>OY728128.1:1181817850-1190936867 GCA_963277665.1 Viscum album | reverse complement strand
GGACCAACTCCATCTATACAGGGTGTTCCTTCAGTTTCTGTTGATCCATCAGCGCCCATTGATCAGACTACTGCATGTATACTCATAAAACCCAAAAAAATTGTTACATCATTATTTATTTTCATTATAACATGTATTCATAAAATATTTGTTTTTCTTTAATAACAAATACATCTACTGATAGGAGGTAGGGGTGGGGGAATACATGCATGCGTTCGGTGTGGAACCGCCACGCGCAGTTGATGGTGGAATACAATGAAGATAGTCTGACGATTGAAAAATCCATGCAGCAATATCAGATTTTTATGGAGATGATTTCCAAATACTTCGACATAATTCTTGTTAGCCCGCTCTCATGGAGACAACTGCCAAATGAAGTCAAGGTTAAATCCTGGGTAGGGATATGGGCACAGAGTTAGAGGTGGTCCCTGTTCAGGATGATTGTCCATTAGCACATTATCGATAGATGATTATTCATTGGGATACTAGACAATTTACTATATTAATCAAATTCTAAGTATTTAAATGAAAATTTTCATGTTTTCATTAATAATAATTTTTGAAATTTATTTAGGATGCATCTGCATGAAATAAAAAAACATTGATGGTAAGAAATACATCCACAGATTGGGCCGTACTACGATGAAGAATCTTGAGAGACAGCAAGTAAGATAGTTTATTATATTTCATTATGAATTTCAATTTCTATTGTTCCCTCCATAATTTATTCGAATACTAAAGTTGTTATATAATTTTAGTTGTGCAATTATATTGTTTTTTCGGTATCCAGTATTTAATTATTGTTTTCTTCTTTAAATGTCATTGTAGAGGCATAAATTGAATATAGAAGGTTGTGTGACTCGAGCAAAATTGTTTGGCTTGAGTAGAAAGAAGAAAGATGGAAGTGGAGTTAATGAACTGACTCAGAAGAATATTGTAAGTTTTACTTTGTAGATTTAAAACATTAATCTCAATTTTTAACTTAATAGTCTATTTATATTTGTAACAAGATGTTTTAGAGGCCCTTGATACCCAAGAACCTGAAAATTTTGGGCCAAACGATCACTTACATCGGGTGTAGGGAGATGAGCACCATGGTGGAGTATGCTGCTGACTTGAGAAGAGTATAGTTCTGATGAGGTATTTTTCCTCCTCAGGTATGATTTGTAGTGCCACCGAGTTGCAGCAGGTTAAGGCATAGGCCGAATAGGTTGGAAAAAAGGGCCAAAGAGATGGCAGAACAGTCTGCAAGGTAATGCACTACACTTATGAAACAAATTGATGTTTTAGGTCCATCACATCCACTAGAGGTCATCCCTACTTGTGATGAATATATTTCATCGATGAGTTCAATATATGTTGAACCAGGTGGAAGTTATAGTGGTGGTCGAGATGATGGTTAGGAGGAGGCCGAGGCAGAGGAGGAGGAGAGCGAGGAGGACACTGAGGTAGAGGTGGAGAGCGAGGAGGAGGCCGAGCCGGAGGATGAGGGCGATGAGGAGGCCATGGCTGAGTACGAGGACAAGTAGGATGGTAAGAACGATGATGGGGACGTCGATGAGGATGAGGGTGAGGGTGACGATGATGGTAATTATGGTGATGGTGATTAGGGATAGATTGATCAGTTACATTTTTTACTGATATTACTAACCATTGATGATTATTTATTTATTGTTCTCGAATTTATGTGTGATTATGTAGGTCACATTATCTTTATTTTTAATATATTTTAATGAAATTTTAATTTATTAATGGAATTTAGAAAATTTATGTTCTGATTAGAAGTTTATATATTAAAATTATATTTTTTGCCTTTATATAATTTTCTTAGAAAATATGTAAATAACATCCCATGTGTCTGGGGTAACCCCCCAGACAGCCCCCACCCTACTCCCTGGACCCCGGACAGCCTTAAGACCACCCCCCGAAACACCCCCAGATAGCCCCCCGGACATCCCCCCCCCCACACTCTTCCCTGGACCCTAGACAACCCACTGTATAGCCCCCCAACCTCCTCCCGGGACCCCAGATATCCCCCTCTCCTCCCTGGACCATGGACATCCCCCCACCCTTCTCCCTGGACCGCGGACAACCCCGAGACAGCCCTTATCCTCCTCCACATACCTCAGAAATCCCCTTCCTACTTGGACCTTGGAAAGCCCCCCACCATCCGCCCTGGACACGTGACTGCCCCCAGACTTCCCCCCCCCCACCCTCTTCCCAGGACCCCAAATAGCCCCCCACCCTCCTCTCTGGACCCCGGACAACCCCCTCCTCCCTGGACCTTGGACAACCCCCCACCCTCGTCACTGGACCTCATACAGCCCTTGGACAACACCGTACATCCCCCCTGACAACCCTCCACCCTCCTCCATGGAGACAGCCCCACAGATAGCCCCCCACCCTCCTCCATGGACCCCATACAGCCCCCCTGTGGACCCTGGATAGCCCCCACCCTCCTCCTTGGCCTCGGACAACACCCCACCCTCCTCCCCAGACCCTAGATAACCCCCCTTCTCCGTGGACCATAGACATCCCCCCACCCTCCTCCATAGACCTTGTACAGCCCCTGAACAACCCCCGAGACAGCTCCCTGGACAGCCTCCCTGACAGCCCCCTGATAGCCCCCACCCTCCTCCCTGAACCCCGGACAGCCCCCTGACCCGACATCCTAACATTGGGACAGTGACGATTAAGAATATATAAAACATCATGACAATTCATGAAAGTCTAAGGACCACCTACCTTGATCTTGGAGACAATCACACTCTTTATTTGGCATCTTAGATCCCAATCTATCCTCTCTTTAAAATGGACACCCCTTTAAGTAAAAACAATAGGCAATCAAAAAACTGACCGAATGTATTTTTATTGTGTTGATACTTTTTAACAAGGATCAATTGGTGATTTGTGACGTGTACGAGTCAACCCCACCTCAATCTGAGACACGATGTGGCCGGTACCACTAAAAGTGTATCACTTTTATTTTAATTAGACAAAATTTTATGTGAACACAACAACTGGCATATGGAAAACTGACCAAACACATTCTGATTATGTTGATACTTTTGGACAATTATCCATGGTTCATTCTTAATTTGTAGAAATCAACCCCTTCTCAATCTGAGGCATAGTGTGGCCGGTACCACTCAAACTGTCTCGCTTTTTTTTTGAAATGAACAAATATTTTAAGTAAAAACAACAACTTGCATATGGAAAACGAACCAAGCACATTAGGATTCTGTTGTTACTTTAGGAAAACGATCAATGGGTCATTTTTGACATGTACGAGTCAACCCCAACTCAATTCGAGGCATGGTGTGGCCCGTACCACTCAATCTTTCTCACTATTATTTGAAATGGACATAGTTTTAAGTGAAAACAACAACTTGCATATGGAAAACCAACCAAATTATTTTTTATTATGTTGATACTTTAGGAAAATGATCCATTGGTCATTTGTGACATGTACAAGTCAACTCCAACTCAATCCAAGGCACGGTGTGGCCGGTATCACTCAAAGTAACTCTCCTTTGTTTAAAATGTACACTATTTTAAGTAAAAACCAAAGACATATGGAAAACTAACCAAACGAATTCTGATTGTGTTGAGACTATATCACAAGGATCCATTGGTCATTTTTGACGTGTACGAGTCAACTTCGACTCAATCTGAGGCACGGTGTGTCCTGTACCACTCAAAGTGTCTCACCTTTTTTTTAAATGGACAACATTTTAAGTGAAAACAACAACTGGCATACAGAAAACCAACCAAAAACATTCTTATTGTGTTGATACTTTAGGAAAATGATCAATGGGTCATTATTTACATGTAAGAGTCAAACCCACCTCAATTTGATGCATGGTGTGGCCGGTAACACTCAAAGTGTATTTCTTTTGTTCAAAATGGACACCCTTTTAAGTAAAAACAACTCGGATACGGAAAACCAACCAAAAATATTTGGATTGTGTTGATATATTAGCACAAGGATCCATGGAAAATTTTTGACGTGTATGTGTCAACCTCGCCTCAATATGAGGCAAGGTGTTGCCAGTACCACTCAAAGTCTCTCACTTTTATTTGAATTGGACAACATTTTAAGTGAAAACAACAACGGTCATATAGAAAACTAACAAAACGCATTCGGATTCTATTGATACTTTAGGAAAATGATAAATGGGTCATTTTCGATGTGTATGAATCAACCCTTCATAAATCCAAGGCCTGGTGTGGTTGGAACCACTCAAACTGTCTCACTTTTATTTGAAATGGAAATGATTTTCAGTGAAAATAGAAACTTGCATACGTAAAACAAACCAAACGCATTCTAAATATATTGATACATTATTAAAATGATCCATGGGTCATTTTTTATGTGTATGAGTCAACCCCACCTCAATATGTGGAATGGTGTGGCCAGTAACACTCAAACTGTCTCACTTTTAATTGAAATGGATAATATTTTGTGTGAAAACAACAACTTGCATACGGAAAACTGACCAAACACATTCATATTCTGTTAGTACTTTAGGAAAACAATACATGGGTCTTTTTTGAAATTTATGAGTCAAACCCTCCTCAATATGAGGCATAGTGTGGTCGATACTAATAAAACTATCTCAATTTTATTTGGAATGAACATGATTTTAAGTGAAAACAACAACTTGCATACAAAAAACCACTCAAACACTTTCTGATTGTATTGATACTTCAAGAAAATGATCCATGGGTCATTTGTGATGTGTATGACTGAACCCCGCCTGAATCCAAGTCATAGTGTTGCCACTACTACTCAAAGTGTATTTCTTTTGTTTAAAATGGACACTATTTTTTTTAAGAGCAACAGACATTCAAAAAACTAACCAATCATATTCTGATTATGTTGATAAATTAACATAAGGATTCATGGGTCATCTGTGATGTGTACGAGTCAACCCCATATCAATACGAGGCACGTTGTGGTCGGTCCCACTCAAAGTGCCTCACTTTTATTTGAAATTGAAAAATTTTTAAGGGAAAACTACTACAGTCATATAGAAAACTGACCAACCACATTTAGATTCTGTTGATACATTATGAAAATGATCCATGAATCATTTTTTACATGTAAAAGTCAACCTTACCCCAATTTTAGGCACGGTTTGGCCGGTACAACTCAAAATGTCTCACATTTATTTGAAATGGGCATGATATTAAGTGGAAACACCAACTTGCATATGGAAAACACACCTAATGAATTCATATTAGGTTGATACATTAGCACAAAGACCCATTTTCCATCCTCACACAATCCACCTCTCTTGTTAGGAACACCTACCCCTATTCTAAAAATGATGACATTTAATGCGCCAATCCCATCCTCAAACAGTGGGTTCTTGGACCAAACCAAATTCCCTTTCAGAACCCAATACCCAAGACATAATTGAATATTCATACCCAATACCCAAAATGGGGATTCATCCCATATCACACCCAGGAGACCAAATTACAATTATCCACATCCCCCCTTATTTCAATTTCAATGTCTTTGAAAACATATAAGCTATTATAGTAACCCATCTCATATGTCGATATTGTCCAATGCTTCCCATTAACACATCAGGAATGATTTATACATGAATACATTTTAATTAGAGGAATATAAACATCCAATATGCTTCTTATAACTCATCCTAGGTCTAAGCACATGACCGCTATCATTTTTTATCTTATGGGTATCATGGTCCTTGTCCACTCTACCCAAGTTTTTCTGCTGGTTTTAAGAATGTCTACCCAAGACCATGAGTAAACATCCCATGTATTTCCTATAACATGTAGGATTTTTATCTTGTGTGTATTGGTTTTGTGGATTTAATGATGAGTGAATTCTAAAATTTGACTACTGTTATGGGTGTTATTTCTTTTCAATTATATATTTATGAATTCTGGATGTATTGGTAATTAATTCTAAATTTTGAATACTGATATGTTTTTGTATTATAGATGTATTGGATTTTAATTTTGTATTGGTGTTATGGGTGTTATTGCATTACAATTCTGGATTTATTGGATTGTGGATGTATGGGATTCTATATTTTTCTCTTGTGTTGTGGTTTGAAGGAGGAATAAAATTTGAATTTCTAATTTTCTGAATTCTAGTTGAATTTTAAACATCCTATGTACCCTTTTCGATTATGGGTGTATGTGTTCTTATAGGTAATGGAGAGTTTCATGATAGAGGTGGCTGCTATAGGTTGGAGGTGGATGCTGGCTGCTACTACTGTGGAGATCTGCAGCATATTTATTCCAATGGTTTTCAAAACCGTTGGTATAGCCTTTTTATGTATATTATAACAATTTTTTTAAAATAACCATTGGTATAAACATCAACCAATGGTTTTAGGAACCATTGGTATATCCTTTGGATGTATATTGTACACTATATAACAATGGTTCTAAACCGTTGGTATAAGGGTAACATATACCAACAGTTTGTGAAACTATTAGTATACCTAATTGTTTAACATATATACCAACGGTTCACACAAAACCGTTGGTATAAGTCTATACCCACAGCTTACTTGGACATAGTTTCCCAACCATTACCAACTGTTCTGAACCGTTGGTAAAGGGTAAAATTCTAGTATTGAATGCATATGGATGATAAAAATACGGATAATATCAAGGATTATTATTTTTCACGTGTAATATCATGGTAGTATGTGTTGATATATGAAACACCATCCATATTATTAAATGATATATCAAACTATTTGTGTTCAATATTAAAAATTTAATATGGATATGTTAATCATTGAATGCCGGTTAGCTCTAGAATAGAGTGACCTAAGAAACTGGTAAAACAAACTCATTTGAACACTCATGATAGAATTCTAATGGGATTTGGTGTTTGAAAAACTAGTTGGACATTTTTTCATTTACACCTAATTATATCGAACATGTAGATATAAATTAGGACACAAGTTATTTATAAGTAAAAAAGTGAATCTAACCTAGCACCATTGAGTATCTATATTTATCTATTTTCTTTGTTAAATGCTAGTTAAAGAGTGATGAACACCTGCAGGACCACATTTTGTGGTTGATGGAGCGTGTGTTGCACAATGAGTTTCCATTATGTATTAAATAGGGTGTTAATTAAAAAACTATGGTGGGGATCATCTTGTCAACTATGGTTAAATGTGACATTCTAAGTAGAAGGAGAAAATCCTATAGGACTATTAAAAAATGGTTTTAATAGCTTTAAATGCCCCACAGATAGTAATCCTTTATTTAGGTCAGATTTTTTGAAATTATAAAGATGATATTTTAGATTGTATTAAAAAATTGTAATGATTTATTTGGGTTGGGATGGGCCTCAGTGGTTATGAAAGAGTGATCTAGATATTCCTTGTGTGGTAATGGTGTGTGATCATTCAATGACAATACATTATTAGTTGAACCATAGCTTCTTTCAACATGTCAAATAGTACTGGTTCAATTGTTCATAGTTTCTTTATTAGTTGGTTAGAAACCATTCAAATCCTCTTAGGGTATTCTTCTGAAAGAGACAACCATATTCTTTATCTTGATGATGTCAATTATTCACTAAGAGAGTGTCGATCTTCTGTTTCACTAATGTTTTAAAGTAGTTTTTCTTGATAAGTAATATCCATTAGAGTTTCATGCTAGATGTGTCAATTTGTTCAAGGAGTGGCTAGTCTTAACTGATACCTAGGATATCGTGTAAGAATGCCTTGGACAGACTCCTGGAAATTAGCCATTTTCCTTTGACATACCTAATCGGTGGATGGCACTCTGGTCTCATTCAATGATCTGATGTGGACATCTTGGCCTTGTACTAACATGACCCTTGTGAACAAGAGTTTTGAAATGCCTTGTGTTAGTTTCTTAAAATCCTATTTAATGAATCAAAGGTTTCCTCAAAACATTTTTCAAGATCATAGGTGATGTTTAAATTGTAATTATTATAGTGGTCTATATCTAGGTTACACCCTTTTTCATGATGTGACAAAAAAATTACATGATTAGGTGATGGATTGATCATGAAACATCATTGGTAGTTTATTATGGGATTCAGTGAATGTTTTTGTTGTAAATGTATGATTATTTGGAAAAATGAATTGCAATTTTATTTTTAAAACACGATCCATCTAAGAGATGTGTCTTGATAATGGTCAAATGGAGATTGATCGACATGTTATAATTCTTATTCAATGAATATGGTCATATGGAACCATTTTAAATCACTCTATCATGTTAAGGAGGATGTGGTGTAAAGGTCAGTAGTGAATTTCATTGAAATATTGCACGACCGGTTTTAGTATCACTACTAGAATTCTTGTTAATTGTGAAGGACTATTTACAACGGGATCCCATTGCAAATAGGCTTTAGTGATGGGGTTCTGTCAAAAATAGCCTATTGTAGAAAAATTTGTCGCAAATACAATTATTTGCGACGGGCCTGTCGCAAAAACCTTTATTTGTGACAGAAATGTTTCCCGTCACAAATGAACTTCCGATTATTTGTATTATATATACATAAACGTTTTCTGTGATGGTCCCATTGCAATAAATTATTTGCGACGAGATTATTTACCCATCACAAATATGTTTTTAAAAATATTTAGTTATGTTATTTTCGATAGGGTCCCATCACAAAAGGCCCCATCACAAATAATAAAATAATTTAAAATAAAATATAATATAATAATATTAAGATTGACGAAAAATTAATAATATTATTATTAAAACAATATAAAAATAAAAAATATTAAAATTCTAAATATTCACAAAAAAATATAAAAAAATAAAAAAATATTAAAAATTAAATAATGTAATATTTTCTCCAATATAAAAGACAGAAAATGTAAATAATTTATACTAAAATTTTTATTCAAATTTTGGTGACATAAAAAAATCACAGGGGGGTCGTCTGTAGGAGGTGGAGGAGCTGAAAGAGATGGTGGAAGAAACTCTATCCCTAAACTATGAGTCAGACAGTGCATGTACTCCATCTTCTCCTGATGATTCTACTTCCATCGATAGCTCTACTCCTTGTAATGCTTCTTCTAATGCAGCTGCCGCCGACACATCTCTTCTTGCTGCTTCTGCAAAGTCTCTATATGCTCATCCTGAGCTCGCAACTGCTCCTGATACTGTGAAGCAGAAGATGATGCCTCTCAACGAGCTCCTCTCGAGCTAGACACTGACATCGCAGCAGTACCATAATAAGTACCATGAGTCAAATGAGGGCAGATTCCAACTACTCTTCCCTTATCAAAGCCATAATGAGTCGCCTACATCCATGCTGCCTCATCGAAATGGTGAGCACTGGTCTGCTTAGCCGTCTTGTCCTGACCCTCATTCTGTGTTTGAGAGGTCGCAACCTCATATGACTCCTTCAATTCCAATTTAAAATTAAAATTGTCAAAATATTATATGTAGTTAATTGTTAAACTGAAAAAATAATACTAATCACAATCTGACGCTAGCGATCACCTATAATCTCTCCAGTGGCTGGATCACTGTACATCCTTCAATAAACATCGAACTCCGTAATATAGGGATGCTTGACTACCTACAGAAATATAAAATAAACTATTTATATTTATAGTTATATAAAATATTTTAAAAATATACTTACAAGATGCTCTTTATGCAAACTGAATGTGCGACTACCAGCTCGATTCGTCACCTCCTCTCTCCCCAAGTTCTATCATCCCACTGAAGATCTCCTCTAAAATCCACCGCCCATACAGTGTAAACATAATCCATCCCAAACATGAGATTAAATGTACTCTGGTATGTGGGATCTACATGACTCATCAAATTCTGTCACCCCTACTTTCTTAATGGATGTCCTTCTCAAATTGTGCAAAAACTTGTGGAAACGGTCACACATAGAAACCCGCCATGCCGTGTGGATAGAATCGCACATGATATCATTGATAGGATGCCATAAACCCTACAAATAATTTATAATATCATGTTTTTAATAATATAAATTTCAAAATAAATATTATTTATTTATGTACTAGAAAATGATGGAACATATCATGTTGTACATCAACGAGAATCTGTTCCCCTGTGATCCATGGTTGAGAAAAATAGTTGCACAATATAGCAATCCCCTGTCCAATAGATAAATGCTGAAAACTATGAAAAAATAATAAATAATCAAACAATTAATATATATATATAAATAAATTAATGGAATATAACTAAAATATGCAGGTTATCATACCTTTGTGGGTGTGGATCGCAACCAAGATATGGACGTCGCTCGGGGATAGGGTTACGGATCATCAGTCATGCAAGACCGCACCCCCTCCGCGTACCTCCTGAACCACCAGTAGGCTGAGGGTCATCTGATCCCACATCCTCATCATCCAAAGGTAGCTCAGCCTCCTGAAACTCAAGAAATAAATCATCATCCCTCTGAAACACAAAATGATTGTTTTTAGAATATAGTTGTAAATAACTATTATATATAGATATATATTAGTTATGATTATAACAATCATTTAATTATTTCAATATGCATCTTCATCCTCCTCTCCATAGATTTCAATGTCAATGCCTTCATCTTCCTCCTCAGCATCATCAATATCCATATGAGATTCAGTTTCATTATCTCTTGTCATTTCAGATTCATTTGTAACATCATTAACATCTTCACCATCATTGATCCTTAATTGTGTAGTGTCATCATTGATATTCATGTCTCTTTGTGAATCGGATGGATTTTGAGTAGTCTCTTGAAAAATATCAATTCCTTCCACTTCAGTGGAACCACTTTCAATTTGAGTAAACTAATTTTCCTGAGATTTAATTTTTATTATGCTTCACCAATCACTCAAGTATCATGAAGTAGCATTGTACTTTAAATAATAAATTTGATGTGCCTATTAACCTAGTAAAAATGGTTTATTTACCACAATAAGACTTTTATATTTGATATCGACGATTCCATGAGTCTGATGAACATGAAAACCTCTTTCAGTATCCAACCACCAACATTTAAACATTGTTATGTAATTCCGTCCTAGATAAGACAACAAAATAATTTAATCCAAAATGCCATAAAAGTCAACTTCAGATTCTCTCTGATGTGATCCTATCAAGCAAACTATACTGTTCATTGTTTTTTTGATTCCACATATGTAAGTGTATGAAATCGACAACCATTCACCATATATGCATTATAATATTTAACCATTTTGGATAGTGGGTTACTCAATATACACAGTCGTTTGTCAATTTTATCAGCATATTAAGACGCCTGAAAATTTGTAAAACAATTATCAATAAAATATATAATAAACGGAATTGATATTAAACCATCAAGAATTTATGTTACCAATTTTTGAAACCAGTGAGAAATTTTTTTTCTATGTTCTTCAAGAGCAGCTGTTATAATTTGTGGAAGTTGTTTCTTGAAATGATAATCATATAACCTACAAATAAAATAAGTTTAAATATTGTAAAAAAATTATAGAATACGTGATAGAAGCACATACATGACGAATGATGTCATTTCTTCAAAGTTGAGCATAATGTATGTATGAGATCTGTGATGTTCATCATCTGAAAGCCATCGTTTGTGAACTCCACCGAATCCAAGATTTGGTTAATTAAAATCTGTCAATTGATTTTCCATTTTTATTAACATTCCCCTCGTTTCACCCCATGAGATTCGGTTTTGAGGGATATTGAGATTCAAAATAATTAGAGTATAAAAAAACAATTTCCTCTTAAAAAGAAGCTTCAACAATTAATCCTTCAAATGATGATTTGTCACATATTTTTTGCTTCAATTTCTGTATGCATCTCTCGAATGGGTACATCCATCAAAACTATACTAGACCTCCAAATTTAGCTTCATTTGGAAAATGTAATATCAGATGTTCCATTGAGTTAATGAAAGAGGGAAGAAAGGCCTTTTCCAGTTTACATATAATTACATCAAAATCTTCTTCCAGTTTGCTTAGCGCATCGTAGTCTGTTGTCACTGATCAAATGTCTCGAAAAAAATACGATATGTTTGTTATCGAATCCCAAATCATAGAATTCAAAAAACCTCTAAATCCAATTTCCATAAGTCTTTCCATTATAACATGACAATCATGACTTGTTAATCCTGTAATATACCCATTCTTAATGCATCTGCCCAAATTGTAAGCATAGCCATCGGGAAGTCTCAATTCTGTAATCCACTGACAAAAAAATAAGCGACTCTCTTTAGACAGTGTATAAGCTTCATTTGGCTTCATTAACCTCTGTGATCTGACATTTTCAAATTATTCAAGTTCTGGTTTACTAAAAATTTGGGTGAGATATAATTGTGACTTTATAGTATCTTTGGTCTTACCTGGTGTATCCAAAACTATATGAAATAAATTATCAAAATAGTTCTTCTCAATATGCATAACATCCAACATGTGGTAGACCAATAAATCAGACCAATACAGAAGATCCCAAAAAGTGCTCCATTTTATCCAGTTATTTTCATTCTAAATGCCTGGAATTTTTTGTTGGTTTACTGTTGGTCCAAATGTGATGGAGGGTAATAAAAATAAAACTGATTTTAACTATGTACCAGAGATCATATTTGGAGGTTTATCTATTTCAATTTTACCTTTTCAGAAATGATATTTTTTCCTCTAAAACGGATGATCGGTTGGAAGAAATCTACTGTGACAATAAAAATAGCAAGGTTTTTTTTACATTGAACAGTATAATGGCTTTGTTTTATTTCATAAAGTAATGACATGATTTCGGACCCTGTGTACTCCAACCAGATAACAAGCCATATGCCGGAAAGTCACTAATAATCCACATCAATGAAGCTTTTAACTTGAAATTTTGTTTCGCAGCAAATCATATGTATTAACACCATCACCCCCACAATGCATTTAACTCATCAATCAATGGTTTCAAGTAAATATCAATATTCTTTTTCTGATGTCATGGGATTAACAGAGTCAAAAAGATAAAAGGCTCCTTCATCGAAATACATAGAGGAAAATTGTACGGAGTTATAAAGACAGGTCAACATGAATACTGACTACCATAAGAACCAAACGGACAAAAATTATCACTAGAAAAACCCAATCACACGTTTCAGGATTCTATAGAAAAATTCGGATAGAGACGGTCAAAATGTTTCCATGAATCACCATCAGATGGATGATTCAAGCTTTTATCAGTTGAAATATTGGTTTTGTGCAATGAAATCATTGACACTGTGTTCTGAGACAAAAATAAACCCTGCAACCTGGGTGTAAGGGGGAAATATCTCAACTGTTTTACTGGAATCGATCTAGACTTCTCTGGTTGATCTTCTTTATACCTCGATTGTCTACATGTGGGAAAAATATCCAATGACCTATTTTCGCCAGAATGTAAGATGAAATCATTTGGACAGGCATGAATCTTCTGATAACTAAGGCCCAAATTACGAATCAGCCTCTCGCTCTCATAGTAATTTGTAGGCAACACATCTCCTTTAGGTAAAATTGTTTTAACCAAAGAAAATATCTGATAAAAATATTTTTTTTAGCATTGAATTATCTGATTTAATACCCATAAATTTTGCAACATCTTCTATTTTTCTTATCTTGAAACCGAGATATAATGTATCCTCAGTAGACCTCAAAAACTCATAAAATTCGGATGGTGGAAACTCAGGAGTTAAATCAATATCATCGTGAGTTTTTATTTGTTGCATAGATGGACCAGTAACATCATGTACTAAAATTTGAAACCATGATAGACCCGTAATCACGTTATTAGAATCTTCTCTAGAACTGCGTTCATCGTGTTGATACCAAAAAATATAATTTGGTTGAAAACCAAACCGCAAGAGATGTTCCCCAACTTTATCGAATGTGTCAATCATTCTTAGAGCACATTTTTTACAAGGACACTTAATTGTGCCTTCTGAATCATATTCTGGTTTTGATGATGAAAATGCTAAGAAAGCTTCAACACCCTCAATATAGACATGATTTAAACCAGAACAATTTGGATTTCTATGCTAATTTATCCAGGTTCGATCATCTAATAATGACTGATGTCGACTTCCTTGTTCCATATTTTTCTATATAAATTATAAAATCATTACTCTTTTTGAATATTTTGAAATTATAAAAATAGTATCTAGAAAATATGATATATAATTCCAACTACTTAATAATTATCATTAATTAAGGGTGACACAATTTCTAGTGGATTGACGACTACTCTTTTTTCCGAATGCTCATTTAATTGCATCTTTCTCACACATATTATTACTAATTTAGAAATAATTTTCAATACTTAGAAAAAGAAAAACATCTTGAATAATGAAAGGAAATTTGGTAATCATCGTTGTGGAGATGATTACAAATTTTCCCTTCATTATCCAAGCAGATTTCGTTTACTAATTATTAGTAATAAAAAAATTACATTATCAATATTTACAAAAAAAATATTAATAATATTTAAATAAAAAAATTATAAAATAAAAAAATTATCAATATTCACAATAGACTTTTTTCTATTCTAATAATATTAAAATCTCAAGGGGTCACCAATTGTCAAGTCCTGCGTAATAAAAAGTTTGTGTCTGTCATGTCAAATGTAACCTCTATAATTGTGCTTGCATGGTTGATCACCTCACAAGTAGTGTCTTAATATGACGTCCAATGTAATGACATTATCATCTCTAAGAATCATCTCACATGACACTTTACATAGATCATTCTTCCATTAATATTTGAGGGGATATCATTATTTTTCCCTTAAAATTTCAAGGAAAAATGATCTATGGAAAGGTTCATGTGAGATAATTATTATAGATAATAAAGGCATGACTTGATTTGCCCGATTACAACACTACTTGTGAGGTGATCAACCATGCAAGGACAATTATAGAGTTTACATTGGACATGACTGACAAAAACATTTTATTGTGCATGACCTGGCAATTAAAAACCCTTTGAGATTTAAACATGTAATGAATAAAGAAAAGTCTATTGCGAATATTAATAACTTTAATATTTTTTTATTTTTTTATTATTTTAATAATATTAATATTGTTATTTAATAAATATTAATAATATAGTTTTTTATTTCTAACTGTTGCTAACTGTTTCTAACTGTTGCTAACTGTTGCTAACTGTTGCTAACTGTTGCTAACTGTTGCTAACTGCTGATAACTCTTTCTAACTCTTGCTAAGTGCCGCTAACTGTTGATAACTATTTTTAACTGTTCCTAACTGTTTCTAACTATTCCCAACTATTCCTAACTATTTCTAACAGTTGCTAACTATTGCTAATTGTTTCTAACTATTGCTAACTGTTGCTAACTATTGCTAACTATTGCTAACTGTTGCTAACTTTTGCTAAATGTTGCTAATTTTACTAATTATTCCTAATTATTACTAATTATTACTAATTATTACTAATTATTCCTAATTATTTCTAATTATTCCTAATTATTCTTAATTATTCCTAATTACACCTAATTAATGCTAATTAATTTTAATTATTGCTAATTACTCATAATAATTGTTAATTACTCATAATTACTACTAATTACTTCTAATTATTGCTAGTTACTTCTAATTATTGCTAATTACTCATAATTATTTCTAATTACTTATAATTATTCCTAATTACTCAAAATTATTCCAAATTACTGCCAATTATTCCTAATTACTCATAATTATTCATAATTACTCCTAATTTTTACTAATTACTCCTAATTATTACTAATTATTCCTAATTATTCATAATTATTACTAATTATTCCTAATTATTCCTAATTATTCTTAATTATTTCTAATTATTCTTAATTATTCCTAATTATTCCTAATTATTCTTAATTAATCCTAATTTTTCCTAATTATTACTAATTATTACTAATTATATCAAATTATTAAAAATTATTTTTAATTATTACTAATTATTCCTAATTATTCCTAATTATTCCTAATTATTCCTAATTATTACTAATTATTCCAAATTATTCCAAATTATTCCTAATTATTACTAATTATTCCTAATTATTAATAATTATTAATAATTATTTATAATTATTCCTAATTATTACTAATTATTCCTAATTATTACTAATTATTCCTAATTATTACTAATTATATCTAATTAATACTAATTATATCGAATTATTACTTATTATATCTAATTATTACTAATTAATTCTAATTATATCTAATTATTACTATTTTTATCAAATTATATCTATGTATTACTAATTATTCCTAATTATAACTATTTATTGCTAATTATATCTATTAATTCCTAATTATATCTTATTAATATTAATTATAACTAATTATTTATAATTATTACTAACAATATCAATTTCTTAGTAAAACTAAATACAATTAAAAATCAATTGAAATCTAATTAAATTAGAACTCATAAACAACAATTATAATTAACATAAAAAAATAAAATAAATATTAAAAAAAATTATAAATACCTTAAACTTTGTTATTTTGATGATAATGATGCCCTCCGATTATTCTTAAATAAAAAAACGTCAACTAAAATGAAATTTCTATTTGAAACTGAGGAATGAAGAGAGAGAGAGAGAAAGATCTGAATGATTTGAAAAAAAACGGATGGGGTATATATAGGTTAGATTAGTTGTGACGGGATTATTTGCAACGGGCTTCCCATTGAAAATGGGGGTATTTGCAATGGGACCCGTTGCAATTTCCCTCACCCCCATTAATTACAGTCGGCGGTTAAAAGGTTATTTGCGATAGGTCGCTTCGCAAATAGTGCATGTCGGCAGTCCTTTTGCGACGGGACGACATCCCGTCGCAAAAAGTTATTGACTGCTGCTGGGTATTTGCGACGGGACCCGTCGCAAATAACCCTGTACGGTTTGGTGAACAAGCCATGCCAAACTATTTGCGACGGGAGACGAAATCCTGTCACAAATAATTGGTTATTTGCAACGGGAACTTCTCCCTATTGCAAATAGCTTCCTGGACTTGGTATTTGCGACGAGATTTATTCCCATTGCAAATATCCCTTCGTAAACAACTATTTTTCCCATAGTGTATGGTCAATTGGTATTCAACTATTTCCTTGAGAAAAGGTCCCTATTATGGCTTCAGATGTTACCATGCTCTCCCTATTAATGAAATCTGACCAGAAGTTCTATTAGAATGCATAAGGTTGTGTTACAAAGGAAATATCGACAATGTTGGGGCTGCGCTTTAGAATTGTACCATTTTGATGTTAAATCCAAAGGTGGGAAGCACCTTTAGCGAGATATTTAATGATATGACAACACGATCATATATCTAGCTAATTGGGATTGGGTATGCTTTGTTTTAGTGTCTCTTTGAAAAAAGAGTGTTGGTTTGGGTTTTATTGGCTTATGTTTTATATGCTTGAAAATTTATTGGAGGTGTGTGGGGTGTTTGAAAATACAACATTACAATTTTATTGAGACAACATGTCCTTTGTTGGTCAGGGGATTATTTCATTGTTCCCAAAAAAAATTCAAGGACAAGAAGTTCTATGGTGGCGAGGTTGTAATGACCTTTTATTTTTAGGCAAGGAAAAATTCAAAGGGAATTTGAATTTTGGTTTTTAGTGGATGGGTAATTCAATGAACCAAGATTTAGAATGAAATTACAAGATTTTGAACACTTCAATGTGTTGTTTTTAGACTTGGGTAAAGGGTTGAGGGGTCCCTCAGGTGTATCATTTGGTTTCAAGAGCGGAAAGCTCCAAAATATCATGTTTAGGGATGTAAACATGGTGGGTGGTTTTTTCTGAAGTTGTGTAGCCCTCAACAGCTAACTGTGTGTCCTAAATCAGAGGAGATACAATTGTGACATAGACCAAAAATATTTTACCAAAATAGTTCACCTATCCTTCACAATTTGTGCCACCTAGGAAGTAACATTTCACTATTCACCACATGGTTTGTGCATAGATAAGGTAACTATGTGGGAAAAACTGTGAAAGGTGGGTTTCATAGGGAGGGGGTGACATGGTTGGTGACCAGTTTGGACAAATCGTGCAGAAAAATCTTGTGACCTAATTTTGAGTGTAAAATTAACCTTTTCCTTATTGAAAACTATGAACCATATTTTTCTCTTCCTCTCCTCCGGTGAAATTATCCTCCTCTCCCTCATGCATGGGATCTCCTCCTCCACCACCATAGGTTGTGAACCATCTCCATCATTCAAAAAACCAAATATCTCAATGTCATAATTGTTGGAATTCCTTGAGTATGACCCTTCTTCCCCATAATTATTTTTAGAGGATAAAATTTCCCAATATAAATTAAATGACATTATCCATATTTTGTTATGTTTTTGATGAATCATTTGATTTCTTATGTTCTAGGTTGAATCAATCATTAATAATGGATGACTGGAGTAGTAATATATCAAGGTAGGTGCTCTTGGAAATTTTATTCCAATTCGTCTCATTATAAATAACATGTCATTTTACAATGTGCCATATCCTTTTGGTGACACCTCAAATGGTCATAATAAATTAATTTAATGGGTTTCACATTGCTTATGTGACCTCTGATTATAGAGAAACTTGTCCAGTGGCCATTCTCTTGTAATCGGCCAGTCCCTTGGGTGTCATATCCTTTAATAACCAATCTCATATTCCATAAATTATTGAAAATATTCTGTGAGTTCCTCCTTTTATAAATGAAATGAATTTATAATTCAATTATGACAAAATGGGAAGCCTTTGAGATATGATCTTGGAGTGAAAAGCATAGAATCAGCCTCATTTCTCATTCCATAGCGCATGTACCATATGCAAAGTATTTCACATTCTTTATTGTGCTTTATACTTTGAACTTATTGTTTAATACCTTGTCCTATTTTATTTTTCCATAAATGTTTAGAATGAACTAAATTTTTCACAAAAGAAAATATTGTTAGCTTGTGGTGTTGAGACTCAATGTCACGACCCATCCCCTAGGGCCCATTCCGAGACTACCCCAAGCCCGCCTTCCATAGGCCAGGGGTAGGTGACTAGAACTGAAAGGCATATCCCCTAAAACTGGGAAGGCATTGCTTTTATACACTGTAAACACACTAAACCATGAACACACCAATATATGAACACAAGTAAAATGTCTGGAAAAAAGAGTGCTGAAATTTAGAGGGGTCAGAATACAAGACCAATCATAAAGGTACAAGTACAACTGGAAATACAATACAATTGAAGAAAGATAAAGATAGTTACTGGGTCGTCCTAAGAGGTTACTACTTTAAGGGTAGGTACATATCGCCTCCTCACCACTCCACATCCACCTATCTCCTCTGTGTACTAACCCGCCATATGGTCCACCTCCTGTCACCGTCCTGTCCTGGTACCCTCATCCTCGATCAGAACTGTCCGTCGTCTGCACTAAACACAACATGGTGCTGGAAAAGCCCGTACATGGGTGAGTATAATTATACACTATTGGGACCCTGAGACCCTCAAGGACTCACCAAATCCACAAAGGATAAACCAAAAATCATTTAAACCAATTTATACTCTACTTAGGTATATTCCCATAAATATACCTGTGTTATCAAATAATTCCCATCTAATTCAGGTAGAAACACATGGCCCAACTCCTTAGAAAATGTACAACTGTTCCATGAAGGAAAGATTACCACGAAGGTAAGTACCACACAGGTACACCACATGGAAGAATACCACAAAGGTAACACCACGAAGGGATTTACAAGACAGGAAAGCCACACAGAAGAATACCACAATGTTAAAGACTTAGCTCACACAAGGTATAACATAGGTACAGTAGTAGAGATGATTATATTTAACTACTGAATCATCTTATTCTATTAAGAGGAAGACCCATGTAGGATCCTAAATCATCATAACCACACATAATCCTAGTACATTATTAGACCCACATTGGATCCTAGTACAGTAGACCCACACATGATCCTAGTATATCATCTATCCTACATAGGATCCTAGAATAGCAGACCGACATAGGATCCTTGTACATCATCAGACCCACACAGTATCTTAGTATAGTAGACCCAAATAGGAGACTAGTACATAATCATACCCGCACATGATCCTAGTACAGTTGAACCACACAAGATCCTAGAGTATTCCCACATGGATTCCTAGAGCAGATCCACGTGGGATCCTCGAGCACACACCGATGGAGGTTCCTTTTATCATGTAACAACCAGCTATAGGGTTCCCGCACTAAGCTCGCATGATTATGGGAGGATCCATTCCTAAAGGCACATTTTCATACTCCAACTGTGATGAAGTCCCACAAAGAAGTATCCCAAAGTACCACCATGTAAAAGGGGTATCAGCGCAATAGATGTTGCGTCAATTAGAGGCCTGGTCTGTAAGTTATTGGTCTTTTAGTCCTGAGGGCCCGGTTGGATTTGTGTTCGATCCAACCCAGCTATACCCCAACATTATCCAAAATCATGTAGGGTATACCAAAAGGTCTTTCTTAGGTATCTGGATCCACTGACAGTTCATCAAACAGATTCCTGTAGCTAAAGATATGGATGAAAGACTGAAAAGGGTCGAAGTTGGTCCGAGTCCAGTCTGACTAGGTCAGCCTGACCCAGCCTGACCCAGGTCTTGCCTTTGGTCAGAACTAGCCAGCGGGATCTGGCCAGCCCCACTATGAACTCTGTGGCGGCCCGCTGTGCGGTCTGTTAGGGCAGACTACTTGGCCGCCCCGGCTGGCCGAATGGCCAGCTGCTCGTCCACACGGTGTGGTCGTGCACTGCGCCATTTCCGATGGCTGGGAGCGAGCCCGATGCCCTTTCCTCACCGCAATGGTCCAAGGCCGTGGTTCCTCTCTACTGGGCGGTGGGGACGCTTTCCGCTGCCCTTCGCGCGGCCGGCCTCCACCGGCCGCCGCCCTTGCTTCACCGCGACTGATGGGTAGTGATTCTTCTCCGGTGGTGCGGTTGGGCCTCCACCTTCGTCGCGGCCGACCAATGTGCTGGCCACCATTCCCGATTCCCATCAGTTTCGGTCGCTGGCACTGGTTTCCATTCTCCTTCATCGCGTAGAACGCTTTGAAAATAACAAGGATTGTTAAGTGGTCGATCCATGTTCGTTTGGCTAGCACCCTCTTCTTTAGAGTGGTAGCAAGAAGATCATGGGTAGAGATTCAATGTAAAATAAAAATTAACTATGATTAATCAAAATCACACCCATACTTTGAATGTTCCTGAGGAGGAGGTGCAAGGAAGAAGACGACGTCATTGTAGAATGTAGTCATTCGATGTCTCCACAAGGCGCTTCTGATCCAGGCTTGAGGATTCTTCCTCGATCTACATTTGCTGGTTCAGGGTCACTCGTCAATGCTCCTCGGAACCATCTCTATCCCCCAAGTGTCGAGTGTCTCGGTACATTACCAAAGCTTCGTTGCTTGGTGAAGCCGTGCCATATCCTCCCCATAAGGTCCATATAAATAGCAGAGGGGGAGGGTATGTAATGATTGTTGAATTAATGAAGGTTCATTTGATAGTAACCTTCCTAAATTCCAATGTTGTTGTTATTTAGTATTTGATAGGATTAACCAATTAATTTATGTTGGAACAATTAAATGATGACACATTTAATAAATTTTCATTATGCCAACTAATTAAATGGGGAGTTAAAAGGTTTTCTCCCATTAAAGAGGGTTCGAGTGTTCCCTCCCACTATAACCCATGTATAATGGTTTTAATAAAAATAAAATAGAACTTCTTCTTTATTTTTTTTTGTTTCCACATAAATCATGAAAACTAACATTCACCCTTGAACTACTGCAGTCATGGTGAAGGACTCCTTAGATGTATACTGGTGCTTCGAGTTCAACAATGTCCTCATATTTCAGGTTTGATCACTGTTTCATATGTTATAAAACCCACACGCAAGTTTACTAATTGTACATGAAAAAAAGATTAGAAATTCACCATGTGCACACCAGGCCTCGAAATCATATGCCATCAATTTTCACGAACTCATTAAATTCCCATATAATTAAAAAAATTACATGTAATTTCTGGGTCTTTACAGTCTCCCCACCTTAGGGCTTTGCATCCCAGAAAGCCACATCATAAAAAATAAAAAAACAAGTGGGAGTACTGATCACGAATCTAAGCCCCCCACTCCAATGTGCTATACTGGAGGTTACAATGCTACCAATGTATGCCCACCAAAGGTATCAATCACCCATGAAGTAATCTATCATGTCGATCCTCAATCTCCAATGGAACCTCCATAAACATTACCCCAACATCGATGTCCAGTTCTCCATGGTCGATGACATGTGATGGGTCATGCACATATCTCCTCAGCTGGGATACATGGAAAACATCATGCACCAAGGGAAACTATGGGGGAAGTTCTAGGCAGTAAGTTACCTCACCAACTCAGTTTAGGACCTGAAAGGGGACGATGATCTTCAGAGATAACTTGTCACCCTGGCCAAATCTCCACAAACCTTGTTAGGGTGGGACACATAGAAAGACATGGTCACCATCCTCAAATTCCAGATGTCTCTATCTCTTATCGGCATAAGACTTATTCCTACTATGTGTAGTCTTCATCCTCTCCTGGATTATTTTCACCTTCTCCATGGTATCCCATACCATCTCTAGTCCCATGAGTGCTGACTCCCCAGGGTCAGTCCAGCAAAAAGGCGATCGGCAAGTTCGACTGTACATAGCCTCGAAAGGTGCCATCCCAATTGTGGAGTGATAGCTGTTGTTGTATGAAAACTCCACTAAGGGAAATTGTTCCTCCCAGTTGCGACAGAAGTCGAGGATGGAATCACACAACATGTCCTTGAGGGTCTGAATGGTCTGCTCAGTCTAGCCATCTGTCTGAGGATTGAAGGCGGTGCTTACACAAAGCGGTGTCTCAAAAGCCTCCTACAACCCCTTACATAACTGGGAAGGGAAACATGCATCAGGATCGAAAACAATCATCAAGGGTACTCCATGTAGCCACACAATATCTTGCACATAGAGGTGTCTCATGTTCTCTATTGAACCCTACTCCCTAATCTATAGGAAGCGGGCCAACATAGTGAGTCGGTCGACGATCACCCAGATAGAATCATGACTTCGGGATGTATGTGGAAGTCCTATCATGATGTCCATGGATATCCCATCCCACTTCCACACTGGAACCTATAAAGGATGTACTAAGCCTATTGGTACCTGATGTTGCACCTTCACTTGTTGACAAGTGATTCCCCAAGAGAAAAACTCTACTACTTCTTTCTTTATTCCTGGCCACCAATTTTATCATCAGAGACCTTGATACATCATCCCCACTCATAGATGTAATGCTATAGGGGATGTGTGAAACTCACTCAACACATCCTCCCAAAGATAATCTAGTACCTTGGTACATCCTCTATAAAGGATGACGTGCTCCCCACCTTCAGAAAATCTATCAGGTGCTTTTCCTATTGATATCTTAGAACATCGAGCCTCGCATTTAGTGTCCCCATGATGAGCCTCCCTGTCTCACTAAAGAAGTGGGGGTAGTGACTGTAAGTGACTAAAAAAAGATGCCCCATCTCGATACACCAAGTATATTTGAAAAGAGGAGACCTGCTCCATCGCCTCACCAAGAAGCTGTATACAAGATCTTTTACAGAGTTCATAAGATACGATGGTCTCCATTATGGGAGTATAGAATATATCTATTTCATAGTCCTGGATGAACTCAAGACAACATTGTTGTCTCAGGTTCAGGTCGTTCTGAGAGAAGATATACATGAGACTCTTTTGATCAGAGTAAACTATAAAAAGCTCTCCCATGAAGTAATGTCGCCACCTATTTAAGGAAAAGACTACTGTTTATAACTCCATATTATGGGTAGCGTAGTTATGCTCATGTTGTCTCAGCTACTGAGAACAATACACGATAACTGAAATCTCTTGCATGAGGACACATCTGAGTATGGTATTTGATGTGTCGTAGTATACTACATACCCAACACCATCCTATGAAAGCCTCAAGATGGGGGCACTAATCAGTATCTGCCTCAGCTCTTGAAAATTACACTGGCATATCTCTGACCACACAAAGGGTTTCCCCTTCATCATCAATGTTGATAAAGGTGCTACAACACTGGAGAAATCTGGCACAAAACTCCAGTAGTATCCATGAAAACCTAGGAAACTCTGTACCTCCGTCACTCTTCTTGGTGGCTCCCAAGAAAGTAATGACTCAATCCTCACTGGATCCACTACAACTCCAGCCTCTGAGATGATGTGTCCCAGAAAGTAAACCTCTCGAATCCAGAACTGTCACTTAGAGAGCTTACCAAAAAACTAGTTCTCTCAGAGTGTGTACAGAACTACCTATAATTGATAACCATGCTCCTCCTCTGTATCTGAATAGATCTAATTGTCGTCAATAAATTCTACTACAAAGTGATCAAGGTATGGATGAAAAATCATTTTCATGAGTCTCAAGAATAGTACTAGAGCATTGGTCAGGCCTAATGGCATAACCTGGAACTCATAATGGTTGTAATGACATCCAAAAGTCATCTTCTTCACATCCTCGTCTTGTACTCTGAGGTGGTGATAGCCTGATTTGAGGTATATATTCAAGAACCACCATGCTCCCTTTAGCTGATCAAAGAGGTCATCAATCCTCATAAGTGGCTACTTGTTCTTCATGGTCACCTGATTCATGCATTGATAGTCAACACAATGTCTCAAGCTCCCATACGCCTTCTTAGCGAACAAAATTGGGGCTGCCCAAGGAGAAACACTAGGCCGAATGAACCCCTTCCCCTACAAGTCCTCCAGCTGTACCCATGGCTCATGAAGCTCCTAGGGGGCCATCCGATATGCTGGTGTAGATATCAGAGTCATCCTTGGGTATAAGTCAATGTAAAAGTACACGTCTATGCATGTAGGTAGACCCAAAACATCATCCGGGGGGATATCTGTGTACCAATCCACCACTACAGGACAACATAGACTCTGCACATCAACTGCCCCGAGGGTAAGGCTAGCCAACTAAGGAGTGATCAGTTGCACTCTCCTCTGGGTAAGTCCATCCTATGATGCAATGGTTACCTTCTCACCGATTATGTTAAACCTAGTCCCATCCGTGCGGATGCAACACACTTTGTACCTAATATAGTCTAACAATGCATGGACTGCAGATAACTAGTCCATACCCAAGATGACATCGTAAGGACTCTAAGCCGCTACTAGGAGATCCCTGCCAAAGCTCTCATCTTCTAGATTATGCTCACAAAACTAGCACTAATGTGTAATTGTTAAATCTGCTCCTGTAAGAGTCTCTTGCCAAAAGGATCAAGCCAACAACTCCACTGGAATCTCTGAGCTCTAAACGAGGGAAGTGGAAATAAATTAATGACTGAAACCTATGTCTATAAGTACTGCAGCTAAGGTGGAGTAGAAAAAGATAATACCTTTTATCATCTATGGAGTTCCATGGTCATAGGCCTCATCTGCCTGGAGCGGAGCTTGCCCCTGTCCACCTACTCCCTATTGTTGGGGTGGACCACCTGGTGGTGGTGGAGGTAACTTCTCGAATCGTCACCACCGCCAGCTACATGGCCTGCTCCTATGCCACCTCTTCTTACTCCCTGTAGTCCTCCTCTGTTGAACCTCTATCTCTGCCTGGGCAGCCCTTTGTCCGTCTGATGAACATCCGTACGGCGGGTCGGGCCGTCATGCGCTATGTGACCCTACCCACCGCATGTGAAACATTATCGTCTCCTCATATGACTGGTTCTATCTCTATTTCCCTGCACAACAGACCCTTAATCATTCATTTTTCTACCTATAGGCCTAGTCCTCTTGGAACTTTGTGACATCTGTCTACTTTTATCTACTGAAGACTCCACTACAATTGTGTCCATTTGAAACAAAATAGAGACTCTTTGAGTGGTACTGGCCACACCCTGCCTCGGTTTGAGGCATGGTTGACTATTACATGTCACCAAGGACCCTTGGATCATTATAATATATGATAAATGTAGTCCGAATTCATTTGGTAATATTTTCATAGGTCGTTTGTTGTTTTTAATTAAAATTGTGTCCATTTTAAACAAAAGAGAGACCCTTTAAGTGGTACCGGCCACACCGTGCCTCGGATTGGGGAGGGGTTAAATCGTACACATCACCAAGGACCCTTGGATCATTATTATAAATGATCAAGGCAATACGAATTCGTGTGGTCAGATTTTCAAATGTCAGTTGTTGTTTTCAATTAAAATTGTGTCCATTTTAAACAAAAGAGAGACCCTTTGAGTGATAGCGGTCACACCGTGCCTTGGATTGAGGCAGGGTTGACACGTACATGTCATAAAGGAGCCATGAATCATTCTACGAAATGATCAACACAATACTAATGCGTTTGGTCAGATTTCCATAAGTCAGTTGTTGTTTTCACTTTAAATTGTGTCCATTTTAAACAAAATAGAGACCCTATGAGTGATACCGGCTGCAACGTGCCTCGGATTGAGGCGGGGTTGACTCGTACATGTCACCAAGGACCCGTAGATCGTTCTCCTAAAGTATCAACACAATCCGAATGTGTTTGGTCAGATTTCTGTCAGCCAGTTGTCGTTTTCACTTAAAATTGGGTCCATTTTAAACAAAATAGAGACCTTTTGTGTGATACCGGCCACACCACACCTCGAATTGAGGCAGGGTTGACTCATACATTTCACCAAGGACCCTTGTATCGTTATTATAAAATATCAAGGCAATACGAATGTGTTTGGTTGGATTTTAATAGGCCAGTTGTTGTTTTCAATTTAAATTGTGTCCATTTTAAAAGAAAGAGAGACACTTTGAGTCATACTGGCCACACTGTGCCTCAGATTGTGGAAAGGATTACTCATACATGTCATAAAGGACCCGTGGATCGTTTTCTTAAAGGATCAATACAATCAGAATTGGTTTGGTCAGATTTCCGTAGGTCAGTAGTTGTTTTCACTTAAAATTGTGTCCATTTTAAACAAAAGAGAGACTATTTGAGTTCTACCAGCCACACCGTGCCTCAGATTGAGTCAGGGATGACTCATACTTGTCACAAAGGACCTGTGGATCGTTCTCCTAAAGGATCAACACATTCTGAATGGGTTTGGTTAGATTTCTATAGGTCAGTTGTTGTTTTCACTTAAAATTGTGTCCATTTTTAACAAAAGAGGGAACCTTTGAGTGGTACCAGCCACACTGTGCCTCATATTGAGGCGGGGATGACTCACACACGTCAAAAATGACCCTTGTATTTTTCTTATAAAAGATCAAGAATATCCAAATGTGTTTGGTCAGATTTTCATTGGTCATTTGTTTTTTTCAATTAAAATTGTGTCAATTTTAAACAAAAGAGAGACCATTTGAGTGATAGCGGTCACACTGTGCCTCAGTTTGAGGTAGAGATGACTTTTACACATCACAAAGGACCTGTGGATCATTCTCCTAAAGGATCAACACAATTCTAATGCATTTGGTCAGATTTTCATATGTCAGTTTTTGTTTTAACTAAAAATTGTGTCCGTTTTAAACAAAAGATAGAACCTTTGAGTGGTTCAGCATTCTTGAATGTTACTAGTGAATATCATCTGTTGAAATTGGAAAATGACTCATTGTATAAAGGATGTTTTATTTAATAACAATTAAAATTTTCTGAAGAACATTTACATACAAAAATGTTTCATCTTTTGATCCCCTTAACCACTCTAAAAAATTACCACCAATTGTACATGTCCCCAACTCAGATATTCATTGTATTTTTTTACAATATACCATCAGGTATGTGGCCCACTCATTTCTGAACACATCTATATCATCTTGTTTGTATGATTCTTTTCAGCAGTCAGAGTAGTACTGCAAAATATAAAAATAAATAATTAATAAATAAATCAAAATACTAGTAGTTGTTTTTTTAAATACTTCTTTAGGAATGCAAGTTTGTTGATGAAAAATGATATCTTTCATAAATTTAAAAACATAATAACCGTAATCATTATCTTTTGTTTGTTTTTGACATTTCAAAAAAATTTATCATTAGGAGAATAAGTAACTTATGTTGAGATGTGTTTGTATAGTGAAATTTTATTATATATACCCATATATTTGTCCAGACGTAGTACTTGTCCGCCTCCTTATGCTTAGCCCCTATCCTCATTCTTTTTTAGATGATAATGATACACTACCCTATCATAACAGAATCCTCAATAAAAGATAATATAAATTATATTACTTTATGTTTATACCTAAAATGTAAGATGTAGTGTCTTACAGATTCAAAAATTCTATCATGTGTGGTGTGTTTGATGGATATCCTTTCTTTAAATCCAGAAAATAAATCTTTGGAGTGTCTAAGTTCACTGCAATTATCAACCAATGTTTCCTAAAAACACAACACAGAATAAGTAATAAAAGAAGTGGAAATGTAATTGATATTCTTTAATCGTAGAGTTTTACCCCTATATGGTTGGTATTAGGAAGAGTTTGTCATCTGTAATCTTTCATTCAAATGTTTTCAGCAAGCTGTTCACTATTGAATACCTTTTTAATAGCTCTAATTTTGTTATGTGTGTTGTTGTGGTATGAGGACTAAAGAGTCCAAATCTTGTCTCATCGGAAAATTCCATCAATTTTTTTTCATAACTGCGTTTGTCAACAATATAAAATGCATTTAGTCATGATTTTCACATTAGATCTGCTTTTAGCAAATCAATTCATGGAAACATACCTCATATATACATTTACTACTTTGACGCCTATCCAACAATTTTCAAGGATCCCATTTACATTTTTAGCAGTAATGAAATCTTGACTTTCCTCTCCGTATATATTCTCTTGGAAAACCACTATATGACTATTACCATCTTTTAGCTTCGTATCCAGATGAGTCTTAAATGCTAGTAAATGTGGATATATAACATGTGGTGTTATTGTGCTTTCAGTAGCTCATTGGGATCGGTTGGTCAATCCATTAGATGGTTCTGAGATGACGTTTGTCACCCCCATCCCTTTCTCCGTTTATAACAACAATCATTGGTTCAGACCGTTTTTCATTAATTGTTAAATATTTAGCTTGAAAAAAAGGAAATAAATATCTCTTTGTCAGCATGTACTCTTACAAGTTGTAACAGCCATGCAATGAATGTCCCAATATCCTTTTCAACTGTATGAATATCATCATTATCAAGTAGAATAGGTAGCTCTGTATTTGGATGATGAGCTATAGTAATCGTCACTTTCAGATGATCTTTTAGAAGTGGTCTATTATGTAGCGTGGCATCTGGGATATTGAACACTATATCCCTCCCTACAGGGTGATAGGTGGGTGTTGACAGATATAAATAACAATCAATATCCCCATGTAGAAGATCATTATATAAAAATTATCATTGTTTTTATGATTCACATTTCATGGGAAAAATTATTAGAATATTGATAACCATAGCTAAGACAGTTCTTTGAGGGGAATGTCTTGCCTCAAAGCTGGTGAGGGGTGGGGCGGGATGTTCACATGCTGGTTGTTCCTGAGTTGTGTCTTTCCTTTGCTTCTTACCCATAAAGGTTTCTAGAATCTCTCCCTATCATTGTAATTGTTCTTCAATGGTTGGTATTTTTCACTCATTTGTTCCAATTTTTCATCTGTATCATTTGTTTATTCATCTTCTCAAAATATACTCAGGGTGTCACCCCAAACCCCGGACCTCTGACACGACCGTATTTTTCTAGCTGCTTTAATTCCGTCAATAACAGGTCTATATCCACTATAGGAGTATCTGATTCTTTTGAATGTTGGATATAGGAAAATAATTAATTATTTTTATGTAATATCAATTTAAAACAAATATTTTTTATCGTCGTGTCATACTTACACATATTTCCCACACATTTTGTGTGTTCTCATCTACTAACTTCTCTCCCTTATTCACACGTGCCTCCTTCCATAGCACATGAAGTGAAATGGATGTGTATTTGTTATTAGACTCATCAATCTTCATATAAACATAGAAATATAATTATGATGTTGTTTATTGGCACCTAACAATATTACGATAAATTTAAAATATATACCTTTTTCTTTTATAATGAAGAGTACCCCATCCTTGCTTCACTATAAGGGTATGTTGGTTTTGATGCACGTCCCTTATTTTCTGTACAGAGTTTCTGTTTCATAAATGAAATATTGACAATAAAAGTGATGAATACAGGTATCCTCAAACAACGTATTATCACCCACAATGTACCTGAAACTTATCATCCATTTGATGGTCAATAAATGCATCCCATGATTCTTGGGATATCAGGTGAGTGTAGAAAATGGGTGGGTGCATTTTTATTTTACCTTTGGAATAATTCAGGTGACATCTTGTTAAAATAGTGTGAAAACATCGATGAATCCTTCCTAAAAGCCTTAGTACATAATCATTGGGTGAATGGTCTACTATAAATGTACTCTTCAAAAGATTGATAAGAGTAAGATATTGTTTCATTATTTTATTTTCTAGTAAATTAAAGAAATAAATTCATAATGTTTCCATAAATTCATCCCATATAATAGCCTTTTGCCCGGACACAACATGGTGCAATGAATCTATGTCAATCAGCATGCGTTGCCGAGTGACAACTCTAATAAAGCTGCTAAACATAGCCTTGTTGGGATTCACATGTTGGCCTCATGCATTCCATCCGACTTCAAATTTTATGCCTTTTCTTTTATCCTTAAGAACATTGGCTAACACCGTATAACTATGATGCACCTGTGTTTTCTACGACGTCGGTCCATCATTCCTGACCATTTCATCGATATCTACATCATCTATATGTTTATTTGAAATGGTATCAACGACATGTGTTGATGGTTGTTTGACCTCAACACGAGGAGCAGCAGGAGACACAATAGCCGGAGCAGCAGCAGCTGTAGGAGGAGGAGTAGGAGCTGTAGAAGCAGTAGGAGCCACAACAGGAGGAGCAACAGGAGAAGTAGGAGCCGCAGCAGGAGCAGCAGCAGCCGCGGCAGCAGCAGCTTGAGAGACTTGTTCAGCCTCAAGGTTAGGAGCACCAGAATGTGCAAAAGTCATTATCTGCAAAAGTGGATGAACAATTGATTTAGATTACATAAATTCAGTAATGATAAGATAATAACATGAGATATCAAGATATATATTACAAAGAAAATATAAACTGTTTATTGAACTGTCTTTATTTTTTTCAAAGGTTTAAGGGATTTGAAACCTCTATCAATTATCCAAATCCCATCATTATGGTCTCATATAACATAAAAAACCACATCTACATTGGGACTGCTCTGAAATTATTGCGACGTACCACTGAAAGGATCGTCCTCAATTAAATATTCATCGGAACCTTCATTAGTTTTGGATGATAATAGAACAATCAACCACTTTCAGTTTGCGGGATCTGGAACATAAACAACTTGTACCGCTTGTGATGCCACTATAAACTGTTCGTCTTTGTACCCTTCTTTACTAAAATAAACATTCATAAATCCCCATTAATCCATTATAACACCACTATTGTTAAAAACCCATTTTCAATGAAAAATATGCATTAGGAATGTTGTATAATCCATCTCCCATATTAGTTTGATAATTCCAAAGTATGACATATTTCCATAAATTGGATTTCTGTCCTTACTACAAGAAACATGCATCACTTCAGCCACTAGTGTAACTCCACTATTTTGCATGGTACTTTCTTAATCATGTTCATCTGTATAGAATGTATAACTATTAATTAAATAACCACTGTAAGATAATACATACACACTTGGTCCAACAGCTTTCCATCAAAGTCGTTCTGAAATTGAATTCGGATTTTCATCCAACTGATTAAAAATATGGGCCTGAAACCATCCTATAAACTGGTGATTATGTGTATTTGATATCCATTTTTCACCCCTTGATGGATTCAACTAACTAAGAATTTCTTTGTGAGTTTCAATATATGGAGCAACCTCTTGATTGTTATGAAAAACAAAAATATGGGCCTGATCCTGATCTGTAATACTGATTGTCACAACTTCTCTTCAAGAAATTCGCTCACCCTCAATGCGTCCAGTGTGACCAGATTTTGGGATACCAATACTTTCCACATCATATAGGTATTCAGTACAAAATTCAATGGCTTCCTCAACAATATTTCACTCCACTATACAACCCTCTGGCTAACTTCTATTTTTGACACAACCTTTAACAATCATCATATACCGTTCAACATGATACATCCATCTATATTTCAAAGGACCACAAAGTTGAATTTCTCTAACCAAGTAAATGATTAAATGAACCATCATATCAATGAATATTTACAGGAATAACATTTCAAATTCACATAATATGATTAAAATTTCATTTTTCATAGCTAGAAATTTTTCCAGGTCCAAAACATTGCTACATATAGGTTTGAAAAAGAAACAAAGTTTGGTTAACTTATGATTAACATTCTTGGGGAAAATTCTTCATAAAGCTATAGAAATTAGATCTTGCATAAAAACATGGAAATTTGTGATTTCAAACCTTTTAACTTCAAATCATTCATTGAATCAATATTCTTGATATTTGATGAATACCCCTCTAGAACCTTTACATCATTGAAGAAGTTGAAAAACTGATATCTCTCTTCCCTAGAAAGAGTATAAGCAGATAGAGGAAGAAACATTTGATTTTCACCCTTCACGAGAGCCAAATCTTCTCGTATTCCCATGTCAACCATGTCCATACTTGCCTTAATTCCATATTTTGTTTTTCCAGGGGAATTTAGAAACGTTCAGATAACACTGTCACATACATTTTTTTCATCATGCATCACACCAAGAAATTTTTTGACCTACAAACAATTCTAGTATGGTAATTCAAAAAACAACTGATCTCTTTTTCCAAAATATTTTCGCAATGTTTTTCAAAAATGGTTTACCAAAAATAGTGTTCAGATCATTTACATTCTCAAACAGCTGATCACCTGTTAGTGGAGATGGTGGTGTACGTTGTTCTGAACTTCCATTGAATGATTTTTTCCAATATTGATACTTATGCTGACAAGCTAGAAATCTACGATGTCCTAGAAACATAGATTTCGATGAATGTTTCAACCTAATGGATTCTGTATCTTCTTCGCACATGGGACACCCTTGAGTTCCATTAATGATAATTCCAGACAAATTTTCATAACCAGGGAAATCATTTATTGTCCCATACAACATCTCTCTCAATGTGAAGTATTCATTTTATAAGATTCATACAACATAACAACTGAATCCCACAATAACTTCAAATCCTCGATCAAAGGAGCTAGATAAGAATCAATATCTTTACCTAGTTGTTTTGGTCTTGATATAAGCATAGATAACGTGATGAATTTCTGCTTCATGCATAACCAGGGTGGCAAGTAATATTTTACCAACATAACAGGCCATCTACTATGAGTGCTGGTTTGAAAACCAAAAGGATTCACTCCTTCTGTAGATAATGCAAGACGATTGTTTCTCCGCTCTTTTCCAAATTCAGGATACTCATGATCAATTTTCTATCATCGAGGAGAGTCGTCCGGATGACATAATTTCCTTTTTTTTCTTTTATCTGCATGCCACGACCATTGTCTTGCAGTTTCTTCACTTCCTTATAGACACATAAACCTTGGAATGATTGGAAAGTACCATAAAACTTTCATAGGATTGTATTTATCTTTCTTGTATCGAGAAGAACCACACTTTTGGCATTATGTAAGTGATTTTTTCTCCTTACAAGACAATATTTAGTCTTTTGGGTAGGCATATATTCTTTTAGAAATCATACCCATCGAGCGTAGCATTCGTCTAGCTTAATATGTCTGGCATGGGAGCCTATTATATTCATGGAGAATGTCATTCAATAGAGAAAGTAGTTCTGTAAAACTGACATCACTCCATCCATTGCCTGCTTTCAATTTATACAACTTCAGTATAGCTGACAATGTTGTATACTTAGTGCAACCAGCATACAATGGCGTCTTTTCACAACTCGTTAACTTCTCAAACAATTTTTGGAAATCAAAGAGTTTATCTTCGATTGTCATTGTCACTTCATCAATACAATATTCATCATCATTGACATCTGTAATCAAATCCTCTATACGGTCTTCTTCATTATCCATATTTGAATTCATATCTGATGATCCATAAAACACAGTTTTATCCCAGTCAATAGCTACATTCTCTTTATCTCCATGTTTATTCCAACATTTATAACTCCGATGTATTCTGTGAAATATCAAATGTTTTTCCAACTCCTCTAGAGTAAGTATTCTAGAATAACAACAACGTAAACATGAATAATGGATTTTATAATTATCCTTTGCGTGATACTTTGCAATCATGATGAACTCTTTCACTCCGTTCTCGTACTCTATTGTCAAACGATTAGCATCCATCCAATATTTATTCATATTCATCCTATTTTAATATCAAATATTAGTATTTATAGTTCAAGTACACAAAACAAGACTTCCATATACAGTATAAGAGAACCACTTCCTTATAAAAATAGTGATTAATATATCCTAACCATTATTATTAATTCATCTTCATTAAATATAATTACTTTAGATTCATTATAGTTTCCACAAATCACCCCAGACCAAACACAAGAATAATCAAGAATGATACATCTTCCACTCTTAGGTCTCTGCCCTACATTCAATATCATCATGCCTAAATACCCATATATCCACACATACACATGTTAAAAACACATAAAAACCATATCCACATCATAACCAAAGTACCAATATATATTTCAATCAGGTTACTTGACTCAAGTGGTGGGGTGTAAGAAATAATAAGAAAATATAATAAGTATATAGTCAAACATAAATCTCAAACAGTTGTTAATAATACAATAAACCCAAAGTATCATTCCATCTATTAGAATACTTTGAAAGAACCCATATGAGATAGCAGTCCCAGGTGGTGAAGGTTTATGAGGAGGAAGGGACATACAAGCACCTATCGGGGTTCGAGGTCAGGTAACTGATGTTGAAGGTGGCCCGATACTCTTACAAGGGTTCATTCCATATTTCACAAACCATGTCCCGGTACCCTAGGATATTAACCCACTGCTAGTGGAAGTGAAACCGTTGCTTATGATCAAGCCAAGAAGAAATGGAAACAATGAGGGGGGAGTGAATCAAAATACCTCAAGAAAGATGGGAAAACATGGTATTTGAGAATTGGTTAGTGGATTTCATGTATTCTGGAAACCTATCCAATAGAATCCACAAGTGGTGATGGCCCCTACAGTTATTGCACAAGGGGAAACTATCACCTGAGAAGCTGAGATCAATGAGTCCCTTCCCAGCCATGAACTGTACAAACTACATGATGGCCTTCCTCTGGAATGGGCTTCTACATTTCCTTTCCATTGGTTTGGAAATGACATTAAAGTCACCCCCAATAAACAATGGATGGCGACCGGGATTGAATGTATTTTGTTCACTCCATATAGATTCCCTTTGAAAAGGTTCATAGCTTCCAAAAACAAAAGTCATAAGGAAATGAGGTGTCACCGTTGGACACCTTGGTAGTGATGAATTGATTGCAATATTGAATAGTCTCAACAACATATTTATTGTGCCAAAATGCCCATTTGTGTTAGTTGGAGGGGTCAGAGTGTAGAACTCCATGCAACATAATCTTCCTGGAGAATTGTATGATTTTTATAGGGTTTTTTGTGTTATTTGACAACAACAACAATGACATTATGATTTTTGATTTCTATAGTGAGGATGTCCAATTTAACATGGGAACTTAGACCACGAGCATTACATATGAATAAAATATTGATGGGTAGGATATGGATATTTAATTGGATCTAGAGGTAGAAGCCTTATTGAAGTGGTTGGATGATATCTCATTGAGGTCCTTGATTTTGAACATGTTCCTAATCCCTTCTAGTTGGTAATCTTCATATGACTTGTAGATGAGGATCCAAAGGGGTAGTGGAAGGATGGGTAATGAAACATGGGGGATGGTGAGGGAGTTCTCTCTAGATCAATAAGTATTTGGAGCAAGATGATAAGATCAGATCCAAGGGAGATTGAACAAACACTGCAATGAAGGGGCCTGGACACTATAGAGAAGCAGTCAGTAACCTAAGAAAGGGAGAAGGATAGAGATGGAGGTAAGGGTGGCAAGGATAGAATGTTTGGTGGTATGTGCATCATTCCATACAAGTGCACTTCCATACAAAGTCACTTAGATAGCAAGGAGGAAAGAAGCGGGGAACCCCTCGAAGAAAATAGGGTTCAAGCATTGGATGACCTAGAAATTCATCAGAACCGGGTGGTGTTGTCCTTAAAGAAAAAGGTTATCCTTCATTATTTAATTTATGGTGACATGGTGTTGGATCTAAGTGAATCGGGGATACCTAGGAGGAATCCAGATAAAATGGAATCCATGTGTGGAGGACCGTAAATTTTTCATAAACTTCACTCTGATAGTGTAAACTCATTGATCACCATTGATGATGAGCACTTCAATCTTTCCACCAATACTAGGTTTGTGAAGAGATATTTTACATGAATAAACCATCTATTTAGTCTGAGATATATGGATTTGAACTAAAAATCCAACATTCTAGTTATATGTTGTTTCAAGTGGTGTTGAGCAGCCACAATACCCTTCTCACATCAGGTTGTTATTCTTGCATGACACACCAAAAATTTTAGGACACACCCCCTTTAGTCCATGAATCATGAACTTAAAACTTTTTCATCCCCTACCCATATCTGAAATGGTGTAGGGACTCTATGGATGGAAAATTTGCCTCACCCTCATTATATGTTCTAGTTTCACGATATAAAACTGTGTGACATTTTGGTAAAATATATTCAACCTTGAAATACTTTATCATAATCCTAATCACAAGACATTAAAATGTGTGTCCAATGTTCTCATTTCATGACGTTAAAAAACATGGTTCATGTCCCTATTGTATGATATAAAAATTTGAAATGAATTTATCCTTCAACCAAGAGGGATCCCTTTTTCTGATGCCGATCACTTACCGCACCATGTTGAAGAACAAAATAAGGATTTATTCCCATTTTATTTCATGGGATATCAAGTGACTAAAAAATTATATATCATTGGCTCAGCTCACTCATTATACTACCTCAAGACTTCCATAAATGAAAACAAGTTTTTATCTCACTCACGAATGCACTCCATCAATTAAAAAGTTGCATTGAATCTATTAAAAAAACAAAACATTGTGGTCAACAATTTTTAAAAATATATATTTAATTTTTTATAAATGAAAAAATTCACAAGGAATGATATTTTCCTACCTTAATCTATTTTTATAAAAAGAACAAGACACATATTAAGAAATCTATTATAAAGAAAATCATCCCATGTCAAACATTCCACCAATAATCCACATTTTGATTTACAGTTAAAAACTATACTAATAGAAAATCCTAGAATAATGGAGTAATGATAAAAGAAAAAATAAATAATCATGGATCGAGAAAAACTAAAATGTAGAAAAATTACATAATAATGGTAATAAATGGGAGTAACTCATAATCACAAAATCATCCATTAAAATAATTATGGGAACAAAACTAATGTTAATTTGAGAAATATTGGATGATATCTGACCTATAGGTTTTAATAGAAATTGACCCACTCATGGAACACCACCTGGTTATGTGACCAGACAATCATTATAAATGAGGCCTCTTAAGGACATCAAAAATAGACTTAATTGATCACCTCAAGGATAACTAGATTAGAAACCATTTGATTACTCACAAATCTAAGGTCTCCCATGTACCAACTACCATACATAAAGAAAAGTATTCATCACAATCATCAATAGTAAAATCCCAAAATAAAGAAATGATTTCAAAAACATGCCTTAAACATATCATTACCTTATTTCAGGTATATATAGAACCTTGTTTAGGTTTCCTTATATTTGGAGATTATCTAATGATGTTTTGAGTGAATTTTTAGAAATTTTGGTGGTTTTGGGGGGGGTGTTCATGGTGGGATTATTGTTAGTGAAATTCATGACATTGGGCCAAATAAACCTTTAATCCCATTATAAGACACTACAAGGGGGTTGATAGATTATTCAAACCGTGAAAAGTGAAGCTCAATGGGCGGAGGAGGTTTGGCAGGTGATGCTCAGTGGGCGGTGGAGGTCCGGTAATGCGATGCTCAGCGGGGGGTGGAGGTCTAACAAAGCGAAGCTCAAGGGTGGCGGAGGTACGACAAAACGAAGATCAGCGGGTGGTGGAGGTACTGCAACAAGAAGCTCGAGGGTGGTGGAGGTCTAGCAACGTGAAGCTTAGTGGGCAGCGGAGGGGAGTCGCATGGTTCCAGTACCATGGTAGCTTTAGGTCGCGATGAAACAGGGGTACTTTGTGACCGGCTTTATAAAAAAACGTACTATAATTTTATCGGCGCTGATAATGACTACCTTTATCATCGCTAAAATTTTATCACTGATAAAGATATCCTTGATCATCTCTTTTTTAGCGCTGATAATGGTCTTCTTTATCAGTGCTAAAAAAGCACTGATAAGTTCTTCTTGTATCAGCGCTAACATTTTAGGGCTGATAAAGGGACTCTTTATCAGCGCTTTTCTAGTGATGGTAGAGTGACTCTTTATCATCGCTAGAAAATCACTGATAAAGGGTTTCTATTTCAGCAGTTATTGTTTAGTGTTGATATAAGGTGGTGCTTCCCATGCCCATTTTTGTAGTATTGTAGGATGTTCTAGGAAAACCTCAGAACACATATCTTCATAAAAATAAAAATATGAGTGTATATTCATGTATAATTATATTCACTATATAAATTATAATTTTATATCCATAAGTATACATACATATTGCAATCTAGAAACAAATTTGCAACTCCGGCATATATTTTAGGTCAGTAGATACCCATATGTTTTAATGCATGGAATATAAATTATTAGAAGTCATAAGGGTCTCCTTTCCCAAGTGTCATATGTATAATGCAAAATTATAATGTAATCCTTTCCATTTGACATAATGCATGAGTATGACAAGTATATTGGATTCCATTCCTGATTATTAAAATTATATGGGATTCTCATCATGTGTATAAAAATTATAAGATACATATTTCATGAGTATGACATATATGAGGGATTCCATTCACATGTATCACATGAATAAGAAGTCAACTAGTCATTTTCAATTATTAACATTCGAATTTCATAAATGTTTAACCATTACATGTATATATGAATATGATGTGGTCGGACCACTCATATCTCAGATATTTTTATATAGAGATTTCATTTAGGTGATAGATTAGAAATATATATAATATGGCTAGGTTACATAATAATTTATAATAACATGTTCAATTCCATAGTCACGCTTTGGGGTGATTGATGATGGGGACCTATAGAAACATGAATAAAGGGATACTAGGTCATTATATTTAAGATATCATTTTAATAAAGACCATGTGTATTCACAAAGAAATGTGTATAATATCCATCATGTTCCATCATGATGCATAATATAATTAAACAATAATTTATGGGTAATTAACATTCCATGTATTTCATGCTCGTGGTGGAACACTCATTCAGAATAAGACTCTAGTTTGGTCTAGAACTAAAGGATTCATAATAATGTGTAAAATCACTCAAAATAAGGAATATAACATCAAAAAAAGATAAAGTCTTCGATATAAGTAATAATTATTAGGGGATATAATGGTCTTTATAGCTTACTACTATGGTTCCAACAAGATGAATGATGGCTTAATCAGACATGGGATATAAGAACAATATAAAATCCTTTATTTATGTTTATAGAGTTCAAATTAGAGGTGGGGATTTTATTTTTTCATAAAATCCAAAAAATAAGTTTTTTCAGTTAAATATAAAGAGAGTGAAATGTACAATAAAATCTTTATATGTTTAGTGATGTTTTTTCTTCAAGGATGGACAAACCATGAGCCAACCTTTCACACCAAAATTCTGAAGGAGCACACCGAACTTTTCCTATAGTGTATGGTTAGGAAATTCATTCCAAAACAATCCACAGAAAATTTATAAAACACACAAATTATAAACATCTATATCAAAGCATAGCATACTTTTCTGACACCCCAACTTATCCACATAGTTTTTGTTGAATGGTTCACAATAAATGAGCGCTATGAAAGTTCCTCTTATACTACCAAGGAAATATAAAGGTCTAGGGTACTAATAATCCCAATATTCCCCAAAATACATCCATAAAAAATAATGAACTTAAAGAAGAAAAATTTCATGTGAAGATACTAACTATAGGGGTCTATGAGATAAATAAAAGTTAAAATATCACATTATCCACCCATAATGCACCACATTCCCAACATTACCATCCCAGTGTGGTAGAACTTCATTTGATAATATCTCTCAGAAATGAGAACTTATGGATTTCTCGTACCCCCAATACTCATCATATTTTATGATTTCATTCCTTAACTAAAACAAAATATCAAACAATATTCCTTGGAGAGATTTAATGATTCAGTTGCACGAACAAAGATGGGGTTCCATCAATCCTTACAACTGACCGAATTAATGGAATGGCCCGAAATGTATTCCCAATAACTAAAGAATTGATAATATTGTTCAAGTAAAAAAAATGTACTTCTGGAATGATATCTCTAATTTATATATTCACAAAACACAACAATAATAATAATAACAATAATAGGTAATGATAACCCAATGTGGTTTTATAATTTTTAGATTCATAGTATTACAATTTTATACAAAATCAAAAGGAACAAAATAGAATGAGAAAAAACAAACTATCCCAAAAACATCCATACAACAAGAGATTCATGACACTCATTACAACACAACCAACACCTACATGAATTATAACACTGTCTTTCTAATCCACTATCGCCACCACGACACATCATTCCATTACATTGGTCATATGTAATAATTTCTATATACACTCAACGGTGTATGTGTGGTTTGAGAAATCCCCAATATAATTTATCCAAAAAAAATATTCAAAGCTATAATATTAGAAGAAAAGTCAAAATTCACATTTTTATAATAATTTTAGAAACATTTATAATAAAATATTTTAAGGGAAATTTTCTATAGAATCACTTTTTAAGGAAACCAATTTTCATAAATAATAATTCTTGAAATAAAAATGTACATGTGTTATATAATTTTCCAAATGATACCACAACATTACATGAGCATATTCTCACAAGAGATCACCATGTGGAATCCCTATAGGTAACTTGCACATGTATGAACCTTGAACCCTTATACGATGGTGATCAAAATCATCCAACACATCTACTGGTAGCATTCCACTAGACAGTCCACTACAGGGGAACACATCCCAAGCTCCAGTGGTCTTAAAATCATAATCCAATAAAAACAATGTTCTTTTGAATGAACCACTTGACGGGATGGAATTACAATGTTCTATTAGTCTCAGATCATTTCACATGTTAATTATGTGATGTAGCATCGATCCTTCTTGTTGAATTCAGTCCTCTATACTTCCAAGTCAACCAGCATACTTATTTTAGTTCACACACCAATATTACCGAGAATCCCTTTGTTCTAATATAAAATTTCTTATTTTTTATAAACCATCTATTTCACATACAGATGATAATAATCATATTAAAACATGTAAATCACTACATTCACACTTTCATATTTATCTAAAAATAAAAACCCACATAGAAACAAATAAAATAAATTTAAAAAATAATTTTCGATTTCACCTATAAGACAATGAAATTTATTAATAAATTTTGAAACAATTTCAGAACTTATGAGTCCAATTGGGGACATAATAAGAACACACATGGAATCTAACTATTTCCATGGATAACACCATTTACAATTTATACTCACATCAAATAAATTTTATAACTTTCTTTACATCACTTTCTATATTGAACCTTTCTTTTTATACATGAACATGACATAACATTTTTAGAATTCAAAAATAATTATAAAAATAGACAACCATCAAAAATCTTATTCTAGTACATTTTGAAACGTAAAACATAAACACTTACACATATGTGAGATACATTATGTAATGTCCCCGACCTAGAATCCACTAAACCGGTGCTCCTAACCGGATGGTTACACGACCATAAGTGTGCCTCCCCATACTCTATAGGCTGGCAACTAGTAGTGGGGGTCTATGTAGTAATGTGGGGAGAATATACCCCCTTTTATCATAGTAATCCACAAAAAAAATAATTCAAATAGCGTAAAAATAATCAACAAAAAAGGAACATGTATAACTACCATTTCCAACCATAAAAATGGCATGCCATACTACAAGTGAAAAAGTGTACAAAAGCCCCCAATAATGACAATGGCCAAAATCCCCAAAATATTTCCGATTCCAAGTCCGGATCCTCTACCAAGTGCTACACATATCCACTCGACTATCTAGAAAGGACCCTTGCCCTTCTCTTGACCTGCAAGCATGAAGTCTGATCGGGTACCCAACAACGGCCCGAGCAGGGTGTGAGTACAACTTAGTAGGCCACCAACAATAGTGTCTTCAAAATATCCAGTATAAAAAGGTAGTGAATGCAAAAGAAAAATGAATGATAAATTCCAAGTAATTATTTAAGGTGCCATTATCCAATTCAGAGCCAAAGCCATTACCACTTCCATTACCATTCATTTCACACCAATTATCATCACATACCATTTCATCACATTTCCTTGGGTTAATCACCTACATTATGTTACATGGGTCTAAGGCCAACAATCACATGAAAGAGGGAAAAGAAATTGTTATCCTATCTCACTAGGACAAACTCCCTCATAGCAACCATATCCTCACCTCGAAGCCTCAGTCCGGGTGGATGCAACCGTGAGGAGAATAGACCCTCAGTCCCCTTTCCTAACCCCTGCATTTAGGGTGGAGTTTAGAGCCTCAGTCTTCACTTGACCCGTGGGCGTAGATCCTCATGTCATACCCCACTCTACAAATCCATGTACACATTCTTATGTATAAGTAACCATCAACCATCCATACCATTGCCCTTCGACAAACACTATTCACAACACCCCACATGGGAATTCCACAACATGCCTTAACCAATTAACACTTTACCATTTCACATCATTTAACCATTCACCCAATTCCCATGCGTTATGCCTAACTCACTAAGCATTAAACACTAAAACCATAACCAATACCATTATCATCTTTAGTCAATTTACACATTAACCCATTTAACCCATTCCTTATTTCCATCAATCAACCATTCAACCATTTCAATTAACACTTTGGTCGTTACCAAGTCAAGGTGCATCACCTAAACTCTATTACAAGTTCAACCAATCATTCCAGCATGTTTATCAAGGACTCTATAATTCATTACAATAAGGTCACTTGTTTAATAACAATCTCGAATCCTAGGAAAAGTCGGCACATCCCATGGATGGCCCAATTAGCTCAAGTAAATCCATACACGTCCCACGGGGATCATGAGGGTTCCCATTAACCATTTTAAACATCATTTAAACCATACATGCCGCGGTTATTCACAACATAACCAAGAGAAACAAGAACACAAGTATACATTCATATAAACCCTAAATAAATGTGGGATATAACTTATAGACCACCTACATCGAATCCGCGGATGAACGCACCCTCAATCGAGTCCTTAGACCTCGATACGACCAACCCTTGGAGATTCAACCTAGAATTCACCCAGAAGATATGGTTTTAGGGTTTGGGAACAAGGGGGAGATAAGACACAAACCCTAAACCAAGAAAAGAACCAAGGAGGAGATTATTATTTCTCAGATTTTTAATTCGCAACCAATGGCGCTTTAAACAGCCATGAATTGAAGGACAACCACCCTTGGGAAGCTTGGGTAGGCCATGTTCGTCGTTATGGTTGAGAGGGGAGGAGAGGAGGAAAATCATGAGTTGGGGCTATAAATCCCAGAGTGGAAATTTTGTAAATTTTCCAACATTATGTGGTCGCACGGTTTAGCCACACGGTTTAGCAAACCGTGCACAAACCGTGTGCACGCCATTGTCTAGAGGAGGAAGGGCCGCACAGTTTTTCCCTGGGTAGGCCACACATTTTGGAAGACCGTGTTCAAACCATGCGCAAGATTCTATATGGAGAAGGAGAAGCTGCATGACTTACCTAGGCAGGCCGCACGGTTTTCCCTGGCCATGTGCAGGCCGTGCGCCCAGGCCTGTCTTGCCCAGTTCTCCTTTCTTCCGTGCCTCAAGCCCCTGAAACGTCCCCATGTCCTCTCATACATTCATAATACATTCCATAAATCCCCATATATGGGATTTAACCAAAACCTAACGAAAACATACCTTTCCAAAAATCGGGATGTTACAACCTCCCCACCTTATAACGGCTCTTCCTCGAGCCGAGATTCCAAGCCTCATTGCTCCACAGAAGAGAAGAGTTCGGGCCACTAAGCCCACATATCTGAATCCCACTCCCATGTTTCTTCATTAACATTCCCATGCTTCTATAGTACTCACACTAATGGAACAACATTTCCTTGAAAAACCTTTTTACTATTATCCTCCCACACAAACCGAATGCTCCTGAAAGGACGCATCAGCCTCAAGATCCATATCCTCATCATCAACCACATGAGATGGGTTAGGGTGATACCATTGAAGCTGTGACACATGAAACACATCATGCATCCCACCATACTACTGTGGAAGAGCCAATCGGTAAGCCACTGGTCCGATCCTCTCCACAATCTCAAAAGGTCCCACATACCTGGGTGCCAACTTACCCTGCTTTCGAATACGACGGTGAACCAACCTTGGAGACACCCAAAGGAACACTTTATCACCCAACCCAAACTGAAGAGGTCTACGTCTCCGATCAACATAGGTCTTCTTCCTGCTCTGAGCCGTAGCCATCTACTTCTTGAAAAAATCAACTCTCTCTGAATTCTCCGGCACGAGACATGGCCCCAACAACTCAGATTCATCGGCCTCTAGCCAACACAATAGAGACCTACATGGTCTCCCATAAAGCCCCTCAATTGGTGCCATCTGAATTATATCCTGAAAAATGTTGTTGTAGGAAAACTCAACTAACGATGGGTGCCTCTCCCAAGAACCACCAAAGTCCACAACACAAGCTCCTAACATGTCTTCCAACACTTAGATCATACGCTCCGACTGCCTATCCATCTACATGTGGAAATCCATACTAAAAACCACTTGTGTACCAAGAACCTTCTGCATCCCTTTCCAGAAATGTGATGTGAAACCCGGGTCTCGGTCCAAAACTATATTCTATGGCACACCATGCAACCGTACTATTTCCCGTACATATAGCTCACCCAACTGGTCGACTGTAAAGGTCTCCTGAACCGGTAAGAAATGATTCACTTCCGTTAACTGATCCTAAACCTCCCATATTTCATTATTCTTTTGTCACATCCTCGGAAGACCCACGACAAAATCCATTGTTACATCATCCCACTTTCATTCTCGAATGGGAAATAGATGCAGCAAACCACCTGGGCGTTGGTGCTCGACCTTCACCTACAGACAGGTAAGGAACCGTACCACAAATCCCGCAACTTCCTTCTTCATTCCAGGACACCAAAACTGCCTTCAGAAATCATTGTACATCCTGGTCAAACCAGGATGCACTTCCCACTTTCCATGTTTTGGTTGTACATCAATATTCTTACCGAACACGAATCAAGGTCACAAACTTTCCCCACAAGCCTTCCTCACTGCAACCATGACACAAGCTAAAAAACTCCCCAAGAATTTATTGACTTCAACAGTTAATAACACGAGAAGTTCACAGGAAAAACGTAGGCAGAAACACATAACTCACAACACAAGGAAACTTAACACAAAACGTCTCATCATTAGGGGAAAACCAATTGGCACCTCATCGGCCCGATCCTCTGCACAACTCATGACCCCAAATCACTTGGTGTCATTTTCTGTTCATCCAACTCTAATGGTGACACAACCCAGTATCACCTGGAGGAAAACACACGACCCTTCCAACCACATTTTCTAAAGATCTTACTAAAAAACTATATACCAAATGAAAAACAAAACTCTCAGCTACTTTACTAGTTAAATCATACCAAAGACCTCTACTAGGGTCATCTCACCCAAAAATTGACCACTCGAGTCCTTCCAACTCGAAACTATGGTCACATCATCAACCGTCCATTTATCTGGTATGGTTCTCTCCACCATTTCTGGTTACTTGGAACCTCCTCCATCGTTGAGGGACCATCAGAACTCAACCCAACCTTCCCATTTCCTAACACATTCTATCTTACCTACCCCAAGCATCCATAGGAGCGCTACGCTTCCTTGGCATCCAACCTCACCTTCACAACCATTGGGAAGACATTCCAACACCATCTATTCAAGGACTAAGATAATCCTGACCTCACTTAGGTTCAACTTTCCTTCATGATGTGCTTTCCGCTATAGCATTATCCTGTAGGTGGTCACTCTCACCTCACCCATTCAGGTTTACCATCTCAGGTCAGACCACCTTCAACTATCTTTCCCCAGAACACCCACCGAGTTCATTTCCCAAATTCCAGTAGAATTCATTATCACGACATTACCACCCTCAAAACTATCATTGGCCTCACCCTTGGTATGACACCACATCACATGACCAAGGTTCTCCCAACTTCACGACATCCCAAAACCACACATGGACGATTGACCCAGGTCTAACCCCAATCTCTGTTAGATTTATAAGGCCTCATCTTCTCTTGCCACAACCTGTTGTAATATTCAGCCACATCCTCCCACGACTAAGCACAAATCTCACAAGCTTCACTATGAACCACCCTGATCTCAAGACATCATGTGGCTCATTTTTCACAACATCCAAGAAACCTGACACACACCTCGCCGATTCCTCATTGCTACCCTGGTGCCACTATGCCGTCTTGATGTTCTCTCTTCCACATTCAAGGTTGATTTATCACTCCCCACCTTAGGAGTATCGTTAACTTTGCTCAGCATGATGGATTCCAACCCCCACATCTTAAAAAAGTTCACAAACCAAACCCCAAACTTAGACATGGCCATCCAGCCTTTTTCCCAAAACAAGGAAAAAACGTCACCTAGTGCTCCTTCTCGGCCTCCATGAACAGAACCCAAGGCATTGTCTACATTCAACCCATCTCATCATCAATCCCCACACATATAATTTACTTGTTCATAAACTACATGATGTCCCTCATCCAAAAAAATGCCTTCATGTCTCTTGGAGAGATGTAGAGCTTCTCAACATACCTGGGACGATGTCAAGATGTTGGGCATGCTCGTCACTAGACGAGGTAGGGTAAGAAGTATTCAAGGAGCACTACCACCAAATTACTGTCAATCTATGGGACACCATGACCTTACAGGAATCTCAGTGTTCCCTACCAAACGGGTCATATCAACACTTAACTGTCACCACTTAGGTGCGATCGCCAACCAGGTTCAACCATCGCTCCACAACCAACCCATTCATACACATGTTAAGCCACATGACCCACCCTTACATCGGGTGTCACCATCGTGCGAGACAATATAACCTTACTTTAGCCACTCTTGTATTTCCTATTCAAAACAACTTCCAGACATCCATTAATCCTCACTCAAACTGGTGATTCATGCATTCAAGCGATACAACCATTCGAAACAAACCTTACCCCTTATCACAAACACTAGGGTGCCCTTATGAACGAACCAGACACAACTAGACCATCATCCTTCCCACTAATCCTTACGTCACAATACTGCACCACACAGCACTTGATGTCCCACTTTCATTGTACAAAACATCCATAGGTGTTACACACACCCAAAAGCACTAGAATCCATGCCCGACCTCTCTCATAGGTCACCTTGAAGGTTGAATGATACAAACTCCCTAAACACACCAAGTAGGCCATAACATGACCAGGAAGGCCTCACAATCCAAGCCCAAAATCTCTACTAGGGAACTCTCACTCCCCCAACCCATTCATACAATGGGATAACAAACAACACCAAGGATACTGACATTTCCACTCAAACATTCCCATTCCAAACTTGTCATTCACTCGGCACTTTGAAAGAATGATTGACAGATTTTAACCACAAATGGAAAGATCCCACACAATCAATCCTTAAACAAACCATTCTTCATTATTTACCCCAACAACCATAATCACACTTAGAACACCACCCCTACCATTCCTACCGCGGTCATAGTCAATATGGGTAACAAACTTACTCAATCACAAGCCTTTTTCAACACATCTTCAAACCAATTATTCTCTCACAACATGATACTTTCCTCTTAGGTACATTTCTAATTTCACAACATGTTCAAATCATCATTTTAACACATTTACACCTTTCATTAGGAAAAATTAATTAACAATTTTACCGCCACTATGAAACCCTTTTTATTTTGGACACCGAATCAACCCTTACAATTTAACGCAACCCAAAACTTTAACCCCGTCATAAAATTTCTCATTTTCGTTCCTTTCATTCACCCACTTGTTTTATTTAATTCATCTCATCATTTCTTGATTTCATGAAATGCATGATACATCCTAATTTTCCTACCTCACACACCCACCCCGTGCATGTGCCTAACACAATGCATGTAACCTATCTCCCTAGGTTCCTACAATGATGCATGAATGCAATTCCTCGTGCCGTTAAGGCCACGAGCCAAATATCATAAAAAAGTCACATCAAACGACAAGTGCATCACCCAATGGAGAAATATAATCAACTGTAACACCACACAACCTAGAACAACATTTCCAACCTGGGGTGACCTGGGTTTCCCCTATACCTAGGTTATCTACTCCAAATCACGGGTTCATTACCATGGCCTGACACGTCTTAACCGTTGGCTACCAATCCCAAATAACACGACTTAGGAGATGGAGAAGAAAGTCCTCCTATGATACCACTTTGTTACAACCCCGACCTGGAAGCCTCTAAACCAGTCCTCTGAGCCGGGTGGTTACATGAACTTAAGCGCACCTCCCCGTATGCCAAAGGCTGCAGACTAGCAGCGGGGGTCTATGGAGTAATGTGGGGAGACTATACCCCCTTTTATCAGATTAATCCACAATAGAAATAAGCCAAATTGCAGAAAAAATAATCAAAAAACAAGGAACATGTATAACAACCATTTCAAGCCATAAATATGACATGTCATACTACAAGTGAAAAAGTGTACAAAAGCCCAAAATAATGACAATAGCCAAAAACCCCAAAATGGTCTTGACTCCATGTCCGGATCCTCTACCAAGTGCTACCCATATCCACTCGACTATCTAGAAAGGACCCTTGCCCTTCTCCTAACCTAAAAACATGATGTCTGCTCGGGTACCCAACGGCGGCCCGAGCAGGGTGTGAGTAAAACTCAGTAGGCCACCACCAATGTTGTCTAAAAAATATCCAGTATAAACAGGTAGTGAATACAAAAGGAAAATGAATGATAAATTCCATGTAATTATTTAAGGTGCCATTAACTAATTGAGATCCAAATCCATTACCACTTCCATTACCATTCATTTCACACTAATTATCATCACTTACCATTTCATAACATTTCCATGGGTGAATCACATATATTATGTTACATGGGTCAAAGGCCAACAATCATATGAAAGAGGGTAAACACATCATTATCCTATCTCACTAGGACTAACTCCCTCATATCAAAAATATCCTCACCTCGAAGCCTCAGTCCCGGTGGATGCAACTGTTAAGAGAATGGACCCTCAGTCCCCTTTCCTAACCCGTGCATTTAGGGTAGAGTTTAGAGCCTCAGTCTTCACTCGAACCATGGGCATCGATCCTCATGTCATACCCCACTCTACGAAGCCATGTTCACATGCTTATATATATGTAACCATCAACTATTCATACCATTTCCCTTCGGAAAACACTATTCACAACACCGCACATGGGAATTCCACAATATGCCTTAACCCATTAACACATAACCATTTCACATCATTTAACCATTCACCCAATTCCCACGTGTTATGCCTAACTCACTAAGCATTCAACACTAAACCCATAACCCATCCCGTTATGGTCTTTAGTCAATTTACACATTAACCCATTTAACCCATTCCTCATTTCCATCAATCAACCATTCAACCATTTTCAATTAATCCTTTGGTCGTTACCAAGTCTAGGTGCATCACCTAACTTCTATTCAAAGTTCAAACAATCATGCCAACATGTTTATCAAGTGCTCTAAAATTCATTACAACAAGGTAACTTGTTTAATAACAATCCCAAGACCCGGGAAATATCACCACATCCCATGGATGGCCCAATTAGGTGAAGTCAATCCGAACACATCCCATGGGGATCGTGAGGGTTCCCATTTACCATTTCAAACATCATTAAAACCATACATGCCGAGGTTATTCACAACATAACCAAGAGAAACAAGAACACGAGTAAACATGAACATAAACCCTAAATAACCGTGGGATATAACTTATAGACCACCTACCTCGAATATGTGGTTGAACGCACCCTCAATCGAGTCCTTAGACCTCGATTCGACCAACCCTTGGATCTTCAAATTAGAACTAACAAATGAGATACTATTTTAGGGTTTCAGAACAAGAGGGAGAGAAGACACAAACCCTAAACCAAGAAATGATCCAAGGAGGAGATTAGCCTTACCTGGAGCTTCAATCTGCAACCAACAGGGCTCTAAACATCCAAAAATCAAAGGAGAACCACCCTTCGGAAACATGGGTCAGCCAAGTTCATTGCTAGTGTTGAGAGTGGAGGAGAGGAAGAAAATCCTAAGTTGGAGTTATAAAGCCCGAAGTGGCAATTTTGTAAATTTTCCAACTTTAATTCGCCACATGGTTTAGCCGCACGGTTTAGCAAACCGTGTGCATGCCACTGTCTAGAGGAGGAAGGGCCACACAGTTTTTACCTAGGTAGGCCAAAAAGTTTTGAAAACGGTGCGCAAACCGTGAGCATGCTTCTGTCTGGAGGAGGAGAAGCTGCACGACTTACTTGGGCAGGCCGTACGGTTAGCCCTGGCTGTGTGCAGGCCGTGCGTCCAGTAATTTCTTGCCCAGTTCTCCTTTCTTCCCCACCCCGAGCCCCTGAAACATCCCCGAGGACCCTCATAATTTCATAAGACATTCCTTGATGCCCAAAAAAAGGTATTTAACCAAATCCTAATGAGAACATACCTTTCAAAAAACTAAGTTCTTACACATTATCTCCCACTTAGTTCATTTTCACTAACAACCTTCTTAGACACATCAAACATAATACATATGTTCATAACCTGGGGAAGGCAATATAGTAAGGGGTGAGCTCAAATTCTTATCAAGTTTAAAGAAGAGATATATGTTATAATTAACATGTGCGTAGGGTATGATAACTTGGTTAAAAAAATTCAAGATCATAGCCTGCATTTCAAATATCATATTCATGAAACATATCATTGAGCTTGAGAGTTCATAGGGCATGGATTTTGAATAAATAATGAAAACAATCAATGAAATCATAAAATTGGAAAAACATGGAATTCTTCTCGACAAATAATCATTCTAAATGATTTCCACAGTTGGAGGGGAATATTTCCTTAGACCATATTATTGGAAAGATTCCTTTTCTGAACTAGGTACACACCCCATTCTAGCCCTATATTACTGAAATGAGTTCATCCCACCTTCCGGCTCTGTAATATCGAACTGAGTTCATCTCACATTAAATCCAAATAATACTGAACCATGTTCATTTCATATTCTAGACTTTCACCATTGAAATGAGATCATTTATCATTACATCCATATATATATAATAAAATACAAATCATTAAAAATCCATTAGAGTGATATATATGTTGTACCCATTTAATAATAAAATAATACATATATGTTCTACCAGATCATAAATAATAAAATCATAATTATTTCAATGAAATTGGTATAAAAAACATATAAACATATCAATACAGGTTATAAAATACCGATATCATTAAAATCATAACACATTAATGAGAAATCATTTTCATAAACATATAACCCATGAAGGGTAAATAGATTTCCTAAAAACCATGTCATTAAGAATAACCAATCTAAAGAATTAATATGAATGGAACCATTAGATTATTTCCAAAAAGGGCATGAGTACCACATATAGCTATCATAGTAGATGGAAAATAATTTTGATATGTCTTTAAAAAAAATTTCATGATGAAAATACTATTTATTTTTTGAAAAATTCTTTTTAATACATTAATCAATTGGAAAATAGTTTTCTTATAAAATACAACAAAATAATTAATAAGTCTTGAAATCGTTTCGAAAAACTATTTCAATGAAATCATAAAAAAAATCATCAAATCATTTTGAAAACAATTTTGTTTGAAAACCCTGTGATAATTATAAATATATCTTAAAATCTTTTGAAATTATTTTTACATTAAAACAATTTAAAGAATAATGAAATTATATTGAAAACCATTTCTTTGAAAATACATTTAAATGTTATAAATACAAATTGAAAACTTTTTTTTAAAACATTTTCCTTGAAATGATCATTAAAAAACAATATTTTAAAAATAAACCATTTAAAATTTCACAGGAATCTTCCACAAAATGATTGTGTATAAATTCATAAATGTCGTATATGATTAAAATAGAATTCCTTTTTAACTGTAAAAAGGTTAGAAAAGACCATTGTTTTGAAAGGGTCAGGAAAATTTATATAAATAGAATGGTAAGAACGAATAGGGTAAAAATAGCTTTTAAATATTATTGGAGTATGGTACAATATTATTTGAAACCATATTTAAAAAACAATGTTTTTAAGGAAGCTATATATTCGGCCGATGAAGGGGTACAATCGGGATTTATTAACAAAAATATTATGTACCAATGAGTGGAAAAATGGAATTAATATATGAATATATCCTGAATAAATATTGGATAAGTAAACTCATTTGTTTTTCTGTGATATATAGATGAAATTATTTCCTCAAATGAAGCATAAGCATAAATAATCTTGGAAAATAATGTGATTGTGCTAATAAACACTAATAACATGGAATATTTGAACCATAATCACATTTTCATAATCATAAATTAATTGAAACAGAAAATATCAAGAAAATAATTAGATTCCAGAAATAAAATTTAAACTGTATATATATGCACCTCAAAAAAATAAGGTGCCTACCAAAACATGTGTCTCAATGAATGCAAATTACGACAAAAATATTTTACTGGCATGGTAACTTCTTAAAAAAAATTACCACGAAATAATGTTCACAGAATGGATATTTAAATTTGAATAAATATTATTTTATGATTCATTGAGTAAAAACAAGGTAAATATACATATCATACAAAAATAATGTGTGGTGATTGATGCATGTATTGCTTGACAGTAAAATGTAAAATGAAATCCCCATACCTAATGTCTTTCCAATCATTGTGATCATAAAATAAAACATTATAATAAATATTAATTTATTATAACTATATAATCGAACTATATTATTATATCTAAAACCATAAATAATTTGTCCATAACCACATATTAACCTCTTGTTAGCCATCGCATGTGAAGGATTCACTTCAAAAAATATTCACATTGTTTTTTTATTTATCATTTATATAATTGGTACTTATACATTTTTAATGATTACATAATGTATTAAATGATAAAATATATATTATATATTCATTACACAAGAATTATAATAATATATATAACATAGATTTTTGAAATAGAATGCACTGATCATTGAGACTATAAGGCTTACATTTGCATGAATAATGTTTCAATTTTTATTGTCCAATTAAAAGAAAGAAAGAAAATTACATATAAGTATATATTTATATAATATCATTATAGAATAACTAATATTATATATATATATCATGTAATTTTACTAAACCCATCTTTAATATAGTCCATATAGTGTGTGAACAAATCACATCGCTTTGAGGGGGTTGTAGTCGACATTTCCTCAAATGAAATTATTGTATTTACACCAAATGGGAAGAAAAATGATAAATGTTTAAAAAAGAATAATGAAGATTAAATAAATAATAAATATAATTTATACCATATTTGAATATATACATCATCATAATTTCAATAATGAGAGGCTGTATTGGAAAAAATAAAATATCATTGTTTATTGGGTGGTAGTTCTCCATCCACGTAAAATGTATGTTCATTACCCTTTAGATGGATGTTTGTGTAATTATAGGTGGAAAAATCCTAAAAATATTATATCATATTTTTTATAAAGGGTTTTTATACAAGTATATAATATATATATATATTATAGTGGATGAATAATGAAAATAAAAGAAACAATATTGAGAGAATGTATTGCCTCTTAATCGGGTTACTCCATTGGTTTTGTGACAAAAGAATTCATTTGAAGAATTTATTAAAAAATGGAGGCTTAAATGATGAATTTATATATTTTTTGAAGTTTATTGGTTAGATCGTGGAAAATCCTAATTTCATTGAATGGTGCAATGAAGGGGGCATGGAGGCCTTTTAGATAGATGCGAAAGGGCACACATTCATTTTTTTACAACAAAACAGGTGCACCCTAATTTTTACCTAATCATTATCATAAAAAAACTTAAGAAAGTAAATAATATAAGTTTCCTGGAAAACTAATGTCCATAAAATGGGTGTTTTACAAGTTTATTTGACTTTTTTGGGAAAAAATATAATATTTAGTCCTTATTTAAGATCAATTTTACCTTAATCGACATTATTAATTTAAATTACATAGACCAAAAGTTTTATCATAAAACATAGTTGAAATTATAAAAAATTATATATTATTCATATTCATAATATTGAATAATTGTTTTTGAAATTTCCATCAAATATGGGGCAGAGAATAATTTAAAGTGAAAACCATAGTCGAGTCATCAATATTGATTTTTAATGTAAAATTATTGAAATGGTTGATATGTTTTTTTATCCAATTTAAATGTGAAATTTACTTCTATGAAATAATTTTTTAAATTGTTCAAAATATTATATACTTATACTTTTAAACCAATTTTAAATATAATTTATCACTATTAAAAAATATAAAAATTTACTATTGAACTAAAAATCCGTAATTTTAATTATTAATTAAAAAACAAAACCTTATAAAAATATACCTAAATTTTATTATGAAAAAATTATTATATTTTTAATTGAAATATGAATTTTATTTTTACATATTAATTCTATATATGTTACAAAAATCATTATTTTAAATGGTTTGTCTGTTAAAAGTTGATAAAACTAATATTATAAAAATGTGTGTTTTTAAGAAAAAAATTGGGTTTGATCAAATATAATGTATATAAAATCTATTTAATGAATATAACTTTTTTTATAGAATATATAACATATATATTAAGTTAATATAACCCAATAATATTATTAATTATAATTTATTAGTGTAAAACATCATTATGATCATAAAAATAATAAAATTACCGTCATCTATTTAATCAACTTCAATATTTATTTATAATAATTTGGTAAACTATGAAATAAAATTATATTGTGTAATAATTATATTTTCTTAAATTAGATAATACAATTCAGAAGCTCAAAATTATCATCTCAGTTATATATAATTATATTAAATATTATTATTTTAATAATATATTATTTTTCAGTAAGCATCGGTATTGCGTGTCATGTAAGACATTGAGGAAAGTAACTGTTGTGTATAATGAAATATAACATCAATGTTTCATGAAGAGAAATCTAATGATTATGTTTTTGTAGTACATTTTTAACATAGTGTTACATAAAATTTAACCCAAACATAAATCTACAATATAAAACAAATAATATAAACTGATGCGTGAAATGAAAAATATTAAAATGGATAAATTAATTTGAACAAAATAATTATCAAAATATCGGGGAGTTACATTCTACAATGCATAAAATTTATTCCATCGTCAAAAATCAAATGAGTTATCAATGTATTAATATTTGAATGCTCCCATAATAGAATCCCACATCATAAAAATATAATATAAACATTCACATAAAAGAAAATGTTGGAACCATTATAATTACAAAAAGTAACTTATAACTTTGTTTCCATATGGGGGATCATTGGTTGAGACTGAATATTGGACCTAGAAGAAAAGGGTAAATAATTATTTGGTGTGATTATTGTTATCAATCAAAAACAAATGAATTATTAATGAAATATTAAGGGCTTGAATATAATAAATTATTGATGATTTAAATGGACATCGATTAAAAGAAATTATAGTAATAGGATAACACATTTTCTTTAGATCATTATCCTAATTTTGGGAAAATCCATTATTGAAAAAGAATATAACTAAATATACCCACATGATATTTTTATTTAAAAAAATTAATTCTTTAGTTATTCATCTATTAATTTATATTTCATCCATTACATCATGTAATGGACATCGAGAAATTAACAATTATTATAGTAGTTATAAAATATAATTTTTTCATATATTTAGTCCCCTAAAAGAATTCATATTATATGTATTTTTCAATTAGTATTTATAAAAAGAACGTTAATAAATATATCTCTATACAGAAAAATTAACACTATTTTTCAATCACAATGAATTATTTACAATATATAATTATACATTAACTAGGACATTATGTAGACCAGTGGTTGGAATGAAACCATTATCATCCTCCAATCATGGGTTAAATACCTATGGCGTTTTTGAACATTTTTGGATATTACACAACAAACATGATGTACATTTAAATAAGTATAATAATATAATTTTTATAATTACTAAAATGGACATCCTTCATAAAAGTATAATCACAAAATAGACTTATAACCAATGTTTTCAATACAATGTCATTTCATGAATACTTCCTCATATGTTTATCATAAAATTATCATTAATTGTAAACCATATAACCATTTAAAATATAGAAAATCCACACTTTAGAAAGAATATAATGAAACCAGCTTAACATTGATTCCCACATATATCATAATGTTGGTCTATATTGTCACATTCCAAACATGTTTACACCCTCATCAGATATTTGAAAAAAACAATATAATAAAATTAATTACAAAAAATGATTAGTTAAAACATTAATTACCTCTTATTGAAAGAATATTTTATTTATTCCATAAATCTAATTTTTTTAAGCATTATCCATGATACAATAAACTACATGTCAACATGTCCTAAATTTGTTAAAGGTAATTTGTACAATCAAAATTGCATTCTCATTTTGGACATATCATTATTTAAAAAACATTATAATATAATAAAAAACATATTAAGGGTTTTATATTCCTTAATCATGTGTTTTCCATAGACATCACCAAACCATTATATCATTTTTCTCATTCGTCAGAACTATACAATGTTTGGGTAAATCCATAGAGGAGAACACAAACATAAAAATACTTGTATATTTAATGATTCATATAGCATACTATTTGAATCCAAATATGTAAATATTTTTATTTGTAAACTTAATTGTTATTCCATTAGCAATGCTACCTCATTATGTTACAAAATACCTCTTTTTTTTTAAATTTAATATGTAGTCTCTTCATCGTCAACATTGTAAACATTTCTCATACCACGATCTTGATCCTCTTCAAGAGCATTGTATTGGGACACTATGTTGCAAAATGATTATTTTTTACACACTTAAAACAATTAACATTCAATAATTCATTTGGGAGGGAAATATTATGATCCTTTTCAATAGATAAAATAATCAATTTTCACTACAATCACTTGAATTGTATCCTTATTTTCCATAGAAAAAACAAAGTTGTGTTCCTATGATACATTCACATAGGTGATTCCTTCCACATTCATGAAATAATGAAAATTTAATTGTCTTTCTTCCTGTTATTCCTTAGATAGACTCTCATAAAATTCCTTCGTTTTCTTCCTTAGTTAGTTGGAGAGTTATTTAAGGTACACATTGATAGTAATGGGCCATGAAAACTAATTAGGTATGATCAAAACATCATTCAATCCAGTGTCCAAAATAAATGAATTCTCATTAGAAAATAATCAATAACATTAAACATTAATCATGTTCAATCATGTTCATTCCATTAACTAAAAACAGAAGCAATGTGTTATGAGTTATTATCATTAAAGAAAACCACATAGTAATGAAAGTATTTATTAATTAGATTTATGAATCATGAAATCATAATAAATAAATTAAATCCCATGTTCCTCATATTTTATTAAAAATATTATTATGTTTAAATCCTTCATAATTAATCAGGAAGAGTTTGGGAATTCCCAAAATATATACCCCAGGATTTTCAAACCAGTTATCCAGAAATGCCCATTATTGTGTACCAGATTACCCAAGGTCAGGTCCAAATCATCTTTTCATAGTTGTAACTGATAGGTATATCTGTGGTATATCCACAAACATATTTAATATCTATATCCTAATTTATTTTAGGAAACAACTCACTATATACTTTACAAAAACTCCAGCACATTTTCCATAATATTAACTCATTCATATATATATATATATCCTTATAGACATCACTAGAAATATCCATATAATTATACATATGTATCTCTCTAAATATATCCCATACAAATTTCCTAAGGTTAACTAAAATTTTTCTATGATACCAACTATATCCACACATAGTTTACATACAATATAATTACATTACATTTTTTGAAAACTAAAACCATTACACATAAAGACACCCAAAGACCATAGTAGTCTAATACCTTCAGAAATATTGAATCATAAACACATAAAATTTTGTGACATACATTATATCCAACAAGTTTCTTCAATCTCAAACCCTTATTAGACAAATAAAACATAATAAATATCTTCATAACTTAAGGAAGGAAACATAAAATGTTTGGAGCTCAAATTATTAGTAATGGTTAGAAAATATAATTATTTAAGTATAATCATGAATGTGAGAATATGATTATATGATCATGAAAACTGAAGATCATACCCTATATATAAAATATCATATACAAGAATCATGGCATAGATCATGGTAGTTCACATGACATGAATCCCAAAGAAGTAAATAAAATAATTCATGAAATCATAATATTATAATAAACCCAAGAATTATGGATGATTCATAAGCATATATAATGATTTCCAATGTAGTGAAGGAATTTCTACCGAGAAAATCGAATAGGAAATAGTGATTTACAGATCTAGGTTCTCACTAAGTTCTAGAGCTGTATTACAGAACTGTGATCAACCCATACTCTAGCTCAGTATTATTAGTCTAATTTCATTTCCCATTTATATACTATAATATTGAACAAATATTATTACTCATTCTAGTTCAATAATACTAAAGTTAGTTCATTTCACATTCCATCCAGATCTATCTAAAAAAATATAAATATTAATCCAATGCATTGGATGAAGATATAGGTTCCCACCATATCATAATGATATTATACATAAATGTTCCAAAAGTTAAAATATAATCATATAATTAAACCTTTCAATGAAATGGGTATCATAAACAAATAAACATAATAAAATATAATAAAAAAGATACATGTTTCATAATTATTTCATTAAAAGCATAAACCATGATAGAGAATTGTAATTAATAATCATATATCCCTTTAAGGAAAAACATATTTTATAATTTCCACAACAATAATCATTTCACATTCATAGAGAGAATATGATTAGGACCATTTCATAATTTCCTAAAATAGAATGAGTAATATCAATAAATTTCATCTTAGATAGAAAATAATTTTTAAATATCATTTAAAAACATTTCTTTTGAAAAATATCCTATATTATTTATAAAAATAATTTTAATACATAAATCAATTTTAAAATGATTCAATTTTAAAATTACCTGATTACATATAAAGAAGAATTGAATTAATTTTTGAAACCCATTTCCCTGAAATCATATAAAATATGCTTCAAAACATTGTAATAAAAATTCCTTTAAAACTCATTGAAAAAATATAAAGTAATCATAAAAATGTTATAAAAACAATTTCATTGAAAATACATTTAAAACATTTAAATAATGCATGAAAAAATTTGGAAATTATTTTTCCATGAAAAATTATTAAGGTATATTGAAAACAAATTTAACAAATTTATTTTAAATTCACATTAAAAATATTAATAAAATTAACCTTATAAAACTAAATATGAAGCGTCAATGAATTACTAGTGATAAAATTTGTACATTTCATACAAGGTATAAAGAACATGACTTTTCATAGTAAAAAAGATAGAAAAAAGGATTATTTAGAAAGGGATATGATGACTAATTTGAAGTTATTTTTAAAATAAAAATTGTGTAAATATTTCATTCATTTATTATAGTATAATGGAATAATAATCATGAATACATTTTTTGATGGGGTAAAGTCGTGATTTCTTAAAAATTCATTACTCACTATATTATGTTCCAAATTGTATAAAAATGGAACTAATAAATGAATATATAATGAATATATTTAGTATAAGGAAACACATAAATTTTCCTGAGAGATCAATCTTATGATTTCATGAAATGAAGAATAAACATAAACAATTTTAATAAGAGAGCAAATTATTTCAAAAAAATAAAATGACATATTAAAATTGTACCACGATAAAAAAATATTAAATTTCAATTACAGAAATACTAAAATATCATGAAAATAATTATATTCATAACTTAAAATGTAAAATGGATGTATATACACCGTGAAAAAAAGTTAGGTTTGAAAAAAACAGGACTCTCAATGATGGAAAATTCAGAAAAAACTATTTTATTGATATAATATATTTTGAATTACTAACCCCATGCAATAATGAACATAGAATGGATATTTAAATACCCATAAATATATGTATAAGATCTTTTAGTTTGTCCATGGTCTGTCTTAAAACCACAAAAAAGAAATGGGTGGTGAATAAAACATGCATCTCATGAAAATAAAAGGTGAAATGAAATCAAATTAACATATGACTTAACTCTATTCGTATTCATTATAAATACATTTATAATTATTATAAATTTATATAAAACTTTAAAAGAAGCATATTTTTATAAATATAACCAAATATGGTTTGATTGTGACATTGTATTACCCTCTTTTCAACCATACGATGATATGTTTACACTTCATATAATATCTACTTTAATATGGGTCTTACTTTGTTATATCATTGTCCTTATACTTATATAATAAATCTAGAATAATATAAATGATCTATATATATATATTTAATATGTATATTTGTATTCTAATAATTTATATAAGATATATTTAGGAATTTTTATATACCATTAATGGAGACAGTATGTTGTACATATGCGTGATCGAGGTTTCTAATTTTTATTGTTTCATTAAAAGAATGAAATAAGATGATAAATATTTATATATGTATAAAATATAATTATATTAAAGTTATAATGTTATTTATATCATATATTTCAACTAAACCCATACTTTATACATTACATGTATTTTGTCAACAAATCACATCGCCTGGAGGCGGTGGTATTCCACAATTCATCAAATGAAATTATCCTATTAACAATAATTGGAATGTGAAAAATGAATTGTGTTGTAAAGGAATAAAGAAGCCTAAAAACATATGAAATATAATATATAAAACCTTCAATAAATTTCCATCAAAATTTCAACAATGATAGGAGGCGATGGAAGAATGAATAGTCATCATTTATTGTTGCAGTAGTTCATTGTACATGTAAACAGTATGTTTGTTACCAATTAGATGGAGGTTTGTGTAAGTTTATGTTGAACCATAATAACACAAATTTAATAATATATTTATAATACTATTTTTTATACCACAATTAAATAATAGGAGTGGAGTCTTTAGAGACAGAAAATAAATGAATGGAGTAAGAGAGAAGGTGTTACCTCTAAATCTGGTTAGTCCTTTTGGTTTGTGCCAAATGCCTACATAGTAATACTTAAATTTAAATGGGAGGCTTCAAAGGGTATTTCTAAGGATTTTGGGAATTGAATTTGGTAGATTCTGTAAAAAAATGAAGTGGTTTTAGAGGTGTGAATAAGAGAAAGAGATTGTGGCCATATATAAGGAAGTTAATGGACACACAAGGTATTTATGAAAACAAGATAGTTGTACCCATGTTTTTACAAAATAAAAATAATAGAAAACAATTATTAAAGGATAATGATTAATTAATGGCCATAAAATGTGTTTGTTAAAATTATTTTAGTCTTTTTGGGTTTTCAATATATGGATTGTCCCTTATATAAGCATAATTTTACCTTATTCGATGTAATTAATAATAATTATTCCCAATAATATTCTTGGTAAAAAATATTATGAAAATATTATACAATAAAATATTTTTTGATTCCAAATATGATATACTTTTTCCAAATTATAGTCATACTCGTATTAGAAATAAATTTAAAATTTATCTCAATGTCCGGTAAACAATGCTTGTTTTTAAATAAATACATTAAAATGTTCACTATATTTGTATACCGAATTTGAAAGAGAAATTTATCTCAATGTCATAAATTATATTATATGATAAAAAAATTGTCTAATTATTATTTATAACCAATTTAATATAAATATAATCATTGTAAATAAATTTGATGATAAATGGTGTTTTCAATTTAAATTCCATATTTTTTACTATACATTAAAAAATAAAACCATAAGAAAATACATAAAAATTATCCTAAACTAAATATTAACATTATATTTAAAATATAATGTTTATTATGACATATTAGATTTATAAATGGGCCAAAATGGTTATTTAAATTGGGTTCACCATTAAAATACCACAAAACTAGATTTATAATAATATTTTTTTAAGCATATAATTGAGTATGATCTTTTCATGTGTACATGAAATATATTTAATGAATATGAAAAATATTTTACTAAATATATAACATACATATTTCATTAATATCACCAACTAATTTAATTTAATTTAGTTTTTAAGGGTAAAACTACACCAAGACCAAAAAAAATAATTTTAATATCTTCTTTACTCAATCATCATTCATATTCATTTATAATTAATTTGTAACATATGAATTCATATTGAATTTTTTAAAAAATATATTTTCATAAATTTGGTAAGCCAATTCATAACTACTTTTTATTGTCTATGTTATATATTAATATATTATCAATTCATTTTTAATTATATATTATTGTTCGATAAACCATTGTCTCACGTGTTATGAAAGACATTGAGGAATTTAATTAATTCATATACTAAAAAATAAACAAGGTGTTTTTTGTAGATTCGGGTAATGTTTATGTTGTTTGTAGTGCACCATTAGCTTGGTGTTGTGCATAATGCAAGAAAACCATAGTGTTTTAATATAACATAAAAAATCTTCCTCATTTAATAAAAAGAAAAATATATATAATGATAAAATAATTAGAATAAACAACTTCACAAAATATCATTGTGTTGCACATTCATCATTCATTGAAATAGTGACAGTGACATATTAGGGAGAAACATGCAAAAAACCACATTATCATAGAAAATACACTATTAAAACATTTTCTCCCTTAAATATCTTTGAAAACACATTTTACCTAATTCATATAAGGAATAATACATATTTATGGAACACCACAATGAATAGAAAATATAACATAACTGATTTCCATTTAAAAATTTTGTTTCATTGTTAAATGTGATCATTTTTTTCAAATTCCAATAACCAAACAAATTGATTCTTTTCCCAAGGTGTATATGGAATGAAAATTATAAAATATATAGAGATACCCTTCCACATATAGTTAAGAATATGTTGTCTTCAAAGAAAATAATAGGTCCTTTGTTTCTCTACTTTAACCGAATGAATTGTATAATAATATAAAAAGAATTTATATATGTCTCACCTCACACATTTCCACCATAACAGATTACATGCATCATTATATATCATTTGTAAATCTGGGGAATGGATGATTAGGACCTGGTGGATATCCTTCATTATCACATTCCTTCATGACTATGAGAGAAAAAAGCATCCCTTGATGCAAGTTACTCCCTTTTGAGACTACGAATTATCTCATGGAAACCACATATTTACAAAATGGATATTACTATGGGAAAACTAATTACTCGGATTGTCTTTCCAAATCAACATCATAAGGGATGATTTCATCATAATAATGGAAATGAAAAAACCGCCACATTGTTCAATGCTCTCCATGTATCCTGAGAATAAAACTCTATTAAATTATTCCCATAAATGGACTCTTTCAATGAATGGACTAGAAATTTTATACTCATAGAATACTAAACAAAAAACCATTACCTAGGGTAAAGACTATTTCATTATTCAACCACTGAGGTATTAAAACTAAATACACTACAATAAATTCAAACCCCTATGGGAGAAAATGTAGGCTAAACACTTATGATTAGAATAAATATCATTCATCTCCACAATATTAAAACTCCAACACTACTTCAATGAATAAATCACAACTTCTAACTCCATGTAATGAGATTTGTAAATATTATCATGTGGTCAGAGTTAGAGAGAACCATATAACACATCATGTCATTCTATATCACCACACAACAAGGACCCATACCATCGATATCCTAATAGAACAAAAATCTATACCTAGAATCTGGAATGATCATTATAGGGGTGAGGGTGAACTTCTTATTTACTTCTCAAAAGGTTCTTTACACATTGGGATCTATTCAAATCATACCAATTTCTATGCAAGAATTATCATGTATAAAGTAGGATGAGTGAAATATCGAAGGAAACACGAATAATACCCTAATAGGCCCAAATACGTTCATGATATCATTAACATTTTTTTGTTGTTCCTAATAAATAACTGAAAAAATCATTTTAGGTTTCAAAAAAACACCTATATGTGAGATGAAATGAACTAGAAACATCCCCACCCCATTCCAGAAGGTTCACATAATTTTTTGTCAAAGATATTATGATTATAAATGGTTCCTAGAATAATCCACAAATATCGATCATGTTCCTCCTCAACATCATATAAACCATAAGTCAATCAAAAGATTTCACCACAAATGAGTTGAGATACTGATGTATTTCCATATTCATAAGTTCCATGAAGACCTCTGGAGTATTTATCACCCTTAATAGAATTACAATTTACAAGAAATAGATGTTCAAATATAAGAAGAATGTTTTAGAAATATCTACCACTCTAACTCTGACTTCATGATTCCCAAAATCTAAATATATATTATAGAACCTACATCCCCCATAAGATGATAAAAATGTTCATAAATATTGGGATAATGGTAATAATCACCTTCATCACATTTTTAGTTTCTGTTAATATAAACATATATAGAGATATCATCATCCTTCTTTCCCAAATATAAAGAGGGTGGCCTTAGTTTAAATGAACAGGAAGATGAATTTGTTAAATTCCAAATCATCTATATGTACCATTAATTACCTCAAATAAGTGGAGTCTATCAAGTATGAGGTAAAATATATCTTTTTTGTTCACATAACCAAATCAATGGATAATACTACATCTTGTTCCATAGGAAATCTTGTGAAATACAATAGAAATAAATGTATGATCTAATCCACCACATTAGGTATTCCTCCCTCCAGAGGGCCATTATCATCCAACAAAGTGAGTGACTATGTCTTACAAACTACGTTTCAAAATTATAGATGTGTAGTTTCAACATGTCCCGACTGAGGATCCCATTCCCATTTATGAAATTGGGTGCTCCGATAAAGTTCTACATAACTAAATCATAACCTATAAAAATAGTCATGATCATAGAATTGTTTTATCCAATCGAGACCAATGATCAGATCAATGAGGCTTATCTCCAAAATAACAGATATCTCATTATTTTATGACTCCTGAAATGGTGAGTGTAAAATAAAGACACCTAAAACAATACTCTCTACTCCTAACAAGCAAAAGTACAAAATTATTCATATACAACATAATCTCAATAAGAAAATATTAGAAATCAAAAATAAAAGATGAAATAAATGAAATGGAGGAACCAATATCATTCAGAGACATAGATAATGATTATGAAATATATATTGAACATCCAAAAATCATAGTACCCATATCTAATTCTAACAATGATTATTCCACAACATGATATAGGCTCCTATCTGTCTATTCATGTGGATGACCATTTCACTACAGATTTGCCCTAAAATGATTTTTTTTTTGAAAAATTCCAACCCTACCCCCATGACCTCAGAACCTGGAACTCTTTTTATTGGATGTTTTTCACCATGATCACATGCCATTTAATTCCATATATCCTAGACAACACTGATTTTGGAACTCCACCTTTAAGAATAACTGAAATTTTCCCATATCACCATATTAGTGAGATGTTGAAGGTGGATACGAACATGAATATCACTTGTTACATGCCATCCCAGCCTGATGGAACACAGCTTACCCAACATCATAATACATATACAAATACATTCATGAAGGATGGTCTGAACAACCACCTCCATCATTCCCATGCTCATCCCTCTTCATCTTATTCTCATATGAACTACCACTGCCCAATAATGAAACTATATCTGAGAAACCAGAAATCCCTACACTCCGATTATTTAATGACTTTATAAAAAACCAATATAAAATATATAATATGATTTTGTAAATAAAAGGGTTTCTATTTGAACTTTCACACACCTCCATCTAATTTGTAATGAACGTATAGTTTACATGTACTACGAACTACAGCCTCACAAAATGATAAATCTTCATTTTTTCCTTTACTGCCGATCAAGGTGGAAATTATTATGAAAACACTGTGTATATATCTCATATATTATATTTATTAATACATTAATTTTTTTTAATATTTTTACTACACTTATCTTTTTACATAAATTTTTTTGTAAATAAGTTAGTATCATTCGAGGCGGTGAGGACAATTTTCCCTTAAATCAGTATGATTTGTTCACACACTACATGGAATGTATTAAGGATGAGTTTAGTGAAATTTTATGATATATATGGAATAAAAATTCTACATAAATTATATAATATATATATATATATAGATATATTTCATCTTTTTCTTTTTTAAAATATGAAAATAATAAATTGAAACAACTTTCACGCTTACGCTTGATTTACCGTATCCATGAATGGTGTATTCGATCTCACACATACATATTATATAAAATATTATAAAGAAAATATGATAATTATAAATTATTTTATTTATCATGGTGTACATTCTAGAAATCATGATATTAGTATTGGTTTTAACAATATAAAAAATCTAGACACAATAGAAAAACAATATGAATATTACCTAATGTGAATCCAATGCATCGAATTGTTGAAAAGTGGGTAATATAAGTTCATTATTAAAAAATATATGGTATTAGGGAACACATATTATTCTCTAAATGATTTATAAAAAATTTAAATTCATTATATAGGAATCATGTATGATTTCGAATAGAGTCCAAACACAAGGTAAGGGGATTTCATCTTACTTTTTATGATTCTATGACACATAGTTTATTAACTACCAATTACTTTTATGTAGTCTTTATTATAAAAATTTATGTATTCAGTAATTATTAAACATAAAATTATGTTTGTTTAATTTTCTGCTCAATGATATTTTTAATGGGTTTTGTGTTTCAAAAGCTACAAAATCAGAAAAGAGATTGTGTTTCATTTTCCCTAATTTGTGTCACATACAATGCTATGCATCAATATTTTTAAATGGGGGTTCATACAACATCAAAAATTTTATAGCATGAATCTAATATTTTAATTATATTTAATGTTTTATTTAATTTTAAAATTATTACATGGGTATGGTAGTTCAATTTTAAAATACGTTAATATTGTATTGAAATAATCTGATCACTTTTTAATATTATATTTAATTATAAATTCATTGATGAAATATTATGATCAATATCTCAAGAAAATTCATGATATTACATATCCTATAATTATTCATAATAGTTTCATGTATTGGTATCATATGTTTACTCTTTACTTCATAATATAGTAAAGAACATGTTTTCAATAAATCCTGACATTATCCTTTTTTATATCATAAATGTTTTCTATGGAATCTTTTTATCAATTTTTTACCATGGATTTTCTCTACCCTTTTGACCCGTAGAAAGAAATTTTCATTCAAAATCATTCAACATGTAATGATTTACATGATGTTATATCTATGTTGCATCCTTCTCATTATTAAAGTGTTAATTATTAAGAAAGTATATTTTTAAAGTATTTTGAATTAAATTTTTTCAAAAAACAAATTTACTCTTAATTTAATTTTTTTCTAGGAATATTGTTTCCAAATTAATTACAAGCATTCATTATATGTTTCCAATATTTTTTTTAAAAAAATTTCGTTTTATTTAAAATTTCATTAAAAATATTCATTGTGTTTTAAAATAAAAAAGTTATTAAAATGTTTTTACAATTATTGTAAATTCTTTTAGATAATAATATTTTTTAAATCATATAAATATTATTTTATATATTTTTACAAAAAATTAATTCATTATGGATTCTAGGATATTTTACATGGTTTTATGTTAAAAGTTTTTAAAATAAATTTCAAGTAAATTTAATGATTTTTCATGTTATTTTATAAGAAAATTGTTTTGAAATGGTTATATGTATTAAATTTTTTTTCTAATAACAAAGCATATATTACTGAAGAAATTTTTGTGAATGAAAATACAAAATTATTTTCCATCTACAATATAATCCAATGATGTAACCCATTCCATTATAGAAATTGATATAAAGGATCCTTTCATATTCTTTCTATGTATGGATTATTCATTATGACATTTTGCATATGAAACCCAATTCTTTTTTACATGTTTTATTTTTATGAATAAGTTATCACTTTCATGAGTTATATGATTAAAAACATGCTTCAATTTCAAGAGTTATATGATAATGGAAACATTTTTCAAACTCACATGTTAAATTTTTATTAAAAACATTTATCAATAATGGGTTATACATCTCTGATATCTGTTCCAGTTTCATGAGTTATATGTTTATGGAGATCTGTATATCTTTCATCAGTAATATGATAATTACGTCCATTTATCTTTCACCAGTTATTGTTTGGATGAAATTATAATTTCACATATATATTTTTCTATATCTTGTGATATGATTTCAATTTTAGGACATCCAATTCTTTTCATGGGTTATGATATCATCATTTTTTTTGTGAACATGTATATAAATATTCATTATTAAATATGGAATATATGTATCTCCCAAATGTGCATTGGGTTAATATTTATATGTCATGATAATGAAATTGATGGAATGAAAAATGATCAAGGTTTAGTATTAATGGAATGGAAAAATAAACGTTATCAGATCAGTATTATAGGTCTAGAATTATGAGTGATTTCGGTTTTATAATTAAAGGCCAGAACGGGTTGTAATCCTAGTTCATCCAATGACATTATCCACTATGATAACCTAAGAATAAATACCTTTACTACTATGGAAAACAATATATATGCAAATGTTTCAAAAAAAATATTGTGTTTTATTATTATGTAATGATTTCATGGAATATGTTCTTTATTTCATCATGATTTAGGTTTTATGAACTACAATAATTATTTACATGAGTTGTAACGCCCCAAACCTAGTTACCCAGAGTTGGTGAATTATTAAATAACATTGGCATGATCACAAGAATGATAAAATCTCGAAAGATGGATTGGTTTAGTAGCCTTGGAAACACTAGATACATTCATAATGTTTTACATTACATCATAAAGTGAAAAACTACTACAACAACATATTGTCTTCATAGTCCACACTATTATCCCCTCATAATATCCTTGCATGTCATTCATAATTTACTTCTTCACATACTGGGAAAATAAATCATAGAAAAGGGGTTAGCTCAAATGCCTAATAAGGATAACAATATAGCGGAAAAGATTCATAAATAAGAAAAAACATTTAAGGCAGTGTATAACTAAAACAAAAGCCTTTTAAACATGTACTTAAACATAGTATGGCAAAAATAAAATGAAATAATGCCATTTATTTATTCACATGGATATTATACTTATCGAATAATCACATGCAATATCAATAACCACTTTCATAATGATGGAATGCATAATGCCAGAATATCATAAACACATAGCCAAGGCCTCGTGCCAAGACTACAAATAAGATTTTGTCAAGGCCTTGTGTCAAGACACCAGTTTGTCTCATGAGACCTACCAATGCATCAAGGAGATATAGCAGGCACCACCCGTCACTTACTAAGTCCAATTCATTCCCATATTAAAAGGTTTAAAAATTATATAAGCATTCGTATTAATACTAGCATATGAAATGTCAATACTTTCTCCACAAACCATGAATGGTATAAAAATAACACATACACAGTAAAACATATCACAAAACCTTAAATACAATACAAAAGTTTTGTATCATAATAAATCAACTTCAAATATGCTTAAAATCCATCAAAGGATGTTGTCATAGATGAAATCAAAACTATTTGAGAGAAATATATCTTTTCTCGAAATTATTGAAAAGTCACACACTTATAAAGGAAGTAATTTAAAAGAGATTTTTGAATCAAAGTGTACCATACCACTTTGAAACTTTTGAAAAGAAATATCATTTCAAAAACTTCATGTCCATATAAATAGATCCTTAAAATAATTTTGAAAACATGGACATTAATTAAAAAGATTTAGAAAGATAAATCTTTTAAACATTTAAAATTATGATCTTGATAAAGAGTACGTTTCAAAAATTCTTCAAATATCCATTTTGAAATCAATTAAAAGTCACATAATTATAAAATAAAACATTTACTTTCAAAATATTCTTATAATTATGTAAGGTAAACTTTGATGATTTTATAACGGCGGTAAATAGCCACACCCACCGTATAAGTTAAAAAAAACATTCTTACCTTAAAATTTTCGAAAGATGAAAAGTGCCTTGTTTGGAAAACGACAGAAAGATTCCTTTAAAAACCCATAAGGTGATAAATTACATTAACCCATATTCTTTGTAAACAGTAAAAATGTTTTGAAATACATTTCGAAAAAACATGGATGTGGATGACAAAGAAATCCCAGTAGATTATTACGTATAAACAACATCGGATAATGAAGAGATTGTGAAATAAACCCTTACCTTGTACTTTTCCTTGGTTGGGGTAGGTTAAGCTCCTGTGTAACAGTGAAATAATTGTTATTAAATTATTCAATGATCATATACATTAATATGATATCATATATGATCTTTTAACATTTCTTTGTTAATAATATATAAAAATTATCGTCGTTTCGGGTGTTAACTTACTCATTTTCTTTTATATGTTTTGTTACGTAAGCCATATTTGTAATGGATAGGTTGTATCTTAATCATATACAGAATGATATAAATTCCTTTGATACTATTATCAATCATCAAATGATAATTATACTTGAATGGATACAATGGAGAATGAATCTCATCGCATTCGTGGAGACGGTAGTCCGTACGTACGCACGAGCGATACTATCATTCTTTTGATATTAAAATAATATATAATTGGATGTTATATCATATATAACGAATAATTATCATGTTATATTTATTATTTACATGAATTAAAAATCATTATTATAACCATACAAATAATAATATATTGGATAATAATTACACCACGACGTGGAGACGGTAAGCCGTACGTACGCAGGTAAGGTGACATGTCATTCAAAAGATGGATATAATAATGAATATGGTTGTGACATATTTATAATAATATTAAATTATATTGGAGATACTGATTAATTATTTTAGAATGGAAAAAACAAAGGAAGAAGAAGTGGAAGAAGAAATGAACTTGGAAAAGGGTGGTGAAATCATTACCTCTTCTTCAGGTTCTTCCTTTTGATTTGATCAAAAGAGCTCCTTAGGTTGGCTTTCTGATCAAACTAAGGCCTCCAGGATGTAGTGAGGGAAGTTGATAGAGTATTTGGGAAGGGGTTTTCTGAACCAAAAGGCCTTGAAGGTGTGAAGTAATTAGAAGGGTGAGTGCCCTTTTATAAGAGGGGTGAGGGGCACCTTTGGAAAAGCTAGAAATATTAATTTATAATAAATTAATATTCGGTTTCTAATTGCTACAAAGTTAATTAATTAAAAGTTAAGGTAGTGATGGGTCGAAAAACACTCAACTAATAGAATTTAGACAGGTTTGGTTCATTATATCTACCTTATAATTAAGTATTAACTCATAGTTAATTAGTTTCACTTTTACAATATCTCTTTGTATTTTTATATTATATGGTTAATAAACTTACCATATAAATCCAAGAGACCCCCAAGTGGTCCATTAATGATACAAATATCAGGATATAAGTTTCTTGGCCGAACCTTAGATTTTTATAATTTAATATCAATTAATAATATAATATTTTTTTAAAAAACTCTTTTATGTCAATTTTGACACTATTCAATAATTTATTTTTGTAAAACTCATACCAGAATTATTAATTCGAAAAAAGTTAATTAAAGTAATCCTAACATGTCATATTAACCTATAAAATTAGTGTAATTCATAAAAAGTCTCAAGTTATATTTATTTGTGTTTTATAATATCAATTATTCTATTTTTTCATTAATTAGTTAATTACTGCATCATCATTGTGTCATAAATAAATTAAATTATTTAATGTCTAAAAATTATAAATAAATCATAATTATGTATAAAATACTTTTATATTTCCAATTAACATTTATAGTCGAACATCTAACATATATAACCCTATGTAAAAATTGGTTTTCTAAAAGATATTTGCTTATGTCATTTTGGTACTAATTTTAACTTAATTAAAATAAAGTGTCCCTATCACCTACAAGTGGCTCTATGGGGTCCCAAAATCGACCCAAAGATTCCCATGTTCGGTCATGTATCCACCAATAATGTTATGACACGTTTTATAGTAATTTAGTATTATTATAATATAATTTTTTAACCCTTATTTACCAGATGTACCTTTAACCATGGTAAATAAAATATTTACCGCAGTAATTATTCAAAATGTCTAAAAATAAAAGTTACCTATTCACAAAATATGAACATCCTGATTACAAATATGGAATCCATTTTTCCAAATTCAAAACGCAGAAGTGGTAGAAATTAATTTAAAATTAATCCACTCTATTAAAACAAAAAGCATTTTTTAAGATATAATAACTATCAAAAGATTGATACTTGTTTATGTTCGGTCTAATTGTGAAATTATGTCCAATGACATAAATTGTATTAAATGGTTAAAATATATTCTAAATATACTTTAAAACCACTCAAATTCATAATTTATCACTATTAATTATTTTGATTAAAAAAGTTGTTTTAATTAGAATTTAGTAATTTTCACTATTCATCAAAATATTAAAGTTGTCCGAAAATTACCAAAATTTCACCTTAGGCTAAATTCGATACTCAGAATCCAAAAATGAAGTCCATTTTGAGATATAAAAATTTAAAAAGTAGGTATTATTATTCATAACAGCTAGTTTGATCGGTTGTGGTGTGTGTTAAAACTCGAAGTTGCGTACAACACACGCTACTATATTATTCAAAGGAAAGTGTACTGTGGAAGCTTGGGATGTTTCATTTTAAATTTTTGATGTCCTCATTTAGTCAAAAAGTTTAAAATATTGTATTTAAAAAGGGTTCACTATTAAAAGTTGATAAAAGTGCAATACTGAAAATGAATTTGTTCTTACATTATGTCTAAGAAACTCATAATATAGATTCTAAAATTATAAGGATTATATAAAGATTAAAATTTAGTTAATAATATTCATAACCTCTTTTGAACGCCTTGTTTGGTAAGTCATGGTGCGATTGAACTCGGTGTTTCATGTAGTGCATGTTATTGAATTATTTTGAAAAATGACAAACTATGAAATCCTGGGGTGTTACATTCTCCCCTCCATCAATAAATTGCTTCCTCACAATTTTAAATTGTTCTTCGAAAATAAAAGGTTGAAAATAGAAAATATCTTTGTGGGAAAAACCACATCAAAAATTAGGTTACTATAATTTAGTTTTAATATGAGGAAAAGATAAATGAAAGGGTCACCACCAAATTATGATCTCGATTAGGAGGATATTGGTGGAAATTAGAGACATATAATTTGGGGAAAATGTAATTATTTATTGGTAGTGATTGAGGTCATAAATCACAAACATGTGTAAAATTGAGGTCCTTAAATTAATCAATCAATGATTATTTGAAATACCATCAGTTCAACAAAACATAGTGTATTAGGATAACACATTTTTGGTTTTAGGATTCCTTAAATAAAGTATAAGAATTAATTTCATCATAGAATAAGAGAAGAAGAAAAATATATTCTTGACAAGTAGAGTTCCATCCTTTAACTAATTTCTACCACAAACTCATCTTTCACTCTAGAAGATAATAGAACGTAAAAAAATATTCTATTTATCCTATTCGTATAGGGTTAAAAAACGAATTTATAATTCATCTACCTGATATTTAAAAAAAACTACATTATTTAATCCCAGACATTATGTGGGTCAGTGGTAGGTGATACACCCTTGATTCCCTTCGGTTGTGGGTTCAAGTCTTGCGGCCTTGCTATACACGACGGGTTGCTGCCCGACCTCCGAGTTGTACTTTTATGGCAATCCAAAATAATCCAAACTAGAACTATCCAAAATACTTCAGTCCAAAATTTATAAGGAAGGTAAACAAAATGAAGATATTTTTTTTCCATGTAATAACATGTGATCACCTTCATCATGTATTCTTTTAAAAAACAGCAACATCCTGAATTATCATAAAACCTTATTGATTACATTCAGGATCCCTTATTCCTTATAGAATAATAGATATAATCCTTCAATCCAAAAATGTTGTAAACCCTATCAATGATGGAATATACAAATCATTAATCAGTTTCAACATAGTTAAGAATATCCAATATAATTTATCCAAAATAATCTTGTATTATTCTAAAATCACTAGCTCGGTATCAGAACTATATTATGGTTTATCTTTCTCTAAACCATATATTTTCCAAAAATTTAACCTGATATTGAGTAACTTTTCTTTGTTCCACAAAATCTCAAGTCCATAATGAAATAGTATTGTTGTACAATCCTTATATACTCAATAATTATTATAACAAGTACATTGTTTATACAACACTCAAATGACAAAATCAACATAAGAACTCCAATCATTCCTATTCATCTGTGGTAGTATCATAACTTGATTATTATCCAATATCATCATTTGTGGCATAGTCTAATGACTGAGAAATAGGTTTGCGTAGTATCCAAACTCCTTGCAAATGAAGCATTGTACATTTGAAACCATTTTCTGACCCTTGCAGTCACATACTTTGTGCCCTTTTCCTCCACACTTATATCAAACACTCATTCCTTTCAGGAAAGTTCCATGGTATTTCTTCCCACGGTTATCACATATGGGAAAATTCTTCTTTTCCCTCTCCCCTTTATCCATCATTCCCCCTTTCATCCTTTTCTTCTCTTGCTTCCCTTCAATGCCATAGGACTCAGTAAACTCTTTACTTATCTAATCAACCAATGATATTGTTTCTTCATATGATGATAATACACGGGAGACTATTTCTCTTATAAATTCTAGCTTAAGACAATGAAAGATATGATCCTTCCTTCTCTTTGGATCATGTGCATTGCTGGAGTTCTCATTCCTTCTACTGGGCGCCATTTCTAAACAATGGGATACACTAGATTAGTTTATGAATAACAATACCTAATCCCAAACTTGTAAAACACATAACATAAATTAAATAGTTTATTGATATAATCCATAATAATAAAAATGTATCCTTTGAGTAAGTATATAATAATAAACCCTTCATAATGGTTTATAAAGAAAATGAGAATTATCCTAAGCATATCCCCGGGAGTGTCGTAACCAAGAGTGCAACAAGGCCCGTTGTCGTGCAACAGTTCCCGTTCGAGTCTATCTCAAAGCGGTGTTTTCAGGTTTTACCCCTAGGCACATCTGTGCCAGAGCCGCCTCTACCTGCTCGTATCAAGACAGGGATGTATTGCTCGAAAAACTCACAAAATCTCTAAAATACCAAAATTCTAGGATGTTATTATATACTAAACCTCAATGTCCATCTTAAATCTATGTTCTTTAATCAGATTTTATCTAAATCTAGCTTCCAAGGTTTGTACTAAACTTCCTCTGATACCAATTTTAATGCCCTGACCCTAGTTACCCAAAGTCGGTGCATTATTACATTACATTGGCATGATCACAAGAAAGATCAAATCTCGAAAGACCAATTGGTTTAGTATCCTTGGAAACACTAGATACATTCATAAATTTTTACATTACATCATAAAGTGAAATACTACTACAACAACATATTGTCTCCATAGTCGACCCTATTATCCCCTCATAATATCCATGCAGGTCATTCATAATTTACTTCTTAACATCCTTGGAAAATAAAACATAGAAAAGGGTTGAGCTTAAATGCCCAGTAAGGATAACAATATAGCAGAAACATTCATAAATAAGAATAAACATTTAATTCAGTTTATAACTAAAACAAAATCATTTTAAACTTGAACTGTAACATAGTATGGAAAAAATAGAATGAAATAATGCCATTAACTTATTCACATGGATATTCTACTAATAGAATAATCAAATGCAATATCAATAACCACTTTCATAATGATGAAATGCATAATTCCAGACGATCATAACCACATAGCCAAGGCCTCATGCTAAGACTACAAATAGGATTTTGTCAAGGCCTTATGCCAAGACACTAGTTTGTCTCATGAGACCTACCAATTTATCGAGGAGCTATAGCGGGCTCCACCCGTCACTTACTAAGTCCAATTCATTCCCATATGAAAAGGTTTAAACATAACATAAACATTCGTATTAAAACTAGCATACGAAATGTCAATAATTTCTCCATAAACCATGAATGGTATAAAAATAACACATCCACAGTAAAACATATCACAAAACCTTCAATACAATACAAAAGTTTTGTATCATAATAAATCAACTTCAAATAAGCTTAAAATCCATCAAAGGATGTTGACATAGATGAAATCAAAACTATTTGAGAGAAATATCTCTTTTCTCGAAATCATTGAAAAGTCACACATTTATAAAGGAAGTAATTTAAAAGAGATTTCTGAATCAAAGTGTCCCATACCACTTTGAAACTTTTGAAAATAAATATCATTTCAAAACCTTCATTTCTATATAATGAAATCCTTAAAATCATTTTGAAAACATGGACATTAATTACAAATATTTAGAAAGATAAATCTTTAAAACATTTAAAATTATGATCTTGATAAAGAGTACCTTTCAAAAATTCTTAAAATATTCATTTCAAAATCATTTAAAAGTCACATAATTATAAAATAAATCATTTACTTTGAAAATATTCTTATAAGCTTGTATGGGAAGCTTTGACGATTTTATAACGGTGGTAAATAGCCGCACCCACCGTATAAGATAAGAAAAACATTCTTACATTAAATTTTTTGAAAGGTTAAAAGTGCCTTGTTTGGAAAATGATGGAAATAATTCTTTAAAAATAAATAAGTGTATAAATGAATTTAACCCACATTCTTTGTAAACAGTAATTTTTTTTTGAAATACATTTTGAAGAAACATGGATGTGGATGATATGGAAATCCCAATAGATTATTACATATAAACAATCTCGGATAATGAAGAGATTGTGAAATAAACCCTTACCTTGTACTTTTCCTTGGTTGGGGTAGGTTAACCTCCTTTATAATGGTGAAATAATTGTTATTAAATTATTCAATAATAATATACATTAATATGATAACATATATGATCTTTTAACATTGCTTTTTTAATAATATCTTAGAATTATCGTCGTTTCGGGTGTTAAATTCCTCGTTTTATTTTATATGTTTTGTTACGTAAGACATGTTTGTAATGGATAGGATGTATCATAATCATATCTATAATTATATCAAGTCCTTATATACTATTATTAATCCTCAAATGAGAATTATACTTGAATGGATACGATGGAGAATGAATCTAATCGCGTTCGTGGAGACGGTAGTCCGTATGTACGCACGAGCGATAATATCATTCTTTTGATATTAAAATAATATATAATTGGATGTTATATCATATATACAGAATCATTATCATGTTATATTTATTATTTACAAGAATTACAAATCATTATTATACCCATACAAAAAATAATATATTGGATAACAATTACACCACGACGTGGAGACGATAAGCCGTACGTACGCACGTATGGTGACATGTCATTCAAAGGATGGATATAATACATAATATGGTTGTTACATATTTATAATAATATTAAATTATATTGGAGATACTAGATTAATTATTTTAGAATGGTAAAAACAAAGGAAGAAGAAGTGGAAGAATAAAGGAACTTGGAAAATTGTGGTGAAATCATTACCTCTTTTTCGGGTTCTTCCTTTTTATTTTATCAAAAGGGCTGCATAGGTTGGTTTTATGATCAATATAATGCCTCTAGGATGTATTAAAGGAAGTTGAGAGACTATTTGGGCAGGGTTTTGCCGATCCAAAATGCTTTGAAGGTGTTAAGTAATGAGAAGGGGGAGTACCCTTTTATAAGAGTGGTGAGGGGCACCTTTGGAAAAGCTAAAATATTAATTTATAATAAATTCATATTCGGTTTCTAATGGCTCCAATGTTGATTATTTAAAGTTTAATATGGGTATGGGTCGAAAACCACCCAACCAATATAATTTAGACATGTTTGGTTCATTATATCAACCTTATCTTAAAGTATTAACTCTTAGTTAATTAGTTTCACTTTTACAATGTCTCTTTGTATTTTTATATTATATGGTTAATAAACATACCATATACATCCAAGAGACCCCAAAGTGGTCCATTAATGATAAAAATATCAGGATATAAGTCTCTTGGCCGAACCATAGATTTTTAGAATTTAATATCAATTAATAATATAATATTTGTTTCAAAAACTCTTTTATGTCAATTTTGTCACTATACAATAATTGATTTTTGTAAAAATAATACCAGAATTATTACTTAGAAAAAAGTCTATTAAAAAAATCCTAACATGTAATATTAACCTTTAAAATTAGTGTAATTCATAAAAAGTCTCCAATTATATTTATTTGGGTATTTATATATCAATTATTCTAATTTTACATTAATTAGGTAATTACTGAATCTTCATTGTGTCATAAATAAATTAAATTATATAATGTCTAAAAATTATAAATAAAATATCATTATGTAAGAAATCTTTTTATCTTTCTAATTAATATTTATAGCCAACATCCAACATATATATCCTTATGGAAAAACTGTTTTTTTAAAAGATATATGCTTATGTCATTCTTGTACTTATTTTAACTTAATTAAAATAATGTGTCCCTATCACCTACAAGTGGCTCCATGGGGTCCCAAAATCGACCCAAATATGACCATGGTCGAACAAGTATCCACCAATAAGTTTATGAGACGTTTTAGGGTAATTTATTATTATTATAATATTATTTGTTAACCCTTATTTACCGAATTTATCCTTAACCATGGAAAATAAAATATTTACCGCAGTAATTATTCAAAATTTCTAAAAATAAAAGTTAACTATTCACACAATATGAACATCCTGATTCCAAATATTGAATCCATTTTTCCAAATTCAAAACAAAGAAGTGGAATAAATTAATTTAAAATTAATTCCAGCTGTTAAAACAAAACGTGTTTTTTTAAGATATAATAACTATCAAAAGATTGATACTTGTTTATGTTTGGTTTAATTGTGAAATTATGTACAATTATCAACATTGTATTAAATGGTAAAAATATATTATAAATATACTTTAAAACCACTCAAATTCATAATTTATCACTATTAATTATTTTGATTAAAAAAGTTGTTTTAAATAAAAATTTAGTAATTTTCACTATTCATCAAAATATTAATGTTATCCGAAATGTACCAAAATTTCACTTTAGGCTAAATTCGATACTCCGAATCCAAAAATGAAGTCCATTTTGAGAGATAATATTTCAAAAATTAGGTATTACTTTTAAAAATGGCTAGTTTGATCGGTTGTGGTGTGTGTTAAAACTCGAAGTTGCGTACAACACACGCTACTGTATTATTCAAAGGAAAGTATACCGGGGAAGCATGGGATGTTTCATTTTAAATTTTTGATTTCCCCATTTAGTCAAAAAGTTTAAAATATTGTATTTAAAAAGGGTTCACTATTAAAAGTTGATAAAAGTGAAATACTGAAAATGAATTTTTTCTTACATTATGTCTAAGAAACTCATAATATGGATTCTAAAATTATAAGGATTATATAAAGTTTAAAATTTATTTAATACTATTCATAACCTCTTTCGAACAGCTTGTTTGGTAAGTCATGGTGCGATTGAACTCGGTGTTGCATGTAGTGAAAGTTATTGAATTATTTTGAAGAAATAACACACTATGAAATCTTGGGGTGTTACATGAGTCATGTATAGGATATTCTGATATAAAGGGTATGATATTCCAATGTTATGATTACATTCTCATACCCTAATTATCATAATTGTTATTACATTCTTCCCTTGTTTACCCTTAAGGAAAATTTGACCTGACCCCTTTTTAATGTCTCATTTCCAATGTTATGGAGATATGCATTATTTATGTTGTTACTAAGAAGTGTGATAGTCATGAATAACATAGTGAGAGATAATATAGCTCATATGTGTGTAATTTACTATGATTCCACATTTTCAAATGATCTATACTAATACAGTCTTTTGTCATCTGTTTATTTTACTTTTTATATATCTATAAAAGTTTTGTAACGTTAATGTACGGAAAGAGAGGGTGACTATATGTGGTATTAGAGAAAGGTTTAGTTTACCATTTGATGTTATGATGATAAACACATAATTATACCAATATGGACATGTATAGAGACAATTATAATAGTAATGAAAAATTATATGAAAATTTCATATTATTTTGGTACATGATAGTGTGAGTGGTTTCCCAAATGTATGTCTATTTATAGATACTATAAGTGGATGTAAATATATAATAGATATACATTGGGGGTAAAAACCCCTCCAAGATGATCGGTACATGTTTTTAGATAATCTTGTACAGAAAAGGCCATTTCTATACAACTAGTTTTACAACCCCAGGGCATATTATTTGGGAATCCAAAAACTCTTCAAGAACCATGATTAAGGATTTATGTATATGTTTTATATGATAATCCAAGGTTTCACCTTCTCTATCATTGACTAATTTTTTTTCATTATATAGACATCATATAAGTTATTATTTTTACAATTGTGTTGTTTTCTTCTTATAAAAGTAATGATCAAAATATGGTTCAAGGTTATATGTATGGAATGAAAGAGATATAATTAGGTTAATGGTGAATGTTAGGGATGATTTATGGATGATAATTAAAGAGGGATAATTAGTGGAATGAATGATGTTGTGATCCTTTATAATCAATTTTCAATGAACCTGGATAACAATATAAAAAACAAAAAACTCTCAGACTCCACATGGTAGAGGAATAAAGTGTCCGTTGAGAGATTGGGTAATAGATACCATAGAGAATAGAAGATTCATTATCATTTATGAAAATAATGTGGAAATAATAACCTAAATTAATATCTTAGAGGAAAATTAAGATTTTCCAATGTTGGAGAAGAAGGACACTAATAATGTGACATCAAGGGACAAAATTAAGAGTTTGGTTCATGAAAAGGATTAGAATATTCGTTTCCCTAATTCCTCATCGAAGTGTAAGTGTTTTTAGTGTGTAATACATGGTCATTATGAATCTCAGTGTCCCATGAGTAATCTACATGAAGACAATAAACAAGAAAATGTGAGTAATGGTCACATTTCCAATGATAAAAAGACTAATTGTGAAATATGAAAGGAATGGGGTATTGTATAATAAGATTAAGAAGCCTTATTAAATTAATAATTATGAAATGTAATAATAATAGTTTTTATGTATTTGTATTTTTGAATTATTAATGGTGAAAAATATATGGATTCATCAATTTCTATTATTCACTCTGGATTAATAGGAACACACTAAATAGATTCAGTAGAATATAAAAGTGATATATTAGAAAGGCGGTGAAAATGAAAAAAAAATACAACAGGAAAGATATCATTTTATATGATCCTTATGGAATGATATTTTTTTGATAAATATATTTTGGATATATATACATTGGATGATACTAATTACCTTGGAACTAATTAAGGCTTTTTAGTCAAGCAGTTTATGGTATCATAGAGGATGTTTACTAATTATTTGATTTAAGGGATATATCTGGTAATAAATTAGATAAGTAATGATGCTTTTTTTTTCAAAAGTATTTATGGTAATTTAGTTTATTATCATGTTTAATGAGAAATTATGATGAGGGTATTCACATGATTGGAATGAGATAAACAACATCTAATTTCTGATATATGGGTTATCAATGTTAAGATTATTGCATGAATTTTTTTCAAATGATTTTTTATTTTATCATTAAAAGTGTTCATAAGGTTAAACAGACATGAAATTGTTATATAAATATTCCAAGGATGTATTTATGTGATGATATTTTATTGAAATCATTAATTAAAAGTCTATTTAGTGATTAATATAATTCAGGTATTTCCATCATTTTACTTTTTGAAATTATATTTCAGTGGATTTAGGAGATGAAATCCAATTTGATGGGTGAAAGCAATCATGTTCGAAGAGGTCATGGGTCCTGAACCCATAACAAAATGTCAATAAGGGTTTCAAAATTACCCCTAGAACACACAATGTCATGGTTAATGTTTAAGTATTTTTAATGAATAATTATTTTTGAATAAATAGTACTATTACTATTTATTTTTATATAATAATTTATAAACCATTTATATTTTTTTAACAGTTATAGATAAATATTTATACTTTATATTATTTTACGGTCCTTAATATCTGCTAAAAGAGAATTTTATTGCTTTGGATATCAGTGATAATTACTGGAAATCTATTTATTTCAGTAATTGATAAATTATAAATAATTATTAGTAAAACAAAATAATGAAATTTTGTTAATATAAATATAATATGTTAATATATTTCATTATATTATTGTTCAAAAAATAATTTCTCAAATATATGATAGTGATCAAAAAATGTTTTTCAATTTATCATAACATATGTTAAATAGATATAATTATTAATCATGAGAGATTTATGAAATTAAGGAACTTAAATTTAAATTGATCATTCAATTGTTTGTGATTGATGACCACAATCACTCCATATAAATATTTTTTATTTTCACCCTTGTCTAATCATCACTCCCAAATTATGGTCACTTATGTGGAATCCTGGTTATATCATACTCTGGGAAACTAATTTGGTTCCAACATTATGTTTTTAAAGGTATTTTTTTAATTCTCTTTTATTACGTGGGTTTCTAGGAAATAAACATTATAGTATTATACCACTAATAATCTAGAAAATTTTTAGGGGAGAAATTCATTTTATGAGAGGTAGATTGCTACAACCAGATATTTGGGGAATTATCCTCGAATTAATTTAATCATTTGATATTATTTATCTTACCCAATACTGATAATATTTTCTTATATTAAATCACTATGTAAAAAATTACTTCCACTTGACAGGGACTTGTCTTGGGTAGTACTCAATAATAACTAGGAATTAGTTATACACAATACTATGTTTCGACAAAATATCATTTTACTGTTATAGTTATCTAAATGAGATAAATATAACCTAGACATTAAAATTTTTAATATTAAGATTAATAACTACATTTAGTATAATATTTATAATGGATTCCGATAAATAAAACATAATTATCATGGAATATATAATTTTTGTAAAGTCATTATAGGTTGTAATAAATATTTTCTTAAATCATCACCATTTTATGTCATTATTTGATAAATAATTAAATTAATATTTGACACTTTTAGAAATTGTATTTTACAAAAAAATACAAAATTTTTAATTTATAAAGATAATATATGAATTGGTTTTTTTGGTATTTTAATGTTAATCAATATATTTGGATAAATAATGAAATATTCTAGATATTAATTAAAAACTACCTACTCTTATGATTTGTTTATAAGGTAAATTGATATTTTAATTTGTTCTTAAATTTTAATTATATATTATTTTTATCAATTAATCCAATTTCGGTCATAGAAACTAATTTCACTTTGAAATGGGATATAAAAACTTATTAAAATTTGATTTCTTACCTTAAAAACCTGCAGTGATATCTCATGAGGGGTATTAATTTTCAATTTATATCAAAAAAATATATGGTTGGAATTTGGATAAATATATTCCATATTTGGAATAATAAAATTTTTTAATATGTAATATGTTCAACATATGTTATGACTAATATAACTATTGAATGTAATTTAAAATAATTACATTATTTAAGGTAAAATTAATCATATCTAAGGACTAAACACAAAATTATGCCCACAAATAAATAATGAAACATGTCCAATATAAATTTTTATAACACATTTCCACCCAATACCCCCATGTATTTACTTTAGTTCATTGTTGAATTTATTAGAAACAAGAAATATGTGGGTGGAATTATCTATTGATATATTTAGAAGAATTATACTTCTCCTCCACTATAAAAGGCCTCTTCTCCTCCCAGTTCCTCTCACATATCAAGCCACATTGGTTCATCCAATAACTACCCAATAAACATCCCTTTCAATGTGATCACCTGATTTTATAAAGGGATAATAATAGTACTATTACAAATGGTTATTATAACAAGAGTATCATTACAGGTTGAGTATTGAATATTAATTGTAATGGATCTATTGAAAAATCCTACAATTCCAACTACAACACAATTGATCTACTTGTTGATGAGGATAATTTTATTATTAGTTTTCTTCTCCTATAAATTTACTTTAATACCAAACATATATGGATTGATATGAATTTACGTCTCTTATAAAGATACTATACCATTACAATGATTACTAATTTTATTGTCAAATATCATATTTGAGAAAGGAAATGAATCTTGGAAAATAACACTAATATATCACATGGATTGTGGGAGGAAAAATGAATTAGACTATTTATCCAATAGGTATACCCATGATGAATCGATAATTTTTTATCTATCATCATAATAATTTCCTTGGGATGGTTATATCATTATATGGGATGTTTCCATTTTCCATCATCAATTTAGACCAACTTGTGCCTCTGGTGGGACTGCAAATAAAATATAATTTTCTACTAAGTTATATTATTAAATAGTATAATGGTTTTAGGATTCCATTAAATCTCTAAAAATTTAACTTTTATTATTATCCATAATTTTTTTGAAACATATATTTACTGTTATTAACAATGTAGAAAAATATATTTAACGAAATGTTATATTATATAGATCAAATATAAAGAACAAGTGATTGAGGAATGGATAAATCATATGTTAAATAGAGTTTTGATAATGAAATACCAATTAGTTGATATATATTTAAATGGATATATAAAAATTATTAGTAAATATAGTATTGATAATTGATTTAGTATATATTTGGCCATGTTCATTGAATAGTTGAGATTAAAGAATATATATATCAGTGTGTGATTTTAGAACATATATTTTTATAGTGATTATGGGGTAATGATAGTTCTATATTATATAACATATCGTTCTACTAATACATAATATATTTTAGACTAATAAAATTTTCAGAAAAAGTATTTTTTGGAAAATGTAAAAATATGTTATATACATAAAGGATATTATGATTGTAATAATTATTAATAGTTTTTGAAGATTGATACGTAATATAATATTTCCATTCTGGGTAATGATGATTTAATAAAAATATGTCTTATCTTAGACAATAAAGGTATTATTAATTCCCTAACCATCACTCAATAGAGAGAAATAATTACACATTTGATGACTCAATAAATTCTAATGGTTGAAGATAAGGACTAATGATTTTATACCTTTTTAATTAATACAACATTCAATATTATCATTAAATGAAATACCAAACTAATGTAAAATATGAATAATACAAAACATAAAATAATATTGTAACATCTAAATTATAATTTAAATAGATAGATATTTAATAATTATTTTAAATAAGAAAATATTATTATTTTTTGTCAAATAATATTTCAAAAAAGGATCACATTAAAGAACAATAAAATAAGAGTATTGAATATTTAATTAATATATTACATTGAAAAAAGTAAAAATAATATTATAGTATATAGTATTGTTAACATTTTACTAATATACCAACATTAAATCATTTTAAAAAATTGTAAACGTTTTTAATAGCTCTTTATCTTTGAAAACATATTTTATTAATAGAATAATTTTCTAAATTATATATTACAAATTCATGGTAAAAAAATACTAATATTATTGAAATCAAAAATATGAAAAATTTGAATACATTATATAATTAAAAATGACAATATTATATAATTAATAATAATAGATAAATTTTTTAATTAATTATAAGTAGTTGTACAGTTAAAAATACATATTTTTTCTAAAACAATCATTTTCAATACATTATCAAAATTAATGTATGATTTCAATGATCTCAAAACCTTATAAGATATTATATATTTATTATTTTAAAATTTAATCCTTAAATACTAATTTGAATTTAAAAATATGATGTTTATTGTTTTGGAGACCTTAGTAATGTTTAACTCAATGTAATATTTTTATTTTCTAGTACTAATCATTAGATATCATCACTATTAAAAATTAAATTTTTAAAAATATATTTCATATTTTATATCTACATCATATTACTTTAAAATTTGGTGAAGTTAAAATATCCTTAAAAATGAATGACTACTAATATTAAAAAATTATTAATAATTATGGTGAAATGTTTATTTTTTAAGAATAGTTTCAATAATATTGTAAAATATTAATGTAATGAAACAAAATATTAATTTATAAAAAGTTACAATATTATAGTTTTTCATTTATTATATTAATATATTTTAACTAAATAATTTATAGATCAATAATATAAATGATTTAACATATTTAATGTTGAGAACAATACATTTACCTTTGAAATTGTTTTCCTAAATAATAAATTATTCATTTCAATTTCAATTTTTTTATTATATATAAATATAATAAGATTATATTATAGTAAAAATTATGATCATCACACCTAATAGTGGTATTATGGGTTGATTTTTTAAATTAAATATATAATACATTGGTAAAAAATAATTTCTTTAATAGAACCGAATATGGTAAAATATAAATGTCATTTGGTAAAAGGAATGAAACATGTTTCAAACATGTATTAAAATTATTGGTAAAGAATAAAAAATTCAAATCTTGATTTAATATACATTATTTTACACATTTTATCAATTAAACCTCGTATTGATCTAATCAATTATTTAGAAATTATTATTGTTTACAAAAGTTACATATAAATCTCATGTTAAAATGGATTACTTATACTCCATAAAAGTGACACAAACTCATTAAATTACATTTAATCGAGGAAATTTTTTCAAATAAAATATTTTTTATTACACATCTGACTGAACAATGTTTACATATGTCATCCTTATACCCTCATTACCATTGAAACATTAAAGATAATTTAAAAAGACCTATAATGATTTACACTAAATAATTTTCTTTTTTGTCAAAATAATTATCATGAAAGTATAAAGTATTAATAGTAATATAGTCTCCCTAGTGTGATTATAGTAATTATAATATATTAAATTAAATGTAAAATTATTTTTTTATCATTTAATTAAACTTTTATTAAGAAATGAATTTCTATCAAGTGGATGTGTAGACTACATCCACAATGAGAACATGTATTTTATTTTTTCCATTTCCACGCTATGGTAATTAGAAGGGTTTCATTGTATAAATAATTTTAAAAGTACAATATAAGTATTATTATGATGAAAACAAATATAACAAAACTATATTACCTCCAATTTTCTTGGAAATGAAAATATTAATGTCTTGTTTTAAAGACTAGACTCTATGAAGAAACAATTTTTCATCTGCCCTGAATATTTTCCATATATATTAAATACATCTAAAAAATATTTAAAATAATAAAAAAATTTAAATTTCATTGATATTGTAATATTGGAAAGATATATTGTTCAAATAATAAATTTCTTTTATGTAATCACCCACTAAATTCTCATATGTTCATGTTTGGTTAGGTGAAAACTAATACATGAAATATAAAATAAATTTCTTTTAGGAATTTTTAGGGTAACATAAATAAATTTAGAAGAAAATTTTAATAACAATAGAGGGATTATATTATTATTATTTTTGATTATTTTATTTAAAGTATTATAATATAGATCATTCATCACTAAAGTAAATGAAATAATAAATCAATTATTCAATATTCAATGAAAACAAAGAAAAAATATATGTAATGAAAAAATTTATTTAAAAATTTATATATGTTATTAGATATTATGGACATAATTGTCATGTAATTTTTAATGTGGTTTTATTTTTAGGGTATAAAAATAAAAAAAACATGTCAGAAAAAACACAATTTAATTTTCCAACCCCGGATTATCAAAATAACAAATAAAAATAAAATATCTATGAAAAAATATAAAAAATAAATATGTAAATGGTAATGTATATGAATAGATTATTATATTGTCTTATTTATAAAATATATTTTTTAAAGATGTGGTTATAGTGAATTTGACTAAGAAGGGAAGCATAGAATGTGTGTCTTGATTAAAATTAATTTCTTGAGAATTATTTTTTATCAAATATGTATTCATTATAAAGGATTATCCAAAAAAAATTGATATTTAACATCATTATCCCATCATTATTTATTTATTTTAATGACTTATTTGAAATCATATACTTAAGGGGATTCAATTTTACTATCAAATTAGATGTAATATATCTCCATACTCAAATTATTTTTCTTTTTGTCATAATATTTATAAATGGTTGGAATATTGGAATCCAATATCAACATTACATTTAAATTTTTCAAATAGTAATTTCATTTTTTCAAAAATAATGTTACACCATTTTATTGTCATATCATTTAATGAAATAACATATCAATTGATACTTTTATGTTGTTTAGAATAAATCTCATTCCATTTAATGGATATTTCTTCTTTATGTACTTAATTTCCATCCCAAAATTGTATTTATATCCTTTGGGGTAATAAAATATGGATTAATTCACGTGAATCTATTACTTCCCATCACCCACTTATAGATATAAATCCTATTTCACAATTAATGATGGGGGTTTGAAATTATTTATTTCAATACATTAATTAATTTTATAAATATGGAATATATTTCATATCATCAACTGTATATATTCTTTATACATCCTTTATGTGTTATGAATAAGCAATATATTTCATATCATTGACTGTAAATAGTAGTTATTTTACATTTTTTACCAAATGAGTAATATTAAATTCCAATAAGATAAATATTAAATCACTTAAATTTTTACCTAATAAACATTAATGCAAGAATATATAATTTATTCCAATTCATTTCCCCTATAAATACCCTATATTTATTCCTTTGATTCATGGGACTTCAAATTGATACTTATATAACAATTTATTGGGGAAAATTTTTACAAAACCATTAAACCATAAGCTATAATGTGAAAATACAGTGTATATTATTATTTGAATTTTAATTACCCATATAGTTACATGTTTGTATTTGATATAGATTTACATTCAATGGTTTTATCTTACTATAAAATTTAATAAATTTATGTGTTAATTGATTTAAATCATTATGTATTTTTATGCGGAATACATAAGAATATTATGAGCCACATTTTATTTATTTTTTATTTTTTTGATAAATTATTTTATTGATACAACAAAACTAATATGGATTATTAATGATGATGTAATATATATCCTCAAAATTGTTGGTTTATATTGACATCTCATCATAAATTCAGGAATTAAATAATGAGTTTGAATACAAAGGTTTGACATAATGTGTTTTCTCACATTGCCATGTGGGGGCATAATGAGTTTTTTCAGATTGGTGTTGGAAAATTTGGTTTCATCATAATTTTTTCTAATACTAGAATTTATTCATATTTATAATAGGATCATTATTCTCCAATTTAAAATTATTCAAAACTATTAATTTTATTTTTATGAAATTTTACTCCCATATGTCATTTGATTATTGGAAAATTCTTTCACATGTTTTTCATTCATATGTGATGAATTTTTATTCTTGATTACAAGTATTAAGTGTTTTTATATAGGCTTTATTGGGTATTATTTCACTGTATAAACAGACTATACACATTTTCTTATCTTATGATGACATATTATCAGTTATTATTGTATCTTATGTTTACTCTCACTGAGCAGTTGACCTGACCCCATTTTAAATTTTCATGGTTCCACATGTTTTATTTAAAATTAATAAGCTTGATGTGTCAAAAATAATAAGTGTTGTTTGTAATTTTTAATAGTTGATAAGTACTAGATTAGGACTACTCATTGTCTTATATATTGTTAAATTCATGATTATTTAAATATACATGATCGTTATTGTATAATAGTTTTAAAATTTTTCTAAAACATTAAATCTAAATAAACATTAGACCAAAATACCATTCAATATATTTATTCATATAATATAGATGGAAATTTTCATGGGGATTCATAATTTTTTTCCCTAGTAATTTAATAAATCACAAGATTCCTAATATTTATACTAAAGAGATTTTTTTTTACTGGTGACCAATATATATTTTTTGTAATGTTCATGAATGATTGGCTTCCACAACACTATCACCAGATAAAATAAACACCATTTACTCAGCCAATATTTCAATAAATGTAGATATTTTTTATGTTTCTATATCCTTATTATACTATGAATACCCTTAGAGATGTATAGATTATTGAATGGAAAATGTGACTATGTTAATTTATTTTCACAAGTTTCTTTTGTAATGTTTCATAATTATAATATATATTGAGCCACTATATTTTGTAATCGTATATTCCTATATTTAAAAATGATATTGGGATATAAAATATGTATAATAATTGATTATCATTATGATTTTAGTAGCATTATTAGGACATGTAATCTCCATATATGTGTCATATCAGATCATCACCGACCTTAATATCCATCTCACATTAAATAGGTAACCAATTCTTATATCATTTTAAAAATTTATGGCAATTAATTTTAATGTATTTTTCTGATAGGAAATGATATTATGTTTTATAGAATTAATTAATAATGTAACCTTATATTCACAATGCAAAAATATATCCTCTACCAACTATAATATATTGTTAAAGTTCTTATACAATTTTTTTCAATACATTTCATAATACGTAAAATTCTATACAGCTTGAAATTAATATAAGAGGATATTCAAATATTTTTATACTAGTATTGTCCTTGATTAAATTATATAATGATTTGTAATTTATTGTCTAATATGGAACATTGGATCATAATATTCTTTTTTAAACTCATTTTTTATGTGAATTTAAACACCTCACCAGTACATATAATGTTGTATAATTGAGGGGGTTAATGAACCATTTCAATAAATATATGTTATCAATATGTATATTTTATTTAACATCAACCACAGTAAACTATTTTTCAATCCTATTAATAGGCATTATATGTTATATTTATATATCCTTATTGTACATTGTGAATGATTCATATGAAAAAGTTGTGAAAATTGTTTTAGAGATAGGAATCCAACAATGTATATTAGTTTTTTTTGAAACAACTATGATCCCTGAACCTAATAAATCTCAATTGTCATACAATAATTTTATCCACTATATAACATGTATTCTATTATTTTTAAATGCCAGTCTTCCCAAAGGGACGTAATTGTATTGACCTCTATATTCCTTGGTAAAAATATGATCATCAATGATAAAAAAATTATATTAACTTATAAATGACTCACATTCTTCTTCAACTCCCAACATTACCATAGAAACTTCAGTGTGAAGACTAATATTCACATTGAATCCTCCAAGGTAACCATTTCTGGGGTTAATTCACTGATAATTTCCACAATCAGTGAGATCATATATATAATGGTTATATTCAATAATATAATACAATATATATCAATTTAATATATGGAATGTGATTTTTTATGTCTCCTACATTATATAATGTTTATAATAAAGAAGTTTTTTGTATCAAATATATATTTGGCATCTAAAAATATCAATATATTCCAACCCTTATGATATTTCCAGAAAAATGAATCCTAGTTATCATGAAAAAACAACCCAATTTCGATTATGGAGGGTGTATATCCAAACATTTATATAGTCTATTATGACTAATTCAATAGATATGTTCATTCTTGAATTTATATATTTATATATACATTTCTATTTGAGGCTTATGATATTCTCTATTTTTTTGGAAAGATACAACACGATGTATGAGGGATCGACAAAATCATCCTTGACGTATAACCCCCGATAAAGATATCATCTCCTTATAAATTATTTATTTGAAAAAAATATTTTTGTAAAATTTTATCCAATACTCGAATAGTTTATTTGATATGTATTTATTAATTATTTTGAAGTAAGAAATTATATAGAGACATGTTTTTGAGCTATTATCAAATGATTTTAAGCAATAAATGATATTTATTTCATTCAATGGTGAATATGACATTTCTAAATATACATAATAAATATTCCAATATTAAAAAATATTTATTCATCATTAATTTTGTTTGTTTGTTGACCTATATCCTTTGAAAACAATTAACATGTGTGTATGGAATTATTATAATAAATATGAGTGAAGGATAAGAATTAGGGAAAAAATACGTTCTATAATTCTCAAAATTGAGTTGCTAAAATTTATACATTTTATATATATTCAAATCACACCATATTAGTAGGTGATTTTAATCAATTATCTCAATCTAGTACTCTTAGGATATAATTATTCTATTAGGATTATTGGTATTTAATTCCCTAATGATTTAATCTAACTAAAAGATCCCAGTCCAATTGGAAAATCAAATCCCAAAAATACATTTTTCTGACACGAATGGATATAAAATAAATTGGAAGGACTGTGATAAAATTTAGAGGATTCAGTCTTGTTTTATACCATGCCTATTTTTATCAACCAAATTTTATATTATCTATATATGGGTTCCCTCTATCTCACATTGGCAACCTCATTTCTAGTAGAATGTGTTAAAAAAAATTTCCTCTATATTTTTTTCATTATCTAGAGTGTAAATTCCAATAATAAATAAATGTGAGTTCTTTCAACCCCTTATAAAAAATTACATTTCTTATACTATCCTTTACAGAGAGTCAATAAAATTCCTTCAAATCTAATACTATATTTTACAGAATTTTTAGCCACCGAAATCCTTATGATTAAAAATCCAATTGAAGAAAATATAATTTTTAATTTTTATAAAATAAACCTTTAATATTTCCCCAGGAAACATGATATTCTACAATTGGATTTCATTAAATGACATATTTTTCTTCTACTAATTTTCCTCCTCAACAAACATATATCCACAACTTACCAAAAATATATGCACATAACTACAATTGTGGGATATAGAATACACCTTAATGTGAAATGTGAATGATGTGTATGAGATAAAATTTACCCAATTACATTATAATTTATATTTGGTCAAAAAATATTTGAAACACTAGTTTGGGGTTCCAACAAATAGACCACCATAACAACCCATTTTTATAGAATGGAGATACTTAAATCACCTAAGTTGGTTAATGGATATATTACAATGTTAAGATTCTAATATCCCTAAAAAATGATAAATTCCACCTTAAATTTGAATGTATATATACAAGTCATATTAATAAATTATTAGGGATTTGACCTCTAAATGACACTATTATTCCAATGCATTATCTTATTCTATAATAAAAGGACCTATATGATAATTCCAAGTAATAATTTATTGTTACTTGGTTATTTTATCATAAATTCCAAAATTGGTTCCATATAAGTCATTTATATCCCCTTCATAAATTACAATATCAACCATTTTATCAAAAAAAAATGTTTTATTATACAATCTCTTTAGCCTTACTTCTGTAAACTATTTAAACACTTTAGCATATGTCCACTATCTAATTACGTGTTATAAAAAAGTCCACAATATAAACATGATTTGATCATTATAAAAATTTATATTTCCCTTATGATAGTTTATTAAATTTATAATATTAATTCTCATTGTTTACCTTTTAAACCATTAGGATCCTTACATTACAATAAACCATGTATTCAATTGACAATAGGGTTACATCCTCTCAAATAACATATTGGACTGTTCATCAGCTAATTATTTAATAATTATTAATTTATATGATTTTTATATCCACCAAATGATTTATGTACGAAAAGGGTTGTAATAATTGATCCATGATTACAAATATGACTCTAACGTATTGTAATCCTTATCATCATAACATAATCATTTACTAGGATAAACTAAAAAGGGTATCTATTAAATAACTCTCACACTAATGTACAAATATAAAATTGATAATTTTATTCTACTGAACAATACTAGAGGGTTCTTTAAATATATTTTATATCTTCGTTCATACACATTAATATAAAATGGTAATGTTTTAATAAACATTAAATGGATAATATTTGATATATAATTTTGACCATAAAAGGATCCACTATAATTTGAGATATATAAACATAAATTTTATAAAAGTAATTGGTATATACAACAAAAAAATATAGTTTTTATTATATAAATAGATATTTATAGGATCCCCCCTGAAATAATCTATTGATCTATAGTAATATACTCATCCTTTATAGATAATGGTTAATTAAAAATCCCAAATACAAATTTAGTTATTTTATATCATATTTAATTTATATTAATGAACAGATATACCGTCTTTAATCTTATTATTCTGTAACATAAATTAATCCATTCAAAATTTTTAGAATAAATATTTTTTATTGAATATATTTCTATAAAACACAAAAAATTAGAATTATTTTCTAAAAAAATAATAAAAGATCACTCATGGGAGGAAACAACCACCCCCTATTTTGTAAAATTATATCCCACGTGAAAAACTAATTTAATTGGAGTACTATGTGACTGAAAATTAAATTGTAATTATTCAAAAACATTTAATGAAAAAATGAGAAACCATGATTTTATCTAAAAAAAGAAATTATAGAACCATTGATGAAAAAATTATGCCTACAAGAGTTAATCTCCCTAAACAATTTCCAAGAGAATTTGGTTACTTGGGTGTTTAGTTACTCTATTAACAGATCATAAAAAATAAAGGCCAACATGTCCCAGGAGAGGATTTTCACTTCATTGCTAATGTTTCCAAAATTGAATCCCCTAATAAGGATTATGTCCTACTTTTCATTCCATATTTATTTCTCATCATTACGATTTACAATCAATTCAATTAGGGGAAAAATTTAAAAATATTATAAAACCCTCCTTCCATGATTTTATCCTAAAAAATAAATATTCAGATACTAATATTTGAAAACATGACAGTCCCCAAGTAACACAATGACTATGAATTTCAGTTTATATACAATGTTGAGATATGTAATGTACTGCATAAATAAAATAGGATTTTACATAATATAAAAATAGATGATTCTAGAATTTAACATGTCTAATAATATATTTGTGAATGTTTGTTGAAAATATACTTATGTTAATTGGAAGTATATTGTGTATTAAATTTTCAATATCAATGATATATTATAGAATATTATAATATATGTTTGTAATGAATGTATTGAATACAAAATTATGTATGTCACATAATAATATCCATAGATTATGAGAAAATTAGGGTAACAAATTTAGTAACAGCATTTTATTCTTTAATTTGTTCCTTGTGACATCATTACCTTCTAAAAATTATAATATAAAACAAATTTATTAATTTGGGGTCCTAGATGTCATAACTATTACGTTATTTCAATCCAAATCATACATTAAACTTATCAATGGAAACTGACATTTTTTAATGGACTAACATGAATTATATGTTGTCCTAGAGGGGGTTTTACTAAAATAATGTTCTGTTCATTATTTTTAACATTAAATTTCAAGGATATATTACATAATTATTATATATAATTTAATTTATTGTGGTGTGTTTCATAATTTCAGAAAAATATAATAGAGGTTATATAAGTTATAGAATCCACAATTAAAGAGTGTTTGTAGTAACTTAATCCCTGAAATCTGGGAGTTATTATCCCAAAAATTATATAGTTTTGATTATATGGAATAAAATCCCAATGTATTAAATAGTCAACTAGTTCTCGTAAATATATTATATAAATCAATCTTGAATTACATATGAATAAACTAATTAGAACATATTTTTTTCAAAATAACTACAATGAACAAATTATAACATATATGATATCGTTTTATATCAATATTAGTAAATATCAAGGTTTCCAATTGTAGGAAAAACAACATAATGGTCACATGAAATGAATAGTTAGTATATATTATTCTAGAAAACAAAATGAAACATTTAGAAAAATAATCATGGAATGGTTTGTAATTGAAGCCACATACCACGTAATCAACAAACTGAGATGAACATTCATAAAAATATAAAAAGGTAATAACTAGATAAACATTCCAATCATATAAATGTATGAATAAAAATAAAAATGCAAAAGTAAGAAATTGAAACAAAATCCCTTTAATAAATTAACTAAAAATGATACGTGTCCATAAATATTTCAACTCAAAATCTCATAGATAAATAATAACTGAAAATAGATGATGTAAATTCATAATAATTTGATACCATGTTTCCTAGGTACATGATAGGATTTTTTTCAACACCATTCAAAAGAAAATTTATAACATATCAGGTATAACCCCATTTTATATTCATAAATAATTCATATTAGGGGATTATTGATGCATCAAAGTGTTATCTACATTAGATCACCACCAATATCATACATTTGAAAAGAAATCCTCATAAAAAGTATTTGAAAGAAATAATCTGTCTTATAGAATATCCTTTTTGACTAGATGACACAAATTTACAAATATTTCCCCAAAAAATAAAATATAATTATATAGGAAAATTTAATGGGAAATGGAATTTAGTTTAGAAAATAATCATATCCACGAAACATTCAACTGATACATTGGTGTAACTCAACGTAAAACGATAATAAAAAATTTAATATTATAAGGGGAGTTCAATGAAACATGTATGTGAATTCTAATACTATCCATGGACAAATAAATCATAGACCATATAGAAATATAATATAAATGGAACCAATAAAAAATATCCCAATTAAATAAGGAATAATGTTTTTTTCATTTATGAATAAATATACTATAAAATATATCTTAAAAACAATCTTGAGTAAAATAAGATTTTTATTTTGAAAAATATTAAAAAAATATTTTTCATTAAACATTAATTTAAAAAGATTTGGATTTTAAAATAATATGTTTAAAAAATCAAAGGAAGATTCTAATAAAGGATGGAATGTAGATCCATAATTTCAATATGAGTAAAAGATAAAATTACTTTTTCCTTGAAAAAGTATAGAAAATTTTATTGTTCGAATGTTTCAATATTTTTCCAATGAAAAGTAAATAATATAATTTTTTTTCAAAATGATATAAATTGTCAATTTTAAAAGGTTAAAACCCATATTTAAATCATTTAAATGAAACAGGGTTTTTAAGATAATATAGGCTCTCTGACTACAGCGATAAATGGTGTTGTGTTTTCTTAAAAACATTCTACAAAAAAATAGGATTAATAAAGAGTGGGAAATGATATTAATAATTTAAGATAGTAATGAATAACTAGATGAGTATAAAATGAATGGTTTTATTAGAAAATAATAAAATAAAATTTATTTGGGGAAGTTATAGCGTAAAAAATCCAAAACAATGAGATTGTAATGTAAACCCTTAAATTCATTATAATGTTTTAGTGAGAATAGATCAATGTGTAGATTATGTGTATTAATTGTAAATACATATATGAAAGTTACAATAGGAAAACATATAATAAAATAAATTATTTTTATATTCATATAATTTTAATGGTAATTTTGAAGTAATATAACCCAATAAAAATAAGTTCGGTTATGATGTTTTTTTCTTTCTGGTAACATTTAACTTGAATCCCCATAGCTAAAATAATACAATCTGAAACTCAGAATATCATGAAGAATGAATGAAATATGATATTATATGATAATGTGGAAGTATATACAGTATATATAAAAAATATTTGAACAAAAATAAAGTTAATGTCTCCAGATAATGTTATCAATTGCAAAAAAAATTGATAGTCAAATGTAATCATTATAAATGTTTTTTAGTGGAATATTATTTAAAAAATAATAAGTGTCCCATACATATTGGAAAACATTTAAATCATAAAATCCATGAAGTAATAACATTAAAGGATATTATAATATTAGGATAATAAATATATTAATGATATATAGATTATTATATCTATTTATACATCTTATAATATAAACTATGTTCATGACAAAAAATCAATCTCAATAGAATGTAAATTTAGACAAAATATTTTACATTAGGCTTCCTTATTATGTAAACATTATTTAAAATCATTTATATTTTTTAAAACATGTCAATAACTAATAACATAACCATTATAATATTTATAATATAATATATTACCTTCTATTAATATTTAATTACTCATTGTAAATAATCACTCATTATTTTCATTATTTTAGGTGTTAATTACCTAGTTAGTCGAGAATGTTTGGACTTGTTATTTTCTTATCCTATTAATTAAACTAGGGGTTAATCGTATATATAATTTAAAAAATGATTAAAAAACATATATTTTCAGTATATATGTATTTAAAATTTTCGATAATTTTAGTAGATAATAAATGAAAGGCACCATTTATGGGGAAGGTATGTCATAAGTACACATGAATGCTAAAATTTATTACAATTTCATATAAAAGGAATGATAATAAAATTATATATATGTATATTATAAATATAGTATCATATATATTTAATATATTTTATATAGATTTATTACAATTATCTTGTATACATCCCATGTATAGTGTGAACGAGTCACATCGCTTTGAGGGGGCAGTAGTCCACACTCCAAATTAGGATATAGTATTTAATAAAACAAGAAAGAATAATGGTATGAGTTATAAATTAATTAAAGAAGAACATAAACCTTATAAATATTATATATATCGTAAATAAAAATATTTTTTATCATGATTCACATCCATTAATGGAAGTAAATAAAAAAAAGAATAACTTCATTTCGTGAGGCAGTAATTTTCTATACACATAAATGGTAAGTTTTTTATCTATTAGTTGGAAATGTGTGTTCGTGTATATTAAAATAACAATAGAAAAAAATATTTGTATATTTATTAAACTAGTGATAATATATATAATCATAGAGTAAGGATTATTTGTAGAGTCATAAAGGAAATAATATTAAAGATATCGATGAACGATGTTACATTTTTATCAGGTAACTCTTTTTAGTTTTCACAAAATGGATTCCATTGATGGATTTATGAACAAGGTGAATATTCTAGGTTGAGGGGATAGATTTTTAGGAGATATGTTTTTATTTATTGTCCAATTCAATGTGTCCTATGACATGTTAGGATGTAGAGGGGAGACTGACTTTTTTAATGGGAGAGGAACGAAAATCATGAACTTTTTAGAGAGGGAATTACACTCAGTTTTTTCCTTTTAAATTATGTATAATAATAGAAAAATGGTGATACAATGGAGTAAATTATCTAAATGTATATATAAAATGTTTTTTTGGAAATGTGTATAGTTCATTTGGGCCATTATGTTTAAGGTTTAGTCCCAATATAAGCTAAATTTCATATTAATCTTTGTATTAAACTTTAATCACATTAACTAATGATTTTTGTAAAATAATATGTTAAAATTAATATAAAGTATTATTTATTCTAATTCAAATTAATAATTAGAATTTTATTCATTAATATCATATAATTTAAAAAAATTAATTAAATTTAAGCCTGCATACGGGATTAAAATTCATGTTTCTTATATAAAATTAGTAATATTTTTCAATGTTTTAATAACTAATTTCAATGTAAAATTTTTTACAAATAACTAATTTAGATTAGTTGGTAAAAAATTAATATTAAAACATTAAAACCATTTTGAAATATAATTTAACATTATAAATAAATTTGATGAAAATGTGGTTTTGTATAAAAATTCATTATTTTTCAATATTCATTAAAAATGAATCTATATAGAAAAATATGAAAAAATAAAACTAATATAAATTTTATATTATTATATAAAAGAGTTATGTTATTTAAAAAATTTAATATTTATAAAATTAAAAACAATGATATTTAAAATTGGTTATCTTTTTAAATATAGCAGATTGTCTATTATAAAAAATTGGGTTTTATGTGTTAAAATGGGATTAATCTTAGATAATACCTAACAAATTTATTAGATTAAATATCAAAAATATTTCAATGAATATATAATATTTAAATTGAATTAACATACATCACTAATTTTTTAATTTAAATTATTAGGTAAATAAATCATAAAACATAGTTTTGTATAAATTAATTCTTTTATTGGCAAATTTTTTATATTCATTTCTAATAAATATTTATTCAATCAGTTACATTTTTATTTGGGTAAACCATATATTTTAATATGTTTTTAATCCTATTCATAACCACGAATTTAATAGATATGTTATATCATATTATGTTAAATAATTATAACATATAATTATCCAATATAATACGGTCTTGTATATAATGAAATCCATTGAAAAAAATCTTTTCTGCATGTATCACAAGAAGACATAGTATATATTTAATGGAAAACTAAATTAATTCATGAATTTATTTAAAATAGTAAATATATTTTTATGTAAAGTTATATTATATTTCATTAAATTCTAGATGTTTTATGTTATACATGATTTCGATGAAAATATTCATATATTATATTTTCCAGGCGTAACATCCTATAAAACATAATTAAATTGACTCATCAAAATTTAAACATGATCACAATGATAAATTATTTTATATGTACTATAATTGTAATCCCACATCCGGAAAATGTTTTATACGAAATCATGCATAAAAGAGAGAATGTGATGTAAAAAAGGTCACATGGACTACTATATAAATATATCTCTATATAGGTGAAAATTAGTGAAATGTAGAGATACGTACTTGGAAGAAAATTTTAAATAATTATAGTGAGTATTCGAGGTCATCAATTAAAAACATGTGACAGGTCATTGGAATGTTGAGTGTCCCAAATCGATAAATTTATGATGATTTAAAATATAATAATTTCAAGAAAACTTATTGTATTATGGTAGAATTTTGGATTCAAGATTCATTTCCAAATGTTGAGGAATTATATTATAAACTAGTAAAACTAAGAAATATGTTTACATTATAGAAGTCAATTTTGTAGAAACAATCAAAAATTTTGGTTTTTATTCAATTAAAATTTTACTTTTATATTATTACAGGAAATGGATATTGGAAAATTATTCATCATTCATTTAGAACTAAAATAAAATTTTAACGAATCATATAACCCATAAAAGAGTGACACGTGTAACTATTTGTCTCTAACTACTCTCGAGAAAAAATAATGTTTTGTAATTAATATCTCAACCTAAAATGATACACCATTTGTTCAATATTAAAAAATATTCATCATATTATCTAATCAAAAATGTAATATAAACTAGGACATTGTAAAGGTTACTAGTTCCCATGAAACCCTCTCATACTTCAATGAAGGGATTAAGAATTGTGGCATTACCAAAAAAATGATACCATATGATCAATCAATAACTATTTATTTCCAAATTGGTTGGTCGATGGTTTATGGATTATCATTATTTCATTTATATTATTTCTATATAATTATACCTAATGATAAATCAAAAACTCTTTACTTTTAATGTATATTTTTCAATGAAAAAATACATTTTAGTGGTTTGTAGTGAAATTGTAAATTATATTAAGAAAATCCCCCTTGAGTGTTAAACCAGATACATGGTAAGACTCATGGTCATATACCAGGTTATACTAAGTCAAGATCAACCTACATTGTTTAAGTTGGTCGTCCTAGGTATATTAGTTACAGAACCATGTCTACATGTAGTTTCCATGTTGGGATGTGTTTATAGGAAGACCCACATAATATCTATTTACCAAAATTCTAGGGTGTTCTTCTATACGTATAAATAATTTCTACCTTTTGGTTATGTTATCTAAAATATGTTTTCTTAAATATTGTCTTATTATATTCTTTTATATACCCACTCATTCCAATTTTAAGGGCCAAACACTAGATAACCTGGAGCTGTAGTCTCCTACCGTAGCATTGGCATGATTACAAGGAATCAAATCCTAATGAACTGGATCATTTTTGTGTCTTGGTAAACAAGACATAAAAATTTGTCATGATGTCCAAATGAAAACAATAATTACAACATAATTTTATTATAATAACATTGATTATAACTTTATTGCTTCTAAAATATAATTTCCGAATTTTTATAGTACACTTCAGGGATTAATAGAGAAGTGAAATAAAATAAGGGTGATCTCAAAATCTATGTATTGGTAATGTATAAAATAATATATACTGAATCGATGAGTGCAATAATTGTGGAATGATAATTAACACAACCCACACACCATATAACAAGAAACCATATAAACATGTTCATAAAAAATTTGGAATGGTAATTACTTGAAGCACATCCCATTCAAAGAACTATATATGAAAAAATAAATACGGATAAGTTTGAAACTATATCACATTATTATTAATCAATGAACTGAAAATGAAATGTATTAATAGATATGTCGATGGAAATTCTGATAGAGCAATAATAACTGAAACGATACAAGGGAAATTCTTAATTATGATATTCAATATTTCGTAGGTATATACTACATTTACTATCAAGTCATTACATAAGAGTGTTTAAAACATATTCAGTAAAACCCATCTAATTTGTACAACTAATTTATCTCAGGACAATACTGATGCATCAAGGGACTATAAATAATGAGGCCTCACCCATGTCATACTAGTCCATATAAATCCTCATATCAAATATTCTAAATAAAAAATATTCCTTATCAAATAACCATATTGAATAGAATATAAAAATATATAATTATTTAAATAAATAGTCAAATATCATTCAATAATAAAAATATATGAAAAATTGTATATGGTTCAAGAAATACTAACATCCATAAAGACAATTTCATACATTGGGGATATTCATCATAAAATGATCGTAGAAAATTTTATTTTTCAATGGAAATTAATAGAATCAATGAACTGATTATGAATATTATCCTTCTCTATGTCAATCATAGAACATTTTTTGGAAGAATTAGGATGGAATTAATATAACATAAACAAATTATTGTAGATATAAAGTTGTGAAGTCAATGATTAATAGAAATTCTAAATTATATATCTTCGAAAAAGTATTTTTGAAAATATCATTTTTTATTTATTAAAAAAATTTGACTATAAGTTTATATAAATATCAATTTTTTAAAATTTTAATAAAATTAAATCTTTTAAAATTGAAAAGAAATATTTGATGAAATTATAGAGGGTAAATATATACATGCCAAATGAGGTAAAAAACATTTTTTCCTTGAAATAAGGTATGAAAAATTCGTTATTTGAAAATGTAAAATAAAATTCTTATAAAAATGGATATGAGAACAAAAGATAAATATTTCCTTAATATAATATTTTTAAAAGTTAAAACAATATTCTGGAAAACATATAAGTAAAAAAAATTAATTGAAAAAATATTATTTTAATAAAGGCTGAAATGAAGGCATGTTTTTTTTAAAAAATGTTTCTATCCTATTGAGTAATAATGAATTGTAAAATAGAAAAAAAATTGAAAAAGTTTTGATTAATTAGTGGAGAATATAATGAAATAAATTATTAAAAAATGGTCAAATATTTCCACTGATGGGAATTCATGTGTAAAAAATACTCAACAAAATAAAAATACAAATTAAACCATTTAAAATGTTACACTTTTTTAGTGGGTATAAATTAATATTTAGATTATATGCATGCACTGTAAAAACACATATAAAAGTTGAAATAAATTAATATATATTCAATGTCTTTATTCGTCTAATAATATATTATTAACGACACGAAGGATATAATATAACCAAATGAAAATAGAATTAGGTTATGGAATTAAATTTTTTTTGTTTACTATTATATAGAATCCCCATGGATGAAATAATTAAAATTGAAACTCAAAATAACCTATAGAATGAATGAATCATGATATGATATGAAAAATTGGAATTATGTATATAAGGCACCGACCACAATGATTACATAATATTGAGATTTTTAAATAATTCACATTAATTCACTTTGAGTATATTTTCTAGATTAATGATTTATAGATTTATCTCATAACTCAAAAATAAAAAGTTAAATATTACAAGTAGACTCATCTAACTAGAATCCATTTTTTATAGAAACAAAAACTCATAAAAAGCAATATGGTATTATTTCATGTTTTAAAAACATTACTTTTCCTTCATCAAATCCTTCATTAGATTTTTCATTAATTCTGGTGAGAAACATTTCATAACATGTGATTCGCATGAAAATATTAATAAGGTATATAAAAAGAAGGAAAACCATTAGTCATGGGAGAACATAATACCATGAATAATTTATTATAAAGTATTACCTTTCACATTTAAGAAGTAGTAAATATACTTCATTGAATATAATCTCATTTATTACATTTTTTATAACCAAAAGATTACCATGAAGCCATAAGTATGAATAATATAACATATATAGGTAACATGGGATATGAACATGCATAAATGGAAAGACAATACAGTTTACTTCCACACATGTCACTAAATGGAATTACCATATGGCCAAATTCCATACCCGATTCATGGGATGTTATAATGTATCCAACCAACCTTTTATTACCATGGAACCACCCATATTTGGTATATATTGTAACCACCAGTCTTTATTATATCACTTAAGCACCAATAAAATGTACAATTACCATTATATAATCATAACACATAACAAATTTAAATTATCAACATTTCACTCAAAATATTTTATTTCCAATCACATAGATCATTTCACAATCTTTAAATAGTAAATACACTTTCAAAACAAATTTAAATAATAAAACACCCAAAAATTGAATGGGGGATTTATTGTTCATTAAAAATCATTAAATCATATAGAGTAATCAAAATATAAATTAATAGATATGGTGGTCTAAAAGTCATTGTCGCCGCATACATTAAAAGCATATCTTTTTGTCATTTAGTAAAACAACTCCTAAAAAATGTATTCCATTGAATTTTATTAAAAGTAAAAGAGGTTTAGTACAAACCATATAAAATAAGGTTTTGTATTCCATAAAAATACGCCTCAATGAAAAAATATCGAGATGACAACATTTACCTTCAATATGACTCATCATGTACAATCGTTATGTTCTTATAAATTGGGTAACTCCTTATGATTGGGGGAAAAAGGATTTTTAGAGATTCCTTAAACCCATATTAAGGTTTACAAGAGTAAGGGAGGGATTTTGGGATCTTATTTGTGCAAAATTTGGACGAGCAAATGGGATTGAGATACGTGAATCAGTGGGTAGAGATGGTGGACTTTTATAAGAGGGTGGATGGAACTTTAGTAAAGTATTGAAATATTATTTTATTATAAATTTATTTTAGATTTTTAAGGGCTTAAAAGTGTTATATTTATAGGATAATGTGAGGATGGGTCAAAATACTCATAGCCAATATGTTTTCAAACAATTATAGATCACAAATTTAACCTTATCATTTTTTATTAGCTGTTTCTTTAATAAATTAACTCTTACCATGTCTACTTGTATTTTATCAAAATATAGTTAATATGGTTACTATAAATTTCCAAGAGTTCATAAAAAGGGTTATTAATTATATTTTTAACATTATATATGTAAGTTTTAAGAAGAAATTATTTTTATGACTATTATATAAATTAATAAAATAGTATTTGATTTAAAAACTCATTTATGTTAATTTTGCCACTATTTTGTAAATGATTTTTGTAAGAGTCATAAAAAAGTAGATTTTTTAAAAAAAAATTACATTAACTTAAATATATCATGTGATAATTATCCCTTAAATTCGTGGTTGGAATCCATATTTTCAAATTACATTTATTTTAATATTTATAATATAATTTATTTGAATATTTCTTTAATAAGGTAATCACTCCATCATCATTGTGTAATAAATAAACATATTTATCTAAGAACCATTAATTAATTTAAATTTAAATATTATTAAGAACCATGTTAAGTCGGTAATATCTCATTAAAAATTATTAAGAACCATGTTAATTCAGTTTTATGTTCTTATAATATAATTTTTTATAATTTTTTACTTGATTTACACATTATCCATGGAAAATAATAATAATTATTGATGTTACTATATTTAATGTCAAAAAATATTGGACCTATTTACTTAATATGGCCCTTATAATTCAAAATGTGTAATATATTTTTACATATTAAAAACACATATGATACATTAATTAATTTAAATTTAAAAAATGTTATCAAAATGTGGTTTTGGGGTTTTAAAAGATAAATATCCTCTTAAGATTTAAGTGCATTTATATCTAATTTCAATGGGAAATTTAATCCAATGACAAGAATTGGATAAAATAAAAACAATATAATCCAATTTCAGTTTAAAACCAATTTTTATAATAATATATCTATATATATAAATTATATGAATTGATAGTATTGATTTAAAATTTTGTATTTTTCACTATTAATTTACATATGAATTTTATTAGAAAAATACAAAAATTTAAACAAATGTAAATGAAGATGTTCCGATTATAAAGAAAATGTTTATTTTGTACAATAGAACATATAAAAGGGAAAAAATCCTGATATTAAAATGGTTCTCCATCAAAAGGTGAAAAAGACAATTTTAAAAATATTAAGGTATTTCCAAGTTAATATTATATTAATTCTCATTTTATGCCTCTAAAATTTATCAGATAAATGTAAGAAAATTAAACAATAATGTTGAATTATATTTTAGAATGTTAATTCATTCCCTTCAATATAACGGTGAGATGATAACTATCATTTAAAATAAAAATAATATTATTTTATAATTTTTTAGTATTACTCGATGTTGTGTTCAATATAAGATTTTGGAAAACCTGTTATTGCATGTCGTGTAAGCTATCATACCATATGTCCTATTTAATGTTAAACTAATATCATTTTCATTAATATTTATTGATATGAAAATTTATTATCCTATAAATACTTGAAATGTTACATTATTCCCCCATTTTAAAAATTATGACTAAATAATTTTATTTACATATCAGATACGTGGGCGGTATTTATCCCTCATAGCATTATCATATTCCCATGTTGAAAATTAAACCATATGGTTTTTTAAAAACCCACTAACTGATGAATCATTTTATTCTGAAAAACGTTCACTATGCAGTCAAGAATCAGTAACGGTTGTGCTTCATTAGAATACTTCTCTTCCAACAGAACTACCTCTAGACTCAAAACAAGAGATGGATAAGGCATATACTTTCTCAAAATTATAACATGAAAATCATTGTGTACGTAGGTTAAAATTGGTGTTAAATCCACCATGTAGGAAACTGATCCAAATTTATCAATGATTTTATAGGGTCCAATGAATCTTAGACTCATCATTCCATTTTACAAAATCACAAATACTTTTCTATGAAATAACATTGAGAAATACATGATAATCTACCACACAATAATGAACCTACATCTAGTTATTGACAAAACTTTTCTTCCTACGCTTATTTTTCTACATGCACTTCGAAAATAACTGAACTATTTCATATATATCTTCCACCAATTATGGTTCCATCAAAAACCTTTCACCTAATACATTCCAAAAAGGGGTAGTTAGACACATCTTTCAATATAATTCTTCAAATGGGGTAATCTGTATACTGTAAAGAAAACTATTATTTTAAGATAAATCAACCAATAAAATATGTTGATCATGAATTCCTTTATAATCCATGGAATAAACACATAGCATATCCTCTAACGGTTTATTTTTTTGTTCTGAAGGCCTATATGATTGTGGATTAAAAGATGAACTAAAATATAATTCAGTTCCCAATGACTTATTAAGGACTTTTGAAAATCTAGAAGTGAAAATGGGATGTAGGTCATATAAGGTAAAGAGGGTAACTCCATGTTACCTGACTATCACTTTAATATATAGTAGATAAAGTAAATCTACAGACATTATATCGTAATTAGTTTGAAAATGAGAACATTTTTTCAATCGATCAACAATAACCCAGGTTGCATTGTTACATTTAGAAGACTTTTTAATCCCATTACAAAATACAAGGAAACATTTTAACATTTCCACTCTAGCATTAGAAAAGCCTAAAGCATCCATCTCTGTATATATCGCACTACATTATCCTATTGAAAAATAAAACTATTTCGGTAAGGTTAGCAATATCTCTTTTCAATCCATCCCATATTTAATACTCCAGATGATCTCTATAAATCATAGTAATTCCATAATAAACTAAAAATATTGAACTATGAGGTTCTCATAAAAAATCATTCTTAAACTGCGAATCACAAGGAAAACATAATGTATTTCCAAACCACAAAATACAATCCATTTCAATGTTAGGTTCAGGTATGTTACCCTTATAATCCAATTCTACCATTTTTTTAACTCATTTTATTATTTATACGCTTTCATAATTCTATCTGATAAAGTTGATTTCACTACCACATAAAACAAAATAATGCAATTTCCTTCTCCATGAACATCTAATACAAAATTTGTCAAATCAATAAACAATGTATCAACTTAAAAATGTAGCATGTTTCATGTAACATTACCCTTTCAACTCAAAGTATCATCAACATTATTTTCCTTTCATGTATGGTAATGAATCATTAAATCCGAATGTAAGATCACATGTAAATAAAAAATATTACATTTTCATATTTATTAATATTGGTGAAGAAAATATTAATTTTATTTTAAAATGGATTCTATGTTTTATGGTAAACCCGATATTCAACAACGGGTTCCATTGAAGTCTAATGTTACACACAATGCTGATTCATAATAGAAAATAATAAAAAAATATTATTTTAAATGGTAGATAATTCCTATCCATTGTATTCTCAATAAGACTAAAACTAACTAAAATATTATTATACATGTTAGATAGATGTTTCTAAATTTATCCAATAAATCTTAGAGGCTTAAAATGGGAATGAGTCTAATTTTATGAATACAAATTCTAATATTTATTAAAAATTCTATTTACCTCCTTTTAATGGAAAACCCACATTAAATCATGTTTTGGTCACTTTCATATGTTATATTTGACAAAATAAAAATATTCTTTAGAATTGGGAAATCAAAATTAAATTTGGACAAATTTTTGGTATTTTTTCTGAAAAAATACATTTTTAAAGAATAGTGAAATATACTATATTTTAATTCAAAACTGCCTCTTAATCTAATTTATTTATATGGATAGATTATATTTTTAATTGGTATTAATGTTTAAATAGATTATGTTTTTACCATTTAACATAATTTTTATCATTAGATGTAATTTAATTATTAAATTGGACATAAACAATTGTCAATATTTTGATAGTTATTATTTCTTCAAAACAAGATTTTTTTGACTGAAGAAATATTTTTAAATTAATTAATCTAACTCTATGTTTTTAATTTTTTGAAATAGACATCATTTTTAAATTCAGAATATGAAAATAGATTAGGTATAATTTTTTGTATTTTTCTAAAAAACATCAATTTTTGTAGAATAGTTAAAACACTGAGTTCTAGTTAAACAACTAACTTTTTCATTTAAATGAAATTTTACAACTACTGTAAATTGAATTTCAAAAATCTGACATACATGTTTGATATTAGTATGTAAAATGTTGTTTAATAATATGAAAATATTTTTTGATGAATTATAACATTTTACTTTTATTTATCGCAGTTAAAGTTTAATGAGGTAATTCAAGGTAAAAACAAATATTATAATAATATTAAACTACTTTAACACTTGTCCTAATATTATTGGAAGAGTAATGGTTGACCAAGAAAATCCTTCTTTGAGACTTTTGGCCTTTTAAATCCACATGGGTAAGATATTTATAATAATTACTTTTTATTTAATGTAAATATAAAAATATTGTAAACATGAATTATTTTGATAAATTAATTTAATATGGGGGTATATAATTGAAATATTGGACTATAAATATTCATTATAAATATAATATTATTTCCTATATCATGGTACTTTATTTATAATTTTTAGACATCTTATAAATAAAATTATTTATGACACAATAAATATTCATTGTTTATCTCATTAATGAATGATTTAAATAAATAAGATTATAAAAACTAACAAAATATCAAAACAACTATCCAATTATTATCGAATTATTATATTTGGAAGAAGAGTCATCATATTGTAGACTTTAATAATATTTGGAACTTTAGAAATAGATAATCATCATATAATAAAATTATATTTTCATACATTCCTAAGAGACCCCTATAAAAATTCATCACCTCTATAAAATTACTCACACCACTCATGCCCCTTGGAAAATTAAAACTCTTCCAAAATAATCTCACAAGATCCCTCTATTCTACCTTGAATATTTACAATAGGTAGAAAGAACATCATGAATCCTTTTTGTTCAAACCAAAAGAAGTTACACGACTTAAAGGTAACAGTAGTACAGAGCGTTCAAAAAGAGCTTTATCAGCGCTAAAAAAGCACTGTAATGCTCAGTGCTGATGAAGGGGGGTCCCTTTTATCAGCGCTAAATAAGAACTGATTATAGGATACTTTATCAGTGCTAAAAAATCATAGATAAAGGATACCTTTATCTTCTCTCAAAAGGCGATGATAAAAGAACCCTTTATCAGTGTTAAAAATGCACTGCTAAATGTGGTTATTATCAGCGCCCGTTTAGCATAGATAAACCGATCATTTATAAGAGATAAAAAAGCACAGATTAATTCCTTGTATGTTGCAAAAAAAAATTCTATAGCAGCACACCCAAACAGCACCTGCAAAAAATTCAGCATCTCAACAAGTATACCCATAAAAAATTAACACATAATCCATAAAGTAATTACACTATGAATACCTATACAACAAGTATACCCAACATAATTCATAAGTTAATTAAATATATAAATAATTAAAATCAGAATTGAGGGGGTGGAGGTGGTTCATGGGTTTGGTGTCGCTGTCTAGGGGGGGGGGGGGTAGATGGTGTCTAGGGGGATGTGGGTGTCTGGAGGGATATGGGTGTTTAGGGGGGGTGGGGTGGTCCCTGAGGTTGGGGGTTGTCCAAGGGGGGTGGGGTGGTGTCTAGGGGGTGGTGGGGGCTGTCCATGAGGGTGGGGATGTCTAGGGGGTGGGGGTGTCTAGGTGGTGGGGTGGTGTCTAGGAGGGGGTGTCTTGGTGGGGGGCGTCCAGGGGTGGTGGGGTGTCTATGGGGTGGGGGGGGGGACAATCCGTGGGGGTTGTCCATGGGGGTGTCTAGGGGGTGGTCTTGTCTCCAGGGTGTGGGGGGGGGGGGGGTTTCGGGTGTGGGGGTTTCAGGGGGTGGGGCGGTCGAGGGGGTTGGTGGGTCTGTCCAAGGGGGGTGGGGTGGTGTCTAGGAGGGTGGGGGTGGCAGTCCATGTGTGGGGGGGTGTCCAGGTGGGGGGGGGGGTGGTGTCTAAGAGGGGTGGGGTTGCTGTCCAGGGGGTTGGTGGGTGTCTAGGGGGTGGGGGTGTCCGGGGTGGGGGGGGGGGTTGTCGATGGGCGTGTCCAGGGGGTGGGGGTGTCCAGGGGTTTAGGGGGGCTTTCCAAGGGGTGGGGGTGTCCAGAGGGGTGGGCATGACCATGGGGTGGGGTGGTTTCAAGGGGGTGGTCTAGGGGGTTGTTGACGCTGTCCAAGGGGGTGGGGTGGTGTACAAGGGGGTGGGGGTGGTTTTCCGTGGGTGTGGGGGTTTCAAGGGGTGGGGGAGTTGTCCTGGTGGTGGGGTGTTGTATTTGGGGGTGGGGTAGTCCATGGGTTGGGGGGAATCCAGGGGGTTGGTGGTTCATCCATGGATCATTCTCCTCAAGTATCAACACAATCTGAATGCGTTTTGTCAGATTTATATACATTAGTAGTTGTTTTCACATAAAATTCTTACCATTTTAAATGAAAAAGAGACCCTTTTAGTGATACCGGTCACACTGTGCCTCAGACTGAGGTGGGGTTGACATGTACAAATCAAAAATGACCCATGGATCATTCTCATAAAGGAACAACACTATCCGAATGCGTTTGTTCGGATTTTCTTACGTTAGTTGTTGTTTTCACTTAAAATTGTATCCATTTTAAACGAAAGAGAGACCCTTTGAGTGATACCAGACACACCGTGCCTCAGAATGAGGCGGGGTTGACTCTTACATGTCACTAATGTCCCATGGATAGTTATCATAAAGGATCAACAAAATCCTAAGGCTTTTTGTTTGATTTCCGTACGTTAGTTGTTGTTTTCACGTAAAATTCTTTCCATTTAAAAAAAAGAGAGACCCTTTGACTGATTTCTACCACACAATGACTCAAATTGAGGTGGGGTTGACATTTACACTTCCATAATGACCCATGGATTTTTCTACAATAGGACTAACACAATCCAAATGTGTTTGGTCAGATTTGCGTAAGTCAGTGGTTGTTTTCAATTAAAATTCAGTTCATTTTAATCGAAAGAGTGACCCATTGAGTGATACCAGCAACACCATGCCTCGGATTGAGGCATGGTTGACTCATAAACATCAAAAATGACCCATGTATCATTCTCCTAAAGGACTAACACATTCCAAATTTTTTTGGTCGGTTTTTCGTACGTCAGTTGTTGTTTTCACATAAAATTCTGTCCATTTTAAACAACAAAAAGATCCTTTGAGTGATACCAGCGACACCGTGCCTCGGATTGAGGCGGGGTAAACATTTACACATAAAAAATGAACCACATATCTTTCTTATAATGGATAAACACAATTCAAATGTATTTGGTCATATCTCTATATGTTAGTTGTTGTTTCCACTTAAAATTCTGCCCATTTTAATCCAACGAGAGACCTTTTGCGTGATACCGGCCACACTGTGCCTCAGATTGAGGCAGGGTTGACTCATACAAGTCCAAAATGACCATTGGATAGTTCAACTAAGGTATCAACACAATATGAATGAGTTTGGTCCTATTTCTGTACGTTATTTTTTGTTTTCACTTAAAATTCTGTCAAATTTAATGAAAAGAGAGGCCCTTTGAGTGATACAAGCTACACCGTGCCTCGGATTACGGCAAGGTTGACTCATACACATCCAAAATGACTCATGGATAGTTCTGATAACGTGTTAACAAAATATGAATGTGTTTTTTTTCAGATTTTCATACGTCAGTTGTTGTTTTCACTTTAAATTATGTCGAGTTTAAACAAAAAAGATGCCCTTTTAGTGATACCGGCTACACCGTGGCTCAGATTGAGGCGAGGATGACTCATACACATCGCCAACGCAGACATGGATCTTTCTCATAATGGATAAATATAATCCAAATGATTTTGGTCAGATTTTCATATGTTATTTTTTGTTTTCACTTATAATTATGTCCATTTTAAACGAAAGAGAGGCCCTTTGTGTGATACCGGCCACACTGTGCCTTGGAATGAGGTTGGGTTTACTCTTACACATCAAAAATAACCTATGTATCATTATCCTAAAAGATCAAAACAATCTGAATGAATTTGGTTGGATTTCTGTATGTCAGTTGTTTTTTTCACTTAAAATTCTATCCATTTTAAGCAACAGAGAGACCCTTTGAGTGATACCGGCCATATCTTTCCTTATATTGAGGTGGGGTTAACCCTTAAAAGTAAAAAATGACCCATTTATCATTCCAATAAAGGATTAAAACAATCTTAATGCATTTGGTTGGATTTCTGTACGTCATTTGTTGTTTTCACTTAAAATTCTGTCCATTTTAAACAAAAGATAGACCCTTTCAGTGATATCAGTAACACCGTTCCCCAGATTGAGGCGGGGCTAACTCGTACATCTCAAAAATGACCCATGGATCATTCTCCTAAAAATAAACACAATACTAATGAGTTTGGTTGGATTTTTGTATGTCAGTTGTTGTTTTCACTTAAAATTCTATCCATTTTAAACAAAAGATAGACCCATTGAGTGATACTAGCCACATAGTGCCTCAAATTGTGGTGGGGTTGGCTCATATATGTCAAAAATAATCCATATATCATTCTCCAAAAGTATAAACACAATCCATATTTGTTTGGTTGGATTTTTGTACGTCAGTTATTGTTTTCACTTAAAATTCAGTCCATTTTAAACATAAGAGAGTCCCTTTAAGTGATACCAGACACATCGTGCCTCAGATTGAGGCAGAGTTGGCTCGTACACATCACCAAGGAACCCATGGATAATTCTCTTCAAGGATTGACACAATATGAATGAGTTTTTTCTGATTTTCATATGTCAGGTGTTGTTTTCACTTAAAAGTTTCTCAATTTTAAAAGAAAGAGAGACCTTTTGAGTGATAACGGCCACACCGTGCCTCGAATTATGGTGGGGATGACTTGTACATGACACAAATGACACAGGGATTGTTATCCGAAAGGATCGACACAATCTGAGGAATGGTGTGTCCGCATGTAATCTTACATGTTGTGATGACCAGACAATGAATGTACCAATAACCTTTTCAACCGTATGAATATCATCATCATCAAATGGAATAGGTAGCTTTGCATTTGTCTCATTAGATATAGTAATCATCACTTTTAGATGATCTTTTAGAAGTCGTCTATTATGCAGCTTGTCATCTGGGATGTTGAACACTATAGCCCTCGTTATAAGGTAATAGGTGGGTGTTGAAAGATATAAATCATTGTCATTATCACCATGTAGAAGATCAGTATGATAAAATAATCAGTTTTTATCTGATTTATATTTCATTGGAAAAATTATTATAATATTTATTACCAGGGCTAAGACTGCTCTTTAAGGGGAATGGCTCACCTCAATGCTGGTGGGGGTGGGGCGGGATCTTCACGCACTGGTTGTTCCTGAGTTTTGTATTACACTTTCTTCCAACCCAAAACATTTTCTAGAAACACTCCATGCCATTGCAATCATTTTTAAAGAGTTACTAGTATTTCTCTCATTTGTTTCAATTTTTCATCTCTATCATCCGTTTCTTTTTTTATCAAAATATACTCGGGGTTTCACCCTGAACCCCACACCTCTGATAAGACCATATTATTCTAGTTTCATCAAAGCCGATGGTAATAGGTGTGCATCCGCTACAGTAGTATCTAATTCCTGTGACTGTCTGATATAGAAAAATAAATAATTCTTTTTATGTAATAGAAAATTTAAGACAAATATTTTTATCATTGTATCATTCTTTCAAATATTTCCCACACTTCTTGTGTGTTATCATATACTATCTTCTCTTCCTTATTCACATGTGCCTCCTTCCATGGCACATGATGTAGGATGAAAGTGTATTTGGGTTTAGACTCATCATTCTACTTATAAATACATAAAGATAAATATGATGTTTTTTATTAGAACTTAATAATATTACTATAAATTTAAAATATGTACCAGTTTCTTTTCTAGTGAGGTGTACCCCATCATTGCTTTATGATAAGGGTATGTTGGTTTTGATGCACATTCCTCATTTTTAGTTCAGATTTGTTGTTTCATTAATTAAATATTGACAATAAAAGTGATGAATACACGTATCCTCAAAAAATGTATTATCACCCACAATATACTTGAAACTTCTCATCTCCACAGCGGCCAATAAATGCATCCCATGCTTCTTGGGATATCAGGTGAGCATAGAAAATGGATCGGTGTAGGTTTATTTTACCTTCAGAATATTTCAGGTAAAATTTTGTTAAAACAGTTCCAAAACCTCAATGAATCCTTCCTGGAATCCTTAGTACATAATTATTCTATGAATCATCTACTATAAATGACTCTGAAAGAGATTGAGAAGAGTAAGTCATTGTTTCATTATTTTATTTTCTAGTAAATTAAAGAAATAATATCCCATTCTTCCCATAATTTCTTCCAAGATCACAACCTTCTCCTCGGATAGAAAATGGTGAAATAAATCTATGTCAATCGTCAGGAATTTCCAAGTGACAAATCCAATGTAACTACTAAACATATCCTTGTTGGGATTCGCATGTTGGCCTCGCTTATTCCATCTGGTATCAAATTTTATACCTTTGCTTTTCACCATAAGAACTTTTGCATACATCATCAAACTATAATGCCCCTATGTTTTCTGCAATGTTGGTCCTTCATCCCCGACCATTTCATCGATATCAACATCATATATTTGTTCATATGAAATGGTAGAAATGGCATGTGCTGATGGTTGTTGGAGATCAACACTAGGAGCAGTAACAGGTTCAGAAACTTGTTTTTGCTCTACACAGTGAGCAGCAATAGTAGGAGCAGTAGCTACAGCAGCTGCTGCTGCAGCAGCACTAGCTTGAGAGACATGTTCAGCCTCAATGTTAGGGGCACCAAAATGTGCAGAATTCATTATCAGCAAAAGTGGTTGAATAGTTTATTTAGATTACATAAATTTAGTAATGATAAGATAATAACATGAGAAAATAAGATCAATATTAGAAACAATATGTAACCTATTTATTGAAATCTCTTTATTTTTTTCAAAGGCTAAAGGGATTTGAAACCTCTGTTGATTATAAAAATCACATCATTGTGGTCTCCTCTAACATACAAAACATTATCTAACATTGGGACCAATGCGAAATGACTATGACATACCATTGAAAGGATCCTACTCAATTGAACTTTCATCGGACCCTTCAGTAGTTTTGGACAATAACATAACAATCCACCAAATTTGGTTTATGGGACCTGGAACATAAAAAACATGTACCGCTTGTGATGCCATTATAAACTATTCATCTTTGTACCCATCTTTACTAAAATAATCTTTCAGAAATTCCCATTCATCTATTTTGACACCACTATTGTAATCAACCCATTTATATTGAAAAATTGGAAATTGGAATGTCGTATAATCCAACTCCCATATTTGTTTGATAATACCAAATTATGAAATATTTGCAGAAATTGTATTTCTATCCTTAATAACAGAAACATGCATCATTTTATCCATAAGTGTAACTCCACTATTTTTCTTGGTACTATCTTCATCATGTTCATCTATATATAATTTATAACCGTTAATTACATAATCATTTATAGATAATACATACACAAATGGTCCGACAACTAGCCATCATAGTCATTCTGAAATTGAATTCAGATTTTCATCCAACTCCTTAAAAATATGGTCTGAAAACCATCCTATAAACTGGTGATTATGTGTATTTGATATCCATTTTTTATCCCTTGATGGATTCTACTGCCTAAGGATTTATTTTTGAGTTTCAATATATGGATCAACCTCTAAAATATTATGAAAAACATAAAGGTGGGCCTACTCCTGATCTGTAATACTTATTATCAAGACATCTCTTCTAGAAATTCTCTCACCCTCAATGCATCCATTATGTCGAGATTCAGGAGACCAATGCTTTCCACACCAGATAGGTATTCGGTACAAAATTCAATGGCTTCCTCAACAATATATCGCTCCACTATACAACCCTCTTTGCAACATCGATTATTGACCTACCCTTTCAAAATATTCATATACCGTTCAACAGGGTACATCCATCTATAGTTCACAAGACCACAAAGTCGAATCTCTCTCACCAAGTGAATCATAAAATGAACCATCATATCAAACAATTTTGGCAAGAAGAACATTTATGATTCACATAATATGATGAAAATTTCATTTTCCGTTGCTAGAAATTTCATAGGGTCTAAAAGATTGCATCATACAGTTTCGAGAAAGATACAAAGTTTTGTTAACGTATAATGAACATTCGTGAGAAAAATGAAATGTAAAGCTATAGGAATTACATATTGCATCAAAAAATGGAGTAATGTGATTTTAAACCTTTTAACATCAGATAATTCATTGAAACAATGTTCTTGATATATGATGAAAACCCCTATGGAACCTTTACATCATTGAAGATGTTAAAAAATTGATATCTCCCCTCCCTTGCATGATTGTAATTAGCTGGAGGACGAAACATTTGATTTTCACCCTTAATGGGAGAAAACTATTCTCATATTCCCTTTCCAACCATGTCCAAACATTCCTTAATTCCATCAGTTATTTTTAATGGGAATTTATCAATGTTCCGATAACACTGTCACATACATTTTTTTCCACATGCATCACATCAAGAAAATTTCTGACGTACAAAAAATTCCAGTATGGAAATTAAAAAAAAAAATGATCTCTTTTTCCAACTAATTTTCATAAGGTTTTTCAAAAATGGTTTACCAAAAATAGTATTGACATATTTTACTATCCCAAACAGTTGATCACCTGTTAATGGAGACAGTGCTGCACATTGTTCTAAACATCCATTGAATGATTTCATCCACGATCAGTACTTATGCCGATGAGGTAGAAATCTATTATGTCCTAGTATCACAGATTTCAATGAATGTTTCAACCTATTTAATTTTATATCTTCTTCACACATGGGACACCCTTGGGTTCCATTATTTATATACCACAAAAAATTTCCATAAGAAGGGAAATCAGTTATTTTCCCATACAACATCGCCTTCAATGTGAAGTGTTCACTTTTTTAATCATCATACAACATAAAACATGAATCCCACAATAAATTCAAATCCTCGATCAAAGGATCCAAAAAAACATTAATATCGTTACCTGGATGTTTTGGTCCTGATATAATTATAGATAAGATGATGAATTTTTGTTTCATGGATAACCAGGGTGGAAAGTTATAATTTACCAACATAACATGCCATATACTATGAGTGGTGGTTTGAGAAACAAAACGGATTCACTCCATCTGTAGATAACACCAAATGAAGGTTTCTTGGACCTTTTTCAAATTCAAGACACTCATGATCAATTTTGATCAATTAAGGAGGGTCGGCCAGATGACATAATTTCCCATCTTTATTTCTTTTATCTATATGCCACGATAATTGTCCGGCAGTTTCTTCACTTCCATATAGAAGCCTAAAACTTGGAATGATAAGAAAGTACCATACAACTTTTGAAGGATTGGATTTATATTTATGGTATCGAGAAGAAACACACTTTGGGAATTATGTAAGTGATTTTTTTCCCTTTTGAAACAATATACAGTCTTTCGAGTAGGCATGTATTCTTTCAGAAATCATACCCATCGAGAGTAAAATTCATTTAGCTTCATATGTTCGTCTTGGGAGCTCATTCTCTTCTGAGAGCATATCATTCAAGAGAGTAAGTAGTTCCATAAAAACGAAATCAATCCATCCATTTCCTATTTTCAATCTGTAGAACTTCATTATAGCTGAAAATGTTGTATATTTAGTGCAACTAGCATACAAATGGAATCTTTTCAGAACTCATTAACTTCTCAAAAAATTTGGGCAATCACAGAGTTCATCTTCATTTGTCTTTATAATTTACTCAATATGATCTTCATAATCATTGACAGCTATAATCACATACTCCATAAGTTTTTCTTCATTTCCCATATTTGTATTCATATTTAATGATCTATAAAACACAGTTTTATCCCATCTAGTAGATACATTCCCTTTTTCTCTATGTTTATTCCAATATTTATAACTCTGATCTACTTCGTGACATATTAAATGTTCTTCCAACTCCTCTGGAGTTTGTACTATAGAATAACAACAATGTAAACATAGACATAGGATTTGAGAAGGATCCTTTATGTGATCCTTTGCATACTTGATTAACTCTTTCACTCTGTTCTCTTACTCTATTGTCAACCGATTAGAATCCTTTCAATCTTTGTTCATCTCCATCCTTTTTGAATCTCAAATATTAGTATTTATGGTTCAAATACACTAAACAAGACTTCTAAATATAATAGAAGATAAAAACTTATAAAAATATAGATTAATAGAGACTAACCATTTCCAATAAACATTTGGAAATCAATAGAACCTAGATAGACCCCCCATCAAAATTGATTATGTTTCCAAACACAAAGCGGTTCACAGGGATAATCACTTACGTCATAGATGGTAAAACTCACACGAAATTATCATCTATGTCTGATCCACCTCCATCAGGTCAACCCTTCCATGTTCAAATAGTCCAACCTTTTATACCTCACCAACCTAAAATACATATGGTTGAAAACCAGTAGCCAGCTCTATAAGTAAATAAAGGGTTCACATAATCTCTACAATATGGAATTCATTGAAAATAATTACTTTAAATTCATTATAGATTCCTCAAATCACCCCAGTACAAACACTAGAATAATCAAGAATGATACATCTATCACTCCTTTCTATCTGCCCTATATTCAATACCATCATCCCTAAAATTTTTGGTATGCTCAAGTTACTTACTTTAAATCACAGGGGGATGATCACTTGTGTCATAGATGGTTTCCAATTTTATTCCATATAAAAATTCTATCAAATATTATTGACCTATAATCCCATTCAATACTCATAAGTGTCTAATTCCAAACTCCATATTAAGTGTAATATCAAAATAATACATATTAAAAATTACCTCACATCCACATCGCCACTAATCTGGTCATTCTCACACTCTAATGGAATATTTATCATGCTCCAAACCCTTCTATATAATATCATAACCATATATCCACACATACACATGCCAGAAACACATAAAAAACCATATCCACATCTGAAATACTCATCACATCCTCATCACAGTATGATATCATGAACATGGATGACATAAAAATCATACTCTCCTCCTACAATGCACAACCCCAACTATGTATCCACACCAAATACACATAATCATGTCAACATGAATATGAATACACCAAAACCTAAAATCTTTATAGGTCGTATATATACACCCAATTTGAGCCATTACAAATCATACTAAATGAGACGGGGGAGAAGGGAAGAGGGAGTTGTACTATATATGTTCCCTATATAAACTAGTTATTGAGAAAAACACTCAGAACCAAAGTACCCATATGGATTTCAATAAGGTTACTTGACTCAAGTTGTGGTGCGTATGAAATAATAAGAGAATATAATAAGTATATAGTAACACATAAATCGTTCCTAAGGGTTTACACCAAACTGACAATGAAAACACCCTCGACAACCATTTCCTTATTACAACCACCCTCTTGTAACCACTTCCATTATAATGAAAAAAATAATCCACAACGAATCACATAAGCATCTATATCAACATTACCAACATCTCAATTAATTTAACATTATAATTTATTGGATTTTTATTACCATTTGTATTTAAATTGTTAACCATTTTAATGTAAAACCAATGATTAAATCACTACCCACTATAATCTATTCAATAATCATTAATAACAATTATTATATATTTGACCATTTATTAAACATAATTATTCCAATAATTATCATTAATCATTTAACAAACAATCATTTATCATTTCCAACCCATCACCCATTACTATTTTCATTTATTCCAACCATATTCTAGTCCAACAGGAAACTATAACACCACCCAATAAAAAATAAATTTTCATGATATAAAATACAACTAAACACATTCTAAAATCCATAAAACCACTTAATTTTATTCCTAAATAGCCATATCATTGGTATCATAAGAACAAAATAATCTATCCATCACTACTATATTAATTACCACTCCACATGCTCCCATTTACATTAATCAACCATCACCCTTATAATCATAGTGATTAATACACCATAGTAGCATGGAAGGGAAATAATATAAGAAATTAACACTAAAAACTACCCATTAAACACTCTATCATATTAAAGTAGAATATACAGTTTAAATATATCACTTTAATAATAGATTTCCGCACAAAAAATCCATTATCTACCTTAAGTGACTAGAAAATAATGAAAGGTAATTATAACATATTCTTAGCAGTAAGAAATTTATTTCACAACATCAAGAATAAATCACATAGAAACAACACCAATAAACCCATAAATATAATAGAAATATTTGGGAACTTCCTAAATCACATGAAAAACTCCCTCTTAACATTAGTTTCCTTTAGTGTAATTCTTTATTGTATTTGGGTTAATCATTACTATCCATCAAATGGAAAAAATTAACATGATAATTCCACAATTTACACATAATAAAGAAGGGGAAATTTTATGTCCCTAACCTCATATAATGATTTAAAAAATATATCATAAAAATGAGAATAATAGTAAAATAAAACATGAATTAACACATAAGGGTAATCAAAAAGTCCTATGTATGACCATTAACCATTAGAACCAAAACAAATAAAGCACAAAAATCGAATCAGCATTGGTGTCACATCCTTCTTAAGAAGAATGTTCTAGAATATAATCATGAAGAAGGGAAAAGAGATTCACCTTAGAAAAAGAGGTGCACGGGAGGAGCCGCCAACCGTTCAGAAATGGAGTAGGGTCAAGCAGAGAGGAGTAAAAGTTGGGTTTTTGGGGAGGAGGATCCTCGAAGGGGTTCGAGGGGGAGGAAAATATGTCACACAATGATCGGGGTTCGAGGGGTTCATGGGGAGAATAGGAAAGTAGGGTTTGGGGGATCTGCTAGTGGGGGGGTGAACACAAAGATTGGGGGCGCCAGAGGTCCGGCAACGCGAAGATCGGGGGGGGGGCAGTGGAGGTCCGACAATGCGATGATTGGTGGGAAGCGAAGGTCCGACATATGAAGATCAGGGGGAGGCAGAGGTCTAGGAACGTGAATATTGGCGGTAAGTTGTTATAGGGGTACAATACAACAAGACATTTAGGGAGAGATAAATAGAGGACATTATGCGACCAATTTTATAAAATATGGAACTATGGTTTTATCAGCGACAAAAAATAGCTGATAAAGGCTACCTTTATCTACGCTAAAATTATAGCATTGATAAAGGAAGGATTTATCATGATTTTTTTAGAAATGATAAAGTGACCATTTATTAGCACTAAAAAAGTGCTGATAACACCTTCATGTATCAGTGCAAAAATTTTAGCACTGATAAAGGAAGCCTTTATCAGTGCATTTTTAGCATTGATAAAGGGACCCTTTATCAGTGCTTTTTTAAAGCTGATCATGGTACCCTATATCAGCACTAAAATTTTAGTATTGATACATGGCTTCTTTATCATAATTTGTTTCTTTGCGTTGATAAAATGTGGCACTTACCCTGACCACTTTTTTAGTAGTGTAACATATTCTCATATGTTCATTTTGTTTATTTTACATCTCCAACTCCCTATAATATCTTTATTCCATTCTTTTATAACAATACCAGTATCCTAAATATACTAGGTTTTTGTTATGTGAATGATTCGAACTACACATACACACACCTATATCTAATGGGTATAGAACATACTGTTTCAGTGGACGGAGAACAACTGCCTCAAGAAATGATGATTTTTCAATCTTCTCTTACCACCTCTTATGGGATACATTTATATGGAACTATATTTATATTTTATATATATTATAATTATATTTTATCTATGATTCTGTATTTTTCATTTATAGAATACATGTATGGTTTCCATATTGTGTAATGGCGATAATTTTATTTGAGGAAGTGCGGACTACTGCCGTCTCAAAGTGACATGACTCGTTCATGGCATAAGTGGAACATAAAAAATATGGAGTTAATGAAATTATATATGATATTATATTTGGTTTATAATATAAATATTAATCATTATGTTTTCATTCTTTTAAAAATACGAAAAATAAATGAATGTATCTTTCATGCGTGCGTACGACTTACCGTGTCGATGAACGATGCATTTCATTTATTATCTCCAAATTTTATTTCTATTATAAATAAATATATACAATGGATATATTTGATATATATTTTATCTAAATAATGAATTTCATTTAGTACATATTGATCTTTTTACCACATGGACAACTTGTAAATATAAGAAGTTCATTTTTTACTCAAGTACCAAATATCGAATGAACATTATTAACCTAAATGACTACCTAATGATTATAACATGGAAATAAGAGATATAAAATAATAATAATCTTCGAAAAAGGTTTATAAGAAATTAGAGATTAACATTAGTTTATTATTCAGGAGATTAAAGAATAAGAGGTTCAATTCATACATGAGGTAGGGGATGTCATCTCAATATCATTTCATTGAGGCATATTTTGTTTTAAACACAAATTTATTTTCTACGATGTATAAACACCATTTAATTTTCATTTCATTCAAAGAGAATCTTTTTCTATGAGGAGTTTTACAAAATGACATTGATGAATGTTTTTTTAACCTAAGCAGTGATAATCACCTTTTCCACAGCCACGACTACTATTTGATCTATGGTTTCCTTAACAAGCCTTTATGTTTTAAAAATGATATTAAATACCATATAAACTTTTAAGTATATTGGTATTAAAAATGGTTTTGTTAATGGATTTTTTATGTCAATATATTTAAATGATATATTGTGATTAAACTTTGGAAATGATTTTTTCAATTATATATGTTTTATGTGATATGAATATGTTATTGTTCATGGGAATTGTTTACGTATATGGGTTATTCCATGATAAACCTAGGGCGGGTGAGCCAGATATAGATCTCTAATGCATTGGGTAATGTGACAGAGGTAAGCATGAATGTTTCACTTTAAATATTTAGGAAATATATAGTGATGGGTATTCCAAATGTAACACTCTATGTGGTTGTGAAAGATACAACGTAAGTATGTTATGGATGTCCCAAGATACCTTTATTATTATTGATTAATATGTGTTATTCATAAATCTTATGATTTCATGAGAGATGTTAAAATATTTATATTTTGATGAACTAATGTTTTCATTCATTATTTTATAACCCTTACTGATATTTTTATGTACAACACAAGTTTTGAAATGTTTTTCACATGACATAAAGATGAATTGGGTCAAGGATGGGATCATGGAAAATTCATTCTATCTAAAACATGGAACTAGAAATGCCCTCTTTTTAATGATTTTATTTAATAAATATAATGTAAACTGATTAGAAGATTCTACATTGTAATTTTTGAGATGAAATGTAATAGTTATTGAAAAAATTTCTAAAACTATAAACCTAAAAATATACTCAATGTGAATTATCCATTTAATTCCAAATATTGTAATGTTTTAAGTATGGGTCCTTATAGATGGTATCAAATTTTGATTTAAATAACTTTATGAGTTAGAATATTTTTAAATTAATTTCCATAAATTAGTTAAGGTTAATATTGAAATGATATAGCATTTACAGATAACCATGATGTTTCTTCTGAGATATTTCTGTGTTTGGAATGGATTTCTTGCCGAGGAAATAGGGTAGCTGTGATGGGATGACATCAGGTGGAAGAAAACCTTCCAAATTGGCCACATGAGATGATTGGAATTGAAACTAAATAGTTTTTTTCAATGATGGCATAGTTGAATCAGGATATAAATGGTGTTGTTATCCATGCATGAGATCATCCAAATAAACCATAGATGAACATGTTAGTAATGGATCATTTCATGAGGATAGATACCCCATCATTCATAGTATCATATGACCCTATGCTTGCGGAAGGGTGGATTAAAGGACTAGAAATGATTTTTGATGTATCTGGGTGTTCAGAACATGAAAAGGTTAGCCTTGTTATTTATCATTTTGAAGGTGAAGCTGATCAGTGGTGGGTTTTGGTGTAAAATATTAGGGATTGTGAGAATATTGATGCTATTTGTTAGGATGAAATCAATGGAATGTTTTTATAGAAATATTTTCCTATGGTGGTTCAATATAGGATGGAAAAACAATTCATGGAATTGAGGCAGGATGATGACTTAGTGGTTACTAATGAAGAAAAATTCACTTGACTGGAAAGTTATGATCCAAATTTCATATGAGATCTCGATAGTGAAATCAATTGTATTTACTTTGTATTAAAGAAAATGTATCTATGGGATTTATCTTATCCTGAGTTCAAAAGTTATGAAAAACATGTTCAATATGTGGAGAAGGTGTTATTGAATTTTTCCGATGATCATGTTTTGTTTGAGAGACATAGAATAAAAGGTCGGGGCAGCAGAAGAAATGGAAGAACTATTCAAAAATGTATGATGGAATGAAACTTATGTTTGATTTTTCTAAAAATTGTGTCCATGAACTTTCTTGGGAATGTCTTTTTAAATATTTAATGTTCTACTGATGTAGTAAAACTGGACATAAGGCTTATAGTTGCACTGATGAAGATCAGGTTAATGGTATGAAAAAATATGATTTACAGTCTGTAAAATGATTTAAGTTCGATGAAATGGATCATTATTTAAATGAGTGTCCAATGAAGAACTCAACTGAGATAAATCTGCCAGACTAAAAGCAGAAAGGGGTGGTTAAATCCTTTGAAACTATATCAGCAGACATTGGCCCATCAAGCAAAGTTGTGTCAGCTCTAGGGAGATCAGTATTTTTTGAAGATTGACTTGAGGTCAATGTACCATCAATAGAAAGTAAATTATGTAGATATATTGAAGACCACATTTAATAATAAATACTGTCATTATGAATTTGTGGTTATGCCTTTTGGATTAACCAATGCACCAGCTGTATTCATGGATATTTTGAATAGAATTTTCCATGAGTTCTTGGAAATGTTCATGGTTGTGTTTATTAATGATATTTTGTTATATTGAAAAATTAAATAGGAACATGAATTTAATTTAATGGTTGTATTGAAAACCATAATAGAATAAAACAGTTTGGGAAATTCAGCATGTGCGAGTTTTTGATACAAAAAATTTCATCCCTTGGTCACATTGTTTAAAAAATGGAAGAACTATTGATCAGGATAAAACAAAAGTTATTGAATAATGGGAAAGTCCCACAAATATAACTAAAATCCATAGTTCTCTTCGTTTAGAAGGTTATTACTAGATTTTTTAAAAAACAATTTCACAATTTTCTAGCCCAATATCTTTGTTAACTCGAAATGGTTTTAATTTCATTTGGACAAAAGAATGTGATGATTGTTCTCCAGAATTGAAATGAATATTGGAAAATGCCCCAGTTTTGGATATAACTTCTTGAAATGGTAAGTTTTTTATCTATATTGATGCTTCATTAATTGGACTTGGTTGTGCCCTTATGTGGAATGATTAGGTAATCACTTACACTTCACTTAAGATGAATCCTCATGAGTTAAATTACACAACACATGACTTGGAATTAGATGTTGTTGTTTTTTCTTTAAAATTTTGGAGACATCATTTGAATGGGGTAAAATGTGAAATATATATTGACCACAAAATCATAATATACATACTCACACCAACTGAATTAAACATGAGACATGGGAGATGACTTGAATTAATCATGGATTATGATTTCATGATCTATTACCATCCAGGAAAAGAAAATAAATTTATTGATGATTTTAGGTTAAAAATTAATGCATCAGTTTCTATGTTACATTTGTAATGATATCCATTGGTTTTTGATTGAAGAAACTTCAGAATAGGAGCTGTTGGTGTCAAAAATTCCTTAGTTTTGTTTCAAGTGTCAGTAAAATTATCTCTATTAGACCGAATTATGAAAGGGCATAAGGAAGAATTTGAGTTGAAAAAAAAGGTAATGATGGATCAGAAGGGTATTTTTCCTGATTGTATCATTGATAAAGATTTTGTTTTGAAGTATGGGAAGAGATTATGGGTTCCTTATAATTCAATGTTAAAGAAATAGTTACTATGTGATGCTCATAGTTCACTTTTTCAGTTCATCCTGGCAGTAAAAATATGTATATAGATCTTAGGGTGTATTACTACAGGGATATAATGAAAAGAGATATAGCGGACATTATTGTGAAGTGTTTGACTAGTCAACAGGTTAAATCAGAGCAGTAGTTACCGAAAGGGATGATTCAGTCTTTACTGGTGCTAGAGTGGAAATGGGAAAATCTATCGTTGGACATCATTGTGAGATTTACCAAGACATCTCAAGGTAATAATTCAATCTATATTATTGTTGATTGATTGTCTAAATTTTTTCATTTACTTCCTAATCGAGATACATTTCCTTTATATCAACATTCTCGATTGTATGTTAACGAGATAATAAGGTTTCATGCAGTAACCCTTTCTATTGTATGAGATCATGATCCTAGGTTTACTTCTTTCTTTTGGATAGTCCTTCATTTGTCATTGGGTATTGATTCCAATTTTAGTAAACCTTTTCATCCTTAATTAGATGGGCATTCAGAACAATGAATTCAGACCATGGAGGATATGCTGCATGTTTATTCACTGGAATACTAGGAAAGTTGGGACCCACATATTTCATTGGTTGAGTGTTCTTATAATAATAGTTTTCATACCTGTATACAGATGGCTCCATTTGAGGAATTATATAACAAGAGGTGTCGAACTCAAGATTTTTGGGATGATGTAGGTGAAAGGAAGCTGATGGGACACAAATTGGTAGAAGAGATGGATGAAATAGTTCAGTTTATTTAGAATCACATGAGAGCATCTCGGAGAATTCCAAAAAGTTATGCGGATAACCGGAGGAAATATCATTTTTTTGAGGTAGGTGATCATTTATTTTTCAATGTTTATCCATTTGAGGCATTCTGGAGAATGATGGTTTAGTTCCCTAAAGAGTAGATTTACCTCCAATTTTGTCGCAGGAACACAATATTAGTCATGTTTCAATATTGAGAATGTATATGCCAGATCAATCCCATGTTTTAAGCCCAAAGGTAGTTAAGTTGGAAGAGAGTCTGTCTTATGAGAAACAACCAGTCCAGATTCTTTACCTAAGTGAGCAAGAGTTGCAGGAGAAGGTAATTCATCAGGTAAAGTTTTCTTGGGAAAACCATATGGTTGAAGAGCCAATGTGGGAATCTAAAAATTCTATGAGGGATAAATACCATATCATATTTGATATGTAAATAAAAATAATGAGGACACAATTTTCAAAAGTGGTGAAGGATATAATATTCCATGTAAAAAAAGAAAATTACATTTTCAAATTTATTAATATTTGTGAAATAAATATTACTGTTAATTTAATTGGGATTCTATGTCAGATGGCATACTCTATACATAACATCAAGTTTCTTTGAAGTCTAATGCAACTCACAATGTAGATTCATTCTGAAAAAGAAGAATATAATCATATTTTAAATGGTAGTTATTGCCTAGAAGTTTTATTGGAGGGAATTAATAGAACTAACTAAAATATTATTATACATGTTTGTTAATTTTTTTACATTTATCCAATAAAATTTATACGCTTTAAATGTGAATAAATCTAATTTTAAGCATAAATAATCTAATATTCTTTAAATGGTCGAATTACCGAATTTTAATGGTGAAACATATTTAAATATATATTTTGACTCATTTATATATTATATTTTACAAAACAAAATTCTTCTTTAGAATCAGGGCATCAAAATTTACTTTGGGTAATTTTTTTAATATTTTTTTCTGATAAAATTTATTTTTTTAATGAATAGTGAAAATTATGTATTTTAATTCAAAACTTCCTCTTAGTGTAATTTAATTATATGGTAATATTATCTTATTTATTGGATTTAATGTTTAATTAGATTATATTTTTACAATTTAATACGATTATGGTCATTGAAAGTAATTTCACATTGAAATTGGACATAAACTAGTGCCAATCATCTGATAGTTATTATTTCTTTAAAAAACGTCTTTTGTTTTTACAATAAGAATTAATTTTAAAATATTTATTCCAAATTATATGTTTTGAATTCGGTACAATATACATCATTTTCTAATTCGGAATATCAAATATAGCTTAGGCTGAATTTTTGGTATATTTCAGAAAAATGCCAAATTTTTTTTTGAATAGTGAAATCCCTGAGAAGTATTTAAAAAATGCATTTTTCATTTATATACATTTTTTTCTACATTTTTGAGTTGAATTAAAAAAAATATCGTATACATTTTTGTTTTTATTATGTAAAATTTGGTTCAATAAAGAAAAAAAATATTTTTTGTTGAATAGTTACTTTTGACATTTATTTATTGGGGTTAAAAGTAAATAAGGTAATTCAAGGTAAAAACAATATTATAAAAATATAAAATTAACTCAACACTTTGTATTAAATTTATTTTATGAGTAATGGTTGCCCATTAAAATCCTTGGGTGAGACTTTTGGCCTTGGAAAGCCATTATGGTAAGATAATGATATTAATAACTTTTTATTTGAAGTAAAAATTAAAATGTCATAAACATGTATTGTTTTGAAAAAACAATTTTAATGTGAGGTTCTATAATTTATATATTTGACTATAAATATTCATAATAAATATAAAAATATTTCCTACATCATGTTATTATATTTATAATTGTTATACATCAAATAAATAAAATTATTTATGACACAATAATGATGAAGTGTTTACCTAATTAATGATTAATTTAAATAAATATGATTATGAAAATTAAAAACAAATATCAAAAAATCAGTACAATTTTTAATGGATGATTTTATATAAAAGAATAGTCATATTATATTTGACTTTAATAAAATTTGGGCCATTAGAAACAGAAAATCCATATATAATAAAATGATATTTTCAAACTTTCTAAGGGGCCCCTCCTCCCACTTATAAAAATTCCTCACCTCTAACCCATTACTCACCCAGATCAAGCCCCTTTCCTCATCCAACCTCTGACCAAATAAAATTCAATATCTTTCTCTTCCATATAGAAGCCTTACCTTAGGCTAAAGGAACTTCATGAAATCCATTAGGTTCAATGTAAAGAAAGTTACCTGATTTAAAGGTAATGTTTTGTCTTAAGTTATTTTCTTTTATTTTATTTATCCAACCACCAAAACTCTTTTATTCCATTATTTTATAACAAAAAAAGTATCCTCATATACTTTTTTGTTTTTATGAGGATTATTAAATCAACACATACACACACCTCCATCTAATGGGTAAAGAACATACCGTTTCTGTGGATGTCGAACTACTACCTCACGAAATGATGATTGTTCAGTCTTATCCTACCACATCTTCTGGTGGCCATTGTGATAGAACTGTATTTATATGAGAGATATATTATATTTATATTTTATGATTAGTTTTTATTTATTATTTATATCATACCATTATGCATCCCATAATAGGTAAATGCGATAATTACATTTGAGGAAGTGCGGACTACCGCCCCCTCGAAGGGATATGACTCATTCATGACATACATGGAACAAATAAAGAATGGTGTTAATGAAATTATATATTATTTTATACTTTAATTATAATATACCTATCTATCATTAAGTTTTCATTACATTAAATATACGAAATAAAAATGAAAGTAGTGTTCATGAGTACGTATGACTTACCGTATCCATGAACGGTGCATTTCATTTCCTACCTCCACAGGTTTTGTCATAATATAAATATATATATATATATATTGGATATATATGATATATATGATATCTAAATCATTAATATCATTCTAGAAATAATGAACTTTTTACCACATGGACAACTTTTAAATAAAAGATGTTCATTTTGGACTCAAGTACCAAATATCGACAAAAAGGCCATTATTAACCTAAATGATTACATAATGTTTATAACATAAAAATAAGTGATGTAAAAAGAATTATAATCTAGAAATTGGTTCTTAAGAAAGAATAAATTTTCTTTAGCTTATTATTTTTTAGATTAATGAATGAATGGTTCCTGTTAGACACTTGGTAAGGGACATCATCTCAATATCATTCAGTTGAGGAATATTTTGTTTTATTTGAGACATTATTTTATACAATTTATAAAAACTGTTGACATTTTATTTCATTCAAACAGAATATTTTTCTACAAGATGTTTTACTAAATGAAAAAAAATAGTTTTTCATTTAACATAAGCGGCGAAAACTACATTTTCCACCGCTATGAGTATTATTTGATTTATGGTTTCCATAACAAGCCATAATGTTTTTAAAAGACAAATAAATACAATATACTCTTTTACTTATTTTTGTATTGAAAATGGTTTTGATAATGGTTTTGTTATGTCTATATAATTAAATTATATATTGTGATTGAAATGTGGAAATTTTATTTTTCCTTTATTTCTATTTTATGTGCTATTAATATTTTATGGTTATTTGGAATTGTTTACGTATACAGAAGGTTTCAAGAAAATTCTTGGGCTAGTGAGCCCGAGATAGCTCTTCAATACATTTGGTATTGTGAAAGGGGTAATCCTGAATGATTCTCCTAAATGATTTAAGGAATATACTGTGATGAGTATTTAAAATGTTACTCCCTACCTAGATGTGTAAGCTAAAACGTAGGTATGTTTTGTATGTAACAATAAACCTTTATGATTTGTGATTAATATGTGTTCTTCAGAAATATCATGATTTCATGATGAATTTCAAAAAGCTTATGTTATATAAAATAATTTTTTCTTTAATTATTTTATAAACCAATCTATGTTTTTTAACCCATACCATGTTTTGAAATGTTTTTCACATGACTTAAAGATGAATAGGGTCAAGGATGGGATCAAGGAAAAGTCATGCGGTGTAAAACATAGAACTAGGCATGAATTTTTTTCAAGGGATTTATTTTATGAAAAAAATGGAAACCTAGATGTAGTGTCTTCATTGAAATTTTTGAGATGTAATGTAATAGTTATAGCCTAAATATCTAAGACCCTAATCTTGAAATGATTCTAAACGTGAATTATCCATTTAATTCATGATTATGTAATGTTTTAGGGCTAAGTACTTATATATAATCCTTGATTAATTCCTTTCATCACCTTTGGGTCGTGTTTAATTCATTCTATGTAAATATGTACTTTTAAATTTGTGATGATTATATATTTCACATTTAATTCACCCAAATGATGTGTACATATTTTTAATGCAAAAACAGCAGCAGTTAATTCCAAATGATGTGTAGGGTAATTTATCTCATCATGTTCTAACTGATGTGAACCATAAAGATTTACCTGATCATTGTGAATTAGGACCAAGCCAAGTACATTCAATGATGCATCATTGTAGAAAACTAATTGAACATTTTGGGAAGGTAAGGCTATAACATAAGAATTTACAAATCTACTTTTTAGTTCCTGAAAACAGTAGTAATATTATTTTATCCAATTGGAAATACTCTCTTATTTTTTATCGTCGTTAGTGGGGATGAGAAATAAAATACACTTTTCAAAAAAACATTCAGTAATAACCTGCTAATCCAATAATTCTACAACTATCTAAGATATTAGTAGTTCTTTTCCATTCACCAACATCTTTTGTTTTGGATGGGTCAATAGTTGTGCCATATTTTGGAAAAATATGTCCATGGAATGAAACTTGTTTCATCCAAAATTCACTTTTAATAAACATTCAATATAGCTTATTTTTTTTGGTTTATCAAAATAGTCCTTATGGGACATTATTATTCCTCTCGACATTTAAAATATACCATATTTTCATCAATTAACACATCCACAAACTGATCTAGAAATTGAAAAATGTATTCATTCATGAGATTCATAAATACATATTGTGCATCAGATAACCCAAAGGTAATATCTAAAAACTCATTAAGCCCATATCTTGTTTGGAAACTTGTCTTCGTAATTTCATCTTTATTCTCCTTCAGCTGATATTACCAATACATCAGATCAATCATTCAAAAATATTAAGCTCACTAGAGTTGATCAAATAAATCATTGATAAAGAGAAAAAGACACTTGTTATTAATAGTGATATTATTCTAGAATCTATTATCAATAAATATTCACATAGAACCATATTTTATTATCACAAATAATACTAGATAACCCCATGGTGAAGTGCTTAATAGAATGATACCTTTATCAAGTAATTGTGAAATTCTTTGTAAAATTCCACCACTTCTACTTGACTCATTCAATTAAGAATTTTAGAAAGAGTCTTTTCCTTCAAAACTAAATCAATAGTGAATTAAAAATCTTAATTGGGAACAATAACATACAATTCATCTCCGAAAACATTTTTGTATTCATTCGGTACTAGAATGTGACAAATAAAAAAAATTTCTTTCTTTTCAGCAACATGATACAGATAACTTTCACAACCATTTTTAGTCGATCTTTTAGATTTATTATATGTAATCAAATGTGTGAAATCATTGAATAAAATATTCTTTGTGTTACAATAAATTTTAGCACGATAAAATGGTAGCTAATCTATATAATAAATGATATCAAATCCCACTATAGTAATTTCCTCAAGATTTTCCAGAAAGACTGTCTCAAAAATGCTAATTGGAATATTTCTATAAACTATGGTTGCATTAATACTTCCACATGGATTATTTACCAAATGTTTTATGTCACATTCATGAGGTTCTACATCCAATTTACTTTAAAAGCTCTCTTAAATGAAATATTTTCATGAAGTAGAGTCAAATAGAGGATGAAATATTTTAAAAAAACCTATAACATACCACTCTCCACTTCATTTGAAAGTCCCACATCAATATTAGTATTAGAAAATTTATTTCCATGCCCTTTTGGATTTTATCTTGTGGGTTTCGACCCTAGGTAATCATCTTTGGACACATATATTCTTAATATCCTATCTCATTACATCTAAAACAACTAACCACGAGTTTTCATTTCATGGATGATCATATTAATTACAGTTATGTGCAAAATGACTAGTCTTAGAGCATCAAAAGAACATATTAGACATTGGGAATAATTATAGAGGATTATTTTTTCCACACTTATCATAAGATTGAAAATTGGTTTTCTTACCACCATGCATCTTTTATGAATTTTTCATATTATCTTCCAAGTGGATCACATATTTTATCAGCTCTCATGGAATAATATCTCATTAGGAAACATGATTTATTAATTCTGAGCACATTTGACTAATTCCACATAGATTTTCAACTCAAGAGAGGCTGACACCCTCCGATATTTTATATTTATTACTTAGTAAAATTGATATATATTACTATCGATATCTTGGATAAAATTTTGGACATAGCTTGAAGAAACATGTAAAATTTTCATCATATGAAACCAAAAAATCATCCTCCATTTTTCAATATTAAAAAATATCTTTTTCATCCTATATAGAAAATCTTTAGGAAAACATTTCTCAAGGATGATATTCTTAAATTCATCCCATTATTTGGAATAAATCTCATCACATCATCATGTATTTTTTATCATTGACCAACACTGATCAAATTGATCTTCCAAAAAATAGTCAGAGTGACTAACCATATAAACCCCCAATTTCCTCAAAAAATATTTTCATGTGTTTTAATCCAAATTCATATTGCATAGGATAATCTGATCCTAGGAATGATGAGGTATGTTTCATCATGAAATGATCCACGATCAACATATTCCTCTGTAGTTGGTCTTGTCAATCACATGTATAGACACGATGACCATTTATCACTAGAGTCGTCTAATAAATCACTACAACAAACACTTTAATTCTGATTCTGACCATGTCATGAAGTTTATTTGGAAGGTTATTTCCCTATGCATGATTTCACAGCACTATTTTTCTGTTTTCTCTATAGAAAACCATTAGGTATAAACATATCTTAGATGATGCATTAAGGTAATCATAAAATGCTATATCATTAAAATATGACCATAAAGTAAAAATATTTTATTTATATTCTATAAATAATATTCTAAATACTAAATTTATCTAAACCTACCACTATTACCAACTATATGGTCCCAACCATAAATATTACTTAATCTTGAGATAAGTCAACAATTAACATTAATTAACATCAACGATCTTTTATAGTTTATAACATTAGATAAATATTTCATCATTTATACATAGAAGCATAAATATTACAAGTAAAAACATATACTCAAAATCCATTTTATAATAAAAAAACATTAAAAAAAGTTTATTATTTGATATTGTAACACCATAAATTTTCTTCAATCTAATAATTGAATATATTCTATACTAATTCATGTAAAAAACATTTCAAAACATGGGTTGAGAATAAGAAGCTCAACAAGGGATACAAAAATTAGAAAGAGTATTAGTCTTGGGAGAACATGTATACCATGAATACTTTATCATAATGTATTATTTTTCACCGTTAAGAAGTAGTAAAAATACTTCACTGAATATAATCTAATTTGATACCTTTTTTGTAACCAAAATATTAAAATAAATCATATATAAAAAATATATTACATATAAATGTAACATGGGGAAAACAAACAAAAATCGAATAACCATATGGTCGACTTTAAAGAATATCACTAAATAGAATAGCCATATGACCGACTTCCACACCAAATGCATTAGAGGTTTTAACATAACCCAACATCCATGGTTTTTTACGGAACCAACCATGTTTGATTTCTCACGTAACCACCCATCATTATTTTTTCTTGTAACCAAATTTCTAATTTCCAAGTACCATTATTAAATCAAATCACAAAAAATATTGCAATTATCAACATTTCACTCTTAAAATTTTATTGGCAATCATAAGAGATCATTTAATGATATTGAAATAGTAAATCCACATTAAAAATCATTTTTAATACCAAAACACTAATAAAAGGTATAAGGGATTAATTTTCCTAAAAGACATAAATTCTTAAAGAAGAATATTAATATCAAATAACTGTTATGGAGGTTGAGAAGTCATTGTCACCACATTTGTTAAAAACATTTTTTTTTCGTTTAGTATAACGCATCATAGAAAAATTATTCCCTTTGAATGAATGGAAAAACAAAGGGGTTTATTATACACTTTATAAAATAAAGTTATTTATAATATAAAAATATGACTCAATGAATGTAGAATTAGATGATGTCCCTTGCATTGAGTCTGACTCACCACATACAATCATTATCTTCCTCTAAATCAGGTTACTCCTTGTGATTTGAGCCAAAAGGCTTCCTTGACACTCCTTTTGTGAGTGTTAAGGAATCTAAGAAGAAAGTAGGTATGTTGGGAGATTATTTTAGTAGTATTTTCATGATCCATGAGGCTTTAGAGGTGTGAGTTTGTGGGTATATATGGTGTCCTTTTATAAGAGATATGAGTGGCACTTTAGGAATAACATCAAAAAATTAGATTATTATAAATCATTTTCCAATTTATAATGGATCTAATGTTATATATTTCAAATATAATATTAGTATGGGACGAAATCCTCTCAACCAATAGTTTTTAGGAAATATTAGATCATAAATTTAACCTTATCATTTGGATTTGACCCATAATTAAATAAATTAACTCCTACCATGTCTTCTTGTGTTTTTACACTATATGGATAATATGGAAACTATAAAATTTCAAGAGAACCTCAAGTGAATAATTAATGAAATATTTAAAATTATCTATTTTATTTTTAGAATCTAACATTTTTATGAATGTAATATCATTTAATAAGAATGATTTTTTTAAATTACATTTATGTCAATTTTAGCATTATTTAAAAATGAATTAATTAAAATTAATAACAAATTGATTCTTTAAAAAAAACATTTACTCAAAAATAACATGCCATTATCATAAAAAAATCTTGGATGACATAAAAATTTATAAATTACATTTACTATAATATTAATAATATCATTTATTGGAAACATTCATTAATAATGTAGTCACAGCATCATCATTATGTCATAAATAATTATATTCATTTATTGTATAAAAATTGTAGATAAAATACAATGATATTGGAAATATTTTTAGATTTTTTATGAATATTTATAGTCAATGTAATTAATTATAAAAACGCACCTTAAAATCAGTTTGGTTAAATGATACTTATTGATATTATATTTATATATACTTACAATTAATTGTTACAAGATGTCATTATCACACCCCAGTGGCTCCATGGGGTTATAAAATCGACCCAACGATGTTATTGGTCATCTATAATACATCCAAAATAATTAGGACACGTTTTAGTGTATTTTATATTATTATAATAGTATATTTTTCCATTATTTACCTAATTTAACTATGGTAAATAAAAATAATTACCAAAGATAAGATTAAAAATTTCCTAATATACAAGGGTCCTATTTACATAATTTTTTCCTTCTGATTCAAAATACAAAATCAATTTTTTAATATTCAAAACATGATTATTGTTGTAATTAAATTAAAATAAATCCATATTATCAAATTTTGAATGTGGGTTCATAAAAAGAATAATGCATCAAAATATTGATGGGAATTTGTATCTAATTTCACTGTGAAATTACATCAAATTAAAAAAGTTAGACAAAATAATAAAATCATAATCAAATTACACGTTAAAACCAATTAATAATACAATGAAAATATTTAAATAAAATAAATGAAAAGGAAATTTTTAATTAAAATGTATTATTTATCACTATTCATTAAAATATAAATTGTATTAGAAAAATAAAAAAAAAATCAAAATATATAAATTTGGATGTTCCACATTCAACAAAGAAGTATATTTTGTAATATAGGTCATGTAAAAGTGAAAAAACTAGATTTAAAAATGATTCACCATTAAAAGGTAGTTAAGCAATCTTTGAGAAATATTTATATATATTATTCTTAAAATTGGATTCATTATCATTTTAAGCCTCTAATATTTTTGGGATAAATGTAAAAACAATTAAAATACATGTGTAATCATATTGTAGTTAGTTAAGTTCATTACTACCAAAACAACATATAGGTGTTAACTACCATTTATAATAATAATAATAATAATATTTTATTATTTTATAGTATAACTCAAAGATCTATGAAACATAAGATTTTAGAACTACTTCTTGTTCTATATCAAGTATACTATTTGAAAAAGAACCTCGTTTATCATAAAATAAATATTTTATTCATAAATATTAATAGATATAAAGATAAATTTTTTTATAAATACCCGGGACATCATATCCTTCCCCCTTTTGAAATTTGCTTCCCCATAATTTGATTTACATATCAAACAAGGGGGGGGGGTATTTATCCCTCATATAATTTTCTGATTCCTATTTTTCCTCTTTATCCATATTGTTTTTCCAAAAAAACATTACCTGATGAATCATCTATTTCATCAACATTTTCTCTTATCCGTAAAGAATCTATAATGGATGTTAGATGTAAGAATAACTCATTCCAACTGAACTACCTCTGGGCTCAAAACTTGAGATAGATCCAAGATATAATAAATTACCATTGAAACATGAAAAATATTGCGTAAATGGGATAAAAATTGAGGTAAATTAACCTTGTAGGTAATTAATCAAATACTCTATAGGATTTTATAGGGTCCAATGAAACTATTACTAAGCATTCCCTTATTAAAAAAATACATGATAATATTCCCTGTATAAACTTTGGGAAAAACATGATCACCGACCTCTAAAAAAATTTCATTTTTCTTGTCATCCTCATAAATTTTATGCATTCTCTGAGCTATCCTCATGTGCTTTTAAATCAACTAAACATTTTATTCCATATCTTATTGTAGTTCAAGTCCCACCTACATCCTTTTACCTAGTTTATCCGAAAAATATGTAGCGTGACACCACATTCTATATAATGCTTCAAATGGTGACACCTATATACTAGAATGAAAGATTTTATGTTATAAAAACTCAACCAATAAAGTATGTTGATCCGAAAATCCATGGTAATCAATTGAACAAGAACACATCATATAATATAATATCTAGATTATTCATTTTGACCACCAATTTGTTTGAGGTCGAAATTATGTACTGAAATTTAATTCAGTTCCCAAATAATTCTTATTCCCTTTCGAAAATTATGATGTGAACCTAGGATACCGTTCAGATACAATGGGTAGGATAAATCCATGTATCATAACTATCTATTTAATATATAATCAGAAGGTTCATCTAGAGACATAGTGACTCAAATAAGATGAAAATGATAAAATTTAGTAAGTCAATCAATAATAAACCATATTTCAGTTTTACCTCAAAAAGTCATTGTTAATCGCACAACGAAATACATGGAAACATTTTACCATTTCCACTCTTGCACTGGGAAAGGATGAAATATCCCTTTCGGTAACTTCTACGTTTTGTAAACATGTTGAAAAATGAAACCTTTTAGGTTAAGGTCAGCAATATCTCTTTTATTTTCATACCATATGTAATACTCTTGAAGATCATCGTACAAATTAATACTACTAGGATGAACATAAAATGGAGAACTATATTCTTCACATAATATTTCATTCATTAACTGTGATTTACAAGGAACACATAATCCCTTTACGAACCTCAAAACATTGTCTTTATCAATGGTAAATTCATGAACATACCCTTCAGAACATATTGTACCTTTTTCTGCAACTCATTGTCTTATTTTAGTGCTTTATTTACTTTCTATGATAAAGATGATTTCACTACTTGAAAAAAAATATAACAATTCCCTGCACCAATAACATCCATTTAAAAATTCTTCAAATAAATAAAAAAGGATCTTCTTCCAAATGTATCATTGTTAATTTCACATTACTCTTTCATATAAAAGTTTCATCCAAATTATTTTACTTTCCTATATGGTAATGAATCATGAAATAATAATCATTGATTAATTCCATCGATATCCTTTATCTCAGGTTTAATTCATTCAAATTAAATATATACATTAATATTTTGAGATCAGTATATATTTCTCACATTATGCCATACAAATGATGCCTCTACATTTTTATAGAAAATACAACCACAACTACTTCCAAATTGTCTGGATATGAATATAACTATTGTGGTTACAACTAATGTGATGTATAAAAAATTATGTGATCATTATGCATTAGGAAAGAACCAAATTTCATTAAATGATTCATCAATGTTGATAAAAAATTCACCATTCATGGAAATTAGAGACAAAAGATGAGAATTTACCAATCTTTTTTATAATTCTTGAAAACACTCATCACATTATTTATTCCATATAAACATAACTCCCTCACATGTTAACTTTTATAGTGGTCTAGATAATATAGAATAATTTTCAAATAACCTTCAGTAATAACAAGCTAAGCAATGAAAACTAAAAATCCTTTTGATATTGGATGTTCCTGGCCACACATAAAATTTTTTTATAGGGGTCAAAAGTTTTTCCATATTTAGAAAAAATATATCCTTGAAATGAAATTTGTTTCCTAAAAAATTCACTCTTTCTAAACAATTCATATAGTTTCTTTTATTTTTGTGTTTTTTAAACTATCTTGATGTGACTTTCATGTTCTGTCAAACTTTTAGAATATACCAAAATTTCATCAATGACATGACCAATACCATATCCATGAATTCATGAAAGACTCTATTCTTGTGACTCATAAATATCGAAGGTCTATTAGATAACCAAAAAGACATGCCATCAAAATCATAATTCCCATATCTAGTTTTGAATTATATGTTTGGAATATCATCCCACTTCAACATCAGTTGATGGTGTATGGACCTAAAATCAGTCATTGAAAAATACTGATCTCTCTAGAGCTGATCTTAAAAATCAACTATATGATGAAATGTATAATTATTCATAACATTGATGTTATTCAAGGTTATATAATCATTGAAAAGTCTCATATAACCTTATTTACTATTCATAAATAATACTTGAGCATGAAATGGTGAAATGTTTGGTAAAATGAATCATTTATCATTTAATTCATGCTACAGTTTTATTATTCCACTAGTCCAACATGAGCTACTCGATAAGGGGGTTTAAAATAGTCTTTGCATCAGGAAGTAAATTAACAATAAATTCAACTTCATGATTCATATTAATACCATGTAATGAATCAAGAAAAAAAATATTAATCCATTCACTACATTAATTTCACTAGTGAAAGCTATCTCTTTCAGTTCAATAACATGACCCAGATGACATTAACATCCATATTTAATTAATTTTTCAGCTTCTTGGTATTTTATAAATGGTATTAAATCACTGAATAAAACATTATTGGCTTTAAAATATAATTTATAAAGACAAAATGAATGTCAATCCATATCCAAAATGATATCAAATTACACTTTGGGATGTTCTATGTGATTTGTAGGAAAGATGATCCCACTAATAATAAGAATAAGATTCTAATTAATTTTGTATGCTTCAATAACTCCATTGGGAGTCATTGCCAGAAGTCCTATATAAAAAACATGAGGTTTTATTTCCAATTATCTTGGAACACACTCAAAAATGAAGGAATTTGATGAACCTGAGTCAAATAGAGTGTTGTAATATTTTGAAATAACCTATAAATTTCATGTAACATTATAATTTGATAGTCTCACATCAACTGTATTAGTAGAAAATGAATTTCCCATGCCCTTCTATTTTCAATCATGCTAGTTTCCACCCCATGTAATCAATTAAGGACACACATTGGCCTAATATCCTATCACATTTCAACTGAAACAATATATTGTCAGTTTTTCATCACCAGCCTAATCATCTTCTTAAAATTATGAGTAATATGACTAGTCCTACCTCACCGAAATAACATCCATGACATTGAGAGTCATTATAAATGATTCTTTTAACCAAAATTTTCATTAGTTGGAAATAAGGTTTTCTTACCTCCAGGAATATTTGATTATTCATTCCCATTTATTTAAAATAGGATCAATTATTTCATTTCTCTCATAGAACACATGATCATTAGAAATCTTCAATTCTACTTTCTCATTCTATAAGAATAGTTCCTTATAGTGTGTTAAGTCAAAAGATGATAATGCCCTTCGATATTTCATCATTAATTCTGATTAAAACTTATTTATATTATTATCAATATCCCTAATAAAAATATGGACTTAACTTGAAAAATGGGTGAATGTTTTGTCATGTGAGTCCACATAATCATCATCATTTTTTCTCTATTACAATAATTTGATTTAAATACTATGTCGAATAGCCTTAGAAAATTATTTCTCCAGAATTATATTCTTAAATTCATCTCATACCATGGAATCAATCCCTTCACATCCTCTTATGTTTTTAATCATTGGCCACCATTTATCGACATCTCCTTCAAAATGATATATTGAAAGACTAACCTTTTGACTGTCTACACAACCCATTACATCAACAATAATTTCTAGTTCATAAATCCAACCTTCAAATTTCATTGGGTGAGAAGATCCTTTTAATGATGGGTGGACTTGCCTATTGAAATGCTCAATGATTGACATATTCAACTATGGTTGGTATGGTTGATCTAGTGTATGGACACCACCACTATTTAACTCCTTAGTCAAAAAGGATATCACAAAAAAACTATTTAGTTCCGATTCTGACCATCTATAGATGTTTTTTTGGAGGTTTATTTCCCTTTGTATTTCTTCATAGCACAGTAGCCCTATTTCTTCATTGGATGAACATTTTTAACAATCATATATTAGAAGAAGAAACGTGGTAATATAAAATTAATATAATATTTTAATTTAAAAATAAAGTAATAATATTTTAGGGATATTATTTTTACAATTATATATCTTTAAAGGTTATTTAAACTGAACTATGATGCCAACTATAATCCCCCTACCATAATCATTACATAAAATTGTGATAAGTCAACAATTGACTTTAATTCACTTTGATGATATTTTATAGTTTACACATTTATAAAATTAGGTCATAACTCATACATATAAAGTAAAATATTAAATGTAGAAACATACAATCACTATCCATTTTATCTTAAAAAAATAAATCTTTCAAAAGAAACATCGTATCATTTCATGTTTTAAAACATAATAATTTCATGATCCCATACTTGACTATATTCTTCTTTATGATCTGTGAATAAGATTTAAAAATGTCGTATGAACATTAATTGCACAGAAAGGGATACTCAAAGATGTAAAACTACTATTCATGGGAAAACATTAGAATAATGAATATGTTATCATAATGTAATACTTCTCACCTTTAATAAGTTGCTAATATACTTCACAAAATATAATATCATTGCTTAACATTTTTTTTACAAAAATATTACCATGAATCCAATATAAAAAAATATTACATAGAACGGTAACATAGAAAATAAATATACATAAAAAGAATCACAATATGGTCAACTTCCACACATATCTCTAAATGAAATTTCTATATAATAGACTTCCACACCCAATGCGTTTGACTTTATATTGAAACCACTCATCGTTGGTTTATCATGCAACCACCCATCATTGGATTGTCAAATAACCACTGATATTTGATATAACATGTAAACAACCCTAAAATATTAAGGTACCATTAAATTATCATAACATATAATCGATTTCAATTATCAATATTTCAGTCAAAAATTTTATTTGTAATCAAAATACATCATTCCAAGATATTGAAATAGTAAATCCACTTCAAAACAATTTTCAATAAAAAACACCCAAAAATATTATAATGGATTTATTTTTCTCTATAAACATTATTTATTATAGAGAAATACAAATATCAAATAATATATATAGTGGCAGAGAAGTCGTTGTCACTGCATATGTTAAAAACATTCCTTTTTTGTTGGTCAATAAAATTCCTCTTATAAAAAAAGATTCCATCTGAATGAAATTAATATTCAAATTGTTTTATTATAAAACATATAAAATAATATGGTTTATAACTTTCAAATATGACTCCATGAAAATATATTTGGATGATTCCCCTTACCATGTGAGTGACTCGTAACGTACAATCATTATATTCCTCTAAATTGAGTAAATCCTTGTGATTTGAGCCAAAAGGCTTCCTTGAGTTTCTTTATTTTCCTATATTAAGGCTTCTAGGAGGAATTTAGAGCTTTTTAGAGCTTATTTTATAAGACATTGGACAATAAAAATTTCTTTAGCAGTGTGACTAAGTGGGAAGCAGAGGTGGCCATTTATAAGAGGGTATATTGGCACTTTTGAGAAGTCTCGAAATATTAGTTTATTATAAATATTTTTTTGAATTATAATGCATCATATGTTATATATTTTGAGTATATGATGTGTATTGGTTAAAATAATGTCATATAACAATTTTTAAACATATTTAGGAGTCAAATTTAATATTATCATTTGCCTCCAACCCATAGTTAAATAAACTATCTCTTACCATACCTTCTTGTATTTTTAGACTATATAGTCAATATGGTTACTATAAAATTCCATTAAAACATAGAGTATATCATTAATGAAATTTTTAACATTTTATATGTAATTTGTGTTAAACAAAGAATTTTGATGAATATTATATCATTTAACAAAATAGTACTATTTTTAAAAATTCATTTTGTCAATTATGAATCTATTTTGTAATTGATTATTTTTAAATTAATAACAACATTATTAATTCCAAAAAAAATGTAACTAAAATATGTCATGTAATAATATTCCACAAAAATCATGTATAGATACAAAAATTTCCAAATTACCTTTATTTGAAAATTTATAATATCATTCATTTGAATCTTTCATTAATAATGTATTCACTATATCATCATTATGTCATAAATAAATTTATATATAATGTTAATAAATTATAAATAAAATACAATGATGCGTAAAATTATTTTATCCTTTTAATGACAATTTATAGTCAAATATATCAATTATATAACTCCACCATTTAAATTGTTTTTGTATGAAGATACATGTTTATGCTATTTTATTTTTACATAAAATTAATTATTATAAATTTTCATTATTAGACTAAATTTTCACCATGAGGTCATAAAAACGATACATGGTTTATCAATGTCGGCGATATCTCATCCAAAAAGATTAGTACATGTGTTATAACATCTTAATATTATTATATTATTAATTTTTTACCCTTATTTACATTATTTACGCTTTAATAATAGTAAATAAAAATAGTTACTAAAGTTAATATTCATAATTTCCAAAAATAAAGTAAATATTCTTTTATACTTTTGGATTTATAATTCCAAATTCGAATTTAGTTTGATAAATTCAAAACATAGATGATTATGTAATTAATAAAAAATTAATCCCATTATCAAACCATGGAAGTGGGTTTCTAAAATGTAAAAACCCATCAATAGAATGACACGTGTTTATAACTAATTTCAATGTAAAATTACATCCAATAAAAAAAATTGAATTAAATGGTAAAAAATTTATCCAATCTCACATTAAAAAAATTAAAATAACAATATAAATATATAAAAAGTCATATGAAAATGCATTTTTGAATGAAAATGCAGTATTTTTCACTATTTATTAAAATAATATTTTCATCATAAAAAACCATAATATAAACCAAACTATATTATCTATTCATCTTTCAATGAAAAGGATTATTTTTTTCAATAGAATATAAAAAAGTGAAAAAAAACTAGATTAGATAGGGTTTCTCCATCAAAAGACTGTAAAATGATCATTTAAAAATATTAGAGTATTTTATGTTTAATTTGATCCATTATCATTTTATGCGAGTAAAATATAGTGGATAAACATAAAAAAATTTAAAAAACATTTTTAATTATATTAAAGATAGTTATCTTCTTTCCATCTAACCCAAAAACAATTTTTCACCACCATTAAAAATAATATTATTATTATTGAATTATTTTTCATTATAACTTAATGTTGTGTGCAACATAAGATTTCAGAGAAATGCATTATTAAGTGTGAATTACTATTTTGGAAAAAGTGTCCCTTTTAACGTAAAATAACTATCTTATTTATAAATAATAATAGATATGAAAATGTATAATTCTATAAATACCTTTGATGTTACATTGTACACCATATATATTAAATTAAGTGGTAAAAAATAATATGATTTTTTAAAGAGAATTTTAACAATTAAAAATGTAATTTATATTTAAATGATGATAATAAAAAAATTTCTCCAAGATAATGATCATTAAACATTGTAATGTGTCTCAAAACACATTAAAGAATTCGAATCCTAATCCCCATAAAAAAAAATAACATTAATTTAAACATAAAATTACATGAGAATAAATATATTAATAATACAAGTTTTCAATTTTTAGTATATAATCCATGAAAAAGTAACTAGGTTTATAACAATGTATAAGTCTCAATATAAATTAAATTGAGATTAAATCCATTAAACTGAGTTCTCTTTTTGGGTAAATATCCTTTAATATCGTAAATAATTAGTTGTAAGCATTCCAAAAACATATAATAGAACTATAATGAAACTTAAAAATAATATATTAAAAAAAATTAATATCCTATTACCTATTTGGTAGTTATCATTAATCACATTCACTATTTCATGTTTAAATTTCCTAGTAGTTTGGGTATGTTTGGACAATTTATTTGTTGTTCCAATTAAGAAGATCACAGTTTCACCATATCCAAAATCTAAACCATGATATTCATTATCATGTAATTCCTATATATTTTTATTTATGATAATCCATAATATTTTTAGATTATAAATTACATGAATTGTTCACAGAGATGGTAAGTTATACATATATATGAACGCAACGTTCATTTCTATGTCATATTAAAATAATGGAAATTAAATTAAATATATATATATATTACTTCTAGTAACATGTCTATGTCATATACATTGCATTGATTTTTTAAAATAATCCTTTTTAAATTCCATGTATAGTGTGAATGTGTAACATCACATTGCGTGGGCGATAGTCCACAATTCCAAAAATGATTTTATTATTCTTACACAAAATGTAAAGAATAATTGTATGTGTTTTAAAATAATTTAAGAAGAATACAATCATTATAAAGTTAATATAAATCATCTATAAATATAATTTCAAAAATAATCCCCAATAATGAGTGGTGGTAGTGGGAAATCAACTTCATTTTGTGAGGCTCTATCTCTCCATACATATAAAATGAATTCATTATACCCATTACATTTATATGTGTGTATATGTAGATAGAAGCATTAATATAAAAAGTATATTTCTATTAAGTATACTGGTGTTATTATTTATTAATGGAATAATAATAAATTAATGAGTAGAGAATGAAATAATACTAAAGATCTTGAAGAACGATATTACATCATAATTGGGTAACTCCAATTGGTTTTCACAAAATGGTTTATATGGATGTGTTTAAGACCAATGTGTGGCCTGTAGGTTAATGGGTGGGATTTTGAGGAGCTAATTTACTAAATCTTTTTTGGGAGGAATAATATTTAGAGGTGTGAGGAATTGGGTCTTCTGAGTGTCTTTTTGTTGTAGAGAGGAGTGGCACTCTTTTAAATTCTGAAAAAATGACTTCCACCCACATTTTACCCAACTATATGTTGAATTAATAATGATAAAAAATATAATCCAATGGATTATATGGTCAAAATATATCTATCAAATGGATTTAGTAATAGTGGATATTTCATTTTGTCCTTTCTGTTTATGGATTAGTCCCGTGAAATGGTAATTTTTACCATAATTTTTTTAAATAGTTTTAATTACATTCTCAGATATTTCCTATCCAAATAAAAAATTGAACATACTATAGACTATAATTTTTTATGATGCTAAATATTCCTGCCATTTTTCTAAATCACAATCAATGAAGTGGAATAATATTCTTTAAATTGATTCCCACATATGGGAAGACCATGCCATCATTTAATGTAAAAACCTAACAATGTTCGCTATGATTTTATATCAAATTTCAAATTAATAATGATTTTACTAACCTATATATGACCAGATCATAATATATTAATCCAAATAACTTTTTAAATTATATATCAATATAATTTATTCTTAAAAATAAGTTATGTGAAATATATGTTTTAAAATAAAATTCATAAATTTTAACTATTCATTTAAAAATAAAACATCAAATATTAATTCAAAAACATCACGTTAAGATAAAATTTATGTTAATTTATTAAATACATTGATTATTCTGACATATTAAATTTATAAAAGCTCCAAAATTTGATCAAAATTTGGTTATCCATTATTCGATGGTAAATGTTACTTTATAAAAATATATTATTTTAAGTTTAAAATTGGGTTTATTCATATCTTGTACCTAAAAACTATATTAGATGAATATTTATTTTTTTTGAATATATAATGTATATATTAAAAAATTACCACACACTTATAAATGATAATTAAATTTATTAGGAAGAACTATCTTTCTGTGCGAAAAAATAGTTTTTTTAAAATATTCACATTATATTCCATTGGTTAACATAAAATTTCTGAATAATTTATTACTAATGAATTAGTTAAATATTTCTCAAATCCATATATTTTGATACAGTATTTAATCCTATCCATAAATTCTAATTTAATCAATATGATATATATTATTATATTAATTAATAATAATATATTATTGTACGTTAAATATATGTATTTCATTTAACAAACTCCATTTAAGAAACATGATGTTTCATGTGTCACATGATAAATTAGTATCAGGTGAATAAAAAATATATATTATGATTATATTTATAATATAAAATATATTTTAACAAATCAAGATATAATATTCCCATAAACACTTGGTTTTTTGTAGTATACATGATATCGAATATAATGTTCATGCTTTATATTTTTAGAGAATTACTGTCTAGAGGATTTTTATCAATAGATATCATGATTCTAACAGAGTTTGATATGAAGATAAAGGACATTGATCAAGGTTATGAACACTAATAATATATATGTTTTAATTTTTCAAGTCCATTCTCTATAATTTACCTTCAATGGTTTATTATTCACCATGTCTATTCCTCAAATAAGGGAACATGTGGTTTTTTTGAAAATAATATTTTCAATCATTTACTTTTAAAAATGGAGTTGGTGAAAATTTTAATAGAAAGTGATATATATCTATATGAGATTTTATTCATACATAGAGGTTAAGGAAATAACTTTTCTCCATTAATCATTATTTAACTTGATTTTTTATGTCTATAGTACATTAGTTAGGGGATATTTCAGGACCCCTAAACACCTAGGTACTCCTCATGGGACAAAAGTGTGGAAACTAAAACAATGACAGTTGAATCCATCCTCTAATAGAACATTGGTATGAGGGTAGTAATGAGGTTATATCATATATGAACATCGGAGGATTTACCCATAATAAAGATAAAATAGAATTAGAGATAAGATGAGACCACTAAATAACAGATTCTCTTAATAAATATGATATCCCAATATATGTTTGTAATGTATTTATATAACAAAAAAATCTTCAGTAGATACATGTATTACCATAGAACTCATAAATGAATCATCGAGCTGAAAATGTTTTTTCACCTCAATAACTAATTCATATAGAACTTATAAATAATTTATATAGACTTATACTGCCACTAATTGGTATACTCATAAGGATCCTCACTAGAGCCTCTACTAGAAAAGTTAGAATGTCTTATGAATTAACTAGGATTATAAATTTATTTTAATTTTCTATCTAATTAGGTATACTAAATTAATAACCTCACAATACCCCTTTCCCCAATTATCACATACTTGTAATATATAATATCAAATGTAATATGAAACTTAAAATACCATCAAACAAAATCCCCGCTTGTTTTCCATTATACCCCACTGTTGAACATCCTGATCCATCTCTAACTCATTATCCCCATGCATGAAAAGAAATAGTATAACAAACCCAATATTGTTCTTTACATAACCTCAATATAAATATCCACATGACCATATATTAACTAAGTTATTTCCAAGGGGTACCAAAACCCTTCCACAATGAACTACATCATAACCCATCACATATCGTACACACTATACCTATAATTGAAATAACTATATATAATCACATGGTATTTTTTGTCAAATATATCAAATAAATTACATACCTATACACATATATTCTTTAAGGTAACCTTTTTTCATACCAATATGTAATACATAAAAGAGAATAAATAGTGGAATAGGGTGATGGTATCTATTCATCCTCGCCATCGATGATTTTAGAGAAAACACCATTAAAGAACACTAAGTTTCTATTAACCTATAAACCTGGGAGAGTTATTGTATGTGTCACGACCCCCTCCCCACAATGTGTACCCCTCCTGGGTCGGCAATGTGAGAAGGGAGATAATGACCCCCGAGTCCCGCCTCCAGTAGGCCCCGGGTTGGCGACTAGCACCGAGGGTATAATACACACACAAATGGGAGGCATTACCCTCTAAGAGAACACATGCAGAAGAGAGAGATAGAATAGACTCCAACCAACTCCAACTCATAACTGAAAATATAAAAGAAACAGAAGTACATATATGAAATGTCATGCAAAAGTACTACAACTGAAAGGGAAAACTAAAAGTACCCAAAAGAAAGTAAAACGGCAGCGACCACAAGCCCGAACAGCTCCTCCTCCAACCCCAAGCTAGTAGTAACCAGCTTGATCTCCAACCTGCTCCAAGTGACCTGAAAAACAGTTTGTATATACATAGGGTCAGAATAACAGTATACTCAGTAGGATCCTCCCCAAGCCTCTCGTGCAAAAGTAAAGAAAGCATGCTAAAGCCCAGTGAACAACAAGTTAAACTAACTCATTACCTAAACAGGTATACTAAGTTCCCAACCTCACCATGGCTACTCTCACCAAGTAATGCATACGTGAAAATAGAATATAGTAAAGAATATCAAGGGTACCCCGCTACTACTTCCCCACTGGTTTGCCGCTTTGCCCCAATGACATACGTCCTGTGCATCTCTCTCCAAATGCTTGCCCGCAGACACCTGGGCTAAGCTCCACAATCTGCACCTCGTGCACCACATAGGCTTGCCCGCAGACACCTGGGCGAAGCACCACACCGTCCTCACAACCAAAGGTAACCAGGTAGTTTCTGGGAGCCACCACAGCTTGCATAACGTGTATCATACGTCGGGTATAATACCTCAAGCCATTACAGCCCATACCCCGAGTAAGGATCCTCAAGCCATCACAGCCTATACACGTTACACCTATAGTAGTCCATAGGATACTATATACAGAATATATGTGTGTGAATAACCACAAGCCATTACAGCCCTCTACACACATATATGGGGTAACTAACCGCTTGCCTCATGGCACAAGTATCTACCAATAGAAGAGAGCGGGGCCAAAGGGGGTAGTCAGCCATTCAACCTCCCATCAGAATGTTGGGGAAAACACCCCCCGGGCTCAGAATCCCAGGGGTGTCAGTTTCCCTTACCGACAGGGTGGAGTCGCGTATAGAAACACAAAAATACAGAATATATATAACTCACAACCACACTATGGGCATTACCTAGTCATAGTCACAACTGCAGCTAACGTCTCTCAAACTCCAGGCTGCTACTTCTAAGACTAGGTATCCTATAAGCACACAACCATTTGAAGAGCTTTATTAGATTACTCCATTCTCATTTTATCAATACCAATGTATGTAAATTAATTCTTTAAACATTAATTAACCATGAAAAATTTACCACATTAAACTAAATTGACATCACATTCAAAACTGCTCCTTTTTAGGATTCACATTACTATTAAATTCCAGCTTCTCCATCCCCGTGGATTATCACCATTTAATCAAACATTCATTACAGAATTACTTTTCCACATTCCCATGTATTCTAGAAAAACATCCTATGCTTCTAAGCACAAAGGAAGCTCAACACGGTGAGTATATATACTACCCGTCGAGTCTTTGCCGCCTATAGAAAGAGCATAGACCCATCCACCATCGAGAGGCTAAACATGGAAAGCACGTGGCATACCTAGCGTGTCTTCGCCACCTTAGTAAAGAGGGTAAGCAAGACCAGCTGCCTTGAGCAGTGGGGAAAAGTAAAGCAGATAAACAACCAAACCAAACCACCAACATCAAACCATCACATTCATATCATACCATCACCATTGGTGTCCTCCCCGATACCCATATTCATAAACCGATGCATCTCGCCACACTAGGCGTCATCCGCTGCCACAACCACAAGTCTCCATGCCTCCACATATCACAACAGCCATCCAGGCTCACATCACAGCACAAGCAGCAGGAAAACAAACATCACAAAGTGGGCTCTCGGCCCTTTAACAAACAAGAGGGTAACTCAGAACCCTTTTAGAAATTCCTACATAATCTGTTCTCTAATCCATATTGAATTAACAGACTTGTTATTCATAGGTTCCAATCATGGATACCTAATCAGTAAGCTATCACAATTTAAATAACCATGCTTACTTCCCTAATTTGATTATCCTCAAATTAGAACAACTACAACAACGGCAATAACCAGATTAATTTACACGCCTCTTTATCTTTAGCCAATTAATTAACAATTAATTCCGGCTTTACGTTCGTTATCAATTTCTATCATGAACGAACAACAAATCAAAGAAAACATAGATATCACTATTTCTAGGAAAACATGAGGCAAACCATTATCACGGTATAAAGTAACAGCATGCGATCAACCAATTCTTTTAATCCGGTTCAAGTATTTAATTAGGTCAATTTCATTGTGATCCAAAGAGATAAATCATCCTAATTCTACGATTGCACATATACAATTAGAGAAACCATGAATCCCCTACCTCGAAGAGTTCTTGACGTCCTTTATCCACACAACGGGTCACAGTCCTCTTCTCCTCACGACAGCTGCATCCACCGGAGGATGCCACGGTACGACAGTACCAACCAACCCCAAGAAAAACCATTAGAACCATAGAGATTACATGCTAATATGGAAGTAAGAACAAGAGAAGGTGATCCCCAAAGGAACGATGATAAAACATACCTTATATCGAAGAACGATCGACACAACTTGGTTGCATCAACAGAGCGGAACTGATCTGAGTAACGTTTGATTGTGAAACTCTTACGAGAATGATTGCAAGGTTATAGCGTCTCGTAGATGACAACCAGGAAGAAGAACAACGAAGAATGATATCTTGTTCCTTTAAAAAAAATTAGAGAGGCGACAGTTTAAGATTCGGTTTATTCTCCATTAAAAACGGATCGCATTAACCCACACGGTTTGACCAAGTAAAAACATCCCGGCCTTAGGAATAATTAATATAGGATTTATGGCCTTTGAATCGGACTTAAAGTCCTTAAAATAAGGTTTTAAAAGTATTTTACATCAAAGAAAACGTCAAATTTGCGAAGCTGGAAACACTGTTCACATACTCAAAATTTGGCAAAGTATGGAATCGGTAGCTCTTATGGAGTCTGGAAACACTGTTCATTCGTGAAATTTGGCAAAGTATGGAATCGGTAGCTCTTATGGAGTCTGGAAACACTGTTCATTCGTGAAATTTGGCAATGTATGGAATCGGTAGCTCTTATGAAGTCTGGAAACACTGTTCATTCGTGAAATTTGGCAAATTATGGAATCGGTAGCTCTTATGGAGTCTGGGAACACTGTTCATTCGTGAAATTTGGCAAAGTATGGAATCAGTAGCTCTTATGAAGTCTGGAAGCACTGTTCAAAGAACTAAAAAAATTGTCAAAGGAAAGAAAAGCTCACCGATAGAACCTTACCCATAGAAACACAAGTCTACTGATAGATCCTCACTGATAGAAGTCCACCGATAGGACCTCACCGATAGAAACACTGTTCACAGAATTAGAAATTTTGCAAAGTGTTAGCCGAGCTACTGCTGGACTGCGGCTACAAGTATACCGAGCTATCAGTACGCCGTGGCTACGGGTAAACCCAGCTACCGGTAGGATGCGGCTACCGGTAGACCGAGCTACCGGTAATCAGCAGCTACCGGTAGACCGAGCTACCGGTAATCAGCAGCTACCGGTAGACCAAGCTACTGGTAATCAGAAGCTACCGGTAGACCGAGCTACCGGTAATCAGCAGCTACCAGTAGACCGAGCTACCGGTAATCAGCAGCTACCGGTAGACCGAGCTACCGGTAGGCAGCAGCTACCAGTAGACCGAGCTACCGGTAATCAGCAGCTACCGGTAGACCGAGCTACCGGTAGACAGCAGCTGGGGGATAAGTCACCTTGACCTCCCAGAACACCTCCAACACCACATTTTCACAAAGTAATGGACCAGGGTGGTCCGGGCCATTACATTAGATACCTCTCAAAACATTCTCGTCCTCGAGAATTAAAAACCAACCCAGAATAAAAGAGGGGTCCGAACAACCACCCCATAAGATACCTCTCAGGGGAAAACCACCATGAGTTGTTCAAAAGCTGGAACAAAACTACGACATTCGAGAGTATGGAAACAAATAATCCATAACCAAACAATTCAAACATAACATCACATCAAAGGTATATATATAAAACATGAAAGGTCTAACCAGAGAGGAAACATCATTACATGGAAAGAGTAAAACATTAAACAACTCTGGGTACTGAGCACATATCTGTGACTCACGCTCCCAGGTACTCTCCTCCGTGCCACCGTGTCGCCACAGGACACGAACTAAGGGGATAGAACGCCCACGCAACACCTTCTCCTTGTGGTCTTGGATCTCCACAGGTCGCTCCTCGAAGGTTGCATCATCGTCAATATCGATCTCTCCCCAATCGATAACATGAGATTCATCATGAAGATAACGACGGAGCTGTGATACATGGAAAACATCATGTATCCGACTCATCTGAGGGGGAAGTGCTACTTGATACGCCACAGATCCATCACGAGCTAACACCTCGAAAGGCCCAACAAACCGGGGAGAAAGCTTACTTCCACGACCAAACCTTCGCTGCCCATGACGGGGAGTCACCTTTAGAAACACATGATCCCCAACATTAAACTCTAACGGTCTCCTTCTTTGATCATCATATGATTTCTGACGATCATGTGCTATCTTCATCCTCTCACGAATCACCTGAACCATCTCTGTTGTATTCTGCACTAGTTCTGGTCCGAGGATTGCTGACTCTCCGACCCCAGTCCAGCACAACAGAGAACGGCATGGCCGGCCATACAAGGCTTCAAACGGCGCCATACCGATGGTAGGGTGAAAACTATTATTGTAAGCGAATTCTACCAAGGGTAAGTGCTTCACCCATGAACCTCCAAAATCATGAACACAAGAGCGCAACATGTCTTCAAGAGTCTGGATGGTTCGCTCTGTCTGACCATCAGTTTGAGGATGAAAAGCAGTGCTAAGGCATAGTTGAGATCTAAAAGCATGTTGGAGACCTCTCCACACCCTAGAGGTAAAACGAGGATCTCGATCAGAAATGATCATCCTAGGTACTCCGTGAAGCCTCACCACCTCCTCCAGATACTGCCTCGACAAAACCTCCACTGAGATCGACTCCTTGATTGCTATGAAGTGGGCCGATTTAGTTAAACGATCCACTACCACCCATATAGCATCATGTCCTCCCGGAGCTTGAGGTAAACCTGTAACAAAGTCCATTGAGATGTCCTCCCACTTCCACTGAGGAATCTCTAAGTGTTGGAGAAGACCACCAGGGACACGGTGTTCGGCCTTCACCTTCTGGAAGACTAAACATCAAGACACATATTCTGCAACTGAACGCTTCATCCCAGGCCACCAAAACTGACTCCTCAAGGATCGGTACATCTTCATCACACCAGGATGTACCGCCAAGGGTGAACTATGGAACTCTCGGAGAACGGTCTCGCGCATCCCCAAGGGAACAAAAAGCCTGCCATGATACAACACTCGGTGTTGTTCATCCTCCGACCAACCATCAGGGGCCTCACCACATACAACTCTGTCTCTCCAAACTTCCACCTCTAGATCACCCAACTGAGACTCTTCCACCTTCTGCATCAGGGATGACTGCACCGTCATCTGGAAAAGACAACCTCTTCCCCCAACTTCTCCTATATCAAGATGTAAAAATGATAGCTCTTCCATCACTCTCCAAGAATCAACAGATTCACGCACAACATCACTACGTGACTTTCGGCTCAGTGCATCAGCAACAACATTTCCCTTCCCAGGTGTATACGATATTTTGAAGTCGTATTCCTGCAAGAACTCCATCCACCGACGCTGCCTCAAGTTCAAGTCCCGCTGAGAGAAAACATACCTCAAACTCTTATGATCGGTGAAAACCACAAAGCGCTCGCCAATGAGGTAATGTCTCCACAACTTTAGAGCAAACACCACAGCTGCCAACTCAAGATCATGGGTGGCATAGTTGCGTTCATGGGGACGCAACTGCCGAGACCCATAAGAAACAACGGACCTCTGCTGCATGAGAACACAGCCTAGCCCCAGATGTGAAGCATCACAGAAAACATCAAACTGGACTCCCTCCGCTGGAAGACAAAGGACTGGAGCACTTACCAACTTCTCCTTTAGATACTCGAAAGCTGTCTGACACTGATCAGTCCATATGAACGCTTGATCCTTCCTGGTCAAAGCTGTCAGAGGAGTCGCAACTCGGGAGAAATTAGCCACAAACCTCCTGTAATAGCCTGCGAGACCAAGGAAACTTCGCACCTCTAACACGGTCTTAGGGGCTGGCCAAGACACCACTGCTTCTATCTTCGAAGGATCCACAACTACTCCCTGTTGGGACACAACATGTCCCAAGAAACGAACTTCTTGAGCCCAGAACTCACACTTGGAAAACTTCCCAAACAACCGATGTTGGAAAAGAACTCCCAAAATGGATCGTAGATGCTCTACATGCTCCTCTTCAGATGTGGATTACACAAGGATGTCATCGATGAAAACCACAACAAACTTGTCCAGGAATTCACAGAACACAGCATTCATCAACCCCATGAAAATAGCTGGAGCATTCGTCACGCCGAATGGCATTACAACAAACTCATAATGCCCATGATGACAACGGAAAGTAGTCTTAGGGATATCCTCATCCTTTACACGCATCTGGTGATATCCTGACCGCAAGTCTATCTTTGAAAACCAACTTGCACCCTTCAGTTGATCGAATAGGTCATCAATACACGGGAGAGGATAACGGTTCTTTATTGTCACTTTGTTTAAGCGATGATAATCGATGCACAACCGCAAACTACCATCAGCCTTTTTCACAAATAAAACTGGTGCACCCCACGGTGACACACTTGGCCGAACAAAACCACACTGCAACAGACCGTCGAGCTGAATACGTAGCTCTCGTAACTCAGAAGGGGCCATCCTATACGGAGACATATAGATAGGAGACGCTCCTGGCTGTAGCTCGATCCCAAACTTGATCTCTCGTCGAGGGGGTAAGGATACAACCTCTTCTGGAAAGATATCAGGGTACTCCTCTACGACCCTAGGAAATGCCTGTTGTTGAACCTCTGAAGAACTCAGCATCATCCCAGCCATCATGGATGATAAGGATGAAACTCGTCTATGACTCATCCGAGGATCTCTCTCACCAACAAACACTACTTCCTCTCTGTCTTCATCAAAGAAAACGACCTTCTTCCTGTAGAAATCCACAATAGCCTGCACCGAATACAACCAATCCATGCCGAGGATGATATCATATGGTTGTATTCGTAAACATAGGAAATCTCCCCAAGAGCGGTGCTGCCCCAACACTAGCTCACAGTCTCTACATACTTCAAACAAGCTAGCTCGACCTCCAACTGGCGTAGTCAACGCCAAGGGCACTGGAAGCCTCTCTACCTCAAGTCCCAAAGCGTGGACAAGGGTAGGGGATATAAAGGAGTGTGTCGCTCCTGAATCAAACAAGGCATACACCAAGGTAGAAAACAAGCAAAGGGTACCTCAGACGACGTCTGGCTCGCCTGGGGCTGGCAATGCTAGAGCATGAAGCTGACCACGACCACTTCCACGGCCTCTCTGACCCTGATGACGACCACCACCACGGCCGCGCTCTGCTCTCTGAGGACGGGGAGCGTCATGGGGCTGTCCTCTGCCTGCTCCATCTACCCTCGGGTGATCTAAAGCTGGTGCAACCTGCTGCTGCTGCCTCAGCTGGAACTGCCTCAACGGAGGAACCTGGAGTGGAGCGCCTGGTGCACGATGACTGCTCTGAAAAGTTGGGCACTCCCGCTGCTGATGACCACGTCCACCAAAAGAAAAACAAGTGCCTGATCCCTTGGCATAGGCCTTAGAGTTTCTGCCTCCGGAGAAACGAGATGGGAAGGGCTGGGACCTACCCCCAGGTGAACGGAAACTCTTCTGCCCTGAAAACCGGGAACCCCGGACCACAGCTCCGCTTCGTGAGGAATCATGACGATTCCCCTCTCGTGACGATCCGGTCCTGGTCAAAGTCCTCTCAACAACCTCTTCCATCTCCAGAACCTCAAAATATGTCTTCAGCATAAATGGGGTGACCTGGCGCTGGATCTCTGGACGCAAATCCTCCTCGAAATGCCTCTCCCTGGCCTCCTCATCTGGTATCAGGTCTGAAGAATATCGTAGAAGGTTCCTGAAATGGATTCCAAACTCCCGAACACTGAAGCTCCCCTGTCGAAGGGTAAGAAGCTCCTGGCGACTGGATGCCTTCGCAGTCGATGAAAGAAACTCGACTCTAAACCTGTCTCGAAACTCCTCCCATGAGATTGCTGACTCCTCACGATCCCTGAGGAACAAGAACCACCACTGTCTCGCTGCTCCACGCAACATCATCACAACCAAGGACACCCAGTGTTCCTTCCGAGCACGAATCGAACTGAAACCTATCTCGACCTCCTCCAACCAGTCTTTTGTGACTGCAACTGAAACGGAGCCCTCGTACTTCTGTAGACTCTAGCGCTGAAACTCTCGGAGTGTCTTCCTCCAAGTGTCATCGTCGTCAACCTCTACCCGGCGGCGATCTGCTAGAACAGCCTGCTGGGCACCTTCGGCGCAAACCTGACGAGGACGTCGACCTGGAGCCATACCTGTAAAATAACAACTGTTAGAGCTCCTAAGCCTGGAATATGGAAGACTCAACATTAATTAATTAATTATTTTGTTTTATTAATTTTTGGTTACCTATCCCAAGGTCTACCCATTCAAACACAGGCGCAAAGAATAATGATGCATGATCATTTCCTAGGTCTATACCCTGCAACCAGTATCACTTTGTTTAGTAGCCATCGGAAACTTAAAGGTCTGTGCAACAGATCATAGGGGGCCCTGAACGCCTATGTCTCTGCCGGTCTCCAGTGTTTTCCCCACTTGCTAAACATGAATGACACTGTTGCCCTACCATCTCAAGCATCCTCACCGGTGCCTAACTCCAAACTCCATCCTATCCCTCAACCAGACCTCTGATACCACTCTGTCACGACCCCCTCCCCACAAAGTGTACCCCTCCTGGGTCGGCAATGTGAGAAGGGAGATAATGACCCCCGAGTCCCGCCTCCAGTAGGCCCCGGGTTGGCGACTAGCACCGAGGGTATAATACACACACAAATGGGAGGCATTATCCTCTAAGAGAACACATGCAGAAGAGAGAGATAGAATAGACTCCAACCAACTCCAACTAATAACTAAAAATATAAAAGAAACCCAAGTACATATATGAAATGTCATGCAAAAGTACTACAACTGAAAGGGAAAACTAAAAGTATCCAAAATAAAGTAAAACGGCAGCGACCAAAAGCCCGAACAGCTCCTCCTCCAACCCCAAGCTCGTAGTAACCAGCTTGATCTCCAACCTGCTCCAAGTGACCTGAAAAGTAGTTTGTATATACATAGGGTGAGTATAACAGTATACTCAGTAGGATCCTCCCCAAGCCTCTCGTGCAAAAGTAAAGAAAGCATGCTAAAGCCCAGTGAACAACAAGTGAAACTAACTCATTACCTAAACATGTATACTAAGTTCCCAACCTCACCATGGCTACTCTCACCAAGTAATGCATACAAGAAAATAGCATATAGTAAAGAATATCAAGGGTACCCCGCTACTACTTCTCCACTGGTTTTCCACTTTTCCCCAACGACATACGTCCTCTGCATCTCTCTCCAAAGGCTTGCCCGCAGACACCTGGGCTAAGCTCCACAATCTGCACCTCGTGCACCACATAGGCTTTCCCGCAGACACCTGGGCGAAGCACCACACCGTCCTCACAAACAAAGGTAACCAGATAGTTTCTGGGAGCCACCACAGCTCGCATAACGGGTATCATACGTCGGGTATAATACCTCAAGCCATTACAGCCCATACTCCGAGTAAGGATCCTCAATCCATCACAGCCTATACACGTTACACCTATAGTAGTCCATAGGATACTATATCCAGAATATATGTGTGTGAATAACCACAAGCCATTACAGCCCTCTACACACATATATGGGGTAACTAACCGCTTGCCTCATGGCACAAGTATCTACCAAGAGAAGAGAGCAGGGCCAAAGGGGGTAGTCAGCCATTCAACCTCCCATCAGAATGTTGGGGAAAACACCCCCCAGGGCACAGAATCCCAGGGGTGTCAGTTTCCCTTACCGACAGGGTGGAGTAGCATATTGAAACACAAAAATACAGAATATATATAACTCACAACCACACTATGGGAATTACCTAGTCATAGGTACAACTGCAGCTAACGTCTCTCAAACTCCAGGCTGCTACATCTAAGACTAGGTATCCTATAAGCACACAACCATTTGAAGAGCTTTATTAGATTACTCCATTCTCATTTTATCAATTCCACTGTAGGTTAATTAATACTTTAAACATTAATTAACCATGAACAATTTACCACATTAAACTAAATTGGCACCACATTCAAAACTGCTCCTTTTTAGGATTCACATTACTATTAAATTCCAGCTTCTCCATCCCCATGGATTATCACCTTTTAATCAAACATTCATTACAGAATTACTTTTCCACATTCCCAGGTATTCTAGAAAAACATCCTATGCTTCTAAACACAAAGGAAGCTCAACACGGTGAGTATATATACTACCCATCGAGTCTTTTCCGCCTATAGAAAGAGCATAGACCCATCCTCCATCGAGAGGCTAAACACGGAAAGCACGTGGCATACCCCACGTGTCTTCGCCTCCTTCGGAAAGAGGGTAAGCAAGAACAGCTGCCTTGAGCAGTGGGGAAAAGTAAAGAAGATAAACAACCAAACCAAACCACCAACATCAAACCATCACATTCATCTCATACCATCACCCTTGGTGTCCTCCCCGACACCCATATGCATAAACTGACGCATCTCGCCACAATAGGCATCATCCGCTGCCACAACCACAAGTATCCATGCCTCCACATATCAAAACAGCCATCCAGGCTCACATCACAGCACAAGCAGCAGGAAAACAAACATCACAAAGTGGGATCTCGGCCCTTTAACAAACAAGAGGGTAACTCAGAACCCTTTTAGAAATTCCTACATAATCTGTTCTCTAATCCATATTGAATTAACAGACTTGTGTTGGTCGGAGAGTGATGGCAAGAGGGGGGTGAATTGCCTTTTAAAAATAAATTAACAATTTAAAAACAATTTATAAATGCAGCGGAAATAAAAAGAGGCAAGTCACAATTTGATAACGGAGTTCGGATTAAACCAAAGCCTACGTCTCCGCTCCCAACTCAACCGTTGAGAGATTTACTTCAGCTTTCTTTTTAATGGTTGTAGCAAGAAACCCACAAGCTGTTTTAAGGTAGGCTAGATCACCTTTGTACAGCTTGCTTTTTTATTATGGTTGTAGCAAGAAACCCAAAATGAAAGTGAGGAAGAAAAGGATGGTTTGTTTTAATAAAAACCCAATGAAGAACTAAACAATTGAAATAAATAAATTACAACAAACTTGAGGAAGCCTTGAGTTCCAAGAGTGTGAGAGTAGTTGATGTAGAGGCAGCCCATGCTTCAAGGATGGAGGTGGATCACAAGTAGCCTTGGAGATTTGTCGTTTAGAGCTTTAAGGGATCAAAATATCATTCCAATGTTTCGGGGTTGTTCCCGGCATCCATCCTCGTCTATTTATAGGAGAAATATCCCCAAATACTTCAATATAGCCGTTGGAGGGCTTCCGGAGCCGTTAGGGGTCAAAAGTGCAAGTCCAGTCAAAGCCCAACGGCTAGTTTGACTGGGCTTACCGGCTGACCGGTGCTTGGCCACCGGCGGGCCGGTGCACCAGATAGAAGGCAGAGCTTTCTGTCTGGGCTCCACCGGCCGGCCGGTGCTCGGCCACCGGCTGGCCGGTGGTCGAGACAGAGAGCAAGCTCTCTGTCTGGTTCCACCGGTTGGCCGGTGGTCGTGACAGAGAGCAAGCTCTCTGTCTGGTTCCACCGGCTGGCCAGTGGTCCAGACACCGGCTGGCCGGTGGCACCTGGCAGTGGGCAAAGCCTACTGTCTGGTTCCACCGGCTGGCCGGTGGTCAGGCACCGGCTGACCGGTGGAACCTGGCAGAGAGCATTGCTCCAGCCAGAGACCACCGGCTGGCCGGTGGACTCAGAGAGTCCTTTTTCCAGTCTTCTTGGGCCAACTCTTTGGCAGCCTTTTTCCTATCATCAAACAAACTTGAAAAAAAGTTAGAACACGATGAGAGTGATTGTGATCATTAAAATCCAAGAGAGAGGAGTACAACAATCTCCCCCTATTTTGATGATCACAATTACAAATGAGAAAGCTTTTAAAAAGGATATGCCAAGTAAAAAGAAATAAGAAACTTGGACATGGAAAATTTTAGAGATCATTTTAATACAAGAATTTCATAGATGTATCATTTATTGAAAATGATATTAATTTTGAAAGGATTGAAATAAAGAGAATGGTTCATTTTGAAATTGTAACCATAGGTCATTTAAAAGAAACAACTTAAATCAATAACTTAACCATTTAAAAACAGATTTTGATGAAAGTAATAAATTAAAATTGAACTTTTTTTAAAAAGAGCACTTAATGAAATAAGTTACTATGTAATAGAGAGTTTTTCTCCCCCTTTGGGATTATCAAAATAGGAGGAAATGTAAGAAAGAAAATTAGAAAAACAATAACAAGGAAGTACGCAATGACAAAAAGGATTGAAAGATAAGACAACTTGAATTTCATAAAAGATGAAACGATACATAGGAAGTTCAAAATACAAAAGACAAGCCAAAAAACAGGAACGGCTCTATTCACTCCTAGAGGGCCGAGAGTGACGACGACGCCTGAAGGTCGGAGGAGCCGGAGGAGCCTGGACAGCCTCAAAGCGACGATCTAGAGAATCAATCCGAGAGTGGAGCTGACCAAACTGAGAGCTGATGTAAGAAAACTGTAAGTCGAGCCAGGTCTCAATCTGATCCTGGAAGCGAAGGAACTGATCAGCCGTCACCGACAAGCTACCAGTATCATCGGGAGGGGGCACAGCCTCAGCAGGCTCCGGTGCATCATCACCCGCTCCATCTCCCTCATCAGCAGCAGCAGCAGCCTCACCTTCGTCGTCACCACTCCCTTCCTCTTCATCATCACCACTGTCCTCACTATCTGAAAGAGGATAGGCAGCAGCAATGGCAGGAGGCATTGCATGGGTAGGAGGGTGTGAATGTGTCTGAGGGGAGTAAGCCTTGAGAAGGCCCTCCTTGTCAGTAATCCACTCCTGACGCCAAGGATGCCAACGAATGTTCATCCGTTGCACCATCATAAAATTGATGATGCTATCCTTCTTAGGCTGCTTGAAGGAGGTAGCACGGAGAGGGACATCAAGAAAGGTAAAGATTTTGGTCAACAAGCGCCCGTGAGGAAGAGTTTTGGACCGGCGCAGGTGCTCAGCCACATAAGACATGGCCCGGAACAGGAACCGGACCAGATTGAAATGACTGCCTCTGGTGATAAAAGAGAGAAGATAAATGTCAATAAATTTCACCGTATCGTGATCACCGATACGGGGTGCAAGGGTGGTCTGAATGAGGCGCTAAATGATGCGATGGTTTGGGGTGAGCTGGGAGAGCTTGACAATGGGATCGGTGGGCTGCCCTGTGAGATGCTCAAGAGCGACAGCAAGATCAAATTCATGGTCCCGAGGAAACTCCCCCTGAGCAAATTCATGAGGTCCAACATGAAGAACCCCGAGCATCCTGGAAATCTCCAAAGAAGTGATAGTGATGGGTTGCCCAGGAGCAGTGGTGGTAATGGTATCGACGTCGTCAGAGACCGACCACGTCAGGTGAGCATAAAATTCTTTGGCAAGAAGGGGATAAATGACATCCTTCTCAGGAGGTTCAAAAAAGGAATGCCAGTGTTGATATTCAATGATTGAGAAATGCTCGAGTCGAGCAGAAGAGAGCCAAGAATAATCAATTACCCTCCCCGGCTGGCCCAACAAAAGAAAACCCGACACCACCGGTTAACCGGTGATGTACCACCGGTTGACCGGTGGTATTAAAATTCATAAAAAAAAATTAAAATAAAATAAAAATGAAAGAGTTTAAATAAATTAAAGAGAAATATAAGCAAGCCAAATTGAGTCAAATATTTAATAGTGCTCATTGACGAATCATTCCTAACTCCCCCTTAATAAAATCAAAACGTTCAACCGGGAGCGGTTTGGTAAAAATATCATCTAATTGGAAATCAGTAGAAATGAAGTCCAAAGTTATATCCCCTTTTTGAAAATGGTCACGAAGGAAATGATGCCTTAGGTCTATATGCTTTGTCCTAGAATGTTGTATTGGATTCTTAGAGATACTAATGGCACTAGTGTTGTCACACAGTATATGGACATGATCGTAGGAAAGGACATAATCCAAGAGAGTGTGCTGCATCCAAATAATTTGGGCACAACAATTACCAGCTGCTACGTACTCGGCCTCGGCAGTAGAAAGAGAAACACAGTTTTGCTTTTTTCTACTCCATGAAACAAGGGACTTGCCTAGCAGATGACAGGTTCCACTAGTACTCTTACGATCTAATTGACATCCGCCAAAATCAGCATCCGAATATGAAGAAAGTTTGAAAGAAGTATTAGAGGGATAAAACAAAACAATGTTTTTGGATCCTTTTAAATACTTAAAAATTCTTTTGACCGATTTAAAATGTGATTCTTTGGGATTGGCTTGAAAACGAGCACAAAGGAAAACACTGAACATGATGTCAGGAAGGGTCGCAGTTTGGTAGAGTAGACTCCCGATCATACTCCTATAAAGCTTGTTATCCACCGGTTTCCCGGCTTCATCTAAAGTAAGTTTACAAGAAGTACTCATGGGGGTACTAATTTCCTTTACTTGATCCATACCAAAATGACTTAAAAGTTCGTTTGTGTATTTGCCTTGGTTTAGAAAAATACCATTTGAATTTTGAAAGATTTGAAAACCAAGAAAAAATTTTAATTCCCCCATAAAGATCATTTCAAATTCTTTTCTCATTAAATTTGAAAAATCAGTACAAAGAGATTCTTTGGTTGAACCAAAGATAACGTCATCAACATAAATTTGGACAATTAAAAGATCTTTGGAAGTGTGTTTTAAAAATAGGGTACAATCAGCTTGACCCATTTTAAAATCATTTTCTAAAAGAAATTTTGTTAACCGTTCATACCAAGCCCGAGGGGCTTGTTTTAAGCCATATAGAGCCTTGGTTAACTTAAAAACATGATTTGGAAATTTTGGATCTTCAAAACCGGGGGGTTGTTCAACAAAGATTTTTTCTGAAATAAAACCATTTAAAAAGGCACTTTTAACATCCATTTGAAAAAGTTTGAAATTTAAGTGAGCGGCGAATGCCAACAAGATCCTAATGGATTCCAATATAGCAACGGGCGCAAAGGTTTCACCATAATCAATTCCTTCTTCTTGATTATATCCCTTAGCTACTAGGCGAGCCTTGTTCCGGGTTATATTTCCTTGATCATCAAGTTTGTTCCTAAAAACCCATTTAGTTCCAATAATTGGATGATCATTGGGTCTTTCAATAAGAGTCCAAACATCATTTCTAGAGAATTTATTTAATTCCTCTTGCATTGCAAGAACCCAATTCTCATCATTAATGGCATCATTAATGGTTTGAGGCTCTAGTTGAGAAATAAAGGCTTGATGTTCAACCTCGTTGAGGATTGATCTTCTAGTTCGAGTACCGTCTTGGAGATCACCTATAACATTTTTTAAAGGATGGTCTCTAGAAGGTTTCCAAACCTTAGTCAAGGTGGAAGGCGAAGAAGGTGAAGAGGGTTCTTGATGGTCATCCTCCTTGGGAGGAGAAGAGGAATCATTCAAATGAAGCTTATCAAGCTTATCTTCAACATCTTCAATGACCGGGTGAGGTTTTGGAAGAGTTTCATCAAATTTGACATGAGATGATTCTTCGATGGTTTTTTAACGTTTATTGAAGACACGATAGGCTTTGCTTGAGTTGGAGTACCCAAGAAAAATTCCTTCATCGGATTTGGCATCAAATTTCCCTAGGTTATCTTTTGTGTTAAGGATAAAGCATTTACAACCAAACACTTTAAAATAACCAACTTTGGGCAATTTTCCTTTCCAAAGTTCATAGGGGGTTTTCTTAAGAAGGGGTCTTACAAGGACTCTATTGATAGTATAACAAGCAGTGTTTACCGCCTCGGCCCAAAAATATTGAGGGAGGTTGAATTCACTAAGGAGGGTTCGAGCAATTTCTTGGAGAGTTCGGTTTCTCCTTTCAACCACTCCATTTTGTTGTGGAGTCCTAGGGACAGAGAAGGTGTGATTGTATCCTTGAGAGGAACACAATTCATCGAATTCTTTGTTCTCGAATTCACCTCCATGGTCACTACGGAGCGATATAATTTTATATACTTTTTCGTTTTCTACTTTCCTAGAGAATTTCAAAAAGGTTCTAGAAGCATCATTTTTATGAGCTAAAAAGAAAACCCAAGTGAAACGAGAAAAGTCATCTACTAGGACAAAGGTATATGATTTTCCACCTAGACTTGCTACATGGGTAGGACCAAAAAGATCAAGATGAAGGAGCTCAAGAGATTTTGAAGTGGACACTTCATTCTTAGATTTGAAAGAATATTTGTGTTGCTTGCCAAGTTGGCATGGCTCACAAATCAAATCTTTCTTAAACTTAAGTTTAGGAAGGTCACAGATGAGCTTGTTCTTATTAAGCTTTAGAAGTGAATGAGAGCTACAATGCCCCAACCATCTATGCCAAAGCCAAGACTCATTGTCAAGAGCACTTAAACATTTAACATTTTGGCTAGCCAAAGACTTTAAATCAATATTGTAAACATTTTGAAAACGGGAAGCAGAAAATATCAATTTGTTTTGAAAATCAAACACATTGCATAAATCATTTTGAAAATTCACCGAAAAATCACTATCACAAAGTTGACTAATGCTAATTAAATTATGCTTTAAACCTTTAACAAATAAAACATCTTTAATTAAGGAGGTGCTACCAAGACCAATGGTACCTATTCCGACGATCTTGCTTTTTGAATTGTCACCGAAGGTGACGTATCCTCCATCGAATTCTTCAAGGGAGTTGAACTCGGAGGGATCGCCACACATGTGCCTCGAGCATCCGCTGTCGAGGTACCACGAGCCTTTCGAAGTCCTACTTCTTTGGTGTTTATCCTAAAAAATCAAGAAAGAATAGATTTTGGTACCCATATAAGTTTGGGTCCGGAAAGATTAGCTAAAAGTGACTTTTGAACCCATACTTGTCTAGAGGGATACATCCTAAGATAATCATCCGAGTAGGTAATGATTTTGGGGCGGCCATATCTAGCATTTTTACAATCGAATTCATAAATCATATGTCCGGTTTTTCTACAATAATTACAGAATTTATTTTGAGAGATCCCCCTTACAAAAGTAGTGGGTGCTCTAGAAGAGGTGGCTTGCTTGTTAAAGCCAAGTCCATGTGTGGTTCTAGCCGAACGTTGAGAGCTTGGCAATTTGGTCAAATTTTGTTCACCTTGGGTGAACTTGGCAAGAGATTCCCTTAAATCTTTAATAGTTGAATTCAAAGAATCAACATTTGGAATATCTTGGACCTTAAGGGCAAGTTCCTCAATCTTTTTGAGAAGTTGATCTTTTTCAGAAATTATAATTTTATGTTTCTTTTCTAAGGCCAAAAATTTAGAGGTAAGTTCATGAAAACCTTCCTCTAATTGATCTCTCGCATTTTGGAGATCTTGGTAAGACATTTCATTATTAAAAGAAGAAGATGAGGAAGAGGTGTCGGAAGAAGATACCTCATCAAGTGCCATTAGGAATTTTCCACCTTCATCACTTGAGTCGCTTGAAGACATGGAGTCATCGCTTGCACTCCATGTTGACGCTTTGAAAGCCTTCTTGTTTTTCTTTTCCTTTAACCTTTTCTTGAAAAGAGAGCACTCCGGTTTGATGTGGCCTTTCTTTCCACATTCAAAGCATGTAACTTCTTTTTCTGCTTTTGGATCTTCCTTTCATGCCCTTTGAAAATTCTTCTTTTTCTTCATGAACTTGCTCATTTTTCTTGCAAGTTGAGCAATCTCGGATCCGCTATCATCGGAGGAGCTTTCTTGCTTTTCTTTGAATGCTATGTTCTTTTTCTCCTTGAAGATGTTACCTTCTTTATCGGCTTGCCTCTTCATGGTAATCTCATAGGTCATAAGTGATCCAATGAGTTCTTCCACCGGCATTTTCTTGACATCTTTCGCTTCTTGGATTGCCGTCACCTTTGGAGCCCATGAGCTTGGTAGGACCCAAAGAATTTTCTTGACCATCGTCTCTGCAGAAACATCATCTCCAAGAGACTTTCTCCCATTACACACATCAGTAAAGCGAGTAAACATTTACGTAATAGATTCGTGTGGGTGCATGGTGAAACTTTCAAAGTCTTGACGATACATATCTAATCTTGTGTCTTTGACTTTGTTAGTGCCCTCATGGGTCACTAGAAAAAGCTTCCAAATTTCATGAGAAGTGGTGCAAGTAGAAATACGATTAAATTCATTACGGTCTAACCCACAATGAAGAGCATTCATGGCTTTGCCATCAAGCTCAAAATTAGCAATGTCTTCGGGGGTCCATTTAGACTCATCTTTGCTAGAGAGAGTGTAGCCTTGCAAAACAATTCTATATATAGGATAGCCAATACTTCTAAGAAATGTAATCATGCGAGTTTTCCAATAATTGTAGTCGGTTCCATCAAAGAATGGAGCCCGAGTCATGGAATACCCTTCGGGTGATTGTGAGGAAGAAGCCATCACTATGGATTTTGAGTTTGTAACTGGTTAAGGTATTACACAAACTCTCCCTTTGATACCAATTGTTGGTCGAAGAGTGATGGCAAGAGGGGGGGTGAATTGCCTTTTATAAATAAATTAACATTTTAAAAACAATTTATAAATGCAGCGGAAATAAAAAGAGGCAAGTCACAATTTGATAACGGAGTTCGGCTTAAACCAAAGCCTACGTCTCCGCTCCCAACTCAACCGTTGAGAGATTTACTTCAGCTTGCTTTTTAATGGTTGTAGAAAGAAACCCACTAGCCGTTTTAAGGTAGGCTAGATCACCTTCGTACATCTTGCTTTTTTATTATGGTTGTAGTAAGAAACCCAAAATGAAAGTGAGGAAGAAAAGGATCGTTTGTTTTAATACAAACCCAATGAAGAACTAAACAATTGAAGTAAATAAATTACAACAAACTTGAGGAATCCTTGAGTGCCAAGAGTGTGAGAGTAGTTGATGTAGAGGCAGCCCATGCTTCAAGGATGGAGGTGGATCACAAGTAGCCTTGGAGATTTGTCGTTTAGAGCTTTAAGGGATCAAAATATCATTCCAATGTTTCGGTGTTGTTCCCGGCATCCATCCTCGTCTATTTATAGGAGAAATATCCCCAAATACTTCAATATAGCCGTTGGAGGGCTTCCGGAGCAGTTAGGGGTCAAAAGTACAAGTCCAGTCAAAGCCCAACGGCTAGTTTGAATGGGCTTACCGGCTGACCGGTGCTTGGCCACCGGCCGGCCGGTGCTCGGCCACCGGCTGGCCGGTGGTCGAGACAGAGAGAAAGCTCTCTGTCTGGTTCCACCGGTTGGCCGGTGGTCCCGCCACCGGTCGGCCGGTGGTCGTGACAGAGAGCAAGCTCTCTGTCTGGTTCCACCGGCTGGCCAGTGGTCCAGACACCGGCTGGCCGGTGGCACCTGGCAGTGGGCAAAGCCTACTGTCTGGTTCCACCGGCTGGCCGGTGGTCAGGCACCGGCTGACCGGTGGAACCTGGCAGAGAGCATTGCTCCTGCCAGAGACCACCGGCTGGCCGGTGGTAACCCACCAGTTGGCCGGTGGACTCAGAGAGTCCTTTTTCCAGTCTTCTTGGGCCAACTCTTTGGCAACCTTTTTCATATCATCAAACAAACTTGAAAACAAGTTAGAACACTATGAGAGTGATTGTGATCATTAAAATCCAAGAGAGAGGAGTACAATAACTTGTTATTCATAGGTTCCAATCATGGATACCTAATCAGTAAGCTATCACAATTTAAATAACCATGCTTACTTCCCTAATTTGATTATCCTCAAATTAGAACAACTACAACAACGGAAATAACCAGATTAATTTACACGCCTCTTTATCTTTAGCCAATTAATTAACAATTAATTCCGGCTTTACGTTCATTATCAATTTCTATCATGAACGAATAACAAATCAAAGAAAACATAGATATCACTATATCTAGGAAAACCTGAGGCAAACCGTTATCACGGTATAAAGCAACAGCATGCGATCAACCAATTCTTTTAATCTGGTTCAAGTATTTAATTAGGTCAATTTCATTGTGATCCAAAGAGATAAATCATGATAATTCTACGATTGCACATATACAATTAGAGAAGCCATGAATCCCCTACCTCGAAGAGTTCTTGACGTCCTTTATCCACACAACGGGTCACAGTCCTCTTCTCCTCACGACAGCTGCATCCACCGGAGGATGCCACGGTACGACAGTACCAACCAACCCCAAGAAAACCCATTAGAACCATGGAGATTACATGCTAATATGGAAGGAAGAATAAGAGAAGGTGATCCCCGAAGGAACGATGATAAAAAATACCTTATATCGAAGAACGATCGACACAACTTGGTTGCATCAACAGAGCGGAACTGATCTGAGTAACGTTTGATTGTGAAACTCCTACGAGAATGATTGCAAGGTTATAGAGTCTCGTAGATGAGAACCAGGAGGAAGAACAACGAAGAATGATATCTCGTTCCTTTTAAAAAAAATTAGAGAGGCGACAGTTTAAGATTCGGTTTATTCTCTATTAAAAACGGATCGCATTAACCCACACGGTTTGACCAAGTAAAAACATCCCAGCCTTAGGAATAATTAATATAGGATTTATGGCCTTTGAATCGGCCTTAAAGTCCTTAAAATAAGGTTTTAAAAGTATTTTACGTCAAAGAAAACGTCAAATTTGCGAAGCTGGAAACACTGTTCAGATACTCAAAATTTGGCAAAGTATGGAATCGGTAGCTCTTATGGAGTCTGGAAACACTGTTCATTCGTGAAATTTGGCAATGTATGGAATCGGTAGCTCTTATGGAGTCTGGAAACACTGTTCATTCGTGAAATTTGGCAAAGTATGGAATCGGTAGCTCTTATGAAGTCTGGAAACACTGTTCATTCGTGAAATTTGGCAAAGTATGGAATCGGTAGCTCTTATGAAGTCTAGAAACACTGTTCACAGAACTAAAAAAATTGGCAAAGGAAAGAAAAGCTCACCGATAGAAGCTTACCGATAGAAACACAAGTCTACTGATAGATCCTCACTGATAGAAGTCCACCGATAGGACCTCACCGATAGAAACACTGTTCATAGAACTAGAAATTTGGAAAAGTGTTAGCCGAGCTACTGCTGGACTGCGGCTACAAGTATACCGAGCTATCAGTACACCGTGGCTACCGGTAAACCCAACTACCGGTAGGATGCGGCTACCGGTAGACCGAGCTACCGGTAATCAGCAGCTACCGGTAGACCGAGCTACCGGTAATCAGCAGCTACCGGTAGACCGAGCTACCGGTAATCAGCAGCTACCGGTAGACCGAGCTACCGGTAATCAGAAGCTACCGGTAGACCGAGCTACCGGTAATCAGCAGCTACCGGTAGACCGAGCTACCGGTAATCAGCAGCTACCGGTAGACCGAGCTACCGGTAGGCAGCAGCTGGGGGATAAGTCACCTTGACCTCCCGGAACACCTCCAACACCACATTTTCACAAAGTAATGGACCAGGGAGGTCCGGGCCATTACAGTATAAAATCACCCTTATCATCTTAGGTATTAACTATAGAATAAACATTTACAACACCACGACATGATGATTCAACCTCATTTCTTAGATTAATCCATCTCTGATGTCATTGTGTAACTGGTGATTGGATGCGTCAACCAAAACTAACACTTCTACAATCTGATCAACCCACACATTATCAACTACTTTCCAGACGCAATTATGAGGATCCAAATCATAAGCCCAGTGTCATAGCTAACAACCTAGTGATCTCACATCTACAAAAACACCCCACAGAACAAAGATCAATCGTCATCCAATGGATCATAAAGAAAGTTTTTGGAGCAGTTCTAAAATTGATCAAAGTCGAAGGAAATATTTTCATGCAACATTCATTCTATAAAAAAAAGTTTCATTTAGCAATATCCAGGGATTCATGGAACATGTTTGGATCATCACTATGGAGAATATATACTATATTTATATAATAATTCATCCATAAACTCTGATTTGTTTTCAAATTCATCAACGAATAAAAAATTTAAAAAAAGTTAATTCAAAAATGAATACATTAATTATAAACAACTTGTAATGAACCTACCTCTAGTTATATCATAGTTTCTATTATTTAATTTAGTTATTTAATTTTGAGGATAATGATATTCATCAGTGTGTAGAAATCTCGAATTAATCATAGATCATGGAAAAAAATTAGATTTTGGAACTTCCCATTGCATGCTTTGACGGTGACCAGAACCTAAAAGTGGTTTCATACTGGCCAAAAATGAATTTATAATCATTTAAATATCATTATTTATTTATGAATTATTAAATAATATTTTCTATTCAAATATAATTGTTTTTTCATCATTATTTAAAGATTTTAATCTTCATCCATCATTATTTTAGATCAAATCGAAATGAATAATTTTACAATTAAAGTAAAATCGCAAAAATCATTTGATGGTGTACATGCTTCTAGTTGAAAATCCCGAGTGTAAATGGCATGTAATCAGAGTAATATTTCATGTACCCATGTTCAATGAACCATGATTAAATTCATACGTTACTCAATTTGTGTGCATTTTTGAAATGTGGTGTAGTTAATTCTTATAGTCCATGTTGACCAGGAATAAATAGCACATGGTCAGCCTATGCACGCATTGTGTAGACCATGTATACAACATGTAGTCCATTTCATTCACATACACTATTTTTATTACCGTATATGATGTAATTGATTGGTGACTGTGTAATTCTAATATCACATTGTTTTTAGTCCATTAGACAGTTCATGTACTCCGGTTTTTATGGTATGATTTTCCCGATGGGTCCCAAGGTGTGTACCACAGATAGAGGGTGAGAGGTATGCATTCCATATACCTCATACACACATGTTCTATAGTGATAAAGATGTACGTAGATTTAAAATTTATTTTTTATATCATAAAATCAATGTTACATGTTCTTTGGATTTGTCATTAAGTTGATAGAATAATACATTTGGTGGATTTTAATATTTCTATTTATAAATTATTAATTAATATCTGTGTAATGTTCCAGATATGTATATCATATATGAATTGTATAGTAGTTGTTAATATACATTCTTTAAAGCATGATCTTTTACATCAATTTCAGGTCATTCATGTAATCGTTATGTTGATACTAAACATCATGAATGCATGTGATATGTCATATATGCTATATCTCTAAATTAATAAACTATAAAATAGTATAATACATGTTGGTTTGATTCGGAGAGGTATACACCATGTTTCCTTCATGGTATATTTAAGTACACTGTTTATTTTTAATTCATTTATATAATTTGTTTAAAATGATAATGGATGATATTCTGATGCAAATAAAAATGAGAATTTGATAAAATACATGAATGATTAAATATGATAATTAATTCATTCAAGATTAATTTATCATAAATAAGAACGAATATGTGTAATATCGTAGAAAATTCCTTATAATCATTATAATTGTTGTTGGATTATTTATAGAATAGGCTCTGACTTGTAACAGGGTTCCAAGGCTTACTAAGCCAGAAAAAAAGATCAATCATTTTTTTTTGTTTTTTTATAATAGTGTACGTGCACAGTTTTTTAAACTACTAAACTGGTGACCAAATTAAAAATCGGAAGTCAATGTTGTGTTTGGAAAGACAAATTTACCCATGGATGGACCTAACCTCAACCGATGTGGATTGAGGATAAAAGTTATTTTTTTGAATTTTAAGGAAAAATGTAACAAAATTAAAATAGTTTAATTTATTCAAGACAAAAAAAATTTTGCGAGGCAATGACGAGACAACTATTTCACTTTATAAATCAAACAATGTAATGCCATGATGACTCAGTGTTACAAAAAAACATAAAGGTGTTTGGAAGTTATATTCCTCATGATGGTATAAGAATCAGAGAATGATTGGGGAGATTTTTTTAAGCTCTAGAGAGATTGTGTTAAAAAATAATTATCCTCCCATGATGATGAACAACTTTCTTCCATCCATTCCCTTCGAAGCATCTATCTATCAGTGAGAGTGGTATATGGTAAACAATGATGGAACAACCCATGTTCTTCACTGACCATATATCCGACCCTAGGTAAGGATTTTTTCATGTGTGGTCTCCCTTCTACCATTCTTATATAAAAATGATGAACAAGGGTCAATACACTAACATATTGACATGAGGATTGGTCGTCCTAGTGAGAAATGGGAATTTGTATGTGGGGAGTGAATTAAATATGGATTCAAAGTTTGATTATCCATCATTAAACATCAATTTAATGAAGAATCACATGGACATAGAAAAACATTAGGGTCATTCATTTGTGTGTTTTCATTTCATTTTTTTATACTCTGACCACAAACATTCTATTTTTCATGACATGACATCAACTACGTAATAGGTAGGACCACATTTGTGGATCATCGTGGGTACAAGGCCGAGAGAGATGGCATCTTCGGTTGAATGACCACTAGCATCGAAGGCCATCAGTGGAGGACTGGCAATAGACAATCCAACCATGTTGTTGATAGAAGGTTTCTGATGGCAGGACAACGACAGTGGAATGTTCGATCATCTCGAATGATGGTGGTGGTTGGGCTGAACTTGTCAGTGGACCGTGGTCTAGCTAGACTACCGAAGGGCCCCCGCATAAAATTAATACGGAAAATACACAACGGCATGTGGCACTCAAATGGACGTGGCATGTGAAAAATATAGGATAGAAAGAACCCATAAACAAATCGGTCGGAGATGAAGGGGTGGATTAGGCCATCGAGCTGGTTGTTTGGGAAAGAAAAAGCCTGCCATCGCTAGATGGGTCAGATGAAGTTCAGGACACTTGGCATCCTGGCAGGTAAAACCCAAGGCCCAATAGGATGGGACCGTTAGGAAAAATTATCCTATCCTTTCCATGTTTGGTAAGGTCGGCTGAATAGGTTCGGGTTGGTTCAGACATGGTCCAGACCAAACCGACCCCTTTTTAACAATAAAAGTCGTAATTTCCAATCTTCACATCCAATTAATGAGCAGTTTGTGGTGTTGGGACCCTCACGTTAAGGATGTCCTTAATATATACAATATGTGGGTATTGGTGGATGTTGATGTATAGACGATGGCATCAAGAATAGATTCTCCCAAAATGAAGCTCAAAATGAGTGAATATCCTACGATTGGCTGTGAAGAGAAGACTATGTGAAGTGGGCCTAGGTGACCCAGTATGCATAAGTGACGAGGGGGGTCTAGGTTGATCATTAGGAGAAAGTGGAAAGTGAGTATTGATTCCCTTGTAGTCCTATTCGATGATCAGGTCTAGGTGCCTAAGTAGGCCTTAGGGAGAAGAAGTTCTATTTGACACAACAATCCTATGTGACGAGAGGTTCTAGGTGCCCCAGTAAGATTAAGTGACCCATTGTGGATGAGTGCATGAGAAATAAAAGTTGTTTAGAAGTTACGAATGATTGTCTTTGATTTTATACATCATTGTATATCTATGTTAGCGGACTCTAGTGGCTCTCTATTGACTAAACATATTATGGACTGTATATGGTATACCAATTTGGTAGTATATATTTTGAAACTTTTCCAATGTGATATTAACTTTTTTTGGGCCCTTAGTGAGTATTGTGTTACTCACTCCTTCATAGTCTCTGCCTGTACATGTTTGGTCACGTGCAGATGAAAAACACATCGACAAAGACCTTGGTGGTCTAGGACTAGGTGGTGCCCAGTGATATTCAATAGACGAGGTGTACTAATATGGCTTTATGTGGCACCCCCTTCACCAAGCGTTTAGGTAGGGTTTAGTGTATATGGAATTCAAGGAGTACACTTTTCATTTTATAGGTTGTATTCAGACCCCATCATATCTAGTTTTGTATTTTTACTCTTAGTGGAGGTCTTAATGGAATGCATGATTAATTTTAGGCATTGTGTTCTAGGATATGTTTGTTTGGGTGTGTGCATACTAGTACTCTCCAAAATTCCTCCCACTTATGATATAATAACTTTGGTTCTAGTCACCAGCCCAGGGCCATTGGGGGGAGGATTGGGGTAGTCACAGCATGGGGCCTGAGGATGGGTTGTGACAGTGTGGAATCAATGCTTTTCATTTCCTCCATAAGGACTGAGGGTCAGTGTCTTTGATTTAGGGTAACATTGTGAAATGATTTTCTTTTGAAATTCAGACTCAGGCAGTATAGTGTTGGTGCGATGACTGAAGTATCCATACACCAGGAACCTGAATTTTAGTTTTTGAATTGGAACATGAAAACACTAATGGCATGAATCATATTTTTATTTAAAGTGTTCTCATGGTCTTCTAGAGTTAGATTCAGCTAACCTGGTATAGTCTGTTCAATGGGGTCCGTCGTGATCCATTTCAAGATGCCTCCTGTCAGACGACTATCTAGTATTATGATTCATTTCTATGAGGATGGTACTCATAGAGATGTGGAATTAGTGCAAGGATCAGTATAATAGAATTACCCACTGAGTGGGGAACCGGTGCTACTGTTACCCATTGATTAATAGTTCCTACCAGCATTACCGATAGAGGGCACAAACATGCTTAGTGAATTTGATGCATTCTAAAAGAAGAGACCTATAATAATCATCGGTGAGACTAACCCCCAAATAGTATAGGATTGGCTCGAGGCTATCACATGCCTCTAGCATCTTGTGAGGACTCTTACCAATCAAATGGAGATCATAGTTGTGAGCCTTCTTCAGGGCTCAGTGGGGATATGGTGGAGCTTGAAAATATATATTCATGATGTGGAAAACCTCCCATGGAACGATTTTGAGTGATTCTATTGGAAGGAATTCATTCTGTCAACTCTGCAACTAGTACACATCCAAGAGCTATTGCATCTGTAGTAGGGTAGCATGACAATAGAGGAGTTGTCATTGAGATTCATTGAGCATTATCGTTACTCTAAAGACATAGTGTCATACCAATTATTCGGGGATTATTCATTTGAGAAGTAACTATGTCAGGAGATCAATGTTTCCATGGTATCGCTGAGCATCCCTACCCTGGTAGTGGTGCTGGAGAGATCTATTCTTGTTGTCATCTTTCTAAGAGAGAAAGTGCCGGTAGTTGGAGCTACCAGTAGATATTAGGAAGTAAATTCGTTAGGTGCGGGTAGTGGGAAGGAGAGGTGGGTTACCAAGGGGTTAATGACATTTAGGTGATGACCCTAGGACACTGTGGGGGTAGTACAAGGATTCTGGGGTAGAGGCACTTAGTAGAAGAGTGGGGTGTGCTACCCATGCAATGTTCATGGATGCATAGCTCGTGAATACCGGACTCACCATGCATACGATCAAAAAACTATATAGGGGCCACTAATATAGATGCAAAGGGTCGATTATGGTGTTTCATAGTGAGGAATACAAGGTATGGTAGCATATATTATAGTAGGAGGTGGGTGTAGATATGATGTACTATAACTACCCCCCCCCCCTATGTGGTACACCACAGTCTCCATGAGCAGCTGGATAGGGGCGGGTCCAGATTTAGGAGATAAGGTCCTATGATCATAAAGATCTTGAGATTTTTAGTGGCATGACCTATGTATTCTCTACATTATCTGGAGTTCTTATAGACACAGGTACTGGAAACTCTTTCCTTTCCACATTCCTTGTTTGTAGGTCAGATATTCTGGTAGTGTTTTAGGACCTATCTTTGTGATTAGAGACATCAAAAGTAAGGTATTCGATGATAAAAACAAGTGTTTTCAATGAAATATTACTTTTGGAGGTGATGGATTAAGATGTGATCTCCACATAGCGGCATCGAGGCCTTATGATGTCATTCTGGGTGTGGATTTTTTATCCTCACAACAGTAAAAAATTTATTGATTTAGTTACAGAGTTTTATGTGTCTGAGAAGATGGAAATAGGTTCTCCTTTACAGCCAAATTAGGAAACTTGTAGTGTAGGACTTATATGCTAAGAAGTGGGTGTAGTAGTTCACTCATTAATAGGCTAGCCTTACCCTTGTTGTAGTGGATGTGAGGATTCCCCAATTTATTATAGTGGTGAACAAGTACCAATACATCTTTCAATAGGATGTTTTGGGATTACCTCATCATTATAAGGTTACATTATTCATTGGAATGTATCCTGGGATTAAATCGATATTAACATTAGCATATCAGATAGATCCTGTGGTGCTTTTTGAGTTAACAGCACAAATAGAGGACCTGTAGAGAAATGGCATCATAAGGACCATCGTTTCACCTTGGGTTGACATAGTTATATTTTCCATGAAGGAATACAGAATCATGACACTATGTGTGGAATATCGGTGCCTAAATTAGGTGATTGTGAAGAAGAAATACTCTCTACTGAGAAATGATTACCACTTTGACCAACTGTAGATATCCAGGTGGTTCTCAATGATATTCATCAAGTCTTCCTATCATCTGCATTGTGTATTGGATGAAAATGTACAAAGGGGAGACATTATATATTTTTTATGGATACTATAAGATCACAGTAATTCCTTTCAGAGTGAAAATATCCCCATCAATGTTCTTGGGGATCATGAATTGGATCTTCCAGTCATACTATAACTTTTCCATCAAGATCTTCATTGATGAAATGTTGGTGTACTCAACATCTAAGGAGGGGCACGTGACAGAACTGTGGATGGTCCTCGATATGCTCTAAGATCACTATCATTATTTGAATCTCTCAAAGTTACAATTATATATTGGGGAGGTCTACATTATGGGACACATCATTTTGTAGGATAGTGTTGTAGTGGACCCAACTCAGATAGAGTAAGTTCTTGCTTTGGATCCACCCAAGAGCGTGACTGAGGTGAAAAGTTTCTTGGGTTTGGTTGGATACTATTAGAGATTCATGTTTGCTTTTTACAGGGTATCAACACCCTTATAACCATTGAAATAGAAGGGAAATCCCATTATGTAGAAAAATAAGTGCCATTATATTTTCTAGGAGTTTAGGAAGAAAATGAAGAGCACCCCAATCATGAGGAGTCCAGAGGAGGGATTGGGGTATGTATTGTTCTGTGAGAAATTAGGGACAATACTGAGTTCGGTATTGATGTAGGAGCAGGTGTTTATACCCGAATGTTCATGATGGGTGAGGCATAATGAGTAAAACTACATGAACCATGATCTTTAGATAAAAGCAGTGGGATTCACATTGAATATTTGGAATCACCACTTGATGGGTGAGTTATTTTACATCTACTTTGACCAAAAAATTACCATATATATCTTTTACAAGAAGGTCCTGTACATGAGACAATTGGGGTAGCTAGAATTTTTCTAGGTCTATGACTTCGTGATACTCAATAAACCTATGAAAATGAAAAATGGTGGCAGCCATACTCAATAGGAGAACCATGTTTTAGTTTTTGAGTAAGGCATTAGATCAGATATCCATCATTAGGATATCCATCATAGAAGGAGATGGATCAACTTAACTTTATTATATGGTTGTCAATCCCCCACTCATGAAATGTGTTGGGTAGGAAAAATTTTGAGATAATGACTAAGATACATGACATTCTCATTTATCCATACGGTAGGTGTAACACCCGAGACTTTTATGTTATATAAACCATCAAAGGAATTTTTTTTACACAACACTTTCTTGGCTTGCTTTACACGCAATCGTGACCTTCCTCGATAGCTTGCATTGTACGCAATACAGAGTTTCACTAAACAACAATATGCTATTAAAACTAGCCGTTATGAATAGTAATAACCACTTTTTGAAATTTTATAAATTTTATTTTTCAAAATGGACTTCATTTTTGGACTCAGAGTATCGAAATTATCCTAGGGTGAAATTTTGGTATTTTTTCTGAAAACTTTCAATTTTTGATGAATAGTGAAACCACTAAGTGGTAGGTTAAAAACTGAATATTGCATAAAACTTAATTTTACCGCTTCTGTGAATGGAATTTCGAAAATCCGACAGACACGGTTGATATCAGTAAGTAAAATGTGGTTCAATGAGATAAATTTTTTTTTTTGGTGAATAGTAACTTTTTACGATTTTTACCGCGTTTAATAGTAAATAGGGTAACTAAGGGTAAATATGATATTAATATTACCCTAACACATGTCCTAATTCTATTGGACAAGTATAATTCGACCAAAAACAAACTTAGGAATAAAATATGACCATTTAGTCCCCCTTGGATTAGATTAGGACATTTATTATTAATTTATTTAAAGAAGGGTTAAAATAGTTAAAATCAAAGTTTAATAAGTAAATCATTTTTAATATGGGGTTATACATAAGATAAATTCAATTGTAAATATTCATTAGAAAGATAAAACGATTTCCTACATGATGGTATTTTATTTTTAATTTTTAGACATCAAATAATTTAATTTATTTATGACACAAAGATGATGCAGTAATTATCATATTAATGAAATATTGACAAAATTGATAATATAAATACAAAAATAAATGTAATTTAAGACTTTTTATGAATTCCACTAATTTTCTAGGTTACTATGATATATTAATGTTGATTTAATCAACTTGGTTCGAACATATAATTCTTTTATGACTTTCACAAAAATCATATATCAAATAGTGTCAAAATTGACACAAAATAGTTTTTAAATCAAATATTATATTATTAATTGTTATTTTATTCCTAAAAATCTATGGTTCGGCCAACTGACTTAGATAAGGATATATATATTAATAATAAACAATTTGGGGTTCTTTTGGCATGTTATAGTAAGTGTATTAACCATATAGTGAAAGAAAACAAAAAGACACGGTAAAAGTTAAATTAATTAACTTAGAGTTAAATCTAATTGATAAGGTTAAAATAATACCCTAAACTTGTCTAAATCCTATTGGTTGATAGGATTTCGACCCATAACCACTTTATCTTCGAAATAAGACCCTTTGGAACCATTATAAACCGATTTTGACTTTAATATAAAATAATATTTTGAGATATTCCTAAGGTGCCCCTCTCCTCCCTTATAAAAGGGCACCTCCTCCCCCTCCTCCTCACACCAATTTGAGCACTCAAGCTCGTCCAACCCCTGCCATTTTCTCCTCTCCACTTCCCTAGAATAATCCTAGAGGTCCTGGTCATTTCCAAAGACCAATCTTAGTTCCTTAAGTGGAGGATTCAAAGAGGCGTTCCAAAGAAGAGGTAATATCCATTACCGATCTTTTCAATTTCTTTCTTCTTCAACTTCTTCTTCTTTAGTTGTTTCATGATAAAGTAATAACATCAGTATTACTTACATACTGATATGTTATTATAAATATGAAACAACCCTAATTCACCTTCTATCCATCCTACGGAAAAATGAAATCACCGCGCGTGCGTACGTACGGAATACCGTCTCCACGCCGTGGTGTAATCTATTTTCCACCATCACCTTACAAGGATGGGTATAATGGTGTAATGAGTAACTATATATGATTATTATTAAGTAATATTGATACTGAAATAATATATATATATACTCCAATACAATTCCATGATCATAGGAACGATATCATCACTCGTGCGTATGTACGGAATACCGTCTCCACGATGTGATGCGACTCGTTCTACATGATCTTCATTTCATAATGATTATATAAATGAATTGAATGAATAAATATGGTATATACTACACTAATACCATTCTGGAAATTAATTATCTATAACCTAAAGATAAGAATAAGAATTTATTCAACAAAACACGCATAAGAACAAAAAGTTATAAAGACCCAAGTAACAAGTAACAATGAAATATTACTAACAAGAAGCTAATAATATGACCATATATGATATCATATCAATATGTATGATTCTGGAATAAGTCAATAACATTATTTAAACCATTATACAGGAGCTTCGGACACGAACAAAGCAAATCGGACCTAAGGTAAGGGAAATATCACAATCTCATTTTTATCCGAGATTGTTTATTCGAAAGTATTTACTAGGGTGTATTTTATCATCCACATCCATGTTCCCTCAATATGTAATATTGTTTCCATCCACTTGCAATAGTTTAAATCCAATTTTACCCTTAGGTGAGTTTTTAGTAAAGAATATGAAAGGAATCTTTTGTCGTTTTTCCGTACGAGGTACTTTTTGACTTTTCCGACAAAAGTACGAAGAATGTTTTTTTAACTTATACGGCATGAATGTATTTTTAAAACATTACTTCAAAGAAGCTTCCTTTACAAGTTTTCAATTTTATTTTTAATCAACTTCTTTTATTTTAAAGTTGTATGACATGTTATGAAAGGAAAAATGTTTTTGAAGAAGAAAGGATATTTTCCTCAAGAATTCAATTCAAGTGTTTTATCAAAATTATTTTCCATCTAAGATAATAAAGGGTTCTGTTTATATCCATATTTTTACATTGATTTGACTATGTTGTGATGGAATTATGTTTATGAATTCCTTTATCTTATATGAATTGATTTATGATGTCATGATGTTTCAAGAATCCCATTTTTGTTATATGTGTTATGCGATGATGTATGTTTTATGATTTAGTGGCACACATAAGAAAGGATTCATTATAAGATGGGTGGGACCTATATCTCCCTCCAATGCATTGGGTAATGATTTTATATCTCATGAGATAGACATGGCTGGAACGGAAGGTTATTTCGGTTCAGTGATACAGGACTGAAACGAGGAGTGAACTCGGTTCAGAAAGGGACTTTGTCCACTAAGATAGTCTTGGCAATGAGTCATGACTAACAAGAAATGATTTTTCATGATTATGTGTGCATGCCACAAAGTTTCAAGTTTTATGTTATGATTATGGGGATCTCATTTTCACTTCTATGATTTATTCCATGTTAAGATATTATGATCTCTTTTGCAGGTTTTGATTTTCATAAAGATATGATATGATTTTTATTTCCTTTATTTGCCCTTGCTGAGCATTTGAGCTCACCCTTTTATGTTTTCTTTTCCCCAGGTCAGGAAGATGGATATTAAGTAGAATATGCTAAAAGGGACCCTAGATATGATGAAATAAATGGGAGACACTGTAGAAGATTTATGAACCAGTTGTTTATGTTTCCCAGTTTCTAAAGACACTATACCTATACGGTCCTTTGTGGTTTTGTCATATATTGTAATAAGTGTGCTTCAATTTCGAAGTATTAATAATGTATGTAAAGTATGGGTCGTTATAGTTGGTATCAGAGGAAAGGTATAGTCAACCTTTGGAAAATAGGATTTGAAAGCCTTAGTAAGAACCCTAAGGATAAGTCTAAGCATAGAACACAATCTTAGAAATGGCCATGAATAACCTAGGATAAGACCATAAGCATGAATTTTTTTTTGAATTATGTGGTTTCCTATTATAATTAGTGTTGCTCACACTATTCTTCTTGGTTTTAGTCAATGGATGGAACCCGAAGGAACCGTGTTAATGCGGAATGCGATGGGCAATGCAATGATTGTACCCCTGAGCAACCAAACGATATGGGAGCTGGAATACAAAATCTTGTAGCCATGCTCACACAACTTTCTCAGGCTATGAATCATGCAGTATTTCCAAACGAACAAAGGAGGGAGAAACATTCTGTTGAATCCTTCATGAGGCAGCGTCCACCTTCTTTCAGCGGGTCTACTGATCCATTAGTTGCTGAACAATGGATTAGTACTACTGAAAAGATATTTTCAGTTCTTCAATGTTCTGAGCATGATAAAGTCATCCTAGCAGTGTATCGTTTGGAAGGAGATGCAGATCAATGGTGGAATCTTGTTAAGAATACGAGGCAAAGGGATGAAATTGAGTCTATGGAATGGGACGAGTTCAAGAACTTATTTTTCAATAAGTACTTCCCTCGTATTCTCCGAACAAAGATGGAGAAAGAGTTCCTTGAACTGAAGAAAAGGGATGATGAATCTGTTAGTACCTATGAAGCAAATTTTACAAGACTTGCAAGGTACGCTTCTGGTATTATTATCCAACCTGAGAGTAAGATCGATCGATTCTTTAGTGTCTTAAAACCAAGTCTTCGAAGGGCGTTAGCCATAAGGGACTTCAATAGATACGAGGAAATCGTTCGATGTGCTCTCAAAGTCGAGATGGAGATTGGAGTAACCCATCAGTCACATGGGTTTGATAAGAAGAGGAAGATGGAATTCAAAGAAAAATCTAAAGAGCACACGGAAAAGAAGATGAGCTTTTCCTTATTCTCAAAGTGTGGAAAGAAACATGGAGGGAGTTGTCTTAATGGGACAAGTAAATGTTTTAAATGTGGAAAGGAAGGTCATCGGGCATTTGAATGCCGTGATAATGGGAAGAAGATGTCTAATGATGCAAACAAAGGAAGGGATACACAGAATGAACCTACTACACTTCAATGTTTCAAGTGCAAGGAGATGGGGCATTATGCCAATCAATGCCCAAATCCAAGGGTTGATGATGATGGTCGACGTCAACAAACTCTTAAGGCTAAAGACAAAGGAAAGTCACATGCAATTTCTATCAGCGATGTGGAGTACGATAACGATGTGGTGAAAGGTACACTTACTATCCACTCTAAAGTAGCAAATGTTTTATTTGATTCTAGATCCACCCACTCTTTTATTTCTGAAGACTTTTCTAAGGGTATCACCGTATTACCTCAACAATTAGATGTTGAGTTAGCTGTGACAACACCTAATGGCACATCAATCGCATCAAAAGTTTATAATTCTTCTCCGATCGAAGTTTGTGGGAAAGTGCTTCCTGCAAATCTTGTGATCCTTCCTTTAGTGGAATTTGATGTGATTCTTGGCATGGATTGGCTTTCTCTACATGGAGCTCATATCGATTGCCAAAGAAGGGAAGTCACATTTCATATTCCAGATCAATCTACGATCGTCTATCAATGCAAGGATGAACATAACCTTCCAGTGGAAATTTCTTCCATCTTATGGGTATTGATTCCACTAAATGAAGGTTATTTATCTCAAATGGTTGGTGAGAAACTCATGATTAAGAATATGCCCATTGTACGGGAGTTTGATGATGTCTTTCCGGAGGAATTGCCGGGTCTTCCACCAAATCGTGAAGTTGAGTTTTCAATAGAACTCGTACCGGGTGCTTTGCCTATTTCAAAGACACCTTATAGAATGGCCCCAATTGAGTTGCAGGAATTGAAGAAGCAACTCCAAGAGAATCTTGATAAGGGATTCATACGCCCTAGTGCGTCACCTTGGGGAGCACCTGTTCTTTTTGTTAAGAAGAAAGATGGATCAATGAGACTTTGCATTGATTATCGAGAACATAACAAGATCACTATCAAGAACAAATATCCTCTCCCACGCATTGATGACTTATTTAACCAACTACGCGGAGCTCAATACTTTTCCAAGATTGATCTTCGTTCAGGGTATCATCAATTAAGGGTCAAAAGGGAGGATATACCAAAGACGGCTTTCCGTACAAGGTATGGACACTATGAATTTATAGTGATGCCATTTGGTCTTACTAATGCCCCTGTTATCTTCATGGATCTAATGAATAGAGTCTTTAGAGACTATCTTGATCAATTTGTGGTAGTCTTTATAGACGATATTCTTGTCTATTCAAAGAGCAAGGAAGAGCATGAAGATCACTTGAGAATTATATTGAAGACCCTGAGAAAAGAGAAGCTTTATGCCAAATTTACCAAGTGTGAATTTTGGCTTCAAAAAGTTGCATTTTTGGGTCATATAATCTCAAAAGAGGGGATATCTATGGATCCAGCAAAAACAGAGGTTATCGAAAGATGGTCAAGACCAACAACAGTAACTGAGATCCGAAGTTTTCTTGGTTTGGCTGGATATTATCGACGTTTTGTAAAAGATTTTTCACGATTATCTAATCCAATCACCAAGTTGACTCGGAAAGGAGTTAAGTTTGTCTGGACAAGGGAATGTGAAGAGAATTTCAAGGAGTTGAAAAGAAGGTTATCCAGTGCACCTGTGCTCACACTTCCTTGTAGTGGAGAAAGGTTTGTGATCTACAGTGATGCATCCAAGAAGGGATTGGGGTGTGTTCTTATGCAAAATGATATGGTGATAGCTTATGCTTCACGACAGTTGAAAATCCATGAGCAAAATTACCCAACACATGATTTGGAGTTGGCTGCGGTAATATTTGCATTAAAGATTTGGAGGCATTACCTTTATGGTGAAAGGTGTGATATTTATACTGATCATAAAAGTTTAAAGTATATTTTCACACAAAAGGAGTTGAATATGCGTCAAATAAGATGGTTGGAGCTGATTAAGGATTATGACTGCTCAATCCATTACCACCCTGGGAAAGCAAACAAGGTGGCAGATGCATTAAGTCGACAAGACCATGCTAGTTTATCCATGATGAGGATCACAAAAGATCCAATATTTATGGATTTACAAAGGATGGATCTTGGAATTATAATGGAAGGGGAAAAATCTTATCTTTCTCAAATGAGTGTTCAACCATCTATACATGTGAAGATTAAAGAGGCACAGAAAGAAGATGTCGAGTTACAAAAGAAGGTGAGAAATGTTCCTGAATTCAACCTTGATTGTGATGGGATAATAAAGTTCAGGAATCGGGTTTGTGTTCCTCCCATCCCCGAATTAAAGAAAGAGCTGCTGGATGAGGCTCATATTTATTCATTCTCTATTCATCCTGGACGCACGAAGATGTATAGGGACCTGAAAGAGTACTTCTGGTGGGATGGCATGAAAAGAGATGTTGCTGAATATGTCTCTCGATGCTTGGTTTGTCAACAAGTTAAAGCTGAGAGACAGAAGTCTAAGGGGATGTTACAACCATTACCCATACCCGAATGGAAATGGGAAAACATCACTATGGACTTTGTCACAGGACTTCCTAAAACATCCAAAGGCAATAATGCTATCTGGGTCATAGTTGATCGTCTTACAAATTCTGCACACTTCATTGCTATTAGAGAGGATTTCTCTCTAGATCAGTTTGCCAGGATATATGTAAAGGAAGTGGTAAGATTGCATGGAGTACCACTTTCTATTATATCTGACCGAGATCCGAGATTTAGCTCGAAGTTCTGGCGAAGTCTTCAGCATACTCTGGATACAGAGTTGAGTTTCAGCACTGCTTATCATCCCCAGACAGACGGTCAGTCTGAGAGAACAATTCAAACCCTAGAAGATATGTTGAGAGCTTGCTCTATGGATTTCAAAGGAGGTTGGGATCAACACCTACCTTTGGTGGAATTTTCTTATAATAATAGCTTTCACTCCAGTATTCAGATGGCTCCTTATGAATCTCTTTATGGAAAGAAATGCAGGACTCCAACTTGCAGGGATGAAGTTGGGGAAAGAAAGCTATTAGGACCTGATCTCGTTGATGAAATGGCAGAAAAGGTTAGATCTATTCAACAACACATAAGAGCAGCTCAGAGTCGACAGAAAAGTTATGACGACAACCGAAGAAAAGACCTAGAGTTTGAAGTGGGCGATAAAGTGTTCTTACGAATATCTCCCTGGAAGAGGGTTATGAGATTTGGAAAGAAGGGGAAGTTGAGCCCTAGATATATCGGTCCTTTTGAAATACTGGATCGTGTTGGGAAGGTTGCTTACCGATTGGCGCTTCCACCGAATCTCTCTCAAGTTCACGATGTGTTCCACGTATCTCTCCTGAGAAAGTACATACCAGATCCTTCACATGTACTCAGCTCAGAAGTTGTACCGCTGGAGCAAGATCTTTCTTATGAAGAACAGCCGATAGAGATTCTGGATCGTAGCGAAAAAGTCCTACGAAACAAGACCACTCGTTTGGTGAAAGTTTTATGGAGGAACCACCAACTTGAAGAATCTACATGGGAGCTTGAGGATATGATGAGGGAGAATTATCCTCATCTGTTTGTTACAAAGTGACGAATTTCGAGGGAGAAATTCTTTTTAAGGGGGGTAGAATGTAACACCCGAGACTTTTATGTTATATAAACCATCAAATGAATTTTTTTTACACAACACTTGCTTGGCTTGCTTTACACGCAATCGTGACCTTCCTCGATAGCTTGCGTCGTACGCAATACCGAGTTTCACTAAACAACAATATGCTATTAAAACTAGCCGTTATGAATAGTAATAACCACTTTTTGAAATTTTATAAATTTTATTTTTCAAAATGGACTTCATTTTTGGACTCAGAATATCGAAATTAGCCTAGGGTAAAATTTTGGTATTTTTTCTGAAAACTTTCAATTTTTGATGAATAGTGAAACCACTAAGTGGTAGGTTAAAAACTAAATTTTGCATAAAACTTAATTTTACCGCTTCTGTGAATGGAATTTCGAAAATCCGACACACACGGTTGATATCAGTAAGTAAAATGTGGTTCAATGAGATAAAATTAATTTTTTGGTGAATAGTAACTTTTTACGATTTTTACCGCGGTTAATAGTAAATAGGGTAACTAAGGGTAAATATGATATTAATATTACCCTAACACATGTCCTAATTCTATTTGACAAGTATAATTCGACCAAAAACAAACTTAGGAATAAAATATGACCATTTAGTCCCCCTTGGATTAGATTAGGACATTTATTATTAATTTATTTAAAGAAGGGTTAAAATAGTTAAAATCAACGTTTAATAAGTAAATCATTTTTACTATGGGGTTATACATAAGATAAATTCGATTGTAAATATTCATTAGAAAGATAAAAAGATTTCCTACATGATGGTATTTTATTTGTAATTTTTAGACATCAAATAATTTAATTTATTTATGACACAAAGATGATGCAGTAATTATCTTATTAATGAAATATTGACAAAATTGATAATATAAATACAAAAGTAATTGTAATTTAAGACTTTTTATGAATTACACTAATTTTCTAGGTTACTATGATATATTAGTGTTGATTTAATCAACTTGGTTCGAACATATAATTCTGTTATGACTTTCACAAAAATCATATATCAAATAGTGTCAAAATTGACACAAAATAGTTTTTAAATCAAATATTATATTAATAATTGTTATTTTATTCCTAAAAATCTAAGGTTCGGCCAAATTACTTAGATAAGGATATATATATTAATAATAAACAATTTGGGGTTCGTTTGGCATGTTATAGTAAGTTTATTAACCATATAGTGAAAGAAAACAAAAAGACACGGTAAAAGTTAAATTAATTAACTTAGAGTTAAATCTAATTGATAAGGTTAAAATAATACCCTAAACTTGTCTAAATCCTATTGGTTGATAGTATTTAGACCCATAACCACTTTAGCTTCGAAATAAGACCCTTTGTAACCATTATAAACCGATTTTGACTTTAATATAAAATAATATTTTGAGATATTCCTAAGGTGCCCCTCTCCTCCCTTATAAAAGGGCACCTCCTCCCCCTCCTCCTCACACCAATTTGAGCACTCAAGCTCGGCCAACCCCTGCCATTTTCTCCTCTCCACTTCCCTAGAATAATCCTAGAGGTCCTGGTCTTTTCCAAAGACCAATCTTAGTTCTTTAAGTGGAGGATTCAAAGAGGCGTTCCAAAGAAGAGGTAATATCCATTACCGATCTTTTCAATTTCTTTCTTCTTCAACTTCTTCTTCTTTAGTTGTTTCATGATAAAGTAATAACATAAGTATTACTTACATACTGATATGTTATTATAAATATGAAACAACCCTAATTTACCTTCTATCCATCCTACGGAAAAATGAAATCACCGCGCGTGCGTACGTACGAATACCGTCTCCACGCCGTGGTGTAATCTATTTTCCACCATCACCTTACAAGGATGGGTATAATGGTGTAATGAGTAACTATATATGATTATTATTAAGTAATATTGATACTGAAATAATATATATATATACTCCAATACAATTCCACGATCATAGGAACGATATCATCACTCGTGCGTACGTACGGAATACCGTCTCCACGATGTGATGCGACTCGTTCTACATGATTTTCATTTCATAATGATTATATAAATGAATTGAATGAATGAATATGGTATATACTACACTAATACCATTCTGGAAATGAATTATCTATAACCTAAAGATTAGAATAAGAATTTATTCAACAAAACACGCATAAGAACAAAAAGTTATAAAGACCCGAGTAACAAGTAACAATGAAATATTACTAACAAGAAGCTAATAATATGACCATATATGATATCATATCAATATGTATGATTCTGGAATAAGTCAATAACATTATTTAAACCATTATACCGGAGCTTCGGACACGAACAAAGCCAATCAGACCTAAGGTAAGGGAAATATCACAATCTCATTTTTATCCGAGATTGTTTATTCGTAAGTATTTACTGGGGTGTATTTTATCATCCACATCCATGTTCCCTCAATATGTAATATTGTTTCCATCCACTTGCAATAGTTTAAATCCAATTTTACCCTTAGGTGAGTTTTTAGTAAAGAATATGAAAGGAATCTTTTGTCGTTTTTCCGTACGAGGTACTTTTTGACTTTTCCGACAAAAGTACGAAGAATGTTTTTTTAACTTATACGGCATGAATGGATTTTTAAAACATTACTTCAAAGAAGCTTCCTTTACAAGTTTCAAGTTTATTTTTAATCAACTTCTTTTATTTTAAAGTTGTATGACATGTTATGAAAGGAAAAATGTTTTTGAAGAAGAAAGGATATTTTCCTCAAGAATTCAATTCAAGTGTTTTATCAAAATTATTTTCCATCTAAGATAATAAAGGGTTCTGTTTCTATCCATATTTTTACATTGATTTGACTATGTTGTGATGGAATTATGTTTATGAATTCCTTTATCTTATATGAATTGATTTATGATGTCATGATGTTTCAAGAATCCCATTTTTGTTATATGTGTTATGCGATGATGTATGTTTTATGATTATGTGGAACACATAAGAAAGGATTCATTATAAGATGGGTGGGACCTATATCTCCCTCCAATGCATTGGGTAATGATTTTATATCTCATGAGATAGACATGGCTGGAACGGAAGGTTATTTCGGTTCAGTGATACAGGACTGAAACGAGGAGTGAACTCGGTTCAGAAAGGGACTTTGTCCACTAAGATAGTCTTGGAAATGAGTCATGACTAACAAGAAATGATTTTCCATGATTATGTGTGCATGCCACAAAGTTTCAAGTTTTATGTTATGATTATGGGGATCTCATTTTCACTTCCATTATTTATTCCATGTTATGATATTATGATCTCTTTTGCAGGTTTTGATTTTCATAAAGATATGATAAGATTTTTACTTCCTTTATTTTCCCTTGCTGAGCATTTGAGCTCACCCTTTTATGTTTTCTTTTCCCCAGGTCAGGAAGATGGATATTAAGTAGAATATACTAAAAGGGACCCTAGATATGATGAAATAAATTGGAGACACTGTAGAAGATTTATGAACCAGTTTTTTATGTTTCCCAGTTTCTAAAGACACTATACCTATACGGTCCTTTGTGGTTTTGTCATATGTTGTAATAAGTGTGCTTCAATTTCGAAGTATTAACAATGTATGTAAAGTATGGGTCGTTATAGTAGGTCCCTAATAGATATTCAATAGGTGTGGAGAACAAAGTTCATTTCAGATGGTGCACCGTTGTACTATTGACATTGTGAGAGGAAATCTTGAGATAGTTCCACACTTATCCCTTAACGATGAATCTAACAGTGGAAATGGTGTACCAGGATATATGACGTTATTACTGGTGGCCAGGAATGATGATGGAAGTAGAGGAGTTCATTTCTTGATGCATCACTTTTTCACAGGTGAAGGAAGATCTTTAGGTTCGAGCTTGCTTGGCTCAACCACTAAAGGTATTAGAGTGGATATGGGATTGGCTATCAATACAAATCATGATAGGCTTTACAATCACAAACAAGGTACATGATACCTTCTTGGTGGTCCTTGAACGACTCACAATGTTTTCATATTTCCTATCTGTTCAAGAGCATAGTTCTGTAGAGTACATGGGATGCCTCTATGCTGGGAAAATTGTACAGATTCATGGGGTTCCTTTGATGATCATTTTAGACTATGATGCTCACTTCACATCTCAAATATGTAAATGACTCTATGAGGCATTCAGGACTCATATACTTTTGAGCATGTCATTTCATCCCCATATGGAGGTGAAAACATAGATGATAATCTAGGTTTTGCAGGAAATGATTTTTCTTGCATTCTGGACAATGGATGTAGTTAAGAGAACCTTCTACCACTTTTGGAGTTCACATACAATGATATGTACATCTCTAACATTGTTATGGAACAATTCAAGGAATTTTATTGGTGTCCATGAAGATAACCATTATCCTCAAAAGACCAAGGGTAGTCAACTATCATGGGTCTAGAGTTGGTACTAGCCACACCAAGAAGATGCATGCCATCCAAGATAAGATAGGGGCTAGACAGAGCTAGACGAAATCCTATACTAATAGGATATGGAGGCCATTGGAAATAATGGAAGGAGACCATATGTTCCATTAGGTCTCACCTCAATAGGTATTTTAGAGATTTAGAAAAGGAGGAATCTTGACTTTGAGGATCATCAACCCTTTTCAAGATTCTGAGTAGAGTTGGTGCGGTGGCATACCACCTAGCTCTTCCCCCACATATGCATCTTTTTCCTGATGTAATTCACATGTAACAACTGAGAAGATATGTTCATGACACATCACAAGTCATCAATTGGAATGAGCTAGACATTGATGATGAGGAGTTATTTGAAGAGGTCCTAATAGTTATTGAGGATCATCATGAATGGGTCTATCAACGGTGGTCAATTCATTTGGATTTCATTTGGTAGTATAACAGGAATCTCTTGGAGAGAACTTGAGAGTCTGAGTTTATGATTCGAGCTCAGTATCCCCATTTTTGTGTTTTTCCATTTTTTGTATTTCGAGGATGATAATAGATATGGTGGGTAGAATATAATGTCCTGGAAAATTACATGAATATTTTGGGAAAACAATTATAAGATTATTTCAAGGCTAGTTGCTAAGGCAGAACGACATTATGTGGCCTAGTGAACCCATAATAAATGTTTTCGAATTTTTTTAGATTGATTAAAATAGTGTGTATGTGAAGTTTTTCCATATTCTAAACAACTACCCATATTTATAATATGAGTGCACTGTTTCATCAAGAATGTAGACTTTACCCATGGAACAGCCTTACCATTACTGGTCCAGGTCGAGGGAAAAAATTAATTTTTGGGTGTTTTATGGAAATTATAAATAAACTTAAAAGAGCATAATTTATTCACAAAATTTTTTTCACTTTGACATATAGATGAGGAAATTTTTTATTTCATTAATTAAACATCATAAAAACATGGCAGCTTAGTGTAACAGAAACACTGAAATGTGATTCATCAATTAATTGACTAACATGTATATTGTAATCAAAGAATGTTTGGGGAGATTGATTTGAAACTATGGGGATATTGTGTTGGAAAATGTTGAACCACCCATGATGATAGAAATATTTCTTCCTTCCATTCTCGTCGAAGGAACTCACCATCAATGAGAGTTTTGTGTCAAATATTGGTGATGTAATAACCATTCTTCTTCACTGACTAACGATCTGACTGCATTTAAGGGTTCTGATTTCATGTGTGTTCTCCCTTCCCCTATTCATCTTTCTAAACGATGAATTTTGGTGAATCCACTAACATATTTACCCACATATCAGTTATCCTTTTGAGATATTTGAATTTTCATGTGAGTAATTATTGAAATTTGGATTAGTGTTTTTATTATCCATCATTAAACGTCCAAACAAGGATGAATTACATCGTCACGAATAATGGTTTTGTATGTACATTATGTCTTATTTGTGTGTTCTTATACTCTGGACAATCTTTTCTGTTCATCGTGATGTGAAAAAAACATTGTCTCAGACATTACCACATTGGTGAATCAAATCTAAAAGAAGGATGAGGGAGATAATGGTGTTGGGTGAACACCCTACGACATTGAAGGACAATGGTGGAGAAGGCGTCATGGAGTTGATGTAAGGACATGGCCAGAAGATCGACTGTGGTGGTAATGGAAATCAGCTCGAATGTTGAAGGAGGTGGAACCCATGATATCCACAATGTTTCATGGATTGGGGTTGATGGTAGATAGCTCATTGAGAGGTGTCTTAATGACAAGTTCCAAAGTGGAGGGCCATAGTTCAGCTAGACCATGGTAGGGACCCACATAAACAACATTAGTTAATTATGTGGTGGACCCTCTGTGTTGCACATGATAGTCTCTGGGACGTGAATGGATATGGTCTTGAATAGACAGAACCTATATCCCAGCATAGTTCAGGCCAAAGGAGAGGACTAGGCAGTTGAGCGGCATGACTAGAAGAAAATATGATATCCAGTGTGGGGCACGCCAGATGAAGACTGGTCCGTGATCCACAAGGCAATTGTTCCTAGCACTTAGGACTGGCTAGACTGGTTCAACTGAACCATCTTAGGTCGGATAGGTCCTGAACCACACCGGACCCTTTTTACAAAAAAGGATTATAACTTCCCAACATCATTTCCAATGGAAAAGTTGTTTAGGACATTTGGTCCCTCATGCAGACGAGTTCATTTTAATATAATCTATTCATGTTATTTGTATTTTGAGATATGGTCGATGGATTTAGGAGTAGATACTCCTAGAATCATCCACACTATAAGAGGAATACATACGGCGAGCTATGATGAGATGACTGTGATGGGAGGGTCTATGTTCCCTAGTAGTACTATGTGACGAGCGGGTCTTGGTTCCCTTGCTGGCCTATGTGACAAGCGGTTCTAGGTGCCTCATCAAGCCAAAGTGTCTCATCATGGATGAGTGCCTTAGTAGTATAAGGTGTTCAATTGTTGCGACTGGTAGTACTGATTTTTATTATTTTATACCTATGTGGGCTAACTCATGTTACTCCCTATTGACTATACTTCCTATTGGTTACCCAGAAATTACCCCCTAGATCATCTAATTAAAATATATATATATATATATTCCATTATGGTATTATATATTTTTTGTGTCCTTACTTAGTATGGTGTTATTCATCTTTTCACAGGATCTTGCCCCACGAGTTTTGTCTTTGGAAGATGATAGACGCTTTGGTAGAGATCATGGTGGTCCGGGACTAGGATGTACCTAAGGAGATATAAAAGATGATGTATACTTAAACTTATTCAGGTGGCACCCATTCACCTACCGATCAGGTACGGATTACAATATATAGACAATATGAGCTTGTACAAGACTTTTTTGGGCTTGTATTCTTTCCGATGTACATATAGTTTTGTATTATTATTCTTAGTGGTTTTCTATGTGACATGAATGTTTACTTTTAGGAATTTATTTTGGGATATGTGTGTTCATTAATATAGAATCTTGGAAAATTCCCCCCCCCCCACTTACGGGATATTTCCTTTGGCGCTAGCCTCTAGCCCCTGGCATTTGGGAGGTCAGCTTATAAAGTAATGTCAAGGGCTCCAGGTGACGGGTCATGACATTAATAATTTAATTCTAGTTTTTTAAACTCATAATTATTTCCATGTATATATATTATCATGTGATTTACTAGACATTTTTATGATATCAGTTTTAGTAATGTTATTATCAAAATATTTTTTTTCATATTTTCATTCCATCATATTATTATGTATTACATGGGTGACCATTTTTTTTATTTTGAAAACCTTATTCCCCATAAAATTTATCTGAGTAAAAATTATATTTAAAGGATAGAGATATCAATATAGTGGATGTGGTACAAGTTTTAAATGGAGGAAAAAACCTATCCAATAGGGATATATATATGGACAGGTGGAAAGTAGTAACATGACAATTAATTGGTTCAAGGAGTTTAACTACTTGGTCAACAGTTAGCATATCAACCACTCGGTAAAATTTTCATTAGTTAAAGAACATAATCAAAACATTTTATTTTTTTATTTATATATGTTTAATGGTGATTTAATATGCTTTATTTGGGGAGATCATGTAAATTAATTTAGTTATTAAGCATGAATGATATCACTAAAATAATTATATTTGGAGTTAATATAATCTATGTAATGGTTAATCACATATGTTAATGCACATAACATCAACACGCACATGATAAATATAATAATAAGAAATTTATTGATAAAGGATAAAATCCATCATTTACATATATTTCATTGGTAGATAATTCACTACTTCATTTAATATCGATCTATTGTTCGAATGACATGACTAGTAAATTTTGGGGTGATTTCAATAATCAGGGAAGTATAACATGATGTTTTGGATTGACATAAAATATTTTACATTAATGGTTGAATTAATAAAAATAATTAGTTTAGCTAATAATAAGGGGATGATTAAATCCAATCAAGGATTTTAGGAATAGGTGGTCCACTAAATAGATCATGGAACATTGAGTAAATGGAGTTTGAACATATAATGCCTACTGGAAACAATTCGAGTTGATTGATTATAAAATTTTGGGGTAATTATATGTGGAATAGGGATACCTAATCATAGAATTAAAAATAAATAGTATTTAATGAAGCTAATGTAGAGGGATACTGGTTTTTGATAAATAAGTGGGAGTCTAATAAATATAATATGTATTTATTTCTCAAATTTTTAACAGATAATGTACTAAAATTAAAATCGTATTACCTTGTAGAAACAATATAAAAACGACATCAAACATATCATTGTCATCCATCGATTTGAAAAAAAAAAGAATTATTATTTATCAATGTTATGAGTCATGTAAATTAATCTATTTTTGAAAACTGTGATGACATATGTTGATATAGATGATGGACACGTTGGGTGTGTCAGGAGTAATACTATAGTAATGATTAATTCACTGAATTATTTAGTCCTTCTATTATTTAATTGAATCTAATATCATATAACAATTGATTGAAATTATATATACAAAATAAATCCATGGAAATGATGTTCCAATGGCATGTTATATTTCTATAATGCTAAGGATTGAGAGATCGAGCACATATGATTATTGAACCTACATGAAACCTACAGGATTTGAAATATTATTATAATAGGATAATATTACATGGTTAGAATAAATATGACGTATTACTTCATTATAGAATCAACTTATTTCTCAATGGCTTCCATGAATTCTTGCATGATGTGAACATTGGACTTTAGGTTGCTCCGCCGAATGCCAAAGGAAAAAAGTCCAAGAGTGATGCACACTAAATTTTTCAAATGAGAAATTATAAATTTTGAATATTTTCCAAAATAAAATTATTTAATTTTCTTTTTCATGTTAATAAAATTTTAAATAATAATGAAATTTTTATTATTCCATGACATGGGTATTTACAAGGATTAAAAAATAATTATGGAAACATAAAAAATAATTTTTAACCACATAAATTAGTAATCGCAGTAATGTTATTTTCTCAAATAAAACAATTAATTTCATCCACATGTGAGAAACATATTTCAAGAATCATGTCAAGTATAGAGAGCTACCATCTACATGAACACTCCCATGAATAGAGAGAAATACTCCTCCACTAAATCAAGGAGAATACTTTGGAAACATTTCTAAAATTGATGAAAGATGGGGAATACATGCATAAGGACCTGTAGTGCTAGAACATGATATACAATATTGTGTTAAATCAAGGATTATCCCTATGGTACTAGATTAATTTATATTTTTATATTCTTTGACTTAATTCTATTTACCATGATGTACAATATTGTGTTAAATCATGGATTAATCATTCATCATGAAAAAATATATTTTGGAACCTTCCATAATATAATTCTACTATGAAAAAAACCTATAGAATTTTTATCAAGTATCAATTAAAGATTTTCCTCAGATTAGAATAAATTTATAGAACATATGAAACATGTGAAATTTCAACAAATGACACTAATTAAAAATTGTACTCTCATAGGCCAAGGAACTGAGAATGGTTTAAAAAATTTGATATTATCGATGCAGATCCAATGAGACTACCCACTTTTGAAATAGAGATTAAATAGAGAACAATACTCAAATCAAATCTTATTCAAGTGTTACGGATCTCATAAGACCTAGCTTATGGGAATTCAAATGAAATTTGATTTTATGTTTTAAAAAGGAATTAATTTAATTAAAAATATACAAAAACCCAAAATAATAGGGTTCTTGGATTTTAGGTGCCCAATTTAGAAAATGGTCAGAAAAATATTCACATTTTCTTATAAGACAATGGGTGCTAACATTTTTTACCCTCTCATTTTGAAAAATGTGTGGAAACCATATGAAAAACCATTTTCATGTTCTGGAAAAAAAACTGTAGACCTGGTCGCAAGACTCTGACCGTCCTCTTTTATAGTATCCTAAAATTGTTTAGCACGTACACCACCTCTTCCCATCATCACATGATTTGTACATACCAAGTGGCCTTCCCTATATGGTTTTTAAAAATCATGCACCATGCCATATTCAACACAAGACCTATTTTTGGGTTCAAACAAGCCCTATGCACCTCCAAGACACATGCACTAATGTTGGGAACTCAATTGAGGCCACATTTAAGAATTTGAAATGAAAAGGACTGGATCTATACCTCATAATATATCCCATGATCTAACAATATCAAAGGGAATAACGTTAATAAAATAGTGAGTTATAATCCTAGTTATGGTTGTAAAATGTACATTAATAGAAAAAAAATTAATATTTTTAAACTGGAGAGAATAATAATCAGCATAGCATCATTTTTATTAGATCATAATAACATGAATTAAATTATGGATGATTATAATATAGTATTGGAAAAATAATAAAGAATAATATGTCAAGTATAATTGCTAATATATCATAATAAGAAGTTATAATAAAACCATATCATGACTATGGGTACGTTTGTAGAGGAAGTTACTTATATAATTGATAAACATAATGATCTCATCAGATATATTTCAATATGAAATGATTTTTTAGGGAGTATAATTCAAGGGTGGACCGTTTGATAATATTACACAAAAAATATTGAATTCCATAATTGGTATATATGAATGTCAGGGGAAAATATAATATAATCTTGAAAATGAAAAATAATAAGAATGTAATGTTATTCTCATTATATATTATAATGGAATATGTTGATGATAAATTAGTTAGTTTCCAAAAATATGAAGGGATTAAATTCATTTAGAAAATATATTATATCAAAATGAATAAAATGTTGACTATAAATAGGAGAATCAATTATATTAGATGAATAAAAAATTCATTATGAATATATTTTCATAATAAAAATAATTCGATGAAGATTAAAATTATTTCAATGGAAATTAATAAATACATATGCTTATATATATATGTAAAACTAAAATAATTCACATTAAAATTGATGTAATTTATCATCTGAAGATTCATTGGGAAAATATTTGAGAATATACTATTCAAACCCCTCAAAAAATAGAAGATTTTTTCTCTCTACATATCCAATGATTTATTTTCTTATATCAAAATTATCACTCTTATATAATAAGAATATCATTGAAAATAATTTAATTTAAAAATAATAAATTTATATATGAATTTTATAATAAATTATTTTAACTATAATTTATTGTGGATCATTTCATTATTAAGAAATTTGAATAATTACATATTTATATGAATAATTGATTTCCCCCTCCATATTAAATATATATATATATTAATTTATTAAATTATTTAAAATATAATATAAAATTATATATACATATATGTTTCATATTCACTTAAATCCTTCAATAAAGAATGTTATAGTGGAAAATTTTATAAGTCCGCATAGGAGCATGAACCAACCACAAATTTAAACAGAACAAGAAGGGAGTGATATAATATTCATATATATAAATTTTAAATATAAATTACCTAATTTGATAACATCACTAATATAATAATACATTTTATATTGAATTCATTTTACAGTAATTTTTAATGAAATAAAAATTTGAATAGAAAATTATATGAAGATAAAAATAGTTGAGGATGATAGAATATCTCAATCTACTTTTTGTTTCCTATTTTAAAAAGTTCCAAATACAATATAAGATTATAGTTTCATCGGACCCCAACATCTTAAAGGATTCTAGAAAACCCATTAAGTTGTAATTCCAATAGGATTAGAAAAATAGATAAATTGGTCATGTGAAATTCCATGGGATTGAAAGGATGTATGTATACATTGATTGAAGAGGATATTTTTTCAGGTTAATTTGAATATAAAATAGTATTTCATGATATATAATTTGTATAGAAAAATTCCATCATACTAATAATATAATATAATTAAAAATACATTTTTTAGGAATTTCTAATGATTTAACAAAAGAATTCATATGGTTATAAAACATGAAGAACATAAAATGGAATACATTCTTTTAAGTGAGTATATATTCAATTTTGATATTAGAATGTAATTTTTTTTGTCTTTTAAAATCATATTTTCATATAATTAAATTAATTATAATTAATATTACTGGTTTTCTATAGATTCATGTATTTTATATGTTATTATAAAATAAATATTATTTTACAACTACCACATAATTAAAAAATAATTATTTATACTAAAAAAATTCATGTTATTAACTGATAAAAAACTAAAACACAAACCATTTAAACACAAAAACACCAAAAATTAAATTATTTTATTTTGACAAAGAATGTTTATTGGTTTAATATTTATGTATTCAAATAATAATTATAATTTCTACATTTAGTGTCATAATATCAAATATTAAAAATTTATATTGTTATTATATTTTACTTGAAAAATTTTAAAATATATTTTTTTCAATAGTATATTTAAGTTTTCTATTTTTATATGTAAATATTAAATAAACATAATTTACCCTTCCATCGAACTCATGATTATTATATTAATCATGTTACTAATCATATGTAAAAAATTATATGATAATGTCTTGTTTATTATTGCAATGTTCCTATTTAACTTATAATTATCATTAATAAATATTATTAAATTTATTGTACATTATATATTTTAAATTTTATTAACCGTATAATGGTCAAAAATTACCTACCATATTTAAATGGTTTTTTGTATTTTTATTAGATACATTGATACATCTAGCCAAAAAATGTAATCATGATTTATAAATTATATATTCCATATTTATTTATATTTTTGATAAATTTTACTTTATAAAATTTTAATGTTTTTATTTCTACATCAAATTTAACTTAATATATTTATGAAATAAACTCTTAATTTTTCCCTTATATGGGGAATGCATTTTATATTATATTTTATACCTAACTATGAGTCAAAAATACAATAAAGAGGAATATATCATATAAAAATTACTTTAATATATTTATCATTTGAGGATAATAAATTTATTTATTATTTTATTAAATTAACAGTAGTTAAAATGTTTTGACATTGGTCTATCGAATATCAAAAACCATTTTCTACACAATCTCATTCAATCAAAATACACAAATGATCGATAGATATGTTTTAAAAGAACCCCATTTGAAAAATCCGATATATTATATTATTTGCGTAGTTGTCCTTATAAGCCATTTTAATACAAAAGATTTCATATGGGGTATTTTTATATTTTGCAATATGTTCAATTAAATACTCTAAAAAGTAAAATAAAATAGAAAAAATATTTAATTTATATTATTTTCATAAATTTAATTGATAATAAAATTACCATGAATAAGAAAATTAAAATGTAAAATTTAATAATTTTTAAGAAATAAATTAAATTGAAAATTATTCATATAATATTTAAATGATGAAATATAATATTAAAAAAAATTATAAATGAAAAATATGTAAAATAGAAATTAAAAACATACAACTATCATTGGATTTTCCAAATCAAGTTACTATAGAAAAATAAATTATATAGTGTATATGAATGGTATAGATATATGAGTGATAAATTTTTAAGAATAAGAAAAATTTTAATTCTGTACTATGTTCTAAAACCACAGAGATATTTCATATAAATAGGTTAGATCCTGAATATACCCAATGCTAAATATTTTTGACTTAATAATATATATTCTAAAAAGTTTATTGATTCCGTTAATAAATGTACTATTGCATTGTGATTGTAATGATTCTTATAAAAACAATTATTGGTCTATATTTTCTACATTATTGTAATTACCCCTTCTATATCAAACACCATCAACATCATGATATATGTGTTGAATTTCATGGAGTATAACACATCCCCTACAAAATTTTTATATACATTTCCAAAAAATATCAAAGCCCCCAGATGATTTTTTGATAAATATATATACATTTGTTTACTGGTAAATAATAATATAAATTAAGCATTAATATTTGGTTTCCTCAATGTATTTTTGATGTATAAAATTTTCATTATTAACTACTATAACACATTCTATGATTTGTTTTCGAAAAATCCATCAGATAATATTATTTTAATTACTTATTGTTTTATTTATTGTTTTCAATTTCCCATTTCATTTGTTTTTATAGTGAATTAGTTGTAATTCATTCATAGGATTCCATGTATCCATATAATGATATCAATTTTTCATTTAATTTTAAATTTAATGTATTTTCTTATTCTCATAGTACCACTTCAATTCATTGACAAAAACCTATAGAAATTTTATTATTGTGAAATTTTATCATTCGTATATATTTTATTTATTTCATTATCTATAATGGTGATTTCATATAGATTTTTTTTTTTAATTTCCACTATATATGTAATATGATAAATGAATACATTTCAATAGCCACCAAATTTTTATTCCGTTTATTTCATGCATTGTACTCACTAAAAATTAAATTCATGAACTTACTATCCTACATTTATCCATCTATATTTTACTTACTCAAAAATTCTAACATTATAATGAAATTCAGAAATTGAATTATATATCAATAACATCATTGAATACGTATTTTATTTTTAAACATTACTCTGAGAGAATTAATAAAATCTCAATAATGTATTATAATTCTAAAAAAATATCATTAGAGGATGAAAAAAATTATAAAAATTATTAATGTATATTTTAAGATCCATCGTGGATATATGAATTTTTTCATCAAGCTACAAATACATCTTTTTCCCATTAACCACTAAACTATTAAGAAATTAATCACTTGTAAATTAATAAAATATATATATAATCTCTCATAATTTTATCCACTATAAAAATATAATTCTTCAATATCAAAAGCTGTATCAAAAAACATTAGATCATGTTCCAATTGCGAAAAATTCAACGAAACTACTACTGAGAAATAATTTCATAAATTTTTTATCAAAAATTATTACCGATTTCTTTTATTTTAGATATAATCTATGAAATGTTTTATATAGGATTTTATTGGTTTTGATTTTCACATTATTTATTAGTTATTAATAATTTCATACATAATTTCATAATAACTTAAATTTTAAATTTTTCATTTTTTATTTTACACTTTTATGAAATAGAAAATATGTTGTATATTTATTAAAAAAAATAATTTTCCATAACTATAATATTTTTCATTATTATTATATTTAAATGATACATACAGTTAATGTGAATCATTAATAATTATCATAAATCAATGATAATTAGTTTTCTTTTCAACCACTATCTTTCTATCATAATATTTAGCAATATTTAAAATATTTTTTTTTCACATACTCAATGGGATTTCATATTGATTTTTTTCAAGAGTGTGAATTTATCCTTCGAAATACTTGATTCTAAAATGATTTAATGTGCATAATAAGATTTATAATTGATAAATTATGAATTTTCTATATTTTCTTGAAATGCATACATTGTAATAGTTGTTTATAACTCATTGTAGTTTAAATTCATCATTTAATATATCACAATCCATCCTCGGGCCTCGTGCCATGACTACCCCAGGCCCACCTTCCATAGGCCTAGGGTTGGCGACTAGCACCAAAGGCGTAAATATCTAAGATGGGATAGGTCATGACAAATTGGTATCAGAGGAATCAGTTCTACCGTAGAACATAAGAATATGATCTTTCTTTTTTTGCGACAGAATAGTGTTAAGGGTACTAAGTGTGGTTTTTAGTTCAGGGAGTCCATTGTTGATGCGGCGTTAGACGTATCAATAAACAGGACTCTGGATTTTGATTTCCGACTTAGTGCACTAAAACACCGATTGCGTGTTTGTTTTCAAAAGTTTTTCTTTAAGTCAGCTCAACCAGGTTAGCTCACTAGGTATAATGTTATGATGATGTTGCATCCGTTTCATTCAGGATGGCTCCACGCGGACGACCAGTTAGAGAATATTGTGTCATACACACAAAATCCCACCGAGCGATAAGGCCTCAGTGCATGGCCATTTTCTAGTGGAGGCACCAGCAGTACGACTTCCTATTGGGCCATCGATTCTACCAGCCCCAGTAGCAGATGATACACGACTCTTGAGCGCATTGGACGAGTTCCAGAGCCAAAGGGCGCCCATGTTTAGGGGAGAGATGGACCCACATGCAGCTGAGGATTGGCTGGAGGCTGTGGTGAGTGTCTTTAGACTAGAAGGGACACCAGCCATCCTTATGGTGATCCTTGTCGTGAGTATTCTTCAGGAAACAATAGGAAAATGGTGGATCCTGATGCTCCAGGTGCATGATGAGGTGACACTTCTCTGGGCAGACTTCAAGAGCCTGTTTTGGGTGGAGTTTGTCCCAACCACCCTACGTGCGGTATAGATATAGGAACTACTGCATCTACACCAGGGTAGCATGACAGAGGCACAGTACTCGGTGAGGTTCACCGACCTCTCGCGCTACTCCACAAACATGGTACGAGACCAATTCTTCAGGGCCCAGACCTTCGAGCAGGGGCTCAGGTGAGAGATCAGAGCTTTGGTGATCTCGCTCAATATCTCAACGTAGGCGGGGATGTTTGAGTGATCCCTATTATTGGAGAGTTTCCTAGCTATGTAGCCTCCAGCTTCATGACTCACCGCTAGTCGACATACATCAGAGTCTTCTATAGCTCACAGTAGACATATGAAGAAGAGGTCCAAGAGGACAAGACCTATAGGTGGATGATCGCACGACTCAGGATCGGTTGTGCAAGGCACATGGGGTGCAGACAGACCTTCCAGGAAAGGGAAATGTTACTCATGCAGCGGATCGGGTCACATGGCTCGTGACTGTCTGACCCACTGTTCGGATGATCAGCAGATGGTCGACAGACAACCTTGGCAGAGACATAGATTTGATCGAGGAAGTCCGTAGGGCGCAGGAGAACGTGGAAGAGGAGCTGGTCGAGAATCTGGTGGTGGGAAACGTTTCGAATTATTAGCACCACTACCACCAAGAGGTCTACTCCGATTGCCGGGAGAAGGTGGACTGGTGATAGGTCAGCTCCAGGCAGCAAAGGCTTATAATCATGGATCTCTAGAGATGATTCGAGGTACAATCTGTGTCTACTACACCATAGATTAAGTTCATATAGACACAGGTTCTAGCCACTATTTCATTTCTACATCCATCGTTCAGAGCTAAAAGATTATGACAGAGCCGTTGGATCTATCCTTACAGCTAGAGACTCCTACGATAGTAGACACGATGATTACACTATGTTTCTGGTTGGGTGAGCTTACTCTAGGTGGCGAGAGATTCGGCTGGGATATCCTTGTAGCGATGTCAAGGCCTTACGACGTCATCTTGGGTATGGATTGTTTATATATAGTCCATGCTCAGATTGACTGTATTTGGCGTGAAGTATGGTGTGTCCGCACAGATGGGACAAGGTTCACATTCACTAATGAGAAAGTATCCTTTTAACACTATACAGACTTACATGGAGTAGGGTGTAGCCTATCACTAATCAGTTGGCCTGCCTTACCCTCGGAGTAGTTGATATAGAGAGTCTAAGCTTTCTTGATGTGGGGGACCAGTACACGAATGTTTTCCATTATGATGTCATAGGTCTAACTCCTCACAGATAGGCGCACTTATACATTGAATTTTACCCCGGGACAACACTGATAACTACACCAACATATCAGATGGCTCTCACTGAGCTTCATGAGCTGCAGATTCAACTGGATGACTTATAGAGAAAGGGATTCATCTGGCCCAATGTTTCTCCCTAGGCTGCCCTGATTATTTTCGCCAAGAAGGAGGATGGGTACTTGAGTCGTTATGTCAATTATTGTTGCCTGAATCAGGTGACAGTGAAGAAAAACTTCCCACTCCTGATGATTGATGACCTCTTTGATCAGCTGAAGGGAGCACAATGGTTCTCAAAGATAGACCTCAGATCAGGATATCATCACCTTAGAGTTCTAGATGAGGATGTGCAGAAGACATCCTTTAGGTGTTGGTACGACCACTACAAGTTCTTGGTTATGCCCTTTGGCATAACAAATGCTATAGTGGTGTTCATGGGACTCATGAACATAATATTCCAGCCATACCTCAATTGCATTGTCGTAGCCATCATCGTTGACATTCTAATCTACTCGACTACTAAGGGGGAGCATGCCTACAATTTGTAGGTAGTACTGAACACACATCGAGAGCACCAACTTTATGGTAAGCTCTCAAAGTGCCATTTTTGGATATGAGAGGTTCACATTCTGGGCCACATCATCTCGGAGGTTGTACATGTAGTCGATCCAGTGAATATTGAGGTGGTACTGGTTTGGGAGCCACACTGGAGTGTGATAGTGGTACAAAGTTTCTTGGGTTTTTCTGGTTACTACCAGTGGATCGTCCCAGACTTCTCTAGAGTTGCAACACTACTATCAACCTTGGCGAAGAAGGAGAAACCCTTCGTGTGGTCATAGAGATGCCAGTATAGCTTTCAAAAGCTGAGGTAGAGGCTGAATAGTTCCCCCATCTTGAGGCTTCCATAGGAATGAATTTGGTATGTAGTTTACTAAAACGCATCTAGTAAAAATCTCAGGTGTGTCCTGATGCAGGTGCGAGCATTGATCACATATGGTTCTCGGCAGTAGAGACAACATGAGAAGAACTACATTACCCATGAACTCAAATTAGAAGTAGTGGTCTTTGCCTTGAAGATGTGGTGACACTATCTGATGGTTGAATGTTTTATCATGTACTCTTATCATAAGAGTCTCAGGAGTATCTTCTCTCAAAAGGATCTGAACCAGAGACAGCAGCGATGGCTTGAGTTCCTCCAGGACTATGACTACAAGATAGTCTATACTCCTGGAAAGGGGAATGTTGTAGCAGATGCACTCAGTTGGAGATATGTTATACAACTTCTAGGTGAGGCGACAGAGCAGCTTGCTGCCTTACCGATATCCTACGTTGATAGAGACGGAGCAGCCTTTCTATAGTCACTTACATTCACTCCTCCACCTCTTCAGTGAGTCAGGGAGGCACTGCATGGAGATACTGACTATGAGACACGGCGTGCCCAGTTATCCCCTGGGTAGGCACCTGATAGATTTTCTAAAGGTGGGGAGCACATCATCATATTTAGAGGACATTCTATAGTACCAGGGTCATTTTAGGAGGATGTGTTGAGGGAGTTCCACACATCCCCTTTAGCGGTACATCTAGGAGTGGAAAAGTTGTATTCGAACCTCAGCCGAAAGAACTGGTGTCCAGGTATGAAGAAGGTGGTAGTGGAGTTTGTATCTCGATGACTCACTTATCAGCAAGTGAAGGCAGAGTACCAGGTACCAGTAGACTTGGTACAGTCTTTAGAGGTCCCAGAGTGGAAGTGGGATGGGATATGCGTGGACTTCATGAAGGGTCTTCCACATACATCCAGGGGACATGACTCGATTTGGGTTATTATTGACCGACTCACCAAGTCGGCCCACTTACTAACGATCAGAGATCAGGGCTCAGTAGAGTGCTCGAAACACCTCTATGTGCAATATATTGTGCGGCTACATGGATTACCTTCTTCTATTGTCTCTGATCATGACACACAGTTTACTTCTCGGCTATGGAAGGGGTTGTAGGAGGCTTTCGGGACACAACATCGTCCATCCTTAGACATATGGTCAGACAGAGCGGTCCATTCAAACTCTCGAGGACATGCTCTGTGCATGTGTCCTAGACATCGGTCACAGCTAGGAGGATAACTTATCATTGGTGGTTTCTGCCTACATCAATAGCTATTACTCCACCATAGGGATGGATCCTTTCGAGGCGTTTAATGGTTGACCTTTCAGATCACCCTTGTGCTGGATAGTCCTAGGGGAGTCAGCACTAGTGGGACCAGAGGTGGTATGAGATACCATGAGGAATGTGAAGATCATCTAAGAGGGGATGAAGAATTCAAAGAGCCAGCAGACATTATATTATTATAGGAGACAGATACCTATGGAGTTCAAGGATGCCAACCACGTCTTTCTACGGGTCTCACCCCAACGTGGTCTACGGTGATTTGGCCAAGGAGGAAAGTTATATATGAGGTTTATCGAAACATTTCATGTCCTCGATAGAGTAGCCGAGGTCGATTACCACCTGGCTCTTCCACCACAGTTACACCGGGTGCATGACATCTTCCACGTATCTCAACTGAGGAGATACATGCACGACCCTTCTGACATCATCCACCATGGAGAGATTGACGTCAATGATTGGGAGACTTTCAAAGAGGTTCAAGTAGAGATTGAGGATCAACAAAAGAGGGTCCTACGTGGATGGATGATACCTATGGTTTGTGTACGCTGGCAGCATGGGAACCTCTAGGAGAGAACATGTGAGCGAGAGGCTCAGATGTGTGCTCAGTACCACAACTTGATCCAACAGTTTGAGTTGTATCTTATGGGGATTTAAAGCCCTAAGGTGGGAAGAATTTAAAGACATGGAAACTCTATGAGAAATTTTTTAATTAAATACATGTGAATTTTAGGAGTCTAAAAAAATTTATGGGGCATGATTCCGAGGCCCGGTGTGTCCAGAATCAGTTTCTGATGTTTTGTTCGGGTATGTTCCGTAGACCTACGAGCGGGTTTTTTAAACTTTTGAACCAGTTCTGAAAACTAAAATCTAAAGGCACTATTAAACTCGCAGAGCCGGTATTATATTAAGGAGAATTTCACCTCTACAGCTGTTTGTTGAGAGTAAAAGTTGTTTTTTCTGTTTTCATTAAAAAAAGTGAGCTACACTTTATTTTATTTGAGCTGCCATATGGGTGTCTAGTAGTTGAAACATCCTCTTGGAGGTTCCAGGAGGGACCACCACAGCTTAACCTCCCATGAGAGGTTATGTTGGTGGGGCCCAGCAGAACATAACATCCTGTGAGAGGTTACGATGTGGGGACCATCCAAACATAACCTCCCACGGGAGGTTACGTCGGGGGGACCACACGAGGCTAAACCCCCTATTGATGGAGGAGAGTAAAACCTCTCAACTCTTCCACATTAATGGGGGAGAGCCTCTCCACCTTTCCTCTAATTAAATGGAGCCAACTCCCATTATATTAATTTGTGCCAACACACATGAATTAATTATGGGGATCCTTGTAATTTATTATCCATTTTTTAATTTTGTGCCAATACATCAAATAATATATCTAGTTTTATTTTTGGGTTGGAATTTTTCATTACGGTGGAAACCATGGGTGCTTTAAGGAGAGGATTATTAGGAGAAGCCCCCAATGAAGAACTCTCGCCAACAAAGAACGTTGAAGATGATCCTTCTTAAACTACCTTCCTAGACACCTACCAATGTGGAGCGTCTTAAGAGAGCCGATGCATCTCGTATTTGGAAGTGTGTGGAGGACCTGATGAATGATGATTCTCTTTATCTACTTTCCACGACTCATTGAATGAACGAAGCATGAAAATCAATGGTAGAGGTTTTAATTTTGTGTTGTATCCCTTTTCTCTTTCTCTTCATCGGATAGAATGAATTATTTTTGGAGTTTGTAAAATAATTGTTGTTCATCGTACTACAAGATAAACCAATTGATACCACACTAAATGCGGAGGGTGTGGGTCAAACCAACATGGCCCAACCCCTCTGTCGATCTAGTTTATGTTGAAATTTCGGCGATGAAGCGGCAACAGGGCGACGAAGGTGGCAACGATAAAGGTCGTGATGCCCTCAGAATCCGCAAATGGCACCACCCCTGCAGCGCTTCGGTGCTCCCAGCCGAACACCGCCAGCCTGAGCCGCGCCGAACCGACCTACCCAGCCACCACCCAGCCGTCGGCCCGCCTGCCCGTGGCCTCTCGCGTGCGCTGTCTACGACATTCCCGGCGCCCTTCTGGCCTACCCACGCCCCACACAGGTTACCCCCAACCTATCCGTCACCCGGCCGGCCAGCCCGCGCCCTGTGCGCCCGTCTCGTGGCCTACCAGGCCACCTACCGGCCTGCTCAGAGACCTCCTGGATGACCTGCCATCCTACCCAGCGCCCTTCCCAGCTGCCGCACAGCCTTCTCGGTCAAGCCTCCCAAGTCATGCCCCACATGGTGCTAGCCAAACCAGCCCCAACCTCCGGACCGAGATGCCTACGCGGCGACCTCCGGGCCGAACCGCCCTCATAGTCCACTGGGTCGGGCCTTGCGGACTAAGCAGAACCTAACTAGCTGGTCTGCCAAATGGGTTGGCCAGACCCAACAGGTCTGACCGGACCCAAGCCCACTACCGACCCTTTACTTCCTTTGGCTATATCTAGGCACCAAAAGACTATTTGACGAACCGTCAGCGACACTGTTATTCTTGGAGTACGATAGTGCCTTTGAGTATACCCCACCGGAGCTCGGGGTATAGTAGAGATACGGTCAGGATTGATCGTGTAAGAATCCAACTGGGCCCCTAGGACTAAAATTCTAATAACTAAGAGACCGTGCATCCGATTAACTTGTCGTCTCTTGCATTGATACCTCTATGATGTGTCAGAAATTTGATGTACTTCTACGTGGGGCTTCATGACAGTTGGAGTATCGACCATTAGCTTGTGGAGAAAAACCTTCCAGAGGTGAGCGGACAGAGTGTGGAAACCTCGTAGCTAGCTGAGACATGATGAATAATGACCGATCGACACAAAGTGATTTAGTTAGATCAATGGGGAATGCCTGGATGTGGTGGTGGACCCATGACAGAGGAGCGCCTAGTTTTGGCGGCAGACCCGCAGTAATCGACAGGAGGAGTACCTATGCAGGCAATGAGGTGGAGCATCTGGTTGTGTCGGTAGAACTATGGTGGGGAGAGCTTCTGTGTAATGTAACAGACCCATGGTACTCGACAGGAGGAGTACCTTAGCCATCCAAGGTTAGTGGGAAGCGCTATGGTGTCACGGCAGGACCACTGTACTTGACATAGGAGGAGTTCTCCATCAGCCATGGTTTCGACAATGTGAACAAAAATCCTGGTTTGAGATGAGTCAGTAACATTGTGTTTTTACTCATGATTGAGATTGATTACTGGATAACATAGGTATATATATGGAAATATACTTAAGTAAGGTTCTACGTTGATTTCATACTTTTTTTTTATCCTTGTCGGATTTTGTGAGACCTTTAGAGTCTCGGTGTCCCTACTAAGTATTGTTATACTAACCCTTGCACGGGCTATGCTCGTGCCTCTTTGTGTTGGATGTAGACAACGAGTAGTGCTGACTGAGGCTGAGTATATCAGGACTGCACAATACTCGAAGGTGGACCACATGGCGTGAAAGTACATGGAGTAGAAGGACGAATGTGAAGTGTTGTGGTGGCTATCTGTACCTACCCTTCAGGTAGGATCCGGGGTGGACGATCGAGGGGTTGTTTACCTTTCTTCATTAGTATTTTTTTTCAGTTTCCTTGTACTTTATATATGGGATTGTATTTCCATCCCCCTTTACTCTTTAGCACTCCTTTTTTATATACATTTTTTAGTTAGTTTTTGCTTCCATTTTGTACTCTGTTTGTGTGTGATTAAAATTTATAAAGTCAATGCATTCCATTCTTAGGGTTTTTTTCCTTTGGTGCTAGTCGCCAGCCCCTGGCCTATGGAAGGCGGGTTTGGGGTAGTATTTCGGTATATCCATTTTTAATGTGTGAATAATAATTATATTGAAGGTTTTTTATTTATTGTTTTTAGACACTACTTTTAGTTTTCCTATTCCTTGAATAGATATTGGAGATCCTCATTATAAAGTTATTATATTTAAATGGACTATGGATGTGACTTTTTAATGGGAATCAAGTAATTTTTTTTATCTTACCATTTATTCCAATAAAAAAATAAAATTCTTCCTTTAATGCACAATTTAAAAATATTTTTATTCATAAAATATATCATGGTGTGTAAAATACGAAAAATACTGAATAGTTATCAACATTAAATTTCATTTCTCAATGGTTTTTATCTTCAATTAATGTATTTACTTATTTTTTTCCAATTAATTTTAATATACCTATTTTTAATCTAGATGGTGCACTCAAATATAATCCAATATTCACTTAGTTCTCCCTCACAGACAAACATGCTTTTTTGACTGAAATATAAAAAATAATTTTTTAATGTTTTTTTATTTTTTATTCAACAATGCATTATATATCACCAATTTATGGATTTCTTAATATGTTAATGTTATATATAGAAAAAATATATCATAAACCTTTAGTTTTAAATTTGAATATGTTTTACTAAAATAACCCACAGATTCATATAATAGGGTAACCTCATGTTAGTCTACGCTCTAAATATAATTTATTTTTTCACTATATTAGAATGAGAAATGTTTTAATTTTTTTTTAAAAATAATATGACTGTATATTTTTATTGATTATTTTGAAATGAAAATTATTGAATATTCAATAATATTATTTTATGAAATAGGAAATAAATAATTCATATTGGTATAATCTTTATAATAATATATTTAAAACATATATATTTTTAAGAAAACAAAAAAATAGTTCTATTAGGATATTTTATTAATTATTCATTATACAAAGAATAATTTATTATTATATATATAATGGATTTATTTTTATCAAATATATGTCAAATAATATTCTTTCTCACTATTGATTTGTACATTCCTTCATTAAGAGATGACCATAATGCATATATGAATTAATTTTTTCTAAATATCGATTCACATAATATAATTAATTGATCCAATTTCCTTTTATTACCATCATTATTTCATTGTAAACTAACAATAATGTCTTCTCCATCATTGGGCCTTAGTTAAAATGTAAATAATCTTCACCTATTGAAAATGAAGATATCATTGAAACTCACCAGTAATAAATCTAAAAGCCTTCAATCATAATATAAATTGTGTAATATAAAAAAAAGAAAAAAAAATATTTTTTATAGTCATGTTTATAACATTGAATCATATGAATTTATTTGAATAAATAGTAAATTAAATACAATTTAATGATTAATCATATATATTTTTAATATAATTATCCTGAATACAATGTATTATTAAAAGTGTTTTATTTTAATTCATAGATAATGGTTATTTATTTAAAATGAATATGACATAATAAGTTTTAAGAGATGTGTATTATTTTCATTCCTTTTATATTTTTTTACTTTTAAATTGAATGTCATTATAATAAATTAAATTTTAAGAGTAATATATAAGCTTTGAGTTATCCCAAATTTCATAATTATCTATATCATAGATCTCATGGTTCGTTATTATTTTATTTTTTATTCAATTAAATAAATATTACATTTGGTTTTATTACCATGATAATAAATATTTAGGTAAAACAAGACATATATAGAATTGATTCATATTAAATGAATTAATTAGTTAAAAGCAGATGATCATTATCATATTTATTTTTTTATTTTCAGAAATTAAACATTATTAAATACATAATGAAATGTGAATTAAAAAAATTACTCATAAGACTAAACTAACCATTAACCATATAAAATTATTCATTTTTGTTTTATCATATCCATTGTAATATATAACATAATTATCAAATTTATTGCCTATATGTAATTATATATAAAAACCAAAAAAGGCGTTAAATCAATATAAATTTAAATCAATTATCTAAAAAATCATTATTCTATATGTTTTATTTTTATAAATATTCTAAATACCCTATAAATAAGATACACCATTATTTTATTTATAATAATCCATCAAAATATTTTATACGAGTACATTTTAAATATCATTGAATGAATACTTGTATATGGGTAATAACCTAATGAAAATATAAATTTAAGTCAATAAAATGAATTTTTATATAATTATTGACTAGTGGATCATTGATAAAAATTATCACGGACTTGGTAATGTTTAAAATACCATATATAGTATTGAAGTATTTTTTAAATCATTTAATTTTTTATCCCAAATATGTTTGAAGACACCAAAAATATATACCATTGTACCAAATTTGAATCATTATAAATTATCAATACACCTATATATCATTTGGAAATACACAATATGATAAACTACCAAATATATTGTTTGATTGATTAATTATATAATATATATACTAGAACTATATAAATTTAGTGAGAAATCAATTCATAAAAACTATATACAAATACGTAATGAGTAAAAAAATTAGGTAAAAGTAACCATTTGATAATACATTATTCTCAAATCAATAAATTCACTAAAATAATAATTATTTTTCCTACAATGTAATTACTCACTATGAAAAGGTAGTTTTTGTTTTATAAATTCAAAATATTCTGTTACAATGTTATTATTATGTAGTTCATCAAAACACTCTCTTTATAAAAATCAATCTTTAATGTGATTATGAAAGAATTACAACTAATTTTTATTTTTATTTATCTTCTGTTTTTATTTAAGTAGAATAAAATGAATATATGCCAATATACAAAAATATACTATTGATAATTAGTATTAAAATGTTTATATTAGACACATTATCCATCTTACACGATAATAAATCAGGACTATGGAAACCAATTATACTCTAACTGGGAATGACTTGTATCACAAAAAGAGTACATGTATGATTTAAAAGTTTATAAATCCAATTAAATATACATTTATGTATTTTTACATTATATATTAACTAGATTGATTTTATAATTCATCATTTAATTTTTCATTTTAAGTGATGTTATTTTATAAAACCCTTACTTTCTCATCCTCCTCTTAATCTAGGTATATTTTATCATCAATATTGTTCACCATCGGAGTATATCACATATTAGAGTGATGTGTAATTATAATTATATCAAATGTAAAATAAAAACATTATTACCATAATTGGTTACTATATTTATAAATTTAATGGAATAATATAAGTAAATTTTATGTATTGATAAAGAAAATAGTCTATAGAAGTTGTTTTTCAATATTTAGTAACTTTATTATTTTGTGGATATTACTTAGTGAACTTTTTAAATAAAATTTTTAATGTTCTTATGTAATTATAAATATGACCACTAAATGAAGAAGGAATATAGTCTTGAAATGTAGGTACTTTTATTAAATTCCAGAATAAACATGAAAATTATTTATCTATTTCAATCACTTTGAACAACTTGATGATGGATATTGTATGATACATTATTATTATCTGAATGAAAACTAAATTATGATATAAATTTTTCCACTATTATGTCTTTAAATTAATTTTATGCATGTTATACCTACAAAGACCTATGATTGTTTTTTAAATGAAAAGAAACTAAAACATGATATTAATAATATTTATACCTTTTCATGTCTAAACAAGTAAATCAAAACTATAAGAAAACCATGAAAAACAATATTAGGTTATTTAATTGATTCCAATGTAAGGTTTTTTCATTCATGTTTAGATGACATGAAATTGAATTTTTATTTTTTGTTAATAATATATTAATTATCAAATATTCTTTTCACTGTAAAACATGTTTTTGTATAACACATTAATAATTCTAGAATGGATGGTCTAAAGGGAAAATGTGATGTAGTTTGTTGAAAAATGTTGGTATTTAACACAGTAACCATAATAATTATATTTTAAGCATTTATAATTTTAGTATGAATTCATATTTGTAAATATAATATTAAATGAATAATTAAATATTTTTTTTAATATATTCAGAGAAAAAAATATATTCTCTACATAAATCACTCTTTAAAAAATAATATGGATTTTTTGTATAACCTAATTATTTGAGGGGGAACCATGAGAGTGGTAATAGGGGGAAATAATAGAGTAATGAATGATTTGCTAAAAAATATGATGAATATAACACCAACATATGTTTTTTATTTGATTGATATTTATTTTCATATATTCAATTCATTATTATTTTTGAAATGATTATGTTGATTTTTTTATTAATTTTTTTTGGGTAAAACATTCAAGATAATTAATGTTTCACATCAATTTATATTTATTAATAACAATATTTTTATATCAATTCATCAAACCATATATAAAAATATTCATTAATAAACTATATACATTTTTGAAATCAACGATTCCATCCTATTAGTTGGTCTTAAAAAATATTATTATTGTATGATTGATGGGACAATCTGACATGACCATATATCACCCATTAATCTTCTTATATCACTCATATATGTTCATCAATTATATTCCCCTTCATTTTATGTGTCGGTGAGATGGATTTTTTTAGATGGTAGAGATATAGGAGGGGTGCATCCATTATAGTGACTTTTTTGTGTCTGAATTGGGTTGTTTATGGAATGTTAAAATTGAAAAAAATAATAAAATTTTATAATGTGACAATGAATAATCACTATCATTTTCTATTGATCGATGATCCTTTCGACCACATTTGGGGTTCCAGTTGGTTCTCCATTATGAATTTTCAGTATATATTTCACTAATTAAATGTTATGGAATGAGATATTGAGGATACTATCATTGGATAAATATATGGACATTATGACTACATGGTCATTCCTTTCATTATTACAAACACACCCTCATAGTTCATGGGACATATGAAATCCATGTTCTATGAGTTCCTGGACAAGTATTTTATTATCATTATTGATGATATAACAATCTAAAAAATTGATATAGTAGGAGGATATCAAATATATCAAAGAATTTTTTTCATGTTCATTATTGAAACAAGCCCTATATAATGTGGTCCAAGTGTAAATTTTTAACATTATAATTTCATCTTCTAGTGCATGTGACCTCTGATCAATTTTGCGGTTTAGAACCCACAATGATTGAGGTTGTAATTTCTTATGAAGGATCCTAAAATGTGGTACAGGTTCGTAGCTTCCATGGTATCACATGATATTATCAGAGGATTTTTGATGATTAATCTCGATGAGTATTCTTATTGCAAGTATTTACATAGAAGGACTATGACATGGTGTGGACCAACCATTTATAGGAATGGGTAGTTGGTTATTTATCCTGGGCATTATATACTAGGGAAATGTTGGTTTGTTTGATGTATTCTGTTACGCATCCCATTTGGGATTGAGTTATGTATTGATGTAGTAGAAGAACGTTAACTCTTAATGTTCTATGTAGTTATGCCCTCATAAATTTTACTATCCCACACATGATCTAGAACTATATGAAGTTATGTTTTCACTAAATTTTTCGAGGTGTTTCCACATTGGGGAGAGCATTGTGGTCCTTCTTATAATGAGAGTTTATGTTATTTATTGTCTAACCATGATATTAATCTACGACATCAACCAGGGTAGAGTTTGTTCTTGACATTAATTTTTTGATCTCCTACACATTAGTCATGGGGAATGTCGTAGATGATTCTTTAAGAGAAATGTAATAGAAATATTTTGTTCCGGAGAATATATTTTCGATTAGAGTGATGGGGTTATTAGATTCCCTAAATATAAATGAAATGATAAATGGTGGTAGAGGAATTTTTTCAATGATGGCTCTGTCTTATCTGATGAAGTAGGTGGTGGAGTCTTAGTCAGGGGATAGATATTCGTTTTATTGTCTTATCATGTTGTACATAGTGATTCTATGGAAGGATGGTTGGAGGATGGTTTGAACCAGATGTTTTTTTATTATAGTATTTTTTCATTTAGAAATTCTCTACGGAGTCCTTTTTGGGATTCATATATCAAAATTGGTGGTACATCAAGGAGATTACATGATGTTATATGGTTTGATGAAAAAATTTAGGTGGGCCATGATGAAATGAGATATGGATGAGTTTGTTTCCCACTATCAATTTTTCAAAAGGGTAAATTCCATAAATCATATACGTGTAGGTTTTTTTCATACCTTGGATGATCTAGAGTGGAAATCAGATGAAATCACAATGGATTTTCTCACAAGTATTTCTATAGCTCCGGGTGTTTGTGATTCTATCTTGGTGATTGTTGGGATGATAATAAAATCATTATACTTTTTAGAAATCAAGGATTCAAGAAAAATAGATGTTTCAAGAAAATATATGTAGAGGTTGTGGAGTGGCTGCATAGAGTGTTGAGGTCTATTATCTCATATTGAGAGAAATTCATTACCGTATGATTCTGTATGGGATTACATCAGCCATTTAGAACTCATTTATGTCACAAAAATTCATTCTGCACTCAGATAGATGGTAATATGGATCAGACCGTCTTGAAAATTGATGATATGTCTCGGGCATGTTACATAAACATTAAAGGATCATGGAAAAAACACACACGCATGTTCATGTTTTTATTTGATACTAGTACTAAACTATGAGTACAAACGACATATTAAACTAATTTTTTTTAAATGTAAATATAATTATATTTTTAATGGCTAACTGCCAATAATAATGATTACTAATTTTATAATTCAAATGTAATGGAACATAAAACTGGAATAGGAGTGGACAAATTAAGGACATACCAAAAACAATTGAAAAAAGAAATGATATATAAAAAGTAATTTCAAATTTTTGTGGGAGAATGAAAATCATTTTCAAAGGTATTCAAGACATGCTTGATGGCCATAGTGGGTAAGCACCAACACTCCACTTCACTACACACCATTATAGGGTTCTTCCAACTAGGAATGCCAACATGATCCATATAAACAGTAATGCATGTATAATAATTCGAGCAGAATGAAAATAATATTGTAGGAGTGGTTTTAATAAAAAATAAAAATGGGAAGAAAATTAATTTGAATACCTAATGACAAAAAACAATCTTATGTTGCACCAAAATATAGGAGGTTGATGTTTTAGATGTTTTTCATAAAAATTATATTGTAATGTCTACCAAGAAAAAAGTGTTGTTACTGTATGTCTTCATGCTTCATCCTCATCTAGAAAATGGACAGTATAGATGAAAAGACATATAGATTAATAAATAATAATGAGTATTGAAATATGAAAATCCAATCCAAAAATAAAAAACAGTTTCTTTATAATAAAAATGATTGTTCTTGAATTTAACATTATATAAATCATATGATTGCAATACTTCCAATTATAGAAAAAAAGAGGGTGCAATTCAGTGGAACAATAATTAATATATCCATAAATTGAAACCGGAAATTGATTCATGTTTTAATATATAAAAACAATGATACATAACATGGTATGTCTTATTAAACTAACAATTGAGGATATTCAATGTCCACTGAACATAGGAATTTAATTTATAGTGACCTATTACATGACTACATAGTTTCATATTCTTTTTTAATTAAAACATTGGGATCTAATAATAGTAATTAATCTTTCATTTTTGAATTACACACATTGATGGTTTTTTTATTGAATACAAAAATGAAACATAAATAAAATGAGGTAAAAACATACTATTTATATAATATTTATAAAATTAATTAATGTAAAATGAATAGGTATAATATACGAAATATACATGGGTAAATAGTTTCAAAAAAAGAAGGATATATTAATCATATAAAAAAACTAATCATCATAATACATAGTGAAAAATGATTTTACACTCTATATAATTTAAAATAAATTTAACAAAAAATAAGAAATCAAAAAACAATAATGAAATCAATTTAACTATGAACATGTACGTCTACCACGCATTGGCATCATCATATATTAGACTATTTTTTGACTTTTGTAGTTCAGTTTTCCATTCTTTATGGTGTGTATTTCCATAAATATATTTGATATAGCCACCCTATATTGACATATATGGACATTTTCTTATAGTCCATCATCAATATCAGAATATCATGACATGTATTTCTACATAGAGATTATTGTTAGTAAAATTTTAATCTAGTATCATAAGTAGTTTAAATCATTGAAACACATATTATAGCATTACCATTAGTCTATTATTTAATAGTGCATAGATTAATATTGAATGAAGAGTTTTTTATATAAATTTAAAAATACACAATAATCATGAAATTGTAGAATGTGTTCATATAGTAATAGAAATAACATATAATTAAATAATAATTATAGTTATATACCTTAGTGGAATAAATGATTGAGGTTTATCTATCAAATCTAGTGCAAAAGTTTGATTTTCCTGAAGAAGAAATAACACTATTATGATCTAACCATGCTTGATTAAAATGAATATGAAATTCAGTTGATTCATATAGGTTAATAAAGAAAATGGGAAAAGGGGAATGAAATTATACCTAGATATACTCAATCCCAATACTTACTCATGATGACCCATTTCTTTGATATTTCTATATTGTAAAATAAAAAAACATTAATTTTTTGTTCTTTATACCTTCAAAGGAATTTAAAAATAATTATGTAGTATTACCAGATTGTGTTAGAAGATTTTTGTTAATCTATTGATGTACATGTCATTATCACTGATAAGTAGTATTTTGTAATTGTTTTGTTCAAAATAACGACGAAAGTTATGAATATTGTAATTTGATACATCAATAGATAAAAACACTTTCTTTGATTTGAAAATGTTCAACTCTAGTCGAAGAACTTTTCTATCATCATCATAATTATAAATCAATATGAAATTTTAAGACTAATATTTGAAAATTCTTTTGACATTATATAAGAAGATAGTCATACCGGTATTAAAACATATCTCAACTGTGTAGTTATTTTATGTATGAATTGCATGAATTTTTTGTCAAATAAAACAACTAAAAATGAGTTTTTCATATCAGTTTCCATCAAATTCACTATAAATATGGTGAATTTAAAATTACGATCACACTGGCAGTGATTATTGGTATTATGTGTTATTAGATGGAAAGTAATAATGTGATAGATATTTTTTTTAAAATAATAAAGAAGATAATCATTAAATATGGATATTATGAGATAATTTAAAATTGTGGCACCATATTATGTCATCATGAATTTGTACTTTTTAAATTCAAGAGAATCATGATTGATAAAACAAACTCTGTGTGCATTGAATATTTTTTATTTTTTGCTTCTATTTAGCACCAGGTAGCCTACAGTAGATTAAGTACCAAATAACTTAGTCATTTGTTCAGGATAAAACATAACACAAAATAATACATCATAATGAATTTCCAAAATTATTGATATATTACATACCTCTGGACAACTTTTCACATATGAAATTGTTTTCTTGTTGTTCCAATACAATACTTCTGTAGATTTGTTTCCAGTTGTTGGTAGTCGACTATTGAACATTGATTCTATTACCAACCAAAACCTGGTAAATATAGAATATTTGCCTGAAAAATATGTAATAAAAAATGAGGGTATCATATTTGTGAGGTACAAAGCATTGTATAAAAAAATAAACAAGTTATAATTGATAAAATTCCACCAGCTTCTAACATTGTGTATTTGTGGAATATATAGGATGTAAATAAAATTTTATCATTAATAGTAGTAGTCACAATATTAGTCGTTGAAATATGTTTCAAATCACAGAAATAGTTTATCGATATTATATTTTCTATGAAACATATTAAAAAAAGAGTGAATTACAAACACCAGAATGGTTCAATGTTGATAAAAACCATACTTCTTAGACTCTTCACCAGTACAAGTTTTAATATCATAATAGTTGATGAGTCTTTGTTATTTCCCAAATAATTTATCATTTCCCTTACTATGTCTCACCACAAAAAGCATGTTATTTTCATCCGTCTGTAGGGATCGAATGTAACCATATGGATAAATATAATTTTTTCCAGTCACATAATGTAAAGGCTAAAAAATATACAACCAGTCATTTTCTATAATAATATGCATCTTGAAGTTGGAATGACCCATTGATTTCATTGGATGCATGAAATGTTGAAGTCAAATTATTTCTATAACATAGATGACCAAATAAAACTTACTTTTAATATACCAGGGATGAGTTATAAAATATTGTAATATTGTTTTTATTGAAATTTCATACATAGAAAAGTAACATTAATGTGTTATTGAAATAAACAGAGTAAATGGTCTTTTGGAATTTTCCTTTGAATAATAGAATCAAAAAAAGAAAAAGTAACACTAAAAAGTGGAATTTGTTCCTCACATGGATGAACAAAAGTCATAAATTTGATCTTGATTCTACAGGCATATCTACATTATATGTAACTAACTTCGTTGGAAGCTATTTGTTGTTTGGTATCATAGAGAACAGTGCTTCACACAACATATGTTGCTACTTAAAGAAAATATTTTACTTAGATATTGTACAATGAATCTTTGTTTCTTAATGATAGTATGTTCAAATGTAGGATAATATGTAAAAGATAGATGAGAGAGGAAATAGAGAAATAATATATATATGTATTGAAAGATTTAAACAAAAAAAATAGAGAAATTAGAAAAATCCGAATTTAATCATTTAATGTAAAATGAACTCTTTCTCACAAAGTACTATATCAATAACAACGTCATAAATGGATTATTCTGATGAATAATTACACCAAATATATAGCACATTAACCTCAATCCATAGTGTTTCATCATCATCGAGGGTAATCTCATTCAATAGGGATATTGATCAGGACCATTTTTTTACTCAGTAAACTAATAATTAGTGTTGAAAAAAAGATAGTAAGCAGGTAATGAAGTCATGGATGTACACATATTGCATAGCTAAACCACTGTAAAATGTCATCTTTTTAATTTCAATTATACATAAATCATGGCATCAAATATTTCATTGTACACATTATTTTCTACGTAACTTGATTGTGTGTTAGTGTTATCATGAACTTATATTTTCAAACCATTTGATGATATATTCCTAATAACCGAAACATATAATTTTCTATGAGAGAAAACATGGTTGTGAAAATATGACCCAAATAAAGAAAAAAATTCCTGTTGAATTTTATTAATAGTCATTTCATAAGAATTTGTCAAAGGATATTGCCATCATTGTAATTTGAATGGGCACTTAACATCAGAGTGTGTTATTGTTTGTCGTGGAATGAATTTGGATTAGCTTAATTGACAGCCACTTCAATTTTTTTCTCTAACGACATTATCGCCTTTGTTTATAAGAATCATACAAGTTTCGTTACATAAAATAACATATTGATCCACATTTATTAGTAACATAATTGGAACACAAATCATTATTGTAATTTTGTGTGATGCTAAACCAAATATGTTTATACCATTTAACATCATTGAGGTGTATATGTTCTCTATCCAATCTCTACCAAAATTGGTATTGCAAACTGAATTATATAGGATGTAATATTCCTTTAATGATTTTGGTATATACATTATGTAACCATTTACATGATGAAAAAAACCATGGGTTGGAGCTAAAATTGGACACTAATTCAAATAGAATGTATCGACATATTTTTCACAAAAATAAGGATATGTATGGCCTGTAGTTCAAGCCATTGAATTTTTAGTGTAGGTAAGATGATATGGTGAATGAGTTTGAATGAGATTTTCACCAAAATTAGGTTTCTAAAACTCTAACTTCTCAAATATCCATGGCTCATCTTGAAAACTCATGGACTGTAGTTGAATCATCAGTACATGTAGTTGAATGAAATCTCATGTTTTTTGTTTTTGTTAATAGATGACAATGTTTCCATAAATATGATGAAAAAATACATGTAAATAAAATTTCATTTCTATTACCACTGAGAATAACCAGTAGTATATTATTGAAATCCCCACCTAATACAATTGTTAGACCATTAAAGGGTATATTTGGAGCATCATAGTTTTTAAGGAAAATATATCTCCAAGAGTACGGTCTGCATCCTCAATGTATTACTTATGACCAAAGATGCATCATATCAAATATTTATCTTGGTAAAGTGATGATTTTCTTCCACATCACATCCTTTGTGAATATTGAAAACTGAATTCTCAGAAATAGATATTGGAATATGAAATTTTGAAGGTAGATTTTGTCCTCCCAAAAGTAACAATGATTCTATTGCTCTCAATGTATTGACAGGAGCAATAATGCCCTCTTACCGCAACAACAATATTAGTATTTTTAAAATTAATTTTTTACTTATTCCTCTAATTTCTAGATTGAAGAAGATAACCCCAGAATTAGAATAAAATATAGAAAAAACAATACCCATCACATGTTTATGTTCATCAGTAAGAATACTCTATAAAGTTTTATATTCATTTTAAAGTATCACTATATTGTAATTTAGTTCTCCTGAAACTAAAGGACGTTGATGAGTATCAATTTCGGAATCTGGAACTGACATAGTTGGATAAAACGAAAGAGAACTACCATTTATCCAAATAATATGGTCTATTTCAAGTAGAGAATACTATGTCTCTAGTGATTTGGGTGTTCCAAATCTATAAAATCGTGGAATATTATTTCAAAGTAGTGTTGAATTAGTAGTATGCATTAACTATATTAATGAATAGTAATTAAGGGATAGAAAATTAGGTGGTCAATTAAATTATTAGATATAATATAGTAATTTTTTTTTATTTTAATGGTATTAATGTTTTTCTCTAACCTATACACATCATTATCGGAAATAAAGTATAAAAATTCAGTCATTGGAGTATGTAAAATTTTTAAATAATTTACAAAAACCCACACAATTAATAGCGCATCAGTAATCTTTAAGGATTACATTTCAGTAACTATTTGGACAATTTATGAGTCCTTTGTTTTTGATGAAATACTTAAATACTTTTAAACAAAATGCATGTGAATAATTATACGAAATTTCACATAAGAGAAGTAAATTTTTGTAACTCAAAATAATAACATGTTCATTGTAAAATGAACTAATTATTTATAATCTAACAAGATGTATGTAATTCAATTTTAAAGAACATTGTTAAAAAAAATCATGACAATAGTTCATTATTGTTTATAAATTAGGTGAGTGGAATATACAAAACAGTGTACTAAAATTAGAAGAGAGTTATATAAAATTACCTTCCATTTGTTTGCTGTGTCTTTGGGAATATAAAATATCTTCAGCAAGAATGTTTCAGGTATGATGGCAGATAATGTCTAGGTGAGAAATTTTATTGAAAATTAACATGCTTACAAAAAGACTACGTACACACTATCCCATTCCCAAAGATGATACATTTTCTTAAAGATTCAATAAATTTTGGTCCATCCACAAGTTGTCCGAAATAATAACTAGCATGTGTAAATGGTCCTTGATTAATACTATGTAATATTTTTATATCATCATAGGATTTTTCACCTTTAATTTTATTATATGTATCTACAAGTAATGAAGCTCTCCAATTATTGGAGGCACATATTATATTCTACCAATACAGAATTCCAGTTTATGAGGATTATATTTCATTCTAGGGGAGTGTAAGACACCTATAGTTAGGAATTCAACATTACTATGTCCTCAAAAATTTGAGTAAATTTTATTTTCATGAAACAATTTGGTGAACAGAATTATTAAAAATTTTACATGACTCAAGAAAACATTAATATAATCATTGTCACAATTTGTCACACAATTCCATCCTCGCAAATGGATACATAACCTCTCAACTGGTGTATATCAATAATGGATATTAATAGAATATATCCTCCAATATTCCTCACAAAGAAATATGTACTTATTGTCATAATACCTCTTTATATCATCAACATTATTTTTTGGGAACTCATTGATATTGATTTCATAAAGTACTACTGTAATACTATCACTTAATTTCCTAATATATTTTATGTGGTATTTTATAGAAGGTGACTGATTTCAAACATTAATTTTCTAATGATCATGATAAATTAATAGTTAATAATGATTTTATTATACCTGAAACTAATTATCCACAGTGAAACAATTTCTTATAATTGTTTATCCATCATCCCTTTTGGGATACAAAACATAACCATCCTCATCAACTATCATTTGTGTAATAATTTTTTTTGAATAATTATTTTTTCTATTTCATGTTCTATTACAAGCCAGAGAATGATTTTAATCACTATAAGGGCCATGCCTCTAAAAATTTTTAATAGCTTCATGTTGCCTTTGTTAGGAAAGGTTTTTTGGGATTTTAGATCAAATAAATTGTAAAAATTTGTAAGAATGATAACATGGTTTTCATGATAGAGAAATAATAGGACGTGGATAATGGAAAAAATATGCTTTTGAAAATCCACAAATTGAACAACTACATTGAATAAGTATTATAACAGAAATTAAATAATAGATGATAAAATACAAAAGAAGAATATAAACTCACTGAATAGTAAATATATTCTTTGTTACATTCCCATGAATTTCAAAATAAACAACCCTCTCTTAAATCATTCATTAGAAGAAAATATTTAATATTGAATCCTTGAGATATATGTGAGGCTAGTCCGCTGGATGAAGATTGTTATTTCTAATAAATTGATTAATTTAATGCCTCTATGGGTTAAAAGTGAACATTTAAAAAATATATGGATAAGATACCATAATAAATTTTAAAATAGTGTCTTGGTATTTTGGGATTATATACCCTGGTCCACCGATAAATATTGAAGGTAAAATGATATGCTTCCAGCATGAGGAACCCCCAGGGTTACCTCATATGAAATCATCGTATATCCCATTGTATAGTATGACCCTCAATCATTATTGATTTAATTTAAGGAATGATATTCTTTGGGAATCCTTCCTCATATATGCATCAATAATATATTGTTTCAATAAGCTTGTAGATATTAATAATTTATATGAATCATTTCCCAAGAATTGCAAGTGAGAATTGATGTACTCTCTCATTGTGACCTTCCTGAGTGTAGTACTTGTTGGGAATATAGTAGCTCGATGCATTACATTTTCAATGTAGACATCATGGAAACCTTTGAATGTTAAGGATAATTTCAATGATAGATACAATGGGTGAAGCTCATCAATTCATTGTAAATCACCAATTTTTCGTTGAATGATTATATCCCATTATTGGTTGAGATCTTCAATATCACCAATAATAATCCTTGAAATTTCAAAAGTATTTATTAGGTTATATGTGGAATCATTTTTTTTGTATTATTTTAGGAAGAAATATTTTCAATGTTTTTAATTGATGATGCTTAAGGACATCCCTATAACTTCTGAATTAACATGCCTATACATTGATGTCATGTAGCATTTTTTGTAGGTTCTCTACAATATTGTAATAAACAATGGATTATATATTTCAATAACAGAAGCGGAATCAATAACTAATGTTAATATTAAATGATGAATGGTTTGAGAAATTAGTCCATAGTGTTGGCATTGACCAATAAAAATTCTGCAAACCCTATTTTGACATTCATGTGATATATCATACACATATAGTTGTGTGAACTGTATTAGTTTTCTATCAGGTGGATATAAACTAAAAATGGAATGGTATCATTTTCTATTTAATCATAGTATACATGGATCACGAGCATTGTTTGATGTCATATATACCTTCCCACCCATGAATGTGAATGAAATCATAGAATTTTAAATATTCATGTGGTCTTGGAATGTTCTGGATTCAAAAATAGTTTTATTCAACCCCAACATCATTTGGTATTCAGGATCTGACAAAAGTTTGTTCAAAGTGATTTTTACCATAGAGCATCAAAGTGGGAATAATTGAGGTTTCAATCATTGCATTACTTATTTCAAACATAAACATAGAAAATTGAGTGACACTATTGAGAGGCATTAGAAGGGTCTCTAATTTTTTAATACCTTGATTGGACAACAGAATATTGTAGTATATAATATTCCAAGAACCGAGACACCATATCTATAGATGTCTATTTCATATATAATAATTAAAGCATCATTAATAAGGAGACTAACCAACGTCCTCAGTAGTTTGATGTTCAAGTGGGTTTCATGTTACAAATAACATTACTTAACCATGGATAGACATAAATAATATGATAGTGAATAATAAAACAATTTATACTATTTGAAGTCAACTATGTACAACAACGTACTTGTATTGTAGTCCATATGAATAGTATGAGTAAAACAGAATTTTTTAATTGAGGGATGATTAAGAAATACAAATGAAATTATAGGTATTATAATTTGTAGACACAATTTTCATTCATACGGTATCAAGGAGGAAGGTGATGAATTTGAAATACTATTTTTATCATTCATTAAATCTATAGATTATTTTATAGAAAATAGTTATATGGTGAATACAATGGATGTATGACTAATATTATTAACTTTAAAGATCATTGAAAACATATGTATATAAATTTATAGGAGATTGTATCATGGTTTTTGAACATTTTTTTCTCTTTTGACCGAGGTCACATTGTTGATAGAGGGGGAGATTTTTCAAGAACTGTGGATAAAGATGAATTTAAATATTAGTAATTAGTGTATATCTTAAATGAAGTTTGAATAATAATGATTTTAACTAATTAATTTAAGGATAAGTAACCTTCGATACATGAAGGTGATAATGGTACCTCTTTGACTCCATCTGTGAAGCCAATTGTTGATACTAGTTAAGGTATTATTGTAGAAGAAATATTTGTTGATGTAAATGATGAACATACAATAGTTGAATTCATTATTCTTGTAGCAACTATAATAAATAGATATAATAAAATAATGATAACATTTTTATGATTTTAATGTGAATATAGTTGTAATATCAAAATCAAATTTTCACTCCATCATTTCAAGTTTACGATGTATACATTCATGATATGAGTTTGATGGTAAATACATGTTTTTATTTGCTTGAGGAGTAGTTTATTCAGGAATTATCATCAAAGAATAAGTTAAATATGCATAATTTGTCTTCTTCTTGAAATTAATTTGATGTGTAATGGTTTCTTAATTCAAATAAAAAAATAACTACCCATAGACAAACAATGATAATAACAGCAAGGATGTAACTCCTTGTTTGATGAGGAACACTATTGAAACAATTATAATAAGTATGAAATTGTATTGTGAATATTACTGAGAACTAAAAACTATTATTTTGTTACATCATTAGTTTCCTCTATTGTAACCTTTTATCTCTTTAGTTGACAAGAAATTCACTTTTTGTATTTGGTCAATGCACAGATTTTTCAGGAACTTTCATCAAAAGAGAATTTAAATATGACTCATTGTTCATTTTTTGGAAATAATTTTTATGTGTAATGGTTCATTATGTGAAATAGGAATAGAACTAACCATTAACACACTACGTTGATAATGGAATTTCTGTCACTCGATGTGTGATTCCATCATTATATACTTGTTTTTTTATTGGATTATAAGAGATGTTTTTTATATTCCATTGATGAAATTCAATTAGATGAGAAAACTATTTATTTGTTAGTAATAACGAATGGAAGTTTTGAAATTATGATAAGAAATAGTACATTTGAAACTAAACATATCATAGAAAATACAAACTGTCATTATTTACCTCATTACATTCCTCAGTTGTAACATTTCATATTTTGAGTTTGACTGTAAATTCATGTTTTTATTTGGTTGAGCAATAGATGTTTCAGGCACTATCATCAATGAAGAAGTTAAATATGAAAAAATTGTGTTTCTTTCGAAGGAAGATTGAAGTGTATTGGTTTCAACTATTAAATTTAATTAGAATTTGCTGTTGATAAACAAAAATGATAATGGAATTTGTGATACTATGTGTCTGATGCCATTAGTTGATACTTTTTTAGATATTGGTGTACCAGACAGATCCTTAGATGACCTTGAAGAATATCCAATGGATGTCATCATTGTTATTGTGTTAGTTGTAATGAATACCAGAATTGGAACAATGCTGATAAGTATGAAATTTGAAAGTTAACACAATTGAGAACTCACAAACAATCATTCATTCCTAAATATATGAACTCTGGTGTATCCTTAAATATCAAGAGTTTGACGAGAAATCATAATTGTATTTTTTTTAATTTTCAAGCTGTGATATGAAACCAGATTTTGAACAGTTGAAATTTAAAGTGATGTTAATCATTACAATGATAGACACAAGATTGGAAAAATTTGTAATTTCACAAGATTATACTATGAGTAAGAAAAAATAAATGAAATGTGTTAACACTTAACACTAAAATTTTTGTACTGAATAAAAAAATGTAATTGTACCTGTGTAATACTATATGATACGGTGTAATAGAATTTTGTTACTCTAGATATTTAGATTAGTTATTGAAACTGTCTTACATTAGTTTTCTATATTTCATTGAGTCCTTGTAGTGGAAATAGAGTAGAAGGTTTATGGTAAAATAGATGAAAAAGTGAAGTGATTGTAATATACATTGAGAAGGAAAACACGAAAATGTATAATGTTTTAATTGTATAATTTTATATTATTAGTGACTATAGATACAAGAAATCTTGAACATCAAAAAAATGAAATATATTTATTGAATAAAAAAGGGACAGGTTACATGTTTTATTCCATATGATGCTTTGTGAAGCTGTTAATCCTGGTATATGAGGTAGATGTATAAACTGTCTAATAGTGGTTCTATGTCATTGGTTGAGTCATCATAATTCAAATATAGTTGCAGCATTCCAAGAATTCAAATGAAAATTTAAGTGTTAAATATATTATTAATTTTGATTTAATGGAATAGAATTAGTTGTAAATGTAAAATATTAAATAGTTAGAAGAATTACTGGTGAAAATATCAGTGAAGGTATAGTGGATCCTGAAGAAAAGGATGGAAAAATCAAAATTTACATAGGGAACAAACTGATAAACAGATGGGAAGTAATGAATGGTTAACCATGCATAGTACCATTGGGAAGGAAATCATTCAGTAGAAATAGATGTAAATCCCTTGAACTATATGTTGTGATATAATTCAATTGCTTGTGCGAATGTAAGTAGGAAACTTGGATGTAAGGGAAATCTCGTGTTGTAGCATCGAAACTGCCCCATAACCCGTGTAGGAGTAAAGGGTAACCATTTGATGAAGGGAGATGTCGAGAAGGGTAAGTAGAAAACCTAGCTCTACAACAGGTGATAATCAAGCGCAAGGAGAAATCGATGAAAATAAATAGTTGGTGTATATGTGATGAAATTCTAGATCCCAAAATTTAGCTCTATAGAAAAGTTAATGGATGTAATTAGGGTGTATTAATGAGAATGTTATTATCAATGTACATCCGTGGTAATAGTTAGTGTGACTCCCAGGATGAGTGCATGGGAATATGCATTAGTAGGAAGAGGATGAATCTATACTGCTAAAACTACCTATCGGTAAGAAAAGAATTGCGAATGTGAAGAGAAACTGAGGGAAACGATGTGACGAATTGTGAGTGAGGAAAAGAAAGGGTATGACGTGTAGGAAGATGAATAATGGGGATTAGGAAGACCCTATAATAATAGGTTATGAACCAGGAGCATATGTTGAAACAGTGAGAAACTATGTTCTAGAGACAGATAGAGGGAGAAGAAGGGCTTGATGTTTAGTAGAACATGGAAAAAGGCAAGGGAAGATGTGTGGGTTTTTGTTGGATGGACATGTGTAATGGAGAGGCACCTATAATTAGTATATTTAGTAGATTAGATATCACTCATCCATTATCATTTCCATATTATAAGACTCATTTGAGAGGCCATATCATTCTCTATTATGTTGGTCGTAGGATGGGGATCCAGAGTTATTATAGCCGATGTTGTGAAGAGAACAACAGAGAAGGTTCAGTTCGTTCATGATAGGATTATTGTAGCATAGGAACAACAAACATCAGAAGTAAATTTTAGTAGTAGGTCCTTATATTTTGTGTATGGGCACCACATGTTCATGAAGGTTTCCCTTAGACGTTGGCATTATATGATTATAAAATGTTGTATTCTCATTCTCTTGTTTGGGGGACTATTTGAGTTGTTGTGGAACATTGGTGAGGTGGCATACCAGTTCTAACATCCAATAAAAATGCATTGAATCCATGATATTTTCCAGGCCTCTCAAATCCATAGGTATCTTTATCATTTATCCCATGTCACTGACCATGGGGAGTTGTATATTGAGGACAATGCACCATTTTTTATTAGTCAGTGGATATACAAAACTATCTTGAAAATGTTTTGTGAGGATAGAATATTCCCATATTTCATGTGCCACTGAGGCACGAAGTCATTCCAAGACAATTGATATAAATTTTTTTATTTCATTTTTCATTGAGATATTTTTTTGAGTTTCAGGTTGAGCTCGATCGAAAGTATTCATTTTTTATGATAAATTAATTTTTTATCTTTAACAGCATCTAAAGAAAAGTCAAGGCTTAGTCGAACCACCTCAACTTTGTCTAGGTCACTATTAGACCTTCCCAATATTGAAAAAAGTTAAATAAAATGAATTCAATAATTATATGAGGATAAAATTGAATATGATAATATAATGGAAACATGATAAAATAAGAAGTGTAATAAAATTAGAGGAATTTTTTTAATGATAGGATTAATGTTATTATTATTATTATTATTATTATTATTAGAGGTTAATATTTTGTATTTTAATAAGTTGTTATTAATATAAATAATATATTAATCATGATTATTAATATAAAGTTTATTTTTATTAGGTCTACTATTAACATTTTATAATGTAATAATAAAAATATTATTATTACAATTACTACTATTATTATTATTGTTGTTGTTGTTTTTGTTAGTATTATTAATATTATTATCAATATTTTCAATTAATTGATTTTTTTTTTGGGTTTGGAACACCCTCCCACTCTATCTTTCTTGAGACACTTCACACCCCTCCCCCCTCCATGCAATCATTTGGATCTCCTCCAAACCAATGCACATTCCCACTCCACCTACCAAACCACATTACGGGTGCACCACTCTAACGACCTCCACTTTTAGCCAGGGTATCCTCTCCCTAAACGCTGCCCCAGCTAGCTATGTCTCACACCTGTGACGTTGAACCTCCCAATGGTCAGCCACTATTTCACTGAAGTATTTTCCGATAACTCCCCATGGTCAAATGCATCTTCTCTCTTGCACTACCTCAATAGCCACAACCTCCCCTCCCAATGCACTTTTCTCTAGAGGAAACTCTAGGTAAAAACCTCTCCAGTTTTGGGGGTTTTTTTTCTAGTGGGTTTGGGGACTTATTTTTGGGTTTAAAAATTTGTTTGTGGGTTTGATATTTATGGCCATGAATCCTTTTTTACTTCTTCGTGGTTTGAATGAGGTACATGTGTGATTTCATGACATTTTCCTAAAGAATCTCCCTTTGAGGTAGGTGGCTCCATGAGTTAACATTAATTGATGAATTTATTGTTCTTATTTAAATTTATAAAAGTGTTCTATGATTTTGTTTCACTATTTGAATTAAATTTTCCCAGTATTTGATATGATTATTCATTATGAATAGAATTTATGATGGAAATATGATTTGTTTTGTGGAAAGGATTTTTTTGGTATTATAAACAAAATTATGGGTTTAATGATATGATTGAATACCATTTTAGTAAGGTGATACTTTGAATTTATATATAAATATTCATAAATCTATGCAACAGTGTGTTCATATGTGTAAATATTTTGGTGTTACTTTTGAATTCTTTCAAAAAAAATTATATTTATTTATTCATTTTCAAGTCTAGGGAAAAAGTCGTCTTCCAAAATATTATGTGAGTATTTTATTTTTATAGTGCATCTTTAATGGGGATGTGGGTGTTTTTCATGTGTGAAACCATACGGAATCAATTATTAGCTTTGCTTAAATTTTCCATCTGTTTTACTAAATTGCGTGTCACTTAAAAATTATGTTTTTACATATCTTTAATGTACAATTGATTTTTTATTGTTAGTTATAGTTTCCCCTATTGTAAAATGGAATTTTGGTGTTTATTTTTTTTCTAAATCATGTTAATGTTTTGATAAGTTATTTGAATGGTGATATGTATGTTTGGGAAATATGTCATGGTGTGTATGTTGTAAAAAATGGGATTTTGATATGGTTGTGGTAGATTTTGTGTATTTAATGTCCTGTTTGGCATGGGAATTGTGAATGTAATGTTACATGTTATTTTGAAACTCGCTTGAACACAAGGGGAACCACATGTATCCTGGATGGTAGATTAGGACTAGTACACTAGATGATACATAAGTTGATCATCCTAATTCTGTCTAGCAGGATTGACATAATAACAATAACTAATAATTTCTGAAAATTGGAGACCACTAGGTTATGGGTGTGTTCTCTACTAGGGGATCATCAATGAGAAAATAGATAATTATGGTTCCTCTTCCACGTTAACATGGAGATTCATTTTACTAGGTTCACAATAGAGCTAGATGAACCATAGCGGATTACCCACAACGCTCTTCTATTTATGACATGGTTCTTTCTATCGGCATACATATGACCACATGAGTGAGTGCGTTTTCTCTTTATAAATTTTCTCTTACAAATTATATTTGATTTTGTGAAATGGGTTTTAATCATTTTATCTTCTTTGAAAATTATATTATAAATGATTTCTATTAAATTCTTTAAAATCATTATTTTTAACATGAATGTTAAATTATCTCTTTGATGTTATAGAATGAAAAATTTTTATTTGGTGATACTGGGATCCTGGCACACACCCTACTTACTACTTTGGGAGGAGTGATACCATGTTATTCATGTATCTTATATTGAGGAATCATTCTTAGCGATGGTGGTTTGAGTTATTGATTGTCTTCGCAAGAATGGTGGTGTTGGTATCGTGGGGATGGGGCTTCTCATGTTTCTTTAGGGTGGTTATTGGAAAATTATTTTTCTTTATATTATGTAGTTCCCATTGTAGTTTTGAGTAGAATTCTAGACATTAAATTTGATGATAGTATAAGTGCTTCTTTGGTTGTCTATTTTTAGTTTTATTTTATTTATCTTATTTGTTGTTTTTACTTTCACACGTATTATTTTTTATACCCGAGATCTTGTTTTAGCCCAGGGGATTTGGTACATCACTCTATACTTGTCTCTGACTGGTTCGGGCATCGGGTTGGATCGTCACCCCATGTTGTTCATGAAAAATGGTATTAGAGGGAAGGTTGGATCACTCTTGTCATGTTCCATTAGGAAGAGTCTGTGTAGACCAGAGTTGAGAATGTCAGAACTCGATGTTCTAGCTACGAGTATGGTGCCCGACCCTCATACATCATGGTAGGACTCGATTTACTAGGGGAATTGAGGTTTTATCTATGAAATTTGGCCCATATAGATATTCATTATTTTGGGGAAATTATAATGGAATATGGTTATTAGTATCATTGCGATTACCAGACTTGTATGGTCATATGGAGATAGGGACATTGCTGTACTATGTTCTCCATGATGGTGGAGTGATTGGCGTATAGACTCTTACCAAATTTCTAAGTCACCCACTAGCACTACATGTTTATTCAATTTCATTCGGTCCATTTGGGTTGTGGAAATTATTTTTGAAACTATTTATTGAAAATATATGAAATCTAGATTTTAAATTGGAAATGGGTTTTTTTCAAAGGGGTGGAACATGGGTTTTCAGAATTATTTTGAATGAGGTTTTAGAAAATGTTATTTTCCTTAAATGGCCTTATTATAATATGGGAATGGATTTTTATGATTGAAATTTTGGTATTTATAAATGTGATTTTTGGAAAAAATGGATAATTCAAAAGTGATATTGGGTAATTTCTTTAGAGGAATTAGTTAAACTTGTAATTTTTTTTCTAAAAGTAGATGTTTCTTTCGGATGTTACTGTAGAGTTTGAAAATGTATTTCTATTTGGTAATTAGGGAGCATTTTGAATGTTTGATGAATTCTTGGAAACTTGATATAAATTGAAATGATTTTAGTTCTGAGTTAAATGGTGATTGATAAAAGGGCATTGTCATGAAATCAGGTGAAATGTTTTTTGAAATTAATGTTAACGTCATAATGTTGAGTTTTTATTTTAATGGTTGGTGTTCTTCCAAAATGGTTTTTAGGGTTTTAATTAGGTTTAGTGTTGTGACTTGTGCTTTTGAAACACGTGGGTGTGGGTAAATTGTTGTATAAGATAATGGGAAGAACAATGTTCTATCATTTAGTATTTTCATGGGAGACCCTAGGCATGGGGTATATATGGAAGATGAGTGGGTTTCGGGTTAACATGATAGCATGCATGTGTAAGGCCCATTGGATTTTATTGGTGAATGGTCATACCACCCTCCTGACATTATTTTCGAAATAATTTTTACTGAAAAGATATAGTGTATGATGATGCATAGATGTGTGGTTTGTCATTTTGTTTTTGGGAATCTAGTAGTGGGGTTTCTTGAGTTTTGGAATCCAATATTTTTTGAATGATGTTCCACGATTGTGTCTCATTGATATGTTTATTTATATTATTGGTTAGTAGACTTCATTGAGAAGTGTTTTTGGTGTTCTCTATAGTGGTTTTTCATGTGCATCGTGTGTTTGATAATGATATGCTTGACTAATGGACAAGTTTATTTTATTCAATATCCCTTTTTCTTGGTTAGTGTATTCCCCCATCGGGAGGTAAAACACTTTTAAAATGGGGCCATTGTGATTCTATATGGTTTGGACTTCTTATCGATCCATTAAATGACATTCTTTATTAGTGTTACTATTATGATTATCCATTTCTTTTTCTCTGTTATGAAAATACTTTGGTAGAGGAAGACTGGTTGTGAGAGTGTGAATGGTGTTCTAGTTCATTGAGTCATTTGATGATCATTTAGTAATGTTTTACATTTTTATGTTTTACATCTTGTTTGGAAGTGCCCATGATTCATTGGGTGGGATACTATTTTTAATGACCCATGGGTCAATATTAGGATTTGTATAAGTTTCCATGATAGGCCAATAGTTTGTTTAAACTAGTGGTAAGTGGTTTTTGTTCTATATGGTATAAATCTCTTGGTGTTTAGACTCAGATTAAGATCCCTCCCTTATAATGTAACTATCATTTCAATGTTCATGAAATGTGTAAATTTACAATGTCATGTTCTCACTATCATTTGAGGTTGAAGGTTTTATAACCTTCCATGAACAACTGTATCAACAAGAAGAGTGTTTCCCCTCTAGGAATTTCTAAATTTCACTCTTTTGAGTGAGGGTACTTTCTAGTTATGCTTTTTTATGGATAATTGTTTGGGGTAAAAATGGGTGATGCTCTTTCACTATATATGCTCCGGTTTTGGTGAATGTTCTATGTGGGAGTAGGTGGAATTTCATGTTTTTTGTGTCTGCTGTGGTTGTCTTGGTTGTGGTGTGGTATCTAGTGGCACTAAGAAATGATGTTTTGTTTGAGAGATTCTACCCCTGACTATAAGGAAAGAGATACATCAATCATCTGAGATCCATAAATAGGTTCTAGAGTGAATCTAAAGTGTGGTCCACGAAAACTGTTGATCATGAACATCATAATATTAATTCCAATTTTAAAGTTAAAATATGGGGATAAATAAAACCTTCGACATCATTAACCAATTTTTTTAGTTCCATATTAGTGGGAAAAAAATTAGTGGACCTCAATTCAACATATGTTCAATTTTAGCGTACGGAAAATCCCTTGAGTATTTAAATGTGTAGAAATTCCGCTTACTAAGACCCTGGTGGTGGTGTTTCATAGGGTGTATGCCTCTGGTAAACGGCCTTTAGGGGGTTTGTTTGGGTGAATCAATCTTAATCTTATTTTTTTTGTCTTCCAATCATGTGAAGTGGTTGGTGGTCTTTGTATGTGGTTTTGATTCCCTTATAGTGGGCCCTCCTCCACCCACTCTTTGTGGTGGGGGTGTTTGTTGAGTACTGGGATGTTTCAAAGGTTTTGTATCTTCCATCATTTCGTATGGGAATGAGACCTACTACTAGTCTCATTGAAACACCGTTGGGGTAAGCTGATGGGGTCTATTTCTAGGGTGGGGAGTCCACATAGGTTTCCCAGTGTCATTTTTCCAGTCTCATCTTAGGCATTGGTAGGTTTCAATTGGTAAGGATCACCTTCAGGCATCCCCATGTAGTCATTTTGGTTTTGTTCCAAGATATGGCTTGGTGGTAGGTGATAAGAGTATTCATTAGACGTGGTCTTGTCCAGTGTGTTCATTCTATTACAATTATTTTGTTTCCATTTAATGGCGTTGGAGGTGTTTTGGTTAGTGACACTAGTTTTTGTAGGTGTGAGACTTCCTTTCCTTGATCAATCAACTAGAGGTCTTATCTCTTTTTGTCGTCGTTGACACATAGTAAAAAGTAATTTTAAAGATATAGTGAGGTCGTTGTTTAGGTGAATTTTTCTATGCTTGGTTCATTTTCCTATTTTTTTTTGTTTTTATTTCAAGGGATCCTTTTTGAAACTTAAGAGTGTATTAGATTCATTTGGTCAACATATTATTGTGGCTTTTGGGGGGTGGAAATCATTATGGTGGAGAGAATTGTCACACCTAGACATTTGAGCTAATTTTATTTTTATAATTAAATATTTATTTGTGATATTTTGTCTAGTATCGGGCTATACTAGATTGAAATTTTGTTTTCTTGCTGATAAATGAATGTTTTGGCCTTGTAAATGCTTAATGCATGGACATGGTGCATTCGAAGTCGCTTGGCTTCACCCAGGTCACCGTACATCATGCCCGATGATCTATGTATTTATATAAAATGAAGAAAATAATACAATTGTGACAATGTATAATAAGATAATAAAATGGAAATAAAATAAAATATTAAGTTTAATAAAATATTAGGAATTTTATTAATTAAAATAAAATTATTATTATTTGAGATTATTTTTATTATTATTATTATTTGTGTTATGAATGTAAATTTTATTATCTTTTTTTTAATATTATTATTATCCTCATAATATTTATTTATATATGTTTTACTAATAATTTGTTTACTATTTCCATTTTTAAAGTATTATTATTATTATTACTATTAGTATTATTATTATTATTATTATTATTATTATTATAATTCAAGGAAAATTTATTATTATCATTAATAATAATAATAATATATTATTATTATTATTACCAATCATTTCAATTATTTTTTTTTTGTGTTCAGAACACCCTCCCCACCCTCTTGATAGGGTAGCCAGACACCCCTCCCCCTCTATGGTGTTGTGTAGCTCCACCCAAACACTAGAGCACCCCCTCCATATCCCATACCACCTGGATATCAAACCACTCCAACAACTACCATGCACAGCCACAGTTTCCCCTCCCTGTGCGCCACTCCTACTAGATGCTTCTTGCACCCCTCACACTAGACCAACCCATAGCCATCCCCTATTCCATTGAATCCAATGATGACAATTGCCCATAGATGGGGAACTCTTCTCCATTTTTCTAACTCACCAGCCAAAACCTCCCTTCCTTCTGTGCTACTATCTGATAAACAATCCATGTATAACCCTCTCATGGTTTGTTTTTTTTGTTTTTCCATAGAGTTTGGGGTCTGATTTTGGGGTTTAAACATTTTTATTTGTGTTTTTACTTCTTTGTTAGGACACATCATTGCTTCATTCTGGTGGGAATGAGGTGCATGTTTGATTTCATTCCATTTTCAATATGAATCACAATTTTAGTTAGGTGGTTCCATGATTTATAATTAATTGATTATTTTTTTTGTTAATTAAAATTTATTAAAGTTTTCTATGATTTTTTTCATAGTGAGAAAAAAATTTATGTTATCTTACATGTATATTCATTAAAATAGAATTCACGGTGGAAATAATATATGATATTTGTAGGGAAATTTGCGTGTTGCTGTCAAAAAATGTTTTGTTGGTTGGCTATTAGGTTCAAAAACAGTTTTTTTGTGATGTTGTCTGTTTAGATATAAAGTGACATTTCCATATGAAAATGGGTATTCATTGGTTTTAATTCTGTAGTTATAATTATGAAGTGTTTTATAAATTGTCATACTGAATTATTCAATTACTTGTGTCGGGTGAAAGTGGTCTACAATTAAATTAAGTGTGTGTTTGATTTGATAAGTGGATCTTTTATGGGGAATTGGGTGTTTTTTATGTTTAAAACAATAACGTCAATTATTAGTGTTGTGTAAAATGTGAAACTAGTTCACTAAAATTTGTGTCACTATAAAATTGTGTTTTGACATAGTTTTGATGTGCGATTATTATTTTTAAAGTATGTTTTGGGTGAACATTTGTGAAATGGAATTACATAGTTTATTAAATTTTTTATATATTAGGGTAATGGTTTTCTATATTATTTAAAAGGTTAAAATTATTTTTGGGAATCATGTCATTTTTCATATGATTTCAAAAATGTGATTATGATTTTCATGTGGTGGATTGTGTTTGTGTAGTAAGCTGTTTGTCTTGGGTAAATTGAATTTGATATTCTATGTGAATGTGAAACTCACTTGAGCATAATGTAAAACCCATGGTATCTATGATGGTGGGCTAGGAATAGATTTCTAGATGATAGGTAAGCTGATCATAAAAGTTTTTTTGAGCATGGTTGATGCTATAAAAATATCTAATCATTTGTGATTATTTGAGACCACTAGGTTATGGGTGTGTTGTCTACTATTGACTCATGCATGAGAACATAGATCTTTGAGAAAGTTGAACCTTTGGGGATTACCCATGGTGTTATATTATTCATGGCATGGTGCCTTCTATCGGCATATAGAGTACCAGTGGAGTGTGTGTGGGATCTTTATCAATTTTATTAATCTCATTAAATTAGTGTCTGTGAAATGGTTTTTCTTAAAGGGTTTCTCTTTGACATTTAGCATGTAAATTTTTTCTTTATATGAGTTTTCAGAGCATGTTTTTTATAATCATGTTAAATTATCTCTTTGATTTTGGGGCATGGAACCATTTTATTGGATAACATCCTACTGGGATATTTTATTACACTCTACATACACATTTGGGTTAATGTCGGCCTAGTTATTTGTGTATCCTAGGTTGAGGAATCGTTTATAGCGATGGTGGATAGTGTTGTTGATGGTCTTTGTATGCATGTTGGCATTGGTGGATTGGGGATGTGGCTTCTCATGTTGGTTGAACATTGGTATTAGAGTATTAGTATTCGTTCATTGGTATAGTTCCTATTGGGGTATTAGTTGAGTAGTAGACTATAATTCAGAACACAATTTCAGGGAATGTTGGATTTTATGTTTACAATTTTAGTTTATTTATTTTATTAGTGCTATTGGGTTTATTATTTTTGGTAAATAACTTCATGTATAATTTTTTATTCATGGGAACTTGTGCCTTCACATGGGGATAGGGAACACACATTGGTAATTTTCGCGGATTGAGTCAGATGGCGGGTTGAGTGGTATCCCATTATGGTTTATTACACAGAGTGTCCTGGAAGAGAGTCCATGTGATTTTTATAGGCTGATGTGAGCCTAGGACATAATGTTATTTTTAGTTTCTCTTTATTTTTATATTTGTGATGTGATTATTAGATCATATTTTTTTTATGATATATTTTGTTCCCCTTGAGGTGATTTGTGTTTTTATTTATCAATAATATTACATTATGGAAAAAATGGTAAACATGTTTCTTAATCATGAATTATCTTTCTATATTAATATTATACACATGCAGGTGACCCAGTTCCACTTAGAGAGGATAATATCTTGACATAGGGTATGGAATTATCTGATTCCTATGTTTTTGGAATTACAATTTTCTTGTTCTTGTGGAAATTTAGGATAACATTTAATCCTTACTATAGAGTTTCATGTGTAATGAAATACTTGTGTGGTATCTCAAGGTATAGATCTTCAGAATCATTCTCTCTTTCCTTCTAATATGGATTTTAATTCCACAGGGTGAGAGTAGTTTGATAGGTATCCAATGTAATGACATAAACCATTTTCCCCATTATATATCCAAATAAATCTATTAATTGACGTGTCTTGGGAAGCTAGTGTTTTTTTGACAAATCGGTCATTTCCAATGTTGGGTTGTTTCAGTTGTTTTCAATTTCATAAGAAAACATTCATCAGTGGCTCATTTCCAACTATGGGACAACATTGTAGTTCATTATTTTATAGGAAAAAATGAAAACATAGGTTAATTTGTAATGTTTTTTTATTTCCAATGGTGGTTTGTTCTGGTAATTATCCATTTTTTGATAATTTACAATGGTAGTTCATTTCCATTGGGGTGTCGTTTCCAATGTTGTGTTATTTTTTTATTTTTAATTTAATTATAAAAAATCAAATACTGGTTCATTTCTCATGGTGGGTCATTTCTAATAGTGGGTAATTCTAGTGTTTTTAAATTTTATTAATTTTTCAAACAGTGTTTGAATTTCTTATGGTGGATTATTTCAAAAGGTCATTCATTCTGGTATATTTTCATTTTTCTTAAAAATTTCCAATATTGGTTCATTTCTAATGGTGGAATAGTCTGAGATTTTTCGATTTTCCTGGAAATTTTCAATAATGAATCACTTCATCGGTTGTTCCTTTCAAATACTAGGCCATTCTATAAGATTTTCATTTTCTAGAAAATATTCGGTGTCAGGTGATTTCCAATAGTGGGTTATTTCCACGATTTGGTTATTCTAGTATTTTCTGTTCTATAGTAAATTTTCAATGGTGGGCTATTTCAAATGATGGCTCATTTAATCGGGAGGGTATTCTGGTGACCATGGTTGTTCGTGGAATAGAGGGAGGCCTCAATTAAGTCACACCATTTACCACCTCCATCATTTTGAATATTTCTTCCTTTCATGCTATAAATGAGTACTTAAGGTAAACACATCCCCCTACTATAAATGGTGTGTTTTGTGTAATGCACAAATTCAAAAAACACCCATTTAATCCAATAAACCAGTCCCACTTCATCCAAAATGTTAAAAGATGTCAAATGTGTAAAAATAATACATCATTTAAAGGTATCATAACTTCATAAACATTGGATATAATGTATGTGTAAATTAAAATTGAGGATTGAATATCTAAAAATAGAAGAGTTTATTTCTCAAAATCTATTTTTTATGTTCCAGAATTTTATGAAAATATGATATGTGATAGAATAAAAATTTTACTAAAATATTATACATCCCAAATTGAACATTTAAATAAGTTCAATAAATCGATTCTTAATTATCAATTACTAATATATCATACTAAAAATTTCCATCCCACAAATTACACATAAGGGAATGATAAGTGTGATAATTTTCATGGTGTAATATGTGGTAACAACAGGAATAATCATAAACTTATCCAATATGATAATTGAACAAGTTACTTCTCAATGTGTTCAGTGACCATAAATGACCAAAATTATATATTATTTAATATTTTTTTCTCAATAGTGTAAAACCAAAAAAAAAGATAGATAACCATTATGAATACCAGATCACATAAAAATAAAATTAAATTTACTAAGTCGATGGTTTATAAAAGATATATATACACTCTAATATGAAATCATCTGTCAACATATATCTATGATATTCAAATATTTATCATGAATTACACTATGTATATAGATATATGTCTATCCCATCATTGACAAATAATGAGTGTAACTTCATGGATGAACACACATATTTTCAAAATGATTCATTTAAGTCAAAAATTGGAAACTATTATCAGAAAAAAAAACTCAACTAGACCAATAATGAAATCCCATGATTCCCTAAAATTATACCCACAAGAACAATAAATATTATATATAAACTAGAAACCAATATGATAATTGACATATTCATCTAGAATATAAACCATATTCAACTAACATATATTCCTCATTGGATCAAAGAAAAAATTCTAGAAAAATGATATAAACTTGGGAGCCCTATAAAAGATAATTATAGGGGGAAACTCATTCATCAATACAACTTCATAATAAGTATAACATTCCCAATCCATTAACATTAGTGTCATCCATAATCCATAATAACTCATCTGATTTCATAAACCATTAAATGACCACATGTATATATTTCCTACCTCATCGAGTAAATTGTGATCTAGAAATGATGTTCACAAACACCTCATCTGATATTAACTCTGCCATTATAAGGGGTTGAAGTACTAAAAATATCTCCATTTTTTATTCATTAATTTACTAGAATGTGTGGTAATAAGATATATAATTTACAATGTCATTCTTCTATCATAGCCATAATAAAGTCCATGTCACATAATAACTTTTTTTCCCACTATATATGATTTTCTATAAATAATCATGAAAATCATGAAATTATAAATTTATAATATAGAAAGGGATGAAAAACCGTCTCTTGGAATTAATAATTCTTTTAGGAGGTAGTGACCAACTATGAGTGGTATCCAAATAATATATAGAATCTATAATTTCTTTTAATATGTAATATTTCTATTATTCCTACAAAATTGACATAATGAGAAATGATTATGACTGGACATTAAATATAACTAATCCGGAATCATCTATATTGTCATCCTGATACTAATAATTGAATCCCTATTAACAGTTTTGGTCATATTTTTTATTCTATTATATTATGAGTATGTAATACAGTACTAAGAATAACCAGAACAACATTAATGTTTAATGTGAGTATGCTCATTTGAATGTAAAAATTTTTGAGTTACTACACATATTTTAATTTTCATAGGTATTAAAATTTATAATTGAATATATAAAGTACAATTCATTATTTAAAATAGACCAGTTTCTTAGCCATAGTAAGTTGGTCTCACTAAAAAATGAGTGTACACATAACATATTAATAATGGAATTCATTGGTGGGATAATTATTCTCATTGACATAACTTTTTGAGAGAACCAGGAACCACAACATGATATTCCTATTAATGAAATTTTATTATTACAATACTAGAAGAATATTAGTGAACAATATATCTTGTATATGGTTTTATATATGATAATAAAATGATTTTATGTCAAATATAATTTCATCTCATAAATATATTCATGATACTTATCATCTCAATACATATTCAGCAATTTCCTAATATGTTCATTAAAATGACATTAAACCATTGAAAAATAACATATAAACCACAAATAATACCATCATGAGATGATGTATCTCTATATTTTAATTAAATTTCATGGTTCTTACTATGAACAGACTATATCCGCACTATTAAGGACCACCGAGATATAATGTTCCACTCACATGCCCCTGGAACCTCACAAATTAAATCATGAAATAATATTTATATAACTTCTAATAATGGTGGTGACCCCTATATATTCCCAATACATAATTTAGATGGTAATTGTGATCTTTCATATTATTTGAAATGATCAAAATATTATCCATGAATAGAAGACAATATGTATAGAGATATAGTTATACTAATTGGTTTATCAAAAACATATATGTTTCATGAAAAATAATTATCCAAAATTACATCTTTAGATATTAATAATTTCCATGAATTATTCTAAATTATTTCATTAGGATATTTAATTACTTATATATGTGTTGATGATGAATGGATAGAAGATCAATATTGAAAAACAATATTTTTCTAATGAACTAATAAAATAGTTCTTCCACATAGAGTATTTGATAATTATTATTAATTTTTAACCTTTTCCATATTCCAATATGAAACATATTGACATATAAAAATAAGATCCTTGTTTAAAAATATTATAGTGGTTGTTTATAGTTAAGCATGAGGATGAATAAATATCTTTTAGAAATTGTAATCAAGGTGGATCATAAGGTATTTCAAGTTAACATTATATATATGATGGAGGGCATTAAAATGGGATGAATACTATTAGACATATCAGTATATAAACTTACATATATATTTTTGGAGGAAGAAAGATGATTTCATCTGGTAAGAGCAATGAAATTTTTTAGAAATCCATTAGAATATAAACATGGGAATTTACATTAAAGGGATCAAACTCATAAACTAAGAACATATTTATATACTTCATATTATATCGATCTGAATTAATGGACTTCATATCCCACTCTCTATTAAATACCATGATGCTTCCCACTAAAATATAAAATGAAACATTCCAATGATAAAAATCAATCTAATCTCATTGATAATGTATCCATTACATTCAAATTATTTTATCCAAACAGTCTAGATCATAGACTAGAAGGTCTCACAGTAACTCATTATTAGTAACATAAAGGTAAAAAAATAAGAAAATAAATAGGTTTCCAATACCTCATGCTACAGTTCATCACCATATAAATATCATACGAAATAATATATATATTTTTCAAACATACACAAATGGGACGATATATTTGAATCTATGAAACATGTATCGATCTATTCAACCATTATAATATAAGAAAAAAAATTGTACCTCAATGTGTATATATAATATATAAAACCACACCTATTTAATGTTTTGAGAAGTGGAGGAGGTGTTATAGGCCCTGTGTGACGTCTCTAATACAACAATGTGTGATAGTTTGTGATAAGGGGTCTAGGAACATTGGGAGAATATTTTATCTTTTTGAGATATAACACACCGAAAAACATCATCACTAGACATACAAGACCCATAAGATGCATGGCCATAAATTAAAACCAATGGTATAACAAATTGTAAACAAATATTATATTACCAATGAAAATTATTGATATAACAAAGAGAAAATACAATACAAAAAAATTCATAATGGGAATTTATCACAAATAACATTTAACAAATAACCCTGATCCAAATACACATATTATGTCCCTTGTATTTTGAATCATCCCTTGATAAAAACAATTCTTTATTTTTTCTTTTTTCTTAATAGATAATATCTTCAAACACATTGATGTTTCCTAGAAGTGGGTGTGTTTAGAAATAATATTAAATCCCTAAAAAACTACCATTTCAGAAAACAAGGATAAAAATTGTTAAAAAATGTTAAATAAAATACATTCATGAAAATATTAAAAGTATATTATATTAAGCTATAAATATTTCACATAAAAAAATTAGATGTTCATAAAATACAGAAAGAATTCCCAACTCGTCACATTGAATACAAATTCCCAGGATTACAAACACACACATGGATTCTAAGGGAATGTAATATACTCCTTAGTATTCTAAAACTAATAAAATAAAGTCATTCCAGGGGTGAAAATATCCTTGTGACCTATTTTCACACACCCCATATTCAAGGTAATTTTTTGGTACCATAATTTTATATACCTCATCTAAAGGTTTAGGTTGAATAAAATGAACTCATGCTAAAAAGGAATGAAAAATTCCATGTCATAAAATTTAACACATAACCCAAATCCTAATTTAATTTAATTTATTAAGCACAATTTTTCTATAAAAATTATAAAATAAATTTAAATCCATCACAATAAATTTTTCTAATTGTTTCCTTTTAAATACATCATATTCCACTAGTTTCCTAGATGATACATAAAAATAATTTCCATCTAAAATAAAAAAATATCCAAAAAAAATCAATTATATAATTTAAAAAAACTAATACATCATGTTTTAGATTTTTATATGTAAGTTTGAATCCATCTACTTCATATTGGTTGGTCAAGAAATATACCCTACGATCTCCTAGATCTAGTATTGAAACATAATAAATTAAAGGGATAAAAAATATCCCATCAATAAAGTTAATAAATAATATAGATTAATGAATGAGTGAATAGATATCCTAATTTTCGTGAGTTAAAAATTGAAGATCATAGCCTTACCAGTGGACTTTGATCTAAAATAGATATTGGAATGAAGTAATTTTCTTCTTGACTTAAGGGAAAAACCTTGGGGTGCTTATAGATGAAGTACAATTTAGGGTCCATGGCTGTTAGAAAAAAATTAAGGGTAATGGGACTTAATACATTAATACCACATTATTCATATAATTAAATACATATCAAATTATTTTGTTTGGTAGGTTTTTATACCATGATCCAATTGTACACAAGAAACAAGGAAATCTAGGTAACCACATTGTTTGAGCCAAAATATTTGTTAAACTATAAACATCTCAAGAATTTATAATGTCATTATCCTACACTTCCTAAGGTTGTATCACAAATATATAAAAACAATGGAATGGACATTATTCTATTTGTTTCAAATTTAGTAATTTTCCTTGTTAACTCACATTGATTGGAAAAACCATTCACCAATCAATCACCTATAAACTGAACCCACAAAACATATTTCATGGTTTACTATGGGTGTTAAATTTTTTCAAATAATCATTTAAATCCATTGAATCCCCAAACCAACCCCAAATATAGAAAAAATCTTTGAGGCACTTAAAATATTACCCAACCAATATATATACACAATGTATAGGAAATAGGGGTAAAATACATGAAAATAGTGGTTCAACATTCTCACCTTCAATGGTATTCCATTCACCATAATATTAGTATTTTAATGAAAATCATTGTCAATTTATCTTTCATTACCAATAAATTCTCCAACATGAATTTATGAATTTGACCATGATGCAATAAGTCTCATATAAACTTTTGTTATTTCCCTGAGCGATATTCTCTTTTATATCAATAATATTTTCTATCACATGAATAAATGTGTCATACCATTCAATATCCACATGGTCCCATAAAATGTCATTCTCAGGATCATTTTGGAACATTATACACTAAGAAAAAAGAATATAATTAAACCTAGAACAAAAACATTGATGTAATTACTTGGATCAGAAAATGTATATGGTACTATTGGTAAAAACTTCCCTATTTAATATAATGGTTTTTCCCTATCCCCGGAGATATTGTAAAAAATTATGACAATATACCACAAATGGTAATGGTAATTAATGATGGTATTTATTTGTGATGTCCCTTAGGAATTTTCATTCTTTTTCTAATCATTTCAATATTATATATTACATAAAGGACAAGACTGGGTATGATATTTCGTGTCTCTCCTATTTCAAACATAAAAAGTGAATAATTACAGTGAAACCCATTAAATTATTCAAAAGGAGACTTTCTATTTAGTCTAGGTAGCTATTAATGTATGATAATTCAACTAATCATATTTCATGTATCGTGACCTTCCAAAACCAATTACGGAATCCCTATGAATACCCTCAATCATGTTTATCTTAAATTGAATTTTTATATTCATTTTAGGATAATAATAAATTAACAATGTCAATTGGGGTATATGGGAATGCGACAAGGAATTATAAAAAAAATCATAAACCTATAGTATCTATCAAATAAAAGAGATATTGGAAATAGATGGATGTTTACTAAATCTCACATGTATGCTATTTATAATTACTACACTATATTTGTCTCATGAATTTATGTTAAGTATGAAATTTTTAATCCAAACCATTATAGACCATATTGAATTATTTTCTCTATCAACTATTTAAATAACTATCAGAAAACCCAAGGTTATAATCTCCCAATTCAAAACTATAATTAGTAAATTTTTTTAACATAATATTGGGTTTTGATGATCTAAATTAAATAGATGACATTTGAGGAATATCAGTACCAAATATACCACATTATTCTTCATGAATAACAAAAAAAACTATTCTATAAATATTTAATATCTCTTATCCATTCCTATATGAAGATAATACCTCAAATTATGATAGCTGTTAAGAAGTTGTTCAAAATTTCATCGGTGAAATCCATTAAAATATCTAAACGATAACATAGATTTCATATCTATGAAAAATCAAATAATGGACTACCTAAAATTTTGTTTCAAATGTAGGGAGACACATCCATGATTGTATTTATAAGGCTATCTCATATGCTTAACTAAATCTGAAAAACACATGAATATGAACCACAAAATCACCTCACTTAACACATTCTAGGTTCATATCCAATATAACTAACATAAAATACCATCAATCAGAATCCTCTTTATCTTTGTGAGTTTATGTATGTATTCTTATTGAATTGTAAATATTTTTTCGATTATTTGGGGAATACATAAAATTTAAGTACAATATATGAATATATTTAATCAATATTCATTATCTTAAAATAAGATACCTTTTTGATCTACAGAGGTGAAACCTATTTTGATTCATAAACAATTAAAATTTACACCAAATAGATATTGATTGGAAGCCTTCAAAGAAAGTACAAAAGTAGCTATTTCAAAATCATGTGTTCTGTAGGTTTTCTCATATAGCAATATATATTCATCCATAATATACAAAATGATTTCACCACATGACAAGACAACCTAACACTGATCCTAATGCATTAAAATTGACCATGAAACCTACTTCTAATTTTGAAAATACTATATTGAGGTTCAATGATAGCTAAAATTTATGATCATGGAATTATTTCCTGAATTCCTCATTCCATTTGAAAAGAATATACCCCATTGTAAAAAATATTATTAATGAGGTATGACATAAACAATAACAAAAAGTTTGTAACTAGGTTAATACTCTAAAAAGGAAACTTCATATATCATAATATATTACTAGGTAGTATCAATAAGATAATAACATTTATCTTATAAATATATAAATATATACATAAACACCATATTCAATGTTAACATAATAATAAATAAATAACTCATATGTCAAAAAATAACCCATTTGTTTATTTCCACACTGATTAAGTTCCCTATAGATTTGAAACATTTTAGCCAAATATTCTATATTATCTGATTTAATAAGATAATAAATTATAATGACATAAATGAGAACTACTAATAATGATTAATGATACATATAAATTTTGACCATTTTGAATTAAAAAAAACATCAGTACATTTATAAAAACAATTTACATGACCACTTAGTGATACTTTCAATAGTGACACTAGAGTGATATTTTTATAATATCAACTTTTTGAAATCACATTTTGTGATAACACAAATTGAATTTTTTAAAAAATTATCATATCCGATATATTGATCATATGGTTGATAAATTTTTTATATAGTACCTATTCATTATTTTGTCTTATCTAATCTTGAAATATTCTAAAAAAATCATAAGAATAACATATGCCTTCATTATAGAAAAAATGATGATTCCAATAAGGAATTTACCAATTATGTGACCCCAATGCATTCAAACACCTATCACTATAAATTTAGTTAATTCCATTTCATTAGTTTTATATTATATAATGGATGTGATATAGGACTTTCCAATGTATGAAGTCATTTGTAAACTCAACATATCTATTTGGTGAAAACTCCTCAATGTTTTAAAGAAGATCATTTGAAAAATGATAAATTATTGTTGGAAAATTAATATATTTGATCTCATCTGTATATTTTAACATAAACACTATCAAAAGATATTATATAGTTCCAGTAATTAATGGAAAATTTTATCTTCATCATGTATCAATTTCTGAATATTTATTATACAGATTTTTAACAATATAAAAATATATTATCCCAAAATTACTTGCAAACTAATAGATATGGGCATTGGATATATTCAATAAATTGATAACCATAATCAATTAATAAATTTCTATCCATGTGTTAGATAAGTCCAATACCAATTCATCATCATCAATATTGATCATATATGATATTCAAATGAAACATTAAATATCCATTTGGGAACATGGAGTTTAAAATTTCAAAATATAAGGAATTATCTCAAAATTAAATCCTGTTAAAGTATAAAAATGAGTGAGATAACCTTACCAAAAAAATATTTCATAAGTGAATAATTATTTAAAATAATATATCATATATAAAAAATATTTTATTGATCATATGTGGTAATAATCTTAACCCTATATAGTTTCATAGTTGGTGTCCCATTTCCATTATTTCCATATTTATATTTTGTTATTGTAGTGTCATGGTGTTCCTCGAATGAAGTTGACACAAATTATTCTAAGTATGGATGTTATTATGATGAAATCACCCAATTAAAACATGAAAAATCCTAGAAAAATGGGTTTAATTCCAAACAACAAAACATGGATCACTATGATTATATAACTTATGAATACCCATAATGTCAAAGATTTGACTTTGTCTAGGTGGGTCCATGAAATTTCCATTGATATTCTAAAAAAAATCAAATTGGAATGAACCTTATATAATATAGGATAAATTAATGAAATTAACTACTCATGAGGAATGATTTCACAATAAAAATCCATATTGGAATTATATTTCCTGCTTCAACGGTTTTTGAGCAGTGGATTTCACACCCATTATAAAGGGTAATCTTAATCCCAAAAATGTCTTTATAATGAAAACTTTTTCCTCCATATTTACTCTATCGACCATCATTTTACAGTCTATAATATAGTGATAGTGAATAATTTATTGATAATAAAGTCATAAAAATTGATAATAAATGTATTCTATCAAGTATTCACTTTCTGATACATGTGATACAATGTAAAATAAAATCATTAATTTTCAATAATATTTATTTTGTGAGAGTTTCTATACATTCTTGGTTAATAAGTCCATTTTTCCACAATATGAAAGGTGTGAGGATATAATTTATCATTATAAATTTAATGAAATTAAACATATTTGATGGTATTGTCCACTATAAAGTATATAAATGAATCCCAGAAATGAAATGTGAAATTATAATACGTGTACACTAAAAACATGATATTCCTCTCTATTGGTTTTCCTAAGAAATAAATGATTCAAAAAAATACTTCCCAATCATATATATGAGTTATGAGGTGTAGAATATACATGAATGATGGGAGTATAATTTTTCTGATGCTTAATCCACTATACATCCTTATAGACTCACATTTATGTTTTTATATATCCATTGATTGAAATGAATGAAGGGAGAATTGGACTGACTATTGGTTAAAATGTAGCTCAGGTGAAACAATATTTTAGGAAATATCTTCAAAATGATTCCTATGATGATTATCTAGTTCTATTATCTATGTCCAAAATGAAACATTATTTAGTTTCACGAACTATTAACCGAAGGATGAAAATATAATTTAGTATATCACAACATAAAACAATAATATTATTTAAAAATCTAATCATTGTAAACATTATTTGTCTTTTTTCATAAAACTAAAAATTGGGGATGATCAATTTAGTCCTATGTTTAGTATAATGGAAAATTCATTACAAGAAAAACTCATCATCAAATCCCAATATGTTGATATGATAACTAAAATACACGTATCTAAAAATTTATTTACCCAAACCACCATTCTAACATGAATTTCATAATTAAAAGGTTACATATATTTTTTATTATCAATAATTTTCATTCGTAAAATATATTGTATGAACTATTATACTAGGAGGTAGATGAATTTACATATATTATTAAGAAGTTTTAACTATTATACTGAAAAACACATACCATTTACAAATATTGTACTAAAAAATTGAAAAGAAATTAATATTGTAAAAAAACCATTACCATTTGTATCATATTTACACTCAATATTTTCATAAGGATATGATTTGGTTCTATAAGTCATAGATTAAATCCCAAAAACATTATCGGTTTTAAATTAATAATAAGGTATTTAAAATTTTTGAAAGAGATTTTTCATTTTTTAGATATAAAAATAGTTAGAACTTATATAATAAACATCCTATCATCTAATAAGATTCCTAGATAGACAAAAAAAAATATGGAATACTTAATAGGAAAAAACATTTTCAGAGTAAAAATAGAAAAAAGGGAAATATAAGACCACATAACTAAATTTGATCAAGGGATATGATCCTTATGTGCACTTATCTATCCTCTAAATTCAAACTCCACTTTCCATGACTATGTATTAGGAAGCTTCATAAGTTAATCAGTTACCATCCATATTAATGTTTCTAGATATATTAAATATACAAACCACATTAATAACCAAAAAGGGTTATTATTAACCAAATAATATTTTACCCAAGACATAACATCTCACTCCACTAGGAAAAATCATCTTCTATGATTTTATATTATATTCCCCAAGAAAAATATTTTACAAATTTTTTATATAAAATTTATAATTATATCTTTTCCAAACCATATTATGTTCATATAAAAACAATAAGAACTCCATTAGAGGTAATTAATTAAATCATTTTACAAATTCCTCATAATTTGGTATAAACATTACCAGTTTCTCCACACACACACACGTGAATACGAAATGACAGTTCAATTTCCATGAGTAGTATTTCTACAGAAAATAATTTTATAACAATGTGACCTATATCCTTTTCCCCAATGTTAAATTCCCCATTTTATGGTGACATACAAATATCAGAATAGTATATTCCCCTTTAAAAGGTACACATTGGTCACAATGAACTCACACTAACTATATATTGAAAATTCCATAAAACCCAATACACATAATTTTCTAATTATTTTATTAAATAATTAAACAAAAAAATTATTTTCATAAAAATTATATCTTAATTTTAAAATTACAAACAATTGGTTATATGAAAGTATAACAACATTATAGAATTTCTGAGGCCCAAATCCAAAAAAAGTTTATCTGCATTCACATAAGTATTTCACTATAGTTTTCTGAAAATAATACATCATGTTATTTAATTGTGGTTCTGGGAGGTAATAAAATATCCTTTTATTGGTTTTAAAAAATCACTAATGGTACTATGATCTCTATGAGTTTTCATTAAAATAATATCTTTTAGAATACTGAACATGATCTCATGAAGATACTCAATATGAAATATAGATCTATTTATGGAATACTATATGTCATTCCCTAGGAGAGAGAAAATTAATGGAAATAATGATTGATATAAACCAATAATTTTCAAGGAATCCCGATATATAACTCAATTTGATTTGAAACAATTTTCCTCTATGTCGAAGGGAATCAAATTGGGAGCCTAGATTGAGATCCAAGGAGAGTATGGAACAAGTTATATATATAAGGCATTATTGTAGAATAAACAAAAAAATGTGGTCATTAACATCATGTTTTATGGTTATATCGCATAGTTTTAAAAATCCATTTTCAAATAGTAAATGTACTACTAGAAAATCGTGAAATCTACACTGTTTTGGATGAATTCTTGGAAGAATAGTGTTCTATCCATTTATTGATACTAACCTATTACCAAACCCTACACTATTGTATCATGTGATAATAAAAATCATGTTCCAATCATTTTGTTCAATCTGTTTTACTTTTCATGGACTCCCATTGCTACAGACATGGTTTCTCAAAACCATTAACCAACCCTGAACATACCTAGTAAACCCCAAAACAAGTCTCACGATTTCCAATTGGTGGTGAATTATTTCTATATGTAGTTTTGAAATTGTAAACCTCTCGAGACACATTAAAACTTAAAAAAATTCCTTCAACCCTATAAATCATATCCCAAAAAATATATAATCTCAAAATACATATAACTTGTATATAATTCTTAAAAATGAGGGTGTTACATAGAACCACATCAACTAATATAGTATGTTCATCCACTATATGATATTGTTTCACTATAGAGGTATTTGGATAGAGCTGAAATTAATTAGAATATCCCATCTATATTATAGTTACCATTAGATACGATGAACCATGGTCACATCTGGATGCAAACAAATCCATGATGTATCTATTTATATGGTCTTGGTAACTATATGATGTTATTATCTTCAGAGGTGCAAGGATTGATTTTTAATAATTTATAACCATTCAGTTTTTTCATATTATCAATTGCATTTTTATAGAAACTACTAATGGATTAGAAAAATTCTGGTGTTGTGAACTACATCAACCATTTTTTAATTTTCATGATACAATATCTTCATCCAATATGTGATTCTGAAATTACAACTTGGTCGAACATAATCCAACAAATTTCTAAAGTGGAAACCATATTAATCTTTTCCATTATATATATTATGAAAATTTTAATTTAGTTGATGTGATTCAACATATACCCTTATGATTAGATATCATGTAACAATCCTTAAATATATTTTGAGCCTCCAATATTATATTCTTCTCCACCTCATGTGAAAAATAAAATAACTCATCAAAATTCATTAGGTATTATAACACCCAATCATCTCCCTATATAAATAATATGAAATTAGTAAATAAGTATCATATTTTATTCATTATATATCTATTTAAAAAATTATCTTGAATCATATCATAACAAATCCCACATATTGATTCCACTGAAACATAGAGCCCCACTTCCTATTTTATATACCATAATGATTTAATTTCCTACACATGGACCTGAAATATTATTCTTTCACCATGAATTAATAAACTTGATTAATTATTTAATTCATGTACTATATGTCAATATGTGTATTAGTAGCCTATAAATATGTGGATTTCAGGCATTTAAAATCTTATGTTCTGTCCTTGTATAGTCTTGCTCTAGATTACTGTACTTTTTTACGGTTATGAACATGAAACAAATTCAGATCCCAAACATATAAATAAATCAATAATATTATCCAAGATTTAGTAGTTTCATTTTTTAAATTGGGACTAATATAAATATATCATATATCAAAGGAATGAATAGTTTGGTATGCTGGGAAAATAGTGCACACAAATTAATGTCACATTACGTAAAATAAATCAAATTATTATATTTGAGAAATATAATATTCTCATTAGATTATATATTAATATCATTCATAAAACATTTCTTATAATCCTAGATATGTGATGAAATTTAATGGGGTTCACACAGTTTCTTTTTAAGGATATTCATTAATTAGATGATATAAATATTATGAAATGAATAATTAATATTGAACGAAAAATATCCAAAAACATATTATAAACAAATGTGTCTCATGATACAAACATTTTTCATTAAGGGACAAATGAAATTTTTCCCATATATTACCATATCCCAAGAATTTACCATATGAAAGGATTGATATAATATCAACAAAACAATTTATATTGAAAAACTAGAATATGTGGTGTTAATACATTTTTCATTCAAAAAAATCATAAAGCATAATGATTTTTATAGTGAATGTTATCATAGATAAATGTCCCCGTTAACTCAGAACAACCACCATATAATTTTTATATATATGAGTATAATTTAAAATATCAAACTATTTATTCATTCAATAAATTTCCTTTTAATTTTCAAATATCATATTTAGAATCTAATATTTCAAAAAAATTAAGGAATAATGTTCCATTTTATGGATCCATTGAATCATTTAAAGGATAAATTAAATATAATAGTGTTCATTAGAGAATAAAATAATAATTCCTATTTGTGAATAAAAAATCATTCCTTTTTAATTATTTAAAATTTAAGAATGTATTTAATTATGTAAAATGATTAGAAGATTCATATTAATAGTTTTGAAAAAATACATATGTATATATATTTAATTAAAAATTATTTGGGGTTAATTATAAATATTCTTTTGTTTTTTTAAATATTTTTATTTATGAAAAATAATCATGATCACATAATAAAAATATTAAATTTTCAAAAACAATTGTGGTTTTGATATAGTGGGTACATAATTAGTGGAAAAAATGGGAAAATTTGGAAATATTAATTATTAATAATAATTATTATAGAATTTTTTTTTGTGATATAAATATTAAATTATACCCTCAATGGTGACATTAACATAGAAAATACCAAAAAATAATTAAATTTAGAAATAAACCCTTACTTCACATATAAATATTTAGTATATGTAATAAAATTTAATATAACAATAATATATTAATTATATATATACTACAAAAAATCAGATATTCTATTTCTTTTATGGTTTACAAAAGATATTTGATTACCCATTTATTAATAATTCTTCATTTAAATCAATGATTTGGGTAACAATAGGTTTATTTTCATGTATGTTTCGGTTTGTTAGTTTTGTCCCTTGTGAAATGATATTATTTACATCAAATTCAAAAATAAAATCATGGTAAAACATTAATATATATTTAATATATATTGTTTTATTCATCTATAAAATATAGTTTAAAAAAATTATTACACTAGTCATGAAGATGGTATGTTGTACAAATGCTCGATCATTCTTCATTTGTTGATGCTTTTAATGAAAGAATGTTAAGTAAATGCTCACCATAACAGAAAACATAATATGACATATTTTTTATATGTATTAATTATATCAATAATAATCACCATATATTTCAATATATATTGAAAAACCTATCACATCACATTGTATATGTGGTAGTCCACATGTACCAAATGATTGAAGATATACTTTCTCAATGGATTAGATGGTAAGAAGGTTGAATATAAATTTTAAATCAAGAAGTAAAATTATATCATAAATTTCATATATATACATTATATGTTTCAATGTATGAATTTTTTACATCTGATTGTGGAAACAAATTACGCATGTTTGGGAAGCGGTTTTCCCCTATACAAAATATCAATGATTTCATTAACTATTTGACAGAGGAGGGGATAGATAAATGTTACTCTATTGACACAATAATATGTATATATATTAATATTTTTTTGATAATATTTTGTCATATATAGCGAATATTTTACTTGTTTAGAGTAAAAAATGTGAAAATTCATGTTGAAGATCTATATATATTCATTAGAGACCCTCTTTACGTTGATAGCAAAAGACATTGTAGGTTGGTTTTGTGATATAAATATGGACTATATATCATATTTAGGAATGAAATTAAGATGTTTTGGAAATTATTGGCTGACCAAAAAGTCCTTTTAGATGTGGAGATTAAAGGAGTGTGGGTGTCTATTTATATGATGGGTAGGGGACCCTAATTGAAATGTCATAAAAGAATACAATTTAGAGAATATTTATTATAAATGGAAATTGAATCTGGTTTCTTAGAGTATATTTTGTAAATAGAAAATATAATAATATTTAAAACATATTATTTAGTATACATACCCTTATCATTTGAATTACACCCCATAATTTAATTTTAACTATAACAATGATAATTGGTTTTACTATTTTCACAATTATTTTTGACCAAAATTAATTTGAAATAATTTCCTGTTATTAAAATTGATGATTCAAAATTTTAAAATAATTTTACGTAATTTTGTAAAATACATTGAAATATTATAATTCTATATTAAAACAATAACTGTGACAATCAATTTCTTTTCCCAATAATTGTTTCCTTAACCCCAAAATTATTTCCTATAAAATATAATGAAAAAAATAATTACACTAAAATAAATGAGATTAATAAAAAATGATAAAAAAATTTATATTAAAAAATCTTATAGAAAAAAAATAACTTTTTAAATTTATGATATTAAGGGAAATTTTATGAAAAAAATCAGTAACTTTCCCAATTCATCAAAAAAATTATTATTTCTATGATAATATAAAAATCAACTGAATAAAAATTAGAAATTTTCAACTGATAAATTAAAATAATTTTAAGAATAATTTAATTAAAAATGGAAATTTTTTATTTTATATAGTGCACTAAAAATTATAAAAGAGATTGTTGAAACAAAAATTACCCATAATATGTTGGTTATTCATATCTCAATCGTATATATAATATTATATAAATGAATGAAATTATTTAATTTGAAATCTATAAATTTCATTAATAGTATAACATGAAATGTATTTATCTAGAAAACATCATTATGTATGTGAAATAACTATTATAATAAATTCTTTCTTTTAAATTATTATTATTTTTCAATTTTCAGTTAGAATAAAATTATAACCATTAAATTTAATTTTTAAATATATAATATATATAATATTATTCATATAGTTATTTATATTCATACCAACCTATTTAAATTCTAGGTTCTAAGAACAAAATATTTTACAATTTATATAAATTCTTGTTTTCTTGTATCGTATTCAATACAAAATGTATACATTATTTCTAAATACATATAAAATAAACTATTGAGTTATAAATTCATCCCTCATTTAAATGATATCATTCTAAAAATTTATATAATTTAACATCATTATGATATCTTTTTAGTTATTCATCACAATATTTTTGGGTTCCCACGTTTCCACTCTTATGTTTTGATTTTAACAATGTAACTTTACCAGCTGATACAAATGAGTCCTCAACAGTTGATTACTAGACATAGAAATCTAGATAGGCTCTTAAAATCATGATAGTTCTAGTTTCAATTCAATCTCTTAATTTTCTATAATACACACTATTTATTTTATTTACTACACTAAATATCATTTATATAACACATAATGTTCTTTAGAGAAACATGGTTTCTTTAACAAATAGTAATCCATAACTACCATTCCATCTATGATATTAAAGGCTCCAATGTATGTGGGGTTCAATTTAACATTATTCCCAAACATTATGAAAACCATATATTGAGATAAATTCAAATATACTAAACTCCCACATGAATTTACAAATACTTCATCTATTTAAAAGTATTTAACTTTTACCCTCTTTGTGATGCATTGATATGGGGTTGAATCATTTTTTAAATTTCTGTATAATGCTTCACATGTACATTCCTACACAGTTTCAATATCTAATTTTTTCCAAATATTATTGTTTAAGGAATCTTTCTTTATAAATGATTCATAAGGATCTAATTTTATTCTTAAATGATTACTATGGATTTAAGCAATATCTACAAATGGTAGATACATATCTCATAAACCTTGAAATTCAACCGAAGACATAAATTTTTTTAATATTTGATTATTATTTCTTAATTTTCCATTAATTTTAGATTGATATGTAGTCTCCAAATTAATCATTGTATTGAGAGACTTCTGATGAATTTTACAAATCAATATCATCACAGTTTAATATATAAGTATATAGAGTTTTCATCACTCTTATGTGATGCTATATCTCAGTCTAGTCATGTTGAGAAACCAATCATATTAAAACATAATCAAAACGTTCAGGTAACCTGTTATCCAAAAACATTTCCTAAAAATATTTAAACACCTTTTTCATTCTAGTGTGTTATGAAATCCATGCTCTATAAATCATTTATTAATTCCAAAATAATCTCAATAATTTACAAATAACAATTTATATTTCAATATATTTGAACTCTATCCTCACAAATTCAATCTAACAATTGTCAATCATTTATATCTTTAATTTTCAAATTTAAATTCTCATCATCAGGGAGAGAATATTTTATATTTTCAAATAAAAATGGTTTCCAATCATTTCAAAAGGGTTTATAGTATCCCAATATAGAGAAATTACTATATCATTGTTTTATATTCCCGAATTGTTTTACCCTTTTCAATCCTAATTTTGGTTTGAAATCTATAATCTTTCCTATGAAATGAATTAAATAGTTTATTATCTTTCCCTATGTTATAGTTTATTGAGAAATCATAATCATTTTGTAGATGAGTCATCATATTGTGCATCTGATTGAGATATTTATAGGAAATGATATATTCCTGAATATTATGATATGATTTTATTTCACATAATTATAAATACTAAAAATGTTTTCAAATCATCAAAATAATATTAAAATATCAAATTTATGATCATTAGTAGGATTGTTTTATTCAAGGGTCTTTAACTACCCAAATTCATCGGTTAAATGTTTTTCATTATTCATAAATACAAAACAATGTATCTTCCTTTATGCATCCCTACATATCATAAAAACATTATTTATCACTGTAACATTAAAAATATTATCATGGACCATGTTAATCATTAGCAGTTCAAAATTTCATTTTAATTCATTAATATATAGAATACACAATTATGAGAAATAATATTTAATGGGTTATCCGATTAGGAAAAATAGTGTAAAAATAACCAAAAATAACCTCCCTAACTAATGACTCAATGTACCTCAATTATGTTCATTGGGGTATGAAACTCTTGAACTACCTTTGTGTTTTCCAGATTAACTATGCTTCCATACATGGTGAAAATATGTCATGAATTAAACCTAAATAATCAATAATTCCATATTTATAAATTTCACATAAAACACTTTTATTATAAAAAAATAAAAATTGATCCACAAGTAATTATCATGGCCACCATATCTCCTAGATTACATAAAGATATAACTAGTAAAAACCACAAAAAAATTAATTCTATTCTTTGAGTACTTTATTTATTATATTCATAAAAATTGATAAACTATTTTCTATAAAAATTTATATATTTAAATATAAATATTTTTATACCATATATGAATTTTTTTTTCAATATCATAAATATTATAATGAAATTTATGAAACCTATAATAATGTTAAAAAATTGAAAACAAAAATTACATCAATGATGTTAATTGAATAATTATTTGTCAGAGATTGATAATATCTGGTTATTACTATAACAACATTGGTTTCCCAATAATAATTTAATTCCCCAACAGATATATCATTTTAAATAATATAAATAACTTTAGTTCTCCATGGTGAGACACTAGGGACTAAATATCAATTATCCTAAAAATCCTATATTTGATTCTTCAACTAGATTATTTCCACATATTTTAATATAAAGGCAATAATTGATATAGGTCTGGCATTAGAGAGTAAATCATTGTAAAAATTAACCTCACACACTTCTGTGTTTCTATGAAATTTCTGATAAAATATATAAATATAATCATGAAAAACATGTATATCTGTAGTTAAATGATTTCATTTTTAATTTATACATTATGACACCACTTCATCCCCATGAATTTTATATAAAAGGTTACTGGGGTGAATCTAGACTTGAAAAATATTATTAATAATCACATATAAATACATTTAATTCCACATAATTACAATAAACATTATTCCATTATATTTTCAATGAAATTTTGGATTATATTTTGAAAAGTGTTACATGAAATTGAGACTATCAAACTAACCCATTAGCACATTATTAAAGTTTCCAAAGAGGGATCATTTATCTATCATAATGTGAACTTATTGAAAAATATTTATTACAGTGATATATCTACTTTGATTTAGGATATAAAAAATTTCTTATTATGTTTATGAGGAAGTATTTATTTTTTTTGTGGAAAAAAGGGATTATATAAAAAAGTTTGAAGAGAAAGAATCAAATAAATCACTATCCTTATGGAATTATATTATTAATGATCATGCCACCACATCATTCTGATCTTCAATAATAGATTTTATTTTATGAAAATCTTCACTAAGCTCCCTAATTATTTTTAAGGGTAAATTGCATTGAATAATTTAATATCATTTATTATAATTCCCCATATCCTAATTCTTGAATAATTGAACATAGAAGAATAATTATACACCATTATATAATTATCTCGGTGACATTTATATATACAATTTTTGTAAACTTCCATTCCAAGAAATTATGTTCCACGATGTTTCATACCATAATTTTTACTTGTTGAAAATTATACCTTTCATTTATTTTTTCAGTATTCCATTTTCTAGAGTATGCAACTTGTTTCATCAAATATTTCATTTCAATAAGGAAATTATAAATAAATAATTATTTTACTATCTTGGTTGAACATGATATAATATCTTCCTATGATGAGAATGTTTTGGAGAACAGTTACACTTGATGCATTTTCGTAATTTGATCAATGATATGGGAACTATATCTATTTGGACTACATACGTTATCTATACCATGACATGACAAACATGAAATGTTTTCATTTTAATTTATTATATAATTCTATTTGTTTTCATCGAATAAAGAAATCGTCCTTTATAACCTCTCAATTTTCACAAGGAATATATTTCACCAAGAAATATTTCTTTAAATTATTTCATTTCATGGTCAAAATTTCATCCTCATAAATAGTGTTTCAGGTCACATAAATCCACTGATATGTATCTCATGAGAGATGATATAATTCCCTAACAACATTACCCTTTCTTTATTTCCCAATGAAAGAAAAATATAATCAATGGAATATATCCATTATACAGCTAAAATTTGAATTTTAGCGCATTAAAATGATTATATTGTCTCATTATAGAATCAGAATAAAATTTTTACACTTCATTTGTAATGAATATTCTTATCAATATCGGAATTTTTTTTGGAAATATCCTAAGTCATTATACCGGAAATCAAATTAAAATTTCCTTCTATATCTTCTACTCTAGGTCATACATTATGTACGTTCCCTAGTTAGAAATATCTACATGGAAGACTTGAAAAATAATTGTATACATTACAACCACTATTCTAAATTTCATTTAAATTTAATACATAAGGACATAGAAAAAAATTAGTAATCATAATGTATTGTTTCAAAAACAAGTGATACGGTTTAAAAAATTGAAAAATATGTGCATATATCATATTGGAATCATAAAAATGTATATTTAGGATGGTTTTCAAGTCATAAAAAAATTTAAAATCCTTCCCAGTGATTTTTTATGATATTTTTAAATTACTAAATAATATCCCCCAATAGTTTCATACTTTGTTCGCAGTAAAGGAATAATCAGCATGCACAAAAAAATATGTTTAATATATACTGAACCCAAACATTATCATGGTTATTACTTATATATATATCAATGGAAAACCCACATCCCATTATTTTATCGATAATGGAATAGATATTAAAAAATATATAATCTATAATTTATCAAAACCTAATGATGTTATCTTATTCAAATATTTCTTCTCAATTGTATTCATGGGTGTATATTCTCAAAATAAAGACATTCTTATACATAGTTCTACAATTTAAACTTCTAATTTTATAATTATAACTATATAGACTCTGAACACAGTATCACTTATTATATTGTTACATTATTACAGAATTACTATTTAGAAGCTATCAAGATTAAATAGAATGAATAGTTTTGTATACTTGTATAAACTAAATAAAAACATTAAATTATTATTGATTTTAATAAAACATATTATATGCATAAAGACTAAATATATTTCATTTATAATATAAAATTATATAACTATAATACCTTCCATGGAATCCTATGGGATTAAAATATATGTGTTTGTTGAGCTTAGATGATCTGTACTGGTTTGTGTATAGTTGTTGCTATTATGTATTATAAAGGAATAATAAATAGGGAATGTTAAATATCAGAAAACAAAATATAATTTTTCAATATAAAAATAATGTATAATAATATATAAGTAACACATTATGATAAAAATATCAATATAAATTTTCACATGATTTTAGAACATATAAATGTATATCTTAAAAAAACAAAATAGTCACATATATATATGAATAACAAGAATCTTAATGAGGGAATAACATATGAAAAACAAAATAAACATTCATTTAGGGCCTCATGGATTCACATGACACATTAAAGGGTAAGGAATTAGACAAATATAAAATGTAGTCTATCTTGTTAGACATACCGATTAATATAGGGAATATAAAAGTCTTGACCCCTTAGTTCCAATCTCTAATTCATTCTTCATATAAATGGTGTAAAAATAATCAATGGAAAAATTCATAATCCACAATGAGCATATGAAATGATAATACATTCCCTAATAAATATTGAAATACTAATCCATAGAGAAAAATATGTATAATAGTATCATAACAGTTTATCATTAGTAAATAATAATATTCACTTGGGTATATGGGTGTAGATGAATATCCATTAACAACAACAGGGGAATATTTTTTTTATGAAAATCATACTTCCCTTTTTCATACAATATATACAAAATATAAAAATTCCCAAATATTAAGGAAGGAATGTTATTTGTAATGAAAATTTTGAACTCTTAAAAGATGATCTCAATCAATGAGTGTTCATGATGGAGTAAAATTCTTTTCATGCATTGTAATACACAAAAAATTCCTTCCACCCTTTTGTATAATTCAAGAAGCACCTAATTTGGAAATTGATAGGATGAGACCTAATAATTTTTTATATAGAAACCATTATAGAAATGTATTTAATAAATATAATATTTTTTAAAACATTTTATTGACATTATGAATAAGGAAAAAACATATTCCACATCTTGTAGAGTAAAAATATCGATTTTCCATAAAAACATATTTTTAGTATCTAGGGGACATAAATTGTGAAAAAATAATGGAATATTTAATTCATAATTTCAAAAAATAATAATGGGTAATTAAATTTGATGGTTTTATGGTAGAAATATCATATAATACCCTCAATATATACTTAATCCTATGCCATCCCAATTAATGATGAAATTTTTATATTATCCCTTAACTCAGGTTTAACAACATTCATATGTGTCCAAATAAACTGTATAATAAAAATATAGTTAATATATATATTTTAATTAAAAATAATTATATATAATTATATTATTTAATATTATATAATTATAATTTTTTATAAACAAAAAAATTAACTTTTCCAAATTAGTAATCAACATAATAACATTTTCATTTTTTAATTTAGGTTTTGGTTCAGTTGTTTCAGTTCTTGTACATTTATCAACGATATAACATATCCTAAGATTTAATCATGATTAAAATAACATATATTTTTAATAAATACATATTTTGGGTCATAAATTAAATTTAGTGCATAAAAGATGTAATAATGTGTTCAAGAAGATGATAGGTTGAATGTACACAGGAATGTTGTTTCAATTATTTTGATAGATAAAAAAATAATGGTAAATAACAACTCACCATTAATTATAGTTATTTAATTCACACACACACACACACACATATTTATATATAATATTGATTAAATATATTATTATTAACATAAACATGAAAATAAAATAAAAAACACATAACAATAATTTAGTGTAGTAGTAGTTAAAATTTACTCTGGGGTGAAAATATAATTTTCCTATACATTTTAAGGATAGAAGTTATATGTGATATTGTAATATCTGAATAATAAAATTTTAAATAAATATAAGATACATACATTAAATACAACATAATATATATCCCTGAGTCGGGTTTATTTGAAATGAGTTATATCAGTTCACAATGGTGTAGTTATACATTCCCATGATTAATAGTTTCACTTCCAAATTGATGAAAAAGTGATGGGTTAAGTGTATTTTCATATTTATAATAATAATATATCACTAACCTTTATTATGGATTTATTAAATTATCCTATTAGGATAACATGTTAAGGTGATAAATGGAATAATTTTAAAAATCATGGTTATGTACTATAACTATTCTTCTAACATCTTATTAAGAGCCATAAATAATGAATTCCATGAATATATTTTTGTTCAAAAAAATGATTCTAGGTACTCTATATTTATTTAAATATTTTTTTCAGAAATTTTACTTGTAATACAAAATACAATTTTGTTTTAGAGAAGAAAAGATAGGTTGTGTGCTTTTATAAGTAGGGAAGGGATCGCCATTGATGTTTTCAAAATGAATAAAAAATGATTCAAGATTTTTTAACCCACATACCTCAAAATTTACATTGTTTTAAAAGTGTTATATGATATGGGATAAATATTTCTATAAAATATTATATAGAAATATTTAATTTGAAAACTTACCATTATCATCTCGTCTTAAACCCCTTGTAATCTTATTTCACCATCAACTTTGACACTTCATTTTTTTATTGTTATCACTATTAATTATGAAAAAAAATCCATGAAAATATTAAAAAAGGTTATTAATTATTTTTCAATATATGGAATATAATTTACAAAATATAAATCATATAAGTGAAAAATTTTAATTTAAAATTTATCCCTCAAGTGTGATACATCATAGTTTTCCAATGAAATTTATTCTTAAGTACAAAAGAATTATATATATAATCGAATCATTAAAAAAATACAAATGATCTAAATTGGATTAAAAGTAATTTTAATCACAAGGGTTACTTGTAAGTTATTTAAAAACATAATGTAACATTATAATTTTATTTATGTAAAATGATGTTTCAAGAGAGAAATATCTCCATTTTTTGATTATTCATCCATATATATTTTTTAAATTTCAAAAAAAAATACATTCTACCATTTTTGACTCATTGATTTCAAAAAAATAATTTCATTTATTTGAATAAATGTTCTAAAAGTGTTAAAATTTATATTTTTTAAAATACTTAACAACACAATGAAAATAATTTTTTGAGTCCTAATATACTAATTATTCTAATCTCATCATTATAAATAATATAATATTAATATTGGAAATTTAATTGAATATATAATAAATAATTTTAATTAAAATGATTTTACAATAGTACTTAATTAAAAATAAATAGATCATAATAATTTTATTTTTCTAAAAAACATTTTATTTACATTCAATTGATATCTTTTTTAATAAAAATATTTTTATAAACAATTAATATATTTTATATATTTTTAAATCATAATTATTTTATAATCTAGTTTGAAAATATTTTAGTATAGAAATTAAAATATATTTTATAAATATATATTATTTGAAAATTAATTTAAATAGGGAGTTTCAGGTTTCACCAGTAATCAAAGAGAAAAAATTTATTTGAAAATAGAATACTACAAAAAATCAATCGGTTTTATAAAACATGAACTAGCATTATGATAGACATAATGAGAATATATAAAATTAAGTGATTCCCTTTGGTAAAATGTAATCTTATTGAGCTCGTGCTTCCAGACTCTGTATAGATAAATTTTGTGTAATCATATTTATAAAAAGAAGAAAAGTATCTACACAAAAATTACAAAAATGAGGACCTTTTAACATCATGGGTTTTAGAGGATTAGTCAACACTTTATATTTATCAAAGTTTGAAGAAAAATAAAAAAATTCCTAGTATGATTTCATGTGTGCTATATCCCAAAGCTAAGCAGTCTGAATTAGAACATCTAATATACACATGAAAAATAATTTTCAAACATTGGGTGAGGATTCAATTTCCCATTAATGTATTCTTAAATAGTTGAAATAATTTTTCGAAAATTAATTATTTAAAATAACAATAAGAAATGATTTTGAACATTATTTTGATAATACAATTAATATAAATTCCAAAATACTCATTGAAAAAAATTGAAATTATTTATTTTAAAAATATTATACAACATTTGAAATTACTTACGTTCGTAAATTATTCTAAATATAATATAATGATTTTAAAAAAAAACTAAGAATGATTTTGTATACAAAAAAATTGTCTGAACTTATAATATTGAAGGTTATATTGGACCTACCCACCAATTGAGGGATGTGTTCACTCCACAATTCCCTACCATATGTAAAACATTAATGTGTCAGATTTTAAAAAATAAAATTAAGATATATTTACATATTTATATTTTTTACTAGTGTTTTAGATTTCAATATATATATATAATCATACATGTAATAAATTTGTAACATTTTAATTATATATATAAATATATAAATTCTAATCTTCGTTGGAAATTACATGTTTGGCTTGGTTTGATAAAATATCATGATACACAGTCTTCACATAATTACATTGAAGATCTATGATTATCTATCTCAAGATAAATTTTATTCATAATCCCATAGAAATAATTTTCTAAATGTTTAAACAAAATTCTTATGTATATGTATATATATTTATATGAAAATCCATATAAGAAGTTCCTTGAAATATCATCGATATATAGGAATAATCCTGATCTTTATATGACATGTATATGACATGATAAAATTATAATATTCTTAACATCAATCATAATATATATAAAAATAGATATAAAGATTAATATTATAAAAGTATATATATATATAATAACAAACTTATTAATGTTTAGACCAAAAATTTATAAATTGAAATATCTCTTTGTAGAATTATCAAAAAATCAAATTAATGCATAAAATAAATTATATATATATATCTTGAATGTAATTATATAATATGATCCTTACAAAATAATGTTGAAAATAAAATAAATAATAAATATATTTCAAATAATGAATATATTTATTTTTGAAATAAACAAACTATACATAATTATTAATTTTTAAAATAAGGATTATTCAAATTTCCAATAATTGTTTAGAAAAAAATTGATTCCAATAATAATTTTAGAATATAGAATAATAAAATTTTAATTTGATAAAAGTAAATTCCTTACAATTAAACATTTATGAAGGTAAATATTTTAAAATAAAATTAAACTACCTCTTTTAAAATTTACTCTTTGTTTAATAAACACATGAAAACTAAATAATAATCCATTAAAGAAAACTAATTTAATTTCAATGAACATATAATTCTATCAAACCAAACTTCGACAAAAAAAATCATACATAAAATAAATAATCCCTTACCAGTTCCATAAATTCTTTGTGTAGACTATTCCAATCATATTTTCAGAGACTCATTTTTATTACACTTACCAAACCATTATGAAAAGATAAATATACAACGGAAATATGACAAGGACATAACCCTATTCCTCTATCTTATATATAAATGGGAATCTAATGTGACCAAACTTATTTATGTAGATGTTCTATTTTAATTAAAATAATTATAGAGTGGCTACAAATAGAGTATCAAAGAAGCATCACATATAGAAAAAAAGACTATTTGTTGACATGGATAAATGAAAATTCCAATTAGATCCAATATTTTTAAAAAATTGAAAAGTGATTATATAAATAATATAATATATTGATAGTTTATTCTATGAAAAAGAACATTTCTTGTAGTTTCATTATTAAATGGGATAAAAATTTATTTCATTTTCATGATCGGTTAAGGGAAGAAGATGACTTGAATATTTGAAAAATTAATACAAAAGCATTATAACATAATAATATATAATTTTTTAAATAATAAAGTTGGAGAAAAAAATCAAATTGGTGATTAATGGAGTTAAAAATTGAATAGAACAACCCGAAAAAATATTGATGAAATCACCAAAAGTTGACGAATATCGAAAAATATGCCACTGGTAAGTGGATCTCATTATGATTTAGATTCTGAAGAAGTTATCACTACCTCAGATCTGGAAAAAACAAATAGGGATAAATATGTTGAAGAAGATTAAAGGCACGTGATCTTCTTCGCGAGTAATGTTTCACATACTACTGTTCTAAACCATCAATATGACACATGTTGTGTGTAGTCAAACTCTAATCATGTTTCGAACACGGTGCTCAAAACCCATCATCAAACTCAATTTCAGATCTAGACTCGATATTGTCATCTTATTATTGAATCATCATTGCGTACATGGAATGTGTCGACCTTGACTGGACTCCCTTGGTGGTGCAAGCTTCTACTCCATACCAACAGACCAAAATATCATATCTCATCTCAATTATTCATTTGTTTTTATTTATATTCCTTTAATTTTTTTTAAAAAAATCATAACATTGTAATAATGTAAAATAATATTTATATACATGTCATATAATAAATAACATTATAGTTTTTTTCATAAATAAAAAATTTGGATATAAATTTTTCTTTAAAAAATATTTATAATCTTATTATATTTTTAATTCTTAAATTTCAAATTAATTTATGTATATTCCATTAATATTTAAATTTTATAAAAATTAAAATGATTAGATAATTTTTTGACAAACAATAATAGGATAACAAAAAGATAATTATAAGTTAAACACAAAAAAAAAATTATATGAATTTTATTATGAAAAATTATACTCATATATATATATATATAATTTCATATATTTAAGTAATTTTTTGTTTTATTTTGATTGTCATCCTTTTTCATAAACATGTAATTAGAAATAATCATAACTAATTATTTGAACAAAAAATAATCATGAAAAATAACATTGCATATATTAAATAAATATTTATAATATAAAATATAAATTTAACAAAATTAAAGTTTCACAAAATAATAGTAGATGGGATAATTTAAATCCATATTATAAAATTATAAATATTCAATTTCACAAATAAAAAAGGTTAATTTTTATTATAAATATTTAAATTAAATAAAAAAAATATAATCTTATAATTTATTGGATGTAACACCCCCAAAATAAATGAATTGTGCCCTAACAATTCATTAATCACACTGAAGAGTGTTTTGAATTTCCTTATATAGTTTTAAAGGATTTATAAGGGGACTTACCTATCCAAATAAAATTCTAAAAGAATGATTCTTTTTCATCCAAAGAAATAATCAAATATCCAATGTTGTAGAAACCATTACTGTGATACCAATGGAAAATCCCTCAAGCCCACACATCTATACTCATGAAAAATAAAGTTGTGAATTTTTTTTATAAAAAGAAACTAAATATTAACATAACATATTACAAGAATGAGGAACATTTACTAGTTAAAGTTTTGGAGAATTAGAAAGCACCTTAAAATTATCAATTTTTGAAAAAAAAATTAAACAATTCCTTACTACACTTCTGTGAGCAGTATATCCAAAAAAAAATATTTTAGAATAAGAACATCTAATCTACGTTTGAATAAACATTTTAAAAAATATGGTGAGTATTCAATTTCCATGTTAAGTGTTTTAAAATCATTGAAATAATTTTTATAAAATATTGTATTGAAGATGGCATTGAGAATTTATTTTTAAAATTTATTTCTGAGTACCATAAAAATAAATTCCAAAATACCCTCTGAAAACGTAATTGAAATTACATACGTTTAAAATAATATACCACTTCTGATATTACTTACATATTTTTTTTAAATATAATCTAAGGATTTATAAAAAGCACTATAAAAGATAAAAAAGAATTATGGAAACACATAACATTGAAGGGGCTACCCACTTTTTGAGGGATTGGTACACTTCACACTTCCTGACCATATTTACAATATTCATGTTATGGATATTATGATAACATTTTTAAGCATTCATTATATATATAATTTTCACTAGTTTTTTAGCTTTCAATATATATATATAATGCATTAAATTCATATTCTAATTTTTATTATATATTTAAATAAATAAATTATAATATTCATTGTAAATTTGTTTTTTGGCTAGGTTTGACCAAATACCATGAAACATAGACGACTCATAATTACATATAAGATTAATTATCTTCAACATACTATAAAATTTTATTCTTAATCCCCTAAAATCAATTATTTTTAGTTTTTATTCAATTATATTTAGTATACAAATATAACTATATATGAAAATGCATTAATGAAGGTCCATGAAAGATTATAAATATATGGACTAAATCTTGATTTCTATATGACATATATATGACCTGATAAAATAATGATATTATTAAACTCAATAATAATTTATATAAAATAGATATAAACATAAAAATTATACATGTATATATATATGTCATATAACAATAGAATACATTCATATTTAAACAAAACATCAATAAATAAACATATCCCTTGGCTGTTTAAACCTAAAAATAATTTAATTCAAAAAAATTGACATATATATATATCCCTAACATATAATAATATATAATGATCATTTCTAATAAAAATAAGCATTAAAATAAATAGTAAATACCTTTCACAAAATTAATATCATATTTTTTGAAATAGAAAAACATTATATGACAATATATTTTGAAAATAATGTCTCTTAAAATGTTCAATAAGTGTTTTTAAAAATAAATGATTCCATTACTAATTTTAGATTTGAGAATAATAAAATATAAATCAAATAAAGATATATCTCATAGAATTAAACTACAAATAAGTGAAATATTAGAAAATAAAATTAAGTTATACTCTACATAAATAAAATTTTAGTTTAATAAATACATGGAAACTAAATTATTTCCCAATAGAGGGAATTATATAGACTACGAAAAACATGAAACACCATCAAAGAAATATTTTTAAATAAAAATCATACATGAAATAAATAAACCCATACCACATCCACCAATTCTCAATTCACATGATTTATTTTCTATTATTAGAGATATGTTTCCCTTACAGAGTCTAGAAAATTTATAGAAGTGGAGAATACAAAGGACAGAAGGTAGGGATGTGACCCACATACAATCTGTGACATCCCACTAGACAACTAAAGAAACTAAATAGATTTATCTATAAGTTCTATTATAATAAATGTAATTTAATATTGGATGAAAATAAAGTATTAAAGATGATGTCAGTATAGGAAAAAATGTACATGTTTTTTCAAAATTTATAAATTCAAAAAAAAATCCCTAATTTTAAAAAATGTATAGTGATGATATACAAAATATATTTTATTGATTTATTACTGTTTGGAAAAGAACATCACATGTTGTTCAAGTATTAAATGGGAATGATATTTATTTCATTTTGATGACAGGTTAAAGGAAAAAGAAAAAAATCATTTTCAACCTAAAACAATAAATTATAACATAATAATCAATACAATTTTATATAGTAAAATTAGTGGAAAAAACCAAATAAATGATAAATGGAGTTAGAAATACAATACAAATACATTACCAAATATTTATGAAAAATGTCTAAAGTTGATAAATACCAAAAAATATTTCAATGGTAAGTGAATCTCATTATGATTCAAAATCCAAAAAAGTTATATCTAAATAATATCTGGTAAAATCGAATAGGGATGAAAATGTTGATGACGATTAGAGGATCTTCGTCTCCTTCATGAGTAATTTTTTCAAAATTCTTTTCTAGAACCTTTAATGGGACACATGCTGGGTGTAGTTGAATCCTAATTGTGTTTCGAACACCATGCTCTGAACCCTTCCTTGAAATAGATTCCATATTCATACTCGATCTAATTATCCATTGGGTGAATATATACTACTTACTTGTCTTGTGAAGCCCTTTACTGGACTCCCTCAGTGGTGAAAGTTTCTTCTCAAAACCCTCAGACTGAAAAATATTATCACATCTCGATAATTAATTTGTTTTTAATTATGTCCAATCTATTTTTTAAGACATCATATAACAATTTATTAAATAATATTATTTTTATATTAATGTTAAATAATAATTTACTTAATAATATTATTCATAAATAAAATATTTGAAAATAATATGTTTCTTATAAAAATAATTATAATCATATTATATTTTTAAGTATTAATTTCAAAAATAATTTATGAATATTAAATTAATATATAAATTTCATAAAAATAATAATAATTTGATCATTTTCAGAAAAATAATAATTGGAAAACCAAAATATATTATTTATTTCAATATAAAATATATTATAAAAATATTATTATGAAAAATGATACTCATATATATATATATATATAATATCATATATTTATATGATATTACATTTTATTATAATTTTCATCATTTTCAAAAAATCATTTCAAAATAAAAATATTAATCTATTAAACAGAAAAAAAAATCAATCAAACAAAGACTCCACATATATGAGTGGTATTTATAATTTAAAATAGTAAGTTAATAAAATAAATATTTCACAAAACAATGGGATTTAGGATAATTTAAATCAAGATTTTTAATTTTGAATATTAAATTTTACTAATAAAATAAATTTATTATTATTATAAAATATTCAATTTAATAATAATAATAATATAATCATAGAGTTTTCTGGGTTGTTACATACCCAACATAAATGAATTGCTCCCAAGAAAATCATTCATCAAACTAAAGAGAATCTTGAGTTTCTAACTTCAAAATTAATTGATTTCTAAGGGGACTTAACTGTCTAATGAAATTAAAATTGCATAAATATTTTATCCCCAAAATAAAACATTTAATCTCCAATATTTTATAGACTATTCCTCTGATACTAATTGTAATCACTGTGATCCAACATATTTAGACTTAGTACAAATAAACGATGTGTAATTTTTTTATAAAAATAAATTGAATATTAACACAACTGATTACATGAATGAGTACCTTTTACTAGTCTAGGTTCTATAGAATTAGACATAACCCTAAATTTATCAATGTTTGGAAAAAAATTAATCAAATTCTTACAAATATTATGAGACCTATACTTCCAAAAAAGAAGAATTTTGAATTAGAACATCTATGATACCTTTGAAATAGCAGTTTAAAACATAGCGTGAGCCTTCAATTTCCCTGAAAAAGATTTTGAAATCTTTAAAATATATTTAATAGAAAATTTTATTGAAAATAACATTGAAATATTATTTTGTTAATTATTTTGATAATAGAATAAAAAAAATTTCAAAATAACCTTTGAAATCATAACAGAAATTAATTATTTGTAAAATAATATACCACTTTTGAAATTATATAGGTACAATTTTTTTAATATATAATCCATTTATTTTAACAAAACAGATTTCAATATTTAAAAAAAATAATGCATAAAACATTAAAGGTTATACCAACTTGTTAAGGGATGGGTTCACTCCACAATTCAATTCCATATTTACAACATTTATGTTCCCTATTTTATGTTACCACTTTTATCCATTCATTATATATATATAATTTTCACTAGTGTTTTATAAGTCAATATATATATATATTCATACATGAAATACATATACTAACTTATAATTTTATATATAAATATATAAATAATAATTTTCATTGTAAATTACATGTTTTTTTGTTTGACTAAATATCATGATACATAGACTTTATATATTATTAAGTATGACTAATTATCTTCCACATACATAGTATTTTTATTTTTAATACCATAAAAATCAATTTTTAATGTTTATTAAATGATCTTGTATATACATATATACCTATATATTCTAATGCATGTATATGGTGCCATGAAAAATCATTGATATATGGCCATAATCATGATTTTATATATGACATGTCTATGACATATAAGAACTATGATTTTATTAACCTATATAGAAACTTCTTTAGAATATATAGAAACATAATAATTACACATGTACATATATATATAATATAACGATAGATTACAATCATATTTAAACAAAAACATCAATAAATAGAAATATTAATTTGCAAAATTATCTTCAAATAAAGCTAAAAAAATAAAAATTGTAAAATATCTATGTCCATCAAATATAATAATACTAATTGATAATTACGAAATATTTTTGAACAATAAAATAATGAAGAGTTATATTTCAAAAAATTATGATCATTATTTTAGAAATAAATAAACTATACATTACATTTAATTTTAAAAATAACGACATTTAAAATTTCCAATAAGTTGCGTAAAAAAATTGATTCGTTTACTAATAATCATATATAAAATAATAATATTTAAAATAGGTAAAAATATATCCCTTATAATTATGCATTGACGAAGTTAAATATTATAAAATAAAATTAAACTATACTACACCTAAATAAAATAATTGAATAATGGATAAAAATAGAGAATCCCGGAAGATGTATGCATAGAAAAAAATGGGCAATTTTGTTTAAAATGGATAACTTCAAATCCAAAACAAATCTTTTATTTAAAAAAAACAATAGTAATTATATGCATAAAAGTTTTCATTTATTTCTAACAGTTAGTATTTGTATATTTCTTGTAGTGAAAGTGTTAATTGAGATAAAAAATTTATTTCATTTGGATGATGGGTTTAGGGAAGAAGACATCATGAATCCTTAACAAACAAAAAAGCAATAAACCATAATAATCTATACTACATTAAACATTGAAGTTTGAAGAAAAAACCAAATCAATGATAAATGAAGTTATAAATTCAACACAACTATAAGACCAAATATTTATTAAAAACACCACATGTTAATGAATATCAGCAAAGAGGTAACCGGTAAGAGGAATAAATTATGATTCATTCTCAAACGATGTTTTTCCTACCTATTATATAGACAAAATGAACAAGTATGAAGTCAACAATGAAGATTATTTTTTTGACATCTCCATCATAGGTCATTTTACCCAAATAATTGATCGGATCCTTCAAGGGAACACAGATAGGGTGTAGTCAATACCTCATCTTGCTTCGTACACAGTGCTTGAAACCCTTCCTCGACCTCGATTCTCGATTCGTACATAATCTCATTATCTGGTTATCGATGCTTTACTCCATGCTTGGCCCACATCAACCATGACTGGACTCCCTTGGTAGTGTGAGCTTCTTATTGAAACCCTCATATGAAAAAATCTTATCTCATCTAAATTTTTTTAATTCATTCATTTTTAACCAATTATAGTTATTAATAAAATTAATTTATGTGCATAATTATGTGATATAATAAATAATATGATATTTTGTTACAAAATTTAATTATTTGAAAAAAAAGATTCTTTTTTAAACATTATTTTTCTAATATTATTATATTCTCAATTCATAATTTTTATATTAATTTATGTATATTACGTTATTTTTGACATTTCATTAAAATAAAATATTTTTGATAATTTTCAAAATAATAACAATAAGACATCTCAAATATATTTATAAATTCATAAAATTATATTATACAAATTTTATTATGAAAAATAATACTCATATACATATATATATATATATTCATATATTTAAATGGTATTATGTTTCATTATTATATTCATAAATTTTATTAATAAGGTAATTCAAAATAATAATATTAAATAGTTAAAAAATAAACTAAATAATAGGACTGCGTATATAGTTGATGTATATATAATTTAAAATATTAATTTAATAAAATATAAATTTCACAAAATCATAGATGATGGGATACTTTAACCCATATTGGATAATTTTAGATAATAAATTTAAATAATAAAACAATGTTTTATTATTTTATATTACTCATTTTAATAAAAATAAAAATTAAATCTTATAATTTTCTAGGTTGTTACAAAATTATTTTTATTCACCCACCTGTGGAATACATGAATGAAATCCTATTTTCATTATTATATATAACAAAAATATAAATATACAATTATATAGTTAATGTATAAAAATCTATGTTGGATAAAAATAACAAAAGAAATTTATCATGATAAAAAGTAAAATCAAGAGTCACACTACCGAGCATTCATCGGTGACATTTGGATCATTATGATGAGATTTTTCAATTAACTCATTTTCAACATACCAATTATATCCTGAAAATACTATTTATTGTCTTCTAAATGTCTCAAGACAAGATAATTTTCACCTAAATAGAAATTTTTTCTTAAAATATCATAATCCATACGCAAAAATCCCATTGATATATGCTCAGAACAATACAATTCCTATGCCTAATAAAAATTCGTGGTCCCTATAGGGTAGTTACTTGTACCCAAGTATCCATCAATAACTAGGGATACCACTTTTCCAAATCTAAAGAATCCTACAATGTATATATACATAGAATTATAACAAGAAAGAAAATGTTTCATAATCATAATCCAACCATAAAATCATTACAACGGTTCAAAAAAATCCAATTCTATGGAACAAGTCCAAAATCTGAAACAAATTAAGGATAACGCAAGAACCAACTACTACTATGAAATATATGGGGAAAACATTTAGGTGTGTCACATCATGTTACCCATATATAGAAGACACAAAACCCCACCTCCTCACCATAGATCCTACCACAGTTATATAAATTAGTATAAAAATTCATCACAAACTAGACGATGTCTTTTAGGTGTGAGATAATTATGTTTGTTATCATCCATCCCATGAATTCAATAACATGTCTGTGTCCAATAATCATTATAAAGTAAATATTTAAAAAACATGTAATGATAAAATAATTATGACTTTTATATCAATGTCATTGTTAATATATTTATATATCTCATGGATCTGAAATAGATTCCTCATGAACTATATAAAATAATATTTTCCAAGGACCATTTATTTATGATATCATAATTTTTTATATAAGTTAAATTTTCAATGAAATTGGGATAAAATATACACATCAAAGAATAATAAATCAAAAAATGTCACATATATGATAACATATAAATTTTCTTGATAGGTGACATAGACCTTATTAACCAATCAATATTAATGTGCAATAATAATTTACCTAGAATAATACTTCAATTGATATAGAGTAATGCCCTAGAAAAGAACACAATTTAGTTCCTCAAAATTGTGTACCCAAAAATTAAGACATATGGAGTAGATGAACTCTGAATGAGTGAAACTGTATTGTGAACATAAAAAAGTAGAAATAAAATGGCCCATATATGGTTCCCAAGTCCCCCATTAACTACATAAGATTATTTTTTGTCAAAGAGGACAAGGAATTTTATAATTATTTCAAAAAAACCATTGTTTTAATGAATAACATAATTTCAAAACTTATATCACAAATAAATTTATTTTTCAATGAAAATATATTATATATCATTAAATGAAACATAATTTTATTATTTTATCATAAAAAATGTACGCACAAAATTTTTTTGTTCAAGGATAATCCCAATCATCATTTAAAAAACCTGTTATTAAAGATAGAGATTGGGTGGTTCACTAAACAATGACAACATGAAAACCAACAAAAATCTTACCTAGGTTCACATTACAACACTAGGGATTTCCATTATAAAAAATGAAACGTTTAAAACAATAAAAGGTTAAGACTACACTATAGAAAATATAAAATAAGTCCAACCAATCTAGACTGGGACTCATGTATCCAAATATCCAAAATAAATAATATTAAAACCATTATTGAATGAATAATGGATACCAAATCTTTTTCAAAATTAATCCTATTATGAAAAATAGATATGGAATTATAAAATGGTGTCTTAATATTGGATAACTAAAAATCAAGACATGTTATTAACCCTAATGATCCCATTAGTTTCACAGAGCATGATAAATTTATTCAAAACAATTGGCACCAAAATCTGAAACATGAGTTGTTCTAAACTAGATAACAATATAAATTTTTTGGGGTCTTCCATTCCAATGGTGGAATCAATATCACCTCAATTACATATATACACACACAACTATACATGAAAAGTTCCCATGAACCTATAGTGATGGTATAGAGACACCTCCACTATGAATTTTGGGAGGCATATTGGACCTACTTCACATTACCACCCACAATGAGAAACATGATATAACATGAAAAAATGGGTGTGGTGGCTCTAAAACTAGTGAAAAAGATGCAATAAGGTAAGAAAAATCCGTATAAATATATTTTTTAAGGCCTATGATAAATTTTAACCACTAAAATGTTCCTTTATAATCAGTAGAATATTTTCAATGATTCTAGAACAATGAAAAAAATACAAGCCAAAAAATAACATAAATCAGGTTGAGATGTTAGATATAACATGTAAGAGTGTAACCTAATCCTTTTCCTAGAAGTGAAATGCATAATTTCTTTATATCACTTACATACATCATGAAAAAACTCAATCTATTTTTACATTATTTTTGTGTTTGATAATATTTCATCATAATTGATATAATTTTCTCTAATTTAATATAATATTGTTTTTATACCAGTGGTAAATGACTATTAACTCTCCAACTTACATTATTCTATATGATCTAATTCATATGGCCTATTGTTGAATAAAATAGTGAATTTGGGGTTATTTTTGGTGGGTTGTAGAACATATGAAGATGAATTAAAAAGAATACAATCTATTTGGGTAATTCCAATGTTATCTAGCAATATTTTTTTATTTAATACTATACACATGTAATAAGGATATAATATTCTAATATCTCAGATAAATTAGTTCAAAAAAAATTCAATCCAACATGCGTGTGTTGTAAAATGTTCATTTAACTTATCACATTACAACTATTTAGATAACGAATAATATAAATTAATACTATTATAGAATTATAAATTATCATCCATAATATATCATATTATAGACTAATAAAATTATTTGAAATCATATTCTAATACAAAATCATATTAATAATATTTCAATTTATAAAAAAATACACCCCATATAAATTAGTGATTGAAAACTAGTTATTGATAACTCCATTATAGAGACTAAAAATTGATGATTCAATACATTATTTTATATAAAAATAATAAATATATTTTTCACATATCAACACATGATTTTTCAAAAAAAATGCATTATTTAATAATAAGTGGTTCTTGAAACAAAAACTAAATGTTATATGGCCACATCGTTAAATGATAATGTAATATTTCATAAAATTTATATAAAGGGATCAATTATAAAAGAGATTAAAAATTAAAACATTGATTATAATTTTGATGAGATTGATCACATAGAATCCTATAAAATATCATTTGTTCATTTTTATAAATAATAAATGTTATTAAATAAAAATATAAATATTAGTGATTATTTGACCATAAATTTAATAATAAATAACCTCACATTACCATGACTGACTTGGAAAATTATTTGAAAAAAATATTGTCTAAAATAATTACTTCAGGTATTCCATGATTTTATAGGTGGAAACCCCAATATACACATCATAATGTTCATTTCAATATGAAAATTTATAAAGCCAATATGAGTGGCAAAACAACCCATGTTTCTAATAGATTTAAATTCATTATTTATAACATAAATACATATATAATTCAATAATAAATATCAAGAAAATATATATGATTATTAAATTAAAAAACTAAAACATTAATAGAAAATAACATACAATATCATTTTTAAAACTAAATAATGTTCTCACTATTCATTTGAACTCTAAATACTACAAATGATAACCTGATTATATATAAAGAATGGTATGTGTTACAATTTAAATTATAGGTAAAATCAAATAATAAGATAATGATAATTTGTAAATTATTTTTATAGATACATGCAATGATAATAAATTGACATATTAAAATTACATTCTCAAATGGTGGAAAGACATTAAAAGACAACATCACAGAACTATGGTATTATATGAATGTGGAATCAAAAGTGAACATGAATTCTTAATAATTAGTTATGGATAGCAACCAATGAATCATAATAATATGATAATGTTAATCACTAATATATCATTCCAACATTTACGTACTTCAACTACCCACACACAATATGTGGTATCTCTTTAGATATAATCATTGCCCAATGCAATGGAGTGCTATCAGGGCAGATAAATTTTCTTTATGACATGATATGATCCACATCCATCATATAACATAATAAACAAGTAGTCACTCTTGTATCAAGGTTATGTAATTTAGGTTTCATACAATTACATATATAATTAATAAATGGTAGTTATATATATAACAATGTATTTAAATTTTTCTAGGGGATATTAACAAAAAATCTGTATTTAATTAAAAAAATTATAGAAAATATTTATAGCACAACATGTGTAAATATGTGTTCATGGAAGGTAGTAATGATTGATGTAAATACATATCATTATTAGTACATTATTTGGGTTGTATTGGATTAATGTGACAATATAAAAAATAGATAAATTTTCAATCAAAATTGATTTTAATCAAGAATGTGCTAGAATTGTAATGGGGAGCAAAATGAAACATATCTTTATATATATAATAATAATGAATAATAGAGACATATTAGAACAATCCAGGAATAATATATATTCTCTTAATATTAGAGTTAGAGTGACCTAGGATTATCAAACATTTATATTCTACATTTTTGTGAATATTCATTTCAGAAAACAATGGCCTTAAGTCTTAAATATTTTAGTTCCATTGGAATCACTTAATCACTAATAACTAGTGAATAGATACACTACATAATCTCCCACTTTCATTTTCATAACTATAACCCTTGTTAGAAATATAATACTTATTATATTTCTTCAAAAGTCATGGAAACGATTCAAATGAAATGGTGTTATCATATTTTAAATATAGAAAAATAAGTGACATATTGATTTATAACATAAAGATAATGGTATAATTTTTTTTCATAGAATATGAAAACTATTAAATAAATATGAATGTTCAGAATTATGAGTCATGGAATAGTGATTGATAGTTCATAAGACCTGAATCATAAGGAAATAAATTAAAATTGGAAATAAGAGCATAGAATTGTAATAATAGTAGTAATAGTATAATATTAATAATAATATAACATCATTTATATAGTAATAAATGGTCACTCTAAAGGAAATAACAATAGATTGGGATCACTCCCCAAACCATCCTAGTAGATAGGGTTCACTCCGAAGACCATTATAGCAGTCAATTTTCCATACAATATTGGTTTCATGACACATTCTAATCCTTTGTATCTATTGAGATATAAATATTTAAGAAAATTCATTGGAGGGAGATAAAATACCATCCAATATCATAATGAAACACATATATATTTTTTTAAATCATTATAAAATAATCATCATATTAAAACCAATGAAATTAAATGGGATTCGTCAAAATTATATATTTTCATAACCTATAGAAAAGATACTAGTTTTATAATTATTCCATTTTTTCATTATAGCATGACAGGTATATAAAGGATAAAGTTTCACAGTAATTTTTTCATGATATAACAAGTGGAATAGAAAGGAGTTTCAAAAAATCATTCTATTATAAATATAAAAATTAATATAAGTAAAAATAATTTAATACTTGGTTTATATCCCCATCCAAACATAAGATATATATAAGGATGATATCTTATATAGAAAATAATTCTAACTAATAATTTAAAAACATTATTTAGGATAATATCATTGTTTAAATCACTATGAACATAAAATATCATGTAAATATTTTCATAGGAAAATATCCATCAACAAATATAAATAATACATCAAATAATATAATATTCATGTCTAAAAAAGGTTTCATTCATGTCCTAGAAAATCTAAACCGTGATTCCCTTCAATTTTGGGTAAAATCAATGAGTTTTTTTAAAAAATGATAGGAAGATAATTTTAAAAAAATGTAAAAAAATTCACACATGGTTAAAATTTTCATTTATAATTCATAATAAAAATTAAAACATTATATATAATATTTAAATTTAATATATTTATGGAAGAAATTTTTTTTTTGAATAAAAAGAGAAATTAAATCAAATATTTCAAATATTATAATCTGCCATAATTTATGAAAAAAATATTTCGAAGTCAATAATACAAGTTGAAAATATTACTATAAACCACTATTTTATAAAAATCATGAGTTTCTTGAGAGATAGATCATAATATATAATTATTAGTAACATAATCATAAACATTTCTGATAAACAATTACATTCCAACATAAAATTATCGCCACTTTGGTAACTTATAATTATATATATCACAAAGAAAAAAAAATAAAATGGATCATAAAATAATTAGAGGATAAATAAATTATTTATATTGCATGTCAATAGTTTATATGTACACCTCAGAAATGGATATATATGCATAACATAATGTACATCAAAAAGAAGGAAAACTATAACTACAAACACTTACATGATGTCTTAACTTTATTCATACACATTAAATACATTTTTACAAAAGAAAATTTTTTATCCATAATTTATTAAATAAATATACTTATATCTATTATACTGTGTATGAATTTTGATGATCTTTTATTAGCAATGTTTTAAAAATTCTATGTTAAGGAAATATTTTGGATAATAATGGCATTATTTTTCAACTATGTTGTAATTTTTTATTTTTCTCAACTGTAAATTGATTGAGGATCCTAATATATAAAATATTAACTTTGAAATAAAATTAATATATATTATGTACATATTTAGTTATTTTAATCCATAATATTTCATGATAGAAAATGAAATACACCATTCTTGGAGATGGGAGGTCGTATGTTTGCATGAACGTTATATCCAATTTAGTGTTAGAATGATGGAAAGAAAAATAATTGATAAATTATAATTATAGAATAATTTATTGTAATATATATCACATCTTTTTAATAAACCATCAATTATTTACATCTATATAAAGCATGAATTAATCAAAATGCTTTGCGAAGTGTTCGTCATCAATAAACATGAATGATGTTTGTGTATTCCCAAAAAATGTATTCGATGATGGAATATGAAAAATAATGATTAAAAAGGATAATAATATCAAATATATATTATATAATAAAACAATCCATCATTTTTCTAGAATTTAGAGGTGATTATGATAATAATGACATCTGTATGTGAGGGGGTAGTCTTCTTTAAGAATGAACAATGATTTAGAAACCCATTTGAAGGATGTAGTGATTGATATAGGTCATAAACATATCATACTATTATATTTTTATATGTATGATACTATGTTTTTTATATCATTATATTATTATAATAACTAAAAGAGGTAGAGATGTAAATAAAACAAAAACTCACATTGATTAATGTTTCATCTTATTTGGGTATCATTCATAGGTGTACTAAACTCATTTCATGATCAAATTATGTAAAAATTAATTAATATATTATGATAGGATTGAAGTTTTCAATTTATTTGAGTTTTTTATGGATAAAAAAATTATTTTATCATGTCAATAAGAAAGGATAATGGTTGGTTTTTTAAGTGAGTTGAGAACCATGGTTTTAATTTTTCGAAAGAATGAATTCGAGTATCATTTTTTAATATCAAAAGGTTACAATAACAAACCCTTTTCTTCAATAAAATATATAATTTCAAAATATAGACATAAAATGGTTATTGAACATGTTTTGTGTTATTTTTATTGCTTTTAATTTTAGTTTATGTACCATAGAAAACCCTTTTTGACATTAACAATAGTAATATTTTTTTTCTATTTTTAATATGAATTTTTGGAAAAAATTATATTTAACAATATTTATAATATATATTAATATTATAAAAAATAGAGAATGTATTTTTTTAATTCCATTCACAAACGTGTAAAATTTGAAATTAAAATTTTCTTGCATGTGTGATTATAAATAAGGGTTTTAAAGTGAAAAAGACTAGATGATCACAATGTTATTATTTCATAATATAATATAAAATTTATCCCAATGAACAAAATTGTATTAACGGATTTCAAATTTAAATAATTATACTTTATAAAGTTTTAAAAATAATTTTATCATTATAATTAAATTAATTCGAAATGTAATTTTCAATTAATATTAAATGTTTTCCACTATTAATTAACAAAAAATAATTCACAAAAAATAAATAAAATTAACAATAAAATTGTTTTGGAAAGATGATTTTTAAAAATAAAATTACTATAGAAATTTATTTTTATTAATTTTTTAATAACTAAATTTATTATAGATTCCAAAAACAAATAAAAAAAATTTTATATGAAAACTGTAATTTCAAAACATATAATGACATTACTGTAAATTGAGTACCTTATTATGAACATACATTAATTATATAGAAATTTTAGTTTATATTTAAAATAAATTTATTTTTATTCATATCACTATGTTATATATCTAAATTATAAAATTCACATTTGAATGGCTCTTTTAACAATATATGATGGCTTTATTAGTACTCAACATCATGTGTGACACAAGCTGACCCAGAGTTGTGTGTAGTTCTAGATTAACAATGTGTTTTGTGTAATTTATGATATCAATGAAATTTAGTTAATTCAAAATAATAATAAATTATAATAATGTGTGGAGTAACACTTTTCCACCCCATAAAGTGAATTTTTCACTTTGAATTTTTCAGTATGATACAAAAAATGATGGTACTTATGCAAAATCATATCCTAAAGTTGACATGTAGCTTCCTCAAAGTTGTGGTTTCACCACTAATATTTTCTCTATCAAGGATCATGTGTTATTTAAATTTCATTATATGAATCAAAATATCTAAAAAAATTTCTACATAAGATGATTTCATTTTTGTTGTATGACCTATGATTTCGGTACATGTAACGTGTCATCTATGTACTTCTTATGAAGAGGTAAATGGATGATATCACAGAATTGTGTAATGATCAGTTGAAGAGACATTTGATAATTTTTTTCATGATTCAATAAATAATTTCAATGGGACCTATATATATGGGGCTTATTTTCCAATTCCACCTGAATCATAAAAGTGTTATTCCTTTGAGAAATTATTAGAAACACCCCGTCACCAACATAAAATTATTAATCACACACATGGAAATCATCATAATTTTACAATAGAAAATAAAATACCTTGATATTTTATTGAAATTCACTATAAATACCTTCTATTTATTCATATATATCAGGTACCAACAACTGTATTTTAATAAAATCATTCCCAATAATTGGTCATGTACATTCATTTCCATTGGTGGATTCATAAGGATCCATCTGAATTCCTGAATGAAACCTACTATTTTATAAAAACTCATATAGAGTAATGTTTTTGTCCCAAAAACCATTAAAATACAAGAAATATGATCTATATATATCCATTATGGATTTTTTCCCTCTCATAAGGACCCTCTATCTGAGAATGATTAACAGTAATGAAACGCCATTTTTTATCAAGTGCTTGGTGAATAATTCTACAAAGAATTGAGTTAAACCCCATAATCAAATCAAACATAGTGGAATGTGTTACCCCATGATACACTTCCACATTCTTTAATGTATAAAATGGCATGTTTATCCCCATATTGATATGTAATATGATAATGGTAGAGTATGCTAACATATTATGGTGATAAACTATATCGCATATAGTATTATTACCATAAGACATTTTGGGTATTCTATTGACTACAATACACTGGGATGTTTCCCTATTTGCATCAATGTATTTTTAATTGATGTAAAATCCCATTAGAATTTTATATATCACCCATCAAATTCATACATACCAATCACTAGATAAAAACTCTTCGATATCTATCTCTATGAAATCCAATGAGAAATTATATTTGAAATCTGTATACATTCACATAAATATAATATGAATATTGAATGAAGTAATATGACATACCTTTAATAAATCCCCTTTCATGTAACATATGTAATGAACACCTACATAGTTTTTGAGCTATATCTTACCATAATTTTCATTGTTAAGCATATGAACATTTATTACCTTCTTGTTCATACCTGAATTAACTTCATGTGCCTATTTAATATTCAAATAGATTGATATTTGAATATTCAATGTATAATGTTAATATTTTCCCCCTTCATTCAATATATCTATATCCATCCATTGAAAACCCCTACATACTAAATCTTGGGTAATCCAAATCATAGATAAAGAAGAATGATCCTTTTGACTCAAAAAATTGACCACCTTGTTCACTTTAATAGGGTGTTAATTTATGGATTAGTCAGATCATTAATCATATATAACAATATTCTATAGCATATATTCATATTCTAACATGTGAATGTATACTTTAATGAATAACTATTTTTACAAATATATCACTTTATTCTATAAACTTAATACCTATATATCCTGAATGAAAACATTTCCACATGTCTCTCAAGTAAATTAGTTAGGTAATTTCTCAAATCATTCTACAATTTTAATAAAGTATAATAAATAACAATGTACTTATTTATTATAAAACATCCCTATAAATTCATAAAATAATCACTATAGATTAACACTCATTATCCATTAAATGGTATTTTAATAAATGATTCACTGTCTTATCATCCATTATGTTACATGAAATTTTCCTCACATTCATTTGTCTAGAAAAAATTGGCTCCCTTTCGTGTTAACATTTGAATGTTATTTTATAGTGATGTGAAAATCCCCACAAATAGTCGACAATCTCATTCTAAACCATGAAATATATAGATATAAGTCATCTTGTATTGTCTAATCCAATATTGAATATCCACTTCTACTATTGGATCAACCAATATAACCTATTTTGAGATTAATTATAAGGACCCCAACATAAAATATTACATAATAGTTACTTATGTTAATAAATCACATTAAAGATCATTTGTGTTTTATAACTTTATAGAATTAGGCCTTAACATTTAAATTATATCTCAAATATTACATAGAAGTCACTTATACTCCGTATCATTTTTTTCATAAAATAAAAACTCTTAAAAAATCAATAATTCCATTCTGGATATAAAACTTCTTGAATTCTTCCATTCTATTTCCATTTCTTATAACATATGATGTACATTTAAAAAACATGTGATGATCTGAAAAATCTTAGTAAGTGTTATAAAATAATGATATAACACATTATTCCATTAATACATACAAAACATAATATCTTTAACATACCTCATGAAATCATAAGATTTATGAATAACATATGAAATAATAAATCTTATGGAAACATGTAGAATCAATATCAAGCATACATTGTAGCTTTCACCACAACATAGATAGGTACTTAGGAATATTTAGTACCCCCGATTTCGGTTACTTAACCCCTTTTCCCCATGTTTATTTAATTGACGTGTCTTTCATAGAGGGTTTCCACAAAATATAGAGTTTCCATAAAGTTCGATGTTTCCATAATGTAGGTTATTTCCATAAAGTTGGTTGCTTCTATAATGTGGGGTGTTTCGATTATGTATTTTTCTGCTTAAAGTAGGGTGTTTCCATAAAGTAGGCTGTTTTCATAATGTGGGGTGTTTCCATAATGTTGGTTGTTTCCATAAAGTTGGTTGTTTCCATTCAAAATCTATTTCCATAAAAAGGGTAAATGTGAAGTATAGAAGATTTTGGGGATTTTATAAGAGTATTGGGATCAAAAGTAAGGTGTCATGATCCATTAATGGTTATCCCTAATTGTGTTGTCAAACCATGCGTATTGGTGAAATCTAGATCCTATTTTCTTGGAGCATACGCATTTTTTATATATATATTTATTTTTAGCAAAAAAACGCACCTATTTTGAGATCACTCTCCCTATAATTCTGTATAACCCTCCCCACATGAGATGGATCCTACCAGGAGACTTCCCATGGTGATTTTGAGTCTTATTTTTGAAGTGTGTCACTATTCTATTTGGATTTGTCATGTTTTGTTAGATAAACATAGATCTACTTCTTCGATCTCTATTCATTCTCATATCTGAACCTATAGTGGGTAGATTTATTTGTTTTATTCCAAATAATTTAATGTAGAATCATTATCTTGCTAGGATTAGAGAGCTGATGTTGTTCTTGGAGAATCAACCCGCATTCTAGTGCTTTATATATTGGATGGAAATGATTCATCAAAACCATTGAGGTAGGTGGGTTCATAATTATCTATTGTTTCTAGAATGTAATAGCATTGATTCAAATTGTTTTATTGGTTTTTATATTCATGGAAAACTTTTAATTTGTGATGATTTATGGTTTTTGTGAAATTGTGTGATCTTAGTGAATAGTTATGCAAAAGGGGGTTTAGTTTAATGAATTTAAATTGTTGATTCTAAATTATTTATGTTCTAGAATTTCTAAATGGTTGATGAAAAATATATTTTCAATATAATTTCTTTTCAATAAAAATTGACTTTTATTCAAATGGTTAGGAATTGAAATAGTTTGGCACTGAAATGGTTTTGAGAGAAATGGTTTTCAATAAAAAGGTGTTTTTTTTGAAATTGTTGTTATTTCATGATCATTGGGAATATGTGGTGTGAAATCATGTTTAATATAAAGGGCTCGGTTGAAATATGACCTTATTCTCAATGCCAATGTTTTAATGGAACATGGAAATTTCATACACGGGGCTTGGTTTTAATATGATTTTGCACTCGGTGACAAAGGGTTAATGTCACATGCTAAACAATTACCTTGTGACGACATGGTAGATCGATGACAAACTGATCATGAGTATCGAAATGTCATAACATATCTTTCATGGTTAGTTGAATGGGTTTGAGGAATAGTTGGGTATGCTGATAAAGGGATATTTTGAAGTGTCTGTTAAGATTGTTTAGTTATTATTTTCAAAAAATATCAGGCTGGAAAATAGTTTTCAATTGCACTAGTAATCTTTTGGAAATGAATGGTTTTGGAAAATTGTTTCTATTTAGTTAAAAACTTTTTATGAAAAATTGTTGTATATAAAATGTTTAATAAAATTGTTGTTATATATTCTATCCTAGTGCCTTTAGTAGAGAATCCATTGGTGAGATCCTACTGAGTATTATACTCTCCCATGCTTTGGATCATTTGTGAATTTGAAGATGCTATCTTCTAGGACAAGTGAAAAGGTAATATTTCTCACATGTTGAGAACTACCGCATGATTTTTGGGTTTTATATATATTATAGATCTTTGAACTTGTGGAGAATAGAGTCATGAGGTCTTTGGGGAGTCTTGTGTAGTCTATTCGCTATGTACATTGATTATTTTTTATTCTTCAACTATTGTTTAATTTAATGTGATTTGGATATACATTATGTTGTTGAGTTACCTTAGATTTGTTCATGCATCATATAGTGAAGGTTTGGTTATGGTTGGTATGTTAATTGGTTTAATTGTTAAAGTATAAATCATCCCCCACTTGTATTTGTAACCCTTCTGCATTTATTGCCTACCTTTTGCATCTTGGGGAAGTCACTTAACTCCTAGTAATGACTCGTTGTACTCTCAAGCCTATGAGAATTGGTGGTTCATTACAAATTGTATCAAAGAAGTAGGATTGTCGGAACATGAAATGTATAGCATAACAGGACTAAACTAACCCTTTAATTTTTAACTTCTTGTTACCATAGATTTGGGTAAATAAGTGTCTGGAGACACTTTTACAATTTTGAAATCACATTTTCATTGGATTATCCAATGAGACAAGAATTTCATGCATTGTAGAATAATGACTTACCACTAAGATAGAATACATCATTTCTAGGAATGATTCATGTTTTTAAACGAAGTGTTAATTTTTGAAAAATAATCAAATAGGTTTTCAAATGAAAGATATTGAAAAAGAAAATGTGTATCCTATTTTGAAAATGGATAAATTTTCAAAAATCATGTGATGTGTTTTTAAAAATGGATGAATGTGGGAAAATGTATTTTTGGAGAACAATGTACTTCTTGTTGATGTGTTATAATATGAAATTATATCCCCACAGTTTCTTGAGTGTGTGATTAATAGTGTTTGTTGATAGTTTGGAAAATAGAACCTGGTAGGCGTCATCAAAACAATCCAGAAGAAGCTGTGGAGAATGTGGCTTCACCTGAACCATGTGTGAACAAAGAGCTCTTTTAGAGTATTGTCCTAGATTTTCAAGTTGTGGACAAATGGAACTGGAGGAATGGGCGATGATCTATGGATCATACCATCGAGTTCATGATGAAAAATCCACCTTATTTTTGGGGTGATTCTGAACCCGAGAAGGTAGAGTTGTGGCTATATAGGATGAATTATATCTTCAATGTCATTGGAACGCCGGTAGAGCTAAATTTGAAATTAGAGAATTATATGATTGAGGATCATGCATGTTAGTGGTGCAATTTACGGGTGTGAGCTAAATTGGATGAAGGACATACATGAGAGGATTTTGAGGAATTGTTCAACGAACAATTCAATCCTCACATGACCTCGTAGCAAATTAGGTTGTTTTCAATGTGGTTCCCTTGACCATATAATGTGAGATTGTATAGAGAAACCTATATCATGTCATAATTGTAAAAAAATGGGAAATCATAAGTGATATTGTCGTAGTGGTCCATGGTCAGGTTCTCAAGACACCTCTCATATGTTGCAAGCATCATATGCTTCGACTGGATGAGGACAGTAGAATCATCTTCATTAGTAGATAAGAGATAGACATGGTTATTCTAGAAATACCATGACTCCACAACTAAGGAATCCTCATTAAGGGAACAAGGATAAAAGTGTATTGAAGAAACAACTATATGGAGGTGAGCAGATTATTATTTTTTTATCAGTCTAGACTATATACAGTGTGAGGTACGATTCATTTGAATTCTACCTTTGTTAAAGTGTTGGTTGATATAAGTGCAGCACATTCCTTCATTTAATCTTGTGTTGTTTACTTTCTCAGTTTAAATCAAGAAATGGTTCCTTATGTTTTCAAAAAAACGTCTCATGGGGAAAGATAATTCCAACCTTCTGTGCATAGAGAAAATTTTATAAATGTTGATGGAGCTGAGAAAAAATAGAACTCCTCGATGTCGGATGGAGATGTCTATGATGTAACCTTGGGTATGGATTGACTGATAACATTCAAGGCTCAAATTGACTGTTATAGACGAATTGTTAGTTTCATGATTGAGGAAAAAATTAAGCATCACTTTAGAGGAGAGAGGATTGTAAAGAAGGACCAAATTAACATGTTGGAACCAATGGAGGGAACGGTCTCTTACCAATTGGAAACATTGATTTTCGCATCAATGGAAGATATCATGGAAAATAGTTTTTTAGATATTGTGGATCAATTTCTAGATTTCTTTCCCAAGAACTTATCAAGGTTACCACCTCTATGGGACATGGATTTTACGATTGATCTCTTTTGGGGAACAGTTCTATTTCTTTTCTGTCTTATAGGATGGAACCAACAGATCTACATGAATTGAATGTTCAGATAGAGGATCTGGAAAATAAGGGTTTCATTCAACCTAGTATGTCACCATGGGCATCACTAGTTGTGTTTGTGAATAAGGAATATGGAACTCATTGGCTGTGTGTTAATTATCGTAATCTTATCCAAGATTTGATAAAGTACAAATATCCACATCCACGCATTGATGATATGTTATATTAATTAAGGGGATATCAGTGTCTCTCCATGATTTCCTTGTGTTCAGTATATCATCAATTGATAGTTTGAGGATATTCAAAAGACATCTTTTAAAAGTATATATGGCCACTATGAATATATAGTCATGATTTTTTGTCTAACGAATGTACCATAAATCTTCCTCAATTTCATGAATCAGAAATTTCAAGAATATATGGATTCATTTATAGTTGTGATTTTGGATGACATTTTGGTCTATTCAAAGACAAGGGTTAATCATGAGGTTCACCTGGAAAAAGTGTTTCAAATCTAGAGAGATCATTGTTTTGATGCCAAATTATCAATTTGTGATTTTTGGATACAATAAGTATATTTTCATGGCCATTTTATTTATGAGAAAGGTGTTTTTGGTTATTATGAAAAGATAGAATTCGTTATCTCTTGGAAACCATTGAAGACTTTTTTTTGAGATACGATGTTTTCATGGTCTAGATAGTTACTACTGACACTTTTTTCATGATTTATCATGACCAACATCACCATTGACAGCTCTGAAAAAGAATAATTCTACATTCCAATAGCCAGAGTAATGTTAGAAGTCTTTCCTGGAACTAAAAGTTGGGCTTACATCGGAACTTATCTTGATCATGCCAAAATCTCGATAGGGGTATGTATTGTATTGTGATACTTCATGATTGGTGTTAGGTTGTGTTCTCATGAAATGAGATAATGTGGTTGCATATAGTTAAAGTCAGTTGAGGGTTCAAGAGAAGAATTTCCCAACACATTATTTAGAGTTTGTTGTAGTCATCTATTCCTTGAAAAAAGTGAGACATTATCTATTTGGTGAGAAATTTACAGTGTTTGGGGATAAAAAAAGCTTGAATTTTTTTTTATCACAATGATATTTGAATATAAATCAAATGATATGGATGGAGTATCTCCAAATTGTTTACTTTGACATGATGTACACACAGAGGAATGGAAATTCAGAGGCGGATTCATTGAGAAGAAAGTCATATGATATTTCGGAAAAAAATGATCTAGTTGAATGGCATTTGATGTCAGTCTTAGCCAACATTCATGTAGATTTTGAATACTGATTTTTTGTTGAGATTTTATTTTAATCTACAGTTGTTCCTTATTTATTAATAATGATCAAAGAGGCCTAAACATTTGATCCAGAATTTTTGGTTTTATGTTCAAACCTCAATGGTGGGGGAACCATTGAGTGCTAAAAACTTGATGGGGGTTTAGTTTTGTGTTTCCAAGATCTGTTGGTTGTACCTATGGTTGTTATTGAACAACTCCGTCATTCTTGCCACTATTCTAGATGATCTATATATCCAGGTACATATAAGATGTATTAGGTGTTTAATTCACAGTTTTGGTGGAGCGGTATGGAAAGAAGGTTGGTCGAGTTCATCTCCTGGTGCATAACTTTTCAGTAGGTTAAAAGAGAGAATGAGAGACCAGCTAGAATAATACAATATTTGACCATCATATTATTGAAATGGTATCATATTTAAATGGTTTTTTTTTACAGGTCTTCTATAAACGGTCCAGAAACATGATTCCATTTGGGTGATAGAAGATATTAAAACCATGTTGGACCATTTTGTACCTATTCGTTAAACTCATATATTGGATGATCATTCAAAAATATATATTTGAGAAGTTTTAAAGAGGCATGGTGTACCAGTGTCAATAGTCTCAGATAGTGATCTGAGGTTCACATCTTGTTTTTGGAAATCCTTACAAAAATTCGTTGGGACATAGTTGACTATGAGCACAGTGTATCATCCTTAGATGGATGGAAAATATGAGCAGTTGATACAGACATTGGAAGATATGTTGTATGAATTTGTAATGTAATATGGTGCCTCATGGGTGGATCACATACCCATAGTGGAGTTCTCATCCAATAACAGCTATCAAGCCATGATAAAAATGGACCTGTTAGAAGCATTGTAGGGGTATCCTTTTCGTTCTTTACTATTCTAGGTAGAAATGGGAAAAACGTCACTAGATAGGCCAAGCTATTTCCCAGAAACAACAGATAATATCTAGTTGATTAGAATGAAGATGGAGACGGACCAGAGTCGTCAGAAATCCTATGCAGATCACCATCGAAGATCATTGTCGTTCGTTGTGGGTGATCGTGAATTCATATGGATAACTCTGAGGCTTGGACATCATTAATTTAGAATGCTGGGAAAGTTATCTCTTATATACATTGTCCCTTTTGAGATACTGGAATGGGTTGGAGAGGTGTCATATCAGTTGGTATTACCACCACAGTTTAGTTCGACACGTAATGTGTTTCATGTATCCCAGTTGAAAAAGTATATCACTGATCCTGACAGTGTGATCAGATGGGATCACATTGAGAAAGAACCAGATGCATCACTTATACATATATTATTTGGATCATGGATAGAAAATAGAATGTCTTGTATGAGAAAAGCATCGGCCTAGTGCTGGTTTTATGGAAACATGGTCAGATTCCGGAAGATACATGGAAGCTTGAGAAGGAAATGAAAGAGCAGTGGCCATAACTCTTTTTGGCCAGCAAGGGTTTTCTACATTCCGATGACAGAAAGACTAGTAGTGGGGGGAATTTCGTACCCCATGTTTTAGGTTGATAATCCTTTTCCTCACATTTTCTAATTGGTGTGTCTTTAATAGAGGGTTTTCATAAAATAAAGAGTTTCAATAAAATATATATTTTCCATAAATTTAGGTGTTTCAATAAAGTGTATTTTTTCATAATGTGGTGTGTTTCATTAAAGTGGTCTATTTCTATAAAATGGTCAGTTTCCATAATGTGGTCAGTTTTCAAATAGTGGGATATTTCCATAAAGGTGGTTGTTTCCAAAAAGTGGTTTTTTTTCATAAAGTGGGATGTTTCCATAAAAAAGGTGTTTCTATAAAAATGGTAAAGTAGATGAATTAGAGAGTCTAGGGGATTTTTGTAGATTTTAGTGGCCAAAAGGAATCCCACACAGTCCATACACGGTTGGCCCAAACTGTGTGGTCAAACCATGCATAATGGTCATATCTGGATCAAATTTTCAAGGAGTGTACTCATTTTGGCTCTATATATTTATTTTTGGCATCAAATGCACCTATTAATAGATTAGTCTCCCTATAAGGCTGGGAAACCCCCCCCCCCACACGAGTTGGACCAAACCCATTGCCTTCCCTTGGTGATTTCGTGTCTGATTCTTGAGGTATGTCACCATTCATTCCGGATTTTTCATGTTTTCATATAAGTGATTAAATCTCATTCTAAAATCTCCATTATTTCTTAGATCTAAACCTATAGTGGGTATATCTATGTTTTTGGATTCCAAAAAATATAATTTTTTGTCGCGATCTTGCTAGGATAATAGAACTAAAGCCATTCTTGGAGAATCATCCCGCTTTCTTGTGCATTCTTTTTCTATTTTCAATGTTTCGTCCAAATATTCGAGGTAGGTGTCTTCACTCTCATATCCTCTTGCTAAAATTTATTATATAATATTAAAATTGGTTTATTGATTGTAAAATTCATGGTAAAATCTTCATTTGTGATGATTTATGGTTTTATTGAAATTCTGTGATCATGGTGAATAGTTGTGAAAAAGGGGGTTTAATTTTATATATCTAAAATGATGATTTTAAATTATAGATTTTATGGAATTGCAAAATGGTTGATGAAAAATATATTTTCAATAGAAATGGTTTTCAATAAAAATGGGGGTTTTTTGGATTGGTTTGGAATTGAAATGGTTTGTCATTGAAATGGTTGTGAGGGAAATGGTTTTTAAAAAAGGTGTTTTTATTAAAAGGGTTGTTTTGGCATGATTGTTGGGAATATGTGTTGTTTGTTTATGGTTCATATACAAGGCTTGTTTGGAATATGATCATTTTCTCAGTACCAAAAATTTAATGACATATGGTAATCTCATACATGGGGCTTTGTTGAAATCTTACATTGTGCTTGGGGGAAAATAGTGAATTGCACATTGGAAATAATTACCTTGTGAAGATCGTGTAGATTGATGAGAAACCTCCAATGATTAAGAAACTATCATAACATAGGAATAATGGTTGGTTGAATGGGTTAGAGGAATTTTTATGGATTCTAATAAAGGGATATTGTGAAATGGATATGAATATTTTTTAGTTATTTTTCTGGAAAAAAATATATTGCTGGAAAATTGGTTACAATTGCACATGTATGCATTTGAAAACGAATGGTTTTGGAAACAAGTTTATATTTAGTTGTAAACTGTTTTTGAGAAAAAAAATTATATAAAATGTTTTATATATTTTTTTTAACTTTTCTATACTAGTGGCATAAGTAGGGAATTCATTGGCGGTAAACCTATTGTGCTATATACTCACCCATGCTTTCGCACATTGGTGCTTTTTAAGATGCTATGTTCCTGAAGAAGGGAAAAGGTAATGTATGTAACACCATGAGATTTTATGAGAAATATTTTTTTTATTTCTTATGTTATATTCAACACCAAAGGAATCTTTCACAATTCACAATACTGACTTGGCTTGCATTACACGCAATCGCGACCTTCCTCGATATCGTGTGTAGTACGCAATACCAGGTTTCACTAAACAATGATATATTATTATGGACTAGAATTTATGAATATTATTAACTAAATTTTGAATTTTATAAAATTATTATTCCTCCTACACATTTTATAGAACATGGTAAGAGAATAAAACAATTTTTTCTGGTAAAATAAGCATTTTTCAAAAAAATGCAGTTTTGCCGCCTTTTGATGGTGAACCCACAATAAATATAGTTTTTGACATGTTTATAAGTTCAATTTGACAAAATAGAATTATTTTTTGGAATCAGGATAAAAAATATTTTTTTGGATAAATTTTGGATATTTTTCTGATAACTTTCATATTTTGATGAATAGTAAAATACGCTAATTTTTAATTAAAAACATCTTTTTTAATTGAGATAATTTATATGTTTAAATTATAATACATAATTGTTTTAATGTATAAATAGAATAAATTTTTACCATTTAAAATAATAGATGTAATTTGCATTAATTTTAAATTGAATTCATAGGTAAAAACATTTCAATCTTTGGCAATGTTTTATCTTCTAAAACCCGTTTTCTTAACAACGAGATTAATTTTAAATTAATTACTGAAACTTATGTGTTTGGAATTTTGAAAATTGGATTCCATATTAGGAATCAGTGGTTCCAAATTATGTTAATATGCTACTTTTTATTTTTGGGAATTTTGAATTGTAATTACGGTAAATTTTATTTACCATAGTTAAAGGTAAATCTAGTAATTAAGTTTAAATATAAGATTACAAAATTACCCTAACACCTGCCAAAATCATATTGGATGACTAAAGGTCTACCCATATCACCTAAGGGTATAATTATATTCATTTAATGGACTTTTTTCTATGAAAATAATTTAATTATTATTAAAACCAAAGAAACTGACAACATGTCACTTTCTTAAATATTATAAGTATAATAATTTTAATTTAGTGATAAAATTAATGAAACTTCAAACTTGAATAGTCCCCAGAAATATAATACAATTATCTACATCATATAAATTTATTTACAATTTTTAGGGATTAAATAATTATCATTAATTATTCCACAATAGTGATGTTGAAATTATTTTATTTATTAAAATATCAAATAAATGATTTTAAAAATATTAAAATAAATATTATATGAACTATTTAATGTGCTCCACTAATTTTCTAGATACATATGAAATTTTATGAATATATTAAGGCTTTTATTTCTAACATATCTATTGTATATATTTTATTTAAATTCAAATAAATGAATAGTGTCAAAATTGACACTATTGTTATTTTATAAAAATAACATATTATGAAATTGATTAAAAATCACAAAAATATTTAAAAACTTTAAATTAAAATTTATATGGTCTAAAATTTCATAAAGTGTCTAATTATGGAAAATTCACAACACATATGTAAATATTTATAATAATTTAAAATTTAGAATATTATTACCACAAATAAAATTAAATTGACAAATAAGGATAAATCAAGTTGATAATGATTAAAATAAATTCCTATCATGTCTAAATTTTTTTTGATGATATTTCAACCCTATATCATCTAATCTTAAAGTATTAGTCATTTTGAAAGTTTTTATGTGGGGTTGGGATTTAATATAAATTAATAGTTCTTATATTTCCAAAGGTGCCCCTCTCCTCCCTTATAAAAAGGAACCTCCTCCCTCTCCTCCTCACACCAATTTGAGCCTTAAAACTCGTCCAAACCCTGACCATTTTACATCCCCACTTCCTTAGAAACCTACCAGAGGTACTGGTCTTCTCAAAATACCAACTCTAGTGCCCTAAGAGAAAGTTTAAACGAGGCACTTCGAGAAAGAGGTAATACCTTCTACTGTTTTCTTCATGTTTCATTCTTCTTATACTCACACTTATTTATATGTTTCATTATTATGTAATAACATCAGTATCCCCCAAATACTGATATGTTATTATAAATATAAAACAACCCAATTTCACCATCTATCCATCCTACGGAAAACAAAATCACTGCGCGTGCGTACGTACGGAATACCGTCTCCACGTCGTGGTGTAATCTATTATCCACCACCACATTAAAGGTATGGGTATAATGGTGTAAATAATGACTATATATTATTATTGTAAAGTTATATTGATTCTGAAATAGTATACATAAACTCCAATACAATTCCACAATCATGGGAACGATATCATCGCTCGTGCGTACGTACGGAATACCGTCTCCACGATGTGATGCGACTCGTTCTACATGATCTTCATTGAATAATGATTATATAAATGAATTGAAGGAATAAATATTATATATATTACACTAATACCATTCTGTAAATTATGTATCTATAACCTAAAAAGAAGATTAAGAATTTATTCGACAAAACACACATACAAACATAAAGCAATAAACTCCCGAATAACATGTTGCAATGAAATATTACTAATAAGTAGCTAAGAATATGACCATATATGATATCATAAAAATAATTATGATTCCGGAATAAGTCAATGACATTATTTAAATCATTACACATGAGGTTCAGATACTTACGAAGCAAATCGGACCTAAGGTAAGGGAAAATCTCACAATCTCATTTTTATACGAGATTGTTTATACTTTGGAATTTACTGGGGAATATTTATCATCCACATCAATGTTTCCTGAATATTTAATATTATTTCAATACACCTACAATTTTTTAAATCTAATTTTACCATTTGGTGAGTTTTTAGTAAATGATATGAAAGGAATCTTTTGTCATTTTTCGTACGATGTACTTTTTGACTTTTCCAGCCAAAGTACGGGAAGAATGTTTTTTTAACATATACGGCATGAATGGATTTTTAGACCATTATTTCCATGAATCTTCCTTTACAAGTTTTGAAGTTTATTTTTGATCAACTTTTTTTAGTTCAAAATTTTATGAAATGTTAAGAAAGGAAAATGTTTTTAAAGTAGAAAGGATATTTTCCTCAAGAATGGAGTTCAATTGTTTTATCAAAATAATTTTCCATCTAAGATAATATAGGGTTATGTTTATGTACCTATTTTTACATTTATTTGATTATTTTATGATGTAATTATTTTTACGATATCCTTTTATGAATTATGTTATGATGATGTGATGTTTAAAAATCTCATTTTTATTACATGGGTTATGCTATGATGTATGGTTTATGATTTTGTGGCACACATAAGAATGGTATCATTATGAGATGGATGGGACCTATATAACCCTCCAATACATTGGGTAAATATTTATATCTCATGAGATAGACATGGATAGAACGGCAGGTTAAACCGGTTCAGTTAAACAGGGCTAAAACGAGGAGTGAACTCAATTCAGAAAAGGACTTTGTCTGCTAATATAGTCTTGGAAATGAGTCTTGACTAATAAGAAATGATTTTCTATGATTATGTGTGTATTCCACAAAGCTTCATGTTTTTAGTTATGATTATTGGAATTAAATTTCCCTTCTATGATTTATCCAATGTTATGATCTATTTTGCATGATTCGATTTTCAAAATGTTATGTTCTTATAAATGTGATATGTTTGATATTTTTTTTATTTACCCTAACTGAGGATTTGAGCTCAAAATTTTCTATGTTTTCTTTTCCCCAGGTCAGGAAGAGGGATATTAAGTAGGATATGCCAAAAAGGGACTCTAGATATGATGAAATAAATGGGAGACAACATAAATGATTTATGAACCAGTTGTTTATGTTTCCCAGTTTCTAAAGACACTATACCAATACGTCCCATTCATGGTTTTGTTATATGTTGTAATAAGTATGCTTCAATTTTGAAGTAATAACCATGTTGTAAAGTAAGGGTTGTTATAGTTGGTATCAAAGGAAAGGTATAGTCAACCATTGGAAACTAGGATGTGAAAGCCTTAGTAAGAAAACCAAGGATATGTCATAGCATAGAACACAATCTTGTTGTTTTAGAAATGGTCATCAACAACCTATGATAAGACCTTTAGTGTGAAATTTTATTCTTGATTATGTGGTTTTCCTATTATAATTAGTGTTTCTCACACTATTCTTCTTGTTTTTAGTCAATGGATGGAACCCAAAGGAACCGTGTTAATGTGGAATGCAACAGGAAATGCAATGATTGTCCTCCTGAGCAACCAAACGTTATAGGAGCTGGAATGAAAAATCTTGTAGCCATTCTCACCCAACTTTCTCAAGCTATAAATCATACATGAATTCCAAAAGATAAATGGAAGGAGTAACATTCTGTTGAATCCTTCATTAGGCAGCATCCACCTTCATTCAGTAGGTCTTCTGATCCATTAGTGGCAGAACAATGGATCAATACCACCGAAAAGATATTTTCAGTTCTTTAATGTTATGAACATGATAATGTCATCTTAGTAGTGTATCATTTGGAAGGTGATGCTGATCAATGGTGGTATCTTATTTAGAATTCATGGGAAAGGGATGAAATTGAGTCCATGGAATAGGACGAGTTCAAGAAATTATTTTTTAATAAGTATTTCCCTCGTATTCTTCAAACAGAGATAGAGAAGGAGTTTCTTGAACTGAAGTAAAATGATGATGAATCCGTTGGTACCTACAAAGAAAATTTTACAAGACTTTCCAGGTATGCTTCCGGAATTATTATCCAACTTGAGAGTAAGATCAATCGATTATTTAGTGTCTTAAAACCAAGTCATAGAAGGGCGTTAGCCATAAAGGGATTCAATAGATATGAGGAAATTGTTTGATGTGATCTCAAGGTTGAGATGGAGATTGGTGTAACCCATCAGTCACATGGGTTTGATAAGAAGAGGAAAATGAAATTCGAAGGAAAATACAAAGACCACACTGAAAAGAATATGATTTTTCCCTTATGAACAATGTGTGGAAAGAAACATGGAGGAAATTTTCTTAAGGGGACAAGAAAATGTAATATGTTTTTAAAAGAAGGTCATTGGGCAATTGAATGTCGAAATAATGGGAAGAATATGTCTAATGATGCAAAGAAAGGAAATGATACACAAAATGAACCTACTAACCATCAATGTTTCATGTGCAAGGAGATGGGGCATTATGCCAATCAATTCCCAAATAAAAGGGTTGATGATGATGATCGACATCAAAAAACTCTTAAGGCCAATGACAAAGGAAATTCACATGCAATTACTATCGGCGATGTGGAGTATGACAATGAAGTGGTGAGAGGTACACTTACCATCCACTCTAATGTAGAAAATGTTTTATTTGATTCTGTATCCACCATCTCTTTTATTTCTGAAGAATTTTCTAAGGGTATCATTGTATTACCTCAACAATTAGATAATGAGTTGGTTGTGACAACTCCTAATGGCACAACAGTCACATAAAAAGTTTACAATTCTTCTTCGATTGAAGTTTGTGGGAAAGTGCTTCCTGTAAATCTTGTGATCATTCCTATAGTGGAATTTGATGTGATTCTTGGCGTGGATTGGATTTCATTATATGGATCTCATATCAATTTCCAAATTAGGGATGTCACATTTCATATTCCAGATCAATCTATGATCGTCTATTGATGCAAGGATGAACATATCCTTCTAGTAGAAATTTCTTCCATCTTATGGGTCTTCATTCCACTAAATGAAGTTTATTTATATCAAATGGTTGGAGAGAAACTCACAATTAATAATAATCCCATTGTACTAAAATTTGATGATGTCTTTCCGAAGGAATTTCCAGGTCTTCCACCAAATCATGATGTTGAGTTTTACATAGAACTCGTACCGGGTGCTTTGCCTATTTCAAAGACACCATATGGAATGGACCCAATTGAGTATTAGGAATTAAAGAAGAAACTCCAATAGATTCTTTATAAAGGATTCATACACACTAGTATGTCACCTTGGGGAGAACCTGTTATGTTTGTTAAGAAGAAAGATGTATCAATGAGACTCTGTATTGATTATCGAGAACTTAACAAGAACTCTATCAAGAACAAATATCCTCCTCCATGCATTGATGACCTATTTGAACAACTACACGAAGCTTAATACTTTTTCAAGATTGATCTTCATTCAGGATATCATCAATTAAGGATCAAAAGGGAGTATATACCAAATACGTCTTTCCATACAAATTATGGACACTATGAATTTATAGTGATTCCATTTGGACTTAATAATGCCCCTATTATCTTCATGGATCTGATTAATAGAGTCTTTAGAGACTATCTTGATCAATTTGTGGTAGTCTTTATAGATGATATTCTTGTTTATTCAAAGAGAAAGGAAGAACATGAAGATCACTTGATAATTGTATCAAAGACCCTATGTTTGGAGAAGATTTATGCCAAATTTACCAAGTGTAAATTTTGGCTTCAAAAAGTTGCATTTTTGGGTCACATAATCATAAAAGAGGGGATATCTTTGGATCCAGCAAAAACTGATGTTATCGAAAGATTTTTGAGACCAACAACAGTAACTGAGATCCGATGTTTTCTTGGTTTGGGTGGATGTTACTGAAAATTTGTGAAATATTTTTAATGGTTATCTAAACTACTCACCAAGTTGACTCTGAAAGGAGTTATGTTTTTTTAGAAAGAGTAATGTGAAGAGAATTACAAAGGGATAAAAAGAAGGTTAGCCAGTGCACCAAAGCTCACACTACATTGCAGTGGAGAAAGGATTCTGATCAACAGTGATGCATCTACGAAGGGACTAGGGTGTGTTCTCATGCAAATTGATATGGTGATAGATTATGCCTCACGACAGTTGAAAATCCATGAGCAAAATTACCCAACTCATGATTTAGAGTTAGCTGTGGGAATCATTGCATTAAATATTTGTAAGGCATTACCTTTATGGTGAAAGGTGTGATATTTATACTGATCTTAAAAGTTTAAATTATATTTTCTAACAAAATAAGCTGAATATTCATCAAAGAAGATGGTTGGAGCTGATTAAGGATTACGAATGCTCAATTCATTACCACCCTGGGAATTGAAACAAGGTAGTAGACACATTAAGTCGAAAAGACCATGCTAGCTTATCCATGATGAGGATCACAAATGATCCAATATTTATGGATTTACAAAGGATGGATCTTTAAATTATAATGGAAATGGAAAAATATTATATTTCTCAAATAAATGTTCAACCATCTTTATATGTGAAGATTAAAGATGAGTAGAAAGAAGATATAGAGTTACAAAAGAAGGTGAGAAATGTTCCTGAATTCAACCTTGATTGTGATGGGATAATAAGGTTTAGGAATCGGGTTTGTGTTCCTCCCCTCCCATAATTAATGAAGGAGCTACTGGACGAGGCTCAGAGTTCATCATTTTCTATTCATCCTGGATGTACAAAGATGTATATGGACCTGAAAGAGTAATTATGGTGGGATGGCATGAAAAGAGATTTTGCTGAATATGTCTCTCAATGCTTGGTTTGTCAGCAAGTTATAGTTGAGAGACAAAAGTATAATGGGATGTTAAACCTTTACCCATACCAGAATGGAAAAGGGAAAACATCACTGTGGACTTTTTCACTTAACATCCTAAAACATCCAAAGGCAATAATGCTATCTGGGTTATAAATGATCATAATACGAAGTCGGCACACTTCATTGCTATTAGAGAAGATTTTTCTCTGGATCAGCTTGCCAGTATATATGTAAAAAACGTGGTAAGATTGCATGGAGTACCACTTTCCATTATATCTGATCGGGATTAAAGGTTTACCTCGATATTCTGGCAATGTCTTCAGCATGCTCTAGATACAGAGTTGATTTTTAGCACTGCTTACCATCCTCAGATAGACGGTTAGTCTGAGAAGACAATTCAAACACTATAAGACATGTTGAGAGCTTTCTCTATGGATTTCAAAGGTGGTTGGGATCAACACCTATCTTTGGTGTAATTTTCTTAAAATAATAGCTTTCAATCTAGTATTTAGATGGCTCCTTATGAATCCCTCTAGGGAAAGATATATAGAACTCCAACATTCGGGGATGAAGTTGGGGAAGTAAAGCTATTAGGAACTGATCTTATTGATGAGATGGTAGAAAAGGTCAGATCTATTCAACAACAAATAAGAGCAGCACAAAGTCGACAGAAAAGTTATGCTGACAAACAAGGAAAATACCTAGAGTTTGATGTGGGTGATAAAGTGTTCTTAAGAATATCTCCTTGGGAGAGGGTCATGAGATTTCGAAAGAAGGGAAAGTTGAGCCCTAGATATATCGGTCCTTTTGAAATTCTGGATCGTGTTGGGAAGGTAGCTTTCTGATTGGCATATTCACCGAATCTATCTCTAGTTCATGATGTATTCCATGTATCTCTCCTGAGAAAGTACATACAAGATCCTTCACATGTACTCAGCTCAGAAGTTGTACCGCTGGAGCAAGATCTTTCTTATGAAGAACAACCGATAGAGATTCTGGATCGTAGAGAAACAGTCCTATGGAACAAGACCACTCGCATGGTGAAAGTTTTATAGCGGAACCACCAATTAGAAGAAGCTATATGGGAACTTGGGGATATGATGAAGGAAAGGTATCCTCATCTGTTTCTAATGAAGTGACAAATTTTGAGGGAGAAATTCATTTTAAGGGGGGTAGAATGTAACACCCTGAGATTTTATGAGAAATATATGTTTATGTCTTATTTTATGAACAACACCAAAGGAATCTTTCACAACACACAATACTGACTTGGCTGGCATTACACGCAATCACGACCTTCCTCGATAGCGTGTGTAGTATGCAATACCTGGTTTCACTAAACAACGATATATTATTATGGACTAGAGGTTATGAATATTATTAAATACATTTCTAATTTTATAACATTATTCTTCATCTTAAAAATTTTCTAGAACATGGTAAGATAAAAAAAATAAAATTTTTAGGTAAAATATGTATTTTTCAAAAAATGCATTTTTGCCGCCTTTTAATGGCGCACCCACATTAAATCTACTTTTTGACATGTTTATAAGTTAAATTTGACAAAATAAAATTCTAATTTGGAAACAGGATATAAAAAATTTTCTTTGGATAAATTTTTGATATTTTTCTGATAACATTCATATTTTGATGAATAGTCAAAATACACAAATTTTTAATTAAAAACAACTTTTTTCATTGAGATAATTTATATGGATAAATTATAATATTTAATGGTTTTAAAGTATAAATAGAATATATTTCTACAGTTTAGTATAATATATTTCATTAACATTAATATCACATTGAATTCATAGGTAAAAACATTTCAATCTTTGGCAATGTTTTAACTTCTAAAACTTGTTTTCTTAACAAGGAGATTAATTTTAAATTAATTACTGCAACTTATGTGTTTTGAATTTTGAAAAATGGATTTCATATTTGAAATTAGTGGTTCCAAATTATGTTAATAGGCTACTTTTTATTTTTGGGAATTATGAATAGTAACTACGGTAAATTTTATTTACCATAGTTAAAGGTAAATCGGGTAATTAAGGGTAAATATAAGATTATAAAATTACCCTAACACCAGAAAAAATCCTATTGTATGACTAAAAGTCTACCAAAATCACCTAAGGGTCAGATTAGATTCATTTAATGGAATTTAGTCCATGAGAATAATTTAATTATTATTAAAACCAAAGAAAGTGACAACATGTCACTTTCTTAAATCTTATATGTATATTAATTTTAATTTAGTGATAAACTTAATGAAACTTCGAACATAAATAGTATCCGAAAATCTAATACAATTATCTACATCATATGAATTTATTTATAATTTTTAGGAATTAAATAATTATCATTAATTATGACACAATAGTAATGTTGAAATTATTTTATTAATTAAAATATCAAATAAATGGTTTTAATAATATTAAAATAAATATTATATGAACTATTTAATGGTCTCCACTAATTTTCTAGATACATATGTTATTTTATAAATCTATCAAAGATTTTAGTTCGAACATATCCTCTGTATATATTTTATTTAAATTCAAATAAATGAATAGTGTCAAAATTGACACTATTGTTATTTTATAAAAATAACATATTATAAAATTGATTAAAAATCACAAAAATATTTACAAATTATAAATTAAAATTTATATGGTCAAAAACGTCATAAAGTGTCAAATTATGGAAAATTCACAGCACATATGTAATTATTTATAATAATTTAAAATTTAGAATATTATTACCACAAATAAAATTAAATTGATAAATAAGGATAAATCATGTTGATAATGTTTAAAATAAATTCCTAACATGTCTATTTTTTTTTGATGTGATTACAACCCTATCTCATCTAATATTCAGATATGAGTCATTTTGGATGTTTTTAAGTGGGGTTGGATTTAATATAAACTAATATTTCTTATATTTCCAAAGGTGCCCCTCTCCTCCCTTATAAAAGAGAACCTCCTCCCTATCCACCTCACACCAATTAGAGCCTTCAAGATCAGCCAAACCCTGCCCATTTTACTTCCCCACTTCCTTAGAAACCTACTAGAGGTACTGGTCTTCTCGAAAGACCAACTCTATTGCCCTAAGAGAAGGTTTAATGGAGGCACTTCGAGAAAGAGGTAATACCTTCTACCGTTTTCTTCAAGTTCCATTCTTCTTCTACTCCCTCTTATTTAGTTGTTTCATTATGAAGTAATAACATAAGTATCCCTCATATACTGATACGTTATTATAATTATGAAACAACCCTATTTCACCATCTATCCATCTTATGGAAAATGAAATCACCGCGCATGCATACGTACGGAATACCGTTTCTACGCCGTGGTGTAATCTATTTTCCACCACCACCTTACCTAGATGGGTATAATGGTGTAAATAATGACTATATATGATTATTGTAAAGTTATATTCATTATGAAATATTATACATACACTCCAATACAATTCCACAATCATGGGAACGATATTATCGCTCGTGCATACGTACGGAATGCCATCTCCATAATGTGATGCGACTCGTTCTACATGATCTTCATTGCATAGTGATTATATAAATGAACCGAATGGATAAATATTATATATATTACACTAATACAATTCTGGAAATGAGGTTTCTATAACCTAAAAAGAGGAATAGAAATTTATTCGACAAAACACACATACGAACATAAAGCAATAAACACCCGAATAACAAGTAGCAATGAAATATTACTAATAAGAATCTACGAATATGACCATATATGATATCATAAAAATAATCATGATTCTATAATAAGTTAATGACATTATTTAAATCAATATAAAGGAGGTTTGGACACTTACGAAGCAAATCGGACCTAAGGTAAGGGAAAATCTCACAATCTCATTTTTATTCGAGATTGTTTATACTTCAGAATTTACTGGGGAATATTTATCATCCAAATCCATGTTTCCTCATTATGTAATATTATTTCCATCCAACTAAAATTGATTAAATCCAATTTTACACTTCAGTTAGTTTTTAGTAAATGATATGAAAGTAATCTTTTGTCGTTTTTCGTACGAGGTATTTTTTGACTTTTCTAGCCAAAGTATGGGAGGATGTTTTTTTAACTTATACGGAATGAATGGATTTTTAGAACATTATTTCCATGAAGCTTCCTTTACAAGTTTTCAAGTTTATTTTTATTCAAATTCTTTTAGTTCAAAATTATATGACATGTTATGAAAGGAAAATGTTTTTGAAGTAGAAATGATATTTTCCTCAAGAATGGAGTTCAAGTGTTTTTTAAAAATTATTTTCCATCTAAGATAATAAAGGGTTCTTGTTTATATCCCTATTTTTACATTTATTTGATTATGTTATGATGGAATTATTTTTATGATATCCTTTTATGGATTATGTTATAATGACGTGATGTTTAAGAATCCCATTTTTCTTACATGGGTTATGCTATGATGTATGGTTTATGATTTTCTGGCACACATAAAAATGGTATCATTATGAGATCGGTGGGACCTATATCTCCCTCCAATGCATTAAGTATAGATTTATATCCCATGAGATAGACGTGGATGGAACAGCAGGTTAAACTGGTTCAGTGAAATAGGACTGAAACAAGGAGTGAACTCGGTTCAGAAAAGGACTTTGTCCGCTAAGATAGTCTTTAAAATGAGTCTTGACTACTAAGAAATGATCTTATATGATTATGTGTGTATGCCACAAAGCATCATGTTTTATGTTATGATTATTGGAATTACATTTCACTTCTATGATTTATCCCATGTTATGATCTCTTTTGCAGGATAATATTTTCAAAATGTTATGTTCTTATAAATGTGATATGTTTGATATTTCTTCTGTTTACCCTTACTGAGCATTTGAGCTCACCCTTTTGTATGTTTTCTTTTCCCCATGACAGGAAGAAGGATATTAAGTAGGATATGCTAAAAGGGACTCTAGATATGATGAAATAAATGGGAGACAACGTTGATGAATTATGAACCAATTTTTTATGTTTCCCAGTTTCTAAAGACACTATACCTATATGGTCCTTTCATGGTTTTGTTATATGTTGTAATAAATATTCTTCAATGTTGAAGTAATAACCATATATGTAAAGTATGGGTCATTATTATGTATCACACTTTTTTAGAAATAACTTGTAATGTTATGTAATGTCTTTGATTTTCTTGGTATTGTTATTTTTAAATGTTATATGGAATTATTTCAAAACCGGGCATGAAAACGGAACATCATTCTGAGGCCCGGTAAGCCCATAACAGTGGTTTGAAATTTTTATGTTAAGTGAGTTGGCACTTGTGTGCAGTTGTTGCAGTTTCCAAATGGATCCCTTGATTAAAAATCCAAGGGCACCATTGCGTTCGAGACAATGACTTTATCTAAGAACGAGCCTAACCTAGATCGGCGCGGGTTGAGGTAAAAATTTATTATTCAGATGTTTTTAGTAAAATAAAAATAAAATAAATTGCTAAATGTTTATTTTATTTTATGGAGACATCCGCTGCAGCGTAGAGATGAGAAATTTGTTTCCTAAATTAATGATGTGTCATAATGACTCAAAAATGTCAAATTTGAGTCATTAATACCACATCGTATCTTAAATGCCAATAATTTTTCCCTTTTAAATGGGTTATGCGATTGGTGTTCATTGATGAACTTTTGGGAGAGATCGCTGGAGGATCTGTGGATCATTGGAGAAAAACTTCAATGACGAATGACTATGGATCGAAGTTGAGAATCGTTGTGCCAACAACATTGAAGTATCTCGATGATGAAGACGGCATGACACCTTCATTAGTGATTGATACAAGTTGAGGTAGGGGTTTTTTATTTAATTCCCTCTTTCCCCGTTCTTCATTTAAAACGACGAATGCGGATCAACCACGAACAAGTTGATCTGTGGATTTGTACGTTCATACTGGAGGGATTTTTTCATTGGGATGATCTAAGGGATTTGATCCATGTTTTGTTTTATTGTTTGATCCTACTCTTTTTAAACCTACTGACGAGAGTGGATCAACACCATGACGAACTATGGCGGAGGATTGTTCCTCATGTTGTTTTATTAGATTTATTTCCCCTTTTCCTTTCTCGTGCATTATTTGTGTTCTTCATGGGGATATGAACAACGGATCGTTGCACATATTTTCTGTGACACAACTATCCGAAATCATAGGATTGACACCACAACAACCTCGTAGAGGTGCAACGATGATGGCAGACGATGGATTGGACCGGATCGGAAAAGGGCGTTCTTCGAGCATTCTTCGCATGGGAAGATCAAAATATGTTTTCGGAGCCGATTGGAGGCCTGAAAAAACAGAAAGAGTATTCATGGAGTTAGGGCGACCAAAACCTGAAGGTTTCGTGGAGATCAGAGGGTCAGATCGACGATCAGAGCAGGATTGGAGGTGCACCGGTGAAGAGTGACATTTCTAGAAATTTCTAAAATACACGGCGTGTTATTCCTTAGAACATGACATGTAGTTCGGCAGCTGCTAGGGTTTGGGGGTCTGAGCAGAATCACAGGGCATGTCGGACTTTCCTTGAAGCTCGGTGTGTATCATGGGAAATACATGGACATGTGATGATCTACACAGCACCATGCAACACGGCGTGTATAGCATGGCAGAGGCGGTTACGCGTAACTCGGTGTGTATCTAGGGGGTACACGGACACGAGTAGTAGTACACAGGTTGATGACCGTGTACGGCCACCTGGTCACTGAAAAGAGCCCAACCCTAGTCACTCGTACATGATGTGTACATCTTACTATAGGTCGTGTACTCTATTTTTCTACCCGACGATCCTCAAGACACGGTCTGTTGTACATGGGCAGTACCCCAGTTCAGACAGCACGATGTGTAACTTTTCAATACGCTATGTACATTTTTGAAAATGGCATGGTCCTCTTATTCACCATATCTTGGAAATCATTCTTTTGGGTTAGTTCCCCTTCTTCTCATTTATTTGAAGTTCCGACATCATTTCCTCACAGAAGAGTATGATCCCTTCAGCATGACGTTCTGTGATAGAGTCAGACATCCATCTGAGAGGCCCAGATCGAGATATTCTATCCATTCTTGAACCTAGGTAGATTCACGCATCGATGTGACCAACTCTACAGGGCGTTGATCCTCTACCTAGCTAGTGTATCACCTAACTGGTGAATCCGGATGAGTCACGGTATCCGTCATGGCCCTGGCAGTGATCCTCATCTGTGTATCGTGATCTTTCCCACTCAAGAGTGTCTCTCCCGTAACGAGTCCTTCTATATATCGTGATCCTTCCCACTCAGTATTCGGTCTCCCATAATGACTGTGACTACCTCTCGTGACAGTTCTCAATGAACAGTACTTATCGGATGGACGTCATCAGAGATATAATACTCATGGAGTGTGTTCACCCTGAACAAGTGCATCACAGAATCTTCGAACTGTATCCCTAATGGGGGTATGCAGTTGTGCTACATGTCTCTAGACTATGGGTCTGGGTTTTTAGTATATCTGGTTTGTTATATATGTTTTTTAGACATAAACTGTGCATAGATGACTGTACCTTTACTTTGTGTACTATTTTGTGGTTTTCGGGGTCCTCTTCTGAGTATTGTTATACTCACCCTTACATAGGCTTCCCCCGCACATCTCGTGTCTTGTGCAGATGAGGAGCCTTTCAACAGAGTCCAGGGTGGACCAGGACCTGACTAAGCATTTTAAGTTCCCTATAGGATGAGGCGTTCTTATGGCTACAAGTAGTTGTCTCAGTACCTTTTGTGTTTACAGGTTGGGATTTTCATTTTTCAGACTCTTATTTTTGGTGGGATTGTATTCTAGCCCAGTTTACCTTTTAGTACTCTCCCTTTCATCGTACTCTATTGGTTGGGTTTAGTTGTATTCATGAATTTTTTGTTCCTTAGTGATATTTACATTTCAGCATTGTGGGATTGGAGATGTGTGTGTGTGTACAGGTACATAGGCAATGCCTCCCATGTTAGTAATATGACTACTCGGTGCTATTCACCAGCCCTAGGCCTATTGGAGGTGGGCTTGGGGAGTCATGGCGCGGGTCCCACTGGGACGGGGCATGATAGAGTGGTATCATAGGTGGTCAATTCTACCTTAAAAGCAAGAGTCTGTGAGTTCGGTTTGGGGAAACAACGGTGAGTGTTTCGGGTTCGGCATTCAGGCTAGAGACTCTAGTGTTAGTGCGGCGGCTGATGTATCCATACACCACGACTCTGATAACCTTTTTTCGACTCAGTACATGAAAACATGTGTTTATGGGGAATAAAAGGAAGATTGATAATATAATAATTGTTTGTGTTTTCCATGTCCTTTGTGTTAGCTATCAAAATATACTCTTTGACCATGGTACATCTTTTTTCCTTACAGGATGCCTCTGTGATGCATACCCGCTAGGATTCAGCAGCACGATCACGAGGATTCCCCCTACAGTGAAGAGGCTTTGATACATGGACCAATTCCCTAGGTGTTGCCACCAGGTTGTGCACTAGTTATGCCACCACCAGTGGAGTAGCTAGTGCTACCTGAAATACCTACTGGCAAGGAGCGCAAGCCTAGTGCGCTCCATGAGTTCCAGAGACAGAGACACCTTAGGTTCAGAGGTGTTCCCAACCCTCAGGTGGGTGAGGACTGGATTGAGGTGGTGACTAGAGTTTTTTGTCTAGTAAGGACACCAGCAGACCAGATGGTGATCCTAGAGGTGAGCCTTTTTCATGGTTCTGTGGGATGATGGTGGAGTCTGTCCACATAGACTCAAGACGAGGAGACTCTTTCATCAACAGAGTTTGAGCGACTCATCCGGGAGAAGTTCTCCCTGGTTATTCTGAGAGCTGTACGCATCCCGGAGCTTCTTCAGCTTCAATAGGGCAATATGACTGTAGCTGACCATTCATCGAGGTTCACCATCCTCACCAGGTACTCGATGGATATGGTCAGCGATCTGTAGAATAGAACTCGAACCATCGAGCGAGGTCTACGAAAATATATCAGAGCTAGTGTCGTGCATCTATGCATATTGACTTATTATGTAGTGATCAAGAGGTCCTTGGTGATCGAGTGCTTCTTGGCGGAGAAGAGACAGTCGCCGGCAGTCAAAAGCAGGCAGACAGGTGCAGAGACCCCGGCAGCCAGGAGCCGATGTCAGGCATAGGGATCTGGACATTAGAAACGTCATAGGAGGACCCAAGACAGGGGATCGATAGTCCAGGGTTGTCAGGCTAGTCCCAGTCAGCCTCGGGAGAATCAATGATACACATGAGATGGTAGTGGACATCTTTGTAGAGATTGCCATACCTGTTGAGTTGCTGACAAGGAAGCGGTGGACGGACCACCAAGGCAGAGGAAGAGAACATAACATGTAGACCCTCTAGGCGGAAGATGTGGTAGTGGAGCAGGGAGAGCTGCAGGTGGTGGTAGACGCTTCGACTTAATTCCACCACCACCCCCAGGAGGTCCGCACCAGGCTCATGGAGCTGGGGGATATGGGCGAGGAAAACTGCATGCGGTTGAGGCATATGATCCAGGGACTCCAGGGATGATTTTAGGTAGGATCTGTGTCTTCTATATCTTTGGTTCCATTCTTATAGACAGAGGTTCTAGTAATTCCTTCATAGCCACATGTCTTGCACAAAACCTTGAGATTCTGGTAGAACCGTTGACTCGATCCTTATATTTGGAGACACCTACGGGAGGAGACATGACGATCACGCACCTTTTTAGACAGTGTGATCTTACCCTTGGAGGTGAGAGTTTCGGTTGGAAACTCTTGGTGGTAGCGTAGAGGCCTTATGACGTCATTGTCAGTATGGATTGGTTATCTACGGTCTATGCCCAGATTAAATGTTTTAGGCGAAGAGTGCGGTGTGTCCGCCATGATAAAACGAGGTTTTCCTTTGTTAGAGAAAAGGAAACCCAGGCAGCACAGAATGAACTTATACACAGGAGGGTGCAGCCAATCACTCATGAGTTGGCTCGACTTGCCCTCAGAGCAGTCGATGTTGTGAGCTCCTAGTTCCCAGCAATAGTGGCACAGTACGAGGAAGTTTTTCCTGAAGTTGTTCCAGGATTACCTCCCCACCGGGAGATCGACATCTATATCAACTTATATCTCCAGACGGCAACCGATTTCTTCATCAGCATATCGGATGGCTCTCGTAGAGCTTCGCAAGCTGAGGGTTCAGTTGAGGATTTTCCGAGCAAGGGTTCCGTGAGACCTAGTGTCTAACCCTGGGCGGCCCCAGTCTTATTTTCCAAAAAGGAAGACCGGAGTTTGTGGTTGTGCATGGAATACTGGTGCCTGAACCAGGTGACAGTGCAGAACTAGTATCCACTACTGAGAATCGATTACCTCTTCGATCATCTAAGAGGGTCACAATGGTTCTTGAAGGTTGAACTTCGATCAAGCTATCACCAGCTATGAGTGCAGGACAAGGATATACCAAAGACGACATTCACATGTTGCTATAGTCACTATGAGTACTTGGTGATGCCATTTGGTGTGACTAACTCCCCCGCATTGTTCGTCAGACTGATGAACCGGATCATCCATCCATACATAGACCGATTCTTAGTGGTCTTAATCGATGACATCCTTGTGTACTTGGTGTCAGAGGAAGAGCATTCAAGACACCTGTGGGTGGTTCTAGATGTACTTCGGGAGAACAGGCTTTATGGGAAGCTCTCAAAGTTCTAGTTCTGCTTTCAGGTGGTCCACATTCTGGGACATGTTATCTCAGCGGATGGAGTAGCCGTGGACCCAACCAAGGTAGAGTCTATGTTAGCATTGGATCCACCTTGAAGCATGACGGAGGTGTGGAGCTTCCTTGGGTTGGTAGGATAGAACCGGAGATTCATTCCTGATTTCTCCTGGATATCGGCACCAATGACGGCCTTGACCAGGAAGGGGATACCCTTCAATGTATAGAGAAGTGCAATAAAGATTTTGAGCAGATGAGACAGTGTTTAATGAGCGCGCCAGTCTTGGGATTGCCGGATGAGGGTGTGGAGTATGTAGTTTTCTATGACGCATCCGGGACTGGGCTCGACTATGTCATGATGCAGCGGTATGCAGTGATTGCTTATGGTTCACACTAGATTAGGCCACATGAGCAGAACTATGTGACCCATGATCTCTAGTTGGCAGCGGTGGCCTTCGCTTTGAAGATGTGGCGACACTACCTGATGGACGAGTGGTATATCGCCTACTCTGACCACAAGAGCCTCAGGTACATCTTTTCACAGAAGGAACTGAATCTGCGGTCAAGTTGATGTCTAGAGTTCCTCCAGGACTATGATTTATAGATCATCTATACTCCTGGAAATGGGAACAAGGTGTAGGATTCTCTTAGGATAAGGATGATCTCCCAACTATTGAGTGAGGTGACACAACAGTTAGCCGGGTTGCAGTTATCCTTCAGGGATGGAGAGGATACAGCTTACCTGCAGTCAATGGTTATCACTCCTCCACTCATATAGGGAGTTAGCAAGGCACAACTTGGGGATGTCGATTATGTGTCCTTACGTGCTCAGTTATCCACAAGACATGCTCCTGATGGATATTCACAAGGTGGGAGAATGTACTTCATTTCAGAGGATTCACTGTTATACCCGTGAGGTTGTAGGAGGAGGTCCTGAGGGTGTTTCATACATCCCCATTGGCGGTACATCCTGGGGTGGAAAAGATGTACTAGGATATCCGACGATCGTTCTGGTGGTCAGGCATGATGAAAGAAGTAGGAGAGTATGTTTCTCGATGCCTCACATGCCTGCAGGTGAAGGCTGAGCACCAGGTTCCAGCCAGATTAGCTCACCCCTGGATGTTCTAGAGTGAATGTGGGATGGAATATTGATGAAATTCATGACAGGCATACCACAGATGTCCAATGGGCATGATTCCATCTGGGTGATCATTGACCGACTCACAAAGTTGTCCCACTTCCTAGATATCAGAGAGTAGAGTTCCATAGAGAGCTTGGGATGCCTCTATGTGCATGAGATTGTTTGGATTCATGGCGTCCCCTCGACTATAGTCTTAGATCTATATGACCAATTCACATCCCGGTTGTGGAAGGGATTGTAGAAGGCTTTTTGGACTCAGCTACGCTTGAGCACAACATTTCATCCTCACACTGATAGTTAGACCGAGAGGACCATTCAGGTTCGGGATGATATGTTGTGAGCTTGTATCGTGGATGTTGGTCACAGCTGGGAGGATCACCTACCACTGGTGTAGTTTGCGTACAACAACAGCTACCACTCCACCATTGGTATGGCACCATTTGAGGCCTTGTACGGGAGACCCTTTCGGTCACTGCTTTGCTGGACCGACCCCAGAGAGTCATCACTCATGGGTCTAGAGTTGGTGCGAGATACCACAAGAAAGGTGAAGACTATTCGAGAGTGGTTGAAGACTACACAGAGCCGGCAGAAGTCCTATGCTGACCGACAACTGAGGCCTCTGTAGTACGAAGAGGGAGACCACGTATTTCTTCCGGTCTCACCTCGACGAAGGTTATGGGGATTTAGACGAGGCAACAAGCTATCTCCAAGGTTCATCAGACCCTTCCAGATACTGTGATGAGTTGGCGAGGTGGTGTACCGCCTAGGTCTACTGCCACATTTTCATCGGGTACATGATGTCTTTCACATGTGGTAGCTGAGGAGGTATGTGCACGACCCGTCTCACGTCATCGACTGTGGCGAGCTAGACATCGAGGATGGAGTGACCTTTGCTGAGTACCCAGTGGAGATCGAGGATCGTAAATAGAGGATCCTTTGTGGGCGATGGATTCCCTTGGTGTGCATTCAGTGGTAGCATGGGAATCTTTAAGAGAGCACATGGGAGCTGGAGGCCCAGATCAGTGCCCAGTACACTCATCTTTTTGGGTAGCCTTTGTTTTGGCTTCTCGGGGACGTAAATCCACGAGGTGGGGAGAATGTAATGTCTGGTATTTTCTGTGTAATATTTTTTTAAAATATTATATGGAATTATTTCGATACTGGAAGTGAAAATGACACATCATTCCGAGGCCCGGTGAGCCCGGAATGGTCGTTTGCACTTTTTAAGTTAAGTGAGTCGGCACTTATGCGGGGTTGTTGCAGTTTCCTAAAGGATGCCCGGATTAAAAATATCAGGGAACCATTGCATCTTGGACGGTGACTTTACCTATGAATGTGCCAAACCTCGATCGGCATGGGTCGAGGGAAAAAGATAATTTTCGGACATTTTTAGTAAAATAATATAAAAAAAATCTAAATTATTATTTTATTTTATGGAAACATCCGCAGCAGCGCTACGATGGGACATTGGTTTCCATAATTAAGAGCGCATTATAATAACTAAAAAATGGCATGTTGGAGTCATTAATATCACAACATTTCTTAAATTCCAATAATTTTCCCCTTTTTTATGTGTTAAGAGATTGGTGGTCATTGACAATCTTTTGGGAGAGATCGTTGGAGGATCCGTGGAGCACTGGAGCATACCCTCAATGATGAATGATGACATGTCAAGGTTGAGAATCATGGCACCAACGACATTGAAGGATCTCGACGATGAAGGGAGCACAATACCTTCGTCAGCGATCAATCCCAGTTGAGGTAGGGGTTGGTTATTTAATTACCTCTTTCCCCATTTTTGATATAAAACGACGAATGCGAATCAACTACGAACAAATTGATACGTGGATTCGTACGTTCTTGAGGGAGGGGTTTTTTTCTTTTTGATGATCTCCGGGATTTGATCCATGTTTTGTTTTATCATTTGATCCTGTTCTGTTTAAGACTACTGATGGGAACAGATAAATGCTGTGACGAACGACGGTAGAGGTTCGTTCCTCTTGTTGTTTTATTGGATTTATTTCCCCTTTTTGTTTCTTGTGCATTATTCATGTTCTTCGCAGGGTGAAGAACAACAGATCGTTGTGAATCCGTTCTGTAATGAAACAATCCCAAATCTATGGTTCAGTAGTGCAACAACCTCGAAGAAGTGCGGCAATGATGGCGGATGACGGATCATACCGGATCAGAAAAGGGAATTCTTAGAGAGTTCTTCACACGGGAAGATGAAAATATGTTTTTTAGCCGATCGGAGGCCTGAAAACACTGTAAGATACTTCGTGGCATCGTGGAAACCAAAACATGAATGCTTCATGGAGATTGGATGGCTGGATCAACGATCGGAGCAACATGGGAGGCGCGCCAGCGAAGAACGCTGTTTTGGGAAGTTTCCAGAATACAGGGTGTGCACTTCCTAAGAAAACGTTGTCTAGTTCAGCGGTAGCTAGGGTTCGGGGGTCAGAGCAGAATCACAAGACGTGTGACCTTGGAAAAATGGCATCTCGGACTTCCCCCGATGCTCGGAGTGTATATTGGCAAATACACGGACACGGGATGATCTACACGGATTTAGGTGAAACGACGTGTACAACATGGTAGAGGTAGCTACGTGGAACTCGACGTGTATCTAGGGGGTACACGAACACTGGTAGTAGTACACGGGTTGATGACAGTGTACAGACAAATGGTCAGTGACACCGGGCCAACCCCAGTCACTCAGACACGGCATGTACATCATACTACATGTCGTGCACTTAGTTTTTCTACACAAACTGCCTTACAAAACGGCCTGTTGTACACGGGTAGTAACCAAGGTCAGACAACACGGCGTGTAACTTATCTACACGCGGTGTACTTTTTGGAAAACGACATGGTCCTCTTGTTCACCCTATATTGTACATATTTTGTTTGGGTTAGTGCCCCTTCTTCTTGTTCCTCTGAAGGTCCGACATCATTTCCTCACACATGAGTATGATCCCTTCAGCAAGAAATTCTGTGATAGAGTCAGACATCGATCCAAGAGGCACGGATCAAGATCCCTTATCCATTCTTGTCCCAAGGTAGATTCAGGCATCGACGTGGACAACACTATCATGCGTTGATCCTATACCTAGCTAGTGTATCACCCAACTGGTGAATCTAGATGATTCGTGGTATCCTCCATGGCCCTGGTAGTGATCCTCATCTGTGTATCGTGATCTTTCCCGCTCAATAGTGTGTCTCCCGTAATGAGTGCTTCTACCTATCGTGATCCTTCCCACTCAAGAGTGTGTCTCTGATAATGAGTGTGTCTACCACTAGTGATGGTTCTCGATGAACAGTACTTCTCGGATGGAAATCATCAGATCTATAAGACTCGTGGAGTGTGTTCACCTGGAACAAGTGCATCATGGAATCTTCAAACTGTATCCCTAACGGGGTTATGTGGTTGTGCGACTTATCTCTGGAGTATGGGTCTGGGTTTCTAGTATATCTGTTTTTTATATGTTCTTTAGACATACACTGTGCATAGATGACTGTACCTTTATATTGTGTTCTGTTTTGTGGTTTTCGAGGTCCTCTAGTGAGTGTTTTTATACTCACCCCTGCACAAGCTTTGCCCACACGTCTTCTGTCTTGTGCAGACGGGTAGCCTTTCGATGGAGTCTAGGGGGGACCAAGATAGGACTGAGCTTTTTGATTTCCCTACAATCCGAGGAGTTTCTACAGTTACGATCAGTTTTCCCAGTACCTTTTGTGTTTACAGGTTGTACTTTACAGTTTTCAGACTCTTGTTTTTGGTGGACTTGTATTCTATCCCAGTTCACTTTTTATTACTCTACCTTTCGTCGTACTCTATTGGTTGGGTTTAGTTTTATGCTTGCATTTTTTGTTCCTTAGTGGTTTTTACATTTCAACATTGTGGGCATCGATATGTGTGCGTGTGTACAGGTACATAGGCAATGGCTCCCATGTTTGTAATCTGACTACTCGGTGCTAGTCACCAGCCCCTGGCCAATTAGATGTGGGCTTGGGGAGTCATAACGCAGGCCCCACTGGGACGGGTCGTGACAAGTTAGACATATTCATAGATTTTGGATCTTGTTAAATGTGTATCATGGAATCTTGAGGCCATTGGTGAGTCAGATGTGGTCTATCTGTTGTGTACATTGATACATGGTTATACTTCTACTGCTGATTACATTGATGTGATTTTGAGATACAAGAAGTTGTTGAGTTGTCTTCTCATTTGTTCATGCACCATATAGTGATTGTTTGGTTATGGATGGTAGGTTTATTGGATTATTTTATAATGGGTAAATCATCCACCACTTTTATTTGAAACCATTCAGAATTAGTTTCTAGCCATATCATCTTGGGGATGTCTCTTAGATCCTAGTAATAACTTGTTGTACTCCCAATCCAATGAGAATTGGTAAGTCATTATGGAGTACCCATCATAATGTATTCCCAAAATATCTTAGTATAAACATTAACATTTACCTCTGTCACATTACCCAATGAATTCGAGAGCTATCTCGTGCCCACCTGGCCTAGGTTTATCACGAAACGACCAATATTCGTATTTAACGCCCACAAACTATATCATAATCAAAACACATGAACTAAAAAAAATAAAGATCATATTTTCACATTGAAATCACAATATATCATTTGATTATATTGAAATAATCAACGGTTTCACAAAACCATTTTCAATACCATTTAAAATATTCAATTAAGATAATTTTTAATCAATGTGTCCCATACCACTTTGAAAATATTAAAGGAATTTTTATTTTAAAACATTAATGTCCATATAAATAAATTCTAAAATATACTACGATAAAATGTACATTAATTTGAAATATATTTATAATAATAAATATTTAAAACATTTAGAACAATGTTTTAGTTAAATATTCCCTTACTACATAAGAAAATACTTGAATAAAAATAAATGCAGAATAACATTAACCAATGCTTGTAGTATCATGAAAATAAGGATATTCATGATATGATATGTCAAAGGGTATTATATACAACATATAAGAGTGAATTGGTGTGTAAAAATGAATTCGTGTCAATGGAATGTAAATTTAGAAAAAATCCCTTATAAGTATCATATAAATGATGTAGGAATTTATCAAGGGGCTGATTTTGGGTTGAAAAAGTATATACACACAAATAAAAGTGGAAATTATATTATAAATAATTAAATAGTGATTAACCACATAATATTGGAATAATATAATCAATGAAGTATGTGTTAAACCCAAAGGGTGGAAATTGAGTTTAGAAATTCCCTTACAAAAATTATGCAGCCTAACGATGTCACATAAAAAATTTCAGAAAATGAGTTGCTGAGAGAGAAAAAGGAATCTTATCACATTGATATGAAATGAATCGAATAAGGATATCTAGTAAAATATCACATCTAAATACAATGGAAATTATAATACATAACAAAAAATAAGTCTTTAATTAATAGAGGAGGGTAAAATGATTCCTTGCAATGATCATTTTTAAAATAAAATTGTATGATTATTTTTATTCCCTATAAGTTAAAATAATTAAAGATTAAATAAAATATAATACATACAAGTGTATTTTTCACATAATGATAGTATTATATAATCAAGAAGTATAATTTCAACTCAATGAATGGATATTGGGTTATGGAGTTCGCTTACCTTGTCTCCGACTTGACTCATTCATTCATTATATTTTCTGAATAATAAATGTCAGTTATTTTTTACTTTAATAGGAAATTTTTTCAAGTTTATTATGTATTTTATATAAATTATTTCCTTCCTACAACAATTAGTTATTTATTTGAGTTCATATCGGACATTTTGTTTATGTTTGGAACATGAGTCAAAAATGATTTTGTTATATTTAAATATTGACCATATGGTCAGAATTCGAAAATCTCTAGATTTGTATTCAGTATTTAAATATCATATATATCAAGTATATATGTATTTATATCCAGTATATATTTATTTTGAATAGTCCATAACATTTTTATATAATAAAATAAAATGCACCCTTCATGGATATGGTAAGTTGTACATCCGCATGAATGCTACTTTCATTTATTTTTTCATATTTAAAGGTATGAAAATTAAATGATACATAGTTATATTATAATAATATTATAATATATATTTTATTAATGTTACATAATTTCATCAATTTCATCATTTAAACATTCCATGAATTGTATGAATGATTCATATCACTTTGAGGGGGTAGTAGTCTATACTTTCTCAATTGAAATTATAATATTTACGTTTTATTAAAAGAATAATGGTATGTTGTAATTGAAAGTTACATAATAATAGAGAAAATATAAATATTATATATACTATATATATAAATATTTCCATTATAATGTTCACCATGAGAGGTTGTAAATATAATTGAGAAATCATTGTTTCTTGAGTCAGTAGTTCACCATCCACTGAAATTGTATGTTCTAAATCCATTAGATGGAGGTTTTTGTTATTGAAGTTTGAATAATTCTCATAAAAAAATCCTATTATATTAAATATAATTGTTTGTTTATAAAATAATGGAATAAAGAGAGTTTAGGTGGTTGGAGAAGAATAATAAATGGAAGAATCTTGAGAGATTACATTACATTAAATCAGGTAACTCCATTTGATTTAAGCTAAAAGGCGTTATTGAATTGAATTATGCCATAGGGAAAGATTATATGTAAAATAGGTAGATTTTGGGAGATTATTCGAGTAGTTTTTGGATAATCCAGTGGGGTTGAAAGGTCTATGTTATGGGTTAGAGGTGGTGGCCTTTTATAAGAGAGATGGGGGCACATCAGGAATGTATAAAATATTATTTTATTATAAAATTATTTGTCGTTAAAAATGGTCCAAAACTCATTATATTCGATTATAATATGAATATATATTGTAATAAATTCATCCAATACAAATTGGACTGGGTTTCTGTATTAACCATTTTTTCTCTTACTGTTTTTCAAGCATTAAACACATTGATAATCAAAATAGCTTCCAAAACATTGAAAATAACCAATTAAATAGTAAATCATAATATTTTATATTTATTATAACTATTTTATTTGAATATTAGACTTTTTGAAATTTATTATATTTTATATTATATTTTATATCTTAGAAAATGAATTATGTCAATTTTAAAATTATTCATGACATTATTTTTTAAAATCTATAATAACTTGATTGATTCAAAAAACATCAATAATAATAATATAACATGTATATATCAGATATAAAATTCTTTCATGAAATCAAAATAAATAAATATTTTTTTTATCATTTATAATATCATTTATTTGATTTCTTTATTAACGAAACCATCACAACATTATCATTGTGTCATAATTGAATTAGTTTATTTAATCCTTAAATGTTATAAATAAAATACCATGATTTTGGTAATTATTTTATATTTATAAAACAATTAATAATATAATATATCACTTATATAACGCCTTATAATATTTTTACTATTGTTATATGTTTATGTTACATTTTCATTAACATTAAATAAATTTTTACTAAATGTCATTTTTACTTACAAGTGGCTCCAAACAAAATCCACCCTAGGATACCCATGGTTTTACATGTATCATCAAGTAGGATTAGAATAAAATTTAGAGTAATTTAATATTACTATAATTTCATGATTACCCTTATTTAATATATTTACCTTTTAACCACGGTAAATAAAATATTTACAGAAATTACTATTCATAATGTCTAAAAATTCAAGTTACCTATTTACACAATTTTAAACTCTTGATTGAAATTATGGAATTCATTTTTCCAAATTCAAAACAACTTAGTTTCAGAAATTAATTTATAATTAATTACTGTTGTAAAAACCCCAAAGCCTGTTTCAAAGAAATAAAAACTACCAAAATATTGACATGTGTTTCTATCTAATTTCAAAGAAAAATTACTTAAAATGACAAAAATTGTATTAAATAATAAAAATATAATCTAATTAAACTTTAAAAACAATTAAAAGAATGGAATAATGATATTAATAAATTATATTAAATGGTATTTTTGAATTAAAATGCATAATTTTTCAATATTAATCAAAAAATAAAATGTAACATAAAAATAAAAAATTATTACAAAAAGTAAATTTTGGTGTACTAATTCTAAATAGGATTTCTATTTTATCAAATGGAACATATAAAAGTAAAAAAAAATATTTAAATGGGTTTTCAATCAAAAGCCATTAAATCGACCATTTAATGATATAAGGGTATTTCATGCTTAAAATTAGATTCATTATTATTTTAAGCCACCATAATTTATTGGATGTAGGTAAAACAATTAAAAATATTGTGTAATAATATATAAGTTAGCTATTTTTATTCCAGCCAATATAATTTCAATGCATTAACTACAATTTAAAATAATTTTATTATTTTATTATATTTCGGTATAAATCTAAGTTTTGTGTAACATATGATTTCAATGAAAACCATTGTTTCATGTCGAGTATGATTTCAAAAAAAGCGTCCCCTTTTGACATAAAATTAATATTATATTCATAAGTGTTAATATATATCCAAATGTATTATTCTATTATTATTTGTGTCATTACATCCTTCCTCCCTTTTGAAAAAATCATCCGTAGAATTTTATAAGTAGGCTTAGAAACATCATTGAAAGTCTCAAATCAGAAAAAATAGTAAATAAAACTTTATCTTTAAAAATAATAAAGTGATGTTTAAAGGTCACATGACATAACACATACTAGGATTCCATGAAAACTTGTATATGGTTGAGAAACTATTTGTCATGTTCTTATGGAGAGTGATAAAAACAAGATTAGGAGAATGAAATCCCACATAAAACCCCAAACATATGATAGAATAAATGGTCATTAATTCCTTATTAGAAAATTTTAATGGACAAGGTTTTTTCCCTTTTATAATGTTGGATGATTTATTTATGATATTGAATATGAAAACATGGAGAAATACTTACTTTTCATGTTGAGTATCACCATTTACTAAATTTCTACTAGAAACTCATATTTTCTCCAAACAATGAGTATTCAAGATGACTATGTCATACATTAAGAGCTAGAATAAACTTATAGAAAATCACATAATCAGGAAAAGATGATCTATATTATTCCCATTCTTTATATTTTAAACAAAACCAAAATGGTTAGTAAAAGATCATATAATCCATAAGAAGGATTATCTTTTATAAAAATAAACACAGCTCTTAATCTCCAAAATTAAACAAACAATAACCAATTTTCAATAAAAACCATTAAATAAAAAATTGACCTTAAATTACTTCAATATAATTAAAAATAAAATTGAAACCCAAAACTCATAGGAATTTAATCACATAATATTCTATGTTAAGTCGTAACATTTTTCTCTAAATAACATCGAATACTCTTAATGTCTCATACTAAAGTTTAATTAACCAAATGACATATTCCCTATGATAAGTTAGTCATGTCCATAAATAACCCAGATCTCCCTATGTCTACAATAAAAACATAGACTATTACCAAATAAAAATTCAACCATTACTCCAAAAAAGAAATCCCAAAGTATTCTATTTTCCATAAGCATATAGTGTTTCCCCAAAAAAAGATAATGTCTTCCAAAATAACATTTATCTCCTAATTCTCCAAATAATATTCCTATACTAAGTATACGAATTTGATAAAAAATATTTCAAAAATAAACCTATTATTAACCAATAAAATATTTTAACTAAAAAAATTATCATACTAACCATGGACTTCATGTAGTCCAAGGGTAGGTGATAGATTCCAATAGAACTTTGGTTGTGGGTTCGATTGTAGAAGTATTGTCTGACATGATGAGCTTTCACAAATTCTTCGTGCTATCCATTTTCAAAAAATAAATTATTTTTATCACTCCAAAATATGCAATAAATTACTCCAAAAGGCAATAACATATTTTAACTAGAAATTTTATCTCATACCTCACATTTTCATCCAAAAATGTAATAAAAAATAATTGCCTCAAATTCAAGGATCATATAAACACAAATGGTTTTTTATAACTATATGCACATAATAGAATATAATTATTCCATGAATAAAATTTTCAAATTTCAAAAATCACATTTACAAATACTATAAAATATATTCCAATGTAATCCCATCATCAAAAGTGCCATAATACATTTTGACATTTTGTCGTCCTAAAATCATCCATAACTATAGAATAAATTATATGTTTAATTCTTAATCATTAAATGTTATTCATGATCCATTAATAATTATTTTCTATCATATTCTTTAATACATATTTCCTACAAAAAAATCATGAAACCCATCCTATGATTCCAAAAATGTTAAAACATCTTCTTTGAAATAATACATACCTTTTGTTGGTCATTTTTGGGTTCCTCATCATCAATAAGAATGGAATTATATATTAGAAAACACATATTTTTAATGTCATAATAATTACATTTGTAAACCTTTTTTGTTGGAAATATATTTGTGTTATGTTCATGCACACCACATTTATAACATTCAATTGATCACTTGGAATAAACTTAATTCCCTTTCATATAGTCTACCGGGTGCTTCCTTTCTTCCTAGTTGGTTCTTATATTATGAAATTATTTAACACATCTATAGAATCTTCTCAACCCATTGTATCATTTTCCTAGGTGTTTCATTCCATATCCTTGATACATCCGTTTTGGAATATATTTTCGATTATGATTATTAACTAAACATCTATAGGGATTTGTTTCTCATATATACAATGCCTTATAAGAATCACCATTTTTCAGGTGTACAATCATAACTCCACATAGTATTTGGAGAATAAAAATAATAGTTTTTATTATATGTGCCATTACATTATGTTTCTTATTCAAAAAAATTCACAGTTTTCATCAATTCCATTGTTACATTGGTTCCTACTAGATCCATCCATTTATTAAAAACAAAATGTTCAAGGTGATTATATCATTAATATCATCATATAATATCTTATGAGATGGGTAAACACTATGATATAATTATTTATGTTATCTAAAACCCATTAAATGTATCTAAAATACTATGAAACGTTCTAAAATTATAACTATTATGGTTATGTTAGTTATACTTAAATAACACCCTAACCTCTAAAGATATTTAAAATGAACTACATTACCAACTAGAAGGACCCAACCATAAAGAATTACATAATCCATAATTATGTTGACAATTCACATTGATGATATTTTCAGGTTTAGAGGTTTAGAGAATTTGTCCATAACTATTAACTTACATCTCAAATATTACCAAGTGTACACTTCTACTCAATATCCATTTTTATTATAAAACAAAAACTCTAAAAAATAAATAATAATAATTTTATTGATATAAATCTTCTTGAATTCTTCCTTTCTCATACACATCCATATACACTGTGAAAAACATTTCAAAATCCTGGGATGAGCATAAAAATCACAATATGGGTTAAAATAATTAAATAAAAAATTAATTCATCAATACATACAAAACATAATATCTTTAACATAAGTCATGAAATCAAAAGATTTAGGAATAATATATAAAAAATAATAAATCATAAATAAAAACTTGTGAAATCAATATCATACATAAAATTTAGCTTTCACCCCTACACAGGGAGTTACGTTGGAATACCCATCATAGTGTGTATTCCTTAAATATCATTAGAGAAACATTAATTGTTACCCCTGTCATGTTACCCAAGGCATTGAAGAGTAATCTCGGGCTCACCTGCCCTAGGTTTATGAAGAAACCACCTGTATACATAAACAATCCCCAAGAACCAAAACTTAATTTCAACACATGATAAAGCATATAAAAATGATAACATTTCCACAATGAAATCACAATATATAATTTCAAGATAATTCCAGAATCAATGCTTTCTCAAAACCATTTTCAATACCATCCAAATTATTTAATGAATGTATTTTTGAATCAAATTGTCACATAAAAAAATCCTAAAAACCATTTTGATAAAAAATAAATTAATGCGAAATATTAAGAATAATAAATCTTTTAAAAATTTAAAATGTTGTTTTCGTTAAATTGTCCCTTTCAACTTGAGAAAAAACATAAATAAAAATAATTACATAATAACAATAGAAAAAGAAAATGATATCATCAGAATAATGAGATAAATGATATAATATTTCAAAAAAGTAGTATATACACCACATCAATTTCAATTGATATATAACAACAAATAAGACTCAATGGAATGTAAATTAAGACCAAATCCATTACCAAGATTGTATAAATGACGAAAGAATTTATCAATGGGGTGATTATGTGTTAAAAAAGTGTATCCACAAAAAGGGAAGTTTAAATTAAAAAATAAATTAATAAATAATTATTCCACACATAATAATGGTATAATATAATAAACAATTTATGCTTCAAACCCAAAAATTGTAAATTGAGTTTGGAAATTCTATTAGAAAAATTTTGCAGTCTAACGATGTCATTAAAAAATATTCATAAAATGAGTTCATGAGAGTGAAAAATGTTCTCTCTTCACATAAAAATAATATTTATATAAATAATGATATATAACAATATAACCCTTCAAATGAAAATGGAAATTAAAATACATAACATAAAATAGGCCTTTTACTAAAAGAGGATGGTGAATGGTTCCCATACAAAGATCAATTTGTAAATAAAATACATCCATTTTTTGTATTCATTATAAATACACATAAATAATGTACAAATACTAGATAGGAAATCATAATTTATTTATCAAACAATAATTTCATGACATAATCATGAAGTAGAATTTTAAACCAAAGAATGAAAATTTTGTTAAGTAGTTCCCTTACCCAATGTCCGACTTCGCTTCTTCGTTAATTAATTTCATAAATAATAAACAATAGTTAATTTATAATTTCTTTAGAAAATTATTAATGTTTATTATTACATTTATAATATTTATTACTTTTCTACAAAAATTAGTTAATTATTTTAGTTCATATTGGACATTTTGTCGATGTTCGAAACTTTAATCCCAAATGAACATTTTATAATTAAAAATTGACCATATGGTCAAAAGTCTATAATATTCGGATTTGTATTCATGATTTAAATACAATAATATATAGTATATATATTTAGATATATTATATATTTATTTATAATATTTCGAAACATTTGGTTATAAGAATATGAAATGCACCGTTCATGGAGACAATAAGTTGTACGTACGCCTGAATGATACTTTCATTGTTTTTTTTTCATTTTTGAAGTAATTAATACCAACTGATAAATAGGTAAATATGAACTCTATTGTAATATATATGTTATATATGTTACATAAGATCACAAAAATATTCCATTATATGTTTCTTATATAGCATGAGTGAGTCATATCACTTTGAGGGGGCGGTAGCCCGCACTTCCCTAATTGAAATAATCAAATTTGTGTGTTAAGGAAATCATAATGGTAGGATGTAGATGAAAAATACCTATAAATAGAGATAATATAAATATGATATATACCATATATAAATATATTTTCATCATAATGGCCACCATGAGATATGGTAGGGGATATTTGATTAATCAATGTCTCATGAGGTAGTTGTTCACCATCTACAGAAACAGTATCTTCTAAATCCATTATATGAAGGGGTGTGTAATTTTATTTCAAATAAATCTAATAAAAACATCCTATTATTTTAAAGATAATTTTATCTGTAATAAAATAATGTCATAAAGAGTTTTCAGTGGGTTCGAGAAGGAAAATTAATCGATGAATCTTGAGGGAAGACATTAACTTAAATCTGGTAAATCATTTCGATTTAAGCTAAAAAGACATCGTGAATTCCCTTCTTCCAAGAGGAAAGAATTTAGGAGTAATTGGGTGGTGTTGGGATCTTCTTGGAGCCTATTTTGGATGATCTAAGATTATTTAGAGCTATTTCTTATGGGTTAGTGGTGGTGGCCTTTTATAAGAGGGAGTATGGACTCTTTGGGAATGTTTGAAAGTATTATTTAATAATATTATTATTTTTAGTTTAAAATAGTCCAAAACATATTAAATTATAATATAATATAATTATAATTCTAAATAAAATAATCCAGTAAGAATTGTAAATGTTTTGGATATATTTTAATCCTTATCTTCTTAATTTATACCTTTTGTACTCAAACCATTTTATCAAGAATTTAACACTGTGAGAATCAAAATAGATACCTATACATGAAAACAATCATATTAAAGAGTCATAAATAATATTTTAGACTTATCATAACTATTTGAATAAATATTATATAATTTTTTGGAATTTTAGTATATTTAATAAAATATTTTATATTTTAGAATAGAAATTCTGTCAATTTTGACACTATTAATTTCATGACATGTTTAAAATTTATAACATCTTTATTATTTCAAAAAACTTCATTAATAAAAATGTAACATGTATATATCATTCATAAAATTTGTGTATTACATCCAAATAACAAAATAAATTTATTTTAACATTTATAATATCATTTATTTGAATATATTATTAACGAAGAAATCCTTACATCATCATTGTGTAATAATAAAATGTATTTCTTTAGTATAGAAAATTTATATATATAATCCCATGATTTAGGAAATATTTTTAGATCTCTAATTAATTTTAATAATCGAACATATCACTTATATAACCCCATATATGAATGGTTTTACTAGAATTTATATTTTAATTATATATTTTACTTAGCATTAAATGACATTTTATAAAAAAAACATTTTCAGTTCCAAGTGGTTATATGGGGTCCCAAAATCAACACAAGGATTCCCATGGATAGAAATGTATCATGAAATAAGGTTATTATAAATTTTAGGTTAATTTATATTTATTATAATTTTATTTTATTACCCTAATTTACCAAATTTATCTTTTAACCATGGTAAATAAAATATTTACTCAAGTTACTATTTGTAATGTTTAAAAACTATTGTTACCTATTTACACAATTTTTAAATCCTGATTCCAAATATTTAATCCATTTTTACAAATTCAAAATAAATAATTTTCCAGTATTAATATAAAATTAATTCTTGTTGACCAAAACAAAAAAGCGTATTGTTAAGAAATAAAAACTACCAAAAGATTGACATGTGTCTCTTTCCAATTTGAAAGTGAAAATACGTAAAATGAACAAAATTATATTTAATGATAAAAATTTATTCTAATAAAAATTTATAACCAATTAAAATTATAGTCTAATCATATTAATTATGTAGATTAAAAGGATGTTTTGAATTAAATTGTAGTATTTTTCAAAATTCATTAAAAAATGATCTTCATCAGAAAAATACCAAAATTTTATCCAAAGTAAATTTTGTTGTCCCTATTATAAAGAAGATGTTTTTTAGTGAAATATAACATATAAAGGTGAAAAAAATATTTAATAATGGTTCTCCATCAAAAGGCGGTAAATCGACCTTTTAATGAATATTAGAGAATTTAATGCTTAAATTCAATTCCATCATTATTTTAATCCCCTTAATTTTATTGGATAAATGTAAAAACATTTAAAAAACACATGTAATCATATTTTAGTTATTTTTTTTCATTACTACCAATACAATGTCTTGGAGTTAACTATAATTTAAAAAAATAATATTATTATATTTCATCGGTAAAACTCAATGTTGTGTGCGTCATATGATTTCAAATAAACCCATTGTTTGTTGTGGAGTAATATATTATAAAAAGAAACCCCGTTAAAATAAATGTAATATCATTTCATATGTATTATTATAAATAAAAAATTATTATTCTAAAATTTCCTGGGTCGTAACATTAATGAACTAAAATTTAAAAAAATTTAAACCAAAACTTACAATTTGTAAATTTATTATATAGGATATCCTTTTATAGGGGTTTTAATATAATTATCAAGTGGTCATCATGCATTAAAGTTCAATATTAATATATATTAATTTCATATACCAATATTTCCATATATTTGTTATCGTTTTCAATATTGGTTATATTTTTTAATTAGATGAATATAGTTGGTGGATTAGAAACATCAAATGATATAAATATAAATTCATAGTGTCCATTTCACATAATAAATTACATCATTGTTATATCATCAGTCTTAAACCACAATAGATTATATATATAAAAAAGTTCAATCATTGAAATGGATTGACCTACATTTTGTTGATCTATCAAATCATGAATATTTGGACCATGATAGTTGTTCTTGGATGTGTTATTGTTCAAATAAAAATATTAATGTAGTAGAAAATTTTATCCATATATTTTTTTTAATATAATTAATGTTCCGCCATAAGTGACCCACTAGGATGAATAAATTAATCATCATGTTTTTCATGGATTTTCATCCTCAATTGTGTAACTCAATCGGGTCCATTATATAATATGTCACTGAAATTAATGTGAAATAGGTTTGAGTTCTATAGAGAACTCAACATCACATTTTGGAGGAGATCTATGAAAATATTATTTAACCAAATGAGACAACCCCATTTAATAGGAAAATTTAATGAAATTTTTCTCCCCAAAGATACAAGATATACAAAAACATAAAACTGTATTTTAGAACCATTGAATATAAGTTATGTCTTTTACATGTATGTACTTATAATAACATTAGTAAATGACCATATGTAGATTTAAAATAACAAATATGAAATAAATTTCTTGAATTTTTATTTGGGGTTTTCATAGATATAGCATATCCATTCCAAATTTAACATCATATTTTGTTATTTGAAAAGTGGCTTGATTTTTAGAAATCACATTCCCATCATTTCCATCTTAAGATGAATCAATCACATAGGATGTAAAATCATACCCTCGGGGGTTCCACATCTAATTAAACATCAAATCATTAGGGTGGAATCTTTATAGCTATATCATATTATTCATGTATGAATAAACGGTTAGATAAAGAGTCCAATAAGAAATTTGCAGTTCCATATATAGTGGTTGTTGCAAAATTCACCAAATCATTATCAAACGAATCATTAGAATCTAGTGTCATATTATATTTTCCATTTTCTATTGGAATATTAGGTCACTAAATTATATCATCATCATTATCCTTTTGAATTGTTAATTATTTTCCACAATTTCAATACTCAAATCATACTATAAACCTTTTTGGGGAATTTCATTCTATATAGCATTATACAATTATCCATTTAAATTTTACTTCTTCCCCTCAAATCAGAAATAAATTTACAGATAACGATTCACTATAGAAAATTATTTACTAGTCCTATTATGATAATTTCCTTCATTATTCCTCACACACAATGATAATAATGGTATAATCATATTCATTTATCTTGGGTTAATAAATTTTCATTTGAATATGATATTTATCATTACATAAAAACCATTGTATTTATATGTAACTATAACCTCCTCATCCGTCTTGATGGAACATCAACCAACCTTATAATATCTAAAATATTAAATTATACAGAATTCCATTAAGAGTCCTATTTGTAATCCACTAATGAATTGTTCCACCTCACATGTCTGGTAAAATTTACATCTTCTTTACCAATGAATTCATTATAATTTTTCTTCATATCATGGAACTACAACTATATCATCATATGAGTAATATGAATAAATTACTTATTTAATATTAAATAAATGAACCAATCCCAATCAATGGATTCAGTATAATAATATTTATTTCTATTGTTTCAAATGGGTACAATTCTTCCTATTTACATTCTAGATAGTTGACATCTGAAATGAATTTTCATCAAACACTCAATGATAATATATATATAAATATATATATATTTAGTATTGTGGATCCAATTTTTAGAACCAAGTGCATATAATGATTCATATAAAGAGGTTTTATCTTTCATTAATAAGGACCCAAATTTTTTTATTTATTTCTTTTGTTTTCTTTTAATTATAGTATGATTCATTGATTTTGAAATTTTTGTGATCATAATAATATTTTTTATTGAATATCCCAAAACATTTAAGTTAATATTTGGATATTCGTCTAATTTTATATCACCCTCAACGTTAATATGGTTCTTTAGGGTTCAAACCATTTCTTAAAAAAAGAATGTAAAACATAGGAAACAATAATCAGGACTAGGAACCGTATAAAAAATGAAAATTCACATATAGTTTTGTAAAATCATGAACTATTCATAAATATATGAAAACATTTTTTTATACTACGTCATTTAGGGTCATCACCTACTTATATAATTTATTTTTTTATTTGAAGTGTATTTAAATTTCGAATGAATGTCTATCAGGAGTATCAAACTAGGATTGAAACAATCCACTTTTTGGTGCACTAGCTGATGATAGAATCTAGCTTAGTGTTCAAATTTTTCATCAATTAATCCTAGTTACCATATTCCATAGCCACATCCACTAATAATATCTAATAATGGATCTAATTTCAGGAAAATCCCTCACCCTACCCTTTACTAAAATTCAATTATACATTTATATACTTTGAAAAATAATTAGTCATATCCTTAGAAATGTTCGCGAGGATATCACAATGTTTTTATCACAATATTTTCTTAATTATAACTACTTTTGTTTCAATAAAAAAACGCATACCCAATAATAATATAAATAGAATTTAATTATTAATAATTTTTATTATTTATATTACACAAACACACAAATAAGGTCCATAATAGTTATGTTTCATTAGAATGATGGAAAAACCAATTGGTCTGTAGATATACAATATAATGTCACACTATGAAAATCATAACTATAAACCATATAAGAAATATCATATGTAATTCTGTTAATCATTACCTGGGGATTGGAAATATGATATCTAGTGATCAAAAATGATATTTAAGTTTAATCCAGAGAGATTTATAATCATAACCTGAACATACAGTTATATGAACATGATCATAAAATTTTAAAACCAAACCCTATATCTCAGTGATTAGAATATTGAGTCATTAAATAAATAGTGGAAATTCATAAGACATAAATCTAAATAAAATCAATGAGAATGTAACAATAGATAATATAATAGGAATAAGAAATAGAATTAATCTATATACATAATCATAAAAAATCATTTCCCTAGTAGGCAAGTCTTACTAGGAAGGTTATCATTCAAGAATTGGTTTATTCCAAAAAACCATCATAGCAGTATTGGTCCACTCAAAAGACCAGTATAATGGGATAAATATCATAATAATCTAGGTTTATTTATTATTCTAGTCTTTTTATTCTCAAAGGATATAAATCATTACTAATTTCTTTTGAGGGAGATAAAAGTGTCACCTATCTCATAACAAAACCATTTTTATATGTTTGGTAAAACAATAAATATTTAAAATATTAATAACCAAAGAAATGAGAGGGAATTAATAAATATTTTTTCATATAATAAGATGTAATAGAGATAAATATTTCCGAATAATTTAGTCATTTCATCATATCTGGACTGAAAGAAATAGAAACGGGTTGTAGAAAAAATTTATCATCATTTATCATGTTGGGGAAAAAATGTTTCATAAGGATAATTTCATAATATACATAAACCATAAAGATAAATAATAATCATTAGGTATATATAAATATATACATATATAATATTCCCATTGAATTATACATTACATCAAAGGATTTCATTATCGATTGAAAATGGTTTGTATTGATCATTAAAAATAATTTAAGAGAAAAATATCATTGTTTATTTGACAATTATTTTTAAACATTAAACTAATTAATTATTTATAAATAATAAAACAAGACATACATTATTAAAATATTCAACTAAAAAAATTTCTTGAAAAAAGATTATTTTGTCATTTCTTATTCATTAAATCATTGATTCCCTTCATAGTATTGGTAAAAGTAAAAATGAAATTATTTAAAAATATATATTAATATTAAATTAAGAAAAACATAAAAAAATAATTCAAGGATAATATTATAAATTTTATAATTATAGGATATTATTAATAAAAATTGATTATATTTTAATAATAAATGGTTTTTGATGAAAATGGATTTCCGTCTGAAAACAGAAATAAAGCCATATTTTATCTATAAGATTTCATCAATTATTTCCAATAAAAAATAGTATAAAAAGGTAATATTACATGAAAATATCATTAATTGCCATTGGATAATAATATTCATTGTTTTTTAGTGATGTTTATTCTAAATGTTTTCACTTGAAATGTAAGCATTAAAAATCTCGATATACGATGAGATCGTAACATAAAATCCTTACCACATTCGTAATAATGATTCATAAAACCATTAAAAGAATAAAATAATAAAACATATAATATCATGAGGATAAATACATTTTTGATAATACATGTCTAATGGTACTTATATACCACGCATGAATGAATACAGGTACACGACATAACATACATATCAAATATGGAAAATTGAGACAATAATTCTTAACCTAAAGTTTTCATGTATATCCCAAATAATTCAAACATTATATATAATAAATATATAATAATTATAACATAATTATGGAAAAAATTATATATATAATACAATATATAATTTTCTTCAGAAAAATTATTTTATGTGAATTAACAATTACGTTTTATGTAATAACCGCTTTATTTTTTTTATTTTTTGGATTTGTTATTATTTGGGAACTATTATATTGAAAATAGCTAATTAATATTAATAAATTTAAACATGAAATTTATATATTTAATATTCAGTATAGATTTATTAAAATTAATTCATTTATTTTAGTGATAGAAAATGAAATAAACAGTTCATTGAGATTGAGGGTTATATTTACACACGAAATATGATTTCAATATCATTTTAGAATTTAAAAAGGAATAGTAATTGTTATTATATCCTGAATTTATTATTTTTATTTAATATATATTACATTTTTTCCTTGGACACATTTTTATTATGATCCACGTAAATCATGAATGAATGACATTTCTTCGTGAGGTTGTAGTCTGCGTCCCAAAATATAATGTTATTTCACTCCCACAAGAAAATTGTTATAAATTAATGTTTCATATATTATATCCTTAATTATTATTATATCAGAAATATCATCCATAAATATTTAATCCATCATCATTTAAATTCTGTAGAGGTGGTTATGTAGAAATGAATGACATCGATTTGTGAGGATATAGTCTGTCATATATATAAATGATCATTTTGTAACCCATTAGGTGGAATTGGGGATGGTTTTAATTTATTTACTGAAAATGATAACATATAATTATATTTAGGCTTTTTATGATGTTATATGGTAATGGTTTTATAAAAAATTATGTTCGTGGAGGAATAAATAAGAAATGTTGGTTAGAAATATTACCTCTACATCATATAGCCTCTTGAGGGTTTCACCAACATCCTTTATTAGTTGTTAGTCCATTCAGAATATGTATTATAATATTATAAGATGAATGTTGGGAAGTAATTTGGATATTTATATTTTAAAAAAATGGAATTATGGTGTATATAATAGTGGAGAATTGGTGTCCTTTTATATTTGAGGTTAGTGGAACATTAGCAATTTTTAAAAAGAATGAGTTCCACACAATTTTATTCTTGTTACAAGGATCCAAAAACCCAATTTTATCAATAATATAAGATATATTTTGAAAATATATACACAAAACGTGTGTTTATAGGTTTTGGTTAATTTTTACTCATATCATTTAAGTTGAATGCCCCCACCGACCCACCCACCCCTCCGCTACTACCGTGTTTATCATTACAATTGTAAATATATTTTTATTATTAATATTATATTCGGTCAAAAAATATTTTTATAATATTAGGAAATATAGAATATTCTCATTAATATATGGAATTATTTTTTAGGAATTTAATATATAGTGGTTGAAAATTTAAATTTAAGATCATTCCAGGACGTACGATAAGAATATGGGGTTTTTAAGAATAATTGGTCAATTGTTCATAATGTTTCTATATGAAAATTTATTATACTGTTTATTATAATGTAATAATTCATATTATGGATGTATAATTTATAAAATATTACTTTTAATGTGGTTTTAATTGCATTATATCTTTTTAATGAAAATAAATTTTTTACATAATAACCAGTATTTCAAAATATTCATAAAAAAATATTTTTAGAAAAATAAAAACAATCACCATATGAAAAAAATTTACAATATTATTTATAAAAATTATTTTATTTTATCATCATTATTACATAATATTGTAAAAAAATATGTTTATTAATTTTCACAGAAATAAATAAAAATAATTTTTAGGGAAATTTTATTTTCAATACATACAATGAATTTACCATAAATGATGTACATTTTTTTGAACATGTTTTATTTATATAAAATAATTATAATTATTATGTTAAATTTTATTTATTTATATTCATAAAAGAATTTAAAATTTTTATATTATAACTACCATGTCTGAATAAATATATTAATAATATATCATGATTTAATTCTCAACATTTTTCATGAAGAAATATAACTTAGTGATTCTTGTGAAATAAAATTTAATTAATTTTTCATTAAATGATATACATCAATGAAAGATAATTTTTTCAAAATAAACATTATTCATAAAAACTCATGGTGTTACTAGAGTGAGATAAAGCTCAAGATCAATTTCATTAGAGTGGATTGTGGGTGGAGAATTTGTGGGTATTTATTTTTTTGGGAAATTGTATTTAATTGTTTATATATGTTTTTCATTTATTAATTTTGTTAACTATATTTTGATTGAATATATTTTAATGAATAATAATGTTATTTTTCTATTAGCTGATGAAACATTCAAAATATAATCATTATAAAACAAAAAATTATATATCAATAGTATATACCATTTTTGTGGTATTGATGAAGTATAAATATGTATTTTACCAATAAGGAAGTATTTCAGAGTGTTTTGATTCATTGAATGTACAAAAATAACATGAAAATGTTGAGACGTTCTATAACTAATACCTAAGAGAAACATCATGAATTATAGATAAGTTTATAAAGTTCATAGGTTATTGGATAGATTATAAATTATCAATATGATCAAATATATGATGTGAAAATGTGTTTCTAAAAAATACTCTAAAGTTATATCAAATTTAGATTATAAGAAAATAGAAATGATGAATTTTGTTTTCTTTCATAATTTTATGAAACATCATGATTATTAAATTTTCTCTTAATATATGCAGATTTTATTATTACCATATGATGTTTCAACATATGTAGAAAAAAATTAATATTAGTATAATAACAATGTAATGATATAAGATAGAGATACATAAATAATTTCATATGTCATGGGTTTCAAGAAGATATAATAATTTTTTTTGTCATTTTAAATGAATATAGGATTCATAATAAATCCAATGGAAATAAGTAACATAATATACCCAAAATATATATTGTTCCTAAAATATTTCAATAAATTTTTTTTTGTGAATTTCTTTGTAATAGAGAATATTGAATGAAATTCCCTTATAATGGAAAACCTGATAGATAGTTACTAGTCATATTTGTTCATAATTATATAATTATTTATAAATTTCATATTAATATATATTGTTAATTAAAAAATATTTTTTATGTTGTTGAGATTGATGTTCATCACCGTTGAAATAATGAAAAAGATATCATTATTCTAACCAACATTTAAAGATAATTTTTAAAAATTTAAACGTAGATCAGAATAAATTCATTTAAATGTTTTTTATTCAAATAAATTCAACTTTTGATTGTGGAAATAGAATATTTTTTTGAAAATAAATTAAACTGTGATGAATATATTTTAAATAAAATATAATGATCTTTCATTATTTATAGTAGAAATTATGGAATTTGTAATGGAAAGAAGGTGAACTTGTGGGGTTAAATGTGGGGATCTTGTGTGATATTTTCTTAAATACAATTTATTTTTATATACTAGAGATAAGTTATTATATTGTGAGTAATTTAATGACCGAGGTTTAATGTTGATATTAATAGAATGAGGGTACCAAAAAATGGCATACCTGACATTGGTTACCATAATAATAACTTTTGGATGAAGAATATATATGATGTACTCCTTTTGAATTTTTTTTTCATAAATCTTATTCTAACTGATATTAAAGTTATTTTTGTGTTAAATAATAACATGAATGAATGACTTTGTGAATAATTCATGTAGCAGGGTTATGATATTTTTAATAAGTTTTGTGAATGTTTATTTTTTGATAATTTTTTATTATGTTTTATTAGATTGATTAACATGAACTATCAAAAGAATATAATTTTATTTATGTGATGGGTTTTTTCATTATAATTTATACCATAATGTATTTGATTTTTGTGGTTGTGTGGAATTATATTTTTTCATTATGATGTCAAGGACTATGTACATTTATTAGCTAGTGATTCTTTTATATTCATATGTAATCGAGAATGTTCATCTGTAAAATGATTTATTATATTCAATTCCCCCATACACATGTTCCATCATTGAATAATTTACAGATAAATGATGAGATTCAATATGACTACCAAGGAATTTCAGAACACATTGAATAGTAAGGGGTATGTGGATAAATGGTATAGAAAATAATTTTTGGAAATACAAAAAATTGACACAATCTTATATCAATTATATTTGATATTCCTTAAGCGGATACAAATGGTTTCACTTTTATACCATATAATTTCTATTAATGAAAAAAGATAAATATATATATATATATAATTATGGGAGTTTTATAAATGTTATACTTCACAAAAACCCTATAAGGGATTTTATGAGGATTAACTATTTTTATAAAAATAATGGCATGTGAGATAATTTGAAAAATTAATATTAGGGAAATTTTTATATGGTGAAATAATGATTAATGATTTGGAGAATGAATTGTAATGATCTTATGGTGGGAGGTGATGAATCATTTATGAGTTATTCATTATGCTTAATATAATTATATACACCATAATATGTTTTGATGAGAAAGAATAGTTATCAACCATTGAAAATGATTATAATAATCCTTATTAATTAATTATACAATAATGTATCAGATATATAATATTGATATCTTGAAGCACTCTCTGTGGACTATTTTCATTTTACCATATTAACATACGAAAATTGAGGAGAAAATGTTTTTAGGAAAAATGAAATGTTTTATCAGGAAATGTATTACAATACTGATACATATGGAATATGTAAGAATGATTCTGAGGAATATGATAGTGAACCTTTCAAAAAAGTTAATATATATTAAAATAATATAATATTCATGTCCATTTTTCTAAAAACCTATAAATATTCATATAGATTTATCAATTAACATTTTCATTTATCTTCATTATTTGAATTGAAAAGTAAAATTTTTGGGAAAACATTCAAGGAGAAATTAATATAATATCTTAATAAATAAGATTTAACGAGAAGAATATATATAAAGAAGAATAAATATAAATAATATAATATTCTTCATGTAAATTATAGTATTTTCTCAAAATTAATGATGATATTGTTTCTGGAATTGTCTGATAAGGATTATAATAGTGAATTTTAATATGGAAAATACAATAGCACTATTGTAGAGAAGATTCTTATTAAAAATTAAATTATTATAATTTTCAAATAGTGAACGTAGAAAATAAAATTAATAATACAAGGATATCATAATAGAGATTATTATTTATTGATAATTAATATAATATATTTAAAATGTTTTTATACTTGATAATGGGAACATTTTGTTAAAAAATGTGTTCTCTAAAAAAATTCTGAATTTGGAATAGATGATTTTTTTTGTTAAAAAAGATTAATTTTATATATAATTTTCCAAATAAAGTGAAAAATTATACATCATAGATATGAAAAAAATAATTTTTGGGATAAAGAGATTGATCTAATTATACTTAAACATGCTAGAGAATATAAAGGAGTAAGAAATTCAAAAACATGGTTTTGATTTTTAGTGAAGGATCTATGTAGTTTAAGGCTCATACTAATTAATAGATATTATTCATAAAAGATAAACACTTGGATAAAAAAATTGATAATGAATAAATATATGTGCATAATGTATGTAGATAATACATAAAGGATTCTGTATATTAGAATTCATATGGAATTAATGTTTGAAGAAAATCCCTCTATAACTAATGAAACTATTAGAGAATTGTGTTATGTCTATAACAAAGAGGAATATTTATGTAGTATATGTAGTTTTTTCACTGCATGGATTTAGGTTTGATTTTATAAATTGTGTTTTAATATATGTTCCTAGTAATGGACAAAAAATATGTTACAAAGTTATACATAGTTTTTATTTATATTTTGTAAATTTTTATGAATAAAACAAACTAGATTTATATTGATATTGAATAAAATGTTAAATTCAGGTAGATTGAAATGTGTTAAATAGTTCTAAACTAACCAATGAAAATTTAATTTACATTTTAGATGTTTATGGTTTACCATATCTTAACCAGAGGTATGAAAATAATTGTTTTCATAAGGGATTGAGATATATATTAAACATGAATATGAAATAGATAAAAATTAAAAATTTATTCATTATATTTCTCAAAATTATATGTAGAAGATGGTTTTTTCAACTGACATGCATAGAATTCAAAAATTTAAATTCACTATAGATGATTTTTGAGATTCATAAAATTCATCCCTCAGATCCTATTCCCAATGACAATTATGTTCCATTTGGAATGAAATCAAAATAATGAAATATATGTTTTATTACAATTATTTTTTATGAAATTTTATTACATGTATTATGTTTTTTATAAAATATTAGAGGATCTATAAATGAATAAAATATTTTGGAGAAGTTCTAAATGTAATGTAAATATTAAATTAAGAAAATTAAAAATAATAACACTAAAGAATAAAATAATGGGAAGTTTTTATATTATCATTTAAAAATGTAATTTATTATGTTAAAATTATAAAATAAAATATTGTAAAAAATGGTATTTCTGAAGTATTGAAATGAATTTTGGTTATGAAGGCTCAAAATATATCACCGTACGATTTTATGTTATTTGTCTTCTAAAATAAATTCTATTTACTGAATATATTTTTTGAGAAAAAATCCTAACTAGATCATGATATACTATTAAATATTAAAATGACCATTGAATTAATAATTTATTAAATATGAATTGTAAAATAACTATTATAATAATAACCTAACCTCTAAAAGCTTAAATAATGTTTATGTATCTCATTAATGAAAATATGATATGTTTATATCATCTAATAAGAAAATAAATATTTGGAAAATTATAAATTTTTTTTTGTATTTTCATGACACCTAAATGCGTATTTATAATTATATAATTAATATAACGATTTAAAAAAATATTTATCTCCATAAAATATAATCTTAAAATACTAATTTTTTCTAAATATAATTTTTTTTCATTTGGGCTTAATTAATTTCTAAAAGTTTCATAAAATAAGTTATAATTTTAAAAATATTAATTTATGAATAAATGATGATTAAAATTACAATTTTAAAGTCTCATATTTTTAAAATTATTTTTAAAAAAGGGGGCCCATTTGAAAAATCATTAATTTGTGAATTAGTTTTGGTTAATTTTAATTCCTCATATATAATAGTTAAACTTTTAGTAAATATTAGAATATAATAATTTTTTTTATTTTTAATTATATGTATATAAAGAAATTATCAAGTCATGTAGGATGATTAGGTGAGGTAATCAAACATTATTTTGAAGTCAAATTTTGTAATTACATTATTTGGTCATATGAATCAACATTATCGATAGTCTTGATCAAATATAATACGTAATTGAATAAAATAATAAAAACCATCCATATCCTAACACTATTAATATATACCATCACAAACCCTTCTCATCACACCTTCTTAGAATTTAAGCATGAATACATTTCTCACAAGACACTTCCACACTTCCATGATTTTTTGGTGTTACTAAAAGTCCAAATCCATGTATCTTAATGTGGTTTCAAAGGAGACAATATTCGAGATGTAATATCACCCTTATTTCTCCTTTAATTTCTATTTTTTTATTATCAAATCCTCAAAACCCAAATACTAAATTCCATGGTATCTGATGTAAGATATAATTGAATTTTAGTTTTTTAATGTAATATAAATAATAAAATATATTCTCCTATTTTTATAGTTTTTCTAATGTAATAATCATATATGAGGTGTCGATTCCCCTTCTTTATTGAAATGAAGTTTTAATTTTTCATTACCGCCATCAAGGCTAGAAAAAAATATTAATATAATTAAAATTTATTATAATATGTGTAATAAAACATTTTTAATATTCTATAACTAATATATAAATATTAAATTAAATAGAATGATACATGTTAGTGATCGTCGTAAAACCATCAAAATAAACTAATCATTATTCATTAATGTTTTATCAAATGAATCGAACTGTTATTAAAAAACAAAATGATATATGGGAATATATAAAATCATTTATGAATATTAATACTATTTTATTCCACTTCATTATTTTATTCCCATTTGACAATAACTACCATAATTAAGCTCAATGAAACCAACATTAAATTTATGAAATAAATGGTATTGGAAGAATAATAATTAATGTTATAACTCATTGAAATTTCCATAAATAAATGTAATAAAATTTCAATATATGAATAATATGTTTAATATGTTATGAATTCTTTTATTATTGAATCAATTTTTAATATACGTGATATTTATAACATGTAAAGAACAATTTTATAAATGTGGAAAGGTGTTTTTCATATTCCATTTATCTATGATAGATATTCATTATTCACAACATATTTTATATTTTTTGTGTATGTATAAAACCATTTTTGATATATTTTATCATGGAGATAATTATCATCATGGTATTAGTTGTTTTTTTAGGATTATTAATTCCACGGTGCATAAAATGCAACTTATTATAATGTGGTAAAGGATTTCTGAACACTTTATTCCTTCAATTGGTAATAAAATGATTTCATTGAAATGTAAAAATATGTGGTTATGATTAATATGAAAATTTATTAAATTATATTTTATATCTAGTTTTTTATGTGGATTTATAGGGAATCATCACAATCCATTCTTGTGATTAATTATATAACCCAAGCATATGACTTAATCTAAATATAATATCGATGAGGAAAATTTTCTATGGTAGAAACCAAGTCAATTTTAAATTGTTTATTTATATACAGACATATATATGATTAACATTCATTTAATATTTAATTTAATATCCATATTCCTGGTATCACATATATTGACACTGTCAATGTTTTATTAAAATTTTACAAATATAGATTACATTGAATATTATATGATTAACTAGGGAAAAAATGTTAAATAATTATATTTTATTCAATATGGATATATGTTGATTATTATTAATCATTCCTAAATTAGATATACCATTTATACATTTGAGGAATTATTTGGCCATGCAGACATGGGTCGGGCCGAGTAATAGATAGCATCTAATTGAAATGGTAGTATAATGAGATTAAAAAATGGACAAATTAAATGTGTTTTAACTCATAATGAATAAATTTACATATGAATAGTTTTTATAGTAGAGTTTCCATGATCATAGATATAATATATTCCAAATTATTATTCATTTCCTTTTTTAATATTTTAGAAATTATTACCCATGAGATACTTTTTTTGATGTTAACCATGGGTTCATATTGTGCTCAATTTATATATAAAATTGAATTTTTTCCAATTATTTCACTTTTCTCTAATGAATACACCTTTTCTTATCTTATTGGAATAATTTATATAAATGGAATATATTTCAGTTATATTTAATATTAGATATTTCTAACGATTCATTTTTTATTGATTTTGGAAATCTTCCATTTTATTAAACCCTTATCATTAATTTCATCTCACTATTATATTTGTTCTATTTTCCCATTGTTGGGATGAAGAAATTATCGACTTTGTTAAAGGATTCAATGAAATTCCTTTTTTATGATTTCTATTTGATTACAAATTCAATAGGGTTTTCCTACATATATATATATATCAAGACTATTAAATTGGTCATTCAATTTGTATTTGAATATTGTATCAATGGGAATGTAATAAATTAAGGATCTAGATCCAAGCTTCTTGGGTATGATTCTTCCTTGATGGAACTAGAAAATGTTTAGTAGATACATTGAGAATTTTATTTTAATGTCAATATAAAATATTTTAGATGTATAATAATTTCTTTTTTTTTTTAAATAAATTCTATTAGATAATGTTTTATTTTCTGGATCAATTATCAGGATTCTTATTGGATAACTCAGGGTGATACATTTTTTAATGATGATTCTTAACGGGAGGAAGGAAATAAATACACATGGAAAATATGTGGATTTCTCCATGGAAAATTTCAACATAGTTAATATTTGATATGAAAAAATGATTAAAATACTATGAAATATTTATAATTTTATAATGAATAACCATATGAAAAATATTTTTGGTCAATTAGAAGAAGCATATATCATATCATGTGAATTCTAATCTACTGGTAGCTGATATATTAATCAAGTACATATAAAATAATTTTTTTGAATTTTTATGTGAATAAAATAAAAATTTAGTACTAACTATATATTTTATATAGGTAAATCTAGATCGAGAGGGGTCATTAATCTATAATCATATTTGTGAAGAAGAAATAGATTACATGGAATTAAGAAATATTATTAAACTAGTATTTGAAAAATATTTCCATAATGGGGAATTAAATGAAATGAATGGATATTTCATTATTATAATGAAAATAAAAGATTATAGTGTTTCATATTTGAGAGATTACCTCTATAAGACTATCCACGTATGAAAAAAATGTATATAATTTAAAAAACAAAATTTCTTATTTTATTAGAGGAAATAAGGCACATATTCAAAGGGCATTGTCTTCTCAATCATTTTAATAATATAGTGAAAAAATATATTTTTCAATCAAAATAGTGAATAAATTTCCATGATATTATATATATAAACAAAATAAAGAGGAAAAGTGTTCATATGAGAACCGTATAAATGGTCAATTTACAATAAATAATAATGGAATAAACAAATATCAGTCTTGTGAAAAATACAGGAAGAATCATGTAGGAAAATGTATTATGGGAACATGAGTGTTTTTGAAGTCCTTCAAAAAGGAACATTTTTCTCATGAGTGCAACGGAAAACAATCTAATTATAACAAGTTATTTAACTTTAAAAATATGGTATTAATCTATCTAATTTACCAATAAAAATGTTAATATACCACTGAAAAGTATGTGTGGAGATATAAGTGTTTATGTGATCATTACAACAGAGGGAAACTACAAATTTATGTGTTAGATAATACATTAGTCTTATCATCAAAATTATAAAATAATATATTTGATACTGGATCACCATACTATTTATTATCTACACAGAATTTACATTAAATTATATATATTTCTTTTGTTTTAATAATAAATTTTATAGTTAAAAATTTTAAGGGTAGTCTATTTCCAATTGAAATGTGTCGGGATGTCCCCATTATGGAATTTAAATGTTAATTGTTTTATTACTTTATCATCAGACATATTGATAACATTGATATAATCCTCATTAACGATTTTCCTTCAAAATATGTTTCGAAGCTATATTACCAGAATAAGGAAACTATAATTTTTTATGATGATGTAAAACTCCATATCTTTATTTCAGAAAATTAAACTGAAAAATCTTATCTATATTAACTGATAGTATCTCTATAGAATTAAATACATGGGGATGGAAAGATAAATAATTCTAGGGTTGATGATGATAATATTTAAATTGAATATTTATGTATTGTTAATGAATACATTGATGTGTTTCTTGAGGAATTACCAAGACACCCCCATAACATAAATTTGAGTTTTACATTTATTCACTCATTATGTAAATCCAAATATTAAAGAAACCCTATAGAATGGACACTGTGTAATTATGGAATCAAAAGAAACCACCATAGGTTTTGAGTAATAAGGTATTAATTTACTATAGTGTTTAATTATTGGAAACTTATTTTATTTGTTAAGTAAAAATTTTGATCTATAAGTTTGTGAATTCATTATAGATAAATCATGTAAATTATGATAATGAAAATATATCTACTACCTCACATTAATGATTTATTAATCAAAATTCAGGGTTCTACATAATTTTAAATTATTAATTATTGTCTAGGATAACATCAATTTGGAATAAAAAATAAATAAATTCTAATGAATGCTTTTTGGATGAGGAATATATAATATGATTATATATTAATGCCTTTGGTATTTACTAATATACCCCCAAGTTTTAGGGATATAATAAATAGAATATTGATGGATAATCATGAGGAATTTTTTTGGTAAGCAGTGATGATATATTGGTATATTTGAAATTCTATGAGGACCAAGTGTATCACATTGACATAATTCCTGAGACTCTCAATATTAAATAGATATAAGGAAAATTTAGAATGTGGGAATTATGTATTTTGGGAAGTTCTTTTCATCAGTGAATTATTTATAATGTTGGAACCATCGATTATCTTTTAAAGTAAAAGTCATTTCAATAGTGTCCTAAACTTATGAAGATAACATCAAAATGCCGTTTTATTTCCTTTGAATGATAATATCATCATTCCATTTATAATTTACCCTGATAGAATAAAAAATTAAAAAAGAACATTCATAATTGTGTTATGTTAATATAGATGATAGAATATGCATTATGTTATTAATAATTGAAAGGAATAACTTTAAATTCTACAATTTTATTCATCCATTAGGAAATGATGTGTTTGTCATATATAATTATTCATCGATGAAAGGACTAGGTTGTTTCCTTATCCAAATAGTCAATGTTATTTAATATGAATCAAGGAAGTGTAACACTCATAGAAACATTTATCCAATCATGAAATTGACTCAGTATCTAAAATTTTTTATCTGATGATATAAAGACACTATATCTATGGTGAATGATGTGATATATATATATATATGTATCAAAAGATTTTGAATTAAATCATTACAAAAAAATCATCTACAATTGAGTCAAACATAATGACTCGAGTTATACAGATATAATTTTTTCAAAATACAATAAAACCAATTAAAACAAATTATTTTCATTTATGCATTAATAATTATTGATCATGAATTTTAGAGTAGGATGAGGATTCATATAGATCTAATGTTTTTGGAATTAGAAAATATGGATATGAGAATTGTTATGTACATGAAACTACACATCTTTTCAAGATGATTTCTAAAAAATATTTATAAGAAATGGTGAAATGTTTTCAATCTGATGATGAGTATTTTCAAAATAAAATTAAATCCTGGAATGATGTAATATTTGAAGACATTATTTATGACGATGAAATTCTCAAATTTGTAAATAATATTTGTTTTCCAAAAATAAATCATCTAAAAAGCGGAAAATTTTATGATTCTAATTTTAGAAATATCACATTCAACCTCGTTAATACCAACGTGTATATATATATGTGTGTGAAGTAACATACATAATAGGATAATATATAGTGGTAAATATTTTACTATGATTCAGGATTAACAGTTTTTAAAAAAGCGAATTCATAGAGACATCTTCCTATAAGGGTCATAAAACCTCTACCTATATTTTTATGAACATGGGTTATAATTACGATGGAAGTTTTCCCTTGACTACCATGGACACCTATATTGAATGAATAAATATTGGTTATTATTGATATTCCTAAAAAATTGGTACATTTTATTATAAGAAATGATTTAATTATTGAGCAGTTAGAAATACTCTAAATTAAAAAAGATATATTAAAACATGTATCACCCAAATCAATTGATTTCGATCAAGATCCATGTTTTAAATAAATATTTTAGAAGATTCATTATAAGGCATAAAATAGTGAGAATTATATTAAAACTACAACAAATCATCAAAATGATGAATAGTATGAAAGTAATGATCAATCATTAGAATACATTTTGCGGTCATTCAAACAAGACTATCCAAGTGTGTGGAATTAGTATTTTCTATATGTAGAGTTTTCTTATAATTTTAGTTTAAATAAAATTATTCAAATGTTTCCATATAAATAATCATATGGAAATATATTTCATGTTCTATCTTTTATGAATGATGCTGGTGAAAGGAAACTCATAGGGCTGAAACTTATTGAATTAATAAGGAATAATGTTAAAAGGCAATTTAGGGACATATTAAATCTCCTCAATGTAGGGGAAGGAGTTATGGTAACAACCTAATAATTTATTTCTAATTTTATTTGGGATATATTGTATTAAGTAATTCGTGCTAATGGATGCATGTTATATGATTTGATATGAATGGGATATCGATTCCCAAGTATAATAGAATCATTGAATTTTTTTAAGGAATTTTTTATTTATCATACCATATATAAATGGAACAATGTATATCAAATTATTATGGAATGTTCCAAATTGAATTTTTATAGATGTATATTATAGACCCAATGCTTCTACTATTCTATATGGAAATAGAACTAGAACCTCATTCTATAATTGTAATGATCTTGTGGGGATTTTTGACACTGATGATCAATTATTTAGAAATTGGGTGGATTGATTGGTAATGGTTCTACGGAGAAACCATAAAATGAAATAATTACTATGGGAACCTAAGAATGTTATCAATAGAAACCAACCTTGTCTTTTTAGAAGGAAATATTCATGAAAATTTGTGATAGAATTATATTTAATGAAAGGAATATTATTACACACGATGATTTTACATTATGTATATTCTTAAATATATTCAATTTATTCAATAACAAATTTTTCATAAAAAATAAGCTAAAAAATCGTGATATACTATTAAATATGAACATAAATGTTTGAATAATAATATAATCATTAATAATACTAAAATAGAAATTAGCATAAAACCCTCATTAAGAATGAATAAATAATATTTTTGAATCTTAATGATGAGAATATAATAACTTTATATAAAGGTATAAGAAAATACGACCCCTTATCCTCATTTATTTTACTATTTTAGACTTGTATAAATTCATTCCAAATCCCATCCTAGACCTCTATCTCAAATCCAATATTCGATTGTCTTACAAATAGAAAAAATCCATGTGTCATAAGATGGTTCCCAATGAGACGATACTAAATAAGTAAAATCATATATATTTCACTTTTAATATTGTTTTCACACATACTGTCTCTACACCTCCCATATCCAATGAGTTGTGGTAACTTCTGTATGATACGTACACTGGAAGATTATTTTTTTAATGGAATATAGATCATAAAATCTTTCAACCTCTCTATTAAATTCTAAAAATTGGATCATAGGTAGTGAGGTGTCGATTCACCACCTTCATGGATGTTGTGTTATCATTTTTAATTATCCCATTCATGTTTTCCATTAAAAACATTTTTATGTTAAAATATATTATTCTATTTTTATTAAAACTTTTTTATTGTTTAGAAAATAGTATATAAACATAATATTAATGAAAATGAAACATTTTATTGATGGTCATAAAAACTATCCGAATAAAAAAATCATTTTTCATTAATGTTAAATCTAACGATTTATCCTAATATTAAAAAATAATATACGTTACCATTTAAAATACATAAATAATATTTATCTCAGTTCAATTCATGTCTGGTAGTTATTTTCATTTGAAAATAGCTTCAAATTTTTTACTCAAGGTAACTGATGATAAAAGACTGAAACGAATGCTCTTAAAAAAAATTAATTGAACATTATAATAGTTCAAAAATGCCTTACATGACTAAGATAAAATTTTAATAAATAAAATATATTAAAAATATGATAAGGAAGATGAAATTAATTAATCAAATTTTATTATCTATGAAGTTAGGTAAATTTTAATTACAAATTCATACAAAGGGTTAGTGTAACACCCCGTGATTTTATGAAAAATATTATTTTTAATTTCATTAATGTCTTGTGTTGTACTCTACACCAAAAGGAGCTTTCACAACATGCATCCTTGACTTTCCTTGCATTACGGTCAATCGTGACCTTCCTCGATAGCGTGTGTAGTACACAATATTGAGTTTAACTAAACAATGATATTCTATTAAAATATTATTAAAACTTGCCATTATGAATAGTAATAACCACTTTTTGAAATTTTGTAAATTTAATTTTTCAAAATGCACTTCATTTTTGGATTCAGAATAATGAAATTAGGTTAGGGTAAAATTTTTGTACTTTTTGGCTAACTTTCATTTTAAGGTGAATAGTGAAAATTACTAAATTTTAAATAAAAAACAACCTTTTTAATCGAAATAATTAATAGTGATAAATTATTAATTTGAGTGGTTTTAAAGTATATTTAGAATATATTTTTACAGTTTAATACAATGTTGGTCATTGGATGTAATTTCACATTTAAACCAGACATAAACAAGTGTCAATCTTTTGATAGTTATTATCTCGTAAGAACACGCTATTTGTTTTGACGATGGGAATTAATTTTTAAATTAATTAATGGAACTGATATGTTTTGAATTTGGAAAAATAGATATCATTTTTGAGTTCATAATATCAAATGTAGCTTAGGCCTAATTTTTTGTATTTTTCTGGAAACTTTCATTTTTTTTATGAATAGTGAAACCACTAAGTGGTAGTTAAAAAATGAATTTTTCATAAAACATAATTTTACCACTTCTGTGAGTATAATTTAAAAAATTTGAGTGACACGGTTGATGTCAGTAAGTAAAGTGTGGTTCAATGAGATGAAAATAATTTTTGGTGAATAGTAACTTTTTACTTTTTTACCACGGTTAAAAGAAAATAGGGTAATTAAGGGTAAAAATGATATTATTATTACCCTAACACATGGATAAGTGTAATTTGACCAAAAAAACATTAGGAAAAAATATGACCATTAAGGTCCACCTGGATTAGATTAGGACATTTATTATTAATTTATTTAATGAAGGGTTAAAATAGTTAAAATCAATGTTTAATAAGTATATAATTTTTAATATAGGGTTATACGTAAGATAAATTCGATTATAAATATTAATTAGAAATATAAAAATAGTTCTCACATAATGATATTTTATTTGTAATTTTTAGACTTTAAATAAGTTAATTTATCTATGACACAAAGATGATGCAATAATTATCTTATTAATGATATATTGACATAATTAATCTAATAAATACCCAAATAAATGTAATTTGAGACTTTTGTTGAATTCCAATAATTTTATAGGTTAATATTACATGTTATTATATATTTAATTAACTTTTTACGAACAAATAATTCTGTTATGATTTTCACAAAAATCAATTTCTAAATAGTGTCAAAATTGACTTAAAATAGTTTTTAAAACAAATATTATATTATTAATTGTTATTTTATTCCTAAAAATATATGGTTCATCAAAATGAATTATATAAGGTTATATATATTAATAATAAACAACTTGGGGTTCTTTTGTCTTGTTATTATAAGTTTAGTTACCTTATAGTGTAAGAACACAAAAAGACACGATAAAAGTAAAATTATCTAACATAAAGTTAAAAATAAATGATATGATTAAAATAGTAAACTAAACTTGTCCAAATTCTATTGTATGAGAGTATTTAGACCCATACCCACCTTATAGTTGAAATAAATTAATTTGGAGCTATTTAAAACCGAATTTGTCTTTATAATAAAATAATATTTTTAGTTATTCCAAATTTTCCCCTCTCCTCCCTAATAATAGGGCACCACCTCCCTCTCTTCCTCACACCACTTTGAGCCATCACGCTCGTCCAAACCCTACTAAATTCTCTTCTCCACTACCCTAAAAACATCCTAGAGGTCCTGGTCTTCTTCAAAGACCAATTTTAGTACCATAAGAGGAGGACTCAAAGAGGCGCTTCAAAGAAGAGGTAATGTCCGTTACTGATTCTTTTAACTTTGTTTCGTCTTCCACTTCTTCTTCTTAAGTTGTTTCATTATGAAGTAATAACATCAGTATCACTCATATACTGATATGTTATTATAAGTATGAAACAACCCTATTTCACCATCTATCCATCCTACGGAAAACGAAATCACCGCGCATGCGTACGTACGGAATACCGTCTCCACGCCGTGGTGTAAACTATTTTCCACCACCACCTTACTTGGATGGGTGTAATGGTGTAAATAATAACAATATATGATTATTTTAAAGTGATATTGATTCTGAAATAGTATACATACACTACAATACAATTCCACGATCAAGAGAACGATATCATCGCTCGTGCGTACGTACGGACTACCGTCTCCACGACGCGATGAGATTCATTATCCACGTTAACCATTCATGAATGATTATAAGGTATATATAATAAGTAATCACGAAATATATGACATAATAATGATACTGGATTTATGTGTATATATATGTATGTCATCTTCTTAATTTCATTCAACTCAATAAGGAAACGATAACAGCGTTCATGCGTACATACGGTCTACCGTCTCCATGAACGGTGTATTTCTTTCCGTTTACTCATCTATTATATATATGTATATTCTGAAAATATATTATATATAAATCATGTTTTATATTCTATAATTAGGTAATCATGATCTATGTAATCATATTAATAATTTCAAGTCAATACACAGACGGCAAAAGAAATGATTTTACCCAAAACGCTCTTTAACATGGAATTTACAAAAGAACGGGCAAAATAAAGCCCTAAGTGAACCATATATGATATCATAACAATGGTAATGATTCTGTAATAAGTCAATGACATTACTTAAATCATTATACAGGAGGTTTGGATATGTATGAAGCATATCGGACCTAAGGTAAGAGATAATTTTGAAAATCTCATTTTTCTCCGAGATTGATTATTCGTACGTATTTACTGGGCTTATTTCTATCATCCATGCCCATATTTTATAAAGTTTTTTCATGTATGTTTAAAGTCATTTTTACCCATTTTTTGAATTTTACTACATGGTATGTAATAAATCTTTCTTTTCCTTACGTTACGAGGTACTTTTATGACTTTTCCTGCAGAAGTACGAGACAAATGTTTTTTTAACTTATACGACACGAATGGATTTTTATAGGCTTATTAAGCCTTTTTTTATCAAGCCTCCTCCAAAATATTTCATGACTATTTTAAAAAAATCTTTTTCTTTTAAAATTTTAAGAGATTTTGTAAAAAGAGAATCATTTTGGAGAAGAAAGGATATTTTCCTCAAGAATTCATTTCAAGTGTTTTATCAAAACCATTTTTCATCTAAGATAAAATTAATTAATATGTGTATGTTTTAAGTATAATGTCTCTATGATTTACATGGTTTCAATTTTCTTATGATTAAATGATATCCATTTTTTTATATGGATTATGTTATGATGGAATGATGTTTATGAAACCCACTTTATTCTTTGGGTTATGATGAATTTTTTAAGTTTATGTTGTGGCAAAAGTAATAATGATATAAATATGAGATTGGTGGGACCAATATCTCCCTCCAATGCATTGGGTAGAGATTTATATCTCATGAGATAGACATGGATGGAATAGTAAGTTAAACCGGTTCAGTAATACAGGACTGGAATGAGGAATGAACTCGATTCAGAAAGGGACTTTTTCCACTAAGATGGTCTTGGAAGCAATGCCTTGGCTACTATGGAAATCATATCATATACTTAATGGTTTATACAATTACATTTTTTATTCCAATGATATTTTATCATTCTTAATGTTTCTTTATGATCTATGACTTGTGTACTTCAATGTTTTATGTCATTGCTCAAGGTTTTGATGTTTAAACATTATGTTCATGTTTTTAAGATTCAAATGTATATGGTATGTTTTATTATATCCATTCTTAACCTTACATAGCATTTGAGCTCACCCTTTTTATGTTTTCTTTTCCCCAGGATATAAAGAAAGGTTATAGGTATGAAAAAAAGGGGAAGATCATTATGGGAGATGTTGGAGATCCTTCACCATGATTAGAAGATTATGTTCCAAGTTTCCAAAGACACTAAACTATTACGTTCCTTGTGTATATGTTTTTTTTATGTATTAAGTATTCCGCTAAAGTAATGTAATGTCCATGTATGTCAAGCTTGGGGTCTCTACAGTTGGTATCAGAGGAAAGGTTTAGTCAACCATTGGAAACTAGGATGCGATAACTTTAGTGATATCCCTAGAGATATATCTAATGTATGTCTAGGGATGTCTCTAAGGTTAAGTATAAGTATAGGTTATATTCCTAGAATTGCGCTAACAATCTTAGAATTTAACCTAAGATGTTAGATATTGAGGGTACTCCCCCTTTACTATGTTGTTTTTCACTAGCATGATTTTTTCCTCTCACCGAATTCATTTTGTGTTTTAGTTAATGGAGGGAACCAGAAGGAATTCGGTTAACATTGAATCTAATGGAAAAAATGGTGACAATGAGCAACAAAATTTTGTAATTCCTAGAGAGAAAGATATTGTGATTATGCCGAATCAGTCATCGCGATATATGATTAACAATGTGACATTTAGTGGTTTGCCTAATTCATCAAAGAAGAGGAAGAGATACTATTATGCATGTTCACATGTTGAGGAGCATAAAGAATAGAAGATTGAGATTTCTAAAGAAGGGAAGAAGAACCTTGAGGAATACCTCAAATGGGAGGACCGATGTTATCTATGTGGAGAAAAGGGTCATAGAGTGACAGACTGTTATGGAGTTCAATGTATTATTTGTGGAGAACATGGGCACTACCCAACTCAATGCCCTGACCTAAAAAGTTACTTCTAAATCAAGGAAGGACATATTCCAGGACAATAATTGAAGAGGATGGATTGAATTTTTTATATATTGGTATTCAAGAATAATGTTTTTGAGGTAATTTTATTGTGTATTAGAATATTTTTGTATTATTCTATTGTGGTTTTCAATAATTTTAAGGTACCGAAAATGATGAAAAGTGATTAAAATATTTTGGAAAGCTGATGATAGGCGCATAATGAAGGGATAAGAAGAAAATGAAATTTTTGACAGTATTCATGAGCTCGTGATTGATATAAGGACTAAGTGATATCATGGTTTGAGTATACAGAATTTTGAGGATTTTGGTATGTGGAAAGTGTTGACTTTTAACTGAATTCATGTTTTCACTATGGTTCAATTAATGGGTATTCATTACTCAAGAGAATAAATGATTATGGTATTCACATTTTTTTAATTTGACCGACAACATATATCTTATGATATATTGTGAAAAATGATGGCATTCACGTGATTGTTATGTGACATTTCAAGTAATCATTTTCTTTATACAAAGAGCAAGGACCGAAGTATTTTAGATAAGCCTAAAGATTGGAATGGATTATGTTGGTCATAAGATAGTATTGTTTAAGGATAGAAGTTTTTTCGATATTATTTATGGGATGTTATAGTAATATAGTTTTAGAAAAAGTACAACCTACAGGATGGGCGACAACCCATCGCGTCGGATAAGGCTGTGGGAATCGAACCTACAACCGAAGTGTGACTGGCCTTTATCATCTACCACTGGCCTACAGGAAGTCCCTGTTTAGTAGAAACTAGTTTTATTATATTAAGAAGTATATATAAGATGTATAAGTCCATTTTAGGAACCATATATGATTAATCTCACTATAAATGGACTTATGTATTTTTTTCACAACTTTTTTAACCTTTTGATTGAGACAGATGGAATGAACCATCATTCTTTCACATGATCTGCTAACACATCATGAATAACAAATTCAACTTCATTTCATTAAGAGATGAAGTGGAAATTTTCCAAATAACGACCAATGGTTAGACTATACCAAAATCACGAAAGTATTTCTTCTAATTCCAATTTCATCGACTTTAGGGAAATGATCTTGAAAACCAAAAATGTTGTCCTAGTGCTCTTATATATGATGAATCAGATGGTACATTAGATCGTCAAAAATTTATGGCCTTTTGATTGCTAGCTTTTCCATAGACATGTTCTCTACCACTCTCCATCAGAACATGATTGTTAGATTTCTCTTCCATATCCATATTTTCACCTATGTAGAAACCCAGTGATTAGATTATTTTGGTAACTGTTATGTTTCATACTTTTGTTTTTAAATATTGGTTTTGGTATTCCATTTTACGGTGTGGGTATCTATTAAATAAATTTTCAAATAGTAAACCATTTATAACCCCGACGAATTTTGAGGGAGAAATTCATTTTAAGGGTGGTTGAATGTAACACCCTGAGATTTAATGAAAAATATTCTTTTTAATTTCATTAATGTCTTATGTTGTACGCTGCACCAAAAGGAGCTTTCACAACACGCATCCTTGGCTTTCCTTTCATTACGCGCAACCACGACCTTCCTCGATAGAATGTGTAGTACGCAATACTGAGTTTCACTAAACAATGATATGCTATTAAAATATTATTAAAACTAGCGGTTATGAATAGTAATAACCACTTTTTGAAATTTTGAAAATTTTATTTTTCAAAATGGACTTCATTTTTGGATTCGGAATATCGAAATTATCTTAGGGTGATATTTTGGTACTTTTCGACTAACTTTCATTTTCTAATGAATAGTAAAAATTACTAAATTTTAAATTAAAAACAACCTTCTTAATCGAAATAATTAATAGTGAAAAATTATTAATTTGAGTGGTTTTATAGTATATTTAGAATATATTTTTATAGTTTAATACAATGTTGGTCATTGGATGTAATATCACATTTAAACCAGATATAAACAAGTGTCAATCTTTTGATAGTTATTTTCTCTTAAGAACACGCTATTCTGATATGTTTTGAATTTGGTAAAATAAATATCATTTTTGAGTTCATAATATCAAATATAGATTAGACCTAATTTTTGGTATTTTTCTGGAAACATTCATTTTTTTGATGAATAGTGAAACCACTAAGTGGTAGTTAAAAAAATTAATTTTTCATAAAACATAATTTTACCGCTTCTGGGAGTGGAATTTCAAAAATCCAAGAGACACGGTTGATGTCACTAAGTAAAATTTTTCTTCAATGAGATGAAAATAATTTTTGGTGAATAGTAGATTTTTACTTTTTTTACCACGGTTAAAAGTAAATAGAGTAATTAAGGGTAAAAATGATTTTATTATTACCCTAACACATGGATAAGTGTAATTCGACCAAAAATAACATTATGAAAAAAATATGACCATTTAGGCCCACTTGGATTAGATTAGGACATTTATTATTAATTTATTTAAAGAAGGGTTAAAATAGGTAAAATCAAAGTTTAATAAGTATATCATTATTAATATAGGGTTATACATAAGATAAATTCTAATATATGTTTTAACTAGAAAGATAAAAAGATTTCCTACATAATTATATTTTATTTGTAATTTTTAGACTTTAAATAATCTCATTTATTTATGACACAAGATGATGCTGTAATTATCTTATTAATGAAAAATTGACATAATTGATGTTATAAATACTCAAATAAATGTAATTTTAGACTTTTGATGAATTCAACTAATTTTATAGGTTAATATGACATGTTATTATTGATTTAATTAATTTTTTTTGAACTAATAGTTCTGTTATGATTTTCACAAAAAATCAATTTCTAAATAGTGTCAAAATTGACATAAAATAGTTTTTGAAACAAATATTATATTATTAATTGTTATTTTATTCCTAAAAATATAAGTTCGGCCAAATAACTTAGATAAGGTTATATATATTAATAATAAACAACATTGGGTTCGTTTGTCTTGTTATATTAGGTTTATTAACCTTATAGTGTAAGAACACAAAAATCCATGGTAAAAGTAAAATTATCTAACTTAAAATTAAATCTAAATGATAAGGTTAAAATAGTAAACTAAAAATGTCTAAATTATATTGAATGAGAGGATTTAGACCCATCCCCACCTGTGCTTCCAAATAAATCAATTTGGGGCTATTTAAAACCGAATTTTGCTTTAAAAAAAATAATATTTTTAGATATTCCAAAGATTCCCCTCACCTCCCTTATAAAATGGAACCTCCTCCCTCTCTTCCTCGCACCACATTGAGCCTTAAAGCCCGGCCAACCCCTGAAAAATTCTCTTCTCCACTTCCCTAACAACATCCTAGAGGTCCTGGTTTTCTTGAAAGACCGATTTTAGTACCCTATGAGGAGGACTCAAAGAGGCACTTCAAAGAAGAGGTAATGTCTGTTACCAATTCTTTTAACATTATTTCTTCTTCCATTTCTTCTTCTAAGGTTGTTTAATTATGAATTAACAACATGAGTATCAATAATATACCGATATGTTATTATAATTATGAAACAACCGAATTTCATCATCTATCCATCCTACGGAAAATGAAATCACCGCGCGTGCGTACGTACAGAATACCGTCCCCACGCCGTGGTGTAATCTATTTTCCACCACCACCTTACATGGATGTGTATAATGGTGTAAATAATAACAATATATGATTATTGTAAATTTATATTGATTCTGAAATAGTATACATACACTCCAATACAATTACACGATCTTGAGAACGATATCATCGCTCGTGCGTACGTACGGACTACCGTCTCCACGACGTGATGAGATTCATTCTCCACGTTAACCATTCATGAATGAATATAAAGTTTATATAATAAGTAATCATGAAATATATGACATTATAATGATACTGGATTTATGTGTATATATATGTATGTCATTTACATAATTCCATTCAACTCAATAAGGAAACAAAAACAGCCTTCATGCGTACGTAGGGTCTACCGTCTCCATGAACGGTGTATTTCTTCCCATTTACTGATATATTATATATATGTATATTATGAATATATATTATATATAAATAATTTTTTATATTCTATAATTAATTAATCATGATCTAATTAATCATATGAATAATTACAAGTCAAAACACGAATGACAAATGAAACGATTTTACCCAAAACACTCTTTAACATGGAATTTACAAAAGAACGGGTAAAATAAAGTCATAAGTGAACCATATATGATATCATAAAAATGATTATGATTATGTAATAAGTCAATGACATTATTCAAATCATTATACAGGAGTTTTGGATACGTACAAAGCATATCAGACCTAAGGTAAGGGATAATTTTGCAAATCTCATTTTTATCTGAAATTGCTTATTCGTACATATTTATTGGGGTTATTTCTGTCATCCATTTCCATATTTTAGAAAAGTGTTTTCATGTATGTATACAGTCATTTTTACCCATTTTTGGCTTTTACTACATTGTATGAAAGGAATCTTTCTTTTGTTTACAATACAAGGTACATTTTTTCCTTTTCTGGCAAAAGTACGAGAAGAATGTTTTTTTAACTTATACGACACGAATGGATTTTTACGATTTTATAAAGCCTTATTTTTAAGAATCCTCATCCAAAATATTTCATGACTATTTTCAACAAAATCCTTTTCTTTTAAAATTTCAGGACATTTTTTAAAAAGAGAATGATTTTGAAGAAGAAAGGATATTATCCTCGTGAATTCATTTCAAGTGTTTTATCAAAACCATTTTCCATATAAGATGACATTATTTCATATGTGTATGTTTTAAGTATAATGTCTCTATGATTTATATGGTTTCTAATTTTCTTATGATTAAATGATATCCATTTGTTTTATATGGATTATGTTATGATGGAATGATGTTTATGAAACCCATTTTATTCTTTGGGTTATGATGAATGTTTTAAGTTTATGTTGTGGCACAAGTAAGAATGATTTCACTATGAAATGGGTGAGACCTATATCTCCCTCCAATTCATTTGGAAAATATTTATATCTCATGAGATAGACATGTCTGGAACGGCAAGTTTAACCGGTTCAGTAATACAGGACTGGAACAAGAAATGAACTCGATTCAGAAAGGGACTTTGTCAACTAAGATGGTCTTAGTAGCAACGCCTTCTCTAATAGGGAAATCTTATCATTTGATTAATGGATTACATAATTACATGTTTTATTCTCATTCTATTTTATCATTCTTAATGTTTCTTTATGATCTATGCCTTACGTACTTCCATGTTTTATGTCATTGCACAAGCTTTTGATGTTTAAACATTATGTTCATGTTTTTAAGATTCAAATGTATATGGTATGTTTTATTTTATCCATGCTTACCCTTAATGAGACTTTGAGATCACCCTTTTTATGTTTTCTTTTCCCCAGGATATAAAGAAAGGTTTTAATTATGAAAAAAAGGGGAAGATCTTTATGGGAGATGTTGAAGATCTTTCACCGCGATTAGAAGATTACATTCCATGTTTCTAAAGACACTAAACTATTACGGTCCTTATTTGTCTGTTTTTGTTATGTTTTAATTATTCCTCTAAAGTAATGTAATGTCCATGTACTTCAAGATTCGGGTCTCTAAAGTTAGTGGTTTCTCAAATCACATTTATTTTTATGATATGATCACTATTCACCACTTATTTCCTTTTTTGTTGTATTTACACAACCCATTAAATATATGATATAACTAATATCTTTATATTTATATTATGAAACATTTCATGTTACTATTTTTAATTTAATTGGAATTATGATTCAACTAATTACAATGTAGTAATGTATTTCTTAACTGAATTTTCAGTTCGTAGAAAAAAAAAATATTTTATTTATTAGGTAGTGCTAAGGTTATGTGTGAAATTACATTTGGATATATTAATTTTTCTTCCAATTTAATATTTGTAAATAGAGTGATTACCCTTAATACATTCATTTTATTGAAGAAAATATCATTTTTAAGAACCTTGTATAAAATATCTTCTATTGAGGCCTTTTTTTATGTTACAACCCTTTTAAATTTTATGTAGTGTATATCCCACCCCTGTTATTTTTTATCATAAATAATTTAATATTTCATTAAATATCCATATTTTTTATCATGGATATTTCTATTTTATATTAGATATTTTAATTTCTTATATGGGTTTTACCTTGATTGTTATTTAATAAAATATATAAATAATGTTATATAACTATATTTTAATCAATATAAATTGTTTTCTAAGGAAAAATGATTCTTGAATTAAATCTATAATTTGGATATATGAGGAATGTATTAGAAATGATGATTCTTGAGATGTTTTGTCATAATTTTATTGACTATATATTAAATGGCTATCAACATAATTGTGTGTGATATAATGTTTATATCAGGAAAAATGGAAATACATTTGTTTATTTATATACAAACATGTTGGGTAATTATGATATCTTCTTATATAGGATGTATTAAAGAATATGTTGTGGTTGTTAAAAAAATGTTCCAAATATATGTGATGATATATAAGTAATTAAAGCTAATTATATTTATGTATTTATTATAAGGGATTATATAAAATTGTATTAAACTAATTTATTTTTTAGTTAGTTTATTTATGTACAAATTATTCATTGAGATGAACGATAAATATTGTAAAACAAGAAGATCATCTGTGGAATTTTTACAATTTTTATTTTTATTTTTCCATGATCCTATTGATAATATGTTACCCATTATAAATCATGAGTGTATTTAAAAAATGAATAAATAATTGGATCAAATTATGAAGATTAAATCATGGGAATATTTACAAAAATATTATTATTTAAATGTTTTTAGAACAAATTTGGTTTTAAGAAACAGGTTTAATGAAATATTTTATTTCCTAAGAATCATTTTGAGAATGTTTTTAATTTTCCATTTTGAGGATTAAGGTATATATTTTCATGAATCATTATGGACATTATCAGTATATGTATCTAATGTAATCTATAAATAAATTTATATAACTAGGATATTAAATTTATTCTAAATGTTTTTCATGTAATATTTTCAAAATAGTGATATTAAATAATAATTATATATTTATCAATATGTTGTAATCAATCTAGTTAAAAATAAAAACTGATTTCATGTTATATTTTTTTTGTATGATATGAAAAAATGTCATAGATAATATTAATTTATACAAGATAAATTCATCAAGGAGATGAAATATATGAAAGGAGGTGTTGAAAGTAATCACTTTATAAACGAAAAATCATGAGGTATCATTCATTGTGATTTTGTATATTTATTATTTAATTTTTTTACAAAATAATGATGATATATTTCATGAATTTAATATGTTAATGTATATTTTAGAAGAAAATTCCATGTTATTATAAAGGATTTACATTCTTATATTGAAAATTCATCATTAAAATGAACACATTTTATTATTAATGTAATAGTATTCCATGAGATTACTGATATGATTTGGCATGGATGATTGAAAAAAAAAATACTCATAACTCAATTGGAACTACAATATTTAACGCTAAAATATACATTAATATTCATCCATTTTCAAAATAAATTCCAAAAATTTAGTGTCTTACTCTTTATAGACTATTTTTGTTGTATGTCATCGCATAGTGGGAAATAATTAAATGTAAAGAAATAGGATAAATATTTTTGGTGGGAAAATAATTTTCATATACATTAATAAAAATATATATATTTTAAAAATAATTAGATAATTATAAATATAAATCCATTTGGTTTTAAATATAATTATTGGGAATATATTGTTGATGATAGAAGATATAAATATTATAATTTTTTTTGTAGATATATTTGGGAGTTTGAAAAAAAATCCAATAAAAGTAAAATTATGCACTATAGATGATAGGTATATTGAATAAAAAATGAAAAATATTATTTATTTTTTATAATGAAAAAAACTAGATGATTTAATTTTTGATGTAATGTAATATCTTCTCTTTGTTTGTAATAATAAAAGTGAAATAGTTATTACCATGAATCAATGGAATAATTCACATTATATGAAAATTCATATTAAATATAAATTTCTCAAATAAAAATTAAAATGAAAAGATATAAAATTGAATTATATATATATTGTTATATGTTTAATATAACATTAATAATATTTTATAAATGGAAATATTTCCAAAACTATGTTCGAATATGGGTGTTCAACCTCACCGTCTTGAAAGACCATGTGTGTATTCCTTATAACCTCTATTTTCATGTATTTGGATATTTTTGTTAAAGGGGTAAAAACATGAAAACATCTATTAGTACATTATTCACCTATCATACTATAACATATTATTAGTGAGATATTCTAAATGGGCTATTTTCTTATATAAACGTGTGTGAAATGTTGTAACAGTTTGTTGATGTGGATGTAGTTTATAGGATAATGCATGATTAAGCATTGTGATTCTTAGTTTTTCTTATAATTTTTTATTTTAAAAAAATTATTTATTAATTTTTTTTGGTTCAATAACTTCTATTTGTATCACCCATACTAGTCATGAAGGGAAATAATTATATTATAGTAATATATTGATTGGTTTGTTGAGTTTTGGTGAGTTTTATTTGTGGATTATATAAATAAAAATGAGTTGACTGTTGAGACAAAGATTTTTTTGGTAGTGATTGATTTAGAATAATGTTTTTATCATGATTTAAGGATTAAATGGTTTTTTAATCTATTATTCTATACATAAATCATAAAACACATGTTCAGAACATCTTATATGGTTTTAAAATTGATTTTTTCAAATCATGTATTATTGGCCAAATGAATAGATATAATCTAGTTGTTCCCAATATATTAATGTTAGTTTATTGAAAATGTAATAGATTTTTTTTCATGTTTTAAAATGTACAAAAAAATATTTTTACCAAATAGGGTTAATAATGTGATGATTTTATACTATTCAATGTAATATCCATAATGACTTATATAATTTATCATGTGTTATATTGTGGTTATTCGAATCATAAAATTTTTTATTGGATGATGATATGTAAAAATACTAATAAAATTGATACTGAAAACTATTACATAGATATTTCAAAACAATGTATCATACGTGGTTTAATAAATCATCAGATAATCATTTTTAAGTGATGTCATGTATCCAATGGTTCAGAATAATTTTATTATACAAGTGTTTCATAATAATGGAATCAGAAATAATTTCATGATATATTCATATATAAAAACAATTTTTAAGGTGTTAATAATTCATTGTGAATCTTAGAATAGAATGACACTTCAAGTTTATCCCATATGGAGAATTACTGACAAGATAAGACTAAATAAATATATATCTTTAATGTATGAGGTGAATTAAAATGTTTTTTTACAGAAGTTCATTATGATGATACTTAGTTAATTATTCAACACCTTGTTAATCATAAAAACATAGATCATAGGTCTAGATAAGGTGTTAGTAAAATATACTAACAATTACACTATGTTTTAATGAAGTTCATTATGTGGGTTTTCACATAAAATATCATTATAGTATTCATGGATCTTATTTTAAAAAATTTAGATGTGGGTTATTAAAATTTTAATAAAGAAATTTAAAATGTCTCTCTATGAATTTTTTTTAATAAATGATTTTTATATAGTGTGGAGAAGGTGTGTTGTCTTAGAATTTTTGAATCAAAGGTAGTTGTTGAAATGCTTATGTACTCTCGAAGATGCATAAATGAAATTTTTATCAATGAACCGAAAATGGAGATTCTATATAGTGTGTATAATAAAATATGTTTTCATATGAATTATATTTTTAGATAGACGATACCATACTATTGGTAAATTCCATGGGTACATGATGATCAACTATCTTGTGAATAATGAACAAAATAACTAATCATGGAAACAAAGATTAAAATAATTTTTTCTCTCTCTATTTTATAATATATTGAATTGGAAGAATATAATGAATGATATAAAGTGTGAATATATCTACCATCACAATGAGTACATGTTGAATAGTGTTGGATAATTATATTATCATTAATGAAAAATTTATTTTTCATATATTATATGCAATGAGAACATGGAATTTCAAAGGAATATTGTACTATTAATGTTATTCATAATTTATGGTATCAAAAATCCAATATAATTTTCATCTACTTGATGTGTGTTATCATATTGTTTCAATATAGTGTTAATAATTATAAACTCATGTTGTGTATTGTTCAAATTATATTTTTATATGCGTGTGGGTGTTATTCTATGTTATGTTTTAGGGGACTAACCGAAGGTGAGTATTGTTTAAATGTAAAATACATAAAAATGGTATGTTATTGTTTAAAACCTATAAATGATCACATTGATAAAAAATTGTCCATTCACAATTAAACATTTATAATTCATATAATTGAAAAAATTTATTAATTTGGAAAAAAAATTAAGGATAAAAATATATATATAATTTTATAAAACATAATTAAAAATATTAAGTCAAATTTGTTAATAACTAAATTGTTATTATTCAAGATTTTTTTTCATTATTTTATGTTTATTCTTATAAGATAATGATATCAATATAATCATGGATCCATCATAACAATAATTTTTAATTTTTTCACAAAAAAATATATCTTGGATATAAATTTCCCAAAAATTCACCGCATTATAATATCGTTGTTTTGTGCCCAAAATAATATATTATTATTTACAATAGATATCTAACTATACTATATTTAAATGATATTATTTTATTTCAAAAATTATTATTAATTGCGTAATATTCCAAAATAATTATGTTAGAATATATTATACTGTTTTAGGAGAGGTGGGATTGCAGGTCACTATCAAATTTGTTTTAACACTATTGTAATATAAAATAAAATTCAATTAGTTATTAGTATACTTTAGTAGATGTTAGTTTAAAAATATGTAATCATGGTAATTATATTTAGTTTATAAAAAATAATCATTCATTATTACTAGGATGTGTTATTAATAATTTTATGATACCAAAAACAATATTTTCAATCCTTAATAAAAAAATTTCTATATGAATCTATTAATAAATAAAATTAATATTTCATAATTTCATTTCAAAGTAAGAAAAATTATGTTAAATACAAAATATTATTTTAATTTATCATATGAGTTAAAATATTAAAATAAATTATATATAAATTATAGAAATATTATAAACTAAATTTTTTGAAAAAATAAAAAATAAATGCATCCGAAAAAATTTGATTCTATATTATACCATTGTTGTGATTCATCTCCTTAAAATTACATTGTATAAACTAATGTAAATATATTTGAGCGTATATATAATTAATAAATTTATTTGGTACCAAATTTTCGTCATTATACATATTCTTTCTCAGATTAACAACGAATAGGTGTGTTTAATTTTTTCATAATACATTATTTCTATTGAATATCATTCCAACTAGAATATTAATACATAATATATCGTTCTAAAACTATAACACCTCATGATTTTGTATATGTGAGGAATATGTTATGTACTTAATTTAGATACTAATAAGAAATAATTCATTTACATGAGTTTGGTTTTGTTGTAGGATTTGTCTAGAAGACAATTTTAAAATTTTATTTTGAATCATGATGTGGATAATATACATAAGATATATAGTAAATTTCAACCAAAACACAATGAATCTATGACTTTTGGATGTATAATGAAAAAATGTATATAATACATTTTAATATATGTCTCATCAATATATTATATTTTATGACATACTTCCAACATGATTGAGATATAAATTTTATTTCATTGGTGGATTATTAAGGATCCATCTACATGCTTGAGTGAAATCAAAAATTATATTCCAACAAGAGAAAATGATTATTACAATATCATAAAAATTTAAAGCCTATTTATAATGATCCCAATATATCATCAACATCCCAAATGTAATGTCCCCAACTCTGAAGCCACTAAACCGGTGCTCTGAGCCGGGTGGTTACATGACCTTATGTGCACTTCCCCGTAGGCCAAAGGCTGCCGACTAGTAGTGAGAGTCTCTCGAGTCAAGTAGGGAAACTATTCCCTGTTTATATCAGATTATTCCACAAAAAGAAAACCAATAGAGAAAACAATAATCAATAAACAAGGAACATGTATAACAACCATTTGCAACAATAAAATATGATATGTTATACTACAAGTGCAAAAGTGAACAGAATCCCAAAAATAAGGACAACAGCCAAAAAACCCAAAATGGTCCAACTCCAAGTCTGGATCCTCCACCAAGTGCAACCAATGTACACTAAACTATCCAGTAAGGACCCTTTCCCTTCTCCTGACTTGATAACATGAAGTCTTCTCGGGTACCCAATGGCGTCCCATGTAGGGTGTGAGTAAAACTTATTAGGCCACTACCAATAGGGTCTACAAAATATCCAGTATAAAAAATTAGTGGACGCAAAAGGAATATGAAAGATAATTACCAAGTAATTTATTATGGTTCCATTAACTAGTTCAGGGATAAAGCCATTTCCACTTCTATAACCATTCATTACACCCAATCATCATCACTTACCAATTCATCGCATTTCCATGGGTTAATTACATACATTATGTTACATGGGTCTATGGCCAACAATCACATGCAATAGGGTGAACACATCATTATCATATCTCACTAGGACTAACAACCTCATAGCAACCATGTCCTCACGACAAATCCTCATTTCGGGTGGATGCAACCGTTATGAGAATAGATCCTCAGTCCTCATTCCTAACCTGTGCATTTAGGGTGGAGTTCAGTGAATCAGTCTTCAATCGACCCGTGGGCATAGATCCTCAAGTCATACCCCACTCTACCAAGACATGTGCACGAGCTTATATATAAGTAACCATCAACCCACCATACCATTGGCCTTAGGAAAAAGCTATTCACAAGAAACCACATGGGAATTCACATTATGCCTTAACCCATTAACACCTTACCATTTCACATCATTTAGCCATTCACCCAATTCCCATGTGTTATGCTTATCTCACTAAGCATTCAACACTAAACCCATAATCCATCACATTATGGTCTTTATTCAGTTTACACATTAACCCATTTAACTCGTTCATCATTCCAACGAATTATCCATTCAACCCATTCCATATTACCTTCAGGTTATTACCAAGTCTAGGTGCATCACCTAACTTCTATTCCAAGTTCAACCAAACATGCCAACATATTCATTAAGGTGTCTACCTTTTTTTACAACAAGGTCACTTGTTCAATCACATTCCATATGTCCAGGAAAACCGTCACATCCCCTAGATGGCCCCAATTAGGTCAAGTCAATCCCAACACATCCCATTGGGATCATGAAGGTTCCCATTTTTCATTTCAAACACCATTATTACCAAGCATGCCATGGTTATTCAAAACACAACCAAGGGGAAACAACAACACAACTAAACATTCACAAATACCCAAATAAATATGGTATATCACTTCTAGACCACCTACCTCAAAAAAATGGTTGAACACACTCTCTATCGATTCCTTAGACCTCGATCTGACAAACCTTTGGAGCTACAACCTATAACTCACCTAAAAGATAGGGTTTTAGAGCTTCATAACAAGAGGGAGAGAAGATACAAACCCTAAACCAAAAAGAGAAGAAAGGATGAGATTATCCTTTCCCAGAGCTTTGATCTGTATCCAACAGCACCAAAAACGACTTAGAAACGATGGAGATCGACCTCTTCAATCTCTTGGGGGATTTGGTTCGTCCCTAGGGTGAAGAGGGAGGAAATGAGAGGAAAACCAGAGTTGGGGTTTAAAAGCCCGGAGTGACAAACCTATAATTTTTCCCATCTTTAAGATGCCACACGGTTTAGCCGCACAGTTTGAAAAACTGTTCACAAACTGTGTGCATGATACTTCTTAGAGGATAAGGGTTGCACAGTTTACCTAGGCGGGCTGCATGGTTTTCCCTGGCTGTGCGCAGGCTGTGTGCCCTGGCCTGTCTTGCCCAGTTTTCCTTTCTTCCATGCCCCGAGCCCCTGAAACACCCCCAAGGCCTCTCATTCTTTCAGAAGTCATCCCTTGAAAATCTAAATAAGGGATTCAACCAAAACATAATGAAAACATACCGTTCTAAAAACTAGGATCTTACAACCCACCCACCTTATAATGGCTCGTCCTCGAGCCGACTTCCCAAGCCTCGATACTCCACTGAAGAGAAGAGTTCGGGCCACTTAGCCAGCGTATTAGATTCCCTCTCCCAAGTTTTTTCTTGAACATTCACATACTGCCATAGTACTCACACTAATGGCACAACCATTCCCCACATGATCTTTTCACTACGGTCCACCACACAAACCAGATGCTCCTCAAAGGACGCATCAGCCTCAAGCTCCACATCCTCAACATCAACCACGTGAGATGGGTCAGGATGATAATGTCAAAGCTACGACACATGAAACACATCATGAATCCCACCATACCTTTATGGAAGATCCAATCAGTAAGCCACTGGTCAGATCATCTCCACAATCTCAAAAAGTTTTACATACCACAGCACCATCTTACCCTTCTTTCGAATCTGAAGGTGACCCAACCTTGGAGACCCCTGAAGGAACACATTATCACCCCGTACAAACTCAAGAGGTCTATGCCTCCAATCTGCATACGACTTCTGTCTACTCTGAGTCGTATCCATCTGTTTCCTGATCAACATAACTCTCTTTGAAGTCTCATGCACGAGACTTGGCCCCAACAAATCAAATTCACCGGCATATATCCAAAACAATGGAGATCTACATGGCCACCCCATAGAGTGCCTCAAACGGTGCCATCTGAATCATATCATGATAACTGTTGTTGTAGGAAAACTCAACTAATGATAGGTGCCCCTCCCAAGAACCATAAATGTTGAAGACACAAGCTCTAAACATGTATTCCAACACTTGGATCATACGCTTCGACTGCCCATCCGTTTGTGGGTGGAGAGTCGTACTCAAAAACACCTGAGTACCAAGCGCCTTCTGCAACCCATTCCAGAAACGCTATGTTAAACACGGTTCTCGGTCTGAAAATATGGTTCGCGGAACACCATGAAACAAAATTATCTCCCAAACAAACATCTCTCCTAACTAGTTGACTATAAAGGTCTCCTGAATCAGTAAGAAATGAGTCGCATTCGTTAATCGATCCACAACCACCCAAGTTGTATCATTCTTTCGAAGCTTCCTCATAAGACCCATGAAAAAAATCCATTGTTACATCATTCCACTTATATTCTAGAATGGGAAATGGATGCATCAATCAACCTGGGAATTGATGCTTGGCCTTCACCTGCTGAAAGGTAAGGAACCGTGCCACAAATCCCACAACCTCCTTCTTCATTCCAGGCCACCAAAACTTCCTTCGGAGATCATGGTACATCTTGGTCAAACCAGGATGTACTTCCCACATTGATGGATGGAACTCACGCATCAACTCTTCCCACACACACTTTGGCATAACCACATGATCCCAAACCCGAACAACACCTTCCTCGTCGACGAACCAACCAGAAGGTGGCTCCCCACCTTTATGTTTTTACTTTGTGATCAAACACTCATGGTCATCAAGCTGACCTTCCTTTACTCGACTAAAAACCATAGAATCCATCGTTAAGGAAGAAAGAGTGACCTGACCACTCTCTTCCTACACCTCCAGGTGCATCTTTGCAAACAAATCCATCACCTTCCACTCGGTGCTGGACTCCTAAACTAGCTTATTCTAAACCTTCCTGCTCAGAGCATAATCAACACTAATTCCCTTTCCTGGCATGTACACCAACTCAAATTCAAATGATTGGAAATATTCAATCCATCTTAACTGCGAATGATTAAGATTCCACTGTGAGAAGATGTACTTTAGGCTCTTATGGTCGGTAAACATGGTAAACCATTCTGCCAATAGATAGTGCCTCTTGCACTTCAAGGCGTACACTACTGCAACAGACTCAAGATCTGGAGTGGGATAATTCTGCTCAAGGTATCTCAACTACCTCGACCCATAAGCAACAACCCGATCATATTTCATCAACACAGCCCCAAATCCGATTCTGGATGCATCAAAAAACACAATGTACTTATTACCCGACTCAGGTAAGTTCAAGATAGGTGCGGTCTTCAACCGCTTATTCAACTCTTAGATGGAATTATCACAATCCTCAGACCACTCTAACCCGATTCCTTTCTTGGTCGAGCCTGAGAGTTGGGCTGCTATGTGAGATAAATCCTGAATGATCCTTCGGTAATACCCAGCCAAACCCAGAAAACTCCGAACATCAGAAACACTCTTAGGATCCTCGTAGGATACAACTGCCTGCACTTTCTCTAGATCCAATGTCACACCTGCCTCCAAGATGATGTGACCTAGAAAATACACATCACTTATCCAGAATTAACACTTTGATAGCTTGGAGTATAGCCGATGCTCTCTCAGCGCACACAAGATGTTATCAAAATGTTGGGCATGATCATCATGAGTTTTCGAGTACACTAAGATATCTTCAACAAAGACAACCACAAACCGATCTAGATAGGGATGAAAGATTTGGTTCCTCAAATCCATAAACACCACTAGTGAATTGGTCAAGCCGAAAGGCATTACCACAAACTCAAACAACCTGTACCGACTCCAGAAATCTCTATGCGGTACGTCAGAAGACCTCACCCTCAACAGGAGATAACCCAACCTCAGATCAATCTTTGAAAACACTGATGCACCCCTAAAATTATCAAACAGGTCATCAATTCTAGGAACTGGGTACAAATTTTTCACCGTCATCTGATACAACTTCTAATAGTCAACACATGGCCTCAACGACCCTTTGACCTTCTTTGCAAAAATCACGGGAGATCCCCAAGGAAACGTACTAGTATGTATAAAACCATTACACTCTAACTCCTCAAGCTGAACCTTCAGTTCCTAGAGTTATTCCAGTGCCATTCGGTATGGCAGAATAGAAACTGGATCCGCTCCCGGTAGCAACTCGATGGTGAACTCAATATCCCTATTAGGGGGTAACCCTGAGAAATCCTTAGGAAACACGTCCTGAAATTGATCCACCACAGCAAGAAAATTATATTATTCCACTCTTTCATTATCATCGAGCATAAAAAATGCCACTCGAGCTGTGATTCAACCAATCTGTTTACAAAATGGCCTCGCACGCCCTGCTCGAACATCCCATTCACCACGGTGTACCGAAGTGTCACCCTCAAGCGACCTGAACGATACTCTGCGATGATAATAGTCAATGCGTGCCTGATACAACACCAACCAATCCATTCCTAATATTAGTTCAAACCCTAACATCTCATGAATGAACAATTCCAACAGAAAACGATACCCACCAACTTCCACGGCACATCCCTGGCACTGCTTGATATCCTCAACCTATACCCCCAACATAGGTTCAATTTACATAACTTCACACACCCCCTCCATAGGTAAACCCAGCGCTACCACATGTTGATCAGAGATAAAAGAGTGTGTGTGGAACCTGTGTCAAAAAATGGACTATCAAAAGTAGAAGATATAAGGATCGTACCTTGAGCAGTCGACGGTCCAGCCTCGCCATCACCATGAGAAAACTGAACTACCTAAAGCTAACATGCCTCTCTACCCAGGGCTCTAGCCTGAACACCCTGCGCTACACTACCCTGCTGGCGTGAGCGACCTTTCCCTAGAGTCCCACGTCGATCGCCCCTTCTAGTATAGCCGTGGACCTCCAAATGCCTGCCTGATACGGGGAAACTGATCCCATTCCCGTATCCGGTACCTGCCTTCCACCATTATATTCACCCACCTGCTGAGGTTTCATGCAGAACTTCTACACATGTACCATCCAGCCACACGAAAGACACTCAATTGGAGGTCAAGGACACTGACCACGAATATGCACTGACCTACTGCCCTAATAGAAGAACACCTTATTTCCACTCTGTGAGGTTGACCCTCTCTTCCAGCCACTTTGCACACTTCTTTCATGTTGTGAGCTCTCATGGCATCGCTTCCAACTCTCGGTAGCTGCATTACCCGTCTGCCCTACTAGCACCACAAGCACACTACCCAAAGCTCCCTTTAGGTTTCCTTCTAATATCAATGCCTGATCTACTACCTCTGCGATCCTCTTCAAGCGGAAGATGTTTACTTGAGACCTGATCTCATGTCTCAGCACATCCTTGAAATGCTTTGCTACTTCTCCCTCATCCCCTGCTAACACTGGGACAAAGAGTCTCAAATCAGTGAAGCAACTAGAATAGTCCATCACCGATAGTGATCCCTGAGTTAGGCTTATAAACTCTGCAGCTCGCTCCAGCCTCAATGTCTCTGGATAAAAATGCTCCAGAAACTTTTCCTGAAAAACCTTCCACGACATTCCCTCATCCTACTCGGTCTGAGCCTGAATATCCTACCAACGCATTGCCTGGCCCCACAACATATAAGCATCTAGCTTCACTTTCATTTCAACAAGGGTCTTTGGGTGATCCAGTATCATCTAGACAGACTCTTACCAGAACACTGCTGCATTTGGCCCACCCTCTCCAGTGAAGGTCAGAGGGTGCTGCATCTGAGACTCCCTGGTCATCTCAAACATACTCGGTGCAAACCACCCTGGGTCCTAATCCATCATCTGCATAAGGTGATCCATGTTCTCTAGGAATTGTTCTTCTCTACCTTCATGTATTTCCACATTATCTTGCTCCTATACTGGAGGAGTGTTCTTAGCAACATCCTCATATTTCCCAACTTGCAATTGACGTCGTGGTGGCATCTCTCTACATTTCCAAACACAAGATTTAGCACACATGCCTTAAAAAATTCAGGAATTCCTCAAAATTATCTTTACTAGCTACAACAACTCATTTTCATTTGATAGTTTAACAACATTATCACCTCAAAATCACCTCCCCGGCCATCCATTCTGTGGGCCATGGTCCACAAGGGGTAAACAACCATGCACTACCACCATGCTCACACAACATTTTACAAAAAAAATTAGGCTTTGTTTCAAACCCTTATGTTTCATTAAACATCATTTACCAACTTTTTTTATTTCATTATTCTCATTATTTCTTGGTTTGATGAAATTAATGAAGCACCCTGCCTTCCTACCTCGCACACCCATCCCGTGCATGTGCCTAACATTATGCATCCCATCTATCTCCCGAGGTTCCTACAATGAAGCATAAATGAAAATCCTTGTGTCGTTAAGGCCACGAGCCAAATATCATAAAATAGTATCATTAAACTACATGTGAATCACCGAACGGTGAAATATCATCAACTGTAATAATACACAACAAAGAACAACATTTCCCACCCAGGGTCACTAGGGTTTTCCCTCGTAAATGGGTTAGCTACTCCGAAGCACAAGCTCAATACTAAGGCCTGACACATCATAACCCTTGGAAAACTATCCCAAATAAAAATACCTCAAAGAAAGAGAAGAAAGACCTCCTATGATACAACTTTGTAATCTCCCTGACTCGGAAGCCACTAAACCGGTGCTCCGAGCCAGGTGGTTACATGACCTTAAGTGTGCCTCCCCGTATGCCAAAGGCTGCCGACTAGCAATAGGGGTCTATAGAGACAAGTGGGGAGACTATACCACCTTTTATCAATGTAATCCACTACAGAAACTAACCAATTGCGGAAATGATAATCAATAAACAAGGAACATGTATAACAACAATTTTCAATAATAAAATATGTCATGTCATACTACAAGTGAAATAGTGAACAAAATAAAAAAATAGGGAAAATGACCAAAATTCCCAAAATGGTCCCGACTCCAAGTCCAGATCCTCCACCATGTGCTTCCCATGTCCATTAAAATATCTATCAAGGACTCTTGCCCTTCTCTTGACCTAAAAACATGAATTCTACTCAGTTACCCAACGGCTGCCTGAGCAGGGTATGAGTACAACTCAGAAGGACACCACCAACGGTGTCTACAAAATAACCATTACAAACAAGTGGTGCATGGAAAATGAATATGAATGATAATTACCAAGTAATTACTTAAATTTCCATTAAAAAGTTTAGGACCAAATCCATTTCCACTTCCATTACCATTCATTACACCCAATTATCATCACGTACCAATTCATCACATTTCTATGGGTCAATCACATACATTAAGTTACATGGGTGTAAGGCCAACAATCACATGCAAGGCGGTGAACACTTCACTATCCTATCTCACTAGGACTAACCCCCTCATAGAAACCATATCTTCACCTTGAAGCCTCATTCTGGGTAGATGCAACCATTAGAAGAATAGATCCTCAATACTCATTCCTAACCCGTGCATTTATGGTGGAGCTCAGAGCATCAGTCTTCACTCTACCAGTGGGTTTAGATCCTAACGTCATACCCCACTCTACCAAGCCATGTGAACATGCTTATTTATAAGTAACTATCAACCCGCCATACCATTTCCCTTAGGCGAACACTATTCACAACAAACCACATAGGAATTCACATTATTCCTTAACCCATTAACACCTTACCATTTCACATCATTTAAACATTAACCCAATTCCCATCATTTATGCTTATCTTACTAAGCATTCAACACTAAACCCATAATCCATCACATTATGGTCTTTATTCAGTTTAAAAATTAACCCATTTAAACGGTTCATCAATCCCATGAATCAACCATTCAACCCATTCCATATAACCCTCAGTTTATTACTTTGTCTAGGTGCATGACCTAAATTCTATTCCAAGTCCAACCAAACATGCCAACACATTCATCAATGTATCTACCCTTTATTACAACAAGTTCACTTGCTCAATAACATTCTCTATGTCTATGAAAAGCCGGCACATCCCATGGATGGACATAATTAGGTCAATTCAATCCCAAAAAATGCCATGGGGATTGTGAGGGTTCCCAATTTCCATTTCAAACGCCATTATTACCAAGCATGCCAATGTTATTCAAAACACAACCAAGGGGAAACAAGAACATAAATAAACATGCACAAATACCCAAATAACAATGGTATATCACTTGTAGACAACCTACCTCAAAAACCACGGTTGTACGCACCCTCAATCGAGTCCATAGACCTCAATCCGACCAACCCTTAGATCTTCAACATAGAACTCACCCAAAAGATAGGTTTTTAGAGATTCAGAACAAGATGGGGAGAAGATACAAACCCTAAACCAAAAAGAGAAACAAGTATGGGATTATCCTTACCCAGAACTTTGATCTGCATCCAATAGCACTAATAACGCCTTAGAAATGAGGGAGATCAACCTTTTTGAGAACTTGGGCGATTTTGTTTGTCCTTAGGGTGATGAAGGAGGAAATGAGAGGAAAACCCGTGTTAGGGTTTAAAATACCGGAGTGGAAAACCTCAAATTTTTTGCAACATTAAGAGGCTTCATGGTTTAGCTACATAGTTTGAAAAACCGTGCACAAATCGTGCACATGCTACTGCCTAGATGAGAAAGGTTGCACAGTTTACCTTGGCAGGACGCACGGTTTACCCTAGCCATGCGCAAGCCATGCGCCCTGGCCTGTGTTGCCCAATTTTACCTTCTTCCATGCCCTCAGCCCCTGAAACACCCCCAAGGCCTCTCATACATTCAGAAGATATCCCTTGAATCCCAAAACAATGGATTCATCCAAAACATAAAGAAAACACACCCTTCAAAAAACTGGGATCTTACACCAAATTTTCTAAATAGATTGCCAATTATTATGATGGTGATGGGTAGCCAAAAAATTGAATTCACTTTTTAGAGAATGTTTGATATTATTGATGAAAATTAAAGTAAATCATGCAAATTCATTTAATGTGTTTCGTAGTACAATTCTATGCAGCAAAAATGAATATCTAATATAAATTCATACATGTTGATCAAATGATAAGGATTATTGAATTTTCATGAAATTTGATGTCATTGTACAATGTTCAACCACAAGCCATGTGGAATTTTAATATTCAGGCTTCCTCAGAATTAACTTTTATAAATTCATTATGTATTCTTCCATTTTAATGAATATGTTGGTTAATGGTAGCATCATTTTCTTCGGATTTTGATGTTCTTTAATAATTTTATAAAATACCATGAAGATTTACGTATAATAAAAACTATTTTTATTGATATTATGAAACTATAAATTATCTTAGATAAATATAAATATTTTTGTTTTATTTGGGATTATTGAGAGTACTGATTTATAAAAATCTGCCAATAGCTTCATCCTTATGTTGGTATTCAATGGTATGTATAGTCATATATATAATCTCACTAATCGGTTGTTATCAATATTATAATATCATTATCTCCCCTTAACTATAGCATGTGAATTCTAACAAATATTATTTATCTACAATCTAGATTTCATTATCTCATCATGAAAGGATTTTTTGGAAGAAATATGATCATGGTAGGAAGTGATTCCATAAATTATGATTTCTATTTTTATCATTTTCATTTATAATAAAACAAAATAATATCTAATTAATCATCATGGATAACTTTAAAAGATATTTTTAATTATAGCATCTAATATATTATTCAAATTTTAAGGATAATAGTGGATTTATAATTCCTAATCCATGAAAATGTCAAATTATATTCTTTGACACATAAGAACCTTCATCGATGTGAATATAAAATTGTGGGTCTTCTGATCATTATACATATCGTACATAACTACATAGAGATAATGGAACCAAAATAATTATTGTGATGATTAATAAAGAAAAAATTATATAAATTGTATTTTATTCCTATATATTCATATCCAAATTCCATGAGGAACTAACTGTCACATTGTATTTATTCCAATGTAAAAAACCCATTTATTTATTTAATAAATCATTTCAAATCATATATTTATTCCTATATATGGGTATTTTGATTGTTTTTTACATGATTAGCCTATTAATTAACAACATTATTCTTTATGATCATTAATTAGACTAATAAATATTTACCCCCATGTGTTTTGACATGGCATAATTTTTTACATATTAAGAAATGATTATGTGAAATCACTAATATAATTAAACTAATAAAAACATATAGATCATCGTTAATTAAATTATTCTAGGTCATAGATTAACATTTACTTTCCAAGAAGGATATATAGATATAAAATTTTCATAGATAAATAATTCTCATGAATGAAATTTTCCCCATAAAAAACAGTCATTAAAAGAACAAGAATTAAAATTTACACACTCACAAATATTACAATAAATTAAGTAAAATATTACCAATTTTCTCCATGCTTTACTAGTATATGGAATTATCATATATAAAGAATATAAAAGAAATTATAAGGTAATATGAAATGTATCCATCATATATTTGGATGACTCTTTTTATAGAATTATGTATTCTAATAGGTATAATTATATTCGTATAGTATTTGAACCATATAAAAAATACATTTGATGAAATATACTACTTTTCCATAATTTAATTATTATATATCTACGATATATGAAATTTGGATAATTATATGTCACAATGTGGATGATTATATAAGTAATAAATATATAGTAATGGATTATTTTTCATTATCAACACTTTTTTCTCATGATATTCAATTCATAGACTCATTATCCTATCCTCTATTTTAAAAACGATGGTCAGTGAAACTCATGGAGATATTCATAGGTTTAAAAAATACACTATTTTGATTAACCTAATGGTTAGTATTATTTATTTTCAATAGATGATTTATATTCTATAGTATGACTATCATATCTTCATAACTCTATTTATATTTTCAACAAAGAAAAACGTTCACTATTTTGAGGAATACCATGTAATTCATCAAGGAATACATCATCATATTCCCCAACAATGGGATTGAATTTTAGAAATGATCGTATATATTTATCAACACTTTTATACCCATTGGATTTTCTATATCGGAAGTAATATCCATACAATATATATTGATAAAAAAGGATTTTCACTGATATCCCTACTTTTTTATAAAAATGAATGTTGTTGTAGTATATGTTAGGTGATATACTTCTCATGGAAATTTGAATGTTTATATATAGTAATTACAAATACATGCCCTTCGATACATACAATTACATTGTGTCTAGTATAAAAATAAATATCAATTGATTTAGTAAAAAATATTGACAAATAAGGACTTATATACTTGAGATGATATAATTTTTTTATATTTTACTTTCATTAACCACTAAACATCCATGTTTTTTGTGGTGTTTCAAATTTCTAAAAATAATTCATAATATTATTGAATTTATATAACCATTATATGACAATAAAATATCTATTATTATATAATTAAAAAATATTACTACATTCACAATACATTGGAGATCTACTATAGTATTTTTTGTGGAATAATTCAGTCTTCACTCACTTATCTTCAAAGGTTGTTTTTGTCACTTATCTATGTAATCCCTAATCTTTTTTGAAATAGTTTGTTTAATTTTTCATTTTCAATAATGAAAAAAATTAGGTCCTATGATGAGTATATATCAAAGGAATATATTCTTCTACCACATCAGTGGAAATCATTATCTTTCATCAACATTCTTTATATTTAAATCTTTTCATTTAACAAGTGAAGAACTTCCTCATTGTAGCGAGAAAATTTATAAGTTTATTCTATTAAAAATTTAGACATATGAGATATTTTATTTTCTCATATATAAAGTATTTTCCTATGATCAAACAAAGTTAAATAACATATTTCCATTTTTCTAGAATCCAATGAGAACAATTATAATCATTTCTTTTCATTTATTCATTAATGTCACATTAAATAATTTTCTAAATTTTTATTGATATCTCATTTTTATAAAGAATCTCAAAAACATAGATAAAATACCATAAAAATTTTCTATCCATTATTTCACAATATATTTAAAATGAAGAGGAATATAATGAAATACTTTTGACATTATTTGTATAAACCCCAAATGTTTATTCCTCATTTTTATTATGTAAATGTAATTACATATCTATTTTAATATTCATAATGTGAGGAATGAATTTGTTGAAAAAATTTTAAACTATCCATCTAAATATACGAGATTGATTTGTTCTCTAACAATTTTACTCTTGGTCGGTTTCCGACAGTAATCATCTAATCATTCTAGTTGATAATGAAAAAGTTTACATTCTCATACTCATTTAGTTTTAAGAAAAATATAAATTTCATACTACATAAAACCATTAAATAAAATCACTAGGATAACAATAACCACTAAATTCAGTTTTCTAAGTACGTTTAATGGATTAAACTAGATATTTTCTACTATAGGATGTTGAGGATTAATAATGTGATCGATGTTTTTAATTCGAAAAATATTTAGTTGGGAATATAAATCTACAATGTTATTGACTCGAGATCATATAATATTATTAGTTTCATAATTTAAACCTATTTTTTCTATCACATATGTTTATGTAATTATTGCTTCATAAATTTTATAAAAAAAATTAATGAAATACTTTGATGAGGACACAATATTGATTAATAATGTAAAAATTAAAAAATATATGAATATAATTTATAACATATCTTATTAAATCAAATGGTTTGGACCCTCTATATCTAGTACATTTCCCAAAACTCAGTTCCATCAAAAGTTTCCTCTAAAACATTGTCTCTAGTCACTGTCGCACACTGAAACGGTGGCACCGTAGCGGTCACAACATCACAACCACACATTGAAATGATTGAACCACATATGGTGGCACCGTAACAGTGGCATAGTGAGTGTGGCACTGTAATGGTGACATCCTCACGAAAAAACACTGAAATGGTGGAACCTCCTATGGTGGCACCCTGATAGTGGCACAATGACCATGAAAATCCTTACAGTGTCCCACCCTTATTTTTTTTCTAGTTCCACTGCCACAACATATCATTAGACATAAAAGTTCTCTAATACCCCTTTTGAATTCATTAAAATCCCATAAATGTTATCAAAAATATCCTAAGTGCCAGGTGACCATTGAATTTCCAAAACGTGTGGCCTTTTCCTCGGTTCCACACCATTTTCCCATACTCTTCAGTTCCTCCGCATGTTACATGCTTCCCTATAATTAATTGAAATCCTTTAACGCAAAACTAATATGGCCACCTCTCTAGTGATAATTATTATTAAACAATTAATTCCATCATGTGTAACTGTACAACAGAGTGGTGAAACCATGATCCAGCTTTAAATTTGTTCATGATTTCATATCCTATAACTCTTGGATCTCACCTTCTTATCACAGTGGAATTATTTCTTCTTCTTGGCTGATCCCTTTTCCTTTCCTCGGTGCGTTGGGAGCCCCCCTTCCAGACGCTAGTGGTGCACCTATACTGGATCCTTTCCTAATCAACATTAGAGTCCTCAATGATCCTACCCTCAATGTCGCGCATCCCCAGTTCACAGCACGTGGAAAAAAACATCGATCTTTGACCATACAGGTAGAGTTCATCATTGATCTCTATTTACTGTTTTTCATGTGAGGTGGGTATTCTAATTTTTCTATGGGAATAGATTAAACCAAACCATAAAAAAGATAATAAACAAACTTTTAATGAATTAAGAGTTGTGTTTGATGATGTTGTTGTACTTCTTAACCCTTTCTAACTTGTTGTGAATAATATGGGATTATGTCCACTGAAAATCATGACTATTGGTGGACCATTATGGAGCACTAATGAACCCTTGTTCATGGTTAATTCTGTGAGGATTAAATGGTTTTAATGTTGAATATAGTTAATCACACAAACTTGATTGATTAAAAGGATGTCATGTGAACAAGAACCTTTCTGTGATCATCCTGGTTAACCGAATGGAAAGCATGAACTCAATTAATGGTGTCTTTAAATCTAGAAACTCTTTTACTATGTCTTAGTATTTAGTGTATTTTTAATGCTTAATTTATGTCGGGTGACATAGATGTGGATGGGTTCCACTGTTGTAGTGCAGTTGTTGGTTTTTGGATCTAAGGCCATTTGGGCTATATGGTGGGTCTAGTTTTAGATTTAGTACTTTGAGGGATCTCACGAATCCCGATTTTTTTGGCTTACAAGTGAACTAGGATTGAATTATTAAATTGATACTTGATTATTTTTCCTTATTTGGCTTGTGGTGATCCATGTTAGTTTCCCAGTAGTGCTGAATTATTTAAATTGAATCACTTGAATGTGACAACAATAAGGGGTTCAATAGGGAATTGTTTTTCGGGAATGATTTCTGACAGGGTTGTGGATGTTGAGATTTTTATGAATGAATAGTGACAAGGGTGTTTGTGTGTGGTCTAGTTTTAGAACCCCTAGGTTAGGATGAGTACTTGTTTACCTATGTATATAATTTTAGTTCTTCTGTTTTGTATTCACACCCCAACCAAGTTAATCACTTCATGCCAAACACCCCCACATCATTGAGAGGGGATTTTTCCAACACTCATATGTGTTGATAAATATTATCTCTTTTTTTACTCCCCTTCCCGAGTATCCTAATGCTCCTCTGGCAGGTTGGGACACCCTGAGGTCAATTATAGCCCCAGATTCTTTGGGAAGGAAAGGTTGTGGGGTTGTCCCAGGTCTGTGTGGGAAGGTTGTTTCCCAAGTGTCTTCGAGATGAGGCACGAGTGTCTTTGTGTGTGGTAGTAGTTTTTAAGGCCCAGTTGACTTTGGGAATTGTGGTATTTGTTCTTGACATGGTTTCTATAGGCATGGATACATGTGGTTGTGTCCTAGGAGTTTTTAGTTGGGATGTGTGATTGTTGTAGTCCAGGTGTGTGCGGGTGTGGTATTGTTGTGGGATTGTGGTGAAAATTTTGGGGAAGGTCTGACACATAGGATGTCATCAATAACCAGTGGGAAGATGATGCAGGGTACCCAAACATCGATGTGTTATTACTATTACTCTACATGACTTGAATTATATGTGGGAGTGTGCCTTGTTGAGGTTTTGGTGGATAGTTTTATTGATATGTTCCTTGGTTAACTAATATATCATAGGTCATTAGAATGACTCCACACTTTTTTACAAGACCTTTTGGTTTTTCCTACTGAGTATACATGTATACTCACACTACGTAAATAAAACTGCTTTCAGGTTTCTAAGAGGTCTTTGGGGACCGTGCTGGACCCTATTAGCTCAGATGCTGAGTATAGCGACCCTGCCTTTTCTTACATTACTAACACATCATTTTAAAGGTAAAAAACATAATATTATTTCACATAGATGATCCAAAGGTTTTGTGTCTTGGGAAAAATAGGACTATACATATCAATTACAACATCAAGCACAAACATTTATTTAATTTCTTTTTCTCTAGATTTTTATTGGCACTTGAACTCTCCTTAGTACATGTATCCACCTGAGGATATACATCAAAAGGGGTGATCTATAAGACCATTAAGAGGATATATAAGAACAATATATCATGGGGTGAGAATTATCATGACATAGGCAAAAGATCATGAACATGATAAGAGAATAAAAGAACATTGAAATGTGGCTGTGCATAAAAATTAAACATCATTTCTTAGTGGTTGACAACCACACATACTTGTGAACCATGCTAGCATATTTTTTACACATCATTTCACATTTACTCATAAGATTCATCACTTTACCCAATGCATTGGAGTGCTCTAAAATTCCGGGCACACACGTCACATTCAATCATTCATATTGCGCATTATAATTCTAGGAACACCCATCACGTCATAGCATTATCATCATCATGCTTTCAAAATAAGCCATAAATAAATGATAAAAATAACTAACCCATGGAAAGGAAAGGGTTTCATCTCATAAGAAACCATTCATAAACATGGGGTTCCCAAAACAAATAGGGAATAACATACCTGATACAAGAACTATCAACATTTAATGAGAAGTAAAAGGTGAGTTCTTAGAAGAAGATTTCTTTTGAAAAACATTTTGTTTGACATAATAAATTGTGGTGAAAATTTATATCCTATAATAGTAAAGAAAATGATGAAAAAATTATTTTTTAGAAGCGACCATACCAAATTGGATTGAAAGAGGGAGAACCCTAGGAAATAAAATTGGGTTCAAGATTTTTCCCTTACCTTGTATCAGAATGATTCCTTCCCTTTAATGTCATTTATAATGACATTATTCTAATTATTTAGAAATCTAGAACCTTTTTTACATTAATATGTTTAATTATGGTTTAATTAATTGATTTAATGTGCCTTTGGATGAGTTATGTAGTTAAAAAAAACATTGTTCAGGAATGTTTGTTTTGATGGTTTTCTTGAGTGGTTCACTTGTACTCTTAAATTGAAGTTTGGGTAGAACATGGGTAAACATCCAGAACTGGTATTATATGTTATTAATGACATTACATGAGTTTTAATGATATTATAATTATCATATTTTATCCATGTGGATGAATCATTAGATAAGAGTTAAATGATGATTACATGGGATAATTTTGGCAGTTTTTCGATCCCAAAGAACTTTTTTTCATTTATCTCTTATAATATGGCCATAAGTTTTTTCCAGAAATTTAAATAGGAAATAATACATATAAAGAATTCTTGTTCAACCATAAATATGGTTTTATTGACCCGATCTGAAGGTAGAAATGGAAGATGAAAGAACGTCGTTCTTGAAGGTGATAAATTAACACCTGACGAACAATGTTCTCTTTAATAAAATAAAAGGAAGAGGGAAAGGGGGATGGATGATATAATATCCCATTATCATCATAAAATTCCCGTACATTTATAATAATAGAGTTACAATACCATTTGGATGAAGATAGGTGGTGAGATATCAAGAAATGAACTTGAACTTGAAAGGAAATTAATAGTGAAGAGGGGAGAAATTACCTCTTAAATCTTCCTCTTCAGATTCCCCTTAATGAAGCTAGGATTGGTCTTTTGATGTGAACATCAACTCTTGGACAAGTGAGAGGGGATAGGGAGGATGTTTGGGCAGAGTTTAGGTAAGACACGGAGCTTGAGAGGTGTGAGGGAATGAGGGTGTGAAGGGTGGTTTATATAGTGGAGGGGAGAGGGGTTTCCTTAATATAAAATTCATTAGATTATTAATTTCCCATAAGACAAGGAATAGTGAGTCTTGAATGACCAAGAATAGTTATATTATCATGTGATCCCAAGCCATGTGGGCTTGCATATGTAGAACATCACACATGACTCTATAATTAGCTTACATAGCTTATTTTTTGTCAATTAAGGTATTTCATTATTCATAAAAAATTCATGTATTTCAGAAAAATCCCAAAAATTTACCCCAACAATTTTTCAATGTGTAGAATCCAATAATGAAGTCCATTTTTCTAAAATAATTTTCTAGATATGATTAATTTTATATTTAATTAATATCATGATTTATTACACAGTTTGAAAACATTCATTTACTTATTCTTAAATATGCGTACACCATACTTTCACTTGAATATTATTTTTATACAATCATAGGTAAGGTTACTATTAATTAGGGTATATCACTATTCATAAGGGCATGTTATTATTCATAAGGGTAGGTTACTAATCACCAAAAATTATTTTTGTTTTATTTGACTCTAAAAATCATCTTGAACACAACCGTGTATGTCAGATTATTAAAATTCCAAACACAGAAGTGGAAAACATATGTTTAAAGGTCACTTATCACATAGTAGTTCATTATATTGTGTTTTCTTGTAATTTTATTACATAATTATAAGAATGGAATTTCCATTGAAAAATTTGTGTCGTTACATTCTTCCCCAAATAAGAAATTTCACCCCTGAAATTTCACTTTACACAAAAAGGTGAGGCTGTTTCTCCGTCATTGCTTCTTCTGGTTCCCAAGTTTCTTCCTCAAACATATAGTTCCTCCACAAAACTTTTTAAAAGATGGGTTTTCTTGTTACATAAAACCTTATCTCTCTAATCTAGAATCTTTACGGGCTACTCCTCATAGGAGAGATCATCTTGCAGCCACACCACCTCTGAGTTTAGTACATTTGAGGGGACTGGTATGTACTTCCTTAGTAGTGATACATGAAAGACATAATGAACTTGAGACATATTCGGTGGAAGTTCAAGATGATAGGCCACTGCTACTATGCGATCAAGGATCTCAAAGGGGCCAATGTACCTTGAGCTTAGCTTCCCTTTCTTCCCAAATCACATGACTCTCTTCTATGGAAATATTCCAAGGAAGGCATTATCTCCAACATCAAACTCCAAATCCATTTGACGGTTGTCAACATAGCTCTTTTTCCGACATTAAGAAGATTTTATGTGTTTCTGGATGACTTGAACCTTCTCTGTCATCTCTTGAACCAGATTGAGTCCAAGTAGCTTTCTTTCTACAGCTTCATCCCAACAGGTTGGAGTTCGACATCGCTTTCCATACAGAGCTTCATATGGAGCCATATGAATAATCGATTGGAATCTATTGTTGTATGAGAACTCAACCAATGGGAGATGATGATCACATCCACCATTGAATTATAGGGAGCAGGATCTTAGCATATCTTCAAGTGTCTGAATAGTTCCTTCAGACTGGCCATCAGTTTGGGGGTGATATGATGTGCTGAAATTTAATTTAGTACTCAAAGAAAGTTGAAGGCTCCTCTGGAATTTAAATATGAACCATGGATCATGGTCAGAGACAATTGAGTTTGTAACACCGTGTAGTCTCACCACTTCCTTCACATATATCTTTGACAATTGTTCAAGTAAGAGATCATCCCGAATAGTGAAAAATAGAAAGCCTTGGTTAGTCGATCAAGCACAACCCATATCAAATTATTTCCCATTGACATTTTTCAGGAGACTCGTGACAATGTCTATAGTAACATTTTCCCATTTACACATGGGTATAGGCTATAGCTGCATCATACCTTTGAACTTTTTTCTCTCAGCTTTAACATGCTAACATACCAAGCACCTTCATATATATTCCGCAATGTCCTTATTCATGTTATCCCACCAGAAGTATTCTCGGAGATCACGGTAAATCGTGGTACTCCCAGGATGGATAGAGAATGTTGAGTTATGTGCATTGTCCAATAGCTCCATCTTTATCTCGAGTGATGAAGTCACACAAAGCTTCATTCCAAACTGAATCGTACCATCATCGTCAATATGGATCTCTTTCAGCTTCTCTTCTATTACTGCATTCACCCTCTTTTGTATCTCCACATCATCCCTTTCACCTTCCTTAATCTTCTCCTGGATGGATGGTTTCACATTCATTTGGGAAAGGTATGATGTATTCCCTACCCTTATGATTTCCAAATCCATTCATTGCATATCCAAGAAGATATGGTCTTTCTCAATCTGTATCATGGATAGAGTAGTGGGTTCTTTTCTACTTAGAGAATCAGCTACCTTGTTCACCTTTCTAGGATGGTAGTGAATAGAGAAAACGTAATCCATTATTAGCTCTAACCATATCCTTTGACGCATATTGAGATCCTTTTGTGTGAATATATAGTTTATGCTCTTGTGGTCTATGTATATGTCACACTTCCTGCCATAAAGGTAGTGCTGATAGATTTTCAAGGCCAAAATCATAGCTGCCAGCTCTAGATCATTCGTCGTGGAGTTCTGCTCTTGGATCTTCAACTCCCATGAGGCGTAGGATATAACATTTTCATTTTTCATGAGTAGACACCCCAAGACTTTCTGTGAATCATCATTGTATATCACAAAACACCCTCCACTTTTCAGAAGTGTGATTACAGGTGCAATGATATGGCTTCTATTTATCCCTTTGAAGATTCCATCACATTCTTTCGTCTAGACATAGGTTACCCCTTTCCTTGTTATCATAGTTAACGAGCTTGAAGATCATGAGAAGTTTCACACTAAATGTTGGTAGTACCCAACTAATCCAACAAAACAATGGATTTCTGTGACACTAGAGGGCCTGGGCCATTCCCTAATCGCCCTTGTTTTCAACGGATCCACAGAAAATCCCTCACTTGTGATCACATGTACCATGAACATGACATGATTTATCCAAAAGTCACACTTTCTGAACATGGCGTACAACCTCTCCTTCCTCAATGTCGCTTACACAAGTCTTAGATTTTATTCATGTTCCTCCTTGATCTTGGAGTAGATGAGAATATCATCAATATACACTACCAAAAATTTGTTAAGGTAATGTCTAAAGTCTCTATTCGTCAAATCAATGAAGATTTCAGGGTAATTAGTAAGTCCAATGGGCATCACCAAAAACTCATAGTGCCCATACCTTGATCGAAAGGAATTCTTCTGAATGTCATCCTCATTCACATTACATGATGATATCGAGAATGAATATCCACCTTTGAGAATTATTGAGCACCTCTTAACTGATTAAAAAAGTCGTCAATCCTTGGAAGATGATACTTGTTCTTTATGGTGATCTTGTTCAGTTCCTGATAATCAATACATAGCCACATTGTTCCATCCTTCTTCTTAACTAAGTGCACTGGCACACCCCAAGGTGATGCACTAGGTTGTATGAACCCCTTTTCTAGATTCTCTTTCAGCTATTTCATTAAATTCTCCAGTTCGATATGATCCATCCTATAGGCACACTTTTAAATAGAAGTAGCTCAGGGTATGTGTTCAATTAAGAAATCTTCCTCACGATCTAGGTGAATTCAGGGTAACTCTTCATGAAATACATTGTTGTATTCCCTCACGATGGGCATTTCCTCAAGGTTGGCACTTTCCTTCAACTTAACCATTTGGGTGAGGTATGCTTCTTCATAGGGAATCAACACCCACACCATTAATGGATTTTTAAAAGGAGATTCATGATCTTCCTTGCATTTGTAGAGGATTATGGGATGGTTCGGAATATGAATTGATATTTCCTTTTCCTGGCAGTTGATATGTGCTCTATATAAAGAGATCCAATCTATTCCCATTATAGCGTCGAATTCCACCAATGGAAGTATTATGAGATTTTCCAGAAGAATCTTCCAACACGCACCAACAGGAGAAGAGTCAAACACTTTGGTTGCAATGATTGCACAACTTGGTGTTTTTAAAGATATCCCTACTTCAAGGTTTTGGGGCTTAGATTCTATAGTTCAAGAAAACTTGAAAGATATAAAGGAATGTGTAGAACTAGAATCAAATATGACTTTTTCCATTCTTGAGTGAATAGGAAGTGTACCTTGTATGATTTAATTATCATGATCCACCTCCGCAGTAGTGATGGCATAAGCCGTCCCTTGTTCCTTTGGCTTTGGTGGTTCCTAACCTTGATTATCCTCAAGAACTTAAGGTTTAGTGCACTAGCTTCCATAGTGCGCTAGCTCGCTATAGTTTTAGCATTGAACCATAGGTGGTTCTCTCCTTTATTCCACCACATTATCCTTCCTTTTCATGTCTTTTCGACACTCTTGAGCATGGTGTCCTTTTTTCACACACTTTAAGCACTTCCCCATCCCTTTGAGGAAGTTCTCGTGGTGAAACGTCCCAAATTATTGGCATGTGGGTCATTGAGTTTTCTTCCCACATTGGTAACTAGATCCTCTATCTTGAAACTCCATCTTTCCTTTATTATCCCCATAGCCATGGGACCATTCTCCAAACTAAATCTCCACATTGTGGTCACATCGAACAAATTCTTCATATGTCCCAATGTCTCGAATTGCAAGAGCCTTTCGAAGGAGTGATTTTAATCCACTAAAGAATCTATCAATTTTGCTACCAGTATTGATAACAAAACCCAAAGCATACCTTTCTTGCCTTGTGAAAATTCTCTTCATAGGTTGTGACAAATTCTCTTTCTATTTTCTAGAGCTCTATTAATTCTCTCTCTATATTTATATGAAGTGTTCATTGGAAATACTTATTAAGTAACATTATCTTAATGTCTTCCCATTCCATATCTTCAAATTCCTCCCTTGGATTGGTGTTCTTAATAAAATCCCACCATTGATTGGCTTCTCTATATAGAAGATAAATTCTAGAGTCACCTTTTCTATCTCATAAAAATGATTAAACGAAAAGATCTTCTACATGTAGTTGACCCACTGTTCTGCAACTGGTGGATCAGAAGATTCATTAAACGTTGGTGGTTGTTGTCGCATAAAACATTTGATAGCCAGCTGCTCCCTCATTGGTGAAGGAGGATGTTCCCCATTATTATGGTTATTGTTATTAACCTGAGATAATTGGGTAAGAATCTCCAAGATTTTTTTAACTCCACCTCCCAAATCATTGGGGATTTCATTCGGGCAATCCTTTCATTGTCCCTCGCATGAGTTTTTGGCCTGATTTCTCCTAGTTCCCACCATTTTCTAAAATAGAAAAGGTTATAACAAAACATAAGTAAACAAGACATGAATAATTTATTCATTTAAACAATTTATATCAAAATCATAACATATGGGATCCCTATATAAATATTCTTGTGTAAATATTTGTACTTAGTCTCATGCTAGAGGTTTTCTCAATGGTGTACTAATCCTAATTCACAAATTAACTAAACCTTTCCTTTGATACCAACTATAGCAACCCTAACTTTTCATAAATTACTATTAAAACATTTTAAAGGTAAAAAACATAATATTATTACATATAGAGGATCCAACGGTTTAGTGTATTGGGAAAACTAGGTCCATACATAGCAATTATAACATCAAGAACAAACATTTGTTTAATTTCTTCTTCTCTAGCTTCTTATTGGCACTTGAACTCTCCTTTGTACATGTAGACACATGAGAATATACATAAAAAGAGGTGAGCTAAAAGCCTAGTAAGAGTATATATAAGAGCAATATATAATGGGGTGAGCATAATCATTACATAGGAAAAAGGTCATCAACATGAGATGAGCATTAATAAAAGACTTGAAATGTGCAATGCTTAAAAATGAAACATCATGTCTTAGTGGTTAACTACCACACATACTTGTGAACCAATCTAGAATTTTGTTCACACATCATTTCACATTTAATCATGAGATTCATCACTTTACCCAATGTGTTATAGCGCTGTATAATTCCAGGCGCACCCATCACATTCAATCATTCATATTGTGCAATATAATTACAGGAACACTCGTCACATCATAACATTATCATCATCATGCATTCCTGATTGAACAAAAACGGATGATGAACATAACTAAACCATGGAATGGAAAGGGTTTCATCTCATAAGAAAACATTCATAAACTTGGGGACCCCAAAACAAATAGGGAATAACATTCTTGATACATGAACCATCAACCTTGAATGAGAAGTAAAAGGTGAGTTCTTAGAAGAATAGTTATTTTGGAAAACATTTTGTTTGACATAGACAATATTGGTGAACAATTATATCCTATAAATGGATATAAAATGATGAAAATATGATTTTTAATAAGTGACCATACCAAATTGGAGTGGAAGAGGGAGAACCCTAGGAATGAAAATTGGGTTTGAGATTTTCCTCTTACCTTGTATCTGAATGATTCCTTCTCTTTAATGTCCTGTATAATGACATTATATTCATTAATTAGAAATAAATATCCTTTTTTACATTAATATGGTTCATTATGGTTTTATTAAGTGATTTTACATCTCTTTGGATGTGTTATAGAGTTTAAAATCATTGTTCAGGAATGTTTGTTTTTATGGTTTTCTTGAGCGGTTCACTTGTATTCTTAAATTGATGTTTTTGTAGAACATGGGTAAACATCCAGAATTGATATTAAATTTTATTAATGATATTACAGGAGTTTTAATGACCATATAATTAATTATATTATATCCATGTGGATGAATCATTATATAATAATTAAATGATGATTATTTGGGTTAATTAGGGCGGTTTTTCGATCACAACGATCTTGTTTTAATTTATCACTTAGTATTATGGCCATAAGTTTTTTCAAGAACATTAAATAAGAAATAAAACATATAAAAATTATTTTTCAACCATAAAAATGGTTTCATGACCAGATCTTATGGTAGAAATGGAGGACGAAAGCATGTCGTTCTTGAAGGTGATAAATTAACACCTCACGAACAACGTTATCTTTTAAAAAATAAATGGAAGAGGGAAAGGGGGTTGGATAATATAATATACCATTAGCATCATAAAATACCATTACATGTATAATAATGGAGTTACAATACCATTTAGATGATGATATATGGGGAGAGATCATGAAATGAACTTGAACGTGAAAGGAGATTAAAGGAGAAGAGGAGAGAAATTACCTCTTATATCCTCCTCTAGAGATTCTACTTAAGGAAGCTAGGATTAGACTTTTGACGAGACCAGAAGCTCTTGTATGTGTAAGAGAGGATAAAGAGGATTTTTGTGAAAATTTTAGAGAAGGCATTGAGCTTTGGTATGTATGAGTGAATGAGGGTGTGAAGGGTGGTTTTTTATATTAGAGGGGAGATGGGTTTCCTTAATATAAAATTCATTAGTTTATTAATTTCCCCTAAGACAAGGAATAATGAGTCATGAATGAAAAATAATAGTAATTTTATAATTTGATCTTGAACCATGTGGGCTTACATCAGTATAACATTACACATGAATCTATAATTAGTTTATTTATCTTATTTTTGTAAATTACGGTATTTCACAATTCATCAAAAATTCCATTATTTTAGAAAAAAACCCAAAAATTTACCCCAACCATTTTACAAGATGTAGAATCCAAAAATGAAGTACATTTTTCAAAAATAATTTTCTAAATATGATTAATTTAATAATTAATTAAAATCATGGTGTATTACTAAAAAACATTTTTAAAACATTCATTTACTTATTCTAAAATATAGGTATATCATACTTTCACTGGAATATTTTTTTTATACTATCATATATAAGGTTACTATTAATTAGGGTAAATCACTATTCATAAGGATATGTTACTATTAATAAAGGTAGGTTACCATTCGGAAAAAATTATTTTTGACTTATTGGACTCCAAAAATCATCTGGAACACAACTGTGTATGTTAGATTTTTAAAATTCCAAACACAGAACTGAAAAAATTATGTTTAATGGTCACTTATCACTTAGTAGTTCATTATGTTGTGTTTCCATGTTATTTTATGACAAAATTATAAGAATGGAATTTCCATTGAAAAAATTTGGGTCGTTTCACTGAGACCGTTGACCTTGTTGTTTTCTTTTAATTTTTTGGATATTCCATTTGAATGTTTTCTTGTACTTTTATCACTTTATTTTTAGAACATTCATACAGGAATGGACTGTTTTGGCCTTACTTTTACTTCAATATTTACTGTAGTTTTGTATTTACTATCTTATCTCATAATCCTACTAAATTAAAAGGGTAATGCCTTCCATATTACGATTGATCATATTACCTTAGTGCTAGTTTCCACTCCGAGGCCTATTAAAGGCAGGTCTCAGGGGTCATTATTCATCCTTAAAATTGAGAGAGGAAGGGATTGGCAATCTATTGTGCCTTCCCTCATCTTGGTGAAGGGATTCCATGCTAGAATGGGTTCAAAAATAATTGTTGAGATATAGGATAGAGTTCAGAGATAGGCACTAAGGACTGTAAGGGATGGTAGGGAAACAATGTTAGGAAATATTGACACGTGAAATAGGCATGGGAATACTAGATAGGAAATGTGATTTTAGGACCCCCTATGATTTGGTGCAAGAACTCTGGGCCTACCGAATGACCAAGTGAGGCAACATTGATTACAGTGTACATAACATCAGAAATGTAATGCATCATAATGACTTTTGTTCATGTGTTTCTTAGGTACTTTGGGGATCTAAAGTAAATGAAACGTTTAAGAAAAAGTTATAAAAAATATTTTACACTACTCAAACTAATGCATTCTTTATTTATCTTACATCTACAACACAGAGACAACGACCATGATTAGTACTGGTGATCGAGTACTAGGAGGATGATTTAGCTAATCAACATAGGGATAACTGAGAGGAATAAGATGACTATGGGAAATGTATGATTTGTGCATTTCAGCAATAAACCCTTAAGAAGTATGAGGGCAATGTCTCAGGCATGGAGATAGAGATCTGACTCGAGGAGCTTGTGATAGATTTCATCTTGATCCAGAATTTGACGGAGTACTGGGATCCTCTGGCTATAAGCCAAATGTGGGGAGCAGTGCATTAGTGGTGGACAGTCTATCTTGAGGAGAAGAGGGAGCCTGAGGATTCGTGGACTGACTTCAAGTTAGATTTTCAGGCAGAATTTCTCTATTCCATAATGAATGGTGAGAAGATGCAGGAGAAACTGTCTCTTTAGTAGGGGTGTATATCAGTGAGGGAGTTGGGGATCAAGGCCAATGATCTCATTCTCTTTTTTCCAGGCCACTTTTTAGTTGAGGAGTCTTGGGAGAGACATTTAGGGGAGGCACTCCATCCTTCTATTCAGTATGTTTTTACTCAATTCACTCTACTGACATACTTGGAGGTCCAGGAGAATTCTGATGTGGTTGAGATGATGCACAAGCATGAATGTGTGCTTTGAGAATATATCCAATTGGGCTCATCAATGTGGAAGGCCGCTCGTAGTAGGCTTCTAGCATTAGTCCCTCATATGTTTCAGCTATTAGGAGGGATTCCCTAGCTATACCAGTTTTGATCTCATGTCCATCACACATTTTTTCAGACCCAAGACTGATATGCTTCATCTGTGGTAGCCATGGGAACCTTCAGAATTAGTTCCCAGACCGAATGTAGTATAGTGCGGGTGGTCCGGTTTGTGCCCACCATAGCAGCAGCAGTTTTCCGCGTGGCCCTTCTAGCACACGGATCAGGGGAAAGGAGCTCCCACCCCATCGAGAGCAGCCATAGTAAGAGGATGATGAACTTAGGTCACTCCATAGGGACATCGACTAGGGCATGGTCATGGAGGCGGCTGACAGCAGAGGGGCAGTAAAGCTAGGCATGAATAGTTTCAATCCACAGAGGGAGTAGTTACAGCAGGGCCTGAGGGCATCCGAGGTATGATCAGCATGTTTTGAACTCTTTCAAGTGACTTTATTAATTCAGGAGCTTCACACATCATGGTAGAACATAGTCTAACCCATGCATTGGTTCTAGACATTTATAGAATATCTATACCCCTAGTTTTGGGTACGCTAGTTGGAGGTCAGAATAAATTGTCTCATGTTTGATGATGATGTAGACAGATGTTGGTACTACATCAGTACAATGTGGATATTATTTTTCTATAGATGTTACCATATGATTTCATTCTAGGCATCGATCAGTTGTTCTATTTGTGTGCCATCATCGACTGCTTCTAGATAAGGGTTGTGTTTTCAGATATGGGAAGCTGATGTGTGACTTTCATCAGTGAGAGAGGTTATTAGGTGGGTAGCAGGAGAGTGGATCCCTCTCTATCTATGTTAGTGGAGCTATTACTGTAGTCACCAGACTCAGAGATCGTGGAAGATTTGGATGTTTTTAGTGAGATCTTGGACGTCTTACCTCAAGAGGTGTTGGCTCTACCCCCTTGAAGTGTTGTTTAGTTTGGGATAGACTACAACCCATTGCCCATCAGATTTTGCTGTCTTTCTAGCAGATGGCACCATCAGAGTTGAGAGAGTTACAGATTTTTATTGACAATATGATGAAGAGGTGTTATCTTCAACCATGCGCATTGCCATGAAGTTCTCCAGTCTACTTCACAACGAAGGTAGATGGTTTTCTCAGGATGTTTAAAATCTTATAAAGGTTTAACCAGGTGATAGTTACGAACTATTAGCCCCTCTCAATGATAGAAAACATATTTTGATTAGTTTAAGGGGGAATTATGGTTCTCTTTTATCGACCTGTGGTCGGGATTACACTATTTCATGGTGAATAAGTGTTACATCTTGATGACTGCCTCCAGGTGCAGATATGGGCACTTTGAGTTCATGGTCATGTCATTCGGCATTGAGAATGTCCCAACTGTGTTCCTTAGGCTCATAAACCTTGTCTTCCAAGAATATCTTGACCGATTCATAGTCATGTTTATTGATGACATCCTAATCTACTCATGTTCAAAGGAGGACCACAATGAGCATCTGAATATTGTTTTAGGGGTCCTTTGAAAAAACCAGCTCTATGGTAAGTTTCCCAAGTGTATGTTCTGAACATTGGAAGTGTAATTAGTTGGACATGTGGTTTCTGGGCATGGGATATAAGACATCCCATAAATGGTCTAGGTGGTCGTTTAATTATAATCACCCATGAATGTGATTAAGGTTCGTAGTTTCCTGCATCAGGTAGGCTATTTCTGAAGGTTCGTGTCCAAATTCTCTCATGTTACTTCTACATTGATATCTTTGACTAGAGAGGACCAGGTCTTCATGTGGGGGGAACAGTGTCTAGAAGTCGTTATTTATCTAAAATAGAAGTCAGTTAGTGACCCCAATGATGGGGTTCCATGAATAATGGGTGATTTTCGAGGTGTTCTACGATTCTTCAGGATAATACTTGGGGTGTGTGCTGATGCACCAATAGGGGAAGATCTTTTATTTGTCTAGGTAGTTATGTTCCCAAGAGCGTAACAATTCCACCCATGACATGCAGATCACAACAGTTGTGTTCACAAAAAATATGTAGCAGAACTACCTCATCGAGAGTGATTTTTGGTCTTCAGGGATCAATAGAGGTTGAGGTACATCTTCTGTTAGTGAAACCAGAACTTGTGACAATGGAGTTGAATAGAGTTTCATCTAAACTAAGACATAAAAATCACATACACTAATGGTAAGGGTAATGGTGTGGCTAATTCCTTGAGCAGGAAGTCATAGAAGGATGCATTTCAAGAGTCAGCTAATACTTGGAGAGAGATATTGGAGTTGGACACCCTACACCAAGATGAAAGGGTAGAGGAAAGCAGAGGTTGTTTGTTCCAGATGAGAGTTTATTCTTCTCTGTTGCGGCAGGTGGAAGAGTCTCAGTGGGGGAATGTAGAGACTTATGTGATTCATTATCATGTTATCCTGGTTGATGCTTTAGAAGGATGGTTGAAAGACCAGCAATATTAGATAATGTTTCATGGAATGTTGTTTGTCCCCATAAAAATGCGCAATATAGATCTTTTATAGTTCCAAAAACTCACCCATGGTTGTACACCCTAGATTATCCAAGATATATCTGGGTTTTATGTCTTATTATTGGTGGCCTGGGGTGAAGCAGGATGTGGCATAGTTTGTGGAAAATTTCCCTATGTGTCAGCAAGAGAAGGATGAATACCAAATCCAAGGAGGTCTATTAGAACCTTTTGATGACCTTGAGTGAATGTGGGAAAACATGTCGAGAGATTTTATCATGGGACTACCCAGAGTTCAAATGGGTTATGATGCTATCTGGGTAGTGGTAGAATAGCTGACAAAATTAGCTCGCATACTAGAAATCAAGGAGTCAAGCATGGTGGGTGCCCAAGAACAAAGTTATGTGGATGAAGTGGTGAAGTGTAATGGAGTTATGGAGTCCATAGTCTCCGATTGAGATACCCGATATATCTCATAGGTCAGGAAAGGATAGTAACATGCGTTTGGTACCTGGATAAGCCTCCACATTGCTTTCCACCCCCAGATAGATGGGAAGACAGAACGCACAATCCAAAAATTGGATGATATGCTATGGGCATGTGTCTGGGACTTTGGGAGAATGTGGGTATGACACTTGCCTCTATTAGAGTTTTCATAAAACAATAATTATCACTCGACTACTAGAATGGCCCCATTATATGATATTAATTGGAGGTCATTTCACTCACCTGTGTGCTTGGAAGAGGTTGGGGAAGCTGGTGTTCATGGCCCGAAGGAGGTGAAGATAATAATGGAGAAGTTTCAGCTTATATGGGATAGGATGAAGGAGGCACTGGACCAGAAGAAGTCATATGATGATCATATGAGGAGACCCCTAGAGTTCGTGGTTGGGGAACATGTGTTCTTTAATGTCTCCCATGATGTGGGAAAAAAGGTTCGAAAGGGGGAGTATGCTTTCTCCCCAGTTCATTGGACCATTCGAGGTGTTGCGGTTGGTCGACATAGTGGCTTACCAACTAGCCCTACCACCACTACTACAGAATGTGAGAGACTTATTATATGTGTCTAATCTCAATCAATATCTTCCTTATGATTCACACATCCTCAACAATAAAATGATATATATCAAGGACAATGCGATGTTCATAGATAGACCAGTGAGGATTGAGGGTTGTGAAGAGAATGTGTTTAGTGGATTAACCATTCCCTTAGTTCGTGTGTTTTGGATGCATGGTGGCCTCGAGGAGAGTACCTGGGAATGGGAGGCACAAATGAACACTTAGTACCATGAGTTATTTTGAGATTTTTTCTGTTCTATTTTATACTTTTTTGTGATGAAGTGCATTACCTTGTTAACTATGAGATTCACTAATTTCCTTATTCTCTGGATGTGTATGAAGATTCCTAACTACGGGGAGGGGAGGACCTGATCCCTAATCAAGAAACATTAAGGTGGATGTGATTAAACCCATATGGGCGAGTCAGTGTTGCTCAATGTGGATAGTATCTCTTCATGGAGGAAAGAGACCCCTAATCCATATGTCTAGATAGTGACACCTTTTTATGTTTGTGTGATTGCATGAGAGAGAGGAGTTCATACATGTCAATAAGGTTTACTATTGATATGAATCTTCAAAGTGGTTGTTCAAACATCTCTATTATCTTTAGATTTATCCCTGAATTCTTGAGTACAAGTATACTTTGAGAGGTATCAGATGTAATGGTTCAGACACTCTTGGAAATATACATTTCCATAAACTCGTTTACAACAAATGGTTCCACCATAATAGTGGAAACAGTCACAACCGCACACCGAAACAGTGGAAGTACTTATGGTTTCCCTCTGAATATATGTCACAGTGACAATGACACTATAACGGTGGTACCATAGTAGTCACATCATCATGGTCACACACTGAAGTTGGCACAACATATGGTGGCACTATAATGGTGGAATCGTGATGGAGGAATGGTAATTGTCTCTCCATCACAGTCACACAACGAAACGGTGGCTCTGCTTATGATTGCATTATGATGATGGCATAGTGACTCTGACACCGCTTACAGTGTCCCTCCATGGTTCTTTTTCCATTTCTAGTCTAAAAACATATATTTTGGTATAAAGTGAATTAATACCCCTTTTAAAGACATTAAAAGCTCTTAAGTGATATAAAAAATTCCCCAAGAGTTGGGTGACCCTTGACTTACAAAAACGGGTGGCTTTTTCCTCACTGACACACCATTTTCCCATACTTTCCACTTCAACCCCAGTTAGATGTTTCCCTCTAATTAATTGAAATCCTAAAATGCACAAATGTTATATCCACCTCTCCAATGAGAATTATTAAATAAATATTAATTCCATCGTGTATAACCGTCCAACCAAGTGGTGAAGCCACGATCCTCCTTTAAATCCATTCAAGATTTCATATCCCATAACTCCAATATTACACCTTCTTATCACACGATATTTCTTTATTTTTCTTAGCTAGACTCTTTTCTATTCCTTGGTTCATTTTGATCCCCATTCCTGATGCTAGTTGTGAGCCTATACTGGACCCTTTCCTACACATCATAGGAGTCTGATAAGTTCCTCACCAACAGGTCATTCATCCCCTATTTTCGGTACATGGATAAAAACTTCGATCATTGATAATCCAGGTAGTGTTCTTCATTTATATTTCTTTATTATGTATCATAACAGGCATGTATGCTAATGTTTGTATGGGGATGGATGAAACCAAACCATAATGAAGATATTAAATAGACTTTCAGTGAATGATGGTGTTAGATTGATGAATACATTCTACTCTATTACCCTTTCTTACATGTTGTGATTTGTATGGGATTATTTCCACTAAAAATCTCAGTCATTGGTTGTCCTTTTTTTCTCACTAATGAACCCATATTTCTGGTTAATTTTATGTTGATTAGATAGATGTAATATGGAAATTGGTTAATCATGTAAAATCAGTTGATTAAATGGATGTCTAGTTAACAAGAACCCTTATGTGATCAACCTAGTTAACCGAATGGATATAAGGAACTAAATGATTGGTGTGTTTAAATCTGGAATCTTCCTTTCTCTTTCTTGGTTTTATATGTGGCCGTTTGACTTGATTCTTGTCTTGGGAAAGGAATGGGGATGGGATCCCCTACTATGGTGAAGTTGTTTGTTTGTGGATATATGGCCATGTGGGGCTGTTGGGTGGGGCTTGGTTAGGTTCTAGTACATTGAGGGATCTCACAGGTCACTTTTTTTGTTTTTGGAATACAAGAGAATCAGTTGTGAATGCATAATTACTGCATGATAGTTTTTCCTTCATTGGCTTGTGGCTATGCCTATAATTTTCCTAGTAGTGAAGAATTATATAAATTGAAATACTTGACTGTGATAACAATATTGTGAAAATTGGTGTATTTTAATATGGGAATGAGTTGTGACTTCGTTGAGGCTGTTGTGATTTTGGTGAATGAATAGTAATGAGGGTTTTTGCATATGGGCCAGTTTTAGAACCCCTAGTTTGGGATGAGTTCTTGTTTAGATATATGTATAATTATAGTTCTAATTTTTCTTATTTGTTCCCTACACAGGTAGAGGACATCATTCCAAACACCCCCATTTCATGGGGGAGGGTGTGTTTCCAAACACTCTGATGAGTGGCTGGTTATTAGATCCATTTTTTCTCCCTTTACGGAGTATCCCAACTCTCCTCGGGTAGGCTACGATGGCCTGAGGTCCATTATCTTCCATGATTATTTGGGCAAGGAATGTTGGGGGGTTGGACCAGGTGTGTGCAGGCATGTTGATTCCCATGTGTCTTCGGGATGAGGCCTAGGTGACTCTAAGAGTGGTAATACTAGTTCATGCTAGGTGTCTTCTGGCGTGGAAATATTCATTCTATCCTAGGGTTCTATGGGAATGGTTATGTGTGGTTGTGGCCAAGGTGTTTGAGGGTAGGATGTGTGATTGTGGTATCCCAGGTGTCTGTAGATGGGGTATAGTAGTGGGACTAATGTGAAAATGATGGGGAATGTCTGACGCGTAGGATGTCTTCAATATCAAGTGGGAAGGTGGTGCGGGGAACCCAAACATCGATGAGTTATTACTATTACACTACTTGACTTGAATAATTTGGGGAGTGTTCCTTGGGGAGGTTTGGGTGGATAGTTTCCTTCTTAGGTTCCATGGTTACCTCCTTTTTTCACGAGGCATTAGAATGCCTCCCCACTTGTGCAAACGAGGTTTTTGATTTCCCTACAGACAATACCTGTATACCCACCCTATGTATATAAAACTACTTTCTGTTTTCCATGAGGTCTTTGGGGAACATACATGACCCTATTAGCTTGGACGTCGGGACAGTTGATGTTGTTGTTTTTCGTTCATTTTGGTACTTCCTTTTGGAATGTTTCCTATACTTGTACCACATTATTAATGGAACATGCATATGGGAATGGGTTTATTTGGCTTTAATTTTACTTCAATATTTGGTGTTGTTTGGGATTTACCATCTTATCTCCTAATCATACTAAATAAAAAGGGTAATGAGTTCTATATTACGAGTGATTCTATACCCTTGGTGCAAGTTGCAACTCCGTGGACTATTGATGATGGGTATCATGGGTCATTATCCCTCCACTAACATGAGGGTGTAAGTGTTAGGAAACTTTTTATCCCTTCCCTCATCATGGTAAAAAATGGGTCATGGCATCAAAATTATTAGACAAGGTCTATCATATTTAAGGTTTATTTTATTTAATGTTATCTAAAATATTATTTAAATTATACAAAATGGTATCTAGATATAATATGAGTTCATCATTTCATATCTCCCTAGAGTGTCAAAAGTAGGTTCATAATTAGTCCACCATATCTTAAACCATGTTATGATTATTTCAATAACCAATCTACAATTTTTAGGGTTATTACCTCTATGAAAAATTTTGTTGGAAAATGTATTAACTTGTTTCTATAAAGACATATATGAAATTAAAAACATTATAAAATAAATAAAAATATCTAAAAATAGATGATGAATTAGTAAGTATACATAACAAGTGGGGTATCGCAATTATATTCTAGTTGTAATCCTCAAGAATATAGTGACATCTCAATTGATATGATTTTTAATTACTAATTTTCCAAATAAATATTATTTGATAATTCCTAACTAAATGTTCCATTTATTATTGTCATAAATTACCAAGAGGCCTACTGTAATTGAGAGTTAAGGTATATATACAGTTGATATAACATAATATTTAGTATCAATATTTTACACTCTAAAATTGGATCCCTATATTATTTTGACTCTTAATGTTTCATAGTATAACCATGAGATATACAAAGAAATGTTTGAGATATACATATTTCAAATAGAATAATCAAATCCAAACAATATTTAAAATAATGAATGTGAACCAAGGGTAATTTCATAAGGATATAATGTTGTTATATTCTTACATTCTCAAATAGATAAATTACATGAGAATTAATCCACAAAAAATAATAGAAACATTGGAATATAGAAAAACCATATATGGTTTCATCGTATTTATAATTTGAGGATAACCACCAAGGAATCATAAGTATACATAGAGGTTAACATCCATTATATAAAAAAAAAATTCATTTGTTACCCTCAAGTACACTGTAATAGGTTTCTATTGTGATGAAAATATTACACAATTCATAAAAGAATTATCAGGTCTCACCATTTTTATGTCACACTTCACTTGTGCCACATTAATTATCTAAAACAAGAACATACTATATCATATCAGTCCCATGATTAATGAATATATATTTAATAGATGGATGTCCTTATTCAAATAAGGATATATATTTTTAGGTGAATAATATTTAATGAAAATTTAGTTTGGTTTACACAGCTAAAGAATATGGAATGTGAACTAATGAGTAAATTATTGAAGAAAAACGAGTGTGTGTAAATTTTAATTAAAAGTACTTATGAGAGAGAGAGGGATAATTTCACATTTTAGGTAATCATTTTGGATATAAATGATGAATAATAATATATGTAAACTTCATCATTTAGAAATTATAAGGATCTATAATTATGGATGTCCATGATCTGAAATTATAATGGAGAGAATTCATAGTGTTATATGGATCATCATAATGATTGACTGGTGCACTTCAAAACTTGAGAACATACAAGGATAGTCTCTTTATATAGGGAATAAGGAGTATTCTGGTTCAATGTCATTTTATTGGAGTTTTATTGATAAACTAGTGGAAATTTATACTTGTAGAGGGAGGAATTTAAGGCACAAAATATTTTTATTTTTATTTTTTTGACTACATACAAACATTATAGGTGGACTCAATAAAACGATACATTCTATTTAATTAGTTATACATTGTAAAATATTTAAACATTAAAAAAATTGATTATTGTAATAAAAAATACTACCACCTCATTTAATGAATTCAATTTAATTTTATTTTTATTTATGAAAAAATAGCTATAGTAACAAAACATTGATAAATTATTTATATTTACAAAATTATTTTTAAATTTTTTATTTGACTATATTAGTTAAATTTTTATGTAGATATATATTTCATTAATTTTTAAATGTATCGTACGTCATAATGACATCATATTTTTTTAATGATGCAAAATCGAAAGTACATTCCCTTCACCAAAAAATCATCATTTTCCAACAAATAACTTCAATTCACCTTAATATAATTTCAGTATTCCATGTCTAAGGATACAATATCATTATTAGTAATAATTCTCCATTAATTGGAAATTTAATAATAGCTCAATAATTAAAAATAGGCCATTTAGTCCACAAATTTTTTAACATAATCTTTTAAAAAGATGATTTCAATTAATATATGTTTATGTCAATGATAAATTTTTTTTGGATTATCATCATATTTCAATGATATGATTATATGAATGTGGTGTTATTATTAATATAAATATGTGGAATTTTGTTAATAAATACATATTTTATATAACATCATTTACTGTAACTTCCATTAACTTTCATAATTAGAAATTTATGTAAATAACACATTAATATTTTAGAATACATTTTCCTCAGATGATAGAAATTATTTTTATGAAAATAATTTATTAGTAGAGAAATTCATAATTTAATAATATTTTGAAACAATTAATTAATAATAATTAATTACAATATTATTGAAAAAATTTATTTATCAATGAATATATATTATAATATCTTGAAAAAAATTTACAAAAAAAATTTTAATAAAAAAATATTTTATTTATCATTTTTTTCAATTATGAAATTTTACATTTTGTATTGGGGTATATTAACCAGATGAAATTATCCCTTCAATGTGAATGAATATCTAAAATTTAGACACAATTTCATTAAAAAGGGGAGTAAAATATTGGGATAACCGACAAGAAAGTCATATTCATGTATTTTTCAACACCTCCAAAATCATATCATTAAAAGTGGATATTTATTTCAACATAAATGATTCTTGAGATACTATATACGGTTAATCCGATTAGGTTAATAAAATGGGTTGGTGACTTCATCATTAATCCATTGAGTATGACTATTTCCAAGTAGTTATAAAAAAATACCTGATATTGAGAGCAACCATCTGGATTCAACATCCCGAGGATAAATAAATTGACAATAACATTTAGAGGATATGTATTTAGTTAGATGGTAAATAAAAACTCAAATATTATTTGTAAAAGAGTTACATGAATAATAAGGTAACCTTAGGTGTTATATTATTACCCATAACTATTTATAGACTAGAAAATTGAGGAATTAATTTTACTTCTCTATGAAATAAAACTTAATTACTCTGGTGATAAATAATAACCATTGATGGTATGCATCTTATATTCATTAATTTTAATAATAATGGTTTGGAAATTCACAGATTGTAGAGTTGTGTCTTAGACTACATGGAGAATTTGTTTCATATGAATAATTGGGGTTTCAAATATTTTTTTGAAGTCCAACATAGATGATGAAATAAAGTTAACCTTGTAAATATAATGATTGAATACCAAAATCAATGTCCTTATTAAGAATAATTCAAGAATCCTACATAATTTCATCATCTCTACAATCAATTTTATAGTATATAATCCAACTAAAACCCAATGTTTAATAGAAATGGAAATTTACACAATCATCATTTAGTATACATGATTCTTTATAGATGAAAAAAAATCTATATATTAGGTTATGGTGAATAATGTGAAGGAGTTTAATAAAAAATTGGACAATATAATTGTAATCATGGAAATATATATATAGGAAACTTGACAGGTCAACATACCTCTAAAATAATAGGAACATCATTCAAGTTAAAATTTAAAAATGGAGATTACGTTCAATCCCATTCAATCTAACTTCTTGAGAAATATCTAAATTGGTATTAGAATCCTAACATGAATAATAATGGTCATATTCCAGAAAATAAATCAATAAAAATACTTGAATATGATTTTTAAAAAGGATAAGGAGGTATTTTGGTGGACTAAAATGTGTTAGAAAACAAAATTATTGGGGTAATAGATAAGTAATATTTAAAAACAACATTCATTTCCCCATAAGATGATCCACATATTATTTATCAAACATAGTGAACTAAAAAAAGTTATTCCAGAATCAATATTGAATATTGATACCATTCTACCTTTCTATGGATATCTTACTAAAGAACCCAATTATTCATTTTTAATTGAGATACATTTCACAAATCAAAATATAATATATCTTAATCAGATAGTTATTATTGAAATATTTATTAATCCATTTTGTTCTCACAATATTGAATGAAATCACGAAATACAATGATACTTTTTTATCTAATTACTCTTTATTTTATGCATTTTTAAAATGATTTATTTTAGTTTACATCCACAGTTATTATAACCCTTAAAAAAAATTTTGAAATCCTTTTTTTAAATGAAAATTGATTTAAAAAATCTTCAGTTAATAGCCATGTATGATTTTTTGTCTACATTTCAAAATTTAATTTCCCAAGAAAACTTCAATATATTTAAAATGGAGAACGATTAATACATATATGAAAAAAAACAATCATTCTTTATATTCCATTATTTTTAAAATAAATATTATATTCAATCCCCATGAATAATATCTTACCATGGAGATTGGGGGAAAACTATCAAATTCATCATATTAAATGTAAAAATGTATGAAAAATATTATCCCTAACATTTTTTATATTCATATTGAGCAGGTTGAGCCCATTGAATATTTATAAAGGGTATATTGAATTTTATATTCATGGAAATTATTAGTGGTATAAAATTCAATTGATGATGTAAATATTCATTATTATGGAAAATCTATTATAAGTTTGGAATAAGTGGTTACTCAATGAATTTTTAACGGTAATGATTATTTGTTTCAAAAAAATGAATTTGATTGTGTAGATATTTTATAAAAATAATTTTTTTATGTGAAGCACCCATGTATTATTTAATACTTTGGAAAACCTCAATTTCATGAATTAAATCAAATAAATAATAATATATATATATATTTAATATCTATTAGAATGTTTAAAATTTCATGTAATATATTACATCAAGAGTTTTAATATGAAACACTTTTTTTGAAATCAAATATGATAAAACACATTGAGCATAAGAAGAAAACAAGATATTATTATGTGAATATTACATTTAAAACATCGAAATTAAAAAAGAGTGTATGAAAATTATTATATGAATTATGAAAGAAAATATGCATATATTTATAATTATTTCTCCAATGACAAATTATGTATCAATGAATGAAAACCTTTATGAAAATAAAAAAAATCATTTTCGAAAAAAATAATATATGAAAAATGTGTTTTGATTCCAAAAAAATAAATAAATTACCTTTTTGGATTATATTAAAAAAATATAAGTTCACACTAATTTTTAAAAACCATTTTCTATATTTTAGGAAATTATATAAGAATAAATAAAATTATATAGATAAAAGGATTAGTTTTTCTTTCAATGACATTTTCCAAATTTTGATAGGAAACATATTTTAAATAATTCTTACACATTATATATTCTTTTTTTCAGAATAAACATAAAATTTTTATTGAAAATATCAAAATTATCTTTGGGTTAATTTTTTCTATTTTTTGAAAAGAATTTTCTTTTGATTAATAGTTGAAAAATACTACATTGTAGTAAAGTAACATTATTACTATTTAAGTAATTACTATACATTAAACTGATTTTTATTGTCATAATATTTTGATAAGAAATTTATTAATTCAATTTATCTTATTAGAATATTTTTATATTGAAATCAGTTTTAAAAAACATTTTGAAACATTGAATGTCTATTTTACCTGCCATCTTGCCAAATCTATGGGATTTGTGTTAAACTTAATTGAGCCAATTCTAAGCATTAAATTTCTAAAAAATATAAATACATGGATTTAATTATTATGTTAAATTTTATATAATCAGATGAACATAATTTATTTTTTTGAACATTAACTTCAGTATTTTAATTACCATAATTAAGGTTAAATTGGGTAATTAAAGTTGAAAAAATATTATAATACAATATAATAATCCTAAAACTTCTCCAAATTTCAATGTACAATTTTGTTTCAACCCATATAAACCTTATTTAGAAATTATAATTTTATTAATCCATCGGGGTATTAATATGACATATTTTATATTTTATATAAGGATAAGTTACAAATGGAATTATCATATTCAAAATAGGTTTATCATCTATTATAGAACTGTAAAAAAACATAAAGTATATAATAAAAGGTATTGATAAATGTAAAATATATATATATACATCATGATAATTTATTTATAATTATTATAAATTTAACAATTAAAATTAATAGTTATATAATGATAAATAATTAATTAATTTACTAAAGAATACTAAACTAATTTATATTAATAATATTAAGATAAAAATATAATTTGAAATATTTTGATTCCAAAAAATAATTTTATAAATGAAAATTACATATTATGAATTGGTTAATGCAGTTTGATTTAAAATTTTAATAATATTATGATATTTTTTAAATATGTATTATCGAATACTTTCAATATTCACATATATGGAATTGTAAATTAAATAATATTTACTAAATTATATAAAACTCCTAAAAATATAAAATTTAATACAATAATAGGGGTATGTATAAAAATATCATTAATGACACTTTTTTCATTTGGAATTTTATTTTATTTAAATTTACTCTCCAAATGAAAATTACATAATGTCATGATTAGAATTAATAAAGGTTAAAAAAAGATGATAAGGATTAAAAAAGAAATAACATGAATAATATAAATTATATGAATTAATTTAGATATAAAATCATCTGATATTTTCTATAACAATGTTTGAATCCATTTTGAGTAGAAAATAAATTTATATTAATTAATTACATTGAATAATTTTAATTTTGTCCCCTACCCTCTACTATAAATGGGAACTCATTCATCTGTATTTCCTATACATCCCAAATCCATTTGGTTCAGCCAAGATTTGTATATAACCAATCCTATCATTCTTAACTACATTATAGAGTTCTTGAATTTTAAGAACCCACAAATTATATATTTGAAGGTGTTAATCAAAGGTTATTATATGAAGGAAATGTTATGTTTTTAATTAAATTTTGTTAATTTTTATCATCATCATATTTTTTCAAATGCCCTTTTATTATTTCAAAATAACAAATCAAGTATCCCCAATATATGAAGATGTTATTATTTTAATATCATCACCTAAATCTATCTCCACTTCAATCAAATGGGAAAATAATTAATCATTCTTATGTACTTGTGAAATATCACATACATAAACTGATATAATTTGTTTTCAATTACCAAATATCAATATAAGTTATAATTATGAAATAAATGTTAATATATGATATTCATGACATATTTATCATTAAAATTTAATAATATTTCAATTATATTCATATTTCCCATTCATATAAATATGATAACGTTGTTTTTGTTTAAGTGTTGATTATCACCTCCATGAATCAATTTGATTTGATTTTAATCACTTCATAAATTGAATAATATATAAAATTACATTTAAATGATTACTATTATATTAATTATATATTGATATTTATTGAATATAAAATGATAATTACCTTCTTTCCATAATGATCATTGAAAAAAGGAGACGTTACTCATACATACATATGATGTACTGTCTCTATGATTGAAATAGAATTCATTTTTCATAACCATAATAAATTGTTTTATTTAAATGTATTATTAATTTTTATAACATATTATGTCATTTATTGAATTATTGATATAATGTACTCATTACCATTTTGAATATCGCCTTAATATAAATTTTATTTTGAAATCAAGGCACAAATATTGTCAAAATATCTGACAAAAACATACATAATTAAGTAAAAATTATAACCAGGTAATAATTGATATTAATGGAATAAATAAATATAAAAATTTAATAGATGAAATTAAATAATTATCAAAATTTTATTATTCAAGAAAATTAATATTTATGTGATTAGTCATACTTAATGAAATGGACTTTTTCTCAATCTTCATTCATTGAGGCATGGATTAATATTATATGACCACCTTTTCTTATTATATGTACACAAAAACCCTCAAACTTATTATTTAATTAAATTATTTTTTATTAATTTTTTAATGTTTTCATAAATATTATTCATTCAATGGTTTTATGACATTAATGTTCAACGTGGTATGAGACTCATTGAATGTTTATAAAACTAATCATTTCTGCATGTCAATATTCGTGATATTGTTTTAGAATTTTATTTATTTGAATATAAAAGTAATATAAAGATAATTTTATGTATATTATTAATTTCATTCAATTTTTATCAAAAAAATCATTGTATTAATTTTTATACGGAGTGTTTGACATTCTTTTCAAACAAAAAAAGGAATGATCTTTATTTAACATATAGGGTTACAAAAACATTTCTACTACCTTGATTTTTATTTCATATTTATATTCCTCTACATGACATAAGTATTGAAAATGGTTTTGTGAGTGGATTTATAATTTCATATTCATGAAATGATATCATTTGATTTAAAAATAAAAATGTTATTTTATTATTCTTCTATTATGTTTTATTATTATGTTATTATTCTTGTGAAATATTTATATGTATAGGGGAACAATAAAAAACCAAGGGCATGTTATTCCATGATAGATCTCCAAGGTATTGGGTAATGAGGCAGAGTTAAAAATAATGGTTTCTCTTAAGAAATTATGGGAATATACCGCAGTGGGTATTCAAAATATTACCACAAAGGATACTCCCTATATAGCCCTGAAGTATAAAATGTAATAGTCTTATGGATTCCTAATGTTACATTTATCTCTTATAATTTATTTCTATTATTTTATTCTAATATTATGTTTAAAAAAATGGTAATAAATGTTCTCATTTTCAAGGGAACATATCCACTAATTCTAAATGGTGAACATTATTACATTAAGATAACGTTTCCTTTGGTTTTCATGTTTTATAAATAATAATATTTTTCCTTCTATGATTAATCAATAATAATATTCTGTTTTCATCTCCTCTTTAATTTTTTTTCATAGGTCTGAAGATTTTTAATGGAAAATAATCATTCATGATAAAAAATGGAAGATGTGTCTTGAAAATAAGTCTTGTTTTTAAGGGGTTTCATTTGGTTGAAATGTGGACACAATGTATTAGAGTAAACTTGTAATTCAATAATTTTAGGTTGTAATAGTTTTTCCTAATAATCTATAACTATAATCTGAAAAGGCCATAAAATTTGAATTATATTTCAAAACCAATATAATTAGTTATGTTTAATGTTTGGTCCATACAATTTGTATTAGAGGACAATTTAGAAAACTTTTTATGTTAGGATATCCTATTAAGAGTTCTGTTATACATCATTAGTTCATAGTTTATGGTTTTAACAACAATTCAATGACATAGAAACCCATTTTTTGGATTTATATTACGAAATATTAATGCCCCTAAATTTATTTTTGGGGAAATTTCTTTTTGAGGAAAATATTTGTTATTACATTTTGGGATAAAAAATGAATGGTATGAGTTAAACATTAAGGTTAAAACATGTTATGGTAAATTTTTTGGATTTAATTTTTTGAGTGTTATAATAATTATATATATTTCAAATAAAGAAATATTATTATTTAAATTCTATAGTTGTAAAATGAAATCAGAATGGTAGGATATAACATGATTAATTGAATTATGAAAATATGGTTTACACATGATTTTATAATTAATTCATTTTTGGAATTTTGATTATAAATAAATGAAAAGCCTATTGAAAATAAAATAAATTTTTTTGAATAAAATTTTAAAATAGGTTCAAGTGCATTTTATACCATTCAATTAATCAAAAAAATAATGTTGGATTATATTAAATACATATAAATTAAAACTATAGATCAAAAATACCCTTATGTTTTTTATAAACAATATATTAGAAGAAATCTAATTTCATAGATAAAAGGTGAATATTTCTATAAATGATGGGTTTCCACCTTTTGTCTGTGCACCTACTTTAAATATAATATATCAAACAATTATATATTCTATTATTAAATATAATATTTATTTATATTTTTAATATTAAAATTATCTTCGAATGAATGTTTTTTATTTTTATAAAATAGTTATTTTTTAGATGATTAGTGAAAAATTAAACACTGTAATTGAAAAAATGATAGTTTCATTAAAGAAATAATTATAATTTAAATTAATTTTAATAGTAACAATTGATCAATAATACATCTAGAAATTAAATTTAATTCATTTTATTAATTTAAATTTTTAATGTAGATATAGAAACCAATTATAATTTTGAATCTCCCTTTTTCCAACCTTCGATCCAAAATTGTGGGACTAGTGTTAAACATAATTTATCTACATCCCTGAATTGAATTTTGAAAAATAGATATATGTTGTTGTATTATGTATGAAAATATTTATATAATATGATATAAAATGTTTTGGAGAAAATTAATTTGAGTATTTAATTTAAAAAAGCTACGGTTATATTGTTTAAACAATGGTATAAATAATCTTACAATATTACAAAATTATTCTAACCCTTGTACTGATTTCATTGGACTAGTGGGTTTTGACCTAAATTAATCATATTAATAAATTACAACCTTTCTATAAAACATTTATTGGAATATGGTATTTATTATATTTTATTTAAAAATAATTTTAAAAAAGTCATAAAGATTATTTTAATAAGTAAATCATATTTAATAAAGGGTTTTATAGAAGATAAATTAGAATAAGAATATTCAATTTAAATATAATGGGTTTTTATACCACATTATAATTTATTTATAAATTTTATTCATTACATTGTTAATTTTAATTTTGATATAATAATAAAGTAGTAATTGATTTATTAAATAATGTATCAAATAAATGTTATTAATAATATTAAACTAAATATAATTTGATATATTTTAAGCCATACACGAATTTTATGGATGATTCTAACATAGTATGGATGAGTAAATATTGTCTCTTAAATTTAATAATGCTTATTTTATATTTTCAAAAAGGCAATTACTATATAGTTTTAAAATTGACATTTATATTGTTTAGAAAATTTTATTTGATTAAAATATATAAATTTAAAAATAATATAAAATTAAGAGATCATATTTGACTAAGTCAATAAATTTCATTATGGACTCATTTCATATCGTTTTAAATTAAAGTAGTTATATTTTTCTCGAAAAGTATATATTACTTAATGTCATGGTAAGAATTAAGAAGAGTTAAAACAAGTAGATAATGATTAAAAAATAATCAAAAAATTTATAATTTTAAATGGATAAATTAATTTTGACTCAAAATCATCTTATCTTATAAATTATATTTTTTTGATCATTTTGGAATAAAAAATTAAATTATTGTTATTTATTACTCTGAATATTTCACTGAGTGCCTCTCCACTCAGGTATAAAATATACCACATTAATATATATTTCATATTATTAAAAAAAGATTTGATTCATCCAATATCATTACAAACCCCTTTCTATAATACCTCCCCATATTCTTCAGTCCTTATTTTAAACAAAACAACCACCTCTATGGTGTTATGGTGTCAATCAATGGAGATCATCTGAATGAATGGACTCGTTTTAAATTAAGTGTCTCTATTTTATTTGATCTTCATCAATATTAAAATATCCTTAAATAAGGAAGAAATAATAACTAGTGTATCCTCAATATAATGAGATTTTATTCAGTTAATATAATTATCTAAATACATCTCCACATCCTTTAAATGAGAAATTAATTGATTACTTATGCATACATGTGAACAACCCCCTCTACAAACTAATATAATTTGTATCACATAACCATAACTAAATTATGGTTATAAATAGTTAATTAATGTTAATATTTTATATTAATTACATATTTATCATTATAAGATAATAATAAATCAACTACATTACTTGTTTCTATACATATATATATGATAATGTTGTTCGTGTGTATGTTAGAACAATCAACTCCATGAAGAGATGTAATTCATTTTTAATCATAAAAGAACAAGGATTATATATATATAAGAATATTTAAGTTATTAATATTATATTATTTATATTTATATATTTATTGAAGAGAATATCATAATTACATTATTTCTATAAAGATCATTGATAAATGGAAATGTTATTAAAGCATACATATAACATATTGTCTCTATTATTGTGACATTGTTTATTTTTCATAGCCATAATTTAGGGAATTATTTAAATTTATAATTAATGTGTAAAATTTAATATTATTTCATGAATATTATTCTTGATATAATAGACTCATGACCAATTTTATTATTGGTCTCATACCAAAGTCATTTTAAACTCAAGTATCTAATGGCGTCAAAACAACTAACAAGAACATAAATAATTATATAATTGGTATAAATGGACAACAAGTTATATGAATGGAAAAATAAAAATTTCATAGGATAAAAATAAGGAAAATATTTTACCTAATATTAATATTAGGGAGTTAAGGAAAAAAGCGACAAGTCAGACTCATGATACAGAAGACCATCTTAATCATAATTTATTGATACATTGTTTGATGTTATATACAGACCTCTATTTATGATTTTTATATAAAAACCCTATGAGTTTTTATATAACTAAATTATTTATTTTAAAGTTATTTAATTTTCTGATAATTATTATTCTCTCATTGGTGTTATTACAAATATTTTCAATGTTCTATGGGATTATTATAATGTTCAATTATTTAATAATTTCACCAGGTAATTTTTTATATTATATTAAATATTGATTTATATTAATATTAATGTAATAAAAAAGTTTTCTTTCTATTTTCAATTGAATTCATGTCTTTTCAAAAAATAAATATATGTATGCCTTCTATACAGAGTGTTAGTCATTGCTTACATGCTACAAAAGGAATGTTCATTTTTAACATATACAATGATGATATATTTCCCAAAAATGTGACTATTTTTTATATTAGGATTTCTCTAAAATCTATAACATTTTCAAATGATAAATAAATAACTTATTATATTTTGAAGTATTTTGTTAATGAAAATGATTTTGAGAATGGATTTATTATTTCATCAATTGAAATGAAATATTGAGATTTCAAAGTGGAAATGTTAATTTTTATACTTGTTTCTATGTTATGAATATTTTATGGTTAATGATAATTATTTATAAGTATGGGTTGATCTGTGATATAATGTTGGTGGGTGAACCTTTTATTTTTCAATAATGAAATAGTTAATGAGATGGACATAACGGGTTGGGTTTGTCCTAAGAGATTAAGGGAATATACTAGAGTGGTATTCAAAATTTTAATATTAAGGATATTCCCTATTTTAACATTATAACTAAAATCTAAGAGTGATATTGATTCCCCAAGGTTCCTTTTTCAGTAATATATTTTTTCCATTATTTTATTATAATATTTTGAATAAAAAATTAATGAATGACCTTATTATCAAGGGAATGTATTTAATAATTTATAATGATGAAAACTAATACATTATGATAATGTTATCATGGGTTTTATGGTTTTCACAAGACTAACAGATTTTCTTCTTTGTGTATCCATTATTGGGATTTTCTTCTCATCCTATGTTTTAAACATTTATTCACAATTCTCTTGAAAGGGAAGGGAAAATAAGAATTCATAATTAAATAATTATAGATTATTCTAAAAAATAATTCATGTTTTTATTAGTATGCATTTTTGGAAAAACTAGATACATGTTATTAGATTCTATATATAATTTAAGAGTTGACTGTGTAATTTTTTTCCGAATTCACTATAACTGTAAAATGAAATGGACCTTAAATGTGAATTATAGTTCAAATACAATATAATATGATATGATTAAGGTCAGTTAATTACATAATAAATGATAAAAACCAATATTTTCAATGGGTAAAAATTCAAATTCAAATTTTAAATGAAAATTAAATAATGTAGGATGATGATTAAAAGTAATTCATGGAATATTTCTCAAATTATAATAAATTTTATTGCATTATATACAAAATTATAGTAATTTTAAGCTACACCGATGAAGGTTCAATAACACCTTCAAGTATATAGTCATAATAATATATATATATATACAATTTTATCTCATGTGATTATATATTTACATAAATTTCCTAATTGGATTAAAAACATTCTTGAGGATCCTAAAAAATTTTAATTATATAGTAACAAATGAAATCATTGAGTACTTATTTTTTAGAAATACAAATTGTGAGATTATAAGTATGAAATAAAGGAAGAATAAACATAGGTCACTAGAAAAGATAATTTCTTAAACAATTTCATTGATCTGATGTTGTAAGAGCTTTAAAAAAATAATCAACAAATTTATATCGTATTTTTAGGATAATTTTATTTTGCCATTGCAAACTATGATCGATGGAAAATAATACATTTAATTACTTATGGTATGATTTCATAAAGTTGGATGTTATATGAATTATCTAATCATATATTAATAGTAAAAAATTTTATTGAAAATATCTTATTATCAATTTGATTAATTACTACATGTATTCTATGATGATTCTTTTGTTTAAGATAACTTATTTTTTCATTCCAATTAAAATTTGGATTCATGTTTTCAAAAATTTATTGAACGGAATCATGTGTTAAATTTAAAAACTTATCTATATTATAGAGGGTGGATGTGATCTTAGTAATTAAATTACAAAAAAAAATTATGATTGATAAGTATAAAATTTAATTATTAAATTTACTACCTAAAATATACTATTCAAAAAATGTACTATAATTTCAAAAACATACATACTTTTACTAGTTATTACAAAAGTAATTTGTTAATATCTATCTTCAACTATCTAGGTAGTTTTCTAATTCCAATGAATTTATTTTTTATAATGATTTAAAGGATGAATTTGTTAAATTTATAAAGAATTTGATCTGTCCAATTTCGATAAATTCCCTAGGATGTGAACAAAATTTTGATACATATTATGATACTTCCAACCAAGTTGTGGGGTTAGTGACTTATAAAATACTTTAAGTAGAATATAATTAAATTTCCCCAACTTGAATAAAATTTCATGCTACCGAGACTCGCTACAAAACATCTAATTATTAATTCATATTAGTTTCTTTTTATATGGATTTATTCATATCCAAATTAAATTTATCAAAAGTAAAAATAGATAATGATATGGAAACCCATATGTACATATTTTAATTCATTAAAGATAAATGATAAATTGATTAATATATTCAGGTACTTAGAGATTATAATTTACATCAATGTAATTAATTTATCTATAAGCCTGGTGTAAAATCAAATTATAAAATTGTAAATAAAATATCAAAATGGAAATTCATGCTCAATAAAACAATTAATGATCTCAATGTTGGTGACCATAATACAGGGATGAAGGAATGGTACCAAGGAATATCGATATGGTCAATTTTATGGTCACATCACTTGTATCAAATATAGTTAACCCCCTAATATTATTTATGTATAAAGTAACCAAATATTTTATATTTGGGACGATCCATATATTTAGAATATTAAATTTTTTTAAATTACCTGATTATGTTCTCATGATAGTGAGGTAGAATATATGGTTGAATTAAACAATTCATTTTACCTTTTAAAAAATAGTACCCAAAAAAGGAAATGTATATTTTTTTAATTGAGACTATATTTGAAACATTGATTATAATTTATTTTGATAATTTTTTAAAATAATTTATTTACACTGGTAACATATCTAAATGAACTGAAATTCATGAAGAACCAGTAATATATTTTGGTGTATGTCAATTATTTGGAATTAAAATCTTCAGACTTATTTTGATAACTTTTGTTAACTCATACATACTACTAACAATTACTTATTTGAAAACATTGGAAGTATACATGTATAAAACATGGATTATCCCACTTCATTGTGTGATTAAATTTTGAGTAACATGAATTATATTTTGTTTTCATGGGAAATCAATTTTATCAAGGAATTGACTTAAATTTTAGAATCCTAGAAATATATAGAAAAAATTATGGGATGATGAACTTGATATCCTAACACTTCCGCTACAAAAAATAGCCAGAATGATTATTTAAATAGATAAATAAATTGGATTATTGTGATAATTGAAAAGAATAATTGGGATATTAATATAAAAAGGTAGTAAGGAATACCATTACATTACAATAGACATAATAAAAACATTTTAATGAGTCCATAACAGTTGATTGAGACAATGAGATATCAGAAACCTATGAAATTAGATCACAATGCAAACAACAGTGTTTGAGAGACAACTTTTTATCTTATTTGTCTCAAAAATAATTTAAATCATTATATGTAGTAGTAGAAATAAATTAGTAGAGAATAAATTTCAATATAAAAAATTACTATTTAAAAACAATGTTCTCAATGAATAAAGAATTATATTGATTTTTCTCCATATACTGAACCATGTTATGCATTAAAAATAATTTCATAATATAAATCTAAGTAAACATAATTCCAAATGTGTAGGAACATACTTATTAACTAATTTATATAATTTTTTTCATGTTTTTCAAAATGGATAAGTGAAATTACTTTCTCCCAACATACAGATAATTAATAAATTAAATGGAAAACATTAACATGAACAAGTAATGGGGTTCACACTACTCCTAAATTTTTTCCATCATAACCCTAATCCTATAATTTTATATTTAGGTGAATAATTGAATGTTTACAAATTAGGAGTCAGGCTAATTCTTGGAAAACATTATTCTATACATGAGTGACTATTTATAGTAATAAAAAATTATGATTATTTTCTCTTCATGGAATTCAAATGGGAGGAGAAAACTAATTTACTTTTGTTATAAATCGAATGAATAAATTAAATATATATTTTAACTATGTTCAAGGGGATTAGGAATTAATGTTAAAAAAAAATTTCCCAGTGAGACCAAAAAAGATGCAATATTTTCCCAACTAAAATTATTAATTAATCATTTGGAATGCATTGAGTGAATTATATGATTTATATTTGGATTATTATGCCTTTGTTTATGAATATATTATTATATATTTGATATTTTTTTATAATTTGTTTTTAATTTTAAGATTGTAATTTTTTAAATTTATGATTATTTTTCAATTTTATTTGGTTTTAATCCCTTTTATAATAGAAATATATGTTATTGAAAATGATATTAGTAATTAAAATGTTGTGAAAATGATTTCACCCATTAACTCTCCGTAGATTAGTAATTATATTATTTTATCTGCATTATAATATACATGGAAATAATTAATATGGCATTGATTTTTGAAAATAATTAAATGATATATTATCTTACTTTTGAATCACATTCTAATGTGTATTTAATGGTTTATTTTATATATTCCTATAATTATTTTCTATTAAAAAATTAATATATATATAAAAATACCATGAATTTAGAAAAAACATTACTCAAACTGATAGATCAATTATAAGATTCAATTATTTATGATTTTATATAATTATTTTATCACCCATTTAATAATAAACAGTAATTTTCAGACATACATTGTAATTTTGAACATTTTATCTTTTAAAAGATATGAGTACAAAACATTGCCATCTAGATTTTATGGAAAAACAATTTTTATAAAAAATGATATAGAAGTTGATGAATTATCATTAATTTATTCAAATATATGGAATAAAGAAAGTTGGAGGGAAAATAATTTTTTTATCAATCTTCATGAAAATATTTGAAGAAGAGTATAATAATATTTATTTTTAAATTTTTAATAAAATCATTTTGTGATGGATAATAGGATGGCATAGATAACATTTATTAGTGGGAAAAGATCTTTAATAAATTTATATTTATTTGAAATTAATAATTTTAACTCAATTTTCTCAATTTATTAAATTATATAAGTATCAAAATTATATAGTATATTTTCAAAAAGATGTGGAGATAATGGGAAAATTTTTTTTAGGGTTTTTTATATTATACTAAACCATGAAAAATTATTAAAAATCATAGTATTGATCTACATAATGTAATTTTATATATGATCTACAAGAATTAATGTTAATTTAGACGTAATTCTATGAATAAATATATAATTTCAATGATGAATGGTCCAATAATGAAAAAATGTTAAAGAAATGTAATAAAAATATATCATTATAGAAGATATTGGGATTATGTAGAAAATAATGAATAAAAAGTATTTGTTTTCCTTCAAAAGAAAAAATGAAATAATAATATTATATATGCATTGAAATAGATAAAGGGAATGTTTTTGAAAACTTTTTGATTAATGTGTTAGGTGTATTATAAAAATAATTATATGTTTTAGAACTATTTCAATGGTGATTAATATATGTTATATTCTATAATTTAATTCTAGTAAAAATCATTCATTATTTTATAGTTTATTTCTAAAAAATCAAATTAATATTATAATATTATAATATTAACCCAAAGAATCATAAGAAAAATAATAACATAGAAAACCACACATGATTGAAAAAACTACATGATTAATTCTGCTTATATAGAAAATTTAATCAATTGTACTATAATCCTAACATGAAATTTGACAGTGAAATAACTAGGAAAAATTCATTCAAGGGATTTGATTCAAAAAAGCATGGATGGTAATTACAAATTATATAATCTGTTAACATTATATAAGGTAAATTTTCACCCTTTAATATATTATAAAATGATGTGAAATAGTTTTGAGGCGTTTTCAATTAGTTTTGAGAAAATTTTGGTATTTTGCGATAGTTTATGAATATTGATTGGTTATAGAAAACTATGTAGTTAGGCTCAGAAGAACTATGCTGCCTATGATGGTTCTATCTATATACATTCATGGTTTTTACAACCCATATAGAAAATACATGAAAATCTTGACCAAGTTGATATATAAAAATACATGTGTGGTTTATGATCAATTTATCATTGTGTCCAAACAATGTACCCGTTACATATTCACAATAAAGACACATTGTTTTGGTGTATATTTTTCTTCTAACTATATAAACCAACATAGAATCGATAATCATGATTTTTAATCCCATAAAACTATAAATTAAATTCATTGAACCTCTAAATTAATCTCTTATGACACACAATTCAACACTAATCGAATTCTAAATATTTTCGATGATCTTAGGAAATTTAATTGCCTCATCCAACATCATATCATTCAAATCCTTATGAAAATTAGAGATTTTGACCCCTTTAATATAAGTGATTTCTTATTCTGTTCTGGGATTCACTTAGTTTTCATTACACTCCATTAGATAGTGTCTAATCATCATTTTGTTGGTCTAATGGTTCTTTTTTTAATGAATCATGATATTAGGATTTCATACTTCATCATCTTCATAATCGTCTTCGCATTGTTGTTTCCCATTGTTGGTGTTGAATCGGTTGATTATGGAACTAATAGTAGGTGGTTCCATAAAGATTTTCCCAAAAATAAAACCCATGATTTCTTAATTGAATTGAAATTATTTTTCAATTATTTTATAATCCCATGATTTTAGATGTTTTAATTTTTATTTTAGAAGGATCTAGATTTTTTGAAAATATGATATTTCAAAAGAATTAAACTTTATTGGTATTTTTTTAGAAAAAATATGGTTTGTAATTATTAATTATTTCATGTTTATTAATTATTATGTTTTCATTATAGGAATGATTATTTTATTTGAATGAAATTTATGAAAACTATGGATTTTATTTTGAAATTGGAATTTTTTATTGTATCTTAAAATTGATAATTTGAACCCTAAATAAATAAGTGAATTTAAATGATGCATTTTCTAATTAATATTTTACTGAATGAATCTTATTTGGTCCTTTTTAATCAAAGATACTTTAGGAGAATAATGAATTTACCATGAATCCATATAAATTTATTGATGATGAAATGTCTATGTAAACCTAGAATAACCTCATTTACCCAGATTTAATCTATATTTATTAGTCATGTTCGTGTGGGAAATAGGTATTTGTGATCACATTATGAGATGTGATTTTAGATTAAGTATTGTGAGAATATGATATCATTAAAATAATGTAGAATAGATTATATTACCATGGATATTCATTTTTTTACATTTTTGTACCTAATGTAGTTTATAGAATTATTTTAATCTTGATTTTTTATTTTATAAATATTTTAGATATTATTTTCAGTAAAGAATATTTTTTATGTATCTTCCATATACATAATTTGAATTCATCTATTGATTTAAAATATTTTAATGAAAAACAATATATTTTTTTAATAATGAAACATAATGTGTTTAAATGTTATGAAATAGATTTTAGAGAATTTGGTGAAACCCAAATGCATTACATAACTAAAAACTTACATTCGAGCATAGAAATTTTTTGAATTTTATAATCCAGGTATAAATAATGGGATATAACCACATTAAAGTGGCAGTGTCCATGATATATGAGAGTCTAGAGTGGAAGTGGTGATTAGTTGATTTGGGAATCAATAGTTGCATTATTATTTTTCTTAATTTTCATGATGAACAATGTATTGTCTTATATAGATGTATTATTTTTGGATAATCATTTATTTTGTTATAGTTATTTTTCATTGTGGAATGATTTTTTGAGCGATTATGTATTGTTTTATCTTATTATATTTCTTTATAATTATGGGAAACAATTCCCTATAATTTCTTCTATCTTATGTTATCTATATACTAACTCCATTGCTCAAGGTCTCCCTTCGTGATTTTTCATGTCCAACTCAGGTATTAGTGTACCAGGGCATATATTTCAGTCAATAAAAAATGGAAGCAAATTTATTATTTTCAATATTCCATGATGTAGGTATGTAGTTATGTATTTTACAAGTAAAGAAGATAATATATTTTTATGAGTAATGTGGCATATATGAGCATGTTCATAGAAAACACTTATAATAATGAGCCTTTAGTTTCCATAGGTGTTTTATAATAGTGTCTTTGATGGAAAGTTTTTATTGATGTAGACTTTTTAAACAGTATATAAGACTAATTAAATAACCAAATAATAATCATTTTATTTAACAGATGGTTTATGACATATTTCAGATTTTTCATCATTCATATTTTGGTTTTATCACATCATGACTCTAAGGATATGATTTAATAAGATTCAACAGGTATATGATAACTATCCATAGAATGTGAAGCCTCTAACGAAGTAGAATGTTAAATAGATAGTGGTTGGTTTTTTCCATGATGCAAATTTTTGTAACATCCCAATTTCCATTAAACCTCCTGAAGTGAATTTTAAAATTCATACAATCATATATCATTATTAGGAGTTCCTTTGGTAGAAAAAAATCATTTTAATACTTAAATAATCCTTAGGATAACAAGTATTGGTTTATAATAATTTTGATTCAGTTTTGGTTATTCTAAATTTTTTCTTCTCTAATAAAGAAATATGAATTTATCCTATGAAATTTTACTATAAGAAATTGATTGAACATAATGGTAACAAAAAATAAAAATTATAAATGCGAGTTCAGATACATAATGAATAATTTTATAGATTCTATATATCATGAAATATTGGTTATAGAGATGTCTATGGAGTTTCATAAACAACATACATGTGGAAAATCAATGAATTAGTATAAAAACCATTATTTCATCATTCTTAGTTTTATCCTTTTGTAGTGATGGATGAGAATGTAAAGGAACCATTATTTGATATTGGTCTTCAATCTGATATTAGAAACAAAGTTATAATAATAAATAAATACATCTTAAATAGAACAATTTGATATAGTTATGATGTATAGTCTTTACCTAGTAAGTATATCAAGGTTACGGGAATACGTCTTACTCTCAATGGTATTTTTGGTTGGTTTATATATGTAAAATAGAAGTCTTTATGGGTTTAATTATATATTTTTTATGCATGATTCATTCCAACATTCTTTAGTATATGGAATTGGTACTTTTAATTTCATCTAATTTGAAAACGCTCATCATTTTAAACATTTTTTAAACTAGGTAAAAATATATGTGGGTTTTTTTGTTACTCATGCTGGTTTCATTTGTTTAGTCATGTATTTTTATCCCATTGTAGGGGAAATCATTCATCACCACTAAAAGTTAATAAATAATAACATAATAAATAATGAACTAAGGGGTTGTAGCCATTGAAATCTAGATCAAATATTCTTGAAAAAGTATAAGAGTTACCAGAGGATAATGATATAGTGATATCAATTTCTAGAGTTTCCATTACTATTTCTTCATATCCATTAACAAATATATTTGACAAAGGATAATTTAAATCATTTAAATCCAATTAGGTATTTTTAATTTTTTTAACCATAAAACAATGAATAAGTTTTGTATGATGGATATTACAACCTAAATTAAATTTTGAGATAGGAAGGCCTCTGATGTACTCCATGTTTTGTCTGTAAACTAATGAAATAAACCACTTGTAATTTTATTTTTTAAAATATAAACCCTCTAGATTTCATTTAAGGGACTGATTGGATGATTTCTTAAAAGGATCATATTGAATATATTTTTCAGTGGGTATCATGTTCTCCTCCTAATAGGATTTTTCATCATTTTCACAGAGAATGGTAATTGAGGTTGATTAGATCCAGAACAATTTTACTATATTCTTGAAGGTTTGTATTGATATTTTTGTCACATTAGAATGAATATTTTACTTTTTATCTCTCTAATGTTTTCATGGATGTACTAGATGTGTTTCTATATGATTTATCTAGATTTTCACTAGTATGACAGATAATGTTATTAATTTTATTGAAATTTTGTTCATAACATGGTCATATTTATTCATACCATATGAAGCCATATAAATTTGACTACAAAAATATATAAGATTGATAAATTATTAGAAATATTATTTATTACCCAAAGAATGTAAAAAAGTAATGTGCATGTGCTTTTGTGGAAGGAATTATGATGAAAAATTTTCTACTATGTGGACTAATCAAAAACAATTTGAGATATAGAAAATGAAAAATAATATATTGGCTTTGATAGATTATATATTTTATCTTATAAGTGGATTAATTTAATATTATATTATTTATCACCAGTCCTTCCATAACAACCATAATATTAGATAATATTATGTTTTCAAATCCACTAATATGCGTAGGTACATCCGTTATGGTTATCATGATATTATATTCAATTAAGCTAATAATGTTTTATTTGTTATATCTATAAGGAATATGATATTCCGAGTGTACCTTGATAAATTTTTTGTCATCCTCATGGATCATATTTTTTATTACACAATAAAAGATGAGGATCATGTGCATCATCTATGTGAAGTTATTTAATTATTTGGAATTTATTGAATTTATTCCAAGATTCCAATATGTGTTTAAAGGATCTATAAAGAGAATTTACAAGTGAACATGGTCTCAAAACATTTCATGTATTGTGATTTTGATAAGTTATAGGATGTTATGACTTGGTAATAGTTGTTTACTGTTTTTTATTTCATTAAACTTGTGATTAATAGGGTATTACCAACCCTTCATTAATTAATTATCAATATGTGATTCTTTGATTGATGATATAACATTAAAATGGTTAGAGATATTTGGTTATGAAAATTTTCATAATTACATTGGACTAGTTTAGGCATAATTGGAATTTTCACTCATGATGACCCCTTAAACATTTGAGGAGTGAAATATGGTCGTTTGAGATGCATAATGTTTTTGTTATAGTTGTTTTGTATTTCTAGATGATCTCATAGAAGAATATAGTTCACGAAATATTATACAACCAAATAAATACTATCATTTTAATAATAATAAAATAAAACTTATTTTTCAAGCTCTTTTGTATTGTTTTCAAATGCTTTTAAGAGAATGGTATACAATGTATTTTGATCTCTAAAACATGGTTATAGCTTATCCTCAAAATATTTGAACCGTCAGAAGAGATGGTTTGTATAGTATCATAAATCATTTTATATAGACATCTCCTACACAATTATAAATGAAATTAGTTTACTAATAAATAGATGATTAAAATGTGATATAGTCTATTGATGAATCATCAGAAGGGTCAAAACTGATTTTATACTATTCATTATTTTCTTTGGTATTCTTGGAGTACATGAACCAGATTATTTTGATAAAATTTTGATATTAACCTAGAATATTCTCATTTTTAGTTTATATGAGTAATTTCATGAGGATTAGTTTTGTGTTATAAGGGGCTTCATATATTTTTTGACATAGTTTCAATGTCTTCATTCTCCTTAGAATATTTCTAATGATTAATTATTTAGTACATTATTCCACTACCACTGAGAAACTATGTTATGGCGGTTTCTATTATTTTACTTTATACTATGTAAATAATGATAAATAGAATCCATTGGGATATATTATAATCCTACATGAGTAATAATGGATTTCGGACATGATCAATGTGGATCATCTAGAAGATTCTCATTATACCCCCTGATTTAGGAATAAAATATTACTAGTAATGAATTGACTAACCATATGAGATCAATTTATTCACATTAAAGATACATAAAATGTTATAGATTTTCAATGTCACAATGTGAAAAATATTTTCAAACAACACATTGTTCATAGTGCTATAGTCGGTGATATGGAATTTTCCTTCAATTTGTTTTGGAGAGTCCTCCATTGGACAATGGAGTATCATGTTTGAATAAAGAAAATATATTATCAAATTTACAATATGTTGACATTAAAAAATGTTGAGATTATTAAATATAATCCTCCTTTTTAAATTCTCAATTTTGGATGATATGGAATGTCCATTTAGGATTGGTTGATATTTGTTACAAAAACAGTTTCCAGTAAAATGATAGAATGGATAAATTTGTTTCCTTGTATGGTTGGCCATATAGATATCCAATTTTTATTAGATATAATTAATGATTACATGGTTGGCGATAGAATGAATAAATAGATGATTTATAATACTTATTTGATTCACTAGAAAATCGTGATTGCATAATGCTTTTATAAGTAATCTTTTATCCATTTTTTGGTAAGATATGGATTTTTCAAATATTGAGATTGTTTTATTATGTTTTTCAACTCAATTGGTACACTAAAGGCATGGAAAACAGGAAACACATTCATTCCAAATTTTATATTATTTTTTATATTTTTGATATATTTAGAAAAAATGATTTCTTTTATTTACATTATTCTATAGTTGATATCAATACAAAAACATGTATCATATATTAAAACATGGGAAATACATTTCTAGATACCCTAATGTCTTATAAGTACAAGACCATTGAAATTACATAATCTCGAGTTATGTTAATAATTCACCTTGAGGATATTTTTAGGTTTAGTGTTTTAGAGAATTAGGCCATTATTGTTATGTTACATTTCAAAAAATTTATAAGTAGACACTTATACTCATTAGCCTTTTTTTCATAAAATAAAAACTCTTAAAAAAGTTACATGTCTAGTTCTATGTTTTAAATAACATGACTTTTTCTTGATCCCGTATTTGACCCTAGTCTTCTTTAATCCTATGAAGAAAATTTAAAAAAATGGTATCAGAATAAAAAGCTCAGTAAGTGTTATAAAATAATGAAATAAAACATTGTCCCATCAATAAATACAATTCAATGAAACCATACTATTCAATCATAACATTCCTTATGAAATCATATGATTAATGAAAAACACACATAAATCATAAATCATAAGGTAACTTGTGGCATCCATTACATACTTATGATGTAGCTTTCACAACTATATAGGTAGTTGAATTTGGAATACACGTCACAGTATATACCCTAAATGTCACATTAGAAAGATTCATGTTTACCTCCAACACATTACCCAATGCTTTGGAGAGCTATCTCAGGATCACCCTCCCTAGGTTTATTATGGAACCACCCTTATTCATAAACAATTCCCATGAACCATAACATAATCATAACATATAACACAATCATCAATGGAATATAACCTTTACACAATTAAATTAAAAAAATATCATTTTAATATATTTAAATAATTAATGCATTTTCAAAATCATTTTCAATACCTTTTAAAAAATTTAATAAAGAGATTTTTGAAACAAAGAGCACCATACCACTTTGAAAATTTTAAAGGAATTAACATTTTAAAACAATAATTTACATTTAAATAAATCCTAAAACACATATTTAGAACATGGACATTAATGTGAAATATTTTAAAGAGTAAATATTTAAAACATTTCAACCGAAAGTTTAGTTAAATAGGTTTTAACCAAATAAGAGCTGCTTGAATACAAATAATTGATTAATAACATTAATAAAAACATTATAATAACATTAGAATAATTTTATTCATGAAATAATATTAAAAAATAATTTATATACACCATATAAAAGAGAATTAGGTCATAACAGCAATGATGTATCAATGGAATGTAAATTGAGACAAAATCCCTTATAAAGATGGTATCCTTAGATTAAGGATATATAAATGACATAATTGTGTGTGGAAAATATAAATACACCAAATATAAGTGGATATTATGTGTAAAAAAATAAAAGGTAATTCACACATAATCATATCACTACATAATCAAGAAGTAAAAGTTGAACCTAATTAAATTAAATTGTTTTAAGGTGTTCCCTTAGGAAAATTCCGCAGCCTAACAACATAACATTCAAATTTAGAAGAATAGTATATGAGAGAGAAAAGATTATATCATCACAAGGACATAATATTTATAGTATTAAAAATATATAAGAACATATCCAAACTTATGATTATGGAAATTAAAATACAAAACATTAAGAGAAGCCTTGGACTAAAAGAGGAGGGTGAAAGGTTCTCTTACCAATTTGGTAACTTTTGAAACATACACCCATAAAAGAATGATTATACAATGAAGATGTAAATACCCATAAATTAAATTATATTACAAAAAGAACAAAATCATGGGTAGTACATCCACCACACCAAAGGAAATAGTTGAAATTATAGCAAAAATCTCACAGGAATAATAAGTCATATGAAAACCCCTTACCTTGTAGTAAACAATCGAGTCATATAAAAAATGTTAATAACCACCAAATGAATCATATAATACCCTGGATATAAAGAGAATCATTATAATATATATCAAATTTTCATACAAAGTACAGAAAATGCAATAAATAAGTGGAGAACAATGGAAATCTAATGGAATTAAAAGTGAGATAAGAAACCCCTTACGTCATCTTCGGTTTGACTCATTTATTCCTTGTTATTCCTGAATAAAAAACTTATATCAATTTATAATTTATTTATAAAATGAATAAATTTTATTATTACTTTTTTATTACTTATTACTTATCTATAACAATTATTAATTATTCGAGTTCATGTTGGATATTTGTTTGATGTTCATAATTTTAGTTAAAAAAATAAACTTGTTATAATTACAATTTGTCCATGTGGTAAAACAAATTTCATCAAATATGATATTCATTATTTAAATGTCATATATATAATATATATACTGTATATATTTATCTTGTATATTCAATAACATTTGTTCATAAGAAATAAAATGCACCATTCATGGAGGCGGTAAGCCGTACATACGTATGAATACTACTTTCAATTATTTTTTCCTTTTTAATGAAATTAAATATTACTGGTACATAAGTAAATTATAATTCCAGTATAATATCATATTTTATTTATGATACATATGTTTATTAAACCATCATTTATACATTCCATGTATGTTATGAATGTGTAATGTCACTTTGAGGAGGCGGTAGTCTATATTTTCTCCAATGAAATTATCATTTATATAGAACATAAAAAGCATAATAGAATGTTATAAAAGTCAATTACATAATAATTAAAGATAAATTATAATATAATATAATATATATCACATATAAATAGAGTTCCATAAAAATTTCCACCATAATAAGTGGTGTGAGAAGATTGAACAATCATCATTTCATGAGGCAGTAGTTCGCCATCCATAGAAACAGTACGTTCATTACCCATTAGATGGAGGTTTTTGCAAATTTAGATCAAATATTTATCATTAAAACAACCTAGTATATTTAGGATACTTTTTTAATTATATAATAATGGAATAAAAATTGTTTATGGGGGTTGGAGAAGGGAAATAAAACAAAAGTACGTAAGATAAGATGTTACCTTTAAATCGGGTAACTACAATTGGTTTGAACAAAAAGGATTTCTTGAAGTGCCTTATACCTAATACAAGGATTATATATGGAATAGATGGATCTTGAGAGCTTATTGGGTCAGATATTGGATAATCCTAGAGGCTTGAGTGGGTTGAGTAATGGGATAGAGGTGACATATTTTATTAGGAGGATGGTTGGCTCTTTATGAATGTTTGAAAATATTATTTTATTATATAATTATTTTTGGTTTCTAAAGGACCAAAACTTATTAAAGTATAAAAAAAGATGAATCTTTTTTGAAAAAAATAATCCCATGATAATTTGATTGGTTTTGGATATTTTTATAATTTATCTAATATTTTTTTTAAATCATTCATTAATGAGGTAAACACTACATCATTATTGTGTCATAAATATTTTTATTTATATGATTTCTAAAAATTATAAAAAAAATACAATTATGTAGGAAATATTTTTTTATCAATAATAATTATTTATAGTCAAATATATTAATTACATAACCCCAAATTAAATTTTTTTTATCAAAACAATACATGTTTATGATTTTCTTTACATTAAATAAAAAGTTATTAATATCATTATCTTAACACAGTGGGTTTATAAGGCCAGAAGTCTCAACCAAGTATTGTCTTGGTTGGCCTTTACTCATCCAATAATATTAGGACAAGTGTTAAGGTAATTTTATATTAATATAATATTGATTTTACCTTGAATTGCCTTATTTACCTTTAATCGCGGTATATAAATGTAAAAAGTTACTAACCACAAAAAATTATTTTCATCTTATTCAACAAAATTTTATTTACTAATAAAAATCATGTAGGTATTTTTTTCTAAATTCTATTTACATAAGTAGTAATATTTAATTTAAATGAAAATGTCAATTTATTAACTACTACTTAGTGTTTTCACTTTTAATCTTAAATTGACGGTTTTCAGAAAAATAACAAAAATTTAGCCAAGGATATATTTGATATTACAAATTCAAAAATTATTTTTAATTTTTTAATTTAAAAACATATAGGATAAAATAATAATTATAAAATTAATTCACGTTGTCAAAACAAAAAATGTGTTTTTAAGAAATAATAACTTAAAAAAATGATAGTTGTTTATGACCAATTTCAATGTGAAATTACTTCCAATGTAAAATATTAAAATAAATAATACGATTTAAAAATGTAATCTACCCAAATAAATAAGTTAGATTAACATTTAGTATTGAATTAAAATACAATATTTTTCAATATTCATTAAAAAATAAATTTTATATGAAAAATACAAAAACGTTACCCAAACTAAATTTTGATGTCCCAATTAAAAAGAAGAGTTTTATACTATTTAATAGAACCTATAAATGTTAAAAAAAATATATTTAACATGGATTCTCCATTAAAAGGCGACAATTCGACAATTTAATGAATATTTGAGTATTTTTTCTTATAATTATATTGATTCACATTTTATGACTCTAAATATTATTGGATTAATGTAAAAAAAGTAAAAAATGATGTATAATCATATTATATTATGTTTTTTCCATTCCCGTTATTACAAAGGCTATGCATTAACTACTATTTAAAATAATAATAATATATTATTCTTATTTTTTTAATATGACGCAACATTGTGTGAAACATAAGACTTTGGAGAAACCCATTGTTGTGTGTCAGGTACGCCATGGAATATAGAATCCCCTTTAAAATAAAATTAATATTTAATTCAAAAAATATTAATATATATGAAAATATAATATTATTTATTCTTCTAGGATGTTACATCTTTCCCCCATTTTGAATATTGTGTCCACACAATCATAAAAATGGTCTTGAAACTTCATTGAAAGTCCCAAATTAGAAAATGATTATATAAAACTATCACATTAAAAAAAATAAAGGGAAGTAAAAGAGGTAACATGAGATAACCCATACATGGATTCCATGAAAACATGGATGTGGAGGAGAAACTAAGTTTCATGTTCTGATGTAAAGTGATAGAAAACATGATTAGGAGAAAGTTAACAACAAGAAAACCACAAATTTGTGATTGGTTAAAGTGTCTTTGGATTACCAATAGGAAAATTAAATAGACAATGATTTTGTTATATGTTCCTTTTCATAAAGTTGAGGAATATATTTTTGAGCTTGACTAAGAACATATGGTCACATAAGTACTAGTCTGGTAGAATTTCATACTTTACTAAATTTCTATAAAAAACTCTTCTTTTCTCCAAACGATGAGTATTCAAGTTGACTTGGACTCATAAAAAGTGATAAAATAAACTTCTAGAGAATAACATGATCCACAAAATATGAACCATATAATTCCCCTATCTTTATATAGTAATCAAAACCCAAATTGGTTAGTATGAGATCAGATAATATCTTAAAGGATAATCGTTTATAAAAAGAAATACTACTCTTACTCCCCAAAATTCTTCCAAAAGTACACAAATGTCTCAGAAGACCATTAAATATGCAATTATCTTTAAAATTATTCAAAATAATCTAAAGTAATATTGAAACCCAAAACTCATAAGGATTTAATCACATAGTCTTCTATATCAAATCTTAACATTTATCACCAAAAACATTGATTAATCTTAATATCTCATACTGAAGTGCAATAAACCTAATCAAATATTCTCCGTGATAGGTCAATAATTTCCATAAATAACCCAAATAAACAAATGTCTATATTAAAAATATATATTCTTAAAAATTAATATTTCCACCAATACTCTAAAAAATAATCCCATAGTATTAAATTTCCCTTAAGCATATAGTTTTCCCAATAGAATGAATGTCTTCCCAAATAACATTTTTCACTTAATCTCTAAATCATTTCCCTGTACAGAGGATTACCATTTGATAAAATGTAATATCCCAAATCAACATATTTAGGATCCAGAAAATCATTTAACTAAAAATCAATTGGCATAAAAACTTGGGACTTCATGTAGTCCTGTGGTGGGCGATAAATCTCAATCGCACCTTGTTTGTGGGTTCAATTCCCATAACATTCGTCGACGTGACAGGTCTTCACACAGTCGGTATGTTTTCCTTTTTTAAAAACTATATAATTTAAGACCAATACAAAAAAGGAGGCAAATTACTCAAAAATAACTATAACCAGTTATATCATCAATGGTAATCTAATACCTTTCATTTTTCACCCCAAAATGTAATAACCATTTATCACCTCTAAAATAACTATGACACTTTCTAACATTCTAACCATTATGATTATATCATTTATGCTTAAATAACAACCTAACCTCTAAATTTTTCTAAACTGGTCTTTGATACCAACTATAAGGACATGGCCTAAAACATTACATAATATTGAGTTAGGTAAAGAATTTACATTGATGATCTTTTTAGGATTAGATTTTTAGATAATTAGGACATAACTATTACATTACATTTCAAAAAATTACAAACTAGACAGTTCTACTCAGTATCCATTTTTTCATAAAATAAAAGCTCATAAATAATAGAAATATGTCTAGTTCCACATTTTAGACAACATGATTTTTCGTTGATCCCATCCTTGACCCTATTCATCTTTATATCCATTGAAAAATACATCAAAGCATTGTATCTACATAAAAAGAATAGTATGGGTAACAAAATAAGAAAAGAAAACAATGTCCCGTCAATGAATTCAAATCAATGAAACCGTTCTTTTTAATCACCACATACCTTATGAAATCAAAAAATTTATGAATAATATAATGATATCATAAATGAAACTGTAACCTTTGGAATCCAAAATATACATACATTATAGCTTTCAAAGCTACATAGGGAGTTACATTTTAAATACACATCAAAGTAAATTCCCTAAATCTCTTAGGAGAAACATTCACATTAACCATTATCATGTTACCCAATGCATTGAAGTGCTATCTCGGGCTCACCCGCCCTTGGTTTATCTCCGAACCACCCATATACGTAAACAATGCCCAAGAAACATAACATAATACTAACACATAACCCAAGTGTAAAGGTATGATAAACATTACACATTGAAATCCAAATATAACATTTCATGATATTGAAATAATTAATGCATATTCAAAATCACTTTCAGAACCATTTAAAACATTTAACAACATATTTTTTAATCAGTCTATCCCATACAACATTGATACTTTTTTAGAAATTACCATTTTAAAACCTTAATTTCCAAATATATAAATAAAAAACCATTTTTAAAACATGGACATTAATGATAATGATTTATAAGAATAAATCATTAATACATTTAAAATGATAATTTATTTTATGACTTTTTAACAAAATGAGAGATTCTTGAATATAAATAATTGAAGAATAACATTAATCAAAAAAATATAATATCATTAGAACAAATTTAGTAATGTTATAATATTCTCATTTACATTATATACATCATCTAAAAGTGAATTGGTTCAAAACAACAATCAAATTTTAATGGAATGTAAATTGATACGAAATACCTTATAGTGATGGTATCCTTAGATTAAAGACAAATCAATGAAATAATTATGTGAAGAAAATATGAATACACCCAATATAAGTGGATATTTTGTATAAAACAATAATATTTTATTCAGACATATTCATATCATGACATAATCGCGAAGATGATTTTTATACCAAAGAAAAGAAATTGGGTAAAGGAGTTCCCTTACGAAAATTCAACAGCTTAATGACGTCACATACAATTTCAGAAAAAGTGTTGATGAGAGGGAGAAGGGTATATCATCACTATGAAATTAAATTTACTATAATAAGGGTATATAAGAACATATCCAAACAAAATATTATGGAAATTAAAACACACATTATTAAAAGAATTCACAATTAAAAGATGGGGGTGATAGGTTCCCTTACCGATTTGGAATCTTATGAAACATAAACCACATGAAAGAAAGATCAGACAATGAAAATGTAAATACAAATAAATTAAACTATATTAAAAAAATTATACAATCATTGGAATTACATAAACCACACAAAATGAAATAGTGACAATTATTGCATGAATCTCACGAGAATAACCATTGTGATGAAAACCCCTTACCACTTTGTAATCAATCGAGACGTATGGCCAAAATTTAATAACCATAAAATGAATCACATAATACCATGAATATAAAGATAATAATGATAATATATATCAAATGGCAGTAAATAATACCCCACATAAAATAAATAAATGGCGAACAACGGAAATCTAACGGAATTAAATGTGAAATTAGAAACCCCTCACCTCGTGTCCAACTTGACTCATTTTTTCTCAGTTCTTCCAAAATAATAATATTATGTAAATTTATACTTGAATTATAATATTTTTAAACGCTATTATTCTTTTTATATCACTTATTCACTTTCTATAAAAATTATTTATAATTTGAGTTCATATCAGATATTTTATCGATCTTCGGAATTTGAGTTAAAAAATGAAATTTTTATAATTACAATTTGTCCATGTGGTCAAAAGTAAATTATCACCAGAATAATATTCATGATTTATATATCATATATATCATATATAACCAGTATATATGTATCTAGAATAGTCTATAACATTTTTATATAAGAAATGAAATGCACTGTTTATGGAGACAGTAAGTTGTACGTAAGCATGAATGGTACTTTCATTTATTTTTTCATTTTTAAATAATTTAATACTTAATGATAAATGGTTATATTATAATTATATTATAATATAATATTTTATATACATTACAAATTTGAATTAACACCATAGTTTAAACGTTCCATGTATGATATGAATGAGTCATATCACTTTGAGGGGGCAGTAGTATCCACTTTATCAAATGAAATTATCATATATATGTACAACATAAAAAGAAAAACGGTATGTTATAAAATATAATTACAGAATTATTAGAGATAAAATAAAATATAATATATATCAGATATAAATTCATTTCCTTCACAATTACCACCATAAGATGAGGTTGGAGATGATTGAACAATCAGCGTTTCTTGAGACAGTAGTTCGTCATCTAGAGAAAATTTATGTTCATTAGTCATTATATGACGGTGTGTGTAAGTGATTTTTGAATCCATTTCATAAATAAAACATATTTAATTTAGGATAATGGTTTAGTTATAAATGGTAGGAATAAAAATATTTTATGGGGTTAGAGAAGTGAAATAAAACAAAAGAACATAAGAGAAGAAGTTACCTTTAAATATAGTAACTCATTATGATTTGAACCAAAAGGATTTCATGAAGTGTCTTCTACCTAAGATAAAAAATCTAGGTGTAATATAGGGATATTGAGAGATTATTTGGTTAGATTTTGGATGAATCATGGGGCTTGAGAGGTTAGTGTAATAGGTTATTGATGAGGACTTATTATAAGGGTGAGGAGGGGCTCTTTAAGAATGTTTGAAAATATTATTTTATTTTATAATGATTTCATGTTTCTAAATATACAAAACTTATTAAAGTAGATGAAAATATGACTATTTTTAGAAACAAAATCATCCTTTTGTAATTGTATAGGTTTTTTATATTTGTTTAATATTTATAATCTTATTTATTTAAATCATTCATTAATGAGGTAAACACTACATCATTAGTGTGTCATAAATAATTTTATTTATTTGATATCTAAAAATCATAAAAAAACTACCATGATACATTAAATGATTTTAGATTATTAATTAATAATTATAGTAAAATATAACAATTATATAACACCACATTAAAATTATTTTAGCAAAATAATACATGTATATGTTATTTTTATTTCTAATTTGAATAAAAAGTAATTAATATCATTACCTTACACAAGTGGAATTCAAAGGCCAAAAGTCTCACCCAAAGATTATCTTGGTCAGACATTACTCATAATTTTTTTTAAGACTTGTGTTATTGTAATTTAACATTATTATACTATTTTTTTACTTTTAATTACACTATTTACCTTAAACTGTAGTAAATAAAAGTCCACAATTACTATTCACCATAAATAATTTTCATCTATTTAAACCACATTTTACTTAATAATAAAAACCATTTATTTCAAATTTTAAAAATTCAATTTTAAGATGTTGTAAAATTTCATTAAAATGAAAAAGTTATTTCTTTAACTACTACTCAGTGCTTACATTATTCATCAAAAATTGATGAATTTTAGAAATACACCAAAAATTCAAAATAAGCTATATTTGATATTATTAATCCAAAAAGGATATCTATTTATCCAAATTTGAAACATAGTAGTTGTATTAATTAATTAAAAATTAATTTCTGTTTTCAAAAGAAAAATCGTGTTTTTATGAAATAATAACAATTAAATGATCGATAGTTGTTTATGTCCAATTTCAAAGTGAAATTACTTCCAATGACCAAAATTTGGTTAAATGGTTAAAATATAATATAAATAAACTATAAGAAAAATTAAAAATACAATCTTACCATATTAATAAATTATATTAAACAGAAGGTTTTAATTAAAATATAGTATTGTCACTATTCATTAAAATATGAATTTTATCACCCAAAGAGCATAAATTTAACCAAAGTAAATGTTTATGTCATGATTCTAAAGAAGAATTTTATTTTTTCACATTGAGCATATATATATGTCCAGAAGTAGATATAAAAAGAGTTCTCCATCAAAAGTCTGTAAATAGACCTTTTATTGAATATTATAGTATTTATGGTTAAAATTAGATTCATTCCATTTTGTTCCTATAACTTTTATTGTATAAATGAAAAATCATTTAACATAATTTATAATCATATTATAGTTATTTTTTTCAGTCCATCCATTATAACGGTTATGTGTTAACTATCATGTAAAATAATAATATTATATTATTATTATTTTAATATGACTTAGAATTGTGTGCAACAAAATACATCGGTGTAAAAAATTATTTCATGTGAGGTACAACATTGAATATATCATCCCCTTTACATTAAAGTTAATATTTAATTAAAAATAATAATAAATATGAATATGTTATATTCATTATTTTTCTAGGATGTTACATGTCTGGATTTTAAATAATGTTAATGAAGAAACTCATTTTGTTGTGACAAAACATCCATGTAGGTTTTCTTATTCGAAGACTAATTTTATTTATTTGAAGTCAATTATTTTTTTAATTTTGATATGGAATAATGGTTATGGTTATCAGGATACTTGGGAGAATGGAACATTAAAGAAATGGTAGTTGCCTTTTCTATTTATCTTAATGTTTTCTTGGTAGTATTTTTGGGATATAAATTGTTTATAGTGTAGAGATTATAACATATTTCTATAAGATTTAAGTATTTATAAAACATTTGAATAATATAATAATAATTTAAACTTTTTTGGTTATTTTTTTAGTTTTATAATATGTTTATGCTAAGGAGACCATGAATGGTTGGATATTTTTAGGGAAATATGTGCATGTTAGGTTAGAAAACCATATGACCTATGGTTGTATTATAGAGGTGGGGGGGTATAAGGTTTGTCCAAAAAATGTTAACACCCATCAAGACCATTAAAACATGTAAAAAAGGATTTTAATCTTTTCTCATGGTTAGTTTAACCATGATTTAGTCTTTACAGAATCCATGTAAGGGGACATGATTTAGGTGCAGGGTTAATACAAATAATAGAACCTAAATATTAAATTATCCATGTAGGTTTTTATAACCTCAATTTTCTTAATTTGAATTAATCTACCTCTACTATAAAATATAAGCAGTCCATTTTTAGTTATAATAAAATATATAAATGTCATATTTTGAATGATTATTTGAGTTGAAAGGATTGATTAAAACATGATTGATAAATTCATTAATGATGATCAAATCCATGGGAGTTTGTAACTACTTAGGATAATCCAGAAAGGAATCTAACTCCCTACAGGTATATTAATAATGAAAACTAGTACTGAAGCATTTTTTAGCATGATTTTCCTTAAGAGTATGTTGATTGATTAGTCATCACAGAAGATCCATAAGGATGTGACCCATTAACAAGCTATGATTAATGATTTAGTAGTGTGAGAATATTAGTGAAATAATATAATGTCACTAATAAAATAAGAAAATGGTTCATTATTTTGTTATAATTTAATTTACATTACAATATTTATAGATTTTTTAAATTAGCATGGTTTTTATATTTAAATGATTTATCTAAAATTTTCATTTTATCAGGTTTTAGATATATCATCCCCATATATGATTGATTTCATGTTTTGATTACAAATATTAAAAAAAATTACATTAAATTTTTGTTAATATGGATTCTATAAATGGATTAATTAATAAAGAATTTATTATGTTGATCATTTTGAGTACATAATATTTTATTTAGCTTAAACTCTATGTTTTTATTTTAGGTGTTTGTATAATTTCAACTCTACAACTAATGAAATTGAATAATCCACTACTATGTGCTGGGTGTGCATAGTTAGTTGGACTATATAGAGATGATAGTTTCTAAATGGGATTTTTTCCACCTAATGGACAATTCTGTTGTGACTTTTTATGATGGACATTGAGTTTTCATATGATGTTGTTCTTTTGGATCATCTTCTATCTAACTATGGTACATTATACTTGAGTTGTGTTTTGAATATCAGATACGTATTTTTTAATTTTCACCATTTCTTCATACATTTGGTAATAGTTTTTCACTCTAATTGATTTTAAATTCACAGTTCTAGTTGATAAAATATCAGGATCAAGTATACCCTTCACACTATAAGAGAGTTTTTTTGTGTATCATTAATCTTGGATTTTTAATTTGGCTGATGATTAAAATTGAATATGATAAATTTATAAGTCGAAATGAAATGAATGAAACTAATGGATATTATGTAATTATAACCATTAATGATTCATCATATATGTATGATTCATTGGATCAAAAAGAAAATGTCTATTGGTATGTTTTTGAATGTCACTAGATATTTTTTGAAATGTTTTATTCTCTTAGTGTCTTCAAACTATGTTTTCCTAAATATAAATGTCCAATATAAATAATTATATATATTTGTGTATTTGTTTTTTTGTTTCATGTTACTATTTTCTCGCATGAGTTTATCAATTAATGTGTAATTTAGGGATAATTTTACTATAGAATTATTTCATATTCAACTATGAAATCAATATATATTATTAAACATATCCATATATTATAAAATTATTATAAATATAACTACAATTTTTCATTCAAGTTATTATTTAATTTTAATGAGTGACTCTTTGTGTTAGTATTTTTTTTGAATATTGAGAAGGTTATGATATTTTGTAATATGTTATCTATGTATTTTACATCCAAAGTAATTGAAGGATGATCTTTGTATGAATTTTGAACTTGTAATCATGGATTTTTGTAAGTGTGATTCTAGTATTGGTTCATTATTACATAATAATACTCTCATTGTGATATTTTAGACTATATAACGGTGATTCCATCACTGTAAGGCTGACTTAGAAGTAGCGCAAGCATGAGGTAATATTCATAACCAATAGTATTGAACATCATCAGATCATCTGGCTACTACTAATATTAATCACGATGTGTAAAAATTAATGTATAAATATATGATAAGTAACGATCAAATTATAATATAAAAATCCTATAACCTTTGATATTTATAATAAACAATTATACCTTGTAATCATGAAAGGCCTTCTTATGATTTCTAGTTTTATATAATTAAGAAAAATGATGTGATAACGGGATAATATTGATTTCAATATAAATAATTTCATGGAAAAATTTTCATGTAACCATGTGTATAAATTTAACCTTTTATTATAATATGAATTAAATTTTGATCAAGAAAATGGAGTAATGGTGATTATTTTAAAAAATATTGGTTGAGAATATAAAATGATGTTGAAGAAAGTAAACAACATTATTAATATTCAAGGGAGTGGGGTTGCAAAAATGAACTCTCATATAAAAAATTATGTAGAGAATTATTCTATGAGAATGTAGAAATTCTATAGAATAATGAGACTTCAAAAGAATATATTTGGAATGTAACCACTGATTCTACTACTACATTCATCTATTCAATGTTCTATTTTATATTTCACCTTTCTAAATTATTAAATATCTTTCTCCACTCATAGTTGATTCAATTTAAATTTAAGTTAATAACATAAGTTTTATTTGTACATGGATGGATGAAAAAAAATTATTCAGGATATAAACCTTGGGAAAAATACCCCCTCATTTATTATAATAATTTACCCATTAGAAGTAGATCCTAAGATCATATTTGCTTTAGTGTGATTTCATTTTCTAAATTTAAAACACCCAATTATTGATGACAATTATTTCCCTCTACTTTGAAAAATTTATTTGTTTTGTAATTTAAATGTTTGTGTAGTGATGAAAATATGTATTGAGGGATTGTGTGTGAGGGGTAACAGAACAATCATGGGTCATATATGAAACACATTAACTAATTATGTATTGAATGAATGCAATAAATGTTATTCCTGATTCATTTTTCTGTAAATAATGGATTATATAACAAACTAATATCATTATTAAATCCATTATAAATACTTAAATTCCACTTTGGGTAAGAAATAATGAAATTTTGAGCCTCTTATAATCAATTTAATAATAAAATTAGATTAATTATATAAAATAATTATTACATATTATTTCATAATATGACTTTGAATCAATAATGTACCATCATATGATATTTATATATTTAATTTAAACTGACCTTTTTTCATTATATTTCAAACAAAAATTACAAAATATCACTTCATTATGAATAATTGAATACTGGTTTTCAACACTCCTCACTAGATAAAACATTATTTTAATAAATATAATATATATATATACGAGAAAAATAAATATCTTTTTCAAACCCCAGAAAAAGGTGACATTTTTTATAAAGGATCATAGAGTTCTGTTGGGAGACCAGTTATCCCCTTGGGGTAAGCACTCCCTCAACTAGTTTTGAACCCATATATGACAGAAGGGTCCAAAAATAATAATATGATGTGACACATGTATCTTATATTTTATAGCCTATATTTTTTATAAATTTTTTATACAAATAAGAATTGAATGTGTTATTCCTATGACTTGAAGGAATGAATCATTAATTACAGGTCTCCAGATATATTTTTGGTTTTCAATTTCATCGATGTAGTGGAATACAATAATGGGATTCATTAGGTCTTCTGATTTAATAGCATTATATTATTGGACTTTGATAAATGGGGAAGAAATGGAAATATAATTAATGAAATATATATTAATTATAATAATAGTATTATTTATTTTCTCATTTTTTTAACTATTAAAAATGGAATATTATATTAATTGGTTTTTCTTTTCTCCATCAATATTTATTTAGTACCTAATATCCAAATCATTTATCCTTGATATTTATTCTCTTACTCTATAGGTTTAAATATTTTTTTTTACTTAGTGTTATCTATAATTTCCCATGAATTATTACTTGTCACCACCAATAATATGAGTTTATATGACTTAATTTTTTTCCAATTTGGTTTCATGGATTATTATATTGTATGTTAATACTGAAAACATCCCAATACATTTTCCCACTATTATTTTAGATGTACATATGACAAATTATTTTTAAGATGATATTAGTATTCATATATCTTAGTTGAATTAATATATAAATGATGTCTGGTTATCCAAGGAATATAGTTATGGAAAAATGAGAAATTTGACTGTCTAAGTTACTACTGTGGATGTAGATTTACCCAATATTAAATTTAATGTGGTATAATAAATATATTCTTGTACATTATTGTCACGACATGTCCCACAAGTCACAGAATTGACTACCCCAAACCCGCCTTCCATAGGCCAGGGGTTGGTGACTAGCCCTGGAAGGCTTTTCCCGAACAAGGAATGCATTTCCTTAGAGATATATACACACTCAAAAAGGGAAACTAGACTTGACAAAAAAATAATGTGAGGTATAACAACGAATGTAATGTAATACCACAAGTACAACTTTAAACTAAAAAGGTGGGCAGAAATACAAGCCCTAGAAATAGAAATGAATGTAAACAGTTATCATATATACCCTAGATCCCACCCTGGAGTGTAGTAGAAGTATGTGTGTTTTTTGAAGAAAAGGATCTCAATTTCTCCCATAGAACCAATCTCCACCATGTTCCAAACCTCAAAAGTATGCCTCAGAGCATCACTAGTCTTCCCTAGAAACACACCTACGGCCGGAGATGATATAGGTGTTAGTATAAAAACTAATTAGGGGACACTGAGACCCTTGAAGGTCTCTCTCTATTCTACAAAGGATAAAATCACAAGAAATGTCACAAAGGTAATATCACAAGCCTGATCTAAATCAGGAAGCACAATGGTAAAGAGACAGCTCACTAAAAAGGTATAACATCAAGGTTACTAGGATTTGGAAGACTACACTTAAAATAAGATCATCATATTTTCAGTAACTCCAAAGATGACCCGTATAAGTCATTGTATGCCAACCCATATTGGTCACTAGAGTCTCACCCATATTGGTTTTTGGTGCAGACCCGCAATGGTTGCTCGTGCTGACTCATATTGGTCGTTCGTTCTGACCCGTATTGGTCACTGGTGGTGAACCATATCATTTTCTAGTACATAGGTGGAGACGAATAGTTGTATTTCTAGATCATCACACTCTGGAGTTTTTGATGATGACCCATATTGGTCACCATTTTTTTCATGTCACAACTAGCCATTGGATTCCCGCCCGTAGCAGGCATGATCTCATTAAGATCCTGCTCCTCAAGCCATAAATTATATTTCAACTTATACGAAGTCCATCAAAAATGACACCCATGGTACCGCCCCATCATAGTGGTCCCAACATGATAGATGTCACATCGATCAAATTCTACATTTGTGAGCTATAGGCACATTTATAAAAAGGGACCATTGGATTCAAATCTGATCAAACCCATGTTTCAATTCAAACTCATTAAAAACTCACATAGAGTTTCCCCAAAAAACCACCATGTCAGAAGGATCCTTATATGATAGAGGGAGCGTCAAAAAGATACCCAGTCTATTAGTCACACCACTTTTCGTGAAATGGGGGTGATCACCGCTCGCTCCGACCAGACACGTTCGAGCCTGCCAAAATATGCCAAAGGGACTGCTTCCAAAAATGGTTCCCAATGCCACTAATTGGTTGTGAAATGGACACCGTGTTTTTCAGTTACGTGTATTTCATTATTCGGGGCTGGTTGGGTCTAGGACCGGTCTAACTCAATTAGGCTAGCCTAACGAAATAGGTCCTACGGTCTACCTAGCACTGCCTGGGTCTGGGCTGTTATGGGGTGGCCTAGTTCACTGTGAATGACCCGTCATGTCGACCTAGATGGTTTTCTTTCTTGGCTGTGGTTATCCCGACATGAGGTTTAGGGATCAACCCACCTGTGTGGGCCCACTAGGTTACAGATCCGGCCTATTTGGTAGGCCCACATATCAAGCTTGCCCCGTGGAAACAGGGTCGTTTCATCTAGACAGTGGGGTGCTTCCCCACTACTTGCAATGGTCGACCAGGTTGCTGAATATTTTCTAGTCGATGTGGCACTACACGTGGCATCACTGCCCCTCCTTCCATGGCTCACCTGCGGTGCCAGTGGGCACAACCCTTCTCCTGTGTGGTCGGCATCCTCATACCAATGTCGTGCGCGATGGCATACCTCCTTCTCCACATCAGTGATCAGTTTCTACGGGTCTCTACAGGCCACCGCCGACCGCTGCCAGCATGGTGCACCATTGGTTCATCCCGCTGGCCATCAGGCATGCTCTGGTGGTACATTCTTGGTGCCTTCTACGCCTACGATCATCATGGGACACTTTTTCCACTGTGTGAAACCTATATCTACGTTTTCATCACATTTCCATGAGAAGCACATGAAACACAAGAACAACAAGATCAACGAAGGGTCTGGGCTGTGTTCAGATTGGCATGTACCCTCCGCATTAGGGTTTTAACAAGGGGTGTTTGGAAAAATCATTGAATTTAGAAATAAATCCTTACTTTCAACCCTGAATCAAACTCTCATGTTTAAATAATGACCCGGGTATCAACTCATTGGTCTTTTGATCCTCATTCTTCGTTTAAATAAAGAATGGGGATAGAGGAATATCACAATTTCAAAAACAAAAACCCCAACCTCAAGATTCGCTAGAAACCAAGTTGAATGGAACTGTCAGCATTCGCCGATCCTAAATCGGTGATGCCTGAGCCTCTGTCCTCTATCGGTGGATGTCATTGCAGTACTTTTCTAGAGTTTCCTAATAGGATAAAGTTTCTCCAAAACACCACACCATGCTCTATTTAAATAGTACGAGGAATGATGAGTAACACACTGAGAAATTAGTGAGGTTCATTTAATGAACGATCCTTTTAATTACATAATGGTGCAGTTATAAAAAAGAGTGCCATCCCATTATTATTCTTGAAAAGTCACCAGTCCCCAATACTACCGCTCATCTGCTATATAAAATGAAATAAAATAATATCATAAGTTATTTAATTATTTTTTAGTAATTTCCACAATTTATCATTTTCTCCTGACCTATTATGGTTGAATTGAAACTTCTATTAAGCAAATCCTACCATTGTAGATTCATCAGAGCACTTGGATTTTTAATCTGAGCAACGATCAAAATGATAGAAAATGACGCATGTGCATTTACTGAACGTACCTAAATAAAAGTTCAGAAATTCATTCAAGTAACACCAGGTATCAAAATCATGACACATCAATTTTCACAGACTTGTAAAAATCAAAAATAATTTTAATAATTTACAATGTATTTTTTAGTCTTTACATTCTCCCCACCATAGGGATTTAAATCCCTGAAATCCAAACCATGAAACTCAAACAAAGGGGGGTACTGGGCATGCATATGAGCCTCACGCTCCCACATTATCTCCTATAGTTTTATGTGATGGCACAAAATGTGAACCAGAGGTATTGACCACCAATGTAAGATCCTCTCCTGCTGATCCACTACCTCCACTGTGTACTCCACAAAATATTTCCCATCGTTAAGCTCCAGCTCGACATGGCGATGACATGAGATGAGTCGTGCAAGTATCTCCTCAGTGGGGATACATGGAAGACTTCATAAACCATCTCCAACTGTGGTGGCAGTTCCTTGTGGTAATCCACCTTCATAATGCTCTGATGTATTAGGAATGGACCTATAATCCTGGAGGAGAGTTTGCTACCTTATCCAATTATCTATTTTCCCCATCAAAGGGAGACACACAAGAATACATTTTCCCCCTCAAGGAACAACAGTAGTCTCCTTCTCCTATCATCATAGGACTTCTGTAAATTTTGTGTCATCTTCATCTGCTCTAGGATGACCTCCACCTTCTCAATGGTATCTTGTACCATCTCTAGGACCACATGTTCTAGCTCTCCTAGATTCGTCCAACATGAGGGAAATCTATACTGCCATCCGTACAATGCCTCAAAAGGGGCCATACCAATGGTGGAGTGATAAAATTTGTTTTACCTGAACTCCACCAAGGGTAGGTGGTCTACCCAACTATGACCATAATTTATGAAACATGCACGAAGCATGTCCTACATTGTCTGGATGGTCCTCACAGTCTGACCATAAGTCTGCTGGTGAAAAACTATGCTCAAGAGAATTGGAGTCCCAAGATCCTCCTACAATCCGTTACAAAACCAATATGTGAATTGTGTGTCATGGTATGTGATTATCATCAAAGGAACCCCGTGAAGTCAAATTATCCCTTGAATGAAGAGACGTCCCTAGATCTCAACTTAACCCTTCTCTTGAATAGCAAGGAAGTGGGACGACTTGGTTAGACAGTCAATGATAACCCTAGTGGTATCATTCCATCTATATGTATTTGATAACCCCATAAATAATTCCATTGATATCCCTTCCCGCTTCCACTCTAGTATCTTGAGGGGTTGGGTCATGCTTGCTGGTAGGTCGTGCTCGGCCATTACTTGTTGAAAAGTGAGGCATCTCGAAACAAAATCTGCCACAACATTCTTCATCCTAGAACAATAGTACCAATGCCAGAGATCATGATACATCTTCATCATTCATGGATATACATATATGGGGGTAGTATGGAACTCCATTAGAACCTCTTCTCGTTTAACCACTGGTACAATGGTACATCCTATAAAAAGTATAGTGTGATCCCCAGCTTATGAATATCTTTCAAGTGTGTGCCCTGAGGATATCAGAGCACGTGTAGTTTCGTAGATGTTATCTCCGAGTTATGCCTCTCCAACTCACAGATGGAGGGGATGGTCTCCTACAATTGACTTGAGATAGAATATCTCATCTCCATCCACATAAGATTTCTGAATTGAGTTTAATTGCTCTGAAGCCTCCTTCATTAGATGTGAAAATGATCTCTGGTTAAGTGAATCAACCACTACGTTCCTCTTCCCAGAATTATAAACTAACACAATGCCATAGTCCTACAAGAACTCTATCCAACATTGGAGTCTCAGATTAAAATATTTATTTGAGAAGATATATCTAAGACTCTTGTGGTCTGAGTAAACAATGAAATGATCCCCCATCATGTAGTGTCACCATATATTGAGTGGAAGGACTACTACTGCCAACTCCAAGTAATGAGATTCATAATTCTACTAATGAGGCCTTAGCTGTCATGAGCCATAAGCAATCAGTACATCCTTCTACATTAGGACGTAACTGAGTCAGGTCCCTGATACATCACAGTAAACCCTGTATTTAGTGCCATCCTCTAGGAACATCCAGATGGGAGAGTTGGTCTTTCTCTTCCTTACCTATTGTAAAATCTACATGCATGTCACTAATCAAAGTAAGTGTTTCCCCTTATTTATCAGTCTAGTCACAGTTTCTAGTTCTCTAGAGAAGTCGGGTATGAACCTCTGATAGTAGAATGCTAATCCAAGGAAGCTTCGCACCTCAGAAATGCTCTTGGATGTCTCCCAAGCATGTAATACCATTATCATCACTAAATCCACTTAAACTCTAGCATATGTGATGCCGTATCCCAATAAATAGACCTTCTATAACAATAACTTGCACTTTGATAGATTCCCATATAATAGGTACTCCATTAGGGTGTTTAGAACAATACTCAAGTGTACAGCGTGCTCTTACTTGGATGCTGAGTACACCAAGATGACATCAATGAAGACCACCACAAAGTGACGAAGGAATGGATGTAATTTCCTGTTCATGAGACCCATGAACTTTTATGGAGAATCGGTAATGCCGAAAGGCATCACCATGAACTCGTAATGGACATAAAGAGATATGAAGGCTTTCTTTGGTACGTTCTCATCTCGTACCACGAGCTAGTGATATCCTGATTAGAGGACTATCATTGAAAACCAACGAGAACTTTTCATCTGGTCGAAGAGATCATTGATCCTCCATAGAGGATACTTCTTCTTCACGGTCACCTGGTTTATGCACTGGAAGTCCACACATAGCCTCAAAATTTCATCTGTCTTCTTTTACAACAACAATGAGGATTCCCATGGAGAAACATCATGCCTTACAAATACCTTCCACTAAAAGTCAGCCAGTTGTACCCTCATCTCCTGTAGCACCACATTGGCCATCTGATATGCTGGTGTAAACATCAGTATTGTTCATGTGTACATGTCAATGCGGAAGAATACCTCTCTATAATGAGGTAGTCCTATGAAATCTTCTGGAAAGTCATCTTCATAAAATTCCACCACTGCTAGAAAATGGGGACTAACCTCATCCATCTTGTTGAAGGTCATGCATTCTAGCTAATGTGTAATCAGTTACACCCTCCAGATGGAAAGTCCATCTCATTCTTCTCTATTTTCGTTCTCACAAACAAATGAAAACATGCCTCCATCTCTGCGCATACATCTCACGGTATGCCTCTGACAGTCAATATTTTCATGAAATGCTGATTGAAGGTCCATCACTAGAATGACGTTGTATAGATTCAATGCCACTACTAGATGATCTCATATGAAACACTCTCCCCAGATAGTAAGATCACACTATTGACACCGCTGTGGAACTGTGGAATCTCCTCCTGTATGAGTATCCTAATGAAAAGGATGAGCTAAAAGCTCAGTCAGAATCTCATAGTCCTGATCTATGTTTCCAGAAATGAAATAATTGATAGCACCTATGTCAATAAGCCCTGCTGCTAAGGTAGAGAACATAGAGATCATACTTCATATCATCTTAGGGATGTTAGGATCATAATCCTCTACTACTTGTACCTAGGCATGTCCCCATCCACATGCTCCTTGAGCTCGTGGTGCACTGCCTGGGTATGGTGGTGGTAGTGCCTTATGACCCCAACCACCAACCACTGCACGTCAAGCTCTCCTACCTCGTCTGCCACCTGGCTGATGCTCAAGGTCCTACTGCTACAGCTACCTCGGTGGCCCCTCCACCATATGCCGATCATTCGCTCAGGGAGTTGGAAATTAACAAGCTCTGTGAACTTTTCCCCAAAAGGATAAATAGATCATGCCTTGGTGTTGTCTCCATCATCCTCTCGAGCATTGCACCTCTAACCTTGTTTCCCCAGGTCGCCCTCTGGAAGGTCTATCCCTCATGGGATTCAACGTCGTCTATCTACTGCCCGTAGCAGATTAATCTTCTACCATTTGACTATTAGGGGGTCTAAATGTTGGTGCCTTCTCGGTAAAGATGCTCTCTATATGAAAAGTTATCTCTTGCACCAAAGAAATGGTTGGGATGCTGAGAGAAACTTTTGTGGCTCCAATCTCTGATTGGAGACCCTGATCAAAGGTCAGATACCTGATGTAAGGGTCTCGTACAATGTTGATGGAGTATTGGGTGAGGTATGAAAATCTCGCTAAGTGCTGAGCCATAGTCTAACATCCCTACATCAGATGCAACAACTCCTGAATAATTAGAGAGCATAGTTTCACTGGCATGAACTCCTCCTATAATATGATCTCAATTTCCATACAGGTGAGGGTCATCCCCTTATTCTCTTATAGCTTCAATCTCTATCATCGCCTTGCCGAGCATAGAAGAAGGCAAGCGGGCAAGATCTCCATCATCACGGTGGATGTCTTTACTAAGAATATGGCTTTCCAAACTGCCTCATTACAGTCCTCTACTACATGGGGGTCCATCTCAACTTGAAACCATGGAGGCCTCTATCTTTGGAAGAAATTTAATGTCCTCAGTCAGTGTGCATGATCCAATGGTAGCATTATATGCTCAATGGGTGGTGGTGTTGCTAGTACACCACCTGATGGGTCCATCACTGTGAGAATTCCTTGTATCAATGCCTTGTCAATCGGTGGGTCACAATCACGATATCTAACTGGAATCCTAGTAGGTTGTCTTCGTAGTGGAATCTTGTAAGAAATAGATGTTCCATAATAAATAAGATAAACCTTGTGAGCTTACTCATGAAAGATCATGAAAACATTTGAAAACACTTGCCCCTGGTATTTTCATGTTCCATGTCATGAAACCGAATTCATGGTCCTAGTGTATGTATACATCAGCTGCCATACCCACACTAGACTCCCTGTAATGAAAACTGAACTCAAGAATGTTTACACCATTAATTCATTAAAAGTAGAATCATAGTTCATCTAGTAGAACCGACCTCACTCTAATAACACTTTTTCACAACCTATCACAAAAGGCCAAGATGTGACTAATCTATGCTAGGCTTCTATAGTCCTGGGGTTCGTGACTAGCACCTAATGGGTTTTCCCAAATCGGGAAAAAATTTACTTAGTGATATGTGCACACTAAAAATGGAAACAAGATTATACATCAATAAAAAGTAAGGTATAACCATGAGAATAAAGTACAACCACAAGTACAACTATAAACTGAAAAAAGTGGGCCGAAATTAAAGCCATGGAAACTAAAATGAATTAAAAAATTTGTCACATCTACCCTAGAGCACTACTTGGAAGGTAGTATCTATAAGTCTCAAGTCATAGAAGAGGATCTCGACTACTCCTATCTCACCAACCTACACTATGGACCGATCCTCCATAGTCTTCCTCAGAGCATTAATAGTCAATAACAGACACACACGTGCAGGTGGAGCATGTGTAGTAGAAAGTGTAACAACTCATTAGGGGACCCTGATACCCCCAATGGTCTCTCACTAATCCACAAAGGAGAAGATCAAAAGAAATACAAAAAATATGATATCACATGAATGATCTAAAGAATGATGCACAAAGAAAAAGAGACAGGTGACTCTAATGGTATAATTTCAAGGATACTATGATAGGGATGACTAGTGGTAATCTAGATCATCCTATCCATAGTTAATCATCTGCTAACCTATATAGGTCACTGTATGCTGACCCGTATTGGTCGCTAGATGTTGTCCTCATATTGGTTTCTCATACTGACCCGCATTGGTCGCTATTGCAGAACTGTATTGGTCGCCGATACAGACACATATTTGTCACAAGTGCTGACCTGTATTAGTCGATGCTGCTAACCCATATTAGTTGATGGTATAGAGGTATGGAGGATTAGTCGTTCAACTTGATAATCCCACTATAGAGTTTCAGATGTTGAACCGTATTGATTGCTCCTCTTCTTCTTGTCATATTCATCCATTTGATTGACGCACGTAGCACGCCATATCTGTGGAAGATTATGCTCCTCATCCATTGGTCAAATTTCAATAGGTACCAAGTCTAGAAAAAATCATACCCAAGGGACCTCCCTGTCACAGGTTTCCCATCATGATAGATGGTGAATTGATCAGACGCCCGATCTGTGAGAAATTGGAACTTTTGTAAAAGGGGAATGGATGGATTCAAATCTGATCCAACCCAAATTTCAAATCACACGCCATAAAAACAATAATATAGTATCCCCAAAGAACCTCCATGTCACATGGGTCCTTATTCCACAGATGGTGTGTCAATTAGACGCCTGGTCATTCAGTTACACCCCTTTTCATGAAACTGTGGTGATAACACTTTGGTTCGGCCCGGCTCAGTGGGGCATGCCAGAATATGACAAAAGCACTAATTCCCTAATGGGGTCTTAGAGCCACCGACGATGTGTCAAATAGACACCTGGTTCTTCATTTACCGGAGTTTCATTATTCGGGGGCCTTTTGGGTCTGGGCCCTATCTGAATCGGTCAGTCCAGCCCGACGCAACGGGTCTCAGGATCTACATGACCCCGCTCGGGTCTGGCCCAGTATGGTTTGGCCTGATACATTAGGTCTGCCTTATCAGGGTTGACTGGGATGGTTCATGGGCCCGAATCGTGGTTGGATTGGCCCGCCATGTGGGACTTGTCCCACCAGTGCTGGCTCACTGGGCCTTGGGTCCAGCCAGTTCTATCAGCCTGCATCCGGACCACTCTGTCTGAAGGCAGACCATGTCTCCAGCAAGCCCCCACAAATGCAATACCATTTTATCATACTGGTGGGTAACTTTACAATCATGTGCAATGTTCATCCTGGTAGCCAACCGGTCTCTAGTCAATGCAGCATAGCACGGGGCTGTGCTTGCCCCTCCTTTCGTGATAACTATCGCCACCCACGCAGGTGACCATCTCCCTTTTCCCACGCATCCAGCTCAAGCTAGCCACCACTGGCCCCCATAGATCATGAAAGTGAACCGCCTTCCCACCACTCGTGGCGAGTTTCCCTGGGTCTCCTATAGCCACCGCTATCTGCTGCTGGTAAGGTGCACCAACCTTTCATTCTACGGGCCACCGGACGTGCTCTGGTGGTCTGTTCATGGTCTCTTCTTTGTCTATGTGCCTCATGGGAAACCACCTCCCCTGCATGTCCCCTATCAATGCATTTCTGTCACATTTCCTAAAGACGCACAAGAAACACAAGAACAATATGATTGGGGGAGGGTCCAGACCTTGTTCAGATTAGCCCTCTCCCTTCACGTTAGTATTTTAGCAAGGGGTGTTAGAAATAATCAATGAATTTAGAAATAACTCTTGACTTGTAACCCCTAATCGACCTCCCATGTTTAAAGAATCACATGTGGATCAACCCATTGGTTGGTGGATCCAAATTCTTCGTACAAATAAAGTATATAGTACAATGAATTTCAAAATACCAAAAATAAAAACCCCTAACTCGAGATTTGCTTGAGGTGTCACAGTAGCAGTAGGAGGAGCATCTACTCGGTTAGAGTCGTCAGTGTTCGTTGATCCTAGATTGTTTCCATGTGAGCCTCCATCCTCAGTCGTTTGATGTCTCTGGAAGACTTTTCCATATTTTCCTCTTTTGAAGAAGCAATGTCAAAACCCCAATCAAAGCTCTAGTTAAATAGGAGGGGGAAAGGTGAGTAACACATTAAGAATAAGTGAGGTTCATTTAATGAATGAAAAAATTAATTCCCCAATGGTGAGGATTCAAAAAAAGAGTATCAATCAATTAATTTCCTTGACATGTCAACGGTCCCCACCATCGCCGCTCATCCACAAGTGAAAAAGAAATAAAATAACTAGTTATGTTATTTTATTATTTTTATGTAAAGTCCAAAATTTAGCTTTTCCACCTAACCTACTATGGTGGACATGAATTTTCTCTTATGAGAATCCCTGTGCTACGGATTCAGTGGGCCCAAATATTTTTAATCCAACAATAGGTTCAAATGATAAAAAATGTCGCCCACGTGTTTACTGAACTTACCTAAAAAATGTATAGAAATTATTTTCAAGCATAGCGGTCCTCAGAATCATGTGTTTTCAATTATCGCAGACTAGCAAATATCCCAAATAATTTAAAAATAATTACATGGAATTTTAATGTCCTTACATTAATATAAAAGAAATATTGTTTACCTTTTATATAACAATGTGATTTTTTCAATTTTTTTCCTCAAAAATTAATTGTATATATTAATGTTGATTATATATACGAAACATGTATTTTAGATTATGTATCATATTGGAAATGGGTATGATGTGGGTTTGTTATTCAGTAAAGAATCACCTAGATTGTGATATTTCTACTCAGTGAATGTTTCCATATGATGGCCTATTAGATGTGAGATTCATGTTGTGATCTTAAAAAAATCATGATATAGCCCTTAGTTTTTATTTACATGTTATTTTTGTCATATGAATTATATCATTTGGATGGAATTTAGAGTTATATCCAAAAAATGAAAACTTTGGTAATTAGTGAACTAATTTAAATGTTGTCATTTGATAACTTTTAAATTCATTGGAGACCCATGTATGTATTGTAGTTGTTGTATTATATTATTATAAATCTAAGGAATTTTTATTTGACCTATCATTCAGTATTAGTTTCAAGATAAATAAATTCATATATATATATATGTATGTATGTATGTATATATGTATGTGTGTATTTTGGTACACCCATCATATAAACATCAGTAAAATTCCTTCATGTATTACATATTTCATCAAATGATGATATTATTTTTATATTTTGGTTTCTTACTAATAATTATTGGGTATTATTTGTTGATATTCCTCTAATATAGTAATGTGGGGTCATGAAAAAATCCATTCTCTTAATGTGGACTCTCATCATATCTTTTTGACTGATAATATGTTCTATTGACAGTGTGATTGAGAAATATAATTCCTGTGTGAATTATTTGATTCTTTCTTCCACTAAATTCTTATGGAATTTATATCTTATATAAAATATTTTACTTTTTATTTTTTATAATGTATCTACTAACATGATGAAAATGATATATTTATTATTATGTTAGAGACATCATCAGTTGGACATGTGATTATAATACTTAAGAGGCAGAGGTCAGGAATAATTATAAGAATCGTATTTATATATCAATATATATTTTACAATCCAATGTTGATTATTTAGTTAAAATTTATGAATTAAATATGGACATATTATTAGATAAAAAGTTATCAAAATCCAAATATGTCTACACTATTCTGGTTTGAGGTTGAATCTCTATTTCAGGTATGTATTTATCTAAAAATATTTAACCATCAATATGATTGCATATCCATTTTAATGGGAATGTCACTGACTATAAAATACATTTGGTATGTCTATAATAGGTTTCTTAGTGTATTTTTTTAGCACACTATATTTTTTTTGGACTCTCTGAGAGGATTTAGAAATATTATATTGTGTTTTATTATATTACTCTTTTTTATTATTTCATTCATGTTATTAGTGTAGACTATTTGAGTTGTGGGATGATGCATGATATTGATAGGAATTATCATTAGTCTTTAAAGTAAGTACAATTTATGATTCTTGTACATTAATTGCAAACCCTTATAATGGTAAATGGTATAATGACATTATTATTATGTAACAAATGTTTATGTGATTAACAATCCATTGGAAACTATTCAAATAACATATTAATATAGTGAGTTCCATATAATGGTGGACATATATCTGCAAGAAATTTTGTGTATTTTATTCTATATTTCATAAAAATTTGTATATATACTGATAATAATACGTAATAGAGTTAAAAATTATTTTTAAACACTTCTGGAAATGATTTATTGCCTATGAACTGTTTGGGGCAGTTTTTATTTTGGGTTTTAGATGTGGTCTGTTAATATGTAGTAAAAAAGGTCCCTTAAGTTATAAAGATGTCCAACCCTGGTAGGGAAAATATTTACTCCAATTATAGTGGTTAGATTTCCCTGATACAAAGTTCCCATGGATGATAATTAACCTTATATGAGAGTTGAGTAATGATTTTATTTGATCAATGTGTATCAAATAGATTCTTTTATCATAATATCTATTTATGAATCAAAATTTAATTACAATAATATATTTTGTTGTTTATGAGTTGAAAAATTATTTCAATTGGGGTGTTTATTGGCATGTAGACTAAGATTCATTAGGAAATTATTTTTTTATGAGAATGAATGGAGTCCATGAGATTCACACATTCCTTTATATTTGATTTATATTTTTTTAAAATAAAATCACATCATGGAAACTTGATTTATGTACTTATTTTGGACTTTTTGATTTTTAATCCCTAAACAAGTTATTATATTATATTGGTTCTATAAAATATTATTAGTTTCCACTCCTATTATTGAACTATATTTCTTGATGATAGTAAATTCCCATCTCTATGTAATTATAGGGATCAATTTTACAATCAAATTTGAGAATAGTTCTTCAACATTTTTCAAATTTGGTAGACCCAACATCTACCCTAATGTAGTAAAAGTACATTGTAATGATATAATCATAATAGTATTCAACAGATAGATCATGCTACTTAATAACCCTTAATATGTTATTGTGTAATTTTGTAACTTCATTAGTATTATGGGAAGATTGTATGGGTTATTCTAATGATGAAACAATCATAAACATTATTGAATTTTAGAAGGATGGGTTCTCTATTGGGTGATAACCTTTTTGTTGAACCATGTATTTGTATGGGTATCATCATATTTTAATTTAATTTAAATTTATATTTAGGAAAAAACATTATGTAATAATGATTTACATGAGTATATTTAGGGAATGAATTAGACATTACATATATATTTTTATAATTAATTCATTATTTTGGAAGATTCAATCGATATCCATATTTATTGAAAGAATTTCTTCTTTCAATGGTAATTTTGGTACATGGTTTTTTAGAGTTTGGATATTCATAAGAAAGGGATTTTCATGTGGTTGTGGGTTATTTTTAAAATAAGTTTATTTTAGAAACTTCCCTATATAAAAAGGTTATTTATTAGAATATCAGATATGAGAAAGGGTTTTTTGGTTGGGATGATGTAATTATCAGAGATTTTCCCATACTAGACATATATCATTTTTTTGGGTTTCTGAACCCCAAAACCATCCACAGTTTAAAATTGTAAATATATCATTTCATATGTCCTAATAAATTAGGTAATGATTCGATAGATTTCAATGAATTGAGAATTATCTCGTGTTCAGTTTTCATGATAATTCATTCATGTGAGTGTAATATAATTTAAATAATTATTCTAACAATGATAAAATAATCCATTTTATATTAATTTTTAATGAATCTATTATATAATAAAATAGATCATTTTTTATGAATACAATGGTTATTTTTAATAAATAATGAAGGGTTTAAAAAAGGTATTGTTTATATGCCCTTAATATAAGGAAAAATGGATTATCATATCCAGGTAAGGTGTGAGACATGTAAATGAAATAAATTAATATTTTTTTAATTTATTTGTTGAAAAAATAACTCAACTATTTTTATTATAATATCTAGAATCTTGAAATAATTTTATTCAATTATTTTATGTGGCTGTGAATGTTATCGTTGAGGCTCGAGCCATGTCATGTTTAGAATTTGTTGTTCTTTCTGATAAATAAATATTGTGTGCATTACAACATCCAGCGTATGAGAAAAACATTATCACAGTCATGTGACCTACCTGGTGATAAAATAAATAAATAAATAATAATATGAATAATAACGTAAAAATAGATTATGAAAAATAAAATTAATTAATAATTGTTTTAATAATAATTAAATTGATAATATAATTACAAAAAGTTGTTGTTGTTATTATTATTCATGGTAATATTTTAATTAAGTTATTAGTATTATTATTATTATTCTTATTGTGGAAATTATATAGGGTTTTTTGGGTTCAATTTTATTTTCTATTCATTTCACTTTTCTTCTCTAGTTACCCTTCTCCCTCATTCAATCCATCTCCTCTCCTCTTATCTTGTCACACACTACCTCCTATGTGTGCCACCCTCTACCTTGGCTACCTTCTCCCCTTGCAGGTTGGTGCCCTATTCTCGATCTAGACACCTCACATTGGTGCCCTAGTCTAGTGACCACACTCATGCCTCCCCTTGTGCAGCATTTCTCCCCTGATTCCACCCTTTCTCCCTTACCCTCATTCTCGGCCAGATTCCAAATGTTTTCCTTTCTCTAGAAAGAATTCCCTCTTGCGTAACCCCCATCCAAAAACTCACTTCTAGCATGACATTTGTACTAGTGAAATCTACTCTGGTAAACCTTACGTTATCTTTGTAAATTTTTACTCTCCTTTAGGGTTTCATTCTTTGGTTAATTAATAATTTTTTGTTTGATTTCATTAATTAGTGTTTAGTTTATATTTCCTATGGTGTGTTTGAGGTGTAGTTAATGGTTATAACAAATTTATGGGGATTTTTAAAGAAAATGATGGTGTTTCCATTTATAAGAATTATATGAAGAATTATTTTTCTTACTCAATTAAATAAGTAGGTTCGTTTATTAATATGTGTTGTGAGAAATAAATTATTTTAAGTGTTCGATATTCATTTGATTTTGTTGTTTCATGTTTATATGAAATGGGGAATGTTTGGGTGAAAACCCATTTTCTGTCACATGATTGTGTTTTATAAATTGTGAAATAAAATTACTAAAATATGCAGTAGTTGTGAATTGTGTTATTTTGTGGTGTTGGTGTGAGTTTGATCATATATAATTATTTTGAGTGGGTTTTGGTGTGAAAAACCATGTGATACTTTATGGATTTTTTTTTTAATATTTCTTAATAATTTATTAATATATTTGGAATATGTGAAACATATTTCAAAACTATTTTGGTATTAGTCTGATTTTAAAAGGGAACATTGATGTGAAAGTGGTTTTACATAACATATGGAACATGATTGGGAAAAAAAATAGAATCTCGGGTATCTTAGTGGGTGGAGTGGGACTAGCATTCTATCGATTTAGAAGTATATACAACTCAGTTTCACGTTGTGGGGTTGACAATGAAAATAGTAACTAAATAATGTTGATTGATTAGAGACCGCATGGTTATGTTTGATTTCTCTTTTAGTGCATCGTGGATGAGAACATAATTAGACATGGTTTCAATGAAAACATTCATTGAGATACAATGTAAATAGTGTCCCATAGTTATCTAGTTCCCTAGGTGTACTTCATGTGGCAGGTTCTAATTGATTATATCGCACTTTCCATCAGAATACCATATAGCTTTTTCATTAGAAAGTGTTCTTTCATTAAATAATTTTATTCTGTAATTTGTGTTTATTAAAAATTATATCACCTGAAATGTTTCATTACATTGAATTTTCATTAACATTTTCAATTTTGATAACATGGAATCTATATGTTTTATAATATTTATTTAATGTAATATTTTCATTGAGTTATATCTAGTTAGGAAATAGCTCACACACTACATACAACTTTGGGTATAAGTAGATTTGGTAATGCTTGATACAGGTATGGGTAATACTTTTGGAGATGGAAGTTTAGATGTTTAGAATCATTTGTGGGCGGTGTTGTAGAGAATTCACTAGGGTTGTGTCCTATTTACACGTGGTGGTTTTTGAGCTGGTTCTTGGCCACCATTGTAATGGTAGTTTTTGATTATCGGTCCCTTTTTGTAATATACTTTTTTGGATTATGCATTATGCTTGTAACTCAAATCTGTAATTTGAAAAATCCATGTTTGGATATGATTATCAGTTTTTGTTTTAAAAAATTGATAATTTTTTACATGTGAATATTAATGTAAATCATTCACACGTGTTTTAATTAATACTTGGGAACTTGTGCCCTCCCATGGGGATCGAGAAAGCCCTTCAATTCTTTCCTTGGAATGGGTTGGGTTCCATTTCAAAAGACAGCCTAATGGGGTTCTTATTATATATCCATATAATTAATTTATTTTTTGTTAACCACAAAAACATGGGATTTGAGACATTTATTCATTTGATAGGTCATTTAAAGTGATCCGAGAGAATTCAAAACATCGATGATTGGTACAGTATGAATTAAAATATTACTTAATTTTATGTACATCCTACCAATGATCGAACAATTCCCAATAAAGTATTATTTAATGAAGTGTTTTAGTATTTTAATAAAAAGCTATTATTAAATTTTAAGGATGAAAATAATAATTTCTAGATGAACCCTCTTGGTTTTTCACTAGTTAAATGGTATCTGTGAAAAATATTAATTATTTATGAATAAATCATGTTTTATTTTTATTAATGAAAAAAATAAAAATCATTATCAGGAAGGAAAAATATAGTTAATTCTTATAGTATCACCTATATTAATATCGATTCATTTTTATAGAAGATATCAAAGGCTATAAAAAAATATTCATGAAATATGATTGAATTTATGAATCCAACCAGTATTTAGTCTAAGTACCTAAATTACATATATGAATCAATCTAGAACCTACAATGATCTTTGCTTTTAATCTGAAGAAAGGGTATGTGATCAACCATGGAACAATTATAAAACATTCCAAAGAGTGAATGATGAATATAAAATCAATTTACACCCAGAACGATCAATGTTATCCCTTCTAATCATTTTCGGTGCATCTCACATAACATATGATTCTACTGATAGAGAGTTACATTTCATATAAGATGCATTTAATGGAATGAATTCCAAATCAGTATAATTATGAATGATACCACCTATACACATGAACACAACTCAACATAACCCATCCACATTAATATTATGACAAATGTAAAGGGTACCCAGTGGACCTAGAGATCCTGAGTAAGGATCCACTGCCTATAAAAATGTGGATATCATATTTGTATAATATGATTGATGGATGGAGAATTGTCTCACTTCATAAAAATTGGTGCTTGATCAAAATCCATGAATCTTTTTCTAGAAACCACATTCCTACACAAGACAATGTACCCCTCATAAAAGGATGTAATCCTAGCTACCCATAATCACAAAATATTTTTCCACAATGAGGATAACCCTCACATTCATTCCTAAAATGTTTCCACTAGTCCCATTAAAAGAAATATGAAAAAACCATCCTCTACGTGGATTGCGATACCTGAAATATGAGATGTCACCAAATGATATACAAATAGTCATTTTCCAATCACCTTTATAGATGATATTTTAAATAGTAACCTTTTGAGGGTTCCATGAATAAGATAATTTCAATGAAATTCTAATACCTTTAGGATTAGTCTCTTAATCTATATTGATTATATTGTTCTCCATAGGAAATATAAGAAAATTGAACATATATAGGATGACATTGAAAAAATTATTACAACCCCATTCATAGTGAATCACGTTACAATTTTGGATCCTATAATTTTTCTCAATGAGTAGAAACGTAATATACCTCTTATAAATAAACAATAATAAAATTCATCATTGATGGGAATAATGTTAATGAAATCACATTTTTGGTTGTTTAGAGATGTTCTTGATGAATTTTATATAGCTAAGGGATTCCCAAAATGATACATTTTTTATTGGGAACCCTAGTAATCCAAGACTATTTCCTCCCTAGTTTGATAAACATAATCAAATTTCTCCAGAAAAGTGGTACACTGATATATTAACAAATATAACATGATGTGTTTCTGAATTAATTTACATTAACATGAACCCTTCCCCCTCGAAAGTATTAAGTATTTCCCATATTTATTCCTGATGAAGATACTCGAGATGGTTATTCTTCCAACAACCTATGAATACAATAAATCATTATTCACATCATTATTTCCTAAAAAGACTCTCAAGTTGGTTCCACCATCATCCCATGACATATATAACATCTCAATGAATCCAAATGATGTTCCCATTGGAATGAGCTTCCCAGATGTAGAAAAATATGATTTTTTTTCCAAAATCTATAATAACAACCATGAGAACCTATATAATTGAGTTGAAATTATTGGAATGGAAATTAGGAATCCTTTAATCTGAGTTATCCTACCACAAATGAGAGAAAATCAGTTTTTCAATTATTAATTCTGCTTTATATTTTATCAACTAACCCATCGAAGTAGTGAACATGAGTCCTTAATGGAGATAAGGAATCATCCATGTGCATTTGGTTCAAACAGGAAATATAAAATCACATGTAAAAAAACTTATGTGAGTCATATGAAGATAATGGGAAATGTAAGAAGACATGTTGAGGGTGAACTGTTGAATGAATGTGTAAAAATATTCAGTTTTCAACCATTGAGAGGGGGTTTCAACCAATTCCCCAAAAATATAATCCTACAAGGGTGGTTTCAATTGGGGTTCCCCCCTCCCCATGTGTGAGATTTGAATAAACAATAATAATTTAAATATAATAATATATTATTATTATTATTATTATTAATTTTAAGAGGTTAAAATAGAGGGGAGGACCCATAATGCGGTAGTGAAGAGGGGTGGTGTGGTGGGTTGAATACCTATAGTACTAAACATTTTAATTTATATATTATATAAAAAATGTAAACATAATCATATTATAATTATTAATGAAATTTTTTATCTCATCATAAATTCTAAGTAATACATTTTATTAAGGAAACATCTATAGAATCATGACCATGACATTGGGATGAATGATTAAATAAAAAAAATATGGTATATTGATCGTACTCTTGTATAAAAAAACCTTGTACTATCATGTTATCCCTATATTTAATGAAATGAATAAATATTTATCTTTTATTAATTGAAGTTTTCAGGAAAGTTAATATCATATCCAAAAAATATTAATCATTAATCATGATAGTGTGGTATCATTGGTTATAAATATCCATTTCCATGGTTAGAAGGTTTTATTTTTTTAATATCCATAGGTATGATTAAATGGATTGTAAATGTTATTTCTAGTATTTCTAATAGATATCATTATGGGTATCACATTTCCAATATACAAAGTTGATTAGTATTCTCATAAATATATAAGGGGATTCATTCCTCTATCTACCTAGATCAAATTCAATTTTCATAGAGGTCGTGTGGGAATAAATGTCCTAAATAAATGGTATTTACGTTCTCATTTGGGTTTTCACCCATATATGAGGAAATGGACAAATAAAATTCTAAAATTGTAAAATGAGCTTCTTAGATTTGATTTCTCATATGTTTTATTCACTATCAAATTTTAATTGTCTAGTGTATATAATATTACATCTAATCATGAGTGTTCTTTGGAAATGTGATAATTCCTTCATGGATTTAGGTGATGAGGCGTCAGGAAGAGAGAATAAAATTTTTTAGATTCATTAATGCTTATGACTCTTCATCATCCAACTGGTGGACTTGGAAATTTTATATACATCTAAAGATTAATATCATGATTTGTGGCATCATCAATATTCAGTGAATCAATATTTCACATTTGAAATGTATATTGAGTGTTAATTCATAAATGATAGTGACTTATTTATATCCCATATAATTTTTATTGATTATGTATATCGATAGTGTTCATCCATAACACTATTTCAAAAAACTTTTTATATATATCGTTGTGATGAATTGTTTATTTGTTATTATGTATTATATTCAGATTAGTCAACTCACATATCAGGATATGATGTCAAATGTTTCTATTTGTTTTATTTATTTTTAGATTATCATATAGTTAATTTATACACTCAATAATGCATAATCCTTCTCCTAGAACATGTTTTGTCTGTTTAGATGATGCACATGTTATGATATTGTCTATATAAGCATGAAGATGTTATATATAGTTAAAATTGGACGTTATATGATCATTGATGATACATTCATGTGCCTAATGATATGATATTGATGTAGGTACTATTATTGTTTTATAGTTATCCACAATATCATAAAACAAGGATGATCTTCCTAGTTCCATGTACTATAATGTATAGTTTTATTACCATCTATGTTGAATATACAATGTGGTAGGAATTTTTTACCTCAACATTGAATAAATTATTTAATTTTTTTATATATTATATATATTTAATTTCTAAATTTATTTATTTTTTGTATCATATATCTTTTTCAATTGTACAAGATTAGTCAACCAATATTTTGTGATTGTCAACATGCCCTTCGTTATGGTTATAGGAATTTTTTATACCATTTTTTAATTTATTTTCTAAAGATTGTCCTAGATTGGTCATATAATACCAATATATCATCAATTCATAGATAACATGTCCATCATAGACTGGTGATGGGTGATGTGTTATAGAATATATATGTGAATCAAAATAAATATTTTATTAGATTGAAATATGGATATACGGATTTTAACATTATCCTTAGAACGGTCTAATCCTCTTTTATTTCATTAGTCCGAGAGGTGATATAAATTCAAATGGAATAGAACTATTTTTTTGAAACATTATCCACTATCGAATTAATCTAGCTACATTTTTAGGTAATTATTGGTTTTTTTATATAGTGTTTTACCAATTTTATACTGATTATAATCCAAAAAAGATCACCCCCACATAGCTCATTAAAAAAATCATTTTGATGTAACACGATTCAACTATATCATGGAAAATAAATGTATGTTTTAATTGAATTTCAAAAATTATAGTTTGGGTTCATCTTTTATTTAGTTTTTTTAAAAAATCTAAAAATGTGACTCATTGTATATTAATTCCCTCATTCACATTACGGTGTCATCCACCTAAGATGATCAATTATTCCGATGAATTTATTTCGATAGAAATTATCCACCATCATATCCATGATATTTTTTTAAATAAATTTAATTTTAGAATTACAGCATAACAACAAAAATTATTTTATCATAAAAAAACTAAATATAAGCATACACTATGAATATAATCTAAAACATTAAATATATAATTGAATGGTTTTTTAGTTATTTTCCCAGTTAGTGTGTAGAAAAATACTATAATGATAAATAATACACATAATATTAACTCATTGCTAGGATTTAGTAAATTCCCGTCATTAGTCTCTTTTTCAATCTCCCCTTTTTAATCTCTAAAATATTTATATTGAAATTATTTTAAACTTCTGATTATACATATGATCTGTAATCGAAGTAATTTCTACCAAAATCTAATGTCTAACAAAATAATAAAAATCTATCCAGTTATCCTACATGACCATATCCATTAAATATAATCTGGAGTATCGCTACATTTTTTAGAATATCCCATTTCTATTGTATATAATTCAAAATAAATACAATGGTATTAATGGGAAAAAATAAACAAAAAACTTTAATTTTTTTTGAGATATTGGACACTCAAACACAGTTTCATCAGATGTAAAACATCATACAATATGGGATTTTTATATATATCCATTTGATTCACCTATATTGAATCATATCCCAAAAAAATTATCCCCCAATAAATATTTCACTTATTGATAAGTTTTTTGTATCAATATAAATTAAAATTTAATTTTTTATATGACACTTGTATGTATTTATTTAAAATTGGATAGTACAAGAAATAAAAAATGTGTGTCAGAAAACCACTATTATGCCTTAATGTTGTGATGTTTTTTAAATTTATTTGGGGTTTTTATATTTTTCAAGACAACATTCTGATATTTATTTTAGTAAAAGTGAAAAAAAAATATTATTTGACCTGAACAAAATAAATAATTTTTTGAATAAGTAATAAATTAATGTTAAGTTCAAATTAAAACATTCATTGTTCTTGTCCTCATCATAATATCGATGAATAATTATTTTTTCAACTTTTAATATAACTATATAGAACTAAGAGTATCTTTAATATAGATCTCCATCCATTTAAATTATATAATATATGGATCATTAGTATTTTCATTGTATTATGTTCATAGAGTAAAAAAACATTAATTATGGAGATGTCATTGTCCTATATAACCAGATAATAATAAGTCATTAGAACACAAATTGATTGAAAATTCAGAAAAAAAATCTTCATTGGATAAATTAATTATATTTTTCATTTTTTTGAAACCTGTCATGAACCCAAACAGGTCAACCTTGAACCGATCACCTAAGTCAGTCCGCCACATGGCCCAAGAGGCAGTCCTGATCCTCCCAAGATGGCGATAAGTGCCATGGCATCAACATAAATCAACAAGGGAACATTTTCTCCCAATAAAAATAACTAATCTAGAGGGAATAAAACAGAACAACACAAAACAAATAAAGGATACGAAAAGGAAGAACAACCAACAATAACAAAAAATAACCTGTCCACTGCCAAAACTTTTCGTGAACCCGAGAGTCACTCACAAACCATAACCAACACTCGCCAACGGCGAGTAAGATCGATTCAATCCTACAATAGATACTAATAATAGGAAAATAAAATGGGTGTGCGTATTAAAATGTAGTAGTCATGACCAACAAAATATTCCCAATGAACTATCTTTAAATAACGATTTTACCAATTTCAAGTTGGAACAAAATTATATAGAATACTGGTTTCCACACACACTTTTATTCCTAAAACAAGTAATATTCCATTTCAATTTTTAAATTAAAATCATTTTTAATGTTTGCAAGGAACATGTGCATTTAATTTTAAAAAAAATTTTGCGATCTATTTACAAATACAAATTTTAGTTGTTAGTCAAAAGGAAAACCACACACAACACACAAAAAACATTAATGGCAGTGGATAAAGTGGAACACTGGGGCCAACAACTGAACTAGACCTCCAAATCATCCTCATACAAATAAACACTAATGAAAACATGTGTCAAAACTAGGAGAATCTGAGCAATCCAGAACATGCTATACCTGTGACTCATCCCGAAGGAATTCCGAACTCAATGACGTCATAATACCCTAACGCTCTGTAATGCCCTACATGGCCTAACTGAGGGGCCCAATCCCCTAAAAGAGTATAGTCTGTACTAAGGCCTTTAGCCGGTGCATAATATAAACTACTGTAGCAATTGTTCTAAGATGATTAACTCACTATACTAGGTACTCATGGAAACTTTTGTAATTAAAAAATGGGTCATTCAACAATGTTATTCAACCAATAACAATGAACCAATATAACACATAACTCACACAATCCACGCACACAAAAATATCACCCATGAGTCACCTCAAAGAATGTCTTCCAAATTATTTTATTTTATTGAAGTGCCAAATGGACCATAACCAGTTTTAATGAAAACCCACATTTTCAAGGGACCCAAAACACTTTCTCACGTATAAAAAATCATTTATCATCAAACAAGAACTACACATGAAATTCTGTGAATTATGTTCATAGGTGAAACAATCATTTTTTCACTATTGTGTATTAATTAAAGAAGAAAATATTTGAAGTGACGTGTACAATATAAATAGCTATTTTTACATCTTGTAATTTTCCAAAATTAAATTATATAATACTATTTCTGTTTTATTAAAATTAATAAAATTTCAAGAAATTAATAAATTCTAAATTTAAAGGCAGGTATAGTGGTGGACCTGTCTCGGTTAGCAGTCCAAACATAATGATGTGTCACACCTCACACAGACACACAACCACATGCAAGATGATGACAATAGTTTCACTGAATTACTTTTCCAAAGTGATGCAACAAACACACAACAACTAAAAATCCATAACGATGGAATTTAGACAATCCAAATAAACAAATTGTGTAAAAACCACATCTACGTGTTTTTAAAACATACTTTTCACCATTTATATTATTTCTTAAAACACATTAAAATTTATGAAACATTTTTCAAAAAGAATCTCATAGATTTCGACACTCAGAAACCCCTTAAAACACTCTTTTATGACAAATCATAGATCCTCAACATACCTGAATAGAATATGCATGACTTACACAATCAAATAAACTAATTTCACAACACTATAAAAATACGACAAATGTCAAGAATCCCTTTTGAAACCATAGACACGCCCCTTTAGTAACCGTAATCCAAAATTCCACTCGAGGAAGTTCAATCACTAAATTAAACATCCCATTTATACTTCTAAGATAAATACGTGCTTCAACAAAATAAAATACCAATTACATGTAAACCAACTAGAAAATTCATAAATAAAAATTGAGAGTACTACATAAAAATTTATGCCAAAGATCAAATAAACTGAACCAAAACACCACATATCACAAATAGTGAAAATGATAAATGTACTAAAAACTAAATAATAACTAAGGGTATTGGTAAAATAAGAATTTAGTGAAATCCCAAATTTAATGGTGATTCCCAAAGGGTTCATACTTCAACTCCTATGCAGAATGAAAACGCATGCCCGAGACCAGTGTACGATATCATTCACACCTCAGTCACATGATTCAGATGCTTAGACAAACCATGACAACTTCTGATAAAAATTTAATCCTCATATTGGAAGCATCAAACATTCACATGAGTGATTTCTTCCGTATTCATGCATTGCAAGGATTCTTTTTCAGTGTGAGACTTACTATAAAACATATGATTGTCATTTATCATCCATGGGGACTGTGTGATTCCATAGTGAATTGTTGCAATATTGAAGATCCATTCATATTAATCACCATTTATACATTTCTAACCTCTTCTTGAGGATCCTAGCCCTTAGTAGCCACAGAAAGACTACAAACACGAACCAACGGAATGCAAAAATCAGCTATATTTCCCTTTTTTGCAACTGCTCTAGCCACTGCTACAGAAAATATTTCTCTTTAATAAAAATTATTTCCCTACACTTTTCTACTGATCATCCCCATAAAACTTGCAGGTTTGACAGTCTCATAATGGTAGCTTCACTCTCTAAGAAAACACATCTTTTTTATAGAGTCCTAAACCGTGATCTTCTATCCTGGGAAAGCAATGGACATGATCAGTCCAGGTAGCCCTGCGCTTCTTCCAACATTGACGTGGCTTATATTTTCACATGAAGAGACATAATGCAAAGTGTACGATGTCTTTATTGGGTGTATAATTTCAAGGGTGTCCCCAACCTGCCACTCCATCACCTAATTTACATCTTTAACGACCAGATAGTAGGGAGCACTGGCTCGGGGAAGTAGGGAGCAAGTTGTACGGCTAGTGCAGGAAAGGGGGAGATCCAATGTCGAGGGAGGTGCATTCGCGACAGATCAGGTGAGCTGAGGGAGGAACGGATGGAATGAGGGGAGGAGAAATATATCTGCTGCTGCAAGGTGGTACTAGGCGGACGACGACTATAGATCTAGAAATTCCATGATAGGGGGACAAGAACCTGTTGGTTGCATGCAGGAGGAGAGGGAGCTATCCGAAGGATAAGGGATTGTGTGGCGGTGTGTGTGGAGAGGAAGAGAGAATAGGAATGCGGGGGAGAGAAATGCGGTGGCTATGGTTTGAGGATAATAAAGAAAATGTAATAAAAAATGAAAAGGAAAAAACAAAAGATAATAATAATTATAATACAAATATTAATAGTAAATCAACTCTAAAAATAAACAAGAAATGATAAAAAAAAAATAATTTAAACCACAAAAAATCATCAATAATTATAATAACAGTAATCAAAATTTCTAATAATAGTGATAATAATAATAATCATTCCTTAACTATAGTAATATTAATAATTACAATAAATCCTTATTAATAACAATATTAATATGAACCTTAAAAATTATACCGATAAAAATATAAATAATAAGAATACCCAACACAGATTAATATTAATAATAAAACTATTAAGTGTAATAAAATTTTAAATAAAGAAATAAATTAGAAAGGTTTCTAATTTTAATTTACTCAAGATAGGCGGATCATGTCGTTTCCTGGGTGAAGCCACGTGGGGTTTCCAAAATGCACTCCTCCCATGTTCCCATAAATGTAAACCAAAAAAATCTTTTGCCTTTTAACAAAACTCAAAAATTCCCTTCGAGATTCAAGCCTATCCTTTTAAAATGTTTTGTAAACCAACGAAAATATTAAATTAAAAATAATAGATCGGTAAGGATGTAAAAATTCCCCCCACCATAACGCTTTTCAGCCTAGGAAAGGCACTACAAGATCAAGAACCAAAGATAAAACTTATCAAGTGTGACCCACATACAAAAGATTAAGCGCCTCATGTTGATCGATCCAAACAGACACTGAAAACTGATGACAGAAAACTCATCCGTAAAACACAATCTCCTTAACCATCATCAAGAAGAACTCAAACGATCCATTCCAACCAAGGGAGAATAAACATGAACCACCCTTGACACTTATTCCCATCATCCTAGTCCAAAGGAACCGTTGGGTGTACTTAAATCCTGAAGTTAACCCAAGAGGAAGAACATAAAATTAAGTGGTTCCAAATGAGACCACATGGCCCCTAACAGTACATGAAAAGAAACATCGACACTGACATGGGGAGGCCCGAATGAGCTCCCCACAATAAAGATCGGTCTAAAACTAAATTACTTCTATGTGACTATGTGAGACCCACTGTATGTCTCCCCACCAAAAGAACCGAATAGATTAACCGAACTGGAAAACATTCTGCACAAACCAAAAACCCCCCACCACAAGAGGGTAGGAAGAACAAAAGGGATCAACTGACAGAGCCTCAAAACTACCATCATCTCCCCATCGAAAACATCTCACCCTTAGAAGAACACAAACCATGCTACACTAAAAAAAGATATTATACAATGGTCCTTTCACAACAATAGGGTTCTCTGAACTACGCGCCAACATCACTTTGGGACCTATAGCTGACGCTCTGATGACTGAAGCATATCCTACCTCGCAGTCAGGCTTCTAAAATTTCCAAATATAATAGAGGAACCATATATTTACCAAACACACATCCATTAAAAAAAAGGTGTCAAAGAGGTTAAACTATAAAAATTATTACAAATGAAAGAAAAGAGACACCACAAAACATTTTAGGAGATGGAACCTCCATCCAAGGAACCCTAAAATGAGAAAACCCCAAACCGATCTCAAAAAATCACACTACTCCTACTGACGGTTGAGGCAATATTCGACCAGCCAGGTCTGGCTTCAATGCATTTCTTGGAAACACCTCAACAGAATCACTACAAGTGACCCCGACGTCCACATATGTGGAATTTTCTCGTAGTACTAGGGTACGCAGGCCTTTTGGGACCATGTTTTCCACACTAATGACAGATCATGGCGTTATGCACCAAAGGTGTTGATTACTGGTCTGAAGGACTTTTAATTCCTCTAATATACCCACTAGCATCAGGGAACCTCTCATTCCTCCTCTATCCATCATCGGAACTGCTTCCCATGGACGGGAGAGGATTCACCACCTCATTTCCCCTTTAACATAGCTTCAACAACAAAGGCTTTCCCCACAACATCTAAGAAGGTGGTTAGGTTGAGCTCTTCCACTTTCTATCGCAGTTCAGGTCTGATTCCAGACTCAAATTGTCAAGCCTCCCTGGGATCATTTGCAACAAACCATTGGTGGTATGGAACTAAGTATATAAAATGTCAATAGAATTCTAGTACTGATTCAATGACATACTGAAGAAAACACAACATCAACCTCTTCCACAGAATTTTCAACTCAATGAAGTAATGTTGGATGAACAAAGTCTTGAATAATTCCCAAGTAAGGTCTTCTTGAGGTTTCCAACGAGACACGGACTTCAACCATTTAATGTTTAGACCATCAAGCATAAAGGAATCTAACTTCACCTTTAATGAATCAGGAAACCCAATGAAACTGAAGTTCCTCTCAATCTTCACCAACCACTCCTCCGCCTCAAGAGGCTCTTATTGTCTATAAAAGAGAGGATGGTTCAATTTCAAAAACTCGAGGACATAATCTACGGGCTGATCAACTGGAGGATTTAATAAGGATTCAACACCTAAAGCTATATCTTGGGCCTCCATCGAACCTTCGTGGGGGAGAAAACTAAGCCACAAGAAAAAAAGGATTGGGATAAAAACATGGTCATTTCCATTTGAAATTCATTTTTTCAAAATTTACACAATAAAATATTACAAAAAATATTTTATAAATAATGAATTCCCAAATGATCCACATGGAGAAGCTAGTACTGAGGGGTGATTCAGACATATGGTTGGCCTCTATACACCAGTCACACCACTGTCACAAGGAGTCCCCTATGGTAATGTCCCCAGCTGCACATGGCTTGACAGACCATGAGAGCTCAAGAAGGTCACTTTTCTGACTCCCATTTCATTCCCCAATATAAAACCATACAAAGTAACCAATAATACAACAGCAACCCCGACCTCCCATGGTAACCTGAGGTTCAAAACGAGCAAGAGTTCAGGAAGTCCTTTTCATTCCTACACCTCAAGTCCTGAAAATACTATAACTTTCACCATGAAAATCCCAAATAACTATGGGTTCTTGAAAAAACAAGGTCTGCTCAAGATATTCCCTCCTCTAATACCATTTTGTCACCAACCAACATGGGATGACCCGGAACCGATCACCCGAGCCAGTCTGCGACAGGGCCTGAGAGGCATTCCTGACCTATCAGACTGGTGACTAGTGCCTGGGAATCAACAGAGAAAAACCGGGGAATGACTTCTCCCAACAAAAATAAATAAAATAGTAGGATTAAAATAGAATAATTCAAAACAAATAAAGTACATGAAAAGGATGAACAATCAACAACAAAGAAAGCTAACCTGACCACAGAAAAATCTCCTTAGGACCCTCAGATTTTCTCACCAAACCACAACAAACTCTCGCCAAAGGAGAAAAAGATTGAGTAAAACTTGCAACTGATACTAAAAATAAAAAACACAATAGGAAGGAGTAATAAAACTTAGTAATCACTCCCAAAAAATCATTTTCAATGCACTACCTTTAAATAAAGAAATTACCAATTTCAGGTTTGAAATAAATTATATAAATATTGTTTTCCACACACAATTTCATTTCTAAAATAAGTAACAATCCATTTCCCTTAATGTGTGTTGTGTGTTGTGGGTTGTTTTCCATTCGACTAACAACTAAAATTTGGATTTCTAAATTGTTCACAAAAATGTTTTAAAATGAAATGCACCAGTTCCTTTCAAACATTAAACAAGTTTTGAATTTGATAATGGAAATGGATTGTTACTTTTTTATGAAAGGATATTGTATGTGGAAACCAATATTTTATTAAATTTAGTTCCAACTTGAAATTGGTAAATTATTTATTTAAATGTAGTGCATTGGGAATATTTTTGTGTTTTCACCTACTATGTTTTAATAATCACGCCTACAATGTTTTCCTGTTTTTAGTTTTTGTTGAAGGTTTTACATGTTCTTTCTCACTGTGGGTGAGAGTTGGTTGTTGTTTGGTGAGTGAATCTCGGGGGTCACAAGGTGTTTTGGATATGGTCATGTTAGTTTTTTTCTTATCAGTTGTTCTTCCTTTTTGTGTCATTTATTTGTTTTGCGTTGTTCTATTTTCTTCCTGTTGCTTTATATTTTTATTGGGTGAAATTGTACCCCTGTTGTTCTTTATTTATGCCCTTACGCATGTCGCCATCCCTGGAGGATTGGTACACCTCTCAAACCATGCCACAGACCTACTTGGGTGATCGGTTCAGGGTCGACCCAGGTTGGTTTATGACAAGACCACTATAGATTTATTAGATCAAAAATAATATAAAAATTATTGAATAACATTTTATATATATTGAAGTAAAAAAATTTGTACAAATTTTAAAATATGAAAAATAATATATAACAATGAACATTGAAAATTCATGGTGATTATAAATTTATTTATTATTGTTAAAAAATGTTTTTATTTTGACCAATGAAAATTAATGTCATCATCATTTAACATCTCTAAGGGGTGAATTTATCAGACATATATTACGATGGATATTGTAGTCAACCCTGAAATTATTGATTTCTTTTACTCCTTATGTTATTTTATAGAATAAAATAAAATTTCCATAAAGTAATCTTTAACCTATATAAACAATTAATCAATTTTATAACTAGATGCCATAATGATAACATATTAAAATATATTTATTCAATGTAGAAAACCACATCAGGTTCTGTTTTAAAAAAATGTTGAATTCACATCTAGTTGGATAATATTATATCTTTTCTATGAATATTTCAATTGAATTACTGTCAATATAGTTATGATATCCATCCATTAATAATATATTTTCAATAAGATTAAAATGTATCTCTAACAATACTTATTTTATATTTTGAAAACATACTACTTTAATTTAACATTATTATTCTCCTATAAATAAAAAAATGTGATCATTAATCAAAAATTATTAATTGAGGATTAACATTAATTCAATTAATTTATATTTATTGTATTCATTAATCCATTAATTAGTCATTAGTTGAAGTTGTAGATACACAATAAGGTTTTTTATAACTACATGTGCACTAAAATAGATCTAATGTTATATATTGAATTATATATAAAATTATTAAATATAATCATTAATAGGGAAAATGTATTGAAATATATTTGTGTATTACATATAAAATAAGTTAAATTTTATCTGATATCAAAATAATGATATCTTATTGACACTATAAACCCCTTTCCCCATGTGAATATATAAAGCATAAACCCTTCTAAGTGTCAGTAAATTTTTCCAAATTACTTACATTGATTTTTCTATTATAATGTATACAAAATAAGATTATACATTTATTATCATTATTAATTACAAGAAACATCACATTATTATTTTTGAATGTATAATTAATGATTAAACACAACATTAAAATTGATATAGTAGTATTAATGTAATGTTTAGAAATATTATTAATGGTTTCATACAATAAAATGATTCAACCACTTTTTTCTAGTTTCTAAATAATCTTATAAGTAAATCAATCTAATTTGTTTATATTTAACATATCAAACCTCCTCATTATCTTGACTCAGTTCATAATTGATAATTGGACTAAAGAGACATCCTCAGGGTTCCAAATGCTAGAAATTAATGAAAAGGCCTTAAATAAATTTAAGGGATTATTTTAGAATTATGACATAAAAACACCAAAGAAAGATGAAATAAAAGAAGAATACGTCATGATTTATTAAAAAAAATTAAAAAAATCAAATTAATAAAATTGATATGTAAATCAAAAAATAATAGAGTTACTCAACCGAAGAAGACTACCTTTAAAGTAAAAAAGTTGTTGAAAAACAAATAAAACTGAACAAAATTAATCATATCCCCAAATCCCCAAACATGATCCCTTATACAACACCCAAATATAATGTATTTATCAAATAGTACCACTAAATAAGTGTGATACATTACATTTTGATTTGTCTGATTGAAAAATATTGTAAAGACGAGGATTTTTCGTGGAAAAGTTTTTCTTAAATACATGGGATTTTTACGAGTCTGCAAAAAATGACGTCACGTGATTCTGAGGCCTGGTGTGCCCAAAATCAATTTCTGATGTTTTTTAGGGTACGTTCAGTAAAAGTACAAGTGGGATTTTATAACATTTAAACCATTGCTTGGAATTGAAATCTGAGGACATCGTTGAACTCGCAGCGCCGACATTCTCTTAAGGAGACATTCACCTTGATGGCAGTTGGTCAGGGATAAAAGTTAGATTTTGGGTTTTCATGGAAAAATAATAAAATAATTTGAGTTACACTTTATTTTATTTGAGCCAACATTTGGTGTTTGGTGGTTAAAACCACCTCATGGAGGATGAAGGTGGGGCTGCCGCACCTTAACCTCCCATGAGAGGATATAGTGGTGGGCCCCACCAGAACTCAACCTCCCTTTAAAGGATTAATGTGGTGGAAACCACAGAGGCTTTTAACCCCTTGAAACCCCCCCATTAAAGTGGAGAATCCCTCAATCTCCAATTAATATAGTTGATCTTCTTCAACTCCACCTTATTTATTTTGTGCCAATCTATCCTAATTAATTCATTCCAACTCTAGTGAATTAATTAGGGGGAGCCTTTTAATTTAATTCTTCATTTTGAATTTTTGTGCCAATGAAACATTAGAAAACTCCATCTAATATTATTTCACATGGAATTTGGGCGGAAGTTGGGAAAGAGGAGAGCATCGGAGGATTAGAATTTTCCCAATGAAGAATGATGAACGTGTTCTTCCAACCAAGAATGCAGGTGATGGTCCTTTTTCAACTTCTTCCCCAGACACCTACCGACGTGGAGCGTCTTCCACAGCCGATGCAACTCGGGTTTGGAAGCGTACGGAATACGCGATGAACAGTGATTCTCTTCGTCTACTTTCTACAACTCCTTCAATTATTGATGAATGAAAAATAAAGGTAGGGGTTTAATTTTATCTAAGTATGATCTTTTCCCATGTTCTTCCTTTATCTCAATATGAAGAATGATGGTTGTTGTGCTTCAAACATGCGAGACTCATGTTATCACCCAAACCACAGAGGGTGCAGGCCAATCTAACATGGACCAACCCCCCTTCGTCACTCTTTTTTGAGATGATCCTCAGCATGGAGATGAAGAAACAAAATGGCGAAGGTGCCGACAACAAAGGTCATGCTTTCTTTGGCTTCTACAACCCGTACTGGCCTGCCACGTGCCCCGTCCGAAACCCGCAGAACTGTGTTGGCCCAACCCGCACTCCGTCGGCCAGCCCACGGCCTGCTCGCGCCTTAACTGGACTACCTGAGGCCTCCCGCGTGCCCCGCCCATTTTCCGTGTGGCCTCCCGCACACCCTGTCGGCCGGCCTGGTGCATTCCTGGCTGCCTCATCGGCCTGCCCGGGCCGCCTCCCGGCCTGCTCGGCCACCCCGCCAGCATGCCCAGGCCGCCCTGTCATCCTGCACAGGCCACCCCCCGGCCTGGCCGGCCACCCCACCGGTCTACCCAGATCGCACCCTGGTTCCCGGCAGAGCTGCACCCCTCATGGAAACCTCCGGGCCGAAGAGCCCATGCTACATGATGTTCTGGGCCCAGCGGGCCGGGCCAAACCTAATAGGTTAGCCCGCCCAATAGGTCAGGATAGAGCCAACATGTCTGACTGGGTCGACCCAGTATAAGATGTGCCTAGTCAGTCTGACTGGGTCGGACCAGACTTGGGCCCACTAATGGCCTTTACTTTCTTTTGGCCATACTTTGGTACCAAAAGACCATTTGATGAACCTTCAGCGATGCTGGTATTCTTGGAGCGTTACTACCGCATATGATTACCCCATCGGAGTTTGGGGTACAATTGAGATATGGTCAGGTTGAATCGTGTACTAATCCAACCGGGCCCCCGAAACTAAAAGGCTAATAACTCACAGACCGGACATCCGATTGACGCACAGTCTATTTCATTGATAACCCTACAAAGAGGAGGACCTATGAGATACTTATTCATTGGACTTTGCAGTAGTTTATGTATCAACTATTGTCTTGAGGATCAGACCCTACCAAAATTAGGCATGATCTGTGGAAAACCCGTGTCTGGCTGTGCTCTGGCGACTATATCCAAATCCTGTGTGGGTCTAAAAGCTCTGACTACTGTTCCCGGATCCAATGTGGGTCTGATAGTTCTAACTTCTGTTCTTGGATCCTTTGTGGGTTCGACAGAATAGCTGGTCTTGGATCCTGTGTGGGTCTGACATCTCTGACTATTGTTCCAGGATCTTGTGTGGGTCCGATAGTTCTGACTTCTGTTCCTGGATCCTATGTGGGTTCAATAGAATAGCTGGTCCTAGATCTTGTGTGGGACCGACAACTCTAACTACTGTTCTTGGATCCTGTGTGGGTCCGACAGTTCTAACTGTTGGTCCTGGATCCTATGTGGGTCCAATATCTTAGATGATTCAGTGTCTATATATTATCATCTCTATCTCTCTATGTTATTTTTATACCTATGTGATCTGAGTCAGTGACTTATGTTTTTTCGTCATGATTGAGATGAGTTACATGAAAACTTATGTATATGTATGGGCATACACCATAGTAATGGATATCTGTTGATTACATACTCTATTGTTTTTCCTTGGTTTATTTTGAGAGACCTTGGTGGTCTAAGGGTCCCTAATTAGTATTGTTATACTCACCCCTATACTGCTTATTCCCGCACCTCGTTGTGTTGGATGCAGATGATAGATAGCGCTGACCGTGGCTGAGTGTACCGGGACTAGACGGTACCCGGAGGTGGACCACACCGCATGACGGTACACGGAGGAGACATACAGACGTAGACTGCTATAGAGGCTATTTGTGCCTACCCTTCATTTAGGATTTCCTTGTAGACAATCTAGGATCTATTTTCACTTTTTATATTACTTGTACGTTCAGTTTCCTTATTCTTTACAGTTGGGCATGTATTTCCAGACCCTTTTACATTTAACACTCTTTTGATAAACATTTTACATAGTATTATTTATCCAGTTATCTGCTCTGTTATGTTTTTTTATTGATCATAAAGGCAACACCTTCCAATTTTTAGGGAATTTTGCCTTTGGTTCTAGTCATAATCTCTTGGCCTATGGATGGCGGGCTTGGGGTAGTCACGGCACGGGTCCAGGGGGATGGGTTGGAACAAATTGGAATCAAATGAGTCAGTTCTACCACTGAACATAGGTTTCTGATTTTTTTTTTCTGTGAAGCAATAGTGTTAAGAGTACTGAGTGTGGTTTTCAGTTCAGGGAGTCCAGTGTTAGTGCGGTGGCCGACGTATCCATACACCAGGACCCTAACATCAGATTTCCGACTCAGTGCATGAAAACTCAAATTACGTGTGTGTTTCAAGAGATTTATTGGTGATCTCTTTGGGTCAGCTCCCAAAGTATAACTCATTGATTTTGGCACACCTTTTCTTTATGAGGATGCTGCTACGTATACAATCATCTAGGATTTCCAATAGAGTACACGATGATGGCCCACCGAGTGATGAGGCTCCAGTGTAGGGCCCTGTAGAAAACCAAGCATTACCTACATGGAAATTACATTACTTTTGCGGAATACTTAATAAATAACAAAAAAAAAACACTCAAGGACCATAATAGTTTAGTTTCTTTGGAAACATGGAACACAATCTTCTAAGATATTCAACATCTCTCAGAGAGATCTTTCCCCATTTTTTTCTTACCTAAAACCTTTCTTTATATCTTGTGAAAAGATAACATAAAAAGGGTGATCTCAAATTCTCAATAATGTAATTCATGGAGAAAATAAAACAAATCATTTGAATATAATGTTTAGACATCAAAATCTTGAGAAATTAATCTTGGCAGTACATAAAAAATAAATCATAATGGAACATTAATCATGATAATATAGCATGGGAATAAAACATGTAATTGTGGAAAAACCATTAAGAACATGATATGATTTCCATAGTAGCCAAGGCATTTCTTCCAAGACCATCTTATTTGACAAAGTCCCTTACTGAATCGAGTTCACTCCTTGTTCTAGTCTTGTATCACTGAACTGGATTAACTTTCGATTCCATCAATGTATATCTCCTGAGATATAAATAATTACCCAATGCATTGGAGGGAGATATAGTTCCCACCCATCTCATAATGAAATCAGTCTTACGTGTTCCACAACATAAACATAAATAATTCATCATAACCCAAAGAATAAAATGGGTTTCATAAGCATCATCCCATCATAACATAATCCATATAAAACAAATGGATATCATTTCATTATAAGAATAGTGAAACCATGTAATAATAGGGATATTATACTTGAAACATACACATATGATATAATTTTATCTTAGATGTAAAATAGTTTTGATAAAACACTTGAAATGAATTTTTGAGGAAAATATCATTTCTTCTTCAAAATCATTTTCTTTTCAAAAAATTCCAGGAAATTTTTAAAGAAAAGGATATTGTTGAAAATAGTCATCAAATATTGTAGAGTAAGATTCATTAAAATAAGGTGTTATGAAACCATAAAAATCTGTTCATGTCGTATAAGTTAAAAAAATCATTATCCTCATACTTTTTCCGGAAAAGTCAAAAAGTACAACGTATGGTAAAAAAAAGAAAGATTCATTCCATAACACAAATTAAAAGTCAAAGATGGGTATAGATGAATTAAAACATACATGTAAGAATATTAAACACTTTATGAAAGCTTTTTTATTAACATGGATGAAAAATATAACCCCACTAAATACGTAGGGATAAACAATCTCAGATAAAAATTTGATTGCAAAATTATCCCTTTCCTTAGGTCCAATTTCTCCCGTACATGTCTAAAACTCTTGTATAGTGGGTTTAAACATATTATTAACTTGTAAGAGAACCATAATAATATTTATGATATCATATATTATTCACTTATGACATTATATATCCCGTTATTTTGTTAATTCCATGTTAATGGAGCGTTTTCGGTAAAACCGTTTCAATTATCGTACGTGTTTGGAATTGTTGTTCTTGATATTATTATTACTTATGTCATGATTTACATACATCCGGAATGTAAAACATGATTTATATTTCCTATATATTCAGTATATATATAGATAGATAGATAGATAAATTAAATGAAACACCCCGTTCATGGAGACGGTAGGCCGTACGTACGCATGAAGGATGTTTTTCATTCATTATTGACTTGGATCGAAGTAAGTAGATGACACACACACACACACACACACATATATATATATATATATAAATCTAGTATCATTATTATATTATATATAAAATTATTATTCATTATATCTACTTTATAATCATTCTTGAATGGTTAACATGGAGAATGAATCCCATTGCATCGTGGAGAAGGTAATTCGTACATACGCACGAGCGATGATATCGTTCCCATAATTATTGAATGGAATTGGAGTGGATGATATAATATATCATAATTAATATGATGTTATAATAACAATATATAGTTATTCTTTATACCATTATACCCATCCAAGTAAGGTGGTGGTGGAAAAACATATTACACCATGGCGTGGAGATGGTATTCTGTATGTACGCACGCGCGGTGATTTCGTTTTCCGTAGGATGGATAGAAGGTGAAATTGGGTAGTTTCATATTTATACTAACATATCGGTATATTAGTTATATTAATGTTATTACTTTATAATGAAACAACTAAATAAGAGGAAGTATAAGAATAAATGAACTTGAAAGAATTAGTAAATAGATTACCTCTTCTTCGATGTGCCTTCTCTTAACCTTCTATTAGGGAACTAAAGATGGTCTTTGATGAAGAAAAGGACATCTAGTAGGTTTCAATGGAAGTGTATAAGTGAAATGGTCAGGTTTTTACTGAGCTTGAATGCTCAATTTTTTTTGAAGAGGAGACGGGGGAGGTGCCCTTTTATAAGGGAGGAGAGGGGAACCCTTTGAAATCTCAAAAATATTAAAATAATATAATTCTAACCCCACATAAAAACATCAAAAATTACTCAAATACAAATCTTAGATGATATAGGGTTCTAATATCATCGACGAATAAAATTTAGACATGTTGAAAATTTATTTTAAACCTTATCAACTTGATTTATCCTTATTTAATCTGTTTAATTGTTTTCTTGTAATAATATTCTAAATTTTAAATTGTTATAAATAAATATTTTTGTTTTGTGAATTGTCAATAATGTTATAATATGTCACATTTTAGACCATATAAATTTCAATTTATAATTTTTAAATATTTTTGGGATTTGTATACAATTTTATAATTTGTTATTTTTATTAAACTACAATAGTGTCAATTTTCACACTATTCATTTATTTGAATTTAAATAAATCCAAACGTAGTATATATTAAAACCAAAATGTTTAATAGATATTTAACATGTCTTATACATCTATAAAATTTTTGTTGAACATTAATTAGTTCACATAATGTTTATTTTAATATTTATAAAACCATTTATTATTTATTTCTCTTTATAAATCAATTACTACATCATTTTTGTGTAATCATTTAATATAATTATTAATTGCATAAAAATTTAAAATAAAATCCAATGATTAATATAAATACAATAAATTTCATAATAATATTTTTACTATAATTTATCATCTTTAAATCACAACATTTAAATTGTTATATTTATTAAATTATGAACTTGACATCTTTGACATCATTTAAAATAAAATAATATAAATGTCCTAAACTATTTTATAAGGCTCAAAATGATATAAAAATATACCCCTGGATTATTAGGGTATATATATGCTCGACTAATATAGTTTGGTCAAGTTTCAGGTCCTTTTGATAGGTATTATAATTTTACTAAAAACTATATTATTGATTTTGCACAAAATAAATAATTTCTATATCATTAATGTATAAATTATTAAGGTAATTAAATATTTCTTAAAAATTACAAATAAAATACCATGATAAAGAAAAAGAAATTATATTTCAAAATATTATTTATAATTGAAATTATATTCTGTATAACCTTATATAAAAAATAATCCAATTATTAAAGATTGAGTGAGACATATTTCACTTTCTTTAAAATAAAATAAATTAAAGGTCTTAATCACATCCAAGTGGGTTCCAATGGATTCTATTTAGACCCAAATATTCCTTAGGACAAAATATAAGAATCCAAGTATATTAATACAAGTTTTAGGGTGATTTTATAATATTATTTTTACCCTTAATTACATAATTTACCTTTAACTTTGGTAAATAAAATTTACCATAGTTACTATTCACAATGCCCAAAAATAAAAAGTATCATATTAACATAATTTAGAAATCCTGATTCCAAATATGGAATCCATTTTTCGAAATTCAAAACACATAAGTTGCAGTAATTATTTTAAAATTAATATCATTGTCAAAAGAAATGGGTTTTTTTAAAACATTGCCAAAGATTGAATTGATTTAACCTACGAATTCAATATAAAATCAATGATAATGAAATACTTTATATTAAATGGTAAATATATAATCTATTTATAAATTAAAAAAATTTACTATTATAATTTATCAATATAAATTATCTCGATGAAAAAATTTGTTTTTAAGTAAAATTTAGCGTGTTTTACTATTCATCAAAATTAGAACGTTTTCAAAAAAATATAAAAACATTATCAAATGTAAATTTTTATATCCTGATTCAAAAGAAGAAGTTTATTTTGAAAAATATAACTTATAAACTTGTCAAAAATTATATTTAAAATGGGTGCGCCATCAAAAGGCGGTAAAACATCATTTTTTGAAATATACTTATTTTACATGAAAAATTTATTTTGTTCTCATACCATGTTCTAGAAAATGTGTAATATGAATTATAATGTTATAAAATTAAAAATGTAGTTAATACTATTCATAACGACTATTTTAAATAATATTATAACAATATATCGTTGTTTAGTGAAACCCGGTATTCCGTACAACACACGCTGTCGAGGAAGGTCGTGATTGCGTGTAATGCAAGAAAAGCAAGGGTTTCGTGTAGTGAAAGACTCATTTGTTGTTGTGTATAACAAAATACAACTATATTTCATTTATACATTGAATATATATATATATATATACACTCAATGTTTTGTAGAATAACTACTATCACACAAAAATGATATTGTGTGGAACCTGATCCAAGATTGGTGTTGCATATACTGCAAGCTAACATGGTGTGGAATATAGTGCAAGATAATCTTGGTGTTGGAGTACAACAGAAGATAATAAAGTAATTATAATTAATATATCTTATAAAATCTCAGGTTGTTACATTCTACCCTACTTAAAATGAATTTCACCCTTGAAATTCATCGGGATTATAAATGGTTTACTACATGAGAGTTTCTTTCATAGAAACTCACATTATAAAAAGGAATACCAAAAAATATCCTTAAAAACTAAAGTATGAAACATAATGGTTACCCAAATTAACTAATCACTGGGTTTCCACATAGGAGAGAATAGGTGAAAATATGGATATGAAAGAGAAATCTAACAATCATGTTCTGATGGAGAGTGGTAGAGAACATGGATATGAAAAATCCAATAATCACAAAGCCATAAATTTGTGATGATCTAAGGTACCATCTGATCCATCAGATAAGAGGACACTAGGACAAAATTTCTTTTTTTTCAAGATCATTTCCCTAAAGTTGAAGAATTTTAATTAGAAGAAATACTTTCTTTATTTTGGTACAATCTCACCATTGTTCGTGCCTTAAAAAATATCCACTTCATCTCTTAATGAAATGAAGTTGAATTTGTCATTCTTGAAGTGTTAGAAGATCATGCGATAGAATGATGGGTTATTCCATCTGTCTCAGACAAAAGGTTAACAATAGTTATCAAATATACATAAGTCTATCTATGGTGAGGTTAATTGTATATGATTCCAAAAATGTACTTATACTTCATCTATCATACTGCTTAATAAAATATTACTAGTTTCTACTAACTAGGGACTTCTTGTAGGCTAGTGGTAGGTGATAAAGTCCTGTCGAACTTCAGTTGTGGGTTCGACTCCCACAGCCTTGTCTGATTTGACGGGTTGTCACTCATCGTGTAGGTTGTCCTTTGTCTAAAACTACATTATTATAACATCCCATCAATAATATCGAAAAAAAGTTCTACCCTAAAAAAATTCTAAATTATGTCCAACATAATCCATTCCAATCTTTAGGCTTATCTAAAATACTTCTATCCAAACTCATAGTATAAAGAAAAAAATTACTAGAAATGTCATTTTCTGAACAAGTGAATACCATCCTTTATCCCCCATATATCATACGATATATCTTGTTGGTCACATTCCAAACATGTGAATACCTTAATCATGTATTCACTTAAAAATTGAATACCCATTGAACATTAGTGAAAAAACAAGAATGTTTTCAAAAGTTAACTCTTTCCACATACCAAAATCCCAAAATATGTATATAATCAAACCATGATATAACGTTGTCCTTATATCAGTCATGAGTTCATTTGATTTTCTCTTTATCCCTTCATTATTCACATATCATCTTCCTTCCAAAAAATATTTCAATCACATTTCATGGTTACCTGTACCATATAATTATTGAAAACTAATACATAGATATTCCAAAATTCCATGATACCATAAATGATATTCCATGATACTATTTTTAAATCCCATTACAAAAACAATTAATCATTCCACAACATCATTTTCATACTCGACATCACAAATAGTGATCGCATGTGACATCCCTTTGTTCTTTGCCTTAAGAGGTTTATCATGTCGATCATCATTAACCCTTGGATTTGGGCATTGATTAGCATAATGCCCCATTTACTTACACTTGATGCATTGAAGTGCTGGTGGAGCGTTCTCTGTAGTCTTTTCACTATTCACATCATTAGGTACCTTTGTCCCATTACTTCGACACTCAACTACTCTATATCCTTCATTTCAATGCATAAAACATTTTCTAGTACCTTTTAGACTATCTCCACAAATCTTCTTTCCACACATTGAGCATAAAGAAACATTCATCTTATTTTCACCATGGTTCTGTGATTTTTCCATTAACTCCATCTTTCGTTTCTTGTCAAAACCATGAGATGGATATGTAACACCAACATCCATTTCTACCTTGATAGCACGACGCACAATTTCTTCAAAGCTACTGAAGTTTCTTATAGATAATTCCCTTTGATGACTTGGTTTTAAGCCACTGAAGAATTGATCAACTTTACTTTCAGGTTGGATGATAAAGCTAGAAGAATACCTTGCAAGACTAGTAAAATTAGCTTCGTATATACCAACAGATTCATCAACCTTTTTCTTTTGCTCATGTAAATAATTTTCTATCTTTGTTTGAATAATTCGATGGAAATACATATTGAAAAACAAGTTCATGAACTCAACAAATTCCATGGATTCAATTTCATCTCGGGGCATCACATTCTTAATTAGAGTCCACCATTAGTCTTCCTCGCCTTCTAAATGGTAAATAGCTAGAATGACTTTTTCATGTTATGAACAGCGAAGTTTGGAAAATATGTTTTCAATGGTACTCATCTATTGATCAGTAACAAGTGGATTATAAGACCCACTGAAAGAAGGTGGGCGTTGCCTCATGAAGGACTCAATAGAATATTTTTCCCTTCTCTGCACATTTGGAAGCCCAGAATGATTTATAGCTTGTGTAAGTATAGAAATAAGATTTTTCACTCCATCTCCCATAACATGGGTTTGTTCAGAAGGTCAATCATTCCATTGTCCATTTCATTGATCAACACGGTTCCTTCACCTTCTAGCAATCGTCTAAAACCCAAAAAGAATAGTGTGAGAGGAGAAAATAATGCTAGGTAAAACAACATAATAAAGGTAGAGTACCTTCAATATCTAACATATTAGGATTAATTCTAATATCGTTACCATAAATCTGGGACTATAGCCTATACTTATACTTAACCATAGGGACATCCCTAGACTTAACATAGAAATATTTCTAGGGATCTCACTATTGTTTTTCGGATCCTAGTTTCCAAAGGTTAACTAAACCTTTCCTCTAATACCAACTATAGAAACCCAAGATTTATGTACATAGACATTACATTACTTTTTCGGAATATTTAATACATTACAAAAATAGACAATTAAGGACTGTAATAGTTTATTGTCTTTGGAATCAGGTAACACAATATTCTAATATCTTAGACATCTCCCATAGAGATCTTTTCCATTTTTTTTACCTAAAACCTTTCATTATATCCTGGGAAAAGAAAACATAAAAAGGGAGAGTTCAAATGATCAGTAAGGGTAAGAATGAATAAAATAAAACAAATCATATGAAAATAATGTTTAAACATCAAAATCTTGAGAAATAAATCTTTGCAGTACATAAGGAATAGATCATAAAGGAATATTAATCATGATAAAATAGCATGGGAATAAAACATGTAATTGTGGAAAACCATTAATCACATGATATGATTTCTATAGTATCCAAGGCATTACATCCATGACTATCTTAGTGGACAAAGACCCTTACTGAATCGAGTTCACTCCTCGTTCCAGTCATGTATCACTGAACCAGATTAACATTCCATTCCATCCATGTCTATCTCATGAGATATAAATCATTACCCAATTCATTATAGGGAGATATAGGTCCCACCCATCTCATAATGAAATCATTTTTATGTGTTCCACAACATAAACATAAATCATTTTGCATAACCCAAAGAATAAAATGGGTTTCATAAACATCATCCCATCATAACATAATGCATAAAAAATGTATATCATTTCATCATAAGAATAGTGAAACCATGTAAATCATATAGACATTATACATGAAGCGTAGAAATATTAAATAATGTCATATTAAATGGGAAATGTTTTTGATAAAACACTTGAAATGAATTCTTGAGGAAAATATCCTTTCATCTTCAAAATCAGTTTCTTTTCACAAAATGCCATGAAATTTTAAAAGAAATAGATTTTTTTGAAAATAGTCATGAAATCATGTAGAGTAAGATTCATTAAAATAAGGAATTATGAAACTGTAAAAATCCGTTCATGTCGTATAAGTTATAAAAACATTATCCTTTTACTTTTGCCGGAAAAGTCAAAAAGTACCAGTTCTGGTAAACAAAAGAAAGATTCATTCCATAACACAAATTAAAAGACAAAGAGGGGTAAATATGACATAAAACATACATGTAATAATATTAAACACTTCATGAAATACATTTTTATTAAAATGAACGAAAAATATAACCCCACTAAATACTAACGAATAAATAATCTCGGATAAAAATGAGATTGCAAAATTATCCCTTACCTTAGGTACAATTTCATCCGTACGTGTCCAAAACTCCTGTATAGTGGGTTTGAACATATTATTAACTTTTAAAAGAACCATAATAAAATTTATGATATCATATATGATTGACTTATGACATTATATTACTCGTTCTTTTGTAACTTCTTTGTTAAACCAGCACTTTTGGTAAAATCATTTCATATATCATACGTGTTTGGACTTGTTGTTCATGATATTATTATTACTTATATCATGATTTACTTACTTCAAGAATGTAAAATATGATTTAAATATCATATATATTCAGTATATATATATATATAGATAAATGAAATGAAACACACCATTCATGGAGACGGTAGGTCGTACGTACTCATGAATGTTGTTTTCCTTTCCTTATTGACTTGAATCAAATTAAGTAGATGACATATATATATACAAACATAAATAAAGTTCCATTATTTTATTATATATACCATTATTATTCATTATATATAATTTATAATCATTCTTTAATGGTTAACATGGAGAATGAATCTCATTGTGTTGTGGAGAAGGTATTCCGTACGTACGCACGAGCGATGATATCATTCCCATAATTATTTAATGGAATTGGAGTGCAATATATAATATCACAGAATCATTATGATGTTATAATAACCATATGTAGTTATTCTTTACACCATTATACCCATCCATGTAACGTGGTGGTGGAAAAACATATTACACCACGACGTGGAGATGGTATTTTGTACGTAAGCATGCGCGGTGATTTTGTTTTCCTTAGGATGGATAGAAGGTGAAATGGGGTGGTCTAATATTTTTAATAACGTATAATTATATTATTTATACTGATTTTATTACATTATAATGAAACAACTAAATTAGAGGAAGTAGAATAATAAATAAACTTGAAAGAATTAGTAGTAGAGATTACCTCTTCTTCGACACGGCTTCTCTTAACCTCCTATTAGGGCACTAAAGTTGGTATTTAAAGTAGAACAGGACCTCTAGTAGGTTTCTATGGAAGTGGACAAGTGAAATGGGCTGGTTTTTTCTGAGCTTGAAGGCTCAAATTTTTGAGAAGAGGATAGGGGGGATGGTCCCTTTTATAAGGTATGATAAGGGCACCTTTTGAAACCTCAAAAATATTAATTTAATAAAAATTTAAAACCCACTTAAAAATATCCAAATTAACTCATATTGAAATATTAGATGATATAGGGTTGTAAAATCATCAACCAATACAATTTAGACATGTTTTAAATTTATTTTAACCCTTATCATCTTGATTTATCCTTATTTAATCTATTTAATTTTTTTATGGAAATAATATTCTAAATTTTAATTGTTATAAATAATTATGTTTGTGTTGGTAATTGTCCATAATTGTATACTATATGAAATTATAGACTATATAAATTTCAATTTATAATTTTTCAATATTTTTGTGAGTTTTAAACAATTTTATCATATGTTATTTTTATAAAACAACAATACTGTCAATTTTGACACTATTCAATTATTTGAATTTAAATAAATTTCACACAGAGGATATATTCGAAAAAAAAATGTTTAATAGATTCCTAAAATGTCATATTATTCTATAAATTTTTTTATAACATTAATTAGTTCACATAATGTTTATTTTATTAGTTAGAAAACCATTTATTTGATATTTTTCTTAATAAAACAATTACTCCATAATTTTTGTATAATCATTTAATATACTTATTATTTGCATAAAAAATAAAAATAAAATCCTATGATGAATCTATATATAATAAATTTCATAATAATATTTTTTCTTGAATTTATCATTTTAAAATCACATCATTTAAATTGTTATATTTATTAAATTATGAAGGTGACATATTTGACATCATTTAAAATTAAATAATATAAATGTTATAATATTATTTATAAGTCTCTAAATGATCCCAAAATATACCATTGGATTACTAAGGTATATATATACTCGATAAATAAGGTTTGGTCATGTTTCAGATCCTTTGGATTGGTATTATTATTTTAATGAAAACTATATTATTTATTTTTCACTAAATAAATATTTTCTACATCGTGAATGTATAAGTTATTAATGTAATTAAATATTTATTAAAATTTAAAAATAAATTAAAATGATAAATAAAAAAAATTTAGATTTCAAATGAGTATTTATAATCGAAATTATATTCTGTATAACTTTGAATAAAAAATAATCCAATTATTATTGTTTGTGTGAGACATATTTCACTTTATTAAAAAAAAATTAAATGCATAATCACATCCATGTGGGTTACAATGGATTCAATTTCGACCCAAATATGCCTTAGGACGAAATATAAGCATACAGTTATATTAATACAAGTTTTAGGGTGATTTTATAATATTATATTTATCCTTAATTACCTAATTTACCTTTAACTGTGGTAAATAAAATTTACTGCAGTTACTATTCATAATGCCCAAAAATAAAAATTAGCATATTAACATACTTTGAATATAATAATTTCAAATATGGAATCCATTTTTCCAAATTCAAAACACCGAAGTTGTAGTAATTAATTTAAAATTAATCACGTTGTCGAAAAAAACAGATTTTTGTATAAAACTTTGCCAAAGATTTAATTGATTTAACCTACGAATTAAATATAAAATCAATGATAATGAAATAAATTATATTAAATGGTAAAAATATATTTTATTTATACATTAAAACAATTTACTATTATAATTTAACAATTTAAATTATCTCGATGAAAAAAGTTGTTTTTAAGCAAAATTTACCGTGTTTTTACTATTCATCAAAATTAGAACGTTTTTAGAATAATATAAAAACATTATCAAATGTAAATTTTTATATCCTAATTTAATAGAATAAGTTTATTTTTTAATATTTAAATTATTAACTTATCAAAATATATATTTATAATGGGTGTTCCATCAAAAGGTGGCAAAACTGTAATTTTTTAAAAATACATATTTTACCTGAAAAATTTATTTTGTTCTCATGCCATGATCTAGAAAATTTTTAAAATTATTATTAATGTAATAAAAATCAAAATGTAGTTAGTACTATTCATAACGGCTAGTTTATAATAATATTATAACCATATATCGTTGTTTAGTGAAACCTGGAATTGCGTACAACACACGCTATCGAGGAAGGTCGTGACTGCGTGTAATGCAAGCCAAGACAGGGTTGTGTGTTGTGCAAGAATCTTTTGTTGTTGCGTATAAAAAAATCCAAACATATTTCATTGATACATTTAATATATATACATACACTCAATGTTGCGTAGAATAACTACAATCACACAAACATGAAATTGTGTATAACACGATCCAAGATTAGTGTTGCGTATACTGCAAGCTAATACGGTGTTGTGTATATAACAAGATAATATTGGTGTATCATACAACAGAATATATGAAAGAAAATAAAAATAATATATCTTATAAAATCTCAGGGTGTTACATTCTACCCCCCTTAAAATGAATTTTTTCCTCGAAATTCATCGAGGTTATAAATGGTTTATTACATGAGAGTTTCTTTCATAGAAACCCACATCATAAAAAGGAATACCAAAACATATCTTTAAAAACTAAAGAATTAAATGTAACAGTTACCCAAATTAACTAATCATTGGGTTTCAACATAGGAGAACATAGTTGAAAATATGGATATGGAAGAGAAATATAACCATCAAGTGCTAATGGAGAGTGGTAGACAACATGGTTATGAAAAAACCAACATTCACAAAGCCATAAATTTGTGATGATCTAAGGTACCATCTAATTCATCAAATATGAGGACACTAGAAAAACATTTTTTGTTTTCAAGATCATTTCCATAATGTTGAAGAATTTAAATTAGAATAAATACATACTTTATTTTGATACAATATCACCGTTGTTCCTGCCATGAACAATTTCCACATCATCTCTTAATGAAATAAGTTGAATTTGTCATTCATTAAGCGTTAGCATATCATGTGATAGAATTATGGGTCATTCAATCTATCTCCAAAAATATTGTAGAAAAAGTTATCAAATATAAATATGTCCATCTATGGCGAGGTTAATCGTATATGATTCCAAAAATAAACTTATACTTCATCTATTATACCTCTTAATAAAATAAAACTCACTTATAGAAACCAGGTACTTCCTGTAGGCCTGTGGTAGGTGATAAAGGCATGTCGAACTTTAGTTGTGGGTTTGATTGCCACAGCCTTGTCCGACGTGACGGGTTGTCGCTCGTCCTACAGGTTGTCCTTTTTCTAAAACTACATTATTATTACATCCCATCAATAATATCAAAAAAAGTTCTATCCTTAAACAATACTAACTTATGTCCAACATAATCCATTCCAATATTTAGGCTTATCTAAAATACTTATGTCCATGCTCATAGTATAAAGATAATAGTTACTAGAAATGTCTTCTATCAAGCATGTGAATACCATCATTTATCCCCCATATATCATATGATATATCTTGTCCGTCACATTCCAACATGTGAATACCTTAATCATGTATTCTTTTGAAAAATGAATACCCATTTAACCTTAGTGAAAACATGAATGTTGACAAAAGATAACTCTTTCCACATACCAAAATCCCAAAATTTCTATATACTCAAACCATGATATAACTTTTTCCATATATCAGTCAAGAGATCATTTTATTTTCTCTTTATCCCTTCATTATGTGCATATCATCTTATTTCCAAAAATATTTCAATCACTTTTCATGGTTACCAGTACCATATAATTATTGAAAACCAATACATAGATATTAAAAAATTTCATGATACCAAAAATGAGATTCCATGGTACTATTTTTAAATCCCATTACATAAACACTTACTCATTCCAAAACATCATTTTCATACTCAACATCACAAATAGTGATCGTATGTGACTTCTGTTTGTCCTTTTCTTTAATAGTTTTCTCACTTCGATCATCATTAACCATTGGATTAGGGCATTGATTAGCATAATTCCCCATTTCCTTGCACATGAATCATTGAAGTGTTTATGGAGAATTCTCTGTAGTCTTTTCTCTATTCACATCATTAGCTACCTTTTTACCATTACATCGACACTCAATTTCTCGATGACCTTATTTTCCACACTTAAAACATTTTCTAGTACATTTTAGACAATCTCCACCATTCTTATTTCCACACTTTGAGTATAAAAAAATATTCATCTTATTTTCACCATTGTTCTGAGATTTTTCGTTGAACTCCATCTTTTGTTTCTTGTCAAAACCATGAGAGGGATATGTAATACCAACTCCCATTTCTACTTTGATACCACAACTCACAATTTTTTCATATCTACTGAAGTCTCTTTTAGCTAATGCCCTTCGAAGACTTGGTTTTAAGCCACTGAAGAATTGATCTTCTTTACTTTTAGGTTGGATGATAAAGCCAGATGTATACCTTTAAAGACTTGTAAAATTCACTTCATATATACCAAGAGATTCATAATCCTTTTGATTAAGCTCAAGGAAATCATTTTCCATCTTTGTTCTAAGAATACAAGGGAAGTAGTTATTGTAAAACAAGTTCATGAACTCAACCCATTCTATGGATTCAATATCATCTCATGGCCTCACATTCTTAATTAGAGTCCACCATTTCTCTGCTTCACCTTCTAAACGGTAAAAATCCAGAATGAATTTTTCATTTTCAAACAGCGAAGTATGGAAAATATCTTTTCAATGGAACTGTTCCATTTTTCAGCAACAAGTGGATCAGAAGACCTGTTGAAAGAAGGATGATGTTTCCTCATAAAGGAATCAATATAATATTGTTCCATTATCTTCTCATTTGTAAGTACAGAATTATTCATAGCTTGTGTAAGTATAGAAATAGCATTTTTCATTCCATATCCCATAACATTGGTTTGTTCAGAAATAAAATCACTGCATTTTCCATTACATTTACCAACATGGTTCTTTCGCGTTCCAGGCATCGTATAAAACCCAAAAAGAATAGTGTGAGAGGAAAAAATAAAGCTAGGTAAAAGCAAATTATAAATGGGGAGTACCTTCAATATCTAACATCTTAGGTTTAATTCCACTATCGTTACCATAATTCTTGGACTATAACCTATACATATACTTAACCTTTTGGACATCACTTGACATACCATATAAATATCCCCAGGGTTCTCACTAATGTTTTTTGGATCCTAGTTTCAAAAGTTTAACTAAACCTTTCCTCTAATACCAATTGTAGAAACCCAAGCTTGACGTACATGGACATTACATTAATTTGGCGGAATAGATAATACATAAAAAAAATAGACACTCAAGGACCGTAATAGTTTAGTGTCTTTGGAAACTTGGAACACAATCTTCTATGATCTTCGACATCTCCCATAGAGATCTTTACCCTTTTTTTTCTAACCTAAAACCTTTTTTTATATCTGGGGAAAATAAAACATAAAAAGGGTGAGCTCAAATTCTCAGTAAGGGTAAGCATGGAGAAAATAAAACAAATCATATGAACAAAAATGTTAAACATCAAAATCTTGAAAAATAAATCTTGGCAGTGCATAAGGCATAGATCATAAAGGAAAATTAATCATGATAAAATAGAATGGGAAGAAAACATGTAATTGTGGAAAACAATTAGGCATGTGATATGATTTCCTTAGTAGCCAAGGCATTTCTACCAACACCATCTTAGTCGAAAAATTCCCTTACTTAATCGAGTTTACTCTTTGTTCCAATCCTGTATCACTGAACTAGATTAACTTTCCGTTCCATCCATGTCTATCTCAAGAGATATAAATCATTACCCAATTCATTGGAGGGATATATAGTTCCCAACCATCTCATAATTAAATCATTCTTACGTGTTCCACAACATTAGCATAAATTATTCATCATAACCCAAAGAATAAAATGGGTTTCATAAACATCATCCCATCATAACATAATCTATATAAAAATGGATATCTTTTCATCATAAGAAAACTGAAACCATGTAAATAATAGAGAAATTATACTTGAAACATACACATATTAAATAATTTCTTCATAGATATAAAATTGTTTCGATAAAACACTTGAAATAAATTCTTGAGGAAATTATCCTTTCTTCTTCAAAATCATTTTATTTTCCAAAAATGTCAGGAATTTTTTTAAAAAATGTACTTTCTTGAAAATAGTCATTAAATATTGTATAGTAAACTTCATGAAAATAAGGAATTATGAAAGCATAAAAATTTGTTCATGCCATATATGTTAAAAAAACATTTTCCCCGTACTTTTTCCGGAAAAGTCAAAAAGTATCACGTATGGTAAACAAAAGAAAGATTCATTCCATAACAGAAATTAAAAGTCAAAGAGGGGTAATGATGGCTTTAAAAATATAGGAATAATATTAAAAACTTTATGAAAAGCATGTTTATTTACATGGATGAAAAATATAACCCCACAAAATACTTACAAATAAACAATCTCGGATAAAAATAAGATTGAAATATTTTCCCTTACCTTAGGTTTGATTTATTCCATTCATGACTAAAACTCTAGTATAGTGGGTTTAAACACATTATTAACTTGTAACAGAACCCTAATAATATTTATTATGTCATATATGATTCACATATGACTTTATATTACCCGTTCTTTTGTGAATTTCATGTTAAAGAAGCGTTTTCGGTAAAATCGTTTCATTTATCGTACATGTTTGGACTTGTTTTTATTAATATTATTATTACTTATATCATTATCAACTTACTTACAGAATGTAAAACATGATTTATATATCATATATATTCAGTATATATATAGATAGATAGATAGATTGATTGATAAATGAAACACACCGTTCATAGAGACAGTAGGTCGTACGTATGCATGAATTATGTTTTCCATTCCTTATTAACTTGAATCGAAGTAAGTAGATGATATATATATACAGAAATATAGTCTCATTATCATATTTTATATACAATTATTATTCATTATATATACTTTATAATCATTCTTGAATGGTTAACATGGAGAATGAATCTCATCGCGTCGTGGAGACGGTAATCCGTACGTACGCACGGGCGATTATATCGTTCCCATAATTGATGAATGGAATTTGAGTGGATGATATAAAATCTCAGAATCAGTATGAATTTATTATAACCATATATAGTTATTCTTTACACCATTATACCCATCCAAGTATGGTGGTGGTGGAAAAACAAATTACACCATGGTGTGGAGACAGTATTCCCTACGAATGCACGCGGGGTGATTTCATTTTTCATAGGATGGATAGAAAGTGAAATGGGGTAGATTCATATTTATAATAACATATCAGTATATTATTTATAATGATGTTATTACATTAAAATGAAACAACTAAAGAAGAGGAAGTAGAAGAATAAATAAACTTGAAAGAATTAGTAGATAAGATTACCTCTTCATCGACGCGACTTCTCTTAACCTCCTCTTAGGGAAATAAAGATGGTCTTTGAAGAAGAAAAATCCCTCTAGTAGGTTTCAATGTAATTGTAGAATTGAAATGGGCAGGGGTTGGCGGAGATTGAAGTCTCAAATTTTTGTGAAGAGAAGTGTGGGGGCTTTTATAACGGAGAAGAGGGGCACCATGGGAAACCTAAAAAATATTAATTTAATATAAATTCAAACCTCACATAAAAACATCCAAAATGAATCCAATATGAAGAATAGATGATATAGGGTAGTAATCTCATCATCCAATAAAATTTCGACAAGTTGGAAATTTATTTTAAACCTTATCAACTTGATTTATACTTATTTAATCTATTTAATTATTTTGTGGTAATAATATTATTAATTTTAAATTGGTATAAATAATTACTTTTGTGTTGTGAATATTTCATAATTGTATACTTTATAACATTTTCTACCATATAAATTTAAATTTTTAATTTTAAAATATTTTTGAGATTTTTATACAATTTTATAATATGTTATTTTTAAAAAACAACAATAGTGTAAATTTTAAAACTATTCATTAATTTGAATTTAAATAAAATCTAAATAGAGGATATATTCGAACCAAAATGTTTACTGTATTAAACAAATGTCATATTCATATAGAAAATATGTTTATAACATAAATTAGTTCACAAAATGTTTATTTTAATATTTATAAAACCATTTATTTGATATTTCTCATAATAAAATAATTACTACATTATTTTTGTATAATCATTTAATATAATTATTAATTGCATAAAAATTAAATATAAAATCATATGACGATGATAAATATAATATCTTTAATAATAATATTTTAACTCGAATTTATCATAAAAAATAACAACATTTAAATTGTTATATTTATGAAATTATAAAAGAGACATATTTGACATCATTTAAAATAAAATAATAAACATTTCCTAATATGTTTTATAAGGCTCCAAATGGTCCACAAATCGACCCTTGGATTATTATGGTATATATATATGCTCTACCAATAAGTTTTTGTTAAGTTTCTGGTCGTTTTGATAGGTATTATTCTTTTAATAAAAACAATATTATTGAGTTTTCACTAAATAAATAATTTCTACAATATTAATATATAATTTATTAAGGTAAATAAATATTTACTAAAAATTACAAATAAATTAACATGATGAAGAAAAACAATTTATATTTCAATTGAGTATTTATAATCTAAATTATATTCTGTATAACCTTATACAAAAAAATAATCCAATTATTAATGTTTGCGTGAGACATATTTCACATTCATTAAATTAAAATAAATTAAAGGTCTTAGTCACATCCAAGTGGGTTCCAATAGATTCCATTTTGACCAAAATATTTCTTAGGACTAAATATAATCATCCAATTATATTAAGACAAGTGTTAGGTTTATTTTATAATATTATTTTTACCCTTCATTACCTAATTTACCTTTAACTATGGTAAATAAAATTTACCGTAGTTACTATTCATAATGACCAAAAATAAAATTTTGCCTATTAACATAATTTTCAACTATTGATTCCAAATATGGAATCCATTTTTCGAAATTCAAAACACATAAGTTTTAGTAATTAATTTAAAATTAATCTCGTCATCAAAAAAACGGGTTTTTGTTTAAAACATTTCCAAAGATTGAATTGATTTAACCTATGAATTCAATGTAAAATCAATGATAATAACATACATTATATTAAATGGTAAATATATATTCTATTAATACTCTAAAACAATTTACTATTATAATTTAACCATATAAATTATCTCGATGAAAAAAGTTGTTTTTAAGTAAAATTTGGCGTGTTTTTACTATTCCTCAAAATTATAACGTTGTCAGAAAAATATCAAAACGTTATCAAATGTAAATTTTTTTATCATGATTCAAAATAAAAAGTCTATTTTGTAAAATATAACTTATAAGCTTGTCAAAAATTATAATTAAAATGGGTGTTCCATCAAAAGGCGGCAAAATTGTATTTTTTGAAAAATAATTATTTTACCCGAAAAATTTATTTTTTTCTCATACCATGTTATTGAAAATGTGTAAGATGAATAATAATGTTATAACATTTAAAATGTAGTTAATACTATTCATAATGGCTAGTTTATGATAATATTATTACCATATATCGTTGTTTAGTGAAACTCAGTATTGCGTACAACACACGCTATTGAGGAAGGTCATGATTGCGTGTAATGCAAGCCAAGTCAGGTTTGTGTATAGTGAAATACTCTTTTGTTGTTGTGTATAAAAAAATCCAACAACGTCTCATTTATAAATTGACTATATATATATATAAACACTCAATATTTCGTAGAATGACTACTACCACACAAACTTGAAATTGTGAGTAACAAGATCCCAGATTAGTGTTGCATATACTGCAAGTAAATACGGTGTTGCGTATAACACAAGATAATCATGGTGTAGCATAAAATAGAAGATATGAAAGAAATTAATAATAATTTATCTTATAAAATATCTATGTGTTACATGCCCTCTTACTATGTTGACACCTTTGGGTGGTGTACCTGCAACACCACCACCCGTTGGGAAACAGATACCACCAGCTGCACTGGTGGATGGTGCACAACGACTGAGCACGTTGCATGAGTTCCAGCGGCATAGGCCTCTGAGGTTTCGAGGTGAGACAGATTCCCAGAAAGCAGAGGACATGATGGTGGCGATTACTAGAGTTTCCCCCCTAATTGAGACACTAGTAGAGAATATGGTGATCTTAGCTACAATACATTTTCAGTGAGTGACCATGAGGATGGTCCGCATAGTAATGAGGCTTCGGTATGTGGACTGATGCCTAAGATTGTACCACTGAGTAGTGTGCCAGCTATATCACTTCTTGTTGGTTTGTAGTTATTAACATAACTGCTGGTAGAGGAAACTTATAGATTTAGTGACTTACATGTGTTTCATCATCTGATACCCCTCAGGTTCCAAGGAGATCCCAACTCACTTGTGACCGAGGACTAGCTTGAGGAGGTGGCTGAGAGTTCTCTAGAACATCTCCAGCTTCAGTAGGATGACATGTCGGTAGTTGAGTATTCATCGAGAGGTACTGATATTTCCTGGTAATCTATGATTATGATACGATCAGTGCTTCATGGATCGAACTTCTGAGAGAGCTGTCTTTAAAGGACATCTGAGCCAGCACAATTCCTCAATGCATTCCTACTTATGCTATGATTCTAAGGAGATACATTGTTGTTGAATGTTCTTTGGCTGAATGGATACAACCTGGGAATGTTAGCAGTGGGAAAGTAGTGAACTAGCGCCTGTCTCAGAGACTTGGGCGTATAAAATGTATTAGGCAAAGATGAATCTACAGGGCAGCAGATGTGGAAGCAGATCTAGGAGAGAAGCATGTGGTGGTGTACTTTTCAACATGTTACAACCACCCCCTTTATTTAGGACCCCTCCTGGATCAGGGAGCTATTGGACAGGGGAATAGAGTTGTCACATGCAGTCAATGAATGCAACCCAAGGGATCTAGGAATGATTTGAGGTACATTCTATGTCTACTACTATCTACCGTATCAATAGACATAGGTACCAATCATTCCTTCCTTATACAAATCTTTTCCAAGACCTAGAGTTTCTGGTTAAACCGTTGACTTGACCCTCACATCTGGAGATACTTTTGGGAAGATACTCGATAATCACACCTATGCTGAAGGTCTGATATGATCCATGAGGTGAGAGTTTCAGTTTGAACCTCTTTGTGGAAGTGTCAGGGACTTATAATGTTAGTTTGGGTTTAGACTTGACATCCAGAGTTCACGCTCAGATTAAATGTATTAGGAAAAATGGTTGTGGATTATATACTATGTTGGGATGGGGTTTTCCTTAATCGGTGAAAAAAGAAACCCAGGCAGCATAGGTTAAACTTATGCATAGGAGGGTGCAACCGATAACTCTTGAGTAGTCCAACCATACCCTCATGGAAGCAGGAGTTTTCAGTTTTCAATTCCAAAAAGGAGTGATAGAACATGGTGACATCTTTTCAAAAGATGTTTCCAGGATTCCCCCCCCCCATGGGGGGAGGGATGTTTGCTTTGGGTGGATACTACTGGAGGTTCATTCCAGAGTTCTCCAGAGTTGCAGAACCACTATCATCCATGACAATGAATGGGAAACCCATTGTGTCGTCGAAAAGATTATAATAGATCTTTCAGGAGCAGAGGCAGAGGTTGACTAGTTCCCCCATCTTGAAGCTTCCATAGGAAGAAGTAGGGTACATTGTTTACTGTAACAAATCAGGGACCAGACTCACGTGTGTCCGGATGCATGAGTGAGCAGTGATCGCATATGGTTCTCAGCAGCTGAGACAACCCGATTAGAACTACGCTACCCATGAACTGGAGTAAGCCGCAGTGGTCTTCTCCTTGAATATGTGGCGGCACTATCTTAGGGAGAAAATGTTACTATGTACTCTTATCACAAGATTCTCAGTAATATTTTCTCTCAGAAGGAACTGAACCTGAGACAACGGTGATGGATCGAGATCCTCCAGGACTATGACTTTGAGATAGTCTATAATCCTGGGGAGGGGAACATTGTAGCAGATGCTCTCATCCGGAGATCTGGTATATAGCTTCTAGGTGAGGTGACAGAGCACCTGGCTGACTTGCAGATATCCATTGTGGATAGAGATAGATCAACTTTCCTATAGTCCTTTACAGTCACCCCCACATCTTTAGCATGTCAAAGAGGCACAACATGAAAATACTGACTATGAGACACGATATGCTCAGATAGCCATAGGGCATGCACCTGATGGATTTTATGGTGGTGGGAAGCACATAATCCTCTTCAGAGGACATATCTTGGTACCAGTGGCACTTCAAGAGATGTTTTGAGACAGTTCCACACATCCTCTCTAGAGGTACATCTAGGAGTGGCGAATACGTACTTGGAACTCAGACGACATCATTAGTTGACGCGGATTAAGAAGGAATAGCTGAGTTTGTCTCTCGATGCCTCACTTGTCAGCATGTGAAGGCGGAGCACCAGGTTCTAGCAGACTTGGTCTAGAAATTATAGGTCCCAATGTGGAAGTGAGATGGGATATCCATGGACTTCGAGACTGGTCTTCCACGTACATCCAGGGGTCACGACTCGATTTGGGTGATCGTTGACCGACTCACCAAGTTTTCCCACTTCCTACCGATCAGAGAGCAGGGTTCAGTAGAGGGCATGGGATGCCTCTAAGTACAGGAGATTGTCTGTTTACATGGAATACCATCAATGATTGTCTCCGATCGTGACACACAATTTACTTCCCGGCTATGGAAGGTGTTGGATTAGGCTTTCAGGACACATCCTTTCTTGACCACCGCCTTCCATCCTCAGATAGATTGTCTGACCGAGCAGACCATTCAGACCCTCGAGGACACGCTCCGTGAATGTGTCCTCGACTTTGGTTGCATCAGGTAGGATCACTTAACATTGGTGGAGTTTGAATACAACAACAACTATCACTCCACCATAGGGATGGAAACTTTCGAGGCGTTGTACGAGAGACCATGTAGATCACCCTTGTGCTGAATTGACCCTAAGGAGTCAGCACTAGTGGGACCAAAGATGGTACATGCTACCACTAAGAAGGTTCAGATCATCTAGGAGCAGATGAAGACTCTACAGAGTAGGCATAAGTTGTATGATGACAAGAGACGGAGGCCTCTGTAGTTTGAGGATGGTGACCATATCATTCTACGGGTCTCACCTCGAGGAGGTTTACGTAGATTTGGTCGAGTTAGAAAGTTATCTCAATTATTTAATGGACCTATCGAAGTCCTCAGCAGAGTAGGCATGATGGTTTACCGCTTATCTCTTCCAACTCAGTTGCACTAGGTGGATGTCTTCTTCCACTTATCCCAGCTGAGGAGATACATGAATGACTCTTCTCACATTATTGACCACAGAGAGCTGGACATCGACGATGGGGAAAATTTTATGGAGGATCTAGTGGAGACTGAGGATAGACAGAAGCGAGTCCTTCATGGACGGTCGATACCTATGGTATGTGTTCATTGGTAGCATGGGAACCTTCAAGATAGCACATTGGAGTGGGAGGCTAAAATGCATGCTCAGTACCCCCATTTGTTCCCTTAGTTCGAGTTGTAGAATATGGGGATGTAAATCCCTGAGGTGAGGAGTATATAAAGATATAGAATCTCCAGGGAATTTTTTTCTTAAATACATGGGTATTTTACGAGTCCACAAAAACTAACGGCTTGTGATTCTGGGGCCCGGTGTGCCCGTAATCAACTTCTGATGTTTTGTTCAGGTACATTCAATGAACGTACAAGTGGGATTTTATAACTTTTTAACCGGTGCTTAAAATTGAAATATGAGGGCACCAATGAAGTCGCAATGCTAATATTCGTTAAAGGATACCATCACTTCGATGACAGTTGATTGTGAATAATAGTTAGATTTTGGGTTTTCCTGGAAAAATAATAAAATAATGTGAGTTACACTAATTTTTTTTGAGCTGACATTTGATGTGTGGTGGATAAAACCTCCTCATGGAGGTTGAAGGTGGGCCACCGCATCTTAACCTACCATGAGAGGTTATGGTGGTGGGGCCCACCCTAACTCAACCTCCCATGAGTGGATTAGTGCAGTGTGGACCACCCGGGATTTTAACACACTGAAACTCCCCATTAAAGTGGAGAAACCCTCAAACTCCAATTAATATAGGGGAGCCTCTTCAACTACCCATTATTTAATTTGTGCCAATCTACACTAATTAGTTCCGGCCATCTCTCCTGAATTAATTACGGGGAGTGTTTTAATTAAATTATTCTTTTTGGAATTTCTGTGCGAACAAAATATTAGACAACTCAATCTAATATTATTTTACTTGGTATTTGGGTGGAAGTTGGGAAAGAGGAAAGCTTTAGAGGATTAGAATTCTCCTAATGAATAATGAAGAATGTGTTCATCTAATGAAGAATTTCATCTACTGTAACACCCCAAGATTCCATGGTACGCTTCTCTTTGAATAATAAAGCAGCGTGTGTTGTACGCAACCTCGAGTTCTAACACACCGCGACCAATAAAAGTAGTAGTATGAATAGTAATACCCACTTTTTGAAATTATATAAATTTTATATTTCAAAATGGACTTCATTTTTGGATTCGGAATATTTAAATTATCCTATGTTGAATTTTTGGTATTTTTATGAGAACTTCCATTTTTTGATAAATAGTGAAAAATACTTAAAAACAACTTTTTTAATCAAAATAATTTATAGTTATAAATTAAACAATTGAGTGGTTATATTTGGTAATTAGAATATATTTTTACTATTTTATCCAATGGTGGTCATTAGAATTAATTTCACTTAGAAATTGGACATAAACAATTGTCAATCTTTTGATTGATATTTTTTCTTTAAAACACACTATTTATTGTGACAGAGGGAATTAATTATTAAATTAATTATTTCAACTAATATGTTTCTAATTTTTTAAAATAGACATCATTTTTGAATTAGTAATATCAAATATATCTTAGGTTTAATTTTTGGTTTTGTTCTGAAAAAACCTCGATTTTTGATGAATAGTGAAACCACTAAGTGGTAGTTAAAAAACTGATTTTTCGTTTAAATGAAATTTACCACCTCTGTGATTTGACTTTATGAAATATGATATACATAATTTTCATTAGGATGTAAAATTTGGTTCAATGGGATTAAAATAATTTTTTGTGAATAGTAACTTTTAAGTTCTATTAATCACAATTAAAGGTAATTAGTGAAATTTAAGGTAAAAATGATATTATAAAAATATGAAAATATCTTGAAACTTGTCATACCCATATTGGATGACTCATGGCCTTCCAAGAAAATCCATGGGTAAACATGGGGACCCCATGGAGCCACTTGGGTAAGAAAATGACATTAATAACTTTTTATTTAAAGTAAAAATAAAATTGTCACAAACATGTGTTGTTTTACTAAAATAATTATTACATGGAGTTATATAAGTTAAATTTTAGACTATAAATATTCATTGGAAATCCAAAAATATTTCCTACATCATGATAGTTTTTATATAATTTTATACATTAAATAAATTAAATTTTTTATGACACCATGATGATGTAGCGATTACCTCATTAATTAACGATTTAAATAAAATAAAAAGATACTGTAAAATCTAAGACATACACTTTTCAAAAACCAATTAGATGAGTAGATTTATATCCCTTATCACCTTATCCTCTAAATATATAATTTTGGACCTTTGAAATATGAAAAGTACTTCATAATAATGTAACATTTTATTACTTTCCAAGAGTGCCACTCCTCTCCTCTTATAAAAGGCCCCCACTTCTACCACCTTATTCACACCATCAAAGCCATCTGTCTCAGAAAACCTCTACCCAAATACTCTCTAAATTTTCTCTATATTACTCCTAGAAGCCTTACTTTGGGAATAATTCATCCCAAGTAAGCCTTTTTCTCAAATCAAAAAGAGTTACCCGATTTTAATGTAATGTATTCCCTTATATTCTTTTGTTTTATTTTGATTCTACAACCCCCTAAACTCATTTTTATTCCATTATTTTATAACATGAACAGTATCTTCAATATACTAGGATGTTTTTATGATAATTATTTGATTTACACTTACACACACCTTCATCTAATGTATAAATAATATACAGTTTCTTGTGGGTGGTGAATTACTGCCTCGCGAAACGATGATTGTTCAATCTTCTTTTAACACCTCTCATGGTGGCCATTAAGATGAAACTATTTTTATATATGTTATATATTATGTTTATGTATTCCTTATGCTTATTTATTTTTTATTTATGGCATAACTTTATGACTTCAATTATGGAATTATGTATTTTGATTCATAAACTAATCTAGTTTATTCCATTTTTTAGAAATGGCACCTAGTGGAAGGAATGGAAACTGTATCAATGCATGAACTCCATGTAGGGATTAACCTCCTGCTCAAGATAATAATAATGGAGCTGGTGATACAACTGGTATTGATCAACTTATCACCATACTGGGACAACTCACTCAGGTTATGAATAATAACTTTACTCGTATGAAGCACCCTGATCTGCAATGTGGAGGATCAATGTTAGATCGCTTCATGAGTCAACAACCGCCAATATTTAATGGGTGTACAAATCCATTAGTATCTGAGCAATGGATAAACTCCTTAGAGAAAATATTCCATGCCTTGGGGAGTAGCGAAAGGGATAAGGTTTTCATGGCAGTTTACCGCCTAACTGGAGATGTCGATCAATGGTGGTCACTAATTCAAAACACAACGGAAGATGATGAAGTATCATGTATGGAATGGAGGTAATTTAAGGAAATTTTCTTAGAACAATACTTTCCACACGACCATCGAGCAGATATGGAAAAGAAATTTCTGAGTCTGAGGTAGAAGGAGGATGAGAATGTCGCAAAGTATGAGGCAAACTTTACAAGGTTAACAAGACATGCTGTAGATTATATATGTAACCCAAGAAGTAAGATTGATCGTTTCTTTAATGGGTTAAAACCATTTCTCCTTTGAGCTTTTGTATCACAATCTTTCTCATCATACGAAGATATAGCCTCGTGTGTTATCAAGACAAAAAAGGAATTCTCCAAGTCTTATGATAACAAAGTAAAGAAAGAGAAAAAGGGAACGGTGGAACAAGAGACAGATAAAGGGAAAAAGGGAAAGAAGGATTTTCCATTATAGGATAATTGAGGGATGAATCACCCCGGTACTTGCCTAAAAGGAATGAGAGTTTGTTAAAAATGTGGAGAAAAAGGTCATCAGGCTCGTGATTGTAAGGGAAAAAAAGAGGCTATCAATGTTGAATGCTACAATTATAGGGAAATGAGGAATTATGCAAATGAATGTCCTAATCGTCAGGGAAACATACCTCAGAAAAGGCAAAGGGATCAAGAACAATCTTATGATGTTACTATAGTTGAAGTGGAATAATTAATGTATTGGGGATTTTGGACTCATGGATTATATTCTGGTTATAAGAATAATGTGATATATATAAGGATTTTACTGCAGTACTTATTGTTTTCAATAAGGTTTTAATATGATGAAGGTAATAAAATATATATATGTGACAATAAGAGAATCTTTACTTTGTTTGAGGAATCTAATGATACAATTTATTTTTGAATTTAGATACCATTTTGAGAAAGTCTGGAAGGATGTATTTTGGATAACTATAAAGGTTGGAATGAATTAAGTTGAACTTTGGATAGTATTGTTTAAATTTAAAACATTTATGAAGATTATTTTTGGAATATTAAAATACTATAGTTTTAGGAAAAGGACAACCTGCCGGTTGGGGGATAACCCGTTGCATCGGACAAAGTTGTAGGAATCGAACCCACAACCATAGTGCAACGGGCCTTTATTACCTACCACTAGCCTATACGAAGTCCCTGGTTATTATAAAAAGGTTTTCCTAATCTAAATGGTATGTTTTAATATTTAGAACCTTATACAATTATGATAAATAGAATATTTATGAGTTCTATTAACTTTTGGAGTGAAAGATGGGTTTGTGGTAAATATTTATTAAAGAATGAAAGTCTACATGACAAGTAAGTATATTTCCATACGTTCTTAGTAAATCTCCTAAATAAATTCCACAACTTTATAAAAGGTAACTTAAAACAAAAATTTTTCCAATTAACTTTTCCAATTGGGGAATCAATGAACGTTTATCCAATCACAAGTTTGTGATTTTCTTATGGTTAAATTTTTCTTAATCCTATTTTCTACAACTCTCCATCAGACCTTGATGGTTTTTTCCCTCCATATCCATATTTTCATAGAATCCTAGTATGGGCTATCTCGAGTGACCTTTGTACTTCTCATTCTTTCTTTTAAAGTTATATTTTTATTAACCCTATTTCTGATGTGGGTTTTTGAAAAAGGTATTTTCTATTTTGAACATTTTATTTTCGAAGAAAAATTTAAAATTATTAGGACGCTTTTTATTTAAGGATGGGAGAATGTAACACCCCATGCTTCCTTGGTAAGATCCTCTTTGAATAATAGATCAGCGTGTGTTGTACGCAACCTCGAGTTCTAACACACTACTACCAATTAATGTAGCAGTTATAAATAGTAATACCCACTTTTTTTAATTATAAAAAATTTATATTTCAAAATGGACTTCATTTTTTGGATTCAGAAATTCGAAATTAGCCTATGTTGGATTTTTGGTAATTTTCTGAGAACTTCCAATTTTTGATGAATAGTGAAAAATACTTAAAAACAACTATTTTAATAAAAATAATTTGTAGTGAGAAATAATACAATTGAGTGGTTCTAAGGTTTAATTATCATATATTTTTACCATTTTATCTAATGGTGGTCATTAGAATTAATTTCACTTTGAAATTAGACATAAACAATTGTCAATCTTTTGATTGATATTATTTTTTAAAAACACGCTATTTGTTGTGACAGTGGGAATTAATTATTAAATTAAATAATTCAACTTATATGTTACTAATTTTGTAAAATATAAATCATTTTTTAATTAGGAATATCAAATATATCTTAGGGGTAATTTTTGGTGGTGTTCTGAAAAACATCGATTTTTTATGAATAGTGAAACCACTAAGTGGTAGTTAAAAAACTGATTTTTCGTTTAAATGAAATTTTACCACCACAGTGATTTGAATTTCTAAAATCCAACATACATCATTTTAATTAGGAAGTACAATGTGGTTCAATGGGATTAAAATAATTTTTGGTGAATAGTAACTTTTAAGCTCTATTAATCGCAATTAAAGGTAATTAGTGAAATTGAAGGTAAAAATGATATTATAAAAATATGAAAATTTCTTGACACTTGTCCTACCCTTATTGGATGACTCATGGCCGACCAGGACAATCCATGGGTCATCTTGGGGACCCCATCGAGCCACTTGGGTAAGAAAATAACATTAATAGCTTTTTATTTAAAGTAAAAATAAAATTGTCACAAACATGTGTTGTTTTACATAAACAATTATTACATGGTGTTATATAAGTTAAATTTTAGACTATAAATATTAATTGGAAATCTAAAAAGATTTCCTACATCATGATAGTTTTTATATAATTTTTAGACATTAAATAAATTAAAATTTTATGACACCATGATGATGCATCGATTGCCTCATTAATTAACGATTTAAATAAAATGAAAAGATAAAGTAAAATCTAAGGCTTACAATTGTCAAAAACCTATTTGATTAGAATATTTGGATCCCTTACCAACTTATCATCGAAATATATAATTTTAAGACCTTTTAAATACGAAAAGTACTTCATAATAATGTAACATTTCATTACTTTCCAAGAGTGCCTCTCCTCTCCTCTTATAATAGGCCCCCACCTATACCTGCTAATTCACACCTTAAAAGCCACTTGGCTCGGCCAACCTCTGCCAAAATAATCTCTCAAATTTCCTCTATTACTCCTAGAATCCTCACTTTGGGCATAATTCTTCCCAAGGAATCCTTTTTCTCAAATCAAAAAGGGTTACCTGATTTAAAGGTAATGTCTTCTCTTATGTTATTTTGTTTTATTTTGCTTCTCCAACCCCTTAAACTATTTTTATTCCTTTATTTTGTAACAAAACCTGTATATTAAATATACTAGGATGTTTTTATGAGAATTATTTTATTTACACTTACACACACCTTTGTCTAATGGTTAAAGTACATACTGTTTCTGTGGGTGGCGAATTACTGCCTCACGAAATGATGATTGTTCAATCTTCTTTTAACACATCTCATGGTGTCCATTAAGATGAAACTATTTTTATATATGATATATATTATGTTTATTTATTCCTTATGCTTCATTATTTTTTCTTTATGGAATATCTTTATGACATCCATTATGGGTAAACGCGATAATTTCATTTTAGGAAGTGCAGACTACCGCCCCCTCAATGTGATTTGAATCGTTAATGCCATATGTGGGACATGTAAAGGATGGAGTAAATAATATTATATATGATATTGTACTGGAATTATAGTACACCTTTATATGATTATGATTTCATTCCATTAAATATTAAATAGAAATGAAAGTAGCGTTCATGCATATGTACGGCTTACCGTCTCCATGAACAGTGCATTTCATTTCTTACGTCTCAATGTTATGTAATATTATAAATAGATATTTATAATGGATATATATTATATATATGATATCTACATCATGAATATAATTCTGGAAATAATGGATATTTTACCACATGAACAACTTGTAATTATAAGAAGTTTATTTTTTGACTCAATTAGCAAAGATCGACAAAACGACCGTTATTAACTTAAATAATTACATAATGTTCATAACATGGTAATAAGTGATATAAAAGGAATAATTAACTTGAAAAAGGTTCTTAATCAAGTAGAAATTACCTCTAGTTTATTATTCAGGAGGTTAATTAATGATCAAGTCAAGTCATACACGTGGTAAGGGAACTTCTTAACCCAATTTCTATTAATTGGGTTAATCTCCTACTTTCAAATTATGTCATGATATTATTATGTCATATCTTGTATTTGTACTTTCTTTATGTTTACTTATAGTGAATACACATAATAGATTTTTTTAAATGATCTTTGTAAGGGACTTCATCTCAATCTCCTTTCATTGAGGCATATTTTGTTCTATACACAACGTTCCTTTATATGGTGTATAAACCCCTTTGACTTTTACTTTTATTCAAAAGGAATATCTTAATACGAAGAGTTTTTACTAAACGACAAAAGAAATGTTTTGTCTTATGTATGCGGAAACAACGACTTCTCCTTCACCGTGACCATTATTTGAGTTTCGGCTTCCTCTACAAGCCATAACTTTTTTTTAAATGAAAATGGTTTTGATAATGTTTTTATTATATTAAAGTGTTGTATTGATATCATGTGATTGAAATGTGGAAATGTTATGTTTCCTTTATGAATGTTTTATGTGAGATGATTATGTTGTGGTTTATGATATGTTTAAACCATTTCATATAAGGAATGCATTGGACTTAATATGTGACAGGTGGAGCCCGCTATAGCTCCTCGATGCATCGGTAGGTCTAATGAGACAAACTAGTGTATTGGCACGAGGTCTTAACAAAATCTTATTTGTAGTCTTGGGACGAGGCCTTGGATACGTGGTTATGATAGTCTGTCATTATGCATTTCATCATTATGAAATTTGTTATTGATATTGCATGTGATTATTCGACTAGTATAATATCCATTTTTATTTATTAAAGCTTCTGCAATATTGTTATCCTTACTGAGCATCTAAGCTCACCCCTTTCAATGTTTTAACATTTTCCAGGATGTGAAGATGTATTTTATGAATGACCTATAGGGATAGTCAGAAGGGGATATGAGTGTGGACTATGAAGACCATGTTATTGTAGTTTTTCACTTTATGATGTAATGTAACTTTAATGAATGTATCTAGTGATTCCAAGGCTACTAAACTAATCGGTCATTCGAGACTTGATCTATTGTGATCATGCCAATGTTATGTAATAATGAACCGAATATGGGTAACTAGGGTCGGGGCATTACAATGACGATCGTTCTTCGACTACTTCCTCGGACACCAACCGATGTGGAGTGTCTTCCACAGCCGACGCAGCTCGGGTTTCAAAGCGTACGGTAGACGCGATGAATGACTATTCTCTTCACCTAATTTACGTGACTCCATCAACGAACGAAGAATGAAAAACAAAGGTAGGGGTTTAATTTTATCTAATTATTATCTTTTCCCATGTTCATACTTTCTCTCAAAATGACGAATGAGGGTTGTTGTGCTTCATACATGAGAGCATCATGTTATCTCCCTAATCGCGGAGGGTGTGGTCAAAACTAACATGAGCCGACCCCCTCCGCCAATCTTGTTTGAGTTGATCCTCGGTAGGGTAATGAAGAAATGAAATGGTGAAGGCGGCGATGACAAAGGTCGTACTTTCTACGGCCTCCGCAACCCGCGCTGGCCTCCCACGCGCCCCGGATGAACCCGCCAAACCGTGTCGGCCCTGCCCGCGCCCTACTGGCCTATCCGCGGCCTACACACGCCTCGCCGGCCTACCCACGGCTTTCCCATGCCCATCTTGGCATGCCCACAGCCTCCCGCGCAGCCTTCCCAGCATGCCCAGCGCCCTCCCTGCCGCCCCGCCAGCCTGCACCAGCCGCCGCCTGGATTTCCCCGGCCACTGCCTACCCTACCGGGCTGCCCCGCCGGGCTTCCCAGGCCACCCCCTACCTTCCCAACCTCCCCATGCTGCACCCCAGCCTGCCCAGCCGCCCCACAGGCCTACCCAGGTCCCCGCCCGGCCTACCTGGCCACCCGTCTGGCCTACCTAGGTTGTACCCTTGTTCCCAGCCGAAACGACCAAGTTGCTCCACCCTCCCAAGCCAGCCTACGACCTCCCGAATGGCACCGCATGACGAGCTTCCCAAACTGCGCCCCCTCGTGGCACTGGCCAAACCAAATCGGTCGCTCCCTCTAGGCGGAGGTGTGCCCCCCACGACGACCTCTCGGCCGAGCTACCCACGCTGCCTACTTGGCTGGGCCCAGTGGGCCGAGCCGAACCTAACAGACATCCCATGCAAATGGGCTGAGCTAGACCCAATAGGTCTGATCGGATCGACCCAAAATGGTTCGTCCAAGACTAATACGTACTGAGTCAGTTAGACCGGGTCGGACCGTACCCAGTCCCACTACAAGCCTTTATATTCTTTTGGCCATATCTTTGGCACCAGACGCCCGTTTGACGAACCATTAGAGGCACTGTTATTCCTGGAGTGAGACTATCCCTTATGTTTACCCCATCAGATGTTGGGTTACTGTTGAGATACGGTCAGGTTGGATCATTCACAAATCCAACCGTTCCCTCAAAACTAAAATGGCAACAACTCACTGACTGGGCATCCAATTGATGGGCCGTTTTTTTGCGTTGATACCCCTATGATGAGGCGGACCTCTGAGATACTTCTTCATGGGACTTTGTGGCAGTTGACATATCAACTCTTGGATTGTGGAGAAGACCATACCAGAATGAAGCATTCTTTGTAGAAACCCTTTGGCTAGCTGCACTCTGATGACTGTTCATGGATCCTATGTGGGTCTGATCGCTCTGAATACTATTCCGGGATCCTGTGTGGGTCCGAAAATTCATACTTCTATTCTTGGATGCTATGAGGGTTCGATAGAATAGTTGGTCCTAGATCATGTGTGGGTTCGACACCTCTGAATACTATTCATGTATCCTGTGTGGGTCCGAAAGTTCTGACTTCTGTTCCTGGAACCTGTGTGGGTTCGATAGAATAGCTGGTCCTAGATCCTATGTGGGTCTGACAGCTTCGACTACTTTTCCTAGATCATGTGTGGGTCTGACAGTTCTAATTTCACGTCTTGGATCATGTGTGGGTCCGACAGCTTAGACTATTTAGTGGATATATCTGATCATCTCTTTCTCTTTGCTTAAGTAGTATACCTGTGTGAGTAGAGTCAGTGGCTTCTATGTTTTCTTCATGATTGAGATGGGTTACATGATAACTTAGGTATATGTATGGGCATATACATAAGTGATGGATATTCGTTGATTTCATACTCTGTAGTTTGTCCTTGGTGGATTTTGAGAGACCTTGGTGGTCTCAGGGTCCTTACTGAGTATCATTATACTCACCCCTACATGGGTTATGCCCGCACCTCATTGTGTTGGATACAGACGACGGACATCGCTGACCGAGGCTGAGTGTACAACGATGGGAATGTACCTGGAGGTGGACCACACAGTGTGATAGTACACGGAGGAGACGGACGGACATGGAGTGGTGTGGAGGCTATATGTACCTACCCTTCTGGTAGGATTTCCCGGTGGATGATCCAGGAGTTGTTTTCCCTTTTTCCATAAATTTTACTTTTAGTTTCCTTTTACTTTATAGTTGGGCTTGTATTTCTGGCCCTTTCTGCTTTCAGTAATCTTTTGTTATATAGTTTACATAGTGTTTTGTTTCCATCTGTGTGCTCTATTTTTTTTATAGATCATAAAGGCAATTCCTTCCCTATTTTAGGGAAATACGCATTTGGTGCTAGTCACCTTCCCCTATCCTATAGAAGGCTAGTTTGGGGTAGTCAAGACATGTGCCCCGGGGGACGGGTCATGACAAATATCTTCAAAAGAACTAAACTGAAAAAGGATTCATGATTAATGTAAATTAGTTGACCTTCCCAAATTGACATACCATTCACGCCACTAAGATAGAAAATGATATAAAATTTAAATAAAAAAATTTACAGAATCAATTTATATAAAAATGTATAAAAAAATTCATCAGAAACAAAATCTATATCTTATAAAAAATGTTTTTTCAAACCAAAACATCCTTCCACAAAATGTCGAAAAGAAAGTTCTCCAACACATATAATAATCTATTTGGCATAAACATTTTTAATCCAAATATCCACACATATAGAAATTCAATCCTATACAATAGTTCAATTAAAATGAGTGGTATCTCATTGATATACCACATGATCACATGGTTTCCAATTTCCCATGTTCCATTACACCTTTTCACTGAGTACCAAGTCATTTTTCAAAAAGGGGTCATAAAATGTAACATGAACACACACCATAATGTATTCTCAAAAAACATTCCAATAAAATTATTCCCTAAAAATTTCAATAAAACAATATTTTTTAAGAAAAACATTCAACAAAATATTTTTGCATGAATCAAATCATGATACACATTTAAAATGATTATTTTAAAATCATTTATCTGAAAATATTGCACATAAATTCCAAGGTTCCTTATGAATCCACAAGTGATAATCAAATAGTTAATCTACCAGGAATTCAAATATATGTTAAAAACTAGTTTCAATAAATTTAATCAATTTAATACTAATTCTTCAATTTATATCAATAGGTTTTGAGACTGAATCCACATAACATGGCAATTACATTAAAAATGAAGAATGACATGAAAACAACATATAAACATGGTTTAGTTTCCTAAAACCCAACATAAATATCTTCCCCTAACATAATAATTTTCAAGAGAGGTAATAATATATATTTATGAAAATCCATGAATAAATACTACATAATAAGTCTTACCATGGAAATATACCATCAAATCTACAAAAAAATCCTTCAGATCAATTTTGGATCAATGGTGAAATACTACAAAACCTTTGGGAGGAAGAAATCACAAGTTAAGGATGAATGATAGGAAAAAGGAATAGATAGATGAAAAAAAGATACATAATGAAATTGGATATCATTTTTAAAATATGTGTGGTTGGTATCAAATTGTGGAAAATCATGCACTATCCACACATCATCCTCTTCCATTAGAAGCACCTCTCATGGCTGACCTGTACGGATTGACTACCATTAACTAACCACTAAAAATCCATATATCTCATAATAAAAAATGTCATATGGGGGTCATAATAGTTTTGAAAAACTATATTTCTAACCATGCGCCTATGCAAAATCATATGTTTCACTATGGATCGTTTCTTATAGGATTGTCACCTTTTCAAAAACAGTTTAACATCCATGAACCATTTTAAGGTTGTCAAAAACAATAAAAATGTATTACATCCCACCCCCAAAATTACCAAAACACATAAAATATATAAAAATATTAATGAAATCGTTATTTACCTAAAACTAAGGGTGTTAATTCTCTAAACCATTGGCTTTTCCTTCATTGGAATGTCGATAAGTAGAATTTAACTTAATGATAAAAGGTATTTACTCAACCATTTCGATTTCCCGTTCATAATTACCTTCTTTATTATGACAAGGAATCAAAAAATATCCCAATAAAACAATGATTTTCCCAGGAATGACATTTTCATCACTATCCAAAATATGTACCAAGATATAGACCACTAAAGGATCCATCTCATGGTTAACATGATCCCTTTGAATCATAATTTATGTCCTTGGCCTTATACATAGCTTATTTTATAATTGATTAACTATAATTCACATTCGATGATATTTTCAATATAGATCATTAGGGAATTAGGAGAGAATCATAAAAACTATACCCTTACATTACACGTGGATACTTATACTTAGTATCATTTTTTCAACAAAAGGAAAACCTTTCAATGTAAAACATGACTTATTTTCAAGTCATATTTTCACTACATTCATCGAGACATATTATTTATCATTAAAATATTAATATATGTGAAAACCATTTCAAAAACATATGATGACACAAAAATATCAATAAGGGATATAAAATAAGGAACGATAGTTTATTCCTTTACTATATTAATCTCATGAAAATAAAATCATAATTTTCCCAAATAAAACATAATCACTTTTCTTTAACTCGTGAAATAAACTTTTCTTATAAAATTTCACAAAAATCATAAATCATAAAGGTAATGTATGGAATCCATATCTTTCGTAGATTTTACCTTTAATAGTTAGATAGGGATTAACTTCTATGGTTACATTTAGAATACCCATAACAGTATAATCCCCAAATATTTTAGGTGAAACCCAATTAGTTAACTTCCTCTTAATACCCAATTCATTGGAGAGCTATAATGGGCTCACACACCCTCATTCTACCATGTTACCACATGTATATGTAAATAATCCCCATATACCATAACATAATCAAAACACCTAAAAAAATAATGGAAAAACACTATTTCCACTTGGGAATAAAAAAGATATCAATTTCATGATATAGATATAATAAATCCATCATCAATGTCGTTTTCAGTACAAAAATACCTAAAAATGAATATGGTATTTATTTTTCATTTGAATAAATTTCGTTATGTAGGGGAAGGAATATATAATCAAATAGTCCGAGCGGAAAAAAATATCCATCATTGTATTTGTTCAAAAAACTGCTTCTGTAATTTGATAATATAAAAATATTCATATAAGAATATTTTCTAAATAAATTCAATGAAATTATTGGAAAATTTTGTTGATTATGCACCTTATAAAAGAAGGTAATTTATAACATCAAAATAAGAGTCAATGATATGTGATTGAGAAAAAACACCTTACCTTTGAGTCTGAGTCATCTCTTATGGTATTTATCATCATGAATAATAAATCAAGTTTAATTTATACTTTCATGAGAATCTTTTTCAGTTTTGTTATTTCATTTATATGATGTGTTATCATGTAATAGCAATTACATGATTATTTATGTTAACATCGGGCGCTTTATCGATATTTAATACTTATGTCCAAAATGACATAGAAATGATGTCCGTACTCAAAATAACTATTACTCCTTTATATAAATTATGATACTCATGAAATAATTTTCAATTATATATAAATATATTATAATTTAAAATCAAACCATTTATTATGGTTTTCTAAAATTATATACCTTACAATTCAAGATATGCTAAGATATAGGTACGCATGATTTTCATTTCCAATTTTCAATGATCATTATAGAATGTTGTAAATTATTATATTACCTTTTAATAATGATCATAAAAAAATAAAAATCACTTTAGTAATTTATATATACATATAAATTTTATTCAAGTAATGTGGTGAGGAAAAATGAATCACATCGCTTTGTGGAAGTGATAGTTCACACATAGACATGAATGACAGTAACATAATTATGTGCATGAATGGTAAGACCTTATTTCATTTGTTATTATATTATAATGATATATTTATAATTAATATCATATATGAGCATTATGTCCATTATTTTAAATATTCAATAAAGATGGTGATGAGAAATGAACTACATCGGTTTGTGAGGCGGTAGTCCCTTGTACACACGAATAAAAAGATCATTTCCCATTTGAGCAAACTAGAGAAGGATTTAGGCGATGATATTAACGTAAAAAAATTTAAGCATATTTAGGAAAATGGATATATTATTTTTTCATGGTTTAAGGAGATTAGAGGAATATTGGATGAGAAATAATATAGAAATGTATATATATAAAAATTACCCTTCTTTCATATGATCACCTTTATGACTACATTGACACCCCAAAGAAGGGAATTATGGATAAAATAAGGCTTCTAGAATGTGGGGATGTATTATTTAAATTGTTTATGGTAGATATTTTCTGAAAAAAATGGTTTAGAAAATTTAATGAATAGAGATGAATGATTGAAATTTTATAGGGGAGGGGAGGGTCACTATACGAAATTTAAAATTTACTAAATTACTATTAATTACTTTTCTATATATAATCAATAAAAAAATATTTTATTATATATGATGATATTGGGTCTAAATAAACACATTAAAACAAAATTATACAGGTTTTTATTATTTTTTAACCATGTAATTTTTAATCCTAATTAATTAATAAAATTACATTATTTAATTAACTCATTGAGAGTAAATATTATTATAATAAAATTAGAAATAAAAAAAAATGGGTAAATAATTATATATATACACTTACCCCAATCGGTGGGAATATTTTCTTATTTTTATGAATTTTATGTCATTTAATAAAATAGTATTTTTTTGAAAATCTTTTGAATGTTATTTTTTGAAAAGTTCAATAAATGAATTTTTAAAAATATCACAACAACATTATTCCTTCTAAAAAAATAAATTAAATCATCTAGAAAAAAAATTCATTGAATTCTTGGATGTTATCAATTATTTCAAATTATTTATATTTTATTATTTATACTATCATTTATTTAATTCCTACATAAATTAAGCAATTTTTTCGTCATGATTTTCTAATAAATAAATTTAATATATTGTTCCTAAATATTATAATTAAATTAACAAGATTTATGTAATCATTTTATCTTTATAAAAACTATTTATAGTTGAATATATCACTTTTATAAACCTATATTATGATGTTTTTAGTTATAAGAGATATTATTATGACATCTTTGTGTATACGTTAAATGAAATGTTATAAATTCCATAATCACACCCAAGTGGCTACCAATATAATTTTATTTGGATGAATAACTTTATTGGTAGAAAGAAATAACATAACATAATAGTATTACAAGAGTTAGGGTAGTTTTAAAATATTTAAAAAATTATTTTAACCTTGAATAACCCAATTTACAATTAACACTAGTAATTAAAAGAATTATTAGTCTTACTATTCCTAAATCCAAAAAATAAAAATGTAATACTTAAATAATTACAGACTCATGATTCAAAATATGGAATCCATTTTTCAGTATTCAAAATATAAAATTATAATAATAGCGATTAAAATTTAATCCCATTGACATAATAAAAAAAGTGTTTCTAAGTTAAATGTTCTAATGTGCACATAGTTTATATCCGATTTTAATATGAAAGAGATTTTAATTAAATAAATTAGATTAATAGATTAAATAATTATTTAATTATACATTATAAAAATAAAAGGGTAATATTATTATATAAATTAATGACCCAAAAAAAAAAATTCTAAATTTAACTACAATATTATTCAAAATTAAATAAAAAATTAATATTATCATAAAAATAAAAAGAATTCAAAAAAGAATGTATCGAAAATAGAAATATACTATAGAAGTTTAATATTTCATATAAATATAATAAAAGTAATAAAACTATATTTAAAATTGGTTCTCTATCTAAAGGTGGCAATACCGTGTTTTTTGAAAAGTACACATTTTTATACATAAAATTGATTTTTTTCTTATATCATGTCTAAAAAACATATAATATGATTTTCAAACAATATATTTAATATATTACATATATATTACATTAATAATATCCATAAATATTTATTTATTATCTTATTGTAAAATAAACTTATACAGATTTAAATAGATTTTCATAAAAACAAATCCATTATATTAAATTGGTTTTTTATTTGCATTTATATTTAATTTTCATGGCAATAAATCCTTATCTAATTATCTCAGAACACTATTTTTATTATTTAGTTAATGGTATTCATTCCCTCTATTATAATTTCTATGATATAATGGTAACATTTAGATAATAAACTTTACCTTTTTATATAAGATTGATGTGGTGTATCATGTACGTTATGGAACATAGTTTTTTATTTAAACGAAACTCAGGATATTAAATTCTCACCATTTAATAAATTTAATGCTTTCAATTTAAAATAAGGATTGAATAATTTAAGGGTTTCAATTATCATTATACTTTTTTTGAAATACCACATCCAAAAATGGATTAATAAGTCATCCCAATTAAGAGAAATAAAATGACGTATGATGGTCACTTTGGATAACACATTATATGTTTCCCTGAATAAAATAAAGATATTTAAAGCAAAAATATCTTTTATATTTTAATATAGAGTTATATAACACATTTTAAGGATAAAATTTAACCATCACAAAACCATAAATCTATAATTGGATAAATGTTTATTCTTTCCTCTGTAAGAAATGTAAAAAGATAATGTTTTTGTTTTAAAATTATTTTCCTTCAGTTATGAAATTTATTTACATTCGGGACTATGAACATAATGAAATATACTTAAGAAAAAATTATAATTTCATCAATTAATAAATTATCACAAAAAATAAATACTTTTTTTCCAAATAATGAGTATTCATGATGAATTTTTCATGTCTAAATCACTAGAATCAATTTCTACAGTATCACATAATCCAAAATACATTAACTATCTATTTCTCCTATCATTAAATATTAATTTGAAAAAATAATAATAGTACAATATGTTATAATTCACTAAAAGGAATAATTATTTATATGACTTAAAAATACATTAATCATTAAAATTCAACTTAGTTACCCATATTTCATCATAAATCATACAACAAATAACTGTACATAAAATTCTTAAAATGTATTATAGAACAATAATTAATTTCAAATAACATAAGGACTTGATAAAAAAATATTTCTAGGTAAATTTTACGGACAATTTAATAATGACGTCAATCACCATTAATTTCTCTTAATAAAAATGTAATTTCCAGAATCACATAATTTATAAGATAAGCCAATTTTATACATAAATAACTAGAAACACCATAATTCCACAATTAAATCATAGATTCGTCCAAAATATATTTCACCATATACTCCCCAATAAAATATCATTTTATTATATTTACCTTAATAAATAATGTTCAAAAAATAATTAATGTATTTTAAAATAACATTAATCATATAATCATAAAAAAATTTCATAATCTCTTGGTTATCTATTAAATTAAACATGGTTTCTACAAATAAACATATTCTTAATCCATAAAAATTTTTTACAAGAAATAAAAATCCATAATAAATAGGTATTTCATTTGGAATTGGGGTAGGAGAAGAAAACCTTGTATCTATTCGGTAATGGCATTGATTCCCACTACCTTTTCTGGCGTGATAGATTTTCACACATCCTATGGGTTGTCCTTTTTATAAAAAAATATATTACTTTTAACATTCCAAAAAATGAGATAATATGAAACAATAATAATCATATAATGTTTTAACCATAATGTATAACTCATATCATTCATTTTTCATCCTAAAAAGTAACAACCCAAAATAAAATCAATAATAAATGTGTCAAAATATTTAATTAATCGCCTTGAAATTGCATTGCTTAATTACTCAAAATAAATTGATAGAATTTAAAATTATAATAAACCATTAAATTATAAACTCATAATTATTTCCCTAACTATTTCAAAAACATTACAACATCCAAAGTTGTCTTAATAATCCACAGATTCCAACTATAAAGATGAAACCTTAAACATGGCATATTTTTATTTCTGAACTATATTTAGTATTCAAGGATCATTTTACATTATGGTTTTATATAATATGGATGATCTCTTATAATGTATACCAATGCATTAAATGTGGATGCATAAACTTAGATTCAAATTTATACACCAAATTAAACCCAGTTGAAATATAATATAAGTTATCTCTAATACAAATCTTTAAAGAATTCATCATGGAATTTTCATTATCTTTAAAAATCACAAGACTAGTGAAAAATATTTAAAAATGTGGGATATGTAAAAAAAATCATTAAGGGCTATTAAATATAGAATGAAAAATTTAGTCTATCAAAATTTTGATTTCTTGAAAACAAAATCATACTTGTCACCCATAAAACAAAATCCATTTACCTTACCCTATGAAATAATATTATTTTTATAAAACCACATAGAAAACATATATCATAAATGTAGCTTATGGCATCTTTTTCATTCTGGCATTGTAGATTTCATACTTACATTGGGATTAACCTTCATTGTTAGATTTGGAATACCATTCATGGTGTATTCCCCAAATATGTTATGATAAACCAAAAAATTTGACTATGTATTATTACCTAATGAATTGTAGATCCATCACGAGATCACACTCACTAATTTTTCAAGGAACCACATGTATACGTAAACAATTTCCAAGAACCAAAACATTTTTATAACACATACAACAGGTACAAAAGATTAATAACATTTCCCCTTTGCAATCATATGATACCATTTAAATATATTGATATAATCAATCCAATACCAAATCCATTTTATATAAAAATATACTGGAATAGTGAAAATATTATTTATTTTTCTTTTAAAAAAATTATGGTATGTTGAGGAATCCAAAAATCCAATAATGCTGTAGGCAGTAGAAAAGTTGTTGTAGTTATATAATTTTAAAAAAATTCAATTTTTTCTCAAATTAAAATTCATCACTAAAAAATAATATTTTTAAAATATCATATATAAATTAAAAATTATTGTGATTTATTATATATCATACAAAAAAAGGTGGTGTGTAACACGAAAACATACCTCAATGAATGAAAATTGTGATGAAATACCTTACATTTGAGTCAAACTAATCTATTAGGTTCAATATCGTCCTGGATAATAAATATAAGGTTATTTATTATTTAATGAGAAAATTTTAAAAGCCAACTATTCATCTTATATAATTTTTACCATGTTATATAAATTACATAATTATTTTTGTTCACATTTGGAACTTTATCAATATTAGGTACTATAGTTAAACCTGAAATTAAAATAATGTCTATAATCAAAATGATCATTATTCCAACATCTCCATAATAATATTCATGAAATAATAATAAAATTTATATTTTAATTATAATTTTAAATGAAACCATTTCTTGTGGTAGCGATAAATGAGACACGTTATAATCATTGAGACTATAAGTCATAGGTACGCATGAGTACCACTTACATTTTTCTATTATCCTTGGGGAATGTAGGTAATTGTCATTTTAAATTTTCATTAGGCTCAAAATATCATTAAATTCATAATAATCATTTAGATATACTTATATATATAATTAATGTGATGTGGTGATGAAAAACATTTCCAATCGCTTCCTCGAGGTAATAGTTTAAATGTTCACATAAATGATGTTAACATTTTCATGTGCATGGATGGTAAGAAAATAATAGATTTATTATTTCCTTATAATGATATTTATTTAATTAATATGATATATAAAAATTATTTCCATCATTCTAACTTGTCTATAATGTTTCTGATTAAAAATAAACTATATTTGTTTTCAAGGCGGTAGTCCACGATACACAAATACAAAAAGTCCATTTACAATTTGATGAAATAAGAGACTACTTTTGGTGAATACATTTTGAGATTAAATTCTTTTTATATAAAGGATACTAGATTTATTATTTTACAATGGATTAATGAGATTTGAATAAATTTGAAGAACAAATAATATAGAAATTAAAAAAAACATACCTTTCCTTCAGATGATCACCTTTATTAACACTATACCACATATAAAGAGGGTGTTCAAAAAAAATAAGGCATATAGAATATGATGATGTGTTCTTGTAAAGGGCCTAGGTATATTTCATCTAAAACAAATGAATTTTGATTTCTAAGGAATACCAATGGGTGAGTGCCCTTTTATATTACAAGGGAGGAACTCTTAAAATTTCATGAAATATAGAATTAATATATATTAATATTTTATATTCAAATTTCATCCAAAAAATTATTTCAAGGATAAAAAGATTTTGGGTAGAAATCCATTCATCCAATTATAAATAGATACGTTTTAATTATTTTATAAAACTTATCTTTTTAATCATTATTAATTCATAGCATGATATTATGTAATTTAAAAATTGAGAGTAAATATCATTGCAATAAATTTCTAAAATAACTAAAATGGGTAATTAATTAAATATTTAAAGTCACTGTAATTATTTGTTTGAAAAATATATTTCTATATATCTTAAAAAATTATTAATTTTAATTTATTTCAAAATCACAAAAATTTAAATTTTGAAACTATTAACTAATTGACTTTTTAAAAATATCATGAAAACCTAATTACCTAAAAAAATAATTTAAATAATCTTGAAAATTTAAAATTTATTAATAAAAATATGGAATGTCATTTATTATGTCCAATTATATTTATTTTAATATTTAGAATATCATTTATTTGATTCTTTCATCAATTAAGAACTCACATCATCATCATTGTGCCACCATTTAAATTGATCATATATATCATATGAATTATTAATAAATTGCCATGATATAGGTAATAATATTATATTTTTAAATAATATTTATTGTTGAATATATATCATACATAATCCAATTTTAAAAAAATTTGTTACAAGAGACATGATTATAACATATCTGTCTTTACTTTAATTAAAATGATATAAATGTCATTATCGCACCTAAGTGTATTCAAGAAGAGACATTTTAAGCCCATGATATATATTGGGTTAACATAGACCATAAAATAATAATAGAATGAGTTTTATGGATGTTTTATAATAATAATAATAATATAATTATCATCTTTAATTACCCAATTTACCCTTTATATTGGGAATAAAATTAATTAATAATGTATCTATTCATAAAGTCCAAAAATAAATTATACCCATATTCATAATTTATACCGTATAATTTAAAATATAGAATCCATTTTTCAAAATTCAAAATACCTAATTGTAAGAAATAAATTAAAAATTATTCCCATTGATGGAATAATAATACTGTTTATTTTAGTAAAACATTGAAAAGATCCCAATTTTCATATATCCAATTTAAATACAAAACTAATTACAATGTAATATATTCAATTAATGGAGGATATAATTTTTTAAATTCACATTATATCAGATTAAAAGGATAATTTAACAATGTAAATAAATTTCACAAATAAAACAGTTTAGAAATAAAATGCTATATTTTTCACTATTAACTAACGAATGAATATAATCAGAAAAATTGAAAAAATTAATCCACTATAATTTTTGATACACCTTTTACAATGAGATGGTTTAATTTATTGAATTAAAAATTATAAAAGTGACGGAGAATTGATTTAACAGGGGTTTTCACTCAAGAGGCAGTAAAATGGGGATTTTTTTAAAAATAATCCTTTATATATATATATATAATTGAATTTGTTGTTATATCATGTCAAAAAACATATAAGAATATTTTTAAAAAACATATAAAATATATTAAATTTATATTTCATTAATAAAGTCAATAAATAATTATTTATTTACTTATAATAAAAAACACTTTAGCAAATTTAAATATTTTTTTCAGATAAACACGACCTTTATATTCAATGGGATTTTATTTACAGTTCTAATTAATTTGGTATAATATAATTAATAAAATATACATGTGAAAAACATATTATCATTAATTAGTTAATATTTTTCATTCCATTCATTCTAATGTCTAGGTTATAGTGGTAACATTTGAATAATAATATATAGTTTTTCACATAAACTCGATTCGGCATATCATTTTATTTATCTTACATAGTATTTAATTTTTTAAAAAATTGATTATCGTACACCCATGGTCTGGATTGGGATTGTAATTTTCCTACAATGTTTCCTAAAACACGATACGGACTACAGTAATGGTGGGGGAAAATGAAACTGATATGAATCCCCACCAACTCATTTATGTAGATCAACATGGCCAATATATTGAAAAGATAACTTGAACTTCATCCCATGAAAAATATTTATAAGACTTAGAGACATACTAAAAACAAATGATCCCTCACCTAGAATGAAAAGTAATATAAATGATGCCTGCATGCAATTTCTAATCACTCTGAGTAGTCACCATTCTCTTTTAGTTCAACTGAATATTTTATGATGTATCATGGACAAGGATCTACCCGTATAGTGAAGAATAAAATATTTTCTCCCAATGAAAGTGAATATTTATTGTACACCTATACAATTATTCAAAACAAGTAATATGTTTCAAGGAAAGATAACAAATGTTATATGAGAACTCTAGTAACTGTTCATGCTCCATCTATTAGGCACAAAATTCCATCTCATAAGCATGATACATGACTTCCAACATTTTTATTTTCAATTCATATTGTCCATCCATCCTAGTATGATATTCCAAAATCCTAGTCAACTTAGTCCGAAGGGGATCCTTTCTGAACTTCTGGAAATGAGATTAATCCTTATGTCTCTGTTAGACACTATCAACTCCAGTACACCATGAATATTTTCCACTTCTCATATATATATTTTTGACAAGTCCTCTATTACACGACCTTATGTAATTTTTATTAAATGAGAAAACGGTGTGATGAAATACACAATAAACCATATGGTATCGTGTCTCCAAATAATTATTAGGAGATCAGTCAAAAAATACATGGATATATGCTCCCTTTTTTAAATATTCATAGATAAAGACTACAACATAAATTTTCATGATTATATATTTTCATTAACTAATAAAAAAGATAGGAATATGAAAAAAAAACTGACACCATAATTTCACTAATGAATATGAAATATTACAAATTCAATGTTTTATAAATTTTTTTATTCAATGATGTAATTCCTATCTTGAATGGTGGTAATCAAGAAGAAACTGTTCCACATAATCTATATTTACAACTACTAAACTTCTAGACAATAACATTGAACTCTTATCCATCCAGTAACCCTCAATGGTCTCACCATCATTGATTTTTGGCCTCATATGAAAACATTATTAACTAGATGCACATTCCTATTTTTCAATCCCTATAAAATGAATATAAATTGAAACCAATAAAACATAAATTCTATATGGTCTTCCCATTAAAAATGAATGCAGGCTAGGACTCACGTAATCTTCCACTCATCTGAAGGAACTTTTATCAACTGAGAATAGAAATTTCATCTTAATGAATCCAACATAGAATATACCTTTCCAAATATAAACATCAACTCAAACTCAATGATTTGGAGATACTTCATCAATCATCATTATCTCTGATTCAAGACCCTTTCTATAAATATATATTTTCAAGATCATATAATCCATAAACACTACATATTTAAAACCAAAGTGGTCTTGATCTCATGTATTAAGTACATTGAATATGTAATCTATCTCTAAATCATGTTTTAGGTAATTATTATCATGAAACCATAAGAATCTTGATCCATATGAACTAATATTGTCTCCCTCTTGGAGAACACATCCCAAACCTCAACCCAATGCATCATAATAAACCTTATACGATTTTCATGATTCTATAAAAATCATGATTGGGTCTAATGTATAAATTAAACTAATCTCATGAAAATACTTCTAACATTTATCATTCTATTTAAATGGAACATTATTCATTTTCAATATAATCATTTTTGAGATTCTTCCTGTCAATGTCATAATATTAAATATCCCAAGACATCACAACCTATAACTGTTATGGATCCTTAGAAACATCAATTTGTATTATTTAGTGCAAAAGTAAATATAACTCTTTAATCCAAAAATCAAACTTGGATATTTTTCCATACAAATGATGATTCCTAAATAATTCGAACACAATCATGAAGTTTTTCTTATTCTCATCCATTTTGATGAATACACCAATATATCCTAAAAAACACACAAAAAAGAATCTAGATAACTCAATAGTATTCAATTCATCAATTCCATGAAGATTTTTTGTGAATTATTAATACTGAAAGTTATTTCCACTTACTCATTTTGGCCATACCTAATCTTGAATGAATCCCTTGGAACATTCATTTTTCCAATTCTTAATTGGTTATATAATGATCAAAAATAAATTATAGAGACCCATTGCGATCCCCTAAATTGATTTAAAATATCATCACTTCATGGATGTGGGTACATATTATTAAACAGAACATGGTTATATTTACGATAATTGATACACAATTTTTTTTTTGAATAATCTCTTTTGACAAACAAGAATGGTGTTTCCCATTAATATACACTCGACTAAAAGAATCCTTTTCATTCTATATCTTCTGAAAAAATATTCATTTCTCGTAATTATTTTGGTGAAATATTATAATATGATGCCAAAATACAACTTTTCAATGGATGGTAATCAATAATAAACTCCACTTATACTGGGGGAGGAACACCTACAAAATTATACTAAGAAACATATTAAAATTTATCGAAAACCACCTGAAATAAAATATTCTCTATCCATCCGTAAATTTCATTGTAAATTCACACCACTAGTATAATATTATTACAAATTGATGTGCTGAAATTCTTATTTCATTTTCCTTTACATTCCACTACCCTTTAAATAGAATCTCGAAAAAAGAATTTTTCGTAATATTATCCCAAAATGTATAACAGTCAATTTTGGAATTGAAAATAGATAGCCAATAAATTTCCATATATTATTCTATATAACTCTATCTCAATCACTTTGAAATTAAAATCTAAAATTTATGCATCAAAAGTTATCGAACAGTCACTTCACATAAGAGACTGAAATTCTCTTTGACCAAGAATAGTTTACAAATTTATCATAGAATGATTCACTTCAAAACTGAATTTTTTTTTGGAAAAAACAAACTAATAAGATTAATCTCTATAAAAAAGACTTACATATGTGATGAATTCAATATAATCAAACATCGCACCATTGACTGTCCAAAATGATCGTCTATAATAACTTTCTCTGATCTAAATAAATTCATACTAGATTGAATTTATTCCTTCATTCCCAGTTTTGATTTAACTTACCTAGGAGTCAGGGAATTTATCCAATCATACTAGAAAACTATAATCTGACGAGGAATATTTTTTTACTTCCCTTGTGATGTTTATGTATACTGAATCTACAACACATGAGATGTTTCCCAAATAGCCAATCTCATAGAACTATGACACAATATATGAATATTTCATATCTATGATTAATTTGTAAAACATTGTTAGTGTTTTTTACAATATATCTTAATGTTGTCCAAATAACAACATTTGAAATTACTGGGCTTCGACTTTCATCTTAGAGAATGATTTACTAATCCATTTGTCTGATTGTGAGTCAACAATGTACCTAGAAAAAAAGTGTCTGTCTTCCTCATTCTCCCTGCAATAGAGTTCCCACAAAATTCCATAAAAATCAAAATAATTTCACCTCCCATAAATCTTGGTATGTCCCTTTAATCCATAGTCACACTTTTCCCCATTTATATATAATCTATTGAAAAAAGCACTGAAATATTTAAGTAAATCTCATGCATCTGCCAAGATTAAAAATGGGGTGCCTTCAAGGAACACTAGTTGTAATATTATCTGAAAAGAGGAAGAAATTAATAAATTGTGATGCATAATCTATAACTAGGAGGATTTATTGTTTCAAAATGAATAAATATATTAATCATTCATTCCTAAATGAAAAATGATATGACTATTTCATGATCAATTCTTCAATATTCTCCCATATGAGGCCCTGGTCTAATTTAGACTGAACAACTAAACACCACCATTTCAGGAATTACGGTGCCATGTATACATGGCCATCTTGACATTCAAATATACTTTTCTTCCATGTAAATCAAGTATTTGATTCATCTAGTTCACAAAAACCACTTATTTCACTACTTATGAATAAAACTAAAAGATGGGTGGATTCTTTTTCAAGAACTGGACATAATGAACCCATTTCCATGGATCATATCTCACATTCCCTCTATACACTTCCAGAAAGGGATAGAAAATAATCTAAATTAGATATTGGTTCAGTTTTCAATTTATTGAATCCAAATTCTTAGTAGCATCCTTCTGTTGGTTTCTATGACACCTTCAATATTCCATTTTTTATAATTAGAAAAGAACATAAATCAGAAAGTCAAAAAACTATGGGAATATCCATTTATTATTCATCCAAATTATACTATTACAAAATTTTATTCCAATGATTAAAATTTACACATTTAAAAAAATTTGAAAAAATTATAACATATATTTTTCATTCAAACCATATTCAATATACCAAAATAATTCCATTTTCCAAATATTTTATTTCACAATAACATTAAAAAATTTAAAAAAAATAACTCAATTTTCCAAAATGATTTATCACTATTGAAATGAACATATCAATTCTTCATGGATAGTCATTTATATAATGTATGTCATGATCATCTCATTGGCTACACCCATGGAAACGAGATTCCATATCCTAAATGTGTATCAAAAAATTATTTTGTACCAAAAATCCTATAAACCTTAAGTTCTATATAAATATGTTTAGTTATGTCATGTTATTATATAAATTTCATATTTTTATAGTCCTACAATCTTCTACAATCCCAACATAAGTAATAGATGAGAATGAATTTTAAAAAATTGACCAAGAAAAGATAAATGAATCAAAGTCTGATCAAAACTAATTGAACTGAAAGACAAGTACTGACGAAGACGATACCTCATGTAACATCTTAATCCTCCTCATTGGCATGAGTCATCCTGAAATTTATAATTGGACTTAAGAAATATCCCCATGTGTCCAATATATGGAAATTAATTACAAATTCAATATTACGATTGGGGGATGAATTTCTCTTTGAGAAATAAAACAACCCAACCAATCATGCAATAATATCATATTACACCATGAGCCATGATAGTAATGTAAATTAAATCAAAGTAAAAAAATTCATATCAAAACATAACTATAATAGATTACCACAAAATGTAGAAAAATAACATAGATTTACAATGTGGAAAAAACCAATAAAAATCAATGAAACCATAGAAAAAACCAATCCTCCAAACATACACCATGATTGAACACAACAATACTGACCATGTATCATGAAGAACCGCTAATGAATCGTGATACATTAAATTTTCATATCCCATAATTTTCAATATATATAAAAAATATTCCAATATTGGTTTGAATAATGATATTCAATAGGCCTTCCTGAAACGACTTCCCTACTTATACCACTATTAAGGAACATGATTATAAATTTACATAATAAATTTTTTATAATAATTTTTTATTAAAAAATTAAAACTAGTGAATGAAAAAACAAAAAAATTAATTTCTATAATATTTTACCATAACAAAACTATTTTATATGCAGTGAATCCTTGAATTTTTTCTAAACACTTCCAAAATCAATTTTTCATAACCCATTCCAATACACACATTCTCAAATGTATTCCTTTATGAAACATCCATACTATGGAGAATTCTCTCATGGATCTACCACATTTTAATAAGGAAAAAATATATATCATATTAAATTACACAATTTGAATTGGGGACCATGTCATATTTTAATAAGGCATTTTAAAATAAATCGTGACCAAAAATCACCAGGTATTCCAAAAAACCGATTTAATTAAATTATATAAAAAATATTCAATTTCTTTAAAACCATTCCAAAAAACCATTCTCCATTAATAATGAAATGAAAATATATGAAAAGAAAAATTTTAAACCCAATAATTATATAAATATAGACAAAAAATAAAAAATTCTTATAGAATCAAACAACCATCACCAATGAAGGTCTTTAATAAAAATTTCATATAATTATCACAAAGAATTTCAAGTAATTTTAAAAAATTGTAACTAATTAGTCATTTTCTAATATAAGGTGTTTATAGTGAATCCACATACATCATGAATCAGGAGAAAAACAAAAAATTTCCTGAATATGGAAGTAAAACAGCATTGAATATACAAAACCCCACCTTAAATATCTTCCCCTAACAAAACTAATTGAAAAACAAACTATGATTCACATCGACCACTATAATTTATCCTCAATGAACAATATATATTAATATGAGATTGGGAAGAATGAATATATATGAAAAAACATGGAAATTATGAAAAAATTAGACATAACCAAGGGATTAGGTAATAATGCACAAAAAAATCTTTCAAATAACATCAGAATCGATGGAGATAGACTCAAAATACTTTGAAAGGAATAAATTTTGAGTTACAGAAAAAATATAAGAAAAAATAGATCCACAAAAATAAAATTTAGTGGGATCCTAAATTTTATGATCTAAAGGTTAAACTACATATCATTATTCACATGGTTAATTGAACCATGAACAAGCTATGAATCAACCTCTACCTTAGGGAGAACCTCCCACGGTTGTCCCACAATGTTATTCAACCATGGTCAACCATCCAAAATAACTCTATCCCACATTGTATGGTTTCTTCATGGTAGCCAATTTTATTCAGAAAACCTTGTGCCTGTTAGTTCACTAACCTAGAAGCTCATGTTTCACCTTACACAGTTTCATATAAGAGTTTCCCATTGTACACATACATGGCACAAAATGTGCAACATATGTGATGTCCCAAAAACATTTCCAAATCATTGAAACTCATCTCAAACCTCACCCAAACAATTTACAAACATCAAAATCATATGTAAATGGTTAATTACATTAATCACGGGGTTTGATATTAAATATATAGAAAATAAAATAGGAAAATTCAATGTAAATAAGTATATTATTCATATTCTCTATATTTTAATATATTCCCATATTTTCATGAAATAATTTGATTTCATATCCAGTCTGATTTTTTATTTTAAATGAAATTCCTCTAAATATAGTATCATATTGTTAATTTTTTTAAAATAAATAAAATAGAAACCATATTATTCGACTCAAAAAAATTTCATAAAAATACATTTATAAACATATTTACATTATCCCCATTGGACCATACACATGAAAAAAATAAAATTTAATCACATTTATTTATTTTCACCCCAACAATATTCTGATACAAGGTCACCGATTTACCATTGAGAAGTTTCATCATTGCCTTAATACATTTTATATTCACCTATAATTTATTTTTAGAAATTTCATACCAAATTATCATTTATATATCATATTACCCAACTATCTATTCAATTATTACAATTGTGATATTTTTCAATTATACCAAAGGACAACATGCATTTTTATTTGTAAACATGACATTAGATTATAGTAGTTGTTTCCCACATCATGATGTTAATATGAAATTGAAGTGTCTTAATGAATCATTTCCTATTATAAAATTCCACATTATTCCAATTGAAACGATTTCGAGAAACACTGAAGATATTTTGCATCAAATCAACATCAAAAGGATGTTAATTTTGAAGATATTACATAAAAATAATTTTCAATCATCCATATCAATTTTTAATGAATATTTTATCCTTTTTATATATAATAAATCATACATCAACACTTTGGAAATCATTCTAGTAATCTTTATGGTTAATTATTAGTGATGAGAAACCATTATCTTGTATAAATTTTTTTGTTATATATATAATTATAATCCACCTCATTAAATGATGTTTTTTCAATATTATTGATAATTTTCATAGATTTAGAAATTCTATTAACCATTAGTTATTTCAGTTGAATAATGATAAACATATATGAGGTGTGTTTTTTGATAAATAATTTGACAGGATTTATATTTGAGAAATAAAATAAATTTGAAAGTGTACATTGTATTTTTTTTGTTGAATCTATCATAATAATGAAACATTTATTGGAATCCCTCATGGTTGATTCTCTGACGCCAATTTTTGGTTACATATGTTTTTATGCACTCATCTGATTTATATTAACACTCTTTTCTACAAAAACATCATTCTCTATAGTGATATCTTTTTTCTTAAATAAGATTCATCAAAACCATGTTGAATATTTTTTATTTAAATTATTATAATTTTGTGTCTTATTTATCAATGATCGTGGAATGCTTAATTTAATTTTTATTTAATTTTTCTTAGTTTATGCACACATATTTTCCCTCGCCTCACTTCTATAATATTTTTTATAAACATTTTATAACATATCAATAGATTCTTTATTTTTCATTGGTGATAAAACATACATATTCTCATTATAATAAATACTAATATAAATAGTTAAAAATCATTATTCAATGAACCAAAATATATTAATAAATGGATTGTGAAATAATAATAAGATTGTATTCTATTTTTTTTAATAAAAAAAATCAAATATTTAGGAGTTAAAATCTGAATTTTTTTAATAATGAATTATTATCTTCAATATTGTTTCTACAAGGTCTTGTACCTTCCCTTTTTCATAAATAATATATAAAATTCATAATACGAGGAATTTAATCTATAAAATAGAGGATTGAATTGAGATCACCTACTTTTTTTGTAAAATCTTATTGATTCTCAACATAGTTATTGTATTTTTATCTACAAATAGATTATTTTAAGGAATTATTATCTTGATAAAATAAATAAATTTATCTATCAAAATTTTTATTTTATGGAGACTTAAAAATATTACCTAACATTATATAGTTTATTTTTCAAAACACATTATTAATATATTCTCATAATTAAATACCCCTTATTAAACATTAAATTTAATATTACACAGTTTTTAGGTAACCATGAATATTTTACAACATTTTCCTTCAATGAAAACATACCCAATTTAATATATAGTTTTCAGATTAATTTAATTTTATTCAATTGTTTGATTTTATTTTATTCCGTAAATTTTTATTTTTCCAATAATTCAAATTTATAACATGAAAATTTATTACAAAAATTAAAATTGTACCTCCCATTTATCATAATAATTCGTGTAAGGGAAACTATATAATATTCCAAATAGTTGTAGAATGTAATCACATAATAAGAAAAAGATAATAATATTTATATTTTCTAATTATATATCGTTCTCATAGAATGATCAAAAATCATTAAAATCTATTGAAGTTAAGTTAAAATATTATAAACTACATTTAACTATTTCTACTGAATATGTTTCCACAATTTGGGAGAAGTTATAGTTATATCATTCATATATATTAAATCTCTTTGTAACTCCATCTCCAAATTCAACTCATTTAAAAATAGCACATTTTTGATTTTATCAATAGTTCACACATATATGTCATGTCCTTCTATATATAAAATAATGTCATTATATATATTTTTGGGAATCCTCATTAATTGATCACCACTATATAAAATTTAAATCAATGGGTAACATAAAATCATTATAAATTTTGTCTTCTGGTCTATTATTTCATTCTCATACTCATCAATTCCAATTTTAATATTCTTATAAATGAAACCAAAATATTTTAAACTACTACTACATTAATTATGTTATATATTTTTAAATTTAACTCAAGTCAACTACTTCTCTGGGGGTAGAGTAATGTTATATATAGTCTACCATTATATTTGTTATTCATATTATTGGGAAATGTTATATTTTTCAAACTCTAACATTATTTACTAAATGGATTGTATTTTTAACAATGTTTAGTAGTTTAGATTAACATATGGAACATTATTCTCCATTCCAATATAGAATAACTTCGAACTGAACATTTGAAATCTATTATTCTAAATATAACTCATAGAAATTTTAGTTCTCATCAATAAAAATTTCTAATCAATAAGAATACTCATATTATTGAAAAAATGAAAATAATTCTATTTACATAAAACCTCATACCATGTTACCAGATAAGGTGACTCTAAGAAACAATAATATGGTATGTTAAAATAGTTTTTTTAATAAATAACATTAAAAATTAGTATATAATTGACAATTACTATAATTTCATCCTTATTAATGTAATAATATAAATAAAAATGTAGTAATAATTTACATATAGAAAATACGGGTATCATTTAGGTTCTTTAACCCTTATTAACTACTAATATATACATAATGAATAATTAATATAATCTCACTATGCATGTTCAAATTATATTTTCATTAAAAATAGGAAATTGAGGTGTTGGATCGAAGTAAACATAAGTTGAAATAAATAATGACAAGAACCAAAAATATTATCATCTATAACTATACAATATAGAATACATTGTTAATTTGGATAAAAATCGAAAAAATTACTTCTTCTTACACAACATAAAAATCAATATTTAATTCTCCATGGAAGGGGTAGTGAATTAACTCTGTGTTTTTTATGTATTTTCTCCACATACAACATTAAGTGAGAATAATATAATTTATTGATATTTGTTCATTAAAATAATCAAAATCATGAATGGATTGAAAATATATGTATATATCTAATGAAAAAAATCCTTAACTATATCTTCCATATTCATACCCACATTGAGGTTTGACGCAATAAACAATGACATAGTCAAACATTACCTTTTATCATTTGAAATATCAGTCATTAACAACATATAATAGGGTGGTTTTTTATATACCATATATGAATCACTCAAATAACAGTGGTGTTTCATTATTATGTTAAATATGTAGTTCTACACATATTTTCACTATTATGTCATCAGTTCATTGTCTTGGCCCTACAACTAATCTAAAATATAATCAAATTAAAATATTTCTTAATTACATAAGGATAGATACTAGGAATATAAATTTTTTATGGAGATAATAAGTATTCAATACATGGGACTACTAGATAGTCATCTATAAAAGGGAAACCATTTTTATATTATCTTTACTAGTTACATAAAATTGATCTTCACCACATCATTGTCCTCCAAATATGATAATACATTAATTTTATCCTCAAATTGAATTATAAATTACATTTCCTAACCAAATAAAAACTTAGTAATAAATAAAATTAATATAATTTTACATAACCATTGAATAATTTTGCTAAATAAACATTTAATTATGCTTTTAATTTGATGTTTAGGAAACACCACATTGTATTATATATTTATCATTTATTAAATATTTTCAATTTTTGGTGTGAAGATTTAACTATAATGACCTTGTGTAAATTGAGGTCAATTATCATATCCTGTAATTTCAATTCCATTTATACCCTCAACACCTATTTCACAAACCTAAAAATTTCATCAAGATCCATAATCATAATACATATAGTTCATTTTAAATATATTTTTTATGAAGAATAAAAGATAAATTCTTATTAATAGTAGAACATATAAGTTTGAAATTAATTTAGTTCCTTATAATATACCCATATTTCATTAATTTTAATATAATTATAACCATTATAAAATTATACAATTGAAATTTATGGATCATTAAATAGAACTACCTAATTGATATTAAAATCACTAATTGTTTATTCTTTTTAATATATAAATATAGATGATTAAAAAATTTTAGGTAAATAATAATTATAATGTATAATTCATTAATCTTAATTATCCACTATAAGGTGATTTATGTTCACATAATTTTTTGGCTGATTAATGGGTCTAGATATTGTAGTGTCCACTCATTATGGGACTCGATAGATGTTGATTTTAGTGTTGATATCAACGGATGCATGGTAATTTTATAATGATGTATACATCAGGTTATTTTATAACTCTGAAATCCTTCAGTCTTTATTATGATGTCGGGTTTAAATAACTATCATAAATAAAAACATTATATGAATTTATTCATGAAAAAAATCATTAATAATGTTTAGTTTTTGGTAATATTTATAAATTACATTCATATGGATGAGATGGATACTATATGTAGTTCAATGAAATTAAAACAAATCATTTTATTCGCTATTGAATTAAATCAATGTTTGATGGTTTTTACATCAGGGTGGTGTCAATTAATTATGGGTATGCATACACTCACAATGAATACAATCTGAAACCAAAGGTAATTGCACTCTAAATATGTTCATATGGATTTATAGTGATCTAATGTTCATTCGTAGTTATATTATGAGATTTATTTATTGTATTATATTGAAATCACAAGGATATCACAATGAAATATTTTACACCACACCATAGATTTTTTTTAACAACATGAGACAAACATAATGCTAAGAAAAATCATTTCAACGGAACTAAATCAATAATTAAAATTAAATTATTATATATCTTCCTGAAATATCATTCACCACACATCTCTATTTTCAATCATTCTACTTCCCATACAACAAATTAAACACTCAAAACAGAACAATATATTTACATAGTTTACCATTAAAAATTAATAGATAGTATAATGAATGATCCAAATTTAATTTAAAACATAATACCCACTTTATAAAAATATTGGTAAAAATGAGATTTTGATTCCATTTTACTCATTGTACACATCTCCCAATCATGTTTGAGTTATTTTTCCTCTACAAAAGTTATAATTAACATTCATTTAATAGATAAAATTTCTTACAAAAATGAAATTATATTGATGTCTTATTAATTAATGTATTTATCTTTGTTATCGATTTTTTTACCTTAGGATCCATAATCTTACTGTGTGATCACCATAAGATAAATTTTTTATTATTTAGCATAAAAATATTAATTGATAAATCATTAAATGATTGGTACCCTCTTCCACTAATTTGATTCTTATTGAATTCCCCATATAATTTTTTTCATAGGATTTTACTGGGAAAATGGTATATTACAATTTTAATATACATTTTATATTCAAATGGATTACTTTATTCAACTATTTCCCACTACATATTTATAATATTCACATGAATACATTAATATTGAAATATCTATTCAATATTTTTTGTGGAGAAGAAACAATTATTATAGTGTGGATGAGTGGTTACATAGTATAGTGTTTCTCATTTCATCACAATAACCTTTCATGATTTTTTAACCCTTGATCATCAATTTCATGAAGTGAAAGTCCAATTATTTTTTATCTATACATGATAAAAGAGAATTTGAATTATCCAAATATGAATATATTTTTTAATCATTAAGTATTCTACATTCACTATTTTTTAAAAAAATCATATTAATGGAAAACTATCTATCATTTAATTTATTATTTAGTTTATAAACAAATCACGAACCCATCAATTCAAACATGACTAACAAAAATTTTATAACACAATTAAATTATATTTTTGGATATCTCATATTGGTTCAAATTCATTCACATTACAGATGAAATTTTATATGGAATTTCATATGGAACAATTGGTAGTTGATAGATGGGTCCTAAAAAGTATTTATCTGTCACAATAAGAGAGATATATGTGAGGTAAATTTATTCCAATATTACTAGATGGATAAAACTACCAAGGGGAGTGAGATGATTGAATAATATTGTACTATGAATTGAACATAGGTTAATTTTAATCTATATTACAATAATTACAAACAATAGATAATTAAATTATGATAATCCCCAAAAATTAAAAATTATAAAAAACCCCATAAATACTCAAAAACTATATGATATGTGTCAAAAAATGGAAAAAAAGAAATTAATTTAACATAAACATTTAATTTATAGAAAATTAAATCAAACTAATCATATACAATTCAAAAAATTCTATAATATTTTTCGAATTTAAATTAACAATGACAGTGGGATATAATTCATTATATATATGGATTTATTGAAATAAATTTTACCCCAATTAAAAAGAATTATTTGAATAAATAATGTGTTAAACAAATCCCAAAATTTATTTTTTTGATCATTTAAAAAAAACTCAAACCAATTAGATATAAATCCTAATTATTTTATTTGAAGAATAAATTATAGTAAAATATTAAAGATACTTGAAAATTTTATAATAATAAGATAATTTGAATTCAACATTTAGTCTTAAATATTATTTTTTAATAAAATTATTCCATGTGATTCATATTTATGCAATGATTATATAGATGAAATGATCCATCAAGGAATAAATTAAATTTTAGTATATACTTCATCATCTCATTACATATTTCTTTGACCTAAAAACTATATCTATGGAACCTATAATTATCGAATTATTTAATTCATGATATTAAATAGTTAATATAGTTAACACATTCAAAATTTTAAATTATAAACATACCCAATATATTAACACTCCCCAAATACATTCATTACCTATTTATATGAATCATTTCCATAATGTTAGAAACATAATGATTTATACCTCCAACAATATAATACCCTCATGGAAATAAATTCTAAATATTCAAAACAAACAATTTATTTTATATTTTCTCCCTTGATTATAATAATATCCATTATATGAATAACCTCCATTTATGTGAAAACCTATACCACAACATCATTAATGTTTTCACACATAATATAAATTTAATTTGACCATAATTATGTATTTATATTACTTGAAATAATGATATCATATTGATATCAAAATCCATGATCATTAATATTTTATCTTGAATATCATGAGTATCATCCCCATGAGAAGAGTTGTACCTTATGTGAAACTAATAAACAATACATAAATAGTACATAGATTCATTGATTATTAATCATATATTTTCAAACCAATAAAAATTTGACTTTTGGATAAAATTCAACAATATATAGATTTTGTATATCAATCATTTCATAGTCACTCTCAATTTAAAAATAAACATGTTAGAGTTTTCTAGGATAAAATATTTTAATATAATAATAATAGTGCATTATTTGTACCCATGAATCCCCATTTCATCAAGGATGATAAATTATTTTTTATACCATTTCATATCTAAAAAAATGATTATATATATAAATAATATGTGACCCTTTTTCATGTAAAAAACATAAAAATATGATTTTTTTTTAATTTTTTGGATCAAAATATATTAGATATATATATATATATATAACAATCAAAAAATAAGTTTTGATGTAAATTTTTTAGGAGAAATTGATCTAATAAACCGTTAAAATAACCATTAAAATATATTTTTCATAATCCACTTACGAATAAAAAATGTGATCCTCGTAATCGATGAATTGTAACCCAAATACATTTCTTATGTACAATGAATGTAAAATTTAATGATATTATTCATATAATTATAAAATTATTCACAAATTCTTTCATTAGTTGTGGAAAAACAAGTATAGTTTTTATTAAAAATAACATTGAGATAATATAACATTCATCATTAATGTATAATTCATTCCCAAATATCCTTTTTTGAATTTCATATTCATTATGAACTTGTCCATTAAATAATATAATGCACTGGTGGCCTACATTATCTTATATGATGCATTATGTTACATATAATCATAATTAAAATACTATATATGACTTTATCTATAAGTTGTTATAATATATAACTCATTTTCCCACACATCTTTAAAATGGATGACTTGGAATTGATTTGGATAATTTTATGTATCCTTTGATAAATAAAGATTTTATATTTTTTATATTATTAAGCATTAAAACATGTGAAAAGTTATCATATGTTTACAATCCATCCACTTTAGAATACTCTTTACAACGATGTAATTCATCATCATCAAAAATTAATATGGTTTTAGTGAGAAAAAAACTAAAAGAGGAAAATATAGATCCATTAAGTAGAAATTTTTTAAACACAAGATAATCATCTTTAAATTGATCAACCTATTCTTTTGGAAGGGTCGCCATTCATTAAAACCAATAAAATGGAGGAATTACGTGTCCCCCAAGTAATAGGGAAGTCTATGATGTTGTTCTATTCATTCCTGGGGTGATGAACCTCTACCTAGTTGTCCAGAAGATGTGTACATCTCCATATTTGATAAATAAATGACCATGTAATATTGATATAAACATGATGATTAAAAACAATCAATCTACCTATTTCAACTGAATGCATTATAACATTCCAATAATGGAATAACTAAATATATTTGATCTGCTGGAGGCCTCATTTAGGAGATAATCACCATGGTAAAAGATTCTTGGAATGGCAGGAATACAAAACCCATTGATTAATGTATAATATTACTTCACTATTAGAAACAATGAATGTATAATTATTAATGTTTCAAATTATTGACACTGTTGTAGGGTACTATTTTACACATGTTACATTGGGATATGGTATCTATGAGTTCATTATAGTGATTCCTCCACCAATACCTATTTTAGGTAGGGATAATTATCTAAATGAATCTTGAGTAGGCCCAATTAAACCACCAAGAAATGACATATCGCCAGAAAAACCCACTCAAAATTGGGGGTAACATCATATTGGGAATTCATCTTAGAATTTGAAATTATAGAACATCCCATAAAAATAATATCAGCCTTTCTGTATGATATTTTTTATAACACAAAACCATAAAACTCATAACTAGGAATGTATTTAGTGGTGTAAAGAAGAAACATGATCTCGATGAACTCACCATGGTTCACACACAGTGCATCCACCCACTCAACAAGGAATAACATGTGAGAAGACGTTTTTTCTATTGATATCTTAAATTATATAGTCATATAATTGAGTGAAATCCCTTAATTAGTTCGCTCCTAATCAATGAAAAATTCCTATGATTTAATACATAATAAAAGAAAAATATTATTTATAGGGATGACATATAAATAAAATACACACACACCGATCACATCCCAAATAAGAATAAAAAGCATCAGATGATGATGATTCTTTTTTTAAAATAATCTCACATTTGAGGTTATTAATACAAACATATCCTAATAATTGTTTGTCATTATAATCCTAATGACATTAAAGAGTATGTGGCTTAGTATATCTCAAATTAGTTGAAGTTGATTTCATTTTTGTTAGAAACTTATATTTTTAGTTGGCTATCCCAAAATTCATATTGGAGCTCCAACATTGTTCTAGTTCAAAAAATAAAATAAAAAATTCAACGAAGTTGATTCATCATGGGAGATTTTGATGAAATGGAACATGGTAATGAATCATTTTCATAAAACCAATGATTTAAAATTTAGAACATAATGCTTTGATAAGTATTTACCTATGATGAAAATATCTAATAAATTTCATCCTACAAAAAAGCATCTGATTCAGTATTCACTTACTTGATGTTCATGGTTCATTCAAAGATCCTCAAAATAAATTGCTCAGACCTTCACCATCTTCATCGACATATCCCGTGATCATAATGAACATTTATACCTCACTAAATGTACTATATGATCTACAACACTGTTTTTATAATTTTTATCATGACACCCATAAGAACCATATGGATGGATAAAACATTTATATCGGTGGATTTATTGTCATATTAGCATGTGTAAGATAATCTTCAAAATTAATAATTCCAATTTTCAAATTTTTACATGGCATGAAATTTAATCTACGATCCCAGTAATGTATGGAATATTTAATCAACCTAGGGAAATCATAGAACCAATTTAGTCTATGGTGAACTATTTTATGATTATTTAATTTTTTTTAATATTTTTAGCTTGTCTATTTTGAAATTGGATAAAAATATAAAAAAAAAATTATCTAGGTTAATAATTTATGAACATCACTTATTATAATCATCCAAAACTGCATTTATTTTCATATGGACCCACTATTACAGCTCATAAAAACATTTATGTCATTGATGATGAGAAAAATATAATTAAAATTAATATTACTTTACCATACTTTGATTTTCAATCAAAATATCTTGGTTTTATAGTTTACATGATATACGAATTTGAGCATAAATAAAAACCGAAATATTTATATTTTACTGTTATTATTATTGTAAACTAATTAATAAATTGGAATGAATGAATAATATAGAGTAATTTACTAAATATATAAATTTATTGAACTTGATTAATTATTTATCTAACTCGTTAATCACAATCACTCATATTGTTAATAAATTCAAATTTTTCATCCGAAATTCATTTTCTTCAAAAATAACATTTTATAGAAATTTTTTGAGTGAGTATTATAATTTATTATAGAATTATTTATAAAATAAATTCAACATAATAAAAATATTTTAAATCTGAATATGAATTCTTTCTTTTTGTGAAATTTTGGGTCTTTTAAAAAAATACTGGGATATAAGTGAATTGTAAGATTTACTAATTTTGGTAAATATATCATTTTATTTCCAAATATTAAACAATTTAAAAGACCAATTATGTTTTGAATATGAGTATAGTTACTGCTTGAATTATTTATTTATATTTAAACCACATATATTCTTTGGAATTATATTTTTATTTCAATTTATAATAATTTTATTTTTCAGTAATAAATATGTTTTTTACAACTATTTAAATATATATATATATATATATATATATTATTTTCAATTTTTAAAATATTAAAATTATAGATAATTATAAATATTATGAATTAATTTTTATATTGCATATCCATAAATATAATTTTATTATCATTCATTAATTTATATTTGTTATAGTGTTTATATAAAGACATCTTTTTCTCGAAAATACTCTTCTTGAAAACTAGTTTTTTCATTACGTTAAGGATTTTTTTAATTTAAATAATACAATTTAATTCATAAAAAAAATATATATAATTAAATTACAATTAACCTTATTTAATGTTCTTTTTTTGATGTAATATCTTATATCCATATCTTCTCTCATCCAAACATTCTCAATGAAATGAAACCATTACCGATAATATAATGGTTAGTGATCTCAATGTGTTATGTGTTTTAATTTTATATTACCATATTAAATTATTAAAATAAAATTATTATTATAGTTAAATATTATTTTTAATAATATATTTTAACATAATTGATGTTTTTGAATTAATATGTATACATTATATTAATTATAATTAAACTATTTTGTAATAATCGAGAAACCTGCCAAAAAACTAGTCATTTATCATAAAACATTTCACAAATGATTCATCATCATGTAAAAAATAAATAATGATGTTAATTACCATTTAAAAATATATAATTTCATGAATAAAACTTCATTCAAATTCTATTGTTGTATTTCCACTAACAAGAACATTAATAAATAAACACATGTTAACTAACACAGAAACTATGAAATGAATGCTTCCAAAACAATGAAATTGAACATAATAACAAATAAAATAGATATAAATAACATAATATAGTGTAAATAAATATGTAATATTTTATATAGATTTGGATTAAGTAACTGATGAATCTAATTTTCTTATATAATACATTATGATAAAAATAGAGACTCTTTCTAACAAATTTAACAAACCCCTCAACACCTCTCACTTAAAATCCTTTAAAGAGCAACATTTATTCTATAAATTTGATTTTCAATTAATATTTATATTAAATGATTTAGAAAATTTAATAATCCCATTTTAGTGTTCAAATTATTATAGAAATATTTACCTCTATTTAAAGAAAATTTTTAAGATTTATGTATTACCAATATGGTATTAAAATTTTATTAAGGGATTACTTACATTATCTACCATTCTCTAGATTATATCACATTTATAATATATTTAAAAGGAATTTTGATTATATCATTTTGTCCTTAAAACAAGTTTATGTATGCATAAAGATTATATAAATAATATATTCATTTGATAAACCCTCTCATCATTAATATGATATTTTTAAGTGATAGAATTATTAAAATATTATTTTTATATTTCTTTTTAATGAATTTAAAAGGGGTTTTTTAACATAATGAGAATTAGTATATTTTTCATCTATGATGTTTTGATTTTTACTTTAACTATTCCAATAAATGTTTAAAGGTTTATTATCAATGAATATTTGTTCCTATATACTTGTAAATATTATTTTATTATAAATATGTATTTTAAAGTGGAAAATATATTTTACTAATATTTTTAAATATTTTAATAAAATAAAACCCCAATTTACCTTGTTTAAATATTTGGGTATTAATAATATTTTTTCAATATAATATAGTATCTTGTAAATGAATTTGGATTTATTAAAGAATTTTTTTTCCCAATCAAAAATTTAATTTTAATGAGTTGAAAAATGTTATTCAAATTTTTAATCATACTAATGTATTCAGAGTTTCACATTAACATTATAGATGTTAATTGGATGCAACATGATAGCTCCAATCAAGCTCATTACATTTTATATTATGGGGTCTTTTATATAGATGGTGTGAGACCCTTATGGATTATATAATTTGGTGTCTCTAATAGAACATGTTGATCCTATTATAACATATAATATACAGTGGCCTAGATACCATCGGGTGATCCCATTACATCATAAAATTCTTCGTGTTTTAGATTTTTTAGAGATTCCATTATATTTTATTTGATTGGGTGTCTTAGATATTATCGGGTGAGACCATTATTACATATATGATGGGGTGGGCCAGATTTCACTGGGTGAGATTGTTACAACATATACGATGGGGTGGAAAAAATACTGATGATTTCTATCATAATAACTTATTTGATTTTGTTCCCAAATTTTACTACATTTAATTTGGAAATTATTATATTATATTTAGCCTATTTATCGATTTCAATGATATTATAAGATCTGAATTTTATTTTTAAGAATTGGGTTATCTAAATTTCACAATAAATATTTATATAGTGGAAAATAATTAATAGAATATCATTTTTTCTACTAGTCTGAAAAATTTCTTTTTTTATCTCTAGTACAAATCATTTTGTTCTCATACAACGGTTTTAAAATTTTATCATAGGTTTTCAGGATGTGTATGGACAAGGATTATATTGATATGAATATCCTTGAATTATTTTTTTAAATACATTTGATTTATGAAAAACTTGATACAGGGAAGTGGTGTCTGGTTATAATTGATGAGTTTACGTTGTAATATATGACACTAATTCTAATAAATTATAAATTGAAAAGATCCTCTTAAATTGAATAATTCGAACTATTTTTTGAAATATAACATTATAATATGTTTATGGTATGATACATATATTTTGTATTAGATATCGGTTAAGTTTATTGTTGAGGCTATGATGTTATTTATGCATACATTGAAATTCATATATAACCACAATGGTTAGAATGGTAGAGATGGTCATAATAATTTTGTATTAATTGAATGATTTTGATATAAAATTAAAAAGGATATATTAGTGTTTTTCTTTCTCACAATATTTTAAATTATGATTTAAATTACTTGATAACATAAACTTTATAGTTTTAGTAAATGGATAGATCTAGCTAGAAATAAAGTAACAATTTTTGTGATTGAAAATGAAGTGGTTTCCTAAATAACAAACCGAATAAAATTTGACATATAATTATAAAATATGTGATTATGTTAAACAAACTATTAGGAGTAATGAATAACTATAAATACATTGTGGGGTTTCCAAATGCATTATAAGTGAGTGAATAGAGGCCTTATGGGTTTTCATGTGATAATGGTCATAGAAATCAATATATTCAACGACCTTTGTGTCATGAATGTGGAACAAAGAATTAGGGAAAATGTTTGGATAGGATTTTAATATGTTTTACATGTTGTAATAGAGGTCATAAAAAATAAATTTTCAGAAAAATATGAATAATTTCATTAACTACACAATGTAGAAAGAAGATCATCCAGAGTTACCAAGTGAATTTTTTATACATGGTGAGTGTGTTTATTATTCTCATCGATTTCCAAGGATGTATTCTCACAAGTGGGATCCATAGGACCACATAGATAACTATTTAGTAATTAATAATTACATTAAAATTGATGATGAATAATCTAAAACATTTATTTGAAAGGTATGAATTACTTTTGGCTAATGCTTTGACATGGCTGATTCATAGCACATGGTTCATATATTTATTAAGAATGAATTATTATGGAAGAATATGATTAACCTTGGTTACTGGTATATGAATGTTGTTAAATGAACAATATGTTTTTTAGTTTTAATATTTTTTATATTGTAGTATTTTATAAATAATAACTGAATCATTGATAAGTTAATGTTTGTTCTATAATTGGTATTCCATAGACAAGGAATTTTATGTCATATTTAATCGATAACTTTGGAATTTTGTAAAACGGTATTATTTTTTAATTTACATATAATTGTTAATTTTTTGTTTTGAAAGTTGTTATTTTAGTAATAATACCTATATTTTTTTAGAAAAAAGGTTTAATTTATTTGTAGTCTATTTGATTTATATGATATATGATATTTATTTTTTTACATTTTCATTGTTTTTGTGATGGAAAATGAATGGTATGCAATATCTTTTGAGGATAATAACATTCATTTAATTTTGAATGTACTCATGAATTTTTCAAGGGTTTCTCAAGATTTATGAAATTTTTAAGGAATTTCATTTAAATACTTTTAGAAAAGGACATCCCATAGACCATGTGACATCATATATTATACATAATGGTCTCTACGATCAATCCCACAACTGAATGGTGACAAGGGTAAATCCCCTACCATTAAAGTGTTGATGTCCTAGTTAGTTTGTATTTTTACTTTTATATAATCAATTTGATTGATGAAAAATAATATTATTTTTGGAAAATAAGTTTCATAATAATAATAAACATGGGATTGCGAAAAGATAATTTGATTAAGAGATAAATGTAAGTTCATTATATGTTCATTGTCTTTTGATCCTTATATGATTATGTTATAAAATGTAATGGGAATTTTTTCTGAAAATAATCGATGAATTATGTTTTATAAACATATATGTTTTATGTTGATTCCTGTTATATATAGAATGATTTGTATATCATTATGAATATGTTATTCAAGAAATTACATTAGGGAATGAGACTTTAATAATGATTTATTTTAATTGGAGATAAATAATATATTTATCTTATAATTTTTTTATTGAATCCATATGATTATTATACTTATATCATACTCTATAATAACCTTTAAGAATAATTTTCATATGAACTAAGTTGAATAGTTGGTATTAATGCTGAATTACCATGAATAACCAAGGATATCTTAGTATTATGGTTATATATTTTGGTGGAGATTGCATATCTATTACTAAATTTTTTGGTTTTTGTAGATTCATAATGTCATGTTTTATATATAGTTTTAGTTTTATTGATGTTTTAATCTATTGTTGTCGATTTTGAAGCATAAGGTAACAAAAATTCATATTAAACACTTGTTATTTTTAAAAAGAAGATATTGATGTGGAAATTAACAAAAATATGAAAGTAACAATGTAATGTTATAAAATTTATTTATTGAAATAAAATAATTCACCATAAAAAAAATATTATTTAAAATTAAAAAAATTCTATTTAATTTTCCTGTAGAAAAATGAATATCCTTTTTACCCATCATTGATAAATTGTTTTAAGATAGTTAAAATTATTATATCCACATTATCAATCACTATATTTCATTAAATCATCATTATATTTTCTATTTCATGTATATTATTTCCCACATGGTATCATACATTGTGTTTTAACAAATGTACTTCATACTTTATCTTTCTCACTTTTATTGTTTAATAATTAATGATTCATTTAACAATGTGGGATTTAAAAAAGGTATTTTGAAAAGTCAAAGAAAAATTTATATATACAATGTAAAAATTTAAATGACTTAGTTTATTAAATTTTTTATAATTTGAAATCAATATATTTTAAAATGGATACATTATTTTTCATAATGTACAAGATATGTAACTATAAGCTAAAACAATAACCCAAATATTATTATTTATATGTGAAATTGTTTTCTTTATATTCATATTTAAAATAATTCAGAGTAATAATGGAATTATTAAATATATGATTTTCATTTTTTTTACAATGTATTAATATATTATTTGTATTCCATCACTTGAATTTTTAAAAATGACAATTTAGTTTTCAAAATTACATTTTTCAAAAACATTGTTTTGTTTTGTTTTTATTAGTAAATGTTATAATTAATTTTTGGAACATATAAAAAAAATAACTCATCAAAAAATTATTTTTTAATATCTAAATATGTTTTTTTACATTGGCATTTATTTGATGATTTTTTTAAACATAATGGGTCAAGTGAATATCAAATCATAATTATATTTGTAAAAATATCATTTTTCAAAAAAAAAGTCCCATTATATATTGACGTTTTTCATGCAACAAAAGTATTATTTAATTAAATTTCACCCACAAAAATTCTTTGTAATTAACATTATATTTTTTTAAATAATAATATTTTTCGTTTAAAAACATGATATTATGGAATAAAAAATTAATGTACATATCATTTCAAGTTTTTAGTTAATTAAAATAATTTCAACTATAGAATGATTTAAACGAATTATGAAAGATAATATATTATTAAATTTTAATTCAGTATAATAAAAAAATTATTATTAGTAATAGTGTTAATATTAAATAATATGTTAATGTAAAAACACACTTCTAGAAAATATATGTTTTGTCACATTTGCATGTATTAGATTAAATTTAATTTTTTTAATTTAGTAAATTGTATTTTCTCTAAAGAAATTAGTATTTATAATATTATGGTTAAAATTATTCAGTAATGTCATTTTCATTTTAGGCATAAAAATATGTTACTGTAAAAAATGATTTACAAAAGAACGTGTAAAACAATTAAATAGGCTAATGATAAATTGTTAATGAAATAAGTAAATAAAATATAGGACATTAAATGTTTGGTTTGTTTGTTACAATACCATATTTATACAGTAAAATAGAAGTTCTATATCCAATAATTTTTAATTAATTCCACCATAGTGTGGTCTAATTTATATATAAAATAATCATTATTTTGTGACATTAAATCACCCCTCCTAAAGTATAAATACAATGCATCACCATGCCCATTTATCCTTAAATTCTTTAATGGTCTTCAATTATCTTCCAAACCATGTCTTCCCAACCCTCCCTAAATCCATGTGATGATGGTATAACCCCAATACCAATTCTGTGGTCTTTCTGGGTTCCTTCAGGAAATATATTATATCAATTCCTTTTCCCCTCCCTTCTCTGCTGGTAATCATTTTTTTCCATTTTCAAAAGCCGTTTTATGGGTTCCCGGTACCCCACTACATGATTCCAAAAAACCCACTTTCACCATAACACAAATAAAATCATAAACCAATGGAAATGTCAAAGAAACCACGTACCAGGGGACATGAACATCAAAGATGCTGGCCAAACCTCAAAAAGGGTTACCTTGAACATCCCCCGGCGCGACCATCGGCACCGGCCCAAATCCCCCCAATGGTAAACACCAGCAGAATTCAACCACCCTTCAAGTGAAATGTAATGGACCTTTAGGAAGAATCCATCCATGAAGGATGTCAAAGAATCCAAAATGAAAGTGACCTTCTCTTTCAATGAAATGAAACCATTATCCAAATTTATATTGTTAACCATATCTAAGTTTAATGAGTATTCATTTTCCATTACAACCATTAAATGTGGTAATATAAATATTATTATGGTTAAATATAATTATAATAACTAAATTTTAACTTTTTTAATTTTCTAGAGATTTTATATAGAAATAATGGTAAATAAAAATATACTAGTTCTTAAGGATTGAAAAACCCACCAAAAGAAACTTATCATTTACCATTAATATTTTACAAAATTAATCATCTTAATTTTAGAATAATGATATATTGGATAAATTATAATTATTTAATTGTATAAATAAACTTTTATTCCTCTTCTAGAGTTTAATTCACATTTTAAAAATAACATCAAAAAATGTACAAAAGTTAAATGACAACTAGACCATAAAATGAACCCCTCTAAAATGATGAAATTAAATTTTATAACTCATTTAAATGGCTATTATTTAACATAATATTTTTATATAAAATAGAATATATTATAAATAAGTTCTAAAAGGTATAGACATAGTTTTATTTTAAGATAATTCATTAGTATAATTTGATATATAATTCAAAATCTTGGCACTTCGATGATGTGTGATTCATAAGTCGGTTATGGATATAATAAATTTTAAAAACAATTATGCATATTTTATACTATGAAAGTGAAATAATTGGGATTTCACTTAAATAGTTCCTCGGATCAGAAATCTAAATGTACAGTTGAGTCGAGAACATTGAATATACCCATGGTTGGACATTACATTTTTTTGGGCAGGTCATCTATATAATTTTTTTTAGGATGTAACCAGAAAAAAATATTTAAATTTTTTTTATATTGAACTTTACTTAGAATAACTTCTGAAAAGGGACTCAAATTGAATATAAGATACCATCGTTGCATTAAAATACAGTGTTTAACATAACCAAAAAAATGTGAGAAGGTATAGGATGTTTGTATCCTGGGATAGTTGGCAGAATACCAATTAAATTGTACAAATAGGTCATTAAAAAAGTGACCTCATGGTGTCTCATTCCTACAATTCGTGGAAAGAGATCCCCTCCTCTAATTCATTTTGAAAATCAATGTTTCATCTTTAATGGATCATAGTAGCACTCCAAATCTGATCATATCAGAGTGTATTAAACACAATGACATATTCAAATCTAGGTAGGATTATTATTTCGAATTATGCATATCTGATTGATGTTTTGAGTTGAAAAAATAGTATCTTTGCCACTTTAGATTCATTGGAATGTATTTTTGGTGGCCAAATTAATACAACATTAGAATGATCTATTTTTGGATCCCTCATTTTTTTTGTTCTTTACCCTTTCAACATGTTCTCCATTGATAAACTCTTCTACATGTTGTAACAAAATCCAAAAGATTAGCAGATCATAGATATGGGTATATCATTATACAAGGATTATGGATCTATGTTCGGTTCATGTTTCTGGTGCTGGAGGATGAGAGTGGGTCTGCAGAAGTGTCGTACTACTATTTATTATGAACAAAAAACAACAGATAAATGAGTGGAGCGCATGTCTATCTAAATTAGGAATTAATAATTCAATATGTGGGGTTGTTTCACTTATTTGGGCATTAGAGGAAGTCTTGTGGCCCATCAAAGATTCCACCAATCCATGGTTGATAGTGGCAAGCCACGAGGTGGTCACGTTGGGCTACGAGGGGTGGTGACCATGGGATACGTGAATGGAGAAGGTGATGTCATTGGGTGTTGGTGGCTGCGGGCCACCCATGTGAGGGATTCAGTCTGAAGCGGGGGAGGGAAAGAGTGAGGTGTACCACCCAAGTGAGTATGCTAGGCTGGAGCATGCCTCCAAAGAGCGGGGAGTGTTGTGTCGGAGCAGTGCGGGCTGGCCCAAGGCGGGCTTGGTCAATTTGGTCATTTGGGTCTTCAGGTAACAGTTTCAAACCCAATTATCTCTAAAAAGTAGAATCCCTTTTTGTTCTATCTAGAGAAACATGATACTACTATCAAGACAGAATATTTAGGGACAATTTTGAAATTTAATGATCAATTCTCATAGCTTGGATTCACTAAACACATATGTATATAAATAATAGTAATAATATTATTGTTATTATCGAGTAATATTTTGTATCAGACATAAATTCTATTATGACATCAAATTGACATGATTTCAGTAGATGACTAACAATGGATTTTTGTTGGATGTTTGATGAACAGTTTTAGGTGATTAAATCGTCATCGAAGTGTGTTCCCCATAATGCCCAGTTTTTCCTTATTATAGTGAAATATTAATTTTTCACTAGGTATCAATTTTGAACAAATTAATCATCGATCCCATACCTTTTTTCAATAGGATCACATTGATTTGATCCATATATCTTATTTTGGGAGCAAGATCTGGACCACACGAGGAACAATATGTGAAAAATGTGGTGAAATAAAGTTTATTAACTGGGTGTCTAATTCAATGGAATGAATAATCAATCGTTTGTTCTTTTCTAAATGGATCGTAATAGTGTGGTCCTTTTTGTTATATTGGGATATTGGAAGGGGCATGTCCATATATTTATGTTATCATTCTTTTGATCAATAGTGAACATCATTCGCTCGTCATCGTTTTTGACAGATATGTTGTGTACTCTGGGAGTACACTAGAATGCCTAGGTGTGCATGTATAAAGTTTATTACCCATGTATGTCTAGGAACACATCTAGACTATTAGGTAGGATAACTTCTTGTGGACCCCATATTCACCACGTACCCCAAATTGAGTCTTATTCCCCATGTATCGTCTTCTTTAAGACTTGGATTTTGTCCCATGAGTAGTTTATCCTATGTTTTTTCGCATGTAGAATGTGATGGTACCCATAGTAGTGTATTTCGAGATATGATGCTAGATTTTATGGGCATGAAACCTATCTGAGGTGATGCTCCATGAGAGATATAATAAATAGGAATAACTAGAAGATTCGTTTTAGGTGGTTATCCCTTTAACATACTAGGTAATAGATCCTTGATGACTATACTGTTGAACCACAATTGGCATGGGAATGGGTCCCCTATAACTGATACTACTATTTATACCTCTAATGTACTAGGGCATGGATCCCCAATGACGATAGTGTGGATCCCCCATCGACATGGGTGGGGGTCCTCACCAGCTACATGACGTATTGTACCCTCTATTGTATACCCTTCTTCAGGGTGATCCACTAGGTCCCCCTAAAGTGTTGGGTGTTTATCACCCTGATGTACGAGGGAAGAAATCGATAGAGACTAGAGTGGAACACCTCAGTTGGCGTGGGATGTTTAAAATAAGTAAGCTTCCCTAATGATAACCCGGGTGGTGTAGGAGGGTGATTTTTTAATTTTTCATAGGATATTTACCTCTTATATTCTTAAGTGTTTGAAAGAGTCCAAATTGTGGGACACTGACTGTGAGATCATTCATGACCATATAACCACAGGAGATTCACCAAATGGATATTCTAATTTATGGAATGAAGAGATCTAGTTCCAGGGACAAACAATGATTTATGCCACGATGAGGAAGGAGGTGATGTTGGAGTTCACACTCATACCATAGATGTATAATAAAGTGTTGGTATGATTTAGAATGATCCTCAATTATTTTTTTGTCAGGATGACATGAGACAGAGCATATATGTGTTTGCCTAATGTTGCCTCACCTATCTGCAGGTGGTGGCTGAGTACTAGGTTTTGGATTATTTTTTTAAATCCTATTAAGATACCAAGTTGGAAATAGGATGGAATATAGACTATTATAAATGGATTCCACATATATATTAGGGACATTATGTCATTGGGGTAATAGTATGCTAAAAAATGATGTCAGGGCTCATCCTTGCGAATAGAGAGTAGAGATCAGTGAAGAGTTTGGGGTAGTTGTACATATGTGTAATCATCACCTTCACGAGATACTCTCAATTATTATATCCAATCATGATGCATGGAATATGTATTGATTAGGGAAATGTGTGAATACTAAGATCACTATCTAGTTTTGAGGATATGGTGACGACTTTATTGTTTTCTTTCTTCTAAGGAGGCATGTTATCAACAAAGTTCATTAGGTCATTCGAGATCGTGCATAGTGATGGAGAGGTTTATGAATAACATTCCCAACCCCATCTTTGGAGATGGGGAATGGTGTTTTCCACATGTCGTATCTGGGGAGAGACATGCATGATCATACTAACTACATCAAAATTGTAGCACCATTCGTGGATGATTCATCCCTTTGTATCATGTGCTGTGGGAGCACAAAAATGTGTAGTTGTTTCCCTATAGTGGGATATCCAAGTACAGACTACGTATCCCATGTTGTTTCCCTTGTATTATTTTTGTGGGTGAATAGTTTGGAGGTATGTATATAGTTACCCATTGTTCCATGTATGAATTTTTAAATACTTTTTGTTGTATATTACAGTGCTAGGGGATGAGATGACATGAGATTTCAAGGCCAGATGTTCCTAGAATAAATTTTGCAGAATATTTAGTAGTTTTTATAATATCTATTTGAATGGAAAGTGAAAAATATTAAATGGTATCCTAGATCAGAAATCCAAGGGAATTACTGAGTTTAGAGCATGTTGTTTACCCTGGGAGAGACAAAACAATTTATGGCGCATGTCATATGTAGAAAAAATTATATATAATGTATCCATAAGTAAAATAATTAAATAAAATTATTATAAATCACACGTTAATTAGAATAACATCTGAATGGGGATTCATATATATAATATGAGACCACCGTTGATTTTGAAATATGGTGTTTACCAAAGGACGACATAATGTTAGAGGGAGTTTCATGATCAAAACCCATGACCATGGGTGTGAGAACTATTAAATTTAACAAATATGTATGTATGGAAATGAACAATGGTTTGGATTGTTCCTACAATGTATAGAGGAAGCACTTATCCTCTCTAATCATTGGAAAATTGACATCTTTTTTTGATGAATCACGATGGAGCTGAAGATCTAAGTATATTAGACAGTAGAAAATGTAAGGATGGATCTGAATCAAGGTACGATTCTTATTTTAGATTTTGCATCCCTAATTGATGTTTTGAGTTTTCAAAAATAATTCCTTATCACTTTCTCTAATTTTGAATGTCTGGTCAATGTCCATACTAACACGGATTGCAACTAATCCATTGTGGGATCCCTAATTTTCGTGTTCTTCTTCTATTAATTGTTTTCTTCATCGATAATCTCCATGACACGTTAAAATAACATAAAAACATCGATTGGAGCATTGATATGGGTAGATAATTATATAAGGATTATGTATATATTAATGTTTCATGTTTTAGGTGGTGATCGAGGTGTGGTAGTCCCCAAAATAATATGCCAACTTTTTAATATGATGAAACATTGATGAATTTTCTTACGGTGAATGGGTCATTGTATATCGGGACCTAGGGATTCCAAATCTAGTTCATATCCCATTTTTGATCATCGAAGGAAGATCAATGGACCATATAAGGGATAACCAGTATGCAGAATCTGGAAGAAGGCTGTGAGGAGGTGGTGTCCATAGGGTAGCTATGATTCATGAACTATGGAAGCCATAGGGAGATAGTGGTTGCAGGATCCGCGAGTGGTGATGCGAAGCACGAGGTGCAACATGGTGAATGGTAAAGAGCCAACAAGATGTATTGGTAGGATGCTGAGGAGATAAGGTTAGGCCCATACAATATGGGATTGATCGAGGTGGTAATCCAAGGTGAGCAAACCAAGCTGAATCAGGACGATCAAGGCCGAGCGGGCCATGCAGTTCATCGAGCTACGTGTTCGAACTATCATTTCCCTAAAACAGAGAAACCATTTTATGTTCCTTCAATTTTGATGGGATCATAATAATGATAATTAAAATTGAAATTATTTTTGATTTTAAACAATTTGTGGTTGGGTATTAGTTTCCTGAAATGCATATGCATAATAATAACAATAATATAATTAATTTTTTTGAGGATTTTTTGTTTCAGACAAAATATCTTCTTAAGATTTCTAATATACTGGCTATTAGTGGCAACTAGAGCATGGGTTACAGGTGTATGTTTTGAGACCAGTTATGGTTGTTTAAATCAAAATTGGTCTGTGGTCCCCAAGAGTTGTTGTTCTGGCATGTTGCATTGAAATGTGACTATTTCACCTTGTGTCTATTTGGGACAATTGGATAGTTGATCCCATGATTTTTTATGAGGATTGAAATAGTGGGATCTATAAATCATATTTTAGGATCAAGACATGGGACCCACAAGGCATTGCTTGTGAACAACATGGTGAAATGAATTTTCTTCAATGGTGTTTGTTTCGGTTTAAGGATCCCCTTGTCCTTTGTGCTTTTCTAGAAGAGTCGAAATGGTGTTATCTTTTTATTTATCTGAGTTCATTTAAAGAGATATTTTAGTATATTTATGTTTTATCCCAATGGATAAATTACGAGAATAATGAGCTCATTATCATGTTGTCTATGTATTTTATATACTCTTTGAGTACAATAGTATGCCAAGGGGATTTGTATATTGTTTAGTACCCAATTATTTCAGGGAGCACGACAAGATGATAAGGTGGGGTCACATTGTGTGGGGCCCATATACATCATATTCCATACAATGAGTCTACATCATCTCATAGATCCTTTTTTAGGACTTAGATGTTGGCCTGTGAGTAGCCCATCCTATGTATTTTTTCCAAATAGAATGTGATAGTTTCCCAAGTAGTGGATTCTGAGGTATGATGTGTAATGTTATAGGAATGATTTTGATTTGAGGAAACATTTGATTGTAACGGTGATCTGGAAGAATCATTGAAGGATTCATTCGAGGCGATGATACCCCAGACGTACTATGTTGTGGATTATAAATGGAAAAAATTGTGCTCCCCCCATTGACATGTGTGTGGGTCTTATATATCTTCTTCTATGTGTTGATCCCCTAGATGTACTAGGGAGAGAATACACAACCACAAAGATTATTTACCCCCTGTTATCATGGGTGTGGGTTCTCAATAGCTTCATGACAGGAAGTACTATATAGTGTATACCCTTAAAAGAGGCTTGTAATTTGGTCCCCATTGACTTTTGGGTGTTAATCCACATGACATACTTTGGCACAGTTCCACGATTAGTATATTTTCACCCTCTAGCCATGATAGGCATGTGTCCTCAACAACACTATAGTGGAACCCTCCACTCGAGATGGGCATGGGTCAATTACCATTTTACATGAATTCTCAAATATTTTTATCAGTGATGAGATGTTGTTTGACATACCATTGGACTCACGAGAAATAGGGACACATTTCCCATTTAGATGCATCCTTTTGATATGACCTAAAACTATGTGGGAGTGTCAGTGTCACCCATAGTGGATATTATCAAGTCATGGTGATTGATCCCCATTGACATTCATGTTAAGGGAAGACATGTGGGATGATAGTCATCACTGATGGATATATATAAAACTATAGTCAAATCATTTCCATGGATGAGCTGGGAGATGGAGATCCCCTTACTCCCTCGTTTGGACTTCGTGGACTGAGCATATATTTATATCCTTTTTTAGTATCAACTCTGTGGGTAATGGTTAGTATCCACCCATGATATGTAAAGATGAATGTGTTATTCCATGTGCATTCCATTCCTATATTTTCATGTTTGGATGTTTCTACTCAACTATTATAGGTAGCGACGAATCATAATGAAGTTCATCATCAAACCATTTCTTGCTCCTTGTGTTTTTATGAGTTTACATCCATTTTTCAGATTTAATATTTTACGGTACCTTGTCATATTTAAATTTTTCCATTAAAGTGTATCTTTTACTACTCCCCCTTCTACTTTTGGGGTGTCCTATTGAGTATCATTATAATCACCCCTGCATGGGATTTTCCTGTACATGTCGTGTCTTATTAAGATGATAGAAAAGAAGATCATTAATTCAAATGAGATCAAGTATTAGGGTTCTTGTACCACATATAGTGTTCTAAGCATGATATCTAAGAGTGATACATCCTCAAATGTTTTAAATTTTCTAGTTACAAATATGTTGTGGATCTTTTCTGGTTGGGAGGGTATTTTTCCTCCTTTTTTCCTTTCAGTTTACATTACTATAATATTATTATTTATAGGTCCATTCATGTTTAGATTATTTAAATTATCATAAAACGATTACTTATTTCCATCTACACTTTTTCATCGTTTTGGAAATGTGTGCGTACATGGACATAGGGAAGGGCCTCCTCCATATTTTTGTGCCTTCATCCATTATTGCCACACCTGGTCCTATGGAAGAGGGAATGGTGTAGTTGTGGCATGAGCCCTAGTTTTGGTCATGTCATTACATGAGTTATGTAATTAAATTATTTAATTTAATTATTCCGGGCATTACGATCGTTTTTAGATCTTTTTTGACACTAAGTATGTTACCCCTCTACCACATATATCTTTTTTTTCCTTTCAAGAACATTCCTTATTTTAAGAATTCTATTTACATTTACAATTATAAGGATATGATTTTTCAAATACCTCTTCTTATACATTTTATTTTCAAATTATTTGATATATAATTAACTTTTACTTAACCATTTTTTGAATCATTTTGTTCAAATGTCATGCTGATGAAAAATTTCCCAAGGATTTTATATACAACTTCAATTATTTGGATTTTTTTATTTTATGATTATAACTAAAATGAAGAATGACTAACATATGTTTTAATTACACTTTTTATATCTATATATACTTTTTATACACATAATCAATTCATTTATTTAACACTAACTTCAATGATATGACAATTTTTTGAATATTATTTTAAATTCATAATTTAATTATTCTCTTTACAAAAGTGAAAAAACTATGTTTTTAACTTATAGAGAATGTAACTATTTTCATGACATCATGAAACCTTCTAACTTTTATTCTTCCACTTCACATTAAATATTTTTTTTAAAGAGAAATATTATCTTATATAAATATTTAAAAAAACTAAAAATTTTAAAACAAGAAAAATTATTTTCATGGAAATTATTTTTAATGAAATTTTATTAAAAAAACCAATATCTTATTTGTTTTGGAATTTTGGTATCAAATTTGACTCCAAAATAAAATTGTTTTTTGGCACAAAATATTATATTTTTAATGAAAAATATAATTGGATATCCAAAAGTATTTTATTTATGATATTAAACGCGTTTTTCAAATGTAAAAAGAAATAAAATATGTTATTCTAGTTACATGAGAGATATATAAGAAAAATGGGTAATCCCTTATAGTGAATGGTGATCCTATTATAGCTTATACATTTGGGTGTCTATGAGAGCATTAGTTTATCCAATTATATCTTATCTGATGGGGGGGGTCTAGACTGCACCATGTGATCCCCATAGAGATTTTATAATAAGATAGAATAGATAGCATTGGCTAAACCTGTTTCCACATATATGATGGGGAAACACAAATATCATTATCTGATCCCATTTAATCATATATGATTTGTTGTACTATATAACGTCGGGTTATACCATGATAAGTTATAAATTACATTGTCCTTAATAGTATTGGGTGACATCGTTATAGCTTATATAATGTGGTGGACCAGATAACACTGCAATGCATCAGTAAATGATTATATTGGAATTTTCTCATATTGTGATTCCATTTAAAAAAAATTACAAATTATTTTATGAATTTGATTATATTTTTTTTCAAAAGGGTATTATTTTTCGTTCTATTTGTTTTAATGTTTTTCAATGATATAAATGTTTGTATGTTTTCATCTAAAAATGAATTTTATCATTGTATCAATGTTTATTTAAATAAAGGTAAATATTTCATGTGGAAAATTTTATTTCATTGAAAAAAATTATTACTTCTTCTCTATGTCCCTTAATGAGCCTTTTTTTATTATAAATTTTAAAAATGATTTCGTTATGTTAAATAAAGATTATTGACAAGGATTAGATCAAGATGAAAATTTGGAATATTAATCATGATGAGAATTTTTTTAAAATAATATTTTACTATGAAAAATTTGATAATGTATAATAGTATCTACATGAAATTTATAGGTTTAAATTTTAAGAGTTAGTCTTAATTCAGTAAAACCGAAATTCGAAAAAATGAGCATGATTTAAAATATACGAAGTATAGTTTAATATATTTAAAATATGATATGTTTAAGGTAATGACCTTATAATTATGGCCTCACTATAAAATAACAGTGATTTAACTATAAATTAACGCATTAATATATCTAATGTGGTTTTCTTGGAATATGATGGCAATACTAGTTGATAAAGGATCATTATACCTAATCACCTAGACTTACTTGATGAACCTGCATTTATTCATGATAATAGTAACGGAGATCCATATAGAGATGAAGAAAATAAAATTAGTATCCCTCCAAAGTATAGAATAAAATTCATGTAATTACTGTTATAATGTAACTCCACACCAATGTTTTATAATAATTATATATGTTATATTTGATAGAAATTATGGAGCCATGGGTTTTCATGTTGATGTCACTAATCATTTACATATAATATCATATAATTTTTTTTGTAGATATTCCTCAGATGAAAATTTTATCCTCCTTTGATACCCAATTTTGATAATTAAATTACATTATTTTTTGTCATAATAATTTCTAATACCATGTAGGAAATATTACACAATTTTATGGCTATAATACATTTGAGTGAAGATGTATATTTAATAATGGAATGAGACACATCATTCTTCCACATGCAACCATATGGTGGAAATCGACCTGAAAATGGTCTTGAATGGTGTCTAATTTTCCACCAAAATGATGTATCATAAATCCAAATAGAAAAATATCCTAAAATTTCCATGACCAATTGATCATTAATAATTGAGGGATCCAAAAACATCACGAATCGATATTACCTATAAACTCTACAAATAACTAGGTTGATAGTTTTACACACCACAGAGGTAATTGAATCAAATATGAATGTATAACCCCTTGGTTACATATCCTTCATGCATTTATTAAAATATAAGTGAAAATTTTTAAACTGATACTCCACTATACCTAACAAAATGAATAAATCATTAAAAAGTGTTCCATACTCCATAGTAATATATAGAATCATTAATTTATTATTCTCTTAAAATCATTCATAAAAATGATGTAATCTGATCTCCATACTAATTCCATATAGATCTGGTCAGTTAATGAGTAATTATATAATTTTATAATAGAAATTTGAGAAGTTTTTGTTTTCCAATTATAACACTAATAAGTAACTCATCCCAAATTTCTTTAGATTCTCCATTGTTAGATATATTTATTCTTTGGATGAATCCATTTCTTCGAACCAGGATAGACTGTTGTTATTTAATAATTGTAATTTCCTTTTTAAATTAATATGTTTATTATAGGGTTTCCCCAATCAATTTTCCTTTATGGGATTATTCCAGGACATACACACCTCACTATGATTATTGAGATCCATTTTCTATTTACTAAATAATATGAAATGAATATCACCAATATTTCTGGAATAAAGATTAATGGAATAATGGAGCTATCTTATAGAGACCAAAAATAAAGATTCGCTATTTCATTCAGAATAGAGAATAAAAAATGAATGTTTTCAAAGCACCGAACAAGCTTACAAATTATGAATTAACACTTATCTAGTTGTTGTCAAAAAAATATCATCGGCTAAAACATCTCCTATATAGAATTTATAAATATTTGTACTTTAAAAATTATGTCCTAAGAAAAGGGAACTGTGAATCTAATCCCACTTCACATTACCACTAATATTAGTGATATCATTGTATGAGGGTGATTTTTTATCCTATATTTTTTTGTTGTTTGATCTGGAAGTATCCATAAGAACCTGTTTATCTATTAATTTTTTTGAATGTTAACAAATTCAAGAACAAAAATATGAAAATGATTTATATGGTTCACTTTTCCAAATGGAAGAAGAATCCATGTCATTATCAAAATTCCAAATTTATCATACAAACATCTTGTTCGAACATATTTCTATAGATATAAAATGAATCCATATTACCTAATGTTTCACATCATCACACCATGTCTCAGTGCTTCCAATTGTTCTTAATTAATAATAATCTTCAAACATTAATAAAAAAATTCAATAAAACACGAATTATAATTTTTTTTTCAATGATTTGTGTATTCTCATTCTGGATCATTTGCTCTCATTGATTATATTTTTTCAATATACTGATTACATGTCCATTTATTCTTCTAAATAATTAGAAAATATATTTTTTATCTTTATTATATATATTTTTACAGGATCATCTAATAGTATGGAACATATTGTAATTGTGATAAAAATATTATATTTCTCACTGGAAGAAATAAATAACATTTTAAGTTGAATTAAAAATTCAATCTCAAATAAGTACAATCGGATAATTTATCTCTATCCAATTTTTCATTATATTAAATCACATTCTGATTTTCATAGTCTATTAATAGTTAGTTAAAATGTTTATTTTTTCTTGTATAGTGGATTAAATATACAATTAAAATTATTTTATCTCCATCACATTAAATCATTTTTGAGCATTAACCCATTTTATTTCACCCCATCAGTCTGATATGGTGACTGTTTAGTTTTTTTATAGTCAAATATAATTATAAAAATATTTATAATTATTTGGTTCAGAGTAAAAATTCTAAAAAAAATGATTATGTTTCCAAAAAAAATGTCCAATATCACCATATATAAATATTTTATGCAATTCAAATGTCATATTTTTCGTTACTAAAAAAATACTTCTATAATCAATGGAATATTCAATTTTAATTTCAAACAATGGATGTATCACATAACTCCATAATCATGAATCATATATATTTGGTCATATAATGGATTCCAATGTAATATCTTTGTTTTTAAATATATAGAATTAAACTAAATATGGATTTATTTTTCGATCCATTTTCTAAGACGCCGTGAGATTACGAGTCTTTGTTAAACTCATATTGATATTATAAAAATATTAAAAATATTAATATAATTTATTTGATGTTTTCCTATAATATATTAGTAGGAATATAAATGTGTCTTAGATCAGAAATCAAATTCCAATGTTGAGATCATAGTGTGGGGTTTACACATGGAATGATATATTGTAGGAAAGCAAAAGGGAATTTAGTTGAGTGTGGTCGTGGGAAGATCAAAAATTAACTACATTAATTTAAATTATTTTTCAATTATTTTATTTGATCAAATTCCTCAATAAAAAATACCCATTAATTAGTCAATTTTATGTTCCTCCATAAAACATTAGAAACATAATGATTATCCATATAGGATCGTTCATGGATGAATGGTTAATCGATCAAGAATTTATGACTGGTACACAACATATATATTGACTCTCACCAATAATTAAAACATATGATCATTAAACATCAACAACAAATTCAAACCCATGGTAGGAAAAAAATTTATATGGAATTAAGAAGCTGGGGTATACCATGTAAAAACACATCAATTTCACTATTAATAATTGATTATCAAATCATCAGTCAATTTATGATTGACTTATTTGAATTTATTTTAGTTTATATTTTCATCCTTATAATATACACTAATCAAATACAACATGAACAAAAACCATGGTTTCTTTCTCTCATGTTTTTCAAATATTTAACCATTATTTCATAGGATTTTCATTAATTTTAGTTTTTTACAGGAGGTGTAATGAATACCCTATATTCCATCATTATGGGACCATTATTTGACAAAAGAATCCAATATTTTTGGAAAAGTTTAAAACCATATATACCATATAGGATATGATCAGAGGTGTATTACTTTGGAATTATGTTAACTATTTATCCTAATTTTACATTAGAAAATGGATATAGGTGTTGGTGGTTGGTTTATGATAGGATTAAATGTTGGAATCTGATTAGTGTTTATTGTGATGGTTGGTCAACACATATCCACATTCGCAAGTGACTTTTAGGGAAATATTAAAGCTTAAGTCTTGTGATTAGATTTTTTAGGCTTCCATATAATGTAAAATATTTGTTGGTATATGAATTTTACTCTAAAAAAACAAACATTCTTTGGACCCAATGACATCTCTCAGGTTACCATGGAAAATTAAATATCATTCACTATTTGATATATGTCACACAAAGTATTACCAAATGATGGAGGCCTAATGTGTACTCTAGGAGTACACATGCATGGAAATTATCAAGGACTAATGTAGGGGTATATTACATTGACACATCCAATTGCTCAAAAATATCTAGATTAATGATCGAAAACATATAAATGACCATTGAAAATGGTTAAAACAATGTGTATATGGGCATATGAAGAAGAACACGAGAACCAAAATGTGATGGTATGGGGTTTGAGGAATACATCATGTAGACTCTATTAATTCCATTTACCTTCATTGATAACTAATCTAAACCGTTGGTTCTTTATTATTGAAAAGATAATTTTATTATGATTTTTTTGGTCAATACACATGATCTTACATCATGAAATAAGATTTTTTTAATAGGATTATGATCCCCTATAAGGGATATTTCATGGGTGGAGTTAAAAGTATTTCTCCATGAGTCCTTAGTTGGGATCCTATATAATATCCCACTTTTATGGGGTTCATGGTAGTGTCAGTACCACCGTTAATAGGGAATCAATGAAGGATAATGATGATTGATCATGAATTGTAAGTTAGATGTCCTAATGGTCTTGTGTGTGTGCCATAACATGTACATTGGGGTCCTTAATTATCCAATTGGAAAATTATTTTCAAGGAAAGACAAGAATGGAATCTTGTATAATCATTCTAAATGATATTATATCTCTATGATTGAGTACTCCCATAATAAAACATTCCTAGAAAACTTAAATAGTATCCTATAACTCTATGTGTTATTTGAGACACCTTGAGACTGTTTACATGTTATGAGTATATTAGTGTATATTTATTATAATTTATATATCTCAAATTCTTATTAAATTTTCTACCCATTCCAGTTGAAAAATCATGATAATTCCCCTTAGTGAATTTTTGGATTTCCAATTACATGTTGTTACACTCAACCCTACATTGGATTTTTTTTATAAATTTTATGTCTTATATGGAGGGATAAACTTTGGTGGAGTCATATAAGGGCCTAGATTAGAATAATTACAATTTTTTGATAGAAATATCAGGTAGTTTACTTAGTGTTTCATTAGAAATTAGTCCCCCCTTTTGATAATTTTGAAATCCTTGTCAGTTTTTGGTTAGTCTAGTATATCACCCCTTTATCACATTATAGTACTAATTATTTTTATTTGATGAGAGTAACTGCCCAAAAATTTTATCAATGTAAATCCCATCATATATTTATTTCATATAGTATAATCACTTAAAATCACTTTAAGAAAACAATACAAACATTAGAAATGAATATTAATGAAATAAAAGGCTTTCCATGATGTTAAGGAACATAATCCAAAGGAATATTAGCATGACATTGGTAACAGTTACATGACCATTATGAATATAAAAAGAAATTGAATTGTAAGTTCATATAAGAATGTAAAAATATAATTTATCCATTATAGAATTTAAAATATGATAAAATTATGTCATATTAAATTTAAATAAATATTTTTTAAAAATAATTATTTATATATTGGTATTATTGTAAGTCATATATATTTAACTAAATTTTATTGATTAATACAATAATTTTAATGAAAATATATTTTCATTAAATTTATTCATAAATAAATATTATTATGTCTTATGGTTATGATATAATTTTATGATACCTTAATTAATTTTTCAATGTGTTATAAACGAAGTTATAATTTTTAATTTTGTATTTTCTTCATCAATGATCATTTTAATTAAAATTTAAATTTCTTATATTTAGACTATTTTTTCCTAGAATGGATTTTATTTTATTATTAAAAACTTAAAATAATAGTTTTGGTGAATTGTTATAATTTTTCTAAAATAATAGAAATTTTATTAATAGTGTAACGTGTTAATTTAAGATATTTATACATTATTAGTTAAATACCAAATTCAATGATTCATTAATGATGTTATATCCATAGGTGTCAACTCCCAAGATCTAATTAGTATATTTTGTCTCATAAATCTACACTATTTCTGGTGTTGAGAAAAAGGGAAAAAATGTTGAGTAATATAATGATTAATCAACTGTCTCCACCATTAAAAATATCATCAATCACTAACTCTTCACTTAAATCATCTCAAGTATTATTACTTAACCAAATTATGCTCAAATATTATCCCAACACCATAACCCATATGAATGAGATTTTTTTATTAACAAAAGGCCAAAACTAATCCCCTGAGGAGGTTCTCAAGAAGAAGGAATCAAGACAGAAACACCTTTTTATTTTAGTTGAATTTCATTTCATGTTCTTTTATTTTATGTTTTATCCACACCTACCCTCATAAAAATGTATTTATTAATATAGTTACTTTCATATACTGGAGTTTTTTAAATTAATGTAATAATTCACCATCATCTATATTCATCCATTCTTTTATACTAAAAGTGATATCATCGTCTATGATGTGTTAATTTATCACATTCAAGGACACAAATTTTCTCTATTTCTATTACCATATTCAAGGATGGTAATGAAACCATTTCTATATATAAACCAAATTATAATATATTTATTATATATTATGTAATGTTACATAACCATATTTTAAACTTGATATTAATTTACAAAACAAAATGATGTTATTGTGACAGAAGCCCACCAAAATAATCCCAAACAATTATAATTAATTATTAATCTAATTTTCGACCATTATTTAATAATAAAAAAGATATATAAGATCAATATTACATTTTTAATATCATTAATAACATATATTTTTATTTCGGGATACTTACAACTACATTATACGACCTTTCGTACATGTATACAAGTTAACCAATCAGGAAAACCAGGGAATCAAACACCCCTACCAATTAAATGGAACCTAATAGCCCATTAAAAGTACATAAAATAGAAACAATAATGTTATAATAAATAATATATATATATAAAGGGTTCTAGGGGGATTTAATAATGAATATAATTTTATTATTCTAGACAATATGATCATGTGAATAATACCCTCAGACTTAAGGTAAGGGATTCTACCCGACCGTACATTATTCCTTCAGGTTACTCATTCTATCATTCTACCCAAAAGAAATTTTATATTATTTTCTGGTACATCTTCTAATGTTGTCTATATGTTCAAAAATAATTTATTAGGATCAATTCATCTTAATATTTATGGACATACATGATATTGAATTGTTCACAACTTAATTCATCCCGATTAGCAAGCCCGGTTTATGGAAACTTCTTGATTTATTAACCAATTTTAAGTGCACTCTATAATATATTTTAAGCTGCCAATGATTTTAAAAAATCACTCATATTAATTTGAAATTTTTATCTATTGACATATTGTTTGATATAAACTACCATTTCATTTTATGCATTCAATGTTCTTTAATATTTTCCACAAACCTCACTAAATTGATTTAATTGCAATGCTTCCTAAATAAACTTTTTAAATGTTACAACTTTAGTTGACATCACTAATCATGATATATACCAATATTCAATTATTAAAATCCATGTATTATTTTATTTATTATTTGAGTTGCATTATTATGATACACCCATTTATAATGCTTTATGACATTCATATGATACCCAAATAATTCCATGGGTAACCGGTGGGTCTATTTTAGATTGCATGTGTATGATGGGTTTTGGGGAAAAAATATTCACAAATATGTTATAATGGGTTCACCAAGATATTTTTCTATTCCATTAAGTAATGTTTAGTCTCATGAGACATTATGTGCCACAGTCCTGGTGGTAATCCTTGAATCATTCTCCATGTTCAATAGACATGGTGGTTAGCCTAGACTCATGCTTCTAAATGTGAAACGGTCAACAGATCATTCTAAATTAATGATTTCGGTTTTTTCCACATTAATTTCAATATATTATTATATGATAAAAGGATATTATTCCTTATATTTAATCATTTTCGATGCCTTTTTTGTATCGTTATGGTATTCCAACCCACTAATGTATTAAGAATTTTTATTATGGTTATTACCTTAGCATGATTTTATCTCATCCCTTTTTCCATGTTGTCCCCATGTTATCCTATGTTAATGTAAGGGTTTAATGGAAGATATGTGATCATTATAAAGATTTAATGAAATAATTATTTTAGGAAAATTTTGTACCAAATATCAATTACACGAGACTTTATGATCATTGGATTATTATGTGATGTTTAATTACACTTAAAATCATGTAATTTTATGTGGAAAATTCTAGGGTCTTTATAGTTGGTATCCGAAGAAAATTTAAGTTACATTTGTAGAATTGGTCTTTTGAAATTTTGTAAGAACCCTAGTGATAAGACTATGTATGAAATAAATAACTTAATTTTTTTTAGAATAGAGTATTTGGGTTATCAAGAAAATACATCCCTTTTTGGATACTACACGAAGATGATGTTTTCGAATATATTTAATTATTTGTAACAACTCTAACAAGATATTATGAGGCTAGATCGAGGTAACATGGTACATGACAACATGAATTACTATGCACCTATATTGATAGTCCTTGGACGATATTCTTGGATAAATTCATATTGTCATGATGAACCATTATTATGTGATCAAAAAATGTAAATAAGAAAATAATAATGAAATAGATAATGGATAACCTAAATTGAATTCAAGGGTATCACAAATAAGTATATACATTTCCTTTACAATAATATACCATTATTTTCAATGTTTCCTTTTATTTATTCACATTATTTAAGTATTAAATGACAAAATTTCACATTATATTTCATAGCTAATGTTTGGAAATAGAATAACTCATCCCAACAATCAATGTGAAAGAGAATGGGATGATTTCCCAAATTAAATTAAAAATATAATTGGAATGAGTGCTCAAAACAACATGGAAATACTAGCTAAGAAAGCTCAATTTATGAATAAAAACAAGAATCGTTTGGAATTCCCTATGACAACATAGAAAGAGGATGTTGTTTTTGAATCCATCCTGGGGGAAAGGCCTCCCTTGTTTATAGGATCTTCTTATCCCCTACCCATGGAACAGATGATTAACTACATTGAAAATATGAAATTAATTTACTAGTGCTCAAAATAAGAAAATGTTGTGTTAGAAATCTATTATTTTGATAGGGATGCAGATCTGTGGTGGAAACTGATCCATAATATGAATTTCAAAGAAGAATTTGATTCCATGGATTTTGTGGACATAAAATTTATGGTTTTCAATAAAAATATTCCTCAATCAACACATATCAAGATGGGATGATAGTTCCTCAGACTAAATTAGAAGGTATATGATTCTATCGGGGCTTATGAAGAAAACATTACAATGATTTCAATATATTCCTTTGGCATTGTCTTGAAAACCAAGAGAAATGGAGATCCATTTGTTAGGGGAATAAATTATAGTCTATTAAAATCCTTGTAGATTAAAAACATTATCATCTATGTGGATATTTACCATATATTGCTTATGTTTGAAATGGATATTGAAGAAACTCAGTGGACATGTGGTCCTCATAAAAAAAACTGAAAAATAGAGACAAATATGGGGTGATCTACAAAGAACTCAAATGATTGAAAAAGGCAGAATATAGAATGTGTCAAAAAAATTTGGATGAATATTCTTATAAACATTCTAATGAGATACCTTAAATGAATCAAATATAGAATAATTTGAAATCATGAAATTAACATCCTAGGGGACATGAAGAATTTGATAATTTAGAAGAAATAATTAAGGTCTAGATCAAGCCTCCACCACCCATATTTTTTAATTTTTTTTTTCAGAATCACTTTTAAGGAAATGTGGTAAACCAACAATGTTCAAAACATAGTAAATTATCAAAACCCATATGAAATTATAAAGTCTTTACAAAAAATATAAACCTCTAGTTATTAGGGGTAATAAACATAAACCTCTACCAAAATAATGAAAGTAATATTCTATCAATATAGTTGAGGAGGAACCAAAAAAAAACTATATTGTGATAAGTACACTGGTTATTAATAAAAGAATAGTGAATGAACTATTTTATTTTGATTCTGTGAATTCTTTCATATCATCTTAGTTTAGTATAACTATTTAAATACCACATTGAATTTTTGATGTTGATTTTTCTATGAGAACAAGTAATAGAGAAATTATAGAATCCATAGTACATAAATTATTCATGTTAAACATTAGTGGACTGAACAACACAAATAATTTTTTTGTACTACATTTTGTATAGTTTGATTCTATATTATTCATGGATGGGATATCATTATACCAATACCACATAAACTATTAATGAATTTGAGATTACTCTTCACATCTCGAATCATATTTCACAGTTTTACATGTGTAATGAGGAAGATGAATATCCTTTCAAATCATCAACTCATGTTCTGATATTACAAAATTATAAGAAAGAATATCTTATTAAAATGATTGAGATAAAGGAAATGATCAGTGTCAAAGGCATTCCAATTGTGAGGGTTTACAAAGACGTATTCATTGAATACTAACCTATCCTTCCTCATGATCATGATTATGAGTTCCCAATTGATATTATTCATGTATATATTCTTATATAAATGACACTATATAGAGTGTATATTTTTTGTGGTAGAATATTTTAAGGAGTGTTACTAGAGAATATTGATAAGTGTTTTATCTGTCTGAGTGGTTCACCATGGGGAGAACTCATCCTCTTTTTAAGAAAAAGGATGGATTGATGATCCTTTTTATTAATTACCATGAACTCAAAATAATAAATATAAAGAAAAACTATACCCTTCCTCTTATATATGACCTTTTTTATCAGCTATATGGGACCAATTATTTCGCTATGGTGGAAATTCTATTAGGATATCACCAATTGAAAGCGAGGATAGAAGATATTCCAATGTCTATGTTTTGAATGAGGTCTAGACACAATGATCTCATATTGATTCCCTTTATACTCACTAATACTCCAAAAAATATCATGGATTAAATTCTTATAGTATATATATATATCCTTAATACATTTTTGTTAGTCATTATTAATGATATTTTGATATACTCCAAGAGAAAGAAGTAACATGTGAATCATTTGAATATTGTGTATCAGAAATTTTTAATGGAGAATCCATATTAAAAGTACACTAAATGGGATTTCTAGATTGTGGATGAATCATTATTTTGGAATGTTCTTTCCAACAAAAGGATATATATATGGACCCTTAAAAACGAAACAAAATAGTGGTCCATGGAAACTTTTGTAAAAGATATCCATAATTTCCTTATCCAAGTTAGGTATTATAGATTATATGTGATGAAATTATCACAGTTGCCATTCATAATAAAAAATGACACAAAAGATAGTGATGTGTTTCTTCACTTGTGAAATTGAAAAAATATTTATGAAGCTCAAAAATAAGCATATCACATCACTAATACTCACACTCTGGACAAGGGAGGATCACTTTTTGGTTCAAAAAGATGCCTCAAAAAAGGGATTAAGATATTTAATAAATCAAAATGTTAAATTGATATACTCTGTCTCCAAGCATTTAAAAATCCATGAGAAAAACTACCCTACACATGACATGGAGTTGGCAGCTATGATCCTCTAGATGAAATTTTTTTGGCAATATCACAATGGGGATATGGGTGATATATATAATAATAAAAAGAGTATCAAATATATAATCATTTATAAAGAACATAATATGTTCTGAAAAATATTTTTATTGATCATCACTGACTTCTATTTCTCAATCCACTACCATCATGGGATGGAAAATAAGGTGGTGGATAATCGTAGTAGAAAATTTCATGCATCTTTATCAATGATGAGAATTAATAAGGATCTAACCTTCATAGATTTACAAAGGATGGGCATGGGAATCATTAATGTAGGAACACAGTCAATACTTTCTAAAATGGGGGATCAAACATCCGTTGTGGGTAAAATAATGGATTATCAAAAAATTGATGTAGAAATTCATAAAAATCCTGATGCTATCAAGAATGAAAAATCAATCGAGCTCATGATCGGTGACGCTATAGTCCTAAAATTTTTTCCATGAATATTTCTCCCATAAATTGCATTTCAAAATAATGATCTTTTGATTGATTTACATAGTTCAACCTTCTCAATTAAACTAGTTAGTGAAAAGACCTATCGACATCTATAAGAGAACTTTTGGTGGGAAAATATGAAAAACGAGTTCAATGAATATACATTATTGTGCCTTGTATTTTAGCAGTTGATGGGTGAATAGAAAAAGTATAATGAATATGTTAAATAATTACCCATACTACGATGGAAATGGAAAATCATCACTACAAAACATTTTAAATTGGATTGTAGTAAAATCTAGTGAAAAAAATAATATATTTATATTGTGTATGTTATAACAATGACAGATTACATTATCACTAATTGATATTACTTATCTGATGATAAACTTTGACAGATATATATCAATGAAGTGGTAAGGCTTCAGGGAGTAATAATATTTATTTGATATGATTGAGATACAAGATTCACATCAATGTTCTAAAAGTTCTACAACATGATCTCTATACTGAGATGAAATTCAGTACATCATATCATCCCCAAACAAATGGCCAATGTAATAGAACTATTCCGACACTAGAAGACATGTTTTATCACGCTCTATGGACTACCAATGATTATTGGACCATCATTTTCCTCTAGTTGAGTTCTCTTTCAACAATAGTTTTCACTCGAGCATCTGAATCATTCTATATGAGGACAATTATGGGAAGTGGATTAAAACAGCAACATGTACGGAAGTTGTCGATAAACAAAATAATATTGGAACTGAAATGGTCAATTCAATTGTGTAGATAGAGAAAGCAATTTAGGGTCACATCAAGGAATCCAAATATTGAAAAAAGTCCTACGTAGAAATTCATCAAAGTGACCTCATGTTTATGATCAGATAAATGTTATTCCTCCCATATCTACATAGAATAGAATCAAGAGATTTTGGAAGAAAAGAATGCAAAGTCCCAGGTACAACTTCCCAATAATGAAATTTGATTGTATTGGATCTATTTCCCATAAACTATAAATTCCACAAACCATGTATCATGTACATGATGTATGCCATGAATCCCTCTCGAGGAGGTACATACCTAATCCCTAACATATAATAAATTCATAGGTGCTACAATTGCAGAATGATATTTCTTATGATGAGCATCCATGGAAGATCTTGGATCATAGAGATAAGATACTACACAATAAGACTACTAACCTTATCAAAGTACTATGGTACCACAATATTTTTGAACAGTAAACATGAGGACCAGAGGAAGCGATGTAGGAGAAGTAACCACACATATTTTTAGCTTAGAATGAAAAATGGCATTTCAAGGGGGAAATTTCATAATGAAGGAAGAATTTAAAGGCCAATAATTTTTATTAATGAAATTCCATTCATATAAATACTTCGTGTAGTATAATGACATAAAGAAATTTACTAACATAATAAAAACATTATAATCAATAATTAATGGAATAAAAGTCATTAAATGATGTTAATGAACATATACCAAACGAATGGTAACATGACTATGGAAATTGTAACGTGACCCTTATGAGTAGGAAAAAAAATTAAATAATAATATAACCAATGAAGGTATAATTAAAATTTATCCATATTATAAGTGACAATACGATATAATTACATCACTGTATATGTAAATAAATATTTTTAAAATTATTAATTAAGTGTTGGTTTTTTAATAAATCATAAATTTTTATTTTCATTTTTTGATTAATGTAGGTATTTAAAATGAAATGAATTTCCCAAAAACCAATTCATAAATTAATATGTGTATGTATTATGATTATGAGATAATTTGATGAGATAATAATTTATTTTCAATACTGTTATTACTGTAGTTATAATTTTAAAATCTAGATTTTCTATGTAAATTGTGATCTTAATTAAAATTAAAATCTATCCTATTTAGATAAATATTTTCATTAAATGAATTTAATTTTAAAATTCTACCCATATAATAAGGGTTAGGTTTGTTTTTTTTTCTAAAATACAATTATTTTTGTGAATAGTGAATTATAGTAATTTATGGTATTTATAAATTTTATGTTAAATACACAAATTCATTAGTCATAAATGATGTCAGAACAATTTGTTCAATCTCACATGACATAATAAATTAATTTGTTCTTAGGAATCTAAAATATTTCCTTTCATGAGAACAATAAAATATTATTGAGTAAAAAAATGAGAAAACCCACCTCTCCGCTAACATAAATTTCACCCTTCTGAAACACTTTTCATCACACCTCTCAATCCTAGAGACTTATCCAAATTATAAAAAAATATCCCCCAAATAACCATAACCACAAAAAAATGATTTTTATCTTAATAATATAAAATAAAAAAACCCCTATGGTGGTTCAAAATAAGAACGATTCAAGTGGTAAATCCCTCTTCATTTTAATTTAATTTATTATCAGGATCCATTCTTTCAATTTCCCCTCATCATATAACAACATCCAAATGTTATGAGTACTAATTTAAATTATTTATAGTGGAATTTTATTATTCTATTAGAATAAGTCATCATCATATCTTTTTCCCTCCCATTTTATATTTAAAATGAAAACATCGTCAATGACCTGTTAATTTATAAAATTAAAGGATACAAGAGTTTTCAATTTCTATTACCATATTCATGGATGTTTTTGAAACAATATTTATGGTTAATACAGATTATATTATATTCATTACATCATATGTAATGTTATGGATCCATTTTATAAATAGTACATTAATTTATGAAATAAAATGATTTTTTTTCTGATGGAAAAATGCCTATATAAACACAAAAAATTATCATTTACTACATATCTAATAATTCATCCACATTCCATAAAAAATTATATTTATGAATCATTTATCCTCAAGAATATATTTTATAACATATTAGTACAAGTATATAAAATTACTACTTCATTACATGACCTTTCATACTTGTATATGAGTAAACTGATGACAAAACCTAAGGAAAGCTAAACTCCTAAATGATGAAAATGAATATATTAACCCATAAAAAATCTATAAATTAACATTAATAAGGTATCATAAATCAAATACATACATGAATTTTTTTTACTTTCTAATTAATGAATATAATTTGACTACGTAGGACATTAAGATTATGTAAAGAACATATTCATTATTAAAGTAATAATTTTAAAATAAACATCCATTTTTCGTTATGTATCACTTTATTTCTTTTTACCCAAATAAAATTTTATTTTATTTTTATATGAATTTTCTAAATGTTTTTTAATTGTTAAAAACTCTTATATCAAGATCTATTTATTGTTTTTAGGGGAAATACATTCATTTAAAAGGTTACCTACTCAATTTTTTCCATAAGAAAACCTAATATAATGTAACTTCCCTAATTCTTACAAAATTTCATGTCCATCCAATATTATATTTTAATCCACCGTTATTTTTACAAACTAAATCATATTATTACGAAAACATGTTTTTATTCCTTCTAGTTTTATATAAAAAAATATTCATGTTTTTGAATTAAATTTTCATTAGTATTTTCATTAAATAACACTACAATTTTGTAATATAATGTTTCATAAAAGAATTTTTTAGATGTTATCAATTCAAATTGAAAACGAAAATATTGATCTATTCCTATTTTTCATTATTAAAGTACATGAATGATATAATTTTTCTCATTCATGGGACATTATATGGTATGCCCATTTTTTATGTTATATCACATGTTTATGAGAACCAAATAATTTCATATATAACCCATATTTTTATGGTACATTTATTGATGATTATTTATGTGGAATACATAATCATGAATAGGTTAATAAGGGTGTTCCCAGATAGCGTTATAAATCATTATTTAATGTTTACTCTCATAATAATTTTTGCTAAACGATCATGGTCGTAAGCCTTGAATCATGATCCATGTGAAACGGTCTATGTAGTTAGCCAGGACTCATACTCATATAAGTGAAATGACCCTTGAATCATGATAAGGTCATGATTAAGGATTCTAAAAATTACAATGAATCCATGATTATATGAATCCAGGTTAACATTGAATATATGTAATCTTGTTCCATGGAATTTTATACTATCATGTTATTTCTTCTAACCCATGTGATGAAATTTATTCTTATTTTTATTCACTAACCATGATTTTAGATCATCCCTTTCTTCATGTTATCCATATCTTATCTATGGCCTCTTTAAATTCTCAGAAGAGAGTAAAATATTTTAATGAATATTAAATAAAATAGTTTTTTATTTTTTAATAATGTTTTTTAATTATATAATTAATCTCCAAGACATTATAATTTATGATCCTTGTATTGTAATTTGATGGTTCAGTATTATTCAACTAATGTAATGATATTTATAAAATGATAGGGTTTTAATAATGTGGAATAAATTTTATTCATTAAATTGTATCCTTTTTACTTTCTAAACATTTCATGTGTTTTGAGATGTGTTTTTTTGTTCAAATAATTATGATAAGTCCACACACGTATGAGTTATTCCTACTTAATGATCATTACAATACCCTTTCCCATTAATGGAGGTTTTGTGGTAGATAATCCCAACATATCACTGGGATGTAATGACTCAGTGGATCAGGTCAGGAAAAGGTGGTATCCATATTAGTTGTCATGATCTTTTTAATATAGCTTATATTTGTCTTATTGCTATGAGTTTTTATAGTAATTTATTGAAATAAAGTGGCATTTTTACATAATCCGGTTTCAGTCTAGGGAATCAATTGTCTATATGGTGTGTATCATATCAATTCAGTAGGTATTTTATAATTAAATTTTTTAATAATTTCATATAGACCATGGTAATAGGGAAATAATTACTACATTAATCCTAACTCAATGGTTTTTTTGTTCCGTTTCATTCTTAAGTCAGTTCTAAAAATATGTTCACGAATATGGTGCATCTTCATTTTTTCATAATTACTCCATTAAGACAACCATATAGAATTCCATTGAATAATAAAAAACTAGATATTCTAAGTGATGATTCTTCATCAAAGGAGTTGGTATAGTTATGTATAACTATGTGTGGTTATCAATTTATTCAACTACTTTATGAGTAGCATATTTTTAAATTTGTTCTGGTAAAAGATACATGTATTCTATGTGAACTACATGATATTTAGAAGAAGTGATCACCTAAGTATCAGGGTGATCTAAACACCCATGATGCTAAGGAATATCTAGAGAAGTTTTTTAGATATTTATTTATTTCTACGACACCTAAAAATATATTGGAGATCATAGAAGTGATAAATCTTCTTGGATTGTTGAACAATGTGGGAGACTAGTGTCTCGGTCTCACAATGGGATAGCTAAATTGTGGTAAACTATTGTGTGCCTATTTATGAAGTATTTCATTACAGAAAAATTTTAATCATTGTGCGTATTATATATTCTTAATTTACAACATGTAAGTGTTATAATCGTATAGTATTCAGTGAGGATTAATCAACTCCCACCATAATATGATGATATTGTTTGATATACATTATTCAGGGAACATAACATTGAGTTGGTATTATATAGTAATAATAAAGAATTTGTGATATCTCTTTTTATACCAACCTATGATGGATTTATTTAGTGGGATTTAATAAAATAAAACATTGTTGAAATATAAACATTGACTTTATGTAATAGTAGAAGGAATAAAGTTTCCATAACCTCTTTAAAAATTAGGGGATTATATTCTAACATATATTGGAGTACAATAATCTTGATGAGATGATCCCTAGATAGTTTTTTTTTGTTTTTCAGGTCTCATATGATTTCTCGAGTCATCTTTGGGAGAGGCAATGATTCTATTTTGGTAGTTTGGGACTTCATTCTTGATATTTTTTCTAACTACCAAAAAGAAAATGGGGACACATTCAATGGACCAAATAAAATGAATAAATTGAATGAGAAATGATTTCCATAGGGATGTGGACGTGGAAGAAGATATCATAGAGAAGTATGAGGTGGTAAGCCATTTTGCTTATTTCCCCCACCACCACTATGTGGTATGGACCAAGTTTGGGGAGATGATGGTCAGTGGAGTGTATTGATGGAAAAAGAAGATTCCAGTGACTCAGAGGATAAATTAATGATTAAAAATATGACATATATATTATTTTGATTATCTAATGTACTAATAGAAATGGGTGGGTCCACACATTTCATTCCACTTATTTGGTTTGTGACATAATAATTCTCGTTATTCCCTTTGCTCAACCATTTATCTTTGATGCTCTTACGTGTGGTGACTCAATGACTAGAAATGTCTATATGGAGTGTGACTCTTCTTTTGGATGTTATTATTTATTAGGTTATCTCTTTATATTAGTGGTAAGGCCTAATTTAATCATCTTGGATATGCCCTAGTGGCCCATATTTCATATCTGATTGGCTGTTTTAGGTGGAGAATATAGTGTATCACTTCATATGTAGATTTTTTCAATTTTTGGGATAAAAAACAATGATGTGTATAATTTTCTCATAAATAGTATGATACATCTAAATAATCAATTTTTTACTAGCATTAACCTTGTATAAGTTGATAAAATTGGATGTCATTTTTATGGTGAAACTGTATATGGATATATTGCATGAGGACATTCTATGAAATCCTATTCCCAAAGAGATATATGTTTTTTATTAATTTCACACTAAAAATACCCTAATATCTTCAAACACATGTCAAATAGATCCTATATTGAATCAATGGATGATTTTATAGTTTAATGACCTGCATAAAAAGGGTATTGTATGAATTTTTTCTTCCCACTAGGAAGAGATAGTGTTTTCCACAAATATGTTAGTAATGAGTGTGTGTTTTTATATGGAATATCATTACCTAAACTAGGTGACCATGAACAATAAGTGTCCCCTAACAAGGATTGAAAACATATAAAATCAATTGAGATGGTAAAACAAATTCTCAATGATTGTACTCATATAATTCATTCACAATTTTCATGTACTACATGATGATATATTTCAGATGTTTCTCATATGTCACTATGATCAGGAAGAGTATAGGATGATGCATTTCGACATGATTAATTCCTTGAAATACTTCATTTGAATTATGAATCATATCATTTTGAAAATCAAAGATGAGTTGGTGGTGATATTTATTGATGGCATTTTACAGTACTAAGAATATGATTAGACAAACTGAAATATTTAAGGATGGTCCGAGACATACTCTATGATTATCGTATATACATAGATCTCTTGATGTTTTGGCTCTAGATTTAGTTTTTCTTATATTATGAAAGATTATTTATAATGGGTTTTTAGAAGTTTTATAGGATTTCTTTGATTTACTGTTTTCAATGTATCCAACAAAAAGAATAAAGGGGTGGAAATAATCCATAGTATGGCATTCTATTACACAAGATCTATTTTGAACATATCCAATATATCTACACATTTCCTTAAATTGAAACAAAAAATGAATCCATACCTTTGGATTGATAGGTTCCATTAGTTATTTTTTTGTTGAGGTAGCGGTTGAATTGATCCTCCAATATTTTATTTCTAGAATAGGGTTCCAAGTATATAAGGTTTTTTATGATTTATGGAAGGGACACAGTTTTTTAATTTGAGTAGTGATTTATTCACCTATGGGTCTAAGTAGTTGTAGTTTCATGATTTAAACAACTTGCCCAATGATCTTGAGTATGAATTAATAGTTTCTTCCTTGATGATGTGGTGACAATAACTTTTGGTTGAGTGGTGTAACATATAATTTTATTACAATAGGCTCATGCATGGAATATCATAAAAGGATATAAAGTTGTGATATATGTTATAGAAAGAGTTACCCAAGTTATTATTTCTTTTATATGTTCTATATTCCTAAGAAGAGTAATTTTTTGGAGGATTATATAAATTACATATCATGATCATTGTTTCTTAATAAGTATTCTGAGAACTATACCTCATTATAGTTTTCATTATTTTAAAAAGATGATGTTATATATCTATATTATATTTTCATTACCCCACAACATCTACAATATTTTATACAGGAAAAACTTTTGAGCTCTGTGATTTCTTCTTCAATCGCCACCTATGATGATTTTTTGTCTCATTCATTCTTCTCCTATCCAAAATCTCTCTCATTTTCCCTTCTCCTAGTATTTTATTCTCTTTAGGTTATGGTTCTCCATCACATTTCTCAGCCACCATTTCGATCTTCCATCTGATGTTTCTTATTTCCTCCACATCTTTCTATTCTGTATTTCCCATTGTGTTATCCCCCATCTTGGTATTGAATGGTGGTGAATTAGATAATGCGGTATAGTGTTCTTAGAGTTTCGGTATAGATAATCGGTTGACTGGGTGTTGGTTTTAGCTATCAATTTTCCTAATTTATCCTTTTAGGACCATATAATCAGTCATACTTATCCTTTCGGTATAGATAATCGGTTGACTGGGTGTTGGTTTTAGCTATCAATTTTCCTAATTTATCCTTTTAGGACCATATAATCATCCTAGATTGTTTTCTATTATCCTCATTGGATTCTTCATGGAGGTTAGTGTATTGGAGAATTACAGTATTATTTTTTCATCTCCTCCATACAATCCATGGAAGTTCTTTTCATATTGTTCAGATTTCATTTTCATTCGGTTTTTGGTGTTTTATTATTGGACATTGGACTCAGTCACCTTCTACCTTAAAGCAGCATTATGATTCATTAAAACTATTCTTTTGTTACTTTTACCAATTATCATCCCTTGGTCAATCTATGTTAGTGGATTTTCTAGAGGCTCTTGGATGTGCAGTTTGTGTAGTAACCAATTATCAAAGAGCTGCAACCCAGGGAGTCCATTCTCCTTCAAATGTATTTCATTTTGGGTGCTTCCAATAGATGGTTCCTTCTTCAGTTTGATTTCAACATGATGTAATTCATGGTTCATTTCAGGAGGCTTATTTTGATTTATTTTTGAATTTTGAAATTTATAATTTGGAGTGAACTGGTCATGGATGTATATGGTTTCTGATACTATTTTGAATTTTTAATTTTGAATGGTAATTGATGGTATTTTTTGAACTCTCCATATAAGTTTTTTTGTGTATGAGTTTTATATTTTTATGTGGATCTCACTCCTCCTAATGTTGTATTTATATGAAAAAATGTATTTTCTATTAAAAAATATATCCATTTGATGTGAATATGATGGATATTTTGATGGTGGGGAGGACCTCATCCTTTCTATAGGAATTACTATAATAATTATTATGATGAAGGAAAATGTTATGTAAATGTTTAAAATATCCTAAAATGTGGTATATCCTAGTTTGGAAAATTGGTATTTGTACCTTGAAGAACAATTTTAGTTGCTAGGGAGGACGAATTAATTATTTGATTTTTTCTCATGATGTCTCACATATCCCTATCATATAGATATGAACCTAGTATGAGGTGATTTATATCAACCCATTGAGGTGATAGTATGAATATTGAATGGAATATCTAGTATATTATAGAATTGGATATGAAATATATATCTCAAAAATATTCTATATGGGTTATCATAGAGTGACTAACTCATTTGTCCCACTTTCTAGCATTCTTTGTGAATTGTCTAATAAGGATCATTTGAGGTCTATATGATCCTAAGATATTACATCTCTGTGGATCTCCGATGATGATCATTTTATACCATGATCCTCATATCATGTTGTGACTATGGACTATCTTTAAGATGAAAATTGGTAATTGGTTTTATTTTCACCCAACACAAACAAAAAGTATTGATTGACAACTTGAGCATAGTATTAAATTTTTAGAGGACATGATTAAGTACACCATGACTGCGTTTTTACACTATATGGACTATCACATAACATTGGTAGAATTTTCATATCGAAAAAATAACCATTCTATAATTTTTATGAAAAATTTGTTGTCATTGAACAAAATACCGACATGATAGTACTATGTTGGGTTGATCCATGGGAGTTACTAATAATTGTCTTATATTAATTTTGAACTATGATCGATATGGTGGATAAAATTAACATTATTACTATGAATACAAAAATATATTTTATTTTCTATATAGACATATGATGGGGAGAAATTTTAGTTTGAGATTGGAGACCATGTGTTCCTAACGGGGTCACTTTGACAAGGATTACATATATCTGGTCTGGGAAAACTTTCATATCGAATTTTAATTAATCCATTCCAGATACAATGTATTTTTTGAGAGGAGTAATATTCGTGCTAATTATTACCATACGTTGATCAGGTAAATTAATCCATCAATGTGTCACAACATAAGAGCTACGCCTTCACAACTCGTCTCATGTAATAAACTAGGGAGAGGTAGAAATCTATTTTGGGGATGTGTTTGTAGAGTACCCAATAAAGTAAAATTGTTGGTATGCTATTATCCTCACTGGGTGAGAAATTCCATTATCTTGTGTCTATTTGGAGTATTAAAATAATTAGGATGTCACCTAGGATCGAGAGACCCATATTCGAGATGTATTCCCAAAACCATTTTAATGAAATGTTTTTTTTATATTTTTAGGATCAAACTCTATATGTTAAGTGTAACACCCCAGGTAAATAAAGAATATAAAATTTTGATATTTATCCATATTGTTTGAATAAAATATTAATATTACTTTAAAGGGAACACTATGCTTGATGGCTTACCCAATATGCAACAACGAGTTCCTTTGAAATCTTACGTTGCACTCTAATAATAAAATAATATTATTTTAAATGGTAGTTAACCCCTAGCCATTGTAATTGCGGGAATGAACATAACTAACTAAAAAATGATTATATATGTTTGTAAAATATTTTTACTCTTTAGAGTAAATGTTAGAGGAATAAAAATGCGAATAAATCCAATTTTAAGCGTAAACATTCTAATATTCTATAAAGGGTCGATTAACCGACTTTTGATGGAAAACCTCTTTTACATCCACATTTTTAAGATTTTATGTGTTATATTTTACAAGATAAAATTCTTCTTTAGAATCGGGAAATCAAAATTTACTTTGTGTTATTTTTTGGTATTTTTCTGATGAAGTTCAATTTTAAATGAATAAGGAAAAATGTTGTATTTTAATTCAAAAACACATTTTAATCTAATTTATTTATATGATTAGATTATCTTTTGAATTGGTTTTAAAGTTAAATTAGAATATATTTTTACCATTTAATCAAATAGTGGTCATTGGAATTAATTTCACTTTGAAATTGGACTTAAATTAGTGTCAATCTTTTGATATATATTGTTTCATAAAAACACGCTATTTGTTCTGACAGCGGGAAATAATTATTAAATATATTAATGTAACTTATATTTTATCAATTTTTTAAAATAGATATAATTTTTGAATTTGTAATATCAAATATAGATTAGGGTGAATTTTTGGTAATTTTCTGAAAAACTACAATTTTTGATGAATAGTGAAACCACTATGTGGTACTTATAAAAACTGATTTTCCATTTAAATGAAATTTTGCCGCCATTGTGTTTTCAATTTCAAAAATCCAACATACATGGTTTTCAGTAAGAATTAAAATTTTGTTCAATTGGATTAAAATAATTTTTTGGTGAATAGTAACTTATTAAGTTTTTAATCACGATTAGAGGTAATTATTGTAGTTTAAGGTAAAAATAATGTTTTAATAATATGAAATGGCCTAGCCACATGTCATACCCTCATTTAATGAGTCATGGACGACCAAGACAATCTATGGGTCAACTTGGGGACCCCATGGAGCCACTTTGGTTGGAAAATGACATAAATACCTTTTTATTTAATGTTAAAACTAAAATGACACAAACATGATTTTTTTTACAAAAACAATTTTTACATGGGGTTATATAAGTCGGATTTTTGAATTTAAATAATAATTGCAAATCTAAAAAGATTTCATACATCATAGTATTTTTTTATAATTTTTAGACATTATTTAAATTATATTATTTATGACACCATGATGATGCAGCGATTACCTCATTATTTAACGATTTAAATAAAATGGAAAGATAATGTAAAATCTAAGATCTACACATGTCCAAATCCTATTGGATGGATTTATTTCGAACCCTTATCACCTTTTCCTCGAAACAAATCAATGTGGGACCATTAAAATCAGAAACGCATTCTAAAATAAAGTAACATTTCCTTACAGTCCCAGAGTGCCCCTCCTCTCCTCTTATAAAAGGCCCCCACCTCTACCTCCTTACCCACACCTCTCAAGCCATTGGCTCGGCCATCCCAGGCCCATTTTGTCTCTCCAAAACCCTCTCTTACACCTAGAAGACTCAATTTTGGCATAAGTCTTCCCAAGGAAGCCTTTGATCACAAATCAAAAAGATTTACCCGATTTAAAGGTATATAAAGAAACGAACAAGTCAAGTTGGACTTGAGGTAAGGGATCCTACCCCTCTCTGTCTTTTTATGTACTCTCCATCATGTCACTTATTTTAAGCTCATATTTGTTATGTTGGGGGATGTTATTTTATATTCCTATTTCTGTAAATTTTATGTTAATATGATGAGAGACCCTATTTGATCTCAATAATCCATTTTTGGATGTTTTAAGTGGTGTCGTTAGGCTGCCGAGTTTTTGTAAGGGATTTTTCATCTGACATTTATTTCTATTACATTTATGCTATGTTTCCTCTATTTCCATTGATTTGTGTATGTAATTCACATTATTATACTCTTTGTGTAGTATAATTTCATCTATGGGTATTTAAATCTTCATTGTATGACCCTTCTTCCCTGGGGTGTACGTTTAGAAAGTTACCCAACTCGGTAAGGGGACCTTTCACCATCCTCATTTTAAAAGACTTATTTTGTTATGTCTTTTATTTTACATCTTATTATGTTGGAATATGTTCTTATATATACTTATTTATGTAAATTTAATGTCCAAGTGATGGGATACCATTCACTCTCTCATCAACTAATTTTCTGAATTTTGAAGTGATGTCGTAAGGCTGTCGAATTTTTACAAGGGAACATCTTAACCTAATTTCGTTGTCTTTGGGTTCAACTTGTACTTATTGAACATGTCATCTTATGAATATGTGTGAATGACCACCGATTGTTTCACACTTAATATCTACTTATATTGGGTGTATTTGTATTTCTCACACATAATTATGTGATAGATTTATCCTTAATTTAAGGATACCATCTTTATAATGGATTCCATCTCAATTTTAATTTCCATTGAGACTTCATTGTTGTTATGCACCAATTCAATCTTATATGGTGTGTATACTGTCCTTTGACATATTATATCATGAATCCCTTTATTCTCATGATATTATAATGTTTGGATTAAATGTTATTCCACAATTATTTGTATTCAAGAGTCTCTCATTTTGTTAAAAACTCTTTAACATAAAAATATCATTTTATATGTTTTAAAGATTTATTATCCTAAATCTTTATCTTTAATGTCCATGATTTCAAAATGGTTTTAAGTATTTATTTATATGGACATTAATGTTTTTAAATTGTAGTTCCATTAAAAGCTTCAAAGAGGTATGGGAAGCTTTGATTCAAAAATCTCTTTTAAATTGTTTTTGAAAATGGATTGATTAATTAAATATCTTGGAATTACTTATTGTGATTGAAAATTAAATGTAGTTATTGAAATGTTTATATTTTCAATATTTTATCTGTAATGATGGTACTTGGACATTTTACGGGTGGTTACGTGATAAACCATATGACGAGTGGTGCCGTGAATACCAGGACAGGTGGTTACGTTATAACCTCCAATGCATTGGGTGTGGAAGTCGGCCGTATGGCTATTCCTTTAAGTATGTGTGGAAGTCGACCGTATGGTTATTCCATTTAAGTATGTTTATGTCCCAAGTTATCTTTATATGTTATGTGTTCTTTATATGGGTTTTATGGTAATATTTTAGTTAACAAAGGGTAAGTAATGATATTTTATTCAGTGAAGAGTTTTTACTACTTCATGAAGGTGAAGGTATTACTTTGATAAAGTATACGTGGTTTACTTGATGATTGAAAAACTAACAGTTTTCATTCTTTGTGTATCCCTTACTGAGCTTTTTATGCTCATCCCATGTTTTTTTTGAAAAGTTATTCACAGGTAAAGGGAAAGGTACATGATATGATGATAGTGTCAAGGAAGTGTCAAGAAAGAATCAATGTTTTATTTTAAATATGTTTCCATTGATGGGAAAAATTAATACAATATTTATGTAACCACTTTGTTTAAATGTGGAATATAATGCAAGTTTTATGATCTAATTCTCTAAAACTCTAAACCTGAAAATATCATCAATGTGAAATTTTGTAATAACTCAAGATTAAGTAAGGTTTAAGGCAGGGGCCTTATAGTTGGTATCAGAGGTCGGTTTAGATAACATTGGAGGTTAGGGTATTCTTTAAGCATAAGTGACATTACCATAATGGTTAGGATTTCAGAAAGATTCCTATTTTTAGATAAAGTGAATTAGTAATTATATATTAGTGTTTATCTTTCTCATTAGTACATGATGGTTATGTTGATATACTCACACTGGCATTTCTGTTTTTAGTGAATGGATGGATCTAGCAGGCACCATAGTGACAATTGGTTTGAAGGAAACTGTGGTGGTTCTCTGATTAAGATACTAGATGAAATGGGGGATTCAATGAGGAAAATCGTGGTTATTCTAAACCAATTATCAAGGAGTCATGATCAACCACTTGTTCCTTGGTATGTTATGTAATGCATGACCAATCGATGTGGAAGTTCAGGTAATCATTTTAAAGGTAACCATTAGGGTTTATATGTTCCTTACTTTTGAGGTAATTATGGGTTATTATATGTTATGATGGAAATTGAAAGGCATGAGATAAAATTGAGGTAAAATTATGTTATGGTTATTTTTGAAGAATTTATCTCATTGATGGGGAATGTTTTAAGAATTATATAGTTTGCAAAAAGGACAACACGCAGACTGTGTGACAACCCTTCGTGTCAGACAAAGCTACGGGAATCGAACCCACAACCAAAGTGCAACTGGTATTTATTGCCTACCACTGGACTACGTGAAGTCCCTGGTTAGTTTGACTGATTCTTTTTAGTAAAATGATTTTATGAATTAAGAATAAGTTTATTTTGGGTTATCTATGGAAATTTATTAACCTATCATGGAGGATATGTGATTAGGTTAATTACTTTTCAATACGAGACTTTAAGAGCAATTGGTGTTGTTTGGAGATAAATGTTATGATTTTACTTGGAAGACTATGTGACTAAATCCTTCAAATATATGGGTTTCAATCTTAGTTTGGTTTACTTTGAAGAATTTTATGGACAAATTGTTTATCGAATGGTCCTTGTTGAACTTTGGGTTTTGTTGGACAAATTTTGGAGATTAAGAATATATTTTCTTTTTATAAAGGGTTATCCTTTTCTGGATTATCTAATCTTGTACTAACCTTTTTCGTTTTTTTTGTTAGAGTCTAAATACATGGGAAGTATATAGTTCTATTTTGTTGATTATGTGATTCTATAGAAGTTGATTATAGTACTCTTAATGTGAACAAGTCTTCCTAAATACTCGTCTTTTGGAGAAAATATGAGTTTGTGTAAGAAATCTAATAAAAGTTGAAAGTCAACATGATAAGTAATTATGTTTCCATATGAATAAATTCCTCAATAAAAAGTAACTTAAAACAAAAATGTTGTCTATTAAAGTTTCCTACTGGGGAATCGAATACTGTTTAACCCATCACATGTTTGTGATTTTCTTGTGGTTAACTTTCTCCTAAACATGTTTTCTGTCACTCTCCATCAGAACATGACCCTGTGTTTTCTCCTCAATTTCCATGTTTTCCTACATGGAATCCTGGTATGGGTTAACTCGGGTGACCTCTGTACTTCTCTTTCTTCATTTTAAAGTGATTGTTTTACCGACTCGTGTTCCGATGTGGGACTTTCAAGGATGTTTCCGAGCCCAATTTTAAAATTTTGAGGACACAATTTCAAAAAGGGGGGAAGGATATAACACCCCAGGTAAATAAAGAATATGAAATTTTCATATTTATCCATATTTTGTGAATAAAATATTAATATTACATTAAAGTGAACACTATGCTTGATAGCTAACCCAATATGCAACAGCGAGTTCCTCTGAAATCTTACGTTGCACTCTAATAATAAAATAATATTATTATAAATAGTAGTTAACGCCTAGCCGTTGTAATAGAACGAATGAATATAACTAACTAAAAAATGAAAATATATGTTTGTCAAATATTTTTACCCTTTACAATAAATGTTATAGGATTAAAAATGTGAATGAATCCAATTTTAAGCGTAAACATTCTAATATTCTTCAGAGGGTCGATTAATAACCTTTTGATGGCAAACCACTTTTAAATACACTTTTTGACAATTTTATGTGTTATATTTGATAAGATAAAATTAATCTTTATAATCAGGACATCAAAATTTACTTTGTGTTAATTTTGGGTATTTTTCTGATGAAGTTCAATTTTAAATGAATAGTGAGAAATGTTGTATTTTAATTCAAAACATCTTTTTAATCTAATTTATTTATATGATTAGATTATATTTTTAATTGGTTTTAAAGTTAAATTAGAATATATTTTTACCATTTAATCAAATAGTGGTCATTGTAATTAATTTCACTTTGAAATTTGACTTAAACTAGGGTCAATCTTTTGATATATATTGTTTCATAAAAACATGCTATTTGTTCTGACAACGAGAATTAATTATTAAATTAATTAATGTAACTTATATGTTATGAATTTTTTAAAATAGAAATCATTTATGAATTTGGAATATCATATATTTATTAGGGTGAATTTTTGGTAATTTTCTGAAAAACTTCAATTTTAATGAATAGTGAAACCACTAAGTGGTACTTATAAAAACTGATTTTCCATTTAAATGAAATTTTTCCACCTTTGTGTTTTCAATATCAAAAATCCGACATACATGGTTGTCATTAATATGTAAAATGTGGTTCAATGGGATTAAAATAATTTTTTGGTGAATAGTAACTTATTATGTTTTTAATCGCGATTAGAGGTAATTATTGTACTTTAAGGTAAAAATAATATTTTAATAATATGAAATGACCTAGAAACATGTCATACCTTCATTTGATGAGTCATGTCCGACCAAGACAATCCATGGGTCAACATGGGGACCCCATTGAGCCAATTTGGTTGGAAAATGACATAAATACCTTTTTATTTAATGTTAAAATAAAATGACACAAACATGAGTTGTTTTACTAAAACAATTTTTATATAGGGTTATACAAGTCAGATTTTTGACTATAAATAATAATTGGAAATATAAAAATATTTCATACATCATAGTATTTTTTTTATAATTTTTAGACATTATATAAATTATATTATTTATGACACCATGACGATGCAGCGATTACCTCATTATTTAACGATTTAAATAAAATGGAATGATAATGTAAAATATATGACCTAAACATGTCCAAAACCTATTGGATGGGTTTATTTCGAACCCTTATCACCTTTTCCTCGAAACACATCAATATGGGACCATTAAAATCCGAAAATCATTCTAAAATAAAGTAACATTTCCTTACTTTCCAAGAGTGCCCCTCCTCTCTTCTTATAAAAGCCCCCACCTCTACATCCTAACCCACACGTATCAAGCCATTGGCACGGCCAACCCCTGCCCATTTTGTCTCTCCACAACCCTGTCTTACTCCTAGAAGCCTCAGTTTGGGCATAAGTCTTCCCAAGTAAGCCTTTGATCTCAAATCAAAAAGATTTAACCAATTTAAAGTAATATAAAGAAACAAACAAGACAAGTTGGACTTGAGGTAAGAGATAATACCCCTCTCTTTCTTTTTAAGTACTCTCCATTACGTCACTTCTTTTAAGCTCATATTTTTTATGTTGGGGGATGTTATTTTATATTCCTCTTTCTTTAAATTTTATGTTAATATGATGAGAGACCCTATTTGACCTCAATAATCCATTTTTGGATGTTTTAAGTGGTGTCGTTAGGTTGTCGAGTTTTCATAAGGGATTTTTCATCTAACTTTTATTCCAATTACATTTATTCTATGTTTTCTACTATTTCCATTGAGTGGTGTATGTAATTCCCATTATTATACTCTTTGTGTAGTATAATTTCATTTATGGGTATTTAAATCTTCATTGTGTGACACTTCTTCCCTGGGGTGTACGTTTCGAAAGTTACCCAACTCGGTAAGGGGACCTTTCACCATCCTCTTTTTAAAAGACTAATTTTGTTATGTCTTTTAATTTACATATTATTATTTTGGAATATGTTCTTCTATATACTTATTGATGTAAAGTTTATGTCTACGTGATGAGATACCATTCACTCTCTCATCAACTAATTTTCTGAATTTTGTAGTGATGTCGTAAGGCTGTCGGATTTTTACAAGGGAACATCTTAACCTAATTTCGTTTTCTTTGGGATCAACTTGTACTTCATGAGCATGTCATCTTATGAATATGTGTGAATGACCTCTAATTGTTTCAAACTTAATATCCACTTATATTGGGTTTATTTGTATTTCTCACACATAATTATGTGATAGATTTATCCTTAATTTAAGGATACCATCTTTATAATGGATTCCATCTCAATTTACATTTCCATTGAGACTTCATTGATTTTATGCACCAATTAACTCTTATATGGTGTGTATATTGTCCTTTGACATATTATATCATGAATCCCTTTATTCTTATGATATTATAAAGTTCGGATTAAATGTTATTCTGCAATTATTTGTATTCAGGAGTCTCTCATTTTGTTAAAAACTCCTTAACAAAAAAATATAATTTTATATGTTTTAAAGATTTATTATCCTAAATTGTTATCTTTAATTTCCATGTTTTCAAAATGGTTTTAGGTATTTATTTATATGGAGATTAATGTTCTAAAATTGTAGTTCCATTAAAAGCATCAAAGTGGTATGGGATACTTTGATTCAAAAACCTCTTTTAAATGGTTTTTGAAAATGGATTGATTAATTAAATATCTTAGAATTACTTATTGTTATTGAAAATGAAATGTAGTTATTGAAATGTTTATATTTTAAATATTTTATCTGTAATGATGGTACTTGGACATTTTACGGGTTGTTACCTGATAAACCATATGACGGGTGGTGCCGTGAATACCAGGACGGGTGGTTACGTTATAACCTCCAATGCATTGGGTATGGAAGTCAGTCGTATGGCTATTCCATTAAGTATGTGAGTAAGTCGACCATATGGTTATTCCATTTAAGTATGTTTATGTCCCAAGATACCTTTATCTGTTATGTGTTCTTTATATGGGTTTTATGGTAATCATTTGGTTACCAAAGGGTAAGTAATGATATTTTATTCAGTGAAGAGTTTTTACTACTTAATAAAGGTGAAGGTATTACTTTGATAAAGTATACATGGTTTACATGATGTTTGAAAAACTAATAGTTTTCATTCATTGTGTATCCCTTACTGAGCTTTTTATGCTCATCCCATGTACTTTTTTTTTTGAAAAGTTTTTCACAGGTCAAGGGTAAGGTACATGATATGATGATAGTGTCAAGGAAGTGTCAATAAAAAATCCATGTTTTATTTTAAATATGTTTCTGTTAATGGGACAAATGAATATTATCTTTATGTAACCACTTTGTATAAATGTGGAATATAATGCATGTTTAATGATCTAATTCTCTAAAACTCTAAACCTGAAAAGATCATCAATTTGCAATCTTGTAATAAATCAAGATTAAGTAAGCTTTAAGGAAGGGGCCTTATAGTTGGTATCAGAGGGCGGTTTAGATAACTTTAGAGGTTAGGGTATTCTTTAACCATAAGTGACATTACCATAATGGTTAGGATTTCAGAAAGATTCCTATTTTTAGATAATGTTAATGAGTAATTATATCTTAGTCTTTATCTTCCACATTAGTACATGATGGTTTTGTTGATATACTCACACTGCAAATTCTATTTTTAGTGAATGGATGGATCTAGCAGGCACCAAAGTGACAATAGGTTTCAAGGAAACTGTGGTGGTTCTCTGATTAAGATACTAGATGAAATGGGGGATTCAATGAGGAAACTTGTGGTTATTCTAAACCAATTATCAAGGAGTCATGATCAACCAATTGTACCTTGGTATGTTCTGTAATGAATGACCAATCGATGTGGACGTTTAGGTAACAATTATAAAGGTAACCATTAGTGTTTATATGATCCTTACTTTTGAGGTAATTTTGGGATATTATATGTTATGATGCAATGTGAAAGGCATGAGATAAAATTGTGGTTAAATTATGTTATGGTTATTTTTGAAGATTTTATCTCATTGTTGGGGAATGTTTTAAGAATTATATAGTTTGGAAGAAGGACAACACGCAGACCGTGTGACAACCCGTCGTGTCGGACAAAACTATGGGAATCGAACCCACCACCAAAGTGCAACTGGTAGTTATCGCCTACCACTGGACTACGTGAATTCCCTGGTTAGTTTGACTAATTATTTTTAGTTAAATGATTTTATGAATTAAGATTAAGTTGATTTTGGGTTATCTATGGAAATGTATTAACCTATCATGGAGGATATGTGATTAGGTTAATTACCTTTCAATACGATACTTTAAGAGCAATTTGGGTTGTTTGGAGATAAATGTTACGATTTAACTTGGAAGAATATGTGACTAAATCCTTCAAACATTTGGGTTTCAAACTTAGTTTTGTTTACTTTGAATAATTTTATGGACAAATTGTTTGTCGAATGGTCCTCATTGAACTTTGGGTTTTGTTGGACAAATTTTAAGATTAAGAATAGGTTTTCTTTTTATAAAGGGTTATCTGTTTCTGGATTATCTAATCCTGTACTAACCTTTTTGGTTTTTGTTTTGGTTAGATTCTAATGACATGGGAAGTATATAGTTCCCTTTTGTTGATTAGGTTATTCTCTAGAAGTTGATTATAGTACTCTTAATGTGAACAAGTCTTCCTAAATACTGTCTTTTGGAGAAAATATGAGTTTGTGTAAGAAATCTAATAAAAGTTGAAAGTCAACATGATAAGTAATTATGTTTCCATTTGAATAAATTCCTCAATAAAAATTAACTTAAAAAAAATGTTGTCTATTAAATTTTCCTACTGGGGAATCGAATACAGTTTAACTCATCACAATTTTGTGATTTTCTTGTGGTAAACTTTCTCCTAAACATGTTTTCTATCACTCTCTATCAGAACATGACCCTATGTTTTCTCCTCCATGTCCATGTTTTCCTACATGGAATCCTAGTCTGGGTTAACTTGGGTGACCTCTGTACTTCTCTTTCTTCATTTTAATGTGATTGTTTTACCGACTCGTGTTCCGATGTGGGACTTTCAATGATGTTTCCGAGCCCAATTTTAAAATTGCGATGACAAAATTCCCAAATGGGGGGGAAGGATGTAACACCCCAGGTAAATAAAGAATATGAAATTTTCATATTTATCAATATTTTTTGAATATAATATTAATATTACTTTAAATGGAACACTATGCTTGATGGCTTACCCAATATGCAACAATGAGTTCTTTTGAAATCTTATGTTGCACTCTAATAATAAAATAATATTATTTTAAATGGTAGTTAACGCCTAGCCGTTGTAATGGCGCGAATGAAAAGAACTAACTACTAAATGATTATATATGTTTGTCAAATATTGTTACTCTTTACAATAAATGTTAGAGGATTAAAAATTCGAATAAATCCAATTTTAAGCGTAAACATTCTAATATTACTTAAAGGGTCGATTAACCGCCTTTTGATGGAGAACCTCTTTTAAATCCACTTTGGAAAATTTTATGTGTTATGTTTGACAAGATAAAATTCTTATTTAGAATTGGGACATTAAAATTTACTTTTTGTTAATTTTTGGTATTTTTCCGATGAAGTTTAATTTTAAATGAATAGTGAAAATGTTATATTTTAATTCAGAAACTCTTTTTAATATAATTTATTTATATGATTAGATTATCTTTTGAATTGGTTTTAAAGATAAATTAGAATATATTTTTACCATTTAATCAAATAGTTGTCATTGGAATTAATTTCACTTTGAAATTTGACTTAAACTAGTGTCAATCTTTTGATATATATTGTTTCATAAAAACACGCTATTTGTTCTGACATCGGGAATTAATTAGTAAATTAATTAATATAACTTATATGTTATGAATTTTTTAAAATAGACATCATTTATGAATTCGGAATATCAAATATATCTTAGGGTGAATTTTTGGTAATTTTCTGAAAAACATCAATTTTTGATGAATATTGAAACCACTAAGTGGTACTTATAAAAACAGATTTTCCATTTAAATGAAAATTTTCCACCTTTGTGTTTTCAATTTCAAAAATCAGACATAAATTGTTGTCATTGAGAAGTAAAATGTGGTTCAATGGGATTAAAATAATTTTTTGGCGAATAGTAACTTATAATGTTTTTAATCACGATTAGTGGTAATTATTGTAGTTTAAGGTAAAAATAATGTTTTAATAATCTGAAATGACCTAGCCACATGTCCTACCCTCATTGGATGAGTAAATGGCCGACCAAGACAATCCATGGATCAACTTGGGGAACCCATGGAGCCACTTTGGTTTGAAAATTTCATAAATACCTTTTTATTTTATGATAAAATTAAAATGACACAAACATGAGTTGTTTTACTAAAATAATTTTTACATGGGGTTATAAAAGTTGGATTTTTAATATAAATAACCATTGTAATTATAAAAATATTTCATACATCATAGTATTTGTTTTATAATTTTTAGACATTATATAAATTATATTATTTATGACACCATGATGATGCAGCAATTACCTCATTATTTAACGATTTAAATAAAATGGAAAGATAATGTAAAATCTAAGACCTACACAAGTCAAAAACCTATTGGATGGGTTTATTTCTAACCCTTATCACATTTTCCTCGAAACACATCAATGAGGGACCATTAAAATCCGAAACTCATTCTAAAATAAAGTAACATTTCCTTACATTCCAAGAGTGCCCCTCCTATCCTCTTATAAAAGGCCCCCACCTCTACCTCTTTACCCACACCTCTCAAGCCATTGGCTTGGCCAACCCCCTCCCATTTTGTCTCTCCACAACCCTCTCTTACTCCTAGAAGCCTCACATTGAGTAGTAGTCTTACCAAGGAAGCCTTTGATCTAAAATCGAAAAGAGTTACCCGATTTAAAGGAATATAAAGAAACGAACAAGACAAGTTGGACTTGAGGTAAGAGATCCTACCCCTCTCTTTCTTTTTAAGTACTATCCTTTATGTCACTTATTTTAAGCTCATATTTGTTAAGTTGGGGGATGTTATTTTATATTCCTCTTTCTGTAAATTTTATATTAATATGATGAGAGACCCTATTTGATCTCAATAATCCATTTTTGGATGTTTTATGTGGTGTCGTTAGGCTGCCGAGTTTTCGTAAGGGATTTTTCATCTCACTTTTATTCTTGTTACATTTATGCTACTTTTTCCACTATTTCCATTGAGTGGTGTATGTAACGCCCATTATTATACTCTTTTTTTAGTATAATTTCATTTATCGGTATTTAAATCTTCATTGTATGACCCTTCTTCCCTGGGGTGTACGTTTCGAAAGTTACCCAACTCAGTAAGGGGACCTTTCACCATCCTCTTTTTAAAAGATTTCTTTTGTTATGTATTTTAATTTACATCTTATTATGTTGGAGTATGTTCTTCTATATACTTATTTATGTAGTGTTTATGTCCAAGTGATGAGATACCAATCACTCTCTCATCAACTAATTTTCTGAATTTTGAAGTGATGCCATAAGGCTGTCGAATTTTTGCAAGGGAATATCTTAACCTAATTTATTTTTCTTTTGGTTCAACTTGAACTTCTTGAACATGTCATCCAATTAATATGTGTGAATGAACTATAATTTTTTCACACTTAATATCCACTTATATTGGGTGTATTTTTATTTTTCACACATAATTATGTGATAGATTTATCCTTAATTTAAGGATACCTTCTTTATAATCGACTCCATCTCAATTTACATTTCCATTGAGACTTCATTGTTGTTATGCACCAATTCACTCTTATATGGTCTGTATACTATCCTTTGACATATTATATCATGAATCCCTTTATTCTCATGATATTATAAAGTTTGGATTAAATGTTATTCCGCAATTATTTGTATTCAAGAGTCTCTCATTTTGATAAAAACTCCTTAACAAAAAAATATCATTTTATATGTTTTAAATATTTATTATCCTAAATATTTATCTTTAATTTCCATGTTTTCAAAATGGATTTAAGTATTTATTTATATGGACATTAATGTTTTAAAATTGTAGTTCCATTAGAAGCTTCAAAGTGGTATGGGACACTTTGATTCAAAAATCACTTTTAAATGGTTTTTGAAAATGGATTGATTAATTCATTATCTTATAATTACTTATTGTGATTGAAAATGAAATGTAGTTATTGAAATGTTTATATTTTCAATATTTTATCTGTAATGATGTTACTTGGACATTTTACGGGTGGTTATGTGATAATCCATATGACGGGTGGTGCCGTGAATACCAGGATGGGTGGTTACGTTATAACCTCCAATGCATTAGGTATGGAAGTCGGCCGTATGGCTATTCCATTAAGTATGTGTGGAAGTTTACCGTATGGTTATTCCATTTAAGTATGTTTATGTCCCAAGTTACCTTTATATGTTATTTGTTCTTTATATGGGTTTTATGGTAATCTTTTGGTTACCAAAGGGTATGTAATGATATTTTATTCAGTGAAGAGTTTTTACTACATCATAAAGGTGAAGGTATTACTTTGATAAAGTATACATGGTTTACTTGATGTTTGAAAAACTAACAGTTTTGATTCTTTGTGTATCCCTTACTGAGATTTTTATGCTAATCCCAAGTTATTTTTTTGAAAAGTTTTTCACAGGTCAAGGGAAAGGTACATGATATGATGATAGTGTCAAGGAAGTGTCAAGAAAGAATCCATGATTTATTTTAAATATGTTTCCGTTGATGGGAAAAATGAATACTATCTTTATGTAACCACTTGGTTTAAATGTGGAATATAATGCATGTTTTATGATCTAATTCTCTAATACTCTAAACCTGAGAAGATCATCAATTTGCAATCTTGTAATAACTCATGATTAAGTAAGGTTTAATGCAGAGGTCTTATAGTTGGTATCAAAGGTCGGTTTATATAACTTTAGAGGTTGGGGTATTCTTTAAGCACAAGTGACATTACCATAATGGTTAGGATTTCAGAAAGATTCCTATTTTTAGATAAAGTGAATGAGTAAGTATATCTTACTGTTTATCATCCTCATTAGTACATGATGGATTTGTTGATATACTCACACTGACATTTCTGTTTTTAGTGAATGGATGGATCTAGCAGGCACCAAAGTGACAATAGGTTTGAACGAAACTGTGGTGGTTATCTGATTAAGATACTAGATGAAATGGAGGATTCAATGAGGAAACTCATGGTTATTCTAAATCAATTATCAAGGAGTCACGATCAACCACTTGTACCTTGGTATGATCTGTAATGCATGACCAATCGATGTGGAAGTTCAGGTAATAATTATAAAGGTAACCATTAGGGTTTATATGATCTTTACTTTTGAGGTAATTATGGGTTATTATATGTTATGATGGAAAGTGAAAGGAATGAGATAAAATTGAGGTTAAATTATGTTATGGTTATTTTTTAAGTTTTTATCTCATTGTTGGGGAATGATTTAAGAATTATATAGTTTGGAAAAAGGACAACACGCAGACTGTGTGACAACCCGTCGTGTCAGACAAAGCTACGGGAATCGAACCCACAACCAAAGTGCAACTGGTATTTATCGCCTACCACTCGACTACGTGAAGTCCCTGGTTAGTTTGACTAATTCATTTTAGTTAAATGATTTTATGAATTAAGAGTAACTTGATTTTGGGTAATCTATGGAAATTTATTAACCTATCATAGAGGATATGTGATTAGGTTAATTACATTTCAATACGAGACTTTAGAAGAAATTGGGGTTGTTTGGAGATAAATGTTACGATTTAACTTGGAAGACTATGTGACTAAATACTTCAAATATTTGGGTTTCAATCTTAGTTTGGTTTACTTTGAATAATTTTATGGACAAATTGTTTATCGAATGGTCCTCGTTGAACTTTGGGTTTTGTTGGACATATTTTGGAGATTAAGAATAGATTTTCTTTTTATAAAGGGTTATCTTATTCTGGATTATCTGATCATGTACTAGACTTATTGGTTTTTGTTTTGGTTAGAGTCTAAAGACATGGGAAGTATATAGGTCTCTTTTGTGGATTAGGTGATTCTCTAGATGTTGAATATAGTACTCTTAATGTGAAAAAGTCTTCCTAAATACTCGTCTTTTGGAGAAAATATGAGTTTGTGTAAGAAATATAATAAAAGTTGAAAGTCAACATGATAAGTAATTATGTTTCCTTTTGAATAAATTCCTCAATAAAATGTAACTTAAAACATAAATTTTGTCTATTAAATTTTCCTACTGGGGAATTGAATACCGTTTAACCCATCACAAGTTTGTGATTTTTTTGTGGTTAACTATCTCCTAAACATGTTTTCTATCACTCTCCATCAGAAAATGACCTTGTGTTTTCTCCTACATGTCCATGTTTTCCTACAAGGAATCCTAGAATGGGTTAACTCGGGTGACCTCTGTACTTATCTTTCTTCATTTTAATGTGATTGTTTTATCGAATCGTGTTCTAATGTGGGACATCCAAGGATGTTACTGAGCCCAATTTTAAAATTGCGAGGACGCAATTCCCCAAAGGGGGGAAGGATGTAACACCCCAAGTAAATAAAGAATATGAAATTTTCATATTTATCCATATTTTTTGAATAAAATATTAATATTAATTTAAAGGGAACAATATGCTTGATGGCTTACCCAATATGCAACAACGAGTTCCTTTGAAATCTTACATAGCACTCTAATAATAAAATAATATTATTTTAAATGGTAGTTAACGCCTACCTGTCGTAATGGAGAGAATGAACAACACTAAATACAAAATGATAATATATGTTTGTCAAATATTTTTACTCTTTACAATAAATGTTAAAGGATTAAAAATGCGAATGAATCCAATTTTAAGCGTAAACATTCTATTATTCTTCAAATGGTCGATTAACCACTTTTTGATGGCGAACCTCTTTTAAATCCACTTTTTGACAATTTTATGTGTTATATTTGACAAGATAAAATTCTTCTTTAGAATCAGGACATCAAAATTTACTTTGTGTTAATTTTTGGTATTTTTCCGATGAAGTTCAATTTTTAATTGAATAGTGAAAAATGTTGTATTTTAATTCAAAACCTCATTTTAATCTAATTTATTTATATGATTAGATTATCTTTTGAATTGGTTTTAAAGATAAATTAGAATATATTTTTACCATTTAATCAAATATTGGTCCTTGTAATTAATTTCCCTTTGAAATTTGACTTAAACTAGTGTCAATATTTTGATATATATTGTTTCATAAAAACATGCAACTCCAACATCCGAGACGAACTATCCTAGAAAGTGAACCTATTAAATCCATAACTGGCACTTCGAGATCTTACCATAAAGCTGGTGCTCTCAGAGTGTGTCCATTACTACCCGTAAATGGTAGGCATGCTTCTCCTTAGTAGTTGAGTAGATCAGTATGTCGTCTTTGAAGACTATGAAAAAGTGATCGATATAAGGTTGTAAGATCCTATTCATGAGACTCGTGAACACAACTAGAGAATTGGTTATGCCGAAGGGCATAACCACGAACTCGTAGAGGCCATACCGACACCTGAATGTCATCTTCTCCACATCCTCATCTCGAACTTTGAACTGGTGATAGCCTGACCTAAGGTCTCTCTATGAGAACCATCGTTCTCCCTTAAACTGATCAAAGAGGTCGTCAATCCTTGGGAGTGGGTACTTGTTCATCACGGTCACCTAATTCAGGCGACGGTAGTCAACACACAGTCGCAAACTCACATCCTCCTTCTTGGCTACCAAAATCGGTGATGCCCAGGGTGAAACACTGGGTCGGATAAATCCCTTCCCCTCCAAGTCCTCCAGCTGTACCCGCAGCTCACGAAGCTCAGTAGGAGCCATCCAATATGCTGGAGTAGATATCATTGTCATCACGAGGTATACGTCAATGTAGAATTATACCTCTCCCTTTGGAGGTAGTACTTGAATGTCGTCAGAGAAACCATATGTGTACTGATCCAACACAATAGAAAAAATCAGACTCTGCACTTCAACTTCTCCAAGAATGAGACTAGCCAGCTTATGTGTGATCGGTTGTCCCCTCCTTTGTGTAAGTCCATCTTGTGCTGCAAAGGATCCTTTCATGCTGGTGAAGTTGGACCTGGTCCCATCCTTGAGAAAACACCACACTTTGTACCTAATACAGTCAATCTGAGCATGAACTATGGATAACCATTCTGTACCCATGATGACGTCATAAGGCCTCGACGCTACTACAAGGAAATCCCAGCAGAATATCTCACCTCCTAGGGTAAGCTCACACTGCTGACGCCAGTGCATAATCATCGAGTCTGCTCCCGTAGGAGTCTCTAGCTGTAAGGATCGAGCTAACTGCATTGTAGGAATCATCGATCTCCGAACGATGGCAGTGGAAATAAAATAATGACTCTCACTTGTGTCTATAAGTAGTGAAACAAGGGTGGATTAGACAAAAATAGTACCTTGAATCATCTCAGGTGTGCCGTGGTCATAGGCCTCAACTACCTGGAGTTGAGCCCGCCTCTATCCGCAAGCTCCCTATGGTCGGGGTGGACCTCCTGGTAGTTGTGGTGGTAGAGCCTCAAAATTTCATCCACCACCCACTACTCATGCATCTCCTCTGCCATGTCCAACTACTCCTGGTGTACCTCCATGGTCAACCCTCTGCCTCTGCCTGGAATGTACCTCAACTATCTGCTACTCATTTTCATGGCGGGTTGGGAGTCATGAGCCATGTGGCCCGGCCCACCGCAAGCATAACACTGCCTGCTACTCGTATAGCTAGCTCTGTCTCGTGTTCCCCGCACAACCGAAATTGTATCCTGGGTTAACCCACCTTATTTCCATGTCCTCTTGGACCTGTACGCCATCTATCTACTGTCGGCTGCAAAAGACTCCGCTACTTGTCGAACTGTGGTGGGTCTCGCTACTGGTGGCTGCTCAGCGAGAAAACTATCCACTAGACCGGCTCTCTCCAACACCCCCGCCTGTGTCAGGATGATGAGGGGGATCATTGAAACCCTGGTCTCATGCTAGAGTCCCGGATCAAAAGTCTGGGACCAAAAGAATCGGTCTTATACCATATCTATTGAGTAGCGTGAGAGGTCGGTGAACCTCACTGAGTACTGAGCTACTGTCATGTTACCCTGCTGCATATGAAGTACCTTCTGAATCCGCAACGAATGAAGGGTGGCTAAAACAAACTCTGAGTGAAAGAGACTCTCAAAGTCTATCTGGTGTAATGATGTCATGTCATGCACTTAGATCATTAGGCTCCACCATATTCCTATTTCTGCATGCATGAAACTGCCGGCATGGATCACCATGAGGTCAGCTGGTGTCCTTACCAATCTGAGAACTCTCACGATAGTATCCAGCCAATCCTTAGCTACCTGTGGGTCCGTCTCTCCCCGGAACCTGGGTGGCCTCTGGCACTGGAACTTGTGCAACACACTCAGGCATCGTGCACTATTGACTACTAGAGTTGGTGGTATCGGTGGCCCAGTAGGTCGTGGTACTGCTGGTACCTCCACTGTGATGGGGTCCTGCACCGAGGCCTCGTCGCTCAGTGGGAAACCATCTCATACGAAACTCAGAACCCTAGCTAGCTGCCTTCATGGGTCCATCGTGAAAAGAAACTGGTACTCGATGTTTAAAATAGTATACATTGTGAGCTGATAGAATGTAATCACGAAGAAAACTTTTTCAAAGGAAACACGCATGCAATCAGGGTTTTCGTGCACTGAGTCGGAGATCAGAAGTCAGAGTCCTAGTGTATGAATACGTTTGCCGCCGCACCAACACTGGTTTCCCTAAACTGATAACCACACCCAAAACACTTAACACTATTTCCATTAAAAGAATCAGAGTCCATGTTCTATGGTAGAACCGACTACTCTGATACCAATTTGTCACGACCTTCCCTTGGGGCCCGTGTGGTGACTACCCCAAGCCAACCTTCCATAGGCCAGGGGCTAGCGACTAGTACCAAAGGAGAATACCTGAAAAAAAGGGAAGCCATTCCCTTTAAATCTGTAACACAGACAGTCTGAACACATGTTGTAGAGGAAACAAGTACTAAAATAGAAAATTAAGGTGTGCTGAAATTATGTGGGTCAGTATACAAACCCAACTAAACAAAAAGTACAATTACAAGTAAAATGGGAAAACATCTCTTGGATCGTCCGCCCGGGAATCCGACCTAAAGGGTATGTATAGAACATGAACAACTCTTCCTTGCGGTACGTCCCATATAGTCCAGCTCCGAGCAGTCTCCCGTCCATCACCCTCAACCACGATCACTGCTTTCAGTCGTCTGCACAGAACACAAGAAGGTGTGGGCGAAGCCCGTGCATGGGTAAGTATAACAACACTTAGTAGGTGACCACGAGACCCACGAAGGTCTCCTAGAATACACAAAGGATAAACCACAGTATAAAGATACAATCAAGAAGTATCAACCAACCCTACTTAGTTATATTCCCATACAAATAGCTAAGTTATCAAACACAACCCAGCTCTAACTCTCGAGCCCAAACAAAACCCGGTCCATAAAGGAAGTAATGTCTATCACATCTATGATAATGATTGAAAGACATGACTCAGCTCACACAGGTATAAATCTTTCATAGTGTGATAGAGATGATTAGATTTAGTCACTGATTCATCTAATTTGTCAGACCCACACAGTATACAGGACCAGCCAAGCTGTTGGACCCACACAGGATACATGACCAGCTATTCTGTCAGACCCACATAGGATACAATAACAGAAGTTAGAACTGTCGGACCCACGATGGGTCCCGGTTTAGTAGTCATCACTTTCGAACCCATGGAGGATTCCGGTACAGTATTCATTACTATTGAACCCACAGAGGATTCTGGAATAGTAGTCGTCACTGTCGAACCCACATATGATTCCGGTACAGTAGCATCACAGCCAGCCCTAGGGTTCCCGCACACAGCATGCTTGATTCCGATAGGGTCCACTCCTTGATACATGTTTTGATACATAAACTATCAAAAAGCTCCAAGTTGATGATCTCGTAGTTCCATCTCATCATATGGAACCCATTGTGACTAACAGAATGTCAATCAGATGCCTGATCTGAGAGTTATTGGCATTTATGTTCCAGGGGCCAATTTGGTTTTTACATTCGATCCAACCCTGCCATTTTCCAAATTTGTCCAAAACTCACATAGAGTATCGTAAAAGGACCACCTTGTCACGAGGGTCAGAATGTCATAGACGACACGTCCATTGGAAGCACGGTCTTGAAGTTATTCTCATTTAAGCAAAGACGGGCCCGGACTGTCAATCCCAGTGGGCTGGTCGGTTGGCCCGACCCGGCTTGGCGGGTGCAACCAGACTTGGGGTCGTCCTGGTCCGGTGGGGTGCTTCCCACCCACGAACCCATCCCATGCTTCAGGCCAGTCTGGTTCGCCAGGCAGCACCATGTGGAGCCTCCTCCTCCTCTACCCTACGGACTGTAGCATCCAGGTTTGGCCTGGCACACGTGGCCCACGGTACGGGCCACGGTTCTTCCCACGCAGCACCTGCAGGCTCCGTGGTTCTCCAGCCTGGCCGGCATGCAGCCGACTGAGTCACCCAACCGAGCGGCCTGAAACCTCGGGTTGTGTCCTCCTATAGGTGCCACGGTTCTCTAGCCTGGCCCGTAAGTGGTTGAACAGTTCTTCCTGACGAGCGGCCCATGGATGCAGGTAGTGGTCTCTCTCCATACTGCGCCTTCGTGCACTGCAGCTCCTACACGCGGACTGGTTAGATCAGCCAGCCAGTTGTCCTATGGACCGAGCAGCCCGAGCGTCCTCCGCTCCCTCCACACAGACGGTGTGTGACCGCCACTTCCGTAGCCTCTTCCGGTCACTAGAGTCGCCGACACTTTTGTCTATCATGGCCCGCATGGTCGCGGTCCCCTTTCGTCTGTCGTGGTTTTTCTTCGGTGCAGTGCAACGGCACCACGCCCTTTTAACTCTGCCTCCGAATTCAAGACAAAGAGACCAACAAAAAAAAGGGTGTGGAGGGTCGGACCGTGTTCGTTCAGTCTGAACCCTCCTCATTACATTGCTAACATTCGACATCAAGAGGAAAACACACGATGAGGAAAGAAGATTATAACTCATATGTAAAAGTAATCTAATTTCCCCTACCTCGTATTTGTCGGTGTACGCTGTTGTGTCACTGAAGACGGGTGTCACCGAAGACGGGCGTCGTTCCGTGAACGTCGGAGGGAGTGGAGCTCGGTGAAGTGGATTTGAGACGACGCCCTCAATGTACCTTGTGGGCGGCGGTGCGTCCCTTCATTACTCCGGTTGAATAAGGTAGAAGATGTTACTTTACATTCATTGGAGATGTGGTGCATTCTTCATCGAGAGGATGGTGTTCTTCCAAGAGTCCTCTCAAGCTCTCCAACAATTAAGACATCCCAAAATAAAAGATTATGTTCACAAATATTAATGTTTCCATAATGAATTCAAAAGAATTCAAACACTAAAATTAATTAATTAAGTCATTAATTAATTGTGTTGGCACCAATGAGGGGAAGTCCAAGTGTTTCCCCTATTAATGGGGATCTCAAGGGGTTCAAAAGGGGGATTTAAGGGGGTTGAGATCGTGTGGCGCCCACAACATAATATCCTCCCATGGGAGATTATGTGGGGGTGGGTCCCACCTCTAACTTCCATTTGGAGGATTAAACCGCCACCTACATAAATTTATGTTTCCTCATATTTGTATTTAATTTTTTTAGAAAACCCCCAAAATTAACATTCGCTCTCGGCAAACTGCAACTGCAGTAAATGTCTCCTTAAACAAATACCGGTGCTGCGAGTTCATCGGTGTCCTCATATTTCAATTTCAAGCACTAGTTAAAAGCATATAAAATCCTGCACGTACATTTACTATATGTACCCGAGAAAAACATTAGAAATTTATTCTTAGCACACCGGGAATCGAAATCAGGCAGTTTCAGAAACTTCGGACTCATAAAATTCATGTGTATTTAAAAAAAATCAACTGAATTTCAAGGTCATTACAATTGGTGAACCTTTCATTTATTGTAATGGTTACCCCTGGTTCTATCAGTAATATTTAACTACACCAGTTACCTTTTCTTTTAAGTATCAGTGAGCTTATTTAATGGTTACTATTCAGTCTACCAGTGACCTTTTAGCCCAATGGTGATCATTAATGAATTCCATCGGTATCCTTTTATTTTTTCAAATGGTGATCCTTTGTTATACGGATGAACTCTATAATTGTTTTCGTTAGCCTTTTTCCTATAAGTGACCTCTTTAATTTTTGTATTCGTGAAATTTTTATTTTATTCCCATCGGTGGCCTTTTATTCCCATTGCTAACTCTTTTATTTATTTTCCAACAATAGACTTATGCATATCGGATAACTTTTCTACAAAAATATATCGGTGACCTATCTTTTAATTGCATTAGTGGCCATTATTTTTATGCCTATCGGTGACCTTAATTTTTTCTAACTACCGGTGGCTAATTTTCTTTTTAATTTTTAATAAACAGTAAAATTTTATTTACTCTATCAGTGACCTATTTATTTAACTCTATCAGTGACCCTTGGGCCACTACTCCATCTCACTGGTGACTCCCCTGCTATTAATGCACTCACTAATACCCCAAATCCACGTCAGTTTAAAATCATTTAATAAAATAAATATTTTTACTAAAACTAAAAAAATATCAAGTGACACATAATAATAATTAGACTCAACTAACATTATAAATAATTATAAATAAAATTTCTAAACCAAATATTATATTTAATAAATATTTTCCTAACCCAAAAATTTCATTAAATTATAATTAATAATTAATTATAAAAATCGATAATAAAATATCCAAATAGATTTTATTTAATTAAGAATTTAAAAACATCATTTAAATAAATATTAAATAATAAATTAGTAATCGTAATACTAAAATATAATTAGTATTTAATAATATTTATCATTTAATTATTTTTTAATTAAAATTAATATATCTTTTTAATAAGTAATCTAACATTTTTCTAAAAAATCACTATTTATATTTTTTATGTGTCTTCATTTATTTATTTTCAAAGTACATAGTTTCATTAAAGAGACAAGAATACATCCAGATTCACTTAACTAACTCAATCAGAGTTTGTTATTTGAGAAAAACTAGTGTGACGTCTTAGTCATGAAAAAAAATGCACGTTTGCAGTCCACAGACGAAGGACACTTTAAGTTGGTGGAAACTGAGCGGTGACATGCAAAAAATGACAGAGGATACAAAAACAAAGTTGTGACAGAATTTTGGAAATAATAATTTGAATCATTGGATGATCAAGGTTTGAGCAGAAAGTGGTCAGAGGGTGACTCCAGAACCACTTCCTAGAGCTGGAGGACTTCTGGAGCAGATCGTCATCTCAGGAGATTATCTTCCATTTTAATTCTATAATTAGGACTCTATTTAGTATGATACAAGTTTTTATATTGATATTAGATATAATGTTAGGCTAAATTATATAGTTCGGTTATAAATTGAAGTTCTACTAGTTAATTTTGAAATCACTTTTCACATTATCATTTTGATGATATCAGTATTGATAGGAGAGGTCAATAGTGAGTTCTTCCAATTGCTCATATCATCATAACATAATTTCCAAAGATTCATAATCAATTAGATAAATTTATCATGGGTAAACCATTAGAAAGATAATAAATTCTAAAGACATTAGGAATTACAGTGAGTTCGTCCTTTTGTTACTTTCAAACTACTCACAGTTGATTTATTTAGGATTGGAAAACTCTAGAATAGATTTTCTTGTGTGACATAACTCTTGGCGGGGGAGGTAATTCATACTCTTATGGTGGAACTCATTAATATCATTTATGTGAATTTAAATACCATGAAAATGAGTAGAATATATATTTTACCGAGGCGTTCACTATAATGGTTCATTTATCAGTGCTCTATACTTTAGTTGTTTATAATTTTTAATTTTTTTTCTATTTTATAGTATTTAAGGTCAAAACACCAATAAATTTTTTTGTTTCTTTAATGTTTAATAATTTTCACAATAGAAAACGGTTAATATTATAAAAGATATTGTATCCAATCCACTACCGACCATATTGGAGTTTTATAATGTCTTTAGAAGAATACTGGTAAGAATATTTCTTCCATGTGTGTTCGACCCTGCTTTCCGCATATACAGTAGTTAGTAGGATTATAAATTTTAAACATTGAACGACATAAAAAATGGTTCGGGTCATGTTTTTGGAACTTTTTCCAGAGAAGGCATGGTCCGTTAGTTTTCTAAAAAAAACTAAATAAATCACATTTATTAAAAAAATGAAAAATTTGGAAAAAAATTGAAAACTATAAAAATAGGCATCATTCCTTGCTTAAATTTTACTTTTTTCTTTACTGCTAAATACTATTGACTGTACATCTATGAGAAAAATACACTCTACTATTAGTTTAGAGCCACTGCACTTACAAATAGAAAAACATTTAACTTCTATAATAAAGAAAAAAAATTGAAATGGAAAACATAGATAATAGTTTTCCTAAGCATAAAAACATTCTAAATAATCAACCAGAACTCTTAGATGATGTTGAAAGCCCTAGGATAAGGGAATTACAACTCCATAATATTTCAAGAAATCTCTCTTCCATTAGGTTATATCTAAGATCCTGGAACTATGAGATTAAATAATCACTCATTTCACTATTTCATGCTATTAATGGTCTTTCTAATGTGGAATCTCTTGCCTTAATTAGAGATTTATATAATACAATGCAACAACTACCTATTATAGTACTCGCATAAAATGAACTAAGAATGAGTGTCTTTCCCTTTCTCCTGAATTGGAATGATCTAAAATGATTTTTGAGACTAGATGAGTACATTTTTGAAGACAAGGATTATGTGTACAATTAATTCATAATGTAATTTTATCCCTAAAGACGTAAAGGTGGAAATAGAACAAAAATCAATAGTTTTTATCAAGGGGATGGAGATGTTTTTCATGAAGCTTGGAATAGATTTATGGACCTACTTAGGAAGTGTCCCTATCATCAACTCCCATCTCACCTTCTCATGGACACTGTCTTTGAAGGGTTGTAATCCTCTAGATAGAACCTAGTTGATCAAGCTACTGGGAGAAATTACAATGAAAAGACAAATGAAGAACATGGGAAAAATTTTAATAATCTTAAACTCAATTCACAACATAATAACTGAAGAAGAAAAGGTGTCAATAGTAATGTAAATTCAATCACGGGTTTAGTGAATTAATCTCAAGCTCAACATGCTGAAACACCAACCAATTGCAATCCTTAATGAACAAAAACGCAATAAAATATGTTAACCAACTTGGATATCAAAACATCATAAAATAATTAAGGGAATAGTGTGACGAGTGTAGTATGTTGGGTCATACTGAAAACTTTTTCCTAATTTTGATATGTCATCCCAACAACAAGAGAATTAATCGTTGTTAACTATGCTCCTTAGATGACTCATAAAGAAGATCCATTTTCAAATAATTACAACCAAGGCTATAGGAAATATCCAAATCTGTCCTGGAAAGATCAAGGACTAATTGAAAAATCCACAACCACTAATTACTCTAACCAACCAAAACCAAACTTTTAAAATCATCAAATGGGGGAGTTTTTAAATGAACAAAGACATAATGATAATCACATGTCTTATAAACAAGATCTAATATTGAAAAAAATTAACACTGAAGAGGAAAGAGACATTACATAGAAATCCAAACATCAAAATCAATATGAGTTAGATAAAATGAAAACTGATGTGAGAATCCAAAATATGGAAACACAACTCAGACATCTTGCTAGAGATTTTGCATCTCTAAAAGATGGTAAACTTCCTAGTACCACTTATCATAACCCAAGAGAGAATTAAATGGATGATTTCTCTAGAAGTGGGCTTAATACTCAAAAGTTTGCTGAAAAATACCATGATAATTCTGAAAATAAAAATTTTCTTCAATCTGGTCATAAAAATATACTTCATTCACATGTTGGAAATTCATAGAAAATTTATGAATGTGATCAAATTTTGAGTTTATCATCTGAATCAGAAGCTGAATATTTTTTAAAAAATTAAAATTATAATGGAAAATAAAAAGTTTAGGAAGAGCTGGGGAATATACATAGTGTCCTTAAAAAAATTTCCCCACCCATCAATTTCCATGAGATGTTGAAACAACAAAGTTACACCAAGGGGAAACTTCTTCAGTTTATTGGTCTCCTTTCTAAACATTGTGTAAAAATTACCTCAATTCAAGCCGTAATTCAAATACTATCTTTTTTTTAAATATCTTATAAAAATTTCAAACAAATTCACTCTAGAATAATTTTCTACTTATAAGCTCACTGAAGCGTGTAGTGTTCATCAAAAGAAAATCCCACCAAAACTGAAAGATCTAGGTATTTGTATCATACCTTCCACAATAGGAAATAATGATCAGAACCAATGTTTGTGTGACTAGGTTCTAGTATTAATATACTCCCATAATCACTATTTCAACAGCTGATGTTGGGTGAACTTCAACCCACCACAGTCATACTACTATTAGCTGATTTATCCATCACTCATATTGGGGGTCGGATAAATGATTTCCATGTTGGGGTTGGGAAACTATTTCTAACAGACGACTTCAAGAGGTTCCCATCATCTTTCATAGGTTCATCTTGTCCATAGGTGGTTCTATAATTGAAGTCTCTAAGGGTAAATTAGTTTTCAAAATTGGATAACAACAAGGAGAGTTCAATGTGTTTAAAAATGATAAAGGAACAACTTTTTCTAAAAATTGTTCAATGGTAGAATTCAAAGAAGATGAGAACTCACCTAAAAATAGTGTAGAATTTAACAAACAATCCTATGTTGAAGAAATTTATCTTTAAAATGTAATGAATGTGGAATCTATCTTAGAAATTGAAAATTATTCTCAAACACCTAATCTATAATGTTTTCCTAAACTGGAAAACTGTTTAGTTTCAGATTTAGAAGGGTCCTCTATTTCTGAACAGAAGTGATTTTTGAGTGAATATGAGGTTTTTTATATAAACACAAAGCATTCTGAACAGTTTTATGATATTGAGGGAGAACTTATAAGACAACTTGATGAATCTTCATTGAAAAAAATTTTAATTTCTAATTAGTAATGTCTGGACAGTACAATGCCCACTTTGGACAGTAGCACTGTTAATTTTGAAACTGAGCATGAAATTGAAAATAAATAACCATGAAATACTCCTTATAGGATGTATCTTGATGATATTTGATCTCCACGTCCTAAGAATATTCCTTATAGTGTAAAAACACACACTCTAGAACTGAAACTAGTCCCTTCTCATTTAAAATATTTATTTTTCTGTGATAATTCAACATAGTATGCCATAATTTCAGTTGAACATAATGAAAACCAAGAACAAATATTGTTGAGTGTGTCTATGATGCTTAATTCTACTATAGGATGGACCATAGCAGATATCAATGGTATTTTTCCCTTATTTTGTATGCATAAAATACCTAGATATCCTGACCATATTCCTAGGGTAGTGTTTCAAAGAAGATTGAATCCAAACATGAAAGAAGTTTTGAAAGATGAATTGATTAAGTTACTAGAAACTAGAATGATATATCCCATTTCTCATAGTGATTAGGTCAGCCCTGTTCAATTTATCCTCAAGAAGGGAGGTTTCACTATAGTAAAAAATTAAAAGAATGTAGAAATCCATGTTATGAAAGCCGCTAAACAGAGAGTATGTATTGATTATAGGAAGATGAATGCATCCAATAGTAATGATCATTTTCCAATTCCCTTATTGGATCAAATTCTTGAGAGGCTTGTTGGAAATGAATTTTTCTATTTCCTAGATGGTTGTTCTGGTTAAATTATATATTTTTATTGATCTAGAGGATCTGTAAAAAACACTTTCACATCCCCCTTTGGGACATTTACCTACAAGAGGTTTCCCTTGGGGTTGTGTGGAGCTCCGGCCACCTTTCAAAAGTGTATTATGGCTATCATTTCAGATATTATTGAGAGAATCATTGATTTTTCCATTGATGAATTTTCCATTATGTGAAGAACATTCCATACATGTCTTGTAAATCTTGAGTTAGTCATAGAAAGATACATTGAACCAACCTTGTTTTTAATTTAGAGAAGTTTCAATTCATGGTTACATAGGGTATTGTTTTAGGTCATAAGGTGTCCAAGAGAGTTCTAGAAGTTGATACTGCTAAAATTGAAGTCATTCCAAAACTTCCACCTCTTGGATATGTTAAAAGTGTTAAAAGTTTCCTTGGACATGCCATTTTCTATCAGAGATTCATAAAATATTTTTCCAAAATAACTAATCCCTTGTTTTCATTATTGTTCAATGATGCTTCTTTCCATTTTTTGGAAAACTATTTGAAAGAATTGGATCTGTTTAAAGATAAACTCACTGCATCACCCATTATTATTTAACCTGACTAGAAACTACGTTTTGAACTAATCTGTGATTCTAGTGACAAAGTTGTATTATTTTTTCTTGTAAATAGAAAATATATTAAATTACATGTGGTTTATTATTCTAGTAGATTTCAAGATGAATCCCAAAAGAATTATACCCCCACTGAAAAATAATTTCTAGCTATTATGTTTTCTCTAGAGAAGTTAATACATTATTTTTCAGGTTTAGAAGTCATTATTTTCAATGATCATTCTTCCTTAAAGTACTTAATGTCTAAAAAAGAAACTAAACCCAATCTTATTAGATTGATTTTGTTTCTACAAGAGTTTAATTTAGAGATTAGGGATAACAAGGGAGCTGCAAATGTATTTGTGGACCGTCTTTCTATGTTTTGTCTTACTCATTGTTAATTTGAAGATCCTAGGGAGATAAACTCTTCCATTTCTAATGAAAAGCTGCTCACTGTGTTAATCAATAAATCTGCATGGTTTTCAGATTTTCCCAACATCTTGGAAGTAGGTGTCTTTCCCAAAAAAATGTGTACAATAACCAAATAATTAAATTCATTGCTAAAAATAAATAGAACCTTTGGGATGATCTTCTAGTATGTAAGAGACGTGCTAATGGAATTTTTATGTGATGTGTTCTTGAGGAAGAGATTTTTATTATCTTAGAGAATTGTCACTCCTCACATTAGGGAGGTCACCATGGGGGTGAATCAACTACTTAAAAAGTCCTAAAATCTGGTTTCAATTAGCCTACTCTTATTAAGAATTCTAGAATAATTGTGGATGGTTGTAATAGATGTTAGAGTCAAGGAAGTTTTGGTATGAAGTAAGAGTTACCTAAAAAATAAATTCAAGAAGTTGCGATTTTTGATGTCTGCGGTTTAAGTTTTATTGGTCTATTTCCATCATCCCATGATAATGAGTTCATAATTATTTCTAATGATTATGTGTCAAAATGTGTCGAGGTTGTGGCACTTTCCAACAATCAAGCTAATTTTGGATTTAAATTTGTGAAAAAGAACATATTTTCATGACTTGGAGTCCCCAATGCCTTTATTACTGATAATGGGACACATTTTAAGAACTATAAGATTAAAGTTTTGTTATAGAAATATTGTTTTGTTCATGAAACATGTACTCCTAGTCAACTGCAGTCCGATGCACAAGTGAAAATATCAAATAGGGAACTAAAACAGATACTTGAAATAGCTGTGTCAAATTTTAGGAAAGACTGTTCTATTTAATTGGATGTTGCTTTATGGGAATATGGAACTACTTTCAAGACCTTAATTGGTATATCTCATTACCAAATTTTTATTGGGATATTCTATCATTTACCTATGTAGTTGCAATACAAGTGTTATTGTGTAGTTAATGCTCTAAAAATTGATTTTAAGAGTGTTGGTGAGAAGATATTACTTGTTCTTCGTGAACTTGATGTTATTAGGAGAGAGAGTTATGATAATTCAAGGATTTATAAAGAGAGGACCCATATCTTTCATGATTCTATCATTAAAAATAAGTAATTCAAACCTGGACAAGAGGTTCTTTTCTTTAACTCTAAACATAAAATCTTTAAAGGAAAGTTGAAGTCCAATTGATCAGGATCTTTTACTCTAGTGAGAGTGCTATGGAATGGTGTTTTTTAAATTCTAGGTGAAGAGAAAAAAACCATTTTAGTTAATGGGATGATAGTGAAAATTTATTTTGTGGAACAACCATAGGGCGTGGATGCCTTCATTGTGCTTGAAATTTAATTTTGAATAATTTTTAGAAGTAGACATTAAAACATAGTACTGCATGGGAGGAAACCCATGAGTCTTTTGTCTTTACATTGTTTCATTTTTTTACCCTTGAATAATGTTCTACTTTTGTGCTCCTTTTTTGGTATGTCCTTGTTACTACTTGCTCTTGGTCACATTGTTATATTACACAGTTATCATGAAGCTGGTGTTTTTTCATTTAAAAAGTAAAATTCCAATGCAGAAGTAGTAATGACAAAACTTTCCATTGATGTATTTTACTATTAAATTTAGTTTCATTTATCTTCTCTTTTATGTTTTTAGAAAATCTTCTACACGTTTGAGAGAAATTTTATGGCATTTCATGCTACATAAATATAAAATCTGCATATGTTTAAAAATTATGCTCATTTTGGAATGAAATTATGTTTTATTTCAGTACGTAAACAATATTTATGCATGTCACTCGTTATAAATAAAATTGAATTTTTAGTTTATTAAAATTACCCACTTTTTGAAATAAAATGTGGGGGGATTGGTACTTGCTGCTGGTCTTTTTGAATTTCCTTTGTGTTGTGGTGTTTACCATGCCTTTTTTTTATTTATTGAACATCTATTAGAATCATTATTTGGTAAAATTATTACTCCTGGTACACTATGAACTTACATGTTTCATGCAATTTTTTGAAATTTATTAAAAATTATACGCTGGACTTAAATATTAATATGTGTGCTTCCTAATGAACCTACTTTAAGTTATTCATGGTGGAAAACAATATTTGTGAACCTCAAATAGATACTTTATATATGTTACAAATCTACTAAATTGAAAATCTATTTGAAATATATAATGTTAATTGTTCTTCTCCATATTTAGAATTCAAATTTTTGGGAAATGTTTGAATTTATGTGTGGGGGAGGTAGTAAATTCTTGATTGTACTGAACTATGCTTAATTCCAATCCCATCAATTCCAACTACAACTTCATCATTTTGTAAAAAAGTGGATAATTGTTTTCCCAATTCTATCATAATTGTATGCTTTCCACTGTACTCAATTGGTTCATGCCTATGAATAGTGGTACGGTTGGTAGTTATGAACCGCTCTGAATCTGAAATTAGTAAGGATGATTGATCAATTATCTTTCTTAATGGGTTTATCGAAATTAGATTTTGGAACTATTTTTTAGAGTGATATGGGTACCCATTTAGTAGAGTTATGATAATAGACCTTGGAACTGGATGTTTGAAATGATCTTAGGGGCCTCATTCATCTTTTAATTATTAAAAGTAATTATCTTAATGGGATAATGAAAATTATTTTTATAATAATATTTTGATACTGGTGTCGTCTGGTCATATTGGATCCCACAGTGAGTCTCAGAGACCCTAGTTGCTGGGTGCATTTCTGTTAACTTTAAGCCCTCTGTTAACCTTGAATAACTGCATATGCACAGTGCTCATCACAATGATACATGTCTTAAGAAAAAAAATATAGTTTTTAGGGTCCAAAACAAGTTCATCAAGGTGAGGGGAATGATGAACACGAGACGAAGAAGGTTTCAGTTGGTTTATATGGGAGTCATTTGGGTTTTTTCATTAAGGTTAATCAAAAAATAATTATTATTTTTAAGAACCTAGGTGAAAAGTCAATGTTTAAAGTTCCTTGGGTTATGTTTTCAACTCCACATAAATTTTACCTCTTGTCACTCTTGATATTAGAACTTGAGTTTGGATTGAATTGATCACTATGTAGAGTTGCGTATAAGTCTGAAATGTTCTTTCATTGATGAACCATTTCTCTCTTGATCAATCATTGAGAACATTTTTTATGCAATAATTGATTTGATGATACGTTTTCAAAAGCCTGTTTTTAGGTTTTTTCGTCTTTTCTTAAGTTCTAGACATGTTAATTTTTGAGATAAATCATAAATACTACAAATTTTTTTTCAATGATAATAAATCTTGAAATAGTTTGAGGACAAAAAATGCTAATGTGTTAGGGAATTTTATGTGGCTCTATTTTTACATAGTTTTACCGCATCGTTTTTCATAATTTTTAATGATATAATTAATTATTTAATCACATTTTACTAAATAACTGTACTTTTGTATTTTTTTATAAATTATTTTTTCAAATAAATATATTTTTATAATTAATTAAAAATTATTTTGTTATTAAATTAACAATTTTAATCACAATTTTCATATCTAATTTAATTAATTTTTTAATAGTGTTGTTAATTCTAATGTACTCACCTACAAATAATTTTAATTTAATAATAAATAGTCATTTAATATCTTTATTTGTGTATTAATTAACTTAGTATTTATTTTAATATTTTATAATTTAATTAAGATTTATCAAAATATATTAATTTCGTTAATTAATATGTTTAACCATCCTACTAATTAATTGTGTTAAGAATTTGAGTTTCAATTATATGGATAGTTCGATTTTAAGTTTAAGTATTCGTATAGTTGTTTAATTAATTTATATAATGTTTTTAAAACATTAATTATTAAATCCAATGTATGCAGATGGATTATTTATTCAATACCATTTGTTTTAGTCTACCGGTGAGGTAGAGAAGAGCCATGGATAACCTATAAGGTCACCGATGTTGTCCTTTTGGATTCACTGCTTACATTGTAATTAATTTATATATTAAATTAAATTTATGTCCTTTATCAATTTAGTTTATCAATTATTCTTTTTTTAATAAAGGTGTTATCAATTAATAATTTAATATAATTTTTTTATGTTTTATGTTTAATAATTTTGTTCTTAATGTATTTTTTTAGTGTTTGTTCCATTTTTAAATTTTTATTAACATATTGTTTAATTTTAGGATAATTTTATAAGGCCACCGTTATTTCTTTATTTTCGTTCTATCAGTAACGCTTTCCTCTATTGTAACGGTGACCCATGGTTCAATTGGTAACTTTTAACTACACCAGTTCCCTTTTATTTTAAGTATTAGTGAGCTTATATAATCATGACTATTCTGTCTAACGTTGACCTTTTAGCCCAATAGTGACCTTTGATGCAGTGCATCGGTAAAATTTAATTTTTTCTAAGAGTGACCCCTTATTATATATGTGTCCTTTTTAATATTTTTCGGTATATTTTTTCCTACCGGTGACCTATTTTATTTTTTTATCAGTGACCATTTCATTTTATTCCCATCATTGACCTTTTTATTTATTTTACAATGATAGACTTATCCCTATCAGTGACCTTTTCTATAAAAATATTGGTGACCTCTCTTTTAATTGCATCAGTGACCTTTATTTTTATGCCTGTCAGTGACTTTTAATTTTTTATAACTACCAATGACTCCTTTTATTTTTAATTTTTAGGTAATGGTAATCTTTTATTTACTCTATCAGTGACCACTTTATCTAACTCTATCAGTGACCCTTGGTTCGTTGCTCCATCTCACCGGTGACTCCCCTCATTTTTACACACTCACTGATACCCCAAACCCCCATTAGATTAAAATCAGTTAATAAAACAGATATTTTTATTAAAACTAAAAAAAATATCAACTAAAAAATACTAATAATTAGATTCAATTAACTTTATAAATAATTATTAATAAAACTCTAAAAAAATATATATAGTAAATATTTTCCTAACTCAAAATTGATATTAAATTATAATAAATAAGTACTTATAAAAAATCATTAATAATATATCCAAATAGATAATAATTAATTAAGAATTTAATAACTTCATTTAATTAAAGATTAAATAATAAATTAATAACTATAATACTAATAGATAATTAAAATTTAATAATAATTATCATTTATTCATTTATTAATTAACATTAATTTAACTTTTTAATAAGTAATATAACATTTCTCTAAAAATAACTATTTTACTTTATTTGTGTTTTCATTTATTTATTTTCAAACTACAAAGTTCATTTGGGAGATGGGAATATGTCCACATTCAATTAACTAACCCACTCAGAGTTAGTTAAGTGAGAAAAACTAGCATGACATGTTAGTCACAAAAAAATGCACGTGTATGGTGCACACACGAATGACACTTTATGTCGATTGAAATCAAGAGGGGACATGAAGAAGATAACATAGGATACAAAAATATAGAAACAATACAATTTTTTAAATAATCATTCAACACATTGGATAATCGAGGTATTATCAGAAAGTGGTCAGTTGGTGAATATGTAACCTCTTCCTGGAGCTGGAGTAGTTCAAGAGAAGAGTATCATCTCAAGACTTTATCATCCATTTTAATTCTAGAATTAGGACTCCGTTTAGTATGTTACAAGTTGATGTATTGAAATTAGAGATAATTTTAAGGAAAATAATTGAGTTTACGTATAAATTGATATTCCTCTTGTTATTTTTAAAATCACTTTTCACTTAATCATTTTGATGATATCAGTATTGATCCGTCAGATCAAAACCATGTTCATCCAATTACTCGAACCATTAAATCATAATTCTCAATTTTCTATAATCAATTAGTGAGATTGATAGTGGGTACACCATTCCATAGATAATAAATTCTAATGTCATCATGGATTTTTGTGAGTTCGTCCTGTTGTTATTTTCAAACTAGTCACAGTAGATTTATTTTGGAGTGGCGAACTCTAGAATATATAGGCTTGTGTGAATTAACTCTTGGCGAGGGAGTTAATTCATACTCCTATGGTGGAACTCTTCAATATCTTTTAAGTGAATTGAAATCCCTATAAAACTAGAAGTATGTATATTTTGTACTAGGTGTTTACTCTTATAGTTTGTTTATCAGTGCTCCATACATTTGTTGTTCATAGTTTTCAATTTATTTTCTCTTTAATCATATTTTAGATCAACACGTGAAAACAAATTTTGGATTCTTTAATATTTAGTAATTTTTAGAAAAGGAAAAGTTTAAAATTAGAAAAGATAGTGTATCCAATCCACTACTAACAATCGTGGAGTTTTTATATTTTTTTGAAGAATAGTGGTCATAATTTTCATTCAGTTTTGGGTCGCCACTACATTCCACATATACAGTAGTTAGTAGGATTATAAGTTTTAAACTTATACCAACTTCAATGATGGTTTAGGTCGATCATATGTGTTTTGGACTGAAAAATTTTATCTGGGAAAAGTAATTGAGAAGCCATTAATTCTTTTTTATTATCAAACGTCTCATGAAACAATCACATTATCATGATAATATGTAATTTGAATTTAAATTCCCCTTAAATATCCATCTTCTAGAGTGATGGATATAATTATTTCCAAAATTGTATTCTATATATACAAATGAAACTTAAAGTTATGTTATTTAATTATCTAGGTAAATATTAATAATTATGTATCCTTTACTCAATATAGATTTTTGATATGTCATATTATTTTATAATTAAATGGATTATAATATGTTTTTTGAATTTTTTGTAAATGAAATATATGGGTTGGTTACAAATTAATAAATTCCCTTCAATCTATCAGTTGTCTCATTAGATGAATAAGTTGTCCAAATAAGACTGGTGTTTACCTACAAACAAGAACATTCATGAGGATAAATCAGGATAGTAATAGTGTTGAAGATAGTTATTGATTATTTAGTTCTTTCCTAATATTCATTTCACCATTATCAGTATTCCAATTGAATACTTGATTAGATAGAATATTATGGGTCATGTTTCTTGATCATGTGATTATTTATAAGTTATTATTTTATAATATTTTTCCCTCATTTTTGAGGTGACATTAATGATAAAATTTTAATGGGTTTCATTTATTTTCCATTTTATATTTGATTTCCCATATCAATTCCTTAATTATAATTATTTATATGGACTGGATAATAATTAATTTATCTTTAAATGTTTTTTATGATTTTTTATTCATGTTAGATTCAGTTGTACGTAACCCTAACTAAGAATTTGAAACCACCATTAATTTTTTCCATTCACCAGGTTTTTTAAAAGAATACATTAAATACTTTTTAATGTATGAGGTTGATTATATTTTTTTATTGTACTATTTTTAATTTTCTATTACCAATGTAAAATAGGTATCATGTCAATTTATATTTTCCAAAACATATAAACATTTCTTAATTTTGAGATGTGATTCCTTTTAACTATGAAAATGTAATAATGTAAGGCATCAACTATGGTTTATTGGGGTTAGGGACTGTATATGTTCTATTGGAATAATTGTAGAAGAATCCTTAAGAACTAGAATAAGGGAAAATATAATAGGAATTATAACCCCATGATTTTCTTTGAGGATAAGTGATCATTAACATACTAATGTTCTGATATGGTATAGATTATGTGGTTTCTCCTTGAAATACATTATTGTCTAAATGCTACTAGTGGATGTAGTTCTGAATCAGATGTACCCTAGTGTAATAAGGGAACAATGGAATATTGTTTTAACCAAACATTACATTGTACATTGGAATGATCCCTAACTAGTACTTGGTTAGACGCTCATGGTGGATATGATTTGGATAATTAACATTTTATTTATAATCCATTATGAAGGATTTGAATAGATAATGAACATGAATGATCAATGTTAGACATATTGAATTTTATATTGACAATAAGCTTTCATGATTTAGACATCCTATAAATGATTTTTGGGTAAAACCTTAAACTGTGGAAGAATATAGTTTAAATTAAAATAGATCTAGTATTTATTGATTGAGGTCAAATAATTTAATTATAAAAGTTTTTTTTTTAAATTTCTATGTTATAATCATGAAGTATCATAGTATTTTCTTTAAAATATAAGATTCAGTTGTCTATTTTATGAAATAGTATTTATGGATAACATCAAATGTTACTATGTTTAATATTAATCATAAATTAAAATATTAAGATTCTTTTTTAGTTTTAATGTGGTTGGAGTTCCAATATAATAATAGTATTATGGTTTAAATTTATTTCATTTAAAATAATTGGATTAGTTATTGATTTAGTGAACATATGTTTTGTGGAAAAATGGATTTAAAATTTATAAGTATTTGTTTAAACGTATTGATATCCATTTTGTGTTAATATGATCATTATAGTAAAAAATATTTTTATAAACATTTTGGAAAAAAAATTCATTGAAAACCATTCAAAATAAAATATTTAAAAATTATAATTTTTTCAATGATTTCCATATATATTTTCTAGGGAAGTTATAATAATCCTATTACAATATATTTGAAAAAGGGGAATCAGGAATATTGGGTGACTAACAATTATGTCTAGAAAGGTAATACAGATTTAACCCATGACTAGATGATGATTATGTTTTATTAAACTATAACTTGTCGTGATGATGTACCCATTAATATTTCATCATTTTTGATAAATGATTCGAAAGAAATAACACTAATGATGAACCCATATTTTCTCATTTGAGGTTTATATTATTAAACTATTGATAAATTTTGTTTTTCGATATTAGTTTTGTGAAATAGTTTGACAAAATTAAATTATATTCATTTATGGTTCTTGTGATCTATCAGTGTGAATTTTATTTCATCAGGAATAAAAAATAATTACTTGAATGTTGATTTTTTAGATTAAGGGGTGAATGGATATTAATTTATGATTAAAAAAAAGATGATATTGAATTTATGAAATATAAATACATCATGTAAGTATTTTGGAATAAATTTCAAAAGATGGAGTGGTAGAGTTAATGTGAGGGAGATGAATGATGATGATGCCCAAAGTCATTCACCTCAGGAAGCTTTACTGGTGTGATTGTAGGGAACATTCATGTCAGATTTGTTGATCATCCAACCTCTCTTAATCTCTCTAAATATTTTCATCTAAAGAAGTTTTTTAACATAGGTCACAATATAATTGAATTCTCAACGAGGTGGTTCAATTATTTTTCTTCACAACTATGATTTTTTCGTTCTGTAAAATAAAATTACTATCTCTCCTCACTGAAAATCCTACAAAAACAATTCCAATACATTGGATTTTTTATAATTTTGTGATCAGCTAGCTCAACTCAGTGAATATTGTGATTCATTTCATCTATTAGAATGATAACTCACGACTTTGGTCTATGGGATATTGGAGATTTGGAGGTTGCTTGAAGATTATTTTAAAGTTGTCCCCTATGTTTAATATTTACCATAAATTCCTTATTTCCCCTTTTTGGTAAGGATTATTTGTTCATCCAATGTACTAATTCAATAAAAATCCACATTATTTATTTTTAATTAATATGGAATCACATTATATTTAATTACGGAGCTAAAAACCTCTCATGTCCATCATTTTGGAATGTTTTTTAGTTTGATCTTAAAAAACACCTTCAATTAGTTATCTAGATCAAGAATGGTGGTGCTTTATTTTTCCAGTAAGTGGTCTATGGAAACATACCTAGATACTTCTCTAATTTTATGTATCTTGCACACTCCCTTGGAAATTGTAGCTGTATGAAGGACCCCAGGAGCAATCGTAACATTGGAAAACCTCCAGCAAGTACAGGGAAATTATTTTGGATAGAGAGAGGTAGAAGGATTCTTAATGAAAAAATATGAACCCCCTAATTCAATAGTCTGAATAATGTCTTCAACTTCCCCAAACTCATCGCTAGCACAACCTTAAGGAACTAATGTTGATGTTTTCTCTGGGATTGTGGATATAGACCAAAATTATGAACCTATTAGAGACAATTTAAGAGTTCTACCAACCAATATAGAGATGGAAGATGAGTCTCACTTTATATAAATCAACTTTATGAATGATTATATTGACTATTACCATTAAAATAAGGATGAATATCTTTACCAAACATCCAAAAAACGAATGAAAAAATTGATTTATTTTGATGGCTTTATCACTCCAAACCCACGTATGAAGCAAAAATGAATTTATTATTCTAATTAGGTAAAACAATTGTCAAAATATCCTTGGGGATTCAAATTTATAATAAACACTTCCCTCCATAGTTGTTAGTTAATTCATATACATCCACATCTATATCATCTATTGAAGATTATTCCTCCACATCAGATAAAAAGGACTCCTCCTCTAATGAATATGTTCAATAGGATATAATTATCCTTCAAAATTGTACTTGTGTTATTAATAAATAATAACATAGACATATAGCCTCTGATCGAGGAACTAGGAATGATGTATTTTGAAAGATACCATAACAAGTAGATAACTATTAATGATTATTTCAGTATCAGGTAATGTATGATTGATAACGTTGAATTTGATCATTGAGGAAATCATTATTTTGATAGTCTTCATCTTCAGTGGGAATAAAACATCTGTATGAATGGTGTTGTAACATTCATTTTTTTTAATTTTTAATTTTTCCCCTATAATTAGATCCCATGATAATGGTACTTTTCTAAATAATTATAATAATTTAAATGTTTGTGGTTTGGGATTATAATGTGTCTCTTTATGATTAACACATTTTCAATTTTCCTCTGGTGTTTTTCTTAGGACACTATGAATTCTTCAATTCATTGATATTAAAGGGAATGATAATACATAGTGGTTTGTATTATGTGAAATCAATTATTCATTCTTATCAAGTAACACCAGTGTGTAACATGAGAAATAAATTTTTCCATGTACATTATACATATTTGACTCGTTCAGTTCCATATTCGACGTTACAACTAGGGTGTGATTTTCAACAAATATATGATTCAGAACAAGTGTGATCACAATATTTAGTTTTCTACATGATTTCTTAAGTGAAAACATGGGATTTAGATGATGTTTCCTTTCTGGGTCACTGTTGAACAATATTTCTTCAGAGGGACTGAATATATCAATCCTTGGGAATTGTGCATGTGTTTGTTAATTTTTTGAGATGCCTCAAGATACTGAGATAGTTTTCTTTTCCTTGTGTTATTGAGTTTATTTTACATACCTATATAATTAATCCCAATGTTGAATTTAGAACATTGGTTTCTACATTTTGATTTGAGAGAAGATCTGGAAATGATTTTATGATACATTGTTGAGTCATTTATATATTCTAGCTAAACCCTCCCATATAGTAACAATTATTGTTTGGAGGATTATTTTATCACCTTATTTTTATTTCATTTACTTTATTATAGGAAAAAAGTCATTATACATCATATATTTACCTGAATTTTTTATTTCTGTTTAATAATTTCTTGGAACTTTAGTTTTTCTCTTTCTTTGACCAATTTGGGTAACTACATGTATGTAAATACTTTTATTTTATTATGAAAAATATAATTACTAAATGTTATGAAAATTATATTGAAAAATAAATGTTAACATAAATCCTTCACTTATTTTGAATTGATAACTTGTAAATAATTAATATTTTATGGAATTATGACCCTAAAATTTAAATTTATATTTCACATTCATGTGATCAATTTCCTCAATCAATCTTAATAAATATTTACCCTTTTCATCTATTTTCATATAATCATTCTCCATCAACATTCCCCTATGTAGAAACCTAGACACGTGTTATTCCATACATACCTCATAATATTTTTTTATATTTTTAAGTGGATGTGTTAATTTTTTTTAAAAGTTTGGGGCCGAAGCCTCAATTTATTATTAAAAGCAAAGACCTCTTTGGATTGGGTAGAGGGAGACCCATTATATAGCCTGAAGGCCCAACTCCAAGTGGCCTAAATACAATGCTTGAAAACCCATTTTTTGGACCAAAGGCCCACTCGGTGAACAGTATTGCTACAGTATCTACACTGCTACAATACCTGCTACAGTACAGCCGCCGTTTAAATCCCTACTACATTCCCTCCGTTGCTGCAGTCCCTCCACCGCTATAGTGCCTCCGCTGCTACAATACTGCTACAGAGCCATACTTAAGTACTGCTACAGTACCCAGAAATTCACCCCTGCTCGGATTTGATCTTGGGTCTTTTGGATGCCAAGCAGGAGCCTGTACCACTAGGGTACACGCTCGTTGGCTAAGGGGATGCGTTATTAATATTATTATGATATCATTTTATAATAATGGTATTTCAAATTATCAAACCCTAGATTACTGAGATAAATTTTAAATTGTGGGACACATGTTTTTTATGCCGGGTTTTATCAAACATCCTCAAATTCAAAAATATTAATATCATATGATATAAATTGTATTGAAAAAAAAACTATGCATAGAAAAGAATATAAAATAATTAGAATTTAAAATATATTTACTCTTTTAAATAACTTCAATATACTCTACAATATAAACTTATTGAAATAATGATTTATTATTGAGTTACATTGGCAATAAGTTTGAACTATATATTATATTATATGTAAGACCGAGTTTTACAGAACAATAATATATTATTCATATTAATTTTACAAATAATAGTAATCTCCACACCATTGGAATGGTTGTATGAATACTTTTAACTATATTAGGAAAATATAAGTATATACACACATTAATTGGTTATATATTGATAGTAATTAATAATATGAATAATTTAAACGACCATAAAATTATTTTATAAAATCTATATTTTCCAAAAAGACAGTTCATTCATACATGGAAAATATAATTTAAATCCAATTTATAAATATTTTTGAATTTTTAATTGAAAAAATTAGCATAATTTTTTAGATGAGAATAGACAAATTATCATAGGGTTAATTTTGGGTTTTTTATAAATTGTTTATTTTTTTATGAATTGTAAAAAATATAGTATATTAATTGAAAAAAAATTATTCATCTAAATAATTTTTATAAACATTTTGTAGTTTTAATTTGATTGAAAAAAATAGTTTAATTATATAACTGTAAAACGAATTTATCTATTCATAAACGTTTTTATATTGAATTTAGATATAAAATATTTGTAGATTTTTTTTCGTTTTCACATTAAAAACCTTCTCTCATCATGTCATCATGATTAATTTTATAATTCATTTTTTTTCACATTTTTTAATTCAAAATGGAACAATGTATTAAATATTTTTAATCACCATTATATATAATTACTATTTTGGAGAAATTTTTTTTTTAATAAATGAAGTGGGACTGTAATAAAAATTAACTACCATGGTTAAGGTAAAAATTGAATTACTAACGGGTTACAAAAAAATTTTAGGTGTTAAAATGACTTAACGACTAATATAAAAACAATTTTTTAGAAATATATTTTCTATTAATCATATTAGGTTCTATAATGATCAATAACGGACCATTGTGACTTATGAAAAATGCAAGAGCACTAAATTCCGAATTAAAATATCATGTGTTTCCTCTCAAAAACATTTAAAATAACACCCCAATCTACTCTTATCCACAACATCACATCTCTATTTATAAGACAATTCATACCTATGTAACTTCTTAAATCCTCCCACATAGTATTATGATCCTTTTTATCATAAATAAAACATATTATGGATTAATTTGAATCTTAATAAGGATACCACAAGAATTGGTACTGTTCTTTTACAAGATCATTTATTTAATTTCATTATTAACCTCCTTAATTTTTTATTAAAAGTGATGATATATTAAATTAATTTTATTATATATAATGGTATGTTATTATGAAAAATAAATTACCCAAAACTATCTCCACTTCTTCCAAATGGGTTACACATTCATCATTTGGGCATAAGACAGACTAGGGACTCATTAACCAAAGTTGTTAGTTATTTGATTTCCAACTCTAAATGTTGGTAATAAGAAGATATATAAAGTATGTATATATATATATATATTACAACTTATTTATAATTATATATTAAATATAAAAAATATGTTTCCACCTTATATTCTTTTGGATATAAAGTAAAGTAACCCATGTGTATGGTGGAATATCGCCTCATGAAGCGATGTGATTTGTCATTATGTAATGCTTCAAATTAAAGGTGATAAAGACACTTCTTATTATTATGTTGGATATATATGAAATAATAATTATATTCATGAAATATTCACCCTATTCAAAATATAATTTTTAATATTTTATGTCCTAACATTTAATCATGTGAAGATGATATCATCATAGTTTTACATGTGGACAACCGCCTTCAGGAAGAAATGTAACTCTATTTTCATCCCCGAAAAAATTTATGAAATATATAAGTATATAATATAATATAAATTATATTAATTTAATTGTATAAAATTAAAATATCAGTTATCACATTTATATAATGATCGGTGACAAATGGATATGTTACTCATGCGTATATATGACCTACCGTGTCCATAATCATAGCATATATCATTATTCACCACCATCATTGATTATTATATGTAAATGAATATTTATTATATAATAAAACAAATATTTCTTCAATATTATTCTTCATATGATTAAACTATATAAAATAATAATGTTCCATATCTTTAAATACAGAACATGAATAATAAGACAAGGCAATTAAAACATGAAAAAATGATAATAATGCATGATTATTAATGAATGGTTGATAATATGTTACAAAATAATTTTATATAATATAATAAATATTAATAAGTTTTATATAAGATAATAATATTTTAATAATAACTATAATGGATTTTAAAAAACATACAATCAAAATGTAACACAAGGTAAAGAATTTCATCTCAATTTTTATTCTATTGAAAATTATTATTTATTAAACTCCAAATCACATTTATCTATAGTATATAATTTCGAATTGATATATAAAATCATTATTCATTCATTACTAATGTTATTTTTTGTTTAAATATGAATTAATTCATCCAAGGGGGTTTTTCTTGAATATTACAATGTGTAAAATGTTATTAGGTAATCCCACATTATTTTTGGATTGTTAAATTTCCCTCGAAATAAACAGTTTCATGTAAAAATATTTCAATGAAATTAAATACATATTAAATGTAAATATTCTTATTAGATTGATATTATTACTTCTAAAACCATATACCAATTTTACATTGAATGTTGGATGATTTTTATGGTAAATATTTACAAATATATATCCTTTTCTCAATATAAATATTTATTACAGAACATTGTTCAAGAATTAAATAAAATATTGATATATGAGGAATCCTTCAGACATGAATGACATGGTTTGCGGAGTGGTCAATTCCTTCCACTCGAGGCAACAATAGTTTCATTATATGATGGTGTTGATCAAATCAAATGTGATTATACCCATAGTCATAAATGTTCTTAATGAATGATCATGAAAATAATGAACTTGAAGATCAATCATGACATAATATATGTATGAAATTATAAATTACATCATCAATTATATTCCAAGAGATTAATTGCATAGTTGGAATAATTATGTTTATGTCTATTTTTCATGTTATTATTAATTGGAAATTATATGATAATCATTATTTATATTATATTATGAAAATATTATTGATTTAATAGAATGTGTAAAATTTATATAATATTTTGTATTTAATATTCCTAATAATTTCATGTATACAACTTATTTTATTGGAATGTGTGTTCGCATATTCACTCTTCCATTTGTATTACACTGTAATTTTTCAAGATAGATTCCACTATACCTAACCCTTATAGAGAATTTTTGTTCACCCATAGTTTGTTTCATTTACTAGGTTTTGAAGAAGATTCAATTTAATGAGTTTTCAGAGATTATGAAAATTTTATTTATTATTATTTAATTTTATGATATTATATTTAATTTTTATAATGGGATTCATGTATATATCTGGTTTCCAAAAAATTTAAACATTTGGGTCCTTTGTAATGTCATTACTTTTTTCCATTCCAATATAATAATTTCAGGCACCAGCTATTGGATAATGGAATTTGAGTCGTTAGAAAATAAATTCTCATTTTTTTGAGATATCTATAAATATAATAAGTAATATATATACTGTGAAAATATGTTATAATAAATAAATATACAGAAAAAAAACATTAGTTTTATAAAGGATTGATTCATTACAAAAATTAATATTAACTAATATTTAGAAATATTCCCAACAACATTTACGTAAATTGTTATTATTTAATTAGTATTGGAAAATATATCACAAAAAATTATGCAAAAATTGACCAATCATATATGAATCCAAATTCACATGTAAAGGGGTTTTTATCCAAATTAGTCTAAAATTTCATCTTATATAATGTTTTACATTTTTTCATAGATTCAAGTTAATGTATGTTTTCTATAATCCTAAATTATAGTGAGGGTCCCTTATATAATATCTATCTTTTTTCATCGCTGGAGTGGTGTTTATCATTTCAATAGTCTACCGAACTGATTTTATCTTTTCATCTCTTCCTATACAAGGATGAATTTGTATAGTATAATTATTTAGTAGTATTATTTTTATAATTTTAAACTTATAATCATAGTATTATGAATATATATTTATATTAATATTAATATTTTATTTTTTGATATCTTATTCTGTAATTTTATATTCAATAGGTTAATCATTCATCTAGATAACACCCTTGATATATATTTTCACAATAAAGTATTATTTTTCCATATTTATCAGTAATAATTTATTTTTATTTTTTTAATGAGTATCCCTCTAATATTTTTATTTGATAATTTTACAATATTTTTATTTACATTTATTTTATTTTTCCTTAATATATGATTGTAATATATTATTTAGTCATTTTATATAATTAAATTTATCAATTTTTTAAAGTTACCATTTCATTCTAAAATATAATTATTTATTACAATGTAATATTTAAAAGAATAAGAAGGTTGATGGTGGAAGAGAAATATTATATTTCCATTTTTAATTGATATTGTAAATTATGACCAAAATTCCAAATAAATGATTATATATATAATTTTACCAACAACAAAACAATAATATACTACCATGTATAATTGATCATTTTATTAATGTATTGATCTAGATATCAACCAAAAATCTTATAGTCACATCATATTTTGAGGAACAGGATTCCCCACAAAAAGCTGTATAAAAGTGATTCAATCTAAGAATTTTCATTCTAGAAAAAATTAGATTAGGATGGATAATATTTATATGATACTACACCCATATATTCACTAATGCACATATTATCTCTATAAACTATTCAATGTAAAAAAATAAATATTGAAATCATGTTTTGGATTTTGAAACCATTAACTATGGACTTTAATGAATGAATTTTTTAAGAGAATGAATTTGGTTGGGGAGTGGGTTTTTTTCATACGAATGAGTTGTAAGATAACTATATGTGGAGGTTATATCCATTATTATATGAAATGTGTTTCCCATAGTGTTCAAATGTCGCTATACTTCAACTATGATACAGTCTTTATACCCTTATATTTACTATTCCATAAATTCTTGAATACAGTGTGGGGAACTTATATCTATTTCTTCTGTTTCATGCACTTATAAGGATTTTGTGTGTATGTGATTTCATAAATTATATTATTTCATGAATTAGGTAGTTTATTATTATTTTATTAACAATATGTGTTTCATTTTCAATTAATTAACACTATGAATGTGTGGTATTGATCACCTTCCATTGTGTATAAAAATTAAATTTTATTTAAAAATATATTTGTACTATGTTAAATAAATATGTGTAATAATGATATTAGGACACCTAATTATATAATTTCACAAAATATTTGAAAATTACTAAGAGGGAATTATTGAATTAGTGAGGGAATAACGTGACCGTTAGGATCTATTTTGACAAACTCGAAAAATAATAAAGTTTGAAAATTATAAAATTATCACATCCATAAATTGGAAAAAATTAATAAATATTGGTCATGGAATATTTACAGTCAGTGAAATGAGAAACCATTTTTCACCCTTTTATTATCAATTACATTCATTAATACAGTTTTATTAAAATTTAAAAATTTAATAAATTGTGTTTGAAAGTATAAAATTATTTATTCTATAGTTATTTGATTATTTTTCAATTATTGTGTATATATATGTTTTAAAAATTATTTCTCCCCATTTGAACTAATGAAAACCCATGATCAACAAAATTTATGGGTTCATATATTGGGATGGTTCCATAGTCTATTTCAGTGATTTAATTGTAATTATTTTTTATTTTATGTTTTTCAATGTGTGTGCTTCTGTTTTGATTTGAAGGAATAAATATTTATACATTAACAATATCCATAATAATATAAATATTAAATCAAACACAATTACTGTAAGTTAATAGAAACAAAGTGTTTGAGATAATTAATAAGAGTATGATGTTGGTGACTGTTTAATTACATTTAAACGACATTCATTTCACTATAATACTACATGAAATCATGAATTTGCACAAATGGATAGTTCATGAGATCCATGAAACAGTAAATTTATAAAATGTTTAATTAGATAATGTGTGGATAAATAAATTCTTATGTTTTTATAAATACAATGTAATTGAATGGATTCAAATCAGTCCCCCATAAACTATCAACCGATTGATTGATTTGGAAAAAACCCTATCACTAGAATCACTTATGCATTATGACTTATGTTGGGATGATTCGGTGTTATTTGTGGTCAATTGCTTATTGGATACCATAATACAGCAATTGATAGTCCACCGTGGATGACCCTGTGAAGAGACCTTGGTATCCGGGAGCCAATATCAGCATCTGGAATCATAATGGGGAAAACATTTCTGAATTATGTCCCAGGATAGGGGATCTAGTGTTTCAGACTCATATGGTGGGTAAAATCATCCTAATGAGCTGCATTAATATTCATGTGATGGTTGTATACATCTTTCTCATGATTTTTCAAACCTCCTTGATCTTTATTGGTAGATAATGGATGTAAAATTTAGGAAGATACAATGACAGGATCAGGTATGTCCTAGTAGAGGTGGAGTGCTAGTGGAGCTGGGAGAGTCAATGTAGGAGGTAGGTCTTTTGACATTATACCACTACCACCCCTTTGGGTTCCACACTAGACTGATGGGATGGAGAAAGGGGGAGGCGATGTCTATATGCTATCAAGGAATAAAAGTCAGGGTCCCCTAAAATGATTCAAGGTATGATCTGTGTCTTTCCTACTATAGATTCAGTTCATGTTAGCTCTTGTTTTAGTCATCAATTTCTCACAACAAATATTTTTCAAGACCTAGATATTCTTGTAGATCCATTTACATGACCCTTACTTTTGGAGACCACCACTGGTCAAGACATATGGATCAAACAACTTTCCCAATATTGTGACATGACCCAATGCGGTTAGATATTATTTTTGAACCAATTTTTGGAAGCGTTGAGGCCATACGATGTCATTCGTGGTATGGATTGGTTATCAATAGTATATTCCTATATTGAAAATCTTAGTTAAATGGTTCAGTGTTTCTTTATAAATCTATTACTTTTTTTCTTTTTTGGTTAAATGGAAACTTATTTTGAAGTGGTTGGACTAATGCAATAGAGGGGGAATCCAATAACTCATTTGTCGGCTAGTCTGACCCTTGGTGCAGAATTTTTTTTTGAGAATCATGTTTCATGTAGTGGTGTAGGAGTACAATGATGTATTTCATTATGATGATCTAGGATTACCTCCTCCATGGGAGATATAATATTTCATAGATTTACACCTCATGGGTGAACCAATATCTGCATCATCATATTAAATAGCTCCTACAAGGAATCATTAGATGAAGGTGTAGTTGTAGGACTAGTATAATAAGGGATTAGAGTGACTTGGTGTTTCATTATATAAAGCCCCAGTTTTTTTACCAAAATGGAATATATAAGATTGAGGATTTTTGTGGACTACCAGCACCTAAAATAGGTTATCATGAAAACAATTATCATCTACAAAGAATTTATGACCAATCATAGTAGTTGGGGGAGGAACAATATTTCTCAATGGTTAACCTCTGATCGGGATATCAATATATGTGAGTAAAAGATGATTATATACTGAATACATCTTTCAGTTGTCGTTACAGTCACAATGGGTACATGGTGATTCCCTTTTTTCATCATCAACACCCAAGAAGTGATCATGGGACTCATCAACCGTATCTTTCACCTTTATTTGGACTGGTTTATTGTAGTCTTAATGGATGATATCCATGAGTAATTAGCATCTAAGGAGGATCACATAAGACACATAAGGATGGTTTTAGTCATATTTTGAGAACGCCATAATTATGGGAATATCTTGAAGATACAGTTATTGATTCAGGTGGTCCACAATTATTTACATGTTATCATATCAGATGGAGTGGTTTTGGACCTATCAGTGGTTAATGCAGAGTTAACATGGGATCCACCAATGAAAATGATAGAGGTGTTGTGCATCGTCAATCTAGAAAGATATTATATGAGATAATAAACTAATTTCTAAGGTATATCAACATCAATATCAACATTTACTCAAAAGGGGAAGCCATTCATGTGGATAGAGAAGTTCCACTAGGCTATTCAACAATTAAAAAAGAGTTTGATGAGGGATATGATGATGAGATTGTTATAGGAGGGGGTCGAGTATGTAGTGTTTTGGGATGCATTAGGGATTGGCCTTGGTTGTGTCCTGATGAAGAGGAAATAAGTCATTGCCAATTTTCCAGCCAGTTGAGACCACATGAGATGAACTATAGGACCCAAAATTTTTAGGTAGTCATAATAGTCTTCACATGTATGATCTGACGATAGTACATAAGGGGAGAGAGTTATATCATCAACTCTGATCAAAAGAGTCTCATGTAAATGCTCTCATAGAATGATTCAAAATTTACACAGTTGTGATGGCTATAGTTCTTCCATGACGATGAATATTATATTTTATATACTCTTAGGAATGAGAATGTGGTGGTATATTCTCTTAGTAGGAGAAATAGGTCCAATGTTTTTTGGATAAGGAATCATAGAACAAATCCTCATTACAGTTATCCTTAGTGGATGAAAATAAATCCACTATCCTATAGTCGGTGGTTGTTACCCCTACCATCTTATAGTGAGTCTTGGAAAATAACCTAGGGATACTGACTGTGATACTCTACGTGTTCAGATATCCACTAGGAATGGATCTGATTGATATTCACAAGGTGGGGAAAACACTATCCATTTCTAGGTATGTACAGTAGTACCAGTGACATTATGGTAGGAGGTTCAGAGGGATTTTAAAACATCCCCATTGGTGCTACATCTTAGTTGGGATAAAATATACCATGGAATTTATCATCAGTTTTGGTGGATAGGAATTAATAAATTAGTGGTAGAGTTCGTTTCTTGATGACTTACTTTTCAGAAAGTGTAGGATGGTCACTATATTCTAGTGGATTTATCTCAACCCCTTGATGAGTCAATATAGAAGTGTGGGGGAATATCGATGGGCTTCTAGATGGATTTATAGCATAAATATAGTTCACTTGATTCCATCTGGTTGATTACTTACCAACCCCTCAATTCTACCCAATTTCTTTCTATCCAAGAGATAAGTTTAGTATGGATCCTTGGAAAACATAATATTGAAGAGATATTTTGACTCCATGGAGTTCTGTTGATGATTATTTTAGATTGGGATGAATGTTTTATTTCCTGATTATAGAATCGATTGGAAGATACCTTGGGAACATAGTTATGCTTGATCACAGTTTTTCACCCACGGATGGATGAATAGATAGATTGGACCATTATGGTCAGGGAGTACATGATGTGAGTTTGCATGTTGGACATCATCCATATGTGAGAGTAAAACTTAAAACTATTATAGTTTATATAAAATATAAAATATCATTCCAACATTGTTATGGAACCATTCAAGGAATTCCTTTAGCGACCCTACATTTCACCACGTAGGTGGACAAATAGAGGAGAGGCATCACTCAAGGGACCGAAGTTGGTTCGATATACTACAGATAAGGAAAATATCATTTAGGAGTGAATGATGATTTCTCAAATCCTTCAGAAGTCATATTCTGATGGGTGATGAAATACATTGGATTTCGAGGAATGAGGCCATGTATTCCTTCAAGTTTTTAATCTACGAGGATTACTGTGATTTGGATGGGGCAACAATATATATGTGTGGTTTATTGGAACCTTTCAAAAACTGCATAGTGTTAGTGAGGTGGTGTACCATTTAGCTCTAACCACCTGTAGTTAGATCAGAATCATGATGTCTTCCACATTTTACAACTTAGGAGATACATTTATGACCCATGACACATTATAAACTAGAGTAAGCTATAAATCAAAGATGTAGATTCTTTTTTAGAGTACCTAGTAGAGATCGAGGATACAAATGAGAGGATTATTCATGGGATAATGATTCCTTTAATGTGTAAATAATGGTATCATGTGATTCTCCAATGGAGACCTTAGGAGTGGGAGTCTCAGATACATGCTTAGTACCCTCATCATTATTTGTAGCCTTTGTTTTGTATTTTTTGGGGACCTATTTCAATGAGGTGGGAGAATGTAAAATCCTATAATTTCAATGTATTATTTTTAAATATTATATAGAATTATTTTGAGACTAGTAACTGAGATGGAATGATATTCTGTGGCCTGGTGTTCCCAAAATAATTATTTTGTACTACTAAAATATTAATTATTATGAGTTCATAGTTTTTCTTATTATGTTGAATAACATATAAATAAGTGGCCAACTCAAAAATACAAGGGCACCACTGTGTTATGAGAGCACCATTACCCTAGCCAAGGCATAACATTTGCAGTCATGGGCCTGGTTTGAATAACTGATTTCATACCTCTTAATGTATAAAATAAAATGCAGATTTGTTTTTTTTTAATATTATATTGACACAACACCATAAAGATAATATTTTTTTAAATATGTATCTTGGAATGGTCCCATGGTTAGACTCATAACACTATAATATACTAGGATTATATATAGAGAATCCCTCTAGAATTGTATAGGCTGATGAAAATGATACCAAGATTAATGATCATTCATGATGGATTTCCAAAAATAATCATTCTACAACCTAGAATGATCAAATTCCATGTTAGGGCATGTTTTTTTGATTCCCCTTTCCCTGTTCTTGGATTCCAAGATGATTATAGACCAATAATTGAACATGTTTCTAGAATGATTGATAGTTCTTATGGGATGGGTTTTACTTTGATATTTAGGAATATTATTTTTATATTAATTTTGATTTTAGATCATTCATTCGATAATAGTTCGGGGATGGAAAAAATCAGTAAAGGTTAGATACTCGAGTTTCATTGTTGGGAATCTTCCCCTCCCCCCATTTTATTCTATATGGTCATTTATCATTGTGGGGTATGATCAAAAGATCATTTAACCTTCGTTTCATGGGACAAAAAATTGAAATTAAATTTCCAAAACAATAATGACCTAGATGAGTTGTAAAAGTTAAAATTAAAGACAAATAAGAATGATCCAGGTGATATCATTTTTTTCGGGCTTCATCGAATGTTTTTTAAAAGAAATTATTATCTTATTGAAGGCCTGAAAACCCCTTGATTTTATGATATAGTGTTTAAGAGACCCTCGAACTTGTGTCTGGAGGTGAACGTACCAATAGAGAGTAATACAAAAGATTAGCCAACACAAAGGAGTAATAACATGGCATTATAGAAAATTCAGATGAATGTGACTTGTACCAAGGGGATACATGGAGTGTGACCCAACTGAGTGGAGTCGTGGGTTTCATGAGTAAGTAAAATTCTAAATAGCAAGTCTTCCTTGAGACTCAGCAAGTATCTCTAGAGATACATAGATACTAGGTGGATTACATGGGTTTGTTAAATGGTGTTTACCCCACCACACACCTTATCGGGGACCATGTACATAGACCGCACCCATGTACTTGTAAATGGGTTGAGGTACACAGGTTGACACCATGTACAAGAGTTTGTAAAGAGAACATGGATGTACTCGGAATGGAAGGAAACAACATGTGACATATTCTACATGACATGCTCCTATCTTATACAAGACAAAATATTAATGACATGGGTAATTTCACACTGGAAGTACCTGTGGACTAGAAATATTGTGTGTTACCCAACCACACATGGAGTATACCTTTTACATTTCATGAATATATTTTTCTCCATACCATAGATATGTTTAATTAGGGTTTAATCCCCATATCACATCCCTAAAGATTGTTGGGTATTGTTTCTGACTTAAAGGAATATGACCTATTTGGGAAAAATTCCTTGATAGAGTCATTGGAACCCATTGAAAGGCCCAAAGTGGGATCCTCTATTCATTATTCATACACTAGGTAAATTCGTTTGTATTGACGTGACACACTTCCTTATGTGTCAATCCTCTACATCTGTGTTAATCTAGATTGAGTTGTTGGGATCACCCCATGGCCCAGGATATGCTCCACTTCTGTTTTATTGTATCATTCCCTTCATATCTATCATTGTATCTCCAAAATTATGGTTCCCAAATAATATTAACTCTCAGATATATTTCATGAGTGTTATGGGACTCAATAGTGTGTTATCTAGGATAAAAGATTCTTGCAATCATTACATATAATGTGTAGTGTTGTTATGTGGTAGTTATGACCTACCTCTAGATTGTGTTTCTTGGTATCAGTAGATCTAGATATCATTGTTCTATGTGACGTATACATATATTGTGTAGAAATGACTGTACATTCTCTTGTGTATTTCTTTATGGTGTCGGGGTGTCCTACTATGTATTTCAATACTCACCCCAACATGTGTGTTTCCCTCATGTGACGTGTCTTGTGTAGATGATAGATGCTTTGAAGGAGTCCTGGGTAATCTAGGATTGAATTTAGATTATTTTAGATCATGTAGTTTGGGCATTCGTAGAGCTATATATTACAATCATTGTACCATTTTCATATATTTTTAGGACTTCATGGTTTACAAAAACATTCTTTTTGGGTTGTTTGTATTGTAGCCCATTTTAATTTATTGTACATTACATTTCATTCATACTGTAGTTGGGATATTTTGATATTCATGCATTTGGTTCTTAGTGGTTTTAAAATTTCTACATTTTATGGGATTCGATATGTGTGTGTTTGTAATTGTACTTAAGAAATTCCTCTTATATTAGTGTTATGTCTACTCAGTTCTAGTCACCATCCCCTAGCCTATTGGAGGCATACATGGGGTGTCGTGGCATGATGCCCACTAAGATTGGCCGTAAAATATTTCATGTTATATAATTATATCCATCATAATTTGTTATTGAGTTAATGATAATTAACAAGAAACTAAATCATAGGATTGAAACCCACGTATTCTTTTATGAATATATGTCATGTACTAGGTGACCATAAAGTTAATAACATAGAAAATAGTTATAAATTTCTTACCCCCAAGAACATATATGATAGAGTCTAAATCAAATCTTAGTATCCATATATGTATATATTTTCTAAGGGTACAACAGAAGCTATTTTTTTTAAAAAAAATATAGTGTTATCACATATATAGGAGCATTCCATAAACATATATAAAAGGTTTAAAATAATCATATCTATACTAATCATGAAAAATAACATCAAAAAATTATCATATAATGTAATTTGATCAATGATAGACATATATTATATAATATAATAATTTTATTTCTCATATAACACAAATAACAAGATGAGACACAACATGAAGACAAAAATGTAAACTATCTTAGAAACTATATATAAAACTTATTCAATTACAACACCTGGAAACACTATGATAGTGTCATGATCCTCTAGACCTTGTTAGGGATATCCCATTACACTGTCATTTTATAACCCAAGTGATATAAAAATTTAAAAGGTGTGATCATAGATTCCAAAAAAGATAAAAAATTCAATTTATTAAATGAAAAACATGTAGAGTAACATGAGGAAGACGAAATTAGCATAACAAAATATCTTAAGGACATATATGATAATCATAATACATTATACAATAATATATGCTGCTACCATGACCATTATTGATTCATATAATTTATTACATAGACCAATATACAAATTATTAATCCTAAATCACAAGAGCCTGATTTAAAATTATAGAATTCATTAAAAATAAGGAATTATCTTGAAACGAAGGAATATTATGAAAATAGAAATCACCATGGAAGGGATTCATAACATTAAAAAAATCATGGAACTATGGAATATCATAAAATATGAAAACCATAGTTAGAAAAACCATTATAGTCATACCTATGTGAACAAAATCATTATTTCAATGCCTGAATATGTGGGAGAACCCTTATTCCGATTCATATATAAAATAATAAATCTTTAAAATACTTACTATATATGTATATAGTAGAAAATAAAATTTTTTAGTTTTTATATGTCCCCACTTACTAAAAAACATGCATATTTGTTCACTACAAAATCAACCGGAATCATATCTTAAATAACACATTATAATGAATTATATTTTCAATCATTTCAAAAAATATACATGAAATGAAAATATTAAATAATATTCTATAAAACTAATATTTTCTATATATAATCATATCAAAATAATATATATATTATGATAAAAATGACACATTATGATAGAAAACTCTTTCTGGAAAAATATAATTCAAAATATATAGTTTTCTAAAAGTCCTTTTAAAAAATGTTATAAAATATGAAGTAATAAAATTTCATTTAAAATTATTTTGATAAGAGGAAATATATTTAATAATAAAATTATTATATATACTTATCAGTAATTGATACTTAATAAAATAAAAATAATAAATTTTAATATATTAATATTTATAATAAATATATTTTGGATGATTTATAATATGATTTTAAGGAAAACCCAAATCTAAGAAACATTAAATGAATTTTGTTCCGAAATATTAGTATATGAGTAAATAAAGAATATATTAGAAAAAAATCGAATTTAATTATATAAATCAAATCTTATTGGAAAAAATATCTTGGAAGATAATATTGATTAATAAAAATGGGAGTTATTTTTACATCACTATATTTTTAAATTTGAATATATTTAACAAATTAGGTGTTCATTATAGGGATTAATATACTATATAACATGTGAAAAAAATATATTTGAATGAATGTTCTATTAATTCTACAATATTATATTCAATTAAAAAATACTATAAACCAATGAGTATTAAATTGAGTAAATTAATCCCTTGGCATTACCCTTGATTATAAATAATCGTTTTAATCAATAAAGAAACTGTACAAAAACATTTGATATTATTGTTATTTTAATCTATCATTCAAACATGTAAATTTTCAATGATCTTTTATATTTGTAGTTCTAGTGTGTTAGTTAAAAAATTATTACATAAGTATATAACACATTATAAAGAGGAAAATTATTATTAGTATCCATTTTTTCAACTATAGGAATTGTATAAAAATAATCATATTTTATTTTAATGAAATATATTCAATCATACGACCTTTACATGAATATTTTCCTTAATAATCATTAAATCCCTATAAAGAATATATTAAAACATGTGACAATCTCTAAAATCTCATTAAAGGATATAAAAATATGAAATCCCTTGGTTGAGAAAAAACATTAATTACCCTAAAATTATCTCCTTCGCCTCATTTATATTTGATCAAATGAAACGAATGTGTTACAAATGTAAAACAAAGTTAAATATTTCTCAATTGAATAAAAATAAAGGCAATTCATTAAAACAGAAAACAATTTTTTAAATGTAGAGTATCACATTCCTAATCCATCTAAATCTCCTGTTTCGAAGTACTAGTGTTATATTAAGTATATAAGATTAATAATTCAAATACTCCCTCTAATTCACTCACATTTAAAGGAACATTAAACAATTTTTTGAATTTATCGATGAGAACACCCATTTTATAAACAACAATGGTCTTACACAGTGCTATCAATTTTCACCCAACCAATAAGACGTATTGAGCTCGCCTATACCAAATAATGGGGATGAAACCCACATATAAGCTATATCGGGATAACCATTTTAACATATAATTCTCATGTACCATTTATATTATATAATTTTCTCTGATATTTATTATAATGAATTGAAAAACCCTTTTAAAAACGTTTGAACAAAAAGATATGGATATAAAAATACCAATTTATTTAAAAAAACCCATTATAATTAATAAAATACATAGAACATGGGAATTTGTTTTCATTTTTGGATTAATTCATGATTATAATGGATTAAAAAAATAATGGTTACAGTGGAGGAATCTTTATTGCCTTCATAGAAACTAAAATATACTATTTTTTCGTAATATATTCACCCATTGAAAAGAGTTGGGTTCTAGGAGAATCTATATTAAAAAATATTATTACATTAAATGAATGAGTTGGGATTTTACCAATACAAAATATACCTTTCATAGAATATGAACCATCAATGATTGAATTCATTAATCCAGTCAAAACTCATAAAAGTCCAATAAAACATTTTTGGAGAAAATATCATTTTGAATTTGAAATCACATACTTATAAAAATTGTTCATTAAAATTGAAAAAATTATATATAATAATGATGTAATCATGTATAGTATGAATAAAAAAATCATCATATTGGTGTGAAAATACATTTATTCCTTATATGTCAAAGAACATTCATTAAATATATTTTTAGAGATGTAATGATGTACCACATTTGGAAAAAGAAAAAAATATGTATTTCACAATGATATTAAAAACTATAAACATTTTTATAAAAATAATTTAATATATCAAAGGTAAAAATATAAAAACATCCTTGATTCATTTTTTTCAAAACATGTATATGGAATAAAAATAGAGTTTGGAAAAAACATTAAAATATGATTTATATAAATAATGTCTTATAACATCCCTCGAACTCATTAGATATATTATTTACCATCTTGAGTATAAAATATATTTCAAATTTATACATTCATTAGAACCATTTTAAATTTAATCATTTTATTTATTAATTGAATAACAATATCTAATAATTTTTTAATCAATTAAATTTACATAATTTGTTATCCCAATATTAGGCTCATATATCACAAATGGCTTCTGTATATAAAAATATTTTCCAATATGTTATTATTAACCTACCTCAAGAATAAATATTTTGATATAATGATAATTTATATTTATGATATATTATTTTAAACCCTGTAGTTAATGATATTTATAAAAACTGGACAACAATACTATCATGGAAATGGTTTGCCTTACTTTCATATGAGTAAGAATTACATTACTCAATTATCATTATAGAATGTAGATACGTAAAATTTGACCATTATAATTTTATAAAAATATAAATAATTTCTTAATAATAATTTAAATATACTTATATATATCATCTTCGTGATTTGGTGATGAAAAATGAATCACATCTCATCATAGAGGTGGTGGTCCACACATATACATGAACTTCATTATCATTTATCAGTAAAGGTAAATGTAAGAAGGTTAATGAAATATTTTGTTCATAGAATGATAAATCTTCCATAAATAACACAAACATACAATAATGACCTCATTATAATAGTTCAACGTACATTGTGATGGAAAATGAATGAATTCATTCATGAGGTTGTTCCCACCATATACAAAAATAAGGGTTCTATTTCCCATTTGATGGAAAAGGAGTTGAATTTACATTTTTAAATTATCATGTAAACAAGTATGTATATTGACAATACTTGTTTTATCATTTAGTAATGGTTATGTAATATTTTATGGAAATTGAAGAAGAAATAAAAAAATACTCAATGAAATAATTGTTCTTCAGATGTCCTCCTTTGAATTACTACTTAATACAAATATAGTTTTTATAATTCCAAATGTAAAACCAATATTGAATGTTGAAAATTTTTAGGAAGGTATTTGGGTAGATAATTACAGAAAACATATTTTTTTATTTCTAATGTAAAGGGATGAAGATATTCCCTTTTAAGATAATGGACATAAACTTTTTGAATTTCTAAAAACATGATATTAATAAAACATAATTTTAAATTAAAAATTTCATGAAAATAATTTATATTTATTATATTATAATGATTAATAACAATTATAAAATAAAATTATTATTTTTTGACTATTCTCTTTCCCTTATATTTTGGTTTTCACATTTCCATATCCCCTTTTACACTTATGTTCCCAATAATGATTTTTACACATCGAGGGATTATATGTTTTCTATTAATGAAAAAAAACATAAATGAACCAGTTATGATATTATAAGACAAATCATAATTGTTGGTCAGAGTGGATACTCAAGAGGGGGGTGAATTGAGTTCCATTTAAAATTTCTGTTTTAAAAACATTGTCTTAGAATCCCCCAATTAAAATAAAAAATTAAACTGTAGTGAATTTATACCAAAGTAAAGGTTCTGTTAGGTTCTCAAGGGATTGATTAATTCCCAGCTAATCAAATCAGAAGAGTTGATTAACTTTTGAAACTAACTTACTAATTTACAACTAATATAAACACTTGCAAGTTTAATTATCAAAGTGAATTTAAAACAGTTTTGGTTTTAAAGAACTTAGCAGTGGAATAAAATAATGGCATTAACAGATATAGCACAACAGATATAACCAAGAGGTTTAGTCTCAAGCCAAGACTTAGTCCTCTCAAAAGCTTTTATATAAAGATGGTCCACACCCTGGATCGGTGATAACAACAGCAACCAGCTGTCCAAGTCCAAGACCTTTACCACAGTTATTCATGGGAACAAATACAACAGCAACCAGCTGTTCAGGTCACACGACCTCTACCACTATCCTAGTGGGAAATAAAAGAAGTAAGAGAGTTGAGTGAGGATTTACAAATCCTCCAGTTAAGGCATAGGAGACAGTGTGTGTTTAAAATACAGCATATAACACACACTGCTCAATATGTAAAAATATAAATCACAGAGCAAATATTTTGAGTTTAGAAATGGCTCTATTGATTGTCCTGCTGTTCTGGACTCCTTTTATTGATCAGAATTCGCTCTGAGTCCTCTTCTGATTTTTGTCTGTAAAACAGAGTATCATATGTTTCCTTGACATCCAGGTTCAGAGATAGAGAAGAATTAGTCGATGAAGTTCTGGTTTTATGTTCTCGTTCTTAGCTCTTCACTGGTTAGCATTGATGAAAGAGTTCCTCGTGTAAGTTCAGTCGTCGCTTTTCATTCACGCTCTGTTGTTCTTCCAGCACACATTGCAGTCTTTTTATTTGTATATGTGTCTATCTTTTTTTCTTTCAGAATATGGGCGCCCTCTTTAGCTTGAAAGAATCTCTTATTTAAAGCACGAGCTCCGGAAAAATATATGATTTCTTTTTGCAGGTACGAGGTACGGTTTCCTGAAAACCAACAACACACATTAAATAAATGACAGAGCATTTAAAATATTCCTAATATGACCATTGGTTAGATTAAAAAAAGATAAAGAAATTCAAACAGCTGTTTATGACTATCAGTGTGTCAAGTGATCGGTAGGTCATCAACATCAGTTGGTGAGACATCTTTGGTGACACATTTGATCAGCATCGGTGAGACATCTTCGATGATTCATTTGATCAGCATCGGTGAGACATCTTCGGAGACTCATTTGATCAACATCGATGAGACATATTCGGTGAATCATTTGATCAGCATCGGTGAGAAATATTCGGTGACTCATTTGATCAGCATTGGTGAGACATCTTCGGTGAATCATTTGATCAACATCGGTGAGACATCTTCGGTGACTCATTTGATCAGCATCTGTCAGACATCTTCGGTGACTCAGTTATCCTTTGATCCAGAGGACTTCCAGAATACTTGTAAATCAATAACAAAGAGATAAAACGTGATCCAACCAATATACATAGATTCACTAAGAGATTGTGATTATGTATATGAGAAATCCAACCGGATTAAGTAATTGATGATTTTTTATTATTAAAACAGCAATCATAGGAAGAATTCAACAATCTTCCAGAGGGCTCAACAATCTCCCCCTTTTTGATAATCCCAAATCATATCCAATCACAAAGCTAAGCCATTAATAAATATAATATACCATCAATAATAAGTCATAATAAGAATAAACACATAATGGGATATAAATATCTCTCTGAAGTTATTCCTTTTAAATACTTATGCAAGCATTTCCATAAAAAGATAAAAATCTCCCCCTTTAGAGATGCATCTCTTCCATATCTCCCATAGATCCATAGATATACAGATTTCTCTCATCGCCCCCATATCTCCCATAGATCCATAGGGATACAGATTTCTCCCCCTTTGGGATAATCAAAAAGGAGGGAAAACAGATAAAGAAGAGATTAAAAGAAGACATTAGTGAGAATAAAAAGAAAAGAGAGTAAAGGAAGTAAACACAAAGAATAGAGAGATAGAAAAGAGTTTAGAAAGAACATTGAAATACAATCAGTACAGTGTTCACCCTATCAAAAACGATACACAACTATTTCTGGGGATACAAAGGGGCTTTGACTTTGTCTTTAGGATCAATGGTTGGTAAGTTGGAAGGTTTGGAGGCAGGTTGAACCGGGCGAATTTGAAACGGTGGTAAGATGACTCTAGAAGTTGGAGAAGAGGATTCCACCTGGAGTTTTTATGGAGCTGTAGAAGCTGGTTGAGAAGATTGCTGAGGAACTGGTCGGAGTTGAGAGAGAGCTTGAGAAACAGAGATCTGAGTTGGAGCAACATCAGAGGCACTGAGAGGGTCAGCAGTAGGAAGCACAATGGCAGTGGCCTGTGTATTCAGATAAGGCTTCAAAAGATTTATGAAATTCTGAATAACTTCTGCACCATACTGCATAGCCTTCTCAAAATCATCCTTATTTTCCATGAACCATTCCAAAGTTGGAGTAAAATCTTGCAACTGTCGAACTTGAGTATTGAAAGCTTGAGTGACTAGAGGTAGTCTCAGATTTTTAGCTAACAATTTGAAATTTGCAGTCATCTCATGCTTGGTATAGATTTTTGAAAAGTAGTGATCAACCTTTTCCTTGATCTCTCTCTGAGATTTAGTGGCATCTTCTGAATATACTGTTACCATCTTATGAATGTTATCATTGTGTTCCTTCATCTTCCTCAACGAGTCCAAATCAATAACTTGCCTAATGGAGGCCAATTCATCATGCACAATCTGCCTTAGAGCCTCTAGATCCTGAGTAGTGATCTTGGTTACTTTGGTTGTACTGGCTTGAGTAACTATCTGAGTTATCTCAGCTTTCAACTTTCTCATATCAGACATCTTTAGATGTTCAATCAGATTTCTCAACACTTCCATCATACTAGAGATGGTGGATCTAAATTCGTTAGATAAAGAAACTAACCCAGATTGTAGATCCTTTAGAATCTGATTTAGAGAGGCTATGCTCCTGCCAATAAACTCACCAGTATTTTCTAGGTCTGGTTTAATAGAATTTGAAATCTCTTCTCTGATTGTATCTCTTACAGCAGTAAGCAACTCCCTTTTGAACATATCAAAATCAGACTGAGATACAGTAGAACTAGGTAGATGAGCACCTGTAGCATCAACAACATGAGCAGACCTTTCCTCAATTGGATGGCTTTCCATCATAACCGCGGTAGATTCTGATTCTTCTTCTTCTTCTTCAAAATACTCTAAACCCAAAACAGCAAAACCAGGATAATCATCCCAGACAGCAGCACACAGAGTATATTTCGGTTTATCATAACTTGCTTTTCCACTGTTTTCAAGAGATTCACTCTTGCCATTGGTATCTGTTTCTGGTATAGTTTGATGTGTTCTTGTTGGAGGTACAACAATACCATCCAATGGTTAGTTATCATCATCATAATAATTATCACCACCATCATCATCTCCATTTTCATTTCCATTCTTCACAGAAATTTCACTGTCAGATACTTCAGTGTCACTAGCTTCTTCATCATCAAGAACTGGTTCTGATTCAGGTAGGGGTAAAGGTGGACTGGCAGATCCAAAGTCTATTCTTCTTTTAGGACTCATAGTGTTAGGATCACTCCTATAATCAGGAGGTGACATACTTCTTCTTCTGTTTCAGCTTCATCCATCCCATGTTTACCAGACTCTTCAGTGTCTTTGTTCCTTTCAACATTTTCTTCTTCTTCATCATCAGAATAATTTGGCTCCACATCTGATTTCAAACCAGGGTCTCTCAAACCCTTTGGCCTCTTTCCATGACCAGTGGGATTGTAAGATTCATACAGCTTGTCCTCATCAGCAACCCAACATTATTTCCATGGGTTCCAGTTTATTTTCATCCATTTACAAATTTCTTTGGTAATACAAAAAGCATTATCATGTTCAGCTATTTCATCAGCTTAATCAACAGATTCCAGATTCTTTAACATAGCAGAGATCATTTTTGGATAGAACAGGGAAGTGGATTTCTTAGAAGGTTTCACCATTACAGCTATGTGAACCATTAGATATCTACACAAATTGATCTTCTCATGGGTCTTTAGTAAAAACAGTAGAAAAACATCCAGGTATCTAACAACAGCAAAATCTCCTTTCCTGGAGAAAATTTGGTTCTGAATAAAATTAAAGAGAAGTCTACATTCCCCATCTAGCTCTGATGCTATTATTCTCCTTGACTCTCTATTTCCAGTCTAAAGCTCTAAAGCTAAATCATAAGAGAAATATTCAGTGGTTGGAGGAATGTTTCCAGCATAATCCTCATACCGACCCTCGTGGGGTACATTCAAACATTCATCCAATTGATTAGACGAAAAAGATATTTTCTTTCCTTTCACTAGAGAAGAAATTATGGCAGCCTCGACACCATCTAAAGTAACTTGCAGATTTATATAAAACTCATGCACTAGCTTTGGGTAGTATACACGAGTGTTATATGAGAACCAGGTTTTCCATCCTTGCAAATCTAAAACTTGTAACAACAGCGACTTACTTGTAAAAATCCAGGCGGAGCTGAATTCCTCATCTACAGCAACAATCCGAGTATCTAGGTTCGGATTTAGTGATCTTTGAGTGGTACTACTCAACTCTCCTCGAGCACGCTTTGAAGGTACATGACTTTCTGATCCATTTCTCAGTCTCTTCTGCTTATCCATTTGACGATTCTGGGGAAAGCAGGAGTTCGAAGGTTCGAAGTGGAGGAGAAGAGAGGAAATAAGGTTTGGCGGGAAAGAAATGAAAGGTCGATGGTTTGGGGAATAGGAATAGTCGCGTATCATTTATTTCATCATTTAGGGTCCCCATAATAAAGATAAAAGAAGTTAATTAATCACAAAATAAAAAGTAATATAAAGAAAGATCGGTTTCACAGATCAGTTTCACAGATCGGTTTTACAGATCAGTTTTACAGATCGGTTTCACAGATCGATTTCACAGATCAGTTTCACAGATCAGTTTCACAGATCGGTTTCACAGATCGGTTTCACAGATCATTTTCACAGATCAGTTTCACAGATCAGTTTCACAGATCGGTTTCATAGATTAGTTTCACAGATCAGTTTCACAGATTAGTTTCACAGATCAGTTTCACAAATTAGTTTCACAGATCTTTCATACACAATTCTTGTTTAATAAAATTCATTCTTTCAGAGCATAAAGTCTTTGTAAAAATATCAGCTAATTGATGTATAGAACAAATTAATTTTAGAGAAATGTCACCTTTCTGATAATGATCTCTTAGAAAGTGATGTCTGATTTCAATGTGCTTAGTCCTAGAGTGAGACACATGATTCATAGATATGTTGATTGCAGTAATATTTTCATAGTTAATTGATACTTTTTAAAAATCAAATCCATAGTCCAATAAAGTGTGTTTAATCCACAGAATCTGTGCACAGCAACTACCAGCAGCAATGTATTCTGCTTCAGTGGTAGACAATACAACTGAGTTCTGTTTCTTATTACACCATGATACTAGGGACTTTCCAAGTAAATGACATGGTCTAGATGTGCTTTTCCTATCTAACTTACATCCAGCAAAGTAAACATCTTAATAACTAGTTAGGTCAAATGATTGTCATTTTGGATAAAACAAACTTAAATTCACAGTATACTTATGATATTTAAAAAATCCTTTTAACTTCCAGTAAGTGTGATTCTTTAGGATTAGCTTGAAATCTAGAACGCATACACACACTAAACATAATATCTGGTCGACTAGCAGTGAGATAAAGTAAACTCCCAATCATACCTTTTTAATAGGATTGATCAACTGTTTTCCCAGTTTCATAAACATCCAACTTACAGGTAGTACTCATAGGTATATCACTTTCCTTAATACTATCTAAACCAAAACTTTTTAATAAATCCTTAGTATATTTAATTTGATTTAGAATAATACTATCTTCAGTTTGAAAGATTTGAAATCCAAGAAAATACATATGCTCTCCCATTAAGCTCATTTCAAACTCATTTTGCATAACCATTGAAAATTCAGTACATAAAGAATTTTTAGAAGATCCAAAAATAATATCATCAACATAGATATGTACTATTAACACATCTTTTGAAATCCTTTTTATAAAAAGAGTGGGACCAGCTATTCCTTTTTTAAATCCTTTTGAAATAAGAAAGTTTGAAAGTCTATCATACCAAGCTCTTGGATCTTGTTTTAAACCATATAAAGCTTTAGAATGTATAAAAACATGATTTTGAAAATGAGGATTTGTGAAACAAGGTGGTTCTTCTACAAAAACATCATCAAAAATAAAACCATTTAAAAAATCACTTTTTACATCCATTTTATATAACGTGAAATTTAGATGTGATGCATAGGCATGTAAGATCCTAATAGCCTCTAATCTAGCAACAGGTGCAAAGGTTTCCTCAAAGTCAATTCCTTCTTCTTGATTGTAACCTTGTGCTACTAGCCTAGCTTTGTTTCTAATGATGTTTTCCAGATTCATCAACTTTGATTCTAAACACCGATTTCGTGCCTATGGTTATAGTGTCCTTAGGTCTTTCTACTAATTTCCAGACTTTTTTTCATTCAAATTGATTTAGTTCCTCTTGTATATCCATTACCCAGAATTCATCATTGATAGAATCATTGATATTTTTAGGTTCCAGCTATGACAAGAAGGCTTGATGTTCAACCTGATTTCTAAGAGAAGCTCTAGTCTATGTCCCTCTATCAAGATTTCCTACAACAGCATCTAAAGGATGATTCTTTAAAATTCTAGTTGATCTAGAAATGGTAGGACTCGAGATTTCAGGTTTATCTATAGGATGAGGTTCAACAGAAGCAGGTTCTAGAAAATCTCCAGAACTGGATGTTTTAACTACTGGTCCACTGTTTTTATCATTAAGGTTCAAACCAGAGAGATCATCTTCAAGATTTTCAAGAGAGGTCTTAGGTTCATGTGGATCTGTTTCATCAAATTTGATATGAACAGATTCTTCCACACATTTGGTTCTTTTATTGAAATCTCTATAGGCTTTACTGAAAGTTGAGCAACCTAGAAAAATTCCTTCATCACTCTTGGATACAAATTTATCATGATTGTCTTTAGTATTATGAATAAAGACTTTGCAGCCAAAAACTTTGAATTAGTTAACCTTAGGTTTCCTGGGGTTCCACAACTCATAAGGGGTCCTCTTAAGAACATGTCTGATCAAGACTCTATTGATAACATAAAAAGCTGTATTTACAGCTTCAGCCGAAAAAATAAATAGGTAGATCATACTCATTAAGCATAGTTCTAGAAATTTCTTTTAGGGTTCTGTTCCTCCTTTCTACTACACCATTCTGTTGAGGTGTCCTAGGGGAAGAGAAATTGTGATTATAGCCATTGTTTGAGCAGTATGATTCAAACTCATGATTTTCAAACTCACGGACATGATCACTTCTCAGGGTTTTAATCTTAAGTTCACTAAGGTTCTCTACAGACTTGGAGTATTTTATAAAGTAAGAACAAGCTTCACTTTTGTGGGCTAGAAAATATACTCAAGTATATCTAGAAAATTCATCTATAAGAACATAGACAAAATGCTTCCCATTTAAACTAGAAACTCTAGAAGGTCCAAACAAATCCCTGTGAACCAACATGAGAGGTTGATAAGTTGACACTTCATTCTTTGATTTAAAAGAAACTTTATGTTTCTTTCCCTTTTGACAGGGACTACAAACATTGTCTGCTGGAAATTCATGTTTGGCTAGGTCTCTAACTAAGTTCTTCCTAGCAAGTTTTCTAAGTGAATGCACATTACAGTGACCGAATATTCTGTGCCAAAGCCATGACTCTTTATGAAAATCATTTAAACAAGTAATATTTTTCTTAGCTAAAGAATTTAGATCAACAACATAAACATTTTCATTTCTTAAAGCAGAAAACACTAAAACATTTTTATAATTGAAAATATTGCAAGAATCATTTTCAAATTTAACATAAAAACCATCATCACATAACTGATAAATACTTAACAAATTGTATTTATTTCCATCAACAAATAAAACTTTAGAAATCAATACTGAGTCAGTGTTATCAATCTGGCATAAGCCGATGATTTTCCATTTTGAGTTATTACCAAAAGTGACAAACCCTCCATCAACTCTGACTAAGCTTTTGAAGCATGAGAAGTCTCATAACATATGTCTTGAACATCCACTGTCCAAGTACCAGGTCTTTTTACAAGATCTCTTTAAGCAGTTTTCCTATAAAACAGATTTAAACAGGAAATGATTTTTGTACCCGAATTTTCATGGGTCCAGACAGGGAATCCAATAACACTTTAGGTACCCATATTTGTCTAATGGGTGTCATACAATTTCTAGAATCAACAGATTTTGAAAGATAAACCATATTAGATCCATAACTATGAATATAACTGTTTGAAGCATATGAAGTTCCAGAGCTAGCTACATTCTGTCCAGATTTAGGAATGAATCTAGTTTTGGTAATTTTCCTTTGTGAAGGTTGGTATCCTATACCAGTAGTGTATCTAGGTGAAATTTGATAACCTAGCATTTGAGTAATAGTATCTTTACCATTTGTAAATTTCTATAAGTCTTTCTTGAGTTGCTCATTGGATAATTTTAATTCAGTATTCTCTTTAAGCAACTGAGCATTATTTTCTACTTCAATATCAAGATCAGATTTATGTTTAACAGTTAAAGCATACTGTTTCTTTAAACCTTTGTATTTGTCATTCATCTCATTATAGGTTTCTTCTAACATATCACAATATTCAAACAGTTCATATTTAGACATGTTATCACATTCAGAATCATCTCCAAGAATAATATGAATTAGAATTAGGAGTTTCTGATTTTACCTCAGAAGTGTTTGTCAAAAAACACATGTTTGCCTTATTTCTGTGTATAGTTTCAGAAACTTCAGATTCACTATAACTATCCTTAGAATCACTCCAAGTAGCCTTCATGTCTTTCTTATACTTTTTATCCTTGTATTAAAACTTCTTCTTGTATATCATCTTTGTACAGGCTGCTTTTATGTGTCCATTCCTTTTGCACTCATAACAGACAACTTCATCTGATTTATCAGTCTTCTTCCAATCCTTTTTCCAATGTCCTTTGCTGTTATAATTACCTTTCTAGTTTGAATTTCTAAAAAACTTCTTCTTCCTATAAAACTTTTTAAATCTTCTGGCAATGTGAGCCATCTCAGTATCACTGTCAGAATCACTACAACTGTCTTCATTTCTTGAACTTTCATTGATAGCTTGAAGCTTTTCCATATCCTTATTCTTTGATGTTGAAGATTTTAATGAAACAAACTTTCTTCTAGGATCATCTTATTCTTCTTTATTCACCTTAATTTCTTCTTCATACATCATCATCTTGACAATCAGTTCCTTCACTGGATGTTCACCAATGTCACATGATTCTCTAATGGAGACTGAAGTTCCTCTCCATCTTTCAGGTAGACATCTCAGAATTCTCATAATTTTTTCCTTTGATAAAACATCCATTCCCAGAGAAGTCATTATGTTGATAATTTCATTAAACCTGAGATACATGTCAGAAATGGGTTCATCAGGCTTTATATTAAAATTATCATACTTAATAGTATAAGTATTCAATCTCATTTCCTTAAAATTAGTTGTCCCTTCATGAGAAACAGCTATGGTATCCCAAATTTCATATGCAGTTTTACAGGAAGTTATTCTATTAAATTCCACATCTACTAAAGAACAGTACAAGGCATTCATAGCTTTACAATTATTATTTTATGTTGTCTTAGTAGCTTCATTCCAAGTAGATCTAACAGTAGTTGGTATTTTGTATTCAGATTCTATAGAAGTCCAAATATCAAAACCCATGCTCTCTAAATGAATTTTCATCTTGATTTTCCACAGATCATAGTTAGTTCCATTGAAAAAGGGTGGTCTATTGATACCAATTGTTGGTAAGAGTGGATACTCAAGAGGGGGTGAATTGAGTTCCATTTAAAATTTATGTTTTAAAAACTTTGTCTTAAAATCCCCCAATTAAAATACAAAATTAAACTATAGTGAATTTATACCAATGTAAAGGTTCTGTTAGGTTCTCAAGGGATTGATTATTTCCCAGCTAATCAAATTAGAAGAGTTGATTAACTTTTGAAACTAACTTACTGATTTACAACTAATATAAACACTTGCGAGTTTAATTATCAAAGTGAATTTAAAATAGTTTTGGTTTTAATGAACTTAGCAGCGGAATAAAAGAATGGCATTGACAGATATAGCACATCAGATATAACCAAGAGGTTCAATCTCAAGCCGAGACATAGTCCTCTCAAAAGCATTTATATAAAGTTGATCCACACCCTGGATCAGGGATAACAACAGCAACCAGCTGTCCATGTCCAAGACCATTACCACAGTTATTCGTGGGAACAAATACAACAGCAACCAGCTGTTCAGGTCACACGACCTCTACCACTATCCTAGTGGGAAATAAAAGAAGTATGAGAGTTGAGTGAGGATTTAAAAATCCTCCTGTTAAGGCACAGGAGACAGTGTGTGTTTAAAATACAGCATATACACACACTTCTCAATATGTAAAAAAGATAAATCACAGAGAAAATATTTAGAGTTTATAAATGTCTCTAGTGATTGTCGTGTTGTTCTGGACTCCTTTTATTGATCAGAATTCACTCTGATTCCTCTTCTGATTTTTGTCTGTAAAACAGAGTATCATCTTTTTCCTTGACATCCAGGTTCAGAGATAGAGAAGAAGTAGTCGATGATGTTCTTGTTTTATGTTCTCGTTCTTATCTCTTCACTGGTTAGCATTGATAAAAGAGTTCCTCGTGTAAGTTCAGTCGTCGCTTTGCATTCACGCTCTATTATTCTTCCAGCACACCTTTTGGTCTTTCTATTTGTCTATGTGTCTCTCTTTTTTTCTTTCAGCTCACGCGCGCCCTCTTCAGCTTGAAAGAATCTCTTATTTAATGCACGAGCTCCGGAAGAATATATGATTTCTTTTTGCAGGTATGAGGTACCGTTTCCTGAAAACCATTAACACACATTAAATAAATGACAGAGCATTTAAAATATTCCTAATATGACTGTTGGTTAGATTAAAAAAAGATAAAGAAATTCAAATAGCTGTTTTTGACTATCAGTGTGTCAAGTGATCGGTAGGTCATCAGCATCAGTTGGTGAGACATCATTGGTGACTCATTTGATCAGCATCGGCGAGACATCTTCGGTGACTCATTTGATCAGCATCGGTGAGACATCTCCGGTGACTCATTTGATCAGCATCGATGAGACATCTTCGGTGACTCATTTGATCCGCATCGGTGAGACATCTTCGGTGACTCATTTGATCAGCATCGGTGAGACATCTTCGGTGACTCATCTGATCAGCATCGGTGAGACATCTTCAGTGACTCATTTGATCAGCATCAGTGAGACATCTTCGATGACTCTGTTGTCCTTTGATCCAGAGGACTTCCAGAATACTTGTAAATCAATAAAAAATAGATAAAACATGATCCAACCAATATACATAGATTCACTAAGAGATTGTGATTTTGTATATGAGAAATCCAACCGGATTAAGTAATTGATGATTTTTTATTATTAAAACAGCAATCATAGGAAGAATTCAACAATCTTCCAGAGGGCTCAACAATCTCCCCCTTTTTGATAATCACAAATCATAGACAATCACAAAGCATAGCCATTAATAAATATAAGATACCAACAATAATAAGTCATAATAACAATACACACATAATGAGATATAAATCTCACCCTGATGTTAGGACTTTTAAATACTTATGCAAGCATTGACATAAAAAGATAAAAATCTCCCCCTTTAGAGATACATCTCTCCCATATATCCCATAGATCCATAGATATAAAGATTTCTCCCATCGCACCCATATCTCCCATAGATCCATAGAGATACAGATGTCTCCCCCTTTGGGATAATCAAAAAGGAGGGAAAACAGATAAAGAAGCGATTAAAAGAAAAGATTAGTGAGAATAAAAAGAAAAGAGAGTAAAGGAATTAAACGCAATGTATAGAGAGATAGAAAAGAGTTTAGAAAGAACATTGAAATACAATAAGTACAGTGTTCACCCAATCAAAAACAATACACAACTATTTCTGGGGATACAAAGGGGCTTTTAATTTATCATTAGGATCAATGGTTGGTAAGTTGGAAGGTTTGGAGGCAGGTTGAACCGAGCGAATTTGAAACTGTGGTAAGATGAATCTGGAAGTTGGAGAAGAGGATGCCACCGGGATTTTCTATGGAGCTGTAGAAGCTGGTTGAGAAGATTGCTGAGGAACTGGTCGGAGTTGAGAGAGAGCTTGGAAAACAGAGATCTGAGTTGGAGCAACATCAGAGGCACCGAGAGGGTCAGCTGTAGGAAGCACAATGGCAGTGGCTTGTGTATTCAGATAAGGCTTCAAAAGATTTATGAAATTCTGAATAACTTCCGCACCATACTGCATAGCCTTCTCAAAATCATCCTTATTTTTCATAAAACATTCCAAGGTTGGAGTAAAATCTTGAAACTGTCGAACGTGAGTATTGAAAGCTTGAGTGACTGGAGGTAGTCTCATATTTTCAGCTAACACTTGGAAATTTTCGGTCATCTCATGCTTGGTATAGATTTTTGAAAAGTAGTGATCAGCCTTTTCCTTGATCTCTCTCTGAGATTTAGTGGCATCTGCTGAATATACTGTTACCATCTTATGAATGTTATCACTGTGTTACTTCATCTTCCTCAATGAGTCCAAATCAAGAACTTGCCTAATGGCGGCCAATTCATCATGTACAATCTTCCTTAGAGCCTTTAGATCATGAGTAGTGATCTTGGTTACTTTGGTTGTACTGGCTTGTGTAACTATCTGAGTTATCTCATCTTTCAACTTTCTCAGATCAGACTTCTTTAGATGTTCAATCAGATTTCTCAACACTTCCATCATACTAGAGATGGTGGATCTAAATTCGTTAGATAAAGAAACTAACCCAGATTGTAGATCCTTTAGAATCTGATTTAGAGAGGCTATGTGCCTTCCAATAAACTCACCAGTGTTGTCCAGGTCTGGTTTAATAGCATTTGAAATCTCTTCTCTGATTGTATCTCTTACATCAGTAAGAAACTCCCTTTTGAACTTATCAAAATCAGACTGAGATACAGTAGAACTAGGTAGATGAGAACCTGCAGCATCAACAACATGAGAAGACCTTTCCTCAATTGGGTGGCTTTCCATAATAACTGGAGTAGATTCTGATTCTTCTTCTTCTTATTCAAAATAATCTAAACCCAAAATAGAAAAACCAGGATAATCATCACAGATAGCAGCACACAGAGTATATTTTGGTTTATCATAACTTGCTTTTCCACTGTTTTCAAGAGATTCTCTCTTGCCATTGGTATCTGTTTCTGGTATAGTTTGTTGTGTTTCTGTTGGAGGTACAGCAAGACCATCCACTGGTCGGTTATCATCATCATCATCATCATTATCATCACCATCATCATCTCCATTTTCATTTCCATTCTTCATAGAAACGTCACTGTCAGATACTTCAGTGTCACTAGCTTCTTCATCATCAAGAACTGGTTCTGATTCAGGTAGGGGTAAAGCTGGACTGGTAGATCCAATGTCTATTCTTCTTTTAGGACTCATAGTGTCAGGATCACTTTTATAATCAGGAGGGGACATACTTCCTTGTTCTATTTCATCTTCTTCCATCCCATGTTTACTAGACTCTTTAGTGTCTTTATTCCTTTCAACATTTGCTTCTTCTTCATCATCAGAATAATTTGGCTCCTCATCTGATTTTAAACCAGGGTCTCTCAAAACCTTTGGCCTCTTTCCCTGATCAGTGGGATAGTAAGATTCATACAGCTTGTCCTCATCAGCAACCCAGCATTTTTTCCATGGGTTCCAGTTTATTTTCATCCATTTACAAATTTCTTTGGTAATACAAAAAGAATTATCAGGTTCATGTATCTCATCATCTTCATCAACACATTCCAGATTCATTAACATACCAGAGATCATTTTGGGATAGAACATGGAAGTGGCTTTCTTATAATGTTTCACCATTCCATCTATATGCAAAATTTGATATCTACTCAAATTGATCTTCTCATGGGTCTTTAGTAAAAACAGTAGAAAAACATCCAGGTCTCTAACAGCAGCAAAATCTCCTTTCCTGGAGAAAATTTGGTGCTGAATAAACTTAAAGAGAAGTCTACATTCACCATATAGCTTTGATGCTATTATTCTCCTTGACTCTCTGTTTCCAGTGAAAAGCTCTAAAGTTAAATCCTAAGATAAATATTCAGTGGTATGAGGAATGTTTCCAGCATAATCCTCATACCGACCCTCGTGGCGTACATTCGAACATTCATCCCATTTTTTAGATGAAAAAGATATTTTCTTTCCTTTCACTATAGAAGACATTCTGGAAGCCTCGACACCATCTAAAGTAACTTTCTGATTTATATAAAACCCATGCACTAGCTTTGGGTAGTATACACAAGTGTTATCTGAGAACCAGGTTTTCCATCCTTGCAAATCTAAAACGTGTAACAACAGCGACTTACTTGTCAAAAGCCAGGCGGAGTTCACTTCCTCGTCTACAGCAACAATACGAGTTTCCAGGTTCGGATTTACTGATCATTGAGTGGTACTACTCGACTCTCCTCGAGCACGCTTTGAAGGTACAGGACATTCTGATCCTTTTCTCGGTCTCTTCGGCTTAGCCATTTGATGATTCTGGGGAAAGCAGAAGTTCGAAGGTTTGAAGTGGAGGAGAAGAGAGGAAATATGGTTTGGCGGGAAAGAAATGAAAGGTCGATGGTTTGGGGAATAGGAATAGTTGCGTATCATTTATTTCAACATTTAGGGTCCCCATAATAAAGATAAAATAAGTTAATTAATCACAAAATAAAAAGTAATATAAAGAAAGATCGGTTTCACAGATCAGTTTCAGAGATCCGTTTCACAGATCGGTTTCACAGATCAGTTTCACAGATCGGTTTCACAGATCGATTTCACAGATCAGTTTCACAGATCAGTTTCACAGATCGGTTTCACAGATCAGTTTCACAGATCAGTTTCACATATCAGTTTCACATATCAGTTTCACAGATCGGTTTCACAGATCAGTTTCACAGATCGGTTTCACAGATCGGTTTCACAGATCCGTTTCACATATCAGTTTCACAGATCAGTTTCACAGATCTTTCATACACAATTCTTGTTTAATAAATTTCATTCTTTTATAGCATAAAGGCTTTGTAAAAATATCAGCTAATTGATGTTCAGAACAAATAAATTTTAGAGAAATATCACCATTCTGATAATCATCTCTTAGAAAGTGATGTCTAATATCAATGTGCGTAGTCCTAGAGTGAGACACATGATTCTTAGATATGTTGATCGCACAAGTATTGTCACAGTTAATTGAAACTTTTTTAAAATCAAATCCATAGTCCAATAAAGTGTGTTTCATCCACAGAATCTGTACACAGAAACTACCAGCAGCAACGTATTCTGCTTCAGTGGTAGACAATACAAGTGAGTTCTGTTTCTTATTACACCATGATTCTAGGGACTTTCCAAGTAAATGACATGGTCTAGATGTGCTTTTCCTATCTAACTTACATCCAGCAAAGTCAACATATTAATAACTAGTTAGGTCAAATGATTGTCCTTTTGGATAAAACAAACTTAAATTCACAGTATACTTAAGATATTTAAACAATCCTTTTAACATCCAGTAAGTGTGATTCTTTAGGATTAGCTTGAAATCTAGAACACATACACACACTAAACATAATATCTGGTCGACTAGCAGTGAGATAAAGTAAACTCTAAAATCATACATCTGTAATAGGTTTGATCACCTGTTTTTTCAGTTTCATCAACATCCAACTTACAGGTAGTACTCATAGATATATCACTTTCCTTAATACTATCTAAAACAAAACGTTTTAATAAATCCTTAGTATATTTAATTTTATTTAGAATAGTACCATATTTAGTTTGAAGGATTTGAAATCCAAGAAAATACATAAGCTCTCCCATTAATCTCATTTCAAACTCATTTTGCATAACCTTTGAAAATTCAGTACATAAAGAATTTTTAGAAGATCCAAAAATAATATCATCAACATATATTTGTACTATTAACAAATCTTTTGAAATCCTTTTTATAAAAAGAGTGGGATCAGCTATTCCTTTTGTGAATAATTTTGAAATAAGAAAGTTTGAAAGTCTTTCATACCAAGCTCTTGGAGCTTGTTTTAAACCATATAAAGCTTTAGAATGTTTAAAGACATGATTTTGAAAATGAGGATCTGTGAAACGAGGTGATTGTTCTACAAAAACATCATCATCAATAAAACCATTTAAAAAATCACTTTTTTACATCCATTTGATATAACCAAGAGGTTCAGTCCAAAGCCGAGACTTAGTCCTCTCAAAAGATTTTATAAAAAGTTGATCCGCACCCTGGATCGGGGATAACAACAGCAACCAGGAGTCCATGTCCAAGACATTTACCATAGTTATTCATGGGAACAAATACAACAGCAACCAGCTGTTCAAGACACATGACCTCTACCACTATCCTAGTGGGAAATAAAATAAGTAAGAGAGTTGAGTGAGGATTTAAAAATCCTCCAGTTAAGGCACATGATACAGTGTGTGTTTAAAATACAACATATAACACACACTCCTCAATATGTAAAAAGATAAATCACAGAGCAAATATTTAGAGTTTTGAAATTTCTCTAGTGATTGTCAGGCAGTTTTGGACTCCTTTTATTGATCAGAATTCGCTCTGAGTCCTCTTCGGATTTTTTTCTGTAAAATAGAGTATCGTCTGTTTCCTTGACTTCTAGGTTCAGAGATAGAGAAGAAGTATTTGATGAAGTTCTTGTTTTATGTTCTCGTTCTTAGCTCTTCACTGGTTAGCATTGATGAAAGAGTTCCTCGTGTAAGTTCAGTCGTCGCTTTGCATTCACTTTCTGTTGTTCTTCCAGCACACCTTGTGGTCTTTATTTTTGTATATGTGTCTCTCTTTTCATCTTACAGCACACGCGCGCCCTCTTCATCTTGAAAGAAGCTCTTATTTAACACACGAGCTTCGGCAAAAGATATGATTTCTTTTTGCAGGTACGAGGAATGGTTTCCTGACAACCAACAACACACATTAAATAAATGATAGATAATTTAAAATATTCCTAATATCACCGTTGGTTAGATTAAATAAAGATAAAGAAATTCAAACAGCTGTTTATGACTATCAGTGTGTCAAGTGATCGGTAGGTCATCAACATCAGTTGGTGAGACATCTTTGGTGACTCATTTGATCAGCATTGATGAGACATCTTCGGTGACTCATTTGATCAGCATCGGTGAGACATCTTCGGTGACTCATTTGATCAGCATCGGTGCGACATCTTCGGTGACTCATTTGATCAGCATCGGTGAGACATCATCGGTGACACATTTGATCAGCATCGGTGAGACATCTTCGGTGACTCATTTGATCAGCATCGGTGAGACATCTTCTGTGACTCATTTGATCAGCATCGGTGAGACATCTTCGGTGACTCAGTTGTCCTTTGATCAAGAGGACCTCGAGAATACTTTTAAATCAATAACATAGAGATAAAACATGATCCAACCAATATACACAGATTCACTAAGAGATTGTGATTATATATTTGAGAAATCCAACCGGATTAAGTAATTGATGACTTGTGATTATTAAAACAGCAATCATAAGAAGAATTCAACAATATTCCAGAGGGCTCAACAATAATTAAATGAAATAATATTTATTTTATTACATTTAAATCTTTTTTAAAAATAACATTTTTTATAAAATATCATTAATATCAATTTTTTAGAATTTTTCATTATGATGAATATAACAACATCAAGATAATATATAATTTCAAAATAAATTATTTTATAATATCCATAACTTTTTATGTTCATCTGGAATGTTCATTGATCATATTAATTATCTCTAATTAAATTTCCTTTAGTATTTTTAATTTCATTTATTACATTTTTCTAGAAAATGAAATATTATTATGTTAGTATTTTCATAGAATTTATGGGGATAATTTATTTACTAAAACATATAAAAAAAATTTACATGCAGAATTTAAATTATTTGGATTTAAAATTAATATTTATAACTAAACATATCCTTTGGTGAACCCTATGATAAATATAAAATATTTATAAAAAAATGATATTAAAAAATATAGTTTTCTTTTAAATTTTTTTAATGGTTATAATCACATCAAAATGGAAAAAGGCCATGTAGTTAAGTCATATATCTTTATGTAGGGAATTAAACTAATGGAATGTTTTTCCCCATTTTTTAATTATTATAAATTTTTTTATTACCTGATTTATACTTTGGGTTCGTACAAATATTACTAATCTTACTCTTCATATTGTGAAAATTGATTGGGATCTACTAAAAAATATTGGAACCAAAAATCCAATAAATGGAATCAATTTTCAGAAATTTGGAAAAAAAAAATAATAAAAATCTATTTAAAATCAAATTGGAAAAATGCAAGAATAATTTGTTTTGGAAAAATTACATTTTTAAATATAAAATGTATTTTAACTAAATTGAGGTATAAAGACTATATAAAAATATACTTGGAGTAAAAGTATTAAAAATTAATAAATTTAAATATAAATTAATCCAATATATATATTTACTTCATAAATATTTTTTTATAATATAAATTTTTATTTACCTCCATTCATAAAAAAATCATGTATTAGAGAATGATTTCGAAAATTAATACAAATATAATTATGATATTTTAGAATAAAAAAATAAATTATTTATTCATTAAAAAATACAAAAAAAATTTAATTTTATTATAATATTCAATTTATAAATTTCTTATGTTTTGAAAAAACATAAATTTGAATAATATAATGGCTTTAGTAAAAAATGTGTTCTTTTTTATAATTAATCATCTAATATAATATAAATTACTATGATCAATATATATTTCATAATGCAATTTATTCAATTCTACCTTTTTAATATTAAATTTTTTAATAATAAAAACACATATTCAAAAATAATTCAATTTTATTTTAATCTCTTTGTTGTGTATTTCATCTCTATCAACCATAGTCTTTAATAAAATGATATATCATTTATCCCCCACACCCTATGATGAAATTAAATCAATAAAATTTGATATATAGATAATATACTAGTGGTTTTAAATTAAAATATTCATTTTTGAGTTCCTAAAATATTATATGCGATAATAAAATGTCCGCAATAAAATAAAAACAAATTGAAGTATGAAGGTATTTTGGAATAACTCATTATAAGCTTACCATATATTAAAAAATTTAAGTAAAGTGAAAAAATGAATGTGGATGAAAAAAATATAATGCATGGACTAATATTTAATGATATAGTACGTGTTCATGTGAATGTAATCCATCACACAACTAATAAGATTGATATTGTTTAAAAGGCGATTTATTTCATGGTATGAAATCTAATCAGATAAAAAATATGAAGTTCTTATTCCAAGACTTTAGGAATTCCATTATCATTTAAACTAACACAGTACCAAAGTAAAGCTTTTTATCATGATGTACATCATATTTTATTTAATTTACAACATAAAATTACGTTTCTTATTAAAATGGCATGTATTCAAGATGAATTATTATTCCTAATTCACATAAAGCGATATATATATGACCACATAATACAAAAAATGGTTAAAAATCTATTTCTCATATCCTTATAATTTATAGAAAACCAAATTTTATAGGATAAAATAATATATTTCCAAAATTTAATAGACCCTTATAAGAAGAAAAGATAATTTAATTTCAAAATAATTAAAAAAATACACAAAAATTAAAATAATATCATTTAATAAATAACATTCCTTAAAATCCTGAAAATATATTAGAAAATAAAATTGAAACACAAAAAGCATACATATTTGTTCCCATCGTCATATATTATAAATTTTATATGTATTTCTAAATAAAAAAAATTCAATTAAGGTCTCAAAAAAATTTAATTTCTATGATAACACTATCTCCATGTTATTATAATAATTTATATATTTCACCATAATGAAAAATTAAAATAATAAATTCCTCTTAAAATATATAAAACATTTTTCCATATATAAAATCTAATATTATTTTTTTCCCTTAATAAGATAGGGTTTTAAAATTAATGATTATTTTTTTGAAATAATACTAATCACATAATATACAAATTCCTTTTCAATCTCAATGTTTTATATTTTTTAAAAAAATTATCTAAAAATTGAAAAACTAATTTTTATATCTATTAATTATAGAAAATCAATTTTATACTAGCCATGAAATCATATAGGCTGGTTATAGGTGTTGAACCCATGTGACCCATAATTTTTGGGTATAAGGCTCAGGATTGTGCAAGATATGACAAGTTATAGTTTGGACTATGTGGTTTTCATTTACTAAAAATATATGTATATATTTTTATAACATTAATAAAATTTGATAAACATCATGAAAATAAATATTTATATATTATTCATAAATGAAATTTTTTTACATTATTGGATAACTCATGTCTTTCCTTATTCATCCCCACAAATGTAATAAACCATAATTAAGGCAATATAAATTAAAATATAGTCCAAAAACATTATCCATAGGTTTATACATCAGACTATAAATTGATATGATCATTGTACCTCAAATAAGATTTCTACATGTTATTTTTAATAGTTTTATATAAATCAAATATAAATATTATTGAAATTTCATCTATTAAAAAAATCAAGAAAAGTATAATAATTCTTATGAACATTTTAAAATATTAATTATTGAATTCATATACATAACCTCATTCATCATTCAACATCCATAAAAACCCTATATCCAATATTTTATATGTTATTACTCAATCCATTCATATAATAAAAAATTATTAATCATTCAATATGAATATACAATAATAAATAAAAAAAATTATAATTTATACCTTTCATTTTTCAATTTTAGAATACTCATTATAAAAAATAATAGAATTATCCTTTCTATATATTCATTTATATAGAACTATTGAACATATTCTTGAAATTTTATCCATAGGACATCGTGATTCTAAGTTAATTTTATCCCAATATATAAAAAAATTAATTGATATCTCAAGATGTACATTATTACCCTTCATTAATTAATCTAAACACACCCATCATACTAGTAAGATTATGGAATTATGACCTTCATTAAAACATATAAAAAATATTCCCATTCTATTAAGATATTATCATAAATTCTTCATTCTATATTTCAGACACATACATTGTTGAATATTTTTACATTTATGATTGTTACAACATGAATATACAATAATCATCCCTTTAATCTTATTTTATGATCAGGGAATCACTTTTTGGTTAATGTTTCTAATTATAACTCATGATATATTGTTATGAATAAAAATAATATTTCTAACTATATGGCTAATTTTGGTTGGTTTCTTGTGCATAAAATCTCTGAATTTTCTTCACATCTGGTATCACTTTGATTCCTTCTAGATAAAAACATATATTAAAACACAAAATTATTAATGTGAGAAAATCAATAAAATCACAACATACCGTTTTTTGATTATGATAAAAATAATATACCATCTATGGTATCTTCAAATCTATTCTATTTATCGAAAGTAAATAGTAACAATGGTATAATGGATTTAAATTTTGTTATATATTGTTTTTAGCATATGTTATAATAACATGCTAACCACTTAAGGTATCTAAACCCTTCATTGATACCATCAATAAAGAAATTTCCTTAAATATTCATATTATAGTCAATGTAAACTAAAATTAAATTTCTAATATTATATAATATCTATAAGTTTTATTGGATTAGATAGTTTGGTCATAACACTTTCATAATAATCCAAAATATTATAATGTGGATTCTTCTACTCAATATCCATTTTTCCACTACATGGAAAAAAATTAATTCATGAAATATCATAGAAAATTGGACCGTAACATCATAATATTTATAGTCATTACTAAATATCTATGAAATTTATTTTATATCAATTTTACAAGAAACAAATATGTAAGAGACATATAATGAAGAAAACTATAATCCTATTATAAGATATAAAAATTCATAAATTTCTTATATTACTATCATAGTTCATTTATATAATGAAATAAATAATGTATACATGTAAAACACACAAATAATTTCCACAACTAAAACCATTAATCTCTGTAACAAAGAAAATAATAACACTTTTTGGGAACTAACATCATCAAATTCATAACATGTTTTAATCCTAGTTAAAAAAATAATGGTATCTAATTTAAATCAATATGAAAAAACCCACTACGACTACCAAATTCTCAACTCAAATGAAAATTTACATTACCTAATAAATTGAAGTGTTATCCTGGGGAACCCGTCATATAAGCTATAATGGGCTCACCCAAGGGTATTTGGGCCCACTCAACATATTAACTCCACTGATCTCACTCGTGAAACATAATCAGACTCAATATTAAATATTATATATAAGGGGATCATCAACATCACATATTATGGCTAACTACCATATAATATTTTTTCATATTAATTTTCGTAATTAACATTTTATGAATGTTTTTATACACATTTTCAAAACATATTTGGATATCAAAGTGCCACTTTTTTTTAAAAAATCAACTTTCAAAAAAAATACCCATAAAAAGGGATTTGTTTTTTTAGTTGATGAAATAATTAATTATTTTAATGAAATCAACAAATAAAAATATATAGATCAGAATAATTTTATTTTATGTATATAAATTAAAATAGGTCATTTTTTAGATAATATGGCTCTTTAGTTGAAGGGAAATGCTCTCATTGTTAATGCATTTTTTAAAAATTCCTTATACTAAAACCATTACAATGGTTCCTCAAGAAAATATTCCCAATAGAGCATAGATAATTTAAATATTTTTTTTGTTTTATAGATATAAATACGATTAAAATAAATTTCTAACAACCTGGATGAAAATTACTATTTGATTTCAAAATAAAAAATTCAAAAATACTATGTAAATATTATAAAAAATTTATTTTAAAAGAACCATGTAAAATTGTAATATAAAATTCATAGAAAAAAATTTTCATGATGCAATGAAAATAAATTCATGCTGTATAAGTTAAACACATATTTCATCAATTCATTTTTGGAAAATTTCAAAATGTATAACTTTTTTTAAAAGTAAATAGAAATACTTCCAAAACATTTTTTAAAATTAAAAAATGTGTAAATATGAAATAAATAAATAATAGTAGCTATTTAATTATAAAATTTATTATATTTCTTGAAATAATTGTTATCAATGTAAAATAAAATTTTATATAGAAATGTTTAATATCGGAATTTAAATGAAACATTCCCTTACCCAGTTTTTGGATTTACAAGTGTGTTAATTATCCACACTAAATGAATTGTTTATCATATTGAAGAAGAATGTATCTTATTTTTCAAATAGAATTATTTCCATTATCATGTTAAATATTTCAATATTTAATTAAATTCCATGTTATATAAAATTATTTGTTCAATTAAATTTAACTAGTTCATTTGGATGATATCTGGGTCATATGTTAAAATTTACTTATGTTGGATGACTATGGTTAAAGAGATTATTATCATGGAATTTAACAAATAAAAATAAAAGACATATTTTCATTTTTATGTGTAAATTATAACTAAAAAAATCATGAAAAATAAGGTTTTGAAAATTTGACAATGTTACAATCATATAGATAGTAGATTATATATGATCATGAGTACTAATTCAATTTCCTAACGATCATTATGAAAATATTCTACGAAAAATTATATCATTAACTAATTTTTATAAGAGCATATATATATAATATTTCCCATTAAAATATACTTATATATATCTTACATGTGATTTTGGTGATGAAGAAATACATCTTATTGCTTCATAGTGGTGGTGGACAACATGTACACATGAACACCGTTATCATTTTTTAATGTATTTAAATAAAACTTGGTAACTGATATATTATACTTTGATAACGATAATTCTATTGTAATATCAAAAAAAATTAATTTCATAATTATGACCACCTTTGGAAAACTGTGATTGAAGAGTAATAAAATTGGTTCATGAGGCTGTATTACTCCACACACATGAATGATGTAATTGTTTCCAAATTGATGGAATTAGAGATGGAAACATGTTGTTTCATAAACAAAACAAAACCTAATTATATGGATCAGTTTTTTTTCAAATCATTATAATGGAATATATAATGCTTACTTAACAAAAAATACATCTGAAATTGTCGATTAATAATAAAAACTCTTATTGTACATCCCACTTGTTTAGCACCACAAGGAAATATTGATTTGTCTTATTCCCGAACAATTGCCTTTATTACATAGGGAAGCTTGTTAAGAAAGGGATATGATCCAATATTGGATGAACCAAATTCATTTATTACAAGTTAATTAAACAAAAGAATATATTTTACATGATAACATAAGTGAGGGTGGCTCTTTGAATTCCTCAAATCATTAATATAAAACATATTAATCATCAATTACATGCTGATAAAATATATATTTCAAATATAGGATAATTATGGTTCTATACTAACAAATAAAAAAACTAAAATGTTTTGACTATTTTTTTCTGTTATCATTTGTTTTTACAACTATAAAACTCTATTTACACTTACTATAACAATATTTTCTTTTACTCAATATAGGACAATATAGTTAATAAATTAGAACAAAAACCCATAAATATACCCCATTCGATATTAGAAACTATATACTAATAAAATTTTCTTAATTAATAGTATTTAAAAATTTTATATCATTTAATAAAATATTACTTATTATAGAATATATATAATTTCTATTATATATCTATTACTTAATTTATAAATAATGACATTAAAAAAATAAAAATAACAACTAATAATTATTCTACTATATCCCAAACATGTAATTATAATATCTAAAATAATTATGTCACTTTATTTATATAGAATAATATTTCTACTAATATTATTAATATCACATAATTGACATTTCAATTAATTGATTTAGTACTATGTCATCATTGTAGAATAATTTATAACGGATATTTATTCTCTAAAAATAAAAAATAAACTTTCATTTACATTATAAATATTTTATAATATTAATAACCATTTATAATAGCACATATTCTCATATTAAAAATATAATATTAAAATTATATTTTTGTTAAAAGAGTGTGACATTTTTTCTATTAAATATAATATATGAAATTTTATAATAACACCATAATGGAAAAAATCAAAATATCCAAATTTTATGTTATTATTGATGAAAATAAATAATGTGATAATTTTATTTTATTATAATATTATTTCTATTTTTAACATTTATGAATTCATTTATCATTTAACAATGTAACAAAAAATACTAATTTTACTATTCACAATGACCAAACAAAAAAGTGAAATCTGTATAGTATTTGGAAACACTGATTCAGGAAATTTAATTAATATTATTAAAAATAATTACATTTGAATTTTTTAATTTAATATGAAATAAAACCATGAATAATAATGAATAATATTTTTTTAGAAAACTACCTTATAAAATATAAAGTTATTTAATATTATATTCAATTATAAAATGCATTTAAAAACACAAAAAACGGATTTTAAAAATTATAATGACAATTTATATTGAAAATAATAATGATGGAATTTTAAATTATAAATATAATTTTTAATAAATATTTGTATATTATTATTCATTAAGAAATCATCGATTTTAAAAAAATTATCAAACAAAATTCCTAATACAATTTTGACAATATGATTTAATAAAGGAATTGAAATTTTTGGAATATATTTTCTATAATTTATGAATATTATTTATAATATCAACCAGTAAGAATATATTAAACAAAATTTTTATTAAAACATATATTTGGAGAAAAAAAGACTAATAAAAATCATATTTTTTTAAAAGACTTAATGATCACATTATATTTGATTAATAAGATAATATATTTTATAATTTTTTAATAATATGAATTAATTTAAATTTAAAACATATTAAATAATTAAAAATTTCAATAATAATAATTAATTGTTCATTTAACCATGATGTTTCATATCTTAGACACTATTGAAAATAGTCTATCTTATTTAGAAAAAAATGCTTGGATATTACACATTTATAATATTTAATAATTATAAGAGAATTAATTTTCCAATTTAATAAAATTATTCATATATATTTCTATTTATATGATTTATTTGAAATTATACTCTTGTTATATTAGATTGAAATGAATGGTTGTTGATCAGTTGTAAAAATTTATTAATATTGATTCCATTAATTATTCATTTATTGATGTTAATAATTTAAATCCTTTAATTATACATTATTTAATATTAAACATTTTCTTATAATGTTATATGTCCCCGAAATTTGTGCATAGTTTTTTGGGAAAATGAATTTGGTGATTAAATAGTTTTATATAATTTATTGATGTAAACATATGTCCATTTTATGATCATCAATTAATTATTCCTCAAAAAAGGCACATTAAATTCATTAAATAAATATATATTTCAAATATAAAAAATATTATTAATTTAAAAATATCCAATAATGTGGTGGATAAAAATACAATTCATCTCTCAATGTGGGATGTAGACTACACTTATGGAAATATATTGATTTAATCTTCAATGGAACACGTGAAATAACAAACATAGTTCTTTATTTAAGTCTATTAAAGTGTAATCAAAATTATAAAAATTTATTAAATTTTCCTTTTTAAATTTAAATTATAGGAATTTAAGGAGAAACATTATTTTCTTATGTTTTTGGTATTCCTCACACATGGATGGTTATCTATGCCTTATTTTAATGGAAATGGGATAGTTTGTTATTGACATTATGAGGATTATAATAACATACTAGTATACTAATGATAATGATTTTATAATTTTATGATGGTGTAGTTTAATTAGAGGAATTATACATATATATAAATAAATATATTATAGAAATTTTTAGGAGAGTGTTTAGAAAAGCTATCGAAAAATAATATGGGATTATTGTGTTACTATACGTGAGGAGAAGATATCCACTTTTAGAATTGAAAAGGTGAAGAATGTTTTTAAATAGACAATACTTTTTAAAAATAAGAATTCATTCTAATGAAATATTTTCCCAAAATGTTTATATAAAATATAGCTAAAGTGATAAGGACAATCAAGGATTCATCCATTCATTCCCACACATGTTTTTAAAATGTTTGAGGTAATTTACCGAAATATTTTTAAATTCACCATTTTTTCTTTTGATATGTTACCTAGTTGATATATAATTAATTATTATATAATTCTTAATAATATATTGTTCTTTATAAATATTTTATACCTACTAAATATACATTTTCAATATATATATTACTATAAAATAGTTAAAAAATTTAAAAATTTATTTTTTAATTGATAAAAATATAATATATTTAAAAAAAATTATAAAATAAAATTATGATTTATATTTATTTTTATGGGTCTATATAATTATATAAAAATTAAAAACTATATTTAAACTAATAAATTACATATTTTTTCTTCCTAAAAGGGGTTTTATTTATTACCTATTACAAATTATATACCAATACATTCATAGAGAGTTTTCTATTTTTTAAAATAGTAATTTCACTATCAACCAGAAAATTATATATTTTATAAAAACATAAAAAATTTATATATAGGATATCATTTTCAAGATAAGTAAATAAATACATAATTATTTTACATATTCACATTATAAAAATTTTAAGAATGTATTTTTTATTAAATTGAAAAAATATAATAAAAATGTGTTTTTATATAACACTTTTTTTGATATATTATCTAATAATATATAAATTTATAATTAATTAATAATTTACATATTTTTTATCATTAACTCATTTCATTATATATTATATGTAAAAAGTGATAATTTTTTGGAAATTATTTTTATTTATTACATACCTCTACAAATTGAATCAATATATCAAAGTGAACAATATTTATGTTATAAATATATGTATGTATAGTATAACTCTTTTAACAATTTTTATACTTACAGATTTAATAACTACATTACAATAATTAATATTTTATGGTTTACATATTGAGTTATGGGAAATATAATGAACACAAATTTTATTTAAGGAGGAATATTTTAGTAAAACACATGTACATACAATCAAAAACAAAACATTAAAACTGCAACAAATCCTAATAATGTTACACAACATATGAAGTAGAAATACAATGTGATACCCACCAAAACCCTAAGAAAAATACATTTAGAATAACATTATAGTATTTATTATTGTTCATTACATCAATGCCAACAATATTACTATGAAAAAAGTATCCTCCATTAACCACATAGAATCAATAATGAGAGGGTTTAATAAAATCATAACCCTTTTATCAGATGACAAAAATCTGATTCACATTGAAGGGAAAAAATACATGTAAAGGAATATACAAAGGGGTCAAAAACCCATCTTGTGGGATAAATTTCCATGGTCAAACTATATTTGGGCCTAATGAAGTCATATGAGGAAAAAATGAGAATTAATACAGAACATTAATAGTAAACTAATCAAAATACCCAATTATATAAAATGAATAAAAATTTAATTTGGAATTTAATAAATCATGAAATAGATAACATATATTTGATTCATGTTCCCATGTATACTCTTACACACACTATTCCACTAGCATATATGAACTAAAAAAATAAATTCCAACACATTACCTTATATAAACGATCATGGAACCTATGTTTTCATACATAAAATGCCACATCTTCTCAAATGTCAAACAAATCATAAAAATAAAATGGACGTTATAATTTAGATAACAACAAAGCTACAATATATTTAAAATATTGTTAATATGATCATTCAATTAAAAAATAACAAACAAATATAGAAGATTTATTCTACATTATAACTATAATAACCTCAAATCCATTAATCTGTGTATGTGTCTATATTTATATATTTGAGTAAGACACAATGTATCCTATAAAGATGGAAGAAACAATTAATTGACTTTAATTAACCAGTTGTCTACATGATTCTCATGTTAAATTATAATTATATAATAAATTGACAATAAAAATTCATTTATCCTTTATATTAATCATAACTACCATCTTTATGTTATACAGAAATGAAAAGAAACTAATTGTGAGCTCAGATTCTTAGAAAGATTTATCTATAATAGACTCTATAATAAATCAATAAAAAATCGATTTAGAATGGTAAATTGGTGAAAATTTTAAAATTATTCAACAAAATGATCATGAAATACATCTATTGTAAAAATCATGTGAAAATATGTAATTTATAATAATAAATGAATATGTATAGTCATGGGTGACATGATCCCATATATCATTATATATCATCCAATAAACCTTGGGTAATAAAAATTTATTCTGGTTGTGTGTTTACACTAAAAAATTTTATTTATATATTTCCAACTAGTTTATCCCAAGAGAACAACATATTCCCAGATAGTATGTAAATGACTAGTACCCACCCATCTCTACTTCTACAATTTATATCTCATATAATTAATGATTGATTCAAGTCAGAAAAATATTATGGATCAATATATGTTCATATAGAAAAAATATTTCATATATATATATGTTTTTACTATTTAATTAAGTAACATTTATAGGAAACAACTCACATTGTGAAATGATATAGGGATTAATTTCATTAGATTTCCAAGAAAAAATTATATGGATATTTTTGTGTAATGTAATTTCTATTGGGAAATGATTATAACCATTTAATTATTTCCAGTAAAAAATAATGGCCAAAAAATTAATCAATATATGAGTGGTGGGTGTAAAATAATTATATAATTTATTAAAATCGAGTGTTTTAATAAACATTTTGTCACGAACCGTCCCCCGGGGCCCATGTCATGACAACCCCAAGACCACCATCCATAGACCAGCGGTTGGTGACTAGTACTGAAATGGAATTTCCCAAAAATGTGAAGGAATTTCCTCAAAACAATTTCACACACACAGGGCATACTGTGCACAAGTAAAACATAATGGAAGGAGAAAGGTACACCCACAACTAAAAACCACCACATACTATAAAAGTTATTATTGAAGTTAAAGGTCCAGAATACAAGCCCATCAGATATAGAAATACAAAAAAGGGAAAACATCTCCCGAGATCATCCTCCATGGATCCAACCAGATGTGTTGGTATAACTCATTATTTTGGCTCTCCACATCCACCAGTCACCTTCGTACACCATCATGTCCTGGATCCTTGAGACTCACTCAATTATTCCATCATCATCATAATACACACCATGTTACAACTGAATCCCATGCCTGAATGAGTATAATAATACATTTTAGTGACACAGATACCCCTTAATATCTCTTAGAATTCCTTAATGAAAAAACCAAAAATATGAGTTTGATAACAATGCACATGAAAAGACAGCTCACAGTAGGTATATTCTAGGGTAGTAATAGTAGAATGAATAGTCTCATTATCAAACACCTCAGATGCTAGAGAACTACACCCCTATAAAATACATTGGGCCTTCCAAGGCACACATATTGGCTTCCCACTAACCCTAAACTTCTTAGGAACTCCTCTACATTTCATACAGTGGTTCTTCTAGGTCACACAGAGCTGCTCCCCACCGTGGTCTGCTGAGATACTCCTCCTATCAAGTATCGTGGGTCTACCGGGTCAAACAGAGCCACTCCCCACCATGGGCCAGCATAGTCAAACATAATTGCTTTCCAATATGCTGTCAATTCAGATAGAGTCAAAAGCTAGAAGTCTTCACCTCTTATCCAGTCATAGGGTTATATATGTAGCATGTTTGGGAGAACCACTCCTCCATCCATTAGTTGTATTTCAACTAGAACAAAGTCTCTTGAAGGAGTAACCCAACAATTATCCTTGTCATAAGGGTTCCATCGCAATAGACGACGGTTCAACTCGACCCCCATTCTATATGTTATAGATATTTTTGTGCATAGTGTTTGATTAGATTCTTTGTTGATCTAACCATTTTATTCTCTAACATTCTCCATAACAGAATCGGAGTATGTCAAAAGTATCATATCTTCCTAAGGGTTCTTGCTCCATAGATGGTATATCAAATTAAATGTCTAGTTTAGTAGATATTCCAGTTTCAGTGTATCTAGGCATAGATAGTGCCTCACCTCCTGGACGGACCTTGTGGATCGGCCCATTACGGACCCACGGGTGAGGTTCCGCACTCCACCGTGACTCGATGCTGAGGCCATCCTCTGTGGCCCTCCTTTATGGTGTGCCGCCCAGCTTAGTAGTGGTGTTGTATGTCTCCGGACAACATGGTCGGTCCACGTGGACCGACCAGCAGTGGACCCGTAGGTGCGGGTCCACCCTCCGCTAGAGCTCGAAGCTTCATCCTTCTTTCCCAGTGTTCTGCCCCTCTTCAATGCGGCTGGTGCTGGCATACTGCTACATTGTATGAAGATGGCAGACCACACTTTTTTCCACTACTGTTTGACCACTCCATTGTCCTCTGTGGTACCTTTAAGAACCACCTTTCCTTCGCGGCATGCGGGTGCTGGCCGCTTCATCCCTCAATCGTCGATGTTGTCGTGCCATCATAGCTTCTCCAGAACACTGGTGAAGCACCAATGGTCCATTTTTATCCACTTCTGCTTCTGTTGGCCTCCTGGGACGATGCCTACATTTTGTGGACCTTAGGTCCCCCTTACCGCCATATCGTCTAGTTTCCAATGAAGAACACAACCATAACCAAGTACGGTAGAGGGTCTGGGCCCTGTTCATTTGACACAAGTACCAAGCGTTAGCATAATAACTAGGGTATCATTTCATGAAGGAAACAACCCATAGGTAAACAACAAAACCCCCTACCTCAAGTTCATTGGAATTCGATGCGAATGAGGAAGGATTTTCCATGTTCGAGGATGCCGTGGATGAAAGATATTATTCAAGTCCTTTGGCGCTCATCGTCAAATCCTCTAACGGTCATTGAAGCTCCATTCTACATTGGTGGAATATGTCACCGGCACTTCATCTGATGTTCCTCCATTTATTCCACAAAACCCTTTCCTAAGATTCGTTAAAAAAGAATAAAAGTGGAGATGAACCCACCACAAAATTAATGAGGTTCATTAATAAATTTTATTTAATGAACCTTTTAATAATCCCATCGGTGCTATTACACTACCTTGTATAACATTCCAATAAATGGTATGACATACCAGTGGTCTGACCAACGCCTCTCAATAGTTACAAAGAAAAAAATAAAATAACTTGTTGAGTTATTTTATTATTTTATGTAAGGTCTAAAAATTATCTTTTTCATCTGACATTTTCATAAATAAGTTATTCTTCTATTAAGAGAATCCCAGAGCATCTAATTCAACAGTGCTGTTGGATTTTTAATTAGAGATATAGTTCAAAAGATAGAAATCGCCGCTCGAACTAATACTGAACGTACCATTAAAAACACTCATAAATTTATTTCAAGCTCTCCGGGCCTCATAATCTTGTGTCGTCCATTTTTGAAGACTAGTTATAATCCCATTTAATTAAAAAATTACATGGAAATTCTTGTGTCTTTACATTCTCCCCACGTTAGGTATTTTTATCCCCGAAATCCATAACTATACTAAGGAATCAAATGGGAGTACTGAGCATGTATCTGAGTCTCCTGCTCCCATGTTATCTACTAGAGGTTCTTGTGCTGCCACCGAACTCACTCTAGAGGAATCAACCACCCATGAAGGACCCTCTACTATCGATCCTATATCCTTATAGGGAACTCCACCAACGTCTCCCCGCCATCGATGTCCAGCTCGCCCCAATCAATAACGTGTGATGGATAATGCATGTACCGCTATAGCTATGAAACATGGAAAACATTATGAACACGGTGAATTTCTCGAGGAAGAGCTATATGATATGACATATTTCCAAATCTACTAAGGATCTGGAAAGGTCCTATGATCCTTAGAGATAGCTTGCTGCCTCAGCCAAATATCTGCAATCCTCATAGAGTTGTGACGCGTAGGAAGTTATGATCTCCATCTTCATACTCCCAGGGTATATTTGTCCTATCATCATAAGAATTATGCCGACTCTGTGTAGTCTTCATTTGGTCTTGGATGATATAAACCTTTTCAGTGGTATCCCATACCAACTGTTGACCCATACTTACTGACTCCCATGGGTCTGTCCAGCATGGAGGTGATATGCACGGTCACCTGTACATGGCCTCAAACAAATCCATGTTGTTGGTGGAGTGATAATAGTTTTTGAATGCGAACTCCACCAATTGCAGTTGGACCTCCTAATTGTTGCCAAAATCAAGGATAGAATAATGAAGCATGTACAAGAGTGTCTATATGGTCTCTCCATCTAACCATCTGTCTGAGGGAGAATGGAGGTACAGAAGCATAGATGAGTCCCGAATGACACCTACAATCCCTTCCACATGTGGGATGTAAAATGAGCATCACGATCCAAGAGGATCACCAATAGTACCCCATGAAGCCATACAATCTACTTTACATATATACATAATGATCCCTCAACTAATCCCTAATGTCGGATGGGTTGGAACTGGGCTGACATGGTCAGTCAATCAACGATCACCTAGATTGAGTTGTGGCCCCTGGATTTACATGCCAACTCTATCACGAAGTCCACATAGACACCATCGCACATCCATTCTGGAACCTCAAGTGGTAGAGCTAAGTCTGCCAATACCTAATGATCTGCCTTAAGTAGCTGAAAAATGAGGTATCATGATACGAACTCTACCGTTACTTTCTTCATCCATGTCCACTAGTACTGACACTAGAGGTCAAGGTACATCTTCTCCACAGCTAGACATACCACCAACGAGGATGTGTGGGACTCCTTCAACAGCTCCTCTTGTAGAGTCAAAGGTACCATGGTGCGTCCTCTAAAAAGAATGACATTCTACCCACCTTCATAAAAGTTTTTAGGATACTGTTCTGAAGATATCTGATCATGTCAGTCCTTAGAGTCAACATCCCCAAGCTGAGCCACCAGAACATACTGAAGAAGAGTGGGATTGAAATTCATAGAATGGAGTTAAGCTGACCCATCTATACCCATGAAGGATACCTACAACATGTCTAACTGATTTATCACAACACACAACAACTGCATTATGGACTTCCTAATGAGTGTGTATGCTACTACGTTCCCATTCCTAGGAGTGTAGACTATCTCAAAGTTGTAGTCCTGGAGGAACTCCAGCCATCACCACTATCACATGGTCATGTTCTTATATGATAATATATACCTAATACTCTTGTGATCAAAGTAAACAGTATACTATTCATCCATAAAGTTGTGCCGCCACATCTATATCAAAAAGACCATTGATATTAACTCCATGTCATGGAAAACGTTGTTCTGCTCATGATTTCTCCACTTTCATGAGCTGTAGGTGATCAACTATCACTACTACATCAGGAAAAAACATATTCTAGTCCCTAATGTGTCAAATAAGACTACATAACCAACACCCTCTTCTGTTTTCCTAAAGATGGGGGCACCCTTCAATCTCTGCATATGCTTTTGGAAACATAGATGACACTTCTCCATCCCAAAGAAAGGCTTCCCAATATTCTTCAATACTAACAAGGGTTCCTCTACCGTAGAGTAGAAAGGAACAAATATCTGGTAGTACCTAGAAAATCCATGGAAAATCCACTCCTTGGTCACACTCCAGGGTGGCTCTGAAGAAATCATTGCCGCTATTTTTGCAGGATCCACTACCACTCTAGCCTCTAATATACCATGCCTTACGAAGTGGACTTACTATATCTAGAATGAGAATTTCGAGATCTTTCCATAAATCTGGTTCTCTAGGAGTGTATTCAGAACTATCTTTAGGTGAGTGGTGTGCTCTTTGTCGGTCACTGAGTACACCAATATATCATTAATGATGACTACCATGAAGAGATCTAGGTAAGGAAGGAAGACCCAATTCATGAGCACCATGAACACTGCCAGAGAATTGGTCATGCCGAAGGGTATCACCATGATCTTATAATGGACATATCGACATCTGAAGGTTGTCCTCAGTATGTCCAACTCTCGTACCCTAAGCTGGTGATAGCCCGATATGAGGTCTATCTTCAAAAACCAATGTTCCCCCATTAGCTGGTCGAAGATATCATCAATACTCAATAGAGGATAATTTTTTTAACAGTTACCTGATGCAGGTACCAATAGTCCACACAAAGCCTCAGACTACCATCTTCTTTCTTGTTGATCAAAAACGGGTCTGCCCATTGAGAAAAAATGGGCCTTATAAACCCCTCCCTCTACAAGTCTTCCAACTATACCCACATCTCACAATGCTCCATAGGGGACATTTGATAATCAGGGGTTTATATTGGTGTCATCTAATAGTATATGTCATTGTAAAAGTCTAATTCTCTAAGAAGGGGTAGTCCCAAAACATCATAAAGGATGAAATCAACATGCAAGTCCACTTCTACAGGATAACTCGATTCCTCTTATCATCTTCTCCAAGGGTAAGGCTAGACAACTTATGAGTGATCGGCTACTCCTTCCTTTGATAAAGTCAATCATATGATTTAAATGTTTCATTCTCACCAGTGAATGAAAAACTAATCCCTCCTCTATAGATACACCACACTTATAACCTAAAATAGTCATTCTGAGTTTGAACTTTGGGTTACCAGCCCATACCTAATATGATTTTGTAAGGAATCAACGTTTCTACTAAGATATCCTAGCTGAAGATCTCACCTCATAGAGTGATCTCAAACTATCTACACTAATATATAATTTTCGAATCCTCTCCAATAAGAGTATCAAATCGTAATGATCGAGCCAACAGCTACATAGAAATCCCTGAGTTCTGAATGGTAGTTGTGGAAATTAATGAATAACAAACAACTATGCCTATAAGAACTACAGATAGGGTGGAATATACATAGATTATACCTCTAATCATCTCTGGAGTTCCATAGTGTTATGCCTCTACTGCCTGGAGCTGATCATGCCCATGTCCGCCTGCTTCCCGAGGTCGGGGTGGACCACCTAGTAGTGGTGGAGGTAAAACCTCAGAACTTCACCCACTGCCTTCCACTCGGCCATCTACTATACCATGTCTACCTCCCCACAAACCTCCTCACTCGAACTACTATCGCTATCTTGGCAGCCCCTCAACCGTCTGCTGGTCATCTGTTGAGCAGGTGGGGGAGTCACATGCTATGTGACCATGCGCAACACATAAAAAGAAAAAAATTCCCCTCATCTGACACCCTCTAGACATTGAGACTTGTACAAATGACCATGATTCCTGGTGTCAGCCTCTAAAATACATGGACCACCATATCCCACATGTCATTATCTTCTGGTTGTCGAAGACTCTGCCACCTAGGGTCTGTTGGTAACTCCACCTGTGGGTGCCAGCTATGTAAGATGTTCTCCATCAGAATGTATTTATCTATCACCACAATATGGATAGGGATGTTGAGATACACCAATGATTCCCTGATCTCCGACCTGAGTCCCAACTAAATGGCTCCATCCCTGAAGAAAGATCCATGTACTATGTATGTGGAGTAGTGGTAAAGCTCCATGAAACTCACTGAGTACTCATCCAGTACAATGCTTCCATATTGTATGTGTAGAAGCTCTTGAATGCGCACATAGATCAACGTCATAGGAAAAAAACTCCACCCAGAAAATCCTCTAAAGATCAACCAAAGAGACAGTCTCATCATCATGATTTTGGATGTCAAAACCCCACCATCTTCCAACAAAGCCCTGCCTATGGCTTGCTGCCAAGATCATGATTTGGTTAGGCAGTGTCCTCACTAAGCAGAAGTCCCACGTCACAACCTATTTCCAGTCCCCAGTGACCAAAGGATCTATCTCTCCCCTGATCCTAGGAGGTCTCTCTATCTAAAACTCATGTAAGGAACCAAGATAACAAAAATATTTTTCTAAAACTTCTAGTAGTAAATGCTGACCATCGTGTGGTGGTAGCACTAGTGCACCACCTGGTGGGGCCATCTCAAGCGCAAGTCCTTGATCAGACACCTCTTTGCTAGGTGGGTTGTCCTCTATATCTCGTATGAGGATCCTGGTTCATCGTCCCTGTGGAGGCATCCTGAGATAGAACATGATGTTCCACAGTTAGAAGGTTATACCTAGTGGTAAGACTTCTATTCAAATAAAATATGTACAAATGCAACCACTCTTTTCATGTATTTAGAAGAAAACCAAATTCAAGGTCCTGGTGTGGGGATATTTCGGCCGCCACTTCAAAAATGTTCTACCCATGTCTGATAGTTGGACTTGAAAAACAAGACACCATTTCCCAAAAACAAAATATAAACTCTTAGGTCTTCTAGTATAACCGACCCATTGGTACCAAATTTGCACAACCCATACCCTAGGGTCTGTGCCATGACTACCCCAAGCCTACCTTCCATAGGCAATTGGTTGGTGAATAGCACCGAAAAAGTTATTTCAATAAATAGGGAAGGTATTGACTCAAAACTTGTACACGCAGAGACATGGCACATTAAGAACATGTAAATCAAAATTGGAGGAGAAAAGTTCAACCACAACTAAAAAATGAAATATTGTGTAAAATTATGTACTCAAAAAATTGGGCTAGAATATAAGATCAACTGAAATAAAAATATAGAAAAATGGAAAATAGGTCCTGGGTTCATTCTCTGAAGATCCTACATGAAGGGTGGGTGTATCTCTTCACTACGGATCTCCACATCCATCGGTCACCTATGTACACTATCATGTCATTTCTACTTGAGACTCCATCAAAGATGACCATCGTCTGCACCAGATACAACAAGGTACGGGTGATGACCATGTAAGGGTGAGTATATCAATAACATGTTGGGACCCCGAGACCCCCGAAGGTCTCTCAGAATTACTCAATGGAAAAACCCCAAAACATGATCTCAATCCAAAATAATAACAAAAGAAATCTCACAACAAGTATATTCTAGGGTAGTAACAATAGCATCATCAGTCTCATCATCGAACACCTTAGGTGACGGAGAACTCCTCCTCTATCAAGTATAGTTGGTCTGCGAAATCATCCAGAGGTGCTTTCCACAAACATTGAAAATCATAGCTACTGCTCCCCATTGCGTATCGTCGGTCTGTCGGGACACAGAGAGATTCTCCACACTATGGCCAACAGAGCTACTCCCCTTATCATGAACCGTGAGTCTTCCCGAACACACACCGCCACTCCCCAATGAGGGCCTACCAAGTCACATAGAGGTGCTTCCCACAAGGTTGTAGAGTCACACAGAGTCAAAAGTCAGTAGTATTTTGGTCGTATCCAGTTAGAGGTTCTCCACGTAGCGTGCTTGGGTAAACCGCTCGTCAATCCCTCATTCATATATAAAAAAGAACTAATTCCATTTAAGAATTAATCTCATGATCTGGAATGTCATAAGGTTTCCATTGCAATAGATGCACGTCAACTAGTTTCCTAGTCTATATGTTATAGGAATTTTAATTTCAGTAACCCTGTTGGATTTTAGGATGATCCAATCTAGATATATTCTAACATTCTCGAAAACAAAATTTGTGTTCTCAAAAGAAATACCTCATCCTAAGGGTTCAGGCACCGCAAACGGTTCGTCAAAAAAACATATGGATTAGGTGATACGCCCCATTAAGAGTTACTAGGAAAAATGGGTCTGCTTACGGTCCGACCTGGTCGGCCTAACCTGACCTAGACCACTGGGCACAACCCGAACGGGGATGGGCTCAGCCTTGGATGGCTAGGTTTGGTCCGGCCTATTGGGCCGCGGGCTCGGCCCACTCGACCGCGGGTCCAGTCCGTCACTCTCGGCGTAACACAGCTTGTCGGGTCGTGGAACATGTTGGCCCGCTTGATGAGTGCACGTGCGAAGGGGTTTTTTTCCCCTCCCGAAAGGCTTCATCCATTCTAGTATTCAATGAAACCTCTCTAGTTGACGTCACATCACACTGACCCGCTTCAATGCAGTCGGAAATGGGCATCCGTTCCATTGTCCACCACGGCGCCTTCGGGCGCTGTCGTTACTTCGTAGCCGGTTGGTGCCAGCCACTGTATCCCTTGTTCATCGGCACCGCCGTGCCATTATAGGTTGTTCAGGCCCCCAGTGATGCTTTAGATGTGTGGTTATTCTCGTCCATTCCTACAGGGCTATCGTGACGTTTCATATGCAACACAGCCCTTGGTTCCACCTTTCCACAATATCTTTCGGTTTCCCACGATGAATGCAACCCTAACTGAGTTCGTTGTAGGGTATAGGAATTTTTCATTTTTCATGATCCATAAAAATTATAATAATCAAACGGGAACCATTTCTAGATGAAAACAACTCATAGGTAACAAAAAAATCCCATACCTTGAGTTTGTTGGAAGTTGCTACGGATGAGGAAGTATTGTTCACGTTTCAGGGTGTTGCAGATAAAGGAGAAGGTTCATGTCCTTTGGAACACTTCATTGACATATCCAATGGTTATCAAAGCCCTGTTCTGAGTTGGTGAAATATGTCACATACACTTTTTCATTGGTTTCACCCTTTAGTCCAGAAATCCTCTACCCGAGCATCATTTATATAAAATAAATGAGGAAATCAACCCAATGAAAAATTAATGAGTTTCATTAATAAATTTAATTAATAAAAATATTAATTACCCCAAAAGTTTTGTTACCCAACCAAGTATAACCAACCATTAAATGGTGTGAAAACCTAGTGGTCTTACCACCATCGCTCAATAGTTATAAAGAAACAAATAAAATAAGTCGTTGAGTTATATTTTTAGTAATGTCTAAAAATTAACTTTTTCATTGGACATTTTCTGGAAAATGTAAATATTCTTTAAGAAGAATCACAAAATTGTGAATTCAATAGTTCCCTTATATTTTTAATCCAACAATTGGCTCAAAAGATATAAAACAATTCTCACACTTTTAATAAATGTTCCTTAATGAATGTTCAGAAATTCATTTCAGGCTCTCCGAGCCTCAGAATCATGTGCCATCAATTTTTTCAAACTCCTAATAATTGTATTTAATTAAATATAATATTAAATGGAATTTCAGTGTCTTTAAAAATTAAACATGAATAACTTAATATAAATTTTCATAAAAAATAATATAATTTTAATAATAATAGTAATCTCATAGAAAATGTTAATGAGAATAAGTTTTTTATTGATATGTGATGGTACATTAATGATGTATAGTTAAAAATAAATCATTCATATTTATTTGTATAAAAAAATTAATAAAATGAACTTTTTTGTAAAAAAATTTCAAGGATTCATTATGAAAAATATGGAAAATAAAGGTTAAAAATAAATTACAGAATTAAATAATTTGGTTAATAAAACATACCATTATAAAAGAAATTATAAAAATATTGTCATTAAAGATAAATATAACTTGTCAAAAGGGAAATAATTTCTATAAAAATGTAAAATGCCTATTTTTTTAATCATGAGACAATGATAGTAAATAATAAAAAAATAGTTTCTACTTCAAAGTAATAATGATAATAAATAACATTATGTTTTAAGAAATATATAATTTATAATTCCATTAAGGAAAATAATTACAATTTCAAAAACGATATATATAAATCAAATATTAATTAATATGTAACATAAAAATTCAAACTGTTGAATGAATATATAATAATTAAAAATTTAGTCATAAAAAATAAAATTATTTTTAATTATAGTACTTAAATTGGGAAGTATATAAGAAAAATAAATACATATAATATTATAATTACAAATGTTTTTCAACGAAATGGAGAATGAGACAAAATATATTTTCTCATGCCTTACTCATCTCATACATTTTTTGTCTTTCTAAATAAAATTTTATTAAAATATATTAGTAATAAAAAGTATAATTTTTATTATTCCTAATATTTTAAAAATTATCATGTTATTTGATTTTTTTATGTTATGTTCTAATTTAATATTTTAATGAAATTTTGTTTACATGTCTAAAATGTCCTTTGTAGATTTTCAATAGTAAAATAGGTCAATTTTATTGATAATAATCAATCCATAATTATAAAATTTACAAATACATAACACATTTAAAACAAATATATATATATTTATTAAAAATAAACTATATTTCAATAATGGAGATAACATGCCAAATGTACATAGAGATAATGTTCCATTTTCAAATGGATTTCATAAAAACAATGTAAATATTTTTTAAAAAAATTATATAATTATAATTACATCATTAATACAAGGTTATTTTGTTACATAATAATATATATTCAATCTATGTTATGTCTTTATGAAAATAAAATAATATTTCTTTATGGATGTGGTAGTCAACATGCTCTCATGAATGAAATTATTATTTTTAAATGAATGGAAGGTAATAAAATATGTAATATAATAATATTAAATAATGATAAAAATTTCAATAATATCATATATATGTTAATTATTTCACTATATACAACCATGAGATGCGGTGATGAATGGTGATTTCATGGGTTCAAATAGATGTAGTCTAGTATAAAAATGAACGAATGTTTTGTTTTGTATCTTATGAAATAAAATATATATTGTGGGGTTTTTATATATAATAAAATATCATTATATTTAAATATTTTATTATTTTTTATTTGATTAAATATATTATTTGAGGAGTAAGAATAAATAGAACACATATGCATTATTAAGAGCTATACACCATCTTCAGACATCTATATTTGGATTATACACATATTTTATAATGGGTTGTTAATTAAAAAATGGTATATATTTCATGAGTGGTGATGCATGAATGTCATTTTGGTAGGAATTGGTTTATATAAAAGTCTCATGATGTATGAAGATTATAGGTGATGTGGTTTCCTTTTATTTGAGGGTTAGTGAATTCACATGGAATTTTCATAATAAATAAAAAATGTCATTGAATTATAAAAAATAACATTTATATATCATATTAAAATAAAATTTGATATTGTGTAAAAATATTTCCAGAAATAATAATTTATTTCAGTATGAAATTTGTTACCTAATGTATTAGTAATGTGTCCCATGGTTAACTAGTTTTTCCGTTATATAGTGTAATTGGTGTTTTCTATTTTAAATATTCATTTAAAATTGTTATATATTATATACAATAATTTATAAAAATATTTAATAAATTTTATCAAATTCTATTCACATAATTTTATGAATATACTATAAAATAAAACTCCAAAAATGTTATTGAAAAATTTTATTCAGAAAATTTTTATATGTTTATAAAAATATTCTCAAAGAAAATTCATGTATAAAATTAATTCATTTGGATATAAATGAATTATTTGTAATATTATTATTTAAATATACAATTTAAAATAATTTATAAAAAATAAAATAAATTTTTAGATAGGAAAATACACTTTTCAAAAAAATTTATTCAATAAATTTTTTAACATTTTCGGAAAAATCCAAAAAACTCAAAGTAAGAATATTTTGACTTAATGAATACAATAATTATATAAATATTTTATATCATAGTTATATGATTTTTAAATAATTTTTTCTAGAAAAATATTTAATGCATTAAAATATATTATTTTTTTAAATAATTTTTTTCCCTCTTAACTGAAAAATTAACCAAAACTCTTATATCTCTATAAAAATAATAACTATATATTAATATTACATGAAATTTATTTAGAATACCTTACAAATGTTGTACCACTTTTCCCATCTAAAAAAGGATTCCCTTGCAATTTCCATAGATATTACATTCTTAACCACTGAGATAGTTTTTCTTCTAATCATCATCAACATTAACCTTACTTCCCCATTTTATGATTTATCTAATGTAACTGTAATAATTTATTCAACCAATTATGATAAATAATGCCTCTTTTTTTTAATTTTCATATTTTCTACATAGAATTATAGATCATGATCCAATAAATTTCATTCAAAAGTCATAAAAACTATTTGGATTATCGTATTTAACATTAACAAATAGATATTGAACATATCATGTATATTATAGAAACATAGTAGAATATCGAACGTGTAAGGTACATATAAAATCCATTCTATAATTTGAAATTGTTTTAAATACATATGGATTGGTTATACCTTCTTAGGAAACCTCATAACACCCATCCCCTGATATACTTTCAAAAATATGATGTGTTTGAAACTGAATTTAAAATCATTCCATCAGTCATCAATAACACAATTTTACCTGGTTTGATTTCCATTATTATTAATTAGAAGAGATGTTATCTTTTTTGATTTATAATTTATAAGATCTTTTCATACAATATTTCATTCATCAACATTAACCCAACAAGTTAGGGTTATAAATCTATTTCTTTATAATTCTTAATATAACTCCAAATAAATACCTGAGAGGATTCTATTTTTATAGCAATACAATAAAAATAGAAACATTGATCCAGCATACCATGATAGTAATGTGATAATGAACTCATCAAGAGTTCCAATGTTTCAATAGTCCTTTTTTGAATATCAATTTGAGGATGATATGATATGCTCAAATTAAGATCACTGTTAATAGGTTTCTGAAGAAATTTTCAAAATTTGGATGTAAACTATGGATCATAATCATAAAAAAATTGTTCACTATAAAGACATAAAAAATCATTTATATATAAAATTTCTATTATATCTAGTGTTATATATTCTATTATATTTAATAAATTTTCATATTTTCAGGGAATTCATTAATAACCCATAATGAATCTTTCTTGCTAGGTTTCATCATTAATCCAATTACAATTTCAATCGAACATTCATCCCAAAAACATATAATAATGGGTAAGTAATGTGTAAATCCTATAGTATTTGGTCTCTCATACATTACCTATTTATAAGAAAAATAATCTTTATAAATAATCAACAATTTACCACTTCATATAATCCCACAAAAAAATTTCATTCAAATCCCTGCCCATATTGGTTATATAATGGATATATAGGAAATTTTTTGTTTTGGGTAACATCTAATAATTCCATTTTTAGCATATCATTTTATTTATAACATATTATATTTCTGAATTTCCTATTTCCACACCCATATATGAGGCCTCCCAAATTCAAATCATCCATAATGATAGATTTCATTTAAAAAATATAATCATTAAACTGTGAAATTTAAATATTTTTTTATATATATGGTATAGAATTAATTCTAAAAATGAATGATGATTTCCCATAAATTATTATTCATAGAACTATATTTACTAAATTTTTTATCATATGATCACTTCAAATCATTATTTTGGCCCTAACTCCACGATTATTCATACACAATGTATTATCTACCATCAATGACTTCCATAGTGGGTATTCTATCATACGACCATAATCATTGAGTATATTTATCCTTCATCATTACCTAAAGATAACATATTTTTATAAAAATATGTATATAAGACTCTTATTATCTATTTATTTTTTTTAATAATTCAACAAATATGTAATGTCTCATCAATTTTCAATAACAATATTATATCTTCATACTCGGTATCAAGAGATATGTAGTTTTATTAAATATTATGCAACATTATTGGGGAAAATTAAATGATATGATAATAATTTTTATAGAAAAAATAAATTTCTTTATTTCAAATATATGTATATAAAAAAATGCATTATTTCTTGAAGGTATAATCATAGTTAAATAATTGACAAATATCTAATTCAATTCTTCAAATCATTTTTTATATTCCATTTTCCATGTGAACATAATTAAATTATATGTATTTATTATTAATGTGCTACGAGATAAGGTAACATTTTAATCAGTGAAAAAAAAAGATATCGTAAAATCATATAAAACATCATAAATTGGTTATTTTTATTAGTGTTGTTCATCGATGGATTTCCTTATCCATAATAGTATCCAATGACATTGCATACTTTGAAATTATATATCCATGAATAGAATAATTTTGAAACCATAATTCACACCTTCAAAATTTTACATATGTCTCTCATCCTATAAGTATCGCACAAAAAATCTCTTTGTGATTCTAATGGTCCTAAATTACTTAAAAATAAAAAAGGGTATCATCAATTTATACAAAAACAAATTAATATCCTATTCCTTTAAAATATATTTCATTTGATCTATAAAAATTGTTGGTTAATTATTCGTTCAAACTAAAAATACTCTAAATTCATTATTTATATACCTCACATGAAATGTTATCTTCAAAATATATTTTTTCATTCCACTGAATTGATGATATCGATACTTCATTAGAGTTATTAAAAAAACTATGCTCCATGAATATAGCGAACCAACCATTATACACATATTATTAGATGATTTTTAACATTAATATCACTTATTAAGAAATAAGAATTTTTAGGCCTATTTTCTTTGAAATTATAGGTTAATAATACATAAAAGTGAGAAAAAAATATATCTTATTTATTTTTCCCCGTTATTATTTTTTAAATACCATTAATTTCATAAAACTAAATGGGATAAACAAGGGAATACAAAAATAAAATAGGTAATATAAAAATAATAGTAAGTGAATAAACATGATATGCAATAATAATATTTATGTCAAATTTAATACATGATATCATAAAAGTGATGGATCAATAGTAATATATTGGGAACATAATATAAATCACATTGTATAATAAGTTCAAGGAATCATAGTAATTAATGACGAAAATTTTTAAATTTCCCAACATTAGTCTATGATGAATGAAAAGACTATATCAAATGGTAGGAAAGGTAAAAATGGATTAAGTTTACTAATTAATAAAATAAATTAATTATCAAAATAATAAATCATTACCCAATCCACTGGATCACAATATAAGAGAAAGGAAAAAATCATGTCCAGTATCATGTGTTCAAAAATAGGAAACCACTCATGAGTAATAAACATAATAATTACCAATTTGAGGATATGGGTTTCCTAATGTTGTCTCAAATCATAATAAATTTAAATTTTATAATGAATCAATTTGGCATATGAACATAAATAATTCATTAAATCAAAAAATTAAGGGACAATATGATATTTAAATTTGTTAGAGAAATATATAAATAATTTATAACAAATCCATTACATCAAAGGTGGTTTTCATTTATGAAAATGTAATTATATGATTACATGGAATAATTTTGTCGAAAAAAACTTTTCAAATAGAAATCATTTAATAAAAATAAATAAATTCAAAAAATTCTTACAAAATCATCTATTTATATAGAAAAATTAAAATTTATACAAGGAGAGTTAAAAAAATTATGTTGTTAACCTAGAATGTTCTTTTATCGGTGTGATAAAATATAACAATATTTCCAAACATATTGTTTTGAAAAGGATAAAAATTATCTCATTTCGAAAATGTTACGAATATCACCACAAGTTTTTTATAAAAAATAAAAAATGGGTAAGGTGACTTCAAAAACTATTTTGTAAAATATTATTAATATTATTGAAAATATTTTTATACATCATTGATAAGGATAAATAAATATATTTTATTCTGATGGTAGAAATGACGGATTCTTTTGTTGAAATCAATATACCTATAATTTTATTACCCATTGGGAGGGAAATTTTATAGCAACATCAATTATATTAACCATTCATTATTTTTAGAAATTATATTGATAGATTTTGATACCATGAGCTCGAACATCCTGTGATACCGAGGCTAGGATTTCTTTTTATAGTTATTTGTAAAAAATAAAAATTTAATAGCATTAGTGCATGGATTTCTTGAAAAATTGGAATACCTCTTAGACTATTTCTAATATAAGAAATATGAGGTAACCATTAGGTTCAGATCAGTAGATTTACCCTAATCATGATATAAATTTTGTTAGTGTGGGTCATCTATAAAATATATCATGGAGGATGAAACAGTAAATAAATAAATATCTATAAATAATTATTCAAACATAGTTACTCTACATTATTATTAAGGCTTTTTCAGAAATTTATGATTATCCTCATAACCATAATATTACATTGATACAATGGGTAATAACTATTTCAAAAAATAGTAATGGGTCATGGATCGAAGATCGATGCGCAATTGAATTGAAGGATCTTCGCGATGATGACAACACAATGATCGTCATTCATAAAAGACTAAAAAAATTCGATGTGGGGTAGTAGTTTCTTTGTGGATTCCCCAGGCCCCACATCCAAGATGAACATGGGTCAATCCACGAACATATTGATCCCTAGATTAATTTTTGAGGGATGGTTGATTATTGCAGGGACTATTTCAGGAGTTTTCAGTATTCTTCTTCTTTTATCAGACAAACGATAACAAATTGAGGATAACATAAATAAAGGATAAGGTTAATTTCATATGGTGTTCTTTATTCATTACTTTCTCAAATTTTTTCCTGTTTATTATTGTTTGACCTCAGTGGATATGAAATAGATTTTTTTGTTGCTCTGAATGAGATGGGCCTGTAAAGACCCAGAATGTCCATGTAATTTTTATTATTATATGGGAATTTTATGACTCCACAAAAATTGATGGTCCGTTATTTCGAGGCCTGGAGTGCCTAGAATGGAATTATGAACTTTTTTTCTGGTACGTTCAGTAATCCGTGAGCAGATTTTTGTAAATTTTGAACCAGTGCTAGGAATTGAAATCAGATGACACCGTTGAACTCGCAGTGCCGATATTAACCTAAGGCGATCTTTACCTCAACTACAGTGGATCAATGGTGAAAGATAATTTTTGTGATTTTTGTGAAAGAATAAAATAATTAATAATGTATACCATTTTTATTTCTGAAACCCCTCAACATGGGTTATGGTGGTGGGGACCATCCGAGCCTAAACCACCCATGTGGATGTTTAGAGGTGGGGACCACCTGATCCAACCCACATTTAGAATTTAGAGGCGGGGAACACCCAAACCCTTCTTAATAGGAAAGAAACCTCTCAACTATCCATTAATCCTTTTCTCCCATCAATTTGAGTCAATTAATTATGCAAACATGGTATAATTAATATTGCCAATAATTAATTGTTCCAACCTTTTAATTTGATAAAAAAAATTTAATAAGAGGGATATTTTTCATTTTTGTGGAATTGGGTAAGGAAAACCATAGTTGGATTATTCTCTCCAATGAAGAACACGTTCTACACTGAATAAAACACTCCCTAATGAAGAACTCTCACACCAAAGAGGAACGTCTTCAATGAGAATGAACTAGAAATCGAGGAAACATCGACATCACCAGTGTTTGTCTATCCCAAACAACATCGTCTCTTTCCTCGTGACCTCTGTCAACAAATCTCCGAAGTAGGGGTTTAATTATGTGTGATTATGGATTCCATGTTATTTTCTTCTAAAAAAAGAACGCAGGCAAACTCGCTAACTAGTTGATCCGCTGATGATTCCATTTTTGCGGGCATGTGAATAATTAATGCCGGAGGTTGTTGGGTTTCGAAATTATTCATAATAGATTTTGGTTGAGACGCTTTCTACCACTCTAAAGCAGAGGGTGTGGGCCAAACAAACATGGCTCGACCCATATGTCTTTCTTCATGAATGTCGTTTTCTTCACGATGGAAGAAGGTGGCTTTATTCCATGGAGATAAACAGAGAGTGGCTGGCCAAACCAGCCACTAATGAAGGCGCGACATGCGACTACACCGCGCAGAGAGGACAGCTGGACATCCGACTAGCCATGGAGGACCGCCGCACAACGGCCGCCCTTGCCCCACCACAGTCTCTACACCACCTTCGTGGCCTCCGCCGCACTACAGCCTCGCGGCCTCGGGTGACCCTCAGTGTAATGACCCGACCCCAGTTACCCAGAGTCGGTGCATTATTACATAACATTGGCATTATCAAAAGAAAGATCAAATCTCGAAAGACCGATTGGTTTAGTAGCCTTGGAAAAACTAGATATATTCATAAAGTTTTACATTACATCATAAAGTGAAAAACTACTACAAAAACATAATGTCTCCATAGTCCACACTATTATCCCCTCATAATATCCCTGCAGGTCATTCATAACTTACTTCTTCACATCCTGGGAAAAATAAAACATAGAAAAGAGGTGAGCTCAAATGCCCAGTAAGGATAACAATATAGCGGAATCTTTCAAAAATAAGCATAAACATTTAAGGAAATGTAGAACCAAAACAAAAGCCTTTTAAACTTGAACTTCAACATATTATGGAAAAAGTAAAATGAAATAATGCCATTTACTTATTCACATGGATATTCCACTAATCGAATAATCACATGAAATATCAATAACCACTTTCATAATGATAGAATTCATATTGCCTGACTATCATAACCACATAGCCAAGGCCTCCTGCTAAGACTACAAATAAGGTTCTTCCAATGCCTTATGCCAAGAAACTAGTTTGTCTCATTAGACATACCGATGCATTGAGGAGCCATAGAGGGCTCCACTCGTCACATATTAATTCCAATTCATTCCCATATTAAATGTTTTAAACATAACATAAACATTCGTATTAAAACTAGCATACGAAATTTAAATACTTTCACCATAAACTATGAATGGTATAAAAATAGCACATCCACATTCAAACATATCACACAACCTTCAATACAATATAGAAGTTTTTTATGACAATAAATAAACTTCATATAATCATAAAATCCATCATAGGATGTTGACATAGATGAAATCAAAACTATTTGAGAGAAATATCTCATTTTTTTGAAATCATTTAAAAGTCACACATTTATAAAGGAAGTAATTTAAAAGAGATTTTTTAATCAAAGTGTCCCATACCACATTGAAACTTTTGAACAGAATTAAAATTTTAAAAACATTCATTTCCATATAAATAAATCCTTAAAAACCATTTTGAAGACATGGACATTTTTTAAAAATATTTAGAAAGATAAATCTTTAAAACATTAAAAATTCTGATTTTGATAAAGAGTACCTTTCCTAAATTCTTAAAATAATCATTTTGAATTCATTTAAAAGTCACATAGTTATAAAATAAAACATTTTCATTGAAAATATTCTTATAATCTTGTAAGGGAAGCTTTGAAAATTTTATAACGGCGGTAAATAGCCGCACACGCCGTATAAGTTAAAAAACATTCTTACATTTATTTTGTCAAAAAGGTTAAAAAGAACATTTTTTGGAAAAAAACGGAAAGATTACTTTATAAACCTCTTATAAAAAGTCAAACAAGGGTATAAATGACTTTAAACCATATTCTAGTAAATAACGAAAATGTTTTGAAATTCATTTTTAAGAAACATGGATGTGGATGATAAAGAGATCCGAGTAGATTATTACGTATAAACAACCTCGGATAATGAAGAGATTGTGAAATAACCCTTACCTTGTACTTTTCCTTGGTTGGGGTAGGATAACCTCCTATATAATGGTGAAATAATTGTTATTAAATTATTCAATAATCATATACATTATTATGATATCATATATGATCTTATAACATTGCTTTGTTAATAATATCTTAGAATTATCGTCATTTCGGGTGTTAACATACTCATTTTCTTCTATATGTTTTGTTACATAAGACATGTTTGTCATGTATAGGTTTTATATTATTCATATACAGAATGATATCAAGTTCTTAAATATTATTTTTAAATCATCAAATGATAATTATACTCGAATGGATACGATGGAGAATGAATCTCATCGCGTTCGTGGAGATGGTAGTCCGTACGTTCGCACGAGCGACAACATCATTTTTTTGATATTAAAAACAATATAATTGGATGGTATATAATATATACAGAATCATTAACATGTTATATTTTTTATTTACATGAGTTTCATATCATTATTATTCCCATCCAAATAATAATATATTGAATAACAATTACACCACGACGTGGAGACGATAAGCCGTACGTACGCAGGCATGGTGACATGTTATTCAAAGGGTGGATAGAATACTGAATTTGGTTTTAACATATTTATAATAACATCATAGTATAAATATGATACTGGAGTTATTATTTTATAATGGTAATATCAAAGGAAGAAAAAGTGGAAGAAGAAAGGAACATGGAAAAGGGTGGTGAAATCATTACCTCTTCTTCGGGTTCTTCCTTTTGATTTGATCAAAAGGGCTCCGTAGGATGGATTTCTGATCAAACTAAGGCCTATTGGTTGTAGTGAGGGATGTTGGGAGAGTATTTGGGTAGAGTTTGGCCGATCCAAAAAGCTTTGAAGGTGTGACGAAATGAGAAGGAGGAGTTCCCTTTTATAAGTGGGGTGAGGGGCACCTTTGGAAAAGCTAGAAATATTAATTTATAATAAATTCATATTTGGTTTCTAATGGCTCCAAAGTTTATTATTTAAATTTTAAGATAGGGATGGGTCGAAAAAATCTCATCCAATATAATTTAGACAGGTTTGGGTCATTATATTAACCTTATCTTTAAGTATTAACTCTTAGTTAATTAGTTTCACTTTTACAATGTCTCTTGGTATTTTTATATAATATGGTTAATAAACTTACTATATACATACAAGAGACCCCAGAGTGGTCCATTAATGATACACCTATCATGATATAAGTCTATTTTCCGATCCTTAGATTTTTAGGAATTTAATATCAATTAATAATATAATATTTTTTTTAAAACTCTTTTATGTCAATTTTGACACTATTCAATAGTTGATTTTTTTGAATCACATAACAGAATGATTACTTCGAAAAAATTTAATAAAATCATTTATAACTGTCATATTAACTTAGAAACTTAGTGTAATTCATAAAAAGTCTCAAATTATATTTATTTCTGTATTTATAATATCAATTATTTTAATTTTTCACTATTATGGTAATTAATGCATAATCATTTTGTCATAAATAAATTAAATTATTTATTGTCTAAAAATTATAAATAAAATATAATAATGTAGTAATGCTTTTTATATTTCTAATGAATATTTATAGTCTAAAATCCAACATATATAACACTATGTAAAAATTGTTTTTCTAAAAGATATATGCTTGTGTCATTTTTGTATTCATTTTAACTTAATTAAACTAAAGTGTCCCTATCACCTACAAATGGCCCCATGGGGACTCAAATCGACCCCAAGATTCCTATGGTCGAACATGTATCAACCAATAAGGATAGGACACGTTTTAGGATAATTTTGTATTATTATAATATTATTTTTTAACATTATTTACCGGATTTACCCTTAACCATGGTAAATAAAATATTTACAGCAGTAATTATTCAAAATGTCTAAATATAAAAGTTACCTATTCACACAATATGAACATCCTGATTCAAAATATGGAATCCATTTTTCCAAATTCAAAACACTGAAGTGGAAGAAATTAATTTAAAAATAATTCCCGCTGTTAAAACAAAAAGCATGTTTTTAAGATATAATAACTATCAAAAGATTGAAACTTGTTTATGTTCGGTTTAATTGTGAAATTATGTCCAATGACCAACATTGTATTAAATGGTAAAAATATATTATAAATATACTTTAAAACCACTCAAATTCATAATTTATCACTGTTAATTATTTTGATTTAAAAAGTTGTTTTTAATCAAAATTTAGTAATTTTCACTATTCATCAAAATATTAAAGTTATCCAAAAAGTACCAAAATTTCACCTTAGGGTAAATTCGACACTCCGAATCCAAAAATGAATTCCATTTTGAAATATAAAATATATATAATTTCGAAAATTAGGTATTACTATTCATAACAACTAGTTTGATCGGTTGTGGTGTGTGTTAAAACTCGAAGTTGCGTACAACACACGCTACTGTATTATTCCAAGGAAAGTGTACCGTGGAAGCTTGTGATGTTTCATTTTAAATTTTTGATGTCCCCATTTAGTCAAAAAGTTTAAAATATTGTATTTAAAAAGGGTTCACTATTAAAAGTTGATAAAAGTGCAATACTGAAAATGAATTTTTTTCTTGCATTATATCTATGAAACACATAATATGGATTCTAAAATTATAAGGATTATATAAAGTTTAAAATTTATTTAATACTATTCATAACCTCTTTTGAATGGATTTTTTTTGTAAGTCTTGGTGAGATTAAACTCGGTGTTGCGTGTAGTGCAAGTTATTGAATTATTTTGAAGAAATAACACACTATGAAATATTGGGGTGTTACATTCTCCCCTCCTTCAATAAATTGCATCCTCGCAATTTGAAATTGTGCTTCGAAAATAAAAGGTTGAAAATAGAAAATATATTTGTGGGAAACCCACATCGGAAATTGGGTTACTAAAATTTAGTCTTAATGTGAGGGAAAAGGAAATGAAAGGGTCACCACCAAATTATGATCTCGATTAGAAGAACATTGGTGGCAATTAGAGACATATAATTAGAGGAAAAACATAAATATTTATAGGTAGTGATCGAGGTCATCAATCACAAACAAATATAAAATTGAGGTCTTTAAATTAATCAATCTATGATGATTTGAAATACCATCGGTTCAACAAAACATAGGGTATTATAATAACACATTTTTGACGTTTCAAAATATTGTAGTTGAAATCCCATATCAAAAAATGAATTAATGATGCCTCTATTTAAAATAAAGAGTGGAAAGTTTGAAGATTACCGAAAATAACACATACTAGGGTTCCATGTAGGAAAATATGGATATGGAAGAGAAATCTAACCATCAGTTATCTGATGGAGGGTGGTAGAGAACATCGTTATGAAAAGGCCAACAATCCCAAAGCCATAAATTAGTGATGATTTAAGGTACCATCTAGGAAAACATTTTTGTTCAAAGTTACTTTTCATAATGTTGAGGAATTTATTTATGAGATTGGCTAAGATCATAAGGAAATATACTTACTTTATAATTAGAGTTTTATCCATTATAAATTTCTACCACAAACTCATCATTCACTCTAAAAGATAATAGAACGTAAAAAAATTCTATTTATACTATTCTTACAGGGTTCCAAAATAAAAAATTTTATAATTCATCTACCAGATCTTTTAATAAAAACTACATTATTTAATCCAGGACATCTCGTGGGCCAGTGGTAGGTGATACACCCTTGTCGCCCTTCAGTTACGGGCTTAAGTCTCGCGACCTTGCCGGTCAAGACGGGTTTCCACCTGACCTCCGGGTTGTCCTTTTATAGAAATCCAAAATTAATCTCAAACTAGAATTTATCCAAAATACTTCTGTCCAAACTCACAGTCCAACATTTATAATGAAGTTATACATAATGTAGATCCTTTTTACCACGTAATATCATATTAATACCTTCATCATGTATTCTTTTAAAACACTGAAACATCCTAAATTACCATAATCCTTATTGATTACATTCATGGTCCATTATTCCATATAGAATGCTTGATATACTTCATCAATCCAAAAATGTTATAAACAATAACAGTGATGGAATATACAAATCATTAATCAGCTTCAACTTAGTCAAGAATATCCAATATAATTTATCCAAATCAATCATGTATTATTCTAAAATCACTACCTCAGTTTCAGATCCATATTATGGTTTATCTTTCTCTAAACCATATAATTTCCAAAAATTTAACCTGCTATTGAGTCACTTTTCATTGTTCCACACAATCTCAAGTCCTTAATGAAATAGTACTGCAGTACAATCCTTATATACTCCATAATTATTATAACAAGTACATTGTTGATACAACACTCAAATGACATAATCAACATAAGAACTCTAATCATTCCTCTTCATCTGTGGTAGTATCATAACATGATTATTATCCAATAGCATCATTTGAGGCATAGTCTGATGACTGGGACATAGGTTTGCGTAGTGTCCAAACTCCTTTCAAATGAAGCATTGTACATTTGAAACGATTTTCTTACCCTTGAAGTCACGAACTTTTTTCCCTTTTCCTCCACACTTATACCAAACTCCCATTCCTTTCATACAAGTTCCAAGGTGATTCTTCCCACAGTTATCACATATGGGAAAATTCTTCTTTTCCATCTTCCCTTTATCCATCTTTCCATCTTCCATCCTTTTCTTCTCTTGCTTCCCTTCAAAGCCATAGGACTCAATAAACTCTTTACTTATCTTATCAACACATGATATTATTTCTTCATATGATGATAATACATGGGAGACTATTTCTCTTATAAAGTCTAGCTTAAGACCATGAATGATATGATCCTTCCTTCTCTTTGGATCATGTGCATTGTTGGAGTTCTCATTCCTTCTACGAGGCGCCATTTCTAAACAATGGCATACACTAGATTAGTTAATGAATAACAATACCTAATCCCAAACTTGTAAAACACATAACATAAATTAAATAGTTTATGGATATAATCCATAATCATAAAAATGTATCCTTTGAGGAAGTATATACTCATAAACCCTTCATAATGGTTTGTAGAGAAAATTAGAATTATCCTAAGCATATCCCCCAGGAGTGTCGTAACCAAGAGTGCAGCAAGGCCCATTGTCGTGCACTAGTTCTCGTTCGAGTCTAGCTCAAAGCGGTGTTTTCAGGATTTACCCCTAGGTACATCTGTGCCAAAGCCGCCTCTACCTGCTCGTATCCAGACAGAGATGTATTTCTTAGAACACTCACAAAATCTCTACAAAACCAAAATTATAGGAAGTTCTTCTATACTAATCCTCAGAGACCATCTTAAATCTATGTGCTCTAATCAGAGTTTATCTAAATCTGGCTTCCAAGGTTTGTACTAAACTTTCTCTGATACCAACCGTAACGCCCCGACCCCAGTTACCCAGAGTCGGTGCATTATTACATAACATTGGAATGATCACAAGAAAGATAATATCTCAAAAGGCCGATTGGTTTAGTAGCTTTGAAAACACTAGATATATTCATAAAGTTTTACATTACATCATAAAGTGAAAAACTACTACAACAACATAATGTCTCCATATTACACACTATTATCCCCTCATAATATCCCTACAGGTCATTCATAACATACTTCTTCACATCCTGGGAAAAATAAATCATAGAAAAGGGGTGAGCTCAAATGCTCAGTAAGGATAACAATATAGCGGAAACTTTCAAAAATAAGCATAAACATTTAAGGAAATGTATAACCAAAACAAAATCCATTTAAACTTGAACTTCAACATATTATGGCAAAAGTAAAATGAATTATTCCATTTACTTATTCAAATGGATATTCTACTAATCTAATAATCACATGAAATATCAATAACCACTTTCATAATGATGGAATGCATAATGCCAGACTATCATAACCACATAGCCAAGACCTCGTGCCAAGACTACAAATAAGATTTTTCCAAGGCCTTGTGCCAAGACACTAGTTTGTCTCATGAGACCTACCGATGCATCGAGGAGCTATAGCGGGCTCCACCCATCACATATTAAGTCCAATGCATTCCCATATGAAAGGGTTTAAACATAATATAAACATTCGTATTAAAACTAGCATACAAAATGTCAATACTTTCACCATAAACCATTAATGGTATAAAAATTTCACATCCACAGTCAAACAAATCACAAAACCTTCAATACAATATAGAAGTTGTGTATGACAATAAATCAACTTCATATAATCATAAAATCCATCAATGGATGTTGACATAGATGAAATCAAAACTATTTGAGAGAAATATCTCCTTTTTTTGAAATCATTTAAAAGTCACACATTTATAAAGGAAGTAATTAAAAAGAGATTTTTGAATAAAAGTGTCCCATACCACTTTGAATCTTTTGAAAGAAATTAACATTTTAAAAACATTCATGTCCATATAAATAAATCCTAAAAACCCATTTTGAAGACATGGACATTTTTTAAAAAGAAATAGAAAGATAAATATTTAAAACATTTAAAATTCTGATTTTGATAAAGAGTACCTTTCTGAAATACTTAAAATATTCATTTTGAAATCATTTAAAAGTCACATAGTTATAAAATAAAACATTTTATTTTAAAATATTCTTATAATCTTGTAAGGGAAGCTTTGATAATTTTATAATGGTGGTAAATAGCCGCACCCTCCGTATAAGTTAAAAAAAACATTCTTACCTTAATTTTGTCGAAAAGGTTAAAAAGCACCTTGTTTGGAAAACGACGGAAAGATTCCATTATAAACTTCTTATAAAAATAAAACAAGGGTATAAATGACGTTAACCCATATTCTAGTAAATATTAAAAATGTTTTGAAATTCATTTTTACGAAACATGGATGTGGATGATAAAGAGATCCCAGTAGATAATTACGTATAAACAACCTCAGATAATGAAGAGATTGTGAAATAACCCTTGCCTTGTACTTTTCCATGGTTGGGGTAGGTTAAACTCATGTATAATGGAGAAATAATTGTTATTAAATTATTAAATAATCATATACATTATTATGATATCATATATGATCTTTTAACATTGCTTTGTTAATAATATCTTATAATTATCGTCGTTTCGGGTGTTAACTTACTCGTTTTCTTTTATATGTTTTTTTACATAATTCGTGTCTGTCATGGATAGGTTGAATATTATTCATATACAGAATGATATCAAGTTCTTAAAAATTATTTTTAAATCATAAAATGATAATTATACTTGAATGGATACGATGGAGAATGAATCTCATCGCGTTCGTGGAGACGGTAGTTCGTACGTACGCACGACCGACAACATCATTTTTTTGATATTAAAAACAATATAATGGGATGGTATATAATATATACAGAATCATTAACATGTTATATTTATTATTTACATGAGTTACATATCATTATTATAACCATCCAAATAGTAATACATTGAATAATAATTACACCACGACGTGGAGACGGTAAGTCGTACGTACGCACGTATGGTGACATGTTATTCAAAGGGTGGATAGAATACTTAATATGGTTGTACCATATTTATAATAACATCACAATATATATATATTATACTGGATTTAATATTTTATAATGGTAATAACAAAGGAAGAAAAAGTGGAAGAAGAAAGGAACTTGGAAAAGGGTGGTGAAATCATTACCTCTTCTTCGGGTTCTTACTTTTGATTGTTCAAAAGGGCTCTGTAGGTTGGCTTTTAGATCAAACTAAGGCCTCTAGGTTGTAGTGAGAGAAGTTGGGAGAGTATTTGGGCAGAGTTTGGCCGAACCAAAAGGCATTGAAGGTGTGAAGAAATGAGAAGGAGGAGTGCCATTTTATAAGAGGGGTGAGGGGAACCTTTGGAAAAGCTAGAAATATTAATTTATAATAAATTCATATTCGGTTTATAATGGCTAAAAAGATGATTATTTAAATTTTAATGTGGGGATGGGTCTAAAACAACTCAACCAATAGAATTTAGACTGGTTTGGGTCATTATATTAACCTTATCTTTAAGTATTAACTCTTAGTTAATTAGTTTCACTTTTACAATGTCTATTTGTATTTTTATGTAATATGGTTAATAAACAAACTATATACATCCAAGAGACCCCCAAGTGGTCCATTAATGATACACCTATCATGATATAAGTCTCTAGGCCGAACCTTAGATTTTTAGGAATTTAATATCAATTAATAATATAATATTTTTTTTAAAAACTCTTTTATGTCAATTTTGACACTATTCAATAGATGATTTTTGTGAAACTCATAAAAGAATTATTACTTCGAAAACATTTAATTAAATCATTCCTAACATGTCCTGTTAACTTAAAAAATTAGTGTATTTCATAAAAAATCTGAAATTATATTTATTTGTGTATTTATAATATCAATTATTTTAATTTTTCACTATTATGGTAATTACTGCATCATCATTGTGTCATAAATAAATTAAATTATTTAATGTCTAAAAATTATAAATAAAATATAATTATTTGGGAAAGATTTTTATATTTCTAATGAATATTTATAGTCGAAAATCCAACATATATAACCCTATGTAAAAATTGTTTTTCTAAAAGATATATGCTTGTGTCATTTTTGTATTCATTTTAACTTAATTAAAATAAAGTGTCCCTATCACCTACAAGTGGCTCCATGGGGTCCCAAAATCGACCCAAAGATGCCTATGGTCTAACATGTATCAACTAATAAGGTTAGAACATGTCTAAGGATAATTTAGTATTATTATAATATTATTATTTAACTCTTATTTACCGAATTTACCCTTAACCATGGTTAATAAAATATTTACCGTAGTAATTATTCAAAATGTATAAAAATAAAAGTTACCTATTCACACAATATGAACATCCTGATTCCAAATATGGAATCCATTTTTCCAAATTCAAAACACAGAAGTGGCAGAAATTAATTTAAAAATAATTCCCACTGTTAAAACAAAAACCGTGTTTTTAAGATATAATAACTATCAAAAGATTGATACTTGTTTATGTTCGGGTTAATTGTGAAATTATGTCCAATGACCACAATTGAATTAAATGGTAAAAATATATTCTAAATATACTTTAAAACCGCCCAAATTCATAATTTATCACTATTAATTATTTTGATTAAAAAATTTGTTTTTAATCAAAATTTATTAATTTTCACTATTCATCAAAATATTAAAGTTATCCAAAAAGTACCAATATTTCACCTTAGGGTAAATTCGACTCTCTGAATCCAAAAATGAAGTCCATTTTGAAATATAAAATATATATAATTTCAAAAAGTAGGTATTACTATTCATAATGGCTAGTTTGATCGGTTGTGGTGTGTGTTAAAACTCGAAGTTGCGTACAAAACACGTTACTGTATTATTCAAAGGAAATCATATCGTGGAATCTTGGGATGTTTCATTTTAAATTTTTGATGTCCCCATTTAGTCAAAAAGTTAAAATATTGTATTTAAAAAGGGTTCACTATTAAAAGTTGATAAAAGTGCAATACTAAAAATGAATTTGTTCTTGAATTATATCTAAGAAACTCATAATATGGATTCTAAAATTATAAAGATTATATAAAGTTTAATATTTAGTTAATACTATTCATAACCAATTTTGAATGGAATTTTTTTTTGGTAAGTCATGGTGTGATTGAACTCGGTGTTGCGTGTAGTGCAAGTTATTGAATTATTTTGAAGAAATAACACACTATGAAATCTTGGGGTGTTACACTCAGTCGGGCGGCCTCCACCCCGCCTTCACGGCTTCCGCCACCATGCAGCCTCTACGATGCCCCGCGGCCTCGGGCCCTCCACGCCACCTCAGCGGCCCCGCGCCATGCCATGGCCTCATGGCCATTGCGCCCCAAGGGATCTGTGCCACCTCACAACCCATGAAGCCTACTGAGCTGCCCAGCGTGGGCTAGGCCAGACCCCGCTGGCCGAGTTGACCCGAACCGGGTCGGGTCGTCCCAGGTCAGACCAGACTCGGGCCATCTTCTAACCATTTTCTCTCTATTTCCCATAACATTATCACCAGTTGTTAGTTTGAAGAACCATCTACGGCGCCAGAAACTATTGAGTGAGAAAGTCCCATTGGAATACCCGACTAGAGATTTGGATAAAATTGGGGTACAATCCGGTTGGATCAAGCACGAATCCAACTGGGCCCGTGAGATAAAAAGACAAATAACTCATAGACCTAGCTCCTGATTGACCCACCTTCTATTGCGTTGAGACCCCTAGGACATGGAATTCCTTTGAGATACATATTCATTAGTCTGAAAATATACTAATGATGTACTATGATCCTTGGTGGGTCTGAAGATGTAATAAGATCCCGTGTGGGTCTGATAATGTACTATGATATTTTGTGGGTCTGATAAAGTTTTAGTATCCTATGTGGGTCTGAATCTTAATGTAGTAAGATGATTTAGTAGTCATATCTAATCCTCTTTACTACCATACCTATGTTATACCTGGTGTGAGCTGAGTCAGTACCTGTTTGGTACTTTCATTCATGGTAATAACTTTTTGGTATTCTTCTGTATGGATTACTTGTGTGGTACTTACATTTATGGTATTCCTTCCTTTGTGGAACAGTTGAGCATTGGGCTAAAGAGTTGGGCCTTTTGTTACCTCATGATTGAGATGGGTTTACTTGATAACTTAGGTATATGTATGGGTATATACCTTATTTGGGTTGCCAGTTGATTTCATGCCTTGTGGTTTATCCTTTGTGGATTTGTGAGACTATGAGGGTCTCGAGGTCCCTACTGAGTATCGTTATACTCACCCCTACATGGGCTATGCTCGTACATTGTTGTGTTTGGTGCAGAAGATAGACATCAAGGACTAAGGAAGAGAGTACTAGGAATAGAGGTAGCTTGGAGGTGGACCATAGATGAGGTATACCATAGAGATGACTATTCGAGAGTTGTACCTACCCATCATGTAGGATCATTGGTGGGTGATCACAGGAGTTGTCCCAATTTACTTGTACTTTTAGTTTCAAGTACTTTCTAGTTAGGGTGATATACTGGCCTTTTTTCTTATTGTACTCACTCTTTTACTATACAGTTTACTTTAGTTTGTATCTTATTGTGTGCTTGGTTGGGTGTATTTATAGGTTATAAAGGCAATTCCTTCCCAGTTTTAGGGAATACACCTTTTTATGCTAGTCGCCAGACCCTAGACTATAGAAGGCGAGCTTGGGGTAGTCACAGCATGGGCCCTGGGGGATAGGTCGTGACAAATTGGTATGAGAGGAGTAGGTTCTATTGTAGAACATATGACTCATATATTTTCTGTGTTGATCAATAGTAAGTGTTTTGAGTGTGGTTATTAGTTTAGGAAAACATGTGTTGGTGCGGCGGCCGACATATCCATACACTAGGACCCTAACTTCTGATTTCCAACTCTGTGCAGGAAAACACTAATTGCGTGTGTGTTATCAAGAGTTTTCTTTGTGATATCATTGAGTCAGCTCACCAGGTATAACATATTGACCATGGAACACCTGTTTCAATTTAGGATGCCTCCATGTAGACATCCATCTAGGGTTCTAAATATAGTACGCACTGATAGCTCACTAAGTGATGTGGCCTAAGTGCAAGTCCCTCATCCAGTAGAGACACCAGTGGAGGTACAAATAGTACCGTTACCTGTTGGTCCACCGATGCCACCAGCCCCACCAGCAGATGGTGTACTCCTCTTGAGTGAGTTTCACGAGTTCCAGTGCTTGAGGAAACCTAGGTTATGGTGATAGATGGACCCATGGGTGGCTGAGGATTGGCTGGAGGTTGTAGTGAGAGTATTCTAACCTATAGGGACACCATCTGATCTCATGGTGAACCTTGTCTCCATCCTTCTTCAGGTAGCAGTAAGATGATGGTGGAGCACGACGATCCGTGTTCACAATAAGGTGATGCTTCTCTCTGTATATTTCAAGAGCCTGCATCAGGCAGATTTTTTCCCAGTGAATCTTCGAGCAATGCGAATATGTGAGCTTATTCATATGCAGTAGGGAAGCATGACTGTGGCTTAGTACTCAACAATGTTCATTGACCTTTAACACTACTCCACTGATATAGAGTGGGACCCATTATTCAGGGATCATACATTTCAGTAGGGGCTCAGCCGAGAGATCAGGGCTTCGATGATTTCTCTTATAATCCTGACACATGTGGGGGTGTTATAGAGAGCCCTCTTAGTGGAGAGTTTTCTAGCTAAGAAGTCACTAGCAGCGAGACCCAACACTGGAAATCACATAGAAGAGTCTTCTATAGTTACTAGCAGAAAAATTTCACAGAGGTCCAAGAGGACTAGACCTATAGGTGGATGACCGCATGACTCCAGAACAGTTGTGTGGGGTACTAGAGACATCACCGGTCATGCGAGGAACAAAAAGTTTTTCGTAACAGGAGGGTAAGGTCACATGGCTCATGAATGTCTGACCCTCGATATAGATAATCAACAAACGGTTGAAGGACTGCCCAGGTAGAGATAGAGGTTCGATCGAGGAGGTCCATAGGGAGCTGGAATACATGGAAGAGGCACTGGTCATGTAGCTGGCAGTTGGAGGCGATTCGAGATGTTACCGACACCACCACCAGGTGGTCCACCCTGACCATAGGGAACAGGTGGACATGGGAAAACTCATCTCCATGCAGATGAGGCCTATGACCATGGTTCTCCAGAGATGATACGAGGTAAGATCTGTGTCTATTCCACCTTAGTTGTACTACTTATAAACATAGGTTACTATCATTCTTTAATTTCCACTTCCCTCATTCGGAGATCAGATATTCCGATGAATCTGTTGGCTCCATCGTTATGGCTAAGGACTCCTACGAGTGAATATTTGATGACTACGCACTGGTGTCAGCAGTGTGATATTACTCTTGCAGCATATAGCTTCATCTGGGATCTCAGAGTAGCGGCATCGAGGCCATACAATGTCATCTTGAGTATGGACATGTTATCTATAGTCCATCCTCAGATTGACTGTATTAGGTGCAAAGTGTGGTGTGTCCGCATAGATGGGACTAGGTTTTCTTTAACTGGTGAGAAGGGAGACTTTACAGCACAGGATGGACTTACCGGAAGGAGAGTGCAGCCAATCACTCATCTGTTTTCTATCCTTACACTCGGAGCGGTTGATATGGTGAGTCCGAGTTATCCTGTAGTGGTGGACCAGTACACGGATGTATTCCCTGATAATGTTCCGGGTGTACCTCCTCATAGAGAGGTGGAATTTTATATTTCCTTGTACACCGTGATGACACTGATATGTCAACTAGCATATCTGATGGCTCCCTTGGAGCTTAATGAGCTGCGGATACAGTTGGAGTACTTAAAGGAGAAGGAACTCATTTGGCCCAATGTTTCTCCTTGGGCAGCCCCAATTTTGTTCACCAAGAAGGAAGATGGGATGATGAGGCATTGTGTGGTCTATCGATGAATGATCAAGGTGATCATGAAGAACATGTATCCACTCTTGAGGATTGATGAACTCTTTGATCAGCTGAAGAGAGCATGGAGGTTCTCGAAGATAGACCTCAGATCAGGCTATCACCAGCTCAGAGTACAAGATGAGGATGTGTAGAAGATGGCTTTCAGATGTCGTTACGTCCATTATGAGTTCTTGGTTATTCCATTAGGCTTGAACAACACTCTAGTATTGTTCATGGTACTCATGAACAAATCTTTCAGCCATTCCTTGATCTCATTGTAGTAGTCTTCATCGATGACATACTGATCTACTCAACTACTGAGGAGGAGCATGCCTATCATTTGAAGATATTTCTCGACACACTCCAAGAGCACCAGTTTTATGGTAAGCTCTTGAAGTGCCTATTCTGGATCCGATAGTTTCACTTTATGAGACATTTCATATCAGAAGCTAGGGTTGCATTGGATCCCATGATGATTGAGGTGGTAGTTGCCTGGGAGCCAACCAGGAGTGTCACAGAGGTACAGAGTATAATAGATTAAGCCGGATATTACCTGAGATTTGTTCCATATTTCTCCAGTGTATCATCACTGCTCTCAACATTGAAAAATAAGGGGCAACCCTTCATGTGGTCTGAGAGATGGCAGGAGAGATTCCAGGAGTTGAGGCAGAGGCTAACTACTTCCCCCATCTTGAGGCTTCTAGAGGAGGGCGTATGGTATATAGACTACTACGACGCATCAGGGACTAGGTTTGGATATTTCCTAATCCATGAGTGAGAAGTGATCACATATGGATCTCAAGGGATGAGAAAACATGAGAAAAACTACACTACCAATGACCTAGATTTAGTAGCAGTGGTCTTCGCCTTAAATATGTGCTGACATTACTTGATGGGTGAGCGTTTTATAGTCTACTATTATCACAAGAGTCTTAGGTATATCTTATATCAGAAGGACCAAAATCTGAGACATCGATGTTGGATTGAGTCCCTCTAGGACTATGACTTCAACATAGTCTATACTCTCAATAAGGGGAAAGTTGTAGTAGATAAATTCAGAAGGAGGTATCGTATACAGCTACTAGGTGAGGCGACAGTGTAGCTGGCCTCTTTGTAGATATCATTTGTGGATTGAGATAAAGCAACTTTTCTTCAGTCTCTTATAGTCACTTCTCACTACTTCAGTGAGTCAAGGAGTCACAATATGGGAAATATTACTCCGAGGCTCGAAGTGATCATATACCCACAGGATAGGCACTTGATAAATTTTCTATTGGTTGAAAGCATTTCATCCTCTTCAGATGGCATACCGTTGTTCTAGTGTCACATAAGAAGGAACTATTTAGGGAGTTCCACACTTCAACTATAGCAGTATATCCAGGAGTAGTGAAGATGTACTAGGTTCTCCGACCACAACACCAGTGTCTGGGAATGAAGAAAGTAGCAGCAGAGTTTGTCTCTCGGTGCTTCTCTTATCAGCAAGTGAAGGCGGAGCCTCAGGTACCAACAGACATGGTTCAACCTTTAGAGGTCCCATAGTGAAAGTGGGATGTGATATCCATGGACTTCGTGAAAGGACATCCACCTACTTCTAGGGGTCATGATTCAATATGGGTGATCGTCGGCCAACTCAATAAGTCGGCCCACTTCCTATTAGTTATAGAGTAGGGTTCAGTAGAGAGCTTGAGATACCTATATGTGTAAAAGATTATGCGGCTACATGGAGTACCCTCAATGATTGTCTCTGATCATGATACATGTTTCACTTCCCATATATGGAAGGGTATGTAAGAGGATTTCGGGACCTAGCTTCATTTGAGCACCACCTTCCATCCTCAGACTGATGGCCTGATTGAGCGGACCATTCAGACCCTTGAGGACATGATGTGTGCTTGTGTCCTGGACTTTAGTTACAGCTTGGAGGATCACTTTCCCTTGGTGGAGTTTGCATACAACAACATTTATCACTCCACCATTGGGATGGAAACTTTTTTGGAGTTGTACGGGCGACCATGAAGATCACCTTTGTACTGGACTTACCCTGTGGAGTTAGCACTCGTGGGACCCAAGATGGAATGAGCTACCACAGAGAAAGTGTAGATCAATCAAGAGCGGATGAAGAATACACAGAGAAGGAAGAATTCCTATTCTAACAAGAGAAAGAGACCTCTGGAGTTCAAGGATAGTGACCACATCCTTCTACGGGTCTCACGTCGACGAGGTTTTCGGCGATTTGGTCGAGGTAGAAAGTTATCTCCATGGTTCATCAGACCATTTCAGGTCCTCAACGGATTTGGCAAGGTGGCATACCACTGAGCTCTTCCACCTCAGTTTCATAGGGCGCATGACATATTCCAAGTATCCCAGTTTAGGAGATACGTGCACGACCCTTCTCACATCATCGACCACAGAGAGCTGCACATGGAAGATGGGGTGACTTTTACAGAGGTTCCAGTTGAGATTGAGGATCAGTAGGAGTAGGTCCTTTGTGGGAAGTTGATACCTCTACTAAGTGTTCGGTGGTAGCACGGGAACCTCCAGAAGAGAATATGGGAGAGGGAGGCTCAAATTCATGCTCAGTACCCCCACTTTTTTCCTAGTTTTGAGTTTTGGATTACAGGGATGTAATGCCCTTAGGTGGGGAGAATGAAATGACTCAGAATTTTGATGTAATTTTTTTTTATTATATGGGAATTTTACAAGTCCGTAAAAATTGATGATGCATGATTTTGAGGACCAGTTTTCCTGGAATGAAATTATGATCTTTTTTGGGGTGCGTTCTGTAATCGTGTGAGTGGGTTTTTGGAACATTTGAACTAGTGCGTGGAATTAAAATCTGAGGACACCGTTGAACTCGTAGCACAGATATTCACAAAAGGAGACCTTTACGTCAACCCAAGTGGGTCGAGGGAGAAATATATTTCTTTATATGAAAGAATAAAATATGATAAAAATGTATAACTTTTTTATTTCTAAAACCCATTTACATGGTTTATGGTGGTGGGGACCCGTAACGTCCTGATTACGGAAGCTACCCAGAGGAACCCCATACCCAGTTGGTCACATGGCCTCAAGCGCATTTCCTTGAATTCCAGAGGATGCCAACAAGAAGAGATGGACTTCGGTGTGATAGTGGGGAATCTTTTACCTCATTGGCAGAGTAACACAGCGAAATAGAAACAAATATACAATAGAGGAAGTAGTAAATATCCAAGAACAGTAAATAGATCAATACTAAAATGATAAACAAACCAGTGCACATATATATAAAATGATGCATGATGCATGTATCTATAAAAATATCCAAACAATTCACAATGATGAATACAAATAGTACTAATCCAAAGTAAAAAAAGAATCAAATAAACATCTCTTCAGTATCGCAAGCCTAAGCTTTGTCCCATGCTCTACAGCTCTTCAACAAGTCAAGTACCAGAAATTGAAGGGAACATTCCCTTCTATATACCTGTAGTAATGTAATATGTTTGGGACCAAAAGCATAGCCCAAATAGGGTGTGAGACAAAATCCTAGTATGCATCCATCCAATGATTTGTTCCTAACAGTCAGTGAATATATGACAGGTAAAAGTACAAAAAGCAGTAAACTAGAAAGTACTCAGCAGTAAACAATCCACAGTTTCAATATCAAGCAACATCTAAACAAGCATCCAAACACAAACAGGTAACCCTCTGGGAAATACTCACAAACCATCCCCTCTGGTCCTTCCTAACAAGTAAAAGCAACCCTCTCGGCTATACACTTAGACCAACCCCTCAGGTACTATCATAAGAATATGTAAATATACTCTCTGAGGAAGAACTCGCAGTCAATAACCCTTATAGTCTAATATAAAAAAAGACTCTATGAGAAAGCTCATATAGTCATTTCTCTTTATAGTCTAAGGTAGTCATGGACTCTCGGTGGAATCTCACTCGATCAATTCCCCTTATAGCCCAATGTAATTCCAGTAATTCAAAGACTCTCTGAAGAAGATCACAGTTTCAATTCCCCTTATAGTCTAAAACAGTAAAGGACTCTCTGAGAAATATCACTCAGTCAAATCCACTTATATCCCCATGTGGTCCTAGGCTCTCTAAGGAAGATCACTCGGTCAAACACGTTATAGCCAAAAGTTCTCAAAGTCTCTCTAAGGACGATCACTTGATCAATTCCCCTTATCGCCTACTAAACTAGGTTCTCACAGCCCTGTGTAGTTTAACGACTATAGAAATGAAATATGGCCTAAGTAAACCTACAGAACTACTTGGATAACCAGTCTATAACATATCAAGCATGTCAGAATGTGAACTCTCCACCCTATAACAACAGGTTTGGAAAACAGGCAAAGCGACCAAAAGGCTAAGCAGGAAAAATGGTCATAAACTGATCATGCGTGGGTAAAACATCCAAAGCATAACAATAAACCCTATTCATATTCAAATAACCTCTACACAAGCATACAAGAATGGAAGGTAGTCAATTGGGGTAAAATGGTAAACATGCAATACCTCGTTCAAGTGTATTGGTCAAAATTTCACATAAATCTCAAAGACATTCACTAGAAAGGCACAAACCACATACCTCAGCATTGGGAGATTGATATACTCCAGATTTGGGCCTTGGATCAACCTAGAATGTGGTAGATCTACAAAAATTTCTAAAACATTCAACCTAGGATATCTCACGAGAGAGGAGAAATTAGAAGATGGTGCTCTAGGAGAAGAGAGAACTCACCAATGCGATTCCAACGCAACTGACATTGTTTGATTCATAGGATGGATGTTTTCTCTGGGGTTAGTCAAAGATCCCCAGCCGTACAGAGCTTTCGGTCGAACGAAGGCTAGAAGAAGTGCATTATGGAGATTAGACATGACCCCTATGTGTTTAATGAAAAAAAAGGAAAGTACACGGCGGTTACTTTTGAAGTACATGGTATGTACTCTCCATTTCCATACTCCACGTTAGGTGGTCTCCAGGTCCCCCCACACGGCCGTGTGAATGGTCGTTACAATGACAACACCCTACCTACGGTTATCTCATACATAGCATGTTCTCTTAAAGTACATGGCGTGTACTTTATTTTTTTTTTCAGAATTTCCTCTTTTTCTAAAAAACGAACAGAAAAGGAAAACATACCTAAAAAGAAGGTTAGGGTTCTTATCGGACCACCTGATCCTAATCCTACAGTGTGGATATTAAGAGGTTGGGACCACATAAACTAACACCCATTTTTTATTTAGATGCGAGGACCTCCCGAACCCATCTTAATGGGGGAGAAACCTTTCAACTACCCAGTAGTCCTTTTCTCTGATTAGATTGAGCCAATTAATTATTCCAACGTGGTATAATTAATTATGACATCCTTTAAATTTGAAAAACTGAAATTGAAAAGGGGGGCTATTTCCCATTTTGGTGGAATTGGGAGAGTGGAGCCTTTAGAGGATTATTCTCTCCATCGAAGAACGCGTTCTCTAATGATGAACGCGCTCCACAATGAAGAATGCTCACACTGATGAGGAACATCTTCAATTACAATGAAATGACGATTGAGGATACACAGAAATCCCCGACGTCTGCCTATTCCCAACAACTTCATTAGTTTCCTCACGACCTCTATCAACAAATCTAAGAGTTAGGTGTTTAATTATGTGTGATTATGGATTCCCATGTTCTTTCATTCAACAAAAAAATGCAGATAAACTCTATAACTAGTTGATCTGCATATGATTTTTTTGGGGCTTGGGAATAATAAATACTGGAGGTTGTTGGGTTTTGACATTCATCATAAATGATTTTTTTTAGAATCATTATAAGGCTCTAACGCGGAGGGTGAAGGTCAAGAAATCATATCCCGACCCCTCCTTCATTCTTCATAAATGGTGTGTTCTTCACAAGGAAGAAGGAAACATTGTACTATGGAAACGAACAGAGAGCGGATGGCCGAAACGGCCATTGATGAAGGTACGACATGCGACCGCACCATGTAGAGAGGATGGTTGGCCATCCAACCAGTCATGAATGACTGCCACACCATGGTCACCCTCACCGCACCGTGACCTTCGCCCATCCTTCACGGCCTCCACTGCCCCCGGCCTAGCATCATCTTACGCCCCAAGGAATCGCCACCTCTTCTTCCCCGTATCCTCACGTCCTATGAGTCGTCTTCGTGGCCTCCACTGCCTCACGACCTCCTTGCCGCGTTGCGGATTCCGCAACCCCATGACCACGCGGCCTCCGCCGCCCCATAGCCTCATGACCATTGCACCATCTCTGTGGCCCTACGCCGCCCCATGGACTCTCGACCTCCCCCTCCGTGTGTCCTAAGCCTCCCTGTGACCTCCATGAACCTCGCGTCCTATGAAACCTATGTGGCCTCCTCACAGCCTCATGGCCCTCACGGCCTGTCGGGCCGCCCAGCGCGGGACAGGCCAGAACCCGCAGGTTGGTTGGGACCCAACAGGCTAGACCAGACCCAAAGGGTCAGGTCAACCCAAACCAGGTCAGGTCAGCCCAGGCTGGGTCGGACAAGACCTAGTCTAACTTCAAATAATTTTCACTCTATCGACCATAACTTTTGCACTGGGCATCGTTTGAAGAACCTTCTATGGTGCTAGAAACCTTAGAGAGATACAGTCCCTTTGGAAATACCCACTAAAGAATTAGATAATGTTGGGGTATATTCAGGTTGGATTAAGCATGAATCCAACCAGACCCTTAGGACAGAAAGGTTAATAACTCAAAGACTGGGCATCTAATTGATGCACCTTCTGCTGAGTTGACACCCCTATGATGAGGCGGTTCGTTGAGATACTTCTTTTTGGAAATTTTTTGGTAGTTGTAGTTTTTACCAGTGTCTTGTGGAGTGGACCCTCTTAGAGACAAGTGATATTAGTGTGAGAACCCAATAGCTGGCTGTGACAATGTACTATGATCATGTGTGGGTCTGACGATGTAATGATGCGGTACTAGGATCATGTGTGGGTTTGACAGCATACTGATGGTGTACTAGGATCTGATGTGGGTCAAACGACATACTGGTGATGTACTAGCATCATGTGTGGTTCTGAAAATGTACTAGGATCATGTGTGGATCTGATGAGTTACAAGTATCTTGTGTGGGTCTGACGAGGTACTATGATCCTCTATTGGTCTGATGAGGATTTAGGATCCTACATGGGTCTGCTACTTAAAAGGGTAATATGATTGAATATTTATATATAATCATATTTACTGATGTACCTACATTATACCTGGTGTGACCTGAGTCAGTACCTGTGTGGTACTTTCCTTCATGGTAATACCTTTTTGGTATTCATCTGTGTGGCATTCCCGTGTGGTACTTACCATTGTGCTATTCCTTCCTTTGTGGAACAGTTGAACTTTGGGATAATGTTTTGGGCCTTAGGTTGCCTCATGATTTAGAGTGGTTCACTTGATAACATAGGTATATATATGGGAATATACCTAAGTTGGGTGGTCAGTTATTTTTGTGCCCGGTGGTATAGCCTCTGTGGATTTGTGAGACATTGAGGGTCTCGAGGTCCCTATTCAGTATCATTATACTCACCCCTGTATGAGCATGTATATTGGCCATATTGATTATTGTACTCACTCTTTTACCATACAGTTTTCTTAAGCTCGTATCTTTTTTTTGTCCATGGTTGTGTGTTTTTACTGGTTATAAAGGTAATTACTTCCCAGATTTATGGAATACTTCTTTCGGTGCTAATCTCCAGCCACTGGACTATAAATAGAGGTCTAGGGGTAGTCACGGCATGGGCCCGAGAGGATGGGTCATGACAGGGCCCCACAGATTAGAGGAAAAGACTCAATAGATGATGAGTCTATGTAGATCGGATAAAATGATCTTAGTTCTACATCTATCTCAAATTGTAGTAATCAAAGGGTTCTTGGTGGTTCATATCAGAGACCACCATCAATGGTTTGGAATAGAGGACCAATAATTGAAGGTTGTGTTGTTGGTAACTGTGGAGGCATCGACCAAAGGCAGTGGTATTGAAAACGTGGAGAACATCAAGAGCCCACGTGGGAGCCGATGAATCCAGCTGGAGAAAAATGTGGGGTGGCCGCTAGGACGGAAGGCCAAGGACGTGTTCAAGAGGGAAACTTGTGGCGGACTAGGTGGAATGGGATTGAGTGGGTAGGGAAATGGTACATTTTATAGCCTTAGGGGGAGTTGGTTGGGATAAGTGGGTCGGGCGCAAATGGGTGGCCCATGCAGATTAAACCGTAAGAGGGACCCGGGGATACTAGCTCAGAGTCGGGCCAGGGTTGACTGTGACAGTCGATCTTGAGCGATGGTCCTTCCAAATTCCATGTTTCCCCATTATCAGTTGGTGTGGTCAACCATGGTTGTCGAACAAGGAATCCTTGGGGATGTCGGTCCAGATAGTCGACCGTAGTGGTCGACCGTGTGGTACGTCCATGGGTGTAGTGGATGCCCTTCCTTCGAAAAATAAAACTACTGTAACATTTGTATGGTACATTTTTTTTACAATCCATATACATATTTGGGACCGTAAATACCATGAAAACATTTCATGTTAAATTTTTGTGTTTTTAGTTTGGACCAATATTGTTTTAGAATGTTTTCTTGTTCCATTCCTCAAGGGATTTGTACAACAATAAATCTACATCATTGAAATGTAATCACCTCTAGATGAAATGTCCAATTTATAGAATAATATCCCTCTATGGGACTAGAGTTAAATTCAATATCAGACCTAGTGTATTTTTTTAGAATTGATACAACCACATATAGCTGGGAATTGGTTCTCCATCTAGCAGGCCTTATCAGTATAGTTCATGGTATTCCCCAGTGTGTCTAGGAAGGATTCATTATGTTACAGGTTGATCAAATATTAGGTCATATTAATCTTTAATATGCCTATGTAGGATCCCATCTCATTGAATCATAATATTAATTGGAAAAATAAATTCTCATTATGTTGGGGTTCTAATTAGATATATCACTTTGTGAGTGTTTTTGATGATGTAATTACCCGAGGAGTGTGTTCTCTCAAAACGAGGATGCATCTAGTAGAATCATAGGGTTGGTAATTGGTTCTGGATTACATATAGAAATTATGTATTGTATTGGTCATAACAACATATTATTACTATATGTGTTGTATACATATACCTGTGTTGAACAAACTCTACATATTTTTTGGTATTCCATTTTGGAATTCATTTTTTAGTATTATATTGTGGTTTCAGAGTCTCTTACTGGGTATTGTTATACTCACACATGATTAGGATTTTCATGAACATGTCATGTCTTGTGAAGAGGATCTACACTTTAACGGTGTGACAAGAAAACCAAGAATGTGTTATTCTTAACACAACCAAAAAGACTGAGTCTTGTTCATATGGTTTAGAAATCAGTCCCAGTACCTATTTTCTTACATGTTGTACTTGTGTTATAGAAAATTTTTCATGGGCTAGTATTGTATAATAGTTTATTTTTTAGTACATTTGCTATCATACTCTATTGTGAGATCTTATTGGTATGCTTTCTTTATTTCCATCATGGTTTTTCATTTCGCTATTTTTTGTCTTGGCGGTGTATAGGTTTGTATGTGTACAAAAACAAATGCACCCCATTTGTGGGATATTCCATCCTAGTTCCAACGACCTTCCCTTATCCGATTAAAGGTGGGATTTGGGTAGTCATGGAACGTGGCCCTCTAGGATGGATCATGACAATGTGGCATCAAAGGTGATCTGTAATACTTTAAGCACGAGACTCTATGAGGCTAGTTTGTGGAAATAGTGTTCAATAAATCATGTTTGGATTTCGGTCTTGGGTTCTATTATTGGTGTGGTGGCTGACATATCTGTACACCATGACTCTAAATAACTTCTTTTAAATTAGGTACATAAAAAAAATGGTTGTAGGGAAAAAAATGGTACATGCATCATATATGAATGGTTGTGGTTTTCATGCCACTCATGAGTCATCTCTATAGATATAAACATGTGATTGTGAAACATCATGTTTTATTTCATGATTCCTCTTCATAAAAAACAAGCTATAATTTCTCTAAGTGATCATGATGATGATCCTTCTAGTGAAGAGGCATCAGTACATGGGCATATATTAGAGATTTCACCTTCAGGTGGTTTACCATCTATACCACCACTCGTCAATAAGCATATACTTCTAATACTACTAGCTGAATATGAATGTTGGATGATTATGTTTCAAGAGTTTTATTCGATGTGACCATTCAAATATTGGGGTCAGCCAAACCCCCATTGAACAAAGGATTTTCTAGAGGCCGTCATCATTGTTTCCAACCATTAGAGGTCGTCTTCTATCCAGATGACAGTACTCATCACTAGCCTCCTTTATGGATCATTGGGGTGATGGTATGGCTCGGTGACTCATTGTAATGAAGAAAAATATATTTCACTGGTAGTCATCAAGAGACTCTTAAAATATTATTTCTATCTATCCACATTGTGATCAGTTCACATATATGAGCTTCTGCATTTGCATTAGTGTAGTATTAATGTGGTGGAGTATTCAAAGTACATTACAAATCATTCGGGTGACTCCATGGACCTGAAATGAGACTGGTTCATCTGGTATCAGAGAATAAATTATTGGTTATGTTAAGGCATTATTGAATTATTGGTATCCATTATCAATTATTCCATTTCTTGTGTACTTGAGAGAGAGCTATTAGAGTTGATCATTCAAGCGATGAAGACGCTAGTAGTGGGAGCTAAATGTGGGCGCTAGGTAGTTGATACCTCATTAGATGATAGCTTATTGTATACAAAGGGATCCATGAGGGATTTATGCTTCAGGGGATGAACCAGGGACTCTGGGTAAGAGGTTTAGGCTTCTTAGGGAAGCTCGAGTCATCCAAGGGATAAATAGTGTCACTCAAGCAGTGGTCGGGGATATCTGCCTTGAGATTTCCCAACCCTTCAAATAACTAATTGAGAGATTGTTGGGGGACCACTATGGAAGATCCAATAACATGATTGGGTGGCATGTAGTGTTGTGTGGGAGGAAGAGGAGAATCTAGTGTAGTCAGAGGTTTCCATAGGATTGACCTTTTATCACCACAACCCCAAAGTGGTCCAGACCAGGCTTAGGATGCTAGTTGATCATGACGAAGCTAGTTTTTGGTAATAAAGGATTATGACCCCATGACTCCATGGATGATACAAGGTGTGATATAAGTATTTTACACAATATTTTTAGTTTTGAAAGATATATGTACTGGTCATTTCATTATTTCCAACCTTATTTGAGACTCAGAGATTCCAGTTGAACCATTTTCTTGAGCCTAACTCTTAGAGACTGCAACATGTGGATATTATATGATAACACATTAGTCAAAATAATTTGTCCTATTTATTTGAATTTATTATTTCGGTTGGGATATTTCTATAGTGGAATCTAAGACTTATGACATAATTCAGGGTATGGACTAGTTATCCATAATTCATGCTCATATTGACTTTTCTGCACACACTGTGCGGTGTTTCTATTGTGATGGAACAATGTGTTCTATTGTCAGTGAATAATAAAAACAAGATGTGTTGGAAGAACACACACAAAGGATGGTGCTGGTGATTACTCTTCATTTGACTAGCCTCACCCTCACTGTTGTGTATGACCTGAGTCCTCAACATCTGGCAGTGGTGGTAGTGTTTCAGGACATCTTCCTCAATAATTTTTAAGATTTACCTCCCTATATTGATATGTACATATATATTTATCTACACCCTATGATGGCACCGATATCTACACTTCAATATCGTATAGTTATAGTAGAGCTTCATGAGATGAGGGTATATTTGGACAACATTTAGAGGAAGGGCTTCGTGAGACCTAGTGTTTCACCTGAGGCTGCCCCATTTTTTTACCAAGAAGTTATACATGATCATGATGTTGTGTGTGGATTTCTGTTTCTCGAACGAAGTGATTTTGAAAAACATGTATCCATTATCGAATTTCAATGACCACATGACCTGTTGAAGGGGGTGTGATATTTCTTGAAGATTCACCTCAAATATGGATATCAACAATTTTGAGTACGATATATTGACATAACGTAGATGACCTTAAGATATCATTATGGTCAATGTGTACATTTTGATTTAGTTATGTGTGAAGAATCCCCAATCAGTGATCATGGGGCACATGAACACGATCACTCATCCTTACATAGTCTGGTTCATGGTGGTCTTCATCAATGACATTGTAGTGTACATGGCATCTATGGAAGAGCACGTGACACAATTAAGGATGGTCCTAAACATAATATAAGAGAAAAAACACAATGAGAAAACTTCTATGAGTATATTTGGGTTTCAAGAGGTCCAAATTCTGAGACATGTAATTTTAGAGGATGGAGTTATATAGTGGATATAGTAAATATTGTGGCTATTTTGGTTTAGAATCCACCAACAAGTGTTATTGAGTCACAGAGTTTCCTTAGGATGGAAGGGAACAATTAGAGGCTTGTATGTGTATTCTCTACATGGGTACAACATATGAAAACTATAAACAATTAGGGTTATCATTTATTGTGGACATAGAAGTGAAAGTAGTGAATTCATGTGATGAGGAAGTGGTTGATGAGTGCTCCCATCAAGATGTTACCAAAGGAAGGCATTGAGTACATATCATTCTGTGATGAAATAGGGACCAGGATTGGTTGTGTCATGATGTAAGGGAAACCAGTTGTTTCCTAGGGTTCATGATAGTGGATGATGTGTGATAATAATTATGTTTTCCATCATCTTGAGCTAATTGTTGAAATTATCACATTGAATGCATGACCACACTACTTAATGGGAGTGATGTTTTTCATCTACTATGATCCCAAGAGTCTCAAGTATATCTTCTCTTATAAGGATATGAACATGAGATAGAGAATATAGATATAGTTCTTCTAGGACTATGAAATTAGGATTGTCTAAACTTCTGGAAAGAGGAATATGGGGGCAGATGCTCTCAATAAGAGATTGATGTTAATGTTCTTGAACAAGCCATCAGAGTAGTTTCCCACTTCTTTGAAATCCTTTGTTAATGGTGATGGAGAATCATACCATCAGGTGATGGCTTTCACTGTTACACTCTAATATAATGTTTGGGAGGCACATCTTGGGGACACCGATAGTAACATCTTACATGATCAGAAGTCAACTGTACATGCTCCTTATTGATTTTTGAATGTTGGTAAGCACATCATTCCTTCCATATGGCCACAGTTTTACCTTTGGAATTGAAGGAGGCATGTTTTTTTAAGTTCCATACATCCCCCTTTTCATCACATTCAAAAGTACGGATGATTTATGAGGACCATCAATGTCATTTTTTGTTACTAGGGATGAAGAATGGAATTTCAGAGTTTATCTATCAATGTTTCACCTATCGGTATGTGAATGATGAACACCAGGTTCCATCGAGTTTATATAATCCCCTTGAGGATCCATAATGTAAGTGTCATGGGATACTGATGGAATTAATTATTGGTTTTCTATGTACATCTAGTTAAAATAATGTCATCTGAGTTAATGTTGACCAACTCACCATGTCGGCCGGCTTCATAGATATCTAAGAGTAGTGTTCAGTATAGAGTTTTGTATGCTTATATATGTATGAGTTAGTTCAGATCCATGGAGTTCCATTGATGATTGATTCAGATTGTTATTCTTACCTCACATCCCAATTGTGGAAGGGAATGAAGGGGGAACATGAGACCCATTTCTTCTAGAGAATAGTGTTTCACCCACACATGGATAACCAGACTAAGCATGAATTTAAAAAAATAGAAGATATGTTGTAGGAATTCATTTTATACATCTTCTTTAGTTTTAAGGATCACCAACCACTGCATTTGTTTGAATACAAAAAAATCCACCATTCATGCAATGGTATTGAACTATTAGAGGAGTCATACGAGTGACCTTTAGTTGATCCCTATACTGGACTATCCAAGGAGAGTAAGAACTCGTGGTTCTGGACATGGTGTGAGCTACTTCTGAGAAGGTTTAGATCATCTGGGAGTGGATGAAGATGCACAATACCACACAAATCCTTACACGAATAGGCAACAAAGGCCTTAGGAGTACGACTAAGGTTATCATGTGTTCCTTCATGATTAAACTCGAGGGGGATTATGGAGAATTTTTTGGTGAGAAAGGTTATCTTTGAGGATATTCATACCATCCCAAACACTATGAAGATTTGGAGAGGGTACATACCACATGGATATAAAATTATTGTTAGATCAGGTACATGATTTCTTCCCCATATTGCATCAGAAGAGGTACAAGCATGACCATCACATATCACTGACTGTGGAGAGTTTTACATTAAATATGGGGTGTCTTTCTGAAGAGTACCGAGTAGAGATTGATTATTGGCTGGATAGGGTATGTCGTGGATTGTCAATTCCTTTGGCATGTTTACGATTACAACATGTGAATTCCTAGTAGATCACATTGGATTGGGATTCCAAGAATCTTTCTTAGTACCCTGATTTGTTTGGGTTGACCTTGTTTTGGATTTTTATGACATAAATCCCCAAGATGGGGAGAATTTAATGTATTATATCTTCCCTTGAATTTTTTTAGAAATTATATGGATTGTTTTCGAGAATATTAACTCAGACGACATGTGATCCCAATGAGTAGTTTTCTGAGAACAAATTTTTTAAAAAAATTTATCTTTTTATAGCACTTCTGTGTGGTTTTCAAAAATAAGTAGAATAACACTTAAATCGGTTACCAGAACTTAAATTTGATGGAAAAATTGTTTTTTGTGTAGCGTCTTTTCTCTAAAAATGAAATATCCATTGTTGATGCGGGTCATCTGTAGAAAAATTCCAATTGAAAAAACTGCATATAAAATAATTTTTTAAAAAAGAATATTTTTACCTAGTAACTCTCAATTTTTATTATGAATTTGAACAAAATTATGGGTTAACCTCATAACCATATACTTATTCTAATACATGGAGAATGATGACTCTCTATCAGATGAAAACATATCATGGATCAATGATAAATGCACAGTCAATAACAATGAACCTACCCACGAAGAAAACACAATGATCACACTTTTTCAGTGACTAATATAAATTTATGTAGGGTGTTTTTTTATATTTGGTTTCTCTACACTTGATTTCCATGACCAATTAAAGTCCTTCGATGATCTGATTTATCATTTATTCAATTGTTATGAGATAGTTGATAATTTCATGCATTATTTAGGGAGATCTCATTAATTAGTCATCATTCTTCGTTTTAATGAAGAAAAAATTGAGTACTCTATGAAAAATGGTCAAGGTTCATTCCTTAAGGAGTAATTTCTGCATTCGTTTCCCCTATTTTTCACGTTCTTTACTATTGGCCCCCCATGTCCATGGTTCGACTTACTAGGTGAAATAAAATAGGGTCGGACCCATGTATTAGAGGAAAATGAAAACATAGGACATGGTTTTGTAGACATGGTATCAATCATCCTAGATCTATGACTATTTTAAATTTCAAGGATCATAGGTCTCTCAATGGTCTATGGAATGGACCACTTTTGTGGGTAAGATCCTATTTCATAGTGAAGTATGGTGGTTAAATTACAAACTGGGGTAGCGATGACCAATAGTGAAGGCAATCACAGTTATCATAATCGATAGTGTGGAGTGCCAAATCCGGTGGTGTGGAACCAGGGGGAGTGGACTATAGTGTCAGCTGTGAGGATTAAAGGACATAGAAGCAGCCATGTAGGTCATGTGAAATGACCCAGGCGACCTGTGTGTGAGTGGGATAATCTTGGAGAGATGGTTAGTTCCCAAGCAGAGTGGGATTGTCCAACCGAGCCATGATATGTGGGTTAGGCCAAGATAGTTTGGGCTAAGTGAGTTGGATCGTAGGTCAGACTCATGGAAACCAAGCCATAGTAAACTGTGGTGGTCATACCTGAACCACGACCCCTCTTGTTATCACATAACTATGAATGCTGGTGATTGGGTCGATAGGGGTCATCGACCACAGTAGCCATGTGGCATCCATTCAACTCGTTCGGTCCATAGGCCCAGTGACCCCTAGTCTTTTGAAGCATTAAACTTCTGTAACATTCAGATTTAAAATTTTGTTAAGAGTATTCAATTGTGTTGGGATCCAAATGATAAGAGACTAATTCAATGGAAATGTGGTGAGTTTTTAGTTTGGAGTAGAATAGGTTGAGATAATTTCTTAGTTATTTTCCTTGAGGGTTCAGTACGACATTATTTCCACATCATTGGATTTTAATCCCCTCTGGAGGAAGATTCCTTGATAGAGTATGGCATCCCAACATATTAGTGTAATGATATCCTCTATCACACCTAGAGGTGTTTTGTGGAATTGATGCAACCCCTAAGAGTTGGGTTTTGGTCGTCCATTTAGCGGGTTGTTTTAGTAGGGTCATTGGTATTGACCTCTGTGTTTGGGTAGGATTGTTTACGTTTCATGTTGATCCAGATTAGGTTTTAGTAATCCATACTATATCTGGGAAGTTTCCCATCTCATTGTATCATAGTCTTCTTTGACCAATACATTCTCATTTTGGTGGTTCCCAAATGAGATAGACATATTCATGAGTATCATTGATGATATCATGGATCAAGGAGTGATTTCTGGCAAAATTAATGTGATTTGGAAAGAATAATGTGGCTCGTAATTCACTTTTTATTACCACTAGACTATGTATCTTTGATTGATAATATTTTTATATTTTTTCTACATGTTTTGTAGACATATACCTATGTATAGATGACTATTCATTCATGTCATGTTTTCCATTTTCTCATTCATTTGTGGTATTTATTTTGGGTTTCATGGTGTTATATTGGGTGTTGTTATACTCACCCCAACAGTGGATTTTCCAACAAGTGTTGTGTCTTGATCATCTGATGAACCCTCAGATAGAGTTCCAAGAAGACTAGCACTGAGCAATTCCTAGTGAGATAGGACAGACTGAGGTTTGTTCCTACTATTCATACAATAGTCAAAGTACCTCTTTTATTAGTTGTTTGACTTATGCTGAAAATATTATTGGTGGAATTTTATTGTGTCCCTTTTTTCATTCATGTTCATTTAATGTCATACAATATTGTGAGATCCTAGTGTTATACATTAATTGATTACATATTGTATTAGAATTTCGTGATTTGGTGGCATTGAGGTGTGTGTGTTTGTATATTTACTTTGATAAATGCATCCTATTTGTGGGATATGCCAACAATGTGTGAGTCTCCAACCCTTGTCCATTTTGAGTTTGTCTTGGGCTTGTCACGGCATGGGTCCCTCTAGGACAAGTCATGAAATGTACTATTACTTTAAAATTTCATGAATAACTAGAACAGAATAAAAGGTAAGTGAATCATTATAGAAATATCAAATAATTTCATCCAATTGAATTCCATGCATAAATAATCTTGATTCAAATGATATTCAATCAAAACCCATTACTTATTTGGTATTTTTGACTTTTAACTCTCATTAATATTGTAAATTAATAATAACATACAACATAACTAATAATGGAATAACCATGATATAACATTTAAATGTGAATTATCATACATTATATAAAAGGACATGTGTGTTAAAGAAGTTTATTCCAAAATGAATCAGATACCTGAAGTCTGGATATGACATGAATGTCAGTTATCTCTAATATGATCAAATTAGATCAATTTTCAATTAAAAAATATAAAGCACTAATCCATTATACCAATAACATATACTTAATTTATCTTGTTTATATTCCTAATTATTTAATCATTTATTTCCACATAAATATTTCTGATGATGTTCATATAAAAATTTTAAATTGGTATCAAGGTGTTGACCAGGGAAAAAAGGGGTGATATTTAATTAACACCAATTATAATAATCAATAAATAATTTTTATTTTTATAAAACATTTATTATTTTAAAATAAATCATGAATTATGGATTGAGAAATGAAATTATTTTATGATCTTAGAGATGGTATGTCATATGTATTCAAGGCTAACATTTCTGTATTTTAATTATCACGAGGGAAAGATGATAATTTATATTTTAATATTATATACTATTAACTTATTAATAAATATCATATTAATTATTTTGTATATATTCACATATATCATCCATGAGATGTAGTAATATTAAAAACAATCACATTGCTTCGTGAAGATATAGACCACCTTACACATAAATGACGTTATAATTTTTATTAGATTTTGACGTAAGAGAATATATGATAAATTAATTTTACATTATTAGTAATGGTTAATTAATAAAATATATTAACATTAGATATTTCTTAATTAACATCTATGATGGGTTAATAATGAAAAAAATTACATCAATTCTGGAGATGGTAGTCCCTCGTCCACAATAACAATGGTTTCATTAACCATTTGAAGGAAGAGGGGATAAATTTTGGTTATACCACTAACATAATAAAATATCAAAATATATTATATAATTTTGTTATTATATAGACATGGTTGAGTAGTATTTTATGGTGGAGGAATAAGAAATAAAATTCTTAGTTAATAAGTATAAATATTCTTCAGACAATGTCGTTAGAATTGTAAAAATAAGATATATTAATTTGATTTATGATGAAAAAGGATTCTAGGAACTTCAAATATAAAATAAATAGATATACCCATGTTCTAAACATTAAAAAATGATAAAAATCGATCCTTATCAAAACATAGATGATATGAGTTCTATATATGGATAGAAAATAGAAATTAGGAAAGCATTATGGCTATTATAATAATTAGGTTTATCATTTAACCATTGATGAAGACCATTTAACAATCATTATAATAATTATTTTGTAAATAAAATTTAAAATTTATTAAGAAAAAAATGTATGTTAAACTTATTATATATCATAAATTATTATGATTCCAAATATGTAATACATTTTTCATAATTTAATCTAGGTATGTGGATCAATTTAATATAAAATTAATTCTATAAATGCGATAAGAAATTAGTGTACCAAATTAATGAATTCAAAATTATTGTATGTTTTTAAATAAAAATTTAATATATAACCTATTACAATTAACTAAATTGGATTAATAATATCATTATTAAAATAATGATACTTTTACACCATCTTAAAAATATATATATTTAATTAATTTAAACAAAAATGTATTTTAAATAAAAAATGTATTTTTAATATATTCAATAAAATATTTATCAATAAATTAGATATTGAGTGAGGACATTATATATATATATTTATGTAGTTTTTTAAATCCATTCACACAATTTAACAACTATATTATAATGGTAATATATTATGTGGGTTTTTTATTGTTAGTGTTGAATTTTTTATAAGCTATCAAGCATTATATTATTCATTTATAATAACGGGGTTTGATATTGTGCCTCATATTTTCAAATTGAATCCTAATATATTGTATGTATTCTATGTAATAACTATTTTTTTCATTTGAAAAATCTATTGTGAAAACATCATAAAAAATTTATTATAATTTCATTTTAAAATAATTGAATGTAAATATGAAAAACATTTGTAATAACACAAAACATTGTTTCCATGTAATTGAACATTCATGTTATATGGAAATAAAGAAATAGAATAAATGTGTAAATGATTATGTCGAGTTATTTAGTTCACTGGTTATAAGAATGAAAATGATATTGAAATTGTTAATGTACACAATTTTATAAATATATGATGATTTTATTATCAATTTGTTCATCAAATATGAGGTAAATGTGATTTTTTTTGTTTTATTATCCTATTTAGAGTTTCTAGATTCATTTAAAAATATGATATATATCATTATAAACTATATATTATATACAAATTTTTATTTTATGTAAACAATTCCATCAATTTTATTTTCCATGAACAATTTTAACTGCACCATTTACTCTATGGATTGAATATCGATTAAAGAATAAAATTTTACATTTTTAAATATTTAATTTTAACAGATCAAATGATCAATAAAATATTACCATGATATTTATCCAATAGTTGGTAAAACAAAAATGGTTATAATAATGTGGGATAATTCATAAAAAATATGAATAATTTAATTTCAAAATAGAAAAATACAAAATAGAAAGTTTGACATAGATCAATACTTCAACATCCATATATCTAATATGACCTTAATAAACTCAAAATAAATAATGTATTTAAAATTAAAAGTTATATCAAAAATTAAATAAAAAATCGCCAAAAAAAATTATAGAAATATTGAAAAGAGTTATTTATATTATATATATTGGTTATATATATATATAATAACAAAATAATTCCAAAAAATATAAATTTTCACCTAAAATTCAATTATTTTTCTAAAATTGGTTCTATATTAATGTTCCAAAAATCATCCTAAAATTTTTCAACAAAATAGTATCTATAAAATAAATTTCATAAAAATTATTAAATCATTTAATTTAGTTGTTGACAATTTACCCATGTCTCCATTCGGTTGTGTGGTCAATTATCATTTCCATGATGGATGTGATGGGTTTTATATCATATTATAATTTTTAGTTTTCTATAAATTTGGATAAATAATGAAAATAAAATTTATAATTCCACATGATCTGATAACATTAACTAAAATTTCATGATCTTGTTGAAAAATAACTGTACTCATCAAAAAAACATTTTTAATGTCTAATTTTTATATCAATCTCATCTTTCTGTACAAGATCATATATTTTTAATTGACTAAATTTTGGTCATTCTAATGAAAAAACAAAATAATAAATTTTTTCATAAATATTTTCCAATAAAATATCAGCATACAAATAAATCCCATTTATATTTCTTTAATACCATTCACCCAATCATTAATATCCTTTATGAAAACTATTATAAATAAATCCTTTAACTTTTCATGATTCAAATAACAAGAATTCCATTTTAAAAATCATCAAAAACACGATTCATGAATTACAGAACAAAAAATTTCAATAATTCCATCTTAATGATATTGATCACGTAGTACCTTAGTATTTAATACATATATTAAGTCATTAGGACAAAAAATTACCATGTTACGCAAATATAATAAATTGTACCATCAGTTTTTCTTTAGGTGGATAATAATTTCACTATGTATTATTAAAAATTAACATCATTTATATTCAAAAATTATTTAATATTTCTCAATATTTCCCATATATAAACTACATTATATTTCCATTATGTTTTTTAGGGTTCCTTTTCAAACATTTCTGAAATGTTGGAGGTTATTTTTTTTAAATTATTAATAATTTATATTCAACTAGACATCATCATTATCTTCTCATATGTGGTGGGTAATTTCAAAATGTTCCATTTAAATATCAAAATTATAAATACCTAATTATATTTGAATATTATAATTATAGATTTTTTAAATATTAGGTTAAGACACTTATTAAGGTAATCCTTATAATTTCCATTATATTGTTTGAAGGAATTATTTTTTCATATTTTATTCCAGTAACTAAAAAAATGATGAGAATTTAATAAAATACTAAAAGGGAAACATATATCCTTATAAGGGGTAAAATATAGATTACATGAATATCATGATATTCAAGTATAACTGATTCATTATAGGTTATCTATAGTAATTATTTATATTAATTTTTCTAACAAAACATTTTTTTTCATGTTATTCATAAGGGATATTATTATGTCCATGAATTTACAAAATGAATACCATGTGAGTTTTAAACTAATGATGTAGCATGACCCATTGGCATACACCAAGTTCCCATCATGTGAATCTAATTATTCCCTTTTTGAGTTTAGTTTTCCTAGGTTCAAATATTCTTGAGTTACATCATCTTATAAGATCTAAAAAGTTATATAATTACATTGAACTCACTCTCGGTATACATTAAAAATATCATAAGATATTTTTTAAAATTATATTACCACTATAATAATCCCATTCCTAATCACCAAATTATTCTAGTCGAAATCCCAAAAAAAAATAACTATATCCACCTATAATTCCAAATATAGGGAAGTAAACATTACACACATATTATTTCTTGATTTTTAATATAAATTTATATTAATACTAAATAATTATTGGGAGTACCATTGTATTTGGATGAATTTGATCAAAATACAACAACGTGATTCCATAATAAAATTATTTATTTCATTATCCGTAATTTTCTCTTAAATCGTTTCTTTCTCCCAATACTTCATGGAACAACCAAGTTAATACATTAATTAATGGTAGTTAAAAGAATACTAGAAATGGAAGTAACATGATCAGAACCATAACATTCGATTCAAATGTATAAAATTATATAATAGAGGAGAATAATCATGATTAACCTCACAGGGGAATTATATAAGGAACCTAGTATCATAAGATCATGGAATCATAAGAAATGTGCTAGAATCATAAAAAAGGTCATAAAAATGAAAATATGATAATTCTGTTAAATAATATCACATGGTGGAAAAGGACACCTAATTAATTTGGTTGACTCCCTAGTCCCAGACAACATGTATCATGAGTCCAAAACATTACCCAATTCATTTGAGTAATATATTGCTGCACTCAAAATAATTTCTCCAAGATATATTTTATATACAAATAATAATCAATAAAAATTATTATACATAATAAATACCCCTAAAAATAAATTTGTTTCAAAATATTTTATCATATCATAATCAAAGGATAATTTGATATGATGAAATTTTAGAGAAGAACATAATCCATCTATTACACCATCAAATAAATTTATAATAATCCTAGTATATATAATAAATAAATAAATAAATACTTTATAATAAATTTGTATAATATATGATATTTATCATTTGATGAAAATGTGTAAAAAATCTTTCATGGAATATTTAGTATAAAAATATCTATTTCATATCAAAATTATTTCTCTATAATCATATAAATTGAAGAATTTTATGTACAAAAATTTCATAAAAAAATACCCATTATAAAACATTAGATATACATCAAATAATTTATATTTCGTGACGATGTATAATTTCATACATGATGTTTTGTTTAACAGAAATACATTTCTTACTATTTTGAAAATGTTGAAATGTAACATATTAATAAAAATAAAATACATTTATATTTACACCATTTTATAAAATCTAAATAATGGATTAAAATATATTTATAAATTAATTTAGTTAATGATAAAACAATTCATAATTTTTTTAAAAATAGTCATATGGAAGAAATTTCTTTGATACTAAAGACTGAAATGAAATAATCATTTATTATAAAAAATATCTAAAACACTTTAAGTTAAAAAATATGGAAAATGGAACTATTAAAAAATAATTTATTGAGTAAATATACAATAACAAATTTAATGTGTTCTATTACATAATTATCAAATAACATCCTTAAATATAAATTCATGATAAAAAATATTAATTTAAAATATTATTGACACATAAACCTTTATCTATTTGGTAATATATGAATCATATATCCCATGAATACAAAAAATTTTCATAATAGAAGATATTGTTGGGGGTGATTTAAAATCTCAACGGAATATTTATTGTTGGGGGTGATTTAAACTATCAACATAATATTTATTGTTGGGGGTGATTTAAAATCTGAATATTTGTTTTAGTTGTCCGAAAAAATAGGATCTCATTTTGACTACATTTAAACCATGTAGAAGGATAAAAAAAGGAGTCCTATAAAATGCATGACAGACAACAGAGGAGGCACACTTTTTGAATGTTCCAAAGCCCTTGCATATTGGTGTGGGGAGTTGATGGATTCACAACGCCGAGGGCTCGAGTAGTGGTGTGCGGTGCACATCGTGGCTACAAGTGGAGAGGGGAACCTGAGATCACAAAGGCGGTTGAAATAAAGCACGGAGTGGAGTGTAGATTGTTCCGCCAATTGAAGTGTGTGATTTGTGAGACTTGTAATTTTTATTTGACAATAAAATTACAGATTCTCCAGTGGAGTAGGATTTCGCCAAACCACAGTAATTTTTTGTGTTTTTATTTTTCTGCATCTATAAACTCTGACCTAACATCTGGTATCAGAATAGGTTATCCATTCTTTCTTCCTGAATAATTATGGGAGATTCACATCCAAATATTTCTTTCCATATTGATATGTTTAATGGGAAAAATGATTTATCATTGTGGAAAAAATGAGTAAACAATATTTTGACATGGGAAGGGACAGTGAAATCATTGAAGAAAAAATCAGAGATTTCAGAGAAGTCTAGCTCTGATGATTGGAAAGATATGATAGATTTGGCGACGTGTACCATTCAATTTTATTTAGCAGACAATACACTACGAGAGGTGATGAATCTAACAGATCCAGGGGAGATCTGGACGAAGTTGGAAGCCATGTATAAATCTAAATCTCTATCAAATCATTTATAATTGAAAAAACGATTGTATCATCTTCAAATGTCAGAAAGCGGAGATTTTTGCGCTAATTGATGTGTGTGATGATAAAGGCAAAGTGGTGCCTATGGAAATGGAAGAAGGGGACAAGGCTTTGCTCTTGTTAGGTTCTTTTCTATATTCATATGACAATCTCACCACCAAATTGTTATTTGGAAAAGACACTCTGAAACTGGATGATGTTACTTCCTCATTACTAATGAACGAGACTTGATGAAAGACCAAAGATGATGGATCATCAGGTAATAGTGGGCTCTTTGCAGTGAATGGTGGATGTAACTATCAAGGAAGGTTAATAGATCGATGGAATGGTTTAGAGAGCAGGAGAGATCGAAGTCAATCAAGACCGAGAGGAGATTTTGTATGTTGCGAGTGTGGAAAAAAAGCACACATGAGTAGAAATTGTGAGAAGTTCTGTAAGAGAATGAAGAAAGAAGAAAAAGAAGTTGAAACATTAGAAGAATCAATTTAGGTGAATACCATGACTCAATATGAGAGGTATGCTTGTGATTTATTGCTTAAAACTGTGGAAGATACAGATGATTCATACTGGATTTTAGATTATGGTTTCTCTAATCATATATGTGAAAAAAGGGAATGTTTTGACAGTTATGAGAAGTATGAAGGTGATATTGTGAAAAAGGCCAACAAATCGGAAAGCCGAATTATTGGAATCAGGACGATGTGAGTTCATATGTTTGATGGGGTTATTCACACACTTTCTAATGTGAGGTATGTACCTGGTTTGAGAATGAACTTAATTTCTTTGGGTATTTTTTATTCCAAAGGTTTTAGGTTTTCTATTGATGGTGGAGTTCTCAAAGTGATGTGAGGAGTAATGATCATGATCATAGGGAACAAATTTGGGAATATATACAAGTTTATTCATACAGGTGATTATTCTTTGAGGCCCCAGAGTACCATTATAGGTGATGTTCAAAAGGATATGTCTGAAAATGTTTATTTGAAAAGGAATGTGACATTTGCTTCAGTATTCTGTGAAACGGTGGAGCCACACCATTTTTTTCATCAGATTTGAGCATTTGTACACCCATTATGGGTGTGGTGGGTCATGCCAATATTGGACATGACATTAATGGTCAAAATGGATGATGACGGTTAACTATTCAGATTTTTAATCACAGTGGAGATTGTTGGGGGTGATTTAATATCTCAATGGAATATTTATTGTTGGGGGTAATTTAAAATCTCAACGGAATATTTATTGATGTGGGTGATTTAAAATCTGAATATTTGTTTTAATTGTCCTAATAAATAGGATCTAATTTTGACTATATTTAAACCATTTAGAAGGTTGAAAAAAAGGAGGCCTATAAAATTAATGACAGACAATAGAGGAGGTATACATTCTGAAGGTTCCAAATACCATTCAAGTTGGTGTGGGGCGTTGACGGATTCACAACGCTAAGGGCTCTAGTAGTGGTGTGCGGTGCACAACATGGCTGCAAGCGGAGTGTGGAACCTGAGATCACGGAGGTGGTTGAAATAAAAGAGTGTAGTAGAGATTTTTGTTCCAATTGATGTGTGTGATTTGTGAGACTTGTAATTTTTATTTCACAATAAAATTACTGATTCTCAGGTGGATTAGGCTTTCTCTGAACCGTGGTAATTTTTTGTGTTTTTATTTCACTGCATCTAAAAACTCTAACATAACAGATATAACCATTTTTGGTGGAATCAAGATAAAATATGTAAAGGGTCATTATATAAAATAGTAAAATTAAATTATATATATAATAGATCATATTCCTCAAAGAAGTATTATTATAGATAAACACCTTACCTAGAGTCTAGACTTTATATATATTTTTGTTAACTTATTTATAAAAAAAACATCCATTATTTTTCTCATTATTTAAAATAATCCCCTATTTTTAACCATATTCCTAAACTGTTTACATAATTTATAATAATTAATTATTTAATATCATAATAAATGATGTCCATGGTAGTTGTTTTGAGGTTGTTCAGTTCATTAATTAAAATGGAATTCACATATTTGTTGTGGTAGAAAGGATTTTTCCCATAATTTCAATAAAAATAACAATATCTAAATTATCGATTTTATATTTAAATTATACTTTTTAAATTAATCATTAATTATTGTTAATAAAAATTAATCATGTTACTGTCATAGAGACATTATGTAGTATATATGCATGAATAACATGTTAGTAGTTCAATGATCATTATGGAAATAACGGAAGTGTTATTTTTCATTCCATAATGATGATAATATCATAAATATAAAATTATTTCTATATATATAAACACATATAAAACGTCAATATGACATGAAAATACCAAAAACAATCACTTCATTATATGGTCGTGTGATGTATACGTGAGTGATGTTATCATGCTACAATGCACTATAAGCTATGAATTTATATAACACAATACATTAGAATAAGTATTAATATTTCAATAATTAAAAATATATAATTAGATTTTTCATTAGGAATAGTTGTCAGAGAAAATGATGAAGTGTGAGTTAGACCAGTTAGCTAGGTGGAGGTCCACCATAAGAAGGAATGATGGATTTATTTCCCATTTTATAGAAGATGAGATGGATGTTTGTTATTAAAATGTTATAAGAAATTCACCTCATATGATATATAATGATTTTACTATATCACCATGATTGAGTTATATTTTATTTAGGTAGTGGATGAAATAATGAAATGGTTTTTGGTTTAGAACAACAACACTTCTTCAGACAACCTCATTGGGATTAAAACAAAAGACACAAGATATTATAGTTATGATATTAAAATTATTCTTGTAAATGTGGATGAATTAAGGGTTGTTGTGTAGTTATTTCAGAAATCCCATGGATTTTTATTTGAGAAAAGTAATGAATGGGGGTTACCTTTTATAAATTAATGAGATGACACATTTTGAAATATAGAAAATAAATTGATATACAAAACTATTAACATTGAAAGGAAGTAAAATTTATTATTCAAGAACAATGGATGATATATGGTTGATATATGTCCATTGAATAATTGTTCTAAAATTTTTCTTCCTTTTAATCTATATCATTTATGTTTAAACCCTGCTAAATATTTTTTAACAGTGTTATTGGAAAAAAATATTCAAACTTTTAATATTAATTATGAACCAATTATATAGATGAAAATATAATATAATGTTATATATGTTGATAAATAATATTTATGTAATATTTAAAATAATAATTCACCAATGTGAATGAATATAATTGAATATAACTCACTATCGACACGAATAATCTTTTTCCAAAGGAATGATTTTATAAATATAAATCGATTTTATATAAAAATTCAACATGATATTGATTACAATGAAATGAAATTGATTATTTAAAATTGTATTGATCTAATTTTAGTTTTTAACAATTTTTGAACATTGTATAACATTTACAATTATTTATTTAAATTATTTTTCAGAAAAACCATTGTTTTTAATAACATTAACATCATAAAACTTATATATATATATATATATGAAATTAATCATGATGGATTATTGAAATCCTATTCAAAAAATTATATTTTCATAAGTAAAATTTCTATTGGTCTATATATTAATTATAATATTTTCCCTCAAAATTCAATAGAAATAAAATTTTAACCAATCATATTGTTATTTATAATAAAATAATTTTATTAATTATCTTGTGTCTATTTCATTAATATCAGATAATATAAATTAATTTTAAAATTAAAATTATATATTTTTTATAATTTGGTTAATAAAATTAATAAAAAAAATTGAACTATGTTATAATGGTAATATATTTTGGCAGTCGATTAATCTTGGTGTGTAATGTCATATAGTGTACCAACCATTTTATTTTTCATTAAAAAATTACTATTTTACATTAATGTTTATGAGAAAAGTCATAAATGAGATGAATATGATACATTCAATTTATCATAATAGAATTGATATACTGTTAATCAATTTGTCTCCATATTGATCTATATTTTACATTAATGACAAAAAATGGTGCTCCAAAAGGTGAAAACATTTGCATAATAATACCTCACCAAACAAATCCCTAGTTTTTTCCATAAATCAAGAAATTCCGTAGTGACCATTTAATATGGGGTCACATGTATATGACCTTCATAAGGTACATAATAAATGGAATACAATAATTCATTATCTATTTGATGTTCATGAAATTCCTCAAAAAATAAATTAATATATACTTGAATAATATTTTTAAACTCGGTTTAATAATTCCATTTTCCATCTATAGGTAATGATTATGATTCATCTAAAATAATTACATTCATAATAGGTAATATGGGTGAATCTAGAAATAAATTAGATGATTATTTCTACCCTATAATGAATGGAATTCTATATGTTCACAAAAAAATGACATTATATTCTGATTTGAAATAATTTACCACATCATATTTTGAATTCCAAACAATAAAATTTATTTTATAAATTTCCATATTAATAATAAAAATTAATAATAGTTTATTTTAGTCGTTTATTATTTGAACTGAATGAGAATTCCTTAGTGTTGTGAGATTTTTACCATGTTTTATAACTGAAAAATCCATTCTTACAGTGTTTGCGAAATATCTAAATTTCTAAAATGAATGATATATATAATAGAGTGAAATGTACTATAATAAATAAAACATTTATTAATTTGATCATATTATTATAGGTCCACACAATATATTATTTAGAATATCAACCTCTAATGATGTGATTTCATAACACCAGCCTTCTCCCCTTGGCCTTTTAAGAGAAAGATTCCCTCAACAATTCAAAAATGGGTTTGAATAACATCCCATTTCATTAGAATAAAATCATCAAATAAAGATGAATCATTATTTTAATTAAGGTCATTATACTGATAACCCTTGTATCATAACATGATAAATAGACCTAGATCATTCAATGCTTTTAAATTCTCTTTTAATTCAATAATTATTAAAAAATTACATTTTCATCACTCTTTTCATCTTCTTTGATATGTTTATTTTTCATGGTGTTCTTATAAACTCTAAATTTAATAGTTTTAATTGAATATATTGAACCTATAAATTTCATTCCCCAAAAATAATTAAACATGATAAGATATCTTTATATTAAAAAAGTTATTGAAAAATGGGTTATCTTCTAGGAGTCTAATGAAGCCCAATTAATAAATATTTAATCATTAATTCTGAATTCTATCTGAAATCCAATGCATGTCAGAAGAATAATATATAAATAAACTCCTAACCATTCAAACAAATTTTTTTATTCTAATTTTATGTGGTAATAAACCTATTCATTTCATCCCAATATTCTCTAGAGAAATATTTTCAATTAAAATCAGTTTAAATATTTTACATTTATTGTTTTATAATTGGTCAGCCTCATTAGATTCTAAAATCATTGAAAACCATTTATCTACAAATAATTTATAACAATACATGTCCATAATAACATTTTCACTCTATTTACATCCAAAATTAGATGAATATATATTACTGAGAAATAATACAACACTATACTATACATTGATTTATAGCACTACTAATTATAGGGGATTTTATCACCTAACATGATCCCAAATAAGTGAATGAAAATAATAAATAACAGGTTGATCGAAATAAGGATGGAAACTAATCATAACCCGAGTGGGATACATAAATATAACAATGATATAATAGTTCAAATAAAAATTACATTAGCTCCGTATGCATCTTAATTACAATATTTTATACCATTTTTTGATAAACTATAATTCATTAGGAAACATCCTGGAAGAATTTTAATTTAACAATTTTGAACATTATCATCATGAAAAATGGTCCATAAAATAATATCTTTATAATTGATTTTTTTTTCAAATATTAGATTGGATTATATAAAATCTCAGGTAACATGTGTTCATCTAGAATCTAGTTTCAAAAGTTTCTAATAATCATATAAAGACACCTCATATAAATGCCACACATATATTAAACCAAACATGTTATCTAGTTTATTAAAATTTTATAATAATAAAAGGATATCATCCAGAAGGACTGTTAGATTTTTTTTTAAGAACCACATAAGTTCTTAATTTTAATATGATATTGGAAATAAAAAATGTATAGTAATAAAATATTTTTCAGTCCTTCATATTATTCATTATATCGTTTTTTATATAATATTGAAGAAGAATTAAATTAATAGTCCTATGATATTCTTATTATGAGTTACCTAGAGTAGAATATAAAAAGAATTGATAACGATTAATCAATATGGTTAGGTTAATAACTAAAATAATCCATTTAGTTAATTACTAGAGATTGAAATATATTTATGAAAAATGTAAAATTCAATAATATCATGGAACATAAATATTTAATTAATAATCATTGGAATTAATTTTATTGGATTTACTGACATTTGAAATCATTATATCACTACAACCAAAGACATGAACCAATATTGTTTAAACTATGGGTAAAATTACACCAAAAAACCATATAAATACACATCGCTAGCAAGTTTCACTATAGAGACTTGATTGTACATAAAAGGGATATTTATTATAATTACCAACACATTATATAAATTATTAATTTTTAAATAATGGTTATTATTCATTACAAAGTACAACATATCCATGAGGGAACCATAAAGGTATAGCGTATTGAGAAACTAAAAAATATACACAATTAGTCCATAAGATATCTTCATTATCCCCAACTTGTTTTTTTTGATAACTAGACCCCTTGTGACATATAATACTTAATAATGTTATTCATAATCTAGGGAAATGAAGAATATGAAACGATGATATCAGATTCTCAGTAGAGCAAGATAGAGAGATATCAATCATATATTAATCATTAGAGATAATAATGGAACATTTGAAAATCATTTCCTACATATGAAATATTTTTATATTATACCATGTGATAAATCATGAATGTTCATAAGAACCAATGAACTTAATCCCAAATGTATAAAAATAGACATCATGTTTAGTGGAATACATAGAATAATTGAAAATAATTTCATATTAGACATGGCACATTCCCGAGACAATCATAGTGAAAAAAATCCATTAATAAACCGAGTTCACTGCTCATTCCCTCTTTGTATTACTGAACCCATATCATTTCCCATTATAGTGATTTCTACCTAATATGGTATTAATAATTAATTAATACATTATATATATATAGCTCCTACCCATCTCATAATGAAATCATTCCTTCATGTTCCACAACAACATAAATCATTCTTCATAACCCATGGAATAAAATTGGTTTAATTAAACATATTTCCCTAAAAATTTAATCCATGTCAAACAAATATATTTCATAAATATAACTACATAATAAACACAATAGAACCATTATATCAATAAGTATATTATTCTTTAAATATAACCCTAATAATTAATTCCATCTTAGATGGAAAATAATTTTTATATTACAATAGAAATTAATTATTGAGGAAAATTTATTTTCTTCTTTAATTTTTTTCATTTCTCAAAAGTCCACGCAATATTAAAATAATATATATTTTTCAAAATAAAAATTAAATCATGAATATTAATATTCAAGTAAATAAGGTGTTGTGATATTGTAAAAATACATTAATGAGTTATAATTAAAAAAATGATTATCCTCATACAATTGAGGAAAATGTCCAAAATTACCTCGTATCAAATAAAGAAAAAATATTCCATTCATAACTGTTAATAAAAATTCAGAAATGGGTAAAATTGGCTTTAATGAATTGTTAAAGAATAGAATTAATATTATATATTTTTGAAACATGGATGAGAAGGAGAAATATACAATAGTAAATACTTATGTATAATTAATCTTTGATAATAACGATGTTGCGAAATTATCCCTAACTATTTTGGTATCATTTATTTTGTATGTGTTTGAACCACCTATATAATGAGTTAAATAATATCATTGGATTATTTAAGAATAATAGTCATTTTTTTACATCATTTATGATCTCATTATCATCTTTATGATAATAAAATTTTATTATTTCGTGTTATTCATGTATTAACATCATCAGTTGACTATGCTCATTTTGTCAAATAAGTTCTGGTTATACTTATTAGGATATATTTATATAATTAAAAAATTATATAAACATTATATATATCATTTAGATTCATTATAAAAATTTATATAATCATTTTTTAATTAAGAGCATGTGGAACGAATCAGATCGCATCGGGGAATGGTAAATCGTACGTATACACAAGCGATTATACCATTCACATAATTTTGGAATCATATTATAGTAAATGGTGTATTATTTTTAAGAATCAACATAATTTAAAAATAATAAAATATAGATATTATTTAAATCATTATACTAATCCATGTAGGGTGGTGTTGAAAACTAGATTACAACACATTGTGGAGATCGTATGTTGTATGTACGAACATGTAATGATTTTTTTTTAAGATGGATAAAAAGTGGAATATTGTTGTACCAAAGTCACAATAACATATAAGAATATAATTGATATTGGAGATATTACATTATAATGAATCAAATCAAGAATATGTATTATAATAAGATATTTGTTTGAATGAATCTGTAGAAGAAATAACCTCTTCTTAAACATACTTCATATAAATCATCTCATTGTGCACAAGCGTTGGTGCTTGAAGAAATCCATATCATATTTAATGTTTCTAGAGACATTTATAACGGATTCTGTTAGGGTATGGATGATATTTTCACATAAAAGTGAAGAGAAAAGGTGATAGTGGGGGGATCCTGTTAATAATTGAGGGGATGTGCTCTTCTGGGATCTCAAAAAATATTAATATATAATAAAATAAAACCCCAACCAATATTTTCTAAAATTTCATAAATTAATATACTAGATGAGATAAGGCTGTTATATCATCATCCAATAGATTTTAGATAGGGTTTCTATCAATTTAATCCTTAATAATTCAATTAAAAGTTTTTTATTATATTTTATTTTTAATTATGGTAAATAATATTTCAATATTAATAGAGGTAAATACTTACATATTTGATTTCAATGAGATCAAAAATAAATACATTAAAATATTTTTGACCTTATAATAATTATTCAATATTTTTAGAAAATGTTTACTGATGGTTAAATAAAAAAATATTACATTTTTTTGATAAATAATAAATATCATTAATTTTGAAACTATTAAATTAACTTTTTTATAAATATAATGATATGTAGTTAACTTAGAATCATATATTTTATTATATTCTTAATATATAAAGGTAATCCATAAAATTCAGTAGTAATATTAATTATTCCAAATTATATTTATTTTAATATTTGTAATAATATTTAAATTTTATCTCTATTAGAAAAATAATTAATACATCAAATTTTTTTAATTATTTAATATACATACGTGTTAAATATAAATAAAAAAATTTGTAATATAATGACGATACATATACTAGGATTTAGAATAATATTTTTATTCTAAATTAGCTTTTAGAAAATTCAAAACATAAAATTTTATACTTATTAAATTATGAATGTTACAACATTAAGACATATTTAAATAAAATAAAATAAGTTTCACAATCTCTTTTATAAGACTCAAAATGGTCACTAACTATCCCATGGATGTATATTCTTGATATGTACTTGATTAATAATATTTGGTCATGTTTATGGGGCTTTTGATGGTTATTAGTATTTAAACAAATGTTTTATTTATTTCTGAACAATTAATTTTTAAATACTTAAAGTTTAAATTTTTTAGGTAATCATTCATTTTCTAAGACATAAAAATAAATTATCATGTTAAATTAGAACATATTTTCATTCAAATGAGTATTTATAGTTGAATTTATTCTTAGTATAACATTATTTAAAAAATTATATAGTTACGGTATTTTGTGTAAGAAATATTCAATTTTTCTTAAAATAAAATAAATTAAAATTCCAAATATAATTTATGTGGATTACAAAGTATACCATTTAGAACGAAGGATGATTTAGGTCAAAAAAACCAATCAAATGACATTAATAGAAGTTTTATGGTAACGTTATAATAGAATTCATTTTCGTAATAACCTGATTTACCTTTTTATCATATTAATTAAAATTTCCAAAGTTACACTTCCTGGTGCTCAAAAATAAAATCAATCTATTTAAATAATTTGGACCTACTGATTCAATATATGAAATAAATTTTTCAATATTAAAAAAAATGAAGTTGTGGTGATTAATTTAAAATTAATACCATTTTCAGAATGAGAGAAAGATATTGAAAAGTTAAAAGATAAAAAATTATTGAAATGTTTTAACATTTGAATTCAATATAAAATTAACTATAATAACATAAATTATATTAAATGATAAAAATATATTCTATTTATACTCTAAAACCATTCAATATAATCATTTAACCATGTCAATTATTTCGATGGGAAATATTTTTTAAATTGAAATATTGTGTATTTTTATAGTTCATCTAAATTTTAATGTTATCAAAAAATATTAAAAATTAATCCAAAGTAAATTTTTATAAATTTATTACCATATAAATAATTAATGTTTCAAAATATTAATTTAAAATTGGTTATCTATTAAATAACGGAAAATAACATTTTTAAAAACTAAAGGTTTTTATACATCAAATATTATTTTTTCATAAACTGTATCAAAAGTATCTATTACATGAATATAACATTATATTCTTCATTATATAAAATATATATTTCATTAAAATAATTAAATAATATAAATTCACTTGATTTATTACTACAAAAATATAAAAATATAATTGATTTATAGTTTTTGTAAATAATTGTTAATGAATTACATTACTATACATTTTAATAAGTTGGTTATATTCAATCATGATAATCTAATGGATATGATGAAATGGTAATTTTATAAATAGTTAATCTTGTGTTTTGTTTAAATCCATGTATGTTAATAGTACATTCTATGGAATATATAAAATTACTTAGAGAAAATATTTTATAAAAACATCCAGGTGTTACATTCTACCCCCCTAAAACATAATTTCACGATTGAAATTATTCATTTGGATTAAAAATGGGTATATCTCTCTCTGATATTTTCCTCGAGTTCCCACATAACTTTTTAAAATTGGTAGTTTTGCTACAAAACATTAACCAAGCGAGTGGTCTGGTTTTAGAGAACTTTTTTGCTATGATTTAGAATCTCTATCGGTTGTTCTTCCTGAGAATGTTCTTTCTCCAATGGTAAGAATTCAGTGTTTAGTATATGTGAAGGATCATGTAAGTAAATTCTCATGAGTGATACATATAACACATCATGAACCTGGTAGATATTCAATAGAATCACCAATCATTAAGCAACCTTCCAAATAAGATCAAGAAATTCAAAAGGATTAGTATACCTAGTGCTCAGCCTTTCCTTTTTTCCAAATCTCACAACCATCTTCTAGGTAATATTCCTAAAAACATCTTTTCAACAATTTAAAAAATTAGTTCATTTCTTAAGTTGTAATAATAATTTTTTTTGTTAAATATTAGTTTATATAATGTGTTTCTAAATAGAATTTACCATTTTTCCATTTCATCAACATGATCAGGTCCTAATAGATTTCTTTCCCCATCATCAACCAAAAACATTGGTGTTATGCATCTATTTTTATATGGTCTTTATGAGTTTCCATCTGAATCCTGGCATGACTGATATTTTTGTATGAAAATTCCACTAAATGTAGGTTTTTTTCTCAATAACCTTTTAAATATAGAGATAAATCTATCAAAATTTCTTCTATATTTTGAATTGTACTCTCTGAATGAACATCCATCTGAGGATGATAAGAAGTGATGAAACAAAACCCAATATCCAGAGCATACTAAATACTTTAATATAACATTAAAGTAAACCCTGGATACTAAATATATATAATGTAAATTTTTACTCCATACAATATTTCCTCTTCTTTTACTTATATCATGGAATGTTAATAAAGAGATAAATCCTCTCTAATAGCATAATGTGTGCTTACTTCATAAAGCGATAAAATATAACCCTTGTATAAATGTTGTCATTACATGTTTTGGGATGTCTTATGAATAAGTAAAGAGTGATGTTTTCCAATTTCCACTCTAGTATGGGTAATGTTTGTAACATCCCCTTAGACTTATGTCTCTTAGCTCTAACATTCTGAAAAAACAATCACTGAGGGGAATATTCAGCAACATCTCTATTCATGCCATCCACCCAGAAATAATATTTCAAGTTTTTGTACATGATTCTACATCAATAGTGAATATAGAATGATGAACCATGAGCCTCATCCTTTATATTATCCTTTAATTCACTTATGGGATGAAGAAAACCCAGATTCCATAACCTTATTATTCCATCAAAAACAAGGATTAAATAAATAAAACATCTCACCTTCTTTTTTATAGATATACATCCTCCTTATGAACCTTCATAATTGTAACATGTATATATGGGTGAAAATTCATTTGTGATATATAATATTTCTTCATTTAATTTAAAATTTCATGATATATAATTTTAAATTCCCTAAATGTTAGATCATTTAAGATCCTCATCATAGACAGACTAGCACAATTCTTTTATACTCAATGAATATTCCTCCTTTTAATTTTCCCAAGGTTGTAATATATTGAGTAGTCATAATTTTTAATAAAATCCATTCATATTATTTTGTTCATATTCAAATAATTTTGTGTGAAAATTGACATTAACATTTTATAACAGGTGTAAATATAAAACCATTCAACATAATGAAAATTCCCCCTTTAATTAGTATTGTGATTACCACGACTAAATCCAAATCATGACTTGGTTTTTTTTTCATGGATTTTCCATTTTGGTCTTGTGAGAGACATTACCCTATATTTTTTCATGAGAAAACAACAAAACCATTTCATAGATTCATCACTTTAGATCACAATTTATTCTCCTCTATATGGCATTTTGATCATAGGTGAAATAGATAACCTTATTTTTTTCTCTTTAAGATTATATTCTCATTAATATATGCACAAGAACATAACACATTTACACATATACATGGTGAGTGGATTAGATAATAATAAAAAATATTTCAAAAAATGTCAATAATATTCATCCCAACCAAGAAAAAATCATATCTTAATTACCGTTCATGGCCTCTTCCAAAATTCAATGACATTGGTTTTTTATGGACACATATATATACCCACTATAGGGATTGTGTGACACATATCTGAAACATTCTGAAGCCACAATTCATATTGGGAAATTTTTCATTAATATTCTTCTTTCTCAGGGTATTCAGTAAAATTTTCAGGTAATCCTCATGCTCTTACTCTCTTTTCAATTACCCGTGTATATCATCTATAATGGATAACATAAAATGATAAAGATATTCTCCAAAGACTCTATTAATTAGATAGGTCATATTGCGGATGAATTAATAAACTCAAAAGGAATCACTATAAATTCATACATTCTATACCTTGTTCAAAAATCCATATTTGGTATATCCTCATTCGTGACCCTTAATTGATGATATCATGAAAAAAATCAATCTTGGAAAAGTATTGATCTCAATATAGTTGGTCGAATAGGTTATCAATGTAGAGAAAAGGATATTTTTTATGGTGATGTAGTTGTGTTATAAATTATTATTGTAGAATCTCATCGATCCTTCTTAATTCATAAAAAATAGAATAGGTTCACTCCATGGAGATGCACTAGGGAATGTTTGAATACATTTTTATGATTCTAATGGTGTTTATTATTCATTTTTTAAAACTCAATTGGGGACAATCTATAAGGTGTCTTTGAAATAGGATTAGCACCAGGTAAGAGTTCTAATGAAATATAACCACCACAATTTGGTGGAAGAGCTGGTAATTGTTCTAGAAATACATCATCAAACTCTCATAAAATGGGTGTGTTCTTAACTGTGAGTTTCTCCCCAACTATTTGAGATGGATAAAATTATATCTATAGGGATAAAGAAAAATAATATATAATAAATTTATACTAGAAGGTTATATTCATCCTTTCATTGATAGATGATTATAGATTTATGTAGAATATGAAATATTACTTCCCATTATAGTAAATTAATATGGTATACATTTAGAGAAATCTAATACATTCCAATAATCTCATAATATTACACTATTGGAAGGATCATAAGATTATGAGGAAGCATAATCCCCCAAACATCAACTTGAGATTAATGTGAAGCCTTTGATGTGACCATCATGTCAATAAGAGTTATAACAGCTAACAAAATATGTTTTTTTCATGTAATTCAATGATAACCATAGGAAATTATTCATAAATGAATGTGTAGGTGGATCAAGAATCAAATAAAACATTTTCTACTTAGATTAGTAGGTAAGTGTTAATTTAACCACATTATTATTATGCTCTATATCACCGATATTGATCGCATATGATATTCCATTGTATTTGGCCTTAAGAGTTTTCTGACATCGACCATCATCAATATCCCATGGATTAGGGCATTAATTGTAATAATTCCCCCTTTCATTATACTTATAACATTGAAGTGTATGAGGTGCATTATGTGTACCTTTTTATCTATTTTCATCAGTAAACAAAATATTCCCATCAATTTCGTATTCAACATCCAGATTATGTTATTTTCTACAAAAAAATATATAATATTCAATTTAAAAAAAATTTATCCATGTTCCATTCCTCGCATTAAACATATGAGAAAACACATCTAATTTTCAATGTGGTCTTTACATTTTCCCTCCAATTCAATTTTTCTCTTCTTCTCAAATCGATATGACTAATGGGTTACTTCAATATCTATCTCAACCTTGAGATCATAACGAATGATTTCTTCATAGATATTGAAATACCTTATGGCTAATTCCTTTTAGAGTGTTCTATTAAATTCCCTAAATAATCGATCAATTTTACTCCTAGTTCAGTAAATAATTCCAAAAGTGTACCTTTTATGTTCTTTAAAATTTTCTTTGTATATTGCAACAAATTCACCATCCTTTTCTAGTAGTTGAGGTAACTCCTTCTCCATCTTTGTTTAAAAAATTTTAGGAACGTACTAATTGAGATAAATGTTATTAAACTCATTACATTCAATGGATTCAATTTTACCTCTTTGCCTCATATCCTAGATAAGGTTCCACCTTTTTTCAACTTTACCTTTAATACGATAGAATAATAAAAAGAATATATCATGTTCTTGACATTGGATAAATGAAAATATATATTCAGTGGTACTGATTCATTTTTCATCAATAAATTGATCAAAATATCCATTGAAAGGTGGGAGTTTCCTCATGAAGGACTTAATGGAATGTTGTTGCCTCTATTGCTCATTTAGAAGTCCTTAATGTTTCAATTCTTGAGAATATTGTGTGATCATAGCAAAATTTTGTTTCATTATATCTCTAATAAATTTCATTTTAATATGAGTACATTCATTTTGTTACCCATCACATTCATCATTAATGTGGTTACTTTGGGTTCTAGTAATTCACTAAAACCATGATGAATAATGAGATAAACACTAATCGAATGGGAAAATCACATAATAAAGAATAAAAATTCAATTTATGAAACAATAGGTTTTTTATTAGGTTATTCATGATCATTTCTAAATCACTAGAATTGTATCCTATACCTGTACATGCCCATTGGGTTATTACTTGGGTTTTATCATCCTAGTTTTTAATGTTTAACTATACCATTCAATTTTTACCAACTATAATGACCCATACATTTCATACACTAATATCACTTTAATGTTCAATAACATTCATTAAAAACTATAACAAATCTATTATAGGACTACATACGTACTATGTATTTAGAAAATACGAATCATAAAAAACTTTTTCATAATATATCTTCATTGTCTCCCACTTATTTAGTAATAACTAGACCCCTTTTCACAAATATTACTTAATTCTAATCTTTTTGATGTGTGTAAAATAAGTATATGAAAGGGTGATATCACAATCTCAGTACAGGTAAACATAAGATATGATAATCAAATAATAATATTAATAAGGCATAAGAACATAACATTTGAATACCATATTCTACGTATGGGATATTGTGATATCATCCCTTGGAAGAAATATTTTAATATCATAAGAATCAATGAACGTATTTCCAAAAGTTATAAAATAAGACATGATGTTTTTTGGAATACACATAATAATATAAAATCATTTGATTTTAGTCAAGGTTGATTTTCAAGAACATTATATTTGACAATGTCCACAACTAAACTGAGTTTACTCCCTGTTCCATCCATGTATTACTAAACATAAATCTTTTCCCATTGCAGCAATTCATTTCCCATGAGATATAAATATTTACCCAATTAATTGACGGGAATTATTGGCCCCACCCATATAATAATTAAACCATTTTTATGTGTTCCACTATAGAAAAAATCATTCATCATATTACATGGGATAAAATGAGATTTCATAAAAAAAATTCACCATAACCTAATCCATGTAATGAAATGGATTTAAAAATATAATTCCTTTAAAAAACTAGTATAATTATATGAAAAATAATTACATAATAAATGAAACTTAACCTTATTAAATAATTCAATCTTGATTGTAATATTAATTTTGATAAAACCCATGAAATAAATTCTGGAGGAAGATATCATTTCTTCTTCATAAATGTTTTCTTTTATCAATATGAAGCAAATTTTTAGATGAAATTTTAACAAAATAGACATGAAATAATGTAGAGGATGATATAATTAAATAATGTGTTATGAATATGTTAAAATATTTTCATTCCAAGTTAGATAAAAAGCATTATCTCTGTATGTTTTCTGGATAACACAAAATGTTTATCACATCGATTAACTACACAAGATTCCTCTCATACCATTTAATAAAAATTAAACAAATGTAAAAAATAACAATAAATTTATTTCGAATAATAGAAATAATATTACATATTTAATAAACAATTAGGTGGATGTTAGATATAAAACAATATATACTTAAGAATTAACTATCTCAAATAATAATGGTATTGTGAAATTATTTCATACATTTTATGTCTGATTTCATTTTTAAATATCCACAAATCTTGTATAATGATTTAAATAATGTAATAGATATATCAATAATCATGGTCATTCTTATGATATCTTAAATTATATTATTATCATCTATTTTCTCAATAATATTTGATTATTACTTGTTGTTTGTGTATTAACCACTTTCTTGACATATGATTGGTTTGATGAATATTTTTTTTATCCATCATAAGACATTGTTATATCATTCCAAAATTGTATTAAAATTATATATATCATATTTATTAATTATACACATAAAAAATAATTCTTTAATGGAAATCATGTATAATGAATCACATCGCATCATTGAGATGTCATGTGGTACATACGCACGAGCGACGTTATAAATCCAATAATTGTGGAATGATATTGAAGTGGATGGTTTATAAAATTTCGGAATAAATATCATGTTATAAGGATCATAAAATGTTATGATTTTTAACATTATACCCATCCATGTAATGTGGTGGTGAATATATATTGCACCACAACATGGAGATGTTTTGTCGAACCTATCTATATGTGGTGATATAGTTTTTCATAGGATGGATAGAAAGTGGAATATTGTTCATCCATATTCATAATAACATATCAATATATATTTTATATAATATATATTACATTATAATTAAAAAACTCATGAATGTTATGTATAAGAAGAATGTAGTTTGAAATAATGGGTAGTGGAAATTAGCACTTATTCGATGTGCTTCCTCTAAATCTTTTCTTAGAGCAATGGAGTTGGTTTTTAAGAAGACCAGAACCACTATAATGTAACTAAAGAAGTTTATAAGAGAATTGGGTTGGGGATAGGCGAGCATGATAGAAAAATGTGATGTAAGGAGGTGATGTAGGAGGATCCCTTTGATAATTGATGTGAGGGGTACTTTTGGAATCTTCAAAAATATTAATTTATAATAAATACAAACACCATTCAAAAACCACATAAATAACCCAATTTCAATGAATTCATGAGATAGGGTTGTAATATCATAAACCTATTTTTGGTCATGTTTGTTTCTTAATTTAATTTGTATCATTTTAATTAACTTTTATTTATTCTGTTCAATTCTTATCAAGGGTAAAAAAAAATTAAATATTAAAATAGGTTCTATATTTACTTATTTTATTTCAATTAGACCATAAATAAATAACTTATGAAAATTATAGACCATAGTATAACTAATAATTATTTTTAAAAATTGTTTTAATATTTTTATATAATTTAATATTACATTATTTTTATAAACATTCAATATTTTCAATTTGGACACTATTTAATTCATTTATTTTTAAAAATACCAAAATGTCAGGTTAATTTCAAAAAAAATATTTTCTTATATTTTTAAGTGGTAAATGTAATATATAAAATTCAGTAGGCATATTAATTATCCAAATTTTTATTTATTTTAATATTTTTAATAACATTTATTTTTCATTTCTTTTAATAAAATAATTAAAACATCAATTTTCTGTAATAATTTAATAAAAATATTTTTTGAATACAAATTTAAAATAAAATAATATAGTAATGATATATATACTATAAATTATAATTATTTTTGTAGTTGAATTTATATTATTTAAATCCTTATTTTTAAATGTTATACTAATTAAATTATGAATGTGTAAAATTTTAAATAATTTTGATTAAAATAAAATGCATGTAACAATCACTTCTTTAAGGCTTCAAAAGGTCACTAACATCACAATTGGATGTATCAGGTCGAGCTCTGCCCGAACAATAAAAAATGGTAATGATTTTGGATATTTTATTGTTATTAGGATTCTAATAAGAATTTTTTTTTTGATGATTTATCATTAATTAATTAATTTTTACATCATTGATGTACAAGCCTATAAGGTATTTATATACGTCATAAAAATTAGTAATTAATTATCATGAAACATAAAAACATTTTATATTTCAAATAAAAACGTAAAATTATATATATATTTAGTATATCCTTATATAAAAAATGACATAATTATTAAAACTTTAGTTGGACATATATAATTTTCCATTAAATAAAATAAATTAAATACTCTAATCTCATCCATCTAGCATACAAAGGATGCCATTTATACCCAAGGATGATTTGTGTCTAAACACAATCATCCTAAAATATTAAATAATGATTCTGGGTAACATTATAAAAGTATTCTAACCCTTAATTACATAATTTTTTATATACAGAATTTATAAAAATTACTTAAGGTACTATTAATAATGCCCAAAATTAAAATAAATCTATTTCCATAATTTGGATATAATGATCCCAATATGAAATCAATTTTTATAAATTCAAATAAAATAAGTTTCAGTAATTAATTTAAAATGAATCATGTTTTTGGAAAGAGAGAATGAATTTTAAAAGTTAAAACATCATAAATGATTCAAAAGTTTATATATATGAATTCAATAAAAAATTAATGATAATGGAATATATAACATTGAATGATAAAAAAATATTATATATATACTTTTAAACCATTCAATTTTATAATTTATCAACATTGATTATTCCAATAAGAAAATTTGGTTTCCTTTAAAATTTAATTTATTTATACCATTCATCAATATTTTAAAGCTATCATAAAAGTATTAAAAATTCATCTAATGAAAATTTTTATATTTTTTAAAAAATAAAATGTATATTTTTTATATAAAAATTAATAAAGTGTTAAAATATTAATTTAATTGTGTTTTCCATTTGAATTTATAAAATTACCCTTTTGAAAAATATAGGTTTTTATGCATCAGGAATTTTTTATTTTTACCGTAGGTCAAAATTATCTAATTGAATAAAATATAATATATTTTATAATGTATGAAAAATAATATATTTCATTATTTTAATTAACTCCATTAAATACAATCAATTTATTATTTCAATAATTAAAAAAATATAATTGAATTATATTTTCCAAAAATAATTATTAGAGAATGAGTTCAATATACATTTTCATAAGATAGTTATATTTATTCCTACTAACATAATTACTAGGTTCAAATTGTTATTTAATAATAAGGGCATATCATGGTACGTTTAAAATCATGATTGTGAGCAATTAAGGCTATTTAAGAATTAAAATTATTGAAAGAAAATATATTATAAAAATATTTGGGTGTTACATATATCAATGGAATCCACTAGTCACTACATTTCCAATGTATTCCTAATATATTTAATTATTAATTAAATTTCGAAACTATATTCCTTATTAAAAAATATCCATTTTGAGTAATTCATAACACATTAATCTAGGTTATTCCCAATCAATTATATAATATTATTATTAAAAAATTAAATGAATAAATGATATATTGTCTATAGAATTCTAATATCGATCAAATAATAAATATTATTTATTAGGATAAAATTCTTTTTTTGAAAATTGATAACAATAAATTCAATGTTTTTTAGTGTTATGGATTTAAAAATATACAAATACATGTGATGAGATCATCAGATAAGATTATTTTAATATATAATAAAGTCTATAAAAGAATCATTAATGCATAAAAATTAAGATATCTTTAAATAAAATATTTTTGAGTAATCTATTTGAAATATTATAGTACAATCTAGTGAACCTAAAACAATTATGGAGTCATGAAATTATGTAAATAGTGTATACGTTAAAAAAAATCGTTTGGACTTTATTTTGATAATAAATAATTGGAAAAATCATAACAATATTAAAATATTACTTTTATGCCTTGTAAAATTAAATAGATAACATGAAATATAATTATGAAATCATTTGACCAATAAATATGACTACTGCAAACAAAGATTGAAAAATATGTCCCCATATGTAAAATATAACCGATCAACATTTGAAATTTGAATGAATTTTAATATAAACATTTATTTTCATGATTAAATGGAAAAAATGTAGGTAATATTAAAATACAATAATTATATTCACAAAATTTTCTAATTATAATAAAATATTTTTATTTTATGATGTATAAATTAAAATTATTTCATATAAAAAATTAAAACATTTTAAAAAATTGGATTGTTAAATAAACATTTAACTCATTAAAATTATTAAACTTTTTACCTCTAGAATGTTCCTACATAAAATAAAATTTTAATATTTCTGAAAAAATAGATATATAAAAAACAAACTCATACCAAAAGTATATACACCACATAAAAGTGAATATGTGATAATACCAAATATGTCTCAATGGTGTGAAAATTGAGATGGAATCTTGTACCTCATGTGTGAATCCCCACATATGTTATTTATCAAGCCACCATAATAAATATGGGAATCAAGTAATCCTCTTTGGACATTATATACCTCAATATCAATTGGATTATCAATAACTCTCTAAGAATTGATCCACATTGTATAAGTCTACATGGTATTCTATGAAAATATGTGAAACAAGGACATACCCATTGTAATGTTATAATTGTTAGTATAATAAAACAATATGAATACAAATTTTGTCTCTATGAATCTAAATAATAATAATTCAGGAACCAAATATATCATATTTCTGTTGATATTTCACAATTTCGAACATTCGTTCTATTGATGGAATTTGAGTATGGGGAAAATTGAGAGATAATATCATGTTGGAGACCTCTCCTGAAACATTCGTTAAAAGGACGATTATGATTATAGGTGATCATATTCGCATCCCATAATATCATCACAACATCCACTCAATACCTCTTGGATAAATCATAACCTATTCTATAAGTAACACCCAATGTTTAATAAATCTAATGTAATTATGGAGGAGTTATATATGAGCTTAGGCATAACTCCTAGTATGCTATAGGATGTAGATTTGTAGTGAGGCCCTATTGGGTATGAGTGGGGGAGTATAATCTTTAGTGATAATAAATTATAATAATAATAAAAAAACATAAAATTTAAATATAAATAAAAATATATCTCAACTAATAATATAGATACATTCCACTATGTAAACATATATCATTTCTCGTCATTAATATATGTGTAAAAAGGATCATCTGTTGCAATATGATATATAATTACTTCTATATAACATAAAGATTCAATGATCATGTCATAAATAAACCACTAAAAACATCTTAAAAGTAATTACAACTAGCCAATGCTTGCATTCAAAGAACATTCCACTATGCTATTAATGACAATATGTTTACATTAAATTTTATATATTACATAAAGTCTTAATCTGTCATAGTGGGACCCTTGTAGGGTTATTATATAAACTATTTAAAAACCCAATTTTTAGTCATCAATATATTATCCAAAAATATAAAATATCATTAAAAATTAACATAATTAGTCAACTAATATTATTTTCATCCACTACTCGACATATTCTCATTATACCATGTTAAGTATACCCACCTTAGTAAATTATGAAGTCAAAAAAGACTTACATAGTCTTTCATAATGTATGAAATATCATATTTCTAAACAAACCTATGATTCATTTGTTTTATTCCCGGAATATCGAACATGACTAATATAAGTCCACCACTACACACCATCACAACATCCAAATTTCTCTCCTCTAAACTATCATAATATATCACTAATGACATAATAAAACATATTCTTACCAGTCTCCTATCACACAACAAAATTCATCATTTTTATTTTTATCCCACAGTATGTTGATAGAGAACATCATCTACATCTGCTATTTGGCCTTCAGTGACCACTTCTCAAAAAGAGTTTACAAATAATCAGGTCTCAGGAATTCATAATTGGTATATGTATAAAAAATTTAAATAAACATATCATGTAAAATATCATTTACAATACCCAAGGGAATATAATGGTTTAACCTACATCTTTACTATGAAAAATTTCAAACTGCATATTCATCACATCCAAAAACCATACAAATAAGGAATATAAAAATTCGCAATCCAGTATTTACATCCAGATACATAAAAAAAATTAAACCATAGAAAAAACTCTTACTAGTCTAAAAATGTTTCTTCACGATGTGTCAACCCCTACAATGTTATGTGAATAATAAATACCCAATGTTTTTTATACTAGATTTGAAAAATATGAAATATAACATTCTAATTCATTTAATTCTATATAACAATTAATAATTTTAAAATATAATGGAAGAACAATCTTATAGATTATAGGAATTTACTCATATTAAATTTCATACTATTATGTTTTATATTTTAAAATTTATTATAATTTAAATAATCATAGAAATTATTATTTTCATAGATAGATAAAGGAAAATAATGATTTATAATCATTACACATAGTTCCCTCATCATTAATAGGGAACAAATTTTGAAAATTATTGTATGATATATCCCTAAAAAATTGAAATACATTAGATTATTATAGATAATTTTGGGAAATCTCTACAGATCCATAAAACAACAAAATATGTCATGAACCAACATGAAGTATATATAAACTTTTATATAAATCAATTCAACAAAAACTTGAAGAGAATTGTAAATCCCAATTTCTTGGAGCTTGTGGCCTTTGAATATGGATTTATCCATTGGTAATTGTTACATCCAAAACATAAATATAAATTCAATGATACTATAAAACATTATCAGATATGGAAACTAATTGAACCATATGTTTGTGTAAGGAAGTGATAAAACACGAATAAAATAAAACTACAAAAAATGACTCGGGGGGGGGGGGGTCTACAATCACAAACTATGAACCATGTTATCTTATATTTAGAATCTTTGTTGAATCCCACAAATGAAGATTCTGTGAAAATCACAAAAAGATATAAGAATATAATGGTTTTGAAAAAAAATCATATAATCATTGTATTTGATATAGATCTGAGTATGATTTCATCAATGATCTAATGAAATTCCATCAAATGAATATATAAATCTACCAAAATATATTTAAAATAATGAGACTATAATGCTTTACATTTTTGGATTAGAAAATTTGATTTATTTTTCAATAATAATTTTGTTTAAAACCAAATTGTAGTAATTTCAAAATCATTCATAAATCACAATCTATGAAGACATTGCATTTCAACATTTTTTAAACATAACTATTCATTAAATATATATAATATTATTTTTCATGATTAAAAAATATAAAATTCAGAAAGGATAAGAACATTAAAATGATATCCAGTGGATTTATATAACACTATATGTACAAAGTCCATTATAACAATAAGATTATTGAGAAAAAAATAATCTATGAATAAAAGGTAACTCCAATTACATGATGTGAGAAAATAGACCATCCTCTATAAATTTCCATGTATAATGAATTAATTTTTACATATAACATACATTAGTGTGTCCATAATAGTAATGATGATCTGAAAATCATAACCAATCACTATGATCACATAACATCTCATGTGTCTCTTATATACCACATCAATGAAAACCCACTTTATAGGTAAAAAATCATTTCCCTAAATGAATCATGTTCTCCATGAAACAACATTATGTGGTGTGACTCCACTCAAAAATCATATTATAAGGACCTATCCATCAATCTATTCTAATTATGATGGATATTTATATATATTTTCTGAGACAATCATTTTATGAGGATTACAATGGAATCTCCCATTAGTATTAAAATGGTCTCATTACCACAACATTCTAATAATTATAAATTTACATATCCCCTCACCACTTAAATCCCACACACTAATAATCTCTTCCCCAATACATATAAATCGAAAATTAATGATTCAAATTTGTCATAATAATGGATTATAATAATTTAGGATCATCAAAAGGTTCCTTCAAAAAAAATCATTAATTTCAAATTAATTATTTGTCTCCAAAATAACATTCATATGGGTAATCACACACTATTAAATTTACATGTCATAAAATAAATACGAAATTAGTATTTAATCGAACAATGGCCTTCAAATAGATCTATGGTATTTAATGAAATTTCTCTATTATTAAATATTTGAAATAATTTCACAAAACTATTCATTATCATTTTTTAACATGGCAATCATATTTATTCATGATCACACAATAATAACCATTATAAAATCATGTAGAATAATCATTCAAAATGGTGAGCTGGGCATATAAAAAAACATTTCATTTAAAACCATGTGAAAAAAAATTTCATTAAATAAACCCATTTTAAATAAATAATTTAATTCCAATTTTAGAAATAATAGCTTGGTATTCAGCCCCTATATCAAATATATATTCATTAAAATATCTTTAATGTCAAATTAAAGTGAACAAGGAATTCATCAATTCATAAACAAATGGATTTAAATATTTAAAATATAAAATGAAATCCATATTTGGGTGATGTTTTCCTTGATGTGACATATTCATAAGAAATATTATATAATATCATTTATTATGTATTTCAAATTCATCCGTTATTGAACATGTAATAAAAAAATAGAAATATATTTCTATTAATTTTTAAAAAATTAATAATTATAAAATGGATAAACAAAATAGAAACAAAAACATGTTAAATAAAAAAAATTAGAGAAAAAATTGTGGGATTTGTAACAAAAACTATATAAGGTATAATCACCACAAACAATTAAAAACTAGATTAAATGTTAATCTAATGATCATCCAGTGGAGGTATTCATATGACTTCCCAGGAGGACATCCCGAAATTAATAAACAAAATCATATGGTGTGTTGAAAAAAATATTCCATTCATAGAATCATTTAAAACCACTATGTGAAAAATATAAATTAATTTTCGAATTTACTAGAATCATAAATCCATAGGTCTTGGAAACATTTAAAATTGTATTTACATTCTTTAAAAAAAGTACTGAATAATTTTAAAAAAATAATTCACTATAACCAATAAATTAGATTTATAGTTTGAATTTGAGTATGAATAATACAAAATTGAGGTTTTATATCTATTTATCCAAAAAATAAAATTTTATAATGGTTAGATATATTTATATTTACAGAAATCATAAGCGTCATGAAACTATAATTTTACCCTTCGGAATCCTTTAGAAAAATTAAATTAGCATTACGAAATAGAAGAACTATGATATTAGAATAATGTAGCTCTAACATACCCTTATGTGAGACCCTCATTTTACCTTGTACCATTACATTATACCCTTAAACAATGCACATTCCGTTACACAGTGTACCCCATACCTATACAGAAGCCTCAAAACATTTACATAGGGATGAAGTATGTGTAAAAATTTCATATAGTAATGGTTTTAACCTTACGTAGACTATATTTGATGGTAATTATCATTATAAAATTACTATAGTACCATTATATGGTAAATATTCAAATGTTTATACCCTTAAGCGTCTACATGAAACACTATAATATAGTTTCAGAATTCATGGAAATAGGTCCTTACATGTATTCAACCCATCTAGACTAAATTGGGGTGAATTTTAAATTAATGATTATTTAATTTTCCTTCAATATGTATCAAATTAAACCCAAACATACTGTTATGTCCAATAAATATTGGATTGTAAAATCTTCCCAAACATATGGATGTCATCCCCAATAAGGCATTCAATAAATAATATAGAAAGTGATAAGACATAAACATCTCACACACTCAGCCTTTGAGGTGGACCATCCACAATATAGAAGGATATAAACACAATGGTATCCACTTGTAACAACTATTTGATTAACGTACAAATATAAATAAACAAAATAGTTCTAGGAAAACATGGAAAAAATTAATGAATATGAAATCAACCATCGATATCCAAACTATTTAAGTATAAAAAAAGGATGGGAAATATGAACTACATCTATTAAAACACATAGATTTACCCCTATTTGTAGACATTGATATTTATCCAATAAGGTATCCTAAAAAAAATTTATTTCCGAACAAATCAGTGATTTAAAAATGTGAAAATTTTCTAAATATCCATCAATGTGTTAACCTAAACCATTTAATGTATATAACTAAAAAGGATATATGCCCAGTGAATGTTCCCTCTAGTAACCTTGGATTTTCAACATTGAGACTTGCCCCTCAATGAGATTATTTAATCATCCACATTCCTATTAGGATACAACTCCATATATAATCCACTTATTATATGTTACCAAGTACATTCACGGATTTATTGACTTCCAACAAGAAATGTATTTAAAAAAATTATTGATCATAAATGGGGTACTACACTCATAAACAATATCTTCTCTTATAATGATTAATCACTAACAATAAATCAAAATAAAAATTATAATATAGAACATAAACCAACCAAATGGTATCAAATGGTAACCATCAGTGAACAAACATGTGAGGAATATATGGGAGGTATTTTTGAAAATAACCCCTCTATTCTTATAAAGGATCACTATCAATTAATTCACTATATCTCCAGTAGAAAAACAACCTTATACTGAATAAAACAATTATAGGTGAAGCGTAACCCTTCAAAATCACACTACCACAACGAAACATATAGAAAAATCATTTAAACAAGATATGAATTATGCTCACATACATATACTAAAACATATCATTGAAAAATTTCTCATTTGAAGACAAAATATATCTATAACAAAATATAGTATCTGAATACCAAGGACATTAAATATCTTGGAATAAAAAAAATTCAATTCAATGCTAGAAAAAAAATATGATTAATATATTCGTTAACATGTAACTCGTTTAATACATGAAATGTATTTATGTTAATCTTATGACTAAATCCTAATGCATTGAAGCATTTGCCTCACTATATTTAGGCACTGGTAATCCCCAAATGAAACTCCCCATTTTGGTGTCCCAATATAAATGACCCTTTAGAGAGGCTCAGTCAACCATGATATTTATGAACTCTTTTATCATTCAAATATTATTTCATAGAATGACCTAGTTCTAAATATATAAGGGTCATGAAATGAGTCATCATTACCTAAGAATATTTAGAATACTCATCAAAATTTCCGAATCCATATGGTGGGAAATATCTATCATAGAAAACTAGAAACAAGGAAATCACTAATATCTTTCTATCTATTAGTAATATTATAATTGATAAGTATATTTCATGAACCACAAAATAATAATTTGAATATATTTATAGTATGGTGGTAATTGGTCATGTGTGAATACCCATTCCAAAATAAATAAACATAATGTATTCATAATGAATATACATGGATTATAAACATACCAACCTTGATAATATATTTCTATATCCCAAACCAGATCTCTCCCCCATAAATAAAGTACTGATCTTAGAGTCATATTATATCTTCACATCCATCGGGTACTATAACAAAATTAATATAAATATTATTACTTCATTATAAATTCATTATTGATTAGAATATGTAATATCAATTCATTAAACACCTCTATTGGATACCTAATATATGGATTTTAAATGATTTACCTTCATAACCTCATGAGTATTGGAAAAATCAATGATATCCTTAATAATATCAATACACTCTAAAACATTAGGAGAACCATTACAATATTCATAAAATGCTAGATGGTGATCCAAGATGTACAAGGAGGATTCAAAATATTGGATTGGAAATGAATCTACAAAATTTTTGGAGTTTGGGATGATTTTACATCTAGAGATTGCACTTCTAAAGAATTTTTGGAGATAGATAAAAGAACATAATGATGAAATAATTTTTAAATTTTTCAGGAAGTATATTTTTGGATAAATTTTTAGACATCACAAAAAAAAGAATAATCAAATATGGAATATTATATAATCATGAAAAAACCCTTGACCTGAAAAATCTCATAAAGAATCCACAAATGAAATTTATAAAAACCACATTTTTTTAAAGATCCATTGAATTTTACATTTATCAAACATTATATTTTTCTCTAAATATATATATATATATATAAAGACATCATATTTTTTAAATATCCATTTAAATATAATTATAATTCATATATAGTTCCAAAATCACTAGTCTCATTGGAATTTTTCAAAACCTGTTCTGTTTTAAATTAATTAAATTACCAAATATCATTTATTATAATAGATATAAAACACATAATAAATGGATAATTTAAACATTATTTCTGAATAAATTAATTCCATTACAAATATTTCAGTAATTGAATATACTTTTCAATAAGTTAGAATATTAAAATTGAATATCACATTTTTTCGTAAATGTATTAAAAAAATTAGGAAATAAATTTTAGATGAAACCAAAAAAATAACATAAAACAATTTATTACCCAATAAAATAATGTATATTTATATAAAATAAGTCATATTGAGTTAGATAGAAAATGATTCATGATTAAATTTTAATATATTTATTCATGGTTTTAGTTTCATAGTTTTCATAGCCACACACTAACATTTGAAAGGATCCTTGATTGACTTCAATATGTGTCACACTGATTCCCCAGAGATGACCAGATTTTGTAGGAACAGTTCTTATTCCGTAATATTTATCTAATATCACAAGTCCCATAATAAATTTCGAAAAATAAAAATTATCCATTTTCTAAACTACATATCATTTTGTTTCAATAATTCTAACAAAAATGGAATTTCCAAGTCTCTACTACACCTAGTAACATATGTTTCATTATTTTGAGTTGGTGATCTAGAATTCACTAATGAATTACAACCAGAGTACCAATTCATTCTTGTTCTCATTTATACTATGAATCATACAAAATAAAACAATGGATTTCATGGGAAAGTAATTACTTTTATGTAAATTCCATAATTTATAACCTTTTTTAAAATACATCCTAGAGTACCATCTTAGTCCATATTAAATGTGATTATACATGGGCCCAAATAGAATTCAAAACCCCTATGTGTTGCTGATATTAACTATATAATCAAGAAACACCCATAAAGAAAGATTAATCTCAAAACATAATGATCAATGTCATATTACACTAATGAAAAATTATAATATTTGTCAATAAATTAAACCATATTAGGGAACAAGGTGTGGATAAAAAAACTAAAATAGCACAAAATTTTCAAAATCAATTTTGATGTGGTCCAAAACAAAAACCATGACCGATGTCACATTCCCTTGACCAATATGACATTTTTAAATAATGAAATTTTACAATATAATTAAAACCTTATTTAAGAACATAATATCTTAGAATTAAAAATAGTATATAAATTTTTTGATCTATTGAGTTTGATAGGACTTCACAAAGTATTCAATGTTGTTTGTTCATAAGTAAATCCAAATATTTCAAAAGTGAAGCTCAATAAGAGAATAATTTCTCATATATTTATGTATAGGAAAATAAATCAATTAATATGATTTTAAGATATATTATTTCTTAATGCATAGTATTATATATTTAAGAATCGTTTTTAAATTCAATTCTTGAATAACATGTATATTCGTCATTTGAATGCTAGAGAATTTAGTAAAATTAAATAAAAACCATTTAATACGTTGATTTTAGATAAATCATGTAATTATAAGAACATGAACTATATATTAAAATTATGTTTTTAGCAACATATATATGAGGAAAATTATTACAATAAGAAGACATTAAATCAATTATAATTTATCAAACAAACAAACCATAATGCCCTATTGTGATAATGATCACCGTCGTAGTAAGTGTTCCAAGAATACTTATGTGTTTTGTAAAACATAGATAAATTATTTAGACCTCCAAATAGAAATAATCAAATAAATAATCACTAATATATAGTATAATATAAACTATAATGAATATTACAAAAACTTTTTTACATACAGTCCCTCGTTCTTAGCTTCATGTCTATAGCTTTAACTAATAATTTTCTCTATATATCTACCATGATGGTTATGATTACACTAAAATGTCTTATACTTATGTTATCTTAGAATAATAACTATTTTCTGAAGTCTTTTCAATTATGATGATTTATATAATCATGTTAGGAGTATTATAAAGAATGCACCCATTAGTGTCTACATTGGATCATTCCAAAAATATTTCAACCATTCTAGATTCATCTATCACCCTCACCCCTAAACTCTATAATGTGTTTATCCATTGTTATATACCAATGAATTTTAATTTTATTTATAGTATATGTCACATTATGGGATTATCATTATTGTCTTTGACTATGATTTCTAACAGATCCATTAGACCTGATCAATATAAAATAATATTATTCTATGAAAATAATAATTTAAAATTAGAACTACACTAATTTATGTTAATATATATGTTTCAAAATAATAAATTGGGTTTTATGATTATCATTTATTTAAAAACATCCATAAGTCTTTAAATATATCATTCACACTTTAATAGGTATAAAATAAAATGTAAACAATATCCATAACACTTTTTCCAAAATGAAAAAAAATCATTCATCACAATTCCCACAGAAACACATATTATATAACATGGTAATATAACAATAGTTCAAAAATGGGTCATATAGATTTAAAAATATATATCATTATACACTATGTTGAAAAATGTTTATATAATAAAACACATTATTAAATAATATAATCTCATTTTTAGAAAGAAAAAATTGATCCAAATATATCACACTCAAAAAAATCCTTAAAATCTATTTGATAAGGATATAAAATTGAAATAGAATTAATAAATTAATTAACCAAAGGATATATATATGTATTATAATAAAAGGAATAAAAATACCATTAACCTTATACATTAAATTATTATTTCTTCAAGAAAAAAATAACAAACATTAATGAGGTGTTTCAAATGAAACCATTAGTGAATATGTATTATAAATTAACAAAATAAATTTATGTGTTTTATATAAATGAAGAATTAATGAACAATATAATTTTTTAAATGAACATTAATGTTTTACTAATATGCATAACACCCATAGAGGGATACAAATTAGAAAATTGGAAGGCTCATTCCCTATAATTAGATAACTAAAATCTAAAAAACATTTTATTGATCTCCTGTAGCTAAACACACATCTATCCACAACAAGAAAATTAAAAAAGGAAGAAAAAATCATAATATATTTTTTAATAAATATTCTACGTGTACCTTCTTTTAGAACCATATATTAAAAACAACAATTAACATTGTAATATCACTTCAGTAACAAAAACCGTGGTTTTGAAAATAAAATTTGTGATTTGATTTAAATATTACAATATCTATTAAAGATTATTTTAAATAACAAAATGTATTTAAAATCATTATGAAGGTGTTACAGGTTTAATAGGATAATAAATCAATGGAATTAGATATATTGTTTTTGTAGAAAATGTGAATGTAAGGGTAAAATGGATTTATAATTGTGTATAACATAAGCACCATGATATTATAAAGTCACTATAACATATCCTTTAAATTATTATAAATACTCTTATTGAATTGAGGGACCCCTGGGATGATTGATGTAAATTGTATCATAACATTTTTAAAGACTCTAATACAAACTAATACCCTTTTTAGTGCACATATTGCTCTGTAGATGAACCATTACTTTTACGCAGTTCTCAATACCATTATGTATCATTGGTGTTAACATATTGAACAAATATAGTAAGGGGATTACCCTAATGTAGCCCAGAGAAAAATGGATTTACTCTCATTAAATGGATAGATTACCCCTGTATATTACATATTGAATGGAGTTTATCTTCATGTAGATAAGGAAAAATTCATTCATCCATTAGAAAACTATTGAAAAGAATTCTATTTTCATATGCTTCCAATATACCATCCACAAGGTTAATTATTTGTTTAAAATTCACATAATTTATATATAACGGGAATAAATTTCAAAACCACGGTTAATATTTTTTTCTATAAAAAAATTTTATTGTTCAATTCAATGTGAAATCAAAATATTACTTGACCAGTGGTAACCACACAACACATCTCCAAAAAAACATTAATCTTGATAAAAAATGAATAACAATTATTTAAATAAATTAATCGAGGGAAATTCTAAGAACAAAACATCCATTGTATTCCCAAATAGTATGGACTGACTAAAATGGTTATATGTGATGGATAAAAGTTTCCACACAAAAACACCTTCACCTCAATGAAGAGACTTTAATCATGAAAATATATTAAAACATCATGAAATTGTATATCTAGAAAACCTAAAAATAGTCAAAAGCTACAATTCACTATAGATTAATCAAAAATGTTACAAATAACATGAAATATATAAAAACAATAACAATTTTATCCATGAAAAGTAAAAAATATTAACCTATAATTTTCAACATCCAGTATCCAAACATTAAGGGCTCATAAAATTATCCACTATCACCTTTGGGTTCCTAGTACATCAGGAATCCACAACATTGTAGTAAACTAATTACATTCTCATTATCTTTCTACGTACTATTAGAAATATCATAAAAGAAAATGGATAGATCAAATTTATCTTACTACACATTAAAAATGGAGATCATCATCCTCATAAATATTTTTATATAATACCCAGTTTAAAAACATGAGGAAACCATGGAATGATAACCAACTAATTTTTTTACAATACATACCATTTGGGGGCCCCTTGTAATTATTAAATGTAAGGACATTTAAACGATAAAAACCTAAACATATTGAGACTTGTTATAAAATATTCCACTAAATCTATATGAGAATAGAAACCTCAATGGACTAAAACCATTTTTGTTTAAGGATAACCACTAAAAAGATATCATACCCAAGAAAAAATAATCATAATTAAATACCAACATAATGATCAAATAAAGGGTCTACAAGAGACCATCAATTAAGTGAATATAAAATAAATATGATACCCACTGAAAAATAAATTTTCCAAAAACCAAAAAGATAATCCAATTAAAAAACATTATATTAACACAAACATGAAATTAGATCATCACCACTATGTTTAATGATTCCCTTTGAAATTTATGGATGCATACCAATTGTATAGTTTCATATACCGATCTGTAGTTATGATATGATTGTAATATCCTAAACCATTCTATAAATTTTTTTATCTATTTTTCAGATACTATTTTTTTGTTACACTTAGGATGACAATTTTATTGTGTGTGTTAGGGATAATTTTTGATGGGTTCTGAGGGTTTTTTTGGTAGTATATAGTTGGTGCGTGGTTATTCTAAACTCACCTCCCCTTCCCACAAACCATTAAAACCAATAGATATTGGATTTGTATGTTTGAGGCATCATTTGTCAAATTGTGCACTATATCTATAGAAACCATCACCCCTATGATTAGGCACATAGTGAAAGGTAAATATTTTAAATGAAATGATCCCCATAAGGGGAAAAAATGGAGACTAATTTTAAAAAACAAATGATTTATTTTCCAAACCATAAGCACCTTATCACAACCCCAATTCAATAATGATGAGACTTAGCTTTGTTTGATACATAATTTTTTCTTGAGATCTATGATAGATTCATGGGGCCATCAAACTATTTTATTTTTGAATCATAAATCCTATTAAAGGAACTTTACCTCACCTGATATATAATCTCTTCCCATGTGGTTTCCATTCTCTATTTTGTCTTAGCCTGGATGAATATGTATGTCTTATACCAATTTTTTGTAGATTTAGATATATTTTTTGGATACAAACCTATTTTATCTTCTATCTATGATTTGGTTCTATATAACTCATGATATTGTGATGTTGATCATTCCATGTAAATTAGAACATTTTTCATTGGGTGAATTTCCATTAATGATATTGATATAGGTGGTATAAATTACAATTATATTGGTATTTAGTTTTAATTTTTTTAATGGTATATTGAAGTTGTAATTTCTATGTTTGGAAAGAGTTACTTTAATTGGACTAATTAATAAATTTATTAATTTATGAAATCTCATAATTGGTGTAATTATTTGATTATGAAATTGGTTGAAATTTTTTTAATGAATTTTTTTAAAAATTGGTTGTAGAATTGATTCATTAATTTAAATTAATGGATTGTTGTATTATCTTATATGGGTTAATGATTTATATGATCAAATGTTTCTAAATTGCTAAATTATGAATTGTTTATATTATTCCATGTGATTAAAATGAAGTGCCATGATTAGTTTTATAATTGAAATGTAACGAATTGATAATATTTTATCATTATAATATTAATGACTTCTATTGATTATTTTCATGATATATGTGAAATTTATGAGATTACAATATAAGTGATAACATGTGTAGGAAAAGGACTAATGCATCAAAATACCATAACTGTAAAAAATGAGTATGGTACACATACTGATGCTTAAAAATTCCATATGTGATAATAATGAGCTTTGAGTTATGGAATGATGCTCTAAATCATTGATGGAAGATATAAATAACATAATAGGCATTGTATATTGATATTGGACCATATTTCTATGTATTCATAATATGAATTGAAATTATTTGGTTATTAAAATTCTATATATAGTATATTATGATTCCATATAATATTTGTATTAGATTCTAGAATGTTCTAATGTAGTTATTTATAGTTAAGGATTCATTTTGATCATGTGTATTAATTTTGTTAATTAAAAAATGATGATATGTGATAAATGTTTACTATATTTTACAATTTTATTTATAAAAAAGCATTCACTATTTTAGACCATATAGTGTTTATGATTTCATTGGTTATGTCCAAATCAGTTTCACTCAGACCTTACTCATGGATCCAGATCGATACCCAAATTGGATTACTATATTTTGGAAATGGTTAAGGTAATGATCCATGTAACATATGGTTGATAGGGGATGGGGAATTCATGAGGGAAATGATCATTTTTTGGTTACATGTAATGATTTTTTCTATGTATAATTTTTTGGTTATTCATATTTATAATTAAAACCAAAGTGGAATGAACTATATAATACCTTATATATGATAATATTTTGATATTTTGGTTTATGATATTATTATCGTCATTATTAGTTGTTGTATTATACTAGTAGTTAGTAATATATTTTGGATATTATTTAATTTTTACATTTATTGTGATTATTTAATAAGGATATCAATGTCTCCCCATGTTATATATTAGACCCTCAATATTTGTCAATATCATATAGATTATGGGTAGGCATAGAAGAAGAAAAATAAAAAATAAACCCAGGATAATGACATGTGCTGCCTGAGTTAGGGTATTAAAAAATATTATAAAAGGAAGGTTTAATTTTTCATTTATATTGATTTTCGATTTTCTAAATGATGGGAAGAAATTCAGTTTTCTTGTTCCATATTATATAACTCATTTATGAATGTATCTAACCCATGTATGTTGTAAAACCATGTACCTAGAGTGACATTATTATTAATAATGTTTTTTGTTAAAATAGAATATTTTTTTCCTAATGTAAAGTAAATTTTTATAATATTGTTAGTTCTCTATGTTTTGTTCATAACGTAACGGACTAGAATTAATGTTCTATTACAGAGAATGTTTCTTTTAACTCATGAATTATTGTGATATGCATCATTATAATCAAGAATAAAAAATTATGTTTTCAATGAGTTGATTAAATTAAAATTAATAAAATTATTTGTTTAATTAAAATGATCATTGTGCTTAATATGAAATTGAAATTGAAAATTATTCTAAATCTAGAATATTGAGATTTATTACATGGTGTTTAATTTGAATCATTTAGTGTGATAGTGTTTTGCCCATTTTTATCAATGAACATGATATTTTATGGTTGATTGTAGTGTTTATGTCTTGCATTTAATAGGGTGGTCGGGTATAGGGGTGAATTTTTATAGGGTGATCTAAATATATATTATTAGTGTTATTATGTTCTGTAATGTGTATTAAGAATTATTCTTGTATTTGTATAGATATACCTATAAAAAGATACATTTTGGTAGTGATACTTAATGACATGGCTAGAAATGATCAACCAGATGTGGAACTAAAGGCTCCAATAGTTCTAGGTGATGGAGACAAAGATCCATTCGAGGATAAATTTAGTTATATTATTTATTTTATGAAATGAATCTCATAGTGGTTTGTGAAATTTATTTCAAACATAACATTGGATTTCCAGTTTTTGAACCCTCCAAAATTCAAAAGAGAGGTAATACCCATTGAAATTGTGTTATGGATTGAGTCTACTCAGAAAATCCTTGACCATGTAAAGATTAATTTTTTGAAGAGAGAAAAAAAAATTTATTTTATATGTTATGTGATCATGAGATTCATTCGTGGGAAATTTATATTAATGATGAACTATTAGAGAATATATTGTGCAAATAATTTGAGGATAAATTTAGGGAGCACTTTTACCCTGAAAAGCTTGGTAAGGGGAGTGAATTTGATTTTATGATTTTCACCAAAGGAAATTTGTTTATGATGGACCATGCATGACGTATTACAGATTTCCAATGATCTATCTAGTTTTTGTAGGGGATATTGATACAAAAGAAAAAGGGATTTGGGATAGGATAAAATGTGAATTTAAGTCTCTAGTTAACAAAAGTAGTTTTAAAAAGCATTAAATTGTTTTGAAGCTGGATCGCATATCACAAATGAACTTAATGATAGATTCTAGTTTAGGAAATGTGGATTTTACTCATATAACAGAATGTACTTATAACAATAGTAAGAGTATTTTTTATAATAATATAATTTTGGTATATATAATGATGGGTGTTCTAGGGATGTTACAATAACATAGGACCTAAATAGTGTGATCTTCCACTAATGTGGTATGAACGGTCGAATAATTAGGTAGTTCCCACCTCGAACATTGGAATAGTGTTGAGCTTATGTGAGGATGGGACATATATAATGTTTCTATAAGATACACTGACATATACATGTCAATTAAAGAAATAAGACTACAATATATTGAATAGGGTAAGGATTTATTCCCTTAGTTTATCCAACAATTGTGGATAAAAAATCATGGTCATATTTAGATGGATGTAATATTCATTTAGGTTACATTCTTATTTTTTCGTTATTTAATACTAGTTCCACTCATTATTTTAGATCCTCACAACTTATAAATGTTTTGAGACTAATAAGGGAATTAGTATGTGAGTTAATGAAAATTAGTACCCCAATGAGAGTACGGTTTAAAGACATATTTTTATATAAGGGGTGTTCTCTTGAGGTTGGGGTGTAAATTGTTTTTGTTCAATATATCCTCGACATGGATAGATTTCGAATCATTCTGTGTACTTAATAGTTTTTAAATTATAATGAAAAAATTGATTGTTATAATTAGAGAATGATTTTTACATATCACGAGGGTAAAAATTATACTCATCATGGAGAGTGAGATGTCTCAGTAGGCCATACAGTGCTTGTTCTCAGCGAAAAGTGGACCTCTGCACCGAGAATTTATGTTTCTTTATGTTGAATACATTGTGGAGAATGATTAACATCTACCTATAGATTAATGGTTTAGTACGTGTTTCCTAATTATTTCGTAGGTCTTCCACGTGAGAGGGATGTGATGGGTATTATTGTGCTCATGAATATAGATGAAGAAGCTTTAATTTCCCCATATAGAATGGAACCAATAGAGCATCAAGAGTAAAAAAATCTCTAAATTTTCTTATGGATAAGAAATTTTTCTCTATGATAATGTTGACATCGGGTTCCTTAATTCTTTATATGAAGTAAAAATATACATTACAATTATGTGTTGAATAAAAAATTTTGAAACCAATGATAGTGAAGAACTAGTTTCCTCTTCCATAATTTGATCACCTTTAGGAATATTTTTGAGAAGATTATGTTTTATAAAATATTGACATGTGGTTGGGGTAACATTAATAGATTTTTATACCTTTAGATATAACAAATACAACTTTTAATATAGGTATAGAATTTATGATTTTTTTATCTGTCATTTGGGATACAAAATTCACCAATAGTGTTTATGGCCATGGTGAAATAGATCGAACTCTTGTACGTAGATCAGTTTCTCATTTTATTGATTTATTACATCATAGTGTAATACATCACACATGATGATCATTACCAACATCTAGAAATCATCATGGGTACATTGAGGAATAATCATCTATATGGAAATCTATCTAGAAATATTAGAATGGTCAATTGAATTTCATGGGACACATTATCATAGAAGAAGGTGTGTCATTGGGCACAAAGATGGTGAATGTATTTGTTTTTACAAATATTCCAGAAAATGATTAATTATTTATTTCTTTTTGGGCATTGCTGGTTATTACTAAACCATCATACAATACATTTCCTATTATAAGCATATCTCTTATGCAATGCCAAGAAGGTGAAAATTATTTAATTCTATGGATAATATGATAATTCTTTGAAAGATTTGCTAAATTGGATTAATACCACACCCATAATTATCCTACACCATACCAGGGGAGTATTATATGGTGATTGGTGATGAAGATGTGATTTTTCATGTATAAGTGTTAATGTAGGTTGATCGAGTTGTTTTTATGGGTCACAACAGCTAAGGAAATATGGACAAAACTACCATACACATTACCCAATGATATCAGCAGTTTTTTATTCTTTGAATTGTTAGTAGAATAATCTATTTGGTTTAAGGATTAAATTGTTTACTGATTGAAAAGTATTAATGTATATCTTTTAAAAATTATATTTTAATCTCTAACAAAAAATATGGGTAGTGTATATGAAGTCATTTGTTTTTTGTTTGGAATATATACATTGAAAAGGTTAAAGTGTTGATGATTCTTTGAGCAGAAAAAAAACCAACTAAAGAAGTTATGGAGTCTAGTTCACAGTGATGGATGATTACTTTGATGGATGAGATGCATTATGTTGTTCATGTAGGCTAATAGTATATGTCCCTTATCATTCTGATAGATGATTCCATAAGTTTTAGTTTGATGAGGGAGTGGTGGTATGATGATCCAAAATGTATATCCTTGAGTTAAATTCTTGAATGTGTGTAGTTACATTCTCATTGGTCCATATAATAAAATGATTTCATCTATATTTTTTGAGGTGTGGTTCTACCTTGGTGTATTCAATAGGATCTAGTTTTCTAATTTCATTCCTTGAATTTTGTGGTACATCTGAGATTGACCAGAATATAACATAACCTATGTTGATAGAATTTGTGGATGGGCATGAAAATGAATATTTTAGTGTTTTGGAAATGAAACTACACCTGTAAAAGGTGAAGGATGACCATTAATGATAATGTGGTTTACTAAATATTTTCCTATTTTTTAATGGATTGTGATGAAGTTACCATTAAAATTTTTGTAGGTTATCGAAGGAATCCTAAGTGAATTATTAAATTAGGTTTATTCTGGATTAATTGATTAAGGTAGTGCATTTTGTTCAAATATCAGATTCTATCTCGGTGGTCCAGTAGGGATAGTTTTGGGATATATTTTCTCTGCATTGTGTACTATGGAGTATATTTTCAAGCAATGAGTCACATTATATATTTATTCTTCAAGAAAGGATTAAATAAGGTTCATGGTATATAAGTATTACTGAATATGGATTTCCAACCATAGAAACATGGTTTGTTAGAACATACAATTCATTAATTAAAGGATATTCTCTTACCATACATTCTATATATTTATGGGTCATGGGAGAATAACATAACACTAAATTTCCTGACCTATAACAATAGTTATCAAGAGACTATTCAGATGGAACAATGTGAGAATATTTATGGTAGACTATGAGTATCACCTATATACTATATTGAAGTAGGAGATTCAATGTTACTGGGACTGAATCTCATGCAATAGACATCCAATATGATTCATGTAATTCTCCAACATATGGCTATATCTCATAGTACTTGTATGTTAAATTCTAATTGACATACAAACATTTTACTATTTTTATAGGGTGATTGTGTGTTTTTTAGGTGTCGTCAATATTGGGTAACCATATTATTATTATTTATGGAAAGTTGGCAACTATGATTTTGACAATTAGAGGTTATGGAGAAAATATGTTTTGTGGAATTCTTATTGGAAATTTTATAGAGTGATTGTGTTTCGCACAATTGTTTTTTTGTCAAAACATCGGTGGTATCTATATGGACCCAATGATAAACATTACATAATATTTATTTATGTTTATAATTAACATTGAGGATCATTTCTGTTTTAGAGGATTAGTGAATATAGTCATTCTTATAAATAACAACTTGAATATTAAAAGTAGACACTTCTACTCACTATAATATTTTTAATAAAACAAAAACTTTTAAAAAAGAGACTTATTTAGCTCCATGATTTAAACATCATGAATTTTTCATGATCCAATCCATGACCCTATTAAACTTTATTTACTAGTAAAAACATTTCGAAACATGGTATGGGCATAAAAATATCAATAAGGGATACATAAGGAAGGAAAACTGTAGGTTTTTCAAAACAAAATGTAAAACATGAATACATTATCATAAGTAATACATTTCACCTTCATGAATTATTAAATACTCTTCACTAAAAAATGTACAATTATTATGCTATTTTAACCATTATATTACAGAAAAATCATTAAAATGGAATATATAACATAAAAATGGTAAACATAGTACGTAATCATACTTAAATGGAATAACCATATGGTCTACTTCCACAAATCATTCTTAAAAATGGCCTAACCATACGACTGACTTCCATTACAATTGTATTGGAGGATATAACATAATCATCCATCCATGATTTATACCGGAACTACCCATCATATAGTTTATCACGTATCAACCCATTAAATGTCAATTTTCCATTATAAATCATCACACATAAAAGTTTAAAAATAACACCATTTCAATCATAAAAATTTCATTTTCATTCAAAAGAAATAATTTCAAAATATGGAAATATTAAATACACATTAGATTCCATTTTCAATACTAAAATATGTAAAAAGAGTATATGGTATTTATTTTCTATTTAAGAACATCACGTCTTGTTAATGAATCCAAATATTAAAAATACTTACATCGACAGAAAGGTCATTGTCACCAGGTACAATAAAAAGAATCATTACCTTTTTCATTTAGTAAAATGCTACATAAAAAATTTCCCATATTAATGAAATTAAAATTCAATGGGTTTTATACATATTATGAAAGCAAGTCGTGTATAAATCAAAATATGCCTCAATGAAAAGAGATTGAAATAATGTCCCTTACCTCATTTCTAAGATGGCCCATTATTTATTTAAGATCCTGAATAATAAACATAAGATAATTTATACTTGCTTCATATCATATTTAAATTTTTTTATTCCTATTATATAACTTATTACATTTCATTGATAATTAGTTAATTTTTTTATTTCATATTAGTAATTCTGTCGATATTCAGAACTAGAGTTATAAATGAAATATCAATAATTATAAATTGTCTATGTGGTAAAAATTACATTATCACTATAATGATATTAATTATTTAGATATATTATATATCATAAATATCCTTAATATATGTATTTATAATAGTCTAGAGAATTTGGTTATATGAAATTAAATGCACGATTCTTGGAGAGGGTAATCCATACGTACAAATGAATTCTAATTTCATTTCTTCTTCATATTTAAAAGAATGAAAACTAAATGATAAATTGATATATTTTGTTTAAATTATAATATATATGTTATATATGTTAAATAATTTTATTAATTCCATCATTTATATGTTCCATGTATTGAATGAAAAGTCATATCACTTTTAGGTAGTCGTAGTCTGCACATACTCAAATGAAATTATCATATTTATACAACATGAAATGAATACATATATCTTCTAAATGTAAATTAAATTATCATATAGATAAAATAAATATCATATATATGATATATAATTATAGTTATATCACAATGAACAGCATGAGAGGTTGTACGAGAATATTGAACAATCATTGTTTCGTTAGGCAGTAGTTCGCCATCCACAGAAACAGTATGTTCTATAGCCATTAGATGGAGGTGTGTGTAAGTGTAGTTCAAATAATTCATATAAAAACGACCTATTATATTTTGGATATTGTCATTGTTATATAAATATATAATAATAAGAGCATAAGGAGTTGTGAAGGAAAAATAATGGAAAGTAGCGTGATAGAAGACATTACATCAAATCAGGTATCTTATTTTGATTTGAGCCAAAGGCCACTCTTGAATAGAAATATGCCGATGGGATGGCTTCTAGGAGGAAGTTATGGATTTTTTGAGTTTATTAGAGAATATTTGAGATGGCCCAAGTGGCTTGAGAGCAGTGATTAATGGGTTAGAGGTGGTGTCCTTTTATTAGAGGGTGGAGGGGCTGTTTTGGAATGTCTTGAAATATAATTTTGTTATTAATTGATTATAGAATTATAATAACACCAAAGTGACATATTTATAAGATCAAATAAGTATGGGTTTGACTACTCTCAAACAATGGGTTTAGACAACTCTGGGTCACAAAATGTAACTTATCTTTTAGCTTTAACCATTTATTGAACTTATTTAACTTTTACTATATATTCATGTATATTAAAAATATATGGTTACCATTTTAACTATAAAATGTCAAAAAACCCAAAAATTGATCATTAATGACATTTTTAACATCATACAAGTCAGTTGGCCAAATAATAGATTATTAGAACTATTATAAAATTTATTCAAATATTTACTAATTTAAAAACACATTTATGCCAATATCATTACTATTCATATCATGTCTTTTTAAAAATCCATAACATCTTGATTCATTAGAAATAAACATTATTAATTTAAATAAAACTAGTCATAATCATCAATGGAATTATTGTATGGGAAAAAGAGTTTCTGAATAAATTTATTTTAATTATTATAATTGAATTTATTCAAAAAAATCATTAATATAATAATTGCTACATCACCATAGCGTCATAAATAAATTTATTTATTTGATTTATATAATTTATAAATAATCTACCATTATGTAGGAATTTTTTTTTGTTCACTAATGACTATTTATAGTTATTGAAATCACGTATATAATGTCACGTACGTAACCTATTTTAGGGTTATTTTAAATTTATTTTCCAATCATGATTTGTTTTGGTGGTTTCCAAAGGTTTTATTGAGAATAGGTGAGTTTTCATGAATTGGGCCAAACTGCGAGCCCAATTCCAGATTTAAAATAAATTTTGTTTCATTTATAACTTTTTCAATTTTTATTATTTTTGACTGATTCCAACTCCTAATTGTTCTCCCCTGATATAGTAACCGCACATTTAAATTTGGGGCCTTTATAAATCCATAAGCATGGGAGAGTTTTGTTTTTATTTGAGAATTGGGACAACCCGGAGGCCCATTTTCCAGTTTTAAATTGTTTCATTAATTTATTAATATATTTTTCATTAAAATGGATTTTTCGGTTATTCCACCTCCCCCTCGACCCTAAGAAGCCCAGGCGCGTTCCCATTGCCTTTCCCCCCACTTTGGAGATCTATTGCATCGTGATTTGGTGCTAACATTCTTTGGGTTTCTAAAATCGTGGAGATTTGAGGAGGTAAGTTCATTCCATCATAAATCTCTCAATTCATACTCTTTTCCCCCCATTCCAATTCCTAAATTATCTGATAATACCTTTTTGAACTTCCCTTGAATGGTTGGATATTTTTAAATTCATAATCTGGTGGATTTTGGGTCGTTTTCTTCAAGATTATTTTGGGTAATGTTTCTCTTTTCAATTCTTCTCTTCTCCTTAGGGTTTCCACCCTATCTCAAGAGTTTATAGAATGTCCAGAACATAGGGTTCGAACATATGGTCTTATTTGGTATCTTTTGGGTCAATTTTAGGTGGTCTAGGACTAGATTTATATTCCTTGATGTGCGGCGGTGGTGCAGTTGATGTTTTGCACCATGTTTTGAGGGTTTCGACATAAAAGGTAGGTGATTCCATGTGTAATCATTTCTAGATGAGTTAGTTTTCATGAATTAATTATCATGCATTTACTAATATGATGTGTGTTGTGCAGGAACTGTTTATTTTGTATTTGGTAAAGAATTTGTTTTTATAGTTTTATTTTAGTTTAAAAAATTGGGTGTTTTACATGTGCAACCCTTTGGGTATTGTTTGGGTGTGTTTTATAACATATGAAATTGGTTTAATAAATCTTGTTTGGGCTGAAAATTCTGATTTGGTAGGGTATTGGTGTGCCATTAGGTTTTAAAGAGGTTTATTTTAATGGGTTTAAGGTGTAAATCCTTATTGTACTTCTTGAAAGTGATTTTGAAAACATGTGCTTTTCATGTGGATATTTTGTGGTATTGTTTGAGGTGTTTTTATAACACATGGGGGTAGTTTAATAAATGTTTTTGGGGATGAAAATTCTGTTTCGAATTTGTATTGGTGTGATTTTGTCCTTGAAATACGGTTTTGAAATAAGTTTTTTTGTGAAAAGATTTGGTACACTCTTTAGATTTGTTTTATGAAAGTTTGGAATGGTTTAATGATTTATGTATTATGTGAAACCATATTGGAAAACTGTTTTGGATTGTTTATACTTTCAAATGGACCATTTTAAATGTTAATAGTTATGTTATGTTATGTGTATCCTCTTGGAAATGTATTATAAAAATGTTTAATGGATTTACTATAATGTGAAAGAGGTGTGAACGTTATATGGGTTGTTTGTGTGAGTGCGATGTGAAAAGTTGATTTTGTTTATAAAAAGGGTTTTAGGAAACATGTGAGTGGGCAGTTAAGTGATGTTTAGTATATTTGAAGGTATTTTATAAAATTGTTAAAGGATGTGTTGGATTGTGAATGTTATGCAAAAAGTGTTTTGGGCTATTTTGGTGTGGGTTTGATTTGAAAATGCATTTGAATGAAAAGTGGACTTTTGTGACTTGTGTTGTATACATGTGGGATTTTTGGTGAATTTATGATATGGAAATGATATTTTCATGTGAAATGTATATTCATTTACTTGTTGAAATTGTTTGAGCACAAAGGGAAAACCCGGGTATCTAGGTGGGTGGACGTGTACTAGTATGCTAGTGATCCCGTGGGGTTTGGCCTCAGTTTCACTTAGCAAGATTGACACTGAAAACTCTAAATAAACTAAGATGATGATGATTGGGGACCACTAGGTTATGGGTATGGTCCCTACTAGTGGCTCGTGCACGAGAACAAATATTTTTGATGCTTACTCTCACTGAGATACGAGGTACCTGGGACCCACAGCTAGCTAGTGCCTAGGGGTTATTTCCCATTGCTTGTGATCACTGAATATTTTGTGCTTACCATCGGCATACGGTACATTTTTATGGAAAATTCAATAGCTTTGGTGTTTATTTTAAAAACTGTTAATCCTTTAAAATAGCCCACTTGAAAACTGTTCTTATTCAAATTTGCAGCATTTAGAAATTGTAACTAGTTTTTCATGTTGAAAACTTGCATGGTTTTCGTCTTTAAATGCTTATTATATGGAATCTCATAGTGGTGGTATCCTATTGGGCTTTGGCTCACACCCTAATTACACCCTTGGGTATAAGTAGACTTGGTTATTTTGTTGTCGTAGGTTTGGGTATAACTTTTATGCCAACAGTTCGGGTTTGCACCGGTCATTCATGATGCGGTGTTGTGGAGATGGCTTGAGGAAGATGACTCTTGTCATGTTGAGGTTCTTGGGATGTCTTTTCTTGGTTTTGTACCTTTGTAATGATATTCAAACACTGTTTAAAATTCTGCAATTCAGTTCTGAATTTATTAAAAAGATGTTTCGGTTTGAAAAATCCAGATTTGGTTTCTTGGATTCATTTGACGTTTCAAGTATAAAAACTCGGGTAAATCGTTCCCAATTCTCAGTTTTTGATACCCGGGCACTTGTACCAGCCCATGGGGATCGGAAACGCCCTTCGGGACTTGCCACAGGTCGGGTCGGGTGCCAGTTTTTGCAGCGACCAGATTCGGTTCATGACAAAATGGTATCAGAGGAGGTTCGGGTTAACTCTTTGGGTTATGTTATTTAGGGAACAGTCGGGATAGATTAGAGTTATAATTTTTGGGACTTTGTAGTTTGGTTATGGGTAGTGTGCCTGATCACCACACCTCATGAAGGGATTCGAGTCACCAGGGGAGGTCGTCAATTATCTATGTTCTTTGTTTTTCTTGGTTTAATGATGATTAGGGGAAATGAAAGGAGAGTTGGGTTAATGGTCTCAGTGAGCTCACAGGGCCTGGCATGCCATGTGGAGCCAGGGATATTCTCTAGAACACTCTATGTGACAGTGAAGTTATTGGAATATAGCCGCCAACCATATTTCCAATTCACCCACTGAAACTAGTTTCCTCTCAGATTGTTTTGTACTATAGTTTTGCAATCTTGGAACTTTGGTTTTAAAAGGACTTGGTTTTAAGAAGTATAAAGTTTTTCTGAAATTATTTTCAAATAAATAATGAATGGATTGATTTATGAAATGGTGGAACTGAATTTTTAGAATTGTTTTGAAATGGAAAATGATGTTTTTACACCTCTTTTGAAAGCAAGAACTATATTGAAGTTGGTTTTGAAAAGTGTTTACAATAGAGTTTTCTAAACAATCAAAGAGTGTTTTAATGGGATGAGATGTTTTGAAATTGATGTGAATATATTGAAAGTGAGTTATTTTCTAAATGGTTGTGCATTTCTGAAATGTTTTGTAAGATGTGAGTTTGAATTTGATCTTGTAGTTAGCGGTTTTGAGAAAAAGGATTTGTTGGTTGACCATTTTGGTTTTGAAAAGTGGAAAGAATTTTTGTTTTAACCTTTGGTATTTTCATGAGAAACCACATGAATGGGGTTATATGGGAAGAGGGATGGTTGATGACATGTTTGGATGAGTGTCGGGATGGATATGAGGAGGGTGCCTGGTGTGGCATAGAAATATGCATGTGTAAGGCCCATGGGGTACCATTGATGGATGCACTAACCGCTGAACCATTTGTTTTTAAAGAAATGTTTTTAAATAAAAAAACATGATTTCTTGATGATTTTTTTTGGATGGTGTATATTATGTGTTTTCGGAAAATATTGATGTTGTGGGATGTTTTGAGTCCAAGAACCCCTCCTGTTTGAACTGTGTTTTGGGTTTGGGTTTGGTCAGTAAGTTGTGTTGTAGGGACGGTTAGTGGTCTCTTTTGAAAAATGTTTCGGGACGCCTTTACGATGGTTTCCTACATGTGTTTGGATCTGGTTTGTGGTATATCTTGACCAATGTACTATCTTGGTTGGGTCCTTGGGTTCAATAATTGGATAAGGTACACCCCCATTAAAGGTTAGTGCACGATTGAAGTGCAACCCGGATTGTTTCGCCATTTGAAGACCCTCCAGTTGATCAATATAAGGAATCTTTTTCTTGAGATTTCTAGATTGAGTCTACACCCATTCCTTTCATTGATTTTTAGATCCTCTTATAACGGGAGAGTGCTGTTGGAAGGTTCAAAGAGACCTTAGTTTCTTAAGTTTCTTGATTCGTAGAAGGTGGATATGGTCTAGGGTTGTTAGTGTGGATGATTGTCTCGATGGTGTCTAAGAGGGCCTTTGGGTTGTTCAATGTTTCTTTGAATCATGACTTCATGTTAAACCACTGGTGTGGGAAATATGGTCAAGATAGGATATTGTGGCCACTTTCTATAATTGTGTGCTGTTTGGGGATGTTGTATATGGTCCCTCTCCATGAATTGTTTATATCAGTTGAAATAGTCATGTTTGGTGATGCCTTATGATGTCATTTACTCGATTGACTGTATAGGTGAAAGTAGTGAAATCCTCTTAGAGTCCCTGTTATGTTGGGCAAATGTATCTCTTGGAAAAACATCAAAATCAATTATTTTAGAGGAATGTGAGTGTAGGTGTTCTTTACTTATATTGTTTCTCAACTGAAGAAACAAGTTGTGATGTGTGTGTATCTTCTTAGCCCTTGTTTCAGTGAAATATCGGGATAAGGTAAAGTGAGTTTGGAATGTGTTTTGTCTAGAAAACTTATTTGGGACTGCGGTGTAGTTTTTGGTGGCACTGAAAAGAAGAATTCTCATTTAGTGGGTTTCCAAATATTAACTACGAGGCTGAAGATGCTTCAATCATTTGAGGTCTAGCCATAGGTCTCGAAGAGAAGCTGGCTCGTAGTCAGGGGAAATCCCAGGGCCATTTAAACCCTTGTACAAAGTCCTATCCTAGTATGAAAGATGGGAATAGTTCAAACCTCTGGTTTCGTCATGGTTGAGCACATACTTTGTGCACGTTTAGTAGTTGTCATGTTCTAGGAAGCCATGTAGAAAGAATTATATTCATAGTTAGTGCACAGTTTCCCAAACCATGCGGACTAATCCTACGCCCTTCCTAAATCTTTAATTTCTTTTTGGGTCTTTCTATGTCGGCCCATGCTGGTCAGTTAAGATTGTCAGTTCTTATGGTGGGGAGAACCACTATGATTCTCATGAATGTTCCTTCATAAACATTTAATGGAAGTATATACCTTGTAATAGAGAGTATGTTTGGGACTCCCACTATTAGTGTCTTGATTCAGTCTCGGGAAAACAATTTAAGTTGTCTCTTATGGTGCGGAGCCCATTTGTGTCTCTTCATACGAGTAACTCATATTTTTTTTCCTTGGACATGTCTGGGAAGTAGGTATTATCATTCGAAGATATCTAACTACCTACATATTCATTGGGTAAACATTGATATTGGAGAGTTTCCAATGGTTTAGTTATAGTAGGGAAGTGCCACCTTGTTCAATGTTGTTGTTTTTTTTGGGTAAATTGATTGAGTATTGTTCAGATTGTGTTTGAGGAGTTTTCATTTGGGATAAAGCCTGAATGTACTTGATTTTTTCAGGAAAGTGGTGTAAGTTTGGTTTTTGAGAGTATTCCTTCCATCATTGATCACTGGAGGTGTTTTGACCTTTGGGGGTGAAACCTGGCAAGGGTGTACCTATTGGTTTGTCAGTTGGGTTTGGTTGTTGCTTTGACCTTGCTGTGACTTTCCGGGGCGGAAAGTTTTCAAGGTGGGGAGAATTGTCATGTACGTAACCTATTTTAGGGTTATTTTAAATTTATTTTCCACTCATGATTTGTTTTGGTGGTTTCCAAAGGTTTTATTGAGAATAGGCAAGTTTTCATGAATTGGGCCAAACTGCGAGCCCAATTTCAGATTTAAAAATAAATTTTGTTTCATTTATAACATTTTCAATTTTTAATATTTTTGACTGATTCAAACTCCTAATTGTTCTCCCCTGACATAGTAACCGCAAATTTAAATTTGGGGCCTTTATAAATCCATAAGCATGTGGGATTGTTGTATTTATTTGAGAATAGGGCCAACCCGAAGGCCCATTTTCCAGTTTTAGATTGTTTCATTAATTTATTAATATCATATTCATTAAAATGTATTTTTCGGTTATTCCACCTCCCTCGCGACCATAAGTAGCCCAACCGCGCTCCCATTTCCTTTCCCCCCACTTTGGAGATCTATTTCATCGCGATTTGGTGCTGAAATTCTTGGGGTTTCTAAAATCGTGCAGTTTTGAGGAGGTAAGTTCATTCCATCATAACTCTCTCAATTATTACTCTTTTCCCCCCATTCCAATTCCTACATTATCTGATAATCCCTTTTCGAACTTCCCTTGAATGGTTGGATATTTTTAAATTCATATTCTGGTGGAGTTTGGGTCGTTTTTTTCAAGATTATTTTGGGTAATGTTTCTCTTTTCAATTCTTCTCTTCTCCTTAGGGTTTCCACCCTATCTCAAGAGTTTATAGTATGTCCAGAACATAGGGTTCGAACATATGGTCTTATTTGGTATCTTTTGGGTCAATTATTGGTGGTCTTGGTCTGGATTTATATTCCTTGATGTGAGGCGGTGGTGTGGTTGATGTTTCGCACCATGTTTTGAGGGTTTCGGCATAAAAGGTAGGTGATTCCATGTGTAATCATTTCAAGAAGAGTTAGTTTTCTTGAATTACTTATTATGAATTTACTAATATTCTGTGTGTTGTGAGGGAACTATTAATTTTTTATTTGGTAAAACATTTGTTTTTACAGTTTTATTTTAGTTTAAAAAATTGGGTGTTTTACATGTGCAACCCTTTGGGTATTGTTTGGGTGTGTTTTATAACATATGAAATTGGTTTAATAAATCTTGTTTGGGCTGACAATTCTGATTTGGTAGGGTATTGGTGTGACATTAGGTTTTAAAGAGGTTTCTTTTAATGGGATTAAGGTGTAAATCCTTATTGTACTTCTTGAAAGTGATTTTTAAAATGTGTGCTTTTCATGTGGATCTTTTGTGGTATTGTTTGAGGTGTTTTTATAACACATGGGGGTAGTTTAATAAATGTTTTTGGGGATGAAAATTCTGTTTTGAATTTTTATTGGTGTGATTTTGTCCTTGAAATATGGTTTTGAAATGAGTTTTTTTGTGAAAAGATTTGGTACACTCTTTAGAATTGTTTTATGAAAGTTTTGAATGGTTTAATGATTTATGTAATATGTGAAACCATATTGGAAAACTATTTTGGATTGTTTATACTTTCAAATGGACCATTTTAAATGTTAATAGTTCTGTTATGTAATGTGTATCCTCTTCGAAATGTTTTATAAAAATGTTTACTGGATTTACTAAAATGTGAAAGAGGTGTGAACGTTATATGGGCTGTCTGTGTGAGTGCGATGTGAAAAGTGGATTTTGTTTATAAAAAGGGTTTTAGGAAACATGTGAGTGGTCTGTTATGTGATGTTTAGTATATTTTTAGGTATTTTATAAAATTGATAAAGGATGTGTTGGATTGTGAAAGTTATGCAAAAAGTGTTGTGGGCTATTTTGGTGTGGGTTTGATTTGAAAATGCATTTGAATGAAAAGTGGACTTTTGTGACTTGTGTTGTATACATGTGGGCTGTTTGGTGAATTTATGATATGGAAATGATATTTTCATGTGAAATGTATATTCATTGACTATTTGAAATTGTTTGAGAACAAAAGGAAAACCCTGGGTATCTAGGTGGGTGGACGTGTACTAGTATGCTAGTGATCCCGTGGGGTTTGGCCTCAGTTTCACTTAGCAAGATTGACACTTACAACTCTAACTAAACTAAGATGATGATTATTGGGGACCACTAGTTTATGGGTATGTTCCCTACTAGTGGCTCATGCACGAGAACAAATATTTGTGATGGTTACTCTCACCGAGATACGAGGTACCTGGGACCCACAACTAGCTAGTTCCTAGGGGTTATTTCCCATTGCTTGTGCTCACTGGATATTTTGTGCTTACCGTCGGCATACGGTACATTTTTCTGGAAAATTTAGTATCTTTGGTGTTTATTTTAAAAATTGTTAATCCTTTAAAAAAGCCCACTTGAAAACTGTTCTTATTCAAATTTGCAGCTTTTAGAAATTGTAACTATTTTTTCATGTTGAAAACTTGAATGCTTTTTGTCATTAAATGATTATTATATGGAATATCTTAGTGGTGGTATCCTATTGGGCTTTGGCTCACACCCTACTTACACCCTTGGGTGTATGTAGACTTCGTTATTTTTTTGTCGCAGGTTTGGGTGTAACTTTTATGCCAACAGTTCGGGATTCCACCGGTCATTCATGATGCAGTGTTGTGGACATGGCTTGAGGAAGATGCCTCTTGCCATGTTGAGGTTATTGGGCTGTCTTTCCTTGGATTTGTACCTTTGTAATGATCTTCAAACATTGTTTAAAATTGTACAATTCAGTTCTGAATTTATTAAAAAGATGTTTCGGTTTGAAAAATCCATATTTGGTTTCTTGGATTCGTTTGATGTTTCAAGTATAAAAACTCGGGTAAATCATTCCAAATTTTCAGTTTTTGATACCCGGGCACTTGAGCCAGCCCATGGGGATCGGGAACGCCCTTCGGGACTTGCCACGGGTCGGGTCGGGTGCCGGTTTTTTGCGGCGACCAGATTCGGTTCATGACATATAACCTCATAGAATTTTTTTAGTAAACGATACATGTTTAGGTTATATTTTGTTTAACATAAAATTAAAAGTAATCAAATGCCATTCAAACATAGAAGTAGATCCATTGGGTAATAAAATCTACAAAAGGATTCCCATGGTCAGAAATATATCATCAAATAGGGTTATAGAAGGTGTTAGGTTAATTTAATATAATTATAATATTATATTTTACCCTTATTACAATATTAACCCTTTAACCACCATGAATAAAATATTTTCTGATGTTATTATTCATAATGTGTGAAAATAAATGTTTCCAATTTCAAAATTTAGACCTCTTGATTTCAAATATGGAATCCATTTTTCCAAATTCAAAACAAATAATTTGTATTAATTAATTAAAAATTAATTCTCATTATCAATATGAGAATGCAAGTTTTTAAATAGTAAAAACTATTAAAATATTCACTTTTGTTTATGTCCAATTTAAAAGTAAAATTTCATCCAATGACCAAAATTGTGTTAAATGATAAAAACATAATCTAATTAAATTTTAAAACCAATTAAATGGAAAATAATTTCATATAAATAAATTACATGAAAAGTAATTTTGGACTTAAAAAGATATTTTTCTCAATAATTATTAAAAATGAACTTTATTCAAAAATTACAAAAAAATCATCTAAAGTAAATTTTGTATCCCGATTCAAAATAAAAATATTATTTTTTTTAAATTAAACATTTAAATATGCGAAAAACTGTATTTAAAAATGGGTTTCCATCAAAAGGCGGAAAAACTATATTTTTTGAAAAATAAATCAAATATCCAAAAAAAAATTTATTCTTATATCATATATATAGAAAACATATCAGATGAATATAAAACATTACATTGAATATATATCATATATTTCTCATTAAATTAAAATATTTATAGGGTGATATGAAAACACAATTATTCTCTTTTAAATAGTTTTTCCTGAAAAAAACATATATTATATTCAATTGGTTTTTATTTCCATTTCTAATAAATTTTGTAAAAAATGAATCAAAATTTGTACTTGTGTAAACCATATTCAATATTTCATTTGATACTATTAATTCCTCATTTCCTTTGACTCAACATTTACTGCAATAATAATAATATTATTATAATATTTTTCAGTATAACTCAATGTTTTGTGCAATGTAAGATTTTGGAGAAGCCCGCTGTTGTGTTTTGAGTAAACTATTATAAAAACAATAACCTTTAACATAAAATTAATATCTTATTCAAATGTATTAATAGAAATCGAAAAGTATTTTTCTATAAATACATGGGTCATTACATTATCACGCTGACCTTTGACTTGTGATATATGTTGTTGATGTGATATTGATATTGATGCATCCATTGAGGATCACATGATAATTGTTTTGTGTTGCTTTGAGAAAAGTGTTGCTGGAATGTACAAGATGAAAATCCATTAATTATGTAAACATTCCAATATTTGTGAGGATGAATGGGATAAAGATGTAGATTATCGAGCTTAGAGGCCCGATTTTTATATCTAATAAACATAGAACTTAATGAGTGTAATTATTGATTTTGAGTTGGTATATGATGGGGATATTATAAGAGACTGCCATTTTTCAGTGATTTATTAAGCCCTTTTTCAATTATTCAAGTTCCTAGTTTTCTTAAACATTATTTGTGGCTTTTCTACGGTGTGTTCTAGTGAATTATTGACAATTATTTATGGGGTTTGGGAAGTTCAGAAAAAGCTCACAATTTTCCAAAAATCATTCACCTTTCCCAAGAATCTATGAAAACCCAAAAATATTGGATTCAGAAAGATGATGAATTTTTTTTAAACATTTTATCATATATATATAAATTGTAAACCCATAATATGAGGAACATGTTTAAGTTTTGTTGGATGAAAAACTATGTTCACCATTCCATGAAATAGTTCATGTAGTTTATATATTCCGGTAGTCCAATTTTAATAATCCTTAACCATCGAGTATCATCACAAATTCAGTAGAGATCAAAAAAAAACATATTTTCATTTTTTTTTGGGTGAATCCAAATAGATTCTTGGGCCTCTCAAACATCATTAATGATGAATGATGATATGATTTGAGGACTTATACCTTATCCAATATGTATTCTATTTTCATATATTTTCATCTCTCTCTTACACATACATACCCGAATGAAGGGAAATGTTTTATTTCCGATTGAAATTCATTTAGATATCAGTGTTGTTTTATATTGATATATTTTATCTTATATGTAGGATTTGGTTATAAAACTCTCATTCCATTGTGATTTAGATCATTTTGTTTCAATTTAGAGAATATTAGTTCATATAACCTTCATTCTATATGTTTTTTATTCCAAAAGACCAACCCTATATCACATGAGAGGCGACATAATGGATATATTTTAACAAAGATGTAATATCCTTAACCAATCCATTTAATTTAAATTATTATTTTACTTATTCTAATTGTATTTTATTATTCAAAAATTTATAATTTAAGTATATTTAATAAGAATAAATATTAATATGATTATCAAACATTATATTTTCACCCACATTAAAATATAGTTTAAGTGAAAATATACCCCATTTGTACATATGGATTATCATCACTATAGAGTGACCAAATTCATTTATCAACCAAAACCATTATCGATATATGTAATAATGTATTTAATGATTATATATGATACTTATGACATAAATATACTTCAATAATTAAGCTATCAAATCTACATTCTTATCTTCTAATCGTCTAGAAAATAATAACCTTGATTTTCTATATGTGTGGACTACCACATACTTGGAGGGTGTGATTGTATTTCAATTTCTATTTTATTTGGATTTTAATAAGGGTGGATGAAATTTATATATAATTTATATATAAATCAAAAATAAATTTTTAATATAGATTTATTATATTTCTTATCGTCATCTATCTTTCCAAAACAATAAAAACTACAGTCATGAATATATACGACCTACCATATCCATAAATAATTTAATTTGTTTTTGAATCTCTATATTTTATAAATGATTCTAAAATTTTCTTAAATAATTTATAAGATATTAATATTATGATTAAAATTATATATATGATTAAAACATGATGAAAAAATGAGGACCAAAACTACCAAACTAGATCATAAAAGAAAAATGATGTAAATATCACACAAAATATTGATTTTGAGAAATATGTATTAACAAAAAGATAAAAAAATTATATGTAAACAATATAGGATATCATATATATTTGAAATGTTAATTAATATATTTATAAAAAATATATATTAATTATACAATATATTACTACATGTACAAACGATATCATACCTAATATATGGGATTTTCATCTAATATATATTTCTTTAGGACATGTGGATTATACCCCACTTGTTATAATGGAGTTACACATATACTACCAAAAAACTTTTTTATTATCCTATTAATAAATATGTGGTATAAAATTTATTAAATTTTTATATTTTTATGGGGATCATGATTTTAATGTTAACAATGTAGTAACGGTTTTATTTTATAATATCATATTTTATCAGTATTGTTCATGAATGAGATTTTGATAACAAATTGTTATGAATTACCTTTGAAGAAACTCTTTGATTCTCTTCTAGTTTGGATATTATATTAAAATAAATTTCCACATTTATTTAAATTTAACTATGTACTCAATAGATTTAAAATACTTTATCAGATAAAATCGACTTCAATTGCATTATCATTCAAAAAATCATTTCTATCTATATCAATGTTTTCTAATAAAAAATTAAGGAATGTTCTGAATGTTTTGTTATTATTCTTTTAATTTCATTTTTGATGTGTTTAAATATTTTAAAATTTTGTTAAAATGATTATTAATTTATATTTTATAATAGAATTTATTTTTCTATTTAATAAAATTTTGAAAATAATGTTATCATTCAACTTATATGAAATCAATTTAATTTCAAAAAATCATTACTGCTATGTGATATGAATCTTCCTTTACAAGTATTCATTTTTATTTTCATTAAAATTGTTATTCAAAATAAATTAATTTTTTATTTTGAAAGTAATTTTTAAAATTGAATGTTTATATTTTTCAATAAATATTTTAAAGATGTTTTCATGTAATTTTGAAAAAAAATCATCATTTAATATTTAATATGAATTATTGGGGATATAATTTACTGATTCTATTTATATTCATTCCCATGATGTTTAATTTTTTATTTTGAAGATATCTTTATGAAACCAATTTATTTTTCAGGGGTAATTCTATGATGTTTGTATGAAATGATTTTGAACCCCATTTTTATTGCATGGGATATGAAGTAATGATATGATTATTTTTCATTATATTTTGGAACACTTTTATGTTGTACAAATTATTTAATAGTAATATATTATAAATAATGATAGTGATTATGTAATTAAACAAGATGGTCATTTGCTTATATCCTTGGACTTCAGATACATTATAACCAAGGATGATGATCGTTTTATGACCAAGGATTCATGGGACATATATATCACCCAAATATATTGGTTAAAGATTGATATATAATGAGATAAATAGGACTGGAATGGGGACATAACCAAATTATATAATATGAATTTTCTATAATGATAGACATGAGAGTGATCGTTGACTACTATGATGGGTATGGGAATGAACCCATTCCTTTATTATAGTCTTAACAGTGAGTAATTACTACAGATGAAATTACTTTCTATACCAATGTTTTTAAATGATGTTTATGTATTATTCTGATGTTATTCTATTAGAACTCGTGATATTTCAATCCTTTATTATTCTTATATTTATAAATCTAATTATTTATTCAAATATTCATGATTATGATATATCATTTGTTGGGTATGCTTTTCAAATGTTAAGATGTATTTTTTCATTCCCTTATGTTCGTTTTATACTCAAATGATCATTCATATATGCCTTCATTAAAATTATTTAACATTTTACCTTACCAATGTATATGATTTCAATCCCCAGGTTATTAATAATGGTATTAAGTATGATATTCTTGTGAAGGGACAATTTTATGAAGAACATGATATTTGATGATGTAAATAATATTTGAAATAGTTTTATATGATTCCATGATTCCAATGAAGTACGAAATGTATGATTATAGTATGGAAACCTGTGTTGCGTAATGAATATTAATTTAATTATTTGTAAATATCTATTAATGAAAATTATGGTTTTCTAAAGTCATGGGAGGTATTTAGTTAACTAAATAACTAAAACACCTATATATTGGGACTAACACATGTATCCAAAGCTAAAATATGGATATATTTTTTCCAGATATACTAAGGTGGTGGTGAATTTGAAACAAAAATGTATAGGGATAGTATAGTAAAATATTGGTCTATAATATACATTTAATTGGTATAGTCAAACTATAGAGAATTTTCGATTTAAAATATCTAATACAATCACTATGAAATTAAGGAAATTTTTTTATTATATAAATACATTAATTTTCTTCAACATTAACAACACAGTAATGAAATAATCAGCTTTCACTTTGAAAAAACATATGTGCCATTCTAGTTTACCTATTTTATTTATCTATCAAAATAAATGATTTATTTATAATTAACTATTTAATTACAAAATTCAAAACTAGTATTTAAAAATTATTTAACATTCAATATTAGTGGATTATATTCAATACAAAATTATAATCAATAACAAAAATTATGGATTGTTCATTGTAATTGATTATCATCTAATTATACTAATTAAACTTGGTCTCATAAAATTATATCATTATAGGTGAGGAATGTTCAATGGAAATGGGAAATTTTAAAATATTACAAATAAGTCCATTAGCTACGATATAATAAAAAAATTTCATTAATGTTGGTTACTTATATCCACATATCCAAATATCTTCCCCAACACCATTCAATACTATTCCATCCTAAAAAAACCATAATGTAGCACTACTATTGTAAGATCATATTCCCATCACAATTTCATCCATTAATATAGTTGTTCATCTCCACTCATAATAGGTTATATGTCATTCTAATATATATGGTAGAAAATCATATTTCATGAAACCAAAAATCATTTATTAGTGATTAATGATTCAATAAAAAAATATAGAAAAAGAAATTATAGGGTATGAATTCATGAAAAAATATATTTATAGAAATTATTATTTTACCATACTATATTGAATATAAATATTCATCATGATATAGATATATTAGTATTTTATTTTTATAACATTAGATTGGGGTATCTTGGATAAACAAATGAATATTCCCAAGCAACAAAAAGTTTTATATGTTTTTTAAGAATGAGTGATAAACATAATTTGGGTCCATAATTTTTTTTCTCAAATAATTAATATCTATAAATTTAAAAACCAAGCTTATATATATGATGTATGTTTTATAATAAAAATAATCAGATCATAACTTAATCACATTATATTGAAAAACACTTGAGGAACCCCTAATAAATATGGTCAAAATCTCTTGAAATTGTAGAAATACATTAAATTCATTAAATCATATCAATATTTTTTTCATTTTAGACTTATGTTCAGTCTAATACATATACTGATTTAATGTTAAAAATTTAATTCCACATCAACAAAAATAATAAAATATTATAAATCTGAATCCTTAATAAGAGAATCATAACCATTGAACAAGAATATAATGAATAAGATGATCACAAATCCTTATTCCATAAAAATAAATCCATTCAACTTTATAATTATGTGATCAAATCCTAAATTCAAGAAAAAATTATAAAAAACTGCACAACAATTTTATCATATTTCATTCTATGATAGAAAAGGGGATCCCATGAAAAAATGGAATCTATCCTAAAAGAAGATACACATCATTAAAATTTTAATTATATGGGAAAATATATCCAACATATGAAGAAAAATGAATTAATATTTAGTTTCCAAATACATGATATATATCATTTTTATCTTACAAAGTTATTAATACTGTAAAATTTATATAAGAAAAATAATTTTATGAAATTAAAGAGTGGCATGTAATTGTCACACCATAACGAGTAAAAGAAAAAAAAATCATATGAACCATTAAAATATTTTCTAAATCACCGATTTTTAATTATTAATAATTTTTTTAATATTTATATTTGATTAAGGATTGTTGTAGCACCACAAATCCATAACGGAATAAAACCCCAATAGATAGAACCTAAACATCATAAATCAAGTTCTCATTGTCCAACATGTGTTTTAATTCCGAATTTTCATCTTGAAATAAATTTAAATCAACTTCATAGAATAATATAACAATAGGATAAAAATAAATATTTGAATAAATATACATATAGATGAATAAAAATTTAGTCTTTTTTATTGAAATATTAAAATAATGATAAATAACATGACATAAAACTACTGGTCACACTTCCATCAAAATTTTTATTCCAAAAAATTGTTAAAACTAAATATAATTTCATATTAATAAGTTAAACATCATTAAAATACAATGTGAATATATGAGAAAACTATATAAAAAATGAGTGAATAATTCTCCCAAACAATATAATCCACTTTCATATCTATCTTTCAACTCTAACATCTCTATCCTTACACTAACAACTATACTACCCCATGAACTCCATAGACTTCCCCAACCCCAAGAATAATTCATTAGGATGATTAAGAATATTTGGTAAATTAATAGAATTATAAGGAGTACCATTAAGACATAAAATGTCTCTAATACATCAATATGTGTTTATTTAAAATCTGATAAAATTATGTTACTCTGGGAAAAATATAAAAAAATCATCTATAAAGAGTAAAAAGTAGATAATATATAGATATATATTGAATGAAATTGTAAATTAGAACCTAAAAGAGATGATTTTATATTGATATTTTAAAATATAACACATCAATGAAAAATATAAAATATCATTTTTAAATTTTTTAATTAAATTATAGATGAAGATGATTATGTTTTAATATATATATATATATATATAGAAAACAAAACTACAATATTCATATAGATGTTGATATTACTATAATAGAGACTAATTTAAATTAATATAAATTCAAGCATAATATATTCATATAAATGATTTACAATTTTATTAATAATATAAATTCTATTGTAAAATTTAAAGGTAAATAAAATATGATTTCTATTATATGAATCTCTTTAATTGTTATAGAAAAGATCAAATTTAAATTTAATTCTATATTTATAATTTAATGCTATTCGGAGGGTTAAAATATATAGGATATTAATTCTCAAGAAAAAATTGTCCCGATTAAATGTTATATGGATGATAAAAAATGTTATTATGCTATATGGTCGAAATTAGAAGATACATTTTTAACACATGATTAAATGAGAATTATAATAATTACTACCGTAAAAAAATCAAAACCCTCAATAAAAATGACTATTCAAGAGATTACTATGGACAAATAAAAATTAAAACATTCAACAATATATATATATATAATAAAAATATGGATGAAATATATATCAATATATAATTTTTCTTTGAGAAATGTACGGAATTGATGTATATTTTGGTTATCAAACAATATAAAAAATATTAGTTTAAATATGACATAGTGTATATAAATAAATGATGAAATGATGAAATGTCTCAAAATATAAAAAAAATTATTATAAAAATTATTTTTTATTTTCATAATTTGTGATATCATTGGGAATATATAATAGTTGAATTGAACCGTCGTTGAGTACAGTCATATTTTAAAATTTATAATCTTACTAACTTCCGTATATGAGGCAAGTAGGGTTGAAGCCATAGGGAAGTTGATTATGACCACAATTCTTCTAAAACCTATCAGAAGACCCCATCGTTGTCAATAATGGAGTAAATTTACTATTTTTTATATTTTCATACTTTTATTTTATGTACTTACTAAGCATTATTGTGACTGAACATTTCAAAACATGTATCTAAACTAAATTTATGCAAGAAACAGATGAAAACATGGAGAAATAGGGATATAGAATGCTGATTACTGGAAAATCAAGTAAACTACCGAGAAAAAATAAACATTATACTATTTATAATGTATTCCAATTCACTTAAAAGTTAAGTAAGTGTACCACCATAAATAGAATGAATTACCTTCCTCACCAGGAGTTACGTCCCACAAGAAGTTCGATTTCAGAGTTCACTACTCATGTATAAATTAATAGTGAAAAGTATGATTAAAAAATGACAATAGGTCAAACTTGTCGTTAGTGCCAAATTATTGTGAATTTATTTTTTATATTGATAGATGTGTCCATGATAAATCTCGCCAACTAATAGTGCAATTTTGAAAATTATTTTATAGTAGTAAGAAGTAATTTAATGAATTCCACATTGATCTCTCCGGTCAATTCTAAATTCACTAAAATGATTGAGTGAACAAGTAGAATTTAAAGATAACCTGCATGGTTCACTTTCTTCCTGAACTATAGTTTTTTTTCTAAAATTATCACTATTATGTAAACTAAATTTAGTCAATTATAAAGAAAGGAATTTGAAATAATACCGAGGAAGATATCTCCTTCTCCTAGCTCGAATCGCATTGCCCCTGACCCTCGGGATTCCAGGCCGAGAAGTGCTCCATGATTTGCTACCAGGTTCTCCTCTTCATGGAAGTGAGTGATCGAATATTTTGAATGAATACCCTCTCCTACTCTCTTCTTGCTGCTCTGTTTTAATCTTACTGTCATATACAGCACGTCATCCACGGTTTTCCTCCGACTTCAAATCTCATTCACCTGTGCACCACACACATGCTTTTTTTCGTGACTAACACGTCGCGCTATCATTGCTCATGTAACTAACTCCCGGTGAGATAGTTAATTGAAACTAGATTTGTTCTTAGATCTTGTGTGAACTTGTACAGTTGGGATATAAAAAATAAATAAATGATTCATTGTTTAAATGTTAACTTGTTATAAATAAATAAAAATTTTATTAATTTTTTAAAATTAAAAAATACTAGTAATTATTTTAATTGAAAACTAAAATGTTTTATTTAGCATTGTCACAAGATATTATTTATATATTTTTATTTATTAAGGTGATTAATTAATAATTATATTAAATTAAAAGTTTAGAATATATTAATTTATTAAAATAATAAAATTAGTATTTTATTTCATTGAATATTTATGCTTTTTACATTATTTTATATGTTTATCAAAATAAATAGTTATATTTAAATTACTACAAATTATAAAATTGTATATAGTTATTATAATTTGTAATTAATTTATTCTTTAAGAAGAAAAATTATAATTATTATATTCATGAATGTATTATATTTTTTTATATTAATTTTATTAATAAGTATATAATTTGAGTTTATTTAATTAATTAGGTGTATATTTAATTCTATTATTATTAACTTATTAATATTATTAAAACTATATTTATATTTATTTATTAATATTTTAGTTTTACGTTGGTTTCTTTTTAGTTTTTGTTTATTTTAAAAAATTCATTTAACCCCTCCCCCTATCTGATGTGTTGTGCAGAGGGGAAGGTTTGACATCTTCAACAAAAACCCACGGCGGATTGGCTCCTGTAACGTCTTGCGGCAAGCGGTGGAGGCAGCTCCCAGATCACCCTTGGCTCCCTGTGTGGCATCGGTTCCGGCACGTCCCTGAACCTGCACAGAAGCGGCAGTGCGGTTTTCATTTTCATTAGTAGTGGAGATGAGGACTTGTCCTTCTCCTCTACTTAGCTTTGACGGAACTCCCTTTCATCGCAATGGCGCATGATGGGGCAACCAGATTTCATTAGCTGTGGACAGTGTCTTGAGGTTCTTCGTCAAGGGGTTGCAGTGTCGTGAACTCTGCCTCCTTCTAGAACTGTGCAAAAAGGGTAAGGATTCGAAATCAAAGATGAGCATAAAACTGGGATTGATTTGTGGGTTCAAATCTTCTTGTAATTGTATCAATTATAACTGGCTCAATCTCACACATCAAATCCAAGATGGATTTGAGTTATTATGTTATTGTGATATATAATTTTCTGTTGTTGGAATTTTGTTGTTAAATATCTATTGGAATAAGGAAAAAGTTTGAGAAATTGATATGTGGTTTTGATATAGTACCGGTTCGTCATTGTGTGGAGAATACAGCTTTAGTGAGACCAACAGTGGCAAGGAGGAGTCGGTGTCGGTGTGATGGTGTAAGTATCTCTCAATCAGGCGAAGCTGACTGCTTTGGTGAGGAATGGTGACAAAACGAGATGTAACTGTCTCAAGGGTAGATGAGTTCCACCTTTTAAGGCATGAAACACTGGTGGAAAGGTAGAGGCGGTGAGAGAGATGCAGGGGACCGGTGGTAGAGGCCGGGGGAAACATATTGCATTTTCTATGGCACCGTAGGGGTATTACGGTAGCAAGAGATTCAGTGCAAGAAGAAACAGGGCCAATAATTGATGTGCCACCAGTTTGGACAGGGGGATGTTGGAAATCACAATCCAATCCCATTGGTTTTTTCCCTATGCATCAGTGTTTTCCCAATGCATACCATTTCCTGCGTGACATCTCACATTCCCATGCAGGGGCGGCTCTCCCTCTTCCCATATGCATCTCTTTTTCCAAGTATATCATTTATTGCCTTATTTTTTGTTCCACCTTTAATACTTTGGTGTCTTCTCATTTTTTGGAATAGCCTATAAATATGGCTCATATGTAATCTGGAAAAAACAAGAGTCGTGTGCAATACAAAAAGGTTTCTCCTTTTTGTGAAGTTTTCTCTCCTCCGCTTTCTTTTTTTCTCCTGTGAATTATTTGTTTCGGCTTTGTAAAGCCATCTTCCACCAACAAACTTGTATCAGAGCCCGGTTCGAAGTTATCCTCCAAATTCTGAAGATGGCCACTGTGATCCAGCCGCAAGTTCCAAACTTGTCTAAGGACAACTATGAGAGGTGGTGCATTCAAGTGAAAGCATTGTTCGGGTTGCAAGAATTATGGGAGATCATCACTGAAAGTTATGTAGTGCCCATTGTGGAGGAAGAAGCGGTCTTCATGAATGAAGAAAAGACGACCCTCAAAAATCAATGTAAGAAAGACAACAAGGCATCGTTCCATCTCTATCAGGGGTTGGATGAATCGATGTTCAAAATAATATCTGAAGAAACATCGAGCAAGAAAGTTTGAGATACACTTGCCACCATTTTCAAAGGAGTTGATCGTGTGAAGTGGGTCCGTCTTGAAACATTACGAGTGGAGTTTGAAGCGGCACGAATGAAGGAAGGTGATAGTATCCTGGATTACTTCTCATGCCTAATTCTCATTATTAACAATCTGAAAAGAAACGGTGAAAAAATGGAGGATATTCATGTTATTAAGAAAGCACTTCGATCGCTCACAACCAAGTTCGAGCATGTGGTTGTGGCTATTGAAGAATTGAAAGATTTGGAAAAATTATCTATTGAAGAGTTGGTGGGGTCATTGAAAGTACATGAGCAGTGAATGCAGAAAAATACGGGATCAACAATAGAGCATGCCTTAGAGTCCAAGCTGACTCTACAAGAACCCAAGAATGGCCATGCACAACAGGGCAGTTATCGTGCAAGAGAAAGATTATGTGGATACCATCCAATCTATTAGCAAAAGCAACAAAACTTCAGTAGCTTCCGTGGAAGAGGATACGGTGGAGGCCGATTCACACGTGGTCGTGGAAATGAAAAACAAATGTTCAATTCCATAACTATAAAAAATTCGGCCACTATGCCTCTAATTGTTGGAGCAAAGTGGATCATGATGAGCGATCCAACTACGCTGAATCATATCATCATGAAGAAGAAGGTACGACACTACTCGCACAAGAAAAGGCATCTGAATGCCCCGATGTATGGTATCTTGACACGGGTGCGAGCAACCACATGAGTGGTAACAAAGAACTTTTTGATGAACTCACTGAAGAAATTCATGGCGATGTGACCTTCAGCAACTCCTCAAAGGTACCCGTGATTGGCAAAGGTAAAATAAAAATCTATCTAAAGAATGGTTAGTAGAATTACATTTCCAATGTGCATTACGTACCAAGTATGAAAAATAACATCACAAGTCTCGAACAACTCCTTGAAAAGGGGTATGTTATACACTTGAAGAATTCTTCTTTGTCTGTAAGAGATTCTCACGGGAGGTTGATTTCTCAAGTCCAAATGGCGAAGAATCCCATGTTTCCACTGCACAAGAAAACGAAGTTCGAGGAGTGCCTATTTGGGCACATGAAGAATGATTCATGGAGATGGCATATGCGTTTTGGGTATCTCTATTTTAGTGGGCTTAAACTTCTATCCTCCTCAAGAATGGTGAATGGCTTGCCGACGATTGAATCAACAAATAATGTGTGTGTGGCATGTACACTCGGAAAAAAACAAAGGAACTCTTTCCCAAGTGGAGTGTCCAAAAGAGCAACAGAACCACTTCAGTTGGTTCACACTAATATCTGTGGACCACATGAAACACCATAGCTTGGAGGTGATAGGTATTTTATTACCATTATTGATGATTTCAGCAGAATGTTGTGGGTGTATTGCATCACAAAAAAATCATCTACTTTCACTATCATTAAAACATTCATAGTTCGTGTGTAAAATGAATGTGGACACATAATCAAAGTACTCAGATATGATAGAGGTGGAGAATACACCAAAAATGCATTTAAATGTTTCTCCAGGGAACATGGCATAAACCAACAACACACTGCAGCCTATAAGCCACAATAAAATAGAATTGCATAAAGGAAAAACTGCACTATCCTTGACATGACGAGGACCATGCTAAAGGAGAAAGGACTGCCAACGAGTGTCTGGGAAGAGGTAGTAGTATGTACTTCCTACTTGCTCAATCGGTGTCTAGCGAAGAGCATCAGGAACATGACACCACAAGAGGCGTGGAGCGGCTACAAACCGAGTGTGGTGCATCTAAGAATCTTCGTGTGTGTTGCCTACGCTCAAGTTCCAGAAGCAAGAAGGAAGTTGGATGATCGTGGAGAGATGTGTATCTTCATCGGCTACAGTGAAGCATCTAAAGCCTACAACCTCTACAACCCACTAACAAAAAAATTAGTGGTGAGTAGAGATGTGGTCTTTAGTGAGGAAGAATCATGGAAATGGGATGATGAAAAATCAAATGAAGATATTCCGGTCGAAACTGAAGATTCTGAAGAAAGGCATGATCATCAAGAGAAGACGCCTACAACACCTTCCTCGAGCACATAACCTTCAGTACACAGAAGTCCAGGTGTAAATTCCAACACTCTTGAAAGCACTCCACAAAGTCAAAGTTCATCTAGCTCTTCCTCAGCCATGGCGCCTTTAAAGATGAAATGATTGAGCGATATCTATGAGCAGACTCAAGAGGTAAATCTTTTTTGCCTCTATGAATATCATGAGCCTCTGACATTTCAGAAAGCTTTATGGGAAGAATCATGGAGAATCATGATGGAATAAGAAAGTCATGCCATAGAGAAAAATGGCACATGGGTGCTGGCCACACTTCCTAAAAACCAGAAGAGTATCGGTGTCAAATGGGTGTATAAGATCAAGCGAAAGGCTGACAGTGAGGTTGATCAATACAAGGCAAGGCTCATAGAAAAGGGGTATAAACAGATGTACGGGGTGGACTATGAAGAAGTATTCTCTCTTGTTGCTCTCCCTGACATGGTACAGATGATTATCTATCTTGATGTCCATCATAGTTGGATGGTCTACCAACTAGATGTGAAGTCTCCATTCTTGAATGGAATTCTGGAAGAAGAAGTCTATGTGGACCAGTCTGAAGGCTTTGTTATGCATGGGGAGGAAGATAAAGTGTATCATTTTTTATTATGAATTTTTATGTATAATTAATATAATGATGATAAGTTGTTTTTATAAAAGGTATATTACTTTTGAAAACAATTTACCCGAGAAAAATTAATAAGGGGTAAAAAATATTTATTTAATAGGATAAGAAAAAAATAAGGATTTTAAACAAGTTTCAATGTAATTTTGTCATTATTTCTACCACATATCATCTATAATCAACTAGTTTCCAATTATGTATTTAAATTCATAGTGATTTACATCCCATTTGTTTTAATTGATTATGTTTTTCGTCAAATGCCATCACTTTTCACTTATAAGGGTGTTATTTTATATTAAACTTTAGTCACGAAAACCATCCCAAAATATATCCAATAATATCAATAATATTCTTATCCATAATCATTTTATTCTATTCTAATTAATGGACTATCACCCAAAATGAATAACCATTTCACAAATGTAATAATTCAAGAACAGATTTACGAATTTCTAATAGCCTCTTTTTCATACTATATCATTATTTGAAAACAATCTTCATAAAAATAAACTATACTATAATTAACATAACATATCATTAATGTTTTAATAATATTATGTTATTATAATATTGTAAAAAATATTTCCACCTTTTCCATTCTATTATGAAAAATGAAATCACCACTTGTTTGTTGTGCCAACTACCAATTATATGTAAAAACGCGTCTCATTTAAATTAGCATTTGAAAAATGATTATCTTAATATGTAATAATATATATTTTTTATATTTAAAAAATATTTTCATTCTAAAACGAGCAGATATATTATACATTTATCTTATTCAATGAAAAATGGATTCAACATCTATTAGTAAGTGTGGACTACTAAATCCATGAAACCAATTATTCCAGTTTTTCATTTTATTATTTAAATTCATAAAAATATATATAAATTCATTTAATGAAAAAATATGATTATTTTTATATAATAAATATTCTAGTATTATAAATTTGAGAATATTTTAGTGAGATTATTAATTTCTAGTAATGAATAACATAATCATTTAAAATAAGAGTTCAAAAAGAAAAATATTCTTCTTTACTATCATATAGTTATTTCAATACATTATGATTTCATTTATATAAATCTAATTATGATATATCAAAATAAATAAAACTAAATAATATCATTATTATCCTTATTATATTATATTTAATATAAAACTCTAAATAACCATCCATTGAAAATAGTATGTTCTGGTTTGGGGTGATTTCACCACCTACCTGAATAATAAAATTAATTCATATCCTGTATTAATGTGATAAAATATTTAAATTTATTATTAGAATTAAATATTTATATAGTTATATTTTTTTAGGGTTATTTAAATGGTTTACTCAATAATTATTAAAACCTTTTTTGTTCATGGAGAATTACCAAAACATGATCATCAAAAATTTATCATCTTGAATTTTAACTTAAACTACAATGAGATTAATTAATATATTTTATTATTTCATTGAATATCAATTTTAGTGACATTTAATATCATATACAGATGAAATTCATAATAAATAATTCGAAGGAAATTTTTATGAAACTAGTTTAATATGATACGTATTAACAACACGTAGTGTTGAAAATAGTTTAAAATGGCAATACACCAATGAATAGAATAACTATTAATGATGTATAAAGACTATTATAGATATTAATAATGTATTTCAGTGTGTATTTATTAATCCTAATTTAATTATTTAGGAAATTTTGTGGTAGTGAAATATAAATCCAGACATAAGTAACTGTTTTCATCTAAAACATGTCTCTTTGTGAAATTGTTGATATTTTCACCTAATTAAATTTTTTTGAGGATATACAGACTATATGATATTTCATATCATAAAATTAAATTTATTCATAGAATTTTGTGACCAATTTGAATTATTACCTTTCATTGTGTCTAGATTAAGATTTTTCCCAATCAATAAGTGGGGGTTTCCATAAAAATAATTTTTATTGAGACATAGGGTATATTCTATATTTATTTCAATTTTTGGTTTAGTATGTTTAAATTTATGGATTTTTAAAATATTATACATTATTTAATATGAAATTAACATTTCATGGGTTTACATCTCAAAATTTCATCTTCGTGACATGTTTAGAAATATTCATTTAATTTCATTGATGTGATTTATATTCCCCCTATTTGATTTAAAATATCATTAATTATTTTATAACAATTATATATGGTGTTTAATTTCCTAGCCTCTCTTTCTATGTGTTATTCAAATGTTTCCCAATATAAAAGTATGTTCAATGTTCCATTTTTGAATAATTGATAATAGTTACATGTTATTCACTATGATTACTTAATATGGTCTCGTATTGATTTAATATACATTGGGATTTATATTATATATTTTCTTTAAATTAATTGTACATAATAATTTAGTACATTAATTTTAAAAAAATTCCTTTTGAGTAATGTTTTTCTTTAATGGTAGGTGTTTTTTTACACAATTTTCATTCACTGATTTATTATCATTCACCATAAATAATTACATATAATATTAATACATTATAATATTATATATTTTACATGTTACTAACATGTAATTTAAATTATTTCACATGATCCCTTATTCAAATGCATCATTCTTGATGCAATTTATTTTCTAAATAGGATATTGATAAATAGAATCCATATTAATTAATTTATAATTGTATATTTTGAACTATGATTTTCCAATTATAGTTTGACATACCAATGATTTAAAAAACAATAGATGATGTGGTTATAATCTAAATTAAATAATATTATATATAATGAAATTTGGATGCACGTTTGGAATATATACACATACATATAATTAACATAAAAAATATTTTAATGTATTAACTCAATCACAAATATAATTCATGATGAGTGGGGCTAAGTCTGCACAATAGGAAAGACACAATCATGCGATATATTTTGGATATTCACATTTTCTTTATAAACACTTATGATTTAAAATATTATACTTCTAAAAAATTATGGTAGTGAATTTAGACCCCTGGATTCATCCTTGTAAGGCATTGAAATATTTATAAATATTTTCCCAGAGGTAGGAGCATATAAGGCATGCAATTTCAAGGCCTCGTGTTCAAAAATTTTAAATATTAAAATTTTAAATATATTTTATATCATGCACGTGGATAATTAAAGAATCATGGGTAACTCAAAATGGGTGATCATATTAAAAATTTGATAACAAGGATGGGTCTTGAATGTGGTTTTTTCCCGAGGAATGATATAAAATGACTCATCGTAGGATGTTCTGTCCCCTCGCTAGTTGGTGGTGCATTTAACTAGTTCAATAATTTTTTTATTAAATTAATTAAATGTATGATTAATTAAGTGATGATATTTAAATATATCCAAATAGGTATTTTTAGTCTTTTAATAACCATGATATCATCAAATAATTCCACCCTTCTTATCCTCATTGATAGTGAATGAAGAACGAATGACAAATAATGAACAACCACTGATTTAGGGAGGATTGAAGTGCATCAAACACAACGGCTCCTCTTAAGCCAACTGGAAAGCATTTTCTTAAACAACAATCTATCCAAGAATTCATAAGACTCTTCATTAGTGTTTTTACACCCTAGATGAAATTATAGAGAGTTTATAATATTTATTCATCCGTCAACCCCACATTTTCTTAATAGAAATTGATAAAAACAAAGTGTTTATTATTTGTTCGTCTAAACTGGATAACTGTTCTTGATTGATTGGACAGAAACTCTTATAAAATTATCATAACCCTTGAGTATTATTTTTTTATCCCTCAAATATTTGGGTTCACTTCCAACAGAACCCCTCGATTCCAGAATCGACAATGTTTGGAAACCCTAAACTTGATGGGGCACCTGAATTCAGGATGGATTTGGAAAACAACAATGGAATCACGGGAAAGGAATAGATTTAGAAATTGAATGAGGAAAGGAAGAATAATTCATAACCTCCATGAAAATCTATCGACTATCACTATCGTGATAGTGTGTAGAAGTTTGAGTTAAAACATTGTTTCAGAATGAGGATGATTAAAAATGAATTATGATGAAATCCTATTTCGTTTGATATGATTCGGAGTTTCTAGAGAAAAATCAAGTGTATGTGTCCACTGTTTGAGAGAATTTGGAAGTGGTGGTCAAAAATTGGATAAAACATTAGATATCTTGAAATCCCAAACTACAAGACATACACCATGAATAACATATGTTGTATAGCCTATGTCCATGGAGGATCTAGGATTTCACAGTACTCATATAGGACACGGTGTTTACAACACATGAAATGTAATATATCCCCCTTCATATATGAACAAGCAGTGTGAATAACCTCATGACCATAGGACAAGGGAGGTCCCTAGATAGGTGGGAAACACCATGTATTCTACCTCAATGTCATGTAACACAACACATATAGGACTTGAATACTAGCCAGAAGATATGAAATTGTAATCGAGAATGACCACACACTATATTGGACCCATACATTTCAGGAAATTCATTAGCTTTTCCAAGTGATATTTAATCCTAATTTTCTCGTACTTTTGGAATCGGATTTTGGCCTCTGTGATTCCTATCCAATGTGTTTTCTGACATAGAATGTGATGGTTCCATAAGAAGTATAATTCAAGAAATGAGATGCATTTTCTTGGTTAGAACACATAAAGACATTACACAATGTCATAATTGATCAGATATGCATACAAGAGTAGTTTTGGGATGCCCATCTATCTAGACTAGGTAGTGTAGTACCTAATGATTTAGGTGTAACCCTCCAGCTGGGCGGGGATGTCTAGTCCTTGATGATCTCATGTTACCCTCAAGTATGATCTTGGTAGTGTTGTTCCATGATGTTTCAAAATGACACTCTAGTTAGGATGGGTATTTTATTCCCTAATGACCATCCATGAATGACCCAATAGACATGATATATAGTGGTTCCCCCTTTACGACTCATTGGGATTACCCTAAAAATGTGTTTTCGTATTATCATTCCTTTGTGACATTCCTAATAGATAACCTATAGTTGGAATGGGAAGTGGAATTCCTTGGTGACTATGATAGATGACCATTGACTATGTGACCAAGTGGAGTGGTATATTTTGACATACCTTTGTACTCATGAAGAATATGGTTTCATTCCTCTTTAAAAAAGTTCTTGTGATATGATGAAAACAATTTGGATGAGCCAGTTTCATCAAATGGGCATTGTATCAAGGTGTGATGATTTTGAGATCTTTGACTTGGGACATCGGGGAATCCATATGAGGAACACCACGTCACAAGGTGATTTACATTTAATTTTTGGATACTCACTTTCAAGGGATTAGAAATGAGATGGAGATACCCTTAATCTCTTGTTTGGGTATCTTTGAATTAGAATATATGTTTAGTTATCTTGTTATAGTACCCACAGCTTCATAATTGGAAACTCTTATTCCTGGAGTGGTGAAGATGCATAGTGTATTCCACAAGCTATCCATGTCTAGAATTTTATTTTTCAATGTGTGTAGTCTCTATTTATTGGTAGTGAATACTCAATGATAACATCATATCCTCACCATTTCAAGCTATATATTTTAGGATGAGTCTAATTTCACCCTATTGTTGGTTTGGGTTATACTCTTTCTATTAACTTTTACTGTACATTGTTCTTACTACGTATTTATATTTCATTGTATCTCATATTACTTCCCCTTATCATTTTCATGGTATATTTTTGGGTATGTATATACTCACCCCTACTTGGGTTTTCCTTACCAGTTTCATGTCTTTGAAAGATGGTGGATATGTTGATCATGATCTTAGAAGATATTAGGGATACATGCATTGTTGACTGCTTATGGTGATGAGAGTTACGATTCAGAAGTGAGGCCTCTCTCAGTTGTTACATTTTTCTGGTTTCCATTGGGTTGGGATAGTTTTCTTGTTTCGCATGTTTTTTTAGTTTTACATTTCAGTTGAATCAAACATACAATTGAAACATCTATAGGTTCATTTATGTTCATTTTACATAATAGGTGTTTGCACTCATTATAGTTATCATCTGCATTTCTTTATTGTCTGGGATGTGTTGATGTGTACATGTTTTAGGAAAATGACCCGTATGTTTTTTCTTCCTTGGACACATATTTCCAAATATTTTCCATTATATGAGGGATTGGGGTAGTTACGAGTCGAGCCTACACTAGGGTTGGGTCATGATAGAGTGGTATAAAATGAATTTTGAACTTTGGGTCATTATTCAAATGTTTTCATAAATAGGTCTTGGTTTGTTATAGGGAACCAGTTTCAGTGTGTCTTAAGAGGGGATCTCATGGTAGGGAGTCTACTGATGGAGTATGTAGGTCGATATAACTATTCACCAGATTCCTGATTAGTCTCTTGTCAACTCGGAACGTAGAGTCATTTTTTCGAGGGAACATGGGTACATTTATCATATTTGGTTGAGTATTTGATGACCCTTTTTTATTCATATTCCTATTCTCATTATATATATATATATTTGTTCTTATATGACCTCTATAGACCATGATCATTTTTAAGATTCCTCTACGATGACAGTTATCTAGGATACCAGCTCTTGTTTGGGATGACAACCCTATGAATGATGCGGCATCAATTTAAGCTCTATCTTGAGATCAGCTTCCTCCTGGTAGGCAGGTAGTGGTAAACCCACCCATTGATGGGTTACTCTAATATCTGTCTCAAGCATGAGGTCATAAAAAATGATTTCATCATAGATATTCAAATCATTTTTGGACAATTCCATTCAGAGACGTGGCTTAAAGACACTAAATAATTGATTAATTATACTCTTGGTTGGAAAATATTTTCATAAGCATACCATGAATGTCTTGTATTATTTTCTTTGTAGGTACTAATAGATTCATATTCCTATTACATTAGTTCAGGTAACTCCTTATCCATCATTGTTTGATGAATATACGGAATGAACTTATTATAATATATGTTCTTGCACCAATCACAATAAATGAATTCAATTTCACCTCTTTGCCTCATATACTAGATAAGGTTCCACTATTTGTCAACATCGGCTTTAATATGATCGACTAATTAGAAGAATATATCATGGTCATGAAATTGGAGAACTGAAAATATATTGTCAATGGTATTGATCCATTGTTTAGAAACTACGGGATCAAAAACCCATTGAAAGAAGGTTGGAACTACGTCATTAAGGAATCAACAGAATTTTGTTACCTCTATTTCTCTTTTAGAAGTACTCCATGATTCACATATTGAGAATGTTGTGCTATTATATCTACAAAAAATTTTATTTTATCTCCAAAAAATTTCAGTTGTTTCGGAGGACATTAATTTTGTTTCTCGACACATTCACCATTATTGTGGTTCTGTCATGTTCCAGTCATTGAGTAAAACCAAGAATAATAATTATATAAACAACAATCATAATGGGAAACCCACATAATCATGAATGAAAATAAAATTTATGAAACATTAGGTTTTTTCTATGTTATTCAGGATCATTTCTAAAACACCAGGATTTTAACCTATACTTCGACATATCCTTTGGGTTCATACTTTTGTTTTCTCATTCTAGTTTCAATTTTTTATCTATACCATTCATTTTATACAAATTATAATTACACATACCTTACATATATTGATATCACTTGAATGTTCATGAACATTCATTAAAAATATAACAAATACATAATAGTACCACATAAGTATAGTGTTTTTAGATACTGGGAAATGTAAAAAACATTTTTATAATACATCCTCATTTTCTCTCGGTTATGTTTTCATAACTAAACCCCTTTTGAAAAATATTTCATAACATACATATTTATGAAATGTTTAAAATAAACATGTTAAATGGTGATCTCATTATTCATAGTATGGGTAAACAAGGAAGATATTATTCATGTCATAATAAAAAGACATTGTAACATAACATTTGAATAACATATCTTTCATATGATAGATTGTGATATCATCTGATAAGATAAATAATGTAAGTTCATAAGAATCCATGAACATAATGCTGAAAATTATAACATAGGACATTAATAGTATTGGAATACACAAAATAATAGAAAATCATTACATATTAGTGAAGGTTGACTTTCAACAACATCATAGTGGACAAAGTCCACAACTGAACTGAGTTTACTTCTTTTTCCAGCCATGTATTACATAACAAAGATCATTTCTCATTACATCAATCAATTTCTCATGAGATATATATATTTTTCCAATGAATTATATGGTTATATAGGTCCTTCCAATATAATAATTTAATAATTTTTACGTGTTCGATAATTGAAAAAACCATTCATCATATCCCATGGAATAAAATGGGATTTTGTAAACAACATTCCACCATAACAAAATCCATGTATATAAATAGATTTCATAAATAGAATTACATAATCAAAACAAAAAAACTATATGAAAATTAAGGAAATTATACATGAATCGTATCATTATTAAATTACTAAATCTTATATTGAAAAATATTTTTGATAAAACACATGAAATTAAATCATGAGAAAAATGTCATTTCTTCTTAAAAAAATTTCTTTTCCCAAAATGAAGAAAAATTTTAAATCAAAAGAATTTAAATGTAAATAAATATGAAATCATGAAGAGGAAGCTAAATGGATATAGAGTTTTATGAATATGTTAAAATAGTTTCATTCCATACAACATAAAAAATATTCACCTCATAATTGTTATGGAAAAGTAAAAATGATTATCGTATCGAAGAACGACAAAATATTCCTCACATACCAATTAATAGAAATTAAAAAAATGAAGAAAGAAAAATTATATTTTTTTAAATAATAGAAATAATATTTTATATTTTGGAAACCTGGATTTGGATGATAAATATATCACAATATATATTAATGTCTTACCAATCTCGTATAATAATATGATAGTGAAATTATCCCTTAGATTTTTTGTCTGATTTCATTTTTAAATATCCAAAACTCATGAATACTGATTTAAATAATGAAATAGAGATATTTAATAGTCATAGTAAATTTTATGATATGATATATGATCTTATTATAATCCATTTTTCAATATCATTTCCTTATTTGTTGATGTTTGTGTATTAACTACTTCATTTACTTATACTTTTTTTACCGAATATGTTTCTCTCTGTCACAGGTACTAATTATATCATTAGAAATGCTATTAACAATATATATATCATATTTATTCATTATACACTTAAAAATAATTATTCTTTAATTAATATCATGTATTATGAATCACATTGCATCGTTGGGATGATATACCATACAAACGCACGGGGGACGATATAATTCCAAAAATTGTTAAATGGTATTGAAGTGGACGGTTTATTAAATTTCATAATAAATATCAACTTATAATAATCATATATAGATATGATTCCATCATTATACCCATCCATGTAATGTGGTTGTGAAAAATAGATTACACCACAACATAGAGAAGGTAAGCCATACCTACGCACGTGTGGTGATATTATTTTTCGTAGGATGGATAAAAAGTGGAATATTGGGGATCTATATTCATAATAACATTTCAATATAATATTTATAATGAATTTATTACATTATAATTAAAATAATCATGAACATTAAGTATAAGAAGAAATATGTTTGAAATAATGGGTCAGGGAAATTTCCACTTCAACAATGCGCTTCCTCTAAATCTCCTCTTAGAGCACTGGAGTTGGTTTTTTTAGAAGACCAGAACCACTATAATGTAACTAGGGAATAAGACATGGGATGGGTGAGCTTGATATTCAATGTTAAGTTAAGAGGTTATGGAGGATGTTCCATTTTATAATTGATGTGAGGATCACTTTTGGAATCTTCAAAAATATAAATTTATAATAAAAACAACCCCCATAAAAAACCACATAAATATCAAAATTTCGAAGAAAATATTGGATAGAGCTGTAATATCATCAAACAAAATTTTTTGGACATGTTTTTTTATCAATTTAAAGAGTAACATTTTAAATAACACTTAGTTAATCTATTCAAATTTTAACAAATGTAACTAAAACTTCAATATTAAATGGGTTCCATATTTAATTAATTGATTTCAATTAGATCATAAAAAATTCCATAAAAAATTCAAGACCATAGTATAATTAAAAAATAGTTTTTAAAATAGTTTTAATGTTTTTACATAACTTAATAATACAGTATTTTGATATACATTCAATACATTTAATATTGACAATATTCAATTCATTGATTTTAAAATACACTAAGATGACATGTTAAATTTAAAATACAATTATTAAATTTTTAATAGGTAAATGTAATCAATAAAATTTACTAGACATATTAATCATCCTTAATTTTCTTTATTTTTAAATATTTTATAAATTTTATATTTTATTTCTAGTTATTAAATAATTACTACATCAATTTTGTTTAATTATTTAATTAAAATATTTTTTTATTAAAAATTTAAAATAAAATAACAAGATGAAGATAATTATACTATAATTTATAATAATATTTTTAGTCAAATTTATATTCTTGAAAATACATAATGTAAAATATTATATATATTAAATTACTAATGTGAAAATTTTTACATCACATTATATAAAATAAAAAAAATTTCACAATCTCTTCTATAAGTCCATAAAAGGAAAGTAATATAAAAAATGGATGGATTTGGATGAGTTCTGCCTGACCAATACGAAATGGTCATGTTCTGGTACTTCTATGGTTATTAGTATTTTTAAATTTTTTTTAGTGATTTATCATAAAATAATTAATTTTATCATCATCGAAGCTCAAGTCTTTATGGTAATTATCTACATCCTAAAAATTACAAATTAATAATCATGAGAAATAGAAAAATTTTATCTTTCAAATGATAATTTATAATCATATATATATTGTGTTTATAATTATATAAAAATTAAATTATTATTAAAATTCTAGTAGTAACTATTTAATTTATATTTAAATAAAATAAATTAAATATTATAGACTCATCATTGTGGCTTCCGATGAACACCATTTATACCCTAGAAAGATTTATCTCAAAACACACTCATCATATGATATTAAATAAATTACTTAGGTAACTTTATAGTATAATTATTTCCCTTAATTACCCTATTAACCTTTTTAACGAAATAATAAAATTTTCTGAAGTTAGTATTCATAATGCCAAAAAATAAAGTAAAGATATTTCCATAATTTGGAAATAATGATCCAAATATGAATTAAATTTTGAAAAATTCAAAAAAAATTAGTATTAGAAATTAATTTAAATTTAATACCCTTTTTGGAAAGATGGAATGTATTTTAAAAATTAAAACATTATAAATGATTGAAATGTTTTTACATCTGAATTCAATGTAAAATTAATGATAATGACATATATTATATTAAATGATAAAAACATATTATATTTAGAAATAAAAACCATTCAATATTATAATTTATCAATATAAATTATTCCAAATTTAATTTTTTCCCCATTAAAATATACTTTATTTCATTTTTTCACAAAATTTTTATAGTTATCCAAAAAATACTAAAAATTCATTCAATATAATTTTTTATATCCATTATAAAAATAACATGTTTATTTTTTCTTATTAAAATTAATAATATTTTAAAAATATTTCTTTAAATTTGTTTTCCATTCAATGTTAAAAAATTACTCTTTTGAAAAGTATAGGTTTTTATATATCAAATATTTTTTATTAATACCCAATGTCAAAAATATATACTGAAAGTTTATAAAAATGATTTTATTAATTATATAACACATATATTTCAATAATTTCATCAAAGCATATAAATTCACTCAATTTATTGTTTTAATAATTTAAAAAATATAATTGAATTATATTTTTCCCAAATAATTATTAGCGAATGAGTTCAAAATACATTTTCATATGTTTGTTATATTTTTTCTTGATAACATAACGACTAAGATAAAATGGTTATTTTATAATAAAGGAATTTCCTGGTTCATTTAAAATCATTATTGTGTGCAATGAAATCAATTGAAGAATTAAAATTATTGGTATAAAATATTTTATAAAATAATTTGGGTGTTACATTTATCAATGTTACCCACAAGTAACTACATTTCCAATGTATTTATAAAATATATAATGATCAATTAAATTCAAAAACTATATTCCTTATTAAAAATATCTATTTTGTGTAACGAATAACACTTTTATCTAGGTTATACCTATGAAATTTTATTATATTATTATTGAAAAAATTTAATATATAAATGATATATTTTCTAGGGAATTAGAATATCCATCTAATAATGAATATTATTTATTTGGATAAATTTAATTTTTAAAAAACTTGATAAAAATAAATTGATTTTTTTAGTTTTATGGATGAAAAAATATAAAAACACATGAGATGAGACAATCATATAAGTGTATTTTACTATAAAACAATGTCTAAGGGAGAAAAATTAATGCACAAAAATTAAGATATTGTGTAATAAATAATTTCAAGGTAAACTTAGTGTAATCATATATTACAATCTAGTGAATGTAAAATAGTTTTAGCTTCATGAAATTATGTAAATTTTGTATACATTAAAAAAATTCCTTTAGACTTTTAATATATAATAAATAATATGAAAAATCATAAAAAAAATGAAATTTTACATTTATTCTTTTTAAAATTAAATGGAAAACCTAAAATGTAATTATGGAATCATTAGGAAAATAAATATTACTTCTAAAAAATAATTTGGCCAATATGACCCCAGATAAAAAATATACTCTATCTAAAATTTTAATTTGAATGGATTTAAATGTAAATTTTTATTTTCTTGATTCAATAAAAAACAAGGGTAATATTAGAATTAAATATGTATACTCAGAAAATTTTCAAAGGATATTATGTTGGATGATGACATAAAATAAAATCTATATAACAATAAAAATTCTATGATTGTGGCATAAAGAAACCACCAAAAAAAATTTAAAGATAAATTCAACTAGCCAATACATTCCTTCGAATCAATTTCCACTAAGCTCTTGATGACATATATTTTTACGTTAAATTTTATATATTACATAAAGTATTTAGGTGCCATATAGGGACCCTTGTAGGGTTATTATATAAAATCTCTAAAAACTAATTTTTCTATGTCTATATATTATCCCTAAATATAAAATATCCTTAAAAATAGACATAATTTTTCATCAACTACCAATTTAATCCATTACATCAAATATTTTCATTAAAACATGTTAAATTATACCCACTTTAGTCAATTATGATTTTAAAATGTACATACATGCTCTGTCATAATGTAAGAACTATCATATATCTAAACAAACCTATGTATCACTGGTTATGTTCCCTAGATATCCAAAATGACTAATATAAGTGCCCTACTACACCCCATCACAACATAAAAATTTCCCTCCTCTGTAGTTTCATTATATATCTATAATCACATAATAAAACACACTCATATCCAATCACCTATCACACCACAAAAATCATCATCTGTATTTTAATGCCTCAATATGATGATAGAGTGCATTATCTACATAAGATATATGGACATCAGTGACATAATCTCACAAATAGTTAACAAATCCACATGTGTTATACATTTATAGTATATATATAAATAAAATAACTAAGTCAACTTACCAAAAAAATCATTTACAACCCCAAGAGAATATAAATGAATAACATTCATATTTACTATTAAAAATTTCAAACTTCATATGCATCACACCAAAAACCCAAAAAATAATGCATATTAAAACACCCAATCCAAAACATACATCCACTTACATAAAAATACATAATACAATAGAAACAACTCTTACTATTCCAAAATAAATTCTCAATGATCTGTCTACCCCTATAATCTTATTTGAACAATAAATATCCAATAAAAATTTTTACCAGCTTATAAAAATATGAAATATAACTTCTTAATTCATTTACTTATATATAACACATTAATAATTGGAAAACTAAAAGGGACCCCCATCATATATATTTTAAGACATTACTCATATTCAATTTCATACTAGTATGGTTTAAATTTTATAATTTATAAAAATGTAAAAAATCACAATACATATTGTTTTCAGTGTGGGATAATGGAAAAAATGAATTATAGGCATAACTCTAAAATGGATAACTATCATTACATAGATTTCCTTTATCATTTATATCTAAGACAATTCTGAAAATTATTCTATGATATATCCCTAATAGAAATTTTGAAAAATAATAGATTGTTATGAATATTTTTGGGTAATCAGTACATATCCATGAAACAACATAATATTCCATGATCCAACGTGAAGTAAAATCAAAACTTGTATAAAAATCAATTAAAAAACAACAAGAAAATAATTGTAAATCCCCTTTGTCTATGAGTCTATGGTGTCTGAATATATATTTTTCCATTGGTAATTGTTAAACTCGAAACATAAATATAATGTCATTTTTCACTACAAAAAATTAACATATATGAAAAGTAATTCAACCATATGTCTTTGAAAGGAAGTGATAAATATTCATTAACATAAAACTACAAAAATAGGTCTCATGGTAGTTTAAAACCACCAACTGTGACCTAGGTGTACTTTTATCAAGATTCCATGTCAGATCCCATAAAATAATATTCCTTGAACATGGCAACATGATATAATAATATAATGGGTTTGAAAAAAAATCATATAATCATGGTATGTGATATATATATATGAGTATGATTTCATCAATAAATCTATGGAATTTTTTTCAAATGATAATAAAAATATACCAAAATTAGTTTAAAATAATTAAACTATAATGATTTACATTTTAGGATGAAAAAATAAATAAATATTATTTTTTTTCAATAAAATTTTTGATTAAAACATAATTATAACAATTTAAATATTATTTATAAATCACAATATATAAAGATATTACATTTCATAATTTGTTCAATATTATATTCTTTAAGTACATTTATTACTATTTTACATGATTAAGATATATAAATTAAGAAAGGATAATAACATTAAATGGATATTCAATAGATGTATAAAACATTATTTATTCAAGAACAATTATACAATTAAGGTGATTGAGAAACAAAAAATAATCCATGATGAAAGGGAAAATTCAATTACTTGTCGTGAAAAAAATGGATTATCCTATATAAATTTCCATGTATAATGATTTCATGTGTAAATACAACATAAAATAGTGAGTCCATCACAGTAATGATGATATGAAAATAATAACCAATCAATATGATCACATTATGTCTCTTGTTTCTATTACATACCACATCCTTGAACACCCACTTTACTAGGAAACCATCCTTTCCTTAAATCAGTCAGGTTCCCTATGAAATGACATTATGTGGTGTGATTCTACTAAAAATTCAATTATAATGATCTCTCTATCAAACTACTATAATTCTGATGGATATTCATATATGGTGACTGAGACAATAATTTTATTAGAATTACAATTGAATCTCAAATTACTATTAAAATTGTCTCATTATCTCAACATCCCAATAATTATAAATTCACATTTTCCACCACCACTAAAATCACTCAAATGAAAAAACTCTTCCTCAATACATATAAATGGAAAATAAATGAATACATTTTTTCAAAATAATAGATTATAATAATTTTGGGTCATCAAAAGGTACCAACAAAAAAATAATACATTAGCAATTTCAAATGAATAAATTTTCTCTAAACAATAGTTTATATGGGTAATAACCCACTATTCCTTTTACAAGGCATAATGAAAATTTGAAATTAGAATTTAATCCAACAATATTATTCAATATATACCTATTCCATTTAATGATATTTCACCAATATTAAATGTTTGAAATAATTTCACAAAAATATTCATCACCATTTTTTATCATGGGAAAATTATTTATTCATGATCTCCCAATAACAAAAATTCAAAAATCATGAAGAAAATCATTAAAAACAATGACCTATGTATAAAAAAAATATATCATCAAAAACAATGTGGAAAAACATTTCATTAAGTCAACTAATTTTATATAAATAATTGAATTCCAATTTTAGCTATCATATTATGTCCTTAATACCTAATGATGAATAAATATTCAATAAAATATATTTAATATAAAAAGAAAAATAACAAGGAATTCATGAATTGATAAAACCCGAGATTAAAATATTTAATATAAAAAAGAAAATCCATATTAGGATTATGTTTTCCAAGATATGATATATTTATACATAATATAATAAAATATCTTTTATTATGTTTTTCAAAGTCATTCATCTTTGAACATGTATTAAAAAAAGAAATAAATTTCTATTAATTATTTAAAAAAATTAATTATAGAATGAATGAACATCATAGAAACACATACATGTTAAATAAAAAAATTTCAAAAATGGAGGTATTTGTTATAAAATATATGGTGTAATCACAATAAAAATTAAATAACAACAGTAAATATTAATATAATAATAATCCCATAGAATAATTCATAAGACGCCCTTAGAGGACCTCACAAAATTTAAACACAAAATCACGTGGTGTATAGAAATAAATATTTCATCCATTGAATCATTTAAATCCATTATGTAAAATGAGTAATTAATTTTCCAATTTACTATAATCATGAATCCATAGGGCATAGAAACATTTAAAATTGGATTTACATCCTTTAAAATGTTTTAATGAATAATTTTGAAACAATTAACTCAATAAAACTAATAAATCGTATATATATTTCAACATTGAGTATGAATAATGAAAACATTGAATTGGTATTTATATTTTACCATAAAATATATTTTTAAATGGGTAACATATATTTACATTGACACAACTCTTAAGGGTCATGAAACTATAATTTTACCCATTGGAACCCTATAAGAACATTGAATTAGCAGTATGAAAATAAAGAACTTTGATATTGGAATTATTTTGATCCAACAAACCCTTATGTGAGACCATTATTTTACCATGTACCCCTACATGATACCCTTAAACAACACACATTCCATTACATAGTGTATCCCATACCTATATACAAGACTGAGTACATTTATATAGTGTTGGAGTACACTTAAATATTGCATACAGTAATTATTTTTGCCGTACATAGACAATATAAGATGTTGATTAGAATTATGAAATAGCTAGTGTACCCTTACATTGTAAATATTCAAATGTGTCTACCCGTATGCATCTATGTGAAACATTATATTATAGTTTTATAATTCATGGTAGAGGGTTGTTACACGTATGCAACCCATGTATACTAAACATGGGTAAAATTTAAATTAATTATTATTTAATTTGGATTATATATGTTTCAAATTAAAACCAAACATACTAATAAGTCCAATTAAAACTGGAATCTTAAATTTTAAAAAACTAATTGATTTAATCCCCAACCATGTGTTCAATAAAAAGGATAGAATGTGATAAGTCATAAACAGCTCTCACACTAAGCTAATGAGGTGGACCATCAATAATATAGAAATTGATAAAAACAATGGCTTCAACATGTAAAAACTCTAATATTAACATAAAAATATAAAAACACAATAGTACTAGTTGAAACATGAAAAAATATGAATGAATTGGAAATCAACCATCAGTCTTCCAACCATTTAATGATAAAAATGGTTGGGAAATATGAACTAAAACTGTTAAATATCATTAATTTACCATAATTTTCATACATTAATAATTTCATAATATTTTAACCTCAATAAATTTTATTTCCAAAAAACATAAATGAGTAAAAATGTGAAAATATTCTAAACATCCATCATTGTATTAACCTACATCATTGAATGAATATAACTGAAAATGACTTATTCATTGTGAATGATCACATTAGTAACCTAGGATTTTCATCATTGACCCTTTCCTTGAAATGAGATTTTTTAATCATCCACCAACCCATTAATAGCCTACTCCATCAATATTCCAGATATTATTAGATACCAAAAAACTCTTCCATGATATATCCATTTCCATAAAGAAATTTGTTGAAACCTAAATTATTGTGCACAAATGTGGTACTGCACTCTCACAAACAAGATCTTTCATCACATCATGACTGATCATTAACTATAAATCCATATGAAAATGACAGGATGGAACATAAACCAACAAAATGGTATCAATTGTTAACCATTAGTCAACATCCATGGGAGGAATATATGAGAAGTATTTAGGAAAATAACCCCCATATTCATATAAAGGATCATTATTAATTAAATTTGTATATCTCAAGTAAAAAAACTATTTCAGACAAACTAGAATAATTATAGATTAAGAAAATCCATTCAAAAGAACTATATAACAAGGAATCATGTAGGAATAACAATTGAACAAAACATGACTTATGATCAAATCCATGGACTAAAATATATCATCGAAAAAATCCCATGTGACGACACAATATATCAATAACACAATATAGTGTCTTAAATTCAAGGACATTCAATATATAGGAAAACAAATTACACTTCAATACTAGAAACAAAGAACATGATTAATATTTATGTTAACAAGTAGATCATTTAATACATGAAATGTTTCTATATGAATATTTTGGCTAAATCATAGTTTTTTGAAGCATATGCCTCACTGTATTTAGGCATTGATAATCTCTCATCAAAACTCGGAATTTTGGTATCCCAATATAAATGACCCTTTAGTGAGGCTCAATAATCCGCAATCTTTATAAACTCTTTGATCATTAAAATATTATTTCATAGAATGACCTAGTTACCAATATTTACGTGTCATAAAATGTGTTATCATTACCTTAAAATATTTACATTCCTCATCCCAATTTAAAAAAAACATAAGGTGGGAAATATCCATCATACAAAATAGAAAATAAATAAAATCACCTATTTTATCTATCTATTAGTTTTATTACAAATAATAAGTAGATTTCTAGAACCATTGAATAACAAGTTGAATATATTTATAGTATGGTGGTGATTAGTTATGTGTTAATACCCCTTCAAAAATATATAACCTTAATGTATTCGTCAACAATATACATTTTTTATAAACAAACCAACCATGATAATTTATTTCTATATTCCACAGATGATCTCTATCTTAGACATAGAGAAATGATATTAGAGTAATATTCTATTGTGACTTCCATAGGGTACTATAACATAATGAATATAATAATTAATAATAAAAAATAAATTCTTTACTAACGAGAAGATATAATATCAACATATCACAACACTCTGTTGGATACCTAAGACAAGTATTTAAGGGGATTGACCATCTTCAAATTAGGAGTATTGGAATAATCAAAGATATATTTAACATCATCAATACTCTATAATACATAAAGAGAACCCAAATAATATTCATTAAATGGTGGATGATGATTCAGGAAGTACTATGACGGTTCACAATATTTGATTGGCCATAAATCCAACAATTTATCTGTAGTCTAGGATGCTTCATCATCTAGATATTTCACTACTAAACCATTTTGAGAGAAAAATTAAAATACATAATGATTATATATTTTTTCAATTTTTCAGGAAGGAAATTATAGAATAAATTTTCAGACATCGGAAACAAATCATCATCAAATAAAAAATATTATATGATCATGAAAAACCTCATTCATGCGAAAATATTTTAATAAATCCATAAATGACATTTATAAAAACTTCATAGTTTTTAATGAGATTATAAAATTTCATTTAATAGAAATTATATTTTTCTCTATATATTTATATATAGATATAAGGTCATTATATTTTTAATATATCCATTTACATCTCTTTGAAATTCCTCCCAGGTTTCAAAATCACTAGTCTCATTTGAAAATTTTAAAATTAGTTCTATTTTAATTAAATTAAATAGCCAAATATTTTTTTTAAAAAAATTATAACACATAACAAATGACTAATTTAAACACAATTTTTTAATACATGAATTCCATCACAAATCATTTAGTAATTGAATATACATTTCAACAAGATATATTAATAAAATTATAAGTCCACATTTTCTTGTAAATGGATTAATATATTTATTCATGGGTTTAGTTTCATGGTTTTCTTTTCCACACACTCCCATTAGAAATGATCCATGATTGACTTCTATATCAGTCACACTAATTCCCTAGATATGACCATATTTTGTAGGAATAGTTCATATTACATCATCATTATGTTCTATACTAAATCACAAAATAAATTGTATAAAATAAATATAATATTTTTTATAATCTAAATATATTTTTGTTACAAAAATGATTACATAAAATAAATTATCCAATATCCTCTACACCCTGTATCATACGATTCATTCTTCGGAGTATGTGATCAAGAATACACTCATGAATTACCACTTGAGTACCAATTCACTCTTGTTCTTTTTTCTACCCTGAATAATACCAAACAAAACTATGGATTTTAGGGAGATGTACTTTCATTTATTGAAATTCCATCATTGCCACAATTTCTGAAAAAACATCCAATAATACCATCTTAGACTATATTCACTCTTATTATTGATGGGCCAGAATAACATTAAAAATCCCTATGTGTTAGAGCTATGCGGTATAGAATCTAGAATCATCCATCAAGAATGATTAATACCATAACATATTTAACAATGTAAAATTACATAAGTAATCATCATCACATTTTTACATAAATAAAGATATATATTGGAACAATGTGGGGATACAAAAACAAAAAAGAATGAAATTTTAAAATCAATTTTGTAGCTATCCAAAAACAACCATAACCGACATCACATTCCCTTGACCAACAAGTTATTTCTAAATAATGAAAGTCAAAAATAAAACTGAAACCTTATATAATAACATATTTTATAGGAACAAAAATAATATATGAATTATTTGATCTAATGAGTTTTGTAGAACATCACCAAGTATTCAATGATATTTTTTAATATGTATATCCAAATATTTCAAAACAGAAGTACAGTAATAGATTTATTTTTTATATATTTTTGTATCAGAGAATAAATCCATCAATAATATTTTATAATTGATATTTTATTAATAAATAATCGTATACATTTAAGAATTATTTTTAAATTCAATTATTGAAAAACATGTCAATTCATTATTTGAATGCCAGAGAATTTCAAAAAATTAAATAAATACAATTTTATAGGTTTATTATAGAAAAATAATGAAATTATAAGAGCATGAACTATTTATTAAAATGTTTTATTTAACATCCTATATATGATAGACATTATTATAGTAATAAGATAAAGAATCAATGAAAATCATTCAAACAAAAAAACCATAATTCTATTTAGTGATAATGAGCATCATCCTGGTACATATTCCAAGAATAATTTTGTAATATTTACAACCTATATATATTAGTGATACCGCCACATTCAAATAAATAAATAAATAATGAATGATATATAGGATTACATAAACGATAATGAATGTTAAGAAAATTATTTTTCATACACACCATCCTTCATATCTTCATGTCTATAGTTTGAACAATTAATTTTCCCTATATTTTAGCTATGTAAAGTGTTAATACAGTAGAAAGTTGTATATTTATGTTCTTTGATAAAACCACCTAGTTTTCAAAGTCATTTCAAGGAAGGTGAATTACATAATCTTGTTACTATTATTATGATGAATTCCCCCATTAGTATCAACATTGGATCATTCAATCAATATTTCAACTATTCTAGTTTTAAATCTCACCCTCACCCCTAAACACTATAATTAGTTTATCTCTTGATATATAAATTTGAATCTTAATTATATGAATCATATATGTCACATTATTGTATTATCATTAGTTTACTTGATTGTAGATTTCTAACCAATCCATCAGACCTGATTAATATATCATAAAATTCTTCTATGAAAATAACGATTTGAAATTATAGACACATAAATTTATGTGAATATCTATATTTTAAAACAATTAATGGGATTTTAATATAATAAATTTTTAAAAAAATCTATAAGTCATTCAATATATGTTTCATAATTTAATAGGATAAAAATATTTTTTAAACCATACCCATCACACATTTTAAAAAATGGAAAAAAATATTTATTTAAACTCCCACATGAACACATATTCAATAACTAGGTATAATAATAATATTTCAAAAATCATTCATGTACATTTAAAATTCCATATCATTCTATACTATGTGGAAAAAACATTATATAATCAAAAACAATATTATATACTATAATTTTGTTTTTAGAAAAAAAAAATTGATCCTAATCCTTCACTTTCAAAAATATGTCCATAAAATTTGATTGTAAGGATATAAATTTGAAATGGAATTTATAAATTTATAACCCAAAGTATGGATATATGTATTATAATTAAATAAATAGAAATCTCATAAACCTTATATATTACATGATTATTACATTGAGAATAAAAATATGAAACATTAATGAGGTATTTCAAATGAATCCATTATTTAATATTTATTAGAAAGTTAAAATATAAATTTATATGAGTTTTATATAAATTATGAATCATATAACTATATAATTATTTAGATGAATATACATAGTTAACTAAGATGTGTAACACCCATGGAGGGATACACATTATCAAATGGGAAGGCTCATGCCATATAATTATAGGGAATAAATACTAAACATCATTCTATTGATCACCCAGTTGCTAGAATCCCATGACTCTATAACAAGAAAATAAAAATTGAAGAATTAATATCTTAATACATTTTTAAATAATTATTTTATGTGTACTATATTTTAAAAGAACATATGAAAAAAACTATATTTATTATAATTTCACTTCATTATTACAATATTTTCTTTTGAAAAAAATATTAATATTGGATTTAAATATTATAATTTATTTTAAAGACCATTTTCTATAAAATAATGCATTTCAAATAATTATAGAGTTGTTAGAGTTTTAGTAGGAGGATGAATAAAATAAAATCAATATTTTTTAATTTTGAGCACAAAATGTGACTTGTAAGGGTAACAAGGAGTTATTATTATGCATAACATAAGCATCATTCTATTCAAATTTCACTATTACACATCATTTAAAATATTATAAATACACTTATGGAATTGAAGGACCCATGGGATGACAGATGTAAATTGTATCATAATATTATAAAAGACCATTACACAAGTTAATACCCCTTTTAGTGCATGTAACCATATGTAGATCAACTATTATTTGACACATTGAACAATACCCATCAATAGAATTTGCGATCTCTAATAGAACAGAAACAGTAAAGGTATTACTCTTACAAAGCCCACATAAAAATGGATTCAGTCTTATTCAATGGCGAAATAAACCCTATGTAGTGCATATTGATAGGGGTTTATCATCATGTAGATAAAAAAATTCATACTACCATTACAATATTAATTAAAAGTATTACTTTCTTATACCCTTACTTTATATAATCCACATGGTTAATTATTTATTAAAAATCTATATAATTTATATATAATGTGATTCATTATCAAAACCAAGAATAAATTATTTTTCTATAAGAAAAATATGATTGTTCAAATATATATGAAATCATAATATTACATTACAAATAGAAACCAAACAATATATCTCAAGCAAAACATTAATCTTAATAGAAAACACAACAATCTTAATTTAAATTTAAAAAACCGATGTTTTAAGGAAAAATACCATCTAATTTTTTCCCCACTAATATATATTGACTAAAATTTATTTATGTGATAGATAATAGTCTACAAATATAAACGATGTCAACTCAATGAGGATACCTTAACCTATAGTAGATATTGAATATTAAAGGAATGATATATCATGAAAAATAAAAAATTGTCAAAAATGAAAATTCTCTATTGATCAATCCAAAATTTTACAAAAAAACATGGAATGTATAAAAGACCATTTTATCCATGAAAATCAAACATTAATAACCTAAAATTTTCAACACTGATATAAGGAGCTGGCCTTAAACCATACTTAATATTGAATTAAATGAATAATTCACATGGATAATCTTTTCAGGTTTAGAGTTTTAGATAGTTAGACCACAACTATTACAATTGAAAAATATTACATCTCGAATATTCAAAGTAGACACTCTTATTCAGTTTCAATTTTGTTCATAAAATAAAAACTCTTGAAAAAAAGATTAATGTCTAATTACATGTATAAGAGTGCATGAATTTTCCTTGATCTCATACTTGGCCCTATTCCACTTTATGTCCTGTGAAAAACATTTCAAAAACATGGAATGAGCACAAAAAGCTCAAGAAGGGATACACAAAGAAGGAACACTGTTAGTTTTTCAAAAACAACAAGTAAACCATAATTACTTAATCATAAGTATTACTTTTAACCATTATGAATTATTAAATACACTTCACTGAATAAAAGATCATTTCAAACCCTTTTGTAACCAACAGATTACCGTAAATCCCAAATCAAGAACACCTAACACATAAAGGTAACTTGGGACATAAACATATTTAATGGAATAACCATACCGTCAACTTCCACACATATCACTAAATGGAATAGCCATACATCCAACTTTCATACCCAATGCATTGGAGGTTATAATGAAACCACCCGTCCTCGTATTCACGACACCACCCGTCATTTTGTTTATTACGTAACCACCCGTCAAATATCCAAGTACAAATATAAAATCATATCACATAAAAAAAATAAAAAGGAAAGGAAATATTAACACATTTAAATAACAATATATCACATAAATATATTGACATAAAAAATCCATTTTCAAAATCATTTGTAATACCAAAAATATGTAAAAGAGTATAAGGTATTTATTTTCTTTTATAAACATTACGACTTGTTGAGGAAGCCAAAGATCAAATAATACTCACTGCGGCGGAAAATTTCATTGTCACCACTTACATTAAAAAGAAACATAATTTTTTTTCATTCAGTAAAATGATTCATAGAAAAAGATTCCTTTTGAAAAGTCAAGAGTGTTTATACAGTCTATAAAAGAAAGTCATGTATTAAAGAAAATTATGCCTCAATGAAAGGAGATTGATATAAAGTCACTTAACTCTTTCCGACATGACTCAGTATTTCTTTAATCTACTGAATAATAAACTAAAGATAATTTATTCTTTCTTAATAACCTTTTTCAAGTTTATTAACCCTTTAATATCACTTATTACCATGTTATAATCATTATTTAATCATTTAGGTAATTAACGTTCATTTTGTCAATATTTGGTACTTGAGTAAAAAATGAACACCTTATATTTACAAGTTGACCATGTGGTCAATAGTCCCTTATATCCAGAATTTTATTCATTATTTATATATCATATATATCATATATATCCATTATATACATGTATTTATAATAGTACATAAAATTTGGAGGTAAAAAATGAAATGCACCGTTCATGGAGACGTAAGCCGTACGTACACATGAACGCTAATTTCATTTATATTTCTTATTTTAATGGAAATAAAATGTAATTATACATAGTTATATTATAATTACATTATAATATCATATATAATATCATTAACTCCATCCTTTATACATCCCACAGAATCCATTAACGAATCACATAACTTTGAGGGGGTGGTAGTCCGCACTTTCTCAAATGAGATTATTGTATTTACCCACTATGGAAACCATAAAGGATTGATATAATTGAGTAGTAATGAAGAATAATGAAATAATAAACATAATATATACCATATATAAATACAGTTCCATCATAATGTCCACCATGAGAGGCAGTAGGAAAAATCGAACAATCATCGTTTTGTGACGTGTTAGTTTTCCATCTATAGAAACATTATGTTATTCATCCATTAGATGGAGGTGTCTGTAAGTTTGGTTCTAATAATTCTCATAAAAACATCCTAGTATATTTTGGATACTATATTTGTTACAAAATAATGTAACAAAAAGAGTTTAGTGGTTGGAGATGTTAAATAAAAGTAAACAATTAAAGAGAAACTGTTACCTTTAAATTTGGGTAACATCATTTGGTTTGAACCAAAAGACTCCATGAAGTGCCTTATGCCTATGTTAAGGCTTTTAAGAGAATGATATGGATGTTGGGAGCTTAATTGGGTAGAGTTTGGACAAGACAAATGGCTTGAGAGGAGTGAGGAATTGGTTATAACCGGTCTCCTTTTATAAGGGGGGGAGGTGCTCTTTAAGAAAGTGTGAAAATATTATTTTATAATATAATGATATTATGTTTCAAAAGGTCCAAAAATAATTAAATATGAAGATAAGATTACTAATGGTCTATGTAAAATAATACCATAATAATTGGACTGGTTTTGGATAATATTTTAATCATTATAATATTATTTATTTAAATGATTTTTTAATGAGGTAAGTATTGCATCATTATTATGTCATACATTATTTAATTTATTTGATTTCTAGAAATTCTAAAAAATATACCATGATGTAGGAACGCTTTTTATATTTCTAATGGTTACTTATTGTCTAAAATATATTTTATATAACCCCTTTTAATAAATAATTTACTAAAAGATATTTTCATTTGTAATTTTTTCCTTTACTTTATGTTAATTAATCTAAATTGTCATTTTCACTCCCAAGTGGCTCAATGGGGACCCAAAATCGATAAGAATATTCCCATGGTCGTTAATGACTCAACCAATAAGGTTTGGAGAAGTGTTAAGGTAATTTTAAATTATTATATTATACTTTGTACCTTGAATTACTCTATTTACCTTTAACTGCGGTAAATAAAAGTCAAAAGTTACTATTCACCAAAAATTATTTTCATCTCAATGAACCAAATTTTACTCCTTTATAACAATCATGTATGTCATATTTTCAAAATTCAATTCACAGAAGTGGTAAAATTTCATTTAAATGAAAAAGTCAGTTTTTAACTATCACTAAGTGGTTTCACTATTCACCAAAAATTGAAGTTTTTCAGAAAAATACCAAAAATTCAGCCAATGTTTTATTTGATATTCTTAATTCAAAAATTATATCAATATTTCCAAATTAAAAACATAGAATTGGAATTAATTAATTTTTAAATTAATCCCCATTATCAAAACAAATAGCATGTTTTTACGAAACAATAACTATCAAAAGATTGAATCTTGTTTATGTCCAATTTCAATGTGAAATTAATTCCAATGAACAAAATTGGATTAAATGGTAAATATATATTTTAATTTAAATTTAATACAAATTAAAAAAAATTATCTTACCATATAAATAAATTATATTAAAAGGCACTTTTAAATAAAAATACAATATTTTTCACTATTCATTAAAAAATGAACTTTATCGGAAAAATTCAAAAAATTTACACAAAGTTAATTTTGATGTCCCCATTCTAAAGAAGGATTTTATATGGTCATATAGAATGTATTATAGTGAACAAAACTATATTTAAAAAGGGGTTTCCATTAAAAGGTGTTAAATTGGCCTTTTAATGTAAATTATGCTAAAAATTAGATTCATTCATATTTTAAGCCTTTATATTTTGATTGGATAAATGTAAATAAATTTTACAGACATGTATAATCTTATTGTAGTTAGTTTTTTTCATTCCTGCCAATACAAAAACAAGGAGTTAACTACCATTTAAAATAATAATATTATATTATTAGTGTGTAACGTAAGATTTCAATGAAATCTGTTGTTGCCTATCGAGTACGCTATCGAACATAGAAACCCTTTTCAAGTAAAATTATTATTTAATTCACAAATATTAATATGTATGAAAATATATTATTCTTCATTTTCTTGGGATGTTACATCCTTCCCCCCTTTTGGAAATTGCGTCCTCGCAATTTTTATTCACATATAAAAATAAGTGGCAGTATTTATCTCTCATAGAATTTTCAGATTCCCACATTGCCTATTCAACCATATAGTTTTTCCACAAAATCCTTACCTAGTGTATTACATTATTCCGCAACACATTCTCTCTATGGTCAAGAATCTAGACTAGTTGTTCTTCATAAAAGAGATTCTCTTCCAACTAAACTACCTCTGGGCACAAAACATGAGATGGATCTAGCATATAATTTCTCAACATAAAAACATGAAAAAAAATTTGTACCTGGGGTAAACATAGAGGTAAATCCACTCTATATGCAATTGATCCAAATTTCTCTATAATTTCATAAGGTCCAAGGAACCTTAGACTCATCATTCCCTTCTTTCCAAAACACATCACAATTTTCCATGGAGAAACTTTGAGAAAAACATGATCACCAACTTCTAAAGATAGATCCTTCCTCCAGTTATCTGCATACCTTTTCTGTCTTCTCCGAGCTGTTCTCATGTGATTCTGAATCAAATAAACTTTTTCTGCCATTTGTTCTACCAATTCTGGTCCCATCAGCTTCCTTTCACCTACTTCATCCCAAAAATATAGAGTTCGACAATGATATCCATATAATTCCTCAAATGGATCTATCTGTATACTGGAATGAAAACTGATATTATAAGAAAATTCAACCAAAGAATGATGTTGGTCCCAAATTCCCTGATAATATAAGGCCCCAGCCTTAAACCTTACTTAATCTTGAGTTATTACAAGATTACACATTGAGGATCTTTTCAGGTTTAGAGTTTTAGAGAATTAGATCATGAAACTTGCATTACATTCCACATTTAAACAAAGTGGTTACATAAAAGACAGTATTCATTCTTCCCATCAACGGAAACATATTGAAAATAAAACATGGATTCTTTCTTGACATATCCTTGACACTATCATCAAATCATGTACCTTTCCCTTGACCTGTGAAAAACATTTCAAAAACTTGGGATGAGCATAAAAATCTCAGTAAGGGTTATAAAAATATGGAAAGGAAACATGAGTTCATATATACATAAGAATGAAATCATACTTTACCCATAAAACATAGCCACTTTAACATACCTCATCAAACCATGAGTAAATCATAGAAAACATAAGACATAAAGGTAACTTGAGGCATTCATAACATTCTTACATAGGGAGTAACCCTCTTGGTTACGTTTGGAATACCCATCACAGTATATTCCCTAAATCTCGTCGGAGAAACCTTAACGTTTCACTCCTTCGCGTTACCCAATGCATTGGAGAGCTATAACGGGCTCACCCGCCCTTAGTTTATCACAGAACCACCCATCTTCATAATAATTCCCAAGAACCATAACATAATCATATCACATAAAACATTCATAAAGGAAACATAAAATTTCCACATTTCAATCACGAGATATCAATACAACACATTTATATAATAAAAACATTATTAAAACCATTTTCAATACCAAAGTAAGACATTTAATAAAGAGATTTTTGAATCAAAGTGTCCCATACCACCTTGAAGCTTAAAATTTTAAACCATTAATATCCATATAAATAAATCCTTAAAACAATTTTGAAAAACATGGATATTAATAAGAACAAATGATTAAAACATTTAAAACGATATTTTGGTTAAAGGGGTTTTGCCAAAATTAGAGACACTTGAATACAATAATTGAGGAATAACATTTAGTCAGAACTTTATAATATCATGAGAATAAATGAATTCATTATATAATACTCCAAAGGACAGTATATACACCATATAAGAGTGAATTGGTGCATAACAACAACGAACCCTCAATAGAAATGTCAAATGTGATGAAATCCCTTATAAAGAAGGTATCTTTAAATTAAGGAAAAATCAATCTCAAAAATATGTGTGACAAATATAAATACACCCAATATATGTGTATATTAAGTGTAAAACAATAAAAGGTCATTCACACATATTCAAAGGATGACATATTCAATAACTACATGTTGAACCCAAAGAAATCGAAATTGGGTTAAGAAGTTCCCTTGACAGCCTAATGGCGTCACATCAAAATGAGTTGATGAGAGATAACAAGTGTATCTAATCACTTGGACATAAAATTTACATCAATAAGGATATATGAGAACATATCCCAACATAAAAATATGTAAATTTAAAGACCCAACAAAATAAGTCTTTTAAAAAAGAGGAGGGTGAAAGGTTCCCTTACTGACTTGGGTATCTTTCAAAACATACACCCCATGAAAGAAGGACAATAGATCATTGATGTAAATACTCATAAACGAAATTATATTACAAAAATATTAGAATAATGGGCATTACATACACCACTCAATGGAATTTGTGGAAAATGTAGCATAAATCTCATGGGAATAAAAGTGAGATTAAAAATCCCTTACGAAAACTCGGCAGCCTAACGACGCCACATAAAACTTCCGAATTTGGATTGATGAGATCAAATAGGTTATCTCATCACATTAAAATAAAATTTACAGCATGAGGAAAATAAAATAACATCCCCCAACATTACAAAGATGAGTTTAAAATAAGTGACATAAAGGAGTGTACTTAAAAAGAAAGAGAGAGGTTAGATCTCTTACGAAAGTTCACCAGCCTAACGGCGCCACTCAAAACATCCAAAATGGATTGATGAGATAGAATATGGTCTCTCATCACATGAACATAAAAATTACAGTATGTTTAATATAAAAGATCATCCCAATAACAAGAAAGATGAGATTTAAAAGGAATGACATAAAAGTGTGTACTTGAAAAGAAAGAGAGGAGTAGGATCCCTTACCTCGGGTCCGACCTGACTCGATCGTTCTTTAATCTCCTGAATAATAAACTTGAGTTAATTTATTCTTCCTTAAGAACCTTTTTCAAGTTCATTATTCCTTTTATATCACTTATTACCATGTCATAAACATTATGTAATCATTTAAGTTAATAATATTTGTTTTGCCGATATTTGGTTCTTAAGTCGAAAGTGGACTTCTTACAATTACATGTTGTTCGTGTGGTCAAAGGTTCTTTATATCCAGAATGACATTCCTGATTTGGATATCATATATATCATATATATCAGTCATATACATGTATTTATAATATTACATAATCATTTAGAGGTAAGAAATGAAATGCACCGTTCATGGAGACGGTAAGCTGTACGTACGCATGAACGCTACTTTCATTTCTTTGTCATATTAATGGAATTAAACCTAAATGAGAGGTATGTATATTTTAATTACAGAATTATATTCATCATTTAGATATATCATTCATCATATATATCCATTATATACATGTACTTATAATAGTACATTGCATTTGGGGATAAGAAATGAAATGCACCGTTCATGGAGACGGTAAGCCGTACGTACGCATGAACACTACTTTCATTTCTATCTCATACTTTAATGTAAAGATATAATAATGATATATAGGTATATAATAATTCCATTATAACATCATATATAATAACATTAAATCCATCCTTTATGCGTCCCACATATGGCATTAACGAATCACATCACTTTGAGGGGGCGGTAGTCCGCACTTCCTAAAATGAAGATATCGCGTATACCCATAATGGAATCCATAAAGGTAAGACAAAAATGACAAATAAAGAAGCATAAGTAAATCATAAACATATTATATATCATATATAAAAATAGTGACATCATAATGGCCACCTTTGAAGGTGTTAAATGAGTATTGAACAATCATCGTTTCGGGAGGCATAATTTCGCCATCCACGGAAACCGTATGTTCATTAACCACTTGATGTAGTTGTTTGAGAGTGTAGGTCGAATAAATATTATAACAAAATCCTTGTATATTGAAGATACTGTCTTTGTTACAAAAGAAGTAAATAAAAAGAGTTTAGGGGGTTGGAGAATCAAAATAAAACAAATGAAAATGAGAGAATGAATTACCTTTAAAAGTGTAACTCCTTTTGATTTGAGCCTAAAGGCTTCCTTTGAAAGGATTCTGCCCAAAGGGAATCCTCTAGGATTAGGAGATGGATGTGGATAGAGTAAACGGGCCAGGGTTGGCCAAGCCAAAGGCTTGAGGAGTGTGTGAAAAGAGGTAGAGGTGGGGGCCTTTTATAAGAGGAGAGGAGGGGCACTTTTGGAAAGTAAGGAAATATTACTTTATTTGAAAATGTGTTTCGGTTTTAAAAGGTCCCACGTTGATATAATTCGTGGATAAGTTTATAAAGGTTCTAAATCCACCCATCCAATAAGTTTTGGACTTGTGTAGTTCATATATTTTCCATTATCTTTTCATTTTATGTTAATCGTTAAATAATGATGTCATCACTGCATCATTATAATTTCATAAATAATTTAATTTATTTAATTTCTAAAAATTATAAAAAAATTATTATGATGTAGTAAATCGTTTTATCTTTCCAATGACTATTTATAATCAAAAAGATGACTTGTATAACCCCACTTAAAAATTGTTTTAGTAAAACATATCATGTTTGTGTCATTTTTAATTTTAACATAAAATAAAAATATATTATTGTCATTTTCCAACTAAAGTGGCTCCAAGGGGTCCCCAAGTTGAACCATGGCTTTTCTTGGTCGGCCTTGACTCACCCAATAGGTGTAGGACAAGTGTCATGGTGTTTTCACATTCTTATAATATCATTTTTACCTTAAACTACACTAATTACCACTAATCGCGATTAAAAACTTAATAAGTTACTATTCACCAAAAAATTATTTTTATCCCATTTAACCACATTTTACTTCTTAATGACAACCATGTATGTCGGATTTTTGAAATTCAAAACACAAATATGGAAAAATTCCATATAAACGGAAAAATCAGTTTTTATAAGTACCACTTAGTGGTTTCACTATTCATCAAAAATTGAAGTTTTTTAGAAAAATACAAAAAATTCACCCTAAGCTATATTTGATATTCTGAATTCAAAAATGAAGTCCGTTTTACAAAATTAAAAACATATAAGTCACATTATTTAATTTAATAATTAATTCCCGCTGTCATGACAAATAGCGTGTTTTTATGAAACAATAAGTATCAAAAGATTGACACTAGTTTAAGTCCGATTTCAAAGTGAAATTAATTCCAACGAAAACTATTGGATTTAATGGTAAAAATATTTTATAATTTCACTTTAAAACCAATTAAAAATATTATCTAATCATATAAATAAATTATAATAAAAAGAGGTTTTGAATTAAAACACAACATTTTACACTATTCATTAAAAAAATTGAACTTTATTGGAAAGATACCAAAAAATTACACAAAGTAAAATTTGATGTCCCAATTCTTAATAAGAGTTTTATTTTCTCCAAAAGAATGTATAAGAGTGATCAAAACTATATTTAATGATGGTTCGCCATCAAAAGGCGACAAGTGAACCTTTAGTGAAAACTAGGCCATATACGCCTAAAATTGAATTCTTTCCGTATTTTAAGCCTTTATCTTTTATTGTATAAATGTAAAAACATTTAAAAACATATATAATCATATTTTAGTTATTTCTATCCATTCCCGCCATTACAATGACTACATGTTAACTACCATTTAAAATAATATTATTTTATTATTAGAGTGCAACGTAAGATTCCCAAGAAACTCGTTCTTGCGTGTTGGGTACGCCATCGAGCATATAGTCCCCTTTAAAGTCATATTAATAATTTATTCACAAATATTGATAAATATGAAAATGTCATATTCTTTATTTACCTGGGGTGTTACATCCTTCCCCCCTTTTGGGAATTGTGTCCTCGCAATTTTAAAAAAATGAGCTTAGAAACATCCTTGAAAGTCCCACATCGGAACAAGAGTCGGTAAAAAAATCACTTTAAAATAAAGAAATATAAGTACAGAGGTCACCCGAGTTAACCCATACGAGGAATCCATGTAGGAAAACATGGACATGGAGGAGAAAACATAGGGTCATGTTCTGATGGAGAGTGATAGAAAACATGTTTAGGAGAAAGTTAACAATAAGAAAATCACAAACTAGTGATGGGTTAAACGGTGTTGGGTTCCCTAGTAGGAAAAGTTAATAGACAACATTTTTGTTTTAAGTTACTTTTATTGAGGAATTTTATTCATAAGGAAACATAATCACTTATCATGTTGACTTTCAAATTTTACTAGATTCCTTAATCAAACTCATATTTTTTCCAAAAGACAAGTATTTAGGGAGACTTGTTCGCATTAAGAGTACTATAATCAACTACTAGAGAATCACCTAATCCAAAAAATAGAACTATATACTTCCCATGTTTTTAGACATTAACCAAAACCAAACAGGCTAGTACAAGATCAGATAATCCAAAAAAGGATAACCCTTTATAAATAGAAAATCTATTCTTAATCTCCAAAATTTGTCAAACAAAACCCAAAGTTCAACGAGGATCATCCGATAAACAATTTGTCCATAAAATTCTTCAAAGTAAACCAATATTAGATTGAAACCCAAATATTTGAAGGATTTAGTCACATAGTCTTCCAAGTTAAATCGTAACATTTATCTCCAAACAACATCAGTTGCTCCTAAAGTCTCGTATTGAAATGAAATTAACCTAATCACATATCCTCTATGATAGGTTAATCATTTTCATAAATAACCCAAAATCAACTTACTCTTAATTCATAAAATCATATAACTAAAAAGAATCAGTCAAACTAACCAGGGACTTCACGTAGTCCAGTGGTAGGTGATAAATACCAGTCGCACTTTGGTTGTGGGTTCGATTCCCGCAGCTTTGTCCGACGCGACGGGTTGTCACACGGTCTGCGTGTTGTCCTTTTTCCAAAACTATATAATTCTTAAAACATTCCCCAAAATGAGATAAAATCTTCAAGAATAATCATAACATATTTTAACCTCAATTTTATCTCATGCCCTTCATTTTCCATCATATCATAGAGTAACCCATAATTACCTAAAAAGTAAGGATCATATAAACCATAATGGTTACCTTAATAATTATTACCTGAATTTCCACATCAAGTTTTCCATCTCGTACATGATGCATTAGAGAACTCACCAAGGTTTAAGTGGTTGATCATGAATCCTTGATAGTTGGTTTAGAACAACCATGAGATTCCTCATTGAATAACCCATTTCATCGAGTCTTTTAATCAGAGAACCACCACAGTTTCCTTCAAACCAATTGTCACTTTGGTGCCTGCTAGATCCATCCATTCACAAAAAACAGAAATGTCAGTGTGAGTATATCAACAAAATCATCATGTACTAATGAGGAAGGTAAACACTAAGATACACTTACTCATTCACTTTATCTAAAACTAGGACTCTTTCTGAAATCCTAACCATTATGGTAATGTCACTTATGCTTAAAGAATAACCTAACCTCTAAAGTTATCTAAACCGACCTTTGATACCAACTATAAGGTCCCAGCCTTAAACCTTACTTAATCTTGAGTTATTACAAGATTACACATTGAGGATCTTTTCAGGTTTAGAGTTTTAGAGAATTAGATCATGAAACTTCCATTACATTCCACATTTAAACAAAGTGGTTACATAAAAGATAGTATTAATTCTTCCCATCAACGGAAACATATTGAAAATAAAACATGGATTCTTTCTTGACACATCCCTGACACTATCATCACATCATGTACCTTTCCCTTGACCTGTGAAAAACATTTCAAAAACTTGGGATGAGCATAAAAAGCTCAGTAAGGGTTATAAAAATATGGAAAGGAAACATGAGTTCATATATACATAAGAATGAAATCATACTTTACCCATAAAACATAGGCACTTTAAAATACCTCATCAAACCATTAATAAATCATAGAAAACATAAGACATAAAGGTAACTTGAGGCATTCATAACATTCTTACATAGGGAGTAACCCTCTTGGTTACGTTTGGAATACCCATCACAGTATATTCCCTAAATCTCTTCGGAGAAACCTTAACGTTTCACTCCTTCGCGTTACCCAATGCATTGGAGAGCTATAACGGGCTCACCCACCCTTATTTTATCACGGAACCACCCGTCTTCATAATAATGCCCAAGAACCATAACATAATCATATCACATAGAACATGCATAATGGAAACATAACATTTCCACATTTCAATCACGAGATATCAATACAACACATTGATATAATAAAAACATTATTAAAACCATTTTCAATACCAAAGTAAGACATTTAATAAAGAGATTTTTGAATCAAAGTGTCCCATACCACCTTGAAGCTTAAAATTTTAAACCATTAATATCCATATAAATAAATCCTTAAAACCATTTTGAAAACATGGATATTAATAAGAACAAATGATTAAAACATTTAAAACAATATTTTGGTTAAAGGGGTTTTACCAAAATTGGAGACACTTGAATACAATAATTGAGGAATAACATTTAGTCAGAACTTTATAAAATCATGAGAATAAATGAATTCATGATATAATACTCCAAAGGACAGTATATACACCATATAAGAGTGAATTGGTGCATAACAACAATGAACCCTCAATAGAAATGTCAAATGTGATGAAATCTCTTATAAAGAAGGTATCTTTAAATTAAGGACAAATCAATCACAAAAATATGTGTGACAAATAAAAATACGCCCAATATAAGTGTATATTAAGTGTAAAACAATAAAAGGTCATTCACACATATTCAAAGGATGACATATTCAATAACTACATGTTGAACCCAAAGAAATCGAAATTGGGTTAAGAAGTTCCCTTGATAGCCTAACGGCGTCACATCAAAATGAGTTGATGAGAGATAAAAAGTGTATCTAATCACTTGGAAATAAAATTTACATCAATAAGGATATATGAGAACATATAACAACATAAAAATATGTAAATTAAAAGACCCAACAAAAGAAGTCTTTTAAAAAAGATGAGGGTGAAAGGTTGCTTTACCGACTTGGGTATCTTTCAAAACATACAGCCCATGAAAGATGGACAATAGATCATTGATGTAAATACTCATAAATGAAATTATATTACACAAAGAGTAGAATAATGGGCAGTACATACACCACTCAATGGAATTTGTGGAAAATGTAGCATAAATCTCATGGGAATAAAAGTGAGATTAAAAATCCCTTACGAAAACTCGGCAGCCTAACGACGCCACATAAAACTTCCAAATTTGGATTGATGAGATCAAATAGGGTATCTCATCACATTACAATAAAATGTACAGAAAGAGGAAAATAAAATAACATCCCCCAACATTACAAAGATGAGTTTAAAAGAAGTGACATAAAGGAGAGTACTTAAAAAGAAAGAGAGAGGTTAGATCTCTTACGAAAGTTCGGCAGCCTAACGGCGCCACTCAAAACTTCCAAAATGGATTGATGAGAGAGAATAGGGTCTCTCATCACATGAACATAAAAATTACAGTAAGTTTAATATAAAATATCATCCCAATAACAAGAAAGATGAGCTTTAAAATGAATGACATAAAAGTGTGTACTTGAAAAGAAAGAGGGGAGTAGGATCCCTTACCTTGGGTCCGACTTGACTCGATCGTTCTTTAATATCCTGAATAATAAACTTGAGTTAATTTATACTTCCTTAAGAACCTTTTTCATTTTCATTATTCCTTTTATATCACTTATTACCATGTCATAAACATTATGTAATCATTTAAGTTAATAATATTTGTTTTGCCGATATTTGGTTCTTAAGTCGAAAGTGGACTTCTTACAATTACATGTTGTTCGTGTGGTCAAAGGTTCTTTATATCCAGAATGACATTCCTTATTTGGATATCATATATATCATATATATCCATCATATACATGTATTTATAATATTACATAATCATTTAGAGGTAAGAAATGAAATGCACCGTTCATGGTGACGGTAAGCCGTACGTACGAATGAACGCTACTTTCATTTCTTTGTCATATTAATAAAATTAAAACTAAATGAGAGGTATGTATATTTTAATTACAGAATTATATTCATCATTTAGATATATCATTCATCATATATATCCATTATATACATGTACTTATAATAGTACATTACATTTGGGGATAAGAAATGAAATGCACCGTTCATGGAGACGGTAAGACGTACGTACGCATGAACGCTACTTTCATTTCTATCTCATACTTTAATGGAAAGAAATAATAATGATATAGAGGTATATAATAATTCCAGTATAACATCATATATAATAACATTAAATCCATCCTTTATACGTCCCACGTATGGCATTAACGAATCACATCACTTTGAGGGGGCGGTAGTCCGCACTTCCTAAAATGAAGATATCACGTATACCCATAATGGAAGCCATAAAGGTAAGACAAAAATGAAAAATACAGAAGTATAAGTAAAACATAAACATATTATATATCATATATAAATATAGTGACATCATAATGGCCACCTTTGAAGGTGTTAAATGAGTATTGAACAATCATCGTTTCGGGAGGCAGAATTTCGCCATCCACGGAAACCGTATGTTCTTTAACCATTTGATGTAGTTGTGTCACGACCCGTCCTCGGGGCCCGTGTCGTGACTACCCCAAGCCCGCATTCCATAGGCCAGGGGCTGGCGACTAGCCCAAGGCATAAATCCCAACAAAAAGGGAAGGCATTTCCTTTGAAAAGTAAACAAGCACCACAGAGTAAGCAAGCGGAAAAGTAAACACTAAGTAAAAACTGTACACGCTGTGCTGAAAGTAAAAGGGGCCGGAAATACAAGCCCAACTGTAAAGTACAACTGAAAGGAAAAACAGCAACTGAAAGGAAAAACTGCAGCGTCGAGACGTCCTCTGGAAGTCCCACCTGAAGGGTGGGTACAGATAGCCTCCACTGCTCCTCAGGTCCACCTAACCGCTCCGAGTACGTCCCGCCCAGTGGTCCACCTCCAGGTACTGTCCTATTCCGCACGCCTCCTCCACGATCAGCGCAGTCCGTCGTCTGCAACCAACACCACGAAGTGCGGGCATAGCCCGTGCAGGGGTGAGTATAAGCTACTCAGTAGGGACCCCGATACCCCCGACGGTCTCCCGAAATCCACAAAGGATAAATCACGAAGAACATCTGACACGGCTTATGTATATGCCCATACATATACCTAAGTCGTCAATTCCCCGATTGGCTCCAACGTCCGAGCCCTAGCACAACCCAGTCCACACAGGAAAGCAAAACGCATACCCACGCAGGATAGAACAACACAATCCACAAAGGAGAGTAAACAGTAAATCCACACAGGATAGCTCAACACAATCCACAAAGGAGAGAAACACAAGATTCAGCTCACACAGGTATACTTCTTCGGATGAAGATAAAGATGATCATTGAACCATCTAAGTCGTTGGACCCACGAACGATCGATAGGTACTAACCTTGCAGTGACCCACACAGGTTCGGGCCCACGCAGGACCTGTAGGAGTTGGCTCACACAGAACCGCTGAGAGATGACCCACACTGGATCGGACCCACACAAGATCGGGCCCACACAGGACCGGGCCCACACAGGACCTGAAGGCGCTGGCTCACACCGAACCGCTGAGCGCTGACCCACGCAGGATCAGACCCACACAGGATCGGGCCCACACAGGACCAGGCCCACGCAGGACCTGAAGCACTGATCCACGTAGGATCGCTGAGTGCAGGAGTCGTCGCAGTCCGCTGAGGATCTCTGCACAGTCGTCGCCGCAGTCCACTGAGGATCTCTGCACGGTCGTCGTCGGAGTCCACAGAGGATCTCTGCACAGTCGTCGCCGCAGTCCACTGAGGATCTCTGCACGGTCGTCGTTGTCGAAGTAGCAGTCGCAGCCAGCACTAGGGTTCCCGCACACAGCAAGCTCGTTCGGGAGGGTCCGCTCCACGATCCGAGAGGCTGATACATCAACTGACACGAATTCTGAAGTTGATGCATCCAAAAGTTCAGTATCGTCAACAGGAACTCAACGTCACAGACGGCGCGTCAATCGGACGCCCGGTCTGAGAGATATTAGCATTTTTGTCCCAGGGGCCCGGTTGGTTTTTAAGGAAAAACCAACCCGACCGCACTCCACCTGCGTCCAAACCTCTGGCGGAGTATGCGAAAAGATCCGTCTCACTTAGAGGAATTCAACAAAGCTGACGGAACGTCAATCGGACGTCCGTAGCTCAAGATATGAGCGTTTCCGCTCCGGGGGCCCGGTAGGTCTTGTGTACGAACCAACCCGGCCGAACTCAAAGTATTCCGAAACCTTGAATGCGATATACAGAAACGACCGCCTCGATCCAAGGATCGTGTTGCCGCTGACGGCGAGTCGTTTGGAGGCACGATGCTCAAGTTACAGGCGTTTGAACCAAAACGTCTGAAGAAGGGGGGCACGGGCCCGGGCCGACCCGGCCCGACCCCCCCTGGGTCGGCCCGAACCGGTTTGACCCGACCCGAGTCCGACCCGGTTGGCCCCGCCCGGCTCGGCTCGGCCGAGCGGTGCGGGTGGAAGCCGCGGGCGCAGACCCGCGGCCTGAGAAAGAACCGCGGCCCGCGTGCGGGCCGCGCTGGCGAACCGCGGACGCGGCTGAGCCGCGTCCCGCCTGGACGAACCGGACCCGGGCGGCCGCGGGTCTGTCGGCCGCCGACGCCCCGGCTTCAGCCACGGCGGGCTCGTCCGGCGGCGCGCCGGGGCGCCGCCGCCTCCGGCCACCGGCGCCACCGGCAACTTCCGCGGGCCGCCGGCGTCGCTCCGGTGGCCCGTTTTCCTTCCCGTCTGCGCCGTTGCTCCTCCCGGGATCCGTTCTTTACTGCGGGATCTTCAAACGTCCGCTGCGGCACGTTCCATCATCGACCGTCAAGACCGCACAAAACTAAGAACGGCGGAGGGTCGTCGGGCCGTGTTCGTTTGGCCCGAACCCTCCGCGTTAGAGATAAACAACCGGGAGAAATTTATTCCACACAGGAAACAACAATTTCAATAAGATTTAAAATTGTTCACAAAAATCGGTTCTTTAATTTCTTTAAGAAACATTGACGGGATTAAATTAAAAAGGGGGAAATTCCCATAATGAAATCCCTACCTCGTTGATCGTTGCGCGCGGGTGTTCTTCGCGGAAAGGATCGTCGCGGAAGAGAGGGATCGTCGCGTCGTCGCGGGGAGGCGTCGCGTCGTCGCGGAATCCAGCGTTGAGTCGGCAAGCTCAACGAACCAAGAACAACAGATTTAAATTATAATTAATTAAATCTGTGTTTAAACCCAATGAAAATAACCTTGAGTGGAAATCCTAAATCACTCACCTCAAATGGTCGGTGATCGGAGATCGGAGATCGGAGATCGGAAGAACGTCTCGGACGAAGTCATCGTCGATTTCCAGGTTCGGCGTTCTTCGCGTTATTCGCGAGGGAGAAGAAGTTACGAGGGTTCTCTCAAATCTTCTCAAGCGCAAATAACCAGAGGTTGAGCGTTGGCCTTATTTTATTATTACGCCAACGAATTTGAAAAACTGGTTAAGAAACGATCCATCAATTCATTGAATTAATTCAACGAAAGAAACGGCCCATTTAATTCACGAAAGAAACAGCCCATTTAATTCACGAAATAAACTGCCCAATTAAATGGTCTGTTAAGAATTTAGAAAACGCGTCAGTTGACCTTCATTAAGACGGGTTTTCATGGGTGCGTTTCTTAGCGGAAAGAAACGGTGGGGCTCGTGCAGGCCCCCCCTCACAAATATCCTACCAAGGGGGTAGGATACTTCTGGATAGCATCCTATCCAGTTCAACTCAGTTCAAGCCGCCTTTAAGTGGCTTCAAGTGGCTTCCAAGTGGCTTAAGTGAAATAAAATAAAGTTGTCGCAAAATTATTTTATTTCTTAACATGAAGCCCGAAAATTAAAAACCACACCCGAGCAAACGCAACTCCGGAAGAGGCGTTTCTAAGCGAATACCGGCGCTGCGATTTCATCGGTGCCCTCAGAATTCGATTCCGGGCACCGGTTCAAAAGTTAGAAAAACCCGCTCGTCCGTTCACTGAACGTACCTGAGCCAAACTTCGGAAAATGATTCCGGGCACACCGGGCCTCGGAATCAGGTGCCCTCAGAAACTACGCTCTTGTAAAATTCCAAAGAAAATTAAGAAAAAAATTTCCATGAAATTTACGGGTCTTTACATTACTCCCACCTTAGGACTTTACGTCCCCGTAATGATACATCAAAAACTAGGGAAACAAATGTGGGTACTGAGCACGCATCTGAGCCTCCCGCTCCCAAGTGCTCTCCTGGAGGTTCCCGTGCTGCCATCTGATGCGCACAAGAGGGATCGATCGCCCATGTAGGACCTGCTCCTATCGATCCTCTATCTCCACTGGGACCTCCGTAAAAGTCGCCCCATCATCCACGTCTAGCTCCCCATAGTCGATGATGTGTGTCGGGTCGTGCACGTATCTCCTCAACTGGGATACGTGGAAGACGTCGTGCACCCGGTGCAACTGAGGTGGTAGAGCCAGACGATAAGCCACCTCGCCAACCCTGCTGAGGACCTGGAAGGGTTCGATGAAGCGTGGAGACAACTTGTCGCCTCGGCCAAATCTCCTCAAACCACGTCGAGGTGAGACCCGCAAGAAGACGTGGTCGCCATCCTCGAACTCTAGTGGCCTCCGCCTCCTGTCAGCATATGACTTCTGCTGGCTCTGTGCTGTCCTCATCCGCTCCTGGATGACCTGGACCTTCTCTGTCGTGGCCCGGACCATCTCTGGTCCCACAAGTGCTGACTCCCCTGGGTCTGTCCAGCACAAAGGAGATCTGCAAGGCCTGCCGTACAACGCCTCGTAGGGTGCCATCCCGATGGTGGAGTGGTAGCTGTTGTTGTACGCAAACTCTGCCAAGGGTAGGTGGTCCTCCCAGCTGTGACCAAAGTCGAGGACACATGCGCGGAGCATGTCCTCGAGAGTCTGAATGGTCCTCTCCATCTGACCATCCGTCTGAGGGTGAAAGGCGGTGCTCAGACGTAGTCGCGTCCCGAACGCCTCCTGCAACCCCTTCCAATGACGAGAAGTAAAACGAGCGTCCCGATTGGAGACGATAGTCGATGGCACACCGTGAAGTCGTACAATCTCCTGAACGTAGAGACTCCCCAAGCTCTCCACTGAGCCCTGCTCTCTGATTGTAAGAAGTGTGCCGACTTGGTGAGTCGGTCAACAATCACCCCAAATGGAGTCGTGACCTCTGAAAGTGAGTGGAAGTCCAGTCACGAAGTCCATAGATATCCCGTCCCACTTCCACTCCGGGACCTCCAAGGGCTGTACCAAGCCTGCTGGTACCTGATGCTCTGCCTTCACCTGCTGGCAGGTGAGGCACCGTGAAACGAACTCTGCCACAGCCTTCTTCATGCCCGGCCACCAGTGTTGTCGTCTGAGATCCTGGTACATCTTCGCCACTCCAGGATGTACTGCCAAAGGAGAAGTGTGATACTCTCTCAGCACCTCCTCTCGTAAAGCGACTGGTACCAAGGTACGTCCTCTGAAAAGGACATCGTGCTCTGCTCCAAGGGAGAAACCATCAGGTGCCTGTCCCGAGGATATCTGTGCACGCCGTGTCTCACAGTCCACGTCCCCACGCTGTGCCTCTCTGACCTGCTGAAGAAGTGGAGGAGAGACTGTGAGAGACTGAAGGAAGGCTGCTCCGTCTCTATCCACGAAGGATATCTGCAAAGCGGCTAGCTGTTCTGTCGCCTCCTCATGTAGCTGGATGCCCGTCCTCCTGCTGAGGGCATCAGCCACCACGTTCCCCTTCCCAGGAGTATAGAATATCTCAAACTCATAGTCCTAGAGGAACTCGAGCCATCGCCACTGTCTCAGGTTCAGGTCCTTCTGAGAGAAGATGTACCTGAGACTCTGGTGGTCAGAAAAGACTGTGAAGCGCTCGCCCATCAGATAGTGTCTCCATGTCTTCAGGGCAAAGACTACTGCTGCCAACTCCAATTTATGGGTAGCATAGTTCTGCTCATGAGGCCTCAACTGACGTGATCCGTAGGCAATCACGGCCCGCTCCTGCATCAGGACACACCCGAGTCCGGTCCCTGATGCATCGCAGTAGACTACGTATCCAACTCCCTCCTCAGGCAACCTCAAGATAGGTGCGCTGGTCAACCTCTACCTCAGCTCCTGGAAGCTCTGCTGACATCTGTCTGACCACACGAAGGGTTTCCCCTTATTCTTCAATGCTGAGAGTGGGGCCGCAACTCTGGAGAAGTCCCGCACAAATATCCGATAGTATCCGGTTAGGCCCAAGAAACTCCGCACCTCTTTCACGCTCTTGGGTGGCTCTCAAGCTAGCACTGCCTCGATCTTCGCGGGATCCACTGCAACTCCCGCCTCAGAAATGACGTGCCCCAAGAAGTGGACCTCACGTAACCAGAACTAACACTTCGAGAGCTTGCCGTAAAGCTGGTGCTCTCGGAGTGTGTCTAGTACAACACGCAGGTGGTAGGCGTGCTCCTCCTCCGTCGTCGAGTACACCAAAATGTAGTCGATGAAGACCACGACAAATCGATCAAGGTATGGCTGGAAGATCCTGTTCATGAGGCTCATGAACACTGCTGGAAGAGTTGGTCACGCCGAAAGGCATAACCAAGAACTCATAGTGGCCATTCCGACACCTGAAGGCTGTCTTCTGCACATCCTCGTCTCGAACTCTGAGCTGATGATAGCCTGACCTGAGGTCTATCTTCGAGAACCACCGTGCCCCCTTGAGCTGGTCGAAGAGGTCATCAATCCTGGGTAGCGGATACTTGTTCCTCACTGTCACCTGATTCAGGCGACGATAATCGACACACAGTCGCAAGCTCCCGTCCGCCTTCTTGGCGAACAAAATCGGGGAAGCCCAGGGTGAAACACTGGGTCGGATGAACCCTTTGCCCTGCAAGTCATCCAACTGTACCCGCAGCTCTCGAAGCTCATCGGGGGCCATCCGATATGCTGGAGTGGATATCGGGCCTGTCCCGGGGTACATGTCAATATAAAAGTCTACCTCTCTGCGAGGAGGTAGTCCTGGAACGTCGTCGGGAAAGACGTCCGTGTACTGATCCACCACTGCAGGAAAATTGGGACTCCGCACGTCAACTGCTCCCAGGATAAAGCTATCCAACTGATGAGTGATGGGCTGAACTCTCCTCTGCGTGAGTCCATCCTGTGCTGCTAAGGCTCCCTTCTCGCCGGTGAAGGTGAACCTGCTCCTGTCGGTGTGCACACATCGCACCTTGCGCCTAATGCAGTCAATCTGAGCATGGACCGTAGATAACCCATCCATGCCCAAGATGACGTCGTAAGGCCTCGATGCCGCTATAAGAAGATCCCAGCCGAAGCTCTCGCCTCCTAGAGTAAGCTCACACTGCCGGCACTAGTGCGTAATCATCTAGTCTGCTCCCGTAGGAGTCTCTAGCCGTAAGGATCGAGCCAACGGCTGTGTCGGAATCTACGAGCTCCGAACAAGGGCAGTGGCTATGAAAGAGTGACTCGCTCCTCTGTCTATCAGAACTGCAGCAAGGGTGGAATAGACACAGATCGTACCTCGAATCATCTCTGGCGCACCGTGGTCGTAGGCCTCCGCTGCCTGGAGCTGAGCCTGTCTCTGCTCACCAGCTCCCTGTGGTCGGGGAGGGCCTCCTGGTGGTGGTGGTGGCAGAGCCTCAATGCGTCGCCCACCACCTGCTGCTTGTCCAGCTCCTCTGCCTCGTCCGCCTCCTCCCTGCGGACCGCCACGGTCGACCCTCTGCCTCTGCCTGGGTGGTCCCTCCACCGTCTGCTGCCCCTCGGTACGACGGGTCAGGTAGTCACAGGCCATGTGGCCCTGCCCGCCGCACTCGTAGCATTGTCTGCCTCTCGGAAGGCTGGCTTCGCGCTGTGTGCCTCGCACCGCTGAGCCAGTGTCCCGGGGTCGTCTGCCGGAAGGTCTGGTCCGCCTGGAACCCTGAGTCATCTGCCGGCTACCAGCTACCGAAGACTCCGCTATCTGCCGCCCTGCGGCAGGTCTCACTGTGGACTCAGCCAGGAAGCTCTCGATCAGGAGGGCTCGCTCCAGTACTCCTGCCTGGGTCGGGATGCTGAGGGAGATCAGCGATGCCCTGATCTCGTGTCTCAATCCCTGCTCGAAGGTCTGGGCCCAGAAGAAGAGGTCATGTACCATGTCTGTCGAGTATCGAGAAAGGTCGGTGAACCTCGCCGCGTACTGAGCGACCGTCAAGCTGCTCTGCCGCAGCTGAAGAAGCTCCTGGATGTGCACCGCTCGGAGGGTGGCCGGGACGAACTCTGAGCAGAAGAGGCTCTCGAAGTCCGTCCAGATGAGGGTGGCCTCATCGTGTACCTGGAGCATCAGGCTCCACCAGCGTCCGGCTGCTGCGTGCAGTAGTCTCGCCGCGAGGATCACCATGAGGTCTGCTGGCGTCCTCACTAGCCTGAAAACTCGGACGACCGCCTCCAGCCAGTCCTCGGCTGCCTGGGGGTCCGACTCCCCACGGAACCTGGGTGGTCGCTGGCGCTGGAACTCGTGCAGAGCTCCAAGGCGTCATGCGTCGTCAGCTTCCAGTGCTGGAAGCATCGGGGGCTCGGCGGGTAAAGGTACCGCCGGTGCCTCTGCTGTCAACGGGCCCTGTACCGAGGCCTCGTCGCTCGGCGGGCTGTCGTCGTGCCATCCTGAAAAGGAAACAAGTATTCCATGGTCAGAACAGTATACCTGGTGAGCTGACACAAGTAATAACAAAGAAAAGTTGAAACACACATGCAATCAAGGTTTTCGTGCATTAAGTCGGAAATCAGAAGTCAGGGTCCTGGTGTATGGATACGTCGGCCACCACACCAACACTGGACTCCCTGGACTGATAACCACACTCAATACGCTAAACACTATTTCTTCACATAGAAGAAAGATCAGAGTCTACGGTAGAACCGACCGCCTCTGATACCAATTTGTCACGACCCGTCCTCGGTGCCCGTGTCGTGACTACCCCAAGCCCGCCTTCCATAGGCCAGGGGCTGGCGACTAGCACCAAGGCGTAAATCCCAACAAAAAGGGAAGGCATTGCCTTTGAAAAGTAAACAAGCACCACAGAGTAAGCAAGCGGAAAAGTAAACACTAAGTAAAAACTGTACAAGCTGTGCTAAAAGTAAAAGGGGCCAGAAATACAAGCTCACTGTAAAGTACAACTGAAAGGAAAAACAACAACTGAAAGGAAAAACTGCAGCGTCGAGACGTCCTCTGGAAGTCCCACCTGAAGGGTGGGTACAGATAGCCTCCACTCCTCCTCAGGTCCACCTAACCGCTCCGAGTACGTCCCGCCCAGTGGTCCACCTCCAGGTACTATCCTGTTCCGCACGCCTCCTCCACGATCAGCGCTGTCCGTCGTCTGCAACCAACACCATGAAGTACGGGCATAGCCCGTTCAAGGGTGAGTATAAGCTACTCAGTAGGGACCCCGAGACCCCCGAAGGTCTCCCGAAATCCACAAAGGATAAATCACGAAAAACATCTGACACGGCTTAGGTATATGCCCATACATATACCTAAGTCGTCAATTCCCCGATTGGCTCCAACGTCCGAGCCCTAGAACAACCCAGTCCACACAGGAAAGCAAAACGCATACCCACGCAGGATAGAACAACACAATCCACAAAGGAGAGTAAACAGTAATTCCACACAGGATAGCTCAACACAATCCACAAAGGAGAGAAACACAAGATTCAGCTCACACAGGTATACTTCTTCGGATGACGATAAAGATGATCATTGAACCATCTAAGTCGTCGGACCCACGAAGGATCGATAGGTACTAACCTTGCAGTGACCCACACAGGATCGGGCCCACGCAGGACCTGTAGGAGTTGGCTCACACAGAACCGCTGAGAGATGACCCACACAGGATCGGGCCCACACAGGACCGGGCCCACGCAGGACCTGAAGGCGCTGGCTCACACAGAACCGCTGAGCGCTGACCCACGCAGGATCGGACCCACACAGGATCGGGCCCACACAGGATCGGGCCCACGAAGGACCTGAAGCACTGATCCACGTAGGATCGCTGAGTGCAGGAGTCGTCGCAGTCCGCTGAGGATCTCTGCACAGTCGTCGCCGCAGTCCACTGAGGATCTCTGCACAGTCGTCGTCGGAGTCCACGGAGGATCTCTGCACAGTCGTCGCCGCAGTCCACTGAGGATCTCTGCACGGTCGTCGCTGTCGAAGTAGCAGTCGCAGCCAGCACTAGAGTTCCCACACACAGCAAGCTCGTTCGGGAGGGTACGCCCCACGAGCCGAGAGGCTGATACATCAACTAACACGAAGTCCGAAGTTGATGCATCCAAAAGTTCCGTATCGTCAACAGGAACTCAACGTCACAGACGGCGCGTCAATCGGACGCCCGTTCTGAGAGATATTGGCATTTTCGTCCCAGGGGCCCGGTTGGTTTTTAAGCCAAAAGCAACCCGACCGCACTCCACCTGCGTCCTAACCTCTGGCGGAGTATTCCAAAAGATTCTTCTCACTTAGAGGAATTCAACAAAGCTTACGGCACGTCAATCGGACGTCCGTAGCTCAAGATATGAGTGTTTCCGCTCCGGGGGCCCGGTTGGTCTTGTGTACGAACCAACCCGGCCGAACTCAAAGTATTCCAAAACCTTGAGTGCGATATACCGAAACGACCGTCTCTATCCAAGGATCGTGTTGCCGCTGACGGAGAGTCGTTTGGAGGTATGAAGCTCATGTTACGGGTGTTTGAACGAAAACGTCTGAAGAAGGGGGGTACGGGCCCGGGCCGACCCGGCCCGACCCCCCCTGGGTCGGCCCGAACCGGGTCGACCCGCCCCGGGTCGGACCCGATTGGCCCAGCCCGGCCCGTCCAGGGCCGGTCCGGCTCGGCTCGGCCGAGCGGCGCAGATGGAAGCCGCGGGCGCAAACCCGCGGCCTGAGAAAGAACTGCGACCCGCGTGCGGGCTGCGCTGGCGAACCGCGGACGCGGCTGAGCTGCGTCCCGCCTAGACAAACCGGACCCGCGCGGACGCGGTTCCGTCAGCCGCCGACGCCGCGGCTTCAGCCACGGCGGGCTCGTCCGGCGGCGCGCCGGGGCACAGCCGCCTCCGGCCGCCGGCGCCGCCGCGCCGGTGACCCGCGCCGCCGACAACTTCTGCGGGCCGCGGGCGTCACTCCGGTGGCCCGTTTTCCTTCTCGTCTGCGCCGTTGCTCCTCCCGGGATCCGTTATTTACTGCGGGATCGTCAAACGTCCGATGCAGCATGTTCCATCGTCGACCGTCAAGACCGCACAAAACGAAGAACCGCGGAGGGTCGTTGGGCCGTGTTCGTTTGGCCCGAACCCTCCGCGTTAGAGATAAACAACCGGGAGAAATTTATTCCACACAAGAAACAACAATTTTAATAAGATTTAAAATTGTTCACAAAAATCGGTTCTTTAATTTCTTTAAGAAACATTGACGGGATTAAATTAAAAAGGGGGTGATTCCCATAATGAAATCCCTACCTCGTCGACCGTTGCGCGCGGGTGTTCTTCACGGAAAGGATCGTCGCGGAATAGAGGGATCGTCGCGTCGTCGCGGGGAGGCGTCGCGTCGTCGCGGAATCCGGCGTTGAGTCGGCGAGCTCAACGAACCATGAACAACAGATTTAAATTATAATTAATTAAATCTGTGTTTAAACCAAAAGAAAAGAACCTTCAGCGGAAATCCGAAATCACTCACCTCAAATGGTCGGTGATCGGAGATCGGAGATCAGAAGAACGTCTCGGATGAAGGCGTCGTCGATTTCCGGGTTCAGCGTTCTTCGCGTTCTTCGCGTTCTTCGCGAGGGAGAAGAAGTTACGAGGGTTCTCTCAAATCTTCTCAAGCACAAATAACCAGAGGTTGAGCGTTGGCCTTATTTTATTATTACGCCAACGAATTTGAAAAACTGGTTAAGAAACGATCCATCAATTCGTTGAATTAATTCAACGAAAGAAACGACCCATTTAATTCACGAAAGAAACAGCCCATTTAATTCACGAAATAAACCACCCAATTAAATGGTCTGTTAAGAATTTAGAAAACGCATCAGTTGACCTTCATTAAGACGGGTTTTCACGGGTGCGTTTCTTAGCGGAAAGAAACGGTGGGGCTCGCGCGGGCCCCACCTCACAAATATCCTACCAAGGGGGTAGGATATTTCTGGATAGCATCCTATCCAGTTCAACTCAGTTCAAGCCACCTTTAAATGGCTTCAAGTGGCTTCCAAGTGGCTTAAGTGAAATAAAATAAAGTTGTCGCAAAATTATTTTATTTCTTAACTTTAAGCCCGAAAATTAAAAACCACACCCGAGCAAACGCAACTCCGGAAGAGGCGTTTCTAAGCGAATACCGGCGCTGCGATTTCATCAGTGCCCTCAGAATTCGATTCCGGGCACCGGTTCAAAAGTTAGAAAAACCCGCTCGTCCGTTCACTGAACGTACCCGATCCAAACTTCGGAAAATGATTCCGGGCACACAGGGCCTCGGAATCAGGTGCCGTCAGAAACTGCGCTCTTGTAAAATTCCAAAGAAAATTAAGAAAAAAATTTCCTTGAAATTTACGGGTCATTACAAGTTGTGTGAGAGTGTAGGTCGAATAAATATTATAACAACATCCTAGTATATTGAAGATACTAGTGTTGTTACAAAAGAAGTAAATAAAAATAGTTTAGGTGGTTGGAGAATCAAAATAAAACAAATGAACATGAGAGAATGAATTACCTTTAAAAGTGTAACTCCTTTTGATTTGAGCCTAATGGATTCCTTTGAAAGGATTCTGCCCAAAGGGAATCCTCTATGATGAGGAGAGGGATGTGGAGAGATTAAATGGGCAGGGGTTGGCCGAGCCAAAGGCTTGAGGAGTGTGTGAAAAGAGGTAGAGGTGGGGGCCTTTTATAAGAGGAGAGGAGGGGCACTTTTGGAAAGTAAGGAAATATTACTTTATTTGAAAATGTGTTTCGGTTTTAAAAGGTCCCACATTGATATAATTTGTGGATACGGTTATAAAGGTTCAAAATACACCCATCCAATAAGTTTTGGACATGTGTAGTTCATAGATTTTACATTATCTTTCCATTTTATTTTAATCGTTAAATAATGATGTCATCACTGCATCATTATGATTTCATAAATAATTTAATTTATATAATGTCTAAAAATTATAAAAAAATTACTATGATGTAGGAAATATTTTTAGCTTTCCAATGACTATTTATAATCAAAAATATGACTTTTATAACCCCACATAAAAATTGTTTTAGTAAAACATATCAAGTTTGTGTCATTTTTAATTTTAACATAAAATAAAAATATATTATTGTCATTTTCCAACTAAAGTGGCTCCATGGGGTCCCCAAGTTGGCCCATGGCTTTTCTTGGTCGGCCATGACTCACCCAATAGGTGTAGGACAAGTGTCATGGTGTTTTCACATTCTTATAATATCATTTTTTCCTTAAACTACACTAATTACCACTAATCGCGATTAAAAACATAATAAGTTACTATTCACCAAAAAATTATTTTTGTCCCATTGAACCACATTTTACATCTTAATGACAACAATGTATGTCGGATTTTTGAAATTCAAAACACAAAGATGGAAAAATTCCATTTAAACGGAAAAATCAGTTTTTATAAGTACCACTTAGTGGTTTCACTATTCATCAAAAATTGAAGTTTTTTAGAAAAATCCCAAAAATTCACCCTAAGCTATATTTGATATTATGAATTCAAAAATGAAGTCCGCTTTACAAAATTCAAAACATATAAGTCACATTAATTAATTTAATAATTAATTTCTGCTGTCAGGACAAATAGCGTGTTTTTATGAAACAATAAGTATCAAAAGATTGACACTAGTTTAAGTCCGATTTCAAAGTGAAACTAATTTCAACGAACACTATTGGATTTAATGGTAAAAATATTTTCTAATTTCACTTTAAAACCAATTAAAAATATAATATAATAATATAAATAAATTAGATTAAAAAGAGGTTTTGAATTAAAACACAAAATTTTACACTATTCATTAAAAAATGAACTTTATTGGAAAGATACCAAAAAATTACAAAAAGTAAAATTTGATGTCCTGATTCTTAATAAGAGTTTTATTTGGTCCAAAAGAATGTATAAAAGTGATCAAAACTATATTTAATGGTGGTTCGCCATCAAAAGGCGACAAGTGAACCTTTAGTGAAAACTAGGGCATATACGCCTAAAATTGAATTCTTTCTGTATTTTAAGCCTTTATCTTTTATTGTATAAATGTAAAAACATTTAAAAACATATATAATCATATTTTAGTTAGTTCTTTACATTCCCGCCATTACAACGACTACATGTTAACTATCATTTAAAATAATATTATTTTATTATTAGAGTGCAACGTAAGATTCCCAAGAAACTCGTTGTTGCGTGTTGGGTACGCCATCGAGCATAGAGTCCCCTTTAAAGTCATATTAATACTCTATTCACAAATATGGATAAATATGAAAATGTCATATTATTTATTTACCTGGGGTGTTACAGATAATCTAGTGAACAAGAAAGTAGTATATCCTACAAGGTCTGAATTTTTCATTTTGACTGCCCATCTGATTGTAGATGAAAAGCTGTACTAAAATTTAATTCAGTACCCGATGACTTCTGAAGGTCTTTCCAAAAGTTAGAAGTAAACCTGGTATCACGATCAGATACAGTGGAGAGGTGAACTCCATGAAACCTGACTATCTCTTTAACATACAACCGAGCAAGTTTATCTAAAGATAGATTATCTCGAATATGAAGGAAATCAACAGATTTAGTCAATCGGTCAACTATAACCCATATTGCATTATTACCTCGAGATGTCATTGTTTATCCCATAACAAAGACCACAGATATATATTCCCATTTCCATTCTGGAACTGGTAAAGGCTAAAGCATTAATTTCAGTAACTGTCTCTCTGCTTTAACCTACTAACAAGTCAAACACTTCACAGTAAAATCAGCAATATCTCTTTTCATTCCATACCAACATTAATACTCTCGAATATCTCTGTACATCTTAGTACTGCCAGGATGAACTGAAAACCGGGAACTATAAGCTTCACATAACAACTCATTCATCAACTACGAATCACAATGCACACATAATCTCTTCCCAAACCTCAAAACACAATCATTATCAATGTTTAAATTAGGTAACTCACCCTTCTGAACCAACTCTACCTTTTTCTGCAACTAACTATCTTCTTTCTATGCTTGCTTTATTTATCTGATAGAGATGATCTCACTGACACCTGATACAAAATAGAAGAATGTCTTTCACCAATGACTTCTATGCTAAAATTCATCAAATCAAAAACCAAAGGATCTCATTAAAAAAATAACATGGTTAATGAAGCATTACATTTTCGACTCAAAGAATCTACCACTATAATTACTTTTCCCAGGTGATAAAGGATTGTGAAATCATAATCATTGATTAATTCCAACCATCTCCTCTGTCTCATGTTCAATTTTATCAGAGTGAATATATATACTTCAATCTTTTGTGATCTGTATAAATTTCACACTTCATTCCATACAAATGATGCCTCCAAATTTTTAAAGCAAAAAAATAGAATCTAATTCTAAATCATGTGTAGGGTAATTTAACTCATGAGGTTTCAACTGAAATGAAGCATAAACAATCACAGAATCATTCTTCATTAGGACACAAAAAAGTCCTTTCAATGAAGCATCACTGTTGATAACAAACTCACCATTTCTGGATGGTAGTGCCAAAACTCGTGCATTCTCCAATCTTCTTTTCAATTCCTGAAAACAATCATCACATTCTTTTGTCCATATGAACATAACACCTTTTTGAGTTAACTTAGTCATTGGACTATATAACTGTCAAAAATTATCATCAAACCTCCAGTAATAACCTGCGAAACCAAGAAAACTACGAATCTCGGTTATATTTGGGGGTCTCGGCCATTCTTCAAAAACTTTCATTTTAGCAGGATCAATAGTTATGCCATTTTTTGAAACAATGTGACCAAGGAAAGAAATTTGTTGTAAACAAAACTCACACTTGCTTAATTTACTATAAAGATTCTTTTCTTTTAAGGTTTGAAAGACAACCCTTAAATGTATTTCATGTTCCTCCTTACTTTTTGAATAGAGAAAAATATCATCAATAAACACAACCACCATTTATCACCTAATTCAACTGAGCCATCACTACACTAAACTACTCCATTCGGATTTCGACCAACTCAGGATGCTGATTCGGAAGGTCATTTCCCTCTGTATGACTTCCCAGAAAATCTGCTCTGTTTCCTCTACGAAAAACCACTCTTAACACAGAAATATCTTAGGTGAAGCAACATGGTAATCTGTAAATGCAATATCATTTCAATATAACCATATATTAATTTATGGACATTTATTTAACAATAACCTAAATCCTAAAGTTTTCTAAACTGACCTCTGATACCAACTATAAGGATCCTACCTTAAACCATACTTAATATCGAAATAAATGAATAATTCAAATTGAGGATCTTTTCAGGTTTAGAGTTTTATAGAGTTAGACCATAACTATTACAATTGCAAAATATTACATATCAACAATTAAAAATAGACACTCCTACTCAGTTTCAATTTTTTTTCATAAAATAAAAACTCTTGATAAAAAGAGTCATGTCTAATTCCATGTTTAAGAGAGAATGACTTTTCCTTGATCCCATACTTGGCCCTATTCCACTTTTTGTCCTGTGAAAAACATTTCAAAAACATGGGATGAGCATAAAAAGCTCAGAAAGGGGTACATAAAGAAGGAACACTGTTTGTTTTTCAAAAACAAAAAGTAAACCATAAATAATTAATCATAATTATAACTTTTAACCTTTATGAAGTAGTAAATACTCTTCATAGAATAAAAGCTCATTACTTACCCTTTTGTAACCAAAATATTACCATAAAACCCAAATCCAGAACTCATAACACATAAAGGTAACTTGTGACATAAACATATTAAATGGAATAAACATATGGTCATCTTCCACACATATCACTAAATGGAATAGCCATACGGCCGACTTCCATACCCAATGAGTTAGAGGTTATAACGTAACCACCCGTCCTGGTATTCACGACACCACCCGTCGTTTGGTCTATCATGTAACCACTCGTCAAATGTCCATGTTCCAATATACAATCATATCACATAAAAAAAATAAAGTAATTGAAACATTTCCACATTTTAATCACAATATATCACTTAAATATATTGACATAACAAATCCATTTTCAAAACCATTTTTAATACGAAAAATACATAAAAGAGTTTAAGGTATTTATTTTCTCTTCAAAAAATTACGGCTTGTTGAGGAAGCCAAAGATCAAATAATACTCACGGTGGAGGAAAAGGTCGTTGTCACCGCTTACGTTAAAAAAACATACATTTTAGTCATTTAGTAAAATGATTCATAAAAAAGATTCATTTTGAAAAGTCAAGGGTGTTTATACAGCGTATAAAAGAAATTCATGTATTAAAGCAAAATATGCCTCAATGAAAGAAGATTGAGACGATGTCCCTTACCTCGTGTTCGACTTGACTTGATCGTTATTTAATATCCTGAATAATAAACTAAATTTAATTTTTACTTGATTAAGAACCCTTTTCAAGTTTATTATTCATTTTATTTCACTCATTAACAAGTTATAATCATTATGTTATCATTTATTTTAATAACGTTCATTTTGTCGATATTTGGTACTTGAGTAAAAAATAACCACCTTATATTCACAAGTTGTCCATGTGGTCAGTAGTTCGTTATATCCATAATTATATTCATGATTTATATATCATATATATCATATATACTGATTATATACATGTATTTATAATATTACATAACATTTGGAGGTATGAAATGAAATCCACCGATCAGGGAGACGGCAAGCCGTACGTACGCATGAACGCTACATTCATTTCTATTTCTTATTTTAATGGAAATAAAACATAATGATACATATATATGTCATAATTCCAGTATAATATAATATATAATATCATTAACTCCATCCTTTTTACATCCCACATAATTCATTAACGAATCACATCACTTTGTGGGGGCGGTAGTCCACACTTTCTCAAATGAGATTATCATATTTACCAACTATGGAAACGATAAAGGATTGATATAATTGGGAATTAAATAATCATAAAGAAATAATAAACATAATATATACCATATATAACTATAGTTCCATCATAATGGCCACCAAGAGAGGCGATAGGAGAATATTGAACAATCATCGTTTTGTGAGGCGTTAGTTTGCCATCCTCAGAAACATTATGTTCTTCATCAATTAGATGGAGGTGTATGTATGTGTGGTTTGAATATTTCTCAAAAAACATCATAGTATATTGAGGATACTGGTGTTGTTACAAAATATTGGAATAGAAAGAGTTTAGGGGTTGGAGAAGTAAAATAAAAGAAAACAATTTAAGAGAAACTGTTACCTTTCAATTTGAGTAACTTCCTTTGGATTGAACCAAAAGGAATTCTTGAAATTCCTTCTACCTAAGGTAAGGCTTCTAGGATGAGGATTGGGATGTAAGGAGATTAATGTTGCAGAGTTTGGATGAGCTAAATGGCTTGAGAGGTGTGAGGAATTGGTTAGAATTGGTCTCCTCTTATAAGGGGGGGGGGGGGGGCTCTTTAGGAAGGTGTGAAAATAATATTTTATTATATAATGATATTCGGTTTCAAAAGTTAAAAAATCATTAAATATAAAGATAATATGACTCATGGTCAAAATAAAATCACCTAATAATAATTGGATAGGTTTTGGATAATATTTTAATCATTATAATATTATTTATTTAAATGATTTATTAATGAGGTAAATACTCCATCATTATTGTGTCATAAATAATTTAATTTATTTGATGTATAAAAATTAAAAAAAAGACCATGATGTGTGAAATATTTTTATCTTTATAAAAAATATTTATAGTCTAAATGATAATTTATATAACCCCTTCTAAAAATTAATTTACTAAAAGATATTGGCTTTTGTCATTTTTACATTTACTTTAAGTTAATTAATCTAAATTGTCATTTTCACTCCCAAGTGGCACAATGGGGACCCAAAATAGACACAAATAAGCCCATGGTAGTTAATGACTCAAAAAATAAGGTTTGGATAAGTGTTCAGGTAATTTTGAATTATTATAATATTCTTTTTTACATTGAATTACCCTATTTTCCTTTAATCGCGGTAAATAAAAGTCAAAAGTTACTAATCACCAAAAATTATTTTCATCATAATGAACCATATTTTACTCCTTGATAACAACCATGTATGTCAGATTTTCTAAATTAAATTCATAAAAGTGGTAAAATTTTATTCAAATAAAAAATTCAGTTATTTTAACTACCACTAAGTTGTTTCAGTATTCACCAAAAAATGATGTTTTTCAGAAAAATACCAAAAATTCAGCCTAATCTTTATTTGATATTCAGAATTCAAAAATGATGTCCATTTTTACAAATTCAAAACATAGAAGTGGAATTAATTAATTTTTAACTTAATCCTCGTTATCAAAACAAATAGTGCATTTTTAAGAAACAATAACTATCAAATGTTTGATACTTGTTTATGTCCAAATTCAAATTGAAATTATATTCAATGACTGAAATTCGAGTAAATGGTAAAAATATATTTTAATTTCACTTTAAAACAAATTTTAAATAAAATCTAACAATATTAATAAATTATATTAACAGAAACTTTTGAATTAAAATACAATATTTTTCACTATTCATAAAAAAATGAACTTTAACAGAAAAATTCCAACAATTTACTCATAGTAAATTTTGATGTCCCCATTCTAAATAAGAATTTTATTTGGTCATATAGAATGTATTACAGTGGCCAAAAATATATTTAAAAATGTGTTTCCATAAAAATGCTGTAAATTGGCCTTTTAATGTAAATTATTCTTAAAATTTGATTCATTCATATTTTAAGCCCATATATTTTTATTGGATAAATGTAAATACATTTAAAAAACATTTATAATCATATTTTAGTTAGATTTCTTCATTCCCTCCAATACAACAGTAAATAGTTAACTACCATTTAAAATAATAATATTATATTATTAGTGTGCAACGTAAGATTTCAAAGAAACCCGTTGTTGCGTATCGGGTATGCTATCGAACATTGAAACCCTTTTCAAGTAAAATTAATATTTAATTCAAAAATATTAATATATATGAAAATATATTATTCTTCATTTTCATGGGATGTTACAACTGATTTTCAACCTTATAAGTGCTCATAAAATTCTCCATTATCACCTATGGGTTCCAAGTACATCAAGAATCTACATAAACCTAGTAAGACAATTAAAATACCATGGTATATATATGCACTACATTAAAAATAAGTATCAAAATGGATAGTTCATAGTCAGTTAACTTCACATTAAAAAGGGAGATCATCAACCTCATCAATATTTTTCTTCATTCCCAAGGTAAAAAAATTGGATACTATGGAATGAAAACCAATTAATTTTTTTTCCAATACATACCATATTGAGGCCACTTGGAATTATTAAATGTAAGGAAATTTGAATGAAAAAAACCTAAAAATATAGTTATTTATTGGAAAATATTCCACTACATCTCTAAGAGAATATAAAACTAAATGGACTAAACCCTTTTAAGTATAAGGATATACACTGAATAGGTGTCATAACAATAAAAATAATGATTATAATAAAATACCAAAATTATGATCATGACCAGGGTCTACAAGAGACAATCATGGAAGTGAAAATAAAATAAATAACTAAACTACAAAAAAATTAATTTTCCAAACACCAAAAATATTATCTATGGAAAATAAATTTTATTAACACCAACATGAATTAATTATTCACCACCACATTTAGTTATTCACTTTGAGTTTTATTGCTACAGACCAATGGTATGGTGTAAAATACTTCCTCGCAGTTTTGATATGATTGTAATATACTAAAACATTCTCTAAATGTCCCGATCTCTTTTTCAGATACTATTGTTTTGTCTAGTTATACTTTGGTTGTCGCATTCATTTGGTGGGTTAAGGTGAATTATGGGTGTATTTTGAGGGTTTTTTAGTTGTACACAGTTGGTGTGTAGTTATCCTAAACCCTCCACCCCATCCCACAAACCATTAAAACATACAGAGGGGGGATTTTTATGTTTTTTGAATGGTTTGTCAAACTGTGCACCATATCTATAGAAACATGCACCCCTTTGATGCCACACAAAGTGAAAGGAAAATATTTTAATTTTTTTAACCAGAAGATGGAATAATGGACATTGAATTTAAATCAATGATAATGTATTTCAAAAAACCAAATCACATTGGTATCATCCACATTTCAACCAAGATGAGACCAAAATTTGTTCCATATTTTTTATGAGATTTTTAATTGATCCTTGGGGACCTTGAACTCTTTTATTGATGAATTGAATATCTGATTAATGGATCTTCACCTCACCCGATATGTAATATCTTTTCAAGTTGATTAATTTCCCTATTTTCTCTCAACCTAGATAAATTTGTATGTTTTTTCACAATTTTTGATGATTTAGATATTTATTTGGTTAGAAATATATTTTATATTCTCTATTGGATTTGGTTCTATATCTCTCATGCTACTATGATCTTGGTTATTCCATTTATATTTTGATATTTTTCATTGGGTTAATTAAAATTAATGATATTGATGAAGATGGTCTAAATTTAAATTTTTATAGTAATCATATTTAAGTTTGTGAATGTGATTTTGAAATAGGTATTTCCATGTTTGGAAGTAGTTTCTTAAATTGGGTTAGTTAATCATTTAATTAAGCTATGAATTCCAATAATTGATGTAATGATGAGATTATGAAATTGATTGAATTTTTTATTATGAAATTGTTAAAATAAAGGATGTTGAGTTGATTCATTAATTTGATATAAAGGATTTTTGTATTATCCATATAGTTTAATTATTTGTATGCTCAAATTTTTCCAAAGTATTAAATGATGAATGGTTTATATTATTCAATGAGATTAATGTAAATAACCATGATTATATTTACCATAGATATGTAATGAATTGATAATATATTACAGTTATAATATTAATGATTTTTACATTATATCTTCATGAACTATATGATCTTTGAGATAATGTGATATATGTGAAAACATGTGTAGGAAAAGAAGTATTTCTTCAAAATACTATAAGTGTTAACAATGAGTATAAGAGACATACAAATGCTCATGAATCCCATATGTGATAAAAATTAGCTTTGAGCTAGAGAATAATCTTCTAAATACTCAAGGGAGTATAAAAATAACATTATAAGCCTTATATTTTGATATTAGACTATAGTTCCATGTATCTATAACGTGAAATGAAATTATTTGATTACTAAAATCCAATATTATAGTATATAATGATTAGATATTATATATGACTTAGCCACTAGAATGTGATGATTTAGTTATTTATGGTAATGGATTTATTCTGATCCCGTGTACTAATGTGGTTAATTAAAAAATAATGATATGTGATAAGTTTTTACTATATTTTAAATTATTATTTATACAACAATATTAAAAATTATTGACAACATATTGTTTAATAATTCATTCATTTTTCCAAATTAATCTCACATAGACCCTTCTCATGGATCCTGATCGATACTCGAATATACCTATTGTATCTTGGAAATGGTAATTGCCAGGAGCCATGTATCATATGGATGATTGGGTATGTTGAATGGATAATGGAAACAAACATTGTCATGAGACCTCCATGGAAGTTTTCAGTTTCTATTTTTTTGGTTATTCAAATTTACACATGACACTAATTTTTAATGACTTATATACAACCATATATTAGATAATATTTTCCTATTTTTGTTTATGATGTTATACTGGTCTTTATTGGCTATACTATTATATTTGTTGTTCATAATATAATTTTGTTATTATTTAATTGTTTTATATGTTGGGATTATTTAATAAATATATCAATGTATCACCATGTTATATAATAGACCCTCAATACTATTCAATAACATATAGATTATGGGTAGGCATATAAGAAGACAAATAACAAATAAACTTGGGACACGAGAATGTCGTACCTGGGTGAGGACATTAAAAAATTTTATTAAAGGAAGGTTTTAATTTTATTTTCTTTTGTTTATTTATTTGGAAAAAGACAGAAGGAGATTCAATTTATTAATTCCATGTTAAAGATCTCATTTGTAAATGTATCTAACCCATGTATGTTCTGAAACTATGTAACTAGGGTGACATTATTGTTATTGATGTTTTTTGTTACTATAGAATTATATCATTCCAGATATGATTTATTTTTTTTATGATATTTTTAATTTTCTATGATTTTTCATAATTTTCTATAATGCTATTTCAAAAAATGATATATAGGAAATTGAGGCTTATTTTGATATGAATAATTTTAGTTAGGAATAAAAAATTCAGGTTTTCAATGAGTTGATTAAATGAAAATTATTTTCTTTATTTGTTTAATTAAAATGTTCATTATGACTAATATGAAATTGAAATAGAAAATGATTCTAAATTTAAAAAATGTAGATGGATTACATGGTTTCAATTGAGAATCATTAATTGTGATAGTTTTTTACCCATTTTTATCTACGACCCAGATATTGGATGGTAGATGGTAGTGTTTATGTCCCAAATTTAACCGTGTGGTGGTGTATAAAGAATTACTTGTTATGGGATTATCTAAATCTCTCTTATTAGTGTAATTTTGTTTTGTAATGTGTGTTAAGACTAATTCATGTAACTGTAGATATATACCTCTAGAAAGAAACTTGTTGGTAGTGAGACATTATAACATGGCTAGAAATGATCATCTATTAGTGGAACTATTGGCTCCAATATTTCTAGGTAATAGAGAGAGTGATATGTTCTTGGATAGACTTATTCACAATATTTAGTTTACGAACTGAGACCCATCATGGATTCCAAAAAGTATTTCTAATATAAAATGTGATTTAATGTTTTTGAACAATCCAAAATTCCACAGAAATGGTATACCCATTGAAACTGAGTAATGGATTGACTCTATTTGGAATATCCTCGACCACCTGGAGACGAATTTTGATAAGAGAGTCAAAATGTAATTTTATATGTTATGTGTCCAGGAGATGAATTTTTAGGACATTTATATTCATGATGAATATTGGGAGAATATCGTGCGAAAGGAATTTGAGGAGAAATTCAGGGAACACTTTTACATGAGACCCTTGGGATGGAAAAATATGTTGATTTTATGATTTTTTCATAAGGGGGCCTGTTTATGATGGAGCGTGCATGACACATTACCTATTATACATGAAATTTTCATGATTTTGTAGGGGATACAACTACTAAAGATTCATGGTTTTGGTATAGGATTAAATATGAAATTAAGTCACTAGTAAAAATAACTTGTTTTTAGAAGATTTAAATTTTTGTGAAACATGAATTCATATCTAAAATGAATCAACAGCTTGATTCTAGTGGAGGAATTTTGGATTCATCTTAGTGAAAAGAATGTACCTATTACGATAGTATGAATATATTTTATGGGATTATAATGTTGGAAGATATAATGATGAGTGGCTAAGTGATGTAACAATTACATAGGAACACAATTGTGTGATATTCAACCAGTGTGGTAGGAAGGGTCAAATAATTAGATATCCCCCCGATGAAGATTGGAATATTGTTGCAGTTATGGTAGGATGGGACATATACAGTGTTTCTATAGGATCCCATGACATATGGGTGTAGTTGAATGGAGTTAAAGAATAGCATAGTGAATAGGTTCATGAATGTTTACCTCAGTCCATTCAACAATTGTGGATAGAAAATCTTTATCATCTATAAATGGAGGTAAGATTAATGTAGATTTAATTCTATTTAGTATGTTATTTTATACAACTAACTATCATTCTTTAATATCCTCCCAACATATAATTGTTTTGAGTCTGATAATGGAGTGTGTATGTGAGGTAATAAAAATTGAAACAAAATTGGGGTTATGTTTTAGAGAAATATATTTATATAAGGTGTGTCCTCTTGAGGTTGGGGTGTAATTTTATTTTCTGGTTCTATACATCCTTGATATAGATGAATTTGGATTCATTTTTGGTACATAATAGTTTGTAGATTATAAAGGCAAATATATTGTTTCTATTAGAGAGTGATTTCTACATATAATTATGGTGAAAATTATACTCATCATGGGGAGTGAGATAATGAGGAATGACATACACTGCTATTTCTCAGCAACTAGTGGACATCTCCACCATGAATTTATGTTTTTATGTATATGGTGGTGTGGAGAATTATTAACATCCTCGTATATTTGATTTGATATAGGATGTGTTTCATTATGTTCTTTTTAGGTCTCCCATATGATTGGGTTTTCATGTATATTATGGAGCTCATTAATATAGTTGAGGATGTTTTAATTTTCACATATTGAATGGTACCAACATAGCTATAGGTGTACAAAAATCGACTGAATTTTTTGATAGATAAGAAATATGTCTGTCTGATTCTGTTTCCATGGGATTCCCTATTTTTTCTATTATGGCTGAATATATGTTATACTTATGTGTTGAATAACAAATGATGATCCTGATGATATTGAAGAATGACTATCCTCTTCCAAAAATTGGTCAGATCATAGACCATATGTAAGAATATTATGTTTTATAAAATATTGATATGAGGTTTGGGTATCATCAATTGTATTTTTACCTTCTCATATAATAAAAAAACATTTAAATGGGTGTACTAAATTTTTTATTTTTATATGACTTCGTTCAGGATGAAAAAATAACCAACAGTGTTTATGACCATGGTGAAATAGATCACACTCCTGTACATGGAACAATTTCCTTTTTTTAATTTATTACATCCCTATGTACACCAACTCTTAGGAAGATCATTCCCAACATCTTGACATCATCCTACATACATTTAGGAAGCATCATATATATAGAGATCTATAAAGAAATTTTTGAATGTTCAATTAGATTTTTTGGGTCACATTATAACAGGGGAAGGTGTGTCATTGGACACAAATATGGGGAATGTAGTTGTTTCCCTGATGCTTCCCAAATTTTTTTTATTATTTAATTATTTTTTTTATAGCTAGTTATTACTAAATCTTTACACAATACATTTCCCATGTTCAAATAATTATTTCATGAAAGGCCCATAAGGGGATAATGATTGAATTGTATGGATAATATGATAATTCCTTGAGGTATTTTATGAAGTGGTTTAATACCACGCCAATAATTATCCTACCTAAACTATGGGAGGATTATACAATGTTTTGTGATGAAAATTTTATTTTTCATGTAGTAGTGTTTGTGCTAGTTGATCGTGTTTTTTAAGGGTCACAACAGATGAAGAAATATTTAATAAACTACCATACACATGACCTAATGGTATTATTAGTTGATTATTTTTTGAATTGTTGGAAGAATTATCTATTTGGTTAAAGGATTATAGTGTGTACTAATTGAAAAAGTTTATTATATATCTTTTCAAAATGATATTTGAGTCTCTAAAAACAATTACGGGTAGGGAATATAAAGTAATTTGTTTTATTTATTTAATATATACCTTGAAAAGGGTAAAGCGTAGATGATTATTTGAGTAGAAAACAAACAAACTCAAGCAGTTATAGAGTCTAGTTCAAAGTGTAAGAAGATGGCTTGGAAGGCTGTGATGCATGACGTGGTACATATAGGCTAGTAATAGATGGCCTTTTACAGTGATAGATGATTCAATAATTTCTATTCAGATGGGGGAGAGGTTGTATTATGATCCAAAATGACTATCCTAGATGAAAATACTTGAATGTGTGGAGTCCCCTTTTAATTGGTCCATATATTAGAATGAGACCATCTATATTTGTTGATGTGTTATTCCGCCTTTGTGTATGCTAGATGATACAGTTTGTGAATTTCATTCATTTAATTTGGTGGTGAATCTGTGATAGATAAAAATATAACATAACCTATGTTGATAGTATTGGTGTATGGTCATGAGAATGAAAATTTTATAGTTTATCAAATGATACTACAAAAGTCAATGGTAAATCATGACAATCAATGATTTGGGTTTTTACTACAAATGTTTCCCATTTTGTAATGGATGTGTGAGGATGTTATAACTAAATTTTTAGAATGTTATCCAAGGAATAAAAGAGAGAATTATTATAGTAGGATTATTCATGATTGATTAATGAAGGTAGTGCATTTTATTCGAATATTGGATTATTTTTTTGGAGAACTAATAGGGAGAATTTTATGTTTTGGAGATAGTTTATCTGCATAGGGAACTATAGAGTATTATTTTAGGCCATGAAATACAATATATTTTATTCTTCATGAAAGGATTTAATATGGTTCATGGTATACTATTATTACATAATACGGATTTCCCCAAAAAGAAAGAAGAGTTGTTAGAACATAATATTCATAATTTAGACGATATTCTTTCACCATAAATTCTATAAATTTATGGGTCATGGGATAAGAACACAACACTCAATGACTTGACCTATAACAAAATTTATCACCTAATTATTCTTATGGAACCATTTGAGAATATTTATGGTCATCGATTGATATCACCTCTATGCTAGATTGAGGTAGGAGATTCAATGTTTTTGTGAATGAGTCTCATACATGAGACGTCAGAAACAATTCAACTAATTCTCAAACATATGGGTATAGATAATAGTATTCATATATTGAATTCTAATTGACATGTAATTATTATAGTATTTGTAGAGGGTGATTGTGCCTTTTTCGTGGGTCGCCTAGATTGGGTCACCATAGGATTTTTATAAATGAAAAATTGGAACCACAGAATTTTGACCACTTGTGGTTGTGGAGAGAATATGTCCAACAACATTCTTATTAGCTCTTCTAAAGAGTAATTTTTTATGCATAATTGCATTGCATTTCCAAACATTGATGGTATATATAAGGCCTTGTCCTGAAACATTACATTTTCTGGAATTATATTAATAATTCACATTGAGGGTGTTTTTAGGTTTAGGGAATTAGATAATAAGGTCATAAATCATAAATAACAACTTGAATATTACAGGTAGACACTTATACTCACTATCCATTTTTTAATAAAATAAAAACTCTTTAAAAAGAGACATTTTTATCTCCATAATTTAAACATCATGACTTTTCACTGATCCCATCCTTGACCCTATTCATCTTTATGTCATATTAAAATCATTTTAATACTTGGGATGGTCATAAATTTATTAGTAAGGGATACAAAAAGAAGGAAAACTGTTAGTTTTTCAAAATAGAAAGTAAACCATGAATACTTTATCATAAGTAATACCTTTAACCATTATGAAGAAGTAAATACTCTTCACTGAATAAAATTTCTTTACATACCCGTTTGTAACCAAAATATTACCATAAAACCCATAGAAAAATCACACATAACATATAAAAGGTATTATTAGGACATAATCATTATTAAATGGAATAACCATACGGTCTAAATCCACAAATCAATCTTACAAATGAAATAGCCATATGACCAATTTCAATACCCAATGCATTATATGACATAACGTATCCACTCATCCATGGTTTATCATGGAACTACCCATATTTTGGTTTTTCATGTAACCACCCATCAAATGTCAAATTACCATTATATAATCATCCCACTTAAAAGATTTAAAATACTAACATTTCAATCATAAAAATTTCATTTCAAATCACAAGAAATAATTTATAAATATTGAAATACTAAATCCACATCCGAAACCATTTTTAACACAAAAATATGTAAAATGGGTATATGGTATTTGTCTTCCAGTTAAAATCATCATAGCTTGTTAAGGGATCCAAATTTCAAATAATGCTTGTGGTGGTGGACATGCCGTTGTCACTACATACATTAAAAATAAACATGACCTTTGTCATTTACTAAAACTCTATGTAAAAAAATATATACTTTGAATGAAATTAAATGTTCTAGGGTTTTATACTTAGTATCAAAGCAAGTCTTGTTTAAATCAAAATATGCCTCAAAGAAAGGAGATTAAGACAAAGACCCATACCGAATGTCTAATTAGACTAGTTTGTTATTTAATTTACTAAATAATAAACATAAGTTAATTTATACTTGCTTCAAAAAAAATTTAGGATTATAATTCCACATATAAAATTTATTACCTTGCTATAACAATTATTAAATTTTTTAGTTCATATTGGACATTTTTTCAATGCTCAGAACATGAGTCAAAAATGAAATTATTATAATAATAAATTGTCCATGTGGTCAAAATAAAATTATCTCTAGAATGATATTCCTGATGTACATGTCATATATATCATATATATTCTGAATATATGTATTTGTAATAGTCCATATCATTTGGATATAATAAAATTAAATGCACTGTTCCTGGAGGCGATATGTTGTACGTACGCATGAACTCTACTTTCCTTTCTTTTTCATATTTAATAAAATGAATACTAGATGATACAAAGGTATATTATAAATCTAGTATAATATATATGTTACATATGTTACATATGTTCATTAATTCTAACAACTATATTTTCTATGTATAGCTTGAACGAGTCATATCACCTTGAGGGGCCGGTAGTTCGCACTTCCTCCAATGAAATTATCGTATTTATAAAACATGAAAAGAATAAAGGTATGATCCAAATTTGAATTAAAATATCATATTTATAAAATAAATGTCATATATATCTAATATAATTATATATCCATCACAATGAACAGAATGAGAGTTGGTTAGAGAATATTGAACCATCATCATTTTGGTAGGCAGTAGTTCGACGTCCACAGAAACAATATATTTTATAACAATTAGATGAAATGTGTGTAAGTGTAGTGAAAATAATTCTCATAAAAACAACCTAGTATATTTAAGATTCTTTTATGTTAAATAAAAATTTAATAAAAATAACATAGGATGTGGAGAAATAATAATGGAAATGAACTTTATAGAAGACGTTACCTCAAATCAGGTATCTTCTTTTGATTTGATCCCAAGGGAACTGTTGAATTCCCCTATTCATAGGGGAAGGGTTTTAAAAGGAAGGTAGGGATTTGAGGAGCTTATTGGAATAGAATTTTTATGAAACAAGTGGCTTGAGATTTGTGAGAAATGAGTTATATCTGGTGTCCTTTTATAAGAGGCAGGTGGGGCATATTAGGAATGTCTTGAAATATTATTTTTTATTAATCAATTTTAGAATTATAATAACACCAATGTGATATATTTTTAAAAATAGATGAGTAAGGGTCTAACTACACTCATCCAATTGTTTTTATACAATTCTATGTCAAAAAAGTAACTTTGTATTTTAACAATAACCCTTAGTTGGTTTATTTATCTTTTACAATGTATTCTTGTATGTTTATAATATATGATTCCCATATTTAAAATAAAATGGAAAAGGAACTAAAATTGGATCATTAATGAAATTTGTAACATCATATTTTCCATTTGGATGAATCATTGATTTTTTGGACTATTATATCATTTAATAAAATATAAATTTATTTAAAAACTCATTGATGTAAATTTTTATACTATTCATATCACGAAATTTTATTATTTGGTAAAAATAAATTCATTCAAAGAAAACATAATTTAATAAAATATAAAAAGGTATAATAATCCATAAAATTAGTTTATTGAATAAACAGTCTAAAAAAATTACTTTAATTTTTATTATCTCATTTATTTAAAACATCATTAATAAGGCTATCACTACATCGCCATAATGTCATAAATAATTTTTTTATATGACTTATTTGAATAATAAATAAAATAAAATGATTTTTGAAATTTTTTCAGCTATATAATGACTATTTATCATCAAAGATATCACTTATAAAACCTTATTTTATTTTTCGGAGTAAAAGATACATGTTTATATTATATTTTCCATAACATTAAATTAAAAGTAATAAAATGTCATTTTAACAAAAAAGTGGTTGTAGGGGGTCTTAGTATCTACCAAAGGATGCCCATGGTCAGAAATATATGTTATAATAGGTCTATGAAATTTTTAGTGTAATTTAATATAATAATAATATTATTTCTTACAACTATTACCAATTTTACCCTTTAACCATGGTAAATAACATATTTACAACAATTACTATTCATAATGTCTAAAAAAAAGTTATCTATTTCGCAATTTCGACCTCTTGATTCCAAATATGGAATCAATTTTTCCAAATTCAAAACACATTTGTTTCAGTAATTAATTTAAAATTAATTATCATTGTCAAAGTGAGAAAGCATGTTTTTATGAAATAAAAACTATTAAATGATTGATTGTTGTTTATGTCCTATTTTATAGTGAAATTACTTCAAATGAACAAAATATGAATAAATTATAAAATAATAATCTAATTATACATTAAAATAAATTAAATGGGCAATATATTCATATATATAAATTCGATGAATATACAGTTTTGACTTAAAATGCAGTATTTTTAACTATTCCTTAAAAAATTATCATTATTAGAAATATACCAAAAATTCATCTCATGTAAAGTTTTATGTCATGATTCTAAATAATAAGTTATTTTTTTCAAATAAAACATATAAAGGTGTGAAAAAACTTGATTTAAAAATGGTTCACCATCAAAAGGTAGTAAACCTGCATTTTTAGAAAAATACTACATCTATCCAAAAAAATAAAATTATTCTTATATCAAGTATAGAAAAAAATAAGATGTATTAAAAAACATAAATTTGATATATATATCATATATTATTAATTAATTAAAAATATATAAAGGGTGACATAAAAACATAATTATTCTCTTTTAAAAAGTTTTTTCATGAAAACACATCAATTATATTCAATTTGTTTTTATTTCCTGTTCAAATAAATTCCTTATTAAATGATTCATAATTTAAACAAGTTTAAACCATATTTTAAAATTCATTTGATATAATGTTTTCCTTCTATTCCAACAACTAGTCATTAACTACAATAATAATATTATTATTTTATTAATTTTCACATTAACTCTATATTGTGTGCAATGTATGATTTCAGAGAATCACATTGTTGGGTTTGGAGTACATTATTAAAAAAGATTCCCATTTAAATTAAAAATTCTATATTATTCATATTTATTAATAGAAATCAAAAAGTATTATTCTATAAATACTTGGTTCATTATAGTATCACTATGGCCATTGACATGTGATTGATGTTGATGATGTTGATATTGATATTGATGCATCCATTGAGGGGCACCTGATACTTGTTTTGTGTCGTCATGAAAATGTCTGGCGGGGAATGTCCATGTCGGTAGTTAATTTATTGTGGAAACATTTCCATAATTATGAGGGTGAATGGGATAGATATTTAGAAACTCGAGCTCAGTGGGCCAATTTTTTTACCTGAGAATCAAAGATCTTCTAAGGTGTAAATCTTGAGATTGAGTTAGTATAAGGTGGGAAATTGTTTAGGGACCACCATTTTTGGTAACGTATTAAGTTAGTTTTCATGTATTATATTTCTTAGTTTTTATACATTTTTCCTGGATCATCTATGGTGTGTTCTAGTGAATGATAGATAACTACGGTTGGTGTTTGGGAAGTGCTCATTTTGCACCATGTTTTCCAAAAATCATTCACCCAGCCCAAGAAACCATGAAAACCCAAACAGATTGGATTTAGACAGTTGGTGCATTTTTTGGTGAACGTTTTTACCTATATGTATAAATTGTTAACCCATAATATGAAGCACATTTTTAAGTTGTATCAGATGAAAAACTATGTTCCCCATCCCATGAAATAGTTCATGTTGTTTTCAATTCCCAATAATTATATTTTAAAAATACTTAACCCTTGGGTATCATCCAAAATTCAATCCAGTATAGACCTAACATATTTGCATATTTTTTTGAGACTTCAAATACATTCCTTGTTCAATCAAACATCATTCATGATTAATGATGACCTGATTTAAGGATCTACAACTCTCCCAATATTTATTTTATTCTCATATGGTTTCTTCTCTCTCTTACATATACCTACCAGAATGAAGTGGACCGTTTTATTCAAGATTAGTATTCAATTAGATTTTTGTGTTTTGGGATATTGGTATGTATAATCTTATAAGTAAAATTTTCTTATATAACCTTCATTATATTATGATGATGATTATTTTGTTCCAATTTGGTGAATTTTAGTTTGTAGAACATATATTCTATATGTGTTTGTATTCCAAAGGCCATCCCCAGTTCCCTAGAGAGGTGACCTGATAGATATTTTTCATCCAAGATGTAATATCCTTAACCAATCCATTTAATATACATTATTCTTTCACTTATTCTAATTATATTTTATTAGTCATAAATTTTTATATCATGTATATTTAATATGCATAAATATCATTATGATTATCAAACCTGATATATTCACTCAAATTTCAATATATATTATGTGAAAATATAGCTCATTTGTACATGTGGATTATCCTAACTACATATCAACACAATTAATTTATCAACAAAAATCATTATGGGTATATGTTGTGATGTATTATATGATTATTTATGACACTTATGACGTAAATATACTTCCACAATTATGACATCATTTCTACATTATTTACATTGAAACCACTAGAAAATAATAACCCTGATTGTCTATATGTGTGGACTACCACATACATGGAGGGATGTGAATTTTTTTCAATTTATATATTTTTTGATATTAATAAGGATGGATATAATAAATATAATATATATATATATATATTTCAATAATGTATTTTTAATGGAGATTTATAATTTAACTTTTGGTCATCTATATTTCCAAAACAATTAAAACCACATTCATGAATATGTATGGTCTACCATATCAATAAATATTTTATTTTGTTTATGTAGCTCTATATATTATAAATGAATCTATATCTTTTTAAATAATTTAAATTACATAAATATTATGATTAACACTCAATAGATTTATTAACAATGATAAAAAAGGACAAAAACTACTAAAATGCATAATATAAGAAAAAAGAAGTAGATATCACCCAGAATATTGATTGTAATAAATTAGTGTTAACAAAAAGATAATAAAAATTATACGTAAATAGTGTATGATATCATATAAATGAGAAAGTTTAATTAATATATTTTTAATAACTATATATTAATTATAAAAATTATTAATACATGTAAAAATGAAGTCAGAGCTAATATATGGGATTTTCATCTAATATATAGATCTAGAGGACATGTGAATTATACACCCCTTGTTAGAGTAGAATTATGATTATACTATCAATGAATTTTTTAATTATTCTTATAATAAATATGGGGTGTAAATTTCAATCATTTTTTATATTTTTTTGGGGATAATGATTTCCATTTTAAAAAATGTGGTAAGGATTTTATATTAAAATCTCATAATTTTTCGGTTTTGTCCTTGATTTAGATTTTTATGAAGAATTATTAAGAATTAACAATGAAAAAACTCATTTATTCTCTTCTAGTATTGATATTACAATAAAATACATTTTTCCATTCATTTTCAATGCATTGTGTACACAATATATTTTAAATACTTTATTCGATAAAATCAACTTCATTTTCATTATCGTTCAAAAATCCCATTTATTCCATATACATGTTTTCTAATAAAAAATATTGAATGTTCTTAATGTTTTGTTATGAGTGATTTGATGTCATTTTTACCCATGTTTGACTACATAAGTAATTTTTTAAAATGAATATTATTTTAGTATTTATAATATATTAATGTTTTATATTTAATAGAATTATAAAAGTAATGTTTTAATTAAAATTTTATGAAATCAATTAAATTTCAAAAAATCATGACTACTCAATGTTATGAAGCCTACTTTAAAATGTGTTTTGATTATTTTCATTCAAAATATTTTGTAAATGTTTTTTTTAATTTTATTTTTAAAATTGAATGGTTATATTCATCAATAAATATTGTAAGTATATTTTAATGTAATTTTGATTAATGATATTATCATGTAATATTTAATATTAATTATTAGGTATATAATTTACTAACACTATTTATATGCTTTCTAATGATGCTTACTTTTTTATGATGATATGTTTATGAAACCAATTCATTTCAAATTGGTAATTCTATAATGTTTGTATGAAAGGTTTTAAGCCCCATTTTTATTACATGGGCCATGAAGTAATAATATGATAAATTTTTCATGATATTGTGGAACACATATATTTTATAACAAATATTTAATTATAATAGTTTATAAAAAAGTGTGTTTATTTTGTTATTATAATTGATGGTAATTTTGTTATATCCTAGGACATCAGTTATGTGACAACCGAGGATGATAGTCTTGTTATGACCATGGATTCATGGCGATAATATATCACTGAAATACATTGGGTAAAGACTGATCAATATTGAGATAAATAGGACTATAATGGGGATATAAAAAACTATATAAGAGACATTTTATGCAATGATAGACATGTTAGTGATCCTTGATTACTATGATGGTTCGGGGAATGAAACCATTCCACTATTATTGTCTTTTAGAAGTGTAAGTACAATAGAAAAAATTATATTCTATACATATGTGTTTAAAATAAGTATATGTCATTGTCTATTATCATTATATCAGAACTCGTGATCATTTAATCATTTATGATTCATATTTTTTAAAATGAAATGATATATTCAAATATACAATATTACGATATATAATATATAGGGTATCATTTTCAAATGTTATGATCTAGTTCACATTCCCTTTTGTTTATGATATGCTCAAATGATATTTCATATATCCCTTGTTTAAAATGATTTATTATTTCACCCTACCATTTTTTATGATTTCAATCCCCCAGAATATTAATAATGGTATTAAGTAAGATATACTTGTGAAGGGACCACGTTATGAATAACATAGTAGGTGATGATGTAAATATTATTTGAACTAGTTGTTTATATTTCCATGATTCCAATGACATAAGACCTATATGATTATTTTATGGATATAAATGTTTGGTAATGAATATTAATCTAATAATTTGAACTATTTATTAATGAAAATTATGGTTTTCCCTATGTATGGGATTTATTTAGTTATCTAAATTCAAGAAAACCTATATATTGAGAATAATTCCTGTAACCAAAGATAATATATGGGTATTGGTGTTCTTGATATACTTGGGAGGTGGTGAATTTGAAACAACAATGTGTAAGGATAATATAGTACAATATTGTTCTATAATATATGTTTAATTAGAATATTAAAACTATATACAGTGTTCGATGTAAAAAATATACTACAATCATAATGAATATTATGAAATATTATTATTATATAAATTAATTAATGTTGATAAAGATTAACCACACAATAATTAAATAATCACCTTTCACATTGTAAAAACATATATTGAATTATAGTATAACAATTTTATTCATCTATAAAAATACATGATTTACATATAATTAAAAATTTCATTCCAAAATTTAAAACAATTATTAGAAAATTATTTACCCTTCAACATTCATGGATTCTATTCTATACAACATAATAATAAATAACATAGGATATGGTTTTTTCATTTGTACTCCATTGACATTCTATTATACTAATAAAACTAGGAATCATCCAATTATATATCCGTAGGTGAGGAATGTACAAAGGAGTTAAGAAAATAAAAAATATTATAAATAGGTCAATTAGGTATGAAATAATAAAAAATCCACTAGTAATATTTTTTACTTATATACACACATCCAAATATCATCCCCAAATCTATCCAATACTATTCTATCCTCAAATGAAACCATACTATTACACAAGTAGTGTAAATACATATTACCATAACTATTCCATTCATAAATTCAGATGTTCATGTCAACTCACAACATGTGATATGTCATTCTAATATATTTGGTAGAAACTCATATTCTATGAAACAAAAAATAATGTATTAATCAATAATTATTAAATTAGAAAAATATATTATATTAAATGATAGGCTATATTTTCTTAAAAAAATTATTTACAGAAATGATAATTTTACATAACTATATTGAATATAAATATTCATCACAATATAGATATATTAATATTTTATTGTTATAACTATAGATTATGGTGGCTAGGATAAACATATGAATATGCACAAAAAACCAAAATCTTGATATGTTTTTTATGAAATAGTGATAAACATAGTTTGATTCCATAATTTATTATTATCAAATTATATATATCAATAAATTTAAACCACGAGATTATCTTTATCATGTGTATTTTATAATAAAAATAATAAAATCATAACATAATAAACTATATTGAAAAACAGATGAGGAACCCTTACTAAATATAGGAAGAATCACAAGAAATTGTAGAAACCCATTGAATTCATTAAATTATATCGATAATTTATTATTTCAGACATATGTTAAATCCAATCAATATTCACATTTTATGTTTACAATTTTAATCCCACATCAGTAAACAAAAATAATAGATTATAAATCTGAATCCTCAATAAGAGCATCATAACTTCTTAATAAGAACATAATGAAAAATAAGATCACAAAACATTTTTCTATAAAAATAAATCCATTAAACACAATAATTATGTGAGCAATGCATAAATTCAAAAAAACATTACAAAAAACTCTACTAACATTTTAACATATTTCATTAGTGGTTGAAAAAGGGGATCCCATGAAAAAAACAATGGAAACTATCATAAAAATGTTAAAGATCATGAAGATTTTAATGACATGAAAAAACATATTCTAACCCATGAGCATAACGAATTGATATATCATTTCTAAATACATGGCATAAATCATGTTTATCTAATAAATTTATTAGTATTGGGAAATTTATATATAGTGATATAATTTGATAGAATTAAATAGACATATGTAATCGCCACACCATAATGAGGATAAGAAAAACAAAATCATACATTCCATTGTGATATACTCTATATCCCCAATTTTTAATTATTGTGAATTGTTTTAATACAAAATGTATGATTAAGGATTGCTCATCCACCATAAAACCATTGACTAATGATACCCCAATATATATAAGCTAAACATCATAAATAATGTTCTCAATGTACAACATGTGTTTCTATTCCATAAATTACATCTTGAAAAAAATTTATAAATAAAAAAAATTATAAAACAATATGATAAAAATAAATCGTCATATAAATATTCATATGGATGAAAAAAATATTATTTTTAACTGAAATATAAAAATAATTATAAATAACAAGACATAAAACTACTGGTCACACTTCAAATAAAATTTTCATTCGAATTTTTTTTAAAACTAAATATTATATATTACGAATATGTTAAACATCACTAACCTGAAATGTGAATATAAAAGAAAAATATAGAAACAATGATTTATGGAAGCTCCTGAAGAACATATTCCACATCCATATCTAACATTAAACTCCCAAATCTCTATCCTTACATCGACCACTATACTACTCCAATGCACTTGATAGACATCTTCAACACCAAGAATCATCTATTAATGAGATTATGAATATATGGGAACTTAATGGAATTATAAATAGTACTATTAAAAAATAAAATGTTTATAATCTATCAACATGTGATGATGGAAAATCTGAAAAAATTACATTATCCAGCAAATTTTTTTTTAAAAACATTTTATAAAGATTAAAAAGTAGATAATATATATATATATATATATTGGATTATATGGAAAATAGATCCCCAAAAAAATGATTTCAGATTGATATATTAAAATATAAACAATTAATGATAAATATTAATTATAATTTTTTAGATATTTTTCATTTATAATAGATGAATATTATTAGGTTTCAATATATATAGAGAAACCAAAATTATAATATTCATGTTGATTTGGATGTTAATATAATAGATACTACTAAATATTAATGTAAATTCAAGTATATTATATTCAAATAATTTATTTAAAATTATATTAATAATATAAATGTTATTGTCAAATTTTTATAAAAATAAAAATTGATTTTTATTGACTGAATCTATTTAATAGATGTATAAAAGATAAAATTTAAATGCAATTCTATAGTTTTAATTTATTATTATTTGGAGGGTAAAATTTTATAGGATATTAATATTGAAGATAAAAATTACCCAAATTATATGTTATATTGATGAGGCAATAAAATTGTTTTATGCTATATGTCCAAAATTAGATGATATATTTTTAAATCATGATTAAATGAGCATGATAATAATTCGAAATTTATAACTATCAAAACCCTCAATAAAAATGACTATACTATCGATTCCTAAGGAAATCAAAAATTATGACATTGAAATATATATATATATAATAAAAATATGGCAAAAATATATATCATGATCTACCATTTCAATAAAAAATGTAAGCATTTGATGTTTCTTTTCATAATTAAACTATACATAGAATATTATTTTTAAAATGGCATAGAGGATAGAAATTAATTATAAAATGATGAAATGTCTCAAAATATGAGGAAAATATTATATAAAAATTATTTTTGAGTTTCATAAATTGTGAAATCTTTGGGAATATATAACGGTGTCGATGCCTTATATCTTATAAATGAATCATATGTAATGTAATTATCAACTATTTATTGTGATAATGAGTTAAAAAGTATAAAATTTTGGTTTAATGGAAATAAATTCATATTATTGGAGAAATTCAAAATATTTGAAGAATTAATTTTTTAAATTTATAGTAGGGTAAATGTCTCAAATAAAAATTCATTTAGAATAATAATAATCATTGTACATGAAAATTAATTTTTTATTATATAAGAAATTCAGCCCTATTGAATAAAAGGATGATATATGGTTTAAAAATACATAATAAAATAAAGATAGAAGATGTTGTCTTTATTTTTAATATATCATAGAAAATTAATGTATATCTTTGTAGAAAAAGAAATTAATTTGACATGGAAGGTAAATAAATTGGGAAATGTATTTTGGAATCGAAATGAATCATAGATACTAATACAATAATGATAAAACAATGATGTAAATTGGGTTACTAAAATCAATTCCAAATAATAGTTTCATCCCATTATATGGGAAATGGAATAATAAAGATAAAATATTTCTATAAATTTTTTTATAAAAGGGTTCACTCATATTGGAATGACAATGAATGGTTCGGGTAATGTTTGATTAAATTTTTTGATAGTTTTGAATTACATCCATCTACTAATTGAGGAAAATTAAAAAGTTATTTTTTCTATAATGAATCAATATAACTTATTTACAATTTCAATTAAGTTGTATTTAGGAGGATATATGACATAATCAAATCATTTTATAGAATAAATTATAAATATTGAATCAATTATTTATAAAATAAATTATTCTTTTATATAAGTTAAAACAAATGGCATTTATATCATTTGGTATAATTATTTATGAAAAATAATATCTTGTGAAATAATTTAAAATTTTCTATCTAGTATTGAGGAAGGAATAAAATTACATAAAATAGGGAAGTAATGAAAGAATTAAAGAATAATTTTATGAATTTTTTATATTCTTATATATTTTGTGGTCACATACGATTTAGGAAACACCTCACATCTAAAGAATATATATTGAACTATTTTTTATTATTCTAGAGATAACAAATTTTTAATAAATAATTATGAACTTACACATGAATGGTTTTGTGGATAGTTAATTTTTTTAAATTTTTTTTAATGTTTGGGGGGAATCCATTCCAAAAAATGCCACACAACAATTATATTTCATGTTTAAAAAGTGATTATATTTTATATATAATATTGAATGAAAATGGGAAGTTCATTATTGGAATATATTGATAATTTTAAATATTAATCATGTATATACATTAGAGTAATAAATAACACATATTTGTTTAATATCATAACAATTTAACAATTTTTTGTAAATAATTTGTTTTTTAATTATATATAATTTAATAATAGTTATTATATTCGAAAAAAATTATAATTTAATATAATACAAAATTATTTAAGTGTAATGAAGATTAATATTGAAGATCTATATCATGTGATTTCAATTGAATATTTTTTTGATCCATAATATATTGTGTTGATTTTTCTAACATAATTAATTGTGTGTGTGTATAGTTACAGTGGATTTTCATGTTTAATATCTTGATTATAGGGATTTCTCTAAGAATTGATATATATGTGGGGAAAGGGGTAAATGACAATCAACTATATAAATTAATCCCACGTACCAATAAATATATACTCATCGCCATTATTTAAATGGTTTTATCTTATTCACCATGGTTTCAGTTTATTAATGTGGATTCTGTTCCATAATTCAATATATTTCTAGATAACTTATTACCCATGAATTATTAATATGATAATTCCTATATTCATCACAATATATTTTTTCTTAGAAAATATCATTAATTATATAAAATCAATTATATTTCACATTCATCCTTTTAGTGATTTATGGTCACTGAAAGAATCATTATAAATTCCACTAAATTAGTTTTTTAATAACTACTCATGTATATTCATATATTATCCTGGATTGGTGTATAAATTTATATCTCATAACCTACCTATTTTTAGTGAATTAGATTGGAAACTTTACGTCTTAATCTATTCCATAGTTAATTTTACTCATTTTTTATTACTTATGTATCTCTCCCCTTAGTTAGGGTTGACCACATCAATGTTATTATTTTTAGAGGAATTTTGGAAAAGATTATTTAGAGATGGATGGTTCTATATGATGGTTAAAATTTAGTTTTTAGGTAATGAAAACTCAATTTAGTAATTGTTTCTTTTTTATTGAATTATATATTAATTTATCATATTAATATTGTGCGATCTATTCAATATTTTTTTGTTGCGGAAGCCTCCAATTGTATCATTGTATAATGTGACTTGATTGATGATATATTTTTTTAGATAATTTAATGATCTAAGATCTCGTAACACACATATAATTATATTAGTTAAATACAAATAAATAAATCATATTGTAGCTGTTTTTTAGGTTTAAGAAGAAAAAATTTCAGGGCTTATGCGTCATGTTTATATAAATTCTTCACCTTTCTAGGATATGATGCATCATGTAATATGTATTCATTTATAGAAAAATGTATATTATTCACATGATAATGATTATTTTTTGGATATAAAAAAATTATTAGTTTATTTTTCATTTTTTTTTGTTTATGGAGTTTTGGTTGTGAAATGAGAGTTTTCTAGTTTTATTCATTATATTAATAGTTATTTATAGTTTTTATGATGTTATTATTATAATATTATTGAATCGACAAACAATTCATTTTCATTTAATGATTATTTCGGAGGTGTTCCACCTGATACAATCAATGTAATTATATTGATAAAAACTATCCTACAAAATAATATGTCTCGTGACACTATATCATAAAATAAATCCCCTTTGAATACCAATGGCCATTCATTGTTTCCAAATTGGAATATGTGTAGAATCAAATTCTCATAGATCCAACACCACTAAATTTTCATTTAAAAGGTGTATTATTTTTTAATTGAAAAAAATTGTATATTAATTTAACTAAAGACTATATATTCGATCTAAAATATAAAGATTATGTTTATTAAAAAATAATTCCTATATAGTGGTATAAATATAATGCAGAACCACTATAAAAATAACCAGATTTAAGGAGGTGAATACTAAACATTAGATTATGTTGTGAAATATTTTTCAAACTATATATTAATGAACATGGATTATTGATATGTTGACATTATTGTCAATATTTAAGTCATTCAGACTATGTATAAATTTTAATACAGGGGAGGTATTCCAGATATTATTCTATGTAATATAGATATTTTGAAACTACATGGAAAATCTATTAATTATATATTCTTTAATACTATAGTTAATTATTAACTTGTGATAGAAAAATAAATAGGTGAAATTATTCTTCTGAAGATTTCATTTTACATTAATCTCCTCACATACAAAGAATTTATAATATTAATTTGTCATATTGGTTCACATAAAATTTAAATATTAGGGATCAATATAACACACTGATATTTTAATATATTTTTACATTTAATTAAGGCAATGTGATTGATAGCATTCTCGGTATGAAATATTGAATTTAAAACAAAAAATTCTATATATAAAAAATATTCAAACATTTTATTATTAAATTTTAAATTTGTCAATTAATCATTTTGGAATGAGTAAAAGCATGTGCTTTATAAATTATATATTTAATAAAAATAAATCATACACTTGTTATTAATTACAATCATTTATTGTTCCTCAAATGACTAAAACTAGTAATTTTTTTACAATTGTATTTTTTTAAATGATGTCTTCCAAATTAAAACCAATTATTTATCAATATAAATAATAGTAATGATTGAAAATTATATTTTATGTTATCAATTAACTAAAAAATAGTAGGTAATTAATTTAAAATATAAATTACAATGGTTAGAGTCTATTAAGAAATTATTTTGTAATAAACTAAATTGAAATTATATCTATATTATTATCATAATGTCAAAAAATAATATGTTATAATTTTAATATTATAAATTGAAAATAAATTTCTGAATCATCATTTTAATATTAACATAATAATAATATTTTGTCTTTTTTCACAAAGGATGAATTTTATTTAAAATGATAATTTTTTTAAAAATAATATATATCATTTCACTTAATACTATATAAATATATATATTTTAAACATTTTAGAAAATATTTTATGTGATAAAAATAGTTTTATTTATTTAAATTAATATTTAGTTTTATTTAATAGAATCATAATTCCATGTTATATATTTTAGAACTTCTGATAATTTTTTTAATAAATAATATTTACCACAATATAAAAATAATATTTAAAATATAAATACTTGTCCCCTAAATAAATATATAATATAAAATATATTTTTAGTTATAACTTATTTGGCCTAATTAATAAATTGATGAACTTTTTTTATAAAATATATATTACTTTGGTATAAATGTTACCTCAATAAAAAAAGGGTAAAATATATTTTTCTAATATTATAAGAAAAAATTTAAAGATATAAAAAATGTGATTATGGAATTTGATCCTTGTTTCTACAGTATTTATTCACTTCTAAATTAGTTACCTATTATGTATTTATATTCATAGTGATTTAATTTCCATTGATGAAATTGTTTATGTTTTTAGTCCAATGACATCACTTTTCACAAAGAAGGTGGTTATTGTCTATTCATATTCCATTATAAGAAATACACTCCAAAATATATCCAATAATATCATAATGATTCATTTCCATCATCATTTTTTTCTATTCTAAATTAATTGACCATCCCCCAAATGAATAACACTTTCAAAAATTTTCTAATCTAGGAACTGATGTGTGAATTTATAACTGCCTCTTTTTCATACTGTTTCTTCATATGAAAATAATATTTATAAAACTGAACTATAACTTAATTAAGATAAATAATCATAAATGTTATTATACTATAATTTAATTTTCTAAAATAAATGACCACTTTTTACTTTCTAAGTGAAAAATGAAATCATCACTCGTGGGTTATGCTGAGTACCACTTCTATATAAAAACATGGTTCATTTTCATTAAAATTTGTAAAATTATTATCCATATATGCAATAATATATATTTATTATAATAAAAGAATATATTTTTTCTAAATTATGTGGACATATTATACATTAATCTTATTCAATGAGAAATAGAATCAACATCCATTATTATGTACGGACAACTACATCTAAGAAAACAATGATTCCTATTTTTCTTTTCATTATCAAAATTCATGGGAATATATATTAATGTTTTTAATTGAAATGTATTATAATTTTTATATCATCTAGGTTATAATATTCTAAATTTGCGAACATATAAGTTAGATGATCAAGTTCTGGTAATCATTAAAATAATAGTTTAAAATAAGGGATTAAAAAGAAAAATATTTTTCATTTTATAATATAGTGTTTTCAATACATTATTTTTTCATTTATATAAAAATAATTATGATATATAGAAATAAATAAAACTAAATTATATCAATATGATTCTAGTTATATAATATTTAACATAAAACACTAAATAATCATCCATTAAAAATAGTATGTTCTGGTTTGGGGTTGTTTCCCCACCTACCTGAAAAATAAAATTCCTTCATATCATGTATTACTATGATAAAATGTTTACAAGTATAATTTGAAATAAATATTTAAATCATTATATTTTTTTGTTTCTTTCAATTTTTAACATAATAATTATGATTTTTTTTTGTTTCATTATGAATAACCAAAACATGATCACCACAAATTTAGCATCTTGAATTTTAACCAAAACTACAATATAATAAAGATATATATTTGATAATATCATTGAAAACCCAATTATAGTGACATTTAATTTCATAGAATTATGATATTTATAAAAATGAATTATAGGGAATGTTTTATGAAAATAGTTCAATGTAATACATATTACAGACAACTATTATTGAAAATAGTTTAAAAAGATAATACACCAATGAATATAATAATTATTAATGAGATATAAAAACTATTATAGTTATTAATAACTTCATTTACTATGTATTTAATAAATATATTTTAATTATTAATGAAATTTGGTTCTAGTGAAATATAAATCAGGAGACAAGTAACTGTTTTCATCTAATATGTGTCTCATTGAGAAATTGTTGATATTTTGCATCTAGTTAAATTTATTTTATGGATATAATTACTATATGAGACATTATATCATCAAATTAAACATATTCAGGTCCTTTTATGATTAATTAGATTGATTATATTACATTGTGTCAAGATTAAGATGTTACCCAATCCATAAGTGGGGTTTTCCATAAAGTTTTAATTTATTGAGACATAGGGTATATTCAAAAAAAAATTATTTTTTTTATTATTAAGTTTAAATATATGAAACATTACAATATTATACATTATTTACAATATATTTAAATTGTTAAGGGTTTACTCTCAAATGTCCTTCTATGTAACATTATTAGTGTTATTCATTTACTTTCATTGATGTGGTTTATATTCTTCCGATTTGAGATAAAATTTAATGAATTAACTTATAATAATGATATTTTATTTTTAATTATCCACCCTCTCTTTCTAGTGGTTTTTTTAATGTTACATAATATAAAAGTATTTTCAATGTTCCAATTGTGATTCATTGAAATTTATTACCTTTTTCGCACCATATATACTTAATAAGGTGTTATATTGATTTAATATTCATTGGGTTTTATATTATATTTTTTTCATAAAATTCATTTTACAAAAAAATTATATAAAATTATTTTATTCCATTTTATTGTTACTAAAGTGATGGTGCAATGATAGGTTTTTTTACAAAATTTTCATTCATTGATTTAGTATCTTTAACGTTAAAATATTAAATATAATTTAAATACATTTTAACCTTATATATTTTACATCTTATTCACATGTAATTTAAAATTTTCCATATAATACCCTATTCAAATACTTTTTTCCTGATGTATTTTATTTCCTAAATAGGATATTGAAAAATACAATCCCCCTTTATCAATTTATAATTATATATTTTGAATTATTATTAACCATTATTTATTTCTCTAACCCCTAGTATTCTATTAAATTATATTTTATAATTATATTAGGGAAAATTAAGCATTAATAAAAATTATTGATTTATTACACTTCATACAATGTGTGTTTTATAAAAACATTATTCTTATAATAATAAATATTTCTTTTCTAAACACTTTAATCTATATTATATTCATATAGACATTATTAAAAATAACCATTAAACATTTTACAGGAATCATTTTTGGTGAATTTTTTAAGACTAATGGATTTACAATAATTTACATTACCATTTAAACAGTTAAAATTAAAGGAAAAATTTTTGTTTTGGTTTTACATAAAAAATAGTAAAATGATTTCTAAAAGTTCATTTATGATTTCAATAGGATTTCCCATTTCATTTTAAGGTGATAATTATAAATAGTATTATTTTCTAAGATTTATATACTAATTTATAAATATACAATTGTACACACACACACACATATATATATTCATATGAGGATTGAAATCATTGTTACAAACAAATTGATTCTTCTACCCTAGTTCTCTGATACCATTGGATGAAATTTTTTTGATTGGGTATATTTCATTTCTAAAAATTATACTATATGATACATTTTTCACAAAATGGATTTATTTTATTTACAACTACAAAACCTTTTTTCATGGTATAAATATGACCATGTTATTCAATTATTTACTTAACCTTACTATTAATACCATATATGGTGTGAACATATTCAAAATATATATATATATATATGTGGTTGATCACATACAGAAATAATTTATAAATTTGATAGGTATTTACTTCAATTAATTATGATTATTCTCTTATAAAATATGATTATAATGTATATATTATTATTTTTATAGTTAATTATTAGTATATAAATGATTTTATTTTTCAAGTTGTTTCTTAGGGAAAAGTATGAAATATCCTATGACTCTTACATTGAATGCATTGGACGTAATCTAGAGATTAGTGGGGAAATATTTTTATATCCCCATGAATCATCTAATGGTCTTATAAGATAAAACGTCATGGATTTTTTATATACCTATTCCCATATCAGAATAGTTTCCTTGAACAAGGCCTTGAAATAATGTTACTAATGCCCAATATTATGAATTTTATAATTATGAGTTCTATATTATATATATGTATGATTTACTTAATTTTCACTGATGATAAATTATATATTTTGTAATTTATTATATAATTATTAATATAATTTGATTGTATATTTATTATTTATTTTATATTCTAAATTATATATTAAGTTTACAAAGAGTTTGAGCACTCACATTTAAAATTTTTCAATTCAAAAGGTTATGATATGATGTACTGCATGTGACATGTTTATAAGAATAGAACGTGGTGAAGAATTTGTTGTATATGTTTAATATTATTCATAAATTGTGTTGATCCATATATATTTGAAATAATGTATGTTTGATATAAAGAACATTTGATTTTATTGAAAAATATTCTTTATACATCACTAAATATATATATCAATAAAGCAATCCTTGGTTTATAAATGATGAAATTATAATTATTAATTATATTATTAAGGATTGATACATTCATGATATTACACATGTAATTAATGTTAGTATTCTTACTATGTGGATATAAAACTAGATCTAGAAGTGTTACTCTACAAAATCATAATTAGTATCACTAGGTTATTCATATAACATTAAATATTTTTTAGAAAATTTAATTATTTTAATGATAAATTTCTTAACAACCTCAAATTTAAATATTATCATTCCAGATAGTATATTATTTATTTTTATTATAATAATGTACATTTTATATGGGAATTTTTAAAAGATTAAATTGAGAAAATAATCTCTGAAAATTATAAGAAATAAATATAATTATTGTTTTACATAACAATGATTTGAAAAATTATAGGTAGTGTGGTTATTATCTAAATTAAATAATAATCTAGATAATGAAATTTGCATGTACATGTGGAATAAATACTCATTCATATAAGTATCTTAAAAGATATTTTTATATATTAACTCAACCTTCACTATAATTCATGATCAGTGGGGCTAGGACTGAACACAAAGAAATACACTATCATGCGAAATGTTTAGGTTAATAGAATTCAATTTATAAATCCTTATGATGTATTTTATTATAATTCTAATGAATTTGAGTAGTGAATGTAGACATTTGGTTTTATCCATGTAATACATTAAAATATTTCTCAATATTTATCTAGATATAAGAGGTGAGAATACATTGGATTTTGAGACCTCATGTGGCTAAAATTAGTTTTATTAATTATAAAATATATTTTATATTGCGTCCATATATAATTAAAGAAGCATGAAAAACTATTAAATGGGTGAACATATTGGAAATTTGAGAACATTGTTGGGTAGGGATTGAGGTGTTTTTCCTAAGAATAATATAAAATGAGTTGAAGTACGAATTTTTTTCCCATCGCTCATTGGTGGGGAGTTTAAGTGGGTAAAAAATTTATTTATAAAATTAATTAAATGATTGATTAATTATGATAGTGCATTTAAATATATCCCTATATGTATTTGTTTGGTTTTGAAAACCCTGAGCTCTACCACTAGTTCCACTCCTCTTCATCACATTGATGCTGAATGAAGAACAAATAATGACGAATGAACAACCTCTAATTCAGGGAGGATTGAAGCACATGGAACCCAACGTCTCCTCTCAAAACTATTGGCAAGAACATTCTTCACCAATAATATATCCTAGATGATTAAAGACTCTTATTTGATGTTTTTTATCCCTATATTAAATGATTGTGCCTATTGAATATTATTTCATCAATCCACTCCCAGTTCTCTTGATCTCACATGCTAAAAACACACTGTTTGATAATTTTTCATCTAAATCGGATACCATTTCTTGATCTGTTGGATAAGAACATTTAGACAATGATCAAAACCCGTGAGTATTGTTCTTTTATCCCTCAAATCATCATTTTATTTGCTGATAGAACCTTTTTATTATATAATTGGTAATTATCAGGTGCCCTGAACTCGATGGGGAACCCGGATTCAAGATGGATTTGGGAAACAATAATTCAATAATGATCAAGGCATATATTTCTAAAAATAATTATGCAAGGATTAATAAGTCATAGCCTAATGAGAATCTAATGAGGACGACGATTGAGATTGCATATGGAATATTAGGTGAAACCTTTGTTACTGAATGAGATTTATTGTCAATGAATGACGATGAACTCATATTATCTTCGACATGATTCTATGTTTTCAGAGAAGTTTCAAGTGTCCTTGTCTATAGTTCAAGTGGATTTGGAAGGGGCAGACAAAAATCATAAAAACCTTCTTGTTTCTTGAAATCCTCGACTTCAAGGAATGAAACATGAATAAAACACATTATATAGTATGCGTCTGTGGTGGACCTTGGGTTTCAGGGTACTTATATAGGACATAGTGTGTACCCCTCATGAAACATCATGAATCCCCCTTACTATATGAAAGAGTAGTGTGAATGACCTCAGGACCATCGGACATGGGTGGTCCCCTGTCATGTAACATTAAATAGTCCTGACTTGTGATCTGGCTATAATACATGACTAGGCTATGGAAAAGGACCGCACAACGTGTGGCCACCCTACATGTCATTTTCTTTGTTTTCTCTTCTTGGTGATCTTTAAACCAATGGATCTCCTTCTTTTTCAATTGTATTTTTCCCTATGGGATGCCAATACTTAGTGTTTTCAGTGTAGAATGTGATGGTTCCTTCAGAATTAGATTTCCATAAATGAGATGAATATTCTAGGTTGCAACACATAAAGATGGAACACGATGAGGAAAGAAATTATATAGAATTACAAGATTAGTTCTGGGATTCCCATCCATCTAGACTAGGTAGTGTAGTGCCCAATGATTTTGGTATAACCCTCTAGCTGGGATGAGTAGTGAATTCCCCAATAATCTCAAGTTACCCTTGAGTAGGATCATGGTAGTGCAATTCCTTGATGTTTTGAGATGATAATCCATTTGGTATGTGCATTGTATACCCTGATAACCTTATATGGATGACCCTCTAGATATGCTATATAGCTGTGTCCCACTGAGGACTCACTAGGATTACCCTCCAGCAGTGCATTGGCAGTCGAATTCCCTAGTGACATTCCTAAGTGATACTATTTAGTTGGAATGGGATGTGGCATTTCTCATTGACTATGACAGAAGACCATCGACTATGTGACTAAGTGGCAAGGCATAGATTGACATACCATTGGAATCATGAATAATATAACTACATTACTCATTAAGACATATTATTGTGATATGATCTAAAACCATTTGGGAGAGCCTATTTCATCCATAGTTTATAGTATCGAGGTTTAGTGATTTTAACCCTTTGACTTGGTCCATCGGGGAATCCATATGATGTTTTTGGCATCCCAGATTGTTTTACATGTAATTATTGGATACTCACTTTCTATTGATGAGCAATGAGATGGATATTTCCTTGATCTCTAGTTTGGGATTCTTTTATTGATAATATATATTTTTCTATCCTTTTACAGTACCCAATACTTCATAATTTGTAACTCTTATTCCTGGAGAGGTGAAGACACACGGGGTGTGCCACATGATATCAATTTCTAGTATGTAATGGTTCAATGAACCTAGTATCTATCTAGTGGTAGTTAAGACTCGATGTTGAATTCATATTCAAACCATTTCATGCTCTTTATTTTTTGAGGAGTCTACTTTCACTCTCTTTTTGGTTTGGTTTATAATCTTTCAATTCACATTTATTGTACCTTCTTCTCCATACTTCATTCGTTTTCAATGTCTCTAATATTTCTCTCCCTTCTACTTCTCAATGAATATTATTCTGTATTTACATACTGACCCCTAAATGGGTTTTCCCTACCTGTGTTGGGTGTTTTTCAAATGGTATACCGGTCGATCATGATCATAGTGGATCTTAGGGATACATGTTGTGGGGACTTCTTACTATAGTGGCAGTTACCATTCCAGAGTATAGGTCTCTTAGTTGGTAAATATTTTTAGATTCCTTTATTTTGGGATAGTTTTCTTGTTTTCATGTGCTTTTTTAGTATTACGTTTCTGTTGAATCTACCATAATATTGTAACTTCTATAGAGTGGTATGATAGTTGGTTTGACCGATTAGACGTTGTTCAAATGTTTCCATAAAAAGGTCTTGTTTGTGTTTAGAGAACTAGTTTCAATGTGATCCTAGTGGGGATATCATGGTAGGGAGTCTAGAAATGGTGAAGGTGGTCAATGTAACCATTCACCAGGTTCCAGATTAGCCTCTAGTCAACTCGGCACATTGAGTCAATGTTGGAGGGAACAATGGTACAAGTATCATATAGGGTTGAGTATTTGACGAACCTTTTTTATTCATCTTCCTATTGAATTTTAATATATATATATATATATATATATATTTGTGCTCATATGATTACAATACTCTTTGATAATTTTTAGGATGCCTCCACGATTACTACAACCAAATATATCAGCTCTGGATAGGGATGATGATCTAATGAGCGACGATTCTTAAATTTAGGGTCCATCTAGTGATCCGCTTCCTCTCGGTTGGTAGGTAGTGTTACCACCAAAAATTGAATAGCAGATAGTCCAAGTGTATAAGGATAATGATGGATGCATGTTGACTGCCCTCTGTGAGTTCCCTGCACCAAAGACCACAAAATCTATTTGGTGAGACAGATCATCGGGCAGTAGATGTAGAGACCCGAAGCTTGGCGTGCATTGACATTACATTACTTTTACGGAATACTTAGTACATAAAAAAACACACACACAAGGACCGTAATAGTTTAGTGTCTATGGAAACTCAGAATATAATCTTCTAATCGTGGCGAAAGATCTTCAACATCTCAAATAAAGATCATCCTTTTTTTATACCTAAAACCTTTCTTTCTATCCTGGGGAGAATAAAACATAAAAGGGTGAGCTCAAATGCTCAGTAAGGGTAAACAAAAGAAATATCAATCACATCATATTCATAAGAACATAACATTTTGGAAATCTTAACCAGCAAAAGAGAGCATAATTTCATAACATGAGATAAATCATAGTAGTGAAATGAAATCCCAATAATCATAACTTAAAACATGAAACTTTGTGGCATACACACATAATCATAGAGAATCATATCTTATTAGTCAAGACTACTTTCCAAGACTATCTTAGTGGAAAAAATCCATTTCTGAACCGAGTCACCCTTGTTTCAGTCCTGTTTCACTGAACCGGTATAACCTACCGTTCCAGCCATGCCTATCTCATGAGATATAAAATATTTAACCAATTCATTGGAGGGAGATATAGGTCCCACCCATCTCATAATGATACCATTCTTATGTGTGACACAAAATCATAAACCATACATTATTGCATAACCCATGTAATAAAAATGGGAATCTTAAACATCATGACATCATAAAACAATTCATATACGATAAAGGAAATCATAAAAATAATTCCATCACAACATAATCAAATCAATGTAATAATAGGGATAAAAACAGAACCCTTTATTATCTTAGATGGAAAATATTTTTTATAAAACACTTGAACTCCATTTTTGAGGAAAAAATATCATTTCTACTTCAAAAACACTATTCCTTTCTTAACATGTCGTACAATTATAAACTAAAATATGTAGATTAAAAATAAACTTGAAAACTTTTAAAGGAATCTTCTTGGAAATAATGTTTTAAAAATCCATTCATGCCATATAAGTTAAAAAACATTCTTCTCGTACTTTTGTCTGAAAAGTCAAAAAGTACCTCGTATGAAAAACGACAAAAGATTCCTTTTATATCTTTTCACTAAAAACACAACAAGGGGTAAAATATGTTTTAAACAATTGTAGGTGGATGTAAATAATATTACATATTGAGTAAACATGTATGTGGATGATAAAATAGACCCCAGTAAATACCAAAGTATAAACAATCTGGGATAAGAATGAGATTGTGATATTTTCTCTTACCTTAGGTCTGATATGCTTCATAAGTGTCTGAACCTCTTGTATAATGATTTAAATAATGTTATTGACTTATTCCAGAATCATACTTATTGTTATGATATCATATATGGTCATATTCTTTGCTTCTTATTAGTAATATTTCATTACTACTTGTTATTCGGGTGTTTATTACTTTTTGTTCTTATGCGTGTTTGTCGAGTAAATTATTATTCTTCTCTTTAGGTTATAGATACCTAATTTCCAGAATTTTATTAGTGTAATATATATCATATTCATTCATTAAATTCATTTATATAATAATTATGAAATTAATATCATGTAGAACGAGTCGCATCACATCGTGGAGACGGTATTCCGTACGTACACACGAGTGATGATATCGTTCCTATGATCGTGGAATTGTATTGGAGTGTATGTATACTATTTTAGAATCAGTATCAATTTATAATAGTCATATATAGCCATTATTTACACCATTATACCCATCCCAGTAAGGTTGTGGTGGAAACTAGATTACACCACGGCGTGGAGACGGTATTCCGTACGTACGCACGCACAGTGATTTCTTTTTCCGTAGGATGGATAGATGGTGAAATAGGGTTGTTTCATACTTATAATAACATATCCGTATATGAGTGATACTGATTTATTACTTTATCATGAAAAAAACTAAATAAGAATAAGTTGAAGTAGAAAGAAATTGAAAAAGATCGGTAATGGATATTACCTATTTTTGACGCGCCTTTTCTTAACCTCCACTTAAAGAACTAAGGATGGTCTTTGAAGAAGACCAGGACCACTAGGATGATACTAGGAAATTGGAGAAGAGATTTTGTCAGGGGCTGGCCGAGCTTGAATGCTCAAATTGGTGTGAGGAGGAGAGGGAGGAGGTGCACTTTTATAAGGGAGGAGAGGGGCACCTTAGGAAAATCTCAAAATATTATTTTATATTAAGTTCAAGTTCGGTTTTAAATAGCTCCAAATTTATTTATTTCGAGGCTATGGTGGGGATGGGTCGATATACTCTCATACAATAGAATTTAGACAAGTTTAGGTTCCTATTTTAACCTATCATTTATATTTAACATTAAGTTAAATAATTTTACTTTTACCGTGTCTTCTTGTGTTCTTACACTATAAGGTTAATAAACTTACTATAAGAAGCCAAACGAACCCCAAGTTGTTTATTATTAATATATATAACCTTATCTAAGTCATTTGGCCGAACCTTAGATTTTTAGGAATAAAATAACAATTAATAATATAATATTTGTTTTAAAAACTATTTTATGTCAATTTTAAAACTATTTAGTAATTGATTTTTGTGAAAATCATAACAGAATTATAAGTTCGAAAAAGTTAATTAAATCAATACTAACATGTCATATTAACCTATAAAATTAGTGGAATTCATAAAAAGTCTCAAATTATATTTATTTGGGTATTTATAACATCAATTATGTCAATATTTCATTAATAATATAATTAATGCATCATCGTTGTGTCATAAATACATTAAATTATTTAATGTCTAAAAATTACAAATAAAATACCATTATGTAGGAAATATTTTTAGCTTTATAATGAATATTCATAGTCGAATTTATCTTATATATAACCCTATATTAAAAATGTTTTATTAAATAAACATTGATTTTAAATCTTTTAACTCTTCTTTGAATTAAATAATAATAAATGTCCTAATCTAATTCAAGTGGGCCTAAATGGTCATATTTTATTCCTAAGTTTGTTTTTAGTCGAATTACACTTATCCAATAGAATTAGGACATGTGTTGGGGTAATAATAATATAATTTTTACACTTAATTACCCTATTTACTTTTAACTGTGGTAAATAAAAGTAAAATGTTACTATTCACCAAAAAATATTTTCATGTCATTGAACCTAATTTTACTTACTGACATCAACCATGTCTCTTGGATTTTAGAAATTCCACTCACAGAAGCGGTAAAATTAAGATTCATGAAAAATTCATTTTTTTTAACTACCACTTAGTGGTTTCAATATTAATAAAAAATTGAATGTTTTCAGAAAAATACCAAAAATTAGGCCTAAGATATATTTGATATTATGAACTCAAAAATGATTTCTATTTTACCAAATTAAAAACATATTAGTTTCATTAATTAATTTAAAAATTAATTCCCGTCGTCAAAACAAAAGGCGTGTTTTTAAGAGATAATAACTATCAAAAGATTGACACTTGTTTATAACTGGTTTAAATGTGAAATTACATCCAATGACAAACATTGTATTAAATTGTAAAAATATATTCTAAATATACTTTAAAACCACTCAAATTAATAATTTATCACTGTTAATTATTTCGATTGAAAAAGTTGTTTTTAATTAAAATTTAGTAATTTTCACTATTCATCAAAATATGAATGTTATCCAAAAATCACCAAAATTTCACCCTAAGCTATTTTTGATATTCCAAATCCAAAAATGAACTCCATTTTGAAAAATAAAATTTACCAGATTTCAAAAAGTTGTTATTACTATTCATAACGGCTAGTTTTAATAATATTTTAATAACATATTTTTGTTTAGTGAAACATGGTGTTGTGTACAACACATGCTATCGTGAAAGGTCGTTATTGCGTGTAATTCAAGCCAGGTCAGAGATGTGTTTTGTGAAAGCTCCTTTTGGTGTAGCGTATGACACAAGACATTAATGAAATTAAAAAGAATATTTTTCATAAAATCTCGGGGTGTTACATTCTACCCCCCTTAAAATGAATTTCACCCTCGAAATTCGTCGGGGTTATAAATGGTTTACTATTCAAAAGTTTCTTTAATAGAAACCCATATCGTAAAAAGGAAAACCAAAACCAATTTTTAAATAACAAAAGTATGAAACGTAACAGTTACCCAAATAAACTAATCATTGGGTTTCCACATAGGTGAAAATATGGATATGGAAGTGAAATCTAACCATCATGTTCTGATAGAGAGAGGTAGAGAACATGGCTATAGAAAAGCCAGCAATCACAAAGCCATAAATTTGTGATGATCTAGGGTACCATCTGATTAATCAGATATAAGATCACTAGGAAAACATTTTTGGTTTTCAAGATCATTTCCCTAAAGTTGATGAATTAAAAGAAATACTTGCATGATTTTGGTACAATCTCACTGTTGTTCGTGAATTGAACAATTGCCACTTCATTCCTTAAAGAAATGAAGTTGAATTTGTTATTCGTGATTTGTTAGCAGATCATGTGATAGAATGATGGGTCATTCCATCTCTTTCAAACAAAAGGTTAGCAAAAGTTATAAGTCCATCTTATGGTTAGATTAATCGTATATGGTTCAAAAAATGAACTTATACTTCATATATCATACCTCTTAATAAAATAAAACTAGTTTCTACAAACCAGGGACTTCCTGTAGGTCAGTGGTAGGCGATAAAAGCCAGTCGCACTTCGGTTGTGGGTTTGATTCCCACAGCCTTGTCCGACGCGATGGGTTGTCGCCCGTCCTGCAGGTTGTCCTTTTTCTAAAACTATATTACTATAACATCCCATCAATAATACTAACTTATGTCCATCATAATCCATTCCAATCTTTAGTCTTATCCATAATACTATCGTCCACTCTCATAGATTTAATACCATCATTGATCCCCATATATCATAAGATATATCTTGTTGGTCACATTCCAAACATTCAAAGGCCTTAATCTTGTACTCTCTTGAACACCCATTGAACCTTATTGAAAACATGAGTGCTGTTAAAAGTTAACACATTCCACATACCAAAATCCTCAAAATTCTATATACTCAAACCATGATATCACTTAGTCCTTATATCAATCATGAGCTCATGAATACTGTCAAATATTTCATTTTCTCGTTTTCCCTTCATTATGCGCATATCATCTTTTTTCCAAAAATATCTCAATCACTTTCCATGGTTACGGGTACCATAAAATTATTGAAAACCACAGTAGACCAATACATAAATATTCCAACATTCCACGATACTATATACAACATTATTTTGTAATCCCATTACATATAAACTTAATCATTCCACCACATCGTTATCATATTCAACATCACCAATGGTTATCACATGTGACTTCCCTTTGTCCTTTGCCTTATGTGGTTTCTCATGTCGATCTTCACTAACCCTTAGATTAGGGCATTTATTAGAATAATTCCCCATTTCCTTGCACTTGAAGCATTAAAGTTCAGTAGGTTCATTTTGTGTATCCCTTCCTTTGTTTGTATCATTAGACATCTTCTTCCCATCATTGCGGCATTCAAATACCATATGACCTTCCTTTCCACATTTGAAGCATTTACTTGTCCCTTTAAGAAAATCTCCACCATGCTTCATTCCTCACTTTGATCATAAGGAAGCATTCATCTTCTTTTCACCATTATTCTGAGATTTCTCCTTGAACTCCATCTTTCGTTTCTTGTCAAAACCATGAGATGGATATGTAACACCAACCTCCATTTCTACCTTGATTTCACAATGCACAATTTCTTTATAGCTACTAAAGTCTCTTATAGCTAATGCCCTTCGAAGACTTGGTTTTAAGCCACTGAAAAATCGATCAACTTTACTTTCAGGTTGGATGATAATGTCAGATGCATACCTTGCAAGTTTTGTAAAATTTGCTTCGTATATACCAACAGATTCATCATCCTTCTGATTTAGCTCAAGAAACTCCTTTTCCATCTTTGTTCGAAGAATACGAGGGAAGTACTTAATGAAAAACAAGTTCTTGAACTCGTCCCATTCCATGGACTCAATTTCCTCTCTTGGCCTCGTATTCTTGATAAGATTCCACCACTGATCAGATTCACCTTCCAAACGATATACTTCTAAGATGTCTTTATCATGTTCAGAACATTGAAGAACTGAAAATATATTTTCAGTGGTACTGATCCATTGTTCAGCAACAAGTGGATCAGAAGACCCACTGAAAGAAGGTGGACGTTGCCTCATGAAGGACTCAATAGAATATTGTTCCCTTCTCTGCTCATTTGGAAGTCCAGAATTATTCATAGCTTGTGTAAGTATAGAAATAAGATTTTACACTCCATCTCCCATAACATTTGTTTGTTCAGGAGGACAATCATTGCATTGTCCATTGCATTGATCAACACAGTTCCTTCAGGTTCCAACCATCGTCTAAAACCCAAAAAGAATAGTGTGAGAGGCAAAAATCAAGCTAGGGAAAATAACATAATAAAGGGGGGAGTGTCCTCAATATCTAACATCTTAGGTTAAATTCTAATATCGTTAGCTCAATTCTAAGACTATAAACTATACGTATACTTAACCTTAGAGACATCCCTAGAAATACCTTAGAAATATCTCTAGGGATCTCACTAAAGTTCTTGCATCCTAGTTTCCAAAGGTTGACTAAACCTTTCCTCTGATACCAACTGTAGAGACCCGAAGCTTGGCGTACATTGACATTACATTACTTTTGCGGAATACTTAGTACATAAAAAAACACACACACAAGGACCGTAATAGATTAGTGTCTTTGTAAACTCGGAATATAATCTTCTAATCGTGGTGAAAGATCATAAACATCTCCCATAAAGATCTTCCTTTTTTTAATACCTAAAACATTTCTTTCTATCCTGGGGAAAATAAAACATAAAAGGGTGAGCTCAAATGCTCAGTAAGGGTAAACAAAAGAAATATCAATCACATCATATTCATAAGAACATAACATTTTGGAAATCCTAACTTGCAAAAGAGAGCATAATTTCATAACATGGGATAAATCATAGTAGTGAAACAAAATCCCAATAATCATAACTTAAAGCATGAAACTTTGTGGCATACACACATAATCATAGAGAATCATATCTTATTAGTCAATACTCATTTCCAAGACTATCTTAGTGGACAAAATCCATTTCTGAACCGAGTCACCCTCGTCTCAGTCCTGTTTCACTGAACCGGTATAACCTACCGTTCCAGCCATGCCTATCTCATGAGATATAAAATCTTTACCCAATTCATTGGAGGGAGATATAGGTCCCACCCATCTCATAATGATACCATTCTTATGTGTGCCACAAAATCATAAACCATACATTATTGCATAACCCATGTAATAAAAATGGGAATCTTAAACATCATGACATCATAAAACAATTCATATACGATAAAGGAATTCATAAAAATAATTCCATCACAACATAATCAAATCAATGTAATAATAGGTATAAAAACAGAACCCTTTATTATCTTAGATGGAATATATTTTTGATAAAACACTTGAACTCCATTCTTGAGGAAAATATCCTTTCTACTTCAAAAACACTTTTCCTTTCTTAACATGTCGTACAATTATAAATTAAAAGAAGTTGATTAAAAATAAACTTTAAAACTTGTAAAGGAATCTTCTTGGAAATAATTTTTTAAAAATCCATTCATGCCATATAAGTTAAAAAAACATTCTTCTCGTACTTTTGTCTGAAAAGTCAAAAAGTACCTCGTACGAAAAACGACAAAAGATTCCTTTTATATTTTTTACTAAAAACTCACCAAAGGGTAAAATATGTTTTAAACAATTGTAGGTGGATGGAAATAATATTACATATTGAGGAAACATGGATGTCGATGATAAAATACACCCCAGTAAATACCAAAGTATAAACAATCTCGGATAAAAATGAGATTGTGATATTTTCCCTTACCTTAGGTCCGATATGCTTTGTAAGTGTCCGAACCTCCTGTATAATGATTTAAATAATGTTATTGACTTATTCCATAATCATACGGATTGTTATGATATCATATATGGTCATATTATTAGCTTCTTATTAGTAATATTTCATTACTACTTTTTATTTGGGTGTTTATTACTTTTTGTTCTTATGCGTGTTTGTCGAATAAATTTTTATTCTTCTCTTTAGGTTATAAATACCTCATTTCCAGAATAGTATTAGTGAAATATATATTATATTCATTCATTCAATTCATTTATATAATAATTGTGAAATGAAGATCATGTAGATCAAGTCGCATCACATCGTGGAGACGGTATTCCGTACGTACGCACGAGTGATGATATCGTTCCTATGATCGTGGAATTGTATTGGAGTGTATTTATACTATTTCAGAATCAGTATCACTTTATAATAGTCATATATAGTTATTATTTACATAATTATACCCATCCCAGTAAGGTGGTGGTGGAAAATAGATTACACCACGGTGTGGAGACGTTATTCCGTACGTACGCACGCACGGCGATTTCTTTTTCCGTAGGATGGATAGATGGTGAAATAGGGTTGTTTCATACTTATAATAACATATCAGTATATGCGTGATACTGATGTTATTAATTTATCATGAAAAAAACTAAAGAAGAAGATGTTGAAGAAGAAAGAAATTGAAAAAGATCGGTAATGGATATTACCTCTTTTTGACACGCCTTTTCTTAACCTCCACTTAATGAACTAAGTATGGTCTTTGAAGAAGACCAGGACCTCTACGATGATACTAGGGAAGTGGAGAAGAGATTTTTGCAGGGGATGGCTGAGTTTGAATGCTCAAATTGGTGTGAGGAGGAGAGGTAGGAGGTTCCCTTTTATAAGGGAGGAGAGGGGCACCTTAGGAAAATCTCAAAATATTATTTTATATTAAGGTCAAGTTCAGTTTTAAATAGCTCCAATTTGATTTATTTCGAGGCTAAGGTGGGGATGGGTCGAAATCCTCTAATACAATATAATTTAGACAAGTTTAGGTTCCTATATTAACCTTATCATTTAGATTTAACATTAAGTTAAATAATTTTACTTTTACCGTGTCTTCTTGTGTTCTTACACTATAAGGTTAATAAACTTACTATAAGAAGCCAAACGAACCCCAAGTTGTTTATTATTAATATATATAACCTTATCTAATTCATTTGACCAAACCTTAGATTTTTAAGAATAAAATAAAAATTAATAATATAATATTTGTTTTAAAAATTATTTTATGTCAATTTTAAGACTATTTAGTAATTGATTTTTCTGAAAATCATAACAGAATGATAAGTTATAAAAAGTTAATTAAATCAATACTAACATGTCATATTAACCTATAAAATTATTGTAATTCATAAAAAGTCTCAAATTATATTTATTTGGGTATTTATAACATCAATTATGTCAATATTTCATTAATAAGATAATTAATGCATCATCTTTGTGTCATAAATAAATTAAATTATTTAATGTCTAAAAATTACAAATAAAATACCATTATGTAGGAAATCCTTTTATATTTCTAATGAATATTCATAGTCGAATTTATATTATGAATAACCCTATATTAAAAATGTTTTATTAAATAATCTTTGATTTTAACTTTTTTAACTCTTCATTGAATTAAATAATAATAAATGTCCTAATCTAATTCAAGTGGGCCTAAATGGTCATATTTTATTCCTAAGTTTGTTTTTGGTCGAATTACACTTATCCAATAGAATTAGGACATGTGTTAGGGTAATAATAATATCATTTTGACCCTTAATTACCCTATTTACTTTTAACCGTCGTAAATAAAAGTAAAAAGTTACTATTCACCAAAAATTATTTTCATCTCATTGAACCACATTTTACTTACTGACATCAAACGTGTCTCTCAGATTTTTTAAATTCCACTCACAGAAGCGGTAAAATTATGTTTTATAAAAAATTCATTTTTTTTAACTACCACTTAGTGGTTTCAATATTAATCAAAAAATGAATGTTTTCAGAAAAATACCAAAAATTAGGCCTAATCTATATTTGATATTATGAACTCAAAAATGATTTATATTTTACCAAATTCAAAACATATCAGTTGCATTAATTAGTTAAAAATTAATTCCCGTCGTCAAAACAGAAGGCGTGTTTTTAAGAGATAATAACTATCAAAAGATTGACACTTGTTTATAACTGGTTTAAATGTGAAATTACATCCAATGACAAGCATTGTATTAAATTGTAAAAATATATTCTAAATATAATTTAAAACCACTCAAATTAATAATTTATCACTATTAATTATTTCGATTGAAAATGTTTTTTTAAATTAAAATTTAGTAATTTTCACTATTCATCAAAATATGAAAGTTATCCGAAAATCACTAAAATTTCACCCTAAGCTAATTTCGATATTCCAAATCCAAAAATGAAGTCCATTTTGAAAAATAAAATTTACAAGATTTCAAAAAGTTTTTATTACTATTCATAACGGCTAGTTTTTATAATATTTTAGTAGCATATGGTTGTTTAGAGAAACTTGGTGTTGCGTACAACACACGCTATCATGAAAGGTCGCGATTGCATGTAATTCAAGCCAGGTCAAAGATGTGTGTTGTGAAAGCTTCTTTTGGTGTAGCGTATGGCACAAGACATTATTGAAATTTAAAAGAATATTTTTCATAAAATCTCGGGGTGTTACAGTAGAGGATTGGCTAGAGTTAGTGGTCCATAACATTAATATTGTCCGAACACATGAATATTAAGTAATTTTTATGTATCCAATATTTTCCATCGAGCTGTTGGGTGTTGGTGGAGCATAGATACTCAGATGCACGATGAGTCAAAACACTCCTAGGAGGAATTACTGTAACTTTTTCTTGGGGAGTAACAGACCTCGTGGTTACACACCATTGGGATTCATGAGCTTCTGGAGCATCAAAAAGAAGTCACGAAAGTGGAATAGTATGAAGAGTGGTTCAAAAAACTTACACCCTACTCCTTTGACTTGATCATAGATGACTACATATGAGCACAAAAGTTGATGAAGGTATTCTGCACGGAGATCTGGGATAGTATGGTTCCCTTCTACATCCAAACCTATGTCGGGGTGTTGGTGGGGAATTTTTTGGAGAGAGTTTACTAATGTAGATTCTTTTTATAGATAGATCAGGAGGTAGCTACAAAAGAGCTAAGACATCTGTAGGAGCAGGAAAACACAAGAGATCACGGAATAGGAGACCATTTTGTGGGAAGACCTATAAACATTATCATGCCAAACTTGGTCAACATAGAGCACCGAGGTAGATAGAATAGGGAATATGATATAACTGGTATGTGTGTGGTCATAAGGAATTAGACCACCTAACTAGGTGAGATGGGCATCCCAGAAATGCAGTGGACTGACCGCCCTAGCAGTGACATTTTCATGATCAAGGATCTACCTAGAGGGGACAGGGTGTTCACTAGGGAAGAAGAGATGGGAAACCAGAAGGATAAGATATATGTGGGGGATGATGGTATGATTTTCATCCACCGCCACCACCAAGTGGCCAATGTCAAGCCTAGGGAGATGTCACTTGGGTCCTCTAGAAGCTACAGGATTTATATGTCTATGATCATGCTGTTCATCAGATGATTCGAGGTACGATATGTGTTTACACGACTCCTGAACAAATTATTAGTAGAAACATGTTCATTACATTCTATTATCTCTCAACTCTGGGTGTGGTAGATAGATCACCAAATTTAAATTCTAGAAAAACATTTATTCAATGAATTACCAATATTGAATTCTTACTGCATATCATTCATCCACAGGTAGTGAGAGTTATCTCCTATTGAAGAGAGTTTCATGTTGGACCTACTGCTCATCAAGATTTAACCCTAAAACATTATCATGGTAAAATATTAGATATCCATGTTTTTTCCTAGATTAACTGACACCTCATACTCATCATCTATCTACGTGCTTATGGTAAGAGGTTATCCTTTTTAGGAAGAGAGACTTCATTACAGGACGAATGAGTGCTGTCAGTAATGGGATGAAACCAATTACCCATTATCTAGAAAGTATTACACTTTGTGAAGCAGACACATCAGGATTCTGGACTCCAACAATTATGGAGGATTTTATCCAAAATATATTTTCGGATTACCACTAAGGTGGGTGTTGGAGTTTTTCAATGACTAGCAACCAGGGAATTTTTTGATATCATATATGGTGTATTAGTTGGAACCCACTAATATCCATGAGAGGAGTCTATCGATAGAGGACCTTCATGATATGGTTATTATTAGACCCAATGTGTCCCCAAGGGTAGCTCAAGTCTTGTTTTTTATAAGGAAGAAGGGAGTCTACAACATTGTGTGGATTTTCATCACCTAAACCATTCCAAGATAATGAAAATTCACAACTTCTCGAGGATTGAACAACACTTTGATCAGTTGTTAATTTGGAAATTGTTCTCCATGATTGATATTAGGTCTAAATATCACCACTTGAAAGTTCATGATGATGATGTTACAATGGAGGATTTCCTGTGACACTATAAACATTACGAGTTCCTAGTGATTCCTTTTAGTGTGAAAACATTTCCCTTCATTTTATAGGATTTGATGAACCAGATATTAGAGGTTTACTTGGACCAGTTTCACAATGTCTTCATCAATGAACTAATTTTATACTCTATGATAGAGGAGGATCATGAAGATAACATGAGGATGGCCCTTGATTTACATAAAAAACACGTTATTTATGGAAATATCTTGAATTTACAGTTCTAGATAATGGAAATTAATTTTTTAAGGAATTAAATTTTCAATGAAATTCTATTAATAGATCTATCAATGGAACATATTGTGAATTCATGGGATCCACCCATGATTGAGTCAGATGTGTAGAGTATTCATATATCAGTGGGCTTGTATATGATATTTTTTGAAGACTTATACAAAATTTTAGCCTCTTTGACTACTATAATGTAGAAGGGATAGTTTTTTACCTAGTATGAGAAATACCAGCATGCCTTTGAAGATTTAAGGCATAGGAGAATGGGTGAACCAATTTTGGGACTACTAGATGAAGTATTTGAGTTTGTTTTGTAATGATATGCCTTAGGTTATGTGCATGTCTTTGTATTGATACAAGGATAATTGGTCATCACATATTGTTCGAGGCCATTTAGTGCCCATTAGTAGAATTAAGTGAAAACTTATTGAGATCTCATAGTACTTGTTTTTTCCTTGAGAATATGGTGGAACTATGATTAGGGATAATGATTTTTTGTTTACTCTAACCACCAGAGTCTCATGTATGACATTACTAAGAGATACCTTAATGTGAGGAAGAGATGATGCTTTGAGTTATTGTTGGTATATGTGTTTGAGATAGTTTATACTCTGTGATAGGGAAATTTTTGTGTAGATTTCTATAGACAGAAGTCCCATTATATCCTAGTGAATGAAGCTTCATAATTTATGAATTCCCTATATATAACCTTGGATGATTTGGAGGGTATAGTTTTAATATAGTCAATGGTGTTGAATCCTTTATTTCAAGATCGTGTGAAAGAAGTCCTAGTTGGGGGATGTTGAATACAATGTTCTACTAGATCAGATATCCAAAGGTCTGCACCATATGGATATTCTGAAGGAGGAAATTATGAAATCTTATTCCATGGGAGAATAGTGTTTACAGTCATGTTGGGAGAAGAGGGTATGAAGGAGTTCCACACTTTCCCCTTAGATGAAAATCCCATAATGGGGAAGATACATAGTGACATTAAACAACAGTTTTAGTAATCTGATATGAGAAAGAGCCTAGATGAGTTTGTATCACGATGCCTTACATTTCAGTAGGTGAAGGCTGAGCATATAGTTTTAGAAGTATTACTGCATCCTATTGATATTCATGAGTAAAAATGGGATGGAATATATATATTTTTTTTTCACAGGGATTCCACACACAACGAAGGGCCAGGACACCATCATGGTGATAATAGATTGTCTAACGAAGCCAAATCATTTCTTTTCCTTCAGGGAGAAATGTTTGATGGAGAGTTTAGGGAAGCTATATATTCGAGATATTTTCAAACATCACGGGGTACCTCATTGATTGTATCAAATTATGGAATTCAGTTTACATAGCAAATGTGTAGAGGACTACAAGAGGATTTCAAGAGCCACCTTCAGATGATTAAAACCATTCAACCCCAAAATAATAGACATACAGTGCACAAAGTCATTGTATGAGAGGATATGCTGAGGGAATGTGTGTTTAATTTTGAATGGAGATAGGTGTATGACCTTCCCATAGTGGAATTTACCTACAAAAATTGTTAACCCTACACTATCTCCTTTTGAGGATTTTTATGGGATACCCTTATAGTCACCCCTATTTTAGACATATATTAAATATTCCTCTATTAGGGTCCCAATGTTTCAATAGGTAATGTTCTATAAATGGAAAATCATTCCTAAATTGATGAAGATGGAAAAAATCAGATAAATGTCCTTCAAAAATCTCCTTCATATGCACTTGTAATTTCTTGTAGGGAAACCAAATATTATGGGGAGTCTCACCATTATTATTGGTGATAAAATTTGGTTGTGGATTCAAGCTACCCCAGTGCGTCATCATGTCTTTTGAGATCATGAAAAGGGTCACTGAGGTTCCTTATCACCTCACCTTACCAACACAACAAGAGTGGGTGCTCGACATTTTTCACATATTGTAGCATAAAAGATATCTGCAGGACCCCACATACATCATTGACTAGGTAGATATATACATCGTTGATGGATCCTCCTTCATAGAACACCAAGTGGTGTTCAAGAACCTACATGAGAAAACCCTGTGAGTATGGGCCATCCCTTCTATTCGAGTGATGTATTGCATTGAAACGTGAATGAGAGTACCAGAGAGAAGGAGAGTCAGATGTGGGAGCATAATCCCTTGAGTTTTTATTATTTAAATATTTATAATGTGAATATCATGAAATGGAAATTTATTTAGGGATTCAGTTCATTTCTTGTCAGACTTTGAAATATTTTTAAATATTTTTCCATCACTAGGATCATGAGATGGTGTGTTATTCTGATCCCTGGTGTGCGTGGAATTAAATATATAAAAAAATAAATATACCTTCAATTTTTACTATGTGGATAAATAAAGATATTATTATAACTCTTATATGGGTGATTAGATCATAAATATGAGAAAATGGTTTGGTTTGTAACTTGGATTTTTCCCTATGTGTGACATAAAATGAGTTGGTGGAGGACATTCTAATCCCTCTCTAATTATAGGTGTGATGAAGTGGTTAAATAATTAATTAAATTATTTATTTAAAATAATAAATAATTATCTTAGGAAGTTTAAATATCTTTCTATAATGATTTTAATGGTTTTTTATAACCAAGATCACATCCAAAAGTTCCTCCATTCTTATCTTCTCTATTGATGAATGAAGAACAATCAACAAAAATAAAAAACCACTGATTCTAGTAGTATCGATGCTCATTGAATGCAGAGTCTCCTCCCAAACATGTTGGCATGTTAATTCATCACCAATGATCAATCCATGGAGATTTTAGAATCATATTTGGTGTTTTACACCAGGGATTAAATGTTCAAGCATGTTGAATATTGATTCATTAACACGAACCTCCTTTTTATGATTCTACTTTCTAAAAACAAATTTTTAAATAATTATTAAACTATCCCAAATGAATGTTATTGATAGTTTTTCAAATAATTATGAAAACAAAATCCAAACAGTAGATTATGGGGATTTTCTCTCTCAAATATTCACATTCTTTACAGGAGGAACCCTCCAGTTCTTGACATAGAAATTTCTATAGAACAACAAGTCAATTGCGAACCCGAATTTGGGAAAGATTTTCTAAATTATGATAGAATCATTATAACAAATTAGGTACAGAAACAGAATGAGGAAATGATTATGTTTTATTAGGATTTGTGACAATACGATGTGGGTTTAAGCTATGATAGTGTGAGGATGATCCATCCCAACCCTCATTAACGAATAAGGACGATTAATGATGAAAAATGATGAAATCCCATGATTTTTTTGGTTGATTTAGAGAAATCAGAACACATTTTCTCATCCTTGATCATTGTTGATGCTTATTTGATAGTGGTGGCTAAAATTCTTTGAAACCTTATGTTTTCAGGAAAAACCCAACTACATGTAATGTACCATGAATAATACACGATGTGTAGACTCCCAAATTTCTTGTGTTAGGATTTCATGGTATATGACAACAACATGGAATATTCCCTCCCGGATAATCAATGTATCCCCTTTATGTGTGAAGAAGCCATGTGAAAGACCACATATCCAACAGATACGGCCAGGTCTATGGATAAGTGGGGCACAACATTTAGTCCACATACACAACATATAACCCTAATTGGATATGACCCGTGTTCCTTCTAGAAGACACATACATGAAGTAGATAATGTTCACACATAGTGTGGGCCTCTTAGATACCATGTCTTTCTTATAGACATTCGATTAATCATTAATCCTACATATCTGCTTCATTTTGACTTGGATTTGGTCCAACAATATGCCTATCATAAGTGTGTTTCTGTGTAGAACATGATGTTTCCCTAAAATATTATTTTAATATATTGATTGAATGTTCTGGTTTATCATGCATTGAGATGATCATCAGTGAGGGTAGTGATTAGACTGGCTTACCAGAGTAGTTCTATGCTAACTGTCCAACTAGGCTGGGTAGTGTAATCCCTGATGATTCCTAGATAACCCTATACATATATTGGGATGTGTATTCCATGATGATTCTGAGATATCCCCATGAAGGATCTGGTATAATGAGTTCATCGAGGTTCTTGGATAACCCACCAGTTAGGATGATAATTATAGTCACCAAAATAATTCTAGGCTTGAATATCTAGTTGGGATGGGCTATAGTCTCCCCCCTAATGACTCACCTGGGGTACCATCCCATAGTTTCTGGGTAGCAGCATTCCTCGATAACTATCTCGAGTCGTACCATCTATTAGGAATGGGCATTAACATTCCATATTGAGTACCTAAAAAGAACCTCTACATTGCGACAATGTTGCGAGTTGTGGATCAAATGACCTCTGGACAAACAATATAGATCCACTCACTCTCTCATTTTATCTTCTTTGACTATATATATATATATCATTTTATAGTAATAAATCCATGAAACATGGTTACTATCCTTCTTGGGTAGGCATATACACATGAGGTATGCCATGTGCTTTTCATGTTAATATTTTTGTGGTTGGATGAACCTAATAACCCTCTATAAGTAGAGAAGATTCAATGAAGAGTTAATCTATTCACCATTTTGATATACTTTGGTTTTGATGAGTTTACATTCACTCTCTTGTTGTGTTGGGCTATAAAGATTCTATAAACATTTATTGTACCTTGTTCTATATACATCTATCATTATCCTGGTATATATTAATACTCCCACATCACTTTTTGGGGGTGTCCTATAGGATATGTATATACTCACCCATGCATGTGATTTTCCCAACATGTGTCGTGTATTTTTTAGATGGCAGACTGGTCAATTGTGTTATCAGAGGACTTAGGGATATAAGATGTATGGACTATTTATAGTGGTCAGAGTTGGGATTTAGGAGTTGGAATGTCTCAACTGTTACTCTATTTAAGTTTCCTTCATGTTGGGTCATGTTTTTTTGGTGTATGTTTTTACCCATTTACATTTTAGTTGACACTGTTGTTCTCTAGTATCATCTAGAGGTTAATGCATGTTCATTTTACACTATAGTAATTTTCATTTTTTTCAATTTTTCCTATACACCTTTTCATTTAGTGGGTTTAGTTCATGTTTATATCTTTCAAGATAATTCCTATCCATGTTTTCTTTTTCATTTTTCACTTATCCTCACATCATGGACTATAGAAAAGGTCATGGGTTATTTTTGGGCCGAGCCTGGGCTCTAGTCAGGTCAGGATAGTGAATATAAAATAAATATTACCATGAATAAACATGGATGGAAATATGAGATTCATATTTTGAATAGAGACTATAATATATATAAAATGATGTTTTAATAGGGTAGAGAATAGTTAAAAATTGGTTTTCATATTAACATTTTTAATATCACCAATTTATGTTTTTTTCTTTTTATTTTAGTGAACAGTGTTGTAAAAACTAAAGATAAAATATTATGTGTATAGAAAACACATTATCATAAAATAATTTAAGGGATAACACATAAATTAGTAAGGATTTATATATATTACTATTATAGTGAAAAATGTATAATCCCTAGTCATACCTAAGGTAGTGATCTTGTTATCATAATTGAAATTGAATATTTTTACTATGTGATCAATGTTTTTATAAGCATCATCTGATTCCTAAAAAATATATTTATATTATTTTATTTAAATATACCTATAAACCCCATAATGAATAAATATTACAATTTCTTAAATAAAATAACTAAATAAAAAAAATTAAAACCCCTGAATATTCCATATATTTTATTCAGATAGAAAATTTAGAATAGAAATATTATACTGATAAAATATGGATAAAAGGAACTACTTGAATCATCACTCCCATGAACAAAACTATAAAATAAAATATAATGTTTGTAAACCAATCCATAATTTTTAAAATAATATTTTACAACCATTTTATAAATTGAGTTCAATTTTTAATGAATGAATTATGTTTATTGATAACAGGTAATATAACAGTTAGAATAAAAAATTCAACATTAGTATGGTAACCAAACATTTTATAATTGTAACCTAACAATTTTTAATATTATTCCAACATTTAAAATTGTAATTTGACCTCAAAATAATATAATAAAATTAGGATATCAATTATAGTGAGTGTGTTAACAAAAATATAAATATTATAACACCATAAAATAAAATTCATGATTATAAAATCTTAAAAATCAGAAAGACAATTCTAAAAAAAATATTTTTAAATATTTTACAAAAAACATAAATATTATATTTGAATATTATTTTTTTACGAATATTATTTTTTTCAATCGAATGAAGTTTTTTGATATAAATTCTCATATATTTCAATTGGTAATTTTTTTCTATTTTTTTGAAATAGATAAAATTTTAATGAATAATAAAAATATAGTTCTTCATATCCAATGTCTTTTTAATAAACCATTAATTAATTTACTATAACCTAATAGATTTTTTTAAAAAAAATTTAAATTATAAAATATTTAACGTGATAACCTAATCCCATAAATTCAATAATAAATTTAAAACCCGATTTTTTCCAAAGTACTATAGTGTAATTTATTACATTAATTTTTTTTCCATTTGGTTAAAATTATAATGTATGATTAAATTTTTTTTAATGTTATAAAATAATATAATTTAATCATTATATAATTAATTATTCTTAAATTGTACTATATAATTGTTTACCTTGGAAATAATATTTTGTACAATATTTTACCTTTAATGTATACCTATCCTCATGTATAAATCATATATCATCCATCCCATGGATAACCACAACAATCCCTCATAACAAAGTATGAAATAAACCCATATTCCATATCATAAATAATATAGAATTTCTATTTATATTAGTGAATCATTAAACAAAAATCATTTAAGGATTTTAATGTCATAATGAAGAAGGAACCCTGATGAGGAGTATTATTTTCAACAAACCATCTTCGATTTTTTATATTCTAATCATCCTTTTCTCTATACAATTCAGACTAAAAAATATATTAGAAAAACCACGTAGTTTATTAATTTTATGTTACTTAATTTGAACCACTATCATTAAATTTTTTATTATATAATTATATTCCCAAAATATCTTTTCCCAATATTTGATGGCATCATGTCGATTGACCATTGAGAACTTATAAAGACATTACATAATCACTTATCACCACCACCTTCACAGATGGATAATATTAATCATATTTTCTATATAAATATTTCATAAAATATATTATATATTTTTTAATTATATATATATATAACCATGAATAAAAAACCGAGAATTTGAAAAAAAATGTTTATATATCGATTCCATGATAGAATTAGGTTCACATATAATAATGAATATTATAAAAAAGAATAAATTCATTATATTGGATAAAAATTAAAATTATTTAACATAATTAGCTTCTTATTAAATATTTTAATAAACCAATCACTGTTACATATGTTATGGAAAAATAGTAAAATAATTTATTATTTAAGGTAATGGGACTTTTAATCTCAACACCATCATTTGGGTTATATTCCAGTAAAATCATTTCATTATAGACATTCGTATAATTTACCTAATATGCCCTATCAGTGTCTCATTAATATTTATTTCTTGATAAACGTTTTGTTACCATATTATGAATATACTTGATCCAATTTCATAGATTCATCAAAATGAAAATATTTTTCATAAACATACATCACATTGACTCCTCTTGGGATGTTATTATACACTAAGGATTGATAACATTATATGAAAAAATATGATATCTCCAATTCTTTATAAAACCCGAAATTTTATTATGTGATTAATGATATTTTATATTCATAATAAATCTAATCCACTGTAATTATTTTATTTATTAATATAATTAATTTATGTTATTTTAGAAATATATTATTATGATCATTTTATATTGTGATGGGTGGCCCTTGAATTATATATCTATCTAATGAAATTTTTATTGTGATATATTTCATGATATTATATGTATAATGGATGAACATGGTTGTATCATACTTCACATTAATGAATATATTGTCTATAAACATTTTTGGTGATTATATTTTTATATTTCATTGCAACATTGTATTTTATTAGTAAACTATGTTTTGAAGATTAATTATTATGAATATAAAACATTCCCTACCATTATAAATTGATTTATTCATTATTATTATGTTGATCCAATTCTTATAAAATAATGACAATCTTGATTATTCTCAATCATTTTATTTTTAATTTTTCTATGTATCCCTCTAATGATATTTCTCCCTTACAGTGATTTTTGATCGCATATTTCATTGATTTATGATATCATGTGATTATATGTAATATGTATAATATGATACATTTTATACAGTTAAAAAATATTTATTTATATATATATATTTTTTTTGTTTTTTGTAAATTTATTGTATTACTATAATTATTCGATAAAAAAAAAATTAATTTCATAAATGTATTAATATTATATTCTTTATGATCAAAATTATGTAATATCCAGAACAGAATATGTTGGTACTTTTTGTTGTTCTTGGAGTCACATTGTTTTTAATTTTGTAATTAGAATTACAAAATATTAATACTATCAAGAAGAATAAGTCTATATACATGTAAATATCCTTTTTCTTGGTAAATTATAATACTGTATAGTTTCTAATAAATTAAATCCATTTTTGTACTATACACATTTATGTGACACTAGATCAGTTTTACAAATGGATAAAAATCACAAAAGGGGAGATAGGGTATTGAAATGATCTTAACATGTTCTATGAAAATGATTCATCACAATCAATTTAGTTTTACACACTAAGGTGATATTTATTAATTAATAAAATACTATATACATTCCATTATGAATGATATATATCCAACGGATATCTTACATTTATGGTTAGAATACATTAATTTATATTATTCTTGACGAATTGATTTAGAAAAACAAATAATATAATGATCTTGTAATTTATTATTTTAAATTTTTATATAAAATAAAAATAAAAAATCTATTTATTTATTTATTACATGTTTATTTTCAAACATTATTTATTTTACACAATGTTGTGAAATAGAATAAACTCCACTAAAAACCCATGTTTGGTACAATTGAACTATTTTATTATTACAAATAGTGGTAGAATTCGAAACATCATTATAATTCCCACCAAGTCATCTCATGGTAAATAAAATAAACTAGAAATATTATGAATATCTTAATCATCACATAAAATAGAAACTAAATATAAATATATTAATATAGAAATTACTATTTATTATAGAGATATCTTCTAAAACAACTATCATAGAACAAATGGGAAAATAAATGGGAAATATGTTTTGGCTTCTCTACTATTTTAAGAAGCAGATAGTTACCTCATCTTTTTACAGTTGTTATGGAGAGTCTAATCAATAGTCGGTATTGTAATTGTATGCCTAGTCAACAGATGAAATTAATGAAAAATAATGTGAATAAATTATGAAGATATTTCAAAAAAATACATATTACTCTTTCATCAATAATATTGAGAGAATTCATATGTTTTAATGAATATGACGGTGAATATGTATTATATTATTATGTAATATTAACAATAAATTCATGATATAATTTAAGTTATATTATAAATTATTACTACAAATAAATAAATTTTTAGTATTACAAAACCACAACTGTAAATGGACCTAGATCTATGAGACATTGGTTGTTATGTGGAAGTAGTTATATGTTATTATAATATAGTGATTTTATTCAGCTAATTTTCCCACGACTATAGCGATATGAAACAAAGTATGGAATTTCATGGCAGAATATCAAAATATTATTGTGGAATGAATATCCGACCACCCTAATGTAAAAAATTTAAAATGATATAGCATAGGAATTATATAAAATGGACATAAAAAACCATCAATTTTAGGAGTGAATTTCACCATGATCATGACTGTCTTGGGAACAAAATTGTTCCTGGATTGGTGATTAATAAATAAAGATCCTACATGCTTTCTACCCATATTTCAATTTTTGAACTATATGGAAAAATAAAATGATGAATTTAAGTGCACCAAACAATGGGTCATCTATGTTAATTATCCTCCGCAACCACAAAACAAATTCATAAAGGGAAATCATATTCATAACAAAAGATAAAGTTCGAAATGAAAATAAATTAATTAATGGTATACATCATATTCACTATGGAATGTAATTTTTTTAATAATTTTTTATTCAAAATACTTATACCTTTAATTATAAATATCCAAAAACCCCATGGTGATGTGATCAATGTATCCCAAGTGTTTGAATCATTTATTATTAGATTTTGTGGTAAAATTAAACTGCTGAATCTTGTATTCTTTCCTTTATTAGAATTTCATTCTATACAGGGAATAAATTAGACCACATTATGTTTATCTCACATAAAGATTGAGGAAAATGAAATATTGTTGTAAATTTGGAAATATTTTATACTCTTGTACTAATGTATGGAACATATTTAATTTCCTTTGGACTACTGATCAACAAATTTATTGTTCATACTCTATGAAAAGGAATAAGAGATTAAAATAATTGATTATATGAAATTATAATACACATAGAAATACCCATTATGAGGTATTAAAGTAATTAATTTAGTTAATATTTATCCATAATTCATCAAGATATTGATGCAGGGTTTTCAACAAAAACCATAACAAGATCCAAAAAAATCTCCAAATTCCACTATAGGATGACCTAGATTAAAATGGAGGTGATAAAAATGAATAATCTATATCATTTTGAAAAATGATTCATATTCAATACTTCATCACAATGGAGTATTATAGTTATATTTAGAAATAATAAGTTTAGATCAATGTGGGTGTGTATTGAATACTTGTAGATCAAAAAGATCGCCCTAACAAATAATTATCCCATGAATAGGAATGATCAAGTGTTCAATAAATTCTAAGAGATTTTTATTTCCCATTTTTTATATTCATTATTTTTATCATCAAATTAATTTGATTAAAGATATTGTTTTGAAGACAGTCTTCATATAATTCATGTACACAATGTCATCATAGTGATTCCTTTAGAATATAATTATACCATAGTAATATAATTTTATTTATGAATAATTTCATCATAGATAACAATAATAATTTTTTTAGTATTTATTAATGACATTATCACTTTCTAAAAGTGAAAATTGGAATATGATGTTTATATATGATTTATATTATATAAATTATTAATGGGTAAATGTAATAAATGTTTATCCAAATTGTGTTTTGGATGAAGCTAATTTCATTTGAGAGAGTAAGATAACTAGAAAGGAAATATATATTAACCATTCAAAGGTAAAATAAACAGAGAAAGGAACCAAACTAAAATATTTCTTGTAAATAAAACATTTTATTTGAATATATATATACCACTGATTATTTGTGAGAAATATCTGATTATTATAAATCATGTTAACAATGTTTACATGTAATGGTCTAAATTATTTTTGAAAAAATGAATTTGAAAGAATAATTAATGATATCGTGAAGATAAAACACATTACCCCAGTAATCACACTACCATAATGTGTAGAGAACATCATGACAATAAAATATACACCAAAAAATTTATGGGATATGAAGTAATGAAATATAATATTGTGATATCTTAAGACTCATGGATGGTAACGATCATAGAGAAACACTACTATACACATGGTCTAGAATTAGAAACCATGATATTTTTATTGATGTTTTTGTAGATATATCTCTTTGGTGAGAAGTATAACTTATATAAAATTATTTTAATTCAAAAATATATATTTACATACATTTATTTGTAATTCTATCATGGAATATAGAATCAAATGAAATTGAACAATAATTTCGAATTTCGAATCTATTATGGGAGGTTAAAACATGTTGCTAAAGATGATTAAAGAAAAAAACATTCTAATTTACACTTATGGATGATTAAAAAAGGCCATATATTCATGGACATATAATGGTAATATTTTAAAATAATAATGTCATTCAATAAATCATACCATTCAAAAATGATTAATCAACCATATATCCATGATATAATTTAGGAGGAACATTTGGATGAAAATGATCATCAAAAGGTGTATTCATTAATGAATGGGAAGTTACATGAATTAAACATCTATTACGTATGTCTCATTATATTCAAACAGATAATATTTATTCCAAAATCTCTAGAGATAAATATATATATATTAAAAAATTCAAAAAGTTCATATTTCTCCCTCCACAATGGATGCACAAATAGGTAATTTTTATTAGAGATGATATCAATCGGGATTACATGGAGAAAGATAATTTTGAGTAAACCTCATGGTATTTTGAATACTCAAATTATATAATATATTGAATGATATATTAGGGGATAATAAAACCATAACCCATACAAAAATGTAAATGTTATAACAACATTATTGACATTTTATATAGTATCCAAATTACATATGAAGGAAAAAATGCGATTTTGGTTGTGGTGAATCGGCTATCAAAGACATCAACATCATCGATATTTAAGTCAATTTACATATCTAAAAAAATAGTCATATATAAAAAATGAATGGATGAGGTTGTGTGGGGAACCAAAAGTGATCCCCACTTATTGAGATCCTATGATAATTAATATATTTTAGAGAATTTTTCCAAATTATAAGAACACCATATTATATTTACTAATGATTATAAACATTATATTGGTACATAATAGCTATGAAATTATAATAGAATAATTAAATAAATATAAATTAGGATGTGTTGAACACCTACCATTAGGTGAGTACTCATATGAAAATAGAATCCATACTAGTATCAGTATTACTATATATAGACCTCTATATGTAATATAATGTAGAACTTGTACATGATAGGACAAAGTTAGTGAACAGAAACTTTATAAACATGAGATTGTGAAAAATATGTTAAAAATGGATAATGTAATCCAATAATAGATAAAATATTCTAAGAGATTGCGGATGATCAATGTCTAACACCATAAATGGGACATGGAGTCAGAGTATTGTGATAATATATTTCGTTAAATATCACTTTATATGGGATTCGTTTTATTTGGAATGAAATGGAATCATATCCAACGGTTCATTTTACTCTTTGACATATTTTACAACATATGAAAAGTGGCATATATAATATAACTTTTATAACATCCCATCCCTTCCACTAGGTCTGGGATTGAGGGCCACATAGCCTCTTTTATGCCTCCCTATATTCAACATTACCCCAAAATGTAGTGATGATTAAAGTCCATGTGTGGGATCACTATACCCTCAGATTCATTCCATAAATCAAATTGTAATATAAAAAATAAACAAATAATAAAAATATTGTGAATATGTCAATATATTTAATACATGTGATAAAAATAAATACCTCCAAATGTGGAAATCCTAATAGAGTATCATGTCTGGATAAAAATATAAATAAATAGTAGCTCATCTATTGTTAATACAATTATTAAATTAACTTCATGCACATATTCTCAGAGTTTTTATAATAATTCCATTTCCATTATTTGTATCCATCAAAAAATAAATAAGGACAAAAAATAGATGAGGGGGTGAATAGAAGACTTACTAGCACACCACCAGTGTTTCTGTAACTATAATTCCTGTATATAACTTGGTATTCTGTAATAATAATATTAAAAACATAAGAAGAATAATCATATAGTGTAATATAAATGGTAAACCAATAAATAGTCTACCACATTCCCACATCCATTCTATCTTTGGCCATATACCAATTGAAAATGGATGATTTTAGTTGGGACCTAACATGATACTAGGGTAGTATTAATATTTCCTTTTAATATCATGATATCAAGAATAGTGTATGAATGCGAATTCTTTAGAGGGAATGATATTTGTAATGACAGTCAAAGGTGTTTAAGATCTATGTCATGAACCTCAATGTGTATTTCATCAGATTGGATGAAAATTGATTGAGTTCATTTCATACAACATGAAATGTTAATGAGTCATGAATATATGGCATGAAACTTGATGGAGTTCCTGATACAATACATTCCATAATGAAATCATACATCCATCTTATAATATGGTCCATCAACTACATTTTAAATACTTATCAATTTTCACCCTTTTGGGATAATAATTTCATGATGGATGAAAAACACAATACCCAATAAATGTACACTCCAAATATAATAATATATACAAATATATAGAATATCATTCATGGAATGTTTATAAAACAAGATAAATAATGTCATAAATTACAAAACCCTATTATCATATTCAAAGACATTAAGATGATCCTATGATATTCTTAATCGAAGAAACATTACAAAGGGCATCACATGAGACACACTTAAACCAACATGATATCATAATAAATAATGGTATCAAACAATAAAACACAAAAATCAAATAATGTTATCAAATATACACTAGAGGCTATGAAATTAATAAACCTCATACAGTATGAAAAACTATTATTGGAAACAAGGTTGGACATTTAAGTTAAATTCAACCACCTAATACTCAATTCAATAAGAAATATTTAATACAAAATTTCAACTAATTGAGATAAATAAAACTAAATAAAATATAAATTAATATAATTAATATAATAAGAGATATTAAAGAGATATTTTTAGAAAAATAATATTGAACAAAAAAACAAGAGAAGGGATGTGATATTGTGGGGTGTGAGATTGTAGGAGGGTCGAGTGAGGGATCCCATACACCTCTTATTTTATTTATATATAATATTTTTCAAATAATAACATTCCATTTTTCTTCAATAATTACATTCATAAGGACATGAAAATATATATACCAAAATTAAACACCAAATTCCTCAAACAATATAATATTTTATTTATTACACATTATTTATTTTTATCCTTAGATCAATGAAAGTGTTTTTATTCCCCTTTTTATATATGTTATATCATTGAATTATTATTCTTAAATGACATCCATATATATAATTATTTATTTATTTTAATTTTACATGTATAGAAAATATATATATATATATACAGACTCACTTATATACATAATATATATATATATATCTGTGTGTGTGTGTGTGTTTAACAAATTACAATAATAATGAAAATAGTAATAAATATTACTGATAACTAAATCCCATCATTTCCACCATCAACACATCCAATATAACTCTTTTAAAATCCTATAATAGTTAATAAGTCTATAATAACTAAAATAATTAGTTTATGTGGCCCTAATAATAATATCCCTATTTTTACCTAACCACCCAATAAAAATTCACCCTTGGTGAAATATCTCTAATCAATTATATGTTTCCTAATTATTTTTATAATCATATATATTTCACTAATTATTTATTTTATAAATATAAAATTTAAAATACATTGATTATTATCATTATATTGGTTTTTACCAAACTCCCAATCTGAACAAAATTTACATCACACCTTGGTAAAATCCAACATTTTGACTTAATGGTGGACTATATTTTCCATTTTTTGATAATTTTCCTGATATATTCCATTATATTTGAAATTTTGATCCTCTTATAATGTATTTATAGTATTTTTATTCTATACGCATGAAATATATATAAAACTTGCAATCCGTAATGATGTCAGTTACTAACATTTAAAATATTTAGTCGAATAATCCAAAATGTTATTATGGTTATAACCATCATAAATGAATAAAATAATTTTCTATATTATTTTTATTTAAAAATACATTTTCATGAAAACATTAAAAAAATAAGATTTATAAAATTAGAATTTATTGTTATAGAAATTTTATAATAATTGTTTATTTATAATTTAAAATTATGGATATATCAATTTTCTCCCCCTTTCAACATCACATTCTTAAAAAGTAACTCTCGTAGTCTTGTATGAACAACTCAATATAATTCTCTTGAATACCAATCTCTTTATACAACATCTCCATAATATATTGATTATTAGGAACATAAATTAATTTTATCGAGCATTTGGGATAATACAATGTTCTCCATGGAGTAGACCAATTACCCAATGTATACCCACACTATAAATAACGATAGTTTGATGAAATGCATGTTATTTATAGTCATTATACATACACTTGAAAAACATAATTATCAAATCAACCAATTAATCTTAGAAATGATATATCACAACTACATGACAATATATACATATCAAAAAAGAGAAAATTATTCAAATAGATTGAAAAATTTATGGAATTTAATTATATTACTACAATTTCCCATAATAATGAGAATATATATATATATATATATGATATGTGAACCAATATTCATAGTGATGATGTAAGAATATACCCAAAATACCATACATCACATATAAACATTGTGTGAATCACCCGTGATGATTTTATTCAATAATAATTGTAATTATAGTTTTATACTAACGTTATGGAAACTCAAAAGTCCACTTGGATGTTCTGGACATGAACTATCATAGTTCCCTTGTTCTAGTCCCAATAGTCATATCTCATATTTATCATGTCACTTCCAAATTCTTTGAGAAAAACATGTTATGAAATCATGAAGCTATAATTCTATTTTCTAAAATCATAAACAAAAATACCATGTCTTAGTCATAGTTCATCAAGACCTTATGTATGCCTCCCTGTATACAAGATAATTCCCAACAGAAGTAAGGATTTATGTCCATTCATTTAGGGAATATACCCAAAAACCATATCAAAAGAAAAATAATAATAATAAATATATTAAATACACTATCCAAGTAACATGTCTAAAACTAAAAATGGAATATATTTCATAAAAATAATTAAATCCTAATGTATCTAGCCAAAATCTAATACATGTAATGATAAATCAATAAATATTGTGTCTATAAGTGTCCATCATGGTACACCACTAGCTCTATGGTATATATATATAATAAGGTAGATATATTTTCCCTTTCCCTTAGTCATATCTATCTTGAAATCTATACATTGATAGAAAAATATAGAGTAAGGTGCGAGTTTAAGACTTAGTATGAAAGAATTAGTGTGTCCTTATCAGGAGTTCTTATGTTTCATTTCATAAATCCTTAGTAATGATAATAAATATGTAAGAATAATAAATATATACTTCAAAAATGATTGGTCATGTACTAACCAAGCTAAAACAAATTATCATTCATTGCTTCGTTAGCCCCATATTGGAATATATGAAATGAATTCAATTGTAACCAACTAGACAATATGCTTTGGTAAATATCCATCGTTAACAATATTAAATAACAGTGAGTGTATGAAATTTAACTCAAATGACTACCCATTATAAGCCATTAATATAATTGAATTTTCTAATATGTGACTGATTCATAGTCAAATTTACCTAAGAGAAGAAGGTAGGACGGTCCTTGTAGTTTAGATTGGGTTGTCGAATTCTCAGAGATTAAGAGGTAACCTATAGACATGTACATTCTATGGAATATTTTTGTCTATGAAGTGGAAAAATTGGGTTGATTTTATATGATTTTAAAGTAACTCTAAGATACTTAAGTGAATTCAATTTAACATAATGAGTTGATCCTAGGTTATTGCTCGGGGTGGATTGGACATATTTCTTTTTCAATGATTTCAATTTCTTATATTTGAGATGGGATCATTTAAGGAGGTAAAACAACATCATCACATACTGGTTTAACTCCTACACCCTTTAATACTAATCACCTATACACTTGAAGGATCAATGTTTTGAGCACTTCAATGTAAAGGTTTGTATTATCACTTGAAGTGTGTGGCCCTAAATTCAATAAGGACGATGGAGTTTAAAAATCATTAAATAAAAACCTAAATTAAAGAAGTGATTATACATTAATGAGGTGATAAATAACATCCAATCCATACCCTTTCTACTCCCTTGGATCAACCCATAAGTGGGTTAACCCTACATTATTCTATGGTTTCAATGGAAGCGGAAAGTAGACTCATGAGGGAAGAAATGGAGAAGTAAAAAAACATAGTAAAATAACAATCAGTCCACTATTGTGTGATAATATCATAAGGTTTGGTATGAAGAAGTTCACACCTTGAAACAATGGTATCAATTTGATAAGTAGAAGAACAGAATAATAAGAGAAGAAGATCATTTATTAAGAAACAAGGATGAATTAAAACAACTTACATGCGGAAGACAAATTTGAGACAACAAAACCGCAACATAACATTACAATGAAAGAAATCTCAAAGATACCTAAATCCTCCAACACCACGGCCTTAAATAGTCATTATTGAGCCCTTGGGTCGAGCCCCCAACAGTCCAAGTCTCCTCAATTAATTGTGGTAGGCCATAGGTGGGTGGAAAGTAAGGGAGAGTTGATTTTTCCACCCTTGACCCGAGGTGGCAGCCAGGTTTCCTTTACCTAATTGAAGCGCTTGTAATACCTTCTAGATGGCCGAATAACAGTGTGTCATAGAATAAGAAAATTTATCATCTGATGTCTTCTAACCTTCTCTAAAATTTTGGCCCATTTGGAGTTGTGGATTCCGAGATATAATCATAATAGTGGGCTGTTTTTCTGGGCCGCAGAATCTGGCCCAAAATTTTATCTCTAACATGGGCCGCTTAAATAACCATAATGGAGGCAGAATTAGCACTGAATTATGCATAATTATTTGTTCCAATACATGTCTTCTAGTATCCTACGAAATTTGGGCTTCATTGGGCCTGTATTGTGGGACCCAATGTCTCATCAGTGGGCTGGTGTCCAATCTGCCTTCTCCAGAATTGTTTCTTTTCATCTCCAAATATATCCATCGTCCTTTATGAATCATCCATTCATCCCTGAATGAAATTTTTTTAAATTAAAGTGAATATACATTTCAAAAAAAATTAAAATTTAAATATGAATAATTACATTCCTTATAATCAGATGCCTCATTGGGCCTAAATTGGTGTACATTAGGCATGAAGTGCACAAATGATGAGAATGGATGTTCAAAATCAAAATCCACTAACTCATGCCCATAAGATCAAAAATGAACATTTAATACCATTAAAATTTAATTAAAATATGTGTTTTTATTGGATAATCACACCCCCAACATGATATTTTCTAGTCCCGAGCAAATAATTCAATGATTTTATTTGAATACCTTTCTTCAAACACATTAGAACAAACAGTGCTCACAATGTAAACTGAACACAAATATATCTTTATAACCTATAAAAATAATTTAAAACATGATAAATTTAAAATCATATCCCAATCCCAATCCCATTCCATTGATCAAATCCATCATCATACTTCATCCAACTCAATTAGGTGTAATGATGTGTTGTGAATCACAATAGATATGGGTGTTCATTTTCATTCAAGGGGGAAATCACGGAAGCGCTAGGTGGAATCACATTTAATCCTAATATGAGTATTCTTCATTCCTTTTTTTTTGAATTTTTTTTTCAATATTACCATATCAATTGAGATTGTAGTTAATCAACATTACCCATGTAGCAAGACTTTGTCGACGACTACCAGACTCAAAGGCCAAAGGGCACCACGTGAAGCCCACATACTCTGGCATAGTCTCGAGTTAACTTAATAAAAAAAGTCATATTACCATAAATAGAGATAAATTGAAAAACTCAGGGCTAGAAAACTATGGAGTCACGATCCCCATTTTTCTAAAGCCTCGCATTTTATAATTCCATTTCTATACATGCAAATTTTTATTTTATTTTATTTTTATTTTATTATTTTTATTGAATACTCATATTATTCATAAAAATCAAACCAGCCTATTCTATTTATTATTGGACACCAAAAATTTAAATTAGTACCCCAGAGTCTAGTGGACGTGCATTGTGGCATTTTGATTTAATGGATGAAAATAAAAATGTTAAAGTTTTAATTGGATAACAAAACTTCCAAAATCAATGGTTTTGAACATAATCATGAATTAAATTAAGATTCAAGGAAATAAAAATTATTTTCTATGTAGTTTTAATGTGAGAAAAGATGTTATTATATGAATGATAAAGTAATTTTACTTTACTTTTTTTTATCATTGATTTTTAACAAACATTTTGTTTCCACACCCCCCCCCCAACTTATAATGAAACTATACCTAGTTTAGTAAAAAGAAAATAGAGGAGAAGTGGGGGGGGGGAATGAGTTGGAAAGGGCATGGAACAAGTTCACCTGGTGGCTTCATAACGATGATTGTGGTGCTCCCCAATCACTCTTTGGTCTCATGGGAGATGTAGGCATCTCCTTGATTGAATATGTATCACCAAAAAATATTACCTAAACCATACAAACAATAAAAAACCAAACAAAACAAACAACACAAAAATTTATTTAATACCAAGTCTCATAATTTTTATGGTTTTCCTTTTTTTTTTGAAATGAACTGATGATACATTGTTTTCTTTTTAATGTTTGGGTAAGGTAGTACTCAGGGATCACACCACATGACATAGATGAATATGGTGCCCCCCTTTCTTACCCATCCATACTCATAATAGAAGAACATATCAACAATCAATTTTTTTAAATATCAAAATTATTAATAAAAAAAATTATTCCAAAAAGATTAAAAACATTGAATCCATGGGTTTCCTCCCATGCAGCTCTTTGTTTAACGTCATTAGCCCAACATGGATCCTAAATCTGTCAATTTATTTCTGGTACATAGGTTGGATCTGTTAACTCCACCTCTATTTCCTGTTTATTGAATGATTCAATGGATGGTTTTAACCATTGACCATTAACCTTGAAAATGGAACCACATGTGGGATCTTGAATATCTAATGACCCATGGGGGTACACCTTATGCACTATGTATGGACCTGACCACCGAGACCTCAACTTTCTCGTGTGTAAATGATGTTTTGAACTATACAAGAGCACAAGTTTTCCCAATTCAAAATGTTTGACCTTGATATTCCTAGCTTGGTAGGCTTGAACTCTAGATTTATTGATCCTTGAATTTTCATAAACCACTATCTTTAGTTCCTCCAGTTCATTGAGATATAATTTCCTCTTTTCTTTGGCTAAAGAAATGTCAAAATTCATTTTTTTGATTGCCCAAAATGCCTTATTCTCAATTTCAACAGGTAAATGGAATGCTTTTCCATAAACCAAACTGTATGGAGACATTCCTAGGATATTTTTGAATGCTGTACAATATGACCAAATATAATCTAAGAGTTTGTTAGACCAATCTTTCCTAGAGGGGTTGACAATTTTTTCAAGAATTTTCTAAATCTCCTTATTTTCTATCTCAGCTTGACCATTGGTTTGAGGATGGTATGATGTGGAAAATTTATGAGAAATACCATACTTAGACATGAGTGAAGATAATGGGTGATTGCAGAAATGGGTTCCTCGATCACTGATTATAGCCCTAGGAATTCCAAATCAAGAAAATATGTTCTCTTTCAGAAATCAAATCACAACATGATGATCGTTGGACTTAGTGGGAATGGCCTCAACCCATTTGGAGACATAATCAACAGCTAAGAGTATTTAGAGGTATCACCTAGAGTTTGGGAAGGGTCCCCTGAAATCAATTACCCAACAGTCAAATATTTCATCCACTAAGATGGGAGTGAGAGTCATTTGATTACATTTTGTGATAGACCCTACTTGTTGACACCTAAGAAAGATTTGACAAAATGTGTAGGATTTCCTTGAGAGGGTGGGCCAGAAGAGACCACATTGAAGAACCATAGAAGATGTTTTCTTAGAAGAAAAGTGACCTCAACATGCCTCACTATGCCAGAATTTAAGGATGGACTCTTTTTTAGATTCTGGAACACACCTCCTAATGACATGGTCCGGGCAGAACTTATAGAGGTATGGATCATCAAACACATAGTGTCTAACATCAGAAAGAAATTTCCTTCGAGATTGAGTCCCTAAGAATTTTTGAATGGCTCCTATAACTAAGAAATTTTCTATGTTGGCATACCAAGGGAAGTCTCTCACAGAGTATAGGTGTTCATCAGGAAATGAATCAGACATAGAAAGGTGATTTGAGTTGTCTTTGAATTCTATCATAGAGAGGTGATCAGCTACAATATTTTCAAAGCCCTTTTAATCATTGATTGTGAGGTCAAATTCTTGTAAGATAAGGACCCACATAATCAATCTATCCTTAGAAACTTATTTTTGGAAGAGGTATTTTAGTGCATAGTGGTCTGTGAACACAGTGATGGGGGATCCTAAGAGGTGGGACCTAAACATCTCTAAGTCAAACACAATAGCATGTAACTCCTTTTCAGTGGTGGTGTAGTTGATTTGGGAATCATCTAAGGATTTTCTTGCATAAGAAATGACATAAGAAGTTTTATCACAACGTTGTCCTAACACAACTCTTACAGCAATGTCGTTGGCATCACACATATGTTCTAAAGGAAGGATCCAATTTTGAGATTTCATAATGGGAGGAGAGGTGAGATAGGATTTGAGGGTTGAGAATGAACCCTCACAGCTTTCTGTCCAAAAAAATGGAGCATACATTACTAGGAGAGTACAAAGGGGGCAGGAGAATGAACTAAAGTCCTTGATGAATATTCTATATAAACCATCATGTCCTAGGAAAGACCTCACATCCTTGATTGTTTGGGTGATGGAAGGTGAAGAATGATTTCGACCTTTTCTTTATCAACATCAATCCCCCTACCTGTGACTATATGGCCATGGACTAGTCCCTATTTAACCATCAAATGTAATTTTTTCTAGTTTAGGACTAGATTATTTTCATCACATCTTGACAAGACTCTTTCCACATTCCTCAGACATCCCTCAAAAGTATCCCCAAACACAGAGAAGTCATCGATGAAGACCTCTAGAAAATCCAATACCATGTCTGAGAAGATTCCCATCATGCAACACTGGATGGTTCCAGGAGTATTGCATAAACCAAAGGGCATGTGTTTGAAGGAAAATGTTCTGAAAGGACATGTGAATTTAGTCTTCCCTTGATCCTCTATGGAGACCTCAATTTGATTGTACCCCAAGTACCCATATAAGAAATAGTAGAAGGCATGACCTGCCACTCTCTCAAGGACTTGGTCAATGAATGGTAAGGGGAAATGGTCCTTCTTGGTGAATGATTTTAGCTTCATATTGTCAATCCAGACCCTCCATCCACTACTCACCCTTGTTGGAAGAATCTCTCCATCCTCATTGGTTATCACGGTGATTCCAGGCTTTTTTGGAACCACTTGAATTGCGCTAACCCACTCACTCTCATCTATGGGATAGATGATACCAGATTTTAACAATTATAGAAGTTCCCTCCTTACTACCTCCATAAGATTAGGATTGAGTCATCTTTGAGGTTGAAGACATGGCTTTGAATCAGATTCCAAAAAAATCCTATGAGTCCCGATAAGTGGGATAATCCTAGGAATATCAGACAGGGTCCAACCAATGGCTTTCTAATGTTTCCTAAGGACATCTAGAAGCATCCTCTCATTACTGGCTTCATGATAAGAAGAAATGACAATATGATGTGTTTGATTGTCCCCTAGGAAAACATACCTGAGTGCAGCAGGAAGTTCCTTCAATTCAAGATCAGGTTGGTTCCGAATTTCAGCAAATGATTGGGACATTGGATCTTGTTCAATTTCTATTTTTAGAGTTACAAAAAGGTTTGATTCCCCACATGTAGAAATTTCATCTAGTAGATTGGCCTGATCAGATTTAGGGAAGGATGTTGGAGTGGTCTCCCTGAATGTGGTTTCCTGATAGCTTTCACTGATTTTTGGACCTAAGACTTCATCATAAGAGCATTTTAAAAATGATTCAAGCCAAGGAGATAAGCTTCCTTCACGTGAACAAAGGAAATCAATCTCATCCTGACTTAAAAATTCATCAAATATTCTTTGATGTTCTATGGATTCATTATCAATGATTCCTATAATGTTTACTTCATGAATGTCCTCATCATCCCCTATTTGTGAGCTTGCATTATTGATGTTTAAGTCTAGACTCATGTTTCCAAAGGTGATAGTCATGGTCCCGTTTCGGACTCAGATAACAGGTTTTATTGTTGCAAGGAATGGACGAACAAGGATGATTGGGGTTTGTTCTTTATTTCCTATGTTTGGATGGTTGTCAAGGACAATGAAGTCATTAGGGTAGATGAAGTTTTCAACCATTACCAAAACATCCTTTAAAATACACTTTAGAACCCTAATGCTATGATCAGCATGTTGAAGTGTGACAGATGTGGGTTAGAGTTCTTCTAGTCCTAACTAGCAGTACACAGCATAAGGGATGATATTGGCACTAGAACCTAGGTCACAGAAGGCCTTGACAACTTTTCTCTCTCCTAGTTCAACATTGATGTAAGGGCAACCGGGTCTTTCAACTTAGGAGGAATGGTCCCTTAAGTGGTGGTACTCACATTAGCAGCCAAAAGGACTTGGTTTTTATGTGAGAATTTTATTTTAAAAGTGCACATGTCTTTAAGGTAATTTGAGTAGGTAGGTATGGTTTGGATTGAATCGAGAAGGGGAATGTTCAACTTGACTTGTGAGAAGATTTCCCTCAAATTTTCACTCCGTTCAGGCTTAGGTTTCCCCCTCATGTTTTGAGGAAATGGTGTAGGTTGTGGGGTTGTTTGAAGAAGAGTTTTCTATTTCACATTGTTATCAGTTTCCACAGTTTGATCTTGTGGTTCATTTGAATTTTCATCAAAGTATGAATCTTCATGTGGGTTCTGAATTATTTTTTCAGGTTTCTCAATTGATTTCCCACTTTTTAAAATAGTCACATCCTTTATTTGTTCATGAGTTTTTTGAGTACAACTTTACTCTCTCCTTGAAGTTGATGATGGCATCGCCTGAGTAGGCATGGGTGCCTTTCCATTTTAGATGGTTTGAAGTTCTTGTTTTATGGAAGAGACTTCTGAGTTCATCCTCTCCATTTGTTGCACAGTTGTTCTAGTAGGATTTTTGGAATAGTTTGGGTTAGTGCATGAGAAGATTGATTTATCCCAGGGGGATATTTTGGAGGTGGTGTGGTTTGTTGAAAATGGACAGGTGGCTATTGTTATTTGATAGGTTGTGTTTGGATCTTGTTATGGGTTTGGTAGTTCTGATGGGGGTAAGGATTTTTTCCCTGTGGTTGTCTAGGTTGTTGGTTATCTTTACATCGGAATCCTGGGTGGTCATTATACCTGGGATTTAAGTTGTTTTGGTATTGATGATTTTGAAAGTTCAAGAAATTTAATTACTCTGGGGGTCCTCCTAAAAGAACATCCTTGATGGATGTAATGGTTGGGAAGTTGTCTGTCTTATGGTCATGTTTGTCACAAATTGTGGAAACAGGGTCAATAGTTTGGATTTCATGGACTTTCCTAAGGTCTATCTCTTCAACCTTCCTAGAGAGTGCTGCAAGTGTAGCCCTAAGGCTTTACTCTTCTCTAAGTTTTTGAATTCTAGTAATTCTTTGTGGATTTTCAGAATAAGGTGAAGTTCTCCATGTTTGGTTTTGTTCATAAAGGATTTCTAGATACTCATAAGCATCATTTGGGGATTTGTTTTTAAAGGTTCCATTACACATCATGCCAATGAATTGTTTGTTCCCCAGACCCAACCCTTCATAAAAAATTCCCACGTGTTCATGAATAGAGAAACCATGATGTGGAACCATGTTTAGAGTGTCTTTGAACCTCTCCCATGTTTCATAGAATGACTCTCCCTCTTTTTCAAAAAATTTTTTGATACTCTTTTTAAGTGCAATTGTTTTGTGGTGGGGAAATTATTTATTGTATAATTCTCTTTGTATTTTGTCCGAAGAGATTATGGATGATGGTCTCAAATTGTTTAGCCAATTTTTAGCTCGATCCTTTAAAGAAAAAGGAAATATCCTAATCTTATCTGATTCTAGTTGATGTGGGGGACACATGGTTTCTACAATGTCATTGAACTCCTTAATGTGCAGGTATGGCATCTCGGACTCCATTCCATGGAATTTGGGAAGGTGGTTTAAGACATGGGGTTTAAATATTTCATTAGAATCTCCTAGGTAATTGTGTATAATACATGAGGGTGAATTGGTCCAAGAAGGTGTGAGGTAGTCATTCATGGTTTCATAAATTGCATTCCCCATGTTTGGGGATACCTCATTTGGGTTTCCATTTTGGTTCCCACACGGGTTTAAGAGTTGGTTTCTTTGAAGAACTTCCATTGAAATTGGCCCAATATTGGACTCTAGAGTATTAGAAAGATTATAATATAAGTTAAATAGTTCCCTTGGTGTACTTGAATCCCCAACCCTAGGACTATCCACCCTAACTAACCGGTTTGATTGATCGCAGGTGTAGGCAGACATGCGCCAAAAGAAAAAAAAAGAGAAAGGGACAAGATAAGAGAATTTGGATAAGAAAAGAAAAAATGGCGGATAATAGAATGGGTGTTTAGATGACTTACTTGGGTCCCCTACAACGGAGCCAAAATTTGATTCTCGCTCAAATTTAAACAAGAGAATAATGTAGGACGGTCCTTGTAGTTTACCTTGGGTTGTCGAATCCTCAGAGACCTAAGAAGTAACCTATAGACACGTACATTCTATGCAATGTTTTTGGCTATGAAGTGACCAACATGGGTTAATTTTAGATGTGTTTATATTAACTCAAAGAGGCTTAAGTGAATTAAATTTAAAATAATGAGTTGATCCAAGGTTATCGCTCGGGGTGGATTGGACGTATTTCCTTTTCAATGATTTCAATTTCTTATATTTGAGATGGGTTCATTTAAGGAGATAAAAAAACATCATCACTTACTGGTTTAATGCCTACACCATTTAATACTAATCACCTATACACTTTAAGGATCAATGTTTTGAGAACTTCAAGGTAAAGGTTCGTATAAACACTTGAAGCGTGTGGCCTTAAATTCAACAAGGACGATGGAGTTTAAAAATCATCAAATAAAAATCTCAATTAAAGAAGTGATTATAAAGTAATGAGGTGATAAATAAAATCCAATCAAGACCATTTTTACTCCCTTGGATCAACCCATAAGTGGTTTATCCCTCCATTGATTCTATGGTTTCAATGGAAGCACAAAGTAGACTCATGAGGGAAAAAATTGAGAAGTAAAAAAAACACAATAAAATAACAATCACTCCACCGTTGTGTGATAATCTCACAAGGTTTGGTATGAAAACGCTCACACCTTGAACCAATGGTTTCAATGTGATATAGATAATAACATAATAATAAGATAAGATGAACTTTTATTAATAAACAAGGACGAATTAAAATAACTTACATGTGGAAGACAAATTTGGGACAACAAAACGACAGCATAACATTACAATGAAAGAAATCTCAATGATCCTTAAATCCTCCAACAACACTACCTTAAATAGGAATTTTTGAGCCCTTTGGTTGAGCCTCCAATAGTCCAAGTCTCCACAATTAATTGTGGTAGGACATATGTGGGTGGAAAGTGAGGGAGAGTTGATTTTTCCACCCTTGACCTGAGTTGGCAGCCAGCTTTCCTTCACTGAACAGAAGCGCTTGGAAGACCTTCTAGATTGCTGAATCAGAGTGGGCCATAGAAGAGGAAAATTGATTCTCGGATGTCTTATAACCTTCTGTAAAATTTGGCCCCATTTTGAGTTTTTGATTCTTAGATATGATCATATTAGTGGGCTGTTTTTCTGGGCCGTAGAATCTGGCCAATAATTTTATCTCTAACTTGGGCCTCTTAAATAACCATAATGGAGGCAGAATTAGAACCTGATCATGAATTATTATTTGTTCCCCTATATTTCTTCTAGTAGGCTGTGAAATTTCAGCTTCACTCGGCCTGTATTGTGGGCCCCAAATTCTCATCAGTGGGCTGGTATCCAATCTTCCATCTCCAGAATTGTTTCTTTTCATCGCCAAATATCTCCATCATCCTTTATGAATCATCCATTGATCCCTGAAAGAAAATTTTTTAAATTGAAGTGAAGATAAATTTAAAAAAATATCAAATTAAAATATGGATAATTACATTCCTTATAATCAGATGACTCATTGGGCCTAAATTGGTGTACATTTGGCATGAAGTGCACAAATGATGAGAATGGATATTCAAAATCAAAATCCACTAACTCAGGCCCATAAAATCAAAAATGAAAATTTAATGACATTAAAATGTAATTAACATATAGGTTTTTATTCGATAATCATTGAAATTTAACCTAATTGATATAATCATATGTGATATGCAGGTGGATGGGGTTCACAAAAAATTCCATGAAACTCGAGGAAGTTCATATCATATGGAATGAAACTCAATGGAGAACATAATATAAGATATGAATCTTAGATGAGTTTTTCATAAACACTAATCCATGGGGTTATCATATAACCAGTACATTCTCATGTCTATCATTTCCATCATACGAAGTCAATGCTCACTCCCCCTCATAAGTATAATCATGTCAGAACAGTCCAAATATTATGAGCCCAATGAATGGTACCTCTATGAAAGGTAACAAACATACATATAAGGTATATAATACGTGGAAGTTATATCAATAGGTGAAATAAATAATCAATACGCAAAAATTATTGATAAATATACTTGTGGTTTCCATGACATATTATTACTTTAATTATTATTATACTACAACTTACTATAAAAACATTAAATAATTTCATATGACCATGTTTTTCCATCATGGATATGGTTTATTATTTTATTATAATTTATTTCTTATAATCTTCCTGGGTATATACAATGATTCATGATTTTGATATATGATTTATTTGGTATAGTTTTCAAATTTCTATCTAATTTAACCATTATGTTAGTCACATAATGTGATTATAGGATTGTTGATATAGCCCTTATTTACCAATCCTAGGAATTTGATCGCACACATTATTGTGTTTCATTTTATTTTGATATAAAGAAATTGTTTACATAGTAATTATTAAAAAAGTGAAAATTATTTGAAAAAACAATGAGGGGTTATGTTGTTCATTTATTTACCAGTTTTTATGTTTTCATGTTTCAAATGATTTTAATCATTTTTAGTTTCAGCATAAAACATAATATTATATTATTATTATTAGTCTAATAATAATTTATATTTATGCGTGAAATTTTTATATCACATCAGTTGGTATAAGAGTAAGGATGAGTAAATTTTGGATCTAGGATGGGAAAATATTTTTCAAAAACAAAAGGATATGCTAATACTACAGTTTTTTAAAAAAAATATACTAGTTTGATATTATGGGAATATATATATATATATATGAATGGATAATGTAAATTAAATGTTTCTATGGAAATTAAACACATTGGGGTTACATCTACGAATGTGGTGGATATGCTAATAACTCCATTATTAGAATTTCTTGATGAGTAATACCATTACAGAATAGCTTGATAGACCCTCCAAGGGGATATGAAATTTTTAATCATCATTTTCATTAAAACACATTATGATGGATTTTTAAAGAAGATAAAAAGTGATAAACTAGGTTATACCAATGAAATCATAGAATGAAAATATTTCATCATAATTAAAATATTTTATGAATAATTTTTCAAGATTATATTGTTTCATACAATGAATTTGGTTTCTTCTGAATTTTTTTTATATTATTCAATATTATTAACTAAAATTATCAATGATAATGTTAAGTTTGAGAGACAATTCAACGGTTTTACTCATTATATACCAACTATAATCGGATAGAGAATAAATATTTTTATGTCTATTCATAAAAACATTTTTTATACCTACATTTTTATTTTATTTGAAATAAAAAACGGTAAAAACACATTTTTTTAGAAATTCTTGATGAATTATACACATTCTATTTTTGGTTACCTCAATACACATTATCCTATATACAAAATCCATACCGCTAAATAAATATTTCCAATTATATTATGGTTATATCATGAAAAGGTTATATTTGTTCCTTATCCTTTGTATGGTGAAGAAGAACAATGGAGGGTTCTTATATAAGACTAGTTAAAAATATGAGATTTACTCTATGGGGTCATATTATTTGGAATGATTTTTTATTATAAATAAATTACTTATATTTTTTATAGAAAAATAAAGAAGTAATTCATTGAGAGAATAGAATATGATTATTAATATATTAGTACATATGAGTCACATTTTACATGACATGTAAGATATATTTCAATTAATCTCATTGAACTAAATAGTAATATTGATGAACTATATAGTACCCAAAAATAAATTTCTAAATGGGATATATTTATAAAATAAATTTGTAGCTATGATGAAATCATTCAATGAGATATCGTGATATGAATCAATATTTTACTCACACATTAATATCATGGTCTTGGTAGGATTAGAATTATTTAATTAAAATTAAATTATGATGAAAATAAAAACGATGGGATAAATATTATTCTTCAAAAATTGTTGAAATATGTTATGAAACATTGATCAAATTATCTTATGGGACTAAATAATACAGTTTCTCTAGAAATAGTTCTCATTATGAAAATAAATTCCGATGTGATGGGATGAATTTAGATAATATTTTGTGATAAAGACCCATGTAATTCCCAAACAACACTTTTATTGTTAAAATTCTTGGAGTTTAGAATTATGATAACTATTCAATGAATATGATGGTTAGTGATGATGATCAAGTTCATTATCCTCTTAATATCATGTTAATATTGAAATATCTTATTATAATTACTATTAAATGTGATGTATGATATCAACGTGGTGAAACATATTCTAACCATCAAGATTAAAACATATAATGTCATATATTATACTAAATGGATCCACTATTTTATATATGAATGGTCTTTAATGGGAGTATAAATTCCACATCGATGATTAAATGTTGATTTATTGGAGAAAACTCTGATTGGTATGCCAATTTCATCTTATTATACTAATTCTTCTTTGATTAATGTTTCAGGGAGAGAACTTCTTGAAAAAAATTGCACAAAAAGTTGACTATTGTGTTATATACGTGCCGAATAACATTATAAATGTAAAACCAAAATCAATATACATCAATATAATGAAATAATTTAAATTTTGAACAAATTAATGAGGTGGAATATATGTGAGTATAAATATAAACCTAAAAATAAAATTTCATTTATTATATAAGTCTTTAATCCTGTCTAATTAGATTTTTTATCTTATATAGTCAGGGTGAAATTCTTTATCAAGGAGATCCCTATTTTGTTAGAGGATTTTTAATATTTAATGGAATTGCCTTCTAATTGTCCTCTATATCAGGATGTTGATATTATAGTACAATATTTAACTGTAGTTACACCCATATAAAATACACCATATATAATTTTCTAATTGGTTTATAGGAATTAATGAATCTAATATAGTATAATATTTATAAAGAATACATTTTTTCATGTGTGATACTATATGGTGAACATTTTCTTTTTTTAATGAAATAATGATCAATGTTACTATTTATTGATTATCATGAACATAGAAATATTAAATTGATGGATATATATCCTTCAATGAATGAAAATTAGGATTTTTTATGATTTTTAATCAATCAATATATTATCAACTGAGGATTAAATGTGTGATATGTACTCTAGCTAGCCTTCAATATGAGATTTGGATGTTAAAAAAATATAAAAATTCCACTCTGGCATCGAAATTACCTTCAGATCATTATAGATGTAATCAATAAACACTTTATGTATTAAATTGATCAGTTTTTGGTCAAAATTATTCATATTAATCTTATATTATCCAATAAAAATGAAGTCCATGATGATTAATTGAATATTTTATAAAAGAACAGAATGAATGAAAAAATTTCAGAAAAAATAATTACTATCAAGATTTTTAGATACATAATTTATTTTTTATGGGTCTTTTAATCTTGTGAGATTGTATTTCATGGTATTGATAAAAGAGGTAAATTATTTTAAATTTCCCAATATAAATCACACTAACTAATAGAATTTGTTTATATTCTATCTGAATCTACTATCAATACTTTTTTTATAATTTCTTCTATCTCAAAATTCCACTTGCAAGGATATCATAGAAGAGAGTCTAGTTCCATTGGATAGATTAATGTGAATAAAATTTCTTATAGATAAAAACAAGGTTAGTTATGGAACATATAATCATAATGACCTATAATTGATAAGGTATTATTATACATAGGGATGAATCTATCAATAAAAATATATGTGTTCTTGTGAAAATTAAAAAATTTTATAACATAAACATGACACTAGTTGATTGTTCTGAAGAAATGTTTTTTCACTAAACAAATGGATTTCATTGCATTGACATTTTAATTAATTGTATAGATATATTATAAATATGGGGAAAATTGTGACATACAAATATATGGATCCCAAATGTTTAACGTATATATTCACCTATAATGAATTTTATATATTTCATCTAAGATGGCTAGGGGAATATTTTTTATGAATAAATTATATATAACGACATGGGAAATAATTTATAGTGGGTGATTAATTGATTTAAAAGTATCGTGATATATTATCTATGATGAATTTCACAAAAGATACATAAATTTTTTATTTTAAATAAAAGTCCATAAAAATGAAGAAGATAAATAATACATTAATTTATTTATTTTTTAATGAATCATTAATGGGAGGTTTATATAAATGTAGAAAGAAGGTGAAGAGATTAAAATGATGGTGAAAAATGACACCGATTCGAACCATTGTTATCATGGAATCATAAGGTTCAATATTATTTTATATGTCATAAAATATAAAACATCATGAAGTAATTAGTGGATTAATCCCATTTTTCATCATCCAAAATTCATCCCATAATAATTAAGATGTATAAATATCTATATTTGAATTTTTGGAGGGAAATCATGGAATATTAAATTATATAGGATGAATCTTGGTTCATTATATTTCAGTATGTGTTGATTGAGAAATAAAATTTTGATGAGATAATACAACCATACACATACCAGAATGAAACTATGGAAACATCATTATTATTATTATCTATATACTTAGAATAAAAATCCAAATTCACAATTACTATTGGGGATGTTGAAAATAACCGTACAATGTCATAACATTTCAATGTTATCATACACTATTTATTATTTTATATTCATTATTGAATGTATATTAATGACATGTAAAGGATTAATGTTTTACCATATTTTATTTAATCTAACCTAGTACATAAGTTTAAATAGATATTCTAATGAATTATTCAGCACGATTTAGATAAGAAGTTCTTTTTCTATGATTTATATCATACCAGATTTTGTGTTAAGTCTAGGAGTACCATTCAAACCCTAGAATATAAAATAATATATTTCTCTCTATAATTTAAATTCAATTTCAATCAACAACTTCAGGTTAATTATTTCACTCATAAAAATTTATTTCAATAAAAAATTCAAAAAAATATCTATGATTCCCACTATATAATAAAGTGTTCAAATCCAATGTAATAGGATTAATATAGTGGTAGATAACTTTTAAAATTTGTAGTATAAATCAATATTGTAGATATAGTTACATCCATTCAGTTTTCCATAATGTGTGCTTCGAGTTGATATATAATTTTGGTGGAAAATCATTGGAACGATCTTTATTTCGACATTTGATAGAATTTATTCCAATGAATTTGAAAATGGAATAATGTTATTGGATTATAAATTTTTAGAAAAACTAGTACATAATATATTGGATCCTTCAGGATTCTAGATCATGCAGGTATATTAACATATCACTTTGATCAAACATCAATCCACTAATATGATCATGACGTGTTCCTTGTATCATTAATTAGGATGTGTATTCATATCACATCGCATATACTGATCACATTTTTTATACCACAAGATATTTTATTTCATTTGATGAATAATTATTATTAGTCTAGGATTGTAGTGATAAATTAATATAGATCAAGAATACTCACTTGGTTATAGTTCTGACGTTAAATTATTTATTTGAAGAATCTATATGAGAACATGATGATGTGGTTACAAATATATATCCTCCAGTGGATATATTTGAGTAATAAATAATAGTATAAGAATATATTCAATTGTATTTATAATGTGGCATGGAAATATTTTTTATGTATTTCATTTTAAAATAACATGAACTATTATGTACAGTTAATTTACACACCCCTATGTCAAAATGAACCATGCTATGGTATGACTTTATATCCATGACATTGGATTAGTGAGTATGAATATTGTTGACCATATTATAAAAAATATATATCAAGGATTTATATAATACAAACATATTTATTAATAGAAAATATATATGTACATAGTTTTAATAAAAGTAATTTAATGATTTAAAAAATCATTTTAAAAAATATTATTTTAGTTTAATTTTTCACATATATGTTATAAATTATTTCAACATCTTTTATAAATATTTTTATTAATAATTATACCATTTTATAAATAATCAATTCAAAATTATCTTATGTTTAATATTGTTTTATTTTCAAAAAAATTAATTTCTCTTTGCATAAAAAAATATATTGATTTTAAAAAAATTAATATTTTGATCCAACTATTCTCAATGTTCTATTTTCTTTCAAATTTTTTTAAATTTCATTATAAATAACATTATAAAAATAATCCAATCTATGAAATTTTAGTCAAAATTATTCTTAAATTTTGTATAAATAATTTTTTATACTGATAAATGGATATTTATGGAAAACCATTTTTAAACCAATTATTTAGATTTTTTATAATTTCATATCCTCAAATTAGGGAAATTTATTTTCATGATATTTATTAGATATTTTTATTTTTAATTTCCATAGTTTATAAGGATAAAATTATCATAATTTATCATATTGAATAGGGAAACAGTTAATTTTGACTACCAAAATCATTGGAAAAACACAATTACAAGGTAGTGAGGTATAGTAAAACTAAGAGATATGAGAATGTTTTCGACATTAAAATATAAAAATACTTTTTAATGATCTTATATAGAATTTATATTATCTCATAATCGTAAATGACTTATTTTGAAGCATTTTTCTTGAGCAATTCATTAATATCTTTATATATTCATACAATTTACATGTGTGTCCTCTGCCTGAGTTTAAAATTGAATAAAATGTCATATATTATCTAAAATTGAATCGAATATTGTTTGATAAAATCCACATGAAAATCTTTTTTGATCATCTATACACATGTCCTATATGACCTATATTTATCAGAATGCCATACATTGAGGGCATAAAATGTAAGCGAAATGTAGGTTTTGAATGAATTGGTTTAACACATAACTGAGTACACTCTATTTTATATCATCATAAACCATTTAAAAATATATATTACCATTCATAAATTAAATATTCAAGTGTTGGAAATTAACATTGATAATATTTGGGTTATTATAACCATTTTCTATATCCATTCAATAAATGTAAATATAAAAGTATCAATAATGTGTATAGGTGGACTGTTGCATCCACATAGAGATTCGGTACATTTCACATCAGCTTATTTCTTGGAATAATATAGTTATAATTATGACATAATTATTATTATATAATGTTAAAACTATTGGTATTTTTCCACTATTAATATTAGTAAATGAAATCCGTGTTAATTTGAACATATAAACTACCATATCTAGGAATAATCAAATCATCTCTATATTTTATGATTTTTTCTAAAAAAACTATAATTTATATATATATGATATTTATATACTGATAAAAAAATTAGATGAAGGAACTATGATCAACATACATAGACAATAAATTCCAAATTCAATCTATAGTATGAAAAAAAATTGTACACACCTTGAAAATAAAATATTAATTAATAATTTTAAATAAATTATTGTTTAAATGTCACAAGTGTATCTTATAATAGATTATAATTATTTAATTGGTTCTGGTATAGAATTAAAAAAAATTAAATTTATTATAATTTAGTATAGAGATAATTAAAATATATTAATAAGGAGGTGAGGGTTTTAAGTTACATTATCTTTCTTACAAGGATTTTCATGTTCTAATATTAGAAGATAAAAATATATAATATTTCCTTAAATAATCATATATATTTTAATATACTATATTAAAATATTTTTATTACAATATTTCTATTGATTTTTTTCTGCCTATATTCTCTAGAGGTCATCATAATATTTTTATAGATATTCTATGATATTAATTTTTTCATTTAGAAATCACTTTTTTTATTTTTTAATATTTTCATTACAAATATTGATGACCGTCTCTATTATAATCTAATGTATTAAAAAATTAATTTACATCACTCTCTTCAAATTATATAACATGATTTAGAATTATTCGCCATGTCTTTTCCAATATAATGATCTTTTTAAATGTGGCTTAAAAAATTAATCTATAATGGAATAGATTGAATTTCCTTGAGTCAATACCATGAAGTGTTTTTATGTTACCTTAATAGGTTTCTATTGATCTATTCAAACAAATTAACATTTTAAAAATTATTATATTTTAAATATGATATTTCAAAATTAAATTTCTATTTTTATCATGATATATTCCAACGTTCTTTAGAAATTATTTGTATTATATCATAAAAACCTTTCAATTTTCTTAGGATTCATTTTGAAATTGATTTTAATTTAAAAATCACTATTCATTTTCTACATGGATTATTATTATTATGGGGAATAATTTATTAAAATAGTCTTATTTTACTCATCTTATATAAGGATTAAATGAAAATAATTGTTATGATATTGTGTACGAAAGATAATGCATATTGATTTTGGGATGGGTGGGGTCATTATATTCCTCTATTTCCTATGGAAATTATATTTATTATCTCATAGGGTACATTGAATATTATCCCAAGAAAAATATATGGTATCGTGAATGTAATCCAAATAATAAATGTACATAAATAGGTCAGTGATTCCAATCATGAATATAGTAAAAATATGGTTATCTCATTCCTAACATGTGATAAACATTTTACAAGGTAGACATAAAAATGAATCCAATGATTATGGTTATTACACATATTATCCAAATATTAAATTAAATTATTATATTCTAATTTTATGATTTCATAGATTATCCTCATTGATTAATTGGTTATTCATTTCTTATAACATTCCTATCATTATGCCAATCCCCGATATTTTTATCAATATTTTTAATACTATGTGATTTTTAGAGATTTTCCCTTTTACAATTTTGGAATATATTTATAAATATTTTAGGATCTATGCACTAATATGGATGGTGATTCCAAGGATCAAATTTAAATGAATTATGTTTTAAAATATATAATGTTATTTAATATTAGATGAAAATAATATTTAATGAAAATTATATTACTCTTAAATAGAGTATTATATCAAAAATCCAGGTCCAAGGTAGAATTTCGGAAGAATCATTTTCTGTTAACATGACCAAAAATTGGTTTGTACAGGGAATTTGGATCAAACGAACCTTTCTGGGTAAGTTATTTTTATATAAATAATTAATATTCATAATTTATATAAATAAAATAGATTTAATTTCCTATATAAATATATTTTTTTGGTAGATCTAATAGATTATCCACATATCCATATGATCTTATAGTGGAATATTCTTTATACTCTCATTGGTGGGTTAGAGTCAGGTGATGATGAAACACAAAATCCTGAGAACTCATGGTGCAATGAATTTAATTACTTCTCCCATTCATTGGGGAGCACATTATTCATTGACGGAAGGTCCAATTTTATGAAACAATAGTCAATTTTATGATTCTACTGAAATTTATTAAATATATTGTGCATGATCATACTATATCATTGGTCTTATATTATTTCAATACTTTTCCCCAACATATATACAACTTTTTAATTATTTATTCAATTTTATCGCACATAGGAATACCAATTTGAGTTCATTGGAAAATTACAGTTGTAAAATTATTTTTGAAACTTTTTCATGTTCATTTATCCCAATAATTATTGCTTTTATGTAACAAATTTTTTATAGGGACTGTATTCAATATTTTAGGGTAGGACCGTACCTGATTGGACCACCGTGAAATAGGATGAATTTTTTGTCTGAAGAATCAGTTGGATAATCAATGATGAATATGGAATATTTTTTGGTGTGGATTATTTGTTCAGGGTTTTGGGAAGTGAAGAAGAATTGAGAAGGGGATGAGAGGAACCCTTAGTAGTTGTGGCACATGCAGCTTCATATGGATCAACTTGAAATCCTTTTTTGGGCCAATGGATAGATGAAAAAATGGTAGAATACATCAGAATCATTTTTAGGAGGCCGGGACGTGAGATACGATGAGGTGATTCCATATCATGAACATCGGGTTGAAATATTACTTTTTACCCAACACCCAACAGTACAGTACAACACATACTAGGATGAACACACGCTGTTTAGTACCCATATCTGTGTAGTTATATTGTTTTAGAAAAAATATATGCATCACATTCCATGTGAACGTGTTCGGGTATAAATTCCATGTGGTAGAACACAGATGAAGGACCCCATGCTGATGCTACCATCGTGTATAGGTTTATACAAACACATCAAATTTATACACATACATAGTTAATACCATGGTCATAAACCTAGGTGGTTAGGAGACATCGTATAGTGAAACACAATTAGTATCCATGTACCACTAGGAACATGACCACGAATTTAAGTAGGACCACATGTCTTTTGGGACACCATACATGTTGTGTACCCCAATATCAATTCTAACAAAAGTTTTACCTCTCATATCTCCTTTTATTGGAGTCATGTTTTTTCCAATGGGAATCCAATCCTATATTTCTTTTTAATATAACACAATGGAAATGTTCATGGTGGAAATTTATATACACTAAATGATTTAATAGGATTAATTCTTATTTATGTCGCACTTTACAATAGAAGTAATCCTTAAGTATCATGAGATATATCATATTGGACCCTCATACAGGGAAGGATATGAGTCCTTTATCTATCGAGGGAGTGGAACTCTTCTACTAGGAATGGCAGGGATCCCCAATCTATTTACAGAGGGTAACCCTGTTTTAGGAAAAAAGGATTTGTTCCTCTATCTACTATTATTGTTGACACCTTCTACTTTGTCATTTTGTATTGATTCAATAATTCATTAGGATGATATTTTATTTCCTATTGTTTATTTTACATCATTTACCATAACTATTGTTTCATCTTATTAGTGATGAATATACTAAGCATTGTATTATATTTTCCTTCACATGTCATGTCCTATGAAGATAAAGGATACATATGTAGTGATTATACTGGAGAAAATGGATACCTTGTTAATTTGAATGAATTCAATTCTTATTGATTGAATACCATCAACCTAGATCTTTCAACATTTAACTTTTCTAGCATTTTAAGGCTTCTATATCTTTCACGATTGACATTCATTTTTTTCTTTTAATTTTTAAATAAATTATAATAATCAATTTATTTCGTAGAGGCTTCTTCTATGGTAAATAATCATGATGTTTAATATTTTTCTATTTTTCATTGACATATCTATGTTGATATGGTTGGATGTTTGTGTATTTCTATATTATGAAATGATGTATCATACAACTAATGACTTGAAATGATTGTTTCAAAGCCCAATCATATAGAAGAATGATTTTGGTAATTTTAGAACTATCCTCATTGTTTTGGGATGTGAAATATTGGTATCATGTGATTTTAGATCCTTAGGATGGTGTATGTTGTATTCCCCTTATAATTTTTTTCGTATTTAGGGAAACATGGTTGAAGATTCTCGAGTGCATCTCTTATACTAGGAAAGAAAGTGTTGGTGCAAGGGACAATTCATCCATAAACCTGTACTCCAACAACCTTATAGTAAATTTTTATAAGTAGGAATTGATTGTAAGAATAATTGTTATAAGTGTCATATATGATTGTTTATTTTGACTTCCCTTCTTGAATCAGATCCTCAGTGTATATATATGGCCCTATGATTGTGTTATGGAATGATTTAATTTTTTGGATGCCTTAGTTAAGAAATATATCTAGGCATCTTGTTCTAGATTACGATGGAGATCTGATTATTTAAGATTCCATAGTTTAGGATCTATAATAAGAGATATTTCCTCCCAGTGGATGGGTAGTATACAGCCACCTAAAAAAATGCAAATAATAAAAAAATCTTAGGATGAAGATGAAGAGAGACTTAGCACACACCCTGAGGTCCAATGTCATAGGTCGATGATGAATTGCGATGAGACATATAAATATGAGTTTAAGTATTTGATAGATGTTGTTATAATTTTTATAATTTTTATTGAAACATTACTGGTCATGTTTTGGAATTGGAAGCCCCCATTTTCATTGGTGCAATAGTGCGACGTTAGAGTCTTGTTATGAAGAAGAATGATGATTTGTAACTATCATTGTATAGCCTTCATGTAGATATTATAGGTGTATTAATATTTATCTTGAATTTTCTCATCAAGGATTCAATTCCTTCAATATATTTATCAGAGAGGAATGAAAGTTGATGAGTATGCCGGGATTTCCAAACATCATATGTGGTATTCAATTTATATGATTTCAGATTGATACTTTTGAGTACAGAAGTTTGAGCTGGGTTAATAGAGAGATATTAGTGCCAGTTTGGTCCCCATGTGAACTCCAAAATATTTTAGTATATTGGAGAATTCATGTTTGATGTATAACATCCTATTAGAGGGAAATCATGTATATGGAGATGATAGTGGGTGATATAGAGTTGAGTCATCTATAGTATCTAAAAAACACCAGTAGATATGATCTCAACATAAGAGAGCATACTGGGACCATGTGTAAGAATGTAATCAGGGGTATCCCCATGTACTAGGTAATCCATAAGAGGGGAGGTTCTATGAATGAGATGTCAAAGGTCATGAAACATTATTTACATTACAGATATGATGAGGAGAGAATGTTTTAAAGGAAAATAAAGAGATAGTAGGGGTAACACCTTGATCAGGTATCTCTAATGTGATTATAGGCGGGACCTATGGGAGGTGGAGATTTTGTTAGAAAGGGTATATCTCTGAGAGGAGTTGATTTGGGTGGTGTTTGAAGTTATGAGATCCCTCGACAGCCTCCGCCATGTGGCCCATAAAAGCATTATGGTGCTGGATGTCATGGCCATAGACAATTCCAGGTTATGGATGCATATGACCCAATGGTACAAGGTATAATTAAATATATGATTATTGATTACTAAACTATTAAATTATTATTTTTAGACACATTTAATAGTAATTACTTAATCTAATTAATCCTAGTGCATGATTTGGATATCCTAATTGAGGTTTCATTGCAACATTTTAGTTTTGGGGTTCATTTGGGCATTTATTCTTATATATTTCTATCTACCATCCCTAAAATATATTTCACAGGGAAAGAGTTTCTTGTGGGAAATTTTATTCATAATGATGGACCCTTGTGACCTTATATTTAATGTGTATTGGTTTTCCATGGTTTAGTCCCAAATTTTCAATCACTATAGAAGATGCATATTCCATCACACTAGTTGGAAGAGACAACCCTTTGTGATAGAGAGAGAGATTTTGTGGTCAGTCGAGTGTGTATTATGAAAAGGAAGTTGAACTACTTTTCGCATCAGATAGTGAGTTTATACATTAGTGTAGCAGTATCTTTTGGAATCTAGATCTCTTTAGTTGTGGAGTATTTTATGGACTCAATCCTTATGAATGTTCCTGCACTACCTATATGCATGGAGATGAGTTCCACTATTGATATGCATTTGGGGACCTCTATGATAACTTTATCATCATATATAGTGGCCCTCAATGAGTTCCAAGTGTTTCAGTTGTAGTTAGAGGTCCATTAATAATAGGGATTTATCCGATCCCATGTGTCCCTCTATGGGAAGATATTGTGAGTTCCGAATATGGTTCATAAATATCAATCCCTAGTCCAGTCCCCACACGTTGTGAGTTCCTATGGATGATATTTCATTCTTGGAATTCCGATGTGGCTATTGAAACTATGATTTTATGATTATGCACTTCAGTGTAAATAATTCACCTATTATTATGAAATTGATATACCAAATATTTTAACTATACATGGAAATTTTTTTTGATATCATTATTAAGGGATTTCTCTTATACAATATGTTTGAAGAGGAAAATGTTGTGCCCTTGGGGGTGGTGTTATATTTTCATTAGGGTAAGAACTTTGTGTTAGTCTCTTGATGGGATAGTTCTGGATCATTGATGTAACAGCCCGAGATTTTATGAAAACTATTCCTTTTAATTTTATTAATGTCTTGTGTTGTACGCTACACCAAAAGGAGCTCGCACAACACGTATCCTTGACTTGCCTTGCATTACACGCAATCGCAACCTTCCTCGATAGCGTGTGTAGTACGCAATACCGAGTTTCACTAAACAATGATATGCTATTAAAATATTATCAAAACTAGCCGTTATGAATAGTAATAACCACTTTTTGAAATTTTATAAATTTTATTTTTCAAAATGGACTTCATTTTTGGATTCGGAATACCGAAATTAGCCTAGGGTGAAATTTTGGTATTTTTCTGAAAACTTTCAATTTTTGATGAATAGTGAAACCACTAAGTGGTAGGTTAAAAACTGAATTTTGCATAAAACTTAATTTTACTGCTTCTGTGAATGGAATTTCGAAAATCCGAGAGACACGGTTAATATCAAGGACTAAAATGTGGTTCAATGAGATGAAAATAATTTTTTGGTGAATAGTAACTTTTTACTTTTTTTACCGCGGTTAATAGTAAATAGGGTAACTAAGGGTAAATATTATATTAATATTACCCTAACACATGTCATAATTCTATTGGAAAAGTTTAATTCGACCAAAAACAAACTTAGGAATAAAATATGACCATTTAGGCCCACTTGGATTAGATTAGGACATTTATTATTAATTTATTTAAAGAAGGGTTAAAATAGTTAAAATCAATGTTTAATAAGTAAATAATTTTTAATATGGGGTTATACATAAGATAAATTCGATTGTAAATATTCATTAGAAAGCTAAAAATATTTCCTACATGATGGTATTTTATTTATAATTTTTAGAAATCAAATAATTTAATTTATTTATGACACAAAGATGATGCAATAATTATCTTATTAATGAAATATTGACATAATTGATAATATAAATACAAAAATAAATGTAATTCAAGACTTTTTATGAATTACACTAATTTTCTAGGTTACTATGATATATTAGGGTTGATTTAATCAACTTGGTTCGAACATATAATTCTGTTATGACTTTCACCAAAATCATGTATCAAATAGTGTCAAAATTGACACAACATAGTTTTTAAATCAAATATTATATTATTAATTGTTATTTTATTCCTAAAAATCTAAGGTTCGGCCAAATTACTTAGATAAGGATATATGTATTAATAATATACAATTTGGGGTTCGTTTGGCATGTTATAGTAAGTTTATTAACCATATAATGTAAGAAAACAAAAAGACACGGTAAAAGTTAAATTATTTAACTTAGAGTTAAATCTAATTGATAAGGTTAAAATAATAACCTAAACTTGTCTAAATCTTATTGGTTTATATTATTTCGATCCATCCCCACTTTAGCTTCGAAATAAGACCCTTTGGAACCATTATAAACTGATTTTGACTTTAATATAAAATAATATTTTGAGATATTCCTAAGGTGCCCCTCTCCTCCCTTATAAAAGGACACCTCCTCCCCCTCCTCCTCACACCAATTTGAGCACTAAAGCTCGGCCAACCTCTGCCAAAATATCTTCTTCACTTCCCTAGAAACATCCTAGAGGTTCTGGTCTTCCTCAAAGACCAATTTTAGTTCCCTAAGAGGAGGTCTCCAAAAGGCGCTTCAAAGAAGAGGTAATTACCGTTACCAATTCTTTCATCTTTATTTCTTCTTCCACTTCTTCTTCTTAGGTTGTTTCATTATGAAGTAATAACATCAGTATCACTCATATACTGATATGTTATTATAAGTATGAAACAACCCTATTTCACCATCTATCCATCCTACGGAAAATGAAATCACCGCGCGTGCGTATGTACGGAATACCGTCTCCACGCCGTGGTGTAATCTATTTTCCACCACCACCTTACATGGATGGGTATAATGGTGTAAAGAATAACTATACATAGTTATTAAAACATCATATTGATTCTGATATATTTTATAATCCACTCCACTCCAATTCAATATTTATAGAAATGATATCATCGCTCGTGCGTACGTACGGACTACCGTCTCCACGACGCGATGAGATTCATTCTCCATGTTAACCATTTAAGAATGATTATAATGTATATATAAGAAATAATAATGAAATATATGACATTATAAAGCTACTGTATTTATGTATATATATACATATGTATGTCATCTACTTACTTCCATTTCAAGACAATAAGGAAAGGAAAACAGCGTTCATGCGTACGTACGGACTACCGTCTCCATGAACGGTGTTTTTCATTTTATTTATCTACCTATTATATATATATATATACTGAATATATATGATATATAAATCATATTTTATATTCTGGAAGTGAGTAAATCATGATATAAGTAATAATGATGTCAAGAACAACAAGTCAAAACACCTACAATAAATGAAACGATTTTACCCAAAACGCTTCTTTAACATGGAATTTACAAAAGAACGGGTAATATAATGTCATAAGTGAACCATATCTGATATCATAACAATGAATATGATTCTTTAATAAGTCAATAACATGATATAAATCATTATACAGGAGGTTCGGACACTTACAAAGCAAGTCGGACCTAAGGTAAGGGAAATATCACAATCTCATTTTTATCCGAGATTGGTTATTCGTAAGTATTTACTGGGGTGTATTTTATCATTCACATCCATGTTTCATCAATATGTAATATTATTTCCATCCACCTACAATTGTTTAAATCCATTTTTACCCTTCGGTGAGTTTTTAGTAATATGTATGAAAGGAATCTTTTGTCGTTTTTCATACGAGGTACTTTTTGACTTTTCCGACAAAATTTCGAAGAATGTTTTTTTAACTTATACGGCATGAATGGATTTCTAAAACATTATTTCCAAGAATCTTCCTTTACAAGTATTCAATTTTATTTTTAATCAACTTCCATTAGTATAAAATTGTATGACATGTTAAGAAAGGAAAAGTGTTTTTGACGTAGAAAGGATATTTTCCTCAAGAATGAAGTTCAAGTATTTTATCAAAATTATTTTCCATCTAAGATAATAAAAGGGTTCTATTTTTATCCCTATTATTACATGGATTTGATTATTTTGTGATGGAAACATTTTTATGAATTCCTTTATCTTATATGAATTGTTTTATGATGTCATGTTGTTTAAGAATCCCATTTTTATTACATGGGTTATGCGATGATGTATGATTTATGATTATGTGGCACACATAAGAAAGGATTCATTATAAGATGGGTGGGACCTATATCTCCCTCCAATGAATTGGGTAAAGATTTTATATCTCATGAGATAGACATGGCTGAAATGGTAGGTTATACCGGTTCAGTGAAACAGGACTGAAACGACGGTTACTCGATTCAGAAAGGGACTTTGTCCACTAAGATAGTCTTGGCGATGAGTCATGACTTACAAGAAATGATTTTCCATGATTATGTGTGCATGCCACAATGTTTCAAGTTTCATGTTATGATTATGGGGATCTTATTTTCACTTCTATGATTTATCCCATGTTATGATATTATGAGCTCTTTTGCAGGTTAAGATTTCCAAAAGCTATGTTCTTATGTATATGATGTGATTGATATTTCTTTTGTTTACCCTTACTGAGCATTTGAGCTCACCCTTTTATGTTTTCTTTTCCCCAGGATATAAAGAAAGGTTTTTAGGTAAAAAAAGGAAGATCTTTATGGGAGATATTGAAGATCTTTCACCACGATTAGAAGATTACGTTCCGAGTTTCCAAAGACACTAAACTATTACGATCCTTGTGTGTGTTTTTGTTATGTACTAAGTATTCCGCAAAAGTAATGTAATGTTCATGTACGATAAGCTTCAGGTCTCTACAGTTGGTATCAGAGGAAAGGTTTAGTCAACCTTTGGAAACTAGGATGCGAAAACGTTAGTGAGATCCCTAGAGATATTTCTAAGGTATGTCTAGGGATGTCCCTAGGGATAAGTATACGTATAGGTTATAGTAGTAGAATTACGCTAACGATCATAGAATTAAACCTAAGATGTTGGATATTGAAGGTACTCCCCCTTTATTATGTTGTTTTCCCTAGCATGATTTTTGCCTCTCACACTATTCTTTTTGGGTTTTAGACGATGGCTGGAACCCGAAGGAACCGTGTTGATCAATGCAATGGACAATGCAATGATTTCCCTCCTGAACAAACAAATGTTATGGGAGATGGAGTGCAAAATCTTATTGCTATACTTACACAAGCTATGAATCATTCTGGACTTCCAAATGAGCAGAGAAGGGAACAATATTCTATTGATTCCTTCATGAGGCAACGTCCACCTTCTTTCAGTGGGTCTTCTGATCCACTTGTGGCTGAACAATGGATCAGTACTACTGAAAAGATATTTTCAGTTCTTCAATGTTCTGAACATGATAAAGTCATCTTCGCAGTATATCATTTGGAAGGTGAAGAAGATCAATGGTGGAATCTTATCAAGAATACGAGGCCAAGAGATGAAATTGAGTCCATGGAATGGGACGAGTTCAAGAACTTGTTTTTCAGTAAGTACTTCCCTCGTATTCTTCGAACAAAGATGGAGAAAGAGTTTCTTGAAATGAAGCAAAGGGTCGATGAATCTGTTGGTACCTATGAAGCAAATTTTACAAGACTTGCAAGGTATGCTTCTGGTATTATCATCCAACCTGAAAGTAAAGTTGATCTATTTTTCAGTGGCTTAAAACCAAGTCTTCGAAGGGCATTAGATATAAGAGACTTCAGTAGCTATAAAGAAATTGTGCGTTGTGCTATCAAGGTAGAAATGGAAGTTGGTGTTACATATCCATCTCATGGTTTTGACAAGAAACGAAAGATGGATTTCAAGGAGAAATCTCAGAATAATGGTGAAAAGAAGATGAATGTTTCCTTATGCACAAAGTGTGGAAAGAAGCATGGTGGAGATTGTCTTAAAGGGACTAGAAAATGTTTTAAGTGTGGAAAAGAAGGTCATCGAGCAGCTGAGTGTCGAAGTAATGGAAAAAGGGTTTCTAATGATGTGAATAAAGCAAACACTACAGAGAACGCACCACCAACACTTCAATGATTCAAGTGCAAGGAAATGGGGCATTATGCTAATAATTGCCCTAATCCAAGGGTTAGTGATGATCAACATGAGCAACCACTGAAGGCAAAGGACAAAGGGAAATCACATGCGATCACTATTGGAAATGTTGAATATGACAATGATGTGGTGGAATGATTAAGTGTTTATGTAATGGGATTCCAAAATAATGTTGTATCATTGATGTGGTATTCAAAGTGATTGAGATATTTTTTGGAAATAAGATGATATGCGCATAATGAAGACGAGAAAATGAAATGATTAATAGTATTCATGAGCTCATGATTGATATAAGGACTAAGTGATATCATGGTTTGAGTATATAGAATTTTGAGGATTTTGGTATGTGGAAAGTGTTATCTTTTAACTGCACTCATGTTTTCACTAAGGTATTCAAGAGAATACACAATTAAGGACTTTGAATGTTTGGAATGTGACCAACAAGACATATCTTATGATATGTGGGGATCAACGACAGTATTAAATCTCTGGTAATCGTTGTCACTATATTATGAGACTGGACTGCAGTATTATGTATAAGCCTAAAGATTAGACTGGATTATGTTGGACATAAGTTAGTATTGTTTAAGGATAGAAGATTTTCGATATTATTGATGGGATGTTATAGTAACGTAGTTTTAGAAAAAGGACAACCTGCAGGATGGGCGACAGCCCATCGCTTCGGACAAGGCTGTAGGAATCGAACCTAAAACCGAAGTGCGACTGGCCTTTATCGCCTACCACTGACCTACATGAAGTTCCTATTTAGTATAAACTAGTGTTATTATATTAAGCAGTATGGTATATGAAGTATAAGCCCACTTTAGGAACCATATATGATTAATCCCACTATAGATCGACTTATGTATATAAATTTTGCTAACCTTTTGAGACAGATGGAATGACCCGTCATTCTATCACATGATCTGCTAACACTTCACGAATAACAAATTCAACTTCATTTATTTAAGAGATGAAGTGGAAATTGTTAAAGGCACGAACAACAGTGAGATTGTACCAAAATAAAGTAAGTATTTATTCTAATTCAAATTCTTTAACTTTAGGGAAATGATATTGGAAACCAAAAATGTTGTCCTAGTTCTCTTATACCCGATGAATCAGATGGTACCTTAGATCGTCACAAATTTATGGATTTGTGATTACTGGCTTTTCCAAAGCCATGTTCTCTACCACTCTCCATCAGAACATGATGGTTAGATTTCTCTTCCATATCCATATTTTCACCTATGTGGAAACCCAGTGATTAGTTTATTTGGGTAATCATTACATTTCATACTTTAGTTTTTAAAGAAAAGTTTTGGTATTCCTTTTTACGATGTGGTTTTCTATTAAAGAATCTTTCGAATAGTAAACTATTTATAACCCCGACGAATTTCGAGGGCGAAATTCATTTTAAGGGGGGTAGAATGTAACAGCCCGAGATTTTATGAAAACTATTCTTTTTAATTTTATTAATGTCTTGTGTTGTACGCTAAACCAAAAGGAGCTCGCACAACACGTATCCTTGACTTGCCTTGCATTACACGCAATCGCAACCTTCCTCGATAGCGTGTGTAGTACGCAATATCGAGTTTCACTAAACAATGATATGCTATTAAAATATTATCAAAACTAGCCGTTATGAATAGTAATAACCACTTTTTGAAATTTTGTAAATTTTATTTTTCAAAATGGACTTCATTTTTGGATTCGGAATACCGAAATTAGCCTAGGGTGAAATTTTGGTATTTTTCTGAAAACTTTCAATTTTTGATGAATAGTGAAACCACTAAGTGGTAGGTTAAAAACTGAATTTTGCATAAAACTTAATTTTACCGCTTCTGTGAATGGAATTTCGAAAATCCGAGAGACACGGTTAATATCAAGGACTATAATGTGGTTCAATGAGATGAAAATAATTTTTTGGTGAATAGTAACTTTTTACTTTTTTTACCGCGGTTAATAGTAAATAGGGTAACTAATGGTAAATATTATATTAATATTACCCTAACACATGTCATAATTCTATTGGACAAGTTTAATTCGACCAAAAACAAACTTAGGAATAAAATATGACCATTTAGGCCCACTTGGATTAGATTAGGACATTTATTATTAATTTATTTAAAGAAGGGTTAAAATAGTTAAAATCAAAGTTTAATAAGTAAATCATTTTTAATATGGGGTTATACATAAGATAAATTCGATTGTAAATATTAATTAGAAAGCTAAAAATATTTACTACATGATGGTATTTTATTTATAATTTTTAGAAATCAAATAATTTAATTTATTTATGACACAAAGATGATGCAATAATTATCTTATTAATGAAATATTGACATAATTGATAATATAAATACCAAAATAAATGTAATTCAAGACTTTTTATGAATTACACTAATTTTCTAGGTTACTATGATATATTAGTGTTGATTTAATCAACTTGGTTCGAACATATAATTCTGTTATGACTTTCAAAAAAATCATGTATCAAATAGTGTCAAAATTGACACAACATAGTTTTTAAATCAAATATTATATTATTAATTGTTATTTTATTCCTAAAAATCTAAGGTTCGGCCAAATGACTTAGATAAGGATATATGTATTAATAATATACAATTTGGGGTTAGTTTGGCATGTTATAGTATGTTTATTAACCATATAATGTAAGAAAACAAAAAGACACGGTAAAAGTTAAATTATTTAACTTAGAGTTAAATCTAATTGATAAGGTTAAAATAATAACCTAAACTTGTATAAATCTTATTGGTTTATAGTATTTCGATCCATCCCCACTTTAGCTTCGAAATAAGACCCTTTGGAACCATTATAAACTGATTTTGACTTTAATATAAAATAATATTTTGAGATATTCCTAAGGTGCCCCTCTCCTCCCTTATAAAAGGACACCTCCTCCCCCTCCTCCTCACACCAATTTGAGCACTAAAGCTCGGCCAACCTCTGCCAAAATCTCTTCTTCACTTCCCTAGAAACATCCTAGAGGTTCTGGTCTTCCTCAAAGACCAATTTTAGTTCCCTAAGAGGAGGTCTCCAAAAGGCGCTTCAAAGAAGAGGTAACTACCGTTACCAATTCTTTCATCTTTATTTCTTCTTCCACTTCTTCTTCTTAGGTTGTTTCATTATGAAGTAATAACATCAGTATCACTCATATACTGATATGTTATTATAAGTATGAAACAACCCTATTTCACCATCTATCCATCCTACGGAAAATGAAATCACCGCGCGTGCGTATGTACGGAATACCGTCTCCACGCCGTGGTGTAATCTATTTTCCACCACCACCTTACATGGATGGGTATAATGGTGTAAAGAATAACTATACATAGTTCTTACAACATCATATTGATTCTGATATATTGTATAATCCACTCCACTCCAATTCAATATTTATAGAAATGATATCATCGCTCGTGCGTACGTACGGACTACCGTCTCCACGACGCGATGAGATTCATTCTCCATGTTAACCATTTAAGAATGATTATAATGTATATATAAGAAATAATAATGAAATATATGACATTATAAAGCTACTGTATTTATGTATATATATACATATGTATGTCATCTACTTACTTCCATTTCAAGACAATAAGGAAAGGAAAACAGTGTTCATGCGTACGTACGGACTACTGTCTCCATGAACGGTGTTTTTCATTTTATTTATCTACATATTATATATATATATATACTGAATATATATGATATATAAATCATATTTTATATTCTGGAAGTGAGTAAATCATGATATAAGTAATAATGATGTCAAGAACAACAAGTCAAAACACCTACAATAAATGAAACGATTTTGCCCAAAACGCTTCTTTAACATGGAATTTACAAAAGAACGGGTAATATAATGTCATAAGTGAACCATATCTGATATCATAACAATGAATATGATTCTTTAATAAGTCAATAACATGATATAAATCATTATACAGGAGGTTCGGACACTTACAAAGCAAGTCGGACCTAAGGTAAGGGAAATATCACAATCTCATTTTTATCCGAGATTGGTTATTCGTAAGTATTTACTGGGGTGTATTTTATCATTCACATCCATGTTTCATCAATATGTAATATTATTTCCATACACCTACAATTGTTTAAATCCATTTTTACCCTTCGGTGAGTTTTTAGTAATATGTATGAAAGGAATCTTTTGTCGTTTTTCATACGAGATACTTTTTGACTTTTCCGACAAAAGTTCGAAGAATGTTTTTTTAACTTATACGGCATGAATGGATTTCTAAAACATTATTTCCAAGAATCTTCCTTTACAAGTATTCAATTTTATTTTTAATCAACTTCCATTAGTTTAAAATTGTATGACATGTTAAGAAAGGAAAAGTGTTTTTGAAGTAGAAAGGATATTTTCCTCAAGAATGAAGTTCAAGTATTTTATCAAAATTATTTTCCATCTAAGATAATAAAAGGGTTCTATTTTTATCCCTATTATTACATGGATTTGATTATTTTGTGATGGAAACATTTTTATGAATTCCTTTATCTTATATGAATTGTTTTATGATGTCATGTTGTTTAAGAATCCCATTTTTATTACATGGGTTATGCGATGATGTATGATTTATGATTATGTGGCACACATAAGAAAGGATTCATTATAAGATGGGTGGGACCTATATCTCCCTCCAATGCATTGGGTAAAGATTTTATATCTCATGAGATAGACATGGCTGAAATGGTAGGTTATACCGGTTCAGTGAAACAGGACTGAAACGAGGGTTACTCGATTCAGAAAGGGACTTTGTCCACTAAGATAGTCTTGGCGATGAGTCATGACTTACAAGAAATGATTTTCCATGATTATGTGTGCATGCCACAATGTTTCAAGTTTCATGTTATGATTATGGGGATCTTATTTTCACTTCTATGATTTATCCCATGTTATGATATTATGAGCTCTTTTGCAGGTTAAGATTTCCAAAAGCTATGTTCTTATGTATATGATGTGATTGATATTTCTTTTGTTTACCCTTACTGAGCATTTGAGCTCACCCTTTTATGTTTTCTTTTCCCCAGGATATAAAGAAAGGTTTTTAGGTAAAAAAATGAAGATCTTTATGGGAGATATTGAAGATCTTTCACCACGATTAGAAGATTACGTTCCGAGTTTCCAAAGACACTAAACTATTACGATCCTTGTGTGTGTTTTTGTTATGTACTAAGTATTCCGCAAAAGTAATGTAATGTCCATGTACGATAAGCTTCAGGTCTCTACAGTTGGTATCAGAGGAAAGGTTTAGTCAACCTTTGGAAACTAAGATGCGAAAACGTTAGTGAGATCCCTAGAGATATTTCTAAGGTATGTCTAGGGATGTCCCTAGGGATAAGTATACGTATAGGTTATAGTAGTAGAATTACGCTAACGATCATAGAATTAAACCTAAGCTGTTGGATATTGAAGGTACTCCCCCTTTATTATGTTGTTTTCCCTAGCATGATTTTTTCCTCTCACACTATTCTTTTTGGGTTTTAGACGATGGCTGGAACCCGAAGGAACCGTGTTGATCAATGCAATGGACAATGCAATGATTTCCCTCCTGAACAAACAAATGTTATGGGAGATGGAGTGCAAAATCTTATTGCTATACTTACACAAGCTATGAATCATTCTGGACTTCCAAATGAGCAGAGAAGGGAACAATATTCTATTGAGTCCTTCATGAGGCAACGTCCACCTTCTTTCAGTGGGTCTTCTGATCCACTTGTGGCTGAACAATGGATCAGTACTACTGAAAAGATATTTTCAGTTCTTCAATGTTCTGAACATGATAAAGTCATCTTCGCAGTATATCATTTGGAAGGTGAAGAAGATCAATGGTGGAATCTTATCAAGAATACGAGGCCAAGAGATGAAATTGAGTCCATGGAATGGGACGAGTTCAAGAACTTGTTTTTCAGTAAGTACTTCCCTCGTATTCTTCAAACAAAGATGGAGAAAGAGTTTCTTGAACTGAAGCAAAGGGTCGATGAATCTGTTGGTACCTATGAAGCAAATTTTACAAGACTTGCAAGGTATGCTTCTGGTATTATCATCCAACCTGAAAGTAAAGTTGATCGATTTTTCAGTGGCTTAAAACCAAGTCTTCGAAGGGCATTAGATATAAGAGACTTCAGTAGCTATGAAGAAATTGTGCGTTGTGCTATCAAGGTAGAAATGGAAGTTGGTGTTACATATCCATCTCATGGTTTTGACAAGAAACGAAAGATGGATTTCAAGGAGAAATCTCAGAATAATGGTGAAAAGAAGATGAATGTTTCCTTATGCACAAAGTGTGGAAAGAAGCATGGTGGAGATTGTCTTAAAGGGACTAGAAAATGTTTTAAGTGTGGAAAAGAAGGTCATCGAGCAGCTGAGTGTCGAAGTAATGGAAAAAGAGTTTCTAATGATGTGAATAAAGCAAACACTGCAGAGAACGCACCACCAACACTTCAATGCTTCAAGTGCAAGGAAATGGGGCATTATGCTAATAATTGCCCTAATCCAAGGGTTAGTGATGATCAACATGAGCAACCACTGAAGGCAAAGGACAAAGGGAAATCACATGCGATCACTATTGGAAATGTTGAATATGACAACGATGTGGTGGAATGATTAAGTGTTTATGTAATGGGATTCCAAAATAATGTTGTATCATTGATGTGGTATTCAAAGTGATTGAGATATTTTTTGGAAATAAGATGATATGCGCATAATGAAGACGAGAAAATGAAATGTTTAATAGTATTCATGAGCTCATGATTGATATAAGGACTAAGTGATATCATGGTTTGAGTATATAGAATTTTGAGGATTTTGGTATGTGGAAAGAGTTAACTTTTAACTGCACTCATGTTTTCACTAAGGTATTCAAGAGAATACACAATTAAGGACTTTGAATGTTTGGAATGTGACCAATAAGACATATCTTATGACATGTGGGGATCAACGACAGTATTAAATCTCTGGTAATCGTTGTCACTATATTATGAGACTGGACTGCAGTATTATGTATAAGCCTAAAGATTAGACTGGATTATGTTGGACATAAGTTAGTATTGTTTAAGGATAGAAGATTTTCGATATTATTGATGGGATGTTATAGTAACGTAGTTTTAGAAAAAGGACAACCTGCAGGACGGGCGACAACCCATCGCTTCGGACAAGGCTGTAGGAATCAAACCCAAAACCGAAGTGCGACTGGCCTTTATCGCCTACCACTGACCTACATGAAGTTCCTATTTAGTATAAACTAGTGTTATTATATTAAGCAGTATGGTATATGAAGTATAAGCCCATTTTAGGAACCATATATGATTAATCCCACTATAGATCGACTTATGTATATAAATTTTGCTAACCTTTTGAGACAGATGGAATGACCCGTCATTCTATCACATGATCTGCTAACACTTCACGAATAACAAATTCAACTTCATTTATTTAAGAGATGAAGTGGAAATTGTTAAAGGCACGAACAACAGTGAGATTGTACCAAAATAAAGTAAGTATTTATTCTAATTCAAATTCTTTAACTTTCGGGAAATGATATTGGAAACCAAAAATGTTGTCCTAGTTCTCTTATACCTGATGAATCAGATGGTACCTTAGATCGTCACAAATTTATGGATTTGTGATTACTGGCTTTTCCATAGCCATGTTCTCTACCACTCTCCATCAGAACATGATGGTTAGATTTCTCTTCCATATCCATATTTTCACCTATGTGGAAACCCAGTGATTAGTTTATTTGGGTAATCATTACATTTCATACTTTAGTTTTTAAAGACAAGTTTTGGTATTCCTTTTTACGATGTGGGTTTCTATTAAAGAAACTTTCGAATAGTAAACTATTTATAACCCCGACGAATTTCGAGGGCGAAATTCATTTTAAGGGGGGTAGAATGTAACAGCCCGAGATTTTATGAAAACTATTCTTTTTAATTTTATTAATGTCTTGTGTTGTACGCTACACCAAAAGGAGCTCGCACAACACGTATCCTTGACTTGCCTTGCATTACACGCAATCGCAACCTTCCTCGATAGCGTGTGTAGTACGCAATACCGAGTTTCACTAAACAATGATATGCTATTAAAATATTATCAAAACTAGCCGTTATGAATAGTAATAACCACTTTTTGAAATTTTATAAATTTTATTTTTCAAAATGGACTTCATTTTTGGATTCGGAATACCGAAATTAGCCTAGGGTGAAATTTTGGTATTTTTCTGAAAACTTTCAATTTTTGATGAATAGTGAAACCACTAAGTGGTAGGTTAAAAACTGAATTTTGCATAAAACTTAATTTTACTGCTTCTGTGAATGGAATTTCGAAAATCCGAGAGACACAGTTAATATCAAGGACTAAAATGTGGTTCAATGAGATGAAAATAATTTTTTGGTGAATAGTAACTTTTTACTTTTTTTACCGCGGTTAATAGTAAATAGGGTAACTAAGGGTAAATATTATATTAATATTACCCTAACACATGTCATAATTCTATTGGACAAGTTTAATTCGACCAAAAACAATCTTAGGAATAAAATATGACCATTTAGGCCCACTTGGATTAGATTAGGACATTTATTATTAATTTATTTAAAGAAGGGTTAAAATAGTTAAAATCAAAGTTTAATAAGTAAATCATTTTTAATATGGGGTTATACATAAGATAAATTCGATTGTAAATATTCATTAGAAAGCTAAAAATATTTCCTACATGATGGTATTTTATTTATAATTTTTAGAAATCAAATAATTTAATTTATTTATTACACAAAGATGATGCAATAATTATCTTATTAATGAAATATTGACATAATTGATAATATAAATACCAAAATAAATGTAATTCAAGACTTTTTATGAATTAAACTAATTTGCTAGGTTACTATGATATATTAGTGTTTATTTAATCAACTTGGTTCGAACATATAATTCTGTTATGACTTTCACAAAAATCATGTATCAAATAGTGTCAAAATTGACACAACATAGTTTTTAAATCAAATATTATATTATTAATTGTTATTTTATTCCTAAAAATCTAAGGTTCGGCCAAATGACTTAGATAAGGATATATGTATTAATAATATACAATTTGGGGTTCGTTTGGCATGTTATAGTAAGTTTATTAACCATATAATGTAAGAAAACAAAAAGACACGGTAAAAGTTAAATTATTTAACTTAGAGTTAAATCTAATTGATAAGGTTAAAATAATAACCTAAACTTGTCTAAATCTTATTGGTTTATAGTATTTCGATCCATCCCCACTTTATCTTCGAAATAAGACCCTTTGGAACCATTATAAACTGATTTTGACTTTAATATAAAATAATATTTTGAGATATTCCTAAGGTGCCCCTCTCCTCCCTTATAAAAGGACACCTCCTCCCCCTCCTCCTCACACCAATTTGAGCACTAAAGCTCGGCCAACCTCTGCCAAAATCTCTTCTTCACTTCCCTAGAAACATCCTAGAGGTTCTGGTCTTCCTCAAAGACCAATTTTAGTTCCCTAAGAAAAGGTCTCCAAAAGGCGCTTCAAAGAAGAGGTAATTACCGTTACCAATTCTTTCATCTTTATTTCTTCTTCCACTTCTTCTTCTTAGGTTGTTTCATTATGAAGTAATAACATCAGTATCACTCATATACTGATATGTTATTATAAGTATGAAACAACCCTATTTCACCATCTATCCATCCTACGGAAAATGAAATCACCGCGCGTGCGTATGTACGGAATACCGTCTCCACGCCGTGGTGTAATCTATTTTCCACCACCACCTTACATGGATGGGTATAATGGTGTAAAGAATAACTATACATAGTTATTACAACATCATATTTATTCTGATATATTGTATAATCCACTCCACTCCAATTCAATATTTATAGAAATGATATCATCGCTCGTGCGTACGTACGGACTACCGTCTCCACGACGCGATGAGATTCATTCTCCATGTTAACCATTTAAGAATGATTATAATGTATATATAAGAAATAATAATGAAATATATGACATTATAAAGCTACTGTATTTATGTATATATATACATATGTATGTCATCTACTTACTTCCATTTCAAGACAATAAGGAAAGGAAAACAGCGTTCATGCGTACGTACGGACTACCGTCTCCATGAACAGTGTTTTTCATTTTATTTATCTACCTATTATATATATATATATATACTGAATATATATGATATATAAATCATATTTTATATTCTGGAAGTGAGTAAATCATGATATAAGTAATAATGATGTCAAGAACAACAAGTCAAAACACCTACAATAAATGAAACGATTTTACCCAAAACGCTTCTTTAACATGGAATTTACAAAAGAACGGGTAATATAATGTAATAAGTGAACCATATCTGATATCATAACAATGAATATGATTCCTTAATAAGTCAATAACATGATATAAATCATTATACAGGAGGTTCGGACACTTACAAAGCAAGTCGGACCTAAGGTAAGGGAAATATCACAATCTCATTTTTATCCGAGATTGGTTATTCGTAAGTATTTACTGGGGTGTATTTTATCATTCACATCCATGTTTCATCAATATGTAATATTATTTCCATCCACCTACAATTGTTTAAATCCATTTTTACCCTTCGGTGAGTTTTTAGTAATATGTATGAAAGGAATCTTTTGTCGTTTTTCATACAAGGTACTTTTTGACTTTTCCGACAAAAGTTCGAAGAATGTTTTTTTAACTTATACGGCATGAATGGATTTCTAAAACATTATTTCCAAGAATCTTCCTTTACAAGTATTCAATTTTATTTTTAATCAACTTCCATTAGTTTAAAATTGTATGACATGTTAAGAAAGGAAAAGTGTTTTTGAAGTAGAAAGGATATTTTCCTCAAGAATGAAGTTCATGTATTTTATCAAAATTATTTTCCATCTAAGATAATAAAAGGGTTCTATTTTTATCCCTATTATTACATGGATTTGATTATTTTGTGATGGAAACATTTTTATGAATTCCTTTATCTTATATGAATTGTTTTATGATGTCATGTTGTTTAAGAATCCCATTTTTATTACATGGGTTATGCGATGATGTATGATTTATGATTATGTGGCACACATAAGAAAGGATTCATTATAAGATGGGTGGGACCTATATCTCCCTCCAATGCATTGGGTAAAGATTTTATATCTCATGAGATAGACATGGCTGAAATGGTAGGTTATACCGGTTCAGTGAAACAGGACTGAAACGAGGGTTACTGGATTCAGAAAGGGACTTTGTCCACTAAGATAGTCTTGGCGATGAGTCATGACTTACAAGAAATGATTTTCCATGATTATGTGTGCATGCCACAATGTTTCAAGTTTCATGTTATGATTATGGGGATCTTATTTTCACTTCTATGATTTATCCCATGTTATGATATTATGAGCTCTTTTGCAGGTTAAGATTTCCAAAAGCTATGTTCTTATGTATATGATGTGATTGATATTTCTTTTGTTTACCCTTACTGAGCATTTGAGCTCACCCTTTTATGTTTTCTTTTCCCCAGGATATAAAGAAAGGTTTTTAGGTAAAAAAAGGAAGATCTTTATGGGAGATATTGAAGATCTTTCACCACGATTAGAAGATTACGTTCCGAGTTTCCAAAGACACTAAACTATTACGATCCTTGTGTGTGTTTTTGTTATGTACTAAGTATTCCGCAAAAGTAATGTAATGTCCATGTACGATAAGCTTCAGGTCTCTACAATTGAGGTTCAAATTCTAGGGAATTAAATTTATGATATTTTATTTGTTTTTTACCCAATGATAATTAATATTGTTTATTATTGGGATCTACCTAGATAACGTCAGCGGTGAGAATTTGTGTTTGATTATTGGGGTACTACGACAGGTTTTCAACATAATTCTCAGAAATTTATGCCCCTTCGACCACACTAAAATTAAAATGGAAGATGTTTGACTATAATTTATAGTAATAGAGCCTCATCAATGAGTTAAGGATGAATCTGATGATTTATCCTATTTTGAGAATACTGGAAGAGGGTGTGGAGTATGTTGTGTATTGTGATTCCTCATGAGAGGGGCTCAACTGAATGTTAATGAATATAAAATATTTTATCCCATAAGTGTTTTGGTATTTGAGTCCCCATAAGTTGAACATGATTTATCATAATCTAATGAAATATATTGTAGTACTTACTCCGATTAAATGGATGAACTATCACCCATGATATTTCTTTTTTTTGTTTACTCAAACCATCATAGTCCCATATATTTCTCTACATAGAGTGACTAGAACTTGAGAAATGGATTTTTCTTAAATTTCATTCAGCAATATGAATTTTATATTATCAATTCTCTAATAGATGTAAATGTTATAGAATATTACCATTGTAGGCTATTTGAGGATGGTTTTCTCTAAGAGGTATCTTAGTAGTTGGATTCTTTACAACTATCCATTATTGAGTAGGATAGTTCAACTTTTCATCAGTGGGTGGTGTTGAATCCTACTCTTATTGATAATTTGAGATAGTAACTATAGTGAAACATTGACCATGAGTTCTTACATGATCATGTATCATTAAAGGAATCCAAATATTTATTTTTGAGGGGCTGGAACCATTTCATCTATTTATAGTGACAAATAGTGATCCCAATCACGATGTGCGAGGAGTTTATGGGGGAGTTTTACCCACCTAAATTTCATGTACATCCTATTGTTAGATATATTTATAGATACCTTCAGTGGATGTTTTATAGGTCAGAATTAAGACCCTGAACTGATTAATTCATCTCAAGTTTCATCATCTATCATCAAGTGAAGGTTAAAAAACTAGGTTCTATTAGGTTATTTTCATATACATGGCATACCCGAGTAGTAATGGGATGGAATATCCACAAAAATTTTGATTGGGATTATGTAAAAAATAATTGACTAGGAAAACATATATGTGATAGTAGACCAAATAATTTGTTCAGCCCATATTATTTCTATTTGGGATCTGAGTTCAGTAGAGAGTTTATGGGAGACATAGATACAATAAATCATTTTCGTTAACATGGTTGACATGATTTTTTTTCTAACTGTGATGTGAAGATCATTTCAAGGTTGTGAGGATTATTTAATGATGTATTTATGATCGAAATTATGTTGAGTACAACCATCCACCACAAAAAAAATATGGGTAGTGGGACAACATTATCCATGTGTTTTAGTATTTTTAATGTATTTTCTTGTTTGAAATTGGCTGGAGTTGGGATGATAACATGCCACTTGTAGAGTTTTAATAAATTAATACAAACAAAATCACTATTTTCATGGAATATATTTTGTCCATGTATATGAAACCATATTGGTCACCCCTGTGTAAGAATGGGATTAGCGAGGAATGACTTATGGGGGTAGAGATTGTGTAGAAGACAAAAGGTATAGGTCATCCGTGAGATAAAGAAAAAGGTATAGGTCATCCATGAGTGGATGAGAAAAAAATATAGTAGGATGAAATCATATGTTGTTAAATTTTAAAAGACCTTGAATTTGATTATGTATAGAATATCTCATAGAGAATCTCTATGATGAGGATTGTGGAAATATGACCATAGATGCAAGTTATCCCTGTGGTTTAGCGAGTCCTTCAGGATCTAGTTGAGGGTTTTCGAAGTTTCTTACCACCTCACCCTACCCACAAATTAGGATAGCGATAAAAAACAACCATTTATCACATCTAAAGAAATATGTACCTAACCATAAAAAAATTATTTACCTAAAAAATTTGGACATCAATGATGTATCCTATTTGTCTAAGAACATTATGACGATAAAGGATTATCATTAAGGAACCCTACATGGAAGGACCATTCCCTTGGTTCATATATAGTGGAAGGAATAAAGCATTTAAGAGAGCATATGGGAGAGTGAGATACAGATGGAGTCATAGTATTGATAGATTTTTAATTTTAATTGTTGTTATTAGGAGATACAATATTAAAGGATAAAATAATATAAATACCATATGTTATTAATTACATGACATTGAAATATAGTTTGAAATTTGTTTAGAGCCAGATACGGAGATGGAGTGTGATTCTAGGGCGTGATGTTCATGAAATTAATTTTTGAACCCTATTAAATATATGTAATATTATCAACACATGATTTCATTAGGAAAATGGGAGTACACTTAAATGGATTATCTATTAGAAAATTTGTTTTTACAATAGAATTTGAAATTATTCATTTATTGTATGTGTGACCAATAATGTGTCAGTGTGGGGAGTTATAATAAAATATTTGTTGTATAGTACTCTTTATTAAAATATATAATTATTTTTATTCTTTATGATTAAATAACCTAGAAATAGTACCTCATTATATAGACATTATTTTGGATCGATAGGGTTAGCTTCATTACCTTATGATATTTGAGAGCATCTTTATATACCTCTCATTGGAGGATGATAATTGGATGACAATGAAACTAATAATATAGAAAATCAAGGCATAAAGAAAGAAATGAATTCCATATTTCATTTTTTAGTATATTATTCATCATCAATTTTTCCAATTTCATATAGGAATATTAATATTTTTTAGATTTTACCCTAGTTAAAAACAACATATTGACCATGATCAGACTACCTAATTGATCTACATCAATATAATTCCTTTTCCAACACATGTGTAAAAAATTTAAAATATTAATTTTTTTTTTCACCACCTACATTTGTAATCTATGTTTCTTAGTTGTAAACTATTGGAAAATGATTATTTCACATTTTTTATTGTGAATTCCGAACAATAATATTTAACCTTCATACCTATTATCTTATATGGTATTGGTTTAACATTATTAAGTGGAACCAAACTTGTCCGGACCCCATAGAACCCTAACTAATTCACATGGGAGGAAAGGGATAATAAAGGTGGTATTTGAATTATTTTCATGTTTTGGATGGTTTATTCCTAGACCAGTGATCTGAATAGAGTTTGGTGTGGAACAGAGGATACTAAGAGTAGTAGTGGAACATCTATTTAGTGTCTAGAAGAATGATAAATTCTTTTTCAAAAAAATGATAGCCGAAGATGTTGATATATGACCACCTTCAATTTTATGAATTTAAGAGGTGAGATTTGTGGATTTGTGGCTAGATCATGAAATCATGATTGAAATTAGAAATTCTGTAATAACTATAACTACATTATGTGTAGCATGAAAAATGAACATTATGTAGTGACCCTATGGATGTGACACTATGGATTTGGAAAAAATATACGAATCACATATCATTTGACTGGGAAACAAACTATGTGAACGTCTTTGTGTATACATGACTTTTGGAAGTGCACATTGTCTGGACCATCATTCTAGATGAGTTTTCAAGTTTCATAGTACACATGCATGACCGAGGTACACAATTTCATGACTATGAGAATTGTAATTATCCTATGTATATGGGAAACAATGTTTTCCCCATTGATCACAATGTATTGATACATGATTAGTTATCCATTTAAAAATAGGGAAATGTTAAGGTAGTGGAGAGTGACCACACACATTTGGGGCCCCATACACATAGTCTACCAGTATTCCTTTTCTATGAAAATTTTACCTCACAATTATCCTTGTTTTAGAATCTTATTTTAGAACATGAGTATCCTATTAAAGGTTTTCTTCAATAGAAAACATTATTGCAGCATTTTTTATTTCAATATATCTAGTGAGATTATATGGGTGAGAAAATTAGCTAAGTGACGCTCAATGTTGGAAGTGATTGGGAAAGATCACCACAAGTATCCAAGTGGATCCCTCTTACACGGTAGTGAACAAGCCCCTTATATATCCACCAAGTTACCCAATCTTAATGGGGAGAAATTTTTGGTTTATCAATCCATCATGTTTCACGCTCTTACTGAAAAGGCAAGGGTTCCTTGATCAATTATTAGTATGTCACCCCCATGTAGGGTAGAAAATGGGTCGTCTATCTACCTCTGTAGTAGAACCCATCAACTAAGTCTGTTATATGTATTCTATCTATTATCATAGTTAAAAAAAAGTAGTGTGATTAGGTCATGGGATGTTAACCAACATAGTGGACCCCTCTTACTGGGAAAGAAATTATTCCTCTAATGATTGATTAATAGAAACTATCCTACTATGATATAAAATTTTTCCTCTTTCAACTATTTACTGTAACCCTCCTATAAATTTAGGACATGGTTCCATATTAATTGGGTTGAACCATCCTATTGTTCTTGTGTGGAGTACCTCTATAATGATATTGTTATCCATAGTTGTGAAATACATTTAAAAGGTGTTTCTTAACATGGGTGTTTCTTCTAGAAAGGCATGCTTGATTTTGGGCATGATTAATAGAATCTTGGAACAGTTATAAATCCTTCATATGATATTATCTGATATTGATATACCCTTTATCTCCCATTTTATTATTATATTGTTTAGAATATATATATATATATATCCATTTAATATGATTTTTTTCTCTCTAGATTGGTGGATGAAATTATTTTTCTATTATGATTCTTTTTAAATCCACCTTATTATTGATTTTTTCCTACTTGTTATGTATGAACTCACACCTCTGTGATTTTCTATAATGTTTCATTTGTTATGATGATGATTGGTAGGTCGACAATGATTATATTGGATAATTGTAAAGCATGGTGTTTTTGAATTTATATGATGTTCATGGCTTAGTGAACTATATTTATTCTCTCTTATCATTTCACTTTTATATTTTTTTAAGATATTTATTTTTTTGGTTATGGGTGTACTTTCCCAATATATTTATTTGTTACACTATAATACCCTTTCTATTCCCTATTATTTTGGATGAATGGTTATTACTCTATAATTTGAGTCATTTTATTTATTTCACCAAAACATATGCATCGAGATGGTTTTGTTTGTATTTCCAAGGCATGAACCAAGTGTTGTTAAAGAATATGTATTCACTACTAAGGATCAATGTCCTCTTTAATTTGTTGAGTGGGGGACGATGGTTCTTGAAGGGTGACGTTCGACCATGTTATCACCAGCTGTGAGTATGCAATGCGTATACATTGAAGACAAATTTTAAATGATTATATGGTCATAATGAATACTTATGTATTATGTTTTTTTATCCATATCTAAAATAGTTTTTAAAGGACTCATTAACCGGATATTTCGACCATACATAGACTGGTTCATGGGGGTCGTTATCATTAACGTCTTACTGTAATAGGCATATGGGGAGGAGCACATGAGAAACCTACAGATGGTTCTGGACATACTCCGAGAACACCATCCCTATGGGATAATATCTACATTCCAGTTCTAAATTCTAGTAGTCCACGTTCAAGGACATGTAATCTTACAAGATGGTGTTGTAGTGGACCCGACCATGGTGGAAGATGTGTTAGCATAAGAGCCTCCTAGATGCTTGATGGAGGGGTGGAGATTCTATGGGCTAAAAGGATATTACCAAATATTCATACCCTATTTATCTCGGATATCTACATCAATGAGTTCTCTAAATCAAAATGAGATGTGTTTCTTGTGGATGAAAAAGTTATAGTATAATTTAATGTAATTGAAGAAGATTTTGATGAGTTATTAGATCATGATATTTCTAGAGGTGGGATTCACATAGATAGTGTTCTATGATGCATCAGTAACTGGGCATGGTTGTGTCTCGAAAAGGAGACAAGCGATGGTTGCCAATGGTTTAACTCAATTTGGGGCCACATGAGTTCAACTATGTGACCCACAATCTTGAGTTAAAAATTCTATTCTTTTCATTGATGATATAGAGAAACTACATGATGGGAATGTATTTTAACATCTAATCTTATCACAAGAGTCAAAAGTATGTCATTTAATAGATGGATCTGAAAATGAGATTGAGGTGATAGTTAGAGTTACTTATAGAATATGACATTGATATTTTCTATACTACCAGGAATGGGAATGTTGTAGTTGATTATATCAATGGTATATCTATTATACACCAAGTTAATGAGGTTTTGGAGATTTTAGCCTCATGAAAAATAACCTTAATTAATGGATATGATGCAGCTTACCTCTAGTCCATGGTTTCCAACCTTCCACTCTTGCAGTTAGTTAGGGATGATTAAATTTGCGGATACTGGATGTGATACCATATGTTCTTAGATGTCCACAGGGCACACTTCTAATGGATATTCACAATGTCAGTAACACATCATTCATTTAGAGGATGCATAGTTGTAATAATTGAATTTTAGGGTGAGGTTATAAGGGAGTTTTATAAATACCATTTGTGGGTACACCCTGTCTCAAATAATATTTACTAATAAATTTTACATCAGTTTTAGTGGATATGTATAAAGAAGATAGTGTAAGAGTTTATGTCTCGATTCCATACATTCCAGTAGGTAAAAGTTGAGTGCCAGGTTCCATCAGGTTTATCTCAGCCCCTTAAGGTTCTGAAATGGAAGTGGGATGGAATATCGATGGAAATTGTGATGGGTTTATCACAAACAACTATGGGAAACAATTCTATATGGATTCTCAGTGACCGACTCGCCATGTAGAACCACTTATGAGCTATCTGAGAGTATAGATCAATATATATCTTCCTAGGACTCTTTGTTAATGAGATAGAGTAACTTCTAAAGTCCCATAGATTTATATTTCAAACTGTGAGGCACGTTTCACATCATAGTTATGCAATAGATTATAGGAGGCATTTTGGACTCACTTATGATTAAAGACAAAATTTCATCCCCAAACAGATGGCTAGATGGATAAGGTCATTTATGTTATGGATGATAAATTGTGGGATTGCATCATTGACTTTAGTCGTAGGTGGGAGGACCACCTACCAAGGAAAGATTTTTCCTACAACAATAGTTACCACTCCACCATTGCTATAACACCATTTGAGGACTTTTATAGGAAACATTGCCTATAAACACTTTGGTAAGATAACCTAGTAGAGTCAGTACCCATGGGTCCATAGTTGTTACATGTGACTACTAAGAAGGGGAATATCACTCAAGAGTGGATGATGACTACGAACATCTGAAATAACCCTTATATTGAATGATGGCAGAGACATTTGGAGATTGAGTACAGTAACCATAACTTCATTTAGGTCTCTTATCAAAGATGGCTATAGAGATTTGGCCTTGGATGGATGTTATATCTAATGTTTATCATCCCTTTTTAGATTCAACATATATTTGGAGAGGTGGTGTATCAAATAACTATACCCCCACATTTGCATCAGTTACAAGATGTCTTCTACATGTCACAGTTTAAGAGATAAGTGCATGATCCATCACTAGACATATACTACAAAAATATGGGAATCGATGGTGGATATACCTTTGTCGAGTACCCATTTGAGATCATGTATTTGTATGATAGAATCCCTCATGGGTCAATGATTCCAAAGGTGTGTGTATGGTTGTAGCATGAGAATGTCTTGGATAGCATGTGGGAAATAGAGGCTTAGATTCATGCAAAATATCTACATCCTTTTGTATATCCTTTTTAGGCTTTCATCGACATACATCCCTAATTCAGGTAGAATGTAATGTCCCTAATTTTTTTTGTGTATTATTATTAAATATTTAATGGAATTAATTCTAGACTAGGTACTAAGATGGAGTGCAATTCTGAGGCCTAGTGTGATCAAAATAAATATTTTTAATATATTAAATACATAAAATATATTAAATACAATGCATGATAAATTTCTGTGAAAAGTGGAATAACATCTAAATGAATTCCCAGATATGAAATCATAGGGTATGGTTGCATCCAGAATAGAATCATCAGCCTATGACATGCCTATCATCATTCAGTGTAGGTCAGTTATGAATTTATTTGTTTTGGACATTTTACATAAATCAGAATAATTGCAAATTTATTTTAAATTAATGCTAATAGATGGAGAAACAATCTGTTTTCTTGATTTAAAACAGGTAGGTTCCTAGTGTTTGGCTCATAACCCTGGAAAACATCCTAGAGAATATGGAGAGAACATGGAGAATTATCTCTATTGAAAACGATGTCAGAGCCTTTTATTGGAGATTGACAAACATTATTTTGATGAATCTATCTAATAAAATTGAAACAAAGATCAATCTACTTCAAAATATAATCCATCCCAGTGGTATGGTGTGTTGTTTTAATTCATTCTTCCACGATCATTGATTTAATGATGAACGCTCATCCACCCAAGAACATGTGGTCCTATATTTTTATTTTAATTGCAAGAGGGATTGATTTCATGTTTAATTTGGTCCATTGATAAAATTTTGATTTAGATTTATGATCATTACAATGGAATTGATTAGTGGAATAAATAAAAAGAGCCATGTTTTGTTCCCCAATTATTTTCTATATGATTTTATTCCCCTTTATCCCCACAAATTCTTCATTTTTCACATGGTTATGAATAGATGATAATTGTTCATTTGAATCATGATACACCAATCTAAAATTGTAGATCTGGAATTATGATGACCTAATAGTGGTTAGAGGGTGATGGTGACAGACCGATTAGAGTATTCTGGGAGATATATTTCTTCGAGCATTCCTTGAACAGATGAGAAGAATTGTATTGGGGTGGTTTGGAGGCCCTAAACATACCCAATCGATGAATGAGTGATCAGGTGACTTTGGATCTAGAGATTACTGATGAGGCACGACTAGAATAGGTGGACAAAGCATTGGGGAAGATGACCGAAATTTAAACTATCATTTCTAGAAAATCCTGATGAACAAGACATGTATCTCGTGATACATGGAGTCTAGGACCTGTGGAGGGGCATCTAGGGTTTTGGAAGTAGTGAAGTGACACATGGCGTGTGACACCAGACACAAGGCATTTATGACATTTACTATAACCCATAATATATCTTGGAGGATAAAAGGACATGGGGGAGAACCCAACCTTCCTACACATCATTCCTAAATGGCATGTACCCCACCACATGGAATTCCTGGGATGGTTACAAGGATAACCTCATGTACTGGTGCAATGGTAGGATGACATGGGTTAACACTATTTATTGGAACACGCCCAGAGAACATTGGTGGACCCCAGATAGAGGGTCACATCTTGTGACCCCTACACATAGCATGTATTGATATTCTACATGACTTGTTATTTTCACTCATATCATTATTGATGGGTAGTACCTGAGGTCAAGGGACATGACCTATGATCCTAATACAATTAGTGTACAGTTTTCAATAATCCTTGATCTCTATGTCAATAGTATATTGGAAATTTTTTATTTGGGTTTGTTCCCCTTGCACGTTACACTTAGAATAGTTTGAATCATATCTTATACATATGATTCTGACCCCCTTTAGGAGGACTTTCCAGATAAGTCATGGTATATGACATGGCCCTAGTAGTGATCCTCGTTGATGAATCATGATCTTCCTACTTGTGGAATTGCTTATCCCTGAGAAAGTGTATCATATTTTATCTTTATATATACTAGTGTATAAATCCTTCATGATAACTCCCAAAAAATATTACTTCTTATGTAGACTTCATCAGTGCTATCAGAATCAAGAGTATATGATCCCAGATTAGAACATTATAGAATCATCGGATTGAATTTCAAGGGTTGATATGCGGTTTTTGTGTCTTACCACTAGTCTACGAGTCTGGTATTGAGTGTATCTGGATATTTTCATGTTATATGTATTGCAGAAATATTAAATGTAGAGTTGTCTATTCAATTATTTTGTGTATTTAGTTGTGATTTCATGGTGCCCTACCATGTATTGTTATACTCAACCATGCATGGGCTTTGCTCGCGCGTGTCATGTCTTGTGTAGATAAGAAAACTTTTTAAGGAGTCTATGTCATACTAGGACTAGTGGGACCTTTTTGAGTTCCATAATAGTTGAGGTGATCTTACGGATTCATACAGCTATCCTAGTGCCTATCATGTTTATTGTTTGGACTTTTTTGATTACATACTAATTTGTTTTGAGGGATTATATTATGGACCATTTTACATTAATTCACTATTCCTTCCAATTGAAATGTACTGGTTGGATTTAGTGGTATGGATTCATTTTTTTCCTTTCTAGTTTTTACATTTCATCATTTTCAGGCATGGAGATGTGTGTGTGTGGGTGTACTGGTAAATAGGAATTGTCTCCCATGTTAATCATATGCCTACTTAGTGCAAGCCACCTGCCCATGGCCTATTAGAGGCATGATTGGGGAGTCGTGGTATGGGTCTCACATGGAAGATTTCTAACATGTGATGAAAATTTTAACATCAATAATTCATTGTATTATCTGAAGGGTTATACTAATCGATGGAGGTCATTAATAAAAAATAATTTGGAATAAGATCAAACCAAATGTGTGGATCTAAAAAACATTCATAAAATTAATTTGTAATTATTTTATATGAAATTTCTGATTAATCTACCAAATAAATAAATGGGTTTCCACAAGAGAATGAAGTTGATTTTTCAACTAATTTAATCTTTATTGAAATACCAATATCAGAGACTACCAATAGAATGACCACTATGGAAGATGTGTAGTTAAAGAAAAAAATAGATGATTTGTGTGATAAGGGATATATTCCCCACAATGTTTCTCAATGGTGAGTCCCTATTCACTTTTTTAAGTAAAATTTTGGATTCATTGAGATTTTTAGTAATTATTGCGATATCCCTTTTATTACAATAATCTATTTGTTTCATATGTTTCACATTGCTAACATATTTGATCAACTTAAGGGAGTAATTTTTATCATTTATTCTACATCATTATCGATATAAAAAGTTATCTGTAAATAAAAAAACGATGAAATCATTCTAAATGAGTTATGGGATATAAATGGTTTCATAAATTCAATGTGGATTAAAAATTTAAATCATTTTATTAATTAATATAATTTATATAGTATTAAAGTAATATATTTATAATTTATTGGTGGTTTTCATTCATGGAATATTAATATATTCTAATTGAAATGTTGACTATGAGAATCACTTATAGGGAGTTTATAAAACTCTTAGAATTGAATAGTAATATGTGAAATAATATAAGTGTTATTTTGGGATTCATTAATTTTTTATAGTAAATATTTTACAAATGGATAGATTCTCATTTTATCTAATGAAAAATATGGTTGTTAGATAATGGACTACACCATCAAACATAACTGAGTTATTTTATTTTGGTGGTTTGTTAGGTTACTATTTTCAATTTGTCATTAAATTTATTATTGGATACGTAATTAACTAGGATTACCCACCAATTTTTTATGTTCATATTGAAAGCATATTTTTAGAATTTTAAGAGGAATTAGTGAGTAAATTTGATAGTTCTGCAATTTTGACCCCACTATCTGGAAAATATGAGTTTGGGATATACACGACAATAGATGAAGGGAGTAGTTTTTTCATATGATAAAAGTTAATATTCATCAATAAAGTTTATGAATCATGAAAAAAATATATCTTATGATATTTTTAACATCCATCCCCTCCTTAATTGTTTTAGTCTAGGATGAATTTCTACTTGGCCTTATGTGATATCCACAAGGATCCAGATGTTGTAAATAAATGAAAATCGATTAAAAACCACTGATAAAAAATATTTCATTTCTGAAAAAATAAAATACATAAAATACTATTATTAAAAAATAACCACAAAATAATAAATGACAACAATTCACAAAAACTCAATGTAATAAATTTGGTATCAAATTCAAACATCAATAGATTACCAAAGTGGAAGAAAACTAATCTAAAAGTGCAGAAACATATATGAAACCAACAAAAGTTAAGGAATATAAAGAAAAAAAACTCAAAGATACACATAAAACTCCATTCTATAGTATCACAAAGATATAAAATAGAAATGTTACATATTCTATTTTCATGTATCCAAATATAAAATATCAACAAAATCACAGAATTCTACAAAGTAGCGGTGAGTAATGAAACTCAATAGCCTATGCCCAAATGCCTTCACAACTCAAGACACATATATAAAACAAGATATCATATATATATATATATATATTTATTTATATTTATATAATTGTGTTATACAATTAAATAAATATTATTTCATAAAAAAATGATTTCTACTTCAAATTTTTTTTCAAAAATAAATCATTTACTATGTAAAGAAACTAAAAAGAAATTTAAGTTTTTATAAATTTTAATTTAGAATTACACTATCTATTTAAAATATCCCCACACACAAACTCCCACCCACTCATTTATAGTGTTTACCATTGATGATGGAACTTCACATCCATATATAGTCCATTGGATGGTTGTAATTTACTATCATCATCCATCCCATTCAACTCACTCTTAACCATTTAATCTACCATATTCAAATATATAATTGAAACAACATTCGAATAAAACATAACTTTTATTGAAAAAACATTTTGATACCTAAAAAATCAATAACCATTTTAGAATTATCATTTTAAATTCATCTTAGTAAATATACATTTTAAAAAACACGTAATTTTTATAATTAAATAATCTTCTAGAAAATAAAGTCTCTATAAATCAACTACACAACTTTTTATTTATAAATATAAATAAAAATAAACATATAAAACTAGTACTTAATATTCTAATAACAGGATTTGATAATGAATCCATCTACCATTATAATTAAAGAGAAAACAATGAATAGAATTATAACACAAACAATATAGTGTAGAATATCTGAAATAAACATTAGATATCTCTCCCTAGAATAATCATAATAATAGATCATCATGATTGGTATCAACCATCCCAGATATATCCAAAATTGACTAGATATAGGTTTCAAAAAGACTGAATGAAAGTAGATCTTTGAAAAACTATTTAAAACTCTCATTAATGAAGACTGATCGTGGATATTATGCATCTTCCTAGGAATAAAATCCTTTGGATTGATTCTAGTTATAAGGGGGGAGATCCAAATCATTAAAATTAAGAAAATATTTTATAGGGTAATAAATTGGTAAAAAAATAGATTTAAATCAACTCCTAAGCCAGATCCACTTTATGGTTATCTAATTATAAATTGGCCATAATTGGGTTGTATAGTTTGGAAAACTGTGCACCAACCATGAACCATAATACGACTTTATAATTACCAGGAATTATTGGTCTTCATGGTTAGAAAAATCATGTTCCAGCCCCGAATAAGAACTGTATGTGACAATTCATGATTTTTCCTAGGTGGACGTAGTGCTTGGAAAAAATGTTCACCTAAAAGTGTGCTTTCCTAGAAGCATCAGTTTCAACTTTTTTGGTTTCCTATAGTACTTCCATGGTTTCTAATAACCCTACACCAACCATGAACCTTTTAGAATCACCCAAAAACATTAGAAAATTTTCATATAAAGTCACTCAAACATGTAACAAACTCTTTAAATAAATAAATATAATAATTAATGTTTTACATAATTGTATCGACGCGTAAAATATCATTTCATTTTCTCATTCCAATGTCTCCTCCAAAATCTGACATTGTTTCAACAAATCCTATACAAGACAGATCTGTTTTCCACACAATGCATTCATTTTCCTATCATCCATCTAAATTGAAATGTGTACCAATGAAGCATTAGGATCTATAAGATCATGATCCCATAAAATCATAGTGTCAGGATGAATTTAATATTTATTCGGTTTATATACATGAAATACAATATGCACGGATGTAAATAATGATAGGAACATAATCCAATATTCCATCAAACCAACCACTTCATGTGTCTTGAATGGTCATATATATATGGAGGGAAAAATTTATTTCAACCCAAAATAATGATTTCTAGGTCTTTGTCACGTCCTCAAAAATATATGATCCATCATATATAATGATATAGACCCTAGATGATTATCCTTATATGTTTTTTTATGACTCTATGATATTTAAATTAGTTTTCTAATAAAATGTATAATCTATGATTTCACTTGGAAAAGGCTCATCCAACAAGTGATGCCTCACATGATTCCACACAATAATATGTGGGACAACACGTACTCATATTAAATGCTTGAATATGTTCCATAAGTATCAAGGCATGATAAATGTTATTGCCTAAGAACTCCACTAATAGTATCGTATCATCCCTTGAACCAACAATATCCATTATAAAATAATAAAAAATTTCTTCAAATGTTTTTAACAATTGATTGGATTGTCCGTCTGTGTGAGGAAAATATTCTGTACTTTTAGTCCAATGAGTCCAAATATATTTCTCTAAGGATTTCTATAAATGAGAAATGAATCATAACATTGTATATCACTATTGAAATAGGTACACCATGCCTTATTACACTTATCCGATATAGATTTGAGACAATTACTATACTTTATGAGATTCACAAATATGGGTGAAATTAGAATAATTTGTATGATGATCCAGAATTAACTATATTACATTATGTTTCCAAACCATTTTTGGGAGACCTATCATGAAATTCTCGATTATCTAATCACCTTTTTAAACAATAATAGATAAATATTGAAACATACATGTTGGTTGATGATATTCTACTTTAACCTACTAATAATCTACAAATCATGAAACAATATCAGCCACATTTTGTTTCAATCCATCAAAATGAAATTGTACTTTCATCTCTTTATCAATCATCTGTATTCCTGATGGAACATCCCATATTGTTTGGTGGTAACCATGATGGATTTATTCCTAAAATCATATAGGTACGACAATCCATTTTCTAAACCAAAGCATTAAACTCCCATCCATCATTCAATTATAAATGGCCTCCCCACCATTAGGCTTTGAATTTATACAGGGAATTATAAATGCGATGAATGTGACCCTTTAAATATCTCATCCAAATCATGAAATGATATTACTGTAATGAAAACTACCAACACACATTGGTCTCATCATTCCATATGCATTATAGCTATAACGGATATCAAATTCTATTAGTATGAGTTTTTTTTCCAACCCATTATACATATTTCAACTTAATACATATTCCTCCATATTTCCTTTATCAGGTGTATACATTATGTATAAGTCATAAATTTATAGATACAACCAACATATTCAATTTTTATAGTTAAAAACCCTATGTGAGGAAATATATTCTAGTATCTTGTGAACTATAAACACTTTGAAATTATATGCAACGAGACAAATGAACCTTGTATTCAATGAATGGAATATTAAAGATAACACCAACTCATGTGAGGTGTATTTATTCTAATTAATCCATAACTTCCTTGATCTATATGAAACTACTAGTTCTCCCTTCACGAACAAAAATATGGAACCAGATCCGAAAGCATCACATTACTCTAGATACAATTTTCTTGATTCTGGAAAAAATAATAATATTTGTAACATAAGGATGAAATTAAGCTCTTAAAAATATGTTTTATATTCCTAATTAAATTGTAATGGAACCTTATTACTTCTTAATATAATAATTAGTAAATCTAGTAATGAATATTTATGATGAAATAATCAGTAATAATCCGCAAATCTATACAAACTGTGTTTCCTAAATATATATATTTTTAGTTTCAATGAGTTAAGAGCTTCTATATTTTATAGATCCATAGAAATTGATATCTTAGAGATTACATGGAAAATGAATCGTAATTACTATATCAAAAAATAACCATATTTTTATTTTTAATATAGAAGATGATCCCTCAAGACTCCAAACACTTTACCTTGTGTTTCTCGTGCTCATAATAGGTTCTTGAATATAACATCATGTCATCCAGAAACATCATCATAGAAGAATAAAAATACCTATTAAATATCCAATTAATCAATTCCATAAAGATCACTCGTGAATTTTTATTATTGAAATTAATTACCAAATATTCCTAATGGATATATCTACTTATGAATGATTTATTTTAAATATCCACTTTTAGAACATGTAATTAGTGATATCTCTATTCCTAGTTGGTTTACAAGAACTACTGGTATCCCCTCAATTGGTTGTAGAAATAAAAAATTCATGGATATGGATATCAATAATTTAACATAACATTGTTAATATTATTATAATAGTCACACCGCCTATGTTTTACATTCAACTTTTAGAAAAACAACACGGGAGTTTCCCATGGAGACATGATAGGACAAATAAACACATTGACTTCCCACTCATCATACTGCACTTTTAGTCCTATTAATTAATTTTGACCCACCTGATAAGTTTTAATGGAAATAGGACTAATACTCTGAAATATATAATTCATTAACATTGTTTTATTGTGGGTGGGAACCCTAAGAATTTTATTTGAATAAAAATATGAAAAAAAATTAATGTTTTTAGAAATATTTATATTCTTAATCTCATATATTGATCCCAATGTCATCACTTCTAACTGGTATGAGATCAGTCAATATAATGGTGAAAAAATTCTTATTTCTTGAACCTTTACATTAGGTTCCCCATTAATGAGACACCAGACAACATCGTCTGTTCTAAAACTGACACTTCATGTATAACAGTCGATGTGAGCATTGTAAACTATCAATCAATCCAAACCCGTTAATATTTCATGGTAATCTATCTCATACCTATAGGAATCACATACCATGAACCATCCTTCAATAGTTATCATTTATTTTTTACATATGATGTCTCTAAATTCCCTTTCTTCTAAAAGGATTTCTATGTTTTAACAGTGGAGGAATTATCTAATAACTGAAAATAACAAAATTAAAATTATTGGATGAAATAAATGAATGGGATGTAGCCATATAAAAAAATACATTCATGATGGTATAATTCAAAATAAATTTACATATCATTGATGATGATCTATACTAATAATCGACAAAATTTTTTATCACCATATAATTTCATTTTCCTATCACTTGTTTTTTATTTCCTTGTTGAGATTGAAATTAATGTAAATTCAGGGTATTCCTAAAAACACAATGGATATATCAATTATTAAAACTTGATTTATTTTTCAATCATCATTTTTTCAAAGAAAACAATGTCTACTAACTATAAGGTGTGTCCCAAACACTTGATCATGGAGCACTATGAAAATGGAACAAAACAATATAAATCTAGTTGAAAATGTAGAACAATATGGGTGGTTTCATATAATATATCTTCATGTTACCTCAATAACCACATTGGAAACATCCTATACTATTATTTAGCTTCATAAGAGGATTTATAGATTTATCCATACCATTCATATCCATTCCACTATCATTGAAAAAAGTGTTGTTCCTCTACCTACAGCTAGATTTAGAGTCACCATGATTACACATAGGTATTAAAATGATCCTCCTCATATTTCATATGATATTTTCTTTTCTTATATTTTCACTATATTTACCTTTAATGTGAAATATTTTTTAAATAACACAAAAATAACCAATATAATCTAATACCTTGATCCAAATTCAAATAAGTGAGCATTCAAGGAAGCAGTACCAGCAACACTTCAAATAGAATAGTCTGAATTCAAAAGAAAAATTGTATACTCTATCACTATGAGGACCTTATACATTATGTTGAAAATGTCTTACACTCATGAAATTAAGAATTTATGAAGATAAAATTGTTTTTTTAATAATTTCTCAAAATAATCCCGAACAATTACGTTTTAATATTTAGAATGAAAAACTAAATCCCATGAATGGAACAAAAGATCCTCTATGATATATATTACCAAAAATTATTTTATCTTTATCAGTGTTCTAAGGAAATTGAATATTTGATTTATCTTATTCAGCCACTCCTCTGCCATATTGGTTCTGAGTCACACTAAAACATGGTTGGATTATATTTCTATAATTGGATGGAATCATTCACCTGCCTCGGTTCTTCCCACATTTTCTTTATATCCCTAACCTGAAAAATAGGGACTATAATCAAAATAAGTTTGTGGTTCATAGATGCCTCAGGTGAAACAATGTTTTCAGTAGTGTCCCCCAATTAGTTTCTGAAATTCCTTACATGTGCCATTTTTTATTAAATAATGAACACTTTATTTCTCACTCATTAGCATATGAAGGCTTGATAATATCAAACATTAAAACATCACATATATTCAAACATTGATTTTTAAAATTCAACCTTTTTCCTCATTTAATAAATTTTTGAGAATATTTAATTTTATTAAAAATAATAATATTTTTAAAATATCATAGTCATTATTTTTCCAAAATATCAAAATTAAAAAAATTAATATTTTTCAAATACTACTATTTTTTTCTGAAAATAATAATTCATTAATAAAAATAAAATATATTCTATTAGTGGGAAGCCATTTCTAAAATTCATGAAATTCTCATCTCATTGGCTAATCCCATGACAATGAGATTACAAAAATTATAATTTTCTCCAAAACACAAAAGTACTAAAATCCATGGTGACATGACATTCAACAATAAATAAATATTTATATATTTTTATTCTCAATATTTCATGTTCTTAAATCCTACACATATATACCATCCCAACTCAAGGTTTAATCATAATTATTCTCAAATCGAGGATTATTAAATGATTACCATTTTTACCAAATTATATACGGATCGACCATGATTGTTTCCACATATATTCTAGAGACAAAATAATCTGATACATTATGTAACATTTCCCCCCTTCCAATTGGATTGAGTCGATGTGGAATTTTTACATAGACTTAATAGAAAATATAGTTGATCTAAATTCTTGTAATAAATTATATGGGATTCAATACATTTGGTGGTTTATTTTCCCTTTGGGAAGTACAAAAACCCTAGAAAACCCATTATTAATAAATAAAAATCAACTGACTAATGATAACAATGTATGAAGAATTGATGTATTACAATTGATAACAAATCTAATATATAATAGACTACAAATGAATAAGAAAACTAAATTTATATTTCATAATGGATGAAAAAAACTCAAGTAATCTAATGTGGAAACTCTAAGATGCCACTCCAAATCCATACTCGGTTATCACAAAACACCATTAAAGAAATATGATACATTCCTATTACCAATATCCTAATGTAAAATATTTTAAATACTCCCCAACATGCTAATAAAGGGTTGTTTAATGATACTATGTAGTCTTTCACAAAATGAATTCCCTTCTAACTCAACTATGATAGAAAAAGATAGAAAATTTATATAAAACAATTTACATAACTTTTTTTATAAAACACTATTTATAATAGTTTATATCATAATATAAAATGGAAAAACAGTTTTCTTAAACAAATCATTTACAATGGAAAATAAATAATTAGGTTTTTTAAAAATTTATCAATCATATTTTGGAATTACCCATTCTTTTTCTCAACCCCCCCCCCCCCCACAAATCTAAAAGGAACTATCATTGTATTTACCAATAATGACGAATCATCACATCCATAGATAGTCCATTTGATGATGGTACATGACAACCATTATTCATTTCATTCAAATAAGTCTTAATCATTTAATCCATCCACATGCCAAACTATTACAATAAAATTATTATCTCATTTAAAACAAATTTCCTTTCATCGAACAGAATTCCATTTGAAAACAATCGTTTTGAAATTATTATACCATATTTATATTATACCAAAATTTATAAAATTCACAATTCCATAAATCATCACCAAAATAAGATTCCATAAATAACTTGTACAATAATTTCACAAAAAATTTCATTAAAAAAATATACTAAAAATAATCCTTCATGTTCTATTTAGAGGATTCAATATTGAATCCACCTACCTGAGGAATTCTAGTTATAACGAAGAATGGTAAGACAAATACTGTCAATCTGGGATGAATCTCCATGAACATGACATAGATATAATTAACTAGAATATGCAGATAAATTTCTCATAGTTATTAGAATCAAACATCATATATATACCCCAAATTTAATAGATCCAGGATTTAGAAAGATTTATGGAATGAAGATCAATGAAAAACAACAAAAATATATCATATTTGAAGACATAACAATGAAAATTGGGCATGAATGAAAGAATAAAATCGTCTATATCTATTTCAGTTTGAATGGTCTAGGTTCCATAGACTTTTGGATGAGGAAATTCTTTTTAGAGTTGAAAATATTGAAAAAAAGTGGTTTTCATCTAATTTAGAGATAGATTCAAATTTTTATGATTTAATTTTAAAACATCCATTGTTGGGCCTCAAAGTATTAGAAACTATCCGTCAATTGTGTCCCAGTATTTGTCTCAAGAATCACCTCACATGATCGGTCTACAATGTCAGAAAACCCATGTTCCAATAATGAATAATCCTGATATACCTCAGTTCATTTTTTTTATTAGCTGGCTTCACAGTTTGGACATTTTTTAATCAAAATTGTCACCATATCCAAATCCAATGTTTCACCATTCCCAATTTCTTATAGGAGATTCATTGTTTCCATTAACCATGAATCAATTATAAACCTTTATAAAAGAGAATGAAACCTTCAAAATTTCTTCCATAACTTCCCAAATTCACCCAAAATCATTACACACCTAAAAATAAAAACAATGGGTTAAACTATTTACACCAAGGGTTCTAGAATATTGAGCTAGAAGATTTATTTACTTTTCTTTGAAGATACACAGAAATTATATTTATGTTCCAATACATTAGATATACATATACCATGAGAGAAAAATAAATCATATCATATAAATACATCTACAATAGGAAATGATAATACTTAAGCTTCCCAAGGATTAATATCACTGAATAAACTACCACCCATAGAAATAAATTAAGGTATTTGACACATTGATTATGAATGATAAATAATTAATGACTTTAATGATGATTTATCGGAATACAACATTCCATGTTATTATAAATATAGATATGGTAATTATTATTAAAGGGGAGACATTACCAAATTTAAAAATTACTGTTAAATCATCGTTATTTGATGTGATAAAAAATTCTAAATTAGAGATATAAATTTTAAGGAGAAAAATAAATCATAGGTTGATGGAGAGTTGGAATAAATTTTATTTGGAGTCCTAAAATTTGGAAAGAAAATATATATTCCATTTATACCTGATATGAAGAGGGAGTTGTTGGATAATCCTCATATATAAAATTTCCCTACACACTGTTATAAAACAATGATGTAACTGGGTTTATCGAGAGATTATAAGTAGGATAACAAGATATAAGAAGTAATTTAGTATATGTCTAGATGTTATTTCTATCAACAAGTGATATTTGAGTGAAAATATCCTAGTGGATTCATCTAACTTCTACATATTCATATAGTGATATGGGATTCCATTTCTATAGAATTTATTATAGTAAAATTGATGAATAATATCAATAATGATGAAATTTGGTCCATTATTGATCACCTTACCTAACTAGTAAATTTCATCACTATAATAGAATATTTAATTCTTCAGAACCTGTCGTTTATTATAATTAATTTAGGTAAAGGAATTCAAAAAGGAAAAAATATCCAATCCTTTTAATCATGAACCCAATTGTGTACCAATTTTTTTATGTATTTTTATAAGGATATTGATATTGGTATTCATAAAATAATAGTGTATCATCCTCAAACGGATGGATATAATGAATGTCCTATTCAAAAACTAAAAGATAGTATTAGTTCATGAAAAAATATTGTTAATTTTTAAAGGATATCTATATTTACACCTATTATGTTATTAACTTAAAAATATATTTCATCCATGTATTAAAATAGAATCATATAAATAATTACTTGGAAATAAATTTTAAAGACCCACTTGATTGTATGATGTATGCAAAAGGAATTAGGTTGGCACAAAAAATGATGAAGAGAAAATGATAGAGGTATAGACTATTCAGTTATATAATAATCTATAACAATATAGGGAAAAGTTGAACATTGTACATTTTAAGAATTATTTATAATTTTATGTTCGGTATAATGTTTTCATTAATTTATCTCTATATATGGGTGTCATATGGTTTGTTAAGAAGGGAAAATAGATCCCAAGGTACAACGAACCCATTGAAATTTTTGAATGGATTGGACCTATGGATTATCTATTAAAAATTACCAAAATAATATATAAAAAACAATATTCATTCAATATATATTAATTAATGAAATATATTCATGACCCAACTTATGGGATCATATATAAAGGAAAACAATTTTATCCTGGTCAGTCTTACTGTGAATATCCAATCCATATTCCTGATGCTAAAGAGAATATATTGAGTAATCAGATGACACAACTTGTATAGGAGAAAAAGAAAAATAAATAAAATTGTTTTATTTATGAAGTAACCTGAGTAATGATTGATGAAAAACCACCCACATCAGTTTAAATTGTCATATAAATGAATATTTTGAAGGAATTTTTTTGTACAATAGATGATTTTAACACCAAAGCTACATTTATACAAGTGAAAAATCAATTTTAATAAATATATGATAAAATAAAATTCATATTTCTTGAATAAAACAATATTTTTATTTGATATTTTTCTTATATTTTAGAAATAAATTTATAATAAATTTTATAAATATTCACTTAGAAATATTAATTAATAAAAATAAATGAATTAATATTTATCTATACCAAAATTTATTTATTATAAATTTTTTTAATCTTTAAAAATTATAATTTATTAAATTTAAAATTTATTAAAATACATAGATTATTATTTGGGTGAATTTTGTGAAATTTTTCAGAGAAATGTGTTATGAAAACATTTATACTAAAAAATGCATATTGTCTACCCATTTCGATTAATTAAAATAATCATTTGTGATGGAGTATTTATATAAATATTTTGGATTATATATCAAAATATATTACTTGAAATGAATAAAAATATTATTATAATTAAATATTTAATATAATATCATCTTATACATGAATAAATCATTTCATGAAAACCCATTTTTTTGGAAATTTTGTGGGATAATTTTTATACATAAATCAACTTAATTTTAATTATAAATTTGTTAAAATGGTTTCCATATTTGGAATGATCATAATAAATATTACTTAAATATGTAAACAAATATATTTCACATAATGATTGATATAAATATTAAAAATTAATTATGTGGGATATGGTTAATATTGGGGTTTTCCTGGAAAATGATCTTGTATTAATATTAAAAATTCCCACATAAAGAATTATTAATTTATTAAAAATTATTCATATTTATTATCATTGGTTATAATTTAGAAAATATTAATAATTTTATTTCATTCTTATTTGTTCATTACTTTTCTAAAAATGACATACTATTTAGAAAAATAAAATGGTAAAAGTACGTTATATTAGAGGACAACAGAGTTACATTAATAAAAAATGTTTATTTTATGTATATGGGGCGTGGAACCACCAGACCATCAATTTTAATCATAATCTCTATATTTTTGGGGCACTTGGGGTGAGGTTTACTACCCATTATTGAATAGTTTTAAAATATACAATAATATCACTTCTCATAAATTATAGAAGGGAACTCCCTTCTATTACTTATTCAATCTTACAATTCCATTTTTCCAACCAAACCATAAATTAATATATCCACAAAAACCTTATATATATTCTATATGTATTGGTATTCTGTACAGACAACCCCTTCGGTCATTAAAAAGACATTCAATTGTGGTTTCCCAATGAGTGGCTAGTCTTATGAAAAATAAACTGTCTTAACCATTATTCATTTAATACCATAAATTATGTCATAGAAAACCAATATATTGACAATAGTGTTTAGAACATTATGATATGACAATATGTTGATTACATAGTATTTATTCACCTCCTTTAACATCAAATGTTAATTAAATCCATCCCCCATGAGTAATGTGGACCACCACATCTCGAAGCAGTGTAATAATTTTTCTATCACAAGCTCACATGAATAGTCATAATGAAAAAATGATTAACATATTTAATAATTATGAAATGTTTAATGAAACGGTTCTTTGTGTTTCCCAATGGTACCCGATACCAAGTTTGTCACCTGACCTTAAGCACATTTCCTCAAATGCCAGAAGATGTCAACTTGCATTGATGGACTTGGGTGTGATAGTGGAGAAACTATGACCTCATCTATAGATAATGCACAATATAATGAAAAATAATAAAAGTTACGGGAGTAGTAATACAATAAAACAATTTTAACAATGGAAGGATGATAGTAAAGTCAACTGCATCATATATATAAATAATGAATGTGACATGTATCTCGGACGACATCAAAACATGTAATAATACTAGAAGACAAAACAGAAACCAATGAACTGAAGAGTAAATAATCACCATCAGCATAAATATCTTCATCTTGTTCCCTCACTCCCAATCTTCATAGAAATCATGTACCTATGTTGAAGGGTGATTTCCCTTGTTATTACTGACAACCATATAATCTATTTGGGTCCAAAAGCATTACCTCAATAGGGTGTGAGGCTAATCCTAGTAGGAAACCACCAAAAGCCTTGTGGATAATTGTTTGTGAATATATATAGTAGGCAATATGCATAAATGATGAAACATCAAGGAAGTACTCAAAAATAAAAAATATTACAGTTTCCAAATTCATTCATTTACATTTATTAATTACTCATACTGTTGAATAATGTATCATTGTGATCTAGCCAAATATATGTATCCCCCTGTACAACCACAGAAAACAGACATCCCAAAATTCCTCTTAATGATAATGTAAGACAGATTACATGCATGTGCTTTGGCATGTATGAATTTTCACAATAATATAATAATTTTAAAACAACCCACTGGGAAAGTACTCACAACCTAACCCCCTTGGTTTAACATATCCTCAAATTAATAATAAAAATGACCCTCTACAAAAAAATCACACAGTCTAACTCCCTCGGTCTCATAAACACTAATAAAAAACAGAAAAAAATTTGGAATCTCTCACAGTCAATACCCATTGGTATGCATTGTAAGAATAAAGTATAATGACCCTATGGAATCTCTCACTATCAATTACCAATGGTCTAATATTTATTTAATGACAACCCTCTCAGTAGCTCTCATATTCTAACCCCTCTAGTCAGTTAACCATGGAAACTCTCACAGTCAATACCTATGGACAATTATAACAAAAATTTATAATTAAAATACCCTACTATAGGAATCTCTCATATTAAATTCCCTTGTTCATACTTTCATAATTCATAACACATGCATATCATATAAACTACAACACTAGGCATGGATGATAAGGGTTGTATTTGAATTATTTTCATCTTTTTCGATTGTTTACTCTAGGATATGTGGTCTAAATAGTGTTTTGGTGTGTCATGGAAGATTCCCAGAGTTTTAGTGGAACATTTATTTTTTGTATAGATGAATTGATAACTCCATTTTCCAAAACATGTCTACCTGGGATTATGATAGAAGGACACCCTTCAATTTCATGCATCTAAGAGGCCTGACTTGTGCAGTTGTGTCTAGATGAATTGATAAGTCTCTTATTAAGGGTTTTCTTCCATTGAAAACATGATTGTATAATTTTTTATTTCAATATATAAATGATATTATATGGGTATGAATCATTGTTATGTGACGCTCAATGTTGGCAGTGATTGTGAAGGATCACCACAAGTATCAAAGTGGATTCCTCTTACATGTTAGTGAACATTTCCCTTATATATCATCAATGTGACCCAATCATAATGGGAAGAGAATTTTTGCTCTATCAATCCATCATGTTTCATGCTCCTGCTGAAAAGGCAGTGGTTCCTTGATCAATTATTAGTCTGTCACCCCCATTTGGGGAAGAAAATGGGTCATCTATCTACCTCTTTAGTAGAACCCATCAACTAGATAAATTATATGTATCCAATCTATTATCATGGTTAAAACATGTCGTGTTATTAGGTAATGGGACCTTAACTAAAAAATATGAACCCTCTTACTAGGAAAGGAAGTATTCTTAATGATTTATAGATTGATACTATCCTACTATGATATGAAAATTTTCCTCTATCAACTATTTACTTTAACCCTCTTATGGATTCTGGATATCATTCTATATCAATTGTGGTGTACCCTCCTATTTTTCTTATGTGGAGTACCTCTATAATGATATTGTTATCCTTAGCATTGAATCACATTTAGAAGGTATTTCATAACGTGGTTGTTTCTTATAGGAAGCCATGCAAGATTTTGGTTATGATTGATAGAATCTAGGAACTGTTAGACATCCTTCATAGGATATTAGCTAAGATCAATATACCCTTTAAATCCCATTTTTTGATTATATTGTTGAGAATATATATATATATATCCATTAAATATGATTTCGTTTTTTTCTAGATTTTGGGAAGATATTTTTTATAATCATGTTTCTCTATAAATCCACATTATTATTTAGTGTGTATGACTTGTTATGTATGAACTCACACCTATGGGAATTTCCATCATGTTTCATTTGTTATGATGATGATAGATATGTCGTCAGTGTAATAATGGATAATTGTGATACATGGAGCATTTGAATTTATATGATGGTCGTGGCATAGAGAACTATATTTACTCTATCTTAACATTTTAAATTTATATTTTTTAAGATACAATTTTTTTTGTTATTGGTGTACTTTTCCAATAAATATTTTGATGTACTATAGTACTCTTTTTGTTCCCAATTGTTTTTGGATGTATGGTTATTACTCTAGAATTTGCATCATTTTATTTTAATCCCCTAAACATAATCATCAAGATGGTTTTGTCTAAATTTCAAAGGCATAAAACAAGTGTTGGTAAAGTATAAGTATCCACAACTGAGGATCAATGTCTTCTTTAATTTTTTAAGTGGGAGACGATGGTTCTTTAAGGGTGACCTTCAACCACATTATCACTAGCTGTGAGTAAGCGATGCATATACACTGAAGAAAACATTCAAATGATTATATGGTCACAATTAATACATAGGTATTACCTTTTTTGTATCCAACACTACAGTAGAGTTCATTAGACACGTTATCCGGATCTTTCGGCCATACATATACTAGTTTTTGGGGGTCTTCATCAATAATATCATCATGTACTAGGCATTGAGGGAGGATCACACAATAAACCTATGGATGGTTCTCAACATACTCTTATAACACCAGCCCTATGGGAAGCAATCGACAGTCTAGTTCTAAATTCTGGAAGTCCACGTTCAAGGACATGTAATCATACATGATGGAGTTGTAGATGACCCAACATTGGTGGAAGAAGTGTTTGCACAAGAGCCTATTAGATTATCGATGGAGGGGTAGTGATTCCATCAGATAAAAGGCTATTATAAAATATTCATACCAAATTTATCACAAATATCAAAAATAATGAATGATATTACTCAAAAAAAAATATGTCTTTCATTTGGATGGAGAAGATCTATTATAATTTACTTCAACTGATGAATTTTTTGATGAGTGATGGGATCATAAGATTTCTAGAGGTGGGATTCTAGTAAACTTTGTTCGGTGATGCATCATGGACCAGACATGGTTGGGTCTTGAAGTAGAGACAAGTGATGGTTGCATATGGTTCACTCTATTTGAGTCCACAAGAGTTCAACTATGTGACCCACAATCTTGTGTTTTAAATACTAATCTTCACGTTAGAGATATAAAATCACTAACTAATGGGAAAGAAGTTTAACATTTCATCCAATCATAGGAGTCTCAAGTATATAATATCACAGATGGATCTGAAAATGAGATAGAGGTGATATCTAAATTTCCTTCCGGACTATGACCATGACATTTTCCATACTACAAGGAACGGAAATGTGGTAGTTAATGATCTCAGTCAGATATCTATTACATATCATGTGAATGAGCTGTTTGAGAAGTTAGCCACATTCAAGATATCCTTAAAGAATGGAGATGATGCAGCTTACCACTAGTCCATGGTATCCATCCTTCCACTCTGGCAGTTAGTTAGGGAGGCTCAACATGGGGATACTGATTGTGATACCATATTTGCTTGGATATCGACATGGAACACTTCTAATGGATATTCACAAGGTATAGAGAACATCATTCATTTAGAGGGTTCATAATAGTACCAACAACATTATAAGAGGAGGTTCTAAGGGAGTTTCATAAATCCCATTTGGTGGTATTCCATAGACCGAAGAAGATTTACTAAGAAATTTTATGTCTATTTTGGTAGATAAGTATAAAGAAGATAGTGTAAAAGTTTATATACCGCTGACTTACATGCCAGTAGGTGAAGGTTTAGAACTAGGTTCCATCGGGTTTTTCTCACCCCCTTGAGGATCAGAAATAAAAGTGTGATGGAATATCGATGGACATAGTGATGGGTTTACCAAATACATCTAGGGGAAATGATTCTATATGGGTTATTAATGACCAAATCACCATGTAGAACCACTTCCTAGATATCCTATTGCAGTGTTATGTAGATATCTTCAAAGGCCTCTATGTGAATGAGATAGTGTAGCTTCATGGAGTCCTATAGATTTCTATTCAAAATATCGATGCTCATTTCACATCATGGCTTTGGAATAGATTATAAGAGTCATTTTGCACTTAGTTATGGATGAGCACAACATTTCATCCCCAAACAGATGGACAGAAAGATTGGTTCATTTAGTTTCTAGAGGACACATTGTGGGATTACATCTTGGACTTTAGTCATAGTTTGGAGGAATACCTACAATGGATTGATTTTTCATACAAAAGCTGTTACCAATCTACCATTAATACAACAATATTTGAGGACTTGTACGGGTGACCTTGTCAATAAACACTTTTATAGAATCACCTAGGAGAGTTAGTACTCGGGGGTCCATAGTTTTTTCAACCGACTACTGAGAAGATGAATATCGCTCAAGAGTGGATGTGGATAATTCAACTCTAAAATAACCCTTATGATGAATGGTGGAAGAGACATTTGGATTTTGAGGACAGAGACCATATCTTCCTTCAGGACTCACATCAACAATGGTTGTAGATATTTGTGCAAGGATGAAAGTTATCTCTGATGTTCATGAAACCTTTTGAGATACATCATATAGTTGGTGAGGTGGTGTATCACTTAGCTATACCCCCATAGTTGCATCATGTACAAGATGCCTACCACGTGTCACAGTTGAGTGGATACATGCATGAACAATCACTAGTCATCAATTACAAGAAATATGTGAATTAATGATGGATATAACATTGTCGAGTAACCATTTGAAATCATGGATTGGCATGAGAGAATTCATCAGGTGTGAGTGATTTCCAAGGTGTGTGTCTTGTGGTAGCATGAGAATCTCTAGGAGAGCATGTGGGAACTAGTGGTTGAGATTCATGCGAAATATTCACATCCTTTAGCGTATCGTTTTTTTGGATTTTCAGGGATGTACAACCCAAATGTGGGGATAATTTAATGTCCCAGGTTTTTTTGTGGATTATTATTAAATATTAAATGGAATTAATTCTACAATAGGATCTAAGATGATGTGCAATTTTGAGGCCTAGTGTGATCAAAATAAATATTTGTAATATATTAAATACATTAAATATATTAAATAGTATTCACAATAATTTTTTGTGAAAATATGAATAACTTATAAATTAGTTCCCAGATATGAAATTAGAGGGTATGATTGTATCCAGAATTGAATCATCACCCAAGGAGGGGCCTAACATTGGACGGTGCAGGTCAGTTGCATTGTATTTTTTTTAAAATTATACATAAATAAGAATAATTACTAATTTATTTTATTTTAATGTTAATCAGTGGATCAAAAATCTTTTTTCTTGTTTTAAAATAGGTAGGATCCTAGGGTTTAGCTCACAACACATGAAAACATCTTGGAGGATATTGAGAGAAATTGGAGAAATCTCTCTATGGAAAACAATGACATAGCCTTTAATTGGAGATCTACGAACATTGTTTTGATGAATCTCTCTAAAAAAGTGAAACATAGATCGATCTACGTCATATAATTATCCATCCCTGAGGTATGGTGTGTTGTTTCAATTCCTTATTCCCCTGACCATTGATTTAATGTTAAAGATAGATCAACCCTTGAACTGGTTGACATATAGTTTTGTTGTTATTGCGAGAGGGTTTGATTTAGGGTATGATTCGGGCCATTGATTATATTTTGATTTAAATTTAGTATCATTAAAATGGAATTGATCACTACCATAAATAATAAGAGTCATGGTATTCTCCTTGAGTAATTCCTATGTGATTTTATACCCATTTATCCCCACGCATTCTTCATTTTTCACAAGGTTAGAAATAGATGATCATTGTGAATTTAAATCATGAAACAATGATCAAAAATGGTAGATCTATCATTATGATGACCTAGAAGAGGTCTGCGGGAGATAGTGATAGATTGATCAGATAATTATAGAAGATATATTTCTTTGAGAATTCCTTGATCGGATGATAAGAATTGTATTGCGGTGGTTTGGAGTCCTTAAACATACCAAATCGAGGATGGTGTGATCCGGTGACTTTGGATCTAGAGTTTACCAATGAGGCACAACGAGAATTTGTGGCCAGATCATTGGGGAAGATGACCGAAATTTGAACTATAAATTTTAGAAAATCATGATAAGCATGACATGTATCTCGTGATACATGGTGGTTGGGACCCATTGAGGGCGGCTAGGGTTTTGGGAAGTAGTGAAGTGACACATGGCATGTCACACCTTCCAGAGGACATGAGGTAACTTTACTATAACTTGTAATGTATCTTGGAGGATACAAGGACAAGGAGGCAGTACACAGCCTTCCTACACGGCATGCCTACATGGCTTGTAACCCACCAAACGACATTACTGTGATGGTTACAGGGATAACCTCATGTACCGGTACAATGGTAGGATGACATTGGTTGACACCATTTATTGGAACATCCCTAGAGTACATTGGTGGACCTCGGATGGTGGGGCACGTCTGGTGACCCCTACAACGGTCATGTACCGATATACTACATGACATGATATTTTGACTCCTGACGTTGTTGATGGGTAGTACCCGAGGTCAAGGTAAAATACATGTGACCCTTATACAATTAGTGTACACCATTTTTATAATCCTGGATCTCTGTTTCCATAGAATATTGTTAATGTTTCATTTGGGTTTTTCCCCTTTCTCGTTACCCTGAGTCTAGTTTGTATCATTTCTTATCCATAGGCGTATGACCCCCTTTTGCAGGACTTCCCGAATAAGTCGTGGTATATGACATAGCCCTAGTAGTGATCCTCATTCATGTATCCTGATCAACCCTTTTGTGGTGTTTGTTATTATTGATCAAGTGTATCATATTATCACTTTAGATATACTAGTGTAACTATCATTCATGAAAATTCTCATCAAATATTACTTCTCATATATAATTCATCATTGCTATCAGACTCACGAGTATGTGATCCCAGATGAGAACATTATGGAATCATCAGATTAAATTTCTAGTGTTGATATGCGGTCATTGTGACATACTACCAGTATAAAGGTCTAGAAATGAGTGTATTTTGACATGTTATTGTTATATGTAATGTAGAAATATTAAATGTAGAGTTGACAATACAATTATTTTGTGTATTTCATTGTGGTTTCAAGGTTCCCTCCCAAGTATTGTTATACTCTCCCATGAACAGGATTTGATCACATGTGTCATGTATTGTGTACATAGTCAAACTTCTGAAGGATTCTATGTCATACCAGGACCATTGGTACCTTTTTGAGTTTCATAATGGCTGAGGGGATCCTATGGCTTTAATTAGCTATCCTAGTGCCTATATTGTTTATTGGTTGGAATTTTTACATTTAATACTCCTTTTTTGGAGGGATTATATTATGGCCTAGTTTACATTACATCACTTTTCCATCCTATTAAATATATGTTGGTTGGATTGACTGGTATGGATTCATTTATGTTTTTTAGTAGTTTTTACATTTCATTATTTTCACGACAGGGGATGTGTGTGTGTGTGTACAGGTATATATGAATTGTCTCCCAAGTTAGCGATATACCTACTTAGTGATATCCACATGCCCATGGCCTATTAGTGGCATGATTAGGGAGTTGTAGTATGGTTTTAACTAGGACGATTTGTAACATGTGATGAAAATTTAAGCATCAATCATTTATTGTATTGTTTGAAGGGTTATACTATTTGATGGATGTCATAAATAAAAATTAATTGGGAAGAAGATCAAACAAAATGTATGGATAAAAAATGTATTCATAAAATATAATATGTAATTATTTTATATGAATAGTATGATGAATATACTAATGATAAATGGGTTTACATTGGGGAATGATGTTTATTTTTCAACAAATTAAATCTTTGTTGCAATATGAATAAAAAAGACTCACTATAGAATGACTACTATAGAAAAGTGGAGTTATGTAAACAAATAGATGATTTTTGTGATAAGGGATATATTTTCCACAATGTTTCTCTATTTTGAGTCCATATTCTCTTTGTTATGTAAAAACTAGGATTCATGGAGATTTTCATTTATTATTGTGATATCACTTTTATTAAAATAATCAATTTGTTTCATATCTCTCACTTTTCTCATATATTCGATCAACTTCAGGGAATAATTTTTATCATTTATTCTAAATCAATATCAGTATCATAAATTATGTGTAAATAAGTAATAAAATATGAGGAAATAATTCTAAATGAGTTATGAGAAATACATGGTTTCATAAATTCCATGGGGATTAATAATTTAAACCATTATATTAATTATTATATTTAATAGAGTATTTAAGTAATATCATTATTATTTATTGGTGTTTTTCATTCATGGAATATTGGTATATTCTAATTAAAATGTTGACTGTGAGAATCACTTCTAAATTTTATTAAAACTCTTAGAATTGAATAGTACTATATGAAATAATAAACGTTTCATATTTGGATTCATGAATTTTTTTATTGTGATCATTTTACCCATGGATATAATATCATTTGTTTGAGTGAGAAATATGGTTGTTAGATAATTCCCTACACTATAAAACATAAATGAGGGATTTTATTTAGGTGGTTTTGTATGTTCCTATTTTCAATTTTTCATTATTTTTAATAGTGGATTACTAAATAAATATGATTACCCACAAATTTTTTATGTTCATATTTAATGGGGATTTTTTATAATTTCAAGAAGAATTAGTGAGTAAATTTGTTAGTTCTCCAATTTTAACCCTACCATAAGGAAATGATGAGTCTGAGATATACATTATAATAGATAAAGGGTATTTATTTTTTTCATATGAAAATTATAAAAAAATTAATATTCATAAAGAAAATTTATGAATCATGAAAAAATATATCCCATGATATTTGTTACATCCCTCCCCTCATCAACAATTTCAGTCTAGAAAGAATTTCTACCTGGACTAAAGTGATATACCTAATGATCCAAATGATAGAAATAAATTCAAATCGATTAAAAACCACTGGGAGACAATTTTCCATTTTTAAAATAAAACAATCCAAAAATACTATTATTACAAAATAACCACTTAATTATGCATGATAAAAATGAAACAAACGTCAAAGTAATATATTTGATATCAAATTCGAACATCAACAAAGTACCACATCGGAAGACAACAAAAATAAAAGTGCATAAATGAATATAAAAACAACAAAACTTAAGTATGATAATGAAATAAACACTAATATCAACATCAAACTCCATTCTCCAGTATCATGAAGACCTACAATAGAAATGTGATATATTCAATTTACATGTATCCCAATATACAATATCAACAAAATCACAAAATTCTACAAAGTAGGGGTGAGTAATGAAACTCAGTAGCCTATCCCCAGAAGACTTCACTACTAAAGACACATAGATAAAATAAGCTATCACACACACATATATAAATATAATTGTATATACAATTAACGAAATATTATGTCATAATATAAAATGATTTCCAAGGGAAAAATTCTTTCTCTAATAAATAATTTACAATGTAATGCAACTAAACAAGTAATTTAAATTTTTCTAAAAGTGATTTTGGAATTATGATTTCCATTTAAAATATTCTCACACACAAACTCGCAACCACAAAAGTCTAGTGTTTACCATTGACGATGGAACTACACATCCACATATCTCATGTTAGATGGTTGTTATTTACCATCATCATACATCTCAATCAAATCACTCTTTAACAATTCATCCATCACATTCAAATATATTCTTGAAAAATAATTCCAATAAAACTATAATTTTATTGAAAACACATTTCAAGGATTAAAAAAAACAATTACTATTTTTGAATAATCATTTTAAATTCATCTTAGTAATTACAGTTTTTAAAAAACACCCAATTTCACAATTCCATAATCTATTATCAAATAAGGCTTCCCTAAATAAATTATAAAACTGTTTATTTATAAATTTAAAGAAAAAGAAATATCGAAATATATTACTTAATTTTATAAAAAGAGTATTTGATAGTGAATCCATCAACCACTGTAATTAATGAGAAAATAATGAATAGAAAGAAAACACCCATAATAGAGGGTTCAATCTCTAAAAAAACCATAGATCTATTTCACTAGAATAATCTTAAGTATAAATAATCACGATTTGAATAAAATATCAAAGATATATCCAAAATTGACTACATATAGGTTTAAAAAATACTAAAGCAAGGTAGATCTAAGAAAACCCATGAAAACATCTAATAAATGAAGACTGGACATCGATATCATGCATCAACACAATTAGAAAATATTTTGGGAAGATTCCGATAATAAGGGGGAGCATCCAAAGAATTAGGATTATGATAAAAAAATTTATGGTCAAAAATAGGTAAAAATATAGGATTAGATCTACTCTTAAGCCAGATCCGCTTTATGGTTGTCTAATTTTAAATTGTTCATTATTTGGTTGCATGGTTTGGAAAATAGTTCACCAACGATGAACCATAATATGACTCAACTATCACCATGCATTATTGGACTTCACTGTTAGAAAAAATCATGTTCCAGCCATGAATAAGCACTATATAAGATAATTCATGGATTTTCCTAGGTGGATATAGGGGTTTGAGAAAATGTTCAGCTAAAAGTGTGCTTACCTAGAAGCCTCAGTTTCAACTTGTATGGTTTCCTATAGTAATATCATGGTTTCCAATAACCCTCCACCCACCATGAACCTTTTATAATTCCCTAAAAACATTAGAGAAGTTTCTTAAAAACTCTCTCAAACATGAATCAAACTCTTTAAATAGATAAATATAGAAATTAATGGGTTACATAATGGTATCCATTCGTAATACACCATTTCCTTCTCTCATTCCAATGTATCCTCCGAAATATGACATTTTATAAAAAAATCCTATACAAGACAGATTCAATTTCCACACAATACATTCATTTTTCAATCTTCTATCTAAATTGAAATGTGTACCAATGAAGTATTTTGATTTAGGGCATCATGATCCCATCAAATCATAATGTTAGGATCAAGTTAATATTTATTCAATTTATATACATGGAATACATTATGCACCACACCGAATCATGATGGAAAAGTAAAACAATATTCCACATCACCAACAACTTCATTTATCTCGAATGGTCCTATATATATAGAGGTTAAAATTCATTTCATCCAAAAAATGATGTTGTCAATTTCTTTGTCACGTCCTCAAGAAAAGATGATCAATCAAATCTAATGACATAGACCATCGATGATTATCCTCATATGATTTTTGATGATTCTATGATATCTCAATTAGTATATTTATCAAATGAATAATATCATTATTCTATTGGAAAAGGCACAACCAACTATTTATGCTTCACATGATTCCACTCAATAATATATGAAACAAGAAGTTCTTCTACTGAATGTTTAAAAAAGATCCATAAGTATCGAGGCATGATAAAAGTTATTTCATGAGAACTCCACTAACATTCTCAACTCCACCCATGAACCTACAATATATATTATACAATATTAAAACATTTCTCAAAATGTTTTTGACAATTGTTGGGACTGTCCATCTGTTTGAGTATAATATTCCATACTTATAATCCAATGAGTCCTAATAGATTTCTCTAAGGATTTACAGAAACAAAAAAATAAACCCATAACATTGTATATCACTATCGAAACTGGTACCCCATGAATCATTACACATATTCAATATAGATTTGTTACAATTATTATACTTTATGAGATTCACAAATATGGGTGAAATTAGAATAATTTGTAAGATGAACCAAAATTAAACATATTACATTATGTTTCTGAACCATTTTTTGGAGACCTATAATGAAATCCTTGATTATATACTCATTTTTAAAACAATAAAAGATTAATATTAAATCATAAATTTTGGTCGATGATATTTGACATTAACCTACTGATATGTTACTCGTCATGAAACAATATCAGCCACATATTGTTTCAATCCATCAAACAAAAAATTTCTTTCATCTATTTATACATCTTCTGTATTCTTGAAGGAGCATCCAATTATAAATAGTCTCCCCACCAATGGGATTTGACATTACAGAAGGAAATTATAATTGTTATGAATGTGTCTCTATAAATATCTCATCCAAATCATGAAAAGATAAAACTATAATGAAAAATGCAAACACACATTGGTCTAAACATTCCATGTGCATTTTAGATATCACCGATATCAAATTCTATTGGAATGAGTATTTTTTTCCAAATCATTATATGAATTTCAACTTATTGTATATTCCTTCATATTTTCTTTACTAGGTTTATAAATTAGGTTAATGTCATATATTTATGGATACAAACATTGTATTCATTTTCTATAGTTAAGATCCCTTTATGAGGAAATATATTTCAATATCTTACCATCTCTAAACACATTAAATTTATCTACAAAGAGTTAATGGATCCTTGTCTTCAATGAATGGAATATGAAAGCTAACTACAACTCATGTGAGGTGTATTTATTCTAACAAATCCATGACTTCCTTGATCTATATGAAACCATAAGTTCTCCCTTCATGAAAAATACAGAACCTGATCCTAAAGCATCACATTAGAGTAGATATCATTGTCCTTATTCTGGAAAAAATAAAAATATTTTTAACGTAGTGAAAACATTAAGCTCTTGAAAATATGTTTGATATTCCTAGTTCAATTGGAATGGAACATTGTTACTTCGTAATAAAATAATTAGTAATTCTATTCATGAATATTTATGAATATATAAGATGTAATAACAAGAAAATATATGAAAATTGTGTATCCTAAAGGTATTTTTTTGTAGTTTCAATGAGTTAAGAGCAGTTATATTTTATGGATCCATAGAAGATGATATTTCAGAGATAACATAAAAAATGAATCCTACTTCCTATATAAAAAACAATGTTTTAATTTTTATTAAAGAAGATGATCCCTCAAGTCTCAAAACACATTCCCTTTTATTTCTCATGCTCATACCATGTTCTTTAATATACCAACATTTCATCTAGAAACATAACTATAGAAGAATAAAAACACCTATGAAATATCCAATTCATTAATTCCATAAAGATCACTAGTGAATTTTTAATATTGAAAGTAATTACCCAATATTATTAAAAAATATATTTACTTATAAAAGATTTATTTGCAATATCATCTTTTAGAACACGTAATTGGAGATATCTATATCCCTAGTCAGTTTACAAGAACTACTAGGATCCCTCAATAGGTTGTATAGATAATAAATTAATGTAAGTGGATATCAATTATTTATCATAACATTGTTAATATTATGATAATTGAAAACCATCTTATGTTTCACATTCACCTTTTAAAAAATAACACGTGGGTTACCCATGGAGACATGATAGGCCAAATGAAATCTTTGCCTTCCCACTCATCCAACTGAAATTTTAGTTCTATTCATTAATTTTGACCCACCTGATAAGGATTAAGGTAAATAAGACAAATCATCCGAAATAGATAATTCATAAACACTATTTTATTGTGGTTGGGAACCCTATAAATAGTTTTTGGATACATATATGAATACAGATTATAAATTTTGTATAAATTTTTATTCATAATCTCATTGATTGATCCTAATGTGAGCACTATTAACTGGTATGATATCACTCAATATTATGGCAAAAAATCCTAATCTTAAACCTTTACATTGGGTTATCCATTAATGAAATACCTCACAATAATGTCAGTTGTAAAATTGACCCTTTATGTATAACAGTCGATGTCAGAATTGTAAAATATAAACCAATCCAAATCCATGAATTTTTCATAGAAATATATCTCAAACCTAGATGCATCCCATATCATACAACCTCTATTAATAGTTATCAATTATTTTCTACACTTGATTTCTCGAAATTCCCTTTCTTCTAATTTTTTTTTCTGTTTTAACATTGAATGGATTATCTAAAAATGGAAAATAAAAAAATTAACATTATTGGAGGAAATTAATGAAGGTATATAGAAAAAATAAAAAATACTTTCATGATGGTATAATTCAAAATAAATGTACATATCATTGATGATGATACAAACTAATCTTCCCCCAAAAAAAATTATTTCTATATAATTTCATTCTCCTATCACTTTGTTTTTTATAGCCGCGTTGAGGTTGAACTTACTATAGAGTCATGGTATTCCTAAAAAAGCCATGGATAGATCAAATCTTCTAACATGATCTATTTTTCTATCATCGTTCTGTAAAAGAAAACAATGTATGCAAACTATGAGGTTTCCCCCAAACACTTGATCATGGAGCACTATGGAAATAGAACTAAACATTACTGATCTTATTAAAAATTTAGAACACTATGGGTGGTTCTATATAATATCTCTTTATGTTACTTCAATAACCACATTGGAAACATCCTAAAATGTTATTTAGCATCAGATGAGGATTTACATATCTAGCGATATCATTCAGATCCATTCCACTATCATGGAAAAAATTGTTGTTCCTCACCTACTACCATCTTTGGAGTTCCCAACGTTTTACATAGGTATTAAATTTATCATTCACATATTTCTTATGATATGTTCCTTTCTTCCATTTTCACTATATTGAAACTTTATGTGAAATCCCTTATAAAGAGAACAAAAATCACCAATATATTCTCCTACCTCGATCCAAATTAAAATAAGTGTGCATTCAAGGATGCAGTACCAGTAACACTGCAATCAAAATAGGCCGAATTCAAAAATTTATCTGTATAATCTATCACAATGAGGATATTATACATTATGATCAACAAGTCCAAAACTCATGAAATTAAGAATTTATTAATGTAAAATTGATTTTTGAAGAATTCTTCAAAATAAACCCAACCAATAACGTTTTTTTTATTTTGACTGAAAAAAAAATCCCTTGAATGGAACATAAGATCCTCTATCATATATTTTACAAATAAAATTATCTCTATTAGTGTTCTATTGAAATATAATATTCAATTTATCCTATTTAGCCACTCCCCCACCATATCTGGTTCTGAATCACCCTAAAATATGGTTGGATTCTCTTTCTGTAATTGGATGGAATCATTCACCTACCGAGGTTCATCCAAAATTTTCCTTATATCCTTAACCTGAAAAGAATGTACAATACTATAAATGAGTTGTTGGTTCACATGTGGCTCATGTGAGACAACGTTCTCAGTAGCGTCCACTGATTAGTTTCTACAATGCCTTCTATGTGCTATTTTTATTACACAATGAATTCCATATTTCTCACTCTCTAGCATATGAAGGCTTAATAATATCAAATATTACAACATCGCATATATTGCAACATTTATTTTCAAAATTCAACCTTTTTCCACATTTAATCAATTTTTTTAATATTTTATTTTATTAAAAAATAATACTATTTTCAAAATATAACATTATTTCTTTATCCAAAATATCAAAATTAAAAAAATTAATATTTTTCAAAAACTACGATTTTTCAGAAAATAATAATTCATTCATAAAAATGAAATATATTCTATTAGTTGGAATACAAGTCTAAAATTCATGTAATTCTCATCTCATTGGATAAAGCCATGAAAATGAGATTTCAAATATTATAACTGTCTTCAAAACACATATGTATGGAAATCCATTGAGACATGATTTTCAACTATAAATAGATAGCTATATATTTTTATTCTCAAAATTTCATGTTCCTAAAATCCTACTCCAATATACCATCCCTTTGATGATTTTACATGACAATAATTACCTATTCCATTCATCTCATGCTTAAACACTTAATACAACCACATTCCAAACCATTTCAATTAAATTATCATCTTATTTAAAAAAATTCTCATTCATTGAAAATAATACCATTTGGAAATAATCATTTAGAAATCATTATACCATATTTACATTTTTCCAAAATACTTGAAATTCAATATTCCATAGATCATTTCCAAATAATGATTCAATAAATAACTTGTACAATAATTTCACAATAAATTTCGTCAAAAAAAATACAATAAAACTAATCCTTCATGTTCTATCAAGAGGATTCAATATTGAATCCACCAACTTGAGGAATACTTGGGATAATGAATAATGGCATGAAAATGACTAAAAAACTGCGATGAATCACCAAAAATATTAGTTATATATAATTATCTAGAATATTATTATACATTTCTCATTATTATTAGAATCAAACATCGTATATATATATCCCTAATTTACTAGATCTGGGATTGAGAACGATTTATTGAATGTAGATCTGTTAAGAACAACAATGATATAACATATATAAAGACATAATAAGGAAATTGGGCATCAAAGAATGAATAAAATCATCTATATCTCTTTCGGTTTGAATGGTCTAGGTTCTAAAGCCTTTGGAATAAAGAAAAACATTTAAGAGTTGAAAATATTAAAACAATAGTGGTTTGTATCTAATCTTGAGCTAGATCCAAATTTTTATGGTTTAATTTTAAAACGTGAATTGTTGGGCCTCACAATATTGCAAACCATGTGTCAATCTTTTCCCAGCATCTATCTCAAGAATCACCTCACACGATCAGTCTGTAAGAGAAAAAAATTGATGTTCCAAAATTGAAAAATCCATCAATACCATTTTTCATTTTTTTTCTTTTAGATGGCTTCATAGATGGGAAATTTTTTTTATCGAATTGGTCTCCCTACCCAAATCTAATGTTTCACCATTCACAATTTCTTATAAGAGATTAAAGGTTTCTATTAACAATGAATCAACTGTAAACCTTTATTAAAGTCAATGAAACCTTCTAAATTTCTTCAATAACATCCCAATGTTTACCCAAAATAATTTCACACATAACAAGAATAATGATGGGTTACAAAATTGGAACCATGGGTTCTAGAATATTGAGTTGGAAGATATATTATTTTTCTTTGAAGATACACATAAATTATATTAATGTTCCAATACATTATATATACATAGACCTTGAGGGAAAAAATAAATTTTATCATAGAAGTACATATAAACGGGGAAATGAAAATACTCAAGCTACCCATGGATTATGATCACTGAAAAAACTACAACCCAGAGAAATATAATAAGGCAGTGGACACATTGATTAAGAATGATCAATTATTAAAGACATTAATGAGGATTAATCGGAAAACAATATTGCATGTTATAATAAATATGGATATTCTAATTATTATTAAAGGGGAGGCATTACCCAGTTTTAAAATTATTGTGAAATCTTTTTTATTTGATGGGATACAAATGTCATAATTGGTGATATAAGTATTTAGGAAAAAAGTAAATCATATGGTGATGGAGAGTTGGAATATAAAATATCTCAACACACTATTATAGTACGAAGATGTATCAAGGATTATAGAGATATTAAATGTGGGATAAAATTATGTAGGAAATAATTTAGTATCTTTCTAGATGTTTAGACTATTTTCAAGTGATTTATGAGTGAAAACATCCTATAGGATTCATCCAAACTATTCATATTCTTATGGTGAGATGGGATTCCATTCCTATTGAATTTTTTATATTAAAATTGAAGATTATTGGAAATAATTGTGCAACTTGGACCATTATTGATAACGTTTCATAACTAGTAAAATTCATCACTATAATATAATATTTACTTCTTTAGAACCTGCCATGTATTAAAATTAATTTAGGTGAATGAATTAAAAAGGGAAACAATATCCATTTTTTATAATCGTTAACCCAATTGTGTATCAAAATTATTTATGTGTTTTTAGAAGGATATTGATATTATTATTCATAATATAATAGTTTACCATCCTCAAACTGATGGATAGAATGAATGACCTATTCCATAACTGCAAGACACTATAAGTTCATGAAAAAATATTTTTAATTTTTAAAGGATATATATATTTATAAATTTTATATTATTCATTTTAAAATATATTTCATTCAAGTATTAAAATATAATCATATGAATAATTATGTGGACTTATATTTCATAAAACCACATGATTTTATGATGTATGTGAAAGGAATTATGTTGGAACAAAAAATTATTAAGAGAAAATGAGAGAGGTATGGACTATTCACATTCATAATAATATATAACTATATAGGAGAAAGTGATACACTGTAAATTTTAAGAATTATTTTTAATTTCATGTTCGATATCATGTTTTCATTAATTTAAATCTATATATGGGTGTCATAAGGTTTGTTAAGGAGGGAAAATTGATCCAATGGTACACCAAACCCTTTGAAAATGTTTAATGGATTGGACATATGGATTATCGATTTAAAATTACAATAATATATATATATAAATTATTCCTTCAATATATTTTTTTTAAAGAAGTATATTGACGACCAAACATAGGGGATCATTTCTAAAAAATTACAATTTTAACTTGGTCAATCTTACTATGAATATCCCATCCAAATTCTAGAAGTTAAAGAGAATATATTAATGAATTAGATGAATCAACTTGAATTGGAAGAAAATAAAAATAATAAAATCGTAGTATTATTGTAGTTACTTGAGTAATGTTTGATTCAAAACGACCCACATCTGTTTACAATGTAATATAAATGAATATTTCAAAAGATTGATTTTGTACAATAGCATATTTTAACACCAAAGCTACAATTATATAAGTGAAAAAAATTAATAAATCTATGATAAAATAAATTTTATATCTCTCCAATAAAACACTATATTCATATGATTTAGTTTTGTTTTGAAAATTTTAGAAATGAACCTTTAATGACTTTTATAAATATTCATAAAAAATATTAATATGAAAAAAATAAATGAAGTAATATATATCTATACAATTTTTTTATCATAAATTATTATAATTTTTAAAAATTAAAAAAATTAATAAATTTAAATTTTATTGAAATACATATATGATTATTTGGGTGAATATTTTGTATTATTTTTGAAAAATGTTTATTGAAAACATTTATGCTGAAAAATTCATATTGTCTAACCATTTCAATTAGTTAAAATAATCATTGATGATGAAGTATTTATATGAAAATTGTGGATTATATATCAAAATATATCAATTATAATGAGTCAAAATATTATTATAATTATATATTCAATATAATATCATCTTATACATGAATAACGTATTTCTTGAAAACCCATTATTTGAGAAAATTTGTGGGATTATTTTTATACATAATTCAATTAAATATAAAAACTAAATCTGATAAAAAGGATTCCATGTTTGGAATGATCATAATAAATAATAGTTAAATATGTAAATATACAATTTTCTAATAATGATTGGTAATTATATTACAAATTAATTTAGTTGGATACGGTTAATATTGGGGGTTTCATGGATAATGAGCTTAAATTAAAAATAAAAATTCACACAGAGAGAATTATTAATTTATAATTTAGTAATCATATTTATAATCATTGGTTATAATTTAAAAAATATTTATAGTTTTATTTTATTCTTAGTTGATTAATTACTTTTCTAAAAAGAACCCACTATTTGGAAAAATAAAATTGTAAAAGTAAGTAATCTTAAAGGATAACATATTTACATTAATAAAAAAATGTTTATTTTTATGTATATGAGGTGTGTAACCACCATACTATCAATTTTAATCGTAATTTATAAATTTTTGGGGCACTTGGGGTGAGGTTTTCTTCCCATTATTGAATAGTTTTAAAATATAAAATAATATCAATTCTCCTCAATTATAGAAGGGAACTCTCTACAATAACTTATTCAGTCTAATAATGATTTTTTTAAACCAATCCAGAAATTAATATATCCCCAATAAACTTATTTATATTATATCGGTACTGGTATTCTATATATTCAAACCCTTTGATCATTAAAAATAAATCCAAGGATGGTTTCTCTATGAGTGGTACTATTATGAAAAATGAACATTCATAACCATTATTCTCATAATAACATAAATTATGTCTTTGAAAACCAATAGAATAACTAAAGTGTTCAGAACATTATGATTTGTCAAAATTTTGATTACATATTATTTATTCATCTCATTTAATGTCATATGTTAATTAAAGCCATTTTCCATGTGTACAGTGGACCACCACAACTCAAAGTAACACAATATGTTTCTATCACCACCTCACAAAAATATTTATTATGATAAAAATGATTAAAATATTTAATAATTATGAAATTTGTAATTACATGCTTATGTGTGTTGCCCAATGGTGCCCCATAACTAGTTTTTCACCTCGCCTCATACACATTTACTCAAAAGCCAGAGGATACCAACTTTTAGCGAGGGCCTTGGGTGTGATAGTGGGGAAACTACACCCTCATTTGTAGAGTATACACTATATAATGACAAATATTAATAGTAGCAAGAGAAGTAGTACCAAAAAACAAATTAAACAATGGAAGGATGATAGTATATTCAACTATATCAGATATATAAATAATGCATGTCACGTGTGTCTCAGAAGACTTCCATACAAGTCATAATGAAAAAAGAAAAAATAGAAATCAATGAACTGAAGAGTAAATAATCCCCATCAGTATAAAAAGCCTCATCTTATTCCCACACTCCCTATATTCATATCCACCACATACCTAATGTATAAGGGTTATTTACCTTGTCTATACCTACAACCATATAATCTATTTGGGTCCAAAAGCATGACCCCAACAGCGTGCGAGGTGAATCCTAGTAGGCAACCACCAAAATACCTGTGGCTAACAGTTAGTGAATATATATAGTAGTAAATATATAGAAATGATACACCAATTAGAAAGTACTCAAAAATAAACAATCTTATAGTTTCCAATTACATTCATTTACAATAATTAATTAATAAAACTATTGAATAATGTATCATCATGATTTAGCTTAATCTCGGTATCCCCATATAAAACCACAACAAACAGGCATCTCAAGAGTCCTTCTAATGATAATGTAAGACCGAGTCCAAGCATGTGCTTCATATTGTATGGCTCATCAAAATCATAAAATCATTTCAAAAAAACCCACTGGGTATGTCCTCATAGCCTAATGACCCCTTTGGAAAACTCACAAAGTCTAACTCGCTGGGTCTCACAGGCAATAATAAAATACAAAAAACCAATTGGGTAGATCTCACAGTCAATACCTATTATTATGAATAGAAAAAAAAATATGTATAATGACCCTATGATAACTCATACAGTCAATTAGATATGATCTAACAGTTATTTAAGGATGACCCTCTCAATATATCTCAAAGTCTAACCCCTCTAGTCAATTAACCACAGAATCTCTCACAGTCAAAACCTATGATCAAATATTAAAAAAATCATATTTAAAATATGCTACTATAGGATTCTCTCATAGTAAATTCCCTTTTTCATACTTTCAAAATTCAAAAAACATGCATCACATATAAACAACAACTCCATCCGAATAACACTATGCCTGGAAACAAAGTATTCCAGCATGATTTCTAGACCCACCAGCCATAACCATATCAGAAATTTGAAACACCTCAATAATCAAGATAACAAGCATTATTAATAATCAATGACCCAATAATCAACAAGAAATCCATATCAGGCATTAAACAGGGTTAAATTCAAAAAACACGCAATACCCTATACAAGGTTATTCATCATGTAGGAATATAAAACTCAAAGAAAAATTTCACTAAGTCATGAAGCACCTAAATCAACATTGTATGGTCATTATAGATGACCCATATCCTTTTAATCGACCTATAATTCCGTAGATCCAAAATAATATAAAAAACATTCAACCATGAATAACTCAATAGAGAGAAGAAATCGTGATGAGGGATTACAGAAGAAGAAAGGTCTCAATGGTGGGATTCCAACACACCTGTTGAAGTTAGATTCAATAAACTGATGATAGATCATTGTATTGGAGAATAATTTTCACTCATGGTTTCTCCTGGACGTGGTGAGGCTAGAAGAAGATGAATATGATGAGTATATGTTACCCAGGTCCGTTTAATGTAATAAAAGAAAAAGTACAAGGCGGGATCATTTAATGTACATGACGTGTACATGCCACAACCGGTCATCACATTTGGTGGCATCTAGGTCACCCCACATGGCCATCTCAAGTAATAAATGTCAAACACATGGCTAGCTGTGGCAACGTAGTATATGGTGTGTACTTCTAATTACATAACATTTACATCTAAAATTTCAAAAACTCCCCCTTTTTCTTAAAAACACCTAAAATCATGATTCATACCTAAATGAAGATCTTGGTTCTTACAAAATTTCTCCTTAGTAAATTCCACCCCTAATTTCCCAAACAAGTTGATGAAGACCTATCCCTGAATAGCTCCTACCACTAAGATCGCACATTGGCCCCCTCTCCCAAATCGCGTCATGTACTCAACCATGTGTCCAAAGCACCCATACCAGAGTAACATGCCATCCACAGAGAAACTGCATGCCTCGATCAATAATATATCTAGGATTCCCATGAAAAGATGCATGCACCTCCAACTCAACCTCCTTTAGATGAAAAATGTGAGACTAGTCTGAAATGTTGCAGCACAGTTGAGAAATGTGGAAGACATCGTGCATAGTCTTTTACCTCAATGGAAGGTGAAACTAATAAGAATCCTGTCTAACTCCATAAAAAATATCAAAAACTCCAATGTATCTCATTGAATGCCTTCCCTATCTCATTATCCACCTTTGTCACAAGATTGGTTCACATGTTAGAAAACATAATCTCTGACCTCAAACTCATGAGGCCATATACATCGATCATCAGATGCTTTATGGTGTTCTAGTGCTGTATACATCCACTTATAAATCAACACCACCTTCTCTATGGTCTCCCAGACAAGTTGAGGTCCCAGCATAGCTGCCTCTCGTACCTCCATCCAAGAATGGGGTGATTGACAAGGCATATCGTACAAAGCCTCAAAAGGAGCCATCTGAATCATAACCTGAAAATTGTTATTGTAGTAAAACTCCACAAGAGGTATATGTATCTCCCAAGAACCCCTGAGATCTTAGATGCATGCTCGAATAATGTTCTACAACACTTTAATTGTGTGCTCGTACTGGCCATCTATATGTGGATGTTATGTTGTACACTAATGTACTTATGTACCTAAACCCCTCAATAGTCCCTTCCAGGCATGACAAGAAAAGATATAATCTATTATGGAAACAATAGATTTTAGAAACCCAAGAAAATGTATAATCTCTCTTATGTAAAACCTTCTTAGAATATCAAAACTAATGGTCTCCATGATCAGTAATATGTGAGCAATCTTTGTGAGTCTATCAATGACAACAAAAGCTACATAACTCTATCAAGGTGACCATAGTAAACCTGACACCAAATCCATCATGACATCATTCCACTTCCACTTGATAATGCGTAATAGATGTAAACTCCTTTTTGATCACTAAGGATCTGCATTCTCCTGCTCATAGGTGGAACGTATCATTAAAAACCAGAAACATATTTCATCATACATTGCCACTAGTACAAACGATTTAGATCTCGATACATCTTGGTGAAACCAAGATGAACTTACCAAACATGGGAATTAATGGATCCCAAAATATCCTCACATATGTCTTGGATACATCCATACAAGTCCATGAAATCACAAGATATCATCCTCTCCTACGGTCCACCCAAGAGTTGTGTCGTCCCCTAACACACTCTCCCATCGAACAAGGCCCCCAGATTTTGATAATTGTCCCAATAAAACCCAACCCAGTATAGTAGAGGTAAAATAGACATATGAAAGGAATTATATAACTATTTTCCATGCACCTCCAAATGTATCTTGGAAAACAGAGCTAGTAGCCTCCACTCACTGATGTCCTCCTAAACTACCTGTGTCTGAGTCCTACTCAACCCATTATCCACTATGTTGCGTTTCTAATGTGTGTAGGCAATCTCAATGTAAGAAATGATGAAAGAACTAAAACCACATTCAATTACTCAAATTCAGATCACATTGAGTAAAGATATACATTAGACTTTTGTGGTTAGTGAACACCACACAATGATCTCTATAAATATAATGTCTCGGAAAAGTAAACCTTGCACAACTGCATCCAACTCGAGATTGTTCATAGATTAATTCCTTTAATGTGGAATCAACTACTGAGACACATACACAACGACTACATCCCCCTAAATAAGCACTTCTCCCAGCCTGATACCTGATGCATCATTGTAAACTTTTTTTCTAGTTCCAGGTTCAGAAAAAAGGAGTATCAGGGTTGATGTTAACCATGTTTTTAGCACTTGAATATTTTAATCGTAGGAATCTATCCACAAGTAATTTAAATCATTCTTATTCATGAACATCATTATCACTTCTAATCATGAGAATTATATTATAAATAAAATTTAGTAACTATCCATCCCTAAAAAATGTTGTACCTCAAAGACATTATTCAGCTTCTCCTATGAAACAACTAATCTCACTTTCTCTAGGTCTACTGAAACTACTATCTCTGAGATAACGTGACCCAATAAGTATATATAATCATACAAAAAGCTGAATTTTGGGATATTAATATATAACTAATGCTCTATCAGTGTACTCAAAACGATCTCATGATGGATGGAATGGTTGTGACATGTGTGAGAGTACACTATTATATAATCCACGAAAACAACCATGAAAGTGTATATGTATGGATGAAACACTCGGTTCATTAGTACCATAAAAACTAAAAGTGCCTTAGTGAGACCGAACAACATAACCACATACTCATATAGACCATACCTACAATGAAATTTTTTAAGAGGTATATCTGGTAGTCTAAAGTGCAACCGATGATAATCAGATCTCCGGTCAACCTTCGATAACACCTGGGCTCCTCAAATATCATCAAAGGGATCATCAATCCTTTGAAAAGGATATTGGTTCTTGACTATCAATTGTTTCAGCTTTCAATAATCCATGCTATTTATGAGGGTGATGTCCATCTTCTTCGTAAACAGGACAGGCGAGCCCCAAGGAGAACAACTAGGTTAGATAAAACGCTTCACCTATAATGCTTCTAACATATTATTAAGATCCTGTAACTCTTGTGTTGACTTCCTATAATGTGGAATAGACACCAGTTCCACTCTTGAAACAATATCAATAAATAATTCTACCTCTATCTTCAGAGGCAATCCTAATGTTGTCTGGGAAGACATCCCTGAAATGATCCTCTATTGGAGGAAGGGCCATTTTTGAAGTCCCCTGGTCATCAAGATACAAACTAGTAATCTGCATTATAACACCCATCAACCCATGATCCTCAGGTCTAGCTCTGGTCACCTGGACATCCCATTGACCCTTCTGTAGAAACAATCTTCCCTTGGGTGTTGTGAAACTCATAATACGACGATTGAAATTGTAAAATTCCTGGAAGGGAACCAACCAGCCCATTCTGAGAATAAAGTCATAGTCCATCATCTCTACGACATAAAAATACCATAAGAAGTGACACCCACCAACAATAAGAGGTAACCACTTTCACTGATGTACTCTATCTATTCTAGTCCCAAATAGGGTGTCTAGTCTCACGATATTAGCAAATGTAATGATACAGTGCCCATGACACTTCACAACAGCATAGATATAAAGAAATGGGAATCCCCTGTATCCAAAATATTAGAAGCTAAAACTAAGGAAATTAATATCTTACAACTAATCATAGTGGTTCTGATATCCAACAATAGTTGGGTCTACTCCACTTAAAATGTTGGACATGCATTGCATCATTACGACCATGCCTGATTACCCTGAGCTAATCCACCATATTGTCTCAAAAATATTGAAGCCTAACTACCATGGAACAACGACCTCTTCAGACTGAACGGCTTGAATAACTCCATCTCCCTATCTGATAATAAACTGGTGGACCTGGTCAATAATGTGGAGTAATAGAATAACCCTTATCACTCGCTACAGGTTAGAACAATAATAAAATGTGGAATATGGTCCATCTTACCAAAATATCATCACACAACTGCGTCTGTTGAGCTATGTGTCTAGTATTCCTGGTCTTTCCGCACTGCTAGCATACCAGATGGCTACCTTAAGAAACGTTGTGTGTATTCTCCCTTCGGCACTTCCTACAAGTTTTTGAAGGAGTACTAGACCTAGATGCTAAACTTCCCTTGCTTACACCTCCCAACACCCTCAAATTACCCTCAGTAATCAGCACCAGATTCACTATTTCCATCACTAAATCCATCCAGAAGGAATTCACTTGTGACTGAAATGCACACCCAAGAAAATCCTCAAATCAACTGCCAATGATAACTCCTCACCTCCCTGAACATGTTCGAAACACTAAATCTCTATAAAATTAGAAGAGTACTCCATCACTAAAAGAGCACACGTTTCTAAATAAATAAACCCTCGTGCTCGATCGGCCCTCAACATAAAAGATAGATGTAGTCCTAGGAGGTCCTATTTAACACATCCCAATACATATCTCAATGATTTCCCACCTATGAGATAACATCATAACATGTCCTGGAAGAATCACATATCATGTATGTAGTGAGATTCACCCTCCTCTTTGGAGGCATCTCTAGATGCTCAAAGATAGCTATTATGTCCTCGAAACAAAACTCTGCTACCTAAGCTCCTCCCTCCCCTGAGAAAGTAGAGGATGATTGTGCTGGAACACATATGTTTTTTATTCCGTAGATGAGGCTTGATACAGTGATACCTAGAAGGGTTGTATCATCCTCATGAAGCCTTCTCAGAATTGTCCATTAGAAACTATGTCTTGTATAACAACTGGTGCCAAGAAAGATATGAGGGGAGGATATTCTGGTATTCCATGATCTACCATTTCTAATGTCTGATCATTGGCATGTATCAGGCATACAATTTTTAAGACTACTTTGTGGAATGACTCTGCATTATTAATAGCACACTTCAGTTTAAGAATATCTTGGACTAAAAAATAAAATTTAAATAAAGGAACAGGAGAAGAAAAACAATCTAGTTTGAAACAACAAGAATACACGACATGTATAACTCATACACGATGTCTTCCTTTATGATTTTAACAGGTTGTGTACCTCTTCCATACTTGGTCATATGACAACCACATATGCGAAATATTCTCTTTCAGACATGGCATGTACATGAATCACTTTCCTCTTCCCAAGTTCCTCTACAAGGCTAAACACATGGTTCCTTCCAGTGCAACACTACACGACGTATTTACCATAGAAACATGGTAAGGAGTCGACCTTAAACATTACATAATCTTGAATTATGTCATGACTTCACATTGAGAATCTTTTCAGGTTTAGAGTTTTATAGAATTAGGCCATAAATATTACATATCAACATGAAAATTACATGTAGACACTAATACTCCGTATCCATTTTTCCATAATATAAAACTCTTAAAAAGGAACTTTTCTAGTTCCATGTTTTAGACAACATGGATTTTTCTTGATCCCATCCTTGACCCTATTCATCTTTATATCATGTGGAAAACATTTCAAAATCATGGGATGAGAATATAAAGCTCTAGAAGGGTTATAAAACAAGTAAAGAAAACATTATCACATTATTAAATACAAACCAATGAAACCATACTTTTCAATCATAACATACCTTACGAAATTATAAGATTTATGAATAACACCCACAAAACATTAATAATAAATGTAACTTATGGATTCCATAACATAATTACATTGTAGATATCACAATTGCATATAGAGTCACATTTGGAATACTGATCACAGTATATTACCTAAATCTCTTAGGATAAACATTAACTTTTACCTCTCTCACATTACCCAATGCATTGTAGAGCTATCTCGAGCTCACCTAGACTAGGTTTTTCACGGAACCACCCGTATATTTAAATAATTCCCAATAACCATAACATAATCATAACACATAACACAAGAATAAAGGAAAGACAAAATTTTCACATTCTAATCACAATATATCAATTCAATATATTGGAATAAACAATGCTTTATCAAACCATTTTAAAAACCATCTAAATGATTTACTAAAGAGATATCTGAATCAAAGTGTCCCATACCACTTTGAAGATTTCAACGGAATTATGATTTTAAAAAATTAATGTCCATATAAATAAATCCATAAAACCCATTGTGAAAACATTGACATAATTGGGAAATATTTAGAAGAATGAATTTTTAAATCATTTAAAACAATATTGCAAATAAAGTGTTTTTAACTCAATGAGAGACGCTTGAATACAAATAATTGAGTAATAGAATTTAATCAAAACATTATAATATAATGAGAAAAAAGGTATTCATGAAATAATATGCAAAAGGAATGTATATAAACCATATAATAGTGAATTGTTGCATAACAACAATGAAGTCTCAATGGAATGTAAATTTATATGAAATCCCATATAAATATGGTATCCTTAGATTACGGATATTTCAATTGCATAATTATGTGTGTAGAATATAAATACTCACAATATAAGTGAATATTATGTGTAAAACAATCAGAGTTAATTCACACATATTTATAGAAAGACATAATCAACAAGTATAAGTTTAACCCAATGAATTGAAATTGGGTTACGAACTTCCTTTACCTAAATTCGACAGCCTAACGACGCCACTATAAAATTCAGAAATTGAGTTGATGATAGAAAAAGCATATCTCATCACATGGACATGAAATTTACAGAATTATGGATACTGAGATACATATCCCATCAAAAGAATATGTAAATTAAAAGGCAAAACTAAAAGATTTCTTTTAAAAAGAGGAGGGTGAAAGGTTCCCTTGCAGATTGGGTAACATACTAAAGATAGACAACGTGAAAGAAGGATCATTAAATGATGATTTGACAATAAAAAAATTATATTACATTAAACAATGAATACAATCATTTATAGTACACAAGCCACAAAAAAGGAAACAATGGCCAATATAGAATGAATCTCACAGGAATAGAAAGTAAGATAAAAAACCCTTACTTTGTTGTAATCAATCGAGTCGTATGACCCAGAGTTAATAACCACCAAATTAATCACATTATACAATGAAAATAAATATAGTAATGATAATATATATCAAATGGTAGTACAAAATACACAACATTCAATAAATAAGCAGCGAACAATGGAAATCTCACTGAATTGAAGGTGAGATATGAAATCCATTACCTCGTGAATGACTTGACTTGTATGTTCATTGTTCTACCTGAATAATATACTTAAGTTAATTTATACAAGATTAATTATCATTTTTGAGTTTATTATTCTTTTTATATCACTTATTACCATTTTATAAACAATATGTCATCATTTAAGTTAATAAGGATTGTTTTGATGATATTTGGTACTTGAGTAAAAAATGAACACTGTATAATTACAAGTTGCCCATGTGGTCAGGAGTCCATTATCTCTAAAATTATATTAATGATTTAGATTTCAAATATATCATATATATACAGTATATATATGTATTTATAATATTACATAACATTTGAGGATAATAAATGAAATGCACCGTTCATAGAGACTGTAAACCATACATAAGCATGAAAGCTACATTCATTTCTATTTCGTATTTTAATTGAATGAAATCTTAATGATACATAGATATAATATAATTCCCATATAATATCATATATTATTTCAATAACTCTATCCTTTTTATGTCCCATTTATGGTATTAACAAGTAATATCACATTGAGGGGGAGGTAGTCCGCACTTCCTCAAATGACATTATCACATTTACTTATAACGGAAACCATAAAGGTATGCTATAAATTAAAAATACAGAAGCATAATGAAAACATAAAAATTTTATATATTGTATATATATATAGTTTAATAATAATGTCCATGATATAAGGAGTCAAGATATAATTGAACAATCATCGGTTCGTGAGGCGTTAGTTTTCCATCAACAGAAACAATATGTTCTTTAAACATTAGATGGAGGTGTGTGTTAGTGTAGTTATAATCCTTAACATAACAACATATTAGTATACTGAGTATACTGGTGTTATTATAAAATAAATGAATAAAAAGAGTTTAGGGGTTATAAGAAGTAAAATATAAGAAAATAAGTTAAGAGAAACCGTTAGCTTTAATTTGGGTAACTTCCTTTGTTTTGAACCAAAAAGGATTCTTGATGTTTTTTTTGCCTAAGGTAAGGATTCTAGGAGGAGGAAAGGGATATTGAGAGATTATTTTTTCTGGGTTTGGATGAGCCAAGGGGCTTGATATGTGTGAGGAATGGGTTATAGGTATGGCCTTTTTATAAGGGGAAGAGGGTTTCTTTAGGAAAGTGTGAAAATATTATTTTATTATATAATGATTTTCGGTTTCTAATGGTCCAAAACTCATTAATTTGGAATCTAAGTTGACTCATAGTCGAAATAAAATCATCCAATAATAATTGGATAGGTTTTAAATAAATTTTTAATCATTTTAATCTTATTTATTTAACTCATTTTTTAATGAGGAAAATATTTCATCATTATTGTGTCATAAATAATTTAATTTATATAACATATAAACATTATAAAAATATATCATGAATTAGGAAATCGTTTTATTGTTCAAATGATGATTTATAGTAAAAATGGTAATTTATATAACCCTATGTAAAAATTATTTTACTAAAAGATATTTGATTATGTCATTTTTTCTTTTATTTTATGTTAATTAAAATAATGTGTCATTATCACTCTTAAGTGGATCCATGGGGTCACATAATCAACCCAAGGATGCTCATGGTTGGAAATAAATAATACAATTATGTTAAGAAAATTATTAAGTAAATTTTTTATTATTAAAATATTCTTTTTACCTTGAATTACCCTATTTACCTTTAACCATGGTAAATAAAAGTCAAAAGATACTGTTCACCAAAAAAAAAATTCATCTTATTGAACCAAATTTTACATTATAATAACAACCATTTATTTTATATTTTTGAATTTCAATTCTTATAAGAGATAAATTTTCATTTAAAAGAAAAAGTCAGTTTTTTTACTTCTACTAAGTGGTTTCACTATTCATCAAAAAATTGATGCTTTACCTAAAATTAAAAAAAATAAACCAAATCTTTATTTTATATTCTGAATTAAAAAATGATTTATATTTTACCAAATTACAAACATATAATTTTCATTAATTAATGAAAAAATAATTTTTGTTGTTAAAACAAATATCTTGTTTTTAAGATACAATAACTATCAAATGATTGACACATGTTTATGTCCAATTTCAATGTGAAATCAATTTCAATGACCAATATTGCATTAAATGTTTAAAATATATTCTTATTAATCTTTAAAACCAATTAAATATATAATCTATCCTTATAAATAAATTATATTAAAACGTGGTTTTGAATTAAAATAAAATATTTTTCATTATTCATTATAAAATGAACTTTATCGGAAAAAATTCAAAAAATTTACACAAAGTAAATTTTAATGTCCCCATTCTAAAGAATAATTTTATTTTTTAAAATAGAACATTTAAGTGTGACCAATACTAGATTTAATGCGGGTTCACCATCCAAAGGTGATAAATCAACCTTTTAATGAATATTAGAGTATTTATGCTTAAAATCATATTCTTTCTTATTTTAATCTTCTAAAACATATGAGGATAAATTTAAAAACATATATCAAACATGTATATTCTTATTGTATTTAGTTCTTCAAATTCCTTCCAATACAACAACTAGGGTTAACTACTATTTAAAATTATATTATATTAGTATTTTTCAATATAACTCAATGTTGTGTACAAGGTATGATTTCAATGAAACTCGTTGTTGTGTATCAGGTACACCATTGAACATAGCTTCCATTTTAAAGTAAAATTAATAATTAAATTACAAATATTAATAAATATGATAATTTCATTTTCTTCATTTACAAGGATATTATATCTTTCCCCCTTTTGGGAATTGCGTCTGCGCAATTTTAAAATTTGGCTTAAAGACTTTTTTGAAAGTCCCACATCGAAAAAAGAGTCAATAAAAATATAAATTTTAAATATATATATATATATACAATAGTCTACCAATACAATAGATACTATGATTCCATGAAAACATGGATATGGAAGAGAAACCAACTCTCATAGAATAATAGGGAGTGATTGAGAACTCGATCACTGAAAGATAACCACCACAATACCATAAATTTGTTGTTGGGTAAAAGACTGATGATAAAATAGAGCTTATAATTTTTTACATCAATATCATTTTCATATAGTTAATTAATTTTATTAATAACAAAACTATGATCATAAGGAAATATACACACTTTTCAGGTGTAGTGTTATCCTTTAATAAGACTCTACCACAAACTCATCATTTCTCAAAAAGGTAATTATTCAAGATGACTTGGTCACACCTGAAGTGCTAGAATCAACTTCTAGAGTATCACATAATCTGAAAAAGATGAATTATATATTTCTCCTATAATTAGTAATCAACCAAAATCAAAATTGGTTAGTAGAAGATCAGATAATCCCCTGAAAAGGATTATATTTTACAAAAAGAAAAACTACTCTTAATCTCCAAAATTTGTCAATCAATACCCAAAGTTCAACCAAAACCATTCAAAAAAAACTATCCATAAAATTCTTCAAAGTAATCCAAACTATTATTGAAACTCAAATCGTAGAATGATTTAATCACATAGTCTTCCAAGATAAATCTTAACATTTCTCTCCTAATAACATTAGTTACTCTTAAAGTCTCATATTGAAATGTAATTAACCTAATCACATATTCTCCATGATAGATTAATAATTTCCATAGATAATCCAAAATCAAATTATTATTGATTTATAAAATCATATAACTAAAAATAATTAGTCATACTAACCATGGACTTCACGTAGTCTAGTGGTAGGTGATAAATCTCAATCTCACATTGGTTGTGGGTTCGATTCGCACATATTTGTCCGACGCGATGGGTTGTCACACGTTCTGCGTGTTGAAATTTTTCAAAAACTATATAATTTTATAACATTCCCTAACAGGGATAAATTCATCAAAAATAACTGTAACATATTTTAACGACAAATTTTCTCTAATAAAATTCATTTTGCATCTCAAAATGTGTTGACCTATAATTGCCTCATATTCAAGGATCCTATAAACCAAATGGTTGTTTATAAATATATCCTCTATTGAAAAGATAATTATTCATTGAATAAAATTTTCTTATATCTATATTTAGGGTTACACATACTATAAAATGTCTTCTACGGTAATCCCCTCATCAAAATAGACTTAATACTTTTCTGTATTTTACCATCCAAAAATCTACCATAAGTCTTGAATCCCTTATATGTTGACTACATAGTCATTCAACCTTCTTCATGATCCATTAATCATTTCTTACCAAATTATTCTGAAATAAGTCATTCCTAAAAAAATCATGAATCATATCCTATGGTTCAATAATATCAAAAACATATGTTATGAAATAATCTATACGTTTCATTGGTCAATGTCAGTTTCTTCACCCTCAATTGGAATGGCATTAGGTATTGGTAAACATATATTTATAAAATCATGGTAATATCATTCATGAAAATTCATTGTAGGACATATATTTGTATAATAACCTTGAACACCACATTTAAAACATTCAATTGATCCTTCATAAAGTAGTTCTTTCCCTTTCTTAGATTCAACTAGATGATTCTATTTTTCCTGGTAGGTTCATGCTTTATGAACATCACTTCCACATCTATAGCATCTTCCTGTCCCTTTGAAACATTTTCCTATGTGTTTCTTTCCACATTCATGACACATAGGTTTTTAAATATACTTACCTTTATGATTATTACATGAACTTCCATGGGGATTAGTTTCGCACATATACGATACCATATAAAAATCACTAAGGTTTAGGTGGTAAATCAAGACACCAAAATGTTGGTTGAGAATAACCACAAGAGTTTTCATTGCAGCTCCCATTTCATTCAATTTCTCATTCAGAAAACTGTCACATTTTTGTTCACATTAATTGTTACTTTGATTCCTGCTAGATCCATCCATTGACTAAAACCAAAAAGGTCAGAGTGAGTATATCCGTAAAATCATCATATATGACTTTATGAGGATGGTAAACACTAAAACATACTTTTCATGCAATCTTAAACTCATTCACTTTAACATAAATAACTATGAACCTTTCTAAAATCCTAACAATTATGGTAATATCACTTATGATTAAAGAACATCCTATCCAATAATGTTATCTAAACTGACATCTATTACCAACTGTAAGGACCCGACCTTAAACAATACATAATCTTGAATTATGTCAAGAATTCACATTAAGGATCTTTTCAGGTTTAAAGTTTTAATGAATTAGGCCATAAATGTTATATATCAACTTTTGAATTAAATGTAGACACAATTACTCAGTATCCATTTTTTCTTAAAATAAAAACTCTTAAAATGAAACTTTTCTAGTTCCACATTTCAGACACCATTACTTTTACTTAATCACATCCTTGATCGTATTCATCTTTATGTCCTGTGGAAAACATTTCAAACAAATGGGAAGAGCATAAAAAGCTCAGTAAGGGATATAAATTAAATATGGAAATAATTAGCCCATCATTAAATAAAAATCAATGAAACCATACTTTTCAATCATAACATACCTTATGAAATCATAAGATTTATGAATAACTCGTAAAAATCATAAATCATAAAGGTAACATATGGTATTCATAACATATTTACATTTTAGATATCACAGCTAAATATGGAGCCACATTGGGGATACCCATCACAGTATATTTTCTAAATATTTTGTTAGAAACATTATTGTTTACCTCCGTCGTGTTACCCAATGCATTGGAGAGCTATCTTGGGCTCACATTCCATAGGTTTATCACAGAAGTAACATATAAGTAAATAATGAACAATAACCATAACATTATAATTACACATTACATACTAATAAAGGAAAGACAAAATATCCACATTCTAATCATAATATATCAATTCAAGATATTGAAATAAATAATGCTTTATCAAACAATTTTAAAAACCATTTACAAGATTTAATAAATATATTTTTGAATCAATGTGTGCCATACCACATTGAAGATTTTAATGGAATTAACATTTTTAAATATTAATTTCCATATAAATAAATTCTTAAAAACCATTTTTAAAACATGAAAAATAATGAGAAATATTTATAAGAATAAATATTAAAAATATTTAAAACAATATTTCAATTAATGTGAATTTAACAAAATTAGAGACTCTTGAATACAAATAATTCAGGAATATAATTTAATCAAAAAATTATATTATCATGAGAATAATGGTATTCATTTTATAATATTCCAATGGAAATTATATATACTATATAATAGTGAATTGGTGCGTAACAACAATGAAGTCTTAATGGAACGTAAATTGAGATGAATTCCTTTATAAAGATGGTATCGTTAGATTAAGGATAAATCAATAAAATAATTATTTGTGAAAAATATAAATACACCCAATATAAGTGAATATTATGTGTCAAACAATCATATTTCATTTTCACATATTTTTAGAATGTCATAATCAACAAGTATATGTTTAACCCAAAGAATTGAAATTGTGTTAAGAAGTTCCTTTACAGAAATTTGACAGCCTAATAGCAACAGTTTAAAATTCATAGAATGAGTTGATAAGAAAAAAATGGTAACTCATCACTTGGACATAAAATTTACAGAAAAAAAGGATATATAAGGACATATCCTATCATAAGAAGATGTAAATTAAATGTCATAAAAAAAATAAGTCTTTTAAAAAGAGGAGGGTGAAAGGTTCCCTTACAGATAAGGTAACATATGAAAGATACACCACATGAAAGAAGGATCATTAAATGAAGATGTAAATACCCAAAAATTATACTAAATTACACAATGAATAAAATCATGGACTATACATATGCCACAAAATAAGAAATAGTGGCCAATATATCATGAATCTCACATGAATAAAAAGTGATATGAAAAACCAATACTTCGTTGTAATCAATCGAGTCGTATGACCAAAAGTTAATAACCACCAATTTAATCACAGAATACAATGTGTATAAATTTAATCATATAATATATACTAAATTTAATTACACAATACACCACATGAAATAACTAAGTGGCGAACAATGGAAATCTCACAGAATTGAAAGTGAGATAAGAAAACCCTTACCTCATGTCCGACTTGACTTGTTTGTTCCTTGTTCTTCCTAAATAAAAAATTAAGTTAATTAAAACATGACTAGTATTCATTTTTCATGTTTATTATTCCTTTTATATAACTTATTACGATGTTATAAAAAATATGTAATCATTTATGTTAATAATGGTCATTTTGTCGATATTTGGTACCTGAGTAAAAAATGAACACCTTATAATTACAAGTTGTCCATGTGGTCAAGATTCCATTATCACCATAATGATATTCATGATTTAGATTTCATATATATAATATATATCCAGTATATATGTTTATTCATAATAGTACATAACATTTGGAGATATGAAATGAAATGCATCGATCACGGAGACGGTAAGCCGTATGTACGCATAAACACTACATTAATTTCTATTTCGTATTTTATATGAAAGAAATCATAATGATACATAGTTATATTATAATTAAAGTATAATATCATATATAATTTCAATAAATCCATCCTTTATAAGTCCCACATATTGTATTTATGAGTCATATCACTTTGATGGGGCGGTAGACCGCACTTCCTCAAATGAAATTATAGCATTTACTCATAATGGAAACCAAAAAGGTATACTGTAAATTAAAAATACAGAATAAAAAATAAAACCTAAACATAATATATATTTTTTAAAGTAAAATGTAATCATAATGTCCACCATATTAAATGGTAGGAGATAATTGAACAATCAATGTTTTGTGAGGTGTTAGTTTGCCATCCATAGAAATAGTATGTTCTTTACACATTAGATGGAGGTGTGTGTAAGTGTAGTTTGAATAATTCTCTTAAAAAATCCTAGTATATTGAGGATATTGGTGTTGTTATAAAAGAATGTAATAAAAAGTGTATACAAGTTTTATAAGTAAAATAAAATAAAATAAGTTAAGAGAAACTGTTTCCTATAATTTGGGTAACTCCATTTGGTTTGAAATAAATGGGCTTATTGAAGTTCCTTCTGCCTAAGGTAAGGCTTCTAGGAGGAGGAGAGGAATCCTAAGAGATTATGTGGGTAGGGTTTGGATGATCCAAGGGGCTTGATAGGTGTCAGTAATGGGTTAGAGGTGAGGGTATTTTATAAGGCGGAGGAGGGTTTCATTAGGAATGTGTGAAAATGTTATTTTATTATATGCTGATTTTCTGATTCTAAAGGTCAAAAACTCATTAATTTTGAAGATAATATGACTCATAGTCGAAATAAAATCATCCAATAAGAATTGGATAGGTTTTTCATATTTTTTTAATCTTTATAATCTTATTTATTTAAATCATTTATAAATGAGATAAATACTTTATCATTATTATGTGAAAAATAATTTAATTTATTTAATGTATAAAAATTATAAAACAAATACCATGATGTAGGAAATCGGTTTAGATTTCCAATGAAAATTTATAGTCAAAATGATAACTTATATAACTCTATGTAAAAATTAATTTACTAAATGATATTTGTTTATGTCATTTTGACTTTACTGTATGTTAATTTAAATAAAGTGTCATTATCACACTTAAGTGGCTCCATGGGGTACAAAAATCAACTCAAAGATGCTCATGGTCGGGCATGACTCATCCAACAAGGTGAGGACAAGTGTTAAGATAATTATGTATTATTATAATATTCTTTTTACCTAGAATTAACCTAATTACCTTAAACCGCGATAAATAAATGTCAAAAGTTACTATTCACCAATAATTATTTTCATCTTATTGAACCACATTTTACTTAATAATAAAAACCATGTATGTCGGATTTTTGATGTTCAATTCACAGAAGTGGAATAATTTAATTTTAAGGAAAAATTCATTTTTTGAACTACTACTAAGTGGTTTCACTATTCATCAAAAATTGATGTTTTTCAGAAAACTACAAAACATTCAGCCAAAGATATATTTGATATTCCGAATTCAAAAATGATGTCTATTTTTCCAAATTTGAATCATTGATTTTTCATTAATTAATTTAAAATTAATTTCTATTCATAAAACAAATAGCATTTTTTTAAGAGATAATAACTATCAAAATATTGACACTTGTTTATGTCCAATTTCAAAGTGAAATTAATTTCAATCAACAAAATTGGATTAAATGGTAAAAATATATTCAATTACACTTTAAAAAAAATCAAAAATATAATCTATCCAAATAAATAAATCAGATTAAAACGCATTTTTGAATTAAAATACAATATTTTTCACTATTCATTAGAAAATGAACTTTATCATATTCTTTCTTATTTTAATCTTATAAATTTTATTGGATTAGTGTAAAAACATTCAACAAGCATGTATATTCATATTGTAGTTAGTTTTGTCCATTCTTTCCAATACAATGGCTAGGCGTTAACTACCATTTAAAATAATATTATATTATTATTTTTCAGTATAACTCAACGCTGTGTACAACGTAATATTTCAAAGAAACCCGTAGTTGTATATTGGGTATGTCATCAAGAATAGAATCCCCTTTAATTTAATATTAATATTTAATTTAAAAATGTTAATAAATATGGAAATGTCTTATTATTTATTTACCAAGGATGTTACTCACATTGTGTACCCCATAAGTTATAACCACTTGTGAAGTTAGTCAAACATTCGGTGACACAGTTGAATCTACACAGTGTGTAAGAATGGAACATTGCGTGTATAGCCTATGTTTCATCCACCAGTGTTGTTGGTCACACATCTGGATACGTGGCTCTTACAACACGGCATGTACTCCAAGTACATGTCATGTGTCACCCAACATTTCCCAACCTCGTGTGTCTGGTCACACGGTCAATTAAATAGATAAGGACTATACGGTGTGTAAGTATAGTACATGGCATGTACATATGGGAAAACCTTTATTCCCAAACACAATAACACATGGCATGCGTTCATAATACCACAGGCTGTGTTGTATGGGTTTCTAGATAGTAGGGATCTAAATCATCTCTAGAATCCCAAAAAACATAGAATTGTTTCCATGGAAACAAAAAATATGACCTAGGGGAGCCCATACTACCTCGAATCCATGTTTTTCATCCATATTCATATTATAAAATGACAAAATTCAATTAATGTTCATACAAGATCATCCCAATTCTGATCCAAGAGGGCCCATAACACCTCAAGATCCAATATTTGGCATCCATTCAATGAATCATTAAATATTTCAATACCCTATCAGAATAACAGGAATTCTATTAATTAATCTATCATAACAATATACATATATAGAACGACACCTATCCCAAAAACATTAAATCTGTAATCCTACATAAAATGGTATGATAAAATGTATAACATGTGATCCCTCTCAAGTTGCTATATGATGCATGAGATGGAAAACCTCATCCCATCAGCTTTAACTAGAAATATAAGCTCCTTGATATAAATCCAAATAGCACAAATCAGGTGAATCACCCAATGGTGATATCAAATTCAACATTATCAATAGAAATAATCATAAAAATTACAATATTCGAGATAAATTGGCATCCCCGATACATGGGTTAGATAATCTCGGGAACAACTAATTACCAACTAACCATTACATATTATCCGAGTCTATTGTCTCTAAACAGTAAGTCATATCAGAAAAGAATCCCTTTAATACAACTTTGTATAGACCTAGTTCTAGGTGCTGCCCAAAGATTCCCTGTAACTGGTTGGTCACGTGGCCTTAGGGGGATTTCCCCGAATGCTAGAGGATGCTGACCAGCATCCAGGGCCTTTGGTGTGATAGTGGGGAAACAATACCCTCATTGGAAGAGTATTCACATTGTAATTACAAATAATAACAATATAGGAAGCTGTAACACCATGCAACAAAATAAACATTAAAAGAATGATAGTAAATTCAATTGGAGAAAATATATAAATAATGAATGTCACATTTTTATTGTAAAGTAGTAAAAAAATCACAATTCTTGAATAAAAAATTGAAACCAAAGTATTTAAGTGTAAATAAACTATATCATCATCGCAATCCTCAACATGATCCCATGCACCACAACACATCGCCAATCAACTATCTAATTTAGAAGGGAACATTCCCTGGTTTATACATACAAAATTTATAATCTATTTGGGTTCAAAAGCATTACCCAAAGTGGGTGTGAGACAAATCATAGTAGGAAACCACAAAAAAGACCTATACATAATTGTCATTTAATATATGTATATAAGGAAATATGAAGAAATGAAGCAACAACTAGGAAGTACTCAAAAGTAAACAATCCAACAGTTTCCAATTACATTCTTTTACATTTATTATTTTTTAAAATAGTTTATTAATATAACCTCAATATCTAGCCTATGCTATGTATCCCTATATAAAACCATAAAAATTGATGTCTTAAATGACCGTATAATGATAAAGTAATACAGAGTCCAAGCTCATTCTTTAGCTTATTAGAATCACCAAAATCATACAATAATTTCAAAAAACCCACTGATAAAATCCTCACAGCCTAACCCCCTTGTTTTAACATATCTTAAAATTATAAAAAAACCCCTCTAGGAAATCTCACATAGTCAAAATCCCTTAATCACACAAGTACTAATCAAATAAAAATGACCACATGGGTAGCTCTCATGGTCAATACCCCTTGGTTAGCATAGCAGTAATAATGTATAATGACCCTCTGAATGCTCTCACAGTCAATACCCTATGGTCTAATATTTATTTAATGATGACCCTATAGATAGCTCTCATAGGCTAACCCCTCTGGCTGATGACTCATTGGAGGTCTCAATTTCGATACCTCTGGTCAATTAAAACAACAGTTCATAATTAAATGACCCTACTCCAGGAATCCCTCATTATAAGGACCCATCCTTAAAAATTTCATAATATTGAATGAAATGAATAATTCACATTGTTGATCTTTTCAGGATTAGAGATTTAGAGAATTAGCCCATAACTATTACATTTCATTTCAAAAAAATACAAATTAAACACCTCTACTTAGTTTCTATTTTTCTCACAAAACATGAAATCTAGGAAAAAATAGTCATATATAGTTCCATGTTTAAGATATCATGACTTTTACATGATCCAATCCATGACCCTATTTAACATTATGTCCTATGTAAAACATTTCAAAAACATGGTATGAGCATAAAAAGCTCAGTAAGGGATACACAAAGAAGGAAAACTATTTGTTTTTTAAAACAAAAAGTAAACTATGAATACTTTAACATAAGTAATACTTTTCACCTTTATAAATTAGTTAATACTCTTCGCTGAATAAAATATCACTACGTACACTTTTTTAGAAAAACGTTTACCATAAAACCCATATAAAGAACACATAACATATAAAGGTAACTTGAGACATAAATATAATTAAATGGAATAACCATATGTTAGACCACCACACATAACACTAAATAGAATAACCATGAGGAATACTTCCATAACCAATGCAATGGAGGTTATTACGTAACCACCGATCCTGGTATTCATGGCACCACACATCATTTGGTATATCACGTAACCACCCTTCAAATGTCCAAGTACCACTATAAAAACATAAGACATAAAACAAATATAAATGAAAAAAAATTCCACATTTCAATCACAATATATACATAAATATATTGACATAAAAAATCCATTATCAAAATCATTTTCAATACCAAAATATATAAAAGAGTTTATGGTATGTATTTTCTTTTAAAAACAATACGGCTTGTTGAGGAAGCCAAAGATCGAATAATACTCGCGGTGGTGGAAAAGTCATTCTCACCTCTTACATTAAAAGAAACATTCTTTTTTTTCTTTTAGTAAAATGCTTCATAGAAAAATAATCCTTTTCAAATTTCAATGGTGTTAATACAACTTATAAAAGAAAGTTGTGTTTTAAAAAAAATATGCCTCAATGAAAGGTGATTGAGACGAAGTCCCTTACCTCATATCCGACTTGACTTAATCATTCTTTAATCTCCTGAATAATAAACTAAAGATAATTTTTATGTTCTTAAGAACCATTTTCATGTTTATTATTACTTTTATATCACTTATTATGATGTTATAAACATTATTCAATCATTCAAGTTAATAATGTTTTTTAGTCAATATTTGGTACTAGAGTCAGAAATGAACAACATATAGTTACAAGTTATTCACATGGTCAAAATTTCATTATATCCAGAATGATATTCATGATTTAGATATCATATATATCATATATATCCAGTATATACATGTATTTATTATAGTACCTACCATTTGGAGTTAAGATATGAAATGTACCGTTCATGGAGACGGTAAGCCGTACGTACGCATGAACGCTACTTTCATTTCTATTTTGCATTTTAATAGTATATAAACATAATTATACAAAGTTATATTATAATTCCAGTATAATATCATATATAATATCATTAACTCCATCCTTTATAAGTCCCACATAAGGCATTAACAAGTCATATCACTTTTAGGGGGCGGTATGTTGCACTTCCTCAAATGAAATTATCGGGTTACCCATAATGGAAACCATAAAGGTATGATATAAATGGAAAATACAGAAGAATAACAAAAACATAAACAAAATATATATCATATATAAATATAGTGTCATCTTAATAGCCACCATATGAGGCGGTAAGAGGTAATTGAACAATCATCATTTTGTGAGGCATTAGTTTTCCATCCATGGAAACATTATGTTCTTCACTCATTAGATGGAGGTGTCTGTATGTGTAGTTAAAATCCGTCTCATAACAACACCCTAGTATATTGATGATACTGGTGATGATATAAAAGAATGGAATAAAAATAGTTTAAGGGTTGGAGAAGTAAAATAAATTAAAATAAGTTAAGAGAAAGTGTTACCTTTAATTTAGGTAACTTCCTTTGGATTGAAAAAAAGAACATCTTGATGTGCCTTATGCCTAAGGTAAGGCTTCTAGAAGGAGGATAGGGATGTAGGTAGATTAATTGGGTAGATTTTGGACGAGTCTAAAAGCATGATAGGTGTGAGTAATTGGTTCGAAGTGGTCTCCTTTTATAAGGGAGAGTAGGGGCTCTTTAGGAAAGTGTTAAAATATTTTTTTATTATATAATGATATTCAGTTTCAAAAGGTCTAAAAATCACTAGAGTCAACGATAAGATGACTCAAGGTCGAAATAAAATCATCCAATAAAATTTGGACAGTTTTTTGATAATATTTTAATCATTATAATATTATTTATTTAAATCAATTTTTAGTGAGGTAATTATTGCATCATTATTGTGTCATAAATAATTTAATTTATTCGATGTAAAGAAATTATACAAGGAATTAAATGATGTAGGAAATATTTTTATCTTTCCAAATAATATATATAGTCGAAAATATAACTTATATAACACCATATAAAATTTAATTTACTAAAATATTTTTTTATGTTCTTTTTTCCTTTACATTAAATTACTTAATATAACGTGTCATTATCAATCATAAGTGGCTCCAGGGGGTCCCAAAATTGACCAAAAGATGCCCATGGTCGGCCATTACTCTTCCAAAAAGGTTAATACATGTGTTAAGGTAATTTTTAATCATTAGGAAATTGAATAATTTTCTGCACCAACAACTTCTATGCCAATGTTTATCAAATCAAAAACCAAAAGATCTTGTTCCAAACGTAACATGGTTAATAAAGCATTACTTTTTTTTGACTCAAAGCATCAGCCACATTATATTCAATTCATGGATGGTAATGGATCATGCAATCATAATCCTTTATTAATTCAATCCATCTCCACTATCGCATGTTCAATTAATTATAAGTGAATATATACTTTATAATTTGGTGATTAGTATATATTTCAAAGTTTACTCCATAAAAATTATGCCTCCAAATTTTTAAACAAAAATCAACACTAGATAATTCCAAATCATGTGTATGGTAATTTAACTCATGAGGTTTCAACTGATGTAAAGCATAAGCAATTACCTGCTCATTCTGCATAAAGACACATCCAAGTCCTTTTAATGAAGAATCATTATAAATAACAAACTCACCATTTCTGGAAGGCAGAAACAAAACTGGAGCATTCACAAATCATCGTTTAAATTCCTGAAAAAAACCATCACATTCTTTTTTCCAAATGAACATAACAAATTTTTGAGTTAACTTAGTCATTAGACTAGATAACCATGAAAAATTTTCAACTAACCTCTTGTAATAACCTTCAAAACCATGAAAACTAAAAATCTAGGTTATATTTGTGGGACATGGCCATTCTTCAACAAATTTTGTTTTATCAGGATCAATAAATAAGACATTTTTTGAAACAATGTGACAAAGGAAGTAAATTTGTTGCCTAAACTGACCTTTGATACCAACTATTAGGACCCAGACATAACCATTTGATAATATTGAAATAAATGAATAATTCACATTGAGGATCTTTTTCGGTTCAGAGTTTTAGAGAATTATGCCTTAATTATTACATTTCATTTAAAAAATTTACAAAGTAGACACTTCTACTGATTTTCTATTTTTTCACAAAATGATAACTCTTGAAAAAAAAGAGTCGTGTCTAGTTCCATGTTTAAGACAACATGACGTTTCCATGGTCCCATCCTTGACCCAAATCAACATTATATCCTGTGAAAAATATTTGAAAAACTTAGTATAAGCATAAAAAGATCAGTAAGGGATACACTAAATGGAAAACTGTATGTTTTTCAAAACAACAAGTTAACCACGAATACTTTAACATAAGTAATACTTTTCACCTTTATGAATTAGTAAAAACTATTCACAAAATATAAGATCTCTACATACCATTTTGTAACCAAATTATTACAAAAAAACCCATATAAAGAACACATAACATATAAAGGTAACTTGAGATATAAACATTCATAAATAGAATAACCATATGTTAGACTTCAACGCATATAACTAAATGGAATAGCCATACGACTGACATCCATACCCAATGTATTGGATGTTATAATGTAACCACCCATCCTGATATTCATTTTACCACTCGTCATTTATTTTATCACTTAACCACCTGTAAAATGTCTAAGTACCATTATAAAATCATAATAAATAAAACAAATATAAAGGAAAGACAAAATTTCAACATTTCAATCACAATATATCACTAAAATATATTGAAAAAACAAATCCATTGTCAAAAAAAATTTCAATACCAAAATACATAAAAGAGTATATGGTAATTTTGTTTAAAAAAACATTACATTTTGTTGAGGAATACAAAGATTAAATAATACTCGCGGCTGCGTAAAAGTAGTTGTCACCTCTTATTTTAAAAGAATCATTTATTTTTGTCGTTTATTAAAACGTTTCATAGAAAAAGATTCCCTTTGAAAATTCAAGGGTGTTTATACAGTGTATAAAATAATCTTGTGTATTAAAACAAAATATGCCTCAATGAAATGAGATTGAGATGAAGTCCCTTACCTCATGTCCGACTTGACATGATCGTTCTTTAATCTCTTAAATAATAAACTAAATTTAATTTTTACTTTCTTAATATCTATTTTAAAGTTTATTATTCCTTTTATATCACTTATTACAATGTTATAAACATTATGTAATCATTCATGTTAATAATGTTTGTTTTGTCAATATTTGGTACAATAGTCACAAATAAAGACCATATAGTTACAAGTTGTGCACATGGTCAAAATTTTATTATATCCATAATGATATTCATGATTTATATATCATATATATCCTATATATCCCGTATATACATGTATTTATAACAGTACATAACAATTGGAGGTTGGAAATGAAATGCACCGTTCATGGAGACGGTAAGTCGTACGTTAGCATGAACGCTACTTTCATTTCTATTTCGAATTTCAAAAGAATTAAAACATAATGATACATTGTTATATAATAATTCTAGTATGATATCATATATAATATCATTAACTTCATCCTTTATACATCCCACATAAGGAATTAACAAGTCATATCACTTTGAGGGGGCGGTAGTCTGCACTTTCTCAAATGAAATTATCATTTTAACCATAATGGAAACCATAATGGTATGATATAAATGGAAAATATAGAATCATAAAGAAAAAATAAATAAAATATCATATATAAATACAGTTTCATCATAATGGCCACCATGATAGGGGGTAGGAGGTAACTGAACAATCATTGTTTCATGAGGCATTAGTTTTCCCTGCACAGAAACATTATGTTTTTCACCCATTAGATTGAGTTGTGTGAAAATGTAGTTAAAATAATTATCATAAAAACATCCTAGTATATTTATGATACTGGTGTTGTTATAAAATAATATAATAAAAATAGTTTAGGGGTTGGAGATGTAAAATAAAAGAAATAATGTTATGAGAAACAGTAACCTTTAATTTCGGTGACTTCATTTGGTTAGAACCAAAAGGACTACTTGAAGTGTCTTCTTCCTCAGGTAAGGCTTCTAAGAGGAGGATATGGATGTAGGGAGATTAATTGGGTTGATTTTTGATGATCCTAAAGGCTTGAGATGTGTGAGGAATTGGATAGAAGTGGTCTCCTTTTATAAGGAAGTGGAGGGGCTCTTTAGGAAGGTGTGAAAATATTATTTTATTATATAATGATATTCAGTTTCAAAAGGTCCAAAAATAATTATAGTTAAAAATAATATTACTCATGGTCAAAATAAAATCAATTAATAGGAATTGGAAAGGTTTTGGATAATATTTTAATCATTATAATCTTATTTATTCAAATCATTATTTAATGAAGTAAATATTGCATCATTATTGTATCATAACTAATTTAATTTATTCAATGTCAAAAAATTATAAAAAATATGCAGTGATATAGGAAATCATTTTAGATTTACGAAGAATATTTATAGTCTAAAATATAACATATATTACACCATATAAAAATTATGTTACTGAAAGATTTTTGATTTTGTCATTTTTCCTTTACAATAAATTAATTAATATAAAGTGTCATTATCTTTCATAAGTGGCTCCATGGGGTCCCAAAATAGACTGAAAGATTACCATGGTTGGAAATTACTCATAGAATAAGGTTAGGACAGTTTTTAAGGTAATTTTGAATTATTAAAATATTCCTTTTACCTTGAATTACCCTATTTATCATTAACCGTGATAAATAAAAGTCAAAAGTTACTATTCACCAAAAAATATTTTTATTTTATTGAACCACATTTTAGTTACTAATAAAAACCATGTATGTCAGATTTTTTAAATTAAATTCAAAGAAGTGGTAAAATTTCATTTAAATGAAAATATCAGTTTCTTAACTATTATTATGTTTTTTCACTATTCATCAAAAATTGATTTTTTTCAGAAAAATACAAAAAATTCAGCCTAAGCTATATCTGATATTTCGAATCCAAAAATTATTTATATTTAGATAAATTCAAAATATTGAAGTGGTATTAATTATGTTAAAATTATTTCTCGTTGATAAAATAAATATCGTGTTTTTTAGGAAACAATAACTATTAAAAGATTGACACTTGTTTATGTCCACTTTCAAAGTGAAATTAATTCCAACAACCAACATTGTATTAAATAATAAAAATATATTCTAATTACACTTCAAAACCAATTAAAAAGATAATATAACCATATAAATAAATTATATTAAAACGTAATTTTGAATTAAAATACAATATTTTCTACTATTCATTAAAAAATTAACTTTATCAGAAACATTCCAAAAATTTACACAAAGTAAATTTTGATGTTCTAATTCTAAATAAGGATTTTATTTTGCCAAATAAAATGTATTAAAGTGACCAAACTATATTTAAGAGGGTTCTCCATTAAAAGGAGGCAAATCGACCATTTAATGTAATTTATGCTTAATATTTGATTCATTCACATTTTAAGCCTCTAACATTTATTGAATAAATGTAAACACATTTAAAAATCATGTTTAATCATATTGTAGTTAGTTTCATTCATTCCCGCCAATAAAAAGACTTGGAGTTAACTACCATTTAATATAATTATACTATATTATTAGTGTGCAATGTAAGATTTTAATGAAACCTGTTGTTGCGTATCGGGTATGCTATCAAACATAAAAACCCCTATAAAGTAAAATTAATATTTAATTCAGAAATATTAATAAATATGAAATATTTTTTATTCTTTATTTAACTGGGATGTTACACTCATAGTCAATTCCCCTAGTTATTCTTTCATAATGTGAAACACATGCATCTAATATAAACTTCAACTCCATAACATCAACAGTAGGCATGGAATCAAAGAAGCCTAACATGCTTTCTAGACCCAAAGACCGTAACCGAGTAAAAAATGGGTAAATCCTCCATAATCAAGGTAATAGACCTTACTCATAATCAATAGCCCTTTCCTGACAAATCAAACCATATTAGGCATTATACGTGGTAGAATTCCCAAAACACACAATACCCTAAACAAGTGTAATAGTTATATAGGCATATATAACTCATAGACTAACAATGGTAATGTATGAAGCCCCTAACTCAATGTTGTATGATATATATATTTTAACCTAAGAATTTGAATCGACCATGAACATCATAGTTCTAAAAAACATCAAAAACATTCAACTTGGAATAACTCAAGACATAGAAGAAATCTGGAGGATAGATTCATGAAGAAGGATGGTCTCAGACAGGGGATTACCACAAACCTGATGGAGTTAGATTCGGAGAACAAACATCAGATCAGCGGATTGGAGAATAATCATCAGTCTCGGCCTCTCCTAGATGAGACGATGCTAGAATAAGAAGAATATGACGATTAGATGCGACCCTAATTAATTAAATGAAATAAAAGAAACAACACAAGGAATCTTCATTTAATGTACATTCCATTTACATGCCTCAAGAAGTCCCTACATTAGGCAGTATCCATGTTACCCCACATAGCTATGTCTCGTTCATTACATGTCCAGCACCTGGCTACCCACGACAACCTGGTACACGACATGTACTATTAGTATTACAAAACTCCCCCTTTTTCTCAAAAAAAATCAAAATCAAGATTCATACCTGAATGATGATCCGAGTTATTAATTAATAAAGTTTATTTTTAAAATTTATTATCTCATCGGCATGCATACTCAATCACCTATTAATGGAATGATATATTTACTCATTCACATGTAAGACATATTATCTCTATGAGGAAATGGAATTTATTTTCCTTTTCCAAATAAATATAATGGTAAGAAAATTATTAATTATTTTAGAATTAAATTATTACTATAATAATATTTTGCAGATGATGGATTAACATTTAATGAATTTGAACTGATAAATTCAGGAAAAAATACACAAGATAAAACAAGCCTATTAAGACATGAAAATAAAAATATTGAAACATTATAATGAAATTAGTGGTGAAGGACTTGAAAATGATAATATAAGATATTATAAATATTAATAGTATTCAATTATAAATTTAAAACACGCTAGAAAATATTATATTTGATTTCAAAACATGTTCGACCAAATAGAAATTTGAGGTAAGTTATCATATCTCAATTTACATTTCATTGAGTTATATATGTAAATATAATCCAATTTCCTTTTATAGGACGTACATACTGACCTTTTTTGTTTTTAACATAAATGACCATAAATTAATTATTCTTCCTCCTATAATATAGTTTTATTATTTCAATGTGATATAATTTAAATGTTACTAATGAGATAAGAATTAATATCTCTCTTGCATTTTGCATTTCATTTACTTTTATCCATATAATATTGTAATTCATCATTAATAGTCTCAAATAATTATATTATTATGTATTTAATTATTGATTTTATATATTTTTATACAATTCCCCCCAATTTGTTATATTATTTTTAAATTAATTTATAATGAAAAATTTATTTCATATATCATTAAATCAAATACATTTTTTTCAATGTCCATATTTTTCAAAAATGGTATACAAAACTCTTTTTTTATTTAAATAATGTTTATTGAAAATTTTATGTAATACAATATTTTTAAATATGTATTTTAAATGGAATCAATATTCTATTTTTTAAAAACAATATTTTCCAAAAAAAAGAAAAATGAATGAATTATATTGATAAATACAGTGATTAATGTCATCCATGTCATTTTAACCACTTTACAAAATATAGCATCATCTACCCTTTTTCAATGGTTTTACAATGAAATTTCTTAATGAATTATTATTATTTAATATCACTTCTATTCCTTTTTTATAAATTACATTGTTTTTTGAGATATCTAATTTTACTGAATATCTGATTGTCAGACCTCGTATCTTGATTAATTTAAGGTTTGTTAACAATATCTTAAGAAAATCAGCTTCATGTGATCATTTTCCATTTCAAATTACATTTATCAAAAATATATATGTTCACTGTATCATGGATATGATAATTTCATAAACCATATGAAATTTCAATATATGGTGTTTACATTGATTTTTATTTTATTTACTCAGGAAATATTGATAAATATATATTATTTAATCAATAAGGGTATTTTGTTGAAAAGGACGATTCTTTGTTAATAATGTAGATCATTTAATGTATGGTTAATACTTTTTAAATGAAGTGATTAGTGATGACTGAAATTATATATCCCCTTAATCCATCAACAAGTATCATGAGTCAGGTCTATTTTCCGAAAAAATTAGTTTTTACCATTTTTTAAAAAAATTTCTTGTGATAGGCCCTTGAAGTATATAACTCAGGATGTTTGAGATAATGACATGAAAAATGAATATTTTTCTTAAAATAAAAATTTATTTATTATGATCTGCGATATTATATAATTTATATTATCAATCAATGAATTTTTTGATAAAGTTATTTATTAAGAGGAATGTTTGTTTAATTATTAAAACTTCCATATTTACAATTAATTATCTAATCATGTTATTAGTGTTTATGTTTAAATATAATTTGTGATAATCTATTTACCATTCAATATTAATTAAGACATATATAACAATGCAAAACTCATTATTTAATAAATGTATGTTGTGATTACTTTTTTAACAATATATATTGATTATTCATTTTCTAATCATGAATGTTATGTAATAGAATAAATAAAATATGTGCTCAATTATTTACATTGAAATATTGATTATGAGTTACAGCTAATGATAAAATTCACCCATCCAAAAAATTATTAAGAGTTTTTTCCCAATCTTATTTATTTATTCCACTAGATATGATTAATATTTCATTGAATGTTTTCAATGATTTCAAATGTCATCTATTACTATGTTTTATATATGATCTAAAATGTAAACTACGATACATATCCTTATGTGTCTCTCCAAGACTAGTTTACTTATTTGTCCTTTGAGATTTAACCTCACACACACACACACAGATATATATATATATATATATATATTCCATTTTAATAGTGTAACCACTACCTCGAAGATACTGAATTTCCTGATTTTACAATAAGAAATATTAATTTTATGATTCATTCATTTATTTGAAAAACATCAATTTATGAATATTTTATATAATCGATACATTTTAATTTAATTTTTTATTTAGATCCACAAAAAATCCCCAAGAATATTACAAAAAGGTACAATAAAATCAATGAAGCTCTGAAATAATTTATATTCCACTGGTAATTATTTTTATGCATTCAAGAGTGTTTTGAATATGTATGTATCAATATCACAGAGATTGGGGATTTTAAGAAATATGTTATAGCTAATATGTCAGGAGAAGCACTTATGGTCAATAATTTTTTACAAGATATATCATAGAAAAATATGTTAAAATTTAAGAATTTTATATAATTCTTGATCATTGAAATGTCATCCATTGAACATAATCTATGGAAAGTTTTATTCCCTTAACGGTTTTTTGAATATAAACCACAATAAAATATCTTAACGGGCATTGAATTTGTCCTTTCATTCATTTATCATTCAATTTTATAAAAAATTATTATTATCTATAGTGATAAAACATATATCCTATGGTATATTTTTTTTCCTTTTTAATTCTCAGAAATCCTAAATTTCAATCATGATTGTATTGGAAATTTGTAAATTATTTTTATACCAAGTATAATAATTTTTATTATTATATACTTAAATTTCCCAATACTACCACTTTCTAATGGGGATCTATTAGTTGGAGAAATGTTATAATAAATCAAATCTACTATCCATATAAATATATCTAGAAATCCTTTTCAAAATATATAAAATCAAACAAAATATCAAATAAGAAATAAGCAAATACACTGGGACTCTTAACTCATTTTTTCCTGATAAATAAAATTTAGAAAAAATATCACCTACTATTGGATGGGGAATGAGATTTATTTATTTAAGATTACATCATGGGAGTTATGTTTGCCTCAATTAAACTAAATTATATTGAGTTGTACTCATCTCTAGGGTTTCATGATTTCTATATTACATCCATCGATGGTTAATATCATAATATGGGTTCTTACTCAGGTTATTGTACAGTGTGCGAAGTGCGTGAAAAAGCCATGGACTATGTTTCTGATGATTGTAATGATAAAATAAAATATAAATTACTTAATTATCCCTTACATGGGATCATTTTTTTATTAAATTATCCATGTAAAGAATATTTTAGAACCATCATGTTGGACTACTTTAGATGTAATGCCCAAAAATAATTCTCAATTTTGTTTTATTAAGTTACATATTGTTTAAACAATTTTAAAATTAATATTAACTTATATTGTTTGTATTTACATCAGTAGACTGGTTTCTATGATTTGGAAAAGTATAAGTCACCATTATGCATATGACAAAGCTACCAAAGCTACCGATAGATTCTAAAAAACATCACTAAGGATGAGACACTGACAAAAGTCTGAGTAACTGACAAAATGCGTTACCATCTGAGAAACCTACCAACAGAGAGACTGATCAATTCTCATAATTTGTGTTTTGTAAAAGCTAATGATATATTAAGGTAATTCAAACCGCCTACACATCACCAAATGATAATGTGATCTATCTACTAAACAAACTACCGAAAACATAAAAGACCGATAGTATGAGAAACCATCAGTATGAGACACCGGCATTTTGAGTCACTGATAGTATGATATACCGAAAGACTGTCCTACAGATCCTAAGACACAATTATTTCATCCTTTTCCATTTATATTAAAAATTAAATTTAATGGTCATATTTATTAATCTTATCACTTCTTATTATATTAATGAGTTTTTTCGGACTTTTGTATACAACAATTAATAAATTTCAGATATCAGTATGAGGTACTAAAAACCAAAAATCATTTTGATTGTTTGCTAAACTGTATAAATGGAATATATGGAATTATTAGAAAAATGATGTGATTTGAGAAAAAATATCGATTTAATCACGAACCCTAGAACAATACCAGAACTACATGTGGCCCACACTATGAAATACTACTGATAGACTAACAGGAAGATCACTTTTCCAATATGAATAAGTTCTCATCCACCATGGAATAAATCTCACTACAAATAGAAGACAAAAGAAATCACAACACTCAGTTTTACTACCTTTTTCTAGAATTTGACATGATATTCACTTATTACATCTCTAAAGTAGTTTATAAGGTGTAAACCACATCACACTGAGCCATATAAAACATATTGTTATCATATTTACCTATATGTGTACATTATTTAAATTTCATGTATGGTATGTGTCTCTATTTTATAAACACACATTGTATATTCTGAAAAATTGGAGAATACATTGATATCTTCTCAAAAAAAATTTACACATTACACTCTAATAGATAAAAGTTGAAGAGGTTCATGTGTCCACTATTGTAATTTTTACTTCCATGAGAGCTATAGTATAGGACGATTGACCTGGAATTTGTTTTTCTATCCTCTCCCCCAATAAAGTGTGTGCGTAAAATATATTTTTATAATATTATTGGGGGTAGGTGACAACAAATTTGAATGGAAGAAGTCTAATAATTTAACCAAAACAGCTGTTTTATATTAATTGTTTCTTACATTGTTCTATTTTCACTGTTTTACTAATTCATTGAAAACATTTATTTCACCATGATAAATAATATTATATATTTTCTTATATTATAATTTATTTTATTATGTTTACATAAAAATATAAAATAATAATCCATAATTTTTTAACTATGAACTAATAAATCATTGAGAAACATTCAAAAGATCAAAACACTTATAAATACACTACTTTGATTAACTGGGTCATATTTTATTTTATATTTGAGGGTCTTTTAAATAAATATTTTAAGATATAAAATTGTGTAAGAACTAAAATTATATCCATCTTTATCTTAGTACATAAACAAACATTTGGTATCAGAGGATATAATTTTTGGGTTTATAAGTTTTTAAAATAATCAAATCAGTTCAACTGTGATTCTAGTGTTTATTTAATGATCTCTAAATTTACTTCAGTTCATTGTTTTTTTCATTAAAATAATTAAAATCTATTTTTGATAAAAAAAATATACAAGTAGGTGATTCTACAAAAAACCTCCCAACATTAAAGTATAAACTTTTCTCAGTGGAATCATAAAATGAAGATACATTTAGAAAGAATCATTTTTTAAATCTGGTCTTCTATAGTTGATGAATATAAGATTACTACAACTATTAGAATCACAAGGTATGCTATCACTAATGAAACCAACAATAATATTTTAAATTCTTGGAATTCGTTATGTTATTCTCTAGGGAATGAAGATTTCAATAATATTTCTGTATGTAAAAGTTATTAAGACATTTGAGATATATTAATTGATTTGCATGAAAGAAACATTTATGTTAAGGAAAATATGATTAACACATATAATAATAAATTTTATAACATTAAAATGAATCATGATGAGCATATTTTTTACATGTATCTCTGGTTCAATGTGATTGTGAATACATTGATCTCACTGGGAAATACAATCACTACAATGGAACAGATACTAAGGATATTTTGATGTCTTCCTTAATCAAGGAGAAAGACGTCAATATTAGTTTTTTAATCTAGTAAAATATATTCCAATTGTATAAATGAACTGATAAGAATGCTAATGATGTATGAAAATGAATTTATGATTATCATAGAAGAATATGATGAATCCAAGACAATGTCAGTGGCTTTCAAAACTACTTCTTCAAATACCAAAGATAAATATATAATGAAATTTCATGGTGAGTGTTCCAAAAATGAATAATAACCAAGTGATAGTGGGGAGGAAAAGTTTTAGGTATCTAGACGATACAAAAATACCTATAGAATGATGAAATTCTTAAAAAATCCCAGTTATAAAAATAATTAAGACAACAAGGGTAATTGTGAAATGTGCTGGAAATAAATGAATAAATTAATAAGTAGTCTGGTATGTGTAACACCCCGAGCTTCCACGATACACTTCTCATTCAATAATGCAATAGCTTGCATTGTACACAACTTCGAGTTATAAAACACCGCGACTAATCAAAGTAGCCGTTATGAATAGTAATAACCACTTTTTAAAATTATAGAAATTTTATATTTCAAAATGGACTTCATTTTTGTATTCTTAATATCGAAATTATCCTTAGTTGAATTTTTTGTAACATTCTGAGAACTTCCAATTTTTTTATGAATAGTGCAAAATACTTAAAACAACTTTTTTAATCAAAATAATTTATTGTGATAAATTATACTGTTTTGTGGTTTTAAAGTATAATTAGAATATATTTTTACCATTTTATCCAATGGTGGTCATTAGAATTAATTTAACATTGAAATTGGACATAAACAATTGCCAATCTTTTGATATAAATTGTTTCTTAAAAACACGCTATTTGTTGTGATAGCGGGAATTAAGTATAAAATTAATTAATGCAACTTATATTTTTGGAATTTTTTAAAATAGACATCATTTTTGAATTCGGAATATCAATTATAGCTTAGGGTGAAATTTTGGCATTGTTCTGAAAAACTTCAATTTTTGATGAATAGTGAAACCACTAAGTGGTAGTTAAATAACTGATTTTTGGTTTAAATGAAATATTACCACTTCTGTGATTTGATTTTCAAAAATATGACATACATGGTTGTCATTAAGAAGTAAAATGTGGTTCAATGAGATTAAAATAATTTTTTTGGTGAATAGTAACTTTTAAGTTCTTAATCGCGATTAGAGGTAATTAGTGTAGTTTAAGGTAAAAAAAATGTTTTAATAATATGATATGAGCTTGAAACTTGTCCTACTCATATTGGATGAGTCATGGCAGACCAAGACAACCCATGGGTCAACTTGGGGACCCCATGGAGCCACTTTGGTTGGAAAATTACATTAATATATATTTCTTTAATGTTAAAATTAAATTGACACAAACATGAGTTGTTTTACTAAAACAGATTTTAAGTGGGGTTACACAAGTCAAAATTTTGATTATAAATATTAATTATAAAGATAAAAAGATTTCCTACATCATAGTATTTTTTTTATAATTTTTAGACATTAAATAAATTAAATTATTTATGACATCATGATGATGCAGCGATGACCTCATTATTTAACGATTTAAATAAAATGGGAAGATAATGCAAAATCCAAGGCTTAAACTTGTCCAAAGCCTATTGGATGAGGAGAGTTCGAACCCTTATCACCTTAGCCTCTAATTATATAAGTGTGGGACCTCTAAAATCCGAAACCCATTTTATAATAATGTGACTTTTCTTTACTTTCCAAGAGTGCCCCTCCTCTCCACTTATAAAAAGCCCCCACCTCTCCCACCTCATTTACACTTTCAATCCATTTGGCTCGGCCAACCTCTGCCCAAATACTCTCCCAACGTCCCCCTCTTACTTCTAGAAGCCTCACTTTGGGAAGAAATCTTCTCATGGAAGCCTTTATCTCAAATCAAAAAGAGTTACCCGATTTTGAGGTAATGTCTTCTCTAATGTTGTTTTGTTTTATTTTTCTTCTCCAACCCCCTAAACTCTTTTTATTCATTTCTTTTGTAACAACACCAGTATCCTCAATATACTAGTATGTTGTTATAAGAAGTATTATAGCTACACTTACACACACCTACATCTAATGGTTAATGAACATACGGTTTCTGTGGATGGCAAATTTCTGCCTCACGAAACGATGATTGTTCAACACTCATATAACACCTTCAAAGGTGGCCATTAAGATGTCACTATTTTTATATATGATATATAATATGTTTATGTTTTACTTATGCTTCTTTATTTCTCATTTATGGCATACTTTATGATTTTCATTATGGGTAAAACGCGATAATTTCATTTTAGGAAGTGTGGACTACCACCCCCTCAAAGTGATTTGAATCGTTAATGCCATATGTGGGATGTATAAAGGATAGAGTAAATGGTATTATACACTATATTATACTGTAATTATATTATAAATTTATATCATTATGATTTCGTTCCATTAAATATGAAATTGAAATGAAAGTAGCGTTCATGCGTACGTACGGCTTACCGTCCCCATGAACGGTGCATTTCATTTCTTACCTCTAAATGTTACGTAATATTATAAATGTATATACTGGATATATATGATATATATGATATCTAAATCATGAATATAATTCTGGAGATAATGGATATTCTACCACATAAACAACTTGTAATTATAAGAAGTTTATTTTTGACTCAAGTACCAAAGATCGACAAAACCACCGTTATTAACTTAAATAATTACATAATGTTCATATCATTGTAATAAGTGATATAAAAAGGATAATGAAATTGAAAATGGTTCTTAATAATTTATATATTAACTCTAGTTTATTATTCAGGAGGTTAAAGAACGGTTGAGTCAAGTCAGACACGAGGTAAGGGAATTTCTTAACCCAACTTCCATTCTTTGGGTTAATCTCCTACTTTCAAAGTATGTTGATATTATTATGTCCTATTTTGTATTTTTACTTTCTTCATGTGTACCTATAGTGAATAAACATAATAGATCTATTTTATTTTAAAAATGATCTTTTTAAGGACATCGTCCCAATCTCCTTTCATTGAGGCATATTTCGTTTTATACACAACCTTCTTTTATACGGTGTATAAACCCCTTTGAATTTTACGTTTATTCAAAAGGAATATTTTTTATATGAAGCGTTTTGCTAAACGACAAAGGGAATGTTTTTCTTTCCGTACTTATGCGGCGACAACGACTTCTCCGCCGCCGTGACCATTATTTGAGTTTCGGCTTCCTCTACAAGCCATCATTTTTTAATGAAAAATAAATACGAAGTTTTAACTTTCTTTTATTTTGGTATTGAAAATGGTTTTGAAAGAATTTTTATTATATCAATGTGTTGTATTAATATCTTGTTATTGAAATGTGGAAATGTTATGTTTCCTTTATGCATGTTTTATGTGATACGATTATGTTATGGTTTATGATATGTTTAAACCTATTCATATGAGGAATGTATTGGACTTAATAAGTGATGGGTGGAGCCCGCTATAGCTCCTCGATGAATCGGTAGGTCTCATGAGACAAGTAGACGTGGAATTGGCTGAGGCCCTTTCCCAATTTGATTTATGGTTTTGGCCGAGGCCTTAATCATTTTAGACGTCTTGGCCGATGCCTTGACAAAATGTTTCAGAATGTCTGGCATTATACTTTCCCTCATTTTGAAAGTGGTTATTGATATTTCATGTGATTATTCGACCAGAAGAATATCCATGTGAAGTAGTGAATGGCATTATCTCATTTTACTTTTTCCATATTATGTTGAAGTTCAAGTTTAAAAGCCTGTTTTTTTAGTTATACATTTCCTTAAATGTTAATGTTTGTTTATGAAAGCTTCCGCTATATTGTTAACCTTACTGAGCATCTGATCTCACCCCTTTCAATGTTTTAATATTTTCCAGGATGTGAAGAAGTATTTTATGAGTGACCTGCAGGGGTAGTCAGAAAGGGATATGATTGTGGACTATGAAGACCATGTTATTGTTGTTTTTCACTTTATGATGTAATGTAACATTTACGAATGTATCTAGTGTTTCCAAGGCTACTAAACTAATCGGTCTTTCGAGACTTTATCTTTTGTGATCATGCCAATGTTACGAAGTAATGCACCGGCTCTGGGTAGCTAGGGTCGGGGCGTTAAAGTTGGTATCAGAGGGAGGTTAGTACTAACCTTGGAAGCCAGATTTAGAGAAACTCTGATTAGAGCACATAGCCCAAAGATAGACTTTGAGGATTAGTATAGAAGAACTTCCTAGAATTTTGTTATTGTAGAGATTTTGTGATTTTTCTGAGCAATAAATCCCTGTCTGGATACGACCAGGTAGAGGCGGCTCTGGCACAGATGTACCTAGGGGTAAAACCCGAAAACACCACTTTGAGCTAGACTCGAACGGGAACTGGTGCACGACAACGGGCCTTGCTGCACTCTTGGTTACGACACTCCCGGGGGATATGCTTAGGATAATTCTCATTTTCTTTAAAAACCACTATGAAGTGTTATGAGTATATACATCCTCAAAGAAAACATTTTTATGGATTATATCCATAAATAGTTCAATTTATGTAAAGTATTTTACAAGTATGGAATTGTGTATTTTGATTCATAAACTAATCTAGTTTATGCCATTGTTTAGAAATGGCGCCTAGTGGAAGGAATGGAAACCGTATCAATGCATGCACTCCGTGTAGGGATTTCCCTCCTGCTCAAGATAATTATTGTGGATCTGGAGATACAACTGGTGCTGATCAACTTATTACCATACTGGGACAACTCACTCAGGTTATGAATAATAACCTTACTCGTATGGAGCACCCTGATCCGCAACGTGGAGGATCAATGCTAGACCGTTTCATGAGGCAACAACCACCAACCTTCAATGGGAGTACAAATCCTATAATATCTGAGCAATGGATAAATTCCTTAGAGAAAATATTCCATGCCTTGGGGAGTAGTGAAAGGGAGAAGGTTGTCATGGCAGTTTACCGCCTCACTGGAGATGCCGATCAGTGGTGGTCGCTGATTCAAAACACAAAGGAAGATGATGATGTATCGAATATGGAATGGAGGGAGTTCAAAGAGCTTTTCTTAGAAAAATACTTTCCTCGTGACGATCGAGCAGATATGGAAAGGCAATTTCTGAGTCTGAGGCAGAAGGAGGATGAGAATGTCGCAAAGTATGAGGCTAACTTTACAAGGTTAGAGAGGCATGCTGCCGATTATATACGTAACCCAAGGAGTAAGATTGATCGTTTCTTTGATGGGTTAAAACCATTTCTCCGTCGAGCTTTAGTATCACAATCCTTCTCATCATATGGAGATATTGTCTCGTGTGCTATCAAGACAGAAAAGGAATTCTCTAAGTCTTATGACAACAAATTAAAGCAAGAGAAGAAGAGAAAGGTGGAACAAGAGACAGATAAAGGGAAAAAGGGAAAGAAGGATTTTCCATTATGTGATAATTGTGGGAAGAATCACCCTGATACTTGCCTAAAAGGAATGGGAGTTTGTTATAAATGTGGAGAAAAGGGTCACCAGGCTCGTGATTGCAAGGGAATGAAAGAGGCTATCAAAGTTGAATGCTATAATTGTAGAGAAATGGGTCATTATGAAAATGAATGTCCTAAAAATCAAGGAAACTTTCCTCAGAAAAGGCCAAGGGATCAAGGCCAATCTTATGCTATGACTACAGTTGAAGCAGAATAATTAATGTATTGGTTCTTTTGGACTCAAGGATTATATTCTGGTTATAAGAATAATGTGATATATATAAAGATTGTACTGCAGTACTTTTTGATTTCAGTAAGATTTTAATATGATTAAGGTAATCATATTTTTAGTATGTTACAATAAGAGAAACTTTTCTTTGTTTGGGGAATCTGATGTTACAATTTATTTTGGAATTAAGAGAACTTTTAGAGAAAGTCTGGACAGAGGTATTTTGGATAACTATAATGGTTGGAGTGGATTAATTTGATCTTTGGATAGTATTGTTTAAGGTTAAAAAATTTATGAAGATTATTTTGGGAATATTATGATACTATAGTTTTAGGAAAAGGACAACCTGCAGGGTGGGGCATAACCCGTCGCGTCGGACAAAGCTGCAGGAATCGAACCCACAACCATAGTGCGACAAGCCTTTATTTCCTACCACTAGACTACAGGAAGTCCCTGGTTATTACAAAATAGTTTTACTAATCTAAATGGTATGTGCTAACATTTGGAACCTTATACAATTAGGATAAATAGAATATTTTTGAGTTCTGTTACCATTTGGAGTAAAAGTTGGGTTTGTGGTAAAAATTTATTAACGAATGAAAGTATACATAACAAGTAAGTATATTCCCTTAAGTTCTTAGTAAATCTCCTAAATAAATTCCTCAACATTATAAAAGGTAACTTAAAACAAAAATGTTGTCGGTTAACTTTTCCAACTGGGGATTCAATGACCGTTTAACCAATCAAAAGTTTGTGATTTTTTTGTGGTTAAACTTTCTACTAATCCTGTTTTCTATAAATCTCCATCATACCTTGATGGTTTGTTTCTCCTCTATATCCATATCTTCATAGAATCCTAGAATGGGCTATATCGGGTGACCTTTGTACTTATCTTGCTTTCTTTTAATGTTATATATTTATTAACCTTATTTCCGATGTGGGTTTTCCTCAAAGGTATTTTCTCTTTTCAACCTTTTATTTTCAATGAAAATTTTCAAATTGTGAGGACGCAATTTATTGAAGGAGGGGAGAATGTAACACCCTGAGCTTCCATGATACACTTCTCATTTAATAATGCAATAGCTTGCATTGTACGCAACTTCGAGTTCTAAAACACCGCGACTAATCAAAGTAGCCATTATGAATAGTAATATACCACTTTTTAAAATTATAGAAATTTTATATTTCAAAATGGACTTCATTTTTGTATTTGTAATATCGAAATTATCCTAAGTTGAATTTTTTGTAACTTTCTGAGAACTTCCAATTTTTTTATGAGTAGTGAGAAATACTTAAAACAACATTTTTAATCAAAATAATTTATTGTGATAAATTATAATATTTAGTGGTTTTAAAGTATAATTAGAATATATTTTTACCATTTTATCCAATGGTGGTCATTAGAATTAATTTAACATTGAAATTGGACATAAACAATTGCCAATCTTTTGATATAAATTGTTTCTTAAAAACACGGTATTTCTTGTGATAGCGAGAATTAAGTATAAAATTAATTAATGCAACTTATATGTTTGGAATTTTTTAAAATAGAAATCATTTTTGAATTCGGAATATCAATTATAGCTTAGGGTGAAATTTTGGCATTGTTCTGAAAACATCAATTTTCGATGAATAGTGAAACCACTAAGTGGTAGTTAAATAACTGATTTTTCATTTAAATGAAATATTACCACTTCTGTGATTTGATTTTCAAAAATCCGACATACATGGTTGTCATTAAGAAGTAAAATGTGGTTCAATGAGATTAAAATAATTTTTTTGGTGAATAGTAACTTTTAAGTTCTTAATCGCGATTAGAGGTAATTAGTGTAGTTTAAGGTAAAAACAATGTTTTAATAATATGATATGAGCTTGAAACTTGTCCTACTCCTATTGGATGAGTCATGGCCGACCAAGACAACCCATGGGTCAACTTGGGGACCCCATGGAGCCACATTGGTTGGAAAATGACATTAATATATATTTATTTAATGTTAAAATTAAATTGACACAAACATGAGTTGTTTTACTAAAACAGATTTTATGTGGGGTTACAAAAGTCCAAATTTTGATTATAAATATTCATTAGAAAGATAAAAATATATCCTACATCATAGTATTTTTTTATAATTTTTAGACATTAAATAAATTAAATTATTTATGACATCATGATGATGCAGCGATGACCTCATTATTTAACGATTTAAATAAAATGGGAAGATAATGCAAAATCCAAGGCTTACACTTGTCCAAAGCCTATTGGATGAGGAGATTTAGAACCCTTATCACCTTATCCTATAATTATATAAGTGTGGGACCTCTAAAATCCGAAACCCATTTAATAATAAAGTGACATTTCATTACTTTCCAAGAGTGCCCCTCCTCTCCACTTATAAAAGGCCCCCACCTCTCCCACCTCATTTACACTTTCAAGCCATTTGGCTCAGAAAACCTCTGCCCAAATACTCTCCCAACTTCCCCCTCTTACTCCTATAATCCTCACTTTGGGAAGAACTCTTTCCAAGGAAGCCTTTGGCTCAAATCAAAAAGAGTTACCCGATTTTGAGGTAATGTCTTCTCTAATGTTGTTTTGTTTTATTTTTCTTCTCCAACCCCCTAAACTCTTTTTATTAATTTCTTTTGTAACAAAACCAGTATCCTCAATATACTAGTATGTTTTAATAAGAAGTATTAGAGCTACACTTACACACACCTACATCTAATGGTTAAAGAACATACGGTTTCTGTGGATGGTGAATTTCTGCCTCACGAAACGATGATTGTTCAACACTCATATAACACCTTCAAAGGTGGCCATTAAGATGTCAATATTTTTATATATGATATATAATATGTTTATGTTTTACTTATGCTTCTGTATTTCTCATTTATGGAATAATTTATGATTTCCATTATGGGTAAAACGCGATAATTTCATTTTAGGAAGTGCGGACTACTGCCCCCTCAAAGTGATTTGAATCGTTAATGCCATATGTGGGATGTATAAAGGATGGAGTAAATGGTATTATACACTATATTATACTGGAATTATATTATACATTTATATCATTATGATTTCATTCCATTAAATATGAAATTGAAATTAAAGTAGCGTTCATGCGTACGTACGACTTACCGTCTCCATGAACGGTGCATTTCATTTCTTACCTCTAAATGTTACGTAATATTATAAATGTATATACTGGATATATATGATATATATGACATCTAAATCATGAATATAATTCTGGAGATAATGGATATTCTACCACATAAACAACTTGTAATTATAAGAAGTTTAATTTTGACTCAAGTACCAAAGATCGACAAAACCACCATTATTAACTTAAATAATTACATAATGTTCATATCATTGTAATAAGTGATATAAAAAGGATAATGAAATTTAAAATGGTTCTTAATAATGTATATATTAACTCTAGTTTATTATTCAGGAGGTTAATGAACGGTTGAGTCATGTCAGACATGAGATAAGGGAATTTCTTAACCCAACTTCCATTCTTTGGGTTAATCTCCTCCTTTCAAATTATGTCGATATTATTATGTCCTATTTTGTATTTTTACTTTCTTCATGTGTACCTATAGTGAATACACATAACAGATCTATTTTATTTTAAAAATTATCTTTTTAAGGACTTCGTCTCAATCTCCTTTCATTGAGTCATATTTCGTTTTATACACAACTTTCTTTTATACGGTGTATAAACCCCTTTGACTTTTACGTTTATTCAAAAGGAATCTTTTTTATATGAAGCGTTTTGCTAAACGACAAAAGGGAATGTTTTTCATTCCGTACATATGCGGCGACAACGACTTCTCCGCCGCTGTGACCATTATTTGAGTTTCGGCTTCCTCTACAAGCCATCATTTTTTTAATGAAAAATAAATACAAAGTTTTAACTTTCTTTTATTTTGGTATTGAAAATGGTTTTGAAAGCGTTTTTATTATATCAATGTGTTGTATTGATATCTTGTGATTGAAATGTGGAAATGTTATGTTTCATTTATGCATGTTTTATGTGATACGATTATGTTATGGTTTATGATATGTTTAAACCTATTCATATGAGGAATGTATTGGACTTAATAAGTGACGGGTGGAGCCCGCTATAGCTCCTCGATGCATCGGTAGGTCTCATGAGACAAGTAGACGTGGAATTGGCCGAGTCCCTTTCCCAATTTGATTTATGGTTTTGGCCGAGGCCTTAATCATTTTAGACGTCTTGGCCGAGGCCTTGAAAAATGTTTCAGAATGTCTGGCATTATACATTCCCTCATTATGAAAGTGGTTATTGATATTTCATGTGATTATTCGACCAGTAGAATATCCATGTGAAGTAGTGAATGGCATTATCTCATTTTACTTTTGCCATATTATGTTGATGTTCAATTTTAAAAGGCTTTTGTTTTAGTTATACATTGCCTTAAATGTTAATGTTTGTTTATGAAAGCTTCCGCTATATTGTTAACCTTACTGAGCATCCGAGCTCACCCCTTTCAATGTTTTAATATTTTCCAGGATGTGAATAAGTATTTTATGAGTGACCAGCAGGGGTAGTCAGAAAGGGATATGATTGTGGACTATGAAGACCATGTTATTGTATTTTTTCACTTTATGATGTAATGTAACATTTACGAATGTATCTAGTGTTTCCAAGGATACTAAACTAATCGGTCTTTCGAGACTTGATCTTTTGTGATCATGCCAATGTTACGAAGTAATGAACTGGCTCTGGGTAGCTGGGGTCGGGGCGTTACAGTATGAGTGTAATATAAATTGACATAAAAAAAATGATTGTCATTTTTTAATGTTAAAAATAAAATATGTGAAATGAGACAGAAAATATAAGAAGGAAATATAGGCGACATAGAGTGATTTTGATGATTGTTCTGGTTGATCTGAATTACCACATTATGAGAAGGCTAAAAAATCAAATACGTGTTACCTGAAAAGAACATATGAGGTCTCTCTAGAATCCCCAATACAGAATTATAATTATTCTAGAGATGAATGTGATACTAAAACATGACAAATGAAGTGATGTTTGAATAAATTAAAATTCTTGCGTATAAATGAAATGAACTGACAGATAAATAAAAATCTCTTCAGAAACAACATGCTATTTCTTCAACTGTGATATCTGAACATACTATTGAAAATTAAAATAATTCTAAACTAATAAATGAAATAAAGAACATAAAGATTATTATGATAAACTAAATTAGGATTGTGAGAAGTTCATAAATTGAAATGATATCATAGTTCAAATTATTGGGAAACAATATTCTATAAAATATACTACTAGTATTGGTTATCAAAATAAACTACAAAAAAAATTTTAGAACCTATTTTGTATCAAAATACGAAGAATATATTTTTATACATAAATCTGAAATATCTAATGTATGATCCAAAAAAGGAAATTCTGTCACGTATTTTAGTTTCTTTAGATCTAATAAAATTTATTTTTCCAAGAATTGATAGACTATTTATATGAAACAATTAAAGAAAACGTAGACTCCCAAATAATAAATTACTAATATTACATGTCCCGAGAAATTATGGGTTCCAAAGTGTAATTTTGTATGATATATTTTCCATGTAAATAATTTTTAAGAGTTCTTAAAAGATATTATGTTACATGGATAGTGGATGTTTATAAAATACGATTGGGGATTATTTGTGCCAGAACAACATTATTAAGAATGACTGTTATAATTTCACCTTTTGTGGTAAAGAAAAAAAATTTACTTAGTCAAATCAGTATCAATAATTAAATTTTAATTTCTAAATCCCATTATGTGGATGAACTTATGTGTACTCTTCTTATCATCTCACAGTTATGTGTTGATGAATTTCATGATAAATTTGAAAATGATTCTTGTAATTTTTTCAATTTTAAAAATTATTTAGTATTTTCTACTTGTAAATATGAAAATTCCTACAATGTTAATTTATATTTTTTTAGTTTCATAATTTTTTTTTGATTTAGTTAATTTCATTATGATTCTTCTCTATGGCATATTATACTATTACATTGTAACATTAACTCCCATAGAAAGCTATCTAGAAAATAACTAGTCAAGGATCAACCTAAACATGAGTTCCCAAATGATAATGTCTTTAATCCTTTCCAAAAAGTATAACCTCAAAAATTATATTTCATACCAAATAAATAAGATTCAACTCCCTAGACCCTTTAGTTGGATAACATGGATTTTTTAGGAACATCTAGATATTCTAATCTAAATTGAATGAACTATGACTATGTTCTATTCAATTAAGTTTCAATATGTTGTTGGGCCTTATTTTTAGCTCACAAGAGTGAATAATACTCTTTTTTCACCATGTATGTTATTTTCATAGAAAAAAAAGTGGAAATCGGATAAAAACATTATGAAGTGACCATGGTCGTGAGTTTAAAAAGCATGAATTTGAATATTTTTTCTCAAAAAGTGGCTATAGTCATAACATCTATTGTCCTAGGAAAACCCCATAAAATGTAGTTGTAGAAAGGAGAAATAGAACCCAACAAGTAATTTCTCAAACTATGCATAGTTAATATGATTTTCCAATTTATTTTTTCATAGAAGTTATGAATACTTCTTGTTATGAAATTAATAGAGTTTTAATTAGACCTATCTTAAAGAAAATCCATATAATCTTTGTAATAATATGATCAAAAAGTTTAATTACATTATAGTTTTTTGTTACAAAGTATATATACTTAATTTAAAATAATATCATTAAAAAATTCTTCCAAAAGTGATGAAGGATTTTTTCTATGTTATTCATCCTATATAAAATAATATAGGGTCCTCAATAAGACAACCAACTATGCGGTCAAATTTTTTCATATCCATTTTGATGAAATATACCCACTTGAACCTAAAACTACCCTAGAAATTCATGCGGACAATATATCTAATCTATACTAAAATTTTAATATTTCTGATTCTGCTATTAAATAAATAGAAAAATCTAGTTTTAGAAACTCACCAGATTCTGACCAAAAGGTACCCGAACTTACAGATGATCTCAATAAATCTATCCATTCTATCTCTAGTTCCATTAGAACCTAAAATAACCATATCATTGATTCTGTAGATGGAGACATAGACAAATTGACATAGAGTTGGGATTCACTATGTAACCATGTTGAACATTAATAATTTATTCCATAAATTTATCCTAATAACATCAATGATGGAATCAACGATAAATTTTGGGAGATGGTTATACATAAATATTTAAATCATTTTAGAAGGAACATATTAATAAACATGTTTATAGACCCAATGAAACATTGATAATAAAGACTAAGTTGGTGTTTAAAATAATGTTGAGGAATATTTTAGTATATTAACAAATAATAATTGTTTAGTTATAGAATTTTATATTCATGATAAATTAATAGAAAATAATTAATCTACTACACATGTTTCTAGACCAGATTCCATTAGAATACATCAAACTTATAGTAAAATATATTAATTCAAAACATTATCAAATGGATGTCAAAATTTCATTCCTTAATGGGTGTATAGTAGAAAAGGCTTTTTTTTAAACCCCATGATTTTAAAAATCTTCATTTCCCAAATATTTTTTTAATTAACAAATTATTTTATTGTTTAAAAAAGTATACAAGTGCTTTTTATGATAGTCTAAGCACTTATCCAATTTCTAATGTTTTACAAAAGTGATTTTTGATCCTACTCTATTCATAAAAAAATATCAAAAGATGTTTTAGTCATTCATATATATGATAATGATATTATAGTATGATCTTCTAAATATACTTTATGAATTGTTTTAGAAAAATGATCCAAAATGAATTTGAAATTAAATTAAAGGGTGAAAAAAATCATTCATGGAGTTTAAATCATTAAAAATATGTAAGGTTTTATTTGAAATAAATTTAAATACAATAAAGATTATTCAAAATGTTTTTCCATAGATAGCACAAAAATTAGAGAAACTCCAATGAGAACCACCCTTAAATTGGATCTTGATGGAGATGGAAAATTGATGGATCAAACCAATAACAGAGGTATAATTGACTGAATTCTTTCCTTAACTACAAGTTGAACTGATTTTATATTTATTGTATGTATGCGTTCTATTTTTCAATAAAAACATAAATAGTCATATATACTTGTTTTTAAATGAATTTTGAAATACCTTATTTGTAAAACCTATATTGGGTAGTTCTACTCTATAATAAAACCATTTGACTTATTTAGTTATTATGATTCTGTTTTTGGTGGTTGCATGTAAGAAAGAAAAAAGAACCTATGGAACATGTCACATTTCGGGCAGGTCTCTAGTTTCGTGGACTAGTAAAATGGTAAATATTATTGTATTATATAATAGGGAATCTGAATATATTGCTTCTGGTAATTATTGTGTTCTTATTTTTTGAACAAGACAAAAATTACTAGATTATGGATATTAAGAGGATTTTTATAAAGCATCAACTGGATAGGCATTTCATTCTTTTAGTTGATAAATTTAGACTACCTCCTATTACTCAAGCATTAAAATATAAAATCAACTATCCTAAAAATTTCATTCCTACCCTTCACAATTTTTTATAAACTATGGAAGTTATTGTAAATTTTATGTATAATGGTGGACAGATCGTCAAGGAAATAATTAATTTGCTGAATCCATAATAGCATCTTGACAGTACTGCAACTTATACACAAGATTCTTCACCACTTCGTGTTTTACTGAACCTTATTATTCTTCTTCCACATGCTTTTCATCTTTATACACATCTTCTACTCTACATCTTGGACAAATATGACTTGTCCGTCATCATGAGATTTCTAGACATCCTGCATCTTCTAACTAAATACCTGTTACATCAGTTTTTTCTTCATTTCCACTTCCATATGTTTCATCACTTCCTATTCATCCTCTAATTATACACATCCTACTAATACAACTGCTATATCTGATATGGGAAATGTATTTGAGGAATCTTCTTTGACAATGAAGTGATTTCTTGACAATTTGATAGGGAACTATTGTACTCTTTTTTTACCACTTTTACAGTTTGACTAATGTAATAGATTATATGTTTTCATCACATTATATTATCCTTGTTCTTATCCTATGTACTTTTATCATAATCTAAAATGGGGTAGATTGTGTATGTAATGTGTATTTGTATGGAGTGTATAATAGTGGGAGAATGTGATGAAATTGAATAACCTAAATAGTGAAAAAAATAATTATTATTTTAATCAGAAAATTTCATCTCATATAATATGAATATAATGTTAATAAGACGTTATTTGGTCATTATAAACTATATAATTTTTTTATTTTTGATCATAAAATGAGGTATATTGTTTTCATCATCTAGACATAATGCTCACAAAACATGATTAATTATGTTTTATTCAGCTACATCTTGTATAGCCACGTTTAAATTTAATATTAACCTCAATTTTTAGTATTTGCTTCATAAGACAAGTTATCCTGCTTTTGATTAGTATAAGTCACTAATAACTATAAGTCACTAATACCTAACCTATAGAAAGATTCCTAGAAACATCACTACGGATGGGTCACTGTTAGAAGTCTGAGTTATTGATCAAATGTGTTCTTAAAAGGGTAACCTACCAAAAGAGAGTGTGACTAAATTTTCAATATGTATAAGCTACCGATAATTGGTTGACTGACTGAAAAATTGACAGATCACCTACCAACATAGTGATCTATCAACAGACTGACCTACCTCAAGTTTCAAATTAATAGAATGACAAATAGATAATATTAGACCCCAACAGTATGAGACACGAAAAGGCTATGACATCGATATTATGAGACATAGAAAAACTAACATACTGATTTTAAGACACCTGAATTCCTTCATTTTACATTTAAATTCAAAATTACATCTATCAGTCATATTTATGAAACAAATAAATTCTTATTATATTTATGATCTTGAATGGATTTAGTAGAGAATATTTAATGGAAGTCATATACCAGTATGAGGTATGAGGTACCCAAGAACATATCTCGTCACAACTAATATAAATAAAGGGATTATCTAGATCAATAAGAACAATGGCATGATATGAAAAAATATAGTAAGTTCATTTTTCACCCAAGAACAATACATGAACTACTCATTATGCACAGTATGAAAAAAATCTAGGTGCCTAAAATGAAGAACATTTTTTTCTTATAGAAGAAGAGATCATCCACCATGTAATACACGTCACTAGAAACAAAAGATGGAAGCACTCAAGACACTATGTTTTGATACCTATTTCATGAAGTCGACTCCAGATTCACTTCATCAATATCTAAGGTGTTCATAAGTAGAAAATCCCATCCCAAAAAGCCTTCTAAACCTTATTATCATCATGTTTCTCTTCATATTTACATTATTTAAATTCTGAGTAGTATGTGTGACTACGTTTTATAAACACACACTATAACATGTACCAAAAAAGAATATATATTGAAATATTCATAAGAATATATTTTTTACTCTTTAATATCCCAGGGATAATTGTAGAAGAGGTCCATGAGTGGCCTGTTGTAATTTTCACTCTAATGATAATAATAGTAGATGACCGTTTACCTGGATAATTTGTATACTATTTTTAAACATATCCATGGTGTGGATCAGATTTATTAATATAAATTTCTTAGAGGAAGGTGATCACCATGTTGAGAGGACTATGTTTCATCGTCAGACTGGACCACTTTTTTATATCTTTTGTGTCTTTCAATGTTATGTGATCAATGTATTAATGATTCATTGAAAACATTAATTCCACATTAATAGATAATCTTATGTTGTTTTTATATTAGAACTTTGATTATTATATTTAATTCAAATAATAATATAATAAACCATGTTATTATAATTTTGATCTATAAATCTACGAGATATCTTTCAAAATGTCAAAACATGTATAAATATGCATCTTTTCTTAATTGGGCCGTATTTTATATAAGATTATGGGGATATTATATCAATATTTGATGAATTTTTTTTATTTGAACTCAATTAACCCAACTCTTGAGTGTCATACTCTGAAAAAAACATCACTTATAGTTCCATCAACCACATACATGAAGAGGTTTTACTGTGTATGGGCAGAGAGTCATTAGGAACATGCCTTATGTGCAATTCAAACTGAGTAACTATATCAATGTTACAATAAAATAATTTATAGAGGCAGAATCATATTTTATTTTTATGGTTCCATTATATTTAAATTCAACACAATCAATTGTCAGGGGATCCCACTCATCCTTTAAGGATGGGAAATTATCAATAAGATTCTTAATTTTAGATTCTTTTTAGTTTCTCTCTATTATTTTAAATTTTATGTGGAAATTTCTCCCTCATTTTTCCATTATCACTATAATTGAATTATAGATTATTTACATCATTTTTAAGGTTAAAATTTATATTAATTAGATTTAATGTTTCAAATAATCATGAAATACGTTAATTATGTGAAAATTTTCATGTATTATAATAGTTATGAAAATTTCTATTTATAAATTATTATTAAAAAATGATCCCCCCCTATAATGTACTATTTTTTTTGTGATTCCCTATTACTTTATCAATTAAATCAGTCATAAACTCTATATTGGTGTTTTTAGAATTAAAATAAATGGTTGATTTTCTATCTTTGATGACAATAATTAGTGCTACCACATAAATTCCTACTAAAACACAATCCTAAACAACTGATAATGGAATAAATCATTATTGACATGATTCTAATTGTTTCTGTACTCTTTGATACCAATTTAATTACATGTTACACCTAATTACCATTCTTTACAGATTAATTAAAATAAAATGAAGTAAATAATAAAAAACCCAAACATTACTGTCATTTGACTATATATCATATGTTTGAGTGATACAATATTAAAAGTGACGTTATTATATTTTAAGATATATTATCCAAGGTAATTTAAATATATATCATAAATATGTTTTTTTAATAAATATAATTTAAAATGATAAAACAATATGTGAACATATGAATTTTAAAACACTCTGTAGATAAATTATATACTACAGACCCATAATATTCATCCAAAATATTATAAATCAACTCTCTTAAATATTATGAATATAAAAGGAACATAATTAACTACATAGATACTAATATAAACCTAAATATATATATTATATTTATTGCTAGAAAATCATTTTTTTCCCATTTTTGAAAGCCGGATTGTGGGATGCCGAGACCCATACAACATGAACCCAAATCCACATATCACATTGCAAATTGAAAATTGAAAATTTAAAACCCCCACCTCACCGCCTCGAGCCATGGGCCTGAACCACCTCGAGCACCGAACCTCCATCAGTCTTGACATGCCATGTGCTTTATCCCTATCCACATCACCGGATCACCGGTGATCTTCACCGGTGTCCATCGTCACATCGTCTCCCCACCATACTACTGAGGACAGAAACGCTGGTGCCGATAAACAGGGCCTCCCGCCCAAATAACTCCAGAAAGACCGTCAAAAAATTCAACCAGGATAGAAGATTCAACAAACCATCAAACGAAAAATTGAAAAAAAAAATATATAAAAATCATCCGTGGAGTTGCCTCCTAATAAACATCATCGTTGTCACTCCATCACGACAACACCTTCAACTCACGCCATCAGATTCACCATGACACAACATAAGATAAATATAACCAAATAACTGAAGATCCCACCGCCACCAGACAAATCAACCACATCAGGAACAACGAAACCCCAACAAACTCAACTGAGAGGAGGTAGAACCATAAAAATCTCCGACACATGAGCGCAACCCTCAAATGCAAAAAAAACACCATAGGACAACAATGAGCTGTCAAGATCAGAGCCAGCAGTGCTCCGATGAGTATTTCATCAACAAGAACCAGTCTAACACCCACAGATCTGAACCAGCAACCATAGAAGCCCATAGAGAATTTCCACAGCCTGAGAGAAGACCAAGAAGTGCCACTGCAGTGGCGATCCTCCACCAAACCACCGAGCACGAGAAGGAATCGTCATGCCATCCGCAGCGAAGCAGCTGGCCGCAGCGAGAGGAAACCCTAGGTCAGGAGCCCTTTACGGGCACATCCCCATATATATATTATATTTATTATATAATTATAATGGTAAAAATAAACATATTAAGTTGATTCAAAATCTCTCCTCTTACAATACTATTATGAAAAAATTATTAAAAAGTATTGTTAACTACGACTAACGAAATAGATAACCCAAATATACCCTCATAATGTACAATTTTAAAAAAGAGCATGTATCAGGATAATAATGAAGTTCCAAAATCATATATATATTTATATCTATACTAACCAATAATATCGTAAATAGAGTTATAAACGTCCCATGTTTATCATCCTTTCATAGAATCCCCATTCAACAATCCCATCTCATTGATTGATCAACCCCTATTATTCTTGTTAAAATCAATTAGATATTCTATTTAAAATAATTAATAGAAATACTCCCTTTGGATCTTATGTTTGGTCATGCATTCAATAGTTTCCCCCTAAAATAAGGAATTAGATCAAGGTATTTCTATTTCTCTCCATATTTCTTTCTTATCATGCCACCCTTCCCTTTGAATTTAATGTTTGACACATCACATTTAGATTCCACCTTTTTTGATCAGAACCTAACATCCTTTCATGGACTTGAGGCCTTAGTGTACATTCCATTCACTTTTCACTTTGTGTTGATCTTGCCTTTATCGGCCCAGACAGCTGTGAGTAGTATTTCCTCTGATTATATTTCATCCCATTAACCACAATGATGCTCCCTAAATCATGGTGCCACTTCCATCACATATTCTCCATTTTTATTGGATTTCCCCTAACTCTTAACTTTGGTTATAATTGATATTTCAATAGAAATTTCATAACCATAATCATCCTCACAAGATCTGTGGTTTCCTATGTGGTCCTCCTCTAGTAAAGTTGTTACTATCACCAAATCATTTAGAATAACCCCCTGATCCCAAACATGAAACTAAATCTCTATAAATATACTATATATGGATGGCCATGAAATTTGATGCTTCTGAACTATAACATATTTCCCCTACATTTCAAATAAATTTATATTCTTGATAAATTCCATGTCTCTTCTAGAAATGGAAATGATCATGAACTTCACTGCATCCTCTAATACATACATCATACCGGCACATGATGGTCCTCACACACTAGCCACATGAGATATACATTCTTGATCTCGTTAATTAATTTGGTGAACTTACTCACTAACTTGTGGCCCATTCCTCCAAAAATGTAATTCCCAAGTTGTACTTCCCCATATTGGACAATAATTTTTTTTGACTCCTCTATTGTGAAATTACAATGAAAGAAAATGAAAACACATACTGGCTTCAATTTTTTATTCCTAAGTAGTTTTGGAGGATATTGTTGGAGTCGTGCCCCAAAGATCCTTCCCTACCCCTTCATTTTTTCTTAATTCCATGAGGGAAAATGTGTGCCGCACCACAGCTCCCATGTGTTCATATGGTCTATGAATCCACCTACATATACAATAATTTTATCTAAGATGATCAAAATTATCCCAAATCATTAGATTATTTATCATTATTATTGCCTCACTCAGGTTAGATCTGACCTGAGGTGTCCCAAACAGAATCAATTTATTGTCCTTATTACCCAAATGTGACATCTCCAGTCACTGGATTGAAAAATTCTTCCTATTAACATACAATCAAATGGACAACTAAATCAGGATACCCCATCCATTTATAGGATGATAAGACATTAGTCATTAACTCATAAATCATTACATGATTCTAGTATAATTTTTCCTCGACCTAGATTCATACACATTCCACATTAGTACATAAAATGTGGACCTAATCATAGATTTTAGTGCAAACAGTTTTCAATGATTCCCGTTTCAAATAATTATAGCATCATTATAATACAACCATTTTTTCAATCATAAAAAGAGTATTCGGAATTTGGGAAGGTAGTTCATGTTATTGAAATCATAGGCATGCATTCATAGAAGGTGTATCACCCTTCAATTGGAAATATAATAGAATATCAGTAGTTAAAGGAAACACCCATTAATAAATTGTAGAGATCTAGACCAAGAGAGTTTTATATATTCTTTAAAATAAATTCGTATCATATAATTTCAATTGTCAATAAGAAAATTGAATACACATTCTAGAAGACCCAATGTCCCAAATACAAACTTGATGAAGAAGTAGAAAAAAGGATACAGTTTAAAAAAGTGACCCACCAAGGTCAGATTGAGAATATCCAAAGACTATGAGAAGAAATTCTTTAAAAGAAAGAGCAGAGTGATCCCTTGAAAAGATTTGAAATCATAGGGGTGAGTAGAATCAATTTTATGGGAGGTAGGGATTCATGTTTAGGAATCATTAGGAAGGATTGATACTTGTTGTATGATAAAAGTGGAGGAACCCCCCCCCCCCCCAGGGTGGAGGGAGTGACCAAATCTATGACAATCGCCAAATTAAATAATCATTTCCTGAAGAGGAGGATAGAAACAAGAAATATCTTAATGCAACCATAAATATCCATATTAATTTTTTAAAATATATTAATATTTCCTAATCAAGAATCCATTTTTACATAAAGAGTTTTAATATTAATGTTTATTGATTTACACAGGTATGTGTGGAAAAATATATAATCCATATAATGTAAACATATTTATTGATAATGAATAAATTTTTTGAATTTTATAATTCATTCAATATATGTTTAAATTAACAGGAAAATATTTGTAATGTTGGTCATAGATATAGAAATCCCCACGAAAAAATGATAGGTCTTATAAGAAAAAGTAGTTGGGAAAATTTAATGCATTTTTCTTGGATTCTAACCACATAGTTAGACTATTGTGATGTAAGATTTTAAATTTATATATATCTTGTTGTCTATTATCATTCCTTCCCATATTAACTATTTCCATCATTGTGAATTATGTTGTCATAATCCACTATGTAATTTCATTGATACTATACTTGGATGCATTTAGTTCTCATTCTATTGATTAAATAGAATGTTTATTCATTTATTTTATTTATAGTATTGTTTAATCCTTCTTTAATAAAGGTATATTTAAATGTACATATCCTTCATAGTGAATTTTTAATCACACTTATTTTTTTCCACTCTCACAGATATAACGATGATGCCATTGAATGAGTTCAAGGATGTATAGTGTTTCTTATTACTATTTTTTATGTTTCCTATACACATTAAATTGTGTATCATGTATGTGAATTTCTTTCCAATTATACTAAATTGATAGGTCCATTGAGATTTTCACGTTTTTATCTATTAAATTTATTAATGTATAAACCATCTCCAAATTATAGTATTTCGAGTAGTTATTGTTGGTATTAGAATGATTTTATAAAAAATCATGGGACATAGATTTAAGAAAATAAGTTTAGACCACCTCACTATGATATGATTTTTGTATAGTTAAATTTATAGGATATTTTCTCATTAATTTTGATATTTTAGATTTTATGTGCTTATCTAAGAAATACATCCATTTCATCATATTGCATTTGGATGTGGTTTTGGTTCAAATTCATCTTTAGTTACTAACCATAAAAATGCATGGTAAGGCATACCTCTTCGATCATTATATTCCATAGTTAATTTTCCATTTACTCAAACACTATTTGGTAGTTCGACGGGATATTTCTAGCAAAATTCAACCATTGCATACAGTAATCTATGACTTATTTGAATATTTGTTTTGGATTTAATGATATTGCAAAAGAAATCATGATTATGATTTCAAGATTAACAATGCATCATTTATGAATTTATGTTCACTATTGAGAAACATTAAAAATTATATATAATTATTTTATATATAATATGATATATATTAATCTATTATATGAAATATTTTTAATATTTTTAATTCAAATAATAATTTTATTAATACTCATGGACAGTGAAGTAATTTACATGCTAATAGATACAACGAAACTTTTGTTAATGTTTAAAATATCGGGTCCATATTAGGTTATATTACCTAGAATATGATAAACAATCATGATCTTGTAAATAAACATGTTGTTACATAGTGTGATACACCTATATTTGATCATTTAAATTGATAAGATCCAAGATCATTTTATGAAACTAAAAATCTTGTGATGGTTGAGAAAAGGACTAAGTCCCATGAAAAGATATTCATGTACAAAGTATTCAATGAAAGGGGAACATATATAGTAGCATTATATTCTCTTAAGGGTATTATGATCAATAGATCTAATATATCAAGAATATTATGGAGGAATTAATATTTTAAAATTGTTATTAAATATATTTTAACGTAAAAATCATCATAAAATATTTAAATCATTATAAATATCCAAAAATTATGCGATAGAACCCCAAAAAAATAAAAAAATGAATAAGAATTAGTTACACATTATGTGGATAACAAAACAGTACAATAAATATGTTCAATAAATTACATTTGTAATATATAATACAAGATTTATTATTTCAATGATAGTGTTACGAAATGTCTTTAAGGGGAACTGGTTTCTAAAAAATATTTATAATAAGATGTAATAGTTTAATGTTACATAAAAACAATGATTTTATTTATTAGATCCTCTCTATTTTTTGAAATGAAAAATAATAATATATTTTATCAACACAATGAAAAATATAATTCTTTAAAATAAGGATATAAAAATTAATAAATTACTATAATGTAATTTTTTTGAAAGAAATTCTTGGAAATGCATGATGGGAATGGGAGTATGTCACGAGTGTAGTGATAAGGGTCTTATTGTTGATTATTGTAAGGTAATATAAATTATATCTATAATATTTTTCATTATCACAAAATAAATGTAGAATTAATCAAACTAATTTTTTAATTTTCAATAAAATCTAATATAGTAGAGTCCAAGAAGAGAATGACAAGATTGGGATATCACTGCATCATACATTGAAGTTCCCAATGATTTGGTGGTACGTAGATTAATTAATTTTTCATATTTAGCTAATTACGTATTTTACTGAAGAACATGTCACCCTTATATATTTTATTTTTTATAAAATTAAATATTTCCCTCGATCCTTAAGTTGGGAGTTGTTAGTTTAAACATATTGGGGGAAATATCACAGAAAGAAGGATGTGTCTGAATGTTCACATTTTGAAACAAAAATGTCACCTATTTGATGATATTATTATTTTAATTATTTTTAAATTTGATGCAATCCTTGTAATTGAATAATTTTAAAAACATGTTGAAGATATTTTTTATAAAGAGAATGAATTTTCAAATTATCATTTAGATATGGAACATATAGTCATTAGAGGGGATGCGTAATCATTTTTTTTATATTTTTATCCATGCTAGTGTCAATTCCGATGGTTATTTTTGGTGAATATGGGATAAAAAATATTCATATGTAAAAGGTGTTCATTAAATTGATGATTTTTAAATTCAATAGAATTTTATTAATGTATTAATTAATAATTTTTTGTATATACTGACTGAATGGACCAAAGGGCGTCTTTCATACTGATTTTATGATAACCCCCCTTTCAAGGGATAAGGGGGAACCCTTACAAATCCTGTAGGCTTAAGAATTAAATTGCCCGTAGGATTGGAGACATTACACGACCCGTAGGTCTTAAAAAATCATTTAGACTATGAATACTTGAAACTCCTCCCCCCAAGCATCTGTATCGTGGTCATCTCCCCACCTTTGCTTGATTGTTCGACTAGATTGTACATGTGTAGGGGTGCACAGGCGCGGTACAAATGGAAAATGACATACCCTTTCAATATTCCAAAATCCGTTTAGCCTTGCTATTGAGGATGTGCCCTGCTCTTTCCTATTTTGGAGTGGTTCTTTATAGAATCCATATGTGAAAATACAAATCAGTTGGCCCTTAGGACCTTGAGGTGGCCCTAATTCCTTACTGACTCGAAGGCCTTGGGTGGACTGAAGGCCTTAAGGACTCCAAGCCCAAACCGGTGGCCCAAGGTGAATAGTTTCGGCTGCTACAGTACCGAACAGTAACTGCTACAGTTCCTACTACAGTAACTGCTACAGTAACTACTATAGTGACTTCTACATTTCCAGCTACAGAACTGCTATAGTACGCCCGAAATTATGCTTCAAACTAGTTTTGAACCTGGGTCTCTTGTATTCACTTAGAGAGAATGACCTTTTTCAAAGATTCCTTGTAGTGTATCCACTATGGAATTAATGTAATTAAATAATATTAAACTCTATTTATGTGAAAATGGAATCATTTTCCATCATGTTTCTCCATGGGGTTCAATCCTATTTTCTTTAAAAAAGAAGATTGATCAATTATAATGTCAATTTATTTTACAGAATCAATGAAATTTAGAAAATTAAAACATATCAGTTACCTAAAATTCAAGACATATTCAGTAATAAACATAGAGAAAAATATTTTTATATATCTCCCATTACTCAGGGTATAATACATTTTGAGAAAAAAAGGATTATATACTGAAGACAACATTTTGAATTATATTTGAAACTTAAAAATTTGTTGTTATAACATTTGGATTCTCTAAAACCCCATCTGTTTTTATGGATCTAATGATATAATTAATGTATTGATCATTTTAAGTAGTATTCTTTGATGATATTTTTTATCTACTAAAATATATTATTACAATGAGAAACACAAGAGGGTCATTATTAATATTATTAAGGAAAAACAATTATTTGTGGAATTTCAGAAGTTTAAAATATTAATTCGAAAATATCATTTTCATATCTTTATTCTTTATAATGATGAGGACTAAAATGATATTGGGATTAGAATGATTGTAAAACATAACCCTACACTAGAGAATGTATAATAGTTAAATTGTTTAGTTTTTTTTTCAGGTTAGTGATAGCGATTTGATCATAATTTTGACTAATTGGGAAATATATATTCATTATACATTTAATGGGTTTATTTTCATATATATAATTAATTTCGATGAATTTTTTTTTAATTTTATACATGATTAGTCAATGATTCAATTTTGAATATGAAATCTGGAAATGATGTATTTTTCATATATAGCGATGAATCAGATAAGGTGATGGTGATATCATTTTATATAATTATAGTGTCATTTAATATTTTTAATGAAGAATCTGTATCATGAATATAACTATATAACCCATGATCTTGAGTATTCAACTATAATAATTTTTTGATGATATGTAGTAATTTTATTTTTGGTGAAATGATTGAGATATAAACATAACCAAAGAATATAAAAGTAAGACCCTTTCCTTAAAAATTACATTTACTAGTTTTTTTGAACTATGCTTCATACATAGAGATATTTTCAATTTATAGTTTTTGTGAATTCAGAAAAAATATTAAACATATACACATATATTATAAGTGGAAACATATATAAAGTTTTATTTTTTCTCTAATATATATATATTTTTTAAATAAAACATAATATCTATTTCTAAAGTAGCATCATGGTTATCCCCTTCATATCATCCTTGTATATATACCTCGTTACACCATCTGAACAAAATTTTAAAAACATGGTCTCACCAAAAAGATCATTAAGGGATATGTAAAAAATTAAAATAGGTTGTTTAGTAAAATATGGGAAATTATATAACAGTTTACATTATCTTGAATGTTCATTGACAATATTAATTAATACATTTTCACATGAGAAACAATAAAAAATGTTTCCCAATGAAAATAATAAAATCCCATATAAATAAATTAAAACACTTTTTGGTTTCATAGATAATCATATATAGAAAACCATTATAACCCCTCTCAATTGAAATATATATATCAACTATACCAAATTAACCTGTTACGGGAATAAATAGAAATATCTTGGACACTCTATGTTAAGATATAATGGGACTACCACGTAATATCATATCCACTCTATGAAAGGATGTAATGGTATTTCCTAGTGCTATCTAGGAAACCCCATGTTATGCTCAAATGTGATAACCCAATGCAACCAAAAATACCCAATCTATAATAAATATTAATCCTACCCATTTTCTATAATGATAATTTAACATATATTTATTAAAATTCATTCCTCATAAAACTATAATAAAATTTTTATAATATCATTTGGAATAAAATTTCACTTAAATATTCCATTTTAATTTAAATACAAATTTTAAAATTAAGAAATAACTAAAATAAAAAAGATTATAAGTTTGAGATTACATGTTATATTTCAATGTAATATATTAATTAAGTAATATTAATGATAGATGAAAATTCATTGATTTCTTGTAACATACAAATTGAACATTCAATTTTACATTTTTAAAATAATTATATATAAAACATGTTCAAATATTTAATATGAAAACATTTGAATAAAATTTAAAATAGTAATGAAATATCAATTTTAATAACTTTATACAAATGTAAATAAATATCTAAAATAATATATATAATATTAACATCTATAAAATGATTTTATGATTAAATAATTAGAAAATAATGGTTTCCCATTTGACTATGATTATTTAAATGATTATTAAATTGAAATAAAACATTTAATTTCTTAAAAAAATGATAATAAATAAATTATTTCTATTACTTATCAAAGGGGGTTTAATATAAAAATGATTAATTATGGGTGAGTATTATATCAAAGTACGACTCAATGAATGGAAATTAATATGATGTACCATACCTTGAGTATGTGTGACACCCCAAACATCCATGGTACGTTTCCCTTTGAATAATGCAATAGTTTGCATTGTACGCAACTTCGAGATTCTAACACACTGCGACCAATCAAACTATACGTTATGAATAGTAATACAAACCTTTTGAGATTTTATAATTTTTTTCTATCAAAATTGAAATAATTTTTTGATTCAAAATATCGAAATATGCTTAGGGTGAATTTTTGGTATTTTTCAGTAAATTTTCTTTTTTTGATTAATATTGAAAACACTGCGTTATTAGTTAAAACTAACTTTTCATTTAAATAATTAGTTAATTTATTTGAATTCATTTTAGGTCAATATAGATACACAATTCCTATATATGTTCAACTTAATTCATTGGAGTCATTTTATAATAAGTTTAGATATATAATATTTTGTCTTTCTTTTTATCGCATTTTACGCAACCTCCTATGAGAATTTGAAAATTTGTATAAAACACAATTTTACCACTTCAGTGAGTTGAAGTTCAAAAATCCAAGAGACACAGTTAATATCAGTGTGTAAAATGTGGTTCAATAAGATGAAATTAATTTATGGTGAATAATAAATTTTGTTTTTTATTTTCCACGATTAAAAGTATATAGGGTAATTTAGGGTAAAAATGATATCATAATTACCCTAACACATGTCCTAATTCTATTGGATAAGTATAATTCGACCAAAAACAACATTAGTAATAAAATTTTTTCCTTTTTGGTCCACTTGGATTCTATTAGGAAATTTATTATTATTTTATTTAAAGAAGAGTTAAAAGAGTTAAATTTAATGTTTAAAAACAAAACTATTTTTAATATAGGGTTTCACACAATATAAATCAAATATAAATATTCATTATAAAGATAAATATATTTTCTAAACAATTTTATTTTATTTATAATTTTTAGACATTGTATAATTTTATTTCGTTATGACACAATGATGATGTTGTAATTACCTTATTGATGAAGTGTTAAAATAATTGATATTATAAATATCCAAATAAATGTATATTTAGACTTATGATGAATTAAACTAATTTTATAGGGTAATATGACATGTTATGGTTGGTTAATTAAATTTTATTCTACGTGATAATGTTTTTATGAATTTCTAAAAAATCAAATACCCAATAGTGTCCAAATTGAAAAAATTGGGTTCTTAAAACAAATATTATATTAATAATTGATATAATATTCATAAAAATCTAAGGATAACCCAAAGGACAAAGATAAGGTTATATATATTAATAATAAACCACACTGGGTTCTCTGTAATTGTTATAGTAAGTTTATTAACAATTTAATATAAAAATACAAAGAGACATGCTAAATGTCAAACTATTTAACTTAGAGTTAAATCTAAAAGATAAGGTTAATATGATCACCTAAACCTGAATAAAACCTATTGGTTAATAGTTTTTCCACCAATACCCACCTTATCCTTTAAATAATTTAGTTTTTAGGCTTTTATAAACCTAAAATGATTATATTATAAAATAATATTTCAAGAATTTCCTAAAGTGACCCTCACCTATCATATAAAAGGTCACTTCTCCTTCTCTTAATTTCACAAATCCAAATATTTTTGGATCAGACAAGACCTACCCAAATATCCTCAAAAAATTACTCCCTTCATTCTAAAGGCCTTCTTTTTGTCAGGAATCCTACATATGATGCACTTTTGACAAAATCAAAAAGAAGAACCTGAAGAAGTAAATATTTCACCATCTCATTCAAGTTATTTTCTTCTTCTACTTCCCCATTCAATTTTTTCATTATAAAATAAGATCTAAAGTATCTTCTATATACTTTTATGTTATTATAAAAATGGTACAACCATATTCATTATTCTATCCATCTTAAAAATGATAAACTAAACAACGTGTGTACATACCGATTATCGTCTCCACGTCATGTTGTATATTGTTATTCAAACACTTCCTTATTTGGATGGGTATAATAATGGGTATAACTGATGTGAATATTAAATATAACATGTTAATTATTCTGTATATATTATAGACCATCCAATTTCATTCTAATTTTCCATCAATATAATGTTATTGTTTCTCGTGCATACGTACGGATTCCCGTCTCCACGAACGCGATGAGAGTCATTCCCCATCGTAATCATTCAAGAATAATTTTTATTTTATGATTAAAAATAATTAGTATGAACATAATATTATTATATATATGAATCAAATACATCCTATCCATATCAAACATGGATTACATAACCAAGCATATAAAGTAAAATGAATCAATTAACACCTGAAACGATGATTCTACAAAAATATTATTACAAAAGTAAAATTATAAGATCAAATATTATATCATATTTATGTATATGGTTCTTGTATAATTTAATAACAATGTTTTATCTATTATAAAATAGGTTATCATACCATCAACTAAGGAAAACTACAAGTTAAGTGTTAGTTTCACAATATCTTTATTATCCGAGGTAGGTTTTATGTAAGTATCTACTGAGACCTATTTATCATCCACATCCTTGTTTCATAAAAATGTATTTCAAAACATTTTTACTATTTACAAGACTAGGGGTTAAGGTGAGTTTTATAATTGTTTTAATTTTATAATATTGTTTGGAATGAATCTTTCTGTCATTTTCCAAAAAGGGTACTTTATGACCTTTTGGCAAAAATAAGGTAAGAATGTTTTTTAACTTATACGGCAGGTGTGGCTATTTTCTTCCATTATATCACTGTCAATGCTTCCCATACAGGATTATAAGAATATTTTTGAAATATATGTTTTCTTTTATAATTATGTTTCTTTTAAATGATTTCAAAATATAAAGAGGTATTTATTTCAAATAGTTTTCATTTCATCTATGTGAAAAAGATTTGATGGATTTTAAACTTGTTTGAAGTTGATTTATTATGATACAAATATTCAATATTGTATTTAAGGTTTTGTGATATGTTTGAATATGGATGTGTTATTTTTACACCATTCATGGTTTATGGATAAAGTGGTGACATTTTGTATGCTAGTTTTAATACGAATGTTTTTGTTATGTTTAAACATTTTAATCTGAGGAATGCATTGGACTTAGTATGTGACCGGTGGAGACCTCTATAGCTCATCAATGAATCGATAGGTCTCATGACAGAACATGTGTCGTAGAAGAAGGTCTTGAAAAAATCATATTTGTAATCATGGAACAAGGCCTTCACTATGTGGTTATGAAGTCTGGCATTATACATTCCATCAATATGAAAGTGGCTCGTAATATTGAATGTTATTGTTCGACTAGTAGAGTATCCATGTGAATAATTATATGGAATTATTTAATTTTATATTTTCTATATTATGATAATTATTATGTTTAAATGGCATTGGTTTTAGTGTTATACATTACCTTAAAATGTTTTAGCTTATTTATTAATGTTTTCTCTATATTGTTATCCTTACTAAGCATCAAAGCTCGCCTCTTTCTCTATTTTATATTTCCTTGGATGTGAAGAGGTACAATAGGTTTGAACATTACTGATAGTCTATGGGATATGAATGTTGTTAATGAAGACAATGTTGTTGGTGTATTTCATTTCATAATGTAATGTAAAAATTATGAATGTATTCGGTAATTCCAAGGCTACTAAACGGATCGGTGTTTCGAGACATTATTTCCTTATATCATGCCACATTTATTAAATAATGGACTGACTCTGGGTTTTGGGGTTGGGCGTTACAGTTGCTATTAGAGGGAGGTTTAGTACAAACCATGGAAACTAGATTTTGAAAAACTCTGATTAGGGAACAGTACCCTAAGATGTAATTTGAATATTATTATAGATGAAATTCATATAATTTTGGTATTGTATAGATTTTTTGATTTTTCCATGCAATACATCCCTGACTGGATATGAGCTGGTAGAGGGGGCTCTTGCAAAAATATACCCATGGGTAAAACCTGAAAACATCGCTTTGTGCTAGACTCGAACGAGAAATGGAACATAACAACGAGCCATGCAACAAACTTGGTTACGACACTTCTTGGGAATATGTTTAGGATAATTCTGAATTTCATTAAAAACCATTATAAAGGGTTTATGAGTATATAAATACTTAAAGAAAGAATTTTTATGATTATGGATTATAACCATAAACTGTTCAATTTATGTTTAGTGTTTAATAAGTTTGAAATTATGTATTGTGATTCATAAACTAATCAATTTATGCCATTGTTTAGAAATGGCGCCTTATGGATAGAATGGAAACTATATCGACACATGTAATCCATGTAGGTATTTACCTCATACTCAAGATAATTATAGTGGATCTAGTGATGCAACTAGTGCTGATCAGCATAACACCATACTGGGACAACTCACTCTGGTTATGAATAATAACTTTACCCTTATGGAGCACCCTGATCCACAACGTGGAGGATCAATGTTAGACTGCTTCATGAGGAAACAAAAAACAACATTCAATGGTAGTAAAAATAAATTAGTAGCTGTGAAAAGGATAAATACATAGAAAAATATTTCATGCTTTATGATGTAGCGAAAGGGAAAAAGTTATCATGGTAGTTTATCACTTCATGAGACATGAAGTTCAATGGTTATCATTGATTATAAACACAAATGAAGATGATTAAGTATCAAATATGGAATGGAGGATGTTTAAATAGAATTTCTTAGAAAAATACTTTCCTCAGGATGATCGAGCAGATATGGTAAGAAAATTCTTGAGTCTGGGGAAAAAAGAGAATGAGAATGTCGTAAAGTATGAAGCTAACTTTACAAGGTTAGAAAGGCATGCTGCAAATTATATATGTAACTCAAAGAGTAATATTAATCGATTATTGGATGTGTTAAAACCATTTCTCCAGCGAGCATTAGTCTCTAAATCATTTTTATCAAACAATGATATTTTTTCATATGCTACCAATACATAAAAAGAATTATCTAAGTCTTTTGAATTTAAAGAAAAGAAAGAGAAAAAGATATCTGATGAACACTCTGGAAATGGAAATAAGGGGAAGAAGGGAAATGATGAATAACCATCCAGTGGTAAATGTGGAATGAAACACCCAGGTAATTTCTTGATGGGAATTGGTGTCAAAGTGAGGTGAAAATGGCCACAAAAATCGTAATTTCAAGTAGGAGAAAGGGGCTGTTGAATGCTACAATTGTAGGGAAAAGGGTTATTATGCAAATGAATGTCCTAAGCTCCAATGGGAATTAGCTCAGAAAAGGCCAAGGGAGTATGGCCAAGCTTAGGCGATCACTACTACTGATGTTGAAGTTTTGAAAGATGTGGTAGTAGGTAATTTAATGGTTTCCTCATGTTTAGCTAATGTTTTATTTGACTCTGGATCATCGCGTTGTTTCATATCTTCTTAGTTTTCTAATAAAATTAGATATATTCAATTTTACATAACAAGGTATTTTTCAGTCAAAAAAAACTAAGGGAAGTACCATCGCAACATTGTTTTTTGAATCAGTTCCCATTAGGTCATATAAATGTTTCATTATCTGCAGATCTCATTGTCATACCCATGATTTAATTTTATATAATCCGCATAATTGATTGGATTTATGACCATGATGTGAAAAATTATTGTAGGAAGATTGAGGTTTTAATTTTCAATTAAGGTAATGATTACCTTATCTTTATGCCAAAAACGTCAACACCTGATTCTTATCATGATCCACCCCTAGTATCTCTATTAAATTAAATAATTAGGGAGAATGAGATTGAAATAATCATGGGTGAGGAAAAGAATGTTCGAATTTAGGATGTACCTATTGTGTAAGAATATATTGATGTGTTTCCTGATGATTTACCCAGACATCCTCCAAAATGAGAAATAGAGTTTTCCATTCATTTAATTCTTCGTTCAAGTACCAAATCAATGACTGTGTATAGAATGGCCATTTCGGAATAAGTGGAACTAAAGAAAAAACTATAGGAATTGAGTAATAATGTATTTTGTTCTCTCTAGTGTTTTTCCATGGAGAGCCCATGTTTTTTGTTATGAAGAAAGATGAATCTATGAGGTTTTGTATTGACTACAGGGAGATCAATGCTATAACAATAATGAATATGTATCCCCTACCTCGCATTGATTATTTATTCAACCAACTCCATGAAGGTCAATATTTTTCAATGATTGACCTTCGATCTAGATATCATCAATTGTGTGTGAAGAAGGAAGACATTCTGAAAATAGTATTTCGAACCAGGTATGGGATATACTAGTTTACAGTAATGCCATTTGGGCTGACTAATGCATCTTCTATATTGAATGATCTGATGGACAGAGTATTTGAGGATTATCTTGATGAATTTGTAGTGGTATTTATTGATGATATATTGGTATGATTCAAAAGCTACAAGGGTCATGAAAATAACTTGCGCATTATCCTAAGGACTCTTAGAAGAAATGAATTTTAGGGTAAATTTATATAGTGTGAATTCTGGCTTCAAGAGATTTCTTTTCTTGGCCATATTGTCTATAGGGATGAAATCTTTGATGATCCTTCTAAGATAAAGGAAATCCAAGAATGCGCAGAACCAAAGTTTATAACTGAGGTACACAACATTATTAGTTTAACATGTTATTATCTATGTTTTGTCCAGAATTTTTCCCGATTGGCTAACCCATTAACCAAGCTCACACGTGATGTGGATCTATTTTTTCATAGTTTTGCCACATTTGTTTACTTAATTTTTAATTATTTAATTAATTATTTAATCACTTTTTACTAAATAATTGTACTTTTGTATCTTTATAATTTACTTTGTTAATTAATCAATTTTTTTAATTAATTATGTATTTTTAGTCATCAAAATAATAATTTTAATATTAATAAACAAATCAAATTTAATTATGTCTTATTTAGTTTGGTTAATTTAAATCTACCCGACATTTTAATAAGTTAATATCAATTTGAAAGAATTATTCAATCGACATAAATCTATTAAATTAAGTTAGTATATATTTTCATAATTTATCTTTTAACTTAGTTTCATTAAAATAATTTATCTTTATAAATTAATGTGTATAGTCATCCTGCTAATCATTTAGGTAAATGATTTGTGTTTTAAATTGAATTAAGTTTTTAACATTTAATTTTATGATTTAAATTAATTGTTTAATTAATTAATCTAGTGATATATAACATTAATTATTTAATTATATATATGAAGATAAATTATTATGTCACCAAATTTTGGTTTTAGTCTACTGGTGAGGAAGACAAGAACTTGAAGTGACCTACTGGGTCACTGATTCTAACCTTTATCATTCGCTGCTATCTTGTATTTATTTTTTGTAGTAATTTTAATTTATGTATTTTATAATTTTAGTTTATTAATTATTTAGTTCTTAATTTAAGCGTTATCAAATTTGTAATTTAAGTTGTGACTTTAATTTTTTATGTTTAAAAAAAATTATGACTTAATTAATGGTGTTTAGCATTATTATAATTAATTATTTTTAGTCTTTTTTCAGTTTACTTATGTTTTATTTTTTTGTTTAATTTATGTGTTTTTAATTTTTGAAGGTCACTGTTAGTTACTTATTTTAGTGTTAATGGTGACTCTTTTCTTTTGGAGTAATGGTGAGAATTCATTTTTTGTTCTGGTAGCCTTAGTTTATATCCTAATAGTGACCTTTAGTTGTAACGCTGACCCCCACACCTCACAGTTATTACTTTGTACTAGTGACTCTCTTATTTTTATTTTTTATTGTAAGATTTTTTATTTATCCTCCGTAACGGTTCTCCATTTTGTTTTTATTTCTAACGGTGACCCGCAACTTCCCTCTCTAACAGTGATCTTTGTTTCTAATTCACGTTACAGTGAACTCATATCACCCTGCCTCTACTTTTCTAATGTCGCTGACTGCAGATCAAGGCTGACGTCGCGGATGTACCTCCGTTTCTTGATGCCACCGGTGCTGATGGAGCCAGGCCGTTGTTTTTTTTGCTAGAATCACTGTTTTCCTCTTCTTCGAGCAAATCCAACTGCTGTTGTCTTCCGCTGGAGTTGAGTTGCTGAGGAGTGCAGGCTGCTGTGGGTTCTTAATGGAGTGGTGATGGATCAATTCTACTGGAGTGTCGCGCCACCACTGGATTGAAGAAGAAGAACCATTCAGAGTTGACCAGAGGAGGAGGCTGTAAGATAAACCCGCCACACCTGCTAGATGTGTGCCATCGAGGGATGTATCCACCAAACCGCCGCGCTGCTACGGGGAGTTTGAGTCGAGCTGCTGCCTCTGCTGTTCGTAGGTTTCAAGGGTAGTGCATAGCCGCCGTGAGCAGGAGAAGACAGCTGCGCCGCTGTGGATCCATGGAGGAGGTCGCCGGGTTCAGGGGGAAGGAAGAAGATAACAAAATAATATTTAAAAAATAAATAATATAAGTAATATAAAACCAAAAAAGAAAGAAAAATACTTAATGTTAAAGTTAAAGTAAAATTAATAAATCAAATGGATATAATTGAATTAGTAAAAGTTATAAATTTAAAAAATTATAATATTAATAAATAGGTAATTTATAAATTAAAATAAAAAACTAAATTAATAAAATGTGTTAATAATAAATTAATATACTGATTATAGATTTAATATATAATTAATAATAATAATAAATACACTATAAAATATACCTTTTAATTTAAAAATATTTAAAACTAAAGTATTAATTCTAATTGTTAAATTGAAATGAAGTAATTAATAAATATATTTTTACATTAATTAATCTAACAATTTAATTTCTTAAATAGTAATTACAATAATATTAATTAAATTAAAAAAATAAAAAATAAATAATATAATCTAAATTATAAATTTTTTATTACTTCTTTTCAAATGATGGTAAATTTTAATAACATAGTTAATAACGTTAAAATTAATAACTTTTTAATTATATTTATTAACTTAATTTAATTAATAAATTTTTAGTAAATATATGTTTTACCATAGTAATATTAAGTGAATAATTTTGTAAATAATAATAAAGTAAAAAATAATTATAAACTGAGATATTTATTAATTAACATTAGTTGACTTTTTAATAATAATTACTGTCTTTGGGTTTTAACTGCTTTATTATGTTTATAACATGTGCAGGATCATACCAAAGTTGGAAAAACGCCTTTGTTAATACAACTAACTCAGCGGAAGTTAGTTATGAGGGAATAAATTGTGCAACTTTCCAATCATGAAAAAAGCACATTTTGTAGTGCTATTGTGAAGGGTTTTCAATGTCGGTGGAAGATGTTCGGTGACAAGAAGCAGAAGATAGCATGATACTTAAAGTTGAAAAAGTATCATATTTGAAATAGGACATTCATTAGAGAGGGGATTCAGACATTAAGTGAACAATAGGAGATCCGCCAGCTTCTCTCTCACCAGAGCCTAGGAGAGGAGACCTGAGGGTGACTATTGAACCTCTTCTAAGAGCTGGAGGAGGCCTAAAGAAGCAACAATTTATTACAACAGAGTGATTTTTTTCCTCTACTTCATTTCAATTCTTCTCCTTTGAAATTGTATGATATTTATATGAGTATTAAAGATGATTTCTAGCTATGTCTCTAGTTCAGGGATAAATTGAAGTTTCACTGGTTACATTTATATGTTCTTTTTCACTTCAACTTAAGATGTATTCAGTATTGATCAGAGATATTGATATAGATTTCATCCAATTTCTTGTGGCACTAAAAAATAATCAAAAAATTTCACTGTTAGTTGGAGAGATTGATTGTGGAACACTTTTCAAAGAAAAAATAGATTCAAAATTCTCCAAGACTTACGGTGATTTTTTCTTACTGTTAATTTTTCAAATTGTCCTCTGTTGATTTTTTCTGGAGTGGCGAACTATAGAATTTATTGACTAGTGTGACTTATCTCTTAGAGAGGGAGGTAAGTCATACACTTTTATGTGTTACTCTGTGATAACTTTTAGGTGAATCTAAATACATTTAAAACTAGTAGTATGGAGATTAGTCCCCAAACATTTAAATAGATTGTTCAATTTATCAGTGTTCTAAATCCTTTTTTCCTTGATTTACTATAGTATCTAGTTTTAGTATAGTTTTTTAGAAACATTTTCAATATTTTGTCATTTCATTGCTTATAAATATATAAAAAAAATAGAAAAGTCAATCATTTACTGACAATAGTGGAGTTTATCATGTTTTTTAGAAGATTAGTGGCCAAATTTACATTGCATGTGGGTTCGACGCTACTTGCCACATATACAGTAGTTAGATGGAATATAAATGTTAAAAATTGACTGGATTAAACGACAGTTTAGGTCATGTTTTTGGCTCTATTTCCGGGGAAGGCATGAGCCATTATTTTTCTAAAAAAACATATAAAAACAGTAAAAAATTGAAAAAAATATCAAAACTGTAAAAGAAATCTATTGCATTTACTACTAAATTGCTACTGATTTCTATATTGTTGAACTCCTGTTAGTTCTACTGTTGTGATATTTTGAACTGTTATTACACGTTTCATTTGCACAAGAGAATTCATTGTTACAATAGATTCTTCAAACTCAGAATTAGACAAACATTTAACTACTCCTAAAAACATTGTAATTGAGAATCATGATAATAGAGTTGATCAAAACATGAATGTGCCACAACTCGTAGTTCCAGCCCATCAGTTACCTAGACTTAGGGAGTTTCAAATTTCAATAGTATCAAGTATCCCATATTGTATTAGGTTAACTCCTATGTCTAAGAACTACAAAATTAAGAAGTCTAACCTTTCTCAACATCCTTCATTCTATGGCCTTCCAGAAGAGGATTCACTTGAGTTCATTAGAGAATTCTATAGTTCTGTACAACAAATACCTCTGAGAGAGCTTTGTGAGGAGGAGTTGAGATTGGGGATGCTTCCATTTTTCCTGAAGGGGAAGGCTATGACTTGGTTTGAGAACATAGATGAAGAAATTTTTGAGACCTGGGAAGAGGTGTTTACTGCATTTATATAAAAATTCTATCCTAGGAACACCACCTCTGCGATTAGGCACAAAATTATTGGATTTATTCTTGATGAGGGAAATTTATTTCACGAGGAATGGGATTGGTTTAGATGTATCCATAGAAAAAGTCACAATCACTAGTTTTCTCTCCATCTACTCATGGAGACATTTTATAATGCTCTCAACCCTTACATCCAAAATTTAGTTGATCAATTCTGTGGTGGTGACATTTCTAACTCCACTACGGATGAGCTAAAACTTGTGTATGACAAGCTTTCTCAAAAATATCAGCACAAGTGTTCTTGGAAGAGGGTCATCCATAGAGGTGAAGAAAATTACATGGGTTCTATTTTTAGTGATAGGGTCATAAGAGATCCATGTAATCATTGTGGGATGTTTGGTCACACTCATAAATGTTGTCCAAATATTGATCTCCCTGTCACGTTTGATGAGAGTGCCAAATTTGTGGATTTTAGAGCTATAAACCAAGGGAAAAATGATCAATACTCTAATCAGTACACTTCTAGTTATCAAAATCACCCAATCTGATCCTTGAAAGAACAAGGTGACATAAAACAGACCAGTACCCCTAAATACCAATCACACTCTATATTTATTAACTCAAATCAATATGGGGGGCGAATCTTCTAATTCTATAGGGGAGTTAAATGGGTAGTTATAATATGTTTTGGGAGAAATTAGTTTATTTAGGAAGGAAATAGATGGTAAGATTCTCAATTTAGATCACCAAATAATTTAAATGGATAAGGATCAAGGTGATTAGTAAATAGGAAAGCTGCCCAACACTTCAATTCTTAAATCAAGAGAGAATATCATGGTTGTAACCACTAGATATGGCCTTCAAACCCAAGAAAAAGTTAAGCTTAAACTTGGAAAAACAAAAACTGATGAAAAAAATAGAATCTGGAGAGATAATTCTTCCTGAAACAGAATCGGGGAACCTGGTCAACTTTGTTCGACCTAAACAGAATGTTGAATTTACATCTAAACAAGTTCACGAACTAAGGAAAATAAAGTGGGAATTAATTAAAGAAGAAATGAAAAATAATGGTATTGAGGAGAAGGATAATAATCAACTTTTTCTTAAAACATATGTCCCTCCCATTCCCATCCTAGAAAGGGTGAAGAATAATAATGAACATGATTATTTGAGGTTTCTTAATATGATTCAAAACTATAGTATCAACATTCCATTTGTAGAAGCCTTAGATAAATCACTTAATATGTTTCTTTTACCAAATGGTTTCTAAAAAATAAAAATAATCTAAAGAAGTTGGACAAAGTTAATCTCAATGAGGAGTGTAGTGCCATCTTGTTAAAGAAGTTGCCTCCAAAATTAAAGGACCATGGTAGCTTTATTATTCAATGAAAAAATAAGAGCTTGTGAGAAACATAATTGATTGCGTGACTAAGGAACACGAATCAATATTATTCCTTACATCCTATTTAGATGTTTGGGTATTAGGTACTTCAAACCCACTTTTCCTTGTCTTCAACTTGCTAACAGGTCACTCACACACCCTTCAGGGAGGGTGGATGATCTATTAGTGAGTGTAGAAAAACCGACACTACCCACAGAATTACTTATAATTGATATGGATTGTGTTGAAAAAGTACCAATCATATTAGAGAGACCATTCCTTTCTACAGCTGGTGCTGTCATAGATGTGTCCAAGGGGATACTAACTCTCTAACCCATTGATGATGTGGATGTGTTTTTAGTGTTTGAAAAGCCTCAACATGTGGTGGCTTGTGATTTGATAGATGTTACTGAGAATCAATGTTTTAAAATTTATGTCTGAGATGAGTATTGTTCTTTACATCTTGAGGTCACAGAGATTTTGATTCCCCATCCTATTAAAACTTTTATTCAAGCTTATATTCTTGTCCCAAACCGTCCTCTATATAAGAAAAATCATTCCCTAGAACCCATTCTATAGATTGACTAATATTCTTTTCCGGAACTATCTCAACCCATTTTTGAATGTCTTCCTAATGAAGTTGACTGTCTAAGGGTTTCTGAAGTTGGAGAATGTTCTGGTCTGAGTCCTGATGAAAAACTAAATTGTACCCATTATAAGCAAGTGTATTTTTTTGGAACATTCGTTCCTGATCAGTTGGATTTTGTTTGTGATGACTTCCAACCTGATCATGATAGATTCACATAATTTGAGTCATCTGAGGAAATTCGGTACCACCTATTGGAACTATAATATGACTCCTTCTTCCAAGAGTTTTCTGAGTTATCTTTTGTCCATGCTGTGATGGGAATATTCGATGAAAATACTAAAGAGTTTGTTGATTGTTATTCTTCTGATTCTGGGTTAGAGTAGTCCTCTATGTTTGGGGGAAGACATGTTAGTATTACTGGTAAAATTTGTGATTTTATTAAGAAGTTGTTGATCATTATTAATGTTTAGGAAGTGGCCTTTAGAGCACAAAATGTTCTGGACAGTATATTAGAAACTGTTTCATTGAAAGTTATATTTAGAATATTTTTTGAACTATTGATAAAAATGTATTGGTGGACCCTATTTTTGAATATTTAGATTATAGATATGTTCAAATAATTAATAATTCATTTCCTTTAAATGATCATGGATAGAAATATTTAGTTAAATCGAGTCTGGTGGGGGAATTTAAACCTAGCGCTCCATGGGAGGCAACCCATGGTCTTTTTTGTGTTAATAAATAAAAAAATGTGACTAAATAATGTCTAACTGAAGAATTTAAATTCGCTTCTTTATGGGAGTCAACCCATACTCTTTCATTGTTTTCATTTTTGTACTATTTTGTTCTGAATAAAATCTTTTTTTGTTTTCTTATATATGATCTACCCCTGCTGGATTTTTCTTCTATGTTTTTTGGTTCTGTCTGAGGTTGCTGCTATTTGTGTCAATAAAGAAGTGGAATTCCCATGATAATTTTTGGTCAAGAACTTATTCAAGGATGTTCTTCAAGTTTCTTCATTTATTTCTGCTCCTATTTTAGCTAAAATAAATTCTTCCCACTAAATTATTTTTTTTGTTTAAGAAATTATGCTATATATTTGCATAAAATATTTTGTATATAATTGTTTTTGTTGCATGTCACTAAAATCAATTAAAAATATGCATGTGTTTGTTGCTTTGAATAGAAATTTATTATTTTAAACCCATTCACTGCATGAAATTATGTGTGTGGGGGGGGGGGGTACATGTTTGCTGGTAGTTGTGTTTTTCATTGGAACAGATTAGTCTATAGTGTGTTTAGCATGCATATTTCTACTATATTGAACATCCATTTGAATCATACATTGTTAAATTGCTTACACCAAATTAATTTTTCACCCACATCTTATATTCTTCTTTTGAGATAAGTTGAAAATTTTCATCATCAGACATAATGTTAATGTTTGTAAATGCTAATGAACCTGATGATTATTTATTCATAGGGGAAAAAATAATTTTTAATTCCATTGTGACTTTTTACATGTCATAAATCTTCTAAATTGAAAATCATTTGTGAACCTTTATTGTAAAATTGTTCTTCTCAACTTTAGAAGCGACCTTTGGGGACACAGTTGGTTTTATGTGTGGGTGAGGGGGTAAAATTTTGACTGTTCTAAACTGTTCTTAATTGAATGCCCATCAATTCCCATTGGAACTCAGACATTTTTTTTAAAAATGGTTAAATTTATTCAAATTTTTTCACAATTTTTGACTTTACACTGTATTCTAGTGGGTCTTTCCTTAGGACAAGTTTCTTTCTGTAAGTTAAGAACTAATTAGAGCCTGATGTTGATGATGTTGGATGATTTCTGAGTGTTCTAACTTAGTAATATGATGGAAATTCGGTTTAGGAACTACTTATAAAGGTTATATGGGTTATATGTTTGTGGAATTATGATAATTGCTTTAGAACTGAATGTTTTATTCTGATTCTAGGGGCCTCATTCATCTTTTAATTAATAAAATTAATTTCTTTAATGAGCCAATGTAAATGGTTTCTATATAAATCTTTTTTTGAACTGGAGTAATTTGGTCATCTGGGATTCCACAGCGAGTCTCTAAGACCCTAGATTCTGGGTGCATTTCCGTTTACTTTAATCTCTCTGCTCACTATGAATAAGTGCATTGCATAGTGCATAACAAAATGATATATGGCTTGGGAAAAATAAAATAAAGTGTCTAGGTTCAAAAATGAGCTCATTAAGGTGAGGGGAACGATGAACAACAATTGATGAATGGGTCAATTGGTTTAAATGGGTATCATTTAGGTTCTATCAATAATGTGATCTGAAAAAAAAATATTTTTGAAACCTAGGATTCAGTTATAGTACAAATATCCTTTGTTAAGGTCTTAATTCCATTCATATTTAACCTCTTGTCACTCTTGAAATCTGAACCTCTGTTTGGATTGAAATGAGTCACTAAATTGTATCATGTATGAGACATGGTATCTTTATTTATTCGTGACTCATAGCTTTCTTAATTACCCAAGAGTATTTGTTATAGGAATGATTCATATGAGTAATTTATTTTCTTATAGTCTACTGTTATGTACTGTCTTCTGTTTTGAGTGCTGGACATGCCACAGTTTGATCTAAATCATTAATAAATTTTACTGTTTTTCATAGAAAATAAATCATAGGATTGTTTGAGGACAAAAAATGCATCTGTGTGGGGGAATTTGATGTGGCTCTATTTTTGCATAGTATTACCACATCTTTTTACTTAATTTTTAATGATTTAATTAATTATTTAATCACTTTATTCTAAATAATTATACGTTTGTATCATTATAGTTTACTTTGTTAAGTTATCAATTTTTATAAATAATAATGTATTTTTAGTCATCAAAATAATAATTTTAATCTTATTAAACTAATCAACTTTAATTATGTCTTATTTAGTTCTGTTAATTTAAATATTCTTGAATTTTTAATAACATAATATCTATTTTAAATAATTATTCAATCGATATAATTCTATTTAATTATGTTAGTCTATATTTTAATAATTTATCTCTTAACTTAGTTTCATTTAAATATTTTAACTTTATTAATTAATGTGTTCAGTCATCCTTCTAATCATTTAAGTAAATAATTTTTGTTTCAAATTAAATTATATAGATCGCTTTTAATTTTATGAGTCTAATTAGTTGTTTAATTAATTTATCTTGTGACATATAACATTAATTATTTAATCTTATATATGCAGATAAATTATTATGTCACCAAATTTTGTTTTTAGTCAACCGGTGAGGAAGACAAGAACTAGCGGTGACCTTCTGGGTCACTGATGCTAAACTTTATCATTCGCTGTTATCCTATAATTTATTTTTGTAGTAATTTTAATTTAAGTCTTTTATCATTTTATTTTATTAAATATTTAGTTCTTAATATAAGTGTTATCTAATTAGTAATTTATGTTATGACTTTAATGTTTTATGTTTAACAAAAATTCTGTCTTAATTAATGGTGGTTAACATTATTTTAATTATTTATTTTTAGTCATTTTATTTAGTTTACTTATGTTTTATGTTTTTGTTTAATTTATGTGTTTTTAATTTTTGAGGTTCACTATTAGTTATTTATTTTTGTGTTAACAGTGACACTTTTATTTTGGACTAACGGTGAGATTTCATTTTTTGTTCCGGTAGCCTTAGTTTATATCCTAACAGTGACATTTAATTATAACAGTGACCCCTGCACCTCACTAATACTACATTGTACAGGTGACTCTATTATTTTTATTTTTAACAGTAACATGTTTTATTTAACCTCCACGTCGGTTCTCCCTTTTGTATTTATGTCTAACGGTGACCCGCAGCTTCCCTATCTAATGGTGATCTTTCTTTCTAATTCACATAACAGTGACCACATATAACCCTGCCTCTATTTTTCTAATGTCGCAGACCACTGATCAACGCTGATGTCGTGAATGTAGTGCCATTTTTGGATGACACCGATGCTGATGGAGCCTGATCGTTGTTGGTTTTTACTGGAATCGCTTATTTCCTCCGCATTGAGCAGATCCAGCAGTTGCTGTCTGCCGCTGGAGTTGAGTTGTTGAGGAGCGCATGCCATCTTGAGTTATTGCTATAGTTGTGATGGATCGCCACTATTGGAGGGTCGTGCCACCCCCAGCTTGAAGAAGAAAAACCATCCAGAGTTGTGCAGAAGTGGAGGATGTAAGACAAACCCTCCGTACCTGCGGGATGTGTGTCTTCGAGGAAGGTGTCGACTGAACCCCCGCGCTGCTGCGAGATGTTTGATTCGAGCCGTTGCCTATGTTGTTTGTAGGTCATAAGGGTATTGCACTAGCACCGTGAGCAGGAGGAGACCGCTGAACGGTTGTGGAGCCTTAGAGGAGGCCACCGGGTTAAGGGGGAAGGAAGAAGATAACAAAGGAAAATTTAAAAAATAAATAAAATATATAATAAAAAAATACATAATGCTATAGTTAAAGTAACATTAATAAATCAAATGGATATAATCAAATTTGTAAAAGTTATAAATTTAAACAATTATAATATTAATAAATAGATAAATTATAAATTAAAATACAAAACTAAATTAATAATAAGTGTTAATAATAAATTAATATACTGATTATAGTAAAAATATATAATTATTAATAATAATAAATAAAATATAAAATATACTTATTAATTGAAAAATATTAAAAACTAAATTTTTTATTCTAATTAATAAATTAACATAAACTAATTAATAAATTTATTTTTAATTAAATTAATCTAACAATTTAATATCTTAAATAGTGATTACTATAATAATAATTTAATTAATAATTAAATAATAATTAATACAATCTAAATTATAAATTTTAAATTACATTTATACATATGACGTTAAATTTTAATAACTTAGTTAAAAATCATAAAATTTATAACTTAGTAATTATATTTATTAAATTAATTTAACTAATAACCTTTTAATAAACATATGTTTTACCATAGTAATATTAAGTGAATAATTTTATAAATAATAATAAAGTAAATAATAATTTTCAACTAAGATATTTATTAATTACCATTAGTTAGCTTTTTAATAATAATTATTGTCTTTGAGTTTTAACTGCTTTATTTTTTCATAAACTGTGCAGGTTCATACCAACATTGGAAATACGTCTATGTTCATGGAACTAACTCAGCGAAAGTTAGTTACGAGGTAAGAACTTGTACGATGCGCCATTCGCGAAAAAACACACATTTTGCGATGCTTTTGTGAAGGGTTTTCAAAGTCGGTGGAAGATGTTCAGTGAAAAGAAGTAGAAGACAGCATGATACTTAAAGTATAGAAAAAAAATATTAGAATTAGGACATTCATTAGAGATGGGATTCAGACAATTAGTGAAAAAATGGGGATCCGAGAGCTTCTCTCTCACCAGAGCCCAAGAGAGGAGACCAAAGGGCGACTCTAGAACCACTTCTAGGAGCTGGAGGAGGCCAGGAGACGCAACAATTTATGCTAGAAAAGGGATTTTTCTTCCTCTGTTCCATTTCAATAATTCTCTTTTAAAATTTTATGATCTTGATATACGTATTAAAGATGATTTCTAGCTAAGTCTCTAGTTCGGGGATAAATTTAAGTTTCACTTGTCACTTTTATATATTCTATTTCAATTCAACTGAAGATGTATTCAGTATTGATCAATGAGATTGATACCAAGTTAGTCCAATTTATTGTACCACTAGAATAGAATCAAAAAATTTCACTGTTAGTTGGTGAGATTGATTGTGGAACACTTCTCAAAAAAATAGATTCAAAATACTCTAATACTTACGTCGAGTTTGTCATTCTATTTATTTTTCAAACTGTCCCCAGTTGATTTGTTCTTGAGTGGCGAACTCTAGAATAGATTGACTAGTGTGACTCAACTCATGGCGAGGGAGGTAAGTCATACACTTTTAAGTGGTACACTGTGATAACTTTTATGTGAATCCGAATACCTTTAAAACAAGTAGTATAGATATTACTCTGCAAACGATTAAATAGGTTCTTCATTTTATCAATGTTCTAAATCATTCTTTTTACATGTTTTACAATAGTCTCTAGTTTAAATATAGTTTTATTAGACACATTTTCAATATTCTATAATTTTATTTCTTTTAAATTTATAAAAAAAATAAAAAAATAGAAAAATCACTCCATTGCTGACAACATGGGAGTTTACCATGTTTTTTAGAGGATTAGTGGCAAAATTTACCTTCCCTGTGGGTTCGACGATTCTTTCCACATATACAGTAGTTAGTAGGAATATAAATATTAAACATTAACCGGCCTTAACGACGGTTTAGGTCAACATGTAAAGGGGTTAAATTTGTTTTGGCAAAGGAGTGTGAATAATGTTTTAAAGAAAAAAGAGAATATTAGTCAATTATTATATCTTGAATCTACCATCAGGGAATGAGGGGATTCTCATTTAAATTGATGCTTCAAAGGATAGACTTAGTGTTGTTCTTATACAGAATGACAGATTTATTGCATATGCTATACGACAGCTAAAAATTCTTGAACAAAACTCTCCCACTCATGATCTTGAGTTAGCAGCTATAATCTATGCTTTGAATATATGGATACACTATCTCTATGATAAAAATGTGAGATTTATACTGATCACAAGAGTTTGAATTATATTTTCTCACAAAAATAACTCAACATGAGGAAATGGAGATGGATTGAACTACTCAAGGATTATGATTTCACTACACACTACAACCCGGGGAAGGCAAATAAGGTAGAAGATTCCTCGAGAAGTATGAATCATGGAGTTTTGAACATGATGGGAGTTTAAAAGGATCCTATATTCAGGGATCCAGTAATGATGGATATGGGAATAACCATGGAAGGTGAAAGAAAAATTCTTTTTCAAAAGTTTTCCAAACCATCTTTACTAGAAAGGATAAAATTTTCTTAAACTTATGATGAGGAATTTCATAAGAAAACTAATGCTGTGAATGATGGGTGATTGATCGACTTCATATATAAAGATGGAATTTTGAAATATGGGAAGAGACATTGTGTTCCCGATATAACTGATCGAAAAATGGAATTGTTGGATGATTATCATAGCTCTAATTTCTCAGTACTCACTCGTAGCAATAAGATTTATATTGATATTAAATAACATTTTTTTTGGAATGACATGAAGAGAGAGATTGCAGATTTTGTGCCGAGAAGTATGGTTTGTCAACAAGTGAATGCTGGAAGGCAACAACCTGGAGGAGTCATGAAAACCAAAGAAGACATGTTGAGATCTTGATCACTTGACATTCAAGGTATGTGGTATCAATATTTACCTCTGGTATAATTTTACTGTTACAATAAATTCCATTCAGGTATTTAGATGGCACCATATGAAGCATTATATAGAATGAGATGTCACACACCAACTTGTTGGGATGATGTAGGCGAAAGAAAACTCGTAGGCCCAGAACTTGTTGAGGGAACTATGGAAAAGGTGGAGGTTATCCAAACCCACATCAATGCATCTCAAAGAATGAAAAAGTTATATGTCGATAACCGAAGGAAGGATTTGAAATTTCGTGTAGGAGATCATGTTTTCATGAAGGTGTCTACATGGAAAGGAATTATTCGATTCAGTAAGAAGGGTAAATTATGTCCCAGGTACATCGGACCATTTGAAATTCTAGAATGGATTGGGGATGTAGTTTAATATTTTTCAATGCCACCAAGTCTCTCCAAAGATCATGATGTGTTCCATGTATCACTGTTGAGAAAATACATGCCTGACCCAAATGCATGCACTCACCTATGATGAAATTTAACTAGAACCTGATCTATCTTATTGTAATGATAATGTCAAAATTCTTGATACAAGATAACAAGTGATGAGAAACCAGACTACTCGTCTGGTAAAAGTTCTATAGAGAAACCATAACATGGAAGAGGCAACATGGGAACTATAGGAACTTATGATGAAGAACGAACCGAATCTTTTTTTGTGGTAGTATTATCAAAATTTCAAGGATGAAATTATTTGAAGTAGGGAATAATGTAACACCTCAGCCTTCCACTGTACGTTTCCCTTTGAATAATGCAATAGCTTGCATTATACGCAACTTTGAGATTCAAAAACTCCATGACCAATCAAACAAGCTGTGATAAATAATAATACACACTTTGAGAAATTTGATAAATTTTAACATTCAAAATTGATTTCATTTTTTTATTCGGAATATCAAAATTAGCTTCGAGAGAATTTTTGGTATTTTTCTGAAAATTTTAAATTTTTTGATGAATAGTGAAAAAACACTACGTTATTATTTAAAACCAAATTTTTATTTAAATAAATAGATATTTGTCTTAATTTATTTAAGGTCAAAATAGATATATAATACCTATATATGTTCAACCTAATTCATTAGAGTCGATTTATAATAAATGTAGATAAATAAAATTTTATCGAACTTTTTACCGTCTTTTACCCACCTCTTAGAAGCATTTGAAAATTTTTATAAAACATAATTTTAACTCTTTTGTGAGTTTAATTTAAAAAAACCAAGAGACACATTTAATATCAGTATGTAAAATTGTAACGTCCCGGTTCCATAAGCCACCCAGAAGTGCCACATACCCGGTTGGTCACATGGCCTCAAGTGCATTTATCCAAACCCCAGAGGATACGGACTAGCAGCAAGGGCCTTGGGTGTGATAGTGGGGAAACTATGCCCTCATTGGCAGTGTACACAATGGAAGTAAACATTAAGAAACAATGGAAACAAAACAATCCATACACAAGTAAGCAGCGGAAGACTAAAGCAATAAACAACTGGAGCACACACATATATATGAAATAATGCATGATACATATGTCAAGGAAAGCTTCCAAACAAGTCACAATTCTATAAAATACAATAGTACCATACCAAAGTATAAAATAAAGGTAAAAAGATAAACACCTCAGCATTGCAAGCCATAGCTTAGTCCAATTCTCCCCTACTCCAAATCAATCATGTACCAGAAGTCGAAGGGCGCTTTCCCTTGTCTATACCTGCAACAACAAGGTCTTCTTTGGCCCAAAAGCATGGCCCAAATAGGGTGTGAGACTAAATCCAAGTAGGAAACCACCTGAAGATCTGTGCCTGACAATATGTGAGTATATGGCAGGTAAGACTACAGTAAACAATAATAGTAATAGTAAACAACAAGCAGTAATAAGAAGATATACAACAACAATGAATCCACAACCAACAATAGCAGTGATGAAACAAATAAAAAGTAGGAAACCCTTTGGTCCTATCTAAGAAGTACCACAACCCTCTGTGCAGTGCACTCAACCAAACCCCTATGGTTTGGTTATATGAAATTATGAGACTCTCTGGGGAAGCACACACGTTCAATTCCACTTATAGTATAGGGTAGCCATGGACTCTCTGAGAAAGATCACGCGGTCTAATGCTCTTATCCCCAAGGTCAAGATACTCTCTGAGGAAGCTATCTCATTCAATTCTTCCTTTCACCTCAGGTATACCACAGACTCTCTGAGGATGCTCACTCGGTCAATTCCTCCTCTTTCCTGGAAAGGTTCTTAAAAAGACTCAAAAAAAGTAAGACTCTCTGAGGAAGCTCACTCGATCTACCCTTATGTAGTCTATAATATCCAAGACTCATTGAGAGCTCACTCAGTCCATCCCATATAGTCTATAATATCTAAGTCTATCTGGGAAGATCACTAGTTCTATCCCTTATAGTCTATAGCACCATGTTCTCTCAGTCTCGTGGCAGTCAGTGCATAATAATGCTATAAGGCCAAAGTACACCTATAGAGATACTTGGCTAACCAAAGTGCACCTATAGAGCTACTTTTCTAGACAGTCTATAGGGAAACAAAGATGTTATGAATTTCACTCTAACCTATAATCAGAAGGCAAGGAAACAGGTGTAGCAGCCAAAGGCAAACGAGACCCCAAAGGACGTAAATAGAACACAACATGGGAAAAACATCCAAGCACAAAAAAAGTATCCTCTATCATGATAAATTTACCTCTAAGAAATAATACATAAAAGGGAGGAAAACAACTAGGGAAATACCGTAAACACACAATACCATGTTCATGGTTATTGGTGAAATTTGCGCATAAAACTCAAATACATTGAACGGTAATGCACAAACCACCTACCTCGATCCAAGGAGATCGATATACGTGAACCACATTTACTAATTCCCCCTTGAATTCGTAGATCCGAGAAAACATCGAAAACACTCGAACCATGATAACTTGATAAGGATGAAGAATTGGAAAACAAGGCTCAAGCAGAAGGGAGAACTCACCGCTGCGATTCCAACGTAATCGATGATGCTCGAATCAGAGAACGGACGGAAGAACTATGTCTCATCGAAGATATGTGGATTCCTAGTGCTCTTGGAAAAATAAGACCTAGAAGAAGATGTTTTCCTTGATTAGGCACAACCCCCATCTGTTTACGGAAAAAAAGAAAGTACACAGTGTGTACTTTTAGAGTACATGACATGTAGTGGGTTTTTCCATACTGCTCCTAAATCGGCCTCCACGTCACCCCTACACACCGTGTGTGTGTTCTGAACATGGCTAGTACACGACATTGAGTTGGAAAATAGTACACGGTGTTTACTCAGAAAGTACACAGCGTGTAATTCAAAAATTTCTAGAAACTATATTTTTCTCAAAAACTCCACAAAAAGAAAAGGCGTACCAGAAACTAAGATCCGGGTTCTTACAAAATTCACCCCTTAAAGAAATTCGTCCTTGAATTTCCTTAGTGAGGAGTAGAAGAAGAAACCCCAAACAGCTCCGTCCACTGCGATCACACATCGGCCTCCCTCTCCTAGGTCTCTTCCTATACTCACCTGTGTTGCCATAGCACCCGTACCAGAGGAACAGACCGGCCACGGAGAACCTTCGTACTATGATCGACAATCCAGATAGGATTCTCCTCAAATGATGCATCCTCTTCGAGCTCAACTTCCTTGGGCTGAAAAACATGAGATAGGTCTCAAAAGTAACATCGGAGCTCAGAGACGTGGAAGACGTCATGCATGGCCCGGTACCTCTGGGGTTGCTGCAACCGATAGTCAACCGGGCCAACGATCTCCAAAAACTCAAAATTCATGATGTAACGCGGTGAAAGCTTACCCTGTCTCTGAATCCTCTTGTGTCCCAACATTGGTGTGACAGGAAAGAAACCCAGATCTCCGACCTCGAACTCCAGAGGTCACCTCCACTGATCAGCATAAGACTTCTGTTGAGACGGTTCCATAGCCACCCTCTTCCGAATCAACTCTATCTCCTCAGAGGTCTTCTGAACAAGACGAGGTCCCATCAGAGCTGCCCCTCCTGCCTCCATCCAGCATAAGGGTGATCGGCATGACCTACCGTACAGAGCCTCGTTTGGTGCCATCTGAATGGTCTCCTGAAATCTGTTGTTGTAGGCGAACTCTACAAGAGGAATTTGATTCTCCCAAGACCCGTCAAAGTCTAGAATTCAAGCTCAGAGCATATCCTCAAGCACTTGGATCATGCGCTCAGACTGGCCATCAGTCTGGGGATGGTATGTTATACATGAATGCACCCATGTACCCAAATCCTTTTGAAGTCCCTGCCAGAACCAAGAATTAAAGCATGCATACCTATATGAAATAATGGAGTGTGGAACTCCATGTAGATGTACGATCTATCGGATCTACAGTCATCCCACATCATCAACACTGAATGTCTCCTTGATCGGCAAAATGTGTGCGACCTTCATGATTCTGTCGATGACAACCCAAAAAACATAGTTTCCCTGAGGCGACCTCGGCAACCCGATCACAAAGTCTATCACGACATCATTACACTTCAACTCGAGAATGGGTAACTTCTATAAAAGCCTTTCTGGCCATGGATGCTCTGCTTTCACCTGCTGAAATGTAGAACATATCATGACCAAACCAGTAACATATTTCATCATACCTAGCCACCACCACCAGTGGTGTAGATCACAATACATCTTGGTGAAGCTAAGATGAACTTCCCATATTGAGGAATGAAAATCCTGCATCAGCTCCTCGCGTATGTCTACTGGCATCCATACTCGTCCCTAGAAACACAAGATCTCATCCTCTCCCACTTTCCATCCAGGAAGAGGGTCCCCTCATGACACACTCTTTTTTAGGACTAAGGCCTCCGAATCTGATAGATGACTCATTCGTACCTGATAAATTAGTGTAGAGGTAACAACCATACAAGATAGGACCGTCTTTCCCTTCCTGTCGTGTACATCCAAGTGTATCTCAGAGAACAGATCCATAAGTTTCCACTCACTGCTGGCTTCCTGAACTGCCTGAATCTGAGTTCGTATGCTCAACACATTTTCCACTGCATTGCCCTTTCCCGGCATATAGGCGAGCTTGAAGTGATAGGACTGTAGGTACTCAACCCACCTACGTTGTCTCAGATTCAGATCACACTGAGTGAAGATAAACTTGAGACTCTTATGGCCTATGAAAACCATAAAGCGATCCCCCAGAAGGTAGTGTCTCCAACAATGTAAGGAATGAACAACAACTGCCATCTCCAGATCGTGCATAGGGTAATTCTTCTCATGTGACCTCAACTGCTGAGACCCATACAGAACGACTCCATCTCCCTATATAAGCACATATCCAAGCCCGATACCTAAAGAATCATAGTAAACAGTTTATCCCTTTCCCTGCTCTGGAAAGACTAGTATCGATGCTGATGTCAACCTCCCCTTCATCTCTTGAAAGGATGATTCACAAAAATCGGACCAAAAAAACATTTCCCCCTTCTTAGTCAGAACTGTCAATGGTGATGTTAGGCATGAGAAGTCCTGAATGAAGTGTCTGTAGTATCCAGCCTTCCCTAGGAAACTCTATCCCTCAAAGACGTTCTTCAGCTCCTCCTCAGAAACTACAAATCTCACTTTATTTGGGTCCATAGATACTCCAGCCTCTGAGATAACATGACCCAAGAACTAAACCTGATCCATCCAAAAGTTGCACTTCAAGAGTTTAGCATACAGATGATGCTCTCTCAGTGTACTCAGAACGATCTCATGATGGGTATCATGGTCATGTCAAGTACAAGAGTACACCAAGATATCGTCCACAAAGACCATGACGAAGGAGTCCAAGTACAGATGGAACAATCGGTTCATCAGTGCCATGAAAACTGCTGGCGCATTCGTGTGACCAAATGGAATGACAGTATTCTCGTATAGATCATACCTTCTCCTGAAGGCTGTAATAGGTATATCTGATGGTCTAACGAGAAACTGATGATAACTGGATCTCAAATCTATCTTCTAGAACACCCGGGCTCCCCGAAGCTGATCCAATAGTTCATCAATCCTTGGAAAGGGATATCAGTTCTTGATCGTCAACTGCTTTAGATTTCGATAATCCACACAAATTCGAATGGTACCGTCTGCCATCTTCACAAACAAAATAGGTGAACCCCAAGGAGAAGTACTAGGTCAGATGAAACCCTTTGTCTGTAACTCATCTAGCTACTCCCTGAGCTGTTGTAACTCAGGAGTAGCCATCCTATAAAAAGGAATGGACACCGGTACTGCTCCTAGCAGGAGCTCAATCGAGAAGTCTACCTCACTCTACGAAGGAAAACCTAAGAAGTCCTCTAGAAATACATCCCTGTAACATTCCACCACTGGGGTAAAGTCTAATTTTGAAGTCCCCTAATCATCATGATAAATACTAGAAATATGGGCTATAACTTCCCCTAGCCCATGAAGCTCTTGTCCAGTTCTACCAGCCTGGACATCCCACTCGCCTCTATGAAGGAATGATCCACCCCCTGGTGATATGAAACTCACCCAACGATGATAGCAATCGATGACAGCCTAGAAGGGAACCATCCAGTCCATACCGAGAATGACAACATATCCTGACATCTCTAAGACATAGAGGTCCCATAAGAAGTGAAACCCCCCATCCTCAAGAGGGAACTCTCTGCAATGAATCATGCTAGATGTCCTCATTCCCAAAGGCGTGTCAAGATTCAACATGTAGGCAGACGAAATGATACAGAGCCTAAGGCTCTTCACAACCGAAACAGAGATAAATATATGGGATGCTCAATATTTAAAAGAGATGAAGTTAAAAATAAGGCTACTATTATCGTACCTCAAACTGTAGAAGGGTCGGGATCCTACTCTTGATAGGTCTGATCCATGGGGAAAAGTTGGCATGTACCGCGGCCTTGTGCCCCTGGCTGACCTCTCTGAGCTGATCCACTCTACTATCGCTGATGACCTGGTGACTGACCACCACGGCCACGACCTCCACCTAGGCCCGAATGGCTAGAAGAACTCCATTTCCCAGACTGGTCAGAAAATGGTGTAGCATCTCTAGAATGTGGGGTCATAGAGGAACCCCTACCACCAGCTGATAGTGAGAAGATGTGACAGAAGTGCTGAAGATGACCCATATTACTGCAAGATCGGCACTCCATCAGATGTCTCTGGAACTGAGGCCTGGTGTGCCCACTTCTACCACATTGGTAGCATAAGTCCTGGCTGCTAGAAGACGTATCCCGCGAACCCCAATCTCCTCGAGAAGACTATCTACGACACTTCCTACTGTTTGTAGGAGGAACACCAGCTCTGGATATCGAACCGCCGTGGCCCACTGCTCCAAAATCCCTCAGATTGTGCTCAGTAATCAGCGCATGGTTGACGATGGAGGATATATAAGTCAACTGAAAGATATTCACCTAGGAAAAAATATCCTGCTTGAGACCATCATCAAACTTCCAAGAAAGAAACAACACATCACTTGTTGGGATTAGTGCGAAATGATACAGATCAGTAAAACGGGACGAGTACTCCATGACAGAAAGAGTACCCTGCTGCAGACTCATAATATCCTGGGATCAATCAGCCCTCATGGTCTCTGGATAGAAGTAGCCATAGAACGTGCGTCGAAACTCATTCCCTGACATACCTTTCGGGCTCCCTGACTATGAGATCACCTCCCACCACCTCTTGGCAGTGTCCCAGAGCATATTAGTATCCAGCATTACCCTTTTCTCCTGAGGTCTCTCTAGCTTCCCGAAGATAGTCAGGGTGGCATCGAACCACGACTATGCATCTTGGGGTCCTCCATCCCCTAAGAATGTATGAGGATGATGCTGCTGAAAATACCTCTCCAACTCATCCATCGACGGGGCAGGAGGTGGCGTTCCCTGAAAAGTCTACATCATCCTCCGGAAATCCTCCCTAAACTATGCATCGATTCCTACGATGGGTATAACTGCTGGTGCCAAGGCTAGCACAACAGGAGGGTCGACAGGAGGTCCCTGATCATCCATATCCAGTGTATGATCACCATCTAGAAACTGACACACGATTAATTTTTAATTTTCATTATATCTAATACATAAATCTATAGATATAACATTTATGTCAATTAATTTTACATTAGGAGAGGTACACAATGTTAAAATGTATTATAGGTCATTTCAGTAGATTTTTTTAAATATCCACAATATCAAAAAAATGGAAATATTTCATCTCAATAAGAAATCTCTCAAAATTTGATTCTGATGTTAAAATATAATATGTATAAAAATTTTATTGAGGGTATATTTTAAGAAAAATGAATCAAGATTAATATTTATATGTTTTTTTCAAAAATCTATAAAAATAGTCCTAAATATGAATAATACTCTATTTTTTCAAAAAAAAATAAATATTTAAAAAAATTATAGATGGGTATTATATATTTATCTACATATTTAAATATTTTAACTGCTGTTTTAAATTCATTAGTTTTATATTGAAACAAAAAATTAAATATTTCAGGGGAAAAATGTAAAATACAACAGTGATAAATGAGCAATTGAACGTTACCTTGAGAAAATATTCATTGAATTATCCTTGATCATCCTATATGATTCCTCTTCAATTACATAGGGTATATTAAATTATAATTAATTTTAGGAAAATTAAATTAAAGGAATGATATATTCCAATTATGATTGGTATGTATTCTAATATATTATTAAATTTTTATTAATCAACAAAATAAATTATCTAAAATATTATTCAATTTTTTTATCCATCCAAAAGAAAAAAAAATTATATCTCATATTATAAATAAATTTAGAGATATTGTTAATTATTTTCATTAAAATATTTAAAAATTATTATGTTCACTAATATATGTCTTTAGGATCTATCCATCTAGGGTTTTCCACACTCTCTCACTTGCACGTTGGTGCCTCTACTTTCTATTTGTGATGTTTTTTGGGGGATTTTCTTTCTTTCTCGCATGATTTTCTATTCCCTTGCATCTTCAAGGTATGTCATTTTTTCTTTAATGGTTTTATATTCTGCTCTTGTCTTTTTGAACAGTAAATATTGATCCTCCTAACTTCTTGGTAATGTGTCTCACCATCCATCAACAAGATTCTTCCTTTCTCTTTGGTTTTAGGTTTAGAGGAAATTATCAGTTTCATCTACAGATTAGTTTATTTTGTGGAAAAATCCTCTATGGTCCAATAAGGTTTTTTTTCTATTATTGTAGCCCTAATAGAGTTTGTTCTGTCTTCATTGGAATGAAGTTGGCATGTTGTTTGGAGAGACCATTTTCTTATTAGCAGAGGGGGATGCAAGAGCTATTAGGTGCCTTCATAGTTATCTCACCTTATAATGCCTACTTAATTAAGGAACCAAATTTAATCATAAAATAAGGTTAATCATGTGTCAAGATCGCTTGAATTAATTCATGTGGTGACATGCTTTTGACGTTGACACATTTTTTGGCGCCAATTATTTTTTCTATATAAGGAGGCTGTGAAAAGTAATTTAAACACACTAACACTGAAAACACTGAGAGAAAATCCAACTTAGTAATCACCTTTCTTTGATGATCATTTTTATTGACCTCTATCATTGATTCATAACTTTTATTCTTGAGTATTAATTTTTATATCCCTTCCATTTTGGGAGAGTCTCTACTATGTATCTTTTGATTTTAGTGTATTCCACTTTATGGAATTGTTCCCATGGTTTTTCCTTTTCAGGGTTTCCATGTTAAAATTTATGGTTTTATCATTATATTATGAACTTATTTTTAGTCACTGTGCATCCATTTTTGGAGGTATATATTTTATTTTCCGTTGTATGTTTGCTTTTCTATTGATTATGTTTCTGTTTCTTTTCCATCTTTCCCAATATCTGGTATCAATGGGTTTGGATTTTATTTCATATTTATTATGGAGGCCAATTATAGTTAGATGATTTTGTTTAATGATACCAACTTCCATATGTGATGACATAAAATGAAGGATATTATTTTTGTTAAGAAAATTAATCTTCCAGTGTTTACTACCTAAAAGACAGAAAAGATAAGAAGAAGAATAGGTGTTCAAGCATGATATGGTCTGGGGATTTATTTTCCATTGGGTCAAATAAAACGTGATGGAACACATTTTCAACATCTTTCAGGAAAGAACATTGTGGGAGAATCATGAGATGACCTACAATTCCAAGATGAGAAAGAATAAATTGTTTCTTCTAAAACAAATGATGAATTTGAGTTTCAAAGATGGTATGTCTATTTTTGACTATTTTACTGAATATTATGGATTTTTTCATTAGTTTTATAGAAGAATATGAGGATTTAGATCTTTTTCTGCTTAATAGTTTACACAATTCTTGGGATAATTTACATATTACTCTAACCGATTATACACCTAATGTTGTCATGAAATTTATTTTTTTTATGTATACTATTTTAAATGAAGTGGTCATGATAATAACCCCAGATAAATATTCTTTAGTTTTTCAAGGCACATATAATATGGGAGAATCCAGTACCAGGGACAGAGTTTTCTAGGTGGGAGTAGAGGCAAAATCAAATCAAGATCGAAGCAGAGAGATTATGAATGTCATCATTGTGGTATGAATTGGCATATTAAGATGTTTTGTTATTAGTTGAAAATATATAATATAATGAATTAAATTCCCTAGAAGAAAAATGGGGATGGATATGATCATTTTTCTCTAAGTACATGGGTGATCTTTTTATTTCTTATGACTCCATTAATATTGATTTTAATGATTCTTGCTGGGTTGTTGACAGTGGTGCTTATTTTCACATGGCATCAAAGAAGGAGTTCTCTACATCTTACAACCCAAGTAATTTTGGGAATTTTAAGATGGGAGAATATGGTCATACTAAGGTTTTTGGTATCAGGACTGTTTGTTTAGTGACCCATATAGGAAGTAAAATGATTTTGAATAATGATCGACATGCACTGGTGGTTTGTTTTAATCTTAATTCTATTGGTGTTATTAATAATGAAGGGTTTATCAGTACTTTTGTTTATTACCAATGGAATTTTTTCATGGTATCTTTGATTAGGTCTCAAGTGAATAATCAATCAGGTATGTACTAGACTAGTGGTTCTCTTTCATATGATAATGCTTGTATTGTGGATTGTAGTGTTTCATTCAAGTTGTGGAATAAGAGACTCAATCACATCAGTGAGAAAGGTGTTGTTTGATTGGTGAAGAAAAATATTATTCTAGATTTTAAGAGTGTAATATTTGACATGTGTGATCATTGTATGGCTGGGAAACAGAGTAGAATGAGTTTCATTAGTCATCCTCCACACAGGAAGTCATAGTTACTTGAATTAATACATTATGATGTTTGTGATACATTTAATTATAAAACCTTTAGTGGTGGTATAAATTTTGTGACATTTATTTATAACTACTCATGTAAGATGTGGATTTATGTTATAAATACCAAAAGTCGGGTGCTCAGTGTTTTAAGAAATTTCATATTTCTACTTAAAGGGAATCATGAAAGAAATTGAAATGTATTCTCACTGAAAATGGGGGAGATTATTACGACCCACAAGATCAATATTGTAGGTAGGAAGGTATTTGTTATTAGAAGATTCCTCCTAAGAAACCTCAGCTAAATGCTTAACTTGAGAGGATTAACTTGACTTTTTTTTGAAAGAGTTCATTTTTTCCTTCTTAAGAGAAGTTTCCTGGACATTTTTGGGGTGATATTCTACCTACTGCTTCTTATATTATCAATTTATCACCTACGATTTCTTTTTATACAGACAATGTCGACATGTTTTGGTAGGGTAAAGAGATAAGGTATGATCACTTGCATGTTTTTGGTTGCAAGCCTTTTGTTCATGTACCTAGTGATGAGAGATCCAAGATGGATGGTAAGCAACTCCATTGTATTTTTATTATCTATGGACATGAAGAGTTGGGATTTAGTTTGTATAATCATGTTTTGAAGAAACTTGTTAGTATCTATGATGCATTGTTGAAGGAGTATCATACTATTATAGGCATTGATAAGGGAGAAAAATCACTTTCTAACCTTCTGATGGTTTTGTCTGTCTTGAGACAGGTTTTGATTCACAATTACCTCACATTATTGATTATGATGATCACATTGATGTACAAAATGATGATCAAGGTGAAAAATTTGGATTTTATGTTTTTGATGAACATTTTTTTCGGTTGATCCATTTCTAGGGGTTAATAACGAACCTATAGTTTCACTCTGGTAGTCATCTCAACATTGTACCATTTCTACTATGTATTCACCTGATTAGTATGTGCTCCTTCCTGAAGGGGGAGAACCAGAATATTTTGTTGAATAAATGGAATGTGAACAAAAGAACATACGGATTGTGATAATGGATGAGGAGATGGAATCGTTGAATGACAACCACTCGTTTAATCAGGTGAAGTTACCGATAGTTAAGATAGATTTTCAAAATTGATGGATTTATCATATTAAGAGTAAAGAATCAAGTTCTGTTACATGATACAATGCAAGGTTAGTTTTCAAAGGTTTCATCTGAAGAAAGGTATTGATTTTGATGATATTTTTCACATGTTTTAAAATGTATTCCACTGATTTTGTTCTTGGTTTGGATGTTAGTTTGGATCTGTAGATTGAGTAGATGGATGTGAAGACAACTTTCCTCCTTGGAGATTTAGATTAGGATATTTATATAGAGCTTCCAGAGGGGTTCCTCGATATAGTTGAAGAAAATCATGTCTTTATGTTGAAGAATGATTTTTATAGATTTAAGAATGATCTAAGGTAGTGATATAAGAAGTTTGATTCAGTCATTTCTCATCTGGGTTTCATGAGGACTTCTTCTGATCATTTAGTTTTTTTTCCGATATTTACTAGTGGTTTTCATATACTATTTCATTAAGTTGATGATATTATCATTTTTGGACATGAGACATGTAGAATTGACATGTTGAAGAAGTATCTTTTTCAGTCTTTTACGATGAATGACTTGGGGCCAACACGATAGATTCAAGTCATGATGATCTCCTATGATAGGAATGAAACGGAATTTTTGTTTTCTCAGGAGAGATACATTCATATGGTTCATCAATGATTTTATATGGTTAATGCTACAGTGGATATTACTCCTATCACTTTATATTTTAATTTTAGTGCCAATCAGTCACCTTCTACTGATGAATAGAGAGAGGAGATGCAGTGCATACCTTATTTATCTTGTGTTCGTTGTTTGATGTTTGCGATAGTATGTAATAGACCTGATATAGCTAATCCTGTTGTTGTGGTCATTCATTTTATATCAAATCTAGGCAGAGTGAATTAGAGGGCAGTAAAGTACATTTATCATTATCTTCGTGGTAATTTTGATCTGAGATTATGGTTTGGAAAAGGGGTACCAATGTTTTGTGGCACTACAGATTCAAATATTGAAGGATATATTAATTTGAGGAATTATAATTCAGTATATTTTATCAATTTTGAAGTGGAGGATGTATCTTGGATATCTAGATTGTAGAGATATGTAGCTTCATCTACAATAGAGTCAGAGTTTATTATAGCTACAGAGGCATACAAAGAATATTTGTGGTTGAAAATGTTTATTCGGGAGCTCAATTTACATCAGGATAGGTTTGTTTAATTTTTTGATAGTCATAGTGCAATTTGTTTAGGAAATAATTAATCTTTTAACGGAACATTAAAACATATCTATATTTGATATTATTAGAACTTCAACATCCTTGATTCAAGAGAGTTAGAGCTTGAGAAGATCCACACTGATGAGAAAGGGTCAAACATGTTCACCAAGAGATTACCCACATTAAAATTTGACACTTGTAGGCTGATTGCAATGTTGGCAGTGTTCCTCACTTGTGTTGGGGGGGGGGGTATTGGGAACCTTCTTAATTGGTGCACCACATAACGCCTCTTCAATTTGAGAACCATGTGATCTCATAAAAGAAAGAGTAACATGGTTCTAGACCACGTGAATTAAATCATGTGGTGACACACATTTGACATGGTGACATTATTTGACACATATTCTTTTTCCAATATAAGGAGAAATCAATAAGGAATTTCAATACACTGATGCCAACAACACCTATGGAAAATCTCAATCAGTGATCATCTTTCTTCGACGATCATTTTTCTTTCTCTTTTTATTTGATGCAATGATTTTATTCTTGAGTATTACTTTTGATATCCCTTCCATTTTTGGGGAGTCTCTAACTTGTATCTCTTGATTTTAGTGGATCCCTATTTCTGGACTAGGTCCCGTGGTTTTTCCCTTTTCTTGTTTTCCATGTAAAAAATTCTAGTGTCAACTTTATATTATGCACTTTTTTCATCATTGTACATCCAATTTTGTAGGTAATTTTTTTTACCACTTCGCGTTCTCTTTTCTATTGTTTTAATTTTTGTTGATTTGTTGTTTTCCCAACAAGAGATCAAGGGATAATTTGTTCAGTAGTTTGTTTTCTCATAAGTGGTTTTTTTGGGATATGGATTTTGAAGCATTCTTATACTGTTTTTTAATACAACATTTGTTGTAATGGGTTTTTATGTAGATTCGTTGGTAGGTGTGTCTTCTATGGAAGATCATTATGTTTTGGTTTGGATTTCGGGATTTATTTTGTGGGTAACATGTTGATTTGGTTGGTGGTTTTTTTTGTTTCAGAAGGTACAAATGGTGTTCCCTGAGACTAGGTAAGCTCAATAAAAATTGTGATTTTTTAGTTTTTATATGTGATGGATATAATTGTTTCGTTCTAAGTCATTGGGTCAGGGAAATTTTTTTTATGGTTTCGTCTAGGGGTGACACATGTCATAATCATAGATGGGTCATTTGTACTTCTATTGGTGATGTTGGGCTTGAAGGACTTGCGTTTTTTATTTCTAAAATTTTGAATGTTTTGATCTTCCTAAATTTTTATATTTGAATTATATATAATACACTCACTCAACAATTTTTTTTCAACATTCTAAAATATGTTTTTGGGGGATAATGTTTTTATAATGCTAATGAATGATTAAAAATACAGTTTTATTATATTATAAATAATTAAAAATAATTAATAATTAATTTTATATTTGGAATTCCAAGAAATGAGAAATGTTCTTATATGGTTAAACATTGGATATCATATCCTCCCCAGATAAAAATATTATATCAATGAGAATATAAATTTAATGAGTTTCCCTATGGTAAAATATATTAATCATTTAACTAAGGAGAATGTATTCATAAATAATTGGTAATTAATGAAGGAAAATAATAAAACCAAATGTAATGAAACCAAAATATTCACATCCCACATGATTATTTCCCTAATGTAAAATTGCATTATCTCAATTGAAAGAAATTATAGCCATATTCAAAAAAACTTCTCAAAAAAGGGAATATCCATTAATAGGAATAACTGTATTGATACTCCCACATGAATGAATGAGGGAAGATAGTATAACATAATCAATAATCATCATATATATTCTGGTAATAATTTCTAAATAGTGTTATCATGGATCAATATTTTAATTTTTTACATTTATAACAATTTATGTCAACCCGTGAATGGTGTATCATTCCCATTAAAATATTGAATATTGCAAGGGTTCGTGTGAAAATGTATCATATCATAGACTATATTTCTTTGAACATGTATTATTGAGATTTAAAAACACTCAGATATATTCGATAATCAATATTTATTAAATTATTTTTTCCATATATTCTCAAAAACGCCATGGTTTATTTGAAAGGCCGAACTACCACCAATATGTCAACATCGAATTGTTAAAATAATCATTAATTAAAATTTCTCAATATCTCAACAAGAGTTCAACAGTAACTCAATTGCTAATTTAAGAAATATAAAATTAATTCATCAATCACTAAAACTCTACATAATTGGAATCTTATGTTTCCACTAAATGTAAATCATTGAGGAAATAATTTTATTAAATGAGTCAAAATGGATCCACTGATAAAAGATCCCAAAAACTGAAAAAAAAATCAATTACATGTGGTGATAAAAAGTGATATAATCATAAATATTCATGTGAATATTTCCAAGCAACACCTTTACATTAGGTATAGAACCAATTATGTAATGTCTTGGTTCCGGTTTCCACCCATTGGTGCCGCAAACCCGGTTGGTCACATGACCTCAAGCGCATTTCCACAAATACCCAAGGCTATAGACCAGCAGTGAGGGCCATTGTGTGTAATGGGGAAACAATGCCCTCATTGGTAGAGTATACATAGTGGAATGAAAATAGTAAACAATAACAGAAGCGGTAATACCATACAACCAATGTAAAAAATAAAATACTCATAGTAATATAACAATTGGAGCATATATAAATGATGATTGACACATATGTTCTAGGAAAGTATTCAAACTAGTCACAATTATGGAAATACAATACTGAAACCAATGTAAAAGAAAACAATAATCTCCAACAGCATCGCAAGCCTTATCATGGTCCCATTCTTTCCAGCTCCTATAACAATCAAGTACCTGATGAGGAAGGGTGCTTTACCTTTTCTATACCTGCATCCATTTAATCTGTTTGCTCCAAAAATATGACATAAAAAGGGTTTCAGATGAATCCCAATTGGAAACCAACAAAATATCTATGCCTAAATGTCAGCGAATATATATATCATGTAATATGAAAAAATGAATTATTAAACTAGGAAGTACTCAAAAGTAAACTGTCCTACAATTTTCAATCACATTCATTTGACATTCATTATTCAACCGTTGAAACATGTAAAACATGGGATCTAGCCTAAGATTTGTATTCCATGTGTAATTGTTACTATATAAATCTCATAAGACCATCTAAAAAACCATATAAGACTGAGTCCAAGATTGTACTTTGGCTTGGCAGACTCGTCACCATCATTCAATTATTTTTTATGCACCCTTTTAGGAAAGTTCTCATAGTCTATTCAACTTTGTGTAACATAACTACAGTTCATTGAACAACGACCCTATGGATATCTCTCATAGTCTAACCCCTCTAGTCTATCATAGCACTAATAATTTACAAACATCCACCTGGGAAACTCACAGAGTCAGTACCCATTAGTCAACATAGCTTCCATAAATTATAAACACCTTCCTGGAAGCTCTAGAAGACAATACACCTTGGTCAATATAACAATAGTTCATTTAATAATCACCCTTTGGGTAGCACTCATGGTGTACCCCCTCTATTCAAACATAACAAAAATTCATACATAAATGACCCTACCTCAGGAATATCACACAGTCAAATTCCCCATGGTCAAACTTTCACAATGCATATCACATTCATATCAAACAATTAGTAACTCCATCCAAACAAAAAAAGACATGGAAAACATGGAATGCCTAACAGAAATTATAGAAGAAACATCCATAATTAATAAAACAAGGGAAACACACCCACATCGTGTCCCATAAACAAGGTATCTTACCTCACACACATGCAACTATGTTGTATCGATAAATTAAACCATAAAAGGTAAAATAACAGGGTATAATTCCAAACACACAATACCCTAAATGTGAATATATGACAATTTTAGCATATATAATCCAAAGACAATCAATTAAAGGCACAAACCACCTACCTCAATGTCGTATGATCAGTACTCATGAACGTTGGCCCTTTAATCGTCCTAAAACAACGTAGGTCTTCAAAAAGGAGAGAAACATTCATCTTTGAATAACTCATGATAGAGGATGAATCTAGAATTAAGTCACTATAATAATTGATAACTCACTGAATGGATTCCAATGCACCCAAAAAAGTATCAATCGGAGGTCGGATGTAGAATCAAGAGGTGTTTAGAGTTTGCCTACCAATCTATTTCTCTCTTATACGAACCAAGGGAATAAGAAGAGGATTCTGAGGATGAGACACAACCTCACTCCAACTTATCAAATAATAAAACTGCACAACATGTTCATTAAATGTACACATCGTGTAGTATACTTAACTGAAACTCACAATAAGCGGTCTGCTAGGTGACCTACACAGCCATGTACTCGGTCGTTCCATGGCCAATACGTTGTTGTATGTGGTACCCAGGTACATGGTGGGTACTCCTACGTACTTGGAGTGTACATGGAAAATTTATCATTTCTTTCTTTTTCCTCCAAAACAACCTGAAATAAATTTCCATACCTAAAATGATGATTCGGGTTCTTCAAAAAAATCCCCCATTAAAACAATTCATCCACAAATTGCCCTTCCAATGGTAGTGAAGATGAAACTTCAAATGACTTCGGCCACTATGATCGAATGTCAGCCTCCCTCTCCTTATTCTTGCCATGTACTCACCTGTGCAGCCACAACATCCATAATAGAGGAAAAACTAGCCACAAAGAACTATCGTGATACAGTACATAATCTGAATAGGGTTCTCTGTGAAGTATGAATCCTCCCCCAACACAACCTCATCGTGTTGAAAACATGATATAGATCTGAAAAATAATTCCATAACTATGAAACCTGAAAGATGTCATGCATAGAACGGTACCTCTGAGGTACCCGAAACCAATAGGCAACCGGTCCGACATTCTCCTAAACCTCAAACAGTCTAATGTATCATTGTGAATGCATCTCCTATCTCTTAATAATCTTGTTTCCAAACTTCTGTGTGACACGTAAGAAAGCATAATCTCTGACTTTAATCCCTAGAGGCCTTCATAATCAATCAACATAATATTTATTATGAGATTGTGTAGTATCCATCATCTTCTGAATCAAATACACCTACTTAATGATATCCTAGAAATGATGTGGGCCTAGTATAGCTGCCTCTCCAACCTCCATCCAATATAGGGGTGATTAGAATGACCTACCATAAAAATCCTCATATGGTTCCATCTAAATAGTTTCCTAAAAACTGTTATTACAGGAAAACTCAACTAGGTGTATTTGTCTCTCCTATGAGCCCCCAAAATTCAGAACGAATGCTCAAAGCATGTCCTGCAAAACCAGAATCATGTGCTCAGACTGGCCATCAGTATAGGGATGGTAAGTTGTACTCAAGAGTACATGTGTACCAAAATCCCACTATAGTCCCTTCCAGACACAATATTTAAACCTCGCATCCATGTCTGAAATGACAGAGTGTGGAAACCCATGAAAACGTATAATCCCTCAGATGTAAAACCTTCTAAGTTCATCAACACATAAGGTCTCCTTAATTTATAGGAATCATGCAACCTTTTTGATCCTATCAATAACAAAACAAACTGCATCATTCCCTCAAGGTGGACTTGGTAAACCTATCACAAAATCCATCGTAAAATTATTCCACTTCCACATGGGAATGTGTAACAGCTATAAAATCATTTCCAGTTAGTGATGTTCCACCATAACCTGTTGACAGGTGGATCATCTCATAAAAATATAGTTATATCCATATTTATACATGGCCACTTACATTGACAATGTATATGTCGATACATCACGATGACACAATGATGAACTTCTGAAACTAAGGACTAATAATATCGCATAAAATCCGGGTGTATGTCTATTTTAACCCATATGCATCCAAGAAAATGATATACCTCATCATCTCCTATAGCCCACCGAGGAGTAGCTTCCTCCCCTGACATGCTCTTCTATAGGAATAGGACTTTGGAACCGTATAGTTTCCTCATTCGCACTCGATTCATAAGAGTATAGGTAACAACTATAGATGAAAGAAACATTTTCCCCTATCTTTTGTGCACATCCAAATCCATCCCATAGAATTGAGCCATGAGTTTCCACTCACTGCTGGCCTCTTGAACTGCCTATATATGGGTCATCCTACTCAAGGCATCAACCAATATGTTTCCTTTACCAGGCATATAGGCATGGTCAAAGTCAAATGATTGAGGGTACTCATCCAAATTTGATTTTCTCAAAGTCAGATCATGCTATGTAAAGATACACTAGGGGGTTTTGTTGTAATTGTATACCACAAAATTCTCACCCAAAAGGTAATGTCTCCAAAACTGCAATGCATGATCAACTGCAGTTAACATTAGATCGTTCATTGGGAAATTCATCACATGTGGACTAAAGTGCTGATACACATTTGCAATCACTCCTTCCCCCGGCATAAGAACTTGTCCCATCCCAATACCTGATTCATCACAGTAAACAGTGTAACTCTTTTTTGGGATCTGTAAAAATCAGTATCAGTGCTAAATTAATCCTCGCTTTCAGCTCTTTAAATGTTGAATCACACGAATCTATCCAAAATTAACTCCCACCCATCTTATTCAGGATGGTATGTGGTGTTGCTACGTATGAAAGGTCCTATATAAAAGGAAAATAATAACCATCCATCCCCAAAAACCTATGTACCTCAAAGACGTTCTTTAGTTTCTCCTGGTAAACTACCACTCTCACTTTATCTTGGTCTACTAATATTCATATGTCTGAGATGACATGACCCAAGAAGTGAATCTGGACCATCCAAAAGTTGAACTTTACGATCTTAACATATAACTGATGTTATCATAGTGTAATCAATACAATCTCAAGATAGATGGAATAGTCATGATGAGTGTGAGAGTACACCAAAATATCATCCACGAAGACTAATATAAACAAATCCCAGTGTGGATGGAAAAATAAGTTCATCAGTTCCTTGAAAATTGTCAGCATGTTTGGGAGACTGAACAGCTTAACCAAATACACATATATATCATACCTGATCCAAAAGGCTATAAGAAGTATATCTGATGGTCAACGGGCAACTGATGGTAACCATATCTCAATTCAATTTTTTAGAACACTTTGTATCCTTGATACTAATCAAATATATCATCAATACAGAGCAAGGGATATTGGTTCTTGACTGTCAACTAGTTCATCTTCTGGAAATCCACAGAGTCTGAGGGTACTATCTTCTTTGATGACAAAAAGGACCAACAAACCTAAAGGAGGAGTATTGGTTCTATTGAAACCCTTTGACTGAAACTCATCTAACAAATTTTAGAGATCCTGTAACTCTTTTTTAGCTATTCTATAAGGATGAATGGACACCATTGCCTCTCTAGGAACACGACCAATAGAAAAATCTACCTATCTCTAGAGGTAAACATGAAATTTCATCTCGAATGATTATAGATGATGAAAAAGTCTATAATTTTTATAGGATGTTTTGAAATGACAAAGAAAATTCATATTCGGACTTGGAGGCTCGGTTCGGAGGGCCTGGAAGTTGTGCGCGAAATTAAGGAGGGCTTGCATGAAAAAATGTTGTCCGTGCGGAAGGAGTCCGAGATTTGCCAAAAGGGACCCCTGTCCGGCGTGCAATTTTTGCGCGCCCGCCCCTGCGCGGTGCTCGTTTCCACGCCGACAACTCTGGCGCCCAATATTTCACGTGTCGTCTAGATTCCGCAACGCCAGGAGCCTATAAATATAAGGATACCCCTCCCATTTCAGGGTTATGGAATTTCAACCGGCTCTCGTGCATGAAATTGGATTTCCGCATGCCCAATTTGAATTTCAGGTATTCACCCTTTTCACGCAACCTTGCCCCAGGATCCGCCTTTGCACGCAATACCACCGGCTTAATGAAAATTGAAAACTCCTCAGTGTTCCTCCTCTACACCAATCACTTCCATTTTACGCCCTCACTCCTTTGCATGATAAACCCAATTGCATGCAATCTCATCATTAGGTTTTTCCCTACCTTAGGGATCGGTTGTTTCCCCCACGTGCAATCTAAGTCCGTTGTGTGTAATCCTCATAGCCACACGCAATCCCTCTGCCCCAATTTTGCTCTGCCTCGGTGTTTTGTGTGCAAACATTCTCTTTGCGCGCAAACCCCAGGAACCCTCACCTTGACACCCCCCAGGGTGCCTCCCTACATAAGCGCACGATTTCCTCTATATCGGGCATGCATACCCTGCGTTGTTTTCCCGTATTACCTTCAAGGCTTGTACGAAGTAACCTAAAGTTCTGTTGGGTGTTGTTTCCAATTCTGTTTCTTTGCCTCATGCTTCTTTGTATAGTCACGCTAACGGCTATTGCTTCTTCGCATAGCCATGCTAATGTGGACCCCGCGATGGTTTTCCCTGCGACCCGCTTCTCTACGACCTTGTCAATACCTACCCTCCCACAAGGGGTAGAGGGTGTTGGGCATATAAACCATAGGGGTGTGGAGAGAACCCACCTCGTCTGAGCTGCAGAATGTTAAACTGCAAAGCACCTCATCCTCAACACATGACGTTAAACTGTGATCTGACCCTGTGCCTTGCACCCAGTGTCCCCCCTAATCGGACATTCTTTACACCGCTCGTCTCCATGGGAATGAAATATTCCTCACATGTAATGATATCCTCCCTTTTGGAGCGGCGTTTTTCCAAGGGGGAAGGGAGGCCTCAGAGCGTAATCCCTTAGCCTCTCTTGCGGAAGGTAGCACCCATGCACCTCCATAATTCCCCACCTCCAAGGCCAAGTGAGGGTATTATAGGGAACGTGGATTCTTCTTTGTTTGGTCCCAAATCCCTCTACCTCTGTGCTTTGACGCATCATGGGCCTCCATTCTGGAGTAAGCCCCAAAACTAAGGGCTACTAACCACGCGTAAGCCCCTGTTTCCTCTTTGGGCCACTCAACGTGTAAGCACCTCTTCGATTCTCATGGATGCACCCTTCGTGATGTGATCGTCTGGTCCCTGCTGCCTCTTGTTTCTCACACTGAGCATGACTCACGTGGGCTTAGAGCGACTGTCGACCATGACATCCTCTTATGGGCCTCCTTAGAGCATAATCCCCATCACATCGAACTACGAGGACTTTGATCCATGCTAAGGTATGGTATATAGGAAGCCTCCATGAGGTTCAAGCCCACCAGCCAGTTGTTCCGACCCCCTTGGCGTCGGTTCGCCAACACCTTGGTCCATCTCAGAGCGTAAGCCCCAATTTCCCCATCTCGCATGTCATTAAACTTTATGCATGTCCCGCATGATGTTGAACTGTATGCTCATCCCGCATGACATTAAACTGTAGGCTCGTCCCGCATGATGTTAAACTCTAGGACTGTCCCACATGATGTTAAACAGTATATCGATCCCGCATGACGTTAAACTGTATGCACGTCCCGCATGATGTTAAAATGTATGCCCCTCCCGCATGACGTTAAAATGTATCACCAGAACTACGTGGACTTTGATCTGTGATAAAGAATGGTACGTAGGAAGCCTCCACGAGGTTCAAGCCCATCACTTGGTTATCCCAACCCCCTTTGCATCGGTTCATCAACCACCATTATAGCCCACCTTAGAGTGTAAGCCCCATATCCACCATTCACATCCCATCATGACCTACACCTTGAGCCCACATGCCTCAGGAAGCTCATGCCCCTTTCCAGAGGCCTTACTCCCTCTGGGTCTCATCCACGCATTCATTCTCACGGGTCTCCTTTTCATGTGTCCCACCGTATATTCAAACTATGTGGACTTTGATTCCCTTCCATGTTGATACATAGGATGCCCCATGAGGTTCAAGCCCTTCACTCCATCACCCATCCTGATTCCTACCTGGGCCACCACATCCCGGTGGGATCATGCCACCTCATTCCACTCCACAATATCCGGGAATCCGCCCATGTTCTGGCCCCGATATCGGTGTTCCCCCCAGGGGGTTCTTTTATCTGATCCAATTTAAGTGTTCTGATCAATCCGATCTATCTCCGCAGGACGTTAAACTCACGGCATACCCCGTGTTAAACATGGGAAGCTGTGGAAAACCTAAGATACATTCCTACGGTACGCCAATTCCCGACGTTCGATGTGAGATGCCTCAGGCTTCCGCGCCCTCGAGAAGCCCTATAATAAGGGATAAAAGATAGACATTCCAATCTCCCAGTTTCAAGACATGCCAACGATGCCCCAGTGTGACCATTCCCTCCACCAAAGGTTTCTACCCTGACCGGACCCCTTGGAGCGTCTCAACGGAAGAAGCGTAATTAACTGGTGTCCATGAAGATATGGCACCAAGAATGAGCTTCAAGAATATGTCATAAATCTATGAGGGAGACCTAAACTAGGTGAAGTGCTCCGAGAAGGAATCCACAGAAGGAAGAACCGACATCCCATCATCCTGGTTTCGATCAAGGAGCAGACGTCCCTGAACAAGGAACAGATGCCGCCCACCTTTGGAAAGAGGGAATGAGGGGTCACAAGCTGCGCGTCCTCCCCTGCATGACGGATGTGTTCCTGTTCCCCGACAAAAGCGTCGAAAATAGAAAATAGTGAACACTACGTGAAGCTCTTCTCTTCAAAACGGAGACCGGTGGCGTTTGGGTTGTCAGAAGATTAGCATGTCACCAGGTCTGGGTACCTAGCACCAGGACGTGAAACCCACCAGGGTTTGGGGCAGTCAGGATATTGAACACTCTGTTCTACGACGCCGTCAGCGTGGATCCCCCTTACCTACCACGGATGATGGAAGGGTGTTGGGCTATTGGTTGTCGATTTCTTTTCCTTGTAGTGATAATGGGTTCATCTCCCTGCTTCCATTAATCTGATCACTAAATCCGGTGCTCGATCACCACCTGCCCACCGGTGTAGGGGTAGGAGCAGTACCGACATGGCCACCCCACGCGGTTCTAACTATTCCACAACTGCTCCAACTGTCACGACTTCCGGGCACTCACGCCCCCATTCCTCATCAGATATTATCCAATGGAGGGTGATCAATGACCTTTTGTGTAGGTATGAGGAGGAAGGGGTCATCCCGAACAGGGACATGACCCCTTTGGATCTAGAGGCAGCTTTGCCTCACCACCATCTCTGCCCCCAAGGGCCGTGCAGTGAGCTGCTTCTTCCCACACCGATGTTCAACCGTTTCAGGAGCCTACCCCTAGAATGCCTCGACACCTCACTTCCCTATGCTGATGAGGTGGGGGATATCCGAGTTCGACTGATCAGTGTCCTGCTCCAAGGGTTCACGAAAAGGGACCCCGCCTGGCCTCGTCGACGCCACCACCGACTCCCCAGGCCGAAGAGTAGGAAATCCATGTGCCCGCACCACTAGCTCCAACCCGTATGACCCGACGCCAGCATCGGACGCGAGTAGAAGAGGATGCCCACCCTGGGGCATCAGCGTCAGCAACCACTGTGGCCAGAGACACTGATGAATCCTGTCATAAAACCCCCACACACGTTGAGCTGGGGAAGTTACATGCCCGACCCGGATCAAGGCCCGGACTGCCCCGCATGCAGGTTGGGTCAACTCTCTTAGTCGCTGGCATAGACAATGGCCACTGCGGACCAATTCTTGGTCGTGCCATCCAATGTGAAGTCCTACTCCGTACCACCATTTCGAGAGGTATTGGTTCTCCCTCCTTACAACCTTGGCCTAGAGGCCTGCCTGGTGCCACCCTCGCCCTAGGTAAATGGATTCCCCATGACAGTGACACTCCAGGTGGGGCTCTTTCCAGCGCTCAGTGCACTGGGTACGGGGTCACTTCCATTACTGCAGACCACGAGTATGGAGCCATTGCATGTCCGGTCACTCGCCCACATTGAGGTCCTCCCCATGTCCCTTTTGACATCTGCCTCAGTGATCCTCACACCCCGGCCCTCGGTCCTCTCCGCCCCAGCACTATTGAGGCTAGAGGACTCCATGATAGAAATCAGCCCTACACTGAAGAGCCACCCAGGTGCATGAAGGCAGGATGTCTTCACCATAAGAGGAATGTCAGGGAAGTCCGGACCAAAGTCAGACCAGTCCGTTTCTTCGATTCTGAAGCGGAGTATGATTCTGTGATGGAGCCCTCCCCCTAGTCCTATGAGTCAAGGGAAGGGATAGGGAAGGGGCGTGTCCGCCTCGTACTCCCTGAATGTGAGATCCGTATGATCCTCGCCTCCATCTGATGGTATATCCAGGAGAACGAGGACTTGGCGTACCCCTAGGGATCAAACTTGCAGTTACCATTGACCTCTTCGGAATCACCTTCTACCTCGTCCAGAGAGGGTGGAGAACTTTTATGGGGACCGATGGGAGAGTCGCGACATAGAAAACCCTCGGCAAGCACTGAAACTATGGAAAGAGGTCCATTCGTCGGCCCATCCTATCGTGAAGTGAAATCCAGGACACGGCAGCCCTTGGTGGAAGACTTAAGATTCGGCGGCCAATTGGTCTGCTCATCGTATTCTCCGACGGCCAGCCCACTGGCCCAGCGGCCTGCCTCAGCACCACTGCCAGTTCCCTAGCCATTATTGGTTGGTGAGCAGGGCCAGCAAGGGCCAGATCCCGAACCCAAGTCATGTAGCTTCTGGACCATCCTCGCAGCAGGCCACTTCCCCGATAAGTTTTGGCCAGTCGCAGGATCAGATTTTGATATACCGGAATCGGTCACCCCGGGAGAGTTTGAATGTTTCCGCCAGGCTCTCCGGGTGACTCACTCCCATCTTCACCATCAGCAAGTGCCTTATCCTTGGATTCAAGCACACCTATAGGATATTGGTGAGCAATGTCGTCGGGTCGACCTGGCCACGCTCCCAGCGGTTCGGCACCCCAACTCACTTGGCCACCATAGGGCCCTCAAACAGTAATGCATCCAGAGTTTTCAAGTACTTCATAGGGTTATCGAGGAGGTCACCCCCAAGTGTATGTACGTGGATGGCGGCAGTATTCTTCCCTTATCCTCAATGCAATTCGCCAGTATCCCATCTCACTGAGCGGTTTTGTGGGCATGCCCCCGAGGGCAGGGACGGTCAACATGGCTGATCTATCGGGAGAGGGGAAAGGTTTGGAAATTCAATATGGGGACTCACCCTCAGGGGACAGGCCGCTACTGGACCCATCCGGGAGGATTACTCACCAACAAAGGAACCTCCTAGGTCTCCCTGCGCCCACTAAGGCATTGACACTAAGCTGAAATATTTGCAAGGGTAAAGAGCACGTTGGGGATGTCAAGCTCTCCGACCCATCTGCCTCAGTACAGAAGGAAGAGGAAGATCCCAAGATGGCCATGATACACCACAGCTTGTTGAGAAAAAGTGGTTGGTTGATGAGATCCTAGCCAAATGCATTGCAGAGCGACGGCCCGAATACGGTGATCATAGGCCAGGAAAACACGGGCAGGAACATCTACCCCTCGACGAGATTATCTCGGGAAATCGCGATCATGCTGTGTTCTTCGACAGAGGAGAGGTTGGGGCTCATGGAAAGAGGACGCGATACATTTCTTTGAACCCTCCTGAGCGGCGTGATCACCCAAGAGACCCCGTTCTGGTTCCTCTCGTTGCCCCAAGAGTCTCTCCGCTAGCTGCCCACGAGCTTCTGAGCTTGACTACCGTATTGAAGAGTCTGGCAATGCGCTTGTTGTTAGGGATCCCCATCAGGAAAGGAACCAGCATCCAGACGATCCAATGGCGGAACTCATTGCCCACTTAGAGGCTCTAGAAACTCAACAGGTGGGGATCCCACCAGACGGTAATCCATACCCAGCATGGTTGGACGATATGCCAACACCTCCAGGATTTGGGAACCCCACTTTTTCCCCCTTTAACAGGACCAGAGACCCTCCACAGCACCTAGCCCACTTCAACTTAAGGTGTGGGCCTATGTTAGGAACATCAGTGCAGTAGGAGGCCGCCAAGCTCTATTACTTTGTTCAGACACTAGAGGGGCCGACATTCGTCTGGTACAGCCAGCTCCCTAATAGATCTGTGACTAGCTGGGAGGACCTTCACAGGAATTTCCTATACCAATTCAGTTGCACAACCCAGAAGACAAACATCAAAGACCTCTTCATGTGCAATCAAAGGCCCGATGAGCGAGTCACAGAATTCATCGCCTGGTGGAAGGGGCTCAAATACTCCCTTGACATGCCAATAACTCAGGATCAATTACTGACAATGTGCATAGGGAATGTCAAGGAAAAGATGGTTCCTTCTCTAATCACTTATAATTACCCCGGAGGGTTCTGGGACTTCTCAAACAAGGCTCATCGCCACGAAGAAGCCCTGCAACAGGCCAGTCAGGCAAGCCCGCTACCTCCTATAATCCCTGCAAGGAGAGATGCCAGAGTCTAGCATGCTACTGTGGCCCAGATAGAGGTCCCCATGCAGCTAGAGTTTCTACCAGTGAGGCCAGCTCTGCAGCCCCATAGGGGGCTACCTCCATGAGCACAACTTCCATCCCAGTAACAACTGCCTCAAAATCCGCAAGGGCCTCCGCATAACGCACCACAACCACCAAGGTGAGATAACCAGGTTCCGCCTCCTCGGCATGCTCCTCCGGCCCCAAGTCAAGGCCAGCCTCCACGGTCCCCCTTTCTAGATAGAATGAATCAAACTTACTCGTTTGGAGAGTCCCAGGTCCCCGGTTACTTCCGTAGCACCTTGGAGAAGAGAATAGTGCAGCTACCCGAGTGCCGGAAGCAATAAGAGGCTCATCTCACTGATCACCCTAACTACTGCCCTTATCACTGGACCCGGAGGCACACTATTCAGCGATGCTACATGTTCAGGGACTGGTTCCAAGATCAGAATAACCATAATGTATTCAGGTTGGGCCCAGCCCCAGCACAAGTGGAAGGTTTCTTTGTGAGATCAGAGGGTAATAATAGCAACGAGGATGAATGGCAGCAGGATTCCGACCGTGGGTCCCGGATGTCTAGCAACTGGATTGCCCGCAAGATGGTTGCCCGTGCCCATGGAATCATCTTTGCATGCCTGAATCAGCCAGATCTATCAGAAGCAGCTGGTGTTACCTCGACATCGTCATGCCAGCCTACCTCTTCCTAGTAGAGCAAGTGGCGACGACGCAAGAAGAAGGAACGTGCCCTTCCAATGTCATCGTTATACCAAACTCTTGGCGAATTTATGCCCCTAGAAATGGGGATCCCTCCGAGACTCTTCTTGGTAATGGATGAATTATCGAGTGACAGTCATAGGTACGCTTTAGTTAATACTGTAGAGTTGGTAAATCCCTTTTTGACTCCTGACGATGTGGAATGCCGGGTAGAACTTCCAAATGACCCCAGCCATCGCCAACGTTGACGGAGCCGTGGCTACATGAATCGCTGGGGCACGGCAGTTAGCACCTCCATCCAGGTCATGCATGCCGCTGAAACCAGATAGCAGGCCCAGTGCAGAGCTCAGCACACACGACCCCTTTATCTAGTGTCGATGGGTTCGCCTCTGCCACCGTTTGTGTTGCTGGATCAGGAGGAAGTGCCTCGTCTGTGTCGCGCCCAGCTCCGCCCTACCACCAGCCGACCCCAGCCTTCCTGTCCTAATACGGATACCACTCTTTGGGATTCCACTAGTGAACGGCAAGATGTGCCCAGTACCAGTAAGCCACTGGTCCCACCGGCAGGTCCCCTCATGCCTCCAATCGTAGAGTGGCCTCCTTTAAGCATAAGATCACATTTGGCCTAAAAGTATGATGTTCTAAAGCACCTTGTCGACATTCCAAAAAGGCTTTCTGTCCCTGAGGCTCTTCGCCTCTCGTCTGAAATGCGTAGGTGCTCGCCAAGGCCCTAAAGATCCCCCTCTAGTTTGAGACGGAGGTAGCAGCTACAGAAGCCTTCCACACTGAGGCAGTTGAGAACACCGAATGTCAGGAAGTAATCTCATTCTCTGGTGAAGATGAAGACCCTCCCATACAGGGGCACATTCTCCCACTGTGCATAAATTTCCAATTCAATGGCTTGGAAGTCCGCCTCTATATTGTCGAAACGGGTTCTGGGATTAACCTAATCTCAAATTGGAAACTGCAGAAGCTGGGTCTGTCCAAAGATGATTTAACTCCCTCCGACCTCAGGATTCAGGGGTATGACAGGACCGAGAAAACTCCAGTCAGCAGGATTTTCTTGAAGATCCAGTTCGGTGGCCTAATTGCCAGCACCAAATTCATGGTTATCTCCCAGGACACCGCCTACAACGCGTTGATGGGCAGGCCATGGCACCATCTTCACGCGGCGGTCCCCTCATCGTATCACTAATGCCTCAAATACTCCCTTAATGGTCGAGTAGGCATGCTCCAAGGAGATGTGTCTCCTTTTGCCTCTTGTGAATCCCGTTACCAGGACGTTGACTATTACAAGAGCATGGATAAATAGATTCTCAAGTGAGGTTGACCCCACCACTGTCACATGTGATCCCTAGGTAGGTTTGGATTAAACCTACGTCGTCCCAATCCATCGGTTGGTGGCCACGACCCCCAACAAGGGGAAATGTTTTGTGGTTTAGGGTACAAGAGGAAGGATTGCCCCTAGGTACAAGAGAAGGCGGGAAATCACATTATACTCTAACTCCAACCATGCTCAGGTGATCCCAGAACCTCCTACCCCTTTACAGTATCAGGACGTTAGGCTCATGGAAACGGAATTACACCATACATGTCTCTTCCGCCAGTCTGGAATTAACAAGCTCAAGCCAACACGCCACTACTACATTGATGTCATTAAGCGTGGCCCCTTGGGCAGAAGACAATATGGGATTGGATCAACTGCCTTCATCGTCATGGTCTCAGTGGCGTGTGAGTCTCCTGATATGATGACCACTGCCACCCGAGCCAGCACCAGCTTCCCACCAGGGTCTGGTATCCCTGAAACGACACACCCCGCAGAAGACCCCCCCCCAACAGGTGGAGAAGAGGATCTGGAGGATGCTCCCCTTTCCTTTGAAGAATGTGTCTCTACCATAGTCGATGAATTGGTACAAGTGAACCTTGGTAGTGAGGCAGATCTGAGACCCTCATTGATTTGTGCGGCCATGCCCCTTGAGGAGTAGCAACAGTATGTGGACTTTCTTAAACAGCACCGTGATGTGTTTTCCTGGAGTTACGACGAGATGCCAGGACTAGATCCCCAGGTAGCTGTCCACCGCCTTGGCCTTCTAGGAAACCATCATGGGTTCAAGCAGCCTCCTAGAAAGATGCACGCTTACCACAGTTCCATGGTTGAGGTCGAGGTTTATAATCTTATTAAAGCCAACTTCTTCAAGGAATTTCAGTATCCTCAGTGTCTAGGCAACATTGTGCCGGTCATGAATAAGAACAGGCAGATCATGGTCTGTATCGACTTTCTCGATCTCAATCACCACTGTCCGAAGGATGAAATTCCACTTCCAGTGACAGAGCTGTTGATCGATGCCACAAACGGGTTCCAATCCCTCTTCTTCATTGATGGGTATTACGGGTACAACCAGATCCATATGGCCCCCGAGGATGAATATTTCACTGCCTTTAGGGCCCCCAATGTTATTTCTGTTACCATGTTATTCCCTTCAGTCTGAAGATTGCTGGTTCCACCTATCAACAGGCCATGCATCGCATATTCAAGCCAATTCACAGGACACTGGTGGAATGCTACATGGATGTTCTGGTGGTAAAATCTCTCCAGCAACAGGCCCATCACAATGACCTTGAGAAAGTTTTCGGTTTCCTCCATTCCCGCCACCGGATGATGAACACGTTGAAGTGTGCCTTCGAGGTCACCTCTAAAAATTTTCATGGATTTTTTTTTCAGATACTAAGGCATCGAGATCGACTCAGAGAAGATCAAGGCCATCATCCAGATGCCTCCCCCGAGCAATATTCGAGAGCTTCAAGGTCTTCAAGGCCACTTAGAATACATACACCGATTCATTGTGAATCTAGCGGGAAAGTGTAATCCCTTTTCCTGGATCATGAAGAAAGGTGCCACCTATGAATGGGATGAAGAGGGTCAGACTGCCTTCAAGGAAATCCAGCAGTATCTACTCCAACCTCCGGTATTGATGCCACCCATTTCTAGAAAGCCGCTGGTCCTTTACGTGACCACCCTAGAATGATCCCTTGGTGCACTTCTCACCCAGAAGAAAAACGAGGTAACAAAGAACAACCTCTACTAGCTCATCTACGTGGTCCTCAATATGGAAGTTAGATATTCTCTTATCGAGAAGAGCTTCCTAGCGCTCGTATTTGCCGTACAAAAATTGCGACACTACTTGCAGCACCACGAGGCATAGCTGGTCTCTCGAGTAGACCCGTCGAATTACATCCTAAACCGACCTATATTGACTGGCCGACTAGCATGGTGAGCGGTGATCCTCCAACAGTTCGACATCATGTTCGTACCTCAGAAGGATATCAAAGGACAGGCATTGGCTGACTTTTTAGCTGCTCCCCCAACCTCCACAAATCAGCCACTGGACCTAGGTTTTCCTAATGAGGTAATCCTCTCAGTCGATCATGTCATCCCATGGTGGAAGATGCACTTTGACAGTGCCTCTAGAAGCCCTACCGGTATAAGATTCCATGATCCTAGGCCCATCAGAGTGGGCATGGGTATCGTCTTCATCACCCTTGAGCAATTCATCCTGCCATATTTGTTCTTGTTGCCCGAATGCGGCACCAAAAATGAGGCAGCGTATTAGGCCCTCATCACTGGCCTCGAACTGGCCCTCGAGATCGACGTGCCCCATCTGCATGAGAAAGGGGACTCCGAGATTGTCATCAGGTAGGTAAATGGTGACTATGTTGTCAGAAATCCAGAACTTGTTCCATTGCTGGAGTGAACCCTCCATCTAATGGATCAGTTCCCCTCTCGGCCAAAGGTTGTTCATATTACCTGGTCGCAGAACAGTCGAGAAGAAGCTTTGGTCAGCCTGGCCGCGTCGCTTGTGAAGCCCGAACAGAACGACCTGATTATCCACATGGTGCACCGGAGAGTCATTTCACTCGTTATGTCGGAGGATGATCACGACACGTAGGTGAACCATCTCACTGCTGGTGTCCCTACGTCATGAGCCCCGGGTAATTCAGATGCGGTGATCGAAATATTTCTTGATTGGAGGACACCCATGGTTGAATACCTCCAATGCGGTAATTTTCCGCCAGACCGGGCCGAGCGCGAGCGAATCCGATGTCGTGCACTGCAGTTTACCTTTAAGAGAAGTCCCAACCTTGATCATATCTTTACAGATAAGGATTTGATGGTGTTCTCCTCTGTTACCTTCAAGGAGCTGAGATCCCATAGGTCATGCAAGATGTTCATGCTGGTTCCTATGGTGCCCACCAGGCCGGGTCGATGTTGTCCCACTAGATTTAGAGGCTGGGGTACTTCTGGCCCTCCATGATCTATGACTGCATCGAGTTTTCCAAGAGGTGACATGCATGACATGTTCATGCTATCATTGTGCATCGGCCACCAGAGCCTCTCCATACTACCAAGTATTCTTGGCCCTTTGTAGTCTGGGGGTTGGATGTCGTAGGACCTTACCCACCAGCGATGGCTCGCCAATTCCAGTTAATTCTGACCTCTACGGATTTCTTTTCCAAGTGGGTAGAGGCAATTCTAGTCAAGGATTTCAATGCCCGTTTTATTGCTGACTTTGTGAGTTCCAACATCATCAATCGATTTGGAGTACCTCACTCTATCCTCACGGATAACGGAACCAACTTCCGAGTAGCTGAGCTGAAGAAACTATATGTAAAGTATAAAATTATCTCTAACCATACCTATCGCTATCACACGTAGTTGAATGGACAGATAGAGTCATTTAACAAGACCCTCTCTAACATTATGCAAAAAATGGTTGGTCAGAACAAGATAATTTGGCCGGACAAGCTCCCTAATGCCCTCTGGACTTATCAGAAAACGACTCGTAATTCCACCCAAGTGACCCAGTATTCCTTGGTGTATGGATCTGAGGCCGTCCTACCCATTGAGATTTATTTTCCCTCATTGTGCATGGCGGTCTGTGACTAGTATGCACCAGATAGAGTTTTCGAAATCCGTCTAACTGAATTAGAAGCACTAGATGAGAATAGGCTTTGCACCTTGCACAAGCTAGAAAGGCATCAGAGCAGGATGACTCGAGCTTTCAATAAAAAGGTTCTCCTCTACTCTTTCCTACAAGGCGATCTGGTACTTGCCTTTAGGGCTCCAATGATTCTCAGCAAGAAACCACCCAATTTGGAGCCCAAATGGAAGGTGCCTTTCATTGTTCATAAGGTCTATTCCAATGGTGTGTACTCCCTTGTGACCATGTATGGTGAGCGTATCACGCCTCCCACCAACGCCAAGTTCCTCAAGCAGTACTTTTTCTGAGCCTCGCGGTACTTTGCATTTGGTCCTACATCTGGGCCCTGTTGGTCCGTGTTCTAAGACCTTAAACTAAGATCCTTGCTGTCCCGCATGACCTTAAACTGCATGCTCATCCTAATTGCAAGATGTTAAACTACAAGCTAGTGAGGCATTCTTGACCGAGGCCCAGCCTCAAGCCCCTTGGCCTTCTCGATCCCCTTATCCCCAGTCGTTACCCAGAGTATGCATTGTGGTATGAGATTATGTCCTCATTCACGATGGGTTACCCACCATTCCGTACACATTCCTGGATGAAATACCTGTTATTGTCCTACATGACGTTAAATTGGGCTTCTAGAACTATGTGCGTCTTGATTACCATCCTTGTGGGATACATAGGACCACCTGAACGTCTAGGTTTAGGTCCATCTCCATCTCTTAGGAGATCCCGTGATCTCCCATTCACATTGGCCTCGTGGCCTTTCCCTCCCCATGGGGGATATATAGGTGTGGTACAGGGTTTTTGGAACTATGCCCCCTTCTCCTGGGAATCCGCCATCTTTTGGCCGCTCTCAAACTGAGCCCTTCAACCCTATACAGTGGTCCACTAATGTGCTCAGAGTACTCTAGTCTAGGATCTGTAGTGTTAGATTCAACTTAGGGACGTTTTTGTCCACATGTCAACCTTCATGCTCTCTTTTGTTCGGGCCCCCGTTATCTTTCACACTCGGTGGGACCCCCAAGAACGGCTTGGATACAACGCCTAAGGGCTCTACTACCTTTACGAGCGAATGCACCTGAGGGTTTCAGACAACAAATTGATAAAAATCCTGCGTTGTGAACAGGGTCAGTGGTTGATGATCATTTTTTGTCCCCTCTTCAGGCTAACACGACAGGATGGTGTGTTGCGAACATGCTCAGCAGTAATCCTTCATCGTCACACCGACTCCTTCAAGACCTGAATGTTGGTTTCATGATTCACATCATGTTCCACCCCGTCGTGTCAAGGTGGAATCTCAACACTCCTTACACTAACCATCAGTGCACATCCACACATCAGGCAGACAAAGTTGCGTGACAGCGTCTCTCGGGGCTCCCGCGATCTGAGCGCAAAGGTTATATGTCTGTGTTTTCTCTAAGGATCATGCACAAATTGACCCTCATCCCCCTCGGAAATGAGGAGTCGCCCAAAAATTTTGTTTTGGGTCTAGCTCTGCTGGAGGCCAGTGTCTCCTACCCCCTTATTGTTGGACCCTCGTCAGCTCATTGGCCCAAGGATCCTCTCCCGAAACCGCGCGTGGTGATGGTATGGGGATATGTCTTCATCTACACCAGGTACACCTTATCACATCATGCATGTTCCCCCTGGTCCAAGCCACACGACCATAAAATATACTGTTTGGTCCCACCACACGAGCATAAACTTTGATGACATCATCCTGGCTACACGACGAAAAACGACACCGCATTTTGGTGACTCCCCATAGGGGACATCACGTTGGGTATTGGTCCATTACCATACCATTTGTCAACGACTATTATGAATTTATTATTGTGGCGATGCCAGGAGTTTCTAACATAGGCCGGTTGCTCCACAAAAGAAAAACCGAATACCTTCATGGACAAACAAGACATATCAAATAGCGCTTCTTTTGGTTCGAGGGCTAGACCTGCACACCTCTTCGAGTCTAGCTTGGCTGTTAATTAATCGTGTCTATCCCGCCTTTGGGACCTTTACCATGGTGCCACATGGCATGGTGAGCAAGACTATGTCCTCATTCATATCAGGTTTGCGATTTCCACACCACATGTGCCATGTTATGAGAATTAGCCATCCAATTTTTTTTCTTCTTTTCTTGTCATGCACGACGTTAAAAGGCACCCCCAAGAACTACATGTGGCTTTATTCTCATCCTTATGAGATACGTAGGAGTGCCTGGGCACTTCCCCACATGCCCAGCCCAAATTTTTTGTTCAGTCCCTTGACCTAAACACGTACCCAAGGAGCACATAGTAAGAAAGACCTTGCCCCCATTCAAGTAGGGTTTCACAACCACTTTACCACGTGTCTCCCACTCCCCTTAATATTTGGTCTGAGTAGTAAGACCTCAAACTAAGATCCTTTTCTATAACTACATGTGGCTTCATTCTCATCCTAATGAGATACGTTGGAATTCCTGGACATTTCATCTTGGGTCCAACCCCAGGGGATTATCAAATCTCGTCCCTCCTTAATGTCGGTCCCTTGGCCTAACTTCTTGGGGAGTGATGTAATTATTACATATACCACGAATAAGTTTGGGATGTCCCATAGTGATGTTGGGAAGCAATAGTTCTCTTGACAGAGAGGTCCTGTCTGGAAAATGGGATGATCCATGACCATATTAATACGTCTGCCTAATGCGCCTTCACCACAGTGCTGAAATTTTGGGAGTGTTGGATTATGTTCGAACAAACCACCACTCCACGTTCCACGCTTTTTGTTCCCCCTTTATTCAGATCTCTATCCTCTTTTATGTTTGATGGTACCCCCTAACAGTATTGATGCTAGACATGTGGTCCACCTTTTGTTACAATATGGATGATAGATCTTTGGTACGCCTATTGTAACAATATGGATGATTGGCCTATGGTCCGCCTACAGTCCTAGGTCAACGTCCCGAATGACTGATCATGTTTGATGGGAACCCCTAATAGTATGGATGCTAGACCTATGGTCTGCCTACTGTAACAATATTGATGATAGACTTGTGGTCTACCTATTGTAACAATATAGATGATTGACCTACGGTCCGCCTGCTATCCTGGGCAAACGTCCTGGAAGGATGATCGACGATATTTGAATTAGTACCTGTGTTGCGAACATGGTCAGCAGTCAACCCTCATTTATTGTCCCCATTTCAGTCCAATGCGATATGGATGCTGCATTTTTGCCACGTCTAACAGTAATCCTTCATCGTTGTGCCCCCCATAGTGTTCCAAATTCAGGTAAAGTAATTCAACTTTTTCATCTCCCTATGTTCCAATGGATTTTAATTCCCCCGACATTGCCCTGCTCGGGTTTCAGAGCACATTGAAGAGATGATTCATCGATCGGTCCATGGTCTCCTCCCTGCGGCCAAACCTCCCTCTTCTCCTTAGAAGTCCAGGACCGATTTTGGATGCCTGAAGCTTGGTTGACACCCCACAGTCTGATGAAATAATAACACAGGCATCCTTTATTTCTCACATTGGGTGAGACCCACATGAGCTTAGGGGTGAGTTATTATTCATTTCAGGATTATGGTTGACCATATTAAACCAAAAGTAAATGGATTTTTCCATGAATTGTATCGAAATATTGAACAGTGAAAGAAAAAAGTTCATGAGATGGCCAGAACATAGCCCTTAAGGATTAGCGTGCAGGATTGATCTTTCCAACGCTGATACCCTTCGGTTGGTAGCCTTCAGGTCTGCTTCTCGCTCCCTAAAGACTCTCTCTCCATCAGTAGCCACAGAGCAAAGTTCACCAATCCTAGCAGGCGCCTGCACCCACTCGGTTTGAAGTACAGTCATCTGGTGAATCTCCTCCATCAATTGCTCTTGGGCGTCAGCCAGCTGGGCCGTCAGATGCTCCACAAGCTCAGATCACATTTCAATATAGCCCTCCTTCTCTGCCGCCTGCCATTCGAGGAACCAGACATCCTACTCTTCCCTCAGGAATGATTGGGTGCTCACTGATCTATCCCGACACTCGGAAATGTCGGTGCACTGGCTTATCTCACGTATCTTCTCGACCGTGTAATCACAGACCGTCAGATGAAGACGTTGACCGTCAGCCCTCCGGCACATAGGAATCATAGCAAGGTTTGGAGTGATCCCATCCGCCTCAGCCAATCTGCCTGAGGTTTCATGAGAAAGTGATGAATAAACTTCCACCCTTTGCGTCGTGTCATCTGGCTCTCCTCGGCTGCTTCCAAGTCTGAATCATCTATCTCATTGGGATCAGCGGACTGGTAATCAGGAAAGGCATCCAGCAGGTCAGCGGTAGGGTTTTCTTCAGGGATTCCTTCACAATGAATAGGAACCTCGAAGTCAGGGAAACCTTCCCCTCTTGCCCCAATAATGGTGGTCACTCTATCAGCTTCCAGCCTTGCTCCAATGATAGCACCGCTGATGTCCGCCTCCCCCTTCTCACCAATATATGGGGCTGACTCAGTTAGGGAGGTATGTTCTGGAGGAGGTGGTATGTCCACCACTAGTCCACTCATGGATGGCCCAGGTTCAGCAGCCCAATGAGCCTCCAATGTCGAGATCACTGTACAAGGAGTATCATTATTAGTTGGGTTTTTTGACAGTAATCACCAGAGGCGAAGAAAGGGACTTACGGAAACCCAGAGCATTAGCCTCCAGTGCGCTGGCCACTACAAGAGCTGTCGTGGCGGGAGACCCCTTTGGGCTTGTTAGTTAGATAATGGTCATCGGAGCCCCATCCTCTCCCACCGGTGCCTCTCCTCCCTCCTCTATTAGAGATACATGATCAGCGCCTATGTGATCCTAAGTGATATAGAGAGATGGATTTGAAATTTAAGAAGATAATGGACAAAGAAGGAAGATGAATAAGGATAGAGACTGACCTCGAGTATCTCGGTTATATCAAGATCAGAGCCGACAATCTCGCCGCTCTCTCGATGACTCCCTTGGTAGGTCGCCCCTGCAACCCCTCACCTTCGGGTTCTCCATCTCCTTCACCTTCTCCTTCATCTTCTCCTTCACCTTCATCTTCTCCCATTTCCTCCTCTCCCTCTGACTCCTCGTCACTATCACCTTTTCTCAGCGGCATCATTTCCATATCATGCTCTTGGCCGAGCATCACTTTTACCAGGAAAGGTGGCTCCACACGCCGACCCCTTTGGCGTGAATATATGTCCATGGCCATCAGATAGGCATGTCGTAGATGGAAGGTTACTCTGTCGGAAACTCGAATGAGCCTGACCTCTGGCAGTTGGATCCCTTCCTGCATTATCTTCTGCCAGATGGCTTTGATGCTCATTGATTTTCGCCGAGTCATCCAAGCCGACCACAACTCCTGAAGGATTGCATCCTGGGATGGTTCGAGTAGGTATCATATCTACTTCCCTAGATGCTCATTGGCCGCCTCGTGTGACCCCCCTCTAGGCAACGAGGTCACTGAGGCACCATGTGATGTCCCCGCTACTGAGGTCCTGGCCGGTGTATTCCTCGCTGCTTGACGTGCCCCTAGTTCCCCCCTTTTAGCAGCACCTTTCCTACTATCTCGCCACCTGGGTTCCATGTGGGTAGTCACGAGTTGCCGGACTCTCATGCGTAAAAGCCCCTTAGGGTACGTGATAGTGCAGTGTTCAGCATACTCAGTTAATAGGCCGGCATCGACCCCAGTGGGTGGAAGGGTAATGACATCACCAGAGCCATAAGTGGTGAACATTAACCACATCTGGCGAAGGACACAAGGATTCATCTCCTCTCGAATGTTCGTGAATACCTTCTTCCGCATTCTCTGGAGGCACCCTAACTGCCTGGCGAACCGGGACAACACATAAGGCTCGCAGATGATCTTCCCATCAATTTGAGCAACTAAAACCCTGACTCGGATGCTCTGGAAGTATTCTTGATTCTTCAGCGAGCCTTTCCCATTGTCCACCATCTGGCCGACCGGGGTGGGGAACATGATGAAGTTGAAATTGGCGTGGTTACCGATTCAGATCCTTACACCCACTATGTTCATCGTCATCGGTGAAACCCCCGAAATATTCAGGAGGGATGGCCACAGGCCGTTTCCCAGAGGATGAATGGCATTCGAGAAGGTGTATCTGCCAAGATAAGCCGCCACACTGTCATGAAAAATCTAGAAGGGGCCACACACCCTCTGAGGTGACCCCCCTCTGAAGATACGTCCCAGAATAGCATACAACATAGCCAGCACAGGGACCCCCAGGTTGAAACTTTTGTTAGAAACCATGGTTCCTGTCATCACCAGTGTTGATGGATGGATGCCCAATCTTACGTCCCGCACCTGCAGGATCCACCTGCTCAGGAAGTCTCAAGGAACATGGCATATCGGACGTTCAGGTCCCGGGCCTCAATGATGCGGTAGCCCCACGATTGGTATTTCCCTCCCTCCAGGGTCCTCAAGTACGATCTATTCTTGCTCCTCTGAGCCGCGGTTGGGCACCGTTTTCCCCATCCCGGCATCTTGACCACCAGGTCTTTCTCGAGGAACTAGCTGAACCAATACTTGTAGGCAATGCCCTTGAGGAAGTTTTTGACCCCAAAACTCTCTTTGGCTAGCTCCAATAGGTGCCACGTCAGTATGGGGGTCCGTGAGCAATCTTCCTAGGTGTTCGTTGGAGGGATGAAGTCGTCGTATTTTTATCCCTCCAATGGGATACCTCCAATGCATTGAACGTCCCAGAGGCTGATGTAAACTTCCCCATGAGGAAGATGGAATGTGTTGGTGTCAGGGGACTACTGAGTAAACAGCTCCATCCCGAGTTCAGGTTGACAGTGGAAGTCGAACTGCGACGTCCACACTGCCTCGAACAGACCGATGAGCCGCAGCTCGGCCCTGAATTGGTCCCACATATGGCGAACCCAGTATGTCCTGGCCTACTCAATGGTGAAGTTGCCTTCGGACCAGATGTCCCAATCTTGCAACCAGCCCTTAATGTCATCTGTGATGCTGTCACGACCCCCTCCCAACAAAGATTCCCCTCCTGAGCTTTCAATGGTGAAATGGAGATAATGACACCTGAGTCCCACCTCCAGTAGGCCCCTTGGTGGCGACTAGCACTAAGGGTTTGGGTTTTCAAAAATATGGGAGGCATTACCCTTTTTATTATTTAAGATTGGGAAATAGGACAAGTCAACCACCCAAAAAGGAAAATAACAATTGTATAGAAATAAACCCAAACCAATCCCACATGCATGTTTAAACAATTTTACAACAAGGTGCAAGTACAAGAAAGCTCAATGAACAATACCAAAAGAAAACAAGGGAACAACAACTGCAACAACTCCAACTGTCTGACTAGTAGTGTCCCGCACGGCCCGGGTAGTCCTCCTGGAAACCTGAAAGTAAACGTAGGGTGAGCATACAAGTATACTCAGTAGGGAAACCTAAAGCTCTTGTACACAAGTGGGGAGACATCCTAATATCTCATGAGAACAACAGAAGAAACCTAACAAGGAAATCTATCCACCCAACCTCACCAGCCACACTCACCAAAAACACAATCACAACAGGTAGTAGTATATAAGAACAAGAGTATTGGGCACCCCTCACCATTCCCCATTAGTTTGCTGCTCTTCCTAACAGCGAACATCCTGAAGCTGCCACACTCTCCCTGCCCGCACACACCTGGGCCTCACAACCACGTATCCCTCCCGCACACACCTGGGCCTCACAACCACATATCCCGCCCGCGCACACTTGGGCCTCATCCCGAAGATTCATGGGAAACCATAAAACCTTCCCGAAGAGTATTGGGCTAAAACCACCCCAATCGAAACCTAACTAAAGTGTCTTAGGTGTAAGGTCGCCTCAATCCATCATAGCATAGGGAAGAAGGAGCAGGAAGGAGCTACTAACTAAGGGGAAAACACCCTCTCCCATAAAATGGGAGTGTTCGGCACTAAGTGCTCATCATGGGTGGGGTGCGAAAAAACAAAAAAGATACAGATATATATATATGTATATACCAAACACTATGCCCAACCTATGGCTTCTAAACAGAGAAACTGAGCACTTACCTTGACACTACCACAACGAAGTATCCATAAAATAAACAACCCCAACCCCATTTAGGTTTTCACGTTTCAGCAGAATTAGTTTATTAGTTCCTTAACTACTGGGAAACTATCCACAACCAACCACATCGATCATTCATAAAACATATCCCTGTCATCCACAAATCAAGTTAGGAAAACACAAAAATCGAATCAAAACCTTCTTATCAACCAACCCATTTATTATTAATCTCGTTCCTTTACCATGACCCACCATTTATTAACTCCCCCACATTTATTTATTATTCACAACCCATAGTCCATTCACATTCCAACGCATCCCTATAGCCCCCTGCCAACAACCATAACCACAATCACACTGAAACTTGTACATCATTATCCCTAAAAAACCATTTATCGCAACCCCACTGCCCGTCACCAACATAGCATTCACACCATCCCACAACCAAGACAACTGTATCCCCACTGCACCTGATCCACAGCAACCCAGAAAACACCCCCATCACATGTCACGTATCCAAGCCAACACCCACATGTTTATTATTCCATTTTTTTGTTCAACTGGGGAGATCACACAAGGGTTCCATATTTTAATCGGCAAACATTACGTGATTAACAAAATTCCACATTTAACAAAGTTCCATTCACAAAAATGGTCTACAAATATAGGTAAACATTTAATTGCGCACGAAAAGGCCCCCAATGACTATGATTTTCTGTAGGCAAAAGCCTATTCAATTAAAAACATAATATCACATGATATAAAGAGTAATGTAACAGTAATCATAACCTCCCAACCCATTTATATAATCCAGTTATTATCTTCATTAAATCAGTTCAAAAGTGTTTCATGTAAGTAAGAGGACAACCACCCTGCATGTTGCACAAATTAGAGAGATGAAGGGAAGATCCCTACCTCAACAGGTTCTGATCACAACGCTCCCCCAGATCAACTTTAGAAGACGTTCGTCAGCGTCCGTCACTTCTGTCGAGTCCCAGAAAAACCGCCTCAGGTGGAAGTTGGAAAATAAAGGCCTAAGGAAAGAAAACGGATCCATGCTCAGAAGTTCCGCCTCGCCGTTACGATCATGTGGCCACTGACAGATCATAAATCGGAGCTAGGACGAAGAAGTTATGGAAGAAAAGGAGCCTTTGAGTCTCTTGGGAGAGCTATACTCAGAGGAATGGGAAGGAAAGGGGTGAGTTGAAAAGGAGGAGTGGACCCCTCCTTTAATAGGCGATAAAACCAAAAGTACATGGCATGTACTTTATGGTACAAGGTGTGTACTCGTCTATTTCACATGGTCACCACGCGACTTCCAACATGACCTTCAACGCGGAATGCGGCTGTTAACTGGTCAACACACGGCTTGAAGGTAACACATATGTGGGGAGGGACTACACGGCATGAAGTATTGGGTACACGGCGTGTACCCATTTATTTCACACGGCAAGGACATGAATCCAACACGGCACACGACCTTGACTGGTCAACACACAGTTTGAGGGTAACGCGTACCCGGGGATGGACTACACGGCGTGTAGTATTGGGTACACATCGTGTACCCATTTATTTCACACGACAAGGACACGGCCTTCAAAACAGGGTATACTCAGTTAGGGGGTACATGGCGTGTACTCACACTACACGGGGTGTAGTTTCAAAATTCTGAAAAGCATGGGAAAAGTCCATTTTACCCTCCAGAACACTTCATGAACCTCTTTTTTGACAAAGGAATGGGCTGGAGAGGTCAGGGCCATTACATCAGATACCTCTTAAAACATTCTCATCCCAGAGAATTCAAAAACCAACCCAGAGGATCCCAAAAAGATACCTCTTAGGGTTCTTGTTATAACAGGAACGCTACCAACAACCCTAATAATATGTGTTAGGAATTCCTTCTCCTATGTTGAGATATTATCCGCTTTAGGCGTCACTGAATCGCCTGAATGGGTTTAATCACATCCTCATTAATGCATCTCGATTAAGAATTGGGTCTTCCCACTTTCATACATTAGGATTTTTCCAACTTACACTGCCCCCAACACCGCACGACCAACACAGTGCCCAGACATGTGGTTTGGGGAAATTCCTTCTCTTATGTTGAGATATTATCTGCTTTAGGCGACACTGACTCGCCTGCACAGTTTTAATCGCATCCGCATTAATGTGTCTCGATTAAGGATCAGGTTTTTCTCTTTTTACCACACATCCCGACATGTTACACACTTCCAAAGAACAAGGAAAACAAAATGTCTCACAACCGACATGCCAAACATTCCATATATCAAAGGTACAGAGTAAACATCAACACAAATCTTAGAAGAACAAGGTAAAACACAATTCAAAAAATCTCCGGGTACTGAGCGTGCATCTTGGCCTCCCGCTCCCAAGTGCTCTCCTCAAGGCCGCCATGCCTCCACAACACACAAACCAAGGCGATGGTTTGTCCACAGAGCACCTTCTCTTTACGATACCTGATTCGGACTGGTCATTCCTCAAAAGTCACGTCGTCTCCCATATCTAAATCTCCCTGGTCGATAACGTGAGATTCGTCGTGTAAGTGTCGACGTAGCTGGGAGACATGGAAGACGTCATGAACCTTCTCCATCTGAGGTGGCAGGGCTAGATGATATGCCACCCCGCCGACTCATATCAGCACCTCAAAAGGTCCGATGAACCTAGGTGAGAGCTTTATGTCTTCCCCAAACCTCTGTTGCCCTTGTCGAGGGGAAACCTTCAAGAACACATGATCTCCCACCTCGAACACCAAGGGCCTCCTCCGACGATCAGCATAAGACTTCTGTCGGTCCTGAGCCACTTTCATCCTCTCACGTACAAGCTGGGATTTCTCTGTGGTGCTCTACACTACCTCTGGACCAAGAGAACCTGTCTCACCATCCTCTTCCCAACAAATGGGAGAACGACATGGAATTCCATACAAAGCCTCAAACGGTTCCATGCCAATAGTAGAGTGGAAGCTTTTTTGTAGGCAAACTCTACTAAAGGCAAGTTTCATATCCATGATCCTCCAAAATCCAGAATGCATGCCCGTAGCATGTCCTCCAACGTCTGGATAGTCCGCTCTGTCTTCCCATCAATCTGGGGGTGGAAAGCAGTGCTAAGGCGTAATTGGGTTCCAAAAGCATGTTGTAACCCCCTCCAGACTCGTGAGGTAAACCGAGTATCCCGATCTGAGAAGATAGATTTCAGAACTCCATGAAAACGCACCACCTAGTCTACGTACCTCTGTGCTAAGGTAATCACTGGTCCCAACTCCTTAATTGCTAATAAGTGAGCTGATTTCATCAGTCCATCCACCACTACCCAGATAGCATCATAACCACCCCGAGCTCTGGGTAGTCTTGTGATAAAGTCCATTGAGATGTCATCCCACTTCCACTCGGGGACATCTAAAGGATGCAACAAACCACTGGGAACATGGTGTTCATCCTTCACTTGCTGACACACTAGGCCTTTAGCCACAAACTCCGCCACTTCCAGTTTCACACCGTGCCAAAAAAACTATTCCCTCAGGCCTCGGTACATTTTTGAAACTCTTAGATGTACCACCAAGGATGAGATATGGAACTCAAGAAGAACTCCCTCACGCGTCACCTCCAGAACAAACAACCTTCCATGGAAAAGCATCTGATGTCAGCTGTCCTCTGACCATCCTTCTGGAGCGTTTCCCTGATCGACATGATCCCGCATTACTTCCGCCTCGGAGTCCCCCCACTGAGACTCTTCCACCCGCTGCAACAAGGAGGACTGCACCATCATCTTAAACACATAGCCTCTAACACCTTCTACCCTTGCATCCAAGTGCAAGGCAGAAAACTCTCCCATCGTCTTCCAAGCATCAGCAGATTCCCAAACAACATCCTAATGAAACATCCTTCTCAGGGCATCAGCCACAATGTGGCCCTTACCTTAAGTGTAAGAGATCTTGAAGTCATATTCTTGGAGTAACTCGAACCATCTCTGTAGCTGCAAGATCAGGCCACACTGGGAGAAGATATAACGCATGCTCTTATGATCTGAGAAGTCCAAAAAGTGCTCCCCAAGGAGGTAATGTCGCCACAACTTCAGTGCGAACACTAGTGCTGCAAGATCCAGGTCATGGGTGGCATAGTTATGCTCGTGAGGGCATAACTGCCTAGACCCATAACATATCGCACCCTTCTTATGCATCGTCATGTACCCCAGACCAAGGCCATAAGCATCCAAAATCACCTCATACAATAACCCTTCCTCTGTAAACCTGAGAGCTGGAGCACTGACCAACTTCTCCTTCAGGTAGACTAAAGCTTTCTGGAACTGCTCTCTCCATTGGAATACCTGGTTCTTCCTAGTCAAATCTTTCAATTTAGCAATAACTCGAGAGAAGTACAAAACAAACCTTCGATAGTAACCTGCTAACCCCTGGAAACTACGATATTCTGCCGCGCTCTTGGGTTTTACCTAAGAAAGAACTGGCTCCACCTTTGACGGGTCCACCAACACTCCATGCTGAGATAGTATGTGCCCAAGGAAGTGTACTTCTTGTGTCAGAACTTACACTTCGACAATTTCCCATAAATCTGGTGGTGTCGAAGGACTTCTAAGACTGCATAAGATGATCAACGTGCTCCTCCTCTGATCATGAGTAGATTAGGATGTCATTGATAAACACAATGATGAATCAGTCCAGAAACTCTCGGAAGACAATCTCCATAAGTCCCATGAACACAGCTGGTGAATTTGTAACTCCAAACGACATCACTACAAACTCGAAGTGCCTGTACCTACACCTGAAAGCCGTCTTCGAGATGTCACTATCTTTTACCCTTAGCTGATGATATCCAGATCATAGATCAATCATAGAAAACCAACCTGCTCCCCTCGGTTGGTTGAAGAGATCATCTATCCTTGGAAGGGGGTAACGGTTCTTGACTGTTACCTGGTTCAACCTTTGGTAGTCTATGCATATCCTAAGACCACCATCTGCCTTCTTCACGAACAAAACTAGAGCACCCCATGGTGATACGCTGGGTCGAACAAAACCCTTCTCCATCTGATCATCAATCTGAATCTGTAACTCCCATAACTCCGAAGGTGCCATCCGACAAGGGGCCATCGAAATCGGAAAAGCACCAGGCTGTATGTCTATCCTGAACTCAATGTCACGTCGGGGGAGGGGGGAGTCACAACCTCCACAAGAAAAACATCGAGGAACTCCCCAACAACCTCTGGGATATCCCTCATCTCTGTATCAGGTGGAACTACTGATAACCCGCCTAACAAGGAAAGGAGAGGCTACACATGTTTTCTTCCTACCTGATAGCTCCTCTCTCCAACAAAAGATATGCAATTCCCATCCATGTTGGAGAACACCACTCTTCACCAGAAGCAGTCGATAATGGCACTAATAGAAAACAACCAATCGATGCCTAGGATGACATCGTATGGCTGCATCTGTAATAGAAGAAGGTCCCCACTAGATCAATGTGGTCCCAACATCAGCCCACATCCCCGAAAAATACATGATACGCTGGTCTGGCCTCCAACTAGTGTACTCATCACCAAAGGTACAGAAAGTCTCTCTACGTCTAGTCCTAAAGCATGGGCTAGACCAGGTGCATCAAAGGAGCACGAAGCTCCCGAATCGAACAAAGCAGTAATGAGAGTGCTGAACAAAAAAACCATACCTCGAACCACCACTGGTCCTGCTGGAGCTGTCAACTCTGCTATGTGAAACTGTCCATGCCTAGCTCCTCTGTCTCTCTAATGTTGACCAGGTGCCATAGCGGTACGGTAAATAAAGAATGCCTAATCCCTATTAGTAGGGAAATTTTTCATAGTTTTGTATTATCATTTTTATTTCAATTTCTTTCCCAACACACCCAAATCAAGTAAAACACAATCATGATGATGCATATACCTTCCCTAGGTTCTCTACCCTGCAATCAATGTAGTCTCACTTGGTCGTTCAGTAGGCTCATAGTCCTTGCATCAGATCACAGGGGGCCCTAAAATCCCGTGTTCTAGCCGGTCATCCCTGGCCTATGTCACATACCAAGATTAACCAACACTGGTGCCCTAACATCCCATGAAATCCTCCCTGTGCCTAACTCCAGACTCCATCCTATCTCTCAACCATCACCTTTGATACCATTATGTCATGACCCATCCCACCAAAGATGCCCCTCCTGAGCTGGCAATGGTGAAAGGGAGATAATGACCCCCGAGTCCCGACTCCAGTAGGCCTCGGGGTTGTGAATAGAATGAAGGGTATGAGTTTTCAAAAATATGGGAGGCATTGCCCGTTTTATTATTTATGACCAGGAAATAGGACAAGTCAACCACCCAAAAAGGAAAAGAAAAAGTGTATAGAAATAAACCCAAACCAATCCCACATGCATGTTTAAACAATTTTATAATTAGGTGGAAGTACAAGAAATCTCAAAGTACAATAACAAAAGAAAACAAGAGTACAACAACTGCAACAACTCCAACTGTCCGACTAGTAGGGTCCCGCACGGCCCTGGTAGTCCTCCTAGAATCCTGAAAGTAAACGTAGGGTGTGCATAGAAGTATACTCAATAGAGAAACCTAAAGATCTCATGCACAAGTGGGGAGACATCCTAATGTCTCATGAGAACAACAGAAGAAACCTCACAAGGAAATCTATCCACCCATCCTCACCAGTCACACTCACCAAAAACACAATCACAACAGTTAGTAGTATATAAGAACAAGAGTATTGGGTACCCCACACCATTCCCCATTAGTTAGCTACTCTTCCTAATAGTGAACATCCTGACGCTTCCACACTATCCCCGCCCGCACACACCTGGGCCTCATAACCACATATCCTACCCGCACACACTTGGGACTCACAACCACGTATCGCGCCCAGACACACATGGGCCTCATCTTGAAGATTCTTGGGAAACAGTAAAACTTTCTTGAAGATTCTTGGGCTAAAACCACCCCAATCGAAACCTACCTGAAGGGTCTTAGTTGTAAGGTCGCCTCAAGACATCACAGCCTATGGAAAAAGGACCCGGAAGGAGCTATTAACTATGTGGAAAACACCCTCTCCCATGAAATGGTAGTGTTCGACACTAAGTGCTCAACATGGGTGGGGTGCGATAAAACACAAAAGATACAGATATATATATATATATATATATATATACCAAACACTCAACCCAACCTATGGCTTCTAAATAGAGAAACTAAGAACGTGCCTCCACACTTCCACTACGAAGTATGCATACAATAAACAAACCCAACCCCATTTAGGTTTTCACATTTCAGCAGAATTAGTTTATTAGTTCCTTAACTACTGGGAAACTATCCACAACCAACCACATCGATCGTTCGTAAAACATATCCTTTCCATCCACAAATCATGTTAGGAAAACAAAAGCATCACAACAAAACCTTCTTATCAACCAACCCATTGATTATTAATCTCATTACATTACCATGACCCGCCATTCATTAACTCCCCCACTTTTATTTATTATTCACAACCCATAGTCCATTCACATTCCAACCCATCCCTATAGCCCCGCTGCTAACCACTATAACCACAATCACACCGAAACCCGTACATCATTATCCCTTAAATACCATTTATCACAGCCCCGCTACCCGTCACCAACATAGCATTCACACCATCCCACAACCAAGCCAACCACAGCCCCACTGCACTCGATCCACAACAACCCACAAAACACCCCCATCACATGCCACATATCCAAGGCAACACCCACATGTTTATTATTCCATTTTTTTGTTCAACCGGGGTGATCACACAAGGGTTCCGGATTTTAATCGGCCAACTTTACGTGATTAACCAAATTCCACATTTAACAAAGTTCCATTCACAAAAACGGTCTAGAAAGATAGGGAAACATTTAATTGCGCAAGCAAATGCCCCAAACGACCGTGATTTTTAGTAGGCAAAATCCAATTCAATTCAAAAAATAATATCACAGGATATAAAGAGTAATGTAACAGTAATCACAACTTCTCAAACCCGTTATATAAGCCAGTTATTATCTTCATTATACCGGTTCAAAAGTGTCTCATGTAAGAAAGAGGACACCCACCTCGCATGTTTCACAAATTAGAGATACGAAGTTAAGATCCCTACCTTAACAGGTTCTGATCACAACGCTCCCCCGGATCAACTTTAGAAGACGTCCATCGACATCTGTCACTTCTATAGTGTCCCGGAAAAACCACCTCAGGTGGATGTCGGAAAGGAAAAGCCGATTGAAAGAAAATGTATCCAATATCATAATTTCTGCCTCGTCGTTACGATCCCTTGGCCACTGACAGATAGTAAATCAGAGCTCGGACGAAGAAGTTATGGAAGAAAAGGAGCCTTCGAGTCTCTTAGGAGAGCTCTGCTCAGAGGAATGGGAAGGAGAGGGGTGAGTTTAAAAGGAGGAGGGGACCCCTCCTTTTATAGGTGAGAAAACCAAAAGTACAAGGCGTGTACTTTATGGTACATGGCGTGTACTCGTCCATTTCACACGGTCACCATGCGACTTCCAACACGGCCTTCAACGCGGAACGTGGCCGTTGACTGGTCAACACACGGCTTGAAGGTAACGCATTCGCGGGGAGGGACTACACGACGTGTAGTATTGGGTACACGGCGTGTACCCATTTATTTCACATGGAAATTACATGGCTCCAACATGGCATACGACCTTGACTAGTCAACGCACGGTTTGAGGGTAACACATACGCGGGGAGGGACTACATGTCGTGTAGTATTGGGTACACGGCCTGTACCCATTTATTTCACACGTCAAGGACACGGCCTTCAACATGGGGTATACCTAGGAAGGGGGTACACGGTATGTACTCACACTACATGGCGTGTAATTTAAAAATTCTAAAAAGTGTGGGAAAAGTCCATTTTACCCTCCAGATCACTTCGTGACCCTCTTTTTTGACAAAGGAATGGGCCAGAGAGGTCCGAGCCATTACAGATGGTCTGAATGAATGTGCTTACATAGAGGGCCGGAGAGCTCTCCAAAATGGGATCACCACCAGAAATGGTTCTGGTCATCGGGTTCAGAACATACACATCCATGTGTCTGGTCTCTCTAGCAGGATGACTATTGTTGGTGATGTTGTGATGGAGAAGGTTGTCTTTTCGGGTCAACCATGACCGCGGTGTGTCCACCTCAAAGCCCGATAGTGGGACCTCCTCCACGATGCCGAAGTTCCAAATCGGGAGGTTGTTCAACAGAGGATACTCTTTTTGGGTAGGGGTCAATAGGATTAATAAGTTAAGGTTGTCGGAAACGACCACCTTGGTGCAATAAACCTCTTCATTTGCCGCTATTTCAGCTCTACGAGTGGTGGCTTCCCCCTCATCAAATTGTTTTGCGGCCATCTTGAGTTCATTGAGAGTTGCGATAAATCCCGATGGGTTGCACGAAATTGGAAAGAGTTCCGCAAAATTGGGATCTATGGTGCGCAATTCCCGAGTATGGTGTGAAATTAGGGCCGTTTGTGGGAAATATCCTGAGTTTATGCGGAAATGCGGCCGGAATTCAAAGGGAATTACACGCTAACACTGTTTGTATTTCGTGCCATCAACAAGGTAATTTTGCACGCGAGAGCTTGGAGCCTATCATGTGGAAAATCTTGAGTACGGAACATGGGACCCATTGCACCTTTTATAGGCGAGGTCAGTGTTCTGTGCCATGCAGAAAGCGAATTCCACGCTGATCCAGAGTTTTGTGCACCCCATTTGGCTTTTGCGTGCAAAGTGCCCATGAAATCCACCACTTCGACGTTTCAGCATTTCCCTCAGAATACGATCATTGTGGCCTCTCTCCAATCCAATTTTGAGGGGAGGGGGGCATTTGTAGATGGAGAAATAGTCCTTAATTTTTAAAGGATGTTTCGAAATGACGAAGAGAAGTCATATTCAGACCCGGAGGCTCGGTCCGAAGGGCCCAGAAGCAGTGCACGAAATTATGAATGGCTTGCGTGAAAATATGATGCCCGCACGGAAGGAGTCCGGGATTCACTAAAAGGGAACCCTGTCTGGCGCACAATTTTTTGCGTGCCCGCCCACGCATGATCCCCATTTCCACGCCGCCGTCTCTGGCGCGCAATATTTTGCACGTCGTCTAGATTCCGCGACACTGGGAGCCTATAAATATAAGGACACCCCTTCCATTTCTGGGTTGCGGAATTTCAACCGGCTCTCATGCACGAAATTGGATTTCGGTGCGCGCAATATTACTTTCAGGTATTGACCTATTTTGTGAAACCATTCCCCGGGATCCGCCATTGCGCGCAATCCCACCTACTTAAAGAAAATTGAAAACTCTTTAGGGTTCCTCCTTTGTGTGCAATCACTTCTATAGTTCTCCCTCCCTCCTTTGTGAGAAAACCCCAATTGCACGCAATCCCATCGTTAGGTTTTTCCCTACCTTAGGGATCAGTTGTTTCCCCTACGTTCATTCCAAATCCATTACGCGCAATCCTCCTAGCCGTGCGCAATTCCTCTGCCCCAATTGCACGCCATCCCAGTGTTTTGTTCGCAAACCTTCTCTTTGCGTGCAAACCCCAAGACCCCTCACCTTGACGCCCCCCAGGGTGCTTCCCTGCATAGGCGCCCTATGTACTCTATACCGGGCGTGCATGCCATGCATTGTTTTCCTGTACGGCCTTAGAGGCTCGTACGAAGTATCCTCAAGGTCCCTTGGGCGGTGTTTCCTGTTGCATTGCATTTCCTCATGCTTGTTCGCATAGGTATGCTAACAGATATTTCTTCTTCGCATAGCCACAATAATGTGGACCCCTCGATGGTTCGCCCTGCGGCCCCCCTTCACTACGACCTTGTCAATGCCTTGCCTCCCACAAGGGGTAGAGGGTGTTGGGCCTGTAAGCACTAGGGGAGTAGAGTGAACTAACCTTGTCCAAGCTCTAGGAAGTTAAACTACCAAGTACATCTTCTTCAAAACATGATGTTAAATTGTGATTTGACCTCATTCCTCGCACACAGGGTCCCCCCCTGCTCGGACATTCATTACACTTCTCATCTCCACGGGAATGGAATCTTCCTCACATGGAATGATATCCTCCCTTTGGAGTGGTGTTTGTTGACGGGGGAAGGGATGCCTCCGAGCGTAAGCCCCTAGCCTCTATTGCAGAAGGTAGAACCCATGCACCTCCGTACTTCCCCACCGCTAAGGGCTAGGGAGTGTGTGATAGGGAATGAGGAATCTCATTTGTTCGATCCCAAATCCCTCTCCCTCTATGCTTTGTCGCATTGCGGGCCCCCATCCTAGAGTAAGCCCCGGCACTAACGACTGCTAACCACACGTAAGCCCCTGTTTCCTCTTTGGACTGCTCAACGCATAAGCCCCTCTCCAATTCTCACAGATGCACCCTTCACGACATGATCGTCTAGTCCATGTTGCCTCTTATTCTCACACAGAGCATTACTCACGTGGACTTAGAGTGAGCATCAACCATGAAATCCTCTTATGGGCCACCTCAGAGCTTACGCCCCATCACAATGAACTACAAGGACTTTGATCCATACTAAGGAATGGTACGTAGGAAGCCTCCACGAGGTTCATGCCCACCACCCGGTCGTTCTGACCCCCTTCGCGTCGGTTCGCCAACACCTTGGGCCGTCTCAGAGCATATGCCCCAAATTCCCCGTCCCGCATGATGTTAAACTATACGCCCATCCCAAATGACATTAAACTGTATGCACATCCAGCATAATGTTAAACTGTATGCCCGTCCCGCATGAAGTTAAATTGTATGCCTATCCCGCATGATGTTAAACTATATGCCCGTCCCGCCTGATGTTAAACTGTATGCCAATCCCGCATGACGTTAAACTGTATGCCCACCCCGCATGACATTAAACTATATCACTCAAACTACGTGGACTTTGATCCGTGCTAAATCATGATACGTAGGAAGCCTCCACGAGGTTCAAGCCCATCACTCGGTTGTTCCGACCCCCTTTGTGTCGGTTCATCATCCACCATTATGGGCCGCCTCAGAGTGTAAGCCCCATATCCACCATTAATGTCCCATCCTGACCTATACCTCGATCCCACGTGACTCGAGAAGCTCATGCCCCAGTCCAGAGGCCTTACTCCCTCTGGGTCCCATCCACACGTTTATTCTCATGGGTCGCCTTTTCAGGTGTCCCAACGTTTCTTCAAACTGCATGGACTTTGATTCCCTATCATGGGGATATGTAGGAAGCCCCACGAGCTTCAAGCCCTTCAATCCATCACTCATCCTAATTCCTACCCCGGTAGCCACATCCCGGTGGGATCATTCCCCCTCATTCCATTCCACAGTATCCGGGAAGCCGCCCACATGTTGGCCCCAACATCGATGTTCCCCCAAGGGGGTTCTTTTATCTGATCCACTTTTAGTGTTCCGATCAGACTGATCCGTCTCCTCAAGAAATTAAACTCATGTAATGCCCCATGTTAAACATGGGAAGCTGAGGAAAACCTCAGATACATGCCTATGGCACGCTAATTCCCCGCATTTGATGTGGGATGCCTCGAGATTCCGCACCCTCGAGAAGCCCTATAATAAGGGACAGAAGACAGACGTGCCAATCCCCTAGCGTCAAGACATGCCAAAGACGCCCCAGCGTGACCATTCTCCTCACCGAAGGTTTATACCATGAACAGTCCCCTTGAAGCATCTCGACGGAAGAAACATAATTAACTAATGTCCATGAAGATATGGAACCGGGAACGAGCTTCATGAATATGTCTGAAATCTATGAGGGAGACCCGGACTAGGTGAGGAGCTCCGAGGAGGAATCCACGAATGGAAGACCAGACATCCCATCATCCCAGTTTTGATCAAGGAGAAGATGTCTGATAACAATGAACAGATGATGCCCACCTTTGGAAAGCGGGAATGCGGGGCCACAAGCGGCGCATCCTCCCCTGTGTGACGGATGCGTGTGTGCGCCTTGACGAAAGCGTCGGAAAGAGTGATATCTATGAAACGATCCACCATTGGAAGAAATTACATCTATGAAGTTCCCTAGTCATCCACATATATACATGAAATTTGGGATATAATTCCTCCCATCCCATGATGCTCATGTCCAGATCTACATTCCGGGACATCCCATTTTCCCTTGCTTAGAAAAGACCCGCCCTCTGGCGACATGAAACTAACCCTACGATGATAATAGTAAAGAAAATTCCTAGAAATAGACTAACTAGTCCATTTAGAGAATAAAATCGAATCATGTCTTATATAATGCATAGAGGTCTCATATGAAATGACACCCACCAAACTCATGATGGCACTTCTTGTAATGATTTACACCAGCCTTCCTAATCCCCAATGAGGTTTCTAGTTTTATAATATCATCATAAGTAAATATATATGTCCCATGTCTCTATATAATTGAAACTGATATAAAACTATGGGAATGTCCTCTATCAAGAAGGGAAGAAGCTAAAACTTAGGCAACTAGAATCGTATGTCTAACCATAGCGGTTCTAGGATCCTTTTCCTTCTAGGTATATTCCATCATGTAAGTATAAAATGTACTGTGGCCCTGCGACCCTTCCAGGCTACCCTAAGCTTGTACACCCTAATGTCATTGATAAAATGTCATCTAACTACCACGGTCGTGACCACCTCCTTATCCTGATAAACCGTAATTCCCTGATTGATGGGAAACTGGTTTTCATGCTCTGGAATATAGATTCATAATAGATCCTCCCTCACTCACTACTAGTGAAAACATCCTGCAAAAATGATGAATATGGCCTATCCTGCCACAAAATCAGTACTTGAGTGGGTCCTTTGGGAAATATGCTATCATATTCCCACTCTTACCACCCTAGTATCACACCACTTGGATACCTGATGAAACATCCTATGAAATCTCCATGGTGTGTTTCCTACTATCAGTCTAAAGAGTACCAAACCTGGGTGATGAACTTCCTTATCTTGTGGCTGCTGACTCCCTCAAATTAAGATCATTAATCAGCATCTAGTTTACTATAAAAGTCCCTGAAGTCAGCCTAAAAATATAAATTTTCAATCGGATGTCATACTTGAGACCATCCTAAAATCACTTACCAAGTTATAACTCATCACCTCATGGAACAGGTGATAAGTACTAAATATCTGTAAAATAAGATGAATAGTACATCATCCAAAGAGCGCCCTAATCCAAATGCATGAAATCTCAGGCTCGATCAGTCCTCAGGGTCTCATAGGTTGAAGTAATCATAGAAGTTCCATTGAAACTCTTCCCAAGTCATATCCTGATAATGTCCCACCCATGAGATAACATTCCACAATCTCTTTGAGGAATCATGTAGCATATACTTCACAAGCATAACCCTCCTCTCTGTAGAAGTATCCAGATGCTCGAGGATAGAAACAAAAACCTCAAACCATGTCTCTGTAGCCTATGGTTATCTATCCCCTGAAAAAGTGGGATGCTGATGCTGTTGGAACACCCATGTAAACTCTTCCATAATCGGGGGTAGGATGTTGTGCTCCCTGAAAATTTTTCATCATCTTCAAAAATCAATCATGGAACATTGAACTTGCACCTATGTCTAGTATTACATATGGTTCCAAGATGGTCATGATGGGAGGATCTACTGGTAGTCCCTGCTCCACCATTTTTGATGTGTTACCATTTCCCCATATATGGTGTTCAATTGGAGGAGGTCTTCGTGGAATGAATATTCAAGGTAAAGTTAACACATTTGTACGATATTATCAAGGACGAAATCATAGTAATGCTAGAACATAACAAGAAAAGAAAAACATTCATATTTTACAAAACAAGGTTACACAACGTGTAGATCCACAACACGGAGTGTTCCCTTAAGTCTTAATATGGGTGTGTACATATGCCAACCTAGTCATGTAACACCCCATACACATGGCGTGTTCATCAAAGACACGACATGTAAGACATAATTTCCCTTCACCCGTGTCATTATTAACACATTCAAATACATGTTAGACTACTATACGGTGTGTAAAATCTAGACACTATGTTTACAACCCATGTTTCATCCACCCATGTCATTAGTCACATGGCCAGATACATGGTCTATACAACATGACGTGCAATACTATTATATGGTGTGTTCGACAAAAAATTTATCAACCCCATGTCCCTGCCCACATATTCAGATGGTATACTATTACACGATGTGCACATATGGTACACGATGTGTACTTAAGAAAAGTCAGTTTTTCCAGAATAGGGGAAGACATGGTGTGTGTTTATAATATCCCACACTGTGTTGTGTGGGTTTCCAGACAGTAAACCTATGAAACTACTATGAAACCCTTAAAAATTCCAATTAGTCCAAGGAATGGAAAATTCTGACCCCTTGGAGACCATACTCCATGGGGATCAAATTTTGATATCCTTTTTCACATCATAACATGAAAATACTCAACTAAAGTGAAAAGATTATCCACAAAATTACAATCCAAGAGGGCCCATAGCACCACATGAACGAAATTGTGGTGTCCATCCAAATGAAACCTTACATTTACCAATACCCTATCAAAATAATGGGTATTTCTATCACGAGATCTATCACAACAACAAGCGTATCTAGCAAAATAGTTATCACAATAGCATGCAATAAGTTCTGCACCCTACTAGCATGATAATAATGCAAATGTTATCTCTATAAAGTAAAAATCCTATGCATGAAATGTAATACCCTCAGCTCATCAGGTTACAAAATAAATAGAACCACAATGATAAAAATCATAACAGCAGAAAACAAATGAATCAAATAATAGTGTAATATAATATACTTTAACAATTGAAAAATCACATAAAATGTAATATTCTAGGTAATTTGGACTTTCCATCCACACGGGTTAGCTACTCCTATGATCATGATTTTACCAACTACTCGTTCCTTCTTATCCCGATATATAGGTTTCAAATAGAATGGAAAATCAGAAAATAAATTCCATTGATACCAGTTTGTAACATCCTAGTTCTGGGTGCCGCACAAAGGTGCCCTGAACCCAGTTGGTCACATGACCTCAAGTGCATTTCCCCAAATGGCAAAGGATGCTGACTAGCAACAAGGGCCAAAACATGTTTTGGGGAAACAATGTCCTAGATATTAGAGTATACATAGTGGAAAGAAAATAGTAAACAATATCAGAAGCAGAAATACCATAAAACAATATTAAATAGTTAAATAATGATTGTAATATAACAAATGGGGAATATATAAATGAAGAATGTCACGTGTGTTCTAGGAAAGAATCCAAATAAGTCACAATGCTATGAGTACAATACTAAATCCAATGTATAAAAAATCAGTAAACTCCAATAGCTTCACAAGCCTCAGCTTCATCTCATACTCTCCAACTACAATAAAATTCAAGTACCTAATGAAGAAGGGTGCTTTCCCTTATCTATATTCGCAACCATATAATCTTCTTAGGTCCGAAAACATGGCCCGAACAATGTGTGTGACAAATCTCAGTAGGCAAACACCAATAGAATTTTCCCTAACTATAAATGAATATATATAGCAGGTTATATGGAGAAATAAAGTAATAAACTAGAAATTACTCAAAAGTAAACAACCCTAGAGTTTTAATTACATTCGTTTAAAATTTATTATTCATCCATTGAATCATTTAAACCTTGGGATCTAGACTAAGCTCTATATGCCCTAGGTAATAGCAACAACAGACATCTCAGAAGACCATATAAACAATCATGTAAGACAGAGTCAAAGATTGTGCTTTGGTTTGGAAGACACGTCAACATCATTCAATTATTCATTAACAACCCATATTGTAATCTTCTCACAGTCTAATCCACCTGGTCTAACATAAAAAAAAATTAATTAATAATTAACCTCTGGGTAACTCTCATGTTCTAACCCCTTTGGTCTATCATAACACTAATAATATACAAACGACCACTGAGGCTGCTCACACAATCAATACCCCTTGGTAATCATAGAATCAATAAATTATACATGGCCATCTGGTAGCTCGCACTGTAAATACCTCTTGGTCAACAAAGCAATAATTCAATTAATAATGACCTTATGGGTTTCTCTCATTTTCTAACCCCTCTGATCTTACATAAAAAAATTCCTTCATAAATGACCCTACCTTCGGAATATCTCACAGTCAAATTCCCCATCGTCAAACATCCACAATGCATATCACATGCATCTCAAACAATCAGAAACTCCATCCTAACAACACTAGTGATGGAAAACAAGGCAAAACATATAAAAATTCCAAAACAAACATCCATAATCAATCAAACAAGTGATACACACCCACAGGGTGTCCTATAAACAAGGTATATGACCACACACATTTTCAACTACCCTTTATCCATCTATCAAACCATAATAGGTGATAAAACATGTTCTAATTATAAACCCGCAATACCCCAATCATGGGTATACAACACATTTAGACAATATATTCCAAATATAATTAATGAAAGGCAACAAACCACATACATTTATTTCGTACCATTAATACTCATGAACGTCGGCCCTTAAATCGGCCTAAAACAACATAGATCTATAAAAAAGATAAAAAATTTCAACCTTGAATAACTTAAAAGTGAAGGTGAATCAAGAAGAACTGTTATAGACTAATTCAGAACTCACCAGTGATATTCCAACATACCTGGCAGTGTCTCAATCAGAGGTAAAACAGAGAATTAGGAGGGGTTTAGTGTTCTTTGGCCATAACGTCACTCTCCCATATGACCCAAGGGAAGAAGTTGAATTTTCAAAAGCCTGAGACACAACCATTCTCTGATTTATCAAATAAAAAATAAATCTACATGCTAGGTTCATTGAATATAGACACCATGTAGTAGCCTTAACTACCCCCTACATTATGTTGTCTTCTAGGTAACATACATGGCCATGTGCTCGACCATTACACGACCGGTACGTGGATGTATGCATTACCAGGTTACACGGAGTGTACTCATAAGAACATGGTGTGTGCTTAGAAAATTTACCACTTCTTCATTTTTCATCAAAACACCCCAAAATAAAGATCCATACCTGATATTATGATCTGGTTTCTGACACAGTATAACAATTCTCATAACAATAGCTTTTGAGAACATCCATCCAATATTCATTCATCTCCATTATTAATTGGATGGTTGTATCAAATAATAAAATATCATTATTATTCATTATAATCTACAGAAAACATACTCATCAACTAATAACTAGTACATGGCATAATGTATAGTAATTAACCAATTTTGGAAAATATTCATCTAGATACACAAATCCATTAGCCACCCATGAAATTATAGAATTCAATATATTCTAATTCTAAGTAATAAAAATATAGTCCACCAACATCATCAATGCTTTCACAACAATACTCAGTTACCACTTTCAAACTCTCATATCATCATTTAAGATTCCTAAAAAAACATAAAACCCAATCATAATATAGTTAAATATGCTCAATATTCCAAGAAAATACATATCAAGACTCCATTATATCATCATGGTAGAGTTTATTTAGACTAATGATTCGATCAATGAATATATATTAAAACAGTTTATAATTCCCATAATATTATATAATGAACATCCCCTTATGAGCCTAAATACCAATAAAACTAGAAAATTTAGTATAAAATCAAAATTTTTATAATTTATTCTTATTTATAGTTTCCTTACAAGGAGTATTATGATAAATGAACTATTTTCATACACTGTGATAACTAAATATTTTATTTATCTGAGAGAATTCTTATTTTTCAATGAATTCATTTAAATATTTTTAATCACTTGTTGATATAATAAATCTTTATAAACATTTACAACTATACTCTAATAAAAAATTTGAAATAACATCATAAAGTACCAGGTGAAACACTAAATGGTGATTTTTTTTTATTTTAGCTGTTTCTTTATCATAGAATAATCCATGGTAATTGATATATTTAAAGAAAAGAAAAATGTTATATTATTGTAAGATACAATAAGAGGGAATTTTTAAAATAATCAAAACATTTATATATTATCTCACAATGAATAGATGCAACCACATATCATGACTATTATCATAGTTGGATATTGTCCAATGAATTGCTTCATCAGAAACTATGCCACAAAAGATCATCATCCATTTATATATCAACTCCTTGTTGTAACCTCTATTAGACAATTCATTACCCCTCCTAGAAAATAACTTACCTCTACATTAAGAACAATATATTTGATTATAAATCAATATTTAAAATTACTTTGTTAGGTTATGTCTCAGCTGTATTACTCATGTTGGATATTCCATTATCTAAAAAACAACCCATTTAATATTAAAATCATGTCCAAGAACTATAAGTTACATGATCCCCACATTACCATACTGTTTTAGAAAATAATGTACATGTATTATGTCATCAATAATAATTTCTATCATTAATACATTTAAAATTTCATCTTATAGAATTTACTCTACTCTGAATACATGTATATGAGATATATACTATGATTATATCAAAATAATCCCATTAAAACCCCACATGTTTATAACTATATTTCCCATTCAATCACAAAAATTTCTATCTTCCATAAACCAGCTCACATGTAACTGGTCTCACCATATTGACATAAATTATGATAAGGAATTGTAAAACTTTTATTGGAATAAATATGATAATATGTGTAATTAGCTATAATTTACCTATAGTATACAATTATTATTATTTAAGCAATGTGCATTCATGTAATATAGAAAACAACACTAAATAACATGTTAATAAATCTAATAAAATAATTATTCAGTATAAAAAAATTAAACAAAATTACTAGAGTGAAACCTACATTTATATAATGTAATCATTAATTTAAAAAATAAAAAATATAAATCCTAATAAACAAAATCATATGAAAACACAAAGGGTGAAAATTCATAGTATATTTCCAAATAATCACTTGTTTTTTTAGATGAAAAATTATAATATAATTTATTATATCCCCTATCAAACCTCCATCAACGTCAGTAGATCTGAATGGATTGAATATTTTCAATGGCCAATTGTATATCAAGGGCTGGATATAACAATAACACTTTTGGACATCCCATATAGAAAATAATAATCAATAAATAACTATTTTAAATTTAATTTTTAAGAAACATATTGAAGTTTGATGTATCTAGAATCATCAATTACATAAGAAAGCTAAATCAATCATTATAGAGTTATAGGAAGCTCACATCTACCACATAGTCCAAATATTAGGAATTTCATATGAAAACATTTATAGAAAAAAAAACCCAACATACCATCAGATATTATCGATCATATAAATTCCCAAATACTAAAAATAAATTATATGTTTAAGGAAATAAACATCACTAACTACCTCATATATACTAGAGGAAATATGAAGATTCAACTACCACTAATATTTAGAAGTAAATAAACAAATCTAGCTTATGGAAATACATATCTACCATGCTAAGAATGTACAAATAATTCATATGTTTGATAAAGTACATATTGGTTATTCTATAGTGGTATAGTAAAATAGTAGAGGAAATACACATTTCTAGTGGTGAGATAGTATATCTAATCCTTCTAACTAATTTGGTAGTGGTTATGGGGAGATATTGTATCAAGTGATCATTTTGAACCTCAATTATTTTGAAATTGGAAAGAAGGGGTATCAAAACTAGAGTGAATTTCAATCATCAAATTCACATAATGATTTTGTTAGAGGAATAATGCCTATCATACAATTTAATCTATTGAGTTCTAATTTAATAGATATAAAAGGAATTTACTATCTCAATCATTATTTTTCCAAAGTGGAAGGAGAAATCACACTTCTACAACATTATCAAATAATTATCGATTCAATATTATCATAAGGTATCAAGTGAGATGGATTGTGTATATATATAGTTAAGTTTTAGTCTCTTCATGAATAAGATTGTGAGATATGATGTTGTATATATAATCTCACAACAATACTAGACATATAGAATGTTCAATTCAGATTTATTCCCATTTTTGGAATCCATTTAAATCCATCAATCATATTGTACATGACATCCAATAATGTTTATTAAAGATATAAAATGGAATAAATGTGAATTTGGACCCTTTTTTAAGTCTTACCAGACATCCTTATATAGGTATCCAGCTACTACAGATAACCTCATATTTCCCATTCCCCAAAACCCAAAATTGATATTAAAAAATAAACCACATTAATTTTTTTATCTAATTGCACATGTAGTATCATTAATGATAGTAGTTACCTTAATTAGTTTCATGTATTATTTATTGAAATCTACTCATGAAACATCATTATGTTCCCCAATCACTACTAATAAATATAAATTTTCATCATAATGATTCCCACATTTTATGATATGAACACCCCATAACCACTCATAATTTACTTTCCATCATAAATATATCATTTTTTTATATTTTTTAAATATCATATACTATTTTATTTATATACGATAACACTTTATACAATTCCATTTATAGCATAGTAGTGTTTAATTTTTGGGAAAAATTCCTCGTAATAACCATATCCCTATTGATTTATTTCATTTAAGAAGTTAACTTATATAAATGAACTGTTGAATGATATTTTTATGAATCCAATAACAATGTTTTTCATTAAATTATATTAAATAGGAAAACCATGGATTTTTAATGCTCACAGTAAATTTGATATTCATTTTTGCATAGGAAAATCCTGTTATTTTATAATGAATTTCATTTTTTCCATAATAATTTTAGACATAATCAATGAATGAATATTATATAATTTTAATAAATTAATTAACATTCCATATTAAATGTTCAGTCCCACTAATTATAAAATATCATTCAATATACAAAACCTGTGGTGAACTTATCTATCTATGATTTTGTTTTATAATTTCTCTTGTTATCACATCAATTAAAAAAATATTTTAATTATCCCATTATTAATATTTTTTTAAATATACAAATTTTATTTGAATAATAGATGAAAATTAGTTACAAATGTATCATTAGAAACTCTATTAGGAATAACAAAATCAGTAACACTATTATTAATGTCCGATAAAAATAAATATGAAATCTTCTTTATTATTTTATTATTTATTCTTTTATATAATAATTTTAATAATGTTTTCCCATATTAGATATTTATTTCTAACATTATGCTATTAAATTGCCTATAATTTATAAAAAATGTTACTAATGCATTATATGTATCAATAGTTGTTTTAATAGTTCTTCAATAGTGAAAATACCCAATAGATCATACCCTATATGCTAAAAGTGGTCATGTCCAATATGGGGGTTCAATTTAAATTTGAAAACATTATTACCAGGACCACCACACAAGTAAACTATTCAATCAATCATTTTTCATCCAACTAGAAATCCGTGGATTTTTTCCCTAAATTATATCTAGGTAAACTAGTTACAGTGGTTAAGATATGGCCATGTAAATTTTCATAAATATTTCCTAATTAGATTCCTCCTATCATGGAAGGTTGAAAGTTTTATGGTGATGATGTCCCCTAAATGATTTTTTATAATCATATAAATACAATTTTATATGAACATATTATCATGTTCCAAATATGTAGAAACGTTTGTTTCCTAAAAACTTCAATCAAAATTATTTGATAATCGTGAATAATCCTACCACTATGAATCATAACCAAAATAAACAGTGCATAATTAAGATGAAATTAAATGAACTAATCCATCCATTTAGAATTTAATTTTTCATATTTCTATATAGTCAGAATTTCCACTAGGGATCTTTTCAACCATCAACTAATTAATGTGGTTGAGTTATAGAGGTAAATGTAAACCAAATGGACCAAAATATTCAACAGAAAAAATAATGAATCGTATATTTTATATATTTAAGAAATAGTTTTAATATTTTTCATTTAGGATACTCAGTTTTAAAAGTTTTATATTAATTATAGATCATCTATGTTAAAAATCTTCAAAGCACACAAATTTTATTAACCTAAAACAACTGTTGGTGCATTAATCATGATATTAGATACAAAAGGGTATATGTTTCTCCTGATGATTATTATAAGATTCAATTATATATTTGAAATATATAATAACAGAAAATTTCCATACTAATAAGAAAACAGTATAAATAAAACTAAATGGTTTTAAAAATATATTATTTAAATTTTCAAGTCACAAAAATTTTAATACATTAATCATTGATAATGACTCTATATATTGATCTTCTATTTCATCTGTAGGTTATTTATAAATATAATATTATCTCAATTTTTTTCAATATTTATAATTTATATTTTGATGAAAGAACCACTATAATTGAATTGATATATATATATACACACATTATCATAACCTCATTTTATTTGGCAATACATCATTTTATTTTATAAAGTATATGTTTTAATTTTTTAGAAGAAAACGACATAAATAACAATGATAAAAATTGAAAAAACTATACCTTTAGAATATATAACATGATTCATTCATGATTTTCTATCATTTTGATAACACTTTCTCAAAAAGAAAAATGAAAATATGATTTATGAAACAACACCATCATTTATTTATTTATTTACAGGGAGAAGGAAATTACAGGGCAAGGTAAAGAAATACTAAAGAGAAGAGAGGGGGGGAAATAGTGCAATCCAAGGGCATACCCTTTAATGATGTTAAATCCCTAGGGATTGAGAAACTTAAGATTATAGAAGTAAGAAATGAAGAATTTATGATCCGCTATAGAGGCTAGGTGATCCGCCACATTATTTCCCTCTCAACATGTGTGAACCATTCGAATGATGGTGGATAGCATGCCTCAAAATTTTATGATGATATAAGAAATCGACCAGGAAATAGACCCAATGCATTGAAGGGAATTGTGGATGATAATTAATTCAATTTCAGATTCAAAATTAAGATGTTCCAGTGGCGACAATTGCAAAGACCAATGAGGAGGGTTTGGGCCTCCTCCTATAGAGAAGAGTTGCATCTGAAGTGAGTAATGAATGCTAAGATAACTGGGTCTCTAGTGTCATAGACAAGCCCTCATCCTTTGATGAACCCTAATATACAAGACCCGTTATTATTAGCCTTTACACCCATGGTATTAAGAATCCATCAGATCCATTGGATTCACAATTTAATGCCACTGTGTTGAGAGGCTTCGATAATGTAACTAAGTGACTGAAGGGATGGAGCATCCTTACATTTGCATGGGAGCATAGAAATGTCAATGAGAAGGTTTATGACTCTAGAGATGATTCCTCTTGGTGTGTAGTGGATCCCCTCATACCTCGCTTTGTACCCTATCTTCCATAAGCACCAACATCCTTCGTGAAAAATGATGTAATACGCCATTCTCTCTAGACCCCTAACACATGAGCCATAGAACCATTGGGCCAAATTGAGAAATTCACACAAATTTCTGGAGGAGAAGGAATTAAAATCCTTGAAGAAGGACCAGACATCACATGCCCATTAACCCTCTACGAAATTGTGGGCCACACATTCCTATTTGTTGTTGGAGTTGAAAGAGAATTTGTAAACCATGTGGATTCCACACCTTCTACTTTTATAATCGATGAGAGTAACATTTTTCCTAATCATCTAGGCAAGAATTTTAAACTTTGTGGGAATTTAAATCATCCAATCCTCATTCCAATAATCAGTGTGCCCTTAGAGAGAAAGATAACTATGAAAATCCTTTGCAGAGAAGGACCCCAAGGAGGATGGAGTAAACACACATGTATCCAGACTAGAGTTGAGCTCGATAAGGTTAAAGGTGTATTTTTAGTCTTATTTCTGCATTACCCTGATATATTAAAGGTAATTACTCGCCTCCGTGATTGAAATTTCGGTGGCTAGTATTCCCGAAAATCCGAGAACTGTTCCAGCTAGGTTTTGATTCAAGAAGGATAGATCCCCCTCCCCAATAATCCAGTGGGTGTGGGGAAGTAGGGCTGTAAAACAAGAGAGAATACTGGACATGAAGGGAGACGTGTGGCTTTCATGCATCTACGAGTAATCTACACAAATTTTTTACATTACCCACCCTGATGTGAGCGGCCCTCATGAATTTCCCCTGATAAGTTTGCATACCTACAGAGGATAGGGTCCACAAAGCTTCAAACATTAGTTATACCATCCGGGATGGGCCTCACCATCTTCGTCAAAGACACCCAATGGTATTTCCCATCAGAGAGATAATCCCATATGTAGCGGGCCAAGATATTGTCAGAATTTCTGATGAATTTTTTCGTTACTTTTATGAAGAGAGGGAATGGATGGGAGAGGCTAGTAGAATGCTATTAACATGCGCAATCATACCCCCAAAGGAATGAAATATGTTCTTCTAGTTGAGGATACATTCAGTGATATTATTGGTGATGTGATCAAAGTCACATCTCCAAAGTCTACCTGGAGATATAGAATCCCAATGATATTCCATTGAACAAATCCCTCTCGACATATCCAGAAGGTGGACCCAGGAGTACACCTGGCTGGAAGAGGATCTTCTAGAGATGATGAAGTTTCTCTTAGACCTGTTAATAACCTACCTACCCCAATGGTATTATTCCTCCACCACCCTAAGAAGCCCTCAAACTGACCTCTTATTGGAATTCATGAAGATTATTATGTCATCAGCAGACATGATGTGGGATATGGGAAGAAGATTCATCCTTCTTCATAATGGGAGTATCTCACCATTGCTCATGCATCTATGGATATGGTGACTGAGGATGTCTTGTGTGAGGATGAAAATAATCGGTGATAAAGGATTACCCTCTCTTAAGTGAGAGGCCTCCATAAAGAAACCATGAGTCTTACCAAAAAAAGTAACATTCAACCATGAGGAGCTAAAACATCTAAAAATGAGATCAATAACTCAGGGGAGAAACCCATACCTGAGATCACCTTGTTGATGAAGATCCATTAAATTCTATCATATGACTTGTTCATGTCAAGTTTAATGGCCATGTTTTAACCATGGGACTTTGTATTGAAACCTCTCATCATATCTTGCCCCAATGAAATAGCCCCTTTCATAGAGTGGCACTACACAAATCCATGTAGTTCAATGGAGACCCACCAGGGAATGTGAATGGAAATCCTTGAGTTGATGATGCCTCTATGATCTTTGTAAGAGAAGTTAAACATGCTAACCTATCTATAATGAAAAATGGAATATGGGTTCATCATTTTAGGAATGAGCACCAGTGTAGTGGCACATGCCACTCTAGGGAAGCTACCTTTCTTGAAGAATTCATGAATGGACTTTGATAAGTCATTTTTGACCAAATCCCAGGAGTCTTTGTAGAACATACCATGAAAAACATCCATACTGCGCGCGTTATCTACTTTGAGGTTCATAAATGCCTCCAAGATTTCTTTCTCCTTAGGGATGGTCACCAACCTCTCATTATCCTAGATAGAAGCATGATTGGAAATGTAAACTTGTATCCCCTCATCACCTCTTGATTAGACATTATAAATGTGTAGATTTTGTCTATAAACAAGATATTTGAAGATGTAATGGGCAAGGAACCCCACAACATCTATATCATCCAAATAAGTACAGTAATACCTCAAAATATTTGGGGGAACAAAAAGCATCCTCTATTTGATACAAGCATTGAAACTAGTAGTGTTTGTATCACCCTCACCAAGCCATATGGTCTGCACATTCTCCCCCGCCAGGAATTCTTATTTGAGGATCAAGACTACGAGAGTATCCTTCTTAGTCAGACGGTCTGGAAATATCCAGTCATTCTAGGCCCCCTCCAAGATAGACTCGAGATGGTCAACATCTAGCATGACTGATTCGATTTCTCTATCACTATGGGGGATGTCCTTAGTCCAAGCCTATAACATGATTTTGAGCCTCCTATTTTTTTTATGGATGGAAGACCAATAATTCCTTTGAGTTGGTTCACTCCATAAGTCTCTAACCAATAGATGATAACTCGGGATTCTAGTCTAATACTGAAAGAATCTGAATCGGTCATGGATCACCTGACTTGTAGAGAGGGATACTAGAATTGGAGAGTGACCCAAGATCCCATCCACCAGGTGTGTAACCATATTTTTGGGATATAAATTAATGGCTTCCATGTTCCCAAGGAATTATTCCAAGAGGCTCCATGAGCATTGATCGCCACGTTGGTTGTTTCACCATGTGAAACCATCACCCAAGTAGCTGAGGTCCATGAGGCCTTTTCCAACCATGAAGTGAGAAATGTCTAAACACGATTTCCTAGGGAACCACCCCTAGACTTTTTTATCATTAGGGTTGGATATCACATTAAAATCATCCCTGCAAACCAAGGAAGTCTACCAGGATTAATGGAATTCAGATCATCCCACAAAAGTTCCCTTTTTTGGGCATCAGAAATCCCATAAATGAAGTACACAAGGAAAGATCCCTTGTCGTGGGTAACCATGGTGGTGATATACTGGTCACCTTCCTGAATCAGGTCCATAGAGAAGTTCCTATGCCAAAATATACACATATGGCTATTGGATGGGTCTGCATGAATGGTTCAATGAAGCATAATTCTTCTCATAAACTAATTGATTTTGGAGATATTCTCCATATGTTGAAGGACATTAATAAGAGAAACATTGAGTTTGTAGATAGTAGATGAATGAAAATCCGTTTTGGCCTTGCCACCAAGTCCACAAGCATTCAAAATGAGTTTGGGAATCATTATGAAAATTTCACCCTAGCATTTCCCCCTAGGTTCATAGCCTTATTAATATGGGAGGAGTGATCTTCCCTTACATTCATGGACTTGGATCTTGTACATATACCTGATTTTTTTGAGGGAGGAGAAGTAGTAGGGGTGGAAAAATCCAGGGATCCATGGGACATCACTTTTCTGATTGAGGAGGGGGACCAAGGCTTGGAAGTAGTAGCTCGGTCTGGGGATTCATCCTCAGGATGGGGGAGGGTCCAAGGGGAGGATATAGACTCTTTTACTGTTGAATGATATGTATAAGGGGAAGGGCCATATTCAAAATCTAAATCATGGATAGAGAGGAGTCCTGGAAGAGGGGATGGGACTAGCAGGGGCAGGGTAGGGAAAGGAGGAAGGGAAGAGGAAGGACCCTTCAAATTCAGCACAATCCCGATATCAAGTACCATCAGAAGCATGAGAACTAAAGAAACCCAGTGGGCATGCTAGGAAGTAAAAAACCACATGTAGGAGGAGGGACGCAAGGCTGATCCAGGAACAATCCCACATACATGAGAGGGGCCTAGAAAAGAGTTTTTTTATTAGGTTTAAAAAAAAATTATAAACGGTCAGGTTAAATTTTTTTTGTCAAAATGCCCATCAAAGGCGGCATCGGTGGTGCCGCCTTTTGTCTTTACCCGAAAGGAGGCATCCGCAATGCCGCATTTCCCCTATATAATTTGTTTGAAATTTTTTATTTTTATTTTGTGTTTGTTTTTGTTTATATATATATTTATATAAACAAAAAAAAATTCAGCAGAATTTCTCTGCTACTAAATATCCAATGGTACTGCCATTACAGTAGTCTAGATTCTGATAGAATCCCTCACCCAGACCTCCCTTTTATAAGATAGGTTTCTCTAAATCCATTCTGCATTTCTGATGGGGAATTCATGTTTTTTCCTTTCATGCGCATTATATTCTGCATTTCTGATGTGTGATTGTGTTTCAAGTACGTGATTTTGAAAGACAATAAAATATATACTATGAAACGAATATAAATGGAAATTTAAACATTTATTAAACATATAATAAATATTTAAAAACAAAATGAATGTCCAAAAAATGTTATTGAAAACTAATCTATAAGCTTTCAAAAGTGCCAACTTGAAACTAAAAAATGGTTCATGTACGTGACTTTGAAAGACTATAAAATATATACTATGAAACAAATATAACTGGAACATTAAAATTTGATTATTCATATAAGAAATAATTTAAAACATAAAGAATTTCTGAAAAAATGTTTTTGAAAACTAATCTATAAGCTTTCAAAAGCGCCTAATTGAAACTTAAAAATGGTTCAAGTATGTGACTTTGAAAGATTATAAAATATAAAATATGAAACGAATATAAATGAAACTTTAAAAATTGGTTAAACATATAATAAATAGTTGAAAACAAAACGAATTTCCAAAAAAATGTTTGTGAAATGTAATGTATAATCTTTCAAAACCGCCAACTTGAAACTTAAAAATGGTTCAAGTACGTGACTTTGAAAGACTATAAAATATAAACTATGAAACAAATATACATGAAACTTTAAAAATTGATTAAGAATATAATTAATAGTTGAAAACAAAAGGAATTTCCCAAAAAATGTTATTGAAAAGTAATCTATAAGCTTTCAAAACTGCCTACTTGAAACTTAAAAATGGTTCAAGTACGTGACTTTGAAAGACTATAAAATATAAACTATGAAACGAATATACATGAAACTTTAAAAATTGATTAAAAATATAATAAATAGTTGAAAAAAATGAATTTCCAAAAAAATGTTAGTGAAAAGTAATCTATATGCTTTCAAAAAAGCCTACTTGAAACTTAAAAATAGTTCAAGTACGTGACTTTGAAAGACTATAAAATATATACTATGAAAAGAATATACATGAAAATTTAAAAATTGTTTAAAAATATAATAAATAGTTGAAAACAAAATGAATTTCCAAAAAAAATGTTAGTGAAAAGTAATCTATAAGTTTTCAAAATCGCATACTTGAAACTTCAAAATGGTTCAAGTACGTGACTTTGAAAGACTATAAAATATAAAATATGAAACTAATATAAATGAAACATTAAAAATTGGTTAAAAATATAATAAATAGTTGAAAACAAAAGGAATTTCCAAAAAAATGTTAGTGAAAAGTAATTTATAAGCTTTCAAAACCACCTACTTAAAACTAAAAAATGGTTCAAGTACATGACTTTGAAAGACTATAAAATATAAACTATGAGACAAATATAAATGAAACTTTAAACATTGATTAAAAATATAATAAATAGTTGAAAACAAAAAGAATGACCAAAATAATGTTAGTGAAAAGTAATCTATAAGAATTCAAAACTGCCTACATGAAACATAAAAATGGTTCAAGTACGCGAATTTGAAAGACTATAAAATATAAACTTTGAAACGAATATAAATGAAACTTTAAACATTCATTAAATATATAATAAATAGTTTAAAACAAAAAAAAATTCAAGTACATGATTTAGAAAGACTATAAAATGAATATACTATTATTTCTATGAGCTGTTCTTATATGGTTATCTAGTATTTCAGTTTTTATTTAAATTTTAGTCATAATTTATATTTGATACCTTTCAAAGTAGACTTATTGAAATATATAATTAATTATTAAATTTAAAATTAATAATTTTAAAAGAATATAAAATATAGAGTATAAAATTAGATATGCAATGCACGGTAAAAAAGAACACAAGGTCCAAAAATGGTGTGTTTATGTGGAGCCTCTGGTATTTGTTGCAGTGAATTGGATATCAAAATCAATACTGGATATCAAGAAAGGTTGAATCCACATTTCGTTTTGTGGGAAACAACACTGCAGTGTCTTAAATGTAGCTTAAGTGTTAAATTTAGTTTCATTAAATCTGGACAACCCCTTGTTTTTACCAAAATATCAGTCACATATTCGAATTAACCCTCCAATTCTGACGCCCATGGGTTCATATCGTTCGATGGGGGAGAGACGTCCATGGTAAACCTTCAAGTGAGAGTGAAGGAAGACACACTTACTATTTTGGATAAAACCATTCTACTGACATGAAAATTAATCAGGAACTCACATTTCTAATGTCTTTGACATTTTTTATCTATTATAATAGGTTTTATTTACATATATGATATTTTTTACACCTTATTATTTAAGTTAGGAATATTTGTTATTTTTGAAAGGTATGCTGACTTTAACAGAATAATTGATTATATTCTGACTGCTTTATGAGGTACACCTCTGATATTGTTAATGATTCTACATTTATTTATTTCTTGGATGTGTTTCATCTCCATCATTATCTAGAATTCATCAGAAGGCATATGAGATCTCAAAACAAATTTCTACTATCCTAGAGGATTGTTTTGCCTCAATCATTCAGGTTTGATTACCTGGAAAACATTATTGGTTTTTATCCCTTTATAGTATACTTGTATGTGAGTGTTTAGAATGAATATATCAATGAGGTCCTACAGAAGGCTTTTGAAGATGATGAGGGATACAGATTTGGTGATGAAGAGTTCGATGAGCTATGTGGAATCGTTGGTGTTTTTATCTGATCAAATGGAACCATTTTTATGTTTCAAGTAGCTTATATATTCTTTTTAATTTCCATAGACATTAAACATATAAATGAACATAAACAATCAATGTATATGTCTACGGTGAGGAGAGCATGTCCCACATTGTGGTATAATAATAGGACGTCCACGACGAGATCTCTAGGGAGTCTGATGACCTGGAGAAGGCTGGTACTCATGCACTGGAACATCGACCGTCATATCCTCCACCTCTGTGCCAGTGGGAGAAAATTTCAACTCTACCTCGTACTACCCTGTAGATCCTTCTCCCACCTCGGTGGTAGAAGGACCTGACATCATCGTAGTGAGGAATGAATCATGCGGTGGATCTATACCCGAAATCTTGTGATGGGTCTAGAGGCCAAGGTTGTGATGACTCTGCACCAAAAGGATGCAATCCATATGGAGTCCAATATGGAGAAAACTGAGGATATCCCATCAGAAAAGATGGATCCCATGACAGTTGAGGCATATCCTACATCGGCTCAGACTGAACTACTAGAGGGATGACCTCTGCCTGTGGAACTGGTGAGGCCTGACGTGCAGGATGACGTGGTCTACGTCATTGTGGTCATGGCTCCTTAGCAGCAGGTGCTGCAGGATCTTCCTTTGCATCAGGAACCTACTGTCTCCATGCCGGACGCTCGAAGAGGCTCTTGGTAAAAGCCTGGACAGATGCCCTCAGGTCCAGCGCTTCAGCATGAACGACCTCTTGACTGAATACTCGGTCCTCACCTCATCACTCATATTAATAAGACTGTCTTCGTGACTCTCCTGTAAACATATTAAAAATTAATTAGAAAATAACTCAATAAACATAGTAATATAATTTAATTAACTTACAATCATATGCTTCTCTCTGCCGGCTCGGGTAAGATATAGTATAGACTTCAATCTATACCATGGCTCATACACGTGCTGCACTGAAAGAGAAAACTGCATCGTAGGAACTCCCTGAATATGATACTCTGCGCGTCTGCACCAACAGTCAATAAATATGGCATGTACTCGATGCCAGTAGTCATCCTGCCTTCCTGTCAGCTTCATCCCATGAAGCCGATCTGTCTGCCGTGGCGGTGATGGAATCCGCTGAGTCAAGAGAAACTGGTGCATGACTCTGTCAGGCTGGTGCCACTCAACAATATGAAAGTGAATGAGTGGCACTACAGCCGTAACATCATCAAGACCAACCATGCATTATGACAGCAACTGATCTATAACAGACCCGTATGGAACCCATGAAATCTGAAATAACATATTACCCAAGTTGTTAAAACTCTAAACTAAAAAGATAATGATATTAAAGTTGTTAAAAAGATATAGGATATATATAGATACCTGATGGGGTAATAGAAAGTCCAACTCTAGCCGATATACGGCCAAATCGTGTCTCGGCACCGCAGTGAAATTGTGTCGCTGACACCACCTGTAAAAAACAACATCAATAGTGTTAATAATTAGAAATTAAAGTCAATAACTAGCATCCTAAGTGAATAGAAATGAGTGATCATACTAGCATCCACGCGGAGCGTCATGCAACACCTCCATCTCAACAGGAGGACCAGTAAGATCAGGGCATAATCTGGGGAAGTGCTCCCATGCCCACATCTAAATAAGGATGACACATCCCCCGAGCCCTGTGCGCCGACTGTCGGATATCCTGCATAATGCTCGGTATGTGTATGCCAAGCAGGCGGATCCCCAACTATATGACCCTGCCTGATCAAAGTCCTCCAGCAGAGGTATATACATCATGTGCACGTGCATCCCTGAATGATCTGTACACATGGTCCCTCCAATAAGGCATAATATATATGCATGAGCATAACAAATCACCGTCTGCTCGTCAGCATCATCAGGTAAATACAGAATCTGTGACTCCAACCAAAACATGGATATGGATGCTTCATCGGTAGCTCTACGATCAGACAAAATATCAACACCTAACAAGGGCTGAGCCAGATCGGGCCAAGATTCCCGAGTCAATCCAATAACGGGTCTCCCCTGAATAGGAAGACCAAGAAGCACAGCTACATCCTGGAGGGTGATGGTCATCTCTCCCTCAGGCAGGTGGAATGTGTGTGTCTCTGGTCTCCACCTCTCCACGAGTGCAACTAGTAGGTGATGATCTAAAAATGTAAAATCTGATACAGCAAGACCGTAGAATCCAGCACGACGCAAATACGGTCTAATGGCAACAGGAGGCTCCGTGTGATGAAAATTATGCATTCGACGCACCCTGATCAATCGATCTGGACCACTATCTATCACAACCTATGAACAATGGGTAGCCTGCTGAATGAGTAGTACGGTATCATTCATCTGCATATAAACAAATGAAATATGTTGTATGTGTAAAATGTAAATATAACATCATGATCAGTAAAATATTGTGATTTGTCAAATGCAAGACATGTCATGTTTATTCACAACGTTTTATGAAGTTTTTTTTACCAAAACAAGTCATGTTCTTCAAGGCATATTAATAAGATATGCTTTTATCTAGAATTGAGTGATTTTTAATATATGGTTTTATATATTTACATATATAAAACATTTGTCTGTGTTATATAGATGTTTATTATAAAGGGATGTGATTTATAATTTATATATGATTGCTCACATTATGGTATGTTTCATATTTATTTTGTGTCAGTCACATTGTAATGGCCCGGACCTCTCCGGTCCATTACTTTGTGAAAATGTGGTTTTGGAGGTGTTCCAGGAGGTCAAGGTGACATATCCCCAACACTTTTCCAAATTTCCAGTTCTCTAAACAGTGTTTCCAGTTTTATGAACTGTATCGGTAGGTGAACAGTATTTCTATTGGTGAGGTTCCTTGAACAATGTTTCTATCGGTGAGGTTCTATCGGTGGACTTATATCGATAGACTTGAACAATGTTTCTATTGGTGGACTTCTATCGATAGACTGGAACAATGTTTCTATCGGTGAGGTTCTAACGGTGGACTTCTATTGCTAGACATGAACAGTGTTTCTATCGGTGAGGTTCTATTGGTGGACTTCTATCAGTGGACTTGAACAATGTTTCTATCGGTGGACTTCTATCGATAGAATTGAACAGTGTTTCTATCAGTGAGGTTCTAACAGTGGACTTCTATCGGTAGACTTGAACAGTGTTTCTATCGGTGAGGTTCTATCGGTGGACTTCTATCGGTAGACATGAATAGTGTTTCTATCGGTGAGGTTTTATCAGTGATGTTTTATCGGTATACTTGAACTGTGTTTCTATCAGTGGACTTCTATCGATAGACTTGAACAGTGTTTCTATCGGTGAGGTTCTATCGGTGGACTTCTATCGGTAGACTTGAACAGTGTTTCTATCGGTGGACTTCTATCGGTAGACTTGGCATAGTAAGCATGTTAAACCTTTTGTGACAGCTTACTGATTAGTTCAATATGGATTAATGAATCCCTTGTTTGATAATTTATAAAAGGTTTTTGAGTTCCCTCTTCTTTGTTAAAGGGCCAAGAACCCATGGATGTGATTGTTGTTTTCCTGTTGCTTGTGTTGAGCCTCCTTTGTGTTTAATAGCATACGATTCTTTGGTAGAATGCCGGAGAATATGGTAAAGTATTTCTGTAATTAAAGTTTGATTAAATGGTGAAAATCCACAGGGATGGAGATACTAGATTTTAAAGGTGATGTGAATGTTAAAAGGTGTAGTTGATTTTTCTTATGTGATGTCTTTTTAGTTTAATGTCGAATTTTTCATGATTAATTAATGTTTAAATAATTAATTAACGTACAGTGGAACTAGTAAAATGACAATGGAGAAATCTATTAAAGCTCTTCAAAAGTTTGGGAACTTTTAGTTTCCCCTTTCAGTTGTAGTACTTTTGCATGTCATTTTATATATGTACTTGGGTTTCTTTTATATTTCAGTTTTGAGTTGTAGTTGATTGGTGTCTATATTATCTTTCTCTTCTACATGTTTTCTCTTAGAGGGTAATGCCTCCCATTTGGGTGCTTATTATACCCTCGGTGCTAGTCGCCAACCCAGGGCCTACTGGAGGTGGGACTCGGGGGTCATTATCTCTTTTCTCACATGGCTAGCCAAGGAGGGGTACACTTTGTGGGGAGGGGGTCGTGACACACATTATTTTTTAAAAACCAATATAAAAGGAAGATATAAGAACAAATTTATAATATAAAAATCTACAAATAACAACAATACATCATTGGGCATTAGAGTGTGAAGTCGACCCAACAATGTTAGGACATCGTTTCCGATTATGACCTTCTTGATGATATATGATGCATCTCAAACTCTATCTTTGTTCTTGAGGCCAGTCCATCTCATTTTGCATCCTATTGGACTTCGGTCTCCCACGGGGATGCAATAGATTCTTATCAGGTACCACTATCGCCGGATCTTCAGGCATTGGGAAATAATGAAACTCGCCAATAGGTTTCCATGGCGCAGCATAACAGTTAGCAATGGTGTCCATCCGGTACACTTGATCAACATACGATTCCCCTGATATATTAATAGAGGCACATGCTGCGATTGCGTGTGATCATGGAAACCGTAAAGCCTGAAAGTTCCCACTTTGTCATTGCCTCATTCCTAGTAATACCACCATTTTTTCACCAACGCTATTTGTGATGGGGTTCAACTTCTCTTGAACTTCAAATCGAGAGTCTTCTTGCCAAAATAGACTTACATGCTAACCATAAGCTTCTTCATTGTTCTTTTCAATCTCTCGTTGAAAATTTCTTCCGTATGTTAGCCCGTGGTGTGTTCCATATGATGCTAGTTTTTTTCTATCAACAAAGTACTTCACGCAACGATATAATGTCTTCTGAACTACGGCAGTTATCGGTAGCTTGTGCAGCCCTTTGAAGACACCATTGATGCACTCTACAATGTTGTTGGTCATGTGTCTGTACCTCTTCCCCCCATCATATTCCAATGTCCATTTTTCTTTTGGAATCCGCATCATATAATCGTAAACTTCTTCATTAACATGAAGGATTTGTTCGAAATGTTATTCAAACCATTGTTGATCCAACTCATATGCTACACAGAATAGATGATATTTCTTATATTTTGACTTTATTTTTACGTTGATATAAAAAAAACAAATACAATACATACCAAGTCTGGTGATTTCCTTCTTCATCGGTTTGTTGTGAAATTTCTTATGGAAGTTGCTAGAAATATGTCTAATACATAACCGATGATGTGAATTTGGATAACCCCATGTATCACGATCCGCATTGATTGCCTCATTAATTGCCTGATGTCGATCAAATATCAAACAAACACCATGAGTGTTAGGAAAATTATTACTGATACATGCCAAAAACCAACTCCATGATTCATAGTTTTCTTTCTCTAGAATGGAAAAGCCAAGCGGTAGAGGTGAACGATTTCCATCTTGGGTTGCCGTAATCAACAATACACCCTTTTATTTTCCGTATAAAAATGTTCCATCAATCTGAATGAATCATTTACTAAAACGAAATGCGGAGATACATGGTAGGAATGCCCAAAACAATCGATGAAATCTATCACGAGATGGATCAAGTCTGTTATCATGAGACACATATTTGTTTGTATCAAGATGGAATACAACTTGGTTATGATGACTCAGTATAGCAAGCAATTGCGGCAATACTCGATATGAGTCATCCCAATCACCAAAAACCTTCACAATTGATTTTTTGTTTCACCTTCCATGCCTTATTATACGAAATCTTATAACCAAATGTCTATTGTATCCTCTCTTGCACAAGGGCTATCAGAACATCTTGACATGTCCTAATCATCTCAACAATAATGGATGACACAAATTCTGCATCCAATGAAGCATGATCTTGTGTCAGGCTTGGCTGAACGCAAGTATGGGTTACCTCAATCTTCGAGATTCTCCAAACTCCAAATACAATGTTCGGAATTGCCCTCAATTGAAATCTACAATCATCCCCATATTTCTCACATCGTATGACATATCTTCTACGATTTGATTCGTAAACTACATAGCTGTAGTGCCTCTCAATGTGAAATCTCGTTAACGTATTTTTTAATGCATCTTTACTTGAAAAATTTCTTCCAACATATAAAGTCTTGTCAAGCTCACTAAACCAATCTCGTATAACACCAATAAACTCTATTGCTGGTGTAAGAACATTATCTTCAAATTCAGGCACATGTGTCATTGCTTCTGACCAAGATGCAAAAGGTGGTGGATGATTTATTGTAGGTCGAGTTTTTTGTACAACTACTGCATTTCTCAAAACATATGTTGTTCCTTCCTCATCACCACTATTATCATCATCTATTTTATTATTACGAAACTCCTCATTATATGTTGGGTTAACATGTATATCCAGGAGATCAATTAGGTTGTTCTCTTCTTCATCATTTGGAATAGTCTCAACTTCATGAGGTGGACTATCTTCAATGACCCTTCTAAGTCTATTTATATGTATAATGGGATATTTTTGTTGTACAGTAGAAACATCAACATATAACTCCATCATCGTACCATCCGATTGTTGAGAAAACAAATTAATTACTTGCACTTAGTGTGCATCATCAACCAATGGACAATCTATATGCCACAATGTTGACGGGAACTGCAAATGTATATAACTCATTGCCTTGATCTTTTGATCGGGTCCTAGATTTAATGAGCCACTAATTATGTCTCGAAGGTCACTTAGGGTTACACAATCACTTGTATTAACCACTGTTATTGGTTGGGTACTGTAAGAATCTCCTTGCTTAGTTTGAATAACCTCCCCATAGCAGTACACACAAGCAAACATTATGCTCTATGTAAAAAAAGGTTTCTGATCAAGATTCTGACAATTTAAGTGACATTGATGGTTAACAATATAATATTATTTATCCATATTATTTTTAATACGTTGACTGATTTTTTATATTCAAAAAACATTCAAAAATCAAAAGTTTTTATACTGTGAATAATTAATTAAACTATCTTATATCTTAAACTTGAATGTTTCTACACTTCACCATTCTTCAATCATTAGTTATTTCTTACAAAATTAATAATTTGTTAGTAGAGTAAAAAATAAATAACATGTCCTGCAAATATAAAGAACACAATATTTCGAGCTTCTGGCCTTTATTGCAACGAATTGGATATCAAAATTTCGGAATAGGTTTTCTGAAATTTTGATATTCAATCTATTACAATAAAAGCCAGAAACTCGAAATATTGTGTTATTTATATTTTCACGACATGTTCTTTATTTTTTTTAATTCATTTCTAATTAATCATTCCTAATATTTTTTCTTTCACTCGGTGTTTTGAGTTAGTGTTATTTTTAACTCTTATTTATTAATCATATCATTAATTTATTATTTAATTTCTACTTAATCATTAATTTATTAATTAATTTCTTCTTAATCATTAATTTATTAATTAATTTCTACTTAATCGTTAATATATTAATTAATTTCTACTTAATCATCAATTTATTAATTAATTACTACTTAATCATTAATTTATTAATTAATTTCTACTTAATAATTAATTTATTAATTAATTTCTACTTAATCATTAATTTATTAATTATTTTATACTTAATCATTAATTTATTAATTATTTTCTACTTAATCATTAATTTATTAATTAATTTATACTTAATCTTTAATTTGTTAATTATTTTCTACGTAATCATTAATTTATTAATTATTTTCTACTTAATCATTAATTTATTAATTATTTTCCACTTAATCATTAATTTATTAATTATTTTCTACTTAATCATTAATTTATTAATTATTTTCTACTTAATCATTAATTTGTTAGTTAATTTCTACTTAATCATTACTTTATTAATTAATTTCTAATTAATCATTAATTTATTATTTATTTTCTACTTAATCATTAATTTATTAATTATTTTTCACTTAATCCTAATTAATAATTTATTTATTAATTAATTTCAAAATATTCAATCAAATGAAATAATAACTATTAAGATCATTACGAAGCTAATAATAACAAATATAAAGATAGTACTATATGTGTGTTTTTTTAATATATATTTGTTTTCTAAGATATTTTAGTAGTTTATAAAGAAATATAACTTTCTTAAGAAATCCCCTGGGAGTGTCAAACTAGAATGCAGCAAGACCCATTGTCATGCACCAGTTCCCGTTCGAGTCTAGCTCAAATCGGTGTTTTCGGGTTTTATCCCTAGGTACATCTGTGCCAGAGCCACATTCACTTGTTTGTATCCAGACAAGGATTTCACTTAGAAAACATAATATTTATGCTACCAAAATATCATATTTAAAACTAACAAGGTAATTACACAATCTAATCTACTAAAAAATTTAATATTTACAACAAAAAATAATTCAACTAAAAACACATTAAATTAAATAAAATCATACCTCTAAATGATGCTTTGCAAAAAAAGCCCACAACCTTCACCATACAAGAAAAATAAGATATTCTAGAGAAAATATGAGAGGGAATGGAAGTTTGGAAGTGTGGAGAAGGGGGGGGGGGTCGCTGCCCTTTTATAGGGCGAGAGGGCAATGGAGGCACCCGCGGTGCCGCCTTTCGAGATGACATCATGTAAAAAGCGGCATGCACGGTGCCGCCTCTGCCACATCAAAGATCTGGGCAAAAGGCGGCATCCGCGGTGCCGCCTTTTGCCGGCGGTGGAAAGGCAACAGCCGCGATGCCGCCTTTTCCCCGAAATGCAAAGGCTGCAATGCGGATGCCGCCTTTGAGGGCTATTTTGAAAAAAAATTAACCTGACCATTTGTAGTTTTTTTTAAAACTGTATAAAAAAACTCCCTAGAGGAGGAGCTGGGTAAGTAGCTCGAGGGATAGTAGGGACTCCCACTGTACTGGGATAGAGACACACCACCTAAGGGCTAGCCAATGTGCTCCTAATAGAGGACTCCTTGGGAGGTCAGTGATGCCCTCCTTTTTGTTGTTTCCTACAGACGTGAATACCATTACCCTAGAGGAGACAAGAAGAGAAGAACTAGAAGTAGGGACTTTCACAAACAAGCCAGATCCATCTTGGGAGACTAGTGGTGGAGGCAAGGAGATAACGGAGAATCCAGGCTAGGAAGTTCTGAGAGTCAATCCGCACATCGCGTCCTTGAAAGAGAGGCCAAGACGAGGAGTCTCGAGAATGGGACCCGATATTCTCTTGGTCAAAGCGGAAGCTGCTCCACTAGAAGAACCTGGATCAAAGGTCACCCGGGGCGGAGGCGTCATCGCAGGATCAACGGGCGAGAGAGAAACTATGGGAACAAATTGAAAATTAGGTGGCACGTAGGGTCCATTATCATTAGAATAGAGAAGCAAATCCATCACCTCTCGTTTCTAATTTACAAAAAAAAATCGTAAAATAACATGTATACGATATGTGAGACTGGTATATAATTGAATTATTAATAATAGTATTTTTCATAAATCTATTTAGTTCCGATAATATTGAATTATTTTAAAAACTCCTCAAATCTAAAAAATATAAAAATAAATTATTCTTAATATTATATTAGACTAAAAATATTTCTATGAAAATAGTGAACAAGTAAAATAGAAAAATCATTCATCTAATGATAATTAACAAATTTTATAATATTCATCTGAAATTTATATCTCTTTGACATGGCACCCCTAGTTCAAGGTATGCTACTTTTTATTGATTTATATATGTTACAGAATAAATATCATTGAGCTTCAATGGATTTCTTGTCTTCAAATAAGAAATGAAAGGGATTTATATATTTTTTGGAATTAATATTCCATGGAAAATATTATGTGTAACATTTTATTTTTATAGTCATGTTGAGTTTTCTATTAGTGAATTGGTAACTATTTTCTTGAGGCCTCCCAGTTTGGTTTTAGGGGTTAATCGTGAGAGTATCTCTATGGTAAACATGATATTAGAAATTTCATAGTGGAGGGTATGTTGATTATATTGACCTATGGTCTATAATGTGTGGATTGCTAGAAATTTAATCTGATAAATCCCCACATTAGAATCTATTTTATAGAGGAAAAAATATGATGAAAGGACATTACATATACAATGTTATTGAATGTTGTTCTGATAGAAATTTTTTATAAAATTAATAGATTCCTCAAAAAATTATGTATGGAATATATTTTCCATTTTTAGAAACCATGTGTGAGATTCATATGGAATTATAGATCGATTAACTTTCAATTACTCATAGAAAAACTATCATTAATCATTGGATCACTAGATCACGTGAATCGGTGGTTTCTGTATGTGGGTTCAGATACTTTCATTATTATTAAAATTAATCTACTCTAATTTTGTAGGATTAACATTCATTATATAATTTTATATTATCATGTAATACTACAAATAGAATGACGATTATTGTTTTCTATAATAATGATACATAAAATTATATAAACAATTATACACATCATATTTTCATTACTTTTTTTCTCTGTTGATTTTTAATGAATGTATTGTGTTCTCTATCAATTACCCATGTAATGTGATTGTCTTATGATCAAAATTCATATTTCCATGTGGCATACTAGTTTATAAAATGATGTTAATGATGAATTGGGTGGCACCTAAAATTTCACAACAAAGAATAATTATGGGTCTACTAAATGTATATGATCATGTGTTATATCTTTCATAGGGTCCCATTTATAGGGGTTTCCATTATTTAAGACCTAGATTTCAGGGATGCCTTTTTGGTGTAGTAATTTTTTTATTTAAATATTTCAATGAAATTTAATTTTTTTATTTGGTCATTTTGATCCGTCATAGTTATAAAAATGCAGTATTTTTTCATCAAATATGTTCTTGTCCTAATGGAATGAGTTTGTTTTATTTTACGGTTTTATTATTATTTTTTTACACACACACAACAAAGGAAAATTTGAAAAATGTAAACAAATTAAACAATATACTAGTATGTTGAATTTTCTCTTACATTACATGTGAAGAAAAACCATGTAGATTTAATGTAACACCCCAAAATTTTATTAAAAATATTCTTTTTAATTTCATTAATGTCTTGTGTTGTATGCTACACCAAAAGAAGCTTTCACAACACGCATCCTTGACTTTCCTTCCATTACACGCAATCGCGACCTTCTTCAATAGCGTGTGTAGTATGCAATAACGAGTTTCACTAAACAGCAATATGCTATTAAAATATTATTAAAACTAGACGTTATGAATAGTAATAACCACTTTTTGAAATTTTGTAAATTTTATTTTTTTCAAAATGGACTTTATTTTTGGATTCGTAATATCGAAATTATCTTAGGGTGAAATTTTGGTACTTTTCGGATAACTTTCATTTTCTGATGAATAGTGAAAATTACTAAATTTTAATTAAAAACAACTTTTTTAATCAAAATAATTAATAGTGATAAATTATTAATTTGAGTGGTTTTAAAGTATATTTAGAATATATTTTTATAATTCAATACAATGTTGGTCATTGGATGTAATTTCACATTTACACCAGACATAAACAAGTGTTAATCTTTTGATAGTTATAATCTCTTAAAAACACGCTATTTGTTGTGACAGAGGAAATTAATTATAAAATTAATTAATGAAACTTATATGTTGGGAATTTTGTAAAATATAAATGATTTTTGAATTCGGAATATCAATTATATCTTAGGGTGAAATTTTGGCATTTTCTGAAAAACTTCAATTTTTGATGAATAGTGAAACTACTAAGTGGTAGTTAAAAAAAATTAATTTTTTCATAAATCTTAATTTTACCACTTCTTTGAATGGAATTTCAAAAATCCGAGAGACATGGTTGATGTCAGTAAGTAAAATTTGGTTCAATGAGATGAAAATAATTTTGGTGAATAGTAACTTTTTACTTTTATTTACCACAGTTAAAAGTAAATAGGGTAATTAAGGGTAAAAATGATATTAATATTACCCTAAAACATGTCCTAATCCTATTGGACAAGTGTATATCGACCAAAAACAACCTTAAGTGTAAAATATTATCATTTAGGCCCACTTGGATTAGATTAGGACATTTATTATTATTTAATTTAAAGAAGAGTTAAAAGAGTTAAAATCAAAGTTTATTTAATAAAAAAAATTTAATATAGAGTTATACATAATATATTTTTGACTATAAATATTCATTAGAAAGATAAAACGATTTTCTACATAATGGTATTTTATTTGTAATTTTTATACTTTATATAATTTAATTTATTTATGACACAACGATTATGCAGTAATTACCTTTTTAAGAAAATATTGACATAATTGCTGTTATAAATGCCCCAATAAATGTAATTTGAGACTTTTTATGACTTAAACTAATTTTATAGGTTAATATGATATGTTATTGTTTATTTAAGTAACTTGTTTCGAACTTATAATGCTGTTAGAAATTTCATAAAAATCATATACCAAATAGTGTCAAATTGACATAAATTAGTTTTTAAAACAAATATTATATTATTAATTGTTATTTAATTTCTAAAAATCTAAGGTTCGGCCAAATGACTTAGATAAGTATAGATATATTAATAATAAACAACTTGGGGTTCGTTTGGCTTGATATAGTAAGTTTATTAACCATATAGTGTAAGAAAACAAAAAGACACGGTAAAAGTTAAATTATTTAACTTAGAGTTAAATCTAATTGATAAGGTTAAAATAATAACCTAAACTTTTCTAAATCCTCTTGGATGAGAGGATTTCGACCCATACCCACTTTAGCTTCTAAATAAGACCATTTGGAACCATTATAAACTGAATTTGACCTTAATATAAAATAATATTTTGAGATTTTCCTAAGATGCCCCTCTGCTCTCTTATAAAAGGGCACCTCCTCCCTCTCTTCCTCACACCACTTTGAGCCTTCATGCTCGGCCAACCCCTGCCACTTTCTCCTCTCCACTTCCCTAGAGACATCCTAGAGGTCATGGTGTTCTTCAAAGACCAATTTTAGTGCCCTAAAATAAGGTCTCAAAGAAGCACTTCAAAGAAGAGGTAATGTCCGTTACCAATTCTTTCATCTTTATTTCTTCTTCCACTTCTTCTTATTTAGTTGTTTCATTATGAAGTAATAACATCAGTATCACTCATATACTGGTATTTTATTATAATTATGAAACAACCCTAATTCACCATCTATCCATCCTACGGAAAAAGAAATCACCACGCGTGCGTACGTACAGAATACCGTCTCCACGCCGTGGTGTAATCTATTTTCCGCCACCACCTTAATTGGATGGGTATAATGGTGTAATGAGTAACTATATATTATTATTATAAAGTTATATTGATACTGAAATAGTATACATACACTTCAACACAATTCCAAGACCATGGGAACGATATCATCGCTCGTGCGTACGTACGGAATACCGTCTCCACGACGCGATGAGATTCATTATCAATGATTAACCATTCATGAATGATTATAAAGTATATATAATAAGTAATAATGAAATATATGACATAATAATGATACTGGATTTATGTATATTTATATGTATGTCATCTACTTAATTCCATTCAATTCAATAAGGAAACGAAAACAGCGTTCATGCGTACGTACGGACTACCATCTCCATGAACGGTGTATTTCATTCCATTTATCAATATATTATATATATGTATATTCTGAATATGTATATTATATATAAATAATGTTTCACATTTTGGATATAAGTAATCATGATCCAAGTAATCATATTAATAATTACAAGTTAAAAACACGAACGACAAATGAGACGATTTTACCCAAAACGCTACTTTAACATGAATTTACAAAGGAACTTGTAATATAAAGTCATAAGTGGACCATATATGATATAATAACAAAGAATATGATTCTAAAATAAGTCAATAACATTATTTAAATCATTATACAGGTGTTTTGGACACGTACAAAGCAAGTCGGACCTAAGGTAAAGAAAATATCACAATCTCATTTTTATCCGAGATTGCTTTTACTTTGGCATTTACTGGGGTGTATTTTATCATCCACATACATGTTCCCTCAATATGTAATATTATTTCCATCCTCCTACAATTGTTTAAATCTAATTTTACCCTTCGGTGAGTTTTTATTAAAATATATGAAAGGAATCTTTTGTCGTTTTTCATACGAGGTACTTTTTGACTTTTCCGACAAAAGTACGAAGAATGGTTTTTTAACTTATATGGCATGAATGAATTTTTAAAACATTATTTCAAAGAATCTTCTTTACAATTTTTCAAGTTTATTTTTAATCAACTTCTTTTAGTTTATAATTGTACGACATGTTAAGAAAGGAAAAGTGTTTTTGAAGCAGAAAGGATATTTTCCTCAAGAATGGAGTTCAAGTGTTTTATCAAAATTATTTTCCATCTAAGATAATAAAGGGTTCTGTTTTTATCTCTATTATTACATTGATTTGATAATTTTGTTATGGAATTATTTTTATGAATTCCTTTATCTTATATGAATTGTTTTATGATTTCATGATGTTTAATATTCCCATTTTTATTACATGGGTTATGAAATGATGTATGATTTATGATTTTGTGGCACACAAAAGAATGGTATCATTATCAGATGGCTGGGACCTATATCTCCCTCCAATGCATTGGGTAAAGATTTTATATCTCATGAGATAGACATGGCTGGAACGGTAGGTTATACCGGTTCAGTGAAACAGGACTGGAACGAGGGTGACTCGGTTCAGAAAGGGACTTTGACCACTAAGATAGTCTTGGAAATGAGTCTTGACTAACAAGAAATGATTCTCTATGATTATGTGTGTATGACACAAGGTTTCATGTTTCAAGTTATGATTATTACCCAAAAGGCCCAGGAGTGAATCAGAGATCCACCCCTACCAAAATTTATTAAATAAAATAAAGTACAAAGACAAGCATCAGAAGGGGGGTTAGCAAAAGTTATGTGCTTTTGTATACGATGTGATTGATATTTCTTTTGTTTACCCTTACTGAGCATTTGAGCTCACCCTTTTATGTTTTCTTTTCCCCAAGACATAAAGAAAGGATTTAGGTTTTTTAAAAAAAAGAAGATCTTTATGGGAGATGTTCAAGATCTTTCACCACGATTAGAAGATTATATTCCGAGTTTCCAAAGACACTAAACTATTATGGTCCTTGTGTGTGTGTTTTTGTTATGTACTAATTATTCTGCAAAAGTAATTTAATGGTCATGTATGTCATGCTTCGGGCCTCTACAATTGGTATCAGAGGAAAGGTTTAGTCAAACTTTGGAAACTAGGATGCGAAAACGTTAGTGAGATCCCTAGAGATATTTCTAAGGTATGTCTAGGGATGTCCCTAAGGATAAGTATATGTATAGGATACGGTCCTACAACTACAGTAACGATCATAGAATTTAACCTAAGATGTTAGATATTGAGGATACTCCACCTTTATTATGTTGTTTTCCCTAGCATGATTTTTGCCTCTCACACTATTCTTTTTGGGTTTTAGACGATGGATGGAACCCGAAGGAACCGTGTTGATCACTGTAATGGACAATGCAATGATTATCCCCCTGAAAAAACAAATGTTATGGGAGATGGAGTGAAAAATCTTATTTCAATGCTTACACAAGCTATGAATCATTCTGGACTTCCAAATGAGCAGAGAAGGGAACAATATTCTATTGAGTCCTTCATGAGGCAACGTCCACCTTCTTTCAGTGGGACTTCTGATCCACTTGTTGCTGAACAATGGATCAGTACCACTGAAAAGAAATTCTCAGTTCTTCAATGTTCTGAACATGATAAAGTCATCTTAGCAGTATATCGTTTGGAAGGTGAAGCTGATCAATGGTGGAATCTTATCAAGAATACGAGGCCAAGGGATGAAATTGAGTCCATGGAATGGGATGAGTTCAAGAACTTGTTTTTCAGTAAGTACTTCCCTCGTATTATTCGAACAAAGATGGAAAAGGAGTTTCTTGAGCTGAAGCAGAAGGATGATGAATCTGTTGGTATATACGGAGAGAATTTTACAAGACTTGCAAGGTACGCATCTGGCATTATCATCCAACCTGAAAGTTAAGTTGATCGATTTTTCAGTGGCTTGAAACCAAGTCTTCGAAGGGCATTATCTATAAGAGACTTCAGTAGCTATGAAGAAATTGTGTGTTGTGCTATCAAGGTGGAAATGGAAGTTGGTGTTACATATCCATCTCATGGTTTTGACAAGAAACGAAAGATGGAGTTCAAGGAGAAATCTCAGAATAATGGTGAAAAGAAGATGAATGTTTCCTTATGCTCAAAGTGTGGAAACAAGCATGGTGGATATTTTCTTAAAGGGACTAGAAAATGTTTTAAGTGTGGAAAAGAAGGTCATCAAGCAGCTGAGTGTCGAGGTGATGGAAAAAGGGTTTCTAATGATGTGAATAAAGCAAACACTGCAGAGAATGCACCACTAACACTGCAATGCTTCAAGTGCAAGGAAATTGGGCATTATGCTAATAAATTGCATAATCCAAGGGTTAGTGATGATCAACATGAGCAACCACAGAAGGAAAAGGACAAAGGGAAGTCACATGCGATCGCTATTGGCGATATTGAATATGACAACGATGTGGTGGAATGATTAAGTGTTTATGTAATGGGATTCCAAAATAATGTGGTATCATTAAGTATTGGAATATTTATGTGTTGTTATAATGTGGTATTCAAAGTGATTGAGATATTTTTGGAAATAAGATGATATGCGAATAATGAAGGGAAAATGAGAAAATGAAATGTTTAACAGTATTCGTGAACTTATGATTGATATAAGGACTAAGTGATATCATGGTTTGAGGATATAGAATTTTGAGGATTTTGGTATGTGGAAAGTGTTAACTTTTAACTGCATTCATGTTTTCACTAAGGTTAAATGGGTATTCATTCTTCAAGAAAATACATGATTAAGGTATTTACATATTTGTAATTTGACCAACAAGATATATCTTATGATATATGGGGGTAAATGATGGCATTCACATGATTGTTCTGTGACATTTCAAGTAATCATTTTATTTATACTATGAGCTTGGACCGAAGTATTTTAGATAAGCCTAAATATTAGAATGGATTATGTTGGACATAAGTTAGGATAAAACGTTTTTCGATATTATTGATGGGATGTTATAGTAATATAGCTTTAGAAAAAGGACAACCTGCAGGACGGGCGATAGCCCATCGCGTCAGACAAGGCTGTGGAAATCGAACCCACAATCAAAGTGCGACTGGCCTTTATTGCCTACCACTGACCTACAAGAAGTCCCTGTTTAGTAGAAACTAGTTTTATTATATTAAGCAGTATGATATATGAAGTATAAGTCCATTTTGGGAACCATATATGATTAATCTCACTATATAATGACTTATGTATATTTAATAACTTTTGCTAACCTTTTGTTTGAGACAGATGGAATGACCCATCATTCTATCACATGATCTGCTAACACTTCACGAATAACAAATTCAACTTCATTTATTTAAGAGATGAAGTGGAAATTGTTCAAGGCATGAACAACAGTGAGATTGTACCAAAATAAATTAAGTATTTATTCTAATTCAAATTTTCAACTTTAGGGAAATGATCTTGAAAAACAAAAATGTTGTCCTAGTGCTCTTATATCTGATTAATCAGATCGTACCTTAGATCGTCACAAATTTATGGCTTTGTGATTGCTAGCTTTTCCATAGCCATGTTCTCTACCACTCTCCATCAGAACATGATGGTTAGATTTCTCTTCCATATCCATATTTTCACCTATGTGGAAACCCAGTGATTAGTTTATTTGGGTAACAGTTACGTTACATACTTTTGTTTTTAAAGATTGGATTTGGTATTCCTTTTTACAATGTGGGTTTCTATTAAAGAAACTTTCAAATAGTAAACCATTTATAACCCCGACGAATTTCGAGGGCGAAATTCATTTTAAGGGGGGTAGAATGTAACACCCCGAAATTTTATGAAAAATATTCTTTTTAATTTCATTAATGTCTTGTGTTGTACGCTAAACCAAAAGAATCTTTCACAACACGCATCCTTGACTTGCCTTCCGTTACACGCAATCGCGACCTTCCTCGATAGCGTGTGTAGTACACAATAACGAGTTTCACTAAACAGCAATATGCTATTAAAATATTATTAAAACTAGCCATTATGAATAGTAATAACCACTTTTTGAAATTTTTCAAATTTTATTTTTTGAAAATGGACTTTATTTTTGGATTCGTAATATCAAAATTAGATTAGGGTGAAATTTTGGTACTTTTCGGATAACTTTCATTTTCTGATGAATAGTGAAAATTACTAAATTTTAATTAAAAACAACTTTTTTAATCAAAATAATTAATAGTGATAATTTATTAATTTGAGTGGTTTAAAAGTATATTTAGAATATATTTGTACAATTCAATACAATGTTGGTCATTGGATGTAATTTCACATTTACACCTGACATAAACAAGTGTTAATCTTTTGATAGTTATTATCTCTTAAAAACACGCAATTTGTTGTGACAGCGAAAATTAATTATAAAATTAATTAATGCAACTTATATGTTGGGACTTTTGTAAAATAGAAATCATTTTTGAATTCGGAATATCAATTATTGTTTAGGGTGAAATTTTGGCATTTTTCTGAAAAACTTCAATTTTTGATGAATAGTGAAACTACTAAGTGGTAGTTAAAAAAATTAATTTCTTCATAAATCTTAATTTTACCGCTTCTGTGAATGGAATTTCAAAAATCCGAGAGACACGGTGGATGTCAGTAAGTAAAATGTGGTTCAATGAGATGAAAATAATTTTTGGTGAATAGTAACTTTTTACTTTTATTTACCACGGTTAAAAGAAAATAGGGTAATTAAGGGTAAAAATGATATTAATATTACCCTAACACATGTCCTAATCCTATTGTGCAAGTGTATCTCGACCAAAAACAACCTTAAGTGTAAAATATTATCATTTATGCCCACTTGGATTAGATTAGGACATTTATTATTATTTAATTCAAAGAAGAGTTAAAAGAGTTAAAATCAAAGTTTATTTACTAAAACATTTTTAATATAGGGTTATACATAATATAATTTAGACTATAAATATTCATTATAAAGATAAAACAATTTCCTACATAATGGTATTTTATTTGTAATTTTTATACTTTAAATAATTTAATTTATTTATGAAGCAACGATGATGCGGTAATTACCTTTTTTAGAAAATATTAACATAATTTATGTTATAAATGCCCAAATAAATTTAATTTGAGACTTTTTATGACATAAAATAATTTTCTAGGTTAATATGACATGTTATTGGTGATTAAAGTAACTTGGTTTGAACTTATCATTCTGTTAGAAATTTCATAAAAATCATGTACCAAATAGTGTCAAAATTGACATAAATTAGTTTTTAAAACAAATATTATATTATTAATTGTTATTTAATACCTAAAAATCTAAGGATCGGCCAAATGACTTAGATAAGGATATATATATTAATAATAAACAACTTTGGGTTCGTTTGGCTTGATATAGTAAGTTTATTAACCATATAGTGCAAGAAAACAAAAAGACACGGTAAAAGTTAAATTATTTAACTTAGAGTTAAATCTAATTGATAAGGTTAAAATAATAACCTAAACTTGTCTAAATCCTATTGGATGAGAGGAGTTCGACCCATCCCCACTTTAGCTTCGAAATAAGACCATTTTTTAACCATTATAAACCGAATTTGACCTTAATATAAAATAATATTTTGAGATTTTCCTAAGATGCCCCTCTCCTCCCTTATAAAAGGGCACCTCCTCCATCTCCTCCTCACACCACTTTGAGCCTTCAAGCTCGGCCAACCCCTGCCAAATTCTCCTCTCCACTTCTCTAGAGACATCCTAGAGGTCCTGTTATTCTTCAAAGACCAATTTTAGTGCCCTAAAAGAAGGTCTCAAAGAAGCACTTCAAAGAAGAGGTAATGTCTGTTACCGATTCTTTCATCTTTATTTCTTCTTCCACTTCTTCTTATTTAGTTGTTTCATTATGAAGTAATAAAATCAGTATCAATAATATACTGGTATGTTATTATAAGTATGAAACAACCCTAATTCACCATCTATCCATCCTACGGAAAAAGAAATCACTGCGCCTGCGTACGTACGGAATACCGCCTCCACGCCGTGGTGTAATCTATTTTCCGCCACCAGCTTAATTGGATGGGTATAATGGTGTAATGAGTAACTATATATAATTATTATAAATTTATATTGATACTGAAATAGTATACATACACTTCAACACAATTCCACGACCATGGGAAAGATATCATCGCTCGTGCGTACGTACGGAATACCGTCTCCACGACGCGATGAGATTCATTCTCAATGATTAAACATTCATGAATGATTATAAAGTATATATAATAAGTAATAATGAAATATTTGACATAATAATGATACTAGATTTATGTATATTTATATGTATGTCATATATTTAATTCCATTCAATTCAATAAGGAAACGAAAACAGCGTTCATGCGTACGTACGGACTACCGTCTCCATGAACGGTGTATTTCATTCCATTTATCAATATATTATATATATGTATATTCTGAATGTATATATTATATATAAATCATGTTTTACATTCTGGATATAATTAATCATGATCCAAGTAATCATATTAATAATTACAAGTTAAAAACACGAAAGACAAATGAGACGATTTTACCCAAAACGCTACTTTAACATGAATTTACAAAAGAACGGGTAATATAAAGTCATAAGTGGACCATATATGATATAATAATAAATAATATGATTCTGGAATAAGTCAATTACATGATTTAAATCATTATACAGGAGTTTCGGACACGTACAATGCAAGTCGGACCTAAGGTAAGGAAAATATCACAATCTCATTTTTATCCGAGATTGTTTTTACTTTGGAATTTACTGGGGTGTATTTTATCATCAACATCCATTTTTTCTCAATATGTAATATTATTTCCATCCACCTACAATTTTTTAAATCCATTTTTACCCTTCGGTGAGTTTTTAGTAAAAGATATGAAAGGAATCTTTTGTCGTTTTTCGTATGAGGTACTTTTTGACTTTTCCGACAAAAGTACGAAGAATGTTTTTTCAACTTATACGACATGAATGGATTTTTAAAACATTATTTCAAAGAAGCTTACTTTACAAGTTTTCAATTTTATTTTTAATCAACTTATTTTAGTTTATAATTGTACGACATGTTAAAAAAGGAAAAGTGTTTTTGAAGAAGAACGGATATTTTCCTCAAGAATGGAGTTCAACTGTTTTATCAAAATTATTTTCCATCTAAGATAATAAAGGGTTCTGTTTTTATCTCTATTATTACATTTATTTGATAATGTTGTGATGGAATTATTTTTATGAATTCCTTTATCTTATATGAATTGTTTTATGATGTCATGATGTTTAAGATTCCCATTTTTATTACATGGGTTATGAAATGATGTATGATTTATGATTTTGTGGCACACATAAGAATGGTATCATTATGAGATGGGTGGGACCTATATCTCCTTCCAATGAATTGGGTAAAGATTTTATATCTCATGAGATAGACATGGCTGGAACGGTAGGTTATACCGGTTCAGTGAAACAGGACTAGAACGAGGGTGACTCGGTTCAGAAAGGGACTTTGTCCACTAAGATAGTCTTGGCAATGAGTCTTGAATAACAAGAAATGATTCTCTATGATTATGTGTGTATGCCACAAGGTTTCATGTTTCAAGTTATGATTATTGTGATTACATTTCACTGCCATGATTTATCCCATGTTATGAAATTATGATCTATTTTTCATTTTAAGATTTCTAAAAGTTATGTGCTTGTGTATACGATGTGATTGATATTTCCTTTGTTTACCCTTACTGAGCATTTGAGCTCACCCTTTTATTTTTTCTTTTCCCCAGGTCATAAATAAAGGATTTAGGTTTTAAAAAAAAGAATATCTTTATGGGAGATGTTGAAGATCTTTCACCACGATTAGAAGATTATATTCCGAGTTTCCAAAGACACTAAACTATTACGGTCCTTGTGTGTGTGTTTTTGTTATGTACTAAGTATTCCACAAAAGTAATGTAATGTCTATGTATGCCAGGCTTTGGGTATCTACATTTTATTAATATAGCAGGGTGGATTTTTTACTACTCATGGTATATACTAGGGTGTATATACGTATTTGGTGCCAAATTTACCCATGATGTTTTTTTTTTTTTGGAAAATTACATTTTTTGTTTTTTGAAGTGTCTTTGATCGTTCTGTTATAGAATTCTATATGATATTGATTGGTTTTCGATATTGAATGATGTTACATTTATAATATTGTGGTTTTATATTGTAGTTTGTGTTGTGTGTGATGGTAACTAATCTCATAAAGATACAATATAACCATATAATTTATTTCAAACATCGATGTATGAAATATGAAACGAAAATTGGTGGTATAATGGGGGTTCCCTTATGACACATGTGATTTGAAATATGTTGCATGTTTTTTATATAGGATAATTTGAATTTAAGTTTAATGTTTTTAGGGATTATCTATTTAATACAGGGGTTTTAGTGTTTATGCCTATAATATTCCATGAAAACAAAAAATAATACATGTCATTTTAAGTTTATTTTTGGTTATATGTTCATGGTGAGCTCAACATGAGTGATAATAACACCATTTTACGGGGTTTTGTGTTGTTATGAGTGTGGTTATTGTGTGTGGATACCAACAAGAATCATGAACACCATTATCAAAGATATGTTTATGAGTTATCTATTTAAAGATGGTTATAACTTCATGTTAATGGGTTATATAATACCAGTATAATTCACCACATAATAATATACATTATTTTTAGATGGAAATCTACTACAGAATTCTTTGTATACATAGAATAAATTTTTGCAATGATCCCCTTAATTTTCTAAAAAATTCCAAACAACCAAACAATATTTATTGACAATTTGATCATAGAGTGTAAACATGTTATGATATTCCTATGGGTTATTAATTCTTTTTTGATCCAATGAAATCAAATGAAAATAAGAATTATTTCATAGATATCTTGGTCTTATAAACATGAGTTTTCTATAATTTATTTGTATGTAGATCTTCTTTTAATAAAATAATCCTTCTAGAATATGAAGGATGATCATTTTTGAGGTGGTTGAATACCATCTAAATATGATCCTATTTGAATATGATATCATATGGTATATGATTATATATTTTTTACAATTTATCCAAAAAAATTAAAATTTATTATACAATAAACTATTATTTTCATCATTGGATTTCAAATAATGGATTTCGTTGTGCATAGGTTGAACATGATCTTGTTTTTAGTATGTTTTAATCATGTGAATTATCTTGACTCATTATTTTATAATTACCTATTACTTTTAAATTTTGGAGAACCCAAATGGGACATCTTGTATGCTAGACCATTCTTCTATTCTACTATATTAGGCATTTCATTATGTTCCAAGAATTGAATCCATGGTTGTTTTTTTGTAAATAATGTAGGTTTTTTAAATTAAAATATTACATTACATATATATATAATTCGTTAGATATTATGTTACCCATATATGTTCACAAATATTTTATGTCTGAACCATATTTATTTTCCTATTGTAATTTGGGGGATGTCTCATATGCATCTGTTATTGGTTTATATACTCAGCCCCTGTATATGAGCAGAATTGTGAATGCATATATTAATTATCATCATATATGAAAGGGGACTTGTCTCTATATTATCATCCATAGAACTATATTTTAGTAATAATTGTTAGTGGATCAAGGACCATGGAGTTTTCATGGTGCAAGGAATGCATCAATGATCCATTTGAAAGTATTTTTATCTATGAAGTATTTTAGTTTTTTTTTAAAAAAATTTGTTGTATGTTGCTTTCTATTTAATGGTAAACTATATTTATGTGTTATGTTATAATTGGTTTGGTTTTATTTCATGAATTAGTTTGATATCATGGAATTTTGGTTGTCTTTTAATGTTTATTTGATGTAATTAGGTAAATATTCCACATTTGAGATCACATACCATTGGAATTTGTTAATATCATCTGGTTTTTAGGTTCTGTATCTTTGGATATGGGAATATTTTACCTCCCCACACTACGGTGATGGGGTATGTGTATAAAAACTAGTTTTGGTTTTTAATGTCTGTTACATTGTTTGTAAAGCATGGATATACTATGTGATTGGACATGAAATATTGAGTGAAAATGTGTTTATATAACCACAATAAATAGAAATTCATGTTACCATGATAATATTGGTAGAAAATTCAAAAAAAATATATCTATGTATGGTTTTTGCTATTTTTTGTTGTTTTTGACAATGAATGTAAAATATCTTGCTTTAGAAATAGAATTACCGCTATTATATCACCATCAGTAATATTTTTAATGGATCCAAAATGTTATCACAAACTGTATTATTTTATTTTTGTTTTCATCACTTTGTTAAATAATAATAATATTTTTGTTAGTTATTAAGAATTTTTTCATTGCTAAGGGAAACTCTACACGTCACTGTATATAAAAATCAGTAAGAGTGTGTTATAAAAATTGTGGTTTGGATGGATCCAAAATTAAATAAATCGATTTTAATATTCATTATAGAATCTATTTAGGATATAAAAAATGAATTGAAAATAATAAAGAGTACAGTACTGATCATTCATAGGAATTGTGAGATATAAATTCACTAATCTTTATAGGGTGACTAAGTATATGATAATTTAATAAATGGCTAGTCAATATGAAATTAATATCCAATTTATTTCAAAACCTTAAAGGAAATAAAATAAATATAGATGTGTATATGCCATAGGAAATGTCACCATAATTGTCAGATATTTTGTTCTAAGATAAGGTTGATCAATGTCATTATTTAGCACTATTTTTTAATTTCATAATTAAATACACTATTCCCAAAAATTCTATGAATCTATAATGATGGATTTCATTAATATTAATAATATATATGTTTTATCTATTGAGTATGAATATTTATTTATCTTTCATTATTTTTATTTGACATTTTATCTAGTGATAATCTCAACACTTTCTTGTTTTTATTGTATTTATAACAAGAAAGTCATTTTACAATTCAACAGTTCTATAATACTAATTAAGCAGACATGGTGAATATGTAAATGAAAAAAAAATAAGTATATATAATTTTTTCATAGTAAAATGAACACATTTTTTAAATCTAGGTATGGGTAGAAACTATAATGTTAGTAATATGAATACGAGGGAAGGAAATTGCAATATGATTTTTTTTAAACTCAATATATGGGGAGACCATCCAATCATATAGTTTTTATGTACCATGCATGTTTTTTATATTGTGGTACTTTATCCCATTCAACTGGGAATTTATGGAAATTACATTAATTTGTTACAACTATAAAATAACATGGCATATGAATAATTTCTTTACCTATCCATTATCCTTATACAGTGGAAATTATTTTATAAAGACACAGTAAATGACTTCTAAACCTGGATGATCCTTACTATGTATTTATTATTCATTGAATAAAACCAACTAATGTGATTCCATGAAAACAAAAATTGATAATTATGATAAATAGTAATTATATGGAACGAATGCTCTATGTGGGGGGGTTTCATTAATTTTTTTGATGATTATCATTAAATGGTTATCAAGTAACTAGATCCATCAATTTTTAGTGGATTTATTATCTATAGTTCTATATTAATGGAATTATTAAATGATATTGCATCATCCCTACCATTTTTGGATTCCCTAGTGTAAAATCATGTGGGGTTTCATGAGAATATTATGTTAAATATTTGGATAATCAAAACAGTCCTTATATAAGAGGATTGTATGGTATTTTTGAGTTTTGTGTGTTTCATAACTATTAATGATGTCTAATTGGAAATAATTATATTTAAAATGAATATAATTTATTGAATATTATGTATGAATTTGGTGGTCTCATTTTTAAAGAATATTGATCATCGTTCTCGTCATTGTACTTTATTATCTCTCAAATTAGATAAGAACTTATTAATAGGATAAAATGATATTAATGATGGATGATTACATACTATAAAGAATTATGTTTGAATCCTCTACTAACAATTTACAACAGAAACTATCAGATCAATGGTTGCGATCAGAAAAAAGGTAATATTATTATATTAGATTAATACCCTGATGATTTTTATCCAAATGTATCATAATTACCACTTATTAGAGAAGATAAATTAACTATAAAACAATATAAAGTGAAAATCCTTATTTATCTTTGGTTATATATGATGACAAAGAAATATCGCCATGAATATGATGATTAGTTTAATAAAGTTGAATAAATTGATTTATAAGATCAATTACATCCCCATTGGATACTCTAATATTATTTTTATGATAATAGATGGAAATAATTTACAATTTGAGGAATATTGTAATAATTATGAACTACTGTTAAATATTTAGTATCCAATTGATTGAATTGATGCGATTTTTGATCAATTGACAGGATCCATGTGGTTCTCCAATATATATATATGATCAATTTTCAACATACTAAATATTTTTAATGAGGATATTTGAATCAAAGTATTACATTATCACTATGACCACTATGTGTACAAAGATATTCCATTTTCTCATAACAATGAACAACCCATATTCGAGTAATTAATTAACTATAGATTTATCTATATCATGATTGATATTTGGTGGTGTTTGTTGATGGAATTTTTATGCACCATAAAAAATGAAGTTACTTTGAATAAATTTTATAAATGTTCATGAGTATATTTTCGCGAGTAAATGCCTATTTAAAAGTAACTATACCTAACTTATGGATATATTATGTTGGATTTATTGTTAAATTCATATATGAGGACATTGTATTAGTCAATATTGATATAATTTAGAGATTCATCTATGAGTAACATCTCATGAATGTCTGTAATATATAATTAATTTATCTATGAAAATTTAATTAATATTAAAAATTATATTATTTCTTTGCACAATAATTTCCTTAGATTACCTTGACCGTGAATGGTATCACTTTCATATAGAAAATAAATTTATGAAATCATTTTCAGAACTCAATATTGTCTTACATTGTCATATTACATTATCTTAATAGAACTATTTGTGGTCTAGAAGTTATATAATGATTAATCAAGATATGTTTTCTATTTCATTCTCATATAATAGAACATTTCATAGACTATAGATTAAGAAAATTTTGGGATAATGAAATGAACAATCTAATACATTATCTAGAATTTTATACCATTATTAATGTATTAAAAAAATAACTCAACTTTGGATTTAGGTAGGAGTTTATAGAATACAAAAATCATAAAACATGGAAACAAGTACTCACACAAAATGGATTATAGTGTATGGAAATTTTTCTGAATATATTATCTCCAAATGTTTGCTTATAATAAGGATTATAGTAAAAGAAATGAATCATCATTATTTGAAGTAATATGTCATTAATCTAATAATAAATTTATAGTTTAATCATGAAATTGTGAAAAATAATAATCATAAGATTTTTTACATAGACAAGGAGTGTAAGGATAAGTTAGTCATCATTATTTTTATTCCAATCAACATATCCCCAACATAGGGTAGAATGTCAAAAACATCACTAATCAGACCCAAACTTCCATACCACTAAGATAATTTTTACTCATGGGAATCACATTAATGGATATATGATGGTGAATAATTAATTTCCATTCATATAGAACATCAATGTTTTTCATTTTTAATTACAATAAAAATACACTATGTTTATTGTTATTGGAAGTGGTCTGGAAAACTAAGTATTCAAAATATGTAGAACCAAATGAAATACTATTTATAGTAGTCAAGATGGAAGTGTAGTATCGTTAAAACTATAGGAAGATACATTGAATAACAACTATTAAATGTTTAAAATCAATGAACATGTAACATTTTGTAATATCTACCCATACAGATATGATAATTGTAGTATATTTTAATATACATTTTTACTAGACTATTTAAGACATTCTGGATGAAAATATTATTTGGGTGATCGGGGACCAACATACCATGTCAATCGACATCACTATAATTAGATAGAAAATTTAAATTATCGATTAATAATAGTTTTATATAACTAAATTGGTAATGTTTTTGGCGGTATTGGTTTCAACAGTCTATGTATTAAACCTTAGATTCACATAATGACTTGGGATGTCTATACAACCATCCCATGGAACATAGTTGAAAATGATCAATTCCTTCCAACCACAAACTTATTTTCCATATGATAAAACTAATTGAAAAATAAATGATTTACTCAAGGCTTGTGTAGTGTAGTATTATGGTTTAGGGTATGGTCATTTTACTTTAGTATATTTTCCAAAAAATAATTATTATCAAGAGTTCATACATAAGGATATGATTGAAGTATTGTAGGACCCAGAATGAAAAACTACTCAATATTGGGTATATATTTATAAAATATAACAAATTAATCCCAGTCATTAACATAAAACAATAAAAACTATCTAGATTATAAGGAAATAAAAGACAATGAACCAAATATATTAGAAATATTATAATGATTAACAATAATATGCCATATCATTTGAATTGGATAAACACATTGTTCATATGAGTATAAATTATATTTGACCATTAATTGTTTTATATTTACATAAATCTTGGTCATCAATATGTTTTACAACATTAAATTCTTGAGTTCCTTGGTGATGTGTCCAATTAGATGGATTAGAATCTAATATTAATTTCCTCACATAACTTTTGAAATATATATCAACTAATGAAGTACTATTTATATCCAAATCACATGAATAGATTAGATTATTTTTCACTCTAACAAGAGGATTTTTTTATTTCAAAACATAGTTGACATTATGAATAGATAAGAGTGGGTCATTCATGGAAAACTCATCATATATATATTCTACAGACTATGGATTAATTATCAAATTAGTTACATGGTATGGGAATATGAGTGTCATATACAAGGGGATTTTTCAAGTATTTTCTACTGTACATTCCAACTGTAATATTCATTCAATAGAAATTCTAATTGTATGTATAATGAAACACATTATACTTGATTAATATAGTAGTTTTTATTTTATGGCATTGTTTTATTCTATTTTTTTAGTTTTAAAGGTGATCATTGTTTATTAGATGGAGTTTGGGATACCACAGTGTCATCATGAAATGACACTAACCATGTTAAAGGGTGTGGCCTAGCATGTTTCATCACTCTGTTCATGTGAGATCGATGTGAGTGAAAACATATCCCCACCATGGGGCATCTGGTTTTCATTGGGGTAGTGTTGTGAGGTTACCCCTATTGGAAATAGAATGTCCAATATACCATAGTGGTTTGTGTGGAGTTTGTATCTTGTTGGGGCCATCATAATCAAGGATATTCAAAATTCTATGGAGAAATCACATTTACATTTTCTAGTTGATTTAAGGTAAAACCATTATGAAAGGATTTTCTCTATATTGGGACATCAAAAATGTTTTTGGTATTTTAGGTTTCAAAAAATATTCAAAAACAACAAAAAATATTTCATGAAGATATAATCCATTAGGGGAAATCATATGAAATATTAATTATTTTTTTGAAAGTTAATTTGACTCAATTAAATCCTCAGAAAAAATATCATGATTTATTGGATTTATTGGAATCATTTTCATTTACATTCTATTGATAGGTTGGTAGATCATAATAATTATTAAAATAGTTATACTCACATTTTTTTAGTATAATTTCCAAAAGGTAGGTGGAATAAGTTCTAGTTTCGTCATATTGATACATGAATTTTTTTGTTTTCTTAATTTAATGTTTCTATATATAAAGGAAAATATTGAATGTATTATTTTATAGTCAATTATTATTTACAACATAAAAATATATGAAATTGTTTTTTCTTCTTTAAATTAACATGGTCATCTGATTTTTAAGTGTTCATCATATGAATGTATTTTTACTTGTTTTTTAAAATATTCGAATCACTTCTGAAGTTTAATGAAAATTAAATTCATATTAAATATAATGTATTGGGTGCTATTTAAATTAAGGATATCATGTTAAACGATGAATGGGATCCATTATAACATATTGTTCATTGTACTCATGGTAAGAAATTTTTTAGTGTTTTTTTTGGGAATTGTGTGGGTTGTTACATATAAATTATATTCCTAATAATGATAACATTTTATTTTGAAAAAAAATCTCATGGATATTGAAATATAATTTATGTGAGAAATCATGTAACTTCCCTTGGGAATATGTTACATTCCTTTGTTTGAATTCATTATTTGGCATATGTAAAGTTTCTATATATACAGATTTGTGCTATTGAAGATATTATTTACATGATACTGGTAAAGATAAAGGAATCATGTATTATATTAATTTCACTATGAAGAAATAGTAAATGATACAAGTGGATCAATCTTGTAGTTTTTGTGGTGTAGGGTGTGGTTTCTAGATTTGGCACATTAGTATTCTATTGACTCATTTTGTTTTGTGGGTTTTTTTAATTTTTTCATTTTTTATATGATGTCTATCATTTAATTTAATCTAACAATTTTTTTATATATGTAATAATATATTTTTTTATCATTACGGTTTTATGTTAACATTGTTTTGTATGTGTTTGAATAATCCACCAATGATATCGTATACTCCTAAAATATATTTTCAACAGTTTCAATTTATGGGATCAAAATAATTTTTTTAAAATTTTATTCTAACATAAGAAAATTGGTTAGTGTCATGATGTTACATGCCAAATGTAAAAGTAAACGCTTTTGGAAATCATGATATTCTAGGGATTTCATTCTCAAATTTTTTATCTAAGAGTAATAGTCATATGATTAATGTAATTCTGAATGATTATTAATTGGACTATATAGAAATATTACAGCACCAACCACCTTGGGATAATATCACACTAAAAAATATCATTAAATAACTAATTTCTAATTATTTATGTGAATAAAAAATGGTATGATATAAATGATTATAAAAATCAGAGATTATGTAAAATATTGAATACAATTTTGAGAAGAACATGTAGAAGATATGTAGATTAATGAATAAGCTATTCAGCAACAAATTTGAGGAAAAAATTCAAAAAAGGTTATATTTTTTTTAATAAAAAATGGGACCAAGTATTTATTATTGGTAATAAAGAATTCCATATATTGTCTCTACTAAATTTGGTTATATGGTTTTGGAGAAAAAAAATCCACTTAGCTATATAGGTCTCATTGAGATTATTTATCATTCTATAGCGATTTCTTATCAAATTTTCTAATGACTAACCTATCCTATTTTAGTGATGAGTCCCTTGTGTCTATCTTGACGATTTTTTTAATAAATTACTATAGTGTCCCATTATTTATAAACAAAGATATTACATCCAAATAGAATAAAATTCTGTAAAAAAAATAAAACAACCACACTAGAACTATATAGGTTTAATAACTTTGGAAACATGGAAACATAATCACGTGATTCATAAAACAACTATATTTTATCCTGATTATTCCTTAATAACTAGAATCATTTTTTGAAAAATATTAATTAATACATTTCTTCATATCATAGGGAAAATACACATAATAGTTGGTTGAGCTTACATTTTCAGTAAGGGTATTTAATGGAGTTAACCTAATAATAAGGGAATAATAACTTGATAATAACATCTAAAAATTATATCCATTATATCAAAGATCACATTATAATTACATGGAAGAAATCATAGATTTTCATAAAAAACATAAACAAATTCCAAAAGAGAATAACATAAGATAGGGAATTTTGGCATAAATATCAGTATAGAAAATGATTTACATATTCCTAAAGGATAATTTATAATACCATCATATTATACAAAGTCTATTAATGACACTTGGTCACTTATCATTCTAGCACTTTTTTATATAATTGAGTTGCACTCCAATTCTTATTTTGTATTACCGAACAGGGTTAAATTTCCATTCTAATACTGTTTCACACATGAGATATAAATATTTACCCATTTAATTAGAGGGATATATAGGTACCACCTATCACATAATTAAATCCATATATATTTGTTCAACCAGAACATAATTCATTCATAATATCATAACCCATAAAAATAAATGGGGTTTTAAAACATAATTCTATCATAATCACTACACCATGAAAAAAAATGTGTGTCATAAATCTCATTTCATCAAATTCATAAACCAAACATAGAATGAAAATGGATATTATACATGAAATTATTTTCTAATAAATCATTAGTAAAAAAAATTAATTTTATCATTATTGGAAAATAATTTTGACAAATTCATTGAAAATAATTATTCAGGAAAATATCCCTTATGTTTTAATTTTTTTTATATTGATTAGAAATTTTAAACGAAAAAATTTTTCATTGAAAACTACCTTGTATGAATTTAATTTATTCTTCAAGGAATTATAGAATCATTAAAACATGAAAAACTTACCATGATATTAGGTTATAAAACATTCCTTTCATACTTTTTCTAGAAATGTCTCAAAGACCCTCATTTTGAAAATGAAAAAAAAGATCATGTTCAAACCATTTAGTAAAAATTCACCCATGTGTAAAAATTAAATAAAAAATTATATAAGAATAGTTAAAATATTTTGGAATTATTTTTTATGAAACATACACACAGACAATTAATTTCCCCTAATATATACTTACGTATAAACTATCCTGAATAATAATGAGATTGTGAAATTAAACCTTACCTTAGGACTTCTTTCCATAGTAAATATTTGAACCTCATGTATAATGGTCTAAAAAAATTTATTCATTTATACCAAAACCATATTTATTTTTATGACATCATATATGATCCTAGTATAACTTTTTATAATTGTTTAGTTAATAATTTTTTATTAATACCCATTTGTTTGGTGTTAACTGATTCATTTTCTAATGCATGTTTTTTCATATATGTATTAGTTATTGTGTATATTATGTACTCATATAATATAAATAATTATATTAAGGTAATATATATAATATTTATTCAATATACTCATTTATATAATCATTCTTGAATAGTGAACATGGAAAATGAATCGCATCGCATCATGGAGACGGGAGGTCGTAAGCACACACGAGCTATGGTATCATTTCATTAATGGTAAAATGGTAAAAAAGTGGATAGTATTATTTTTTAATAATCAATATAATGATATAATTATCATATATATTTTATTTTCATTAGTATAACTATCCAAATAATGTGTTTAATGAAAAAAAATTATACCACGACGTGGAGACGGTAAGTCCTAGGTACACATGTGTAGTGATCTTTTATTAGGATGGATAAAATGTGAAATATAAATATTCCATAATTATAATATTATTGTAACATATTTGATACTATATTTGTTACTTTAAAATGTAATCAACACATTAATTGTAAGTAGAAGAAGAAATAATTTTGAAAGAGTCACTAATGATGATTAACTCTTCTTCAGTGAACTTCCCTTAGATACCCTCTTAAGGAAAATCTGGTAGATATTTTTAGAATACCAAAAACACTATAATGTGTTCATGGAATCTTAGTAGATAAATTTGGAGTGTTTGGTCAGTACTGAAGGATAAAAGTGATTAGAATAAGTGAGGGAAGAGGATATACTTTACAAATGAGGTTAGGGGATCTTTTAAAATAATCTAAAAATATAAATTTATAATAAATTCTATATAAATAAAAACACCTCCAGAAGGAAATATATTCAAATATATAATTAGATAATTTTGTAATAGAATCCAAAAAAATATTCTATATAGGTTTTGGTATTATTGTAAACCTTATAATTTTGATTAACCCTTAGTTATCCTCTTTTAACTATAACTAAAGTAACAAATTTTTAAATATTAAAAGGTTGTAAATTTTACATATTTAGTGTATATTAAATCATAAATGATCAATTTATAACATTTTAGACAATATTATAATTTATTATTATTTTTGAAAAAATTTAATGTTTTTTATGTGATTTCACAAAATATTATTTTAATTAAATATCATTACTCTAAATTTTTACACTACTAATTACATGGAATTTTAAAATTTCAATATAGAAAGTTAAATTCAAACCATATATATTTTTGTCTCCCTATTATATCAACATCATCCTGAATATTATTTTATCACATTAATTACCTGAAATTATATTTAGTTTAATATTATTGTTAACATTTCCTTGATATTTAAATTAATAAAATAATTAATATAACAATGGGGGGAATTTATTTAATATTTTTATTTTTTAATAAAAATTAAAAATATAATACCATTATGAATAGATCTCTTATATATTTTGGAATAATATTTAGAGTCGAATATAAATTATCTGTAACGATATAATAAAACAATATAATATTTAAAACTTGAATGTAACATATTTAATTTCTCTAAAATAAATTATAATAAATATAATAATCTAATATGAGTGGTACCAGAAAACAAAGACAAATTTGAATATGAAAATATCCTTCCATTTTGAAAATGTAAATTTTGATTCATTTCGAACATACCATTTTCCCCTTTGGGCCTATAAGGGATATTTAAGATAATGCAACTAAAATTTGGTGACATTATTTGATATAAATATTATATAAGACTTGTTCATGGAAAAGTGTCCTTTAAGCCACATAATTTTTATACATTGTTGTTAAGGGTCTAATTTCATTCATCAAATAACTTTTTCCATGTGCTAGAGTCATTTTATAGTCTATCATTTTATTTTTATCCAAAATTTCCCAATTTACCATTTTATAGTGGTAAAAAAATTCACCAAGGGTACAATTAATATTAGAAAATTAATAATTGTAACAATTCATTTTATTTTTACCATTGAAATAAAAATTATTAATATAATTTTGATATTTTACATCCCAAATGTTTTAGAATTTAATGTCAAATAAAATCAGTAATGTGACATGAAAAATGGTTTTTTTTTAAAAATTTCCATTATAAAAATAAAATGTTTATATAAAAAATTTGTGTATAAAATTATTTTCACAAAAATAATTTTATTATTTTAAATTAAAATGATCTTTTTAAAATAAAAAACTAATCCCAATCAAAATTTTACTTTGTATAGAATTGAACATAAAATACAATTTTAAATAAAAATCAGTATTTTCACTAAACTACAATTTTTATCATAAAAAATATTAAATTTAAAATATTATTAACATGATGAATTAAAAAATGAAATTAATTTTTTCTAATATAATTTTTAGAACATCTAAAAATTAATATTCATTCATAAATAGGAGAAAAATCATATTAGAAGTGTAAAATTATTTTTCTTAAATTGTCAGACTATTTTATAAGAACTCACAATTAAATTCATATTGATTTGGAGAAATATATTTATTTCATTAATTAGTTTTTCATATTTATTCCTGTAAATATAAGGGCTAGGATATATTAATAGTGTCTTTTAGTTTTTTTAAACTCACTGTTGTGTTCCACACAATCTATTGTACAATTAACTTTATTTAAAGAGAGACATCTTTTCATATATATTTGGTTGATGTGTTCTACACCCCTTAAACAGAATTATTGCCTCTAAATTCATAACATGGATATAAACATCTGAGGAACACTTTGCCTCATCAAATCCTTAGGTTCCCACATAGCTTTCTCAAAATTTGGATCCTACCACAAAACCCTAACAAAACAAGTGGACGTTTTTTAGAAAAATTTTACTACATTCCATAATATCCATTGATTATTATTTATGAGAATGATCTTTATAAGCTGACATTAATTATGAATTTATTACAATAAGGATAAATTATTTACCTTTTTAGTAGATATACATGGAATATATCCTGAAAATGACAGATATTTGGGGGAAACTCTAAATGATAATATACCTCACAAAATTCATCATAAATTTCAAAAAGGAAAGATACACCAAGGGACTATATATTCTATATATCTAAATCTCACAACACTCTTCCAAGGATATATTAATAATAATACCTTATCACCCAAAAAAAATTGAGTTCCTTTCACCCATTTTCCATAGATCTTTTTTTGTCTACTCTGAGATTATCTCATGTGTTGTTGAATAAGTCAAGCCTTATATTCCTTTTCCTAAAATAAATCAGGTCCCAATATGTCTATTCCCCAACATCAGTCTACCATGTTAGAATTATACATTTCTTACCATAGAGGTCCTCATATGAAGCAATTTGAATATTGGAGTTAATAATATTATTGGAATAAAATTATACCATAGGTAGGTGTTGATCCCAAACACCATTGAAATATATAGTGGAAGATCTCAACATGTCTCCTAGAGTTTCAATTTCCCTCTCAGATTTTCCATCTATTTGAGGATGATAACCTGTTTTGAAACCTGACTATGTATTCGGATCCCGCTGAAGACATGTCATGATATTCTAGGTAAACCTCCAACATCGATTACATATAATGGAAATTGGTACTCCATGAAATCATACCCCATCCATAATATATATTATTGTATTTTAATCATGTGAGTTGTATTCTCTATTAGAAATGATGTGTGTAGACTTCATAAGTCGATCAATTATAACCCATATAGAATTATGGTTTTTAATGTTTTGGGAAGTATGATGAAAAATGCAAGGTGATGTTTTCACATTTCAATTCTTTTATAGATAATGGTTGTAAATTCCCTTAGACTTATGTATATTAGCCTTAACCAATTGAAAAACAATCCATTAAGAAACATATTATTTATTATCTTTCCTCATGAAATACCTCCATAAATACTCTTTCTGGTCCATATACGTCATTCTAATTCTAGGATGAGTTTATAATGAGGAAATATGTTACTTATCCAATAGATCATTGATTTATTCTAGTCTGGGAGGAATACACACACTTTTCCTAAACCCATTATTTCATCACAATCTATGTTAAACCAGATAACATTTCCATATTATTTTTTAGCTATAATTTTTTTTATTTTCCTCCTTAATATTTACTTCATTATATGGTTGAATAATCAATTGATCTAGATAATATTTCTTCCATTCCATAAAAATTTCTATATCCATCCATTAGAAATATAGAAATATTGTGCCTTTTTCAATACACTAAATAGATTGGATTGCATGATCCTTTTGAATCAAAGCATCTCCCACCTTTCTCTCATTCCCAGTGTGCTATTTATTGAGTAGTCATAATCTTTAATCAACTTCAACAATATTATTTGGTTATTATTAAGCTTTTATTGAGTGAGAATATAGCTAAATTCTTTATGATCATTATATTTCTCATTTTGTTCTCCATTAAGATAATTCATCCATATCATCGTTCAAAAATTTACTGAATCATAGTCAAAATCTTGATTTGGTTATTTTTTCTCATGTATTTTCAATTGTACTGATTCATAATCTATCAAGAAATAATTATTGATGATTAAAAAACCATCCCATTCATTGATGCATCACAATAGATAAAAAACATTTCTCCAATATAGTTTAGTGTGAGCATAGGTGAACTGACTGACCTTCTTTTCATCTCCTTAAAACAATCCTTATATTTTTTGTTTCCATATGAACATAACTCATTTACATGTCAAATATGTGAGTGGATTATATAATCATAATAAACATTCTACAATACATCAATAATATCTAACAAACTGAGAAAAAATCATATCTTAGTTACCGTTAAGGGTCTAGAAAAATGATCAATAATATCCACTTCTTCTGGATTCATAGACATCCACAATCATGAGATTATGTGACTAAAAATAAATATTTACGAAGAAAATATTTTCACTTGGTAAATTTTGAGTAAATTATATACTTTCTTGGGATATTTAGTAAAATCCTCAAGTAATCATCATTTTCATCCCTAATCTATGAATATACAAAAATATTTTCTATAAATACCACTACATACAGATCAAGATAGTCTATAAATGCTATATTCATTTAAATTATGAAGATAGTATGTGAATTTGTTATACTAAAAGGCATAAAAATATATTTAAAGTATCTATACCATGAATATAATTATATCTTGGGTATATCCCCCTTCTCGACCATAAATTAGTGATATATAGAATAATGATCAATCTTATAAAAGTATTTACCTCGACATAGATGATCAAATTATTCCTAAATATGATGGAGAGAAAATTTGTTTTTGATAGTGATTCTGTTAAGTTTCCAATAATCAATATAGAATCACATTGATCCTTCATTATTTATAAAAAAAAAATAGGTGCACCCCAAGATAACGGACTGGGGTGTATCGCTTTTTAACATACCCCCAGAGTTTCGTCTTCAATTCATGCAACTCAATTGGGTACATTCTATAAAGAGTCTTTAAAATTGGTAGAACACCTGGTGTGAGTTTTAATGAAATTGTAACTTCACGATATTGGAGAAAGACTGAAAATTATTCTATAAATACCTAAAAATATATTATAAAATATGTTTATCCTTAATGTTGTGTTTCTACCCAACCATATAAGACACATAAACTCCATTTATAGGAATTTATACCCACATGATTGAAGTAATTACCACTAGAATATCATATTAATCATTTTCTCGATAGATGATAATATATTTATTTGGAATATGAGGTGCAACATCCCTTCCATATAATTTGATATAACCTCCATAGAGTTAAATCCAATTGATTCAAACCTATCATGGGATGTTAATTTTTTTCATCTAGCTATGTAGTATTAGTGTTAACCAAAAGCTATTTCCAAATAGTAGTGTTTTAACCTAGTTTTCACCTGTGAAAATGTAAACCAAAGAACATGATTGTAAAGACTATGAACAAAGATAGTTTGATGTTTTCGAAAATCAGATGTTATTGTATTTAATTCATGGTTCCCCTTTTTTGATGTTTTCAGGGTCATTAAGGAAAATGAATCTTTTGGTTTTGAAGAAAATAATTTAGTGAATATCGTAACAATTGTTTCTCTTATTTACAATAGATTTAGATTTATCAATATCTGGAAATCAAAATGGTCAATCAATGAATTATTCATGAAAAAAAAATTGGTATTGAATTTCCCAAAGTATTTGAATTATTTCTTATTTCTTCCCTCAAGTGTTTATTAATAACAAAACCACTCCTTTACATGAATTTTTAAAGATCAGTCAATAAGAATAATCCAAAAAATAAATCATGTAGGGGTTTAATAATTATTTAAATCAATGAAAATGGTATTTAAGAAAAAAATATTACACAATTTCATTTTGTTTGAAATAAAAAATTAATTTTATTGAAAACCATTTGACTAAAAAGAAATAAATTTTTCAAATATGATTCAATACTCAAAAAATACAAAATGGGGGGTCCATTTCTCTTAATACAATCACAATTACTCTACCCCTCCATGAATGAAGGGTCATTGATGATTAATAAATAACATAAATAATTAAGTTAAAAGAATAAATGCGAATGGTAAATAATATTAGTGGGAAGTGCCCTTCCCTCCTTGGAAATGGGTGAGAGGAAGGCTCATCTTCTCAGTAAATCTCCTCTCTTCAGCGATGAGTGATCTCCTGGTGTGTGTTCAATTTGAAACCATGTGAATTCCCTTTTATTGGTACTAAATAATTAATATTAAGGTTGATGATTTCTCTTTTTATAGAAATTAATGTTGGATACCTCTACTTTTTATTAGGGCTTCATGGATCCCCAACATATGGGGAGTAGCTATTTGAAATCAAATCCTCTATGATTGTGATTTAAGATACACCTGTTGTTGGAGGGTGTTTGAATAACCATGTGGAATGATTCCATTAGGTAATAAGATCATTTGGGTTTCAGTTGGACTAAATGGATTGAGGGTCTTCGGTGAGGTGGCAGCGGCTATATGAAGACCTCCAAGGGAAATAGAGAGAAATGTCAGGTGAGTGAGGCTGGTGGTGACACCCTCCTCCTCTGGCCTTTGAACTTGTAGGAAGAGATTGAATATGCTTCATGGGGGTCGTATGGGTGTCCAGAGGTGATCCAATGTGGTATAGAGGTTCTTAAATGGAGGCTAAGCTCATGATGAGCTCTTTAGTAAGTGACAATGGGGTTTATTATTGGGATGTAGTGTGTTGGATGGAGTCATGGACGATAGTTGTCACACTTCTTCTCATATGGACTTTACAGTTCCGAGAGCAGGCTCACATGGGAAATCGTGGGTGATTCAGAGATCCTCAATGGTTGATAGATATTGAGATGATAATATTTTCTTGACCATGGATTATTTCAATGGAGGTATTTATGTTTATTGATTCCATTGGTAAGAGTTGTGATAGAGTTTTGATGGATGTGGTGATGGTGGTGCAGCTCGGAAGAAGTGGGGGGGGGGGGGTCCTACTTCCTCATACCTTCAAAGTGACTAGAGGTTCTTTGGGATTGGTGGAAATGGAGTTCTTGATCATGTATAGAGGAGGATATGGGATTAAATATTGTTAGTCTATAGTGGTATTATCAGTCACGGTGGAGCATGATGGATCACGACATATCATGTGCCCCACGTGGAAATGCATATCCTTTGGAGAGAATATATACAATTCGTCACAGTTTTAGTCAAATAATGAAATTGGAATGGATCCATTTTACTCCTAAAATATTCATGATATATAACCTCATTCATCAGAAAGCCTTCCTCCCACTACCACACAATGTCTCCCTATGCATCATTGCTTATACCCAACTTTATATCTGTTTTCCATAGATATAACATCACTGTGGACCCATGTGCATGTCAATTATTACCTCTACTCCCATTAACTAGGTCAATTAATCATGAAGAATCCCAATGTCATGTGACCCCACTGTGGGGGTCCTAAGTGACTTGAGGGGATCTTGGTTAAAGGCGTACCCACGTGGCATAATTTTTCACAAAGGCCTATAAAAAAGATAAAAAATTCAATATACAAAATAAATAAATATTTATAAATAAAATTCTAAATTCAATATTTCATTATGATTTCATTATTTTCTAAGAAAAATGATTCTTTAATTCACTTTAAATAATGTTTAATAAAACATTGAACATCATAGAAAATAGCCTTGAAAAACATCAAAAAAATTATCAATTTTTTTAAAAAATATGCATCAAATTTATGTGTATCTAATACCATCACAAATAAACCACGATTTTCTCCAAGAATAAAATCTCAACATGGATGATCAACGGGTACCAATTTTATCAATAATCAAATATCAAATTAATAAAATCCAAAAAAATTCAATACCAAATCAAAATTTAAAAAGAAAACATAAAATATCAATTAATTCCACATTAATTAATGAAATAACATAATAAAGTATCTTATGTTTTGCCTTTTTAAATTGGTGGTAATTCTCTAATAATTCATTCAAGTTACCTATTACATTATTATTAAACATTACAAATCAAGAATTACCTCACATTGAATCATTTCACTTATCTCTCATGAAATAATTCATGTTCATTAATGCTCATATCTTGAGAATATTCCCCTTATGAATAATCATTTGAAATAAATAATTTCTATACATTTCAATGACTAAAAACACATAAAATCAAAAAGTCATGAAATTAAGGTTCAAACCTGCCTGTGGTTTATATTTGGTAGGTATTTATGTTTAAATATTAAGGATCAAGAAGGAGTGTTATCTCATTAGGTACAAAACATGTCATTAAAAACAAAAGTTTCATGAAATTCATTACTTCAATTTGTAACAATTCTCAATTTCCTACAACAAAAAGTAAATATTATGATCAAATTAAGCTTAATGAGTAATTTTTTCAGCCTCATAATTTTTTTCTTCCTTTATTGTTTTTTTCATTTTCAAAGTGAATATTTGTTTTTTCATTTTTGGATAATATGATTAGAATAAACCTTAAATCCACCACCTTACCACACTATATAAAAAACATAGGTCCAGTAATAGTTATTTTTTATTATTCTAAGTCATAACACATTTTAATAATTTTTTGTTTCTTAGTGTAATTTTTTTTATCAAGTGTGGGAAAATTATGTACAATGATTTATTAAACAATATTAATTAACACTATCAACTAAGAACCAACACCCTTTTCTCATACAATGTAAATCATCCATTACACCATGTTTCTCACCACCCCACACATTAATTTTAAAATATTATAAAAATATAATGAGTAGGGTAGGAATTGATAAATATGGATTGAATCATGGCTCATCCATAACAAATTCATCCAGGGTTTTTATGAAATAAATATGTAATGATGTAAAGGTGGTATTTTAAAGATATAAGTTTTACCAAATGATTCCTCAATTATTTAAAATGTGTATTCGCATATTTATAGCTTATAAAAGTTCAATTGAACGTTCTGATTGGTGACACATCCCAATATTAATCAATAATTATGGCCACAATAAGATAAGAAGTAAGTGGTCTATAAATCATCTATATAATGGATATATTATATTGGGAATCACTCAAGTCATAATTAATAGTAAAAAAATCAATTCACATGAATTTTCAAAACTTAATGCGTGATTTTTTTGGGAAAATTTCATTTATATGAATCAACTAATTACATCAAATCACGATTCCCCATTTTAATATCCATTAACCACATTAATAATTCAATTCTATATTTTACTCATTAAATTTAATTTACATTTAAATACAAATATTTGAATCAGATGATTATTAAGAAACCCATGCGTCTTATAAGAGTCATATAAAGAATAAATTGAAGCATGGGCATGTAATTTCCCTATTGAAAGATTAAAACATGTTTTATAGACAAAAATATAGTGAGTTAAAAAAATAAAAAACTAATCGTGAAATCTATTTTGAATTATGGATTGCTTCCCCTTCTTCAGGTATTTTGGATTTTCCTTTAGTTTCCTTCTATGATGGTCATTGATAATCAAAAAAAATTGTACAATTGTAAGAACCATTCCATTAAAGTTAAAAGGGGTGATATAATAGGTAATAAAATCCTATATCCTAAGAAAAAAAATATGGATGCCTCCTTGATGTACCTTTAGTTCATTTTTTCATCTCTACCTCACCACATGAGAAGAAATATATAGATGGATTGGGGATGTTTGATCTCCTCCACAATTTCTTGAGGAGAAATTTTATGGAACATTTTCAACCATTTCCCATTTATAATGATTGGTTTTCCATCATATACTTTCTTTATATGTATGGAACTAAAAGGATAGATATTAGTAGTATGAAAATTTCCTTCCCACCAAGAAAAAATATTTCCTACCATTAACGTCAATCTAGAATTGAGAGTATAACATGGTCTCTAGTTTAAAATTTCATTAGTTGATTCAGTTGGTAATATTCCTCCCTAATTCATTCTTTGTAAATTATTGAATTTCCAAAATATTCTTATATGATTTTTTATCTCTTTTAATTGATGAATATGTTTTTTCTCGTACTCTAAAAATCCAAATTCAATATTTTAACACACTTTTATAGTTGGTGCTCCAATTTCATTGGTAGATGACAACTTTTTACAAAAATGAACCAGTAGGGGCTCAAATAAACTTGTAGATTTTAGGTTTTCTGGTGTGCCCATAAACTCTATTCAAGTATTTGGATCTAATATTTTCGGTTAGGATTAACTATCTTCATAAAAATAACTTTAATATTCTAGTTGGATACATTGAAATGGACATTTTTTTGGGATTGTAAGATGTATATGTTTTGTTATGCACCCACAATTTTTAAGCATATCCAACATTATTCTATTGAAAAAAATTTCCCTTGGTATCTCATGATGTTCATTGAAGTTCCCAACCTACTAATAATGTTGGCCAGGAAAACTTCACAAATAACATTAGCATCATCAGTCTTGGTGGCTTTGGATTCAACCCATTTGGAGACATAATCAACAAGTAAAATATATGACTTCCCAAAAGAGATGGGAAAGGGTCCCAAAAAATAAATTCAAATAATATCATTGGTTTCTAAAAAATTGATGGGTTTTGGGTTATCTCTTCTCTATGTGAAATTTTTCACAATAATTGACATTTTCACATTTTTTATTACAATCATATTAATATTTAAACAATGGTGTCAAATAGATTCTAGAATCTAATAAATTTAAAGTTGTTTGTTGAGGTTAAAAGTGTCCACGACAAGAATTTGTATGAAAAAACAAAAAAAATATTATATTTTAATTTCTACCAAGAATCTTCTAATGACTTTGTCATTGACAATTTTCTAGATAAATGGATACTCCCTGATATAAAATCTTGATTTATCCTTGTGTGTATTCTTCTGATGGGAGTTAAGGGAAGAATTTTTAATAGCTGTAGCCAAATAATATAGTATGTTATTATACCATGGTAATTATCATTTTATGATATATTATATCTCTCCATGTATGTGATCATTGAGTGGTATATTCTATGAAATTTCTATTTGGGTCATGTTGTGTAGCCTACTGAGGTGATATCCCACATGGTTTTCAACCCCCTTTTTACTTTTTTCACCATATTAAACACTACAATAGTAGTATCCGTATCATCAAACCTAGTAAGGCATAATCATTTTTCATCAAGAACCAATGTGCTACATGATAATAAAATGAAAATACTTAAGTTTTAAATAAATATGGCATGAATTTATATAATGGAAATACAAAAATATGAAATTATTTTTCAGTGGAAATTTAATTGTTCTATGAGTAATCCAACGTTCTTGAACAATAGTTAATGAATATGTGGTTTCCATTAAATCATTGCGAAATAAATTATCCTATAACATGGTTTGATGAATCTGAAAGAAATACAAATTGATTTTCTAATTTTGGAGGCTTCATTATTGTTGGGGTAATCAATTTTTTTTCCATCTCATCAAATTCCTTCATGAAATGATCTTTAAAATCAAATTAATTCCACTATGAGAGAAATTATGTAAGTGAAATTTAAATTTTCTAAAATCCTTGATGAATATTCTATGAAATTAAAAGTTCTATAGAAATAATTTAATTTTTATCATAGATGTGGGGTATGAGAAAGAATTGATCACTTTATTTTTTAGATTTATCATCTCAATTAATTTTGTGAAATGATTTTTCATAACACAATTCCATTTCAAACAATTATGTGAAACTTTTCTATGAAAAAGTAAAGATTCGCTCAATTTATTTTTTCAAAAAATGTATTTATGATTTCTCAGGAAATGATCAAATGAATTTCAAAAAAAAATAGTAATTAAGAAATAAATCAATTAGTTCTTCAATTTTTTCAAAGAAATTTTTTACCATACATTTTTGAAATTTACCTGGGGCATTCCACAATCTAAAATGAATACTGTTATAAGAAATAGTCCTAAAAGGGCAGGGGAAGGTTGTATTATATTTGTTTTATTTGGTAATTATAACATAAAAATATCCATAAAATCCATCTAGAAAGTATTAATGTTTCCTATGTGTTATAGATGATATCAATTGTCCAATGAAAGTGATTGGAAAATGATATTTCGTGTGACTTGTTTCATCCTTATAAAATCAATTCATACCCTCCAACTATTCTGAACTCTCAAGGATATTAATTCATTATTCTCATTTTTCACAATTTAAACACCTATTATCTTTGGAACCACATGGATTGGGATGACCTATCAGGCGTCATAAGTTGGCTAAATGATGTTGGATACAAGAAATTTTTCAATTTATTTTTTACAATTACCACGATAATGGGGTTCAACATTATCTGGAGTTGCCAAATAGTTCAATTTTACTCTTCTAAAAATATATTATATGGGATAATACCTTGTGTTTGATTCTATGTATATCTCATAAACCCCAACCTGTACATGGGAATTTCATTCTAGAATTTCAATCATTGTTTTATCATTGGTCTCAGATAGATTATTGGAAATGATTTCTAAAATCATTTCCAAATCTAATAGGCATACATATGTTAAATCACATGAGAGGGGATTTAATTCAAGACATAGAGGGTTGTACCCTAGATAATAATTAATTAACATTTATAATCTCAAAATATTTAATTTACATGGAAATGGGAATCATATTAGTTACATAAATAAAACTATAAAAGAAATAATTGGTGATTTATTTTTGAGGTATAATTGAATAAATTTAACATTTATGAGTACTCACTCCTTTCATGGGGTTTTAAATAAATATTTTATCTCCTAAAGATAAGAATTCATGATTCATACAAGAATCTTTGTTTGGATCAATACCTTATTCATGGAAAATTGAAAAGGGGGAATGATTTTTTGAAAGGGATTCTTTTGATGTCAAGAACATTGAATTTCACATTCCTATCTACCAAATCCATAGTCAAGGTTCTCTCATATGAATTGATGATTTTTTTTGGATTTCTTAAGGAATGCTAATTCCAAAATAATGGGTGAACTTCCTAAATAATTTTATTCCTCTACATTGAGAACCTAAAAGCAAAATATTAAAATTCATCCTTCAGTTCCTACTATCACATCTTCCACAACTCCAACTATAAAAATAGTTGATTAGTTTATTAGTTGGAAAACCACTCATGTGGGATTAAATTGAACTATTTTCATATATGAAAAGAAATATTTAGAAATTAAATTAATGGAAACAACATGATTACACATAAAATAAAAAAATTCCAATTACCCATAGTACAAGGAATACAGGTCATGTACGGGTTAGTTGGGCCTTGTGCCTTGGGCCAACAAGTCATGTATGGGTTCCCCTAAAACCCTTAAAAGGGGGATTATCCCTAATAAAATAAAATAAGGCCTTTGGGACATTTGTTCAAGGAATAAAATTTTTCCTAGATCATCATATGTTTTTGGTAAATGGTGGTGTGATCATGGTTGAGACAATCCATCCAAAGATCATTCTTTCATCCACTTCACATTTCATTCTCTTGGTGATAATTTCATTGAGAATAATTATATATTTTTTTCATTTTAAATATTTACTCAAGAAATGGAATGTTGATTTCAACTATCTAGATGGTTTTCGGGATATCTCATTGATTTTTTTTCTTACATTTCCATTTATAATTGAGTTAATCTAGAATGGAATTGTCATATTTTGTCCTTTTTGCACATTTTTGCCACTACACTATTGGTTGTTGTTTTTTCGTGGGTGGATTGGTTTATCTTCATGATCAATCATAGAGTCATAAAACTTACTTGGTTATGGTTATGGAATCTATTATTTGATTCTTTTTATAATTTCACTGACATTCACTTTGGGATTTTGAAGTTTATGCGAAGGAAAATTTATGGGGGTTTTCGTTATCATATACACAATATTATTTAACGTCCATGTTAGATATATGAAATTTTCTTTTAACCCCTCATCATAAGTCTATAGTTATTTGTTCCAATTTGTTGGTTCACTTTTTGAGGATTTATCAAAAGTATTCTATTATAATTTTAGTGGTTGAGGGTTTTCTATTACTAGAATGACTATATTTAGTTTTGATAGAATAGTTATGGATTAAGATATTGAAGATTGAAATGTGGCTAAATAAAGGGTGGGGGTGGGGTATAGTATGTCTTTTTGACATATAAAGCCATGTTGGGATTTCCCTTCACTCCATTATTGATTCTATGGATGTTGCCTTTTCTAGAACACAACTACCCTCTTTTTTTACCTTATATCACAATATATTGATCAGTGTAATGATTTAGTGATTTAAATAATCAATATACTTGTAGTAGAGATGGTTTCTCATTCACCAGTCATCTATTTCACATTGCTTGTAAATTCATCAGTTTTATTTTCAAGGAGAGTCAATGAGTCAGATGTTCTTACCTCATGAATAAAAATCTTACTAGTGCCTTTCATTCTAAACTATTATTCATTATGGGTTATATTCTCAATGATATTTTTGAGTTCTTCCAGCTATTTTCAAATCAAATCTCCCCCTGAGGATTTATCAAAATGGAACATATTTATTTTATAGAAATACATGGTAGAAAAATACTATGAAGTGGTTATATTCCACTACATGATGCGGGAAAATTTTATACTGATTCATTCATTTCTTCCACTTCTCTTTAAGAGTCTCACTAGTAGTTTCCCAAATAGAATATATCTACAATATTATTACTATTCCCTGAGAGGATGGGAATAATATCTTCATGAAACTTTATTAGATATTATCCTACTCATGTATATATCCAGGATGTAATCTATAAAACCACTCCTTATTTTCTCCCTCTTTTGAAAAGTGGAATTACTTTAAAATTATTTTATCTTTATATAATTATATTATCTTGAATCATGAAATAGTTTCACTAATTTAATGAATATTTTGATTGGGATTTTCCCCAACAAGGTCATGAAATTTAGGTATCACTGAAATCATGTTAGCACATATCATAAATTTTTTTGTGCATTCATGGTTTTATGATTTTTTTTTTGTTGGAAAATAACAGAAAACAAAGGACCCTTAATGTTTATTGTGGACTAATTTCTATAATTCATGAATCAAAATTAAAAAGTTATAATTCTAAATTAATTTATTAAAATCAAATTAGGTATGATGAATTATATGACTATTTACTATATTTCACTCTATCTCAGGTTAAAAATCAATTAGTTCCTGGATATATGTCCTTGAAATGAAAAATTAATGTGTTATATATACACAAATTTCTAGAAAACAGGTTATATATTGATAGGAAACCATCACAGGGTGTGGAAAAATTTATTTAATATTAACAAGGGTTGTAGTAATAGTGTTAACCAACAGTTGTTTCCATAGAGAATTTATTTAATCTATTTTTAATTTGTGGAATAATGAATAAATGAAAAATATCATAAAAACTATAAAAAAAATTTGATTTTTGTGAAATAAGATGAGAGAGAAGAGATTGTATTTATAATTTGATTTCTACTTTGGGTTGATTTCATTATCTTTATGAATAATGAATCTTTTCAATTTGATTAAAATAATTAAATTGAGTAATATAGTTTTCTCTTATTATCCTTCAATTTAGATTTATCAATATGAGGAAATATAAATGGGCCTTCTTTGAATTATCCTTGAAACACCAAATGTTATTTTAACTTTACCAAAAAATTAAAATTAGTCTATAATTATTCCCTCATGTGTTTAGTAATCACTAAATCTCTCATTTAATTGATATTTTTAAAGATTAAAAAATTGGAATAATCAAAAAAATAAATCATGAAAATTTATAAAATTAATTTAAATTAAAGAACTGTAGTATTTTAGAATAAAATAAAAAAATAATATTTAATTAAAATTCAATAGAGGATTAAATTTAAATCCATTCAAATGAAAATAAAATAATTTTATATCACATGATTCAAAACTCAATCATCAAAAAATGGGGGCAATGCTCTCTTCACCCAATCACAATGGCTTCTACAACACGATGAAAGGTGGTTCATTAAAGAGGATGTAAAATAAGAAATGATTAGGAAAAAAAATAAATATAAATTTGAAAATATGATGACTGGGAATCACACTAACCTCATTGAAAAATAATATGTTTAAGGCTCCTCTTCATGGAGGATGTCATCAATTATGTCATGGGTTCTCTCCAGATGGTTGTTTAATTTAAAAAGATCGGAACTCCCTATCCTGGGGGTTGAATAATGATTTGGTTAGTGGAATTGGATACTTATATAGGAAGAAAAATAGGATCAATCTTCTTCCACTTCGGCAATCAAGGCTCCACGAGACAGGGGAACAACTCTTTGAAATCACACTCTATGTGGGTGTGATATAAGATACACCTGCAGATGGTGGGTGCTTGGATATATGAGTTGAAGGAGCTCAAAAAATAAGTCACTCCATTGGGAATTAATATTGATTCATGGATAGTGGGGCTTCAATGAGGTGGTAGAAGAAAAAAATAGCCTCCATGGGAAATTGTGAGCAGCGAAAAATGAGATATACACGCAGAAGATCCCTATTCCTTTGGCCTTCGAAGTGGCTGAAATATCATGAACATACCAAATTGGGGTCATCTATGTTTCTAGATGTGAACTGAGATGGTATCGAGGTGCTTTAATGGTTTTAGATCTCATGCCGAGCTCTGTAGTATGGGGTAATGGAATTTTCTGGTAGTGGCATGCCGAGTATATCTAAAGGGGACTAGAGGTGATTTTCTTCCCCTCAAGACATTGTAGAGGCTGCAAGAGACTAGCATGAGAGTCATGGGTGATCAAGGGATCTTCTTTATTGTGTGGATCTTGAGATGATCTTGTGTTCATGTACATAGAGTATTTCGACGGAGACATTGGGGAAAAAATACCAAGTGGAGGAGCCACAAAAAATCCTCCACGATAGTGGTGATAGTCGTGCAACTCGACTATAGTAGAGGTCCATCGTCTTCAGTCCTTCACAATGTTAGGAGGATATTTTTGAGTGGTGAAAAAAGATTTATCCTGTGCATTTAGTGGTGGAGGTCAGCTCGGGAGACTTCTGGTGGTGGTGGGACGATCAGTCGTAGTGGAACACTGTGAAGCACGGTAGAGAGCGGTGGAGTGTGGTGGAGAACATGTTCAATATAGAAGAACACATACTTCAGGTGAGTGTATATAAGAATCATTATGTGTTAATATGGACAATAAATACTAAATGAAGCTGGAGTAATAATACCACTGTTTGTCCATCCCCACCATCAACGATGAAGCCCTCCTATAGTCATAGCATGGAGTCACCCCATGCACCGGCTCATGTAACTAGATGTATCTCTGCTTTCCACTATAGATTTCCTCACTATAGTTCCCCTTGAATGGAACTGATATCATGTGAACCAGTGCACTTAGGATTGAATTATTGTGGCTCCAATGGTTGAAAAACCTCATCGTGGGGCACATATGTGTCGTGAGGGTTTCATGTTGATGGACGACCCAAGTGGCATAATTTTTAACAGATTCTTATAAAAAGGCTACAAAATGTTTTGAACCAAAAATCAGGAAAATATATAAGTATAATTCCTAATTAAATAATTCATCATTATTTTTTTTCATTTTTAAACACATCCATTAATTAATTATAATTATTAAATGATTATTTAAATAATTAAAATCTTATGTATCAACATTGAAAAACATTAAAAAATCAATAGATTTTTTTTCAAAAATTTCTATAAAATTTATGTCTATCTCTATTCCTTATCAATAATCACACTAAATTTATCTAATGTAAGAATCAAATTATTTACAGGAATCACTTTACCATAATATTAAATCGAGGAGGAATTATAAACATCTTATGTGACCATTGTGCCATTAGAAGTTTTCACAACTAAGACAACATCAAATTGTTGATGTAATATGAAAATTCCCACATAAATATTGTTTGATGTAAATGAGTGGGTGGATGTAGAATCATATAAAACATTATATACTTTAGTGTGGATGGTAAATGGACCTTTCACCATATCATTATCATATTCCACATCCGTATTAGTGATCAAATTCAGTTTTTCATTTCCTTTGGCCTTAATAGGTTACATACATTGATCATCTTTTATAACCCCCAATGATGGTAATTGAGTAAAATAGTTCCCATTTTTCATTAAATTGAAGGATTAAAGTGTGTGTAGTGAATTATGTGTAGCATTTTTTCTCTTTACATCATTAGATGTATTTTTTCCATAACACATGTAGTTAATTACTGAATGACCATACTTCCCTCACATAAACCTATTAAAAGTACCCTTAATATATTTTCCTCCATGTATCTTTCCACAATATTATACATAATGGAAATATGATATTCTATTCACTATGGTTTTTTATTTTCTCTTTAATTCCACTTTTCATTTTTTATTAACCGCATAAGATTGATTAGTAACCCCAATTACCATATCAATATTGAGATAAGATCAAATAAATTTCATTTAATATATTTTTCTACCTTATGGTCAATTACCATTAGGGATTTGGTTTTATTTGATATAAATTTCGATCAAAATCATTTTCAGGTTATATGATAGTTCTAGAAGTATACATTGCATGTATTTTAAAATTTGCATCGTATGTATGTGTAGACTTTGCATCATTTTCATTAATATCATGGAACACATTATTCTTATGTTTATGAATAATTAGAGGAACATTCTTATAGAAAAATGAGTTATAGAACTTATCCCATTCCATAGAGTCAATTTCACATGTTTTCCAAATATTTGTGATAAGATTCCACAATTGATTATATTAACCTTCCAATCGATTGAATGCCAAGACAAATTTGTCATGATCTGAACAACGGGGTACTGAAAATAATTTTTAGTGGTATTGAAATATTATTTCGCCACATGGAGATCATAATACCCACGGAAATTTGGTGGAAGCTACCTCTTGAAGGAATCAACAAAATGTTGTTCCCTCATTTTTTTCATTTCAAAGTCATGCATGATTCCTAACCCGGTAAGATTTTGTGATACTAAAAAAAATATTTTTCATTTTAGATCTCATTACATTTTTTTCATTAGTGGACACTCATTTCCTTAATTTCCACATTTAGCACTAATGTTTCTCCTTCAGGTTCCATCATTTGACTAAAATGAATAAACATAGTGTCTGAATCACTATTCATCATGGAAAAACCAGATGTTTAAGTGAAATTACTTATAATATTTCAATTAATAAACATTTTTTTATCCTAGGTTATTCAATATTGTTACCAAAATTCTAGAATTATATAATTTAATTAGAGTTATCTTGAGGGTTCTTACTAAAATTTTGTCATCGTAATTTCCCAAATTTAAATATATCATTCTCTGAAACAAACTATAATGACTCATAATTTTTATAAATAGATATTAAATCTAAATTAAAGAATAATCATCACATAATAGAAAATAAATAAGATAAAATCGTCTAATTTTAGTGCCATTATATTAAGGAAAACATGAATAACAAATTCATAAAACATTTACATCATCCCTTACTTATTACTTTACAACTTGATCAATTTTTTACACACCATACCTAATACCTTTCTTCATTTCTAGGTAAAAGGAAACATATGAAATGATTTATATCATATTCTCATAAAATGTTATTATGTGAGATACCATAAAGATAAGGGAATAATAACATGAGAATAACATTTCAAAATTATATCATGCATATGAAAAATCATGACACTCTATCATATAATAAGTCATAGATGTTCATAAATATTCATGAACATATTCCATTAGAGAATAACATATGACACTGAATTATGGAATACTTATAAGAATAGAAAATAAATTCTATAGTATTAATGTATAATTAATAATAAAATCATAGTGAACCAATATTTTACTGAACTAATTTCACTCTTCATTCTTTCCCTGTATTACTAAACCAATTTTTCTCAGGTTTCAGTATTGTATCACTGAACTGGGTTCACATCCCATTCCATTCTTATTTATATCATGACATATAAACCATTAATCAATGCATTGAATGGAGATATTGGTCCCACCCATCACATAATTAAAATTTTACATGATTATTCCACAAGAACATAATTTATTCTTCATATAATAACATATAAAAATAAATTGGTTTCATAACCATCATTCCAACAAAACATAACCAATTAAAAAAAATGTGTATGATAAATATCATTCCATAATAAACATACAAAAACAATAGGATTAAAATTGATATTGTTCTTGGTAAATATCCTAAATAAAGTGTAAGTAACATTCCATAATGTTATTGTAAATGTAAAATATTTTTGAGAGATCTCTAAGATATAATTCTTGAGGAAAATATCATTTCTTATTTTATTTTTTAAAATTCTAGGAAATTTTAAAATGAAATGTTTTTATTGAAATTATCCATGTAATATTGTTGGGTACGTTTTATGGAAAAAATAATTCATGGAAGTATGAAAATATTCTCTTTCTATATTTGTTAAATAAATATATGTTACATAGATTTATCAAAAAATTACCAAAGAACAGTGTTTGGAAATTGAAAAAAATATTCTCTTGAAACCATTTAGTAAAACATCAAACATGTGTGAAAATAAATTTAAGAAATTTTAGAATAATAGAAAATTTATTTTTTGAAAAATTTTCAATGAACATAGACATAGAGGATAAATTTCCCCCACCTGATATTTATGTATTAATAATCCTGAATTATTATGTGATTATAAAATTACTCTTTACCTTATGTATGATTTTATTATAACATATATAAAAAGCTTTTATAATGGTTTAATGAATGTTTTTAATTTATAACAAAACCATATTAATAATTATGAAATCGTATATGATCTTCTTATATCATATTATCAAAGTCTTGTTAATAATATTTCATCGTTACCTTTCTGTTGAGTGTTAACTATGTCATTTTCATATGCATGTTTTATCTTATAAGTAAAAAACAAATTTCATAAGATATAGTTTAATAATACCTAAAATTATATTAAGATAATATATATCAAATTTATTAATTATTTTCATTTATATAAGCATTATTGAATGGTTAATATGAAAAACTAATCTCACAGTGTTATGGATACTTTAGGCTGTAAGTACAGACATGTGATGGTATCTTTTCCATAATGGTGAAATTGTAAGAAATTAGAGGTTAATGTTTTTGAAAAAATATAATTTTATAATTAACACAGACACACAAATATATATTATTTTCATCATTATAACTATCCAAATAATGCGGTGATGGAAAACAGATTGTATCATGACATAGATACAGTAAGTCACATGTTTGCACATGTTGTTTTTTTACTAGGATAGGAAAAAGGTTGTATATGGTTGTCACATAATTATAATAACATATTAGAATATAGTTTATACATGATTTATTAATATTTAATCAAAAAACAAATTCTGATGATGTATAATAATAAATAATCTTGAAAGAGCCAGTATAGAAGATTACCTATTCTTTTGAAATCAATATTTAGATCTCCTATTAGGGACACAGGGTTTGGTCTTTCGAGAAGAAAAGATCCTCTATAATGTATATGAAGATGTTTTTAAGATAAATTTCCTTGGGATGGTTGAAAATTAAGGATTGATGTTATGAAATTATTTGAGAGAGCAGGTGCCATTTTATAATTGAGATTAGAAGCACTTTTGATATTTTCTAAAAATATTAGTTTTTAATAAATTTATTTTCAATAAAAATACCTCTAAATTTCCAATAAAACAAAGATTGTATAATATATGGTTGTAAAAACATAATCCAATAGATATTATAAAAATATTGACATTATATAAAAACATATAATTTGTATTATCCCTTAGTTAACTTATTTAATTTTAAATAATGTAGAATTTTTTTCAAAAATAAAAGGTTGTAAATATTACGTATTTGATTCCAATTAAATAAGGAATGAAAAATTTGTAACATTTTATTCAGTATTATAATTTTTTTAATTTTTAATATTGTTTAATTATATATATAATTACTTAATAAAATATTGTTTTTATAAAATAACGTTGCTGTCAATTTTGAAACTATTTATTAGTTATACTTTTAAAATATCAATATAACAAGTTTAGATAGAAACAAATATTTTATTATATCACTAAAAGTTAAAGGTCCTAACTAATTTTTTTATCACAATAATTCATTAAAATTAATATTTATTTTAATATTTTAAAAACATTTCATTAATATTTCCACTAAAAAATAATTACTACATTACTGTTGTGTAATTATTTATTATACATTATTCACTAAAAATTAAAAATAAAATTTCATAATTAATATAAATATTATATATTTGATATTTAAATTGATTTTCTAATATATATTTTTGGTAAACCTATATTAAAAATTATATAGTATTTGAAACATGAATGTGATATATTTAGATGTTTTTTAAATAAAATATTAAAAATATCACAATTTCATCCATGTGGCCCAAAAATCCAAAAATAAAATTTTATCATGAAAATATGTTTATTATGTTAATAATTTAGATTTATATTCAGACATAACATACCATTGTCCCCATGTGGATACATAAACTATATTTAATACATTTAAAGTGATGTTTTGTGACTTTCACTGATTTAAATAATATATAATTAATTTTCAAGGATAAGTGTCCTTTAAAAAACATAGTTTTTGTAATTATGTGTTTCATGTAGAATTATATCCATTAACTAAAATTTTATCATGTAGTAGAGTCATTTTATAGTCTATACCTGTAACATCCTAAGTATGTAATAAATAATAGATATTTCTATCTATGTCTATTAATAAATTAGATAGCGTTTTAGAGGCTTAAAATGAGAATAAATACAATCTTAAGCATGGAATACACTAATATGTCTAGAAGATTATTTTACTTCATTTTGATGGAAAACCATTTTTAAATCAAACTTTTTACAATTTTATAATCTCTATTTGTCAATATAAACTTATTCTTTATGATTGGGACATTGAAATTTACTTTGGGTAAATGTTTGGTATTTTTCTGATGAAGTTCATTTTTTAATGAATAGTGAAAAATGTTATTTTTTAATTCAAAACCTCTTTTTAATCTAATTTACTTATATGATTAGATTATCTTTTGAATTGGTTTTAAAGTTAAATTAGAATATATTTTTACCATTTAATCCAATATTTGTCGTTGGAATTAATTTCACTTGGAAATTGGACTTACACTAGTGTCAATATTTTGATACTTATTGTTTCATAAAAACGTGTTATTTCCTCTGACAGTGGGAATTAATTATTAAATTAATTAATGTAACTTATATGTTTTGAATTTTGTAAAATAGAAATAATTTTTGAATCCAGAAAATCAAATATATCTTAGGGTGACGTTTTGGTATTTTTCTGAAAAACGTCAATATTTGATGAAGAGTGAAACAACTAAGTGGTACTTAAAACTAATTTTTCGTTTAAATGAAAATTTACCACCTCTGTGTTTTTAATTTCAAAAATCCAACATACATGGTTGTCATTAAGAAGTAAAATGTGGTTCAATGGGATTAAAATATTTTTTTGGTGAATAGTAACTTTTAAGTTTATTAATCGCAATTAGAGGTAAATAGTGTAATTTAAGGTAAGAATAATGTTTTAATAATATGAAATGACCTAGAAACATATCATACCCTAATTGGATGTTTCATGGCCAACCAAGAAAATCCATGGGTCAACTTGGGGACCCCATGGAGTCACATTGGATGGAAAATGACATTAATATCTTTTTATTTAATGTTAAAGTAAAAATGTCACAAACATGAGTTATTTTACTAAAACAATTTTTACATGGGGTTATTCAAGTCATATTTTTGACTATAAATATTAATTAGAAGTATAAAAATATTTCCTACATCATGGTAGTTTTTTAATAATTTTTAGACATTAAATAAATTAAATTATTTATGACATCATGATGATGCAGCGATTACCTCATTATTTAATGATTTAAATAAAATAAAAAGATAATGTACAATCCAAGACCTACACTTTTCAAAGACAAATTAGATGAGTATATTTCGAACCCTTATCACTGTATCCTCCAAATACATCAATGTGGGACCTTTAAAATCCTAAAATCATTTTAAAATAAAGTAAAATTTCATTACTATCCAAGAGTGCCCCTCCTCTCCTCTTATAAAAGGCCCCCACCTCTGCCACCTTACCCACACTTCCAAAGCCTTTGGTTCGGCCAACCCCTTCCAATTTTGTCTCTCCACATCCCTATCTAGCACTTAGAAGCCTCACATTGGGCAGAAGTCTTCCCAAGGAAGCCTTTGAGCTCAAATCAAAAAGAGTTACCCGATTTAATGGTAGTGTCTTCTCTTGTGTTCTTATGTTTTAGTTTGCTTCTCTGACACACTAAAATCTTTTTATTCATTTATTTTGTAACAAAAACAGTATCTTCAATATACTAGGATGTTTTTATAAGAAGGATTATAGCTACACTTACACACACCTACAACTAATGGTTAAAGAACATACTGTTTCCGTGGATGGCGAATTTCTGCCTCACGAAACGATGATTGTTCAATATTCTTTTAAAACCTTAAACAGAGGCCATTAAGATAAAAATATATTTATATATGATATATAATATGTTTATGTTTTACATAAGCTTCTGTATTTTTCATTTATGATATACCTTTGTGGTTTCCATTATGGGTAAACGCGATATCTTTATTTTAGGAAGTGCGGACTACCGCCCCCTCAAAGTGATTTGATTCCTTAATGCCATATGTGGGACGTATAAAGGATTTAATTAATGATATTATATATGATATCATAATGTAATTCTAATATACAATTATATCATTATTATTCCATTCCATAAAATACGAAATAGAAATGAAATTAGCATTCATGCGTACGTAAAACTTACCGTCTCCATGAATGGTGCATTTCATTTCTTATCTCTAAATGTTATGTAATATTATAAATTCAAGTATATACTGGATTTATATTATATATATGATATATAAATCATGAGTATAACTCTTGATATAATGGAAACATGAACAACTTGTAATTATAAAGAGCATATTTTTTACTCAAGTACCAATGATCGTTAAAATGACCGTTATTAACTTAAATAATTACATTGTGTTCATGAAATGGTAATAAGATATATAAAAGAAATAATGAACTTGTAAAAGTTTCTTAAGAAAGTAGAAATTAACTCAAATTTATTATTCAGGACATTAAAGAACGATCGAGTCATGTCGGACCCGAGGTATAGGACTTCGTCTCAACCTCCTTTCATTGAGGCATATTTTGTTTTATACACAACCTTCTTCAATACTGTGTATAAACCCCTCTGAATTTTACGTTTATCCAAATGGAATATTTTTACTAAACGACAAAAGGGAATGTTTTTGTCGTACGTATGCGGCGACAACGACTTCTCCGCCACCGTGACCATTATTTGAGTTTCGGATTCCTCTACCTACCATACCTTTTTTAAGGAAAAATAAATACCATGTTTTACTTTTCATTTATTTTGGTATTGAAAATTGTTTTCATAATGTTTTTTATTAATTCAATGTGTTGTATTGATATATTGTGATTGAAATGTGGAAATTTTATGTTTCCTTTATGCATGTTTTATGTTATACGATTATGTTATGGTTCTTGGAAATTGTTATGAAGATGGGTGGTTCTGTGTTAAACTAAGGGCGGGTGAGCCCAATATAGATCTCCAATGCATTGGGTAATGCAAAGGAGGTAAACGTTAAGGTTTCTCCAAATAGATTTAGGGAATATACTATGATGGGTATTCCAAACGTAACCCAGAGGGTTACTCCCTACGTAATAATGTTATGAATGCCTCAAGTTACCTTTATGTCTTATGATTTCTATGATTTATTCATGATCAGATGAGGTATGTTAAAGTGCTTATGTTTTATGGGTAAAGTATGATTTCATTCTTATGTATATATGTACTCAGGTTTCCTTTCCATATTTTTATATCCCTTACTGAGCTTTTTATGCTCATCCCATGTTTTTGAAATTTTTTTCACTAGTCAAGGGAAAGGTACATGATATGATGATAGTGTCAAGGAAGTGTCCAGAATATTCCATGTTTTATTTTAAATATGTTTCCGTTGATGGAAAAAATGAATAATATCTTTTATGTAACCACTTTTTTTAAACGTGGAATGTAATGCATGTTTTATGATCTAATTCTCTAAAACTCTAAGCCTGAAAAGATCCTCAATGTGTAATCTTGTAATAACTCAAGATTAAGTAATGATTAAGGCTGGGGCCTTATAGTTGGTATCAAAGGTCGGTTTAGATAACATTAGGAGTTATAATTCTATTAAATTATTATCTAAAAATATTTTTTTATGGTCAAATTGAAATGATATAGCATTTGAAGATTACCATGTTCCTTCATCTAAGACATGCTTGTTGAGAATGGTTTTCCGCAGAGGAAACAGGGAAGCAGGGCTAGGAAGGCATACAGAAGGAAATAACCTTCCGAATCAGAATCTTGAGATGGTCGGAATTGGAACTGAACAGTTTGTTGCAGTAATGGCGTAGTTGACTCAAGCGATAAATGGTGGCGGTATCCATGCACGAGATCAGCCAGATCAACCGCAGAGGAACATGTCAGTGGTGGAACATTTCAAGAGACAACATCCCCCATCATTCAGGGGATCATCTGACCCTGTCCTAGATGAAGGGTGGATTAAACCACTGGAGAAGATTTTCAATGTCATGGGGTGTTCAGACAATCAAAAGGTTAGTCTTGTTATTTACCATTTGGAGGGTGAAACAGTTTAGTGGTGGTCGATGGTTAAAAATATCAGGGATGATGATGAGATTGATGCTCTCAACTGGGATGAATTCAAAGGTATGTTTCTGGAGAAATATTTTCCTAAGGCTGTTCGACATAGGATATCAAAACAATTCCTGGAATTGAGGCAGGAGGAAGACTCAGTGGCTGCCTATGAAGAGAGGTTCACTCGATTGGCAAGGCATGCTCCAAATTTTATCCTAGAACTTGATAGTAAAATCAATCGTTTTTACTCAGGATTAAAGCCAAAATATCGAAGGGAATTAGCTTATCATGAGTTCAAAAGTTATGAAAAGTTTGTTCGATGTGCTGAGAAGGTGGAAATGGAGTTTTCTGATGATCAAGTGTTCTATAACAACCAACAAAATAAGAGACCGAGGTGGAAGGAGAAAGGGAAGAATTCTTTAAAAAAGTTTGATGGTAAGAAATCTAAGTTTCCAGTTTGTGATAAATGTGGGAAAAGGCATGTTGGGGAATGTCTTCTGAATTCTGGAAAGTGCTACCGATGTGGTAAGATGGGACATTAGACTCGTGATTGAACTGAAAAAGATCAGGGTGATGGTAAAACCAAATTTGATTTACAGTTATTGAAATGTTTTAAGTTCAATGAGATGGGTCACTGTGCAAACGAGTGTCCGAAAAAGATCTTGAGTGATGGGAAGCAGTTAGACTACAAGCAGAAAGGGGTGGTGAAATCATCTGCAACTACTTCAGTAGATGTTGGGCCATTAAATGAAGTTGTATCAGGTAATTTGTTTATTTTTTCAGATTATGCAAGTGTGTTGTCTGATTCGGGGTCTACACATTTTTTCATATCTGAAACATTTTATTGTATAATAGGAATACCATCTCATGAAATGACTCCTAAACTTGTGGTAAAAACACCTGGGGAAAATGTTGAGGAAAAAAGAATTTATAAGAATTTTCCTATCCTTATCCGTGGAAAGAACCTACTTGTGATCCTTATTTTTTTTTACCTCTAGTAGAGTTTGATGTTATCTTGGGTATGGATTGGCTCTCTATTTACCATTCTAAGATTGACTGTAGAGATAAAGAAGTTTCTTTTCAGAAATACATTCAGTTTGTGTGCAAGAATGAACCCTTACTATTGATAACATATTAAGAAGCTGAGAAACATGTAAAATATAGAAATGAATGTTACCTTGCACACATTGTTGAAAACAAGGAAACTGTTCATATTATTATTGTGCCAGTGCTAAATGAGTATCCTGATGTTTTTCCTGATGAGTTTCCTAGAATAATACCATATCGAGAAGTTGAGTTTACTGTTCAGTTAGTTCTTGATCCTAAGACAATTTCAAAACCCCCTTATCAAATGGTTCGAATTGAACTTTTAGAGTTGAAGGATAAATTACAAGATTTATTAGAGAAAGGTTTCAATCGACCTAGCACATCACCAAGGGGTGCTCCTGCTTTATTTTTTAAAAATAAAGATGGTTCTATGAGACTTTTCATTGATTATAGAGCCTTGAATAACATCACTGTTAAGAAAAAAAATCATTTTCCTCATATCGATGATTTATTTGATCAGCCCCAGGGAGCTCAGTATTTTTCAAAGATTGACCTGAGATCGGGGTACCATCAGTTGAAGGTAAAGGAAGCAGATGTTTCGAAGACCATGTTTCGAACAAGATATGGCTGTTATGAATTTTTAGTAGTGCCTTTTGGGATAACCAATGCACCTACTGTATTCATGGGATTAATGAATAGATTTTTTCATGAGTTCTTGGATAAGTTTTTGGTTGTTTTCATTGATGATATTTTGGTGTTTTCTAAAAGTAAATAGGAGCATGAAATACATTTAAGGGTTATTTTTCAAACATTAATAGAAAATAAATTGTATGGGAAATTCAACAAGTGTGAGTTTTAGTTGCAACAAGTTTCTTTCCTTGGTCATATTGTTTCTAAAGATGGGATATCTATTGATCCTGCAGAAACAAAGGTTGTAGAAGAATGGACAAGACCCACAAATGTAACTAAGATTCGTAGATTCCTTGGTTTGGAAGGCTATTACCAAAGGTTATAAAATTTTCACGGTTATCTAGTCCAATGAATATGCTAACTCGGAAGGGTGTTAAGTTTTTCTAGACAAAATAATGTGATGATTGTTTTCAAGAGTTGAAAAGAAGATTGGTGAATTTTCCAGTTTTGACACTTCCTTCTAGGAATGTTGAGTTTTTTATCTACAGTGATGATTCATTGAAAGGACTTGGTTGTTTCCTAATGCAGAATTATCAGGTTATTGCTTATGCTTCACGACAGTTGAAAACTCATGAGGTAAATTATCCTCCACATGATTTGGAATTAGCTGCTATTGTTTTCACTTTAAAAATTTGGAGGCATCATTTGTATGGAGTAAAGTGTGAAATATATACCGATCATAAAAGTTTAAAGTATATATTCACTCAGAATGAATTGAAAATTAGATCGAGGAGATGGCTAGAATTAATCAAAGATTTTGATTGTACAATTCAATACCATCCGGGAAAAGGAAATAAAGTGGCTGATGCTTTGAGTTGAAAAAGTAATTCTTCATTAGAAATGTTGCATTTCAAACATGATCCTTTGGTTAAGGATTTGATGAACTTTGGAATAAAAGTTGTTGGTGAAAGATGTCCTTCTGTTTTGTTTTAGGTATCAGTGAAATCATCTCTATTAGACAGAATAAAGAAAGCAGAGAAGAAAGACAGTGAGTTGCAGAAAAATGTAGAGCTGGTTCAGAAGGGTAAGTTGCCTGAATTCAACATTGATAATGATTGTGTTTGGATATTTGGGAAGAGATTGTGTGTGCCTTGTGATTCACAGTTGAAGAGAGAGTTGTTATGTGAAGCTCAAAGTTCTCCGTTTTCAGTTCATCTTGGCAGTACTAAGATGTACAAAGATCTGCAGGTGTATTATTGGTGGGATGGAATGAAAAGAGATATTACTGATTTTATTGTGATGTATTTGACTTGTCAATAGGTTAAAGAAGAGCGGAAGTTACCAAAAGGGATGCTTCAGCCTTTACCAGTACCAGAATTGAAATGGGAAAATATATCCATGGACTTCGTTGTGGTATTGCCGAAGACACCTCGAGGTAATAATGCAATCTAGGTTATTGTTGATCGCTTGACTAAATCTACTCATTTCCATTCTATATGAGATATTTTTTACCTAGATCAACTTTCCCATTTGTATCTTAAAGATAAAGTCAGGTTACATGGATTTCCTCTCTCCATTGTATCTAATTGTGATCCTAGCTTCACATCTAACTTTTGGAAAGGCCTTCCGAAGTCGTTGGGTAATGAATTAAATGTTAGTACAACTTTTCATCCTCAATCAGTTGGGCAGTCAGAACGAACAATTCAGACTTTGGAGGATATGATACGTGCTTGTTTGATGGATTATCAGGGAAGTTGGGACCAACATCTTTCTTTGATTGAGTTTTCATATAATAATAGTTTTCATTCCAGTATACATATGGCACCATTTGAGGAGTTATATGGGAAGCGGTGTTGAACTCCAGATTGTTGGGACGAAGTGGGTGAAAGGAAGCTGATGGGACCAGAATTGGTAGAAGAGTTGGCAGAAAAAGATTAGCTGATACAGAAACACATGAGAACAGCTCAGAGCAGGCATAAGAGTTATGCAGATAACTGGAGGAAGGATCTATCTTTTGAGGTAAGGGATTATGTTTTTCTCAAAGCCTCAAAATGGAAAAGTGTGATGCGATTTGGTAATAAAAGAAAGCTGAGTCCAAGGTTCATTGAACCATATGAATTTTTGGAGAGAGTTGGATCAGTTGCATACCGAGTGGCTTTACCTCCGAGTTTATCTCAGGTGCACAATGTTTTTCATGTTTCGATGTTGAGAAAGTATATGCCAGATCCATCTCATGTTTTGAGTCTGGAGGTAGTTCAGATGGAAGAGAACCTATCTTATGAGGAATAATCGGTCTAGATTCTTGACCAAAGTTAGAATGTGTTATGGAATAAGGTGATTCATCAGGTAAAGGTTTTGTGGAAAAACCACATGATTGAAGAGGCAAGATTGGAATCTGAAAAATGCAATGAGGGCTAAATACCCCCACTTATTCGATAAGTAAATAAATTATGAGGATGCAATTTTCTAAAGGGGGAAGGATATAACATCCGAAGTAAGTAATGAATAATAGATATTTTTATCTATGTCTATTAATGAATTAGATAGTGTTTTTGGAGGCTTAAATTGAGAAAAAATCCAATCTTTTGCATGGAATACACTAATATGTTTAGAAGATTGTTTTACTGCCTTTTGATGGCAAACCATTTTTAAATAAAATATTTGACAATTTTATAAGCTTTATTTGTCAAAATAAACTTATTCTTTATGATTGGGACATTCAAATTTACTTTGGGTAAATTTTTGGTATTTTTCCGATAAAGAACATTTTTTAATGAATAGTGAAAAATGTTGTATTTTAATTCAAAACCTCTTTTTAATCTAATTTTTTTATATGATTAGATTATCATTTGAATTGGTTATAAAGTTAAATTAGAATATATTTTTACCATTTAATCCAATAGTGGTCGTTGGAATTAATTTCACTTTGAAATTGGACTTAAACTAGTGTCAATCTTTTGATACTTATTGTTTCATAAAAACACGTTATTTGCTCTGACAGCGGAAATTAATTATTAAGTTAATTAATGTAACTTATAAGTTTTTAATTTTTTAAAATAGCAATCATTTTTGAATTTGGAATATCAAATATATCTTAGGGTGATGTTTTGGTATTTTTCTGAAAAACTTCAATTTTTTATGAATAGTGAAACCACTAAGTGGTACTTAAAAACTGATTTTTATTTTAAATGAAATTTTACCACCTCTGTGTTTTGAATTTCAATAATCCGACATACATGGTTTTCATTAAGAAGTAAAATGTGGTTCAATGGGAGTAAAATATTTTTTTGGTGAATAGTAACTTTTAAGTTTATTAATCGCGATTAGAGGTAATTAGTGTAATTTAAGGTAAGAATAATGTTTTAATAATATGAAATGACCTAAAAACATGTCCTACCATTATTTTATTTGTCATGTCCGACCTAGAAAATCCATGGGTCAACTTGGGGACCCCATGGAGCCACTTTGGAAGGAAAATTACATTAAAATCTTTTTATTTAATGTTAAAGTTAAAATGTCACAAACATGAGTTATTTTACTAAAACAATTTTTACATGTGGTTATACAAGTCATATTTTTGACTATAAATATTAATTAGAAAGATAAAAATATTTCCTACATCATCGTATTTTTTTCATAATTCTTAGACATTAAATAAATTAAATTATTTATGACATCATGATGGTGCAGCGATTACCTCATTATTTAAAGATTTAAATAAAATAAAGAGATAATGTAAAATCTAAGACTTACACATGTAAAAGACCTATTGGATGAGTATATTTCTAACCCTTATCACCTTATCCTAGAAATAAATCAATGTGGGACCTTTATAATCTGAAACTCATTTTAAATTAAATTAACATTTCATTACTTTCCAAGAGTGCCCCTCATCTCCTCTTATAAAAGTCCCCCATCTCTACCACCTTACCCACACTTCCAAAGCCTTTAGCTCGGACAACCCCCACCCATTTTGTCTCTCCACATACCTATATAGCTCTTAGAAGCCTCACATTGGGAAAAAGTTTTCCCAAGGAAGCCTTTGAGCTCAAATCAAAAAGAGTTACCCGATTTAAAGGTAGTGTCTTCTCTTGTGTTCTTATGTTTTATTTTGCTTCTCCAACCCCATAAACTCTTTTTATTCATTTATTTTGTAACAAAACCAGTATATTACATATACTAGGATGTTTTTATAAGAAGTATTCGAGCTACACTTACACAAACCTATATCTAATGGTTAAATAATATACTGTTTCCGTGGATGAAAAATTTCTGCCTCACGAAACGATTATTGTTCAATATTCTTTTAACACCTTCAAAGGTGGCCATTAAGATGACACTATATTTATATATGATATATAATATGTTTATGTCTTACTTAAGCTTCTGTATTTTTCATTTATTACATACCATTATGGTTTCCATTATGGGTAAACGTGATATCTTCATTTTAGGAAGTGCCGACTACCGCCCCCTCAAAGTGATTTGATTTGTTAATACCATATGTGGGTGGTATAAAGTTTGTAATTAATGATATTATATATCATATAATAATGGAATTATAATATACCTTTATATCATTTTGATTCTATTCTATAAAATATGAAATAGAAATGAAGGTAGCATTCATGCATACGTATGACTTACCGTCTCCATGAACGGTGCATTTCATTTCTTACCTATAAACGTTATGTAATACTATAAATGAAAGTATATACTGGATATATATGATATATACATTAGGAGTATAAGTCTGGATATAATGGATACATAAACAACTTGTAATTATAAAGAGGATATTTTTGACTCAAGTACCAATGATCGTTAAAACGACCGTTATTAACTAAAATAATTACATAGTGTTTATGACATGGTAATAAGTGATATAAAAGGAACAATGAACTTTAAAAAGGTTCTTAAGCAAGTAGAAATTAACTCAAGTTTATTATTCAGTACATTAAAGAACGATCAAGTCAAGTCGGACCCGAGGTATGGGACTTCGTCTCAATCTCCTATCATTGAGGCATATTTTGTTTTATACACAACCTTCTATTATACAGTGTATAAACACCTTTGACTTTTACATTTATCCAAAAGGAATCTTTTTTATACGAAGAGTTTTAATAAATGAAAAAAGGGAATGTTTTTGCCGTATCTATGCGGTGACAACGACTTCTCCACCGCCGTGACCAATATTTGAGTTTCGGCTTCCACTATAAGCCATACCTTTTTTAAATGAAAAATAAATACCATGTTTTACTTTTCTTTTAATTTGGTATTGAAAATGGTTTTCATAATGTTTTTATTATATCAATGTGTTGTATTGATATCTTGTGATTGAAGTGTGGAAATGTTATTTTTCCTTTATGCATGTTTTATGTGATACGATTATGTTATGGTTCTTGGGAATTGTTATGAAGACGAGTGGTTCCATGATAAACTAAGGGCGGGTGAGCCTGATATAGCTCTCCAATGCATTGGGTAACACGAAGTAGGTAAACGTTAATGTTTCTCTGAAGAGGTTTAGGGAATATACTGTGATAGGTATTCCAAACATAACCAAGAGGGTTACTCCCTATGTAAGAATGTTATAAATTCCTCAAGTTGCCTTTATGTCTTATGATTTCTATGATTTATTCATGATTTGATGAGGTATGTTAAAGTGATTATGTTTTATGGGTAAAGTATGATTTCATTCTTATGTATATATGTACTCATGTTTCCTTTCCATATTTTTATATCCCTTACTGAGCTTTTTATGCTCATCCCATGTTTTTGAAATGTTTTTCACAGGTCAAGGGAAAGGTACATGATATGATGGTAGTGTCAAGGAAGTGTCAAGAAAGAATCCATGTTTTATTTTAAATATGTTTCCATTGATGAAAAAAATGAATACTATCTTTTATGTAACCACTTTTTTTAAACGTGGAATGTAATGCATGTTTTATGATCTAAATCTCTAAAACTATAAACCAGAAAAGATACTCATTGTGTAATCTTGTAATAACTCAATATTAAGTAATGTTTAAGGCTGGGGCCTTATAATACCATTCTATTTTAAACCTAAGTTTATTCATTTACCCTTTAACATGGTAAGAAAATTATAAAATGAATCCATTCATTTTTGATGAAAATAAAAAAGTAATATAGTAACTAAAATTTTACCTTATGAGTAAAAATTTAGAATATATTTTTCAAAATTCAAGTCAACGAATTATTATATATTAATTTAAAATAAAACTGGTAAAACACTATGGAAAAATATTTTTTAGAGAAATCAATTTATAATAAAAATATGATTGTATACTAAATTGATGTATAAAATTCTTTTAAAAACTCATATTTAGATCATTTTAAATAATAATTGACTAATTATTATTTAATAATAATTGAAAACAAACTTTTCCTTCATATATACATTTATAGAAAATATAGTTTTTAATAAAAATTAGTATTTTCAAAAAAAAATGTTTTTGAAAAATATAATTTTAATATAAATTTTAGCAGATAAAGTAAAAAATTATTTTCCTTATTCAAAATCATAATATTTAACTTCTAATATTTAATAATAATTCATAAATAGAAGAATAACTTACTTATTTAGAAAATCAAAATTTTTAAGAATAAATTTATTTTACTAAAATTATGTTATTATTTAATAAAAACCTAAAAATAAATTCATATTGAGTTGGAGATTTATATTTATTTAAAAAATTAGTTATTCATATTTATTCCTACATGAAAATAGATATTTTATTCTAAGAGTGTGTCATGGTTTAAATTAAACATTCAATTGATTGTAATGTAAGATATTGAAGAATTAGAACAATTTGAAGAAAAATATTTCATAAAAAATATTTGGTTGTTAAAATCACTCAGATATATTTCTGTTAGAGTAGGTACTACTGGGAAATGATTTATTTTATGAATATATTTATATGTACATAAAATTTTAAGTAGATATTTTTTTAAAACTCGACCACTTAATGTTTAAAAGTACTATAGTCAAATCATAAGAATAAGGGGGATAATTACTAAATGTAGATATATATATGTGTGTATAAATATACTAATTTATGTTTTTATTTTATGGTTAGTGTTTAAATATTGAGGATAAAATTTCATACGGATGGAATAATGTGAAAACCTTAGAATTTCATCTTTTCAAAATTATCTTTTAACAATATTTTTTTTTATATTTTTCAAATTGAAAAAATCACATTCCCAACCTAATATAAAATTCAATTTTCAATTGAGAAAAAAGATTAAATCAAAATAAAAAATACGATCTAAAATATTGAAACATTTAATCAGTGTAAATAAATTAAAATATATAACATAAGTAGTATTAAAAAAATTATTTTTTAATTTCACAATCATTTATAATATAAGTGAAAAAAATATAAATATTAAAAATAAGAGACATTATTCCCATTATAATAAACATTTTCAAAGATATTATGAATAAATAATATTATAAATATGATGTCGTTATAGGAATTATAATAACAATATTTCCATTATAATAGATTTTTGTAATTGGAAATTATAACAAGTCTTTGAAATATGAATCAAACGGATGAGAATAATAAATGTATCTATTTTTCGAGAAATAATATATGATTTAAATAATATATATTTTATTTATTTTATAAAGTAGATATATGTAATATTTTTCTAATGACCATTGTAACTTATTTAGTTAGATGTTATTTTTATATTATAATTTTAGAAATTAGGAACCCCCCAAATATATACAGATATATATTTTAATTGAATATAAATCATAAAATTGTTGTTAAAAATTTACAAAAAGAACTGTATCCACTCATTAAAAAATTACTAATTAATGGTTAAAAAAATTCACTAAAATATAATAAAAATTAAATAATCCTTATTAATAATTTGGATTTAAAAAATGAAATAAAATTTTGAATTCAACAAATCAATACTAGTTTAATTTTACTTTTTTGTATTTAAAAATTGATTATTTTTTTATAAAAGTGTAAAAATAAGGAGTATTTTGAATATAATGACATTCATGAAATTATTATGATATCAATATGATAAAAAATTATATATTTCATTTTACTCAAAATATATACAATTTAATGAGTAAATCAATACATTTATATATAATAATTTTTAAGTCCAAAACAATGAATTAATATTTAGAACTTATATAAATAATTATTCTAATAAAAAATTGTATTTGGTTCTTTATTTTATCTAAAATATTTCCAATATTAATTTCTATATCTGGGATGATAAAATATCACTAAGAATACATTTTATTAATCAGTCAAAAATAATGATTATATGAATAATTATTATTCATTGCCTTCTAAAAATATAATAAAAAATAAACACTCTATATGAAAAATACCTTCCACCTATGCTTTATAAATATTCATCCTCCACTATATTCACATCACATAAAAAACTAATTACCCTAAAAAAATTCTATATAAATCTCCCTATTAACTCTCTTATCCACTACCTTATTCAATTTATGTTATAGAAATACCCTCTTTAAAAAGGCTTTATACTCAATCAACCTTAGAAATTCATCATATGATTAAGAGGTATAAAATGGAAAGTTAAAATTTTTCATTTTCCATTTTCCAATTATATAATATAATAAAGAAATTTTATTTTCAATTATTATATACTAAATTATATAAATGCATGTTTTAATGAAACTCTAATATTTACAATTATTCTTTTACTAATTTATACTCTCTTCCAAATAAGGATTCACCCATATAGTTTTAGACACGCTAAATAAACTATAATTTATTATTTTTCATTGAGTTCAATCATTATAATTAATTAAAAAATGTATCCATTATCATATATAACATAATAATAGAATAATATAATTTTTCATTCGTGACTGATAATGTTTTCATTATAATATCGAATATAAATGTCATGAATCATTGTAATTTTCTACAATAAAAAATAATCATACCATGAATAAATCGTAATATTGTTTAAAATATAATTATCAGATGTAAAATATCATATCTATAATGATATAAACTAGATACCATGAATGTATATTGACTATATAGAGTTTCTGAAGAGTGTATGGAGAAATCATATACATTATCTAGGGGTTCATTAACAAATTTATGATTATTTAGATTATATACTATATCAATCATAATCTCTATCCCTTTGGGAAATACTATAACCTAGTATAACAAATATGGTGGTTACGATATTACCTAGGTTATAGGAAAACATACTTTTATAACAAAGGACTGAATAGTGTATTAGTATTGGTAAAAAATTGATACATAATTATATCTGAAATTTATTTTGAAATAATTAAATACAACTTTTTTAAGTAAATATTCTTCATCCTTACCCTAATTCAATGATTTTATCTTCATAAAAATATGATTGGAAAAATTAAGGATTAGATAAGTTCAACATTAAGAGATATGTATAATTTTTTCTGTCACGAATCAATCATGAGTAGAATAAATTTTATGTTAAATAACTATAAAACAATCATAGTTAATCCCTAATTTTATCATTGTGATTATATAAAGAATAATCAATATGGAATGATAAATAATTGATAAAATATTCCATTTATTTATTGAAAAGATAAAAAAATACATCCACTAATTTTTTTAATTAAATAATAACATGAAAAATCATAATAGGATTCTCAATGATATAAAATCTCATGAACCAGCCAGGGTACAATGGTAACCCGGTAACTGATTCAGCGCTGACATGGCCCTAAAGGAATTACTGAACCCCATGGGTTTGAGACTAGCGTCTGGTAACCTACAACATGAAAGTGGGATCAAATTTTCCACAAACATCACTGAAGCAATAGAAACAAGACAATATGAAAAATAATGGAAGCTCCAATTTGAGTAATGTACCAGAATAAAATAAATTATAAAATATCAAATTACTAAAACCCAATTACCAAAATATGAAAAATAAACCATATGGTCCCTATGGAGACAACTAAGCATGACCATGGTTCAACAGCTGGATCCACCTCCATGAGATCCCTACCCTTTGATTGAACCTGATAGAAGAAAGTCTATAAACATCCCAAGGAAAAATTAGGGTGTCAATCTAAGCCGAGTAGGATACCACCAGTGATTAAAAAGATATTCCAACTAATGATTAACCAAAGGAAATTATTTCAAGTCTCAAGAATAAATATGTTTTTAATTTCAAAGGAACATTAAAAAACATTTTATACATTTTCAAATGATGGAAAATTATTTTAAATCAATAGAATTACACTACATGAGATTGAATAATTCTAAAACAATTTATTAGGTAAAATATTTTTATGAAACAGTTTATAATAATTTAGTAGTCATGTAATGTAGTTCAAACAAAATTGGAATATATTTATATCTCAAATACAAATAATCTAGAGAGAAACATGGTCATATGTGAAAAGGTATGATAGTATTAACCAGCTATAGGATTCTTTACTCTCTATGTGATCTTCGGAAAATGAGTATACTCACGTCCCCCTAACACTTCCTAAAGGCAACATGTCGCCTTCTCATCAGGGATGTGACTCGGCACAGGTATATTTTAGAACATTGTAATAGCATAGAGTTTATTTAAATATATCAAAAACAACTTATGGATTTAATGTGATCTTATATGATGGAAATATTATTTTAAGACTTCTTAAAATACAATAAATACCATTATTCCATTTCAAAAATTCCAATTTCATTCCCTTTAAAACCAAAACATGTGTTATTCAAAAATAGTCCTCTTTCACAATATAAAACCACTGGGTTTCTATCAAATCATATTAATCCATTTTCATGAGTTTGATATCAATTCAAAACCAATTCTATTCTTTCCATGATTCATTTACATAATTAAATTAATAAATTTATTTGATAACATTTTAATCAAATACACAATTTAAATTCAACAATTTAAATCGACAAATTTCAAAAAACCCACCCCAATTCAATGGATTAGGGAGTACCAAAATTATGTACCAAAACCATTACAAATCTCCCAATTCGTTGAAATTGGGTTTTATCAAAGTAATTGAATCATGTTTATGAAATTTAATTTAAATAATAAGTTGAAATAAATCAATAAATACAGTTTTAATGAAATTATCCAAATCAATATGAAACCATCCAACTCTTCTCAAAATAAAACACTCACAACGTCTCTTATCAAAGAGAACGATGGTGTATAATACCTAAAAACTCATTGTATAAGAAAGACATAACACCACTGGGTAGATATCCATCAATTCCTATATTATCCATAAAAAATCATAGATTGGAGAAAGATAGAAACTCAAAGAATGAGGGAGAAAACCTACCCCATAATCACACCAAATGTGAAAGAATGATCAGAATCTAAAGGAGTGGATCTGAAAGGATTTTTACCTATAAAAAACTCATATAAATAGTTTTGGTTTGAGAGGAAAGAGGTATGAAAATAAAATAATGAGTGAAACATCCAAATGCATGAATTAATTATAGGTGCTGGTTAGGTCATGACGTGTACCTCAGGTACACAATGTATAGTCAATTCTAGATAAGTTATGCCAAAAAACCTCACATCAAGTTAAAAGTAACATTTATTCCCTACAAGATGTGTACCTTAGGTAGATGATGTGTACCTTCTCAATACTTTATTTCCCCATTCACAAATTTTATCTAGCATCACATACATGATGTTTACCTTCATTACACCATGTGTTCCTACAGTACACAACATGTTCTTCCATTACACAACGTATACCTCTAGTACATTGTGTGTAACTACTCTACAGGCTGTATAAAATCTAGAAAATAAATCCTTAGGGATTTGAACAAAAAAGGAACTTAAATAAAGGAAAAAAATTACCCAATCAAGGTAAAAATATGTTACAACCTCCCTAACATAAAAACATTATTCCCCCTAGAAAGCCTATGAAGAAGCTTCCAGGAAAAAGAGATGAGTCCACTTCTACCTCAAAACTGCATCATGTTCCCACAACTCATGAATATAAAATCCTTGTTTCCATAACATATAAACCATGTTTATCTTACTCCCATTAATTACCTTGGATTCATAATCAACAATCGTGACTGGTCGCTCATTTAATGATAAATTAGACTCAATATCAAGATCACACCAACTCAAAATGTGATATGGATCAAATGGATACATTTTCTACAATGATACATGGAAGATGTTTTTTATTGTTTCTAGTTGTGGTGGAAGTTCAAAACAGTATGAAACCATCACCACATTCTCAACACCATCAAAATACCCCACAAATTAAGGAGAATGATTCCCTTGTCTCCCAAAATGTTAATGACTCAACTGGGGTGAAACCATTAAAAACTCTTGATAACAATATGAAAACTCCAAAGGTCTATGTCATCTATCAGCATAAGACGTATATCTTATTTGTGTTGTAAAAATAATATTAAGAATCAACTTAATCTTACATGTCGTCTATTACACCACGCCTGGTCCACCTAAGGATCTTTCACCCACCTCTGACCAACAAAAAAGAGATGTACAAGGATTTACATAAAATTCCTAGAAAGGTTCCATTCTGATTGTGGATAGGTAACTATTGTTGTATGAAAAATAATTCAGTCTTCAGGGATCATCCAAAGCCCTGCTGAACATAGGCGTGAAGCATATCTTCAATAATCTGTATATATCTTTCAATCTAACCATCTATTTGTGGATGGTAGGCATTGCTCAATGGGACTGGAGATCACAGATCCTCATGAAGGCCTCTCCAAAATAACCAAGTATACCAAGGATCCCTTACAAAGACTATAGAAGATGGGACCCTTTGAAAAATAAAAATCTCTTTCCTAAAGATATTTCCCAACTCCTCAATGTTGGCTATATATCGAATGGGAATAAATTAAGCTAAATTGGTCACCTTATTGATCACTACCAAAATTTTATTATTCTTTTTCACGGTATATTGAATCCCAACAACAAAGTCCATAAGGATCTCATCCCACTTCCATGTAGAAACAAGTAGTGGATGAAGTAAACTTGAATGTTTTCAGATGCTTGGCCTTAAACAACTACAACATATAACAATGAGAGGATAACTCAATATGTCCCACCTAATTTTCCTCCACTAGAACAACCACTACAAATCTTATAAAATTTTGGTTCTTTCTGAGTGCACATCCCACTGGGTGATATAGAAATATCTTATCACATCCTCCCTTGATGAAAACAACACAACTAAGAGGTTCTGATACCAAATTACCCCCTCTCTAGAGAACGACGACATGGAAACTGTCTTCCCACCAGAATGGCATTCCCTAATTCTATGGAACTCATAATCAAGATGTTGATCCTGAAAAATCCACTCTAGAGGGGATGATTTCAACTAAAAACTTGATAAAGAAACATTATATGCTTCTTCTTGAACTCAAATATAATATTGTGCAAAGAGGTTCATTAAATTCTCTCTTATGAAGATTCTTTCACTACCTGGGTTGGTTGTTTCCTTCTCAAGGTATCTGCAACAAAATTCCATTTACCTGGGGTCTAGGTGATGTCAAGATCGAAAGACTACATGTACTCCACCCAAAAACTCAACTTATGATTCAAATCTTTTTTAGAGAATATATAACTTTGGTTTTTGTGGTCTAAATAAAATGTAAACCATTCACCAAAGTGGTAGTTCCACCAAATATTAATTGTGTGCATCACTACTGCGAGTTCCAGGATATGGGAAGGATTATTCTTCTCGGGTGTGCTAGCTGACGAGATCCATATTCTACCACATGATCACCATGCATAAGAACACAACCCAAGACTGAACTTGATACATAAAAAAACATCATAGCCATGCTCATAATTTGGAAGAGTCAATATTGGTGCAATAGTCAACATATGTTTTAGGTTGAAAAAATTACTATGAAAAATATTATTCCATTGAACCATTTCCACATTCTGAGTCTGATCAGTCTTTGAAGATGAAGTATTTGAGAAGACATTCACAAACATGTATTTATATCTAGCTAAGCCCAAGAATCTACAAATCTTGAAGACATTTTGTGGTTTCTCACATTTCATAATAGCCTTATTCTTTTCAATATCAATAGATATATCATGTTAAGACACCACATGTCCCAAGAATTTCACTTCTCGAATATAGAAATCACACTTTGAAATATTGGAATAAAAGTGGTGATTTATCAGCAGACATAAAACTATCCTAAGATGTTTCACATGATCCTCCTCAGATATGGTGCTGACAGTAACGTCATCCCCAATGACTACAACAATGGAATACAAATACTCACAGAAAATCGTGTTCATTAAATACATGAAAATAATGGAATCATTTTTTAATCCAAAGGGAATAACACAAAACTCATAGTGGTCAAACCTATTCTGAAAGGTGGATTTCTGAATGTCATATTCTTATATCGTCAACTGATGGTAACCAGATCAAAGGTTGATATTTGAAATCCCATTCGCCCCTTTCAACTTATCAAAAAGATAAAAAACTGGCGAAAATAGATATTCTTAATTTATTATAACTTGATTGATCTTTCGAAAATTGACACATAGGATAAGAGAAAAAAGAGATTTCATTGAAAAGAGAATCGATGCTTACCAAGTTGACACACTAGTGAGAATAATTCCTTTCTAAAGATGATGTTCCAACATGGTCATTAGCTCTCTAAATTCAAATAGAGCCATTCAGTATGAGGAAATAGATACTAGTTTTGTTTCAGGCATTAATTTAATAGAAAACTAAAACACTCTGATCAGTGGAAAACCAGAGAAATTCGAAGGAAATACGTCCGAAAACATGATGAATACTGGTGAGAGATCTCCAGTCATTAAATCACACTCTAGATAAAAATAAAATTCTAATATCACATTCCCAAATTCTAGATAAGAATTTCCAACTCTACTAACCGTTAGGTCCCAATATCCTTGGAATACTAGAGGTACACTACTGTGTATAGTGAAGTAGACCCATCAAGGATAACAATAAATTTTGGATTTGTTGGAAATTAGTTGCTACACCCCAAATATGATAACAAGAGATTTCATACTAAGAACCATTAAACTCTAAGATAGCTCATCATCTGATATAGAGAAGACAAAGGCAGAACTACAAATCCCTTGCTCTCTCTTCGTACCAAGGGGTGCAGTAATATCCATTTCAAAAGATAGTTTCTATAAAGGAAAATTAATAAAGTGAAAAATAGGGGATCAAATAAAATAGTGAGATTTGTCTTTATCAAGAAGATCAATCACTAATAATGATGCTATAGTAATGTTAAATCTAACAGTCACTAGACACATGACTGCTTCCTCTGGAGATTCTTCCACTCTATGAAGAAGCTTCATTCCAGATTTCTGTGTCTAGAACCCTTTTAAACATGAAGGATTCAATTTCCCGACTGTTTTAGGAGGATCTTATGATTCTGTCCCACTATTCAGAGTAGAGAATGGATAGATGAACCTTAGTAAGTGTACTAAATGACCACCTGAACTACATTCCATGGGTGCCTTAGTGAAAATCCTCATAGTGTTTTCAGGTTTTCCACACTAAGAGCAAACCCGAGAACTTCCTCCTAGAGATGTAGGAGGACTAAAATGACTCTGACATCGAGAACCACCTTGATAATCATCATTCATCTTTTTTACATAGAAGTAACCTAAATTTCCACTGGTAGGAAAAGAAACTCCCGTCAAACATGACATCATAGCTAGGTCCATATCCACCATCATCACCATATCTATCACATCAGCATTAGTGGGAAGCTTCATAAAGAAGACCTAAGAATGAATATATTTTCAAATACCCAATTCAAACTGTCGATCCTTCTTCCTATTATCATTAGATAAAATATCAGGAGGAAATTACACCATCTCAATAAAGCGATTTGAATACTCAGCCATGTTTCCTTTGGCCTTCTCAATATTGAAGAAATCTATAGCCTTAACCAACACCATTGAATCTGGATAGAACCGGTTTGTTTAAGAAAATATTAAATTATTTCCACTCTAAACCCTCGTGTTTCACTACCCCTACCATTGTGTGCCACCATCACCCTCTAAGTCCTTCCAACACGAGGGTATCACACTTCGCCTTGATCACGTTAGATGTCTCTATGAACTCAAACATACGTTTTGTCTCACTCAACCATTCCTCAACATGTTAAGGTTTAGTGGAGCCCATAAAGACTAGTGGATTTTCGGGAAGGAACTCTTGATAATGATTTTTATGAACATCCCCTTGAGGATCCACAGCTGAATCCTATGCGAGAACTAGAGGTGGTGCATGTCCCAAAGCATGTACAGTGAACACAATCACCTAAAATAGATTCATATTAACAACATGATTTTCTTATTGAGGATCAGAAGTTCCCTCTCTATGGATTTAATTTGCAAATCTTATCAAAATAATGATTCTACACAATATAACTTGATAATTGGAAAACATTACTTTAGCACTCAAACTGATTAATAAGATAGAATAAAGGTTCTCTATTGATGTAAAAAATTAGGATTTTGATTTATCTCTATCCAAATATCAATAAGAAAAATAATAAACCTAATACTTATGACGTCTTACCCGACAACCCTGACTGACTTATGGTTTATTATGGCGAGTGTTGTCTAAACACTCAATCACAACTACCTCATATGTCCCGAAAAGATATCCAAATGCACACTATCATCAAGGTGAGATTCTTAACATAAACCTATGATAGAAAATTTTCATGAAAAAGCTTAGTGACCCTAGTAACCCATTAACCATGTAGGCCTTAACATTTTTGAAAGGTCATTCCTAAATCCCCACAGTTTGGTGACTAGAACATAGCATCATACTACAAGCATGCGGGAATGAAGTTTTCCCAAACATGACAGAACAAAAAGTAGCAGGACGGTATGATTTACAAAATAAGAAACATTGTGAGAAATGTACCATAACAAATCAAGGCATCATATCCAAATGCACTATAAACCATGTACCAAAATAGAAAAAAATAACCACCAAGGTCCCTAAGGACACAAATAATAAAGACTATGGTTTCGTAGCTGGATCCACCATCAAGAAATCCATTCCATTAGCTCAAACCTAGAAGAATAATGTCTAAAAACACTAGGATAAATAAGTAGGGTGTTAGACTAAGACTAGAAGGATACCACCAGAGATTTCATATCATATTCCAATAATTTATTTAACAGAGTAAATTCTTTAATGTTTCATAAATAAATAGGATTGGAATTTAAAATGTACATTTAAACAAAACATGTTATACAATTTTAAATTATAGAAAATACTTTTAATGAGCATAACTTACTTTACAAGAGATGGAATATTTATTAAAATACTGAATAGTAAAATAATTTTTTTAAAACAATTTATATAAATTTATTAGGAATGTAAATATGTTAAAACAACATTGGAATGAATTTATATATCAAATATAAATAAAAAAGTGAGAAACATGGTCATATGCCAAAAGATAAGATAATATTAAAAAGCTATATGACTCCATATTCTCTAAGTGATCTCAAAAAATTGAGTATACTCACATCCCCCAAACACTAGAAAGAGTTGAATTTTCACCCTCCCATTGGGGAGGTGACCCATCGTACATACGTTTAAGAATATTGTAATAATGTAGAGGGTATCCAAATAACATTCATACCACATAAGGCTTGCATGTGCTCTTACATAATTGGAAATTTATTTTAAGACTACTTAAAATACAATAAATCACATTCTACCATTTAAAAAATTCATATTTAATTCCATTAAAAACAAAAATAAGTTTTATTCATTGACATGCCTCTTTCACAAGATAAAACAACTAGGTTTCTATCAAATCATTTTAAGCCATTTTCATGAGTTTGAAATTCATTCGAAAACATTTCTCTCATTTCCATGATTCATTTACCCTGTAAAACTAAACAATTTAATTGAAAAAAATTCTATCAAATCCAAAAAATAAAGTCAATAATTTAAATAATATAATTTCCACAATCCCACCCTAATTTAATGGAAATGATGGTTTTAAATTTTTTTCCAATCCCATTTCAAATATCTAGAGTCCCTAGTATTAGGTTATATTAATGGAATTGAAATAAATTTTATGTAATTGTATTTAAATTAGAAATAGAAATAAATTTAGAAATAAAATGGTTTTTAAATTAGCCAAATCTGGACTAACCACCTACCTCTTCCAAAAACACAACACTTGAAATGACACTCGTCAAAGGGAATGAAGGTGTATAATAATTTTAAACTCAACCAAGATGCAAGATATAACATCAAAAATTATAGATACATAAATTCCTAGATGATACATCAAAAAACCGATATAGGAGAAAGAGTGAAACTCAAATAATGTGGGAGAACACTTACCTGATAATCACATCGTGTGGGAAAAGATGATCAAAAGCCAAAGGAATAAATCATGAAGGTGGGAATCCATTGAAAAATTCCTTGGAAGGGTTTTAGTATGATAGAAAATATGTCTGGAAATAATTGAATGAGAAAAACCGCCAAGCACATGAAATAAAGCTAGGTGCAGACCAGGTCAGGATGAGTACCTCAGGTAGAAGCTGTGTATTCCACGCTAGATAATTTATGATGAAAAACTCATCTCCTTAGGTTAAGAAATGAAATTTAAACCCTACAGGAAATGTTCCTAAAGTACACGATGTATACCTAATCACAGTGTGATTTCCCTATTCATGACTTGCATCCAGTAACATGTACATGTTGTGTACCACAAGTACATGTCGTGTTCCTACAACACATAGTATGTATCGCCATTACATAGTGTGTACTTCTTCTAAAGCCTGTATAAAATCAAGAAAAACACTACAAAAGGCTTCAAACCAAAAAGGGAAAATAGAAAAAAGTAAAACATACTAGATCAACGTAACATGATGTTACATAAATTATTAATTCTTGATTTTGTTATCTTATAAATCAATATATACATACCCAAACGACCTTGCGTAAAGATAGTTTGATCCAAGGGTAGGTATAGAAAAGGAAAACATTTAATGTTAGGATACTTGTATTTCTCATGTTACATATAGATACATGAATGGGATATATAACCTTCCCCCCACATGTCACTGCATTTTTTAATAATTCATCATATATCATTCAAAGGTTGAGTTTATAAAAAATATTCCTTAGAAAAAATTATAAAATTCAAGTAATGAATATAGATTTCATATGATTTACCCAATCAATCAGATATAAATATAGATAAACTAATTTATATAAAAATTATACACAGATAAAGAATACCCATATCCATGATAAATATTATGAATATTTATGTGAAATTTGAGGTGCAATGATAACATGAATTTGAATTTTTCTAGGCATAATAAATAAAAAAACTTCTAAAATATAAATATAAATACGTTACCAGTAAAAACTAATCATGAACCAACATGAGATGGTTGAGGATAAAATCATAATAAAAACCTCTTGTGGAGTATCATTTTAATATAGGTTTGTTGTATTAGATGAATCGTAACAATATAAAAAGATCCTTACACCATGTTTTTATAAAAATATCATTTTCACTTTAAAAATTAATTTAGAAAACAAATAATTTATAGAATATTTATAAATAATATTCAAATAAAAATAAAATATTATGATTATACTCTATCCTTTGAATTATTTAGTGTTCAGGATGTAAGTAATATTATATTAATGGAGTGTATTCTATAATAAAGATTCATTCACATATTTTCTAAAAATTATAAAATTTTCATAATTAGTAAATGAACAGAAGAATGAAACTAAATAATTTTTCTAGAAAAAATATATGGGTAAATAAAAATTCATTAAATAATTATTGAATATTAATAACATCATTTATATATTTTTCATAAAAAAATATTTAGATTGAAAAATATTTTAGACTGATGTTAGAAAAAATATATGAATATTATGATAAGAATATCATAAATTTTACACATAAATGAGAATAAAATAATAATATAATATGAAAATTTTGTGAATAGATAGGGGAGAATAAAATAAAATGGGATTACTAGAGAATTAAATATTAATTTCCATCAATTTAAATTTATGAATAATCATTCTAGATTAAATTGAGAGTATGTTATAAAACTATTCAATTATGATAACATTGATATAATAATTAACCAATGAATTGATTATGTATATAAATTGTAAATACTAATAGGAACAGTGGAAATAAAATTCAAGATAATAAAAATTCATTACACACATAATCATATAATATAAAAAACATTGAATAATTAATATATCACAATCAAATGAAATAGTGTAATGAAATTGTTTACCACTTCGTAATTTTAATGTAAAATTCTATTGGATGAAATAATTTCAATTTAATCATAAAATAATATTTTTTTGGATTACTAAATATATTAATTGTATAATGGGAATTTTTACCACATATAAGTGATATTATGTGAATAAATTTATAATATACCTTAATGAAATGAAATTCATATAGAATCCCTTAACTTTCAGTTCAATTTCGTTGAATGTTATTTAAAATAATATATAAGAGTTTTGTGTATGTTAGTACTTTTTTAAAGACCCTTATTTAAATTTCAAATATGATATGTGATTCTCTTATAAAATTTTACCTCCCATTTTTATTCATATTTCATTAGCACAACTATTTTGGGTGTTAACTACTTCATTTTATCTGGAATGTTTTGTTAGAGAATTTCAAGTAATTTTTCATAGGATGTATATACAAATTCCCAAGATTTTTTATATTAAAGAACCATTTGTTAATTATATAATTTTTTATAAATATTATTAAAAATTAGAAATGTAAAATGAATCTCATCACCTCGTAAGGACAATAGGTAGTACGTATGCACAATCAAAAATATCATTCCCTTATTGGGAGATAGTGTATGGATGTGGATGAAATATTAATTTTAAATATTAAATAACATGTAATATATCTCGTAAATATTATTTATTTCTATCATTATTACTATCCATGATAGTCTGTGAGGCCAAAAATGAAATAGTTTTCAAGGTGGTAATCTGCCATTCACCCGAGGGATGATTGTTCTTCCATATGATCATGGAGGAGATCAATAAATACTATGAAATAAAAATAATTAAATATATTATTATTTTAGATAATGGTTTTATTAAATTTCAAGTGTTTATACCTGATCAAATCATTAAAATAAATATATAAAATAAAAGATCATATTGGTGACAATTACCTTCTCTTAGAAGAACATTATTTTGATATCTTATTATGGACCATAACCTTGGTATTTTGTGAAGACAAGAAAATATTGGAATTTGATTAGGATATTTCTCTGTTATTTTGGAAGGGTTTTTTTAAGGTTAATTTCTTTAGAATTGTGAATATGTTAATCGATGTGGCCCATATTTATAAGTGCGTGAGGGGAAATAATTGAAAACCCCAAGGAAATTTCCCAACAGAATAAAAAATAACAGTATAATTACCAAAAAAATATTATTCCAAATTACGATTGATATGATATTTGGAAAGCATAACTTTTAAATATTGTTGTAAAATTATACTTTTATATTTTACATGAAATTAATACACTTGAATTTTGGTTTAAACCCAAATAAACAAGTTTTAACCATAACCACATAAATTAAGTTTTTATTATTTTCACTGTCCATTTTGTGAAAAGATAAATTTTACATTATTAATTGATATTCATTATTCTATATCATATTATTTAATCCACTTTAACGAATCAAATTTAATTATGTGAAAAAATTAATATAAAGATCAACACAAAATTATGTTGAAAAATGTGTTTTCAATAAATGTGTTTTTCAATCATAAGATGATTTTATGTCAATTATATGACATGTAATCTTTATTAGATAAATTTAAATTTTTTATATATATATAATTTCTATAATTAATTTCAATAATTAATTATAAATTATTGTTATAATTAATAATAATGTATAAACAGTATGTACCTATAAATAATATATAAAAATCATTTTTTAAGGTAAAAATAATCATATACCAAAATATAGAATAAAGATGACTAAAATGTAATTAATTAGAATAAATTTAAATATGTAATACTAATATAACATTGAAATAAGATTTAAATCATAATGGAAGTCTTAAATTTTAAAAAAATAAAATAAAATTCATTGGCTTATGAAAGGTTGATGTTAACACTATTCAAAGAAAAGTAACTTTTTCAGAAATTTCCAAAAATATAACCATAAGATAATTTTGATATGATGATTTAGAAAATTAATTTAATTTTAATAAATATATTTTATATAGATGGTAAAAATAAATTTTACATTATGTGCATACAAACTGACAGAAGCGTTTGTTGTAAAAAAGAGTATGTAAGAATAAATATCAATTTATTCATAATCCATAAATTGAAATAGATATGATTAATGATAAAAAAATTATTTTATATAGAATATTAATATTTCATTAAAATCACTCCCAATTTGTGACTAATATAATTTATTAAGATAAAAACAATATGCATGCATAGAAATAGATTTCCAAAAAATATTTCATTTAATTTTAAAAGATTTTTATATTAATTTATAATGAATTGATAACCAATGAATTAATATTTAAATTCAAAAAACATTTATTCGGGAATATTTTGTTAGTTTTATTCATAACCTCTAATATAATGGATTGTTTATAGTGTTTAGTATTTTATAATATATTTCAGTGGTCATTTAATGTCAATGTTTTATGTCGTATACACTAGATTAAAATGTTCTTCTCTTAAAATATTAGGGTTCACATTCACTCACCTTTAATAAATTAAATCCTCAAGATCTGAACATTCATTCGAATGTCAAGTGTTTAACCTCTAAAAATTTCTTTTTTATAGCCACACCCTAATTTTTTAATAAATCTTCCACCTGATAAGAGAGAAAATGAAGTTGAAATTTCATAAAGAATAATATATATATATATATGATTACTCTAATGAAAATATTCATTTGATGTAAATGTCACTACATGGAATAAAATAATACAAAATTGTAGACATTGGAAAAAATAATTGATCACATGAATGAGAATGATCATGATAAAGTTAACGACAACAAAAATGTAATCATTTGAAGAGAAATAAGACTATCTATTAATCTAAAATAATAGTTATGGTATAATGTTACTATTTCATGATCTTCTTCCAGTAGATGAGTAATCCCTTATTTGGATGATGAACAGAAGGATATATACTTATATAATATATTTTTATTTCATAAGAAAAATTTCATCCTTTGGTTATGTTTCGAACATATTCTAGTTCATTTATTACTCTATCAAAAGAAAATTCATTTTGATATTTCTGATTGCATATGAACTAAAAGTAACTTTTAATGGAACATAATATCCATAATGGAGTTACAATTCATTCCTTTTATGTATAAATTTTTACCATAATGGTTATCTCATGCTATCCACTATAATTCAATAATATATAATCTATAATAGTAATAGAAAAGGATTAACATAATATATATCTATAAACTGATTTAAGTAAAATAATTTCATATTAATTAGGAAATCATATAAGATAGTCGAATAGACCACTACCTTGTTAGTCTTCATATGTGGGTTCAATCCTTGAGACCTTTCTGGATGGGATGAGTTTTCACTCGACTTGAGGAGTATACTTTTTCTAAGTCTATATTTATATATTTCTTATAACATTAATAAATTGAAATGACACATAATTATCACAATATAACATATAAGAAGAAAATAAATAATAATAATACCATTAATCATATGTCCACAATATGGTATATCATTCTGTATTAAGAAAAAAAATTTACAATAACATATACGAAACAATTTTCCTTTATTTCTATTACTGTATCCTAAAACGATCATAATTTTAATAAACACCCACCATATAAACCCTCAATAGGGGGTTCTTAAATAAATTTAACATATGATCAACCTTAAACTCATAAAACCATCACATTATCCATAAATGTTATGTCAATGTTTCTTAATAACACAAATGATTAAAAAATAAACACATTTCATAGACATTACATACCTATAATAATCCAAAAAAATTGTAAAAAATAGTTTAAAAATATTGTTCTTAAATCCTAATACATTAATACATAAGACATTTTACTCTAATGAATTGATTAAGATGTATACTTAAATGGTATTAGGTTGACCTTTTAATTATTTATTTGTATCTAATAATTCCATGGTTCAAAACATTTAGGACAAAAAAATTTAAATTTATCTTGAGGATTAAATTTATTTATTTTCATTAAACTACCCAATATTTGATGAAATTTTATTTTTTTCCTTCCGTCCTCATGTAATGAATTTACATGTTAAATGGATAAATTCTCCTTGGTATGTCCATTAAAATATCTATCATGAATGAAATAGATCCTTAATTCCTCCATGTTCTTCACCATTTGAGATACTAAAAGTCACTATCCTTCTATTATTTGGTGAGTCTGACGTTTAATTAATATATTGTATTTTACTCATATTCCAGGATAATTATTTAGGAATAAAAATGATATCTTTCACTCTTGTCATCATCCCATATGTTTTTTTCATAAGCATCACTTTTTCCATCATATTAAATTTCATTACGATTATTCTAGGTTCTATCTATTGACTATAACCATAAATCATAGTTTGAAAACCCATAGTAATATTAGAAAATCATAATATCATTTATATGATGACTAAATTTTGACACCAGATTTTCAATCTATGAATCCTTAGGGTTAACAACGTTCATTAATTTTCATCATATATATATTATTCACCGTGGATCATTATTAAAATTTCATATAGCCTAAGAATATAACAAATGTGTGTGAAAAGAGAAACATCTTGTTTCCTGTTGCCATTCACCGTGTTATAATATATCCAATTCCCTATTTACCTTTTTTAGACATCATAGCCCATTGTAAAACTTTTATAGAGCCATATCCACTTATAGTATCTTATCTGTCTTGTATTTATGAAAAATATATTATCATACATTAAGGAACATTTGGAATGTCTTCTATACAAATCCTCAAAGTATACCATGGGTTTCTTTTTCCAAATTTATTTTTTGAAAAACCTAGTTCCTAAATATTATACTAGAAAAACTCTAATACCAATAGTAAAGAACTTGGACCTAGCGGACAGTATATGGTGAGGAAATTATTACTTTTATGTTACATAAAATTTATTACATTCAAAATTATAAAAGTGTTTAATACTCTTGGTAAAGGAGATACATAATTGAGTCTTATAATACAGTTTAATCCATTATTTCTGATAATATTCTCCATAGTTGAACTCATTAAATGGTGCCTCCTCTATATCTTGGGAATGGAAAAAATGTAGTGTGTGATACAATTATTAATATTGGTTATGTTATGTGGGAATATATCTTGTATATATAAGGTATAACCAATAATTGAAGTCAACTTATTGTAAACACAAGACAATTAATCAACAACTTTACTACCATTTCGAAAAATCTAATAAACAATATGAAAAGATAAATAAATGAAAACACATTTAATTTAACCAATAACTTGATAAAAAATGCATCCATTGATAATTTCAATGAAATATTATCATTGATAACAATAAATGAATTTCTATATGGGGAAATTCTCTATTATGGACATTATGAACTTATAGTTCATAATATATATATCTATAATAATTTACACCAAGATAGTTTAACTAATGTGTTTGTATAAATGAAAAACCCATTTAGTTATAACTTACTGATTTTTCCCATGAAACCTATTGATGAATTGATGTGTGAATTAATTCGATAAATTTGTTTCATGAACAATATTCATTGTAAAAAAACAAAAAAATATATAAAAATATGTTTTAATATAATTCCCATATTAGTTTAGATAACTTTCATCATAAAATAATATATAGAAATTATATACTATTAAAATAAAAATCATATCCATGAAAGAGAATATATAAATTTATGGGAATTATAGTTATCAATGATCACATGAAAGAGAATATTTCAAAGGAAATTTAATGACAGAAAAATTCATCATTTAAGTGAATGTTAATATGTTCCATGGTCAAACTAACAATAAAACATATAGAAAAGGTATATATATCCTAACATTACAACATATAACTATTATATTTTAATTAAAATAATTTTCTATTCTAATTGATATATATAAATAAAATAAAATTATCATAAAAAAATGCTTGAGCTAGATAACTTTTTCACATTGAAAATTACTTTTAAAAACATATTTTTTTACAATATTTGGATCAATATATTTTTGTAAATTAATATTTTAGATTGTCATGAATTCATCAAAAAATTAGGATTCAATACAGAGTGAATATTACATTTATTATGAATATCTAAAAACAAAGATTCATTTCACATTATTAGTGAAAAGACAAAAGGTACATATCTTATGAAAGGCCAAGAATGTAACTTTTAAATAATATAATTAAATCAAAAAATTAGTAAATATTTATTCCTCAAAATAATTATAAAACATTAGAAACATTATAAAACATGTTTTTAGAAAAAATGGATTTGGATGTTATATTATTCTCAACTAATGAAAGAAATAAAAAGGTATATTATTTAAAAAAATTCAGAATCATATTAAGTACCAAAGTGAGGAAAATGGTATTTCTACTTGAATAATTCATGGACAAACATATGAGAAAAATAATTTTGTTTTCTATAAACTGACCGAATAAAATTATTTAATGTAAATTTAAGCACAAACAATCTCAATAAAAATGAGATTTTGATAAAACCTTTATAAATATAATAACATTAAATTGAGAATGAATTGAATAATTTATTATGTGTATCAAATTAAAATACAAATAAAACATGTGGAAATATGACATATTATATAAACATTTATTTCACATATAACATAAAAGTTTAAAATAAAAAAAAAGTAATATAAAAAATAAAAAATAAATTAAGTTTTAAAAATCTATACCACATTGAATATTCATGTCAAATCCACTATGAAGAAATAATTAAAATTGATAGATTTATAGAATGAGTTATTATATTTTGAAAATTTTATATTTAAAAAATAATATTATATACACAATATGAAATATATTATGTGTACAAAATTGAAATACACTACAAGGAAATGATATTTGGATGAAATGACTTACCTAAAACTTCCATTTAGTTGAAAATCAATTAAAATAAATTATAATAATTTTAATAAAGTTATTATATCATAAAAACCCAAATTCATATGTATAATATCATATATTATCGCATTGTAATATCTTATTAATCATTCATCAATAATATGTTGATATTAAAAATGATTTGGTTGTAAACTACTTTATTTTCTCTTAAATTTTTATTCACATAATTTTCAACTCCTGTTAATATGACATATATCAATAATCTCTTGAAAGATATTAATGTTATAAATATAACAATTAATAATTACATTAATGTTTATATCACTTATTTAAGGTTGGATATGCAAAATTAATTGCATTACTTTTGGGAGAAGGTAGGTCATATGTATGCACGACCAACTATATATTTCATTTGATGAGAGATAGGGTAAGAAAGTGGATGTAATATTTATTTAAAATAATTAATATCATGTTATATATTATATATATATATATATATTAATAATGTGAATCATTATTACTATCAATTTGATTCAATGGCATTAATCAATCTACATCAGGTAGTGAGTAAGTAGTCTACTCTACACATGAGTGTTTTCTTTATTTCACATACAATATAAGAGGATATGGATATATATTAGGACATCAACGTAATAAAATATAAATAAATGCTATGTATTTTTTTTACTATATTGGGTGTCTTAATAAATAATTGAATTTTTAAAATATGTAAAAAAATGTATGAGTTAAGTAAATTACCTTCAATTAGATGAACCTACGTTGAATCTTATATTAACAACACAACTGTTGGATTTTTAGGAATACCAACACCTCATGTTTGTGGATATTTATGTTTTGGGGAGATGTTTTAAGGGGTTCATCGAGATGAATTTCTTGAGAAGTGTGAATAATTCAAGGGGTTATTTTTCAATTTATGTGTGTGGGGAAATTCTTATACACCACATTAATGATTAAAAAAATACTAAATTATAAATTTATTACCATATTGAAGGGATTGAAATTTCCTTTTATTATATATTTAGATTCCTTAATTATGAAATTTTACCATCCAATATACCCCCATTAACAATATTTTAACATTAATTTTTTTACCAAATTTAATTCACTAAATTATGAGAATTTAATTTAAATTTGAACACATAAATCCTATCAGAAAACAAGTTTTTGAGAAATGAATTACCCAATCATAATATGGTATTATATACGATATATGAATAGTAATAATAATTAGATAAATCTAAATTCATATAGGTAGACATTTATTCGATAAACATCATTAAACAAATTAATATTAGATATTATTTTTATTATTTAAATTAGAAAAACATTATGTACATTCACTGATTTTTTAGAAAGATGTGGTTTGAAGCCAAAATGTAATCTTGTACCAAAATAAATTATAAACATGGTTCAATTAAAATTAAATATATTAAATATAAATAAATATTAATTATCATACTTTTAAATAATATTCACAACCCAAATTTGATATTATATTTAATAATTTATTTAAAGGAAATGATTGTCTTTTTAAAAGATGTATTTTAACTATTAACCAAAAAAATCAATTTTTTTTAAAACTCCCAAATCTAAAAATTAATAAATTTATTAAATTTTTATTTAAAAAATTATTTTCATTTTAAAAAATAAATTTTCTTTTAATGGAATAGATTATGTTTAAAATAACATGAAAAAACATGATGAAATGGTTTTTTAGGAAATTAGAATATTAAAGAATAAACTGCATTTGTTCTTATAAAATTTATAAAAAATATAATATAAATATTAAAATAAATAAATAAATATGTAAGATAAATTTTGTTTATTATAATTATAAAATATTTATGAATTTTAATAAGTTTGATAAAATCAAATTTTGTGTTTAAAAAAATTTATTCATGTAATATTATTTATTTTCGAAATATTATTATGTCCATTTCAAATCAGTTGGCAAGATATTAATTTGAATTATACATGTATATAAAAATTGTTTTAATAATTTATTTATTTATATTAATTTACAGTTATTTAATGGTTGTGTTATTTCATTAATATTTATATAATAAAATTCATTGGTCGTATAAGAATGGTGTTGCATAACATATATTTTATTGAAAACAATTTACTTACATTAAAATCTCATGGTACTAAACTCTAAAAAAATTTCCCATCATATTTAAATTAATTTATATATTCTATTTATATATTCCCTAATTTTTTAAATGTAAATGTACATATTCAATTTTCCATTTATAACTTTTTCATCAAATTTTGAATTGAAAAAGGGTGAATTTCCATTTATTATTAGTTCTAATGTTCTTATCTTTTAATGATTATTTACAAAATCTTTTAAAAAAAACATATTTTTTATGATAATATATTTCTTCTATTTAGTTTTTCATGAAAACACTATATTGATATCCCTTGAATTAAATTTTTTCTAAAAAAATAATAGTTTAAAAATTAAGATCTATATTATAACTCCATCCTCATATTATCTTATGATTTTTAATTCATATTTTGATTAATTATCATCGACAACTAATCTCCATATAAATATGAATTTTCATTTCATTTTAACCCATCCATTTATTTCAATTTTAAATTAATTTTAAACTATTAGTTATTTTTATAATTAATATGTTACCCATTATTGCTCATTGTTTTGTTTCATGTTTATGTTTATTTATATTTCTTTTTTATGATTCAAAAATTATATTTTCAATTTATAATATTGGGAGGGAACTATTTCATATATATATAAATTATTTAATTATTATTTTTCAGAAATATATTTTTACGCATGTAACTAATGTCATTATTTTTTTCTAAATGAGAGGCTCTAGTATACAATGATTATATTTTTCCACAATATTTATACATTGTTAGAATCTAATTAGCTTTATCAATAATTTTGTACATTATAATTACTAATTCTGACAAAATATATATAAAACCATTCTTTATGTTAGTAATACTTGATTTTATTTTCATGTTCAATCTGCTAACATGATATTAAGAATATTATTATTCGTTAATGTATATTGTTTTATGAGAATTCCCAAAATAATATAAACTATGAATATATATCATCCCATTACTATTTATTTATATCTTTCTATGAATTATGGAAAATAGATTAATTTATTTATGCACCAAGGATATATCATTTTTTGATAACAATACAACAAGATTATTAACCAGATTATGATTATTAAATTAAATGATTATGTTTTATATTTAAATATGTAAATTTATGGATTTTATTTTATAATGAATCTAAACCTATATATTTCTTTGATATTCTTGAATATAAATGTAGGGTCTGGAAAATTTTGAAAAGGGAAGAAAATACTCCCACAATCACTTCATAGAAGGAAGAAAACATTCATAAAAGAATAACAAGGTGAATGGACTCAAATTGAGTTTGTAATTCAGAAGAAACATGAAGGAAGTAAATTTTCAAAAGAATTTAAATGACTTGTGTACCATCACCAAGAAGGGTTTGTGGTTCTAATGAACCATGAACCACAAGTATGTAGAATGACCCATGAGGTGCAGGCCCACATAGCTTGGTCCAACAAACCCAGTTGCCTACAAACCGCATCGATATAAGAATAATGCATGTGTAGGTCCTCTGCATATTGTCCCACAAACTCAACATTTCATAAATTGAAAAACAATTCAGGGTTCTGCGAACCATGACTTGCGAACCACATCTTCTACAAATCCCAGTTGACCGAGTCTTCCACGGGTCAAGATACCTCTTCATGGGCTTCCTCAAATAGTGTCTTTTACCCATTGATATGATTTCCCCAATTATCTATGAAAGTAACATATAAAGAATTCAGAGGGGATGGACAAAGAAAGCATGAAGGGTACTCTAGATGTTGGAAGAATGAATTCAGAGATGATTCTGGATTCAGTCTCAAATCATCAGTGAAGCTCGAATTCCAAACGATGACTTCCATAGGTATAACAAGCCGTGAGACCTAAAACAAAGGAACTCAATAATAATAAGAGAATTGTGAACCTAATTGGTGAAATAAAGAACCAAATATTCCACATAGATGAAATTCCCACGAATGATGGTCACTAGTACCCACCTTCAATATGTTGTTCTGTGTAGTGAATCGTAGTGCATATTAAACTTGACGTCTTGTACTACATCTGTACGTGGATGGAACCTGAAGCGGCGAGACGGATCACATCTAGGACCGCATACCATTGTGGTGTGTGGTGGTCCATAACCATGCTGTTGTACTACTTCGTTATGTAGATGGGATATTTTCTAGCGTACCACTATGGTATAGGGAAGACCCCCTATCCCACATAAGAAAATTGTATGTAGAATTTGGTGTATTTGGGTATTCATACCTCTAGTTCCAATATCGCCCTTCTATTACCATCCAGTCTTATAAAGTCCCTTTGTGAGCCAGTCCCCTAGTATCATTCCAAATCCTCCTACAATTCCACCAACCCAATTTGATAAAATCATTAGATGTATCAGCATACTTCTTTGAGTCTACATAGACATGGTAAGTGAAGTCATGAAGTATCTTCTCACAATGGTTCAGACTCCAGGGATGTATGTAAGTCTACATTCCCATGGTAACAAAGATTCAAACCATGGGACATTAACATGAAGATCCCCATTCTAGGGATTAAGGGAAATCACTTTTCTTCCATTCAATGAGGAATAGTGACCAGTCAAAGGAGTAATGTTTGTTGATACTTGTGATAAGAAATACACTCCTACCCTTTCCTAGAACACATTCTAGGCCACTCCCATTAAGGTAAGTCCCCAATATTGTGAAGGCCGAGCTATATGAACTTTAATGTCCTCCCACATTAAAAGGCTCATCACATCGCACCCTCGCCAACGGTCACCCCAACCTCTTTCGTTGTAGGCCCTCCCTCTCCCTTCAGCAGGAGAGGAGTTGTGTGGCTGGATGGATATATCGCATCATTTTCATTATCACACCAACCATAAATCACATGGGCATATAGATTTTTATTGATTACAACACCCACAAAGTTCTAAAAAAGGAGAAATTTGATTCCTGATAAAACCAGGATACGTAGGATGCCTACTTGAATGCCATATCTCAAAAGGGTGCCCTTCCAAAATGGTTCACCCAAGAATGACCTTTCAAATGGGAAGCTTACATGCGCAAGGCCCAAAAATTGTGAACTATGAGACCTAATAATTTTTATCAAATAAGGATATGTAGGACACCTACTTGAAGGCCCGAGCACAAAAGGGTTCCCCTTCAAAAGGGTTCACTGACACATGACCTCTAAAATGAGAAGCTTCCAGGCGTAATCCACAGAAATTATGAACTACAATTAGTCAAATTGTTGATCAAACTAAGATATCAAGGATTACTACTTGAAGGCCAAAGAAAAAAATAGTTCCCTTCTAAAATGGTCCACCCTATCATATCCCCTCAATATGGGAAGATTTCATGCATAATTCATAGTTATTCTGAATTATGAAGGTTCTAATTCATCTCCCAAGGATACATAAGAAACCCATCATTTGGGTCCGATCCTGACATCAAGTAACCTTTTATCCCCCTAGATGATGATATAATCTAGTGTTCCTTATTTCATGGCTTAATTCAGCATTACCTCTGTAGCATTCAATCCACGTACATCTCTAACGATTCGGCATACTAGGGGTTGCACATGGACACATTATTCGCGAATGAACAAAGGATTCACGAACATATGAACACTAATTAAATCTATAAGGGTGTTTGGGAATACGCAATCATCCCCCCCCCCAAGGGTGAGATGGTACTGACTTCCCTTCCTCTTGACCAATGGAGTCCTTAATAGTCGTTGTCCAAATAATCAACCAACGGACACTTGCCATTGGAAATCATGTCCATGAATCACAGATAAAAGGGTCTTTGGGTGTTTTTGGCTCCACGCATAAACCCTCTAAAGACCATATGAGGATGTTATATACTAGGATGACCAATTTAACAAGTACTTACTCCCATTAAATTGCCCGCTATTAACATTTGACTATATAACCTTTTTCACAATATAGAAGGGGTAAACTACCCAGTCCCTATATGATTAATCCAATCTTCTAAAGGATAATGATGCAGAATGAGTCCAAAGAAAAGAAATTGTGAACATGATATGAGACTATCTCTATAATAAGAGATGTATGGAGATCCTCTTCAGACCATTTTTATCATAACCCCCAATACATAACCTCATAGGTGAAATAGAAATGGTGAACCCGATGTGAATCCTTAACCAAGGTGGCGGTCTCATCCCATTCTACCCCTTCTCCTCACTACAAAAAAGAGGGAGGAGGCCAAGACAAATCATCAAATATTTATATGTTATAAAGAATTCTACATTGACAGGGTTTTTTGGTCTGTATTTCATATATGAAAATTGTAGGTTCCCGTAGAGAAACCTTTAATACAAATGACATCTCGACGACCAATGCAGACACACTCATCAGTGATCCTGAATGCGGTTGGGGCCCCAATAGAGAAATGGACCCCATCTCCTAGATAGTGCCTTCAATACTAGGTATCCAACAATCTGATCAAAGAATACCACCAAAATGGAACTCTCCCCATGGTGGAGACTACAATAAAATACCTCTAGTTTGTGAAGGTTCACCAGTCACCTCCATAGCCACGACTGCCGCCCCAGCACAAGGAAGACCTAGTGGTCATCTCAAACCATTTCAGGAGATTTTCCCCAAAACATTACAATAAGTACATCCATTATCATACGGAGGTGGATGATGTAAATTCTACAACATCATCTCAACTACACAAGGGTATTACTCACAGGCCACCGATAGAGAGCATTGTCGCTGGCATTGGGCATCCATGCCTCCTCGTGCTGAAGAGGACCTTTTACTGAGGGCACTGGCTGATGTCTAGGAGAACCGAGCCCCTTGGGATTCCAGTAAAGGGAAGGGAATATATAATTATGAACACACTATGAATCAGGTTCCAAAGGAGAAAATCTATCATACAAACATTGTAGAAACCAATGGTAAAACGTAAGACTCTTCCCCATCAACTCAAGCCCACTATAGAAATTGGGTGGTATAATACAAGCACGCACAAGTTGATACTAGTGCTCAACAGCCATGAATTTCAAACAAAACAGAGAACCACATATTGATGCTGATATGTACCAATGGAAAACAAGCCCAACATCCAAATAGGATGGAAACCAGCTATTCACAGGCATAAATACCTGATGTTCAATATCATGCCCACCTTCCAAATAGGGAGGCATTAAAATATGAGAATATTAAATATTCATTGGATGTATACAAAGCTTATGAGACAAATATTGCAGCATGTGAGCAGATGAAAATCACTTCTTGGGAATATGAATCCCACTAGTCAAGCAGGGTGGAAAAAAGAGAAGGAAACCAGTTGAAGACTCGTTCCTCTATTCTTGCATGGGAGAAATCTCAATATCTACTGAAACCCCATGGAGGACCAGAGTAGGAAAAACTCATGATTCAACATCTGAATGGGATTTCATACCCATTCCAGCAAAAGATGTATCCCAGCACGTCCTGGTGATAATGGAAGATATGACGTCGATTTAAGACCATATCTTCTAACACCATCTAAGATACCATTACATTGACAATGAAAGAGAGAAGCGAGGCCCATGAACTGGTCTCCTCAAATGGAATGACTTACTTGAAAAATGGTTCAGTCACTTTAGACATGTTGTGTATCCCTCCTCTAGTCCAAGAGGGTCGATGGAAATATCCAATGATACATAGAAATCAGGATCGGGAACAAATACATGTTCCAACTAGGGGAAGCCGGTCCAATGTGGTGTCCACTCCAGGGTAGAAATATATTCCTCCCAAAAATCAAGATACCTGTCAGCCTATCGTAGCTATATCATGAGACACCACATGATACGGAACCATATATAAATTTCATTAAAAACACTATATAGCCCTAATTTCCCAAATGAGAAGATTCAAAAATCAAATTCATGAAAAGAAAATTGGAAATGAAGAATATATACATGATCATACTCTAGTGGAAGAAGAGATTATTGTATCCCTTGAGCATATATCAATAAGGGTTATAGACTCTATTATTCCATTATCAAATTATTGTAGTGGAAGTAGCAGTTGAGAAGGACCTCCCCACAATGTCGCTACCGACATCTCTGAAGGTCCTCCCCAGAGAACCCACATGGGATTAATCTATGGTCCCTGAGTTATCGATCATGATAGCCTATATCTTTATGAGTGTAAGGGTAGCCCTACCCATGACATGAATATCAGATATCAAGAAGGTCCTCCCCTTTCTTTTGTCCGCCCTGATGGTCCTCCCAAGGTATACTATGCAGATATGGTTCTCCCATTAGTCGGACATTGAGTCATGATGATATTCCTTTTCATAATGACCCTCCTTGAGAAGGTCCTACCCACAGTGGAGGTTACTATGAAATCCATCCCCAAAATTACATTAAGCAATGAGAAGGTCCTCCCATCATTTCAGTTTATCCTGAATGGCCTCTCTAGGATGTACACTGTATAAATTCTCCCTGCAATCATGTATCAATTGGTGATAGTATTCCATTCCATCATAGAATTAATGAAGAAGGTCTAGCACTCAGCAACATCAAGTAGCAGGAAGGTCATACTTTCATTGTATCCCACCATAAATTTCCTCCCATAGGAATACACAATACAAACATTTCACTAGGTCATTTAGCAAGTTGTAATGGTACCCCTCACCATTGCATCACTAATTTTTAAATTACTATTTTGGGATAAAAATTAATATTATCATAAAGTTTATCCCCTTGACGAAAAAAATGTGATAACTCCCTCTAACAATGAGGTTCTTTGAAATATATAGTAAGACATATCAGGAACTCTGTATATGATGATCAATATAAATTATCAACCATTGGATGGTCTGGGGACATGCTTATCATATAAGCCACCCCGCATTGTTAATATATCAATGGGGTTTCCACCATCCCAGGTACATTGAATGAAATTATTAACAAGACTTGCTAGGAATATCAAGTAGAGGAGTACCTATAATAACAACAGCATGATATATTGCTTGGGATAAGACAACTATATTTGGATAACATACCAGTGATGTATTGGCCTACGACCACTTCTCACTTCGACATACTGTGGGAGTAGTTTGGGGAATGTATGCATGAAATTTTCCTCAACATATGGATGACCCATCGCAATCTAAAAGAAAATTTCATTCCCAACGAATGGTATGCAGACCATGTCTTCATGTTGGGAGAGCTTCACCATCTAATCGACCTGGAAGCCCTCCAGTCTGGACGGTATCCATGATCATAAAGGAAAAAATAAATACCTTGAGTGTGTTTTACACAGTGCACTACACATGTTGTGTCACCTCATTGGTGATGCCCTAATTAGGGTAAATATTTGGGGATGGGAAGAACATGGAGCTCTATACATCTCCCCTTGTCTCATCCAGAAAACTCTATTGGAGATGGAATCTTGAAACTTCATTACCCAAATGCAGAAATCAAATGAAAATACTTACTCAGGAAAGATGTAATACTCATCAAAACCAGCCCGGAGAAAGTATCAAATGTGTTAGGACCAAAGTGATCAATATATCAAAATGTTTATGAGCCTGGAAACCATGAACATTTATTAGGATTCCCACATAAGTTAGGTAATCCAGAAATTGGTTCTCATGTCTTCAAAATCCCTTAGACCCTGTGAATGTCCAATGCCATATTCAGTTCACACCTGCACAAGAGTGTGTGAAATAAAAATAGTAGAAATACTGGAAGCTATCACCGCAATGGGGGAGAATCCCCTTCCTATAGGCCGGGGTCAACTTGATTTCAAAATTCCCTGGGATGGAAAAAAATCCTAGCCATTGTACATTAATGGAAAAATGGGAACAACCACATCCCACAATGGAAGGGGTTATTTTTACCCCATGATCCCACATAATCGATGTCTGTATTCTCCCATTTAAGAAGAGCATTGAGCAGAGGAGTCACCCATTCCACCCCATCTCCTGGTTAGCACCATCTATGAAACATTATATTAAGAGGTAAGATCTAGCATCCCTTCGGGTTGATGTTCACCAAGAAACCTGATGAATACCGCAGAATTGAAGGAGTAAACAAAACAAAACATATATAAATCTTTCCTACCATTTGGCACTGGGTAAACCACCCCCAATGTGGTATTAATTATTGGACGTAGTAAATTTCAACCCCATAATCACACATGAAATGATAAAAAAATGAGAGGACACAAGGGAAGATAGTTCCCTACTAGTGGAATCTCACACCGATCATGATGGTGTTCATACATGGAACTAGAGAGAGGTCCTAAATTTGGGCACCCCCACAATTAATCCATCGTTACCTCCCATGTAAAACCCCAAGAAATATAATAATACATCATAGGATATCTAAGACCATCCTCATCCTCCCCATGAGAATGTTTCCCTCACTCTCAAGGGAAGATTATTCAAGAAGGAAGTAGAGATGAAAGATCTCAGGTGAATTAATGTCGAGCTGTGTCATGGGAGATATCTTGCGGGATGTGTCCTTCTAGAGAATGCTAGCAGGTATTCCTAGAAGAGGAACCCTTTCCACAAGAACTCTTCATGGTAAATGAATTCAAGAGCAGAGGCCCATCCAACCCAGCAACGGGGTCATAAACTTATGTAAATATGGACATGGAAGGACATTAAGACTTCCCCCACTGGGAAGGTAGTCAGAGTGTATTCCAGTAAACCCCCAATGGATACCCTCAGCTATGTAGCCACTTCAGATTATAGTAGCACTGGTACACCCAGCTTTGGCCACTTCCCCTAAAACCCAAGCTCAATCCCAATAAGATATGAATGAAGGGATCATGAATATCATCAAGAAAATAATATCATGACTGTAAGCCATTGAGTGGTGGCACGATCCAATACAATCATAGGAAAAACCCTACTCTGATTGGGTGAGAAATGTTCTGCCACTGCCAAACTTTGGAAAACTTTTATTCCCAATGTTCAATTAATTGGGGGACCTAGAACCATATTTAATGCACTAGGAATCTTACTATGACACCATGATGGGAACTCCAGATAAAAAATTAATAGTAAAACATAGATTATTCATGCGAACTCTCCAGAGCTCATCCATCATATGGTATACTAGATTTCTAGCTAACTAAATCACCGGCTAAGAGGACCACCAGTGTCAGTTTCTCTCCCAGTTCAGTTCAACACTACCTATGCCAATGATCAATGATCTCTTGATCTATATGTAGTGAGATAAATAAAGAGTCTTAGAATTAATTTATAGATTGGAGGGCCTGAGTAATTCCTTGTACTGACAGATTCCCCAAGATGATATTATCTCTATGTGTAACAATAATCATTGGGATGAATTACATACACCACTCATCCTGAAGAAATACACGAGTCAGTTCTAATATTTCTCAACCATTTACCAAAAGATGAGATACTCATTGCTGTAGTCCAATATCAAGTCCTGAGTGGCCCCTCATCCCAAGGGAAAAGAGATGGGAAAGGTGATTTGGCTTCAGTCATGCTTAAGCCACCCCCAGCACCATCTCTAGTTGTTAGGCCTCCACCAAACTGTGTGGGACCCCCTGGATACTAAAAACCTCCTCCACATCAGCAACATGAGAAATGAGGTGATAAAATAAATCAGTTCAATAGATAATGAAATAAAGTCTACTCATTCTGAGATGACCAGGTTCATAGCTACTTCATAGCCTCCATAAATTTAAACTTGATCCAGCTACCGGTGCCAAAGAGAGCTGATAATGTGGGTCTCAAAAACCAACCAAATTATTTTCCCTATCACCGGATACTGGGAAACACCATATAAGAATTATTCTTCTTTAGGGACCTCCTTCAAAATATGGTAGATTCCAAGAAACTCAAGCTAGGCCCACCACGAACACAGGTGGAATATATTTAAACATCAGACACTGGAAAAGATGAGGAATGGAAAAAAGTTTCCGGTATGTAGGAGAAAAAAATTAAAAAATTGGATGACCCAAAAAATTGTCAATGGAATTCATGGAATCCTCCTAGCACAGTTGAAACAATATACCATGCCCCTAATATATCATGATGCAACATAGCCTTCATCCTCATCCACATAGTCTTCTGTGGACTGGAAGGGTGGAAAGAAACATTGAGAAGATGGGATAACAAAAAATCTGAAGCTATTCCTGACATTTTCAGACTTCCTGCCAGCAAACTTGGTAGAATGGGAACTACCCGGCCAAATGACACCATCATAAGGAGGTAGTAAGACAGAAACATTGTCGAACCAAGAACCAATCTTCGGCTACACTAAATAAATTCAGCTGTTTGACCCATTATCCAATTGGGACTATGTCCATGAACCCAAATTCCCTGTGACCAATTGGTGTTATAGAGGAAGAGGTCACCGAGAATGAGGGTTTACTTGAAGGCATGATCATGGCAAGAGTCAAATTCTCGACTACACTTCAACTCAAACCATTATCAACACAGAAACTCATGGGGGGACCCTATAACAATCACAACGAGAATTGAAAGGCTCCTCCTCCCCCGTTGGAAGAATTTTTAAGCATGTTATCATGGAGTATCCTTCAAGGGAAGGAAGAATATCAAATCACCCAAGGCATACGAGTAAACCAGTCTGAACAAACCCAGAAATGACTGTAGAGTCACCAGATCCTATCATAGAGGCCAGACCATCTATGTCCATATCTCAGGACCCTAAAGTATATATGAAAGAGAAGCCTATATCTGGGATGCTTTGACCTTTAGAGAATAAATATGATATTTTAAGGAAGCTGGCATCAGTAATGAAAACATTTTCATTATTTGATGCTTTGAGTCTTTCCGCAGACCGTATGTAGTTCCTCATCAATGCCTTACTAATTCCTCAGGAATTCTAGGAAAAAATAACAACACATAGAGTCTATCAGATTTAGATTAATCTTGATGATTGTCTCACCATCATCTCCCTCACAGAAAGGGATGCAGATGCCATCATTTAAGGGAAATCAACTCTTTATATGTGTCCATCAAGATAAATGGCCTTGATGTCGAGATGATTTTCATCGATAATGTCTCTACAGTCAACCTCCCTCCACTATAAAGACTTTGTCGGCTATGATAGGATGAAGGAATTATGACACCCTACACCATAACTCTACTGAGATGTGACAAAATTGAGTAGAATCCATTGGAACGAATCGTTCTTGAAACATGGCATGGAGACCTCGTGTCGGATTTTGAGTTCCTGGTAGTGCAAAAATGTATGAACTTCAACGTCTTGTTAGGGAGGCCCAGGATATATCAGCACGCTGCTATTCCATCATCATACCATCAGTGCATCAAATATTGAACTAATTAGAAAAATGGGACATTACACGCTAATAAATCCTCATTTGTTTCCGCTGAGCCGCATTATATTGACACGTGGTTTTATGACCTGAAGAGAAGCATTTTTTGGCCGATGAAGTTGACTAGATCACTACCCCGAATGAATTGGAAATGGATCTCACCGACCCCTCCAATAGCTTGGGGAGGAGTATGTATTTCCCATTAGGCCTGTTGAATGCTTAAGTTCATGTCCAGAAACAAATTCAACTATTTTCATGATTTCCATTACGACTGCCAAGTCCAATTACATGGAAAAATTGACCGACTCCTATAATGACTTGAAAAGCGCTACCAATGATGCTCTCAAATCAACCTCGGGAACTCAAACTGTACTTGCCTTACTCATTATGGAAAAATTATTTCTCTCCAAAAACTAGATTTTTCAACTCAATAATCCTCTCTCCATCAGTAGAGGAATAAGATGATGAAGAAGATGACGAAGAAGATGAAAAAAAAGCTGGATAAGAAGAAAAAGAAGCCCTCGAAGAATCCCCTCCTGCATTCAAAGAAGGAACCTCCACCACAATTGATGAACATAGAGAGATAAATCATGGCATTGAACGCAGCCTGTGACCCACACTAATTAGTGTGTCTAGGCCAACTAAGGAGAACGAGACATATACCTTGTTTCTAATGAAGAATTGAGATTTGTTTTCCAAGAATTATATAGAAATTCCAAGCCTCATTCTTGAGGATACCACTCATCATATGAATTTTCCAGAATATCACTGGGTATATAAGTAGGCAACTGTAAGGACCCACCCGATGCAAGCTGCCAAAATAGAGGCTGATGTTGACAAGCAGATCAAATTCAACATTATACAGGAAGTCCAATATCTGATCTATATGGAATACATAGTCCCTTTTCAAATTAATAATGCAAAAATTATAATCTAACTCAACTTTAGGGACCTTAATTGGTACTTCCAAAAAGATGATATCCCATCCCTGATCACAGAATTGTTGATCGATGCAACCACTAGATATGGGGCCCACTCTTTCATAGAAAACTATTATGGATAGAACCATATCCAAATGGCCTGAGGATATTAAGATACTAATTCTTTTTGGTACCCATAGGGACTATTCTGTTATAAGTTGATGCCCTTCGGTCTACAAAATTCCATCTATACATATCAGTGCACCATGCATCATATTTTCAAGACCTTCCTAGGAAAATTCGTCAAGTACTATGTCGAAAATCTAGTTTATAAATCAATACAACACTGAAACCACCTAGCCAATCATGAATCTTTTTTTAACAAATTACAACCAAAAAATTTATTGATGAATCCCTTAAAGTGTGCCTTCAGCATTACCTCTAGGAAATTCCCTAGCTTCTTTCTAAGCCACTACGACATCGAACTCATCCCTGAAAACACAAATGAAATCCATGACATGTCCCCAAATCGCTACCACACCATTTTGAGAGGACACAAAGGGATCCTGTACAACATCTGGTGCTTCATATCCAACATTGCGGGTAAGTTTTAAAATTTCAACATGTTAATGAAGGAATCGTTATGTATAAGCTGGATAATGATTTTCAATAAGCCTTAGACAATCTCCAAAAATATCTCTTGATCCCATAGAAGATAATGCTTCTAGTTGAGGGTAGACCACACATTTTTTATGTAACTACATTGTAATGGTCATTAGGCACCTTCCTCACGTAGAATAATGATTTTGGTGGTGAGAACAACCTATACTACCTTATCTGAATAATGATCAATGCTAGAACATGATATTAGAGAATCAAAAAGACCTACATATCCCTAAAATTTGTGCTTCAAAAACATATTCATTACCTACAGCACCATGAGGTCATCTTGGTGTCCAACTACAAACTGCTAAAATATATCCTAAACTATCCCATGCTAAATATATGCCTATCATTATGGAAGATCATCCTATAATAGTTTAAAAAATATGTTCCCCAAAAGTCTATCAAAAGATATGAATTAACATAATTCAGAGAATAAAATATCTCAGAAGAAACAAACCCATTGGATGTTTAAATCCTAGATGTAGAAGTGTTCTCTATCTAAGTGGAACCCAAGAATGGGAAATTTACTTCGATGGTTCTTTGAGAATCCTAACAGGGAAAATGACAGAGGATCCCAAGATCAAGAGAGTGGGAATAGGGTTTACACTTGTATCCCTTTAAAATTCCATCTAACTATAATCCGTCCTTTTTAATATGTATGGACGAATAATGAAGTAGAATATCATTCCCATATTGTGGGATGAGAAATGGAACTTCATACATAAGCCAACCACCTAAAGATAAAATGTTATTCGGAGCTAGTCATTAGGCAGGTCAATAGTGGTTATGCCATTAATAAAAAGGTATTGTCCCCTTTATTAACCATGTTTGAGAATAGATGGAATAATTTCCATTAGAACCAATGTTGACATATGCCCCCCAGTCTCACAATTCTCAAGCCGATGCTTGGGAAAATGCATCCACTTCCCTGGAAGATCTAGACTATGATAAAATGGTTATTAGTATTGCCCACCGCCAGATGGTTTTACATTTTTCCAGAACAATACAGAGGAGATTGATGAATGTAGACATATTTTTTAGCCTTACATTCACACCAACAGTTGGATGATGCCATTTAAAATTACCTTTGGAAGGGAGAACTCTCACCAGATAATCATGGAAGGGAATAAGTTCGAATAGGGGCAGCCAACTTTGTCTTTTACAATGGGGTGAACCAAGAAAAGGCCCTATAAAAACGAGGTGATGATGGAGTCCTTATCATTTGAATTGATGGAGAAGGGACAATTTCATTGATGAAATAATTGCATGCTAGAGCATGTAGAGTGCTCCAATCAGTATCCACGCTCTTTCATAAAATCTGAAGACTTGGGTATTACAGGCCCACTATGATACATGATTGTTCCATAGTCACCATAAAGTGACATTCTTATGATGTAAATTCCAAATTCATCCAACAACCACCAGATTTACTTCAGAAAACTATGTAATCTTGGCCATTTTCCATTTGGGGGTTCGATGTTTTGGGAACATATACCCTCGCTATAGCTAGACAACTGAAGTTCATACTCACAAAAACTGAATTCCTTCCCAAATGAATCAAATCCATACACCTTAAAGAGGTCGAGTAAAAAATAATTATTAGCTTTGTGAAGTCCAACATCATTACTAGATTTGCTGTCACTCAAAAAACACTAACGGAAAACCGTACCAACTTCTGCTCTTCTGAGTTGGACAAATTATACAAGGAGTATGGGATCAATACCAACCGTTCATCCCGCTACGAAGTAGCATCCAATGGGAAGATATAGGATTTTAACTTGAATATATCTAACATACTCTAAAATATGTAAGATAAAGATAATAAATCATGGAGGGACAATATCCTTCACGCATTATGGGCTTATAGGACCACGACCCAGACTACCTTCAAGGAAACCCCATACTCACAAGTATACAGGGATGAGGTGATTTGTCCTATCGACATTCAAGTTCCATCACTTTGTGTGGAAATTTGAAGTCAACAATACATGGAAGATAAATCCCAGAGACAGTTTGATGAGTTGAGGAAGCTGGTTTCGAAAAGGATACACACCTTCCACCCCTTGGAAATCTACACAAATCGGATCACATGAGCCTTCATCAAAAAGGTTCTCCTTCGATCTTTCCTCAAAGGATAAATGGTGTTAGTCCTCAGAACCCCAAAAATACTTAGAAAGAAGCCCCCAAATAATGAACCATAGTGGCAGGGACTATATTACATACATATGGTCTATTCCAATTGAGTATACATGTTGATATAAATGGATGGATAGCTCAACATGGGTCTAAAAAATGCATTGTTTATGGAGAAATAAATCACTTAAAAATAACTCCCATTCTCGGTCCAAACTCTATGACCCTAAAATATGAGTTACATTTCTATCAACTTGAAATTAAATTGTATCAAACTCATCACAGAAACATGACATTATACTGTGACCCATGTCATTGCTACATGACGCTAAACTGCACATCATAGTGTCCAAGATGCAAGTATTTAAACATCATAGAATAAATCTTCCTAATCGCATGATGATATATTGCATTATGAATAATAGAACTATGCAAAACATGATTCCCATTCATTAGTGGGATATGTAGCAATTCCTTACTCCTCAATCTTGGCTCAGATCCAACCATATAAAAAATGACTCAAATAGACCCTCTATCACCCCAAATTTAAAAGGGAAGCCCTTATCATTCCTTGTTTCTCACATTGGTTATAATTGATGTGAGCTGAGGATTAGTGGTAAGGATTACCATATGTAAATTAACTATAGTGTAATATGGTAGACCTGTCATATGTAGTGGATGAAACAATAGTGACCTTACCACTATGTCTTAGCCAGATTGGTACATGGAACATTTAGAACTATGTATGGCTTGATTCCTAATCCTGCAGGATACGTAGTGATGCCCAAATATGGCATCTCAGTATAGCAACCTCAAAAAACATTCCTCACATATCCATATTCATGGAATGAAATTTTTTAGGGAATGTTCATAACTACATAAGGCTTTCTTCATGCCCTTGTAGGATATATAGTGACGCATGGATTTAGCATCATGGACCAGCCACTCAAAAAATACGTTTTCCACTGTGCAATGGGCAGACTTGTATGTGGTGTCTAGGAAAGGTCTTAACTGCAAAACATGATACTGTGAGATTCTTGAGGATTCATGTGCTTCTTGATTCTCAATGCTACAAGATCCAAAAAATGCCCCCATTTTCCAACACGACAAATTTAACAAGATTATGGAAATTTCCGGTCTGAATTCCAACACTCGTAACAAATCAAATGATCATGCTTCCCCCAACATATGAAACAAATCTATATGAAAGCACCAGAAGTTCACAGATAATCACGATCTGTGTATTTATTACATTCCCAGATACATCCTTCCTATTTTTAAAACTCCATACTCTAGGAAAACATGGATCCCCAAAAACATTAATGACCATCTAAGAAGTATGGTCATTGTCCTGTGGACACCCTTATCTAACTATTCACATCATTACCTAGTGGATCTTCATATGTTTCCAAAAAAATGACCATCAACCAAAAGGAAAATTCATCCTAATGAGATTCCTCTCATATCTCAGTACGTCCGATGGCTTCCAAGACCCATGTCGTACCTCTTGATCCATATTAACACCAAGGAATATAGTTTACACCTCCAATCATAATTCATGTCTATGGAAAACCAGATCACCCCGATCATTATTGAATAAAATCTATTAATGATATTTGTAACGACATAACATCCTTCGTAACTGATTATAAATTGATCAACATGATGTCCTCATCATTTGATGCTAATTTAAAAGTCCAGAATCATCCATTTCACATGAAGTTAAATTGAATAGCATTGGTCTATAACTAATATGCTCTTTGATTCTGATTCTTCTTTTCTTGAGTGGTGATACATAATCCTTGTAATACCTTGTTTCTTACAAGGATCATAGATCACCAGAACATAGGGATATTTGTGAGATATCCACCATGACATTATAGAAAAATGATCTAGGAATTTGGTCCAAGAAACATGACCCTAAAAGGCATGTCACACATCCCTTCCCTAGACAGAACCCCATGTAATGTCCTTAAAACATTAAACTACAGGGTACCACAAAGATGGAATGAATGAATCGTCCTATGTATGACTTAGATATACATAACAGATACCTGATTTTGTGAGTAAATAATTTCCCAAATTTCTCTAATATAACCGGATACACACCCATAATACCACAAACTTTGTGCTGTTAGCAATCGTGAATCCCCATAATAATCCATGGCCATCATAGGTGGAAGGCCAGTGTCATGCGGGCACCATTCACTGACTATTCACATCATGCCCCAGAGGATCTGCATATGTTTCCTACAAAATGACAGTCAATCAATGGAAATTTCTTCCCCAAGGGAGTCATCTCCTATATCAGTATGCCCAATGGATTCCATGAATTGTACCATCCTTCCTGATTCAGGGCCCTTAAAAGTCATGGTTTACATTATCCTTCCTTCCCACATTTTGGATATATTAAAACATGCTAGCATGATTCATCTCTAGTCTCTTTTTAAGTTTCCATAAAATAATGATACAGCATCCATATGTTTAATGTCGATCCACATATAAGAGGTAAAAATTCCCCCACTTATTTCTTGTTTTCCCAAACAATTTCTGCTAAAAATAAATCTCCCTTTTTAGGTTCAGGTTAACCCCTTATAAAAGGAAATATACCATGAATAGAAAGTTCCCAATCTCTAAAATTCTTCATAGCCATCATAGATGGAAGCCCAGTTCCATGTTGAAACATTTGTTTGAAAATCCACATCATGACCCAGTGGCTCTGCATATGATGCCTACAAGACAATAGTAAATCAAAAGAAAATTAATCCCTTGGAGAGTCCTTTCAAATTTTTGTACTCATATGAAATCCCTAACCCATTTCACCCCATGGATTTGGAAAACACTTCTGGATAACGACTTACATATCCTCCCCTTTTCAAATTATTGGACATTATATTTACAATTAAACTGACCATTCACCAGCACTCCCTTATGTAAGTAGGAACCGTGTGTGGACAGTTGCCCACTCAAAACTGATATGAATATCCCTAATACATTCAGATATCATCACTGATACAGGCCACCCACCGTGGATCCCAATATCAATATAAATTATAAGTGTTGTTAATCCTCTCAGACCATTGCATATAGAAGGCCAGTGTCTCGTAGACACCCTTTTTGACAATGCACATCATGCCCCAGTGGCTCTGCATATGGATCCTACAAGATGACCATCAATCAATTGATAATTCATCCTTAGGAGAGTCATCTCCTACCATCGTACGCTGGAAACAAATCTTAATCCTCATGCATGTCCAAAAATCACAAATAAAAGGTCAAAAAAACCCCTCATCAATGTTTGAAAAAAATTAAGACATTCTTGACTAATGAATTCCAAATTGAGTCTCCAACCTAATTATTATTGATCAAAGCCATTCAAACCAAAACATAATTAATATGTTTTATTGGCAGTACTATGAACTTCCATAAAAAAAGACACCATAATCACAATGGTAAATATCTGCAAATGGAACCTCTAGATAAAATTTGTGTATCAACATGTAGAACCTACAAGATGTGTGGTTTAAAAAATAAAAATTTTGGTCAATCTATAAAAATAGATGTGAAGCTTCTTGGGTAGAGAAACCAAAAAGGGAGGCCTAAGATAAAGTCATGTTAAACATGATAAGCCTGTGTTAAGGATGCTTAGGAAAAAATAGGGTAACAATGAAAAAGGTACAAAAGATCGTGAGGTTTTCTAAAAAACAAAAGCAATTTTCAAATTATTCTCACTGATTCCCACTTCTCAGGAATAAATTAGTGCCTGATTTGATTAATTCAATTTACTGGTTCAGAATCATTGTTTAAAAATAATACCTAATCAGAATGATGTTTATATAAATGATTTTGATAAATTGACATGACAGGAAAAGGCAAAAGTATCATTTGATGGAAAACTGGTTCCGTCCTATTTCATACAATATATGGCTGGCATCCAAAGCCCGAAACCTCTCCTCATAAGAAAGACATGATCATTACAAGATATTTTCAGTAGATTCATAGAGTCAAATCAATGATTGATGCGACTCTTCAATGGATTAGTAAATCTTTAATAAATTTTATTTCTTGGCCTTTGCTATTTCCCGTAGTGCATGTACATATCTCATGGCTTCGAGGTTGATCCTTTATCTATTCATCATTTTCTATCACCCCTCCTCAATGGAAACCATGGTCCAGGCCCACTTATGTTTATGTTTCCCCAGTTTATAGCTTTGTTTCTCCACATCTTGGTCGATTTGTTCTACCAATAACTCTTGCTTCCTGAGTTAATTTTATAGCCTTGCGACCATTCTTGTGGGGTTGGAAGCTTCATCAATAAAAATTTGTTGTTTAAAAGAAATATGAGGCATTAACTATGACGAGGAAGTTTGATACTCCAACATAACAGTAGCTTCTATATCAAGGACCACCAACCTCAATATATCATGAATACCATGATAGTCAAATCCACCAAAACCTAGGACCACGGAATGGCATTGTAATTTTGGAAACTTCCCTAGAAACTCATCTAATGGAATTGGTGAAATTAATCTCTAAATGTTCCCCCATTCCATTTGATGGATGTGATGAAGATTAATCGAGCCTTATAGATTGGTATCGGATTCAACCCTTGATGAAGATATATAGTCATGAATGAACATCACAAGAGAGGGACATAATTTCATAACCGCAGTGTGGGTCGACCCTATAGTGACCTCATATTTTGTACTTGCAGTGGAGGATAGAGTGGGGGCATCCTCCTCTCTTGATAATGATTTTGGTTGTGATTTTGAGGATAGGGAGGAGACGACTTCAGTACCTCCCATGTTCACAAAAACACTACACCCTAGAACATTTGAATCCACATCGTAAATCATTAGTTGCACCATTAAGCCACTTGGGAATAATGAAGAATGAGGGTTTTACCCAGTCGAAACAGTAACCCCCAAGGTATCCCCCAAAAGGTATATTATTAATATAAGGAATGTAGAGATAGCCAGTCTGGAGAAGTGTCCTGGTCTCGAGATCCTGGGGGTAGAAAATACAACTTATCTTATAGTTGAAAAAAGGGTAAGATGGACCACACCAAATTTTAGGGGCCGGAACAATATCCTCCCCAATGATTTTGACTTTTATAGAGCTCGCAGGAGCAGGCTGAATATCAATATCTAAAGTGACTCCCTCTATAGGGGAAAAGGCCATCTGATTGATATTGATTTGTTTCTCAATATTTTAAGTCCCTCCAAAAGTTAGTAGGGCTTGGGGATCACCTCTTAATTCGGCCCCTACCATTAAGATCACCCCACCTCTCTCATTGAATGCATCCTAAACATAGTCAAATGAGCCCTCAAATTCTATATGTTCTTCCACTATTGTGGTAGATATTTTCTAGTAAGAGAAACCACACCTAAATGGTTGAATGTATCTCAAGTCTCTTCAGTATGCCCTATTTAGTTTATTCATTCAATATTAATGGCTAGCGACCCTTCCAATTCCATAAAAAGGGACTAGAGATGTATATGTCTTATAAGTCACCATCAGGTTTCCGATAGGCCCTGTGTAAAAATATATACACTCACCAGTGTGTTTACAATCTAAGGGTACATGGTTCAACTACTTGGTGAATATACGGTTACATGTGATTCCTATCCTATTGCTCTTTGAATTTTGGGAGGCCCCCTTGCATTTCATTGATTAAAATTGGGTTGGATCATAAATATGATCACCAAGAGGAGATAGAGGGGAAATTACAGGCTGGGGTCTGCAATGACTAATTCCATGCATTCTTAGGCTCTAAGGGATCCTTTAACAGTACCTATTACCATCAGTAGTGTGAAATCCATATCTCTAGTACCATTAGGATAATAAATAAGGAAAATATTATTTTCCCAAGACCCTATAAACCCATTCAAAAAAATAGATAGGGGGAAACCATCCGTATCTGAAAAAAAGAATTTATGTCTAGAGGTTGTAGATAAAATAACCTCTCCCATCAACCACATGTGAACTTACATCAATTTATCACAGTCTGATATGTAATTCCTGTCTGCGGGGGCATGGAGGCACTTTTTTAGTTCATCCATGTAGGAAGCCACCTCATCAGGCTATTCTTCAGCTGAAATACCACTAGGAGTAATGAATACCTAAAAACTCAGAAGGTCTGAATTTCCATTATAAAGAAGCCTCTATATGTATTCATTTGAAGTGTTCACCCTCTATTCATCCCAAACTCTCTATGCGTCCGAAAATGTAGCTGTGACTGGGATGGCCAGTTCTAGATGGTTCGTGTAGGGGAGAGGAGTAGGTTTTGACAACCGAAAATGTTTCCTGGGAGTCCTTGAAAACATAGGACCTAGAGAAGATGAATACTTATGAGAGGTTGGGTTCAAGTGAGAGTTTGTTTCCATTGCATCCACAATAGGTGGGACAAAGACATCCTCATCCTCATTGTTAGTTTCTGGTTAGTGTATGTCAAGTACCTGGTGCGAGTATTTGTTGAGACCACTTTAGTAATGAATGGGGGTCTTGAGGTCCTCAAGATAACAACCCACCATCTCATGATCCTCCTCAAAAAGAAATTCAGAAAGCATTGAAACATATCCAATGCTAGTAAGAGAGGCTTACCTAGTTTGGAGAATCTTACATTAATCACAAGTAGAATGATCATGAGAAGATGGGTGTCCTTTCAAAAGATCCATATTGCCTTTATGCCACTATGAAATCAGCCTTTGAGGAATGAATGGGGGATTCTTCGAAGCAGGTTCATAATCTCATTTGGGTGCATGTGAGGTCACAACCTGATATTTCATAATTTTCCTCGAGGAAGCCAAGTGGCCTTCAGAGGACTTTTCTTGGTCGAGAGTGTTCAAATAATCCCTTTTGATTCTCCTTTCCCATTGTATCAGATTTCTTGGAAGTTATCGTAGTAGGAACTAGGTAATCTAATTGGACATTGGTAATTGATTTAACCCAAACTTCACCATAGATTTTGGTAAGAAAGGGAATAGAATCCACAGGATCCGGATATCTAGCCTGGTACTTGGTGTCATCCTAGGTGAACATCAGCCATATTCTATGGGCTATCATCACGTGATTCTACTGAAGGGAACTGTTAAGAGTAGGAGGACACTACTTCTAGACATAGTTAAATTTTTACTAAATCTGCAGGGTTCATATCCCTTGCAAATATGTTCCACTCCAATACGAGAAAATCGGGATGCCTTCTCTCAAAAATATAACTATCATCTGTTGATAATGTCATCATGTGAATTATTAGTAATTGTATTATTAAGAGAATCATAAGGATGACAAGATAAACGTTCATAAACATTAATATAAGCCATTATGTATTTCTGGTTCTTTTCGGTTTGTTCATCTCGCTTATCCGGTGATGCCCATGAAAACGACTTTACAGCACTCGTAATCTGAGGACACTATCGGAGGTTGGAATATGGAGTTGGTAATTAATTGATGAAGGAATAACCTCCCACGTGGGATCCCATCTAGCCTTAATTAGTTTGGGAGGGCCTAGTAATTCGGTATGGTGTCCCCCCCTGATTCAGCCTAATAGGTGGTAATCTTGGTGAACATTGGAATTGATAAATTGATACATCTTTTAGTGTCCAGAATTGAATCCATGTTAAATGTTGAGACTCTCACACCACCAGATTCCCACACGGGAAAAATCCACCTGCTCAGAAACATAGCCAAGAAATCTACTAGTCAAAATAATCGACCGACATTAGGGATGATCCCCGATCCCCACATATGAAACTTCCCCTCTTACAAGGTGGGAAAATTGATACCCGCTAACCACTAGGTTTCTTTGGTGGGACATGCTCTAGGTCTCTATAGATTGAGATGCACTCTAATATACTTAACAAAAACATAAAAACCAATCATCAAAATGATCATCCAACTATGGAAAAGGATCAGTTTCCTTCAAAATTTCCTTTTCCTAAATGATGAGTTTCTTGGAAAAAGGAGGGTTCATTTCCACATCATCCCAAATAGGGGAGGGTGGAATTAATTCATCGTACATATCCCCAATAATACAGACTCCCGAGATTAGTCGGATATATTATAGACTGATGACGACCTCCCCATGGGTTAAATGGAATGCATATTTGTATGGTCTCTACCTACTCAGGAGCTACGAAATAAGGGAATTGGGATGGTGAGTGTATGTATGAGATACCTAAAAGGCCTTGTATAGTTACACAGTGTGTAGATTGGTATGAAATTCTTCAAAAATCTTGCGAACCCAAAAAGCTCACCCCCAGTCTAAGACAAACGAGCCTCTAGAGCAAAGATCCTTCCCGAGTTACCAGCCATGCTGCATGTTCACTTTAGCTTTTCGTGTAATGCTCTGGTAGTAGTGGGAAAACTTTTGGAGCTTCTTCTACATCTCCTATAATGTCCGAGATGCATAGCTAAGAAAGAACCCAGTTGAAATATTCATCTAAAGGTACCACCCCTTGGAAGAAATCATGGCCTTTGGGATAGAGGTGTTAATTATCCAAGTAGTAGGTTGATAAGTATGATTTGGCACTAAGATCGCTATATAAGACAACATACCAAACCCATATGAGGTAAGCCTATATGATGCCGAGTACATCTATTGACTCATCGTGTGGATATTTTCTAGAGATTCGTGAAATTGATCGACCCAAATTTTATCATTGACCAAATCTTCCATGTTATTTGATCCTTCATCAATAGTAGAAAAAGGAGGAGTATTTGTATCATCAGAAGGACAAGCGACATCAGGGGTAAACAATGGAAGGGACATTGTAGCCTGTACATCAATATCCAAAGGCCTACATAATGTTACTCCGCTAAAAAATTGTTGGATAAAGTCCATGAAAAAATGGATAAAGGTTTAAAAAATATGTCCACATAGGGATCCACATATTGTTCCAAGAAACAGTACATGGCAGGCATGTCCCACATGCTGTAGGATATGTGAAATCAATCCTCACATTCTGTTACTGTACGCGTAAGCATTATTCTGCGTAAAACTATGGTATATGAAGCACTCATGAGGCGCTGGCTTGTGAAGCATTGTCCAGTGAACAAAAGTGTTCATAGAAGGTGCATACTAGGAACCTGGGATTCACAAAATTCATGTTCAAAATTGGTGATTAAAATGTTTAAACTAAGATTATTAAGACTTAAATATTAGTTCGTCGGTTCATGTTTGGTGAGAGAACACACAAGCTGTGCTGTATTATACTACCTAGAAAACTGCAGTATGGTTTTAAATTTCGTAATGCCATTCGCAAACCCCAAAATACGGTGTGTGGGATGATGCAATGGTGAGAAGTTCAGTTTGCGGCATGTACATAGTAGTTCGAGTGCACGGGTTTTGCAAAATAAATTGTATGTGATTGCAAGGAATGATGAGGGAGTGTTTAGATCACTTTTTTATAAGATAAATGGTAAAAGAAAAATGACATGGGCCACTATATATAGGTGTTTTTCCCTCCTACCAGACCTATCTGTTCTACCACGAACCATTATAGTTCAGGACTGCTTCTACATCAGAATAGTCTTTTTTTCATTACGAACGGACCCCATTCTGATTTGGGACATTTTTAGGGTTCTGAAAATTTTTCCAAGGGAATAAATACTCCCACAATCACATTGAAGAAGGATAAAAGAAATCCTACAAGACTAAAGTGGTGAATGGACTCAAATTGAGTTCAAAACGTCGATAGAAACCTAAATGAATTAAATTTTAAAATGATTTTAAGCAACCCGTGTACCATCATAGGGAAGGTTTTGTGGTCCGAATGAACCACAAACCACCAGTAAACAAAACAACCCTCAAGGTGCAAGCCCATGAAGAGTTGGCCTATGAACCCAGGAGCACTCGAACTGCATCGCTGGATGAATCTAGCTTGTGAAGGTCGTTCACATATTCTCTTGGTAACACAATAGTTCATAGATGGATAAAATTGGTAGGGTTCCACAAACCATGAATTGTAAACCACATCCTTTGCAAACCCCGTTTTACCGAGTCTCTTACAGGTTGAGATACCTATTCATGGGATTCCAGAAATAGTGGTTCATATCCATAGATATGATTTCCCAAATTCGTTAAAATTGGAGAACATATGTAATTTAGAGGGGATGGATGAAGAAAGAATGAATGGGACACCAGAGGTTGGAAGAAATAATTTAGAGAGGATTCCTAATTCAGCCTCCAATCATCGGCAGACCCCAGATTTCAAACTACGTCTTCCTCAGGTATAACCAACTATTTATCATAAAATTAAGGAACTCAATAATAATAAGAGAACTGCAAACCTAATTGGAGAAATCATGAACCAAATATTCTTCACGAATTAACTCCCCAAAAAAGATAGTCCCTTAGACCCTCCTTCGATATGGTGTTCTACATAGTTCATCACTATGCAAATTCAACCATGTGACACGTACTACATCAGTACCCAGATGGAACCCAAAGCTGCATGATAGACCACATCTTGGACCATCTACTATTGTGGTATGTGGGGAACCATACCCATGCCCGTGTACTACTTCAGTATGCAGAAGGCCCCTTTTCATGCATACCACTATGGTATGTGGAAGTCCCACTATCACGGATAAGAAAAGAATATGTGGAATGGGATGTTTTCCACTATTCTTCCCTATGGTTCAAATATCTCCCCTCCATTACCATCTAGTACTCCATAGTCCCTCTGCTAACTAGTCCTCTGGGATGAGTCCTAAGCCTCCTCCAAAGCCATATGCCCCGTATAATCAGATCATTGGGCACATCAGTGTTCCCCATTGAGGGTACATACCCATGGTAAGAATATTCATGAATGTTCTCCCCACAATTTTCCAAACTCCATGGAAGTGTATAAGTATAAATTCCCATTATAACCTGGAGTCCATCATTATGATGCTATCATGAAACTCCTTGTTCAAGGGATTAAGTGTGATCACATTATTTTCCATTAAATGGGGAATAATGATCAATCAAAGGATTTTTGTTCACATCTTCTTGTGATAATAACGACACTCCTCCCCATTCCAAAAATGTGTTCAGGGGGAATCCCACTGAGGTATGTCCCCAATCCTCTAAAGGTTGTGCTGCAAGACCTTTAATGTCATCCCATAGTAAATGGTTCATCACTCTTCACCCTCACCAACGATCACCCTAACCTCTTCCATCATAGGTATTCCATCTCCCATCTACATGAGAGGATATGTGTGGTTAGTTTTATCTCTCACATCCTCTTGTTTCTCACACTAGGCTTGAATCATGTGGGCATAATGATTTGTGATAATTACAACACCCACACCATTCTAAACTACGATAACTATGATTCATAAACAAATGAGGATATGTAGGATGCCTTTTTGAATTCCTAAAGTCAAATGGTTCCCCTCAAAAAGGGTTCACCCAAGAATAACCTTTCAAAAGGGTTCCATACATGCATTACCCCCATCAATTTTAACTATATGAACTCTGATTCTTGAACAAACCAAGATACGTAGGTTTCCTTCTGACGACCCGATCACTAAATGGTGTCATTCCAAATGGGTTCACCCAAGCATGACCACTCAAATGGGAAGCTTTCATCCATAAGCCTCAGCAATTATGAAATATGGGAACTCTGATTCCTGATCAGACTAGGATATATATAACTCTTGCAAGAAGGCCCGATCTCAACAGGGATTCCCTTATAAAAGGATCCACCCAATCATATACCCTCAAATGGGAATATTTCATGTGTAAGACCTAGTTATTCTGAACTATGAGGGTTCTTATTACTCTCCTGAGGATACTTTGGAAACTAATCCTATGGGTTTGATCCCGAAATCAAGTCACCTTTCATCCCCATGGATGACTATAAACTGTAAAGAAACCTTTTTGCATGGATTAATTCAACATTACCTTCGTAGCATTCAATCCATGTATGCCTTTGAGGATCCTAAAAACAATGGGTAGACCATGAACACATTCTTCGAGAATAAACCAAGGATTAAAGAACATATGAACATGATTTAAATCTATAAGAGAGTCTTTGAATAAGAAATAATTCTCTCCAAAAGGGTGTGATGAGCCCGAATTCTCATCCTCTCAACCAATGGAGTCCTTAAGTTTTGTTGGACAAATAATCGACAAAAGCGTCCCTGCCTTTGGAAATAAGGTCCATGAATCATGGATACCATGTTTGTTTGGTGTTTCGAGCTCCCTGAATAAACACGCTAGAGACCATCTTAAGAATTTATATCCTAGGATGAATGATTTCACAAGTAATTAATCCCATGCAATCTCTTGTTGGAACCATTTGAATTTGGAAACTCCTTCGCAATACAGAAGTGGAAAACTTCTCAATACCAATAGGATTAATCCAATCCTCCTTTTACATAAAATGAAGCAGAACAGGATGAAAAAATGGAATGGTGTACTTGACATGAAACTTTCTCTGCAATAATAGATGTTTGAGGATCCTCATCAGACCATTTTTATCATCACCCCCAAAATGTCACCTCGGAGGTGAAACACTATATATTTAAAAATATTTATTATTATGTATAAGAAATACATTACCTTATAGTTCATACTTCTATTTCAGATAAAAATATATGAAGGATATTTGTGAATATATTATTAATGTAACGGATTTCATTGAGCTTATTTTGGATTTAATGTGTTCCCCTAAAAAAATATTTATAAATACAGAGATATAAAGAATAATAAAAATTGTGTGTAATTTGATTCAAAACTCTATATTTACTAACAAAAATAATAAAGTCTCATGTTGAATGATATGATCAAAATGTATAATCCAATTATTTTGAAATATAAATATAATACTAGTTATGTCAATGTCAAGTTAGAAGATCACTTATAGATCATTTATGAATTGAGATAGATGGTAGAAGATAGGGATAAAATAACGAAGGATATCAAATTATAATACATTAAGATGATGTGAATGATTCAGGATTATGAATGATCCATATCTACTAGGATGAAATTAAGGTTTTTTATTAACAATGATAAAAATAATATTACAGTGATTTGTGATGAGGGATAAAATTATATAGGTGATTACATTTAAAAAATATAGATCTGTAAAAATACAATAGGTTATTCTAGACTATTTTTATCTATTTTGGTGAGATAAAACATAGACTATATTTCAATTTATTGTATATTGGAATAGAAATTCTAATGAAAGATGTGATAAAAGAAATTTTCTATTAATGTATTCAAATGAAATTGAATTCACATAAACAAAATGGACTATAATCCATTGTAATTATCAATAATAATTTTTTGGAATGTTCCTAATAAGAATAAATTTTGTTCTTTATTTTATATAAAAGGATTATTGGGGAGGATAAAAATAAAAAATAATTTTTAATATTTAATGGAAAATGATGATTGAAAGCATCTTAAGTAAAATAACAAATAAAAATGACTAAAATATGTTTATTAATAATTAGATAATAATAAAATGATTCTGAATGATGCAATATCATATATTTTATTAAAATAATTGTATTTAATTGGATTATGACATCTAGATATGAAATTAATTTAAAATCTAATTAGAAATAAATATCACTACATCATAGAATATATTTGAAGAAGATGGTTTCAGAGTACTTATGGAGAATTTAATGGGAAAGACCAATGTGGAAAATATTGGAAAATAACATGAGAGAGATTTATATCTCTACTGTTTAATTCCATAGTAAACATATACATGATTATATTCAATGTTATTCACTAAAAAAATATAATAAACATCATAGTAATGTATTATATCATTAATAGAATATGACATTTTTATCATATTTCATTGAATATGAATATATGTAAATCACAATTTGATTATTGGAGATTAATTTGTATGTTTCATATAAAATGAATAAAAATATGGTTTTTACCAAAATTAGATGAAATATATGAATATCTAATGAAATATAATGTAACTTGTGATATATCAAATAATTTATGTCATATTACCCATCCGGTTGATACATAAAAATAAATTTTAATATTTATTTTGTATAAATAAAATAAAATATGTCAACATGATTGTTTAAATTATCATGTATTTGTTATTACGGGATGATTTAAAAATGATCAATTAATTTGATGATTTATTATATCAAAAAAGTTATTTAATATTGTTGAATGGAATGGTCATTGGTGGAAATTAACAATTTTTTTGAACACATAATATGTTACATGTGATCTCAAGATAGGACACATGGATAGAATATTATATAGTTTTTGATTGATTTAGAAATAAAGTGTAATTTTTTATTATTTTAGGATTACATTGGAATGATTCTTAGGAGAAATTTATACAGAAACTTTGAGTAGTCCTAAAATTAAGTTTCCAGTTAAGATAAGAAATAAAAAACACCATGTCTTGGAACATCATTTTAAAAAATGAACTGAAGAAAATATTCATAATGAAGTAGTATATGAATTAGAAAATATCTAAAATATTTATTTTCTATATCTTTTTTATTGGAAGATTAATAAAATATATTGGAAATATAAATAATCTAATATTGATTTCCTTTATATTTTTTTGAAGACATTTTTTTATTCCCCATATGTTAAATATCTAAATTATATTTTAATCACCATGGCATGGATAAATTTTACAACAAACTATTCTATGGAAATAAAATAAAAAATATTCATCAATTCCAAAAAAATTAAAAATATATAATTCCACTATTATATGGAATAAGATAATATTTAAAGGGAATATTTAAACAAAAATATTTAATAGTAAATAAGATGATTATTTTAGGAGTAACAAAAGGATATTATATTGAATCAAATTAGGTCACTAGTAATGCGATTATTGAAAAAATGTACCTACCCCATAAAGCTATGATGTGGGCTAAATTGGATGATGTAATCGTAAATGGTGACCATAAATAACTATTTTAAAAAAAATGATTGTTTTCTCTAAAAAATAATGGTTTACACATATAAATTTTATAGGATTTATTGAATCTTTTTTCACATGGATGTTTAAAAAAATATATCAATGAAGGGGATGATAAGATGATGAAAAATAAATAAATAGAGAGTATTTCATGGATTGAAAATAAAAATGATCATGAAAAAACAGGGTTTTCAAAAATAATTTCAATGTGTATTGAATTTTCATTGATATAAATTTAGGTTTTGTGTGACATTTTTAATGTAATAATAAAATTAGTTGATATTGATGATCCACTTTATCCAATGTGTACATTAAAAGTAATGAATTTATTATTGGTTATAGTGATTCATAAAAAATTATTTCTCAAATAAAATAGTGTAAAATATATATTTCATGTTGTAAATATAAAGTAAAAATCAACATCGAATAATAAATTGGATTTCAAAATAATGAAAATGACCAAAAGTTCATCCAGTTGACTATAGTTCATTGTTAGTTAAATAAAAAAACAATTTATAAACAATTATAATTTTTTCTATTTAGTATATTTTCATTAATTATATTTTTATAGACATTGAAATTATTGATAATTTTATTAAATTATTATTTATGGATTGATTAATGTTATATTATTTTTATATTATTGGATTAGAAATTATATATTGTAGGTTATAAAGATTTTTTATATGGGATATATATTAACAGTTTTATTGCAATATATAATTTCTACTGTGTGATACATTATATTATAAATAGGATACATATGCATAAGTTTTATCTCACACTATGAGGCATGTGAACTATCTCACGATAGTTTAACAACTATGTATAAATGATTGTTTTCTATAATTGTTTTAGTATATTATGGTGTAATTTTGGGTGTTTTATTTATGATTGGATGTTTCTATCCATGTAAACTAACAGGGGAACCCATTCATTATTCATAAGTTCAAAGATTTATTTTATTAATTATAGCACAATTTCACATTGGCTTCACATAGTTAGTGAAAAATTATGATAAAAATAGAAATTATCCCTAATGAATAGAACCAATCACATTAATGTTTCAATGTTTAAATTTATTTTTCTTCGAACCATGTGATGATATATAGTTAATTATGAAAAAAATTTAACACCCCAAGCTTCCACGGTATGCTTCTTTTAAAATAATTAAATATCTTGTGTGGCACACACCATTGAGTTCGAGTGTAACATGACCTATGAATCTAGCCATTTAAAAGGTTGCTATGAATAATATTTACCATATAGTGAAATTTATAAATTTTATTTTTCAAAATATACTTCATTTCTAAATTCACATTATCAAAATAGTCAAATTGTGACTTTTATGTATTTTTTTAGAAAATATTAGATTATTGATGAATTGTGAAAAACACTGCATTATAGTCAAAAGCCCAAATATTCATTTAAATAATAATTTTTCTATAATTGTTTTTATGAAAAAATAGAAAAATAAGAAAAATATTAATAAAATATAGTTCTTTGGAATAATTTTTTAATATAATTAGATATAATAATTTACTGAACTTCTGAAAGTCACTTTTACTAACCTTCTAGCCACATTTGTGGGATTAGCACAGAACGTAATTTTACCGCTTATATGAACATAATTATGGAAAACTAACATTTATGGTTGTTTGTAGTAAAAATTGTGGTCTAATATGATTAATTATAATTTTTCAATTTTATATTATTGATTTTATTTACCAAAATTAATGGTAAATGGGGTAATTAAAGGTAAAAATAAAATTAAAATAATATAAAATTACCCAAGAATATGTCCTAATTTTCTTAGATAAGTGTTTTTAGACAAAAATAAATCATAGTTATAAAATATAACCCATTAGAATCTAGTTGTGTTAGATTAGGAAATTTATTATAGTCTATTGAAATAAGTGTTAAAATTGTCATATTCAAATTTTAATAACAATAAATTTTTTGGGTTTTTTATGTGATATCTATGATTATATATAGTATTCAGAAAGATAAAATCTTTTTCTAAAAAATTATTATTTATTTTTAATTTTAGTAAAGAAATTATTAAATAAAATATGACACAATGATGATGGAGAAATTGATTTATTAATTGAAGAATCAATTAAATGATATTAATAATATTAAAATAAATATAATTTGAAATATTTGATTCAATAAACAAATTTTTTGGATTACATTGACATTTTTGGGATGACTTAATTTTTTTTATATGGAATCAACATCTTATGACTATAAATAATTCATGTACTAAATAGTGTAAAAAATGACAAAAAATATATTTTAATATAAATAATATTTTAATAAATGATATAACATATATAAAAAATCTATGGTTCTGTAAAATAACATGTATAATTTTACATATGTCATAGATTAAAAAATTTAGGTTCCATTTAAATTTTACTGTAACTATACTAACCCTGAGGTATAATAAAAACAACTAGACACTGTAAGAGTTAAACTGTTTAACTGATTATTACACACAAAATATTAGGTTAAATTGGTTCCATAAATTGGAATAGAAATCATTGGTTTATATTATTTAGACCCATACTCATCTTATACTATAATTAATTCACTTTTAGGATAATTTAAATCAAAAATAAATTTATATTAAATTAATAGTTTTGGATTTTCTAAAACTACCCCTCCCCTCTCTTATAAAATGACGCATATCCTTCTCTTTTATTCAATCTTCTAAAGAAAATTGTCTCACCAAAAACCTAATTAATTATCCTACCAACATCCCTAAATTCATTCTATAGTCCATACTTTTGAAATAAATCCAACCTATTTGGTCCTTTTTTGAAAATCAAAATGAGACACTAGAAGAAGAGGTAATTGTTTTACTAATTCCATTAAATTTATTTTCATCCTCCACTTCTTCTTCCTATGTTGTTTCCATTCTAAAGTAATAAATATAATATTATCTACATGTAAAGATGTTATTATTAGTATGGTATAAACAGATTTCTCCTTTTATACATCTTATGAATAACAAAATCACCATGTGTGCGTATATACCACTTGTTGTCTCCACACTATGGTGTAATTTTTTATTCAACAGTACTTTATTTGGATGTGTATAATGATGAGTATAATGGATATAAATAATTAATATTAAATTATAATTATTATATAAAATTAATATACCGTCCTATTCAAAACAATTTAACCATCAAGGTAATCATATTGTCACTCGTGCGCGTAGACGACCTACCATCTCCACGATGTAGTGAGATTCATTCTCCACATTAAATATTAAAGAGTGATCATAAAATTTATAGTATGATTAAATTAAATATTTATAATCTTAATATAATGATTTATATGAATAAAATATATCATATCAATAAAAAACACAACTTACCAAAGAAAAAATGCGTTGGGAAACAAGAAGAATATTACACTCGAAAAATCGTAATACTAAGATATTATTAACAAAACGACATAATAGGTTCATATATGATATCATAAATAGGGATATGTTCCTAGTATAATTTAATAACATGATTTTACCATTACATCAGAGGTTGACACTAACTTTTCTCAATGAAAATTTCAAGGTAAGGGTTAATTTTAGAATCTCATTATTATCTGAGGTTCTTATTACACACGTATTTAAAGGGACATATTTATAAACAATGTCCATGTTTCATAAAACATAATTAAAAATATTATAAGAAAATTCTGAAAGTCATTTTTACCTATGTTTCACTTTTTTTAAAACATTTTTAAAGGAATCATTTCATCATTTTCCAAACTAGGTACTTTAGAACCTTTTAAAAAAATTAAGGAAATAATGTTTTTTAACTAATATGGTGTGGGAGGTTATTTTACAATGTTATCAAACCATAAAATTTGTAATATTCTCTTAAAATATTACAATGTTATCTTCAAATTAAATGTTTTCTTTTATAATTTTTTGACATTTTATTTATTTCAAACTAAAAAAGGGTATTTTTATCTAAAAGAGTTTTAATGAATTTTAATATTATTTTCATCAATTTCAACATCCGTTGTTAGATTTTATGCATAATTGAGTTTGATTTATTATGATACAATATTTCATATTATATTATAGGTTTTATGATATGTTTTAATTTCGGTGTGCTATTTTGATACCATTCAAGGTTTATGGTTATAGTATTAAAATTTCATATGCTAGTTTTAATAATAATGTTTATGTTTTGTATCAATATTTTTATATAGAATGTATTATACTTAGTAAGTGATGGGAGGGGCCCACTGTAGGCCCTCAATACATTAGTAGGTTTCATGAGACAAACTAGTTTTGATTTTACCAATTTATGTATGGTTTTGGCATGAGGCATTTACAGTATGGTTATAATGTCTGACATTATGCATTCTCTCACTATGAAAGTAGTTATTGATATTACATGTGATTATTAGACAAGTAGAATATGCATGTGAATGTTTAAATGGATTTATGTGATTTATTCTTTCGATATTATTCTAAATATTATATTTTAAAAGTCTTGTGTTTCAGTTTTTTACCTTGACTTAAATGTTTTTTCTTATTTATTATAGCTTTCACTATATTTATTATCCTTACTGAGCATATGATACCACCCATTTCTTATGTTTCATTTTCCCTCAGGATGTGAAGAATTATATTATGACTTAACTCTAGGGATTTTATGAAGGATGTGGTTGTTTTCAAATGATACACTATTCTTTTTTTATATCATGATTCAATGTAATTTTTTTTATTTATGTAAAGGCTACTAGACAAATCAGTGTGTTGGGATTTGATTTCCTAAGATCATGGTAATATAATAAAACAATGAAACGATTCTAGGTAACTGGGGTTAGAGACATACATCTGGTATCATAAAAGTCTAGTAAAAACAATGGAAAGTAGATTTTGGAAAACATTGATCAGGGAACATTAACCTAAGATAAACATTGAGGATATATATAAAAGAACATAAACAAATTTAAATAAGAGATTATGTGGGTCTTCTGAAGAATACATCCATGCCTATATACTACAAGTGGGCGTGGTTTTAGAATAGATGTACCTAGGAGTAACAACTATGACATGGTGTTTCAAGCCTGACTTGGGGTAACATGGTACCAAACAATAGACCTTACTACACAAATTTTTTAGCACTCATGGGGGTTATCCTTAGTATATGTCAAATTTTATTAAAAACAATTATGAAGTATTTATAGGTAAATATGTCAAAAAAGAAACCATATTTATGATAATAGTTTATATATGAATAAATTATTCTATTTATATTAAATATTTTACTAGTTTTTAATAATGGATTATGATTCATAACCAAATATAGTGTTTTAAATTGAATAGATATTTCCCTTAATTGAAGTAATGAAAACTGTGTCAATGCACATAATCCATGTATGGATTCCCAAATATGTAAGATAACTTAGTGGATCTAGTGTTACAACTATATTTGAATAGCTTATAACCATTCTAGGATAGATAAATCATGTTTTAAATAATTACCTTACCCATATAGATCACCCTTATCTACAATATAGTGGAGAAATGTTTGACCATTCCATGAGACAAAAACATCCCACATGAAATGATGCTATAGTTACATTTTAAGCATAGAAAGGGATAAGCTTCCTAGAGAAAATATTTCTTGACTTGGGTTGTAGAGAAAGGGAAAAAGTTGACATGATAGTTTATCATCTCTCATAAGATGTTGATTAATGTTGGTCATTAATTCAAAAGATGAAGAAATATGAATAAGTATCAAATATAGAATAGATGGAGTTTAAAAACATTTCATCATAAAATAATATCTTCATGAACAAATGAGATGATATTTAAAGGAAATTATTTGGTCTGATATAAAAAGAGGACAAGAATGTTGTAAAATACAAGGCTAACATCACAAGGTTAACTAGTCATGCTACGAAATACATGTGTAACCCATGAATTACTATTTAATGATTGTTTTATGGGTTAACCCTATTCCTCTAATATTCATTGCTCTCACAATTTTTCTCAATATATGAATATATACTCTCATGTTCTATAAATATAGAAAATGAATTATCTACGACTTATGACATTAATGTATAGAAATGGGAGAATAGGGCCACTAAATACTCTATAAAATTAAATAATGGGAAGAACAAAAGAGTTTAATTTCCACCCTACAATAATTTTTGGAAGAAACACCCAATTAGTTTCTTAATGGTAATGCTATTTTGTTAAAATTGTGGAGAAAAAGGACACCATGATCCTGAATTAAAGCAGAAGATATAAGCTATTAATGTTCAACTATATAATTGTAAATAAATGGGACATTATGAAAATTAATGTACTATGGTTCAAGAAAATTTACACTAAAAGGACAAGGGAGAAAGCCCAAGATTATGTGATCATAACTAATAAGGTCAATGTTCCAAATGATGTGGTGGAAGATACTTTATTCATCTCATAAAATGTAGAAAAATATTTACATTATTTATTATTATCACATTCTTTTATACCTTCCCAAATTTTCATGAAAATTAGATGTATCCATTTTTATTTCAGAAAATAATTATCTGTCAAAACAAATAAGGGAAGTCACATTGCAACAAAGGTATGTCTGAAAATTCATTTTATAAAAGAAAAACATGCTTTTTATGGACCTTTTTGTCATCCCTATGATTGAATTTGATATAATCTTATGTATGGATTTTATTACAAAATATGATTCAAAAATTTATTGGATGAATATTGAAATTATGATCTGTGAGGAAGAAGGATAACCACATATCATTAATGAATATAATTAATCACCGGATTCCTATCTATATACACCCCCAGTAGCTTTTATGAACACTATTCGTGGGGAGGAAGAGAAAACAACATCTAGGTATAAAGAATAAAATATTCAAATTGATGATGTACCTATTGTAGAAGAATACATTGATGTTTTTCTTAATGATTTTCCAAGACACCCCCTAGAGCATGAAGTAGAGTTTTGTATTAATTTAATATTTGATTCCAGACCAATATCAAAGACTTCTTATAGAATATATATTTTTGAATCAGTAGAGTTGTAGAAACAACATTAAGAGTTGGGTAAAAAGGGCTTTATTTTCCTATGTGTATGTTTTTGGGGAGCCCCTATTCTATTTTTCAAGATGAATGATGGATCTATGAGCACGTGTATTTAATATAGTGGAATAAATGTTATTACAATAAATATCAAGTATCATCTACAACTTATTGATTATTATTTGATCAAGCATAGGGATCTAAATTATATTTTAATATTGACCTTTGTTTTTTATATCATAAATTATGAGTGATGAAGGAAGAAATTATGAAGAAAACATTTCAAATGAGGTATGATAATTAAAATTTTTTATTAATTACATTTGGATTGAGTAATTCACCCTTAGGTTTTTTGGATCTAATTAATAGAGTGTTTAAAGAATATCTTGATGATTTGTTTGTGGTATTCATTGACAATATTTTGATATATTCTAAATTCTATGAAGACCATGAAAATCACTATTGAATCATTCTTATAATGCACATAACAAAATAATTATATGGTAAATTGAGAAAGTTTGAATTATTCATTCAAGAAATTTCATTTCATGATCATATTATCTACATGGATGGAATATTTGTCGATCAGGAAAAGATAAGGGAAATCACTGATAAGCCAGCACCAATTAGAATAAATGATGTAAGTAGTTTTATTTTTCTTGAATGTAACTACCGGCGTTTCATCTAGAATTTTTCCTAATTAGAAAACCCTTTAACCAAGATCACACATAAAAGGGTTAAATTAATTTAGACAAAATAGTGTGAATAATTTTTTAAATAATTAGAGAGAATACTTGTAAATGATCTTATCATGACATTAACATCTAATACTTTATGGGGTTTTGATTTATAGTGATGCATCAGGGAAAGGAATAGTTTTGTCCTTATACAGAATGATAGGATTATTGAATACGCATCAATATAATTAAAAAGTAATGACAAAACTATCCATCTCCTGATATTGAGTTAGTTGTATAAATAGTTTCTCTAAATATATGGAGACACTATCTTTACATTTTAATATTTTAGATATACACTGATAAAAAAAGTTTCAAATATATTTTCTCAGAAAAATAAATCTACATGATACCAAGGATATGGATTTATATACTCAAGGATTATAATTGCATACAACAGTACCAACCAGGGATGGAAAATAAGGTGGAAGATTATTTGAGCATTAATGACCATTGAATTCTATAAAATTATTGTTGAAAAGGATCCTATGTTCACGAATATTGTTAAGATGAATATGATAATTATCCTAGAAGGTGAAACATCACTACTTTTTAAAATGGTTTCTAAGACTTCTATACTAGAAAGGATAAATTGTTCTCAGACTGAATATAATGAGTTTCAAAAGAATATAAATTCTCTAAATTATTTCATATTGGTTAACGTCAAATTTGAATATGGAATTTTGTAATTGGGAAAATGATTTTTTGTCCCTCTATACCAAACATTAAAAAGGAATTATTGGATGATGATCATAGATCCAATTTTTCTATAAACCATAGTAGAACTAATATGTATAGATATTTGAATGAATATTTTTTGAGTGAAAACACGAAGAGGGGGTTTGTTGATTTGTGTCATGATGCATGGTTTGTTAACGGGTGAAGACTGGTAGACAACATATTAGAGGAGTCATAAAACCTCTTCATATACCTATGTGGAAAATGGATGATATTACAGTGGGATTTTTCATGGGGATACCATTTAATCCTTAAATAATTCATGTAATATGGTTTATTGTTGATCCTCTTATCAAATAATAAAATGTTAATTCTATAAGTGAATATTTACCACTTGAACATTTTAAAAATTATATATTTTAATAATTTTTTTAAGACTTCATGGTGTCCCATATTTATTATTTATGACCATGATCCCCATTTAACATTACAATTCTAAAAATGTATTTAGAATGCCCTATATATTGATCTTTATTTGAGCACTTCTTCCATTCAAGTATTCATATGGCACTATATAAAGAGTTATGTGGAAAGAGATGCCATACACCAACTTTTTGGGATGATGTTGGTGAAAGAAAACTCCTAGGTCCAGATATTGTTTAGGAAATTTTAGAAAAGGTAACGAATATTTAAACCCATACCCAAACATATCAATTTTTGAAAAATAGATTTACCATAAACAAAGGATTGAATTGTAATTTCAGGTGGGAGTAATGTTTTCTTGAAGGTAACTCCATGGTAGGTTGTTATAAGATTAGGTAAGAAGTTTAAATTAAGTCCTAGGGACATCGAATCTTTAAAAAAATTTGTAATGAATTGGAGTTGTAGCATACCATTTGTAATGTCGCCCTGTCTCTCTAAAGTTCATGACGTATTCCACATATCACTATTAAGAGAATACATGATAGACCACACACATGTACACAACTAAAAATAAATTAAAATAGAACCTGATATATCTTTCTATAAATTTCCTATCATGATTCTTTATACCTGAGAACATGTTATTTGGAATTAGGCGACTCAATTGGTATATGTTGTTTGGAGAAACCATAAAATATAATAGGGGATGTGGGAACCTGAGGAACATATGTTGAAGAACCACCCAATTCATTTTATTAAGTGATATTCTAGATATTTTTAGGACAAAATTATATGAAGGTGTGATGAATGTAACACCCCAGGATTCCATGATATTATTCTTTTTAAATAATTAAATCAGTTGTGCTACACACAACACCGAGTTCGAGTGCACAATGATCTGTCAAACTAGCAATTTAAAAATTTATCATTAATAGTATTAACCATATTATAAAATTTATAAATTTTATAATTCATAATAGACTTTATTTTTGAATCTGGAAAATCCAAATTAGCCTATGGATAATTTATGGTATTTTTTTTAAAGATTTTATTTTTGATGAATAATGGGAAATATTGCATTAATGATACAAACAATCATTAAATTTAAATAATTATTTTAATTAAAATTAAATTTAAAGTCACAATAGATAAATAATAAATATATTAATAAAATACAGTTCATTGGATTCATTTTATAATAGACTTATATATAAAGACTTATTGAAAATTTTGAACATCTCTTTTACCCACCTTCAAGCCACATTTGTGGGATTAAAAATAAACATAATTTTAATGCTTCTTTGAATTTAACTTTGAAATGATAACATACATGGTTTTAAATATTATTAAAAATAAGGCCTAAATGTAAAAAATAATTTTATTTGTGAATAATATATTTTGGATTGTATTTACCATGGTTATAGTTAAATAGGGTAATTAAAGGAAAATAATATTATAATAATATAAAATTACCCTAAAACATGTCCTAATTTCATTGGATAATATTTTTAATAAAAAATAATCTTTTTGTACACAATATGATCCTTTTGAAGCCACTTGTGTAAGATTATGACATTTATAATATTTTTTTAATGAATTTTTAAAAATGTCATATTCAAATTTTAATAAATATATAATTTTTAATATGAGGCTATATAAGTGATATGGTAAAATGTAAATATAATTTATAAATATAAAATTATTTCTATATAATGGTTTATTTACATATTTTGGAAATAAATAAATAAAGTAAATTTCAACATAATAATGATGCAATAATTGACTTATTAAAGGGAGGGCCAATTAATTGATATTAATAAAAATATATATATTTTGAAATATTTTATGACATACATGAATTTTTTTTATTACCTTTACATGTTAGAATTGAGTTAATGTAATTTTTTCAAGCAATCAATTTTTTATTACTTAACAAAATCATGTGTTAAAAAATGTTAAAATTGACATAAAAGATGTTTTAAAATAAATAATATTTTTTGAAATAATATACAAGTAATAAAATAACAAGGTTCTGAAGAAAAAATTGTATAATGTTTAATATTTCATAAGTTATCCCATTGGTATTATTTTTGTATTTTATTGTAACTATATTAACCCTAAGGTACAAAAAAGACAAGCAGGCACGGAAAGTGTTAAACAATTTAACTAAGGGTTAAACAGAAAATATATGGTTAATTTTGTGAAAAAAACATGTCAAAAATCATTTTATTTGATTATTTATACCCATACTAATCTTATCCTTGTAATAACTTAGTTTGGTGATATTTGAAATAAAATATAAATTAATATTAAATTAATAGTTTTTAAGTTTCCAAAAGTTTCCCTCCCCTATCTTATAAAATGGAAACTGTCATTCTCTTTTATGCACTCCTCTAAAAAAATTGGCTCAGAAAAAACATTCCCACTTATCCTCCCAACTTCCATAAATTAATCTTGGAAGCCATACTTTAAATATAATACCAACTTAAGGAGTCCTTTTGTGAAAATCAAAAAAAGACAATATAATAAGTGGTAATTGTTTTACAAATTACATTCAATTGTTTTTCTTATTCTACATTATATTGTATTTTTCCATAATAAAGTAATAAACATTGTATAATCATGATTCTGATATGTTATCATGAATATGGGACCACAAAATTTCTCTTTTTATCCATCCATTGAATAATAATATCACCATGCGTGCATACATAAAACTTATCATCCCCACGCTGTGGTGTAATCTGTTATTCAACAATACTTTTTTTACGGAAATAATGATGCGTATAATGGATATAAATAATTAATATGACATGATAGTGATTATTTATAATTAATATACCACCCATTAAAAACCATTTAATAATCAAGGGAATGATACTGTCGATCATGCGTACGTACAACCTACCATCTACATGATATGGTGAGATTAATTATCCACCTCAAACATTAATGAATGATCATAAAATTTATAATCTGAGTAAATATAATATTTATAAACTTAATATAGTTATGAATTTGAATAAAATATATCCAATGCATAAGAAACATTAATTCTATAACAAAACATTCATAGGAAAATGAATCAGTTAACACCCGAAGTAATGGTACTACTGAGATATTAATAAAAAAACCATATAAGAGGATCATATATGATATCATAAATATGGATATGGTTTTTTTATAATTTAATAACCAGATTTAAACTTTATACAAGATGATAACAATCCATATACTAAATTAATGTACAGGGTAAGTTTTTATTTCCCAATCTCATTATTATCCAAAGATGTTTATACGTACGTATCTACTGTGATATCTTTATCATAAATTTCCATTTTTCATAAAATATAATTTTATACATTATCAAAAATTGTCTAAATTCATTTTTATCCATGTTTTAAATCTTATAAACTGTTTTAATAGAATATTTCCATCATTTTCCAACCGAGGTACATTATAAATTTTTTTAAAAAATAAGGAATATTTTTTTAACATATACAACATGATTAGCTATTTTAGTCCATTATGATGCCTTAATATTTTGATGCTTCACTTACATGTTTACAAGGTTATTTTGAAAATAAATGTTTTCTATTATAATTATGTGTTTTTTAAATGATTTCCAACTAAAAAAAGGGGTATTTCTCTCAAAGAGTTTTAGTGAATTTATTTGATTATTTACCTCTATGTCAACATACTTTTTCACTTTTTATTCATAATTTAGGTTGACTTATTATGATACATCCTTATATATTGTACTGAATGTTTTATGATATGTTTGACTTTGGATGTGCTATTATTATACAATTCATGGTTTCTGGTTAATGTACTAACATTTTGTATTCTAGTATTAATGTTAATGTTTATGTTATGTTCCACCCTTTACATATAAGAAATGAATTGTAGTTTGTATGTGATGAGAAGGTCCTGCTGTAGCCCCTATATGATTTAGCGGGTCTCATTAGACAATCTAATTTGTGTTTCTGACAATTTATTTTTGTTATTATCATGAGTCCTTGATGGTATGGTAATGATTAATGACATTATGCATCCCCTCATTATAAGATTAGATATTGATATTAATTGTGATTATTCAACTATTAAAATAACAATGTTTATGTTTAAATGAAATTATTTAATTTATTACTATTATATTATGCTAATGGTTATGTATTAAAAGGATTATATTTTGGTTTCATACCTTGCGTTCAATGTTTCTTCATAGTAATGATATTTTCCACTATATTGTTTAACCTTAATGAGCATCTAGGATCCCCCATTCTTACATTTTTTTTTCCAAAGTTGAGATAATGTATATTATAACTAAAATTTAGGGATATTCTATGGTATATGATTGTTTTCAAAGGATACACTTTGTTTTTTTCATTTCAATATTTCATGTAAAACATAGGATTGTATCTTTTTTACAAGGATACTAAATTGATAAATCCATTGGGATTTTATTTCATGTGAACTTGCCAATATAATAAAACAATTCACTAACACTGTGTAACTAGGGTGGAGGTGTTAACAAAAATTACTCATAAATCCTCATGTCAACTTAAACTATTATCATAAATCATATTATTTCAACCCCGGGGATTCTATATAGAGATTTAGGAGATTACAACCTTTTTGAATATAAATTATTACAAATAATTTGGCATTAAATTTTGGTGTATCAATGTTAGAGCGTGTTTAGTATTTTCCATCATCATTTTCATCAATTACCACTATTTAATTTAAATAAACTATAAATAAGAGATATTTTTGAATGATCTAGGGATTTTATCATGATATAATGAGTTTTCCTTTATATTTCATGAGATAATAGATTGTTTGAAATGGATTTATTAATATTTTAGTTCATTTATTATAAAATTGTCTTAGTCACCAAGTTTCCATATCTATAATAATCTATAAACTGATAAATATCGGTTTCTCGATATGGGATTTGTGTTTTTGGAATCCCATTTATTTTATATGAGCCATTTTTAAATGTGTTGAATGTATTTCTGGGTAAATAAAATATTGTCTGTATCTGGATTCATAAAAATAAATAATTTTACAAAAAATTATTTATAAAAATTTCTTATTTCATTTTTAAAATTTTCAATTGAATTTATTATTCATTAGATGTTACTATTTTTAATTCATTAATATAATTTATTTCCAATTTTTTATTAGTGATGCGAAAAAAATTAAAATATTAATTTAATGATTTTCAAAATATGATGTAGGATGTGTGATATTACCATGAAATGATTTATAAATTTAAAATGGAATACTCAATGTTTGGGAAGTTTTTCAAATAGATAGCCTATGAGTGTGAATTATTTATAAAATTGAAATCCCTGATGTGTCTTACATAGGACATGGAAACATGGGTTACAGAGGGGGGTGGTTGGTTGCAGACTAGAATGAAAGTATGGATACTAATTTTCTATCCTGTAATTACTCAAAAACAATAAATAATATATTTTTTATAGGAGTTTAATTTTTCAATTATTCATTCTTCTATAGGTATGTGTTTAAGGCATTTGTGTTCACATGGTTACTTGATCACTAAGTATTGATATTTCAATCCAACTCATTTCTAATATACCCTAGGAATAGTATCCCTTGTACTGCTTTTATAATTGTTCTCTTATAGATTCATTGATAAATAATATCGTAAAATGAGTTTTTTAAATTAAACTAGTTTCTTTATTTATATTTTACATTATAATTTATTTAAATTTGGGGATTTACCAATTTTACATAATCCTACATAATGTACTATTTTTTACCTTTTCAATAAATAAATATGATATATTATATTATTCTATAAAATTTTATTCTTTTATTATCAAAACACTTATTAATGGAAAACTGAGAAACCACATAGTTTAAAAATAAAAATGACTAAATGATACCACAAAATTATTGAATGAAATTTTAGGCCTACTAAAAGCATTCTCCCAAAAAAAATATCGAGGTGATAGAACCAATGTTCATGGAATAACCATTAAAATTTCATCCATATGATAAACCAAATTGTCACAAGTCTTCATGTATTAATATTTGTTGATAATACTCTCATTCAAGATTCTTATCAATATACGGTCTTGATTTTAATTCCAATAACACAATTAACTATTAATGTCAACACGTAGAAATCATCCCATCATTTTTCAGCATCCTACTGGGAGGCATTATTAACGAGAAAATCATGCACCATTTCATAGACTAAATTCAAGATCCACTCTAGATTATTCTTTGTAGAAACCAATTTCCCTTACTTATATTCATTATGTACCCCATTGGGAGGAATTCCCCCAAGGGATTTATTCCATGACTGATATGGGGTGTGTGAAACCTTAGAATCTTCTAACATTAACTTGGATTTAGACATTTTGGAAGATAATCTATCCATTGGTAAGGGAAAGTAGGTATAATCCTTAAAACCCTTATTATATTCCCTAAACCCCTATATCCTTCTCTAATTAATAATATCTTCACATTGGATATTCTATACACTATCTCCCGAGGGTTGAAAAGGAGATCAATACTAGAATCATCTCTGAGGCCTCCCTACTATTCATTTGGATTATTTTGTCATGCTTCTTCACCCTCCTAGTTTGTCTATTCAACTTTTAGGCCTTTAAATAAGTTAAAAATATTTTTGACAGTAAATTACCTTCTCTGGATTTCCTCCCATATTTCATTTGAATTCATTGTAATCCTCACAGGCTCCTGGTATCCCCCTCTTCCTATGAAGCCTTGTCAAAAAAGTAATGCATTCACATAAGATGAAGACATTTGATTCCATGATCCTACCACTTCTCCCTCATTAGACTCCAATTCAAGGTTGATGTCACTGTAGATCTCACAACCCCATAATGGGATCCCACAATTCATTTACTTGGATAAGAAATCATAAAATTAGTTGTGACAACTTCGGTGCCTGTAAGACCATGAAAAACTAGTGTGGATGATATGGTATCACCATTTCCCTTCCTCAGTCACCCAAATACATCATCCAAAAATGGATTTTCCCCCTAATCCTCACATTGAACAGCATTTTCATTACCTATGTCATGATAAACAACCAACTGAAATCGCCCTATAAACCCTTCAAAAACACTTAAATCAAAGCCCTTATTGTTACCTATTCAATTTTCAACCTATTGAAGATCATGGTTCGTGGTCCATCTAATATATTCATATGTATAGTAACCTAATATCATAACAGTATAACATAAATCTTTTTGTGATTCAAAAAACACAACCTACTTGTATCAAAATTCTTCCCCCATTATAATCCCAATTAACACTATAGGTAATCTTGTTACATCATCATCTATGAAAATGTTAAGAGATATATGGTGTGAAAATAACTAGGTTTTAACATCAGAGAATATATATCTAACTTTGAAAAAAATTTGAATAAGATAGTTGTTACATTTGACAGGATAAATATGAATAACCAACTGATTAAAATAATATAAATCACTAACTAAATATTAATGTATATTTATGTTCTTATGAAATAATCACGCTATTTTAGTAAAATCACATTAATCTTCTAAAAAATATTTTCTTAAAAAAGTAGTCTATAAAAAATTTATGAATGAATAAATTTTTTGAGAGGTTTTAAAAAATGGATTTGAAAAAATGACATAAATTTTTAATTTAGATTATCAAAAGTATGATTATTTCTTTATGAAAACAATTAGTTATTTTTCTGAAAATAATGATTTGTATTGAAAACTATTATTTATTTTAAAGTAATTACAAGGTGATATTATATTTTTAATGAGTTATAAACACTAATGAGTCATTATAATTTTAAATGGTTTAATTATGAATTTTAAAATGAATTTATATAAGAATTTATTATATAAAAATTTTCTGCTTAGAAGGATATTTTTGAGAATAACTGCATTCCATGGAATTTTACATGTTTTATTTTATATTAAATTCATCAAAATATATTATCTTAATTATGAAAAATTTATTCTGAATTTGTATTCAAATGTTTCAAATTTTTAGTATAGGTTTATTTTACTTTTGGACAATATGAATAGTAACATTGGTAAATTTTGTGACCATGATAAAGGGTAAATTGGGTATTATTATTTAAAAAATAAATGAAAAGAACTATAAAATGAAAATAAAAATAAGAAAATTTTATCAGATGATTATAGTTTTACCATTAATAAATACTGTATGCATTAGGATTTTTAATCGAAACATATCCAAGAAATGTATTTTATAATATTTAAATCAATTAAAGCCACAAAATGTCACATTTATTGTCTTAAATATCCATTATGTATTCACGTGAGAGAAAATGTGTCTTATTAATTGATGTAAATGTAAATTTTGAACATAATAGATATATTTTCATGGTAAAAGTATATTTTTTTTCTTTTTTTGAAACATAAATGAAATTATAATACTTATAATATTTTATTTAATAAAAATTTAATGATGTTGCATTCATGTTTAAAATATTATATCATTTGTAACATATAAATACCCACATTATATATTAGACAATAATTATTATTCTTAAATATATAATATTAAACTTTATACTGGAATTTTATTTTTAATTTTAATTTGAACTATATGTATATTAAATAATTATAGAACACAAATTATGTACTTATTTTATTAGTGGAAAGATCAATGAAATGTTAAAAAAAATATTCAAAAAATTTTAATTTGAGATAATTAATGTGGTAAAATAATTTTTTTGATTACCTTTACCACTCTGTGATATAATTTAATATATATTTTTTTATATTTTTTTAGTTATCTTGATATTTTAAAAATCCACGTAATTAATAGTGTCAAAATTAAAAATAATTATATTTTAATAGATTAATATTTTATTAAAATATTTAAAAATTACTAAACATAATTAAAAATACAAATCAATACATAATATGGTATAAAATTTTAACAATTATTCATATATTTTTTCATTTACATCACATAAGTAAACATTACAACCCTTCGATTTTGAATTTTTTTACCTTAGTTAAAATTAAAATATGCTTATTATGGGTTAACCAAAATAATATGGTTTAAAATTGTAAAAAAAAATTGACTAAAATACATTGGTTGATGATATAAATACCTTATCACATAATATATTTTCATACATGGTCTTTTCGGATGTATTGTATTGAGATTAAATTTATTATAATTTAATATTTTGTGAAAATTCAAAATGTACCCCACACTTCAATTACAATAGGAAACCTCCTTCGACACTAATTTAAATAAAATTGATCATCAAAGATTACACATACCATGAAAAGTTATCCTCTCAACTTTTATAGAAACATTGAAGTTGTTTTGTTCTTATTAAAAGACTTACCCTAGTGTTCCAAAGAGAAGATCTACATGATGTTCTATAAATATGAGGTAGTTGTATTTACTGACTTGTTCAATATTATTTATTCTCATACTTCATCATCATTTTTTTACATTATAATTTCATTACTATATTTTCACCTATATGATGATACATTATTATGATTATGGATGTACCATATTAAACCTTTTATCCATCCTACAAAAAAATCCAAAAGAATCATTTCTGCATATGTAAGGATTGTTATCTCCATGTCATGGTGTAATAATTTTTTAATCAAAACTTTATATGGAATGATCTATGTATAGAATATATATATATGATAATTAAAAAAATTTATTTATTTTTCAAAGAAAAATTAATATACCATCCTCTTTCTTCACATTTTATAATTAAGGGAATGATACCATCGCTCGTGTGTATGTACTATAAGATTTGGTGTCCTAGATACAAATTTATATATTTTTATTACATGAATATTTAATATATTTTAATATTAAACATCTTATTACATATTGTTCATTATTCTTCATGACTATAGTGTAATAATTTCCTGGAGTATTTGTCACATTGATAAGGTCATAACAGTGCCATAATATAATGAGAGACGTGAAATGGTATGACAATATTATTAAATATTTTTATGTAGATGGATGACATACTGTAATGAGATGCATATTATACAGACCATCAGGTGTGAGTACTCATAAGAATATGACACTTCTTCTCAAGAATTTCACACATGGTAATATCCAAGACAAATGATAATGAGAACAGACCTTCCAGTAGGAATTCATCATGTTTTTTTTCATTTCATATTCCAATATTCAAGAATGTGTAATGGTCCTTAGACTTTATTATTATCATTAATATGTTTCATGACTCATGCACTTTGATTTACTAACAAAAAATAGCAATCTGATAGTTGGCAAGAGGAACCGTACTTTGGGTGTGTCATGTTGACATGTTATTAATAGAAATTTCGATGAAAGATTTATCCCTTCCATTTATGGAAGTTGATATCTCATCCCCATGATTGAAAATGAACCGTCGCATGATATTCTTTTTCCTTTGTGTAACAATGAGTTTATTTTAGGTAGTAGGAGAATGACATATCAAGCATAAAGGTTGATGGCACTATTATGAACCAAGCTAGATGAGATATTGAGGTAATGGGATTATATTCCATAGCGTATGTTTGTATGTGGATGTAATTGTTTTGACTAGAAGTTCTTTCTCTTGGTTTCCATAACCCTTTTCTATATAGTACTCTAGATCTTTGGGGAAGATAACCTAATGTGAATGTGAAAAAATCAAAGAGGGTCACACATTAAGGGTTTCTGGTGGTCTCAGTTAAATTATATTTTCATTTAATTAATGGAATAAATATTATTCTCAGAACATTGGAATAATTTTATTCATGTTAAAATGATTTCATAAATTAAATAAATAATTATTCATGGGATTGTGAAAAAAATGTTTTCTTTTATTATAATTAGCATTTAATAAATATTTAGTTACTATTTTGTAAATAAAATATTTTTTTAAGAGAATAAGTTATTTATTTATTTATCTAGGAGTTCAATAAATGGAAAAGGAGTTCGAGCAGACAAAGGTCAGTATGGTAGTAAAATAATTATTTTCAAGATTGTAAATAATTATTTATCTATTTGGTACAAAACAATGTAATTATAATGATGTTATAATTATGTTGAATGAGATTTTATTTATGATTATGTTTCTTGCAAGTTGAAGCACAACAAATATTGACACAGTTATTGTTATCTTGTAGCATAGGTTTTATCTATTGTTATGAATGTATTTGATTTTTATTACACAATTATATATTATAACTGAATCTATATGTCAATAAAGAGATAGGTACATTTATTGTTCCCTTCAAGGGAAACCAGTGATGTGAGAGAAATTCCAAGTTAAGAATTTTCTCTGGACTCCTCTCATCTATCCCTCTCAAGAATTAGAGACATTCCTCTAGATTGGAGAACTGGAGATAATGTTCTATCAATATATGACATACTCTTTTATGTTCTTTCATATAGAAATTGAGTGGCTTCAATCAGAGACCATTGGGGAACATTTCGATCACCGCTAGAGGGATTCTGGTTTGGATCATCACAAGCGCAATGAGATAATCTGAAAGGGTTATCCCAGATGATCAACATCATCAAAAAAGAATGTACTAAAGAACATTGTATTTTATTTTAGTATAAAATAAATTTAAATTAATTATAAAAACTATTTGAAAGATACGATCTAAAGGTTTTAAACCATTTCCTTCTTTCTCTAAATCATTGATTTTATTCCACGGAGACTGACGTTCGTCGTCATATTGATCCCAAAATAGTCATTGATCATGAAAAAAAATAATGTTGGGTGTCAGCCCAACCGCTCTTCTGCTTCACTAGAAACATACAACTGGTATCAAGGAAAGGTTATCATAGTTTATAATCATTTAAATAACTAGTTGATGATTTACGATTTAAAATTTTAGTTTTCCAATTCATGGTTAATCGTTCTTGTAATCTGGATTTTGAGATCTATTATCCCACTTTTTATTTCTTACAGATTTCAATAGAAAAAATTGATTTTTTGATTAAAAGTAAAATGGAGAACTCATCAGGAGATGCCAAAAATTCTGCCCAAGTGAGAAGAAAGTATATTTTATTTTTCTGTACTTATATGTCATTTTCTCTTCTGTACACGACATGTAATCTGGACTACAATCTGTTTAGCCATGTTTAGCACATCGGGAATAATTTGAAAATTTATTATGTTGTGTGCATTTATTGCACACTGTGTAGTTAATTCTATACCATGTGTTGACCAGGACAGATCGGGACACAATTATCGGATTACACATCGTGTGGCCCACTGCACATGACGTATAGTCCGTTCGGATCCGGGGCCAAACTATGTATACCATTCAAAGATAAGCCGACTAGTAACCATGTAAAATGTAGACAAAACAACATGTATCCCACTATACACATCATGTCATCTGAAATTTCCAAAGTATTCTTCACATCACGAGTCCCTATGTGTATACTTCGGGACATATAGTAATGGTATTACACACTGTATAATCAGAACTACATGTCGTGTACTTTACCAAATTACAAAAAGTTAAAAGTATAATGTTTGAGTAATGTTCAGTACTACATATGATGTATTAATAAGACTAAATGTTGATAATATATGCATTGAAACATCTTGTATTCCATTTTTAATAAGTGTAAAATATTATTCGCATATAATCGTTTTGGGTAGATTCGAACGGGTATTCACCATGATACCTCCATGGTGCATTTACATACTAGGATGAGAATCTCAAGGAAATTCAGAAAACAATTAAGATAAAAGGATTGATTAATCAATATAATAATAAATCAATTTGATTATAATTTTTCTGAATAAGATTTATTAATTAATTTAATGATAGTTTTATTAAATGAGTAACTCATTTCATTTATGTGGGTGATCATGAGCAATACCAAGACCTTTTTATGTGCTTTGTTTCCTTTTAATTTTATTATTAAAATTAATTTTTGACCTGTGATCCATCTTTCCTCATTAATATTTAGATCTAGTGTTACCATGGTTTGTTTATATAAACATATTTTTATCGCTAATCTTAATGTGAGTTTAAAAATCATATGTAATGGATGGAGGTCCCAAGCTGGTGGAGGTGGTCCAAGTCTAGAGCCGAGGTGAAATGGATCCAAGGAGATATAATGGTTGATATGAGGAAATATGTAAACATAAAGATGTTTTCACCCTAGGACAGGATATGTTTATCAAAAATTAGTTAACTAATAATTAGAAACAAAATCTCATGATAATTCCTTTTACTTTTTTTCCCAGTTTCAAGGTTTTTTATTATGGATGTGTTGTCACTATCACATAATTTATGAACTAAAAAAATGTAAGATAAATCTAAAATAAACCATTCTTAGGGGTAAATATTATCAATACATGGTTAATGACTTTTTTATGTTCTAGTTAATATTAATAAGCATGTGGTGAAGATAATAAGTGAATTAATTCATAAGAGATAAGAAACCCTCACCAAAATATTAAGTCAGACTAAGCCTTCTGTTACTTTATGGATATAAAAAACTCAATAAAACCATGTGTTTGACTGAACCCTATTGGGAATCTTAGTTATATATAAGAATCCCTTATGAAAGGTTTTTGGTTGACTTAACCATATTACATCAAGATGAGTTTCCCTTGCTAGACATGGTTTAATATTGGAGGAGAGTGTTGAGGAAATCCATGTCCGGATTTCTGGATTTGGGAGTCCCCTAAATAGATCAAAGATCTTCAATCCCACTTTTGGAAAATAGTTAACTACTTAAATACCTTAAAATATATTGACGAACCGTTTTTGGGGTTATGATAAGGGGGATATGGATCTTTTCCACTTGAATTTCATGACTATGGACATTCTGAGTTCAATAGTGTGGGATATTGTGACTTGATAAAATAGTAGGATACATATTAAAAATAATTTATTATTTCTCCTAAAATGTAATGAAGAATGTTCTAATAATATTTTCTTTTAATTTTAGAATAAAATTATATGCTCTTAAACCACACTATCCCTGTGATCAATTCTGAATAAAGACAACATCCTAACTGGCAGTAAAATCTATGAATGGTTTAGACACCTTTAGGTTATTATATGCCAGGAATGAAATTATTACATAATGGATCCAATATTACTAGATCCGCCTACCCAAATGGCGGGTGAAGAAGATTTCATGGCCTATGAGAAACATAAGAATGACATGAACGATATTAAATGTTTGATGATATCATCAATGTATAACGATCTCATGAAGTTTCATGAATACATGGATGCCTATAGCATGATGGATCACCCCAGTGGACTTTACCAAGAGAGAGAATGATAAGAACAATTTGATATCACCATAGAACAAGTTCAGAGTAATCTTGGAGAGGATTACCTAGCTGGGCCTCATGTATTCAATCTCATTGGAATCATTGAGTGCATGGAGGTTCTGGGGTTTAAAAACCCTAAATAACTGGGTACCGATCTCATTATTTCATCACTTCCACATTTATTCTCCATCATTGTTGTTAAATTCAATATGAACAACATTGAGAAGAAAATATATGATTATATTATCATCATTCACCATGTATAAAAATATATAATGCAAGAAAATCCTTATATCCTTATGGTGAATAATAGGAAATGGAGGGGGAAAAGCATTAAGCCCAAATCATATTCATGCCCTTCCAAGAAAAGGAAGATCTAAGGGGAGGAAGGGGAAACTACAGATATTTGTTTCACATGTGGCATGAAGGGCTACTGGAAGAAGAATTGTACCAAGCCTACAAAGTAAGGGGAAGCTTCAGGGGATTTTTTTATCAAATGAAATCTATCTATTTCTACAAATCGGGTATTTGATAAATATTTTGGTGATCACATATGTATCCAAATACAATAACCATGTAGATTTAGTTAGACTGACTAGAGGGAGGTAGATCTATGAGTAGTCAATAGATCCAGACTTGTGGCTATTTCTTTTGGGGACTACCACCTCACATTTCCAATAGTGATGATCTTGGTGTTCAAGGGTTATTATTATGTGATGTCTATTACTAAAAATAGTATTTCTATATCTAGATTAGATATAGATGTATTTTTTTATATATAGAAATTAATGATTCTTATTTTAAAAAGATATCATTTTTTGGGTAGGGCACATTTATAAAATAGTTTTTATGTGTTTTATTATAGAAAAAAAGTAATGAAAATCGATAACAAAGATACTTCGCTTGACTCATACCACACCCAACATTGGCATCACTAGATTAGTCATGTAAACAAGAAACACATGATAAAGTAATATCAAGATGGATATTTATATTATTTCAATCTAAAACCACTTGGCCTTTGTCAGACACGTTTACAAGGAAAAATGAAAAAAACCATTTAGTGGTAAAGGTGATAGGGCTAAAGAGCTTATTGAATTGGTTCATACAAATGTGTTTGGACCATTTCCAGTTGAAGAAATGGGTGGGTACTCGTACTTCATAACTATAACTAATGATTTTAGTTGATATGGATATTTCAACATAATAAGGAATATGTTGGATTCAATTAGTATGTTCATAGGATATATGAATGATGTTGAGAACTGGCTTGGTATGATGATCAAGAAACTCCACTCAGACTAAGGTTGGGAATATCTTAATCAAGACTCATTTTATTACATAAATGAATTTGGGATCCTATCCAGACTTTCACATCTTTACACGCCCAAGTGGAATTGTGTGAGAGAAAGGAGGAACCACCCTTTATTGGACATGGTGAAATCAATGATGAGACATTCAATTCTTCCATTATCCTCTTGGGGATATTTGTTACAAACAAAAAATCAAATACTAAAACATGTAACAACAAGGTTGATAAATGGTATTCTAGAAGAATTATAAATTCGAAATAAAGTCATGTTATTGAATTAAAAAGCATGGGGAAGTGAAGTGTTTATTAAGGACTCTTCAGGTAACAGATATGCACCACAAGAAACAATGTGTTCCTTTATAGGATACCCAAGGAAACAAGGGGATATTACTAATACAACCCATCATAAAAAAATGTTATATTGTCAAGACATGCCATATTCCATGAGTGGTAGAACATCTCTAAAAAATATAGTGGGATGGAGATCGGTATGGATGAAGTTGAAGAACAAGTTAAATAAGAATTGGTACAAGAATAGATTCCACGAAGTCCTCATGAAGAAAGACCTATTCTAGAGACACAAGAACTTCATAGGAGTACAAGAGAGGTTAGAGAATCAGAACAATATGGTTTTCTAGTTACCAAAGATGGTGACACATTATTAGTTGATAATAACGACCCTATAACCTACAAATAAGTAGTAAGTAGCAGATATGCTTCCGATTGGAAAGAATCTATGAATACTGAAATGGATTCCATGTACCGAAACCAGGTATGGATTTTGGTAGATCTTCCAGTTAATGTAAAGCATGTTGGTTGAAAATGGGTATTCAAGAAGAAACTTGACATGGATGGAAAATTCTGTACTTATAAGGCATGACTGGTTGCAAAAGGTTTAACGCAATGTCATGGAATTGAAAATGATAGAGCATTTTCAGAAGTTGAAGTTTTGAAATCCATTAAAATTCTATTTTCCAGTATTGCTTACCATGAATATGAGATTTTGAAAATGTATGTCAAAATATCATTCCTTAATAGGAACCTTTAGGAAGATGTTTACATGACACAACCTGAAGGGTTCATAACTCCAAATAATTCCAATAAGGTATCCATGTTGTAGAAATACTTTTATGGATTAAATAAAGCATCTCTATAATAGATCATTCATTTTGATGAAGCTATAACAAAAAATGTTTTCTGAAGAATGTATTTGAACACCGTGTATACACATGGTTTAGTAGGAGTTCAGTAATTTTCCTAAAAGTATATGTTGATAACACATTAATTTTTGGAAACAAGACACCATGAATACATTCTATTATGGAATGGTAAGATACTTTCGTATATAGGAAGGACTTGGGAGAGGCAGGATATATTCTTGGGTTCAAAATCCATCGTGATAGATCCAATAGATTTATAGGCCTATGTCAACGTACATACATTTAAAAGATACTGAATAGATTCAGTATGGAAAAATCCATGAGGGGGTTTTTTCAATCATCACATGGCATTCCTCTTTCCATGAAAATGCGTCCTCATACACATTAAAAATGAGAGAGAATGGAAAGTAATCCTTAAGAATCAGTTATTGGGACAGTCATGTCTAACATGCTATGTACTAGGCTAGTTGTCACCTAGGCATTGAGTTTGTTAGGCAAATATCAAGCTGACCTAGGTGACCACCACTGAATGACAGTCAAGACTATCCTAAAGTATCTAGGGAATAATAAGTACATACTCCAAGTATATAGAGTAAATGAAAACTATTCACAAGAGGATATGAAGATTCTAGTTGCTAGACTGATCAAGATAACATGAAGTCACAAACGGGATACATCTTCACTGTGAATGGATGTGCACTGAGTTGGAAGTGATAAAAAAAGATTGTGTCCATAGATTCTACAGTAGAGTGTGAGTATATATTAGCCTCTAAGGTATCTAAAGAATAAATTTATATTCAAAGATTCATCCAATAGGTGGATGTGATTCCGAATAGTAAATATCACATCACATTGTATTGTGATAATATTGTAGCGGTTGTTCTTAAAAAAGAGGCAAGGTCATATTAGGAGATGAAACACATACATTAGACGTATCATCTCTGGATGGATTATTCTTTTAAAGGTGATGTTGCAGTGAGATGTATTTCCATAGAAGACAACATGGATGACACCTTAACTAGATCCTTGACACAGCAGAAACATGATAATCATGTGAGGTCTGGTGGACTGAAAGTCATTGGTAGTGAGCTCTAGTCCAAGTGGGAGTTTGTAAGTGTTGGTGTCCTAGAACAATTTTTTTATTTTGATTACATGAATATTTAATATATTTAATTATTAAAAAAATTATTACAAATTTATCATTGTTTTTCATGACTATAGTGTAATAATGTCTGGGATTATTTTTCGCATTGACATGGACATAACAATTCCCTACTTTGATGAGAACCTTGAAGTGCTATGAAAATATTATTAAATATTGTTCCACGGTTTGATGACATATTACAAAGGGACACATTGTATATATACTGTTAGGTGAGAGTATTCATTATTAGATGAGACATCTTCCCATTTTTTTTGGACCTGGAAATCTCAAAGATTGGAGAATATGAGAATGAATCTGCCAGTAGGAATTCCACGTGTTTTTGTCTCATCAGATATTCTTATCTATGAGCAAGTGTAATGGTCCTTAGATATTATGACTATCATTAATATGAGGCATGACTCATCCAATTTTATATAATGATGAAACCATCATGGAAATAGTTGTCTAGATGTAGGGTATATTGGGTGTGTCATGAATGACATGTTATTAATGGATAAGTCAAGGAAGGATTTGTCCCTTCTATTTATTGATGTTGATATCCCAACCATTTGATTGAAATATAACATTCACGTGATATTACTTGTCCATGCTGTAATGACGAATTTATTTCAGGTAGTTAATGAATGACATATCAAGCATAAAGGTTAAACAAACTATCCTGACACAATATTGACATGATATTGAAAAAATGGATTATATTACACAGTGAGAATTTATATGTGGATGTCATTGTTGCGACTTTATGTTCATTCTATTGGGTTCATTGACCCGTTACTAGATATTACTCATGAACATTAGTTATGATAGACTAATGCTAACAAGAAAAAATCCTAGACGGTCAGACACAATATGTTTTTAGCGGTCTAAGTTAAATCCTATTAGAATTTAATAAGTAGAATAAATATTCTTCTCATGATAGTGGGATAATTTTATTCAAGTTAAAATCATTTCATAAATTAAATAAATATTTATTTATGGGATTGTGCATGAATATATATATATTTATTTTATTTAATATTTAATAAATATTTATTGACTAGTTTTTAAATAAAATATTTATTTAAGAGAATAAATTATTTATTTATTTATTCAGGCGTTCACAAAATGGAAATGGAGTTAGAGCGGACCAATGTAGGGCCCGAAGTAAAATAATTATTTGTAAGTAGATAAATAATTATTTAACAAGTTTGCACAAAACAGAATAATAATAATGCTATTATAATTATGTGTCATGGGATTTCATTTAGGATTATGTTTTGTGGAAGCTGGCACACCACAAATAATGATGTGGTTATTGTTTTTATATAGCATGGGTTTTATCTAATTTTATGAATGTAGTTAATCGCTATTACAAAATTTAATATTAGAACTAAATCTCCATGTCAATAATTAGACATGTATGTCTATTTTTCTATGCATGGTAAACCTGTGACATAAGAGGAATTACATGTTATGAATTTTGTCACGACTCCTCTCTTCTCTCCCTCTCATGAATGAGAGAAGTTATTTAGGGTTAAATAACTGTCCATCAAGATTGATCGACGCAAGACATTCACTTTACCACACTAGCACTTGGAAAGTGAGTGGCATCAATCAGAGACCATTGGAGCACATGCAGATCACTACTAGACGGATTCTAGATTGGATCCTTTCAAGTGAAATGAGATAACCTGAAAGGGTTATTCTGGATGATCAACATTATCAATGAATAAAGTACCAAATAACTAGGTATTTTATTTCATTATAAAATTAAATTTAAATTCGGATCATTTCAAGCACTATGATACAATCTTAATGGGTAATCTCAGACGATCAACATAATCAATGAAGAAATTACCAATGTACCAGGTATTTTTTCCTTTAGAAATTATATTTAAATTAATTATAAACATGATATAAAAGATTCTATCTAAAGGACTCTATCCTCTTCCTTCTTTATGTAAATATTTGATTATACTCTATGGATACTGGTGATCATCATCATATTGATTCCGTGATATTAATTGAGCCTACTAAAAATTAATTTTGGGATCCGGCCCAACTGTGCTTTCATAGTGCACCCAACCTAAATGTACGTTCTAATATATCCATGATATGATGCAATAAAATATCCATGATCACTATTGAATAATTTTTATATAAATTTTTATAATTAATAAATATGGTAAATATTATTTAATATCATTTTTAAGATGATTAAACTATATCATATTACCATGAAATGAGACTTATATTAAGAAACTTGCATACAAAAAATTAAGCATTTCACAACTGGGAGAAGGGTAATAATGAATTATTATTAGAAAATCGGTGATTAGATGATATATGCTGATAATATATAATATCATCACTATGATAATGGTTCATGTATAAATTAAATACATTCATTAAAAAAATATATAAATAAGGATTTCATATGCATGAAATAAATAAGATATATTTTAATGGTTAATTTCACAATATTGGTATTATTAAAGTTTTTTTATATTTAAATATCTACAGGATAGTATTTAAATTAAATGAACATATTTCTTAAAATTATTTTTGAAAATATTTTTATTATTTTTATTCAATTTTTTATGTTATTTTTACCAATGTGGGAATTTTTACTAAACGGTTTGACAGGAATGGTTTGTTTATTTTCCAATTGAGGTACATTGTAGATTTTCATTTAAAACTATGAATGGAATATTTTTTCTTATTATGAATGATCATATTTATTCCCTTTCACAATACCTTAATTCCTTCAACATTTTCTTATATTCTTAAAAGTATATTTTCAATGAAGATTTTTACTTTTAATTTGTTTTGTATTCTAATAAAATAAAACATTTTCAATGTTGAGATGATATTTTCATAAAACATTATTTTCACATTGTCTCTAAAAATTATTTTCTATATATTTTATCATTATTGGATGTTGCATATTCTTTGTTTATAATATCTTCAAAGATAATGTCCCTATATCTTTTATGGTTGGTTTATTATTTTTATTGAATGATATTTATGAAACCAAATTCATTTACATGGCTATTGTTACGAAGTAATGATGTTTCTGAAAACCATTTTATGGGGTTTGATATGATGAATTAACTTTGTTGTTTTGAATATATATCACTCGTCATTCATATCCTTATATTATGTGGTGGTTTGTGCATATATCTCCCTCCAATGCAGTGGGTGAATATTAATATCTCATGAGTTAAAAAGGATATGAATGACGAGTGATCTAGATTCAATAATATAAGGATTCAATGGGGAGTAAAGATAGTTCAGTAATAGACATTGTACTGTATGCTGGTCATTTCCATAATCCTCTACAAATATGAAAAATATTTTCTATTATTATTTGTATTCATCAATTCCATGTTGTATGTTATGATCTATTAGAATATGATCAATTATTATTTATAAACTTCTATTATTTATTCTATGACATGATATCATGATCGTTGATATGAATGATATAATTTTAAAATGTTATTTAATGTTAATATGGATTTTGATTCTGATGTGGTTGATATCTCTATTTTTTAGTTGTACTGAGAAATTGAGGTTACCCTTTATTATGTTTCATTTATGCATGATATGCATAAATTCATTAATATGCACGTTTCAAAAGGTATCTCGTAAAGAAGGAATAAACAATATACAATGTAGATGCTTTATAAAAAATGTTGTTTATATTTCCATGTATCCAAAGAATTGAAAACTATGTTGTTCTGATTTCGTTATGTGTATTATGTAATGAATATTATTTTATTTATATAGAATATATAACTGTAAAAATTTTAGATAATTATATTTGGAATCAGAGAAAGGTTTAGTTAATATTGGGAAATATGGATGAGAAAACCATTGTAAGAACACTATTGGAAAATCTATCTATAAGATACAACAATATATTTTGGTAACGATCATGACTAACCTTAGATTTTACCCTATTAGTCCTAAATTGATTTTTTATAAGTATTTTCCTATAATTATGTGGTATTCCAACCATGATTACTGTTTCTCACTCTTTTTTTTGGATTTAATTAATGGACTTGACCATAAGGAACCATGTTAATGATAAATGTAAGGGGAAATGTAATAATTTTCCTCATGAGAAAAAAATGTTATGGGAGATTGAATGTAAAAATTGTGTTACTATGATCACACAACAATCACAATCGATGAATCATGACAGACTTCCAAATTTACAATAGAGGGAATAACTTTCTGTTGAGGCCATAATGAGGTAGTGATGACCTTCATTCATTGGGTTTTCTGATCCACTGGTGGCTTGAAAGATATTGTTCAGTTCTCTAAAGATCTTAACCTGGGAATGTAATTTGGTAGTGTATAATATGAATTTTTTTCTAGATGAATGGTGGAATATTATCAAGAATACAAGGCAATTAGATGAAATTGACTTTATGAAGTGGGATGAGTTCACGAACAAACTTTTCAATAAGTACATTCCTTGTAATTTTTATGAAAATATGAACATATAGTATGTTGATCTTAATAAAATTTATGATGAATACTTTGGTACCTATTAGTCATATTTTACAATACTTTCATGGTTTTCTACTAGAATGATCATCCAACCTAGAAGTAAGGATAAACTATTTTTCAGTGGTGTTAAGAAAAGTCTCTGATGTTTATTATCCTTAATGTACATAAATAATTATGTGAAAATATTTTAATATGACCTCAAGGATGATTTGAAGATTGGACTTACCCCTTAATCTTATGTTTTTAATAATAAGGGAAAAATTAAATTACAAGGAAAATAAAAAACTGTAGTAAAAAGATGATGATATTTCCATTCTGATCTAACTGAGGAAAAAAACATGGATTGCAATGTCTTCTAGTGAATAGTAAATGTTAAAATTGTGGGGAGGAATGTCATTGGGAAATGATTTCATATGTGATTGAAAAAATATATCTAATGACATGAACATATAAATGCTTCATAGAATTCACCTTCCACCTTTAAATACTTCATTTGTAAGGAAAATGGGAATAATGGAAAAAAATTCCCAAATATGATGGTAATCAATGATTATAGATGTTAGAAACATATTAAGGACAATTTAAATGGATAATCTCTTGATATCACTACTGGTGATGTTGGGTACAACAATGACGTAGTGAAAGTAAACATACCATCTAATCTATAGAATATATATTTTATTTGATTCTGGATCCACCCATTCTTTTATTTCTAAATAATCTTATAATGGTATCACTATATTAAATAAAAAATTATATTTTGAGTTAGCAATGAAAACTCCTAATGGAATAGTGGTTGCATCACATGTTTACTATTCTGGTCCGTTTAATATTTGTAGGAACATGTTTTATAAAAATATTGTGATCCTTCCCTTAGTTGAATTCGATGGGATTCTTGGAATAGATTTATTTTTAAAATATGGAACTCATATTAATTGCTGAGGAAGTGATGTCACATTTCATATTTTTAATGAATCCATGATCATATATCAATGAAAGGATTCATACGAACTTCTAGTTGAAATCACTTCCATCTTGCAGGTAATAGTTCCTATAAAATAAGGTTATATATATCAAGTGGTCGAGGATAAACTCACCACTAAGGATACACAAATTTTGTGAGAGAATATTGATGTCTTTATATAAGAATTTATAGATATTCCATGAAATCTTGAAGTAGAGTTTTGTACATAACTCATACCAGGTTCTATTTTTATTTTAAAAAATCATTTTAGAATATCCCTATTTAGTTGTAGGAATTGAATAATTATGTCGAATATAATCTTGAAATTTGATTCATATTCCCTAGTATATCACCTTGGCATTAAACTTTTCTATTATTAAGAAGAATGAAGGATAAACTAGACTTTTCATTAATTATCAAGAACAAAACAAGATTGCAATCAATGACAAATATCAAAACTCCTTTATTGATGACTTATTTGATCAACTATGCAGTTCTCAATACGTTTCTAAGATTGACCTTTTATTCTAGATATCATTAATTATGGGTCAATAATTAGGATAAAACCAAGCTTAGATTCTGTACAAATTATCAACAATAAGAATTTATAGTTAATGCTTTTGGTCTTTTTAATTTCCCAGCTATATTCATGAATAAAATGAATATAGTGGAAAAATAATATCTTGATATGTTTATTATAGTCATTATAGATGATATTCTTTTAAATTAAAATATCAAGAATGAACATGAAGATAACATGAGGATTTTACTAAAGACCTTAAGAAATGATAATTTTTTTGAAAAATTTACCATGTTTGAATTTTGGATTCAGAATGATTCATTTTTTAATAAGATAATATCAATCTAATAGATATCTATGGATCCAAAAAAGGTATTAGTAATTAAATTTGGTCCTATAAAAAAACCATAAATGATATCTATAGTTTTATCTGGTTATCTTGATATTATCAACTGTTTACGATATATTTATCAATATTATATATTTCAATCTGTATGTTAACATGGAAATGAGTTGTGTTAATATGAATGAAGGAATGTGAAGAGAATCTCAAGGTTCTAAAAACATTGTTAGTTAGTGCACCAGTGCCCACAATACCTTATAGTGGAGAAAGTTTTTTTATCTATATTAATTTATAAAATAAGTGTTTTGGATGTTTTATAAATAAAATTTATTTAGTCATAGCTTAATGCTAAATAAAATTAAAAAACCATATGCAAAATTAAATAACTAATGATCTTGTGTTAGCTGTGGTAATATTTTTCTTAATGTTATAGAGGAATTATATTTATGAAGAGCCATGTAAAAAATATTATGTTCATAAAATATTAACCTATATTATCAATCAAAATGATATAAATATGTGTCAATAAATATTATTGTATTTGATTAAATATTTCTACTTCTCAATACATTACCACCCTAAGAAAGTGAACAAGGTGGCAGACACATTGAGTCAAAAGGACCATGTTATCATATCTATGATAAGTATCATAAAATATCCAATATATATTTATTTTAAGATGATGGATTTGGAAATGTTAATGGATGGGAAGAAATATTAAATATATCAAATGAATATTTAACAATTTATACAAGTGAGGATTAAAGAGGTGCAAAATGAATAGTTAGAGCTACAAATAGAAGGAGAGAAATGTTCTGGAGTTCAACATTGATTATGGTTAAATAATACGGGTGAAGGAAAATATTTTCATCCCTCCAATACAGAAATAAATAATGAGCTATTGGATGAGGCTCATAGTTTTTCCTTCTCTATTCATCTTGGAAGAAAAAAGATATACATGGACTTGAAGGTGTACTTCTGGTGTGATGGAATAAAGAAGGATATCACGAACGAAAACAATGGGTCCATTTCATGACTCCCAAATCCTACCTATACTAGTCTAGTGGGATGGATACAAGAATAGATAAAGAATATCACTAACATGGGATCCCTTAACCTATTTAACTTTATATGCCCACAGACCAAGCCCATAAAAATGCTGAAATTTAAAAACCACTATGTTACCAAACATGCATACATTTAAATTTCACAACTACTGTAAAAAATTAATCAAACAAAATTAAATAGGGTCAAATACAATCCCAACACAATTAAGAATGTAAAACAAGTTCAACTTGTAAGAGTAGGATACCCTGAAATGATAAATAATATATCAAGGTAAATACAGTCATCTCTGCATAGGTATATGCCTACAAAACATGAAAAAATAATATCCAGATGTAATAAATCCATGAAAATTTACCTAGAGGTAACCCAAAACCATAATATAACCTATTAGAATTCCAGATTAATGATATCACAAATCACTCATCTAGGAGTACATAAACCTATGTATTATACCACTAATGATGCCCCTCTGAGATATAGTTCTCATTAGGTCTCTTCATGAGAAATAATATTGTGATAGGTCTGAAAAGAATATGATAAACATATTAGGATCACTTCTATGTCAATAGGTTGATACCAACAAACTCAATCTATATTATCCCTTATAATAATAGGATCACCACATGGGTTGTTTTGGTCAGGCAGATACCATGAACTCCACATATGGCATGAAGATGAATATTGGATCTCACTTCTGGCCAGTCCATGGGATTCCAACAACTCTATCTTGGATTTCCTACCTAAAGGATTGTGTCCTGAACTATCCCAGGTACCCTGGTAACCTGATAACCGAGCCATCCATGACATAGCCCAAGGGCATTCATGATCCCCACGAGTCAGTGACTAGAACCTGGCATCATACAACATACAAGTGGGAACATATTTTCCACAAGGATACAGAAGCAAGAGTAAAACAAACTCTATGCAAAACAATGATGCTCAACTGGGATCATTGTACCAAAAAACAAGGAGGCACAGAAAGCCCAAATTACTACAACCAAGTACATAAAACAGGAAAGCAACCCCAAATTCCACAAGGACACAACTCACCACGTTGAAAAATCAATAGCTAGGTCCACCTCCAAGTGATCCATTCCCCTTGCACGAACCTGGAAGGAGGAAGTCTACAAACACCTGAAGGAAAAAATTATGGTGTGAGACTAAGCCTAGTAATATAACACCAGGGATTCCATAATAGATGCCAAATAAAGACTATCCAAAGAAAAGCATTCAGTTTTAAAGTAAACAGGGTTAGAAATAGGAAAACATATTTTAAAAAATTATGCTATACATTTTCATGTAAAGGAATGTTCACCAAGAAAGGTTTTACAATGATGAAATACTTTTAACACAATGGCTTAAATAAAAACAGTTACATAAAATAGTTTATGTTAAATCAGTAGGCATGTAAAGAAGTTTAAAATCATTGGCAATCATTTATACATCACATATAAATATTTAGGCTAGCAACATGGTCATCTATCAAAAGGTATGATAGTATTAATCAGTTATGGGATTCAACACTCTCTATGTGAACTCAGCAAAAATGTGTATACATGTGTCCCTATGGCTCTGGCCAAAGGAGACTCATCCCCAACCAATCGGGGATGTGACCCACCACAAGTATGTTTTATAACGTTGTCGTATCGTAGATTGTATCCAAATTACTCACTAACTACCTAAGGCTTGCATGAGCTTTTACATGATGGGAGAACTATTTTTAGAATACTTAAAAAATGATCAATCCCATTCTTCCATTTCAGTGTTCCAATTCCATTCCATTTAAAACCACAAAAAGTTTTATTAAAAAACATCCCTTTTTGCAAGATAAATCCAATGGGTTTCTATCAAAACATTTTAACCCATTTTCATCAGTTTGAAATACATTCAAAACAAATTCCATCATTTCACAATTTATTTCCACAATTGAAATAAACAATTCAATTGAAAACATTTCCATCAAATACATTACATAAAGTGCACAATTTAAATAATCCAATTTCCATAAACACACACACCCCAATTAAATGGAATTGGGGTTTTTCCAAATTATCATACCAAAACCGACTCAAATATCTCAATTCAAAGGAATTGAATTAAAATCAACAAGTGAAATAAATCATGCAGTGAAGATTTTCAATTCGAAAAGTCGGGACGAAACCACCTACATCGAAGGTTTTGACCAAATCCACAACATTTGAAGAACACTCAAGAATCCCAGTTGATTCTCCAAAAACCCATCCAAGATCCCCTCCCCTAGAAAGAAAAAGACCAAAACTCATCATTTTGGAATTTACACACTTATATCCACCCATAACGGGAGTAGATATAAGAAATAAAGGTAAGAGGGGAAGTATATCTAAGTAGATCTAAGAAACCGATCAAGAGAGAAGAAGTACGATAACATACCTTGAGAATCCCGCTTCGATTCACCAAGAAAAGCCTTTGGATCACCACTAGAACAAAGGAAGAACCTTCTCTGACCCCAAGAGAAGACCAATGCTGTGTTAGGGACACTTAGGAGGAAAAAATAACTATTTAGAGGCAAAATGTCCTAGATCCACAATTTAAGGATCTAATTTTTAAGTGACTGCATGTTTTGTCCTCACGGTTTGTCTAACTGTGCACACACTGTACAGATCTCATTGTCCAGAGTTACTAGTCCACACGGTTTACTTAGACGGTTTACCGAACCGGGCTCACACCATGTGTACCCCACTGTCCAGTGCTGCTAGGTTTCCACGGTTTGATCGCACGATTTATCAAACCATGAAAAAAATGTGCATAAGCCATTGAATTTTTGTTTTACTTATAATTTCACCCAAATGCACCCCCAGTCACTACTCCAAAATAGAGGCACTTAGAGACTTTAAAAGTACCTAAAAAAGTAACAGGATGTTACAACCTCCCCATTGAAAGAACTTTCTTTCCCTAGAAAGCCTATGAAGAAACCTCCATGTCAAAAAGATGAGGACACTACTCTCTCATTAGTACCTCCCTTTCCCACGTCTTAAGAGAATCTAAACCATGCTGCCAAAGTATACGGACCAATGGTATCATTCTCCCATGAAGTACCATGGTCTTAGAATCAACAATCCTGGCTGGTCGTTTAGTCACAGATAAATTTGGTTCAATTTCAAGATCCATCCATCTCACAACATGAGATGGATTGGGGAGGTACTTTTGTAGCTGCGATACATGGAACACATTATGTATCAATGTTATCTGTGGTGGTAGATCTATAAGGTAAGAAACATTTCCCACAAGACCAACAACCTCGAAAGGTCCAACAAAACGAGGAGCAAGCTTCCCTTGCCTCCCAAGCTGTCAATGAACTAAACTGAGTGAAACTATCAAGAACACCTGATCACCAACTAAGAACTCTAAAGGTCTATGATGAAGGTTAGCATAAGACTTTCACCAACATTGCGCTATCAAAATTCTCTGATGAATCAACTGGATCTTAGTTGTCGTCTCTTGGACCAAGCTCGATACTACCAAATAACTTTCACCAATCTCCGACCAACATAAGGGAGATTTACAAGGATGACTATAAAATGCCTCAAAAGGATCCATTTTAATCACAGATTGATAATTGTTATTGAAAGAAAACTCACCTAACCCCAGATAATCATCCCAAGATCCACCAAAGTCGAGAACACAAGCATGGAGCATGTCCTCAAGGATCTGAATAGATCTCTCTCTGGCCATGTGACTGTGGATGGTAGGCCGTGCTCAAATGGACTTGAGATCCCAGTTCCTCCTGAAGGCCTTTCCAAAAGTGAGAAGTAAACCGAGGATCCCTATCAGAGACTATTGCATATGGAACTCCATGCAAACGAACAATTTCATTCACATAGATATTTCCCAACTCTTCAACTTTGGTTGTATCTCGAATAGGTATAAAGTGAGCTGACTTAGTTGGTCTTTAGATAACAACTCATATCTCATTATTCTTCCTCTGGGATTGAGGTAACCCAACCACAGTCTCTATTGAGATTTCATCGCACTTTCATGTAGGGACTGGAAGTGGTTGAAGAAATCCCGATGGTTTATGGTGCTCGGATTTCACCTACTGGCATGTATAGAAATGAGATACAAACTCAGCAATGTCTTGTCTCATACCTAGCCACCAGAACTATCGTTGCATATCGTAGAATATATTCGTGGTCCCAGGTGTACAACCCACTGAGAGTTATGTAAATCCATCATCACATCCATACTTACCGATAACGGCACAACGTAACAGTTTTGATAACATAGAACACCTTCTTTGGAGAACGACCAAAAATTTTCAGTCTCCCCACCATAAAGAGAGTCTTTATTACCATAGAATTCATCATCCAGTTGTTGTTCCTGAATAATTAACTAGAGGAGAGCAGAATTCAACTGAACAATGCCTAAAGAGACTCCATTCCCCTTACACTGAACTCCAATATGCAACTGAGCAAAAAGATCCATCAAACTCCACTCTTATAAAGATTCCTTCACAACCTGAGATGAAGGTTTCCTACTTAACGCATCCATAACTACATTACCTTTCCATTAGGTGTAGGTGATGTCTAAGTCGAAATATTACAGGTACTCTACCCAACTCCTTTGGGGGAGATTCAAATATTTTTGAGAGAAGATATAACTCAAGATCTTGTGGTCTGAATACATTGTATACCTTTCTCCATAAATGTAGTGTCGCTAACACATGAGTGCATTCATTATAGCTGCATGTTCAAGGTCATGGGTAGGGTTGTTCTTCTCACGAGGCTTAAGATGACGTGATCCGTAAGAAACAACATGATTACCTTGCATAAGGACACATCCCAAACCTGAACTCAGTGCATCAAAGAAGAACACATAACCTGCCCCAGACTCAAGAAGTGTTAACATCATCACAGTAGTCAAAATACACTTTATCTCAACTCAAAAACTCTGACATTTGTTATTCCAGGAAAACATCACTCCCTTTCGAGTCAGAGTAGTCATTGGAGAAGCTAAATTTGAAAAATATTTCAGAAAAAGACGATAATATCCTAATAATCCCAAGAATATATAAATCTCAAAAACATTTTGTGGTTGTTCCCAAGTCATAACATCATTCACCTTCTCAGGTTCAACTGATATTCCTTGCTATGACACCACATGTACCAAGAATTTCACTTCCTGGATCCAGAAATCGCACTTTGAAAGCACGGCATAAAGCCATTGTGTAACATCCCAGGTAAATAATAAATAATACATTCTCATATTTATTAATATTTACGAATTAAATATTAATTTTACTTTAAAAGGGTTTTTATGTTCGATAGCGTACCTGATACGCAACAAAGAGTTTATTTGAAATCTTACGTTGCACACTAGTAAAATAATATTATTATTTTTAATGGTAGTTAATACGTAGCCATTGTATTGGCGGGAATGAATAGAAATAACTAAAATATGATTATATATGTTTGTTAAATGATGATTCAGCGATTACCTCATTATTTAACGATTTAAATAGAATGAAAAGATAATGTAAAATCTAAGACCTACACATGTCAAAAACCTAATGGATGGGTGGATTTAGAAACCTTATCACCTTATCCTCTAAATATATAATTGTGGGTCCCATTGTATCCGAAAATAATTTTATAAAAAGGTATCTTTTCTTAACATTCCAAGAGTGCCCCTCCTCTCCTCTTATAAAAGGCCCCCACCTCTACCTCTTAACCCACACCTCTAAAGCCTTTGGTTCGGCCAATATCTGTTCTTTTTGTCTCTCCACATCCCTATCTTACTCCTAGAAGCATCACTTTGGGAATAAGTCTTCCCAATGAAGACTTTGAGCTCAAATCAAAGAGATTTACCTGATTTTAAGGTAATGTCTTCACTTGTGTTCTTTTGTTTTATTTTGCTTCTACAACCCCTAAACTCTCTTTATTTATTTCTTTTGTAAGAAATCTAGTATCTTAAATATACTAGGATGTTTTTATAAGAATAATTCGTGCTACACATACACACACATACATATAATGGTTAAATAACATACTGTTTCTGTGGATGGTGAATTCATGACTCACGAAACGATGATTGTTCAATATTTTTCTAACACCTTCAATGGTGGCCATTAATATGTCACTATATTTATATATGATATATAATATGTTTATGTTTTTCTTAATATTCTTTATTTTTCATTTATGGAATACCTTTATGGCTTCCATTATGGGTATACATGATATCTTCATTTTAGAAAGTGCGGACTACCGCCCCCTCAAAGTGATTTAATTCGTTAATACCATATGTGGTATGTATAAAGGATGGATTTAATGTTATTGTATATAATGTTATACTAGAATTATAATATACCTTTATATCATTATTATTTCTTTCCATTAATGTATGAGATAGAAATGAAAGTAGCATTCATGCATACGTAAGGCTTACCGTCTCCAAGAACGGTGCATTTCATTTCTTATCCCCAAATGTAATGTACTAGTATAAGTACATATATATAATGGATATATATGATGTATGTTACATCTAAATTATGAATATAATTATGGAATTAAAATATACATACCTCTCATTTAGTTTTAATTCCATTAATATGACATTGAAATGAAAGTAGCGTTCATGCGTACGTACGATTTACCGTCTCCATGAACGGTGCATTTCATTTCTTACCTCTAAATGATTATGTAATATTATAAATTCATGTATATACTTGATATATATGATATATATGATATCTACATCATTAATATAATACTTGATATAATGGATATTTTACCACATGAACAACTTCTGATTATAAAGAGTTTATTTTTTACTCAAGTACCAAGGATCGACAAAACGACCATTATTAACTTAAATAATTACATAGTGTTCATAACATAGTAATAAGTGATATAAATGGAATAATGAACATGAAAAAGGTTCTTAATCAAGTAGAAATTAACTCAGGTTTATTATTCAGGATGTTAAAGAACGATCGAGTCAAGTCAGACCCGAGGTAAGGGAACTTCTTAACCCAATTTCGGTTCTTTGGGTTAATCTCCTACTTTAAAATTATGTCATGATATAATTATGTCCTATATTGTATTTTTACTTTATTTATGTGTACTCATAGTGGATACACATAATAGATCTATTTTATATAAAAAATGATCTTTGTAAGGGACTTCGTCTCAATCTCTTTTCATTGAGGCATATTTCGTTTTATACACAACTTTCTTTTATACGCTGTATAAACCCCTTTTAATTTTACTTTTATATAAAAGGAATATTTTTATACGAAGCGTTTTACTAAACGACAAAAAGGATTGTTTTTTTAATGTAGGCGGTGACAACGACCTTTTCTGCCGCCGCAAGTATTATTTGGTCTTTGGCTTCCTGAACAAGCCGTAATGTTTTTTTAAAAAGAAATAAATACCATATACTCTTTAATGTATTTTGGTATTGAAAATGTTTTTTATAATGGATTTTTTATGTCAATATATTTAAGTGATATATTGTGATCAAATTTTGGAAGTGTTTTCTTTCCATTATATTTGTTTTATGTCTTATGATTTTATAATGGTACTTGGACATTTGACAGGTGGTTACATGGTGAACCATATGACGGGTGGTGCCATGAATACCAGGACGGGTGGTTACGTTATAACCTCCAATGCATTGGGTATGGAGGTCGGCCGTATGGCTATTCCATTAAGTGATACGTGTGGAAGTCGACTATATGGTTATTCAATTTAAGTATGTTTATGTCCCAAGTTACCTTAATATGTTATGTTCTCTTTATATGGATTTTATGGTAATCTTTTTGTTACAAAAGGGTAGGTAATGATATTTTATTTAGTGAAGAGTTTTTACTACTTCATAAACGTGAAAAGTATTACTTTGATAATGTATTCATGGTTTACTTGTTGTTTTGATAAACTAACAGTTTTCATTCTTTGTGTATCCCTTATTGAGCTTTTTATGCTCACCCCACGTTTTTTTGAAATGTTTTTCATAGGAATTACTGTGGAATAGGGTCAAGGATGGGATCAAGGGAAAGTCATGCTATGTAAAACATGGAACGAGACATATTTCTTTTTAAGAGTTTTTATTCTATGTAAACTTAGTAGAAGTGTCTACTTTGTAATCTTTTGAGATGTAATAGTTATGTACTAATTCTCTAAAACTCTAAACCTGAAAAGATCCACAATGTGAATTATTCATTTAATTCAATATTATGTAATGTTTAAGACCGGGGCCTTATAGTTGGTATCAATGGTCAGTTTAGATAACTTTAGGAGTTAGAAAATTGTTAAAATATAAGTTAATTTATGATATGATTGAAATGATATAGCATTTAAAGATTACCATGCATCTTCACCTAAGGTATTTTAGTGTTAAGAATGGTTTTTCGTAGAGGAAACAAAAAAGATTTTTTGGGAAGGCATACTGTGGGAAATGACCTTCCAAATCAGCATACTGAGATGGTCAGAATCAGAATTGAGCAGTTTACTACAGTGATGGCTCAGTTGAATCAGGTGATAAATGGTGGTTTTTTATTTATGATATTTTGGTGTTTTCTAAATGTAAAGAGGAGCATGAAATTCATTTAAGGGTTATCTTGAAAACCTTAAAAGAAAAGAAACTGTGTGGAAAATTCAGCAAGTGTGAGTTTTGGTTACAACAAATTTCTTTCCTGGGTCACATTGTTTAAAAAAATGGCATAACTGTTGATACTACTAAAACAAAATTTGTTGAAGAATGGACAAGACCCACAAATGTAATCGAGATCAGTAGTTTCCTTGGTTTGGCAGGTTACTACCGAAGGTTTGTCGAAAATTTTTAATGATTATCTATTCCAATGACTAAGCTAACTCGGAAGGGTGTTAAGTTTATTTGGACAAAAGAATGTGATGATTGTTTTCAGGAGTTGAAAAGAAGATTGGTGAATGCTCCAGTTTTGGCACTTCCTTCCAAGAATGGTGAGTTTATTATCGATAGTGATGCTTTACTGAAATGACTTGGCCATTTCCTTATGCCGAATGATCAGGTAATTGCGTATGCTTCACGTAAGTTGAAAACTCATGAGGTAAATTACCCTACACATGACATGGAATTAGCTTATATTGTTTTTTCTGTAAAAATTTGGAGGCATCATTTGTATTGAGTAAAGTGTGAAATATTTACTGATCACAAAAGTTTAAATTATATATTCACTCAGAAAGAATTGAACATGAGACAGAGGATATGGCTAGAATTAATCAAAGATTATGATTGTACAATTCATTGCCATCCAGGAAAAGGAAATAAAGTGGCTAATGCTTTGAGTCGAAAAAGTAATGCTTCATTAACAATGTTGTGCTTGGAACGTGATACTTTGGTTAAGGATTTGATGAAATTTAGCATAGAATTCGTTGGTGCAGGATGGCCTTCTGTTTTGTTTCAGGTATCATTGAAATATTCTCTATCAGACAGAATCAAGAAAGAACAGAAGCAAGACAGTGAGATGCAGAAAAAGGTAGAGTTGGTTCAGAAGGGTAAGTTGCCTGAATTCAACATTGATAATGATTGTGTTTTGAGGTTTGGGAAGAGATTATGTGTGCCTAATGATTCACAGTTGAAGAATGAGTTGTTATGTGAGGCTCATAGTTCCCTGTTTTCAATTCATCCTGGAGTACTAAGATGTACAGAGATATGCAGGACTATTACTGGTGGGATGGAATGAAAAGACATATTGCTGATTTTACTATGAAGTGTTTGACTTGTCAGTAGGATAAAGCAGAGTGGAAATTTATGAAAGGGATGCTTCAGCCTTTACCAGTGCCAGAGTGGAAATGAGAAAATATATTCATGGACTTTGTTGTGGGATTACCGAGGGCATCTCGAGGTAATAATGCAATCTGGGTTATTGTTGATCGATTGACTAGATCTGCTCATTTCCATCCTATTCGAGATACATTCTCTCTAGATCAACATTCTCGATTGTATCTTAAAGAGATAGTTAGTTTTCATGGAGTTCCCCTCTCCATTGTATCTGGTCATGATCCTAGGTTTACTTGTAACTTTTGGAAAGTCCTTCAGAAGTCGTTGGATACTGATTTAAATTTTAGTACAGCTTTTCATCTGCAATCAGATGGGCAGTCAGAACAAACAATTCAGACCTTGGAGGATATGCTACGAGCTTGCTCTATGGATTATCAGGGAAGTTGGGACCAACATCTTTCTTTGGTTGACTTCTCTTATAATAAAAGTTCCCATTCTAGTATACAGATGGCACCATTTGAGGCATTATATGGGAAGCGGTGTCGAACCCTAGCTTTTTGGGATGAAGTGGGTGAAAGGAAGCTAATGGGACCGGAATTCGTAGAAGATATGGCAGAAAAAGTTCAGTTGATTTAGAAACACATGATAACAGCTCAGAGCAGACAGAAAAGTTTTGCGGATAACCGGAGGAAGGATCTATCTTTCGAGGTAGGTGATCATGTTTTTCTCAAAGTTTCACTGTGGAAAAGTGTGATGTGATTTGGTAAGAAAGGAAAGCTGAGTCCAAGGTTCATTGGACCATATGAAATTTTGGTAGAGTTGGATCAGTTGCATACAGAGTGGCATTACCTATGAGTTTATCTCAGGCACACAATGTTTTTCATGTTTTGATGTTGTGAAAGTATATGCCAGATCCATCTCATGTTTTGAGCCAAGAGGTAGTTCAGTTGGAAGAGAATCTCTCTTATGAAGAACAACCAGTCCAGATTGTTGACCGAAGAGAGAAAGTGTTGCAAAATATGGTAATTCACCAGGAAAAGGTTTTGTGTAAAAACCATATGGTTGAAGAGGCAACATGGTAATCTGAAAATGCTATAAGGGCTAAATGCCCCCACTTATTTTGATAAGCGAATAAAATTTCGAGGACGCAATTACCAAAAGGGGGAAGGATGTAACATCCCTGGTAAATAAAGAATAATACATTCTCATATTTATTAATATTTACGAATTAAATATTAATCTTACTTTAAAAGGGTTTCTATGTTCGATAGCGTGCACGATACGCAACAAAGAGTTTCTTTGAAATCTTACGTTGCACACTGGTAATATAATAATATTATTTTAAATGGTAGTTAACACGTAGCTGTGGTATTGGCGGGAATGAATAGAAATAACTAATATATGATTATATATGTTTGTTAAATGTTCTTACATTTATCCAATAAGGATAAAAGCTTTAAATACGAAAAGAATTCAATTTTAGGCATATATACCCTAATTTTCACTAAAGGTTCACTTATCACCTTTTGATGGAGAACCGTCATTAAATATAGTTTTGGTCACTCTTATACATTCTATTGGACCAAATAAAATTCTTATTTATTTGGGACATCAAAATTTACTTTGTGTAAAGTTTTGGTATTTTTCGGATAAAGATCATTTTTTAATGAATAATGAAAAATGTTGTATTTTAATTAAAAACCTCTTTTTAATCTCATTAATTAGTATGATTATATTATCTTTTGAATTGGTTTTAAAGTGAAATTAGAATATATTTTTACCATTTAATCCAATTGTGGTCATTGGAATTAATTTCACATTGAAATCGGACGTAAACTACTGTCAATCTTTTGATACTTTTTGTTTCATAAAAACACGCTATTTGTTTTGACAGCAGGAATTAATTTTTAAATTAATTAATCCATCTTATATGTTTTTAATTTTTTAAAATATACATCATTTTTGAATTCGTAATATCAAATATATCTTAGGGTGAAGTTTTGGTATTTTTCTGAAAAACTTCAATTTTTGATAAATAGTGAAACCACTAAGTGGTACTTAAAAAACTGATTTTTCGTTTCAATGAAACTTTAACACTTCTGTGTTTTGAATTTAAAAAATCCGACATACATGGTTGTCATTAAGAAGTAAAATGTGGTTCAATGGGATTAAAATAATTTTTTAGTGAATAGTAACGTTTATGTTTATTAATCGCGATTAGAGGTAATTAGTGTAGTTTAAGGTAAATGTAATGTTTTAATAATATGAAATGGCCTATACACATGTCCTACCCTTATTGGATGTGTCATGGACGAACAATAAAATACATGGGTCATCTTGTGGACCCCATGGATCAACTTTCGTAGGAAAATGACATTAATATCTTTTTATTTAAAGTTAAAATAAAAATGTCACAAACATGATTTGTTTTACTAAAACAATTTTTAAATGGGGTTATACAAGTCAAATTTTTTACTATAAATATTAATTAGAAAGATAAAAATATTTCCTACATCATGATATTTTTTTATAATTTTTAGACATTAAATAAAGTAAATTATTTATGACACCCTGATGATGCAGCGGTTACCTCATTATTTAACGATTTAAATAAAATGAAAAGATAATGTATAATCTAAGACCTACAGATGTCAAAAAACCTATTGTATGGTTGGATTTCGAACCCTTATCACCTTATCCTCTAATTATAAAATTGTGGGACGCTTTTTATTTGAAAATCATTTTATAAAAAAAGTATCTTTTCTTAACTTTCCAAGAGTGCCCCTCCTCTCCTCTTATAAAAGGCCCCCACCTCTACCTCCTTTCCCACACCTCTAAAGCCTTTGGATCGACCAATATCTTCTCTTTTTGTCTCTCCACATCCCTTTCTTACTCCTAGAAGCCTCAAATTTGGCAGAAGTCTTTCCAAAGAAGCCTTTGATCTCAAATCAAAGAGATTTACCCGATTTTAAGGTAATGTCTTCACTTGTGTTCTTTTGTTTTATTTTGCTTCTAAAACCCCCTAAAATATCTTTATTCATTTCTTTTGTAACAACTCTAGTATCTTCAATATACTATGATGTTGTTATAAGAAGAATTCAAGCTACACTTACAGACACATACATATAATGGTAAAAGAACATATTGTTTCTGTGGATGGAGAATTTCTGCCTCACGAAACGATGATTGTTCAATATTTTTCTAACACCTTCAAAGGTGGCCATTAATATGTCACTATATATATATGATATATTATATGTTTATGTTTTCCTTAAGTTCTGTATTTTTCATTTATGTAATACCTTTACGGCTTCAATTATGGGTATACACGATATCTTCATTTTAGAAAGTGGGGACTACCGCCCCCTCAAAGTGATATTATTCATTAATGCCATATGTGGGATGTATAAAGTATGGATTTAAAGTTATAATATATGATGTTATACTGGAATTATAATATACATTTATATCTTTATTATTTCTTTCCATTAAAGTTTGATATAGAAATGAAAGTAGCGTTCATGCGTACGTACGACTTACCGTCTCCATGAACGGTGCATTTCATTTCTTATCCCCAAATGTAATGAACTATTATAAGTACATATATATAATGGATATATATAATGTATGTTATATCTAAATGATGAATAAAATTATGGAATTAAAATATACATACCTCTCATTTAGTTTTAATTCCATTAATATGACATAGAAATGAAAGTAGCGTTCATGCGTACGTACGGCTTACCGTCTCCATGAACAGTGCATTTAATTTATTACCTCTAAATGATTATGTAATATTATAAATACATGTATATACGGGATATATATGATATATATGATATCTACATCATTAATATAATTCTTTATATAGTGGATATTTTACCACATGAACAACTTGTAATTATAAAGAGTTTATTTTTGACTCAAGTACCAAGGATCGACAAAACGGCCATTATTAACTTCAATAATTACATAGTGTTCATAACATGGTAATAAGTGATATAAATGGAATAATGAAATTGAAAATGGTTCTTAATCAAGTAGAAATTAACTCAAGTTTATTATTCAGAATGTTAAAGAACGATCGAGTCAAGTCGGACCCGAGGTAAGGGAACTTCTTAACCCAATTTCCGTTCTTTGGGTTAATCTACTACATTCAAATTATGTCATGATATTATTATGTCCTATATTGTATTTTTACTTTATTTATGTGTACTTATTGTGGATACACATAATAGATCTATTTTATTTAAAAAATGATCTTTGTAAGGGACTTCGCCTCAATCTCCATTTATTGAGGCATATTTCGTTTTATACACAACTTTCTTTTATATGGTGTATAAACCCCTTTGACTTTTACTTTTATACAAAATGAATCTTTTTCTATGAAGTGTTTTACTAAATGACAAAAAGGAATGTTTCTTTTAACGTACGCGGTGACAACGACCTTTACCGCCGCCGCAAGTATTATTTGGTCTTTGGCTTCCTGAACAAGTCGTAAAGTTTTTTTTAAAATGAAATAAATACCATATACTCTTTTATATATTTTGGTTTTGAAAATGGTTTTTATAATGGATTTGTTATGTCAATATATTTAAGTGATATATTGTGATCAAAGTGTGGAAATGTTTTCTTTACATTATATTTGTTTTATGTATTATGATTTTATAATGGTACTTGGACATTTGATGGGTGGTTACATGTTGAACCATATGAAGGGTGGTTCCATGAATACCAGGATAGGTGGTTACGTTATAACCTCCAATGCATTGGGTTTGGATGTCGGTCGTATGGCTATTCCATTATGTGATATGTGTGGAAGTCGACCGTGTGGTTATTCCATTTAAATATGTTTATGTCCCAAGTTACCTTTATATGTTATGTGATCTTTATATGGGTTTTATGGTAATATTTTGGTTAAAAAGGGTAGGTAATGATATTTTATTCAGTGAAGAGTTTTTACTACTTCATAACGGTGAAAAGTATTACTTTGATAAAGTATACATGGTTTACTTGTTGTTTTGATAAACTAACAGTTTTCATTCTTTGTGTATCCCTTAATGAGCTTTTTATTCTCACCCCAAGTTTTTTTTTGAAATGTTTTTCACAGGACTTATTGTGGAATATGGTCAAGGATGGGATCAAGGGATAGTCATGCTATATAAAACATGGAACTAGACATGTTTCTTTTTAAGAGTTTTTCTTCTATGGAAACTTAGTAGAAGTGTCTACTTTGAAATCTTTTGAGATGTAATAGTTATGTCCAAATTCTCTAAAACTATAAAACTTAAAAGATCCTCAATGTGAATTATTCATTTAATTCAATATTAAGTAAGGTTTAAGGTCAGGGCCTTATACGTTGATTTCTTAAAAGACCTAGAATTGTTCTCAGATGAATCACATGATCCTCCTAAGACATGGAGTATACAAGGATGTCATCCACAATGACTACCACAAAAGTATCTAGATACTCATGGAAAACATGATTCATTAAGGTCATGAAAACTCCAAGAGTATTTGTTATGCCGAAGAGCATGACAAGGTACTCATAATGGACATACCTACCACAAAAGGAAGTTTTCTGAATGTCATATTCCTTTATCCTCAACTGATGGTAACCAAATCGAAGATCAATTTTTGAAAACCAAATTTCCCCTTTCAATTGGTAAAAAAATCATCAGTTCATGGTAATAGATACTTTTTCTTTATTGTAACTCAGTTGAGCTTTCAATAATCAACACATAAGTGTAGAGATCCATCAGCCTTCTTGGCGAAGAGAACTGGTGCTGCCCAAGGTGACAAACTCAAGCATATAAAAACTTTCTCAAGAATATTTTCCAATTGAGAATTCAGTTATTTTAATTTTGCTGGATCCATTTGGTAAAAAGGGAAAGAAACCAGTTGAGAACCAGGCATTAAAACAATTGAAAAATCACTCTCCCTTACCAGTGTCATACCAGAGAAGTCAGAAGAAACACATCTGGGAACTCAGCGACGGCTGGAGGAAGGTCACAACTCGTTGGATATTTCTCTAGATAAAAAGCAATCACTGTTATAAATTTCCCCAGTTATGGATAAGAAGGTCCGGCCCTGCCTGACCGGGGGTCCCATTCTCCTTGAAAAACAAGAGGCACACCACTGGGTGTAGTAAGGTAGACCTGTCAGAGGTGACAATCAATCTGTGCTTTATTAGTGATGAGCCAATCCATCCCAAATATGATGTCAAAATATTTCATGTCGAGAACCCAAAAGTCCCAAACAGGCTCGACATCTAATTGAAAGAAGATGCATGCATAACTATGGAGACCCTTCTCTCTCACCGTACCAAGAGGTGTAGTAATATCCATCGCACAAGACAAAAGTTACATGGCTAAATTAAGTAGATTAAAAATATGAGTTGAAATAAAAGAGTGAGATGCACCAGTATTGAAAAGGGATGTCACTAAGAATGAAGCTATAGTGATGGAAACTCTCACAGTCGCAGGACCGGCTTCAGCTACCTCTGGCGACTCTTCCACTACGTGAAGAATCTTCATTCCTGATGCATGTGGCTGTAACCTTTTATCATGTGAAGAATTTGATTGCCCCGCAGTTTCTGGAGGTGTTGATGATCCCGTTCCACTATGTGGAGTAGAGAAGTGATGGCAGAATCTCTATAAGTTCCCCAAACGCCTGCAGGAGCTAATGTTCTTGGGTGCCTCAGTGCAAACACTCTTAGAATGGCCCAGCTTTCCACCCTGATAGCATGTCAAAGAAGCCCCTCCTGGTGCTACTGGAGGTCTAAAATGACTCTGATGTCGAGAACTACTATATGAGACGTCACGCTTCGGTTTCCCTTTAATGGGACCAACATAGTCACAAGAAGGAAACAAAACTCTATTCAACCCTGACTTTCCTACCAGGTCCATCTCAACCATCATCGCCCTATCCAACACATCTGCATAAGTGGGAAAATTCAATAGGAAAACTTAAGAATGAACATCTGATCGAATCCCCAACTCAAATCGTCTACCCTTCACCCTCTCATTAGATACAATTTCAGGAAGAAAGTTTACCAATTCAGCAAAGCGATTTGAGTACTCTGTCATGGTTTTGTCGGCATCCCCAAGCTTGAAATACTCCACATACATGGCCAACACCATTGATTCTAGATAGAACTAATTAGTGAAAAGAACCTAAAAGTTTTTCCACTCCAAACCCGCGTTTTTCCCGGCCGTAACCATCATGTCCCACCATATCCTACTTGGTCCCTCCATCACGAAGATGGCACACTTCACCTTGATCACGTCGGGTGTCTCCAAGAACCCAAACAGGCGTTCTATCTTACTCAACCACTCCTCAGCATGTTGAGGGTCAGTGGAGCCTTCGAAAACTGGTGGCTTCTGGTGTAGTAACTCTTGAGAATGACTTTGGAGAATATCACAATGAGGATCTATAGCCAGAGTCTGAACAAGAAGTGTAGGTGGTACCTATCCTAGAGCTTGGATAGTGCGAATGATCACCTTAACCAGACTCGGATCCCCAATAGGTCTCGCTTCCTAAGGTTCAGTAGCAGCCTCTTTTTGGATCTGATTCCCATGTCTTTTCAGAGGCATGATGATAAACAACACCAGAAAAGACATAGATTAAGACACCAACTGAGTAACAAGGAAAAATACTCTTAAAATAAGTAATAAATAAGATTTGGATTCCAATCTATCCAAATAAAAACAGCGAAAAAACTAGAACTAATCCACAGGTCGTATTTCCTTAAAATTCCCTGGTGACTTAAGGATCATTGCAGTGAGAGCTGGCCAGGCACTAAATCACAACTACGTCCTATGTCCTGACAATAAAACTCAAATCCATACTATTATCAAGTAAATATGTTCAAAAAACCTACCTCTGATACCAATTTGACATGAACCAACCCGGGTACCCTGGTATCCCGATAACCGAGCATGTCCTGACATTGCTCGAAGGGCATTCCCAATCCCCACGGGTCGGCGAATAGCACCTGGCATTGTAAAACATACAAGTAGGTAATGAATTTTCCACAAGTAAGTGGAAGCAAGAGTTAAACAAATAGTATGCATAACAAAGAAACTCCACTGGGAGCATTGTACCAGAAAACAAAGAGGCATAGAAAGCGCAAATTACTACAACCCAAGTACATAAAACTGTAAAACAAACCCAATGTACCCAAGGACACAACTCACCACGTTGAATACTCAACAGCTGCATCCACCTCCAAGTGATCCTTTCCCTATGCATGATCCTGGAAGGAGGATGTCTGCAAAAACCCAAAGGTAAAAGTAGGGTGTGAGCCTATGCCTAGTAAGATACCACCAGGGATTCCATAATAGATCCCAAAAAAATATTATCCAAATAAAAGATTTCAATTTTAAAGTAAACAGGTTTGGCAATAGGAAATCATATTTTAACAAATCATGCTATACATTTTCATGTAATGGAATTTTGACCAAGAAAAGTTTTACAATGATGAAATACATTTAAGATAATGGCCTAAATAAAAACAGTTAAATAAAATAGTTTCTGTAAAATCAACAGGCATGTAAAGCAGTTCAAAAGCATTGAAAAACATTTATACATCACATTTAAATATTTAGGTGAGCAACATGGTCATTTTCAAAAAAGTACGATAGTATTAATCAGTTATTGGATTCCGCACTCTATATGTGAACTTAGCAAAAATGTTTATACACACACCCCTATGACACTGGCCGAAGGATACTCATCATCAACCCATCGGGGATGTGACCCGCCGCAAGAATGTTTTAGAACATTTTCGTATTTTAGATTGTATCCAAATAACTCACTAACTACCTAAGGCTTTCATGAACTCTAACATGATAGGAGAACTATTTTAAGAATGCTTAAAATATGATCAATCCCATTCTTCCATTTCAAAGTTCCAATTCCATTCCATTTAAATCCACAATTGGTTTTATTAAAAAAACATTCCATTTTCGCAAGATAAAACCAATGGTTTCTATCAAAACTTTTTAAGCCATTTTCACCAGTTTGAAATCCATTCAAAACCAATTCGATCATTTCACAATTTATTTCCACAATTGAAATAATAAATTCAATTGAAAACATTTCCATCAAATACATAACTAAAATTCCACAATTTTAATTATCCAATTTCCATAAACACACCCACCCCAATTCAATGGAATTGGGGGTTTTCCAAATTCTCATGCCAAAACTGACTCAAATATCTCAATTCAAAGGAATTGAATTAAAATCAACAAGTGAAATAAATAAAGCAATGAAGATAATCAATTTGGCATGTCGGGACAGAACCACCTACCTCAGAGGTTTTGACCAAAACCACAACGGTTGGAGAACACTCAAGAGTCCCAGTTGATTCTCAAAAAACCCGTCCTAGATTCCCTATCCTAGAAAGACCAAGGCCAAAAATCATCATTTTGGCATTTACACACTTAGATCCACCCATAAAAGGCGTAGATATAAGAAATCAAGGGAATAGGGGAAGTAGATCTAAGAAACCGATCAAGAAAGAACAAGAACGATCACATGCCTAGAGAATCCTACTTCGATTCACCAAGAGGAGCCTTTGGATCACCTCTAGAATAAAGGGAGAACCTTCTCTGACCCTAGTAGAAGACAAATCCTGAGTTAGGGACACTTAGGAGAAAAAAATAAGCATTTAGAGGAAAAACGGCCGAGATCCACAATTTAAGGATCTAATTTTTAAGTGACCGCATGGTTTTTTCACATGGTTAGTCAAACCGTGTGCACACCGTGCCAATATCACTGTACATGGTTTCTAGTCCACACGGTTTAGTCACACAGTTTACAAAACCATGCACACACCGTGTGTACCCCACTGTCCAGTGATTCTAGGTTGGCATGGTTTGATTGCATAGTTTATCAAACCGTGTGCAAACCGTGCATAACCCATTGCCTTTTCGTTTTACTTAAATTTTATCCCAAACACACCCTCGAGTCACTACTCCAAAACAGAGGCACTTGGAGACATCAAAAGGGCCTGAAAACGTAACAGGATGTTAGAGATTGTATTCGTATGAGTTGGAACGATTTATACCTACCTTTAGAGAAAGGATAAGGTTAACAAAAACTAATAAATATTGTCCAATATATAGGGGAAAATAGATCTAATCCATTTATGAAAGAGTATACAACATGTAGAAGGGTTAAACACTATGCCCCATGACACCAGGTTGTGCCCATGTAAGCAGCATGTTTCCTTCCAACTATGTCTTTGGAGTACGACGTGGTATGTAGATTTCATATGTTTTCAACCCTTGTATTTGTACTTGAATCCAAATAATATACTTCTTCATTTGTACTATTACATCGCTTCACCTATGTACCTGGTCAAGGTTGTACCATTTGGGGGAGTACACACCTTATAGTAAATCTATGTACTCTATTTCATCTCCCTATACATTCCCAAAGTGTAAACTATGTATCTGGGGATGGACCACACACTGTTTGATAGTCTGAACTTGACATGTGATGTTTAACATCTTCTGTATCCCTATCCACTGATCAAGGTTCTACACAATTTGTGTAGATCTGGTTTACATGCATTTTTGTCAAGATTTTCTAGAAATAATATTCCTCCTTCCATGTATTATTTGTAACCTCTAACCTTCGATATGCTGATATTACTGCCAAGAAAAAAAATATTCGAGATCTCCAAAGATGTTTCATCATAGAACAATATTTTTCCACACAATATATACTCATAAAATGGATCCAATTGACTTTCTTGATTCCGCACTCAAGAAGGATGAAGAATGTGAATTTGGAGATCCACCATCATTAGAATCACTCCATCTCCATCATTAGAACTTCATCATTCCATTTTGATACCAGATCTAAAATATCATATTTTTGTTCCAAGAATCAGGTGTGCAATGATCGATTAATTGAGATATGTCGAGTTGTGGGCCAAAAAAAGAACACACGTGAAGAAGGATGAATCAGATTACAAAAGCACAATAACTAGAGAGGGGAATGAAACTCGAACAATTTTATCGTCTATCTTGATAAATAACTATTATAACAACAATAGAATAAACAAATAAAAATAATTATTTATCTCTCATCAAAAACCCCCAAATATAATCGTATCCCTCAATATGATGGATATTTTAATAAATTCATTCATCAATTTATTCACATTTTTTGTAGGACTACAGAAGAGGTAATGAAATAATTAAAACAAATGACCTACCTCAATTCAAATATGCCATTAATGAAGAATGATTCATGTATTGTTGTCATTATCAGCATCCTTTGAATTAGAGGAGGGTATATCAATGATCTGAATTCCATTTTTTTAAAATGAGGGGATTTCCAGAGCACTCTCCAATGATCCTAATGCATCTCCAATGTTATACAACTAAACCTGTGATTTCATCCTAATAATATATTTAATAATGAATGAGTTTTTCTATTCGTAAAATGGAATAAAATAATTTTATTGAATAATTTGATTCATTTCTATTCTTTTGATGACTTTTCCCAAAATGACCCATATCGAACAATTTTATGTCATCTATGAGATAAAACTTGTCTTATTTACTCAATAATTCTCTCAGATTTCAAATATGATCCCATGTTTAGATGTTATTCCACTTTTTTGGAAAACCATGCACACCATGTATTTAATATATTTAATATACTTCAATCATTTGTTATGGGAACACCAGGCCTTATAATCACACACTCTCTCAGCGCTTAGTCTCAAAAATAATCTATAATATATTAAAAAAATAATACACTAAATATCCGAGTATTTACATTATTCCCACATTGGGGATTTATGTCCAAAAAATCCAAAAGAAGGGATACTCCAAAACATGTTGTTATTGAGAATGATTTTGAGCATCCTTCTCCCATGTTCTCTTATGTAGATACCCTTGTTGACACATAACACACACAAAAGAAATCAATCACCATTGAAGGATCCTCTCTTGCCGATCCTCAATATCTATAGTGTACTCTGCAAAGGTCACTCCATCCTCACTCTCTAGATCACCCTAGTTGATAACATGTGATGGGTTATGAATGTAGATCTATATATTTGACACGTGGAATATTTCATGTACCCAGTCAAACTCTGTTAGTATAGATAAGAAATACACCACCATGAAAAAATTACGTAATATCTAGAAAGGTCTAAATAATCTAAAAAATAACTTGTGTCCCCAAAAATATATATGAAACCCACATCGAGGTGAATCCCCTAAGAACAACCGGTCCCCTTCCTCAAACTAAAAATGACTTTTTCACCTGTTAGAATAATAATTTTGGTGAATTTATTCTTTCTTTATCCACTCTTAGATGATATTTACCTTTTCTATTGTACCAAATACTAACTATGAACCCATGAGTGTTGAATCTCTTAGGTTAGTCCAAAAATTTGGTGACGTGAAAGGTCTCCCATATAAATCCTCAAATGGTTCCATACCGATGGTGGAATGGTAGATGTTGTTGTACATAAAAACAATAATTGGTTGGTGATCCTCGCAACTATGGAAAATTTATATCTTTAATGTTTGCTTCATGTCATCGAGAACATTAGTGGTCCCCTCATTATGGCCCTCTGTCTAAAGGTGAAATAGTATGCTCAAGAATAACTAGGTCCCAAACACCTCCTATAATCTCTTCCATAATAAGGATGTTTGGGTATTATAGATAATCATAAATTTATGTCCATGCTATAAGACTATCTCCTAAACATAGATTTGTTTGATTCTATCTACTAAACTCTTCTCTCAGAGAGCTATGATGTGGCCCGACATGGTTAGTCATTCTACAAATACCCAGATGGCATCATGTCCCCTGGATATACATTGTAAGACCATCATGAATTAAATATTTATCCCATTCCAGTACCATTCAAGAACCTTAAGGGGTTGATCCAATCCTATTAAATTATGGTTCTCATAATTCATTATTTGATAATTCAGGAATCAAGGTACAATCTATTGAACTCCTTTAATCATCTATAGCCACCAAAAATGAAGTTGAAAGAATTGGTGAATCTTTTAAAAAGTTAAATGTTGTGCCAAAGGAGAAGTGTGGATCGCTCTCAGAACCTCCACATGCAACATCACTTATACAAGTGTCAATCCTTATAAAAAAATCCTCCACACCTTTAGAATATTTATCATGATAATGACCTGTTGATATCTTAGCATGGGGGGTTATGCTTTCCGTTATTCCATGTTTTCCCTCCCGGACACTCTATAACTATGTTGGGGTAATAACCATCTATGGAAGGTAAGATGAACCATATCCATTCAAACTGGATAACTGTAATTAGTCCTATTTCCTTGAACCACATTCAATAACTATGAATTAGATATCCCACTGAGATAATCTACTACCTTGTTACCCTTCATAATAATGTAGAAAATATTGATGTCAAATTCTGGGAGGAACATTATCCATCACCTATAACTGAAGATACAATTCATCTATGAGAATATATAAATAAAACTCTTTTGATCATATTATATGAAAAAATACTCTCCCATCTGGTAGTGTCACCATATATTCAATGAAAATAGTACCACTACTAACTTAAGATCATGGGAAAAAATTTTCTACTGATGTGGAATCATTATGAGTGAAAAATTGGAAATCCTCGCTTGCCTCTTCATCAACACACCAAGACCAGTTTTATATTCATCACAGAACACTATGTATTGATCACCCTCCTTGAAAATCATAATATTTGAGCACTCATCAATCTCTACCTCAACTGATGAATATGTTGTGATAACTTCACCTAAAACATGAAAGGAATCCCCTTTTGAGTCAAACTAGTCATGGGTGCTGAAATCCTGAAAAAATCCGGTATAAATTTTCTGTAATAGTATAGCAACCTAAGGAAGCTTCAATACTCTATCACACACTTAGGTGGATCCTAATTTAACACTTCCTCAACATTTTTTGGGTCCACAACCAATCCATCCCCTGAGATAAAATGTCCCAAAAAATGGACTTCTTGAATATAGGACTAGAACATTGAGATATTTCTATATAGCCAGTTCTACGAGATTACATCTATAACTATCATATATGTCTCATGTGATCCTCTACAGACGCTAGGTACATAAGGATATCATAGGAAGATACTATCGTGAAACAGTATATGAAAGGTTGGAAGATATACTTCGTGAGTCCTGTGAACCCTTCTAGGGATATTTCATGCCTATTATAATCACCATGTACTCATAGTGATTATTGTGACATCTGAATGTCTCCTTTGTTATATTCTCATCCAGTAATCACAGTTGGTGATAGCCTGATCTTTGGTAAACCTTCAAGAACCATTATTCCCCTATCAAGTGCTTATTTATGTTCATTGATAACCATAAGTTGATAATTGTTATTCACTATCACCAAGTTCAAGAGACGGTAGTCCACAAACAGCCAAAATCACTTATCATCCATCTCAGAAAACAAAAGCGTGGCTTTCCACAGTGAAACATTGGGTCTCACAAATTCATTACTTTGCATGTCCTTTAACCTCACCATCTACCCTTGTAGCTCTATGTGATCCATCTGATATGTTCGCATAGTTATTGGTGTCATCCTGAGGTGTAGATCGAAGCAGCGGTGTATCTCTCAGTAGAGAGGTAAACCTATAACATCTTCAAGGAAAACATTTTTTTACACTTGCACCACTATAGAAAACTGGAAACTCATAAAATCTACCACACCAAGGGTTATTCATTCCAACTAATGGGTGATTATTTCTTCCATCCTATGCATAAGACCATCTTGTGCTGCATAGGTTTCCTTTTCACCAACAATGGGGAAAGTGGTTCCACTACTGTAGACACACCATTGCCTACCCCTAAAATTTTCAATATGATCCTGAACTATGGATGACTAGTGAAAACCAAGAATGAAATTGTAAGGCCTTGATGATGATACCATGTGGCTATAGCTAAAAATTTCTCCTCCATGATTTAGGTTACATTATTTTCAAAATTATGTGATCAATGAGCCTTCCCTAGTAGGTGGTTACAAGCGTAAGTGTTGAATTGGTGGTTCAACTGAAATCTCTATGTCTAAAAAAAGATATGTGGTAAGAATATAATTAATATAACCTTTATAAATCATTAATAAATATAAGGTATAATAGTCATAGATTGCACCTTGAAGCATACCATGAGATCATGGGTTGTGAGACTCGAACATCATCAGCTTTCCCCTCCCATATACTCCATCCCAATGATCCTGGTGTGCACCACCTAGGGTGGTGGTGGCAACAAGTCAAAATGTTGACCACATCATAATTCTCTCCCAGCACCTCCTCTATGTAAACATAACAATGATATTGAATACTCCTATCTATTTCATTATGTTAGTGGCTGATCTACTTTTTCTTTATCATCTGTATGGAAGGTCAGATGATCATGGTTGAGATGTACCCAGTCATCGCATTAGTATCACAACCTTTATCAAGGATGGATACAACCACCATGTATGACTTATATCACATATCCACTATCCTGATAACTAATCCTGAAACATCTTCCATGTCCAAGTCTCTAAAGAAGACATCAGCTACCTACTTCCAAGGCCTCTGCTCCTGCTTTCCCACTATTTACATCCATTGGCTATATCAACTCATCCCTGAAACTATCAACAACCAAATATTACTCTTCAATCTCATTAAAAGTAGGATTGTTTAAATGTATAACACTGACTCCTATGTATCTAAGAATAACTCTCTCAAAGGTCTGAGCCCTGCAAAACTGATCTCTAACAACATCCATCAAGTACATTCGACTATTGGTAAAACTTGATGAATACTCAAATACTGTCATGCTTCCATTATGGGGCTTCAAAATCTTCAAGATACACACAACCCTCAGTGTAGCAAATATAAAATCCATTCTGAAGAGATACTTAAACATAGTAAACAAAAGAGTCATATCATCAAAAGATAGGGTATCTGACCACCACCATCGCCATGCTGATCCATGTAGAAGGATCACAACTAGGACTATAATATGATTTTATGGTGTATTGAATATACAAAAAACTCATGTTACCCACTCAAGACAGTCGTCAAACACCTTTGGTTCAATTATCACCTCAAAACCTGAGATTTCACTATCACTAAAACTTTTGATGTACGCTCAGCCTCCTCTCCACATCTACTTGTACTAAAAGTACCACATGTTTCTTTACAGGTGGGTTTATAGATTGTACACCACTTAGAGTTAAATCTTATAAACTAGTACCTATATCAAAGCATCATCAATGAGGGAATTATCCTCGTTTTCTTTATTATGAATACTAGCTAGTATACATCATAGTGTAATTCTATGAGTAATCAAGATGTACTGTGGTCAACATTCATTTTAGGAGAGGTGACCTATGAAGGACTTTGAAAGAAAACCTATTCCCATATGACGTCATTACCATTTTCCCAGAAACTAGTGTTTACAAACACTGAGTTGAAAAACATCTGATCAGAGTCATACTGTACAGATTCGTCATCCATCATACCAACATTGGAGTCCTTGGCCCGAAATAAGAAGTCAAAGTACATTACACTATTTCTCTAAACAAATCTCATAGACTCTTATTATTATCATAGAACTTACCACCTTGGATATCACTCTGTCACTACCTATCCTAGTGGGGCCTGTGAAGTGATTCCCTAAGCAAACCTCCAATATTCCAGGGGCTGGTGACCAGCACTGAGAAGGAATATCACTTACATGGGAGGAGTTTTTTTAATTAAGTGTATAAACACACACATCTCCATGTTCATAAAAATGATCAAATGTAAGAATCATTAAGTAATCGTGCATGCATACATTTGAATCTCATAACTAGAGTACATAATGAAGTAAATTAAAGTAAATGGGTTCATATATAATCCTAAAAAATGAATCCTTTAACACAAGTCCAACATTGATGTAAATGTGCTGAGACTGCTGTATGAAATCCATAAGAACACACCCTGTATGTGTCATCTCACTAAGCATCATCTAGCCCTAGTGTACTTAGGACTCCATCAAAAGTTTGATCATCTGCACGGGACATGACACGGTTGGTAAATGCCGGTGCATGGGTGAGTATAACAATACTCAGTAGGACAAACCAAAACCAAATAATCATATAAAAGTAGAAACAATGTCAGATAAACAAAGTTATATGTGTACAAAAAAAAGAAGAATAAATAGATATACTCTATCTAAGATGCATAGTCTATAGGTAAGACACAACTATAGTATAACATCCTAGAATTCCAACTCAAATATCCCATGAAGAACTCATCCATGAGTACACACTCTTGAGTGTGATAACGATGACGACGTCTGTATGATAAGTACTTCTCATCGAGTCTTGTAATGATAAAGAATACACTGATAGATCTGAATATAATATGATAAATAGATGAGGTTCACAAACAATTCCATTTGTTATTATTAAAAAATAATAATAGAAAATGTATCCTTATGTATACATTTTATATGAAACAATCTTATATTAGTGATTCACTATTTGAGAGATGTTTTTTATTTGGTGGAATTTGAAGTTTATCCCTATCCTAAAATCAAATAAAGGTGGTGGATTGTGGTCAGGATCTCTAATTGATATGAAAATAGTTAAATAATTAGTGACATATGATCTTTTGCGGAAGTCTAATATAATCCTTGATCAGTCTTATAAATTCACTGGGTTTTTTCATACAACACATGGGGGTGTGATTATTCATTGAAGTGAGATCTTATTATTTAATTACACTTGAAAAGATATGATACCAAAAAATGGTACCCTCTATGTGGTGCCCATTAACATCAGATATGGGTGGTTTTATGGAATTAATGTGGATTCATCAACCATATAGTGAACACAACATCCACTAAATGGATCAAATCACTAAATTTTATTAGATATAAATCCAATTTCCCATATCATCCACAAAAAACCACCTTAGTATACAATATTTAATGAAAAAATAATCATCCAAAAAATGATCATAAGTACACTAATTGGTAGTTCCAAATAGAAGCGTAGTGATCATGGATTTTATGAGGGGGGAGTGGACTGTAACAACCCGAACTTTTAAATATTATTTGTTTCCTAAATTTGTGTGTTATTTAATTTTATACTCCACAATAATGTATTCATTAATTAATGATGTGATACTATTTGGTTTCGACTATTATATGAATGTTAGTCAATATAACCATTGGAAACAAAACTATTAACATTACAATTATTGTTTATATATACAAGTGATCTTGGTTAATTAATAAAGAAAGAATAGTCGATGGCCTCATCCAGTAGACTCAAGCCATACAAATCCCATATGTTAGAGCTTGGGAAGGAGGTAGAATCTTTGGGATTTTCTGTGGACCAAGTTCAAGCTAAGCTTCAACATGTGAAGCTTGAATAAAATCACTTAATTGAGAATTTCAAGCTAATAGAAATCACCACTCGGGAAATTTTTTCCGAGCCACCCCAAGATTCTATCACCATAGCACACCTTACACTTAGGTCCTATGCAGGTGTTATAATGGGCTATGTAACGAGACCACTGTTACGTTGTGTAATCATTTTGTATAAATAAAATTGTTATTTCTTATTATAATAAATTTGTGAATTTCAAATATCTCGATAAATGTAGGATAAAAATATAGTTCCATATTAATAATGAATTTGGGAAAAAATGGTATTTTAAAATATTAATGTAAACCTTAAATAATTAATAATTTGAGATGGTTTTCAAAAAATATTCTTCTATAGTTGTGATCAGTAAGAAATTTAGAGTCTAATAAGATCAACTTTATTTTTAGTGAATTGTAAAGTATGAATAGTAATATACCCTTATGAACACTAATGAATAGTAATGAATAGTAAATTATCCAAAACAATAGAAACTTAACACATGAATGGATAAATACAATTTAGACATCTTAAAAGTTAAAAAAGCTATTATATTATAAGTATTTTTATTTTTGTATGTCATAAATATTTTATATACAATTTTATAATTAATTTAATAATTTAAAATGAAATTTTATTTCCATAAAATTTAATCATAAATTGTTACTTTATTTTATTATGGTTATACGATAATTTAATAGGACGTTGATTACTTTTTCATGGTGTTACAAAATAAGTTATAGTTTTAGAGTGGTTTTTTTGAATAAATAATGAATTATTTAAGAATTAAATTAAAAATATGTAACAAACTTATTTTCATAAAATTTATTTCAGTTTTTAATTCAGAGCATTGATATTAGGTTAGGGTAAATTTTTTTATTTTTCTGAAACAATTGAATTTTAATTGATTAGTAAAAATATAGTTTTGAGTTTTGGGTTTTTAATGACACCATTGATGATGTAATCTTGATGTAATAAATCGGGACAACTTATTAATAGTATGATATGTTATGAGGTGTCCCAGGTGGACAATATGATAGGAAAATAAAATGGGCAAGCCCATGGTTTTTCATAAACCACCGGTGATGTGTCTCATGAAAATTAATTAAATATTCTCTCACATTTCATATAAATACCAAGAAATTACCTAATTAATTTCATTCCAAAATCCCTTTCAACGAAGTTCTAGTTTTTTTCCTCCCAAATGGTCCTACCAAGGGGCAGTCAAGCCCCCTAGGTCCCATCCTTCATGATTTCGATGTTACTCTTTAATGTAAGGGAACCTTTCACCCTCTTCTTTTTAGTCATGATTTCCTTTATGTTATGTATTCTAGTTTCCATATTCTTATGTGGGAGTATGTTATTATATATTATTATTATTGTCCATTTCATTTCCAAATGATGAGATACCCTTTCCGCTCTCATCAATTTATTTTCGGAATTTTTAAGTGATGTCGTTAGGCTGCGGAATTTTTGTAAATGAAATCACATATTCTATTTTCTTTGACATTTCCTTTTCATGTGGTATGTCAATAAAATATCTATACCATGATCTTATTATGTACCAATATTTTATTATGAATTATTTACAAGTGGATGAATTTATTCCCCTCATTTATTAATGTTTTCTAAAACAATGTTATATAGTTGTTATGATCCAGAATTCTCATCTCAAAATCTCTTCTATTTTTCATAATAAATTCTATAGTATTATTTATGTGAAAACCCAATTTTATTTTCATTTCCAGGGGTATTCATCAATAAAAAAATTTATCAATTTTATTCTGGAATTGACATACATATAACTCTCACACCCTTTTCATGGGTTATAAATGACATAATGACCTTATTTTTAAGTACTTTTTAAATATCATGATTTTTATATGAAACCAATTTCTTTGATTCTATTTTGGTTATTTATGAAATGATTGATTATGAGATATGTGGATCACATGAAAATAAATATATATTAAGGTTGCACCCTGATAGCACTCTAATTCATTGTGTGAAGAATTAATCTCTAGAGATGAAATGTTTCACGATACCTTGGTGAATAACCTTGGTAATATTTTTGTGAGACCGTGGGAATAAACCATGGTGATATGTTCATTAATGTCTAAATGAAATATCTTAGCCACAAATTCAAGTCACGATTCATGTTATTTTTTATGATATGCATCTTTTTCCATTGCTCATGTCTTGTGTCTTTCATCAAGTTCTTATTGATATCACAAGTAAATTGATTCCTTTGATTCCTTTACTGGGCCTTCTGCTCAAACTTTCCTTTGATGTATGTCTCCACGTTATGAGATGATGCAATTGTACATAGTATGAACATATGATGAATCCTTAAAATGGATTATAAGAATTTTTTATGTTGTTTTCATGTTTTATGTTTCTAATTTCCAAGAGACTTGAATTTAAAGATCCTTTATTTTTAAAATTTAATGAAAAGTTGTCTAATAAAAAGGCGGGATGCAGTAGATTGTATCAAATGAAAGATTAGTTATTTATGAAATTAGGCCATGAAAACATTAGGAAGAATAATATATAAAATTTCAAATATTGGAAAAATTTCGAGTATTTTGGTGAGTAACGAGTAAGTGGTTTATCAAGAAAAAACATCCATGTCTGGATATAAACATGTAGAGGCAGCTCTGGCATAGATGTAATGAGTGAAAACTCTAACAAGGAGTTTCAATATTTACTCGGGGTATCCTGGTACACAACAACGGGCCTTGCTGCACTATTAGTTATGACACTCCTTTGGGGATATGTCGGGTTAATCATAAGATTTTTATGAATAATTATGAATGATTTATAGAGAAATGTAATTGTTTAAAGCAAGAAGTTATAAGACATAAAATCTTTTATGGTTAAAAAATTCATAAATCAAAAATTTTCTAACTATGGATTTATTTTTTATGAAAATTTACAGCAATATGAGGAACCAGGAAAATGGGGACCGCAATGGAACATGCATTGACAGCCCTCCGATGGAAGAAGGAATAAAAACATTCATACGAATGATGAACCAACTAACACCAGTTATGGGAAATAACTTGAATCAAGTTGAGAGATGGATATCACCGTGAAGGGAACAAATTTATGTTGAATTCTTTATGAGTCAACAACCACCAAACTTCAGCAGATCTACAGAACCATTGATTGCTGAACAATGGATTAGCTCTATCGAGAAGATCTTTTATGTGCTCCGCTGTTCTGAATGAGAGAAGGTTACCTTGGCTATTTATAGCCTAGATTTATAAGCTGATCCATGATGGGAATTGATTAAAAATACAAGGCTAAGAGTGGAAGTTTAAGGTATTGAGTGGGAAGAGTTTAGAGAGATATTCTTTAACATGTATTTCCCTCGATCAATGAGAACAAGAATGGAGAAGGAGTTTCTTGAGTTGAATCCGAAGGATAATGAATCTTTGGGAAGCTACGAGATAAACTTCACAAGGATTTCACATTACACCTCTAGCTTTGTCATGGATCCAAATGGTAAGGTTAATAGATTTTTCGGTGGACAGAGACCTCATCTTTAGAAGAATCTAGCCAACCTAGATTACGATAGATGTAAGAAGATCGTGCGAAGTGCGATGAAAGTCGAACTGGAGTTTGGGGAGATGTAATGGTCTCATATATCCAATGAGAAGAAAAGATCTATGGAGACAAGCTTAAAGAGAACCTTAGATTAGGGAAGAAGAAGGAAAGAAAGTGAAATGTAACACATGTAATAAATGTGTGGAGAAGCATTCAGGGAACTGCCTGCTCAGTAGCAGGAAATATTACAAGTGTGGTAGAGATGGACACATTGCGCAAAAGTTTTGTAGTGAGGTGAAGCCACAACTTCCCAACACTAATGACAACAGGAAGATGGTTCCAGACCTACCTGATGTCCAATTTTATATTTGTGGGCAACTTCGGAACTTTTCCAATCACTGTCAAAATCTGAGGGTAGTGAAAGGGAATCACCAGCAGCCTTAGCAACTGCCAAGAGAACAAGGTCCTAATTTTTCAATAACTATTTCTGAAGTTGAAGTTCCAAATGATGTGGTGGCAGGTACTCTTGTTTTTCTCTGAAATCTATAATGTACTTTTTTTGATTCTTATTCTACCCATTCCATTATTCCCTCCATGTTTTCAACAAATTTAGAATCATCAAACAATTTTACAAAATTAGAGTTATCAATCAAGACTCCTGGTGGGATTATCCAGGAATCTTCGGTGTTTATAAACTCTAGTATTTATTTTAGTGAGCACAATCTTATCACAAATCTAGTAGTCATTCCCACACTAGATTTCAACATTATACTAGGGATGGAAAGGCTCTCATATAATAATGCTAAGATCAAATGTAGAAGTAAATAATAATTAGTAGTCTTGAATGGAAAACCTATAGTTATCTTCCAAGGAGAGATATTTCAACCTGATCATTGTTTATAAGAACCCCTTATATCCTTCCTTATGGAGTTGATTGGTGAAGAAGAAAAAGGAAATTAGAGTTTGAGGATAGAAAATATCCCCATCATCTAGAAATATGTTGACGTATTTCCGGAGGAGTTACCCAGACCTCCCCCATAAAGAGGTAGAGTTCCCCATTAAACTCTATCCTGGGTCTCATCCGATATCTAAGACCCCCTATATAATGGAAAATGTGGAGCTAGAATAATTAAAGAAACAACACCAAGATATTTGGGAGAAGGGTTTTATCTGAACATGTGTGTCTCTTTGGGGAGAACATATTCTCTTATTTAATAAGAAGGATAGATCGATGCGACTATGCATTGATTATAGAGAATAGAATGGGATCACCGTGAAGAACAAATACCCTCTTCCATGAATTGATGACTTATTTGACCAAATTCACGAGGCTCAATTCTTCACAAAAATTTATCTATGATATTTTTATCATCAATTGTGGGTGAAGAAAAAAATATTCCAAAAACTACCTTCTAATCAAGATTTGGGCATTATGAGTTTGTTGTTATGCCCTTAGAACTGACTAATGTACCTTATATTTTTATGGATTTGATGAATAATGTATTTAAGTAATACCTTGATAACTTTGTGTTAGTTTTTATTGATGATATTATGATATATTCCAAAAGTATCAAGGAGCATGAGGATCATATACGGGGCATTTTGAAAACTCTTCAGAAGGAGAAACTTTTTGGAATGTTCAGAAAATGTGAATTTTGGATAGAAAAAATTTATTTCTTGGTGGAAATTGTTACCAATGAAAGAATCACAGTTGACCCTACAATGACAAAAGTTGTAGAGGAGTGGCCTCATCCTACAACTATAACCAAGATTCACAGTTTCCTTGGATTAGAGGGATATTATAGGAAATTTGTAAACAAAAATTCATGACTTTATAATCCATTAACCAAGTTAACTCGAAATTGGGTCATGTACATCTGGATAAAGAATTGTGAGGAAAGTTTACAAGAGCTAAAAAAGATATTGGTTACTGAACCCATGTTAACTCTGCCCTCAAGTGGAGAAGGATTTGTTATTTTTAACGATGCATCTCTGAAAGGGCTTCAGTGCATCCTCATACAAAATGACAAAGTCATTACTTATGCATCTCGACAGTTGAAGACGCATGCGTAGAACTATCCTACACATGATCTGGAGATAGCTACATTCAATTTTCCACTCAAGATATAGATTCACATTTTTATGGAGAGAATTTTGATATATACATAGACCATAAATGTTTGAAGTATATTCTCACCAAAAGTAATTGAAAATGAGACAAAGGAGATGGTTGGAACATCTGAAGGACTATGATTGCTCAATTCATTATCATCCCAAAAGAGAAAACAAAGTCATTGATGTATTATGTAGGAAAGACCCAGTTGTTCTTTCCATGACGAGGATTCAAATAGATCCTTTGATCAATGACATAGTAAAGCTAGACATGGAAATTATATGGGAACATACATCATCAACCCTTACCCAAATTCTTTATCAACCATCATTACTAGAGGAGATCAAGAAAGCTCAGAATAAAGATCCTTTGTTGTAGAAGAAATTTGGGGCTATGAAGTATAGGAAGTTTCCTAAGTTCAATATTGATCATGAAGGTATACTGAAATTTCATACAAGACTATGTGTTCCATATATTATAGATATAATGAAGTAGATAATGGAAGAAGCTTATAGCTCTACTCTCTCTATTCATCTTGGATGCATGAAAATGTATAGGGACCTTCGTGATCATTATTGTGGGATAATATGAAAAGGGAGATTGCTGACTACACTTCGAGGTTCCTGGTATATCAGCAAGTGAAAGCAGAGCGACAACATAATAAAGGGGTGTTGCAACTACTACCCATACCAGCATGGAAGTGGGACAATATCAATATGGACTTTGTCACTGATCTCCCGAGAAATTCTGAGGGAAACAATGTGATATGGGTTAATCTAAAACATCTCACAAATAGTGCCCATTTTATCTCCATTCGAAAATATTTCTCTCTTGATCAAATTTCCAGGATTTTCATAAACGAAGTGGTAAGGATACATGTTGTTCCACTTTCTATCATATTTGATCGTGATCCAAGGTTCACATAAAAATTCTAGATAAGTCTTCAACATGATCTAAGTACCTAATTGAATTTTAGTACAACGTATCAACCCAAAACTGATGGACAATCTGTAAGGACTATTCAAACACTCATGGTCATGCTGAGAACATGCTCAACAGAATTTAAGGGAGGATGGGATCAACATCTCCCTTTAGTTGATTTCTCTAACAATAATACCTTCCTCTCGAGTATTCAAATGGAACCCTATGAAGCTTTATATGTGAATTGATGTATAAATCCTACCTTTTTGCATGAAGCTGGTTAGAGAATGCTTCTTGGGACTGATCTTGTGAAAGAGATGACATAAAAATTTCATTCCATCCAACAACACATTAAGGCTGCTCAGATTCGGAAAAAGAGCAATGCCGACCACCGTCGAAGCGACATGGAGTATGATGTTGGTGTCAAAGTATTTCTTCTAATTTCACCTTGGAAAAGAGTCATGAGGTTTGGGAGGAAAGATAATCTTAGCCCTAGGTACATTAGCCCCTATGAAATCCTTGACCACGTAGGAGGAGTGGCATATCAGCTAGAACTTCCTTCAAATCTTACACATGTTCATGTTGTATTCCATGTATCCCTCTTGACGAAGTACATACCTGACCCTTCACATGCACTAAATCTATAGGTGGTAAAACAAGAACATGTCATCTCTTGTGAGGAGAAGCATGTGGAGATATTGGATCATAAAGACAAGGTTCTACACAACAAGAATATCCATTGTGTTATGGTGTTGTGGAGGAACCACAAATGCGAAGAAGCCACGTGGGAACCAGAGGAGTCTATGAGGCAGAAGTACCTACAACTTTTCCCTTTTTAGGGTAAGAGTTAAAATTTAGAGGATAAAATTTCTTACGGGTTGAAAAATGTAACGACCTGAACTTTGGAATAATATTTTTTTAAATTTGTGTGTTATTTCATTTCATACACCACAAAACTATATCCTTTAATTAATGAAGTGATACCATTGGGTTTCAACTGTTATATAACCGTTGGTCAATATGACCATTTGTCAATATGATTGTTGGAAACTAAACTATTAACATTACAATTATTGTTTATAAATAGAGGTGATATTGGTTTATTAATACAGAATGAAGAGTCGATGGCCTCAACCCGTAGACCCAAGCCATACGAGTCCCATCTATCAGAGCATTGGAAGGAGGTATAATTTCAAGTCTTTTCTCCAGAACAAGCCCAAGATGAGCTTTAACATGTGATGTTTGAAAGTAATCACATAAGAAAGAATTTCCAGCTGATAGAAATTACCACTCGAGCATTATTTTTCAAGCTGCCCCAAGATTCTATCACTGTAGCACACCTTACACTCATGTCCAATGCAGGTTTTATAAGGGGCTATGTAACAAGACCGCAGTTACGTTTTGTAATCCTTTTGTATAAATAAAATTGTTATTTCTTATTATGTTAAATTTGGGAATTTTAGATATCTAGATAAATATAGGATTAATTTATAGTTCCATATTACTAATAAATTTTTTAAAAAGGGCATCTTAAAATAATAATGTAAACCTTAAATAGTTAATAGTGTGAAATGGTTTTCAAAAATTTGTCTTCAATAGTTGTGATCAGTAAGAAATTTAGAGTCTAATAAGATCAACTTGATTTTTAGTGAATAGTAATATATGAATAGTAATACAACCTTATGAATAGTACTGAATAGTAATGAATAGTAAATCGGCCAAAAAAATATAAACTTCTCCCATGAATGTATAAGTACAATTTATACATATTAAAAATGAAAAAATGATCATAGTATATGTTTTGTTATTTTTATATATCATAAATATTTTTTTTACAATTTTATAATTAATTTAATAATTTAAAATGAAAATGTATTTTCTTAAAATTTAAACATAAATAGTTTCTTTATTTTCTTATGTTCATACGATAATTTTATGGGACCTTGATTACTTTTTCAATGTGTCACAAAATAAGTTATAGTTATAGAGTTGTTTTTTCGAATAAATAAATATTTTATTTAAAAATAAAATTTAAAATATTTTTTAAAAAATTATTTTCATAAAATGGGGTTGATTTTTGAATTCAGAGAATCAATATTATGTTAGGGTAAATTTTTTGGATTTTTCTGAAACTACTGAATTTTTGGTGAATAGTAACAATACAGTTTTGAGTTTTATATGTTTAATGACATCATTGATGATGTAATCATGATGTAATCATGATGTAATAAATCTGGTAGACTTGTGGATAGTAAGAAATTTTATGAGGTGTCTCAATTGGCCAATACCATGGGAAAAATACCATGGTATGCCCATGGTTTTGCAAATACCACCGATGAGGTGTCCCTTGGAAATTAATTAAATATTCCATCACATTTCCTATAAATACGAAGCCATTCCATGATTCATTTCATTCCAAAATCCTCCTCAACGAAGATCTGTCCTTTCTAACACCCAAGGAGTCCTCATATGGTTCCTACAAGCCCCCAAGGTCCCAACCTTCAAGCATTCAAAGATACTCTTGAATGTAAGGGAACCTTTCACCCTCTTCCATTACGTCATGACTTCATTTATGTTATGTCTTCTAGTTTCTATTTAAATTTGTTGGTGCATGTTATTCTATATCAATATTAATTTCAATTTTATATTAAATTTATGGGAGACCCTTTCCACTATCATTAACTAATTCTATGAATTTTCAAGTGACCCTATTAGGCTGCCGAATTTTCATAAAATAAATCGCAACTTTTATTTTTTCCTTCGAGTTTCTTTTTTCTTATGGAATTTGCTTCAAATATCCATACCATATTCTTATTTATTGTTATTGTATACCCATATTGTATTATGAGTTATTTATGAGTGGGTGACTCATGTCCCCTCTCTTTTCAATGTTTTCTAAAACCATGTTATATAGTCGTTATGCTGCAGAATTTTAATCTCAAAATCTATCTCTATTTTTTGTCAAGAAATACTATTGTATTATTTATGTGAATACCCAATTATATTTTTCATTTACAGGGGTATTCATCAATACATAAAATTTATCTATTTGATTCTGGAATTGACATAAATAAAACCCACACTTCCATTCCATGGGTTATAGATGACATAATTATCTTATATTTAAGTACTTTTTAAACGTAAAGATTTTCACTTGAAACCCGTTTCATTGATTATTATTTGGTAATTTATGAAATTTATGATTATTATCTATGTGTGTCACATTAAATAAAAGACATATTAAGGTTTCTCCCTAATATCACTCCAATTCATAGAGTAAGGAATTAATCTCTAGATATTACATGTTTCACGATACCTTGGTGAAAAACCATGGTAATATATTTATGACACCATGGGAATAAAACATGGTGATATGTTCAACAATGTATAAATTAAATGTTGTAGCCACATATTTAAGTTGTGATTCATGTTTTTTATTATGATGTGCCTCTTTTTCTGTAGCTCATGTCTTGTTGTTTTCATAATGTTCTTATTGATATCACAAGTAAACTGATTCCATTTTTCCTTAATGGGCCTTCTGCTCACCCTTTCCATTGAAGTATTTCTCAAGGTTATGAGATGATGAAATTTTTATAAGGTTGAACTTATAATGAATCCATAAAATTGAATTAGAGTAATATTTTATGTTGTTTTCTTATTTTATGTTTCTGATTTCCAAACGACGTAAGACTTTAAAGATCATATGTTTGTAAAATATAATGAAAAGTTATGTAATAAAAAGGCGGGATGTGATATGGACTCCTATATTTCTCACGAAAATATATTATAACTACCCTAGATTATGTAATATATTCCTGACAATACGAAAACAAATGTTATAGCTTGTGATACAAAAAACCACAAGCATATATAAACCACAAAACACTGTGAACTTATTAACATCAAATAGTTATATCCTATCCATTACATTGAATGGTATGAATTAGAATATCTGAATTATGAAACATGTATGTCGACATATTTATAAAATGAATTCATTTTTTCTTAATTAATTAAAAACGTTAATAAAAATTATTTTAAAATAATTAAATATGTTTAATCAGAAAAGATTATTATGCTTATAATGTATTAAATTAAACACTATTGATAAATATTGGTAATGACATGTATATATTATATATTACACAAATCATTTTACAATTTATTTTAATTTTTTTAACATTTGATTAGAATAAACCATTTTTTACATCAAAATGGATTTTTCGATAAAGTATTTCTTGTAATAGTTTGCATGGTTTTATTTTAAAATGAAATTTATCAACTTATTTGAATGGAATATGATTAAAAGTGTTCAATATTTTTAATATAGAGGTTCAAATATTGTAAATAGTCCCCTTATATTAATGGTCAATATGAATAGTTACTGTGGAAAAATTTAGCACCTCAGTAAATGGTAACTATGATGATCATTGTTAAAACTAAATGAAAAAGACATAATTTGACATTATAATTAATATTAAATATATTTAATTAAATACTTACAACCTTAGGATCCAAATTGAATTTTTTAATGGACACATGTCCTTGAAAATGATATATATTATATTTATTCCAAATAATGTTACAAAGTGTCACTATAATACAATTAAATATTTTTATGCTTCAATATAGGGATGAATTCATGTTTTGAATAAACACTATTATCAACTAATTTTATAAAGAAATTATATTCAATATGGTTATTTATTTCCCATTTTAAGTGATTAAATAATTAACATAATTTCTTCTAGATCAATAATTATATTTTATTAAATATTATAATAATATAAACAAAATAATTAAAAAATTAAAAATGTAAGGAAATTTGATTGAGTTTTTCATGAACTGACCCAATAGGGGTCAATCCACAACAATCTAAATCTCACAGCTATAGTCTAGGGGCTGGAAACAATAACCAAAATGAATGACTAGTATTATAGGCCTTTTCCAAATTTAACTATACTCACAAACCATAATATCTCAATATAGAAGTGTATTTGAATAATAATAAAACAATGTAATATGTTGAATATAAAAATTCATGACAAAATACTATATGGTGTAAAATAGTATGCCTATAGTAAAATAAAATGTATAGGGTAAACATTCAAGATAAACCAAAAAGATGTCCCGATATGATGAAATAGGAAAAGGGTGAACAATTGAGAAAACCTATCTACTGATCTTCAGTCTCTTACAACTGTATATCGACCAATGCATCATGTATCCTAGTCCTCCTTTGTAGTCACTGGTGAATTGTCATTCATCTTCCTATATCATTACAATAGTGGGAAAATCACATGAATGGGTGATTTTGTACATACATATTAGGAATCCCTTGAATCTAAAGGGGAGTAGTAAGAGACATGATATGAATAGATAGTAGATAGCTCAAACCAAATATTGAGTGTACTGATCCAAAAGCATGAATAAAACATTATGTATATATATATATTCTAAACAAATTAAAATAATAATGAGAGAAGGGGATATCCATATCAAAAACTAGCCACGATATCGTGCCATCAGTTTTGATGGTCTATAAACAATCTCCAACATCTCAACATATGTTTGAAGACACATCCAATTCAAGCCACACCTCACTATTATGGGGAAGTTTTTTGGGGAACAATATATTTGATAAGGACGCATGAATTGGTAGAATATGTTTATATCACTCATTAAAAAAATAGTTGACCCATTCCTTTCCCAGTTGGAGGGTTTTTTATAGTAGTTTGTAGATGATCTGTGCCAATCCCTACTGGAGGGAGCCACTCTAGTAGTCATTAATGGAATCATGACCAACCCATTTAGAGGGTGACACTCTAGTAGTTTATGTCTCATACATAGATACCAATGGATGGTACCATTTACATACCTAGTAGAAGACCCATTCCCTACCATACAAGAGGGTTCCACTATCATAGTATATGACCAATGCCCATCCCATCAGTAGTGGGACACATAATTAATCAAGGACCCATGCCAAGTATCCACGGGAGGGGAACAGTTGATTGATATATAAAGTACACATTACATATCCTAGAATGATGGTGACACTATAGTAATAGATAAAGGCCCCATACCCATCTCAACTATAGGGTTCCACTAGGACATTCTATTAAGGACCCATGCCCTACCTTGAAGAAGTATACCACATTGATCTCTTTGATGATATTTCTTAATCACTTCGATTGTCATCATACAAATAAATAATATACATTGTCATAAAATCACATATCATATCTCAATCAACCAATAGATATTCTTCCATCACGTTCTGCATGGAAATACACTTAGGGTAGACTACTCACTATCTAAAATTCAAGCCCAAATGAAGGAAATATGAGATGATTAAGTTTCCTTGAAAATGAAGAAGGGGTATATATTGTGTAAGTGGACCCATGTGGAATGGTTTCCAAGTCCATCACATAGTTATTTCTTTATCGGTTCATAGATTTCTTCCCATGTACCCTTATAATTCATGTAAGAGGAATACAAATTATGTCTGATCCACTCAGGGTCCTTCTGGTGCTCCCTAGTAATGTATGTGTAAAACTAAATGAGTCTATATACATATGAACACATTGTGTTCCCAGCTATTCCAATGAAATTACAATCCCAGATTACACAAAGGGACCCCATTATAAGGTTCAAAGGGAATATAGGCCTCCCATATGGTGTGTGGTACATTTCATGTCTGAAACCCTAGCTGTTGTAGCCAAGGGGTCACATGTTGTGTGTTCATATTAACTATACAGTGAGTTTTTTGTAATTTACACAAAACATGGATTGGATCTTAGGTATTCAATATTCATATCCTATGTTATTAATATCTTCTAAGGAATCCAAAAAATGTTGGATCATACATTGGACATTGATTTTGACACTCCGATGGTCAGATATAAAACCACCAGCTCTTCCCACATGAACACCATGCACCTCAATCACCCCCACGAACCTACTTATTTGATTATTCTATGTCGGATCCCAAATAAATTCTATTCCTCACTCAAATCTCAAAACATAACTTCATCATACCTATTATCATATATTTTTTAACTTTATGTTATTTCACTTGTAATCTAGGGGTCTAATAAGGATTTTTAGCACACGAAAACATTAACTATGGACCTGTAGAAAAATTAAAATCTACGTGAAGAATAAAAGGGGGAAAAGAACATAAAAAATAATATTTTCATTGGAAAATGGTTTTGTTAAAAAAAATATAATTGAGTATATTCATGATGATAGAATTGAATAAACCAATTAAATATATACATGGACCCATGCAAAGTATTTATAATAAAATATAGATCATGAATCAGTATGATCATGATAAAACTATTTAATCAGTCCAGCCAAAATTCTAAAATTTATGAGAGCCTCATATTTTGGTTAATTCATCTTAAAAGAATGTTCTCACCAATGAAAAATATTATTACTTTCATTTATTTTTTCATTATCTTCATGGATCCTTAGTTTCATCAATGATGGATTTTGATTCACCAATGAGATGTGGAAGGAAACCCTCTCAATCCTCCCAGGGTTTATGGTGATAAACCTAGAGAATGTTTCATAATTGGCATTTTATTTATGAATCGTAATTTGGTAATTTAAATTAAATATAAAAATTTAATTACAAAGAAAACTAAATTAACCCTCACATGATCACATTTATCTGAATATCCCGTGTTGACCAATTGTGGTACATGCATATGGTAAAACATACATTTTGGACACAACCATAGAAACACACTACTAATCAAAGATTCATTTTAAGAGTTAACTTATTATATTTAGGAAAATACTTCCATGTATCAAGAAATATATTTAATTTTATAATAAAATTTATTATGGGAACATCGGGTCTCAAATTCCCATGTTATATCATCGCAAAAATTTGGAAAAATGTTTATGAATATTTAAAAGTATTAAAAGGGAAATAATAGGTTATATACATCATTATCTCCTTAAAAAAATTCCATGGAAATAAAAACTAAACAAAAATCTCTAGATGTTGATCCCACATCTAGCTTTCCTGCTCCAAAAAGAACTCATGTGTGGCTTCATCCTACCACGACACATGAACTAAGGGCTATCCACCTAGTGTCCTCTCTTAACAAACTTCAATGACAAAAGGGTTCTCCTTAAAAGTGTATCCATCCTTGATTTCAATCCCAACATAGTAAATATCGTGTGTGGGTTGATTCATATATCTCCACAGCTATTCCAAATGCAAGACATCATCAACCAGATCCAACAGTGGTGGAAGGGTGGGGTGGGATAAAACCTCTCTAACCCTATGAAAGATGTCAAAATTCCAAATTATATATGGGTATATATTTACTCACTAGATTAAAATATACAATCCTCTTCTTGGGGAGAGTATTATGAAATGTGGCCTCCCCGCTTGAACTCCATGGTCTTATGACATCAATATGGAAAATATGTATTCTTTCTCTGTGCTATCATCATATGATTAAAATAGACATCGATCATCCCTATAATCACCTACAGAATCTATAGACCCCAAATAAATTCCTCGGTGATATTTTTCTAGCACAATGGTAACATGATGGGTCTCCCAACATTGCCATAAAAGGATCCATGCTAATAGTACAATGATAGCTATTATTGAACCGAAAATATTCCAAGGGAATGTGATCCTCCTAGGTTTAGTAAAATCATAAAATTTTGGCCCTCAACATATCCTCAAAAACCTAGATAGTGAACTTGATCTAGCCATTTGTCTATGTAGGAAGGATATACTAATCTTCGTATATGTCTGGAATGCCTTCATCATGCCACTCCAAAACCAGGACATGAACCATTCATCACAGTTAGAGAAAATAGTTGAGGGATCCTCATCAAGGTGAAAAATATACCATTAAAACATCTGTCCTAAAATCTCAAAAAAATTACTCCCTGATAAGAAGGATGTTTGATGAATTCATGAGTCCAAAATATGTCACCTAAATGGAATCATTTCCATTATATATCAATAGATGACCTATAAAAATATCATTGATATGAAATCTCATTTCCACATTGGGATCTCAATAGACATATACAATGATGGTATAACACGGTGCTCAATGTTCATCAATTGATAGGTATGGCACCGTGATTTGAAATCATCCATGATATGTCAAATTAAATCCCACCACAACTATTGTTGATGGTTTCTTTACACATTCCCAAACATGAAAGTATAATGAAGGGAGAAGTGTGAAACTCTCTCATCACCTCCTATCACATCATGACATGGACCATATCCTATATTAAGAAAATCATGAAATGGTTCCAAACTTGAGAAAATCAATGTTGTGAGTCTCGTGATGACATCTAGTCATGAAAGGCATCATATTTAATGAATCCTATATAGGAATCTCTCACACACTCTATATGTAGAGGATTGAACAACATTAAAAAAACAAAGCGTTTAATCACTAACTCGTGCAGGTCCAGCTATAAGGAGGCCAACCACTCTGAATCCTCCTTTACAAAATGAGATTGGGAATTCCTACTAATGATATATACTTCAACATTTTTGTTCCTTAGAGTATATAATAAATCAATGTCATAGTACTTCAATAAATCACACTAATTCCATTGTATCTGGTTCAATTCTCGATGTATAATGTCTTACCAAAGACGCTGATGGTCTGAGTAAAAAAACAAAGAACACTTCTCTAGAAGTATCAAGACAAGATCACTCATCACCCTCATAATAAAATCCTTGAATGTTCTTGGACACTTATCACTTGAGTAAAATGTATTATGATTCAATGAAATGGAAGTCAATGGGGGGGGGTAATTCTCCAGATGTATAACACAAACCTAAAGTAGTACCCTATAAAAACAATAACACTCCACACCTATGATACTAACTCGGTTTAATCTCAAAAAATCATTTCATCAGTCATTACTAGGTCCATGGAAAAAACTTGATTAGAAATGAAATTACCCAGGATGTGAACCTCATGAATCTATAACTCACTCTTTAAGAACATACCATAAACCAAGTGCTCCTAAAGAAACTCAATTACTATCCTTATGTTCTCTTCATAGTCCTCCACTCTTGTAGTGTATATAATTATTTATACATAAATAAAACCAAAACATGGTCATATTATTGCTAGAAAATCTACCTCATGAAAGAAATAAATACATTGGGGGAAATAATCACACCTGAGGGAATCACCAGAAACTCATAGTGTTTATAGATACATCAGAATGGAAGCTTCAAAGTATCATCATTGTTAGCTCTTAGCTTATCGTATACTAGACACATGAATGATATTAAATAACTAACTCACACCTCATAACAGATCAAATATTTCTTTAGTACTCGAAACTCACACATCGGTGTTGTGTAGATGTTCTTTATAGTGACCCAATTTATGAAATGAGGATCAATGTGGAGCCACAAGTTCCAGACCACATTTTTCACATAGAACCCTAGAGTTGCCCTGGGGGACACACTCATTCTAATAAATCCCTTCACTTGATAGTATTACATACTTCAACCAAATCTCCCAGAGCTCATTAGGGGCATACGATATGTCACATAATATATATATATGGTGCTAGGATGCATGACGATAATAAAATCAATCTCCTACCTCATAGGTAGGCCTATAATATCCTATTTTAAGACATCCATTTAATCATCCACTACGTTGCGAATAATTATTCTTGAAGATCTTGATTCTCTAAGGAATACACACATAAATTGATTGCTGATGGGATGTAGCCTCTTTCTTGAGAGACCCACTCATCCCTCCATGAGATCTCTCCCTACCTCAAATGAGAATCTCATCCCCTCACTGAAAAATCATCTGACTCATCTTCAGTGATAGAAAATCATCCATCAAATGATAGATAACCAATCAATACCAAAGATGACGTCATAAGATTATTTTCATGATGCACAAAATGTCCCCAAAGAATCCCTCTCGAAAAATTGATAGATATCACTATTGGAAGAAAAACTATATTCAATAAACATTCCCATTTTGGCCCTTAAGAATATGCTTCATGGATAAATCCTCAACTGTAATCTATAAATCTCACAGAATGACTATTGTAATAATTGGATGAATCATGCATATGTTTACTAATACTAAGGAATGAGTTTAATAAACACATATTCCACCTACATTCATCGTGTGTGTTGCAGATTTATAAGACTCTATAGCTTTCACCTATCTATAGCCCTTACCTCTCACACCATATCCCAGCATGGTCTTCCTGGTGGTGGCTGTGAAAGGATATCATCATGTTATCCACCACCCAAAGCCTCCTCCTCCAAGAGTCCCACCTACTCCTACGACAGCTCCACCTTTATGGGGTCCACATTTCCATCTCTTTGTAGATCCCAAATCAGGGTGTAACCTATGCCTTGGTGGAAAGCCAACTATCTACATGAACACAACCACATGTCAGGTTAGGATTCACATTCCATGTTAATTCTCCCATTACATGCAATGAACCTCCCTTCTATGACATACCTTGTCCTATGTTATTCCCTTAATCATGTCCCACAAACTTATCCTTGATGGATCTCCTACACCGAGATTATATTGACCAGAATCTCATAGATACTATGGTATAATTATCCCTATGACACTTTTTGCGAGATATCTAAACCTGGTGTCCCTATGAAATGATGCCCTCTTTCACCAATTCTTACTAAATCATGCCAACATAGGTGTGAATAGAAAAGGGTACCACACTGGCTCATATATATTTGTGGAGTACCTACTCAAACATCTATTCTTAGAAGTAGCCATCATTAATCATGTTAATGGAGTTCCAAATACAATCTGTGAACCATTCAACATAATAATAAACTGTAATATCTTTCTAATTAAACTATGTAATATCTTGAGTTGGAACCTACTGAAAATATATTTAGAAGTACTCCTCATGGAACAACTTCTTGAAGAGGGGCCATGAGAGTGTCGAAAAAATCATCTATTTTTTTTTAATAAGACTCCAAAAGTGACATTCTATCCTATAGAATGATCATGGTGCCATTTCAACTAGATGAAATATATTTGTTCATATAATCTTGAATGAACAAACCTACCAACCATATAAAACCCTCCTCTATATTAGGATCTAGCCCACCTTAGAACATTAGTGTCCACTTAAACTAACTACCTTGAAGTGAGCTAAGCCTATGAGCATACTCAAACTAGCCTCCTAGTATGATATAAAAATTAGTAGGTGGGTGTGCTTCTACATTTCCACCTAGAGGAAGAATCTAGTGGTAACATTGAACTGAGGCCTCATCCATCACTAGGTCAACCTCACCATTGAAAACTGGTATTCTCATTGGTCATCATCCTGAGGGAATCCTAAAAATTTAATCAACACATACCAAAATAAAATGAGAATATATATATATAATGGGGTGATGAATCATGAATAAATATAAAAAAAAGAATCATATATGGTTAATGTAACATTTGATCCCTATAACCAATGTCAACATATTTCTGGTCAACAAGTAGCTTGTCAAGTTCATTGTGAATGGATAATTAGACCACCACACCAACACTACATTACCTATCATGTGGTCTATAACCGATACACAGTATACCTATTTCACTAAATCCTAACCAATTCCTCATATGGGGATTAATACAAACACTTTACAAAGGATTGAACCACCTATAATTCTAATAATTCATTACCCATCTCAATGGGGCTCTATCCCCAACTACCACTGAATTCCCCTATAGGTAGGGGGTATTACAACATGTTCTGAATAGAATAAGTAGTATGACTGGACATTTCCTAATGTACACATAAGCATAAATGTGACATATCAAAACTGAATTGTAGAGGGATAATGTTAACAAGATTAAATTTGTAGAAAAAAGTAATGAATTAAAAAACCTTTAGGGGGTATAGGAGTATAACAATTTAAAATAGAAATTTAAAGGGGAGAAATAAATGCCCAACCAGAATGATTTTACAACATGAAAAAAATTGAAAAGGAAAAATGTTGAGAGCACCCAACTCCTAATATCCAAGCTTCAATGACTATACACGGTCCAATGTACTAGGTATCCTAATGTGCCTCTATAGTAACATATGACCTATAGTCCATCTTCATAAGAATATAAATAGATGGAAATTCTCATATATGAGAGATTATAATCATACTCGGAGGAACCCATGAAACCTAAGTGGTGAGATGTTAGATGCACGATCAAAATAGACAGTACATATCTCAACCTAGAGAAATAAAGTGAAAATCCATCCACATGGATATATATATATATATATATATTCAATATAAATAAACTTGCAAAGGAGAGATTATGATTTACATCTCACATCCCTACATAAGAAAGAGTTCAACCTATTCCAAAAAAATCATCAACAATTTTTAACATCACACACATCAGTCTTATGAACCATCCATGTCCTGACACACCACACCACTACGACACAATGGAAAGGAGAATATAACTATGTAGAGTACCCACAAAATGGTTCAATAGTATGGTTCCTCATAAGTAAATGATAGAAGACCCATTCATAGACCTTTTGGATGTTTCCACTCTAGTATTCGACCAAGGACTCGTGCCAAACCTCATTGAGGGTACAAATATAGTATTCAATTGAGGAATCATGCCCAACACTTCTAAAGGGTAACCCATTAGTGGTAAAGGAGATATGACATGATAATATAGGTGGGTTGAACTAATATATTAGGTATAATACACATGAATTACATGAAGAACTATTCCACTCTCATAGTCGAGGACTAATGTACACCCCAGCTGAATGGTTCCACTCTAGTAATCGATGACCAATTCCATGAATCTGTAGGAGGGTGCCACTAAGTGGAGTAGTAGATGAACCATGATATATCATAGTAAGAGTTTTCAACTATATTAATCATTATAAGAGACATGTTCATATCAATATGAGGGTTCCAATCTAATAGTCGATTGACGACCCATGCAATACCCAATAAGTGGGTTCCACACTAATCTCTCAGATGATCCTTCCTGCTCGCATTCATATTCTTGCATCACCTAAAAAATATTAATGTATTGAAAATATATAATCATATTATAAAATCTATTATGTTGTCTATCATTATTTTCTATACAAAAAATAAAATTATTAAATTGTACTCTAGTAAAAAAATACAAATCTAATCAAATGAGATAAGAGAGGTTGAAGTGTTCTCAAAATGGAAGAAGGGGTACACATCGTTAAAGGGGACACACATGGTTTGCAGTCCCACTCGATCACTTAGAATTTTCCCTACTAGTACATTTATGTGTACCCCATATATCCCTATGTGGAATGAAAGGGGACTACAATACATTGGTTACCTACTCAGCGTCCTGTTTGTACTCCATAGTCGTTCCCAAGTGTAATATCCCATGACCATTTACTAAGGCACACAATGTGTGCTTGGATGTACCTCAGAAAATTTATTCTGGCAGTAAACACCCAGTAACTAGCACAAGGTTTACATGGTGAGAGATACTTTTATCACCCAAAACTCAAGACGCCATTGCTAAGGGGTCACATGCCACATGTTCTTCCAATCTACATATCATGTAGTCCAAATATTATCTAAAATTATAACATCTTTTGATAATTTTTGATCTGAATAATACACCACATATCGCACCTCTAGCCACCGAAAATAATGTATCTTTCTCTTGTCTATGATTTCAGCCCTCTATTGCATGGAAATCCTACCTCCAACTCTTCCTCGATGACCCAACTAGCATAACTACCACCCCGCAAACCTTATTCCCTTGTCATTTATTCATAGATCTCAAATGAATGATATTCATGAAACATATCTTGAAAATTTCTTGATGTTCACTATGATATCATATTTTTTAATATTAGGGATTTATCCATGAATCATGGACTCTAATGAGGCTCAATATCACCTAATAACATCGATCCCTGGACCGATAGCCCAATGGAAAAGAACATGATGAATCGGATGGATAATATTACCCATAAAATTTGTTAACAATCTATGTACAATAATGTTTTTCTAAAAACCAAAATTAGGGATTTCAATGGTTGGAAAACTGAAGAAACAAATTAAACCAATAAACTAGACCATGAAATGTCTTTCAAATCGAATGTTGATCTATAATCCATATTACCTTGATCAAATAGTTTATTCAAGTAGGGAAGAGTAATAAATGATGAGGATTACATGTTTTAGGGTTATCATTAATTTACGAAATCTCTCTCCAACAAATAGGAGGAGTTATTTCAACTGTGTTGTCTTGATCTACATAGATATGATGTTTCATCAACCTTATATCGTTATTTTCCAATGAGAGGTGGAAAGAAATTATCACAATCCTCCCAGAGTTTATGTGGGTAAACCAAGGGTATTTTTTAGAATGAGGGTTGCATATAAGAATCATAAGTATTTAAATCAAATCAAATTAAATAAATTAAATTATTAATTTATCTAAACACACATGCCCACAACTACTATTAACCAAAAATCTCATGCAGACATATTTTTTGTCACACCTAGGGTAAAACTCACATTTTATACTCAATAGCGGTCTATGATTTCTGATATGATATTCTATAAAATAGTTATCATTTTTTCACTAAAATTGTGTATGCATAGTATAAAATATATTTCATATTTTTATCAAATTAATTCTGGGTACACCAGTCCCCGGAATCACTATCCATCTTAGTGCATGGATGCAAAAATATATCAAAAATATTTCCAAGTGTTAAAAAAAATATAATGTCTATAGTGTTATAGGGTTCGAACAAATATTTTATATAAATATAATTTATTACTAATGTTTACATAGATAAGATTCGAATTCAAACCTTTTAATTAAGTATATTAAATCAAATTAATATAATATATTCAAAATTTAGATTAATTATATTAAATAATAATGATAATTAATTAATTGCATTTTTAAAAATTATATAAAATAATAATGTTGATAAGGATGATAATATAAGGTAAATTTTTTTATTCCTTTTCCATTTATGATCCAATTTATTTTTTATAAGTAAAATTATAACCCATTAAGTGTAAAAGAGAAGTTACTAGAATTAAGGAAATTTTTTTTTAACCAATAGGTTAGTCAAAATGATAAGGATTAATAGGACACAAAAACATGTAAGAAAAATTATTGGTTTAGATTTTTTCAACCCCATAATACATTATATTTTAATTATAATCCATTTAGAATAATTTTTCCTACTAATGGTTTTATTATATTTTACACTTTCATGAAATCTTAATAGTTCTCCTCCCACAAATAATAATTTGTAGGCCCTTAATTTTTTTCACTCCACATTATCCCTCTAGGACAACAATACCATTCAAAAATATCTTCTTAAATTTCGTATCCTTATTCTAGAATAGTTGGTTTACTGAAAAGTGATCCCATAAGATCCATAAGAGGGTAGTTCAATGAAGGGGTCCTTACTTTAGACAATGTCTATCTTTTTTTATTATTATTTACTTTTTTTAAATATAAGGTATTTATCATAAAATAAAAAATTATATAAAAATAAAAAAAATAAATATTATTATGATTATAAAATCAATATTATTCACCATCTATACCATCATATACGAAGTAAATGTATCACTCATGTGAATGTATGACTTACCATTTCCACGTGGTGATAAAATTTATGTTCCACCACAATATTTCTTGAATTTTTATTATTACTGATATATTTATTTTATATGATACATATGAAATAATTATACATATATTATTATAATATCACCCATACCTTCTTAAAATCTAATATGTTTGAATATGATAACATTACTATGGTATATAAGTTTGGTACCACCTCCATGATTTGATGTGAATCATTTTTCATTTATGTTCTACATGGATGGAAGTAAATATAGATATAACCAATATATATGATATATTTTATAAAATATTATATCATTAAAGGTTAATTAATATTTACTATTATTTCATCTTATCTTTTATGAAATCAAGATAGTGTTTATGTGTACGTACGACCTACCATCTCAATGGATGATGTTTTCATTTTTCTTTTTAAAAATTTATTCATATCAAAAAATATGTCTATATATTTTATTTCCAAATTTATTTAAATTCTCTATATGAAAAATCCATGATCAAATGATTTGTAACAAAACTATAAAACAGAAGAAAACCTGAAAAATGACGCAAATATAATGTGTCATAATGATTTTAATAAAGAATTTATCATAAATATATCAAAACTCTTAAAAGAAAATAAAATAAGGTTTGATATATATTATTATAGTTCTTTAATATATATATCATAAATAAATATTTATTATACATGTTATTTTAATAAGTATAATTCCTGTGAGGTCCTAGGTATGATATTTTCATCTCGCTTTTATTTATGTGAGATACATAACATTTTCACCGATTATTTCAATTATATTATGTATATAATACCCATGAAGGTATTTTAAGTATCTTCATATAAATATTTTGGGGACTTACTTATCCATAAAGTTTTCTTTATTTCATAGTGATTATAGTTAAAATGATAATAAAGACGTAATAATTTTATGTTGCTATCACATTGTTTATTGGGGTTTTTTATGATTCTTTTTTTTATGAGGAGTAATTTTGATCTAAATATCAATGAAATAATTATATTTTTATAATATAGTTATTTTATTAAAATATATGTTTTCTTTTTCATTTCCCCTCTTCATTTACCCATATGAAAATAATAATTTTATATAGATTGTCAACTTTATTATTCTATACGGTTGAAAATACATTCTTGTTGCATGTCATTGTTTACATTAAAATGATTTGAGGATTGATTTTATATTACTATATTACTTTTAAAATTAATTTTTACCCTTGATTTTATTTTTGAAAAATGGTACAAATGTAGACTTCCGGTCATGTTACAAAACAAGGTTACTTTTTAACTTTTAAAATGTTAGGAAATTAATTATTTTTAACTTATATGTGCTTAATGTACCTTTTTTCTACAAATAACAATATATACATTAAATAATATATTAAAAATTAAATGGTTACTTTCTAGGGAGTTTTTTTATATATGGTTTCTGGAATTTTCAAAATCAATGTTGTGATTTTTTTTTGTGAAAATTGTATTTTTTTTCATTAAATATTTCAAGATATATTTTTTGAAAATTGTCATATAAAGATGGAATCCTTTGAAGTTAATAATTAATTATTATTGTTTTGAATCAATTCTGAAATCCTTGTTATTTATTAAGATGGTTTAGGATTTTGATGATAATATTTTTATGTAACTTAACCCTCCTCCATGGGTTATACAATAATGAATTGATGAAATATTTTCAAAACCATTTGTAATATATTACGGCACGATAATTTTTTTTAAAACCCCATTTCCTATTAAAAATGTGATTTTATTTCAATTTCATGAACATGAGGCACATATATATATGATTTACATTTAGGGATGGGTGGTCGTAGATCTACATATCCCCCCCAATGGATTGGATAATGATTTATATCAGATGACATAAGGTAGAATAGAATTGGGTTTTAACCAAGTTCAGTAAAGGACTATGTCAATTATTAATATCATAATAGTGAAACATGACCACTCTGATAGTTTTGGGAGTGATTCCAATAAACTATAACAGCCATTTATGTGATATATGAATATTATTGAAATACATTTCTATGTTTATATTCATTCCATAATTAAATTTCTTATCCCAATGATTTGATCACGTGACCCATGTTCTTTGATTCCATTATGGTACATATGTTATGAACATCCAAGATTTATATTGTGACACTAAATTAGGATCATTGATATGTACTGTATTAATTTCAAATATAATGTTCGTTTTTCATGCCTTTATACTCATGTTATTCTCAAGTGATCCTTGATGTCCCAATTGGTTACCCCTATTGAGAATTTGATATCACCCTTTATTAGGGTTGGAATTCCTTAGGATATAATGAATGTTACTAATTATGATATTTCTAGGGAAGTTGATGGTTGCAAAATTTTAGTGGTAGATTCTCTATTACACATACGTAGGCGATATTTTTTGTATCCATATTTCTAATGATACTACACTTATATGATTATTGAATTGATCACAATGTTATATATTCAATATTAAAAAACAATATGTAATATCTATATATAAAAATTTAGGTTAATTATTGACGGTATTAGAGCTTAATATCATTAATCATTGTAAATTGGGATTTGAAATCATTATGGAGAACATTGGCAATAAGCCTATGTATCTGATAATATCTTACAATTTTGGTAATAATTTTAAATGTCATAGGTTAAATATAAGTATTCATATATTTAATATAACCAGTATTAATATAGACATATTATAATTTTTTTATGAATATTCTTTTTCCATGAATGAATATTTTTTATCACACATTGTTTTATGGTTTTAGATAATGGGTGGATCCCGAAGAACTTATCTCAATGTTGAATGTGATTGATATTGAATTTTTTATCCTATTAAGAAATGAACTTTTATGAGGAAAGGAAAGAAAATAATTTTTCTATGCTCACATAACTTCCTCAAGATATGGATCTTGCTGAGTATCCAAATGATCAAAATAAAGAACGATACTCTGTTGTGTGAAAAATTGATAATCTTCCAGATACTTTTAGTTCCTATTTTTATCCACTAATCACTATTAAATGGATCATTACATTTAAATTGATATATTAAAATAACCTATTTTTAAAGAAAGGAAATCCCAATTTCATTTCCATTAGTCAGTAGGTGTATAAGATCATTAGTGAAATCTTATCATGAATATGAGGAAATGGGTTAAAATTGAGTCCATCTAGTGGGATTTGTTTAATATATTATTTTTCAATTAATACATTCCTCATATTCTTTTTATTAGAAATGATAATAAATTCATTGATCTAAATTTTGTGGAAATGTAATATATTTTTTCATATGAGTAAAATTTATCAGACATTCATGGCAAGGGTTTGGTATTATAATTCTTCTTTATATTATGGTGGATCAATTCTTCCGTTGCCTAAAAAATATCTTCAAAATTCGATATCCATAAATATGTCAATAGGGATGATTAAATATTTTTATGTACTATAATGTTGGAAGTGGATATTTTAGTTACTTATCCATATCTTTTTTTATAATTGAAAAAATTATTGAATTCCATAGGATTTCTACAAATAATAAATAGGTGAATAATATATTACAATTATGATCGATGTGTGTATGGAAACATGGTTAGAATTTTTATATGGGTAAAAGTAATTTTTTTATCTGTGGAGAAGAATTTATTCTTGGATTCAAGGATGTTGTGATGGGAAAAACCTATCTAACAACGTGAATAGTTTGAAATATCAACAAAATATACCACAAATTCTCTAGGATTTCGAATAGAAGGAATATGGAAATTAATCAAACTAGTTGTCAAATTATAAGTTTAATAATGATAATATACATCACTAACCTATTAAGATGATAGATATAGTGATATATCATTTAAATAATTTTGGAGATGTGTAGTGTGATAATAAATTTCTCAAAAGAGTACATACAATCTATTATTGAACATCTCATGACATATTTTACATTGGTTATACCAAATTTTTTATATATAAATATTTATCAATGTGTATCAAAATATCACCCCAACAATTTAAAGTTTAATTATATGTGAAAATACCTAATGGTATTATAATCACATCTGAAGTAAATGATTGTTCTCTAGTTGATGTTTGTGGGAACTTCATACTTGTAAATATTTTTACTCTTTATATTTTTGAATGGTCTGTTTTTATTTACATGGAATGGATTTCATTAAAAAAATATCACATCAATTTCATAGTAATATAGGTCATGTTTTTTATTTTGAAGAAACATATAACTATTTAAAAATTCTGTGATAACAATGATATCCAAATTTAAATAAAATTCATTATATTGGTCTTGATTTGAAATTTAAAATGTGTATAATCTAAAATGGTTGTGGATAAAGTCCACATCAAATAAATTATTATTTTATTAGAGATTATGGGTGTCTTTTGAGAATATTTTCATAGTATTCCACTGAATCGTGATTATGAGTTTTCAATATAACTCATAGATGGTTGTATAAAATTTTTGAATACTCTATATATAATGGAACCCATTGAGATTTAAAATCGAAAAAGAAACCATCGTTAATTTTCAAATGGGATTCAATTTCCAACGTTTGTCACCTTAGGGTGATAGTTTTTTGTGAATAAATATCGATCGATGTGAATATGTAGTTATTATTTAGAACTGAAAAAGATCACAATCAACAACATGAATCCTCAAAATCATATTGATGTCTTGTTTGAATAACTTTGTGGAAGTCTATAGTTTTGAATTCTTCACCAACATTCTATATATCATCAATTGAGGGTCAAGTAGTAGGATTTACTGAAGGGAACATTTCACATAGCTTATGAACACTATGAATTTAGAGTTATTCTTTTTGGTCTTAATAATTCCATAACTATATTAATTGGATTTTAAGAATAATATATGTAGATATTTCCTAGAATAATATGTGGTATTCAATATTAAAAATATTCATAAATATTTGAATTATAAGTAAGAACAAATGGTTCATTTTTGATTTGTGATGAATAACATGGGGAAAGAGATTCATTTTTAAAAATTTACCTACACATCCTTTTGTTCTTGAAGATTCATTATTTGGTAATATTATATCATGATAGGGTAAATTTAGAGATAATTCAGAAAATAAATGCTATTTAATGTCACACAAGTCCAACCATTGTTACTAATATTGGTATCAATATTTGTTATAAAGGATGTTATCAATTCATTATGGATAATTTATATCGACTCTATAGTAAACTAACCATGATTAAACAGAATGAAGATAAGTTCCTATTTATAGATGAATGCGAATAAAAATTCATGAAACATTATTAATGCTTTTATAGTACATATGTACATACATTAAAATTTCGTGGACACGACATTGTAATATATAGTGATTCATCAAAGGAGGGAAATAGATGAACTCTCATTTCTAATGATATGGTGATATCTTTTGAATCACTTTAAATGATGGTTCATTTGAATTTTTTAATCCATATTTACATTTAGATGTGGTAATTTTGTTGTTAAACATATAGAGGCAATAACTTCATAGATAAATGTGTGAGATATATAGTTGTTATAAAACTTTATTGTAATTTTTCCTATATAATAAGATGAATATGTATCATAGAATATGGTCAGATATGAATAATTATTATGAACTCTCAATATATTAGCATCACAAGAAGGTGGAAAATGTGGAATATGATCTGAGACTAAATGAGAATTATAACTTATATATGAAGTGGATCACAAAAATTTTCAATGTTTATTTCTTCATTAATTGATGGATATTGAAATATTGATGGAATGGGATAAATAATACCTTTATCAATTGAGTTGTCAATAATATACACAAGTGAATATTATAAGGACTAAATAGTTAGATGTAGAGCTATAGAATATGATAGAAAATGTAAATGGGTTAAAAAATGATTTTTTAAATGGATTATATTTAGAAACCATTACGGTGTTTCATCCAAGATATATTTAGAGATAGAGATGTTGGATGATTCTTATATATGAACATTATCTATTCATACAGAAATTATAAAGATTTATAGATAACTAAAAGGCCATTTCTTATAGGAAAACAAAAGGATAATCAAAAAAAGGTAAGTATCTCAGTGCTTGGCACGTTAGTAGTTTAATTCTTAGTGACATAATTCTAATCGTAAGGTATCATATTTATATATACATGTATGTAAATGGAAAAAATCTCCAAATATTTTCCATTGTACTTATATAAATATTTAAGAGAAAGAAATACTTTTGGGCTATAGTATATCTAATTATAAAGTTAACACAAATAATGTGCATTAAATAATATATCTCTTTTAACTAGAATGAAAAAATATACAAAAAATATTTGTTATGGTATCCTAGAGTTTATGATGACCCCATTCACTAAAAGTGAAGATATCTCTCTCAAAAGATCTAGGGTTTCACATTTATCATCCTTAGTGGATCATTCTCCATAAATGGTTTTCTCATTTATATCATCTAACATCATCTTTCTCAATTTCCATGGTGTTATTTTATCCTTCTCTAAGATTCTCCTTTCAGTATCCTTCCTAGAAACTGTTAATCAGTTTTGATCTTATTATTCAATGGGATTATTTTCAATTCAAGGTTCATTCATATATTTTATGTGGGTTTCATTTCTATTATTGTTAACTATTTTTCATATATTATTTGTCAAAAAAAATTCCCTAACTATTTATTAAATTCTATTATCACTAGAATCATTTCTCCAGACCCCACATTAGTTTGACCCAATGGCACTCTGGTGGTTTGTGATTATGTTGGTAATGATGCTTTGTCTATCTTATTATTGGCCCGATCTTCCACCACTCCTATTTCTACACATCCAATTGTACTAGAATCCATATCAATGTAATATGAATATTTGTTTTGTGGGTTTCGATTTTTTTGGCATCAAGGGCGGGTCATGGATGTGTACTCCATAATCATGGTCTTCTGGTGGGTGGAGATTCCAATTCATTTTTTTGGTGTGTGATTCTATTCCTTTGAAGCATTTTGAAGTAGTGTATTTGGTGTTGGATTTAGTCCAAAAAAGGGCTTCTTGGTTATTAACACATACTAATTTAGATAATATGGATTTTTTTAATATTTTTCCCTATTTTGGAAATGAATATTCTTCCAATGAAGATAACTAGTAGTGGATTTATGCATGGTAATGATAAAGAGTACTATTCAATGGAATGTAATACATCGATGACCACACCTATATTAATAAATTTTTAAAAAGGAATCGATTCTTATTCCCCCCTTCATGTCCTCATTCGGTAATAGGTGATCAATGAGGGTTGGATTTCATTTTCAAAGTGTTTACAATGATCAAAAATAATTCTAGAGAGTAGGATTTTAATGAAGAAGGTGTGTGTGGTCCAAGTATATGGGAGATGTCTACATCAGATTGACATAATCTCGGTATAATTCATTATTTCCCTATAGCTCATCCCTATAACTATTTTGATTTATGTTTACATTTTGAATTTAGAACTATGATTTTTTTACATTTTTTTCATTAGATTTTATACCAGATTTCTATGAGGTTATCACTGAACAAAAAAATTGATTTTATAAATAAAAAAATGGATTTAGGATGTTTCATGGAGAACCATATTCTATCCAATCTTGTTGAGATTGGAGGATTAAATCTATGTTATACTGTATTATTTATCAAGATATCAATATTTCTTTGAGATTGAGTATGCTATATAATTCATAAATAGATGTTTAGTTTTAAAAAAACATTAAAACCCTAAAGTCTATGATTTGATCTCGGACTTTGGATTTTTAAGGCATAGGGTGTCAAAACCATCAAATTTTCATGTTTTTATACAACAATAGATTTCAATCAACCATTAATATGTCAGTTTTTGAATCCCAATATACAAATAATTTTATAACACCAATATAATTAGTTTATGTTTTGGAAATAATCTATTAGTACCTATAATAGTTGGGGAATTTGTAGATAATGTTAGATCAATCACAAACATATCAGTCCATCGCATGGTCAATCAAAAAGTCATGCGAAAATTATCAGTGTGATATGGAATACGACATTGGTGAGATAGTTTTTTGGGGAAATTATTCATGGATTAAATTTATGAATGTTTTTAATAATGTAAATATGATTTCAGGTTATATAGTCCCTTCATAGATTCTTAATTGGGTTGGAATGGTAAAATATCGCTTGGTGCATCCACTAAATATATCTCAAGATCCTGATGTGTTCCACATATATCTCATAAGTTTGTACCTGCCATATCATTCATAGGAATTGAACTCATATTAATTACCATTTTTGTAAGAGAATATCTATTAGGAAAAACCATGTATAAATCTAGGATCATATAGATAATGTTCCACATAATTACATTGCTCACATTGTTATTGTTCATGAAAAAATTAGCAATTTGAAAAATCTACATGGGTACTTGTGTTTTTGATGAAATATATATACCTATTTTACTGAATAATTTTAATTAATTTCAAGGGATAAATTCATTTTATAATAGGAATAATGTTACAATATAATATTCTACATTACATTTCGCATCATATAATTTTTTTGAATGCTTGTGATACATGGAACACAACATCTAAACGAATGATGATCTACTATTAAAATATTATATCGTTGAAGTTACTCACTTACCGATGGGTTGAGGGTATAAATGAAACTCACTAAATTATAAATTACAAATTTTTAAGTTTGTATATTATTTATTCATTGGTTATAAGCTAATTATATAGAAAAATAAAAACCGTTTAATATAACTTAACATGTATTTTTGGAGATATATTATATGCACAAAATTTATTATATTAATCAATAATTATGGATTCATATTTTGTTAGATATCTTATAGATTCTTCCAATTTTTCAAAAATTCATTTATTATGATTTTTTTGAGAATAATGTAATAATAAACCATGTTTTATGCTAAAAAATGTATTGGTCTAAAAAGATGTATTTATCATGTTTTACATTGTTAATTTTTTAAATGAATATCTTTTACTAATAGATACTTATTCTGATAATTATATATTTTATATTTGGACTAATGAGTTACATATTTGGAAAATAAGTCCCTTTGTTTTTTTTTTGAATATGAATAATAATAGTGGTAGGATTTTCCACCTCTATAAGTAGTAAATTAGGTTAATCTATGTTAAAATTAATTAATAAAGACATAATTTTTCACCCTAATTGTTATTTGATAAATGGAATTAATATCATATATACTCAATGTTGAGTCAAAAGATTCTCTTAGGACTTTTCCTTTCTTTTACTTTAGAGAATAAAAATTTCTTTGTTAAATATTTGATTGCTAATTATTTAATGTCCATATTTTTTTAGAATGTGTTTATAGATAACATATAATTTTACCATACATAAAAATAGACCTAAAATTTTCATTAATTTGTAATAAAATTCTTAATTATGATAATCACAATGAGTATGGAATTGATAATAATCAGATTTATCCTAATCGAATAAGTTATAATACATTCTTTCTAGTTTATTATTGAAAGAGTCTATTAATAAGTTTTATATCATGAAGAGATAAAAATAAAATCCAAATTCATGTAATAAACTGTAATTATATATTAAAGGAAATACATCATATCGACTTAATTTTAAATTCTGGTGATAGAAAACTGTTTTTATCATATTTGAGTATTTTTCTTTTACACTGTAAGAGTGTATTAAAAAAATTCAATTTTAATTTTTGATAAGATATAGTGGTTGATGTTCCTGCTATACAATTCATTGCTTCAATATTAGAGAAAATATGACCATTATAGAAAATATTACTATTGGAAGGTTTTTCATTTAAATACTCAATCATTTAACAAGTTTAATGATAATAAATTAATTTCACTCTAAATTTTTATAAATTGTAAAAATCAGGAACATCATTTTATTAATCACCTATAATTATTTAGAGAGATTCATTCTAAAGGAAACCTTCTATTTTTGTATTTTAAAGAAATTATTTTTAAATTTCTTTGTGGATTCCAATTGTCTGAATAAAATCGATGGCTTGTGAGGATATGAAGATATAAATTCCGATCATTGTATTGATCAAGGTCACACATGTATAGTGTGACAAAATATGATCTATCAGATTGGAGGAATATTTGGATTAGTAGACAGAGAAGTTGATCAATGTATCACGATCTTTGAGTACCGAGGAATGATAGACTCTATTTTATTTATAATATAAGGGATACCTTTAGCCATGGTTTTTTTCTACCATAATCTTTTGTTTTAAAATTATTTTTAAATTTTTAAATATAAGTCATTATTATATTAATAGTTATTAATTTACTTGTTTCTTACATTTTATTTATTCACTCTATAAATATAGGTTATTGGTTTATCATAATAATATTGAAAATGATAAATACAATCTATTAAAGTAGGAAGTTCTACATTGAATATGAAATAAGAATACATAATTGTATGTATCTTTATTACGACTTATTTAATATATTTTAATTGAATCATTTAAGATACAATTTCAAATACTATGATTATTTCATAACCAAAATGATTATGAATGATTTATTTAAATTGGATAGGTGTCAAACCAGAAACTGATTCTTTTACATAAAATAGTTTGTGATTTTATTTTAGTGTAAATACTTTTAAAATAATTTATTTAAACTAGAATTAACCCCTCTTATAATTATTCCATCTAAGAGACATTAATTTGATCATTATATGTATTTGTCCAATATGAATATAGAAAATAGGTATCAGAGTAATATTCAACTACTCAAATACATTCTAAAATTTTATTCAACATACTATTGACATTTTTATTTAAATTTTGTTATAAACTATTTTTTATAGATATTTTTTAAACTAATTTTTACTGTGGAAAATAATCGTTGTATCTGTTTTTGAATGATGGTATTATTAAATGTTGGATCCACTGATAATATCAATCCATATAGACTACAAATTTTTAATGGAGATGATTATGAGTATTATAGAGATAGAAAAAATAAATTTTATTTGAAAATAATAAATTTTATGATTATGAGTATTTGAAAATTTTGTCATTTTGACTAGAAATAATATTATCCATGACAAGGATATTACTACATTCAATAATCATATAATGTAAGAGTGTCAATTGAACTACAAAGTTAGAAAAAACTTATTATTTTACATTATAATAAGAATTTTCTATCATATTTCTTCTTGTGAAGCTTCAATTTTATTTGTATAATGTTAGAGATTAATCATTTTGGAATGTAAATGTTTGTCGAAACAAAAACTCGAATGCTTAGGGATGACTATAATGCTTTTTAATTCATTCTTGGTGAAACTATTACAAAAGTAGAAAAATGGTTTATTAAAATTTTCAACATTCTACAATCTATGTGAGGGAAATGTTTTGAAAATTTAATTTTTTTTAAAATATAATTGATATCATGCCAAATGAAAGATAATATTATAGAACAATTGACGATGAATCATGGAATCTTTAAAATGTAACACTTTATGTTTTATTTGGAACCCTTTCAGAGTATGAAGTTAGAATAAAAAGTGATGTTGTGATATAAAAGGAAAAGAATTGTGGAGTTGATTTTACCACTAATTTAAATCCTATAAAAGATAAGACTCCATAAAAGTGGTTGATTATTCTAAAAAAGGTTGTAACACATTCAAAATCAAGTGAATCTAAGAATTATGGGAATGAAATAAATAATCTTTCTCAAAGGATGAACAAGATAGTTGGTAAAAAGGTTTTTTAATATTGTTATAAAAAATTAACAAGGACATGATTTATATGAATGATTTTGATGTTACTTATAATGAGTTTACAAAATCTGAACATATCAGACCTGACTGTTTGAAGATTAAAATAAAATAATAAAAATAAAAATATTCTTATAGGAATCATAGAAATATTTATAATTTAACAAAAATTGTTCATAAAGAAATTGATTTTGGAAGTGAATGTGGTGGAGACTCTTTAGATGACTATTCTCATCAGGAATCTTTCAGACATAGGTACATAGGTCTTCTTTGTAAAACTCGGAATGAAAATATTAATCTAATGGATATGTTATGAAATTTGTAAAATCAAAAACCATTATATTTAATTAAAAATTATCTTGTTTTACATAATGAGGTAAAATAAAAAATTTTGGATGATGAATTTCCCTTAATGGAGGACAATACTCTTCCTTATTATGAAATTGTATCTCGATTTGGAAAACTCAGTGAAATTAAAAACTAAAAATTTGGAAAGAAACATGATAATGAAAATTCAAGGATAATAGATTTAAGAAAATAATTATTAGAACTTATTAAATATCATGATAAAGATATTTTTCAAAAATATACTATTTCTATAGATTTATAAAAATTAAATTTTGAAAATAAATGTTTAAAAATAAGTTTTGAAAAAAATATTCCACAAATATTATTCTGGAGGATAAATATTTAGTCAATAAAATAAAATTAAATGACCCAAAAAATATATATAATTTTTTTAAATTATTTTGCATTATTAAGAGTCTGCGGAAAATTTACGGTGCTTGATTCTGAGGATAGGTGTGCTCAGAATGGAATTTTGAAATTTTTTTAATGTACGTTCAGTAAATATGTGGGTAGTGTTTTATATCTTTTGAATTGGTGATTGGAATTGAAATCTGAGGGCACCGTTGAACTCACAGAACCAGGATTAACCTAAGGGAGATTATCTTTGACTATAGTAGGTTGGGAGAAAAGGTTAGTTTTTCATACTTTTGAAGATTAATAAAATAACATAAAATTATTATATTATTTTACTACCTCCTATTGAGCAGCGGTGGTGGGTTGTCAAACCATTTATTGGCTTAAATCTTCGGGTTTTTGACCAAACTATTGAGATTAAGTGGTTCATTAATTAATGAACCTCATTAATATCTCATTTCATTAATCAATCATCTCTTCTATTTAAATGAGGATTAGGTTTGGGTTTTTTACACAACATTGAGGAACTTCTGGCGATGTACTTCTTCACCTTCCACAAACGAAGGATGGAGGCTTGAATGACGTCATTGAAGGACTAAATCTAGAATTGACAAACGAGGATGGCATCAATTCCACATACTGTTATGTATTCATCTATTCTGTGGAATGGGTTTTGTTTAAATTCACGTGAATTGTTTCTTTTTCTCATTGTTGAAAAGAATGAAAAATTGGGGAAGTATTGAATGGGTTGTAGTTTAACTATGCTGAATTAATTACCACCAATTTGTTATGATGCAAATGAAGAGGGTGCCGGAAAAATGAACAAGTCCTGGAACCTTTGTCGCTTTAGTTTTGTCGTGTTTTATATGGGAAAATTTTCAACTTGATGGAAAATCAAATCCGAGATCCATGCAGTGATGACAAAAACCCGGGTGGCCCGTACACACGTTTGGAAGGGAAAATGGTCCACCAAAGCTCACCCAGTGGACCACGAATGGTCCATACATGTGGCAACAGGGCTGGTGGGTGGTGACCGTGGCTAGAATCGGTTGTCTGTTGAAGCAGCATGCTGCACACCATCTTGTGCCATGGTGGTTGGCAGGGGCAGCAAACCCTCATTCCACCGTGTTGGCGTAAAGCGGAGCACCGTTACAGGCCACAGTGAGGAAGATATGTATTCGAAGCCATGACCAAAGGAAAAGGGGTCCTTCAACCCATGGGTCCCACTAGCATGGAGGTAGCACCATGTGACACATATATTTTAGGAATTCGAACAACTTTTCAACCTTTCAGGAAGGGGGAGTGACCACCTCAACCCGAGTGGTCTGGCTGGTGGACTGCGCCAGCTAGCTTGCCGGAGCACTCTGTGGGCCATGCCTAGCTGAGGCAGGCCAGGCCGCTCCACATCCCAACTGGCCGAGTCCGCTGCGGCCTAGCCCACTTGGGCCAGGTTAGACATAGACAAGGTCGGGTCGGTCCGACCGCGTCGGTCTGGACCCAGACCCTCTTCTACCTAGATATGCTTAAAAAGGTCGTATCTCACAAACCAGATGTATGTTTGAAAAACCATATGCGGTGTGAAAATCTAGGGAATGAGACTGTCCTTTTGAGTTACTCCAACTTTGTTTTGGAAAATGCGGGGGTATGGCCTGGTTGAATCAAACCCGAATCCTACCGGGACCTTGATACTAAAACTCTTATAACTCATAGATAGGGCGTCTGATTGACGTGCCTTTTATCACTTTGGAACCCTTACAACATGGAGGTCCTTTGGGTTACTCCTTTTTGGGACGTATTAGTATGTGAGGAATGATTGATATCTTGAGGAGAAGATATTACGAAACTCAAGCACACCAGGTGCGAAGAATTCTGTGGATGGCTATCAATTGAATAAAAACCTTGTGTGTATCAGTTTTAGAGAGACCCTATGTTGATCAATATCATAGAGACCCTGTTTGGATCAGCATCATAGAGACCCTATTTCGATCCACATCATAGAGACCTTTTGTGGATCAACATCCAAGAGACCCACTGTAGATCTGCAGTGCACTACACAACGAGGACAAGCCTTAGAGCGCCCCATCGTGGATCTATTGAATATGACGCTGTGTTGATCAACAATGGATGAAATTCTTCATGGTTCAGTTGTGGAAATTTCTAAAGTAATAAAATGATATAGAATAAGATCAATCATTTTTTCATGATCTATGAGTTGTATATCATATTTGAGGTGATTATTTTGCTTTGTTCTATGTTCTTGAGATCATACCTTTTGGTTTTCCATTGTGAAATTCTGAGAGACCTTCAGGGTTCTCAGGGTCACTACTAGGTATTGTTATACTTACCCCAGCATGGAATTTCCTTGCACCTTGTTGTGCCTTGTGAAGCCGAAGACTAGCTTTGCAGAGACTATATGAGCCAGGACTAGGTGGTACAGGGAGTTGACTGGTCGATGTGGGAGTTGTGGAGACACACTATACCTACCCTTCAGGTAGGTTCCTTCGTGGATGATCTTAGGATCTATTTTGTGTCTTCTGTTTTCTATTGTAGATTCATTTTTTTAGTTGGGATTTATTCCGACACCATTACATTCAGTACACACTTTTACTAGTGCGGTTTTACTTCATGGTTGCATTTTATTGTGTTCTTGGACAGTGTGTTTGTATAGGATTAAAGTCAATGCCTTCCTATTTTTGAGATATGCCATTCCAGTGCTAGATGCCTACCCTTGGCCTATGGAAGGCAGTCTTGGGGTAGTCATGACATGGGCCCCCGGGGATGGGTTGTAAAAAAGTGGTATAAGAGGAGTCGTTTCTACTAATGAACATGGACTATGATCTTTCCAATGTAGCAATAGTGTTAAGTGTATTGTGTGTGGTTTTCAGTTCCGGGATTCCATTGTTGGTGTGGTGGAAAACCTATCCATACACCATGACCTTGAATTATGAATTCAGACATCGTGCATGAAAACACTGATTGTGTTCATTTTGGAAATGTTTTTTTATTGATCTCTTTGAGTCAGCTCACCATGTATAACATATTGACCGTGGAGCACCTGTTTTTTTTTCAGGATGCCTCCATGTAGACAACCATCTAGGAATCTAGAGAGTGCTCATGATTATAGCCCACCGAGTGATGAGGCTTTGGTGTAGGGACCTCTTACGTTGATGCCACTGTCGAGTGGTGCACTAGTAGCACCACCACCCGTTGGGAAACCGTTGTCACCAGGCCCAGAAGCAGACCGTGCTTGTTGAATGAGTGAATTGTAAACGTTCCAGTGGCATAGGACTCCAAGGTTTCGAGGTGAGATATTTACCTAGGAATCTAATGACTATCTCTAGGATGTGGCATGAGTTTTTTGCACTGTTGGGACACTAAGAGATCATATGGTGATCGTAGCTACTAGCCTATTCCAAGGAAAATCATGGAGATTATGGAGCCTGATTATCCTATTAAACAATGACGAAACCCTCACTTGGATGGATTTCAAGATCCTCTTTTGGGTGGAGTTCGTTCTAGTGACACTATGATCTGTGCATTTTTAGGAACTCATGAACTTGTAGCAGGTAAGACTGATGGTATCCCAGTACTCGGCGAGATTCACTAATCTCTTGTGCTACTCCATCGATATTATACGGGACCCTTTCTACAGGGCCCGAACCATTGAGTAGGGTCTTCGATGGGAGATCAGATTGTAGATGATATCGCTCAATATCCTGATGCTAGCTGGTGTGCTTGAGCGAGCGTCTTTTAGAGAGATTCTTAGCTAAGAATCCACCGACGGTGAGAGCCACAACAGGATGATAGGTAGCCAAGTTATCAACAGAAGGTAGTATGTAGATGAAGTATGGTTCTGAGTGGACCACAACTTTTAAAGGATGACCCCATGATGTAGGGTTAGATGTGAAAATTTCATGATGTAGAGCAGGCAAGTAGAGGATTATTCTATGCTTCACTTGCACAGGCAGGGCCACATGGATTGTGACTACCCGACTCACCGTACCGATTATCTACAGATAGTCGAGGGACCACAGAGGTATAGTCAATGATCCATGTGAGGCAGTCCATCGGTAGGTAGATGAGGAAGAGGATCAGGTCATGCAGTAGGCGGTGGGGGAGATTTGAGGTTCTACCAACACCACCTATAGGTGGCCCACACTGACATCAGGGAACAAGAAGATATGGATGAGAAAAGATTCAGGAATCTGAATCCTATGATCATTGAGCTCCAGAGATGATTCGAGGTATGATCTATGTTAACTCCACCCTAGCTATAGTACTTATAGACACAGGTTCCAGTCAATCTTTCATTTCCATGACTCTCATTCAGATCTCGGAGATTACGATAGTGCCATTGGCTTGATCCTTATGATTAGAGACTCCTATGGGAGAGGATTCGATGATTACACGCTGGTGCCAGTGGTGTGTTCTTACTCATGGAAGCGAGATTTTATTTTAGGATCTCCTAGTAGCAGCGTCGAGGCCTTGCGATGTCATCTTAGGTATTCATTGGTTATACATAGTCCATGCTCAAATTGACTGTTTTAGGCACAATGTGATGTGTTTCTTTGTGGATGGGACCATGTTTTCCTTCACTAGTGCAAAGGGAACCTTTGCAGCAGAGGTTGGACTTACTCAGAGAAGGGGGTAGCCGATCACACATGATTTGGCTAGCCATAGCCTCAGAGCAGTTGACGTGAGGAGTCTGAGTTATCCTTTAGTGGTGGACTAGTATGCCGAGGCATTTCATGATGATGTTCCATGATTACCTCCTTGTAGAGAGGTATACTTCTACAATGACCTATACCCCGGGATGATGCCCATATCTACACCAGAATATCGGATGGCTCTCACAAATCTTCGTGAGTTATAGGTATAGTTGGAGGACTTGTGTAGTAAGGGGTTCATAAGGCACATTGTTTATCCATCGGAATCCCCGATTATGTTTTCCAAGAAGTCAGATGGGAGTTTGAGGCTATGTGTGGACTATCAGCGCCTAAACATGGTGACCATGATTAACATAAATCCTCTGCTGAGGATTGATGATCTATTCAACCATCTGAAAGGAGCACGATGGTTTTCATTGATAGACCTAAGATCAGGCTATCATCAGCATAGTGTACAGGATGAGGAAGTACCAAAGATAACCTTTAGATGTTGGTATGGTAATTATTAATTCCTGGCGAGTCCCTTCGACGTGACCAATGCTCCGGCAGTGTTTATGGGACCCATGAATAGGATCGTCTAGCCTTTCCTTGATCATTTAGTGGTGGTTTTTATTGATGATATATTGATATACTCAGTGTCAGAGGAGTAGCACATCACGAACCTATAGATATTTTTGGATACACACTAATAACACTAGATTTTTGGGAAGCTCTCGAAGTTGATATTATGGAAATAAAAATTCCACTTTCGGGGGAATGTTTTCATGAAGTCTAGAGTTTCTAAGGATTTAGAAAATATAGAGGTGGTGATTTCTTGGAAGGCACCCCGTAGTGTGACCATGGTGAAATGTTTCCTAGGATTGGCTGGGTACTACTAGAGTTCGTATGTAACATTCTCATAGTTGCGACACACTTGTATGCTTTGACAAGGGAGGGACAACCCTTCTAGTTGATCATGGAATACTAGCAGAGTATTCAGGAATTGAGGCATAGACTGATGAGTTCCCCCATATTGAGGATAACAGAAGAGGGCATTGGGTATATAGTTTATTGAGATGCATAAGGGACTAGATTTGGTCATGTCATGATGCAGGAGAGAGTGGTGATTACCAACTGCTCATGGAAGTTGAGAAAGCATGAGCAGAATAATGTTGCCCATGACCTGGAGTTATCAGCAGTGATATTTGTGCTGAAGATGGGGCGGTAATACTTGATGGGTGATCTTTTATAGTCTATTCGGATCACAAGAGTCTCAGGTATATCTTCTCACATAACGACCTGCACCTGAGACGATGATGGTGGATATAGTTCCTCTAGGACTATGACATTATGATAGTCTACACTCCTAGGAATGAGAACGTAGTGGCAGATGCACTCAGCAGGAGGTCTGGTCTACAGTTGCTGAGTGAGGCGATAGAGGAGCTATCCTCGATGTAGTTATCCTTCAATGATAGTGATAGAGTATCTTATCTATAGTCTATAACAGTTACTTCCCCACAATTTCAGTACGTCATGGTGGCACAACTTGGGGATTTAGACTGCAATGCCTGATGTGCTCAAATATCCTCTGGACCAGCTCCTGATGGATTTTATAAAGGTGGGGAGAACACCATTCTCTATATAGGACGCACTATGGTACTAGTGAAACTACAGGAGGAGGTGTTTATGGAGTTCCATACTTCCCCTTTGGGGGTACATCCTAGAGTGGTGATGATGTACAAGGAACTCTAGATTTAGAACTGGTGTCCAGCGATGAAGAAAGCAGTGGAGGAGTTAGTATCGCGATGCCTCACTTTTCAGCAAAGTGAAGGTCGAGCATCAAGTACCGGTTGGCTTAGCTCAGCCACTTGAGGTACCAGAGTAGAAGTGTGATGATATATCCATGGACATTGTGACAGGGCTACCACGTACGTCCGAGGGCTATGACTCCATCTGGGTGATCGCTGATTGACTCATCAAGTCAACCAACTTCCAACACATCCAAGAGTAGAGATCAGTATAGGGATTGGGTGGAATTTACTGACAGGTGATTGTATGGATTTATGGGGTTCCATCGACGATCATCTCATATCATGAAACTCATTTTATATCATGTTTTTATAAGGTATTACAGGAGGCATTTTGGAATTATCTATGTTTGAGCACCGAATTCCATCCTCAAATATATGGTCAGGTTGAGTCTACCATACAAACACTCGATGACATGATTCATGCATGTGTCCTTGATTTTGACCATAGCTGGGAGGACCACCGACCACTGGTGGAGTTCACATACAAAAATAGATATGAATCCACCATCAACATGGCACTGAATGAGGCCATATATGGGTGACCGTGAAAATCACCATTATACTAGAATGACCTAGGGAGTCAACACTTATGGGTCTAGAGTTATTACATGCTACCAAAAAAAAGGTGCGGATCATCTAGGAGATGATGACTACTACACAGAGATAATAGAATTCTTATGCCGACAAGAGATATAGACCCTTTGAATTTGAGTAGGGATACAATGCATTCCTACAGGTCTCACCCCGATGAAGATTGCATAGGTTTGGTCAGGGTAAAAATCTATCTCTGAGGTCCTTCAGACCTTTCCAGATGCTTAATAGAGTAGGCGAGGTGGAGTACTGTATATATCTTCCCCCAAAGATGCACCATTAGTTTAATTTTTCCATGTTTCACATCTTAAGAGGTACTTGCATGATCCATCGCACGTTATCAACTTGGGTGAGTAGGAAATTGACTATGGGGCGACATTGGTGGTGTTCCCGATGGAGATAGAGGATCGACAAGAGTGTGTCCTTCGTGGGTTGTAGATTCCTTTAGTGAAAGTTCGCTGATGACAAGATAATCTCCAAGAGAGAACATGGGAGAGAGAGGATTAGATATATGCATAGTACCACCATTTGTTTCTCTAATTCTGTTGTAGCTTTTGGGGAAGAAAATCCCAAATGTGGGGACAATGTAAAGACCCATAAATTCCATATATTTTTTTAAAATTATTTTGGATTATTACGAGTTTGAAATAATTGACTGGTCTTGATTATGAGGCCCAGTGTGACCAGAATAGATCATTGAACTTTTTAAGGTACATTCAGTAAATGTATGAGTGGCGTTTTCAAAATTTTGAACTGGTTCTCAGAATTATAATCTAAGGGCACCATTGAAATTGCTTCTCCAAGATTTTATTAAGGTAGGATTATCTATGACCATAGTAGGTCGGGAGAAAATGTAGTTTTTTATCTTTTTGAATTTTAATAAAGTAACATAAATAGGTTATATTATTTTCTTACCTCCTGTTGAGCAGTTGTGGTGGGACCGATGGGTATTAAATCCATTTAATGGCTGGAATCATATGTTTTCTAACCACACTGTTTATATTAAAAGGTTCATTCATTAATGAACCTCATTAATATATCTTTTTGTTAATCACTCATCTCCTCTATTTAAATGAGCATCGGGCATGGGGTTTTGACACAGAAGAGAGAAACCTCTCGAGAAGTAACACAACATATTCCACCAATAAAGGGTAGATGCTCGAATGATATTGTTGGTTGAATCAATCCAGAATTGACAAATTCCATCAGCCTCAATTCTGCAAGTCGCACCATCTTCATTGATTCTAAGGTAGGGTTTTTTTTAAATTCAAGTGAATTGTTTCCTTTTCTCATTCTTGAAAGTAATGGGAAATCACGGATGTACTGAATGAGTTATAGTTTATATATGGTAAATTAATTGCTACATGTTTGTTAGGATGCTAACAGTGAGGGCTCTGGATAAAAAAACAAGGCCCAGACCCTCCCCGACTTTAGTTCTGTCACATTCTAAATGAGAGAATTTTGAACTCGGTGACAATTCGAATCTGTGTGCCACACGGTGACAGAAGGAACCCAGGAGGCTCATAGGCGTATTTGGAAGGGAAAATAGACAACCAGAGCTCACCCGGTGGTTCATCGGTGCGGTGGTGCATTGTTGCTCACCTTGGTGGTTGATAGGGGCTGTCAATCCTCAATCATCCGCATTTTCAGAATGTAACGCACCATCTCATGCTGTGGTGAGGAGGTTGAAGCTTCAATACCCCAGTGGAAGGTGAAGAGGACCCTCGCCCCATAGGTTCCACTAAAACAGAGGTGGAACCACATGTCTCCATCATTTTAGAGATCCAAACGACTTTATAGCCTTTCGATAAGGGGGAGTGACCTCCTCCGTGTGGATCATCCTTGTGGAAGACCGTGCCAGATGGCCGGTCAGATCACCTGGTAGGTTGGGCCCAACCGAGGAGGGTTGGCCTAGTCCATGGTCTAGTGGGCCAAGCCCTCCATGGCATAACCCACTCAGGCTGGCATAGCCGGTTCGGGCCAGCCCGGGTCAAACCTGGGTTAGAACCGAACCGGGTCGGGTCATCCAAGGGAAAAGAGGGTCAGGTCGGGCCAACCAGGTCGGACTTGACCCGGACCCGCTTCAGCTCAAATACGCTAAAAAATGCCGTATCTCATAAACCAGACTTATGTTTGAAGAAACATTTGTTGTTGTAGAATTATATAAATGATACTATCCATTTGAATTAATTCTACTCTGTTTGGGAGAAATTTGGAGTATGGTTGAGTTGAATCGAACTCGAATCCAACCAGGCCCTCGGTACTAAAATGATTATAACTCACATATCGGGTGTCTAAATGATGTTTTTTTGTCACATTGGAACCCTTACAACATGGCGGTATTTTGGGTTACTCTTTTGTGGGTCATCATATAATTTGATGCCTGAAAAATATCATGAGGAGAAGATACTATGGAACTCAAGCGCACCGAGTGTGGATAATCCTTTGGATAGATATCAATTGAAGATCGACTCTATGTGGATCATAATCAGAGCAACTCTCTGTGGATCAACATCATAGTGACCCTTTGTGGATAAATATCATAGTGACCCCCTGTGGATCAGCATCATAGTGATCGTGTGTGGATCAACATCCTAATGAACATGTGTCGATTAACAGTGCACGAATCAATGAGGACCAGGCTTAGAGAGGTATATTGTAGATCAGTGAAATATGACCATGTGTGGGTCAAAAATAGAACAACTTCTCTATGGTTCAGTTTTTGAACTTCCTAATGGAATAAAATGATATAGCTTAAGAAAAAACTTCTTTATTCCTGATCTGTATGTTTTATACTTGGTTTGAGATGATTTTTTTTCTTTGTTCTTTGTGTTTGAAATCATGCTTTTTGGTTTTTCTTTGTGGAATTATGAGATACCTTTTGGGGTCATAGGGTCTCTACTAGGTATTTTTATACTCAACCCTGAATGGGCTTAACCTCTACCTTGTTATGTATTATGCAGTCATCAAGTAGCTTGGATGAGTCCATAAGAGACAGTACCAGACAGTAGACAGAGATGACTGGTTGACGTAGGAGCTGTGGAGATGAGATGTTCCTACCATTCAGGTAGGATCCATGGTGGATGATCTCATGAAATGTTTTCTACTTTCTGTTTTATGTTGTAGTAGTACCGTTTTAATTGTTCTTGTATTCTAGACCCATTACATTCAGTACAAAATTCTACTAGTGTAGTCTTACATCATGGTTGCATCTTGTTGTGTTCTTGGATTTTGTGTTTGTACATGTTTAAAGGTAAAACCATCCCGTTTTAGGGATACATCTTGGAAGAGCTAGTCTCTAACCCTTGGCCTATGGAAGGAAGGGTTAGGTTAGTCACGACAAAGGCCCTGTGGGATGGGTCATGACATAAAATTAGAAATATAATCATTAAAAAGGCTTTTTAAATATTACTAATGGAAGGTATGGCTTTGATAAAATTTACAAAAAAAAAATTATTTCTCAGGGATGATATACTCAAATGGGTTATTCCTTTAAAAAATATTATTTAGAAACTATTACACTGTTAAATTAAATTATCCCTTTTCACAATGTGTCATGTCGGAGGAAATCCAAGAATGAATTTTTCCATTAATAAACATCAATACATATGTTTCCATAAACTATTTTTCAAAAAAATGTGGATCCAAAATGTTTTATTTGCTGATATTTTCAGACGCAAGAAGGATTGCATAATGGAAGTCAATTTATTTAATTTATTCAAAAAAATAGTACAATCAACATGAATAAATTATACATTGATATTGGGTTTTATAGACATATAAATGTACACAATTATTTCTTTGAAAATATTATCATGATGAATGGTGGAAATGTTACTTTTTGAGATAATCCCCATGGAGATATTATCGGTAAGGTAATATTACATTTCATCGTAAAGCTTTCATTTATAGTGTTTTTTTTTAACGAACCAGTAACATAATTATATGAATAATTCATTTATGTGATGGGTGAAATCTTGTGAATTTTCTGAAAGATAAATGTTAAGTACAAAATTCAAAAGGTAAATTTATTCTTTCTGCACATCGATATGTGAATGAATACGCATATTACATAGAAGACCTTAGGATCGAAGACGTACCATGTCTTCATGAAATGGAATATCACTCCTTGTTATTGAATATAAGGTCAAAAAAATGTAACCGTGAAATGTAATTATATTGTAAATTTAAAATATTGTTAGAGATATACCAAAACACAGATTTGATACTTCGAATGTTTTTGGACCTTGTCAATACAGTAAGCAACATAAGTCATGTTTTAAATCCATTAATGGAGACTCATTTGAATATTCTTTACAGTTAGTGAACATAGTTTTTTTTTGTCATAAAAAAACTAGAAATAGTGCTTTAAAATACTATATATATATGTGTGTGGCTTTGTATATGATTACATTGTACAAACAAGAGTTTATCTTCTAGAAAATAAATATAATGCCTTTTTGTTATTTCATAAAATTGGTAACCATGTTTGGAAATCAGAATACCTTCCCTTGATAACTATTCATAGTGATCATGGTTGGGAACTATTTAATTTTTATTTTGAGACATTATTTAGTAAGAAAGGTATAGAACATTACTTTTCAGGTCCTACAACTCCCTGGAAAATAGTGATTTTGAAAAGAGAAATTTTATTTTTTTAATAAATAATAAGAAGACTGTTGAGTGGATAACCAATTGCTAAACAATGATGAAGTATATAGTAAATCAATCTATAATATAAGTTGAGTTTAAATTTGAATATTTATTCATAAAAGCCCTTAGGAATTCGGGACAAATATAAAACAATAACTTTCATACGTAAGAGTATTTGGATTCAAAGAATTAATCATGTATAAAATATATAATTTACATAAATTCACTGTGAAATCTGAAATAGGAGATATTTTTAGGTTATTACACCACTTATAAAGAATATATAGTTTTTAAGAAAAAATAATGTATTATGGAAGAAATAGTGCATGTTAATCTTTTGAGGCCAATCAATTTACCTTCAAAAACATCAAACCAAAATACTTGCAATCTAATTCAAAAACTAATTTTAAAATTTTTTAGAGTATCCTCCTTATAAAAAATAATAAATAAATAATTTCTAAATTTTTAACCCAATAAGACTTTATACCATTTGATTATGATAAGATTTACAAAACCCAAGTTAGTTATTTTATAGAAATAATCCTTTTGATAATATTGTTGGTGATTTTGATCAACCTCTATCGAAAAGATGATCTTTAATGAATTAAATAAAACATATTTCTTTTATTATTAAAATTGATCCAAAAAACATAGATGAGGCTTTTAGTGATGTGTGTTGGATTAAATATTTACAAGATGAGCTAAATGAATTAAAAAGAAAAAAAATGTTTGTACCAAGGCTAAATGACCAAATCAAACATCTATAATTTCAGTAAAATGGGGATAAAAAAACAATTGTAATGTAATTGTAATAATCATTTGAAAAAAGTGAAGTCTTTTTGCTAATGTTTATAATCAACAAGATGGAATGCTCAATGAATAAACTGATTCATTGGTAATAGGACATTGATCTATTTATATTCTATTAGCCGACGTAGAATTATATTATTACAAACTATTTTAGATGGATGTGAAGTGTGATTTCAATACTGGAAATGTAAAAGAGGATGTTACATTGAAAACCCCCTATTATTGAATAAACAAACTTCTTGAATATTTATATAAATATACTAAATCATTATATGGACATAAACAATCCCATGGAGCTTTGTATGATATATTAAAATGATTTTTATTACAAAACAATTATGTTAAGGGGGACATGGATCCTACCCTTTTTATAAAAAGAGGTTAACAGAAACATAATGATTGTTAAGATATATGTTGATGAAATTATATTTGGATCGTGAGAAAAATAATAACAGATTCTTTTGTGGATTTATGAAATTTGTTGTTGGGAGGAGTATGATTGGTGTGGTAACATTTTTCCTTAGTTTTCTAATTTCCCAATATCAAGAAGGAATTTATATATCTCAATATATGTATATAAAACATCTTCTTAAAATGTATGTTTATGAAAATACTAAATATATTAGTACTCCCATTGGAACTTGAAATTAACTTTATCTTGATAAAGATTCACAACAACATGATAAAGCAATTATTATAGGTATCATATAAATATTATTGTGCTTAACATCTAGTCAACCATAATTACTGTTTTTCAATGAAAATGTGAACTATATAATAGAAATGCAATAAAATATCATCTTTAAGCGGTAAAATGAATTTTTTTATTATCTATAGAGAACTAGGTATTTATGAATCTTCTATTATTTTGGAAATTATTTTGAATGGAAATTTTTTTAGTTGATGACATTGGTTGTTGTATAATGTATCACCTATAGTATATGCACTAAAGTAAAAGAACAATGTACTCTACACCATAAAAAAACCATCACTAGCTTGTTTAATGGATATTTGATTCTACAATGTATCACTTATATTATATGCATTTCGATCACCCCTATGATTGTGATGAATAATAGGGGAAATGAAAATGGACTAGAGGTACTATGTATCATCTTTTTCTAAAAAGGGAAATAGCAGTGAGACAGAATTCTCAGTTGCCTCACCCTACAACAAGATCACCAACTAAGATCATCTTCCACCAAGACCCATTATTTGGAGTATATACCATATTATATACATAATTATTTGGAACCTTTTTTGCCTAAAATATTTGAATTTAAGTCCCCTATATGAATATATATTTAAATCATACTCTCATGATTTGAATAGATAATATCCCACTCTCACATGAGACAGTGTTGCCAAATTTTTATATAAAAATCCATTGAAAAAATAGTAGATCATGGATCACATGATAATTCTCATATGGTCCCAACAACCTGAAACAATAGGTAATAAATTCCTTTTTACACATTGAAACACATCTGATCCCTCTTCTAGAGGAATTGATAAACATTATATACTCAACACCCAATAGAGGACATCTTGGGATTGGGGTGCTAGTCATCCTCTGTCACATATCATAGAACGAAAACTAGATATTACCTATCCAAATAAATGGCATACCCTTTTAGGTGAATGAATTCATGTGTTCATAAGTCATAGTGAAATTGGAAAAATTACTCTTATAGTATCATTATAATCAAATAAATCTTCATACCTTAGTTATGCACATGGATAGAACCCTCTAAAACCATAAATTATCCATTACATGAATAATTTATACTACCACTTGTAATATTTCAATCCATAAAAGTGTAACTATAAAATATAGAACATTGAATTTGATAGCTTATCATAATGATGGTTCATTTGTTCAATAACTATCTTCAATTGTCGTATGTGCTTCTACATAGAATCCCACTACACTAAGATGTCATCGATTATTATGATATTTAACTGATCTAAAAAAGAGATGAAAGATCATATTCATGGGTCCCACTAACACTGATGGGGTATTGTTCATGAATAATCTTCCCACCATATAATCATTTTTACCATAGTGACATCATAATTTTTGCTTCTGTATATGAATCTCAATAAAATGGAGTTGTTGATAACATGAAATGAGGTTAATCATCGATAACCACTTCACCCATCTCAAATAGTCTGAGAATTCACCAATTAAATAATTTACATAACAATTCATGATACCCACATGATTCAGGTGGTTGTAATTTTAAAATGACCTAAATTTCCCAAAATCATACATGGGGAACAACACATTAGGCTACCCATACTAAAACACTAGTTCTGATAATGACATTCCTCTATAAATTCCCCAACTAAAACTCTTACACCTAAATATCTACAATCTTCTTCTAGTACAATGTTTTACAAACCAGTTCCAACTATACCATAATTCCTATAGGGATATTGATATGATGGATGAGAGTTATGATAAAAAATCCTTATATAATAAATTTTAAAAACCATCCACCAGGGTAGGTAACTAGTATCTCATAAAATTTACCATGCCAAGGGAAATTCTGGACAATGTATGTGTGATTTATTGTATTCTCATGTTCAGGAGTAAATCATATTTTTAATGGATTTCATTTTATCCCATGATGAAAATCTTGAACCCATCAATGTGAATATCCCACATCCTCCTCCTATAATTTTATTTCTACGAATGAAAAATAAATAACTAGTCCATACATATGATGATGTGACATGGCCACACATGTACAATAAAAATATCTAACATGAAGATCTCGTCTTTGATAAATAGGTGACACTAGAGACAATATAGTGTTATATATTCTATAGTAGGAGTCTCCGAATGTAATGGTTGAGTAAATGGATCAACTATAATTTATAGATCTTGGAAAAGGGATGTCAAATGAAGGGTAATAATCCCACATATGTCTATAAATACTTCATAAATTTTTTAAAAGATAGAAATCACAATCGGAATAATCATTAGATCCTCATAGTCAAATGATTACACCAAATGCAGTTTCCCTCATCCCTATCCACTAGCTCCATAATCATGGAGCGGATCACCTATAGGTGGTGATGGGAAGAACACATACATCTTCCCACATTCTAAACCTATCCCCATTCCATTTTCACATTTGATGTATTAGGGGAATCCATGGCCCAACCACTACCTCTTCCTAAGAGGAAACACAATTGTCTTCTTTTATTCCTTAGGATGGGTCAAGAAAATCATGGTGAATATGTCCTTGAATGAACCTTGTATATAACTATATCTACCATGGTTGGTTGGACCATATTATGATCTAGATACCGCAACCCCTCTATTATCAGACAAACTTTGGAAATTTTATGCTCACATGGTCTTTTGAGATTACCATTAACAACCAAACACAAAAGTATTTCCCATAGGGTGCCCATTATTAGAATATTCCAACATCAAATACTCATTCATGAATTTTTCGAATTCAAATATTCTCTTTAGATCACTAAAAAGTTTGTAATGAATAGAGATATCACACCCTCTCTGATATCTTAGAGAATAACCTGCTCGAATACTCATGCTTAGAGGAACACATGATGAACAATATTCATGGAGTATCATAAGTTGTTTGTGATCATTGATAAATAATAAATAATTGAAAAACATCCTTATTGTATCTCTTGAATCCCTTGGTTATGCACTAATCTTAGCATATGATGGTAGGAATTCTCTCAAAATATCCTATGAAAAACATCCCATGTTAGTGTCTTCTTGTAATGTGTTTGGTCACCAAACTACACCACCAACCACTGAATACATGAAGAAGGATTTTCCTATAAACATAATAGAATCTAGTGGTGTGATAATATGGAATAAAAATTCTAAAACATCCTTAAGGTAGTCCTATTCTACCTGATGATCTAGCTTTCTATGAAACCGAAGTGGTCCCTACCATCGAAAATCATGAAATTTTCTCAGCTTCTACAACTCCATAACAATTATTGTCAATAATACCTACCTTATAATTGGTTTTCAAATGTCTAGAATAATTCATAGGGTTACCACCACAAGAACCATACCATGTACTGATGCCACAACACTTGGTGGGTGATTCTCAAAATCCTTTATCAGAAACCTTGATTGTGGTCAACATGGGCAATTCAAGAAATAGAAAAGATTCACCACAGTAAAAATTTATACAAGTAGAGATGAGTTGAGAAGAAAAAGAAAACCAAAAGTCATTATTGTTTTAAGCATGTACTAATGATTTTCTTATAATCAATTCGACCATATACCAATCCAATAAACTGTATATCATATTCCCTGGGTATCTTTTTATCATCCACCGCACTAAACCTAAATTTCTTATCCTGAATTATGAACATATATAAAATAACATGCATTCCTTAATTCCCAAAATAATCCAGTCATATTGAACAACTACAACCATTGGGAACATGCCTTCTCTGATACAACCGTTTCATGAACAAACCCATTGGGGCAAGATTTTCTAAAATCTAATTGAAAATGACACCACGATCCATCCTCAAATTTTCTAGTGGATACTAACTAGAATCATATAGGATTATAATAAACATAGGTTTCCATTTACTAATGAACCTATATGCACACAAACATCTATAAAAATACAACAAATTAATAAAATAAAGTTAAACTAATACAAAATTAATTCATATATCAATATCCAAATAAAATTATCACTGTATAATTATAAAATAAAATAGTATTAATACAATCCCACTAACGATCTTCTATATTAAAACAATTTATAAAGTATGGGACCATTGTAAAATCAATCACCTAGTATGAACCATAGTCATTCTAGCTCACAATGTTCTACATGATACCAATCCTCTAAGAAATCCATCCAATGGTATATTGTCTACATTAGACACATCATATGCATGTATGGACAATATAAGGGATCTTATAAAAATATACATAAGGAACCCCCAAATTGAAAAAGTTTTTACTAGATGGAAATACTTAACTCAAATCATACAGAAGATGTTGATGGAAAGTCAAAATCAACAATAATACAAACTAGTCACTATGTTTGAAAGTATGTCATAACCATACAAATATACTAGTATTATATATGAGGTTCTTAGGAAATATACATATAAAGAACTCACTCCAACAACCTTTTAAAAATGAGGGTACTAGTATGAGAGTTCATTCTCATCATGCCTCATCATAACAATGATTCCTTCTATAACAAGAAATCTGGGAACATATTAAATGGGTATATTACCTGTAGACTATTGGGGACTCCAATAACCAAATTGGAAAAACATACTAATAGGGGATTAAAAGCCAATGTATATAGGTCACATAGTTTCATAAATATCTCACAGAGGTAATAAGGAGGGAAGTGATGATCAACTTTATTTCCCACTAATGGATACCTACTCTAATATACCAAGGGGATCAAAAATTATGTTCAGATTATGATGTTGAACAGAAGACCAATACTGAAATAATAATAAAACTCATTACATAGTAAAAAAGTAACCCAAATTAATAAAAAAATATTGAACTCAGAAAATGGATTAAGAAGCGAGAAGATGCCCAATTTGTATTCCCCTTGAATGAAATGAAATTAGCTCTAAAATATCATTATGAAAGTAAACTAAATGTACATTATAGTGAACGATGTGTACTATTGAACCTATAAATTAACCTATTTGGGACCATTCATGTCTTCATGTTCCTATGTACACTATTTTTTCTAGTGTACTCCTCCCTTTCATTGAATTGTGGCCTTGTCTAGGTAGTAGTCATGCCCATGTACCTAGGATAGTGTATGGAAATGAACATTGATACATGAAAACTTCCTGGTATATTATCATTTCCTAGAGTACACACCACAATGTATCATATCTATAACTACACCAAAAAAGAATAATCACCTACCATGTGCCATTAAAATCACCCTTTTCAACCATTATGCATAGATAAACCCCAAATTGGTCATTAATTGTCAAATATTTCTTTCCAATCCTAAAAGTGGAACATGTAGGGTTTTCATGACTCAACAATTAGAATCAACGTATATCCTAGAGAACACACTAAAGTTTTCCTCAAAAAGATTCTCTCTATGGATTATTCACCTCGATCAAATAACAGTCACAATATAGGATGTTGTCTAGTGAGGAATCCCTTTCCTGCCCATTATCTAGAAATAATGGTAGCAAATGAATCCACCATTTCTCCTTGATGCAAAGAATATAGGGGGGTGTGGGAGAGTATTTTTATTGTTATAGTTATCAAATCATTTATATGAATTATCCTTTGCATATTCCAACACAATCCACAAGATTCCATATCCTTACCAACATGATGTAACTGATAGCGTAATACCCACATTCAATAATGATCACATCCTTGTATTTATCATCATAGGTATCAATCGATGGGAAAAAATTCATTATCGGAATATGAATAATAGTTCTTTGATTTATAATAACATTTTTATATATCATTTTCTAGTCTCTCAAGGACACATAATATCATGTCGTGTCATATCCAAGCTCCGAGAATATTATTATATTATTCCCATGACTTATAATGAAAAGGCAACAACATTAATTTTTTTTTTCAAAATTATTACTAGAATTGACTCTAGATCATTAGTCCAGTAATATTTATCATTAATGATATATTTCCTTGAAGGATAGTATATATCATTATCATATTATGTTTTTGTAATATTTAATATATTCATTGATATTTTAGTATATATAAAAAATTCTTCTAGACATGAGGGTCATTTGAGTACATTGGTGGGAGTATAGCTATCTTCAAAAGAATTTCAATTTTCAAATTAGTCTATCATTTAATGGTATTTTTTATTTTCAGTATGTGTAGGTAGAGTGTTTTATTTTTTTTAAAACTATTCAAAATGTATCATTTATAGATTATTATTAGGAGGAAATTGTAGATGATTTTCACTGTTTTCCTAATAGTCAATTCAACAATCTTCTTTTCTATTAAATGTTACATTAATATTACAGAATTTGATAAAAATATACCATATACTGTGATATACTCCATTAAAAAGTCATATTTATTATACATTTCATAGAAATTTTCATTTCATATTATATTAAATATAATGACCACATTCACATTATTTTGTTACATTATATTAAAAGATATGATTATATAGTCAAGAAAAAAATATTCAATGTATTCTTAAAAATAGTATATTAGCCATGTTTATTTTGATTTCTAAAGAATTATTCAGTAAAAAGTATCTATGAACATATATTATCCATTTGTTATATAAAATTATGTAAAAAAATATCTATATTTTCATAGTCATTAGATGACTACTAATTTAATATTCATCCTCAATATATATCGAGAACTATTTAAAAGATTTAAAATTTCAATAATACATATAAGATGATATATGGTCATTATCATTATCATTTTATGTTTACAAAAATCAATAAAAATATTCATCGCCTCATACCTTTTGAGGAAAAAGTTGAATTGGGAACGATTTTAGAATAATTTTTTTTTATTAAAATCCCTTACCTATGATTTTTTTTATTTGTTTCATTTTTCTTGTCAAATTCTATTAGGGTTTTATTTGTGGTGAATTTTTGATATGTGTATAGAGATGGGTGTATTTTCTATTTGGAACAAAACCACTTCATCTAGAAAAAAACCATAAAACTCTTTAAGTATTTAATATATTTTCCCCTAAAAATGTATGTATTTTGGATGATTCATTCCATTGAGTTAATAATTTGACCAATTTAGTTTATCTTATAAAGAAATAATGAAAATACCCTAGATAGAATTTTTATATTTGGAAAACAATTATTCTTCCACAAGTATATGATTTGAGGATGGGTTTGGATATATAATGAGTTTCCCTCTCAGTATAGTTAATATTATTGAAATATAATTACAAATATTTCATTCCATGTAAAATATGAAATTCTAACAAATTTGAGAAAAACATATATTTTAGAGGATTCTTCAATGAAATGATAATTTTGAATGATTTATAAACAAGAGTTGTAGTGATTTCTAATATTAGAGTTTTCACTGGTATCATGACCTCTCTTATTCAATGTCATATTTTAATTTTCATAGGGAACATTAATAATTCAGAATAATATTTATAAATATAATCAAATATGAAATTAAAAATTATTGGACATACATAATGTATACCTATAAAAACCTTATTTTCAGACTCCACCAAGGAATTAGTCATAGATGATTCTCTCCCTAAATCCATTAGATTTAGATGTGTTTATAATGGTTGACCTCTATAACACAATATATGTAGAAATTCATTTCATATTAATATATTTATTAAATGTTTTTCCTAAATTCATGGATCTTCAAATGAAATTGATGGGTTTTCAAGGATTCAACTTTATACACTAATGACAAGTGGAATGTTACATCTTCTTTAATTGATGATAATTACCAGATGAACTATATGAGTAAAAATACTTTAATTTTTTGTATCCCAAAACCAATTATAATAGTATAATTTTTCATTTTCCATCAAAAATTAAGGGAGATTAAAATATTTCCACATTCATTTTAATGTCTAACATTCCAAATGATTTAATTACATTGTATTAGGTCAATAAAGTGATTATCCAAACCACATTTGGCTTCCTTTAAAAATAATCTTATATAAAATTCGGTCCCTGTGAAATTTTCTTCATATTACACAATTAAATTTCCCAACTTATCCAATATTCCAAGAATTTTCTTCTATAATTTAGTAAAATCAATATAAGAAATTTTATTATAGAATTTTTTTTTCAATATCCTCATTCCTTGAGCTGATTCTATCTACGGGCTTAATATTGTTGGTAAATTTCAACCACTTCTTCACTTCCCCCTCGATGTGATAAATTTCCTAGATGAAATTATCTTTGTTAGGGAAAATAATCACATTGAATTATGAGAAAATATAACAGATTAGTTTTTCAAAAACCATGTTTTCATGTGATCCAATGATTGGTGATGGTATCTATTTTAAAAATGACTCTAATTTAATGGCACCCATTAAAGGAAGAGTATTTTAAACCATATATTTCATGTTATTTTTATAAACCATAATCGATTGATAATATATAATATTTTTGTTTCAAACACCCACAAAAATCAAATATATTCCTTATTTGTGAGTAATATTTTTTTATCATAATAAAATACATAGGAAATAGATGATTGGTTGGGTTCATTACTGATAACTATTTTAATATATTTTCATAAATTTAACCAACGAATTGGTTGAAACATCCATAATTTACAATGATAAGATCCTATCAACTATAAATAATAATTTATTGACATTATTAATTATATATAAATAATAATACATTCATTTTCGATGATTAATTATATTGATCTTCATATAATATTTTCATTATGATGATGAATAATATGTTGGATTATTATAATAGTATAAAAAGGTGATTTAGTATTCTTATAAAATTTTCAATGGAACTCCCGGTGATATCATTAAGGATGGGAACATATTAATTCATTCCACATTGATCAAAATGAGAAATCCATTCACCTGGTTTAATTTTTCAACATGTTCTTTATATGATAAGATAATATGATGAATGTCACCTCTCATTCAACAAAGTATTATTTTGAGAGTTTAATTTGTTCTATTATGTGTTATACTATGATAAAATATTTTCTCAATTAAATTACAATAACCCTAAGAATTAGAAAAGTTTAGATATAAAATTTGGGAAAGAATGATTATAATTTGATAGAATCCAACGACTAATTTAATTATGAAGTAATCCTTACATTTAATAATTATATAATTTGTTTTTAATAATATTATTATTTTTATAATAATAATAATAATATTATTATATTTATTTTTATTCTTCCTATAATTCATGTTTTATTTTCAGTTTCACCTCTATGAGGCTTGTCCATGAATTCGTTCTTTGAATTATTGATAAAGGTGATGATTACATATAGTGTAGATTTGATTAGATTGATCTGGTATTTCCTCATCCATTTCTGTAACCAACTAGACAGACTTTATTCCTTGACATTTATTCTCAACTCCAACTATATAATCACAATATTTATAGTTATATTACATATCTAAACTGGTTTTGTATATCTGGTTCATACATGTTCCTATTAATCTACAAGTAGCTTCAATGAATAACATTATAATTTTTTTTCAAATTCAACGAGTCCACCCCAGTTGGTGAAATATTTTGGAGCTGTATTATTTCATGTTAATATCATGTTTTTGTATAGATTTAGTTAATTCCATTCAGATTTTCACCTTTTCTAGTAGGGATATCTATACATTAACTAGTTCGATTATGTATTACAATAGTGTCTAGTGTTGGTTCAAGGATGAGCATATCATGTGTGCTGGACAACGGTTATGGAAGATTGATTTTATCACTGTCATGATTGGGGAGTGGTTTCTTATTATTATAAAACATTGTTCATAGTACTCTACTGGCTTCCATGCCTTCCCAGTTTTTCAGTTTGGATGTTTTTTCATGTATTTTACATTTTTCCATTGTGAATATGGGCCATTTCATATTTGATAATTCACTATGATAATCATTTATGGGTCCTTGAATGTAATGGGTTTCAAATGACATTGTAAAAACAGTTATTTCATTTTAATTTTAATTTATTGGAATGGACTAAAGTTGTTTGTTTATTATATTAAATGATATCTGGTAACTTAGTAATATAGAAATTTCTTTAAAAATATATCTTTATTATTCATTGATATTAAATAAAATATACCATTTCCATCAAGATAGTACATCATCCATAATTAAGATAATTTAATAGAATTAATAAATTAATTATCTTAGTAATAATTTTCTCTAATTAAAACCAATTCATGAGTTTATCTACTACACTGTGTATAACATCACATGACATTATGTGTGAATAAATATAAGTATGCATCTAGTATAGTACTATTCACTTACATTGTATATAAGCATAGACAATAAATCATGATATACAAAAAATATATTTCTTTTTGTATTTCCATGTCATTGTCAAAACATTTCATCTTCGAAAATATGTGTTTATATATGATAAATATACCATTGTAAAATATAATTATGTAAATTAACCATATGAAATCAAAAAACACTATGTGTATACATCATAAAATGAAAAGTAATTAATGATGTATTTAATAATGTACATAACCTACTGATAATACTTAGTATGTAAGGAATGTATAAAATATTGTATCATTGTGTGTACTTCCTTGCATACAATAACAATTCCACATTAACATACTTTAGTTCATTCTTAATGTATATTTACTCAAACTAAATGTGTTTATTGGTGTCTTCCTTGATTCAATTAGGATGAATTACAAGAATTCACAACAATAAACACATTGTTTGACTTATTATTCACCACTTAGAAAAAATGACTACCAACACCATATGATTCATTCCTAGGTGAATACATGTTAGTATAATTGTAAAAAAACATATTATATATAAATTAAATTACATTCTTCAAGAAAAAAAGATTGATTGACTTACTTCATGATAAACCAAATGGGAAACCCACCATAAACTCTAGATATAATCTACCTAATTCATATAATCAAATAAAAAATTTGGCTATCAAAACATTAAATGCTACAACATCATGTGTCATGAACCATCCAAAAGACCTAGGTAAAATGATACTCGGACCAGTCATAACATGGACAATAGGGTGTTCTCTATCCACATTAGTGGTAGAATAGTACCGGGAATCATAAGATCATTAATGTGAATGATCTGTCTATAATAATAAACCATATATATAGAAATGAAGAAGATAAAAGATAACTATTCTATATTATAAACACAACTTATTGAGTAAACTACTTCAATTGGATAGCTAAAACCCAAATAAAAACCTCATATAACAAATCAAATCATCTATTAAGACCAAGAATCGCAATCCCTATGAAATAAATGGATCATAGTTATAGGTGTCTCCATAATCACACTGATTTTCATTAGATTAATCACAACCACTCCCCCCATGTTTATCATTTCCTTTCCCTAGACTTGAAAAAACATGACCCAAAAATGTCCCAAGGAAATTGTAGTGTTTTCGCTAAACATTAAAGTATAGTACCACCAATGATTACATAATAAATTCCATCACATTAAACCATTTATAATTTCAATTGAAAGAAATCAATTCTTGAAATTAAATTTAAATACTTGTAATAAAAATATTATTAGAAATGAAAATATTAAATATATAAAAAACAATAATTAAATTATGATCTTATATAAAAAATCGATAAAAAATTATTAGGATGATTAGAACAATTTTAAAATGAATTGAATGTGTAATTAAGTCAAAAAAAGAAGAATTTGGGTCATTATCCCAATAGTACAATATTTTGTGGATATAGGATCCCAACACTCCTTAGTCATCATCATAACACAAGTTTTCATGAACACCCCATAAGTCTCAATCCATGTGGGTAATAAATCGATATACCATCAAGAAACCCATTAATAAAAATCATGGAAATATTTATTTAGTTTTTTCCCTTTATCAATCCATTTATACGGAGTCAGTAAACTAGAGTTAATGTCCTAATATCCTAAAAAAACTCAATAACACATGTTATTCATACAAATAATCAAAAAATCATAAATTTATCGATTAGTTTTTTCAAATCAATTAACCAATCAAAAGTCCATTTTCCAATTTCATGTTCAATATGAAATTTCAATTTAATACCAAATGATAGGTCTTCATAAACTTCAAACCCTTTTCAATTCAATAATAATTTTTATCTAATTTTAACAATAATATGCATCAAACCATTTCCTTTTAAAAAATTTCATTTTATTCCAACATTATTCTCGATATCATCTATAAAATTTCAAATTCATAGAAATTGGGTGTTTTTACAATTCCCATGACCTTTAAAAATTAAATATAAAATAACCACAAATCCTTGTTTCTAAATCAATCTAAAACAAATTTCACATAATCACATAAAAAATTGTTTTGATTTTAGGGTAAGGTATAATGGAACAACATTCATTTAATCATGCAATCAAAATAACACCAAAATTGGGGAACACCAATGAATAATAAAGGAAAAGGAGATAAGATAATTAGAACACTAGTAAAGATAAATGGAATAATAGAATAGGTCAATACAAAACATGATTTTATATAACATTTTAAGAATTACATTTGAAAATATAATGATAAATTAAATTATATAAGATCATATTAGTAAATGGATATCGAACAGAACATGTGGGGAATCGATCCAAAAATAGATTATACTAGGGGAATCAAAATAACCTATTGAGAGCCTCAAAATAAAAAAGGATCCTTATAGGGCCACATGGTAGTGTTTAATAATATAAAACATTGTTTAAGGGATTTTAATATTATTCTTGTGGAATTAAAAACATGAGCACATTTTTTTAATCAAACCACACCGCTTGTAGTGACTATGCGCCCTAAACATGAATCCCTACTAGACTATTCAAAAATGATGAAAATTTAGTCCTTATATTTAATGTAAATATTAGATAAACGTTATAACCATTTATATACAATGTCACATTGTTTTACAGAGAGTTTTTATTATTTATAAAACCATTGTACCCTCTTCAAGAACACCCTCAACTAGTGACCAATTTGGTGGAGATAACTGTGTGGTACTCCATAACATTACTCAAACTATGCACAACCCCATGGACTTCCATTTTTTGGATGAAATAAAAAACAACCCAAAAATACCTAAAAATAGATATCAAAATAATTCTCAAGAACAATCTTAATTATGTTACCATGATGTTACAACCTATTTATTGTAAACATTTTATTTCACCAGAAATATAATAACGACGATTCCAAATCAATGAGTTTATGCCAATACCCAATCATTATATTATCATTATATAAAGTGTCAAATAAACCATAATAATACTATTATTTCACATTGAATATAGGCATAGTGTTTTCAGTATGAAACATTATGTAATGTCACATTCTCTCCTAATGGTGCTGATCCATTTAATTTTGGTTTTAAACATCATTTTCATATAATTGAATGTCCATAATATTTTATTGAAGTGTTTAAGATTTCAGGAGTTCTATTCAGATCCCATATCAAGAATTTTTTAGAAATAGTTTAGGAAAAATTATAGCACATAGTTTGTGTAAAATTCGTACCACAATCATATAGGTCTCGAAGGGTGTCACGTGGTTTATTGAATTGTGTACACTAGGCTACACAAAAATTAAAATTATTCTAGGTGGATTTCAGATGTGATTTTCATGATGTGCACAATTAATTTAAAACAATGTGAAAACCATATATATTGGTTGACCCATGGGATAGTGATGGCACACTGTTGGCATATGGTTTGTCCAATCATGCACCCAAATCTTGTGCCCCTTAAAATGTGTTCAGATTGGATCCTTATTCCTTGTACAAATTTAGAATCACTCATTATTAATCACATTGGATCTATCTTGGTAATCTCTTCATTCCTATTTATTTTTTTCCTCATTTAACTCATCATATGTAATTCTAAATCTATGGGAGTTATTATAACCTATTTTCATAGTATTATTAAAATTCATAAATACCATATATTCTAGAGTAAAAAAAGATAAAAAAGATGTTTATTATACTACCAAGATGTAGTAGATGGTCTCAAACTTTTGCCTAAATGTTTGGGTGTTTATATTATGTCACCATTATGCTACATTAATGATCTACCTAGTATTTGTCCTAAAATTTAAATCAGATAAATTAATAGTTGATTCTAAATTATAGATGTGTTACAATGCCTTGATAACTTGATGGATGTTGAAAATATCAACCCAAAAAACATCCTTGATTTAGTTCTAATCTTCGCCATAATGAATTATTTCTCACTTGTTGTCAAAGCACCACTATGGTGTTTTTGGATTGTATTTGACTTGAGAAATGTCATTATGTGAGTTAATAAAATGTTGTAGTGGAATATATTAGATACCTTTTCCCACTTTACATTACTTCAATATTATTTGTATTAATGAACAAATTAAAGGATTTATAAAAAAGATATTATATTTATCCTTAAATATAATTTCCACGATTCTTATTAAACCATGCATTAATTATGTACTAGATAATACGTTCCATTTTATTATTTCTAATTAAATACATGACATTCCTAAATGATATCATTGGATTTATGGACATGATGTTACTTTCTGTTTATGGCAATAATGGATAGGAAATTCAATATTATATACTTCGTAATAAATGACACAACATTCACATTTGGTAATTTTAAAAATAAAGGACATATTTTCCCACTTTTACTATCACAAACTAATGGAAATGAAATTCCATATTTTTGAAATATTATTAATGAAATGAAATTCAATTTTTAAAAGGCCAAATAAATTCTCATGACAGCAATTATTTTATATAATATAATAAATATTCGAAGACATTATGGATTTTGTTTAATTGTGTATTTTCCATTGGGATTCCCAAGTAGAATCAAAAAATTATGTGGTTTATTTATTTAAATATTTTTATTTACTATTACCTGTATAGTATTCATATTTTTTTACATACAGTATTGTACCAAAAAACTTCTAGTGTTGGATTACTGAGTTTGTATCACACCCTATTTGGGAAGACCATTAGTACCTGCATAGAATTAATTAGTGTATGTAGTGAAAAAGGGAAGTATACAGTTAGGGTTTACTGATTTTTAGTAATTTGATAATACATATATCAAGAAGAATATTATTATGATCATGATTCTATTAGATATTGATTGTGGCCTTTTATTACATTTTTTATAGCATGTTCTATATGCGTGATATAATTTTTCCCATGAGAGACCATTAAATATAGAATACAGTAATGACAAAATATTGTGAATGTGATACTAGATATGGTTATTTTTACTAGTAAGATGACCTATTACTAGTCATTATCATTTTGGATGATATGCTTCCACTGACAAGTTAACTTATTTTCAAGGATTTTTCCATTATATAACAATATTATCAACTCTTAGAAGATGGTATAGTCTATCCCAATAATGACATATAACCTAACTACTAGTCAGAATAATTTTCCACATGGGGATGCGTTCTTGAGTACACATCGCCAGTAGGTATAATTAACTTATGAGTGAACCCAGATTGGGATAGTATAAAGTGATGTGAAACATTATTTTTAATTTTTTTATTACTATTTTGTATTGGTAGGATATAGAATTTGAATGTGTCATATTTAGGTAATTTTCCTAAACATACTATAAACTAAACCATGTATATTGAAAAATGAAAAATTACCTGAGTTTAGACTTGTGGTTCTAGAATGCTCACCATTGGATGAAGCATATGATTTGTGTTCCATTATTATTATTATTATTATTATTCAATTTATTTTCCCATGTATGGTATATAATTTAGGTGTTTCCTCATTCATAATTATATCCACTTGAGTATTCACATCTCATGTAGAATACATAGCACATTAATTTTATTGTTTATATTACTTATAGGATGTTGTAGTTACATTATTTTAACATATTTCATCTAACTAACATTTCATAATGATGAACGTGATGAATAATTTGTTATTAAATTTTATACCTGAACATAAATGTTTTTCCCTTCATATCTTGTGGGTGACACCATAATTAACCAATTACAACATATTGATCTATATAACTATGGTTAAAAGATCTAAAAAGTTATTTTATTTCAATTACATGATTGTAAATTGTTATCTATAAATAATTTACATCTATAAATTTGGAATTTAGATTCATTGAATCGAACCACTATATACAACATGATATATCTACATACCTAATCTAAGGGTATGGTTGTAGATACCTGAACTACTAAATTCAATTTATAAACATATGACTTTATAACATGGAAATGGTGACTCGTCTAACTGAAAATTGATGTATATATATATACATGAGTAATACCATAAATAAATTTAAATTATAAAAATGAATGGATTTTGGTAAATGGGTATTAAAATTTAATATAAAATTGTGCCTTAATCTATAAAATGTAATTTACATAATATTTTTTTAACCCATGACATGAAACTCGGACATTAACCTGAACCATGCCTTCTGTAGAGGGAATTTGCATGTGTGTCTTTTGTATGAAAAATCATACCTTCCATATATGTTATATATATGATCCATTCAGTAATGAAATAATTATCCATGGTGAGTGTTTGGCATTATGAATTAATTATTCCATGATGTCCATGAGTTTTGGGCCAAGAAGTTGTCAATGACAATACTCAGGCTGTGGTGGGACATGTTCCACAAGTATTATATATACTAGTTACCGTTGTTGAATCTCAATAGATTCATGATCATGGAATTGAAGAATATATTTTAGAGGGTTTAAAAATAATATTACAATTTATATAGGGAGATCTATGACTCTCCTCTTATGGAATAGTTGAATAGAGAGTACCAGAAGCAATACCTTCTACCCTTTTTAGAGGATGGGAATCCCTAGGATTTGGTGTCATGGAAATATTCCACACTATATATACCTAATAACCTTGGGAAATATTCAGAAATAAGGATGAATCTTGCAAAGTAAATTCCTTATGGATCTTTAAAGAGAATTTGGGATGTTATCACACAAGTTTCCAAACATCAAGCTATATTCTATAGAGGGTGTATTATAGTCTTCAATGATTAATTTTATGCTAATATATTGGGGAATAATCATTCAATCGAGTTTATAAACATATAGAATGTATCTATGTCAATAATGTACTACTATACTCAAATTAATGAGATAGATATTTCACAATGATTATCTCAGGTGACTACCTATCTAACGATTGTTGTTTTGTGTGTGTACTAAAGTATGAAATCTAATCATTGGCGAACATCTTCCAGTTGAATACCTTATTAGTGATATTGAATCATTATATTCTCACTAAGCATGATTTTATAGAGGCTGAGTTTTTGGGATATGTGAATTTAGCCCTAAGACGAGATCGTGCTTCTACTAAAGGTAGGAAACATCTCATAGAGAGTTCAGTTTAGAAAAGTGGTTGTTAGAGTTTCTACTCAATATCTAGGTATAATGCTATTAGGTTTTCATGATAGGTAACTTGTATTTTTAAAATATAGAGACTCCACAGAGTGATACTAATATGGATGGGTTGGGTTCTATCCATTGGGTTTTTAGAACCCTCTCACCTATTCTTAGTGGGAGATGATATGCTCCAACTATTACATTAGGGGAAGTTACAATGGCTCTTATATATGTTTATAGCTGGTGTACTACTAGGAATTAGGGATGAGGAGGTGGTCATGGTAGAGGTATCCAGTTACAAGACATCTATCTTCAGTAAAGAAGTCCATCATAGGGTAGTTATGATGTATCCTAGTGTCCCAATTATTCTAGGATTATACAGTACAACTAATACCTTTGGAGAAGAGTGTTGTTATTTCTACATTTCATGTTATGAATTTAGTTTTCTCTAATTTAGTGACAGATTTATCTAATATAAGATATTAAAATTCATTTATATATAAATAAATCATTGAATTTTGTATCCTTCTGAATGAGTATTTCCAGGTGTGATGACTCTTGATACACTGTTGGGTATTTGATCATAGAGTGTATACTGATGTAAGGATTCCCCAACGAAAGAAGGGTTTATTATTTCCTATGGATTATTTTTTAACATAATATGAATTTTTTTTCATAATTCCTATAATGGATTATCTAGTAGTCTATAATTCTCATATTGGCTATTAACACATAATTAATTCCATTATATCACCTAAGGGTAGAAACTATATTCACAGTGATCACTTGTATATCTAGGTGACTCAAGCTAGAACCATGCATTTTTGCATGGGAGGACTAACATAATGGGCTGGTATTGTATTCATAGATTATATGGGAATGAAAAAAGCAAATTTAACTCCTATACTGTATCATTTTAGGGATGTATTCCCTAATTAATTTTTTGGTACACCTCCTATGAGAGAGGAACCAATTATTATTAACAATATTATACGGGCTTCACCTGTATCTATTTCTACTTAAATGATGGATACTACCCAGTTAGAGGATCTCAAAACACATTTTGGTTTTTTGGTTTCCATTGAGTGATACAACCCTTTACATTTCCATGTGGTTGAACATTTCTCTTATCCCAGAGAGTTGAATTTACCCTTAGGTTTCTCAGCAATTACCCAAAATTGAACTAGATAATATTTTGAATCTTTATCTATTACATCGAATAGACCAACAATTATATTATCTCAAAGGTTACTGGGTGTTATCATAGAATTTTATGAGGTAAGGATATCATCCAATATAATTAAAGACTTAAGAAATACCACTTATAGGATTTTTTATTATGTATGTCTTGTAGTATTATTTGGTAATAATGTCATGTATCACAAATATGTAAGAAGTTTTTATGGTTTTAATGAACTAGGTCCTCCACCCATACTTAGAGTTAATTATAGAAGTGTTAAAGGATGTCATCTTGGTGTATATATAGAATACATTAGATCATGATAATCATATTTTTTATCATTATTTTTAAACAATTAGAGAACAATTTTTATACGAAACTCAGAAAATTACACTTTTGGAATGACAAATTCCCCATCCTATATCATATTATCATAGTAAAAGTATTATCTATTTACCCAGTGAAAGTGAAATTTGTGGTTTCGAATAGAGCATCCCAAGAATGTCTTTGATATTTAGAGTTTCTTTAGCTTGTCTAGTTTTTATAGTTTTATAATTCTGGTCTTATCAAACATGGATGAACCTCTTTTTATCATGATATGTAATGGTTGAATTTCATATGTTTAGAGTCATTTGATAAAAATTTTTAGGAGCTAGAATGAATATTGAAATTATCAATAATCATAATTTCAAAATAACATCATAGAGCCTATATATTATATTGTGTTTCATCAAGCATTTGTTTTTGATTTGTTCTGATATATTTAGATCGAGTCAGGGAATACTAGTCTCACCACCTAAGACCTCATGATTTTAATTAACCAATAAATTTATTTGATCTAGTAGTGGTCATATAAGAATTTATTAATTAAGGAACTATTTATATGTGGAATTATTTGTGGTATATTAGGAAAAGAAATTCTTAAATATATATTGAGTCAGTATGATTTAAACCTCAAATGACACCAAAGGAATAAACACCTATAGCCATTTTGTGATGATATTTTTTATACACCTAGTAATATAAATGTTTTGGTTGATGATATGAGTTGAAATACATCGATATAGTATGTTCAATATGTTTGAAATGTGTTGGTGTTGATGTTATTATTATTTTTGATTTATTTGGATGTGAAGAACCAATATCTAAATTATGTACTTTATTTGTTATAAAAAACCTCATTACGTCAAGGAAATTTGAGGAAGAAGTTTTAATTTTATCCTAAGGTCTTATTGACAAGGTATATAATTTCAGGAGAGGACCCAATGCCGGGCTAGGTCATTGATGGGGATGATAACATATGCATTCATGGATGTATATTGGAAATCTATGAAATTCTTGTGCATTTTATGAAACCTTTCCAGCCTCTACATGGGAAGTACATCCTAGAAGCAAAATGATGTTCCCTGACATATTCTACTAGATGTTTTGGCTATGTTTGAAAATGGAGATAGGTGGATTCATTATTCAATGTTCCACCTGAGCACAAGGGAAGTTTATATACCAACAACCGATGTTACTTTAACAACGATTTACCATTGTGGAGTATAAATGGGATAAAATCATTATGCATTTTGTTATACGAATACATATATCACAAGAAGGTGGTGAGATAGTATGAGTATCATTTAATGACTAACAAAGGTTTCCAATCCATGCCTATTTGGTAGAACTTCTAGTGGAGGATCTAGGGAGGCTACATTTCTGGGGTATCATATGACTTCATGGAGTACAATAAAATATTATTTTTTATAGGGACTTATGATTAACATCATAGTTATGGAACAGTTTATAGAATGAACATGGATCAAAAGTTCAATCAAGAATATCATATTTCCCTTAGATCGATGGAATTTTTGGATGTTCTATATTGGTGTTAGGGGACATGCTATGGGAACATATCCATGATTTTAGTGGTTTTTTGGAGAAACACATACGACTTTTTTACTACTCTTATAATTATATTTTTCTACATGAATATAAATATGGAATCATACTAATAATTTTATGGTTATCCATGACATTATACAATGTTCTAATTAGAGGTCGGTGATTTAGAATAGCAATGACCTCACCTTATGCATGTGGAATCTGATAATTTACAGCTTATTAGGAAGTGTATTTCTATAAAACAATCTAAAGATAATTTGTATATTGATCATCAGTACCAACCACGAGAGTTATAGGTGGGACACTGTGTCCTATTGCGAGTATCTACAATATTAGGTCATTGATAATATCGATTGAGGGGAATGTTATCATTTCAATTTGTAAGAACATTCATGATATTTTGGAGGCTTAAAATAGATGATTTTCCATTAAAAATTCCATGAAGATACATGGGTATGAAAAATTATTCCATGTATATCAACATCATTATAATCATTCTGACCCTTTTTATTCATTAGATCCTGAAGAAATTTAGTTGGAGGATGATGTTTTTATGGGTAATTGTGTACATTTCACTAATTATAGAGTGATGAATCATTGAAGAAGGATTTTTCCTCATGTTCAAGTTCTATAGTTTCATGATTGTGTATAAGATGAGACATGTGATACAGAATATTCCATACATAATCATTGTTAGAAACTATCCTCAGTTTATTTTCCTCCAACCCCATAAGTAAAATCGAGGATTAGTTGCCTCATGGATGGAATGTTCTAACATCTTATTTTTTTAATGTAAATATCTACTTATTATTTAAACAAATTATTTTAAATATAGGAAATAGACTGGGAGTTAAGGAATTTTTCTTACAGTGTTTCCATGGATTTATTGGATCTTGAAGATCTTGTTTTTTAGAAAAATAGTTGAGGCACACAATTATTTCCTGGTTTGATCCAAAAGTACATATAAATTGTGATAGATATTGAAAGTGTGACATGTATTATCAACATTTAAACCCTTGGGAATGTTACCTTTTTAATTGGAGAAACTAGGTTATAGTAGAGATCATAATTGTGTGAAATGTATTTTTAATGATATTGAAAATAGTTCAATGGGGTTCCATGGGACTTTTTTACTGCATAATTGTTCTAACAATACGGCCAAATCGTATTCCAAATAAAAAGTATTGAAATTTCCGGTTACACCATAATTATATTTCACAACAATCATTTATTTTTTATTTTAAAATACAGATACCCTATAATCACATATTTTAAACCACCTCTTATCGTATGGGTTTGTATCCATCTTCCTCGTATGATTTTAGAATCACTTGACATTCATCACGTTTGACCTATCTCCGTAAAATCATCAATACCCAGAATTATTATTATTTTAATTCATTATATGGAATACTAAATCCATGATATCTAATATTCCCTATTTTAGGTGATTTCGCTATTTCAACGAAAACTTATATTAAATAAATAATTAGAAGATGAATATAGATAAGGATTATACTACTAAGATGAGGTTGGTGATCTCATAATTTTTCCTAAAGGCTTGGATGTTAATATTTTTAATACATTATATCTCATAACAAACTTAGATTGTCTTTCTCATAAAATTTATAATCCACTTATATATTTATTAACAATAATTATAGACATGTTATGAGAAAATGATAACCAGTAGGAGGATGGAAACCCAAACCTGTAATACCACCTTGGCTGAGTTCTATTGTATTCCTAACAAATTATGTCTCCAATGTGAATGAAACACCACTAAGTTGTGTTTTTCATGGAGGTGACAAGTGAAATGATATTAATTGAGTTAATTGAATGTTTTAGTGGCATGGATAACATACCATGGTATCATTTATATAACATAATTTTTGTATGGGTTATTAATTAAATTAAATGAAAGATAGAAAGATTTATTATCTTTATCATTGAATATAATTTAAAATTTGGTGATTACATCATTATATAATTCTATACATGACACAACGTTGCTTATTTGGATTTAGGATTATCGACATGACATTCCTAAATTTTCAGTTCATCTTTTCAGAAATAATGTTTCTTATATTTGAATGGAATATAGTATAATATGTTATATATTATATACATGATAACAAGGGATAAAATTTTCAATTTTTGGTGTCCTAGAAAGATAATATCTCACCCTATTTGGGAAACTGATTATTTCAGGATAGACTTCATGTATATTGGTGAGAAAAAAGGTAAGTTTCCTATTATTGGTGACTAATTATCAAAATTAGGATGGAGTATGGAAGAAGGGGAATGATTATATTATCATGATCTTATCATATATAGTTTATGGTGTTTAAAAAAAATTTATATCATGATTTATATTCATTCTTATCTATTTACCTTATGTTACCATCTCTTATATCATATAATCATGGAATCATATTAGGTACATGAAACTAGATATGAGTATTATTATTAATGTGATTCTTTCTTTATAAAATTATCATTTTGGATGTTATGGCTCTACTTTAGCGCTATCTCTATTTCAATTATTTTTCTTTTATCTACCCATATGATCCACTATTAAATGCAGTTATAGTCTCCACATAGTACCATCAATGATCCATGCTGCTAGTTGGTATCCTCTCACGTATGGGGAGTTTTATATGAGTCCATTTCACCAATATTGTAAGGTTACTTATGTGCGCACTATGATTTGGATAATACACATTGTCTCAAAAATATTGACTTTCTAGAAATTATTAATTTTTTTTATATTCTCTAAAATTTTGTTACATTCTCCAAATGTTTTAGAAAAATATTGTTACTTATGATGGAATTTTTACAAATTTTTAATATGGAATTTTCATGTTATTTTCCAAAAAATATCTACTATTTTTACCAAAAATGAGAAATAAATCAACTTTTTATTGTATAATACATTCATTTTTTTCTACAATAACGCACACTATACGGTTTAAGGTATACTATATATTCTTTCAAATTTATATTCAACGAAACTTATTTTCAAAATTTTTTATGTTTTGAACTGTATTTCTAAAATAGTAAAGGATATTTAATTCAATACATGTTTTTAATGAATTTTAAAGATTACATTATTTGTTTTTAAATTTATTTTTAAGGAAAAGGTTAAAAAAACTATTTCATGAATATTTTTTTTATACTGTGAATATAAAATTTTCTTTATTTTTTTAAGAAATGTCCCATGTAATCGTTCAAAAAAATATCTATCTAATATGACATATGTGGATATTTCCTATCCACTAATGGGGATAGATCAAATGATACCATTATTACTATTTGTCTGAATATATTATGTAATTAATGAAACAATCTTTATGAATCTTTATTCTATTTAATAATTTATCCATTTCTAAAAAACATCCAAAACCCTTCTTCATTTCATAGGTTATAAGGAAATGAGGAAATGATTAAGAAACATATATTTTTTTCCATAGGCTATGATATGATGATTTTTTTAAACCCATTTCATTTCATGGTTTATGATATGATTGTTTTTTATGATATTATGGCACACATATGTATGATTTTTATTATGTGACATGTGGTACCTATATCTCCCTCAAATGAATTCCTTAATGATTTATATCTCATGAAATATACATGACTACAATAGGGAGTAATCATGATTTATTAAGGTACTTGTAACTATATAATGGTCTTGGGAGTGAAAAATGACTAAATTCATCATTCTCGGAGTGAAACTAGTCCAATATGATTACATTGGACCTGATCATTGACTATTATAGAAGTAATTTTCCAACCATATATGCATTCCAAAATTTTGTACCCTACTCTAATGTTATTATCTCAAGGATCATGTTCTTTGATTACCTTATGATTCATTTAACATGACCTATCAATAATTATTCCATTACTCAATATTATAATCTCAAATATGAAGGGTATGTTTTACAAATGTTATGTTAATGTTTTGATACACATATATTCATATTATGCTTATGTATCTCCTTTGATTAACTTTAGTTTAAGATGAATCTCACCCATTCTAATATTTATATTCACCATGTTCTGAAGAATGGTTTTATTTAGTGTCTTGTTTGGGAAGAGTTAAAAAGTGGGAGATCATTATGGGAGGCATTGAAGATCAATCATGAATTATGAATATTGTGTTCTGATTTTCTTATTTCACTAAATTATTATTGTAAAACCCCAAGGATCTAAAAATAATATTAAATACTTGAAACACTGAATATATAAATAATAGAACTATATTTTAAGTTTATAATTATAAAATAGCCTTTAAACAATGTTTTTTCAGCTTTTATGGTTTGAATTTCTAAAAATAGACATCTACAGTTGTGATCAGTAAGTTATTTGGATTCTGAAAGAAAAAAACTGATTTTTTGGTGAATAGTGACATACTATTTTGAATAATAAAATGAATATTAATAGGACCCTTATGAATATTAAATCATATTATTATTACTTTTCTTTGAGTTTGTAAGATAATGAGATAATGTTTAATTTTAAAAGGTTATGTACATTCATTTATAATTTCAAAATTTTTATTTTTTAAAAAATATAATTTTATTTTCAAATTAATGTAATCATTTGTTGAAAATTAATTTAAAAAAAATAATTACATTTTTTAATTCTACATGTTGAAAAATGGTTACGGTGTGTTTTTGGGATATTTCTGAGATAGATGAACATTTAGTGAATAGTAAAAATATAGTTTTAGGTTTTTGGCATGTTTAGTAACATCATAATGTAGTAATAATGATGTAATAATTATGGCTGAATATTGAATATTAAATTATGATTTTAGGTTTCCCATGATTTCAATACCATGGGAAAAAACCTTGGGCATTCCAATGGGGTTTCAAAAACCAATAATGAGGTGTTCTTTAAAATTAATTAACAACTCCATCACGTTCACTATCAATACCACACTCACCCTCCCTCTTCATATAACACCTATAAAGCTACTAGAATTTATATATTCTACCCAAAAACTTTTCCAAGTCAATTTCCCACCTCTAATACCATATGGTCTCACCAAAAGGTCAATACCAAGGGCCTTAATGAGGATCTCAAGGATAATCAATCAAGAGGTAAAAACATCTTTAATTTTCATAGGTTTACATTTCAATTATTTTATATTATTATACTCTATTAATCTTCCCTTATCCAATATGAATGGAATAACCAGGATTATATATATTCTATATTTTTATCTTGTTTATTGTAAAATTCATCATCATTTATCTTCTCCTCTTCGTCATATTTTAAAAATAAAAACTTCATTCCTTGATGAGTCGATTTACTGAGATTGCGGACGATGTGTATTCGATTTCATTTAATTCCATCAAATATGTTTGAAAAATAATTTTAAGGGTTGAGAAATATTCTAAATATTATGATATGACCCCTCTTATGTTTAGTAATTAAATTATTTTTCATATTATTAAATGTATATGGTGAAACATGTTCGTGATAATTAATGAACCACTAAAATGATCTAAAGATATATCAAAAATGATTTATCTTTTGATTTATATTAATACCATATAAAAAATGGATTTGTGGATTAATTTAGTGTTTTTGAGAAATATTAAGACAATTTCATTCCACTTCTATAGTTCCACTTCTATTCAATAAGAAAATTCATTACAAACCGAGCTAGGAAATCATATAAAGCACTCACCCAAAACAATGAAAATAACAAAATATTATTAATAAATTTGTCAAATGTTGTTATAAAATGTTCATATAAGGTGTTATAAACATTATAATAATTTTTTGAAATTCTAATAACACCCTTTTTAACCATTATACAAGTGGTTCAAGCTAGTTTTAAGTAAGACAAACCCAAGGTAAGGGAATTCTTAACCAAAATTCCATTGATTGTGTTAACCTTCTATTTCAATAATCATATTGTAAAAAGATCATATGGATAATTAATTTAACTCATATTATGTTTTATTATTGTTATTTTTACCATATAAACATATTCCATTCAATTCTCAATTCATTTATATGATATTTTTAAGAGACTTTTCCATAAAAATATTTTTTAAAATTCTATTTCACAAATTTTAAAATCAATGTATTTATGTAAATATTCACACTTTATGATTATGTTATGGTTGATTGTAATTTTTTATCATGGAGGATGGGAATTATATTTTTCTCTAATAAATTTTGTATGTGTATGTTTTATGGTGGCTGTATGATTACTCCACGTGTAATTATGATGGTTACACCATCAGGTAGTCGAGAGGGGTGTATTATAAGGTAGTCGTGAGGGTTAAAAATCATAAGGTAGATGTGAGTGTTGAAATATGAGTAATAAATTCTCAATGATACATTTATGGATTTATAAATGTTCTTTAATGTTTTTTAGAAATAGCATGTTTTAGCAAGTAACTATTTATGGGTGATAAGTATGACTTCTGAAAATGATTTCATATGTCGATATATATTCATGGACTAGAAGTTTATTTTTTTATCACATAGTTAGATTCTAATTCTCATCCGGTGTTTTTAAATATTTTTTAGATGATATAATGATGTGTAAGAGAAATAAAGATGTCAAGTTAAATGTTATGAATATTTTTCAAAGAAATCATTATGTTACTTTGTGTTAAACAATTTATGTTTTGTAGGAATGATAAATTGTTTTACTAGTACCCACCTTGTATGATTGTGGGTAGATATGAAAGAGTTTTTTCCTAAAATTATAACAATATAAACCAAAAATATTTTTGGAATGTAATGAAGTGAAATATAGCTAAAATAGAAATATTATGTAATGTTTATGGCAAGGTCCTTATAGTTGGTATCAGAAAATGGTTTAGATAAATTTATAAGTTAATATGATATCACTAGAATATCATAAATTATGTTTAAATTATTTTTTTGTTGAAATTATATTGAATTTAAATATTACCATGTTGGTTCACCTAAGATATGTCTGTTCAGAATGGTTTTTTGCCGAAAAAATTGGGAAGTTGAATTTGGAAAGAACTGAGAGGATGATATCTTTCTAAATTCGCAACTGATAATGGTGTGAATTTCAATAAAAACATTTGTGATAGTAATATCTTATATGACATATGAAATATATGGCAGTGTCATCCATTAAAGATAAAAAATATAAATACCATAAAAAACACGACAATAGTGGAACATTTTATAAGGCAACACCCTCCCGCTTTTAGTTGGTCTTCTATCTCAATAGAGGTTAAACGAATGATTAAAGCCCTTGAACGATTTTTTATATTATGGTATGTTCACATAATAAATTTTTAGTCTTTAAATTTATCATTTTGAAGGTTAATCAGATTAGTGGTGGTTAATTGTCCAGAATATCAGGGGTAGAATGGAAGATTTAGTAGTTGTGTTTGAATTAAACATTACCTGTCTATCATGGTATGCTCTGAATATTATTCAAGATCATGATAAGAAATATAAATTTCTTTTATTGACGATTGAAGCCACGATACTGAGGAGCATTGTCCGCCCAATAATTCAAATCTTATGAGAAATTGATTTGATGTGCTAAGGGGGTAGAAATTCTGTTTTCTGATGTTCACATTTACATTGAAAACAATGATAAGAAGTGGTCTATATGGAAGGCGATGGGTATTAATCAATCAAATAAATCTAATGGTAGAAATGTTTAGTTTCCAGTTTGTTAAAAGTGTTGTAAAAAGCACCATGGGGAATGCATTTCCAAAACTAGGAAGTGTTTTCGATGTGGTAATTTTGGAGATATGACCCAAGGTTTTAAGGAAAATAATCCTCATATTAATCCTAATAAGAAAACTGTAAAGTGTTTCAAATGTGGTAAGATGGTTTATTACGCCATTTCCTTCCCAAAAAATATATAGGTTATGGAAAAAATCCATACAATAAGAAGAAAGGTGCAGTAATATCCTTTCTGACTAAATCTAAAGATGTTGGGAAGTTCAATGAAATAAAATCATGTAATTTTTTATTTAATCATTTATTTCTATAATGTTCTCTGATATTTGGTCTTCAAATTAATTTATTTCTGAGAATTGTTCTAGAAAATAAGAAATATTTCCTCAACAAATAAGACTAGAACATATTGTTAAAATACCAGGTGAAAATGTTACATGAAAAAGGAATTTTAAAATCTCCCTATTATTATACGTGGAAAAAAGTTTCTTACCATACTTTTTTTTATCATAGTAGAGTTTGATGTCATTTTGGTTATGTATTAGAGTTATGGTTATCATACTAAGATTGATTGTAGAGATAAATAAGTTTTTCTTTAGAAAGAGTTTCATTTTATATACAAGAGTAAAACCATACAATTGATAACATATCGAGAAGCTGAGAAACTATTGTACGATTAAAATGAATGTTACCTTTCTCATATTGTTGATAACAAGGGAACTATTCATATTATTGATGTCCTAGTGGTAAATGAATTCCTTGATGTTTTTTCTCATGAGTTACCTGATGTTATACCTAATCAAGAATTTGAATCCACACATGAGTTAGTTCCTGATGCTAATCCAATTTCAAAGCCCGCTTATTGAATGGATCAAATGAAAACTATTGAATTGAAAATAATTTCACAGGATTTGATTAATAAGGATTCATTCATCCTAGCACATCACCATAGAGAGCTCCTATTTTTTCATTAAAAATACAGATGGTTCTATAAGACTTTTAATTGATTATAGAACTTTGAATAAAATTACTGCTAAGAATAACTATCTGTTTCCTCAGATCAATGACTATTTTAATCACCTATAGGGAGATAAATATTTTTCAACAATTGACCTGAGATCTAGATAGAATTAGCTAAATTTAAAGAATGATGAAATTAAAATACTACTTTTAGAACTTCATATATTCATTATAAATTTGTTGTTATGTTTTTTGGGATAAATATTGCACCCATTGTATTCATGGATCTTATGAATAGTATATTTCATGAGATATTTGATATGATCGTGGTTGTGTTTATTGATGAAATTATGGAATATTTTAGAAGAATGGAGGAGCATGAAAAACATCTTAACAACTTTTTCAAAACATTTATGAAAATAAACTGTGTGAAAAATTCACCAAGTGTGATTTTTTTTTACAGAAAATTTTATTCCTTGATCAGATTGTTAATTAATGTTGAATAACTGATGATCGTGTTACAATGAATGTATTTTATTAATTTCCATGAACCAAAAATATAATTGAGATTTGTAGTTTTTTGGATCTGGGTGGATATTACTATAGGTTTGTTGAAATTTTTTTACAATTATCATGTCCCCTAACTATGTTAACATGAAATGATGATAAATTCATCTTGACAAAATAATGTGATGATTATATTCTGAAATTGGAAAAAATATTAGTGAATTCTCCAGTTCTGACCACACCTTCCATAAATGGGGTGTTTTTCATCACATGTGATGATTTATTAAAAGGGAATTCTTATGTTTTGATGCAAAACGATTATGTAATTTCTTATTCGTCAAGAAAACCTACACTACATGAGTTAAATTAACTATAAATTTTTTGGAACTAGGACATGTAGTTTTTTATTTTCAAATTTGGAGGCATCATTTATACAGATCCAAATATAAAATATATACAAACCATAATATGAAAAGTATATATTCACTCCGAAGGAATTAAATATGACGTAGAGAACATGGAGTTCATTGACAAAGTATTGTGATTGTATGATAAATTATCATCCTGGAAAAGCTATCAATGTAGTATATAACATGAGTCGAAAGCATCCTTCATCATTAACTATGTTAAAGTAAGAACAAAAACCTTTTATTAATGATTTGATGAATTTTGGTTCTGAAGATGTTGGTGTAGGAAATTCCTCTATTTTGTTTAATGATTTAGTGTAGTCATCTTTGTCAGATAGAATTATAAGAGTAAAAAATACTTATATGTAGCTACAAAAAAAGGTATAATTGGATTAAATGGGTATGATTCCATAATTTAACCTTGATAAATATTTTGTTCTTTGATTTGTAATGATATCATGGTTGCCTAGTGTTTCTCATATGAAGAAAGAGTTATTGCATGAAGCTCATTGTTCTCCATTTTCAATTCATCAGGGTAGCAGAGATAGTTATAGATAACTCTAGGAGTATTACTAGTTTGATGGAATGAATGGAGATATTTATATTTTACCAGGAAATGTTTCACATGTTAGTAGATATAAGTAGGGTGGAAGTTACCAAAGTAGATACTTAAGCCTTTTCTAGTGCCAGTATGGAAATGGGAAAATATATCCACGACCTTTTTTGTGATAATACTGAATAATTATCAAGGTATCAATGCAATCTGGGTTATTATTGATCAACAAACTAATTTTTTTAATTTCATTCCAATTATAGATAGAATTTATTTGGATATTATTTATAGACTATACTTTAAAGAGATCACCAGGTTACGTTGAGTTCTTCTTTCCATTGTATCTGATACTGATCCCATGTTAACTTCAATCTTTTCGAATGGCCTTCATAAGTCATTGGGAACAAAATTAAATTTTAGTACATATTTTTATCCTCAATCATTTGTGCAGTCAAAACAGATTATTCAGGTTTTGGAGGATATTCTTCGAGTTTGTTCAATGGATTACTAAGATAAATTAGGATCATCAAATTTATTTAGCTTAATTATCTTATAATAATAGTTTTTATTCTAGAATGCAGATGATATCTTTTGAGGCATTATATGGGCGACATTGTTGAATTCTATAATTTTGTGATGAAGTTAGGGAATGAATATTGATGGGAGTAGAATTAATAGAAGATGTGGCAGAGAAAGTAAAAATGATTCCGCAACACATGACGAAAGCTCAGAGAGGGGAGAAAGGTTATTTGGATAATAGGGGGAAATATTTGTGTTTCGACGTAGGTGATCATGTTTTAATTAGAATCTCACCATGGAAAAGTGTTATGTTTTTTGGTCAGAAAGGAATGGTTTATCCACATTTCATTGGACCTTATGAAATCATATAGAATGTTTTAATGGTATCCTAACGAGTATATTTTCTTCTGATTTTATCTCATGTGCACAATTGTTGTCATGTTTTGATGCTGAGAAAGTATGTTCTAGATTTATCTCATGTTTTGATCCCATAAGCAGTTCATCTAGAAGTAAACCATTCTTATGAAGAGAAACTTGTTCAGGTTATTGATCTAAGAGAACATGTATTGAGGAATAAGGTAATCCATTAGGTAATATTTTTTTGGGGTAAAACCACATGGTTAATGAAGAAACAAGGGAATATGAAAATGTTATGTGGGTAATGTATGCTTATTTTCTAATATGTAAATAAAATAATGAGAATACAATTTCAAAAAGGTTGGGAGAATTTGACACCCCATGGTTGTCAAAATAAATTCCAATGTATGAAACACTAAATATCTACATAATGATTCTTTTTATTGATATATTTATTAACTAGTCATTAAACATAATTTTGAAACTTCTATGACTATAATTTTAAAAAACAGACATCTTTGGTTGAGATCAGTATGTTATTTGGAGTCTGATATAACTAACATGATTTTTTTGTGAATATTAACATACCCATATGAATGGTAATATGAATAATAATATGAACCATATGAATATTAAATAATTTTATTATTTTTTCATGTAAGGTTATAAGATAACAAGATATTGATTAATTTTTCTAGGTGATATAAAACTATTTATAGTTCTAAAATTGTTATTTTTTTGGATAAAATATACTATTATTTAAAAATTAATTTCGAAATATTGAGTTATTTTTTTAATTCTACAGTTCATTAAATGGTTTGGGTGTTTGTTTGGGAATTTTTGGAGATTATTGAATTTTTAGTGAATAATAAAAATAATGTTTTTCGTGTTTGCCGTGTTTAATGAAAAAATAATGATGTAATCATTATGGGTGACTTTTGATGATTAAAAATGATATGAGGTTTCTGATGTCGGAAATACCATGGGAAAAACATGATTAAGAACATGGTTGTGAAAATGCCACTAATGACGTTCCTTTTGGAATTAATTAAAAACTTCTTCCCTTTCATTATATGTCCAACCATAACACCCACTTCCTATCACACCTCTCATTATTTGATTTCTATATAATTTCTACTCAATCCACTTCCCAACACTCCTACCCACGTCTATGACCTTCTAGTCTCACCGAAAAGGAAAAACCAAGGTCCATATGGAGGATCTCAAGGATAAGATATCAAGGGGTAAAAATCATTATTCATTTTCTTGTGTTTTCATTTCAATTCATTAATTTTCTTATAATCTATTAACCTCCACTAATCCCAGAGGAAATAAATATATATTATTATATATATTCTATATTTTTATCATTTTTATGGGAAAATTAATCATCAATCTTCTTCTCCTCTTCTTCTTATTCTAAAAATAATTCCACCATCAGTGATGTTTCAATTTACCGACATCATGGATGATGTGTCTTCAATTTCCAATAATTAATTTAAAATCTTGTTGTAGAACTATTTTAGTGGACGAAATTTATTTTAATGTGTATTATATGCCATATAATATGATCTATAATTACATAATATTCATAATATGAATGTTATATGATGAAACAATTTTGTGATTTTAAAAGAACTACCTAACTCATCTAAAAAACTTTCCCTACTAATTTCTCTAATGATTCATTCTCATACCATATAAAAAATATTATTTATGACATAAATTAATATCTTAGAACCATATTAACACCACTTCTTTCCACTTCAGTAGTTTCACTTCTAGTTGATAACAAAATCCTTTATTAACTGACCTAGGAAATCTTGTAAAGCACACACTAGAATCAATGGAAATAACCAAATATTATAAATAAATGGGTCAAATTATGTTATAAAATTAGAATATAAGGTTTTGTAAACATAATTATTCTTCATTAAAATATTAATAACTCTCTTGTGACCATTTTACAGGAGGTTTAAAAATGTATTATGTAAGATGAATCTGAAGTAAGGGAATTCTTATCCCAGTTTGCATTCATTGGGTTAACCTTCTATTTCATTAACTATATAGCACTAAGATCATATAGGTAATTAATATATTTAATATTATGTTTTATTAGGGGTATTTATAGTGTATACACAAATTACATCAAATTATCACTTCAATTATATGATTTTTTTCAAGGGAATTCGAATTAAAAATTATCTTTAAAATTACTTTTTTACAAAATAAAAAATTACTATTTTATGAAATTATAAATGTATAATAATTATGTTATAGTTCTTGTAATTTTTTTAGGATGAATGGTGAAAGATATATATACCTTCAATTCATTGGGTATGTGTAAGATGGAGGTTGGTCATATAGTTACTCAAATTGTAACATGTATGGTTGCACCATAAGTTAGCTGTGAGGGTTACATTATAAGGTGTCTATGAGTGTTTCAGATCATAAGGTAGATGTGTGGGTTACAATATAACTAATTAATTTCCAATTATTAATTTATGATTTTATATATTTTCCTTATCATTTTATGTAAATCTCATGTTCCACTAAGTGATTATTTATTAGTGAGAAGATTGACTTGTGAAAATGAGTTAATATGTTAAAAAGTAATCATGGACTAATTGTTTATTTCATAATTTTAATATCCCTTACTAATATTTTATGATCATCCCATGTTTTTAAATGTTTTTCATAGCATATAAGGATGCATAATATAAATAACGATGTAATGTTAAATGTTATGATGATTTTTCAATGAAATCATGTTGTTCCTTTGGGATAAAAATTTTATGTTTGGGAATAAATGGATACTGTTTTAATGGTACCCACATAGTATTATTGTGGGATGATATGTTCGAGTTTTGTACTAAATTTCTAAAACACTAAACATAAAAGTTATTTAGGAATCTAACAATGGGACATATAGTTTAAATAGCTATATTATGCAATGTTTAAGGCTAGGTTTTTAAAATTTTGGTCCTTAGGAATGTGGTTTTGTAATGTAATGAATATTAAGATAAAAAGATGTAATATAATTTTATGTGAATCCTAGGTCACAATAAGTATAAAATAATTCACATAATCATCATAGAAGGATAATAAACATAGATCAAATTCTATTTTATGAAGAACATTACACAATACTCTAGTAAATTATTACACATATCTGGCCCCACATGGCTCGAAGTTCATTATTGATCCTCCTGGGTTGACAACTAGAACATGGAATAGTATGTTCATCATAGTGATCAGTTTTTACAAAAGAAAAATCTATATATAAATAACATTTTATGATAATAATTGACCATTCATTATTCTAATAAATTCCAATAGGGGAAATCGCCACATGTAGATAGTTAAAACCGAAGAAAAAACATCATTATACATACAACATTGTCTATCAAAAACAAGTCTCAAAAACAATATATAACCATCAGATCATATAACAACATATCACCATAGACACACCAAATTATTGAGGATTATGCACACCAACCACCTCAATGTGGTTATATTCCTTTCCCTAGACATGGCATAAAAAGATCTAAAAAATCTAGAAGAAAATGGTAGTGTTCAGCTAATCATCTATATAGGATGACTCAAAATAATCCAAATAGAATTATATAATAACAAAACATTTATGATTTAAATTTAAATAAATACATTTAAAAAATAATTGCATGTATAATAATATAAAAAATGAATTGTGTAAATAATATCTGATGTATGTTATTTTTTTAAATAGGATAATCACACTCCATAATCATCTTCATGGACCAATTGTACGTGTGTGCTACAAAATCCCTAGTCCATCAGGATAATAAAAAGATAATGAAATCAGGTGACCCAAAACTGAACATCATTTCAAACATTAGTTAGTTCTTGATTCATTATCAATCTAGTTCTTGGGTATTAGATTCATATAATTCTTGTCTAAATAACTTACTAACTACTCAGGAACGTAAGTTCATCAACCAATCAATCAATCATATTTTGAAAAAAAAAATCATCTAAATTAAATCCACTATTATATGTTCAATTTTCAAATTGTATTTTCAATAGACATTATCAATTTCAAAACCAACAAACTAATTTCCATCTAATTAATTCCTTTTTTAGACCATATTTTATTTTGAGTCCCATTATGTCAATAATTAACAAAAAAATTATTTTTGATATTTCTCATTTGAAGACATAAATTTTCTCAAAATATTACCAATAATTTAATTTTCTCAAAATTGGGGGGTTTTCACTATTTTTATTTCCTTTTTTATAAAACATAAAATTCAAAGAATATCATATTTTAAATAAACCAAAAATTCATTTATAATCAAATAATGAAATTAAGGATTCAATTTAATGGAATTTCATTATGGAATGACCTACCCTTAATCATGAAACCAAAATAACTCCTCCAAAAGGAATGGATAATGAACAAAAAAGGTAAATTAGATCAAAAAATGAAACCTACAACCATGACAGATAGAATCAAAGATTATATTAGTCAATAAATAATGACCAAATAGTCACTTAGGATGAGATAATGGAATATCAGGATGAACCAAACATGATGAGGTCCACATAATATAAGGTTATTAGACCCAAAAATAAATGGATTGATCCACAAAGAGAAGATGTGAGAGGATTAAGATTGACTGCATTATATCAATCAAGGTCAAAATAATAATGTTTGGGTTGAATTGGTTTTTTCAGTTTTCCAAAATGGATGTTTCAATAGTTTTAAAAATATAGTAATTATGAATCGCATGCATGGTCTTCCTATTCGGGGATCATGGTTAGATGTATCACTGATCCACAACCATGCACCCTTATTGGACTTCATAAATATATTGTTTGGTTGGATTTCTGTTTAATCTAACCATGCTTTACCCGTGAAAACTATTAATGTCCATGGCCACATGTTTTAAATGATAGGGAGCTCTTTTATGAAAAATAATGCACGCACCTCTAGAGTAAAATCTCCCAGGACATGGTTATCCCTAAAAATGGGACAACCATGAACATCCCTATATGGTTCTAAATTTTTATAAAACTTCTATTAAGTTTACAAAACAAGTCCCAACAAAGATAGTATAAAATAAGGATTTAAGAATTATCTGATTTTTTCTTATGATATGTTACACAAAATACTGAACCTCCTCAAGGCATTACCTAATCAATTTGGCTCTTTTTGTTGTGGCTATCTATGGGTACATGTCATGCAATTTTTTATGCACCATGTAACTATGTCTATTGGGTGTAATCCTCGATAAAATTGTATCTCACATGTGATAATTAATCATCTATAAATTTATTGTTTATTATCAAAATAAATTGATCAATTATATTTTCAATAAAATTATATTTATTAATTATAATTGACAAAATAAATGGAAAAAAATTTAATTGATAGTCAAATGATAAATAATCATAAAAAAATTCATTAACACATTAATATGATATAATGGGTCTAAGGTATAATTGATGTAGTTGTGCTTGTTCCCTAAAATATTATATATCCATTAGAAAATTAAAATAAACCAAAACAGTTTGTAGATGCAATTGAATATTCATATAGATGACATTATCACATATAATATAGTATTAAATTACATTCATAGATAATAAGGCATGATAATTAGTTCAACATTACTGATCATTTAAAATGGAATATTATTTTTCTCCCTTATATTATGAAGCATCTAAAATAGTTTTATTTTTATATTATAATCATGTAGTCAAAAAATTATTTATTTTAAAAATTTGAACTCCTGGTGCTAGCATAGAGTGTCCTAATGTCTGGGATCAATCATTTTATATTATAATAAAAAATTATTTGGGGCTGAATAATTCTTTATGTTATCCTCTCAACCAAGAGAGCGATTAGTATACTCACATATCTTTCATTAGTGTTTTCATGGGAGAGTTATCATAAATCTCCAGAGAATTCAAATTAAATAATTTCATTATAGGAAAAAAATTTAATCACTCAATTATACAAGTTGGGTTTTATAGTAAATGTTAATGAAAAGTTACTATTAAATGAAATTTAACTAATTTTTGTATTAGATGTAATCCTGATTACATATAATAGAACAATAATAATTTTAATATTATATTCCATTATGTGTTATAATTCAATGATATAATAATTTCTTTTCTAAAATAAGCCAATAAAATTTTATTCATAATATATTAATTAAAATTAATCATTTTATTTGACCCCTTAGAGTAGCCAATCATTATACAATGTAATTTTTTGAATCATTAATGAAAAATATTTATTCTAAATAAATATCACCTATTTATTAATTTAATTAAAATATAAATATGATTATTCACTTTATTGGGAATAAATAAAAATTCAAACACACACTCATATATATATAATAAATAAAATTTTATATTTAAATATGTTGATCTAAATAGAAAATATTATTCATTATTATAGGGAATAACATTTATTTAAGCAATAAATGAAAATATTATATAAATAATAATGTGGATAAACATAGTATGATATCTTCGAGACAACTTACTCAGTGGAATTATATGATTTTATCTAAATTAGAAGATTAGTAATTAATAATTAGTAATGTAATACATCGAGAATAATGTTATAGTTTCAATTAAAACAATCCCAAATAAATTTTTTTATAATAATATTATCTTTAATTAATATCACAACAAGTATATAACATACTTAGATCATCAATCTTCAATATTTTTATTTTTGGAATGGATGGAATAAACTGATCGACTAACTATCATGTCCAAAGGAAAAATTAGATGGTTCTATTCCAAATAATATAATTTTAATTAAATATAGGAATAAATATGAGAAGAAGTATTGATGACTTATACACCTGAACACATCATATTCAAACATTATCTATTTACCATTTGATAGAATTCCATTGACTAAAGGAGTTATGTTTTTTTATTTTTTCCATAGATGAATTATGTTTCCATTATAGTGGGGAATATATAAAGAATATTCTTGTTATAAATACTCCATATATGTTATCATATTAATTTTATATCAAATGAGACTCATCATGTGATATGATATTAATTAGTATTTATTTATATTTATATTTATGTAATCAAAACATATATCTATATTAGTTCTTGATTAGTAATTTGAACACACAACACTTTTATTTTTTACATGATTCTTCATATTTAAATTATTTTAAAAAATAAATGTAATGATAGGGAAAATAGTAAATGAATTAAAAATCAAAAATATGGAAATATAGATATATATATTTAATAAGTACAAAATATTATTAAAATACTGACATTTTACAATGTTAATATTAGTAATGGTTATTATTTGTGTATATCGTATTAGGTTCGTGAACCCAGTCATATAAATTGAAGTCTAAGATGTAATACCAAATACAATTACTTGTAATTCTTACCTATAATATCACAGAACTTTAAACATTAATCTCTATTCAAAATTCCAATAAATAAAGAGGAATTTTTTTTAAGAAAAATTAGAACATAAAAATTCATTTAAAAATTAACAATGTGATATTTTTTCTGACGGTCATAAATTGATCATAGAGATTGAAATACTTATATATATGTATATGAAATATCATTAGAAAATACATAATTGATGTAATAAATATTAATATAGGATATTGTTTCTACATTAAATATTATTATTTTATTTTTAACATAAAATACCGTCAAAACTATGAATTCATTATCTTTACTATCATTTAGAGAGAATATACATGAATAAATTGACATATAACAACATAAATTAACGTTATTTCAATCACAATATGGATATATTATGTATTTTTGTTATTAGTATAAATGATATCCTAGGGAAATACATAATAAAATGGATGAGATATAAATCCCAATATTAAAATAATAAGAATAATGAATGATGGGTTTGTAATAAATTTGATTCAAAATGAATAACAGGGTATCCTGGAAAGATGGATTATGGAATCTGCATACATATTCTCTATTTATCCGGTTCTGTAAAGAACATTGAATACAAATGATAATTGAAAGAAATAGAATAGACACAATTTTAGCAGTAAATAATTATAATATCACTAACACATATTTTCTTCTAATTCAATTCTATAAGTGTTTTTTATGTATTTATTGAGTTATGGATAAATATTAACAAAAATTACAATTTTATTATCATCATATGCATAGTTTTTCAAATATATAAAAAAATTAAAAATAGTAATAAGTTTTGAACATCTCTTATATGATCCTCCACACATTAATCTTATATAGATGAACTATGTAATACATTCATTCATAAAATGGGGTATTGGAAACATAATAAGGGTTAGCAAAAATACTCCAATATGGAAAACACATATTGAAGGATTTCATTCCAAATATAATATTTTAGGTTCAAAAAACTGTAAAATAATAATTATTATCTAATAATATGAGTGTTAATGAAATCCCATTATGAGATAATAATATATTAAAATCACATTAATACCAATAAAATAATTCAACGTGATGGAATGAATAATGTTTGCAACACTGAATGCCATTATGGTTTATTTCCATTAAAAAAATACATTCTCTCTAATAGTTTATGATACATGAAACACTGAGACAAAAAGAGACACGATAATATATTGAAATATTATTTAAATACATCCATTAAAACCAATCCATTAAGTTATTTATTATCAAAAAGACTAACTATATTATGGTTATTGTGTCCATATATTTGATAAAAATAAAATAAGAATAATTCTAATGTTAAAGAAATGTTTACTTCAAAACTACACTTTTCAAATAAAATTGAATCATCTCTTCTATTAAACATTTCATATAACCAATTTTTTTATTATTTGAAGAATTTTTTTTCATAAAATAAAAAACATTTTTGAATCATCATATAAAAATTATCTTACAGATAAATATTTGTAATTTTAGAAAATTATCATTTTATAATAAATAGTGAAAACAATAATTTTTATTGAAAACTCTTCCTACATTTAAATTAAAAAAAATTAAATTATAATTTAAATTGGGTTTAATAAAAAATATTTGAAATTATATTATAAAAAATAAAATAATGTTGAGTTTAAATAATTACACATTGAATCATTATATGTAAACCTCTTATGCTTATTATAAAATTCTATTTAGAAGATTGCTATGTAATTCCAACAATGAGTATAACATTATTTTTTATTATATCAATACTAAAAAATTAACTAGGCTAATGGGATTGATAATTACAATCAACATAATTTTTATTATCAAATAATTATATCATATTTTTTTACCAATATAAATATTTAAAGCAGTAAAAATTAATTACCTTGGATAAGGTTAAAACTGATTTACTAGGGGTAACTAGAAATGTATGTTTTGAAAATGACATAAAAACCTATATAAAACCCATTTCCAGGACATATTTACACCTCATTACCAATTATGATATATAATGACCCATTTTTTGGGGTCATTTTGAGTGATATAAATTTAAGTGTAATTGATTCATTTCATAAATTAGATGTTTTTCTTCTCCCGCAATAATAAAATAACACACCATATCTTACTATATTCATACATTCAAAGCCATTTTCATCTACCATGACCAATGAATATGACTTCCTTACACACATCCTAACATATTATATCCCATTATTTGATCACAAATCCATCCATAGAGGTATTTTAGTTCAAACCTAAATAGGTTGTCTAAAAAGAGGTGAGATTGTTAAAAGATATTTTTTATCTTATTTATTCTTCCACATCATTAAAATTTATTTAATTTTTTATATTATAAAAACAATTTCATATCATATATAATTATATGTTATTATTTTAATGTAAAAACCTATGTCCATATTCACATTAATAAAATGGAAAATGAAACTATCAATCGTGTGTAAGATATACTACTGCCTCCCATAGTAATGTAACCCGTTTTCCATCAACATAATTCATGTATCTAAGTAATAATTTATTTAGAAAAATTTATATTATATTTATGGAATTTTTATACATATTTAATTATAATATCACCTATACCTTATTAATTTCTATTTCATTTCAATGTTTTTATCATCGTTCATTTGTATGGTGATCTACCACCTTACGAAGTGACCTGATTCATTTTTCACATGCACATTATATGGAAGGTAATAAGAAAAATATATTGAATATATAAAATACATATGAAATGATATTATTTATATAAAATTAATATATCATGAATTTTATTACCTGTTCACCCATTATCTGAATGATATCGTCTCTCCTGGGTACGTATGGCATGGCGTCTAGACAAAGTGATGCAACTACTATTCCTTTACAAACTTTTAAGAATAGTTATTCAAATATATCTAATGAGTAAATATCTTATTTCTAACATTATTCTCATTCTATAAATCAATTATTTATATCCAATTTGAAATAAATATATTATTCATGGAGGAAATGGAGTCGAATACAATGTAATTAACCCCACAAAATAATTATAATAAAGATATGTTATTAACAAATGGGGTGTAAAATGTTATAAAAGGATTGTATATGATATTATAAATAATTCAATTTTTCTGCTATAAATATTTAACATTATTAATTATATTATATAGGTTGTTAGTTAATGATTATCTAATAGAAAGAGTGAGGTAAATGATTTTCACTCAATTTCCTAATCATTGAGACATATTTGTAAATATGAACTTATTCACATCAATGTTTTGCATATAATTCCCCAATTATTTATTTTACATTCATTCCTTTTTATAAATTATTATTAATCTTTTATTTCATGTTTATTCATCAAGGGGTTAATATTTTATAATTACTAAAGCATTAAGAATTATTTTACAATACCACTTTCTTATATGAATGTATTATATCTCTTAAAAAGTAATTCTTTTCTTATAATTTTTCCTTAGATAATAATTTTTTATTATATATAAATATTTTATTAGTTTTGATATGATTATTTATTAAACCATACAACAATAATAAATTTTTTTCTTTGATATTTATATGATAAACTATATAAATATTGATAAATCAGTATCATTTTCACAATATGGATATTTTATTGTAAGGAATATTGATTCTTGAATTAAATCAATTATTAGATATATGATTAATTATTTTGGTTTGTAGTTATTAATGGGGGCTGGTTACATATTTCCCCTCAATTAATCTATGTTTATGATTAGTCTAATAAATTTTACAAATTAGATATGTTTTCACCTATTAGTTATAAACTATATTTTTAATGGTCTCTACAGTAGTGGTATTCATGATGCCATTGATCATAATGTACAATATTTAATTATTTAATTTATTTATAATTATGTAATTAGTATTATCAAATTAATTTTCATAATTATAAAATATATTAATGAATTTAATTCTCAATTTACTGATTAAATAAATTTGTATTTATTTATTTAAATTAGTATATTTACAATTCTTGATAAAATTATAATTTTTATGTTATTGATTAAATAAAAAATGTGTTTACATATTTAACTTTAATCATTGATTATGAAATATTTTTTTATGATATAACCTACTATATGTAACCCTTACAAAGAATTGTAGATTAACCGTACCAATTTTCCCTTCCGCTGATATGAAGAAGAATTTTCGGAATGAGTACAAGGGTGAAAAATGTTTTCCAAAAAACTTATTTTCATATTTTTTTTCATATGTAAATTAGTTATCATGTATATATATAGTTATCCAAAATGTCACGACCCGTCCTCGGGGCTCGTGCCGTGACTACCCCAAGCCCGCCTTCCATAGGCCAGGGGCTGGCGACTAGCACCAAGGCGTAAATCCCAACAAAAAGGGAAGGCATTTCCTTTGGAAAGTAAACAAGCACCATAGAGTAAGCAAGCGAAAAAGTGAACACTAAGTAAAAACTGTACAAGCTGTGCTGAAAGAAAAAGGGGCCGGAAATACAAGCCCAACTGTAAAGTACAACTGAAAGGAAAAACAACAACTAAAAGGGAAAACTGTAGCGTCGGGCCGTCCTCTGAAAATCCCACCTGAAGGGTGGGTACAGATAGCCTCCACTGCTCCTCGGGTCCACCTGACCGCTCCGAGTACGTCCCGCCCAGTGGTCCACTTCCAGGTACCGTCCTGCTCCGCACGCCTCTACCACAGTCAGCGCTATCCGTCGTCTGCAACCAACACAACGTAGAGCGGGCAAAGCCCGTGCAGGGGTGAGTATAAGCTACTCAGTAGGGACCCCGAGACCTCCGAAGGTCTCCCGAAATCCACAAAGGATAATCCACAAAGGAAGGTACAATCACGAAGTAACATCTGACACGGCTTAGGTATATGCCCATACATATACCTAAGTCATCAATTTCCCATTCGGCTCCAACGTCCGAGCCCAAGCACAACCCAGTCCACACAGGAAAGCAAAACGTATACCCACACAGGATAGAACAAAACAATCCACAAAGGAGAGTAAACAGTAAATCCACACCGGATAGCTCAACACAATCCCCCAAGGAGAGAAACACAAGACTCAGCTCACACAGGATATACTTCTTCAGATGAAGATAAGATGGTCACTGAACCATCTAAGTCATCGGACCCACGAAGGATCGATAGGTACTAAACTTGCAGTGACCCACACAGGATCAGACCCACACAAGATCGGGCCCACGCAAGACCTGTAGGCGCTGGCTCACACAGAACCGCTGAACGCTGACCCACACAAGATCGGTAGCACTGATCCACGTAGGATCGCTGAGTGCAGCAGTCGTCGCAGTCCACTGAGGATCTCTGCACAGTCGTCGCCGCAGCCCACTGAGGATCTCTGCACGGTCGTCGTCGGAGTCCACGGAGGATCTCTGCACAGTCATCACCGCAGTCCACTGAGGATCTTCGCACGGTCGTCGCTGTCGAAGAAGCAGTCGCAGCCAGCACTAGGGTTCCCACACACAGCAAGCTCGTTCGGGAGGGTCCGCTCCACGAGCCGAGAGGCTGATACATCAACTGACACAAAGTCCGAAGTTGATGTATCCAAAAGTTCCGTATCGTCAACAGGAACTCAACGTCGTAGACGGCGCGTCAATCGGACGCCCGGTCTGAGAGTTATTGGCCTTTTCGTCCCAGGGGCCCGGTTGGTTTTTAAGGAAAAACCAACCCGACCGTACTCCACCTGCGTCCAAACCTCGGGCGGAGTGTGCCAAAAGATCCGTCTCACACAGAGGAATTCAACAAAGCTGACGGCACGTCAATCGGACGTTCGTAGATCAAGATATGAACGTTTCCGCTCCGAAGGCCCGGTTGGTTTCGTGTACGAACCAACCCGGCCGAACACAAAGTATTCCGAAACCTTGAGTGCAATATACAGAAACGACCGTCTCGATCCAAGGATCACGTTGCCGCTGACGGCGGTTCGTTTGGAGGCCCGTAGCTCAAGATACATCCATTTGAACGAAGTTTGTCCGAAGACGGGGGGTACGGGCCCGGGCCGACCCGACCCAACCCCCCCGGGAGTCGGCCGAACCGGGTCGACCCGACCCGGTCCGGCCAGGGCGTGGCCCGGTCGTTCGGACCGGCCTGGTCTGGTTTGGCCGAACGGCCGAACGTCCGAGGGACGCGGGGCGCCGCCCCCGCGGCCAGGTTGTGCTGCGGCCCCTCGCATGGGGCCGCGTTGTGTCGTGGACGCGGCTTCAGCCGCGTCTGAGGGCACCGGACCCACGCGGTTGTGGGTCTGCGGATGCCACCGCCGCTCCCGGCCACCGGCGCCGCCGCGCCGGCGGCCCGCGCCGGCGGCGAGTTCCGCGGGCCACCGGGATCGTTCCGGTGGTCTGATTCTCTATCCGTCTGCGCCATTGCTCCTCCCGAGAGTCGTTCTTCACTGCGGGATCGTCAAAAAACTTTTGCGGCACGTTCCGTCATCGCCCGTCAAATCCGCACAAAATGAAGAACGACAGAGGGTCGTCGGGCCGTGTTCGTTTGGCCCGCACCCTCCGCGTTAGAGATAACCAACGGGAGAAAAAAAAAGTTCAACACATGAATGAATATCCAAACAATTCTTAATGAATAAATTGTTTCATAAACGTGAATAATAAAAAGGGGGTAAATCCCAAAATAAATCCCTACCTCGCTGATCGTCGCGCGCGGGCGTTCTTCGTGGAAAAGCTCATCGCGGAAGAGAGGGATCGTCGCGTCGTCGCAGGGAGGCGTCGCGTCGTCGCGGAAACCGGCGTTGAGTCGGAGAGCTCAAACGGTCGGTGATCGGAGACCGAAGCGGGGAAGAACGCCTCGGACGGGAGCGTCGTCGATTTCCGGGTTCGGCGTTCTTCGCGTTCTTCGCGTTCTTCGCGTTCTTCGAGTTCTTCGCGAAGGAGGAAGAAGGAACAAGGATTCTGTCTCAACGAGTAATCCCCCAAAAGATTTGGTTGGTCTTATTTTATTAATATGCCAACACACGAAAACAGGTTAAGAAACGATCCATCAATTCGTTGAATTAATTCAACGAAATAAACAGCCCATTTAATTCACGAAATAAACCGCCCGATTAAATGGTCTGTTAAGATTTTAAGAAACGCATCAGTTGACTTTCATTAAGACGGGTTTTCGCGGGTGCGTTTCTTAGAGGAAAGAAACGGCGGGGCTCGTGCAGGCCCCACCTCACAAATATCCTACCAAGGGGGTAGGATATTTCTGGATAGCATCCTATCCGGTTTAACTCAGTTCAATCCACCTTTAAGTGGCTTCAAGTGGCTTCCGAGTGGCTTAAGTGAAATAAAATAAAGTTGTCGCAAAATTATTTTATTTCTTAACCTTATGACCGAAAATTAAAAACCACACCCGAGCAAACACAACTCCGGAAGACGCGTTTCCAAGCGAAAACCGGTGCTGCGATTTCATCGGAGCCCTCAGAATTTGATTCCGGGCACCGGTTCAAAAGTTAGAATAACCCGCTAATCCGTTCACTAAACGTACCCGAGCCAAACTTCGGAAAATGATTCCGGGCACACCGGGCCTCGGAATCAGGTGCCGTCAGAAACTGCGCTCTTGTAAAATCCCAAAGAAAAATTAAGAAAAAAAATTTCTTTGAAATTTACGGGTCTTTACACAAAAATTCTTAAATTGATTGACATTTGGGTATTTGAAACCTTGTATCGAATCCAATGTAATTATGTTGGTAGTAGATACGATTTACTGGACTCAGGATTGTAACAGTTTGAAAAATAGGAAGTGTAGTAGAAAAAATGGGAACACTATTAATGAAAACATATATTAGGGAACATAAAACTGTCATATACAGTGTGGATATGTACTGAATAACATATTTTTTGAAATAATTTATTTTTTTGTTTTCATTATAATTACATCCATGTATAGATATTAAATGTAGATGTTGTTCTGGAATAGATGTACCTAGGGATAATAATTCTAAAAAATGATCATTTTCCACAACTTGATAATCACTATATTCATAAAAAAAATTCATAATTATCACATGGTTTGACCTTATCATGTGATATTATTTAAATAATTCACATTTTCTTTACAAAACATTATGAATAATATAAAAAAGGATACCCCCAATGAAACAATGTTTATGATTATGATATTACAAATACCTAAATTTAATTAATTTGTATCATGTATATAAAATATTCATAAAACCATATTGTAATTTCAAATCCATAATATTATGTGTAAATATTGTGTTTTTCATTTTATATAAATCACCCATTCAAGGATATTTAATATCAACACATTTGGACAATATAGATATTTCCCTACTGACCAAGCCAAAACAACATGAATTAGCATTTAGAAAATCATGGCTATATTAAGGTAGCTTAATCAGATGATAACAATTTGCCTTTTTTAAATAGAGAAACCAATCCCATTTCCCAATTCTTATATGTTAGATCACTTCATGTGATAGAGGCCTCCATTTATTTCTATTTCTATTAATATAATTGTATTTTAATAGAGGATTATGTCTTTTGAGACGATATTTATGGTTTAGGGATGTGATGAAAAGTAAATCGTTACCCTTTATGTGATTTCCTAAAACATGATGTTGATAAATGGTGGTCATTGGTAAAAAATAATATGTTTCAATAGAAAATGGATCTACTTTAAATGAATCTTTTAAAGAATAATTATTAAAAAATTGTATGCCTCATGATAAAAACCCAAATGAAGATATATTTTCATAACATAGTGAAAAAGGAGGAATAAATTGTTTCTGAGTATGAGGATATGTTTTCAAGGATATACATGAATGATACATATTACATATTCAATAGCAAGTGCATAATTGATCAATTATTTGATGTGACTAAGACATGTTTATTAAGGGAACTTGACTCTCAAAATTTTTCATCAAATCATGAAATAGTTTTATGTGCCATAAAAATTGAGAATTAAATATCTCTAATATATATGGTTATGGGAAATATATAAAATATATTTTCGAATTAGAACTACAAAAAAGGGTAAGTGTCAAACTACAAAAAGGAAATGAAACAATTTTCACCTTATGAGAACTATAGAAAGAATCAGATTGGGAAATGATCGATGGACTTTGGAGTTTTTTATAATATTGAAGATACAGAAAATCAAGGAAAAATTGACGATATAATAAATAAAACTCTTATATTTGTTGTTTAGACTATAGGGATATGGCCACTAGAGAAATGAATTCCCTAAGAGTTATGTGAATGTACAAAAAATATGAAAAGGGGAGAAAGACATCAATATAAAATAACTATAGTTGTGATGGATGTATCTAATGATGTGGTGGTAAATACCTTAACCCTATATTAAAATTTAGATAAGTATTTATTTGTTTTCGGATCCTCATAGTATTTAATATCATGTATGTTGTTAATAAAATTTAGATATTTACATGGGTATATAAGAAGGGATATATTATTAAAACACCTAGTGGAATAATTAATGAAACAATGAAATGTCATAATTTACCCATTATGAAATATAAAATTCATTTATTCTTAAACCATATTATTATTACTATTGACGAATTAAATATAATATGTAGTATAGACTGTCGTTCAAAAAAAAATTTAGAAACTTTTTTCATCAATGAGTATGTTAAGATTATTGAGGATGAAGTATAATATTTTTTATAGAGGATAAATAATCATATAATACATGTGGAGATCATACTACATTATTTCTAATGAATGTTATTCTTAAGGAAGGATAGAAATAAAAATCTTCTCATTGAGTAGGTAATCGTAAAATTGAGTATGTAACTATGATTCATGGATAAATTGTTGTATTTCATTATTAAATACATGGAAATATACTATAGTATGAATATTAACTTTACATTCATTGTATCCCTAATATAACAATTATATCATATAATAACTATAGAATGATCACATTGTAATTTGTGGAGTTGAAGAAACAACTACTAGAGTTTTGTGGTAAGGGGTTTATTCTCACTAATTATACATTTTGGGGATACCATGTTCTATTCATGAAGAATAAAGATGGATCCCTAATGATATGAATTTCTTAAAGGAAAATAAATGATTTTATGAAAATGAAAAATTATCCTCTATCTCACATATATGAATTAATCAATAAAATTAATGGAGCCCAATTTTTTTCAAAGATTGACCATCATTCAGGATTACCACATTTGATATTAATGAACAAATACATTCCTATGAGATATTTAAAAATGAAATAAGTTTCTTACATGATTAAATTAATTGTATTTGGATTTTATAATTACCCATGTTTATGAATGGATGTAACGAATTCATAATTATAGGAATATATTGATGATTTTTTCAGTATTCATTGAATACATTTTGGTGTATTCTTAAAGCTACAAGGAAAATGTGAATAACATGAGGATTAACATAGAAACTCTTTAGAGGAAGGATTATCATGTGAAATTTGAAATCATCATTATTGTCTACATGATATTTTTTCATTTCCATATTATCACCAAGGATGTATTCTTAGTTCAACTTGTAAAAAATGGAGCTGTAGAATGTAATGCACCAAAGAATATAAGTAATGTGTGTTGTTTCAATTATTTTTAGGTTACATTTGGTTATTTGATACAATATTATTCTGAATTCCAAACCTATTAACCAATCATACACGTAATGGGATTATGATAATTTCTAAAAAGTAATGTGATTAATTTTTTGATAAATAAAACATGAATTGGGTTAATGATATAATTTTTAATCTACCTACTATAAATAAAGGGCCGGTGATATATTGTGATGAGTTAAATAAGGGGTGTTGTTGTTCCATAATGAAAAATTATAATGTTATTTCATATGTCTCAAGGAAATTTTTGAATCTTTAAAATAACTACCTAAACTGTGAAATTGAGTTTGAAGTTGTAATCATTTAATTTAAAATATAGAGATAGTATCTCTATGTTGAAATATTAGGGATATACACAGATAAGAAGATCTTAACATTAATATTTCTAGTGAAATAGATAAATATACCACATAGATGATTTCTTAAGGTATAAAATGATTATTATTCGATGATATAGTATAACCTAATGAAAGAAAATAAGGAAGTATATGGTTTGTGTAGGAAGGATCACGAAGTTCTAACATTAATGAACATGGATAGGGATCCTAATTTAATGGATCTAATAAACATAGATATGATAATTATTATGCATGTACAAAAAAGTTATCCATTTAAAATTATTGAGAATCCATAGTTATTATTAAAAAAAAATATAATAATGAGAACATTCACAATAAAATCAATTCTCTGAAATATGGGAAATCCACAGACATAATTCTTGAACTTTTTTTATGAAATTTGGAATAAGATTAAGTGTTCTATATATACCTAAAAAAATATGGTAAATTTTTAATCATTATATTAGATAAATTTTCTCTATACATCCTTGTATCAAAATATTTATAGGTAATTGAGGGAATATTTTTCTCGAATAAAATGAAATTGGAAATAGAATACTATGAATCAAGATATTAGGTTTTATAAAAGGTTAATTTTGTGAGAAAAAATCCTTGAGGACAAATAAAACATATTCATAATCATATGTGGATATATTAGGACATTTCTATGGACATTATCACAGGACTAACAAAGTCTTAGTAAAAATAAATTAATATGATTTATCATTGATAAACCTACCAAATCTACACACTTCCTTCTATAATAGAATATTTACATATCATATACCTCCCAAGGAACTATATTTTTTGATGTTAAGAGACTTCATGGTGTAACTAATTTGATTATGTTGGATCGGGGCCCTAATTTTACATTGAAATTTTGAATGAGTCATTAAAATGATCTTCATATTGAGCTTCATTTGTGCACTTCCTACCTTTCTCAAACTGAGAGATCGTTTGATTGTATTATTCATATAATGGAAGACATTGTGTGGTCATGATAAGTTTAATTTCATGGTATAGGGGATATTCACTTTCATTTCGTAGAGTTTTACTATATTAATATTGTACATTAAAGTATTTTGATGGAATCGAATGAATATTTATATGGATGGAGAAGTAAAAATACATATTTTTGGGATGAAATTGTTGAATAGAAACATGTATATCCTAAACATGAGGAAGAAACACCAACTAGGGAAATTCCTATTCATTCTCAAATTAAAAAAAATATCAATATAGGAAAATTTTTAATATCAATATTAGAAGAAGGATTTTGAATTCCAAATGTGAGATAATTTTTTCTTGAGAGTATTTCCAAGGAATATTATCATACGTTTTAGGATAATTTAGAAACGGATCCCGAGGTACATTAGCCAATTTTAAATCCATGATTGAGCTTTATATATTACTTACAACTTGGGCATTCCACTTAGTATCTTAAATGTATATAATGTGTTCCATATATCATTTATAAAGAAGTAAATATGATCCTATATGAATTTTATGACCTCAGATAAAATTGAATTGGGACATAATCCATCTTACTATAAAGAACCCATTGGGGTTTCTGGAACTAGAGACCATGTATTGATAAATCATAGAAAATACTCTCGTAAAGGTACTTTAGAGAAATCAAAAACCTAAAGAATAAACATATTACCCATAGGATGTCATAAAAAATAAAAAATAAAATTTTTCATGAAGGTAATATTTAAAATCAATGAGGATAGTATTTTTTTAGTAGAGATTAATGTAACACGATGAGAATTTATAGTTTATTTAAATTTAAATAAATATATTCCCTCTAAGAGATTATGATTAAAAAAAATCATAACTAAATGAAACATGATATCACTTAAAATATTATTTAAAATTACCTTTATAACCTATCCAATAAGGTGGAGGGTATGAATGTGATGAACTAAATTGTGAAAGTTTTTCTTATCTATTTATAATAAATATACTTAGAATTAGTTGATTGTAAAATAATTTTTTCTAAAAACATTATTTCTCAATGAAAACCGTTATATAAATTCATGTGATCTTATAATAAAATTAACATTTTACACATTTATAAAATCTATTTCATAATGATATATTGTCACGACCCCCTCACACCAAAGATGCCCCTCCTGATCTGGCAATGGTGAAAGGAAGATAATGACCCCCGAGTCCCACCTCCAGTAGGCCCCGGGTTGGCGACTAGCACCAAGGGTATGAGTTTTCACAAATATGGGAGGCATTACCCTTTTTATTATTTTGGATCGTGAAATAGGACAAGTCAACCACCAAAAAGGGAAAAGAACAAGTGTATATAAATAAACCCAAACCAAGCCCACATGCATGTTTAAACAATTTTTATAACAAGGTACAAGTACAAGGAAGCTCAAAAGTACAATGCTAAAGAAAACAAGAGAACAACAACTGCAACAACTCCAACTGCCCGACTAGTAGGGTCCCGCACGGCCCTGGTAGTCCTCCTGGAAACCTGAAAGTAAACGTAGGGTGAGCATACAAGTATACTCAGTAGGGAAACCTAATGCTCTCATGCACAAGTGGGGAGACCCCCTAAGGTCCTGTGAGAAAATAGAAAACCAGAAACTAACAAGGAAAAACTATCCACCCAGCCTCACTGGTCACACTCACCAAGTAACACAAACAAGTTTAGTATATATATAGAACAAAAGTATAGGGTACCCCGCACCATTTACCACTTAATTAGATGTTGCTCTTCCTAACGGCAAACGTCCTGACGCTACCACACTCTTCCCGCCCGCACACACCTGGGCCAAACCATGCATCCCGCCCGCACACACCTAGTCCTCACAACCACGCATCTCGCCCGCACACACCTGGGCCACAACCACTAACCCGCCCGCAGACACTTGGGCCTCATCCCGAAGGTTCTTGGGAACGGTAAGCATGCCCAAAGAGTCTTGGGCTAAAGGTCGCCTCAATCCATCACAGCCTCCGAGACCTACCCGAAGAGTCTTGGGTGTAAGGTCACCTGAAGCCATCATAGCCTATGGAAGAAGGAGCAGGAAGGAGCTAGTAACTAAGGGGGAACACCCTCTCCCATAAAATGGGAGTGTTCGGAACTAGGTGCTTCACATGGGTGTGGTGCGACAAAACACAAAGATAAAATTATATATATACATATACCAAACACACATCCCAACCTATGGCTTCTTAAAAAGAGAAACTGAGCATGTGCCTCGGCACTGCTACCACGAAGCATGTATCAACAACCAAACAATCATCCCCCAACCCCATTTAGGTTTTCATGTTTCATGCAATGGTTTAACAAATTATTACTACTGGGCAACTATCATCCAGACAAAACCTTTCACAAATATATCCCTGCCATCCACAACCATGGTTAGGTAAAACACAAGCAACCACCTGCCATTTCATTTACAAAAGATTATCACAACCATATAACATCCCATAATTCATTTATTTCAATGTTCCACACATAAAACCCTTTCCACACACAAAACATTTCCGCATTTGAAAACACATTTTACTTAAAAACACTTTTCATAATCAAAACACTTTTCATAAATAAAGGCATTTTCCACAAAACAACCAAACCACCAACATGTTCATTATTCCAATTTTGTTCAACCGGGGTGATCACACAAGGTTTTCATTCTCATTTAATCATCCAGTCTTTACGTGCTTATCCATTTTCCATGTTTTAACAAAACCAACCACAAACAATCCAGATATCAATTGTGCACGCAAAGGCCACCAACGACCTTGATTTTCAGTAGGCAAAGGCCTTTCAATCCAAAATCACAATCAGAAGATAAAGAAACTGGAAGGAAATAGAAACAGCACAAAACCCCAAACCCTTCTTTATACGGTTATTATCTTTATTTAAAGTTCAACTGCATCCCATGGAACAAAAGAAAAATATCCCACCCCGCATGTTGCACCAAAAAGAGAGACGAAGGTAAACCCCTACCTCAAACGGTCCCGATCACGTCGCATCCGATGACGTCCTTCAGTGTCCTCCGCCTTCGCCAAACCCGACAAACGCCTCCTAGGATGGAAGCTAGAGAAGGAAGGCCAGAAGTAAAGGTGACAAGTCCAGGCTTAGAAGCTTCGTCTCGTCGCTACGATCTTGTGGCCGCTGACGGATCGTAATTCGGAGCTTGGACAAAGAAGTTAGAGGAGGAAGACTTCTTGATCATCCAAGAGTGTCGTCGTGCGATGAAGAAGCGATTGGTCTGGAAATAATCCGCGACCCTTTATTATATAGCCTACGAATAGGTAAAACAGTATGCAGCGTGTATTGATGAATACACGGTGTGGCTGTACACCCGTTACGTGTTTTGACTGGTCAACACACGACACGTCACACGGTTTCCACGCGTTTTAAAAAAACGTTAATTTTATTAATATGTGTGTTTCGTTGACCTGAGATATAACTCATAAAAAGGTATCCATCAGTGGTCTTAAAATGACCATCTTAATTACAGGATTACACTGCCGCTGACAGTTCGTCATTCCGACATCATATGAAGAAGTTATAGACTTTTTAAGTTTTGATCACCCAAAATAATAATAATATTATTTTATTATTATTATAATAATTTAATATTTTGATCAAAAGGGCTTGTGGCGTGAATCTATCCCCTTACACCATGCGCACTCCCTTATTTTATTATTGTATTACTATTTTAATATATTAAATCAACATTATATAAAATATATGATATATTAAATCAAATTATATAAAAAAAAATATGATTTAAACAAGGGAAAGGGGGCATTCACGCCTCCCCTCCCCATCTCATGCGCCTCCCCATAAATTTATTATAATTTATTAAATAAAACCATTTTACTTTTAATTGTATTACTATATTTATTATACGATCAATGTTATTAATTTCATAATTCAATTTTTGGGAGAACCTATGCACAACCATTCCATGCGACTCAAAACCATTTCATTTAATTGAATTAAATGACAAAACAAAATTAATATAACATACATATTCAACCCCATTTTAATACATTTAATTTTATTAACCTCTCACATATAGTTTTACGCCATCATTGTTATTTATTGTTCTTCAACAACAATAACATTTAATCAACTTATTTTATTAACTCACCGACGTTATTGTTTTTAATAACAAAAAGATTTACGCTCGTCGCATTGACCACGTTAAACCACCCTGTTGGATATCTGAATCCGACCATGCCACGTCAATGTTGTGTAACATCCCTCAATTTAATTATTTTAATTCTATTTATTTTTATTTCACACTAATTAAATTGAAACCACTTTTATTAAATTAAAACCATTCAATTTCATAAACCCAATATAACGAACTCACCTTTAATTTTATGAACGCACCACCATGCTTCCACTTGCATCTTCATTTAATTTTTGCAATAAATACCATGACTCATTTCATCAATTTCTCATTATTATTAATATTATTAATAATATTAATAACACAACAGCCTTAATTATTATTCAAATTTAATTTCAACAATTACTCAATTAATAAAAAAAATAGCATGTTTCATTTATCAACGTCTAATGGATCACACACCTTCCCACTTCACATCATTAATAATAATCACACTAATTAAATCATTTTATCATGATTATTCTTTTTAGTTTAATTAATCACACAATTTATGTCATCATCATTATTATTAACATATTTTTACGTTATCATCAGTATTAAAATTATTATTATAACGCGCGTCGTGTTGACCACATCGATTTCAACAAAGGAATGGACCAGAGGGGTCCGGTCCATTACATCAGATACCTCTTAAAACATTCTCGTCCTCGAGAATTAAAAACCAACCAAGAAAAATAATGGATCCAAACAACCACTCCGCAAGATACCTCTTAGGGCTCTTGTCATAACAAGAAACAACCGACAACCCTAATTATGTGAGATAGGAATTCCCTCTCCTATGTCGAGATATTATCCGCTTTAGGGGGCACTGACTTGCCTGCACGGGTTTAATCGCATCTGCATTAATGCGTCTCGATTAAGGACTGGGCCTTCCCACTTCCATATATTAGGTTTTTTTTCCAACTTACACTGCACCCAACATGTACAACCCACACACTGCCCGGACACATGGCTTGAGGAATTCCTTCTCCCATGTTGAGATATTATCCGCTTTAGGCGGCACTGACTCGCATGCACGGGTTAAATCGCATCAACATTAATGCGTCTTGATTAGGGATTAGGTCTTCCCCTCCCGACATGATAGGGCTCTTCACGTACATTTAAGGAAAAGCAGGAAACAACATAGCATTAAAAAATAACAAAAACAAGGTCCAGGCCCAGAGAATGAGCAAAAGAGTTCCAACAATGGAGTGTAATGCTCCCAACAAAACATAAAGGAGATCATTCTAGAAAACCCAAACACATCTCTATCGATCCCCGGCCCTTCTAGAGATGCTGCCTCTGATGCATGGAACTATCCTCGCTAAGCTCCTCTGCCTCTCTGTTGACGTTCGCCTCCTCGACCACGTCCCGATTGGGATCCTTGAGGAACTCCTTGTGGTTGGCCACCACCTGCTCCATCTCCCCTCAAAGGGACTGGAGCCTGTTGCTGCTGGAAGGGTCTTGTCGGTGACTGGTGCTGCTGAGGAGGGCGTTGAACCTGTCCATCTCCACCGTACTGAGCATGGGTTGGGCACCGACTTTGAACGTGCCCAAAACCTCCACAAGAAAAACACATTGGTCCTGGGCTCATGAAAAAGGGATGAGGACCTGAAGATCTGAACTGGAACTGCTGAGTCCTGCTCCCTACTGGCCTGAAACTGGAAGGTCCCGTCGCAGGAGACCTGCTGCTGACTGCCTTCCCCTTCGACGAACTAGGCTGGATCCTCTCACGTGGTGCACCTCCCTGCGAGTGCATCCTTTCTACAACTTTCGCCTTCTTCTGTACGGCTAAGTATGTCGGAAGGGTGAAGGGGGTCACAACATACTGGAGCGAAGGACGAAGCACCTCTTCCAAACGTCTCTCCCGAGACTCTTCATCCGGAAAGAGTTCCGGAGCAAAGCATAGGAGATTCTTGAACTTAATCCCCAACTCTCGAACAGTCATACTCCCCTACTGAAGGGAGAGAAACTCCTGACGCTTTTCCGCCTTGATCAAAGAAGAAAGGAATCCATCTTGGAACTACTTTTCGAAGTCAGCCCATGGAATCTCTGCCTCCTTCCTCTCCCCGAGGTAGAGCATCCACCATTGGCGCGCCGCGCCTCTCAGCTGACTGACCGTTAGGGGGACTCAGTACTCCTTCGGAGCACGGATCAAGGTAAAAGCGATCCCTAGCTCTTCAAGCCACCCCTCCGTCTCCATGTCTGAAGTACTTCCCTCGTACTTCTTGAGAGTCTGACGCTTGAAAGAACGGAGGGTCTTCTGCCACTGGCTGTCTTCCTCCTCTCGATCGATCCTCAGCTGATCGACCGCCTGGATCTGCTGGGCCTCAGCCATCTGAGCCACCTAGGGACGACGTCCAGGTGCCATAGCTGTACGGTAAACAAGGATCACCTAAGCCCAAGTAGTAAGGAAAAACTCAAAGTTTTAATTATCATTTTATTCCAATTTCTTTCCCAGAACACCCAAATCAAGTAAAACACAAACATGATGATGCATGTTCCTTCCCTAGGGTCTCTACCCTGCAATCAATATAGTATCACTTGGTCGTTGGGTAGGCTCAGAGACCTTGCATCGGATCACGGGGGGCCCTAAAATCCTGTGTCCTAGCCGGTCTTCCCTGGCCTTTGTCACGCACCAAGATTAACGAACACTGTTGCCCTACCATCCCATGCAATCCTCACTGTGCCTAACTCTAGACTCCATCCTATCTCTCAACCATCAGCCTCTGATACAATTCTGTCACGACCCCCTCCCACCAAAGATTCCCCTCCTGATCTGGAAATGGTGAAAGGAAGATAATGACCCCCGAGTCCCGCCTACAATTGGCCCCGGGTTGGCGACTAGCACCAAGGGTATGAGTTTTCACAAATATGGGAGGCATTACCCTTTTTCTTATTTTGGATCGGGAAATAGGACAAGTCAACCACCAAAAAGGGAAAAGAAAAAGTGTATATAAATAAACCCAAACCAAGCCCACATGCATGTTTAAACAATTTTTATAACAAGGTCCAAGTACAAGGAAGCTCAAAAGTACAATGCCAAAGAAAACAAGAGAACAACAACTGCAACAACTCCAACTGCCCGACTAGTAGGGTCCCGCACGGCCCTGGTAGTCCTCCTGGAAACCTGAAAGTAAACGTAGGGTGAGCATACATGTATACTCAGTAGGGAAACCTAGAGCTCTCGTGCAGAAGTGGGGAGACACCCTAAGGTCCCGTGAGAAAACAGAAGAACCAGAAACTAACAAGGAAAAACTATCCACCCAGCCTCACTGGTCACACTCACCAAGTAACACAAACAAGTTTAGTATATATATAGAACAAAAGTATTGGGTACCCCGCACCATTTCCCACTTAATTAGATGCTGCTCTTCCTAACGGCAAACATCCTGACGCTACCACACTCTTCCCGCCCACACACACCTGGGCCAAACCACGCATCCCGCCCGCACACACCTGGGCCTCACAACCACTCATCTCACCCGCACACACCTGGGCCACAACCACTAACCCGCCCGCAGACACCTGGGCCTCATCCCGAAGGTTCTTGGGAATGGTAAGCCTGCCCAAAGAGTCTTGGGCTAAAGGTCGCCTCAAGCCATCACAGCCTCTGAGACCTACCCGAAGAGTCTTGGGTGTAAGGTCACCTCAAGCCATCATAGCCTTTGGAAGAAGGAGCAGGAAAGAGCTAGTAACTAAGGGGGAACACCCTCTCCCATAAAATGGGAGTGTTCGGCACTAGGTGCTTGACATGGGTGTGGTGTGACAAAACACAAAGATACAATTATATATATATATATACCAAACACACAGCCCAACCTATGGCTTCTTAAAAAGAGAAACTGAGCATGTGCCTCGGCACTGCTACCACGAAGCATGCATCAACAACCAAACAATCATCCCCCAACCCCATTTAGGTTTTCATGTTTCATGCAATGGTTTAACAAATTATTACTACTGGGCAACTATCATCCAGACAAAACCTTTCACAAATATTTCCCTGCCATCCACAACCAAGGTTAGGTAACACGCAAGCAACCACATGCCATTTCAGTTACAAAAGATTATCACAACCATACAACATTCCATCATTCATTTATTTCAAAGTTCCACACATAAAACCCATTCCACACACAAACCATTTCCGCATTTGAAAACACCTTTTACTTCAAAACACTTTTCATAATCAAAACACTTTTCATAAATAAAGGCATTTTCCACAAAACAACCAAACCACCAACATGTTAATTATTCCAATTTTGTTCAACCGGGGTGATCACACAAGGTTTTCAGTCTCATTTAATCAGCCAGTCTTTACGTGCTTATCCATTTTCAATGTTTTAACAAAACCAACCACAAATAATCCAGATATCAATTGCGCACGCAAAGGCCACCAACGGCCTTGATTTTCAGTAGGCAAAGGCCTTTCAATCCAAAATCACAATCAAAAGATAAAGAAACTGGAAGGCAATAGAAACAGCACAAAACCCCAAACCCTTCTTTATCCGGTTATTATCTTTATTTAAAGTTCAACTGCATCCCATGGAACAAAAGAAAAATATCTCACCCTGCATGTTGCACCAAAAAGAGAGACGAAGGTAAACCCCTACCTCAAAAGGTCCCGATCACGTTGTATCCGACGACGTCCTTCGGTGTCCTCCGCCTTCGCCAAACCCGACAAACGCCTCCTAGGATGGAAGCTGGAGAAGGAAGGCCAGAAGGAAAGGTGACAAGTCCAGGCTTAGAAGCTTCGTCTTGTCGCTACGATCCTGTGGCCGCTGACGGATTGTAATTTGGAGCTCGGACAAAGAAGTTAGAGGAGGAAGACTTCTTGATCATCCAAGAGTGTCATCGTGCGAAGAAGACGCGATTGGTCTGGAAATAATCTGTGACCCTTTCTTATATATCCTACAAATACGTAAAACAGTATGCAGCATGTATTGATGAATACACGGTGTGACTGTACACCCGTTATGTGTTTTGACTGGTCAACACACGACACGTCACGCGGTTTCCACACGGTTTAAAAAAACGTTAATTTTATTAATATGTGTGTTTCGTTGACCCGAGACATAACTCATAAAAAGGTATCCATCACTGGTCTTAAAATGACCATCTTAATTACAGGATTACACTGCCGCTGACGGTTCGTCATTCCGACACCATATGAAGAAGTTATAGACTTTTTAAGTTTTGATCACCCAAAATAATAATATTATTATTTTATTATTATTATAATAATTTAATATTTTGATCAAAAGGGATTGTGGCGTGAATCTCTCCCCTTACACCATGCACACTCCCTTATTTTATTATTGTATTACTATTTTAATATATTAAATCAACATTATATAAAATATATGATATATTAAATCAAATTATATAAACAAAAATTATGATTTATACAAGGGAAAGGGGGCATTCACGCCTCCCCTCCCCATCTCATGCGCCTCCCCATAAATTTATTATAATTTATTAAATAAAACCATTTTCCTTTTAATTGTATTATTATATTTATTATACGATCAATGTTATTAATTTCATAATTCAATTTTTGGGAGAACCTATGCACAACCATTCCATGCGACTCAAAACCATTTCATTTAATTGAATTAAATGACAAAACAAAATTAATATAACATACATATTCAACCCCATTTTAATAAATTCAATTTTAGTAACCTCTCACATATAGTTTTACGCCATCATTGTTATTTATTGTTCTTCAATAACAATAACATTTCATCAACTTATTTTATTAACTCACCGACGTTATTGTTTTTAATTACAAAAAGATTTACGCTCGTCGCATTTACCACGTTAAACCACCCTGTTGGATATCTGAATCCGACCATGCCACTTCAATGTCGTGTAACATCCATCAATTTAATTATTTTAATTCTATTTATTTTTATTTCACACTGATTAAATTGAAACCACTTTTATTAAATTAAAACCATTCAATTTCATAAACCCAATATAACGAACTCACCTTTAATTTTATGAACGCACCACCATGCTTCCACTTGAATCTTCATTTAATTTTTGAAATAAATACCATGACTCATTTCATCAATTTCTCATTATTATTAATATTATGAATAATATTAATAACACAACAGCCATAATTATTATTCAAATTTAATTTCAACAATTACTCAATTAATAAAAAAAACTGCATGTTTCATTTATCAACGTCTAATGGATCACACACCTTCCCACTTCACATCATTAATAATAATCACACCAATTAAATCATTTTATCATGATTATTCTTTTTAGTTTAATTAATCACACAATTTATGTCATCATCATTATTATTAACATATTTTTACGTTTTCATCAGTATTAAAATTATTATTATAACGCACATCGTGTTGACCACATCGATTTCAACAAAGGAATGGACCGGAGGGGTCCGGTCCATTACATATATTAATTTTTTATGTCAACATATCAATATTATCTTACAGTGAGCTTTCAATTTTTTTTTGGAAAATGTTCATTTTTCTATGAATACTGAAAAATGCTAAATTTTATGGAAAATTTGATATCCATTAAATATATATAAAAATATGAAAAATATTTTAAATTGGTTTTATAGTAAAATTGGTTATTTATATTATAAAAATTACAATTATGATTAGTTTAATTAAATTATTTTTTAGTTTTTATGTTTAAACTGTTATACTTACTTGAATATTCTCTTTAGAAACCTGTTTTTTTATCGCATCTATTTATATAGCATTAAATTGAACTATATATTTTTTTGAATTTAATTTCAATAAATAAATTAAATATTTTAAATAATAATATTTTATAATATCTAATATCCTGACCTTAATTTTTGAAAATTATTTTTTATAGAAAAGGTTATTGTTAATTACCACTATCAATGTAATATATGATTTATCAGGGGTTAACCTCATAAGATAGGGTCTAAAATGACCTACCAACTTATCCAACATATATTTTATAGACAAATGTATACCTTGAATCTAATAAGGGTCTATAATGAACAATATTTTAGGATTTTCTCATGAAAATAACATGGTTATAATTAATTAGTTTTAAAATTTACATCTTTATCCCCTACCCCACATACAAAAGTCCACTCATCCCCCCACCCACATAAAACATAAAATGTAATTTGGAATCATCAATAACATTAAAAATGAATTCAATTATTCCCGTAGATAAATCTTATATCCTCATGATGTAACATATATATATCATATGAAGGATTTTAGTGCAAACCTAAAGGGGTTGTTCGAATATGTGGTAATCAATAGAAACAATAATTTTTATATTATTTATTCATCAACGTCAGAAAAATTTATCTCAATATTCCTAATATAATGAAAAAATCAGATACCGAAATAGAAAATATTATTTTTTTAATCTATTACGTATATACATTTTCAAATCCATAAAATGGAAAACAGAACCATCAATTGTGTGTGTGGTAGAAAACCTCCTTTCGAACCGATTTATATGGTTTTTTTGGAAACACCATTAATGGATGGATATAATGAATTATTAGTAAATTAAAATTATATTTATGATATTATTATATTTATCAAATTATAATATCACATATACCCTTTTATATATTCATTCCATTTAAAATATAATAATATCTCTCATGTGTACGGAAGACTAATAGTTCTCAAAGGGATCAGATACCTTTTTTACTTACGAAATATAGGGAAGGTAAATAAGAAATATTTAATGAATATATTTTTTCTGTATGAGATGATATAATTTTTCTACAATTAATATTTCATAAAATTCATTGTTCTCCAACCCATTAAAGGGAATGATATCTTTTATGTTGTGAACATACGACCTAGCATCTTCATGAAGTGATGGGACACATTGTCCATTCCCACTATTTATAAATTTTTATAATAATTTATCTAATGATTATATTTGATATTTATAACATTACTATATTTATTTATATTATTATTTTATATCCTATGTACATTAATTTTAACATCATTGAAAAAACCATAACAATAAAACAAGAAAATTAACACCAGAAACAATGAAAATAATGAAATATTATCAAAGGTAGTAAATTTGATAATAGGATCACACTAATATAGGAAATAATTCAATTATTTTAATAATTTTCACTTCTATATTTATTTATCTTACTAATTATGAGTTATACCTTTGAAATTAGTAGTTTATGGTAATTTAAAAAATTTAACACGGTTATGGAGCATGGTTTTCCAAACCATATGGTAATCGTGTGAAAGGTTTTATTTTTCATAGAAAAATGTAATGGGTGGTGTATGGTTTTCCAAAAAAATTAGCTGGCACATGCATGGTGATCCAGAAATTAATTTGGAGTCACACAATTGGTGCAATGTTCTCCAAACCATTGCATCCAAAACAAGATCAATATTTTCTTTAAAAATTATTAAATTAAATTAATTACAATTGAAATTAAATAAAATCAATCCCTCTATGTAGATACCCAAAGCTTGGAATAAACATACATTATACTAATTTTGTGGAATACATAATACATAACAAAAATAGACACTAATGGACCATAATAGTTTAGTGTCTTTGGAAACATGGAACATAATCTTCTAATCTTGGTCAAATATCTTCAACATCTCCCATAAATATCTTCCCTTTTTTTCCTAAAACCATTCTTTATATCCTTGGGAAAACCATATAAAGGATGAGCTCAAATTCTGAGTAAGGGTAAGCATGGAAAAAATAAAACAGACCATATACATTTGAACTTCAAAACATGAACATAAAGTTTAAACATAAAAATCTTGAGTTGTGAAATAAAGCTTGGCAGTACGTAAGGAATAGATCATAATAAAACAACAATAATGATAAACATGCATGGTAATAAAACAAGTAATTTTGGAAACCCATTAATCACGTGATATTATTTCCATAGTAGCCAAGGCATTGTTTCCAAGACCATCTTAGTGGACAAAGTCCCTTTCTGAATTGAGTTCACTCCTCGTTCTAGTCCTGTATCACTAAACCGGATTAACATACAGTTTCAGCCATGTCTATCTCATGAGATATCAATCTTTAACCAATGCATATGAGGAATATATATCTCCCACCAATCTCATAATGAAATAATTCTTATGTTTTCCACAAAATAAACATAAATCATTCATCATTACCCAAAGAATAAAATGGGTTTCATAAACATCATCTCATCATAACATAATCCATATTAAAAAATGGATATCATTTCATCATAAGAAAAGTGAAACCATGTAAATCATAGATACATTATACTTGAAAGATACAAATATGAAATAATTCCATCTTATATGGAAAATGGTTTTGATAAAACACTTGAAATTAATTCTTGAGGAAAATATCTGTTCTTCATCAAAATAATTTTCTTTAACAAAATGCCATTAAATTTTAAAATAAATGGATTTTTTTGAAAATATTCATTAAATATTGTAGATTATGATTCATGAAAATAAGGTGTTATGAAACCGTAAAAATCCATTCGTTCCGTATAAGATAAAAAAACATTCTCCTCGTACTTTTAACAGAAAAGTCAAAAAGTACAACGTATGGTAAACATAAGAAAGATTCCTTCCATAAAAAAAAGTAAAAGTAAAAGAGGGGTAAAAATTACTTTAAAAATAAATGTAATAATATAAACACTTTATGAAAAAAAAATTTATAGAGATGGGTGAAAAATAAAACCCTAGTAAATACTTACGAATAAATAATCTCAGATAAGAACGAGATTGGATTAATTATCCCTTACTTTAGGTCCGATATGCTTCATACATATCTAAAACTCATATATAATGATTTAAATAATTTCATTGAATTATTACAGAATCATATTCATCGTTATTATATCATATATGGTTCACTTATGACTTTATATTACCCGTTCCTTTGTAAATTCCATGTTAAAGCATCGTTTTCGGTAAAATCATTTATTTAGCATACGTGTCTGGACGTGTTGTTCTTGATATTATTATTACTTATATCATGATTTAAATACATACAGAATGTAAATAATGATTTATATATCCAATATATTCAGTATATACATATATATATTAGATAGATAAATAAAATTAAATACACCATTCATAGAGACGGTAGGTTGTACATACGCATGAACGATGTTTTCCTTTCCTTGGTGACCTGAATAAAAGTAAGTATATTTCATATATATATATATATCCATAAATTCAGTAGCTTTATCATGTCAAATATTTCATTATTAATCATTATATTTACTTTATAATCATTCTTGATTGGTTAACATGGAGTGTGAATCCCATCGCGTCGTGGAGATGGTAATCTATACATACGCACGAGCGATGATATCGTTCCAATAATTTTTGAATTGAATTAGAGTGGATGATATATTTTCTCATAATCAGTATTATGTTATAATAACTATATATAGTTATTATTTACAATATTATACCCATCCAAGTAAGGTGGTGGTGGAAAACATATTACACCATGGCGTGGAGACGGTATTCCGTTCGTACGCACGCGCGGTGAATTCATTTTCTGTAGGATGTATAGAAGTTGAAATAGGTTTGTTTAATTTTTATAAAAACATTTTACTATATTTTTTATATTTATGTTATTACTTTATAATGAAACAACTAAATTAGAAGAAGTTTACGGAGAAAGAAACTTGAACGAATCGGTATAAGAGATTACCTCTTCTTCGACGCACCTCTTTTAAGATTCCTCTTAATGTAGTAGTGTTGGTCTTTTGAGGAGACACGAACCTCCATAATGATTATAGGGAAGTTGAGAAGGGAAATGGGTAGGGGTTATCTGAGATTGAATGCTCAAAATTGTTTAAATAGAAGAGGGAGGAGGTTCTCTTTTATAATGGAGGAGAGGGGTACCTCAGGAAAAACATAAAATATGATTTTATAATAAAGTCATATTCTGTTTATAATAGCTAAAAACTGGTTTATTTCGAAGCTAAAGTGGGTATGGGTCGAAATAATCTCAACCAATAGGTTTTAGAGATGTTTATAGTACTATTATCACAATATCATTTAGATTTAACTCTATGTTAAATAATTTAACTTTTACCGTGTCTTCTTATTTTATTACACTATATAGTTAATAAACTTACTATAACAAGAAAAAAATAACCCCAAGTGGTTAATTATTAATATATATAAACTTATCTATGCCATTTGTCCTAGCATTAGATTTTTAGGAATAGAATAAATATTAATAATATAATATTTGTTTTAATCACTATTTTATGTCAATTTTGAAACTATTTGGTAATTGATTTTTGTGAAAATCATAACAGCATGATTAGTTATAAAAAAGTGAATTACACCAATACTAACATGTGATATTAAAATAGAAAATTAGTGGAATTCATAAAAAGTCACAAATTACATTTATTTGGGTATTTGTAACATCAATTATGTAAATATTCCATTAGTAAGGTAATTAATGCATCGTCATTGTGTCATACATAAATTAAATTTTTTAAGGTATAAAAATTATAAATAAAATAAAATTATGTAGGAAATCATTTTATCCTTCTAAATAATATTTATAGTCGAATTTATCCTTTGAATTACCTTATATTAAAAATGGTTTACTTATTAAACTTTGATTATAACTCTTTTAAATCTTATTTAAAAAAAATAATAATAAGTGTCCTAATCTAATCCATGTGGACCTAAAGGGTAATTGTTTATTCCTAAGGTTTTTTTTGGTCGAATTACACTTTCCAATAGAATTAATAAATTTCTTAGGGTAATATTAATAACATTTGTACCCTTAATTACCCTATTTACTTTTAACCGTGGTAAATAAAAATAAAAATTTACTATTCACCAAAAATTATTTTTATCTTATTGAACCATATTTTACTCCTTGATGCTAACCGTGTCTCCCAGATTTTTGAAATTCAACTCACATCAGTGGTAAAATATGTTTTATGTACAATTGCAAATGCTCCTAGGAGGTGGGTAAAAGACATTGAAAAGTTAAATAAAATTTTTATATAAAAAAATTATTATAAAATGACACCAATGAATTACATTGATCTTATATAAGTATTTTGTATCTATTTTGACCTAAAATAAATTTAAATAAAATAAATGATTATTTAAAAGAAATTCAGTTTTAACCAATAACTCAGTGTTTTCACTATTCATAAAAAATTGAATGTTTTCAGGAAAGAACCAAAATTTCACCGGAGGCTAATTTCGATATTCCGAATCCAAAAATTAAATCCATTTTGAAAAGTAAAATTTATAAAATTTCAAAAAGTGGGTATTACTATTCATAACTGCTAGTTTATATAATGTTATACTAGCATATCATTGTTTAGTAAAACTAGGTATTGCGTACAACACACGCTATCATGGAAGGTTGCGATTGCATGTAAAGCAAGCCAAGCTAGTGTAGTGTGTAGTGAAATATTCCTTTGATGTTTCTTATAACATAATCAAAACTTATTTCATTTATACATTATACAAAATCTATACTTAATGTTGGGTAGAATAATTTCCACAAAATGAACATGAAATTGTGTGTAACACGAGCCTAGAATAGTGTTGCGTATACTACAAACTAATATGGTGTTGCGTATAGTACAAGAAAATCTCGGTGTAGTGTATAATAGAAGACATTAAAGAAATAAAAAATTATATATCTCATAAAACCTCTGGGTGTTACATTCTATCCCCCTTAAAATGAATTTCATCCTCGAAATTCGTCGGGGTTATAAATCGTTTACTACTTGAAAGATTCATTATTAGAAACTCACATAGTAAAAAGGAATACTAAATCATCATTTTAAAAAGGAGTGTTAGAAACATGATGGAAATCCAAAGTAAGTCATCACTGGGTTTCTACATACATGAATATAGGTGAAAATAAGAATATGGAAGAGAAATCTAACTATCATGTTTAGATGAACAGTGGTATAGAACATGGCTATGATAAAATACAACAATCATAAAGCCATAAATTTGTGATGATATAAAGTACCATCTGATTCATCAGATATGAGGGAACTAGGAAAATGTTTTTGGTTTTCGAGATCATTTCCTTATTGTTAATGAATATTTCAATTAAAATAAATACTTACTTGATGTTGATACAATATTACTATTGTTTGTGCCTTATAAAATTTCCACTTCATCTCTTAAATAAATAAAGTTGAATTTTTCTTCCGTGAAGTATTAGTAGATCATGTGATAGATTGACAGGTCATTCCATCTATCTCAAAAAAAAGCTAGAAAAATTTATAAGTTATCTTATGGTGATCTTAATCGTATATGGGTCCAAAAATGGACTTATACTTCATCTATGAGAGCGCTTAATAAAATAAATATATTTTCTACTAACCAAGGACTTCCTGTAGGCTAGTGGTATGCGATAAAGGCATGTCGCACTTCAGTTGTGGGTTCGATTCCGGCATCCTTGTCCGATGCAACAGGTTGTCACTCATCCTACAGGTTGTCCCTTTTTCTAAAACTAATTTGTTATAACATTCCTACAATAATATTGAAAACATTTCTAGCCTTAAACAAAACTATCTTATGTCAAACTTAATTCTTTCCAATCTTTAGGATTATCTAATATAATTTGGTCCATGCTCATAGTATAAAGAAAATGATTACTTGAGAGGTCCCATAACAAGCACATGAATACCATCATTTATCCCCCATAAATCATAAGACATATCTTGTTGGTCACAGTCCAAACATGTGAATACCTTAATCATGTATTCACTTGAAAAATGAATACCCATTGAACCTTAGTGAAAACATGAATGTTGTTAAAAGTTAACTCTTTCCACATACCAAAATCCATAAATTTCTATATACTCAAAACATGATATAACTTTTTCCTTATATCATTCATGGTATCATTAATACTATCAAACATATTATTTTCTCCTTATCGATTCATTATACGCATATCATATTCTTTTCCAAAATTATCTGAATAACCATTCATGGTTACCGGTACCATTCACCATATAATTTCAAATACTTTAAGAAAACAAATAGTGTAACAATCTGTAGATGTTTCTTTATTATATTGTACCATTAAATTACCTATATAACATAACTCTTTATAAATATACAATCATACCACTACCTTCCTAAACCATTGAACGAGATTCCACATTTTATTCCTCAAAACCTCTTTCATCTCATATATCATTTGTAGTCTCTTCATCATCATCAACATAAATACTACCCATATGACCATACTGATTCTCTTCATGAAATTTTACCTTATGGAATTGGTTTTCATAATTCCTTTACATTCCACATTTAAAAAAGCTAACCATTGTTGATGTCTTAGCAATAACATTATCCTTTACCATTGTGTTAACTAATCCTTTTCCTTTTCAATTACTAGCTTTGTGTCCTTCTTTTCCACACCCAAAGCATCTTCCAGTTCCATTGAAACATTCTCCCAAATTCCTTTTATCACATGATTTACATGAGGATAATTGAACTTTCTTTCCTCTATGATCATCATGAAACTCCTTTCTCTTATTAACATAGTTAGGAAAATTACCCAAGTTGTGATTATTGATCATATTATGATATTGCTGATTAGGCATAATAACGATGTTTAGACTTCTAAATCTTGTTTAATTTGGTTTTTCATGAAGAATATTATTCAATTGTCCGTCATATCCTCCATTATCGTGAATCTTCTTGTTTCCAGCCATTTTTTAAAACCCAAAAAGAAGAGTGTGAGAGGAAAAAATCATACTAGGAAAAAAACATAATCAAGGCAGAGTACCTTCAATATCTAAAATCTATGTTTTAATTCTATGGTCGTTACTGTAATCCTAGGACTATAACCTATAGTTATACATAACCATAGGGACATACCCAGGCATACCTTAGAAATATATTTTGGGATATCACTAAATATTTCGCATCCTAGTTTCCAAAGGTGGACTAAACCTTTCCTATGATACCAACTGTAGAGACACATATCTTGACGTACAAAGACATTAAATTACTTTTTCGGAATACTTAATAAATAACAAAAATAGACACTAATGGACTGTAATAGTTTAGTGTCTTTGGAAACATATAACATAATCTTCTAATCTTGGTGAAAGATCTATAACATCTCCCATTAATATATTCCCTTTGTTCTTACCTAAAACCTTTCTTTATATCCTGTGGAAAATAACATATAATGAGTGAGCTCAAATGCTCAGTAAGGGTATGCATGGAGAAAATAAAACAAACTATATACATTTGAACTTTTAAACATGAACATAATGTTTAAGCATCAAAATCTTGAGTTGTGAAATAAATCTTGGCAGTACCAAAGGCATAGATCATAATAGAACATCAATCATGATAAAATAGCATGGGAATAAAAATGTAATTTTGGAAAACCATTAATCACATGATATGATTTCCATAGTAGCCACGGAATTAATGCCAAGACCATCTTAGTGGACAAAGTCCCTTTCTGAATCGAGTTCACTCCTCATTCCAGTCTTGTATCACTGAACAGGAATAACTTACCATTCTATCCATGTCTATCTCATAAGTTATAAATCTTTACCCTATGCATTGGAGGGAGATATAGGTCCCACCCATCGCATAATGAAATCGTTATTACGTGTGCCACAACATAAACATAAATCATTCATCATTACCCAAAGAATAAAATGTGTTTCATAAACATTATCTCATCATAACATAATCCATATAAAAAATTGGATATCATTTCATCATATGTAAAATGAAACCATTTAAATCATAGATAAATTATGCTTGAAACATACACATATGAAATGATTCCATCTTTTATGGAAAATTGTTTTGAGAAAACACTTGAAATGAATTCTTGAGGAAAATATCCTTTCTTCTTCAAAATCATTTTCTTTTCACAAAATTCCATGCAATTTTAAAAGAAAAGGATTTTTATGAAAAATGTAATTAAATATTGTATAGTAAGATTCATGAAAATATGGTTTTATGAAACCCTAAAAATCCATTCATGTCGTATATGTTAAAAACATTCTCCTCGTACATTTAATGGAAAAGTCAAAAAGTACCACGTATGGTAAACATAATAATGATTCCTTCCATAAAACAAAGTAAAAGTAAAAGAGGGGTATGCATGACATTAAAAATACATGGAATAATATTAAACACTTTATGAAAAACATTTTTATAGAGATGGATGAAAAATATAACCCTAGTAAATACTTTCGAAAAAATAATCACATATAAGAACGAGATTGGAATAATTATCCCTTACCTTAGGTCTGATATGATTTGTACTTATCTGAACATCTTGTATAATGATTTAAATAATGTCATTGACTTATCAAAATATCATATTCATTGTTATGATATCTTATATGGTTCACTTAGGACTTTATATTACCCGCTCTTTTGTAAATTCCATGTTAAATCAGTGTTTTGGGTAAAATCGTTTTATTTAGCGTTCGTGTTTGGACTTGTTGTTCTTGATATTATTATAACTTATATCATGATTTAATTAAATCCAGAATTTAAATAACTATTTATATATCAAATATATTCAGTATATATATATAATAGATAGATAAATGAAATTAAATACATTGTTCAGGGAGACGGTAGGTCGTACGTATGCATGAACGATGTTTTCCTTTCCTTGTTGACTTGAATGAAAGTAAGTAGATGTCATATATATATATATATATATATATATATATATCCAGTAGATTTATCATGTCATATATTTCATTATTATTAATTATATATTCTTTATAATCATTCTTTAATGGTTAACAAGGAGAATGAATCTCATCGCGTCATGGAGAGGGTAATCTGTACGTACGCACGAGCGATGATATCATCCCCATAATTATTGAATTGAATTAGAGTGGATGATATAATATCTCAGAATTAGTATGATTTTATAATAACAATATATAGTTATTATTTACACCATTATACCCATCCATGTAAGGTGGTGGTGGAATAACAGATTACACCACGACGTGGAGATGGTATTCCGTACGTACACATGCGAGGTGATTTCATTTTCTGTAGGATGGATAGAAGGTGAAATGGGGTTGTTTTATATTTATAATAACAGATCAGTATATTATTGATACTGATGTTATTAATTTATAATGAAACAACTAAATAATAAGAAGTTTAAGAAGAAAGATACTTGAAAAAATCGGTAGAAGAGATTAACTCTTCTTCGACGCACCTCTTTTAAGCTTCCTCACAAGGCACTAGAGTTCGTCTGTTGAGGAGACCAGAACCTCCATAACGTTTATATTGAAGTTGATAAGGGAAATGTGCTAGGTTTTTCTAAGGTTGAAAGCTCAAAATTGTGTAAATAAAAGAGGGAGGAGGTTCCCTTTTATAAGGGAGGAGACAGGCTCCTTAGGAAAAACATAAAATATTATTTTATAATGAAGCCATATTCAGTTTATAATAGATCAAAATTGATTTATTTAGATAATAAAGTGGGTATGGTTTGACATCCTCTCGTCCAATCAGTTTTAGAAAAATTTAGGTTACAATTTTAACCTTATCATTTAGATTTAACTCTATGTTAAATAATTTAACTTTTACCGCATCTTCTTCTTTTATTACATTATATGGTTAATAAACTTACTATAACAAGTCAAAAAAAAAACCGAAGTGGTTCATTATTAATATATATAACCTTATCTAAGTCTTTTAGAAAATCCTTAGATTTTTAGGAATAGAATAACAATTAATAATATAATATTTGTTTTAAACACTATTTTATGTCAATTTTGATACAATTTGGTAATTAATTTTTGTGAAACTCATAACAGCATGATTAGTTCGAAAAAAGTAAATTAAATCAATAATAACATGTCATATTATCCTATAAAATTAGTGAAATTAATAAAAAGTCTCAAATTACATTTATTTGGGTATCTATAACATCAATTATGTTAATATTTCATTAATAAGGTAATTATTGCATCATCATTATGTCATACATAAATTAAATTATTTAATGTCTAAAAATTATAAATAAAATACCATTCTGTAGGAAAATTATTTTATCTTTCTAATTAATATTTATAGTCGAAATTATCTTATGTATAAACCTATATTAAAAATGTTTTACTTATTAGCCTTTGATTTCAACTCTTTTAACCCTTCTTTAAATAAAATAATAATAAGTGTCATAATCAAAACAAAGTGGAACTAAAGAGTAATATTTTATTAATAAGGTTTTATTTGGTCGAATTAAACTTATCCAATATAATTAGTACATTTTTTTGGGTAATAATTATATCATTTTTACCCTTATCTTCATTATTTACTTTTAGCTATGGTAAATAAAAGTAAAAGGTTACTATTCCCCAAAAATTATTTTTCTCTTATTGAACCAAATTTTACTCTTTTATATTATCCGTGTCTCTCAGATTTTCAAAATTCAACTCACAGAAGCGGTAAAATTATGTTTTTTGTACAATTGAAAATTCTCCAAGGAGGTGGGTAAAAGACGGTGAAAATTTCAATAAAATTGTTATATATCTAAAATTATTATAAAATGAATCCAATGAATTACATTGAACTTATATAAGTATTATGTATCTATATTTACCTAAAATAAATTGAAATAAAATAAATGATTATTTAAATAAAAAGTCGGTTGTAACCAACAACTCATTGTTTTCACTATTCATAAAAAATTGAATGTTTTCAGAAAAATACCAAAATTTCACCCTAGGCTAATTTCGATATTCCAAATCAAAAAATGAAGTCCATTTTGACGGATTAAATTTATAAAATATCAAAAAGTGGGTATTACTATTCATAACGGCTAGTTTATATAATATTTTAATAGCATATCGTTGTTTTGTGAAACTCAGTATTACGTACAACACATGGTATCATGGAAGGTTTTAATTACAACTAAAGCAATCCAAGCTAGTGTTGTGTGTAACTAAATATTCCTTTGATGTTGTGTATAGAATAATCAAAACTTATTTCTTTTATACATTAAATAAAATATATACATAATGTTGGGTAGAATAATTTCCACAAAACAAACTTCAGATTGTGTGTAACACAGGACCAGAATAGTGTTATGTATACTGCAAGATAATACGGTGTTGTGTATAGTACAAGGAAATTGTGGTGTAGTGTATAATAGACGACATCAAAGAAATTAAAAATAATATATCTCATAATATTTCGGGGTGTTACACTCTCACTCCTTAACTCGTGCAACCCCATAACCCATACCCCTACCCTACACTTTCTTTCTCAATGCCATACAGATGAAGGCCCTCATCTTCCATGACAACCCCTCCTCCCATGATCAGTGTTCAATTATCCAATGAATAATGCATGAGATATTCTATAGTATTTATCTTCTCTTCCCTCCTCCATTTTATTGATGTTATTATATTTCATGTGGTTTTTATTTTATGTATGAACCCTAACTAGTTTTAGGTGTTCATTTTGTTCATTTATTTTTTAGCATTTTTGGGCCTTTATTAAGGTCAGTTTTTTCCAGGGCCATTGAAGGGATTTTTCAATTTAATTTATATAAGATTTATTTGGTTCCATTACATTGGCCTATTTTTAATTGTGAATTTTTACAATTTTAGGATTCTTATATTTTTCTAGAGTACTTTGGACCTCTTTGAGGTAGATTATAGCAACCGTTGATGAAAGTAACTTTGACATGTATGAATAGTTAAGAATATACATATATATGTTCTATGTTTATAAAAATTTAATTATATATTTATGAATATATATATTCTGTATAGGCATTATTAGATATATATATATGAAATACGCATACTTGTGTAAGTGTAAGGGTTATACTTAATTATACCCATATATATAAAGAACCTCATGTACATGTTCATGGCTAGGAGAATATGTGAATTTGGGATATGTGTTATAATATGTATATATATATATTGGAATTTGAATTTGTCTGTATGTGATAAAAGAAATATCCGAGTGGTAACTGATTAAGGAATTAAGTGATGAGTTGTTTCATCTTCGTTTTATCCCTTTAGATGTAGGTTATCCATATCAAATAATTTAATTTGGAAACTTTGATCTATTGATTATTTATCCCAATGATCAAGTTATATAATGATGTATATATATAATAGGAAACTCTTGTGGTGATTGGATCATGTTTATGCCATGTTTTTCATGCCTTCTAATTTTTTCATCTTAGCATCCGTCTGTTAAAGCATGTTTTTATGTTTTTAAAAAATGGAAGGAACATTCAATGTTATATTTATATTATAATTTTTAAAAATATGAAATCTATTTAAAAACATTATTTTCAAATAATTAAATCATGTTAAATTATTAAAATCTTTTGGAACCCATGAATGTTTTCATGAAAAGAGGGTTCCCCCTGGATACTCTCCACACTAGAGTGAATTTTCATGGATGATGTCATGAGATGGGCCTTAGATTTTATAGTTAATTACTCTATGTTTTTTATTTATAACTCAAATCCCACATTTCCTATAACCATGGGATCCTAAGTGTTGCACTGAGAGTTTGAGAGAATGTTTCTATATAGTCCTAATTAGAGTGACTAGATCCCCATGGAGTTATCAAATGGGTTATGCCACTAGTGAGGCTATTTGAGAGTATCAATGTTGGTTATTGACTTCATATCAAATCCATAGGATGACATATACACTCTAAAACATTTATGTCTCGGGTCTTTTCACTTGGTGTATAAGTATATGCTATTATTACTATTTCACATGAACTCTATTTCTCCTCATTTGGGAATGTATTTTTCAAATAATTTAAAATTTTATGATTATTTTGAAAACACTTAAATTATCAATTGTGATATGTTCTCACTATATTTCATTGATATGTGTCTTCAATTCATGTATGTTATTTTGAATGGTTTTATATATGATAATTTATTATTTAGAAAATATATTTATAAAAATAAAGTAATATAGATCATTGGAATTTTTAACGTGTAACTTCTTTTCCAAGGGGAAAAAAAACCATAATTAAAATAAATATATTTCAAATTATCATGATTTGTAATTATCATTAATGGTATGGAATAGGGAGTAGATCATTCGGGTACTCTAACTTAGTTTTTATAAACATGTCAGTATTTGAGGTCAGTTTTCAATATTAGTTTTTACTGACCTATATACCACTCATGTAGTGTATATGATCCTCTTAGTGATGGTAATTCATTAGGTCACATAGAGTTATGTCTTTTTTATTTCTCAAAATTTATTTAATTCATTTTCTTAATAAAACCCACATTTATGAATTAGTGGTAACCTCATAACTTCTACCATTTAAACATTCCATACACCATAATAAAACAAAACAATCATAAAACAATATATTAAACCAATATATTCAAATTCAAAAACCCTCTCAATGTTAAAAATAATCATCATCATCATAGGTTGAGGGCCTCCTCGAGTAGTACACCATCCAAAATAGTCACCATAGTCATTGAAAAAATATTATCACAAGAAAGGACATAGATAAGTCTAATCATCATCACAGTTATGAATCAAGAAAATACATTGTAATCCTCATCATCCAATCAATACCATCATCACCGCCCTCCAAACACCACCCAAATGATATTGACTAAATATTTCATAGAATATTAAATAAATACACATGAACAGAACCAAACTAGATTTGGAACAATCACCAAAAACTCATCAAAACATTACATTGATGCCAGAGATCCAAAACACTAATATATATGACAGGATATGTGACAATCACTAAGAGTAAAAACATCAAACCATACAAAAAGAAACTAGAAAAAAAACAGGACAATGTATGAAATCCAAAACTAAAAAGTAAGTGAAAACTGGTAGACTAAACCCTATAAGAAAATAAAAGAAGATTATGAGAAGCCCCATGATTGCCAAAACTTTTATCCAAAAACCTTTGAGTTTCCATCACTTGAGATCCTTCATGGAAAGGATCAATTGAAAATGAGGTCAAAGTGACATTGAGGTGGCCGATGAATAAAAAATATACCCTTAATTGGAGATGAAAAATTCCAAAAGTGTAAAAAACATGTGAGAGAACACGAGGAAACACCCCCAAGGAAGCCATGTTGGTGAAAATGAGAACGACGAGTGATGTGAAATATAAAGGAGAAACACTAAGAGAAGTAGATTTCTTGAGGAAACCCTAGATACCATGAGGTATTATTTTTCATAATTTAAATAATAATTCCTTGTTCATTTCATGGTTTTCACCTTTTAAAAAGTATTCTTTAATTGCAAGGGTGATCTGGGTAGTTTTTCCTCAATGTTAGATCTTGGATCTCACCTATTTTTGTGAAATCATATTTTTTTTATAATTTAAGGTTGGTGATGAGAATTTGTTTGTTATTGTAGAAGTATTTATAGGGTTTTGGTTTAATATGAATAGTTTATACATATATATTCTAATTATCCACATGCCCTTATCAACTTCGACTGTAATCACACTGTTAGAACATGACCTTGAAAATAGCATGGAAAATCCAGGTGCAGTAGTTGTGTTTTATTTGACATGTTATTCATTATCCATTGGTAGAGGGTTTCTTCTATTTGTTCTGGGTTTCATTTCAATATAATTTTCATATTTTTTTCTTGTTTTATAAAATTTTTATTGGCTTATCATGTTTGATATTCTAAAATAGAAAAAAATTAGAGTTACTTTTAAAAAACTACGATGAGTTGTTTTTTATATTGAATTAATGTGAAAATATAATTTATTTCCAAAATTATATTTGTGGTTTTTGGAATTTTTTAAAAGGAGAATGAACTCTTCTTGTGAATTTTTAAATTTTTTTCTTCAATGATAATAGTAATCATTGGAGATTGGTTGGAATTTTGAAATTAGGGTTCAATGTTTTGTTATTTAAATAAATATAACGTATTTTGAGCCATTAAATCCACATTAATTCACACACACACACAAACACACACACACACACACATATATATATATGGAATTATATATGTTTTCAATATACAGCCCCTCCTAATTGGATTTATATGATGATGAAGTGGTACTTTTCATTAGGTGAAATCCCCTAACGCCAAGAGCTAGTAATAAATTCCATGGGCTTCATTAGTAGTTGGGAGATGATTTCCATTTGAAAATAACACATACAACAAAACATGTCATAACCAAATAAACCAATATATGATCCATGAAAATAATGAAATACAACTAAAAAACTAATTTATCAAAACCAAACTAAAAATAGTTACCATAGAGAAATACTACATTATCTATGTACATAGAGGAAGACTACAAGACATACAGACTCTAATGAAAACTCCTAGATAGTAACATTAACCATTCTCTAACTCCACTAAACAACCTAAGTATCACTATTCACCTCATGAGAAGTGTGATACTTTACCTTTTACAATTTATTGAAAAACGGAATATGAAAAAGCACCAAAGTTCCAATGTATGTGTTAGAAGTGAAACTCTGTATATTTTCTACCAATGAATTCACTAGTCACTCCACTAGGATATAATTGAATAAAACATTTCATAAAACTATTTATACAAAAAAATTACATAAAAACAAGACTCAGTTTATCAAACCACTAAAAATTCTTATAAATTATAGATTTCCAAACCTAAACAATTTTCCATGATTGAAAGCAATAAACTTCATCAAAAACATTACACCATTTCTATTTTGGAATACCCTATTACAATATACATATAAACATATCAACATATATATGAATTTATGCTCTTTTATGATGGTTATATAATAATGAGTAGTTTATTTTTGATCTACCAGGTCATCACAAGGATATTAAAACCATTTGTCATTACACATTTGGAACTGAGAACAAGGTCATGTTTCATCCAAACCTCTTAATGCAACATGAACATGCACCACCATGTATGCCATATAACCAAGCGAATATAATCATGAAAAACCATTTCAATGCAAAACCATTAATTTTTTTATTATAAACTATTTTCCATAAATAAAACAAAGAAACCATTTTAAAATCAACATTTTAAAATCTTTTGTCAAATCAATTTTCACAAAAATTACCCAATTCCAAAAAATTCACCAAACCACTACGAAAGAGGTTTTCTAAGCATAATTTCATAGTAAATTAAAAATAAATAACTAAAATTTAATAAGTTAGAAACTATGGAAAATAGTTCTAGGAAGTGGACTTGAGAATGAAGCCACCTACCTTGCGAAATTGGTAAAAAAAAGAACAATAACACCAATGAAACAAGGTTGAATCTTCAAAACATGCCTTAGTTTTCTTCCCCTATAATTAAAAAAATACAAATATAATCATATTTGGAATCAATTATCATAGATCTATCCACAATGGACATAGATCCATGAAACTACGATATATATAGAATTATATCCAAGAACAACCACGATTAACTGCCAAGAACAAAGAGTTATCATGAAAATTTTGCTTCAAATCACTTTTAGAAGCCTTCAAATCGCATTTGGATCAATGGGGTAAGATTTATCATCCATTGGGATGATATAATATCATTTTTGGGCCACATTGAATCAAAAGAGAAGGAGTTAAAATTCAAAATGTATGAGATCCACATTTTTAGGATCTCACTTTTATCTCAGGAATTGTTTCTCTCATTTTTATGAAAATCATGCGCTAACTGTGCGCTAGACACTATATCAAGGAAAAAATTCACATTGATGGACCACAAAATTTCCAAAGTATGTTTAAACCATTCCAAATCCCACTCTCTCAAGTAGCATAGATTCCTTTATTCTTCCACATGGTTTGTAGGAACCTTTCTCTACATGTGCTCCTTCAACCTAACCCCTATCTCCTGGTGCCCACTTTCCTAAAAGTGTTGTCTATTTTTCCAAACATTTCAATAACCATGCACCTATATAAATGAAAAAAAAACACTAAAAATTTTCTATAAAATATCCCAAATTTTACCCATATTCTTTACATTCTTAAATATCATAAAGATGTAGTTACTTAATATAAACCTAGGGTTCTATAATCTCCACACCATTGGACTTTCTATTACTGGAAAGTAGAAAAGAATGAAGTTGATGAAATATTTATATCCATTAATCATTCCCTTATTTCTCATGTTCCAATGTTTCTTCCTGAATCAAGTCTTTTTTCCAAAAAAACCCTCCATAGATACATGATTTTTCTGCAAAATACATTCTCTTTCCTATCAACAATTGAAATTAGCATTTTCACAAACAAATAATCTATATCTAGTTCAATGTGATACCATAGAATGGGATAGTCAGGATCATGATGATACCTTTTCAATAGAGATACATGAAACACATTATTCATCACACTAATCGGTTGTGGCAATGCTAATAAAAATTCCAACTCACAAACCCATTCTAGTATGTCAAAAGGGCATATATATCAATGAAATTACTTCCACTAATTCCAAAAATGTTGATTCCAAAGCCTTTTAGAGATCATAAAGAACTCATGATCACTCACCTTGAACAACAAAAGCCTTTTATTGTTATCTGCATATGATTTATGATGACTATGAGATTTTTCCATCTGTTTCATAGTAAATAAAATCTTTTAAACTATCTATTAGACAAGGATCGGCCCAAATAGTGAATTATCATCTGTTTCCACCTAATAAATTTGTGAACAAAAATGGAACTCATATAGTTCTTTAGACAGATCCATTAGTATTGATGAATGTTATATATTTTTTAAAATATAACTCCACTAATGGAACACGTTCTTCCCATGAGCCACAAAAATCTATTACAGAATCCTGGAACATGTCATCCAATGTGTGTGTCATCCATTCATATTATACATCTACTTGATGGTGATACATCGTACTCATATTCTACTACGTCCCAATAGATTTATGTAATGATTACCAGAAATGATACGTAAATGTCTGTTGACGCTCCTTTCGTCACAGAATCTAAAGATCGGAAAAGGGAATATCTCAGCTGAAAGTGATTCATCCTTTGAAGAAAACATCAAAAATCGACAAAGGCATGAACAAAGGATCAAAAGCCAATTCACCGCGCAAGTTTTACCACTGTCGCGCAAGTACACTTGCGCGACTACCTTGGTCGCGCAAGTGACTTGCACGACCTAATTGGTAACCGCCCGGTAACCGCCCGGGGTCTTCTTTTGCCTATAAATAGACCCTGTGGGCCCCCCATTCGAGAGGATATTTTTCCAGAAACTCGGATTGAAGCTCCCGATGCCCAAGTCTCTTCTCAAAGCTTCTGGAACACTTCTAAGGTAATTTCTTACCTAGAACGGAAGATCTAAAGAGAAAAAGGAAGGCCGAAGTGTTGAAACTTATCAAACACTTGCGCGCCTACTTAATTCCTGCAACATAACTTGCGCGTCCCTCTTCTGGAAGAACCTCAAGAGGATGGTAAAGGGTTTAATAAAGAGTCGCTCAAGCATTTCAATACTGGTTGAAAATCGCGCAAGTACCCCTCATGTCGCGCAAGTATACTTGCGCGACCAATACTTGCGCGCCACCGCAGGACTTGCTCGCCTTTCAAGACTTGCGCGCCCCTAGCTTTTTGGGTGCCCATCTTGCCCATTTTTACCCCTCTTAAGCCATTTCACCCTTCCTATTCAAGATTCAGTCTTCAAGATACTCTTCAAAGCCATTTTTGGCATGATTTCTTGATTTGACATCCTTATCTGAAAGGAATTCTGTGAAATATCTCTCAAAACCTAGTGATTTAAACATCTTTATGTCACCAAAGATTGAGAGTTCATTCATTTCAACCTCATCCTTTAAGATGAGAGAATCCTAACCTGGGTCTCCTTTTCAGGAATAAATCCCCAGTTATAAAAACCTTTGATCTGGGCATCTTTCTTAAGAATAAGCCCCAATCAAGTCCTTTAATCTTGGGCATCCTCCTCAAGAGTAAGCCCCAAACCTTAATCCCTAACCTGGGTCTCCTTTTCAGGAATAAGACTCAGTCATAACCTTGGGCTTCCTTTTCAGGAGTAAGCCCCAAGTCCCCTAACCTAGGCTTCCTTCTCAGGAATAAGTCCTAGTCATAAATCTTGGGCATCCTTCTTAGGAGTAAGCCCCAAGTCTCTTAAAATTTCTCTTAACCAGTCATAAATTACCTTTGATTTGGGTTTCCTTTTCAGGAATAAAACCCAATCATAAGTCCCCTCCTAACTTGGGCATCCTCCTTAGGAGTAAGCCCCAAGATTAGAGTATTCAAATCTCCATGAAGCACATATAACTTTGTGGACCCTGTTCTTGGATTTTCTCCCTAAAAGTAAATCCTAAACCTTCGTCTATCTGGGCAGTCATCTATACATAAGCCCCAAAACAAATTCTTATGATTGCATCTTTTCTGGCACAATTGTCTAAATTTTACCAATACCTCTTGTTTCTCACACCGAGCATGACTCACGTGAGCTTAGAGTGTAAAAGTAATTATGACATTCATCTTTGAGCCATCAATCATAAACATCATATCCCATTCCTCGAACTACGTGGGTTCTGATTCCTTTTTCAAAACAAAGGATACGTAGGTAGCCCATTTATGGGTTCGATCCCAACATTTAAATAATCTCTGTCCTTCTGAATGATGATAAACTTCAAGTGCCCCACTGAGTGGCTTTAAAACCAGCCTGGTCATCAAAATGACCAAGAGACTTTTATATAAATGTTTTGAAGGATACCATTGACCAATAATCTCTAAACAAATATAGATGATTCTATATTGATAAAGAACCTCGAATACATATAAAAGATTCTCTAAATTTCTTGCATATTTAATCATTGATTGTTAAAACTAAAGGAAAGCTCATTTTATACTTGGTAATGTAATAAGGATTCACGAACTTAACTTAAATCTATAAAGAGAGTCCCGGAGTAGACAATAATTCCCCTCAAAAAGGTGTGATGAGTCCGACCTCCCATCCTCTCGACCAATGCAAATTCCTAAGCCTCATTATCCCACAAGCTAATGAGCGCCTGCCTTTGGAAAGTAGGTCCAAACGGATGTGGAATCATTGGATGTTTCCGGTTCTACGAACAAACCCGTTAGAAACCGATCGGAACGTTTGAATCTCCCGTCCAGGAGGTCATCCCCGGATTCCGCGCGAAACAAAAATGGTGAACCCGACGTGAATCCTTAACCAAGTTAAAGTGATGTTCTTCTTATCTGTTAGGCCCTTTGGGCCAACAAGGCAATCATTGACATATGATCATCCAAAAGATGCAGTAGCCGGATTCATCTTGATTATGTCTATTACATGGAACATGCACACTTTTTTCAAGATCTTCTACAAAAATGGCTTTCCTTAAATTTACCCCTGTGAATACTGCTGCTGGGAACACCTCTACTGTGAGGTCTGCTGCTGTGAAAACCAATGCTGCTACTCCTGCTGGAACGTCATCCGCTCTGAGGATGACATCACCAACTCAGCGTCTTCAACACTGTGTTTCTAATGCACTGGTTAAGGAGTACCGTCGCAACGGTACTATCCCAACTCTGGAGGCCGCTCGTCAAGCCCTCCAAGTTAACAATTCTACCTGGTCGTCCGGACAACGGCGACCAGCAATCAAGAAGCAGACGGTGCTGACTACCGTCTCCAACCGTTTCGGGTCGTTATCCCCGGAACGCAATTTCCATTCACTCCCTTACTCCGAGGAAGTCAATGAGCAGGTACCGCAGGACCTTAATTCAAAAAGACAGGAGTCCTTCTCAAAGGCTCCCATCAACAATCGCCGCCGGACTCGTGCGGTAGTGCGCCCTCAACATGATGAGGGTACCGACTCCAGGCATTCAGCTCAGGTTCCTCGAACCCGAGCAGGCAAGATGAATCGCCAGAGACGGAATCCGGTTAACAATAGGCAGGTTGTCATCCCTGCCATCTCCGGAGAAGTCCACCAACCTAACTTTGTGGCAAATAACGAGCAGGCATACACACCTGTTCGTTTTAATCCCGCTGTCCAGCAGACTCGTCTGGCAGCATCAAGCCGATCCCGCCAGGCAATTCCGGCGGAGTACCATAGGCAGGAACATACACCTGCTTATACATCACCAGTTAGTCAGCAAGCTCGTCTGACTACATATGGTGGATCTCGTCAACCGCGTTTGGCGAAGTGTAATCAGCAGGCACATACACCTGATAATACTAATCAAGCCTACCAACAGTCTCGCTTGGTAGCGCACGGAGAAGTCAGTCGGAAAGCCCCGACGACAAACAGGAGGCAGACTAAAATCTCTGCCTCCACACTTGAGTACTGTCAGAATTCACTGAAAGGAAAAGGAGGACAGGAGCAGGCACATACACCTACTCCAAGCCCGGAATGGACGTATATCCCCGTTCCGGCGGCTCAAGTCACCAAACATATTTTGTCAATGGTGAAAGAGCAGAAGCAAATTCATGCTCATATTCTGGATGCTTTCCAGGATATCATAACAACTTCAGCATCATCTCAGGGAAAGACACATAAATCTATCCCTAGCAGTGGAGTGACACATCAACAATTCACTCCGGAACAGACACACACATCTGTTCCAGTCCAAGAGGGTTGTGGGGCCTACTCCCCCATATCATATGGACAACCAAGTCAGGCACATACACCTGATTTGAGCGATGATCGTCAGCCTAACCTGACCATATTTCCTGATCAGGCACATACACCTGCTCAGAGCAATCACTTTCATCATCAAGTGGTTTCTAAAGCGAGTAAGAAGGCATCTAAGAAAAAGATCCGCCCAGCACAGTCAGGAGATCAAAGGCCAATCTGCAACAAGGCCTTGCTCGATGCTGGAGTTCTTGAAGCCCTCAGACATTTATCTGTCGAAATTCAAGATTCTACTCCCTCAGTTCCCAATAACAGGAACATTAATCCCGAAGGTCTTCAACAGACACTTCCTAATGAAGACTTGCTTCATGAAAATTCGGTCAATCTTGAAGTTTCTTCTTCAGATGAGAGCCACAGGAACCCTCTGTGTGGTCAGAAGGCCAAGGAGCAAGAGATTTCATCTTTTGCTGTAACCCATCATGAAGGTCCTCCTCATAGTGATGAACTTCGCTGCGAAAGTCCTCTCCGCAGTAGTGATTCACATTGTCTCGAAAATTCTTCAGAAGGCAATGTAGTGACGAGAAAGCCCTCCTATCTCGAGGCACATGCAAACGTAAAACTAGTCATGTCTGAAGTTTTACTATCGGCAGGTGAAACTCTTTCTCCATCAGAAGATAGCTTGGGGTTCAGGTTATTCTCCGAACCTTCCCTAGGTCATTCATCTTCCAGCATGAATAGTGATTCCTCTACCAATCTTGTTGAATCCGATGAAGCAACAAGGAAACACCAACTCTGGTCCAAACAGGTAGAAGAATCTTCATTTAATGATAAAGAGGAAATGCTGAACATGAGGAAAAAACTGGCAAAAGGTGAAGTACCAGTCATGTTTTGGCCTTTGGCTGACTCCTAGTACGACATTCCAAAAATGTTGACGGATGATGGAATCCATGATATTCGTCTCAACATATGGAAAACTCTTTTTCAATTAAAGAAGAAGGTATTATCTTATGATGAATATGAAAATCATCTTAAGATAATAGAATGGTTACAATGCCAGATTGATTTGGCATCTCTATCAGTCTCTCGGTATCCGAAGGCTGAAAAGCAACAGAGAACCCTTCAACGTTCATGCCTTGGCGCACTAAGAAGATTGTGTCAGTTAATTTCCAATGCTCCATCTAATGTTCATATCAGAGGATGGGGTGTTCACGGAGCACTACATTTCACAGTGCTTTCCGGTCAGCAGAGCCCGCCGAAAATGGTCTCATGCAATGTTATTGCCCATGGCCGGCCACAGTCAATGGGCTTTGTTCATAATCAAAATCTTGCTCGAGATCAAGCTTCAACTAGTTCCTCTCAAAGTCAAGTATATAGAGAACAGGTTGTTGAATTGCTCCTACATCAAGCAGGCGAGAATATTGCGCAAGCCTCTCGTCTGGAGCAAACACGTCATCAAATGACAGAAGTTTCGGAAATCATCCAACGGTCTGTTGAACCAGGTGATAAAAGTGGATACAGGTTAATGCATCCATCTAATTTCCGAACTAAGATTCGCAAGATCAAGAGATATTTTAAAAAGATCTCAGACATAGCATGTCAAGAGACACCCCAGCTTGCCAGACTGGGGACTTCTCTAACCCAACCCTCAGAATCAACGAATGGGATTCGAGGAGTTGAGCGGAAGCAACAGGAACACCCCCAGTCCACCGGACTGGGGACTTTTTCAAATCTTCAATCCCTCCCTCAGAGAAAGTCATTATTCTCTCGATTAGGGAATAAGCCTCAAGAGGAACGAAGAGCCAAGATGTCAGGAGATTCTCTTCAAGTGACGGTTCTCCAAGAAATTCCTGAGGGATCAAGTCAACGGAATGCCATGTCTTATCATGGACATAGAAGGAGACAATATCACAGAAATGCTGATATAAAGGATTCCATGCAATATGCATCCATTAATGTCATCACTGCCGTTGCTGCTGATTCACCAGATGAGGCTCAATCAGAGGGATCAGACGAAGAGGTTCCTGCTCAAGAAGTCGCGCACACAGACCTAAATGAAGAAGGTGTGCGCACACGTAATCAAAGGCTTACCCAAAATCTGGGTATTCCTTCAAGTAACCCACTTCCCCCTCTCCGAAAAGGATCCAATAAGGGGAAAGGTAAGAATCAGGTTACTTCTCACCCTTCCTCTGAAGGAGGTCAATCGCTCTCATTAGAGCAAACGTTTGCACAACAGGAGGAAGAGATGAAAGAATTAAAAAGGTTGAATGCAGAACTACTTCAGAGTAGTCTTCTTCTTAAGAATGCTGAAGTCCGACAGCCGAAGGAATTTGTTGTAACTACTGAGATGGATCAAGAATATCCTCCTTTGTCAGTACACCCGCAGAGGTCTAATCCTACGGGTCCAACGCAACAACGGTTGGCAGCACTACCATCAGTTGCAGCACCAACCACCACGTCTGTCCAAGCTCCATTCATTTCACCTACCCAAAACCAAGTTCGACCTGGCGTTTCTCAAAAGTTAATAACTACTATTGAGTCATTAACAGCTCGGTTAGAAACTATGGAAGGGAAACGGGCGCAAGTTCAACCTGAAAAGAAAGTTTACCCTGAATGGGTAGATTCAATTTCTCCTCCATCCAGTTTTGGAAACCCTATTTTCCCTACTTTCAATGGATCAGGCGACCCTGAACAACATTTGACGCATTACGTGTCTTGTTGTGATCCTATGATGGGAACTCCAGAGCAACAAGAAGCAGTGAAACTCAGATGCTTCGTGCGAACCTTGCAAGGACCAGCTTTTGTCTGGTATACAAGCTTGCAATCCCGGTCAGTCATCGGATGGGAAGATCTTTGTCAAAAATTCCTTCTTCAGTTTAGCTCAACTTTGCCAAAAACGACAGTTTTCGATCTTACAAACTGCAAGCAAAGGGAGAATGAAAGAGTCTCTGATTTCATTGCTCGTTGGAAGGGATTAACGTATTCCTTGAGTTTATCACTCCCTCAGGAGGAATTGTTGCCAATCTGTGTGGCAAATTTGCGTGACGAATTACGCACGCCATTGATCCCTGTGAAATACACAGGAGGGTTTCGAGACCTTACTTCAATCGCTCAACAGATTGAAGATTCCCTTATGCAGGCTAAGGTTAAATCTCGTGTAATTCCATCAGCTTCAGGAAGAAGAATGGGTAAAGCAGAAACTGCTACAGTTATGCTTAAACAGGCACCTGTACCTATTCCTACTTCAAAACCTTCATCTTCTCGAAGGGCTCCACCTCCTGAACGCCAACAACAAAGGCTGTTTCGTCCAAATGATCAAAAATATCAACGACGAAAACAATTTGAGGATATGAAGAGTAAAACATACTCTTTCCGAAGTGAGCAAGTTCCTGGTTACTTCATTTCAGCTCTGGAAAATAATTTGGTTCAATTACCAGTGCCGAAGAGACCAAACAAGGAAGGAGATGAAGACCGTCCCAATTATTGTCCCTTTCATCAAATGTTGGGACATCCCATCCAGGAGTGTTTTGTCTTTAAAGACCTCCTACAAAAGATGGTCGACTTGGGACAAGTCAAATTGAAGGGTTCTTCAGCTCATGTAGCGTGTATTACCGCTACATATCCAGAGGAAGGAGGCGAGTGGCAGGAAGTCAAAAGCAAAACTGCGAAAAAATATGTTGATTGGATGGTCAGAAAGACAATCAATCGGACCCATTCCATTTTGCGAACACAATTGAAGAAGCCAATTGTGTCTCCTACAAAAGCTGCAGTAAAGCCTCCATCAAAGGACAAATCCTCAAAAGGGCAGCGCAATTCAAAGAAGAAAGAGGAATCAGGAGAAGATGAGTATGTATCAAAGCCTAAATTGTCTTTGACTCTGGCAGATTTCATGCCATCTACTTCAAAGCCACGGGCACCGTCCCACCAAACGGCACAGCCTAAACAGGCTAACCAGGCAGAGTCTTTATCAGACGAAGAGTTAATCTTTGGTTCTGTTAATATGATTCAATTAACAGATTCATATTCCAGTCTTGATGAGCCTGAATTCCCTGTATCAAATAAAGGAACCCGAGGAAGTTTTAGAGGTTCTGGATATAGGGGAAGACGTGGATCTTTCCGAAGCCACTACTCTAATTCTACCCGTGCTAGCACTGTATATGCAGTAGAAACTCGTGGTAGAGCCCTTCAGCGAGCTCAAAATGAACAAGCAAGTTCTTCTGCCAATGGCCAACTCAGCTTCGGCACAGTTATTTTGGAAGACCGATTAAAGGTTCCATCTTCTTTATCTCAGCAAGTAAATGGATCTAATCAGTCTAATTTTCCAAAACCAAAGATGTTGCCAACTTCAATACAAGATGCATCAGCTTCCAAAGCATCTGCTTCCAAGGTACCTGCTAAACCGCATATTCCTATTGGGAAACGCAGGCCTCTAGATCAAAAGTATGATATATTGAAACACTTGGCCCAAGTACCAGCCAAATTATCAATTTTGGATGCTTTGAATCTATCAAAAGATCTTCGGGAAGCACTCATCGAAGCTTTGTCAAGTCCTCAGGAGTTTGAAACTGAAATTGCTGCAGCTGAAATTTATCACATAGAGAATAATCCTGCAGAATGTCATGCAGTGATATCTTTTACTGATAAAGATGAAGATGATGTTGTGCATGGGCACATAAAACCTTTGTACCTATCTGGCAAAGTCAATGGTATAGATGTTCGAAGAGCTTTTATTGACAATGGTTCAGGAGTCAACCTCATGCCCATTCGCACACTTCGTCGATTGGGCCTCACGGAATCTGATTTATCTCCTTCTACCATGATGTTGCAAGGATATGATAAAAATGAACAAGAACCACTGGGAGAAGTTACGCTCAGAACTCAGTTTGGAGATCTTGTTTCCAATTCAGATTTCATGATTGTTGATCAAGACTCAGCTTTCAATATCTTTCTTGGAAGACCCTAGTTACATCAGCATGCAGCTATTCCGTCATCATACCATCAATGTCTCAAATACTGTTTCGATGGTCAAGTTGGAACATTGTATGGTGATAAGGCCCCGTTCAAAACATGTGAGTCTCAATACATTGAGGCGGAATTTTATCACATGAAGGGAAGAGAAAAATCTACAATGAAGGAAATTACCAAAGTTAATGCTCCATATGGTTTGGAAAAAATTCCAATAAATCCATTTTCACATGTGAGTACAGATTATGTGTTACCTATCAGTCAAATTGACAAAATAGGCCCAAATCAAAATACTCTTATGGAAAGATCCATAATGTCAAGTACGGCAATCGAGCCAGACAACATGGGAGAAATTGGTAACTTACCAAGCAGTGATGAAAGCATAAGTGGTGACGTTTTCATTTCGTCTGCTGAAATCCAACAAGTCTATACTTCGCTAATCAGGCCAGAAGAAGTTATAGCAACACCAGAGGTGAATGTAGATGTTGATTCTCAATCCATCATCTCCTCTTTATTTCCCAAAGAAGACCCTTTTTCATCAATAGGGTCGGAAATGGAAGCTTCTTCTTCAAAATGTGAAAATTTTGACATCTCTTATGATCATGAGAATTTCGTTTTTTCATCTACTTTGCAAGTAGAAACGGAAGAAATAACACATGATGAAGAGGAAGAGGAAGATCTTAGAGATGCTCCTCCAGCATTTGAAGAGGGTATCTCTACCACTGTGGATGAACTCAGAGAAGTAAATCTGGGTACAGAGAAAGATCCACGCCCCACTTTAATTAGTGCGGCCATGACCCTTGAAGAACAAGAGATGTATATTTCTTTTCTAAAGAAAAATAAAGATATTTTTGCTTGGAATTATACAGAGATGCCTGGCCTTGATCCTGATGTTGCCACCCATCATTTGGGTTTGCCAAAAGAACATCGAGGATTCAAGCAATCCGCGAGAGGAACACACCCAACCTATGCTTCCAAAATCGAGGCTGAAGTGGATAAGCTTATCAAAGCTAACTTCGTCAGAGAAGTTCAATATCCCAAGTGGTTGGCTAATATTGTCCCAGTAAAGAAAAAGAACGGACAAATTAGGGTTTGCATCGATTTCAGAGATCTTAATCGGTATTGTCCCAAAGATGATTTTCCAGTTCCGATTACAGAACTCTTAATTGATGCGACAGCTGGCTATGAAGTACTTTCTTTCATGGATGGATGTTCTGGATATAATCAGATCCGAATGGCCCCAGAAGATGAGGAATATACAGCCTTCAGAGCTCCTCAAGGTGTGTTTTGTTACCGGGTGATGCCCTTTGGTTTAAAGAATGCAGGTGCAACATATCAACGCGCCATGCATCGTATCTTCAAACCTTTTCTAGGGAAATTTGTTGAATGCTACGTAGATGATTTGGTGGTTAAATCCAAACAACGTTTTGATCACTTGGCTGATTTGGAAATCATATTCCACAAGCTTCGACAACATAATTTGAAGATGAACCCCTTAAAATGTGCTTTTGGGGTAACCTCAGGAAAATTCCTCGGCTTTGTTGTACGCCATCGTGGTATTGAAGTCGATCCTGAGAAGACCAAATCAATCCTTGGTATGTCACCTCCTCAGAATTTGAAAGAATTAAGAGGACTTCAAGGACACTTAGCCTATATTCGGCGTTTCATCGCCAATTTGGCAGGCAAAAGTTTACCTTTTACCAAATTATTGAAGAAAGGAGTCACTTACCAGTGGACTGAAGAATGTCAAGAAGCATTTGATGTTCTCAATAAATACCTCTTAAGTCCACCAGTACTCATGCCACCTGTTGAGGGTAGGCCTCTTATCCTCTATGTGACAGCTTTAGAGCGATCATTGGGTGCCTTTCTCGCTCAAAAGAATGATGCTGGGAATGAAAATAGTCTCTACTATCTTAGTAGAACTATGCTTGAAGCAGAAACCCGGTATTCGAGTATTGAAAAATGCTGCCTAGCATTAATCTTTGCAGTTCAGAAACTGAGACACTACCTGCAACATCACGAGGTCCAATTGGTATCTCGTAATAATCCACTCAAATTCATCCTTAGTCGTCCAATGCTTACAGGACGTCTGGCAAGGTGGGCGGTTATTCTACAGCAGTTCGACATCCAGTATGTGTCTCAAAAGGCAATTAAGGGCCAAGCTCTGGCTGATTTCCTGGCTGAACACCCTTCAGTGGTAGACACGTATTCAGATATCGAACTCCCTGATGAGGAAGTTTTTTCTATTCAAGAGAGTCCTCAAACATGGGAAATGTATTTTGATGGTGCTTCTAGAAGTCCAATAGGGAAGAAAATGGAAAATCCTAAATTCAACAAAGTTGGTTTAGGAATTGTGCTCATTTCTCCAGATAAGGCAGTGTTACCTTATTCCGTTTTGTTGTGGGAAGGTGGTACCAATAATGAAGCTGAATAACAAGCTCTCATTGCAGGCTTGGAGTTAGCGCTTCAAGCACAAGTGAATCACTTAAAGGTGAAAGGTGATTCAGACCTGGTAATCAAACAAATCAATGGGGATTATGCCATCAGAAAAGAAGAATTAATCCCTTTGTATGATTACATCAGAGAGTTAATGTCGGAATTCCCTACAGAACCGACATTTTCTTATGTCCCAAGATCACAAAATGCTCAAGCTGACGCACTGGCTAATATAGCCCCAGCTTTAGCAGATCCAAATCGGGACGAGACAACCATCTGTATTGCCCACAGTCGTGCAATTTCACCTTATGTTCAAGTCAGAACAGAGGAAATTAATGAAATTAGTCCCATTCCTGAACCATATGGTCATACTACAGGATGGATGTCACCTATCAGGGAATACCTTCAAAATGGAACACTTCCACCTGATAGAGCCGAGAGAGAACAAATTCGGCGACGTGTGGTCAATTTTACTCTTTATGATGGTCCAAACCACCTCGAGAAAATTCTCTACAAACATGGTTTTGATGGAGTTCTCTTCAGATGTATTGATGGTGAAGAGACAATGGCTGTCATAAAAGAAGTGCATGCAGGAGTCTGTGGTGCCCACCAGTCTGGACATAGATTGTCTGATCAAATTCGAAGGCTTGGATACTTCTGGCCTTCAATGATACAAGATTGTGTTAATTTCACAAAGAAGTGTCATTCATGCCAAGTATATGCCAATTTCATTCATCAACCCCCAAAGTTGCTTCATACAGCTAAATACTCATGGCCATTTTCCACATGGGGAATGGATGTGGTGGGACCTTACCCTTCAGCTACGGCCAAGCAGTTTAAGTACATTCTTACTGCTACTGATTTCTTTTCCAAATGGGCAGAGGCAGTACCTCTCAAAGAAGTCAGTTCTAAATGCATTGTTAGCTTCATCAAGTCTAACATCATTACTAGATTTGGTGTCCCTCATACCATATTGACAGACAACGGCACCAACTTTTGTTCTTCTGAGGTAAAGAGATTGTATCAAGAATACAACATTAAGTCCAACCATTCATCTCGATATCATGCAGCAGCTAATGGCCAGATAGAGGCCTTCAACAAGACTCTTTCAAATATACTGCAAAAGATGGTGGATAAAGATAAGAGGACATGGCCTGATAAACTCTATCATGCTTTATGGGCTTATCAGACTACCACTCGCAATGCAACGCGGTCTACTCCATATTCATTGGTATATGGAACAGAAGCAGTCTTTCCAATTGAAGTTCAATTGCCCTCACTCAGAATAGCCATTTGTGATCAGTTATCAACAGATGAGAAATCCCAAAAGCGGTTGAATGAATTGGAACAGTTAGATGAGAAAAGATTGTGCACTTTGCACCACTTGGAAATCTATCAGAATCGAATAGCACGAGCTTTTAACAAAAAAGTTCGTCTTCGTTCATTCATTCAGGGAGAATTGGTATTGGTTCTCAGAACACCAATGATACCAGGAAAGAAGCCTCCCAAGCTTGAACCAAAATGGGAAGGACCTTATTCAATACATAAGGTCTACTCCAATGGAGCGTATTCTCTGATTTCAATGGATGGAGAACACATCACGACTCCAACTAATGCCAGATTTCTGAAGAAGTATTTTGTATAAACACAAAATATTGTTCCCAGAACCAAGACTCTTACATTTGGTTCATACAGCAATGGTCCAGTATGACCTTAAACTACAACTTCGTCCAACATGACATTAAACTGTGTCACACTTCTGTCCGAGATGACATTAAACTATAATACGTCCAGCATGACGATAAACTGTACGGTCCATGCATATGACCTTAAACTATTCGCACTTATGTCCCTGCAACATGACACTAAACTGTGCAGCACCAATAGTCCTAACTGCAAGAATTTAAACTACATAGTCCCTGATTTTGTCCTACATGACAATAAACTGTATAGAAGTTCCTATATTTTGTCCGAGATGACATTAAACTATATTGTGTCCTAGCAACATGACATTAAACTGTGTGGCACTTTCATCGTCCAACATGACGTTAAACTGTGTCAGTTCCCTTATCGTCCAACATGACGTTAAACTGTCACATTGGTTACTAATATGTCCTACATGACACTAAACTGTATATGTCCGAGATGACATTAAACTATATTTTGTCCGAGATGCCATTAAACTATATTGTGTCCTAGCAACATGACATTAAACTGTGTGGCACTTTCATCGTCCAGCATGACATTAAACTGTAAAAAAAAATCCCCAGAACTGATATCCTCATATTGGTTCACCTTAGTCCTAGCTACACGACTTTAAACTGTACAGCACCAGTTCGTCCTTGCTATATGACGTTAAACTATACAGCAATGGTCCCGTATGACTTTAAACTGCATCATCCCTGGTCCATGTATATGACCATAAACTATTTGCAAATATGTCCAGCAAGACGTTAAACTGTGACGTCCTAACTACATGACGCTAAACTGTATAAAATTCCCTCACGTCCGGAAAGACGTTAAACTATATAATCATCAAAAGTCCAGCATGACATTAAAACTGCACAATCCCCCTTTCGTCCAATATGACGTTAAACTATATTGTCCCCATCGTCTTAACTACATGACGCTAAACTGTACAGAAAGTCCCTTTTTTTATGTCCTACATGACATTAAACTGTACATCGTTAAGGTTGTTATTACCTCTTGTTTCTCACACCGAGTATGACTCACGTGAGCTTAGAGCGAACATCAACCATAACACTCCCTTTGGGACACTAACCATGTGTAAATCCCAACAATATTTTTTTTATTTAGATCATTTTCCACAAGAACAACTTGATCATTGATTCATTCTTTAATTGAACTACACGGACTTTGATCCTTGCCCTCCAGGCTGGGTATGTAGGCAACCTCCCAAAGGTTCAAGCCCAAAAACAATCTCTTCACATTGGTTCACCACCATCTCATATGATGATGATTTGTGAAACCCCCCCTGGAATCAATATCTTTACATTGATTCACTTTCGTCCTTGTTATATGACGTTAAACTATACAACACTTTTGTCCGGTATGACAATAAACTACAATATTCTTTGATTTCCTCATTTGAGAAGGAACCATTATTAACATTGATTCTTTTTTCAATCATGGTTTTCATTTTCAAAAGACTACGTACATACATGGTAATGCCTAAACTTTTTATTTTAGGTTAAAACCATCATTGCACTAAAGTCCCCTTTTTCACCCTTCACATGTACGAACCAAATTTGTACAAAGGGTAGTTCTAGAACTACGTGGACTTGATTCCCATCCTTATGGGATACGTAGGAACATTCGAGTGTCCCTCGAATCCAGTCCCAAATCTTTTGGGCCTAACCCCAAATTTCACTTTCAGTCCCTTGGCTGAAAAGTCCTCATGAAAACACACACTGTGTATTCATTATTATGGTCCGAATTCTATGACCCTAAACTAAGATCACTCATACTTTCGTCCTGCACGACGTTAAACTGCATTTCAAGAACTACGTATGGCTTGATTCTAATTCTTATGAGATACGTAGTGAAGTCCCAGTTTCAATTCAGGACCCAGCCACAACATGATTATGGTTTTCATTGACCTATGTATCTCTATATACATTGGAAAATACCCATCTTTATGTATTATAATCCTAACCTTAAATATTTTCAGATCTTCATAACCCTTTTCATGACTTATAGTCACAAAAATGTCAAACTTCTGAGAATTCTTTTGCCTGACTATGCAGCACGTGCCCATAGGTGGCCTTGCATAAACAGTCCACATAACAGACTTGTCAGCCAAGAGATGCTATTTATTTGACCATGAAGCCAATGCCCATAGGTGGCCCTGCATGTTTTCAACCCCCTAACGGGTTTGTTAAATAATAGTAACTTCATTCTTGGGAAGAATGCCTCTTTTGTCCTTATTTTTCTTAAACGACAGTATGTAGGGATCCGCAAAAATAGCCATCCTTAACGTATTTGTCCCATATCCTTTTTCATGATCTAAAAGTATTCAAGTCTATGGTTTATTCTTCTTCCCTACGTTTGGGTCAGACCTTCGTAGGAGTGATATTCATCCAGTTCTTTGATATTCTTGTTTGGAAATATCTTCTCCATATTCAAGTACCTCTTTCCATACAACAAACTCTATGCTTTAGAAAATTTGAATCTCCATAAACTTTCACTGGCTTTTAGCACTAGGAAAGTAAATTTCTGAGAATTCTTTTTCCTGACTATGCAGCACGTGCCCATAGGTGGCCTTGCATAAACAGTCCACATAACAGACTTGTCATCCAGAAGATGCTATTTTATTTGACTATGCAGCCAATGCCCATAGGTGGCCCTACATATTTTAACCCCCTAACGGGTTTTGTTAAATAATAGTAACTTCATTCTTGGAAACTACCTCTTCTAATGCTATTTAGCTCTTTTTCATATCATTCCTCAGATTCAAATATTCTTAAGCCATAGTTTACATTTTTTTCCCTCATACTTGAGTGTGGTAAATATGTTTTCAGATAAATTGTCAAGAAATTGAATCCATTTTAATCCATTTTTCGGTCAAAGCTATTTCGACCTTAAACATTAGCCCCTTTATGTCCGGCTTGCATGACTTTAAACTGCCCACACAAAAGACAAAGGAACTCTGAATAAAAGTCAAGTTCCAGCTCACTAAATATACATTTTTTTTGTATGATTTAGGTAATATTGAGCAGTTAAAAGGTTCAAAGTTTGTAGGGTTATTTGTAATAATCCTAGTAAAAATCAAACTATTCTTACTAAGCCCATTGGCTTAAGTAAATTTGAAGCAGGTAATGGAAGAATGCAAGTACAAATGATTGAAGACAAAAGTGTTTTTCATTGATACACAAGAGTTAGAAGGACATCCACAGACTGGAATCTCTTCTCTTTTTCAAGAATTACAAGAGGCTTTCAACATAACACTTCATTTGATTTGCATCATCCCGAGCTTCATCAGCAACCACCTGGAATTCATTCATTCAACTGGATACAATAGGAGATGTAGAGATACTAGCCCTTCTTGGAACAATTGTAAAAGGATGTTCTTGATTGCGGTTTGAGAAAATTTTCTGCTGATCAAACAGTGAGTCTGTTTCTATTCAAGAGACTTGGAAGATGGATACATGGATTTGAGAATGGAGCATTGGAAGTAAAGAGCCATTTGGAGAGAGTAATCTTTTCAGATATTGCTCTAATACCATGTTTGTCTTCTCTCCACCAACCGGTAGTGGAAAACATTTCAGCCCATGGGTTTTTTCATTTTCATATCTGCAAGGAAATGGCATAGAGGAAGAACTTGATAGTTCACACCATTGTTGTTGCTCTTAATGCACAGCATAACCGAAATAGAGGAGTAGCAGCGCAGCTGCATCTCAGGTGTATAATTGTTTGCATTTGGAACATTGACTCCTTGCAGATGACCATGACCACACAGAAGCAGATGGATGCTCTGTGGAAAAATAGGATGATATTTCTTCAAGTACATAGCCAAATCTGGGAGAGTGTTGTCGCAGATATCATAATAATCATGGCCAATAATGTTCATCATATCATCAATCCGCTTGCTAGCTAGTTCATCAGCCGTTCCAATTCCCTTGGGAACCATTGAATCTGCACAAAAGTTGAACAAATTAAACTCTTAAATGGGTTTATTTTTCATAAAATTTGTGAAAGAATTCGGGAAAAATGGCTAAGGCATTAAGGCGCGCAAGTATGGAGATATCGCGCAAGTGTCTTGTGTACCGCGCTAGTTTTTGACACGCAAGTATAAACCGCGCAAGTACAAATACCTTTACAGTGGCGCGACATCGAGGAAACCCTAGAAAACAGAGCAACTTGCGCGGTCAAGGTGACCTGCGCGACGAGAGCTTGAGAAGGGATGATGTCTGGAAATCCGGATACTTGTACGGAGGTGAGGCCGTGTATTTATAGGCTCGGAAGCCTACCTGCGCGCCGTACCCAGAGCAATTAAGGCCTGCGCGACGCACACTTGCGCGCCGCCCTGTGCGTACTGAAAACTTGCGCGCCTCCCTTTTCCTTTGGAAGGATTCGATTTCCTCAGAGTCAAATCCTCATTTCTCTCCGGATCCAACTCTGAGGGGGGACTTTTGTTGACGCTCCTTTCGTCACAGAATCTAAAGATCGGAAAAGGGAATATCTCAGCTGAAAGTGATTCATCCTTTGAAGAAAACATCAAAAATCGACAAAGGCATGAACAAAGGATCAAAAGCCAATTCACCGCGCAAGTTTTACCACTGTCGCGCAAGTACACTTGCGCGACTACCTTGGTCGCACAGGTGACTTGCACGACCTAATTCGTAACCGCCCGGTAACCGCCCGGGGTCTTCTTTTGCCTATAAATAGACCCTGTGGGCCCCCCATTCGAGAGGATTTTTTTCTAGAAACTCGGATTGAAGCTCCCGACGCCCAAGTCTCTTCTCAAAGCTTCCGGAACACTTCTAAGGTAATTTCTTACCTAGAACGGAAGATCTAAAGAGAAAAAGGAAGGCCGAAGTGTTGAAACTTATCAAACACTTGCGCGCCTACTTAATTCCTGCAATATAACTTACGCGTCCCTCTTCTGGAAGAACCTCAAGAGGATGGTAAAGGGTTTAATAAAGAGTCGCTCAAGCATTTCAATACTGGTTGAAAATCGCGCAAGTACCCCTCATGTCGCGCAAGTATACTTGCGCGACCAATACTTGCGCGCCGCCGCAGGACTTGCGCGCCTTTCAAGACTTGCGCGCCCCTAGCTTTTTGGGTGCCCATCTTGCCCATTTTTACCCCTCTTAAGCCATTTCACCCTTCCTATTCAAGATTCAGTCTTCAAGATACTCTTCAAAGCCATTTTTGGCATGATTTCTTGATTTGACATCCTTATCTGAAAGGAATTCTGTGAAATATCTCTCAAAACCTAGTGATTTAAACATATTTATGTCACCAAAGAGTGAGAGTTCATTCATTTCAACCTCATCCTTTAAGATGAGAGAATCCTAACCTGGGTCTCCTTTTCAGGAATAAATCCCCAGTTATAAAAACCTTTGATCTGGGCATCTTTCTTAAGAATAAGCCCCAATCAAGTCCTTTAATCTTGGGCATCCTCCTCAAGAGTAAGCCCCAAACCTTAATCCCTAACCTGGGTCTCCTTTTCAGGAATAAGACTCAGTCATAACCTTGGGCTTCCTTTTCAGGAGTAAGCCCCAAGTCCCCTAACCTAGGCTTCCTTCTCAGGAATAAGTCCTAGTCATAAATCTTGGGCATCCTTCATAGGAGTAAGCCCCAAGTCTCTTAAAATTTCTCTTAACCAGTCATAAATTACCTTTGATTTGGGTTTCCTTTTCAGGAATAAAACCCAATCATAAGTCCCCTCATAACTTGGGCATCCTCCTTAGGAGTAAGCCCCAAGATTAGAGTATTCAAATCTCCATGAAGCACATATAACTTTGTGGACCCTGTTCTTGGATTTTCTCCCTAAAAGTAAATCCTAAACCTTCGTCTATCTGGGCAGTCATCTATACATAAGCCCCAAAACAAATTCTTATGATTGCATCTTTTATGGCACAATTGTCTAAATTTTACCAATACCTCTTGTTTCTCACACCGAGCATGACTCACGTGATCTTAGAGTGTAAAAGTAATTATGACATTCATCTTTGAGCCATCAATCATAAACATCATATCCCATTCCTCGAACTACGTGGGTTCTGATTCCTTTTTCAAAACAAAGGATACGTAGGTAGCCCATTTATGGGTTCGATCCCAACATTGAAATAATCTCTGTCCTTCTGAATGACGATAAACTTCAAGTGCCCCACTGAGTGGCTTTAAAACCAGCCTGGTCATCAAAATGACCAAGAGACTTTTATATAAATGTTTTGAAGGATACCATTGACCAAGAATCTCTAAACAAATATAGATGATTCTATATTGATGAAGAACCTCGAATACATATAAAAGATTCTCTAAATTTCTTGCATATTTAATCATTGATTGTTAAAACTAAAGGAAAGCTCATTTTATACTTGGTAATGTAATAAGGATTCACGAACTTAACTTAAATCTATAAAGAGAGTCCCGGAGTAGACAATAATTCCCCTCAAAAAGGTGTGATGAGTCCGACCTCCCATCCTCTCGACCAATGCAAATTCCTAAGCCTCATTAGCCCACAAGCTAATGAGCACCTGCCTTTGGAAAGTAGGTCCAAACGGATGTGGAATCATTGGATGTTTCCGGTTCTACGAACAAACCCGTTAGAAACCGATCGGAACGTTTGAATCTCCCGTCCAGGAGGTCATCCCCGGATTCCGCGCGAAACAATGTCATATATACTTCTGAAACTATAGAAACTATTATTCCTTGTATCTTTACCACTTATTGGATGTAGATTTTTGACATGTCCTTCTCCATATGATTTTCAAAAATATGGAGGAAATTGTCTCACTTTATGAGACGATCTCCCATCACCCCTATGGAATCTTATTTCTGAACCATTCATTGGAGACCTATTAAGAAATACATAGATACCTTCTACCGTTTCAACAAGGGAATAGGTAAATACTTTAACATACATGTTTGTTTCTAAAGATTCTCCTTAGCCTACTGACAATTTAAGCATCTCGAAATAAATTCAACCACTTTCATTTTCAAACCAGCTGTCCAAAACTATGATTTCAATACCTTATAAATCATCTTTATTATAAGATGAAAATCCCATTTCGAATTGTGTAAATCATGAAGTAGTTCTTATAGAAAATTCATCTGTATTATTATCGAATTTATGAACCACTATACATAACTCTCATTTAGATTACATCCCTCAATGGTCTCCCAACTATTGAATTTTGACCTTATATCCACACACACTTCATCGTATTTCTATTCATATTTAACCATTTTTACAAAATATGGGAAAAATACACTAGAAATAGGTATGAGACATCACCTTGGTTTTCACACTCCATGTTCATGTCATCTATGCTCGACATCAACTACCAACCATCTGAAGCTTCTTTTTCATATCTAATTATATTTCATTATTCTTAATGCATCGACCACCAAATTTAAATTTCCTAGTAAATACATCATGTCGAAGTCAAACATTTTAAGATACTCTATCTATATTATTTGTCTCATATTCAAATCCTTTTGTGGTAAAATATGATTCAATCTATTATGATTCGTAAAAATAGTAAATTTCTCATTGAAGAGGTAATGAAACGGTGTCATCAAAGCATGAACTACGACAAATTAGTCCAAATAGGGTGTTTAGTAGTCCTTCTCATGAACTAACAATACCATTCACCCATAAGAGACAACATGTTCTCATTTCATGAGAACTCAATCTAACCATGAACTCGAAGAATCCCAATACACCACATACCCTTGTCCTGATTCATGGGAAAACTTGATTTTTTTAGAAGTAAGACACTCATTTAAGTATTCAAAATACATTTGACAGTACTCATCCCATTGGAATAGAGAATTATTATTTTTGAATGATATCATAGTCAAATCTAGTTATGATAACACATGAACAAATCATCGATAATAATCATCCAATCTAGTAAAACTGTGTATCTCAAGGACTACATTGGTGGTTAATAAGAGAAAACAGCCTCAATATTTTCATGATTCACAGAAACAAAACATTCAAAGATGACATGGACAATAAATAATACCTCTTGTATCCAAAAATAAAACATTGATTGTTTGGCATATAGATGGTGATCCCTCAATATTCCCATCACTATCCTCAGGTGTTGTTCATGCTTTTACCCTTTCACTGAATACCACAATATGTAATCCAAAAACACCACTATGAATGAATCCAGATATCATTGAAATAACTGATTCATCAATACTATAATGAAATATTGTTGATTTTTAAGACTGAAATTTTTTACCACATATAAATAAAAACCACATATTCTTATGAATCGTATGTTTAAAATTTCCTCCTTCTGAACTCGAAATTGTTCATATCCAGACTGCAAGTCAATCCTAGAGTACCATTGAGCTCCAATAAAATGATTGATCATATCATAAATTTTTAGGAGTGGATATTGGTTCTGTATCATATCATGGTCATGTTTACTAAAATTTACACACAACCTTAGAGCTTTATCAGACTTTTTGACAAACAACCCTGGTGCTTCCCGTGGACATGTGCTCGACTGAATAAAGCCTTTGTTTTCCATCTTCTCCAACTGCACATTCAAGTTATTTATTTTTTTTTTGTAAATCTGTAATGTGGAATGAAAATATGACTAGTCCCTATAAATAGATCAAACCTATAATTCACTTATATAATATATGGAAAACCTGATATTTTTTTGAGGGTGTATTTTTAAATTGAGTAACCACTGATGGAAAACTATAATTCATGATATCATCCATCTATGCCAAAGATAATTCTGACAACTGTTATGAGATAATTCCAAGTGTTGGTGACCACAAGATCATTTTGTTAGATTTTATAGTGTCTTCTACTCTAATGGGTTTCTTGAAACCATACAGAGTTGTAAAACAGATTCTTCTTATATAATAATAAATGTGAGCTAGGACCATTTTCAACAAATCCATAACAAGGATTATGTTATAAAAATCCATATCAAGCATAGATAAATTCTATTTCAACTCAACACCATCATCAGTAATAGAAGATACTCTACAGAAAAAAATATTGACATTATATTTCACCATTATTAGTGTGATATTTTCTCATTGAAGTAATCATATTGACTTTTAAAATCATCAATTCGACAATACAAGAAGAAATATTTCCAACGGATAAACCCATATCAAAAAAAATATTTCATAAGTGTAAAATTAAAAATAATATTTCCTCTCACCATATATGATATAGATAGATAATTGATAATAACCTATTTCGTTTAATATAATTGATTTCTCACTGCACATTTCTCTTTGTTTCCCTATTGAGATTGCACTTCTGGAGGAGTGTTTTTATTCCTTGAAAAAACATGGATAGCTTTGTCAAGGAAGTGATAGTGATTCTCTTACCCATGTCTAGTTGAATCATATAACACCTACAATACATGACAAGTGTCCTGACAACCCAACCTTTTTCCACTATGAAAATATCACTAAAGGTGCCCCATTATTTTTCAGTTGTGGCATACTCTTAGTGGTGTTGTACACTCTCAGTTCATGATGTATAAGGAGACACATTGAAAATATCTTTCTTTAGTAAGTTTTAATGTATTAAGGTTCACCAATACATCCTTTTGATTTGGATACATGGTCCCACATTAGAAATATGTGGCCCTCTTCCACTTTCTCCCAACATTATAGTTCCCACCAATTCCCAAAGGTATCAACATTTATTGTCCTCCCACATCTCTAGATATATCCCTTTTATCTTTCATCACTCTATTTACTAAATTTGTATAATCCATAATATATAAAACAACAATATTCCTGAGAATATCTTATCTCTATCCTGATTAAACAAGTCATTCCTTTATGGCTGGAATAGCAGTAACCTCAGTTGAAAACAACACAAAATTCATTAATTTTTCCACATTATCCATGATAGAATGATTGAACAACCTCCAACTGATGAAGTATATATTTATCTAATCTCTAAAAATATGAGGATGTAATTTTTAGTTAAACAATTCCTAAAAATCTTCTCAAGCAGGATAAGGTATAATTTATCATGAATATCAAAATCCCACTACTGGACGACATGATCTTTTTCAAGTGTCTCCTTTTGATTTGCACAATATGCCTCCTTAGGATGGCTTAATTCCCATTGTGTTCTATCTTCGATAAAGGGAGGGATGCCGGTAGAGTATTTGAGAATATTACGGATAATTCAAGGGGATTGAGTGGTGTGAGTATGTTGGTAGGTATGGTGGCCTTTTATAAGATAGAGGATGTGCACTTTAAGAATGCTTGAAATATTATTTTATTATAAATTTATTTTCAAATTATAATAACCTAAATGTAATTTATTATGAGTATAATATGAGGACTGGTCAAAATCTTCTCAAAAAATAGGTTTTAGACACATTTAGGTTAAATTTTTTACTTTATTTTTTGGCATTAACTATTAGTTAAATATATTAACTCTTATTGTGTATTTTTATATTTTTATGATATATGGTCAATATAGATACTATAAAATTCCATGATAACCCCAAGTGGATAATTAATGAAATTTTTAATATTATCTTAGTCAGTTGGATGTCTCTTATATTTTTATTACTATTATATCATTTAATAAAGTAGTATTTGTTTTAATAAATCATTTATGTCAATTGTGAAACTATTTTTTAATTAAGTTTCATTAAATATATAACAACCTGATTGAGTTAAACTATCTAAATTTACTTGAAGATAAAATTTCATAATCATCCAGAAAAATTGTGGATGACATCCAAATTTTCAAATTACATTTATTTTAATATTTATAATATCATTTATTTGAATCATTCATTAACAAGGTAATCATTGTATCAACATTATGTCATAAATAAATATTTATTTAATGTCTAAAAATATAAATAAAATACCATGATTTATGAAACCTTTTTAGATATATAATGACTATTTATTGTCAAAGTAATCAATTATATGACCCCAACTTAAAATTATTTTAATAAAAAAGTTACATGTTTATGTTATATTTCTATTTACATTACATTAATTATTATAAAATGTCATTTTTACAACCATGTGGATAGAATATGATATGTATAGAATTTATAAGATGAAATGGATAATGTTTATGAAATTCAAAAATTTTCTGATTACGATTTATCTTGAATATATAATTGAAAATATAGGAAATGGGATATCTAATTTAGTAAAGAGGAATATGAGAATTAGGGGGGATAATTTGAGGATAAAATATACCTAGGGTTATAAGGAATGTCTATGGAATATCTTTGGAATGAATGGGTAAATTGATTTCAATTTTATAAGTGATGATTAGGGTAATTTTTGTGGCAACCATTATATTTCAAAAATTATATACCATGATCCAAGAGTAAAAGAAAAATAAAATCGAGGAATATTGAATATTGGGTCGATATATGGTTTATAAAACCTCTAAAATTCATTTATACCCATGGTTTATACATTTATCCATCCATTTATTCATTTATATTTCACATTTTCCATGCTTAATTTTTTAAATGATTATAAATGATTTCCAAAAATAATATATGTTAATTGACTAAAAAATAGACCTCATCAAATATTTTTTTCCTAATAATTTTTGAAATAAGACCCATTTTATTACCAAAAAATTATATAAATAAGAAAAACTTACTCTAAATTTATGCATTTGAGGATTTAAAAATAGCTTTCTGAAAAAATATATTATTATGCATAATATTTTTTAATTGGATAATATTGAAATTTTTTAAGATATTCAACTTATAAAGAAATTTCATAAAAAATATTATATTTCTTCTAATAAAATCAATAATTAAAATTTTTAAAAATGATATTTAATTATATTTAGATATGGAAACAATTGGTTGTAAAAAATCCCTTAAAGAATACTCAATGGGCATTTGCGGTGATTTTTCTTATTTACAAATCCTAATGGCTGAACATGAGTATGGTCAGTGTTTTCTGAAGCATTTTTTCAAGGTGGCGTAGTTTTCCCATATTTCCCAAATTTTGGGTCTCAAAAGTAGTAGTTTCATTTTTGGAAAAGGGTTGTTTTTATAGTGTAAAATCTTTCTCCAAACATGAAGGATAGTTTTCAGACTACATATGAAGTATGCGTTATGATGAAGGAAATTTGAAAAGTGAGGATTTTTCATAGAAGCACTATGTGGACCGTGAACAATTCCACACATACTGTGTATAAGAAACAGACAATTGAAGGATTACATGTCACATAATGATGAATGGTGGAAGATGTTTTAGCGGTCTGAAAGGGTCTTCGTTTAGAGAGATGATCAGCTACGGTGTGGAAACAAAGTTTCTATGTGGACTGTAGAAGGAAAATCATTTCTGGGGAGGATAATAGTCTGCGATGAACGCTGTAATGACTCAAAGACTTGGTTAAAGTAGATTAGTGGATTGTTAGGATGTATTTTCATATATAAGGTCTGCCATTCTCATGATTATGTAAAGAAAAATTCATTAGAAAAAATCATATCACTTGGAAGAAATTTGGATAATTCTGAAAGATTTCACTTGGAGTCCACAAATGAGAAGTGGTTTGTGAGGAGGATTCTTGGAAAGGAGAAGATTTCAGTTGATAAATTTCAAGGAAGGGGATATTTGGGGTAATTTGGTCTACAAATTAGACCGGTCTACAATGGAAAGGTTGTTCATAGAATACAAACTTGTCTGCAAGGTATGGACAATCCATAAAGAAAGTATGTCTGCGAAAGAACTGTTGGTTCATGAAAGGGGTTGTAGTTAGTGGAGGAATAAGTTGTTTTTGAAGCACTCATTCTATGCATTTATGCACAGGTCATGGAGGACTAATGGAATTATATTTAGGAATAAAGGTAGTTCATAGAGGAACATTTCACTACTGTAATTTACACAAACTAAGTGTACACGAAAAGGTGGATTTCATCTACCTTTGAAAAAAACATCAACAGACAATCTATCTACAATTTATGAAGCATGATTTTATGAAATGGAAGGGACCTATAACACCATAAACTGTGAGTGGATCACTTTTTATATTAGTGAGGAAATGAAGAGGAAGATGGTGATCGTTTCTAGCATCAGTGATCCAAATTAAGAGATATATGGAGTGATCCTTTCGGAATGCAGTGAGAAGATGAAAAATACTATAATGTATATGAGACTAGGAATAAAAGGGATCTAGCCCAATAATTTTAATTTGGATGTGTGCATTAGTTGATTTCTTACGTCAGCACATTATTGTGGTATGCTCCTTGGGCATATCCCGGTGAGGGTGAACTATGTAAAAGTCACTTTGTCACATGAATTATTTCATTTCTATTCTTATATTGATACTGTATGATGAGAGAAAATCATTTTGTATAAGGATTATGCATAATCTGATGGGTGTGTTGTTTTTATATTTCATACCTTAATTTGCACCCTCTCAGGTTATTTAACCTAATGGGGTAAAAAATGGTATTATATTGAATGAATAATTTTTAGTTGTTCTCTCTTAGAATAAAACGTGTAGGTTTATAGTCATAAAAGGTTTCTGATCTTCAATGGATACAATTTTCAATTATGGAAGAATCTGATGATGCCCTACATCCAATCATTAGTAATGAATGTCGTTACAAGATATATTCATGGAATATTATCCAATATTGACAATGGTTCTTTATTAGATGTATATAGAATGGAGTTAGATGTGGATGATAATGTGAATAATGATTTTGGGAGAGCCCCATCGATTAGAATATATATTAAGGGGATTTCATGTAAAACATCCCATGATATGTGGGTAAATCTATTGATCATTTTTTAAGGTGACTCAAAAGTTATAGAAACAATGGTGCATTTTCAATAGAAAAAATATGAGGATCTTAAAATGAACCATATTGAGTCTATTGATTCTTTATTTCATCGGGTGAATGTTGTGGTGGAAGAAATGTGAGGTCTCAGATAAAGTATTTAAGATATAAAAATTGTCAAGTGAATCATGAGAAAAAATTCAACTCAGATTCTTTTGAAGGATTCAATATTGGAATATAAAGATCTGAAGTAGTTGTCATTCGATAACTTGCACAATACTCTTCTTTCACATGAAATGAGAAATTAATATAATGATGTTGTGTAAAAGGGGAAGTCCAAAAAAGTGAAATTCAAGGCCATGAATAAGATCCCTATTAAATAAAGTCAAGTATAAGATAATTTGGATGATGTAATGTCATTTCTCTCTTCAAATCTCTAAATAAGAAGAGGAATGTTCAGTTGTAAACTTCCACTTGCATTATTTCAATGTGGAAATATGGGACATTTTTCACCAAAGTTTTCTAATATGTTTTAAGATGATGATTAAAGTCATGATGAAATTCCTCAAAATAAGTATTCATCCAATGTGTGTTGTAGGAGAAGTACTAAGATAAATTTTATAAAAATGAATATTCATCATTCAAATGAAGATTAATGTTCAGAACATTCTAAGGTAGAAGAGTTGACAGACTGTAATTGTAACACCCAACCCAATAATCCTATAGCTGGTTCATTATTTAAATACATTGTAATTATTATAAGGTATCATGTCTTGAAGGACCGATCAGTTTAGCTGTCTTGGAAAATATATTACATAAATGAACATAACATTACACAGTAAAATATAAAACACAACATAAATAATCCATTGATAAAATCATTATTCCCCAAGATTAACCCTATATATCAAACATAATACAATTCATGGAATCCTAAAAAACAGTACATAATAAGGAGGTGACCTCAGATTCTCAGTAAAGTTAAATAATTTAGCGTAAGCAATAAACATTTATGGAAAGATGTTTAATAAAAACAACGGACTTTTAAACATAAACATGAACATAAAATGGAGAAAATAAATCACAAATTTCCATATAAACATGCACATGGGTATTCTACTTGTCAAATAATCATATGAAATTATTAATTTCATAATAAGGGAATGACTAACGCTGGAAATCAGTACCACATAGTCACGACCTCATTCCAAGACTAAAAATATTTTTTTTTCAAGGCCTTGTGCCAAGACATTAATTTTTCTCATAATACCTACCGATGCATGAAGGGGATATAGAGGTCCCCACCTGTAACTCAATAAGTCCACCTCATTCCTCATAAGAAAATATTGAATCATAACACAAACATTCATATTAAAACTAGAATACGAAATGTAAATAATTCAAACAAAACCATAAAGGGTATAAAAATAGAACATCCACAGTCAAACATAGCATAAATAATTTAATATAATATGGACGATTATATTAAAATTAATAAACCTTAATCAAGAATAATATATAATAAAGGATGATGACATAGTTGAAAATTATTAGTTAAACATTTTGTGAGAAATATCCCTTTTTGTGAAATTTTTTTGAAGTAAAAAATCTATAAAGGAAGTAATTTAAAAGAGATTTTTGAATCAATGTGTCCCATAACACTTTGAAACTATTTAATGGAATTGATATTTTAAAACACTCATGTCCATATAAATAAATCCTTAAAACTCTTTTGATAACATTGACATTAAAGAAAATGATTTAGAAGAATATATATATAAAACATTTAAAATGATATTTTAGTTAAGGGGTACCTTAAAAGAATCATTTTGAAATTTAGTTTATAAAACCTGTTAATGGGTAATAAACATTTCCTAGATAATACTTACATATAAACAATCTCTCATAATAATGAGATTTAGGAATTAACTCTTATCATGCACATTCCTTTGGTCGACGGTACGTTTAACCTCAGGTATAATGACCATAGTATGTCATTAAATTATAATAGAACCATATTATCATTTATTATATCATAAATGATATATTAATTTTTTATACTACCCATTTAATAATTATTTCAATATTAAATTAACATTTACGGTAATAACATGTTTTTTTATCGTACATGTTTTAACTTGTTATTCTTGATCGTACCATTTGGATCATGATTTGAATACATCCAGAATATAAAACATGATTTATATATCATATATATTTATAATATAAATATGTATAATAGATATATATATGAAATGGATGACACCGTTTATGGAGACGGTAGGCAGCACGTACGCATAAACGTTGTTTCCTTTTTCATATCGTATTAACAAAAGTAAGTGAATAAGATATATGTAAGTACATATATATATATATATATATATATCTCAAGTAGCATTATTATGTCATATATTACATACTTATTAATATTATATATTTTTATAATCATCATTGAATGGTGAACGTGGAAAAGAATCTCATCGTGTCATGGAGACGGTAAGTTGTACGTACACACGAACAATGATATCATTTCTTTAATGACTAAAAAGTGTGGAATTGGATGGAATATTAATTGTTATAAAAAATTATAATGTTATTTTTGTTATTTTTATATATATTACTCATGATTATATCAATCCAAATAACATAGTGTTGAATAAAAAATTACACCATGGTGTGGAGATGGTAAGCCGAACGTATGCACACATGGTGACATTATCATTCATAGGATAGATAAAATAATGAATATGGTCGTAAAAAATTTATAATAACATAACAGTATGTATATGGTACTAGAGTTATTATTTTTTAATAGATATAATAATGAAATGGAAAGTGAATGAAGAAAAGAACTTTGAAAGAGGTGATATAATAATTACCTCTTCTTTGGGTGTTTCGTTTTGATTTGAAGAAATGGGCTAATAAGTTGGCTTCATTCTCAAGGGATGGCCTCTAGGTTTAATTAAGGTATTTTTGGAGGATATGTGTTAGGGTTTGGCCAATCCAAATCACTTTGGAATGGGATTTTGAGAGAAGGGGATGTACCATTTTATAAGAGAGGTGAGGGTAACTTTAGGAAATGTTTGAAATATTATTTAATTATAAAATATATTTCGGTTTACAATAGCTCAAAATTGATTTATTTCTATGATACGGTGGGTATGGGTAAAAATAATCTCAACTAACAGGTTTTAGATATGTTTAGGTCACTATATTAACCCAATCATTTAGATTTATCTTTTATTTAAATAGTTTATCTTTTTCCATGTCCTCTAGTATTATTATAATTGATGATTAATAAACATACTATAAAAACCAATAGAACCCCATGAGGTTCATTATTGAAATATATAATCTTATATACATAATTTTCCCAATCCTTAGCTTTTTAGGATTATTTTATCATTTAATAATATAATATTTCTTTTAAAAATTCATTTACCTCAATAATGACACTATTTAGTATTAGATAATTGTGAAAGTCATAACAACAATATAACTTCGAAAAAAATTCATTTAATCAACCCTAATATTTCATATTAACCTAAAAAATTTATGGAATGCATAAAAAGTCTCAATTTACATTTATTCTTATATTTATAATATCAATTAATTTAATATTTCATTGATAAGGATATTACAACATCATCATTGTATAAGAATTATATTTAATTATTTAATCTCTAAAAATTATAAATAAAATACCATGATGTTTGAAATATTGTTATATTTATAATGAATATTTATTGTCGAATTTATCTTATGTATAACTTTATATTAAAAATGGTTTATTTATTAAACTTTGAATTTAACACTATTAACTATTCTTTAAATAAAATAATAATAAATGTCATAATCTAATACAAGTAGACCAAAAGGATCATATTTTTTTATTATGGTTGTTTATGGTAGAAATAAACTTATCCAATAGAATTATGACTTGTGTTAGGTAATTATAATATAATGTTTTCCATTAATTATGCTATTTACTTTTACCCGTGGTAAATAAAAGTCAAAAGTTACTATTCACCAAAAAATATTTTCATCTTATTGAAATACATTTTAATTACTAATGTAATCTATGTCTCTCATATTTTAAAATTCAATTCACAAAAATGGTAAGATTACTTTTTATGCAAATTTACAAATGTACCTAGAAGGTGGGTAAAAGATGTTAAAAAGTTCAATAACATTTTATACATCTAATGTTATTATAAAATGACAACAATGAATTAAATTGAACTTATATGTGTATTATATATCTATTTTGACTTAAAATAAATTTAACTAAAATAAATAATTATTTATATAAAAATTCAGTTTTAAACAATAATGTAGTGTTTTTCACTATTCATCAAAAATTGAAAGTTTTCAGAAAAAAAACAAAAACAGCACGCTATGATAATTTAGATATTCTGAATTCAAAAATGAAATATATTTTACAAAATTACAAAAATAGAAGTTGCATTATTTAATTTAAAATTAATCCCCGTTTTCAAAACCAAAAAGTGGGTTTTTAAAAAATAAAAACTATCAAAAGATTGACATATGTATCTGTCAAATTTTAATGTAAAATTACATTTAATGACCTAAATTGTATTAAATGTTAAAAATATAATCTAATTATTCTTACAAACCATTAAAATTCATAATTTAACCACTATAAATTATTTCAATTAAAATAGTTGTTTTCAATTAAAATTTTTTATTTTTAATTATTCATAAAATTATAAACGTTATTAGAAAAGTACCAAAAATTTATCCAAACTAAATTTTTATGTCCCTATAATAAAGAATAATTTTATATCATTAAATTGAAAGTGTCATGTATTGGTTTTAAAAAGGGTTAGCCATTAAAAGGCAGTAAAATTGCATTTTTTAAAAATATGTTTATTTTATATGAAAAAAGGAATTTGATCTTATATTATTTATAAGAAACACATAATATGGATTCTAAAATTATATAGTGTATATAAAATTTGAAATTCAATTAATATTATTAATAACTGCTTTTTGAATGGCTAGTTTTGTAAGTCATGATACGCTTGAACTCGGTGTTGCGTGTAGTGCATGTTAATGAATTACTTTGAAGAGATGACATACTATGAAATATTGGGGTGTTACATTCTATCCACCTTCAATAAATTGAGTCCTATCCATTTGAATTTTTTATTCAAAAATAATAGGATAAAAATAGAAAAATACCATTGAGGAAAACCAACATCTAAAATTGGGTTAATAAAATTTATTCTTAAGAAAAGGGAAAGGGAAATAAAAAAGTCACCACTAAATTATGATCTTGATTAGGAGAAAATTATTGGAAATTAGAGACAAATAATTGGGGAAAATGTAAATATTTATTGGTATTGATTGAGGTCATCAATCACAAAAAAGTGTAAAAATGAGGGCCTTAAATCCATCAATCTATAATGATTTAAAATATCATCAGTTCAAAAAAACATAAGGTATTAGGATATAAAAAATTTGGATTTAAGATCCCTAACCTAATTTTTAAGAATTAATTTATTCATAGAATAAGATGTATAAAATATTCTTGACAAGTATAGTTTCATCCTTCAACTAATTAGTACCACAAACTTTTCTTTCACTACTAAAGATAATATTATTCAAATATATTCTATTTATCTTAATCGTACAGGGTTCCAAAAATAATGAATTTATAATTCAATTATCAGAATATTTAAAAAAATACATTATATAAAACAAGACATCATGTAGGCCAATGGTAGGTGATGCATCCTTGTTGCCCATCGGTTGTGGCTTCAAGACTCACGGCCTTGCTGGACATGACGTGTTGTCGCCTGACCTCCAGATTGTCCTTTTTATAACAATCCAAAAATAATGTTATGAAACAATTTGACATTAACAATAGCATCCAATGTCAAACTTAATCCATTCCAGCCTTTAAACTTATCCATAATACTTGTGTCCAAACACGCAGTCCAAAATTTATAAAAAGGTAAACCGAATGAAAATCATTTTTTTCCACGTAATAACATGTGAATACCATCATCATGTATTCATTTTAAACAAAGTAACACCCAGAATTACCATATAGCCTTATTGTTTACATTCATGTTCCCTTATTCCTTATAGAATACTGGATATACTCCTTATATCCCAAAATTTTTTAAACTCTAACAATAATATAGTAAACAAACAATTAATTAGTTTCAAAGTAGTCAAGAATATCGAATATAATTTATCCAAATAAATCATATCTTAGTCCAAAATCACTACGTCAAAATTAGAACTAAATTAAGGAATATATTTCCATCATCCTTGTATTTTCCTAAAATATTAACTTTCTATTGAGTCACTTTTCATAGAACCATATAATCCCAAATCCTCAATAAAATAGTACTGCATTTAAATCCCTATTTATTTCCATAAATCATATAATCAATACATCATTGATACAACACTAAAATTGAATTATTCTTTAAAAACAACATAATAACACTAGTCATTCTTCTTCATTTGTGGTAGTATCATAACTAGATTATTATCCAATAGCATCATTTGTGGCATACTCTAATGATTTGGACATTGATTTGTGTAGTGTCACAACACCTTTAAGATGAATCATTTTACATTTCAAACCATTTTCTTACCCTAGTAATCACATACTTAGTGTCTTTTTTCTCCACACATACCATAAACTCCCATTCCCTTTAATCACTTACCAAGGTGATTCTTTCCACAATTATCACATATGGGAAAATACTTCTTTCCCCTCTTCCGATTATACATATTTCTCCCTACCATCCTTTTCTTCTCTTGCTTCCCTTCAATGCCATAAGACTCAAATAATTCATTACTTGTCTTATTAAAACATGATATTATTTTTTAATATGATTAAAATACGTGGGCGACTATTTACTTCTAAAGTTTTGATTTATACCATGAAAGATATGATCATTATTACTATTTGGATCATGTGTATTGCTGGAGTCTCATTACCTCTATTGGGCACCATTTCTAAACAATGGAATACACTAGGTTAGTTTATCAATCGAAATGAATAATTCCAAACTTGTAAAATATGTAACGTAAATTGAAAATATTATGCATATAATCTATAATCCTAAAAAAAATTCTTTGAGGAAGGATTTACTCTTAAATCTTTCAAAATGGATTGTAAAGAAAATGTGAATTATCCTAAGAATATCCCCCGGAGGATCATAACCAATAGTGTAGCAAGGCCCATTGTTGTGTACCAGTGTACCCTGGGTCAAGCCCAAAATTCCTTGTCAGAGTTTTCACTCCTAGGTACATCCATGCCAGAGCCACATTTTCTTGCTCGTATCCAGATAGAGATGTATTTACTGTAAAATAAAAAAATATCTACATCATAAAAATTATTGAAAGTTATTCTGAAATGCTTTAAGTCTGTGTTTCTGGCGTGTCCTGTACCATTCTTCTTCCTCTATTTTTTTCCTCCCTTTCTCTCGCCTCCTCCATCCTTCTTCTGCGCGACATCTTTGGTCTTTCGGTTCGACGTAATTTTCTTCTCATGCTTCCGGGATCCGTATGATTGGAATTTGTTGTTGTTTCTCTCGGACGCTTATTCTACGGCTCTGCCCTCACATTCCTCAACAACTCTCCATGAGAGATTTTGAGTTTTGGTTTAAATAGGTTTTGGATTTTTCGATTTATCAGTCGATGATCCTCATTGAACTCCTGGGTCAGTCTAATCATGCTTCCTTCGCTCCCTGTTTCGGGGTTGGCGGTCAGTTATGGACACACTTCTATGTTGAGACCCTACTCCAATTTAAACACTACTCTGGCTTCTGGTTCCTTCTTTGCTCTCTGAGTCGGTCAGTGGCGGCGGTTTCATAGAGGGTTTTGTAAGTGCATTTGATCAGTTGATGGTGTTCCAAGAAGCTTGTCCACTGATGTCTTCACTCTAAGATGTGGTGGTTCCCATATGATGTCTGTTGTCTTCAGTCGATGGGGTTGAGTGTTTCTTGGTTCTGGTTTGGCTTTCCTAACACAGGATATCTCTACTGCTCAAATCCCTACTCTGACCCCAAGTTCCTATGCTCCTCTCCCAGCCAGATCTAGAGAGTTGGCAAATAAGTGGTTCTGGGATGTGGGATTGGGCGGTAGATGGTGTTTCTTACATGACTGAAGCCATTTTTTCTCCCTTGTTTTGATGATGATTATGTTTTGTGTTATGCAGTGAAGTTTGTGGTTTTATGGTTTGATACTTTACGAAAGCAACTATGGTGTTCTCAGGATATGTTTTGTATGATGGTTTCTTTCTCGATGACAGAGGTTTTGACGGTTGCATTTTAATTCTTTGGTGGTTATCAACGCCGGCGTTAAGGGGAGGCCGATGAGGGTGGTGCCGATGCCTGAAATTGGTGACCTCAGATTGAGATCTAGGGTTCATTGTTGTAGAGTTAACTTTGTCAAGGTGCGTGGAACTAGGTGCCTCTTCAAACGAGGCAATATGATGGTGTTTATTTGAAATTTGAATTTTGAAAATTTTAAGTTGTTCTCGAGCGCGTGACTTTGGTTGCGGAAGGTGATGGAATGGTGGTAGAATGGGATGTCTACTACCGGGTTGCTACTATTTTTTGAAATCTGGTTTTTGTGTTTTATGTTTGGTGTAGGTTGGAATTTTTAGGTGATTGAATTAAGTACTTTGTTGTTACCAATAACATATAAAGTGGATTTTAGAAAATTAAAAAAAGGGATTTGGAGTATCTTAGAGTAATTTTCTCTAATCACAGTTTTTCTAAATATAGATTCCCAGGATTGTACTAAAATTCCGATTATAACAACTGTAATGCCCCGACACCAGAAGCCCAGATCTGGTTTAATATTTTAATACATTGTCATGATTACAAGAAATCATGTCCCGAAGGACTGATCCATTTAGCAGTCTTGGAAAATAAATTACATACATGAACGTTACATTACACATTCATACATAAAACACAACACAAATAATCCATTTAGAATTTCATTATTCCCCTAGCTAAACCTTGCATATAAAACATAACACACTTCTTGGAATCCTAGAAAACAAAAAATAAGAATGGGGTGAGCTCAGATGCTTAGTTTGGGTAAATAATTTAGCGGAAGCTATAACCCTTTAAGGAAAGATGTGTAATAAAAACAAAAACCTTTTAAACATAAAAATGAACATAATATATAGAACATAAATAAAAAATTTCCATAAAACCATGCACATGGATATTCTTCTAGTTGACTAATCACATGTAATAATTAATTTCATAATGATGGAATGCCTAACTCCAGACATCATTACCACATAGTCAAGGCCTCATGCAAAGACTAAAAATAAATCTTTTTCCAAGGACTTGTGACAAGACACTAATTTGTCTCATGAGACATACCGATGCATTGAGGGGCTATAGAGGGCCTCCCTATTACTTAATAATTCCACTGCATTCCTCATATTAAAATGTTGAAATATAAAATAAACATTCATATTAAAACTAGCATACGAAATGTAAATACTTCAACCATAAACCATGAAGGGTATAAAAATAGAACATCCATAATCAAACATATCATAACTTATTCAATAAAATATAGAATATGGTATTATAATTACTCAACTATAATAAATAATAATATATAGTAGAGGATGTTGACATAGTTGAAAATGATCAGTAAAATGTTTTCAGAGAAATAACCTTTTTTTTTGAAATTATGTAAAACTGAGAAATTTATATAGGAAGTCATTTAAAAGAGATTTTTTAATCAAAGATTCCAATACTAAATTTAAACTTTTTAAAGTAATTAACATTTTAAAACTATCATGTGCATATAAATAAATCCTTAAAAGCATTTGGAAAACACGAACATTAATGAGAATGATTTAGAAGAGTAAATATTTATAACATTTAAAATGATGTTTTAGTTAAAGAGTGCCTTAAAAGAATCATTTTTAAATTTATTTTTATGTAATATGGTCTTTGATAATAAATATTTCCTAGAAAATACTTACACATAAAAAATATCAGATAATAATCAAATTGAAGAATTAACCCTTACCGTGCACTTTCTTTTGGTCGATGGTACGTTTAACCACTTGTATAATTGCCATAGTTTGTTATTAAATTATACCAGAATGGTATTAATATTTATTATATCATAAATTATTTATTTATGACTTTATACTACCCATTTAATAATGATTTCCATGTTAAAATAACATTTTGGGTAATAATCCCTTTCATTATCGTACGTGTTTTAACATTTTATTATTGATTGTATCATTTAGATCACGATTAAAATACATCCAAAATATAAATAATGATTAATATATCATATATATTTAGAAATAAATATGTATAATAGATATATATATGAAATGGAAGACACCGTTTATGGAAATTCTTAGGCCGTACGTACGCCTAAACGTTGTTTCCATTTTCATATCGTATTGAACGAAAGTAAGTGAAATAGATATATGTATGTAAATATATATATATATATATATATATATATTCAATAGCATTATTATGTAATATATTACATACTTATTAATAATATATATTTTTTAATCATAGTTTAACAGTGAACATGGAAATGAATCTCACCGCGTTGTGGAGACGGTAAGTCGTACGTACACACGAGCGATGATATCATTTCTTTAATGATTAAAAGGTGTGTAATTGTATGGTATATTAATATAAACATAAATTATCATGTTATTTTTATTTTTTATAAACATATTACTCATCGTTATATCCATCAAAATAATATCGTGTTGAATAACAAATTACACCATGGTGTGGATATGATAGTCATACATACGAATGCATGGTGACATTATCATTCAAAGGATAGATAGAACAATGAATATGGTTGTTCCATATTTATAATTATATCATAGTATGTAGAAGGAACTAGAGTCATTATTTTGGAATGGAAATAACAATGGAAGATAAATTTGAAGAAGAAAAGATATTTAAAAGAGGTGATAAAATAATAACCTCTTCTTAGGGTGATTAATTTTGATTTAAAAAAATGTCTCCTTAAGTGGGATTTCTATAACGACCCATACTTCACATACATTGTTAATACTTCAAAATTGAAGCACACTTATTAAAACATATGACAAAACCACAAAGGACCGTATAGGTATAGTGTCTTTAGAAACTGGGAAACATAAACAACTGGTTCATAAATCTTCTACAGTGTCTCCCATTTATTTCATCATATCTAGGGTCCCTTTTAGCGTATTCTACTTAATATCCATCTTCCTGACCTGGGGAAAAGAAAACATAAAAGGGTGAGCTCAAATGCTCAGCAAGGGCAAATAATGGAAATAAAAATCATATCATGTCTTTTTGAAAATCATAACCTGCACAAGAGATCATAAAATCTTAATAAATCATATAAGTGAAAATGAGATCCCCATAATCATAACATGAAACTTAAAACTTTGTGGCATGCACACATAATCATGGAAAATCATTTCTTGTTAGTCATGACTCATTGCCAAGACTATCTTAGTGGACAAAGTCCCTTTCTGAATCGAGTAACCCTCGTTTCAGTCCTGTTTCACTGAACCGGTATAACCTACCGTTCCAGCCCTGTCTATCTCATGAGATATAAAATCTTTACCCAATGCATTGGAGGGAGATATAGGTCCCACCCATCTTATAATGAATCCTTTCTTATGTGTGCCACATAATCATAAAACATACATCATCGCATAACACATGAAACAAAAATGGGATTCTTGAAACATCATGACATCATAAATCAATTCATATAAGATAAAGGAATTCATAAAAATAATTCCATCACAACATGATCAAATCAATGTAATAATAGGGATAAAAACAGAACCCTTTATTATCTTAGATGGAAAATAATTTTGAAAATCACTTGAACTCCATTCTTGAGGAAAATATCCTTTCTTCTTCAAAAACATTTTTCCTTTCATAACATGTCATACAACTTTAAAATAAAAGAAGTTGATTAAAAATAAACTTGAAAACTTTTAAAGGAAGCTTCTTGGAAACAATGTTTTAAAAATCCATTCATGCCGTATAAGTTAAAAAAAACATTCTTCGTACTTTTGTCGGAAAAGTCAAAAAGTACCTCGTACGGAAAAACGACAAAAGATTCCTTTCATATTCTTTACTAAAAACTCACCTAAGGGTAAAATTGGATTTAAACTATTGAAAGTGGATGGAAACAATATTTCATATTGAGGGAACATGGATGTGGATGATAAAATACACCCCAGTAAATACTTACGAATAAACAATCTCGGATAAAAATGAGATTGTGATATTTCCCTTACCTTAGGTCTGATTAGCTTTGTACGTGTCCGAAGCTCCTGTATAATGTTTTAAATAATGTTATTGACTTATTCCAGAATCATACATATTTATATGATATCATATATGGTCATATTATTAGCTTCTTGTTAGTAATATTTCATTGTTACTTGTTACTCGGGTCTTTATAACTTTTTGTTCTTATGCGTGTTTTGTCGAATAAATTCTTATTCTTATCTTTAGGTTATAGATAATTCATTTCCAGAATGGTATTAGTGTATTATATACCATATTCATTCATTCAATTCATTTATATAATCATTATGAAATGAAGATCATGTAGAACGAGTCGCATCACATCGTGGAGACGGTATTCCGTACGTACGCACGAGTGATGATATCATTCCTATGATCGTGGAATTGTATTGGAGTATATATATATTATTTCAGTATCAATGTTACTTAATAATAATCATATTTAGTTACTCATTACACCATTATAACCATCCTTGTAAGGTGATGGTGGAAAATAGATTACACCACGGCGTGGAGACGGTATTCCGTACGTACGCACGCGTGGTGATTTCATTTTTCCGTAGGATGGATAGAAGGTGAAATAGGGTTGTTTCATATTTATAATAACATATCAGTATGTAAGTAATACTGATGTTATTACTTTATCATGAAACAACTAACGAAGAAGAAGTTGAAGAAGAAATAAATTGAAAAGATCGGTAATGGATATTACCTCTTCTTTGGAACGCCTCTTTGAATCCTCCACTTAAGGAACTAAGATTGGTCTTTGGAGAAGACCAGGACCTCTAGGATTATTCTAGGGAAGTGGAGAGGAGAAAATGGCAGGGGTTGGCCGAGCTTGAGTGCTCAATTTGGTGTGAGGAGGAGTGGGAGGAGGTGCCCTTTTATAAGGGAGGAGAGGGGCACCTTAGGAATATCTCAAAATATTATTTTATATTAAAGTCAAAATCGGTTTATAATGGTTCCAAAGGGTCTTATTTCGAAGATAAAGTGGGTAAGGGTAGAAATCCTATCAACCAATAGGATTTAGACAAGTTTAGGGTATTATTTTAACCTTATCAATTAGATTTAACTCTAAGTTAAATAATTTAACTTTTACCATGTCTTTTTGTTTTCTTTCACTATATGGTTAATACACTTACTATAACATGCCAAACGAACCCCAAATTGTTTATTATTAAAATATATATCCTTATCTAAGTCATTTGGCCGAACCTTATATTTTTAGGAATAAAATAACAATTAATAATATAATATTTGATTTAAAAACTATTTTGTGTCAATTTTGACACTATTTGATATATGATTTTTGTGAAAGTCATAAAAGAATTATATGTTCGAACCAAGTTGATTAAATCAACATTAATATATCATAGTAACCTATAAAATTAGTTGAATTCATAAAAAGTCTCAAATTACATTTATTTTGGTGTTTATAACATCAATTATGTCAATATTTCATTAATAAGATAATTACTGCATCATCTTTGTGTCATAAATAAATTACATTATTTGATGTCTAAAAATTACAAATAAACTATCATCATGTAGGAAATCTTTTTATCTTTCTAATGAATATTTACAATTGAATTTATCTTATGTATAACCCCATATTAAAAATGATTTACTTATTAAACTTTGATTTTAACTATTTTAACCCTTCTTTAAATAAATTAATAATAAATGTCCTAATCTAATCCAAGTGGGCCTAAATGGTCATATTTTATTCCTAAGTTTGTTTTTGGTCGAATTACACTTGTCCAATAGAATTAGGACATGTGTTAGGGTAATATTAATATCATATTTACCCTTAGTTACCCTATTTACTATTAACCGCGGTAAAAAAAGTAAAAAGTTACTATTCACCAAAAAATTATTTTCATCTCATTGAACCACATTTTAGTCCTTGATATTAACCGTGTCTCTCGGATTTTCGAAATTCCAATCACAGAAGCGGTAAAATTAAGTTTTATGCAAAATTCAGTTTTTAACCTACCACTTAGTGGTTTCACTATTCATCAAAAATTGAAAGTTTTCAGAAACATACCAAAATTTCACCCTAGGCTAATTTCGATATTCTGAGTCCAAAAATGAAGTCCATTTTGAAAAATAAAATTTATAAAATTCCAAAAAGTGGTTATTACTATTCATAACGGCTAGTTTTTATAGCATAATGTTGTTTAGTGAAACTCGGTATTGCGTACGACGCAAGCTATCGAGGAAGGTCGCGATTGCGTGTAAAGCAAGCCAAGAAAGTGTTGTATAGAAAAAGATTCCTTTGATGATTTATATAACATAAAAGTCTCGGGTGTTACATTCTACCCCCCTTAAAAAGAATTTCGCCCTCGAAATTCGTCACTTTGCAACAAACAGATGAGGATACTTCTCCCTCATCATATCCTCAAGCTCCCATGTAGCTTCTTCAAGTTGGTGGTTTCTCCATAAAACTTTCACCAAGCGAGTGGTCTTGTTTCGTATGACTTTTTCGCTATGATCCAGAATCTCTATCGGCTGTTCTTCATAAGAAAGATCTTGCTCCAGCGGTACAACTTCTGAGTTGATTACATGTGAAGGATCTGGTATGTACTTTCTCAGGAGAGATACATGGAACACATCGTGAACTTGAGAGAGATTCGGTGGAAGCGCCAATCGGTAAGCTACCTTCCCAACACGATCCAATATTTCGAAAGGACCGATATATCTAGGGCTCAACTTCCCCTTCTTTCCAAATCTCATAACCCTCTTCCAGGGAGATATTCATAAGAACACTTTATCACCCACTTCAAACTCTAGGTCTTTTCTTCGGTTGTCGGCATAGATTTTCTGTCGACTCTGAGCTGCTCTTATGTGTTGTTGAATAGATCTGACCTTTTCTGCCATTTCATCAACGAGATCAGGTCCTAATAGCTTTCTTTCCCCAACTTCATCCCAGCAAGTTGGAGTCCTGCATTTCTTTCCATAGAGAGCTTCATAAGGAGCCATTTGAATATTGGAGTGAAAGCTATTATTATAAGAAAATTCCACCAAAGGTAGGTGTTGATCCCAACCTCCTTTGAAATCCATAGAGCAAGCTCTCAACATATCTTCTAGGGTTTGAATTGTTCTCTCAGACTGACCGTCTGTCTGGGGATGATAAGCAGTGCTGAAACTCAACTCTGTATCCAGAGTATGCTGAAGACTTCGCCAGAACTTCGAGGTAAATCTCGGATCTCGATCAGATATAATAGAAAGTGGTACTCCATGCAATCTTACCACTTCCTTTACATATATCCTGGCAAGCTGATCTAGAGAGAAATCCTCTCTAATAGGAATGAAGTGTGCAGACTTTGTGAGACGATCAACTATGACCCAGATAGCATTATTGCCTTTGGATGTTTTAGGAAGTCTTGTGACAAAGTCCATAGTGATGTTTTCCCATTTCCATTCGGGTATGGGTAATGGTTGAAACATCCCCTTAGACTTCTGTCTCTCAGCTTTAACTTGTTGACAAACCAAGCATCGAGAGACATATTCAGCAACATCTCTTTTCATGCCATCCCACCAGAAGTACTCTTTCAGGTCCCTATACATCTTCGTGCTTCCAGGATGAATAGAGAATGAAGAACTATGAGCCTCATCCAGCAGCTCTTTCTTTAATTCGGGGATGGGAGGAACACAAACCCGATTCCTGAACTTTATTATCCCATCACAATCAAGGTTGAATTCAGGAACATTTCTCACCTTCTTTTGTAACTCGACATCTTCTTTCTGTGCCTCTTTAATCTTCACATGTATAGATGGTTGAACATTCATTTGAGAAAGATAATATTTTTCCCCTTCCATTATAATTCCAAGATCCATCCTTTGTAAATCCATAAATATTGGATCTTTTGTGATCCTCATCATGGATAAACTAGCATGGTCTTGTCGACTTAATGCATCTGCCACCTTGTTTGCTTTCCCAGGGTGGTAATGGATTGAGCAGTCATAATCCTTAATCAGCTCCAACCATCTTCTTTGACGCATATTCAACTCCTTTTGTGTGAAAATATACTTTAAACTTTTATGATCAGTATAAATATCACACCTTTCACCATAAAGGTAATGCCTCCAAATCTTTAATGAAAAGATTACCGCAGCCAACTCCAAATCATGTGTTGGGTAATTTTGTTCATGGATTTTCAACTGTCGTGAGGCATAAGCTATCACCATATCATTTTGCATAGGAACACACCCCAATCCCTTCTTGGATGCATCACTGTAGATCACAAACCTTTCTCTACTACAAGGCAGTGTGAGCACAGGTGCACTGGATAACCTTCTTTTCAACTCCTTGAAATTCTCTTCACATTCCTCTGTCCAGACAAACTTAACTCCTTTCCGAGTCAACTTGGTGAGTGGATTAGATAATCGTGAAAAATCTTTTACAAAACGTCGATAATATCCAGCCAAACCAAGAAAACTTCGGATCTCAGTTACTGTTGTTGGTCTCGACCATCTTTCGATAACCTCTGTTTTTGCTGGATCCACAGATATCCCCTCTTTTGAGATTATGTGACCCAAAAATGCAACTTTTTGAAGCCAAAATTCACACTTGGTAAATTTGGCATAAAGCTTCTCCTTTCTCAGGGTCTTCAATATAATTCTCAAGTGATCTTCATGTTCTTCCTTGCTCTTTGAATAGACAAGAATATCGTCTATAAAGACTACCACAAATTGATCAAGATAGTCTCTAAAGACTCTATTCATTAGATCCATGAAGATATTAGGGGCATTAGTAAGACCAAATGGCATCACTATAAATTCATAGTGTCCATACCTTGTACGGAAAGCCGTCTTTGGTATATCCTCCCTTTTGACCCTTAATTGATGATACCCTGAACGAAGATCAATCTTGGAAAAGTATTGAGCTCCGCGTAGTTGGTCAAATAAGTCATCAATGCGTGGGAGAGGATATTTGTTCTTGATAGTGATCTTGTTAAGTTCTCGATAATCAATGCAGAGTCTCATTGATCCATCATTCTTCTTAACAAATAGAACAGGTGCTCCCCAAGGTGACGCACTAGGGCGTATGAATCCCTTATCAAGATTCTCTTGGAGTTGCTTCTTCAATTACTGCAACTCAATTGGGGCTATTCTATAAGGTGTCTTTGAAATAGGCAAAGCACCCGGTACGAGTTCTATTGAAAACTCAACTTCACGATTTGGTGGAAGACCCGGTAATTCCTCCGGAAAGACATCATCAAACTCCCTTACAATGGGCATATTCTTAATCGTGAGTTTCTAACCAACCATTTGAGATAAATAACCTTCATTTAGTGGGATCAATACCCATAAGATGGAAGAAATTTCCACTGGAAGGTTATGTTCATCCTTGCAATGGTATACGATCGTAGATTGATCTGGAGTATGAAATGTGACTTCCCTTCTTTGGCAATTGATATGAGCTCCATGTAGAGAAAGCCAATCCATGCCAAGAATCACATCAAATTCCACTAAAGGAAGGATCACTAGATTTTCAGGAAGCACTTTCCCACAAACATCGATCGGAGAAGAATTATAAACTTTTGATGCGATTGATGTGCCATTAGGTGTTGTCACAGCTAACTCAACATCTACTTGTTGAGGTAGTACGGTGATACCCTTAGAAAAGTCTTCAGAAATAAAAGAGTGGGTGGATCCAGAATCAAATAAAACATTTGCTACTTTAGAGTGGATGGTAAGTGTACCTTTCACCACATCGTTATCGTACTCCACATCGCTGATAGAAATTGCATGTGACTTTCCTTTGTCTTTAGCTTTAAGAGTTTGTTGACGTCGACCCTCATCATCAACCCTTGGATTTGGGCATTGATTGGCATAATGCCCCATCTCCTTGCACTTGAAACATTGAAGTGTTGTAGGTTCATTCTGTGTATCCCTTCCTTTTTTTGCGTCATTAGACATCTTCTTCCCATTATCACGGCATTCAAATGCCCGATGACCTTCCTTTCCACATTTAAAACATTTACTTGTCCCTTTAAGACAACTCCCTCCATGTTTCTTTCCACACTTTGAGCATAAGGAAAATCTCATCTTCTTTTCTGTGTGCTCTTTAGATTTTTCTTTGAATTCCATCTTCCTCTTCTTATCAAACCCATGTGACTGATGGGTTACTCCAATCTCCATCTCGACTTTGAGAGCACATCGAACGATTTCCTCGTAGCTATTGAAGTCTCTTATGGCTAACGCCCTTCGAAGACTTGGTTTTAAGCCACTAAAGAATCGATCGATCTTACTCTCAGGTTGGATAATAATACCAGAAGCGTACCTTGCCAGTCTTGTAAAATTTGCTTCATAGGTACCAACAGATTCATCATCCCTTTGCTTCAGTTCAAGAAACTCTTTCTCCATCTTTGTTCGGAGAATACGGGGGAAGTACTTATTGAAAAATAAGTTCTTGAACTCGTCCCATTCCATAGACTCAATTTCATCCCTTTGCCTCGTATTCTTAACAAGATTCCACCATTGATCAGCATCTCCTTCCAAACGATACACTGCTAGGATGACTTTATCATGTTCAGAACATTGAAGAACTGAAAATATCTTTTCAGTAGTACTAATCCATTGTTCAGCAACTAATGGATCAGTAGACCCGCTGAAAGAAGGTGGACGCTGCCTCATGAAGGACTCAACAGAATGTTGCTCCCTCCTTTGCTCGTTTGGAAATCCTGCATGATTCATAGCTTGAGAAAGTTGTGTGAGCATGGCTACAAGATTTTGCATTCCAGCTCCCATATCGTTTGGTTGCTCAGGGGGACAATCATTGCATTGCCCATCGCATTCCGCATTAACACGGTTCCTTCGGGTTCCAGCCATTGACTAAAACCAAGAAGAATAGTGTGAGCAACACTAATTACAATAGGAAACCACATAATTCAAGAATAAAATTTTCATGCTTATGGTCTTATCCTAGGTTATTCAAGGCCATTTCTAAAACACTAAGATTGTGTACTATGCTTAGACTTATCCTTAGGGTTCTTACTAAGGCTTTCACATCCTAGTTTCCAAAGGTTGACTATACCTTTCCTCTGATACCAACTATAACGACCCATACTTCACATACATTGTTAATACTTCGAAATTGAAGCACACTTATTACAACATATGACAAAACCACAAAGGACCGTATAGGTATAGTGTCTTTAGAAACTGGGAAACATAAACAACTGGTTCATAAATCTTCTATAGTGTCTCCCATTTATTTCATCATATCTAGGGTCCCTTTTAGCATATTCTACTTAATATCCATCTTCCTGACCTGGGGAAAAGAAAACATAAAAGGGTGAGCTCAAATGCTCAGCAAGGGCAAATAATGGAAATAAAAATCATATCATGTCTTTTTGAAAATCATAACCTGCACAAGAGATCATAAAATCTTAATAAATCATAGAAGTGAAAATGAGATCCCCATAATCATAACATGAAACTTAAAACTTTGTGGCATGCACACATAATCATGGAAAATCATTTCTTGTTAGTCATGACTCATTGCCAAGACTATCTTAGTGGACAAAGTCCCTTTCTGAATCGAGTAACCCTCGTTTCAGTCCTGTTTCACTGAACCGGTATAACCTACCATTCCAGCCCTGTCTATCTCATGAGATATAAAATCTTTACCCAATGCATTGGAGGGAGATATAGGTCCCACCCATCTTATAATGAATCCTTTCTTATGTGTGCCACATAATCATAAAACATACATCATCGCATAACACATGAAACAAAAATGGGATTCTTCAAACATCATGACATCATAAATCAATTCATATAAGATAAAGGAATTCATAAAAATAATTCCATCACAACATGATCAAATCAATGTAATAATAGGGATAAAAACAGAACCCTTTATTATCTTAGATGGAAAATAATTTTGAAAATCACTTGAACTCCATTCTTGAGGAAAATATCCTTTCTTCTTCAAAAACATTTTTCCTTTCATAACATGTCATACAACTTTAAAATAAAAGAAGTTGATTAAAAATAAACTTGAAAACTTGTAAAGGAAGCTTCTTGGAAACAATGTTTTAAAAATCCATTCATGCCGTATAAGTTAAAAAAACATTCTTCGTACTTTTGTCGGAAAAGTCAAAAAGTACCTCGTACGGAAAAACGACAAAAGATTCCTTTCATATTCTTTACTAAAAACTCACCTAAGAGGAAAATTGGATTTAAACTATTGCAAGTGGATGGAAACAATATTTCATATTGAGGGAACATGGATGTGGATGATAAAATACACCCCAGTAAATACTTACGAATAAACAATCTCGGATAAAAATGAGATTGTGATATTTCCCTTACCTTAGGTCCGATTAGCTTTGTACGTGTCCGAAGCTCCTGTATAATGGTTTAAATAATGTTATTGACTTATTCCAGAATCATACATATTTATATGATATCATATACGGTCATATTATTAGCTTCTTGTTAGTAATATTTCATTGTTACATGTTACTCGGGTCTTTATAACTTTTTGTTCTTATGCGTGTTTTGTCGAATAAATTCTTATTCTTATCTTTAGGTTATAGATAATTAATTTCCAGAATGGTATTAGTGTATTATATACCATATTCATTCATTCAATTCATTTATATAATCATTATGAAATGAATATCATGTAGAACGAGTCGCATCACATCGTGGAGACGGTATTCCGTACGTACGCACGAGTGATGATATCATTCCTATGATCGTGGAATTGTATTGGAGTATATATATATTATTTCAGTATCAATGTTACTTCATAATAATCATATTTAGTTAATCATTACACCATTATAACCATCCTTGTAAGGTGATGGTGGAAAATAGATTACACCACGACGTGGAGACGGTATTCCGTACGTACGCACGCGTGGTGATTTCATTTTTCCGTAGGATGGATAGAAGGTGAAATAGGGTTGTTTCATATTTATAATAACATATCAGTATGTAAGTAATACTGATGTTATTACTTTATCATGAAACAACTAACGAAGAAGAAGTTGAAGAAGAAATAAATTGAAAAGATCGGTAATTGATATTACCTCTTCTTTGGAACGCCTCTTTGAATCCTCCACTTAAGGAACTAAGATTGGTCTTTGGAGAAGACCAGGACCTCTAGGATTATTCTAGGGAAGTTGAGAGGAGAAAATGGCAGGGGTTGGCCGAGCTTGAGTGCTCAATTTGGTGTGAGGAGGAGGGGGAGGAGGTGCCCTTTTATAAGGGAGGAGAGGGGCACCTTTGGAATATCTCAAAATATTATTTTATATTAAAGTCAAAATCGGTTTATAATGGTTCCAAAGGGTCTTATTTCGAAGATAAAGTGGGGAAGGGTCGAAATCCTATCAACCAATAGGATTTAGACAAGTTTAGGGTATTATTTTAACCTTATCAATTAGATTTAACTCTAAGTTAAATAATTTAACTTTTACCATGTCTTTTTGTTTTCTTTCACTATATGGTTAATACACTTACTATAACATGCCAAACGAACCCCAAATTGTTTATTATTAAAATATATATCCTTATCTAAGTCATTTGGCCGAACCTTAGATTTTTAGGAATAAAATAACAATTAATAATATAATATTTGATTTAAAAACTATTTTGTGTCAATTTTGACACTATTTGATATATGATTTTTGTGAAAGTCATAAAAGAATTATATGTTCAAAAAAAGTTGATTACATCAACATTAATATATCATAGTAACCTATAAAATTAGTTGAATTCATAAAAAGTCTCAAATTACATTTATTTTGGTGTTTATAACATCAATTATGTCAATATTTCATTAATAAGATAATTACTGCATCATCTTTGTGTCATAAATAAATTACATTATTTGATGTATAAAAATTACAAATAAAATATCATCATGTAGGAAATCTTTTTAGCTTTCTAATGAATATTTACAATTGAATTTATCTTATGTATAACCCCATATTAAAAATGATTTACTTATTAAACTTTGATTTTAACTATTTTAACCCTTCTTTAAATAAATTAATAATAAATGTCCTAATCTAATCCAAGTGGGCCTAAATGGTCATATTTTATTCCTAAGTTTGTTTTTGGTCGAATTACACTTGTCCAATAGAATTAGGACATGTGTTATGGTAATATTAATATCATATTTACCCTTAGTTACCCTATTTACTATTAACCGCGGTAAAAAAAGTAAAAAGTTACTATTCACCAAAAAATTATTTTCATCTCATTGAACCACATTTTAGTCCTTGATATTAACCGTGTCTCTCGGATTTTCGAAATTCCAATCACAGAAGCGGTAAAATTAAGTTTTATGCAAAATTCAGTTTTTAACCTACCACTTAGTGGTTTCACTATTCATCAAAAATTGAAAGTTTTCAGAAAAATACCAAAATTTCACCCTAGGCTAATTTCGATATTCTGAGTCCAAAAATGAAGTCCATTTTGAAAAATAAAATTTATAAAATTCCAAAAAGTGGTTATTACTATTCATAACGGCTAGTTTTAATAGCATAATGTTGTTTAGTGAAACTCGGTATTGCGTACGACGCAAGCTATCGAGGAAGGTCGCGATTGCGTGTAAAGCAAGCCAAGCAAGTGTTGTATAGAAAAAGATTCCTTTGATGATTTATATAACATAAAAGTCTCGGGTGTTACAATTTCTACTCAAAGGAAGGCCTCTAAGTTTCAGTGAGGGATGTTGGAAGGATATTTGGGCCTGGTGTGGTAGATCTAAATATCATTGGAGGTGTGATTTTGAGAGAAGGTGAAGTACGTTTTTATAAGAGAGGTGACATTACCTTTAAGATAAGTTTGAAATATTATTTTATTATAAAATTATTTTCGGTTTCTTATGGCTCTATATTGATTTATTTCGAATCTAAGGTGGGGATGGGTTGATAAAATCTCAACCAACTGGTTTTAGACATGTTTAGGTCACCATATTAACCCTATCTTTTAGATTTAACTCTTAGTTAAATAGATTAACTTTTACCCTGTACTGTTTTATTATTATAATAAATGGTTAATAAACATACTATTAGATGAAGAGAGAACCTCAAGTGGTTCATTATTGACACATAGAATCTTTTCTAAGTTCTTTTGTCGATCCTTTCGGGTTTAGTAGTATTTTATCATTTAATTAAATATTATTTGTTTTAAAAACTCATTTGTGTCAATTTTGACACTATTTAGTATTTGGTTTTTTTAATTGTCAGAAAAAAATTATTACATATAACTAAATTAATTTAATCAACCATAACATGTCATTTTAATATAAAAAAATCATGTAATGCATCAAAAGATTCAATCTACATTTTTTATTTTTTATAATAATATTTCATTTATAAATTAATTACAACATCATCATTATGTCATAAATAAATTTAATTATTTAATCTTCAAAAATTGTAAAAAAAATACCATGATGTAGTAAAAATTTTCAGATTTCTAATTAATATTATTGTAGAATTTATATTATGTATAACCCAATATTAAAAATAGTTTAGTTATTAAACATTGAATTTAAAACTTTTAACTCTTCTTTAAATAAAATAATAATTATTATTCAAATCTAATCCAAGGGATGAAAAGGATCATATTTTATTCTTATGGTTGGTTTAGGTCGAAATGAACTTATCCAATAGAATTAGGACATGTGGTAGGGTGATTATAATATCATTTTTACCATTAATTACCTAATTTACTTTTAACCATGGTAAATAAAAGTCAAAAGTTACTCTTCACTAGAAATGATTGTCATCATATTGAAACACATTTTATATACTCATGTCAACTATTTCTCTCATATTTTTATATTTCAATTCACAGAAGTGGTAAAATTACGTTTTATGAAAATTTTCAAATGTGCCTAGAAGATGGGTAAAAGACATTAAAAAGTTCATTAATATTTTAAACATCTAATAATATTATAAAATGACTCCAATGAATTAAATTTAACTTATATAGGTATTATATATCATCATTTACTTAAAATAAATTTAAATAAAATAAATAATTATTTAATTAAAAAACTTGGTTTAAAACAATAACAAAGTGTTTTCACTATTAATCAAAAATTGAATATTTTCATAAAAATAACAAAAATTCACCCTAATAAAATTTTAATATTATGAATTCAAAATTGAATTCTATTTTACCAAATTCAAGTCATATAAGTTTCATTAATTAATCAATAATTAATTCCCATTGTGAAAACCAAAAAGTGGGTTTTTAAAAAGTAAAAACTATCATAATATTAACATGTGTTTATGTTAAATTTAAATGTGAAATTACTTAAAATGATGAACATAGTATTAAACGATAAAAATATAATCTAATTATACTTCCAAAACATTCAAATAAGTAATTTAACACTATAAATTATTTTGATTAAAACAATTTTTTTCATTAAAAATTTGTAATTTTCACTTTTCTTCAAAATATGAATATTATCAGAAAAGTACCAAATATTTATCCAAAATAATGTTTTATGAGACGTTTCTAAAAAATAATTTAATTTCATTAAATGGAATGTTTAAAATATTGTTTTTAAAAAAGAGTTCCCCATTAAAGGCGGTAAAATTGTTTTTTTTAATACATCTTTTATATGAAAAAATAAATCTGTTCATATATTATGTCTAAAAAACTTATAATATCGATCATAAAATTATATATAGTGCATAAAATTCAAAATTATGTGAATATTATTCATAACCTCTTTTTGAATGGCTAGTTTGGAAAGTCGTGGTGCGATTGAACTAAGTATTGCATGTAGCGCAAGTTATTGAATTACATTGAAGAGATAATGTACAATGAAATCATGGGGTTTTAGAGTAATGATAATTGAGCATATGTTATTGTGGAAGTTTTGTGAAATTCTTAAATAATTGAATAAAGCGATAGTGAAGGGGTATAAGTAGACGTAAGAGTTAACATTTATTTTGAATTTGAAAATTCCTATGAATAGATAGATGTTTGGGGATCAAAAAAAAAGAAAACAAAACAATATGGTTCTTGTGGACAAGCTTTATATGTTGAACCAGGAAAACGATTAGTCTAAGATGAATAAATAAATTGAAAAACAGAAGTATTTAATAAAAAAAATCTCAAAAAAGGTGGTGGGTGGAAACACAAAATTGATATACAAAAAATAGATATCAATATTTTGACTAATATTAGACGAGAACAAATAAAATGTATCGAAGTTCTTAAAGACGATTTTTTTAGTACGTGAAGAATAACGAAAAATCAAGAGAAACACGTGATTCTTAAAAAAGTGCAAAAACAGCAGAGCGAAAATAAAAATGTAGAATTCTGAGTTCTAGTGAAGAAGACAAAGGAGTGTTAAAAATGAAAAATTATTGATTAGAATTATCTAGTTGTTATGGGATGTGATCACAAAATGAATGTATTAATTATTAATGTAATACCACAAGCTGCCACTTTGAGGTTGATGATTGATTTGGTTACGAATTAGAATCATAAGACTCAGAGATCCCAAGTGAGAACCAATAGTGTACTATTTCCACAAAGGAATGAACTCTGCATTTGATTCTGTTGTTTTGGAAGGATAAGACACTAACAAAATGTCTTTTCCATAGCAAAGAGGAATCAAAGGGAACACGTACAATAGAGAATGAATTATTAGTCTCAATAATCTGGGACATCATTTGATGGGAACTGTTTCATGTGTGGAGTATTCAGTAACAAGGTAACATATTGCTCATTACCAATATATAGAAATGAATAAAAGAAAAATGAATGTAACCATAAATAGTAGATAAATGAATAATCAGATGATATGAAAATGAAAAATAAATTTTCAGCTCTATGAGATGAAGATGATCCATCTTACTTTGGGGAAGATCGATATTATCAATTTTTTCTAGTTATGAAGTAAAAAATATGGATGGAAAACTAAATTATTTATAAATAAGTAGTGGTTGTATAGATTTCTTTTAAATCATTACATCACACTGGAATCTTGATTAATGATAGTGGATTTTAATCTCATATGACAAGAAATAAAGATATTGTAAGGACCCGTAAATTTCATAGAAAATTATTTTCTTAAATTATTTGAGATTGTACGAGTACGCAGTTTTTAACGGCACCTGATTCCGAGGCCTGGTGTGCTCAGAATCAGTTTCCGAAGTTTATCTCGGTTACGTTCAGTGAACGAATGAGCAGGTTTTTTTAACATTTGAACCGGTGCTCGGAATCAAAATCCGAGGGCGCCGATGAAACCGAAACGCCATTAATTTCTTAAGAAGACCTTTTCTAGAGTTGCGTTTTATCAGAAAGAGTTGTTTAAAAATGTGGTTTAAGTGTATGTAAAATAAAATGTGCTATATTTTATTTCCCCTTTATACGTAATTATATCCCATGTGAGGGAGTTGGGGTGGGACCCACTCGACTCTTGTTAGGATATTAGTGAGGTGGGGCCCACACGAGCCCCACCCCTTCAAATTCCATAACCCCTCTAAACCTCCCTTGTATTAAATGTTGTGGCTACCTCTATTCCTCATAAATGCATGCCAGCCTATCTCACCATTAATATTGTCAATTCAAGACTAATAAATTAACTGAGTTGAAGGTTTTTGATTTTTTAAAAATGTTGGCATGAGTAATAAAATAACGCAAGAGCCTTATTTTATTTTTGGTTGTTTTGTTTTGGGGAGTTATTGGAGAGAATACTCCAAGTCTCGAAGAACTACACCTTCTACGTTGAAGAACATCGAGACATCGATGAATAACACTGTCACGCCTTTCATCTTCCCTCCAAGTCAATGAAAGAGATATGCCGCTTCTTCCATGGACGTTCTCCGTCGACATACACAGAGCCTCACCCGCAACGCCATATTCCACAACGCGAGCTTCCTCGAACTTCTTTGAAGTAGGGGTTGTTTATCATTCATGAATTATTATTTGTTGTTCTTCGTTAATTCCTGGATGCTTGTTATCAATATAAAGGGAGGAGGTCAGACCACATGAAAATGGCCGACCCTCCTCCCCCTTTTTTGTTGGACTTCGTTTTGGTTTGGAATGGAGGCGGCGCGGTGCAACTTCACCACACGAGAATGTGGGAATTGCGGCCGGTGTGGGCCGCTGCGCAAGAGCACGGCGCCTTCACACCGCGACGTAGAGGCCAAAAGAGGCTGCAACCGGAGCCAGGACACGGTGGAGGGGTGTGGCGCCGGAGCGCTGCTCCGTTCGGACAAGGGCCGCGGCGGTGCAGAGGAGGGCGGTCGGTCTCCGCTGGCAGCCGGTGCTCCAGGAGGCGGGACTAGCAGGTCCCGCGGCGGCTCTGGAAAGCCATTACGGCCGGTCGATTCGAGAAGTCTGGGGGTCGTAACCCTCAGCCAGCGCACCTAGGTCGGACCCCACATGGGTCTGACTTTTTGGGAAAATAGGGGTGTAGTGCCCCCCCCCCCTTTCGCGTCCGCTCAGCGTGCGGGCGCCTGCAGAGGGCTGGACCGGCCGCACCGGGCCGGACCGCCCACGCCGGGTCGGGCCGCCCGCGCTGGGCCAGGCCGCACCAGCTGAGCCGAGCTGCGGCAGCTCGGCCAGGCCGCACCCAATCGGCCCGGACCCAGACCCGGTGCGGGTCGACCCAGGGGTATTGGGCCGGGTCGGACCGGGCCCAAACCCCCTGTTTCCAGAAAGATCTGTTCAAATGCCCATAACATGGGATACAATCCTCCGATCAACACAACATCGGTTGCGTAGTGATCCTTGGATTGAGATGGTTGTTTTTGTATATTACACTCAAGGATTCAGAAAACTTTGGGTATGGTTGGGTTGGTTCGAACACGAAACCAACCGGGTCCTCGGAGTGGAAACACTTATAACTTGAGCTCCGAACGTCCAATTGACGTTTCGTAGACATTGTTGGATTCCTCGGAGTGAGAAGGTTATTTTGGCTTACTCTTCTCGATGATTGGACACAACTGGAGTATGTTCGTGTTGGTTTTAGCTTAAAAACCAACTGTGCCCCTGGGAAAAAATGCCAATAACTCTCAGACCGAGCGTCTGATTGATGTGTCGTCTGTCGCATAGAGTTCCTATTGACGAGAAAAAACTTTGAAATACATAAACTCTATACATCTTGACAATTGATGTATCAACCCCTTCGCTCGTGGAACAGACCCTCCTGGAAACGAGCGTGCTATATGCGGGAACCCTAGAGCTGGTTGCGACTATGATGACGATGACGACTATACATATACCCTCTATGGGTTTGGTAGCGACGACGACCATACTGGAATCCTATGTCGGTTCGATGGCAATGACTATTGTTCTTGTATCCTATGTGGGTCCGGCAGTATTTGACTACTGTTCTTGTATCCAATGTGGGTTCGGCAGTATTTGACTATGTACTTGTATCCTATGTGGGTCCAGCAGAGTAGCTTGTCTTGTATCCTTTGTTGGTCCAACAACGTAGCTTCTCCTGTATCCTATGTGGGTCCGATAGCTTAGATGAATCTATGGCTACATCTAATCTTCTCTATCGTCTTACGAAGAAGTATACCTATGTGAGCTGAGTCTTAACTTACAGTCATAGTCATCGATATGATTGTTGGGCTTTCCTATGTGGATTGGGTTGCACTTTTCTCTGTGGATTAGGTTGTGAATTCCTATGTGGAATGGGTTATGTTTTCCTATGTGGACTGGGTTGTACCTGGGCTTGTGTGCTGGAGCCGATCTAGAATTGATGACTTAGGTATATGTATGGGCATATACATATGTAGAGTTGGTTGTTACTTCATGATTGTATATTTCCTTTGTGGATTATCCTCCATGGATTCTGGGAGACCTTCGGGGGTCTCAGGGTCCCTACTGAGTAGCGTATACTCACCCCTCCATGGTCTATAATAGCACTACATTGTGTTGGATGCAGACAATGGACAACGCTGATCGAGGTAGGAGCTCGTGAAGCTGGACCGTACCTGGAGGTGGATTACTGGACGGGACGTACACGGGGCAGACAGTTGGAGCGGAGGAGCGGAGGAGACTATATGTACCCACCATTCAGGTGGGATTTCTAGAGGACAGCTCGGTGTTTCTGTTTTACTTATCTTCCATTGTACTCTCTTTTAAGTTGTACTTTACATTCAGTTGGGCTTGTATTTTGGCCCATTTAATTTCCAGCACTTACTTTCCACCACTTACTTTTGTACTCAGTTTAATTAATGTTTATTTCATCTTGCATACTCTATGGTTTTTGTTTTCTCACATAAAGGAAATACCTTCCCTTATATCGAGATTTATGCCTTTGGTTCTAGTCTCCTGCCCCGGGCCTATGGAAGGTAGGATTGGGGTAGTCACGGCACGGGTCCCGAGGACGGGTCGTGTCAAATTGGTATCAGAGGAGTTCGGTTCTACCATAGAACTCAGGACTCTGATCTTTGTGAAGCAATAGTGTTAAGGGTATTGAGTGTGGTTAATAGTCCAGGGAGTCTAGTGTGGGTGCGGCAACCGACATATCCATAAACCAAGACCCTGACTTCTAATTTCTGACTCAGTGCACGAAAAAATTGATTCCATGAGTGTTTCAAAGTTTTCTTTGTGATTACTTGTGTCAGGTCACCAGGTATATTGTACTGACCTCGGCGCACCTGTTTCATTTCAGGATGGCTCCACGATGGCAGCCAACTAGGGTTCCATGCTTTGTGTGAGATGACAGCCCACCGAGCGACAAGACCTCGGTGCAGGGCCATATTACAGTGGAGGCACCAGCGATACTTCTACCTGCCGAGCCACTGATGCCACCATCCCCAGCAGCTGAGAGTGCACGTCACCTAAGTGCACTGCACGAATTTCATCATCAGAGACCACCCAGGTACCATGGGGAGATGGACCCTCAGGTAGCTGAGGATTGGAAGGAGGCTGTTGTATGAGTTTTCAAGTTAGTAGGGACACCAGCAGACCTCATGGTGATCCTTACAGTGAGTCTTCTGCATGCGGCAGTAGGTAGATGGTGGAGCCTGATGCTCTAGGTGCACGACGAGGCATCTCTCCTTTGGTCGGACTTCGTGATCCTCTTCCTCTTGGAGTCCATTCTATCCACCCTCCCTGTGGTGCACATTTAGAAGTTACTGAAGCAGCGGCAGGGCAGCATGACGGTAGCCCAGTACTCGGAGATATTTACCGATCTCTCGCGCTATTCCAAGGGCATGGTACATGACCCATTCTTCTGGGCCTAGACCTTCGAGCAGGGATTGAGGAATGAGATCAGGTATCTGATGATCTCCCTCAGCATTCTGACGCATGAAGGAGTACTGGAGTGAGCCCTTCTTGTAGAGAGCTTTTTTGCTGAGCTTATACCAGCAGCGAGACCTACCGCATGGCGGTACGTAGCGGAGTCTTCTACATTAGGCTATCGACAGATGTCATAGGGGTCCAAGTGGACCAGAACATCAGTCAAAAGACATAATGATACTGGCACGAAGGTGCGGGACACACGGCGCAGAGCCAGCCTTCCGAGGAGCAGACAGTGCTATGCATGCGGCTGGCAGGGCCACATGGCTCGTGACTGCCCGACCCGCCTTGTAGAGGAGCAGCAGACGGTTGAGGGACCACCCAGGCAGAGGCAGAGGTTTGACCGTGGAAGTCCGCAGGGAGTAGGTGGACGAGGCAGAGGTGTTGGCCGAGCAGTAGGTGGTGGGTGATTTTTTGAGGCTCTACCACCACCCCCACCACAAGGAGGTCCACCCCGACCACAGTGAGCTGGCGGATAGAGATAGGCCCATCTCCAGGCAGTGGAGGCCTACGACCACGGTGCACCTGAGATGATTAGAGGTACTATATGTGTCTACTCCACCCTTCCTGTAGTTCTCATAGACATAAGAGCGAGTCATTCATTAATTGTCGCTTTCCTTGTTCGGAGCATAGAGATTCCGACAGAGTCATTGGCTCGATCCTTACGGCTAGAGACTCTTACAAGAGCAGACTCAATGATTACACACTGGTTCCGGAAGTATGAGCTTACTCTAGGAGGTGAGAGTTTTGTCTGTGATCTTCTTGTAGCGGAATCTATGCCTTGCGATGTCATCTTGACATGGATTGGTTATCTACGGTCCACGTTCAAATCCATTGTATTAAGCGCAAGGTGCGGTGTGTCCACACCTATGGGAGCGGATCACCTTCACCGATGATAAGGGAGCCATTGTAGTGTAGGATGGACTCACGAAGAGGAGAGGACAACCGATCACTTATCAGTTGGCTAGCCTCATCCTAGGAGCAGTTTATGTGCGGAGTCCGAGTTTCCCTATTGTGGTAGATCAGTATGCGGACGTTTTTCCTAACGACATTCCAGGACCACTTCTTCGTAGGGAGGTAGACATCTATATTGACATGTACCCCGGGACAACCCCGATATCTACTCCAGCATATCATATGTCTCCTGTTGAGCTTTGATAGCTACCGGTACAGCTTGAGGACTTGTAGGGCAAGGGATTCATTCGACCCAGTGTTTTACCCTGGGCTTCCCCGATTTGGTTTGCCAAGAAAGCAGATGGGAGCTTGCGATTGTGTGTCGAATACCTTCACCTGAACCAGGTGATTATGAATAACAAGTATCCACATCTGAGGACTGATGACCTCTTCGATCAGCTCAAGGGAGTACGATGGTTCTCGAAGATAGACCTCAGGTCAGGCTATCAATAGCTCAGTGTTCGGGACGAGGATGTGCAGAAGATAGCTTTCAGGTGTCAGTATGGCCACCGTGAGTTCTTGGTTATGTCTTTTGGCATAACCAACGCTCCAGCGGTTTCCATGAGTCTCATGAACAAGATCTTCCAGCCTTATCTTGATCGATTTTTTGTAGTCTTCATCGACGGCATATTGATATACTCGACTACATTGGAGGAGCACGGCTACCACTTGCGCGTTGTACTAGACAAACTCCATGAGCACCAGCTTTATGGTAAGCTCTCGAAGTTTCAGTTCGTGATACGTGAGGTCCACTTCTTGGTACAAGTCATCTATGAGGTGGGAGTTGTGGTGGATCCTGTGAAGATCGAGGCAGTGCAAGATAGGGAGCCACCCATGAGCGTGACGGAGGTGCAGAGTTTCCTAGGTTTGGCTGCGTACTACCGGAGATTTGTGCCAGACTTCTCCAGAGTAGTAGCACTTCTTACAGTTTTTTCAAAGAATGGGAAACCCTTCATGTGGTTAGAAAAATGTCCGCAGAGCTTCCAAGAGCTGAGACATAGATTGCCAGTGCACCCATCTTGAGGCTACCGGAGGAGGGAGTAGGGTACGTAGTCTACTGTGATGAATCAGGAACCGGACTTGGGTGTGTCCTGATGCAGAAGCGAGCAATGATCACCTATGGATCATGGTAGTTGAGGAAAAATGAGCATAACTATGCTACCCATGACCTGGAGTTAGAAGTAGTGGTCTTCGCTCTGAATATGTGGCAGCACTATCTGGTGGGCAAGCGCTTTACAGTCTACTCTGACAACCAGAGTCTCAGGTACATCTTCTCGCAGAAGGACTTGAACCTAAGACAGTGATTATGGCTCGAATTCCTCTAGGAATATGAATTTGAGATAGTCTATACTCCTGGAAAGGAGAACGTAGTAGCCGATTCTCTCAGCAGGAGGACGGGAATTCAACTTCTTGGAGATGCGACAGAGAAGTTAGCCGCTCTGCAAGTATCCTTCGTGGATAGAGATGGGGCAGCCTTCCTTCAGTCACTCAAAGTCACACCTCCACTTCTCCAGTGGGTCAGAGAGGCACAGTGTGGGGACATTGACTGTGGGATGCAAGGTGCAAATATTTCCACAGGGTAGGCACCTGATGGTTTTTATATATGCGGATATCATGTCATCCTTTTCAGAGGACGTACCATGGTACCAGCGGCTTTATAGGAGGAGGTGCTGAGAGAGTTTCACACTTCCCTTTTGGTGGTACATCCAGGGGTAGTGAAGTTGTACCAGGATCTCAGACAACAGTACTGGTGGTAGGGTATGAAGAAGGTTGGAGAAGAGTTTGTTTCTCGATGCCTCACCTGCTAGCAGGTGAAGACGGAGCACCAGGTACCAGCAGGCTTGGTACAACACTTGGAGATCCCGGAGTGGAAGTGGGACGAGATATCTATGGATTTCGTGACTAGACATCCACATACTTCCAGATGTCACAACTCCATTTGGGTGATTGTCGACTGACTCACCATGTCGGCCCACCTTTTACCCATCAGAGAGCAGGGCTCAGTGGATAGCATGGGACACATCTACATTCAGGAGATCGTACGACTTCATGGTGTTCCATCATCTATCGTATCTGATTGAGATGCTCACTTTACTTCTCATCTTTGGAAGGGTTTGCAGGAGGAATTCAGGACGTAGTTACGCCTGAGCACCACTTTTCGCCCTCAGACGGATGGTCAGATGGAGATGACCATTCAGACTCTCGAAGACAAGCTACCTGCATGTGTCCTCGACTTTGGTCGTATTTGGGAGGATCATCTACCCTTGGTGGAGTTTTCGTACAACAACAGCTACCACTCCACCATCGGGATGGCACCATATGAGGCATTGTACGGTCGACCGTGCAGATCACCTCTGTGCTAGACAGACCCTGGGGAGTTAGCACTTGTGGGACCAGATATGGTTCTGGCCACGACAGAGAAGGTTCAGGTCATCCAGGAGTGGATGAGGAAAGCTCAGAGCTAACAGAAGTCTTATGCTGACAGGAGGTGGAAACCACTGGAGTTCGATGATGGAGACCACGTTTTCTTACGGGTCTCACCTCGACGTGGATTACAGAGATTTGGCTGGGGTGGCAAGTAATCTCTGCGCTTCATCAGACCATTCTAGGTTCTCAGCAGGATATACAAGGTGGATTACCGCCTAGCTCTACTACCTCAGTTGCACCGGATGCACCGCGTCTTCCACGTATCTTAGCTGAGGAGATACTTGCACAACTCGACACTTATCATCGACCATGGGGAGCTGGACATTAATGACGGGGTGAATTTCGCAGTGGTCCCAGTAGAGATCGAGGATTAACAGGAGTGGGTCCTACATGGGCATTCTATTCCTCTAGTGTGCATCAGGTGGCAGCACGGGAACCTCTAGGAGATCACTTGGGAGTGGGAGGCTTAGATGTGTGCTCAATACCCTCATTTGTTTCCCTAGTTTGTGATGTATCTTTATGGGGACGTAAAGCCTTGAGGTGGGAGTAATGTAATTACACGTAAATTTCAAATAAATTTTTTTTCTTAAATTCTATTCGATTTTATGAGTATGCAGTATCTGACGGAACCTGATTCTGAGGTCCGTTGTGCCCAGAAATATTTTCCAAAGTTTAGCTCGGGTACGTTCGGTGAACGAATGAGCGGGTTTTCCTAACTTTTGTATAGTTGCTGGGAATCGCAATCTGAGGGCTTTGATGAAACCGCAACACCGGTAATTACTTAAGAAGACCTTTTATAGAGTTGCGTTTGCTCGGTAAGAGTTGTTTAAAAATGTGGATTATGTGTAAGTTAAATAAAATTGTGCTAAATTTTATTTCTCCTTTCTAATTAATTATATCCCATGTGAGGGAGTTGGGGTGGGACTCTCTTGACTCTTGTTAGGATATTAGTGAGGTGGCGCCCACACGAGCCCCAACCCTTCAAATTCCCTTACCCCTCTAATCCTCCCTTGTATTAAATGTTTTATCTACCTATCTTCTTCATAAATGCATGCCAGCCTATCTCACCATTAATTTTTTCAATTCAAGACTAATTTATTAAGTGAGTTAAGGTTTTTGATTTTTAACAAATGTTGGCATGAGTAATAAAATAAGGCAAGAGCCTTATTTTATTTTTGGTTGTTTTGTTGAGTGGAGTTTTTGGAGAGAATACTCCAAGTCTCGAAGAACATCATCTTCTACGTTGAAGAACGCCGAGACTTTGATGAAGAACGTTGTCACACCTTTCATCTTCCCTCCGCGTCAAAGAAAGGGAGATGTCGCTTCTTCCATAGACGTTCTCCGTCGACATACATGGAGCCCCACCCGCGACGCCGTCTTCAGCGACATGAGCTTCCTTGAACTCCATTGAGGTAGGGGTTGTTTCATCGTTCAAGAATTATTATTTGAAATTCTTCATTACTTCTTGTACGCTTGTTATCAATATAACTAGAGGAGGTCAAACCACATGAACATGGCTGACCTTCATCCCCATTGTTGTTGGACTTCGTTGTGTTTTGGAACGGAGGGGGAGCCGTGCAACGACACCACGCGGGAACAATGGAATCACGGCCGGTGCGGGCCGCGATGAAGGAGTGCGGCGCCGTCGCGCCGTTTAGGCCGAAAGAGGCCACGGCCAGGGCGGGCCGCGAAAGAGGGGCATGGTGCCATCAGATAGTACCAGTCGGAAAAGGGTCGGAACAGTGCAGAGGAGGGTGGACAAACTCCACCGGCCACCGGTGCTCTAGGAGGCAGGACCAGTAGGTCCCGCGGCAGCTCCGGATAGCCATTACGGCAGGATGATTCAATAAGTCCGAGTGTCATTACCCTCGGCTAGCATGCCTAGGGTGGACCCCATAGGGGTCCGCCATTTTGGGAAAACAGGGGGATAATGCCCCCCAACCCTTCTACGTCTGCTCAGCGCACGGGCGCCCGCACAGGGCCGGACAGCCCGTGCCGGACCGGCTGCCCGCGCTGGGCTGGACCCCCACGCCGAGTCGGGATACACTAGCTGGGTCGAGCCGCGCCATCCAGGCTGCGCTGTGCCCAACCGGGCCGAACCCAGACCCAGGTCGGGTCGACCCGGTTCGGGCCGACCCAGGGGGTATTGGGCCGGGTCGGACCGGGCCCAAACCCCCTGTTTCTGAAAAGATCCATTCAATTGCCCATAACATGGTCTACAGTCCTTAGATCAATGCACCATCAGTTGTGCAGTGATACTTGGATCGATTCGGTCGTTTTTGTATATTACACTCTAGGTTTGGGAGAACTTTGGGTATGGCCAGGTGGGTTCGAACACAAAACCAACCGGGCCCTCGGAGCGGAAACGCTTATAACATGAGCTCCGGATGTCTGATTGACATGCTGTCGACTTTTTTGGATTCCTCTTATTGAGAAGGTTCTCTTGGATTACTCATCTCATGGTTTGGATGCAGTTAGAGTACGGTCGGGTTGGTTTTAGCTTAAAAACCAATCGGGCCCCTATGAGGAAAAAGCCAATAACGCTCAGACTGGGCGTCTGATTGACGCACCGTCTGTCGCACTGAGTTCCTATTGACGGCACAGAACATTGTGATACATCAAATCTGGACTTCGTGATATTTGATGTATTGACCCCTTGGCTTGTGGAGTGGACCCTCCTGGAAATGAGCGTGCTGTGTGCGGGAACACTAGAGCTGGCTACGACGGCGATGATGATGACGACTGTACTCAGATCCTCCGTGGGTTCGGCAGCAATGATGACCATACTGGAATCCTCTGTGGGTTTGATGGCGATGAATACTGTTCTTGTATCCTATGTGGTTCTAACAGTATTTGAATACTATTCTTGTATCTTATGTGGGTCTAAAAGTATTTGACTCTGTACTTGTATCCTATGTGGGTCTGATAGAGTAGCTGGTCTTGTATCCTTTGTGTGTCTGACAGCATAGCTTGTATTGTATCCTATGTGGGTCTGACAGCTTTGATGAATCAGTGGCTACATCTTATCATCTTTATTGTATTACGAAGAAGTATACCTGTGTGAGATGAGTCCTAACTTACAGTCATAATTATTTATATGATTGTTGTGCTTTCTTGTGTGGATTGGGTTTCACTTTCCTGTGTGGATTGGGTTGTGAATTCCTATGTGGAATGGGTTATGTTTGCCTTTTTGGACTGGGTTGTACTTGGACTAGTGTGCTAGAGCCGAGCTGGAATTGATGACTTGGGTATATGTTTGGGCATATACCTATGTAGAGTTAGTTGTTACTTCATGATTGTATCTTTCCATTGTGGATTATCCTCCGTGGATTATGGGAGACCTTCGGGGGTCTCGAGGTCTATACTGAGTAGGGTATACTCACCCCTGCACGGGCTATGCCCAAACTACATGGTGTTGGATGTAGAAGACGGACAACGCTGATTGAGGTAGGAGCACGTGGAGCTGGACGGTACCTGGAGGTGGATTACTGGACGGGACGTATAAGGGGTGGATGGTTGGAGATAAGGAGCGGAGGAGACTATCTGTACCAACCCATCAGTTGGGATTTCCAGAGTACGACTCGATGTTTCTGTTTTACTTTTCTGTCGATGTATTCTCTTTTAAGTTGTACTTTACTTCCAGTTGGGTTTGTATTCTGACCCATTTACTTTCCAACACTTACTTTTGTACTCAGTTTACTTAGTATTTACTTCATCTTTCATAATCTGTGGTGTTTGTTTTCATACATAAAGGCAATGCCTTCCATTATATTAGGATTTACGCATTTGGTGCTAATCGCCAGCCCCTGGCCTATGGAATGCGGGCTTGGGGTTGTCACGGCACGGGTCCTGAAGACGGTTCGTGACAGATATGTTGATCAAAAATAGGTACCAAAAGAAATGTGTAATAATATTTGGAAAGGATGAAGGCCTAATGATTTTTTTCTAAGGTAAAATCCATTTTTTGGGGAAAAGACATGATACATGATGATGTCATAGTTATTGAAGGTCTCAACAAAAACTTTCTTAGTGTTAGTCAACTATGTGACTTAGAACATTCCATAATATTATCAATGAAATTATGTGTCATCAAGTAAAAATATGGTGCAATTTGTTTTAAGGATAGTGTAAAAAATGAAACCCCTATCTTGTGAGTGCATAAGAAGATACATGTTTTCTATATAATGAAGAAGAGAACATGTTATGGAATAAACGTCTTATCCCCATGAGAAAAATTTTCTTGGATGATCTTGTGAAATATTACTATTACCATGATGTCACAAGGTTAACACATGACCATATTCAAATATGTGAACACTTTTAATAAGGTATGATCATTCAAAAACATTTAAAGAAAAATAGAAAAGGTCATCAAGAGTGATTGAGTTGGTGCACATTGATGTTTGTGGACCCATTTCACCAAGAGAAATGGATGGGGAGGAGTTACTATATTTTATTTATTGATTATTTTAGCATAATGAAGTTGGTATCAATCATCCCCTACAAGTATAAGGTGTTCAGTTTCATTACAATATATAGATGGGTAGTAGAAACTTTTCTAGGTAACAAATTCACAAGATCCGAAAAGATACTAGAACTAGGTTCAAAAATAGCCAAGTAGAGGATTATATAGAGAAACATGGCATAAGGTACCAAGTTTATACTATAAGAAATACTAAAAATAATTTATTATTAGATAGAATAAATAAAATTATCAAAAAACATGGCTAGAACAATGCTAATTGAGAAAGACATTCTAGGGAAGTTTTGGAATGAATTAGTGGTGACATGAGCCTATAGATCAAAAATATTATTGTTATGTCAAAAAGAAGAGGAAACCCACACGAGATATGGTGTTGAAATAAGCCATCATTGTAGTACTTTTGAGTCTTCTGATGTAAGTGTTTCATTATCAATAAAGAGAAACACAGGAAGATTGAGTCCCATAGATATGAATGGATATTTATTTTATACTCAATAAAAATCAATGTATATAAATTCTTCTATAAGTGGTTGATAAAGGTAGTTAAAATACATGATGGGTCAATATTGGAGAATGAGCTGATTCTTCAACAAATACATGATTAGTCTTAAGAGGATATTGATGAAGAAATGAGAAGATCAGTGTATACAACAGTTCCAAACACTGATATAGAAGATGATTATGATAATGAAAATGTTGGGCATAATTAAATATCAACACAATGATTGAAGAGAAGAGATGAAATTGAGAGATAGAACATAATTATTGACCAGACTACTCTATTACATATATTGATGATAAAGACTCTACAATTTGAATCATACATATATCAGTTATAGAGAAAATGTTTTAATGAATCTATTATAGATGACAATTGGTATTATGATATGAATGAATAGCTTGACCAAATTGAGAATAACCAGACATGGGAGACTGTTTCAATGAAAATAGATAAGAAATTCATTGGGACTAAATGGGAATTTTACAACATAATAACTGATCATTTTATGGTAATTCAAAAAAATAAACGACTCGTGTAAAAAGGGTAATCCTAGATTTAGGGTATCGATGTTGATGAAACATTTTATCTTATTGCATGGATTGAGACAATCTAACTATTCTTGGCTATTCTAGTGAAAAGAATGTTTATTTTTTTCCTAATGGATGTTAATTAAACATTCCTAAATGGTGATTAGGAAGAAGACATTTACATTGTGAATCCAATTTCTTTATCATTCATGAAAATGAGAATAGATTTTTTCATGTGATAAATTCACTTTATGGGTAGAAGAAACCACCAAGTGCATGATAATGAAAGCCTAGCCAATTTTTGAAGAAGCATGGTTTTTAGTGTGGAGGATTTGATTACAATATGTAGGAAAAAATGAAGGTAGTCGAAATATGATGGTTCTAGTATATTTCGATGACATAGTGTTTAGTGGATCAGATGGAGCACTACATAAAAAATGTTTAGAAGTCATGAAAAGAGAGTTCTTAATGTCAATGATTGGGGAAATAGTGTTTATACTTGGTTTACAAAAAACACATGAAATCAATGGAACATTCATTTTTTTAATAAATTTGTTCCAAATATATTTTGAGGAGATATGTACTGGATAATTACAAGGAGATGAAGACTCCAGTGGCTACCTAGATGAATCTTTCTAGGGATGATGAAGGCAAAGTAGTTAATTTTACACAATACATATATATCAATGGATGCCTATTATAATTAATAGAGACAAGACCAGATATTGTTTTTTTCCAAATTTCAAGAATCACTGTATCAAATAAATCCCAAGGATAGACAGTCACATTCAGTGAGAATAATATTTGGTATATTAATGGAAGAGTGGATTTTGGTTTGATATACAATGATAAGTCTCCGAAAGAGTTATTAGGTTATACAAATATAGATTGGGATGGATAAGCAGATGATATGAAAAAAACATCAGGTGGTGTTTTTTATCATGGTGGGGTGTATATTTCTTGGATAAGAAAGAATAATACTGTTTTATCTGATCACTAGAGAATATGAATATATTATGTCTACCCAAGTTTGCTCAATGTTATTATTGTGAAGTTGCTACTGATGGTATGGGATTTGAAGTGATGTATATGATCAAAATCCATTGTGATCATTCATGCTCTACAAATCCTATCGAAAATAAGGGCCATAACTCAAGGACAAAAAATATTGAAAATTAAATATCATTTTAACAAGAAAAAGGTGGAGCAATGGCTTATGAAGTTAGAGTATGTTCTTGTAAATAAAATAGAGATATTCTTACAAAGGCCTTACCCAGAGAAAAATTTGAATGGCATCGAGTAACTTTAAGAGTTCAGTCGATTCCCCTCACATGAATAAGTGGTAATATAGGACCCCCTATCCCCGATGAATGTAGTGTTTTTACCTAAATTAGATGATATGTTTTCTCTACCCAATTTCAGACAATAATGAATTTTCCTTCATGTTCTTTGAGAAAGGGGGAGAAAATTTTTCTATTGAAAGGTATAAAATGTCTTAGCCATGAATATGGATTATCTGTTAGGTGGAGTAGTGAGATAAGGGGAGTTAAAGCTGATAGTGAGAGAAATTAGATAGGTGGAGTATTAATTTGATGATGCTAAAGGTGATAGATCAATGAATATAAATCATGAAATTTAAGGTTCATAATGAAACCAATAGAGTGGTTTTAGAATGGAACTGTGTGACTCAATGATGATATTTTCATTATACTCTGGTTTCTCATGATGATCATGGCTCGTTTGTGCTTAGAGTCTTGTTGAGTAAATCCCTGATTTTAATCTTCATTGGAGGTAGAGAATATTTTTAGAAGATGGAAGAAGGTTCATCAATATATCAAAATGTGAGGAATTTTCAAAAAACTGAAGGGAGGATTATTTTCGAAATAATCTCTCAAGGAAACTTCTCTGTTTTTTTGGGGTGATTAGGTTTTTTGATAAATCCATATGACTATTAATGAGTATGGCTGGTGTGTTCTCAAGTTGGTTTTTAATGCGGCATAGTTTCCAATTTTTTTCCAAGTTATTGGGCCTCAAAATCACGAGTTTGGTTTTTGGAAAAGGGAATTTTTTTTCATTTAACATTGTTCATAGAATTTGAAGGACTGTTCATAGACTGCAAAGGGAGTACATGTAAAAAAGAAGGAAATAGATAAAGTAAGGATTTTTATATACTAGTAATATGGCACCACGAAGGAAACCGCACACACCACATACAAGAAACAGACCAAGGGTGGATTGGAGTTTGCAGGATGAATAATTATTTCTAGAAAGGAGGCCATGATTTGATAGGCTACAATAGGTTTTAATTCCGGTTAATATTGATTGTGGTTAAGAATGGAAGGCCCAACATAGACTATGGATGGAAATCGTTTCTCAAGAGGATCATAGTCCATAGTGAAGGATGTACCTCAAAGAATATTTGGGTAAACAAAATTAGTAGATTTTTAAGATCTATATTCCTATATATATTTTTTTCTAATCCACTCATTACATAGAGTGATTTTCATTAGAAAAGATCATCACTTCGGGAAAAAAATCATCTATGTTCGAAAAGTTTCTAAGGGGATTCCATGAAGGAGAAGAGGTTCGTGGGAAGAAGGGAGAAGGGTACATCAGCCCCTTGCCATTGTATGCTCCTTGGATGTATGCTAGGTAGGGTTAACCAGGTAAAAATCAATATGTCTCATGAATGTTTCATTTCTGTTCATATATTTCTATGGGAAGAAGGTAGAAGGGTATTATTTAAAGTTTGAAATATGATCTGAAGGAGTGGGTGTATTTCTATTTAATACCCTGAATCAGACCCACTGTAAGGGAATTTAATCTTATTCGGCTAAAATTTTTCCATATTTAAAATTATAGTCATGCTTATGCATTTTTAATCCTTGGGAAAATTAATCAACAGTAGAATTAGGAAAATTTTATTTTATCTATATTAATTCATCATTGATATTTGAAATTATTTTTATGTATTTATGGTATACATAATTATTGATATATTAGAAAATGATATTGGTGTCGTTAAAAAACTTATTATTCTAAATTCAAATAATAAATTATTTTTCCACAATTTCTTGAATTAATATTAAGATAATAGTGTTATCATTAATAAAAAATTAAATTAAATTTGGTAAAATTAAAAATTAAAAATTTGATTATTTATAATTTAAATAATTAAAAAAATATATATGGCTAATTTTATTCATATGAATTTAACATTTTAAAATATTCACTATTTATTTTCATATATATGATATGTTTCAAAACCAATTTTATGATACATTATTAATCATAAAAATAAAATAATTTCTTCTTAATATATTTATTATCTTTATAAACATAACATTAAATAAAATATCAAAGTCGTTTCATTTTGAAGAATAATTTATTGATACTAGTTATGTTTCTACACAAATTGATTTATATCAATTTCTAAGTGTTAAAGGCAACAATTATTTTATAACTATATATAATTATTATGGTCTATTTATTTAAAAATATTATGAATAAATATTATATATTTTATAAATTTACTATTTTAATTAGTCATTGGTGTTTTATTTGAGGATAGATATCAACCACATTTTGACTCAATTGAAAATAATATTTAAAAAAATATAATTATATGGATTATGAAGTATTAGAAAATTGAATAAAATAAATTAGTTACATAATGTTGTAAAACAATTGATAAGTGGTGTGAATATAAAACATTATATCATAATATAAGTCACAACTCACAACAAAACCACATAACATAAAAAGATAGGTGGAATAATCATACATGATACAATGTATCACATTTCACTTTCCAGCCTGGGTACCCTAGTAACCCAATAACTGAAACAACACTTACATATCCCTGATCCTCATGGGTTGGCTATTCGCTCCGGAAATCATACAAAATAAAAATGGGATCAATTTTTTCATAAGAATTGAGAATGTATAGAAAAAGAAGTCAACATTCGCACCTAAAAACTCGATAGGGAAAAGTGTACTATACATCAAATAGTGATAAAAAATAAATTTAATACAAAAACATATAAGAAAGTAGATACAATTTCCTAGGCCCCAATAGACAAAACTCACTATGTCCATAGATCAATAGTTAGAACCACCTCTATGTGGTGATTTACATCTTTTCGAGACTAGAAGGAGATAATCTACAAACACCTAGAGGAATAGGTATGGTGTAAGATAAATTCATAGTTGGTTCTATGTAATAATTTGATAATAATATTCTAAGATTTGATTAATTGAACAAATTTTCATCATTTTTTGAATAAATACTTTTCTTATTTTAAAAGAGTATTTTAAATAATGTTGATTGGCATTTTAAATGATATATATACTTTAATACAAATGATTTACATTTCAATTCAAGGAATACTTCTATAAAAATTTCATAATAATACATTTTATTTAGAAAATATTCTATAAATTACCCCAAAATGTAATACAGTTCACCAAAATTGGAATAAATTTATATATCGTATATAAAAGAAATAAATAAACATGATTATCTTTAAAGATGTTTGATAGTTACACATTAGGAAACCCACACACACTCATATGATAATAATTGCAATGTGTTCACACATCCCTCAGAACTAGAAATGGAGTACTCATTTCTCTCTTATTAAGAAATAATATGTTCCAAAATAATGTTATCGTAGTGTAGTAAAATATTAATCAATTGTTATAGATTCATATCCTAGAATTATTTTCCCAAATAACTCAATAACTAACTATTCTTTCATGTACTCTAGTACAAATCAATGATTGGAAATTTATTTTAATAATCCTTAAAATACATATAAATCCAATTCTCATGTCTCAAAAATTAAAAATATCAATTTAAAAATAAAAACACATTTTTAATCAAAATCATCCATTTTCCACGATAGACTCCAAGGTTTCAATCAAAACCCCTTTAAACAATTTTTACCAAAATAATAATTTCCAATAAAGTAAAAATTCATTTTCAAATACATTTCTTACAAATATATTAAAAATTTTAACTGAATCCATTTCCAAAAATTGCAAAATTTAAATTTCTCTACTTTTCCATCAATGTCGGGAAGACTTACCAATTTAATAGATTTATATAAATTTATTAATTTTTTATAAAATTCATTTATAAAAAATCTAAAATCAATGGAATAGTGTCTTTAATCAATTGATTGAATGAAATTTTATTCAAAACTACCATTAAAAATAAATCAACAATTTAATTTAAATAAAAAAATATAGGGTTAGTAAAAATTTGGTGTCGTTACAGAACCACCTGCATCAGGATGAACAGATCTTATATCAATGAACCGAAAATTTGATTCACAAACTAAGAACAACAAGAATGGGAATCAGGAATCAAATCTAGGATTAAAATCCTGAAAAAGTGGTTATTATATCAACAAATCAACATGAGGTTCTAAGTAACCCTATGAAGGAGAAGAGAGATATATGGAGATTGAGAATGGGAATAAAAAATAAAAGAGAGTGGAATTCCCATATATATAAATGTATCGGTATTCTTTTAGGAGGGTTCTAAGGGGGCATGCACTCCTCTTGGGAGCTCTAATGGAAGGAGAAATTGATTTAGGGTTGTAAATTTCCATTGTGTACCATATGTGTGGGTATCATGTGTTTTAACAATTATCTTTCATATTAAAATTCCCATACAAAGGGTTATCTTGGCAGGGTCACACTGTTAGGCCAAACCATGTCCCTTGATCATGCACATGTTTTAAATGGGAGTCACTATTTCTCTTAATTAGGGTCTTGATTTTTCCAACCATGTGAAATTCATACAAAACCCCACAATCTAGGTTTTCATGGGTTTCTCTGACAGGGTTAATTATTTGGGATATCAGTGCACCCACTGAGCATTGGACTATATATTGTTTGAAATTTTTTGTAAAAATTCACCCAAAACTGACCAAAATGAATACCAACCAAATCATGATTAAAAATATGGGTTTAGAAATACCTACAAATAGTAGCATGATGTTACATCCTTCCCACCAGAGGAACATTATATCCCTAAAATCCCATGAAGATTCATCTACGCTATATATATGATGCAACTGCTCTCTCATCTGTGACTCCCTCTCCCATGTCTCAAGATTATCTATCCAGTGATGAAAATGAACATTAACCAAAGGTATCATCCTCCCATGATGTAAATTGTTTTAATAATCAATTGTCATGACTTGCTATTAAATGATAGAAAAATCATGTTAAACCTCAGTATATATCCTATTTATCAGATGATATGGATTAGATATATAAATTATTATTTTTGGGTCATGGAATATGTTATGTATCAATATCAACTACGATGATAATTACAAACATTAGGAATCATTCCTCACATTTTCAAATAATTAAAATGGTTCGACAAAATGAGGAGTAAGTTTATATTACCTCCCAAGACATCAATAACCCAACCAATGTGAATCTTTCTAAAGCTATGGTTCAATAACTAAAAATTTAAATATTCTATGATGATGACCAGAATAACATTTATACTCTCCCTTTTCTGTTAACATTATTTTATGAATCAAATATATAATTTTTTTTGTATCTTGGACCAATATTGGTCCAAACAAGAAATATTAACCAATATCTCACAAACAAAATGTAGGATTTAAGGGCATCCATATATGGCCTCAAAGAGAGACATTCTGATTGCGGACTGGTGACTATTATTATATGAAAACTCAACTAGACCCATAAGATCATCTAATTTAGACAGAAATTCAAGAACAAAAGTATATTGAATATCATCGAGATTGTGTATAACTATTTTGGTTTGGCCATCCATTTGTGGATGGTATGTCATACTAAAATGGATGAAATATCCCAGTAACTTCTGAATGACCCTCCAAAAGCAATAAGTTCACCGAGGATCCCCATAAATTAAAATTAAATATGGAACTCTATACAAATGGAAAATTTTATTAACATTTATACATCCCAACACTTTAACATTGGATTCATCATGAATGGGAATAATGTGAGTGGATTTTGTCGACCTATTGATCAAAACCCATATCGTATTCATCATTCTATGGGTATGTGGAAACCCAAAGAAAAAGTCCATTTATATCTCATCTCACTTAAATACAGGAACTAGAATTGGTTAATGAAAATCCAATGGTTTTTTATGATATTCATTGAGTAGTTGTTGTGAATATAAACAATAGACAAACACATAAATTCCATGTCTCTTCCTTGGCCACCAAAATTGATGTTGCATGTCACAGAACATATTCATGTTTCCAAGGTGAACTACCCAACATGAATTATGGAAATCCACCATCACATATTTTCTTGTCATGAATATAATAGAAGAAAACATTTTATATCCTTGAATCCCCTATTCGAGGAACAGATAATTTGCAATGATCTCCCCACCATAATGATATTATGTAATTATACTTATTTCATCATTAAATTCTTTGTCCTTATGAGTCATATTTATAAGATAAAATGTCAACCAAATACTATCCAAAGAAACCTAATCCACTGATTTGTGGACTCCAATATGAAACTATAAAATGGTATCCCTAAAGTTCCACACATCAAAAGATTTATTCATTTCATGGGTTGGATATTTCCAGGTCAAGGAATATGTGAATAAATTCTCTTTCCCTGGGGTATATGCATTATCAAAATTGGATTTTTGGTGGTTTTCCACCCAACTCATCTAGTGTAGATTCATATATATTTTTAAAGAATATAAAAATGAATCTCTTGTGGTATGAAAACATGGTAAACCTTTCTTCAAAAATGTAACATCACCAAATATTATGCCAATGAGTCACAACTACAAGTTCATGGTCATTGGTCATGTAATTCAACTTGTGTGGACTTAGATGATGAGAGAAATAAGAAACTAAATTATCACCTCGCATAAGAACACAACCCAAACCTAAACCCTATGCATCACAGAAGACCGAATTTCCATGCCCAACCTCTAGAAGAGTCAACACCAAAAATGTAGTCAAAAGATATTCTAGCTAGACTGAATAATTCAAATGTTTTTCCTCACCGCAAAAATTTACTCCATTCTGAGTTAAATAACTCATTATAGAAACCATATTTGAGCTGCCCTTTACGAACTTGTGATAATACCAAGATAGACCCATGAATCTATAAATCTAAAAAACATTTCATGATTTTTCCCCTATCAGAACAAATTTAAACTTTTTTAGGATCAACTGAAATACCATGGTTCGATACCACGTGTCATAAGAACATCACTACTTGAATTAAAAAAATACATTTAAAAATATTGGAATAAAGTCAGTGATTTCTCAAAAATTCAGTTACTTACATTATATGACACACATGATCTCCTTGGACATAAAGTAAAATTGGTTTTCATCTAAAAATACTACCAAAAATGTATTAGGACTCTCTTGGAAAATCATGTTCATAAAATCCATAAATATAACATTAGCATTGGTTAAGTAGATTTGATTGAAAAGGTACTCATAATTTTCATACCGACTCCCAGATTTAGTCTTCTAAAGATCATATTATTTTATCCTCATAAAATTGTAACAAGATAAAATATCATTCTTCAAAAAACAATATTAATCTTTTAAATGATAGGAAATATCATTAATGAATGATAACAGATACTAGTTTATTATTGTAAATTGATTGATTTTTCGATAATGATCACAACGATAGCATGGACCATCAACATTCTTATCGAAGATAATAGGTGATTTACCATGTGACACACTCGAGAATATAGAGCATTTTTATAAAATATCATCCATATAAGACTTCATCTCATTAATATTATATGATTACATGTGGTATGAGGGAATATAAAATTGTACATTACCATATAATAATTCTATAAAGTACTCTACCTCTACTACCAGTGGAAAACCCGAGAGGTCAAAAGGAAAAAATGTTAGGAAAGATGATGAAAACTAGAGGATTATCACCACTCAAATATTACCAATCCCAATTAAAATCAAACATAGTTAACACTTTCCCCAATTATAGTTAAGAAGGTTTGGCTCTACTCGAACATGATACCAATTATCTATAGAAGTCACTAAACACAACATTAAGTGTTGTAAAATAGACCTATCGATGATAACAATCAATACATGCTTTATGGGAAATGATTCAATCTATATTTAATATGACATTATGTGATTTCATGTTTAAATCCTCAAAAATCCAAAAATATCAATATATGATTGAGAAAAAAATACAAGAGGGACTAAAGAGACCATACTCAACATTCAAACTAAGGGGACTAGTAATATCCATTACATATGAGAAAAAATACACAAGAAGACATATAAGATTAACAATATAAGTTGAAATAAAAGAATCAGATGAACCCTTATCAAATAGAACTATCACTAATGATGAATCTATAGAAATGGTACCTCTCACAGTTGATAGACCCTTATTTGAATCCACTGGAGACTATTACACAATGATAAGAAGGTTCATTCCAGATGCATGTAGCTGGAACCCTTTAATACATCATGATTAGTTTTCTTGTTGTTTACGATGGAGCTGATGATCCCATGCCTCTATAGGGAGTGGAATAGATATGAAAATACATATTTAGGTGACCAATGAATTCGTAGATGATACATATCATGGGTGTCTCAATGAAAAATCTCTTTGAATGTACCAAATTTTCAAACTGGTAACAAATAAAAAATATATTCTTGGAACAAATGGATGTCTAGAAATACCCTTATTTTTTTGGAAAATCTATCATAGTCATCAAACATCCACATTCCTTTGAATTAACATGCACTGTAACTTAGAGATTAAAAATCCTGATAACCCTAACATTCAAGATAGGTCCATTTCGACAATTAGTGCTATATCTAGAAAATTAGAATTTGAGGGATGATTCAATAAGAAAATGTGAGAATGAATATCCTATTAAAGAAAAATATCAAAACATTGAGCCTTCAGATTCTCATTCGATACAATCACTAGGTTGAACTATACATGCCTAATGATACGTTTTTAAACTATTTCCTGGTCTTTTCAGCTTGATCATGTTTGAAAAAATCAACAGCATTGGAGAAAAAAATCAACTCAGGATAGAAATTTTCTATGAAAACTCTGTTTATATCTTTACACTCTAATCCATCATGCTTCTTCTCTATCACAATCATGTCCCACCACATTTTTCATGGTCCTTCCTCATGAAGGTTGCACATTTCACCTTAATTTAGTCAGGTGTATATATGAAATCAATCAAATTCTCTATTATAGTCAACATTTCCTTAGCCTATTGAGGATCATTTGAGCTTGTAAATGATACTAGTTTTTGGGGAATGAATTATAATGAAATATTACTGAGATAACCCCTTTGAGGTTTTATAACTAGATCTTCAATTGGAACTGGTGAAGGTTCATTTCAAAATGTTTGGAAAATACATACATTGAAATCAACCATATTTTAATCAATAAGTAAATTTTCTTATAGAGGATTACTAGTAGCTTCCTCATAGGTCTTATTTTCATATCTTCTTAGAGGAATGATTCTAACCATCATCAGTAGACAATAATGAAGACATCATACTAAAACTCAAACAATGCAATGTGGGAAATTAACCCCTACTTATAGGCACATATGATTTGGATTTCACAATATCTAAATCAAAATAAGAGAAAATAAAAGAACTAATCCACAAGACTTCATACCCAAATCACCCATAGTGATGCAAGGATAATTATGGTGAGATATGTATATACCCTAAAAAAACTACCTCCTATGTCCCGACTAGGTTGCACAATTAATACTAAATTCAATCCATGATGTCCAATATGGAACGTAGATACCCCTTTTTTATGGTCCTACCTGAGTAACCTGGTAACCTAATAATAGATCCAACACTAACATAGCCTGATTAGAGTCCTTAATCACCATGTGTTATTGAATTCACCATCCATCAAACAAAATGAATATAGAAATCATTTCTCCACATTCATTGTGGAAGGAAAGAAAAAAATATTAAATATGAATACCTAAGAAACCCCCTATGGGGAAGTGTACTAAATATAAAATATTTATAAACAAACATATTTACTGTAATGCCCCGACCCCAACTACCCAGAGTCGGTGCATTATTACATAACATTGGCATGATCACAAGAAAGATCAAATCTCAAAAGACCGATTAGTTTAGTATCCTTGGAAACAATAGATATATTCATAAGTCTTACATTACATCATAAAAATGAAAACTACAACAACATTGTCTCCATATTTCACTCTCATATCCATACATATTATCCCTCTAGGTCATTCATAAATTACTTCTTCACATCCTGGAAAAAATAAAACATTGAAAGGGGTGAGCTCAGATGCTCAGTAAGGATAACAATATAGTGGAAACATTCATAAATAAACATAAACATTTAATGAAATGTATAACTAAAACAAAATCCTTTTAAACATTAACTTCAGCAAAATAAGGCAATGATAAAATGAAATAAATCAATTTACTTATTCACATAGATATTCTACTATTCAAATAATCACATGCAATATCAATAACCACTTTCATAAGGACACAATGAATAATGCCAGACTATCATAACCACGTATCCAAGGCCTCGTGCCAAGACTAAAAATAAGGTTTTGTCAAGGCCTCATGCCAAAACACTAGTTTGTCTCATGATACCTACCGATTCATCGAGGATCTATATCGGGCTCCACCCGTCACTTATTAAGTCCAATGCATTCCTCATATTAACATGTTTAAACAAAACATAATAATTCGTATTAAAACTATCATACGAAATGTAAATACTTTCTCCATAAACCATGAATGGTATAAAAATAACACATACAAATTCAAACATATCCAAAAACCTTAAATACAATATGGATGTTTTGTATTATAATAAATCAACTTAAAATAAACTTAAAATCCATCAAAGGATGTTGACATAGATGAAATGAAAACTATTTGAGAGAAATATCTATTTTTTAAAATCATTTAAAAGTAACATAATTATAAAATAAAACATTTAATTTGAAAGTATTCTTATAATCATGTAAGATAAGCTTCGATGATTTTATAATGGTGGAAAATAGCAGCACCCACCATATAAGTTAAAAAAATTCTTACCTTAATTTTGTCAAAAATGATAAAAAGGACCATGTTTTGAAAATGACGAAAGGATTCCTTTATAAAAATCTTATAAAAAGTCAAACAAGGGTATAAATGACTTTAACCAATATTCTGTAAAATAGTAAGAATGTTTTGAAATACATTTTTAAGAAACATGCATGTTGATGATAAAGAGGTCCCAGTAGATAATTACGTATAAACAACCTCAAATAATGAAGGGATTGTGAAATAAACCCTTACATTATACTTTTCCTTGGTCTAGGGTTGGTTAACCTCCTTTATAATGGTGAAATAATTGGTATTAAATTATACATGAATCATATACCTTAATATGATATCATATATGATCTTTCAATATTGATTTGCTGATAGTATCTTAGTATTATCGTTGTTTTGGGTGTAAACTTACTCGTTTTCTATTATATGTTTTGTTAAATAAGCCACATTTGTTTTGGATAGGTTCTATATTATTCATATCAAGAATGATATAAGTCCTTAAATATTATTTTTAATCATCCAAAAAAATTTATTCTTGAATAGATATGATGGGGAATGAATCTCATCGCGTTCATGGAGATTGTAATCCATACGTACGCACGAGCGACAATATCATTCTTTTAATATTAAAATAATATATAACTGGATGGTATATAATATATAAAGAATCATTATCATGTTATATTTATTATTTAAATGATGTATACATCATTATTATACCCATATAAATAATAATATATTGATTAACAATTACACCACAACCTTGAGACGGTAGGCCGTATGTACGCACGTATGGTGACATGTCATTCAAGGGATGGATAGAATAATGAATTTGTTTGTTCCATAATTATAATAACATCACATTATATATAAGATACTGTATTTATTATTTTATAATGGAAATAACAAGAAAAGAAGAAGTTGAAGAAGAAAGGAACTTTAAAGAGGGTGGTGAAGACGTTGCCTCTTCTTCGCGTTCTTCCTTTTGATTTGATCAAAAGGGATCCTTAGGTTTTATTTTTGATCAAACTAAGGCCTCTATGTCGAATTGGGGTAGTTGAGAGATTATTTTGGAAGTGGTTGGCCGAACCAAAAGGCTTTGAAGGTGTGAATAATTGGTTAGAATTGGTGTCCGTTTATAAGGAGGAGGAGGGGCACCTTACGAAAATCTAGAAATATTATTTTATAATAAATTCATAATCGGTTTATAATGGCTCAAAAGTGTATTATTTAATGGATAAGGTGGGGATGTGTCGAAAACCACTCAACCAATAGAATTTAGACAGGTTTGGGTTATTATATTAACCTTATAATTTAGTTTTAACTCTTAGTTAATTAGTTTGACACTTACCATGTCACTTTGTATTTTTATATTATATAGTTAATAAACTTACTATATACGACCAAGAGACCCAAAAGTGGTGCATTAATGATTCAACTATCATGATAAAAGTCTCTTGGCCGAGCCTTAAATTTTTAGGAATTGAATATCAATTAATAATATAATATTTTTTATAAAAACTCTTTTATGTCAATTTTAAATCTATTTGGTATTTTGTTTTTGATAAACTATTAACTGCACTATTCCTTAGAAAAAAAATTTATCTAATATATCTTAATATGTCATATTAACCTAGGTAATTAATGTAATTTATAAACAGTCTCAAATTATATTTATTTAGGTATTTATAATATCATTTATCTTAACCTTTCATTAATACGGTAATTACTGCATCATCATTGTGTCATAAATAAATTAAATTTTTAATGTATAAAAATTATAAATAAAATACCATTATGTAGGAAATCGTTTTATCTTTTTAATGAATATTTATAGTCTAAAATCCATCATATGAAACATTATTTTAAAATTGTTTTTCTAAAAGATATATGCTTATGTCATTTTTTTATTTATTTTAACTTAATTAATATAAAGTGTCCCTATCAGCTACAGGTGGCTCCATGGGGTCCCAAAATCAACCCAAAGATTTAAATGGTTGGAAATGTATCAAAAAATATGTTTAGGACACATTTTAGGGTAATTTTTTATTATTATTATATTATTTTTAACCCTTATTTACCGGATTAACCCTTTAACCATGGTAAATAAAATATTAACCGAAGTAATTATTCAAAATGTTTAAAAATTAAAGATACATATTTACACAATTTGGACATCCTGATTCCTAATATGGAATTAATTTATCCAAATTCAAAACACAGAAGTGGTAGAAATTAATTTAAAATTAATTTCCGCTGTCAAAACAAAAAGCGTGTTTTTAAGATATAATAACTATCAAAAGATTGATACTTTTTTATGTCCGGTTTAATTGTGAAATTATGTCCAATGACCAAAATTGTATTAAATTGTAAACATATATTCTAAATATAATTTATAACCACTCAAATTCATAATTTATCACTATTAATTATTTTAATTAAAAAAAAATTAATTAAAATTTAGTAATTTTCACTATTCATCAAAATATAAAAGTTATCCGAAAAGTACCAAAATTTTATCCTAGGAAAATTTTGATATTCCAAATCCAAAAATGAAGTCCATTTTGAAAGTTAAAATGTATAAAATTTTCAAAAACTGTGTATTACTATTCGTAATGGCTAATTTGATTGGTTGCATCGTGTTAGATTCTCCGAGTTGCGTACAACAAACGCTACTGTATTACTCATAGAGAAGCGTACCATGGAAGCTTGGGGTGTGACATTATCCCCTGCTTCAAATAATTTCATCTTCAAAATTTCTAGAATATTACTACATAAAAAGACTCAGGTGGTTCTTCATCATAAGTTTCTCGGGTTCCCACATTGCCTCTTCCATTTTATGGTTTCTCCATAGAAATTTTAGCAGACGAGTCATGCAGTTTCTCAGCACTTGTTCTCTCGTATCAAGAATCTCGACGGGCTCTTCACAATAAGAGAGATCGGGTTCTAGTTCTAATTCCTCATAGGTGAGTACATGCATTTGGTCAGACATGTATTTTCTCAATAGTGATACGTGGAACACATCGTGATCTTTGGAGAGATTTGGCGGCATTGCCAAACGATAAGCTACAACCCCAATTCGTTCTAGAATTTCGAAAGGTCTGATGTACCTGGGACTCAATTTACATTTCTTTCCAAAATGTATAACTCCCTTCCATGGATATACCTTCAAGAAAACATGATCTCCCACCGAAAATTCCAAATCCTTTATTAGGTTTTCAGCATAGCTCTTCTGCCTACTTTGAGCTACTTTTATGTGGTTTTGGATTACCATCACTTCTTCCATCGTTTCCTCCACCAGTTCTGGGCCGACATGTTTTCTTTCACCAACGTCATCCTAACAGGTTGGTGTGCGACATCTCTTTCCGTATAACGCATCATATGGTTCCATACGAATACTTGAATGGAATCTATTGTTATAGGAAAATTCTACAAGAGGTAAATATGGATTCCATATACCCTGAAAGTCACGTGAGCATGATCTGAACATGTCTTCTAAGGATTGAATAGTTCATTCTGATTGTCCGTCTATTTGAGGGTGGTAAGCAGTGCTCAAATGGAGTTCAGTATCCAAGGCCTTCTGAAGACTCTTCCGTAATCTTGAAGTAAAACGAGGATCACGATCAGAAACAATCGATAGGGGTACTCCATGAAGTCTCACAACTTCATTAATATATATTCTTGCTAGCCGTTCAAGTGGTAAATCGTCCCTTATAGCACGAAAATGGACCAACTTGTTCAGATAATCAACAATGACCAATATTGCATCGTTCCTTCAAGGTGACTTTGGTATCCCCATGACGAATTCCATCATAATATTATCCCATTTCCAATCTGGTATGGGATGAGGTTGCAATACTCCACCAGGTTGTTTCCTTCAAACTTTCACTTGTTGAAAAACCATACATCTTGACACAAAATCAGAAATATCCCTCTTCATGTTGTCCCACCAAAAATATTGCTTTAAATCTCTATACATTTTGTTGCTACCAGGGTGTATAGAGAAATTGTAACTATGAGCATCATCCAGAAATTCCCTTTTTAGATCAGGTATTTCGGGAACACAAATACTCTTCCCAAATTTCAAAATTCCATCTCCATGAAAAAAGTCTCTCAATCTCCCATCATTCACAACTATAATATTCTTTTGAAATTATTTATCATCAGTCTGAGAACTTGTAAACATTTCTTGTAAAGATGGTTTGGCAACCATTTGAAAAAGCATTTATGTTTCACCTTCCATGGTTATTTCCATGTCCATCTTCACTAGATCCATGAAAATTGGATCCCTTTCAATTCTCATATTGTTCAATACTCTATGATCTTTTTTTTCTCAATGCATCTGGAACCTTTTTTTCCTTCCCCAGGTGGCAGTGTATCATGCAATCATAATCCTTGAGTAATTCAAGCCATCTCCTTTTCCTCATGTTGAGTTCTTTTTGTGAGAAAATATACTTCAAACTCTTGTGATCAGTATAAATCTCACATTTTTCACCATAGAGATAATGTCTCCATATCTTCAAGAAAGATTACAGCATCTAACTCAAGATCATGAGTAGGATTTTTTTCTCATTAATTTTTAGCTATCATGATGCATAGGAAATAAACCTATCATTCTGCATAAGGACACACCCTTTTCCTTTCTTCGATGCGTCAATATAAATAATGAACCCATCATTCCTTGATGGTAGAGTCAATATAATAGCATTGACTAATCTTCTCTTCAGTTCTTCCAAAAATTCTTCACCCTCTTTTGTCCAAAAAAATTTAACCCCTTTACATGTGAGCTTCATTAATGGGTTAGCCAATCGGGAAAAATTCTGGACGAAACTTCGATAATAACTTGCTAAACCAATAAAACTACGTACCTCAGTTATACTCATCAGTTTTGGGCATTCTTCGATTGCCTTGGTCATAGAAGGATCAACAGAGATTCCATCTTTGGAGACAATATGGCCAAGAAAATATATCTCTTAAAGCCATAATTCACACTTTCTAAACTTCCAATATAATTCATGTCTTCTCAGAGTCTTCAGGATAATGCACATGTGATATTCATGATCCTTGTAGCTTTTGGAGTATACCAAGATATCATTAATAAATTCCACCACAAATTCATATAGATATTCCTTGAAAACTCTATTCATTATATCCATGAATACATAGGGCGCATTAGTCAGCCCAAAAGGCATTCCTGTAAACTCGTAATGCCCATACCTGGTTCGAAATGCTATGTTCAGAATTTCTTCCTTCTTCACGCTCAACTGATGGTATCCAGACCAAAGGTCAATCTTTTAAAAGTATTTTTCTCCATGCAGTTTGTCAAATAAATCATCAATGCGAGGTAGGGGATACTTGTTATTTATTGTTATAGCATTGATTTCTCTATAGTCGATACATAACCTCATAGATCCATCTTTCTTCTTATCAAAAAGGAAAGGGGCTCCCCATGGAGAAACACTAGGTCGATTAAATCCCTTATTACTCAATTCATTTAGTTGTTTCTTTAGTTCGACTAATTCCACAGTGGCCATTCTATAAGGGGTCTTTGATATAGGCCTTGACCCAGGAATTAAATCAATGGAAAACTCATCTTCTCATTCTAGAGGATCTCCAGGTAAATCTCCCGGAAACACATCTACATATTCATTCACAATAGGTACATACTCTATTTGAACATTCCTTTCCTCACCCACAATCATTTCATTCTCTTCCTCCCAAATAATTGAATTTAGTGGAGCTGCTGGGGGTGGATCCATATAAGAATTCTGTGGTGATGATTCCGCTCTAAAGATAATTTGTTCCTTATCATCATCATCAAAAATAGTAGCATCCTTCTTCTTATAATAAATTTTTTGTATTGTGGTACGAAATCCAATCCATACAGAGGATTATATCAAACTCAACCATAGGTATGATGATGATATCAACGGATAAAGAACATTTATGTGCTCTAATGGGGACTGATTCACAAAACATTGTTGCAATGATATTTCCCTTAGGAGTTTTAACTGACAACTCCTTTGTTAAATCAAATTGGAAATATCTTATTTTCCTAGAAAACTGGGAAGATATGAAACAATGCAATGATCCAGAATCAAATAATTCATTTTCTAAACTTGAGGGAACCATTAAATTACCTACCACCACATCTTTCGGAGCTTCTACCTTAGCAGTAGTGATAGCATAATCATATCCTTGTTCCCTTGACCATTTATGAGGTAAGTTCCCTTGACGCTTTGGACATTCATTGGCATAATGTCCCATCTCTCTGTAGTAGAATCATTGATCATCGGTAGCTTCTTTCTTCCCCTTGAAATTACGAGCTTGGTGGCCTTTTTCACCACACTTGTAATAGACTCCCATTCCCTTCAATCAAGTACCAGGGTGTTTCTTCCCACATTTACTACAGAATGGATATTCAACTTTTCCCTTCTTCCCCTTATTTCCATTACCATACTGATCAGCTGATCTCTTCTTCTCTGGATTTTCTTTAATGTCATAAGACTTAGAGAATTCTTTTTCTTGTCTTGATTTCACAATAGAAAATATCTTCGTACGATCAGAAGGATTGTGACACTAATGCTCGACGAAGAAATGGCTTTAACCCATCAAAGAAACGATCAATAATACTTTTTAGGTTATGTATATAATCTCTAGCATACCTTCCTAACCATGTAAAGTTATCCTCATACTTTGCGACATTCTCATCCTCCTTTTGTCTGAGAGTCAGAAATTGCCATTCCATATCTGCTCGATGGTCATGAGGAAAGTATTTTTACAAAAAAATATCTTTGAACTCCCTCCATTACTTATTTGATACTTTATAATCTTCCTTCGTGTTTTGAATCAATGACCACCATTGACCAGCATCTCCAATGAGTTGGTAAACCTCCATAACAACGTTTTCCCTTTCACTAATCCCTAAAGCCTGAAATATTTTCTCTAGGGAACTTATCAATTTCTCAAATACCAATGGATTTGTACTCCCATTGATTATTAGTGGTTGTTGCCTCATTAAGAGATCTATCATTGATCCTCCACGTTGTGGATCAGGGTGCTCCATATGGGTAAGGTTATTATTCATAACCTGAGTGAGTTGTCCCAATATGGTGATTAGCTTATCAGTACCAGTTACATCACCATCTCCACTATAATTATCTTGAGTAGGAGGTTAATCCCTACATGGAGTGCGTGAATTGATACGGTTTCCATTTCTTCCAATAGGCTCCATTTCAATACAATGGCATAAAGTAGATCAGTTTATGAATCAAAATACATAATTCCATACTTGTAAAACACTGAACATAAATTGAACAATTTATGGATATAATCCATAGTCATAAAAAAAAATTCATTGAGGAATTATATACTCATAAACCCTTCATAATGGTTCATAAAGAAATTGAGAATTATCCTAAGAATATCCCTCGGGAGTGTCGTAACCAAGAGTGTAGCAAGGCCCGTTGTCGTGCACTAGTTCCCGTTCGAGTCTAGCTCAAAGCGGTGTTTTCGGGTTTTACCCCTAAGTACATCTGTGCCAGAGCCAGCTCTACCTGCTCGTATCTAGACAGGGATGTATTTCTCAGAAAACTCACAAAATCTCTACAATATCAAAACACTGGGAAGTTCTTCTATTCTAATCCTCAATGTCTATCTTAGGTCAACGTGCTCTAATCAGAGTTTATCTAAATCTAGATTCCAAGGTTTGTACGAAACTTCCTTTGATACCAATTGTAATGCCCTGACCCCAGTTACCTAGAGTCGAGGAATTATTACATAACATTGACATGATCACAAGAAAGATCAAATATTGAAAGACTTATTAGTTTAGACGCCTTAGAAACACTAGATATATTCATAAGTCTTACATTGCATGATAAAAATGAAAACTACAACAACATTGTATCTATAGTCCACTCTCATATCCCCACATACTATCCTTACAAGTCATTCAGAAATTATTTCTTCACATCCTGGGAAAAATAAAACATTGAAAGGGGTGATCTCAGATGCTCAGTAAGGGTAACAATATAGTAGAAACATTCATAAATAAAAATAAACATTTAAGGAAATGTATAACTAAAACAAAAGCCTTTTAATCATTTAATTCAGAATAATATTGAAATGATAAAATGAAATAATTCCATTTACTTATTCACATGGATATTCTACTAGTCGAATAATCACATGCAATATCAATAACCACTTTCATAATGATGGAATACATAATTCCAGACTATCATAACCACGTAGACAAGGCCTCATGCCAAGACTACAAATATGATTTTGTCAAGGCCTCGTGCCAAAACACTAGTTTGTCTCAAGAGACCTACTGCTGCATCGAGGAGCTATAGCGGGCTCCACCCATCACTTATTAAGTCCAATGCATTCCTCATATGGATAGGTTTAAACATAACATAAGAATTCATATTAAAACTAGCATACAAAATGTAAATACTTTCTCTATAAACCATGAATGGTATAAAAATAACATATCCATATTCAAACATATCCAAAAACCTTAAATACTATATGGATGTTTTGTATCATAATAAATCAAATTCAAATAAGCTTAAAATCCATAAAAGGATGTTGACATAGATGAAATCAAAACTATTTGAGGGAAATATCTCTTTTTTGAAATCATTTAAAAGTCACATAATTATAAAATAAAACATTTATTTTGAAAATATTCTTATAAACATGTAAGGGAAACTTTGATGATTTTATAAAGGTGGAAAATATACGCACCCGCTGTATAAGTTAAAAAAACATTCTTACATTAATTTTGTCAAAAAGGTTCAAAATGACCTTGTTTGGAAAACGACATAAAGATTCCTTTATAAACATCTTATAAAAAGTCAAACAAGGGTAAAAATGTCTTTAAACCATATTATGTAAAATAGTAAGAATGTTTTGAAATACATTTTTAAGAAACATTGAAGTGGATAATAGAGAGGTCCTAGTAGATAATTACGTATAAACAACCTCGGATAATGAAGAGATTGTGAAATAAACCCTTACCTTGTAATTTTCCTTGGTCAAGGGTTGGTTAACCTCCTGTATAATGGTTAAATAATTTTTATTAAATTATACAAGAATCATATACATTAATATGATATCATATATGATCTTTTATTATTTCTTTGTTGATAATATATTAATATTATCATTGTTTTGGGTGTTAACTTACTTGTTTTCTTTTATAAGTTTTGTAACATAAGCCACATTTATTATGGATAGGATTTATATTATTAATATCAAGAATGATATCATGTTCTTAAATATTATTTTTAATCATCTAATAAAATTTAGTCTTTAATGGATATGATGGGGAATGAATCTCATCGCGTTCTTGGAGAAGGTAATCTGTACGTACGTACGAGCGACAATATCATTCTTTTGATATTAAAATAATATATAATTGAATGGTATATATTATATACAGAATCATTATCATGTTATATTTGTTATTTACCTGATGTATACATCATTATTATACCCATATAAATAATAATATATTGAATAACAATTACACCACAACGTGGAGACGGTAGGTTGTACGTACGCACGTATGGTGACATGTCATTCATGGGATGGATAGAATATTGAATTTGTTTGGTGAATTATTATAATAACATCATAGTATATAGGAGATACATGATTTATTATTTTATAATGGAAATAACATGGAAAGAATAAGTTGAAAAATAAAGGAACTTTAAAGAGGTTGGTAAAGACGTTACCTCTTCTTCGTGTTCTTTCTTTTGATTTGATTAAAAGGGCTCCATAGGTTGGCTTTATGATCAAACTAAGGCCCCTATGTTGAAGTGATGGAAGTTGAGAGAGTATTTGGGAAGGGTTTGGAGGATCCAAAAGGCTTTTAAGGTGTAAATTATTGGTTAGAAGTGGTGTCCTTTTATTAGGGGGAGGAGGGGTACCTTAGGAAAATCTAGAAATATTATTTTATAATAAATTCATATTCGGTTTATAATGGCTCCAAAGTGGATTATTTAAAGTTTATGGTAAGTATGGGTCGCAAAACCACTCAACCAATAGAATTTAGATAGGTTTGGGTCATTATAGTAACCTTATCTTTTAGTTTTAACTCTAAGTTAATTAGTGTGACACTTACCATGTCACTTTGTATTTTTATATTATATAGTTAATAAACATACTATATTCCAACAAGAGACACCCAAGTGGTCCATTAATGATACAAGTATAATGATATAACTCTCTTGGCCGATCCTTATATTTTTAGGAATTTAATATCAATTAATAATATAATACTTGTTTTGAAAACTCTTTTATGTAAATTTTGAAACTATTGGGTATTTTGTTTTTGATAAATTCATTACAGAATTATTACTCCAAAAAAAATTTATATAAACAATAATAATATGTCAAAGTAACCTGGAAAATTATTTTAATTTATATAAAGTCTCAAATTATATTTATTTGGGTATTTATAATTTCAATTATCTTAATATTTCATTAATACGATAATTACTTCATCATCATTGTGTCATAAATAAATTAAATTATTTAATGTCTAAAAATTATTAATAAAATACCATTATGTAGGAAAACGTTTTATCTTTCTAATTAATATTTATAGTCGAAATGAAAACATATATAACCCTATTTAAAAATAGTTTTTCTAAAAGATATATGCTTATGTCATTTTTGTATTTATTTTAACTTAATTAATATAAAGTGTCCCAATCACCTACAAGTGGCTCCATGGGGTCCCAAAATCACCCAAAGATGACCAAGGTATGAAATTATCAACAAATAAGCTTAATATGAGATTTAGGGTAATTTATCAACATTATTATATTATTTTTAACCCTTATTTACCTGATTTACCCTTTAACCATGGTAAATAAAATATTAACCGAAGTAATTATTCAAAATGTTTAATAATAAAAGTTACCTATTTACACAATTTGGACATCTTGATTCCAAATATGGAATCCATTTTTCCAAATTCAAAACACAAAAGTGGAAAAAATTAATTTAAAATTAATTTCTGCTATCAAAACAAAAAGCGTGTTTTAAATATATAATAACTATCAAAAGATTGATACTTGTTTATGTCCGGTTTAATTGTGAAATTATATCAAATGACAAAAATTGTATTAAATGGTAAAAATATATTCTAAATATACTTTAAAACCACTCAAATTCATAATTTATTACTATTAATTATTTTGATTAATAAATTTGTAATTAATTAAAATTTAGTAATTTTCATTATTCATCAAAATATAAAAGTTATCCGAAAAGTACCAAAATTTCATCCTAGGATAATTTCGATATTCTGAATCCAAAAGTGAAGTCCATTTTGAAAGATAAAATGTATAAAACTTTAAAAAGTTGGTATTACTATTCGTAATGACTACTTTGATTGGATGCGGCGTGTTAGAATATCAGAGTTGCATACAACACACGCTACTGTATTACTCAAAGAGAAGTGTACCATGGAAGATTGGGGTGTTAAATTTACTATATAAATGTACCATAAAATAGTTAAAATTTCCAAATCCCTAATAGTTTTAACTCACCATGTCCACAGATCAGTAGATAGAATAATCTCAAAGTGTTGATTTACCACTGATCGAACCTGAAAGGATATAATCTACAAAAATCAGAAGGAGCAGGTTGTAGAAGAGCTAAAATCATATTAGGGCCTCTCTAAGGATTCATAAATAAGAATCCAATGTTTAAATTACAAAATAAACTGATTTCCATTTTTTAATAATCTTCTTTGGAAATTTAAAAGAATATATTCAAAAATAATGCTTTATATTTTAAATGAGGGGTGTACATTAAAAAATTATTCATATTTAAATTGAAGGACTGATTCTAAAAAATTGTATTGATAAAAAATTTTAAATAAAATATGTTATTTTAATTTAGAATTAATGTAAAATAATTCCCAAACATTGGCTTTTATTTATATCATATATATATAAAAAGTAAGAAGGTCATCCTCAAGGTGGTATGATAGTTCCATATCATGGGATCCACACACACTCATATGATAATAACCGAAATGTGTATGCACTTCCACCAAGACTATAATGATAGGACTTGTTTATTTCTTACTAAGGAATAATATTTTCTAAAATAATGTTTTTTAGTGTTGTAAAATATCAATCTGGTGCTTGGGAATTCCAATCCTAGCATGCATATCCAAATAGAAGTCTAAGAACTTAGTATTTCCATTGACATAGTAAAAATAAATGATTGAAAACTTATTTTAAGAAACCATAAAATTAAATCTAATCCCATATTCCTACTTCAAAAATTCCAATTTTCCATTTTAAAACAAAAAATATTTTTTATCAGATCTGGCCTTCTTCTAATATAAAACCCAAAGATTTATAACGAAACCATTTTATTCCATTTTTCTTGAAATAATAATTTGACATAAATTGAAAATTATTTTTCAAAATTCAATTTTGAATGTTATATTAAATAAATTAATTGAAATAATTTTCATTAATTTCTCAATTTACATTTAGAAATTTAAATTTCCACAAATTACATCAATTTCCCAAACAAACCCTAATACATGAAATTGGGGGTTTCCCAAATTTCATAAAAAATTTAATCATTGAAAACCCCCCATTTAATGCAATTGGATTTTGAAACAATCAATTGAATGGAATTTTATTTATAATAAAAATTTAAATTCAATCAACAATTTAATTTAAATAAATAAACATATGGATAATTATAATTGTGGATCATGACTGAACCTCCTACCTTGGAATAAAAATATCTCAAAACACCAAACCCAAAATGTGATTATTCAATATAGAACATCAAAAATGTGAACCAATTATAAATATTAGGTTTAATATCCCCAAACAGAGTCTAGTAGATCTAATAATAAATACGGGGATCCAAAGAACATTAGAGAGGAGAATAGTCATAGTGGGATACTGAGAACATGAATATTAATCTTACCGAGAAAGGATCAAACATCTTTCTCCAAGATTTAATTTTCTTTTGGAAGGGTTTTTGAGAGGCCATGAACTGCTCTTCGGAGAGCTGAAGGAAGGGGAAATTAGGTTGTGGTTCCACAACCACATATTGTACCATAATTGTGGGTTTCAAGTGATTTAAAAATTAATTTTCAGCTTAAAAATAATGATTTTATGGTTATCCAGGTTTGGGTTCATGGTTTGGCCAAACTGTGAGCCCTAATTGTGCATGTGTTTCAAATAGGTTTCATAGTTTCTCTTAAGTGGGTTCACCATTTTTCATGCCATGAAAAATCCATGAAAAACTATATTGTCTATGTTTTCATGGTTTTCCCTCTGAGGGAATGTGGTTTGGAAATACCATATTCTAATTGGGTAGTAACCAATAATTTTTTAAATATTTTAAAAATATCACCTGAAACAACCCCAAACAAAACCCAACTAAATAATTATTAAAAAAGGTGTTTAGAAATACCTGAAAATAGTTACAGGATGTTATATAACATGATATAAAAATAATACCCAATGCTTTCTAGGGATTCCAAATTCATGGAACATGAAATTCATAAAGATATATATATATATATATACATATACGCATATTTTCCCCATAATGAAAATAAACAATGAATACAAAATATTCATAAGAAAACCACATGAGATTATAATGGGTTATACAATCTTATATCCATGAATATAATAACTAAATATCAAATAAAAATCATATGGTTTAATAAGTTAAAAATAATTCAATATAAATAAATTATAAAATATAGTATTCAATTATAGGGAGTTGAACAAAATAAATTCTTATTAAATAATTTATGAAACTGGAATGGAAATTCACAAAATAGTAGAACCTATTAGAAATTAGTAGGGAATACAAAATAATTTATATGCATAGAATATTCATTAAGACACACATTTTAATAAAATATTTCAAATTATTTCAGAATTATTTCTATCAATAATTGGATAGATTATTTGTTTATATAGTAACACATGAAGTGGAATTAATCAATAGAAAACAATTGTAAAATTTTTAATAAAATATTTACAACAAAAGTAAGGGAATTTTTTTTAATAAAAATATAAAATTTAAAAATTAAGGAATTATATATTCTTCGGTCATATTATAGAATATATACTTAAAACCTGATAATAACAGAGAGTGAAATGGGGGAATATAGAGTAAAATTATTAAAAAATGTAGTGTATTGGATATTCACTTAGATGATGTTTAGAATCATATGGTTTGTGAATATGACCTCATCAATAACCAAATTATGTTTATTAAATACATAATATATATCATTTATCTGTATAATTTATTATTTAATATCACATTTTTATCATATTTCATTCATTTATTTATTAATCTTTTTTCCACATAGGCCACTTTAGGTTGTTCGGTAAATTTCATGAAAACAAATTAAGTTTGTTTCACATGGTCAAAGGTGTGATAATTTCATATCATAATCTATACAATAAATATTTATTGTTTTTATAATTCTATTTATAGTAGATTTATACAGTTATTTATTTCATCTAGCATACGTTAAAATACTAAAATGTATATTTGCATGATCATTTTATATGGATAAAAATACAATGAACAATTTTTTCATAATATTATCATAATAAAAATAGATTTCCTAATATTTTTTAAAAATATCATAAATAATTCATATATATTTTTATATATCATATGAAACTCCATGTATGGATGTAATAAATAATTATAAACATTATACATAGATGAATATGAATAGGAATAATAAAGGTGATGTTATTATATATTATAATAGTGGAAGGTAGATAATGGGTTTCGATTAACACAATAACATTTAAATATAATAATGATATAGATTTAGTTATTTTAGTATTAGTACAATATATTTGGATATGGTTTAATAAGAAATTTAAAATTAAAATGAGATTTTTAGAAGTTATCACCATAAATTTTGGGGAAACTCCTCTAATAAGTAGTTCATGACATTAAAGTGTGATTCTTGTGGTAAATAAAACATATAAAAGTTTACAATTAATTTTATCTATCAATTTTTTGGTGAATTTTTTGGGTTAACAATAACATTATGTTGTGAGAAACAAGGTCATTGGAAATCTTTTTACCCCTAAGAGAGGTGACATATTTGAAAATATTAATTTCATATTCTAATTAAATTTGATGTTAAGGGAATGTGGAAATAGAATTTGTAGGAGAGGGATATATAATGATTTTTTGTTAATTAAAACCTCATTCTCTCATTTGTTGATATGTTATTAGGTTCATATCAATAAATTTAACCTGTTTACATTATATAATCATTAGTGCAGTGGAATGATTTTATTATTATTTACATATTTATATATATAAGAAAAATTAAATTAATATCATATATATAAATTGGAAATTATTACTATAAAAATGAATTCAATTTTACTTGATTTAATTTTTATATTTCATAAAACCTTATTTTATTATAATAATTCATAATGAAAAATGTAATTATTGGATTAAAATTTAATTTTCATGCATTCAATATATAAATGATACTCATTTCCAAGAATAGTGAGAAAATAAGTGTTAATTTTATGATGATATGTATTAAAAATAATTTTAATATATATCTTATAATATAATTTTCAATTTTGTTAAATATGAAATAATATAATGACATATAAAAAAGTACATTTCTTTTTGAAAAAATAGTTCTAGAAACATCAATGATATTATTCCCAACATTTAAATTTTATTTATTTTATTCAGGGAATTAGACAACCATTTTGTATTAATGAATTTAATTTTTCATTTTTTAAAGTTAATAAATTTAAAAATTTGAATTAAAATAATTGGAATATATATTAAAATTTTCATGTTGATATGATCCAAACATCGTCATACCTCTTAATAATTCATTATATGATTTATGTCCAAGTTATTCAATTCTAGTTGATTTGGGTGCTGAATTTGATATCAAGTATCATACATTGAATTAGATGGTAGGTAACACCTCATATAGATGATTCCACTTTAGATATATAGCTATAGTTATATATTGTGAATAGTTTAGTGAAAAAATCAATATGTGCTTCTAATTTTCCTTTATTCGAGAAATTATATTTGTAAGGAAGACATAGAATACTTGAGACCAAAAAATTCATTATAACCTTGAATTCATAATGTCGATATATATATTTATTCCCACAAATTCAATGATCCTATTATATTTATAACAATTAAAAACTTCTCCTCATCAATATATCAATGTATATTTTAGGTCAATATTACATTAAAAATAATCTATAAATAATACATTTATTTATTTTTAAATATATACAAAAACAAAATTTTTTATAATCAATACCAATAAAAAAAAATCAATCCATAACATTACATTACAATGATAAAAAATGATAGGGTAATTTCTTCTAATTATATCTTTTAATTCATAAATTGCATCCTAAAATTTATGATTTCTTGACCGATCATTTACCAGACTGGTTTTATTTCTCCATGGTATGTATTAATGTCAATCTAAAAAATAAAATAGTTTAAACTCATAAGATAATAAATTATATAGAGTTACCATCTCTATGATTAGTACATATGTGTTATTTGGTTTATATATCTTAATTAAGAATATCTGGAAAAAATCATACACTAGGGAGGATTTAGATTCCTAGTATACACAATCCTTATGAGACTCTCCAATGATGATTTATGGAGGTATAATTTTAATACAACATAAAACATGGGGACTTATTAGTGTTTATCAGCATAGCTTCACTATCATTTTGGTGTTGTAATGATGTGTTCATTAATATCAATGACATTCTAGATAATTTTATTAACTAGATTACATGTAGTTATCTTATGCAATCCAACATAGTTATAATAAATTATTGTTATGAATTTCATTTAACACATTTATTCCTAAGATTCCATCGATATGTTAGAGTGGAAGCAATTATTAAATAATAACATGAATTTTGGATTACGGTGATTTAAAAATACAGAAAATGTTCTTTAAAATTTCTCCATATATCCAATTATGTGTATAATGTTTTCAGATTGAATATTACAATGAGGATGATACACCATATTTTTTTACTAATATTGTTTTAAAATGTAATTGAAAAATTTTCTTTATAATTTTTTTTAATATGAAATCTCAATTAGAAACATTATATAGTGGATATCAATGTAAGCTCACTATTTCTCAATTGTATATCATTTCAAAAAAAAAATTAAATTATAATTTTACTTAAATGGAAATAAAGTGTGTATTATTTCATAGATTGTTCACCCAAACTCAATCTGATTTTTTTCATTTTGATTTGTTCAGACGAGAAGTAAAAAAATCTATGGAAATATTCCTTCATTAACATTAAATATTATCTATTAACTACACAATCCCTATGTAGTTTTAGATTTTTTCCATCATTTATTTAAATACCTCAAACATTGAATAAAATATTTAGAAATATGCGTCTTTATATTTTCCCTCTTATAATTCCCTATGATATCCCCATATATCACTATGGTTCCTATGTAAATAGATAATATTGATCGATGAGAATCTGAAAATACCTCCTTCCTTTTCAAGTGATCTGGTTCATTTCATAGTTATATCAATGAAATCATAAAAAATTATTCATTAATTTTGATCTTTATGTATTTTAATTTAAATATAATACAAACATTACTTTTTATATCAAATCATCCTTTTGATATTTATTAATTTTCTATATATTGGATTATTTAGTAATCATTTAAGTTGGGTGGTATATTTTTTTATTGAATTGTTACATCCTTTTCCATCCATTAGAAATCAAATAAGGGCACTCCATTAATAAATAAAATAATAGTGTAGGTTATACGATCTTCTATATATAGATCATTTTCCAACTTTTTCGAAATCCAATAATGGAAATGTATTGAGAATTAATTTTCATTGATTATCATTATCTATCATTATTGGTGTGTGTTTTGGTCATCTCTATGTATAAATACTTCATTCATTAGTGATATATATATATATGTCATACATCATTTTATAGAGGTAATCTAACTAAATCATCAATGAAAAAAATTATGTATTCCATTTAAATATATAGTTTGTGATTGTTTTTCTCATAAATATATATCTATTTAATGTCATGGGATATATGTATCATTTCTCATGTCGGGGAAACATACTCAATTCTAGGTAGCATCATTATAGATTATATTTTCCTCCCCAACTATTTGTATGGTGAGTATTGGTGTTGTTATTAGACTCTCTATAAACTCAATGATTCTATCATCACATTCAGTAGTATTTATTAGAATTATTCTAATCTATGATATTTCTTTGATGGAAGTATTATTAATCAGTGTTGAATAATTGTTTTAGTAGTTTCTAATTAACTAAATGAAACTATATTCTCAATATATAATATTGGTATGTTTTACTCTAGAATAATTATTTTCATTGGTTTATATATATATATCCCCTTTCCTGCGATTTCATGACCAATGAATGAATCATGATTCAACCAAAATTCCAATTTAATGTACATTGAATAAAACATGTACATAATTTAATAGAACTTCATTATTATTAAATGATCATCACACTCATCACTTATTTTACAGTATATTACAAAATGATATATAAAAACAACCAAATTTTTGTCTAGTTAATCATAAATTAAAATATTTATTAGTATAATATTTATTGAGTGATAATTTGTTTTTCTGAATGAAATCATTATGATCCAATAATTTTCATTCCATATATCAAATAATTTCCATAGAATATCAATTTTTTAATCAATAATTGATGATATCATGACTTAACATCCTCATGTATGTTGTAATGATAACCACATTTCTGGTTAAACATTTATTCAATATGGTATATGGGATAATTATTCTTCATCATGAACTGGTTGAGCTCACTATAATACATAAAGAGATTCATTAACAAATCCTTCCCCATGAAGAAATGGAATCTATACCATACATTAAACCCAATGGGAATATTTAATACATGTTTAAGTTTATATAATTTTATTCAATATATATTATAGTTGAATGTGTAAAATTCTATAAGGACTATTGTATATTTATAGAGTTTGATATATAAACTCAATTCATCCTTCAAACACTAGAATATGATTATGAAAAAAATTACTATTTGTGATATATCTAGATGTTCGACTATAATGGTAATGTATTCAAGGATTATCCCATCCTTTTAGAAAATAATTTATGAATGACATGATTTCTAAAAAGCAAAAAAATGATTCCGAATATGAATCCAATATAGATCAGTGGACCTATGTAGTCTTGTAAAGAATGAATGGATGATTTGGGGTATGGAATGTGATTTTATTCTAATAAGTGTTGATATTTTATATATAATATTTTTTGATATAATCCTAGTACAATAAAAAATTACATTATATGAAGTATAACATGGTTTTATATATGATTAATCGAGAAATTTTAAACAACTATTTTGTTATATATGTGAAATATTTTACTTTATTCACTTGTTTTTTTGATACATCAAACTATATATTTCCAGGTGATTTTTTTATTGTTTATAAAATAATTATAAGATATTATTTAATGTGTATAACTAAAAATAAATAGGATATTTACATGTATTTAATGAATAAAATATATAATTTTTAGTGTTTATTATCCTGATCCTAATATGTTATAGAGATATAATTAGATTCTTTATTAAGTCATCACTATAGAGGTTATTCTCTTCAATTATCCTCAACATCCTATATCATTGTATAATTATTTTCAATGTTTTCATACTCGTTATAATTGAAATATTTTACCATATATGGATTATAAAATAGTTATTTTTTTATCTATCATATTTTTTTGGTTTCATTGACTCTATTAAATATTAAATAGAATAATTTACATAATTCTAAAAATGACAACAATTATTCCAAGTAGTTATTTTTTGGTTTATGTTTACCACATTTATGAAAGAAGTGTAATTGAAATTTCATCACTTGATGAAATTTATCAATTGAAAACTAATAATTAAATGTTATCTGTGTAATGTTCTATAATTTGAACTGAATGAAGAATCAAGGGAAATTAAATTTTTCTATTAGCTAGGTGGAATGGTTTTAAAATATAGCATCTAGTCTTTTTTACTTATGATTTTTCATGTTACGATGCATCTTTTAAAGGAATTGAGTTAATTTCATTAGAAAAAAAATTAAAAATGAAATTAATTATATGAAGGGTAAAAGAGTTATTTTGAACATCAAAATATTCTAGGAAATATTTCCAGAGTTAGATTTTCAGTAAGCGTAGTATTTTGAGGCCTATAGAACCTCGTCATTTATTGAAGAAAAATATTAAATATATTTTATTCATAAACATGTGAGATTGTTTTCAAAAAATTGATTAACTCACATACAATCAATCGTATGAGAAATTTGAGACCACCATTAGGCCCAGAACACCGAGATTACCCTAGGTAGAGTATAACATTAATGTGTGTTGGGTGTTTGGAAACCTCACACACAATAATAATTTCTTTATTGAAATAATTTATTATTCTATTTTTTAAAAATAATTAAATTTTCTTCACAAAGATTGTGTTGTATAAGAAATATGAGACCACTCATAGTTCCAGAACGTCATATTTACCTATGTTGGGGTATAACCATTGTGAGCATTGTACGTTTGGTCAGATCTATCCTGGAGGTAATTTTATAGGTTTTTAAATATTTATATGATAATTTAGAAATAATTATAATGTTATTATTAATATTATTATTATTTGTGTTTAAAAAAATAAAAATATACTTCAACAATTAATATATTGTGTTGTGCTGTAATAAATAAGTGGATAATGTAGAAATTATTATATTATTAATTGTGTAAATTAAATGAAAATGTGCAATGAATATTAAATTATTAGTTGTTATCAGTTAATAAAGGTTGGTGTCATTAAAATACTAATAGTGACATTAAAGGGTTGTATTAAATAACAATAATAATAATAATTGTTATTATTATTAGATTGGGAGAAAAAATTTATGTGTATATATAATGTGTGTATATATATGGGGATTATATATATACACACACATACAAGTGCGGGTGTATAAATATACATATACTGATGTGTGTGTGTGTGTGTGTGTGTGTGTGTGTGTGTGTGTGTGTGTGTGTGTGTGTAACATGTATATATATGGGTGGATATTTATTGAATGGTTAGATAAATTAGAATTAATTTCTAATATAAATTTTATTGTGTGAATAATTTATTAACATAATAGTTTTAATGAGTTTTGTGATTGACTTATTCATAGTGATAGTTATTTCATAGATTTCATAAAAATAATAATACATTGTTGTTGTTATTATTATTATTATTAATTCTGTAATTTGATATTGGTGTGTAAATATAAATAGAAAATAAATATATTTATGTGTGAGTGTGTGTGGGTGTAAATACATATATATATATATATATATATATATATATGGATGTGTATATATGAGCTAAAAAAATGTTTATACACATTCATGTGTAGATATATATATATTTATATTTATATTGGTTAAAAAAATAAGTAAAATAAATATATATATATACATGGGTATATATATGCATATGTTAGTATATATATAAGTTATAAAAATATATTATAATGAATTTCATTATATATATTTAATGAAGAAAAATAATGGAAAATAGTTGGTAATTAAAGGGGATATTTGGGTGTTTCATGGGTGGTGCCTAGATATTTTTAAAATAACCATTTATGATTTAAATAAATAAAAATCATCATTAAATGAATATAATTTCAATTCGAGAAAAATGTATTTATATATATAGTGAAAATTAAGAGGGATGTTGCCATTGGGTTTTACATAGGAAAACCCTCATGTCTCCAGTCTTCTATCCTCTACTACTCTCCAGTTATCTAATTTATTTTTTATTTATTTAATTTCTTCCCCAAATTTTAATCATCGATATATCCAAAAATGTTGATCGGATTGAAGCACCATTTTTGTCATTGGATTTTTCTCGACAAGAACAATCATTATCATAATCTTTCATACGAAATAAAAAAAGATTCAGTGGCACATTTTAACATGTATGTCAACCCTCATTGCAAGTTATTTTTTCACCAAATGGTATGATCCCTTTCCTTGACCTTTTAAATTTGAGAGTTCATTAAATAATCAATTGAATATGTTTTTCACTTTTAATATATTTTTTTCTTTGTATAGTGGGTTTTCTAAAAAAAATTCCTTGGTAAATTGGAAGTAATGATCAAATAAGATAAATGATTTGTTTGATTAAAATATTAGGACTTTATAATAAAATTCCAATAATGGAGGTGTTGTACCTTCAATCTAAAAAGTGATGATAGAATTTCATAGTTTTTTATATTATTACATTGATATTCTTCTTCACTTGATGTCAGTATTACATAGGGAATGTTTTTCATTTTTTCGTCTTTGGTTATTCCAAAATGATGTTTCTCCCATTGTATATATGTGTTAAATGAATCAAGACACCATTTCTGTGTCAAGTCCTATTATAGTTGGAATTGACCAAGTAGGCAATTACCTATTTTCCCACATTAGTTTAATTAATGGAAAACCATTTAGTTGGATAATGTGGTGAGTTACCACCTTTGGTGAGATGTTTAGGAAAGGTTATTAGTGTTGACCATGAATTTTTAAATAAATTTGAATAAATGTTGTGTATAAGGTGGTACGAACACACCTCTTAATATAATTGAATGTAAATGATTAAGATTAATTATAACAAATGGAATAGCATGGTCACGATTTTATTATTTTCCTTAAATAAATTCTATTCTTTTTTTAATGGACTTGATTAGGGATTTTAAATTGCATAAGAAGTACTACTTTGGGAATTATATATTAAATGAAATGAATCAATTAGAATAGTTTAAAATGGTTGTAAGTCCATTCCATTTTCAAATTTTTTTTGAAACCACTTTAATGTATTTTACAAGTGCATTACTTCTACCGATCACATAATATGGTCTAGGTGAGAACATGTGTTCTATATTAAGGACTCTTGGTTGGACTCACATGATCTGGTGGTCATACCATAACGCACTGGGCAAGAGATGTTTTGGGCTTTCTAGGAAAGGGATTTCTCTGGGATTTTTATTATACTATAGGGTGATACCAGTTCCATAAAGGGAAACCAAGGACAGTTCCATTGACAATATGGTTATGTCGATCCTTTGGAATATACTTGGTCTCTTACATTTGATACCAGGTATAGATTCATATTTTCAATACCCCAAGTGATTCATAGTGTCCTGTGAGGATTTACTTGGATAGGTTTGGGACATAGGATATAATTGAATGGATAAACTAAAGCAATACATCAAGGAAGAGATCAGACTCCCACTCTATATTTGATTTAATTGCATTAAATGATTTCTTTAGTTAAATTTCATATGTTATACATTATTTTTATATTTATATTTGAGCATGTAATTGTGACTTTTCTCTCTTTCTTATTAGTATAATTATGTGATGACATTGTAATTTTATCCCAAGAAAGAGAAAAATCTTGGTGGTGAACTTTTTTGAGATTCCTTGTAACTTTCAGCACTGATATTCATATTATACTTGCACATGTACCATTTTTCTAAATTTCTTCTTAGGAAGAAGTAGGTGTGATGGGGCCTTATTTTACAAAGACCTTCCACATCTTTTTAATTAGTTAATAATGTTTTGATTAATTATTGTTACACTTTTTACTAAATAAGTGCACATTGGATTTTTTAGAAGTAAACATGTTATGTAATAAATTGTTGTAATTAAAATTTTATTTTTAGCCTTTATATAATTAATTAAATCCTTATTTTCGTTTTATTATCTTAAAAATTATTTTTTTTAGTTTCTTGTCTTAGCCATCATATTTAATAATTTTTATCAACTAATTAAATAATATTTTGTTGCTTATGTTACTTAGATGTTTAAAAATATTTTTTGCTTTTAAATATTAATTAATTAAAATAACATAGTCTAATTATTAGATGAATTTAATAATTAATTAATTATAAATTTAATATTATAATCTCACAATATTTATTAAATATCATAAATTTAATTTTAATAATTAACTTAACAGTTTAATTAAATGATAATTAACTATCTAATTTAATAAATTTAATTTGTTATAGAAGCTATTTTAAATGATATGCCAATGTTATAAATTTTTTTAATTTATATTTTATTTTAAATTTTCATTAAATAAATTACTATTGATTTTAGATCTAGTGAGGTTTTAATTTTATTATTTTAATTAGAAGTTAATAATAATATAAATTATGTTTTAATTGTTTCATTATTTTATTTAATTTAATGGGTTTTTTGATTTTTTAATAGTTTTTTTAAATTTTTTTTATATTAATTATTGTTTTTTTAATTTATCAATGTTCAAATCTCCCTTAATTAATTTTTTGTTGCCTAAGCCCATGTGGAACTATTTCTCTATCAAATTACCATCGTTAAACTTGTGTCTGTATTCCCCTTACGGTGCCACATTAATTATTGACACTATTTCTTTCTAGGCACCGTTAATCTAGAAATTGTGGCACTGATATTATGCCTCATCAATTTTCATTAAAAGTTTCTCCCTAATAGTCTCACTGCTCCTCCTTGCACTTGTTCCACTATTCCTCTACCTTGGAACCATTTTATTCTCATCCCTGTGGCACTACACCTCATCTACATTTTTTATAAAATGGTGCCACCACAACCAGTCACTCTTGATCCTCATCCACTATAGGTTTTCCACACCCATTGTTTCTTCTTCCTCTATTGTTCCACTTCAAATATGGCGCGGTTTCCCTTCCACTTATTTTCAATCGCATAAAATAATTACCACTGCTCCTCACAGTCTCACCACCACCAGTTTGAAACCTTGTGCACCCATCATGTTCCGCATAACTCACTTCCACTGAAAACCACCACCATTCAACCCCCAACACATAGAAAAGAACAAAAGATTCAACAATCGAATGGAAAAACGAAACAACTCATTCATATATCTGAAACCAACTATGTTTCAGATTCATCCACAACTATGAGTGAATGTTTGAGGTTTAAGTCGAAACCACCATAACAAGATATCTAAAACTAAGGCTATACTGTTATCTTCAAAGGGGGCGACAACTTCAGGGGAATCCAACATCATCGGAGATGGATATCGGTGAAGCTCCACGGCTTGAACCACCGGGATTTTCCACTATTCACTAATGGAGATCATCACTACAAACAGGTTAAGCTATAGGAAGGAGGGTGGCTGAGGGAGCACCACTGTTGAAGCCGCGTCGGTCGTCGTTAATGGAGGAGTGAGAAGGAATCAATGCTGCTGCCTCCATCGATTTCATGAAGCAGCAAACCAGAAACTCCGACCCTGCGATGGATGAAGTTGAATTCGGGGGGTGGATAAGTTTAATAAAAAATTAAATTAAAAATAAATACAATAAAATAAATATTTAATAATAACCAAATAAATTGAAAAATTAATTAATTAAACAAATTATATAAAACTAATAATAAAAATATTAATAATAATTAAAACAAACATTATATACAATTGAATAATAAAACCCTAAAAATAAAAATACTATAAAATTAATTTATAAATTAATATAATTTAATTGTTTTAATTGTATAAATGTTAATACCATAATAAATCAATTTATTACTTATAATTATAAAAAAAATAAACAATTAACTAAAATATTTTTAATTATTTAATATCTGAGAGTAAATTTAATAATGTTTTAATAAAATAAATAAATATAAAAATTAATAATAACAAATAAATAATGTTAATTAGTAATTTAACATTAATGAGTAATAATAATAATAAATAGTTGTTTATATAAAATATTTTAATGTTAAAAATTTGTTTTATAAATTCTTTTTTTCTGTTTTGCATATCATGTAAGAGTTAAAAATTCGACTTGGTTCACTTCAACAAACTGGTCGAGATTTTTTTATGAAGATTTTTATGAAGTAACTTGTGATGTGTGAAAAAGATCATGTGTGCAGTTGCGCAGTGAAGTTCACTTGAATTCTGTGGAGAAATGGGGGTGACATGTAGGAGATGACATTGGGTTTAAAGGTAGAGAAACAATAGATTTTAATTAGGACAATTATGGATGGGATGACATGATCCATTCGAGAGCGGTCACTACCGGGAGTTCTAAGAGCGTCACTAGAGATGAAGAAGGCAAAGGATCCCGGAAGCAGAGTAGTGCAAGGGTAGTTCTTCTCTCCTAATGTTTTAATTCAGAACTAATGGTGAGTCTGTTATGTTGTATCGTTTAATTAAAAATAAAATAGTTAAACCTTTCGTGAATTGTAGAACTCCAAGATGGTTCGACATGATCAACTTATCGTCTAATGGTGTAGATATGTTATGCTTTTATAGTGGTCACAGTTTCAGAATTTAAGTCAATATGAATCCATTTAAAACCAACATAATAGATTCTTTCCCCGAGCATACTTCTCTTGATTGTTCATTTATCATCGTTATTAATCCCTATAACTTTTTGTATTCAAACATTTTCCTATATTACTATAGTTTACAACAACAAAAAAGATTGTGGTAATTATTTTCCACCATATAAAAGCAAAAAAAATAATAAAAAAATAAAAACATATAGAAATTCTACCATATTACTGACAACGCATTGCTATTTCTAATTTTTTTTGAAGAATATTGGTCACATATCCTTCACTGTATATTCGACCACAATTTCCACTATATAGTAGATTGTAGGATATTATAAATAACTAAAATTTGATTCGATTTCAATGATAGTCGCATCATGTTTTTTGAGCCATTTCAGGGGAGGTCATGAGCTACTACTTTTCTAAAAAAATAAAAAAAACACATATAATAAAACAACTAAAAAGATTGAAAATTTTAAAACAATAAACACTAATTTTATCGATTATTTCATTTTTCCAATGTTTACTATTTATCATTGTTACTATCATGTTATTTCTTATAGTTTGAACTGTTTTGTACTAGTTTCACTCTGATATCACACTTTACATGATCACAAGATAAGTCAATATAACATTAAATAATTTAAACTCTTAACTAGAAAAATATTTTTTTATTCTTAAAAATAATATTTCAATGGAGAAATAGGATAATTGAGTTGTTAAAAAGTTTAATGGGCAAGATCCCATAGTTCCAGCCCCACCAGTTACCTAGAAATATAGAGTTACAAATTACAATTATGTCAATAGAATTATATTGTAATAGGTTTTCCCATATGTCTAGGAACTATGAAATTAAGCAGTCTCAACTTTGTCATCTTCATTCATTTAATGGTATTCTATGAGAGGATTCACTTGATTTCACTAGAAAGTTCTATAGTTATGTACACTAATTACTTTTCAAAGAGATTTGTGATGAGGATTTATGATTTAGGATTTCTCTATTTTTTCCGAAGGGGAAGGCTAGTACATGGTTTCAGAACATAGATGAAGAAAGTTTTGAGACCTGGGAAGAGTTATTTACTGCCTTATATCAAAATTATATCATAGAAACACCACATTTTAGATTAGAAACAAATTTACTGGGTTTTTCCTGAATGAGGGAGAGTTATTTCATGAGGAATGTGATAGATTTAGAAGCCTCATTAGAGAAAGTCCCAATCACAAGCTTTCTCCACATATACTCATATTTTCTTTTTATAATGCTCTCTTCTATTATAAAAAAACATAGTTGGACAATTCTATGGGAGTGAATTTTTATACCACACTGTTGATGAGATCAAACATGTGTATGACAAGCTTGCTCAAAAATCTTAACACCAGTGTACTAGGAAGAGGGTCGTCCATAGTGGTGAAGTAAATCCTCAGGCTTCTATTATTAGTTAAAGGGTTCTAACAGAGAAATGTAATCATTGTAGGATTTTTTGTAACACTCATACACGTTTTCGTAAATTAAAACTAACTATGCAGTTTGATGAGAGTGACAAATTTGTGGATTTAGAGCTAAGAACCATGGGGAAAATGACAATTCTCTAATTAGTACACTTATGGTTATCAAAATCACTGAAACATGTCCTAGGAAGAACAAAGTGTTATAAAAGAGACCATTACCCCTAACTACCAATCACTTCCCCAAATATATAACTCAAACCAATATTGGGTTGAATATTAATTTTCGTAGGTGGAGTTAAATGGATTGATACAACAAGTTTTCTAAAATAACACTTAATTTAGGAATGAAATAGAAAGTAAGATTCACAATTTAGAAAAATAAATAGTTCAAGTAGCTAGGGATCAAGGCAGTAAGGAAAAGGGAAAGCTTCAAAAAAATTCAATTCTTCATCCAATTGAGAATATAATGACTTTAACCACTAGATATGGCCTTCACACCTAAGAACAAGTAATGGAACACATTGGGAAATCAAAAAATTATAAAAAATTGAATCTAGAAAGAAAAATATGCTTGAAACTGAATATGGAAATCTAGAAAGCATTGTTTAACTGTAATAGAATGTTAAAACTATACCATAAAAAGTTTAAAAACCAAGGAAAATGATGTTGGAACTAATAAAATAGGAAAATAATAAATTTTAATTGACGAGAAGGTAAATAATCAACTTTTTCTTAAAATTCATGCACCTCCCATTCCCTTCCATGAAATAGTGAGGAAGAATAACAAACCTGGCTATTTGAGGATTCTTACAACCATTTGAAACTTCATTATCAAAATTAAATTTCTAGAATTCCAAGATAAAATTCCTTTATATGATGCTTTTAACAAATGGTTTCTAAAAAATAAAAATTATTGGAAGAAGTTGAATAATATGAATCTCAATGGGGAGTGTAGTGTAATCTTGTTAAAGAAGTTGCCTCCAAAATTAATGGACCCTTGAAGATTTATTATTCAATGTTGAATTGGAGGAAGAGATCAACAAACTATTTGTGTGAATTAGGGGAAAGCATAAATATTATGCCTTACCCAATATTTAGAAGGTTGGGTCTTAGGGATTTGCAAGTAACTTTTGTTTGTCTTCAAATTGCTGACAGGTCACTCAAACACCCTTAAGGGAGGGTTGATGATCTATTAGTGAGTGTAAGAAAACAAACACTGCCCATATAATTATTTATCATAGATATGGCGTGTTATCAAAAAGTCCTAATCTAATTAGGGAGACCTTTATTATCTACAACTAGGGCATTCATAGATGTATCTAATGGAAAACTCACTCCCCAAGATATTGATAATGTAGATGAGTTTTAAGTATTTAAAATTCTTCAAAATGAGGTTGGGTGTGATTTGATAGATGTTTCTGAGAATCAATGTTTTAAAATTGAGGGTTGAGATGAGTATGGTTATTTTCCTCTTGAGATCATAGAGATTATGATTCGCTGGCCTATTGAAACTTCTCTTCAGGATGCAACTCCTTTTCCAATCCATTTTCTAGATGAGCAGAATATTTCACTTGAACCCCTTCCATATATTGAGTCATATTCCTATCATGAACATTCTCTACCTTAAATTTGAATTTTTTTTATAATGTATATTGTCTATGGGTTTCTGAAGTTTTAGAGTATTATGGGGTGATTCCTAATGAAAAACTAGATTGTTCCCATTATGAACAAGTGTATTTTCAAGTAAAGATTTTTCATGCAAAGTTTTATACTGTTTGTGATGACTTATAACGTGAACTTAAAAGATTCACACAATTTGTGTCATCTTTGGAAATTGGGTATAATTTATTGTAACTTGAGTTTGATTCTATATTCTGGGAGTTTTCTGGGATATCCTTTGTACAAGATGTTCTGGGAACATTTTCTGAAAATGATGAAGAGTTTTTAGATGGGTTTTCTTCTAATTTGGGGATAGAGCTGACATATAGGTGTGGGGGAATCCATGTATGTATTCCTGATTAATTAATTTATTTGCTTAGTTAGGTATTGAACATTTTTAGAGGTGAGGAAGTTGTCTCTAGAGGCCGTAATGGGCTAGAATATTTATTAGCAATTTTTGTGTTGAAATAACTTTTAAAAATATTGTTTGGTAATGAAGATGAGAATGTTTCGGTTGATCTTGTTTTTGAATCGTTATATAATAGTGAAGTTTACACTATTAATAATTAATTCCCATTAAATGATCATGTATAAAAATATGTAGTGAAATAATGTCTGGTTGGGGACTATAAATCTTGCATTTAATGGAAGGAAACCCATGGTATTTATGTTGTTTTTAATAAAACAAGATTTGTTTTCATAAATAAAGTCTAAATAATGACTTAAAAATTAGTTCTTCATGGGATTCATCCCATGGTTCATGCATTTTTTTAATTTTGTTTTTGTTTTTCTTTAAAAACACTACTGTTTTTTATCTTCTGTATGCTATGTCTCTGCTTTATAATTGTTCTTTTTTTATATAGTCTTGGTTTTTAGGATGTTTCTTGTAGGTGTAAACATAGGAGTGTAATTCCCATGTTGTTGGAAATTGACAAATTTATTCAGGGATGTAGTCAACTCATAATTACTGTAATTATTTTTATTCTCCTATTTAATTTAATGAAAAATTTGTTTCTTGTCTTGTTTTCTTTTAAAATTATTCATTTTCTAAAAAAATTATGTTTTATGTTTTGTTTTATTGGACTTTTTTTTTCATGTCACTATGTGAATAAAATAATTTGTCATGTACAGATTTGGGGTAAAATTGAATCTCATTGGTTTAAAAATATTCATTGATAAGAATTATGTGGGGTGGGGGCACATTCTTGTTGTTGTTTTTTGATATTATTATTTCCTTAGGGTGTTTAGAATGCCTTGGTCTGTTTTTATTGAACATTTTATTGAACCAAATTAGTTAAATGTCATACACCCAATTCACTGTGCACCAACGTGTTTAAATGAAATTGTTTGAGATAATTGAAAACATGTATTAACTGAAATATTAATCCATTCTTTTGAATAATAAACCAACGGTTATGTTATTTATTGTGGAAAACATATTTTTGAACATCAATGAGACTGTAAGCACATGTCAATAATTTACTAATGTGAAAAGTCCCTTTGACCATTATTGGTAAAAATTTTCTTCACAACATTTTAAGTCAAATTTTGGAACAAAGTTGGGTTTTAAGTGTGGGGATGTGGTCAACTCATGTTGAGCTAAATTGTGCTTACTGAAAACCTCTCCAAGTCCCTCTGTTGTTCAACATTTCTTTTAAAAAATATGGAATTTTTGAAATTATTTTATAAATTCATGCATACTATTTAATTCAAATGGTTCATGCCTAAGGACAATACCTTTTTGGTTGTTAATATTTGATTTGAATTTGAAATTTATGGTAATGAATGATTTATGCGGGATTATAGTTAGTGATTTAATGAAAATTAGGTTCAGGAACTGCTTTTCAGAGTATTATAGGTAACATATTTGTGGAGTTATGATTATAACCATTAAAACTGGAATTTCGATTTTGATCCTAAGGGACACATTTCTCTGTTAATTATATTATGTGTTCATCCTAGTGAGCCATTGTAAATAATTTTCAAATAAATATTTTGAAATTGGAATAATTTTGGAATCTAGGATCCCACAGTGAATATCTAAGACCCTAGATGATGGGTGCCTTTTATTTATATAATAAAAGCCCATGTACATACCGAATAAGTTCACATGCACAATGCTTAGTGCAAGATACATGACTTGGTAAAAATAAAATAATGTTTCTACGGACAAAAACTAGTTCATTAAGGTGAGGGGAAGGATGAACACCAAATAAAGAATGGGACAATTGGATTATATAAGAGTCATTTAATTGGTATTTGTAAGGTGATTTAGAAATTAAATCATTATTTTTAGAACCTAGGTGATGTGTCAAAGTAAAAAATTCCTTCGGTTATGTTCTTAGTTCAAATGTATTTAACTTATTTCTACTCTTAGATTTAGATCTTATATCTGAATTGAGATGATTCAGCAAGTAATATCACTAAGGGGCATGATGCTTTCATTGTTTTATGATTCATTTTCTATAGAATACTAGTGGGAGATTGTTTTAGAAATATTTGATTCGAGTTATCTTTTCTAAAGCCTGTCAATTGTCCTATTTTTTAAAGTACTATACATGTTAATTTTTGAAGTGATTATTAAACACTTTTCTATTCTTCAAGGTCAATAAAGAATGAGATTTTTTGAGGACAAACAATAGTTAAGTGTGGAAGAATTTGATGTGGCCATATTTTACATAGTTTATCCACATCATATTAATTACATTTTATCGATTTAATTAATTATTATTAAACTTTCTACTGTATAAGTGCACTTTTGTTTTTGTGAAGTAAATCTATTAATTAATGATTATTTTTTAATTAAAATTGTATTTTTAACCTTTAAATATTTATTTCATTCATTATATTAATTTTACAGTCTTGAAACTTTTTTTTAGTTTACTATATTAGCCTTCATATTTAATAATTTGTTTTTATAAAATAATTATATAATATTTTTATATGTGCTTATGTGACTTAGTTATTTAACAATCCTTTTTACTTTCTTTATTAATTAATTAAAATAACTAAATATAATTATCAGATGTCTTTACCAATTCATTAATTATAAAATTGTTGTTATAATCTCACAACATTTATTAAATCTCATTAATTTGATTTCATTAATGAACTTAATTGTTTAATTAAAAAATATTTAACTATCTACTTAAATAAATTTAATTTCTTATAGTAGATATTTTAAATAATTTTATATTGTTATATAAATGATTAATTTAACTTTTATTTTAACTTTAAATTATGTAATTTATTATTAATTTTAGTTTATGTTTATATTAAATCTACATTTTTTAATTAGAAATTAATAATAATATAATTTATATTTTAATTGTTTAATAGTTTTAATTAAGATAATGATATCTTTAATTTTTGAATTGTTCTAATTGAATTTTTTGTTAAAATTAATTATTGTTTTTTTACATTATCATAGTTTCAAATCCACTTAAATTAAATTTTATTTTTGCTGGCTAAGTCCATGTGGCACAATTTTCCTTTTACTGTGCAATCGTTACCCATGCATCTGTATTCCCATTATGGTGCCACATTAAACATTGACCTTGTTTCCTTCTAGTAACTATTTCTATAGAATTGGTGGCACTGACATTCTGCAACAACAAGTTTAATTCACAATTTCTCCCTTTCATTCACACCGCTTCTCCAAGAACTGGTTCAATAGTTCCTCTTCCATGACACCATTTTATTCTCATACCTATGGAACCACACCTCACACCATTTTCACAAACTGGTGCCACCACAACCAGTCACTACTGCACTTAAACCACCGTAGATCTCCCAATTCCATCATTTTTTCTTCATCCACTATTCCATATCAAATATAGCATTGTTTTTCATCCACTGCTTTTCTATCTCTTTATCCCCTTTCCACCACTCCTCACAGTCTCACCATCACCATTTCAAAAACCATCTCACCAGTGTGTGCATCATTTTCTATGTAACTCACCGCAACTGCGAACCACCAACATTCAACCCCCAACACATAGACACAAACCAAATATTCAATAATATAATTACAAAATCAAACAACACAATCTCATATCAGAACCCAAGTTTATTTCAGATGAAGCCACAGACACGAGAAACTCTTCAAGGTTGATGCTGAAGCCACCATAACTAGATCTAGACAGCAGAGGCCAAGCCTCTATCTTCAATGAGGGCCACACCGTCGGGTGAAACTAGCATCACTGGAGTTCGAGATCTTTTATGCGCCACCACATGAACCATCGAGATTGACTGCCATTCACTGAAGGATATAATCATTGCAAACTGGCTGAGGATGTTGAAGGATGGTGGATAAGGGTGCACTGCTGTTGAAGCCTCATTAGTTGTCGCTGGCAGAGGAGGGAGGAGGAACCAGTGCTGCAGCCTCCATTGGGTTCGTGAAGCAGCAAACCAAAAAACTCATACCCTGTGATGGATAAAGAAGAATTTGGGGGGATAAGTTCAATAAAAAACAAATTAATAATAATTATAATAAATTAAATATTCAATAATAAGAAAATAAATTGTAAAATTAATTAATTAAAAAAATTAAATAAAACTAATAATAATACTAATAATAATTAAAAATAACACTATATAAGAATAAATAAAAAACCTTAAATAAAAAATCATATAAATTTAATTTTTAAAATAAAATAAATTAATTTTTTTTAATTTTTAAAATTTAAATAGCTTAATAAATTATTTTCTTAATTATAATTATAATAAAATAAAAAAAATAAATTAAATATTTTTATTAATTTAATTTTTGATAGATAATTTAAAGAATGATTTAATAAAACTAAAATAATAATAAAATAATTAATTAAAAATAACAATAAAATAATGTTATTTAGTAATTTTAAATTAATGAAAAATAATTAGAATAAACTGTATAAGTAAATTATTATTTCATTTAATTTTTTTTTGAAAAATTATTGGTTTTGATTGGAATATTTATGCAAGAGATAAAATCCCAACCTGTTTCACTCCAACTAATTGGTCATAAGTTTGTCAAATGGTTGTTGATAAAGTGACGTGGGATGCTTGAAAAAGTTCACGTGTGTGGTTGCGCAGTAAAGGACATTTGAAGTCGGTGGAGAATAGGGGGTGATGTGCTAAAGATGATATTTAGTTTAGAGGGAGAGAAGTAGCATATTTTCCTGAGGACTACTACTAATGGGACAACACAATCCTTTAGAGAGAGGTTACTCTGGGGAGTTCCAAGAGCTGCACTGGAGACGACGAAGGAAAATGAGTTTGGTAATAGAGTGGTGCTAAGGGATTTCTTCTCTCCTCGTGTTTGAATTCTTGTACTCTATTATAGTATGTTTTCATTTTATATAATTATAATAAACATTATTGTCGATAATCCTTCTAGTTCAGGAGGAAATTTAGGTTTTTCTGGTTATCATCAATTCCACTTTTTCACTTTATCATTTCAATGTATTCCAAATTGATCGGAGAGATCAGTTCTGAATTCATTCAGCAACATCATTCCCCTTATAATTAACTTCTAAAATCAACAATCATTTGAAGAGATTGATTGAGGATAAATATTCATAAACATTTAAATAAAAATGAAAACTACATAAGAAACAGCGAGTCTATTCTATAGTATAATTTAATTCAAAATACTACAGTTGAATCTTTCTTAGAGTGGCGATCTCTAAGATGATTCGACCTGAGTGACTTATCTCAAAGAGAGGGAGATAGGTTACTCCTTTATAGTGGTCATGGTTGCAACTTTTAAGGGAATATTGAACCATTTAAAACTAATAAAATATTGTTTTTCCATGGTCGTACTTTTCTTAACTGTTTATTTATCAGTATTGTTAATCCGTGTCAATTTTTGTTTTCAGACTCTTTACTATTTTATTATAGTTTAGAAGAAAAACACTAAAATATTTTGGTAATTATTTTATGCCTCGAAAAACACAAAAAATATATAAAATGTTAAACAAATATAAAATCTACCCCATTGCTTAGAATAGTAGTGTATTTTTACAAAAAATTGACAAAGAATTGTCATATCTCTATCAATGTCGGTTCAACCATACTATAAATTATACAATAGTTTAGAGGGATTTATATGTAAATAAACTTTGATTCAATTTCAATGACATTCGCATCAATGTGCTAGGGAAAGAGTGTCTGTTTTGGATCCCAGACCAAGTTTCTATAATTAATTTGATATCACACTATTTTTTATTTTATATGGTGCAATTTATAATTTTTATTGCATTGTCTAGATTTGGCTATACATTGTGGGTTCTTTACTAGTAAGTTTTATATCTCATACCCTTATTGGGTTCTAATTTTACTTGAGTATAACATATATTTTTAGGATTTAGGTTTATTGATGTATTATGTGTATCTGTGAGTCAGGAGCAAGGGACCGAGCTGGAGCTCAGGATGATCACAAAGATCACTTGTGGAACATTGATGTCCTTTATTTATTATTGTACTATTTTTTCAAGCATGTTGTATATTTTATTTCTTTCAATGATGTATCATAAAAATGACATGAATTAATATATCTTATAACCATTTTATTAAATTTTCATACTAATGATTCTACTGATATTTGAGTATTACAATCTTTCTTCAACTAATATATTTCATTTATTTACTTATTCTGCAACCTGTATTATATTTATATTTGGTTATACCAATGTTAAAATATAATAAGTGGGTATATTCTACCCACAATCAACCCCTAAGACACTTTTTTCTAGTCGGTAGCCTCTAGAATTGGGGGAGACGTGCCCAAGGTCATGTGACCCACCGGTTCGGGAAACATCTTGGAGTTTAGATGGGTCAGGAGATTAAAATTTGGCATTAGAACCTTTTTTTCTATTCCCTTATTATTTTGAGTTATCATTCCGATGACTAGTGATGTGTCAACACGTGGTTAACAGTTGTGCCTATGACTAATCACCCCATGAACGAGAAAAAACATGTGGCCAGGGCTAGGAATTGATGTTCATGCTTTTCGATATTACATTTGATATGATTTTAATTAGAGTGATTATTGTAGTTTCCACTGCATATAGATTTATGAAATTTATTTAAATTTACCCTTCTCCAAATATGATGAGGTTGAAACATATCATGCATCATATTAATAACCTAGAAATTCAAATTCCATGCAGAGTTCCATTCCATTCAGGTGCATTTTTGTTCGCATGTTGATTCAAATTGTGTTCCTTTAATGTATGCCATGTATTATATTTATTTAGAGTACATGTTAAATAATTTTTTTTATGATAAATTTACCATGATAAATTTTTTACATGCTACCTGTTTACTAGAATGTTTTTCATGTATCATTATTCTATGATTATTGGATCCCATATATGATTTAAATGTCAGGCTTCTCTAATTACATCATGTATCTCTCTATTGGCTTCGTTTTGTGACATGTTAACTTCTTTGACATGTAATTGGGTTCCCAATTCCACCGATAAAGTGTACATGAAATTTATGGATATGTAGATGGATACCCATAGACTAAACATTTAAAAATATGCATTTTGTATAATGAAATAGTTCTTAATGTAATGGGATTATAAATGGAACCTAATGTGGTGTCATTTGTTTAAGATCCTCTTGTAATGGTAGATAATTATTCTTTGAGTTTCCTGGGAACATGACTTATATCATTTCATGCAGGGGATATTTATTTTAGAAATGGGTAATATAATCATACTATAAGCCTAGTTACTTCTTTTAGCGTGACCTGGTGTTATGGTCGCTGGTTTTTCTTCGTAAGGGGATAGCGGGTGGTAAGTGTCACCCTCCGAATAGAAAATCAAGGAAAATGCAATGATTTTTCTTCCTAATTGGTTTTTTCTTAGGTTATTTTACCTACAAGGACTTTTATAATTTAAATAACCCCTTGTTCTGATAGGTATCCATGGTATCCTATACTTTTTCATTGGAATTGAGCATCTATTAATTATCAATATTGGTAGGTTAGATATGCCTCTGACACATTCCTCTTTTTTGTACATCATTCGACCCTTTCTTCTCTAAAGTGATAGATGACTCGGTATATCATCATCTATGATAAAACACGGATTTCTTCTATATCACCTCAGGGTGGTACGATTTCACATGTCTAGGTACCATCTAGTGTTTAATTTTGTAGTGAAAAAAGTTGAGTTTGGTGGAATCATAGAGACTTCTATTGTTTAGTGTAGTCTCTGGTCATCTATGGAATAGAGAGACTTGTTAAAAAAGACACCAATTTTATCTCAATTCATGGGATTAATTCCAATGGCTTGGGTCTTTTGAAATCCCCATCAGTTTAGTGATGACCGTTTCCCCAATCGCGACATCATCCTCAATGTACTACGAGTGTGTCGATCTTAAAATACGCTAAATAATAAAATCTATTGGAGAATCTTTATCCGGTTGCACACTGAATGTGTGGTTCATAACAAAAAATAGTTAGTCTTTCTTGATCCTTATATTCCAGTGTAGTAATGCTTTGGATGAACTCTTGTACATTAGTAATTTAATATGAATTGACCCCCAAGATTATTCCTCTTTGCGATCAGTAAATTCTTTAATGTGGACATCTTTTCATTGAACTAATATGTCACTCAATAACATGGGGTCTGGACTACCATAGGATAGTTCATTATACTTCTATCGTTCCAATAAGAGGTTATCCAAGACTTTTTTTTCAGGCTCGATGATGCATAAATCAACTAACCTCACCATAAGTTAGGTATGGACTTTGATGTATGTATAAGTGGTGAATGAGAGTTACCTTGGATGAAGACATCATAGTTCCTATCATAAAACAGTAGCAATCTAGTAGAAGAATATTATTGAATGGTAGGCTAGAGTGGATTGACCTTTTATCTCTCTTTTTCAGTGGAGCAGTTAGTGAAGGATCGTTTACAGAACATCATCCGGTGAGACAAGTGCAGCTTGTATCAGATAGGTATTTTCATGAAAATATGGATCATGTTTATCTTTGAGGCTGATGGGGAATCTTCCATTTAATCCATTTTATAAATCACATGATAAGCGCTAGAATTAATATGGGCATGTCTTATGGTAAATTCCAATGGTGGAAGGTGTTGTGGCTTGGAATTTTGACCTTTTTCAAACATTAAAGCCTAGGTGGGATGTACCTTTGGTATTATGTTTAACGAGATGAAAATGTGATCATGTCTCTAGCTAAACAATATTAGGTAAGTTTCATCTAATTGATTCTATTTGAAAATGATAATTTTCTCCGATATTAATGTCCTATGTGCTTCACACACAATAAATTCTTGAACATGTGATGTGATTTTGGAGATGCAAAGTGACCTTTTGTGTACGACATCATGACCCCTTTTGGTTGGGTGAGGTTTACGCAATTCCTGAAGGCTTTAAGAGGATGATAAGTTCTAAGGAGGGATGGTTGAAATGTCTAGTGTTTTTAATAAAATAAAAAAGAGATTGAAATTAAACGTTTCTATTTGATGGGATTTTCATTTTTAAAACCAAGAGCCTAAACAATTTACATCCAAAATTTGACATTGTGATGTGTCTTTTAATGAAATAGAATTAAATTAATTAGATCATAATTAACATGAAATTAAATTAAATGATGGGTAAAATCCTTCATTCGCACATTTAAATATTCTATGAAATATATTCAGAGCTATATACTGAGTCACCGTAGTATTCTAAGACCCATAAAATCTCGATGCGGATGAAATAAAAATATTAAATATATTAGATTCATACATTTATTTGAACGTTTTTTGAAAAAAATGATATAACACTGAAACATTGTGGCATATGAGATATATGAGACCACTGTTATGTTTGTAACACCAGGTTTACCCTAGGAAGAGTTTAACATTAATATGTTTTATTTGATTGGAAACCTCAGACGCGATAATACTTTTTTTTATTTAATTAATTTAGTATTCAATGTTTTTTGTGATAAACAATTAGTTATTAAAAAACAGAGTTTCATATGAGAAATATAAGACCACCATTAGTTCAGTAATGTCAGGTTTACCCTATTTGTGGTACAACCTTTCGCAATGTCATACATTTGGTTAGATATCACCTGATGATAATTTAATTTGGGTTTAAATTAATTTTTGGGCTATTGGAAAGAATAATAATTTTATAATTATTAATAATATTATTTGTTTTGAAAAAATGAAAACATACTTCAACAATTAATAAATTATTTAAATTAATTGAAAAGGTGCAATCAATATTAATTTATTTGGTGTTATCAGTTTTTAATAGTTTTCGTCGTTAAAATATTTATGGTTTCATGGATGGGTTGTATTAAATAATAGTAGTTTTAGTTATTGTTATTATAATTAGATTGGGATAAAAAAATAGATGTATTTATATATGAGGAATATATATGGGGATTAAATATGTAACGACCCAATGTTTCATTAATAAAAAATCCCTCTTGATCTAGTTAAATGTTCCTTTATGAAATTTTTTTTTATAAGATGTCAACTTCTTTAGTTTTACGTTAAGATTTGTGACCGTTACTTTTATAGACGTTGAACAGTGATCATCTGAGTAGTATAAATATAAGGCTTTAACAAACCCATTTCTACTCAGACAAAGGAAGCTATGGCCTCATCCAGTAGAATTGCCCCTTACGATGCCCATTTGTCAGAGCTCGGAAAAGCGGTGGCGTCTTTGGGCTTTGCCCTTGACCAAGCCCAAGCTGAGCTTCATCAAGTCAAACTCGAACGTGATCGTCTACGGGAAAAGTGTAAGTTGATTGAAATTACCACTCGAGCGATGTTGTCCGAGCCGCCCCAAGAGTCTGTCACCATCGCACACCTTACCCTTAGGTCTTATGCGGCCATTTTAAGGGGTTATGTAACAAATAAGTAGCACCATGTTCATGTACATTATTTTTGTATATAATAATGAATATAATTTCTAGTCATTTTTGATATATTGTAATTAGTTTTTAAAGTACAAATGGTGTTTTTAGTTATTATTTAATTAAGAATTATATTTTATTAAATTAAAGGATTTTCGAATTAAATAATATTTTAATAAAATATTATTATTAATATTAAATTAATTTTTTATTAAGTATAAATGATCTTATAATTTTATGAATGCAATTAAATTTTTTATTAAGGTTTGAAAGACATTTCTGTCAAAACCCGTGAATTTTTTTATAAATGTCAGTTTTTATTTGAAAAGTGAAAATTCACATATTTAGAAAATTATTTAGATAAAATAAATATTATTTTTGGAATCAGGACGTCGAAATTATCCAACGGTGAATTTTTCATAATTTTCTGAGACAGTAAAATTTTTGGGTGAAAATTAAATACCATTTAAATATATAATGTGTTTTATGACATCATAATGACCCAATGGTGATGTAATAAAATAACATAATCCTTATGTTCGGCCTATATGTGTTTTATCATTAAAATAATTAGGTTTTGGGTTTGTTTGACTTACTTTTCAAAGCATTAATGGAGCCCTCAAGACTTATTCAACACTTTGCCTTTTTAAATTAATTTCCATGGGAGTGTGACTCACCTCCACATAAGCAACCCTAATTTTTTAATAGGTTCGGACCTTGGCCTTGTAAAATATTGTTTTCCTCTTTCCTTTTCCAGAAACCATGGGCAAATACCATGGGATGGATTGTGGTTTGGATTATTTTAATATAAGGGGTCCCAAACCTAAATAATAAAGAATTCTCCCACCTTTCCTATATAAACCCACCAAATCTCCCACTTCCTCCTCACTAAAATCCCTTGAAGTTCGTCCAACCTCTGCCCTACTCTCTCTAGAATCCTCCCAAGGTGCCCCAAGCTCCCATGAAGCCTCACACAAGCCTCTCTCTAGCCTTTGGAAGCACACTTCCAAGTAAGGGTTTTTTCTTCCTTTCTCATTTTGTCAATTTTGTTTAAGTTGTATTTCCCTTTTAATTTCAATTATGAATGTTGGGGTATGGTTTCACACCTCCCCCATAATGCCCTCTTATTGTTTGAATGATGGTAGAACCCTTTCTCTCTCATTAAATTCCTCCCATGTACACCCGTTACAATTCCGAAAATTCGAAAGGAACTTCTCTCTCTTCTTTTACTTTCAAGCAATAATTTTGTATCATGAACCTAATTCCATTTCAATTGTTGGGACATGTTTATATATAACCTCCTTACTATCCATTACATGTAAATATGATGAGGAACCTCTTTCTCTCTCATCAACATTTTTTATGAGTTCTTATGTCATGCCGTTACGCTACCGAAATCGCACCGATTTTCTAAGCCAATGTCATTGTGTAGTGAATACCATGCTCATTTCTCCATCAAGGGTATTCACCTTTATGCACATTTACTCATTGATTGTAAAGTTTCATGTATGAATTACACATTCCATTATCGTGGAATAATTGATTATGTTTTATGAATCTATGTTTTATGATCCATGTGGCACACTTCTGCATGAAATGGAATTTTTATGAAGGGTTCTCCCTTTATAGCGCTCCAATGCAATGGGTAAAGTATAGTATCATGATACGTCATGTGCAATGAGTTTTGACTCATTCTAATTCAAGTAAAACGAGGGTTTAATCGTGCTTCAAGTGAAATGAGGGTTTACTCATGCTCCATGTGCAATGAGCCTTGGCTCATGCTAATTCAATGTTAAGTGTTGTTGCCACATTTCCATGTTATGGTTATCATTATTTATCATGCCTTTATGTTCATGTTACTCTAATGCTCTATTGATGTTCCTATTTCCAAACATGTATTGTAATCCTCATGTTATTCATTGTGTACTCCCTTACTGGGCTTTATAGCTCACCCTTTTCTTATGCATGTCCTCAGGTTATCCCATGCAATGCTAAGTACGAAGGAATGTAGTGGTCATGTAAAGGAAGTTTTCAATAAAGATGTTGTATTTAAAGTTTAATGTTTTTATGTAATTATCCTACGCCCAAAGACACTAAACCTCTCGATCTTCTTTGTTGTATCAAGTGAAGATTTATGTAATAAAGCATGCTTAAGTTGTAATAAAAAGCAGGGTTATCATAGTTGGTATCAGAGGATAGGTTTAGTTATTTTTGGGATTAGGAAAACCTAGTAAAGCCTTAGATACAAGACTAATTATAATAAAAGCATCCCTAAGTTTTGGTAAATACTAAGTAAGTGGTTTATCAAACATATAAATCCATGTCTGGATACGAGAAGGTAGAGGCAGCTCTGGCACAGATGTATCCTAGGGGTAAAACCCGAAAACCCCGCTTTGAGCTAGACTTGAACGGGAACTGGTGCACGACAACGGGCCTTGATGAACTCTTGGTTATGACACTCTCGGGGGATATGTTTTGATAAATTCACAATCATAGTATGAACCCTTATTAAGGGAAAAATGTCCCTAAGAATATATGTTCGAAGGAAGATCACGAAAAGCCTGGATTGAATCCTATAGTCTCATGAGTTAAAGAGATTAAAGTTTATTTATAAGTCATCAACTTTTTTCTATGGATTACCCTTTATGTGTCACCCCTAACTTTCCTTTTATTCCAGCCAATGGCCGGTAATAGGAGAACTCGGGCTAACAACCATTGTGAAGATCAGTGTGATGATTGTACTAATGAGATGCCCAATCCAATGGGAGCGGGAATCACAAACTTTGTCACGCTTCTCTCTCAGCTAACTCATGTTTTGAATAGAAACACGGGTCAAGAGGAATGTTCAACCCCCCCTAAGAAAGAACAAGTTGCTATCGAGAGTTTCATGAGACAAAGGACTCCTACTTTTAGTGGATCATCTGATCCCACGATCGCTGAGCAATGGATCAACTCCATTGAAAAGATATTCTCTATCCTTAAATGTTCTGAACAAGAGAAGGTTCTCCTGGCAGATTATCGTATGGAGGGTGAACCTGATCAATGGTGGACGTTGATAAAAAATACGAAGCCTGAGGAGGAGATCGAGTCTTTGGAATGGAAGGAATTCCAGAAGATGTTTTTCGATAAATATTTTCCGCACACCCTCTGTCTTAAGATGTAAAGGGACTTCCTTTACCTCAAGTAGAAAGATAAAGAATCTGTGGGAGCGTATGAGAAAAACTTCACAAGGCTTGCACGACACACTTCCGTCTTTGTCGTTACCCCCGAATGCAAGGTTGACCGCTTCATTGGTGGGTTGAAGCCTAGCTTGCGGAAAGCATTAGTGATTCGTGACTTCGACAGCTATGAGGAAATTGTCTGATGTGCCCTCAAGGTTGAAATGGAGATTGGAGAATCACAGGGGTATCATGGGGACAAGAAGCGGAAGGTGGACTTCAATGCTGGTGGTCCGATGGATAAATCCAACGGTGCTAAGAAGTTCCAGCACCCCACTTTCCAAAAGTGCGGAAAGAAGCACCCTGGAAATTGCCTTAGGGGGACGAGAAAATGCTTTAGGTGTGGAAGAGAAGGGCTCCTAGCTATTAACTATCGGCAAGAAGGACCTGCGGCTGCGACAGAGGAGAGGAACGTTCCCTTAGAACCACAACATGTTGTTCAATGCTACAAATGCAAAGAACTGGGTCATTTTGCGAATCAGTGCCCTAATCCAAGGGTTATCAGAGGCAACCAACAACCTCCAAGACAACAAGGAAGAGCTTTTTCCATCACTTCTGCCGAAGTGAACCCTGACAACGAAGTGGTGACAGGTATGCTAGTTATTCATTCAAGAATTGCGAACATACTTTTTGATTCAAGTTCTACGCATTCTTTTATATCTCGAATGTTTAGTAGAACAATCCCAGCACCACCACAAATCCTGGAAGTAAAGATGTCGGTGAGTACGGAAAATGGGGAAATCATTGCATCCCATGAATATAAGTCCTCCCCTGTTATAATCTGTGGATTGAATTTCCCGGCGAACCTCTTCATACTACCTTTGGTGGAATTTGAGGCAATTCTTAGCATGGATTGTCTTTCCTTATATAGAGCCAACATAAATTGTCGGGAGAGGGAAATCACACTCCATATGGAGAATCAACCCCCGATTCTTTACAAGTGTCAGGAGGAAGATGAATCTCCTTTAGCTCCATCATCTCAAGCATGGATATTACTGCCTTATGAGCACGCATATCTGGCTCAGATGATTGAGTCCGTGGAAGAAACTACCCTTGAAGAAATGCCTATTGTGAGGGAATTCGCTGAAGTATTTCCTGAGGAACTTCCTGGTCTTCCTCCAAGAAGAGATGTTGAGTTCTCAATTGAACTTATACCTGGGGCGCTAACAATATCCAAGACTCCATATAGAATGGCTGTTGTTGAGCTTGAAGAGCTGAATAAACAACTATAGGAGAATCTGGATAAAGGGTTTATACGCCCAAGTGCATCACCATGGGGTGCACCAGTCCTCTTCGTCAAGAAGAAGGATGGGTATATGCGAATTTTCATCGATTATTGTGAACTTAACAAAATCATGATAAAGAACATGTATCCTCTCCCAAGAATCGATGACTTGTTTGATCTGCTGCGTGGAGCACAATACTTCTCCAAGGTGGACTTTCGGTTGGGATATTATCAAGTAAGGGTGAAGAAGGAAGATATCCCCAAGACCTCTTTTCGTACAAGGTACGAGCACTATGAATTCATAGTAATGCCTTTTGGACTCACCAATGCTCCAGAAATATTCATGGACTTGATGAATAGAGTATTTAGATATTACCTTGACAAATTTGTGGTAGTCTTTATAGATGATATTCTAATATACTCCAAAACCAAGGAGGACCATGAGGAGCATTTAAAAACTGTACTAGAGACTTTGTGCAAGGAGAAGCTCTATGCATAGTACATCAAGTGTGAGTTTTGGTTGAAGGAAGTCTCATTCGTGGGCCATATCATCACAAGCAATGGGATATCTGTGGACCCCTCTAAAACAGATGCAATTGAGGGATGGCTGAGGCCAACATCGGTAACTGATATCCGTAGCTTCTTGGGGTTAGCTGGATATTATCGACAATTTGTGAGAAATATCTCACAACTGTCCAACCCTCTTACCAAGCTAACTCGAAAGGGAGTAATGTTTTCTTGGAGTGATGAATGCGATGAAAGCTTCAAGGAGTTGAAAAGGAGTCTTATCACTGCACCCGTGCTCACTTTACCCACAAGTGGGGAGCTTTTTGTGGTATTCAGTGATTCTTCGAAGAAGGTCTTAGGATTTGTGCTGATGCAGAATGATAAAGTGATATCCTATGACTCAAGGCATTTGAAAATGCATGAGCGAAACTATCCAACGCATGATCTGGAGTTGGCGGCGGTGATATTTTCCTTGAAAATCTGGCGGCATTATCTCTATGGAGAGAAATGTGAGATATATACTGACCACAAGAGTCTTAAATATATATTCACACAGAAAGAGATTAATATGTGACAGAGAAGATGGATAGAGCTCATTAAGGATTATGACTGTTCAATACATTACCACCCTGGAAAGGTGAACAATGTGGCGGATTCCCTAAGTAGAAAGGATCCAGCGATTCTATCAATGATGAGAATTGAAAAGGATCCAATCTTCATAGACTTGATGAAGATGGACATGGGAATCATAATGAAGGGAACATAATTAATCCATTCACAAATGATTGCTCAACCATCTCTTTTGGAAAGGTTAAAGGATGATCAAAAGTATGATGCGGGAATCCAAGAAAAAGTAGAAGCTATCAAAAAGGGAAAATCCTCAGAGTTTAATGTTAATGAAGAAGGAATTGTGCGGTTTGGGAAAAGAATATGTGTTCCATCATGTTCGGAGCTGAAGAAGGAACTTTTGGATGATGCACATAGTTCAAATTTCACTATTCACCCAAGGAGCACAAAGATGTATCGAGATCTACGAGAAAACTTTTGATGGGATAATATGATGAAGGAGATCGCTGAATATACATTAAAGTGTCTGGTGTGTCAGCAAGTGAAGGAAGAGAGGCAGAAGTCTAAGGGGATGATGCAACCATTGCCCATACCAGAATGGAAATGGGAGAACATCACCATGGACTTTGTCACTGGACTTCCAAGGACATCCAAAGGAAACAATGCAATCTGGGTTGTTGTGGATCGTCTTACAAAGACTGGACACTTCATTGCTATTCGAGAGGATTTCTCTTTGGATCAACTGGAATGGATATATATCAGGGATGTGGTACGGTTTCATGGAGTACCACTATCTATTATTTCTGACCGAGATCCAAGATTCACCTCTAAGTTTTGGAAGAGTCTTCAACAAGCTTTGAATACTGAACTGAACTTTAGTACGGCCTATCATCCTCAAACTGATGGCCAATCCGAGCAGACTATCCAAACACATGAGGATATATTGAGAGCGTGCTCAATGGACTTTAAAGGAGGATGGGATAACCATCTTCCTCTAGTTGAGTTTTCTTATAATAATAGTTTCCACTCGAGCATCCAAATGGCACCATATAAAGCCCTGTATGGGAAAAGGTGTAGAACACCAGAATGTTGGGATGAGGTTGGTGAGCGTAAGCTGCTTGGACCAGAAATGGTCTAAGAAATGGTTGAGAAGGTGAAAACCATTCAGCAGCATATCAAGGCAGCCCAAAGTCGACAAAAGAGTTATGCAGATAATCGTTGACGAGACCTTGAGTTTAAAGTCGGAGACATGGAGTTTTTACGCATATCTCCATGGAAGAAGGTCATGAGGTTTGGAAAGAAAGGGAAGTTAAGTCCAAGGTACATCGGCCCCTTCGATATTCTTGATCGTTTTGGGGCTGTGGCCTATCGACTATCACTTCCACATACTATGGCCAAGGAGCATGATGTCTTCCATGTATCCCTCTTAAGGAAGTTCATACGAGACCCTTCACATGTACTCTCTTCCGAGGTGGTACAATTAGAAGACGATCTTTCTTATGAGGAGCAACCAGTGAAGATCTTAGATCATAAGGAAAAATTTCTACAAAATAAGACAATTCCCCTCGTCAAGGTGTTGTGGAGAAACCACAAGTTTGAAGAAGCAACTTGGGAGTCAGAGGATATGATGAAGCTAAGTTACCCACATTTGTTTTTGTGTGGGAAAAGGAAAATTTCGAGGGAGAAATTTCTTAAGGGGGGAATATTGTAACGACCCAAAGTTTCATTAATAGAAAATCTCTCTTGATCCAGTTAAATGTTTCTTTATGAAAAATGTTTTTATAAGATGTCAACTTCTTTAGTTTTACATTAAGATTTGTGACCGTTACTTTTATACCCATTGAATAGTGATCATCTGAGTAGTATAAATATAAGGCTTTAACGAACCCATTTCTACTCAGACAAAAGAATCGATGGCCTCATCCAATAGAATTGCCCCTTACGAAGCCCATTTGTCAGATCTCGGAAAAGAGGTGGCATCATTGGGCTTTTCGCTTGACCAAGCCCAATCTGAGCTTCATCAAGTCATGCTCGAACGTGATCATCTATGGGAAAAGTGGAAGTTGATTGAAATTACCACTCGAGCGATGTTGTCCGAGCCACCCCAAGAGTCTATCACCATCGCACACCTTACCCTTAGGTCTTATGCGGCTATTTTAAAGGGTTATGTAACAAATAAGTAGCACCATTTTCATGTACATTATTTTTGTATATAATAATGAATATAATTTCTAGTCATTTTTGATATATTGTAATAAGTTTTTAAAGTACAAATGGTGTTTTTAGTTATTATTTAATTAAGAATTATATTTTATTAAATTAAAGGATTTTTGAATTAAATAATATTTTAATAAAATATTATTATTAATATTAAATTAATTTTTTATTAACTATAAATGATCTTATAATTTTATGAATGCAATTAAAATTTTTATTATGGTTTGAAAGCCATTTCTGTCAAAACCCGTGAATTTTTTTATAAATGTCGGTTTTTATTTTAAAAGCAAAAATTCACATATTTAGATAATTATTTAGATAAAATAAATATTATTTTTGGAATCAGGACGTCGAAATTATCCAATGGTGAATTTTTCATAATTCTCTGAGACAGTCAAATTTTTGGGTAAAAATTAAATACCATTTAAATATATAATCTGTTTTATGACATCATAATGACCCAATGGTGATGTAATAAAATAACATAATTCTTATGTTCATCCAATATGTGTTTTATCATTAAAATAATGAGGTTTTGAGTTTGTTTGAATTACTTTTCAAAGCATTAATGGAGCCCTCAAGACTTATTCAACACTTTTCCTTTTTAAATTAACTTCCATGGGAGTGTGGCTCACCTCCACATAAGCAATCCTAATTTTTTAATAAGTTCGGACCTTGGACTTGTAAAATATTGTTTTCCTCTTTCCTTTTCCCGAAACCATGGGCAAATACCATGGAATGGTTTGTGGTTTGGATTATTTTAATATAAGGGGTCCCAAACCTAAAAAATAAAGAATTCTCTCACCTTTCCTATATAAACCCAAGCAATCTCCCACTTCCTCCTCACTAAAATCCATTGGAGTTCGTCCAACCTCTGACCTACTCTCTCTATAATCCCCCCAAGGTGCCCCAAGCTCCCAAGAAGCCTCTCACAAGCCTCTCTCTAGCCTTTGGAAGCACACTTCCAAGTAAGGGTTTTGTCTTCCTTTCTCATTTTGTCAATTTTATTTAAGTTGTATTTCCCTTTTAATTTAAATTATGAATGTTGGGGTATGGTTTTTCACCTCCCCCATACTTACCTCTTATTGTTTTAATGATGGGATAACCCTTTCTCTCTCATTAAATTCCTCCCATTACACCCGTTACTATGCCGAAATTCCGAAAGGAACTTCTCTCTCTTCTTTTACTTTCAAGCAATACTTTTGTATCATGAACCTAATTCCATTTCAATTGTTGGGACATGTTTATATATGACCTCCTTACTGTCCATTACATGTAAATATGATGAGTAACCCCTTTCTCTCTCATCAACATTTTTTATGAGTTCTTATGTCACGCCGTTATGCTGCCGAAATCGCACCGATTTTCTAAGTCAATGTCATTGTGTAGTGAATACCATGCCCATTTCTCCATCAAGGGTATTCACCTTTATAAAAATTTACTCATTGATTGTAAATTTTCTTGTATGAATTCCACATTCCTTTATCGTGGAATAATTGATTATGTTTTATGAATCCATGTTTTATGATCCATGTGGCACACTTATGCATGAAATGAAATGTTTAAGAAGGGTGCGCCCTTTATAGCGCTCCAATGCATTGGGTAAAGTATAGTATCATGATACATCATGTGCAATGAGTGTTGACTCATGCTAATTCAAGTGAAACGAGGGTTTACTCGTGCTTCAAGTGCAATGAGGGTTTACTCATGCTCCATGTGCAATGAGCCTTGGCTCATGCTAATTCAATGTTAAGTGTTGTGGCCACATTTCCATGTTATGGTTATCATGATTTATCATGCCTTTATGTTCATGTTACTCTAATGCTCTGTTGATGTTCCTATTTCCTAACATGTATTGTACTCCTCATGTTATTCACTGTGTACTCCCTTACTGGGCTTTATAGCTCACCCTTTTCTTATGCATGTCCTCAGGTTATCCCATTCAATGCTAAGTATGAAGGAATGTAGTGGTCATGTAAAGGAAGTTTTCAATAAAGATGTTGTATTTCAAGTTTAAAGTTTTTATGTAATTATCCTAATCCCCAAATACAGTAAACCTCTCGATCTTCTTTGTTGTATCAAGTGAATTTTTATGTAATAAAGCATGCTTAAGTTGTAATAAAAAGCAGGGTTGTCATAAAATATATGTGTGTGTGTATATACACGTCTGTGTGTATATATATATACAGATGTATATATATATAACATATATATATATATATGGTTTTATATTTATTATTGGATTATATAAAAAATTATTAATTTCTCTCATAACTACTATTGTGTGGATTATTTATTAACATGACAGTATAATGAATGTTTTGATTGAACTATTCATGTTGATAATTATGACATATATTTAATAATAACAATAATATATTGGTGTTATTATTATTTTTAGTTGTGGAAAATATTATTGGTGTGTGTATACATATATATGAGTGTGTGTGCATGGGTGTAAATAAATATATATATATATATATATATATATATATATGGATGTGTATATATGAGAAAAATAAATATAGGTCTATATATATTTGGGTGTAAATACATATATGTGTGTGTGTGTGTGTGCATGTGTAGGGTGGGGGTTAAATAAATAAGTAATATATATAAACATATGTATATATATATATATGCTTATGTGAGTATATAGATATACAAGTTATAAATATATAATAAAATGAATTTCATTATAAATATTTAATTAAGAAAAATAATTGAAAATAAATTGTAGTTTATGGGGGAATAGGGTATTTTCAAGGTTTCTCTTTGACGTATTTAAAATAACCACTTATCATTTAATCAATTAATAATAATCATTAAATGAAAATAATTTCTATTAGAGGAAAACATATATATATATATATAAGGGGGAAATTAATGGGGTATGGATTTTCAGTTTTACATAGGAAAACCATCACATCTCAAGTCCTCTATCATCCACCTCTCTCCTATTATCTCTTTTATTATTATCTTTTATTTTTCCCAAACAACAATCATTAATATCTACAAAAATATTGATCATATTGAAGTCCTATTTGTGTCTTTCAATTCATCTCGAAATGAAAAATATTAAAAATATTTTCTCTTACAAAATCAAAAAGGATTCAACAGTGCAGTTTAACATGGACATAAAACCTCATTTCTAGTGGGTTTTTCACCAAATTTTTGATCACATTCCTGTCCCTTTTAAATTTTATTGTGCATTAATTAATCAATTATATTTTCTTCTCACATTAAATTGATTATTTTCTAAGTATAGTGGTTTATCTTTAATGTTTTCCTTGGTAAATTAAAAGTAAACCTCAAATAAGATAAATGATGTTATTAATAAAAACCTTCCAGAATTTATAGTAAAACAGCTACAATAGAGGTCTGATACATTAAACCTAAAATTAATGATAGAAATTCATATATTCTGGTCTTATTGCATTGGTATTCTTCTGCAATTGATGTCAATATTAGTTGTGGAACATTTTTCATTTTATCCTCTTTGGTTATTCCATTATGATGTTTCTTATTACGACCCGTACATTACATACACTGATATTACATTATAATTGATGTATATTTATTACAATATATAACAAAACTATAACAGGATTGTATAGGTATAGTGTCATTAGAAACTAGGAATCATAAATAACTAGTTCATAAAACATCTATATCATCTACCAATTATTTCATATTGACTAGACTCCCCATTGTCATATCATACTTTATATACTTCTTCTAGACCTGGGGAAAAGAAGCATATAAAAGGGTGAGCTAAAATGCTAATCAAGGGTAAACAAAGGAGATATCAATGATATATAACATTTTAAAATATTGTCCTGCATATAAGAGATAATAATATCATGTCATTTGATAAATCATAGAAGTGAAATGTAATCCCAATAACCATAACATAAAACATGAAATTCTATGACATACACTGATATGGATAGAAAATCATTTCATATTATTCAAGGCACTTTTTCAAGACCATCATAGCAGACAATTTCCATTAATGAACTGAGTTATCTCCTCGTTCCAACCATGTATCACTGAACCAGATAAACAGGTCATTCCAACCATGTCTATCTCATTAGATATAAATCTTTACCCAATGAATTACAGTCATATATGGGTCCCACCCATCTCATAATGAAACCATTCTTATGTGTGCCATAGAAACATAAATCATACATCATAACTTAACCAATGTAATAAAATGTGATTTTTAATCATCATGCCAGCATAATATAATCCATATAATATAAATTGACTAAATAAAAATAATTACATCATAACATAATCATATAAAATTAATAATAGGGATAGAAACAAAAACATATGTCCCCTTAGATGGAAAATAATTTTGATATAACACATAAACGCAGTTCTTGAAGAAAATATCCTACCTTCTTCAAAAAAAATTTACATTTCACAAATTTTTATGCAATTCAAATAGAAAATAAGTCAATTGAAAATATATGTGAAAACCTATAAATGAATATTCAAGGAAATAATTCATTATTAAATCATAAAATTTAGATCGTGCCATATAAGATACAAAAAATATTCTCCTCGTACTTTTAATAGAAAAGTTAAAAAGTACATCTTGTAGTAATCAAAATAATGATTCCTTCCATACCATGTAGTAAAATTAAAAAATGGGTAAAAATGAATTTAAACATACATTGAATAATAGTAAAAATTTTATGAAAAAATTCTTATAAAACATTGGAACACCCTAAACTTTCACGGTACGTTTCCCATTGAATAATATAATAGCTTGCATTGTACACAACTTCGAGATTCTAACACATCACGACCAATTAAACTAGCCGTTATGAATAGTAAAACCCACTTTTTAAAATATAATAAATTTTATCATTAAAAATGGAATTCATTTTTTGATTCAGAATATCGAAATTAGCTTAGCATGAATTATTGGTTTTTTTTTGAGAACGTTCAATTTTTGATAAATAGTGAAAAACACTAAGTTACTGTTTAAAACTGAATTTTAATTGAAATAATTATTTATTTTATTTAAATTTATTTTTGGTCATAATTTATACATAATTCCTATATAAGTTCAATGTAATTCATTTTATTCATTTTATGATGAGTTTAGATATATAAAATTTTATCGATCTTTATACCGACTTTTACCCACCTCCTAGGAGCATTTCCAAATTTGAATAAACATAAATTTACCACTTTATTGAGTTGAATTTCAAAAACCTGAGAGACATGGTTGATATCAGTAAGTAAATTTTGGTTCAATAAGATAAAAGTAATTTTTGGTGAATAGTAACTTTTTACATTTATTTATCTCGGTTAAAAGTAAATAGGGTAATTATGGGTAAAAATGATATTATTATTACCCTAGAACATGTCCTAATTCTATTGGTTAAGTATAATTAGACCAAAAACAACTTTAGGAATAAAATATAAACCTCTTTGGTCCACTTGGGGTTGATTAAGACATTTATTATTATTTTATTTAAAGAAGAGTTAAAAGTGTTAAAATCAATGTTTAATAACTAAACCATTTTTAATATAGGGTTATACATAATATAAATTCAAGTATAATTATTCATTAGAAAGATAAAACTATTTAATACATAATATTATTTTATTTATAATTTTTAGACATTAAATAATTAAATTTATTTACGACACAATGATGATGTAGTAATTAGCTTATTAATGAAATATAAAATTAATTGCTATTATAAATGCCCAAATAAATTTAATTTGAGACTTTTAATGAATTACACTAATTTTATAGGTTAATATGACATGTTATATTTAATTAAAATAATTGTTTTCAGAGTAATAATGCTGTTGAGTATTTAGGAAAAAACAAAATACAAAATAGTGTCAAAATTGACTTATATGGGTTTTTAAAAAAAATACAATATTATTGGTTGAGATAATAATCTTAAAAATATAAGGATAGGCCAAAAGACATATATAACGATATTTGTATCATTAATTAACTACTTGGGGTTCTTTTGGATGTTTATAGTAATTTTATTAACCATATAATATAAAAATACAATGAGACATGGTAAATGTTAAACAATTTGACTAAGAGTTAAATCTAAATGATAAGGTTAATAAAGTGACACAATACTATCTAAGACCAATTGGTTGAAAGGTTTTATAATCATACCTACCTTAGAGTATCAATAATTTATTTTTGAGCTCTTAGAAACTGAAAATGATTTTATTATAAAATAATATTTCAATCTTTTCCTAAGGTGCCCCTCACCCCTCTTCTAAAAGTGACATTCCCCTTCTCTCAAATCCACACCATCAAGCCATTTGGATTAGCCATACCCTACCCATATATCCTCCCAAAAGTACTCCCTTAATCCTAGGGTCCTTCCTTTAGTTATAAATCCATCCTAAGAGCCCTTTTGATCAAATAAAAAGGAAGAACCCGACGAAGAAGTGAATATTTCACCACCTCTTTCATTTTCTTTTCTTCTTCCACTTCCGCTTTCATTATTATTTCCATTATAAAATAATAACTCTAGTATATTCAATATAATTTTATGTTACTATAAATATGGTACAACCATATTCAATATTCTATCCATCCTATATATGACAAAGTCATTATACATGCTTACGTACGGATTACCATCTCCACGTCGTGTTGTAGTTTGTTATTGAAACACTTCATCATTTGGATGGGATAATAATTAGTATAAATGATGTCAACAATAAATATAATATGATAATTATTCTGTATATATTATATACCATCCAATTATATATGATTTTAATATCAAAATAATGATACTGTCACTCATCCGTATGTACGAATAACTCTCTCCACGAACGCGATGAAGTTCATTCCCCATCGTATCCATTAAAGACTAATTTTAATTTGATAACTAAAAATAATGTTTAATGAACTAATATCTTTACAAATATGAATAATATATAACTTATCGATAACAATTTTTACTTATGTAATAAATCATATAACAGAAAACGAATCAGTTAACACCCAAAATGAAGATAATAGTAAAATATTATTAATGAAGCAATAATAGAAGATCATATATGATATCATATCAATGTATATAGTTCTTTTATGAGTTAATAACAATTATGTCACCATTATACAAGATTTTTACATACCCTCTACGAAGGAAAAATACAAAGTAAGGGTTAATTCTACAATCTCTTTATTATTAGAGGTAGTTTTTAAGTAAGTATCTACTTGGACCACTTTATCATCCACATCCATGTTTCATAAAAATGTATTTCAAAACATTTTTACTATTTACTAAGAAATGGTTTAAATTAATTTATACCCTTATTAGAACTTATATGCTTTGAATTTAATTTTTCAGTCGTTATCCAAACAAAATACTTAAAGACCTTTTCGACAAAATTAAGGTAAAAATGTATTTTTTAACTAATACGGCGGTTGCGGTTATTCTCCACCATTATAACATCATCAAAGCTTCCATTAGATTCTTCTAAGAAGAGTTTCAAAATAGATGTATTATTTTATAATTATGTAACTTTAAATGACGTAAAAAAAGATATATTTTCTCTTAAATAGTTTTGATTTTATCTATGTCAACATCCTTTGATGGATTTTATACTTTTTTTGAAGTCGATTCATTATGATAAAAATATTAAATATGGTATTGAAGGTTTTGTGATATTATTTACTGTGGATGTGTTATTTTAATACCAATAATGGATTATGGTTAAACTATTGGCATTTAGTATTCTAGTTTTAATACAAATGTTTATGTTATATTTCAACATTTTCATATGAGGAATGTATTGGACTTAATAAGTGACGAGTTTAGCCCACTATAGCTCATTGATTAATAGGTATGTCTCATGAGAAAACAAGATGCGGAATTGGTCGAGTCCTTTCCCAATTTGATATATGGTTTTGGCCAAGGACTTAATCATTTTTAGACATCTTGGCCAAGGCCTTGAAAAAATGTTTCAAAATGTCTGATAGTATACATTCCCTCATTATGAAAATAATATTGATGGTCAATGTGGCCATTTGACTAGTACAATACCCATGATTATGTTTTATTATGGAATTATTTACTTATCTCATATTCCTGCCATAAAAGTGTTCATGATTATTTTTCTAAAGGCATGTGTTTTCAGTTATTCACCATGCTTAACATTTATGTTATTTTCTGCTGTATTGCTTACCCTTAATGAGCCTTTGAGCCCACCCCTTTCTTACGTTTCATTTTCCCAGGATATGAAGAAGTTAGTTATGTGTGAATTTTAGGCATAATCTAGGAGGCCTGGATATTTCTAATTGAATAAATTAGTGTTGTATTTTAATTAAAGTTATAAAGTTGAACTTTTGTATTAATCGTCTTTCAAATAATATTATACTGATCAGTCGTTCAGGACATGATTTCCATTTGATCATGCCAATGTTATGTAATAATGCACCGAATATGGGTAACTAGGGTCAGGGTGTTATAGTAGGTATCAGAGGAAGTTTAGTACAATGTCACGTCCCATCCTCGGGGCCCGTGCCGTGACTACCCCAAGCCCGCCTTCCATAGCCAGGGGCTGGCGACTAGCACCAAGGCATAATTCCTGGTAAAAAGGGAAGGCACTTCTTTTTTAAAGTAATCAAACACCACAGAGCAAGGAAGCAGAAGTAAACACTAAGTAAAAAATAGGGTACAACAGAAAGTGCGGAAAAGTAAGTGGGCCAGAATAAACACCCAAACTGAAAGTAAAGTACAACTGAAAAAGGGAGTACAACAACTAAAAAGTAAAGCAACAACATTGAGCCGTCCACTGGAAGTCCCACCTGAAGGGTGGGTACAGATAGACTCCACTACTCCTCAGGTCTAGTTGTCTGCTCCGAGTACGTCCCACCCAGTGGTCCACCTCCAGGCACCGACCTGCTCCGCAAGCCTCAACCACGATCAGTGTTGTCCGTCATCTACAATCAACACAATGTAGTGTAGGCATAGACCATGCAGGGGTGAGTATAAGCTACTCAGTAGGGACCCCGAGACCCCCAAAGGTCTCCCGGAATCCACAAAGGATAATCCACAAAGGAAAGATGCAATCGCGAAGTAACATCTGATAATACTTAGGTGTTTGACCATACATATACCTAAGTCATCAATTCCAGTTCAGCTCCAACATACGAGACCAAGTATAATTCAGTCCACACAGAAAATCACAACCCAATCCACATAGGAAACCATAACGTAATCCACACAAGATATCAAGTCAATCTTATCGAAGATAAGGATATAATGTCAAGATTCATCTCACATAATTATACTTCTTCGTAATACGATAGAGATGATTAGATGTAGCCACTGATTCTTCTAAGCTATCGAACCCAGACAGGATCAATATGTACGAACCCACGTAATGACCCAAAAAGGATCGATAGGTAACTAACCCCCGCAATGACCCACACAGGATCGATAGATAACTAACCCCCGTAATGACCCACACAGGATCGGACCCACACATGATCTGTAGGCGCTGGCCCACAAAGGACCACTGAGCACTGACCCACACAGGATCTGACCCACACAGGATCGGTAGCACTGATCCACATAGAATCGCTGAGTGCTATAGTCATCGTCGTCGAATCCACGGAGGATTTCTGTACAGTCTTCATCATCGTCGCAGTCGCAGCCAGCTCTAGGGTTCCCGCACACACCAAGCTCATTCGGGAGGGTCCTCTCCACAAGCCTATGGGATGATACATAAACTGACACATATTCTGGATTTTATGTATCCAAATGTTCCGTATCCTCAATAGGAACTCAACGTCACAGACGGCGCATCAATCGGACGCCCGGTCTGAGAGTTATTTGCTTTTTCGTCCCAGAGGCCCAGTTGGTTTTTAAGTCAAAACCAACCTAATCATATTCCAAATACATCCAAACCTCAAGTGGAGTAAGCCAAAAGTTCCGTCTCACTTAGAGGAATCCATCAAAGTCGACGGCACGTCAATCGGACGTCCGAAGCTCATGTTATAAGCGTTTCCGCTCCGAGGGCCCAGTTGGTTTCGTGTACGAACCAACCTGGCCGAACCCAAAGTTCTCAGAAACCTTGAATGTAATATACCGAAACGACCACATCAATCCAAGGATCTCATCACAGCTGATGGTATGTCGATCGGAGGTCCTCAGACCATGTTATGGGGAAAGGACAGTGAGAGGTCCGGTATTAGGGGGTTCAGGCCCGGTCCGACCCGGCCCGATACCCCCTGGGTTAGCCCGCACAGGGTTGACCCGACCTGTGTCTGGGTCCAGACCGCTTGGGCGCGGCCCGGCCTGGTGGGCCGGCGCACTGGCACAGGCCAGGTGGCTTGGCCGAAACGGTCGAGCTTGTGGGGTGCGGGGGGGGGGGGGGGGGCTTGCCCTTCGCCTGTTCGTAACCGCGTCCCCCATGTGGGGGGCCGCTCTTGTCCGGCCAGCTGGGGGTCGTAACCCCCGGCTCCTCCTCTAACAGGTCGGCCCACTCCAGCCGGCCGGCTGCTACCGCCACGGGACGGGCATGGGTCGGTCCTCCTGCTCCGACGCCGGCGGCCCAGAACCGGTCGCCGGTCCCTGATCCGCCATGGCCAAAGTCGTGGCCTTTGTCCGTCCAGAGTGGAGTCATGGTGTCGCGCCCCTCCGCTGATGCCCTGTTATGGCCGCGATGCCTTTGTGGTTCTCCGGCGCGGCGCGACGGCGCCGTGGTTTAGTTCATCTTCAACGGCGCGTCGCGACGGCGCCACGACTCTCCTCCCTTCCATTAATATTTCCCGCGCGGTGCTTCGACACCGTGCCGCCATACACGTGCCACAACAAAATCAAACCAACAAGGGGGAGGAGGTTTGGATGTGTTTGTGTCGTCTGACCTCCTACTGTAATTGCGATATAAGGTGGATCAAATTGAAGTGAAGAAAGGAGATGTAAGTAATCACGAACAAACAATTAAAATAAACCCCTACCTTGAGCGTAGTCATCGAACGAGGTTGTCGAGGAAAGGGACATCGCAGAATTGATCACCGTGGAAGAAGGCGGATCATCGCGTCATGGAGGAATGGTGTCTCCCTTTCATTAACGCAGAAAGGAGGAATTAAAGGGTGAGCGTCGGATCTTCGATCTCTGAGGAAGGCATCTCTCATGTCTTCGAAGGTCGGCGTTCTTTGTGTTCTTCGCATTCTTCATTGAGGAAGAAGAACTTCAAGAACTTGAGAAAATTCTCCCAAGCCTCTCACAACCCAACAACTCTAATAAAATAATATTTTGTCATATTTTATTTCTCAAGCAATGCGTTTTGAAATTCAAAAACGAAATAATCAATTAAATTAATTAATTTCAACGTTTAAACCGCCCAAATTAATTGAGGTGTTTCATAAACAGAAAAATGCAAGGGTTAACTTCCACTTAAGAGGGGTGCAGGTGCGTTAATTTATTAAAGGAGGGGGTTTAGTAAGACAAGAAATGGTGGGGCTCGTGTGGGACCCACCTCACAAATATCCTACCTTGTGGGTAGGATATTTTGGGTCCCACTCCAAACACATAGCTTAGGTTAAACAACTTTAAGTAAAATAAAAAATGGTCGCACCATTTTTATTTTATTCCTTTAGTTAACCCAAAAAATATAAAAAACCACCCCCGAGAAAATGAAACTCCAGAAAAGGTGTTTATAAGGAATTACCGGCGCTGCGATTCCATCGGTGCCCTCAGAATTCGATTCTGAGCACCAGTTCAAAAGTTAGAAAAACCCGCTCGTTCATTCACTGAACGTACCTGAGCTAAACTTCGGAAAAAGATTCCGGGCACACCAGGCCTCAGAATTAGGTTCTGTCAGAAACTAAATTCTTTTAAAATCCCAAAAAAAATTAAGAAAAAATTTCCCATGAATTTTACAGGTCTTTAAATTACTCCCACCTCATGGCATTACATCCCCGTAAAGATACATCAAAAACTAAGGAAACAAATGTGGGTACTGAGCATGCATCTGAGCCTCCCTCTTCCAAGTGCTCTCTTGGAGGTTCCCGTGCTGTCATCTGATGCGCACTAGAGGAATTGACCGTCCATGTAGGACCCTCTCCTATCGATCCTCAATATCCACCGGGACCTCCTCAAAAGTCACTCCATCATCAATGTCTTGCTCCCCATGGTCAATGATATGCATCGGGTCAGGCACGTATCTCCTCACCTGAGATACGTGGAAGACGTCGTGCACTCGGTGCAACTGAGGTGGTAAAGACAGGAGATAAGCCACCTCATCGATCCTACTGAGGACCTGGAATGGTCCGATGATGCGTGGAGACAAATTTCCGCCTCGGCCAAATATGCATAATCCACATTGAGGTGAGACCCACAAGAAGACGTAGTCGACATCCTCAAAATCTAGTGGCGTCTTTCTACTATCAGCATAAGGCTTCTTCCAGCTCTGAGCTGTCCTCATCTGGTCCTGGATGACCTGGACCTTCTCTGTCATGGCCTGGACCATCTCCGGTCCCACAAGTGCTGACTCCCCAGGGTCTGTCCAGCACAGCGGGGATCTGTAAGGTCGGTCGCACAACGCCTCGTATGGTGTCATCCCGATGGTGGAGTGGTAGCTGTTGTTGTATGCGAACTCCACCAAGGGTAGGTGGTCCTCCCAGCTGCAACCAATGTCGAGGACACATGCGCGGATCATGTCCTCGAGAGTCTGAATGGTCCTCTCCTTCTAACCATCTGTCTGAGGGTGAAAGGCGGTAGTCAGACGTAGCTGCGTCCCGAATGCCTCCTGAAACCCCTTCCAAATCTGGGAAGTAAAGCGAGTATCTCGATCGGAGACGATAGATAATGGAACACCATGAAGCCTTACAATCTCATAAATGTAGAGACGTCCCAAGCTCTCCACTAAGCCCTACTCTCTGATGGATAATAAGTGAGCCAAATTGTTGAGTCGGTCGACAATCACCCAAATGTAGTCATGACCTCTGGAAGTGCGTGGATGTCCAGTCACGAAGTCCATAGATATGTCATCTCACTTCCACTCCGGGACATCCAAGGGTGGTACCAAGCCTGGTGGTACCTGGTGCACTTCCTTCACCTGTTGGCTGGTGAGGAATCGAGAAACGAACTCTGCCACAACCTTCTTCATGCCCAGCCACCAGTGCGGTCATCTGAGATCTTGGTACATCTTCTCCACTCCAGGATGTACCGCCAATGGGGAAGTGTGAAACTATCTCAGCACCTCCTCTTGTAATCCAACTGGTACCAAGGTACGTCCTCTGAAAAGGACGTTGTGCTCTCCTCCTAAAGATAAACCATCAGGTGCATGTCCGGAGGATATCAGCGCACACCGCATCTCACAGTCAGCATCCCCACGTTGTGCCTCTCTAACCCGCTGCAGTAGTGGAGGAGTGACTATGAGTGACTGAAGAAAGGCTGCTCCATCGCTATCCACGAAGGATATCTGCAAAGCGGCTAGCTGCTCTGTCACCTCCCCAAGTAGCTGAAGGCCCGTCCTCCTACTGAGATCATCGGCTACCACGTTCACCTTTCCAGGTGTATAGACTATCTCAAAGTCATAGTCCTAGATGAACTCGAACCATCACCGCTGTCTCGGGTTCAGGTCCTTCTGCGAGAAGATGTACCTGAGACTCTAGTGGTCAGAATAGACTGTATAGCACTCATACATCAGATTGTGTCGCCACATCTTCAGAGCCAATACCACTACTGCCAACTCCAGGTCATGGCTAGCGTAGGTTTTCTCATGCTGCCTCAACTATCGTGATCCATAAGAGATAATGGCCTGCTCCTGCATCAGGAAACATCCGAGTCCGGTCCCTGATGCATCGCAGTACACTACATACCCAACTCCCTCCTCCAGTAGCCTCAAGATAGGAGCGCTGTTCAATCTCTGTCTCAGCTCCTGGATGCTCTGATGACATATTTCTGACCACACGAAGGGTTTTCCCTTCTTCATGAACGCTGAAAGCGGTGTCGCAACTCTGGAGAAGTCTGGCACGAATCTCTAGTAGTACCCAGCTAGACCCAAGAAACACCGTACCTCCGTCACGCTCCTGGGTGGATCCCAAGCTAGCACTTCCTCGATCTTCGCAGAGTCCACTGCAACTCCTGCCTCAGAGATAATTTGTCCCAAGAAGTTCACCTTGCGTATCCAGAACTGACACTTCTAGAGCTTTCCATAAAGCTGGTGCTCTCGGAGTGTGTCTAGTACAACCCGCAATTGGTTGGTGTGATCCTCCTCAGTGGTCGAGTATATCAAAATGTGGTCAATGAAGACCACAAAAAATTCATTGAGGTGTGGTTGAAAGATCCTGTTCATGAGGCCCATGATCACTGCTAGAGCATTGGTTACGCCGAATGGCATAACCAAGAACTCATAGTGGCCATACTGACATCTGAAGGTCATCTTCTGCACGTCCTCATCCTGAACTCTGGGCTGATGATAGCCTGACCTGAGGTCTATCTTTGAGAACCACCTTTCTCCCTTGAGCTGATCGAAGTGTTCATCAATCCTCAGTAGAGGATACATGTTCCTCACTGTCACCTGGTTCAGGCGACGACAGTCGACACAAAGTCGCAAGCTCCCGTCTGCCTTCATGGCGAACAATATCAGGGAAGCCTAGGGTGAAACACTGGGTAAGATGAATCCCTTGCCCTGCAAGTCCTCCAACTGTTCCTGTAGCTCTCGAAGCTCAGCGGGGGACATCCTATATGATGGAGTGTATATCAGGGCAGTCCCAGGGTACATGTCAATATAAAAGTCTACCTCTCTGTGAGGAGGTAGTCCTGAAATGTCGTCGGGGAAAACATTTGCATACTGATCCACCACTGCAGGAAAACTAGGACTTCGCACGTCAACTGCTCCTTGGATGAGGCTAGCCAACTGATGAGTGATGGGCTGTCCTCTCCTCTACGAGAGTCCATACTGTGATACGAAGGCTCCCTTCTCACCAGTGAAGGTGAACCTGCTCCTGTCGGTGCGTACACACCGCACCTTGCGCCTAAAACAGTCAATCTGAGCATGGACTGTAGATAACCAATCAATGCCCAAGATGATGTTGTAAGGCCTCGACGCCGCTACAAGAATATACCAACCGAAGCTCTTAGCACCTAGAGTAAGCTCACACTGCCGACACTAGTGCGTAATCGTTGAGTCTGCTCTCGTAGAAGTCCCTAGCTGTAAGGATCGAGCCAACGACTCCGTTGGAATCTCCATGCCCCGAACAAAGGGAAGCAGCTATGAAAGAATGACTCGCTCATGTGTCTATAAGAACTGCAGAAAGTGTGGAATAGACACAGATAATACCTCGAATCATCTCTGGTGCACCGTGGTCATAGGCCTTCGCTTCCTAGAGCTATGCCTGTCTTTTCCCACCAGCTCCTTGTGGTCAGGGTGGACTTCCTGGGGGTGGTGGTGGTAGAGCCTGAAAGCGTCGCCCACCACCTTCTACTCGACCAGCTCCTCTGCCTCGCCCTCCTGCTCCCTGCGGACCACCACGATCGATCCTTTACCTCTGCCTGGGTGGTCCCTCAACCATCTGTTGCTCCTTGGTATGGTGGGTCGGGCAGTCCCAAGCCATGTGGCCCTACCCGCCACATGGGTAGAACTGTCTGCCTCTCGAAAGACTGGCTCTGCACTGTGTGCCCCGCACTACTGAACCAGTGTCCTGAGGTCGTCCTCCTGAGGGTTTGGTCCACCTGGACCCATGTGTCATCCGTCAAATACCTACTGTATAAGACTCTGCTACGTGCCACCCTGTGGTAGGTCTCACCACTAGTGTAGACTCAGCAAGAAAGCTATCGATGAAAAGGGCTCACTCCAGTACCCCTGCCTATGTAGGAATGCTGAGGGAGATCAGTGATGCCCTGATCTCTGGCCTCAATCACAGCTCGAAGGTCCCACCCCAGAAGAATGCGTCCTGTACCATGTCCATCTAATAGAAGGAGAGATCTGTAAATCTCTCTGAGTACTGGGCGACCGTCAAGCTTCCCTGCCGCAGCTATAGAATCTCCTGGATGTGCACCACACGGAGGGTGGCTGGGATGAACTCTGAGTGGAAGAGGCTCTCAATGTCCCTCTAAAGGAGAGATGCATCATCGTGTACCTGGAGCATCTAGCTCCACCATCTTCTTACTCCCACGTGCAGGAGGCTTGCTGCGAGGATCACCATGAGGTTAGCTGGTGTCCTCACTAACCTGAAAACTTGTACAACTGCCTCCAACCAATCCTCGGCTGCCTGAGGGTCCGTCTCCCCGCAGAACATGGGCGGTCGCTGACACTAAAACTTGTGAAGTGCACTAAGGTGACGTGCATCGTCAGCGGCTGGGGCTGGAAGCATCGGTGGCTCGGTGGGTAGAGGTATTGCCGGTGCCTCTGCTGTCAAAGGGCCTTGTACGGAGGCCTCGTCGCTCGGTGGGCTGTCATCATGCACAATGCTCAGAACCCTAGCTGGCTGCCATCGTAGGGCCATCCTGAAAAGAAACTGGTGTACCACGATCAAACAATATACCTGGTGAGATGGCATAAAGTAATCACAAAGAAAACTCAAAACACACATGCAATCAATGTTTTCGTGCATTAAGTCGGAAATCAGAAGTCAGGGTCCTGGTGTATGGATACGTCAGCCACCGCACCAACACTGGACTCCCTAGACACATAACCACACCCAATACCCTTAACATTATTGCTTCACATGGAAGAAAGATCAGAGTCAAATGTTCTGCGATAGAACTGAACTCCTCTGATACCAATTTGTCACGACCCATCCTCGGGGCCCGTGCCGTGACTACCCCAAGCCCGCCTTCCATAGGCCAGGGGCTAGCGACTAGCACCAAGGCGTAATTCCGGTAAAAAGGGAAGGAATTGCCTTTGTAAAGTAAACAAACACCACATAGCAAGTAAGCATAAGTAAACACTAAGTAAAAACTGGGTACAACAGTAAGTGGGGAAAAGTAAGTGGGCTAGAATACAACCCCAAAATGAAAGTAAAGTACAACTGAAAAAGGGATTACAACAACTGAAAAGTAAAGCTGCAGCATCGAGCCGTCCACTGGAAGTCCCAACAGAAGGGTGGGTATAGTTTTCCTCAACAAATCCTCGGGTCCAACTGTCCGCTCCGAGTACGTCCCGCCCAGTGGTCCACCTCCAGGCACCGACCTGCTCCGCAAGCCTCAACCTCGATCAGCGTTGTCCTTCATCTGCAACCAATACAATGTAGTGTGGGAATAGCCCATGCAGGGGTTAGTATAAGATATTCATTAGGGACCCCGAGACCCCTGAAGGACTCCCAGAATCCACAAAGGATAACACACAAAGGAAATATGCAATCACGAAGTAACATTCGACACTACATAGGTATATGCCCATACGTATACCTAAGTCATTAATTCCAGTTCGGATCTAACATCTGAGCCCAAGTACAACACCAGTCCACACAAGAAATCACAACCTAATCCACATAAGAAATCATAATGTAATCCACACAGGATATCAAGTCAATCTTATAAAATACAAGGATTGAAAGTCAAGATTCATCTCACACAGGTATACCTATTCGTAAGACGATCGAGATGATTAGATGTAGCAACTGATTCATCTAAGCCATCGGACCCACACATGATCGATAGGTACTAACCCTTGCAATGACCCACAAAGAACCGATAGGTAACTAACCCCCACAATGACCCACACAAGATCGATAGGTAACTTACCCCCGCAATGACCCACAGAGGATCATACCCACACAGAATCTGTAGGCGCTGTCCCACATAGGACCGCTGAGCGCTGACCCACACAGGATCAGTGGCACTGATCCACGTAGGATCCATGAGTGCTGTAGTCATCGCCGTCGAATCCACCGAGGATTTCTGTATAGTCGTCATCGTCCTTGCAGTCGCAACCATCTCTAGGGTTCCCACACACAGCAAGCTCATTCGGGAGGGTTCACTCCACGAGCCGACGGGATGATACATCAAATGATACATAGTCCAGAGTTGATGTATCCAAATGTTCTGTATCATCAACAGGAACTCAACGTCACAGACGGCGCGTCAATCGTATGCCCGGTCTAAGAGTTATTGGCTTGTTCGTCCTAGGGGCCCGGTTGGTTTTTAAGTCATATACAACCTGACTGTACTCCAGCTACGTCCAAACCTCGAGTGGAGTAATCCAAAAGGTCCGTATCACTTAAGGGAATCTGTCAAAGTCGACGACACGTCAATCGGACATCCGGAGCTCAACTTATAAGTGTTTCCGCTCCGAGATCCCAGTTGGTTTCGTGTACGAACCAACCCGGTTGAACCCAAAGTTATCCGACACCTTGAGTGTAATATACCGGAATGACCGACTCGATTCAAGGATCACATCGCAGCTGACGGTGCGTCGATTGGAGGTCCACATACCATGTTATGAGAAAACGACTGTGAGAGGTCCGATATTAGGGGGTTCGGGCCCGGTCCAACCCGGCCCGGTACCCCCTGGGTCGGCCAAAACCAGGTCGACCCGACCCGGGTCCAGGACTGGCCTGCTTGGGTGCGGCCAGGCCCGGCCTGGCGCACTGGCGCGCTGGCGCTGGCCTGGTGGCTCGGCCGAAATGGCCGAGCGTGTGGGGTGCGGGGGGGGGGGGGGGGGCACGTTGCCCCCTGCCTGTTCGTAACCGCGGCCCCCATGTGGGTGGACGCTCTTGTCTGGCCAGCCGGGGGTCGTAACACCTGGCTCCTCCTCTAACTGGCCAGCCGGCTGCTGCCGCCACGGGACCGGCATGGGCCGGTCTTCCTGCTCTGACGCCGGCAGCCCGGAACCGGTCGCCTGTCCCTACTCCGCTGCAGCTTTGGTCCATTCGGCGCGGCGTGATGGCGCCGCGCCCCTCTGCCGCGACCCTACTCCGGCCGCAGTGCCTTTGTGGTTCTCCAGCGCGGCGTGATGGCACCGCGGTTTATTTCTTCTTCAACAACGCAGTGCGACGGTGCCATGCTTCTCCACTCTTCCTTTAATATTTCCCGCACGGTGCTTCGGCACCTCGCCGCCTTACACGTGCCACAAAAAATTCAATCCAACAAGGGGGAGGAGGGTCGGCCGTGTTTGTGCGGTCCAATCTCCTCAAATTATTGCAATATTAGGCATCTCAAATTGAAATGAAGAAAGGCGATGGAAGTAATCACGAACAAACAATTAAAATAAAACCCTACCTCGAGCGTAGTCGTCGAACGAGGTTGTCGCAGAAAGGGACGTTGTGGAATTGATCACCATGGAAGAAGGAGGACCATCGCGTCACGGAGTAATGGTTTCTCTCTTTCTTTGATGCGTGAAAGAGGAATTAAAGGGTGAGCGTCGGATCGTCGATCTCCGAGGAAGTTGTCTCTCACGTTGTCGGAGGTCGGCGTTCTTCGCGTTCTTCGCGTTATTCATCGAGGAAGAAGAACTTCAAGAACATGAGAAAATTCTCCCAATCCTCTCACAACCCAACAACACTAATAAAATAAGAGTTTGTCTTATTTTATTTTTCATGCCATGCATTTTGAAATTCAAAAATGAAACAATCAATTAAATTAATTAATTGCAGCGTTTAAACCGCCCAAATTAATTGAGGCGTTTCATAAACAAAAAAACGCAAGGGTTGAATTCCACTTAATAGGGGTACGGGTGCGTTACATTATTAAAGGAGGGGGTTTAGGAAGAAAAGAAATGGTGGGTCTCATGTGGGCCCCACCTCACAAATATCCTACCTTGTGGGTAGGATATTTTGGGTCCCACTCCAAACACTTAGCTTAGGTTAAAAAACATTAAGTAAAATAAAAATTGTTCGCACCATTTTTTTTATTCCTTTACTTAATCCAAAAAATATAAAAAAACACACCAGAGCAAACACAACTCTGGAAAAGGTGTTTCTAAGAAATTATCAGTGCTGTGATTCCATCGGTGCCCTCGGAATTCAATTCCGAGCACTGATTTAAATGTTAGAAAAACCCGCTCGTTCGTTCACTGAACGTACCTGAGCTAAACTTTGGAAAAAGATTCATGGGCACAACGGGCCTCAGAATTAGGTGTCGTTAGAAACTGAGTTATTGTAAAATCCCAATGAAAATTAAGAAAAAATTTCACTTGAATTTTACGGATCATTACATACAAACAATGGAAACTAGATTAAGATAAACTCTGATTAGAGCTCAATATCATAATATAAACATTGAGGATTAGTATAGAAGAACATCCAAGAATTTTGGTATTGTAGAGATTTTGTGAGTTTTCTAGGAAATAAATCTATGTCTGGATATGAGTAGGTAGAGGCGTCTCTGGAGCAGATGTACCGAGGGGTAAAACCCGAAAACACCGCTTTTATCTAGACTCGAATGAGAAGTGGTGCATGAAAATGGGCCTTGTTGCACTCTTGGTTATGACACTCCCGAGGGATATTCTTAGGATAATTATCATTTTATTTACAAAACATTATGAAGGTTTTATGAGTATATATTTTCTCAAAGAATATTTTTATATGGATTATATCCATAAACTATTCAATTAATGTTCAGTGTTTTAAAAGTATAGAATTATGTATTTCGATTCATAAACAAACCTAGTTTGTGAAATTTTTGAGAAATGGAGCCTAGTATAAGGAATGAAAGCCTTATCAATGCAAGCCATCCATGTTTGGATTTCCCTCCTACTCAAGATAATTATAGCAGAGTTGGTGATACCACTAGTGTGGATAATCTTATCACCATACTGGGACAACTCACTTAGGTTATGAATAGTGACCTTACCCATATGGAGCACCGAAATACACAACATGGAGGATAGAAGTTGGACCGCTTCATGAGGAAACAACCATCAACATTAAATTGGAGTAAAAATCCATTAGTGGTTGAGCAATGGATAAATTCCTTAGAGTAAATATTTCACGCTTTGTGGAGTAGTGAATGTGAAAAAGTTATCATGGCAGTTTATCACCTCACTGGTGATGCTGATCAATGGTGGTAATAGATTTAAAAAACAAATGAAGTTGGAGAATTTATCCAGTATAGAATGGAGGGAGTTTAAAGAACTTTTATTAGAAAAATACGTTCCTCATGAACATTGAGCAGATATGGAAAGGCAATTTCTAAGTCTGAGGCAAAAGGAAGATGAGAATGTTGAAAAGTATGAGGATAACATTACAAGATTAGCAAGGCATACTGCAGATTATATATGTAATCCAAGAAGTAATATTGGCCTTTTCTTCGATGGGTTAAAACCCTTTCTCCATCGAGAATTGGTATCACAATCCTTCTCATCGTAAGAAGATATTTTCTCATGTGCTATCAAGACAGAAAAGGAATTCTCTAAGTCTTACGAATTTAAAGCAATGAACGAAAAGACGAGTTCTACTGAAAAATTTGGGAAAGGAAATAAGGAAACAAGGACGAATGGAAGCATTTAATTACCAAACTGTGATAATTGTAGATGGAAGCACCCTGATGCCTGTCTAAAAGGAAAAGGGGTTTGCTACAAATGTGGACAGAAAGGCCATCTTGCTAGAGATTGTAAGGGAAAGAATGATACTACCAATGTTCAATGCTACAATTTCATGGAGATGGGACATTATGAAAATGAATTTCCTAAGAGTCAAGGAAACTTACCACAGAAAAGGCCAAGGTATCATGGATAAGCTTATGTGATCACTACTACTAAGGTTGAAGCTCCGAAAGACGTGGTGGTAGGTAATTAAATTGTTTTCTCTTGTTTAGCTATTGCTTTATTTTATTTTGGATGATCGAATTGTTTCATATTTTCCCAATTTTCTATGAAAATTAGATATTTTAAAATTTATTTAACAAGGGAGTTGTTAGTCAAAACTCCTAAGGGAAGTTTCATTGCAACAATGTTTTGTGAATCAGTTCCCATTAGGGAATATAAATGTTATTTATCTGCTGATCTCATCGTCATAACCATGATTGAATTTGATATAATCATTTGAATGTATTGGATTTTAGACCATGATGTGAAAATTTATTTTAAGAAGAAGGAGGTTACAATTTTGGTTGACGATAAACAATACCTTATCTTTAGAGAAGAAAAGACACCACCTCATTCTTATCTAGATCCACCCCCAGTAGCTCAACTACGTTCAATTATTGGTGAGGAAGATAATGAAATAACTATGGTTGAGGAAAAGAATGTTCAAATTGGGGATGTACCTATTGTGCAAGAATATATTGATTTGTTTCCAAAGTATTTAACTGGAAATACTATAAAATGAGAAATTGAGTTTTCCATTGATTGAATTCATGGTTCAAGGCCCATATCGAAGTCCCCTTATAGAATGACCACTATGGAATTAGTAGGACTAAAGAAAAAACTAGAAGAATTGAGTAATAATGGATTTATTTGACCCAGTGTTTCTCCATGGGGAGGCCCTATTCTTTTTGTTAAGAAGAATGATCTCTGTTGTTGTGCATTAACTACAGGGAGATCAATGTTATAATAATAAAAAACAAGTATCCATTACATCACATTGATGATTTATTTGACAAACATCATAGAGATCATTATTTTTCAATGATTGACCTTTGATCTGGATACCATAAATTGTGCATGAAGAAGGACGACATTCCGGAGACATCATTTTGAACCTGGTATGGGCATTAAGAGTTTACATTAATTATTTTTGGGCTGACTAATGCACCCTATGTTTTCATGGATCTAATGAATAGGGTTTTCAAGGAATATCATGATGACATTATTATGGTATTTATAGATGATATCATGGTATACTACAAAATCAATGGAGATCTAAAAAATCAATTACGCATTATCCTGAAGACTCATAGAAGAAATGAATTATACGGGAAGTTTAGAAAGTGTGAATTATTGATTTAAGAGGTTTCTTTTCTTGTCCATATTGTCTCTAATGATGGATTCTCCATTGATCCTTCTAAGACAAGAGGAATCCAAGTATGTCCAGCCTCGATGAGTATAACTGAGGTACGCAGATTTGTTGGTTTAGCAGGTTATTATCGACATTTCATCTAGAATTTTTCCCGATTGGAAAACCCATTAACCAATCTCACACGTAAAGGGGTTAAATTTGATTGGATAAAATATTGTGAATTTTTTTTTATAATTTAAGATAAGATTAGTCAATGATACTATATTGAATCTACCATTGGGGAATGACGAGTTTGTTATTTATAGTGATGCTTCAAAGAAAGGTCTTGGTTGTGTCCTTATGCAAAATGATATGGTTATTTTATATGCATCACAATTGCTAAAAATTAACGAACAAAACTATCCTACTCGTTATTTGAGTTAGAATATTTAATATTTGCTTTGAAGATATGGAGACATTATCTATATGGTGAACGATTGTGAGATTTAAACTAATCATAAGAGTTTGAAGTATATTTCCTCACAAAAAGAACTCAACATGAGGAAAATGCGATGACTTGAACTACTCAAGGATTATGATTTCACTATACACTACCACCTAGGGAAGGATAATAATGTGGAAGATGCTTTCAGTAGAAAGGATCATGGTGTTTTCAACAAGATGAGAGTTGAAAAGGATCCTATATACATGGATCTAGAAAAGATAGATATGGGAATAACCATGGATCGTGAAACGTCAATGCTTTTTCAAATTTTTTTCAAACCATATTTACAATAAAGGATATAAAGTTATCAGGCTGATGATGAGGAGTTTCCAAATAAGATTAAATATTTGAATAATGGGAGATTGGGTGACATTGTATATGAAGATGGAATTTGGAAATTTGGGAAGAGACTTTGTGTTCCCGATATACCTGATCTTAAAAGAGAATTGTTGGATGATGCTCATAGCTCCAATTTCTCTATACACCCTGGGAGCACCAAAATGTTTATAGATTTAAAGGAACAATTTTTTGGGACAACATGAAGAGGGAGATTGCTGATTTTGTGTCAATATGTATGGTTAGTCAACAAGTGAAAGCTGGAAGGCAATAGGCTGGAGGAGTCATGTAACCTATTCCCATACCTGAGTGGAAATTGGATAATATTATGATAGAGATTATCATGGGACTACCAAAGAGTCCTAGAAGGAATGATGAAATATGGGTCTGTGTTGATCGTCTTACCAAGTCAGCACATTTTCATGCTATAAGACAAGATCTACCACTTGAACGTTTGGAAAGACTATATACTAATGGAGTAGTAAGACTTCATGGAGTACCTCTATCGATTGTTTCTGATTGAGATCCCCATTTTACATCAAGATTCTAGAAATGTATTTAGAATGCCCCAAATACTGAACTGCATTTAAGCACTGCCTACCACCCTCAAACTGATGGACAATCATAATGTACTATTCAAACCATATAAGACATGTTGAGATCTTATGCACATGACTTTCAAGGTATGTGGGATCAATATTTACCTTCAGTAGAATATTCCCATAACAATAGCTTCCATTCAAGTATTCATATGTCACCATATGAAGCGTTATATGGAAAGAGATGTCCCAGACCTACTTGTTGGGATGCTGTTGGTGAAAGAATACTCATAGGCCCAGAAATTTTTGAGTTAATGATGTAAAAGGTTAAGGTAATCCAAACCCACATCAAATCAGCTCAAAGTAGGCAGAAGAGCTATACCAATAACCGAAGGAGGTATTTGGAATTTCAGGTAGGATATAATGTATTCTATTAGGTATCTCCATTTAAGGGTGTTATATTTTTCGGTAAGAAGGGTAAATTGAGTCCCAGGTACATCGGACCTTTTGAAATCTTTTAACGAATTGGCACTGTAGCTTACCATTTGGAAATTTCACCAAGTCTCTCCAATGTTCGTGATGTGTTCTACGTATCACTAATGAGAAAATAAATGCCTGACCCAACTCATTTACTTACCTATGAAGAATTAGAACTGGAACTTGATCTATCTTATTGCGAAGAGCATTTCAAGGTTCATGATACAAGAGTACAAGTGTGCAGAAACCAGATGACTCGTCTGAAAAAAGTTCTATGAAGAAACCATAAGATGGAAGAGGAAATGTGATAACCCGAGGAACAGATGATGAAAAACCACCCGAATAATTTTATGCAGTAATATTCTAGAAATTTCTAGGATGAAATTATTTGAAGGAGGGAAGAATGTAACACCCCAAGCTTTCACATTACATTTCCCTTTGTATAATTCAATAGCTTGCATGGTACACAATTTTGAGATTCTAACACATCGCGACCAATCAAAATAGTTATTATGAATAGTAATACCATCTTTTTGAAATTTAATAAATTTTATCTTTCAAAACAGACTTCATTTTTTTGATTCAGAATATCTAAATTAGCTTAGGGTGATTTTTTGGTATTTTTATGATAACTTTCATTTTTTGATGAATAGTAAAAAACACGGAGTTATTGTTTAAAACAAAATTTTTATTTAAATAATCCTTTAATTTATTTAAATTTATTTTATATCAAAGTAGATACATAACACTTATATAAGTTAAATGTAATTCATTTGAGTCATTTTATGATGAGTTTAGATATATAAAATTTTATCGATCTTTTTACAGTCTTTTACCCACCTCCTAAGAGCATTTCTAAATTTGTATAAAACTTAATTTTATTGCCTCTGTGCATTGAATTTCTATAATTCGAGAGACACAGTTGATATCAATAAGTAAAATGTGGGTCAATATGATGAAATTGTTTTGGTGAATAGTAACTTTTTACATTTATTTTCCACGGTTGAAAATAAATAGGGTAATTAAGGGTAAAAATGATATTATTATTAACCTAACACATGTCCTAATTCTATTGGATAAGTATAATTCGTCCAAAAAAACCTTATGAATAAAATATCAACCTCTTTGGTCCACATGTATTAGATTAGATATTAATTATTATTTCATTTAAAGAAGAGTTAAAAGAGTTAAAATCAAAGTTTAATAACTAAACCATTTTTAATATAGCATTATACATAAGATAAGTTGGACTATAAATATCCATTTTAAATCTGAAAATATTTAATACATAATGTTATTATATTTTTAATTTTTAGAAATTAAATAAATAAATTTATTTATGACACAATAATGATGCAGCAATTACCTAATTAATGAAATATTAAAATATTTGATATTTTAAATACCCAAATAAATGTAATTGGAGACTTTTTATGAATTAAACTAATTTTCTAGGTTAATATGACATGTTAGGTTTGATTAAATTAATTATCTTCGAATTAATAATGCGGTTATGAATTTAGCAGAAAACAATACCAAATAGTGTCAAAATGGAGCTAAATGAGTTTTTAAAATAAATACTATATTATTGGTTGATATAATAATCCTAAAAATCTATGGGTTGGTCAAAAGACTTATATAATGATATTGGTATCATTAATGAACCACATTGGGTTTTCTTGGAAGTTTATCATAATTTTATTAACCATATAATATAAAAATACAAAGAGACACGATAAATGTAAAACTATTTAACTAAGAGTTTAATCTAAATGATAAAGTTAATAAAGTGACCCAAATATAAGGCCCCACCCTTAAACCATACTTAATATTGAATTAAATGAATAATTCACATTGAGTATCTTTTCAGGTTTATATTTTTTAGAGAATTAGATCATAAATCATGAATTACATTCCACATTTAAACAAAGTGGTCACATAAAAGATAGTACTCGTTTTCCCCATCAACGGAAACATATTTAAAAGAAAACATGGATTCTTTCTTGAAACTTCCTTGACACTATCATCATATCTTGTACCTATACCTTGACCGGTGAAAAACATTTTTCACAAACTTGGGATGAGCATAAAAAGCTCAGTAAGGGATATAAAAATATGGAAAGGAAACATGAGTACATGTATACATAAGAATGAAGTCATACTTTACCCATAAAACATATGCACTTTAACATACCCCATAAAATCATGAATAAATCATAGAAATCATTAGACATAATGGTAACTTGAGGCATTCATAACATTCTTACGTAGAGAGTAACCCTCTTGGTTACATTTGGAATACCCATCACAGTATATTCCCTATATCTCTTCCGAGAAAACTTAACGTTTAACCCATTCAAGTTACCCAATGAATTGGAGAGCTATATTGGGCTCACCTGCCCTTAGTTTTTCATCGAACCACCCATCTTCATAATAATTCCCTAGAACCATAACATAATCGTATCACATAAAACATGCATAAAGGAAACATAACATTTCCACTTTTCAATCACAAGATATTAAAACAATACATTGATATAAAAACATTATGAAAGCCATTTTTAATACCAAAATAAAAGAAAATTAAAACATGGTATTTATTTTTCTTTAAAAAAGGTATGGCTTGTAGAGGAAGCCGAAAATCAAATAATGGTCACGGCGGTGGAGAAGTCATTGTTGCCGCATACGTACGACAAAAACATTCCCTTTTGTCATTTAGTAAAATGCTTCGTATAGTAAAGATCCCTTTTGAATAAACTTAAAAGTAAAATGGGTTTATACACTGTATAAAATAAGGTTGTGTATAAAACAAAATATGCCTCAATGAATTGAGATTGATACGAAGTCCCTTACAAAGACGGTATCCTTGGATTAAGGATAAATCAATTACATAATTATGTGTGACAAACTAATACACCAAATATAAGTGGATATTAAGTGTAAAACAATCAGAGGTTATTCACACATATTCATTTAATGACATATTCAAGGAGTAAAAGGTTATCCCAAAGAATCAAAATTGGGTTAAGAAGTTCCTTGCAAAAATTTGACATCCTAACGACGTCACTACAAAATTCAGAAAATTAGTTGATGAGAGATAAAAAGGGTATCTCATCACTTGGACATAAAATTTAGATCAATAAGGATATAGAAGGACATATCCCAACATAATATTATGTGAATTAAAATACATAAGAAAATAAGTCTTTTAAAAAAGAGGAGGGTGAAAGTTTCCCTTACCGACAAGGGTATCTTTTGAAACATACACCCCGTGAAAGAAGGACAATACAACATTGATGTAAATACTCATAAATGAAAGTATATTACACAATGAGTAAAATAATTGGTAGTACATACACCAATCAATGGAAATTGTGGCAAATGTATCATAAATCTCACGGGAATAAAAGTGAGATGAAAAATCCCTTACGAAAACTCGGCAGCCTAACGACACCACATAAAACATACAAAAATGGATTGATGAGATAAAATAGGGTCTCTCATCATATTAACATAAATTTTACAGCAAGATAAATAAAAAATAACATCCCCCAACATAACAAATAGGATCTTAAAAAAGTGACATAAAGTAGAGTACTTAAAAAGAAAGAGAGAGGTTAGATCTCTTACGAAAATTCGGCAGCCTAACGGCGCCACTAAAAACATTCAAAATGGATTGATGAGAGAGAATATGGTCTCTTATAATATGATCATAAAAATAACAGTAAGATTAAAATTAAAGAACATCCCAATCACAAGATAGATGAGCTTAAAAGGAATGACATAAAAGAGTGTACTTAAAAAGAAAGAGAGGAGTAGGATCCCTTACCTCATGTCCGACTTGTCTTGTTCATTTCTTTATATTCCCGAATAATAAAATTTGGTCATTCTATAATTTCCTAAGGACCTAATTTAAAGATTATTATTCAGTTAATATCATATATTATAAATTTTTAATAATTTTTTAATAATGTTAGTTCATCTCAGACATTTTTGCCGATGTTTGGTACATGAGTCAAAAATGAACTTGTTTTAAAAATGATTGCCCATGTATTTTTAAGTAAATAATTTCTAGAAGAGTACTAATGATAAAAATATCATATATATCCATTACATATTCATTTTATACTATTACATATCATTTGGAGATAAAAAACGAAAAGCACGGTTCATGGAGATTGTAGGCAGTACATACGCATGAACGCTACTTTCATTTTTTTGTCATATTAATGGTATTAAATATAAATTATATATATATATATTATAATTCCAGTATAATATATATGTTATATAGGTCACAAATGTTCATTAATTTCATTATTTATACATTCCATGTATTTCATGTACGAGTCACATCACTTGAGGGGGCGGTAGTCCACACTTCCTCATATAAAATTATCACATTTCCACAACATGAAAAGAATAAAGGTATGTTTTAAATATGAAATATAGAATCATATAGTAAAACTAAATACCATATATATCATATATATATAATACAGTGACATCATAATGGCCACCTTTAAAGGTGTTAAAATAATATTGAACAATCATCGTTTCGTCAGGCAGAAAATTGCCAACCACAGAAACAGTATGTTCTTTAACCATTAGATGAAGGTGTGTGTAAGTGTAGCGAAAATCTTTCACATAAAAACGTACTAGTATATTTAAGATACTGGTATTTTTACAAAAGAAAAGAATAAAAAGAGTTTAGGGGGCTTGAGAAACAAAATAAAACATAAGAACAGAAGAGAAAACACTACCTTTAAAACGGGTAACTCTCTTTGATTTAAGCTCAAAGGCTTCCTTTGAAAAGATTATTCCCAATGTGAGGCTTCAATGATGAAGAGAGGGATGTGGAGAGATTAAATGGGAAGGTTTTGGCTGATCCAAAGGAATCAGTGGTGTGTGTAAGGTGGTAGAGGTGGGGGCTTTTTATAAGAGGAGAGGAGGGGCACTCTTGGAATGTTAAGAAATGTTACATTATTTTAAAATGTGTTTCGGATTTAAAAGGTCTCACACTGATATAATTCAATGATAAGGTGATAAGGGTTCTAAATATACCGATAAAATAGGGTTTTTACAAGTGTAGGTCTTATATTTGACATTATCATTTCATTTTATTTAAATCGTTAAATAATGAGGTAATCAATGCATCATCATGATGTCATCAATAATTTAATATATTTAATGTCTAAAAATTATAAAAAAAATACTATGATGTAGGAAATATTTTTATCTTTTAAATTATTATTTATAGTCAAACATCTGACTTGTATAACTCCATTTAAAAATTTTTATAGTAAAACAACTCATGTTTGTGTCATTTTTACTTTTACATTAAATAAAAAGATATTAATGTCATTTTCCTTCCGAAGTGGCTCCATAGGGTCCCCAAGTTGATTCATGGATTGTCTTGGTCGGCCATGACACATCCAATAAGGGTAGGACATGTGTCAAGCTCATATCATATTATTAAAACATTATTTTTACCTTAAACTACACTAATTACCTCTAACCGCGATTAAAAACATAAAAGTTACTATTCACCGAAAAAAATATTTTAATCCCATTGAACCAATTTTTACTTCTTAATGAAAACCATGTATGTCGGATTTTTGAAATTCAAATCACAGAGGTGGTAAAATTTCATTTAAACGAAAAATCAGTTTTTTAAGTACCACTTAGTGGTTTCACTATTCATAAAAAATTGAAGTTTTTCAGAATAATACCAAAACTTCACCCTAAGCTATATTTGATATTATGAACACATAAATGATTTTTATTTTAAAAAATTCAAAACATATAAGTTAAATTAATTAATTTAATAATTAATTCCCACTGTCAGAGCAAATAGCGTGTTTTTATGAAACAATAAGTATCAAAAGATTGACACTGGTTTAAGTCCAATTTCAAAGTGAAATTAATTCCAATGACCACTATTGGATTAAATGATAAAAATATATTCTAATTTTACATTAAAAACAATTCAAAAGATAATCTAACAATATAAATAAATTACATTAAAAAGAGTTTTTGAATTAAAATACAAAATTTTTCACTATTCATTAAAAAATGAACTTTATCGGAAAGATACCAAAAATTTACACAAAGTATATTTTGATGTCCTGATTCTAAATAAGAATTTTATTTTGTCAAATATAACACATAAAATTGTCAAAAAGTGGATTTAAAAGAGGTTCACGATCAAAAGGTGGTTAATCGACCTTTTAAAGAATATTATACTGTTTATGCTTAAAATTGGATTCATTTAAATTTTTAATCCTCTATCATTTATTGCAAGGAGTAAAAATATTTTGCAAATATATAAAATCATTTTGTAGTTAGTTATGTTCATTCCCTCCATTACAACGGCTGGGTGTTAACTACCATTTAAAATAATATTATTTTATTATTAGAGTGCAACGTAAGATTTCCAAGAAACTCGTTGTTGCGTATTGGGTACGCCATTGAGCATAGCGTCCCCTTTAAAGTAATATTAATATTTTATTCAAAAATATGGATAAATATAAAAATGTCATATTCTTTATTTACATGGGGTGTTACATCCATCCCCCTTTTGGGAATTGTGTCCTCGCAATTTTAAAATTGGGCTTGGAAACATCCTTGAAAGTCCCACATCAGAACAAGAGTCGGTAAAACAATCACATCAACATAAAGAAAGATAAGTAAAGAGGTCACCCGAGTTATCCCATACTAAAATTCCATGTAGGAAAACATGGACATTGAGGAGAAAACATAGGGTCATGTTCTGATGGAGAGTGATAGAAAACATGTTTAGGAGAAAGTTAACCACAAGAAAATCACAAACATGTGATGGTTTAAACGGTATTCGATTCCCCGGTAGGAAAAGTTAATAGACATAATTTTTTTTAAGTTTCTTTTTATTGTGGAATTTATTCATAAGGAAACATAATCACTTATCATGTTGACCATCAAATTTTATTATATTTCGTACATAAACTCATATTTTCTCCAAAAGATGAGTATTTAGGAAGACTTGTTCACATTAAGAGTACTATAATAAACTTCTATAGATTCACCTAATCCACAAAAGAGAACTATATACTTCCCATGTCTTTAGACTTTAACCAAAACCAAAACTAAAAAGGTTAGAACAAGATCAGATAATCCAGAAAAGGATAACCCTTTATAAAAAGAAAATCTATTTTTAATCTCCCAAATTTGTCCAACAAAACCCAAAGTCCAAAGAGGACTATCCGATAAAAAATTTGTCCATAAAATTATTCAAATTAAACCAAACTAAGATTGAAACAAAAATATTTGAAGGATTTAGTCACATAGTCTTCCAAGTTAAATCGTAACATTTATCTCCAAACAACATCAGTTGCTCTTAATGTCTCGTATTGAAAAGTAATTAACCTAATCACATATCCTCCATGATAGGTTAATAAATTTCCATAGATAACCTGAAATCAACATACTATTAATTCATAAAATCATCTAACTAAAAAGAATCAGTCAAACTAATCAGGGACTTCACGTAGTCCAGTGGTAGGTGATAAATACCAGTTGCACTTTGGTTGTGGGTTCAATTCCCGCAGCTTTTTCCGACACGACGGGTTGTCGCATGGTCTGCGTGTTGTCCTTTTTATAAAACTCCAAAAATAACCCTAACATGTTTTAATATCAATAGTTTCCTTATACCTCTCATTTTCATCCATATTCATTACGATCTCAACATATTAATTCTTGAAGTCTTATTGCACCACCGTAAGATAAAATAAAATGATTCCCAAAATGAATAACATCATACCTTGATCATGGCGTCCACTCGGTTTCATCGTCATCTTGCTCACGTAGGTAATAGTCCCATGAATTACAACAATGATTTAGAGATCCTCCAAAATCATTTGCTTCCTCCATCCAAATACACCTTGTACAACATGGGTCATATGGGTGTTCACAGAAAAACATTTTTGGAAAATAATCATGTATGACATATAATTCCAAAACATCTGATAAAACATGATTTCTATAAAATAGTCGGACATAATTTGAGTTGAAACATTCTATTATTGGTCCTTTTAAAATAACATAAGTATGTGCTGAGATACTATATTTTAAAAGAAAATATAAATAGGTTGTGCAAGGGTCTCCTCCCTCAGTGCCATTTTTAAAATCATAATATGCTTCAAATTCTTGTGATAAGGTAAAATATTTGAAAATACCTTTATAATATTTACCTTTATTGAAAATATGAGAATATTGTGAAAATAGTATTTGTCTAAATACAACCCATGATCCAAAATGATAACGAGGTATAGTGGAGGTGTTTGATATCTCAAACAACTGGTTGCAAGTGAGTTGTATTCTAGAAAAAGTTTCACAATCATCCGAACATGACTTTGCAATAATTATTGGAAGCATGTCATCAGGAAGAGATAAGAATGTCGTTTGAGATCCTTCTCCTTCCATTCATAACTGACTTTACTTGACCTGAAAAAAGTTATAAAACAAGGATTTAACTGAAATAATAGATATAGGGACTAATCATGCGTCTAACAAAAACTCATAATCCCTAAAGTTGTCTAAACCGACCTCTGATACCAACTATAAGGCCCCAGCCTTAAACCTTACTTAATATTGAATTAAATTAATAATTCACATTGAGGATCTTTTCAGGTTTAGAGTTTTAGAGAATTATATCATAAATCATGAATTACATTCCACATTTAAACAAAGCGATTACAAAAAAGATAGTACTTGTTTTTACCCATCAATGGAAACATATTTAAAATAAAACATGTATTCTATATTGAAACTTCCTTGACACTATCATCATATCATGTACCTATCCCTTGACCTGTGAATTTTTTTTCAAAAACATGGGATGAGCATAAAAAGCTCAGTAAGGGATATAAAAATATGGAAAGGAAACATGAGTACATGTATACATAAGAATGAAATGATACTTTACCCATAAAACATAAGCACTTTAACATACCCCATAAAATCATGAAAAAATCAAAGAAATCATAAGACATAAAGGTAACTTGAGGCATTCATAACATTCTTACCTAGGGAGTAACCCTCTTGGTTACATTTGAAATACCCATCACAATATATTCCCTAAATCACTTTGGAGAAACCTTAAAGTTTAACCCCTTCATGTTACCCAATGCATTGGAGAGCTATATCGGGCTCACCCGCCCTTAGTATTTCATGGAACCACCTGTCTTCATAATAATTCCCAAGAACCATAACATAATCGTATCACATAAAACATGCATAAAGGAAACATAACATTTCCACTTTTCAATCACAAGATATCAATACAACACATTGATATAAAAACATTATGATAACCATTTTCAATACCAAAATAATAGAAAAGTAAAACATGGTATTTATTTTTCTTTTAAAAAAAGGTATGGCTTGTAGATGAAGCCGAAACTCAAATAATGGTCACGACAGCAGAGAAGTCGTTGTCGCCACATACGTACAACAAAAACATTACCTTTTTTCATTTAGTAATACTCTTCGTATAAAAAAGATTCCTTTGGGATAAATGTAAAAGTCAAAGGGGTTTATACATCGTATAAAAGAAGGTTGTGTATAAAACAAAATATGCCTCAATGAATGGAGATTGAGATGAAGTTCCTTACAAAGACGACATCCTTGGATTAAAGATAAATCAATTACATAATTATGTGTGACAAACTAATACACCAAATATAAGTGGATATTAACTGTAAAACAATCAGAGTTTATTCACACATATTCATAGAACAACATATTCAAGGAGTTCAAGCTTATCCCAATGAATCAAAATTGGGTTAAGAAGATTCCTTGCAAAAATTTGACAGCCTAATGGCATTACTACAAAATTTAGAAAATGTGTTGATGAAGGATAAAAAGGGTATCTCATCACTTGGACATAAAATTTAAATCATATAGGGTTATAGAAGAACATATCCTAACATAATATTATGTGAATTAAAAGACATAACAAAATAAGTCTTTTATGAAAGAGGAGGGTGAAAAGTTCCCTTACCGACATGGGTATCTTTCGAAACATACACCCCATGAAAGAAGGACAATACAACATTGATGTAAATACTCATAAATGAAATTATATTACACAATGAGTAAAATAATGGGTAGTACATACTCCACTCAAAGGAAATTGTGGAAAATGTAGCATAAATATCAGAGGAATAAAAGTGAGATGAAAAATCCCTTACGAAAACTCGGCAGCCTAACAGCACCACTTAAAACTTACAAAAATGGATTGATGTGATCAAAAAGGGAATCTCATAATATTAACATAAAGTTTACAGAACGAGAAATTTAAAATAACATCCCCCAATATAATAATTAGGAGCTTAAAAGAAGTGGCATTAAGGAGAGTACTTAAAAATAAAGAGAGAGGTTAGATCTCTTACGAAAATTCAGTAGCCTAACGGCGCCACTCAAAACATCCAAAATGGATTGATGAGAGATAATAGGGTCTCTCATCATATGAACATAAAAATTATAGTAAGATTAATATAAAAGAACATCTCAATCACAAGAAAGATGAGCTTAAAAGGAATGACATAAAAGAGTCTACTTAAAAAGAATGAGAGGAGTAGGATCCCTTACCTCAAGTCCGGCTTGTCTTGTTTGTTTCTTTATATTCATGAATAATAAACTTTGGTCAATTTATAATTGCCTAAAGACCTCCTTTAAAGATTATTGTTCAGTTCATATTAGATATTATAATTTTATAATAATTGATTAATAATGTTAGTTCATATCAGACATTTTTGCCGATGTTTGGTACATGAGTCAAAAATAACTTGTTTGAAAAATGATTGCCCATGTAGTTATAAGTAAATAATTTCCAGAATAGTATTAATGAGTAAAATATCATATATATCCAGTACATATTCATTTTATACTATTCCATATCATTTGGAGATAAAAAACGTAAAGCACCGTTCATTGAGACGGTAGGCCGTACGTACGCATGAACGCTACATTCGTTTTTTGTCATATTAATGGAATTAAAAATAACTGATATATATATATATATATAATAATTAAAGTATAATATATATGTTATATAGGTCACATATGTTCATTAATTTCATTCTTTTTACATTGCATGTATTGCATGTACGAGTCACATCACTTGAGGGGACCGTAGTCCACACTTCCTCATGTGAAATTATCGCATTTGCACAACATGAAAAGAATAAAGGTATGTTTTAAATATAAAATACAGAAGCAGATAGTAAAAATTAAATACCATATATATCATATATAAAATATAGTGACATCATAATGGGCACCTTTAAAGGTTTTAAAAGAATATTGAACAATCATCGTTTCGTGAGGCAGAAAATCGCCAACCACAGAAACAATATATTCCTTAACCACTAGAAGAAGGTGTCTGTAAGTGTAGCTTGAATCCTTCTCATAAAATAATACTAGTATATTGAAGATATTGGTGTTGTTACAAAAGAAAATAATAAAAAGAGTTTATGGGGTTCGAGAAAAAAAATAAAACATAAGAACACAAGAGAAAACACTACCATTAAAATGGGTAATTCTCTTTGATTTAAGATCAAAAGGCTTCCTTGGAAAAGATTATGCCAAAAGTGAGGCTTCAATGATGAATAGAGGGATGTGGAGAGATTAAATGGTCAGGGGTTGGCTGATCCAAAGGCTTTAGAGGTGTGTGTAAGGTGGTAGAGGTGGGGGCCTTTTATAAGAGGAGAGGAGGGGCACTCTTGGAAAGTAAAGAAATGTTACTTTATTTTAAAATGAGTTTCAGATTTAAGAGGTCCCAAATTAATATAATTCGAGGATAAGGTGTTAAGGGTTCGATATATACCCATAAAATAGGTTTTTGACAAGTGTAGGGCATATATTTTACATTATCTTTTCATTTTATTTAAGTCGTTAAATAATGAGGTAATCGCTGCATCATCATGATGTCATAAATAATTTAATTTGTTAAATGTATAAAAATTATAAAAAACTACTATGATGTAGGAAATCCTTTTATATTTCCAATTATTATTTATAGTCAAACATCGGACTTGTATAACCCCATTTAAAAATTGTTATAGTAAAACAACTCATGTTTGTGTCATATTTACTTTTATATTAAATAAAGAGATATTAATGTCATTTTCCTTTTAAAGTGGCTCCATGGGGTCCCCAAGCTGACCCATGGATTGTCTTGGTCGGACATGACACATAAAATAAGGGTAGGACATGTTTCTTGCTCATCTCATATTATTAAAACATTATTTTTACCTTAAACTACACTAATTAACTCTAATCGCGATTAAAAACTTAAAAGTTAATATTCACCAAAAAAAATATTTTAATCCCATTGAACCAAATTTTACTTCTTAATGAAAACCATGTATTTCGGATTTTAGAAATTCAAAACACAGAGGTGGTAAAATTTCATTTAAATGAAAAAGCAGTTTTTTAAGTACCTCTTAGTGGTTTCACTATTCATCAAAAATTGACGTTTTTCAGAAAAATACCAAAACATCACCCTAAGATATATTTGATATTCCAAACTCATAAATGATGTATATTTTAAAAAATTCAAAACATATAAGTTACATTAATTAATTTAATAATTAATTTCCACTGTCAGAGCAAATAGCATGTTTTTATGAAACAATATGTATCAAAAGATTGACACTAGTTTAAGTTCAATTTCAAAGTGAAATTAATTCCAATGAAAAATATTGGATTAAATGGTGAAAAAATATTCTAATTTTACTTTAAAAACATTTCAAAAGATAATCTAATCATATAAATAAATTAGCTTAAAAAGTGGTTTTGAATTAAAATACAACATTTTTCACTATTCATTAAAAATGAACTTTATCGGAAAGATACCAAAAATTTACACAAAGTATATATTGATGTCCAAATTCTAAATACGAATTTTATTTTGTCAAATATAACACATAAAATTGTCAAAAAGTGGATTCAAAAGAGGTTCTCTATCAAAAGGTGGTTAATCGACCTCTTAAAGCATATTAGAATGTTTACGCTTAAAATTGGATTCATTCGCATTTTTAATCCTCTAAAATTTATTGTAAAGAGTAAAAATATATGAAAAACATATATAATCATTTTGTAGTTAGTTCTGTTCATTCCCGCCATTATAATGGATAGGCGTTAACTACCATTTAAAATAATATTATTTTATTATTAGAGTGCAACGTAAGATTTCCAAGAAACTCGTTGTTGCGTATTGGGTACACCATCGAGCATAGCACCCCCTTTAAAGTAATATTAATATTTTATTCACAAATATGGATAAATATAAAAATTTCATATTCTTTATTTACCAGGGGTGTTACACAAACCTGTCTAAAACCTATTGGTTGAGTTTTTTTTGGCACATCCCCACCTTATACTTTAAATAATTCATTTTGGAGACATTATAATCCAAAAATAATTTATTCAAAAATAATATTTCAATCTTTTCCAAAGGATACCCTCACCCCTCTTATAAAAGAGCACTTCTCGTTCTCTCAAATACACACCTTCAAAGCCATCTGGATTAGCCAAACCCTGACCAAATATCCTCCCAGCTATCCTCCCCTCATTATAGAGGCAATTATTTAGTTAGAAACCCAACCTAAGTGACATTTTAATCAAATAAAAAGGAAGAAACCAAAGAAGTGGTAAATATTTCATCATCTCTTTCAAGTTTTTTCTTCATAAACTTCCCCATTCTTTATTATTTCAATTCTAAAATAATAAATCTAGTATCTTCTATAATATTTGATGTCATTAAAAAAATGGTACAACCATATTCATTTTTTATCCATCCTATAAATGAAAAAGTCACCATACGTGCGTAAGTACGGATTACCATATCCACGTCATGGTGAAGTTTATTATTCAAACACTTCATCGTTTGGATGGGTATAATAATTAGTATAAATGATGTAAATAATAAATATAATATGATAATTATTCATTATATATGATATACAATCCAATTATATATGATTTTAATATCAAAATAATTATATTGTCACAAATGCGTACGTACGGATTACACTCTCCACGAACGCGATGAGATTCATTCTCCATCGTATCCATTCAAGACTAATTTTCATTTGATAACTAAATATAATATTTAGAGACTTTATATCATTATGAATATGAATAAGATATATCCTATCCATAAAAAATATTACTTTCATAATAAAGCATATAAATGAAAATGAATCAATTAACACTCGAAAAGACGATAATACTAAAATATTATTAACAAAGAAATAATATAAGATCATATATGATATAATATTAATGTACATGGTGCTTTTATATTTTAATAACAATTATTTATCCATTATACAGGATGTTAGAATACAATCGACCAAGGAAAAGTACAAGGTAAGGGTTAATTCTACAATTTCTTTATTATCCGAGGTAGTTTTTATGTAAGTATCTCCTTGGACCACTTTATCATCCACATCCATGTTTCATAAAAATTTATTTAAAAACATTTTTACTATTTACTAAAAAAATGGTTTAATGTCATTTATACCCTTATTTGAACTTATATATTTTGAACGGAATTTTTCAGTCGTTTTCCAAACAAGGTACTTAACGACCTTTTCGAAAAATTTAAGGTAAGAACGTCTTTTTTTAACTTATACGGAAGGTGAAGTTATTCTCTTCCATTATAACAACATCAAAGCTTCATTTAAAATATTATAAGAATAGTTTGAAAATAAATGTATTCTTTTATAATTATGTAACTGAAAATGATTTAAAAAAAGCGATATTTTCTCTTAAATAGTTTTGATTTCATCTATGTCAACATCATTTGATGGATTTTATACTTGTTTGAAGTTGATTCATTATTATACAAATATTCCAAATGATATTGAAGGTTTTGTGATATGTTTGACTGTTTATGTGTTATTTTTATACGATTAATGGATTATGGTTAAACTATTGGCATTTTGTATGCTAGTTTTAATACGAATATTTATATTAAATATCAACCTTTTCATATGAGGAATGTATTGGACTTATTAAGTGATGGTTGTAGCCCACTATAGCTCATTGATGCATCGGTAGGTCTCATGAGAAAACTAGACGTGGAATTGGCCAAGTCCATTCCCAATTTGATATATGGATTTGTCCACGTCCTTAATCATTTTTAGACGTCTTTGCCAAAGCCTTGAAAAAATGTTTTAGAAGGTCCAGCATTATACATTCCCTCATTATGAATATAATATTTCTGTTTCATGTGGTCATTCGACTAGTAGAATACCCATGATTATGTTTTATTATGGCATTATTTACATAGCTCATATACCTTCCATAAAAGTGTTCATGTTTGTTATTTATAAAGCCATGTGTTTCCAATTATTCACAATGCTTAATATTTATATTATCTTCCATTTTATTTCTTACCCTTAATGAGAGTTTGAGCTCACCCCTTTCTTAAATTTTATTTTACCAAGATATGATGTAGTTAGTTATGAGTAAATTGCAGTCATAATCTAGGAGGCTAGGATATTTCTAATGGAAGAAATTAGTGTTGTATTTTTTTTTTCAAGTTGTAAAGTTGACCTTATGTATGAAACTTGTTTCCAATAATACTATACCGATCAGTCTTTTGGGACATGATTTCCATTTGATCAATCAAATGTTATGTAATAATGCATCGAATCTGGGTAATTGGGGTCAGTGCATTACAGTTGGTATCCGAGGAAGTTTAGTACAAACCATGGGAACTAGATTTAGATAAACTCTGATTAAAGTACAATATCCTAAGATATACTTTGAGAATTAGTATAGAAGAACTTCCTAGAATTTAGGTATTGTAGATATTTTGTGTGTTTTCCTAGAAATAAATCCCTGTCTGGATATAAGTAGGTAGGGTTAGATCTGGCATAGATATACCTAGGGTTATAACCCGAAAACACTGCTTTGAGCTAGACTCGAATGAGAACTGGTGCATGAAAACGGGCCTTGCTGCACTCTTGGTTACGACACTCCGAGGGGATATTCTTTGGATAATTCCCATTTTATTTACAAACCATTATGAAGGGTTTACGAGTGTATAAATCCTCAAATAAATTTTTCTATTATTAAGGATTATATCCATAAACTGTTCAATTTATGTTAAGTGTTTTACAAGTATAGAATTATGTATTTAGATTCATAAACTAATCTAATTTATGCCATTCTTTAGAAATGGATCCTAGTGGAAGGAATGGAAAACGTATCAATGCATGCAATCCATGTATGGATGTCCCTCCCACTCAAGATAATTATAGTGGAGCTGGTGATGAAACTGGTGCTGATAAGTTTATTACCATACTGGGACAACTCACTCAAGTTATGAATAATAACCATACCTGTATGGAGCACCCGAATCCACAACACAGAGGATAAATGTTAGACCACATCATAAGGAAACAACCACCAGCATTCAATGGGAGTACAAATCCATTAGTGGCTGAGAAAAAGATATATTCCTTTGAGAAAATATTTTATGATTTGGGGAGTTGTGAAATGGAAAAGGTTTTCATGGCAGTTTATCTCCTCACCGGTGATGCTGATAAATTTTGGTCATCGATTTAAAACATAAAGGAAGTTGAAAAATTATCCAGTATGGAATGGATGGAGTTTAAAGAACTTTTTTTAGAAAAATACTTTTCTCGTGACCATCAAGTAGATATGGAAGGGAAATTTATCTGTCTGAGGCAAACTGAGGATGAGAATGGTGCAAAGTATGAGGATAACTTTACAAGATTAGAAAGGCATGCATATGATTATATACATAATCCAAGAAGTAAGATTGACCATTTCTTTGATGGTTTAAAACCATTTCTCTGTCAAGCATTGGTATCGCAATCCTTCTCATCGTACCAAGATATTGTCTCATGTGCTATCAAGACAGAAAATTAATTCTCTATGTATTAAGACTTTAATGTAAATAAATAGAAGAAGAGATATACTGAACACTTTGTGAAAGGAAATAAGGAAATAGGGACAAAGGGAAGAATTAAATTTCCAAACTGTGATAATTGGGGAAGGAATCACCCTGGTTCCTATCTAAAAGGATAAGGGGTTTGCTACAAATCTGGACAAAAAGGCCATATTGATGGTGATTGTAAGGGAAATACATATGCTACCAATTTTCAATGATACAATTTTTGGGATATAGGACATTATGAAAATGAATGTCCAAAGTGTCAAGGAAAATTACCTCAGAAAAGGCCAAGGGATCAAGGCTATGCTTATGCGATCACTACTGCCAAGGATGAAGCTCTGAAAAACATCGTGGTAGGTAATTTAATGGTTTTCTCAAGTTTAGACAATTTTTTATTTGATTCTGGATCATTGTATTGTTTCATATCTTCCCAATTTTCTATGAAAATTATATATTTCCAATTTTATTTAACAAGGGAGTTGTTAGTCAAAAATCCTAAGGGAAGTTTCATTGCAACAATGTTTTGTTAATCAGTTCCCATTAGGGAATATAAATGTTCTTTATCTACTAATCTCATCATCATACCCATGATTAGATTGGATATAATCCTTGGAATATATTGGCTTTCGAACCATGATGTGAAAATTTATTGTAATAATAATAAGGTTACAATTTTCGGTGATGTTAAAGATTACCTTATATTTAGAAAAGAAATTTCACCACATCATTCTTATCTAGATCCACCCCCAATAGCTTAGCTAAATTCAATTATTGGGGAGGAAGAGAATGAAATAACTGTGGGTGATGGAAAGAATGTTCAAATTGAGGATGCACATATTGTGCAAGAATATATTGATTTGATTACAAAGTATTTACTTGGACATACTCCAGAACAAGAAATTGAGTTTTCCATTGATTTAATTCATGGTTAATGGCCCATATCGATGTCTAATTATAGAATGTCCACTGTGGAATTAGAATAACTAAATAATAAACTAGAATAATTGAGTAATAAGGGATTTATTCTCCCCAGTGTTTCTCCATGGGGATCCATTATTATTTTTGTTATAAAGAACAATGGATCTATGAGGCTGTGCATTGAATACATGAAGATCAATGATATAACAATAAAAATCAAGTATACCATACCTCACATTGATGATTTATTTGACCAACATCATGGAGCTCAATATTTTTCAAAGATTTAACTTCGATCAGGATACCATGAATTGTGTGTGAGGAGGGATGAAATTCTGAAGACAACATTGTGAACTTGGTATGGACATTACGAGTTTAAGTTAATGCCTTATGGGATGACTAATGCACCCTCTGTATTCATGGATCTAATGAATGAGGTTTTCAAGGAATATCTTGATTACTTTATAGTGGTATTTACTGATGATATCTAGGTATACTCCAATGGATATGAAGATCATGAACAACACGTATGCATTATCCTGAATACTTGTAGAAGAAATGAATTATACGAGAAGTTTAGAAAATGTGAATTCTGGCTTTAGGATATTTCTTTTCCTGTCCATATTGTCTCTAACAATGGAATCTCCGTTGATCCTTCTAATACAAGAGCAATCCAAGAATGGCCAGCACCGACATGTATAACTGAGGTATGTAGTTTTATTGGTTTAGAAGGTTATTATCAACGTTTTATCTAGAATTTTTCCCTATTGGAAAACCAATTAACCAATCTCACACGTAAAGGGGTTAAATTTTTTGGACAAAAGAGTGTGAAAAATGTTTTGATGAATTTACAAGAAGATTAGTCAATGCTTCTATATTGACTCTATAATCAGGGAATGACAGGTTTGTTATTTATAGTGATTCTTCACTGAAAGGGATTGGTTGTGTCCTTAAGCAGAATGACAGGGTTATTGCCTATGCATCACGGTAGATAAAAATTCATGAACAAAACTATCCTACTCATGATCTTGAGTTAGCAACTGTAATCTTTTCTTTGAATATATGGAGACATTATCTCTATGTTGAAAAATGTGAGATTTATACAGACCACAAGAGATTGAGGTATATTTTCTCATAAAAAGAACTCAACATGAAGCAAAGGCAATTTTTTGAACTACTCAAGGATTATGATTGCACTATAAACTAACACCTGGGGAAATAAAAATAATGTCGCAGTTGATTTGAGTAGAAAGGATCATGGAGTTTTGAACAATATTTGAGTTGAAAAAGATTTTATATACATGGATCTAGTAAAGTTAGATATGGGAATAACCATGTAAGGTGAAACATCAATGCTTTTTCAAATGGTTTCCAAACCATTTTTACTATAAAGGTTAAAAAGTTTTGAGGATAATGTTGAGGAGTTTCAAAATAAGATTAAATATGTGAATAATGGGAGATTTAGTGACTTTGTATATAAAGATGGAATTTTGAAATTTGGTAAGAGACTTTGTGTTCTCGAGATAACTGATCTAAAAAGATAATTTTTGGATGATTCTCATAGCTCCAATTTCTTTATACACCATGGGAGCACCAAAATGTTTAGGGATTTGAAGGAACATTTTTGTTGGGGAAACATGAAAAGAGAGATTGCTGATTTTTGTCAATATGTATGGTTTGTCAACATGTGAAAGTAGGAAGGAAATAGCCTGGAGGAGTCATGTAACCTCTTCCCATACCTGAGTGGAAATGGTATAATATTATGATAGACTTTGTCATGGTACTACCGAAGACTCCTAGAAGGAATGATGCAATATGGGTCAGTGTTGATTGTCTTACCAAGTCATCACATTTTCCTGCTATAAGAGAAGATTTACCACTTGAACGTTTATGAAGATTATATATTAATGATGTTTTAAGACTTCATGGAGTACCTATATCTATTGTTTTGATTTTTGATCCCCATTTTACATCATGATTCTAAAAAATACATCAGAAAGCCATGGATACTGAACTTCGTTTGAGCACTTCCTACAACACTCAAACTGATAAACAATCAGAATGGGCTATTCAAACCTTATAAGACATGTTTAGATCTTTCTCACTTGACTTTCAAGGTATGTGGGATGAATATTTACCTCCAGTAGAATATTCCTATAACAATAGCTTCCATTCAAGTATTCAGATGGCACCATATGATGCGTTATAGGGAACGAGATGTTTCACACCAACTTGTTGGGATTATGTTGGTGAAAGAAAACTCGCAGGCCCAGAACTTTTTTAGGAAACGATGGAAAATGTGAAGGTAATCCAAACCCACATCAAATCAGCTCAAAGTAGGCAGAAGAGAATTGCTGATAGCTGAAGAAATGATTTGGAATTTTAAGTAGGAGATCATGTTTTTATTGAAGGTATCTCTATAGAAGGGTGTTATACCTTTCGGTAAGAAGTGTAAATTGAGTCCCAGGTACATCGGACCATTCAAAATCCATGAACGAATTGGGGTTGTAGCTTAACATTTGGAAATGTCACCAAGTCGCTCTGAAGTCCAAGATGTGTTCCACATATCACTATTGAGAAAATACATGCCTGAACCAACGCATGTACTTACCTATGAGGAATTAGAACTAGAACCTGATCTGTCTTATTGTGAAGAGCATTTCAAGGTTCTTGATAAAAGATAACTATTGTTGAGAAACTAGACAACTCGTCAGAAAAATGATCTATTCAGAAACCATAAGATGGAAGAGGCAACGTGAGATCCCAAGGAACATATGATGAAGAAACACCTGATTCCTTTTATACATTAATATTCTAGAAATTTCTTGGATGAAATTATTTGAAGGATAGACGAATGTAAAATCCCATGCTTTCACGGTATGTTTTCCTTTGAATAATTCAATAGCTTGCATTGTACGCAACTTCAAGATTCTAACACATCACAACCAAACAAACTAGCTGTTATGAATAATAATACAAATTTTTTAAAATTTTATAAATATTATATTTCAAAACAGACTGAATTTTTGGATTTGGAATATTGAAATTAGCATAGGGTGAATTTTTTGTATTTTTCAGAAAACATTCAATTTTTGATGAATAGTGAAAAACACTGAGTTATTGTTTAAAAACGATTTTTATTTAAATAATTATTTATTTGTTTTAAATTTATTTTAGGTCAAAATAGATACATAATACTTATATAAGTTCAATTTAATTCATTTGAGTCATTTTATGATGAGTTTAGAAATATAAAATTTTATCGCACTTTTTACCGTCTTTTACCCACCTCCTAAGAGCATTTCCAAATTTGTATAAAAATTAATTTTACCGATTATGTGAGTTGAATTTCAAAAATCCGAGAGACATAGTTGATATCACTATGTAAAATTTGGTTCAATAAGATGAATATTTTTTGGTGAATAATAACTTTTTTACTTTTATTTACCACAATTAAAACTAAATAGGGTAATTAAGGGTAAAAAATATTTTATTATTACCCTAACACGTGTCCTAATTCTATTTGATAAGTATAATTCATCAAAAATGACCTTATGAATAAAATATTAACCTATTTGGTCTACTTGGATTAGATTAGGACAATTATTATTATTTTATTTAAAGAAGAGTTAAAAGAGTTAAAATCAAAGTTTAATAACTAAACCATTTTTAATAAATGGTTATACATAAGATAAATTAGACTATAAATATTAATAATAAATCTGAAAATATTTACTAAATAATGGTATTTTATTTATAATTTTTATAAATTAAATAATTAAATTTAAATATGACTCAATAATGATGTTGTAATTAACATATTAATGAAAGAATAAAATAATTGAAATTATAAATACCCAAATAAATGTAATCTGAGACTTTTTATGAATTAAAGTAATTTTATATGTTAATATTACATGTTATGTTTGATTAGATGAATTTTATTCGAAGTAATAATGCTGTTAGGAATTATAACAGAAACAAAATACCAAATAGTGTCAAAATGGACCTAAATGAGTTTTTAAAAGAAATAAAATATTATTGGTTGATATAATAATAATAAAAATCTAAGGGTCAGCCAAAACACTTATATAATGATATTTTAATCATTAATGTACCACTTTTGGTTTTCTTGGAAGTTTATTGTATGTTTATTAACCATATAATAAAAAAGTACAAAGAGACATGGAAAATGTCAAACTATTTAACTAAGAGTTAAATATAAATGATAAGGTTATTAAAGTGACCCAAACCTATATAAATCCTATTGGATGATATTTTTACCACTCATACCCACATTAGCCTTTAAATAATTCATTTTGGAGCAATTAGAAACCAAAAATGATTTTATTAAAAAATAATATTTCAATATTTTCCTAAGGTTCCCCTCAGCCCTCTTATAAAAGGGAACTTCCCCTTCTCTCAAATCCACACCATCAAAGCCATTTGGATTGGCCGAACCATACCCAAATATCCTCCCAACTGTCCTCCCTTCATCATAGATGCATTAATTTAGTCATAAATCTATCATAAGACCCCGTTAGATCAAATAAATAGAAAGAACCCAAAGAAAAGGTAAATATTTCATCAGCTCTTTCAAGTTATTTTCTTCTTCCACCTCTTCTTTCTTTATTTTTCCCATTATAAGATAAGAACTAAAGTATCTTATATATAATGTGATTTTATTATAAAAATGTTAAAACTATATTCATTATTATATCCATCCTGTAAATGACAATATAACCATACAAGCATACATAAAAATTGTCGTCTCCACGTTGTGGTGTAGTTTGTTATTCAAACACATCATCGTTTGGATGGGTATAATAATGAGTATAAATTATGTAAATAATAAATATAATATGATAATTATTCTATAAATGTGATATACCATCCAATTATATTTGATTCTAATATCAAAATAATGATATTATCACTCGTGCGTATGTACAGATTACCGCCTCAACAAACACGATGAGATTCATTCTCCATAATATCCATTCAAGACTAATTTTCATATGATGATTAAAAATAAAATTTAAAGACTTAATATCAATCTGAATATGAATAAAATACATTTTATCCATAACAAACATTACCTACATAATAAATCATATAAAGGAAAACAAATCAGTTAACACCTAAAACGACGATAATAATAAAATTTTATTAACAAAGAAATATTAGAAGATCGTATATGATATCATATTAATGTATATGGTTATTTTATAAATTAATAAAAATTATTTCACCATTATACATGTGTTTAACATACCCTTGACTAAGGAAAATTACAAGGTAAGGGTTAATTCTACAATCTATTTATTATCCGAAGTTGTTTATATGTATGTATTTACTGGGACCTCTTTATCATCCACATCCATGTTTATTAAAAATGTATTTCAAAACATGTTTACTATTTAATAAGGAATGGGTTAAGTTAATTTATTCCTTTATTTGAGCTTATATGTTCTGAAATGAATCTTTTAGTCGTTTTCTGAACATGGAACATTAGTACCTTTTTGAAAAAATTAATGGAAGAATGTCTTTTTTAACTTATATGGAGGGTTTGTTTTTTCTCCTCCATTATAACATCGTCAAAGCTTCCCTTACAATATTATAAGAATATTTTCAAAATAAATGTTTTATTTTATAATTATGTAACTTTAAATGATTTCAAAAAAAAAATAAAGAGATATTTCTCCTAAATAGTTTTGATTTCATCTATGTGAACATACTTTGATGGATTTTATACTTGTTTGAAGTTTATTCATGATGATACAAATCTTCTATATTCTATTGAAGGTTTTGTGATATTTTTTACTGTGGATGTGTTATTTTTATACCATTCGTGGTTTATGGTTAATGTATTGACATTTCGTATGCTAGTTTTAATATGAATGTTTATGTTATATTTCATCCTTTTTATAAGAGGAATGTATTGGACTTAGTAAGTGATGGGTGAAGCCCGATATAGCTCCTAGATTAATTAGTAGGTCTCATTTGAAAACTAGATGTGTAATTGGCTGAGGCCTTTCCCAATTTGATATATGGTTTTGGCCTCAGCCTTAATCATTTTTAGACATCATAGCCGAGGCTTTGAAAAAATGTTTCAGAATGTCTGACATTATACATTCCCTCATTATGAAAATAATATTTATGGTTCATGTGTCATTTTACTAGTAGAATACCCATAATTATGTTTTATTATGGCATTATTTACTCACCTCATATTCCTTCCATAAAAGTGTTCATTTTATTATTTGTAAAGGAATGTGTTTTCAATTATTCACCATGCTTAATATTTAAGATATCGTCCACTGTATGACTTACCCTTACTGATCATTTGAGCTCACCCCTTTCTTATTTTTCATTTATCTAGTATATTAAGAATTTAGTTATGAGTGACTTGCTGGCATAATCTAGGAGGCTTGGATATTTCTAATGGAATAAATTAGTGTAGTATTTCTTTTCAGGTTGTCAAATTAATCTTATGTATGAATCCTGTTTCCAATAATACTAAACTGATCAATCATTCAAGATATAATTTCCTTGTGATCATGACAATGTTATGTAATAATGCACCGACTCTGTGTATCTACTATCGGGGTGTTACAAACATGGACATGGATGAAAAATATATACCCAATAGATACCTATGAAAAAACAATTTCAGATAAAACTAGATTAGAAGAGTTATCGCTTACCATAAGTTTGATATATTTCATAGATGTCCAAACCTAATTTAAAATTATTTAAATAATGTTACTTATTTATTTCCAAATCAAAATATTTTTTATGATAACATTTATGATGATATTTTCATCCGTTTGTTAGTAACACTTCATTGTAACTCATTATTCAGGTATTAACAACTTTATGTTCTTTTGTATCTTCTGCTGAATAAGTCCTTATTCCACTTTTAGTTAGTAGTTATATAATTTACATCATATTATTAGTATAATACTTATAATATATATTCATTAAATAAAATAATAAAATAATGATATAATAATGATTATTTAGAACGAATCACATCGTAATGTGGAGACGGTAAGCCGTACGTACGAACGAGCGATGATATCAGTATCATAATTGTTGAATGGTACTGAAGTGTGTGCTTTATAGTTTCTCATAATTAGTATCATTTTATAATAATCATATATAGTTATTATTTCCATCATTATACGCATCGAAGTAAGGTGGTGTTGGAAAAAAAATACACCACGGCGTGGAGACGGTAAACAGAACGTACAAACGCGTGGTGATTTCAATTTTCATGAGATGGATAGAAGGTGAAATATGGTTTTTTTACATTTATAATTACATATCAATATATTAGTCATATTTATGTTATTACTTTATAATGAAACAAAAAAAAAACTACGAGGAAGTAGAAGAAAAATAAATTTGAAGGAATCGGTTGAATAGATTACGTGTTCCTTGACATACCTCCTATAAGGTTTTCCTTTAGGAACTAGAGTTAGACTTTTAAGAAGACCAGAATCTCTAGAATTTAACTATGAATGTTTAGAAGTGAAATGGGAATGTTTTGGACGAGATTAGAGGATCAAAATGGAGTTAATAGGAGAGTTAGAAGGATCACATTATAAGAGAGGAAAGGGGAATTTAGAAAACTCTAAAAAATATTAATTTATAATAAATTCAATTTAGACTAAAAATGATCCAACACATATTTAATTAAAATACAAGGTGAGTTTTTTTCGAATAAATATCATGAACTAATATTTAAACAAATTTAGAATATATTTTTTATCCTTATCTTTTTTTATTAACCCTTATTTTACCTTTTTTTAATCTTACTGAGATATCATGTTAATTACATATTGTGGGTTAATGTAATTACCATATCATGTCAAAAGACCCAAAAAAAGGTATTTATGACATTCTTGGACTTATATGAACAATTTTGAAGAATCATATATTTTTATGAATTTAATTACATTTGATAAACTATTTTATGTTTTACTTCAGAAATTGTGTCAATTTTGGAAAATATTCATAATTGAAGTTTTAAAAAATTCATGAAAAAATTATTCCATCAAAATTATGGATTTCACTCTAATTTAGAACGTCTATTTCATCCATAAAATTCCATTATTACATAAAAAACCAAATTTCATTTTTTTTAATTTTTTTAAATTCACTTATTTAAATCTATCATTAATGAGGTAATTACTACATCATATTTGTGTGATAAATAATACAATTTATATAATCTCTAAAAATTATAAATAAAATACCACAATATAGTTATTATTTTTATAATTATTATGAATATTTATAAGCAAATAGATCATTTATATTACCCTATATTAAAATCGATTCACTAAAAGTTGTATATTTAGGTTATAAATATCCTTACATTAAATAAATTTTTATAAAATGTCTTTTTCATATCTATGTGAATCCATGCGGTCCAAAAATTGACCCAAGGATATCCATGGTCCAAAATATTTCATCCAATAGTATTAGGACACATTTTTGGGTAGTTTATATTAATAAATAATTATTTTTTGACCTTATTTACCAGATTTACCCTTTAACCATGATAAATAAAATAATTATTAAATTAACTCTTCATAATGTCCAAAAATAAAGGTAACTATTCACATAATTGGAACCTTATTATTCAAAATATGGAATCCATTTTTCCAAAATCAAATCACAGAAGTTGCAGTAATTTATTTAAAATTAATCCATTGTTGAAATGAGATAACGAGTTTAAAAGTTAAAACATTGTAATAGATTGAAATATTTTTACCTATGAATTCAATGTAAAATTAATGATATTGACTTAAATTATATTTAATGGTAATAATATATTATAGTTATACTTTAAAACCATTAAATATTATAATTTAACAATATAAATTATGTCGATGAAAAAAGTTGTTTTTAATAAAAAATTAGAGTATTTTTTTCTATTCATCAGAACATGAAAGATATGAGAAAAATATCAGAAATTATTCCAAAGTAAATTTTTATATCTTGCTTCAAAATAACATTTTTATGTTTTCATATAGAAATTATTAATGTCCAAAAATATTAATTTAAAATGTGTTCTCCAATAAATGTTATGAAATTGATTCTTTTAAAAAAATTGGTTCTTATCCATAAATAGGGTTTCATTCATACCATATGACTAAAATATAAATTGGGTGAATATAAAAAAAACTATTATGTATTTAACACATATATATCATTAATCTCATTACCAATTGTAATTAAATCAAAAAATACAAATATCTAATGGATTTATATTATTCAAAAATAATTAATAATGATATAATTCATAATGAATTATCATAAGTTAGTTCTAATTATTAATTCTAACCTAATGTCTAGTGTATAATAGTAAATTTATATTAAGGGAATATTGTGGTTCGTTTAAACTCATGATTTCATGAAACACAAGCTACTAAAGGATAAAAATTATATTTAGATAACCTTTCATAAATAAATTCATGTTTTACATTCTACCCCATGTGAACTGAATTTCTCCCTTGAAATTCATCACTTCGTAATAAAAAGATGAGGATTACTCTCCCTAATCATATCCTCATGTTTCCATGTAGCTTATTGTAATTGTTGGTTCCTCCATAAAACAATAATCAAGAGAGTGGTCTTATTTCATATTACATTTTCTCTATCATCTAGAATCTCTATCAGTTGGTATTCATAAGAATGATCTTGTTCCAGCGGTACGAGTTCTGAGCATAGTACATGTAAAAGATTCGGTGTGTACTTTATAAAGAGGGATACATGGAACACATCATGAACTTGAGGGAGATTCTGTGGAAGCGCCAATTGGTAAGCTACCTTCCCAACACGATCTATAATTTCAAAAGGATCGATATACCTAGTCTCATATTGTCCTTCCTTCCAAATATCATTACGCTCTTCCAGGGATATATTTTTAAAAACACCTTATCACCAACTTCAAACTCAAGGCCATTTCTTCGGTTCTCATCATATATTTTTTTGTCAACTCTGAGCTGCTCTTGTGTGTTGTTGAATAGATCCGACCTTTAGTGCCATTTTATCAACTAGATAAGGTCCTAATAGATTTCTTTCCCCAACATCATCCCCGATAGTTGGAGTTATTCACTTCTTTCCAAAAAAAGATTTATATTGAGCCATATAAATATTAGAGTGAAAGCTATTATTGTAAGAAAATTCATCCAATGGTAGGTGTTGTTCCAAACCACCTTTTAAATCCATATAGTAAGCTCTCAACATGTCTTCCAAAATTTTAACTGTCCTCTCAGACTGACCGTCTATCTGAGGATGATAAGCATTGCTGAAACATAACTCTTTGCCTAGAGCATGCTGAAGACTTCACCAGAACATCGAGGTCAAACTTGGATCCCGATCAAATATACTGGAAAAAGGTACCCCATGCAATATTACCACTTCCTTTACATATATCAGGTAAATCTAATCAAGAGATAAATCCTCTATAATAGCAATGAAGTGTGCCAACTTCAAAAGGAGATCCTCTATAACCCCGATAGAATTATTTGCTTTAGATGTTTTCGGATTTTCTAATGACAAATCCCATAGTGATTTTTTCCATTTCCATTATTTTATGGGTAATGGTTGTAACACCCCCTTAGACTTCTGTCTCTCAGCCTTAACTTTCTGACAAACTAGGTATCGAGAGACATATTCAGTGACATATCATTTCATTCCATCCCACCAGAAGCATTCTTTTAGGTCCATATACATCATTGTGCTTCATGGGTGAACCGAAAATGAAGAACTATGAGCCTCATCCAATAGCTCATTGTTTAATTATGGTATGGGGTGAACAAAAACTCAATTCCTAAACCATAATATTTCATGACAATCAAGGTTGAATTCAAGAACATTTCTCACATTATTTTGTAACACTATATCATCCTTCTTTGCCTCTTTAATCTTCATCTCTATAGATGGTTGAACATTAATTTGAGAAAGATAATATTTCTCCCCATCTATAATAATTTCATGATCCATACATTCCAAATCCATAAATGTTGGATCTTTCGTGATCCTCATCATAGATAAGATAGCATGGTATTGTCGACTTACTGAATCTGCCACCTAGTTTTATTTCCTAGGGTTATAATGAATTGAGAAGTCATAATATTTAATCAACTCCAACCATCTTATTTGGCACATATTCATCTCTTTTTGTGTGAAAATATAAATTAATATTTTATTATTAGTATCAATATCACACCTTTCATCGTAAATATTCTGCCTCTATATCTGTAATGTAGAGATTACTTCTTTTAACTCCAAATCATGAGTTGGGTAATTTTTCTCTTGGATATTCAACTATTGTAAAGAATAAGCCATCCCCATATCATATTTCATGAGAACACCTACAAACACCTTCTTGGATGACTCACTATAGATCACCAACCTTACTCCACTACAAGGAATTGTGAGAACAGGTTCACCAGCTATCATTCTTCATATCTCTATGCAATTATCATCACTTTCATTCATCCAAACAAGCTTAATTCCTTTCTGAGTCAAATTCGTGAGTGGATTAGACAATCATGAAAAAATAATTTACAAAACATTCGTAATTTCCAGCCAAACTAATAAAACTTCGGATCTTAGTTACTGTTTTTGGTCTTGACCATATTTCAAAAACCTCTGTTTTTTCTGGATCCATAGATATCCCCTCTCTTGAGATTATGTGACCAAAAAATGAATTTTTTTGAAGATAATATTCACAATTGGTAAATTTGGAATAAAGATTCTCCTGTCTTAGGGTATTCAATTCAATTCTCAATTGATTCTCATGTTCTTACTTTCTCATTGAATAGAAAGGAATATCATCTATAAAGACTACAAAAAACTGATCAAGATTGTCTCTAACGATTCTATTTATTAGATCCGTGAAGATAATAGGGGCATTAGTAAGGCCAAAAGGCATCACTATAAATTCATGGTGTCCATTTATTGTACAAAATTTTTTATTTGTTGTATCCTCATTTTTAAGACATAATTGATGATACCATGAATGAATTCTATATTGGAAAAGTTTTGAGATCTTCATAGTTGGTTAAATAAGTCATAAATGTGGGGAAGGGGATATTTGTTCTTGATAGTGATGTTATTATTTTTTTGATAATCAATGTAGAGTCTCGTTGATCTATCTTTATTCTTAACAAACAGAACATGTGCTCCCCATGGTGATGCAATAGGGCATATTAATCCCTTATAAATATTATCTAAGAGTGTCTACTTCAAATCATGTGACTCAATTGGTGACATTATATAAGGTGTCTTTGGAATTGTCATAGCACCCAGTATGAGTTCTATTGAAAAATCAACTTCATGACTTGGTGGAAGACCTGGAAATTCCTCAAAAAGACATCATAAAACACTCATACAATGGGTTTATTCTTAAATGTGAGATTCTCCCCAACCATTTGAGATAAATAATCATTATTGATTGGAATGAAGACCCAAAATATGGTAGAAATTTCCACTAGAATGTTATATTTATCCTTGAATCGATAGATGATCATAGATTGATTTGGAATATGAAATGCAATTTCCTGTCATTTGAAATTGATATGGGATTCATATAAAGAATGTCAACAAATGCCATGATTCACATCAAATTACACTATAAGAAGGATCATAATATTTTCAAGAAGCACTTCCCCCAAACATCAATTGGAGAAGAATTGTGAACTTTTATGGCGACCATTGTTCTATTAGTTGTTGTCACATCTTACTCAACATCTAATAGTTGAGGTAATTTTGTGATACCCATATAAAATTATTTAGAAATAAATGAGTGGGTTGATATAGAATCAAATAAAAAAAATTTACATTAGAGTGGATGGAAAGTGTACCTTTCACCACTTCATTATCGTACTCCATGTCGCCGATAATAATTGTTTATGCCATTCCCTTGTCTTTGGACTTAAGATTTTGTTGACGTCGATCATCATCAATAACCCTTAAATTAAGACATTGATTCACATAATTCCCTGTTTCCTTAAACATGGAATATTGATGTGTAAGAGGAGAATTTTATGTAGCCTTTTCTTTGATCGCATCATTAGACATCTTTCTCCCATCACTATGGTATTCAATTTCCCGATGACCATGTTTTTCACAATTAAAACATTTACTAGTTCCTTTATGACAATATCCTCCATGTTTATTTCCATGCTTTCACATTAAGGGAAAAATCATATTCTTTTCAATGTGCTGTTTAGATTTTCCATTGAATTACGTTTTCCTCTTCTTATAAAAACCATATTACTGATGGGTTACTCCAATCAGCATCTCATCCTTGAGATTACATCAAAAAATTTCATCAGCGCTATTGAAGCCCCTTCTGGTTAATTCCCTTCAGAGACTTGGATTTAATCCACTAAAGAATCAATAAATATTACACTCAGGTAGGATAATAACTCCAGAATTGTACCTTGGCAGTATTGTAAAATTTGATTCATAGGTACCAACAGATTCATCATCCTTTTTCTTAAGATCAAGGAACTCATTATCCACCTTTGATTGAAGAATATATGGAAAGTACTTATTGAAAAATATGTTCGTGAACTCATCCCATTCCATGGACTCAATTTAATCTATTTTCCCCATATTCTTGAAAAGATTCCACCATTGATCTGCTTCACCTTCCCAATGATATACTACTAATATGACTTTATCATGTTCCAAACTTTGTAGAACTGAATATATATTTTCTGTGGCACTGATCCATTGTTCATCCACTAATGGATTAAAATACACGTTGAATGATAGTGGATGCTACCCCATGAAGGATTCAACATAATCTTGATCCTAACTTTTCTTGTTTGGATGTCCTGAAAGATTTATAGCTTCCAAAAGTTGTGTGATCATGGCTAAAAGATATTTCATTCTTGCTCCCATAACATTAGGTTTTTCAAGGGGAAATAATTCCATTCCCATCGCATTCAGTATTAATGTGGTTCATTCAGGTTCATCAATTGACTGAAACAAAGATGAATATTGTGAGAAACACTAATCATAACTGGAAGACCATATAATCAAGAATAATATTTCAATTTATAAAACATTAGGTTTTATCACATGTTATTCATGGTCGTTTCTAAAACCCTTGGATTGTATCTAATACATAGACATATCATTATGGTTCATACTGAGGCTTTATCATTCTAGTTTCCAATGGTTTACTATGCCTTTTTTATGGCAACAACTATAACGACCCAAACTTTACAGACACTGAATTTTATATCAAAATTTATGTATATTTATTATAACATATAACTAAACCATAACATGACCGTATAGGTATAATGTGTTAAGAAACATGGAAACATAAACAACTAGTTTATCAAACAACTATATTGTCTCCCATTTATTAAATTATGACTAGCCTCCATTTTGGCATATCAGACTTAATACCTTTCTTCCTGACCTGAGTAAAAAAACATACGAAATGGGAAGCTCAAAATCCCAGTAAGTGTAAACAAAGGAGATATCAATCATATATAAAATTTATTAATCTTATCTTGCACATAAGAGATCATAATATACTGTCATGGGACAAATAATAGATTTGAAATGTAATACCAATAATCATAACATAACACATGATATATTGTGTAATAGAAAAATAAGTATAGAAAATCATTTCATATTAGTTATGGAATATTTCCAAGACCATCAATGAAGACAAATTCCATTACTGAACCGAGTTTTCTACTCGTTCCAGCCATGTATCACTGAACTAGATTAACTTTCCATTCCATCCATGTCTATCTCATGAGATATAAATATTTACCCAATGCATTTAAGGGAGATATAGGACCAACCCATTTCATAATTAAAACATTATTATGTTTACCACCAAAACATAAATCATACATCATTGCATAACCCATATAATAAAATGAGATTCATAAACATCGTTCCATCATAACATAATCCGTATAAGATAAATGGACATCATAAAAATAATTACATCATAACGTAATCAAATAACAGTAGTAATAGGGATAGAAACATAAAAATATCTCATCTAAGATGCAAAATAATTTTGATAAAACACTTGATCTCAGTTATTGAGGAAAATATACTTTCATCTTAAAAATCATTCTCTTTTCTCAAAATGTCTTTAAATTTTAAAATAAAAGAAATTAATTGAAATTAAGCTTGAAAAAATGTAATGGATGCTTCATGGAAATAATTATTTATGAAATAATAAAAATCCATTCTGGCCGTATATGTTAAAAAAACATTTTCCACGTACTTTTATCGGAAAACTCAAAAAGTACCTCGAGTGGTAAACAAAAGAAATATTCCTTCCATACCATGTAGTGAAAGTAAAAAATCGATAATAATGACTTCAAACATACATAGAATAACAATAAACATTTTATGAGAACATTTTTATAAAACATGGACACAGATCATAAATATACACCCATTAGTTACTTACGAATAAAAAGTCTCAGATATAATGAGACTGGAAGACTTATCCCTTACCTTAAGTCTGATATGCTTTGTATGTGTACAAACCTCCTGTAAAATGATTTAAATAATGTTACATATTTATATCATTATTATAATAATTTTTATGATAACATTTAGGATCATATTTTCATCTTTTTGTTAGTAACACTTCATTGTTACTCGTTATTTTGGTATTAACTGCTATATGTTCTTTTGTATGTTTTGTCAGATAAGTCCTTATTAAACTTTTTAGGTTATAGTTATATCCTTTACCACACGATATTAGTATAATATATATAATATATATTATTTTAATTAATTTTTATAATCATGATTAAATGAATATTATGTAGAATGAATCACATCGCAAAGTAGAGATGGTAAGTCGTAAGTACTCACGAATGACGATATCGTTACCAAAAATGTAGAATGGTATTTAAGTGGAAGGTGTATTCTATCTCCAAATTGAAATCATGTTATAATAATCGTATAGAGATATTATTTTCACCATTATACCAATCCATGTATGGTGGTGGTGAAAATCATATTACACCACGACGTGGAGATGGTAAGTCGTACGTACGCATGCGCGATGATTTCATTATTTGTAGGATAGATAAAAGGTGAAGTAGAGTGGTTTCATATTTAAAATAAAAAAATATTATTTATACATATTTTATTAATTTATAATGAAACAACAAAATAAGTGGATGTAAAAGAAGAAATAAATTTGAAGGAATTAGTAGAAGAGATTACCCCTTCCTCAACTTACCTTCTCTAAATTTCCACTTTATTAACTGGAGATAGTATTTTGAGAAGACCATATCCTCTATAATTAACTTGGGATGTTTTTAAGATAAATGGGTTGGTTTTGGCCGAGCATGGAGGCTCAAAATGGAGTTATGAGGAAGAGGGAGGAGGTGCCTGTTTATAAGAGAGGAGAGGGGCAGTTTAAAAAACACTAAAAAATATTAATTTACAATAATTATAATTTTTACCGAAATTGGTTCCAAACATATTTAATTCAATGATTCTATTTTTTTTAAATAAATTACATACAATAGTATTTATAGATGTTTAAATTATTTTTTTATCCCTATATTTTTGGTCTAACACTTATATTACCCTTTTTAATCTTCCCGTGATATCATGTTATTTAATCATTATGGGCCAATGTAATTACCATATCATGTCAAACGACCCAAAAAAGATACTTATAATATTTTTTGGACTTATATAAACCATTTGGAAGAATATTATATTTTTAAGAATGTAATATCATTTAATAAACTATTTTATGTTATAAGTTATAAATTGTGTCAATTTTGGACACTATTCATACCTGACTTTTTAAAAAATTCATAAAAACATTATTCCTTATAAAATAAGGCATTAAATCAAATATAATAAGTCAATTTATTCCAAAAAAAATTTCATGATAGTAAAATAACCAAATCATATTTTTTTTAATATTTATAAATTCATATAATTAAATCATTCAATAATGAGTTAATTACTACATCATATTTCTGTCATAAAAAATAAAATTTATATAATCCCATAAAATTATAAATAATCTACCAGGATGTAAGAAATATTTTTAGATTTCTAATGACTATTTATATGAAAATATATCAGTTATATAACCTGATATTAAATCAATTTAATAAAATTTATATGTTTAGGTTATAAATATCCTCACTTTAAATTAATTTTTATAAAATATCATTTTCACATCCATGTCACATGGAATACCAACATCTCCCAAGGATTCCCATGGTAAAAAATATATCATCCAATTGAATTAGGACACGTTTTAGGGTAGTATTATATTATTAAATTAATATTTTTTACCCTTATTTACCCAATTTACCCTTTGACCATGGTAAATTAAATAATTACTAAAGTAACTATTCATAATGTCCAATAATAAAAGGTACTATTTACAAAATTTTTGCCTTATCATTGAAAATATAGAATCCATTTTTTCATATTCAAAACATAGAAGGTACAGTAATTGATTTAAAATTAATCTTGTTTTTTGAAATGAGAAAACAAGTTTTAAAAGGTAAACCATTGCAAAAGTTTTACATGATTTTACATATGAACTCAATGTAAAATAAATGATAATGACTAAAATTAAATTAAATGGTAAACATATATTCTATTTTTTACATTCAAACCATTCAATATTATAATTTAACCATATAAATTATCTCTATGTAAAATTTTCTTTGTAAATTAAATTTATCCTATTTTTACTATTCATAAAAACATAAAAGTTATCAAAGAAATATAAGATATTTTTTCAAAGTAAATTTTTATATCCAACCTAAAAATAACATGTTTATGTTTTCATATAGAAAAAATTAATGTACCAAAATATTAATTTAAAATGGGTTCACCATTCAAAGATATAAAATTGACACTTTAAAAAACATGTTCTTATACATTAATAAGGTTTTATTCATAATCTATGACTAAAATATCAATTGGATGAATATATATTTTTAATTATGTTATACATATATCTCATTAATCTAAAATCCAAATGTAATTAACTAAAAAAATACAATCATCTAATTGATTTATATTTTTCATAAATAATTAATAGCCAAAGAATTCATAAGGCATTTTTATTAGTTATAATTATTCCCACAAACTTAACAGCTAGGCTATAATGGTAATTTTATATTAAAGGAATCTTGTGGTTAGTGTAAACTCATGATTTCATACAAGAAAATCTACTAAATGATAAAATTTATTTAAAGAAAAATATTCCTTAAAATATCTCGGTGTTACATGTCCCCCATTGCATATAAGTGTTAAGTGAATTATGACTGCTTTTCGGTGTTTTGTCCTCTTATAGTTGGAATTGACCAAGAAGTCAATTACATTGTTTCCCACATGAGTTATATTTACCAGAAGTCTTTCTTAGTTGTCCAATGTATTGATTTACCATTTGAGGTGCTATGTTTAGAAAAGGTTCTTAGTGTTTACCTAGAAATGAGAAAATAGTTCAATTAAATGTTTGTAATATGGTAGAATGTTCACACCTCTTAATATAATTTAAACATAATGGTTATTGGAAATTGTAACAAATAGAATGGAGTGTTCCTGATGATAAATTTTTCCTTAAATGAATTTAATGCTTTGCTTTCTATGGAATTGAACATCAATTTTGAATTTCATAAGAATTAAAACTTATAAATTATATATTAAATGTAATGACTCATTTAAAATGGGTAATAAGGGTGGTAAATCCATACCTTTTTCTTATGTCTGGAAATTAATTTTATTTATTGAAATGTGCCTTTCTTCTATGGTTAACATAATATGGGAAAGGTGATATCATGGGCTCCATATAGTCAGAATCCCATGATTTGGTTCTTATAACACAATGCACTAGGAAAGAGTAGTTTTATGATTTCCATGCAAGGGCTTCCTTTGTGTTTTTTATTATATTATTTGGGGATATTGGATCCCTATGAGGCAAATGAGGATGATTTCATTGGAATGATAGTCATGATAAGCCATTGAAGGATACTCAGACCCTTATATATGATATTGGGGATGAACTCATAGTTACCATACAATGAGCGATACATGGTCTTTTATGAGGATTACATTGTATGAGCTCGTGGCATTGGATATAATTGAAAGGATTCCATGAAAAGATACCATAGGGACAGGCTAAGACTCCAACTGTAGATTTGATTCAATTACATTGAATTATTTTGTGGTGACCCCCTCCTCATAAGGGGTACCCCTCCTGGGCCAGAAATATAAGAAGGGAGATAATGACCCTAGAGTCCCACCTCTAGTAGGCCTCGGGTAGGTGACTAACACTGATGGTATAGAAAACACAAATATGGTAGGAATTACCATCTATGAGAACACATGATAAAGAAAAAGATAAGACTTACACCAACCAACTCCAACTAAGAAGAAAATGAATTCCCATGTACACATATGTAATGCCATGAAAAAATACTACAATTGAATGGGGAAACTACATGTACCATAATGAAAGTAAAAACAACCATAACCACGAAGCCCAAACGGCTTCTGCAACCCCATGCCAGTAGAAACCGACCTGATATCCAACTTTTTCTAAGTGACCTGAAAAACTATTTATATATAAATTGGGTGAGTATAATAGTATACTTAGTAGGATCCTCCCTGAAGCCTCTCGTAGAAAAGAAAAGAAATCATGCTAAAGCACAATGGAGAACAAGTGAAACTAACTCCTCACCTAAATAGGTATACTAAGTTACCAACCTCACCATGACTACTCATTACATGTATCTCATACCAGAGTATATAATATAATAAATAATATCAAGGGTACCCCAACTACTACTTTTCCACTAGTTTTTCACTTTACCCCAATGTCGCACGGCCTAAAAAAATTTCTCTAAAAAGGCTTTCCTACAAACACCTAGGCAAAGCACCACAATATGCACCTCGTGCAACAAAACCACCACGTCTATGTAAAAAAAGTAACCAGATAGTTTCTTGGATCCACCATAGCTCACATAATGTGTATCATATGTCGGGTATTATACCTCAATCCATTACAGCCCAGACATCGAGTAAGGATACTCAAGCCATCATAGCCTATATATGTTATACCTATAGTAGTCCATAAAAAATATATCCAGAAATTATGTGTGTGAATAAACACAAGACATTACAGCCCTCTACACACATATATGGGAAAACCTAACCGATGTGACTACCAGTACAAGTAACCTCCAAGAGAATAGAGTGGATCCAATGTGGGTAGTTAGCCATCCATCCTGCCACCGGAATGTTAGGGAAAACTCTTCCCAGGGCTCGGAATTCATAGGTTTTTAGTTTCCCTAACTGATTGGGTGGATTGGCGTATAGAAACAAAAAAATTACTGAATATTCTATAGCTGAAAACCACACAATGGGAATTTCCTAGTCTTAGACACAACTGTAGCTAACGTCTCTCGGAATCCCGATTATCACTTCTAAGACTAGGTATCATATAACCACACCACCATTTAAAGAGCATAATTACATTACATCATTACATTTTTATCAGTTTCACTTTACATTAATTAATTCATTAATCATTAAATAACAATTTACAATTACTTATTAAATTTCATTAGTATAAAACCCAAAGTCCTCTATCCCTTTAAATTGTAACCTCAATACAGCGTCCCAGCACACTCCAACACCTTGGGTTAACATCATTTATTAAATCATTTATTAACAAAATTATTTCTTTCCCATATTCCCAAGAATTCAAGAAAAACATTTTATGCTACTAAACACAAGGGGGATCAACACGGTGAGTAGTTGAACTACCCATCGAGTCTTTGCCGCCTATAGCAAGAGCATAGACCCATCCTCCATTAAGAGTCCAAACATGGATAGCATGTGACATACCCCGTGCATCTTTTCCCCTTTCAGAAGATGGGTAAGAAAGACCAGTGACCTTGAGCAGTGGGGAATGTAAAGTAGATAAACAACCAATAATAATCAGTAAGCATCCAAAAAATCACATCCAACCCATTTAATTATCCATGGGGTCATCCCTAACACCCACATGCATAAACCGATGAATCTGGCCACTCTAGGGATCAACTGTTGCCAAGACCAGTAGGCCTCCGTTCCCCCACATATCCCATCAGCCATCCGAGCTCACATCACAAAAAATGTAGAAGAAATAAGACATCATATAAATTTTGATCTAGGCCCATAAACAAGAAAAAGGGTAACTAAGAACCCTACAAGGAATAATTTTTTATCAAACAACTAGTTCTTTAATCCATCTTGGATTAACCGAATTATTATTCGTAGGTTCCAAATTCACGAAACCTAACCACTATGATATCATAAATAATTATTCAAGCTTACTACACCAATTTGATTAATATAAAATTACAACAAGAAGAACTAGATTCATTTATATTCCAATTTATTTTTATCCAAACAATTATCGATTAATTCCATCTTTACGTTCATTACCAATTTTCATGAATAAAAAAAAGCAAAAAAATCGAGCAATGATATTACACTATCTATCAAAAGAAGAGGCAATAACATATGATCGATATTAATTTATTTATCCAGTTTAAATATTTATTATGTCAATTCCATTGTGACCTACTGGGATAGAAAATTCTAACTATACAGTTTCATGTAAAAGAAAAGAGAAACAATGAATCCCCTACCTCAAACGGTTCTTGATGTTCTTCAGACGAGAACAAGCCAGAAAATAATTTATGATCTCCTCCTCGTGTGACAACTGTATTCAAATGAAGATGCAGAGACACCACCACACCGGCCAACACCCATGAAATGAATATTAGAAACATGAGGATACCATTCCCTAAATGGGCATGGAGAAACATAATTAAATGAACCCAAAATAATGACGATATATCATACCTTATATTGAAGATTGTTTGATACTTATTATTTGCATCAAAACGAAGTGGAAACAATCTAAGGAGGAATGCTTGATTATGCAACCCCCATGGGATAGAATGAAAGGATCGAGTGTATCACAACTGATAACAAGGAGGAAGAATTAGGGAGGAAGATATCTCGTCCCATTAGAAGATTTAACGGAGTAGTGGTTTAAGATACACTGGATTTTCCATTAAAATTTGATTCCATTAAACAATGCGTTTGACCAAGTAAAATCATCACGAGACTTAGTGAAATTAATATAAGATTAATGTCCTTTGAATCTACTTTACATTCCTTAAAACAAGGGTTTAAATGCATTTTACATCAAAGGAAATGTCAAAGGGGAGAAACTGTAGGAAGTTGGAAACATTGTTAAATAGAATGAAAATTGTCAAAGGAAAGAGGTCACTGTTGGAACCTCAATGTTCTGGAGACACTGTTCATGAACATGAAATTTGGAAAAGGAAAGAGGTCACCATTGGAACCTCACTGTTCTGGAAGCACTGTTCATGAGCTCAAAATTTGTAAAAGGAAAGAGGTCAATGTTGCAACTTCACCGTTATGGAAACATTGGTCATGAACTCCAAATTTATTAAAGGAAAGAGGTAACCATTGGAACCTCACCTTTCTGGAAACACTATTCATGAAATGAAAATTTTTAAAATGAAAGAGGTCACTATTGGAAACTTACCGTTATGAAAACACTATTCGTGAACTCAAAATTTTCAATGGAAATAGGTCACTTTTGAAAAATCACCATTCTTGATACACTGTTCATGAATTCAAAATTTGGAAAAGGAATGGGGCTATCATTGGAACCTCACCGTTACACTATTCCCTTAAGCCTACCAGCGACACTGTTCACATCAGGTGACCGTTGACACTGCTCACATAAGGTTATCATTACATTGTTCGCCTAAGGCTACCATGGGACTATTCACCTAAGGCTACCAATGACACTGTTCACATAAGGTTACCATTGAAACTTTTCACATAAGGTTACCATTGCACTATTCACCTAAGCCTACAGTTTCACTATTCACCTAAGGCTACTGTTAGGACTATACACCAAATTGGAAGTTTGGATAAGTATTGGGGATATTTCACCTTGACCTCCTAGAACACCTCAAACCCCAAATTTCAACAAAAGAAAAGAACAGAGTGGTCTATGCCATTACATTAGATACCTCTGAAAACATTCTCGTCCTCAAGAATTCAAAACCAACCCAAAAGGGGGCAGAAAAAAAGTCTAAACAACCACCAATTGAGATACCTCTCAAAAGATAGGATGCCTTAAGAAGAAGCCAAAGAAAGACATTTCATAAAACCAAATTGTCTATAACCACAAAGGGGATATCTTTACATGAAAAGATTTAAACATCATACAACTATGGGTAATAAGCATGTTTCAATGACTCACATTCCCAGGTACTCTCCTCCATGCCACCTTGTTTCCACAAGACATGAACCAAGGGGATAGAACACCCGCACAACACATTCTCTTTGCAGTCTTGGTTCTCTAAAAGTCTCTCCTCAGAGGTCACATCACTATCAACATCAATCTCTCCCTAATCGATGACGTGAGAGTCATCATAAAAAAATGTGGAGCTTTGATACATGAAAACCATCTTGTATTCGGATCATCTACGGGGGAAGTTCTACTTGACACGCCACACCTCTGATACGAGCTAACACCTCAAAAGGCCACAAAAACTAGGGAGAAAGATTACTCCCACTACCAAACCATCGCTACCCATGATGGGGAGTCACCTTAAAAAACACTAGATCCCCAACATCAAACACCAAGAATCTCTTCCTTTGATCGATATATGATTTCTGATGATCCTGTGCTATCTTCATCCTATCATGAATCACCTGACCATTTATATTGTATTCTGCACTTGTTTTGGTCAGAGAATTACTTACTCTCCGACCCAAGTCCAGCACAACGGAGAATAGAAATCTGGACATACTTGGCATTAAAGTGATCCATACAGAAGGTGGAGTGAAAACTATTATTGTAAGAGAACTCCATCAAGGGTATGTGCCCCATCCAAAACCCTCCAAAATCCAGGACATAAGAGTGTAACATGTCTTCAAGATTCTAAATGGTTTGCTCTGTCTGACCGTCCGTTTGCAGATAAAAGCGGTGCTAAAGAATAACTAACAACTGAAATAATGTTTGAGACCTCTCCACACCTTAGATGTAAAACAAGTATCTTGATCATAAATGATCATCCTTGGGACTCAATGTAGTCTCACCACTTCCTCCAAATACTTCCTTGACAAAAAATCCTCTGAGATTGACTCCTGGATTACTATAAAGTGGGGTGATTTTGTTAAATGATCCACTACAACCCAAAAAGAATCATGTTCTCCCTGAGATCGAGGTAAATTAGTAACAATGTCGATTGATATTTCCTCTCACTTCTACTGAGGAACATCTAATGGTTGGATCAGACCACCAAGAACATGGTGTTCAGCCTTCACCTCTTGGTAGACCAAACATCAGGACATAGACTCTGCAACCACATGCTTCATCCAAGGCCACCAAAACTCACTCCACAAGGCTTAGTACATAATTTTCATGCTAGTATTCACCACTAATAGAGAACTATGGAACTCTCTAACAACTGTCTCACACATCTTCAAAGGAACAAATATCTTTAGATGATACAACACTCAGTGTTGTTAATCCTTAGACCAACCATCTGGGGCCTTTCCACAAACCACTCGGTCTCTCAAGACCACCACCTCTAAATCCCCGAACTAGGACTCTACCACCTAATTCACAAGAGATGACTGCACCTTCATCTAAAAAATACAACCTCTTCTGCCAACTTCTCCTATTTCAAGATGTAATGCTGACAATTCTTCCATTACTCTCCATGAGTCACCTGATTCACGCACTACATCACTACGTGAATTTCGACATAGCGCATCAGCTACAAAATTCCCCTTTCCGGGTGTATAAGATATTTTTAAGTCGTATTCCTATAAGAACTCCATCCACCGACGTTGTCGTATGATCATGTCATGTTGGGAGAAAACATACCTCAAACTCTTATGATCATTGAAATCCACAAAGCACTCGCCAATGATGTAATGACTCCAAAACATCAAATAAAACACCACGATTGCTAACTCAAGATCATGGGTGGCATAGTTACTTTCATGGGGATGCAACTGAGGACACCCATAATAAACAACTGATCTATGATGCATCAGAAAACAACCTAATCCTAGATGCGAAGCATAGAAAAAAAATTCAAACGGAACTCCCTCTGTTGGACGTCAAAGAACTTGACCTCTTACTAATTTATCCTTTAGATAATTTAATGTTTCCTAACATTGATTAGTCCATATGAATGCCTAATCCATCCATATCAAAGATGTCATAGGAGTCAGAACTCGAGATATATCCACTACGAACCTTCTATATTAGCCTACGAGACTAAGAAAACATCGCACCTATAACACTGTCTTGGGGGATACCCTAGACACAACTAATACTATATTCGATGGATCCATATCTACACTCTACTAGGACACAACATTCACCATGAAACGGAGTTCTCAAGCCCAAAACTCACACTTTGACAGCTTCCCAAATAGCTGATGTTGACGAAGGGCTCCCAAAATGGTGTGTAGATGCTCTGTATGCTCCTCCTCAGACATGAAGTACACAAGAATGTCATTGATGAAAACCACCACGAAAATTTCTAGGAACTCACGGAACATAGTGTTCATCAATACCATGAATGTACATGGAGAATTCTTCACATCGAATGAAATTACAAAGAACTCATTACGCCCATGACGACAACGGAAAGCAGTCTTTGGGGATATCCTCACCCTTCACACGCACTTGATGATATCCTGACTATTAATCGATCATTGAGAACCAATTTTCACCCTTTAGTTGATCAAATAAATCATTAATCGATGGAAGAGGATATTGATTCTTCACATTCACTTTTTTTAAGAGATGATAATCGACACAAAAATTCAAATTGTTGTCATCCTTCTTCACAAACAAAACTGGTGGAACCCATGGTGACACACTCAGACGAACAAAAAACACATGGTAACAGACCATTAAGATGTATAAGTAGCTCTTGTATCTCAGAAGGGTCCATCCTATATGGAGACATATAGATAATATACACTCTTGGTTGTAGCTCAATCCTAAAATCAATCTCCCTTCGAGGGGGTAAGGCTACAACCTCTTATAGAAGGACATCAGGGAACTCTTCTATGACCCTAGGAAACACCAAAAACTGAAACTATAAATAAATCTCCTTATCTCATCCATAATGGATGATAAAGAAGGAACACACCTCTGACCTATGTGAGGGTCTCGCTCGCCAAATAACACCACTCGCTCTCCATCCTCATCGAAGAAAACAACCTACCTCTTGAAGGAATCCATGATAGATAGTACCAAATACAACCAATCCATTCCATAGATGAAATCATATTTTTGTATTCATAAATATAGAAAATCTCCCCAAGATATGTGATGCCACTACACTAGCTCACAGACTCTACAAACATAAAAAAAGTTATCTCGGCCTCCAACAGGCGTAGTCAATGCCAAGGGAACTTTAATCCCCTTTACATCATGTCCCAAAGCATTGAAAATGGTAGCTGATATGAAGGAGAGTGTCACTACTATATAAAACAAGGAATATAACAAGGTAGAAAACAATCCCAGGGTACCTCGAACGATGACTGGCCTGCCTAGAGATTGCAAAACTAAAGCAAGAAGCTGACCACGACTTCATCCACGGCCTCTCTGGACCTAATGATGACCACCACCACCACCTGAATATTCACCTTGAGGAAGGGGAGTGTCACTGGGATTTCCTCTTCCTACCCCATTTACACTGTACTAATCTAAACCTAGTGCCACCTGTTTCTGCTACCTCAGCTAGAATTGCATCAATAGAGGAACCTAGAGTGGAACACCTAGGGCTCGATGACTGCTCTTAATGGTCCGACACTCTCGCTACTAATGACCTAGAATACCACAAGAAAAACAAGTGCATGATCACTGGGAAATGGTTTGAGAGCTACTGAACCTGTAGAAACAGGATGTTGTGTGCTAGGACCTACCCCCAACTGAATGGAAACTCTTCTGCCTGAAAAATGGGAATCCGAGACCACAACTCTGCTTGGTGAGGAATCATGATGACTCCCCTCTTATGATGACCCAGTTCTGTCCAATGTTCTCTCTATGGCCTCTACCCTTGCCAACACCACAAGATATGACTTAAGAATAATTTGGGTGACTTGGAGCTGGATCTCTGGACGCAAAGCCTCTTCAAAATGCCTCACCATGTCCTCTTCATCTAGAAAATAGGTCCAAAGAATATCATAAGAAGGATTCTGAAATTGATTCCAAACTCTCGCACACTGGAGCTCCCCTGTTGAAGGGTAAGAAGATTATGATGATTGGATGAATTTGCATTCAAAGAATAAAACTTGACTCTAAACATGTCTCAGAAATCCTCCCATGAGATTGATGACTCCTCGCAATCTTCAAGGAACAAGAACCACCGCTGCCTCGCTGCTCCATGCAACATCGTCACAACAATGAACACCCAGTACTTCTTCCGAGCATGGATCGAACTGAAGCCTATCTTGACCTCCTCCAACCAGTCTTCTTTGACTGCATCTGAAATGATGCCCTAGTACTTATGCAGACTCTAGTGCCGAAACTCTCTAAGTGTCCTCCTCCAAGTGTTGTCATCATCAACCTCTACCTAGTGGCGATCTGCTGGCATAACCTGCAGAACATATTCTATGTGATCCTAATGAGGACATCGACATGGATCCATTCCTGTAAAATAACAGATAGTTAGAGATTCTAGGCCTATAATATGGAAGACACACCATCAATTAACTAACTGTTTACTTTTTTTTTGGATAACCTATCCCATGGTCAACCCATTCAAACATAGGCACAAAGAAGAATGTTGCATGATCCTTTCCTAGGAATCTACCTTTAAAGTTGAATCACCTAATTTAGTAGCCATTGTAAACATAATGGTCTTTGCATCAGATCATAGGGGCCCCTAAAATCCTATGTCTCAGGCAATATCCATTGTTTACATCTCTTCCTAGACTTGGCTGACATATTTTCCCTACCAACCCATGTAACCTCACATGTGCCTAATACCAAAATCCATAATATCCCTCTACCAGTCCATTGATACCACTCTATCATGACCCCCTCCCCTCAAGGTGTACCCTTCTGGGTCCTACAATGTTATAAGGGAGATAATGACCCTCGAGTCCCACTTCCAGCAGGCCCTGAGTTGGAGACTAGCACTGAGGGTATAGTAAAAACATAGATGGGAGGCATTACCCTTTAAGAGAACTCATAGGAAAGAGAGAGATAAGATATACAACAAACAATTCCAACTCAAAAATCAAAATAAATTAAATCCCACGTACACATATGTAATGTCATGCCAAACTTGTACCACTGAAAGGAAAAAACTGCAATTACCCAAAATAACATAAAAAACAACAGCAACCACGAAGCCCAAACAGCTCATGTAACCCCATGCTAGTAGAAACCAGCCAGATATCCAACCTACCCCATGTGACCCGAAAAATAGTTTATATATACATAGGGTGAGTATAAAAGTATACTTAGTAGGATCCTCCTAGAAGCCTCTCATTCAAAAGTAAAGAAATCATGCTAATGCACCATGAACAATAAGTGAAACTAACTCATCACCTAAATAGTTATACTATGTTCTAAACATCACCAAGTATACTCTCACCAAGTATCACATATAAGAGTATATAATATAATAAATAATATCAAGGGTACCCCACTACTACTTCCCCACTGGTTTTCCACTTTCCCCAATGTCACTCTTCCTAAGCATCTCTCTCCAAAAAGGATTTACTTCAAACACATGGGTGAAGCACCACAATATGCACCTTGTGCAACAAAACCACAACTTCCATGTATGAAAAGTAATAAGGTATTTTCTGGGTTCCACCATAGCTCGCATAATGTTTATCATACGTCGTCTATTATACGTCAATCCATTACAACCCATACACCGAGTAAGGATCCTCAAACCATAACAGCCTATACATGTTATACCTAGAGTAGTCCATGTAAAACTATATCTAGAATATATGTGTGTGAATATCACAATCCATTACAGCCCTCTACACACATATAAGGGGAAAACTAACCGATGTGCCTACCGGCATAGGTAACTACCAAGAGAAGAGAGTGGGGCCAAAGGGGGTATTCAGCCATCCATCTTCCCAACAGAGTGTTGGGGAAAACACCCCCAGGGCTCCTAATCCCCGGGCTATCAGTTTACCTAACAGACGGGGTGGAGTAGAATATAGAAACAAAAAAAAAGTACCAAATATACTATAGTTCACAACAGTAATATGGGCATAACCTATTCTAAAACACAATTGTAGCTAACATCTCTTGGACTCCGGACTACAACTTCTAAGACTAGGTATCCTATAAGCACACAACCATTTAAAGAGCTTAATTACATTTCCTCATTTCCTTTATATTAGTTTCACTTTATGTTCATTAATTCTTTAAAAATTAATTAATAATTAACAATTCCACATTAAAATTCATTAGCATCACACCCAAAGTCCTCTATCCCTTTAAATTGTATCCTCAACATTGTGCCCCAGCAAACTCTAACCCCTTGGGCTAACATAGTTTATTCAATCATTTATTAGCAACATTATAACATTCCCATATTCCCAGTCATTCTAGAAAAACATTCAATCCTAATAAACACAAGGGGGATCAACAAGGTGAGGAGATGAACTACCCATCGATTCCTTGGTGTATATAGTAAGAGCATAGACCCATCCTCCCTTGAGAGGATAAACACCAAAATCATGTGGTATACTCCGTGCTTATATTCCCCTTTTGAAAGGAGGGTAAGAAAGACCAGCTGCCTTGAGTAGTGGGGAATGTAAAATAGATAATCAACCAATAAGAATCATCAAGCATACAAACATTCACATCCAACCCATTTCATCATCCATGGTGTCCTCCCCAACACCCACATTCATAAACTAATGCATCTCGCCACTCTAGGTGTCAACTACTGCAACAAACAGTAGGCCTCCATCCCCCCAAATATTACAACAGTCATCCAGGTTCACATCACAACACAAGTAGTAGGAAAAAAAACATCATATCAATTGGGATCTTGGCCCTTTAAAAATCTAGAGGGTAACTCAATACCCTACAAAGATATATCTTTTATCAAACAACCAGTTCATTAATCCATCTTGGATTAACTGATTTCTTATTCGTAGGTTCTAAATTCAGGAATCCTATCCAGTTAGATATCAAAAATAATAAAACATTCTTACTACCCCAATTTGATTAACATAAAATTACAATAAGAAGAACCAAAATCATTTACAATCATCTTTATCATTATCCAAACAATTATTGATTAATTCCAACATTACAGTATTTACCAATTCCATCAAGAATTAAAATATAAACAAAGAAATCATAGATATCACACTATCCAAAAAACCAATAGGCAGTAACATACAATCAATATCAATTTATTCTCGAGTTTAAATATTTATTATTTCAATTCCATTATGATCCAGTGGGATAAAACATGCTAACTATTAAGTTTCACGTAAAATAAAATATAATCAATGAATCCCCAACCATAAACAACTCATGATGTTCTTTATATGAGAACGATCCACACAACAAGTTATGGTCACCTCCCCCATGACAAATGTATTCAACCGTTGATGCAGAGAAAGCACAACACTATTCAACACCGAAGAAAAGACTATTAGGAACACTGAGATACCATTCCATAAAAGGGAAAGGATAAACAGAAGGAGTTGAACCCAAAAGAATGTCGATAGATCATAACTTATATCAAAGATTAATCAATAATACATGTTTGCATCAAAATTTAGTGGAACAAATCTAAGGAAGAAAGTTTGATTTTGAAACTCCTATGGGATGGAATGAAAGGTTTGAGCATTTCACAGTTGAGAACAAGGCGGAATAATTAGGGATGAAGATATCTCATCCCTTTAGAATATTTTATACAGAAGTGGGTTAAGACACATTGGATTTTCCATTAAAAGCGGATCACATTAAACCATGGGGATTGACCAAGTAAAAAAATACCAAGCCTTAAAGAAATTAATATAGTATTTATGGACTTTGAATCGAACTTAGAGTCCATAAAACAAGGCTTTAAATTCATTTTATATCAAAGGAAATGTCAATGGGGATAAATTGTAGAAAGCTGGTAACACTGTTTATTGACACAAAATTTTGAAAAGAATGAGGTCACCATTGGAACATCGCCATCCTGAAAACAATTTTCATGAACTCAAAATTTGGATATGGGAAGAGGTCACCATTGGAACCCCATAGTTCTAGAAACACTATTCATGAACTCAAAATTTTGGAAAGGAAAGATGTCACCATTAAATCTTCACCATTCTGGAAGCACTATTCATGAACCCAAAATTTTGAAAACGAAAGAGGCCACTATTTGAACAACAATATTTTGGTAACAAAGTTCATGAAATAAAAATTTGGCAAAGGTAGGAGGTCACCATTGGAACCTCACCATTCTAGAAACACTGTTTATGAACTCAAAAATTTGAAAAGGAAAGAGGTCACTGTTGGAACCTCACCATTCTAGAAACACTGTTCATGAACTCAACATTTTGTAAAGGAAATAGGCTACTATTGGAACCTCATTGTTGCACTATTTACATAATGCACCTGATGACACTATTCACATAAGGTTACCATGGAATCTTTTCCGATAATGTTACCATTGCATTGATCACCTAAGGATACCATTGCACTATTCACCTAAGGCTACTGATGACACTATTCACATAAGGTTACCGTTGACACTGTTCACATAAGGCTACCATTGCACTGTTCACCTATGGCTACCGTTGCACTATTCACCTAAGGCTACCGTTGGGGTTGTAAACTGAATTGAAAATTTGGAAAATTGTAGGGGATATGTCACCTTGACCACATGGGACACCTCAAACACCAGATTTCAGCAAAGGAATACACCAGAGAGGTCCAGACCATTAAAAATTCTTTTGGTTAAATTTCTTATTCTATACTTTTTCTCTTATTTACATTAGAGCATTCACTTGTGAATTTTTTCTCTAGATTATTCCCATACTTATGTGATGACATGATAATTAGACACCAAGAATAATCAAAACTATGGGGGTTAACCATATTGAGACTTTTTGTTTTTTTTTTGCACTCAAACACATATTGTACATGCACATGTACCTTATTTTGAAATTTTAGCTTAGTCTGAAGCATGATTTTTAGGAAGGTTTCCCATTTACGAACCTGAACCATGTTTCTATTATTAATTTAGTAATAATCTATTTTTGTTTTATATAGTTCATTTATAAATTTATATTTCATTTTCTGGATTGGGCTAGACACCGTGGTTTTTGGCCTATTGAGATTTATATCTCACACCCAGTTCATGTACACTTGGTACATAGGTAGACCTTATATTTGTATTATTTTGGTGGACCATTGTATTACTTGTATCTTTGATTTATGGGAAAGGTGCAGAGATGGAGTTTGGGATGCTCATTGTAAAGACCCAAAAATTCGTTGCAAATTTTTTCCTAAATTCATGGAAATTTTACGAGTCTGCGGTTTCTGACTGCAGTAGATTCTAAGGCCCGGTGTGTCCAGAATCAATTTCAAATGTTTTGTTCAGGTATGCTCAGTAAATGTTCGAGCAAGATTTTATATCTTTTGAAGCGGTGCTCAAAATTTAAATTAGAGGGCACCATTGAACTTGTAGCGTCGGTGATTGCTTAGTGAGACCTTCACCGCAATTTTGTTCAAACGGGAATAGTAGTTAGTTTTTAGGGTTTTTAAATAAATTTAATAAAAATAAAGTATAACTTTATTTTTATATGGGGTGGTTAAAACCTTTAAGAGGAGGTTAGTGGGGGGGGGCACCACACCATAACCTCCCATGAGAGGTTATGGTGGTGGGGCCCACCCACACATAACCTCCCTTGGGAGGATATTATTTCATGGGGCCCACCCATGATTTTTATCCCCTTTTAACTCCCCATTAATTAATTGGAACTTCTCATCTCCCATAATTTTGAATTTGAATCATTCCATTCCATTATTTAAATGAGTTTTCTCATTTAATTAAACACAAGGATTTGTGTTTTTGTTCCATAAAAATAATAGAGAACATCCTCTATTATTTTTGGATTGGAATTATTTTGGTGGAACCTTTGGGAGAGGAGGAAGAAATTAGAAGAACTTGGAGGAACAAATTATTCCATCAAAGAAAATCTCTTCTGCAAATAAAGAATGACGATCATCTCTCCCTCTTCAACCAGGGAAAGATGTGGAAGCACCGCCACCCATGAAGAATGTCGATGACATCATCTTCGACTCGTCTTCTACAAATTCTTCCTCTTCCGACATTGACAAAACGACACCACCTTCCTGTGTCTTCGTCAACGATCATCATCAAGTGATGCTGGGGAATTTGAGTTGAATTTATTCGCGATCATTGGGGTTCAATTTATGGTTTGAAAACTGAATAATAACCCCATAACAAGGAGGGATAAGACCGCACGAACATAGCTTGACCCTCCCTATTTTGATGGATTCAATTTTTGATGATGGTGGCGGCGGCGCCCCGGTGCAGCGGAATGAAAGGATCACAAAAGATGAATGGGCTGCAGCCGACGGGCCGCAGCGGTACATACGGTGACCGGCAATGGAAGAAGCAGACGGTGAAAGAGCCACTAGTCCGCTAGAGGGGCGCGGTGCCATCGTGCCATGCAAGGAACCAGGCCGCGGCCAGGTGGACAGTAGTGGTGCCAAAGGGGCTCGGTGCCGTCGCACAACACTAGAAGAAGGAGTGGTGGCCACGCAGGCCGCGACGGTCGGACGGGCTGGGCGTGGCACCGTTGCGCCGCACCGGAGAAAAACTGCAACCATAGGCCAAGACAGAAAGAGGTGGGCGGCCGGCTAAGGTGGCCGCCTGTGCGTGCTGAAGATGGGACCCAAAGGGTCAGGTGGTTACCAGGTCGATGCCATGCGGCGACTATTTTGGAAGAACGGTGGTGTAACCCCCCACCTCCCCCATGCTTGTTCGGCCGGCCACGTGGGCCCGCAGGCCTCCCTCAGTCGGGTATCCCTCCGCCTGGACACCTCCTCGGGAAAAGCTACTTCCTCGGACCGGTTCAGAGCTGCCAACCATTTTGGACCCTAGTAAGGACCTGGTTGGGCCACATCGGTTCGACTGGGTCAGAACAGACTCAGACCCGATTGTCCAGTATACACCTTTTCTCCCCTATCATGGGCTACAGGTGTCCGTTTGATGAACTTCCTGTGGTGATGGAAGGATTTGAGCAAGAAATTAATTTTGGAACACCGCAATTGAGGTTTGGATAGAGTTGGTGTATGATCAGGTTGGTTTTAATTTAAAAACCAACCGGGCACCAAGGACAGAATTCCCAATAACTCATAAACCGGGCGTCCGATTGACGCACTGTCTATCACATTGGAACCCTTATGATATGATAGTCCTTTGGGTTGATCCTTTGTGGAGTTTAGTGACTAAAGAGGTACGATTGATATCTCAAGGGTAGATTCTACGGAACTCGAGCGCAACGGGTGCGAGTAATCCAGTGGCCGATAGTGAGGCGGAAGTTGGAGACAGATCATACAGATGTCCGCACTCAGCGATCCAGTGTGGGTCAGCTCATACCGATTGTGTGTGGGTTAGATCCTGTCTGGGTCAGTGCTCAGCGATCCTGTGTGGGTTAGCGCATACCGATCTTATGTGGGGCAAATCCTGTGTGGGTCATTGTAGGGGTTAGTACCTATCGATCCTGTGAGGGTCACACTCCGTATGGTCAGAACCAGTTCCTCTTGATAGAATAAGATGATCTAGCATCGCTACTAATCATCTATACTTCTATAATTAACTGAAATTTTGGTTTGAGCTGAGTCAATGAATTTTGTGTTTTCCTCAGGATGGAGATGGTTTACTAAACAACTTATGTATATGTATGGTAATATACCTAAGTAAGTGTTATCTGTTGATTATGTACATTGTGGTTGTCCTTGTTTGATTTAGTGAGACCTTGAGGGTCTCAGGGTCCCTACTGAGTATCGTTATACTCAACCCTGCAAGGTCTATGCCCGCACCTCATTGTGTTGGATGTAGATGACAGACAATGCTATCGGGACAGAGAGTAGCAGAACTGGACGGTACGCGGAGGTGGACCACTCAACGAGACGTCCATGGAGCGGACTAATGGACTTGGGGTGCTGAGGAGGTCATCTGTACTCACCCTTTTGGTGGGAATTCCAGAGGATGACCCATTAGCTGCTTTACTTCTTTTCTTCAGTTGTACTAACTTTTCAGTTGTATTGTACTTTACTTTTGGGATTGTATTTCCGGCACCTTTACATTTAGAACACTCCTTTTTATACTATTTTACATAGTGTTTTACTTCTAGTTTCATACTTTGTTGCGTCTGTTTACTTTTATAAAGGTAATCCCTTCCCAATTTAGAGATTTGTACCTTTGGTGCTAGTCTCCATCCCCTAGCCTATGGAATGCAGGTTTGGGGTAGTCACGATACGGGCCCTGGGTAACGGGTCGTGACACTCATGTAGATCATCCAAATGGATTTTATTTTCTATTATTTATTATAATCTGAGGTTTTAAATAATGTTATATTGATTACTCCTTTTATTTATAAATCATGACCATGACATGCATTCATATATTGTATAACATTTTTATAAAATTTTCTTGTTATTTTTTTGCAAATATCTTAGTTTTACTATCGATCTTCCAATGTTTCCCTTTATTTATTTACTACATATATTATATGTATTTTATTTTTATTTTTTATATCATTTTAAAACTCTTTTATGAGGGTGTTGTCTCCCCACTACCACATCCTTAGACCCATGCTGCTAGTTGGAAGCCTATGTCGTTCTTGGAGATGTATATGAGGTCATGTGACCAACCTGTCCAGCCACCATCTAATAGTTGAGCTGTTTTGGTACATTAAAATTATATTCTTTTTATCTATATTAAATTTATTTCATAGATAATCACCAATATTTTTTTAATAAATTATTGTACATCATAAAATTTATTAATAAATTTTAATTTCATAAATCTTGAACATTTTACTATAAAATGGATTTAGTCATCAAAATAAATTTGTGACCTTATATTCTTAAAAAAAGATTATTCCAAATTTTTGAATTTAAATCCTTGTGTTGTATTCTTAATTCGGCCATATTAATTCAACAATCATTTTATTTATACCAAGAAACTCCACTTATATTTCTATATATAGATTAATCAAAAATTAAATACTGAAAAAAATTCTCATGAATTCTTCTGAAATCATTGAAATCATGTATTCACTGTTTTTTATATTTTTTTATAGTATAAAATAATTTCCAACTTCTCGCTCTAAATGATAAAAACAAATATATTTATTTTCTCAAGAATAAATGGAGATTAAATTATTAATTCATAATTGACATAATCAATTTTTCCAAAATTATTGGATCTCATGAACCAATTATTATAATAGTAAATTTCAAATAATTAAATATACCATATATATCTCTCTAATTAGTGGTAGGGGGGTTCAAATGATCCATTTTATTATCAATATAATAAGTCAATTGTGAAAGTACATTCATTATGTTTACCAATCTCACTCTTATCTTATTTATAATTTCTTAATGGAAATAATTATGATTTCCATCACATATTTTTTTTAACATTTCAACCTATTCATATCCATTTAATAAAATAATATTTTTTTTATGATTAAATTAAATCAATTCGATATATTTTTAATTATGGACATATGAATTTATAACTGATGATTAATGATTCATATTTATTTCCTCTATTATGAATTTATAAATTTTAATTTGGGTAATACATTTTCATTATCTTATATGGATATCAAACTTAAGTAGTTATATAATACATCACTAAATAATATAGTCACATTTAGTATAATTTTTTTAGAAAACCATTTATTTTTTCATAATGAATATCACCCTAGAGTCTCAAACCATGTGTGACATTGTTCCTTTCTATGTTAAAATAATTAATGATTGAGATATCAACCCATAAATCCAATTATATGTTTATGACCCATTGATTCATGTATTAAAGTATTTATGTAAACATTTAGTTCTTTTACATTGATTTACACCAAATTAAACCAAACACTATTTTTATTGAAATTTTTTTTGGAATGTTTCCCTAAACATTGCATTGCCTCTAATATTTCTCTTAATGTATTCTCATCCAAGTCCCCATATATTATTTAACATTTCACATAATCTAAATATATAATCCTAATACTTATATGTTTATTATTACACAATTTTTAACAAAATAATCCATATATAACCTTTATTTCTATTGTCTACAATTTTAGCGAGTAGATATACATAAATGCATTAAGATGATATAAAATATTTTAAATATATTTTGATAGAAAAATGATATCCTATGAAAACATGTTCTTTTTTCCCATATAGAATAAATATTAGTATTATAACCATTGAAAAATGGAATAATTAAAACAATATTATATGATTATTTCATCAAAGAAATGAGTTGATAATATAAAATATCACAAAATAATAAATTCCAATGCTCTATAATAAGACCACAACAAATTCTACAAGGATAACTACTCATTCACTATATATGTTTTCTCAAGAGATGAAAACATTAAAATAATATACTAGATAAGTTCATATATTATGGAAAAATTCTTAGATTATAAAATATGCATGGATATCTCTTTCACAAAAGTTAATTAAATCATTCCTCAGGATTATTTTTATGAAAAACATTATGAGAATATAATGAGTTACATAATTTAGTATCAATTGGATTTAAAAGAAATAAAGATTATGATTAATAAGAGAGGATAAATAAATTACATGGGTTATTTAAGTAATTTTAATGATTCTTATTTATATTCCATGTTTTTTTCTTGGAGAAAATTATTATGAAATGAGTGTAGATGAGAGTATGTAATGGTTCCTCTAAATTTAATTAATAAGAAATGAGAAATAAATCTATAATTCGATAAGTTATTTTTATTATGAATAAAAATATAAATGAGACAAAATATGTTTCCGTAAATTAAAAAATGTTTCAGAATTCAATGGTTGAAGAATATATAAAAATAGTAAAACATGTGGAAGAAATGAGAAATAGAAAATAACATATTTAAAATTTTAAATGATTTTTAAAAAATTAGAATGTGAATAACATGCATAACCATATAATATAACTATAAAACAATAGAAAAATATATATAATATAGGTATATAAATAATATATTCAAAACACATAAAAATAATAGAGTAATAAAGGGAGATATAGGGAATGGAGGAATGTATAACTAAAAATAATAGAGTGGTACCATAGTTCCCAAAAATCATGTCCTGTCATTCCAGGTTAATAAATTTAACCACAAAAAAATTATTTCTATTAAATACTATAATATAAATAATTCATGTGTAAATTTGAAGTTACATTTTTCGATTATTGGTTTTTAATTATTTTATATTTTTCTATCATCTGCAAATTTTGGTTATTTTGTGAATTTATACAAAAGTTCAATATATGTTGACTATGGGAAAAATAGTTTCGGAATATTTATATTATATCTAAAATTTTATATTTATAATTTTTATATATTTAAGTTTTGATATATATTGATATAAATATTATAAAAAGTAGTTTATAATTATGAATAATTTCTCAGTGACTTTAGTTTTTTAACATTGAAATTAATAATTTTTATTGTTATTATTAATATGTCACCCAGTTTATCATTCCTAATTTATTTTATTGTCATAAATATTTAAATTATTTATTAAAGTTTTTATGAAACTATCTATGAAATGGGGTTTTATATGAAATACATCATCAATTTAGACAGTTAATAAACAATAATAGATGTTTCATTTTCATTAAATTTATCTTTAGATGAGAGGAATGATGATAAGGTTTATTAAATTATCATAATAAAATTTAAAAAATATAATAATACTAATATTTTTATATAAATATGGTTATAAAATTTTTGAATAAGGTGAAAGAAAAAATGGATATGAAAAAAGAGTAATTCATAAGTTATTATCTAACTTCTTTGGAAAACACCACTTGAAAGTGAATAATCCCAAAAATTGGTCGTATATTTTTGAATCTAAAACATCTTGAATTTCTATAAGATTGTTTGATAAATATTTTTTTCCATTGGACAAGGTATTTTTCATTAATTATGAAGATAATTTATATTGTGATAGGGTCCTTTTATAAGTGAGAAAAAGGGAACTTTTGTAAATATGAATTTCATAATAAAAAAAATTGCATTATTCAGGGAAAGCTAAACTAGAATTGAAAATTATGGGATATATAATAATGTGTGGTCAATATAAACTTCTTTGACAGATACATTTATTTGTACATTGGTATTACTTATTAATTTAACCCTCATAACATATTTATCCATTAGCATTGAGACTAAATATAATTTAAAAAAATTGTAACTAAAAATAAAACTAACTGTATAACATAATACCAGCACAATGATTCTTTTCATGAAAAGTTGCATATATAAATAAATTTTTTAAAGTGATAAAATAAACTTTCATATAGAAAAAAATTTGGGAAAAAATTCCTCAAGATATCATTGAAGAATTTTTTAGGCGATTCAATTTGTTTTCAAAGTGGGCGATTGGAGTATGGCGCACCTGACATGTTTCAAAATCAAAACATCAAAATATGAAAAAGTAAAGAAAGTGGAGCACAAATCATTAAGCGGAACATAAAAGAAGTAGTGTATTGCATGTTAATAATTAGCATGCAAGTCGTTAAGTGGTGCATGAGTGAAGAAGTGGTATGCAAGTCATATTTCAAGGTCATCACATAAAAATATGACGATGTAATGAATGTGGCGTCCAAGTTAAGAAGTTGTTAGAAAATCATATTTTGCGCACAAAAATATAAAAATGGAAAGAATGTTTCACACAAGTCAACAAGGGTTGCATAAGTCATTAAAGGGCATGCAAGTCCCGAAGTGGTGCACATGTTTTGGAGTAACGTACAAGTCTCAAATTGCTACTCTAGGTGAGTTGTTCTCCTCACATGCAAGGTCTCGAAAATTCATATAAATAGATGACTACCCTCCTCATTTAGTATTATCTACACACTTAGATAAAATCCAATCTCTAATCATTCAAGTGGAAGTGGAACACAATTTCTGAGTGGTGTGAAAGTAGTTAGATGTACAGTTGGTGGCAAGTAAGGAGTGTAAAACAAGTAGTGGCGTGCAAGCAGTTTTGCACAAGTAGTGGTATGAAAGAAGTGGCGCACAATTAGTGGCATGTATGAAGTGGAATTCAAGTATAAAGTGGCGCGAGAATATAAAATTGGTGTTCAAGTTAGTTTTCCAGGCACAAAAAGAGAGGTTACACACTAGTTAAAGAGGCACACAAGTCACCTTAGTGTTGCATGAATGTGGGATGTTTCCCAGTCCACCTGAGGTAATGGTTTATTAATCAGTGGTTGAAGATTTAAATTTGCTAGAGCATATATATATTGTAGATGATGCATTCAATAGTGATAGTGAAATGACCTATACAAACTAGTTAAAGAGGCACACATGTTACCCTAGGGTTGTAAGAAAGTTGAAAGTTTCCCAGTACACCAGATATAAATGGGTATTAATCAGTGGTTGAAGATTGAAATTCACTAGATCATATATATACAGTTGATGATGCATTCAATAGTGATAATGAAAGGACGTAAAAGTCTATAAACTATTAGTAGATCGTTTCTAGAAAAGTGTTCAAAGTAAGATGAAGAAGGTGATCCATTCTATAGATAGTGATCTTGAGATAGAGGAACTGGGAGTGACCCTTGGGAATGTAGTGATCTAACCCTGAACATTTTAAAGGCAGTGGTCCTTGGAATATATAGTATCTAGCTCGAACATTTTATGTAGTGAGATTTAATGGATTTGGTACAGCATAACATCACCATTGTATTCTCCTTAAATGTATCCTATTAAGGGTGAACCAATTGAAAACCTTTTTTTACCAACATGTATCACTACATTGAATCCAGAGAATCATCATTAGATAAAGAAGTGAAGATGTGATCCTAAAAAACACACAAGTTCAAACAAAATGACCCTTGTGATAAAGATGTCCAGATCTAGTTGGGTAGAAAGAATTTTATAAAGAATACCCATACCCTAATTCACCTAATCTAAATGTATATTGGGTCCTCTTTTTCCTAAAAATTGGTATTAGATGGATGGTTTATGTTATCTGATTTTTTCTATGACTTGGTTTAGTTGATTTTTGTGGTGAAATATTCAGCCTTCTCCTATCTTTGTGTTCCATTGGAAACAAAAAAAACAAAGAAGAAACATATGTCAGATGGTATTCCTCTGCGTATAAGTGTTTATGGAAAATGTTTTATTCAACTATAGGAATCAAAAATCTTTCTAATGGAAGGATATGATGATTCAAATATAGAAAAGATAGATTCACTAAATAATGATGTAGGAATGAGTGATGTACTTTAATTTCAAAGTGATGATGAAATTGATGATGGAGAAGGAGATTCAAAAAGGCCACCAGTAAATGATGTCTAGAAGACAAATAAATTGTATTTGAAATTAGATGAAGAAGTTAAATCTAAAAATATCTTGATCTTAGTAATTTAAATTGAGGTCAAGAAGCTAAGAGGATTAAATTAAAGGCATATTGATGTGGATACATACCTAAAAGAGAAGAATCATTCCCAAGTTTAGTAACTACAAGATATGTCTTCAATGTGAGATAAATAAAATGATGATGATAAAGGAATAAATATGAACATAGATAACAGTCAAAATTTGATTGCCAAAAATGATGATCTTTCTACACATCTAACCAAACTAGTTTAGTAGAATCAAAAACTATAATAGGAGAGTTCATGCTATGATTATTCTATTGCTTAAGAAAATTTAATGTACCAGAGCAATGTGACATGGTGGATATGCCCACTCATGTGTTAGAGGTTGTGATGAGTAGAAGGAATAATCTCAAGATAGAACTAAATGTTCAATTTGAATCAATGGATACGAAGATTAAAAATATGAAAGAAGATATAGAGTTAGTGAAGAAATAAGTGGAGAAATCCAATACCAAAGGGAAGCCTAAAATGTAGGATTCCTTTCACTTAATATTTGATTATCCTTTGGAAAGTGATGATAAGATGAAAAATAATTATGCTATTTAGGAAGATAAACAATAGTATATTTTCTCAGATCAAATAAAATATTGTTTGGAAAAAACTTCTATTATATTTGATGGATTCTCTCTCATACATCATATAAAGAGATATGTGAATATTTACAGAAATAGATAAAATCTTGTAGGTTCTAGAGTCATACCTAAGAGGATATTTAAAATAGTTGGTGACAACATGTGCTTTTTTGAAGTGATTCATGGACACACTTCAAGATTTTGTTAAGAGGATTCGGAACATAATTCATGCTATGAAGATATAAACATTTCTAAATCTGATAATAAGAAGAAGCATCGTGAAAAGTCTCAAAGAAGAGTCTCTCAGAAGAATTTATCCATGAAGTGCTTCTATTGTGGATGAATAAAACACACCACATATAAGTGTCAGGAATCCCATGATCTCAATGTCACAAGAAGAATTCAAGAAAAATCAATATCTTAGATGAGAAATGATAAAATTTGGTATGAAATTGATGGAATATGTTTCATATGTTCTAATCATGGGAATTTGGATAGACAATGTAGTAAGATGAAATAATGGAAGGAAAAGGTACTTTGAATGAGATCCCAAACAAATTAATTGTAAAAATAAAAATCCTATACAAGAAGACAATATGGAAATCTGAAAAATAGGATTACTATATCAAGGAAATCCCAAGGAGATCAACGAATGGTTTATCAATCACCTCATCTGTTTCAGTCACAACAGCTCTCCAAGAGAAAATGTGAACACCCTTTGAAGAACAATGGAAGATCAAATTGAGTTGTGAGTAAGAATAATGAGAAATTAGTGAAATATTTAAACCAAACATGATAGGGTGGAATGAATCATACAATTGACCAAAGAAAAATGAATAAATAAGTTCATGAAAGATTTACATCTCATGCCACAAAATTGGAATGGAAAGAAACAGAAAGAACTCATCAATGGAGGAAGAAGCAAGAGCAGATGATCAGTGGAGAGATTCCTTCTCAGAGAAAGAGTTGTGATAAATTTCATATTAGTAGAGAATCAATGAATGAAATGTGTACAGATGGGTTTAAACCCCAAATTTTAAAGAAGGTAAATCCTACATGTCGTGTATATTGGAGGAAGTCTTATCATTTCGGTAAATAAGATTTAGTCATACGGCTCGAACAGTTGAATTCATCATGTTATTTAGAAAATGTGCAGAAATAGTACAATGCTTTGAAAAGAAACATTATAGGGTTGATCAATCATGATAAACCATGATCCTCTCCTTGAGTATTTTAGAAGATCCCCTATCCCAATGTTTTTAATTGATACTAATTTATGTTCAAGTGTTTGTGGTTTTTGGGAGATATGATCCAAGGGGAAGTCTCATCGAAAGATGCAATGCAGTAATGTAATGTGCTTTATAATTTCAACAACTTCCTATCACATACAAGAGTTGAAGAATAAATCATGATGAATTACATAAATACAATTAATGGTTTATGGATACATGAGGAATATTAATGTAATTGGGTGCAACAGAAAATGGTGGTGATATCAACTTTATATCTTGTTTCCTACAATGATTCCCAACTCAGAAGGCTTATAGGTTCTGTTTAGGGATAATTTAAAAGTTGTATATTTATCCAATTGAAATACCATTTATGGTAGATACAACTAGAATATGTTTTTTCGATGGAAAATTTTCTCAATCCTACAGTCACATGTGAGGAAATGATGCAGGAGAAAAATATGTTGGTGGGTCTAAACAGAAGGACTACCAATATGAAGAGTTGTATATCATTAGGGGAGAATTATATATCTTAATTATATGTAAGATCTCAATCATAAAAAAATATGAGAGTCTATGATTAAGAAAAATTATAGGGGGATGAGAAATTTCATTCTTATATTTCATGATTATTATTTTTTCATTAACAACATTCTATTAGCTGACTATTTTCAGGATACCAAGATGCTGTGAGAGAATGGAGACAATGTTTCAACATGAGGCTGCAAAATTAGTTTAATGAGATGTTGTCACTATCGTATAGAATGAATATAATCTTTAACATAATAGATAACAGTTTCCTCATGGCATCAATGAGAAGGAAGGAAACTCAAGGATAGTTGAAGTGGTAATTGATGATTCAAATGAAGATACCGATGATGAGTTGGAGGAAGTAGATGAAGATGAGAATATAGTTTTTCATATAAATATGGATTTATATGGTTTGATGTAGGCACCAAGTGCATGATTTTGAATGCTTGATCAGTTTTGGAAGATTCATGTTTTTCAATGTGGAAGAGTTGATTACAATTTATTTGTGAACATAAATAATAATCCAAATATGATGGTGTTAGTTTATTCCGATGACATAATATTTCGAAGATCAGATGATGATCAGTTCAGATAGTTTTCCAAATTTATAAAAAACAAGATCAAAATATCCATGACTGCTGAGATAATGCTTTTCATTGGTTTACAAGTGACCCTAGAATCAATTACACTTTCATTTCTCAATCATAATATTACTTGGTGGTTTTGAGAATATTTGGAATGGAAACCTAAAGGAGAATAAAACTCGGGTTTCTAACTAGATGAAACTATCGAGATATGATTATGGAAAAGTGGTTAATATCACATAATTCACGAAAAGTTTTAGAATATTACTATATTTGACAGCGAAAAGGCCTGACATTATATTCACCACATGCCATGCTTCAAGATATCAATGTAATTCCACATAAAGCCACATGCTTTCAGTTAAGATAATACTTTATTATATAAAGGGAATGGTTGATTTCGGCTTAATGTATAGAGAAAATTTTCATCTCGAGCTTCTGGGATATACATATGAAGACTGGTCCAGTTCAGTAGATGTCATGAAATTAATGTTTGGATGTTCTTTTTTCTTTTTTGATTTTGTATTTCATGGTTGACAAAAAAATTGACTTCTATTTCTTTTAGAACCACAACAGCATATTATATTTCATCCACACAAGTATTCACACAGATATTGTGGATGTAGAGAAATCATGATGACATGGGCATGATAATATGGTCTCTAATCAGAATTCAGTGTGATAACCCAAGTGCTATAAATCTTAGAAAAAATCACATTCATAATTAGAGGACCAAGATAATTTTAATTAAATACCATTTTATTAAGGAAATGGTAAATAAATGACTAGTGTTTTTGGAATATGTTCCTACAGATCTATAGGTTGCTGATATTCTGATAAATGCATTATCCAAGGATGCATATGAAAGACATCGACTGGATCTGGGACCTCAGTAGAATCCCCACACATGAAAGAGTGTGTATGTGGAATACTCCCCCTCTCCTTAATGTATGGTGTGTTTTCCCCAATGTACTGATCTATTTTCATTAACTTTTTATAGATCACAATGGGGGATAAAGTGTACTCTTCATGGCGGAGAAAATGTCTTTTTCAATGAAATGGGGAGAAGCTGACAGGTGGAGCATGGAGAGATAGGGGAGTTAATAAAGAAAAGTGAAGAAGATGATTGGGGGAGTGAAATGATGATAATTCTTTAGAGTACGAATTGATCAGCCATAGCATATCATGGAAAACACAAGAACCCAAGAAGTAAATACATAGCAGTTTTAAATCAGATAATGCATGTAGTGATCAGTAGAAGAAGATATATCAAAATATCTAAGGTTCGTTATGAAATAAGTTGATTGGTTTCATGAATTATAATCATTAATGATGTTATTCATTGTAGAATTTTTCATTATTCTATTATTTCTCATGTCGAGAATTGCTCATGTGGGCAGAGAGTACGTGTTGAGTAAATTATTGATCTTTTTCAGAATCAGAAGAGCCTAATGGTGGTTATTGATGGAATATTATTTAACGAGGTGTTGAATTATGAGTGTGTTGTCAACAAAACCTAATGGAGAGATTATTGGGAAAAAAATCCCTCAATGTATCATTGAACCATTTTTGAGTGGATTGTGTTTGTTGAAAAGGAGGGCGGTTGGAATATTGTGAACCAGGCATGTTACAAAATCAAAACATCAAAATATGATAAAGTAATTAATGTTTCATGCTTTTCATTAAGTGGCGCGCAGGTGATGAAGTGGTGTGATAGGTATGAATTGGCACACAAATCATTAAGTGGCATGAAAATGAAGAAGCGGAATGGAAGTCATATTTCAAGATTATCACATCAAAATATGACAAAGGAATGAAAGTGGAGTTCAAGTTAAGAAATGGCGCACAAGTCATTAAGTGGAGAGAAAGTGAAAAAGAGTTGTGCACATCATATTTCATCACATCAAAATATGAAAAACGAAATAAAGTGTCAAGAAACTCAATAAGGGGCATGCAAGTCATTAAAAGGCATGCAAGTCATGATGTGGCGTGCAAGTTATGAAGCCACGTGCAAGTCCCGAAGTGGAATGCAATGTTAGTTGTTCACCTCATGTTAAGGGTTTATAAAATCTATATAAATATTTAACTACCCTAATCAATTAGTTGAATCTCAAAATTTATAGAAAATCCAATCTTTAATCATGAAATTTGAAGTGGCGGGCAAGTTATGAGTAACGCACAAGTAGTGAGTTGTGATGTCCATAGTGCGTAAGGAGTTGTGTGCAAGTAGTGGCACACCCGAAGTGGTGCAAAATTAGTGGTGCACAAGAAGTGTCACATAAGATGTGGCTTTCAAGATGTGGTGAGAAAGTATTAAGTGGCACGCAACTATATGATTTAAGTGCAAGTTGGTTTTCAGGAAATAATGAAAGAGGTTTCACACTTGTTAATGTGACACACAAGTTACCCTAGGGTTATGTGAAAGATGGAAGTTGACCAATACACCAAAATTAAAGGGGAAATATTTAGTGGATGAAAATTGGACTTCACCAGAGCATGTACATACAGTGGATGATTCATTCATTAGAGATAACTAAAGGACCTACATGTCTATAAACAGTGAGTGGATCTTTTATTGAGCATAGATCATAGGAATATGAATAAGGTGATCCAATCTACCAGCAGTGATCCCAAGATAGAGGAATAGGGAGTGACCCTTAGGTATGTAGTGAGATAACCATAAATGTTTTAAATTAGTGATCCTGGTCAGAGAAGTGATTTAGCCCAAACATTAATTGTATTGATCTTTAGTGGATTTGGTACATGGCACATCACTGTTGTATGCTCTATGGACGTAGCCCAGTGACAGTGAACCAAGTAATAATATTTGTTTCTGCCTACTTGCTACCCTTCATTTCATCCAAAGGATCATCATTAGATAAAGAAGAAAATAACTATTCATAATAAACACATAATTTCAAAAAAAGTGACCCTTGTGATAAATAGGTCATGATCTAATGGGGTAGGAAGAATTTAGAAAAGAACATCCATACCCTAATTCACCCCCTATCAAGGTATATATACCACATTTAGTCTTATCAATGAAAATATATATACAAACTACTCTAAGAAAACATGAATTTTTAATAATAAAATGATTTTATTTTCATTAATTCCAATATGATAATATTTATCAGAGTATTTACATTTTGGTTTACAATGATTATTATTAAAATTTGGAAAAAAATTTAATCAAAAGTGGTTAATTATGTTTATTAATAAAAAACAATAACATTTTGAATAAATGAAATTTTATAAACATTTTTCATTTAATCATCAAAGGATTGTTTTTCCAAATTTTTATGAATGATATATTTTTACAATAATTAAAAAACCCATTTTTAAGGAAAGCCATTACTTTTTATTTCAAAATTATATTTAATATAAATTATGTATCTAATAATTAAAACAAGAATTGATTTATATAGGTTTATATGATCATAACATATACATACAAAGACCCTCTAGAACAACAAATAATATTTTAGGATATGTGAAAAAACATATTGGTGTAGTATGTGGTGTGTATGTTATCATCAATTTTATTGAGATTTCCAAAATTGTGAAATTATTCCGTAGATGTTATGCTCAATCCATATGTATTGATTATCATCTTAGGCTTAGAATATAAAATCTCATGAAACAATATTCTAATTCAATGAAACGATAATTCATCCTCATATGAATGACTATCACTACACGATTCTATTTCTGCTCATTTATGCATAGATTTTATAATGTTGTTACACCATTTCATTATAACTGATTAATTAACTATAATATAATGTATATATTTATTAAATTAAATTTTTTAATATATCATGATTATTTTTATTTTGATATTAGGTTTCAAATAATATATTAATAAAAAAATTATTATTGATAAATATAATCAAAAATCCTGGGATGTTACATATAACACCATAAAAAAATGATAAACAAGGTAATAATAGGTTGGGATATCATGAGTATTTATAAAATATTGATTAATCTTAGAGGGAAGGCTAATATAATATCACATAGAAACATGGAATAATGGTACACATGTAAAATAAAAATCAAAATCAAGGAACACATAAAATGTGTCATAATATTAAGTATTTTCATTGAAAATATTGGTCATGGATCACCAAAATTTCATCATTAAACCACAGAAAATCTAGTTGAATCATGACCATGAATAAATATAATCGAAAATATTTCCCACTTAATCTCTACATAACATATTATTGAAAAATATAACTAATTACCTCTAATAAAAAATGATTAAATGAGATAAAGTGAATTAAAAATCAATTTAATCGATGGTAATTATTTTCTGGAATTAATATCCTTTATCAATCTTTAATTATACTGGATAAATATTTTAAATGCATATGATAGTTTATTTTTTATAGAAATATAAACAAACTAATGTTTACTATATCATATTTGTAAATTTATTTAAAAGCATCATATGAAAAAAAACATTATATATTTGAAATAGTGTAATAATGAAGGAATCAAAAGATCACTTTGTTGGGTTATAGTTTAAATAAATGATTTTATTAGGAGATCTGAATATATCTATCTCGTAATAAATGTGACTGAAATAGATGAATAAAATATATAGGGGATATATTATAAAATGATAAAATCGGTATGTTATAGCTAGAGTGTGGTAGTTAATAGAACTATAAAAAAATAAATATAATGAATCCTTAATTCAATAAATATCATGATTCACATGCTCTAATAGACTCAACAATAGTGAAGATAAATTTAATAATTACTAAATTTTAATTTTAATTTTAGGTATTTTTTCTTTTATAATCCATTTTATGTCATTTATTAATTTATTAACTTGTGTTAGTTGTTTATATGTTGATTAATTTATATTTTTTAAAAGTATTGATATAATTGAAATGGTTTAAGAACCCTATAAATATGATCCAAATATAAAAAACAATAATATATAAGTTTTATATATTTGTATAAATAATTGAGTTCAATATTTCATTATATAGTTACATATTAAAACAATATTCCATTTTAGGTCAGTTTATATGGTTGAAAATTAATATTATTTTTTTATTTAACATTTTAATTACCATGAGAATTTTATAATTCAAAAAACTAGAAATTTTATTATTTTAAAATTATATTATATTTAGTCTTGTAAGTAATTCTTATGAATATCCTTGAATGTAAAAACAAGAAAACAGAAAATTATTGAATATAATGGAACTATAAAACTTCCATAATAAAAGTCACTATTTCATAATAGTTTCATAATGAAGTTGTAAAATAATAACAATTATTTATGATTGAATTCAATTACAAAAATCTTTTTTTTAATTTTTTTAATTTAAATTATTTACAAATTTTATGAAATGAGTAAGAGGATATTTGATTTGGTAAAATTGGTTTTGAAGGGCATACCTCACACCTTGAGTCAACTCCAAGGGCATGATCGTAAACCTTTCATTGGAAAGAGTTTGGTAAGTCATTTAGATGAATGAAGAGTTTATGAGTGTTCAAAGTGGGATATAGGAATTTAGTTTTAAATTCAATATGATTTAGCTTAACTATTAATGGAGTGGAGTGATGTTTATATTTCTTGTGGAGTATTTTAGTGGCCAAAATTGATTATAATTGTTATTTGAATCAAATATAATAAATATTTTTTATTTAAATTATTTTTTAGTAAATGATATAAATTGGATTCTTAATTTACAATTTACAACAATTAAAAATGAAAAGAACTGTGTGAATTTTTCAAAAAATATAATGAATAAAATTTATGTCACTTGAAAAAAATCTAATATTTATACTGAATAATAATTTATAGATTTTATTGAATAGTATATTAAATGTAACTATATTATATTACTTATTAAATACCATTAATTTTAAGAATATGATATTAAATATTATTATGTATTATTTATATCATGGAGATTTTATAATAATTATGTATTTAAATAAATTTATATTCTCTCAAATATTCCCGAATATATATATTTCTTAATAAAATACCAAAAAATAAAATTCTATAATTATTGATGTGATGGAAAAAAGATATTTACCTTATTTGAGAAGATATGAAATTATTATAAATTTTATTTTTAATATTTATTTTCAAGGGAATATTATATCAAATAAATCCACCATTATTTGGCATGATTGATTAAATTTATAGTTTATAATTTTATTTAAATTATTATATGATCAATAAGATATTGTACAATATATATTAATAAAAATGTATTTAAAAATAAGGTGAATCTAAATTTCATATATTAATATACTAATTAATATTCTACCTCAAATTAAATATTATATATTATTACAATATATACATAAAAAAGGATAGCTTTAATCCCCTTAATTAATGATAATGAAAATTTTGAATTGAGGGGGAGCAGGTAATCTATATAATATCACCCAATCTAGAATTTTTTAAAAAATAAGCCTAAAATAAAAAACCAAATAGTGTCCATGACAACCCATAATATCAAAAATGATTCATAAAAACTAATTCTAAAGAAAAATACCCTATGGTGTAGAGCCTCCTAACCCAAAATTCCATGAAAACATTTTCCACATATCTAGATACTGGAAAAAGGTAGGGATTTTTCGTTATCATTGAATCATACCATGAAAAGAATATATAATCAACCATTGTAGAAATATCATAATTTTCTTAATGAGGATATAGTTTATTGGGTGTTGTGATCCATATTGGTATCAATAAAAAACATTCTTATGAAGTTCATTCACTTGTTATTCCTTTAGAATTTAAAAAGTGTTTATCCGAAAATACAATAATTAGTATATAGGGATACCATCACAGTTATTAGAAGATATGCCAATGAAATAAATGATTCTAAATAATGATTAAGAATCACATTATATAATCATTCAAGGGTTTAAAATTGATTTCCAATGCATATATAGACCCTTAGATATAGGGATTTTAGTGAGTGTATATGTCCTATGATCCTCTTTGTAGATGGGAGAGCTAATAATTCTGAAAATTTGATAGAAAAATTAAATATAAAGAAGAAAGTATATTAATATTATATGTGAAATATTCAAAACCATAATTTTTTTATAGATGAAATGTATTTTTAAACAACTAATTTTGTATGTTTCCCATGTCTAATTTAATTTCTCAATAATTGTTCACTTGAAATTATTCTATATAGAGAAGAGAAATCTGGTGAGATCATTCATTGTAGGAATTAGATTCAATGTACTAATGGAAAAAATGTTCATTTATCTTTACTCCCATTTAAAGCAATGATATTCAATAATATTTATAGATTATATTTTATTATAGATGGAGAATTCATCAAAAACTCATTATATTCATGTCTCAAAAACTCAAAATTCCTTCCAATTAGCATATTAATAATGTTGGTACACATTTATTCATCATAAAACAATGACATAACAAAATTATCTTATTTATTATTACAAAATTAATATGTAGGATTGGAACTAAAATTTGATAACCACTTCTCATATCCAGAATATGTCTTCCAAAAAAGAGACTCAATCAAAGAATTCCCGAAATTAGTATTTAGTACCAAACCATTACTTCTAGAAATGTAATTGATATGATGGATTCAAAACAGAAACATATATTCAAATTATTATTTTTAACTATAAATGTACTTCTATATATAATAACCCCTCCCACAGCTATCTTTCATGGATAATTTTATGTTTGAAGACCCAAAATCTTGTCTAGAGTCATTAGATAAACCATTTATCACACTGTACGTAGTCCACATGTGGAAATATAGTGGATTGAAATCATTATTATTGTGGAAGTAATTAATCAACAATATTAGATTTATAAATCATATTTTTCTTCACTATCATTCAATGTTTCTATCGATTAATCTACTACTATTCCAAAGTATACCCTAATGTGAAAAATGATTATACAATTTTTATGACTTCTAGGGACATTCCTATACACAATAAATAATTAAAACTAATCTTATTGATATTAAAATAAATCCAAATTTTTTTTTCTACACAATTAATCTTCAATACACATCCATGAAATGGGACAAATCAATGAAATTTTTGTTTCATGGACAAAATATTATGAGGAATTAAAGGATGACAGAGGTTCCCAAGCTAAATATGTCAACCAAAACTGTATAAAAATATTAGACATCCCTGAAAATATCAGAATGAAATTCTTAATCCCAATGTTTTCATGAAGAGTGCTTCTATTGGTTGAAAATTTGAGTTTTTTCATGAATGGTTAGCATCAAAGAGTGGTTTTTGTGATTTCATTTTCTGTAAGAATAATGTGATGTATTAGGAGATATGAGATAGTTTATATGACATATAGTGTCTATGTTTAGTGTGTTCCTATCCATATCACTACGTGTATATAAATAATTTAAATATTTTGGTTTTGATATGTATATATTTCAATAAATTGTTAATTTATCTTGGATTATTCTTTTACATAAATCTATATGAATTTAGTATACATTTTTTATCTGAATAAGAAATTTATTCATTGGACACATACTATTATTTTACATTTTCTGATGTTTTGAATTAGTATTAACAGATATTACTTCAAGAAAATCCTCAAGAAGGGGAGAACCCTCTCATTAAACACAATAGTGTGAAATTAGTTTTGTGCTTTGTAAAATATATGAACCATGGGGAACACCTACCATTGCTTAGGATGGTGAGGTGGATCCCTGATGTGATTTGGATATGAATCATTTATTAGAGATACTTTACTAGAATCCACCATCATTTAATATGAACAATGATCCTTAGAGAAAAAAATTAATGGATTTTAGAATTCTTTGTTTCTGAATATAATGTCATTGTATGTTTAATTTTCATAAATCATGAATGACCCAGTATAATGGGGTTGTATTATATATATATAAATATTCATGATATATTAGATTATAAATACATCAATGAAATATTTACAATGATATTTTATCCATATCAAATGAGCATTGATAAATAAAGAGAGTTGGTCATCCTAGATATATGGAATTTTATAATGATGATATAATCCAGCCAACTCATACTAGTCACTCTATTTTCATATGCTGTTGTGTTAAATAAGGATATAGAATAATTTTATTTGATGGTACTTTTACATGATTTTTGGTGTCATGATTTATTTAAAAAAAATTATACCAATATAAATTATCTAGATAGGGCTTTGATAGTAGATATTGACCTAGCTGTAATGTCCTAGATGATTGCAGTTCATCTAGACTCTAGTGGTACCATCCATATTTATTAAAAGGAGAAACATATGAAGAATGATTACCATAGTGGGAACAAATTTTGTTATCCTTAGAATGATATTTCTAAAACATCATAAAAAAAATTCATGAATTTTAGTACTATGGGATGATTGGAAACATTATTTTCAACGTACATTTTCCCCTTCAAATGTACATCCCATGTCGAAATCAACGTAAATTTCAAAGTATCAATCAGTAAAATTGTAAACCATTTTTTAGTATTTTCTAATCAATAATTTGTTGATATTGGGAGATATTAAATGACTCAGAGATATCATGAATCCATCTATAGACCAATGTAATTAAGAATTATCACATTAAAGAAGAGACTAAAATAGAAGTTTATGTGAATCTTATGATTTTTAGAATAAATATTATATTTCTATTATACAGAGAAACTATAATATTTTATAGTTATGTCTCTCATTCTATTATCTCAAATCACATTGTGGTCATTTAAAAAAATTCATCAGAACTCATTTAATATTCTATGCAGTAAGGGATTTCTCTTAGATTGAAAAATTAGTAGGGGTTTCATTGACTATCATTCTAATTACTTATTAGTGAAAATGATAATACTTTTGATTCTTAGTCCCTTATCAAGGGAATATTTGATATCATTAAAAAGTTTTATTGGTTGATTTTTCAGAAATATTGAAAATAATGTTATCATTAGATAGTGTATTTTTTGACCATAATGGAAACACCTACCTTAATTAATGATGGTTATACCTGATATCTAGTCTTGTGAACGCTTTCAATTCAGTTCAATGCATGATTGTATAAATTTTTTTATAGAAATGAATGTTTAATAATAACATACCAGGAGTATTTTTAGAATCAATTAATTTTTTGGAGGGGATTAAAGATGACTATTTTTTAATATTTTGGGATAGTTACATGTATTTCTAGAATGATTTTTCTCGGATGTTTAGAGGATATCAATTCTATATAAGCTCATGGATCGAATATAAATTAAAGAGATGTAATTTTACTATGACAATTTATGATTAAATGGATTTATACACCTGATTTTGACACTCTATGATTGTCCTATTTTTATTTACATGATGGAATATATAACTCTATCCTAATTCATTGGTTATCCTAATATCAATAGAGTAACAATAAAAAAGTGCTTTTAAACAATTTTTTTTATTTATTTTAATATTTTACATGGGATAAGATAATGTTAAAAAATTATATTTTGTATTGTAAAAACTTCACCAAATCATGGTGTAATATATTAAAAAAATATAAATTTAGGTATTTGTAATTTGGTTCCTTGTCATTTTTTTCCAAAATAAAACTCATCTAGTTCCAAGGTGTAGATAAGTAGAAATCAAACATTTATTATGATATATATGACATGGTATTAATAAATTAAATTCTATACAATCATTTACCATGTAATATCATATGAATCACTACAAATTTATTTCTTATAATCTTAAGGTATCATGAAATGTATATAAAATATCAAAATTACTATTATAGATTTAAGATGTATTTTTCTTGGGACACATGATTTCATATCATCATGTCTTAGTTGATCGTAAAAATGTAAAAACTCTCATGTCATGTGATGAGATGATGAATGTATAATGTTCCAAAGGTAGGATTATTAACATTATATATTGTAAGCTCATGATAAATATCTTAAAACCTACATAACTTTTATCTACTCTCAATGGGGATGGGACGATACTATTTTAGGAACTAATGTGTCCAGAGTCATTCAATTAAAAAGTGGTATTTCACCGTAATTCTTATTATTACTCCACTAGAGGAAAAAAGTGACTATATTTTGTTTTTTTAAATAACTATATGATGGTTAATCGTTAGTACTTTGGGAAGGATATAATGTGGTGTCTTATAGTTCACTTGAGATTCAAACTCATGAACATAATTATAATAATTATGATTTTAAAAGGATGGTATTTTTAGGACCTTATGTGTTGGAGAATATATAATTCTGAGAGATGATCATTTTCTACACTAATAATATTATTTTAGGACAAACAACATACTTTAAAGAATAATATTTTTATTAAACACAATAGTCCGAATTCATATATTAATTTGATGTATGAACTTCTTATACTGTTTGAATGAGAAATGTGGTTTTTAACAAACCAAGATTTTAAAATAAGTAAATCCTTTATAATATCTTATGTGAAATGAAACCTGAAGTTTATAATATAATTTAACACCTTATGACATTATAATATTATCTTTTTAAATCAATATAGTCACTTCTTAGCTTCTGATCTATGCAACATCAGGCTTAGATAAGAAATGAATCTCGATTAAAATATTATTATTTAAACATTGAAATTTTAATATAGATATTTTTTGGATCCTGTGAATAGAAATAAATAAATTTTTTAAATTTTTTATTATTAAAATGTATAAAAACAAATTAATAGTTTTTCATTATTATAATTACAATAAAAATCATTTAAAATAAAACTATTTTTTAGAAAATTAGTCTTTTTTTAAACTATATTTTCTCACTATATTCATACATAATATAAATAAAATTTTAAATATTATAAAATTTATTTATAAAAAAAATGTTTACCCATTATTGACTATTAAAACACATTTTAAGATGAATATATTTGTCATTTTCCATAAAAGGAATGATTATTTTTTACTAAAAATGTCAAAGGAATGTTTTTTAATATGCATGGTATGAATGTTATATCCCAGTATTCTGAACAGTTAATGTTTTTATGTAATCATTTAATGTATCATTGGTGTAATATCCCGAACCATCTGGCTCATTAATTTTCCAAAAATATAATTTTTGAGCTATTTGTGGTAGTTTTCAGTATTATTGGGACATGTGAGTCATTCTAATAGTGATTCATTTCAATATTTTTCCAAATATCTTGTTTCAATAGAGTCGATCATTCTAGTGGTGGCTCATTCTGGTAGTAGATCATTTTTGTGGTAATATATTATAGAGGTAACTCATTTTTTTGGTTGCTTATCATGGTGATAGATTATCCTTGCAGTAACACACTGGCGGTGACTCATCTAGTGGTGACTTGCTTTTAGTGACTTGTTTGATGATGACTCGTTGACGGTGAATCTCTATTACTGACTTGTGTGTAATTAACTCACTAGTAGTTAATCATCTCATAGTGACTCCCTAGTGGTGACTCATTAGCGGTGACTCCTCTATTAGTGGATCATATGACTGTGACTTTTATGGTGGTGACTCATCCTGGTGGTGACCGCAACACGTTCCAAATGTTCTCTAAATTTCCCAAATTTTATAGTTTTTTTAGTTTCCCCATTTGACGTATTTGTTTGATGTAAAATTAGTTAAATGATACATTTAAGAGTTTGGTAATCTCTATCAAATTCTATAAATCATATAATTAACTTTCTAAAAGTCATGGGGATTTTAAATTATCCAAATTTAGGGTCATGGTTAGATTTTTATTTTACCGAAATTCAATCTATATCCAATCCCCATGTATCTAATCTAATCTTTCTAATGATGAAAAATCATTCCCTTTATTCTTTAGTTCTTTTTTTCTCATGAGATTAGAAATCTCTAAGACCTTTTTCCTTGGATATTTTTCATAAATTTGGTTCATTTTTTCCTTTATTTCTTCCAGCTATATGTGTGCCTCTATTTTTCATTCACTAAGGAAGTTTCGATCATCATTCTTCAATTTAGTTTATTCTTTGTATTTTTTATTTGTGTATCATTTCTGATGGGTAAATAACAGTTCATATTCATGGAAACTATTGATTTTAGATTAATAATGAAAATATAATTAATTTAAAATAAATATCAAGGTGTTGGGTAATTGGATGTATGATATAAAAAAATTTATTTTATTTGATTTGTTATGTTTGGATGTTATGAATTGTATGGGCTAAATTAGCCATTGAAAATTTTGGCCATTGGGGTATCGACTTCTTCTTATGGTGATATGAACTTTGAAATGAATGGTGTGTGGATATTGGCATCACTTATTATGAAATTGGTTAAAAAAAATAATTTTTGTCAATGAAATAGATTCCCCATGATCATATGGTCTGTAACATAACACCCTTAATCAATTAAGTGTAATTAAATAAGAGATTCTTTTCTAAATATGAAAATCAGTTTTGATCTAGAATGTGTTGCAATGTGTTTTTGGACACGGTTTTGAGCCGTGGATTGGATTTTTGTGATATGATATATGAGATATGAAAATGTTGTGATATGAAATGGAATTTGATGATATGTTTTATGTGGCATGGATTCTACGATAGTCGATGTGATGTTGTTATGCTGTGGGGCTATGGTGGATGGTGTAATTGGTTTCAAATGGTGGGTTGTGTCTTTTACTATACTTCTTGATATTTTTGTTGTTGTGATATTTTCCATGTATTAATGGTTGGATAAATTAATAATGGTCATAAACTATAATAATTACATGTCTATTATTTAAAATACAAGTTTAAAATAATATTTTGGTAATAAAGATAATGGAAAATGGGTTAATATTATTTAAACACTATAAATGAATTGTGGATTTCTCATTTTTATGATGTTTTTCATTTATATATGGTAGAAAGGTAGGGAAGTTATAAGTAGGTTGATTTTTTTGATAACCCATTGGTAGGGATTTAGTGCCTTTTTCTCTATATATAATGTATGTTCTTATTATTTCAATACAAAACCCATCAATTTCATGCACTATGTCCTGACACCCCCATAGTTACCTAGGAGGGTGTCTTGTCCATCACCCCAGTGGGAGGATGGATGACTTTCCAACTGCCCATCCAAGCTCCATCATCTAGGTTATAGTCGACCAGGTGTCTTTGAGTGAGTTGTGATTTGATGTCCCATGTGTCTTAGGGATTAGTAGTGGTGTGATGTCCTAGATTTGTTGGGGATGAGATGTGTTGTGCCGTCGCAGGTGTCTTTGGGATTTTTTTGTTAGTCGAACTATGTGCAGGCTAGATATGATGTGTTGTGGTGGAGCGTACCTTATAATTGATGTGGTTTATATTATATTATATATCATGGAAGTGTTATTTAGTGAGATATCCTTGTTTAAGTTCATGTTATGTATAGTCATCCTGGTAGGTTTTGTTTGGTCTTACTGTTTTCTCAAAGGTGTATCAGTATGCTCCTTCCAATTATACATTACAGAGCTCAGTTTTCCTATTTGTAATTCATGTATTCTCACCCTTTGTATATAAATTTTTTTAGGATCCATGAAGGATTATATGGACCATGCAATACATTAATATCTCATACCTTGTGATAGTTGTTGTGTTGCTTCTATACAGAGTTTTTGGTATTGACTTTGGAAAATTTTATTTATATCATTTCTAATTACACAACAATTATGGGATAATTTTTTAATATATATATATATATATATATATTCCATGGAGTTAGTTTTGGGTTAATAAATCCTATCGCAAAATATTTTTCCATTATAAATGGCAATACCTCTGATATTGTGTTATTTGTACACCCTTGGGGCTAGTCACCAACCTAGGAGCAACTGAAATCGATAATCAAGGTTTTAATCTCAACATCTTCATTTCCTACCTTGGAGCTATATATTTGGCGTTATGGGGTCATGCTAGAGTGGAATTAGAGACAATGTTAGAGATATAGGGTGGATTTCAGAGTTAAGCATGAGGAGGAATGCATGGGTTGGTATGGAAAATATGTCGGTTGACCTTTGTTTATGATGTATACTTGGGAGACTGACTAATACATTAAATCTTGAGGGCCACCATTATCTAGTTCATGGTCTCTGGGCATGGTCAGTTTTATGCAATAAAGGTAACAACTCAAGATGGTCTAGATATGATTAGAGGGACAACCAGTTTATCATCGACCATTACTTTTGTCAGTTTTTATGATTACAATGACTAACAATGTTCAGGTGGTTATGAACTATGTTGTCCATGTGTTCCTCTAAATGATTTTCATTTTCTTCATCAATGCTATCTAGATCTAATCAAATTCAAAATAGAATCATGACAAGAATCTCTGAGTAGTTTTATAGGATCTTCAACTCCCCCTCCTCTATATAAAGTTGTATAATTTTATGATTTTTACATGATAGTTTCTCTTCCTTGGACATGTGGTGTCTCAACAGTGTGTTCCAGTTAATATAATGAAGGTCAAAGCAGTTGTTCTGTGGGAACCACCAATGAAGGTGGAATGTGCATATATCTTTCTTGGTCTTGCATGATATTACCTTAGGTTGGTTCTCAAATAATCTTGATTAGTAGATCTATTGATAGGTTTAACCATAGTTGAACATGAATTTTTGTGGACCAATTAGTGATAGTCAACATTTGGTTACCTGAAGGGGGTGTTAGTCAACACTATAGTTAATTAACTTCTATAGGAGGGGGAAATGTTTGAGGTTTTTTGTGATGCTTCCCATCTAGGATTGGGATTCATATTCATGTATATGAATGTGGTTATCTCTTATGGGTCTATATAGTAACACCCTCACAAAAAGAACAATTCAACCCCTGATCTAGGTCTAACAACATTTGTGTTTTCACTGATGTTGTGGCGATATTACTTCACTGGGGATCAATTTTTGGTATTCATGAATCTGAAGCTTTTGATGAATACATTTTCTATTGATGATCATAATCTATGATAGATATGGTCAATTGAGTTTGTTTAGGAAAATGACTTGGAGATCACCTACACCTCCGCAAAAAGAAATTTCATGGATAATTCACTGAGATTAAATTAACATAAGGATGTTGTTCGATATTTTTTAAATTATTGATGATCAATAGAGGTGTTGGAATCGCAACACATAAATGCAAGGGTGGATGGTGGTATAGGATGTTTTTTTAGATAATGGTTCAGTCTTCCTTGTTGTTGTTGGTGGATGAGTCTTAGTGGGGAGACTCAAAGGTAGAGGTGATGTAGGATTGTGTTATACATGGTGATGCTCTAGAGGGATGGTCTGAGGATAGTCATAATTTAATGTTTTTCCAAGGAAGGATGTTTTTTCTAGTAGAATTTTTCAAGAGTGTTCTTTGTGAGTTCCATATCACACCTTATGTTATATAACAAAGAGTTTTCAAAATGTACCATGGAATTAGGAGGCAATTTTTGTGGTCTTGGATAAAGAATATAGTGGTTGAGTTTGTTGAATGGTCCATGGTTTTCCATTAGGTAAAGGAATAGAATCATTTTTTGGATGGTTCTTATCCCATGGATTTTCTTGATTATTAATTGGATGAAATCTTGATAGATTTAATAACTAGGTTACATAGAGCTTAGAGAGAATGTGATTCTATAGGTGTGATCATAGATTGGTTTAGGAAATCATCTCAATTCCAAAGAAATTAAGGATTCCTGAGTAGTGTATGATTTGGTTATGAGGAATGTTGATGAGTTGTTATGGTTTCATGTAGTTATATGGTCCATTTTCTCAGATCTAGATTCACATTTAACCTCAATAGTCTAGACAATATTTCATAAAGATGTTGGTACACAGTTACACCTCAATACTTCCTTCCACCCTCATATGGATATTAAGATAGAGAGGACAATTTTTATGACCCATCCCCCAGGGCCCGTTACGTGACTACCGCTATCCCTCCATCCATAGGTCATGGGCTGGCAACTAGCACCAAAGGCATATTTCCCTAAAACTGGGATGGAATTGCCTTTATAACCTGTAAACACACACAACAAGATACGAACATGAGTAAACCATATAACAAAAAGAGTACTGAATGTAAAAGTAACCAAAATACAAGACCAACAGTAAAGGTACAAGTACAACTAAAAACAGTACAACTGAAGAAAAAAATGATATGTAGCTACTAGGACATCCTCCGAGATTTCTACCTGAAGGGTAGGTACAGATAGCCTCCTCAGCACTCCACGCCCATCCGTATCCTCTATGTACTGACAGGCCATATGGTTAACCTCTAGGAACCGTCCAGTCCTGGTACCCTCAACCTCAGTCAGTGATGTCCATCGTCTGAATCCAACAAAACAAGGTGTGGGCATAGCAAGTGTAGGGGCTAGTATAACGGTACTCATTAGGGACCCCGAGACCTTCAAGGTCTCACAAAATCCAAAAAAACCCACAATTTAGAAATCAATAGATACCCTTAAATAGGTATATGACCATACGTATACTTAAGTTATCAAGTGATCCATCTCATTCATGAGGAAAAAATAGAAAAATTGACTCATCTCAAACAATGATTTTATTCTAGTTGTAGGAACAAGTAACATACCAAGTCACATTATTGAAACCTCAGCTATTAGAAAACTCCTATTCTATCGAGTACAATGGGCTTAGAGTGACACCAATCATACTTCCCACTATCCATAGACTGCTGAAGTACTCCTCCTATCAAGTACCATGGATCTATCGCATCACCAAGCGTGGTCCCCACCATGGTCCTGCCACATCACCAAGCACACTCCCCCTCGTATCCTACGGAGGTAATCCTACTATCGAGTGTCGTGGGACTACTGTGTCAATAAGAGACTCCCACTGTTGGTTTTCCGTGACACCAAGGCACTCCCCAATGGGCTAGTAGAGTAACTTTGAGTCAAAATGGTTAGCAGTCGTCAGGTCTCAGCGAACTACTAGGTCTACGCACTATGCTTCCTCATATTTGGGAAGATCATCTCCACAAACTATTGGTCGATACTCTAACTGTCACGATTTTCCTACAAAGAAATGTCACAACGGTATATCATGTCAATGGGGTCTCAACGTAACAAACAGTGTGTCACTCGGATGCCCGGTCTGTTAGTTGTTAGCCTTTTATTCTCTGGGGCCCGGTTGGATTCATGCTTGACCCATCCTAACCGTACCCCATCTCAATCCATAACTCAGTGGGGTATCACTCAAATGGACTTTCTCGATCCACGGTTCCCAACACCATGGAGAGTTTGTCAAACAGACGTCCGGTGAAAACGTTATGGCCAATAAAAGTATCCATGTCATTGTGGGCCTGGGTCCGGTCCGACTCCGTCGAATTGACCCAGTCGGACATACCCATCCTGACCTGGAATGGGTCGACCTGGTTCGGGTTGACCTGACCCGACCCAAGGGTCCGTCTGGGCCCGTAATGTGGCCCAGTATGCTAGGAGGTCCAGCAGGCTTTGAGGGCTGCGAGGGGCTGCGAAGCCCACGTGTGACGTGGGGCGACTCGACTGCGGGGGTGTCGTAAGGGTGTTGGGCCAGTTTGGTAGAGGTGCCATGAGGGCTTCCAGCTGGCTCGGCCAGGGTGCCACGAGGGGTGTGGGCCGGTTCGTCCCGGGCGCCATGAAGGTGCGGGATGGTTCGGCTGGGGCGCCAAGAGGGCCGCGTGTCAGGCCAGCGGGGGCATCGCGAGGTGCGCGAGCCAGCTCGGTAGGAGCACCGCGAGGGGTGCGGACCAGCGAGGTTGGGGAACTACGAGGGGAATAGGCCATTTCGGGAGGCCAGTGTGTGGTGTGAGATGGGGCAGTGCGGTCGGCGGAAGGCGCAGTTGAGGTGGCACCGCCAGCGGGCTGCACGGGTGACGGGCGACGCACAGGGGGGGCTCGGCTAGCGGGCGGCACGACCGGGGGGTCGTAGCTGGTGGGTGGCACTGCAGGGGGGAGGGGCTCTTCCAGTGGGTACAAGGTCGATTCGTCCGAGATGTCGGAGTGCCATAGGGGCGGCGTGGGTTGCGGTGGCCGCGAGTAGCAATGCCATTTCCTTCATCACCTTTATTGCCTTCCTTCATTCCAAAGAACACCAAAAAGAAGAACGACATAGGGGTTGGGCCATGTTGGTTTGGACCACACCCTCCTCATTTAGGATGCTAGAATTTGTCTCAATAAGAAAGAAGAATTATGATCATCAAATTTTACAAACTCTGCAACGATTCTTTCCCAAACTGCTATGAAAATCGAGGAAAGTATTATCTCATTAATAAACTCCCTACCTCATGTTGATATGTTGATGGAGTCACAGGGAAGAAGACGAATCATTGAGAAAAAGAAGTTTGTCGGTGTCGTTGGAATTTTCCTCGATCATTGGTTTGTGTGTCGGTTCTTCATCGACATCCCACATCAGTTTCCTCCACAAGTTTCTTCCAAGAAGTCGAAGACCTTCCTCACCAGCGTTTTTCGTGGAGGAAGCGTTCTTCGTTGGAGAAGCTTTCTCCCAATTCCTCCCTAAAGTAACATGTTTCCAAAATAATTGATTAATCCATTTATTATTTTGGTGGCAGTAATTCAAAATGATAAATTAATTATAGTGGGTGGCATAAATTAATGGTATGTTCATTGGAAAAATTAAATTGTGGAGGTGTTGAAGAGGCTCCCCCACATTTATTAGGGAGTTGAGGGTTTCTACCAATTAAAGAGGGGTTTCAAGTGAGTTTTATCTTGGGTGGCCCCCTCAACCATAACCTCTCATGGGAGATTATGGTTCCAGTGGTCCCCACCACAATAACACTCATGGGAGGTTAAGGTCTCATGGTCCCCAATTCCAAATTCTACAAGGAGGTTTAGTTCTGGTCGAACCCACATCCCAACACCCACATGGGTGTTGCAAATAAAAAAAATTTCAAACACTTTTATTTTCATTTTATTCTTATAAGAAAAATAAAAAAACTAACTTTTACCCTTGACCATCTTCCATTGAAGTGAAAGACTCCTTAAGTGAATACTGGCACTGCGAGTTCAAAAGTGCACTCAGATTTCAATTCTGAGCACTGGTTCAAAAGTTTGAAAAACCATCTCGCATGTTTATTGAACGTACCCAAAATGAAGTTTAGAAATTCATTCCGGGCACTCCGGGCCACGGAATCACGCGCTGTCAATTTTCACGGATTCATAAAATTTCTATATATTTAAAAAAATTACATGGAAATCCCAGGTCTTTATAGTATCCCCATCTTAGGGATTTATGTCCATGAAATCCACAACTCAAAACTAAGGGAACAATTGAGGGTACTGAGAACGCATCTGAGCCACCAGTTCTGAGGTGCTCTCTTGGAGTTTCTCGTTCTGCTAGCGAACGCACACTAGAGGTATCGACCACCCATGATGTACCCGCTCCTATCGATCCTCAATCTCTATTGGAACCTCTGTAAAAGTCACCCCATCGTCGACATCAAACTGGCCTTGGTCGATGATGTGAGAAGGGTCGTGCACGTATCTCCTCAGCTAGGATACATGGAAGACATCGTGCATCCAGTGCAACTGAGGTGAAAGAGCTAAGTGGTATGATACCTCTCCAACTCAGCAGAGGACCTGGAAATGTACGATGAACCTTTGAGATAACTTTTTGACTCGGCCAAATCTGTATAGACCTCTTTTGGGTGAGACACGTAGAAATACACGGTCGCCATCCTCGAACTACAAAGGTCTATGTCTTCTGTTGGCATTTGAATTCATCCTACTTTTTGCAGTCTTTATTTTCTCTTGGATGATCTACACCATCTCTATGGTAGCCTATACCATCTCTGGTCCCACTAGTGCTGACTCCCCTAGATCATCCTAGCACAAGGGTGATCTGTAAGGTCTCCCATATAATGCCTCAAAGGTGCCATCCTAATGGTGGAGTGATAGCTGTTGTTGTATGAAAACACCATAAAAGGTAATTGATCATTATAGATGCAATCGAAGTCAAGGACTCAAGCATATATCATGTCCTCGAGGGTCTGAATGGTTCGCTCAGTCTGACCATCCGTCTGCAGATGGAAGGTGATGCTCAAATGAAGCTGCGTACCGAAAGCCTCCTGCAACCTCTTCCATAGCTGGGATGCAAATCGTGCATCATGATCAGAGATAATCTTCTAAGTAACCCCATGTAATAGCACAATATCCTGCACATAGAGATGTCCCAAGATCTTTACTGAACCATGATCTCTAATCGGTAAAAAGTGGGCCGACTTGGTGAGTAGGTTTACGATAACCCAAATTGAGTCATGTCCCATGGATGTACGTTGATGTCTTGTCACAAAGTACATGCATATCCCATCCCACTTCCACTTTGGGACATCTAAGTGCAAGACAAATCCTTCTTATACCTAATTCTCTCACTTCACTTGATGACAAGTGAGGCACCGAGAGACAAACTCGGCTACTTCTTTCTTCATTCTCGGCCACCGGTTCTGTCTTCGGAGTTCCTGGTACATCTTTGCCACTCATGGATGTAACGCTAGAGGGGATGTGTGAAACTCCCTTAACACTTCTTTCGGATGTGACACTGGTACCATGGTACGTACTATGAAACGGATAACGTGCTCCCCACCTTCAAAAAATCCATCGAGAGCCTGCCCTATGGATATCTGAGCACATCGTGTCTTGTAGTCAGCATCCCCATGTTGTGCCTCCCTGAATCACTGATGAAGTGGGAGAGTGACTATAAGAGACTGTAGAAAATATACTCTATCATTATCCACAATGGATATTTTCAAAGCGGTCAACTACTCTTTCACCTCACCTTGTAGCTATATACCAAATCTTCTACTGAGTGTATCTACAACAACATTCCCCTTCTAGGGAGTATAGACTATCTCGAAGTCATAATCCAAGAAGAAATCACGCCAACATAACGGTCTCACGTTCAGGTCCTTCTGGGAGAAGATATACTTGAGAATCTTGTGATCAGAGTACACTATAATGTGCCCGCCCACCAGATAGTGTCGCCTCACATTCAAGGCGAAGACCACTGCTGCTAACTCTAGGTCATGGGTAGTGTAGATCTTATCATTTTGTCTCAGATATTGAGAAAAATATAAAATCATTTCCCGCTCCTGCATCAGGACACATTCGAGTCTGGTCACTGATGCCTCATAGTCGACTATGTACCATACACCTTCTTCTAGAAGACTCAAGATGGGGGAACTAGTTATCCTCTGCCACATATTTTGAAAACTCCATTGGCATCTCTCGAACCACACGAAGGTCCAAACCTTCTTCATCAAAACTTATAATGGTGTTCCAACTATGTAGAAGTCTGGCACAATCCTCTAGTAGTATCCAGCCATACCCAAGAAACTCTGTACCTCCGTCACAGTCCTTGGTGGCTCCCAATCAAGTACCGCCTCAATCTTTGCTGGATCCAGTGCAACTCTAGCCTCTAATATGACCTGTCCTAGGAAGTGATCCTCTGGAATCCATATCTAGCACTTCGAGAGATTACCATAATGCTTCTTCTCTTGGAACGTGTCCAATACCACCTACAATTGATAGATATGCACCTCCTTAGTAGCTGAGTAGATCGGAATGTGGTCGTTGAAGACTACAAGAAAGCGATCAAGGTATCGCAGAAAGGTCATGTTCTTGAGTCCCATGAACTCTACTAGAGCATTGGATACACCAAATGGCATAACCAAGAACTTGTAGTGGCCATAACAACACCTAAAGGTTGGCTTCTACACATCCTTATCTCGTACTCTGAGCTAGTGATAGCCTGATCTGAGGACTATCTTCGAGAACCATTGTGCTCCCCTCAGCTGATCAAAGAGGTCGTCAATCCTCAAGAGTGGGTACTTGTTCATCACTATAACCAGGTTTAGTCGCCGATAGTAAACACAAAGCCTCAAGATCCAATCTGCCTTTTGGAGAACAGAATCGGGGCAGCCCTTGGAGACACACTGGGCCGAATTATTCCCTTGTCCTGCAAGTCCTCCAGCTGTACCCACATATCACGAATCTCCAAGAGAGCCATCCGATATGCTGGTGTAGATATTGGTGACTTCATAGTGTACAAGTCAATGTAAATGTCTACCTCTCTACGAGGGGAATGATCCGAGACATCATTAGGGAAAACATCTGTGTACTAGACAACCACTATAGGATATCTCAAACACTCCACATCAGCAGCTCCAAGGGTAAGGCTAGCCAACTGATGAGTGATAGGTTGCACTCTCCTTCGAGCAAGTCTATCATGTGCTGCAAAGTCATCTTTCTTACCAGTGAAGCGAAACATGGTCCCATCCATCCAGAAACACCACACATTTCACCTAATATTGTCAATATGTGCATGGACTTTAGATTACCAGTCCATACTCAAGATGACTTTTTAAGGCCTCGACGCTGCTACTAGGAGATCCCAGCCGAAGCTCTCACATCCTAGAGTAAGATCACACTGCCGTAAACCATGCATAATAATCGAATATGCTATCTTAAGAGTCTCTAGATGTAAGGATCGAACCAACAACTCCGTTGGAATATCTGAGATCCGAACAAGTGTAGTGGAAATAAAAGAATTTCTGGAACCTATGTCTACATGTACTGCAACTATGGTAGAGTATACATATATCGTACCTCGAATCATCATTGTAGCATCGTGTTCCATAAATGTGTCATTATAGGGACTATCAGTTTACCATCGACCATTACCTATATCTGTTTTTATGATTATAGGTACTATCCATGTTTATATGGTTATGAACTCAGTTTTCCATGTGTTCCTCCAAAAGATTTTCATTTTCTTCATCAATGATATCTAGATCTACTCAACGTCAGAATAGAAGCATGAAAAGAATCTCTGAGTTGTCTTGTAGGATCTTCAACTCCTCCTTATCTATATAAAGTTATATAATTTTATGATTTTTACATGATAGATTCTCTTCCTCATACATGTGGTGTCTCAGCAGTGTGTGTTAGTTTACACAAGGAAGGTCAAAGCAGTTGTTCTATGGGAACCACCAAAGAAGGTGGGATGTGCATATATCTTCTGTGGTCTCATATGATATTATCTTAGGTTGGTTCTCAAATTATCATGATTTTTAGATCTATTAATAAGTTTATCCATATATTAACATGATTTTTTGTAGACTAATTAGGGACAGTCAACATTTGGTTACCTGAAAGGGATGTTGGTCAACACTATAGTTTATTAAATACTAGAGGAGGGAAAAATGTTTGAGGTTTTTTGTGATGCTTCCCATCTAGGATTGGGATGCATCTTCATGTATAAGATTGTGGTTATCTCTTATGGGTATATCTAGTAACACCTTCACAAAAAGAACAATTCAACCCATGATCTAGTGCTAGTATCAGTTGGGTTTTCACTGATGTTGTGGTGATATTACTTCATTGGGGATCACTTTATGGTCTTCATGAATTTGAAGATTTTGATGAATATATTTTCTATTGATGATCATAATCTATGATAGATATGTTGAATTGAGTTCCTTTAGTACAATGAAATGGAGATCTCCTACACCTCAGCAAAAGGAAATTTCATGGACAATTCTCATAGATTAAATTAACATAAGGATGTTGTTTGAGATTTTTTAAATTATTGAAGATCAATAGAGGTGTTGGAATCCCAACACATAAATGCAAGGGTGTAGGGTGGTAGAGGAAGTTTTTTTATATAATGGTTCAGCCTTCCTTGTTGTTGTTAGTGGAGGAGTCTCAGTGGGGATACTCAAAGGTAGAGATGATGTACGATTGTGTTAGACATGGTGATGCTCTAGTGGGACGGTCGGAGGATAGTCAAAATTGAATGTTGTTCCAAGGAAGGATGTTTTTTCTAGTAGAAATTTTCAAGAGTGTTCTTTGTGATTTCCATATCAAACATTAGGTTATACAACAAGGTGTTTTCAAAATGTACCATGGAAAGAGGATTCAATTTTTTTGGTCCTGATAAAGCATATAGTGGTTGAGTTTGTGGAATGGTGTATGGTTTTCCGTTAGGTAAATGAATTGAATCATATTTTGGATGGTTCTTAGCCCATGGATGTTCTTGAGTTTTAATTGGATGACAAATTGATATATTTAATCACTAGGTTACCTGGAGCTTAGGGAGATTGTGATTCTATAGGGGTGATCATAGATTGGTTGAGGAAATCATCTCTATTCCTAATAAATAATGGATTCATGAGTAGTTTATGATTTGGTTATGAGGAATGTTGATGAGTTGTTATGGATTCATGTTGTTCTATGGTCCATTGTCTCATATCTAGATTCAAATTTATCCTCAATAGTCTAGAAAATATTTCATAATGATGTCGGCACCCAGTTACACCTCAGTAATTCTATCCACCCTCATATGGATATTAATATAGAGAAGACAATTGTCATGACCCATCCCCTGGGGCCCGTTCCGTGACTATGCTAGCCCACCTTCCATAGGCCAAGGGTTTCTGACTAGCACCAATGGAATAATCCCCAAAAACTGGGAAGGCATTGCCTTTATAACCTGTAAACACACACAACAAGATAAGAACATGAGTAAACCATATAACCAAAAGAGTAATGAACGTAAAAGGAGCCAGAATACAAGACCAATAGTAAAGGTACAAGTACAACTAAAAACAATAAAACTGAAGAAAAAAATGAAATGTAGCTACTAGGTCATCGCCCAAGATTCCTACCTAAAGGGTAGGTACATATAACCTCCTCGGCACTCCGCGTCTATCCGTCTCCTATACGTACTTACACATTGTATGGTCCACCTTTGGGCACCATCCTGTCCTAGTACTCTCAGCCTCAGTCAGCGCTGTCTGTTTTATACATCCATTAAAACAATGTGTTGGCATAGCCCGTGAAAGGGTGAGAATAACGTTACTCAGTAGGGACCCCGAGACCCTCCAGGTCTCACAAAATCCAGAAAAATAAACAATAAAGTAGAAATCAATAGATAGTCTTACTTAGGTATATGCCCATACATATACTTAAGTTATCAAGTGATCCATCTCAATCATGAGAAAAATACCAAAAAATTAACTCAACTCAAACCAAGATTTTATTCTAGGGGTAATAACAAGTAAAATACCCAGTCGCTTTTTTGAAACCTCTACTGTTAGAGAAATCCACTTCTATCGAGTACAGTGGGCCTTCCACGACACCAAGCATGCTTCGCACTAACCTTGGACTGCTGAGGTACTCATGTTGAGTATCGTGGATCTGCCGCATCACCAAGCATGCTCCCCATCGTGGGCATGCTACGTCACCAAGCACACTCCCCCTCGTAGCCTGTGGAGGTACTCCTCCTATTGAGTATCGTGGGTCAAATGTGTAACTAAGGTGCTCCCACTTTGGGTCTGACGCGACACCGAGGCACTCCCCGTTGGACTAATAGAGTCACTTTGAGTCAAAATGGTCAGCAACCATCATGTCTCAGCAAACTACTAGGTCTATGCACTATGCTTTCTCTTCTCTGGGAAGATCTACTCCACAGACTACTGGTCGGTACTCCAACTATCACGATTCCCCACACAGAAATATCACAAAGGTCTATCACGTCAAAGGTGTCTCAATTTAACAAATGGTGCGTTTATCAGATGCCTAGTCTGCTAGTTATTATCCTTTTATTCCTAGGTGCCTGGTTGGATTCATGCTTGACCCATCCTGACCATACCCCATCTCAATCCATAACTTAGTGGGGGTATCACTCAAAGGGACCGTCTCGCTCCATGGTTTCCAACGCCTCTAATAGTTCATCAAACAGACGTCTGGTGGAAATGTTATGGCCAAAAGAAGTATATTGGTCGTAGTGGGCCTGGGTCCGGTCCGACTCAGTCGGGCAGACCCGGCCCGACAAGGCTTGGGTCGACCTGGTTCGGGTTGACCCGAACTGAACCTAGGGTCTGGCCCAACCGTAATGGGACCTGATCCGCTAGGAGGTCTCGCAGGCCATGAGGGCTGCGAGGGGCTACAGATCCCACATGTGATATGGGGCGGCTCCACTATGTGGGTGCCGCGAAGGTGCAGGTCCATTTTGGAAGAACTTCCGCTAGGGCCGCGGGCTGGCTCGGCCGGTGCACCGCAGGGGGTGTGGGCTGGTTTGTCCCGGGCACCATGAAGGTGCGGGCCAGTTTGTCCCAGGTGCCAAGAGGGGCGCGGGACAGGCCGGCGGGGGTGCCGTGAGGTGCGCGGGACGGTTCAGCTGGGGTGTCGCAAGGGGTGCGGGTCGGCGAGGCTGGGGCACCACGAGGGGAACATGCCGTTTTGGGAGGCCAACGTACACGGTGAGCCGAGGCGGCATGGCTGGTGGATGCCATAGCCGGGGTGGCACAACCGGTGGGGGGCGCCACCGGCGGGTGGCGCAGGTGGCGGGCGGTGCGCCGGGGGGGGGGGGGGGGGGGGTTGGCTGGCGAGCGGCACGACCAGGGGGGGGGGGCACGGGTGGTGCTTCCAGCCGCGCTCTACCGGTGGGTGCAAGGCCGATTCAGCCGAGATGACAGATTACCACAGGGTCGGCGTTGTAACACCCCAAGCTTCCACAGTACGCTTCTCTTTGAATAATACTGTAGTGTGTGTTGTACGCAAATTCAAGTTCTAACACACACCGCAACCAATCAAACTAGCCGTTATGAATAGAAATACCTACTTTTTGAAATTTTATACATTTTATCATACAAAATGGACTTCATTTATGGACTCATAATATTGAAATTAGCATAGGGTAAATCATTGGTATTTTTCTGAAAACTTTCATATTTTCATAAATAGTGAAAATTAATAAATTTTAATTAAAAACAACTTTTTTAATCGAAATAAATAGTAGTGATAAATTATGAATTTGATTGGTTTAAAATTATATTTAGAATATATTTTTACCATTTAATCCAATGTTGGTCATTTGACATAATTTCACATTTAAACGGGACATAAACAAGTGTCAATCTTTTGAGAGTTATTATATCTTAAAAACACGCTTTTTGTACTAATAGCGGGAATTAATTTTAAATTAATTTCTGCCACTTCTGTGTTTTGAATTTAGAAAAATGGATTATATATTTTCAATCATGATATCCAAATTGTGTAAATAGGTAACTTTTATTTTTAGACATTTTGAATAATTACTTCAGTAAATATTTTATTTACCATGGTTAAAGGGTAAATTCAGTAAATAAGGGTTAAAAAATAATATTATAATAATAATAAATTACCCTAAAATGTGTCTTAACCTTATTTATGGATACATGTACGACTATGGGAATATTTTGGATGATTTGGGGTCCCCATGGAGCCACTAGTAGGTGATAGGGACACTTTATATTAATTAAGTTAAAGTTAATACAAAAATGACATAAGCTTATATCCTTTAGATAAACAATTTTTAAATAGGGTTATATATGTTATAGTTTCGATTATAAATATTCACTAGGAAGCTAAAAATATTTACTACATAATGGTATTTTGTTTATAATTTTTATACATTGAAAAAGTTAAAATATATATGACACAATAATGATGTAGTATTTTCCATATTAATGAATGAATCAAATAATTGATATTATAAATGTTAAAATAAATATAATTTGAAAGTTTTGATGACATAAACGAATTTTATTGGTTAATAAAAAATGTTAGGATCAATTAAATTAATTTGTTTTGAATTAATAATGTTGTTATGACTTTAACAAAAATCAATTATTGAGTTGTTTTAAAATTGACATAAATGCATTTTTAAAACAAATATTATATTGTTAATTTATATTATATTCTTAAAAATCTAAGGATCATACAAGAGACTTATATCATGATAGGTGTATCATTAATGGACCACTTGGGGTCTCTTGGAGGTATATAGTATGTTTATTAACTATATAATATTAAAATACAATGTAACATGGTAAGTGTCAAACTAATTAACTAAGAGTTTAAACTAAAAGATAAGGTTAATATAATGACCCAAACCTGTATAAATTATATTGGTTGAGTTTTTTCTACCCTTAACCTCCCTAAACTATAAATAATACACTTTGGAGCCATTATAAACCGAATATGAATTTATTATAAAATAATATTTCTAGATTTTCTTAAAGAGCCCCTCCTCTCCTTTATAAAAGGACACCACCTTTAACCAATTCCTCACACCTCTCAAGCCATTTGGAACATCCAACCTCTACCCAATTAAGCTACCTACATCCCTATCCTAATATTAGGATCCTTAACATAGGTATAATTCCCTTAAAGAGTCCTTTTTGGTTCAAACCAAAGGGAGTTACCCAAATTAAAGGTAACAATTTCTCTTAGCTTCTTGTTTTTGTTTTACTTCTCCAACCCCTGAAATCTTCTTATTATTTTATTTTGTAAGAAACCCAGTATCCTAAATATACTAGGATATTTTTATTAGAAGTATTTGTCCTACACTTAGACACACATCCATCTAATGGGTGAAGAACATAATGTTTCTCTGGATGGCAACCAAACTCCTCACGAAGCGATGATTTTTAAATTATCTCCTACCACCTATCATGGTGGACATTATGATGGTATTATAATTATATATGATATCAATGATATTTATTTTATATATAATCTTCTTTAATTCCATTTTATATCATACCATTATATGTTTCATGTTATATATGTACGATAATTTCATTTGAGGATGTACGGACTACCTCCCCCTCAAAGTGATATGACTCTTTCATACCATACATGGAACGTATAAAGGATGGTGATAATGAACGTAAGTCACACATATATGACATTGTATTATACTGGAATAATTATATACCTATTTATCATTTGGTTTTGATTCTATTTAAAATGATAAATGAAATGGAAGTAGCATTCTTGCGTACGTACGTATTACTATATCCACGAACGCAATGAGATTCATTTTACCATCATATCCATTCAAGAATAATTATAGTTTGATGATTAAAAGTAATGTTTAAGGACTTGATATCATTCTGTATATTAATAAGATACAACCTATCCATAAAAAACACGACTTACGTAACGAAGCATATAAAGGAAAACGAATCAGTTAACACCCGAAACGACGATAATACTAAAATATTATTAACAATGAAATATTAAAAGATCTTATATGATATCATATTTATGTATATGGTTCCTTTATAATTTAATAACAATTATTTTACTATTATACAGGATGTTAACCTTCCCTCGACCATGGAAGAGTACAAGGTAAAGGGTTTTCATCTCACTCCTTATTGTTGTGAGATTCATCCATATTTCCACTATTACCTTTTGTGTGGTGTATGTACTACCCATAATTGTATTCCTTGTATAATACACTTTAATATATGTGTATTTACATATTCATTGTATGAAACCTCTTTGATGCGTTGTATGTTTTGTAATTTACCAAATTGGTAAGGGTTAATTTCACAATCTCATTATTATCCGAGGTTGTTTTGCGTAAGTATCTACTGGGAAATTATTATTGTACATGTTCATTATTATGAAAAAGTTTTCAAAAGGATTATTTTCAGGGAATTTTTACTAAAACATCATTTCAAATGTTTTAAATATTTATTCTTCTAAAACATTCTCATTAATGTCTATGTCTTCAAAATGGTTTTTAAGGATTTGTTTATATGGACATGAATTTTTATAAAATGTGAATTCCTTTCAAAAGTTTCAAAGTGGTATGGGACACTTTGATTCAAAAATGTGTTTAAATGACTTCTTTTCCAAACTTTGTGACTTTTAAATTCTTTCATGAAAAAGGGGTATTTCTCTCAAAGAGTTTTACAAATCATTTTCATCTATGTCAAAATTCCTTAATGGATTTTAAACTTGTTTTGAATTTGATTTATCATGATACAAATCTTTCATATTGTGTTGAAGGTTTTGTGATATGTTTGACTGTGGATCTGTTATTTTTATAACATTCCTGGTTTATGGATAATGTATTGACATTTCGTATGCTAGTTTTAATATGAATGTTTATGTTATGTTTAAACCTGTTCATATGAAGAATGCATTGGACTTAATATGTGATGGGTGGAGCCTGCTATAGCTCCTCGATGTATCGGTAGGTCTAATGAGACAAGCTAGTGTCTTGGCATGAGGCCTTGAAAAATTTTTATTTTTAGTCTTGGCACGAGGCCTTGGCTACGTGGTGATGATAGTCTGGCATTATGAATTCTATCATTATAAAAGTTGTTATTGATATTGCATGTGATTATTCGACTAGTAGAATATCCATGTGTATAATTAAATGGAATTATTTCATTTTATTTATACCATATTATGCTGAAGTTCAAGTTTGAAAGTCTTTTTACTTATACATTGAATTAAATTTTTATTCTTATTTATGAATGTTTTTTCTTTATTGTTATCCTTACTTGGCATCTGAGCTCACCCCTTTCTATGTTTTATTTTTCCAAGGATGTGAAAAAATAATTTATGAGTGACCTGCAAGGATAGTATGAGTGTGGGCTATGGAGACTATGTTGTTGAAGTTTTCATTTGATGATGTAATGTAAACTTTATGAATGTATCTATTGTTTCCAAGACTACTAAACTAATCGGTCCTTCAGGACGTGATTCCTTGTAATCATGCCAATGTTATGTAAAAATGCACAGACTCTAGGAAACTGGGGTCCGGGCATTACAGTTGGTATCAGAATAATTTCAGCAATAACCTTGGAAGCTATATTTAGATAAACTCTGATTAGAGCACATATCCCTAAGATAGAATTTGAGGATTAGTAGAGAACAACTTCCTAGAATTTTGATATTTTAGATATTTTGTGAGCTTTCGGAGCAATACATCCCTGTCTGGATATGAGAAGGTAGATGCAGCTCTGGAACAAATGTACCTAGGGGTAAATCCCAAAAACAGCGCTTTGAGCTAGACTCGAATAGGAACTGGTGCACGATAATGGGTCTTGTTGAAATCTTGGTTATGACACTCCTGAGGGATATTCTTAGGATAATTCTCATTTTCGTTATGAACCATTATAAAGGGTATATGAGTATATACTTCCTCAAAGAAAACATTTTTATGGTTTTGGATTATATCCATAAACTACCTCATTTATGTTAAGTGTTTTACAAGTATGGAATTATGTATTTCGATTCATAAACTAATCTAGTTTATGCCATTGTTTAGAAATGGCGCCCAGTAGAAGGAATGAGAACTCTAACAATACGCATGATCCAAAGAGTAAGAAAGATCACATATTTCATGGTCTTAAGCCAGAATTTAGATGGGAAATAGTCTCCCACATATTATCATCATATGAAGAAATATTATCATGTGTTGATATGATAAGTAAAGAATTCTCAGAGTCCTATGGCTTTGAAGGGAAGCAAGAGAAGGAAAGGATGGTAGAGAGAAGGAAAAATAAAGAGAATATGGTAAAGAAGGATTTTCCAATATGTGATAACTGTAGAAAGAATCACCTTGGAAACTTCTTGAAGGGAATGGGAGTATGTTATAAGTTTGGAGAAAAAGGACACCAAGTACGTGACTGAAAGGGTAAGAAAAAGGTTTCAAATGTACAATGTTTTATCTGCAAGGAGTTTGGACACAACGCGAACCAATGTCCCAGTCATCAGACTATGACATAAATGATGCTATTAGATAATAATCAGGTTATGATACTGCCATAGATGAAGAGGAATGACTAGTGTTCTTATGTTGTTATTTTGGAATTATTTCATTTAAATGTTGTATCAATGATGTACTAGAAATAAATACGGATTGTATTGCAGTACTATTTTATTACGGATTTGAGATTTTATGGTACTTTGAAAAGTTACGCTACAGTGAATTAAAAATTTTGGAAATTGCATGGTTGAAGGAAGGATAAACCTTAATATAGTCCTAATATTGAGGTACTGATTTTGGAATAAGATATGGTGGATTTGGGTAAATTATATTGGATATTCTTGACTAATTTGAAACTGATTAATGATTTGTATATTCCATCATTGTTGGAGTTTACAACATTTTTTGATTGATGAAGTATATCCAGTATTCAATAAGGAATAAGGGAGCCTGAATGTAATCAATAAGGTGTTATGGTAATTCAAAATGTTTCAGTGTTTTAAAAGAATACATGATGAATGTATTCACAAGCTATTATGGGGAAAAAGGATCTACATTATGTTTACCATTCATATAAATTTTGGACTGAGAGTTTATAGATGTATTTTGGATAAGTCTAAAGGTTGTAATGGATTATGTTTGAATGTTATTTTTGGTTTTTTATAAAAGGACTACACACAGACCGTGGGAAGACCCTTTGTGACGGACATAGTTGTGGGAATCGAACCTACAACCATAGTGCAATTGGGATTTATCGACTACCACTGTACTTCATGAATTTCCTGGATGGTATAATGTAGTTTCTTTTTTTTCTGATATGTGAATTATAAATTCATTATATTTGGAACCATATATGATTAGGATAAATAGAGTATTTTTTTAGTTGTATTATGTTTTGGATTGAAAGATGAGTTTGTGGTAGAATTTTATTAATGGACAAAACTCTAATTATAAAGTAAGTATATCTATTTATGATCATAGCCAATATCATAAATAAATTTTTCAGCCTTAAGAAAAGAAACTTAGAACAAAATGTTCTCCTAGATGGTACCGTAGATCATAAAAAATTTATGGCTTTGGGATTTTTAGCCTTTTCATAGCCATGTTCTCTACCACTCTCCATCTGATATTGATAGTTATATTTCTTTTCCATATCCATATTTTCCTACATGGAACCCTAGTATGTGTTATTTTCGGTAACCATCATACTTACCACTCTTTATTTTAAATAGAGGCCTCATTAATCCATTTTTCGATGTGGGATTTCAACAACGATATTTTGAAAAGTTAACCCCAAGTTTCCAATTCCGAGCATAAATTGCAAGGACTGAATTTATTGAAGGATGGGAGAATGTAACACCCCAATCTTCCACAGTACACTTCTCTTTGAATAATACAGTAGCGTGTGTTGTACGCAACTTCGAGTTCTAACACACGCCACAACCAATCAAATTAGCCATTATGAATAGTAATACCCACTTTTTAAAATTTTATACATTTTATGATTCAAAATGGACTTCAATTCTAGATCCAGAATATCGAAATTACCTTAGGGTAAATTTTTGGTATTTTTCTGAAAACTTTCATATTTTGATGAATAGTGAAAATTACTAAATTTTAATTAAAAACAACTTTTTTACTCGAAATAATTAAAAGAGATAAATTATGAATTTGAGTGGATTTAAATTATATTTAGAATATATTTTTACCATTTAATCCAATGTTGGTCATTGGACATAATTTCACATTTAAACGGGACATAAACAACTGTCAATCTTTTGAGAGTTATTATATCTTAAAAACACGCTTTTTGTTCTCATAGCAGGAATTTATTTTCAATTAATATCTGCCACTTATTTGTTTTGAATTTGGAAAAATGGATTCTATATTTTCAATCCGGATGTCAAAATTGTGTAAATAGGTAACTTTTATTTTAAGACATTTTGAATAATTACTTCGGTAAATATTTTATTTACCATGGTTAAAGGGTAAATCCGGTAAATAAGGGTTAAAAAATAATATTATAATAATAATAAATTATCCTAAAACGTGTCCTAACTTTATTGGTGGATACATTTCTGACCATGGGAATATTTGGGTCGATTTGGGGACCCCATGGATCCACTTGTAGGTGATAGGGACACTTTATATTAATTAAGTTAAAGTGAATACAAAAATGACATAAGCTTATATCTTTTAGAAAAACAATTTTTACATAGGGTTATATATGTTATAGTTTTGATTATAAATATTTATTAGAAATATAAAATTATTTACTACATAATAGTATTTTAATCATAATTTCTAGACATTGAAAAAGTAAAAATATATATGACACAAAAATGGTGTAGTATTTTCTTTATTAATGAAAGAATCAAATAATTGATTTATAAATGTTAAAATAAATATAATTTGAAAGTTTTGATGACATGAACGAATTTTATTGGTTAATAAGACATGTTAGGATCGCTTAAATGAATTTGGTTCGAATTAATAAAGTTTTTAAGACTTTAACAAAAATCAATTATTGAGTAGTGTCAAAATTGACATAAATGAGTTTTTAAAACAGATATTATATTATTAATTTATATTCTATTATAAAAAATCTATGGTTCGTCCAAGAGACTTATATAATGATATTTTTATCATTAATGGACCACTTGGGGGTCTCTTGGAGTTATATAGTAAGTTTATTAACAATATAATATAAAAACACAAAGTAACATGGTAAGTGTCAAACTAATTAACTAAGAGTTAAAACTAAAAGATAAGGTTAATATAATGACCCAAACCTATCTAAATTATACTGGTTTAGTGTTTTTAGATCCATCCCCACCTTATATTTTAAATAATCCACTTTTCAGCCATTATAAACTGAATATTAATTTATTATAAAATAATATATCAAGATTTTCCTAAAGAGCCCCTCCTCCCCCTTATAAAAGGACACTACTTCTAACCAATTCCTAACACCTCTCAAGCCTTTTGTCTCTTCACACCTCTTCCCAATTAATCTCCCTACATCCCTCTACTCCTCTTAGAAGCCTTTCCTTAGTAATAAGTCACTTCAAGAGTCCTTTTTGGTTCAAACTAAAGGGAGTTACCCAAATTAAAGGCAACAATTTCTCTTCGCTTCTTTTATTTTGTTTTACTTATCCAACCCCTAAGATCTTCTTATTATTTTATTTTGTAACAAAACAAGTATCCTAAATATACTAGGATATTTTTAGTAGAATTATTAGATATAAACTTACACCAACATCCATCTAATGGGTGAAAAACATAATGTTTCTGTAGAATGAAACCAAACGCCTCGCGAAGCAAAAATTGTTCAATTATCTCCTACCACATCTCATGGTGGACATTATGATGGAACTATAATTAAATATAATATTAATTATATTTATTTTATATATAAGCTTCTTTAATTCCATTTTATATCATACCATTATTCGTTTCATGTTGTATATATATACGATACTTTCATTTGAGGAAGTAAGGTCAACCGCCCCCTCAAAGTGATATGACTCATTCATACCATACATGGAATGTATAAAGGTTGGTGTTAATGAACTTAAGTAACACATATAAGATATTATATTATACTGGAATAATAATATACCTATGTATCATTTGGTTTTTATTCCATTGAAAATGCAAAATGAAATGGAAGTAGCATTCGTGTGTACGTACAAATTACCATCTCCACGAACGCGATGAGATTCATTTCCCCATCATATCCATTCAAGAATAATTATAGTTTGATTATTAAAATTAATGTTTATGGATTTTATATAGTTATGTATATGTATAAGATACAACCTATCTATAACAAACATGGCTTACGTAACGAATCATATAAAGGAAACCGAATCAGTTAACACCTGAAACGACGATAATACTAAAATATTATTAACAAAGCAATATTAAAAGATCATATATGTTATCATATTTATGTATATGATTATTTTATAATTTAATAACAATTATTTAACTATTATACAGGATTTTAACCTACCCTCGACCAAGGAAAAGTACAAGGTAAGGGGTTTTCATCTCACACTTTATTCCCATGAGATTCATACCATAATGCCACTATTAACTTTTGTGTGGTGTATTTACTGCCCATAATTGTATTACTTGTATAATACACTTTAATATATGTGTATTTACATATTCATTGTATGATACATCTTTGATGGGTTTTATGTTTCGTAAGTTACGAAATTGGTAAGGGTTAATTTCACAATATCATTATTATCTGAGGTTGTTTTGCGTAAGTATCTACTGGGACATATTTATTATACATGTTCATTATTATGAAAGAGTTTTCAAAATGATTATTTTAAGGGAATTTTTACTAAAACATCATTTCAAATGTTTTAAATATCTATTCTTCAAAATATTCCTCATTTTTATCCATGTCTTCCAAATGGTTTTTAAGGATTTATTTATATGGACATGAATGTTTATAAAATTTGAATTCCTTTTAAAAGTTTCAAAGTGGAATGGAACACTTTGATTCAAAACTTTCTTTAAATTACTTCTTTTCTAAATTGTGTGAATTTTAAATGTTTTCATGAAAAAGGGGTATTTCTCTCAAAGAGTTTTACAAATCATTTTCATCTATGTCAAAAAAAATTAATGGATTTTAAACTTGTTTTGAAGTTGTTTTATCATGATACAAATCTTCTATATTGTGTTTAAGGTTTTGTGATATGTTTGACTGTGGATATGTTAATTTTATACCATTCATGGTTTATGGAGAAAGTATTGACATTTCGTATTCTAGTTTTAATACGAATGTTTATGTTATGTTCAATCCTGTTCATATGAGGAATGCATTAGAGTTAATATGTGACCGGTGGAGCCCGCTATAGCTCCTCGATGAATCAGTAGGTCTCATGAGACAAACTAGTGTCTTGGCACGAGGCCTTGACAAAATTTTATTTTTTTGTCTTGGCACGAGGCCTTGGCTACGTGGTGATGATATTCTGGAATTATGCATTCCATCATTATGAAAGTGGTTATTGATATTTCATGTGGTTATTTGACTAGTAGAATACCCATGGGAATAATTAAATGGAATTATTTAATTTTAATTCTGTGATATTATGCTGAATTTCCAGTTTAAAATTCTTTTTAGTTATACATTGCCTTAAATGTCTATGCTTATTTATGAAAGTGTCCTCTATATGGTTATCCTTACTGAACATCTGAGCTCACCCCTTTCTATGTTTTATTTTTCCCAGGATGGGAAGAAGTAATTTATGAGTGACCTGCAGGGATAGTATGAGGGTGGACTATGGAGACTATGTTGTTGAAGAATTTATTTTATGATATAATTTAAACATTATGAATGTATCTAGTGTTTCCAAGTCTGCTAAACTATTCGGTCCTTCGGGATGTGATTCCTTGTAATCATGCTAAAGTTATGTAATGATGTACCGACTATGGGAAACTGGGGTCGGGGCGTTATAGGCGTGGGTCGCGGTGGCCACGGGTAGCAGTGCCATTGCCTTTGTCGCCTTCGTCACCTTCTTTAATTCATAAGAATACCACAAAGAAGAACGATATAGGGGTTGGGCCATGGATGTTTGGACCGCACCCTCCACATTTAGGATGGTAGCATATGGATCAACACGAAAGAAGAACGATGAACTTCAAATTTAACCACCTATGAAATGATTCATTCCCAAACTACTAAGAAAATCAAGGAAAGTATTATCTCGCCAATAAACCCCTACCTTAGTTTGATATGTCGATGGAGTCGCATGGAAGAAGATGAATCATTGGGAAAAAGAAGGATGTCAGTGTTGTTGGCATTTTCCTCGATTATTGGTTTGTGTGTCGGTTCTTCGTAGACGTCACACATCAGTTGCCTCCCCAAGGTTCTTCTGAGAAGTTTAAGACATTCCTCGCCATCATTTTTCATGGAGGAAGCATTCTTCATTGCAGAAGCTTTCCCCAAATTCCACCCTAAAGTAATTTGGTTCCAAAATAATTGATTAATCTATCTATTATTTTGGTGGAAAGAATTCAAAATGATAAATTAATTATGGTGGGTGGCATACATTAATGGTATGTGCATTGGAAGAATTAAATTCTGGAGGTGTTGAAGAGGCTCCCCCCACATTTATTAGGGAGTTGAGGGTTTCCCCCAATTAATGAGGGGTTTCAAGGGAGTTCAATATCATGTGGTCCCCACTACCATAACCTCTCATCAGAGGTTATGGTCTGGTGTCCCCACATCCAAATTCCATAAGGATGTTTAGTTCCGGTGGGACCCATCTCCCGACACCCACATGGTTGTTGAAAATAAATATAAAAATGTCACACACTTTTATTTTCATTTTATTCATACAAGAAAAACCGAAAAACTAACTTTTACCCTTAACCATCTTCCATCGAAGTAAAAGTCTCCTTAAGCGAATAATGGTGCTGTGAGTTCAACAGTGCCCTCAGATTTCAATTCTGAGCACAGGTTCAAAAGATATAAAAACATGCTCGCACATTTATTGAACGTACCCGAAATAAAGTTTAGAAATTCATTTCGGGAAATGCAGGCCTTGAAATCACACGCCGTCAATTTTCACAGATTCGTAAAATTTCCATATGTTTTGAAAAAATTACATGGAAATCCTAGGTCTCTACAATCTCCCCACCTGATGGATTTATGTCCCTGTAATCCACAACTCAATACTACGGGAACAAGTGAGGCTACTGAGCACGCATCTGAGCATCCTATTCCCATGTGCTCTCTTGGAGGTTTCCATGCTACCAGCAAATGCACACCAGAGGTATCGACCATCCGTGATGTACCCGCTCCTATGGATCCTCAATCTCTATTGGAACCTCTATAAAATTCACCCCATCATCGACGTCCAGCTTGCCTTGGTCGATGATGTGAGAAGGGTCGTGCACCTATCTCCTCAATGAGGATATGTGGAAGACATCATGCATCCAGTGCAACTCAGGTGGAAGAGATAAGTGGTATGCTACCTCTCCAACTCAGTAGAGGACCTGAAAATGTCTGATGAACCTTTAAGATAACTTGCCGAATCGGCCAAATAAGCATAGACCACTTTGGGGTGAGACTCGTAGAAATACATAGTCACCATCCTCGAACTCTAGAGGTCTCTATATCCTGTCGGCATATGACTTCGGCCTACTCCGTGCAGTCTTTATCTGCTCTTGGATGATCTGCACCATCTCTGTGGTAGCCCGTACCATATCTGGTCCCACTAGTGCAGACTCTCCTAGATCAGCCCAGCACAATGGTGATCTGCAAGGTATCCCATATAACGCCTCAATGGGGCCATCCCAATGGTGGTGTGATAGCTGTTGTTTTATGCAAAATACATCAAATGTAATCGAATCTCCTAGATGAGACCGAAGTTGAGGACGCAAGCACGTAACATGTCTTCGAGGGTCTGAATGGTTCGCTCACTCTGACCATCCTTCTACAGATGGAAGGCGATGCTCAAATGAAGCTGCGTCCCGAAAGCCTCCTACAACCTCTTCCATATCTGGGAAGTAAATCATGGATAATTATTGGATATAATCTTCGATGTAACCCCATGTAATAGCACAATATCCTGCACATAGAGATGTCCCAAGCTCTTTACTGAACCATGCTTTCTAATCGGTAGGATGTGGGCCGACTTGGTGAGTTGGTTGATGATCACCCAAATAGAGTCATGTCCCCTAGATGTACGTGGATGTCTTGTCACAAAGTCCATAGATATAGCATCCCGCTTCCACTTTGGGACCTCTAAGGGATGAACCAAGCCTCCTTGTACCTGATGATCTGCCCTTACTTGTTGACAATTGAGGCACCGAGAGACAAGATCTACTACTACTTTCTTCATTCCCAGCCACCAGAACTATCTTCAGAGATCCAGGTACATCTTAGCCACTCCTGGATGTACTGCTAGAGGGGATGTGTGGAACTCTCTCACCACTTCCTCTGGAAGTGAAACTGGAAATATGGTACGTCTTCTGAAAAGGATGACGTGCTCCCCACCTTTAGAAAATCAATCGGGAGCCTGCCATGTGGATATCTGAGCACATCGTGTCTCGCAGTCAGCGTACCCACACTGTGCCTCCCTAACTCACTGATGAAGTGGGGTAGTGACTGTAAGATACTGTAGAAAAGCTACTCTGTCTCTATCTACAAAGGATGCTTGCAAAGCGGCCAGCTTCTCTGTCACCTCACCTTGGAGCTATATACCAGATCTCTTAGTGAGTGCATCTACAACAAAGTTCCCCTTCCTAGGAATGTAGACTATCTCAAAGTAAAAATACTAGAGGAAATCAAGCCAACATCATGGTCTCAGGTTCCGGTCTTTCTGGGAGAAGATATACCTAAGGCTCTTGTGATCAGAGTACACTGTAAAGCACCCGCCCATCGAATAGTGTCGCCTCACTTTCAAGGAGAAGACCACTACTACTAACTCCCTATCATGGATAGTGTATATCTGCTCATGTTGTCTCAGTTTTTGAAAAACATATGTGATCATTTCTCACTCCTACATCAGGACACATTTGATTCAGGTAACTGATGCCCACATTAGACTACGTACCCTACACCTTCTTCTAGAAGACTCGGGATGGGGGAACTAGTCATACTCTGCCTCAGCTTTTGAAAACTCCGTTGGCATCTCTCTGACCACATGAAGGCTTTCCCCTTATTCTTCAAGGCTGATAATGGTTCTACAACTCTGGAGAAGACTGGCACAAACCTTTGGTAGTATCCAGCCAAAAACAAGAAACTTCGTACCTCTGTCACAGTCCTTGGTGGCTCCCAATCATTTACACCCTCAATCATTGCTGGATCCACTACAACTCCAGCCTCTGATATGACATGTCTCAGGATGTGAACCTCACGGATCTAGAACTAGCACTTCGAGAGCTTACCATAATGTTGGTTCACTCGGAGGGTGTCTAGTAATACATACAAGTGATAGGAATGCTCCACTTCAGTAGCCGAGTAGATCATAATTTCGTCGTTGAATAATACGAGAAAGAGATCATGGTATGGATGAAAGATACTATTCATGAGTCCCATGAACACTACTGGAGCATTGGATATGAAAAATGGCATAACCAAGAACTCGTAGTGGCCATACCGACACCTGATGGTTGTCTTCTGCACATCCCTATCTCGTAATCTGAGTTGGTGATAACCTGATCCGAGGACTATCTTCAAGAACTATATTTCTCCCCTCAACTGATCAAAGAAGTCATCAATACTTAGTATTGGGTACTTGTTCTTCACGGTAACCTAGTTTAGTCGCTGATAGTCAACACAAAGCCTCAAGCTCCCATCCGCCTTTTTGGAGAAAAGAATTGGGGCAACCCTTGGAGAAACACTAGGTCGAATGAATCCCTTCTCCTGCAAGTCCTCCAGCTGTACCCGTAGCTCACTAAGCTCCACGAGAGCCATCCGATATGATGGGGTAGATATTTCTATCTTCCCAGTGTAAAATTCAATGTAAAAAATTCGTGTACTGGTCCACTACTAAAGGATATCTCAGACACTCCACATCAACAGCTCCGAGGGTAAGGCTAGCCAACAGATGAGTGATCTGCTGCACTCTCCTCCGAGAAAGTCCATCATGTGCTGCAAAGGCTTATTTCTCTCAAGTGAATGTAAAACTCGTCCCATCCGTGCAGACACACCACACATTGCACTGAATAGAATCAATATGTGCATGGACTGTAGATTGCCATTCCATACTCCAGATGATGTTGTTATGCTTCGATGCTGCTACTAGGAGATCCCAGACAAAGATCTCACCTCCTAGAGTAATATCACACTGCCGAAAATCGTTCTTATTCGTCAAATATTCTCCCTTAAGAGTATCTAGCTATAAGGATCGAACCAACGACTCTATTGGAATATCTAAAATTCGAACAATGGAAGTGGAAATAAAAGAATGTCTGGAACCTGGGTTTATATGCACTGCAACTATGGTAGAGTAGACACAGATTGTACCTCAAATCATCTTTGGAGTGTCGTGGTCGTAATCCTCAGCTGCCTGTAGTTAATCTCTCCCCTGCCCACCTGCTCCCTGGGGTAGGGGTGGAACTCCTGGATGTGGCAGCAGTAATATCTTGAATCATCGCCCACTGCCAGCTACACGACTAGCTCCTCTACCATGTCTGCGTGCTCCCTGCGGACCACCTCGATCAAATCTTTGTCTCTGCGAGGGGGGTCATTCCACCATCTGTTGATCATCCGTATGACGGGTCAGACAGTCACGAGCCATGTGACCCTGCCCGCTGTATGTGAATCATTTCCCACTCCTGGCGTGTATTTCACTGCTTCGGGTGCCGGTCACAATTGATCCTGAGTCATGCAGTTGTCCACTTGTAAGTCTGTTACTCTTGGACCTCTGTGACATGTGTATGCTGCCAGCTGTAGAAGGCTCTACTACGTGATGACTAGTAGTGGGTCTCGCTGCTGGTGACTTCTCAGCGAGGAAACTCTCCACCAAGAGGGCTCTCTCTAACACCCCTGCCTGCGTCGGGATGCTTAGTGAGATCACTTAAGAGCTGATCTCTCTCCTGATTCCATGCTTGATGGTCCGGGCCTTGAATAATGGGTCCCACACCATATCTGTGGAGTATCCTGAGAGGTTAGTGGACCTCACTGAGTACTGAGCTACATTCATGCTACCCCGCTATAGATGAATAGGCTCATGTATGTGCACTATGCAAAGAGCCACTGGGAGAAACTTTGCTCGAAACAAGATGTCTAAGTCTCCCTAGAGATGTGTCACCTCATCGGGAACCTAAATCATCATGCTCAAACATCTGCCCGATGCTGCCTGTAGAAGACTTGCAGCAAGAATCACCATGAGGTCTGATGGAGTCCCTACCAGTCAGAAAACTATCAGTAAAACCTCAAACTATTATTCAACTACCTGTGGTTCTGTCTCTCCCTTAAACCTAGGTGGTCTATGGTGCTGGAAGTCTTGCAAGGTGATCAAGTTATGTGTTCTCTCTGATGCTGGGGCTGGTGGAATCGGTGGCCGAATGGTTAATGGTACCGCAGGTGCCTCCACTAGAAAAGGGCCCTGCATGGAGGCCTAATCGCTCGGTGGTCTATCGGTGTGTACAACTCTTAGAAATCTAGCTGGATATCTGGTTGGAGGCATCCTAAAATGAAAAAGGTGAGCTATAGTTAAAGTTTATACCTGGTGAGCTGACCTGGTTAGTAGAGTTAAAGAAAACTTTTGAAAACACACACACATCATATTATCATGCACTGAGTCAAAAATAAGAATTCAGGGTCCTGGTGTATGGATAAATTGACTGCTGAATCAACAATGGACTCCGTGAACTAAAAATCACACTTACTATACTTGACACTATTACTTCACAGAAAAGATCAAGGTCCTATGTTCTGCTGTAGAACTGACTCCTATGATACCAATTTGTCACGAACTGTCCCTTGAGGCCGATGTCATGAAAACTCCAAGCCCGTCTTCCATAGGACAGGGGCTGGCGACTAGCACCAAAGGCATAATTCCATAAAAATGGGAAGGCATTGCCTTTATAACCTATAAACACACCCAACAAGATATGAACATGAGTAAACTATATAACCAAAAGAGTGCTGAAATTAAAAGGGTCCAGAATACAAGCCCAACATTGAAGGTATAGGTAAAACTAAAAACCACATAACTGATGAAAAGGAAAGAAATGCAGCTACTAGGTCATCCTATGGGATTCCTACCTGAAGGATAGGTGTAGGTAGCCTCCTCAACACTACACGTATGTGTGTCTCCTCCACATACCGACATGCCTTATGGTCCACCTCTAGGCACCGTCCAGTCCTGGTACTCTCAGCCTCAGTTAGTGTTGTCTGTCATCTGAAACCAACACAATAAGTTGAAAGCATAGCCCATACTGGGGTCAGTATAATGATACTCAGTAAGGAACCCGATACCCTCAAGGTCTCAGAAAATAAAAAAGGATAAACCAAAAAGTATAAATCAACAAATAACCTTAAATAGGTATATTCCCATACATATACCTATGTTATCAAGTGATCAATCTCAATCCTGATGAAAACAATGAAAAACTGACTCAGCTGAAACCAGGATTTTATTATTGGGGTAGTAACAAGTGACATCCCCAGTCAGATTGTCGAAACCTAAGCTGGTGGAGAACTCCTCCTCTATCAAGTACAGTGGGTTTTTCGCGACACCAAGGCCTCTTCTCACTAACCTTGGACTGTTGAGGTACTACTCCTTTTGAGTACCATGGATCTACCGCATCACTAAGCGCATTGGCCACCCTAGGTCTACTGCATCACCATGCGTGCTCCCCCTCGTAGCCTACTGTGGTACTCCTCCTATCGAGTACTGTGGGTCTGTTGCGACAGCAAGGTGCTTCCCGCTATGGGTCTTCCGCGACGCCAAGGCAATCCCCACTAGGTTAGTAGAGTCACATCGAGTCAAAACAATCAGCAGTCGTCAGGTCTCATCCAGCTTCTCGGTGTCCGCACTATGCTCACTCATCTCCTGGAAGTTTCGCTCCACATGCTACCGGTAGATACTCCCACTATAATGATATCCCACGAAGATGTATCACAAAGGTCCAACACGTCAAAGGGGTCTCAACATAACAGACGACACGTCAATCGGACGCCCAGTCTGTTAGTTATTAGCCTTTTAGTCCGGGGGGGCCAGTTGGATTATTGCATGACCCAACCGGACTGTACCCCATATAAATCCAAAACTCAGTAAGGGTATCACTAAAAATGGACTGTATCACTCCTAGGTTCCCAACGCTGCAGATGGTTCGTCAAAAGGACGTCTGGTGCCAAAGTTATGGCCAAAAGAAGTATACGGGTCGTAGTTGGTCTGGGTCCGGTCTGACCTTGTCGGACCCACCCAGCCCAACTGTCGGGTCAGGCCCGACCCATAATGCAGCCTGGTCCGCTGGGAGGTCTAGTAGGCCACGAGGGGTCGCGGAGCTCGCGGGATACGCGAGGGATCGCGGAGCTCACGGGCGCCGCGAGGCAGCTCTTCCACGGGGGTGCCGAGAGGGCGCGAGGCCGGTTCGGCCAGGGTGCATTGAGGGTGCAGGCCGACTCGACCGGGGCACCGCGAGGGGCATAGTCGGGTTCAGCCGGTGCATTGGGAAGGTGTGGGCCAGTTCAGTAGGGGCACCATGAGGGGAGTATGCGGGTTCAGCCGGGGCACCGCGAGCGGTGCGGGCCGTCTAGGTCGGGGCACTCCGAGGGGCTAGGGGCGGTAAGGCCAGGGTGATGAGAGGGGTGCGTGCCGGCTAGGCCGAGGTGCCGCAAGGGGCACGAGACATTTGGGAGGCCAGATGGTGGTGTGAGCCTAGGTGGCCTGGCCAGCGGACGACACAGTAGGGGCGGCACGGCCAGTGGGTAGCATGGTCGGGGCGGCTCGGCTAGCGAGCGCAGGGCCTGTTTAGCTGGGAGGACGGAGCACCACGGGGGTAGCGCGGGTCATGTTGGCTATGGGTGGCAGTGCCGTTGCCTTCGTCTCCTTCCTTCATTCCAAAGAACACCACAAAAAAGCATGGCGGAGGGGTCGGTCCATGTTGGTTTGGCCCACACCCTCTGTGTTTAGGGTGGTAGCATTTCTCTCAAAAAGTAAGAAGAATGATAAAATTAAAATTTTATAACCTCCACAACAATTCTTTCCCAAACTGAAAATAAAATCATGGAAAGTATTATCTCACAAATAAACCCCCTACCTCGGGTTGATACGTCGATGAAGTCTCATGGAAGAAGACAAATCGTTGGAAAAAAGACAGGTGTCGGTGTCGTCGGTGTTTTCCTCAATCATAGGTTTGTGCGTTAGTTCATTGTAGATGTCCCATGTCAGTTGCCTTTACAAGGTGCTTCTGAGAAGTCGAAGACATTCCTCACATTGCTTTTGAGGTGGAGGAAGCATTCTTCTATGGATAATCTTTCTCCAAATTCTACCTAAATGTAAAGTGGTTCCAAAATAATATTTTTAGCCGTCTATTATTTTCTTGGAAACAATTTAAATGGAGAATTTAATTATGGTGGGAGGCATAAATTAATTGTATGTGCATTGGAACAATTAAATTGTGGTTGTGTTGAAGAGGCTCCCCCCACATTTATTAGGGAGTTGAGGGTTTCTCCCAATTATAGGGGGATTTCAACGAAGTTTAATCCCTAGAGGTCCCCGCCAACATAACCTCTCATGGGAGATTATGGTTTGGGTGGTCTCCACCACCATAACCTCTCATGGGAGGTTACGGTCTAGTGGTCCCCACATCTAACTTCCACAAGGAGGTTTAGTTTTGGTGGACCCCACCACCCTACACCCACATGGGTGTTGCAAATAAAAATAAAAATGTCACACACTTTTTTTTTATTTTATTCTTACAAGAAAAACCCAAAAACTAAATTTGACTGTCGACCATCTGCCGTCGATGTGAATGTCTCCTTAAGAGAATACTGGTGCTGTGATCTCAACGATGTCCTGAGATTTCAATTCCAAGCACTGGTTTAAAAATTAGAAAAACTCACTCACACTTTCACAGAACGTACTCGAAATAAAATTCATTAATTCATTCCGGGCACTCAAGGACTTGGAATCACGCGCTATCAATTTTTGTGGACTCGTAAAATTTCCTTATATTATAAAAATGATTTACATGGAAATCCTGGGTCTTTACAATAATTAAAATAATGTAGGATATGCTATGGTCATGTGTCTTAGATTTTGGTGGATAGTGTTCAGAACATTTTCCATTGGTCAAGTTTTCTTATAATAATAGATATAAATCTTCCTATACAATATCCTAATTTCATTATATTAATAAAAGACCATGTTGTTATCCATTATGATGGACTTGGGTAGGGTAAGAAGAAGTAATTAGTCATGAGGTAGTGCAGAGAAAAATATAGAATGATTAATTTTTTTCAAGAGGGTATAGAAGAATCGTACAACCATTATATTTCTTATGGTGATCCCCAAAGGAGGCCCCTAGTGTTTGAGGTTGGAGATCACATGTTCTTAATAGTTTCCCCTAGATGTGGGAAATGGAGGTTCAAGAATAGGAGTAAAATCCCACCCCTGTTTGTTAGACCATTCGAGGTGTTGGGGTGAGTTAGTGAGGTGGAGTATCAGTTAGCATTTCCACCATGACTAGGAAGATTTTATGATGTATTTAACATATATTAGCTCCATCAATAACATCATGATGACTCCATTGTCATTGACTATGGAGAGTAGGATATTGAATATAAAAGAACCATTATGGATCATCTAGTAGATATCCAAGATCATTGAGAGAATGTGTGGAAAAGATGAAACAGTCCACTGGTTCACGTGTTATGGGGTCATGGTGGTTTATAAGAGAGTACTTAAGAGTGTGAAATTCATATGCAAGCCCTATACCCAGAGTTATTTTTTTTGAGTTTTCCCTTCTTCTAATTCCTTGTGTTGTGTTTTTTGGTACTTTTTTATTAGATTGGTTTATTTTCCCCTTGATTTTATGTATGTGGTGTGATGTGTGATAGTGTCATAATATATGAAAATGTGTGGAAAGAAATCGTAGCTAAGGTACATTCACAAGGATGTGATTAATCCCATGTGGGCACATCAGTGCCACCCATATTGGAGATTATCTTCACATGGAGGGTGAAATTCATTGATTCATTAGTTTGGGAGGGTGTAGTGTGCTAGTGTTTCAATGATTATATGAGAGGAGATGGTTTTCAATTGTGGAATCGAAGTGATGGGGTTGGGAGAGTCCTTATTTTCATTTGGTTTTTTGGTTTTATTGGTGAAACAAGATCTTTGATAGAAATAATGACAGATTTCTGTTTGGACACATCCTATATATTCTTTGTGGTTGGTTTTAAAATATTGAGGGGAATAATAGTTTGATAGGTAGAACATTTAATGGAAAAAACCGTCTGGCCCATTACGTTTTTAGAAATATTATTTTTGAGGTTTCCAAGGGTAGATAGTGTTTTTAGTGATATTTGAGTCATTCCAACAATGGATCATTTTAAATGTTATAAAAATTTTCTATTTTACATTGTTAGCTCATTTTTGTGGTACCTTCTTCTGGTGGTAACTCATTCAATAAGTACTTCATTCTTTTGGTAACTCATCCTAGATATTGGTCACTCTGGTGGTATCTTATCCATGTTGTAGCTCATCCCAAGAGTCGCTCTCTAGTTTTGTAACATATGGCAGTGACTCTACGGTGGTGAGTTGTCTAGATGTGATTCATTGGCGGGTACTCACTGTTGGTGACTCTTTTTTGATTTAATAATTTGATAGGGAATCTTCTAGTAGTGACTCTTTCTAGTAGTGGTGGTGACTCATTTCAATGGTTTTTAAAATTTCCATAATTTTTTTGTTTTTTCAGTTTATCCATTTTGACATCTTCCTTTGATGTTAAATGAGTTTAATGGAATGTTTATGAGATTTGGAATCTATTGAAAGACATTAAATAATTTCATTAATTTTTTAAAATTTTGTGGGAATTTTAAGGGTGAAAGCATGTGGTCTTGGGTAGATACACCTTTAACAAAAATTCAAAAGGTATCTAATCCCCATGTCTTATATCTGATATTTCAAATGATGAGAAATTCTTCCATTCAATCTTTAGGTCTTGATTTCTCTTTATACTAGATTTTCCCTAGAACTTATTTTTTATGGAGTTTTCCTATTGTTGGTATATGTTTCCCTGGAAAGATTCCTGCTATATGGGCACTACTATTTTTGGTGCAACATGGATGTTTCTATAATATTTCTTCCATTTAATATTTTGATTGTCTTTATAATTTTTCTATCACAAGGGATGGGAGTATAATTGTTCACATTTTTGTAGATTCTAGATTCTATATTAATAATGGAAATCAAATTCATTTAAAATCAATAAAATGTGGATGGGAAATGTGACAAATGATATTATAACTTTTATTTAATTTGATTTGTTCTATTTTGACGTTATGAATTGTATGGGATAAGTTAACCTTTGAAATTTTTTGTCGATGGGGTCCCTTCATATGATTATAATGATGTGAACTATAGAATGCATGTTGTGTATCTATTGATGTCAGATATTATGAAATTGGTTACCCATATACATTCGATAGTTAAATTAATTCCCCATGATCATATTTTTTTTGATAACACAATTAATCATTAATGTGAAATTAAATAAGGGATTCCTTGTTAAGTATGAAAATTTGTTTTGATCTGGTTTGGTTTGTCTCATGTTTTTGGACATAGTTGTGAGATGTGGGATGGATTTGGTGACATGATGGATGAGATATTACTATGTTGTGATATATGGGGGAAATGGTTGGAATGTTTTCTGAAGAAGGACTATAATTAAGGTAGATGTGATGTTTTTGTGAAGTTGGTATATGGTAGATGGTGTAATTGGTTTTGGATATTAGTTTGTTACTTTTACTATGCTACTTGAAATGTATTCCGCTTTGATAATTTCCTGGTTGGTATGGATTTATAAACAAATAATGATCATGAAATGTAATTGTTACATGATTAGGATTTTAACCTACATGTTTAAATGATTGGGATGACAATGAAGAAACCTGAAAATGATATGATATTAATTAAATTCTGAAATAAAACTGTGGAGGGTGTTCATCTTATACGATGATATGCATTTATATGTGGAAACAATTTGTGAAAGTCATAAGTAGTTTGGTGTTTCGTTTGTAAACCATTTAGTTGGTCTTGTATTACATTATATATATATATATATATATATAAACCTGGTATGTTCCTATGATTTATATAGGCACCACCTTTTCAATAAATATATGTTGTCTACCACATAGTCATGTGGTAGATTGTATTTCTTATCATCATAATTGGAGGATGGACGGATGGTCCCCTGTATTCCTTTCTCCCTCTTCTAGGTGTTTTAGGATCATGTGTCTATTGGTGAGTTGTGATATAGTGTCATATATGAATTCAGGGTGTGGTGTGGTGTTTTATCCCATGTTTCTTTGGGATGGGATGTTTTGTTCTCGCCAAGATGTGTTTAGGATGATATGTGTTGTGATGGCCCATGTGTTAGTGGGAAGGGTATAATTTTTTGTGGTGGACTAGGTGTGTGTGGGAAGGATATTATGTGATGTGAACTATGGAACATGTGTGTATAAGAAGAATGTTTTGTGATATATTAAGAAATTGAGATAGCACTAGGATGTTTTCGATTAGGGTGTCAAGTTGATAATTAGTGGGAATGTGGTGCAGGGTACCCTATCATCCTTGTTATTTATTATATAATATTTCATGGATGTGAAATTTAACAAGAGACCATTGGTGAGGTTGTGGTAATGGTAGTCTACATGTTAGGTGTTTTTAGTAATCCTATTTTATCATAGATTTATTAGTTTTTTCATTCCACTTATGCATGAGAGACTTTTCTTATCAAACTGATTATAACTATTTTCTCAACCTATTTATATAAAAAATGTTTTCAGGTTTCAAAGAAGATTACATTGATCATTCTGCATGTTAATAGGTCAACCCATGGGACAGTTACTTTGTTTCCGCTATAGTATATTTTTTGTATTTACTTTTGATAATATTGTTTATATTAGTTATATTTAAAAATTAATTATGGGATGTTTTATTTTTGTTTTTCTAATATATATATGTCAGAGAGTTGGTTTTGGGTTGATACATCCTATCAACTGATATTGTTTCTTTATGAAGGGAAATGCCTCCAATATTGTGATATTTATACACCATGGGTGATAAGTATCCAACAAGGGGCCCACTGGAGGAGGAAAATGGGGGTCATTATCATCATTTCATCATTTCCATCCCATGAGGGGTATCTTCGGAGGGAGAAAGTCATAATAAATGTTCATTTCCAAAAAATATTTTTAGAATGTCTTGTGACCTTATGGTTTTAAAATTTTATTTTCAATGGGAAAAATTATTTTTTCCAAATTTTTTTAGAAGATATTTTTCCTATGATTTCAATCCATCAACAAAAAAGACACATAGTATACATATTATTTACTTTGTATTTGTTTTAATGAAACAATCCTTAAATTTCTTCTCGATGGTTTATAATCAGTTTGACTGATGATTTATTATTTTATATCTATTCACTCTATTAATCGATGTGGATTATGATTACGTATATTAATTTTTGAATGTATTATCATTCCGTATGTCTATTTTTTAATATAATTTTTTAAGATGATCAAATATTTTCCCTTTAATATGAGGAATTCATTGTATATGGTCTGCAATGGGTGGGGCTCAAAATCTCTTAACCCATCAATGCATCTGTAGGATCCATGTGATAAATTAGTTAGCCAAAGTAAATGTGGTTTAAAAAATAGATTTAAAATTTATTTTTAAAATGACTCTGAAAAGTGTTTCATATGTTTGGAATTATTAATTTATTCATTATGATAATATTTATGGATGTTACATGTTATTATTTGATTTGTTGGAATATCCATGGTTATGATTCAAACTCATATTAGTTTTTATATCGTTTTTTTAATTTTTTATACTATAAATATTATTTGTTATGTTGAAGGTATTGATTATATGAAATGAGCTTCTATTATTTCCAATACTATCTTGATAATGTATTTTGAATTCATGATTACATCCATTATGTGCATACCCATACAATGCATTAGTGATCACCCCTTTCTTATGTTTCCTTTCCTAGGATGCCAAGAAGTGTTTTATAAATGATATTATAGGATATTATATATAGAATAAATTTGATTACATTTAAAACAAATGTTTATATTTTATGTTTTAAAAAGTATATGAATATCAAGTATGTGTTGAGCATACGAAGACTACTAAACTATTTGGTCCTTTGAGATGTGATATCTTATATTTTATGAAAATTTAAAAATCAATCAACCAAATCTCAAATGCATGGGTTATGGTGTTTATAGTTCATATCAATGGATGCTTTGTATAAACAATGGGAAATATATTTATAAAAACAATGATTAGGGAATGTAACCTTATGATATAATTTGAGGATAATTATATAAGAACATCGTCATGGTTTGTAGAGGAATTCATTATGTTTTTTCCTTGGGAATTCATCTTTTTGGGGATATTATAGATAAAAATAGTTCTGGTGTAGATGTACCAAGTGGTAATAACTACGAAAAAAGTATTGTTGGTCCTGACTTGATTATTTATTTGTTCATGAAATTTGGATTTTTTTCATACCTGGTTTGACCCTAATGGAGGATATGCTTTGGGTAATTGAAATATTCATTAAAAATTATTATGAATTATTTTTATAGATAATGACCATGTACCCCTAACGGGTTTTAGATTATAAATAAGGATTCATGGATTACATATCATAAATTTTATTTTTTATGATTATCTGGTTTCCAACTATGATTACTGTTGATTTTATTATACATTTTTTTAGTCAATGATAAAAATAGAAGAAGTTAGATTCACATTGAATATGATAGACAACGTTATGAGGAGAATAAAAATGGTATGATGACTAGATTAAAGGATATAGTGATTATACCTTTTTGTTTTTGATGATATATTATTAAAATTAGGAAACTGCACCAACTCCCAAACACACAAATGATGATAAAGATAGTGGTTGATCAAAGATCAGATGGTGGAAACCATATAAAAATGATGTATTAGTTTTCCTTATGTTGAGAACGTGTGGTGAACCACCCATGTGAAACTATTTTAAGAAATTAATATGTTTTTTGTCTTGAAAAGAAAGACAAAATACTAGTAAATTTATAGGAAAAATTAATAGTATGGTTAATTTAAAGTATGTGAATAATGGTTTCCTTATGGTATCAACAATAGTTAACTATTTTAAATATACAAAGAATGGGAGTTTTAAAATAGATTTACTATTTTGAAGAATCAAAAAGACGATAATAAATTTTATCCAATTATAATTTATAATACTAATGATAATGATACTACATTTTTCATATTGACGGATGTATTGAGGTATAACTTGATTAATCATAGTGAATGGTTTAACAATGAAGTGAAATTATTAATGTTCTTTTTTTTATTTGAAGAAACCATGGTGATAATAAAATAAATAATTTTTATATTTGTCTTAATTCCTAAATAATGTAGTTATATTCCTTATCAATATATTAACTAATTCTAAAAATGATAATGGAAATGGTATTATTAAATTCATTTCATATAAAATTTAATTTATACATTTAATTTTAAAATTATAGACTTTTAAATTTAAAAAAATTAATATAATTGTTAAATTCATGAAGCAAAAATTTACTTATGATGAATTTTAGATAATTTCCTAAAACTGTTGATTTTTCTTGTAATAGTGAAAAATAAATAATTTTTATTGAAAATTGTATTTTAGGATAATTTTCGACATAGTAAAAAAATTTTAATATGTTTTAAATTTTATTAGATCATTTGATGTAAAATAGTATTATAATTATTAGTAAAACTTATTTTATTCATGAATTATGTATAAAAAAATATTTAACATATTAATTTTCAGAAAAACTTTAATCATTGCAGTTTAATAGATTAATTTTTATTTAAGTAATGTCAAATTGTTTTTTTAACCTTGAAAAAATAATTCAATATTGCAAAACATTGATTCCAAATTTATTATGTCATAATAAATTTTAGGAATACATGAATAATATCATAATTAATTATTATTACCCTGGTAAAGTGTTAATTAGGAAATTTAGGTTACAAATAAAAGGAAAATAACTAGTAAATTTCCCTAACACTTATCTAAATCTTATTAAATAATTATATCTTAAAAAAATAATTCCAAGGTAAAATTTATATCTTTTTCTAATACCTGAATTACATTATTTCCTTAAAATTATTTTATTGAAAGATATGAAAGGCATGTCAAACTCATTTTTAAATTAGTGTAATATTTTTAATATATTGTAAGACATAGGTTATGTTTGACTATGAAAATTATTTTAAAATATTATTTTTTTCTTAGTCACGGTTATTTATTAATAATTTTTGGTACCTGAATAGTTTCCATAAATTATAAAAATAGTAATGATTAAGTTATTCAGTTAATTAATAAATTCAGATAAATGATTTTAAAAACATTAAAAGAAATACAATTTTAGAAAACTAAAGTGATAAAATAATTTTAAATATGACCATGTCATGTTTTATACATAATAAAGTATTTAATTTTTTAAATTTTTACAATTTATTGTTATTATTAATGTTAAGGTATTAAATAGTCATAAAAAATTAATGTATCATTATTTTATAGGAAATAATATTACAATAAATGATATAAAATTTCCAAAAATTCAAAATTTATCCTTCTAATTCTGATAAAATTGAAAATTCCAACCATGGTCCACTTATGGTTTTTTTCACTTTATAGTAACTATAATAACATCAATGAGTAAAAATCCACATGATCACAATAAGAGTTAATGTGTTTAAATAAGGGTTAATAATAAATTATAATGTTATAAATAAAGTAAAAAATTATATAATATTATAATTACGAGGATAATTTGAACCAATAAAACTTTATCTTTTAAATAAATCAATTTAATCCATTTTTAATTGGAAAATAATTTATATAAATTTACAATTTTATAAAATACCAAGAGATCCCCTCCCCTCACATATAAAAATAATCCTCCTATATTCAATAATTGACACTTAAAAATCACTTTGGATTGGGTTGTACATAAAAGATACCATATTAGTGTTTCTAATATCATTATATAGGTATTGGTTTGGGTAGAATAACAATCATAGAGGTCATAATGTGTTAAAAAAATGAGGTTTTCCAAATAAGTTTTATACATTTTATGTGCATGTTTTAATTTTTTTCCATTTTTCCAAATTCCTATAAAATTATTCACCATGAAACAGATTTCATTATAATAAACATAAATAGATTATATTGGTTATGTTAATTTCCTATATGGAACCCCTTTTCCATTAAATGGAAAAATAATTCTCTGTTAGTATGTACGTGTAGACTACTACCTATCTGGAGTGATACAATTCCATTTTATTCCCTACATTTGATAATATATATATATATATATATATATATATATTTGAATTCTAAATCCAATATTGATTAATATTTTCATTATATAATGATAAAAAATACTTACTTATTTTCTTGAATGACCATTGAAAAATGGGTACAATACTTATGGTAACGTACAACCTACCTTCACCTGGATTATAACATAGTTAATTTTTTATAACCACTTTTAATATTTGGGATTAAAAGTATAAAATTGGCATAATTTTATTTATTAATAATTATTATATTTCTAGATATGATTGAATAATTTAATCTCTAATTATTTCTAGCTGACATGAGTTATTTTGTGGAAATGGTGTAATATCCTCAAAACATCCAAAATTGAATAAAAGTGATTAAGTACTTTTCATATAAATTGTAACTAGTTATATGAAATTAAATATAAATATTAAATATTATAATAAGAAATTATAAATTTAATATATATATAGTATTCATGATAAAAAATAACATATATTACTTGTCATAGTCAATTTAAGGTACATTCTTCTTAAAAATAACATATTTATTGTATCTTTAAAAAAAATATGAAATATACATAGGATTAATCTTTAAAAAAAATTTAGAAATGTTTATTTTATTCTATGAGTATTGAAAAATATTTTTAACAATTTTTTTATTTTTTTTAAAATAGTTTAAGTAAATATTTGTGGTTTTTTCCAAGGGAGATATTTTGTAAATTTTACAAAAATAATATAGAATGAATTTTCTAAAATTCATGTATTGAGAGTATTTTACCACATTTAATAATGTTAATTTTATTGAACCTTCCTTTACATGTTAACATGGTATTTTTTTAAACAAAAAGGTTTTTTGATATATGTGCATAGTTTTCTTTTAAAAAAAGATATTTTCATCAGAATTTTTTTATAATGTAGAAATCAATGATTGGAGATTAATTGAGTATAAATGGAAATTTTGTTTGATGATGGGTGATTATATTATTAAACATTTATGGTTTGGTACATGATTATACCTCTGATGATTTATGTATGTTTTTTTGGATTATTACCATGATGATTATTTAAAATTTAACTATGGTGGTTTTATCAATTATAAATGTGAGGGTTATTTGATTAGTAATCATCTGGGATATTTTAATGTGTTTTCATGTGGTTTATTCTATTATAAATTATGATAAAATATTATTCTACCTATCTGCTAAAATATTTTTTTATTCTTACTATGTTTTTAAATAAATATCATGTATTCCTAAATGAAGTTATTTAGTTTATATTTAATCGACCCTATATATTATCATTTAAATGTAAAATTTATATCTTTATACAAATTTATTCTTGATTTATCATTTTTTCAATGAAACATTAATATTATTTATTTTTATGTGATGATTTTTTATGAAATATTTTAAGGAACAATTTGGTCATAAATTTTTATATCACAAGTACAAAAATTTATATTTTAAATCCACTATTTATTCATATGTAATAATTAAATAACAGATTTGTGAAATATTTTTATGTCCCATAATTAATTTTTTTATCATATAAAAATTTAAATGTTCTTTTTTCATCAAATTTAATTATTTTTATGGAAGTGGAAGAGGTAAATTTGAATTTAGTGAAGATTTTGGATGAAAAATTCATAGTTGTTATGGAATTTTGATATTGTGGGATAAATGGATGTTAATTATAAACAACCAAATTTTTATATGGGTTTTTATGTATTATTTATGGCATAATTCTCTATATAAATATTCGTAAAAAGGCCCACACAAGTTTGATATTGAAATCATGACCTATAAATTAATACATTTATTTACTTTTGGTCCTTATAGGTTGCATCGGGGGAAAGTTTAGATAACATTAGAGGTTTTGATACAGTGAATGTAACCCCATTAGAGACTTATATGTTATTGAAAAGTTGAAATAATATGGTATTTTAGTTTTACAATGTTTCTTCAACTACATTATGATTTTTAAGAATGGATTTCTATAGAGGGAACATTGGAACTGAAGTCTAAAGGTATCGATAAAAATATATAAATTATAATAAAAAACATAGAATGGTTAGATAATTAAAATACTAGTTTTTTCACTAATATATTAGTTTAATAAATCTATAAATTCAAGTCTCATCCATGTAATATAGCAGCTTGATTTTACACAATGGAAGATGAAAATGGTGTAGCCTTTTATTATAAAACACCCCCTTTATTTTTTCTACATTTTTAACCTATAATCGATGAAGGATTGATTAATTCCATGGAGAATATAATGGATGTCATTGTTTTTTCAAAAATTCAAATTGTATCGGATTCTATTAATTGTTTTGAATGGTAATATGATCAATTGTAGAAAATGGTTTAGAATCTTAAATAATGTGAAGAGATTGATGCACTAGAATCGTATCAATTTAAGATTATATTTTTTGAGAAATATTATCCTAAGGTGGGTTGACTATTTTTGGATAAGAAACTCCTAAAATTGGATGGAAAGAAGGATTATTTTGGATTCACATAAGAATATAACTTCACACTACTAGGAATGTATGCTAAAACATTTATCTGCAGTCTTGATAAAAAAATATACCATATTTGCAACACCTGAGATTTTTATGAGTAATATTTTGTTTTTATGGAATCATTCACTACACACTAGCTTGGCTTACTTTACACGCAATAGCAACCTTCCTCGATAGCTTGCGTCGTACGCAATACTGAGTTTCACTAAACAACGATATGCTATTAAAATATTATTAAAACTAGACATTACGAATAGTAATAACCACTTTTTGAAATTTTATAAATTTTATTTTTCAAAATGGACTTCATTTTTGGATTCGGAATACCGAAATTATCCTAGGGTAAAATTTTGGTATTTTTCTGAAAACTTTCAATTTTTGATGAATAGTGAAACCACTAAGTGGTAGGTTAAAAACTGAATTTTGCATAAAACATAATTTTACCGCTTCTGTGAATGAAATTTCCAAAATCTGACAGACATGGTTGATATCAGTAAGTAAAATGTGGTTCAATGATATAAATTTTTTTTTGGTGAATAGTAACTTTTTACTTTTTTTACCGCGGTGAATAGTAAATAGGGTAACTATGGGTAAATATGATATTACTATTACCCTAACACATGTCCTAATTCTATTGGATAAGTTTAATTCGACCAAAAAACAAACTTAGGAATAAAATATGACCATTTAGGCCCACTTGGATTAGATTAGGACATTTATTATTAATTTATTTAAAGAAGGGTTAAAATAGTTAAAATCAAAGTTTAATAAGTAAATCATTTTTAATATGGGGTTATACATATGATAAATTTGACTATAAATATTAATTATAAAGCTAAAAGGATTTCCTACATAATGGTATTTTAGTTATAATTTTTAAACATTAAATAATTTAATTTATTTATGACACAATGATGTTGCAGTAATTATCTTATTAATGAAATATTGACATAATTGATGTTATAAACACCAAAATAAATGTAATTTGAGACTTTTTATGAATTATACTAATTTTCTAGGTTACTATGATATATTAGTGTTTATTTAATCATCTTGGTTCGAACATATAATTCTGTTATGACTTTAAGAAAAATCATATATCAAATAGTGTCAAAATTTACACAAAATAGTTTTTAAATAAAATAAAATATTATTAATTGTTATTTTATTCCTAAAAATCTAAGGTTCAGCCAAATGACTTAGATAAGGATATATATATTAATAATAAACAATTTGGGGTTCTTTTGGAATATTATAGTAGGTTTATTAACCATATAGTGTAAGAAAACAAAAAGACACGGTAAAAGTTAAATTATTTAACTTAGAGTTAAATCTAATTGATAAGGTTAAAATAATAACCTAAACTTGTCTAAATCCTATTGGTTGATAGGATTGCGACCCATACCCACTTTAGCTTCGAAATAAGACCCTTTGGAACCATTATAAACCGATTTTGTCTTTAATATAAAATAATATTTTGAGATATTCCTAAGGTGCCCCTCTCCTCCCTTATAGAAGGGAACCTCCTCCCCCTCCTCCTCACACCAATTTGAGCACTCAAGCTCGGACAACCCCTGAAAAAATCCCTTCTCCACTTCCCTAGAATAATCCTAGAGGTCCTGGTCTTCTTCAAAGACCAATCTTAGTTCCTTAAGTGGAGGATTCAAAGAGGCGTTCCAAAGAAGAGGTAATATCCAATACCGATCTTTTCAATTTCTTTCTTCTTCATCTTCTTCTTCTTTAGTTGTTTCATGATAAAGTAATAACATCAGTATTACTTACATACTTATATGTTATTATAAATATAAAACAACCCTAATTCACCTTCTATCCATCCTACGGAAAAATGAAATCAACGCGCGTGCGTACGTACAGAATACCGTCTCCACGCCGTGGTGTAATCTATTTTCCACCATCACCTTAAAAGGATGGGTATAATGGTGTAATGAGTAACTATATATGACTATTATAAAGTGATATTGATACTGAAACAGTAAAAATACACTTAAATACAATTCCACGATCATAGGAACGATATCTTCACTCGTGCGTACGTACGGAATACCGTCTCCACGATGTGATGCGACTCCTTCTACATGATCTTCATTTCATAATGATTATATAAATAAATTGAATGAATGAATATTATATATACTACACTAATAAAATTCTGGAAATGAGGTATCTATAACCTAAAGATAAGAATAAGAATTTATTCGACAAAACACGCATAAGAACAAAAAGTTATAAACACCCGAATAACAAGTACCAATGAAATATTACTACTAAGAAGCTATGAATATGACCATATATGATATCATAAAAATAAGTATGATTCTGGAATAAGTCAATAACATTATTTAAATCATTATAAAGGAGGTTCGGACACATACAAAGCAAGTCGGACCTAAGGAAAGGGAAATATCACAATCTCATTTTTATCTGAGATTGTTTATACTTTGGAATTTACCGGGGTGTATTTTATCATCCAAATCCATGTTTCCTCAATATGTAATATTATATCCATCCAAGTTAAATTGTTAAAATCAAAATTTACCCTTCGGTGAGTTTTTAGTAAAAGATATGAAACGAATCTTTTGACGTTTTTCGTACGAGGTACTTTTTGATTTTTCTGACAAAACTACGAAGAATGTTTTTTTAACTTATACGGCATGAATGGATTTTTAAAACATTATTTCCAAGAATCTTACTTTACAAGTTTTCAAGTTTATTTTTAATCAACTTCTTTTAGTTTATAATTGTATGACATGTTAAGAAAAGAAAAGTGTTTTTGAAGAAGAAAGGACATTTTCCTCAAGAATGGAGTTCAAGTGTTTTATCAAAATTATTTTCAATCTAAGATAATATACGGTTCTGTTTTTATCCCTATTATTACATTGATTTGACTATGTTGTGAGGGAATTATTTTTATGATGTCATTTACCTTATATGATTTTTTTTATGATGTCATGATGTTTCAAGAATCCCATTTTTGTTACATGTGTTATGCAATGATGTATGATTTATGATTATGTGGCACACATAAGAAAGGATTCATTATAAGATGGGTGGGACCTATATCTCCATCCAATGCATTGGGTAAAGATTTATATCTCATGAGAGAGACATGGCGGGAACGGAAGGTTATTTTGGTTCAGTGATACAGGACTAAAACGAGGAGTGAACTCGGTTCAGAAATGGACTTTGTCTGCTAAGATAGTCTTGGCAATGAGTCATGACGAACAAGAAATGATTTTCCATGATTATGTGTGCATGCCACAATGTTTCAAGTTTTTTGTTATGATTATGGGGATCTCATTTTCACTTCTATGATTTATTCCATGTTAAGATATTATGATCTCTTTTGTAGGTTATGATTTTCAAAAAGATATGATATGATTTTTATTTCCTTTATTTGCCCTTGCTGAGCATTTGAGCTCACCCTTTTATGTTTTCTTTTCCCCAGGTCAGGAAGATAGATATTAAGTAGAATATGCTAAAAGGGACCCTAGATATGATGAAATAAATGGGAGACACTGTAGAAGATTTATGAACCAGTTGTTTACGTTTCCCAGTTTCTAAAGACACTATACCTATACGGTCCTTTGTGGTTTTGTCATATGTTGTAATAAGTGTGCTTCAATTTTGAAGTATTAACAATGTATGTAAAGTATGGGTCGTTATAGTTGGTATCAGAGGCAAAGGAGGTAGGAATGTATCCTATCCTTTGGAACTCGCACATGTGAGCGTTGGACGATGCATGGATCTCCGCCCAAGGGCTTCATGAGGAAATGGCTGCCACTGGGGATGGTCGTGTGTCCCACCCAATGGGTGTAGCCGCCCATAGAGTGTCCTGATAGGTATAAATAATAGTCCACTGGAAATAATTCCAGACCGTTATAGTTGGTATCAGAGGAATGGTATAGTCAACCTTTGGAAACTAGGATGTGAAAGCCTTAGTAAGAACCCTAAGGATAAGTCTAAGCATAGAACACTATCTTAGTGTTTTAGAAATGTCCATGAATAATCTAGGATAAGACCTTAAGCGTGAAATTTTTTTTCTTGAATTATGTGGTCTTCCTATTATAATTAGTGTTTCTCACACTATTCTTCTTGGTTTTAGTCAATGGCTGGAACCTGAAGGAACCGTGTTAATGCGGAATGCGATGGGCAATGCAATGATTGTCCCCCTGAGCAAACAAACGATATGGGAGCTGGAATGAAAAATCTTGTAGCCATGCTCACACAACAGTCTCAAGCTATGAATCATGCAGGACTTCCAAACGAACAAAGGAAGGATCAACATTTTGTTTAATCCTTCATGAGGCAACGTTCACCTTCTTTCAGCGGGTCTACTGATCCATTTGTTGCTGAACAATGGATTAGTACTACTGAAAAGATATTTTCAGTTCTTCAATGTTCTAAACATGATAAATTCATCCTAGCATTGTATCATTTGGAAGGAGATGCTGATCAATGGTTGAATCTTATTAAGAATACGAGGCAAAGGGATGATATTTAGTCCATGGAATGGGACGAGTTCAAACACTTATTTTTCAATAAGTATTTCCCTCGTATTCTTCGAACTAAGATGGAGAAGGAGTATCTTGAACTGAAGCAAAGGGATGATGAATCTGTTGGTACCTATGAAGCAAATTTTACAAGACTTGCAAGGTACGCTTCTGGTATTATTATCCAACCTGAGAGTAAGATCGATCGATTCTTTAGTGGCTTAAAACCAAGTCTTCGAAGGGCGTTAGCCATAAGGGACTTCAATAGCTACGAGGAAATCATTCGATGTGCTCTTAACGTCGAGATGGAGATTGTAGTAACCCATCAGTCATATGGGTTTTATAAAAAGAGGAAAATGGAATTCAAAGGAAAATCTAAAGAGCACACTGAAAAAGAAGATGATCTTTCCCTTATGCTCAAAGTGTGGAAAGAAACAGGAGGGAGTTGTCTTAAAGGGACAAGTAAATGTTTCAAATGTGGAAAGGAAGGTCATCGGGCATTTGAATGCCGCGATAATGGGAAGAAGATTTCTAATGATGCAAACAAAAGATGGGATACACAGAATGAACCTACTACACTTCAATGTTTCAAGTGCAAGGAGATGGGGCATTATGCCAATCAATGCCCAAATCCAAGGGTTGATGATGATGGTCGACGTCAACAAAATCTTAAGGCTAAAGTTAAAGGAAAGTCACATGCAATTTCTATTAGCGATGTGGAGTACGATAACGAAGTGGTGAAACGTACACTTACCATCCACTCTAAAGTAGCAAATGTTTTATTTGATTCTGGATCCACCCACTCTTTTATTTCTAAAGAATTTTCTAAGGGTATCACCGTATTACCTCAAAAATTAGATGTTGAGTTAGCTATGACAACACCCAATGGCACATCAATCGCATCAAAAGTTTATAATTCTTCTCTAATTGACGTTTGTGGGAATGTGCCTCCTTCAAATCTTGTGATCCTTCCTTTAGTGGAATTCGATGAAATTCATGGCATGGATTGGATTTCTTTATACGGAGCTCATATCAATTGCCAAAGAAGGGAAGTCACATTTCATATTCCAGATCAATCTATGATCGTCTATCAATGCAAGGATGAACATAACCTTCCAGTAGAAATTTCTTCCATTTTATGGGTATTGATTCCACTAAATGAAGGTTATTTGTCTCAAATGGTTGGTGAGAAACTCGCGATTAAGAATATGCCCATCGTACAGGAGTTTGATGATGTCTTTCCGGAGGAATTACCGGGTCTTCCACCAAATTGTGAAGTTTAGTTTTCAATAGAACTCATACCGGGTGCTTTGCCTATTTCAAAGACACCTTATAGAATGGCCCCAATTGAGTTGCAGGAATTGAAGAAGCAACTCCAAGAGAATCTTGATAAGGGATTCATACGCCCTAGTGCATCACCTTAGGGAGCACCTATTCAATTTGTTAAGAAGAAAGACGGATCAATGAGACTTTGAATTGATTATCGAGAATTTAACAAGATCACTATCAAGAACAAATATCCTCTCCCACGCATTGATGACTTATTTGACCAACTACACGGAGCTCAATACTTTTCCAAGATTGATCTTCATTCAGGGTATCATCAATTAAGGGTCAAAAGGGAGGATATACCAAATACGGCTTTCCGTACAAGGTATGGACACTATGAATTTATAGTGATGCCGTTTTTTCTTACTAATGCCCCTGATATCTTCATGGATCTAATGAATAGAGTCTTTAGAGACTATCTTGATCAATTATTGGTAGTCTTTATAGATGATATTCTTGTCTATTCAAGTTCAAGGAAGAGCATGAAGATCACTTGATAATTATATTGAAGACCCTAAGAAAGGAGAAGATTTATGCCAAATTTACCAAGTGTGAATTTTGGCTTCAAAAAGTTGCATTTTTGGGTCACATAATCTCAAAAGAGGGGATATCTGTAGATCCAGCAAAAACAGTGGTTATCGAAAGATGGTCGAGACCAACAACAGTAACTGAGATCCGAAGTTTTCTTGGTTTGGCTGGATATTATCAACGTTTTGTGAAAGATTTTTCACGATTATCTAATCCACTCACCAAGTTGACTCGGAAAGGAGTTAAGTTTGTTTGGACAGAGGAATGTGAAAAGAATTTCAAGGAGTTGAAAAAAAGGTTATCCAGTGCACCTGTACTAACACTGCCTTGTAGTGGAGAAAGGTTTGTGATCTATAGTGATGCATGCAAGAAGGGATTGGGGTGTGTTCTTATGCAAAATGATATGGTGATAGCTTATGCCTCATGACAGTTGAAAATCCATGAGCAAAATTACCCAACACATGATTTGGAGTTAGCTGCGGTAATCTTTGCATTAAAGATTTAGAGGCATTACCTTTATGGTGAAAGGTGTGATATTTATACTGATCATAAAAGTTTAAAGTATATTTTCACACAAAAGGAGCTGAATATGCGTCAAAGAAGATGGTTGGAGCTGATTAAGGATTATGACTGCTCAATCCATTACCACCCTGGGAATGCAAACAAGGTGGCAGATGCATTAAGTCGACAAGACCATGCTAGTTTATCTATGATGAGGATCACAAAAGATCCAATATTTATGGATTTACAAAGGATGGATCTTGGAATTATAATGGATGGGGAAAAATCTTTTCTTTCTCAAATGAATGTTCAACCATCTATACATGTGAAGATTAAAGAGGCAGAGAAAGAAGATGTCGAGTTACAAAAGAAGGTGAGAAATGTTCCTGAATTCAACCTTGATTGTGATGGGATAATAAAGTTTAGGAATCGGGTTTGTGTTACTCCCATCCCCGAATTAAAGAAGGAGATGCTTGATGAGGTTCATAGTTCTTCATTCTCTATTCATCCTGGAAGCACGAAGATGTATAGGGACCTGAAAGAGTACTTCTGATGGGATGGCATGAAAAGAGATGTTGCTGAATATGTCTCTCGATGCTTGGTTTGTCAACAAGTTAAAGCTAAGAGACAGATGTCTAAGGGGATGTTACAACCATTACCCATACCCGAATGGAAATGGGAAAACATCACTATGGACTTTGTCACAGGACTTCCTAAAACATCCAAAGGCAATAATGCTATCTGGGTCATAGTTGATCGTCTTACAAAGTCTGCACACTTCATTGCTATTAGAGAGGATTTATCTCTATATCAGCTTGCCAGGATATATGTAAAGGAAGTGTTAAGATTGCATGGAGTACCACTTTCTATTATATCTGATCGGGGTCCGAGATTTACCTCGATGTTCTGGCGAAGTCTTCAGCATACTCTGGATATAGAGTTGAGTTTCAGCACTGCTTATCATCCTCAGACAGACGGTCAGTCTGAGAGAACAATTCAAACCCTAGAAGATAAGTTGAGATCTTGCTCTATGGAGTTCAAAGGAGGTTGGGATCAACACCTACCTTTGGTGGAATTTTCTTATAATAATAGCTTTCACTCCAGTATTCATAGGGTTCCTTATGAAGCTCGCTATGGAAAGAAATGCAAGACTCCAACTTGCTGGGATGAAGTTGGGGAAAGAAATCTATTAGGACCTGATCTCGTTGATGAAATGGCAGAAAAGGTCAGATCTATTCAACAACACATAAGAGCAGCTCAGAGTTGATAGAAAAGTTATGCCGACAACCGAAGAAAATACCTAGAGTTTGAAGTGGGTGATAAAGTGTTCTTACGAATATGTCCCTGGAAGAGGATTATGAGATTTGGAAAGAAGGGGAAGTTGAGCCCTAGATATATCTGTCCTTTCGAAATACTGGATCGTGTTGGAAAGGTAGCTTACCGATTGGCGCTTCCACCAAATCTCTCTCAAGTTCAGGATGTGTTCCATTATCTCTCCTGAGAAAGTACATACCTGATCCTTCACATGTACTCAGCTCAGAAGTTGTACCGTTGGAGCAGGATCTTTCTTATGAAGAACAACCGATAAAGATTCTGGATCATAGCGAAAAAGTCCTACAAAAAAAGACCACTCGATTGGTGAAAGTTTTATCGAGGAACCACCAACTTGAAGAAGCTACATGGGAGCTTGAGGATATGATGAGGGAAAAGTATCCTCATCTGTTTGTTACAAAGTGACGAATTTCGAGGGAGAAATTAATTTTAAGGGGGGTAGAATGTAACACCCGAGATTTTTATGAGTAATATTTTGTTTTTTTGGAATCTTTCACTACACACTAGCTTGGCTTACTTTACATGCAATCGTGACCTTCCTCGATAGCTTGCGTCGTACGCAATACTGAGTTTCACTAAACAATGATGTGTTATTAAAATATTATTAAAACTAGCCGTTATGAATAGTAATAACCACTTTTTGAAATTTTATAAATGTTATTTTTCAAAATGGACTTCATTTTTGGATTCGGAATACCGAAAATAGCCTAGGGTGAAATTTTGGTATTTTTCTGAAAACTTTCAATTTTTGATGAATAGTGAAACCACTAAGTGGTAGGTTAAAAACTGAATTTTGCATAAAACTTAATTTTACCGCTTCTGTGAATAGAATTTCCAAAATCCGATAGACATGGTTGATATCAGTAAGTAAAATGTGGTTCAATTATATAAAAATAATTTTTTGTTGAATAGTAACTTTTTACTTTTTTTACCGTGGTTAATAGTAAATAGGGTAACTAAGGGTAAATATGATATTACTATTACCCTAAAACATGTGCTAATTCTATTGGATAAGTTTAATTCGCCCAAAAAACAAACTTAGGAATAAAATATGACCATTTAGGCCCACTTGGATTAGATTAGGACATTTATTATTAATTTATTTAAAGAAGGGTTAAAATAGTTAAAATCAAAGTTTAATAAGTAAATGATTTTTAATATGGGGTTATACATAAGATAAATTCTACTATAAATCTTCATTAGAAAGATGCAACGCTTTCCTACATAATGGTATTTTATTTATAATTTTTAGACATTAAATAATTTAATTTATTTTTGACACAATGATGATGCAGTAATTATCTTATTAATGAAATATTGACATAATTGATGTTATAAACACCAAAATAAATGTAATTTGAGACTTTTTATGAATCCCAATAATTTTCTAGGTTACTATGATATATTAGTGTTGAGTCAATCAACTTGGTTCGAACATATAATTCTGTTATGACTTTCACAAAAATCATATATCAAATAGTGTCAAAATTGACACAAAATAGTTTTTAAATCAAATATTATATTATTAATTGTTATTTTATTCCTAAAAATATAAGTTTCGGCCAAATGACTTAGATAAGGATATATATATTAATAATAAAAAATTTTTGGTTCTTTTGGCATGTTATAGTATGTGTATTAACCATATATTGTAAGAAAACAAAAAGACACGGTAAAAGTTAAATTATTTAACTTAGAGATAAATCTAATTGATAAGGTTAAAATAATAACCTAAACTTGTCTAAATCCTATTTGTTGATAGGATTTCGACCCATACCCACTTTAGCTTCGAAATAAGACCCTTTTTAACCATTATAAACCGATTTTGACTTTAATATAAAATAATATTTGGAGATATTCCTAAGGTGCCCCTCTCCTCCCATGTAAAAGGGAACCTCCTCCCCCTCCTCCTCACACCAATTTGAGCACTCAAGCTCGGCCAAACCCTGCACAAATCCCTTCTCCACTTCCCTATAATAATCCTAGAGGTCCTGGTATTCTTCAAATACCAATATTAGTTCCCTAAGTGGAGGATTCAAAGAGGCGTTCCAAAGAAGAGGTAATATCCATTACCGATCTTTTCAATTTCTTTCTTCTTCATCTTATTCTTCTTTAGTTGTTTCATGATAAATTAATAACATCAGTATTACTTACATACTGATATGTTATTATAAATATGAAACAACTCTAATTCACCTTCTATCCATCCTACGGAAAAATGAAATCACCGCGCGTGCGTACGTACGGAATACCGTCTCCACGCCGTGGTGTAATCTATTTTCCACCATCACCTTGAAAGGATGGGTATAATGGTGTAATGAGTAACTATATATGATTATTATAAAGTTATATTGATACTTAAATAGTATAAATACACTTAAATACAATTCCACGATCATAGGAACGATATCATCACTCGTGCGTACGTACGGAATACCGTCTCCACGATGTGATGCGACTCGTTCTACATGATCTTCATTTCATAATGATTATATAAATGAATTGAATGAATGAATATGATATATACTACACTAATACCATTCTGGAAATGAGGTATCTATAACCTAAAGATAATAATAAGAATTTATTCGACAAAACACGCATAAGAACAAAAAGTTATAAACACCCGAATAACAAGTAGCAATAAAATATTAGTACTAAGAAGCTAAGAATATGACCATATATGATATCATAAAAATAAGTATGATTCTAGAATAAGTCAATAACATTATTTAAATCATTATACAGGAGGTTTGGACACTTACAAAGCAAGTCGGACCTAAGGTAAGGGAAATATCAAAATCTCATTTTTATCCGAGATTGTTTATACTTTGGAATTTACTGGGGTGTATTTTATCATCCAAATCCATGTTTCCTCAATATGTAATATTATATCCATCCACATTAAATTGTTAAAATCAAATTTTACCCTTCGGTGAGTTTTTATTAAAAGATATGAAAGGAATCTTTTGACGTTTTTCGTACGACGTACTTTTTGACTTTTCCGAAAAAAGTACGAAGAATGTTTTTTTAACTTATACGGCATGAATGGATTTTTAAAACATTATTTCCAAGAATATTCCTTTACAAGTTTTCAAGTTTATTTTTAATAAACTTCTTTTAGTTTATAATTGTATGACATGTTAAGAAAATAAAAGTGTTTTTGAAGAAGAAAGGATATTTTCTTCAAGAATGGAGTTCAAGTGTTTTATCAAATTTATTTTCCATCTAAGATAATAAAGAGATCTGTTTTTATCTCTATTATTACATTGATTTTAATATGTTGTGAGGGAATTATTTTTATGAAGTCATTTACCTTATATGATTTGTTTTATGATGTCATGATGTTTCAAGAATCCCATTTTTGTTACATGTGTTATGCCATGATGTATGATTTATGATTATGTGGCACATATAAGAAAGGATTCATTATAAGATGGGTGGGACCTATATCTCCCTCCAATTCATTGGGTAAAGATTTATATCTCATGAGATAGACATGGCTGGAATGGAAGGTTATTTCGGTTCAGTGATACAGGACTGAAACGAGGAGTGAACTCGGTTCAGAAATGGACTTTGTCCACTAAGATAGTCTTGGCAATGAGTCATGACTAACAAGAAATGATTTTCGATGATTATGTGTGCATGCCACAAAGTTTCATGTTTTATGTTATGATTATGGGGATCTTATTTTCACTTCTATGATTTATTCCATGTTAAGATATTATGATCTCTTTTGTAGGTTATGATTTTCAAAAAGATATGATATGATTTTTATTTCCTTTATTTTCCCTTGCTGAGCATTTGAGCTCACCCTTTTATGTTTTCTTTTCCCCAGGTCAGGAAGATGGATATTAAGTAGAATATGCTAAAAGGGACCCTATATATGATGAAATAAATGGGAGACACTGTAAAAGATTTATGAACCAGTTGTTTATGTTTCCTAGTTTCTAAAGACACTATACCTATACGGTCCTTTGTGGTTTTGTCATATGTTGTAATAAGTGTGCTTCAATTTTGAAGTATTAACAATGTATGTAAAGTATGGGTCATTATAATATTTACTTACTATATTTGTTACATCATTAATTGGCTTGGGATTCATGTGGATTAAAATGGTATGAAAGTGTAGTTTTATTTGATGAGAGGGTAGACATATAGTTTTATATTGATAATTAATTTCATGAAAACAAATTTACAAAAAGATCTCGATATAATGAACTAGGTATGAATCGGTAAAAGAAATATGAACTTATATAATTATTTTCATAGTATTCAAAGAATTTTTTCTGAGACTATCTTAGTGTAAATATTCCATTATTGAACTTGGTTCACCCCTTGTTCCAACCTTTTATTACAGAACCAAGTTCATTTCTCTTTCCATCCCTATAATATTGAAAATAGTTCATTTCTCAACCTAGAATTATAATACTAACCTGAGTACATTTCTTTTTAATGAATTGTATATATCATGAGATATAAATCTTTACCCAATGAATTAAAAAGAGATACACATCCAACCCATGTCATAATGAAATCACACATACATGGGATACAATATCATTAATAATAACATAAAATTATGTGTAATGACATGGGTATCATAAAACTTATAAACATATCATTACATGTGGAAATAAGATACATTTTTCATATCCATTTCATTAAATGCATATCCTGTGAAATTGAAACAGTTTTAATAAACATATAACCCATGAATGATAAATTTATTTGATAAACATTTAACCTATGAAAGAGAAATTGATTTTGTAAAGACCATAAAATTAATAATAACCCCTTCATAGATAGAATATGAATCGAACATTTGGTTGATTTCCACTAAGGGTATGAGTAACATCAACAAATGTTATCTTAGATAGAAAATAAATTTAAAATATCATTCAAAATAATTTCTTGATGAAAATATAATTTCTTATTTTAGAAACTATTTTAATACATAAAACCACACAGAATTAATTTACATAGATAATACCTTGAATGAATATAAAATATATGTGAAATAATTTTGAAAACCTTTTTCCTTAAAAAATTATAAAACATGCATTAAATAATTTTGAAAACATTTTCCCTGGAAAATAATTTCAAAACATATAAATAAATCTAGAAATGTTTTGAAAACCATTTAGTTGATTTTTTTAAAAAAATATATGAATGGAATGAAACTTTTATGAAAACCTTTTTACATGAAGACATATTAAAAGAGCTTGAAAATGGTATGAATGTAATTTATTTGAAGATACGTTGAATTATTATAAATATATCATGAAGCCATTTTGAAAACAATTTTCCATGAAAACATAAAAAATATTGGTGAAAACATTTTTAAAGTAATTTTCCTCGAAAACTCATAACAGATGGTTGATAACATTTTGAAAATATTTTCACATGAAAACATAAAAATAACGTTGAAATCAATTTTAAAATCCATTTCCATGAAATTTTTATAAAGGGAGCATGAAAATGTTTTGAAACCATTTATTTCAAAATATATTTTAAAAAGTTTTCATAAAAATTTACCTTTAAACATTAAACTAAATATTCAAAGGATTTATGGAGGATAGATTCATACATGTTGAATGAGGTAAAAAGATCATTCCATTTTCATGGTAAAATGGTTAGAAAAATTACTCATTTGGAAACAGATAAAGAAGATTACAATTAAAAAAGGAAAAAAGAAAAAATGGTATAAGTGTCTTTTAATTATCATAATATAATAGTATAATATTCATAGAAGCCCCTATTAGAAAACATGAATTCAAAGGAACACAGATTTCTGACTGAAGGGAGGGTAAAGTTGTTATTTCTTAAAAATACATTCTTAAGTATATTATGCACCAAAGAGGGGAAGAAATAGTACCAATATATGAATAAATAATTAATAAAAATGGGAGAAGAAATGTAATGATTTCTCTTATGAGCTAGATCATAGGATTTGAACAATGGAAGCATAGATATAAAAAATCTCAAAAAATGATGATATTGTGTCAATAAAATCTTGTAACTCAATAACATTGAACCATAATCTTCATGTAATAAAGTTAAATTAAAAGATTCTTAAAATATAATTATTAGAAGGATATTTATATCATAACATGTAAAGTGGAAGTATATTAATCATGAAAAAATAATTTAGGTGTAAAACAAAACCTGAGATTGAAATAAGAAAAATTGAGAGAAAACTATATAACCAATTGGTAACTTTGGAATCATAATCACCACGAACTAATGATCATAAAATAGAAATGTGAATATGAATAAATTTATGTTTAAGATATATATAATACAATCCTGGGAAGTATATACACCACACAAAAGGAATGACTAACTAATATTGCATGTATCTCTCAGATATAAATTTATTATAAATCTACTATATAACCCTGTTCTTATATCAAATTCCATAAATATTTTTATTATGACCTTATATTAACCTCTTATTAGAAATCCTTTTTTATGGTTTCACTTCATGTAATGGTCAATTTATTCTTTTCATGTGTTTTAATTTATTGTATATTATGTATTTAAACATTATAGAATTATTTTTAAAAAGTAAACAACGATATACATATCATATATATATGGTATATTTGTATAATAATTATATAAAAAATATATATGTATGAACACGAATACACCATTCATGGATATGGTAGGCCGTACGTACACATGAACTCTATTTACGTTTAATTTTCACGTTGAAAGAAATAGAGTAATATATATATATATCACTTTTTTATAGTATATTTAGGAAATAAAATATATCTTGTATAGTCACTACAACCATGCTTAATACAATACATATATTCTATTACTGAATTTTATCTCTTTGAGGGGGTAGTAGTCTACACTTCCTAAGACAAGATTATCATATTACACCAAAAAGAATGTTCAAAAGATATGTGCTATAATGGGAATAAATAATATCAAATAAATAATACATATGATATATAACATATAAAAATATAGTTTCAATAAAAATTTCCACCATGAGAGGCGGTAAGGAAAATTGAACAACCAACGTTTAGCGAGGCTGTAGTTCATTATACACAAAAAGAGAATGTTTGTTATCCATTATTTGAAGGATAGTTTTATTATAGGATGAAAATTTAGAATAAAAACATCCTATTTATTTTTATATATTGATTTTTTATATAATAATTTAATAAATAGAGTAGATGGGTGGAGAAGGAAAAATAAAAGAAAGGACTTGAGAGAAAGCATTACCAATTATTCATGTAAGTCTGTTTCGATTGTGACAATAGCTTTCCTAGATTTAATTTTTCCCAATGGAAGGATTCAAGGAGAAATAGAGGATTTATTAATTGTGTATTTGGTTGGTAATGGAAGAATATATGTTATTTGAGATTTTTTAATAAGAGGGAGAAGCGGTGTCATTTTATAGGGAAGAAGGTGTGGCCGTCCTGTAAATATTTGAAGAAAGAATCCCGAATACATTTTTTTTACTGAAAGTGGCTCAATTAACAATCCAATTAGATCCAAGGGAGTATAAGGTCTAAATATATCCATAAAATAGATTTTTAGACAACTTTAATGTTTTTTTGAGTGTTAAATTTATGTTTTAGTCCTTGAGATTAATTTTATGTAAATCGAAGTAGTTAATTTTTATTACCTTCACCGATATTTTTTGTAAAAAGATAAGTTGAACTTATTTGATATTATAAATTATTATTATTACAATTGTGTAATACAATTTTCCATTTTCCAATATCAGAAGTGTCAGATACTAATTTAAAATTAATCATATATTCGGGTCCATAATGTTGTTTTTTAAAATAAAAATGATCGAAAGCATGGAATGTTTTTTATCCAATATCAATTTTAAATAGGTGACAAATACAAAAACGTTATTTATTTATAAATATATAATCTAATTATAATTTTAAACCAAATTAAAATATTATTAACCTTATACATATATTAGATAAATAAGATGTTTTGAATTAAAATCTAGTAGTTTTCATTATTCACCCCAAAATACTGATTTTTTTAGAAAAATACGAAAATTTATTCCTAAGATAATTTCGACATTATAAATAAAAAATGGAGTTTATTTTAAAAAATTCAATTTATAAATTTCTCTAAAATTTATTTTATTATTAAAATCGTTTTATTAGATAAAACGATATTTTTAAACAAAATAGGACTTTAACAAAAATTATATATCTCATTATCAATATGTTTTATCTATATAAAAAAATAAAAAACAGTGTTTGATTTTTTAATGTTAAATTAAACATGTTAATAATCTAGGTTATTATTATCCCATTTAAATAAATATAATAATAAAACGATCTTTCATAGAATGATCAGTGTTGCATGTAACCTATGCCAATTCAGTGTTGTGCGTAATACTGCCAAAAATGTATTGTGTGTAGTAAATACAATGTTGGTATAGTGTGTTGCACAATCCAAGTAAGTTTCATGTGAATGGAATGTTTGAATTTTTTGTTTTAATATATATATATATATCAACTTCTAGTGTAACTTGAAATGAAAAATATCAATTTTAATAAATAATTCGAAAAAAATAATTCTCAAAATATAGATGTGTTACATTATACCCCCCCCCCCACAAATGAATTTTGAAATTGAAATTTTTCTGGTTTATCAATGGTTTAATACTTGAACATTTCATTCATAAGAACCCACTTTGTAAAAAATAATTAAAAAAAATTCTTAAAAAGGGAAAGTTGGAACCATAATGGTTACCCAAAATAACATATAAATAGGATTCCACGTATTAGAACATTGGTTCTAAGTGAAAACATGATCATGGAAGAAAAATATAACTATCATTTTCTTGATGGAGATTGATAGAGAAAAAGTTCATGATAATTCTAATAATAATAAAGCCATAAATCAACATTGATTTATGGGACTGTCTAATTCTTCCGAAATAGTGGTACTATGATATCATTTTTTATTTCAAGATCAGTTTTCCTAAAGTTAGAGAATTTTCTTAAAAGGATATACTTTAATGATTTCTATACAACCTCACCCTTTTGTCTTTGATAAACTTCACCACTTCCTCCAAAAATGAAAGTGAATCTTTCAATCACGAAGTTGTAAGAGATCATGGTAATATTATACATTATTATCACAAAACTCCTCCAACTTTTAACTTAATAATTATATAATTATTCAACCTCATAACCCTTTTGAAAGATGAAAATTCAGTTATTTATAATGAAAGTCATGAAATTAGCTTAACATTGATCCCACGTATATAAAAAAGTACCTATTTGTTATCATTTTTCAAACCATTGTATGAACACATTGTATATTCTATTGCAACATTTGAAAATAATTTATTACTAAAAATACATCTAGAACAAAAGAAAACTTCCTTATTCTATTGATTACTAGATATATTCCCTAAATCCAAAAAATCAATCAACTCTATTAATGATATCATAACCCACCTACCAAAATGTGATCCCTTAATTCCAATGTTTTTAGTACAGAAAAATTTACTTATTCATAGACAAATTATATAAACATGAATACCATATTAAGGGTCAGATTCCCTTGGTTAAAATATCACATTATCTTTAAATCACTACAACAGTCCATTAGGAAAATTCAACATAAACTTGTAAATACTGAGAGAAATACATAAGTGGAACAATTCTTATATATTTCATCATTCATATAACAAAATTTTTTATTCCAAAAAAATAAACTTTTATTATTCAACTTCATCCTTATTCCATTGACAAGGATGCCTCATTCTATTACACAATACCTATTTCCTTTCACATTTCATATGTAGACACTTAATCATAAAAAATTTTACCATTACCCTTAACACCATGAAGATCTTCTTAAGGAGATTTTATTTTGGAATATTGAGTATCATAATAACCATTAACTCCACACTTAAAACACTTAACCTTCTATGATTTCTTAGAGATTCCAATATTCTCATCCATTTTGTTAACCGAACTATTCATTTTTTCATTAAATCCTCATGCTTTGTGTCATTTTACAATGTCAAAAAATGTTATGGTTTTTCTAATACATTCATATATGGGATTATTTCCAAATTCTTTATTGAATGGAAATTGAATATTCTTTCATCAATTGTCTCCATTACCCTAACTCACAATGAACTCTTTCTTTCTATTCCTTGGTGAGTCTGAGCGATGGAAAAGGTACATGCTGTTAATAATGTTCCATGAAAATAGATTATTAATGATCATGAAGTCATTCTATATAGTTATAATCTAACTTGAATTATCGTTATAAAATATTCCATCAAATTCAACATTAATCAACAACCTTTTAGTTCCCTCTATTGACCAAAATCTAAAGCATAGTGTGAGCATTTCTTATAAATGAGAAAACAAAGCCTTGAAAATATTTTTTTAGAATATATATATCATTACCCCTTCCATAATCTATGACTCCCGAGGTTCATCAAAGGTTATTTATGGATGAATTATATTTAAACACTTCAAGATGGTTTATGAAGAGTTTATAAATTCCCAAAGATTATCCAATAGGAGTGTCAAACATGGTGTGTGGCAAGGCCTGTCATTGTGTACCATATAACCCTGATTTAGGCTAGAAACACCATGCAGTATTAGTTACCCCTATGAAAAATATTCCAGATCCCTATTCATCCATATTGGGATATATTTATAGGATATCACTCACTCAATCCTTTAAAGAAATTACCTGACATTGTCCTAAACGTTAACTCGTCCTTATACATATCCATAGAGACATCCCAATATAAATCTTTAGAAATATACCTAGGAATCACACCAAATATTTATAATCCTAGTTTCCAAATTTTAAATAATCATTTCCTTTAATCCAAATATAGAATCCTAGGCTTAACATGAATGGATGTTATAGAATTTTTGTAACACCCGAGACTTTTATGAGAAATATTTTTGTTTTTATAAATCATAAAAGGAATCTTTTACTACACACAACACTAGTTTGTCTTTCTTTACATGCAATCGCGACCTTCCTCAATAGCTTGCGTCGTACGCAATACCGAGTTTCACTAAACAATGATATGCTATTAAAATATTATTAAAACTAGCCGTTATGAATAGTAATAACAACATTTTCAAATTTGATAAATTTTATTTTTTAAAATGGACTTCATTTTTGGATTCGGAATATCGAAATTATCCTAGGGTGAAATTTTGTTATTTTTCTGAAAACTTTCAATTTTCGATGAATAGGGAAACCACTAAGTTGTAGTTAAAAAACTGAATTTTTCATAAAACATAATTTTACCGCTTCAGTGAGTGGAATTTCAAAAATCCGAGAAACATGGTTGATGTCAGTAAGTAAAATGTGGTTCAATGAGATGAAAATAATTTTTGGTGAATAGTAACTTTTTACTTTTATTTACCACGGTTAAAAGTAAATAGGGTAATTAAGGGATAAAAATGATATAATTATTACCCTAACACATGTCCTAATTCTATTGGATAAGTGTAATTCGACCAAAAACAATCTTAGGAATAAAATATGACCATTTAGGCCCACTTGGATTAGATTAGGACATTTATTATTAATTTATTTAAAGAAGGGTTAAAATAGGTAAAATCAATGTTTAATAAGTAAATAATTTTTAATATAAGGTTATAAATAAGATAAATTCGACTATAATTATTCATTAAAAATCTGAAAATATTTCCTACATAATGGTATTTTATTTGTAATTTTTATACATTAAATAATTTAATTTATTTATGACACAAAGATGATGCAGTAATTATCTTATTAAGGAAATATTGACATAATTGATGTTATAAATAAAAAAATAAATTGAATTTGAGACTTTTTATGAATTCCACTACTTTTATAGGTTAATATGACATGTTATTATTGATTTAATTAACTTTGTTCGAACCAATCATTCTGTTATGATTTTCCCAAAAATCAATTACTAAATAGTGTCAATATTGACATAAAATAGTTTTTAAAACGAATATTATATTATTAATTGTAATTTTATTCCTAAAAATCTATTGTTCGGAAAAATGACTTAGGTAAGGTTATATATATTAATAATAAACAACTTTGGGTTATTTTGGCTGCATATAGTAAGTTTATTAACCTTATAGTATAATAACACAAGAAGACACGGTAAAAGTAAAATTATTTAACTTAATGTTAAATCTAAATGATAAGGTTAAAATAGGAACCTAAACTTGTTTAAATTCTATTGGATGAGAGGTGTTAGACCCATACACACCTTATATTCTAAATAAATCAATTTGGAGCTATTTAAAACCGAACTTGACTTTATAATAAAATAATATTTTTAGTTTTTCCAAAGGAGCCCCTATCCACCCTTATAAAAGGGAACCTCCTCCCTCTCTTCCTCACACCACATTTAGCCTTCACGATCGTCCAAACCCTTCCACATTATCCTCTCCACTTCCCTAGATACATCCTAGAGGTCCTGGTATTCTTAAAAGACCGATTTTAGTGCCCTAAAAGGAGGTCTCAAAGAAGCACTTGAAAGAAGAGGTAATGTCCGTTAACGATTATTTCATCTTTATTTCTCTTTTAAACTTCTTCTTAATTAGTTGTTTCATTATGAAGTAAGAACATAAGTATCACTCATATACTGATATGTTATTATAAGTATGAAACAACCCTATTTCACCATCTATCCATCCTATGGAAAATGAAATCACCGCGCGTGCGTACGTAAAGAATACCGTCTCCACGCCGCGGTGTAATCTATTTTCCACCACCACCTTACTTGGATGGGTATAATGGTGTAAATAATGACAATATATAATTATTGTAAAATGATATTGATTTAGAAATAGTATACATACACTCCAATACAATTCCATGATCATGGGAACGATATCATCGCTCGTGCCTACGTACGGATTACCGTCTCCACGATGTGATGTGACTCATTCAACATGATCTTCCTTGCATAATGATTATATAAATAAATTTAATGAATTAATATGATATATATTACATTAATAACATTCTGGAAATGAGGTATCTATAACCTAAAGAGAAGAATAAGAATTTATTCGACAAAACACGCATAAGAACAAAAAGTAATAAACACCCGAATAACAAGTTGTAATGAAATATTACTAATAAGAAGCTAAGAATATGAACATATGTGATATCATAACAATGTGTATGATTCTGGAATAAGCCAATAACATTATTTAAATCATTATACAAGAGGTTCATACACGTACAAAGAATATCAAACCTAAGGTAAGGGAAATATCACAATCTCATTTTTATCCGAGAATGTTTATACATCGGTATTTAATGGGGTGCACTTTATCATCCACTTCCATGTTTCCTCAATATGTAATATTATTTCCATCCACCTACAATTATTTAAATCCAATTTTACCCTTCGGTGAGTTTTTAGTAAAAGATATGAAAGGAATCTTTTGTTATTTTTCGTACGAAGTACTTTTTGACTTTTCCGACAAAAGTACGAGAAAAATGTTTTTTTAACTTATACAGAATGAATGGATTTTTTAAAAAAAAATTCCACGAATATTCCTTTAAATGTTTTCAAGTTTATTTTTAATCAACTTCTTTGTGTTTATAATTGTATGACATGTTAAGAAAGGAAAAGTGTTTTTGAAGTATAAAGGATATTTTCCTCAAGAATGGAGTTCAAGTGTTTTATCAAAATTATTTTTCATATAAGATAATAAAGGGTTTTGTTTCTATCACTATTACTACATGGATTTGATTATGTTGTGATAGAAATATTTTTATTAATTTTTTTATCTTATATGAATTGTTTTATGATGTCACGATGTTTAAAGATTGCCATTTTTATTACATGGGTTATGCTATGATGTATGGTCTATGATTTTGTGGCACACATAAGAATGGTATCATTATGAGATGTGTGGGACCTATATCTCCCTCCAATGCATTGGGTAATGATTTTATATCTCATGAGATAGACATGGCTGGAACGGTAGGTTAAACTGGTTCAGTGAAACAGGACTAAAACGAGGACTGAACTCTGTTCAGAAATGGACTTTTTCCACTAAGATAGTCTTGCAAATGAGTCTTGACTAATAAGAAATGATTCTCTATGATTATGTGTGTATGGAACAAAGTTTCATGTTTTAAGTTATGATTATTGGGATTACATTTCACTACTATGATTTATCTCATGTTATGAAATTATGTTTTCTTTTGCAGGTTAAAATTTCCAAAAGATATGTTCTTAGGTATATGATGTGATTGATATTTATTTTATTTACCCTTACTGAGCATTTGAGCTCACCCTTTGGTATGTTTTCTTTCCCCAGGTCAGGAAGAATGTTATTAAGTAAGATATGTCAAAAGGGACTATAGATATGATGAAATAAATGGGAGACAATGTAGACGCTTTATGAACCAGTTGTTTATGTTTCCTAGTTTCTAAAGACAATATACATATACGGTCCTTTCCTGGTTTTGTTATATGTTGTAATAATTGTGGTTCAATTCTGAAGTAATAACAATGTATGTAAATTATGGGTCGTTATAGTTGGTATCAGAGGAAAGGTATAGTCAAACTTTGGAAACTAGGATGTGAAAGCCTTAGTAAGAATCCTAAGGATAATTCTAAGCATAGAACACAATCTTAGTGTTTTAGAAATGGCCATGAATAACGTAGGATAAGAAGTTAAGTGTGAAATTTTATTCTTGATTATGTGGTTTTCCTATTATAATTAGTGTTACTCACACTATTCTTCTTGGTTTTAGTCAATGGCAGGAACCCGAAGGAACCGTGCTAATGCGGAATGTGACCGGCAATGCAATGATTGTCCCCCTGAGAAACCAAACGTTATGGGAGCTAGAATGAGAAATCTTGTATCCATGCTCACACAACTTTCTCAAGCTATGAATCATGCAGGGCTTCCAAACGAGAAAAGGAAGGAGCAACATTCTGTTGAATCCTCCATGCGACAGCGTCCACCTTCATTCAGCAGGTCTATTGATCCATTAGTTCTAAACAATGGATTAGTACTACAGAAAAGATATTTTCAGTTCTTCAATGTTCTGAATATGATAAAGTCATCTTAGTAGTTTATCGTTTGGAAGGTGATGCTGATCAATGGTGGAATCTTATTAATAATACGAGGCAAAGGGATGAAATTGAGTCTATGGTATGGGACGAGTTCAAGAACTTATTTTTCTATAAGTACTTCCCTCGTATTCTCCAAACAAAGATGGAGAAAGACTTTCTTGAACTAAAGCAAAAGGATGATGAATCTGTTGGTACCTATGAAGAAAATTTTACAAGACTTGCAAGGTACCCTTCTTGTTTTATTATCCAACCTGGGAGTAATATCGATCGATTCTTTAGTGGCTTAAAACCAAGTCTTCGAAGGGCGTTATCCATAAGGGACTTCAATAGCTACGAGGAAATTGTTCGATGTGCTCTCAAAGTTGAGATGGAGATTAGAGTAACCCATCAGTCATGTGGGTTTGATAAGAAGAGGAAAATGGAATTCAAAGGAAAATCCAAGGAGCACACTGATAAGAAGATGAACTTTCCCTTATGCTTAAAGTGTGGAATGAAACATGGGGGGAGTTGTCTTAAAGGGACAAGTAAATGATTCAAATGTGGAAAATAAGGTCATCGGGCATTTGAATGCCGCAATGATGGGAAGAAGATGTCTAATGATGAAAACAAAGGAAGGGACATACAGAATGAACCAACTACACTTCAATGTTTCAAGTGCAAGGAGATGGGGCATTATGCCAATAAATGCCCTAATCCAAGGGTTGTTGATGATGATCGACATCAACAAAATCTTAAGGCTATTGATAAAGGAAAGTCACATGCAATTTCTATCAGCGATGTGGAGTACGATAACGATGTGGTGAAATGTAAACTTACCATCCAATCTAAAGTAGAAAATGTTTTATTTGATTATGGATCCACACAATCTTTTATTTCTGAAGATTTTTCTAATGATATCACCATATTACCTCAACAATTAGATGTTGAGTTAGCTGTGACAACCCCTAATGGCACAACAGTCGCATCAAAAGTTTAAAATTCTTCTCCGATCGATGTTTGTGGGAAAGTGCTTCCTATAAATCTTGTGATCCTTCCTATAGAGGAATTTGATGTGATTCTTGGCATGGAATGTCTTTCTTTATATGGAGCTCATATCAATTGCCAATGAAGGGAAGTCACATTTCATATTCCAGATCAATCTATGATCGTCTATCAATGCAAGGATGAACAAAACCTTCCAGTGGAAATTTCTTCCATCTTATGGGTCTTGATTCCACTAAATGAAGGTTATTTATCTCAAATGGTTGGTGAGAATCTCACGATTAAGAATATGCCCATTGTACGGGAGTTTGATGATGTCTTTCCGGAGGAATTATTGGGTCTTCCACCAAGTCGTGAAGTAGAGTTTTCAATAGAACTCGTACCGGGTGCTTTGCCTATTTCAAAGACACCTTATAGAATGGCCCCAATTGAGTTCCAGGAATTAAAGAAGTAACTCCAAGAGAAGCTTGATAAGGGGTTCATATGCCCTAGTGCATCACCTTGGGGAGCACCTGTTCTGTTTGTTAAGAAGAAAGATGGATTAATGAGACTCTGCATTGATTATCGAGAACTTAACAAGATCACTATCAAGAACAAATATCCTCTCCTGTGAATTGATGACCTATTTGACCAACTATGCGGATCTCAATACTATTCCAAGATTGATCTTCATTTAGAGTATCATCAATTAAGGGTCAAAAGGGAGGATATACCAAAGACGTCTTTCCATATAAGGTATGGACATTATGAATTTATAGTGATGCCATTTGGTCTTACTAATGCCCTTGCCATCTTCATGGATCTGATGAATAGAGTCTTTAGAGAATATCTTGATTAGTTTGTGGTAGTCTTTATAGATGACATTATTGTATATTCAAAGAGAAAGGAAGAACATGAAGATCACTTGAGAATTATATTGAAGACCCTGAGAAAGGATAAGATTTAGGAAAAATTTACCAAGTGTGAATTTTGGCTTCAAAAAGTTTCATTTTTGGGTCACATAATCTCAAAATAGGGAATATCTGTGGATCTAGCAAAAACAGAGGTGATTGAAAGATGGTCGAGACCAACAACAGAAACTGAGATCTGATGTTTTCTTGGTTTGGCTGGATATTACTGATGTTTTGTGAATGATTTTTCACGATTATCTAATCCACTCACCAGGTTGACTCGAAAAGGAGTTATGTTCGTGTGGACGGATGAATGTGAAGAGAATTTCAAGGAGTTGAAAAGAAGGTTTTCCAGTGCAACTATTCTCACACTAACTTGTAGTGGAGAGAGGTTTGTGATCTAAAGTGATGCATCCAAGAAGTTATTGGGGTGTATTCTTATGCAAAATGATATGGTGATAGCTTATGCCTCACGAAAATTGAAAATACATGAGGAAAATTACCCAACTCATGATTTGGAGTTAGCTGCGGTAATATTTTCATTAAAGATTTGAAGGAATTATCTTTATGGAGAAAGGTGTGACATTTATACTGATCATAAAAGTTTAATGTATATTTTCACACAAAAGGAGCTGAATATGTGCCAAAGAAGATGGTTGGAGCTGATTACGGATTACGACTGCTCAATCCATTACCACCCTGGGAAAGAAAACTAGGTGGCAGATAAATTAAGTCAACAAGACCATGCCAATTTATCCATGATGAGGATCACAAAAGATCCAATATTTATGGATATACAAAGGATGGATCTTTGAATTATAATGAAAGGGGAAAAATCGTATCTTTCTCAAATGAATGTTGAACCATCTATACATTTTAAGATTAAAGAGGCACAGAAAGAAGATGTCGAGTTACAAAAGGAGGTGATAAATGTTCCTGAATTCAACCTTGATTGTGATGGGATAATAAAGTTCAGGAATCGGGTTTGTGTTCCTCCCATCCTCGAATTAAAGAAGGAGCTGCTCGATGAGGCTCATAGTTCTTCATTCTCCATTTATCTTGGAAGCAGGAAGATGTATAGGGACCTGAAAGAGTACTTCTGGAGGGATGGAATGAAAAGAGATGTTGCTGAATACGTCTCTCGATGCTTGGTTTGTCAGCAAGTTAAAGCTGAGAGACAGAAGTCTAAGGGGATGTTACAACCATTACCCATACCCGAATGGAAATGGGAAAACATCACTATGGACTTTGTCACCAGACTTCCTAAAACATACAAAGGTAATAATGCTATATGGGTCATAGTTGATCGTCTTACAAAGTCTTCACAATTCATCACTATTTGAGAGGATTTCTCTCTGGATCTGCTTTTCAGGATATATGTGTAGGAAGTGGTAAGATTTCATGGAGTACCACTTTCTATTATATCTGATTGGGATCCGAGGTTTACCTCAAAGTTCTGGCGAAGTCTTCAGCATACTATGGATAAAGAGTTGTGTTTCAGCACTGCTTATCATCCTCAGACAGACGGTCAATTTGAAAGGATTATTAAAACTCTAGAAGATATGTTTAGTGATTGCTCTATGGATTTCAAAGGTGGTTGGGATCAACACCTACCTTTGGTGGAATTTTCTTATAATAATATCTTTCACTCCAGTATTCAGATGGCTCCTTATGAAGCTCTCTATGGAACGATATGCTGGACTCCAACTTGCTGGGATGAAGTTGGGGAAAAAAAGCTATTAGGACCCAATCTCATTGATGAAATGGAAGAAACGGTCAGATCTATTCAACAAAACATAATTGCAGCACATAGTCAATAGAAAAGTTATGCCGACAACCGAAGAAAAGAGCTAGAGTTTGAAGTGTGTGATAAAGTGTTCTTACAAAATATCTCCCTGGAAGAGGGTCATGATATTTGGATAGAAGGGGATGTTGAGCCCTAGATATATCAGTCCTTTCGAAATACTGGATCGTGTTGGGAATGTAGCTTACTGATTGGCGCTTCCACCGAATCTCTCTCAAGTTCATGATGTGTTCCATGTATCTCTCCTGAGAAATTACATACCTGATCCTTCACATGTATTCATCTCATAAGTTGTACTACTGGAGCAAGATCTTTCTTATGAAGAATAGCTGATAGAGATTCCGGATTGTAGCGAAAAAGTCCTACGAAACAAGACCACTCGATTGGTGAAAGTTTTATAGAAGAACCACCAATTAGAAGAAAATACATGGGAGCTTGAGGATATGATGAGGGAGAGGTATCCTCATCTGTTTGTTACAAAGTGATGAATTTCGAGGGAGAAATTCATTTTAAGGGGGGTTGAATGTAACACACGAGACTTTAATGAGAAATATTTCTATTTTTATAAATCATAAAATGAATCTTTCACTACACACAACACTAGCTTGGCATGCTTTACACGCAATTTGAGACCTTCCTCGATAGATTGCGTCGTACGCAATACCAAGTTTCACTAAATAATGATATGCTATTAAAATATTATTAAAACTAGCCATTATGAATAGTAATAAGCACTTTTTGAAATTTTATAAATTTTATTTTTCAAAATGGACTTCATTTTTGGATTCAGAATATCGAAATCATCCTAGGGTGAAATTTTGGTATTTTTTCAAAAACATCCAATTTTTGATGAATAGGGAAACCACTGAGTGGTAGTTAAAAACTGAATTTTTCATAAAACTTAATTTTACCACTTTTGTGAGTGGAATTTCAAAAATCCGAGAGACACGGTTGATGTCAGTAAGTAAAATTTGGTTCAATGAGATGAAAATAATTTTTGGTGGATAGAAACTTTTTACTTTTATTTACCACGGTTAAATGTAAATAGGGTAATTAAGGGTAAAAATGATATTATTATTACCCTAACACATGTCCTAGTTCTATTGAATAAGTGTAATTCGACCAAAAACAAATTTAGGAATAAAATATGACCATTTAGGCCTACTTGGATTAGATTAGGACATTTATTATTAATTTATTTAAAGAAGGGTTAAAATAGTTAAAATCAAAGTTTAATAAGTAAATAATTTTTAATATAAGGTTATACATAAGATAAATTCGACTATAAATATTCATTATAATTATAAAAAGATTTCCTACATAATGGTATTTTATATGTAATTTTTAAACATTAAATAATTTAATTTATTTATGACATAAAGACGATGCAGTAATTATCTTATTAATGAAATATTGACATAATTGATGTTATAAATACCACAATAAATGTAATTTGAGACTTTATATGAATTACACTAATTTTATAGGTTAATATGACCTGTTAGTATTGATTTAATTAACTGTTTTCTAACTAATAATTCTGTTATGATTTTCACAAAAATCATTTACTAAATAGTGTCAAAATTTATATAAAATAGTTTTTAAAACAAATATTATATTATTAATTGTTATTCTATTCCTAAAAATATAAGGTTCGGCCAAATGACTTAGATAAAGTTGTATATATTAATAATAAATCACTTGGAGTTTGTTTGGCTGCTTATAGTATGTTTATTAACATTATATTATAAGAAGACAAAAAGACACGGTAAAAGTAAAATTATTTTACTTAATGTTAAATCTAAATGATAAGGTTAAAATAGGAACCTAAAATTGTATAAATTCTATTGGATGAGAGGATTTAGACCCATACCCACCTTATCTTCGAAATAAATCAATTTGAAGCTATTTAAAATAGAACATGACTTTATAATAAAATAATATTTTTATTTTTTCCAAAGGAGCCCCTCTCCTCCTTTATAAAAGGGCACCTCCTCTCTCTCTTCCTCACACCAGTTTGAGCCTTCAAGCTCGGCCAAACCCTGAAACTTTCTCCTGTCCACTTCCCTAGAGAAATCCTAGAGGTCCCTGTATTCTTCAAAGACCAATTTTAGTGCTCTAAAAGAGGTCTCAATGAAGCACTTCAAAGAAGAGGTAATGTCCATTACCGATTCTTTCATATTTATTTCTTCTTCCACTTCTTCTTCTTGAGTTGATTAATTATGAAGTAATAACATAAGTATCACTCATATACTGATATGTTATTATAAGTATGAAACAACCCTATTTCACCATCTATCCATCCTACGGAAAATGAAATCACCGCGCGTGCGTACGTACGGAATACCGTCTCCACGCCGTGGTGTAATCTATTTTCCACCACCACCTTACTTGGATGGGTATAATGGTGTAAATAATGACTATATATGATTACTGTAAAGTGATATTGATTCTGAAATAGTATACATACACTCCAATACAATTCCATGATCATGGGAATGATATCATCGCTCGTGCATACGTATGGAATACCGTCTCCACAATGTGATGCGACTCGTTCTACATGATCTTAATTTAATAATGATTATATAAATGAATTTAATAAATTAATATGATATATATTACACTAATAAAATTCTGGAAATTAGGTATCTATAACCTAAAGAGATGAATAAGAATTTATTCGACAGAACACGCATAAGAACAAAAAGTAATAAACACCCGAATAACAAGTTGTAATGTAATATTACTAATAAGAAGCTAAGAATAATACCATATGTGATATCATAACAATGAGTATGAATCTGGAATAAGTCAATAACATTATTTAAATCATTATACAGGAGGTTCGGACATGTACAAATCATATCAGACCTAAGGTAAGGGAAATATCACCATCTCATTTTTATCCGAGATTGTTTATACTTCGGTATTTACTGGGGTGTATTTTATCATCCACATCCATGTTTCCTCAATATGTAATATTATTTCAATCCACCTACAATTTTTTAAATCCAATTTTACCCTTCGGTGAGTTTTTAGTAAAAGATATGAAAGGAAGATTTTGTCTTTTTTAGTACGAGGTGCTTTTTGACATTTCCGAAAAAAGTATAAGAAGAATGTTTTTTAACTTATACGGCATGAATGGATTTTTAAAACAAAATTTCCAAGAATCTTCCTTTACAATTTTTCAAGTTTATTTTTAATAAAATTCTTTTAGTTTAGAGTTGTATGAAATGTTAAGAAAGGAAAAGTGTTTTTGAAGTAGAAAGGATATTTTCCTCAATAATGGAGTTCAAGTGTTTTATAAAAATTATTTTCCATATAAGAAAATAAAGGGTTCTATTTCTATCCCTATTATTACATGGATTTGATTATGTTGTGATGGAAATATTTTTATGAATTCTTTTATTTTATATGAATTTTTTTATGATGTCACGATGTTTAATGATTCCCATTTTTATTACATGGGTTATGCTATGATGTTTGGTTTATGATTTTGTGGCACACATTAGAATATTATCATTATGAGAAGGTTTGGACCTATATCTCCCTACATTGCATTGGTTAAAGATTTTATATCTCATGATATAGACATGGCTGGAATGGAAGGTTAAACCGGTTACGTGAAACAGGACTGAAACGAGGAGTGAACTCAGTTCATAAATGGACTTTGTACACTAAGATAGTCTTTCCAATGAGTCTTGACTAATAATAAATGATTCTATATGATTATGGGTGTATGACACAAAGTTTCATGTTTTTAGTTATGATTATTGGGATTACATTTCACTACTATGACTTATCCCATGTTATGAAATTATGATATCTTTTGCAGGTTAAGATTTCCAAAAGTTATGTTCTTATTTATATGATGTGAATGATATTTCTTTTGTTTACCCTTACTGAGCATTTGAGATCACCCATTTTTATGTGTTCTTTCCCCAGGTCAGGAAGAAGGTTATTAAGTAAGATATGTCAACATGGACTATAGATATGATGAAATAAATGGGAGACAGTGTAGACGCTTTATGAACCAGTTGTTTATGTTTCCCAGTTTCAAAAGACACTATACCTATACGGTCCTTTCGTGGTTTTGTTATATGTTGTAATAAGTGTGCTTCAATTCTGAAGTAATAACAATGTATGTAAAGTATGAGTCACTACATTTTTAAATGAATACATAGTACATTGTAAAAATACCTGTCTGAGGACAATAATAGTTTAGTGTATTTGTAAACATTGATACATAATATTCTATTCTGGAGAAAGATCATCAATACCTCCTTTAATTATCTCCACTTTTAGGACTTCTACCCAAAATATTTCATTCTAACCTAGAGAATGGAAACATAAGGAATGAGTTAGAGCATATTCTTTTTAAGGTAAATAATTGAAATTTGTAAGCATAAATTGAACAAAAAAGTTTGTAACTAGATTAAAACATTTTAATATAATACCATTCATATTAGAGATCATAATAATTATTGGAAGTTGATGAGATGTGAATAATAAAGAAATAAATAACCTAATCTATGAAACCATAACAAATAAATAAAACATGCAATTATTAAATACACATAATCATATATAATAACTTCCATATTTGTTAGGATATTTCTCATGATACCATCTTAGTTGAACAAGTCATTTACTGGACTAGGTTCACACCCCATTATAGCCTTGTATTAATGAACCAATATTATTTCTCGTTCCATCCCTATAATATTGAACTGATTTCATTTATCTTTCCAGGCCAGAAATACTAACCGGAGTCAATTTCTCATTCTATCAATTTCTATCTCATGTGATATAAATAATTACCCATTACATTGGAGGGAGATAAACATCTCACCCATCTCATATTGAAATCATACATACATGTTCCACAATATCATAAATAATTGTATAATAAAACATTCAATGAAATGGTTATCATTAAATATGTAAACATATTATAACATCTAGAAAAATATAGAGGTGTTATAAAAACATCATCAAAATCATAACCCATGAAAGAGAAATAGATTTAATAAATATATAATCTAGGAATGTTAAAAATATTTTATAATCATATCACTCAAGAAGTACGTATAGATTTCCTAAATACCATGAAATTAAGAATAACCCATTCACATAAATAATATTAATGGGACCTTTAGATCATTTCCAGGAAGGGTATGAATAACATCAGTAGATTTCCTGTTAGTTGGAAAATATTTTTGAAATATGTTTTAAAAATATATGTTTAGGAAAATAACATTTCTTCGTTGAAAATGGATTTTTAATGAATAAAACCATATAAAAATCATTTAAATTGAGAATACCATGGAAATATATAAAGATGACTTGAAATAAATTTAAAAACCATTTCGGTTGAAAACATATAAAAAAAGTTTCAAAAAATTTCGAAATAATTTTTCTTTGAAAACACATTTGAAATTTATAAAGAGAGCTTGAAAATCATATGGAAATAATTTCATTGAAAATATTTTTAAAATACCTAGTTAATGAATTAAAATGTATTAAAAAATAGATTTACAGGAAAACATATTAATGGTGTTTGAAATTTTTTTGAAACCCATTTTTTGAAAATATATTAAAAACATAAAAATAATGCATGAAATCATTTTTAAAACCATTTTTCGTGATATTTTATAAAATATAGTTGATTTTTTTGAAAACAATATTCATTGAAGACATAAAAAATAACCTTGAAAACATTTTGTAACTTATTTTCTTTGACATCAAATAAAATAATATTGAATAAATTTTTTAAAAAAAATTAAATGAAACTTATAAAATAATCTTGATTTTTTAAAATCATTTTCCATGAAATCATATAAAAATATATTGAATTTGTTTTAAAATTATATCATTTAAAATATTATTTTAAAAAATCATAAAAAATAACCTATAAACATGAAAATGATGAATGAAATTATTTATGTTGTATAAATTTTTAATGTCATATATGGTAAAAAGTGGATTCATTTTACATGGTAAAAAGATTAAAAAAAATTACTCGTTAAAAATAAAAAGAATATTCCATAAAAAACATTGGAAAATGAGGAAATAATATTTTTTTTAAATATCACAGTATAATAGTGGAATATTCTTATATTTCATTTTAAGAAAACATGAATATAAAGGAACACAAATTTCTGGCTGAAGAGATGGTAAAGTAGGACTTTCTTAAAAAAAATTATTAACTATCTTATGTACCAAATAGTGTAATAAATGGTTACAATATATGAATAAGTAATTAATAACTAAGGAATAATAATAGTCATGATATCTCTTCAGGTATGGATCATATGGTATCAATAAAGGTTGCACAATCATAAATAATCTTGAAAAGTGATAAGATTGTTCCAATAAACTCTTATCACTTGGTAACATCGAACCATAATTACCATGTTAAAAATTGAAATTAAATTAATCATAAAATATCATTAAAAGTATTATATTATTTTTATAAAATGTAAAATTAATTTATATGCACCTCAAAATTTAGTTTAGGTCCTAACAAAACATGTGTCTCGAAGAAGGAAAATTGAGACAAAACTATATTACTGATTTGGGGACTATTGAAACATAAACCCCCTAAAATAAAGATCATAAAATGGATATTTGAATCCAACTAAATTTAATTATAATATATATATATATATATATTAAAATCATAGTAATTACATACACCACAAAAAAGGAAATAGTTGATAACATATCATGTATCTCTTAGAAATTAAAAGTGATCTCAAATCCCATTACCTTGTGTCTTGACTCTCTACATACTTATTGAAACCATCTGTATAAAAAATATAAATTTTTTATACATGTTTTACAGAACCATATTATTATATATTTTACCTCATATGGTTTTATTATGACCATATATTACCTACTTGTTAATAATTGTATATTAACGTTTCACTTCGGGTAATATTCACTTTATTCATCACATGTGTCTCAACCTGTTATATATTTTGTATTTATACATTATATAATGACATCCAAAATGTAAAAGATGATATAAAAATAATTTATATATCCTATATTGGTATTATAATATTCTATATAATATATATGTATGATACAGAACACACTGTTTATGACGATAGATGGCCATATGTACGTGTGAATGCTATTTATATTTAATGGTCATGTAAATATAAAGAAATTAAAAGATATATATATATATATATATAAGAGTATATTTATGATACCATTAATATCTTATTTATTCACTTAAACCATTCTTTATAAAATCCATGTAGTGTATGAATGAATCATATCTATTTTAGAGGGCGGTAGTCCACACTTCCTCAAATGAAATTAACATATTAAAACCAAATGGAAATTAAAAAAATATTTGTTATAAAATAAACCAATTATATTAAATATATAAAAAAATATAACATATAACAAATATAAATATATTTCTATCATAATATCCACTATGATAGGTATCACGGAAAATTAAACAATCATCATTTAGTGAGATGGTTGTTTGTCAAATACATAAATTGTATTTTCATTAACCATTAGACAGACGTGTGTGTATGTGTGTATTGTAAAATTAACATTAAAAAAATATTATATTGGTTATAATGGTTTTTTTATACCAGAATGAAATAAAGAAACTAGAGGGGTGGAGAGGGAAAATAAAAGAAAGGACTTTAGAGAAGATGTTATCTCTTAATAGGGTATCTCCTTTTGGATTGTGAAAAAGGATTCATTGGATTCCCTTTTTCCCAATGTAGGGATATTAGGATGAAGGAGGGATTTAGGGTGGTTTATTCTGAATATCTTGTCCAATATTAATTGGTTTGATAAGTTTGAAGAAGATAGAGAGATGGTTCCCATTTATAGGGTCAGAGGATTGTCAATGTTATAAATATTGGAAGACATAGTTTAGCCCTTGTTTTTTATCTTTAATTTGGTTCCAATAATAATACATAATAGATACGTTGGAGGATAGGGTCTATATATGGACATAAAATGACTTTAGGACAAGTTTTTAGGTCTTTTCTTATCTTAAATGTATGGTTTAATCATTATATAATCTTATTTCTACCTTACTCGATGTAATTATTTTTAATCACTTTCACTAATATTTTTAGAAAAAAACTATGTTAACTATATAAAAAATATAAATTATTCTTATTATTAATATGTTATCAATTTATTAATATTTCAATAACATAACCAACATCAATTAATTTAAAATTAATCCAATAGTTGGGTTCCCAATGCAGGGTTTTAATGTGAAAATGATAAAAATAGAGATCCGTTTTTATATCCAATCTCAAGGGGATAATGAATAAAATTAACATCATTTGATTAATTGATAAAATATAATCTAATTTAATTATTTAATGAAATTAAATAAAAATATATCCTTATAAATAAATTTTATGAAAAATAATTTTCAATTAAAACATTGTATTTTTCACACTTCTTACAAATATGAAGGGTTTTCAAAAAATACATAAAATTATCCCTATGATAACTTCAAAATTTTAAATTCAAAAAAAATTTATTTTGTCAAATATTGTTTCTAAATATATATCCAATTAATTTTACTATTAAAAGTAGTTCATTCGAGGAAACAATTTTTTTAAATATAAAAGTTCATTACCAATAATCATATCCTACATAATGAAAATGGGTTTTCAAAATAAAAAATATAAATAATGTTTGTAAAATAGCTATTAATATTAATATTATATTTATAATTTATATGTAATAAATATTTCATTTAAATATTTATAAAAATAAAATTCTTTTCCATATAAAATCTGTGTTGTCGGTAACATACACTAAGTAATTGTTGAGAGTAGTACTTTCTAAGTTAGTATTTCATATAGCGCAAGCAGATTTGGTATTGTGTAGAGTGCAAGCCAAGTTGGTGTCCTGTAAAAATAATGATTGATATAGTGTTTTAATATATATAAATATATAGAAATATTCATAGTGTCATGTGAAATGAAAAATATCAAAAGGAAAAGTTAATTTGAAAACAAAATAATTTACAAAATCTCTAGGTGTTACACGGTAGATATGGGATCTACATCCCTTAAAAATGTACTAATTTAAAAAAAATTACAACCCATTCTCATTAGAGAAATGGTAAACCCTGGGTAAAAATAAAAACTAAAACATAAATCATTATACCATTCATCGACACTAAATTTCCTCGTGACCATTAAAATGTGTCACCCATCATATTTATGATAAAGATAATCAAGGTCCTCCTTGACCATTTGAATGGATATAATATAATTTTGTATTACCTCCATCAACTCTTTTAAAATAATTATTTCCCCATGAATACTTTTCCATTGTAAAATCCCATGTTTGTCAGAAAAAATCAACCTTGAAATAACACTATAAATTATTATATTGTAGAGTGTATAAAAAATATTATATTCAATGTTGTAAAAATATACATGTTTATACTGATAAAGAGTGGTGGGGTCTTCCACCTTGGAAATGGAAGCATATTTTTAAGTGTAGACCATGTTGTTAAAATATACAACTCAATAGAAGTCTTGTACAACCTCCCCAACATAGTCTATAACTATATCCCATTCTTTAGTAAAAAAATTACCCTAAAACCCTCAAGACCTGGCGAAATCTTGTTGATTCATATTGAACAATGATTCCTTTATATTTTCCTACATAGGGTTAAAAATCAAAACATAATTGTCTATAACTTCCACCATTTTTTTTATAATGTTTTTAAATACCTCCTCTCCAATATACTGGTTTTTTATTCTTCGTTGGTGTTATTTGTTCCATCTATAAAACTTTCATTATGTTCCAATGAAAACTTCCTATCCAGTTTTATATCTGATATTAATGAACCATCTTATAAATATATTTGGGTCTTCTTAATCACCATTTTTTTATTTTAATTTCACCTGAAAGTAAATAATATTTTTATCCCCCACATAGAACCATAAACCTATTTCAATTTTACAACCAACCCTTTCAATCTGCAATAGTTTCTCAAATAAAAAATTTATCTTATCATTATGTGATATAAATATATTATTATCCAAGCCAGCATGGATACTATCATTTAATTTTTCAATGTAATTCTTCATTCCAAAAAATTAGGTATCATCATCCAATTTTTAGACTACAACTCATTTATATCCATTATCATACACTTGAGTTATTTTTAACAAAAATCCGTGTAGTACCCCTCTATGGGTGATCCCATGGCTCTATATAAATCTGTAAAAAATTACCATCTGATGAAAATTTGAGGAATATAGTAACCATATACACCCCTTTTCCTACTTATTTAGAGTCACCATTAGTGTGGAGTGATCGTACAGTGACATGGTATGGTGGATGATCATGACCTCTTCAAATGTTTAGTGTCCATGATGATTCTAATGGCATGAATCCAGACTTCTCCAATTCCTACAAAAATAATTATAATTGTCCCACAATTTTTAATTAATTATTGATAAATCAATGTCTATAAGTGTAACATCCCAGGTAAATAAATAATAAAGAATTTTCATATTTATTAATATTTACGTATTAAATATTAATTTTAATTAAAAGGGGTTTCTACTTTCGATAGCGTACTCGATACGCAACGATGAGTTTCTTTGAAAACATACGTTGCACACTAGTAATAAAATAATATTATTTTAAATGTTAGTTTACACGTAGCCGTTGTACTGGCAGGAATGGATAAGAATAACTAAAATATGATTATATATGTTTTTAAATGTTTTTATATTTATCCAAAAAAGATAAAGGCTTAAAATACGGAAAGAATTCAATTTTAGGCATTTATACCCTAATTTTTCACTAAAGGTTCATTTATCGCCTTTTGATGGAGAACCCTCTTTAAATATAGTTTTGGTCACTCTTATACATTATTTTGGACCAAATAAAATCCTTCTTTATAATTGGGACATCAAAATTTACTTTGTGTATGTTTTTGTTATTTTTCCGATAAAGTTCATTTTTTATGAATAAGTGAAAAATGTTATATTCTAATTCAAAACCTCTTTTTAATATAATTTATTTATATGATTAGATAATATTTTGAATTGTTTTTAAAGTGAAATTAGAAAATATTTTTACCATTAAATCCAATAGTGGTCATTGGAATTAATTTCACTTTGAAATCGGACTTAAACTAGTATCAATCTTTTGATACTTTTTGTTACATAAAAACACGCTATTTGTTTTGACAGCGGGAGTTAATTATTAAATTAATTAATTTGACTTATATATTTTGAATTTTGTAAAATAGACTTCATTTTTGAATTCGGAATATCAAATATAGCTTAGGGTGATTTTTTTGTAATTTTCCAAAAAAACATTAATTTTTGATGAATAGTGAAATCACTAAGTGGTACTTATAAAAACTGATTTTTCAGTTAAATGAAATTTACCACTAATGTGTATTGAATTTTGAAAATCCGACATACATAGTTGTCATTAGTATGTAAAATGTGGTTCAATGGGTTAAAAATAATTTTTTGGTGAATAGTAATTTTTTTCATTAATCGCGATTAGAGGTAATTAGTGTAATTTAAGGTAAAAATGATATTATAAAAATGTGAAAACACCATAACACTTGTCCTACACCTATTGGGTGAGTCATGGCCGACCAAGACAACCCATGGGTCGATTTAGGGGACCCCATGGGGCCACTTGGGTGAGATAATGACTTTAATGCCTTTTTTTAAATAAAGGTGAAAATGACACTAACATAAAATGTTTTACTAAAAAAAATTTAGAAGGGGTTATACAAATCATATTTTTGTCTATAAATATTCATTAGAAATCTAAAAATATTTACTACATCATATTTGTTTTTTAATTTTTAGACATTAAATAAATTAAATTATTTATGACATCATGATGATGCAACGATGACCTCATTATTTAACGATTTAAATAAAATGGAAAGATAATGTAATATCTAAGACCTACACTTGTCCAAAAACTATTGGATTGGAATATTTCGAAGCCTTGTCATATTATCTTCGAAATATATCAATGTGGGACCATATAAATTCGAAACACTTTTGAAAATAAAATAATACTTTCATGATTTCCAAAAGTGCCCCTCCTCTCCTCTTATAAAAGGCCCCCACCTCTACCTCATTTCACACACTCCTCAAGCCTTTGGCTCAGAAAAACCCTGCCCATTTACTCTCTCCACATCCCTCTCCTCACCCTATAGGATTCCATTTGGGCAGAATCCATTCAAAGGAAGCTTTTAGGATCAAATCAAAAGGAGTTACACTTTTAAAGGTAATTCATTCTCTCATGTTCATTTGTTTTATTTTGCTTACCCAACCCCATAAACTCTTTTTATTTACTTATTTTGTAACAACACCAGTATCTTCAATATACTGGGATGTTGTTATAAGATTTATTCAAGCTCCACTCTCACACAACTACATCAAATGGTTAAAGAACATACGGTTTCCGTGGATGGCGAAATTCTGCCTCCTGAAACGATGATTGTTCAATACTCATTTAACACCTTCAAAGGTGGCCATTATGATGTCACTATTTTTATATATGATATATAATATGTTTATGTTTTTCTTAAGCTTCTGTTTTTTTCATTTTGGTCATACCTTTATGGTTTCCATTATGTGTAAACGCGATATCTTCATTTAAGGATGTGCGGACTACCGCCCCCTCAAAGTGATTTGATTCGTTAAATACCATATGTGGGACGTATAAAGGATGGAACTATGATATTATATATGATATTATACTAGAATTATAATATACCTTTATATCATTCTGATTCCATTCTATAAAATATGAAATAGAAATGAAAGTAGCGTTCATGCGTACGTACGGCTTACCGTCTCCATGAATGGTGCATTTTATTTCTTACCTCTAAATGATTATGTAATATTATAAATGCACATATATACTGGATATATATGATATATATGATATATACATCATGATTATAATTCTGTATATAATGGATACATGAACAACTTGTAATTATAAAGGGTTTATTTTGACTCAAGTAACAATGATCGTTAAAACGACCATTATTAACTTAAATAATTACATACTATTCATGACATGGAAATAAGTGATATATAAGGAATAATCAACTTGAAAAAGGTTCTTAAACAAGTTGAAATTAACTCAAGTTTATTATTCAGGAGATTAAAGAACGATCGGGTCAAGTCAGATACGAGGTAAGGGACTTCGTCTCAGTCTCCTTTCATTGAGGCATATTTCGTTTTATACACAACTTTCTTTTATACGGTGTATAAACCCCTTTGACTTTTACTTTTATACAAAAGGAATCGTTTTCTACGAAGCGCTTTACTAAAAGACAAAAAGGAATGTTTTTTTAACGTACGCGGTGACAACGACCTTTTCCGCCGCCGCGAGTATTATTTGGTCTTTGGCTTCCTCAACAAGCCGTAATGTTTTTAAAATAAAATAAATACCATATACTCTTTTATGTATTTTGGTATTGAAAATGGTTGTGATAAAGGATTCTATTATGATATATTGTGATTGAAATGTGGAAATGTTATCATTCCTTTATATTGGTTTTATGTTTTATGATTTTATATTGGTACATGGACATTTTAATGGGTGGTTACGTTATAAACCATATGACGGGTGGTGCCGTGAATACCAGGATGGGTGGTTATGTTATAACCTCCAATGCATTGGGTATGGAAGTCGGATGTATGGCTATTCCATTAAGTATGTATGGAAATTGGCCGTATGGCTATTCCATTAAGTGATATGTGTGGAAGTCGACCGTATGGTTATTCCACTTAAGTATGTTTATGTCACAAGTTACCTTTATATATGATATGTGTTCTTTATTTGGGTTTTTATGGTAACCCTTTGGTTACAAAAAGGTAAGTAATGATACTTTATTCAGTGAAGAGTTTTTACTACTTCATGAAGGTGAAGGTATTACTTTGATAGAGTATACATGTTTTACTTGATGTTTTAAAAAGTAATAGTTTTCATTCTTTGTGTATCCTTTACTGAGCTTTTTATGCTCACCCCAAGTTTTTCAAAATGTTTTTCACAGGACTTAAAGTGGAATAAGGTCAAGGATGGGATCAAGGTAATGTTATGCTATATAGGACATGGAACTAGACATGTTTCTTTTTAAGAGTTTTTTTATTATGGAATCTTAGTAGAAGTGTCTACTTTGTAATCTTTTGAGATGTAATAGTTATGTCCTAATTCTCTAAAACTCTAAACCTGAAAAGATCCTCAGTGTGAATTATTCATTTAATTCAATATTAAGTAAGGTTTAAGGATGGGGCCTTATAGTTGGTATCAAAGGTCGAATTAGACAACTTTAGGAGTTATAAAATTGTTAAGTTATAAGTTAAGTTATGATATGATTGAAATGATATAGCATTTACAGATTACCATGTTGCTTCACCAAAGATATTTCTGTGTTCAGAATGGTTTTCCGCAGAGGAAACAAAGCAGCTATGTTGGGACGACATCAGGAGGAAGACAACCTTCCAAATCAGCATCCTGAGATGGTCGGAATCGGAACTGAACAGTTTGTTGCAGGGATGGCACAGTTGACTCAGGCTATAAATGGTGGTGGTATCCATGCACGAGATCAGCCAGATCGACCACAGAGGAACATGTCAGTGGTGGAACATTTCATGAGGCAACATTCCCCATCATTTAGAGGATCATCTGACCCTGTGCAAGCTGAAGGGTGGATTAAAGCACTAGAGAAGATTTTTGATGTAATGGGGTGTTCAGAACATCAAAAGGTTAGCCTTGCTATTTACTGTTTTGAAGGTGAAGCTGATCAGTGGTGGCCGATGCTGTGAGTTGAAAAAGTAATGCTTCATTAACCACGCTACGTTTGGAACGAGATCCTTTGGTTTTTGATTTGATGAGCTTTGGCATAGAAGTTTTTGGTGCAGGAAGTCCTTCTATTTTGTTTCAGATATCAGTGAAATCTTCTCTATGAGATAGAATCAAGCAAGCACAGAAGCAAGACAGCAAGTTGCAGAAAAAGGTAGAGCTGGTTCAGAAATTTAAGTTGCCTGAATTCAACATTGATAATGATTGTGTTTTGAGGTATGGGAAGAGATTATGTGTGCCTTGTGATTCACAGTTGAAGAATGAGTTGTTATGTGAGGCTTATAGTTCTCTGTTTTCAGTTCATCCTGGCAGTACTAAGATGTACAGAGATCTGTGGGAGTATTACTGGTGGGATGGAATGAAAAGAGATATTGCTGATTTTACTATGAAGTGTTTGACTTGTTAGCAGGTTAAAGTAGAGTGGCAGTTACCTAGAGGTATGCTTCATCCTTTACCAGTTCCATAGTGGAAATGGGAAAAAATATCCATGGACTTTGTTGTGGGATTACCGAGGACATCTCGAGGTAATAATGCAATCTGGGTTATTGTTGATCGCTTGACCAAATCTGCTCATTTCCTTGCTATATGAGAAACTTTCTCTCTAGATCAACTTTCCCATTTGAATCTTAAAGAGATAGTCAGGTTACATGGAGTTCCTCTCTCCATTGTATCTGACCGTGATTCCAGATTTACTTCTAACTTTTGGAAAGGCCTTCAGAAGTCGTTGGGGTACTGAATTAAATTTTAGTACAGCTTTTAATCCTCAATCAGATGGGCAGTCATAATAAACAATTCAGACATTGGAGGATATGCTACGAGCTTGTTCGATGGATTATCAGGGAAGTTGGGACCAACATCTTTCTTTGGTTGAGTTTTCTTATAAGAACAGTTTTCATTCCAGTATACAGATGGCACCATTTGAGGCATTATATGGGAAGCGGTGTCGAACTCTAGAATTTTGGGATGAAGTGGGTGAAAGGATGTTGATGGGACCAGAATTGGTAGAAGAGATAGAAAATAAGGTTCAGTTGATTCAGAAACACATGAGAACAGCTCAGAGCAGGCAGAAGAGTTATGCGGATAACCGGAGGAATGATCTATCTTTCGAGGTAGGTGATCATGTTATTCTCAAGGTTTCTCCATGGAAAAGTGTGATAAGATTTGGTAAGAAAGGAAAGCTGGGTCCAAGGTTCATTGTACCATATGAAATTCTGGAGAAAGTTGGATTAGTTGCTTACCGAGTGGCTTTACCTCTGAGTTTATCTCAGGTACACAATGTTTTTCATGTTTCAATGTTGAGGAAGTATATGCCAGATCCATCTCATGTTTTGAGTCCGGAGGTAGTTCAACTGGAAGAGAACCTATCTTATGAAGAACAACCAGTCCAGATTCTTGACCACAGGGAGCTGGTGTTACGGAATAAGGTGATTCATCAGGTAAATGTTTTGTGGAAAAACCATGTGATTGAAGAGGCAACGTGGGAATCTGAAAATGCTATGAGGGATAAATACCCCCACTTATTTTGATTAGTGAATAAAATTGCGAGGACGCAATTCCCAAAAGGGGGGAAGGATGTAACATACCAGGTAAATAAAGAATAAAGAATTTTCATATTTATTAATATTTACGAATTAAATATTCATTTTAATTAAAAGGGGTTTCTGCTTTTGATAGCGTACTCGATACGCAACGAGGAGTTTCTTTGAAAACTTATGTTGCACACTAGTAATAAAATAATATTATTTTAAATGTTAGTTTACACGTAGCCGTTGTACTGGCGGGAATGAATAGGAATAACTAAAATATGATTATATTTGTTTTTAAATGTATTTATATTTATCCAATAAAAGATAAAGGCTTAAAATACGGAAAGAATTCAATTTTAGGCATTTATACCCTAATTTTTCACTAAAGGTTCATTTATCGCCTTTTGATGGCAAACCCTCTTTAAATATAGTTTTGGTCACTCTTATACATTATTTTGGACCAAATAAAATCCTTCTTTATAATTGGGACATCAAAATTTACTTTGTGTATGTTTTTGTTATTTTTCTGATACAGTTCATTTTTTATGAATAAGTGAAACATGTTGTATTCTAATTCAAAACCTCTTTTTTAATATAATTTATTTATATGATTAGATAATATTTTGAACTGGTTTTAAAGTGAAATTATATAATATTTTTACCATTAAATCCAATAGTGGTCGTTGGAATTAATTTCACTTTGAAATCGGACTTAAACTAGTATCAATCTTTTGATACTTATTATTTCATAAAAACACGCTATTTGTTTTGACAATAGGAGTTAATTATTAAATTAATTAATTTGACTTATATGTTTTGAATTTTGTAAAATAGACTTCAGTTTTGAATTCGGAATATCAAATATAGCTTAGGGTGAATTTTTGGTAATTTTCTGAAAAACATCAATTTTTGATGAATAGTGAAATCACTAAGTTGTACTTATAAAAACTGATTTTTCAGTTAAATGAAATTTTACCACTAATGTGTATTGAATTTTGAAAATCCGACATACATGGTTGTCATTAGTATGTAAAATGTGGTTTAATGGGATGAAAATAATTTTTTGGTGAGTAGTAACTTTTTTTCATTAATCGCGATTAGAGGTAATTAGTGTAATTTAAGGTAAAAATGACATTATAAAAATGTGAAAACACCATGAAACTTGTCCTACACCTATTGGGTGAGTCATGGCCGACCAAGAAAACCCATGGGTCGATTTAGGGGACCCCATGGAGCCACTTGGGTGAGATAATGACTTTAATGCCTTTTTTTAAATAAAGGTGAAAATGACACTAACATAAATTGTTTTACTAAAACAATTTTTAGAAGGGGTTATACTAATCATATTTTTGTCTATAAATATTAATTAGAAAGATAAAGAGATTTACTACATCATATTAGTTTTTTTTGTAATTTTTAGACATTAAATAAATTAAATTATTTATGACATCATGATGATGCAGCGATGACCTCATTATTTAACAATTTAAATAAAATGGAAAGATAATGTAATATCTAAGACCTACACTTGTCCAAAAACTATTTGATGGGAATATTTAGAAGCCTTTTCATCTTATCTTAGAAATATATCAATTTAGGACCTTATAAATTCGAAACAAATTTGAAAATAATATAATAGTTTCATGATTTCCAAAAGTGCCCCTCCTCTCCTCTTATAAAAGGCCCCCACCTCTACCTCATTTCACAAACTCCTCAAGCCTTTGGCTCGGCCAAACCCTGACCATTTACTCTCTCCACATCCCTCTCCTCATCCTATAGGATTTAATTTGGGCAGAATCCTTTCAAAATAAGCCTTTAGGCTCAAATCAAAAGGAGTTACACTTTTAAAGTTAATTCATTCTCTCATGTTCATTTGTTTTATTTTGCCTCTCCAACCCCCTAAACTCTTTTTATTTACTTATTTTGTAACAACACCAGTATCTTAAATATACTAGGATGTTGTTATAAGATTTATTAAATCTACACTCTCACACAACTACATCAAATGGTTAAAGAACATACGGTTTCCGTGGATGGCGAAATTCTGCCTCCCGAAACGATGATTGTTCCATACTCATTTAACACCTTCAAAGGTGGCCATTATGATGTCAATATTTTTATATATGATATATAATATGTTTATTGTTTCCTTAAGCTTCTGTTTTTTTTCATTTTGGGCATACTTTTATGGTTTCCATTATGTGTAAACCTGATATCTTCATTTACGGATGTGCGGACTACCGCCCGCTCAAAGTGATTTGATTCGTTAAATACCATATGTGGGACGTATAAAGGATGGAAATATGATATTATATATGATATTATACTGGAATTATAATATACCTTTATATCATTATGATTCCATTATATAAAATATGAAATAGAAATGAAAGTAGCGTTCATTCGTACGTACGGCTTACCGTCTCCATGAACGATGCATTTCATTTCTTACCTCTAAATGATTATGTAATATTATAAATGCACGTATATACTGGATATATATGATATATATGATATATAAATCATAATTATAATTCTGGATATAATGGATACATGATCAACTTGTAATTATAAAGGGTTTATTTTTACTCAAGAACCAATGATCGTTAAAACGACCATTATTAACTTAAATAATTACATAGTGTTCATGACATGGAAATAAGTGATATAAAAGGAATAATGAACTTGAAAAGGGTTCTTAAACAATTAGAAATTAACTCAAGTTTACTATTCAGGAGATTAAATAAGGGTCGGGTCAAGTCGGATACGAGGTAAGGGACTTCGTCTCAATCTCCTTTCATTGAGGCATATATCGTTTTATACACAACTTTCTTTTATACGGTGTATAAACCCCTTTGACTTTTACTTTTATACAAAAGGAATATTTTTCTACGAAGCCCTTTACTAAACGACAAGAAGGAATGTTTTTTAACGTACGCGGTGACAACGACCTTTTCCACCGCCACGAGTATTATTTGGTCTTTGGCTTCCTCAACAAGCCATAATGTTTTTAAAATAAAATAAATACCATATACTCTTTTATGTATTTTGGTATTGAAAATGGTTTTGATAAAGGATTCTATTATGATATATTATGATTGAAATGTGGAAATGTTATCATTCCTTTATATTGGTTTTATGTTTTATGATTTTATATTGGTACTTGGACATTTTAATGGGTGGTTACTTTATAAACCATATGACGGGTGGTGCCGTGAATACCAGGACAGTTGGTTACGTTATAACCTCCAATGCATTGGGTATGGAAGTTGGCCGTATGGCTATTCCATTATGTATGTATGGAAATTGGCTGTATGTCTATTCCATTAAGTAATATGTGTGGAAGTCGACCGTATGGTTATTCCACTTAAGTATGTTTATGTACCAAGTTACCTTTATAAATGCTATGTGTTCTTTATATGGGTTTTTATGGTAACCCTTTGGTTACAAAAAGGTAAGTAATGATACTTTATTCACTGAAGAGTTTTTACTAATTCATGAAGGTGAAGGTATTACTTTGATAGAGTATACATGTTTTACTTGATGTTTGAAAAAGTAACAATTTTCATTCTTTGTGTATCCCTTACTAAGCTTTTTATGCTCACCCCAAGTTTTTCGAAATGTTTTTCACCGGACATAAAGTGGAATAAGGTCAAGGATGGGATCAAGGGAATATCATGCTATATAAGACATGGAACTAGACATGTTTCTTTTTAAGAGTTTTTTACTATGGAAACTTAGTAGAAGTGTCTACTTTGTAATTTTTGAGATGTAATAGTTATGTCCTAATTCTCTAAAACTCTAAACCTGAAAAGATCCTCAATGTGAATTATTCATTTAATTCAATATTAAGTAAGGTTTAAGGCTGGGGCCTTATAGTTGGTATCAAAGGTTGATTTAGACAACTTTAGGAGTTAGAAAATTGTTAAGTTATAAGTTAAGTTGTGATATGATTGAAATGATATAGCATTTACAGATTACCATGTTGCTTCGCCTAAGATATTTCTGTGTTCAGAATGGTTTTCCGCAGAGGAAACAAAGATGCTATGTTGGGACGACATCAGGAGGAAGACAACCTTCCAAATCAGCATCCTGAGATGGTCGGAATCGGAACTGAACAGTTTGCTGCAGTGATGGCACAATTGACTCAGGCTATAAATGGTGGTGGTATCCATGCACGAGATCAGCCAGATCAACCACAGAGAAACATGTCAGTGGTGGAACATTTCATGAAGCAACACCCCCCATCATTCAGAGGATCATATGACCCTGTGCAAGCTGAAGGGTGGATTAAAGCACTGGAGAAGATTTTTGATGTCATGGGGTGTTCAGAACATCAAAAGGTTAGTCTTGCTGTTTACCGTTTTGAAGGTGAAGCTGATCAGTGGTGGCCGATGCTTCGAGTCGAAAATGTAATGCTTCATTAACCATGCTACTTTTGGAACGAGATCCTTTGGTTTTTGATTTGATTAGATTTGGCATAGAAGTTGTTGGTGCAGGAAGTCCTTATGTTTTGTTTCAGATATCAGTGAAATCTTCTCTATCAGAAAGAATCAAGCAAGCACAGAAGCAAGACAGTGAGTTGCAGAAAAAGGTAGAGCTGGTTCAGAAAGGTAAGTTTCCCGAATTCAACATTGATAATGATTGTGTTTTGAGGTTTGGGAATAGATTATGTGTGCCTTGTGATTCACAGTTGAAGAATGAGTTGTTATGTGAGGCTCATAGTTCTCTATTTTTAGTTCGTCCTGGCAGTACTAAGATATACAGAGATCTTCGGGAGTATTATTGGTGGGATGGAATGAAAAGAGATATTGCTGATTTTACTGTGAAGTGTTTGACTTGTCAGCAGGTTAAAGAAGAGTGGAAGTTACCTAAAGGGATGCTTCATCCTTTACCAGTGCCAGAGTGGAAATGGAAAAACATATCTATGGACTTTGTTGTGGGATTACCGAGGACATCTCGAGGTAATAATGCAATCTGGGTTATTGTTGATTGCTTGACCAAATCTGCTCATTTCCTTGCTATATGAGAAACTTTCTCTCTAGGTCAACTTTCCCGTTTGTATCTTAAAAAGATAGTCAGGTTACATGGAGCTCCTCTATCCATTGTATCTGACCGTGATTCCAGATTTACTTCTAACTTTTGGAAAGGCCTTCAGAAGTCGTTGGGGTACTGAATTAAATTTTAGTACAGCTTTTCATCCTATATCAGATGGGCAGTCAGAACGAACAATTCAGACATTAGAGGATATGCTACGAGCTTGTTCGATGGATTATCCGGGAAGTTGGGACCAACATCTTTCTTTGGTTGAGTTTTCTTATAATAACAGTTTTCATTCCAGTATACAGATGGCACCATTTGAGGCATTATATGGGAAGCGGTGTCGAACTCCAGCATTTTGGGATAAAGTGGGTGAAAGGAAGTTGATGGGACCAGAATTGGTAGAAGAGATGGCAGAAAAGGTTCAGTTGATTCAGAAACAAATGAGAACAGCTCAGAGCAGGCAGAAGAGTTATGCGGATAACCGGAGGAAGGATCTATCTTTCGAGGTAGGTGATCATGCTATTCTCACGGTTTCTCCATGAAAAAGTGTGATGAGATTTGGTAAGAAAGGAAAGCTGAGTCCAAGGTTCATTGGACCATATGAAATTCTGGATAAAGTTGGATCAGTTGCTTACTGAGTGGCTTTACCTCAGAGTTTCTCTCGGGTACACAATGTTTTTCATGTTTCAATGTTGAGGAAGTATATGCCAGATTCATCTCATGTTTTGAGTCCAGAGGTAGTTCAGTTGGAAGAGAACCTATCTTATGAAGAAAAACCGGTCTAGATTCATGACCACAGGGAGCAGGTGTTACAGAATAAGGAGATTCATCAGGTAAAGGTTTGGTGGAAAAACCATGTGATTGAAGAGGCAACGTGGGAATCTGAAAATGCTATGAGGGACAAATACCCCCACTTATTTTGATAAGTGAATAAAATTGCGAGGACGCAATTCCCAAAAGGGGGGAAGGATGTAACATCCCAGGTAATTAATGAATAATGACTTTTCATATTTATTAATATTTATGAATTAAATATTAATTTTAATTAAAATGGGTTTCTACTTTCAATAGCATACTCGATACGCAACGATGAGTTTCTTTGAAAACTTACGTTGCACACTAGTAATAATATAATATTGTTTTAAATGTTAGTTTACACGTAGCCGTTGTACTGGCGGGAATGGATAGAAATAAATAAAATATGATTATATATGTTTTTAAATGTTTTTATATTTATCCAATAATAGATAAAGGCTTAAAATATGGAAATAATTCAATTTTAGGCATTTATACCCTAATTTTTCACTAAAGGTTCATTTATCGCTTTTTGATGGAGAACCCTCATTAAATATAGTTTTGGTCACTCTTATAAATTCTTTTGGACCAAATAAAATCCTTCTTTATAATTGGGACATCAAAATTTACTTTCTGTATGTTTTTGTTATTTTTCCGATAAAGTTCATTTTTTATGAATAAGTGAAAAATGTTGAATTCTAATTCAAAAACTCATTTTAATATAATTTATTTATATGATTAGATAATATTTTGAATTGGTCTTAAAGTGAAATTAGAAAATATTTTTACCATTAAATCCAATAGTGGTCGTTGGAATTAATTTCACTTTGAAATCGGACTTAAACTAGTATCAATCTTTTGATACTTACTGTTTCATAAAAACACGTTATTTGTTTTGACAGCGGGAGTTAATTATTAAATTATTTTTTTTGACATATATGTTTTGAATTTTTTAAAATAGACTTCATTTTTGAATTCATAATATCAAATACAGATTAGGGTGATTTTTTGGTATTTTTCTGAAAAACTTCAATTTTTGATGAATAGTGAAATCACTAAGTGGTACTTATAAAAACTGATTTTTCAGTTAAATGAAAGTTTACCACTAATGTGTATTGAATTTTTAAAATCCGACATACATGGTTGTCATTAGTATGTAAAATGTGGTTCAATGGGATGAAAATAATTTTTTGGTGAATAGTAACTTTTTTTCATTAATCTCGATTAGAGGTAATTAGTGTAATTTAAGGTAAAAATGATATTATAAAAATGTGAAAATACCATGAAACTTGTCCTACACCTATTGGGTGAGCCATGGCCGACCAAGACAACCCATGGGTAGATTTAGGGGACCCCATGGAGCCACATGTGTGAGATAATGACTTTAATGCTTTTTTTTAAATAAAGGTGAAAATGACACTAACATAAATTGTTTTACTAAAACAATTTTTAGAAGGGGTCATACTAATCATATTATTGTATATAAATATTCCTTAGAAAGATATAAAGATTTACTACATCATATTAGTTTTTTTTTAATTTTTAGACATTAAATAAATTAAATTATTTATGACATCATGATGATGCAACGATGACCTCATTATTTAATGATTTAAATAAAATGAAAAGATAATGTAATATCTAAGACCTACACTTGTCCAAAAACTATTGGATGGGAATATTTCGAAGCCTTGTCATCTTATCTTAGAAATATATCAATTTGGGACCTTAGAAATTCGAAACACTTTTGAAAATAAAATAATAGTTTCATGATTTCCAAAAGTGCCCCTCCTCTCCTCTTATAAAAGGCCCCCACCTCTACCTCATTTCACACACTCCTCAAGCCTTTGGCTCGGCCAAACCCTGCCAATTTACTCTCTCCAAATCCCTCTCCTCATCCTAGAGGATTCAATTTGGGCAGAATCATTTCAAAGGAAGCCTTTAGGCTCAAATAAAAAGGAGTTACACTTTTAAAGGTAATTCATTCTCTCATGTTCATTTGTTTTATTTTGCTTCTCCAACCCCCTAAAGTCTATTTATTTACTTATTTTGTAACAACACCAGTATCTTCAATATAATAGGATGTTGTTATAAGATTTATTCGAGCTACACTCTCACATAACTACATCAAATGGTTAAAGAACATACGGTTTCCGTGGATGGCGAAATTCTGCCTCCCGAAACGATGATTGTTCAATACTCATTTAACACCTTCAAAGGTGGCCATTATGATGTCACTATTTTTATATATGATATATAATATGTTTATGTTTTCCTTAAGCTTCTGTTTTTTTAATTTTTGGCACACCTTTATGGTTTCCATTATGGGTAAACGCAATATCTTCATTTAAGGAAGTGCGGACTACCGCCCCCTCAAAGTGATTTGATTCATTAAATACCATATGTGGGACGTATAAAGGATGGAACTATGATATTATATATGATATTATACTGGAATTATAATATAACTTTATATAATTATGATTCCATTCTATAAAATACGAAATAGAAATGAAAGTAGCGTTCATGCGTACGTACGGCTTACCGTCTCCATGAACAGTGCATTTCATTTCTTACCTATAAATGATTATGTAATATTATAAATGCACGTATATACTAGATATATATGATATATATTATATATACATCATGATTATAATTCTGGATATAATGGATACATTAACAACTGGTAATTATAAAGGGTTTATTTTGACTCAAGTACCAATGATCGTTAAAACGACCATTATTAACTTAAATAAGTACATAGTGTTCATGACATGGAAATAAGTGATAAAAAAGGAATAATGAACTTGAAAAAGGTTCTTAAACAAGTAGAAATTAACTCATGTTTATTATTCATGAGATTAAAGAACGGTCGGGTCAAGTCGGATACGAGGTAAGGGACTTCATCTCAATCTCCTTTCATTGAGGCATATTTCGTTTTATACACAACATTCTTTTATACGGTGTATAAACCCCTTTGACTTTTAGTTTTATACAAAAGGAATCTTTTTCTATGAAGCACTTTACTAAACAAAAAAAAGGAATGTTTTTTTAACGTACGCAGTGACAACGACCTTTTCCGCCACCGTGAGTATTTTTTGGTCTTTGGCTTCCTCAGCAAGCCGTAATGGTTTTAAAATAAAATAAATACAATATACACTTTTATGTATTTTGGTATTGAAAATGGTTTTGATAAAAAATTCTATTTTGATATATTGTGATTTAAATGTGGAAATGTTATCATTCCTTTATATTGGTTTTATGTTTTAAGATTTTATATTGGTACTTGGACATTTTAACGGGTGGTTACGTTATAAACCATATGACGGGTGGTGCCGTGAATACCAGGACGGGTGGTTATGTTATAACCTCCAATGCATTGGGTATGGAAGTTGGCCGTATGGATATTCCATTAAGTATGTATGGAAATTGGCCGTATGGCTATTCCATTAAGTAATATGTGTGGAATTCGACCGTATGGTTATTCCACTTAAGCATGTTTATGTCCCATGTTACCTTTATATATGCTATGTGTTCATTATATGGGTTTTTATGGTAACCCTTTGGTTACAAAAAGGTAAGTAATGATACTTTATTCAATGAAGAGTTTTTACTACTTCATGAAGGTGAAGGTATTACTTTGATAGAGTATACATGTTTTACTTGATGTTTGAAAAAGTAACAGTTTTCATTCTTTGTTTATCCCTTACTGAGCTTTTTATGCTCACCTAAAGTTTTTCGAAATGTTTTTCACAGGACTTAATGTGGAATAAGGTCAAGGATGGGATCAAGGAAATGTCATGCTATATAAGACATGGAACTAGACATGTTTCTTTTGAAGAGTTTTTTTATTATGGAAACTTAGTAGAAGTGTCTACTTTGTAATCCTTTGAGATGTAATAGTTATGTCCTAATTCTCTAAAACTCTAAACCTGAAAAGATCCTCAATGTGAATTATTCATTTAATTCAATATTAAGTAAGGTTTAAGGCTGGGGCCTTATAGTTGGTATCAATGGTCGGTTTAGACAACTTTAGGAGTTAGAAAATTGTTAAGTTATAAGTTAAGTTATGATATGATTGAAATGATATAGCATTTACAGATTACCATGTTGCTTCGCCTAAGATATTTCTGTGTTCAGAATGGTTTTTTGCGGAGGAAACAAAGAAGCTATGTTGGGAAGACATTAGGAGGAATACAACCTTCCAAATCAGCATCCTTAGATGGTCGGAATCTGAACCGAACAGTTTGTTGCAGTGATGGCACAGTTGACTCATGCTATAATTGGTGGTGGTATCCATGCACGAGATCAGCCAGATCAACCACAGAGGAACATGTCAGTGGTGGAACATTTCATGAGGAAACATCCCCCATCATTCAGAGGATCATCTGACCCTGTGCAAGCTGAAGGGTTGATTAAAGCACTGGAGAAGATTTTTGATGTCATGGGGTGTTCAGAACATCAAAAGGTTAGTCTTTCTATTTACCGTTTTGAAGGTGAAGCTGATCAGTGGTGTCCAATGCTTTGAGTTGAAAAAGTAATGCTTCATTAACCATGCTACGTTTGGAACGAGATCCTTTGGTTTTTGATTTTATGAGATTTGGCATAGAAGTTGTTGGTGCAGGAAGTCCTTCTGGTTTGTTTTAGATATCAGTGAAATCTTATCTCTGAGACAGAATCAAGCAAGCACAGAAGCAAGACATCGAGTTGCAGAAAAAGGTAGAGCTGGTTCAGAAAGGTAAGTTGCCTGAATTCAACATTGATAATGATTGTGTTTTGAGGTTTGGGAAGAGATTATGTGTTCCTTGTGATTCACAGTTGAAGAATGAGTTGTTATGTGAGGCTCATAGTTCTCCGTTTTCAGTTCATCCTGGGAGTACTAAGATGTACAGAGATCTGCGGGAGTGTTACTGGTGGGATGGAATGAAAAGATATATTGCTGATTTTACAATGAAGTGTTTGACTTGTCAGCAGGTTAAAGCAGAGTGGCACTTAGCTAAAGGGATGCTTCAACCTTTACCAGTGCCAGAGTGGAAATGGGAAAACATATCCATGGACTTTGTTGTGGGATTACCGAGGACATCTCGAGGTAATAATTCAATCTGGGTTATTGTTGATCGCTTGACTAAATCTGCTCATTTCCTTTCTATACGAGAAACTTTATCTCTAGATCAACTTTCCTATTTGTATCTTAAAGAGATAGTTAGGTTACATGGAGATCCTCTCTCCATTGTATCTAACCGTGATTCCAGATTTACTTCTAACTTTTGGAAAGGCCTTCAGAAGTCGTTGGGGTACTGAATTAAATTTTAGTACAGATTTTCATCCTCAATCAGATGGGCAGTCAGAACGAACAATTCAGACATTGGAAGATATGCTACATGTTTGTTCGATGGATTATCCGGGATGTTGGGACCAACAGCATTCTTTGGATGAGTTTTCTTATAATAACAGTTTTCATTCTAGTATACAGATGGCACCATTTGAGGCATTATATGGGAAGCGGTGTCGAACTCCAGCATTTTGGGATGAAGTGGGTGAAAGGAAGTTGATGGGACCAGAATTGGTAGAAGAGATGGAAGAAAAGGTTCAGTTGATTCAGAAACACATGAGAACAGCTCAGAGCAGGCAGAAGAGTTATGCGGATTACCGGAGGAAGGATCTATCTTTCGAGGTAGGTGATCATGTTATTCTCAAGGTTTATCCATGGAAAAGTGTGATGAGATTTGGTAAGAAAGGAAAGCTGAGTCCAAGGTTCATTGGACCATATGAAATTCTGGAGAAAGTTGGATCAGTTGCTTACCGAGTGGCTTCACCTCCAAGTTTATCTCAGGTACACAATGTTTTTCATGTTTCAATGTTGAGGAAGTATATGCCAGATCCATCTCATGTTTTGAGTCCAGAGGTAGTTCAGCTGGAAGATAACCTATCTTATGAAGAACAACCAGTCCAGATTTTTGACCACAGGGAGCAGGTGTTACGGAATAAGGTGATTAATCAGGTAAAGGTTTTGTGGAAAAACCATGTGATTGAAGAGGCAACGTGGGAATCTGAAAATGCTATGAGGGATAAATACCCCCACTTATTTTGATAAGTGTATACAATTGTGAGTATGCAATTCCCAAAAGGGGGGAAGGATGTAACATCCCAGGTAATTAAAGAATAAAGAACTTTCATATTTATTAATATTTACGAATTAAATATTAATTTTAATTAAAAGGGGTTTCTACTTTCAATAGCGTACTCGATACGCAATGATGAGTTTCTTTGAAAACTTACGTTGCACACTAGTAATAAAATAATATTATTCTAAATGTTAGTTTACACGTAGCCATTTTACTGGAGGGAATGGATATGAATAACTAAAATATGATTATATATGTTTTTAAATGTTTTTATATTTATCCAATAAAAGATAAAAGCTTAAAATACGAAAAGAATTCAATTTTAGGCATTCATACCCTAATTTTTCACTAAAGGTTCATTTATCACCTTTTGATGGGAACCCTCTTTAAATATATTTTTGGTCACTATTATACATTCTTTTGGACCAAATAAAATCCTTCTTTATAATTGGGACATCAAAATTTACTTTGTGTATGTTTTTGTTATTTTTCCGATAAAGTTCATTTTTTATGAATAAGTGAAAAATGTTGTCTTCTAATTCAAAACCTCTTTTTAATATAATTTATTTATATGATTAGATAAAATTTTTAATTGGTTTTAAAGTGAAATTAGAAAATATTTTTACCATTAAATCCAATAGTGGTCGTTGGAATTAATTTCACTTTGAAATCAGACTTAAACTAGTATCAATCTTTTGATACTTATTGTTTCATAAAAATACGCTATTTGTTTTGACAGTGGGAGTTAATTATTAATTTAATTAATTTGACTTATATGTTTTGAATTTTGTAAAATAGACTTCATTTTTGAATTCGGAATATCAAATATACCTTAGGGTGAATTTTTGGTAATTTTCTGAAAAACATCAATTTTTGATGAATAGTGAAATCACTAAGTGGTACTTATAAAATCTTATTTTTCAGTTAAATGAAAGTTTACCACTAATGTGTGTTGAATTTTGAAAATCTGACATACATGGTTGTCATTAGTATGTAAAATGTGGTTCAATGGGATGAAAATAAATTTTTGGTGAATAGTAACTTTTTTCATTAATCGCGATTAGAGGTAATTAGTGTAATTTAAGGTAAAAATGATATTATAAAAATGTGAAAACACCATGACACTTGTCCTACACCTATTGGGTGAGTCATGGCCGACCAAGACAACCCATGGGTCGATTTAAGGGACCCCATGGAGCAACTTGGGTGAGATAATGACTTTAATGCATTTTTTTTAAATAAAGGTGAAAATGACACTAACATAAATTGTTTTACTAAAACAATTTTTAGAAGGGGTTATACTAATCATGTTTTTGTCTATAAATATTCATTAGAAATCTAAAAATATTTACTAAATCATATATTTTTTTTTTGTAATTTTTAGACATTAAATAAATTAAATTATTTATGACATCATAATGATGCAGTGATGACCTCATTATTTAACGATTTAAATAAAATGGAAAGATAATGTAATATCTAATACCTACACTTGTCCAAAAACTATTGGATGAAAATATTTCGAATCCTTGTCATATTACCTTCGAAATATATCAATGTGGGACCTTAGAAATTCGAAACACTTTTGAAAATAAAATAAAAGTTTCATGATTTCCAAAAGTGCCCCTCCTTTCCTCTTATAAAAGGCCCCCACCTCTACCTCATTTCACACACTCCTCAAGCCATTGGCTCGGCCAAACCCTGGCCATTTACTCTCTCCACATCCCACTCCTCATCCTAGAGGATTCCATTTGGGCATAATCCTTTCAAAGGAAGCCTTTAGGCTCAAGTCAAAAGGAGTTACACTTTTAAAGGTAATTCATTCTCTCATGTTCATTTGTTTTATTTTGCTTATCCAACCCCCTAAACTCTTTTTATTTAATTCTTTTGTAAAAACAAAAGTATCTTAAATATACTAGGATGTTGTTATAAGATTTATTCGAGCTACACTCTCACACAACTACATCAAATGGTTAACGAACATACAGTTTCAGTGGATGGCGAAATTCTGCCTCCCGAAACGATGATTGTTCAATACTCATTTAACACCTTCAAAGGTGGCCATTATGATGTCACTATTTTTATATATGATATATAATATGTTTATGTTTTCCTTAATCTTATGTTTTTTTCATTTTGGGCATACCTTTATGGTTTCCATTATGGGTAAACGCGATATCTTCATTTAAGGAAGTACGGACTACCGCCCCCTTAAAGTGATTTGATTCGTCAAATACCATATGTGGTACGTATAAAGGATGGAACTATGATATTATATATGATATTATACTGGAGTTATAATATACCTTTATATAATTATGATTCCATTCTATAAAATACGAAATAGAAATGAAAGTAGCGTTCATGCGTACGTACGGCTTACCGTCTCCATGAATGGTGCATTTCATTTATTACCTATAAATGATTATGTAATATTATAAATGCACGCATATACTGGATATAAATGATATATATGATATATAAATCATGATTATAATTCTGGATATAATGGATACATGAACAACTTGTAATTATAAAGGGTTTATTTTGACTCAAGTACCAATGATCACTACTGGAAATAGAGGATTTCCCAACGGTTTAGAACCGTTGGGAAAGGCCTGGGAACCGTTGGTATATGTTATACCAACGGTTCTGCCAACCGTTGGCAAGTAAGCCGTTGGGAAAAACTTTTCCCAACGGTTTACATTGAACCGTTGTTATAGGTGGAGAAAAATACTAAAAAACATTCCCAACGGTTGACAACCGTTGGCAAAACTCAGAACACTGTTTTTCCCAACGGTTTTGAAAACCGTTGGGAAAAACCAATAGTTTTGATGAACTCTTTCCCAACGGTTCTAAACCGTTGGGAAAAGAGTTATTACCAACGGTTCATAGAACCGTTGGTAAAAACATATTTTTAAGATTCTATGCCAACGGTTTAAAACTGTTGGCATACCCTAGGCTGCAAATTGCAGCAGCCTGCAATTTGCACAGCGCTCTGTACATCAGCCACCTCTCATCTCATCAGGCCTCATTCTCACCTCATTTTCGATTTGTACCTATAATAAACTAAAACATACATATACAATTACGAAAAAATTCATACACATTTAACATATAATGGATCCTGAAACTATACACATCCATAATTAATTTACAATTCAAAAACATACATAATTCATATATAATTCAATTTAAAATTTAGATGACAATTATATGTGGAATCCGATTGAGACGGGGATGATTGGTACACGTCACATATGAACCATGGATCGTTATCCTAAATTTTCAATGGAAACCGAATGCGTTTGGTCGGTTTTGCGTATGCCAGTTCTTTTCACTTATAATACTACCCATTTTAAACAAAACAGACACAGTTAGAGCGGTGTTGGCCACACCGCGCCTCGGATTGAGTCGGGGATGACTCGTACACCTCACATATGACCCATGAATCGTTCTCCTAAAGTTTCAACAGAAACCGAATGCGTTTGGTCGGTTTTCCGTATGTACTTAAAATGATGTCCATTTTAATCAAAAGAGATCCACTTAGACTGATCCCGGCCACACCGCGACACGGATTGAGCCCGAGTGGGCTCGTACATGTCACATATGACTGATGGATCGTTGTGATAAATTATCAACAGATTCGGAATGCGTTTGGTCGGTTTTGCGTATGCCAGTTGTTTATTTCACTTATAATCATGTCCATTTTAAACAAAAGATACACAGTTAGAACGGTGTCGGCCACACCGCTCCTCGGATTGAGCCGGGATTGACTCGTACACATCACATACGACCCATGGATCCTTGTGCTAAAGTATCGACACAGTCCGAATGCCTTTGGTCGGTTTTTCGTATGTCACTTGATGATTTTCACTTAAAATGACGTCTTTTTGAAACAAAAGACCGACACTTTGAGTGGTGTTGGCCACACCGCGTCTCCGATTGTGGCGGGGTTGATTCGTACACGTCACATATGACCCATGGATCATTCTCCTAAAGTTTCAATGGAAAACGAATCCGTTTGCTCGTTTTTCCGTATGTACTTAAAATGGTGTTCATTTTAAACAAAAGAGAGCCACTTAGACTTATCCCGGCCACACCGCGACTCGGATTCATCCCGGGTTGGCTCGTACACGTCACATATGACCCATGGATTTTTGGGATAAATTATCAACAGATTCGAAATGCGTTTGGTCGGTTTTCCGTATGTCAGTTGATGCTTTTCACTTAAAATGACGTCCTTTTGAAACAAAAGACGGACACTTTGAGTGGTGCCGGCCACACCGCGTCTCCGGATTGAGATGAAACCACCGTGCAACATTCTAATTATTATTCGTGACGTGTACGCGCAGACGACACGTCAATCGGACGTGCCGTGTGCCCGCGGAGACCGACAACGCAGTTCTGGTGTCATAAACGGCCAAAACGGGCGTCCAACGGTCAAATTCATAGCGGACGACCTCGGATTGAGCTGAAACCACCGAGAAACATTCAAATTATTATTCGTGACATGCACGCGCAGACGGCACGTCAATCGGACGTGCGGTTTGCCCGGTACGGCTCAATATTCTTGTTTTAAGTGATGCGCGCGCTTCGTAAACGCGCGTGAGGGGGGTCCAAACGGGCCGAACGATGTCGGAATGGCCTGAAATCAGACGACAAATACGGGTGAGTGATTTCTGAAGTGGTCGAGCAGACGGCACATCAATCGGGCATGACCTGTGCCCGCGGTGGCCGAGAACGCAGTTCGGGTGTCATAAACGGCCAAAACGGGCGTTAAATGGTCAAATTCATAGCGGACGACCAGAGATTCACCCGAAACCACCGTGCAACATTCTAATTATTATTTGTGACGTGTACGCGCAGACGGCACGTCAATCGGACGTGCGGTTTGCCCGGTACAGCTCAATATTCGTGTTTTAAGTGATGCGCACGCTTCGAAACGCGCGTGAGGGGGGTCCAAACGGGCCGAACGATGTCGGAATGGCCTGAAATCAGACGACAAATACGGGTGAGTGATTTATGAAGTGGTTGAGCAGACGGCACGTCAATCGGACGTGCCGTGTGCCCGCGGTGACCGACAACGCAGTTATGGTGTCATAAACGGCCAAAACGGGCGTCCAACGGTCAAATTCATAGCGGACGACCACGGATTCACCCGAAACCACCGTGAAACATTCTAATTATTATTCGTGACGTGTACGCGCAGACGGCACGTCAATCGGACATGCGGTTTGCACGGTACGGCTCAATATTCGTGTTTTAAGTAATGTGCGCGCTTCGTAAACGCGCGTGAGGGGGGTCCAAACGGGCCGAACGATGTCGGAATGGCCTGAAATCAGACGACAAGTACGGGTGAGTGATTTATGAAGTGGTCGAGTATACGGCACATCAATCGGACTTGTCGTGTGCCCGCGGTGACCGACAACGCAGTTATGGTGTCATAAACGGCCAAAACGGGCGTCCAACGGTCAAATTCATAGCGGACGACCACAGATTCACCCGAAACCACCGTGAAACATTCTAATTATTATTCGTGAGGTGTAAGCGCAGACGGCACGTCAATCGGACGTGCCGTGTGCCCGCGGTGACCGACAACGCAGTTATGGTGTCATAAACGACCAAAACGGGCGTCCAACGGTCAAATTCATAGCGGACGACCTCGGATTGAGCTGAAACCACCGAGAAACATTCTAATTATTATTCGTGACGGGTACGCGCAGACGGCACGTCAATCGGACGTGCGGTTTGCCCGGTACGGCTCAATATTCTTGTTTTAAGTGATGCGCGCGCTTCGTAAACGCGCGTGAGGGGGGTCCAAACGGGCCGAACGATGTCGGAATGGCCTGAAATCAGACGACAAATACGGGTGAGTGATTTCTGAAGTGGTCGAGCAGACGGCACATCAATCGGACATGACCTGTGCCCGCGGTGACCGAGAACGCAGTTCGGGTGTCATAAACGGCCAAAACGGGCGTTAAACGGTCAAATTCATAGCGGACGACCAGAGATTCACCCGAAACCACAGTGAAACATTCTAATTATTATTTGTGACGTGTACGCGCAGACGGAACGTCAATCGGACGTGCGGTTTGCCCGGTACGGCTCAATATTCGTGTTTTAAGTGATGCGCACGCTTCGAAACGCGCGTGAGGGGGGTCCAAACGGGCCGAACGATGTCGGAATGGCCTGAAATCAGACGAAAAATACGGGTGAGTGATTTATGAAGTGGTCGAGCAGACGGCGCGTCAATCGGACGTGCCGTGTGCCCGCGGTGACCGACAACGCAGTTATGGTGTCATAAACGGCCAAAACGGGCGTCCAACGGTCAAATTCATAGCGGACGACCACGGATTCACCCGAAACCACCGTGAAACATTCTAATTATTATTCGTGATGTGTACGCGCAGACGGCACGTCAATCGGACATGCGGTTTGCACGGTACGACTCAATATTCGTGTTTTAAGTGATGCGCGTGCTTCGTAAACGCGCGTGAGGGGGGTCCAAACGGGCCGAACGATGTCGGAATCGCCTGAAATCAGACGAAAAATACGGGTGAGTGATTTCTGAAGTGGTCGAGCAGACGGCACGTCAATCGGACTTGTCGTGTGCCCGCGGTGACCGACAACGCAGTTATGGTGTCATAAACGGCCAAAACGGGCGTCCAACGATCAAATTCATAGCGTACGACCTCAGATTGAGCTGAAACCACCGTGAAACATTCTAATTATTATCCGTGACGTGTACGCGCAGACGGCACGTCAATCGGACGTGCCGTGTGCCCGCGGTGACCGACAACGCAGTTATGGTGTCATAAACGGCCAAAACGGGCGTCCAACGGTCAAATTCATAGCGGACGACCACGTATTCACCCGAAACCACCGTGAAACATTCTAATTATTATTGTTGACGTGTACGTGCAGACGGCACGTCAATCGGACGTGCGGTTTGCCCGGTACGGCTCAATATTCTTGTTTTAAGTGATGTGCGCGCTTCGTAAACGCGCGTGAGGGGGGTCCAAACGGGCCGAACGATGTCGGAATGGCCTGAAATCAGACGACAAATACGGGTGAGTGATTTCTGAAGTGGTCGAGCAGACGGCACGTCAATCGGACGTGCCGTGTGCCCGCGGTGACCGACAACGCAGTTATGGTGTCATAAACGGCCAAAACGGGCGTCCAACGGTCAAATTCATAGCGGACGACCACAGATTCACCCGAAAACACCGTGAAACATTCTAATTATTATTTGTGACGTGTACGCGCAGACGGCACGTCAATCGGACGTGCGGTTTGCCCGGTACGGCTCAATATTCTTGTTTTAAGTGATGCGCGCGCTTCGTAAACGCGCGTGAGGGGGGTCCAAACGGGCCGAACGATGTCGGAATGGCCTGAAATCAGACGAAAAATACGGGTGAGTGATTTCTGAAGTGGTCGAGCAGACGGCACGTCAATCGGACGTGCCATGTGCCCGCGGTGACCGACAACGCAGTTATGGTGTCATAAACGGCCAAAACGGGCGTCCAACGGTCAAATTCATAGCGGACGACCACGGATTCACCCGAAACCACCGTGAAACATTCTAATTATTATTTGTGACGTGTACACGCAGACGGCACGTCAATCGGACGTGCGGTTTGCCCGGTACGGCTCAATATTCTTGTTTTAAGTGATGCGCGCGCTTCGTAAACGCGCGTGAGGGGGGTCCAAACGGGCCGAACGATGTCGGAATGGCCTGAAATCAGACGACAAATACGGGTGAGTGATTTCTGAAGTGGTCGAGCAGACGGCACATCAATCGGACGTGCCGTGTGCCCGCGGTGACCGACAACGCAGTTATGGTGTCATAAACGGCCAAAACGGGCGTCCAACGGTCAAATTCATAGCGGACGACCACGGATTCACCCGAAAACACCGTGAAACATTCTAATTATTATTTGTGACGTGTACGCGCAGACGGCACGTCAATCGGACGTGCGGTTTGCCCGGTACGGCTCAATATTCTTGTTTTAAGTGATGCGCGCGCTTCGTAAACGCGCGTGAGGGGGGTCCAAACGGGCCGAACGATGTCGGAATGGCCTGAAATCAGACGACAAATACGGGTGAGTGATTTCTGAAGTGGTCGAGCAGACGGCACGTCAATCGGACGTGCCGTGTGCCCGCGGTGACCGACAACGCAGTTATGGTGTCATAAACGGCCAAAACGGGCGTCCAACGGTCAAATTCATAGCGGACGACCACGGATTCACCCGAAACCACCGTGAAACATTCTAACTATTATTCGTGACGTGTACGCGCAGACGGCACGTCAATCGGACATGCGGTTTGCACGGTACGACTCAATATTCGTGTTTTAAGTGATGCGCGCGCTTCGTAAACGCGCGTGAGGGGGGTCCAAACGGGCCGAACGATGTCAGAATCGCCTGAAATCAGACGACAAATACGGGTGAGTGATTTATGAAGTGGTCGAGAAGACGGCACGTCAATCGGACTTGTCTTGTGCCCGCGGTGACCGACAACGCAGTTATGGTGTCATAAACGGCCAAAACGGGCGTCCAACGGTCAAATTCATAGCGGACGACCACGGATTCACCCGAAACCACCGTGAAACATTCTAACTATTATTCGTGACGTGTACGCGCAGACGGTTTCAACACAATCCGAATGCGTTTGGCCAGTTTTCCGTATGCCAGTTGATGGTTTTCACTTAAAATGATGTCCTTTTGAAACAAAAGACATACACTTTGAGTTGTTCCGACCACACCGTGCCTCGGATTGAGGCGGGGATGACTCGTACACGTCACATATGACCCATGGATCGTTTTCCTAAAGCATCAACACATTTCGAATGCGTTTGGTCAGTTTTTCGTATGTCACTTTTTGTTTTCACTTAAAATCTTATGGAAATTCATATAGAATATTTTTATATCATATTTAGTATGGATTAGATTTTAGTTGATCGTGCTATGAAACATTTCAGAGCTAATGAAATTAAGGAAGGTGGAGGGGCTGTCCGGGGGGCTGTCCGGGGGGGCTGTCCGGTGGGTGTCCGGGGGGCTGTCCGGGGACCAAGGAGGAGGGTGGGGGGGCTGTGCGGGGTCTGTCCGGGGGGTGTTTGGGAGTTGTTCAGGGGGTTGTCCGGGGTTGTTCAGGGGGCTGTCCGGGGGTTGTTCAGGGGGTTGTCCGGGGGTGTTCAGGGGGCTGTCCGGGGGGTGTTTGGGGGGTTGTCCGGGGTCCAAGGGGGGGGGGGGGGGGGGTGGGGGGGTTGTCCGGGGTCCAGGGGGGGGGGGGGGGGTTGTCCGGGGGGCTGTCCGGGGGGCTATCCGGGGTCCAGGGTGGAGGGTTGGGGGCTGTACGGGGGGCTGTCCAGGGGGCTGTCCGGGGGGGCTGTCCGGGGGTTGTTCAGGGGGTTGTCCGGGGTTGTTCAGGGGGTTGTCCGGGGGGTGTTTGGGGGGTTGTCCGGGGTCTAAGGGGGGGGGGTGGGGGGGTTGTCCGGGGGGCTGTCCGGGGGGCTATCCGGGGTCCAGGGTGGAGGGTTGGGGGCTGTACGGGGGGCTGTCCAGGGGGCTGTCCGCGGGGCTGTCCGGGGGGTGTTTGGGGGGTGTTCGGGGTCCAAGGGGGAGGGGGGTTGTCCAGGGTCCAAGAATGAGGGGGGTTGTCCAGGGAGTTCTCAAACACACAACCACTAAAAGACAACAACATCCATAAAAACAGACAATATATAAAAATAACTCAACTCCAATACTATACTACGAGTCTAGATAAAACCAACAACTAGAATAGATTAAACATCAAATCTCAAGTCAAAAATGTAACGGATCAATATGTCCCACATCAGCATCACCATCTCCATCATCATCATCATCATCGCCCTCGTCATCGTCCTCCTCATCGTCCTCACCCTCCACAGCGCCTTCCTCCTCGCCTTCGCCCTCCTCCTCGCCCTCCTCATCTCCCTCCTCTTCCGCATCAGACTGCTCGCCATCATCATCTTCAAGCTGGACATCGGCCTGACCACCACTGGAACTGCCACCTGGTGCACCATATATAGAATGTATCGACGACATGTATTCATCAATCGCTGGGCTGGCCTCTGCTGGAAGTGTTGGACGTAGAACTTCAATAAATTTCATAAATGCACTGTTTGCCCTAGCAGACTATTCTGCCGTCTCTGTGGCCCTTTTCTCAGCCTGTTCTGCCTGTGCCCTAACTTGCTGCAGCTCGGTGGCACTACAACTCGTACCTGAGGCAGGCCAATACCTCGTCGGGGCTATCCTAGGTCGGCAGCGTACTCTGCCAGAATGATCCTCTCCCAACACCTGATGTAAGTGATCAGATGGCCCAAAATTGTCTGCTTCTTGGGCATCGAGGGCCTCTAAAGCATCCTGTTACAAATATAAATATAATATTAAGTTACGAAATAGATATTAAAATATAAAATCAACAGATTAAAACTTACAATCTGCTGCTGAGTCGCTTCGTTGACAGCACGTCCATCCTTTTTTCGTCTACTCGAGCAAAACAGTTTTGCTCGAGGCACACGTCCTTCAATATTTTGTACTTGCCTCTACAATGACATTGAAAACAAAATTTATATAAAGACTTCAGAAAATAATTGAATAATTGAGGAAACAAAAGAAAATGTAAGTCGTAAAGAAAACTTATAAACAATTGTCATACCTGCTGCCTCTCATGATCCGGCATCGTCGTGCGTCCTAGTGTATGGAGGTATTTTTTTGCATCAATGTTTTTTTTGTTTTTTCCAGATGATTCCTAAATAAAATTCGATAATGCAAAGGATAATATTAATGCAAAACTTGAAAGTTATTATTTAAATACCTCAAATGTAATTCATACCTTAAACTGGGTACTCGTCCAATGAGTAATCATCTGACGATACTGCTCTATAGGACAATCATCCACGACTGGTACCGCCTCTAACTCAGTGCCAACTCTAGCACGCCAGCCAATATACAGCTCATGCTTGTAGGCTCTCCAAAGCTCGCCTAAATCCTTTAGACGTTCCAGTCGTGCACCCTCACCATCAGGAAAATTAAATCGAAGCTGAAATGAAAATATTAATTTATATAAATACAAAAAAAATTCATGGCATTAAATACAACAGATTTTTTTACCCATATCTCTGCCCAAGCTCTATCTTTGACCTCATGTGGCAAATGTCTCCACGACAGCGGGCTGACGGGAATGATGTCGGAGTATTTGGCAAGCGTCGCCATAAAACTCCGACATTGCTGCCCTGTTTTCTCAACCATCTGATTGTCTTCATTATATTCCACCATAACCTGTGTGCGACGGTTCCACACCGAACGCATGCGTGTACGGCCCCGCCCCCACCTCCTGTCAGTAGATGTATCTGTCATGAAAGAAAAACAAATATTTTAACAAAACATGTTATAATGAAAATAAATATTGCTATAAAAATTTGATAGGGTTTTATAAATATACCTATGCTAGTCTGATCAATGAGTGGCGCCGGATCCACAGAACCTGATGGAACACCCTCTGGTGGAACAGGAGTCGAAGACGATGGAATATAAAAGCTCGGAGAGACAGAAGTAGAAGGAAAAGAAGATGGAACAACTGTATGACCTGATGCTGACTGGGGAGTGGGAATCATCATGGGATGTGAAAATGATGGGGCAGAAGATGCAGAAGGTAGCGAAAACATGGGAGGTCTAAATATCCCGTGTGTCCCTAACGACACACCGGGATCAGAATGTGGGAAGGCTGAAATGTCAGTGGGAGGGGCAGGGTCTAGTCGGGCACGCGCAGCTCTATGTCCACCTCTGGTACGAACCCTCCTCGTACCACCGGCCTGAGTACTAGGACCAGTACTAGGCTCCTCGTCGAATAACTGTCGACGTAATGGTGGATCCTACAAAAAAGTTTACAAAAAAAATTAATCACATGTCATTATTTATTCTGTAAATATATATATATATTTGAAATAAAGTACTCACTGTAGGCACTAATGGTGGAATGCCCATCTCCTCCATCCGACGATTGTTCTCCGCCATTTTTTTTCTTCGTCTCTCTTCAATTGGCTTCATTTCCTGCATTGGAAAACAAATATGTAATTAATTAGAAAAAGAAAATTAATGTGTAAACCAAAAAACTAAATATATGAGGGAATGAGGGGATTCATTGGTAATTTAGCTATCAATTGTTTTAGAAGAGCTTGAATGAATTTAATAAAACATACAAGTTGTAATGTTCACCAAGTTAGAAATATTGTTTGATTTGGTTTGAATACAGTTCAATTCCAAATTAGAAAATGCAATTCAAATAAAACAGCAACCAACCTTAACAACCCAACTCGAGGTAAACCAAAAGAATTGAGAACATGGATGAATGATTCTATATATTTCCAACCACAACTTCAGGTTCACAATCAACTCTGACAATTGAGCTATTGGAGTCATCAAAAGAAATAAATGGATTGGTTCCAATGGCAATAGGGACAGTGTCAATTCCATCATCAGCATCATCAAAAATATGTCTTGGAATTACTTCAACTACGACACCAAATTCTGGTTGAAGTTGATCTTTGACATAAAAAACTTGTTTAGCCATTGATGCCAACACATATGGTTCTTCAGTTGCAAGAGTGCGGGTCATATTAATTACTCGAAATCCACAATCATCAATAAATGTGCCATGTCTCGTCATCGAATCAAACCAATGGCATTTCATCATTGTGACTCGTCCATGAGAGTAATAATCCAATATTATTATTTTCTCAACGACTCCATAATAACCCACATTTTCAAGTCGCGGTCTACTATCTGATGCACTGGCATAACAATCTGTTGTGGCAGTAACCATAATACCATCATGTTGTGTTCTCATGTTTTTGGCTCGTTCAGTGACAATAAATCTGTACCCATTGATAACAATTGATTTACAGTCACGAACCACGGTATTAGGACCAAAAGCCAAAGCTCTTATTTCCTCAGAGACAAAGTCAGCAGACAAACTCAATACCTGCAATATAAATGACAGTTAAACTTAAGTAAATATTGAAATAATTAATTTAAACAGTAATATTTTTACCTTCAATTTTAACCAAGCAGAAAACTCTTTGCTATGCAAAGTCTCTCTCCTTCTCAAAGATAAAGAACGATGCTTCCTATTTATCATTGTTTTATGTTCCCTGTAGATAAAAAAATATGAATAGTTTAACAGATATATATGTAAGATGTATACATATTCAATTTTGTTACCTGATATAGTCACCGAACAAATCACAGTTGAACAAAACTGTGCGATGTGCCATCTCCCGCTCTTCATGGCTTAATGTCTTCAATGTATATGATCCAGGAATTCCTCCTGTTTGAGGAAGTGATGGAAAACTGGGTTCAATTTGCTCATATTGTTCTTCTTCATTTCTCATTGGTCTGTTCATTCTTGTAGTAAGATCAGACAAATACATTGAACAGAAATCCATACATTCTTGAGCTAAGTAACCGTTCACGATAGAACCTTCGGGATGATTCTTGTTTCGAACATAAGACTTTAATGTGAACATATTTCTTTCAGTTGGATACATCCAACGAAAAGAAACAGGTCCTCCGAGAAGTATTTCAGTTGGAATATGGACAGTCAGATGCAGCATGCATGTGAAAAATGATGGGGGAAATATTTTCTCCAACTCACACAAAATTAATGGGGCATCTGTCAACATTTTTTGCAAGAAAGACTTGGACAACTTCTTAGCACAAAGATCTCTAAACAAATGGCACAACCGAATAACACCCACCCTTACGTTATTGGACAAAAGATGACGGATTGCTATTGGAAGCAACTCATGCAGTAGAACGTGATAATCATGAGTCTTCAAAGATTTTAGCTTCAACTCTCTTCTATTGACCCGTTTAGATATGTTGCTTGAATAGCCATCAGGAACTCTAATAGTCTCTAATACTTCCAAAAATTGTTTTTTTTCAGTAGGTGTCATCACATAAGAAGCACATGGAAGTTGCCATTTATTTTCACTGATACGCACAGGATGCAATTCTGGTCTGATGCCCCAATCCACCAAGTCACGTCGAGATCGTAAATCATCTTTTGTCTTCCCCTTGACATTTAGAAGAACTGAAAGCAACATTTCACATATATTCTTTTCAATATGCATTACGTCTAAGCAATGACGTAGCAAATTGGTTGACCAATAAGGCAAATCAAAAAAGATACTCCTCTTCCTCCAATTGTAACAGGTTTCTGTGGAAACATTCTTTCTCTTTCCAGATTTCATTTGACCCTTCCCAAACGAAAAACTGAAATCTTTCAATTCATTAAGAACATCAGTTCCAGACATACGCTGAGGTGGATCATCGGTCTCTATAGTATTATCAAATCTTCGACGATTCATTCTATATGGATGATCCTTTGGCAAAAATCGTCGATGTCCCATAAAACTGAAACTACAACGATGTTTCAGTCTTCTGGATCGTGTATTCTTCATACAAACTGGACATGACAGTTTCCCCTTCGTGCTCCATCCAGACATCATTGCATAAGCCGGAAAATCATTGATTGTCCACATAAGCGCAGCGCGCATCTGAAATATGTCTTTCGAACATGCATCGTATGTGCGCACACCCACATCCCAAAGAAGCTTCAACTCTTTTATTAAAGGTTGCATGTATACATCAATATCAATGTCGGGATCAGAAGGACCAGCTATGAGTATACTCATGAAAGTGAAAGATTTTTTCATACACAACCATGGGGGAAGATTATAAATGTGCATAAAAATGGGCCATGTGTTGTGCGAAGTAAGCATCTGCCCAAACGGATTAAAACCGTCGCATGAAAGACCCAGCCTCACATTACGCACGTCAGCTGCAAAATCAGGATGTCGAGCATCAAATCTCTTCCATGCAAATCCATCTGCAGGATGAACCAACTCATCATCATTCTTCTTTCTCTCGGTATCATGCCATCTCATTTTTATTGATATGTCATCAGACATAAAAAGATTCTGGAGTCTGGGGATCAATGGAAAGTGCCACATTACTTTCTGTGGAACGCGGGATGGTGTTCCATCAGATTTTGACTTCCAGCGGGACGTGCCACATTTTATACATTCATTTCGTTCAGCGGTTTCCTCCCAGAATAAACTGCAATCTTTCGGGCAAGCATGAATTTTGTTTCTTGAAAATCCAAGTTCCTCAACTAACTTCCATGCCATATAGTGGTTTGAGGGAATATCTGCATCATCTGGAAGTAAATCCTTCAAGAGGGTAAGAATGTAATCGATTGCTGTATTAGAAATCCCATACATAGTTTTCCCATGAAATAATCGGATTAAAAATTCCAGCTTTTTCATTTTATCGCATTGTCGATATACTGGAGTCGTGGCAGCATCATTCAATTTTTTCACCCTATCAATATCATCATTTTCACTAGATGCATCAGCTGTCCTCATATCGAAGTCTTCTTGAGTCGAAATCCTTTCTTTTTCATGATGACGAATAAACGGAAACCGATCATCTAACAAATTCTCCATTCCAGTCTTTTCATTTCGATCATCACCAATTTGAGATTTCGTTTTCTCCCCATTGTGATACCACAGAAAGTAGTTTGCTTGAAACCCATTTTTGGTTATGTGGTAGCTGACTTCTTCACGGCTCAACCAAGGTCTACCAACACAATTGGAACATGGGCAGTGTATGCGACCACTATCTGAAGCATTGTGAAATGCAAAATCTATAAAGCTCTCCAAATTGTTTTGAAAATCGTCTGAGATCCGATCGGTTTCATACATCCAACTTCTGTCCATTCTGTAAAAAGAATTTATATAAGTCATTTTGTCATAAACAATTCAATAGGAATTAACTATAATAGAAAATACATTTAAGTAAACGATAAAGGAAGAAAATAATCAAGGTATCAACTACACATGTCAAAAAAACATACAAATGTGTTATTGAAAAAATGTAAAACCAACAAGAACTTAATGTATTATATCACATAACAGCATGACTCATCCCATAACCATATTAGTAGGGTATCATGAACATGAATAACATCAACCTTGTGCCATCCTCCTACCCTACATGACCCCAACCACATGCCACATCTTATTATAGCCTTATCACATCACACCTCACCGAAAAACACTAGGGAAATCATAGTACATCTCACCTGAAGACACATGGACAATCACATCGCATCTTTCCTAAAAACACATGGTCAATCACTTTTTAAGGAAGAGTAGGGAAGACATGGTAGCTATCCAAACATATAACCACCATCCTAGATATTAGAAAAAATACCCATAACTCAAAACCTCTGATCGTTGGTAAGTTTATCCAACTCTGGTTGGGAATGTGTAGAAATAACATAAAAATACATGATATATAGATAGCACAAAATACTCAACCTATGGGTTCACATTAACTACATAATCACACACTTCACTACTACCATAAAACACATAAACCACACCACCACCACACAAGACGCATATCATAGGAATATAATTCTACATTCAATAAGTCTATCTATGAAATTATCATAAGAATCCATGTATCAATTGGAATATAATTCTACATTCAATAAGTCTATCTATGGAATCCCTCCCTTGGATCCATGTATCACCAATGGCTTAATCAATATTCAAAGAAATGAGTCTATCCGTGGAATTCCACTGTGAATCCATTTATCACATAAAGCATATAAGTTAATAGAAACAAGATTATATACCTGACATCCTAATAGAATCCATGTATCACTATTTACTATTAATCATTTAATGAATTTCATTTCATTTAAACAATTCATTAAACATACCAAGGTCAAAAACAAAGGTATTTAATACAACTCACCTCAAAATGGCGACTCAATCAAATAAAATTCAAGCACTCACATGGGAATTTTTAATATAACACTCCTAACAAGACTATAAAGATATCACATGCATTAGTTATAATATATCTAACATGGTAACATAAAATATAAGTGTTAAAGGGGAATGCAAACCATAAAATACCCTTAATTAATTTAATTTACAATTCAATTCATAAATCGAACAATCAATTCGATTTATATAACCTTTCACAAATGACATCCCATGTTCAAAGGGTAAAATCCAAAAAGGAATTTTCAAGAAAACTCACCCTTAGGCGCCGGCAGTAGCTCCAAAATCGTCTAAACTGAAGGGAAAAATAAAAATAAGTTTCAATACTATCCAAACATTTGAATACCTTTTGAGATAAAGAAGAAGAATAACCTGAAGAAGAGCTTCAAGGTCCGGCCGGCAGTACTCCAAAATCGCCTGCTGCTGCTCCCGTTAGGGCTCTGTAACGCGAATGGGGGAGAGAACGGGCCGCTGGTGATTTGGGGAAAACCTTTGCCAACGGTTTTTTAAAACCGTTGGCATATCTCCCCGAAAGAAGGCCTATCCCAACGGTTCCATAGAACCGTTGGGAAACACTCCCAAAACAAGGTTTTCCCAACGGTTCCTAAGGAACCGTTGGGAAAAACTGGCCTACCCCAACGGTTCTAAGGAACCGTTGGGAAAAACTCCTCAAAACTAGGCCTATCCCAACGGTTCCCTAGAACCGTTGGGAAAAACTCCCCAAAACCAATCTACCCCAACGGTTCTAAGAAATCGTTGGGAAAAAACTCTATTTTTATCATTTACCAACGGTTTGATAGAACCGTTGGTATGTAACCGTGGGGAAAAACCCACATTCCAGTAGTGGATCGTTAAAACGACCATTATTAACTTAAATAATTACATAGTGTTCATGACATGGAAATAAGTGATATAAAAGGAATAATGAACTTGAAAAAGGTTCTTAAATAAGTAGAAATTAACTCAAGTTTATTATTCATGAGATTAAAGAACGGTCGGGTCAAGTCAGATACGAGGTAAGGGACTTCGTCTCAATCTCCTTTCATTGAGGCATATTTCTTTTTATACACAACTTTCTTTTATACGGTGTATAAACCCCTTTGACTTTTACTTTTATACAAAAGGAATATTTTTCTACGAAGCCCTTTACTAAACGACAAAAAGGAATGTTTTTTTAACGTACGCGGTGACAACGACCTTTTCCACCGCCGCGAGTATTATTTGGTCTTTGGCTTCCTCAACAAGCCGTAATGTTTTTAAAATAAAATAAATATCATATACTCTTTTATGTATTTTCGTATTGAAAATGGTTTTTATAAAGTATTATATTATGATATATTGTGATTGAAATGTGGAAATGTTATCATTCCTTTATATTGGTTTTATGTTTTATGATTTTATATTGGTACTTGGACATTTTAACGGGTGGTTACGTTATAAACCATATGACGGGTGGTGCCGTGAATACCAGGACGAGTGGTTACGTTATAACCTCCAATGCATTGGGTATGGAAGTCGGCCGTATGGCTATTCCATTAAGTAGGTATGGAAATTGGCCGTATGGCTATTCCATTAAGTGATATGTGTGGAAGTATACCATATGGTTATTCCACTTAAGTATGTTTATGTCCCAAGTTACCTTTATATATGATATGTGTTCTTTATATGGGTTTTATGGTAACCCTTTGGTTACAAAAAGGTAAGTAATTATACTTTATTCAGTGAAGAGTTTTTACTTCTTCATGAAGGTGAAGGTATTACTTTGATAGAGTATACATGTTTTACTTGATGTTTGAAAAAGTAACAGTTTTCATTCTTTGTGTATCCCTTACTGAGATTTTTATGCTCACCCCAAGTTTTTCGAAATGTTTTTCACAAGACTTAAAGTAGAATAAGGTCAAGGATGGGATCAAGGGAATGTCATTCTATATAAGACCTGGAACTAGAAATGTTTCTTTTTAAGAGTGTTTTTTATTATGGAAACTTAGTAGAAGTGTCTACTTTGTAATCTTTTGAGATGTAATAGTTATGTCCTAATTCTCTAAAACTCTAAACCTGAAAAGATCCTCAATGTGAATTATTCATTTAATTCAATATTAAGTAAGGTTTAAGGTTGGGGCCTTATAATAAGGCCCATGGAGTCCATAAACACCTTCATTTCATGAATGTAATTGGAATATAAAGTAGATTCTCTTTATTTTTTAGAGACCTCCAATTCTAAATGAAAATATCCTCCAATGATCCTTGGTAAATAGTCTGATGAAAATAAATGAATATACTTCCCCAAAACCATTTTTTAGAAACCAATTGAAAAGAATATTTGAAATATAATAAGACGTAAGTTATATCTCTGCTTATGATAGTATGAATATAAAATGAATTATCTTCCATGTGGTCAATCAAAATTAATGATTTACCCAAATGATAAATATTCATGTTTAATGTATGTGGATGCATGTGGTAGGTGAAACCCATGATCTTGGAAAAGACTGAGATTTGATTATCTCCTTGTCTCGGACCTAGAACTAAAAAAATGGATGCTTGATGCTATCTTATGTCAATGGTAAAGAAGCAACACAACATGGAACCCCCTAAGCTTCAAGCACTATGTATGATAATAGATATAATTAAGACATCAAGAAGATTTCAATGTGGCCTAGATTACTTTAATTATATTCCAAACCTGTAATAATCCCCACCCTCTCCATTGATTTGGTAATAAAACTCCAGTTAACCGAATATTAGAAATATTTCTTGATTTTTCCATTCTTAATATATGATGAATATCTATACATCACTATATCTTATGTTTCTACTAACACTGATAACCTATTGAAGGAAAAATGATAAACATCTATGATATCAACAAAACCCCCTCTAATAATAAGGAAATGATCAGAAACATTGGTGGAGAGTTTATCGTAGCACGAAACTCCTCCATCACTCCCTCTAGAACTGTCTTGTTACCAATGGAGTCTGAATGACAATAATAGTTTATCATATTCAATTATTTTTTTATGTTGAAAATTATATGATTATAAGAAATTATGTGATGATTTTATGGTCTATTATTTCTATTTAAACTATTTATTAGTCAATAAAATTCTAACTAAAAAGAGTCTGGGAGGTGATATGGAATACAATAATCTAAATTAATTAAATTATGTGTATATGAGAGGCCCAAGTATAAAATCTTCTAAATATTAAAATATCATCACTAGAAAAGCCTCTACAAAATATCAGAGCAACAACAGAGGTCTTAAGCATCAAATATGACATGATTGGTCCTTATTTCTCATCATCTATAACCAGGGGTCCAATTTCATATCTCAGAGAAACAAAAAAAGAGGGTCCATACTCTGAGATGTCCACCTTGAAAACCAATATTCTTTTACAACACATTTCCATCAAACTCGCTTGGATGTATCACTCCACACCGAACCAAGGTAAATCATGAAAAAAATTCAAACATAAGGGGCCTTCTTTAACTGTGATAAGAACATGAGACATATGTTTTGTCAACAAATATAGTTAAACACATATATGATGTCTCAACAATTACTAAATACATCAGGTATCATTATCCATGAATAAGAAATGTCACAAATCAATTCTAAATGATTTAAAAATATAATTATTTTGAAGTGGTAGATGTCCTCTAGGTAATCGTAGATATACTGCTTCCCAAATGGACTCTTTTACATAATGCATATCAGAAGAGAATCAAGAAAATGATAAATTCAATGATCCACAACATCACTCCTCCCTAGATCATACATTAATGACTTCCTCAATATTAAATAGATGAGTACATAATGGGAGTATATAATAAGCTAATCTCACCTATGGCTCTTTGATCACCTTTGAATTAACATATTTCCTAATGAAAACATTTGATGGTTTTCCACAATTCTATCTCACAACAATTGAAAAATCATTATATGATGAGACCTAGTTGAGGTTCTCCTCTGAAAAACCCTTCAGTGTACATCCATTGACCCTATCCATACACCTAGTTGAAAGCTGAAGATTTTGGGTTTTGGGTAGACAATCCTTGAATGAAAGAGACAACATTCTTAGAAGTTAACCTATAATTGATATTAATCTAGAGTAAACTAATTGAGAACCATCTACTCTAAAGGAAACTGAAGGGATATTCTCCATCATAATGAGTTCCATGTAATGCACCATGAATGGCTTAGAATCATAACTTACATGAGGTGCGTTAATTTTTTAAAATCCATTTCCCCCCATAGAATGAATATTTCATAGGTATATCAACTTCTCTAAAATCTTATGTTAGTGTGTTTTCAGGGGAAACTAGAAGAATAAAAATTGAAATACAAAAAATAATATGATTAAAACAATCAAAGTAAAATGATATGATTCTATTTTGTGTAATTTTCATTAACCCATAAATATTTGAATATATCTACATAGGAAATTTTTTGATGGCCTGGTTTCATAACTCTATATTTTGTCTTATATTCACATATGAAAATCACTAGGATGATAATTTTTAGATGATGATATAATTTTTATATATTAAAATATTACGTTTTGAAATAATAATCTACATGTTTTATAAATAATATTTTTAATACATTAAAATATATTTTAGAATAGAAAATTCACTCATCATCAACAACATATATTATATTAAGGAAGCATATTGTTTTTGATATAATAAATAAATTTTTTAAGGTAATCTTATGCATATTATATCTAAAATAGGTTTTGTTATTATATTCTACATATTTTTATGATTGAATATCTTTATTTATTATATATATGAATATTTTTTGGAGATATAATTTATATCTACATATTTTATATTATGGAGTGTCATATTTAATATAAATTCTATATTAACTACTAATATATGATAATTATTCAAAATATTTTTTTCATTGTTTGGAAAAAAAAATTAGATTCTATAATTAATAAAATATATGATCTATGGATTTTTTTGGATATATAATGTATCATTATATTTTACTAAATTTCTTGTAATGAAAATAAATATTTATTGATAAAAAGTTATGATTTATAGAATATGGAATGGGTCATATGTGAATCACCAAAAATATGTAGTGGGGAAAGCATTTATATCATTTATAGTTCTATAATGAATTATAAATGGATGATAATTTTATGATTTTAAATATCATTAATGATATATGTGTTATATTTCTTTATTTTTGATGTATTATATGAGGTAAGAAAATATAAAAATAGAAGTTAATGTTCTATAGAGATGTTATTTTGTTATCATTCCTTAGTATTAAAATAAATTTTAATAAATTATGTATATGTTTAATTTTGGGGAATTTTTATTTGGATGACTTTTTAAAATTAATATCTAATGAAATCATAAAAATTATAGTTCATATTAAATTATACATAATTTAAATTATTTGAGTGGTAGGTATCTAATTGATATGATACTGAGGTTAGTAGAGTCATTGGTTATTACTATTATATTTTTGAGAGATTAATTGTGGTAACATTCAAGAATGGAACATATATTAATTAATTAGAGAAGTGAATTGTGAAATATTCTTGATTTCATCATGTTTTACATTGACGGTTAACTGATTTTAATATAGATGATTATATGGATAATGTTTAAGTGATCATGTATATAAAATTAATTTTTCGGGATGATTATTTTTTGTTATTTCAACTAAAAATGTGATTTAAACTACATTGTAAATGTAATGTATGTGAAAGTTTAATTATTATAAACAAAATAATCAATTAATTAGATCATTCTCTTGGTTATTAAAATATATTTTGACAATTATACAAAAAATATAAAATTTTAATTTTGTTTAGTTATCATCATAACATGTAAATGATTATTTTATCTTTAATTTCACATATAGATATCCCCATACATAACTTCATCATAAATATGATAAAATATATTAAAAATAAAATTTAAATAAATTATTGATGGGTAAATAGAAAAAAATTATAGTAGATATAATCTTTGGGTGTTTATGGTAATTATAACAGTACTTGTATGACTAGTCCATTATAACTTTTATGGTGTTTGTAAATTAAATGAAATTTTATAATCCAACATAATATAATGGTGGTCAATAAAAAGTATTATTGCAGAAAAGGAAGATGTTTAATATGAATTATATTAAATTTGATAATGTGTTCTACACTCGAATAAATGACATGGTCAATATATAGATATAATTATTTTATATATTTACGAGAGTGGATTATAAGATAATTTTATTGAGTTTCAAATTTTATTGAAGAGAATGAAGTTGGAATATCCCCAAAATCATATTTTACATGTTGTGGAAGAAAGTGATAAATATGATGTAGATTAGTTGAGAGAATGAAAGTTTAGATTTATAACTTTTACACATATATTCTTATGTTCAAATAGAACATGTTTATTTTAAATTATATTGAACCCATTATAATATTATTTATCAGGTTTTGAAGTCACTATTTTTATGGAATTTAACCCAAACATGGAATTAATGTTGGTAAAGATGTGAGGTAATCCAAATTATCCCAACCTGTAGAGAATAATGATGTATTTATTACCCTACTTTAGATCACCAAGTGTCAATTGCGATCTTTTTATCCTTGAAATGATTAACTAAAATTCATCATATAAGCTCTATAATAGGGTTAACCATGAAAAAAATTATGTTCCAAATTTAATAAATATTTTTTTTAAATATTATGTGACATACATAAAATTTTCTAAAATGATTTATATAAATTATAAAAAAATAAAAAATCAAAAATTTTACCCTAATCACCAAAATTATGGGATATAACCAATTCATAATGATAACATTTATTGATGAAGAAAAAAATATAATATAGGATAGATGAAAAAAAATTAAACCATTATCTTATGGTCTCTCACATTGCTTAATAAGACTAAAAAATTCATTAATGTCTATTATTTTTCATATTCATGACTACTTTTTCTTCAACATGAAGACTTTTATAATAATTATTTATTGAATACAGATAAATTAGTGATTGATATTTATTTTATAAATATATCATGATAATGGTTATGAAAAAAAAATTAACATTAATAATATATAAAAAACTGAGGCAATATTTGGATCATCAAATAGTTTACTATGAACAATACTTTTATACGTCCTTAATAATGTAAACTAATGTTTCTATTTATAAAAAAATCAATGATATTCACTATATATATATATATCAATATTAGATGAATTTTTTTAAAAAAAATTACAAAAAAATATATAATAGGTTAATTATTTGAATCATATAAATGAATCCTTATAAAATAATTTTTGATAATTATTTATATATTCACTAAACATGTTAGGTAAATAAAACATTAATATGTAAGAATATATGGATGTCAACCTATACCATTTACATAATATTAGTCATATTATATATATGTGTGTATTCTAAATGGAATTATTTAAAATTAATAGTATATAAAACTACACAAAATTATAATCTATATCAATATGGCCAAAAATCCATTCACATCATGGTGAAAAATACTTAAAATAAACTAGAATGCCCAAACTCTACCAATCGATGAAAAATTTAATTCTCCCAGGTTCTGTGGTATAGTTCATATACAACAACACATTATTTATTATCTTCTATAGTTCAACAAAAATAAACTAAATACTCCTCTCCTCTAGGAGTGAATCCCTTATATTTTGGTTATTAGAAGCCTTCCCATATATCTACATTATAGTGATGATTTTTCCATATAATAATAAAACATATTATTTTAATAATAATTAAAATAATTATTAACAATCATAATCATATATATAATTCAAATCATAGAATAATTTATAATGTAATCATATATTCAACAACAAAATACATTTCAACATTTTATTTTAATAAAAAGTATATATCATTTATATATAATCAAAAAAAATTAATATGAAAAAATAAACTCATAAAAAGAAATATAATGACCAATTCCATTATATATATCTAATATAAATTTCATATAATTAAAAAATTATATTCTAAAATGTTTTTAGGAATTCACATTAACTAAGGGTAATTTAATAGAAAATATTGTTGTCCATGTATTGTATTTCTAGAATTAATAATTGTTATATAGTCTATATTAAATATCTTGAAGACTATGAAAATTAATAAGTTACCCTATAAAAAAGGAAAATTTATACATATTAAAAAATTTATAAATTAAAAATATTACATGATTTTTATGCAATTGGGTACTACATTAATGGTGTTCATGCACCCTTTTATTAATGGGAAAAAATTGGTAGTGTATAAGTTAAATATTATATATTTGGGAATGAAAAATCTATACATGAATTTTAAATATTATATAGATTAATAAATATTCTTATAATATAAAATATTTCATAAAATTACAATTAAGTAAAATTATAGTTCATTTTATATAAATTAAACACTATTAAATATATCAAAAGTATAAATTTATTTCATATCATTTTAATAAATTTGTAATTTTACGAAATAGATTTCTAATCAACAACATATGTTAATGTAATATAAGATTCATGTTCATTACTTTATAACATGATAGAATATATACATTATTATTAGGACAAAACTATGAAATAAAATTTGAAAAATACAAGTTAAAAAAATTCTTCTTAAATAATATCTTGATTTAAAATGCCTAATTAATATTGTTGTTATAATATTAATCATAAAAAATTATATGATATTTTAAATGATAAATATATAAAACATGTTAATATTAATTATATTATAATTATTTTTAAGTTTTATTATTTTCATAAAAAAATTTCTGTAGAGACCCGAAGCCTGACGTACATAGACATTACATTACTTTTTCAGAATACTCAGTACATAACAAAAACACACACACAAGGACCGTAATAGTTTAGTGTCTTTGGAAACTCGGAATATAATCTTCTAATCGTGGTGAAAGATCTTCAACATCTCCCATAAAGATATTCTTTAAAAAAACCTATATCCTTTATTTATGTCCTGGGGAAAAGAAAACATAAAAGGGTGAGCTCAAATGCTCAGTAATGGTAAACAAAAGAAATATCAATCACATCGTATACACAAGCACATAACTTTTGGAAATCTTAACCTGCAGAAGAGATCATAATTTCATTACATGGGATAAATCATGGCAGTGAAATGTAATCACAATAATCATAACTTGAAACATGAAACCTTGTGTCATACACACATAATCATAGAGAATCATTTCTTGTTAGTCAAGACTCATTGCCAAGACTATCTTAGTGGACAAAGTCCTTTTCTGAACCGAGTGACCCTCGTTCGAGTCCTGTTTCACTGAACCGGTATAACCTACCATTCCAGCCATGTCTATCTCATGAGATATAAAATCTTTACCCAATGCATTGGAGGGAGATATAGGTCCCACCCATCTCATAATGATACCATTCTTATGTGTGCCACAAAATCATAAATCATACATCATTTCATAACCCATGTAATAAAAATGGGAATCTTAAACATCATGACATCATAAAACAATTCATATAAGATAAAGGAATTCATAAAAATAATTCCATCACAACATTATCAAATCAATTTAATAATAGAGATAAAAACAGAAACCATTATTATCTTAGATGGAAAATAATTTTGATAAAACACATAAACTCCATTCTTGAGGAAAATATCCTTTTTGCTTCAAAACACACTTTTCCTTTCTTAACATGTCGTACAATTATAAACTAAAAGAAGTTGATTAAAAATAAACTTGAAAACTTGTAAAGGAATATTCTTTTAAATAATGTTTTAAAAATCCATTCATGCCGTATAAGTTAAAAAACATTCTTCGTACTTTTGTCGGAAAAGTCAAAAAGTACCTCGTACGAAAAACGACAAAAGATTCCTTTCATAACATTTACTAAAAACTCACCTAAGGGTAAAATTGGATTTAAACAATTTTAGGTGGATGGAAATAATATTACATATTGAGGTAACATGGATGTGGATGATAAAATACACCCCAGTAAATGCCAAAGTAAAAACAATCTCGGATAAAAATGAGATTGTGATATTTTCCTTACCTTAGGTCCGACTTGCTTTGTACGTGTCCGAAACTCCTGTATAATGATTTAAATCATGTTATTGACTTATTCCAGAATCATATTGATTGTTATTATATCATATATGGTCCACTTATGTCTTTATATTACCCGTTCTTTTGTAAATTAATGTTAAAGTAGCGTTTTGGGTAAAATCGTCTCATTTGTCATTAGTGTTTTTAACTTGTAATTATTAATATGATTACTTGGATCATGATTACTTATATCCAGAATGTAAAACATGATTTATATATAATATATATATTCATAATATACATATATATAATATATTGATAAATGGAATGAAATACACCGTTCAGGGAGATGGTAGTCCGTACGTACGCATGAACGCTGTTTTCGTTTTCTTATTGAATTGAATGGAATTAAGTAGATGACATACATATAAATATACATAAATACAGTATAATTATTATGTTCTATATTTCATTAGTACTTATTATATATACTTTATAATCATTCATGAATGGTTAATCATTGAGAATGAATCTCATCGCGTAGTGGAGACGGTAGTCTGTACGTACGCACGAGCGATGATATCGTTACCATGGTCGTGGAATTGTGTTGAAGTGTATGTATACTATTTCAGTATAAATATCAATTTATAATAATCATATATAGTTACTCATTACACCATTATACCCATCCAATTAAGGTGGTGGCGGAAAATAGATTACACCACGGCGTGGAGACGGTATTCCGTACGTACGCACGCACGGTGATTTCATTTTCCGTAGGATGGATAGATGGTTAAATAGGGTTGTTTCATACTTATAATAAAATATCAGTATATGAGTGATACTGATGTTATTACTTCATAATGAAACAACTAAAGAAGAAGAATTTGAAGAAGAAAGAAATTGGAAAGGATCGGTAATGGATATTACCTCTTCTTTGAAGTGCTTCTTTGAGACCTCCTTTTAGGGAACTAAAATTGGTCTTTTAAGAAGACCAGGACCTCTAGGATGATACTAGGGAAGTGGAGAAGAGATTTTGGTGGGGGTTGTCCGAGCTTGAAGGCTCAAAGTTGTGTGAGGAAGAGAGGGAGGTGGTGCCCTTTTATAAGGGAGGAGAGGGGTACCTTTGGAATAACTAAAAATATTATTTTATTATAATGTCATGTTCGGTTCTAAATAGATCCAAATTGATATATTTCAAAGCTAAGGTGGGGATGGGTCGAATTACTCTCATACAATAGAATTTAGACAAGTTTAGGTTCCTATTTTAACCTTATCATTTAGATTTAACTTTAAGTTAAATAATTTTACTTTTACCATGTCTTCTTGTGTTCTTATACTATAAGGTTAATAAACATACTATATCAAGCCAAACGAACCCCAAGTTGTTTATTATTAATATATATAACCTTATCTAAGTCATTTTGCCGATCCTTATATTTTTAGGAATTAAATAACAATTAATAATATAATATTTGTTTTAAAAACTAATTTATGTCAATTTTGACACTATTTGGTACATGATTTTTATGAAATTTATAACAGAATGATAATTTCGAACCAAGTTACTTATATAAAAAATAACATGTCATATTAACCTATAAAATTTATTTAGTTCATAAAAAATCTCAAATTATATTTATTTGGGTCTTTATAACATCAATTATGTCAATATTTTATTAATAAGATAATTACTGCATCATCGTTGTGTCATAAATAAATTAAATTATTTAATGTCTAAAAATTACAAATAAACAACCATTATGTATGAAATCGTTTTAGCTTTCTAATGAATATTTATAGTCGAATTTATCTTATGTATAACCCCATATTAAATTTTTTTTGTAAATAAACTTTGATTTTAACTCTTTTAACACTTCTTTAAATAAATTAATAATAAATGTCCTAATCTAATCCAAGTGGGCCTAAATGGTCATATTTTATTCCTAAGTTTGTTTTTGGTCTAATTACACTTGTCCAATATAATTAGGACATGTGTTAGGGTAATAATAATATCATTTCTACCCTTAATTACCCTATTTACTTTTAAAAAAAGTAAAAAGTTACTATTCACCAAAAAATTATTTTTATCTCATTGAACCACATTTTACTTACTGACATCAACCGTGTCTCTCGGGTTTTTGATATTTCACTCACAGAAGTGGTAAAATTAAGTTTTATGAACAATTCAGTTTTTTTAACTACCACTTAGTGGTTTCACTATTCATCAAAAATTGAAAGTTTTCAGAAAAATACCAAAAATTAGTCCTAAGCTATATTTGATATTATGAACTCAAAAATGATGTCTATTTTCCCAAATTCAAGACATATCAGTTGCATTAACTAATTTACAAATTAATTCCCGTCGCCAAAACAAATAGCGTGTTTTTAAGAGATAATAACTATCAAAAGATTGAAACTTGTGTATAACTAGTTTAAATGTGAAATTACATCCAATGACCATAACTGTATTAAATTATAAAAATATATTCTAAATATACTTTAAAACCACTAAAATTAATAATTTATCACTATTAATTATTTCGATTGAAAAGGTTGTTTTTAATTAAAATTTAGTAATTTCCACTATTCATCAAAATATGAAAGTTATCCGAAAATTACCAAAATTTCACCCTTAGCTAATTTTGATATTCCGAATCCAAAAATGAAGTCCATTTTGAAAAATAATATTTACAAAATTTCAAAAATTGGTTATTACTATTCATAACGGCTAGTTTTAATAATATTTTAATAGCATATCGTTGTTTAGTGAAACTCGGTATTGCGTACTACACACGCTATCAAGGAAGGTCGTGATTGCGTGTAATGCAAGGAAAGTCAAGGATGCGTATTGTGCAAGCTGCTTTTGGTGTAGCTTACAACACAAGACATTAATGAAATTAAAAAGAATATTTTTCATAAAATCTCGGGGTGTTACATTCTACCCCCCTTAAAACGAATTTCTCCCTTGAAATTCTTCGGGGTTATAAATGGTTTACTATTCTAAAGTTTCTTTAATCGAAACCCACATCGTAAAAAGGAATACCAAAACAAATTTTTTTTAAAAAAAGTATGAAACGTAACGGTTACCCAAATAAACTAATCACTGGGTTTCCACATAGGTGAAAATATGGATATGGAAGAGAAATCTAACCATCATGTTCTGTTGGAGAGTGGTAGAGAAAATGGCTATGGAAAAGCTAGAAATCACAAAGCCATAAATTTGTGACGATCTAAGGTACCATCTGATTAATCAGATATAAGAGCACTAGGACCACATTTTTGGTTTTCAAGATCGTTTCCCTAAAGTTGAAGAATTTGATTTAGAATAAATACTTACTTTATTTTGGTACAGTCTCACTGTTGTTTGTGCCTTGAACAATTTCCACTTCATCTCTTAAATAAATGACGTTGAATTTGTTATTCGTGAAGTGTTAGCAGATCATGTGATAGAATGAAAGGTCATTTCATCTGTCTCAAACAAAAGGTTAGCAAAAGTTATTAAATATACATAAGTCATTCTATAGTGAGATTAATCATATATGGTTCCTAAAATGGACTTATACTTCATATATCATACTGCTTAATATAATAAAACTAGTTTCTACTAAACAGGGACTTCCTGTAGGCCAGTGGTAGGTGATAAAGGCCAGTCACACTTCGGTTGTGGGTTCGATTCCCACAGCCTTGTCCGACGCGATAGGCTGTCGCCCGTCCTGCAGGTTGTCCTTTTTCTAAAACTATATTACTATAACATCCCATCAATAATATTGAAAAAAAATTTATCCTTAAACAATACTAACTTATGTCCAACATAATCCGTTCCAATCTTTAGGCTTATCCATAATATTGTAGTCCACTCTCATAACATAGTGAAAACGATTACCAGAGATTTAATACCATCGTTGATCCCCATATATCATAAGATATGTTTTGTTGGTCACATTACAAACATTCAAAGTCCTTAATCTTGTATTCTCTTGAATACCCATTGAACCTTAGTGAAAACATGAATGCAGTTAAAAGTTAACACCTTCCACATACCAAAATCCTCAAAATTCTATATACTCAAACCATGATATCACTTAGTCCTTATATCAATCATGAGCTCATGAATACTGTTAAACATTTCGTTTTCTTGTTTTCCCTTCATTATGTGCATATCATCTTATTTCCAAAAATATCTCAATCACTTTGAATACCACATTATACCAATACATAAATATTCCAATACTTTATGATACAACATTATTTTGGAATCCCATTACATAAACACTTAATCATTCCACCACATCATTGTCATATTCAACATCACCAATAGAGATCGCATGTGACTTCCCTCTGTCCCTTTCCTTAAGAGGTTTCTCATGTCGATCATCACTAACCCTTGGATTAGGGCATTTATTAGCATAATGCCCCATTTCCTTGCACTTGAAGAATTGAAGTGTTGGTGGTGCGTTCTCTACAGTGTTTTCTTTATTCACATCATTAGAAACCCTTTTTCCATTACTTCGACACTCAGCTGCTCGATGACCTTCTTTTCCACACTTAAAACATTTTCTAGTCCCTTTAAGACAATCTCCACCATGCTTTTTTCCACACTTTGTGCATAAGGAAACATTCATCTTATTTTCACCATTATTCTGAGATTTCTCCTTGAACTCCATCTTTCGTTTCTTGTCAAAACAATGAGATGGATATGTATCACCAACTTCCATTTCCACCTTGATAGCACAATGCACAATTTCTTTATAGGTACTGAAGTCTCTTATAGCTAATGCCCTTCGAAGACTTGGTTTTAAGGAACTAAAAAATCGATAAACTTTACTTTCAGGTTGGATGATAATGCCAGATGCGTACCTTGAAAGTCTTGTAAAATTCGCTTCGTATATACCAACAGATTCATCATCCTTCTGCTTCATCTCAAGAAACTCCTTTTCCATCTTTGTTCGAAGAATACGAGGGAAGTACTTACTGAAAAACAAGTTCTTGAACTCATCCCATTCCATGGACTCAATTTCATCCCATGGCCTCGTATTCTTGATAAGATTCCACCATTGATTAGCTTCACGTTCCAAACGATATACTACTAAGATGATTTATCATGTTCAGAACATTGAAGAACTGAAAATATATTTTCAGTGGTACTGATCCATTGTTCAGCAACAAGTGGATCAGAAGTCCCACTGAAAGAAGGTGGATGTCGCCTCATGAAGGACTCAATAGAATATTGTTCCCTTCTCTGCTCATTTGGATGTCTAGAATGATTCATAGCTTGTGTAAGTATAGCAATAATATTTTTCACTCCATCTCCCATAACATTTGTTTGTTCAGGGGGACAATCATTTCATTGTCCATTACAGTGATCAACATGGTTCCTTCGGGTTCCAGCCATCGTCTAAAACCCAAAAAGAATAGTGTGAGAGGAAAAAATCATGCTAGGGAAAACAACATAATAAAGGTGGAGTATCCTCAATATCTAACATATTAGGTTAAATTCTATGATCGTTACCATAGTTGTAGGACTGTATCCTACACGTATACTTATCCTTAGGGACATCCCTAGACATACCTTAGAAATATCTCTAGGGATCTCACTAACGTTTTCGCATCCTAGTTTCCAAAGGTTGACTAATCCTTTCCTCTGATACCAACTGTAGAGACCCGAAGCCTGACATACATAGACATTACATTACTTTTGTAGAATACTTAGTACATAAAAAAAACACACACACAAGGACCGTAATAGTTTAGTGTTTTTGGAAACTCAGAATATAATCTTCTAATCGTGGTGAATGATCTGCAACATCTCCCATAAAGATCTTCTTTTTTTTAAAAACCTAAATCCTTTCTTTATGTCATGGGGAAAAGAAAACATAAAAGGGTGAGCTCAAATGCTCAATAAGAGTAAACAAAAGAAATATCAATCACATCGTATACACAAGCACATAACTTTTGGAAATCTTAACCTGCAAAAGTGATCATAATTTCATAACATGGGATAAATCATGGCAGTGAAATGTAATCATAATAATCATAACTTAAAACATGAAACCTTGTGGCATACACACATAATCATAGAGAATCATTTCTTGTTAGTCAAGACTCATTGCCAAGACTATCTTAGTGGACAAAGTCCCTTTCTGAACCGAGTCACCCTCGTTCCAGTCCTGTTTCACTGAACCGGTATAACTACCGTTCCAGCCATGTCTATCTCATGAGATATAAAATCTTTACCCAATGCATTGGAGGGAGATATAGGTCCCACCCATCTCATAATGATACCGTTCTTATGTGTGCCACAAAATCATAAATCATACATCATTTCATAACCCATGTAATAAAAATGGGAATCTTAAACATCATGACATCATAAAACAATTCATATAAGATAAAGGAATTAATAAAAATAATTCAATCACAACATTATCAAATCAATGTAATAATAGAGATAAAAACAGACCCCTTTATTATCTTAGATGGAAAATAATTTTGATAAAACACTTGAACTCCATTCTTGAAGAAAATATCCTTTCTGCTTCAAAAAACACTTTTCCTTTCTTAACATGTCGTACAATTATAAACTAAAAGAATTTGATTAAAAATAAACATGAAAACTTGTAAAGTAATCTTCTTTGAAATAATGTTTTAAAAATCCATTCATGCCGTATAAGTTAAAAAAACATTCTTCATACTTTTGTCGGAAAAGTCAAAAAGTACCTCGTACGAAAAACGACAAAAGATTCCTTTCATATCTTTTAATAAAAACTCACCTAAGGGTAAAATTGGATTTAAAAAGTTGTAGGTGGATGGAAATAATATTACATATTTAGGGAACATGGATGTGGATGATAAAATACACCCCAGTAAATGCCAAAGTAAAAACAATCTTGGATAAAAATGAGATTGTGATATTTTCCTTACCTTAGGTCCGACTTGCTTTGTACATGTCTGAAACTCCTGTATAATGATTTAAATCATGTTATTGAATTATTCCAGAATCATATTCATTGTTATTATATCATATATGGTCACTTTATGACTTTATATTACCCATTCTTTTGTAAATTGATGTTAAAGTAGCGTTTTGGGTAAAATCGTCTCACTTGTCGTTCGTATTTTTAACTTGTAATTATTAATATGATTACTTGGATCATGATTACTTATATCCAGAATGTAAAACATGATTTATATATAATATATATATTCATAATATACATATATAAAATATATTGATAAATGGAATGAAATACACCATTCATGGAGACGGTAGTCCGTACGTACGCATGAACACTGTTTTCGTTTCCTTATTGAATTGAATGGAATTAAGTAGATGACATACATATAAATATACATAAATCCAATATCATTATTATGTCATATATTTCATTAGTACTTATTATATATACTTTATAATCATTCATGAATGGTTAATCATTGAGAATGAATCTCATCGCATCGTGGAGACGGTAGTCCGTACGTACGCACGAGCAATGATATCATTCCCATGGTCGTGGAATTGTGTTGAAGTGTATGTATAATATTTCAGTATCAATATAACTTTATAATAATCATATATAGTTACTCATTACACCATTATACCCATCCAATTAAGGTGGTGGCGGAAAATAGATTACACAACGGCGTGGAGATGGTATTCCGTACGTACGCACGCGCGGTGATTTCATTTTCCGTAGGATGGATAGATGGTTAAATAGGGTTGTTTCATACTTATAATAACATATCATTATATGAGTGATACTGATGTTATTACTTCATTATGAAACAACTAAAGAAGAATAAGTTGAAGAAGAAAGAAATTGGAAAGGATCGGTAATGGATATTACCTCTTCTTTGAAGTGCTTCTTTGAGACCTCCTTTTAGGGAACTAAAATTGGCCTTTTAAGAAGACCAGGACCTCTAGGATGATACTAGGAAAGTGGAGAAGAGATTTTGGCAGGGTTTGGCCGAGATTGAAGGCTCAAAGTTGTGTGAGGAAGAGAGGGAGGAGGTGCCCTTTTATAAGGGAGGAGAGGGGTACCTTTGGAATAACTAAAAATATTATTTTATTATAAAGTCAAGTTCGGTTTTAAATAGCTCCAAATTTATATATTTCTAAGCTAAGGTGGGGATGGGTCTAAATACTCTCATCAAATAGAATTTATACAAGTTTAGGTTCCTATTTTAACCTTATCATTTAGATTTAACATTAAGTTAAATAATTTTACTTTTACCATGTCTTCTTGTGTTCTTATACTATAAGGTTAATAAACTTACTATATCAAGCCAAACGAACCCCAAGTTGTTTATTATTAATATATATAACCTTATCTAAGTCATTTGGCCGAACCTTATATTTTTAGTTATTAAATAACAATTAATAATATAATATTTGTTTTAAAAACTAATTTATGTCAATTTTGACACTATTTGGTACATGATTTTTATGAAATTAATAACAGAATGATAAGTTCAAAAAAAGTTACTTATATCAATAATAACATGTCATATTAACCTAGAAAATTTATTTAGTTCATAAAAAAGCTCAAATTATATTTATTTGGGTATTTATAACATCAATTATGTCAATATTTCATTAATAAGATAATTAATACATCATCATTGTGTCAAAATAAATTAAATTATTTAATGTCTAAAAATTACAAATAAAATACCATTATGTAGGAAATCGTTTTAGATTTATAATGAATATTTATAGTCGAATTTATCTTATGTATAACCCCATATTAAAAATGTTTTTGTAAATAAACTTTGATTTTAACTCTTTTAACCCTTCTTTAAATAAATTAATAATAAATGTCCTAATCTAATCCAAGTGGGCCTAAATGGTCATATTTTATTCCTAAGTTTGTTTTTGGTCGAATTACACTTGTCCAATAGAATTAGAACATGTGTTAAGGTAATAATAATATCATTCCTACCCTTAATTACCCTATTTACATTAAAAAAGTAAAAAGTTACTATTCACCAAAAAATTATTTTTATCTCATTGAACCACATTTTACTTACTGACATCAACCGTGTCTCTCGGATTTTTGAAATTCCACTCATAGAAGAGGTAAAATTAAGTTTTATGAACGATTCAGTTTTTTAACTACCTCTTAGTGGTTTCACTATTCATCAAAAATTGAAAGTTTTCAGAAAAATACCAAAAATTTGGCCTAAGCTATATTTGATATTATGAACTCAAAAATGATGTCTATTTTACCAAATTCAAAACATATCAGTTGCATTAACTAATTTATAAATTAATTCCTGTCGTCAAAACAAATAGCCTGTTTTTAAGAGATAATAACTATCAAAAGATTGAAACTTGTTTATAACTAGTTTAAATGTGAAATTACATCCAATGACCATCATTGTATTAAATTGTAAAAATATATTTTAAATATACTTTAAAACCACTAAAATTAATAATTTTTCACTATTAATTATTTCGATTGAAAAAGTTGTTTTTAATTAAAATTTAGTAATTTCCATTATTCATCAAAATATGAAAGTTATCCGAAAATTACCAAAATTTAACCCTAAGCTAATTTTGATATTCCGAATCCAAAAATGAAGTCCATTTTGAAAAATAATATTTACAAAATTTAAAAAAGTGGTTATTACTATTCATAACGGCTAGTTTTAATAATATTTTAATAGCATATCGTTGTTTAGTGAGACTCAGTATTGCGTACTACACACGCTATCAAGGAAGGTCGTGATTGCGTGTAATGCAAGGAAAGTCAAGGATGCGTGTTGTGCAAGCTCCTTTTGGTGTAGCTTACAACACAAGACATTAATGTAATTAAAAAAAATATTTTTCATAAAATCTCGGGGAGTTACATTTTCAGTGAGAACATATATACAAATACCTAGATTTTCACTAGATGCATTTCAATGGATCATATACAACAAACTTCAATCCATTAGTAGATTAATTATATATATATATGTGTGTGTGTGTTACAATTAATATTTTATGAATTTATAGAACTAATTATAAATTATAAATTATTGATGTGTATTAACTAATTAATGTGAATATATCCCAATATTTACTAATATATGTAAATAAGGGTAATATAAATTTTTTAGTATAATATTCATAAAAAAATAATTATTTAAAAATATATAATACTAAAATGTATCTATATTTTATTATAATATAAACCAAAATATATTTTTCAAAAAACATTAATCTAACTACATCTACATTGAGGGAAAATAAAAATCAGTTCAATGTTTAGGAATATTCAATTTTTTCTTCAATACAACACCTGAAAATTTATATATTACGAGGTCTTCCTCATCTCCATTGACTAAAAATGAATTAAAAAACATTTCTATGTAATTTTTATTTCTAATAAAATTAATTATCTAAATTCCACTTTGATCTTATCAATTTAAAAAATTATGTATATAGTTTTGGATTAATAAAATATTTGGATCCTATTAGGGTATATATTTGGTGATGTTATTGTAAAGTGTATTTTATAATTTTTTAGACAAAGAAATGTAATAGTATTATTGGATGATTTTTAAATTATTATGGAAGATATTTTAGATATTCTTTAGGGATTTTGAACACTTCACTACTGATTAATGTTTTGATATACAATTATAATTATATAGAAAAACCACACAATGGATTCTTAGATAAAATATGGGATGTATTATTAATACATGTTTTTTATGATAGTAATGTTATTATAATCATACCAAGTATCTGGGTGAAGTTCTCCACTTCACAAATAATGAACTATCATTCGTATCGTGTATTTTGTTTATGATATTACATTAAAAAAGAGCTAAACAATTATTTATGTCTTACTAAATGTATTCTATTTTAATTATTTTTTATTATTATTGGATCTTGTTCTATGGTTTCCTTGAATGCAATCTTAGGTTTTCTTATCATTTTTATTTTCAATTATATATCATTTCGGTGTTATCAAGTTAAATTTATCACTATAACTTTACTTATATTCATGTTACATGGTTTTCTCTAGTGGAAACAATAACTAGGTATTGATTTAGTAAAAAATTCATGTTACTCTATCTTATTTACATATATAGAAAAATGTTTTATTGAAGGGTTGGGGTATTATGAATCAGGTGTTTTTTTTCATAATTATTTTGGTTGAGGTAAGTGGATTATCACTCATGATAGTTTTGTAAATATAATGAATTATAATTTGGTATAATCATTTATTTAATTATGTTTAAAATGAATGAAAAATTAAATGTTTTTAGATATATAACCAAATATATTGGTTGAGTAATTATTTGTGATCAAAATTATTTTCCAATTTTAGTGTGATTTAATATTTATAAATAAATTTTGAAATGAAAAAAATCATTTAAGTATTATGGATTTTTTTTAATTTTGTTTATATGTTTTATATGCTATTTATTTTTCCCATTTAACATTAATATTTAATATTATTTGTTGCATTTTCTGTATTTTGAATTTAGAATTTAGTGATCTTTCCTGGGTTGAATTATATGGGTTCAATATTATCGTAGTTATATAGAACATGATTATTGGTTTGTGTGTTCTGATTATTGATTAGATTAATTTTTTATATTAATTTTGTGATTTTTTAATATTTGTTTAGTAAATTCATAGTTTTTTGGGGATAATGTTTATATGGAAAATGTATAGTTAATGGTTTGTATTCATCTCATGATCTGGTGATACAAATTCAGGGATAAAAACTCATGTATTAATGGTAAAAAGATATTCGGTAGTAATTGTTTCATGGTGTTAATTTTGAGTTACAAATTTTTTCATATTGAATTATTATTTTGTCTATTATTTTTAGAAATATTTTTTGTGGTTTTATAAATCAATTTTTATAGTAATGAAGTATAAAAAATTTATATAATGGAATTTTTATTTTTCATGTGGTTTATTCAGAACTTAGGGGATGTTGTATTTGGTTTTTTAGTCATATCATATTCACAAAAATTGTGGTATTGGTATATTTCTCATATAATTATATTGGTAAAATAAATTTTTTTAATTCGATAATATTGGTTCATATTTAAAGTAATGGAGTAATTCAGATGATTATTTCTAGAACGATAAAATAAATTATTGATCTTAGAGAGTCATGGAGTCATACAGAGACCATCAGTTAAGTGAGATAAATATTTTATCATTTGAGGACACGAATTATATATTTATACACTTTTATATCTTTGTTCGTATTTTAAAAATGTTTTGGTTTGAATATTTAAAATATGTATTTTACAAAAAAATTTATAAGTTATTAGTATTATGGGTTTATTATTTATGATTATAAACAGTCACCTATTTATATTTTTATATCACATGTAACTTATTTCCTTCCATGAAAGATCAAGGAGATACAAAAAATGTTTTTTTCCATTCCACCTAACCCCGACTGTGGATAAATGGTGATTTATATTATCAAGATAATATAAATGGTATAAATTTTTTAATTTTGTTTTATAGATATATATATATATATATATATATAGGATTAGTGGATACTCATGATGTAACTGTAAAAATGTTGATATGAACACTCAATATAAAACCATGAGTCAGTTGGGAGGTAAGGGTAGACAAAATGGATAGATAACAACTGAAAGAGCCATCTCGACATTGTTTTTATAGTTTTTAAGAATTTATATTCTAGATTTGTCACTATAATTATATATTATAAATAATTAATATAATATTTATCAATTATACATGATTAAAAAAAGACACATTAAATAGAAATATTTATATTTAAATGCGTTTTTTAAAAGTTTGATTTTTAATTTCAATTTTATAATTTTTTTAGATAAAATAATTTTTTATTTTATTCTTATTTAAGGATAAATTAATATTTAGTCCAAATTTTTCCTCTTGTAAAGGTGTTTTTTAATAATTGTTATGTTATGTTTTTCTAATTTATCATTTAAATAATATTAATTAAAATCATTAACATTGTTTCCTAGAGAAAAATGTTTTTTCACAAGTAATAATTGATTGGTATTCGTTGGACATTATTTGTAAATTACTATTTTTAAATATCAAGTTAAAATACATAAGTATGTTAGTGTGAATGTATTTCATATTTATATCCACTAGGATTCTTATAATTTATGGAATTTTGGACAAATATTTTCTTATAGATGTTGAATAAATATACTGTGTTAAAATCATGCAAGGGAAAAATTTGAACATCATTAAAGATTTTGGTTGATTGTTTTTATTTCATTGGAGTAGTGGGAAAACAATATTACATTTATAAGATACTTAGGTTTGTCATGAGAGGAAATAATGTTCTGGATTGAAGGGTTTTTTATAGTTTCTTCTTCACAAAAGACATTTTATAGAGGTATATCAAATATCAATGAATTATCTTCAAAGATATACTGTATGAGTACATAAATCCTGAGAATGAAATCATAATTGTGTTGTTTACCATAGAAATATTTCATTGTACAAATATACTACATGGTATATATAGAGGTATATTTTATGATTTTCTTATATGCATAATATTTTATTAATATTCCATTGATGATTTGTTAGTTTTTTTGGTTTGTTAACCTATGATGTTTTTGATATGACCCAAAAATAAAAGATTTTATATTAAAGGTTGGGATATAATGAAGAATAAGACTATTTTTAATAGGGTATAGTATATTGTATTTTAAGATATTAATCATTATCAAAAATTATCATTGAATCATTCATACTATTAAAATAAGGGAGTTTTTTATAGGGTATGTCATTTAAAAAATATCTAAAAAATATTTATATTTTTTGGAATTCAGTACAACGATACTATATATTTTAAATATCAAGTATAAAATATGATCCAAAAATGATAATAACATTATAGACAATATCTCAGGACAAATCAAATTCCAAAATATAAGTACTCATTAGTTTTTATGAATGCGTAGAACCTATTTGAATGTTCAATAAAATTGAGCGAAATTCTTAATAATATAAATTTATTTAGAGATTCTAGATTATTGTTACGTATTATAGAAAATATCCATCTTTAGGTTTTTTTATTCAATTGGTAATGATGTAATTCTTATAAGGGGATAGTTATAGTAACAACGTCGTGTAATTAATGTTTATCATGGTAAATCTTTTTCGATAGAAACCATATAGAGTATATATTTTATCTTTGGCATTTTTGTGATGAGATAACGACAAAATAGGAATATAAAAAATATGAAAAAAATGTAATTTAATATTAAAGACTGTATTATTGAATGGGTTTATCATTATCTCATAATATTTTTTGATAAAAAAAATAATATATGGATTTTGACCCATAGGAATTCTACTTTACATTAGATGAATATAATCCCAATTCAATTATGGAGAGTAAAATAAAAAAATCTAATGATTAGGATAATTTATTGACTTATATTATAAGGGAAGGTATGAAGGGATGATTGGGGAAGAAAATTAATAACAATAGTGAAGATGTAAAATTAGTGTTTTCATGAATCCAATATTAATATATTTTTATGGGTTGAAGTATCTAGAAATTTTAATTCAATATTTTTATTCAAACTAGGATACAAATTTAGATAACATAAAATGAAAAAGCATTATGTTACTATGTAGTGGTGAAATAAAATTTTGAAATATATCATTATAAATCAATCCATTCATCATCATTAATGGGATTATCGTATATTAGTTAGATTATTAAGAACTACTATAGATTCTTTCAATGGTGGAGTGATCCAAACTACATCATCCAAATTATATTTCCTAACTTTAAATTTAAAATAACTTTTTAGTTATCCCATTTTTAGTTAAATAGTATCCATTAAATTTTATAAAATATAAAATTTCATTGGTTTTCCTATGCCATATAAATTTTTTAAATATATATTATTTAAATTAGTATACCGGATAAAATGAATGTTGTAGAAAAATATCTCTACAAATATTTTGATTGTCCAAATGTAAAGGATGATTATAAGTTTAAAGATAATGTTATAATGTTTTATTATTATAGTTGGTTAGTTAGCGTAGATTCAAACAATTCATTGAATACTCATCATTTTCTTTGATTTTTTGTGATAATGTTTTGATAATTATAGATAGAAGGATTATTCAATAATATTTTATATTGATTGAGGAAAACTATTTTAGTGATTAATTTTATGGTGGTGAGTGTTCAATAATTAGTTAAATTTCTTGGTACTCTTAAAATATATATGTATATATATATATTTCAACTATATAGGAGATATATTAATTTAATTATTCAAAAATCCCTGATATATGAGATGTTATTTAAATGATCATTGACTACATTTCATGATCCTTATATAGAAGATTTATCCAATTATGTGAATTATTTATTAGAAATAATAGTTAGAGATTTCATTGAAATTTTTAGACATTTTTTTTCGGAAATGCTTTTTGAATTTATATTTTATATATTAAAAGTCATATAATATCCCTAGGGATGGCTGCCTTTATGAAAAATTAATTGTTCCTATTCCATTTTCTATTAGGATATGTATATATATATATTTCAACTATATAGGAGATATATTAATTTAATTATTCAAAAATCCCTGATATATGAGATGTTATTTAAATGATCATTGACTACATTTCATGATCCTTATATAGAAGATTTATCCAATTATGTGAATTATTTATTAGAAATAATAGTTAGAGATTTCATTGAAATTTTTAGACATTTTTTTTCGGAAATGCTTTTTGAATTTATATTTTATATATTAAAAGTCATATAATATCCCTAGGGATGGCTGCCTTTATGAAAAATTAATTGTTCCTATTCCATTTTCTATTAGGATGCATGATTGTAAGAGAAGTTTTATTTAATTGAACTAATCATTATTTATGTTACAATGAAGAGTTATAATTATTTTGAAACAAAAAATTCATATTGACAAATTTATTCAAGAAAATTTTAAATATATATATCAATCTAGGATGTTGTAAAGATGTTTCTATTGTAGGTAGTAGGTGTTTCATAAATATAGTATGTAAAATACTAAAGAAAAAAGAACACTGTGCTAATTAACATTATTTGGGAGGTGATAAATTTTTCAAACATTTCTATCTATAATGAGGTTATAATGAATGAAAATAATTGTATATCTTATAGAGTGTCTTTTATTGGGACATGGGGTAGATAAAATGACATTTGAGCTGTGATCACGAACTGGGTATTGATATTCGTGAGGTGGGATTGAAAATAATAATAACTATTGCTTTCAGAAATCATCTCGTAGAAGGTAGGTTTCATGAGGACTCTTATATGTGAGTGAATAAATGGGTAAAATCACAATCTATGTACGTTATAATGGTGAATTTGAGTTTTATAACTATATTTTATTTGTATAATAACCAATTATATGATATTCCCTAAAGATTAATTTATTATGGTTTTATACTTCGGAGGAACTAAAAAATGTGTTTGTTTTCAAATACATTAGGTGTTGGTGTTATAAAATTCTATATTTTACTTCATGGTCAAAATAAGGAATAATAATTTTTTGGATGAAAAAGATAATTCATAATAAGTTGGTACCATTTACTGCTAGCATTTCATGGAATGAATAAAATTGATCGATATGGTATAAAACATTTATATGGGAAATAATGATAATTTGGAGACTATTCATAAATTTTTTACAACTTGTACAATGAATTTTTCACATGCATGTTTTGTAGGGAAAAATAATTTTAGTTTATTGAAATCCTAATACCTATATTTTGGTTAAATTGGATATGATTTCAGTTCATTTAAAATTTACCATTAGTGGAATTAATTTTATTTGTAATGAAATAACTTGTTAATTAGGAAATACAATAGAGGTATGGACGAGTTTTTAAGAGAGTTCAAAGGTAATTTATGAAATTTGTCCAGCTTATTTTACTTAGAATGACTAATTAATGATTTAATATATTGTGTCTTATTTCCAATGAAAACTATGAGTCAATTTTGAGGTGGATGGTGTGACTTTATTAATAGTTTATGGTAGGTTTTCAATTTATATTTGATTGTGAATTCCTTATATGTGTGGTATAGTTTCCATGATATGGTTTGATCTCATTCTACATGATAACGAATTCAGTTATTTGATCTTGTATGAAAACCCCCATGGTAATACATTTATTTCAATCTACATCATGTTTTTCAAGTCACATTCATTCCCTCAACATAGGTGATCATTGTCTTTGGAAATCATATAGGTTATTTTTGGTGTATTTTTCTGAAGATATCAAATCATTGTATTTTTGGAAGTAATATAAATGTTAACTTGATCCATATATTTAAAAAAACATCAATTAACTAGTTTTTTAACAGTAAAACTCAATACTTCTATGGTTTTGATGAAAATGGTAAATTGAAAAAAATAATTTTGTGGATTCTATTTTTTTATTAAAAATGAACACATGGATTGTATATGCATTGGAATTAAACATTACATAATATATTTTTCAAGTCACAAATGAAATATCTTACAATTGGGGATCTTTTTAGGTTTAGAGTTTTAGAGGATTAATATAAAACTCAAGCATAAAAAATCGTAAAATAATATGTACAAACATCTTATTAGTGTCTATTTGTCCCTTAATATAAAACATTAAGAATAAAACATTATTTAATTTCAAGGAAAATATCAACGAATTTCAATTTTACTACTTCTGTTCCCTTAATCATTGTTATATTATGATAATATCATTTGAAAACAATTTATGAGAACAAATGCATAATAAGAGATAAAAAAGAAGTAGAATTTTTAGTCCCTTAAACACATGAAAACACATATAATTATTACCAATATCTTTAATTATTTAGATCATATAAAATAATCCATCTTCGTCTGAAAAATAAAGAAAACTTTTTTACCAACAAAATTATTAAAACCCATTACAAGTAATTAAAATTTATTTTTTGAGATAGCATATAAAATTTATAAAAGAATTTCAATAGAATTTTAATTGAAATTACCCTATGTTTGACATCAAATGTTATCAATACCCAATTTCAATAAGATCTATAATGGGGATCAAACATCATATAAACAATATTTGGCTCACCTATGTACTAAAATGGGAATGAATCATTCATATTAACTTGATGAGTCTTACTTACTCATCATGAGCTATAATAGGGCTGAACCCATAATATAAGATATAACAAGCTAACATTTAATTTTTTTTAGATGAACCCCTCATATAATATTTATGGTGATCACCCATTTCATTTAATGATAATGTTCTAATTCATGAACAAAACTCTTTTATCATTAAGCTCCTTGAATTTTTTTTAAACTCAAAAGAGAAACACTTTGAAAAAAATAACATTTTCTATTGAACTCGATTTTTCATTACCCAAAAACACAAAAATGTTATAAATGGTTTTTTATTTTAAAAAAATAATCATTCAATGTAAAAAATAAATTAAATAATTTTCATGGTGGTTGAAAATTCGTGTTCCCCATGAACATTTAGAATGTAACATCCCTTTTGTCAACACATTATAAAAAACATGTAAATAAGATATATTATTTAAAAGTAATAATATTTAGTGATTATACATTAATGGTTTTTTATAATTATTTTATGTCCAGATAAAATCATTTTGAAAACACTTACATGGAATACAATGAGAGTTTGAGAGGAAAACATTATGAGAACATTTTTATATGAAAACTCCCATATTGCATGGGAAATAATTGAATCATAATTACATGAAATATTAAAATTAAAAACATTTAATTTTGGGATAATAGATAAATAAATGATATAACATGTCAATGGGTCTTTATATACATTTTTTTAATTTTAAATGCCTACAATATCAATAATTTCCTCAATGAAAATAATTGAGACGTAGTCCCTTAACTTATGTACAAATTCACATATGTGTATTTATAATCATAAATAATAATCATATGTTAAATATTAAGTTCAAGGAAATAATTTTTTTAATATTACTATTAATTTTATTTCACATTTTATAAAAAAATTCTTAATCAATTAATTTAATGTTTGTTGTTTTATCCATATTCGGTTTTTGTGTGAAAAAAGAATTTGGTAGATTGATTTTGGCCCAAAGTGGTCATTATTTAAAAATAACCAAAATTATAATACTGGCATATTCATAATATTTATTAAAAAATTGATCTTTTAAATCCAATTATAGAATATGGTTATGAAAAATGAACCAGCGTTACTATCCTTGAGACATTTGGCTGTACAAATTCAGAAGTGAAATTATAATTGTAAAATCCTTATTATATAAAAAGTATAGTTAAGAAAATCTATACAGAATGATTATGTTATCATAAATACAATATTATTTAATTATATATATCATTATTTTTATGTTGTGGTGGAAGAAATAATAATCACATCACTTCAAGGAGGTGGTAGTCCACAAATCCCTAAATTCCACAATCACTTCTTCAGTCTGTGAAAAGGTCAGAATAAAAGGATACATTGTATTTAAAAAAATATAATTATTTCTAAAATATAATTTTATTTTAATTATATGATTTATATTTATTATCATTGACCTAATTAATTTCCATATAACATGTTAGAGAGAAACTCTACCAATCGATTCACAAGGAAGTTGTCCACCTTACACAAGAGTGAAATTGTTGTATCACATACTATATGAAATATAAATGTATTTATTTGAAATAATGATAAATGATATATTATTATGTCATTTATATAATAAATATCATATAAAAACAATATTTACATCATTTTATTGACCATTAGTGGTTGTAATATATAAACAAATTAAATCATTTCACAAGACTGTAGTCCGTCATAAACATGCATGATTATTTCGTAACCCATTTTATGTAAGTGTGTTTTTTAGGTCATTAAATTATCATAACAACATATAATTATATTTAGGATACTTTTTTATTATATAATAGTGTTATAAGAATAATTTAAGGGGTGTAGAAGGAATCATGAAAAAACATCATATTGATGAATGGTACATGTTCCACGTGTAACACATTTTCATTTTCACCGAATAAATTCTTTGATAGGATATATTGCTATTTTTAGACAATTATTATTAGAGGAGGGAGTTTCTAAATTCATTTTTGTTGGGTTTGGATGATCAAAATGGCTTGGGAGTTTTAAATAACTGGGGAGAGTTAATTCCCTTTTATAGTGGTGGAGTGACATTCTTAAAAATACCAAACATTGACACTATTGGGAGGTTTAAATTACAACATATTATTCAAATAATGATACTAATTATATAAAAGTTAATATAAGGTAGAAATATGGATATAATTTTTTTTCTCGAAATGTTTTTTCTTAATTCAAAACCATATATTTTAAAATTATCAACTTTGTAAGTTCATTTTTACCTTAATCAGTATAATTAATTCTAAAACCATACATATTTCCATCACGTATGAAACTATTATTACTTTATTATAGAATATAAATTATTCTTATTCAAAATATGGAATCCATTTTAACAAATTTAAATAATAAAATATTGTAAAATTAATTCATATTGTATCCCAAATACTAGATGTGAATGCATGGTTTATAGTCAAAAAGTTCAAAAACATAAAATGTTTTCATATTCAATTTTAATATGAAATGGATAATAATGACCTAAATTGTAGTAATAGATATAATAGTTTTCAATTTTAAATTTAAATAAAATTTAAAATATATTGTACCGTTATTAATTTTTTATTGGAAACCACCATTTAAAATTTAAATTTAGTATATTTAACTACTAATAAAAACATGAAAATTTTAAAAAAAATCCCAAAAATAATAATAATATTATTGTTACATTATGAATCAAAAAATGAAGATTATTTTCTCAATTATAATTTCTAAAAGTGTAAAATTTTAGTTTTTAAAAAATTCAATCGTTATAGTGAGAAAAACTACCTTCTGGAAAAATATAGTTTTTATGCATAAATTTGGATATGTTTTTGCATATTTCTAAAATAAAATATATTTGATGAATTTAAATATTTTATAAAATATAAATAACATTTATATCATAAATTAATTTTATTTATTGTGATAAAACTCACGTGGAAATGAAGAACAATTTCTATAAATACATTTCTTTTACAATAAATTGGTTTTTAATTCATCTCTAATTAACTCATAACTAATGAATTAAATAATATATATTAATGATTTTGATAATTATATACATACTTTATATTCAAATTTCCTAGTAATATGTATAGAATAATAATAATAATGAGCCTGGATAGAACTCATTGTTGGGTGTAATACCAGCTAAACAAAGTGTGGTCTGTAATGGAAGAAGAACATAATGCCACATGTAATGAGTAATAACCTCATTGTTATATTTCATTTACTCTATTAAACAAATTTTCATTCTATTAAAAATATCAAGACATTACCACCACCCCTCTTTAAAAACATGATCTTTAAAGCTTGAACATTTTCTCGATAATAAATTGATGGATATTGAAAATAGTTTTCTTGTAATCCAACATTGTAAAAATAGTAAATATATGTCACGACCCCTGTAGTAGCTCCTGGATGTGCACCGCTCGGAGGGTGGCTAGGACGAACTCAGAGTGGAAGATGCTCTCAAAGTCCGTCCAGAGGAGACACGCCTCGTCGTGCACCTAGAGCATCAAGCTCCACCATCTGCCTGCTGCCGCGTGCAGGAGACTCGCTGCGAGGATCACCATGAGGTCTGCTGGTGTCCTCACTAATCTGAAAACCCGAACAACTGCCTCCAGCCATTCCTCGGCGGCCTGAGGGTCCGTCTCCCCGCGGAACCTGGGTGGTCGCTGGCACTGGAACTCATGCAGTGCACTAAGGCGACGTGCATCGCCAGCGGCTGGGGCTGGTAGCATCGGTGCCTCGACGGGTATGCAACGACTTGCCATGAGAGGGCAGTGTTACTCCTGCGGCGGGGTTGGTCACATGGCTCGTGACTGTCCGAACCGCCATACGGATGACCAGTAGACGAACGAAGGACCCCCTAGGCAGAGGCAGAGGTTCGATCAGGGCGGGCCGCAAGGAGCAGGCGGCCATGACAGGGGAGTTGGTCGTGCAGCAGGAGGTGGACGGCGCTTCGGGGTGTTGCCACCACCACCACCAGGCGGTCCACCCCGACCGCAGGGGACAGGAGGACATGGGAGAGCTCAGCTTCAGGCAGCTGAGGCCTACGATCATGGAGCTCTGGGAGCAGATGGACAGGAGCGGAACTAGCTCCAGACCTAGAGACTTTTGTTCACGTTGCTTCTAGTTTTGTTGATGTATGTTTCTAGATGCTTTTTGTCATTGTACTTGAGCTGAAGTAATAAAAGACACATTTTCTTGTGGCATTTACTTCCCTGTCCTCTCTTGTGTTGTTACTAAGAGGTTCCAGTTTTGACTGTTGACTTGACCCTCACTTGTGAGACATCTACTGGAGGAGACCCAGTTACCACACACTGATGCCGACAGTGTGACTCAACCCTTGGAGGCGAGAGTAACGGTTGGATCTCATGGTAGTAGCGTCGAGGCCTTACGACGTCATCCTTGGTATGGATTAGTATCATCCATGTCGGGATTGACCGTAATAGGCGAAGAACGTGGTTCATCCAGGGGATGAGACCAGATTTCTCTTATCGGCAAGGAAGAAATCGTGGCAGCTCTAGTGGGACCAGAGGTGGTCCGGGCCACGATAGAGAAGGTCCAGGTGAGCACATGGGAGCGGAAGGCTCAGATGCGTGCTCAGTACCGCCTTTGTATCCCTAGTTTGTGTTGAAGCTTTACGGGGACGTAAAGCCCTGTGGTGGGAGTAGTGTAAAGACCCGTAAATTTCAAGGAAATTTTTTTCTTAATTTTCTTTGGCATTTTACAAGAACGCAGTTTATTGACGGCGCCTGATTCCGAGACCCGGTGTGCCCGGAATCATTTTCCGAAGTTTGGCTCGGGTACGTTCAGTGAACGGATGAGCGGGTTTTTCCCCTTCTTCGGACGTTTTCGTTCAAATGGCCGTATCTTGAGCTACAGGCCTCTGAACGACGCGCCGTCAGTGGTAACGCGATCCTTGGATCGAGACGGTCGTTTCGGTATACTATACTCAAGGTGCACCTTCCTTTTCGGGAGCCTACGTAGTTAAAACTCCGTAGTTAAGCGTGCTTGGCCTAGAGCAGTGATCAGGATGGGTGACCTCCTGGGAAGTTTCCCAGGGTGGGTGTGAGACGGAAAGACCAATAACTAACAGACTGGGCGTCCGATTGACGCGCCGTCTGTTTCGTTGAATTCCTCTAAGTGAGACGGATCTTTTGGCATGCTCCGCCCGAGGTTTGGACGCATGTGGAGTACGGTCGGGTTGGTTTTGCCTTAAAAACCAACCGGGCCCCTGGGACGAAAAGGCCAATAACTCTCAGACCGGGCGTCCGATTGACGTGCCATCTATTGCGTTGAGTTCCTCTTGATGAGACGGAACTTTTGGCATCGTCCGCCCGAGTTTTGGATGCAGATGGATAGTGGCCGGGTTGGATCGCACTGAAATCCAACCGGGCCCCTGGAACGGAAAAGCTGATATCTTTCAGACCAGATGTCCGTTTGACGAACCGTCAGCGGCATTGGTGTTCACGTTGAAAAATGGTCCCTATGAGTATACCCTGTGAGTGTTCGGGGTATAGTTGAGTTACGGCCGGATTGGTTCGCTCACGAAACCAACCGGGCCCCTGGGACGAAAAGGCTAATAACTCACAGACCGGGCGTCCGATTGACGCACCGTCTGTTGCGTTGAGACACCTATGACGAGGTGGTACTTCGAGATACTTCCTTGCGGGACTTTGTGATACTTGGAGTATCGACCAGTAGCTCGTGGAGCGGACCCTCCCGGAGACGAGCGGGCGGAGCACAGAGACCGTGTAGCTGACTGAGACCCGATGACTGCTGATCGAACGACTCGGTGTGTGACAGAGGTGCGCTTGGTTGTAGCGGCACATGGGAGCGCTTGGTTGTAGAGGCAGACCCACGACAGAGGTGCGCTTGGTTGTAGCGGCACATGGGAGAGCTTGGTTGTAGCGGCAGACCCACGACAGAGGTGCGCTTGGTTGTAGCGGCACATGGGAGCGCTTGGTTGTTGCGGAAGACCCACGACAGATGTGCGCTTGGTTGTAGCGGCACATGGGAGCGCTTGGTTATAGTGGCACACCCACGACAGAGGTGCGCTTGGTTGTAGCGGCACATTGGAGTGCTTGGTTGTAGCGGAAGACCCATGACAGAGATGCGCTTGGTTGTAGCGGCACATGGGAGCGCTTGGTTGTAGCGGCAGACCCACGACAGAGGTGCGCTTGGTTGTAGCGGCACATGGGAGCGCTTGGTTGTAGCGGCAGACCCACGACAGAGGTGCGCTTGGTTGTAGCGGCACATGAGAGCGCTTGGTTGTAGCGGCAGACCCACGTCAGTGGTGCGCTTGGTTGTAGCGGCACATGGGAGCACTTGGTTGTAGCGGCTGGCCCACAATACTCGATAGGTGGAGTTCTACAGCAGTCTTAAGTTAGTGGGCAGTACCTTGGATTTGTGACAGGACCACTGTACACTCCAGAGACGGAGCTCTTCAGCAGTTACGGTTTCGATGATGAAAATCCTGGTTTGAGCTGAGACTTTTGACCTTGTGTTTGCCTCATGATTGAGATGAGTTACATGATAACTTAGGTATATGTATGGGCATATATCAAATTAGAGGTTATCTGTTGAGATCTTCTTTGTGGTTATCCTTGTTGGTTTTAGAGAGACCTTCAGGGTCTCGGGGTCCCTACTGAGTATCGTTATACTCACCCCTGCACGGGCTATGCCCGCACCTCATTGTGTTGGTTGCAGACGACAGGCAGTGCTGATGGAGGCCGAGTGTTCGAGGACTGGACGGTACCCGGAGGTGGACTACACGACGAGTCAGTACCCGGAGGTGGACTACACGACGAGTCAGTACCTGGAGGTGGACCACTGGGCGAGACGTTCTCGGAGCAGACTGCGGGACCCGAGGAGCATTGGAGCTATCTGGACCCACCCTTTAGGTGGGACTTCCAGAGGACGGCTCGACGCTGCAGTTTTTCCTTTCAGTTGCTGTATTTCCTTTCAGTTGTACTTTACAGTTGGGCTTGTATTTCCGACCCCTTTTACTTTCAGCACAGCTTGTACAGTTTTTACTTAGTGTTTACTTTTCCGCTTGTTTACTCTGTGGTGCTTGTTTACTTTTCAAAGGCAATGCCGTCCCTTTTTGCTGGGATTTACGCCTTGGTGCTAGTCGCCAGCCCCTGGCCTATGGAAGGCGGGATTGGGGTAGTCACGGCACGGGCCCCGAGGACGGGTCGTGACAAATTGGTATCAGAGGTGGTCGGTTCTACCGGGGACTCTGATCTTTCTTCTATGTGAAGCAATAGTGTTTAGCGTATTGGGTGTGGTTATCAGTCGAGGGAGTCCAGTGTTGGTGCGGGGGCCGACGTATCCGTACACCAGGACCCTGACTTCTGATTTCCGACTTAATTCACGAAAACATTGATTGCATGTGTGTTTCAAGTTTTCCTTGTGATTACTTGTGTCAGCTCACCAGGTATACTGTCCTGACCGTGGCGCACCTGTTTCTTTCAGGATGGCCCCACGACGACAGCCAGCCTTAAGCCGCTTGGAAGCCACTTGAAGCCACTTAAAGGCGGCTTGAACTGAGTTGAACTGGATAGGATGCTATCCATAAATATCTTACCCCCTTGGTAGGATATTTGTGAGGTGCGGCCCGCACGAGCCCCGCCGTTTTTTTCCGCTAAGAAACGCACCCGTGAAAACCCGTCTTAATGAAAGTCAACTGACGCGTTTTCTAAATTCTTAACAGACCATTTAATTGGGCGTTTTATTTCGTGAATTAAATGGGCTGTTTCTTTCGTGAATTAAATGGGCTGTTTATTTCGTGAATTAAATGGCTTGTTTCTTTCGTTGAATTAATTCAACGAATTAATTCAATCGTTTCTTAACCTGTTTTCGTGTGTTGGCATATTAATAAAATAAGACCAACCCAAAATCTTTTGAGAAGATTTGAGAGGATCCTTGTTTCTTCTTCTCCCTCGTGAAGAACGCGAAGAACGCGAAGAACGCGAAGAATGCTGAACCCGTAAATCGACGACGTGACGCCTTGATCCGCATCGCCAACAACGTTCTTCTGCGACGTCTCTTCCTCCGCGACGGATCTTAGATCGGCTTCTTGAGGTAAGAATCTCGGACCTTCCTTTTTATCTCCTTCGTTGTTCTTAACCAAAAACACGGATTTAATTAATTAAATTAAATCTGCTGTTTCATGGTGCGTTGAGTTCGCCGACTCAACACCGGATTCCGCGACGACGCGACGCCTCCCCGCGACGACGCGACGATCCCTCTCTTCTGCAACGAGCTTTTCCGCGAAGAACTCCCGCGCGCGACGATCGACGAGGTAGGGATTTATTATGGGAATTACCCCTTTTTAATTTATTCCCGTCAATGTTTCTTAAAGAAATTAAAGAACCGAATTGTGAACAATTTTAATCTTCTTAAAATTGTTATTTTTTTCCCGTGTGGAATAAAATTCTCTCGGTTGTTTATCTCTAACGCGGAGGGTGCGGGCCAAACGAACACGGCCCGACGACCCTCCGCCGTTCTTCGTTTTGTGCAGATTTGGCGGGCGAAGAAGGAACGTGCCGCAACGGATGTTTGACGATTCCGCAGTAAAGAACAGATCCCGGGAGGAGCAATGGCGCAGACGGGAAGAGAATCGGACCACCGGAGCGATCCCGGTGGCCCGCGGAACTCGCCGGCGGCCGGAGGCGGCGGCGCCCCGGCGCGCCGCCGGACGAGCCCGCCACGGCTCAAGCCGCGGCGGCGGAGGCCAACGGACCCGCGGCCGCGCGGGTCCGGTTCACCCGCGCGGGACGCGGCTCTGCCGCGTCCGCGGTTCACCAGCGCGGCCCACGCAGGCCGCGGTTTCCTCAGGCCGCGGGTCAACGCCCGCGACGCCTGGCCCTCGGCCGCCCGGCCGAGCCGAGCCAGGCCGGTCCGACCGGCCGGGCCGCGCCCCGGCCGGGCCAGACTGGGCCATCCGGGTCGGGTCGACCCGGTTCGGGCCGACCCAGGGGGGGGGGGGGGTCGGGCCGGGCCCGTACCCCCTCTTCTTCGGACGTTTTCGTTCAAATGGCCGTATCTTGAGCTACGGGCCTCTGAACGACGCGCCGTCAGTGACAACGCGATCCTTGGATCGAGACGGTCGTTTCAGTATACTATACTCAAGGTGCACCTTCCTTTTCGGGAGCCTACGTCGTTAAAACTCCGTAGTTAAGCGTGCTTGGCCTAGAGCAGTGATCAGGATGGGTGACCTCCTGGGAAGTTTTCCAGGGTGGGTGTGAGACGGAAAAGCCAATAACTAACAGACTGGGCGTCCGATTGACGCGCCGTCTATTTCGTTGAATTCCTCTAAGTGAGACGGATCTTTTGGCATGCTCCGCCCGAGGTTTGGACGCAGGTGGAGTACGGTCGGGTTGGTTTTGCCTTAAAAACCAACCGGGCCCCTAGGACGAAAAGGCCAATAACTCTCAGACCGGGCGTCCAATTGACGCGTCGTCTATTGCGTTGAGTTCCTCTTGATGAGACGGAACTTTTGGCATCGTCCGCCCGAGTTTTGGATGCAGATGGATAGTGGCCGGGTTGGATCGCACTGAAATCCAACCGGGCCCCTGGAACGGAAAAGCTGATATCTTTCAGACCAGATGTCCGTTTGACGAACCGTCAGCGGCATTGGTGTTCACGTTGAAAAACGGTCCCTATGAGTATACCCTGTGAGTGTTCGGGGTATAGTTGAGTTACGGCCGGATTGGTTCGCTCACGAAACCAACCGGGCCCCTAGGACGAAAAGGCTAATAACTCACAGACCGGGCGTCCGATTGACGCGCCGTCTATTGCGTTGAGACACCTATGACGAGGTGGTCCTTCGAGATAATTCCTTGCGGGACTTTGTGATACTTGGAGTATCGACCAGTAGCTCGTGGAGCGGACCCTCCCGGAGACGAGCGGGCGGAGCATGGAGACCGTGTAGCTGACTGAGACCCAATGACTGCTGATCAAACGACTCGAGGTGTGACAGAGGTGCGCTTGGTTGTAGCGGCACATGGGAGCGCTTGGTTGTAGCGGCAGACCCACGACAGAGGTGCTCTTGGTTGTAGCGGCACATGGGAGCGCTTGGTTGTAGCGGCAGACCCACGACAGAGGTGCGCTTGGTTGTAGCGGCACATGTGAGCGCTTGGTTGTAGCGGCAGACCCACGACAGAGGTGCGCTTGGTTGTAGCGGCACATGGGAGCTCTTGGTTGTAGCGGCAGACCCACGAAAGAGGTGCGCTTGGTTGTAGTGGCACATGGGAGCGCTTGGTTGTAGCGGCAGACCCACGACAGAGGTGCGCTTGGTTGTAGCGGCACATGGGAGCGCTTGGTTGTAGCGGCAGACCCACGACAGAGGTGCGCTTGGTTGTAGCGGCACATGGGAGCGCTTGGTTGTAGCGGCAGACCCACGTCAGTGGTGCGCTTGGTTGTAGCGGCACATGGGAGCACTTGGTTGTAGCGGCTGGCCCGCAATACTCGATAGGTGGAGTTCTACAGCAGTCTTAAGTTAGTGGGCAGTACCTTGGAGTTGTGACAGGACCACTGTACACTCCAGAGACGGAGATCTTCAGTAGTTACGGTTTCGATGATGAAAATCCTGGTTTGAGCTGAGACTTTTGACCTTGTGTTTGCCTCATGATTGAGATGAGTTACTTGATAACTTAGGTATATGTATGGGCATATATCTAAGTAGAGGTTATCTGTTGAGATCTTCTTTGTGGCTATCCTTGTTGGTTTTAGAGAGACCTTGAGGGTCTCGGGGTCCCTACTGAGTATCGTTATACTCACCCCTGCACGGGCTATGCCCGCACCTCGTTGTGTTGGTTGCAGACGACAGGCAGTGCTGATGGAGGCCGAGTGTTCGAGGACTGGACGGTACCCGGAGGTGGACTACATGACGAGTCAGTACCCGGAGGTGGACTACACGACGAGTCAGTACCTGGAGGTGGACCACTGGGCGAGACGTGCTCGGAGCGGACGGCGGGACCCGAGGAGCATTGGAGTTCCCGGAATCATTTTCCGAAGTTTGGCTCGGGTACGTTCAGTGAACGGACGAGCGGGTTTTTCTAACTTTTGAACCGGTGCCCGGAATCGAATTCTGAGGGCACCGATGAAATCGCAGCGCCGGTATTCGCATAGAAACGCCTCTTCCGGAGTTGCGTTTGCTCGGGTGTGGTTTTTAATTTTCGGGCTTAAAGTTAAGAAATAAAATAATTTTGCGACAACTTTATTTTATTTCACTTAAGCCGCTTGGAAGGGTCCCTACTGAGTATCGTTATACTCACCCCTGCACGGGCTATGACCGCACCTCGTTGTGTTGGTTGCAGACGACAGACAGTGCTGATGGAGGCCGAGTGTTCGAGGACTGGACGGTACCCGGAGGTGGACTACACGACGAGTCAGTACCCGGAGGTGGACTACACGACGAGTCAGTACCTGGAGGTGGACCACTGGGCGAGACGTGCTCGGAGCGGACGACGGGACCCGAGGAGCATTGGAGCTATCTGTACCCACCCTTCAGGTGGGACTTCCATGGGACGGCTCGACGCTGCAGTTTTTCATTTCAGTTGCTGTTTTTTCTTTCAGTTGTACTTTACAGTTGGGCTTGTATTTCCGGCCCCTTTTACTTTCAGCATAGCTTGTACAGTTTTTACTTAGTGTTTACTTTTCCGCTGGCTTACTCTGTGGTGCTTGTTTACTTTTCAAAAGCAATGCCTTCCCTTTTTGCAGGGATTTACGCCGGCCCGAACCGGGTCGACCCGACCCGATTGGCCCGGTCCGGCCCGGCCGGTCGGACCGGCCTGGCTCGGCTCTGCCGGGTGGCCGAGTGCCAGGCGTCGCGGGCGTTGACTCGCGACCTGAGGAAACCGCGGCCCGCGTGGGCCGCGCTGGTAAACCGCGGACGCGGCAGAGCCGCGTCCCGCGTGGGCGAACCGGACCCGCGCGGCCGCGGGTCCGTTCGCCGCCGCCGCCGCGGCTTCAGCCGCGGTGGGCTCGTCCGGCGGCGCTCCGGGGCGCCGCCGCCTCCCGCCGCCGGCGAGTTCCGCGGGCCACCGGGATAGCTCCGGTGGTCCGATTCTCTTCCCGTCTGCGCCATTGCTCCTCCCGGGATCCGTTATTTACTGCGGAATCATCAAACATCCGCTACGGCACGTTCCGTCATCGCCCGCCAAATCCGCACAAAACGAAGAACGACGGAGGGTTGTCGGGCCGTGTTCGTTTGGCCCGCACCCTCCGCATTAGAGATAAACAACCGGGAGAATTTTTTTCCACACGGGAAAAAAATAACAATTTTAAGAAGATTAAAATTGTTCACAATTCGGATCTTTAATTTCTTTAAGAAACATTGACGGGAATAAATTAAAAAGGGGTAATTCCCATAATAAATCCCTACCTCGTCGATCGTCGCGCGCGGGCGTTCTTCGCGGAAAAGCTCGTCGCAGAAGAGAGGGATCGTCGCGTCGTCGCGGGGAGGCGTCGCGTCGTCGCGGAATCCGGTGTTGAGTCGGCAAACTCAACGCACCATGAAACAGCAGATTTAATTTAATTAATTAAATCCATGTTTTTGGTTAAGAACCACGAAGGAGATAAAAAGGAAGGTCCGAGATTCTTACCTCAAGAAGCCGATCGAAGATCCGTCGTGGAGGAAGAGACGTCGCAGAAGAACGTTGTCGGCGATGCGGATCAAGGCGTCGCGTCATCGATTTCTGGGTTCGGCGTTCTTCGCGTTCTTCGCGAGGGAGAAGAAGAAACAAGGATCCTCTCAAATCTTCTCAAAAGATTTTGGGTTGGTCTTATTTTATTAATATGCCAACACACGAAAACAGGTTAAGAAATGATTGAATTAATTCGTTGAATTAATTCAACGAAAGAAACATGCCATTTAATTCACGAAAGAAACAGCCCATTTAATTCACGAAAGAAACAGCACATTTAATTCACGAAATAAACCACCCAATTAAATGGTCTGTTAAGAATTTAGAAAACGCGTCAGTTGACTTTCATTAAGACAGGTTTTCACTGGTGCGTTTCTTAGCGGAAAGAAATGGCGGGGCTCGTGCGGGCCCCACCTCACAAATATCCTACCAAGGGGGTAGGATATTTCTGGATAGCATGCTATCCAGTTCAACTCAGTTCAAGCCGCCTTTAAGTGGCTTCAAGTGGCTTCCAAGCGGCTTAAGTGAAATAAAATAAAGTTGTCGGAAAATTATTTCATTTCTTAACTTTAAGCCCGAAATTTAAAAACCACACCCGAGCAAACGCAACTCCAGAAGAGGAATTTCTAAGCGAATACCGACGCTGCGATTTCATCGGTGCCCTCAGAATTCGATTCCGGGCACCGGTTCAAAAGTTAGAAAAACCCGCTCGTCCGTTCACTGAACGTACCCGAGCCAAATTTCAGAAAATGATTCCGGGCACACTGGGTCTCGGAATCAGGCGCCGTCAGAAACTGCGTTCTTGTAAAATTCCAAAGAAAATTAAGAAAAAAATTTCCTTGAAATTTACGGGTCTTTACAATAAAACCCCATGGTATGAATAGAAAAACATATGGATGATAGTCATCCATAATAACATGTTAATAGGTTCCCAAATAGTTGAATATTAGTGTTAATAGTGGAAAGGAATAAATAATTATAGACAATGATTGAGGTTGTTGATCTAAAAAAGTGAATGTTCAATGGAATGTTAGGGTCCTAAAAACTATAAACATATAATGATCAAAAATTCTATCATATAATCCAAACTAATGGAACTATGATGTAATTTTTATTTCAATTTAAATTTCTTGACGTTGATTAATTTTTTTTCTAAGAATAAATTATAAATACTTACATGATATATTTTAAGTAAATTATCATAATTTTATTATCATATCATTCCAATAAATATGATGAACATCCCTAAAAATTACCTTATTCAGAAAATATCTTATAAAACCTAATGTTTAGGAACACCATAAAATTCATGTCCAGATGAAAATCCATACTTCTCATTATACTAATCATACACATAATCATAAACCCAAAAAACGTATCCTAGTATTACTCAAAAAAATTATAATATCATAACATAAAACTACAGATGGAGTTCCTAAAACCATGAAATTATGGTTATCCTTTAAAAAAAACTGGATGCCCAATGGAATCCATCACTTCACAAGATAGACCAATTTTAAATACAATAGTACCAAATAAATTTTTGAAACCTTTTTGAATCATGATGATTTACACCCTGATTAAGTTACTTCATAAAAAGAATTGTTATAATATCAAAAATCATTTTAACTAAAAAATCTCATAATTAACTGGTTATCGGTCATGTCATTATTTTATTATTCAATACTGCTTTATATGTCATCATAAACCCTATGATTAAACATTCCACACCCATAAAATCATTCTCGATCATAACATACATGCCCAAAAATGTAGTTTTCCCCTCTTGGAAAATTTTGAGATATTTCCTCCATAGTTATTATTTGGTTGCATGTCCATTTCCAGACAACTTGATTATTTCTTTATCCTTTCTTCCTGTGGAATATAACTATCGAAAAACACTATCCTATCTTTCTTAGAAAAAAAATCGACTTTCTAATGATAATTAACATTCCATGATTCATATGATCTTTATAAGATTTGTTTTAATCAAAAGGAAAATCTATTAATGTTATTATCAAGGTCTTCAGTAATGTATTTCAGAAACCAAACCATTATTTTGAAACATTTTTCATTTATATCCACAGAATATTCATCATTTTCATCAATTCTATTATTTTTTCCATAAATTACAAAAATAACTAGGGGAATATTTTCTTAATTAAATTATCCCTAAAATAATCCCATTCCATGAAATCGGGATCATATTTATACTCAGTATTCTTAAGAAATGAAAACCAATGATCATTTTCTCTGTCAAAATGATAAACGGAAAGGGTTAGATTTTTATTTTTCAAAATAAGATGACTTTAAATATTATCCTCATATCATTAATCCATTATTTAGATAAAACTTTTTTAAAAAACCCATTTAATGATGGGAGTTGTTTGATAATGAAATTGTCCACAATATACATGTTCTATTATGCCAGATCAGACTCCTCTCTATCATGGATTCCGCCACCATTTTCACCTTTTCTAAATGATTCAAATTTGCAACAAACTATTTTATTCTAATTATTTAAATCACATAGTACTAGTTTGAAAGGGAATTTTCCTATCAGTTCCTTCCCAAATCATCTTCCTGGTTTCATATATAAAAACTATTCAGAATAGAATTATTTTAGATGATATACCATAGTAGTCATTAAATCCTATATCATTTTAACTTGGCAATAATGTGAAATAATTTAACTGTAATTTATTATCATTATAATTTCCTAGAATTTTATCTAAACCATATATTTATATAAACTTTAAGGCTATAGAATTTAACATTTCATAATATTGTGATTCAAATTATGAGTTCATTCTGTTATGATTGAAGATACTTTCAGGATTAGAGATTTTGATAATTAATCCAAAATCCATACAAAACAAAACCATTAAACTCAATTTGGAATGTTTCAATTAGTAATAATTTTTTCTATAATAAAGTAACATTTAAAATAATGAATGATTTATTTTCATGGAAAATTTACATGAATTTCAACGTCACATATTCCTTTCCCTTGCTAATCCAAATGTCAATATAAAATCAATTACAAACATGGTATGAGCACAAAATCTCATTATGTTATACGAAAGGATTTCATATTTTTATTCCCCTAATCTCATGAAAAATTAAATTACATTTTTATATATATTTAATGTATTTGATCATATGAAATGAAAAATTTTGTCATGAAAAAACGTACATTTTATCTCAAATAAAATCATTAAATCCCATAACAAGCAATTGAGACCTATTTTTCAAGACATAGAGAATCACATTCATAAAACTATATTAAAAACCATTTAATTTGAAAAAATATATAGCTTACAACAACATTTAAAATTACCCAATGAATTGGAGATATATAATTTGGATCACCATTCATATAAGTTATATTGGGCTCACCCATTTGTTATAATAGGGCTCAACACTTTTTATCTGATATATCTATATCACCTACTTCTCATGAAAAATAATGGGACTAAACTCTTTATATAAGCTATATCAAGCTAATCTATGATGTATAATGGGGCTCAACCCATTTTCTAAGCTATATTGGGTTAACATGTTTCATATAATTCTTAATAACCATTTCTTGAATAACACAATTTCATCACAAAACCTGTTGAAAAACTAATTGAATCATACAATTATTTTTCAAAAAATAATATTTTATTTTAGTAACCAATTTTTAATAAAATTACAATAAATGGAAAATTGTGTTTTTATTCAATAAAACATTTAGTCATTCAATGGAACATAGAAATAAAATTAAAATCATGGTGAAAGAAATTTTTTATCTTTGTGTATATTATGGATAGTACATCCCCTTTCGCTAAATTTTATGTACATAACACGTAATGATATTAATTTTTAAAAAACATAAAAAAAATTAAGAGACATAATATGTACTAGATAATTTATTTAAATCCATCTAAAATCATTCTTATGATACATGAAAGAAATATTAAGGGATTTTGATAAATAAATTTAAAGAGTATTTTTAGGTAAAAGTTCTTTATCACATGGGAACCCTTGAATAATAACCACATGAAATATTAACACAAAAAAAATAAAATTTGTAGGATCCCGGGAAACCCTGAGAGGGGAGGAGTGAATCAGGGAGTCCACTTTTTCTTTTAATGTGATGGATCTTGTTCACGCATTGGTAGGAACTTGTTAAACCTCTTATGATGAATATGATCAGAAAGCAAACATTCACATTCAGAAAGATGACACAACACTTTTTACTTGGTTAACCACTAAGGGATACGTCCAAGGAGCATACATTGACAGGTTTTTAGTCGTAAAAAAATCCACTAAACTTCACTAGTTGTGGATTACAACGGTTCGGGCACAATAAATCTATATAAGGATCACTTCCTTTACAAAATTTTAGGGGTAGCTCACTGTGTCCCTCAGGTCACTACTGTTGACTCCCACTGGCTCACCGCCTTTGGTGAAGTCCCACTCAGTTTATAGATGTAAATTTCTTCTCCTCATTTTCAAAATAATGCATCCTCTGTTCTATGTAGATGCTCTGTTGAAGTCCAACATTCACTCGTAGACTAATCTCACTTTTCACTAAAGGTGTTCGGAAATCCTCCAGCTTTCGTGCAGCTCCAAAAAGACTGGCGTACTTCAACCTCAGCTAGAACAATTCTCTAAGCACGATGGGAATATTTCAATCATGGTGTGAAAGTAACTTGCCAGCACAAATTCAGCGCGCATGTGAAACAAACCCACTTGCACGACACTGCCTCCTTCAACTCCAAACTTGTGCGACTCTGCACCTTTAACTCCAAAATCACCTTGGACACGCAGCCGACAACAGTCGTGTATCCTCTAATTGCGCGACCCAACAACCACTTGCATGGCACAATCTATTTCCCGATGAGAGCTCAAAAAATCTCTAAGTCTTGAAGTTCGTCCCAAATGAGGAGGGTGGTCTTCTATTTATAGGCAAAATGGACCCCCTGCGCGGTGGCACACTAGTATCCTCTCGACACGTAGTTTTCGGCGTGCAACTCATCTTCCCTAGCCTCTGTCGTGCAACTCACTTGTGCGACCACAAAAATACTTGCGCAAAAATAATTCCTTTTCCATATTCTGAAGCTATGATCTTGAAAAACATATGGTTCTCAAGTTTCCTCATTTTCAATTACACGATGCACATGTGTCTTTTCCAAAAACACTTTTCTCCATTTGTCGATTTTCTGGCCCAAGAATCTGGGAAACACTGGAGAATGGTTCCACCTTCAATACTATGATCTGCTTGACCTGTACGAGCACATTGCTGGAACACATTCTGAAATTCCTCTGAGGATTGACAACAAACACTAACCATACTCCAATTCATGCATAGATGACCATGGTTACAATAATCTCCCTCATTGGGTTTGTTGCCAATCAAAAGATAAAATCAAAAGATCCCCACTTATATGTAAACCAAAGAACACAAGAATCACCTCAACCAACACTCGAAGTCCACGTGAGGAATGATTGGTATTGAAAACAAGAGAGTAAGTTGAATTGGGTTCATGTGTTTTATAATTATCAGTGATTCCAAAGAAGCATTACATGTCCAATGTATTCCTTCTCATCCTTATCATCCTATCAATGACACTTAATTCTCATCGTGTCACAAAAGAATTACATGCCTGAATTTATTCCTTTAGTGTTTGGAAATTATCAATGATTCCCAAGAAGCATTACATGTCCAATGTATTCCTTCTCATCCTTCTCATCCTATCACTAACACTGAATTCTCATCGTGTCAAAGAAGCATTACATGTCTCAATTTATTCCTTTCTGCTCCACTGACATAAAACCGATAGACCAGTAATTTGTTCATTTTTCAGCTCAAACCATACTCCCCAAGGATAGAATCTCCCCCACAAACCTACATCAAATCCATAAATAGATAAAAAGAGTTATCATAATTGGGGAGAGGGGTATTGTGTAACCTCATTATGCACTAGGAGGTGGCTTAACACTGAGGTTCATCTGATGCTTCTCAAACACAGCCACTGACAGTGGCTTGGTAAGGATATCACCAACTTGCCCATCAGTTCCCACATGATCCATTCTAATCACCCCTTCCTCAATGTTTTCTTTGATAAAGTGATACCTGATTTCAATATGTTTTGTACAAGAATGCTGAACATGATTCTTCGTGAGATCAATTGCACTCTTGTTATCACAGTAAATTACTATTGTTTGATTTACCTTATCACCAATAGCTGTTAGTTTTTCCATCATCAATAGAAGTTGAGTGCATGCCTTTTTGGAAGATATATACTCAACTTCAACAGTACTATGAGAAGTACTTTCTTGTTTCTTGCTCAACCAGCCAACACATTTCTTCTCAATATAAAAGGCTCCACCACTGGTGGACTTTCTGTCTACTACATCACCTGCCCAGTCAGCATCAGAAAATGCTGATAATTTAATGTCCCTACCTACAGCAAAATATAAACCAAATTTATGTGTAACTTGAATGTACCTCATGATTCTTTTTTTACTTCCGCCATATGTTCCTCCTTTGGATTACTCTGAAAGAGGGACGCAAGACATGTTGCAAAGACAATATCTGTCCATGTCCCTATTAGGTACAGTAGGCTCCCAATGATCCTCCTGTACATGGTGGGATCTATAGAGGTCCCATCCTCATGCTTTCCAAGTTCAGTTACAACTGCAATCGGAGTTGACATTGGTTTAGAGTCTTTCATATTAAACTTCATCAACAACTCTCTTGCATACATTTCCTACGAAATGAAAGTTTAATCTTTATTTTGAATCACCTGTAGCCCCATGATATATGTGAGCTCCCTAATCATAGACATTTTAAATTCTGGTTTCATGTGATTGGAAAATTCATCCACTAATTTCTACCTGGTTCCACCAAATATTATATCACCAGCATAGACGAGAACCATGAATTGATCTTTTGGATAATTATTCACATATAGATTGTGATACACTCCTCCTCTTTTTAACTCCAGCTTCTTGAGATATGAGTCCAGGTGGAAAAACCATGCTCTTGGTGCCTACTTCAAACCATATAAAGCTTTCTTCAATTTACAGACCATTGTCTCATCAGTGCCAAGAACAAAACCCACTGATTGTTCAATGTAGACTTCTTCTTCAAGTACACCATTCAAGAATGCTGTCTTGACATCCATTTGATAAACTTTATATCCATTTTTGAGTGCCATGGCAAGGAAATGTCTGATTGACTCTAGTCTAGCCACTGGAGCAATGGATTCTTCAAATTCAACACCTTAAATCTGGGAATATCCCTTATATACCGGTCGAGACTTGTTTCTAATAACACTTCCATGGTAATAAAACTTTTTCTTGAATATCCATTTTCTTCCAATCACATTGTGACCTTTGTGTCTCTGGACAAGATCCCATGTATGATTCTTTTCAATCTGATCTGGATCTTCATTCATGGCTTTCACCCAAGATTCATCCTCTGTAGCTTTTTCGAATAAGGATTCCTCCACAACTGACAGAAATGAAGATTGCATGTTATTCCTCATCCTCCTTCTTTGAGTGGGTGCTCTCATGCCCCCAATTATGTTATATGGATCAATCTCAGCTCTATGTTTTCTTCTGTATGGTTTAGTTGATTTCTCTCCACCCACAGTTTCTTCTTCATATTCTTCTTCTGAGTCGACATCATGTTGTGACTGTGGAGTGTTTTGTATAGCTTTATCTATTTCTATATTCGTATTTTCTCCAAGTTCACATTCTTCTTCACTTTCTATCACATCATCATTTGACATTCCTGAAGCATTTGTGCATTTTTTCTTCAATTATCTTAACATCACTACATACCATAATCCTTCCTAATCGCTTGTTGAAACACTTGTAGGATTTTCTATTCATTGGATATCCAAGAAAAATGTCTTCATCAGCATTGTCACCAAACATCCCTTGATTTCCTTCTTTATTCCAAATGAAACATTTACTTCTGAAAACACGAAAGTATTTCAACGAATTCTTCCTTCCATTCCATAACTCCTATGGTGTCTTAATTTCTCCCATATAAAGCCCTGTTCGATTCTGAATGTGCACAGCAGCTTCAACAGCTTCCTTCTAGTAATGGAACGAGATATCACTCTCTATCAGCATAGTCCTGACCATGTTGTTGACCTATCGATTCTGGAACTCAACAAAATCCTTTTGTTGTGGAGTTCTCACAGAAGCTACCTCATGTCGTATTCTAGGTTTTTCAAGGTAACTCTCAATCTCAATTAACGTGTATTCCCCTCCATTATCATATCAGAAAACATTGATTGTTCATCCAGTATCATTCTCAGCTATTCACTGATATTTTTTCATGTAGTCAAGCACTTGTTTTTTCCTGTGAATGACCATAACACATGCCATTCTACAGCAATCATCAATAAAATGGAAAAAGTACCTTTCTCGACAATCCTAAATTTTGATATTTTCTCCATGTCTTGTTCATTAATGCGACCCAGTCTCCTATGCCACAAATTTTTTTCATCTTCAATAGTTATGTAGCAAACATTATCTTTAATATCAACCTGATACAATTTTCCTTCTGTTATGCATCCTTTCATAAGTGAATTTCTTGTATTTCCCTAGATAGTGCATCCTTTCTGATTAAAAGTAAAAATAAGTCTAGATTCATAGAGTTGACCCATGCAGAGTAGATTATGACGTAGACCATCTACGTAATGGACTTTAGCCTACTTCAGATCTCCATTAGCTAATTCAGTACTTCCACTGCCTTTGATTTTCAGAGATCCATCATTACCAAATCAAACCATTCCATCAACCTTCCTTTTGATATATGTCAATAGGCTAGCATTACCTATCATATGGGATGAACAACCGCTATCCAGAATCCAAGTACTGTTTCTTTTTGTAGCTTTGAGTGCCACCTCTTCATGGTTGGAATTTTTAATTTTCTTCCTTCCATTCCATGATACATTGGACTGAGTATAGAGCAATGATGGACTATCAATTATCTCACCTGTGTACATTGGTTTTTCATAGTTGAAGTCATCTTTGAGAGGGGAAAACCTATATGAAAGAGCAACACTATCTTGTCGATGAGATCTGACTTGTCTTGAATTCCGGTATGAGGTGTCGATGTCCCTTCTCTGCCTGTAATTAACTGACTTATGACCAATGTTAGAGTAATGAAAATAGTATCCATAGAAACTATTTATTCTATAAGATTGATGGTATGAAGTCTATCACCTTTGTTGAGGTCCTAGATCTTCCCCACTCAGATAGCTCCTTGCCTCTTCACAATATGACATGGTATGGTACATATTGACTTAGAACTGACACTTCATGATATGAAATATATTCTCACTTGAATTTATCCTCATACTCTTTTCCTTGATAGAATAGTTGGACTGCCTGTTATTTCTGAATGTTTGAGAGTAATTTTCAGTTCTCCTTTTAGTTTGTATTGAAGGTTTCCTTTTCAGCACTTTTGGCAACGTTTCAACATGTTTATCTTTTATCTTGTCTTTACTTTGGATATATTTACTTCCACCAGTTGATGTCTCAGCTTCACAACCAATTCTACTCTTTCCCATGAAAGCGGGTCTTTGATCACTCAAGATTTTTCCTACCCCATCTGAACCAATCTTGGCACTTTCTAGTAATTCTGCATCTGAGATTCTTCCAAACTTTATTTTCTTCCACGATTATTTTAAAATTGATCCATTATCAAGTTCTCTCCTAAGAGTAACAACTTACTCCTCAAGACCCTCAATAGTCTTGGATTGTTTTCCTAGTCTGGAGGTGAGGTCATTGATGACCTTTACCGGTTGTTCAATTCCCAGCTTCAGATCCACTACATCATCATTGCTTTCAAGAATTTTTTACTGTACTTTAACAAATTCTTCTAGTTGTTCATTTTAAGCTTCAAGTTGATCATCATATTCAGTTTATTCTTCTACCATTGATTTAAACTTATTTCAATTCTTACATTTAATCTTAATCTTGATAACAACATCCATAAGTTGCAACCCGGGATCTGCACTAGTTTTTAACTGATTTTCTCCACCAGTATCTTCAGATGTTCAACAGTGCCCATCATGGAAGCTTGTCTTCCTATTTTAAATTCCGGTTCTTCTTCATCACAAAATTCATTATCATCTTCTTCCTCTTCATAGACAAAACTCTTCTTTAGAGATTTCCTTCTAGATATGAAGTCTCATTTGTTGAAATAAATTTTCTGAGGCTTCTCAATGTTTTCACCATCACTATCGTCATCATCGATATTTCTTATGCACTGAGAAGCAATGTGCCTGACATTTCCACAACGAAAGCAAGATAGAGTTCACTTCCCATTGAATTTCCCATTTCCCTTCTGGAACCTCTTGGAAATGAAAGAGAATTTGTTTTTCCTCATCGTCTTCAACACTACCATCTTTTAAGATTTTCAGTTTTTCCATGTATTTGAACTCCATTTCCTTGCTTACTCATGTAGTAGCTTCTTCTGGTTTGACTATCATTTCATATGCCACCAAGCTACTCAATAGATCATCCAAAGAATGTTTGGAAAGATCTATTTCCTTAAGGGATGGCACCTTTTCATTGTACATGGGTGATTGTCTTCTCAGTATTTTCCTCACAATATCAATTTCTCGGATTTCTTCTCCTAGGCCCCGAATTGCTCCAACAACCTCAGTAATTCGATTGAAGAAGGAGTCTGCATTCTAATCAGGATGCATCTTCAGATCATCGAACTTATTATGTAGCACTTTTAGTTTCTCCTCTTTCACCTTGATGTCACCTTCATAAATATTTTAATGTTTATCCCACATGGACTTTGCTGAGGTGCAACTCATCACTTTTAGATAAATCTGATCAGAAAGTGTTGCGGTGAAATCATTCTATGGTGTAGCATCTGTATCAAGAACTTGTCTATCTGTATCAGTCATAGCCAGCCCTGTTGGATCAAGAACATTAATACCTTGCACAGTGGAAAACAGAAGTTCTATTCCAATGGATCTTAGATGAGATCTCATCATGTTCTTCCTGATCTGGAAATTACTTCCATCGAAGAGAGGGACTCCCCTGATATTGAATACATTCTCCATGGCGAGAAAGGACCGATTCAACAACAAAAACATTTACCCTCTCATAACACTTGTAGGACCTTGGGACACCCTGAGAGGGGAGGGGTGAATCAGGGTGACCACATTTTCTTTTAATGTGATGGATCTTGTTCCCATGTCTATAATAACTTGTTAAACATGTTATGATGAATATGATCAGAAAGAAAACATTCACATGTCGAAAGATGACACAACACTTTTTACTTGGTTCAACACTAAGGGCTACGTCCAAATAAGCATACACCAATAAGTTGTCAGTCGTACAAAACTCCACTAAAAAATCTATTTGTGGATTACAAAGGTTCGGGAATAGTAACTCTGTCCCAGGCTCACTGGCTTTACAAATGATTAAGGATCACTCATTGTGTCCCTTGGGTCACTCCCAATGAATCCCCCTGGCTCAAAACCATTGGTAAATTCTTGCTCAGTTTATAGACGTGATGATCATCTCATCGTTTGCAAAAGAATTCATCCTATGTTGTATGTAGATGTTCTGTTGAATTCCATCTTTCAATAGTAGAATAATCTCACTTTGCATGGAAGGTATTAGGAAATCATATAGCTTTTGTGCAGCTCCAAAAAGACTAGCATACTTCTACCTCACTTGGCGTGCTTCTCTAAGCCCAGCGCACAAATTTCAATAACGACGCACATGTCACTTGCGTGGAAAAAATTTAGTGTGAATGTGACACCAACTGACTTGCGTGACACAACCTCCTTCATCTACTAACTTGCGTGACTCTTCACCTTTAACTCCCAAACCACCTTGGCCACGCAGCCAACAATCGGCGTGAAACCTCTACTTGTGTGACCCAACTACCCCTTGTGCGGCTCAACCAATTGCGCGACGAGAGCTCGAAAAATCACTAAGTCTTGAACTTCATCACCATTGAGGAGGGGTTTTACTCCATTTATAAGAAAACTAGACCCCATGCACGGTGGCGCGCTAGTATCCTCTTGGCGCGTAGGTTCCAGTGCATAGCTCATCTTCCCTAGCCTCTGTCATGCAACTCACTTGCACGACAACACAAATACTTGCACGAACCTATTTCCTTTGCCATATTTTGAAGTTATGATCTTGAAAAACATATGGCATGCAAGATTCCTCTCTGTTAAGTACACAGTGCCCAGGTCTCTTCCAAAAACACTTTTATCCATTTGTCGATTTTCTGGCCCAAAAATTTGACAAACAATAGAGAACGGTGCCACCATCAATACTGTAATCTATTTGACCTGTATGGCACATTGCTGGAACACATTCTGAACTTCATCTGAGGATTGACAACAAACTCAAACCATACACCAATTCATTCATAGATAACCATGGTTCCAACAAAAGTATCATAACAAATAGATATTAAATATATAACTTTTAATTGTAGATTTATATACACATTACTGAGTATTAATCTTGTATAATATCAACAATCACCTAATTTAAGGGAAATTGAGTCGAAGTCCATTACCATGACCCAGAATTGTCACTTGTCTCTTTATCATCTTAAATAATAAACATACATTATTTATTTACATTATTGAAATAATTTACATTTTAATTATTAATTTATTTTAATTATTGATATGTTATATATAATTACATAATCAATTATATTTATGTTATGGGTTTTTACCATATTATATTTTTGTATCAAAAATGAATTTCATAGATCAACTATCTTCAAAATGGGAGATTATTTAATGGTAAAAAAATTAAAATCCAGAAAAAATAATAATATTTATAAATAATTTATAGATTTAAAACAAATTTTATAATATTGTTATGAAAAATGACACAATGTTACAACTATAGAGACAACAAGCCATACGTATTCATGAGTAACATTAGGATTTTTAAATGATCATTTGGGAAAGAGGGTAGGTAAAATTTAAATTTCTATAATAAAAATTATATCATAAATAAAATATTATTAAATAATATATATTATTCAACTGATACCGTGGGGAATAAATTAGAATAATAGAACATTGAGGAGGATGTAGTCTACATGTCCACAAAAAACGACATAACTTTTTCATTGTGTGAAAAGGTAAGATAAAATTTTTATATTTTAATTTCAAATATATTATTATTTCATGAATATAAAAATTGTTTCATTTTTTTCAGATATATTTATTATTCTCCCCATATTAACTTTCATGTGTCATGTTATTGAAAAATTCATCACATCACTTCACGATGTGGTAGTCCACTGAACACATGACCAATGTTATCAAAAACTCTATGATATGAAAAAAGAGTTTTTTATATGATATAATGAATCCATGGGTAATATAATCTTATAAATATCATAAATTTAATATATGAATATTGTATCCATAATTATTTACATTCATATAGATTTGGTAATAGAAAAATGAACAATATTGTTCTGCGATGCGGTAGTCCACTATACACACAAATGATTATTTCATAACACATTTTATTGAGGTTTGTGCATTTTTAGGTCAAAAAATGAACATAATAATATCTCATTATATATTCAATACTAATTTCACTATATATATATGGAATAATTGAAGGGGTGAAGATGGAATTAAAGTATAAATGCATTTTGATGAACATTAACTTTTCTTTTGATGACTCCATTTTCTTTTCGACAAAGAACGTTTTTGGATCGATTACTACAAAAAGTTATACATAAAGGATTATATTAGATAATTTTGGATGTTATTATAAAAGGGTTTAGTCAATACAAATTTATTGGGAGGTTTGAATATCCCTGGAGATTGAATTCCCTTTTATAGTGGAGGAGGAGTGGCATTATTTTAAATAAAAAATGTAATCAAAATTGGGTTGTCTATCTTATCTCCTGGGACACCAATACTGAAACACATTCGATAAATGATGATATATGGTTCAAATATGGAAATCTAACTTTCTTTGGACATGTATTGTTTTAATTTTACAATTTATCTTTTAAGAGTAGCTATCAAGTAAAAATGTTTTTACATTAATCACTATAATAAATTTTAATTCACTTCAACAATATTTTTTCTAAAAAACTATTTTGAACATAATATAAATTAAATATTTTTTTGATTTCAAATATAGGATCCATTTTTTTAAATTGAAACTACAAAATTTGAAAAAATTAATTTAAAATTTAATCACAAAGACAAGATGTGAATCTTGATTTTTAATGGGAAGATGTTCACATGTTGACGATGTTTTTTTATAAAAGTTCAAAATAAAATTTATACCTATGTAATAAATTATGTTAAAATATAAAATTTATCTTATGTAACTTTAAAACCAATTTAAAATATTATTTTTCATAATAAATTATTTATATATACCATTTTCAATTAAAATTTAATATATTTTTCTATTCATTAAAAGACGAAAATTTTGAGAAAGCACACAAAATATTCACCATAATAAAATGTTAAAATTATTTATTCAAAAAATAATTTCATTTTTTCATTTATAATATATAAAACTGTAAAATGTTTGTTTAAAAACATGCCTTCCATTAAGCGGTGGTAAACATGTATTTTACAAAAATATATGTCTTTATGAATCAAATTGGATTGGTTTTTTATAGTTTTCCTATAGAATATATTGGATGAATGTAGAAATATTAAAAAATATAATTTTCAATATCATCATCCAATAATAAAATTATTTAAATGAATAAAAAATTAGGCATAAAAAATTTGTTATAAAAGTATTTCCTTTATAATAAATTTATATTTATATTCATCTATAATTAATTGGTAAATAATTAATTCAACAATATATTTTCATAATTCATCCATTTATATTTATACATTTCATTATAATGGATTGGTGATATCTATCAAAATAATTATGTTTATTGTTTAAAATTAGTGTTGCGTGTCACGGAAGGTAAACGTAGGGTTCTCTACAAGGGAAGATGAACATTGTTTTGCATGAAACAGAAGATAAAATATGTGTTATGTTTCATTATCTATATCAAATAAAATTTTATTCTATTAAAAATATTGGGATATTACATTTATGGTTCCCAATTTTTTTTTTCCTTTGATTTATTCACTTATATACGAATGGTGGCTTGTCACTCAATAAAATTTTCAAAATAACTTATACTGAAAATATATTATTATTTATTTATATCTATTATTTAATTTTTTTGAGTGTGTTTAATATTTATTTATGGAACCAAGGGATACAGTCTAATTTATTTAGTAAAATAATGAACGGGGGAATGCATGAGTGTATAAATGTTATTAGGATGTCATATGTAATAATAGTTATTTGTTTAATAAATTGGATATTTATTGTATTATATTTTAGGTTGATGCATGTTATTGATTTATTGAATTGATTTTCAATGATTAATATTATTAATTATCCATTGGGTAATGTTGATAAAAATATTAGTATGGCTTGGTGAAATTGGTTATAGTGTATTTATATTATATTAGTTTTGTGGAAAAGAGTTTCTAGTTATTGAATAATGATTTAATTTAGGAATTTTTTTTGTTTTGGTTGTTTAGTGTGAATTATTTTTCAATCATTTTATAAAATAACAAATGTATATGGGGAAATCATCTATCATTGTTTTTAGGTGGTTGTAAATGTTGAATCATATATAGGGATCTTATCTGTATGGAAAAGGAGAAGAATAAGGGTGGTTGGTTCACTATTGAGTATTTGATATAGATTCAATGATTTCATTCAACGGTTTATGGTAATATTGGAATTTGGATAAGGTATTGATGTGTAATCACTAAATGAATGATGTCTTTTACATATATATATGGTTTAAGGGGGAAAGAATGAAAATAATATTGGTTATCACACTCATCCCAATACATCTCTCAAATATAAAATAGTATATTACAAGTAACATGACATAAATAGGTCAGTGATGCTCTACCTCACTAATGGTGGATCATATTCATTACAAAGAATCATTGAGGATCCTTTGTTCTAGGATATTGGGATGAATTACATGATTTTTTTAGGTATGATGGGATCATTCAATATTTATTAACATGTAGAATCATATTATTTCATTTTCTTACATACATAGGCGAATTATATCTTTTAAATTATTGATCATTTTTAATGATGTTTTTGTTTATTTATATTTATTTATTCTATCATTTATTATTCATGTATTATCTTATTTAGTAGTATTATTTTATTATATTTTTAAATGTTGGGAATTCTGTCCTTATAAATACCAAATGGATTAAAAAAATACTTTGCATGATGATAGTGTTCTATTCAAGGGTAAATCCATTCCCAATAATTTTTTTTGAACATATTATATTTATATAATTTTTTTACTGATCTTGTGTATACACCTATTTATTTTTAGAATGATATGAGGAGAAGGTGATGATGATAGATGAATAGAATGTTCAAAATGTTATAAAATTGTTCTTTATCATATCATAATTGAAGTAGAAATGATTACATTACGTTGAGTATAATCATGGTACAATTTAAAAGTTTCGAGTAATCACATTCAGGTGTATCATATTTATATATTGGAATGTATAAATACAATTAATGGGAAATACAATTTCACCATTTTAAATAATCAATCATAGTATTCCCTATAAAAACTACATTGAAAAATTATAATTTTAGGACTCCTACACAAGGTTTAAGAAGTATTTTTGTTCAATTTAAAAAGGCATTCGTAGAGATAATATTGGATTAATTTACTTATGTTTATAATTTATAAGATATATATGTAAGAAGAAATTATATAATATAATGATTCTATTTGATTTTTTATTAGTTTTATATAATTTAAATAGAATAATATAATCATCCTAAAACTCCATTAAAGGGACACACATAAATAGTATTTACATCATTTTATGATGAAACACAAAGAAAATTATTTTATTTTTGGAGTACATATTAAACAAAAGATATGATGATTCAATCAATAAATTAATTGAAATATTTTGTTAAAATTTTCACCATTATCACGTTAATAAAACCATTTAGTTGTATCGTGTAAAAATTCTCAAATATTTTTTCTCCAATGATTATTATATAGAAATTAATTAAACATTATTTTATTATTAATGAATAGTTGAATACACTACATCATTCCTAATAAGGATAAAGATCCAAAATATTTAATTCAATTTTTTTGTATCTCATTATCACTATGATATCGATTTATATTGATGCAGAAATATACATGATACTTTTAATTCCATGAAAAATCATATAATAAATAAGTCCATTCAGTTTTTTTGGTGAATAAATTATGAAAAAATATATATTAATAAGGTTTCATTATAATATTTCCTATCCATAATAGATTTATTAAAATTAAATCAATCTCTGTAATATCAATATTTATTCTGTTCATCAATTATAAACAAAAGGAATTTAATATAAAATGCAATTCATATCTCCCCATAAAATTTAAATCCATTATGTGATTGTAAATTATTCAAATATATTAGTTGATTCAATTTCCATAAGATATTATTGATATTTTTCATTATTTATCATAGACACTAGTAAAATAATTTATACATGAACATCAATTTTTTAAATAACACACTCTCTATTACGGTTAATAGTATATTTCCTCCCTTAAATTTCCACATCATTATGAAGAAATATGTTTTTATATTATTTTTTACAAAAAATAAGGACTATTTTTTCATAGGATTACATATAAGTAATAATTTTTTAAAATATTATTGTATATTTCTTCCAAATTATCAATGCCACATGGTTTTTCAAAAACCCATAGTATATGGTATATAAATTTTATTATTTTTCATAATTTATATTACATAGGGATACTTATAAATAATATTAAAATGAATGCCTTTAGGTGTTAGATTATCATTATACATAATGATACTGAATAATGGAATAGAACATTATGATTAAATCACCAATGAATTAATATTATTAATATGATATATTTATAACAATCAGATAACACATTTCATTATTTAATATGTAATCATATTATTTATAAATAATTTTATCATTATCATTTATGTTTAATAAAATCTAGTTTTATGTATTCATGGCTACTGTTTGGATAAAAAAAATAATAGAAATTCTATGTCGATTTTATTAAATTTTCAAGTAATTTTACCCTTATACTTGTTTCCAATATATATTATAATATGAAGAAATTTGTGATATTATTTAAATTCATTTATAAAATTTATAATATAATAATAATAAAAATATTTTTTATATTTAGACCACATAAATTACTATATATTATGTAGTATATATATTAATTTATTTCGAATTTTATTCTAATATAAACCTTGATAGTCATTCATATGTTAAATTATTTTAACTTTTTAAATGAATCACATTAAAATAATTCCAAAATTAAAACTTTAAAAAGTCATATAATTCTCTCAATATTGATTATTTTTTTTAATATCTCAATATCATAAGTATGAAAATCTATTGAATTACACCCCCTATAATAAATATCAAAAGTGAAGCTATTCATTATTGTAATATATAAAAAACAAAACTTATACAAAAAAATATTCACTATTTATATAATATATATATTTTTTCATATATCATATGTTTAAAATTTCAAAAGAAAGTAAGTTTATTTCATAAGGTGAATTATTAATAAATCTTTAATATTTATTAAAGAACATTTTTAGAAAATATAAATTTAGAAAATTTTACTTGTTTGATTAATTTAAAATTTTCATTTCATTGATGAAACAACTTATTATATTTTTAACTCATAGATCATGTTCTCCAAAATAAAAAAATATCATATTTATGAAATAATGTGTATCTATACAAATAATTGATTCATTGTTTGTATGTATGGGACATTATGAATTATAATGATTCATTATTATCATAATAAAAACATTGTAATCATGAAAATTATAATAAAACATAGTATGACTTGTGAAAGATTAATAACACAATATAATATAAAAATTATAATCCAAAATAGATGTAATTAAATGAAAATTGTGTTTAATAGAAATCATATTTTATAGAAAGGTTACTTTTTTGTTTGTTATGATGCTTTCTATTGGTAATCAGTAAATATTTTAATTTAATCGAAAACTTATGCATTGATTAAACATATAGAATATATATCATTTCTATTGTATTAATATTTTAATAATAATTAAATTTTCTAATCCCATAACTCATTTTAATAATAGTTTTGGTAGAAAATAATGAATATCATATAATATATTTTTATTGAATAGTTTTTTAAAAATTCATTCCTAAATTCATTAAAAGAATAATCCCTAGTGATTCCTTATTGATCCTAACACTCTGGGATACATTCACAACCCCACCCTTAAATGGGGTGACAATGAGAGGGGAATGATAATTACCTTCGTGTCATGCCTCTAGTGGATCCCATGTGGGAAAACAAACCTAGGGTATAAGAAATATCATGTACGAGAGGAATTACCTTGTATATTATAAATAAGATTATGAGATAAGATTAATCATCCACAATAAACTCGATGAAATAACATCAAAGAAATCCAAAACCATCCGACAAGCATGTACATATTAAATAGATACAAATAAATATAGTGTCCCCTGCTTTTCATATATTATCATTACATAATTTTTTTGGAATACTTAAAACATTATACATACATATTCCCAAATACCGTCTATGTTTAGTTCATTTACAAACCTAGAATCGTAAACATTCATACATAAGTGACCTACATTATCTCCCACTATGTTCTTCATTACTAGAACCATCTTTGGACACATCATACATAACACGTATATACATAACCTTTGGAAGGAAACATAAAAATGATGAGATAAAATGTATAATAAGTGTAAAAATAATGACATGAAATCATAATAATAATTATAATGGTATTATAATGTGATCATAAAATTCAAAGAACATATCTTTCATATCATAAGATCATAAAAATAAATCATTGAATTAATATTCGATGTCCATGAGACATTAATCATAAATAAATAATGATTATAATCCATGGAAGGATATAATATGAATGAAACATAGAATTGTGGCAGAAAAAAATCATATAATATGATTACCATAGTATCAAATGAATCTCTTCAAATACTATCTAATTAGTATTCATTCACTCCTCATACCATCTTGGTTGTCATGGCTCACTCCAATGGTCTACTTTGTAGCGTTAGTTCAATCAGGATACCATCATGGTAGTCAGGTTTCACTATCATGGAAATGTTAGTAGAATTAGTTAACTCTCTATGCCATTTGGTTTTCCTTGATCAATCCTATGGCCATCATAATAGTCATGTTTTACTCCCACAACCATATTTATCTATCTCATGATATATAAATCATTACCCATGAATTAGATGGAGATATATGTACCACCCATCTCATATTGAAATCAAACATATGTGTTCCACAAGATCGATATAAATCATATCATAACCCATGATGTGATATAGGTATTATAAAAACAGAATCATACCTCAAAATGTGGAAAAAGATACACGTTTCATAAAATTTATATCAAAAGAATTACCCATGAAAGAGAAACTGAATTCATTAAAATATAAACTGTGAAATAAATAATAAATTCATAAACAAATAATCCATGAAAGATAAATTCAGTTTATAAAGAAAATGATATTTTTCATAATATATGAAAAAAAATAATAGGAATGAATCATTTAGATATTTTTAGATAACAAAATAAATAAAATCAATAGATATTATCAAAGATTGAAAATAATTTTGAAATATCATTCCAGAAACATTCCTTCAGGAAAATATAATTTCTCATTTGAACAACTATTTTTAATTCATAATACCATTTGAAAATAATTTTCAGAAAAAATTCCATGAAAACATACAAATATGTGTTGAAATAATTTTGAAAATAATTTTCCTTGAAATGTTTTAGAAAATTCTTCTATCAATTTTTAAAAAATATTTCAAAACACTTTGAAATCATTAAAAGAAGGCGAGAAAATTTTTTGAAAACATTTTAAATGAAATTACATTAAAACATATAAATTAATACTGAGAATGTTTTAAAAGAAATTTAGATAGAAAATAAAATTGAAAACATATAATGAAATCATGAAAGGTTATGATTTTTTTCACTTGAAACCTTAAGAAAGAAGATTGAAAAATTATGAAAACCCATTTTCCCTTGAAACATTATAAATAATCTTGAAAATATTTAGAAAACCATTTTATTGGAAATAAATTTTAAAAGATGATTTTATATAAAATTAGAAAAACAATTGTATAAAATAATTTTAATATTCTAAATAAAATTCAATGGGATGGTTGTTATGTATGTGCGTAAATCAGTATGTGAAGAACATTCTTTTGGCACCATAAAAAAGTTTAGAAAAGTCCCTCTACCAAAAATGACATAAGGATTGCTTTTTTAGAACCTCTTTTATAAAGTTAAAACATTGGTAGTGATGTCATCTAGAAAAAATAGTAGAATATTTTTTTAAACCTTTTAAAAAATATGGGTTTGAAGGAACACATATTCCTGATCAAAGATAGAGGAAAATTGATAATTTCATAAAAACATTAATAAATATATTCTGTACCAAAGAGTGAAAAAAAAGATACCAATACATAAATATATGATGATTAAAAATATAATAATAAAAATCATGAGAATTCTTGAGATATGGATTATAGTATTTCATCAACCGAATCATACTCATAAAGAAATTTCAAAAGTGATGAGATTGTTCCAATAAACTCTTACCACTTGGTAACATTGAACCATACTACACATCTAAGAAAGGTAAATGAAATGAACCATAAAATAGCATGAAAATAATGATATGAATTATCTAACATGTAAAATGTTTCTTTTAAACATTATATAATGATATAGGTTCATAACATTGTATGTTTCTGAAAAAAGATAAATTGAGACAAAACTATCACACTGATTTAGTAACTTTTTAAACATAAACCCCATGAAAGGAAGATCATATTATAGATATTTAAAAACCAAAAAAATTAATAATAATAATTAAATAATTCATTCAAGTGAATTATATACACCACAAAAAAGGAAAGAGTGGTGAGTAGGGCATGCATTTCACAGAAATAAAAATTGAGATCAAATCCCCTTACCTTTTTTCTTGACCCTCGTAGTAATCATACAAAACACATGTATATTAAAAAAATTAAATTATAAATATTTTAAAGCACTGTATTGTTATATTTAATACCTTATATTGTTATATTATTAATTTATATTACCTTCTTGTTATCAATTATATGTTAATCCTTCACTGTGGGTAATATTCACTTTGCTCTTTTAATGTGTCTTAATTTGTTATATATTTTCTCAGTATACTTATATCATGATTTCATGAATTTAAAAATTTATAAAAATTATCATTTATATTTTTTATATTTATATTATAATAAAATATTTAATATATAAGAATGAAATGGGATACACCATTCATGGACACCGTAGGCCATACACATGCATAAACGTTGATTCTGTTTTTATTTTAATAGTAAAAGAAATATATAAAATGATATATATATTATAATTATAGTATAATTATTAATTTATATATATCATATAAATTCACTTTGTGAAACCATAATATATTCCATGTGGTATTTAAATTAACAATATCACATTGAGGAGGTCGTAGTCCACACTTCCTCAAATGAAATTATCATATTTACAGAGAATTGAATGTTTAATGATAAGGCCTATAAAAGTATTAAATAATATTAGATATGTAAGAAATATAACATATATCATATATAAATATATATTACATCAAAATTTCCACCGTGAGAGGATGTAAAGAAAAAAATTAACAATCACCATTCTCTGAGTATGTAGTTCAACGTACTCGTAAACATTATGATCGTTACCAATTAATGGAAGTGTTTGAAAGTGTATGTCTAATCCTTGTCATTAAAAAATCATACTATATTAAGGATAATTGTGTTTATATACAATCATGTAATAAACAAAGTCTATGGGTGGAGAAATAAAATAAAAGAAAGAAGTTTGAGAGAAGATGTTACCTCTTAGTCAGGTAAATCCTTCGGGTTTGTACCAAAAGGATTATATCCTTGGATTGTATCCTGCTCAAGAAGAGGATTATAAGAGTAATAGAGAATTTTTTAAAGTATATTGTGATTATTTTTTACTAAATTTATTTTTTCTATTTGTGTGAAGAATAGGGATAGTTGGTAGTCTTTTATAGGGAAGGGAAATTACATAATTTTTGTTTTTAGAAACAAGGTTGGTTTTCCCAGGGTTTAGTGAAAATTAGTCAAACGAATCAACAAAACTAAATAATTTAAGAATCATGGATGAATAATGGATATAAAAGTTTTGTTAGTATATTTTATAGGCCTTTTTGGTTCCTAGATATAAGGATTAGTACTGTGTTAATCTATTTTTCCTCGTAATTGTTTTAATTAATTTTAATCACATTCCCTATTATTGTTTGTAAAATAAAAAATTTACCTAAATATAAATTATAAATTATTCTTATTCCTAATATGTATCATTTTCTACAATTTATAATATTATAAATAGAACAAATAAATTTAAAAATAATCCTATTGATGGGACAACACAACATGTTTCTAAAGTAAAAATGTCCAATAGATTTTTATGTTTTATACCGAATTTCAAAGTGTAATTGATTCTAATGAACTAAACAGGATTAATTTATAAAATTATTATTAAATATATATATATATATTGAAAAATAATTTAACCTTATAAATAAATTATATTAAAAATATTTTTTGATTTGAAATTTCTTATTTTTTATTATACACTAAAAATGAAACCTTGTGGAACAAAACCAAATTATTCATCCAAACCTATTATTATGTTATTACCTAAAATATAAAGTTAATGTTTATATATTGGGTCTATAATAGTACCTTACAGTTCATTTTAAAATGGTTGTCCATTAAATCAAGGTAAATTTAATTTTATAAAAATATAGGATTTACACAGAAAATTGGTGTTTTTCGTATGTTTTATAAATCAAATATGTTGGATGATTATGAGAAATAATTTTTTGAATATATAAAATTAGAATTTAATTAAAAAAATTCCCTATTTTAATTTAATTTTACTTTTTATAATAAATCAATTATTTTCACATAAAAATATACTTTTATACAATCAGTCACTTTATATTCATTTATATTCCCTCTTTTTTCTAATTATTAAGAAAAAATGATTTAATATATATATATTCATAAGTTAGTTAATCCTATAATATTAAATTTAATGTCCATGTTATATCCTATTAATTTTTAATATTTTAATAATGAAATATTGATCAGAATCACTCAGTCTTTCGTTTTATGTATGACATCATTGAAACATAGTCTTAAATAAAAATAATAATAAAACCTCGATGTTCCATTCAAATAAAGATAATATTTATGGTGAATGGGGTGAAGGATTAACTTTATATTTGGTATAATTCATGAAATCCATAGTGAATTAATAGAAAATTATCTTTTTTTAGTGTTGCATGAAATGAAAAATATACAGAAGATTTACTTAATTTAAAAATTCACAAAATATTGACGTGTTATATTATATACCCCTTAATGATAATTTTACCCTCAATATTTGTATGGGTTATTAAAGGATTGAAATCTGAATGTTACTTTTATAGAAATTCACATCTGCAAATTGAATCCAATTTTTTTAAAAAAAATAGAATGTTGAAAACACATTGGTTACCCAATGTAACATTTCACTATGGTTCGATATAGGAGAAGATATGTGGAATGTGAAAACATGGAATGGTTGGGTAATAAATATTAATATGGAGTTATTAAGTTCATTAATAAAAAACATGTGAATTATGTACAGAAATTCCAGGGCCTTCAAGTCATAAACTTATAAGGATTTTAATCTCCATTGATTAAAAAAAATGGTATTATGACATCACATTTTTTATCATTATACTATATTTCTGTAATTTTTTATTGAGCAATAACATAAATAAATAACCATATTTTTTATATCTCAAGAAATAAAATTTAATCTTTTATATGGTATTTAAACTATTTAAAATTCATCCATTTCATCATGGTGTTTTTGACCCGAAATTATTTTTGATGCTAAAATAACATTAATACAATTTTCAAAGATCATAAGGCCTATAAAAGAATAAAAATTATAAATATTTATCCATATAAATCTATAAAAATTTATATGTTAAATAAATTAACGATTTAATACAGAATGTAACACTATAGTTTCATCATAAATTATTATTCATCAAAAGTAATTATACATTTACTAGGACATCGCGTAGGCTAGTGGATGGCGTGAAACCATTATCATCAATTAGATGTGGGTTCATGTCCCACGACCTTTTCCATTCATGATTGGTTGTCACCTAACATAAATGATTTAATTTTCTAAAAAAACACCAATATAATTTCTGAAATAAATATTATTGATATCCTTGAAATAATTTCATTCACTGAATAACCTTTTAACGATTGATTTTAAAACAAATATATATTCCTTAATACTTCCTCAAAATTTTTACGTAATATTTTCATGAATTGATAAAATCAAAACCCTTATAAAAGCTGAATATACAATCATTATATATAATTTCATGAAATCAAATTATCATTGATCCACTATATATCATAAAGCCGATCGTGGTTGTTAAATTCTAAACATATTAAAAACCATATCAAATATACTTTTGAAACTAAGAAATGTCATGGACTATCATAAATAATTATTAAAAACATGAATGATTCCTTATTCTATAATAACTATATATACTTCATAAATACAATAAGTTATTAATTTCATCCATGATAGCATAATCTATTTATAAACAATCCTTAGTTAGTTCTAAGGTAATCAGTCCCATGCAATTTACATATATCCAACATACCATTATCCAAGAAAAACTATCATAACAAAAGGAAGGTATTAAGGGTTATATTTACCATAATAATATATTTTCAAATGACATCACATTTCAATTAAATCAACTTTTATGTCCATAGTAAACATTAAACATAATTTATTTGATACAAATTGAAAAATAGAAACTGGATAATCCTTGTTTATTTCATTAGTAATATATCATAATTATTGATTTTAAAATACATAAAAACATTTATTATTACACTTAATCCATAATCCATAAAAATAATACAACAACCGATTACATAATACCTATTTACATTCACATTTCATCAATAGTATTACCATCTTCAACAATATATCCATTACTCATACCGCCTAGTTGATTCACTTTAGGATCATTCTTTTGGGGATTTTGAGTTAAAGAATGATCATTTATTACAAACATATAACACTTAACTATCAATTATTTCTTTTGGAGGCCAATATTATCACTAAATACATTAATCAAAATCTTCATTTTTTCATTACACTCATTGAATTTGTGACATTATTTTCCACAGTTAAAACATCTTCTTGTTCCTATAAGAAAGTTACTAAGATGATTATTTCCACATTAGAGATACAAAAGAAACAATTTTTTATTTTCTAAATAGTCTCCAATACCCTAAATATTATAAAACATCATCTTTAACTTCCTTGGTTATTCCTATGGGTGTTTAAGGTACATGTTTCTAATCATATTCCCTGAAAAATAATTAGGAATGATTTCAAAATCTTCTAGTCAGGTGATAATCCCACATGACTCCTCATTAGAAATTATTTCCTCACATTAAACATTAATCTAGTTACTTCTGGTACCCTCCATTATCAAATACCAGAAACATAGTGTGAGCAATAAATTTCATAGTAGAAAACCAAATAGTCATGAAAGTAAATACAAATAGTATGTCTAAATCATGAAACCATACTTATTCGATGACACCCATGGTTCAACCAAATTTATACATAGAAAAAAATATTTAAATACTTCTTGATAGTTTTTGAATTTCCAAAAAAACTACCCTAGGAGTGTCAAACCAGGTGTGCAATAAAGACCATTTTTATGTATATAATTACCCAGTTTTAGGCCTAGATAATCTTTTTAGAGTTCTTACTCCTAGGTACATCTCTTTCATAACCACATACAATTTTAGTATCTGGAAAATAATGTATTGAAACGAAACCACTAACTTAATCCTTCTCCAAAATTTGAGTACATTTTCCTCTACATTCCTTATCCATAGATGTATCATCAAAAATTTCCATTGGGTTCTCAATATGGTTTTATCATCCAAGATTCCAATGGTTAAATAAACATTTACTATGATACCTACTATATCAACAATATCTTTTCATATATTACTATTACATTACTATTGTGGAATACTTAAAACATTATACAAACAGATTCCTAATGACGATATTAGCATTGTGCCTTTGCAAAAGTCAAATATTAAACACCAGTGTGTATGTGAGATACATTATCTCCCACTATTCTCTTCATAATGGTAACTATCCACAGACAAGTCATAGTTTATACATATCATCATATCATAGAAAAAGAGACTTAATTTTTTTGAGATTAGATGATTTGGAAGGGTAAACAAGGGTGACATGTAGTCATAAGAATGAGGTTAAGGCTATAAAAGAATGATCATAACATTATAATAACATAAGCTACATATCATAAGATTGTAATCATGAATCGTGAAAAAATGATCGGTAGTTCATAAGACATTAATCATTTGATAATAAAGAACATTAGTCATGAACTCTATTTATAGGAATAAATCATGGAATTATGGGAGACACCAATCCTATAATATGATTTACATTGTAGATAAATTGTGACTTCCAAGACCATCATAGTAGTATGGGATCAATCCCCATATATTCTTGGTAGTCATCTTTCACTCCCATGGAAATATTAGCAGCATGATTCCAATCCTCATACCATCTTGGAAGTTATGGTTCACTACCATGACAATCATAATAACATGATTTATTTCTTCATAACATCTCGGTAGTCAGGTTTCACTCCCATTACAATCTTATTAGTCAATGTTTACTCCCAATACCATCTTAGTATATCTCATGATATAAAAATATTTACCCAATAATTTGGAGGGAGATGTATATTCCACCCATTTCAAAGAGAAATAACTCATAAAGGTTCCAAAAGAAAATTATAAACCATATCATAACCCATGAAATGAAATGGCTATCATAAAAATGTAATCATATCATATCCTATGAAAAAAGTTACCAGTTTCATAATCATTTCATCAAAATCATAGCCCAGGAATGTGAAACTTATTTCATTAACATATAACCTATGAAATAGTAATATATTTAATAAATATATGACAATAATAAATAGAAAGAGGTTTCATAAAAACCATAAAATTAAGTATAACATATTCAGAGAAATAATATTAATGAATCCATTAGATAATTTTCTAGAAATGAATGAGTAATGTCAAAAGTTATTATCATTGATGGTAAATAATTTTTAAATATGTTTCCAAAAACATTTCTTGAGGAAAATATCATTTATTTGAAAAAAAATTTTTAATATAAAAAACAATTTGAAAATATAATTCTTATAAAATAACATAAAAACATACCCAAAATACATGAAATCATTTTGAAATCATTTTTCCATTAAAAATTACTAAATAAGCTTCAAAATATTTATTTTTTTGTTTGATAAGACATGGAAAAATTAAATGAAATATTCAAAAATGTTTTGAAAACCATTTAATTTAAATCACATTGAATACATATGTTGAATGCTTAATGAAATTTCAAAAACCATTTCATCATAAATGACTTTGAAAACATATAAATTGTTCATGAAAAAATTAATCCTTTTTTACTTTAAAACTATTGAATGAATATTAAAACAAATTTTATAACCCCTTTTCCATTGAAACCTTTAAAATAAGCTTCAAAATATTTTAAAACCATTTTATTGAAAAATGAATTATAAAATTAATTTCAATAATACTAAAAAAATTGTATAATTAAAAAAATTATTCTTCTAAATAATGATTTATTGGAATGAAGGTTATGAAGGTGTGTAAATATATACATTCTAAACATTGCTTTTCCACCATAAAAATTTTATACAACTGCATCTACTAGAAAATGACAATAAGATTGCTTTTTATATTCTCTTTTCCTATAAATATGTAAAACATGGCTAAATAATTCATTTAAATATTATAGGAAAATATTTTTATATCCCTTATAGAAAATATGGGTTTGAAGGAACAAAAAATTTCTGACTAAAGACCGTTGAAATTTCAAGATTTCTTAACAAATCATTTATAACTAAATTATGTACCAAATTGTGGAAAAATGGTTCCAACATAAGATAATATCCTGAATAACTGGAGAAGAAGAAAATTAATTTTTGTTTTATTGAAATGGTTCATAATATTATTTCAATGGAATCATAATCTTAAAAAATATAAAAAATCAATGAGATTGTTCTAATAAACTCTTACGACTTGGTAATTATAAAAAATACTCAACATGTAATAATGTGAAACTAAATGAAGTTAAAAATATAAAAAAATTTAGGATATTCTAGATATATAATTTCAGAGGCATTAGGTACAACTTATATAACTATATAGGTGCATAAACTAGAATGTGTCTCAAAGAATACACATTGATACAAAACTGTCATAACTATTTGGTAACATTTGAAAAAAAACCCATGAAGGAAATATGATATATTAGATAATTAATTACTCAAAAATTTAATAATAATAATGAAATAATACTCTCATTAGAATTATATACACCACAAAAAATGAATGATTGGTGAGCATGACAAGTATATCACAGAAATAAAATGTGAGATGAAATCCACTTACAATGTGTCTCGAATCTCATCATGCTAATAGAATCCACATGTTTAATTAAAATAATTTTATCATAAATCTAACACAGATCCATATTATTATATCTAATATATTATATTTTTTTATTATGACTTTATATTATACTCTTGTAAGTAATTATATGTTAAGGATTCACTTCAGGTAAAATCCTATTTGTTCTATATTTGTTTCTTAATTTGTTGTATCATTTCTACTTATAAATATATATATTTATTTATTTCCAGATTTTAAAACATAACATAATGATCATTTATATTAGGTATATTTTTATGATAATAATTAATATATTATAGAATATTGATATGGTATACAGTTTTAGTGGAGACAGTATGACATATTTACACATGAACCTTGTTTACATTTTTATTATCATAAAAAATGAAAATGAAATATCTGTATATAAATAATAAATCTAGTATAAATATTATTTCATATAAATTATATATCATAACTAAACTCATCCATAAAAAATTATTTCTAGTTTGTGAATAAATAATTTTTTTGATGTGTGGTAGTCCACACTTCATCCAACAAAATTATCATATTTACAAAAAATGGTAAGTATAAAGATATGTGATTTAAAATAATTAAATAATTTTAAATACGTAATAAATTATATATATCATATATAAATATATTTTCCATCATAATTTCCACCATTGGAGGTGGTGATGGAAAAATGACCAATCTCATTTCATGAGGTGGTAGTTCATCGTACACGTAAACAATAATTTTGTTACCCATTAGATGGAAGTGTGTGTAAGTGTAGGATTAATCCTTTGATAATCAACATCATAGTATATTGAGTATTATTTTTTTATTATTCAAAAAATGGAATAATGATACTGGAGGGGATGTATAATGAAAATAAAACAAAGGACGATGAGAGGAGATGATACCTCCAGTTTAGGTAACTCCTTTTGGATTGTGGCAAATAGCATCATTGGATTGATTAATACTAGAGGTGAAGATTCTATGAGCAGGGGAGGTATGATAGAAATCAGATTGGGAAGATATTGTTTACCCATATGTCGCTAGTGAAGTTTCATTTAAATAGAGTGTTAGTGGCCTTTTATAAGGAATGGAAAGGAGACAATATGCATTTTTGAAAACAAGTTACATGTACCAATGTTATTACCAATAAAATGGAATACCAAATAAAAAATACTAAAAAATTTCCCTCCAATAGATAAATAAATCCATAATATTGATTATGAAGAAGTGTCTAGGTTATTTGTGGATATGAATTTAAATATTTGTTCGTTGTTGACCCAATTTTTCTCTTAATCGTTGTAATTATTTTTAATCACATTCATTAATATAGTTAGTCAAAAACAATGTTGACCTTATTAGAGATTATAAATTATTACAATTCCAAATATGGAATCCATTTTTACAAAGCCTAATAAAATAATTGGTGGAATTTAATTTAAAAAATAATCCCACTTATGGGATGACACATTAGGTTTTTAAAGTAAGAATGTCCAAATGTTTTCTTGGGTTTTTTAACAAAATTTCCAGGGACACTAATTTAAATGACCACCATTGGGTTAATTTATAAAATTATTATCTTATTAAAAATTATATACAAATTAAAATTTAGTTTATCGTAACTTAATTTATATGTTCCTCTTTAAATTATGATGTTTAAATTTTCTTTCAAAACCAATAAATGTGGAAAAAATTGGATTAAAAATGAATTATCCGTTAAGAGGTGGTAAATCCACCTTTAAAAAAATATTTTTTTTGAAACATAAAATTATGTTTATTCTTATACTATACCTATAAATTCTATGTGATGATTATCAGAAATACTTATTTGAATATATAACATATAAATTTAATTTATATCATTCACAATTTGTAAATAAATTATCTTGGTAATGTAAATCTTATTTTTAACATAAAAATTTTCTTTTATTAAATTAGTCCCTCTATATTCATTTGGATTCTATATTCTCCTATAATTATTAGGTAACTAATTAATTTAACTATATATATTTTTATGTTGGTAAATCCTATAATAATCAATATATTTCCCATGTTATATCCAATTAAATAATAATATTTTAATAATGAATTGATGTTCGATGCTAGTAATTTCCGTGTGTTGAATATGCCACCTAGGAAATTTATTCTTATGCACAGAACATGCTAAAACTGTTAATATGTGTAGAGAATCCAAATATCATGTGCCATTTAGTGTATACTTATCTTGGTGTTGTCTATAAATAATTCCAAATATAGTGGTTTAATATAAAATAAACAATTTTCAGTGTTGCGTAAAATTAAAAATATCAAAAATATTACTGAATTCGAAAAGATAATTATCATAATATCGTGGTGTTACAATTAATGTATCCAATGTAAATCCCAAATTAAAAATTTATTTATGACACAAAAACTATCCAATGGTAAAATATTGAAATATAGTAAAGGGTTCATGAAATCCTACAAGAATCCTAAAAATACTTTTATATATGTAGGTAGAGTATATAGGTATACATGATAGGAAAAATAAGGTCTATAATGAACATGTGAAAACAACATATAAATACACTCATTAAAAAACAATAGAACCAAATAGTAATATATTTGTTTTCTAAAAAAACATGACCTCACCATGGATTTCAAACCAAATAACCCCTCTAAGTATAATAATATAATATTAGAAATATGATGATAGGGTACCCTCACCACATTTCTACATATTTTCTTCCCTTTCACCCCTAGGTCGTACGTCCTGGTTCTCTCTTCTCTTATAAATAGCATCGCATCTCATCACATCCATACAGTAGACACATTGGATAATAAAACACATTTCATAAACAAGTTAGTAGTTTATTGTGTACATGAAGGACATAAACATCATTAACTCCCCCCACCAAGCATGACCCCAATATAAGGCATCACATCACATCATGCGAGAAGAATCATTGGCCACAAAATATTATCATAATAAATGTATAAAGAAGAAATTTTGTCTTCTGCCCAACAGAGACCAGGAAAATAAAAAATTCCTTAAAGTAGTGGGGAAGAGATTGTATCATTCTATCCATCCTCCCACTTTGATGTTGGAAAAAAACAACCCAAATCATTTTTTATCGTCACATGGTGATTGATGTGGGTTGGATGCATATAGAAATTACAATAAATATACAATTCATACACATATAGAGAAAAAACACACATTCCACATCCTAAGGGTTCATAAACAATACATCAAACATATCTAATGATACTCCACTTCTACTATAAAATATTACTGAATAACCCCACATTAGAATCAAATACACAAATCACTTTCTAAATTTGAAATCACATTTTTACGATTTATGGATTTCATATTATTTATAAATTCCACTATGACATGCCTTCTTATTAAATGCATTAAACATTCATTATCAACTAATTTCGTATCACTGTCATGCATATAAATCCATAATTACTTAGGAATATAGTTTTACCATACACCATCACTATCCTGATGTAGATCCGTACAAAAATAACCATGGAATCCCCACTGCAAATCACACCACCACCACCATTGAATCCCCCCTGTATATCACATCCATTATATTCACACCCATCACAAAAAATCCACCTCCCATGAATCACATAATAAAATATGAACTACGATACACAACTACATACAAAATCACATTACAAAACATACTCCCTAAATTTTAAAAATTAATCACGTAGGATTTTTTTTTCTAATTCCACTTTTTAGTTTAATGGTTTTATCACACAATTTGTAACATTCTAGGGAATCCAAATAATTATCTGAATGTACGTGATTATCCAATTATATCTTAAGTGTGTTTTATAATCACAAAACATGCATCTCATATTTCACATTATAACAATTTAATAAAGGACACCAAGAAACCACAATTTACTATTTGAATTTATTACAAAATATTGAAAATATAAAAATAATAACAATAGGGATGTTAGATCGTGATTCCCATTCACCTATCTAATTTTATTTAATTTAATGAACTTAATTTATCAATCTTAATATGAATGAAAAAAATATTCTCATGGGATAAAAATAATAAACACACCCCAAATGATACATGTATAGTGAAATGAAGGAATTCCTACATGGATGATGAAGATTTTCTCTAATCATGATGCACAAACACAGTGGGATCCCAAACAGAAGGATACCACTTCAGAGTATCCTGAACAAACAGAATTAATTATTATCCACAATTACCAGGGTTGATTGATTTATAAACAGACATTTCAAAATAAATAAAGAATAATATAAAGAAATACATTCCCTAATTTGGAAAGATTTGTTCTTAAATCCATGAGGTTAGATATGGTTTATATTGGGAATAAAATGTAGATATCATTAAACCTATGTATTTTGAAAAATTAAAATGATATCAAGACTTTCATGAAATTGAATGTATGTTTAATAATCTTTTAAACTTTATTATAACCAACTAATTAATTTTGTAATCACATTTTTCATCATAAAATAGTTAAAAATGAAAAAATGAAAATTGTGGAAGAAACTAGAAACACTATTCATGGACCCCACCCCCAGAAATGACATGCTACCATAATGAATCACCAGAAGAATGAATCACTACCCGAACTGAATCACCTCCATCATGACTCACTACTAGAAATGACTCTCCACTCGAATGATTTACCTCCAGAATAACTCAGAAGAGTAATGAATCACAACTATAATGTCCAACTACCAGAAATAATCACCGCCAGAAAGAAAAACTGCCAAAAAAATCATTGTCTAATTGATGTACCACTGTAATGAAAAACATCCAGAATGACCTACCAACAGAATGACACATCTCCAAAGAAACACATCAATCGAAATGGCCTTCCACAAGAATGACTCACTACTAAAAATGAATCAACACCAGAATGACTAACCAAAAGAAATGTATCCTTACCAGAATGACCTACCATAGTAATGCATCCCTACTAGAAATGAATCACCACCAGAATGACTGACCAACAGTAATGAGTCACTACCAAAATGAACTAACTCCTGAATTAATACACACTATAGATAACCAACATCCATAATGAATCACCTCTATAAATTATTCATGGTTAGAATAAACTACTTCCAAAATGATTCACCTCAAAAAAACAACAACAAATTACCAGAATGAATCACTAATTGAAACGAATCATTGTTAGAATTCCACCATTAGCCTCAAAAACACCTTATACTTCCCCAGGATTCGACAATAACTATATTTTTCTATAATTAATGGGTCACTAGATCTAGGACAATACACTATATAACTCTCAATGTATTATTTCCCTCAAGACATCAATGACCAACAATGATGGAGAGAAATGTTCTAAATAACAATCCTTTGAGATTCCTCTCAATGATCTCATTATAGCTAAATGGCTACCACAATCCAATCTAACTAATTCCAACTCACTCAAGAGAATGAAAAAGTTATACTACCTAGAACATATGAATCATGTATTTATATCCTCTAAGTCATAATACTATTTCTTTTGGGTGGAACTAACTCTCCTACACAGGTTTAATCACATCATAGTATAATGTGTTTCAATAACGAATCAACCCATTCCTTTTTCACATGTCAGAACTATATCACACATCACATAACACACAACCCACAACACACATCACATCAAATAGAACAAACATATCTCATAAACCACCATGGTCTAAAAAACTATTCACAATTAAAAAAAGATAATTGAATGACAATAAAGCAATGGGTATTGGACATAAATATAAGTCTCATTCCCATAAGTAATCTACTCCTAGACAACATGCCTTAAAAAAAGTGAACTGATGGAATGGCCCATCCTCATATCCCCTTCTCTCGACGGAATTTTATTTCCATTAGATGATCCATAAAATATGCGTCATATGCAGTATATATCTCTCCCCAATCAATGACATTGTATTCATCATGAAGGTACTGATGGAGATGAGAGACATGAAGTATTTCCTAGATCGATTCTAGTACACAAAGAGGTTCCAACAGATAAGCCACATCTCTAATGAACATCGACACCTTAAAGGAACCTAAAATTTAGTGAAACTGCTTATAAAATTTTCGTATCCTATGCACACCATGTTGAGGTTAATCTTTCAAGAACACAAGGTTTTCAACCATATACACTAATTAACTCCTCTCGTGATAAGAATAAACCATTTTATATTCCATTTATTCTTTAATCATCTAATGTACCAATTGAACCATCTCTACTATACTCTACATCACAATGTGTCCAGGAACTTCTGCCTCCCTAACCTTTACCCAACATAAAATAGGAAAACATGGCCTCCCATACAATTCATCAAATTAGTCCATTCTAATGGAATTTTTATTGGTGTTATTAAAATAAAATTTAAAAAGGATGGTGTCAAGAACAAAATCAACCAAATTATAATATGAATTCCTACAACATATCCTCCAATACTTGGATAGTCTGCACTATCATCCTATCATTATGTGGGTGGATGCGGTTATTGAGGCATAACTGAATGCAATTAGAATATTGTAATCCCCTATAGTCTTGGGAGTTAAAATGTTCATACCAATATGATACAATGGTCCTTGGGACTCCATGAATCCATACCACATCATCCACATAGTGTTTTTAAAAAGCATCCACTGATCCTAACTCCTTGATTTCTAGGAAGTGAGATGGTTTCATCAACCAATCCATAATTACCCATATTGAATCACAAAATCCCATGCATTGTGGTATCCAAGTTATGAAATTGATCATCATTTTCCTCTTTTCCACATTGGTTCATCCTTTTGTTTCCACATAACACTAGGAACATGATGCTCCAGTTTTACCTATTGGAAAACAAGACATCAAGCCACAATCTTTTACACTATATGTTCCATCATTGGCCACCAAATATATGTCCACATTACATGGTATATCGTGGTTTCTCCAAGGTTTACCACTAAAAGAATGTGATACTACTCAAAAAGAACTCCCTCAAGCATCGCTACCTTAATAATCACCCATCCCCAAAACTCCATTTGGTTATAACCATCCTTCAACCATACCTCTGGAGGATCACCATATCAAAAATGTTTTCACATCAACTATACCTCTGAGTCTCCCCACTAAGAGTCTTCCACCAACTGCATCATTGAGAAATACATCATAAAATAACAGTAGAAGACTCTACAATCATCCACCCATCAAAATAAGTTTTCTTTTTCCCACTCCTCCATCACATTCCTTGAATTAAACAACACATATCTTGAATTTATTCTTTATGAATAAGACATAAAATTCCAGTTTCATGAGGTTTAGTAGATCTAAATATCATATTCTTAATGAGACATGATCAATATTTGTTTTCACTAATTTAGATCACTCTTAGTAATAATATATATAAAACAGTTGTGGTTCATGAAGACGAAAAAGTGATCCTTAGTGAGGTAATGTTTCTATAAATATTATGCAAACACAATTGTTGTTATCTCGTGATCATGGTTTATATAGTTATTTTTGTAGGGGAATAAAATCCTTGAATCTTAATATACCTATCCCATTTTTTGGTCAAGATTCATACTATATATAGATTTTATGTGTTATAGAAAACGTCAATAAATACACCCTCATTAGGTAACTAAATCACTAGAGTACTAACTTAAATTCCCATTAGGTAACTGAACACTTACTATAAATGACTCTATAACACAAAATCATGGACCTTCCTCGTCAATGTTTTCAAAAAAGGATGAAAGTCATGAGAAATTTAGAACAATACTCTGATAATAACCTATGAGACCATTAATACTATAGACCTCTCAAATGGTCTTTGGTACTCCATAAGAAAAAAATGCCACTACATTTGATGGGGGCACACCTACACCATATCAAGACACAACATGCTCAATAAAATTAACATTTCATGTATATATCATACACTTGGAAAAAATTCTAATGACATGGTGGTGATGAAGAACCAGAAATATACCTCAGAGATTTATTCCATCCCCCACATATGAACCTAATTAGATGATTATATCATCACTAAATATGATGATAAACTAGTCCATGAATTCATAGAGCATAGAGTTCACAAGCGCCATGAATATGGATTGTGTGTTTGTAACATAGAAGGTCATGACCATGAACTCAAACTTTACAACCATCAAATGATAAAATATTTCTAAATATATCTATACATTACGCTAGACATGTGATATGAACACCACAAATAAACCATGTAGATCAAAATAGCTCCCATAAATGGTCGAAAAGATCCTTGATTCTTGGAATAGGATAATGATTCAAGATCTTCATGTAGTTTAATCTCTAGTAGTCTATGCACAACCTCAGACTATCATCTACCTTATTAGTGTAAAATGATAGGGAAACCATGGGTGATACACTAGTTGGATGAAACACTGCTTCATTAAATCACATATTTGAATAATTGACACCCACAACACAGAAGGAAATATCTAATAGGGAGCCCTTGAAATTGGAGAATCATTGGGAGACAAGTATATACTAAACTCAACATCATGTTGATGGGGTAGTGTCAAAAAATATTCATGGAATGTATCTTGGAACTCCCTAAAAACATTGGGTTCATTATCTACCCTTATTTAATTTTATTCCAATTAAAAATTAGCTGCTAAGTGAGTAAGGGTATCCAAACATTGACTGACCCCCTAGAAACGCCACTCACTATTGGAAACCACCACATATTCATCAACATCTATGAACATGAATCTAATTTGGAAGAAGAAGATAATAGCTCACATAAAACACAACTAGTCAATACCAAGAATGAAATCATATGGATTTATCTAATTTATTAAAATCATCCATAGAGAAATGATGTTTCCCCATCATCAGTTCACATCCCCAGAACATGTCAAACAAGTTAGTCTATCCTACAACAAGATTAATTAACACTAAGGGAAAAGAAATCATATCTATGCCTTTTACAATATCATGAACTAGAATGAGTGAAAAAAATATAGATGATGAAGCTAAATCAAAAAAGGCACAAACTGGGGTATATGATAAAATAAACATACCTCAAAAGATCTCTAGTTCCTCTGGTGTTGCTGCCTCAATTTCTTGTAACTGACCATGAACAGATTATATACCTCTCGACTAATGGAATCCTCCATTAACACATTTAGTTTGAGTTCCTTGTGTGTGAGGTACAACCTATGGTCATCCTATTCATACCAAATATTCACTTTGTGGATCACAATCCATCTTCCCCAACTAATGGAATTTCCTCACTAGTTACTGCTGGAGAGGATGGAGATGAACCTATCCACACATATCCAAAAATATCAAGAAGAAAATTGGAACTAATCCCAATGATTACCAAGAAATAAATTGAAAAAATGGGTATTATGTCCCTAGGAAGTGTAATTAAACAGCTGGCCCTTGTTGAATGGAATGAATTCCTACTGAGGTAAACTCCCTAATGGTCTAAACCAAAAAAGACCTAATTATTGAGACCTACCACTAACTACTATACTCTTTGGGGAGCCCTGAAGGTTCCCCTCTCATGGTAATACACCTCATAAGTGAAACTTCTCAATAAACCCATCTTTATTTTAAAACTATAAATATATTTGATAATTTTAAAGGAGTAACTTCATACTTGATCGAGGGATAATGTTCCAAAAAAGGCTCCTCACATGGGAATCCTCATCTAGGAATTTTTTTGGAATGAATTGAATGTCATTAAACATGATCCTTAGATCCCACACATACATACTTCCATTATAGAGGGGGAGTATCTCATGCCTCTTCATATCCTTCATGGTTGATGAATGGACCTCTATTAAGAGTACATTTTGGATGTAAACCCATGAAACATATTTATCCTTCAGCTCACCAACATACAATATCCACCACTCACTTAGAGATCATAATATTAGAATAACTACCAAAGGCATGTGATATATTTTTGGGGAACACATCAAACTAAAATTGATCTTTATATCTCATATCCAACACTATTTTACCTCATAAGATACGCTTCCCTAAAAGATGCCCAAAAAATTTCAACTAAAAATACTGCAAAGACCTCTACCACTAATCATCATCATTTACTAGATAAAACCCTATAAAGATCAATTGTTTCATCCTATAAAACTCAATGGTCAAAGAGACACAAATATAAAGACGATGAGATATAATGATTTCATAACCCCAGTAGTATGGAAATGTAATTATGATTCCATTTATTTAAATTTATTAGTTTTATCCGTTAAAAATCAACCCAAATAAAAAATAAATTAATCATGATGAATTCTATCTTTGGTCGCTACCCTAAAAATATGTCGACATCACTTGGTAATTCAATATGTTTAGAGTCCGTTTACTAGATCTTGATTCCCCCATAATTCAAATTTACTATCCATTATCCCAATCATACATCAGAAAATGAGGTCATCTAGAACCATTTACATTGAAAGCCTTGAAATCCTCAAATTTACTAACTCCTAATTATATCCTATCTTTCAGAAAATGGTTCAGATACTTGTATTTCATGACCCCCCCTCCAAAGATTCCATAATGAGGTGAGAGAGTTAATGACCCCCAATGTCCCACATAAAAAAAGACTTATCTAGGAGAATAGAAATGAGGGTATTGAAATTGTCATGTATGGGAGGCATTACCCTCCATAATATAAGAAAAACATGATATAAGATCAATCATCCATAATACAGATCATGAAATAATATAATAGACAGACATAACTATCCCACATAGATGAATAAATGAAACTTATATTGATTAAATTCTCCAATAGTAAATACCCAAATTAAAATGAATAAAAGATACACATCAACTATCCAAATGTATGAGCTATCAATTTATAGCATGATCAATGAAGTCCTCTTACAAAATTGAAAATGTTTTTTTCTCAAGGGGAGCATATAATTCTACTTAGTGGGAAAACTGATGTCTCTCATCCATGTGTGAAAATACAATACTAATGCACTCATGAGAAAATGGCAGAACCAAATATAACATATACATGCATACTAACAAAAACCCCAACAACATTATGGTTTTCTAAAAAAATATTGGATCAATGTATAATACTATAACATAAAGAACAAAAAAAATTAACGGATTTTACGCTCTCTAACACCAACATCATATGTCTTGGTGGCCCCACCACTTTTGAATAACATCAAATCACATCAATTGTCGCTCATATAAATTAGGTGAAACATAAAAATTCTCATAACTAGTGTATTGTGGTATTATGAACATGAAAAAACCAACCTTATTCCCTCCTCCACCCAATAGTAACCCCCACCACAAGTCATCACATCTCAACAGAGGTCATCTATTCCATAACATCTAATCACATCAATACTACTGAAAAGCAATTTTTATAACCAGCCATTATATCTCATGCATTTCACCAACACATGGAAGAGGTAGTGTGTAAGAGAGGGCTACCAGGCATGCATCCTCCGATTAATATTTATGAACTAAATTCCCCAAAACATTTGGTTTCGACACATGATTCTCAACACAAGTAGGGAGTGTATAGAGAACCAAAAAAATTACAATTCATATACATACATAGACCGGTCACACAATTCCCATACCAAGGGTTCAAAACCAATAAATAAAACATCTCACATAATATTCTACTTATAAAACTGGAGAATAATGTACAACCATACAGAACGAAAATCCACATATCATTTTCAAAATTTAAAAACAAATTTTCCCAATTTCCGTATTTCATACAAACAATAAATTCCACTTTAAATGCATACATTAATTTATGCACTCGTCAATCGTTAGCATCCAATTTTATTACATTATATTTCATTTAGTTATATTGTTTCTTAGGAAACATGTGCAAACAACCCCCATCATATCCCCACTACCAGCCGTAACACAATAAACACCACAACCCCACTGTTTATAACAACACTACAACCATCATACCCCAGTGAATGAAACATCCACTACTCCCACACCCATCACAACAAATACACTTATCATCAATCACATTATCATAGATAAACCAAAATATAAAATTGAATACATAAATACATTAAAACACATACCAAAACATTTTCTATAATAGGTATAAAGGATTTTATTAAATTATAATTTTGTTAGTGTTATCACATAGGACCTAAGATCATTAGGGATCCAATTCATTATTGGACTACATGTGATTATCAAATTTTGTTTTAATTGTTGTCGATAATCACCCAAAATGATTCCCATAATTAAGAACATTATATTACTATTAAATACCTCCAACAACTGAGATCTTCATTGGGTATTTAGCTTAATCAACTCACAATATCAAAATAAAAAACAAGTCTATAAGATCATGCTTCACACTCTCCCTCCCATATTGATTTAAATTAAACCAATTCATTAATATTTATCAATCCGAATAAAGCCACATCCATATGAGAAAATAAAAATATGATCGAACCAGTTGATACAAATAAAGATAAATAAAGGAACTCCTTCTTTGTAGAAGAATATTTTCTAAAAATATGATGCACCAAAATATGTGTTGCACATACATATGGAACCATCTTCAAGGGAAATCTAACCAATTGATGTAATAGGGATACATAATTCAATGAGATGAAGGATTTGGAAACACTCATCTCATGAAAATGAAATTCTGAATGAATAAATGAAGTCCTCTATTATTGAATGATTTGATCACAACCCTGCATGATTATATATAGTTTAGATTGTCCATTAAAGGCATATGTCATCAGAAAAACGTTTCAAACATTTAGAAAGGTCTATAATCATTTTAGAAATCTATGGTATGATAAATAAACCATATAAATAATTTAATACCCATTAAGTAAGGTATTGAAAGCACTTTTCTTCAGAAAAAAAGTTGAAAATGAAAAAATGAAAATTTTGGAAACACACTGAAAATTGTACACATAACCAATGTCAGAAAGGACCTACCACCCGAATGAATCACCAAAATAATGAATAACTAATAAAAGAATCATTTCCAAAATTACTCACCACCAAAAATGATATAATTCTAGAATAACATCCATCCTGCATGACTCACCTCTATAAATTTTTCATGACCAGAATGACATACCGCATGGAAGATTCAGCACCTGAATGACCTACCACCAAAAGGAGTCAGCTCCAAATGATGTACCACCAGAATAGCTCATAGCCAGAATGACCTACCACAAGAAAGAATCACGCCTTTATTAACTTGTAGCAAAAAAATACCTACATCCTAACAGACAAAATATTGGACCCCTCATGTATTGTTTATGTTTTGATGATCACAAATCTCTATAACAATTATACATCATGTATTAATGATTTCAAATCTTATTACTGTTAAATAATCTATTTATTATTTACAAGTATTAATCATGATCACAAATCTCACTTATTGTATCAAACCTCTTTATTTATCTTATAAAGTATTAAGACACCATGATGTCTGACACAGTAAGACAGACTGCGTGCAGGACACCGTGAAGGAGAAATCGTGATTCAAACACTGTGAAGCCTAAGTACCAGACACCTTGACTAGTGACACATCGTGACCCTAACACCGTATAGGACACACCATGACCCAGACACCGTAAAGGACACACCATGATCCAGACACTATAAAGGACACACTGTGACCTAGACACCATGAAGGACACACCATGACCCAGACAACGTGAATGACACACCGTGACCCAGACATCGGTTCAAAGAGACACCGTTTGCACAACTACCGTGACTCCGTTTCTTAACATTTTTTTCAATAATATTTAAATATTACTAACTGTCATATTTGATGTTTTAATGGAATTAATGTTATTTAATGATAGTTTTTGGTCTGTTAGGAAACCTTAACTCATACCTATGGATAGGAAATCATTCCTATTTCCAGAGCTTGTGGAATATAAAGAAGCATACTCTTGAATTTGACATCATTCGACACACACTACAATACACCCAAGTTCTGTACTGAACCGAAGAACAATCCTGATTACAACTGTGATGAACACATTGCACTATCCTCAAAGTAGTTCCATACATGCAATCATACATTACAAAATAACACACGAAGTACTCTGGAGTTAAGAGAATATATTCTCTCCTAAAAAAAGCTGAACCAAGACACACTGTTTTTTCACACAAAACCAAAGAAGGACTCAGAAGCTGTTATGCTGAATCCAACTAGTCCAGATATGCACTGACAATCACTATTGCTTTTTAAAATTCCATATACTCTCTCTAAGTGATTTATTATTTACTTTCAAGCAGTGTGTGTATCCTATTTATTTTCCACACACACTATCTCTTGTGGTGAACTGGAGGATATCACAATCCTCACATCAAAAGTCATTACTCTTGCTTACCCATGACAACTGTGGAAGAGTTCCTTGTGTGGAATGGTCTTTATTTTTGATTCCCATGAAGAACAGTGGTAGAGGTCCCTTCGTGGCCTAGACAGTCTTGTACTGTTGTTAACAGCAATCCAGGGTGTGGATAAAATTTATATACTAATTTGAGAGGACTAAGGCTCAGCATGTGACTGAACCTCTTGGTTATATCTGCTGTGCATTTTTAGTTTATGTTTGAATTATACATTATCTAATTTCTAACGCCCCAACCCCAGTTACCCAGAGTCGGTGCATTATTGTGTAACATTGTCATGATCACAAAGATCATGTCTCGAAAGACTGATTAGTCTAGTAGCCTTGAAACACTAGATACATTCATAAGTTTTACATTACATCTTAATGTAATACAATTTTACAACAACATATTTTCTTCATATCCCCTCATATTATCCCTTCAGGTCATTCATAAACTACTTCTTCACATCCTGGAAAAATTAAAACATTGAAAGGGGTGAGCTCAGATCCTCAGTAAGGATAACAATATAGCTTATGCTTTCATAAATAAACATAAACATTAAAAGAAATTTATAACTAAACAGAAGCGTTTTAAACATGAACTTTAGCATAATATGGAAAAAGTAAAATTAAATAATTCTATTTACTTATTCACATGGTTGTTTTACTGTTCGAATAATTACATGAAATATCAATAAAAACTTTCATAATGATGGAATGCATAATTCCAGATTATCATAACCACGTAGCCAAGGCCTCGTGCCAAGAATTCCAATAAGTGTTTTTCAAGGCCTCGTGCCAAGACACTAGTTTGTCTCATGAGGCCTGCAGATGCATCGAGGAGCTATAGCGAGCTCCACCCCTCACTTATTAAGTCCAATGCATTCCTCATATTAATAGGTTTAAACATATCATAAACCATAACATAATCGTATCACATTAAACATGAATAAAGGAAACATAAAATTTCCACATTTCAATCACAAGATATCAATACAACACATTGATATAAAAAAACACTTTCAAAACCATCTTCAAGACCAAAATAAAAGAAAATTAAAACTTTGTAATTATTTTTCATTTAAAAAAGTTATAGCTTGTAGAGGAAGTCGAAACTCAAATAATGGTCACGACGGCAGAGAAGTCGTTGTCGCCGCATACGTACGACAAAAAAAAGTCCTTTTTTCGTTTAGTAAAATTCTTTGTATAAAAAAATTCATCATGAATAAACGTAAAAGTCAAAGGGGTTTATACACCATATAAAAGAAAGTTGTGTATAAAACAAAATATGCCTCAATGAAAGGATATTGAGACGAAGTCCCTTACAAAGATCATTTTTTTTAAATTAAAATAAATCTATTTTGTGTATTCACTATAAGTACACATAAATGAAGTACAAATACAAGATAGGACATAATAATATCTTGACATAATTTGAAAGTAGGATATTAACCCAAAGAATAGAAATTGGGTTAAGAAGTTCCCTTACCTCGTGTCCAACCTGACTCGATCGTTATTTAACCTCTTGAATAATAAACTAGAGTTAATTTCTAATTGATTAAGAACCCTTTTCAAGTTCATTATTCCTTTTATATCACTTATTATTATGTTATGAACATTATGTAATTATTTAAGTTAATAACAGTCGTTTTGTCGATCTTTGGTACTTGAGTTAAAAATTAATTTCTTATAATTAATAGTCATTCACGTGATAAAATATACATTATATCCAGAATTATATTCATTATGTATATATCATATATATCATATATATCCAGTATATACATGCATTTATAATTTTACATAATATTTAGAGGTATGAAATGAAATGCACTGTTCTTGGAGACGGTAAGCCGTACATAAGAATGAACGCTACTTTCATTTCTATTTCATATTTAATAGAATAATATAATATTTATATAAAGGTATATTATAATTCCAGTATAATATCATATATAATATCATTTACTCCATCCTTTATACGCCCTACATATGGCATTAACGATTCAAATCACTTTGAGGGGGCGGTAGTCCGCACTTCCTAAAAAGAAATTATCACGTTTACCCATAATGGAAATCATAAAGGTATGATATAAATGAGAAAAAATAAGCATAAAAAACATAAACAAAATATATATCATATATAAATACAGTGACATCTTAATGGCCACCATGAGAGGTTTAAAAAGAATAATGAACAATCATCGTTTCGTGAGGCAGAAATTCGCCAACAACAGAAACAGTATGTTCTTTAATCATTAGACAAAGGTGTGTGTAAGTGTAAATCAAATCCTTCTCAAAAAAACATCATAGTATATTGAAGATACTGGTGTTGTCACAAAAGAATGGAATAAAAAGTGTTTAAGGGGTTGGGGAAGCAAAATAAAACAAAATATCATAAGAGAAGACATAACCATAAAATCGGGTAACTCTTTTTGATTTGAGCCAAAGGCTTCCTTGGGAAGAATTATGCCCAAATTGAGGCTTGTAGGAGTAATATAGGGATGTGGGGAGAGTATTTGGGAATTGTTTGGTCGAGCTAAATGGCTTGATAGTGTGAATAATATAGTAGTGGTGGGGGCCTTTTATAAGAGGAGAGGAGGGGTACTCTTTGAATGTAATGAAATGTTACATTATTATGAAATTATTTTAGGATTTTAAAGGTCCCACAATGATAAATTTCTAGGTTAATGTGATTAGGGTTCGAAATCTACTCATCCAATAGGTTTTTGACATGTGTAAGTCTTAGATTTTACATTATCTTTTCATTTTATTTAAATCGTTAATTAATGAGGTAATCACTCCATCATCATTGTGTCATAAAAATTTTAATTTATTTTATTATCTAAAAATTAGAAAAATATTACCTAGATTTATTAAATCTTTTTATCTTTCCAATTAATATTTATAGTCAAAAAGGTAACTTATATAACCCCATTAAATAATTGTTTTAGTAAAACAACACAAATTTGTGACAATTTTATTTTTATTTTAAATAAAAAGTTATTAACGTCATTTTCTTACCCAAGTGGCTCCATGGGGTACCCAAGTTGACCCATGGATTGTATTTGTCGTCCATGACTCATCCAATAAGTGTAGGACAAGTGTAAGGGTGTTTTCATATTTTTATAATATCATTTTTACCTTAAATTTCACTAATTACCTTTAATCGCGATTAATTAAACTTAAAAGTTACTATTCACAAAAAATTATTTTAATCCCATTGAACAAAATTTTACTTCCTTATAACAACCATGTATGTTTGATTTTTGAAAATCAAACCACAGAATTGGTAATGTTTCATTTAAACTAAAAATCAGTTTTTTAACTACCACTTAGTGGTTTCACTATTCATCAAAAATTGAAGTTTTTCAGAACAATGCCAAAATTTCACCCTAAGTTATAATTGATATTCCAAATTAAAAAATGATTTCTATTATACAAAATTCCAAACATATAAGTTTCATTAATTAATTTTATAATTAATTCCTGCTGTCACAACAAATAGCGTGTTTTTGATAAACAATATATATCAAAAGATTGAGAATTGTTTATGTCCAATTTCAAAGCGAAATTAATTCTAATGACCACCATTGGATAAAATAGTAAAAATATATTCTACTTATACTTTAAAACCACTCAATAGTATAATTTATCAATATAAATTATTTTTATTAAAAAATTGTTTATAATTATTTTTCACTAATGATAAAAAATTTGAAGTTCTCGGAAAAATACCAAAAATGCAACATAGGCTAATTTCAATATTCTGTATCAAATAATTAGGTCCATTTTGAAATATAAAATATATATAATTTCAAAAATTGGGTATTACTATTCATAATGTCTATTTTCATTGGTCGCGGTGTGTTAGAATCTCGAACTTGCGTATAATGCAAGCTATTGCGTTATGGAAAGAGAAGTGTATCGTGAATGCTCAGGGTGTTACATTATCCCCTCATTCAATAAATTACATCCTCGCAATTTAAAATTTTTCTTTGAAAATAAAAGGTTTAAAATAGAAAATACCTTCATGGAAAACCCACATCGGAAATAAGGTTAATAGAATTTAGTCTTAATAAGAGGGAAAGGGAAATGAAAATGTCACCACCAAATTATGATCTCAATAAGGAGAAAATTGGTGGCAATTAGAGACATATAATTAGAAGAAAAACGTAAATATTTGTATGGAGTGATTGAGGTCCTCAATCACAAACAAGTGTAAAATTGAGGGCCTCAAAGCCTTCAATCAATGTTGATTTAAAATATTATCAGTTCAACAAAACATAAGGTATTAGGATAACACATTTTTTTGTTTTAATATCTCGTTAATAAAGTTTCAGAATTAATTTATTCATAGAATAATAGATAGGTATATATATATATATTGATTCTTTACAAGTAGAGTTTCATCCTTCAACTAATTTTTACCACAAACTCATCTTTCACTCAAAAAGATAATAGAATTGAAAAATATTATATTTATCCTAATCGTACAAAGTTCAAAATATTAACACATACCATTTAGATTAGGAAAACTATTTTGTAATAACCAGGGACTTCATGTAGGCTAGTGGTAGGCAATAAAGTCCTGTCTCAATATATTTGTGGGTTCGATTCCTACAGCTTTGTCCGATGCGACGGGTTATCCCCCGACCTACAGGTTGTCCTTTTCCTAAAACTATAGTATTATAATATTCCAAAAATAATATTCAGAAATGTTTTAACCTTAAATAATACTCTCCAAGGTTCAACTTAATCAACTCCAACCTTTATAGTTATCCAAAATACTTCTGTCCAACTCACAGTCCAAATTTTATAAGGAAGGTAAACATAATGAATATCCTTTTTTCCAAGTAACAACATGTGAACACCTTCATCATGTATTCTTTGAAAACACCACAACATCCTGAATTACTATAAATCCTTATTGATTACAATCATGATCCCTTATTCCTTATAGAATACTAGATATAATCCTTCTATCCAAAAATGTATACAAATCATTAATCAGTTTCAAGGAAGTTAAGAATATCCAATATAATTTATCCAAATCTATCATGTATTAATCCAAAATAACTATCTCAGTATCAGAACCATATTATGTTTTATCTTTCCCTCTACCATATATTTTCCAAAAATTTAACCTGTTGTGGTGTCACTTTTCTTGGTTCCACACAATCTCAATTCCTTGATGAAATAGTACTACAGTACAATCCTTATATACTCCATAATTATTATAACCAGTAAATCATTGATACAACACTCAAATGACAAAATTCTTTAATAACAACATATGAACTCTAATCATTCATCCTCATCTATGGTAGTATCACAACTTTATTATTATACAATAACATCATTTGGGGCATACTCTGATAATTTTGACATTGGTTTGCGTAGTGTCCCCACTCCTTGCAGATGAATCATTGTACATTTGAAACCTTTTTCTTACCCTTGCAGTCACGCACTTGGTGTCCTTTTTCACCACACTTATAACAAACTCACATTCCCTTCAGTCATGTTCCAAGGTGTTTCTTCCCAAAGTTATCACATATTGGAAAAAAATTCATTTCCCTCATCCCTTTATCCATCATTGTCTCTTCCATCATTTTCCTCTCTTTCTTCCCTTAAAAGCCATAAGACTCATAGAATTCTTTACTTATCCTATTAACACATGATACTATTTCATTATATATTGAGAACACATGGGAGACTATTTCCCATCTAAATTTTGGCTTAATATCATGAAATATATGATCCTTTTTACTCTACGGATCATACACATTGATGGAGTTCACATTCCTTCTACTGGGCACAATTTCTATACAGTGGCATAAACTAGGTTAGTTTATGAATTGCAATGAATAATTCCAAAATTGTAAAATACTTAATGTAACTTGAATTGTTTATGGATATAATCCATAATCATAATAAATGTTTTCTTTGAGGAAGTATATACTCATAAACCCTACACAATGGTTTGTAAAAAAATGAGAATTATCCTCAGCATATCCCCCGGGAGTGTCGTAACCAAGAGTGCAGCAAGGCTCGTTTTCATGCACCAGTTCCCACTCAAGTCTAGCTCAAAGCAGTTTTTTCGGGGTTTACCCCTAGGTAGATCTGTGGTAAAGTCTCCTCTACCTGCTCGTATCCATACAGGGATGTATTTCTCAGAAAACTCACAAAATCTCTATAACACCAAAATTCTAGGAAGTTCTTCTATACTAATCTTCAAAGTCTATCTTTGGGCTATGTGCTCTAATCAGAGTTTATCTGAATCTGGCTTCCAAGGTTAGTACTAAACTGCCTCTAATAACAACTGTAATGCCCCGACCCATGTTACCCAGAGTCGGTGCATTATTGGGTAACATTGGTATGATCACTAAGATCAAGTCTTGAAAGACCGATTATTTTAGTAGACTTGAAACACTAGATACATTCATAAGTTTTACATTACATAATAAATTAATACAAAACTAAAACAACATATTGTCTTCATATCCCCTCATATTATCCCTTCATGTCATTCATAAAATACTTCTTCACATCCTGGAAAAATTTAAACATTGAAAGGGGTGAGCTCAAATGCTCAGTAAGGATAACAATATAGCGGAAGATTTCATAAATAAACATAAACATTTAAGGAAATGTAAAACTAAAAAAGCCTTTTAAACATGAAAATCATCATAATATTGCAAAATTAAAATCAAATAATTCCATTTACTTATTCATATGGTTATTCTAATGGTCGAATAATTACATTCAATATCAATAACCACTTTCATAATGATGGAATGCATAATTCTAGACTATCATAACCACATAGCCAAGGCCTCGTGCCAAGACTACAAATATGATTTTGTCAATTCCTTGTGCCAAGACAATAGATTTTCTTATAAGACCTGCCGATGCATCGAGGAGCTATAGCGGGCTCCAACCGTCACTTATTAAGTCCAATGCATTCCTCATTTGAACAGGTTTAAACATATTATAAACCATAACATAATCATATCACGTCAAACATGCATAAAGGGAATATAAAATTTCCACATTTCAATCACAATATATCAATACAACACATTTTTATAAAAAAACACTTTCAAAACCATCTTCAAGACCAATGTAAAATAAAATCAAAAACTTTTTAATTGTTTTTCATTTAAAAAAGTTATGTCCTGTAGAGGAATCCGAAACTCAAATAATGGTCACAGCGACAGAGAAGTCATTGTCGCCGCATACGCACGACAAAAAACATTCCCTTTTGTCTTTTAGTAAAATTTTCGTATAAAAAAACCTCTTGAATAAACGTAAAAGTCAAAGGGGTTTATACACCGTATAAAAGAAAGTTGTGTATAAAACAAAATATGCCTCAATGAAAAGAGATTGAGACGAAGTCCCTTACAAAGATCATTTTTTTAAAATAAAATAAATATATTATGTATATTCACTATAATTACATATAAATAAATTACAAATACAAGATAGGACATAATAATATCATGACATAATTTTAAAGTAGGAGATTAACCCAAAGAATAGAAATTGGGTTAAGAAGTTCCCTTACCTCGTGTCTGAAATGACTTGATAGTTCTTTAACCTCCTAAATAATAAAATAGAGTTAATTTATAATTGATTAATATCATTTTTCAAGTTCATTATTTCTTTTATATAACTTATTATCATGTTATGAACATTATGTAATTATTTAAGCTAATAACGGTCGTTTTGTCGATCTTTGGTACTTGAGTTAAAAATAAACATCTTATAATTACAAGTTGTTCATGTGGTAAAATATCCATTATATACAGAATTATATTCATGATGTAGATATCATATATATAATATATATCCAGTTTATACATGCATTTATAATATTACATATCATTTATAGGTAAGAAATGAAATGCGCCGTTCATGGAGACGGTAAGTTGTACGTACACAAGAACGCTACTTTTCATTTTTATTTCATATTTAATGGAAAGAATTCACAATTATATAAAGTTATATTATAATACCAGTATAATATCATATATAATATCATTTACTACATCCTTTATAGATCCCACATATGGCATTAATGATTCAAATCACTTTGAGGGGGCGGTAGTCTGCACTTCCTAAAATAAAATTCTCACGTTTACCCATAATATACATCATAAAGGTATGATATAAATGAGAAATAGAGAAGCATATGGAAAAATAAAAATAACATATATCATATATAAATATAGTGACATCTTAATGGCCACCAAGAGAGGTGTTAAAAGAAGATTTAACAATCATCATTTTGTGAATCAGAAATTCGACAACCACAGAAACTGTATGTTCTTTAACCATTAGACGAAGGTGTGTGTAAGTGTAAATAAAATATTTCACATAAAAACATCCTATTATATTGAAGATACATGTTTTGTTACAAAATAAAGGAATAAAAAGAGTTTAAGGGGTTGGATAAGAAAAATAAAACAAAATAACATAAGTGAAGACATTACCTTTAAATCGGGTAACTCTTTTTGATTTGAGCCAAGGCATCCATGGGAAGAATAATGCCCAAATTTAGGCTTCTATGAGTAATTGAAACATTTTGGGAGAGTATTTGGGCAGAGTTTTGTGTTGTCAAATGGCTTGAAGTTGTGAATAAGGTGGTTGTGGTGGGGCCTTTTATAAGTGGAGAGGAGGGGCACTCTTGGAAAGTAATGAAATGTTACATTATTATGAAATTATTTTCGGATTTTAAAGTTCCCACAATGATATATTTCTAGGCTAAGGTGATAAGGGTTCGAAATATACTTATCCAATTGGTTTTTGACAAGTATATGTCTTATATGTTTCATTATCCTTTCATTTTATTTAAATTGTTAATTAATGAGGTAATCGCTGCATCACCATTGTGTCATAAAAAATTTAATTTATTTAATGTTTAAAAATTATAAAAAAATTACCATGATTTAGGAAATCGTTTTATCTTTCCAATGAATATTTATAGTTAAAATTTTAACTTATATAACCCCATGTAATAATTGTTCTAGTAAAACAACACATATTTGTGACAATTTTATTTTTACTTTAAATAAAAAGTTATTAATGTCATTTTCTTACCCAAGTGGCTCCATGGGGTCCCCATGTTGACACATGGATTTTCTTGGTCGGCCATGACTCATCCAATATGGTTAGGACAAGTGTAATGGTATTTTAATATTTTTATAATATCATTTTTACCTTAAATTTCACTAATTACCTTTAATCGCGATTAATTAAAATTAAAAGTTACTATTCAGAAAAAAATTATTTTAATTTCATTGAACCACATTTTACTTCTTAATGACAACTATTTATGTTGGATTTTTTAAAATAAAATCAAATAACTGGTAATGTTTCCTTTAAATGAAAAATCATTTTTTTAACTACCACTTAGTGGTTTCACTATTCATCAAAAATTGGAGTTTTTCAGAACAATGCCAAAATTTCACCCTAAGTTATAATTGATATTCCAAATTCAAAAATAATGTCTATTTTAAAAAATTCCAAACATATATGTTTCATTAATTAATTTTATAATTAATTCTCGCTGTCACAACAAATAGCGTGTTCTTAAGAAACAATATATATCAAAAGATTCACAATTGTTTATGTCCAATTTCAAAGTGAAATTAATTCTAATGACCACCATTTGATATAATGGACAAAATATATTATAATTATTCTTTAAAACCACTCAATAGTATAATTTATCACTATAAATTATTTTCATTAAAAATGTTGTTTTTAATTATTTTTCACTATTCATAAAAAATTGGAAGTTCTCAGAAAAATACCAAAAATTCAAAATAGTCTAATTTCGATATTCAGAATCCAAAAATGAAGTCCATTTTGAAATATAAAATATATATAATTTCAAAAACTGGATATTAATATTCATAATGGCTATTTTGATTGGTCGCGGTGTGTTAGAATCTCGAACATGCGTACAATGCAAGCTATTGCATTATTGAAAGAGAAGCATATCATGGAAGCTCAAGGTGTTACATAATTTATATTCCACTGCTTATTAATTTGAAATAAAAATCTGTTTTAACATTACATTGATAGTTAATCTAGAAAGTGTTTGTATTTATTATAAATCAATAGGTTAGTTTCAAAAGCAAATTTAATCTTCTGATTAGATTAACCGAGAACTAATCAATATTTAGAGAATATAAATGAACCTTTAGAGTTTTACAATTTCAATACAGTTTAAAATGTTTTATAAATTTGGGATTTTAATAGAAATTATTTGTTACATAAATTTTAATTGGAACTCAATTCACCCCCCCCCCCTCTTGAGTGTCCAATCCATCCAACATTTGGTATCAGAGGATTACTTTTGTTAAAGAATTTTGAAATATTATATTTTTCTACTATGATTTTAGTTGCATATTTAATGTTCTTAAATTTCTGTTAGTTCTAAAGTTTATATCTTTAAATTTATTTTCTAAAATTTAGTTATGGATAATAGACTAGAGGGTGCTGCTACTAACAGGCCACCTTTCTTTAATGGTACAAACTATGCCCAGTGGAAACTGATGATGAAAATTCATTCAGAAAGTATGAGTTTTGATTTTTGTACTGCTATAGAGTCAATATAAAATTCCAAAAACTGAAATAATAACTTGGGATGAACCTACAAAAACAGCTTGCAATAATAATTTTAAAGCTGTGAATGATTTTTTATTGTGCATTAGAAGATGAGGAATTCAATAGAATATTTTCCTGTAAAACAGCTTATGAAATATTGGATACTCTAGGTGATTCTAATGTGGGAACAACTAATGTTAAAGAAATGAGATTAAATACTTATATTATTAAATATGATAATTTTAAAATGAAAAATTATAAACCTATTTCTGATATGTATCTCAGGTTCAATGAGATATTCAATACAATGAGTTCACTTGGGAAGGATGTTCTACCAAAGGAAAAAATCATGAGGATACTGAGTTTTTTTCCAGATAGATGGAGATGCACTTCTGTTTCAATCAGAGAATCATGTGACATTAGAGATCTGCCTGTTGAGGAACTAATTGGAAAGCTTATGATGTGTGAGGAAGAACTCAAGGTGAATAAGGAAGAAGATGATGGACCCAAGAGAAAATTGGTGGCATTTAAGTCTACTACTTTAATGATCAAGGACATAGACAAAGTTCACATACAAACTGAAAGTTCCACAAGTGACGAATCAGACTCTGACAGTGATGCGGAAATGGAACAGATAGCCATGATATTTATGAAATTTAATAGGAAGAAGAAATTCTTCAGAAAAACAAACTACCAAGGTAAATATGACAATAAAGTTCACTGGAAAAAGGATTGGAAAAACCCATATAAAAGTGATGAAATAGTCTGCTATGAGTACAACAGGAAAGGACATATAAAAGCTTTTTGTCCAAAATTGAAGTTCAAAAATAAGTATGACTATAGGGACAATAAGTATAAGAAATCCATGAAGGCTACTTGGAGTGCTTTAGAAGACAACAAAAGTGAATCAAAAGATACTGATTCTGAAAAGAATCGTGCCAACATGTGTTTCATGACCAACACATCCGAGGTAACCATAGATTTTCTTGTCTTAAATTATTATTATTCCGGTGAAGATGTAGAATCTGACTCTGATTCTGAAGACATGACTAAAGGTGAATTATCTATATACTGTAACATGTTGGAAGAAACATGTAATGAACTTATGGACAAATATAAGTCATTAAAGAAACAACATGCTCTTACTGCCAACGTTAAATCTGCCATTGATATAGAAAAAGAAAAGAATGCTCAACTGTTAAAGGAAAATACAAAACTGAAAATGTCTAATGAGATACATAGAAAGTACTTAGAAAAGTTAAAAAATTGAAAGGATATATTAAATCAAATGTTAGGAAATCAAGGAGCACCAAAATACACTACTGGAATAGGCTACCAACATGGAAAAAGGCAATTTACTAAATCTGGATTTATTCCTAAATCTGGACAAAATTCTCCTAGTTTTGGTTCTGGAAAATCACATGCTCCAACTAGTTACTCACATAGTTATAGATCAAAAAGAGTTTATCTTTCAAAATCTGTTGAATATATTTATTATATGAGACCTAGAAGTCAAATTTGGGTACCTAAAACTTTACTTTCAAACCTATCAGGACCCAAGAGAATCTGGGTACCAAAATCATTCTCTATTTAAAACTGTTTTGTAGGAAACCTGTTTGAAGAGTTCCCATAAGAAGACATGGTATTTGGATAGAGGATGTTCAAGGTACATGACTGGGGATTATTCATGCTTCAAGAGTTTAATCAATCTTGATGGAGTCCATGTCACCTTTGGTGATAATTCTAAAGGAATGATCATCGGCCTAGGACAAATTGGTAACACTGATTCAGTTTTATTTTATAATGTTTTATTTTTTGATGGGTTAAAATATAACTTGTTAAGTATATCAAAATTATGTGATTATGGATTTAATGTTAAGTTTGAAAATGATTCTTTTAATGTTTTTAATTCTAAGAATGTTTTAATATTTTTTTCCTTAAGAAATGAAAATATTGATGCAGTTTATTTAAATTCCTTAGCTAAAAAAATGTTACCTGTCTAAATTCTTTTCATAGAGAATCTTGGTTATGGAACAGAAGATTAGGACACTGCAGTATACATTCACTTAGAAAACTGACTAGGAAGAACTTGGTTAGATACCTACCCAAACTTGAGTTTCCAAATGACAAGGTTTGTAATCCCTGTCAAAAGGGAAAGCAACACAAAATCTCTTTCAAACCAAAGAAAGAAGTGTAAACTTCTCAACCTCTGGATTTGGTTCATATAGACATGTTTGGAACTTCTAGAGTTTCTAGCTTAAATGGGAAGAACTATGTCTATGTTCTATTAGATGACTTTTCTATATATACATGGGTATACTTCTTTGCTCAAAAAATTAAAGCTTGTTCTTATTTCGTTAAATACTCCATGTCTATAGAAAACCATAATGGACTTAAGATTAAAACCCTGAGAAGTGATCATGGTAGTGAGTTTGAAAATCATGATTTTGAATCTTATTGCTCACAAAATGGCTATAGTCACAACTTTTCTACTCCTAGGACACCTCAACAGAATGGTGTAGTAGAAAGAAGAAATAGAACCCTTCAAGAAATTGCAAGAACTATGATAAATGAGTATGACCTACCTAATTATTTTTGGGATGAAGCTATGAATACATCTTGTTATATTATTAATAGAGTCTTAGTCAGACTTGTTCTCAAAAAGACCCCTTATGAACTATATAATAATATAAAACCTAAAGTTAGTTACTTTAGAGTCTTTGGTTGTAATGTCTTTATTCTAAATACAGAGAATAGTCCGGATAAGTTTTCTTCTAAGGGTGATGAAGGAATCTTTTTAGGATATTCTATAACTATAAAAGACTATAAAGTTTTCAATAAGAAAACCAAGTGTGTGGAATAATATGTTCACATCATGTTTGATGAAACTGATCCACATGAATCTAAGTCTTCTCTTGAAAATCATGAAGTTGTTTTTTATGTTCTAAACCTTAATGATAAAACCAATGAACCTTCTGTAAAGACAACCAGTTCTGGAAATATTCTAGAATCTGCTTCTAATGAACCTGAATCTAGAGAAGAACCTAAAATTTCTAGTCCTACCTTTACTAGATCAACTAGGATTCTAAAGAATCATCCTTTAGATTCTGTTGTAGGAAATCTGGATAGAGGGACACAGACTAGAGCTTCTCTTAGAAATCAGGTTGAACATCAATCCTTTTTGTCACATCTTGAACCTAAAAACATTGATGATTCTGTTAATGATGAATTTTGGGTAATTTCTATGCAAGAATATATCAATTAGTTTGAAATAAATAAAGTTTGGAAACTTTTAGAAAGACCTAAGGACACTTTCACCATAGGCACTAAATGGGTGTTTAGAATTAAAGTATATGAAGCTGGAAATATAGTTAGATTCAAGGCTAGATTAGTTGCACAAGGTTGTAGTCAAGAGGAAGGAATTGACTATGAGGATACTTTTTCTCCAGTATCCATACTAGAAGCCTTTATAATTCTACTTTCTTATGATGCACATCGAAATTTCAAACTATATCAAATGGATGACAAGAGTGCATTCATAAATGGGTGTATAGATGAGGATGTTTTTTTTGAACAACCACCTGGATTTACAAACCCTCATTTTCTATATCATATATTCAAATTAACAAAAGCTTTATACGGTTTAAAACAAGGTGCAAGAGCTTGGTATGACAGACTAAGTATTTTTCTAATTTTTCAAAGTTTTACAAAAGGAATAGCTGATCATACTCTGTTTATAAAACATATTTCTAAAGATGTTTTAGTTGTACAAATTTATGTAGATTATATTATTTTTGGATCTTCAAAAAATTCATTATGCACTGATTTTTCTAAAATGATGCAAAACGAATTTGATATGAGTTTAAGGGGTGAACTAAAATTCTTTATTGGTTTTCAAATATTTCAAAATAATGATGGAATTATTTTAACTCAAAGTAAATATAATAGAGATATTTTAAAATGATTTGGATTGAATAACACAAAAAGTAGTGACACTCCCATGAGTACCACCTGTAATTTTGATCTTGATGAAGATAGAAAATATGTTGATCAAACCACTTATAGAGGAATGATTGGAAGTCTACTCTACTTGACTGCTAGTCGTCCTGATATGATGTTTAGTGTGTGTATGTGTGCTCGTTTTCAAGAAAATCCTAAAGAGTAACATTTAAACACTGTAAATAGAATTTTAAAATACCTCAAGCATAATCCCAATTTAGGACTATTATATCCAAAAGGACAATCATTTGAACTAGTTAGTTATTCTGATACTGATTTTTCTAGATGTAAGTTAGATAGAAAAAACACCTCTAGAACATGTCACTTTTTAGGCAAGTCAGTAGTATCATGGTGTAGTAAGAAACAAAATTCTGTTGCATTGTCTACTATAGAAGCTGAATACATAGCTACTGGCAGTTGTTGTGCACAAATTTTGTGGATGAAACACACATTACTAGAATATGGATATCAATTCAGACACGTCCCAATAAACTGTAACAACACAAGTGCTATTAAAATTTCAAAGTATCCTATTTCACATTCTTGGAAAAAGTACTTTTATGTAAGACATCACTTTTTGAGGGATCATTATCAAAAAGGTGATATCATTTTGGAATTCATTGGTACTGAATATCAACTTGCTGATATATTCACTAATCCATTAAATTCTAAAATATTAGATTACATCATTCACGATCTTGGTATGATCAATCATAAATAGATATCTTACAGATCTTACTATTTACTATTTTTCTATATTTTACTTTACTATTTCATGTTCACTGTTTCTTAGTTACAGTTTCATGCATACGGTCTCATAGTTAACAGCTTGTGTTCACAGTCTATCACTTAACTATCTCACCGTGACAGAACAGTTCACTCACTGTCTCACCATGACTGCACAAAATGGTCTTTATCTCACCATGATGACCACCAACTGTCTCATCGAAATGACTCTTTTTCATTGCACCATAATGCCTACTCATGATCTCACCGTGAAGATTATTTATGCATTTATCTTAACCCACATCGTAGTAATTTTTATTTCAAAGCTATTTGATTCCCCACGTTTTTTGTTTTTATGATGTTTGACATTCCCAAATGATAAAACAAAATAGTTTTTAATTTGACTTCTCACCTGAACTCTCTTCTGAACCTTCTCAATCCTTCAAACCTTCCCTCCTCTCTCGCCTGATCCTTCATTGAATGCCAAGGATGAAGCGTCCATCTCTAACCTCATCTGAGAAGTGTCGCTCTAAGAAATAGATGAGGGCACAGAGGATAGCACCCGAAGGACCCCTGAATCTGAACCTTGTAAGTCATACTGTAGTTTCTGAGAATGAAATTTGCCCTGAGTGGTCGTTGTCAAGCAAGTCATTGATCCTGAAAATCTTAAGAGAACAAAGATGGATTGAATGGTTTTCTAGACAAGATAGACTGATTTATTCGAGGTTGGTATCTCAATTTTAACAGTATGTAAAGTTTTCCTTTAATGCTGGAGAAAGATATATGGTAACAAACTAGGTAAATGGACAAAATTTTTCATTCTCTTCAAGGTTATGGGATGCATGTATGAGGATTCCACATGAAGGAGTGTGCGATGATTACCAAAGAGACACTCCTCCTTCAACTGACATATTTGTCCTAGAGAATGATTTTGAAATACTGACTGGATATGGCACCAATTGAAGGGCCATAACTGCTAAATTAGATGGGGAGACAAGACTGTTGTTCAAATTTGATCACAATTTGATTAGTCCAAAAAAAGGAGATTTTGTTTTGATGAAGTATCATGATGTGTTCCAGATTCACCTATTGAAGAATGGCCATAAGATAAATCTTTGCAAATATTTCATTAACCATATATGTGATCTGATTAAAGTCACTTCCAAATCCACCTCATTGTCTTACTCAAACATGATTTCGGCCATGTTAGATTCTAAAGGAGTGGTTGGACCGAATGAAGAAAATCTAGAGGATTTTGATTTTTGTTTATCCAAGCCTATCATCAAAAGGATTAATATTAATTGGAACCCCTGGAAGAAGCAATGGGTTGAAGATAATGATCAACTTTATAAAATGTATAATCCTGTTGATTATCCAAGAAGGCTTAAGAACATTACTGATCCTGGTTTGAAACAAGATGAAGTGGTTGAGTATTTAGATGATGAAGAAGAAGAGGAAGTGGCAGCTAATGTACCACCTAGAGAAGAGGCTGAAATACCTCAAGAAGAAGCATCTCCTGTTGAAAAAGAAAGTATTGTTGTCCCTACTATTGTTCCTGCTGATATTACTTCTAGAGAGGATGTTGTTGTAATTTTTAATAGAAGAAGAACCACCTGCTTCTAGTGAAGATGTCGATCTAGAATCTCATCCTAAGGCTGCAAGAGAATTGTGATTCCCTGTTTTAGAGCCGCAAGCCATGGAAGAGACAGATCCTGTTGAAGAAGATCTCCATGTTGAAAGAGAAGCCAGTCTGGAAGCACAACCAGTGGAACAATCGGTTCCTAGGTACATACTCTCTGCTGAAGAGAGGATGGAAATTTCCTTTTAGTTGGAAAGGCAAGAATTTTCTGAAGATATTAGAGCTGATCTTGTGGATCATGATCTTGCAGTTGTGCCTCATGAATCTTAAATGGAAGCACATTTAGAGGGGGAGGAAGCTCAAAACCTTGAGATTGTAGAGGTTGGATCTGCTGAAGCTTCTCAAACAACTGTCACATATTCTATGTACACTCGGTATGCATTTCCATTTTTTATGATGTAATTGGATCAAAGAAAGTGACTGCAACTGGTTTAGATCATTCTTCTCTATTTCAATTGAAGTCCATAGCTCAACTTGAACTAGAACCCAAACCTCAACCTCAACCCCAACCTCAACCTGAATCTGAATCTAAAGCTGAATCTAACTCAGAACCACAACCATAACCTGAATCCTTACATGATCAGCAATCATTTGTAACTAAGGATTAATTTAAAGTCTTTGGAGAGACTATCTTGGCTGGTGTTGAGAAGATTATATCCACTCAACCTCATCCTGTGACTCAACTAAGTTAAGGAGATGCCTCAATTATTTTGAAAAATATTATCTTTTATATTCAACCCAGGATGATATGTGAAATACAAGAAGTCAAAGTTGAAAAGAAATTCCGTAGTGTTGTTGTTTGCAAGTTTGAAAGATATGATAAAGAACCTTCAAACATAATTGTCTTCCAGATCAGAGCATGTTCTTGTTGTTCCTTCTCCTTCACCTGTTGCTGCTTCTCCTGAACCAGATGTTTCCAACCTTTCTAGAGACATTGTGTCTCAGGTGCATCCTTATCTGTTATCTTTTGATGAGGAGATTGGATAAAGACACACAAAGATGCAGCAATTCATGAGAGAGCTTGTTGAAAATCTGAATAACCTCACAGATGAGTACACAAGTTGTCTGCAAAAAGTTTTAAAATATCTCAAGGTTCTAACTGAAGCTGCCAAGGCTTATCCTCCCTCTGGTCAGTCTTCCACACCTTCTTTGGATGATTTTGTGCTTCGATCCATAATTAAGGAAGAACTTCAAATTGCTTTTAGTGGTTTAGACCTGTCTCCTCTATCTGAAGTTATGAAGAACGGTGATAGAGCACTTGATCTTGTTCAGATCCAATCTAAAATTTCTTATGCTGCTCTACAGGATATCACCATGAATATAGACTTTTATCTCACCTAGATTTCCTCCAAAAGTGACATGACAAATCAATTTATGTATCTTATGGAGAACATGAAAATCCCTCTAGTAACTCAAGCTTTTAATGCTCAAGTTCAGAAGCTTACAGAGGTCATCAGATTGTTGGACAAATTCATGGAGAATAATGATGATTTTGAAAAGGATATGAAATATGGTGGAGAAATAATTTCTGATTTCATAAATCTTTTGAAGCCATATCTTCATGTGCAGAGTACTGCTATCATTTCTCCAGCTTCTGCACCCCTTCGACCTGGTCTAACTGCCCTAGCCTCAACTTCCATGTCAGTCTGCCAAGCCCTATCTCAGATCCGACCAATCATTCTTGACCAACCACAGACTAGATCATCTACTGCTCCTTCTTTGGCTCCATCCATTTTTGAAGGACTACCATTACCATCTTTGTCTACTACCTCCATTCCTTATTCTACATCAGCTCCAACTACTGATAAAGGAAAAGAGAAAGACAATCTGTGATGCCAACCAATGTTTCTTAATTTTTGATGGAATTTCTTTTATTGATTACTGTTTGTATTTCTCCTGTATGTTTTATTCTGAACCTTCTTAATGACAAATGCATTGTTTCACTCCATTCTCTCTGTTTAACTTTTTGATAGTCCCAAAAGGGAGAGAAAAAGTAAAAGTGTAGTATAAGTATTATAATGTTCTATGTTATTGTTGAATATGTTATTCTCTAACTCTGTTATTCTATATGCTATTTTCCCTAACAGTGCATTTCATTTCTACTTTTACTATACATGATTTGTGATCATTAAAAAGTGGAAGATTGTTGGACTCCTCATGTATTAATCATGTTTTAATGATAAAAAATATCTATAATAATTATAGATCATGTCTTAATGATTTCAAATATTATTACTGTTAATTAATCTCTTTATTATTTACAAGTCTTATGCATGATCACAAATCTCACTTACTGTATCAGGCCTCTGTATTTATCATATAATGTATTAAAACATCGTGAAGTCTAACACAGTAAGACAGACTACGTAAAAGACACCGTGAAGGAGAAACCGTGATTCAAACACCGTGAAGCCTAAGTACCTGACATCGTGACCAGTGACACACCGTGACCCTGACACCCTAAAGGACACACCATGACCCACACACCATAAAGGACACACTGTGACCCAGACACAGTGAAGGACACACCGTGACCTAGAGACCGTGAAGGAAACACCGTGACCCAGACACCGTGAAGGACACACCATGACCCATACATCGGTTCAAAGAGACACTGTTTGCACAACTACTGTGACACAATTTCTTAAGATTTTTGTCAATAATAATTAAATATTACTAACAGTCATATTTTTTGTTTTAAATGTAATTAATGTTATTTATTTATAGTTGTTGGTTTATCCAGAAACCATACCTCGTACCTATGGAAAGGAAATCATTCCTATTGTCAGAGATCATGGAATATATAGAGGGATACAATCATATTTGACATCCTTCGACACATACTACAATACACGCGAGCTTTGTACTGAACTGAAGAACAATCCTGAGCACAACTGTGAAGAACACATTGAACGATCCTCAAAGAAGTTCCATACATGCAATCCTACATTACAAAAGAACACATGAAGTACTCTGGAGTCAAGAGAAAATCTTCTCTCCTAACAAAAGTTGAACCACGACACTCTGTTTTTCCACAAAAAAACTAGAGAAGGACTCAGAAGATATTCTGCTGAATCCAATGTGTCCAGAGCTGCCCTGCCAATCACTAGAGGTTTCTAAACTTCCATATAATCTCTCTAAGTGAATTATTATTTACTTTCTAGTAGTGTGTGTATCCTATTTATTTTACACACACACTATCTCTTGTGCTGAACTGGAGGATATCACAATCCTCACATCAAAACACATTACTCTTTCTTACACACGAAAACTATGGAAGATATCCTTGTGTGGCCTGGTCTTTATTTTTGTTTCCCACGAAGAACAGTGGTAGAGGTTCTTGTGTGGCTGGGAAAGTCTTGTACTGTTGTTAATCCCTATCCAGGGTGTGGATAAAATTTTTATATAAATTTGAGAGGACTATGTCTCAACTTGAGACTGAACCTCTTGGTTATATGTGCTGGGAATTATTAGTTTATGTTCAAAATATACAGTATCTAGTTTATATTCCACTGCTTATTACATTGAAAAACAAATTTTTTTTAAAGTTACTTTGATAGTTAATCTAGCAAGAGTTAGTATCTGTTGTAAATTAGTAGGTTAGTTTCAAAATCTAATTTAATCTTCTGATTATATTAACTGAGAACTAATCAATCTTTTGAGAATCTAATTGAACCTTTACAGTTTTACAAATTCACTACAGTTTAACTTGTTTTATAATTTGGGGATTTTAATAAAACTTATTTGTAACAGAAATTTTAATTGGAACTCAATTGAACCCCCCTCTTGAGTGTCCACTCTAACCAACAATAACCACCATAAATGAATCATTTCATGCATGAATCACCACTAGAAATGAATCACCACTAGAATGAACATCCACCAGAATGAAACACTATTAGAATTGAATATTATCTATATATTCTCAATTATTCAAATGAATTTCATCACGAATGAACAACCGGTAGATTAAATCACCACCATAATTGATCGATAGCTAGATTGAATCACTTCCATTAATGGCTAACAACAAGAAGGACCTACCGCTAGAATGAAATACCTATTTTAATCACCTACCTCCATAATAAATCACTTCATAAAATTACTTACCACAAAAATGAAACTGCTATCCTATATTATACACCAAAAATCCCTTATTAGCCTCAGTCTGTATATTATTGTAAATTTAATTGGCCAAAAGATCTGGACCATTACAACAACCCCACTATATAATATTTATATAAATCCATTATTTAATAAAAAATTACCCAAATAATATTATGTTTGTTATATATAATTTAACATATCATTTATTTTATTAAAAATTAAATTTATTTGATAAGTATATCTTTCACATCCTGTAATTAACAATTCTAATTTCTATTATATTATAAAAAATTGTTGTAAAAAATTCATTTATAATGAAATAATTTAAATTTTACAATAATCACAGTAGGAAATCACATTTTAATTATATTTCCTTATAGTCCCCTCTTTATATCATTCATGTATGTATCGTGATAATCAAAAAAATATTACATGTGATATATACTTATTCAAAAAATACTAAAAATCCATAAGAAACACATAATTGAATTAATTTATTTGACTCTTAATGAGTTCTTGTTGGATTGGAGAATATTATGATACAATTATTTGACATTGGTTTGGGGATAAAATTACATCTAGTGTAACGTGGTAACATTGTTGTATGATAGCTAATTTCTATAACATTTTCTATTATTATTCAGCTAATTGTATAAAATGGTTATAAATAGATAAACCTTGTTTCAAAATACCATAAATTAATATTAAATTTTTCATTAAAAATATTATAATTTTTTCTCCATGTCATAAAGAATAACTTCATTCTTTTCTTAATGTGAGTTATAATTTCCATTGAAACAGTATATTTAAATATCAATAAATTTTTTTATCTAAATGAATATATAAATTCATTAAAATAAACTAAATATTAATTTTTTATACCATGATATCAAAAAATTGTAAGGGATTAACTATATAGTTTTTAATAAAAAGGTTACTATAAATATGTTATATTTCATAACAATAATTTCTATATAATTGTTCGGTCACAAAATTTGTAATAAAATATTAAATAAACATATTATCAATTAAATCCAAATTAATTTATATTTCACTCTAATAAATTTAAATATGTGATATTATTTAACCAAAATAATTTATTAATTTATATTTTACACATGAAAAATCCTTTTTCTTAGCTAGTATATATTTTCATTCTGTAATGATAATGTTTTATTTCATAATTCTAAAAAAATTTCCTAATAATTACCAAATATCTATCTAAATAATCTCCTCTAGTTTATGAATTTCATTATATCATCTAACTTATAGACCATAACAAAAATTTAATATTGTTTCAAATTTATAATAAAAAAATATATATATCTTTTTTTCAATATGTTTCATTATATCATCAACTATTACCCATTATAAAAATAGTACTTATTATATTAATAATAAATAAATATTATAACACATCTTTAGTATAAGTATAATATTAAAATAAAAATTATTTTTCTACTCTAATATTATTATAATAATTAATCATTCAAGAATAGTATATAATAGAATCCTAGATGATATAATACTTAATCTGTTACAAAAAAATAATAGTTGGTTTAAAATTGTTAAATAAAAAGTAAAAATTTACAATATAATAATTTTAATGACTATGTAATGTGTTTTTAAAAACAATGTTACAATATTTATATTAAAATTATCAATAATTAGTAATGAACCATAGAAAAGTTCATAACATGTTATAATTTCATTATTATTGAATTTTAAAAATTCCAAACATTGTTAGAAATATTGTAGTTATTAAAAGTTATTGAAATTTTATGAATGAATATAATGAGTCAATAATCTCATTATATATATAGTTAAAATATATGGGAACATAAAGCATACCTTTTGGATAAAATTTAACAATCAATATACTATGATTCATCAAATAATATAATTAACATTTATTTTTAATAATGTTATACTAATAAAATAAAGAGTCATTTTAGAATTTATTATTTAATTATTTCCAAAATAAATTTCAATATTTATTTTCTAAAAAGTTTCATCAACATGATGTTTAGTATCTGGTATGTGGTTCTTCTAGAAATTAAATTATTTATTCAACTATTATTATGTTTATTATTTTATTAAAATAACTATTTAAAAATTTACAAGATTAATTTTTTCACAATTATTGGAATATATATTGTTTATTATGTTTTTTAGTTTTTCTACATACATTTTACTTATATTACCTATTATTTTATTATTTTAAATTATATATTTATGTATAGTAATTATTATTTTCTTTTACTATGTTATAAGTTATATTTTAATATATAAAAATTAATGTTATATATAAAACTACAACATATTTTCCTCAAACATGAGACAACTTGTTAGTAACCTCAAGTGTGTTCTACTTGTTGGTGTACACTAATGACAATATAGGGATGAAAATAGACTATGGGTAATAATAGATGACGTATACATGTTTTCTTATCTTCATTGTAAATCATGGACAGTTTATTAAAGATTAAAATAATGAGGATATATGGGAAATTTTATTTTCCTTTTTTTGAATATTAGTGCATTAAGGATTGATTGTTGTGTTACTAAAAGTTTATAGATAATTTTTTTATGATCCTATAATAACAGAGGGATTATCAAAGATAGTGTTTTTTATAGGTACCCTTGGAAAAAATAATCTTTTCCAATTACCTCATTTTCTCCCTTAATGATTTTGAAATTTTATAATTTTGGGAATGCACATTAAGTGTCGCATTGGTGATTTAGGAATGAATGGATCTCCTATATATGTATGAATTATTATAGATTGTTTTAATTTTTATATTAAAAAATGTGTTATTCTTTGACCCTAGTTAACCATATTCAGTGAATTATTTTATTACATAAGAATGGTCACATGAAATCAAATCTTGAGGGACTGGTAAGCTTAGTAGCCTTGGAGATACAAGACACAAACATAATCCTTTCATTACATCTTGAAAAAAACATATTATCCCCATTGAAAACTCTCATATCCCTAACACTATCCCTAAAGGTCAATTATAATATAATTGTTCACATCTTGGGAAAATTGAAACATAAGAAATAGGTGAGCTCAGTTGCTCATAAAGGATAGAAAAATATAGTAGAAGTTATCATAAAAAAATAAAATCATTTTAAGGTAAGGTATAAAACTAAAAAACATCCCTTTCAAACATAATCTTCTGTATAGTATAGAATAAACAAATCAAATAATTAAATTTAAACATTCACATGGATATTCTACTAGTTGAATAATCACATGCTATATCAATAACTAAAATAATAATAAGGAAATTTATAAATCCAGACATTATAACCATACCCTCAAGGACTCAGGCCAAACCATTTCCATACCACAACACCTTACTCCAAGACACTAGTTTGTATCCTGATATGTACTAATGCATATAGGGGCAATAGTGGGCCATACCCATCAATTACTAAGTCCAATACATTCTTCTTATGAAAAAAATGGAATATGACATAAACATTCATATTAGGACTATCATAAAAAATGATAATAGTTTAACTATTTTCCATGAAAGGTATAAACATAGAATATCCACAATCAAATATATCATAATCCCTTAAATAAAAAATTTATGATATTATTAATTCAATCTTCAATAATCATAAAATATAACAAAGGTTGTTTTCATAGATGTGAATAATTTAATAAATTCATTAAAACTCAATGAATGAAATATCCATATTTTACATTCAAATCATTTATAATCCACACAATTATAAAATAAAATAACATATTTTGATAATTATAATATAAGGCTGTATTAAAATCATCAAAATATAGAGGCATCATAATGCTGGAAAATAGATGTTTGTTCCATATAAGTTAAAAAAACATTCTTTCCTTATTTTTTTGAATAGGTTATAAAGTTCATCATTTGGAAAATTACAAAAAGATTCATTTCAAAATGTTTTGTTAGAATTTAAATAAGTTTAAAATTAAATTATATAATTTTTTATAATAATTTTAATAAAATTTTAAGAAACATGGACTTTGATGATAAGGATGTCCTTATAGATACTTATATATAAGAAATCTTGGATATAAATAGATTGATAAATTAACCCTTGCATTATAATTTCTTTTAGTTAAGGGTGAATTAGCCTCTGGTATAATGTTTAAAACATGTTATTAAATTACACAAGGATCATATCCATACTTATGATATCATATATGATCTTCTTATATCATTTTTGTAATAATAGTTTTGAATTATCGATGCTTCGGGTGATAACTACTTCATTTTCCCATTCTTATTTTGTCTTGTATTTCAGGTTTGTTATTCCTATGATAAACTTTACTCATATCCATAATAACATAAATTTTATAACTATTATTTTTAATCATCATATAAATTTAATTATCATTTTGAATGGTTAGCTTGGAGAATGGATCTCACCGCCTCGTGGAGACGGTAGGTTGTACATATGCACAAGTGATAGTATAATTCCATTGATGGATAAATAGAATAGAATTGGATGGTATATTTATTATAGGGAATTATTATCATTATATATTCATTATATATATCCCTTATACACATCCTTATACCCATCTGCATAAAATAGGGAATATTGTAAGTTGTACATATTCATACATAGTGATATTATTATTTGTAAGGTGGATAAAATTATGAATATGGTTGTCCCATGATGATAATAATATCACAATATATGGATGATACTAGAGTTATTATTTTGATATGGAAACAATATATATATATATATATATATATATATATAGAAATAGGGAAAACATTGAAAGAGGTTATAAACCAATTACCTCTTTTCCTCGTGTCTCTTCATAGATTGGACAAAAGGACTCCATAGGTTCTCTTTCTAGACAATGTGTTCATATAGGATGAATTGAGGGATTTTGGAAGGGGAAATGATTAGGGTTTAGCCGAAATAAAGGTCTTTAGATGATTGAATAAAATAGAATTAAGGGAGCACTTTAATAAGATAGGTGAGGTTCACTTTTGGAAGATCATAAAATATTAACTTTTTATTAAACTATTATTTGTTTTAAATAGCTCCAAACTGATTTATTTCAAGGATATGATGAGGATAGATCAAAAACACAAAAAATTATTTTTAGAAAATTACAGTTCACCACATTAACATGCTATTTCGGTTTAACCCTTAGTTAAACACTTTAACTCTTATAATGAATTTTGTGTTTTACACTTTAAGGTTCGTATAGTTACAATATTATGTCAATAGAAAACAAATTCAATAATTTATGAAATATTCAACATTGTACTAGTTATTTTGACAAATATGAGTTTTTGTATGACTTTAATAACATTTAATTGAAAATTATTTATTTTAATATTTCATTTATGTCAATTATGATAGTATTCAAAATTTTCAATTTTTAAAAATATTAAACCAACATGATAACTCTGAAGCAATACTTATAATATTTCACTAACATATCTATGTTATCTATAAAATTATTTTATTTCATTAACTAAACAAAATTATATTTATTTTAATACTTTTATAACATTTAATTTATTATTTCTTTAATAATTTAATTCCTCCATCAATATTGGGTCACCATTTAATTTAATTATTTAATTTAATAAATTATAAATAAATTATAATTATATTGTTAATAATTTATTATATCTAAAGATTATTTATAAGAATTCATATCACTTATATGACAATATATTAAGAATTATATAATTAATAAAATTTGAAAATGACATTTTTTACTGTTCTTTAAAAATAATTATAATTGTTCTAATCTAATATAAGTGGATTCAAAAGGATCACATTTTCTACCTCGGGTTGATTTTTGTCAAAATACACTTATCTAATGAAATTTAATAATGTTTTATGGTAATATAATAATATAATAATATTGTTTACCTTTAATAACCCTAATTACCTTTAATCATGTAAAATAAAAAATGAAAATTACAATTCAAAAAAATTATTTTGATACTATTAGACCAAATTTTTCATATTGATTACCACCATGTATGTACATTAGTTGATATTAAAATCTCATAGGTGGTAAAATTATATAAAATTCCAATCCAAAGTTGTTCTTAGAATGCGGGTAAAAGAGACGTTCAAAAGGTCAATAAAATTTTTTATAACTAATTCTCTCATAAATATTATTCCAATAAATTGGATTAGAATAATATATGTATAATGTATCAATAATGACATCAAAAAAATTTACTTTAAACTAATTAGGTAAATTAAATGGAATAATTTTTTACAATAATGTATAATTTTTTTTCTCTTCATAAAAAATTAAAACATTTTAAAAAATTACATAAATTTTACTCTAAGAAAATTTTGATGTTAAAAATTCAAAAATGAATTATATATAGAAAAATAAATTTCATAAATTTCATAATATGGTTAATATTATTCATAGCCTCTTTTTAAACAGCTAGTTTGAAATTTCATGGTGCACTCAAACTCGATCCTACATGTAGAGAAAGATATAGAATTATTTTAGAGGTAAACTAACTTAGAAGATTAGGGTGTTACATTTATCCCTCCTTAAAATAATATCATCCTCAGAATATCTAGAATATCACTTCATAAATAGATTGGGGTTGTCCTTCATCATATGTTCTTCAGATTCCCATTTCACCTCTTCCATATTGTGGTTTCTCCAAATAAGCGTTACCAAATGATTCATCTGATTTTTCAACACATGTTCTCTAGTATCAAAAATATTAATAGGCTCCTCATAATAAGACAGGTCGGGTTCAAGTTATATTTCTTCATAGGTGAGTACATAAGATGGGAATGGAAAGTATTTCATTAACATTTATATATGTAATACATCATGAACATCCAGGAGACTTGGAGGCATTTCCCAATGTTATGCTATAGATTCAATTTATTTAAGAATATCAATAGGTTTGATGTTTATAGAACATAATTTTCCTTTCATACTGAATCGTATGACACCCTTCCATTGAGGTGTCATCAAAGAAACTTTATATCTCACTTGAAATTCCAAATCCTTCTTTCTGTTGTTAGCATAGATCCATTTCTCTCATTGAATTGTATGGATATGGGTCTGAATAGTTTTTATATTTTTCATTTTTTCCAAAATAGGATCTGGGCCTATGATTTTTATTTCACTAACATCATCCTTACATGTTGGTGTACGACATCTCTTTCCATATAATTCATCATATAGTTCCATCTGATACTCGAATGGAAACTATTATTGTAGGAAAATTATACTAGACGTTATTATTGATCCAACATAACTTGAATGCGAAGAGATAGAGATCTCAACATGTCTTTTATGGTTTGAATAGTTCTTTCTGATTGTCCATCTGTTGAGAGTGGTAGGTAGTGCTCAAATGAAGCTTAGTATCTAGGGCATTCTGAAGACTTTTTTGAAATTGTTATGTAAAATGGGGATCACAGTCAGAAACAATCAATAGCGGTACACCATAATGTATTTCAACTTCATTAATACATATTCTTTCTAATCATTAACATGGTAAATCTTATCTTAAAGAAAGAAAATTTTCTTATTTTGTAATAAAATCAAAAATAACCGATATAACATAATTTATTCTGGGATTATTTTGTTGAACCATGAAAAATTCAATCGTAATATCTTCCCATTTCCACACAGGTATAGGAAGAGGCTGCATGAAACCTCAAGGATGTTGTCTTATATCCTTCACATGTTTACAAGATAAACATCTTGACACATAATCCGAAATCCCGCTCTCCATACTATGACACCAAAAATGTTCCATGAAATATCTATACACCTTAGTTCCACAAGGGGGTATAAAGAAATTTGATATATGAGCATCATAAAAAATCCCTTTTTACCTCTAGAATAGTAGGAACATAAAGCCTCTTCCAGAATTTTAGCATGCCACATTCAAATACGAAGTCAATTAGTCTCCCATTATTCACTGCACTAATTTTCCATTGAAACTCTTCATCATCTGTATTAGAACATTTTATCCATTCTAGTAATGAAGGTTTTCAAACCATTTGGAAAATTATTGATGTTTCACCTTTCCTGATAATTTCCATATCCATCTTTACTATATATATATACATAGTATCCCTTTTAACTCTCATTTCATTTAGAAATCCATGGTAAATTCAACTCAAACCATCCACCACCTTTTTTGCCTTCACCGGGTCATAGTGTATTGTGTAATCGCAATCCTTGAGTAGCTCAATCCCTATCCTTTGTCTCATGCTTAGTTCTTTATATTAGAAAATATATTTCAAACTCTTAGGATTATTATATAAACCTCATTTTTCACCATAGACATAGTGTCTATATATCATCTGAGGAAATATTACCACTTCTAACTCTTGATCATGATTTTCATAGTTTTGTTCATGAATTCTTAATTCCCTTGATTCATAAAAAATAACCCTATCATTTTCCATAATCACACATATGAGTCCTTTCGTTGATACATTTCTATAAATCACAATCCCATCTTTCCTAGATGGTAGATTCAATAAAGTATCTTTGACTAATCTTCTCATCAATTTTTTAGAAAATTCTTCAAACTCTTTTGAACAAAAGAATATAACCCCTTTATACATTATCTAGGTTAATGGGATTTCCAATAAGAAAAATTTATTTAAAAAAACTGATAGTAACCTACTAAACAAATAAAATTGTGCACCTCAGTTATACTCATTGTTGCTTTCCATTCTTGGATTGATTTTTTTTTTGTAGTGTGAACATAAATTCCATATCTTGAGACAATATTTACATGAAATGAAATTTATTAAATCCATAATTCATAGTTTCTAAACATCCCATATAGTTTATTTCTTCAATGAGTCTTCATAAAAATCATAAAGTGATTCTCATGGTATTCATAGCTTTTTTAGTATAAAAATATATCATCAATAAATACATAGAAAAAACATCAATATATTTCTTGATCACTCTATTGATTAGATGCATGAATCATGGGATTAATTTTTCAAACCAAATAGAATTACCATTAAATTTCAATGATCATATTTCATTTGGAATGTTTTTTTTGAATACCATCATTTTTATACACATTTGATGATATCTATAATAAATTTCAATTTTGAAAATATTTTGAGATCCATGAATTTTATCAAATAAATCATCAATGTAAGGTAGGGGATACTTGTTTTTTAATGTAATAACATTGATTTCTCTATAGGCAACCCATAACCTCATTGATCAAACTTTTTTATTAAAAACGATTATTAGGGCTCCTCATTGAGAATAAAAATGGATAATAATTACTCTCGTAAACAAATCCTATAGTTGTTTCATCAGCTCTACTAAATATAATGTGTCCAATATATACGGAGACCTTATTATTGGTCTTAAATCCAAGATCAAATCAATTGAAAAATCCATTTCAATATATGGTGGTTTCCATGTAAATATTATATAAAAACATCAATGTATTCCCTTACAATAGGTATATCCTCAAAATGAATATTTATTTCTGCATACCTAGATGTTATTTTCACTTACTCCCAAAGAATCTCATTCAGTAAAGCTATTGGGGTGGATTTTGAAAAGAATCAGGTGATGATGCTTTTCCCCAAAGATATTGGATTCTGCATCATCCTCACAAATCGTAATACCGGTCTTCTTGCAATAATATTTCACATCATATTTTGATATCCAATCCAAACTGAGGATTATTTAAATTTTGGAAATAGATATTCTAAAAAATTTAGTAGAAAATGATTGTTTATATTACATAATGGGAACTTCCTGACACATCTTTGTTGTAATGATACCTACCTTAGGGGTTTTTACTGACAACTCCCTTGTTAATGTTAATTGGAAATATCCAATTTTTATGGAAAACTGGGATGATATAAAGGAATTTAAGGATATATAATTAAATAATTATTTTCTTAAATTTAATTAATTGATTATTGTACTTACCACAACATCATTAGGAGTTTCAACCTCAGTAGTTGTGATAAATAAATCTGGTCCTTACTCCATTGGGTTTTCTGAGGCATGTTTCCTTGAAGCTTAGGAAAATTATCTAAATAATTTCACATTTCTTAACAATTATACCATTCAATATTGACAAGATATTTCTTACCTATTAAATAATGTGATCGTGGGCCTTTTTCTCCACACATGTTACAGAAACCCATGCCCTGTAGGTAAGTACCAAGTTGTTTATTCCCCTTATTATTGTAGGTTGGAAATTCATCTTTAACATTATAACCCTTATTTCCTTTTCTAGATTTTTCATAGGATATCTTCTTCTATTGATTCCATTTTACATCATAAGATTTAGAAAATTCCTTTTATGTATTGATATGACATGATACTATATCTCCATTCGATGAGAAATATTTTGAGTAAAATAACCGTTAGAGGAATTGTTTTAACCCATCAAAGAATCTATAAGCCTGACTTATTTGGTTATTTGTGTAGTCTACATCATTACTTGTTATCCTTGCAAAGTTATCCTCACACATTGAATAATTATAATACTCTTTTTTCCTCAGACTCAGAAATTACCTTTCTATATCATCCCACTATTCAAGAATAAATTATTTTTCTAGGAAGAGTTATTTAAACTCCATCCACTCTATAGTTTATACTTCTTTATTCTCCTTAGTGTTTTGAATTAATTACCAAAATTGATTCACATCTCCTAAGAGACAATAAAAAATCATGTCATATTTTCCCCTTTCATTACTCCCTAACCAATGAAATATTTTCGCAATGAAAAATAATCAAATATCATCAAATAATAAATATGTAGTACAATTTTATATTAGAGTTTGTTTTCAAATGAAAAATTCCAACATTGATCCTCCACATTGTGGATCATAGAGCTCTATTCTGGTAAAGTTATTATTCATAACCTAAGTCAGTTGTCCCAGTATGGTCATAATCTATTCAGCACCAGTTGTATTATCAAATCCACTATCATTATCTTTCATGTGAGGGAAAAACCAAAATGGATTACATGCACTAATAACATTTCTATTTATTCCACTAATATCCATTTCTAAAAAATTCATGCACTAGATTAGGTTATGAATCATAATTCATTATTCCAAACTAGTAAAATACATATAATAAATTGAAATTTTTTTCCATATATAATCCATAATCATAAACATGGTTTCAATGAGGACATATTCAATTAGTAATCCTTGATAATGGGTATTAAATAAAATATGAATTATCCTAATCATATCACCCAGAAGTGTCAAACCTGGTGCTTAGTAAAGCCTACTATAATGTACCAGGTTACCCCGAGTAAAGACCGAAACACCATGTTTGTGTTATTACTTTTAGTTACATATATTACAGAACCACATCCACATGTACTATCCATATTGGGATGTATTTTCTTGGAATAACCTCATAATCTGTACAATACAAAAATTCTAGATTGTTCTTCTATACATATCCTCAATTTCTATCTTAGAGTAATGTTCCATAACAACTATTTTTCTAAATCTAGTTTCCTTGATTTTTGTTAAACATACATTACATCCAATTGAAGTGCCCCTGAACCTTGTTACCCATTTTCTGTTCATTATGTTATTACATTATCATGATTATAAGTAATCAAATTTCAAAGGAAAAATTAGTTTTGTATCCTTGATGATCAAAAATACAAACATATGTTTTACATTACTTCCTATAATGAAAAAATAAAATTATCCCATTTAAAAACACTAATATCTCTTATATTATCCATTTAGTTCAAACATAATATACTTATTCAAATCTTCTGGAAAATGAAACATAAGAAATTTTTTATATCAGATGCTCAGTATGGATAAAAAATATATTCGATGCTATCAGTAATAAGAATAATTATTTTTAGTAAAGGTATAAAAGTAAAACACAATCCATTTAATCATAATCATCAGCATAATATGGTAAATAAATAAAAAAATCTTTTTAAACATTCACGTGGATATTATACTAGTCAAATAATCACATTCATTGTCAATAACTAAACTCATAGTGAGGAAATGCATAATATTGGACATCATAACAATACCAACATGGCCTCACAAAAATAGCAGTACCATACCATCAAGACCTTCTGCCAAGACAATAGTCCATCTCATGAGACCTACTATTTCATCAAGGGAATATAGCGATACCCACCCATCATTACCTATGTTCAATGGATTCCTCTATTTAAAAGGGGGAAATGTAACCTAAAAATTCATATTAAAACAAGCATACAAAATGTTAATACTTTAATTGTAAACCATGAGTGGTATAGACATAGAACATCCACAGTAAAATAAATCATAAACCCTTTAATTCAATATAAAATCTTGTATCATAATATGATAACCCGGGATAAACATAAAATACAACAAAGTTTGTTGATATTGATGAAAAATTTTAACAGATTCATTAAAACTCTTTGAAGTAAATATCCCTTTTTACATTAAAATCATTTAGAATCCACAATACTATAAAAGGATAAAATTATTTATAAAAAAACACTATAATCATGTGTAGATAAATTTAAAATTTCATGGTGTCATAATGATGTAAAATAACAGCTTTCACTATATAAGTGAGATAAAATTATTTCGTTAATTTTTTGAATAGGTTATAAGGTACATAGTTTTGAAAAAGATAAAAAGGTTCTATTAAAAATGTATTATAATAAATCAAACCTATGTAGATATTACTTTAAAGTTTATTTGATAATCATTTGAATTGAATTTTAAAAAACATAGACATGGATTATAAGGATGTCCTAGTAGGTAGTTATATGTAAGCAATATTGGATAATAAAGAGAATGTGAAATTAACCCTCACCTTATACATTTCATTTTATGACGGTGATTTTGTCTCCTATATAATAGTTAACTTATATACTTAAATTATAATTGGATATATCCATATTTATGATATAATATTTGATCCTCTTATGTCATTATTTTAATAATATTTTAGTGTTACCATTGTTTCGATCGTTAACAGCTTCAGTTTCCCATTCATGTTTTTTCATGAATGTCCTATTTTTTATACATAGTATATATTTTATTCATATACAAAATACAATTACTATAATTATTATTATTCTGACTCATCATATTAAAATTATAATCATTCTTGAATGGTTAATGTGGAGAATTAATATCACCATGTTGTGGAGATGGTAGGTTGTATATACGCCAGAGCGACGATATAATTCCTGTGATTGTTAAATGGTATAGAATTGGACGGTATATTAATTATCAATAACAACTATCATGTTATTTTCATTATTTATATCCATTGTATTCATCATGAAAACCATTTCAATAATTTTTTTAATTACAAATTACACCACTGCGTGGAGACGGTAATTCGTACCTACACATGAGTGGTGATATTGTTATTCATAAGATGGAAAAAATATAGAATATGGATTTAAAAATATAATAATAACATAATAGTATATCTATTATACTTTATTTATTATTTTTATTTGTAAAAAAGCATAGAATGTGTAATTAGAATGAGAAAATAACAGTGAAAGAGGTGATAAAACAATTACATCTTTTTCAGTTCTCTCCTTCTGGATTACCCAAAAGGACACCTTAGGTTGTATCTATGACCAATGTTTGGGCTAGAAGATGAAGTGAGTGATGTTTGGTGGAGAAATGAAATGGTTTTGGCAAATATAAATGGATTTATATAAGTTAATCAAAGAGAAGGATGGGGTACATTTTTTATGAGAGGTGAGGGGAGCTTTTGATAGATAATAAAATATTAATTTATTATAAATTATTTTTCAATTTCAAATAACTTCAAAGTGATTTATTTAGAGTCTATAATGAGTATGGGTTTAAAAACTCTAATAGAATGATATATAGACAAGGTTATGGAACAAAATATACCTTATCATTTAGGTTTAACCCTTAGTTAAATAGTTTAACTCTTATAATGTCTTCATGTATTATTAAACTATAGGGTTAATGTAGTTACTATTAAATGCCAAATGAATATCGATTGGATCATTTATAACATATTCTAAACCAAACGTGTTATTCTGAATAACCTGATATTTTTATGAATTTTATAACATTAAATAAAATATTATTTATTTTAAAGTATCATTTCTATGCATTTTGATACTATTAAATCTTTTCTTTTTTTGAAAATTTCAAAAAAACATGATAACTTCTAATAAATACTAATAATATGTCACTAAAATATCTATGTTATCTATAAAATTCATTGATGTCATTTATTAAGTCATATTATATTTATATTAATATTTTTAATAACACATATGTGATTCATTCATTAAATAATTCAATTACTGCATCATTATTGTGTCACCATTTAATTTAATTGTTCATTTCCTTAAATTTTAAATAAATAACCATTATGTAAACAATAATTATAGATTTAAAAAAACAATTTATAGTTGAAAATATACATTATATTACCTTATATGTACAATTATATAATTAATAATATTTAAATATGACATTTTAAATATTCTTTAAATAAAATATAATAATGTCATAATCTTAAAAAAGTGGAATAAAAGGATAATATTTTCAAAATAATGTTGATTTTGGTATAAGAGTACTTTTAAAATTAAATTTGGAAAAGTGTTAGTGTAATATTATATTAATATAATATTATTTTTACCTTTTATTAGGCTATTTATATTTAAACATTGTAATTTAAATTCAAAAGTTACTATTCACTGAAAATTATGTTGTTCTTATTAGAACACATTATTCATATTGATTACAACTGTGTATATACATTTTTGGAAATTCAAATCACAGAAGAGGTAAAATTATGTTTAATGATTATATGTAAATAAGCATAGAAGGTGAGTAAAAGAGACATTCCAATTTTCCAAAAAAAATCTATAACTAATTATATTATAAAAATGATTCAAATAAACAAAATTGGGCTAATATGTGTTTCATTTATCTATTTTTCCCTTATAATAAATGTGTCATAATATAGTTAATTTAATGAAAAAGTATGATTTTTAACAATAAGGAGGTATTTTTTAACATTTATTAAAATTGAATATTTCAAAAATAATTCAAAAATTTCACAATAAGCTAATATTTATATTAGTAATTCAAAAATGAAGTATATTTTGAAATATTAACATTGTAAATTTCATAAGTTTGTTAATATTATTCATAGACGCTTCTTTAATGGATAGTTTGAAAGTTCATGGCGTGCTCGAACTCAATTTTTCGTGCCGCACAAGTTGTTGAATTATTTAAAACGAAGAATACCGATCAAGCTTGTGGTGTTACATTATGGAATCAAAAATGTGTTTTTCCTAAAATTATAGGGTGATTTTCATTATTTTTATTTTATGTGATTTTTGTTAGGATTATCTATAGTGGGATGAGTCTCTGATGACTTTAATGTTAACTGAAAAACAAAAAATTTCATGTAAAATGGTTTTACATCATTTTAATCCAAATTTATTATTTAAATTTTATCTAATATTATGGTATTATATTCTTGTTAATTTGTGTAACATATAATTTATTTGATTGTTTTTGTGTGAATATTTTATTTTGGAAATAATAATCAATTATGAACCATTTAAAATGGTTATTTAGCATAATTTAGTGGAAAATATTTTATGATATTATCTTGGTTATGTTTAATGTGTCTGTAATTTAATTTATTAATGTTATGTTATGGAAATTTAGTTAATATAATATAAAATTATTCTATTTTAATAAATTAAATAATAATAATATGTTTTAAAAAATTTATTGTTGTGTTATAATGATAATAAAATTAGTTTTCAATTGAATTGTATTATTCTAAACATGCTTCATAATACGTTCAATGGTCGAAATATGTTTTATTAAGGATAGTAATATTTTCAGATAGTTTTCACAATATTTAAAAACAATTCAACATTAATGATTTATTTTCATATTGGGTTATGTATTATTTAATTTTTTTTATTCGTATTAAATATAATGTATCTTTAGAAAATATATTTATAAGAATTTATAATATATTTTAGTAAGTGAAATGTTTTTAAAATATAGAAAGTGTTGAAGGGATTTTTTTTTAATTTAAAAATAATATTTACATGTTGATTAAAAATGGAAAACTATTTCTTTTGAATTTAATAGTGAAATAAAAATTGTAATTTATAAAAGATCATTTTACAAAATAGATTTTATTTATTCTAGATATGGTTTTTATGGATTCTTCATTTGATTAATATTGTTAATTTTTAAAATATAATTTTTTTTTAGATTTCATTATCTTTTCAAATGATTGTTATTCTTTTAAAATAATAACATTATATAAATTTATTCAGAAATACTATTAATATATATCATTTTCATAGATTTGAGATTAGATTTATTCTCTTTTACAATTATTATTCTTTTTTTAATTAAACTATTACTGTAGATGATTGGTTAAATTTTTTTTATCTTGATTCATGTTGTTTACATGTATTTAATGTTTTCTTTTTATGTATGGATTTTCTAAAACCATAAAAGTTTCTTATATAAATAAATTTACTTGATTACCAATTCATAATGCTCATTTTACAACATGAATAAATGTTCATTTTTTTAATATTTATCTAGGTTTATGTATAATTCAAGTTGTTTAATTAAGCAATTTGTGGGATACATGTCATTTGAAATTAGTTATAATAATTCAGTATTGTTTTCTCATACCACTAATTGGTTTGATTACATATTATTTCATTTTTTAAAATATTTTGTTGATTATTTTATATTTATTTTTATTTAATATGTTGGATTATTATGGTATTTCGTATTCTTGTTGTCTAATTTTTGTTCATTATTAAAGGAATGGTATGGATGTGTTCTTACCATTGTGGATATAAGTATTTTTTAAAATTTTGTATTTATAATTTTTTGGTACAAATTAATATTTTACCTCAAATTAGTGATGTTTTTATGTAACCAATGAGTTAGTTTTTTAATTAGTTCATGAAATGGAATATAGGTCCATTTTATTTAAGTTTGAAAATAGAATCTTCAATAAAATGAATTTTTCCTTGAGTGGATTATTAGGACGTTAGTTAATGAATTTTTTATATTATATGTATAAATATATCATTTATTTGAATGGAATGGGTTTTATAGAAATGTGTCTTGGGTGAAAATAGTTAAATATCCAATCATTTTGTGAAATAATGATTGAAAAAAAAATTTATTATTATATATATATAAGGCTATGAGTGAATGTTTTCCCCTAGTTAGGGGAAATTAGGAATGAACTGGTAAATTTAAAAAAAAATATTTTATCATAATGTAAAAATTATATGGGATCATGAAAATGGTAATATTAAAATCCCATTGATCATGGATGATTTGAAACATGGTTACATACATTTTTAATAAATTTCACATCTTTTATTCATGTATATGTTACAAAGATGGTTTTATGAAAAGCATATTGTGAGTCTACTATCAAAATTAATATTTTAACCCATTGAAAAGTTATGATTGTTGGAGACTAATTTTATCTAGAGATGATGATATATTAGTTTTTAATTCCATGTTTTCTAGAAAGGTTCTATCTTAGTGTTTGAGAATGAAATGTAATGATATAGTTTTTTCATAAAATATTTTAATCTATCCTCAAATAATCCCATGAAATGCATGTTTCATTATAAATAAAATTAACTCGCACATAAACAGGGGAATTAACCCAATTAATCAAAATCCCATAGTGTTTATCTTTGCATGATTATTATTAATAGATTTGGATGTGGGATGATCACCATATTCATCAATAATGTATTCCTATAATGAGGGAAATTTTTAGTCACCCCTGAAATAATTGTGTAACTTCACTTGGTTATAATGGAAATGAAAACTAATCATGGTGTTTGGGTGTGAAATATTAAAATAATAGAATACATAGATGTTTATTGTCAATTAAATTGAAAACAAAGTTTTTTAAAATAATTAAACATTTAATGGAAATTGAAATATTTATGAGACTAAATATAAAAATCCATATTTATAGATAATTTTGGGAGGGGTGATGGATCTCTTTTGCCTGAATAATAGTGGCCCAGTATGAAATTTATATAGAGATATCAAAAAAATAAATAAAACATAGTTAATAAGGAAAATCATTTCAATCATTCATTCATCAATCCCCCTCCAATATAATATTTTTTTCTCTTTTATAGATTTATACATATGTTCATGATCCCTTCAGTAACATAATTCCACATGTGAGAAACACATAACTCAAATATCATTGATTATAGATATTATAATTTTAATTTCTAAAATTTTAATTCACATCTCCCATGTCATGTGTATAATGACCCCATCTACTGTAGACTAGTGTTTACATTTATTTTATTACATTAGAAAAAGGTATAAATAATTTACTCAAGAATATACTAAATGTTTTTATCCTAAATAAGTATATACATATATTCTACCCATATTTGATAGAAATTAATATATAAAAATTAATATAATTTAATATTATACATCAAAAAACACATTTAATGATTCCTTCTTCATGTCATGTGGATATGAAACAGTATAAGATTAAGCCTAGGTTCTATGTATGGGTTATGTACAGTGGATTTTATCATATGTAAATATAGAAAAAACCATTATCTCAAGGTAAGTAACTAAAAAAATATTTTATCTAATCAATAACACTAATTATTATAAATAGTATAGAAGTAATAAATTATTTTCAAATAATAAAATATAAATAATCATAGAATTTTGAAAATAGTCCATAGATAACATAACTATTCAAATAATCTCATGGAAATTGATGAATAATTTTGGAATGATAGAATGCACTATTTGAGACATAAAAAAATTGCATCACAACCTCCTTGAAAGAAAAAAATTGATATTCCCAAGATAAAATACAAAGGCATTTTTTCTCATGTGACTTACTAACAAATTGGAGGGTTATAATGGGAATCAACCATCAAGTATTATGTCCTATTCATTAAACATATTTGTGGGTTGAGTATATTTTAAATACATAATCAAAATTTGATTTCATATTGATAATTCAATAGTTTAAATTATAGTATTTTATCATATCAATTTGATAAAAAACCATCCAGCATTAGAATACGGATGGTATTGTTACAACATATCCTCGATGGAGCATAAGTAAAATAAATTGTTTTCAATGTTTCTAGATATAAATACCATAAAATATCCATAAAAATACACTATAAAGATGTAATATTAATTTGGAAATTTTTTCTAAAAATTTACAAAACATTCGGGAAAACAATTTCTTTTGAAATGATCATACATACTTGTAAAATATTCTTGAAATTATTTAATGGTCAAGATGGTTGAAAATACCATTCATGTCCCACTTGATATAAAAATGATTATTTTCATATATTCTTTGAAAATAAATGTGTTCAACATTTGTGTTATTAAAAAAATTCATTTAATCCATATTGTTAAAATTCAATAATGGATGAAAATGAATTAAAATTTTAAATATTAAAAATTTAAAAATTATTGAAAACATGTTTAAATAATTTGGACATGCAAGAAAAATAAAATTTATCTTAAGAGGGAAATAAAGTAAATTGTCCAAAAATACACTATATCTGAATAAATAGTAATTAAAGTATAAAAATCAAAGGAAATCATGTAATTTTCATAAATAATCAGATGAGAAGGGGGTTGTTTTGATTAAAATAGGTAGATCAAATAATTCTCCTAGTTAATACATAAATATAATAAATCATGAATGATGATGAGATTGTGAAATAAAAACCTACCACATTGATTAAATTTAAATAATTACTCTCACGGATGGAATAACAAAAATAAGATGTAAAATGTATGGTAAAGGTGTACTTATTATTCTAAAGTAGGTGGAATACATGGTAATTTTCATAGTCATTGATAAGTAATTACATTTTTTCTCATAATCAATTTTCCATGTTTTTCAATTTCATTTAAATATTAAAATAGAATTTAATTTCCATGACATTTTAAAACCCTTAACGAATCCCACTAGATCCACTAGAGAGTTTCAGTATATTCATGATTTAAATCCATTGAGTGGGACATGGTTCCTTAAATTATAAATTATGTAATGAAAAACAGGAATTATTGGGTTTATGAAAATAATAAATTTTTGAATCTTTTAGCATATTAAATTTTCATATATTATTTTTTCAGTTACAAATGGATGTATGGATGATATGTGAGATGATTGATTTTAATTGGTTTAAATGGAATAGTTTAAATTAAAATGACTCATGATAATAATTATTGATAACACTATTTATATTATTAATCCATGATATATATATATATATGTATATATATATTCAAAGGTGTACATTTGAGCATATGGCTTCTGGATTGATGATCCATGTTCATGTGGGATTCCATACAGATTCACTAGGCCCCGATGTATGCATGTGAATTGATGATGGACTAATACTTTGTGTTCTCTTGTGGTTCTAGACTGATGATATACGACCATGATATATGACAATAAATCAGTCATTTATTGATGATCCACATACCATGGATATTATTCCCAAAATGAATATCTATATACAAATGATATTATTCTTGGACTGATGTTCCAATTATAGGATACAACGTTCTGATGCTCCAATAATCTGTGATAATGGTACCTTGAATGATTATGCAGGGTACTAAATATAATTCATCTTTGTAGGTAATATTTAAAAGTAATTTTTATTCCATAATATTTATGATTACATATTCATAGAAATGTGTCATTTAAACACCTAATGAAATCATCAAATTAATGATTGGTTATGACATTGAGAAATTTTATAGATGTCTTATATATTAAACTAAATATTTTATTCTCATTTTTGTTAGAATAGAAGAAGTACCTTTTTCAGAATATGAAAATAAGATTTATTGTAATCCAATTTTTAATAATTCAAATATGGTTGACAATGAATTTAAACAATCTATTTAGAATAGTAAAAAATATTAAATTAATTTCTAGATAACAAGGAAATGGATTGAAAATTATTTTTTAAAAAAGAGAGAAATGATGTCAGTTTTATTTCAAAAATTTATATTCATATATAGATTACATAAAAAATAAAAATAAATTTAAATATTTCTTTTCCAAAAATAATTAGTGGATAAGGATATAGATTGGGTGTAGGAATGAAATATCACACAATTTCTCTTATAAGAATAAACAATCCACACAAATGATTAGATTTTTAAACAAACTAGAAACACATTTTTAACAAAAAAAGTCATAACACCCCGAAACAAATTAAAAATGAAAAATTAAATACCATGACTATAAAGAGATTAATGATATAAAATTAAAAATTGATAGTTTACAAACATTAAATATATGGAGAATTTTATTATATAACTTATACTTGAAAGTGGAAAATTTTGGATTTTGAATACTTCTATGGATCATATCACTGATGTAAAAAATTTATCAATGAAGTTACTATGTATTATAAATATAAATAAACAAATAACTATAAATAAAACATAAAACAATAATTTCCCATTTGACATAGTCATCGCATAACATAGTCAATTTATTAAATGTATAACAAAATGAATGGAAATTGAGTTAAGAACCTAGTAACAATATGGTAAAATTTGAGTCAAATACCCATATGAAAAAAAAATTATGTTTCAACATAATATAAAATTATGTATGATATATTGATGATATAAAATGTAAAACTTTTGTATATATAAAATATCAAAAAATTAGTATAATAATAAAAAAATATGCCTCATTGAATTAAAATTATGAAAAATCCCTTACTTTAGGTCTAACATCATTCCTCTATGTTAAATCCTCATATATAATAAATATATATTTACTATATATATTTTAGATCAGAAATTAATTTTATCATAGTATATTTGATTTAATCATTTTCTTTATTCACCTACTTATTAATAATATATTACTAAAATAATTTTTATGGGTGATAACCGGTCTTTAATTCACCAGTACATTGGTTAGTTTGTTATGCTCATTTTACACTAATCATGGGTCCATAATCTCTTAAATGATAATAATGAGAAAAATATCACAATGATTGATTATATACTTATCCAAAATCATCTATAAAAGATATGTATAGGAAAATGAATTATAATGTTTATGGTTATGGTACAACGTATATACGTGTGAACACTATTTTCACTCTTAGATGGATGGAATAAATGAATGGTAAATACTTATTAAATAATATAGAATCATTCTTATTTCACCTATATCATATACAATAATTCTTTTTTTCTTTTATCTCCATCAATGTAATTTATAAATTAATAAAATCACACTACTTCATAGAGGTGATATTCCACATGTATAGACAAGTGAAATTTTCATTTTCTAATGGTTTATAATGTATGATGGTGGATACAATTTTATAATTAATGAATCCCAAAAATGTTGTTTTATATGTCCTTTCCCCTCAAAGGGTACCCCAAATGGGCCAATAATGAGATAAGAGAGATAGTGACCACCTATGTTATAGATCCGATAGGCCCTAGATTTTTGGCGTACATCATTGGTATAATCAGCCTCCAAATGGGAGTTATTACACTTTAAAAGAACATGATGAAGAGATAAAAACAAATGATACACTAATAAAAACATTCACACACACACACAGTCATATGCATATATATGTAATTTCATGTACATAAATTAAATTTTATATAGTACTAAAACCACCAAATGTAAAATATATGTTCAAAAATGAGAAAGATGGAAGTGACCACGATGTCAAAAGAGTTCAAAAAAAACCAAGATCTGGTAATATCTAATATGATGTGAAACCTTCTCATTTGGAGTTGAAAACAATATGTATATATATTTATTAGGTGACTATAATTGTATACATTTCATTATCCTTGACAAATCCATATGTAGAAAAGATAAATAAATATTTCTAAAACACAGTGAACAAAAATGAATCAAACACGTCAAATAAAATGGAATTGTGAGCTCAAAACTTCACAATTTATGTATCTAACCACATATAACATTCGAAAGATTATATACTATTGTAATGAAACTTCCTGGTTACTGCACTACAACTTCCCCACTGGTTCTCTCCTCTTCCAAAATGTGGCACATCATGAGGTATCTCTCCCTGAAAAAAGCCATCCAATAAAAACCTAATCTATGTATCACAACATGTAATTCAGGAATAACATCATAATATCATCCCATATCACTCCCTCATATAGTAAGAAGGTAATACTAGATATCCATCACATGTTGTATGATTTTTAACAGACATGTGGTATTCCACCTTGATCCATCACATTCCACACACCATATGAGGTATCTTAAGCAATTACATGTTATAGAATTCTTAAAATAGTAATAAATTGGATACAATTTCTGGATACATGTGTTTGTGAAATTAGATAAATACATTATATAACTATACACAGATATATGGGGACACTCACCGGAGTGTATACCAATACAAAATACTACCAGGGGAATATATTAGGCTTAGATAGATTAGTTATCCATCGATACACCCATAAGAAGATTATGGATAATAGACTCCCATTGTCCATTGGTTGTCAGTTCATCTAACAGTAAGGGTTATTTAGTATATGAAATCAATTTATATACAATATATAATATATTTCACAACCAAACTATGGTCAAGACCTAATAATCGACTCAACTCTATTTTACATCACTCAGAATGGAAACATCCACGGCTAAATATTGATATCCTTTTCACACCAGCATTATTAGGAGAAAAATTATTTACTCCATTCCTTCTTTATCATTTTCATTTTGAATCTAATTACTTGAACTTTTTTTGACTGTCTTCATTAGTCCACATTAAAATATATTAACCAAAAATGTTAATTCCATGATCTCAAGCATACTCCATATTTATTCTTTGGTTTCTCATGAGTGGCATGTCATTTTCATTTTCAAAACAAACAACCCATTGGTTAGATCATTTATTACTCATTATTAACATCATTACAAAAAAAATATTTTATATGAAAATAATCCTAAGAAAAAACAGACAGATTACATGAAACCAATCCAATAAATTATCCTCAAGTATTGGGGAATGGAATGTGGATAAAAAATCTTCCTATAAATAATCCATTAAAAAAATATCCAGAAATCATATATATTTACCACGTCTATGGGTAATCCCACACCAACCCATTTCATCATCTATGGTGTTTTCCCTAACTCCCACATTCATATCCTGATGTATCTCCCCAATAAATGCCTGGATGATTTCTACAATATCTAGGCCTCTATGACCCATTTTATATTTACATCATAGGATTATAAATGGAAGGGTCAAAAAACAACATATGGATATTATTTCAACCATATCACATCACGAGGAAGCTAAACAAAAACAATAGAAAATTTTGTCCAAAAAATACGGGATTTTTTATTTTCACTAAACAAGATCTAATGGGATCCTTCATAAGACATTAAACATTTGAAAAAATGGTATCTTTCATCCCCATACTGATTTACCATTGTAAAAAAGATATTATTCTATATTTATTTAGCAAAATATTTTTTGACATGTTCCAACTATGGTTAACCTATAGAATCAACAATACCATGCTATCAAAATAATAAAACATATTGTCAAGCATAAACACAATGATTTATTGAACATAAGGGAAACATATATCACTTAACATATCTTATTTTTCATTTAATCAAGAATAATTTCTAATATTTATATTATTTATCAATTTTATTATCACTTGGAATAAAATATTTGATTAAAAATTATCATTGCATCAATTTTATTATAATAAAATTATAACAAACACATGATTCCTTTAACCAATGTATTCATTAATTCATAATATGATGAATCAACTAATTTATGAATTACATTATTTACCATTTTTCATTAATGAAATCAATCTAATATAAGAATACCAAGATGATAAACATGTATAGTGTTGATATCACACTATTTTGTAAATCAATTGACATGTAATGAAAATGGAAGAATGAAAAAAAGTAAATAAAAATATAAGAATTTATTAATGAGGTTTGATATTTTATCAGGTAATTATATTTCAATCCAATGACCTAAAATATTCTAATGTTATTATTCCATGTAAATTCATAGGATAATAATCAAATCCTCTTAGTTGGTATCATCAATGTCCTCCAAATGAGTTAGGAAAACAATGATTATCTATGATCCTCTACCCGGTGAAGAACTACTATATCAAGAAGTGGTCATCCCAAAAAAACTACATAAAATTATAGAAGGAACCCCTTGAAAAATAAATATTAATAAAAATATCAAGAAATGGATAATTGGGATGAAAAATACCAAATAGAGAGAAGAAACATGAGATAAGTTATGGAACTCACGTTGGATACCAATGGAATTGGTCTCTAGAAGTGAGGGATCGATTCTAATAGAAAAGTATTTGAATACAATCAAAACACATTATTTGGAACAGAAGGGTCAAGGAAGAGATATTGGAAGAAATATAGTTCTAGGGGTCATAGCGTGTTTGTTTCCCAAGTGAAAAAATTATGTCCATTACAGAACTTGTGGAACAACGTTATAACCACCCTTTATAGATGATTGGTATGAGTTCCATAGATATATCATATTTAGGTGAATGGGGGGATACAAGTTTTAATAATTCACTAATCTACATGACAACCTTCAATATTAGTGACATTATGTTTCATGAAATATACATAGAAAAATATTAATTATATAATTAACTTCTTTCATGATCCTCAACATTGTATACTCCTACTCCAAAGTGCATATGTCATCCACTAAAAAAGACCATACACTACATCCGACATACAAAATTTATATACACCTAATTATTTAGTATCATTTCTCAAATAAATCCCATACTCTATAGTTGGATCCACTATGTCAATTCCATCAACACCACAAAAAAGTGAATGTATCCATGAAGTAGTAGTGAAATTTAATTTTGTATCCACACTCCTCATTTCATCCAAACAAACTCCAAGATCCCTAAAACATCCTATAGGCTCCCCAAATTCCATGATAATAAAATTAAAGGAATTACATGATCTATCTAATAATATTACATAACTACAAATAAATTATCATCCAGGAGATTTCAAAAACAATCTAACTGAGAATGAAGAGAATTTGGGGTCATCTGAAAAACCACTCCATGAGAAAGCAATCACAGTTCACACAATCATAGTGACTAAACATCATCACTCCATGGAAAATAAAAAAACATGAAAAATAAAAAAGATATCCCAAAAAACATCATGGGGTGGTGGGGAATATAAAGACACATTAATTCCATGGAATTATTTTTAAATACATCGGGTTTTTACAAATCTAAAAAAATTTACGGCACTTGATTTTGAGTCCTGGTGTGCCCAGAATCAATTTTTGATGTTTTTTCTAGGTACGTTCAATAAATGTGTGATCATGAATTTATAACTTTTGAACCGGTGCTCGGAACTGAAATTTGAGGGCACCGCTGAACATGTAAGCTTAGTATTCGCTTAAGAAGAATTTTACCTCGATGACAGTTGGTCGAGAATGAATGTTAGTTTTTAGAGTCTTTATGAATAAAATTAAATAAAAATAAGTGTATAGATTATTTTTATTTTGTGGTTAAACCTCCAATATGAGGTTAGAGGTGGGGTCCACAACACCATAACCCCCCATAAGAGGTTATGGGGGTGGGGCCCACTCGATGTCTAAACACCTCTTATCAATTAAAGAGGTTGGGACCACACGAGCATTAAACCCCCTTAAACTCTCCATAAGTGGGGGGGGGGACCCTTGAAAATCCCTCATAAATGTGCCAATCTACTCAAATTAATTAATGGAACATTAATTGATTATTTTGAAATCTTTTGAATATTTCTTCCAATAATTAAATAATGGGTTATCTTAACCCACTATTTTTGGTTGACATATTCATTTGGTGGAGCATTGGGAGGAGGGTTGGAAGAGCTTGGAGGAACTAATTCTCCCAACGAAGAACACCTCTTCCGCCAATGAAGACCGATCTTCAACTAGGGCACGAAAGGGAAGTTCCATCCTTGAAGAACACTGATGATATTTTCCTCGACTTCTTCATTTTCTTTCTGATGTCAACGGAATGACATCTACCTTTACACAACATCATCAATGAACAACAATATGAGGTAGGGGATTTTATGATTGAAATTATTTCCGTCCTTCAATGCACAATATTTGTTTCGTGTTTTTCAATTTTTTATCACCATAAGGCGGATGGTGCGGACCGCAAGAACATGGCCTGAAACCCCCCTCCATTTTACCTTTCTTGTTGATTATGGCAGCGTCGGAATGACACCGCCGAAGTAGAGGTGGAGCAACGACGGCCGGCGTCGGGCTGACCACAAAGAAACTGGCGGCGCAAGGCTGATAGGTTGTTGGAAGGGTGCGACGCCGTCACACCGCGTTGAAGAAAGGGATGCGGCCAGGCCGGGCCACAGTTGAAGGGTATGGCAATGTCGTGTCATACGGAGGAGGAGAGCCGCAGCCAGGGTGGGCCACGACGAAGAAGCAGGGGCCACCGGCATGGGGCTGGCCGCTGCCTGTGCAGAACCGGCTCACCGCTCGGCCAACCGGACAAGGCAGGACCCTCTCGGGTCCTATGGGATACTGAACCGGCGCCTAGAGCCGATTAGGTTTCGGTGACCGGTGACACGACACCCCTCACACCCACACGCGGCTAGGGCGCTGCCAGAGACGGGCCTACCGCTGGCCAGCCAGGACACGCGTGCCTCCAGCCAAGCCACGCGGGCCGCCGGGCCGGACCCAGCGCGGGCCGAGCCGCCCCTCGGGTCGGGCCTCACATGGGTAGGGTCGTTTCCTTGGACCGGGTCGGACACACAGATCAGGTCAGACCCCAGTCCGAACCCCATTGACCCGAATGCACCTTTTCTCCCACAACTTGGGCTACGATTGTCCGATTGAAGAACCATCTATAGCAACATAATGCTAAGAGTGAGATGGTTCTTTTGGAAAGCCCAACAAGCTATTTAGTCATAGTTGGTGTATGAAGGGTGGGTTTGAACCTAAAATCCAACTGGGCCCCCAGGATGAAATTGTCAATAACTCATAGACTGGGTGTTTGATTGACGTATGTTCTGTTGCATTGAGACCCCTATGATGAGGTAGAACGTGAGGTAATTCTACATGGGACTTAGTGATAGTTGGAGTATCGAATAGAATGTCATGGAGTGAATCCTTCCAGAGGTGAGCAGACATAGTACATAGACTTAGTAGCTGGTAGAGACCTGATGACTACTTGACCAATTCGACTTGGAGTGACTCAACTAGCCCAGTGGGGGTCGCCTCTATGTCCCACGAAAGAATCATGGTGGGGAGCGCCTCTATGTGAGCATGGAAGACCCACAGTGCTCGAATGGAAGAGTTACTCAGTGGGCTATGAGGGGGAGTGCCTCTGTATGATGCAGCAGACCCACGGTACTCGACAGGAGGAGTACCTCTGTAGTCTAAGGATAATGGGAAGTGCCTCTGTGTGACCCGGTTGGCCCATTGTACATGATAGAGGAGGAGTACTCCATCATCCTAGGTTAGTGTGACTGGGGTTTTAACTTGATACTACCCCCTAGAATTAAATCCCGGTTTGATCTAGGTCAATGACTTTTGTGTGTTTCTGATGATTGGGATGGGTTACTAGATAACTTGGGTATATGTATGGGAATATACCTATATAATGGATATCTGTTGATTGAAAACTTTTTGGTTTATTCTTATTGGTTTTAGTGATACCATGATGGTATCAGGTTCCCTACTATGTATCTTTATAATCACCCCTGCATGGGCTATGCCCGCACCACATTGTGTTGGTTTCAGACGACAGACAGTGGTTACTAAGGTATAGAGTAGTAGGACTAGATGATACCCGAAGGCGGACCACTCGGTGTGCCGGTACATGGAGGAGATGGATGCAAGTGGAGTGTTGAGGAGGCCATCTGTACCTACCCTTCAGGTAGGAACCCCGGAGGATGACCATGTAGCTACTTTACTTTTCTTCAGTTGTACTTTTACTTTTCAATTGGGATTGTATTTCCAGTCCCTTCTTACTTTCCAGCACTTCTTTTGTATATAGTTTTACTTATGGTTTTGCTTCCTATTATGTACTCTAATGTGTTTGTTTATAGTTATAAAGGAAATACCTTACCAATTTATGGATTTATGCCTTTGGTGCTAGTCACCAGCCCCTGGCCGATGGAAGTCAGGCTTGGGGTAGTCACGATACGGGCCCTGGGGGACGGGTCGTGACAAATTGGAAATAGATGAGTCAGTTATACTATATACCATAGAACTCTGATCATTCATTTCTATGAAGCAATAGTGTTAAGAGTATTATGTGTGGGTTTTAGTTCAGGGAGTCTATTATTGGTGCGGGCGACTGAGGTATCAATACACCAAGACCCTGACTACTGATTTCCGACTTAGTGAATGAAAACACTGATTGTGTGCGTTTCTTTAATATTTCTCTTGTGTCAGCTCAACCAGGTCAGCTCAGCAGGTATAATATTTTGACCATGTCGCATCTTTTTCTTTCCGGATGCATCCCCAGAGAGCCCTGAGAGTCGTATGCACTGACAGCCCACTGAGCGATGAGGCCTCGATACAGGGCCCTTTACCAGCGGAGGTACCAGCGGTATCACCTCCTATTCAGCAACCGATGCCACCACCAACAGCAGCATGTGATTCACACCGCTTGAGCACATTTCATGATTTCCAATGCCAGAGGCCACCTAGGTTCTGAGGAGAGATGGACCCACAGGCGGCTGAGGATTGGCTGGAGGCTATGGTGAGAGTCTTAAGGCTAGTAGAGACACCAGCAGACTATATGATGACCCTTTCCAGGAGTCTCCTTCATCCAGTAGCCGGATGATGGGGGATCCTAATGCTCCAATTACAAAACGAGGTGACACTTCTCTAGGAAGACTTCGAGATCCTGTTCCGGGTGGAGTTTTTTCCAGTGATCCTACGAGTGGTACGAATACAAGAGATACTGCATCTATATCAGGGTAGGATGACTGTAACTTAGTACATAGCAATTTTCACTGATCTCTCATGCTACTCCACATATATGGTGTGAGACCCATTCTTTAGGGCCCAGACCTTCAAGAAGGTGCTCTGGCGAGTGATCAGAACATCGATGATCTCACTCATCATCCCGACCCAGGCATGGGTGTTAGGGAGAGCCCTCCTAGTGGAGAGTTTCCATACTGAGCAGTCACCAGTATCGAGAACCTCTAGTTTTCGAAATGCAACAGAGTCTTCTATAGCTGTAAGTAGATAGACGACGTAGAGATCCAAGAATACTAAACCCATGGGTGGGGAACCATAGGACTCAAGATCTATTGTGCGGGGATCTAAGGGCAGTGACTTTCCCACCATGAGAAGGCAGTGTTACTCATGCAGTGGGCAGGGACACAAGGCTCATGACTATCTGAACTGCCATTCATATGATCGTCATTTAGTTGAGGGACCTCCTAGGTAGAGGCAGTGGTTCTATCAAGTTGGTCCGCAGGGAACAGGTGGATTTGGAAGAGGATCTGGTTGAGCAGTTGGCGGTGGACGGCCTTACGAGGTGCTACCACCACCACCACCAGGAGGACCACCTCGACTGCAGGGAGCAGGTGGAAAGGGAAGAGCTAAGCTTCAGGAAGGTTAGGCATACGACCATGGCGCATTGGAGATGATTTGAGGTATGATCTATGTCTACTCCACCTTAGCTACAGTTCTTATAGACACAGGTTCCAGTCATTAATTCATTTACACTTCCCTCGTTCGGAGCTCGGAGATTCCTACAGAGTTGATGACTCAATCCTTACAGCTAAAGACTCCTACGGGAGTAGACTCGATGATTACGCATTAGTGCCGGCAGTGTGAGATTTCTCTAGGAGCCGAGATCTTTGGATGGGATCTCCTCGTAGTGGCGTCGAGGCCTTACAACGTCATCTTGGGTATAGACTGGTTATCTATAGTTGATTCTCAAATTGACTGTATTAGGCACAAAGTGAAGTGTGTCCGCACAGATGGGACTAGGTTCCCCTTCACCGGTGAGAAGGAAACCATTGCAGCACAGGACGGACATACATGGAGGAGGGTGTATCCAATCACTCATTAGTTGACACGCCTTACCCTCAGAGAAGTAGATGTGGAGACTCCGAGTATTCCTATAGTGTTGTACCAGTAGACGTATTTTTTCCCTGAAAATGTTCCAAGACTACCTTCTCAGAGAGAGGGGGACTTATACATTGACTTGTACCTCGGGATGACACCGATATATACTCCAGCATACCGGATGGCTCCCGCTGAGCATTGTGAGCTGCGGGTACAATTGGAGGGATTGCAAGGGAAGGGATTAATATGGCCCTCTGTTTCTCCCGGGGCATCCCCGATTCTATTTTCCATGATGGAAGATGGGTTCTTGAGGCTTTGTGTTGACTACCGTCGCTTGAACCAGGTGACCAGGATGAACAAGTACCCACTCCTGATGATTGACGAACTCTTTGATCAGCTCAAGGGAGCATGATTGTTCTCGAATATATATCTCAAATAAGGCTATCCCCATCTCAGAGTTCGAGATGAGGATGTGTAGAATACGACCTTTAGGTGTCTTTACGGCCACTACAAGGTCTTGGTTATGCCCTTCAGCTTAACTAACGCTCCAGCAATGTTCATGATCCTGATGAATAGGATCGTCCATCCGTACCTCGATCGCTTTGTCGTGGTCTTCATCAATGGGATTCTGATCTACTCGACTACTGAGGAGGAGCATGCCTACAATTTGAAGGTACTTCTGGACACACTTCAAGAGAACCAGCTTTATGGTAAGCTCTCAAAGTGCCAGTCTTGGATTCGATAGGTTCACTTCTTGGTACATGTCATCTCGGAGGCTAGAGTTGTAGTATATCTATAGAAGATTGAGGCGGTAATTTATTGGGAGCCACCAACGCATGTGACGAAGGTGCGGAGTATCCCATGCTTGGCTGGATACTACTCGAGATTTGTTCCAGACTTCTCCAGAGTTGCAGCACCATTATCAACCTTGAAAAAGAAGGGGAACCCCATAGTGTGGTCAGAGAGATGCCAATAGATCTTTCAGGAGCTGAGGTAGAGGCTGACTAGTGCCTCCATCTTGAGTCTTCCAGAGGAAGTTGTAGGGTACATAGTCTACTGCAATGCATCAGGGAGCGGACCGAGGTGTGTCTAGATGTAGGAGAGAGTTTTGACCGTGTAGGGTTCTTGGTATCTGAGACAACATGAGAAGAACTATGCTACCCATGACTTGGAGTTATCAGTAGTGGTATTCTCCTTGATTATGTGTAGGGACTATCTGATGGGTGAGCGTTTCACAGTCTACTCTGATCACAAGAGTCTTAGGTATATCTTTTCCTAGAAGGACCTGAACCCGAGACAACATCGTTGGCTTGAGTTCCTCCATGATTTTGACTTTGAGATAGTCTATACTCCTGGGAAGGGGAACATTTTTGTGGATACGCTTAGTAGGAGATCTGGTATATAGCTGTTAGGAGAGGCGACAGAGTAGCTGGCTGCCTTACAGATTTCTTATATGGACCGAGATAGAGCATCTCATCCTCAGTCTCTTACAGTCACTCCTATACTTCATTAGCGAGTCAGGGAGGTGCAGCATGGAGATGCTGGTTGTGAGACATGACGTGATCGGATGTCCATAGGGCAGGCAACTGATGGATTTTCAGAAGGTTGGGAGCATGTCATCCTCGTTAGAGGACGTACCATGGTACCGGTTTCAATTCATGAGGAAGTATTGAGGGATTTCCACACTTCCACTTTAGCGGTATGTCCAGGAGTGTCAAAGATTTACAAGGACCTATAACAACAGTACATGTGGCCAGGTATAAAGAAGGTGGTAGAAATGTTTGTCTCTTGGTGCCTCACTTATCAGCAAGTAATGGCAGAGCACCAGGTACCAGCAGGGGTGGAACATCCCTTAGAGGTCCCATAGTGGAAGTGGTATGGGATATCAATGGACTTCATGATGGGTCTTCCACATACATCCATCAATCACGATTCGATATGGTCGGTCATTGACTAACTCATGAAGTCAGCCCATTTCCAACCAATAAGAGAGAAGGGCTTAGTAGAGAGATTGGGACGCCTCTATGTGCAGGAGATTGTGCTTTTACATGAAGTACCTTCTTCTATTGTCTACGACCATGCCACATGGTTTACTTCCCATATATGGAAGGGGTTGTAGGAGGCTTTCAGGATATAGCTTCACTTGAGCACCGCCTTCTATCCTCATACAGATGGTCAAACTAAGCATACCATTTAGACCCTCGAGGATATGCTCTGAGCTTGTGTCCTCAACTTTGGTCGCAATGGGGAGGATAACTTACCATTGGTAGAGTTTTCCTACAACAAAAACTATCACTCCACCATCGGTATGACAAATTTTGAGGCCTTGTATGGTCAACCATGAAGATCGCCATTATGGTGGACAGACCTAGGGGAGTTTGCACTAGTGGGACCGAAGATGGTATGCGCTACAATAGAGAAGGTGCAGATCATCTAGGAGCGGATAAAGATTGCACAGAGTAGACAGAAGTTGTATGCTGACTGGAGGCGGAGACCTCTGGAGTTTGAGTATAGAGACCACGTCTTCCTATGGGTATCAGCTCGATGAGTTCTACAAATATATTTCTAAGGTGGAAAGTTATATTTGTGATTAATCCGACCAATCTAGGTCCTTAGTAGAGTACACGAGGTGGCTTACCGCTTAGATCGTCCACCTCAGTTGCACCGGTGCATGATGTCTTCCATGTTTCTCAGCTGAGGATATATGTGAACGACCCATCCCACATCATCAACCATTGAGATCTAGACGTCAAATATGGGAAGACATTCACGGAGGTTCAAGTCGAGATTGAGGATCGACACAAGGGGATCTTGCATGGATATTCGACACCACTGGTACGCATTCGCTGGCAGCACAGGAAACTCCAGGAGATTACATGGGTGCGGGAGGCTCAGATGCATGCTCAGTACCCCCATTTGTTCCATTAGATCGAGTTGTGGTTTACGGGGACATAAATCCTTGATTTGGGGAGAATTTAAAGACCCAGAAATTCCGTTGATTTTTTTAATACATGGGATTTTAAAATGTCCATCAAAATTTATGGTGCTTGATTCTGAGGCCTGGTGTTCCCAGAATCAATTTTTAAAGTTTTTTTCTAGTACGTTAAGTAAATATGCGAGTGGGATATTATAACTTTTGAACTGGTACTCGAAACTAAAATATGATGGCACCGTTGAACTCATAGCACCGATAATCACTTAACAAGATCTTCACCTCGACAACAGTTGGTCGAGAATGAAGGTTTCATGTTTTAGAGTTTTTAAGAATAAAATTAAATAAATATAAGTGTGTAGCTTATTTTTATTTTGTGGTAAAACCTCCAAGAGGAGGTTAGAGGTGGGGCCACCACACCATAACCTCCCATGAGAGGTTATGGTGGTGGGGCCCACCTGAGGTCTAAACACCTCTTATCAGTTAAAGAGGTGTGGACCACACGGTCTTTAATCCCCCCTTGAACTCTCCAAAAGTGGGGGGGGGGGGGCTTGAACTTCCATAATAAATGTTCAAATCCACTCAAATTAATTAATGGATCATTAATTAATTATTTTTAAATCCTTTGAATATTTTGGCTAACAATTAAAAAATGGGTTAGCTTAACCCATTGTTTTTGGTGGACATATTAATTTGGTGGAGCATTGGGAGGGGGGTTGAAATAGCTTAGAGGAACTAATTCTCCCAACGAAGAAGGCCTCTTCCTCCAACGGAGAATGATCTTCAACCGGGGCATGAAAGAGAAGCACCGTCCTTGAGGAAAACTGATTACATAGCCCTCAACATCTTCATCTTCTTTCTGACGTCAATGGAACGAAGTCCGCCTTTCCACAACATCGTCAATGAACAACAATATGAGGTACATGATTTTATGTTTGAAATTGTTTCCGTCCTTCAAAGAAAAAAACATGGCTTCTGTTATCCCAATTCTTATCACCATAATATGGAGGGTACGGGCCCCACAAACATAACCCTCCCCCCCATCAATTTTTCCTTTCTTGTTGAATACGATGGTAGAAAAACGTCTTCGACGGATGATAGGTGGAGAAACGACGGCTGATGTCGGGCCGACTGTGAAGAAATTGGTGGCGGAAGGCCACTAGGTAGCGGGAAGGGCACGACACCACCGTGTCGCGTGGAAGAAAGGGTCGTGGCCAGGCCGTGCTATGAAGAAAGGGAGCCACGCCATAATGTTGTGCGAACTAAGAGAGTCGAGGCCAGGGTGGGCCAGCATCCGACAGTGCAGAACCGGCTGGCCGCTCGTCCAGCCGGACAATGCGGGACCCTCCTGGGTCCCACGTACTACCGAACTGGTGCCTAGCGCTGGTTCCGTTCCGGTGACAGGGGGTGTGTCACCCCCCCCCCATAAACACGAGGCTTGGGCAGGCCACCATACATTATACGCGGGCCATACCCAGCGTGGGTGGGCCGCCTCCTCGGGTCGGGCTGCCCTCGGGCCGAGTCGGACCCACGGATCTGGTCAGATTAACCCGAATACATCTTTTCGCCCATAACATGGGCTACGGGTATCCGATTGATGAACCATCTGCGGTGACTGAAATCTTAAAGAGATAAGGTTCTTTTGGAATACCCCACTTGATATTTGGACATAGTTTGTGTATGGTGGGGTAGTTTTGAACCTAAAATCCAACTGGGCCCCTAGGACGGAAATTCCAATAACTCAAAGATCAGGCGTCCGATTTAAACACCGTCTATTTAGTTGAGACCCCTCTGGCGAGGTGGAACTTTGAGATACTTATAGATGGGAATTTTTGACAGTTAGAGTATCGAACAGTTGCTCGTGGAGAAAATCCTTCTAGAGGCGAGCGAACAGAGTACAGAGACCTTGTAGCTGCCTGAGACCTCAAGACAACTTGACCGATTTGAATCGGAGGGACTCAATTGGCCTAGTGGGAAGCGCCTCCGTGTGATGGGGAAGACCCACGGCGGGGAGAGCCTCTTGGTGAGCATGACAGACCCATGGTGTTCTACAGGAGGAAAAGCTCAACATGCTACAAGGCGGAGCACCTCTTTGTGAGCGCGGCATACCCGTGGTGGGGATAGCCTCTGTGTAACGCAACAGACGCACAACACTCGATAGGAGGAGTACCTCAGCAGTCCAAGGATAGTGGGAATAACCTCTGTGTTATATGGAAGGCCCATTGTACTCGATAGATTAATACACCATCAGCCTAGGTTCCGACAGCGAGACTGGGGTTGTTACTTGATACTAACCCCCTAGAATAAAATTTTCATTTGAGATGAGTCAATTACTTTTGTGTTTTCCTCATGAATGAGATAGGTTACTAGTTAACTTTTGTATATGTATGTGAATATACCTAAGTAATAGTTATCCATTGATTGAAAACTTTTCGGTTTATCCTTGTTGGATTTAGTGAGACCTTGAGGGTCTCGGGGTCATTACTGTGTATCGTTATACTCACACCTGAAAGGGTTATGCCTGCACCTCGTTGTGTTGGTTGCAGAAAAAGGACAACACTGACTGAGGTAGACAACTGCAGGACTGGATGGTACCTGGAGCTGGACCACTAGGTGTGATGGTACACAAAGGAGATGGATGGACATGGTGTGCTGTGGAGGCCATTTGTACCTACCCTTCAGGTAGGAACCCCATTGGATGGCCAAATAGATACTTTACTTTTCTTCAGTTTTACTTTTACTTTCCTATTGGGCTAGTATTTCCACCCCCTTTTTTACATTCCATCATTCTTTTGTATACAGATTTATATAGTGTTTTGCTTCTGATTGTGTACTATGATGTGTTTTTTACAGTTATAAAGGCAATTTCATCCCAGTTTAGCGATTTATACCTTTGGTGATAGTCATCATCCCCTAGCCTATGGAAGGTAGGCTTGGGGTAATCATGATATGGGCCCCGGGGGATGGGCCGTGATAGGAAATTCTTATAAAACAATTGAAACATCATCATCAATACAATAAATAAATAAACCAATATCATAAAATGTAAATGGTTGAAAATTATACCTAATTTCATAATATTAGAAGAGGAACAATTCAAATAGATTAAGGTACATTTCTCATATCTATACCTCAGGTTCCATATTATTATCTTCCATGCCAACTGTCCACCATGTAACATGAACCATTGGAATATCATATCCCCAAATCATATTCTCCCACCAATCGTAGATCTTCGCAAGCCACTCCATTAAGGACACATCTTTTTCAATAACAATCTCTCTGCAATCAATGAAATGAGAGTCTTCATTGAGGTAGTGATGGAGTTGTTACACATGGAATACATCGTACATATGGAAAATATATGGGGGTGTACTATACAATACTCCAAGGAACCAACATGGTCCAACACCTTGAAATTCCCACTAGACATTAGTGATTATATACTTATATGAAAAAAACATCACTACCTTGTAAGAGGAGTGACATTCATCAACACATGACCTCTAATGAAGAACTCTTGTAGTTTCCATATATATTATGAATTGTTTTTTATGGTCATTTTATTCTTTTATAATCACTATGATTAACTAAACCATTATTGAAATATTCTACTATAGTAACGACATGGTAGTTGGTGCTTCTCAAACACCAGTCTACCACAATGGAGAATTAATTTTCATCCCCATTTTTTTTCAAATTGAGCCATTGCAATGCTGGAATGAAAACTATTTTCTATGAAAACTCAACCAATAGTATTTTCCAAATCTGTGAAACTATAATATCCAAGGAATATGACTAAAATATGTATTGAATAGTATGGATGGTTCTTTCAGTCAGATCATCCATAGAAGGATAAAAAGTAATTATAAGGAATTAATATGTGACAATTCTATTTTGAAGACATATAAATTCCTATTATATTATATAAGGATTTCAATCAGATATGATCAACCTCATGACTCTATAGAGTCTCAATACCCCCACTAAAATTTACACAAAAAACCTCTTCTATTCTTGGCTCCCTGACCAGAATGTAGTTTGATGATTTTTTAAAATGATCCATTATTACCCATATATAATAATAACCTCCTTAAGATCATGGTAATTAGATAATGAATTCCAATGATATTTCCTACAACTTATACATTGGAACATAAAATGACTATGGAAAATTACCAGCAACACAGTGCTCAGAATTCACGTTCTTATTTGAAAATAATAAATTCACAATATAGAAAACATAATCATTTGTAATGAGGCACCTTATTACTGAAGATATATATTGTTAGGTTTTCATTTTTAATACCATAAATGGTTATGATTATGAGTCTTAATCAAGTAGTGGAGGCCACAAGAGCATCTCAGGATCATTTTCATCCCATAGATATTGAAAATGGGATATGTGATTGGGCCAAATGGTTTCTCTAAACTGTGTGACCCAGGGCGCACTCCTTTGAAACTATATACTAGGGAACCAGAAAGTCTACACATCTATCTAGACCAAGTTTCATGTCTGTCCTTCCTACTGCTATTTGGATGTTGATTCATAACACATGTTTGGCGTAAGATCTGCAAAATGTTTGCCTAAATTGTTTGCAGTGGGTTTTTTGGGGAAAAGTTTTCAATTTTTACTCAATACGTATAAAACCCATATTTTCTTCTCCCTCAATTTACAGTGGCCGGACTAGTTTTTCCACTATTTGAGATCACAATACCACCCAAGTCGGGCTTTTATCTACAACCTTCTTCCAACATCTGTTTTCAAATTCGTCAAAGGCATTGGGTGGCATAGGTGTATCAGAATGAAACCTAGATCTCTTTCAACATGATTTATATATAAACATGATATCAAGTGGGGAATAATTTATGGACCAAAATTAGTTCATCAAGTAGATTCCATTTTGAGTTTTGGTCATTTATTATTTGATCTATTGTTCCTTATGCCATCATTTGTTGTGTATCTCAATTGTGTGGGATCTATCAAGTTCAAATGTCCCTAGTGACTTAATATAGTTGAATGGAATCTTTTTAGTGGTTTAGGCATAACAAATACCCTATGTAGACACCCATAGGTGTCCCACCTAGAAATATGTCATTTTTAATATATGGGTTAAAATTGATCAGAACCCTATTTAGCTTTTGTCTTGACTTTTAATTGAAAATTAATTTGGGACATGTTTTACTAATTTATTACAAGGTGACTCATTGGTTCTTAGTACCCTTATATTTTGGATTTCCCATATGGGAAATTGAGTTATTACATGACCTAATTCTTAATAATTATTCCTTATATTTTTTTCCATGTTTAGGTGATTTGATTGGTTTTGTTTGTATAAGATGTATAGGGTAAGATAGTCACTTCAATTATGTCAAATTGGTTTTAAAAATGAATGGTTTAAAAGGATTTCATGCCCATTACCTTGATCTTGTTTTATAAAAACAATCCATATGAAATGAATTAATTACTTTTGTATGAAAATTATCAATTGATGGTGATTTCATGACTTTATTCATGATTTTTGTAAATAAAAAAAATGCTAAATGGGATTCCATTCATCCCATAAATCTTGTTACAAGAATAAATGAGAGGTTTTTATTCATGTTCTATGTGCAATATTTTAATAGACAACGGTTTCCTACTGAAATGATTGACAACATGATATAAGAGTTAATTCCTTATGTTTAACTTATTTACTCTAAAAATGTGTTTATATATGTATATTATAAATGATTATTCCAAAATAGGTTGTGGAGATAAGGGAATATGAGATCAATTTGGATGGTAGCCTTTGTAAGCCTCCTATATAGAGCCATGGGATTGAATATTAGGGCTCCCATGGAGATAGATTTATTCGGTTTATATATTTGTCTTTTCAGTAGCTGGTGCGGGGGAATTGACTATGAGATCTACCCTAGTGATGGATTCCATTAGGTTACATCACATATTTGATTGTATGAGTATCCAAATAGACCCTTAGTGCACTTTGTGTTAGGACAGGGGTTATACTATGAGAGTATCCCCTAGTATTGGAATTCTGAGTGTTACATTCTTATCCAATAGTTCACATATACCTGTATATACTATATATATAGTGACTTGATCAGACATAACAACAAATGGATGAATCTGGTAGACTATCTAGGATTCCTTTGAGACTTTGTGTGGGAGTTTATTTGTTAATTAAACATTTATTTAATTCCAAATTATTACATCCACACCATTTCTTGTTAATTTAATTACATGATAAGCTTCAACTGCTTTTTGAATCAATATGTTTTCTAATGATTTTGCTGCTATTTATTATTTTTTAATATTCTATGCTTCTCTGACATGAGGGTATAGTCTCCTCACTATAATAACCATATAATCTATATTCTTGATGGATGTATCTAGCATATAGGGAGGTGCACCTGAGGCCTTGTGGCCAACCGAAGCATGGGTTATGTAGCATTCGGTTCTAGGAAGTTACAAAATTGTATGAGAGGTGAGGTTCCTTTCATTATTTTCTATTTAAAGACAATATAATTGAGATTGGGAGATTCTTGAGACCTAGTTTCAAGTCGTTCTTGGGTAGTGAGAACCCATGTACATGGTGAGGGATAAAATTCATGAATTATAATTTCTTTTCTGTTTATAATTAATATTTTTCACATCATTTTACCCATGCATGATTCCCTTGTTTTATGATGTTGTTAAAATTGATGTTATGGGATTTATGATTTCATTACATTGAACTAATGAAATTATTGTTATGTATTTTATCATGCATTATCATAGGCACATCATTATTTATAGGACATGATTTGTTTTTCATTTTATCATTAATTTTTACTGAGAATTGACAGTTTTATGCTGACTATGCCTTGTCATATATATCAAATTTTGTTGAAATCTTTTCTAGAATTGAGAAACTTATATGATGTAATTAATGGGGGTTCCAAATTTTGATTCATATTATGTATGTGCCCTTATGGATCAGAAAATGGAATTCCAACTAGATGAACCATTTCAATGATGTTTAATTACAATAAAATAATAATAATTTAAGTGAAAATGACATCTAAGAGAATTTCATGTTTCGGTTCAAAAGGTGTATGAGCCCTTATGGACAAGAATGTTGAATATCATTTAACCCATCCTTTTAAAATGATATAAATTATTATATGGGCACAAAATAAAATGGATAACGACTTATAAATGTAGAACATACATCATACGCATGGTTAACATAGAAATATGACCTAAGACTGACCTCATTAGTTGGTAGTGGATGTTTATTCATTCTTATGGCATGTTATGGTCTTGTTTATTATTTGGCATAGTCTTATGAAGTACGTAGATAGGTGTGTTCATTATTATATGAATGATTTAGTAAGTATCCTAGATTTCTTAATGAAATCTTCTAAATTGTAGAATTATCTTATGAATCATTCTTTTGTAATTTTTTTCATTATTTTTCTATGAAATCCCCATGTAACCGACACTAAAGGCATAAAATATCATGTTCCTATTGTGCCGGGCCATGAGCCACCAGTTGCTGCTCCTATTGAGCCACCTATGGCTCCTCTAATTATTATAGATGTGGTTGAGGATGCCCAATTTCAAGAAAAAATTCTATACATGATTCATGGTATTAAAGGTGAAGTCTGACCTGCCTCAAGTATGGAAGAGTTGACTCATGAGTTTTAGTAGCATCATCTTACCACCTTTTCAGGGGATGGTGGACCACATGATGTGGAGTATCGGTTCAAGGATATCATATCAATATTTAAACACTTATAGAATCCTCCAGATTGGAGGGTTAATTAAACTACTAACATTCTTAAAAACTCATCTAAGAGGTGATGTGATATCATCACCCTATCAGAATAGAATGGATACATGGAATGGGTGTATTATCATGCCATATTTTATGAATATTCTAGTCCCCATTCTCTGATGGTAAATAGAGAGAGAGTTTATAAACCTACAAAAGGGGACTATATAAATTATGGATAAGTCATCCCATTTCACTAAGCTGTTGTTATGTTTTATCTCTATAGTTTTTTCTGATTGGATGTTTTCCAAATGATTAGAGGATAGGCTATGTTATGCCATCCAATTATAGGTCATTTTATTGAAATTGATAGCTATTCAATATATCATCAACTGAGATATAGTAATAGAGTGCCATCGTAGAGATGTTGATGGTGAAATCTCGGATGTTCAAAAACTAGGTCTACTAGTGGTTCTTTATATGGGAGAAATCAATGTATTCCAGTTTCTTGAGGAGGAATAATTAGGTAGGATCATAGGGAAGATAGTCTTCTAGTATTTCACTAGTTTAGAATGCTAGTGAAAACCAGGTTTCAGTGTCTGCCAGATCCTATGGATTGAAGAGCTCGGGGTTGGATAGACAATATCCAATGCTTTTACATGAGTTTCATACTTGTAAATTATTATTAAGGATCATCACCTACTCCACATTCAGGACTGCAATCAGTAGGATCACGATAATAACGTGGCATGAATACAACATGACGATCAGGCCGTGGTGGTAGTCAAGGCACAAAAATAGGACTATGAATCATAGCTCTGAAAAAGGAGGCCTACTCAGGGCAGTCATCCAGTGACATAGGGCTATGGTCCATTCAAGTTTCATAAATTCAAGCCTACACTGAAGGCGAAGAGTTTTGAACCATCTACGTTACATGATAAAATTCTTGTAGCCTCCACATTAGTGTCTACATTATTTGAAACATGTGTATCTCATTTTAACATATCTAAGAAAATCATTGTGAGTTTGGGCATCGACATCAAGTAATATTATGGTGTCATGATATTAGACACACCAGTATGCATCCATTTAGAGGGAGTTCACCACTATCATAATTTTTCCATGACATATGAGATTAAATTTTTATGTAGAACTTGTATATCCTTGAAATTTCATGTGTTGATGTAATCATTAGAATGGACTGGTTAGGTAACTATAGAACATGTATCCCATGAAATAATTATAGGTTATTGTCTATAACACCATAGGGCACTATGAAGGTGTATCAGGGAGAATGGGATGTTCATGATTTGTAATCGGGACTCGAGAATGAGAGGTTGGGTAATGTGATAGTACATGATTCTAGAATTTGTCTCAATGACTAGGGGGTATAACCAACAACCATTCCTCTAGTATTAGAGCATTACATAAATGACTTTTTAGAAAATTTCATGGCTTTACCTTTAGTGAGAAAGGTGGAGTTTACCATTGAGCTTGATCTAGGAGCATCAAATTTGACCATTCCTTCTAATTAGATGGAACCAAAGAAGTTTATGGAGATCAAAAATCAATAGGAGGATCTAGAGTAGAATATCTTCATATTCCCTATTGTATATCCTTATGGTTCTCCAACCCTAGTTTCCATGAATTTGGATGGTACCCTTAGTATTTTTTTGGATTATCATTAGTTGAATCAGCTTAATATTAAGAACCATTATTCAATACCATGAATAGAAATTGCATTTAATCATCACTGAGGAGAGAATGTCTTCTACAACATAGATCTTTGGTTGGGATATCATAAGGTTCATATAAATAAATCATACATACATTTAATAGTTTAAAAGAGTATGTATGGTATATAAAAGTACCTGTTTATTCCGTTTAGACTCACAAATATATATTCTGTGTAACACTTGAATATTTCATAGTAAGTAATCTTCATTTATTCAATAGATTGCGCTATATGCAACACCGAGTTCGAGCGCACCACGACTTACCAAACTTGCCATTCAAAAAATGATATGAATATTATTAACTGAATTTTGAATTTTAAATACTCCATATAATTTTAGAATCCATATTATGTGTTTATTAGACATAATATATAACAAATTCATTTTTTTCAGATATTATAAGTATTTTTCCAAAAAATGAAATTTTACCACCTTTTAATGGGAAACCATTTTTAAAACCAATATTTGACACTTTTATGTATTCAATTTAATGAAATTAAATTCTTCTTTAGAATCAAGACTTATAAATTTATTTTGGATAATTTTTTGCTACTTTTCTTATAACTTTTATATTTTGTTGAATATTGAGAAATATTAAATTTTAATTGAAAACAAAATTTTTATTCGAAATAATTTATAGTGTAAAATTATGTATTTGAATGGTTTGGAAGTATAATTAGATTATATTTTTATCAGTTAATACAGTGTATGTGATTATAAGTAATTTTACATTAAAATTTGACATTAACGCATGTCAAACTTTTGATAGTTTTAAATTTTAAAAAAAACCCGCTTTTCAGTTTTGATAATGGGAATTAATTTTAAATTAATTAATGAAACTACTATGTTCTGAATTTGGTAAAATATAATTAATTTTTGAATTCAGAATATCAAAATTATCTTAGGGTAAATTTCTTTGTATTTTTCTGAAAGCATTCAATTTTTTATGAATAGTGGAAAACACTGCGTTATAGTTTAAAACTGACTTTTTTTAAATAATTATTTAATTTATTTAAATTTATTTTAAGTAAAAATAGAAATATAATACCCATATATGTTCAATATAATTCACTGGGGTTATTTTATAAAAAATTAGATGTATAAAATTTTATTGAACTTTTTACCATCTTTTACCCACCTTTTAGGAGCATTTGCAAGTTTACATAAAACATAATTTTACTACTTCATTGAGTTGAATTTAAAAAATCTAAGAGACACGGTTGATATCAGTAAGTAAAATGTGGTTTGATAAGGTGAATTCATTTTTTGGTGAATAATAATTTTTACTTTTATTTACCATGGTTAAAAGTAAATATGTTAATTTAATGTAAAAATTATATTAATATTATTACAATAACGCATGTTTTAATTATGTAGGATATGTTTAATTCGACTAAAAATAAACTTAGGAATAAAATATGATCCTTTATGTCCAGTTGGATTAGATTAGAACATTTATTATTACTAAATTCAATGAAGAGTTAAAAGTGTTAAATTCGATGTTTGATAACTAAACCATTTTTAATATAGGATTACACATAAAATAAACTATACTAAAAATATTCATTAGAAAGCTAAAAATATTTCCTACATAATGGTATTTTGTTTTTATTTTTATATATTAAATAATTTAATTTATTTATGACACAATGATGAAGCACTAATTACCTAATTAATGAAATATTATTATAATTGATATTATAAATATCCAAATAAATGTAATTTGAGACTTTTTATAAATTACACTAATATTCATTGTTAAAATGACATGCTAGGGTTTTTTATATGAATTGTTTTCTAAGTAATAATGCTGTTATGAATTTAGGAAAAACAAAATACCAAATAGTATCAAAATTGACATAAAAATGTTTGTAAAACAAATATTATATTATTAATTGATATTATATTTTTAAAAATCAATGGTTTTGCCAAAATACTTATATAATCATAGGTGTATCATTAATGAACCACTTGGGGTTTTCTTGGAAGTATATAGTATGTTTATTAGCCATATAATATAAAAATGTAGAAAGACATAGTAAATGTAAAACTATTTTACTAAGAGTTAAATATAAAAGATAAGGTTAATATAGTAACCCAAACATATCTAAAACCTATAGGTTGAGTTTTGTTTGACCCATCCCCATGTTACACTTTGAATAGTTTATTTTGGATCCATTAGAGATAGAAAATGATTTTATTATAAAATAATATTTCTAGCTTTTCCTATGGTGCCCCACACCCCTCTTATAAAAGGGAACTCCCACTTCTCTATAATTTACACCGTCAAAGCCATTATTCACATCCAAAGCCTACCCAAATATCCTCCCAACTCTCCACCCTTGATTCTAGAGGCCAAAATTTAGTCAGAAAGCCAACCTATGGACCCCTTTTGATCAAATCAAATGGAAGAACCTCAAGAAGAGGTAAATATTCCATCACCTCTTTCATGTTCCTTTCTACTTCAACTTCCACTTTCTATGTTGTTTCCATTCTAAAATAATAACTCCAGTATCTTCTATACAATGTGATTTTATTATAAATATGGTACAATAATAATCATTATTTTATCCATCCTTTGAAGGACATGTCACCTTAAGTGCATGCATACGACTTACCGTCTCCATGTCCTGGTGAAGTTGTTATTCAATACAATATTATTTGGATCAGTATAATAATGATTTATAATTAGTAAATAATAAATATAATATGATACTTATTCTGTATATATGATATAAAATCCAATTATATATGATTTTAATATCATATGAATGATATTGTAGCTTGTGAGTACATAAGGATTACAGTCTCCATGAAAGCAATGAGATTCATTCCCCATCGTATCCATTCAAGAACAATTTTCATTTTATGATTAAAAATAATGTTTAAAGACTTAATATCATTCTGAATATTAATAAGATACATCCCATCCATAACAAACATGGCATACGAAACCGAGTATATAAAGGAGAACGAATCAGTTAACACTTAAAACGAAGATAATACTAAAATATCAATATTTTAAGATCATATATGATATCATATTACTGTATATATATATTTTTTTTATAATTTACTAACAATTATTTCACCATTATATAAGAGATTAACGTACCCTCGACCAAGTAAAAGAACCAGGTAAGGGGTTTCTTATCTCAATTTTAATTCTGTGAGATTTCTATTATTCACCACTTATTTATTGCATGTGGTGTATTGTGTTCTCCCATTTTATATATATTATCATGATTATCATAATGTTAATGGTATTCTACGAATAATTTGGTTGTTATTAACTTTATTTCATACGACTCGATTGATTACAACGAAGTATGGGTTTTTCATCTCAATTTTATTCCCGTGAGATTCATGATATATTGGCCACTATTACCTTTTTTGTGGAGTATGTACTTCCACTTATTGTATTATTTTATATAATAAACATTAATTTATGGGTATTTACGTCTTCATTATATGATACTTCTTTCATGGGGTGTATGTTTCATAAGTTACCAAATCGGTAAGGGAATTTCAAATTTCAATTTCCACTCTTTGGGCTTTACACATACTTCATTGATTATTTTACTCCATGATTATGTGTGGAATGACTATTTATTTTTTTTGTAATAATTTCCACTACCCTTTATGTGGATATAATTTTGATAGAAAAAATCATTCCAATGATAAATTCTCAATTCATTGATATGAACTTGATAAGAGTAATTTTAACTCAATCTCCATTTATTGAGTTAAACATCCAATTAATTGGTGTTGTTTTTACTAGAATATGTGTGAATGTCCTCTAATTTATTTCCACTGAATATCCAATAATATTTACTGTATTTATATTTTCCACACATAATTATGTTTTTGATGTATCCTTAACCTAAGGATACAGTCTTTATAAGAAAATTCATCTCAATTTACATTCTATTGAGACTTCATTGTTGTTATACACCAATTCACCTTTATATAGTGTATATAATGTAGTACGACCTAGTATATAATTAATACCTTTATTCTCATGATATTATAATGTTTTTATTACCTCAATTATTTTTATTCAAGTTTCTCTCTTTTTCTTAGGAGCTTTAAAAAAAATATCATATTAAATGTTTTAAAGATTTCTTATTCTAAATCATTCTCATTAATTTCCATGTTTTAAAAATGGTTTTTAGGATTTATTAATTTAGAAATTAATGATTTAAAATTAAAATTCCTTTTAAAAGTTTTAAAGTGTTATGGGACAATTTGATTCAAAAATCTAGTTTTAAATGGTTTCTTGACAAATAATGTGAATGTTTAAATGTTTTCAAGAAAAAAGGGGGATATTTCTCTCAAATAGTTTTGATGATTATTTTCATCTCTGTCAATATCCTTCATTATTCTTGATTGAGGATAATATGTTACAATGAAATCTTCTATATTTTATTGAATGAGTTATGTTTGACTGTGGATGTGCCATTTTTATTCCATTCATTATTTGCGGATAACATATTGATATTTCGTATTCTTATCATAATACGAATTTTTGTGTTAAGTTTCAAACATTTCATATGAGGAATGAATTGGTCTTTTTAAGAGAATGGTTGAGCCCTCTATAGCTCCTCGATATATCAATAGGTTTCATGAGAGAAACTAGTTTCTTGGAACAAGGCCTTGACAAAATTTTATTAGTAGTCATGGGAGAAGTCCTTGACTATGTGGTTATGAAGTCTGACATTATTCATTCCATCATTATGAAAGAGGATATTGGTATTTCATGTGATTATTCGACTAGTTGAATATCCATTAGAATATGTAAATGGAATTATTTTATTTTAACTTTTACATAATCTTATAAAGTTCAATTAAAAAAAGGCTTTTGTTTTGGTCTTATACATTGCCTTAAATGTTCATGCTTATTTATGAATGGTTCAGCTTTATTGTTATCCTTACTGAGTATCTGAGATCACCCATTTCTATGTTTTATTTTTTCTAGGATACGAAGAAGTATATTATGACTGACCTACAGGGAGATTCTATGGGATCTCAGTGTTTTCTATGGAAACAATGTTGTTGTAGTTTTCCATTTTATGATGTAATTTAAACTTTATTAACTTATCTAGTACATTCAAGGATACTAAACTAATTTGTCTATCAGGATATGATCTTTTGTGATCATTCCAATGATACGTAGTAATGCACCAACTCTGGGCATCTGGGGTCAGGGCCTTACAGTTGGTATCAGAGGAAGTTTTGTACAAACCTTGGAATCTATATTTAGATAAACACTGATTAGAGCACATTAAAATAAGGAAGAAGTTGAGGATTAGTGTAGAAGAACTTCCTAGAATTTTGGTATTGTACAGATAATATGGGTTTTCTAAATAATAAATCCCTATATAGATACGAGAAGGTAGTGTTGGCTCTGGCACAGATGTACCTTGGAGTGAAAACTCCGACAAGGAGTTTTGGGCTTGACCTTGGGTATCATGGTACACGACAATGGGCCTTGCTGCACTCTTCGTTATGACACTCCCGAGAGATATGCTTAGGATAATTCCCATTTTCATTACAAACTAATTTGAAGTATTTTAATATAAGATGATAATAAATAACCATCGTTAATACTAAGGTGTGTTAGATTAAAAATTAGGTGTTATGATATTCTCTAAATGATTTTATGACTGACACTATGTTTTATTAGGTTAGTCAAAGGATGGATTCCAAGTCATAGTATAATTGAACATGATGTACAAGGTGGGAACAATATAGAAAATGAGAAACATAATGTATTGTTGATAGGTGTAAAATATATCATGTTCACTCCAAATTAGTATTCCAAAAATATGATCAACAATATATTTATTAACCAACTCTTTGACTCAACAAAGAATAGAAATGTAGTGAATTATAAGAGCTCCAATAGAGGAGACCATGGAGAAAAGAAATCTCAATTTGAATCATGCATGAAATGTGGAAGGAGACACCTAGGTAAGTTTCTTAATCTAACAACGAAATGCATTATGTGTGGGAAATAAGGACAGAAAGTAAATAATTGTCACGGAAAAATGAAGTGTATTATGGATGAAAATAAAAATGATCCTAAGAATCTATTTACACTCATTAGTCCTAATTGTAGGGGACATGGGAATTACCCAACTGAATTCCCTATTCTATAAGATATCCACTTGGTCAAGGAATAACCTATGTTTAAATGTATGGATGGTCAAATGTTAAAAGTATTAGTGCTCTTTGTTGATGGTATTACTTTGGAAGACTTTTCTCTTATGTATAAACCTGCAGTTTATTATGTGAAAATGATATTTTAGGAATAATTGTGTTTTCTATTCTGGATATAGTTATAAATAACCATTTTTGTTTATAAGATCCATGAAATATAGGCAATTACATGTTATTAAATTTTGCAATGAAAATGCGAGGTATGAGATAACATTGGGGGTGAAATTATGTTATAGTTATTTTGAGTAATTTATCTCATTTTTGGAGTGTAATAAAATATTTTTTTTGAAAAATGAAAACACATAGACTGTGTGAAAACCCGTTGCATCAGAAAAATATGTAGGAATCAAACCCACAACCATAGTGCAATAGGGATTTATTGCCTACAACTAACTACGTGAAGCCCCTGGTTAGTGTGACTAATTATATTTTGTTAAATGATATTATTGATCAATAATATGTTTATTTGGGATATTATGTTTTATCAAATGGATATCCTTATTATAGGAACATTCTTTGAGGATTAAGTGATAAATGATATTCTGGAAGACGTTCGCTCTGTTGGGAATACTATATGCCTATGGAAAAAAGAATACTATGGGATTTCATTTTACGAGTAATGGTGGATTTCTATCTATGTTTTTATTGTGGATTTATTTCTATTTGGGTTATTGATGGAAATGATTAACCTATCATAGAGAATATGTGATTAGGTTAATTACCTATATGTATGTGACTTTAAGAGTAGTCGATGTTATTTGGAAATACAATTTAATGTCGAAGACTACATAATAAAATTCTTCAATGTTTTGGGTTTTAATATTAGTTTGGATTATATTGATGGATTTTATGGACAATTTTTTATTGAATGGTATGTATTGAACATTGGGTATTTTTGGTTTAATTTTTTAAATTATGATAAGTATTTATTTCTCTAATGGATTATCCTTTTTGGGGGTCATCTGATCTTGTACTAACTATTTTAGTTTTGGTTAATCTCTAAATACAAGGTGATTATATATAGTTTATCCATTGTGGATTATACGATTCTCTATAAGTTGATGATAGAACTTCATGTGTGACCAAGTCATCTTGAATACTCATCGTTTGAAAAAAAGTTGACTTAGTGGTAGAAATTTATTAATGGATGAAACTGTACTACAAAAGTAAGTATATCTTTTTATGTTCTTAGTAAATCTCATAAATAAATTCCTCAACATTAGGAAACTAATGAACGTTTATATCATCACAAGTATGTGGTTTTCTTGTTGTTAACTTTCCCTTAATCATTTTTTCTATCACTCTCCACTGGAACATGACACTTGTTTTATCTTCCATATCCATGTTTTCCTACATGAAATCCTAGTTTGGGTTATATTGGTTGACCTTTTACTTATCTTTCATTCATTTAAAGAGTTAGTTATACTGACTCTTTTTCAGATGTGGGACTTTCAATGAAGTTCCCAAGCCCAATTTTAAAATTCCGCGGATGCAATTTCCAAATGGGGGAAGAATGTAACACCCCAATATTTCATAGCAAGTTATTTTCTTTAATTCAATAGCTTGTGCTACACGCAACACTGAGTTAGAGTGCACTATGACTTAGCAAACTAGTGCTTCAAAAGTAGTTATGTAAAGTATTAACTGAATTTTGAATTTTATATACACCAAATAATTTTAGAATCCATATTATTTTTATCTTAGACATAACATAAAAACAAATTCATTTTTTCAGATAAAAGAAGTATTTTTCCAAAAAATACAATTTCACTACCTTTTATGAAAAACACTTTTTAAACCCAATATTTGACACTTTTATATATTCAATTTAATGAAATAAAATTCTTCCTTAGAATCGGGACTTTAAAAATTATTTTGGATAAAATTTTGGAACATGTTTAATAATTTTTTTATTTTTATGAGTAATGAAAAATACTAAATTTTAATTGAAAACAACTTTTTTATCCGAAATACATAATATTGATTAATTATGTATTTAAATGGTTTGTATGTATAATTATATTATATTTTTATCATTTAATACAATTTAGGAGATTATAAGTATTTTCACATTAAAATTTGACATAAATACCTGTCAATATTTTGATAGTTTTTACTTTTTAAAAAACCTACTTTTTGGTTTTGACAATGGCAGATAATTTTACATTAATTAATGAAACATCAAAGTTTTGAATTTGGTAAAATAGAATTGATTTTTTAATTTTTAATATCACAATTAGCTTAGGATAATTTTTTTTTTCTGAAAACATTCAATTTTTGATGAATAGTGAAAAACACTACGTCATAGTTTAATACCGACTTTTTATTTAAATAATTATTTATTTTTTATTTAAATTTATTTTATGTAAAAATAGATATATAATACCTATATAAGTTCAATATAATTCATTGGAGTAATTTTATAACACAATTAGATGTATAAAATTTTATTGAACTTTCTATCGTGTTTTCCACCTCTTAGGAGGATTTGCAAATTTACATAAAACTTAATTTTACCACTTATGTGAGATGAATTTTTAAAATCCGAGAGACACTGTTGATATAAGTAAGTAAAATGTGGTTCAATAAGATGAAAATTATTTTTGGTGAATATTATCATTTTACTTTTATTTACCACGATTAAAAGTAAATAGGGTAATTAAAGGTAAAAATGATATTATTATTACCCTAACACATGTCATAATTCTATTATATAAGTTTAATTCGACCAAATAAAACCATAGTAATAAAATATTATCCTTTATGTCCACTTGGATTAGATTAGGTCATTTGTTATTATTTAATTCAAAGAATAGTTAAAAGTGTTAAATTCCATGTTTAATAACTAAACCATTTTTATATAGGGTTACAGATATGATAAATTTGACTAAAAATATCCATTAGAAAGATAAGAAAATTAATTACATAATGGTATTTTATTGATATTTTTAGACATTAAATAATATAATTTATTTATCACACAATAATGATATAGTAATTACATAATTAAGGAAATATTAAAATAATTGATATTATAAATATCAAAATAAAAGTAATTTGAGAGTTTTTAGGAATTACACTAATTTTCTAGGATAATATGAAATTTTAGGGTTGGTTAGATGAATTATTATATGAAATTTTAGGGTTGGTTAGATGAATTATTTTCAAAGTAATAATTCTATTATGAATTTTGCAAAAACAAAATACCAAATAGTGTTAAAATTTACATAAAAGTGTTTTTAAAACAAATATTATAATATTAATTGATATACTATTCCTAAAAATATAAGGTTCAGAAAAATACTTATATAATGATAGCTGTATCATTAATGAACCACTTGGGGCTCTCATGGAAGTATATAGTATGTTTAATAACCATATTATATAAAAATACAAAGAGACATGTTAAAAGTCAAACTATTTAACTAAGAGTAAAATCTAAGAGATATGGTTAATATAGTTACCCAACCAGTCAAAAACAAATTTGTTTAGTATTTTTCGACCCATCCCCAACTTAGACTTTTCATATTTCATTTCAGATCCATTATAAACCGAAAATTATTTTATTTTAAAATTATATTTCTAGCTTTTCCTAAGGTGCCCCTCACCACTCTTACAAAAGGGCACTCACCCTTCTCTATAATTCACACCTTCAAAGGCAATAGTATCAGCCAAACCCTACCAAAATATCCTCCCAACTCACCTATATTCATCCTAGAGGACATACTTTAGTCAGAAAACTGACATATGGATCCCTTTTGACCAAATCAAACGGAATAACATGAAGAAGAGTTAAATATTCCATCACCACTTTCAAGTTAATTTCTTCTTCCACTTCCTCTTTCTTTGTTGTTTCCATTATAACATAATAAATCTAGTATATTCTATACACAGTGATGTTATTATAAATATGCTACAACAATATTCATTATTCTTTCCATCCTTCGAATGACATGTCACCATACGAGCGTACGTACTGCTTACCGTCTCCATATCGTGGTGTAGTTGTTATTCAATACATTATTCATTGGATGGGTATAATAATGATGTATAATTGGTGTAAATAATAAATATAACTTGATAATTATTCTGTATATATGATATACCAACTAATTATATATGATTTTAATATCAAAATAATGATATTGTTGCTCGTGCGTACGTATGGATTACCGTCTCCATGAATGCGATGAGATTCATTCCCCATCGTATCTATTCAAGAATAATTTTCATTTGATGATTAAAAATAATGTTTAAAGACTTAATATCATTCTGAATATTAATAAGATACATCCCATCCATAACAAACATGGAATACGAAACCGAGTATATAAAGGAGAATGAATTAGTTAACATCTGAAACAATGATAATACTAAAATATCAATATTAGAAGATCATATAAGATATCATATTAATGTATATGGTTATTTTATAATTTAATAACAATTATTTAACCATTATAAAAGCGATTATCGTACCTTTGACCCAAAAAATGTACCAGGTAAGAGGTTTCTTATCTCAATTTTAATTCCTTGATATTACCATTGTTCTCCACTTCTTTATTGCATGTGGTGTATTGTGTACTGCCATTTGATAAATATTATCATGATTCTATTTATATTCATGGTATTCTTTATTTATTTGTAATTTATTAACTTTTTTCATATGACTCGATTGATTACAATGATGTCGGGGTTTTTCATCACAATTTTATTACTGTAAGATTCATTTTATATTCGCCACTATTTCCTTTTGTGTGGAGTGTGTACTGCCCCTAATTTTATTATTTTTGTAATATAAATTAATTTATTGGTATTTACAACTTCATTTTATGATACTAATTTCATGGGGTTTATGTTTCTTAAGTTACTAAATAGGTAAGGGAATTTCGAATTTCAATTTCTACTCATTGGGCTTTACGCACACTTCATCGATTATTTTACTCCATGATTATGTGTGGAATCAAAATTTATTATTTTTGTAGTAATTTCCACTCCCATTTCTATTGATATACTTTTGATACACATAATCACTCCATTGATAAATTCTCAATTCATCGATATGAACTTGATAAGAGTAATTTTAACCCAACCTCTATTTATTGAGTTAAACAACTAATTCATTGGTATTGTTTTTACAAGAATACGTGTGAATGTCCTCTAATTGATTTAAACTAAATATCCAATCATATTGAGTGTATTTATATTTTCACACATAATTATTTCATTGAATTATCCTTAACCTAAGGATACAGTCTTTATAAGACATTTCATCTCAATTTACATTCCATTGAGACTTCTTTGTTGTTATACACCAATTCACTTTTATATGGTGTATATAATGTACTTTGACAAAGTATATCATGAATCCATTTATTCTCATGATATTAAAATGTTTTTATTACCTTAATTTTTTTTATTCTAGTGTCTCTGTTTTTTTATAACTCTAACTAAAATATCATTTTAAATGTTTTGAAGATTTATTATTCAAAACCTTTCTCATTAATTTCCATTTTTAAAAAATGTTTTAAGGATTTATATATATAGACATTAATATTTTAAAATTATAATTCCTTATAAAATTATCAATGTGGTATGGGACACTTTGATTCAAAAATCTATTTTAAATAGTTTCTTGACAAATAGTGTGACTTTTAAATGTTTTCAAGAAAAATGGGGATATTTCTCTCAAATAGTATTGATGATTATTTTAATCTATGCCAATATCATTCATTATTCTTGATTGAGGTTAATCCATTACAATACAATCTTCCATATTGTATTGAATGAGTTATGTTTTACTGTAGATGTGTTATTTTATTTCCATGCGTGGTATATGGATAATGTATTGACATTTCGTATGAAAGTTTTAATACGAATGTTTATGTTATGTTTCAAACTTTTCATGTGAGAAATTTATTGGACTTAGTAAGTGACAGGTGGATCCCGCTATATCTCCTTGGTGTATCGGTTGGTCTCATGAGACAAACTACTGTGTTGGCACAAGGGATTGGGAAATTCTTATTTCTAGTCTTAGTACAAGGCCTTGACTTTGTTGTTATGAAGTATGGTATTATGAATTCCATCATTATGAAAGTGTCTATTGGTATTTCATGTGATTATTCAACTAGTAGAATATCCATGTGAATAAGTAAATATAATTATTTGATTTTATATTTTCCATATTATGCTGAAGTTCAAGTTTAAAAGCTTTTGTTTTAGTCTTATACATTACCCTAAATGTTTATACTTATTTATAAAAGTATCCTCTTTATTTTTATCCTTACTGAGAATATGAGCTCACCCATTTCTATGTATTATTTTTCCCATGATGTGAAGAAAATTATTATTAATGACCTACAGGGATAGTCTATCGGATCTCATTGTTGTCTATGGAAACAATGTTGTTGTAGTTTTCCATTTTATGATGTAATGTAAACCTTATGAATGTATCTATAACTTACAAGGCTTGTAAAATAATCGGTCTTTCGAGACATAATCATTTGTGATCATGCCAATGATACATAGTAATGCATTGACTCTAGGCTTCTGGGGTCAGGGCGTTACATTCTTGTATCATGGATCTAATGAGCTAGGTTTTCCTCCCGTATGTGGGTTAATTTATGGTTTCCATTTTTGATGATATTGTGGTGTATTCATTCTCTAATTATGACTATACCACCCATATTTAGGTCATGGTAAATACACTAATAGAGGATTGTCTGTATGCTAATATTTTTAAATCCCTCTTATGATGTGATAAAATCCCCCTCTTGGGTGATATCATCTTGGAATGAGGACTTTTACTTAACATAGTGTAATTGAGAGCATTGTTTTTTTCTAGAATCTGAAGAACTTATTTCATATTTACAGTTTATTTGGCGATAATTTCTAATATAGATGTTTCACCTAGGATTTCTCATGCCGTTTAGTGCCACTTATAGGCATGAAAAAGAAGGGTGTGAAACTAGAATGGTTTGAAGCATGTGAAGTTTTCTTTTAAGAGTTAAAGGGAAAATGACATTAGCGCTGATACTAATTCTACAAGATCTTGGAACGACCTCTACAATTTAATAAAATGCATCATATGGTTGTCTTGGAGCTGATATAATGAAGGATGATTGAGTTATTGAGTATGGTTCTCATTAGTTGATGCCTTATGAGAAGAAATAACCAAAAAATGACCTCAGGTTCACATTTGTTGATTATGACTATTATTTTGGATACATTGTCTATTGGGAGATAATTTTCTTGTGTTCATGGAACAGAAATCATTAATCAACTCTTCATAGAGTGGGATCAAAATCTCACGTAGCGTAGGAGAGTCAACTACCTAGAATCATTTGACCTTGATATTTCCTAGACTACCAGAAAAAGAAAGTCTATAGTCGATGCTCTAAGTTAAAGGAATTATACACATGTTGTTTCGGAATCCAGTGTTGAATAGAAGCTCATTGTCATATTCTAAAAGATTCATAATGGGGTTCAGGATGATCATGTTATACTATTCTCTCAGCCTTAGTGGTGACATCTGATATCCTAGGGTGTGTAAGGTTGGTGCAACAATCTGATTCTGAACGAATTACCATACAACAATGTTTCCTAGACCACAATACGTATTTTTGTCAAACAATCAATAAGAATGATATTTTATTATTCTGTGGGTGTGAATGGGTTCCAACAGACATCATAGAGGATTTGATGTTAAAATTACACCCCTTGGAATAGGAGATTCACACTTATGTCACCAAACTGTATCAATATCTATGAATCCAATATTAGTGGATGATCATGAAACATTGGATACATAGATTCATTACTTAATGTTTCACCTGTTAGTAGGTTAAGCTGGAACAATAACATTTACTAGGTCTTCTTCAGTCATTGTCCACTCCAAAGTGGAAATGGGATAAGGTTTTCAAGGACTTCATGATTAGTATACATGGAAAACCTCATGTTAATGATGAATTGTTAGTTTTAATTAATCTTATGATGAAGGTTTACCAATTTCAACCTCCGAAAGAGACCTTCTTAGTAGATGATATTGGGTTTTTTTTGTCAAAGAGATTTCACATCTTCGTGGAGCTCATCATTCTATCATTTTGGGCAGTGACGCTTGGTTAAGGACATGGTTCTAGTATGGATTAAGGAAGGCCTTGGGTACATAGGTGCGTCTGAGAATGGTCTATCACTCATAGACTGATGTATAGAAAGAGTATACAACTAATGTTCTAGAGGACATTCTCAATGCATGTGTCCTTGAAATTTTACATTATTTGGAGAGACATATTATTATTGTTGAATTTTCATGTAACAATAGATTTCAGGATACAATGATTATAAATCCCAATGATGCCTTATATAGATGGCCTTATTTCTCATCTCTGTGTTAGATAGTGTTAGGGGAAGTAGATATTCTTGGACTAGACATCCTCCAAGAGATTATAGAGTAAGTCGAGCTGATCATGATGCACATGATAAAATATCATTCCAGACAGCTATTATATGCCATCATATATGTTGGAAACGCTTGAGTTCTAGGTTGGAGAATGGGTTTTCGTGTGAGATTCATCTATTTTGAGACATATAAATATTCCTAATTATGGAATTTTATTACTGATATGTGATGGACAGTTAGAGGGTGTGAAATAGAATGAGCTAGTGGATTACCGGTTTGATATTACTATGATATACTAGTCCATACATGATGTTTTCCATGTATCTAATCTTCCCCAATACCATCATGAGCTTCCACACCTCATTTATCCAAATGAGGATGAGCTAGGTTTGGATGCTTCCATTATGAGTATCTGGTGCAGCTTCCAGATCAAATCATGAAGCCAATCCAAGGAAAGTTTATTCCACCTGTAGGGGTGTTATAGAAGAACATATAGGTACATGATGATATATGGTAATACTAAGATCATATATAATATCAATGGATGTAACTCTTTGTTGATATTACCTCTTTATCCTCAAAATTCCAACTTGGGGATGAGTTTCTATAAGTAGGGGAGGTTAAAATGACCATAGTTTTTAACTAATGTACGAATCGTTAATTTGATTTTTTTTACTTCCTTAAATGGATTTAATTATGTCTCAAAATATTGTCATTTAGGTGAAGTGAGCATCTAGGCTCATTGGGTGCCCTTTGTTTTTTAAAATGGGCTATGTGTCTAGGCTGTGTAGTTTGTCTGAACTGTTCAACTATAGACAAGGGAACTGCAAGCCCATATGTTTTTCTGCAATCGTGTAATCCTAGGTGCATGGTTGTGAGTACCGATATAGTTTTGGTGCATAGGCTTAATGAATGTATTCCGCATTGTTAACATACCATGCATAGAAAACATGGAATATTGGGATTTTTGGGAATAATTATTATTTTATCCACTCTTTAGATATTAAGAAATTACTTCCTTATCCCTTGTTTCCTAGCATCCAAATTGGGGGGATTGCACTCTTTGATCTCAAGAACCCTCCTTAGCATGGGTTTTAGCTATAGAATCCTTCTGTTATACATTTTCAAATCAATAAATGGCACAAGTTATCTTAAGGGTGTTGGAATGAAACATATATCTCTTCTAAAAGACATATAATTTATGGTTTATATTGATAGAGTCATCATTGACACGATATGATAGGGGGAAAAAACTTTTCCATTTTAGTTTTAGTTGTTTTTTAGTTATTTCTTTGTTCCACATGTCGACCTTTGTAGAGCATCTCAATTGTCTTGGTTATATTATTTTTAAATGACACTAGATCCATGATATAAGTGAATTTGTTAGTATTTTATTTTTTAGGAATCAAACATACACAATATGGATACCCATAGTAGTTCCAACATGAAATTATTCATTTTATCCAAATGGATAAATATACTCAGATCCCGATTTATCTTATATCATGAATTTTCATTAAAAATTACGTTGAGACAAGTGAAATTAATGTATTTCATTGTTCTTCATTGGTTTTGATCTATATAGTTGTTTAATTTCCTAAATTGGCAATTTTGTTGTCACATGGCCTTACAAAAGAAAATCAAGCCGTATATTTGAATTTTATATGTTAAGAAAATTAGAAATTTTTTGTTTCTATAAGACGGATAGGGAATGATGGACACTTCTTTCAGGGTTAATTGGTTTAAAAAATTATTGGTTTTATAGAATGGTTCACCCTTTCTCTTTCAATTATTTTATAAAATGGGACCATGTGAAATGAATTGTTTTGTGGAAAATAAACCAGATTCATCGATGGTGAACCCATTTCATCATTAATTCTTTATATAAATGATAAATGTTCATTGGGATGCCATTAATTACTTGAATATGGTCAATGTAATACATGAGCGGTTTTCTCTCATTTGTCATGTGGTATATTTGATCACACCTTGGATTTGTTATGAAAGTCTTAACATCATGCCATAAAAGGTAATGTCATATGATCATTTTAGTTAATATTAACATGTATATATATTATAAATTATTATTCCATATTGTATATGGATGAACGGGGTTGTGATATCCCTTGGAAGGGGAGACTATATGAGCTTCCCTGATGGCGAAATGAGATTGATTGTGAGAGCTCCCCTATTGATGGATGCCTTTGGGTTATGTTTCGGTCCAGTCAAGATGAGTATACCATGGGATAGAGAGTGATCATCAATTTGGGACATGGGTTGGAATGGGAGATGATACCTTGGTATATGATGTTCTACATTTATGTTCTGGTCGATCACAACATATATCTATTTATAAATAAATATACTATATATATTCTTACATGATCAGACATACCATCCATGAGACAAAGTAGGTAGAAATTATATTTTTCCTTTAATAATCTAATTAGGTGGTTATTTGTTAATTCCACCTTACATTTCTTCCCAATTATTACCTATGACTTTTTTACATTTGATTACCTAGTTATATTACACATAGACACCATTGGTGGATTCCTTCTGAGATTTTTATTTCACACTATAATAGGACCACCCATGGAACCCAATAATACTATGATTTTCTGGAGTAAGATAAGGGTAAATTCCCTTATATATGTTTTTTATATATGTACATAGCTGGATTTTAGGAGTAGAGGATAATTCATAGGCTCAAGATGCTCACATTTTTTTATCATTTTTTACGTTTGTAATATTGTATAGCATGATGTTTATGCTCATACATTTTTGTTTTATCTGCATGCCATGAATCATTGCATCACACACTTCCTTTGAATATTCTACTTAATTTTCTAGGATATTTTTTTATTCACTTATTCATCATATTGTTTATTTAATTACTAGTTATACAACAACTTTTTAATGCAACTGTCTATTATTTTATGGTTCATATACTATTTCCTATTTTTTAAATTTGGTGTGATACTCTAACATGAGGGTATAGTGTACCCACTATACGACACTAACACCCTTGTAGATCTTCTATAACCTCTTATGTAAGGGCATATTAACCAGAGGCTATTTGGAAAACTGGGTTAGGATCATGGGTTATGTGGCATCTGGGTCCGATACATCACATCCTTCAAATATGTCACCAAAAATAATGTCCCAAATTTTCTTACAGAAATTTAATGTAGGATATATCTCCAATGGTAAGATATGGGACACTCAAATAACCTTCTCATGCATATCCATTGAAATAAAAATCATCCCCAAGTATATCACATGGTTCTTTCCATATGTAAACTAATGATCAAGGGAATATACAAAGACAACTCAGTATCTCCAAGAAATCAAAAATATAATCAACATGTTGGGAATTTATGATATTTTGTAAAAAAAATATTAATATTCTATTATCTAGAAAATAAAACCTATTACACCTACCTCACACATATGAAAATGCATCACTGAGAGCACTTCAATCAGTCGACTAGAATATTTCGATTCACACACGGAACAACTCTTTGTCTTCCTAATCAATGTGTTACCTAAAAAAATTTCCATTCATATAATATAAATAATATCAAATTCATAATCATTAGATAATAACATAAACCTATGTTGTATTAATATCATGTATAAAATGGTTAAAACATACCACTATATCTTATGATCACTAAAATACAAAAAATACTTGTTTATTAGGTAATATCTCCACAACATCATGGAAAACACAATAGTATCTTACTCAGGATTATGGGTGGCATTGTCACACTCATAGGTATATAGCTACTAATAATCGTAAGCATCAACCAATCTTTAATGTTTCATAAAAAACTAGTTGCATGACATGAAGTATCATTGAAATCCTTAAACTAGAGTCCCTCTATTATAAATGAAATGGATGAATGATAATCATCTACTTTATAAACCAGATAGATATTGGGAACTTTTCATTCTATAGGAATGGTTTTTATTTCAAGGAAATGACTTCCATATGAGTTGAATCTTGAGATAAATCAGTTATTAACCTCCTATAATAACCTATAAGAACAAAAAATATTGTAACCATTGGTATTATCATAGGGGATTCCCAAGGAAATATTTCCTGTATAAATAATGGTTCCACCACTACTCCAATATTGGAGAACACATTCCCCATGAAATAGACATCATGATCTTAAAAATAACCCTTTGGATTCTTCCTGAACAGCTACTCATAACGCTGAACACTAAAAATAAGACATGCATGCTCTAAATTATCATCATCAGACTTGGAGTACATGAAAATTTATTCATTGAAAAATAAAATATACATATCTAGGAACATTATTAAAACTTTTTTTATTAAAGAAATTAAAATAGATAGATAATTAAACAAACAGAATAGCGTCACAATGAACTCACAATTCCCATTATGATAATGAGATGCATTCTTTAGAATATCCTCACCTTTAACCCATTTCTTATGATATCATTACAAAAACACAATATTAATGAACTGGAATTATAACTTTAAATGATTAAATAAATCATCAATCTACTACATAGGATAACAGTTCCTAACAATCCCCCAGTTCATGTGATGAAAATTAAAACAAATCCACAAACCACCATCGCTATTCTTAATGAAATAAATAGTTCAACCTATCGTAACACAGACAGAAGAAAAAAACAAAATCCAGTGCTTCATTTAATTATATGTGAAAAAATCCTAACTCATAATCATTCGTTCTATATAAATAATTTTAGATAGGATACACACCTAATTGAAACTCTATCCAAAACCCGACCTACCGCTGAGGGGGTAAAACATTAATCTTCACTTGAAATATATCATGGTACTATTCGAAAACCCTACGAAATACTATTTTGTGTACCAAAGATTATATTGAAATAAACTCATTCATTACTTATGAAATGGATTAAACACACCTACAACCCATCTAAGGCTCTCAATAATCAACAAACACTGGTGGATCAATATCAAAATCATATAAAAAATTTTCTTCAAGAATTAATCCACGATATCTTTAAACAAATAAAAAATAAACATGATAATGATGATTATGTATAAATAGATACATGAAAATTTGATTTCTACCAACATGTGGTGCTACCCCATGATGTTCTCAAAGTCGTTACATACTTCTTATAAGTAATCCCATCCTCTAACTGTTTTGATCAATGCCAAATAAGAGGAATCATCTATACATAGTGTTCCAAAGAATATATAAGTGACAATGATACAAAATAGTGTGTAGATCTAAAATAAAAATAATTATCCACCCATGATGAAAAAATTACCTTGAATTATGTATGGGTGGATCGATGAAATAAAAACTAAATCATGAAGGTGGTCATGATCTACTCCACAACCTCTCTGAACCTAGTAAGGGCAACCTCCGCAAGCATATTAGTCACTCTATAGAAAAGGAGAATCTTGAGGGAATACTATTCATACCCTAACACATATATATTCATCAAAATTATGAGGAAATCGTTTCTACATCTCTCTTGGATGAAAATAATCTAATAGAGTTACATGATTATAGAAACTCAGGTCGAGCATACATGGACATTACATAATTTTATATCATCATTCTTAACAATATAGACACACATGCATGAGATCCATAATAGTTTATCATGTCTAAAAAATTAGAATCATAACCTTATAACATGGTAAAATATCTTCAAAATCTGCCTTAAATATCTCTCCCTTTATTATTCATACTTAAAACCTTTCTTTATAGCCGATGGATGATAATCATAATAAAGGGGTAATATCAAATTCTTAGGAAGGTTATTTAAAGGATTTACATTAGAATAAAATAAATATATGGTTAAGAGGACATGAGAATAATATATTAAGATCATACCATACCTATCAAATATAATATACAGGAGTCATGGAAGAAGTTTTGGATGTTTATAAGCCATGAATTTTGTTGAAATCAAGAGTATAATCCATAAAATAATATCACGTAAATAAAAAAAATTGTTTTAGACACAAAATCATATTTAATTATTTCCATATAATTCAAATAATCATTCCCAATTCCATAATTATATTATAATATGACTCCGCATAACATCATTATATTCATGGTTCACTATCATTATGATATTAGTAGTCACATTTGAATCTAATGCCCATATTATTTGTATAGGTTCACTCAACATACCATCTTAGTAGTCACGGTTCACTCCCATTGACATCTTAGTCAAAAAGGTTATCTCTCGAGGAATTATTAGTAGTATAGGTTCACTACCTATACTATATTGGTAGTAATTGATCACTAACATGACCTTCTTAATAGTCAAGGTTAACTCCCCTGACTATCTTAGAGGAAAACATCATTTATGGAACATACATCACTCTCCATTCCAGCCATGTCTATATCATGAAATATAAATCCTTACCCAAATCATTTAAGGAAGATATGGGTCCCACCCATCTCATAATGAAATCATATATACCTCTTCTAAAAGATCATAATAGAATATTTCATAACCCATGGAAAAAAATTTCATTCATAAACAAGTAATAATATAATAACTTATGAAAAATTGAGATGTTTTATAATCATTTATTCAAATCATAACCCATGAAAAGAACCGACTTTCAGTAACTTTTAGCAGATGAAATGAAGCTTCGTTCATATATATCATTCCATAAAAACATCATATATTTAGAGAAATATTATTAATGGATCCTTGCAATCATTTTACTAGGGAGGTATGAGTGTGACCAACATATGTCATATTAGATGTAAAATAAATTTGAATTACCATTTCAGAAAAATATTTAATGAAATATTCTTTATGAAATGATTTTTTTTTAAAAAAAATTGATGATGATTTTATAAGTAAATAAACCAGAAAACATATAATGATATTTTAAAACATTTTAAAAAACAATACCCTTTAAAACATTTAAAAAAAATGAAAAACATATGAAAATATTTTTCAATGAAAACTTATTAAATAGGGTTCAAATAATTTCAAAATAAATTTTCATTGAAAATACATTTAAAACTTATAAAAAATATTTATGGTTATTTAAATCATTATATCTCAAATTAACATTTTTAGATAATATAAAGGGAGCTTTAAAAAAAGTTTAAAAAACTTTTTTTAAAAAATTGAAAACAAAATATCATTGAAATTTTTTTTTATATCAAACCATTTCCATAATATTAGGGGAAAATTACGAAAAATAACATTTTAAACATACTATTGAAGCATACTGGTAATGAGGGTCATGATGGCTGATATGTTTGTATATTTCGAACATTGATTTTTGCACTACAAAAAAGTTTAGAAAAGTTCCATGATCTGAAAACATAAATAATATTCAATTTTTATGAAATTTAAAAAGGTAATACATGGGTAAAAATATTCTTCAAACATCATTGGATTATATTAAAACAATTTTAATAACATTTTAAAAGTCTTAGTTTAGAAAGAACACCGATTTCTCACTAAAAGAAGAAATAATGTCAAATTTTCATGAAAAAATTCTTACTTATATTAAGTACAAAATATTGGAAAATGGAACAATTAAATGAATAAAACATAAATAATATAAGATTAATAAAATTAATGAGGGTTCATGAAAAGTTGATCATTAGATTTCATTAATGGAATCATAATCATAAATAATCTCGATAAATGATGAGATTATAACAATAAAAACTAACCACTTTAGTAAATATGAACCACAATAAAACTGAAAGAATAAAATAATAAGAATAATAAAATTTCCATAAAATAAGTATATTAATGATTGAAAATTTGAAATGTATTGTATACACCTCATAGAAAAATATAGTTTCACAACATGTAATATATCCAAAATAAGTAAATTTGATAAAAAAAATTATATTATTAATATGGTTTCTTTTGAACAATAAAACCTATAAAAAATATTATCAAATGGATATTTTAATACCAATATATTAAATTATTAAAATCATATATGAAATCCATGGGTATTATTGATACCACATATAATAAATAGTATGTAAACATGGCTTGTGTCTCACATAAAATTAATGTTTGACGAGAAAACTGATAACATAAGTCTTGGATTACTTTGTAAACTTTTAAACCAATTATTTAATAAATATAAGTTTATTATATAGATAGCACAAGATTATATAATTATATATAATACTTTATATAATTTTATTATGACTTAATATTAACAATTTATTAAATATATATTATTAACGGTACGTTTCAGGTAATATATGTGTTATTGTTTATTTATGCTTTGAATTTTTATACATTATACTCCTATATAGATCATGATTTATTTATTTAAAGAAATAAACAAAAATATAAATATAATATATATTTTTATATATTTATTAATAATAATCTATATAATATATATATATGAAATCGAATACCCAATTCATGGATATAGTAGTTCGTATGTATGCTTGAACGATGTTTCCATTTAATTTTCATATAGAAAGTAATAATTTAATTGAAATATATATATGTTTATATATATATATTATAATTAAATTATAATTATTATGTCATACATATCATTACAGTTCACTAAACACACCCTATGTACATTCAATGTAGTGTGTGAATGAATCACATCACTTTGAGAAGGTGGTAGTCAACATTTCCCCAAAAAATCATATTTAATCAAAACTAAAAGAATGGGAATATTTGATATATTATAATTAAATAATACTAAACATATAAAAAATATAATATAAATAAAACTATATTACATTATACATCATAATTACCAACCATGAATTGTGGTAAAAGAAGAACGAATAACATCGTTTTGTGAGGCAGTAGTTCATCGTACACAAGAACAGTTAGTTCACAACCCATTAGATGAAAGTGCATGAAACTGTAGGTATAACCATTAAAATATAACCATATAAGTTTATTTATGTTTATTATGTTATTATATATTAATTTAATATAAATATTTTTGGGTGCGGAGAATGATACTAAAAAAATGAGTTTGAGGAAGGATGTTACCTCTTATTTGTGTAACCCATTCTTTTTCTCCAAAACGATTACATAGATAGATTGAGGTCTGATGGGATTCATATTAGATTAATTTAGGGATTTTTTTATCATATTTTATTATATTTTGGTTTAAAATTGGCTTTATAGGTTTGAATAAGATGGATAGGTGGGTTCCATTTTATAGTGTAAGAGGAGTGGCATTCGTGTAAATTTTGGAAAAAGAAATTCATCCCACAATTTTCACATATAATTTGGATCCAATAATAGATCCAATTATTTCCAATGTATTATATGGTTTGAATATAATAAAATGGATATTGTACAAGTTTCTAGGTAATTTTGGCTATCATGTTTAATTTTTATCCCCTTATGAGTCTAATTTTCTTCTTAGTCATTGTAATTAATAAAAATTAAACACACTAATAATATAGGAAAGAACTAATTTGAAATTATTATAAATTATAAATTATACTGGTTCAAAATATTGAATACTTTTTTCTAATATACAATCACCGAAGATATATAAATTAATTTTATTTAAATCCCTCATACATGATGACAATTATGGTTTGTAAAGTTAAAATGATCGAAAGATTACTATATTTTTATCTAGATTCAATGTAAAATTTAATAAAATAACCTAAATAATATTAATTTTGCATAATTTATATAATTATACATTGAATCCAATTATAGGTATGACTAATTATTTTAAATTAATCTGGAGAAAAACCTATTTTGAATTAAAATATTTTATCATTCAATATTATTCAAAAAATGAAACTTCACAGTAAAACGCCTAAAATTCACCATAACTAAAATTTTATTTTTCAATTCAAAAAATTATGTTTATTTTTAAATATTATATTCTTAAAATTTAAAAAAATATTTTTTAAATGGGGTTTTTATTAAAATATTGTAAACATACATTATGAAAATATAGGCTTTTATCTGTGATATGTTTGTTCTTATATTATGGTTATCAAATATATTAGATGAATGTATAACAATATTTTATTTTATATAAAAATATATAAATCATTAATATAATTCACCAATAGTAATTAATTTAATTTATTAGAGAGTTAGTTCATTGTGAGATGAAAGTAATATTTATATAAACATTCCCTTTATAATCAAATGGTTCTTATTTTAAATTAAAATTAATTTTAAACAAGTGAGTTCATTTATTTATTATCATAGGTTAGTTATTAATATTAATAACCTCAATCATGATGTCTTGGTTATATATCATTATATTAAATAATAATATTTTGTAATAATATATTATTATTTTTAGATTGAGTTATGTGTGTTACGCAAGATATCGAGGAAAGTTAGTCTTGGGTGTATCGTAAGCAAGATTCAATGTTCCGTGTGGAGAAAGATAGACATTATATTTCTTGTAGTTAATGATTAACATAGCATTACATATAACATAATATAAAAATATTTATTTTATATAATGAAACTATTGTTATTGTTGAATGAAATTCTAAATATCAAAAATATAAATTTAACTCAAAAATATTAAAAAAAACGCAGTGTGTTACATTCTACCCATATTAAAATGAATTTAAACCTTGAAACTCATCTCGGTTATCAATGGATTAATACATTAAAGATACATTCATATAAATCGCATCATAAAAATGTATACTAAAATGTCATTTTAAAAAGAAACATTGGATCAATATTTGTTACCCGACGTAACCCAAGACTAGGTTCATATAAGGGGGAACAACACTGGAAAGTTAAAATATAAACATGGACGAGAAAAATAACTCTCAAATTATCCTAGATTGTTAAATAGATCATTGTTAGTATAATTTTTACAATCAAAATTCCATAAATATATGATGATAAAATGGGAAATTCAATTAATTGGAAACAAAGGTCCTAAGATACCATTTTGGCTTTCATGATCATTTTCCCTAAATTTGAAAAATATATCAATTCATAATTTTAAGAAAACCATAACCTTTTTTATTCCTAGATCAACATAAAATTCATCTCTCCTTCAAAAAAATGAAGGAGAATTCGTTATTCAAGAAGCATTAATAGATCATGAGATCTATGAATATAATGATTGGCCATTCCATCTGTTTTGATCACAACAGATTGTTAGCACATGTTCTTTGATATAGATAAATCATTATATGGTGATATAATAATTTAATAACTAAAAATTTATATTATGGTTAATATATACTATTCCCTAAATGGTTAATCATATATCCCTGTTGAAAAATGAAAATTAAAAATATTGCAATGATGTTAATGAAATGAACATAACATTGAACGCATGTATATCAAAAAGAATCACTTGGTTGTCACATTCAAAACATGTAAATACCCTCATTGTATTTTCTCATGAAATAGGGTAAAAACCTGAATTACCAAGATTAAATTGGTAAAATCTATAGGATTATTTCCTTCAATAATTACTTTATATATTTCGTAAATAAGAAAACATTGTAAACAACCTCAATTATAGCACAAACCACTTGTCAAAACGTACATAATTTGTTACAAGGTAATCAGTGCCATCTTATTTTCTTTTTCATACCCTATGTATCATTATTCCAATATCATTATATCACCATCATTATTATCTCAAGGGTTATATTCAATTACTAAAAGTGTAACCTTTCTAATAAATCACTTTTCTAAATCATCAAAAATATTCAACATAATCGTGTAAATATTTTGTAAAAGATGTTAATTGAAAGATACTTATATTATTCAACATTCATAAATCATGAATCCAAATACATAACTACATCAATTGTTCTACTACCTATATAAATCCTTAAAACAGATAGCTCATCCCATGACTTAATACCAATTTATTTTCAGATTTCAGTTGTAGTCTCATCATTATAATAAATATAGAAATTACCCATAACAACTTTCTGATTCTCTATAGGAAATTTTAACAAAGGTCATCATTTATGATTATGAACAATCATTCGACACATAATGAATTTTACCATGGAAAATGACATGTGTATTCAAATATTCCAATCAATGTCATTAACCAAAATCATATTTTTCTTCTTTAAAGTTACATTCATTTTCGCATTATGTCATGACCCATCCCACAGGGGCTCATGTCGTGACTAACCAAAGCCTACCTCAAATAGGCCAGAAGATGATGACTAATTTTTAGTGATCCTATCCCACAAATGGGATACATTGACCTAAATTTACTACACACACACACACACATCTGCAAGGAACAAAATGATGAAATGTAAAATAACTAAATTAATTATTTTATATATCCAATATCACACAATAGAGTTCAATAAGACATAAAGGAATAGTAAACATTTCCAAATACAATTCCACCACAAAGAATGTGTACACAAGTTAAATTATTCTTCAAAGAGTATAACCTTCTCCATGGGAGAGGATGAAGTAAATATATGACCCTAGTGGACACCACGGTCAATCAAGCACCATATATGGTCCACCAGCTCCATATCATCCCAGGAAACCAACAAATAATCCTTTGTCGGCAGAAGACAAGAAACATGAGGGAACATACCTTGCATGGGTGAGTATAACAATACTCATAAAAAACCCCAAAAACCCTAAAAATGAAGCAAGAAGTATATTTATTTCAATACAAGATATAAAATTAAATTTATAATAGAAAAATACCCAGATAAACTCATAAGTGAAAACATGCCATCAGGTGGTCATAATCGACTATAATCTACATGATTTTGTTGAAAGCAATGATCATTCTAGGATATCCCACTACATGATCCATGTTATCAATGGAGAAAGTGGATAAGATGGTCTAGATCAGTTAGATTACACCACAAGAGAACACATTGGTCGAGGAAGATTGTGATATATATAGAGGGGTCCACACCTAGAACCACTAGGGAACACCACAAACCCAAAATGGATCAACATGTGGTGTAGGGGATCATGTTCCAAAAATTCCACAAAACCTACTGATGTGGAATTATAGATAGAGGATCAGGTTTCTACTCAGATAGGTCATGGTGATTCCATGAACTCCACTAAGGATTATAGAGAACACACTTTAGTCTCAAAGAGGTACACCACAACTCTATCTATGACTTGACCTCTATAAGAGAAACACTCTAGTTATGTAGATATAATACCAAAGGATACCATTAAGGAAAATGACCAAGGTAACACACCCATCAGATACTCATTAAAAATAGTAAAATTAAGACCCTCAATAACTTTTTATGGGAGTACATTGTGTGTCTCATGGGGTACATATTGTGTCCAGATATCCCACGTCTTGGCCATGTGGAAGGTCCTCACTCGGTATGTAGTCTCCATTTACTCAGAGTGAAGAATGAGTACATGACATGTAAAGAATAATGGTATTTGTTAAGTTTCATTTACCAATGTTTTTGTACCCAAACCTTGCCCATGTACTAGTCCATGCATGGAATGTTCTGTCCGTATCTAAGTACACAGTGACCCATCCGGTCGTTTATTGTTACCCATGGCAGTGTACTCTCTAGAGTACAGACTGAGCTGTCGAGGGAGGGTCACAAGTTGTGAGACAGTGATGACATGCCATGTGATCCTTATCTCTAGCCAAAACCTACTATCAATTCAATGGTACCCATAGGTTTTGTAATCCTAGATTTCATGCAGTGTGTTATTGGATTTTACAAAATCCTTAGTTCTTCATCCAACTCCCATTTTTGTTGCCAATGCCTTCGTATCTGACTTCAATCAAGACAAAATATAGGGATATGATCTTCCTAATCCTCCCCATCAAATATAAAAAATCTACATTCTTCAAGTTTGTTAAAAAATTTATTGTGTTTGTATGATATATATTCCACATCCAAAGCTCAAAAATCAAGGGTTTCCAAACCTCCTTGACCTTTCTGCCTTAATTGTCGTTGAATCTCTATTGCATCATAGAAATACTAGAAATACAATTTTGGATTGTTTCACCATGAACACTGTATTCAATGATTAATCCATCGATAGGGATTCGAACCGAGAACCAAGGGGTCACCCGCGATGATCAATAAAATCAGGAGAAAAGCACAAAATATAACCTAGAAGAATAATCCTCAACTATTGTTTTCTTCATCATCAATCCATTTTTGTATGAATGAGAAATTAAGTGGATTTAATAACCATAAGTAATCTCCCACATGAACCCAACAGAATAAAATCATTTGCACAAGGTGATCAATCAAAAAATCAATTCATTTAATGATTTTTTTCATCACAGAAATTATGAATGGGGAAATAATAAAACTAAAATACAATCCCCATCTACTGGCCAGATCGATGGAATGAAGATCCATGATATTATTATGATCTATTTTTTTCCTCCAATAACATTATCATCCAACATCATCAATGTATCTAGAGTTTATAAGGCTACCCTCAGAAAATTTCTACAGCCATATACATAATTTAGAAGAAGGTTGTTGTGATGATGAAAAACAAAATTAATTATTATTTTATATTATTTTATCTATTTCTCATTCCCAAAAACAGTTTCAAAAATCACCCATGTCGACCAATGTTAGGTCATGCCTCAGGTAATGCTGCTATTATATATTTGATAGTTCCCTCTTATTTCTTATTTGGGAACCTATCTAAGAGTTATATCCTAGTTTTTATAAAATATTATGCACATGTTTTTTAATAATTTAATATATTTAAATAATTTCTTGTAGGAACACCGGGACTCATAATTACAGATTTTCTCATTGTTTGGTATCAAAATCAGTCTATTTAATATATAAAAATAATTCATGGAAAATACAAGACATTAAATTCTCCCAACATTTGGTCTTAATTCAAAAAAATTCCAAAGAATGTCTACTCAAACAGATAAGGGTACTGAGCATAAATCATGGCCTAATGCTATTATTTTCTCACTAGGGGATTCCCTTAATACCATAAAAATTGGACCAAAGAAATCGATCACCCACAAAGTATCTTATACTACCAATACTCAATATCCATTGGGTACTCCAAAAAATACGCTCCATCCTAGTTGTTTATCTCACCCAAGTCGATGACAGGTGATTTTTCATGCACATACTGCCATAATAGTGACACATTGAAGCCATCGTGTACCCAATCTAACTATAGAGGTAGGTCCACCAGGTACACCACCATTCCAAATCTACATAGCTTTTGGAAAGGGATGAGAAACCTTAATGATAGCTTGCCTCCCGGACCAAATATCTGTAGTATACGTCGAGGTGAAATACAAAGAAACACATTGTCTCCTTCATAAAAATAAAAAGTCCTATATCAACTATTGTCACTAGACACTTGATGGATTTTTGTAGTTTTCCTCCATTCCTATATGATTTTTACCTTCTCTGTAGTAGCTAAAAACAATTCTTGTCCCATGAGTGCTGACTCTCCTAGGTTAGTCCAACAATGTGTTGACCTACAGGGCCACCCATTCAAATCCTTGAATGGTACCATACTAATGGAGGAATTTTTTTTTGTTGTATATTAAATCCACCATTTGTAGGAGATCATACCAAAATTTTCCAATGTCTAACATGAAAACTCGTAGCATATCCCATAGAACATGAATGGTCCACTCATTATTTCCATTCATTGGTGGGTGAAATATTGTGATCATTCATTACTAGGCCCCAAATATATAATTTAATCATTTACAAACCATGGATGTAATGTGAGAATCATGATTAGAAACATTCTTAAATGAAAATACATGGATTCTAACTTTCTTTTTCATGGAGATGCATCCCAGGATCTCTACTGAACTCTGCACTATGATAGCTAGAATGTGGGAAAAATTGGTGAGTGAGTCAAGAATAACCCAATTGGAATAATGTCCCCTAAATGTTCATGGTAATCCCATAAAATAGTCCATATATATCTCATCCATCTTCTATTATGTTACCTAATTGGGTTAAGTTAAACCCTTTAGAAGCTCATGCTTAGCCTTAACTTTCTGAAAAGTAAGATATTGGAAAATAGACACTACGACTCCTTTATTCATCCCTAGACACTAAAACCAACATTATAGACCTTGGTAGATCTTTTTTCACACTAGGGTGTACTTACAAAGGGTACATATCAAACTCTCTCAAATCTTCCTACCACTATTTCATTGGTACCATCATGTGTCCTCTGAGAGTAATGATGTGCTCATATTTTTAAGAATTCTATTTGGAACATTTCGTATGGATATTTTAGCACAAATGGTCTCATAGTAGGTATCCCCATGTTATTCCTCACTAACTCTATATAATAGTGGAGGGTGAAAACCATCAACTGGAGGTAGGTTAATCCATATCCATCCAAAAATAATAACAGTAATGATGCCAACTGCTCTAACACCTTGTTGAAAAAAAATATCTATATCTCATGCTGAGATCTTCTTCCACCACATTCCCCTTCTAAAGAGTATAGAAAATATCAAGTTCATAGTCCTAGAGGAACTATATACATCACTTCTGTCTCAAGTATAGATCCTTATGAGAGAATAAATACATGAGACTCTTGTGGTTAGAGGATATGACAAATTACTTTCCAATCAATTATTATTGCCACATATTCAAAGCGAAGACTACAGTATCTAACTAATGAATGTTGTTTATGTTGTTATTCACATGTGGCCTCAACTAGAATGATCTATATAAAATCACCACTTTACTCTACATCATGACACAACCATGCCTAATTCTTAATGCATCATATAATATAATGTACTCAACACCTTACTCTGGTAACCTCCTGATGAGAGTGCTCGTCAGCCTCTACCTTATCTCTTGAAATTGCTGCTAGACTTTTTCCGACCTCACAAAAGGATACCTATTTAATGTCAAGCCTTCAGGGGTGGTACCACTCAATGGAAGTCGGGTAAAACCATTTGACATGAACTTTCTATTTCAAGGAAACTCTACCACTTGGTAATAATATTTTGTAGCTCCCATGTAATCACATCTTCAACGTTCACTGGATCCACCACAACATTAGCCTCCTAGATGTTGTGTCCTAGAAAATAGACCAATAAAATCAAAAAAAAATCACTATAATAGATTCTTATAATGTTGGTGCTCTTGGAGTGTGTATAAGACCATCCTCACATGTCTTATATGCTCCTCATTAAAGGAAAAATACACTATGTTTTTATTGATGAAGCTACAATGAACCAGTTTCTATATAGCTAAAAGATCTATTTTATTATTCTAAGGAATACTACTGGGCATTTGTCTTTCCAAATGGTATCACCGTATACAAATATTAAACATAATATAATTCTAATGGAATCATTGGTATATCCTCATCTCGTACATGATGCATGTTATAGGTTGATTTGAGGTAAATCTTTGTGAACCATCATTCCCCTATCAACTAATCCAAGATGTCATCGATCCTCAGTAGTGGATACTATTTCATCACGATGACCTAGTTTATGTGACTAAATTCCACACATAACCATAATCTACCATCTATCTTCTTGGAAAACAAAATTAGTGATTCCCAGGATGAAACACAGAGTCTCAAAATCCCTTCTACTATAATTCCTCCAACTGCACTCATAGTTCACGGAGCTTTGTTTGATCCATCCGATAATCAAGTATAGATATCAGTGTCATCCCAGGGTGTAGATCAATAATGAAATATATATCCCCATAGGGAGGTAAACCAATAAAATATTTATTAAAGACGTACTCACACACCAGTATCACTTTAGGATAATGAGGACTCATATAATCCACTCCAATGAGGGTCAAGCTTTCCCACCAATAATTAATCTTCTTTACCCTCATATGTGAGATTTAATCATATGATTCTTGGATTTATTTTCACTAGAAAAAGAAATCATGGTTCCATAAATTTAGAAAACCCACATTCTTTCCCTAAAATAATAAATCTATGAAGGAACCATCAATAAGTAGTCCATTCCATGAATGTAGTCCTAAGGCCTCGACTTCACCACCAAGAGATCTCAATTGAAAATATCACCTCCATGATTTATGTAAAACTGTCAGCACCTATGTGTGATCGTAGGGTCTCCTCCAGTATGGCTCTCCTATAGTAAAGGTTGAGTAAACAGTTCAACAAAAATCTCTGAGTCTCTAAAAATACTCATGGAAAGAAAATAATGAATATAAATTTATTCCTTGTAAATATAGCTAAAGTGGGAAAGATAAAAATCTTAACATGTATCATCCATGGTGCCTCAGGGTTATAGGCCTCTATAGCATGTAGCTTGACTCATTCCTACCTAACAACTGCTTGAGACTGGCGTGGACCACCTGAGGGTGATTTTGGTAATATGTCAAACGTCCAACCATGACTTACTACCTTGCATGAATATCTACCATGTAAAACCCCCTAAAAACTACCATGATCATATCTTTATATCTTTCTATCAGGACCCCTAACCATCTCCCATTCAGATGTATGCTGGGTTGGGAAATATTGTGCTATATGCCCCTACTTTTGCAAGACAAACCCTACATGCCCCTTGAGTTCTCCCACAACAAGTGTCTTTTCTACCAGAGCAATTTCACCCAATATGTCATTCACAAGTATTATAACATAAGAAAATATGAAACATGGTTCCACTATTTCCCTAACATCCCAACGTAAGCCCTTCTCTATGGTTTAAGCCCTAAAGATCTTATCCCATACCATATCCATAGAGTAACACAAATGACCAATAAGCCTCTCTAAATAATCTACCACAGTCATACTACCCTACTGTAGATGGAAGAGTTCTTATGTGCATACGGATAAAAATGCTTAGATTGAACTAATCGTCGAAGATATACTAAAATTATGTATAGGATAGAGTTGTCTCCTCATGTGACTGAGTCACCATGCTTCACCATTAGACAGTAAAGCCCTAAAGAAAGATCCCAACAAAAACATCCATTTTATCACTATGTGTCCGCCTAAGAAAGGTGACAATGGTCATTTCCTCTAGAAAATAATCATCCATATGAGAGTTTGGATCACCACAATAAATTAGAGATTATTACCTCTAAGACATGTGCAATACAATCAGCCTTTGTGTATCCTTAACCGGTAGTGATGGTAGGAACTACTACTTGATGGGTGGTGGTATATCATGTAATCCACCTGAAGGTTCTATTTTCAGTACATTACTCTACATCGATGCCTCACCACTAGAAAGATTATATTCATGAACTTGAGGTGGAATGATAGTTGGATTTCTATGTGGAGGCATCCTGAAATAATACAAGATGTACTATGGTCAATATAGAATATCCAGAGAGTTGACTCTTGAATGACATGGAAAACACAACAATTACAATATGATGAAAGAACCATTATTTTCCATGATAATAGTGTTCTCATGTGACGAGTCTAAAATAAAATTATATGAGTCCTAGTGTAATTATACGTCGGCCCCCAAAACAACACTAGAGTCCCTATCGTAGAAGATGAACTCAAAACACTTCACATTATTTCCACAAACAAAAATCATAGAGTCCTGATCCAAAATTAAATCTTACCAATCTGATACCACTTTTTCAGGGCCCATCCTAGAGGAAACCATTTTGTGAGTACCTCAAGCCCTCTTCTAATATTCCAGGGGCTGGATACCTAGGCCGAGTATGCATATCCCACAAATGAAACTCATAAGATTAAAGTACCTATACACAAAAAAACATATCCAATCCACAAAATGATGAAATGTAAAACAAATGAAATAATTCATGAATACAACTAAGATCCCCCAATAGAGTAGAATAAGAATTAAAATAACATAGACAGGTCAAATTATTGTCCCAACACAGAGAGTCTAAACAGAAGTCCAACTAAAACTGAAAACACTCCAACTTGCTCCAAGAGATTGTGGAAAATTAGCATATTATCCTTGTAGAATCCTCGGTCTTTCAACCTAATTCTATTATCCACTCGCTCCCCATTATCCCAGGATATTATCAAAAGGACCACCATCTAAACATGATATGACACATGAACTCAAAGACCCTATAGGGGTAAGTACGAAAATATTCAGTAGGAATCCCTAAGAACACTAAACATGATGAAATAAGTATATTCACCTCAATTCAAGATAAAAAATATTGTATAACATGAAAAAACCAGATATACTCCATATATAATCCACTCTATCAGGTTGTAATAACCAAAAACCGACCACCTAATTCTTTTCCAGTAAGTTATCATTCTGAGAGATCCCATTACATGACCCTTTATATCATCGAAGGAACTTGATGAAGAGGAATAGCTCATTTGGGCCCCTCTAAAAGAAAATACATTGGTCAAATAAGACTATGATACATAGAGAGTGGGTCAAGACCATAACTACATGGGAGAACCGTGAACCCAGTATTGATCAACCCTCGACATAAGGGATCATATGATAATGATTCCACATACCCTAACAACACGTCCCACTAGATAGAGGATCAACACCCTACTCAATGAGGAAATTCTAATTCCAAAAACTCCACTAGGGATGATAGAGGATGGCACATCAATATCATTGAGGGACACCACAACACTATTTGAGACTCAACCTCATGTGGGTATTACAATCCAGTGATGTGGATGTAATTCCTAAACATATGCACGAAGAAGGGGACCAAGAGAACATATTCAACATATACTAATCCAAACTACAAACACTAAGAACCTCAAGAACTCTTGATGGGAGTAAATGGTTTATCCAATGGGGTGCGTGATGTGTATAGCTATCCCATGTCCACCCCATGTGTAAATGAACCACACGACATGCAGTTTCTATATAAACGGTGTGTAGAACGGGTATACAGGGTGTAAAGACACATGATATCCTGCCCGTGTCCCAAATCCATGTATGTGTACCAAAACATTGTCCATGTACTAGTTTGTTTAAGCTAAGATGTGTCCTAGTCTATGTATATGGTCTTCCATTTGGATGTATACTTTTACTCATGTCTATTTACTCTCGAAAGTATATGCCGTGTCATTCAGGGACATGCAGACATAATGTGATAGGGGTCTCATGCAGTGTGACATGGTCACATGCTGTGTGATCCTTAAATCCAACCAAACCCTTGGATAATGTCTTGGGGACCCATATGAAATGTAATCCTTTTTTACATGTCCTTTTTCACATGATTTTCTAGAATCCTCATTCCTCGTCTCGCCCATGTCCTCTTTTCCACCACCCTCAGATCCAGATTCAATCATGTAGAAATACATGGATATACTCCAGCTGATCCTCAACAATGATAGGAAATTCACTCTGACCATCAAATATAGTTTGAAATAAATGTTTTTTATCTATTTCATCTTAAATGTACGATTTTAAAAAATCAGGGGTTTCCAAACCTCCTCGATCAATCCACACCCATTTCTGTTTCATCAACATTGCATCGCATCGATTCCAGATCTATGATCTCATATTGTGGCACCATGAATGATGTGTGCACCAATCAATCTACTGGTATGGAGTCGAATAACAATGCATGTGGTTAACCAATAACACCCCAAGAATTTTACAGAATCTATTAAATGATTTTAATCATAATTATACAACACATTACAAGACAAATATAACAATGTCTAGTGTATTAGAATACTACGTACATAAGAAAACATTATAAAAACAAATTTTTTTAAAATCCAAAATGAGATCATATGATCTATTGTGCACTTAAATATGTATGGGTTTACTTGGGGTTAACATGGACAAGGTTATGAGATAAACTACCAGTAAGGGAATAACCATAAGAACAAATAATTATCACATGGGATAGAAGGCATGGCATGATGATATAAAAAGGCATGTAACACACAGAATCATAACATATAAACATGGGATCATTTAAACCTGGAATCATAGAAATTTGTTAGAAACAAAAAACAAGAATTTAGTTTGAGTCAAGGCTTACCTCTAACACTATTTTATATAGTATAACAAGTAAATGCTAACTATAAAGACCAATGCACATAGAAGTACAAGCCAAGGCTAACCACTAAGGCCTTCACATATAACATCTCATGAGACTCGAAATTACCTATCACATTAGAGAACAATCTAGGTGCACCCATCTTAAATTTCCTGAAAATATTTGTCATATAAAGAATCATTCATATTCAATATTACATAAATAAAAGTGCTACCCATATAAATAATTGGGTACAATAATCATGACATAAAGCATAACTAAAGGGAGTGTCATGAATTTGACCATGAAGAATGTAATTTGAACATACATAGACGTTCATATAGTAAAATAGGAATATATCTTGTTAAGTGACATCAAATAGAAGTGAAAACATGTAATAAATGTATTTGAGAAATTTTAGCATTAAATAATTTTTGTGCGGTTTTAAGGAAAATACTATAGAGATTTTAATATAAAAAATGGAAAAATATTTTATGTAAAACCATACGTGAACCAATAAGGTTTCTATAAAAACAACTGATTTTATAAAGATAATGGTTGATAAAAAGAGAGGATATAGTGCACTTGAAATTGGGAAATTTTTTTGAGTGTTCCCTTAAAACAAGTTTGCTTATTGGGAAGTATCGAGGAAGAAATCACTTAAAAATGTATATCCCCAAAATAAAATGAGTGATGGATCATGAAACATGTTTTTAGAGAATATAAATATCATGTATAAGTTGTACATAAAAATAAATTACAACTTCATTTTGGTAAAAAGAAAAATTGAGCGACCCGGAGGAATAAAGGCGGCTTAGGTAGAATTCCATACAGATTATCAGCAAGGTATCAACAGTACATAAGAGGGAATGTGGGTTTCTAATACATTATAAATCATTAGGGAAGTATGGGCTAGGTGTGAAATCATACTCCCTAATTGTGTATTACACATAAAATGGAATAGCATATAGGACATTCTTGAATAAAATTGAAATAGAGAGGATCTTTCACCTTATGTCTGTTGGTGTTCTCCAATTGTTATTAAATACATGAATAAACAAATTAGTTTTATTAATGAATAATTAAATAACCTATTATTTATGTTAAATAGTTTTTATAACCTTTTAATGTTCATTTATAACCATTTTTATTGCTTAAGAGGTTCAATTTCATTGTTTGGGTCCGTTTAGATTGCATTATTTTCATGAACGGATAACCATGAATGATAAAAAAGGTTTTACAGAAATGAGGTTATATTTTATTATTTAACATCAAGGATTTATCATGGATTGAAACTTAATTTTTCTACTTAATGTGACATTAATCATTATATAAAACGTAGTGACATCCTTTTGGGTTTATTGGCTATTTTTAAACAGAAAGAACATATTTTGTTTTTAAATCCAAATCCATATATACAAAAGGATTCCAGAACCATATATGAGGCATAATACATATATTATCCTCTGGTTAAATCGTGAAAATGGTTTTATGACCAGATTTGAAAACTGTAATGGAAATTGATAACACTCCATCCTTGATTAACACTTCTCAAAAGGTGTTTTCATTTAATTCAAATAAAATATGGGGAAAGGGGAGAAGATAATTAATTATCCCATTAGCATAATATAATTATAGTTCATGTATATTACTGGAGTTATCATACCATTTGGGGGAAGGGATGTGAGTAAAGAACAAATAAAAGTAAAGATACTTAATGAAAAAAACGAAATTGAAAGAGAAATTTACCTCTGGAGTTTATTTTTTTGAGAGCCTCTTAATGGGAAAGGATTTGAAATATTGAAGAGAATAGGGGATGCTGGACGTGTGGAAGGAGCTTGGGAAGAGATTTGGGTTGATTATTGGAATTTTACAAGGATTGAGATGAGTGAAGAGAAGTGGTAAGGATTAGTGATATTTATAGTGGAGGAGAGGAGGGTTTTCATAATATTATATCCATTAGTTAATTATTTTTCCACAAACAAAGAAATATAGATGATTCCATGACCATGAAATGTAATAAATTCATGTGAGTTTGAGATTTGGGTTCTTACATCACATAAGATATTAGGTATATTAGATTTAAATTATAATGTATTTATTCGGTAAATAAATGTATTTTAGTATTCACAAAAAATTCATGTATTTTAGAAAAATCTCAAAAATTCATGCTAACCATTTTTTGACGTGTAGAATCCCAAAATGAAATAAATTTTTTAAAAATAATTTTCTAAATATGAATAATTTAATATTTAATTTACATCATAATGTACTCAAAAAATAACAATTTTAAAACATTTGTTTTCTTATTCAAAGATATTGGTGTTTTATAATCCCACATTAATCTTACATATATACTATCATAGGTAAGGTTACTATTCATTAAGGTATGTGAATATTAATAAGGGTAGCATTACTATTTACAATGTTATGTTACTATTCATCAAAAATTAATTTGGCCATATTAGACTCCAATTAACTTACTAATTGCAACCATATATGTCAGATTTTTGAAATTCAAAACATAAAAGTGACAAACAAATGTTTAAAGTTCACATAGCACTTATTAGTACATTGGGTTGTGATTTCATGTGATTATATATCGTATTTATAATAATGAAATTTTCAATGAAAAACATTGGTTCATTACATTTTCTCCCCTTGTGATATTTTTCCCTCAAAATTTGTTTTATATTCTAATCCATAACCAAGATTAGGTAATTTTCCTTCATTTGATCTTCAAGTTCACATGTTTCCTCTTCGTACTCATGGTTGCGCCATAGTACATTGACCTAGTGAGAAGTCTTGTTACATAGAATATTTTATAATGATCCAAGATCTTCACTGGTTTCTCATTGTAAGAAAGATCATCCTCCAAATGTACCTCCTTTGAATAAAGTACTTGTGACAGATCTGTTATGTATTTCCTTAAGAGGGATGAATGAAATACTTTTATACATTATTCATAAAAGGCTTATGTTCTAGTCCATTGTCCAAAAATCCAACATGATCAAGGATCCTGAAGTGGAGGATGTATCAAGGATATAACTTCCCTATTATTTCTAATACTCCGGACAATCATCCATGGAGATATGCGTAGAAATACCATGTCTCCAATTTTGAACTCAAGATATCTTCGATGCTTATATGCATAACTCTTCTATCGACTTTGCGCTTCCTCAATATGTTGCTGATTGGTTATCAACTTCTCCACCATTTCATACATCATTTCATTTCCTAGAATCATTCTTTCACTAACTTCATCCCAGCACACTGATGTTCTCCACCTATTCCCATAAAGGGCTTCATATTGTGCCATTTGGATTCTCGATTGGAAACTATTTTTCGAGATGAATTCAACTAGTGGATGATGTTGGTCCCATCCTCCAATGAATTCCATAGAAAATTTCTTCAACATGTCTTCCATTGTCTAAATATTCTAATCATATTGGTCATCAGTTTGAGGATGATAGGCCGTCCTGGAGATCAGTTCAGTGCTTAGAGAATGTTGGAGACTTTTCTAGAACTTCGAGATGAATCATGGATCTCGATCAGATACAAAATATAGTGGTAATATATACTGCCTTACCACATCCTTGATATATATTCATCGGTTTTGATCCAATGGAAACTCCTCTCAAATTGTAATAAAGTGAGCTATCCTTGTAAGATGATTCACAAGAACCCATATAGCATTGTTTCGTCTAGATTTCCTTGTAAGTCCTATGATAAAGTCCATTATAATGTTTTCCAACTTCCATGTTGGTATGGGTAGTGGTTTCATCACCCCCTTATTCTTTTTCCTATCATCCATCATTTGTTTCCATATCAGGAACATTGATGTATATTTAGAAATCTCTGTTTTCATATTGTATCACCAAATGGTTTCTTTGAGATCTTGTGATATCATTATGCTCCTTGGGTGAATAGAGAAGGTCGAACTATGTGTGTCATTCAAAATCTCTTTCTTTATCTCTAGATCAGATGGTACACATAATCATGATACAAATCTTAAAAACTATTCCCCATCAATCACAAACTCTGAGGAATTATCATTTTTAATGGCATCCATCATTTTCTGAATTTCCACTTTTCTTCATTGTGTATCCTTTATTTTCTACATGAGGGATTGTTGAGCAATAATTTGATATAGTATTGATGATGTTCCAACCTTAATTATTGCCACATCCATCCTATGAAAATCCAAGAAGATATGATCCTTTTCAATTTTAATCATTGATAAAGACACATGATCCTTTCTACGAAGAGAATCTTCCACCTTTTTTCCTTACTAGGATAGTAGTGGATTGAGTAGTAATAATTCTTGATGATCTCTATCCATTATCGGTGGGGACTATTAATCACTTTTTTTGTGAATAAATATTTGTGACTCTTAGTGTTAGTATATATTTCACACTTCTCCTCATAGAGATAATTCCACCATATTTTCAACGTAAATAAAAAAGCCGCCAAATTCAGATCATGCGTGGGATTGTTTTTCTCATGGATTTTATGATTCCTTGAGGCGTAGGTTATCACATTATCAATTTCCATCAGTAAACTCCCTATGACCTTATTTAAAGCATCAGTGTACACCACATTGACTTCTCCACTTATAGGGAGTGTGTGTACCATCACGATTATTAGCCTCTTTTTCAAATCCTTGATATAGTCTTCACATTCCTTAGTCCAGATAAAATTTACTCCCTTACATGTCCTCTTTTTAAATGGGTTTTACAATCATGAAAAGTTCTTCAGAAATCATTTATAATACCAAGATTGAATGAGAATATTGAGGATCTACTTTAGAGATGTTTTCCTGGGAAACTCTTTTATTCCCTTTATATTGGAATGGTCCAAAGATATCCCTTTGCTGGTGATAACATGCCCCAATAATGATAAATCCTCCATCCGAAACACATATTTTCTATACTTTTCATACAAATTCTCCCATCACAATGTCTTTAACATAATATTCTGATTCTCCTCATATTCCTCACTACTCTTGGATTGTATAAAAATATCGTCAATAAAGACTACCACAAATATTTCGAGGTAATCTCTAAAGAATATACTCATTAAATCCATGAGAATTGATTGATCAGTAGTGAGTCCAAAGGGAATAAATCTATACTCATAGTGTTTATTCCTTTTTTGAAATCTAATCTTGGAAATATCTTCCTTCCGCACCATTAATTGATGATATCCTAACTGAAGGTCTACATCTGGGAAATTATTGGCCCCCTGAAGGTGATTGAATATGTCTTCAATCCATGGCAGGGGATATTTTTTATTTATCAGGATTTTATTGAGCTCATGATAATAAATGGAGAGGCACATTGATCTATAATTCTTCTTGATGAAGAGGACGGGTACACTCCACAGTGAAGCACTCAAGCATATAAAACTCTTCAGTAGATTATCTTGTAACTACTTCTTCAACTCCTCCATCTCTATAGTAAACATTCTATAAGTTTTCATTGATAAAGGATGAGATCTGGGAATATGTTCAATTTACAACTCAACCAATCAGTTAGTATGATGACCAGACAACTCATCAAGGAATACATTAGTGTAATACCTATTCATTGTCATGTTTTCAAGATTGATTATCTCTTTTTTCTAAATCACTTGTGCTAGATATTCTTACCAATATGGAAGAAATATCCACACTTGAGATAGTGATTCTAAAGAAGATTCATCTTCCTCCTTACAGATGTCAACAATTATAGGACGCTTTTAGATGTTACGAGTGATCTCTATTTCCATACAGTTGATGGAGGAATATTTTAATGATAGTTAATCCATGCCCATAATAGTGTCGAACTCCACTAAATGATGTTGGAAAAAATTTTCTAGGAGGTTCAGTCAAAAAAATTAACTAGGGAGGAGTTATATACCATGGAAAAAACGATTCCCCCATTCTCTATTATCGCAGATAACTTTTCCACTATTTTTTTAAGTGGTGTTTGAATAGTTCTACTAGACATGAATGATTTGAAAGAATGTGTTGAACCATAATCAAATAGTTCATTATTTAATCTTTAGTTAATAAATTTTGTAGTTGTCACCACATCATTGTATGGATCCACCTCAAGAGTAGTGATAACATATGACCTTCCTTGTTTCCTTGGAGGTTATTTTTGATTTCCTCCGACCATCCTTTGCTTATGTCAATTGTTTGAATAATTCTCATTCTCCTTGCATTTGTAACACTACACCACTGGATGAGTGTTGATCTGTACCTTCGTTTCATCTTCTACATTAGCATTATTTTTTATAACCCTTTGGAATTTCTTGGATAGATATAATGGAATTCCGCATTTGAAGCAATTCATGGCCCCCTTTAGACAGTTCCCATCACACTTCTTCCCACAACTTTTACAAGTGGGATATTCAGGATTCTTTACATTATGAGATATTTTTTCTTGAACCACCCATGTTTTTATCCATTTTTCACTTCAAGTAACAAATCCCACGAGTCCACTAAGAATCTCCAATCACCATTTTAAACCTGAGGGAACAAAAAAAATCCTCAAAACTGTCAAAGTCCCGAATCACAAACTCTTTTCGTAGACTTGACTATAGTCCACTAAAGAAGAGATCCACCTTACATAATGTGTTCATGAAAAAGCCATAGGTGTACCTTGAAGGTCTTGTAATGTTTTGTTCATACACTCTAATAGATTCATCAACCTTCTACTTGATATGGAAGAACTCTCTTTCTATCTTTAGATATAGGTTTCGAGGAAAATATTTATTGAAAAAATATTCCTAAATTCCTCCCAATCAAAAGAATCAATTTCCACTTTGGACATTTTATTCATGATCTGTTTCCACCACTGATCAACTTCTCCATCAAAATGATAGACTTCCAGTAAAACGTTTTCTTCTTCAGAGAACTAGAGGATAGAGAATAACTTTTCAATAGATTTAATCTAGAGTTCCTCAAGGATGGGATCATAAGATCTGCTAATCATGGGAGGACTTTTTTGTATTAAGGATTATACGACTAATTGATCTTTCCTTGGAGTAGGAGGGTGTTCAACATGATTCATGTTATTATTCCTAACATGATCTAGCTAAGAAAGTAATTTCATCATGTTTTGAGCACCCATTCCCATAATATTAGGAATTTCAGTAGGGAAATATTTATATTTCATATCACATTGGTTGTTGGAAAATGTTCTTATTTTTTCCGCCATTAACTATGAAAAACAACATACAATTAGAGCACTTGAATACATTGTTATTGAAAATAAGAAATAAAATTTTGAAAATAAATGTATAAACATGTAGCGGAAAAGAATATGCTAACATTTGATTCCATAGGTTTAAATATTGGTTATCCAGGATCTATTTCATAACATATATTGTTATGGGATTTTCCTTATTACCTTGATAATGGTTTTTACTAAACTCATGAATTCACCAATGGATATCCTCATGCAGTGTCAAATCAAGAGTGCAGTAAGGCCCGTTTCCATATACAAGGATACCCTCGATCAAGCTCGAAACTCCTTGTCAGTTTATTCCCACATAGGAACATCTATGTTATAGCCACGTCAACCTGTTTGCTTCTCGACAAAAATGTATTTTCTTGAAAAACCACTTACTCTATACTTACCAAAACATAGGGTTTATTTATTATACATTTTCTCTTCCTTAAGGTTCTCTCTAAGTATTTCTATTCCTAATCTCCAAAAATAAATATACCATTATATGATACCAACTATAGAAACCCTACCCCTTTACATAATATATGACATGATTTTATTAAAAATTAAGCATCATAGTACAATCCAAGGATCATAAATTCTAGTGTCTTGGATGAATATGTACATAAGAAAACATAATAAAAAAAACTTTTTTTAAACTCCATAATGAGCACATATCATCCATTGTGCTCATATATCTAAATAGGACAACCTTGGGTTAACATGAACAATAGGGTGAGACAAAATCCATGTAAGGGAATAACCATAAGAAAAAAGAATTATCACATGGGATAGATGACATGACATGGTGATTAAAAAAGACATGTAACATATAGAATCACAAAACATAAACATGGGATCATTTAAACAAGGGATACAAGAAATGTGGATGAAAAATAAAACATTAATTTTGTAAGAGTCAAGGATAACCTCCAAGACCATTTCCCATAGTATCACAAGCCAAGGATAAATGCCAATACTGTTTCATAGAGTAACACAAGCCAACAAAAACTGCCAAGACCATCACACAAAAAAACTCATGAGAATCCACATTACCCAGTTCATTGGAGCACAATTTAGGCATATCCATCATAAATTTCAAGATTTTTTCTACACAATTAATCATACATAATCAATCTTACAGAAACATAATGGATTCCCATTGAAATAATGGGGTACCATAATCTTGGAAAAATGATTAACCAAATGGCGTATCATGAAAGATTTTGTGATGAAAATAATTAGAAAACACATGGACATTCATAAGGTAAAATTGTAATATATCATGGTTCATGAGAATATTAATAAGGGTAGCATTACTATTTACAATGTTATGTTACTATTCATCAAAAATTAATTTGGCCATATTAGACTCCAATTAACTTACTAATTGCAACCATATTTGTCAGATTTTTGAAATCCAAAACAAAAAAGTGACAAACAAATGTTTAAAGTTCACATAGCACTTATTAGTACATTGGGTTGTGATTTCATGTGATTATATATCGTATTTATAATAATGAAATTTTCATTGAAAAACATTGGTTCATTACATTTTCTCCCCTTGTGATATTTTTCCCTCAAAATTTGTTTTATATTCTAATCTATAACCAAGATTAGGTAATTTTCCTTCATTTGCTCTTCAAGTTCACATGTTTCCTCTTCGTACTCATGGTTGCACCATAGTACATTGACCTAGTGAGAAGTATTGTTACGTAGAATATTTTATAATGATCCGAGATCTTCACTGGTTTCTCATTGTAAGAAAGATCATCCTCCAAATGTACCTCCTTTGAAGAAAGTACTTGTGACAGATCTGTTATGTACTTCCTTAAGAGGGATGAATGAAATACTTTTATACATTATTCATAAAAGGCTTAAGTTCTAGTCCATTGTCCACAAATCCAACATGATCAAGGATCCTGAAGTGGCGGATGTATCAAGGATATAACTTCCCTATTATTTCTAATACTCCGGAAAATCATCCATGGAGATATGCATAGAAATACCATGTCTCCAATTTTGAACTCAAGATCTCTTCGATGCTTATATGCATAACTCTTCTATCGACTTTGCGCTTCCTTAATATGTTGCTGATTGGTTATCAACTTCTCCACCATTTCATATATCATTTCATTTCCTAGAATCATTATTTCACTAACTTCATCCCAGCACACTGATGTTCTCCACCTATTACCATAAAGGGCTTCATATTGTGCCATTTGGATTCTTGATTGGAAACTATTTTTCGAGATGAATTCAACTAGTGGATGATGTTGGTCCCATCCTCCTATGAATTCCATAGAAAATTTCTTCAACATGTCTTCCATTGTCTAAATATTCTAATCATATTGGTCATCAGTTTGAGGATGATAGGCCGTACTGGAGATCAGTTCAGTGCTTAGAGCATGTTGGAGGCTTTTCTAGAACTTCGAGATGAATCATGGATCTCGATCAGATACAAAATATAGTGGTACTCTATGCTGCCTTACCACATCCTTGATATATATTCATCGGTGTTGATCCAATAGAAACTCCTCTCAAATTGTAATAAAGTGAGCTATCCTTGTAAGATGATTCACAAGAACCCATATAGCATTGTTTCGTCTAGATTTCCTTGTAAGTTCTATGATAAAGTCCAATATAATGTTTTCCAACTTCCATGTTGGTATGGGTAGTGGTTTCATCACCCCCTTATTCTTTTTCCTATCATCCATCATTTGTTTCCATATCAGGAACATTGATGTATATTTAGAAATCTCCGTTTTCATATTGTATCACCAAATGGTTTCTATGAGATCTTGTGATATCTTTATGATCCCTGGGTGAATAGAGAAGGTCGAACTATGTGTGTCATTAAAAATCACTTTCTTTATCTCTAGATCATATGGTACACATAATCATGATACAAATCTTAAAAATTCTTCCCCATCAATCACAAACTCTGAGGAATTATCATTTTTAATGGCATCCATCATTTTCTGAATTTCCACTTTTTTTCATTGTGTATCCTTTATTTTCTACATGAGGGATTGTTGAGCAATAATTTGATATAGTATTGATGATGTTCTAACCTTAATTATTCCCACATCCATCCTATGAAAATCCAAGAAGATATGATCCTTTTCAATTTTAATCATTGATAAAGACACATGATCCTTTCTACGAAGAGAATCTTCCACCTTTTTTCCTTACTAGGATAGAGGATAAGGTGCACTTGAAATTGGGTAAATATTTGGGGAGTTCCCTTAAAATGATTTTCCTTATTGGGAAGTATCGAGGATGGAATCACTTAAAAGTATGTATATCCCTGATAGAGAATGAGGGTTGGATCTTGAAACATGAATTTGGATAATATAAATTTAATGTATATGTTTTACAGAGAACGTAAAGAAAAAATCATTTGGGTAAAAATAAAGATAGAACAACTTGAATGAATAAAGGTTGTTTGGGTGGAATTCCTTGCAGATTATCAGTATGGTATTATGTGTACTTATGAGGGATTTAGGGTTTCTCATCAATTAAAAATAATGAGGGAGGTATGGTGGAGGTGAGAAATCATACCCCATAATAATGTGTTGCACGTAAAATGTCATAGCATAGATGACATTCTTGAATAAAAGTGAAATAGAGAGGATCCCTTACCTTACATATGTTAGTGTTCTCCACTTGTTATTAATGACCTAAATAAAAAATTAGGCTTATTAATTAAAAATTCCAGAAGATATTATATATGTAAAATATTTATTATAACATTTTATTTTCATTTATAACCATTTTTTTATATGTTTAATTTAATTATTTTGGTTCATTTGTTTTCTTGGTTTTTATGATGGATTTACTTATTTTCATGAACATATAATCATGTAAGATAAAAGTTGTTGTCCGAAATTGATGTTATATTTTATTATTGAACATATATAATGATACATGGTTTAAAACATAATTTGGTTACTTGATGTGATGTTGAAACATTATATAAAACTTTGGTGACCTCTTTTTAGGTTAATTGGAAGTTTTTGACCACAAAGAACAAATTGTGTTTTATAAACAACAACCATGTGTAAAATGGATTCCAGAATAATATATGAGAAATAATACATATATTATGGACTGGTTTAACCATGAAAATGGTTTCATGACTAGAATTGAATATTCTAAGGGAAATTGATAACCTTTTGTCCTTGATTTATAAATCTCAAATGATATTTTCATTTTCTTATTTAAATAATGGGAAAGGAGATAAGATAATGAATTATACAATTAGCACAATAGAATCCCATTACATGTATGTTAATGGATATATCATACCATTTATGTTAATTGTGGTTAGGAAAGAAATGACAAAAGAAAATAACTTAAATGAAATAAAAGAATTTGAAAGAGGAATTTACATCTTGAGTTTACCTCCATTGAGAGACTCTTAAGGAAAGAGGATTTCAAATATTGAAGAGACTATGAGATTTAAGATGTGGGGAAGGATCTTGGGAAGAGTTTTTGGAAGAATACTAGCAAGTAATAAGGCTTTAGTGGATTGAAAAAAAAGAGGTAAGGATGGGTGATATATATAGTGGAGGGAGGAGTGTTTTCATAATATTATATTCATTACTTTATTATTTTTCTATAAGACAACCAATGGTGATGATTACATGACCAAGAATAGTGATAAATGGATTTGAGTTAGAAATTTAGGTTTTTACATCACTTATGATTTCAAGAATAGTGGATTTAAATTATAATGTATTTATAAGGTAAATTAAAGTATTTTACTATTAACAAAAAATTCTAGTATTTCTGAAAAATCCTAAAAATTCCCCCCAACCATTTTTCGACATGTATAACCCAAAAAATGACATCAATTTTAACAAAATAATTTTATAAAATGATTAATTTTAATATTTAAATAAAATCATTATTTATTTGAAAAATAACAATTTTGAGACAATTATTTTCTTATTATAAGATACACTATTACAAATACCCCTTTTATCAGTGCTAAAAACGGCCTTTAACAGCGCTAGAAAAGCGCTGTTAAAGCCATCGAAGATAAAGGGGTGTCCCCGTTATCAGTTCTCTAAAAAGAATAGATAAACACCCCTTTTATCAGCACTAAAAAATCACTGATAAAAGACTCTAAAAAGAAGCGCTGATAAAAGGGTCCTTTATCAGCACTTTCTTTTTAGCGCTGATAAAAGTAAAAAAATTAAAAAAATTATTTTTTTTAAAAAAATCCTGCCAATCGGGGGGGCTTTTATAGCGCTTGATCCCCCTTTACACAGTGCTTTCCAGCCCCTCCAGTGCTCACACGCACCCCCTCCACCCTATATCATCGCTACACCCACCCCATTTATTAGCGCTAGCCCCCAAAATCTTCACCCCATGCGCGCGCCCTTGCCTCCACCAAGATTTGATGTCAAGACCCCCCCCCCCCTGCATGCCTAAAGCCTTTACCACATTGCCATATTTATTTTTCTCTAGTTAATGACATATCTATTTATTTATATATATTTTTAATTATATTTATTCATATAGTAATATATAGTTAGATTAATATATATATATAGTTATATTAATATATATATTTATCGTGATATTAATATATATTTGTAGTTATATCAATATATATATATGTATTTGTATTAATATATATATATAGTTTGATTAATATATAGGTATATAAATATTTATATATTGGTGTTTTAAATAAAATGGATATTATTTATTATTTAGATAATGATAATATGTTTTATAGGTAAATATATTTTATTATTTATATTTATAATTAAATTTTTATGTGTGAATATATAAAAAATATGTATATATTGTTATATATTTGATTATAAATAGCAGTGAAATATAGAAATTGATATTATTTCAAAGGAATAATATCAATATGAATGTATTACCCTGAATAAATTCACTCCCCACCAAAAAAAGAAAATAATACACCCTTAAATGAGGTTGAAAATCCTTAAAATATTAAAAAATCGGGGTATCCCGACTAAAAACTCAGTTTTGGAGGCTTCTAGGCCTTTTCTGACCTCAAAAAACCTTGACCTGGGCTCCCCCCATTTACAAGGTTGTAGAGCTCATCACAGGATTATATTTGATATGTGGTTGAGCTCAAACAGACACTCGGATCAAAAGTTATGGTCGTTTGAAGTTCGAGTGGTGTTTTCAACATATTTTGGATCACTTTTTAATTTTTATTACTTTTTTAGTCTTTAAATTGTGATTAAATGACTATTACTCCATAATAATTAGCAAATTATTAATTAAAATTATTTTCTTTTTGTTTTTTTATAATCCATTTCCACTAAATATCTTATATATTAAGTGTAACTATATATTTATACTTATCTAAAATATATTTAAAATTATATTTAAAAATTATATATTATATTTATATCAATATAACTATATCTATATATTTAAATATTAATATATATTTTTTAATGATTTTTTCTTGAAGTATACCCTTTATCAGCACTACTAAAAAAAGTGTTGGTAAAGGGGTACCCTTTAATAGCGCAAGAAAAAAGTGATGTTAGACAGGGTACCTTTAGAGTGCTAAAAAAGCGCAGATAAAGAGGTGCCTTTTTAGCAGTTTTTTTCAGTACCGATAAAGGGTTCCATTATTAGTACTTTTTTTAGCGCTGATAAAGGTAACACCCTTTATCAGCGCTTTTTCGTTAGCGCTGATAAATGGTGGCGTAGGCCTTGGCCCATTTTGTGGATGTGATATATTTATATCATACTCCCAATGGAATCCTGTTTATATACTATCATAGGAAAGGTTACTATTAATTTGGGTATTTCACTATTCAAAAGGGTAACATTACTACTCAAAATGGTATGTTACTATTCACCAAAAAGTATGTTTGTCATATTAGACTCCAAATAATATACTGATCACAACCGTGTAAGTTAGATTTTTGAAATTCAAAACACAGAAGTGAAAATTTATGTTTAAATGTCACATAGAACTTATTAGTTCTTTGTGCTATTACATGGCATGTTTATAAGTGTAGGACTCACCTATTTTGATAATCACAAATCATGTTTAAATATTGATCATGATATATTAAGTAAGATATTAATCCTTTTTTTAATCCATATTTATAATTATTTAATCCTGAACAATGTATACTCTTATGTCTCATGACTTTGATGCTTTAGCTTAAAGTTTATATTTATCTAAATATATGTTCACTGTTAAAGGCTACTGGTAAGAGTCTTCAGTTCATGGTCACCGTTATAGCTCACTATCACTCCATGTCACTGATGCTAGAAGATCACATTTGAAGATCTACAGTCACTCTTGGAAGCTACCGGTACAATGTTAATGTCACAAGTCTACCATTGATCTGCATATCAAAGCTCACACACAAAGAGTCACTGTCACAAGGTCACTGCTGTGACAAGGCTTCTGATGGAAGTTCACTATCAGAATTTTTCTCAAGTATTATGTTGAGAACCTCACTGTTCATGTCTACTATTGGACATGTCTACGGTTTATAGAAGGCTACCGTTGGACAACTCCTAATATCGAGATAGTCCACTGATAGACATATTCCACTATTAATGAAACTATCTGTTGAGATAAGTCTACCATAGGTAAGGTCACTTTTTAAGTATTCTGATGTTACAAAGCTTCCGTTAGATTTTTACTATTAGATTCTACTGCTGATCAAGCCTACTGATGAAGTTCACAGTCGAATAGCTTAATGATGAAGTCCACAGTTGGAAACACTACCGTTGAAGTCTACCTGTGACATGAATATGCTACCAGTCTAATAATATTCTATTCTTTTCTTAACCAATTTTATTAATATTATTTTAAAGGTCATGTCTGCAAAAATAAATGCACCTGACATTATTTAATGTTATTTTCAGGAATATCAGGAAATAGTATGATGTACGAGGAAGACCACACATGGTTGAAAAATTTCTCTTGCCAGCCCATGCTAAACCAAATGAGAAAAATCTGAATGGGAAAAGAGTATATATATGAGAAGATAGAGACATTAAGGATAGAGAAAAAATTTAATATACAAATAACATCAGAACATAAATAATAGAAAACATACACAATCAAAGAAGAACATTCATGCACTCATTCGGAAGAATAGAGAGCTTCAAGAAGATATATTGAAAGAACCTTTTTTAGGCTATAGTGGTGTGATGAAAAGAACTTCAAACCCAAAAAGTTGATCATCTTTACATCTGTAGGTCTAGAAGTTGCGACACACTATTTTTGGAGTCAACTTGGAAAGAAGGACTAAAACTTAATTTCATTCATTCCAAAGAGCCTAGAGATGATTTACCAACAAAACAGAGCATTTGAAACTCATCCCTACTATCTTTAGCTCTACTGTGTTTTTAAATACTTTATATTTGTGAGCAGTGTGTATGTGTAACACACACTGACTTTTTCGGTAGAACTGAGGGATACTGAAAATCCCTATACCAAAATCTCTTTACATTTCATTCTCATGTATAACTATGGAAGAAGCCTACTATGGCTTGGTTGTTTATTTTCCCACGTATAACTGTGGTAGAGGTTGAAAAACCTAGATGGTCTGTGAAAACTGTTGTAAAGCCTGACACAGGCTGTGTATCACTTTTTAATATAATTTCATGGTTGCAGGTGATCACCAAGTGGATAGGACTAGTTCTTGACTTAATACTGAACCTCTTGTTTATATTGTTGTGTTCATCATTCATTTACAATGTTTTACATTTATCCGCTGCTTGTATTTACAAAGATAGAAATCTGTTTTTACATTCACTCTGATAGTTTGTTCTGGTTTGTGTGTATATCTGCCTTGTTTAGTAAACTTGTTTCAAAAGTTGAGTTAGTTCTCATACTGATTCAAATGAGGAGTAATCAACCTTTGAGAATCCTATTGAACAATAAGTCACTTATATTTCTACTTCCTTATTTGAATGGGCTATTTTAATTTGGGGTTTTTAATCCTAAAAGTTTTTAACCGAAATTTTAATTGGAACACAATTCACCTCCCTCTTGGGTATCCACTCTGACCAACATTTGGTATCAAAGGTTAATTTGTTATTTATAAATTTTTTTCAAACCCTCTATTTTTCAAACTGTGATTTTAGTTTTATCCTAAAGATACTAAATTTCTGTTAGTTCTAAATTTTATCTCTTTAATATTTTCTCTAAAATCTAGTTATGGACAATAGACTAGAAGGTGCTGCTACAAACAGGCCACCTTTCTTAAATGATATATATTATGCTCAATGGAAAATGAAAATGAAGATTCATTTGAAAAGTATTGGTTTTCATATTTAGTCTGCTATATAATCAGAACATGAGATCCCCAAAACTACTAGATCTACCTGAGATGATGATACAATGTCTGACTATAACAATAACTGTAAAGCAATGAATGCCCCTTGTAGCTCCTTAAGATATGAGGAATTTAACCAAATCTCTGCATGTAAAACAGCTCATGAAATCTGGGACACCTTGGTTGTTTCTCATGAAGGAACTACCAATGTGATGGAAATGAGATTAAATAATCCTACTATTAAATATGATAATTTTAAGATGAGACCTGATGAACCCATTTCTGACATGTATCTTAGGTTTAAAGATATTGTCAACACCATGAGTTCACTGGGAAAAGCTATTCCTGATAAGGATAATATCATGAAAATATTGAGATGTTTTCCAGACAGATGGAGAGGCACTTTTGTGTCTATCAGAGAGTCATGCGACATCATCAATCTACATGTTAAGGAGTTGATTGGTAAACTAATGATGTATGAAGAAGGTAAACAAAGAAGAAGATAATGAACCCAAGAGAAAATATGTGGCATTCAAGTCTATTGCATCAAAGAGCAAAGGCAAGGAGAAAATAAATGTACCTACTGAAAGATCAACTAGTGAAGACTGAGATTCAGACAGTGATGAAGAAATGGCTCAAATACCCAGGAGATTTAAGAAATTATATAGGAAGAATATGTTTTTCCAGAAAACCAAACTACAAGGGTAAGTATGATAAAAAAGGTAAGTAGATAAAGGATTGGATGAAATCTAGTAAGGAAGATGATATAGTCTGCTATGAATTGAAGAGGAAAGGAAACATCAAGGAAGACTGTCAGAAGTTAAAATTAAAAAAGAAATATGATTATAAGGACAAGAAGTACAAGAAATCCATGAAAGAAACCTGGAGTGCTTCAGAAGACAGCACAAGTGAATCAAAAGCTACTGATTCTAAAAAGAATCACGACAATATGTGATTCATGAATAATATATCTGAGGTACATGTTTCTCCTATTCTAAATGATTATTATTTTAGAAATAATAGTGATTCAGATAATGAGGAGAATATTCCTAAGGATGAACTGTTTGAATATTGAAATATACTGGAAGATACCATCAATGAACTAAAAAATAAATATAAATCTTTGATGAAACAACATGCCATGACTAGTAATGTTAAAACATATCTAAGTGTAGAAAAAGAAAATAATGCTCAATTGTTGAAAGAGAACACTCTAATAAAATTATCTATTGAACAATTAAGAAAATATATTGAGAAGTTCACTGCCGGTTGGTATACCTTGACACGGTTTCTAGGAAATCATATTTCTCCAAAATATACAACTGGTCTATGATATCATCCTGGACAGAGAAAATTTAGCAAAACCAAATTTGTTCCAAAATATGGACAGTTCACTGCTAGTTCTGCACCATTTTTTGAAAACAATTTTCTAAAGGACCTAACAAAGTATTTATATATTAAAATATATTTATTGATTTTATAAAACCTATAAAGTAAATATGGGTTCCAAATGTTTTTTTGGCTAACCTTTCTGGACCCAAGAAGATCTGGGTACCAATATTATCCCTTATTTAAACTATTTTGCAGGGAAGTTGCTTAAAGAGTTCTTGTAAGACCCTATGGTAATTGGACAGTATATGTTCAAGAGACATGTCAGAAGACTATTCTTGCTTCAAGAGTCTAATTAAAGTTGATGGTGGTAATTTCAACTTTGGTGACAATGCAAATCGAAAAATCATCGGCTTAGGCCAGATTGGTAACCCTGATACAATATTAATTTCTAAAGTACTTTTTGTGGATATATTAAAGTATAATTTTCTTATCATATCTCAGTTATGTGATGATGGCCTTAATGTTAAATTTGAAAATGATTCATGCAACATTTTTAATTAAAAAATGATTTAGTTTTTATTGTATGTAGAAATGAGAATATATATGCTATTGATTTAAATTCCTTAGCCAAACAAAATGTTTCCTGCTTAAATGATTTTCATAAAGAGTCTTGGTTGTGGCATAGAAGGTTAAGACACTATAATGTGCACTCACTTAGGAATATATCAAAGAAATTTTTAGTTAGAGACCTACCTAAATTAGAATTTCCAATTGATAAAGTGTGTAATCTCTATGAAAATGGAAAAACACAAAGTTTCTTTCAACCCAAAGAAAGAAGTTTCAACTTCTCAACCACTTGAGTTGGTTCACATGGATTTGTTTGGACCATCAAGAGTTTCATTTTAAAATGGGAAGAAATATGTTTATGTTCTTATAGATTACTTTTCTAGGTATACATTAGTTTACTTTCTAGCTCACAAAAGTGATGCTTGTTCCTATTTTGTCCAATATTCCATGTTTGTAGAAAACATTAGTGGACTTTAGGTTAAGGCCCAGGGAAGTGATCATGGCCGAGAGTTTAAGAATCATGAGTTTTAATCTTACTTCTCACACAATGGCTACAGTCACAACTTTTCTACCCCTAGGACACATCAACAACATGGAGTGGTAGAAAGGAGAAATAGTACCCTTCATGAAATTGCAAGGACTATGCTTAATGAGTATGACTTACATGTTTATTTTTGGGCTGAAGCTGTAAATATATCTTTTTACATTATTAATAGAGTTCTAATTAGACCTATTCTAAAAAGGACCCCTTACGAACTTTTGAATAATAAGAAGCCTAAGATTAACTACTTTAGAGTTTTTTGTTGCAATGTATTTATTCTTAATACTAAAGATAATCTTGAAAAAATTTCTCCCAAAAGTGATGAAGGAATTTTTTGGGGTTACACTATTTCAAGTAAATCCTATACAATGTTCAATAATAATACCAAATGTAAGGAATAATAAGTTCATATCAAATTTTATGAGACTAATCCACATGAGCCTAAAATCTCTCTTGATCATATTGAGGAAGATTTGTCAATTCTGAACATCAATGATAAAATTAGTAAATCCCTTTTAAATGTATCCAGTTATGGAAATTTTCAAGAATCTGCTCCTACCGATTTTGAACCAACAGACAACAATGAAGAATCTAATTCAACCCTTCCTAGAGGTATTAGGACACTCAAGAATCACCCTCTAGATTCTGTTGTAGGCGATTTAAATAGAGGAACACAAACTAGAGCTTCTCTAAGAAACTAGGTTAAACATCAAGATTTTCTTTCACAGATTGAACCTCAAAATATTAATGATGCTATAAATGATGAATTTTGGTTAATGTCTATGAAGGAAGGACTAAATAAATTCAAAAGAAACAAATTTTGGGAATTAGTGGAAAGACCTAAGGACACTTTGACCATAGGCACTAAATGGGTTTTAGGAACGAAGTAGATGAGTTTGAGAATATAGTTAGAAACAAAGCTAGTCTTGTTGCACAAGGATATATCCAAGAGGAAGGAATAGACTATGGGGAGGCCTTTGTACCTGTATCTCGATTAGAATCCATTATGATACTACTTGCCTATACATCTCATCTGAATTTCAAACATTATCAAATGGATATTAAAAGGTCTTTTCTAAATGGGTATATAGTTGAGGATGTATTTGTTGAACAACCTCCTGGTTTTACAAATAACCATTTTTCCAATCATGTTTTTAAAATATCTAATGATTTATATGGCTTAAAACAAGCTCCAATAGAATGGTATGATAGGCTCATCTCTTTTCTTATTTCAAAGGATGTACCAAAGGGATAGCTGATCCTACTATTTTCATTAAATGGATTTCTATAGATGTTTTGATAGTTCAAATTTTTGTGGTTGATATTATGTTTGGATCTCCTAAGAATTCATTATGTATTGATTTTTCAAAAATGATTCAAAATTAGTTTGAAATGAGTTTAATGGGAGAACACAAATTTTTCCTTGGACTTCAGATCATTCAAAATAAAAATGGCATTGTTTTGAATCAAAGTAAATATATTAAGGATCTTTTAAAATTATTTTTGTTGGATGGTAGTAAAGGTAGTGACACACATATGAGTACCACTTGTATGCTGGTTACTGATGAAACTGGAGAACCAGAGGATCAAACCAACTACAGAGGTATGTTGGGAAGTCTACGCTATCTTACAACTAGTAGACCTGACATCATGTTTAGTGTATGCATGTGTGCTCACTTTCAAGACAATTCAAAAGAGTCTCATTTAATTGGTGTTAAAAGCATTTTTAAATATCTCAAACATACTCCCAACTTAGGATTATTTTATCCAAAAGGACATTCATTTGATCTGTTGAGTTATTATGATGCGGATTTTTCCGGTTGAAAGTTAGATAGAAAAAGCACCTCTGGGACATGTCTCATTTTAGGCAAGTAACTAGTATCTTGGTGTAGTAAGAAGCATAATTCTTTTACATTATATACTACCGAAGCTGAGTAGATATCTACTGGAAGTTGTTGTTCTCAAATTCAATGGATGAAACACACTTTACTGGACTATGGATATCAATTCAAACATGTCTCTATAAAGTGTGACAATACAAGGGCTATTAACATTTCCAAAAATCTAGTATCTCATTCTAGGACAAATCATATTTATGTGAGGCATCACTTCATGAGAGATCATTATCAAAAAGGTGATATCACTCTTGAAATCATTGTCACTAAATATCAATTGGCTGATATATTCACAAAGCCCTTGAATTATGAGATGTTAAATTACATAAAACACGAGTTAGGGATGATTATATTTATTATAGGAGACCATAGAGTGAGACCTCATAGTTAGACCTCACAGTTAGAATTCACAGTTAGAACTCACAGTTAGACCTCACCGTTAGACCTCACAGTTAGACCTCATAGTTAGAACTCACAGTTAGTACTCACTGTTAGACCTCACTGTTAGACCTCACTATTAGACCTCACTGTTTAAACTTACTGTTATACCTCACTGTTGCACCTCACCGGTGTACCTCCCTATTATATATCACTATTAGATAACTCTCTCTTTGTCTTTATTTTTGTGGGAATTCAAACCATTTTTTTAAAAAAAATTATTATTTATATGTTATTTTGTTTTAATCCCTATATGATAAAACCAAAGGCGACGAACGTATCTCAATCCACTTTCCTCTCTCAATATTGATCCTTTCTCTCGAAATTCCTAAACCCTAACCCTTCATTTGAACCATCGAACCACCTTCAATCTCCATGGCCAGAACCAAGTGACCCATGACTGTCAATGAGGATACGCCAAGGCCAAAAAGGACTCGAGCCAAATCCAGTGGCACCAGTAATACCCCTATGGGACCTGTCAACCCGCATCTGACTAGGAGATAAATCTTTTCTGAGAATGAGTTACATGAAGAATGGATGTTGTCGAGCAAGTCATTAGTGCTGGAAGCACTAGATGCCCAAGGATGGACCAATGTTTTTTCAATAACAATGGACCGTTCTACCCAAAGCATGTGAAGTAATTCTATGAATATCTGAAGTTCGAAGAGGAAGATGATGTCCATAAGCTAATATCCAGAGTCAATGGAAATGAAGAAAGTTTCTCATCTGCGGAGCGGGCTGCCTGTTTGAGAGTTACTCATGAAAGAGTATATGATTACTACTCTAGAGTGGCTCCTCCGGACACTTATGTTTTTGAATATGAAAAGGATCTGGAAGAACTGACAGGAGATGGAAAATCAAGTAGGATAATTACAGATGAGATGAGCGGAGAAGACAAGCTCTTATTCAAATTTATTCAGCATGTAATTAGTCCGAGGAGAGGAGACTTTGCAGTGTTGAAGTACCAAGACATATTCCTGATGTACTTACTAAAGCATGGAAGGAATACTAACCTATGTAGGTTAATGATGGCACAATTGGAGGATATGACTAAGGAAATATCAAATTCCAATGCCCAATTCTATGCCAATCTTATTTAAGTGATGCTAAAGGTAAAGGGTGTGGCTGGAAATCAAGAAGAAATGATAGTGGCCAAGAACAGTGTTTGTCTCTCCAAGGTCATTTGAAAATTCATTCAAATTACCTATAATCCCTGGAAGAAGGCATGGATGAATGATGAAGGAAATGTATATGAAAGGTTTTACCATTCTACACATCCACCTAGGCCAAAAGACAAGAGATATCTAGGCCTGAAGCCTGATGAGCCAGAACCAGCTTATTCGGATGAGGAGGAGGCTGAAGGAACTGTGGACCCTGAAAGAGAGAACACCCCCATTGATGATGGGAGTGATCCTGATTTGCCTCACAATCCTATAAGGACAGTAGCTTTTAGAGCAGCTAGCCCTCCAAAAGAACTGCCAAGAAGGGAGACTGTTATGAAGGACAGTGATATTGAGACCACTGAAGAAGAAGAAGCATATCAATTAATTGTCAAGGACACCTTTGAAGAGGATGAGGCTACCGAGTCAGATCACTTTGCTCATGAGGAAAAGGAAGATGGTGATAAGGATGAACTTAAGGAGGCTGCTGCTGAAGCTGATGATGAGAAGAATGAAGAAGAAGAGATCAGTTTGAGCCATCTGATAGATAATACAGACAAGATAGTTTCTGTCTAGGATGCAGGAGTGGAATCTACTCCCATTGATATGGAATTCACTGATAACTCAGAGAAGGATAAGACTAACCCCACTGGTGAACCAACAGATCAATCTATTGTTGAATCTGCTGCAGTTGCAGAGGAAGCTGTGGAGTTACCTAGATCCAAAAATGTATAGGAGAATTCTTGGGAGAGAGCTCTATGCGAGGGGGATAATCTTGGATCAGTTTCTGTGCTGTATGACATATAAAGTTGGTCATTAGATCTAGGGTATATGGTACTTGGAAACAGTTATGGAGATTCTGATGAGGAAGACGAGCCTTAAAAGGATTCTATTATCCTACCTGAATGTATTCTTGTGGTTGTGGCTGACAATCTGGAAACCAAGGAGGACCAAGAGTCCTTAAAAGATTAAATGGAGAAGGCAGTGAGAGAATCAGTGGCAGATTTGAAGAATAGCCTTATTGTAGAGATGATGAGTGTGGAGAAATCCCTGGAGCTATCTCTAGGATGTGTTGTGCCTAGTCAAGCGAATGAATTTCTGAATGATGTTAAAGTGTGTCATACTCAAATTGAATTCTAGACATAAGCTATGGTTTCTATGAGACAATTAGTTTCTTCATTGACTGCCATGAGCAGTTCTCAAAACCAAGTGAATACTGTGATTCGATATATCAAAGAAGTAGTCAATCAGTTTGTGGAAGTTTTTGAGGATTTTAAGAAATCAGTCAAAAAAACATATGAACAGTCATGATACACTTATTCAAAAGGTGATTAGTAACTTGAATCAGTCCTTCAAAGAGACAATAACTTTCTCTATCAAACCCCTTCCCTCATCTAGCACCTCTGTGACCATTGACCAGCTCAGGACTGTGATCCAGGAATAGCTTTCTCAGGCTAGTACCAGTGGTACCTCTGACTCTCAGGTCCTTGATACAACTAGGGAAGACAGTAGTTTTGTTCATGAACACTTGCAGGGCAGCTACTGCTTCTCAAGAGGCCATTAAGAATAATGTAGATTCTTACATTGAGAAGGTCTACACCAAGCATCAAATGACCAACCACTTCACGTTTTTGATAGAAAATATGAAGTTTCCTCCATTGACTCAAGCATTCAAGGAGAAGGTCCTCAAACTGAGAGAACATACCGCTGCATTGGATAATTTTACAGAGAATAAAGATGATTATTTATCTGCTATGGAAATAGGAGGAAGCATCATTATGGACTTCTGAAACCTACTGCTACCCTTTCTCCATATGGATTGCACCCCTATCATCGTCCCTCCTACATTACCTGCATCTCAACCCAGTGTTTCTTCCACAATGTCTCATGTTGAAGCTATCAAAAGTTTTACTCCACTAATACGTCATCGAGCTACCCACTATAGACCCGCAAGAACTTCTGTTGATGCCCATCCAGTCATTTATGTAGCAATTCCTAAACATTCTGATCCACCAGCTCCTACTCCATATTCTTCTTCAAAAGGGAAAGACCCCTTACCTACAGATGATGTGGATTGAGTCTGTTTATGTCTTTTGATAGGGTCTATTTATTCTTTTTGGGTCCTGTAATGTACTGTTTATTAATACATGCTTTCTCTGTTATCTATTTTTGTGGTTCTTTTTTCTAATCACAAAGGTGGAGAAATATTGTGCTAATTTTCGACTAATCATGTGATTAGGGAGAAATTTGCTAATATGATCCTATGTTGAATATTTTTTATCTTATTTTAATAACTTTATTATGTATGAAATCTATCGTTAATACATACTGGCATAATTTGTTATTATCAAAATGGGGGAGATTGTTGGACTCACCTATTTTGATAATACCAAATCATGTTTAAATATTGATCATGATATATTAAGCCAGTTACTAATCCTTTTTTTAATCTGTATTTATAATTATTTTATCCTGAAAAATGTATACTCTTATGTCTCATGACTTTTCTGCATCAGCTTATAGTTTATATTTATCTAAATATATGTTCACTGTTAAAGGCTATTGGTAAGAGTCTTCTGTTCAAGGTCACCATTATAGCTCACTGTCACTCCTAGTCACTGATGCTAGAAGATCGTCGTTGAATATCTACAGTCACTGTTGGAAGATACCAGTATAAGGTTACTATCACAAGTCTACCATTGATCTGCTCATCAAAGCTCACATAGAAAGAGTTACTATCACAAAGTCACTACTGTGACAAGGCTTCTGTTGGAAGTTCACTATCAAACTTTTTCTCAAGTTTTCGGTTGAGAACCTCACTGTTTAAGTCTACATTTGGTCAAGTCTACCGTTTGTAGAAGGCTACTGCTGGACAACCCCTACTAACGAGATAGTCCACTGATGGACATATTCCACTGTTAATGAATCTATCTGTTGAGATAAGTCTACTGTTGGGAAGGTCACTACGGAAGTAGTATTATTTTACAAAGCTTCCTTTAAAAGTTTACTGTTAGAGTCTACCGCTAATCAACCCTATCGATGAAGTTCACTATTTAATATCCTACGGATGAAGTCCACAGTTGGAAAGACTACCATTGAAGTCTACCTGTGACATGCATCTGCTACGAGTCTAATAATATTCTATTCTTTTCTTTACCAATTTTATTAATACTATTATAACAGTCATGTCTCGATAAATTAATGCACCTGACATTATTTAATGTTATTTTCCGGAATATTAGGAAACAATACGATGCACGAGGAAGACCACACGTGGTTGAAACATTTCTCTTGTCTACCCTTGCTGAACCAAATGAGAAAAAGCTGAATGGGAAAAGAGTATATATATGAGAAGAGAGAGACACTAAGGATAAGGAAAAAATTGAATATACAAAGAACATCAGAACACCTAGAAGATAAAACATACACAATCCAAGAGGAACACTCAAGCACTCATTCTGAAGAACAGAATGCTTCACGAAGATCTATTGAAAGATCATTTTTCAAGATGTAGTGGTGTGCTTCAATGGAGTTCAACCCCAAGAAGCTGATAATCTTTACATCTGGAAGTCTGGAAGTTGTGATACTCTGTTTTGGAGTCAACTTGTAAAGAAGGACTAAAACTTCATTTCATTCATTCCAACGAGTCTAGAGCTGACCTGCCAACACAACAGAGAATTCTAAAATCATCCCTACTATCTTTATCTCTACTGTATTTTTAAATACATTATATTTGTGAGCAGTGTGTATGTGTTACACACACTGACTTTTGCACTTGAACTGAGGGATACTGAAAATCCCTATACCAAAGACTCTTTACATTTGTTTCCCACGTATAACTGTGGAAGAAGCCTAGTGTGGCTTGGTAGTTTATTTTCCCACGTATAACGGTGGTAGAGGTTGAAAACCTAGACGGTTTGTGAAAACTGTTGTAAATACATATACAGGTTGCGTATCACTTTTTAATATAATTGCATGGTGGCAGGTGATCACCAAGTGGAGAGGACTAGGTCTTGACTTAAGAATGAACCTCTTGTTTAAATTTTTTGGATCATCTTCCATTTACTCTATTTTAAATTTATCTGCTGCTTGTATTTTCAATGACAAAAATCTATTTTTACATTGACTCTGATAGTTAGTTTTGGTTAGTGTGTATATTTGACTTGTTTTGTAACCTTGTTTGAAAATTTCAATTAGTTCTCATACTGATTCAACAGAGGAGTAATCAAACTTTGAGAAACCTATTGAACAATAAGTCACTTATATCTCTACTTCCTTAATTTAATGGGATGTTTTAATTTGGGGGTTTTAATCCTAAACGTTTTTAACATAAATTTTAATTGGAACTCAATTCACCCCCCTCTTGAGTATCCACTCCGACCAATAATAAGAATGGAATTTCGATTGAAAAATATTGGGTCATTATATCACCCATGATAAATGATAAATGAGGGAGTAAAGTACACAGAACAACCCTGAAGAACAATCTTTGGCCATTGATCATTTCAGCCTTGACCTTTTTCTGTAACAATAATAAATGAAAAGGAATGAATAAACATAACATACCAAGAAAACCCCACATAATAAAACCTGTCCTGCAATGTGATCGATCCCCAAATCAGTTTTTTTGTCTATTGATATGAGTTTTTTATTGAAATTAAGAACTGGGAAATAAAAAAATAAAACACCTGACATTCATGGAGTTTGGATCTATCATTGATGAGTAATGGTTATGTTTTTTTCATTGATGAGATCCTCCAACTCCAGTGGAGTGATGATGTACAATTTGATATAGATTCATTTTTTTCTACAAAAAAGATGTAATCTAATGTAGTATATCTATTCCAGGATTAGAGGCTAACCCTGAAAAAATTTCTTTATCTGTAAACTAAAAAAGTAGTCATGTTGTTTTATAGAAGTGAAATATAAAAAATTGTTTAATTTATTTTATCTATTTCCTAGCCCTAAGAAAATTTTCACAAATGACCCACACCGATCAGTGTTAGGTCTCGTCGAATGTAAATTCTTTATTATTGATTCAATGGTTCCCTCAGATTTCTGATATGGGCACCATTTTAGGAGTTATTTCGTCTTTTCAGGAAAACCACACGCATGTGATATTTAGCATATTATTTTTTTCAAAAAACATTTTTCCACACGAGGCCTTAAAATCGCACGCCTTTCAATAGCTGGTTTAAAAATAAATTCATTTATTATTTTAATATAATATATAAAATTATTAGTTCTTAGATATACTTTACCACATTCGAAAAATATTCATGTTCCTTAATTACATTCACATGGGTGATTCTTTCCACATTTATAATGAAAGTGAAATTGAATCTTCATTGACTTATGGTCACCATTGCCCGATTTCTCAGAAAACTACTTCATTACCTTATTTACTGAGTCTGAGAATTGGTTTAGGTATAAATTTTTAATCATGTTTTGTAAAAAATGAAGGAATGATAATTAAATCATTCACTCCATTGATAATCCTAATCGACTATTAATCAAAAAATTGTTGAAAATGTTCAATGTTAATCCAATTCCTTCTAGGTCATACCACTTACAAAATCAGTATATCATACCATGAGAAACACTTTTAAAAATAGAATCCCACATAATCATGAAAATTTAATTATAGGATAACTAAACCAAGGATCATATATCATTAATATATGAGACCTTAGGTTTAACTTAAGTTATTTTTATCCATACTATACTTAAAGCATTCATGATGGATCAGAGAGAGTTTGTGAATTCCAAATTCATATCCCCCCCTAGAGTTTCAAAAAAGGTGTGTATCAAGGATCATTGTCATATACTAGGTTATTTATTTTTAATTATTGATGAATATTTTCAGAATTTTTACCCTTAGGTATATATATTCTTGAGTAATTACGACTTTCAGTATCCATCCATGATGAATTTTTAGGAAACCACTCATTCAATATTTTATCAAAATTTTAGGACATTTTCCTATACATTTCCTTCACAACAGTATTGTCCTTATAGATATCTATAGATATATCCTTACAGTTACACAAATGGATAACACTAATGCTTTCACACCCTATATTCCGAAGGATTACCAATACATTCCTCTAATACCATCTATAAGGACTTAGTCTTATCATACATGTATATTACATCATTTTTATGAATATTAACCGCAATATAGAATTTCATGCCTGAGGAACCTAAATTTTTACTAAAAATGGAAAAATGGAAACAATATCCTTTAACTTGATGAGTTATCTTCAACATCTCCCTTAATGATCTTCCCCTTTATTAATCCTACATAAAACAATTCTTCATGACCTAGTGAAGGGAAACAAAATAAAGCGGTGGTCTTGAATGATCAGTAATAGGAAATACATAAGCTTTCCATGAGCATAAGGATATGAGAACATGAGAATAACATTTTAACATAATATTATAAATATCAATGATTATATACATGATTCATGGAATAAGGATTGGAATATCCTAAAAGAAAGATCATAAAGAATTCAAGATCTTAATCCATGAAAACCTAATATAGAAATAATAAAATAATTGAAGAAGACAGAGAAGTATTTAAAATTATTTCCATTGTAGTAATGGAATTGCTGTCAAGGGAATATTAGTATTTTATGATCTCTGACCATACTATATTGGTAGAAAAGGTTCCCTGAAATGACAATATTAGTAGTCATAGTTCACTCCCATAACTATCTAATTAGTGCAGGATCACTCCACATACCATCCTAGACTTCATTTTCCACTCTAGTGAGCATCTTCGTAGTCAATATTCATTCTCAAAATTATCTTAATAGAATATGTTCACTCTCAACTCCATCTTGGTAGTCATGTTCCACTCTAATTCTCATCTTATTAGTAAATTTTCGTTCTCAATACCATCTTAGTAGAAAAATTCCTTTACTGAACTGAGTCAACTCCACATTCCATCTATGTCTATCTCCAAATATACATATCTTTAAGCATTGCATTGGATGAAAATACAGGTCTCACCCATCTCATAATAAAATCATACAAACTTGGTTCAGATGATCATAACCAATAAAAACACATCCAATGAAATGAAACATGTTTCTAAAACTTATAATCATATCACAACATGTAAAAAATAGGTAAGATTCAGAATCATTTCATCAAAGTATAACCCTTGAAAACAGGCAGGTTTCATAATTATATAAACTTGGAAAATAAATGTGATTCATTAGAATAACTCCACCAAAACATAAAACACTAATATAAAGATTATAAATATAAAATTTGGAGAATTTAACAAAAAACGGATGAGTAAAACCAATAGATGTCAACATAAATGTAAAATAATTTTTGTAAAATGTATTAAAAAAATATTTGAGGAAAATATCCTATATGAATTAAAAAACGTTTTTAAAATATGATTTTTTTAAAAAAATCCTTAAAATTAATAAAAACATATAATGACAGTTGAAAACATTTTGAAAAGCTTTTCCGTTGAAAAATTATAATAGAATTTGAAAATAGTTTGAAATGATTTTTCCTTAAAAAAATATAAGAGAATATTAAGAAAAATTAAAAAATAATGTTTTAAAATACTTTGAGAAAATTATAAAATAATTTTTGATAAAATTTATATTCTTTTAATTGAAAAAAACCTTTTAAAAACATATATATAGGATATTATAAAATCTTTTAAACAACATTTTAATCATAAGATATTTTTTGAGAACCATTTTCAGTGAAAACCATATTAAAATATAATATTTCAAGTATATTATTAAACAAAATTAATTTGATATTATATACTTGTAAACATACAAAGGAAACATCATGTAGATGATGGTAAGGAAAGTGGTAGTTCGGTACATGCCGAACATTCATATTTCACCTTATAAATTTATAAAAGATCTTTGATGGGAAATAAAAAAAGTAGATTCCTTTTTAAAAAAAATTAATTGGTAATAAATTATTAATATTCCCTCATACATCATAGGAAAATATTATATCATTTTTTAAAACATTTTTTAAAACACAGTTTTGAACCATAAAAGATTTACGAACAAAAGGGGAAATTAAATCAGATTTTAATAAAAAGCAATTTTTAATTTTATTTATTACTAAAGAGTAAAACATTGAAACCATTACATTGATATAATATAATAAACTATAGGTTAATAAAATTCATGAGTTTCCATGTGATATGGATCAAAATATTTCGTTAAAGGAAGAATAACCATAAAAAATCATGATAAACAATGAGATTGTATGAATAAGTTGTCGCCAATTTGGTATCCTTGATTCAATATAAAATAGGAAAATTAAAAATACGGATGACTAATGTGGTGGCGGCATCAAGAGGGGTTGAGGTGTTGTCCGTGATCTCAATGGATTTGTGCATCTTTCCTTCAATTCTTACTATGGACAAGGTGATTCGTTGGGTGCAGAGGCTAATTCCAACCTCAATGGCCTTGCCCTATGTCATTCTAAAGGCATCACCTTAATGGTCGTTGAATCGGATTCCAGAATTTTTTTCAACTCTCTCAAGGGTCTCTCTCCCACTCCGTGCAAGATTTCTTATGTGATCTGTAATTGCAAGAATTTCATCACCAACAGGATAGTTATTACTCACACATAGCGTGAAGGGAATAGTGTAATTGACTTCCTCACCTCCAATGTGCCTTCCAACTCTTCTCTAAAGGTATACTCTAGAACGGGATCCTTCCCCTCTGGATGTGCTTATTATGTAATTGGGGACTCCCTTAGTCTGCATCATTTTAGGCCCCCTAAACGTTTTCCTCTGCTTCCCACTTCAATAAAATAAATTTTCTTATATACTAGATATGTAAATACCCATAAAATAATGTAAAAAATTCATAGAATAAATAAATGGGTATTATACATATCATACAAGAAATAGGGTGTGGACATGACTTGTGCCTGAGAGGAAATAAAAGTTAGACGATAAAACCATTACCTTAAGTCTTGACATTTTTCAAACACGTACAAAAAACCTATATAAAAAATATAGGTTTATTAAAAATATATAAAATATAAAAATTATTATATTTAAAACCATATAATTAATTTTATTATTATATTATATTATACATTAATAAGCAATTTTATTTTAATGTTACGTTTCATGTAATATTTGTGTTGTTATCATATATTTTTTGTCTTATTATAACTGATAATATTACTTACATCATGGTTAATTATTTATATATTATAAAGAATGATATAAGTATCATATATATTCAATATATATATTATAATAATTGTATTAATATTTAAAAATGAAATTGAATACACTATTCAGTTAGCCGGTATGCCTTACATACACTTGGACTTTGTTTCTGTTTTATTAGAATACTGAACGAAATAAAGTAAAATATATTTATGTATACATATATATAATATCATTGAATTATCATTATTATTTCATATTTATCATAAAATTTCACTAATATCCTCATTATAACACTCCATTTATATTGTGAATTAATCACACCACAATGGGGAGGATGTAGTCCACATGTCCCCAAAAAAAATTATTATATTTAAAAATAATAATAAATGTGTGTGTTATATAAAAATTAAATAATAATGAAAATATCATATATATAATATAAAAAAACATTTTACATCCTAATTCTAGACCATGAATGGCGGTAAACAAAAAACAAAAAACATTGATTTATGAGGTGGTAGTTCAGCGTATAGAATAAGGGTATGTTCTTTACCCATTTGAGGGAAGTGTTTTTAATTATAGGAAAAATTAATAATTACACAACATTAATATATTTATTATACCAAGGTAATTATAAAATAATCGAATAAAAAAATTTAGTGGGTGGAGAAAAAAATAAAACAAAGGAGCTTGAGGAAGCATGTTACCTCTTCTTTGGGTAACTTTTTATAGTTTTCATCAAAGGGATTACTTGGATGGATTTAATCCAAATAGAGGGAGTATATAATTTATTTAAGGGTGTTGGGTGTTTATTTAATATCTTTTTTATTCAAATTTCTTGTGAATTTTGTGTATGATGGAGCGGTGATGCCTTTTATAGTGGAGGATTGTCATTCATGAAAATTTCGGAAAAGGGAATTCCTACCACATTTTTCAAGTAATGTGGAAAAATGGAAATAATTAAATACAAGGGAGGATATATTTGAAGTATAAACATCCAATGTATTTTTAAAAGTGTCTAAGTATTTCTGGACATTAGTTTTATGATTTAGTCTTTTATTAAGATAATTTTCCTCCCAATCATTATAATTAATATTAAATACACTCCCTAACATTTTGGGCGAAAAAATATGTTTAATTTATAAAAAAATATAATTTTTATTTTTTAAATTTACAATCACATATATGGAATAAATTAATTTAAAATTAATCTCATGGATGGGATGAAAATATGGGTTTTTAATGTAAATTGGTTATATAATATTCTATTATTATATATATAATTTCACTTTGAAATTGATCCAATTGAAAAAAAATTGGATACATTTATTTAAAATTAATTTAATTATATATTTAAAATAATTATAAATATAGTTTATCTTTATAAATAAATCAACAGAAAACTAGTTTTTGAATTAACATTATGTATTTTTCACTATTCGTTAAAAAAATGATACTTTATGAAATAATATAATAAATTCACTATAACATAATTTTTATTTCAAAAATAAAATAATGATGTTTTTTTAAAATAATTTTCATAAATTCACCAAAATTAATATTAAAAATTTAGTTCTCCACTAAAATGGAGTAGAACTACATTTTTTAAAAAATATTATTTTTATGTGTATTATTAGGTTTATTATAATATTATACCTATAAAATATATTAGATGAATGTAAAAAATATTTCATTTAATAACGAAAATATAAATTTCATTAATATAATCCACAAATTGTAAAAAAATTAATTTAATTTGATAAGATTCCTTTGTGAGCATACACATATTTTTTATGAAAACATTCCCTTTATATCTAACTTGATCTTATATCATTTATAATTTGTTAGTAACAAATTAATTCAATCATTATTTATCATAATTTATTTAATAAAATTCATAACTGCCATCTTAATTAATATTCAATATCTTATTATATTAAATAATTAACTTTTATAATAGATTATTGTTCTATAAAACTTGATATTGTGTGTTACTCCATCCATCGAGGAAAGTTAGTCTTTTGTGTAACCTAAGATGACATCGGTGTTCCGTGTAGAGAAATCTAATCCTTTTTTGTCATATAGTACATCATTAACATGGTTTTTTATATATTTCAATTCAAATGTAGGGATTTAAGGTATGTAAAATATTTCCATTGTTGTTTGATGTTATAAATATAAAATATATTTAATTATCATGAAAAAAATAATTCAATAATTTCTGGGGTGTTACAATGATGTTGAAAACTGGATGAATGTTTAATTATAAAATATATTTGGAATACATAATGATAATAAACTCATCCTCGCAAATAAAAATACATCTATGTTCATTTGTAATAGGCCTAAGAGACTCCATCCCCGAATAATGGTGGGGATGTGGGCTCACGCCTATCTCATGATGATAAAAAAATATTCTTTAAAATAATCTGTGAACCCATTCTCATAAACATTATTCATGAGTAATTCCGATGACTCAATTCTTATGGTGAATTAGTTATGGCTACTGTCATCTTAATAACACCATCTCTGACTAGCACCTTGAGATACTTCTCCCCCATAAATGTGTTAACATGGCACATAATCTATAGAATAATATACCACATGAAAAATAAATTTACATAGCCATATCATATATAAATATGGATAAATATTATCTATTAATGGTTATAAAATTGATCAAATACCTCTCATTATAAAAGTCCCCTGTCAAAGGGTAACCCAGTGACCAATTTCCTTCACTATCAAGGGAAACAACTTTTCTAATAAAATTTCCTAATACAGATCCCATGAGACTGCTTACACCTCATGATAACTAACTAATGAGAAACACTACTACCTCAATTTCACACAAAATATCATCATATACATGAAAACCCCATTCTCCTCGTAAAAAATTGATCAAACTAAATATTATCTCAAACCTTGAAGACTAGTCTTCTGTGACTATATATAATTCATATCCCAATTAATTCTCAAAAATAATATTCTAAAACTCTTAGAGTGTACATGAACAATTGAATCATCATTGACCTAAACTCAATTGTTATCATTGGAATAATATGTGAAACGTAATCAGTTCCATCCAAATATGGTATTTTCCATATATCCATTCCTAAAAAATAAAAATTATTTATAGCTCTTAAACCATGAAAATAGAAAAATTAAAATGAGTTAATTAATTAATTATATCTTTTATGGTATAAATTTATTCCAACGTATACCCATATCAAATACAGGTTAATGGAATATGGTTGCATGATTAATTCCTTGGTATCTACCATGTAACAAAAATCACTACATTTTGTAGGTTGAGTAAACAGAAATGTCATATGAATAAAATCACTTAGGGACATAAAATCTTATGTATATGCACATCTTATTAGTTTACATCCCTAATTATTCATAGTTGACCACATTTCACAACATTCCAATGATATATCTCAAATTTTTTACTCTAAACTCCATCCAATCTCAAAACCATTACCTCTGATTCCATTATACAAGATCCCTCTCCAATAAATGCTACACCTCTCAAAATGGAAATGATATAAGGGGGTGGTGACCTCATAAGTCCCACATCTAGTTGACACTATGATCGTAACTAGAAATTAGGGTATAAAAAAAGAAAATGGTATTAATTACCTTCTAAGAGAATTTAAACAACATAGAGACAATTAAAATATTGAAATCAACAACTGCTTATTCATATATATAAATGAATCTCAATTGAATACATTTGATTACATACAATAGAAAAAAATATGAAAGGAATTTATAATTACATGAAATTTTAGGATGAGAGAAACCATTAATCCCAATCAACTCCAAAAACCTAGAGATAGTAATATCCAACTCAATATCCAACCTACTCATGGCTACCTAGAAAAAATTTAAAAATATTCTTGGGGGGATAATGAAAGTATAATCAACTTGATCTTACACTAAGTCCCTCATGAAAATATTAAATGATGCATGTTAATGCACAATGAATGAAAATGAAATTTACATGTCACCAAAAAAATCATACATTACTCATTGGCTCACCATGAACTATGATCACCAATTATCTCTAAAAAGTGGTATTATGTTGTAGTAACTTAACAACAAGGGTATATATCAATAGCTACCCCACTGGTTTACCAATATTTCCTAAAAATTGTTCTAAATCACCCCCCCCCCCATATTTTTTCATCCCACAATAAATATGGAAAAATATCATTACATACACTTCATATATCACATCATCAAATCATGACAAATAACATCTCTTATTAGTAACCATGTTATTTTTACTGAACACTACAAGACATATGAAGTATATTATACATTGGATATTATATATCATGCCATTGTAACCCAATAAATGAGCAACGTATCTAACTCCTTCAAAACCTATAATCATCATACCTATAATAAAAAGTTCTATACAATATTCTAATTTAGATGATTGATAAATAACCACAAGCCAACACCCCCCCCCTCACACACACACACACAAATATATATATATATATATATATCTTTGTGTGTGTATGGAATATAACCACTATGTATACCATCCAATAATAAATCCAAGATAAGAGATTGGGAATATAATGGTTTTTTATCCTACCATCCTCCAATAAGAATATTGCGGAAAACACCCTCCCCAAGTCTACTAGCTATCAGTATCCCTAACCGAATTGGGAGGGGGAGGGTAGAATATGAAATCATAGAATATATAAGATATATTATATATGAAAACCACACTAAAATAAAAATATAGTATTATACTACACTATAACAAACTACACCTGGTACCGGGATGTTGCTACTAAGTCCAGATACCCTATTAAAACACGATATTTCTTAAATGATAAATTAATTACGTCATTCATTTTAATCATTTAATTTCATTAATAAAATAATTATACATTCATTAATAAGTAAAATTTTTCAAATATTAACAATTATTAAACACAAATTTCATGTCTATTCCATCTAGGAATAATGAAAACTAATTCTATAATATCTAATGTGTAAATACTCATTTTCCCAACATCAATAACAAAACACATGGGATAAAATATTATAATTTATTAATAAAATAATTTCAGAATACATGTAATCTTAGAAAAAATTCCTAATCTACCATTATGAGAAGCACAACCAACTAATCACATCAATTTTCTTCAAGTAGCGGCGGCACAAAAAATAAAAAAAACAATATACCCATACATTGAACCTTAAATAAATTAATGAAATTAAATCATATAATTTTATCACATCCATGTGTTATCCTATCTTTAAACCATTCTATTATATCTGGTCAAATCCATAACAAAAACATATGCATATCCTGATGCATATCTTTATCATTAAATTTAAATTTTTTAACATCATCTAATCCTCCTCACACACATCACACCATCATTCCCTTACACATCCACCCCAAGCACAAAACACCTTATAAGGAAAAGCTCGAATACATAGATAATTTAATGGAAGAATTAAAATAAGAATAAGAAATATAGATACTACTATATAAAACACGACATTTATCCTTTTCATACAAATGGACTCTCATAACCACTAACACAAGACATACATCATTTATGAAAATGGTCAATTCCCTCCCCATCATGATTAATATTTAAAAAAACAGTTCTTATTCCATAATGAATTAAAATATTAATTATTCATAGCTTCGAAATATGTTTAATATAAGTCATCATCTATAACATGATATCAAAAGATAAGACATGCTCTCTAGCATAAGCATCTAGTATCATCAATCATAAGTAATAATTGTTTTATGTAATGTGTTTTATTATTATTTTCATCAAATTTAATTAACATTAACAACATTATTTGTAACATAAATTAACACATGTAAGATTATATTTAATTAAACATGTTCATTGACTCAATTTGGTTATTATCTATATTTATAAAACATTAATTTCCACTAATAACCTACTTCATTAATTCTTCAGAAAATTAGTGTATTAATTGTGGATTTATGATATTTACCTATTTCCATTAATAAAAAATTATAAACAAAATAATAACACACATCTAAGACGATGATATTTGATAAAAAAAATTATTCAAATATATTTAAAATAATTGATAGCATTTTTTACATGAAACCATGATTTTAATAGAAATGTGTTATAATATTTTAAATATTTTTATTTATTTTTATTTTATATATTTCAATTTGGAGGCTATAATCATGTTTTACTACATTATGTATTATATATAAAGTCTCTACTCAATATAAATACATAGTACTTATTCAATTTTTAGTACTGCAATTTTATTCCTCAAAAATATTTTTTATTCAAAATTTAATTTTTACTGATTTTTTTGATAAAATATTATAATTTATTTTTGATTGTTAAGATAATATATGTGACAAATACTAAATAATTTTTTAAATCAGTTTATCATAATAATCTTTTAATAATATGTTGATATTTTATGAAAAATGTTGATGTTTCAGTGAATATTGAAGAATGCTTATTTTTATAAACAATTTTTTTTTAATTTTATATAAATTATATGTTTAATTTGAATTTACGGTTAAATTATAATTATATTTATTTTATATAATTAAATTTATTTCAACAACTATTATACAATATTTCGATATATGTGTATTTTTGTGCATAAAATGCATTTTTATATAAAATATTTCCTTTTTTTCCTTTTATGCATTTATATTACAAGTAAGAACAGAAAATTATTGAAATTTAATAATAAAATGGATTACATATGTTGAATATAGATAATAATATTTTAATAGGGTACAATTAATTTTATTTATGTAATAATGAGTAATAAAAGTGGTAAAATTTATAACATAGGGAAAGGGAAAAGCCATTATATCTTGGTTAAACATTAGAGATAATTCCATTATTATTCGTATAAAATATCATTTGATGAATTAAATTATTCCAATATCACCAAAATATTGATTTTTTTTAATAGACCTTTAATAATGAAAAATACTTATATATTATTTAATCTAATGGAAGTGAAAATACATCACTCGCTTTGTTGTAAATATCATTAATGTGTTCATATAGGGTGAAAAGTTAGTTATGAATGAATAAAAATTTAAATTTTGTGCATAATAAGTTTATATTCATTATGGTAATTTATATATAATTTTTATAAATAAATAATTTCCTAAAACACATATAAAAATAGATATTGTACTTATTTAAATAATGGAAAAAATCAATTAAATGATTAATAATTAAAGATAATTAATTTTATACTTTAATTTTTTATATTACCAAGACTTTTTGGGATTTTTTAAATTTTTATTTTTCAAATATTATATGTTTTATTAATTTTATTTATGAAAAAGAAATTAATAGGGTCCAATTTTACAATAATAATATTTTCTAAAAATAATATTTTACTAAATTATTTAAAGAACATTAAAATATTATATAATAAAAAAGAGGATAATATATTTTCTAAAACTCGTCTTTTATAAATTTATGAGTCAATAGATACCACATATTTAAATATATATCCATTTAAGAGTGAAGAATATGTTATGATGATAAATGTTAAAATAGGATAATAATGTTGTTAAACCAAAACAAAAGGTTTAAAATAGAAGAAAAATATGTCCATATTTTGTAGGATCAGGTTATATAAACCATATAAAAATTTAGTTTTGAATTCATGACCATTTGAATATACTTGTAAGTATAATAGTTTTATTATATTTTGTAATAACTTTTTAATAATGGTGTAGGCTGAGTGGGAATGTTTTAATCGGTTATGCGGGATTTTGAAAATCCTAGATCAATGGTCTAAGTTATTTTTCATCAATTTTTTTGATTCAACATGGGAATTTTCTCAGGAACATGTTTGGGTTTTTTATGGGTATAAGTTTGTGGAAGAAGAACTGGATCGTCCTCCTAGGGCCAAAGGAGTCACTTTTTCTAGTACTTTGTGAGGTTTCTCTAGTAATGAAGATGTGGATTTAACATTATAGACCACTCTAATATGGTCTGTGGACGGTGTTTTTTCTATTATTGCTTATTCAGATACAGTTAATCAGAGACATGAAACATGTGCGTTCCCTACATGGGGACACATTTCCCTTGACATGGTAGATATACATTGGAGTAACAATCATCTCAAGCAAAGGATTGTTCAATGGTAGAACGCGAGATATTTAAAGAGGATCCTAATTAGAAGAGAAATTTTCACATTGTATTCTGTACCAAGGATGATTTAAAGGTATCCTAGAACAAAGGGACAACCATTTTGAAACCATGTGTTTTCAAATTGATTAAATGGGATAGGAATGTCAACCCCTTCACTCAATGGTAAACAACATCTTTGTATTGGATAGGCTAGAATGGGATTAACCAGTTTTACTATCATCCCAAAATCATCGGTGATCTGGATTTTTATGTGGAGACTGTATTGAAGATAGATCAACACAATATAGATGGTGAGATTAGTTATAATTCCATTATAGTTTTTGTAGTGAACATATAATCCATGTTGGAAAAAGTGAAAAACTTCCTTGATAATAACTGAGATTTTTAAATTAGTATTGAGTTTGAAAAAAACAACATTTATATGACTACCTCAAGATTTGTGGCCTTTAAATTTCTAATTGTAGAAACATTCATAAATAGGTGAAGAAACTCTATTTAAAAAGAAAATTATAGGAAAGATGTTGATAGGAAGAATAAAGTGAATGATCGTTTACTGGAGATGACTGAGCACTCAGGTAAGAATAAATAGGGGTTAATCAAAATGAGGTGAACATTTCATCGGGTATAGAGGTTAATGAAAACTAATGTACTAATGTTTTTACTTAGGTAATGCAATTTCTATACTCTTTGTAGGTTCTTTTGGGTCTAGGGGTATCTTGTGGGGATGTACCCTCCCTAATGGTGTAGCCCCCTCAGGCATGGAATTCATTATCTCTAATATAAATGACTAGATTGATGGTGATGGTTCAATGTATGAAGTTGATTTGTTTCTTTCTTCTACTAAATTTTATTGTCAACTTGATAAGAAGGGTTATAAGAATTCTAATGTCCCAAAATCCTAATTACTTATTAATTACAGTGTATTAATAGATTATGTTAAGAGGCATGCCTCAAGCTCTCTGGTTTCTACTTCAAATGAAAAATTTTATGCTAAAAGTGATACTCTTTTTGATTAGAGGCATTGCAATGAAGCTACTACTGAGGATGCTTCACATGATGCCATTATTGTCATAGTAGCATTTCCTTCCACATATATAAGGCATACCATAGTCTCAGTTGGTAATAAGATTCTTCTAATGAATTAATGGTATGAAATGGTGGATGAGGATAAGGCATTGGAGGCACAAAGTGCTCCCCCATTCTCTTTATGTGATCCTTATTAAGAGGGAAAGAAAAAATTATTGGACTCACCAAAAAAAGTGTTTCTTGGGAATGTTGCTTTAAAAATAATGAAATCTATGATCTTATTGAAGTTTATGAATGGATTGAAATAATATTATGGATAGAAGATGGAAAAAATAATAACATGAAGGGAATCATTAAATATAAATCAGATTCTAATTGAATTTTTTAATGGAAATTTTCATGGACTTTCTAACTCCATAACTATCAATTCCTTGCACATTCATTTTTAGGTTCACAAACCCAAGTTCTGTAGGATTTGTAAACCCAATGGTTCATTCTCTCGGGGTTTATAAGGTCATAGTAAATATGGATATCAACTATTTTCCATGAGTGGTTCTTCTAGATAGGTCATTCTTTTTTAGGTATATTCTCATGTTTCCTTAGGGCATGTTAATTTTATTGTCATTAATGAGAATAATATTTCATGATCATTTTAGTTAGAATATCGGCAGATGGATGTCTCCTTAATCTATGTAGGAAAAATATATCAGTAAATAAAGAGTTTTTGTCATGAAATTGGTAAATCAGCTTTGGTATCTCTTCCCTTGGTTTCTTGTTTGTGACTTTAACACAATCCTATTTCCCATTTAGAAAATGAGTGCACTTCATTCAAATGTCACTTAGGTAATTCAAAGTATGTGTTAATGAAAATGATTTAATTGAAGTCAGGTTGGTTGTTGACAAATATACCAAGAACATGTGGTATCTATATCGAATTATTTCAGTAATCATAAACATTATGTTGTTAATGATTTGGATTTGGACAAATGGGACTCTCTAACCAACATCTCTAGACCAAAATTATCATCTAATCATCATCAAATTCTTGTTTGTTTCAAGATTATGTAATATATAATTACATTACCTTTTTGGTTTAATAATTATTAGCATCCACATAGTTATTTTTGTAGTCTCGTATGACAACATCTAGTGAAACATTAATCATGATTGTGGGAGAATGAATCACCTATTAAATTGAAGCTTCTCAAGGAAAAGCTGATAATTTAGTTCAAGAACACCTATAGTAGGATGGATAATTGGATTTAAACTCATGAATATACTCTTTATGAATTCATTACGGGGAAAATAAAGTATATTTTAATTTGGATTTCTACAATAAATATAGTATTATTTCCAAAATAAATATTATCTTAGCAATGAAGGAATCTATTCTTAAAGAAAACTTTTAGAGTCATGTGGATTTCAGAAGGAGACTTAGACACCATATTTTTCAACTCCATTCATATAATTTGGAGGGATAACTATCCTTTATATTTTCAAAATGTTAGTGATCACATCATTCATGAAAATGAATATATTACTGACCACAATGTTGTTTTACTCTAATCACTTCAGTGGGTCTGGTTTGGAGGTGAATTTAATGAGGGGATTATACCATATATGGTAACTTCTATGGACGAAATTTTTCACACTAGCATCCGAGTTGATTTATATATAAATGATGTTGTATTTAGCCCTAGTTCTGGTACTGACTACGATTTGGATGTATTCAACAAATAATTTTTATAGAACTATTAGGAGGTGAATAAATGGGTTGTCTGAATGTTGGCCTATACTTTCTTCACTTCTTATGTTCTCCGTTTGGGTATTAATTACCAATTCATCTCATTGATCCCCAAATATGAATATTATTGTGAAATTATTATTTTAAGACCCTTTTAATAGGAAAAACAATTTATAAGGTTATCAACATCATTATTTCCACCATGATCTAAATAATTTATTTAAAAATTGTATCTTGAAACCAATATTTACTTCTTATAGAATGATTGATCCAATTGTTCATTTTATCTACATTAGAATGTTTTATTTTTCTTAAAAACCATATATGTGGAGACTTGATAACATTAAAAACTGCTCTTAGAAAGGACATTGACACTCTTGATTGGAGTTTCTTGTACAAGGTTCTTGGATTCTTCAGTTTCAATCATACTATTATTAGTTGGGTTGCCTCCCAATTTGGATCTGCTCATGCATCTGTGCTTTTACACGGTTCCACTAAAGGGTTTTTTATATTATCTATAGGTGTTTGTCAATGGGATAACTTATCATCTTTTCCCTTATCTATATTTATTGGATTATCTTAGTAAGCTCATCAATGTGATAAACTTTCATCTTTTTGATTTCACCCAACCTATTTTTAATGATGATATATAGCTTATTATTGATAATAATGATTTTTTTTCTTGACTATATTTTCTAATCTGCGCACTGATAATAAATAGAGTTCTCAAGAGTATAATATTATATTATTATGTCCCTAAGATCTCAAATATTAAACTCAATTGGATATCTATTTTAATAAAATATTAGATGATAGCCTCTCAGTCAACTTTTATGTGGAGGCTTTCTCTTAGCTGACTTCCCACTACAAATATTGTTTAGATGGTCAATTTTTTAAGTTTCCCCCAGGGTGCCTTGTGTCAATAGCACATAGAGGATACTAAGCATCTCATTCATAGATATGAAACTACCTTATCTATTTGGAATGAGGTATTATATTTCTTTCGATTTCAGGTTCTTGGAGTTTCAACATTGAAGGACCTTATTTGTTATTGTTCATTCTTACATATATATTCCCAAGTATGCTCTCTTTTTAGAACTGCTACTACAAAATATTTTCACTCTATTGGGATATGTCACAATGCATTTATACATTCTAGGAAGGCCTTACATTTAGTCTAGTTTTGTAGTAAATATTTTCTTCTATTAAGGACAAATGTTTTCTTCAGACTGGCCATTGTGAAACAATTTTGCAGTACTTCTCCAATCTATGAAAACTGAATGTTCTAGGAAATTTTAAACCTATTGTGACTACAATTTAGGTTTTCTGGTTTACTCTCTTCCATCATTGGATTATGGTGAACACAAATAGTGCCTCTAAATGAATCCCACAACCCTGAATGTGTGGTTCTATATTCTGGGACCACAAGGAGAATGTCATCAAATGTTTTTATAGAAAATATGATGTGACTACTTCTATTGAAGTTGATATGCTTGGAATCATCCATGCTCTTTTATTGCAAAAAATAAATGATTGAAAAACCTTCGATTGGAATATTATTCTTCCACTCTGGTGGAGGCTACTAGTAATAGTGTTTTTCATATCACTTGGATACTTATATATAAATGGAAAGAATAAATGAATACTCTTATGAGATTCTACAACATTATCACACATGTTCTTTTAGAGGCTAACATGGTTGCAGATTACCTTGATTACATGGGCATTGGTGTGACTCCCACTTGGTTATATGAGTACCCAGTTGATGTGATTTTTTAATGGAAAATAACTTTAATATATTCCCATGAATTGAAAATTTTTAATTTCATTCAATAAATAAAAACATTGTACTATTTTTCAATAAACCCATTAAAAAAATAGTCTCATTATATATTATTATTTTGAAAAAACTCCAATAGTTCCCCACACCTCAATTATATATGGACACCTCCACCTCTATATCACTATAGAAAATATAGTCTCATAACAATACTACAGTCTTTAAATATATTTTATCCACACACTTAGACACATTATAGAGGTTATATTCTTCCAAACATACCATCCCAAGATCCATTAACAGGAGACCCAATAGATCCATTTCGATGAAAAATTAATCTTTGTTACATGCAAATTTAATTTTAGACTACTTGTTACATATTATTAATATAAAATATTTTTAATAAAACAGAAACCTATGTATTATAAATATTATGAAATTTTATTATGATTTTAAAAACACCATTACACAGACCCTCTTTTATCAAAAAATAAGGGGAACTATTTCTCATGCGTACTTATGGATTAAAATATCCCCATAGCGATACAAATGATTTTTAATCAACATAGTCTATGGATTAAAATTAAGATAAGTTTAATATTTATATAATATATTTATGTCATAATTATACATCTGTAAAGATAATATAATATCTGACAACTTATCTTCATATATTTTTAGAAAGGATATGGTCGCGTGTGTTTCTATATAGAGTATCGTCTCTATAATGAGATTTGATTTTTTTTTCAATAATATTTTATAGGGAAGGTAATAAGGATTGATTTTATGATTACATATGTTATATATTGTTTAATAAAAAATGTACAAATCAGATTTATTTTTTACCATTATATCATTCCTTCAGTAAAATAATGTAAATAATGTTTTGGTGTGTGTACAGCCTACTATCTCTAGGAAAGGTTTAGTTCATGATTCTATATATATATTTTTTGAATATTTATAAGTACATTAATAATAAATATATATGATCTTAATCCATTATTAACCTTAGGGATATGATGGGATTATGAACATTGTATATGCATTTGGACAGAGAAACTGAAAAAAGCTTGCAAAACAATGTATTCATCACCTATAACCATGATTTTAATAAGAAATGATTAATAAAAATAGATATAATATTATAAATAAATCATAAATGCTATTATATATATATAGTTATATAAATAATTTATAATAAATGAATGTCTATTATATATGTTATTTGAATGTGAATGAGGATAGTCAAGACATTAGGTAAGGGTTTGTTTCACAATCCTATTCATATTCGGAATATTTTATATTTTATTCCTGAGATGATATTAGTTATATTCCATGTTTTTGTTTTATAAAAATGTATTCAAAAAGTTTTTTATTTTTTTACTAATAATAATTTAAAATCATATGATTTTCACTATTTTAAATGATTGGAATGTAATCCTCTTTTTATTATCTATTAAATGTATATATTGACGTTCCCGATTATCATACATATGTAATGTTTATTATATTATATTGATTGAGTGGATTTTTACACATTCATGACTCCTTAATTTTTTAATCATTATTTAAATGTTTAATTTTTTTTCAATGAAAATATGTGAATTTATAAGTGCGTAGTTTTTTAAAGGGACGTTATATTAAAAAAGATATATTATTTACCTCAATAAATAATGGAAGTGATATTTCCATATAATTTTTCCATCTATGATGAAATAAAGGAATGATACATCTGTTTTATTGGCGATATGACCCATGTATATCATTGTTTTTATTTTTTCTCTTATGATTATAAATGATGACATGATGTTGGTGAAACTTTATAACTTTTACATTGTTTATACATTGATGGTATTATTATCATATAATGAGTTTTGCGATGATGAGTATTTTATTAGATTGTGGATAATGTAAGAATGATATTGTTTATATGATGTTTAGTAATTATATCTATCTCTATTTTTTTTAATATTAATAACAACTGAGGTAAATATATTATGTTTGAGCCCGATTTCATGTTCAAAATTTGATGTGTGGATCTAGATTTCATGTCAACAAGTTTATGAGAAGTCCAAGACTTCATGTCCATTTATGTATATGTGGAAAATGATTTTATGTCTACAGGATTATATGTGGACATGGTTTATTTTCCATTAGAATATTCTAGGGCCTTATTTCATCTCCTTAACATAATGAGTGAAAATGTTTCTATTTATTAATGTTCACTAAGATATATTATTTATTTATACCACAACCACATGTTTACTGATAATTTTATTCTTTAAAGGATTATGTTTATTGATTATTTTATTTTTTTGGTAACATATCAAAAAATATTTATTCCCATACTCAATATTATGATATATTATATTCATGGTGTGGATTTAACATATTAGTTCAATTTTCACAAACCATTATGCTCATGTTATTCGTATGTGATTATTAATATATCCAATAATCACCCTTTCTAGGAATCTGAGTTAATCATTTATTATGTTTGCATTAACTTGGTTATACATAATTTATTTAAATATTATGTGTCTTAGATGTGTTATAATCTGGACATATATAGTGAGATACTATATTGATAATTTTTGAAGAGGTTGATTATTTGTTCAGGATTCCGAAGACACTATACCAATAAAATTCTTTAATACATTAGAAAAATATGTAATGAATTTCCATCCACATGGATGTAATGATTATATCGGATGTAATCCCCCAACCCTAGTGACCAAGAGTCAGTACATTATCACATAACATTGGCATTATCATAAGGGATCAAAGTCTGAAAGATCGAATAATTTAGTACCCTTATAAGGACTAGATACAATCATAAGTTTTACATTACATCATGAAATAAAAACATCAAAAACAATTTTTACAATTTTTCTACACACTTATATCCTTATCCTATCCCTACAAGTCAACCATAAAATACTTCTTCTCATCCTGGGAAAATAAAACATAGAAATCATTGAACTCAGATGCAATGTAAGGATAACAATATTGTGGAAACCGTCATAAATAAGCATAAATATATAAGGAAATTTATTGGAATAAAACACAAACCCTTTTAAACATAATCACTAACATAATATGGAAAAGATAACATAAAATAATTCCATTTAGTTATTCACATGGATATTCTACTGGTTGAATAATCACATGCAATATCAATAGCCACTTTCAAAATGATAGAATGCATCGTGCCAGACTCCATATCCACATAGTAAATGCCTTGTGCCAAGACTACATATAAGATTCAGTCAAGACCATTTTACAACACACTAGTTTGTCTCATGAGACCTACTGATGCATCGAGGAGTTATATCGGGCTCCACCCGTCAATTACTAAACCAATTCATTCTCATAAGAAATGGTTTATATTTTGAATAGTCGTATTTCACACAATAAAGTAGTCTGACACGGTGGGAAAATTTATATGGTATATATAAGTTCATAATTGACATGAAAGGAATATGGGACATAAAATAAATAATACCCACTGATTCTAATTATATGAGTAAATATCCTCCCATGTATCCTTTTAGTTGATTATATGCACGTGTTTTATCTCATTCCTTCATTTTTTTTGAGAATAAAAATCAAAAGATCATTGTTAATTCATAAGAGCATAGAGAATGTAGTAGACACTCCATGGAATTTCATATAAGAAATGACATAATTTCATAAGTGTATTGTGAGTAAGATTTTATAAAAAAAACTAGACTTTATTTATTTTTTACCCTCACCCTAGGAAATTATATTAGTAGTTTTGAAGTTGTGAAATTTCGTGTAAAATGAATTATTTTAATGAAGATAATATTTTAATTTTTAATAAAAAGTTAAATATAGAATATAAAAACCAATATCAGGAAAACCTAATTACTTTAAAATTTTAAAATAGGTAAAAAGTCATAATTTAATAAATTTAAATTTTTAAATATTTTCGTGAAAAAGAATCAAATATAAGATAATTTACATAATTATAGAATAGTATTTGGTTTATATTACATTGAGAAATAGCTCAAATGTTTTACATTCTATCAAAAATCATTCCTCCTTTAATAAATTAGTGTATTCCTTGGAATTAAAATTCATTCATAATCCTATAAAATATTATCATTCCATTTTACAAGCACAAAATATTGTAAAAAAAATACTATATGATTAATTATTTACTAAAAATATGGTACACATTCAATGTATTTTACTAAATTTATTGCATGCTTTATGAAAATTTTCTATATCATTGTGTAACAAAAATATAGTGTTTAAAATAAAAAAATTATGGGGGGACATTTATCCATCCATTTTCCCAAGGTTGTTTTCACAAATTGTAGATATCTCATTCTCTATCCTTATAATGTGACATATGGCTACATCTAGCCACATTCCGTTTTCATTCCTTGATTCCCTAAAATCTTAATGGGAACCAAGTGGAACTCGGAAAAGGGTGTGAGTTAAACTCTATATTACTCCAATGGAAATGTATAATTAAAATTATTTTAGTGAATATTAAATATAATAGTGTTAATTAATAATTTTATTAATTTAATATGTAATTGAAATAATGTTCATATCAGCCTCATTTTTCAAAACCATGTATTCCCTATATTCAATATCCTATGATTTATGTCTTTTGTTATGTAAAATTTATTGTTTAAAGGACCCATGAAATATATCAAAATAATATATTAATATATAACAATAAGGAAACACATTGATCATGTCCATTCACACAACATTTTTGAATCCATAGATGTCCAATGGTATTAATTGATGTTTTTAGTTGATTCAATTCATGATCACCATATCATGATGTTTAGCAATATTGATTTTATTTGAATATATTGGTGAACTGTATTACTTCAAATGTTACTAAATAATCAAACAAAAATTGAAATAAAGTATATCATTAATGTTCTATATTTATAATAATAAAATGGTATTACCCATGTCATTCCTTATTCAAATAAATCATTCTGATCCATGTAGAAGCGCCCATGAATTCTAATTTTTTCACTATATTGAGGAATTAACAATGAAATTCCATTAAATTCATGATAGAATGAAATTAACTGAACCCATAATATTTTTACAGTATATAAATTTCATAGAAAAATTGAGTGTAATAGTTTTATTACACTCAAATAAATAAAAAATAAATCCACACATCATTCTATATTTTCCAAACCATTAATAGTAAAATAATTTAAAGAAATAATGAATAAATAATGAATATAATTAATCATAAGTCCTACGTAATTTTTTCTATCCCTTTCATGAATTATTTACCTACATCCACTTTTTAATTATAATCTAAATATAACCATTTTGGTAGATTGGTTATATAGGTGAATATTAGTTTCATAGGGGATATAAAACAAAATAAAATGCGTGTTTTTATTGTAATGAGTGTTTTCTAAACATGGGAGTTTGGAAAAACACAAATTATGTGGTTTTTAGGGTGTATTTTGTCAACCTATAGTTAATTTTTATAGTATTAGGGCATATCCATTTCATGATTAGGGTAAACAATATATGGAATTTGATTCCTAGGTTCAATGATCAAATTGACATGAAAATGTGAAAGTTAATTTTTTTTAATGTGTATAAATTTATTGAAAATAAAATTACCACCTACTTAGGCCATATAAAATACTCCCCATAAACTATTAGCATCATATTTAATTTAAAATGGAAGGTATTGGAAACTAACAAGAAAAATAAATGAAAAATGAATTTATGAATGATTTAGATTAATTGGTTTAGAAAAAAAAGTAAAAATTATAATATAGGGTTAATGAGATATATTCTAAACTAGGGTGATCAATTATGATGAGAAATATATGTCGTATGTTTTGGATAAAGTCATGAGATAGCTAGCGAATAAGTAACCTATATAGGATTCTATGTGAAAATAATACATTACATGAAGGGGGAAAATAAGATATGTAAAAAAATTGGGGGGGGGGTTACAAATTTTAACAGGGGAATGTGTATTTGTGAAGAGTTGGAAAATCCATAGGCCAACTGTGTTCGGACGATATGGAATAAAATATAGGCCTAAATGTGTTTTATGTAAATGCATGAGTTTTAAGGACTTTTCTAAATGAATTAAATTAATTTGATATAATATGTAACACATCAAACTATTTTATTCTTGTCCTACAATGGAAACAATGTTATCCTCTATAACCCATGACATTTAGTTTTAACACAACTATGAGAAATTATAAATACATTAATTTATATATGACCATAATAACCTAGAAATTAAAAATATTGATATGAATATTAATAAATAGTATTTAAACATAAATTTTTATGGTTTTATATGAAGAAACATATTGATAAAAAAACTTAATTTTATTTGTAATGCCTTTATATTATTTCAAAATACTATTTAAAAAAAATTATTTTTTAGACATTATAAAAATTAAATTTTCAAATTTTTATAATATCTAATTCGTAGATAAAAAACGTATTTTAAATTAGAATTTCAAAATCATAAGGGGTGATTTTGTTTTGTATTACATAATAGTATCATTTTTTAAAATACTGAAAATTTCTATATTTTAATTAAAATAAGTCTTTTGATTAATTTTATTTATATAGATCAAATTTAATTTAAATTTATCTTATAATAAAATTATTTCAAATATATGACCATTTATCCAATTTCCCTAATTGGAATATTTTCATATTGAATTTTTATCCAAAAATTTATAATCTTTTGAAAATTTTCATTTTAAGATACACTTTTTCTTGTTCAAAATGTGTGATTAATGTGAAATTAATTGTTTCCACTTATGTGAATGGAATTTTATTAAATGTATTAAATATTTTTAATTAAAATAATATAAATTATATAATATTGTTAACATAATTTATAAAAAAATTATAGTAAAATCAGTACATATTATTTACTACAATGAAGGTAAAAAAATGTGTTTATCGGGGGTTAAACTAATATGTTCATAGTTAAAAATAACAAAAAACACATCAAAAACACATTTCGTGGGAATATATCAACAATATCACTTCTATAAAAATAATGTCCCATTATTAAATACATGGGGTATGAAACAATGCATTGTTGGATATCCTGTAATCAAAAAAAATTACATGTCTCTTTGTATATCCTAACTAATAAAAGGTCAACCCTTCTTATATCATCTTCAAACAATTATACTATATTATATTAGCCATGTAGGATAGTAGACATTATGGAGGTATATCCATGATTCAAATTTTTTTAATCCCCTTTTTAGTAATGTAATGTGTCTGAAGTGTTTGAGGTGCCACTATGGTGTTCTCGGGAGTTAGGACACGAATGGAATGAAAAACAGGCCTACCAGTGAAAGGAATGTTATTATGTAAAACATTTTGCATATCTCGGTAAACCTTGAAACCTTAGATAGATTCATAGTAAATGTATGGTGAATATGTTTTCCAAACTGTGCATCCTGCCCAGCTAACAATGTGGCCCAACATCCCTAAGATAGTGGCATGAACATTGATTGCACCTGGTTTGGAAATCCTTAGGGGAAAACCATGTTCCCATGTAAAAGATGTAAAAATCAAATAATGGACATTATGGTTATTTAGTCTCAACATTATTTTATCTCCCTATTTCCTCCCTTAATCCCAAGTTACAAACAAGATCCCTCAAGGTCTTCCTAGGTTTATTCTCCTTCATTTATTGGTTGTTTGGTGCACTATCATTTACGGATCAAAGCCCAGAATATGTCCAATCTCTTCATTTATTATTTTTTCCAGATTAGTGTTTGTATCTTATGATAAATTGTTCTAAATACATGAAACCCATAATTTCTGGTGGAGTCTATTTTGAAGCATAAAGAGGTGCTTGAATCTGGATCTATGATTTTGTTTAGGAGTGAGTTTGTTAATATATACGATGTACATGGTCTACAAGTTATATAGCATTTTTAGATGTAGGTTTTTTCATGTATGGTTTTGTTCTTAGTTATCTATTGAATTTTTTATTCCTTTAGTAATATTTGGATATATGGATATCAAAATGATGTATAGAAACATTAATGGTCCCATTGGGAAGCATCGAAGATTATTTGACCAATTTAGGGACTCCAAGGTTGTCCATTAAAATTCCCAAACCTAAGAATGTGTTATGTAAGTGAAAAATTATTTTGTGATAATGTAGATCCCCTTTTAAACATATTGACTTGTTTAGTGGAATTGAAATATTTTTATTAGTAGTGTCATGATATTTTATAAAATATTGTGAAATAAAAAAAATATGTTAATTAGGGTGTTATAAGGAAACTAATGAAATGTGAATTTGGTGGATATAGTGGAATTGATGAATATGCATAGTGATATTGGAATTATGATGAGAATTGAGATAAATGGGAAATGTAATGTTACTGAAAAAATATTAATGGGTTATTGAATAATATTAATTCCAATGTTGAAAATTATAAATTATGATTTCTATAATTATTGGTGGGGTTTTGGTCCGATATGGTTTATGTGAAGTTAATGGGTGAATAATCATATGCATATGGCTTGGGGTGTGAGATATAGGATTGAGGATCCTCTCATGGGTCAATATGGACTAATTCTATAACTCGACCGTCAATGCATGAGTTTGGTAAGGGGAAATATCACTATTCCCATAAGGGTTGTATTCCACTCAAACTGAGGCTTCATGGTGAGGAAATTTTGATGTTTTAATGTAATATCACTTGTGATATAGGGACATGAATTATTACCTTATTTAGTTTGACTAATTCCTAGAACCTCTGTGTGATTTATGTAAATGAAAAACCATGGATCGCATCCTGTTAATGAAATAAGTAGTGAATAATATAAAAATAATGAAATTATTTATGTGTAATAATATTTAATGTAATGATTTTTAGCTAATACAAATAAATGTCTTTTATTTAATTGTAATTTATTTAATTATTATGCGAACTATTGGATTAGACTTGATATTCTGTCGACACTATTATTTGTGGCGTATTGAGTTGTAAGCATACCTTTATTAAGACGTTGTTGGGTACTCAAGAAGATTTCATGCTTGCAGGTCAATATATGGGAAACATCACTATTCTTCGGAGTTAATTTGGGATTAACATGTACATGGATGAGGTTTTGGGCATAGAGACATAACTAATTTGTTGTATCCTTTATTTTTCTTTATTTTTTGTATTTTCACTATGTACTATAGCATGGGACATGGCATATTTACTCTTGGTGGTGGTTGTATCCAATTTTTGGAGATGGTTAGTTATGTGTGTTAATTTTGCATTCAATGTTATTTCTGGTATAATATTTATTTTATTTTGTGGATTACTCTAGTGAATAGGGTATAGTCTTCCCACATTACTTTATTACCATCATAGGTAGTCATAATACCCTAGTGTATGGGGCGGTGTTCTTGAGGTAATGTGGGGGCACATATCGGGGCGCTTATTATTGGCTCTGGGGTTGGGGACATTACAAAGTGGTATTACAGGAGGTATTTTTTGTGACATAGAATTTGTTAATGGAAGAATAAATTTAAGTAAGGTGTTGGAATTTTTCAAGAATCTCATTCATGAGATTTTCTAACTCATGTACGATGGAAAACCCATGTCAACCAAGTTGGGATTTTTTTCATATTGTGTGTTGTTAAATTTTATGATATTTCACCATTGGGTGGTCCACTAGTTGTGTCTTATGGCATTTTTATTATATTATTCTCAACGATTGAATAGTATGAGGTTGTCAAGTCATGTATCATTCTAGTGAAATATGTATTTGCGTGAGATGAATCATAGTAGTCTCACACATGTGATGTGTTTGTGACACATAAAGAGTATGATGCATTTTATTTTATTGGAGTGATTTAAATAATGTCTAATGAAATAATGAAAATAGGTTAAAATGGAAGTAGAATGTTGAATAATGATTAATGAATTGTTCATAATAAATGGGATTCAGTGAATTAAATTATCATTTAGGAAAGTTGTAATATTGAAATAGTTTTTCAATAATAACTCATGTAATATTGAAACTGATTATGATGGTATAATAATGTTAGCAATAGACCGTGGTAGGTATAGTCTAGGGAACTTTTTTTTAGTATGATAACACATGTATGGATATTTAATATGAAATTTTTTGTTATTGAATATTGGTGGTACTTCCATTACTTTTGCGAAAGCATTCTGATTTGTCTTCTAAATCTCTTGTTTGGTATTGTATAGAAATGAAACGAAAAAGGTGTGTGTTAGTTGGATGACAAGAAAATGTTTCTGAGAATACTCCCCCTATAGTGAAGAAAAAAGATCCAATTGTTAGAAATAATAGGGAAGATAAGTTCCATGAGAAACATATTCATTTTATGAAGATGATGGAACATGACCTAGGGAGAGTTGTACCATATATGTTCGAGCTTCACAGGGAGCTTCAGCTACACAACCCTCTGACCTTTATCATAGAGGGTAGTAGAGAGGCATTTGAGTTCTATATAGTGTCTATCAAAAAATAATAATGATCATATAGAAACTCTCTCTAATAAAAGAGTCATGTTATCATCCTATATGTTGTGGGGTATGGAAAATCATTGGTGGGACATTGTTTTTAAGACAAATAAGGGTGAATGAATGCAATTCATGTGTTTTTAGGAAATTTTTCTGGAACACTACTACATAGAAATCTTGAGCATGGAGAAGGATTCAATGTTTATGAATTTTATAAAGTGGGTTTCATTAGTGATAGATTATTCTAGTGTTTTCACTGATCTAGGCTTCTTTTTTCAGATGTTTGAAATAGATGAGGCCACTAAGAAGAAACACTTAGAGAATGGTATTATGCCCAAGATCAGTTCGCAGGTGTATATCTTATGTTTGAGGAGGTTCTTATAGGATTATTGTTATAGTCCTATCTCTGATGGGAACATGAATATCGCATCAAGTGGTGGAATTGTGGTGCTATCCATGTGGATAGGTTGGCCAGCTTTTGAGGGTAGAATGTATAATTTTGGGAATTTCCATCATAGTGAATGTATGCAGAGTAGTTAGAAGAGATGGATAATCTCTCATATTGGTGATTAGGTGCTCTGTTACTAGTGTGTCATGTTGGAAAAAATACGGGTTTAGTAATCCTGACAACCCATTTTGTTATGATAGAGAAGAACGATTGTACATATACATAGGTTTTACAATAACCCTCGAAATATGGGAAAATATTATGGCCTAATTCAGATGTTGAATATATGTTGGGGGTCATTTACTCTATTTCAAATTGGATGTTAGAGCACCATGGGTCATTCTTGTAGGGGTGGTGGATGTGCAAATCTAGGGAGAGATAATTCATACTATTAGTGAAATGAATTGAAGGGTACTTAGGTTTGATCGCATGGTATAGGGGAAGGTCATCTTCATGAAGTTTAGTTGACACCTTGAGGTGGAGAGGTTGGAGAATCTATCATTTTTGGCATAGTTCTTGTACCATCCATTCTCTCTATTCCTTTATTTTACCTAGGGTCCACACATTCTTTTATTTATTAACAATTGTAGTTTTTTTTGGCCTTACCATGGAAAGTGGAAGTGGGTTATTTCAATTGACACACTCTTGGGGGTTAGAGTTGAGGATATCATAAAATGTCAGGGTTGTTAATTAGAGGTTGGTGAATACAATTTCTAGGGAGTCTTCTTTCACTTGAAAAGTTAAATTTTGAACTGATTTTGGGTATAGACTGGAAGATGTGGTATCAATCCCAAATCAATTTTCACTGATTTCTGGTAATGTTCAAGACACTCGATGGAGTCACTAATATCTCACATGGTGAGAGGGATGTTTAAGATGGATGTGCAAGGATAATTTTAAAAAAAATAGGTGAAATCGTAGTATATGTAGATTGAAATTCTCTAGATGATGGAGGAACAATGAAAATAGTCTTCTATCCCTTTGTGGAACAATTTTAGGATGTGTTTCATGACAACTTCTCAGGGCTATCACATGATGTGGATTTTATGATTGAGTAGCTGCATGGGGAAGAACCAGTTTCCATTCCACTATATCAAATGTCCCTAATAGAACTCCTAGAAGATATGGATAAATTATAATAGTTAGAGATAAATCTATTAGTCAGTCCTAGTACATCACCATGGGTATCTCCTATACTATAGAAGGATCAATGACGTTATGTGTTGAAAATATAAAGTAATATAAAAGGTTGTTTATGAACCAATATTATGTTCCCTGTATCGATGACCTGTTTGAAAAATTAAGGGGTGATTCAGTGTTCTCCATGATCAATTTATGATTTGGATACCATCAGTTGTGTGTGAGACCCCCATATTTACTACATATAAATTTTAGGAGCTGGTACGGGTTGTCTGAGTTAGTGGTGATGTCGTTCGGGTTGACCACCAAACTAACTATGTTCGTGTATATAATGAAACAAATATTTGACCCATAATATTATCTGTTGGTAGTATTATTCATTAATGATATCATGTTGTACTCAGTAACTCATGGTGATCATGATAAACTTCTTGACACCATCTTGAGTATAATATAGAGTAGGATTTATGAAAAGCTATCCAAATTTCAATTATGGGTTGATATTGATCATTTAAAAGGTCATATTATATTCAAATAAGGAGTGTTGGTGGAACTAGAGATAGTAAATGATATTGTGTCATGGGAGTAGCCCAAGATTTTTTTTTGATGTTCATAGATTTATAGTATTGTATAGTAATTGTCAAAGGATCATTCATGATTTCTATAATTTTGAAGATCATGTATCAAGATTAACCAATAAGGGAGTTATGTTCGAGTGGTTAGATACATTCGATAATTCTACTCTATATTTACTGAACTGGATGACTATAGTATCGATCCAAATGTGACCTACACTAGGTTAGAGATACACATTGTTCATGGATGTGTTTGGTGCTGGACTTGGGGAAGTGTTGATGAGAGTTTATTGGGTTAAAGAATACTGGTCAATACAGTAGAGGCCTCAAGAATTATAATACCCTTCTAATGATCTTGTGTTGGATTCCATGGTTTATGAATTAATGTGTTTGATGAATTACTTGTTGGAATAGTGTTTTACTATGTACAGAAATCATAAAAGTCTTATGTAAATCTTCAATCAGTGGGTTATGAATCTTCAACAGTGATGGTGGATCATGTTCCTATAGTCCATTGACTTCATTTTATTTAGAAGATAATAAAATATGATGTTGTACTGTATGATATAATATGGAACACTCAAGAATAAGGTGGTTCATGAATCCAAATCAGAGTAAATAATAATGGACTTGTTTGTAGAGATTGACCATGAGGAGTAGTATAAGCACAATGAAATGATACTTTCATCTATATAAGAGGAGTATGTGCTAATCATCCATGTCAAGTAGAATCATCTAGAAAATCTAGAGTGTTTGGATATGAAGGAATATCTTTAATGTTGGGTTCCAACTTCTATTTGTGATGTTGGTGAATATAGGACTTTTAGTGTTTGTGGTTATGAGGCCATGCTAGTGTGTATGTGGGAAGAGTTTATGCATGAGTTTCATGAATCGAAGTAAAATTTTCATCATTGTTTAACTAAGATGTTTCCTGATATAAATAGCTAGTACTGGTGGCCAAGAATGAAGAAATTGGATGTAGATTCTGTGTTGGAATGCCTTACCTATTAGCAGGAGAGGGTGATCATCACTACCCAGGTGGTTTGTTATAGTAATTTCCCATCCTGGATTGGAAGTGGGATGATGTAATGATGGACTTCGTAGTGGGAATTCTGAGGACCCCTCTGAATAATGATGCAGTTTTTGTAGTTGTGGATCAGTTGACTAAGGTGTACAATTTCATGATAATCCATGATATATACATAGCTGATCAGTTGGGTGATTTATATGTTTCAGAGGTAGAATTTTTTCATGGTATGCAAATAACTATAGATCAGGATCATGATCTGCATTTTAGATTTCACTTCTGGATGGGTTTATAAAAGGATATTGGTATAAAGGTGTTTTTGAGTATGGATTACCACCCATAGATGGACATGTAGAGAGAGGTTACAATTCAGGTATTGGAGGAAATGATGAGATATTATGTCCTGTATTCTGGTGGTTCATGAGAAAAACATTTATCGCTTATTGAGTTTCCCTATTACAAACGTTTTTAGGCTACGATTCATATAGATATTTTTTTAGAAACCCTATGTTTGACTGTGTATATATATGTTGTGCTGGTTATAGACTGTGGAATCCATTCTATTGGGAACAAGTATCCTGGAAGAGAAATTAGAATATGTTTGATTAATTAAAAAAAATTCAATGCATTAGAGTAGAAAGAATTCATATACAGATCAGCGTTATAGGCCATATGAGTTTCTAGTAGATGATTGTGTGATTCTATGGGTGACACCAAGGTTGGGACACTGTCAAATTTGGATACATGGCATGTTGGTTCCCATTTTTGTGGGGCTATTTGAGATTTTTGTGAGCATAACACAATTTACTTACAGATTTTTTCTTCTATAACGGTATAGTGGGATTCACAATTTTTTTCATTTTTCAAAAATTTTGCAGTATCTCTCTAATCAATCTCATGTGATTAATGTTGTTGATGTAGATCATGAATTTGATGCGTCATTTGATTATCATTTAGTTTGTATTATGGACCATAGTGAGAGGTTCTTGTCGGGAAAGAACTATCCCTTATCTCATGTTTAATGGAATCATTGAAAAATTCTAGAAGAAACATTGGATAGAGAATCTGATCTATGGGCTCAGTGTCATGATGGCATTTCATTAGAAACGCAATGATTCTTTCAAATAGAATCTCGAGGATGGGCTATTATAAGGTTGGGTGTTTGTAATATCCCATGTATCGTGGAATATTTCCTTTTTTGAATGTTGGATTCAATCAATTTTCATGGTAAAGGAAATGATTCTCGATTGTTTGAGGGTACTGAGGGGAAATCTAGGGGGTTCGGGACAAAAGAGGAAGGAAGACTTGGAAAACCTATGTAAGGAATCTAGTATGTGCATGGTTTTATAAATCATGTGGCATGACTAAGAAAACTATATGACCATAGATAATGGAATATTTAATGATCGATGCATGTTTTGTAAAACCATGTCACCTACCCAGGTAATCATGTGGTCTATATTCCCGCAAACAATGCCATGATAACAGTTTTCACATGTTTTTAAAAACCATAAGTGTGATTTTTATGCCCTGGGAAAATTGAAAAAATTTATAGAATTTACATTACAAGATTATAAGAACCCCCTAATATTCTCCCCTCATATCCTTCCATGAACCGGAGTCATGAAAAAGAACAGTAAAGGTATTTCAAGAGTGTGTCTCCATAATCACTAGTTTATTTAGAAAAAAATTAGCAGCGAATCCAAGATTTAGGTAATTCTAATATTCTCTTATATTCTTTCTTTTGAATCAGGGATTTGTCTTTATAGGTATTCTTCCAAAACTAAAAACCCACCAGTTTCCTGTGGAATCTTAGTTGAGGATCAAAGTGGGGTTTGAATCCTCTTCTAAGACCATATTTAGGAGTATAAACCCCATCTGATTCAAGGTATGTTGTCTACAAGTTATATCCCATAATTTCATTGCAAATTTGGACGTTTTCATTTTTTATTGTTAGTCACTTGTTTTTATTTTTATTTCTATCATGATATTTGGTAAATTGAGGGTAAATTGATGAATAAAACACATCATTATTCATATGGGATTTATTGAGGATGATTTGAACAATTTTGGGCTACCCATTGGGTGGAGAACCATTCCCAAAACTAATAATGGTTAATAAAAGTTCATCATCATTGTGTGATAATATTTAGATCTTGTTGGAAATGTTGACGTGTTTATTTGAAATGAAAATGGACTACTGGTAGTGTGCCAATATTTTATAATTTCACGTAAAATTGAAAATATTTTAAATAGATTTTCATGTGTTAATTGAGGAATATTTGAATTTGGTGGATATGAAGGAATTATTGAATATGCTTAGTGAGATTATCATGAGGATGTGAATTGGGCTAGACAAGAAATATAATATAAATTAAAAATGATTTAATAGGTTATTGAATAATATTAATTCTTATATTGATTTTTATGAATTATTATTATTATAAGTATTTGTTGTGTTTGGTTGTTATATGTTCCATGTGTGGTTAATGGATGAATAAGAATGTAAAAATTGATTGGGGAGTGCGTTAATGGACTAAGGATCCTCCCACCGACTGAGTTCTACTAATTCTCAAAATCCCCAAATAATATATGGTTTAGGGAAGGAGATGGAGCTCTCTTATGAAATTAGATGGATTCCGCCTTGGATGGGGCCTTTAGGTGAGTACATTTTTATGTTGTGATGTATTACCCTAGTGAAATAGAGAAAAGACTAATTCCATTATTCAAGATGAATAAATCCATTAACATTTTTGTTAATGATGTAAATTCCAAACCCATTGAATAAATGTTGATGATTATGTATGTAATGAAGGAGAGGAAAATAATGACTTGTTCTAAGGGTATTAATTGTTAATATAATTGTTCTTCGCTAATAACACCTGGAATATGTATTATTTACTTTACATTTGTATAATGATTTCATTTTCTATATATTTAGACTATATATTTTGTAAGCACTATTTGTGGTGGCCTCCAATGTTGTAATGACAAAAAACATAGGCCGATATTGGGTACCTAAGATGATTTAAACATTGCCGGTTACGATACGTGATAGGGCCTAATGCTTCGGAGTTATGTCAGGATTGAGAGGTACATGGATGAGGTTTCATTATTTAAGTTTTAACTACTATGGGGATTCCACTATTTGTATTTATTTTGTTTATTTTTTCAACCAGGACCATAACATGGTAGGATATATTTATAGTTAGTTGTGGTTATACCCAGTTTTGGGAATGGTTATTTATGTATGTTCATTGGTAATTTTAATCTTTTTTTCTATTATTCAATATATTTTTTGATGTGCATTAATATGGTAAAGAGTGTATGGTCTTCCCACATGATTTTTAGACTCTCTTTACTAGTCAGAATCCCCAGGCATATGTAGTGGGGTAGTTGAGGCCTTGTTATGACCCATCTCAGGGCACGGGTTAGTGGATCCTAGTTCAAGGATGGTACAAGAGAAATTCCTAACCAAATAACTTATAAATGGCCCTTATATCATAATATAATCATTATTTTTCACATAAACCCAACCAAGAAGGGCATCGATGTTACCAGGATGACGATAACCAAATAAGATATAATGTTAATCAATTAGTGTTTTTGATTTATTTCTTCCTATAACTCGTTCATTTATTAATATAAAATACTGATATAAAAACCCTAGTATCATCTATAAAATTATATATATTAATGATAAGTTTGTTTCAATCAATCATCTTCACTTCAATTAAGTGGTTTACAAAATCATTGTTCTTGTGTACGATGGACTATTTCCTGGTGAAATGATGACATTCGTTTATAAATTACCACAAATGAAAATTTAAATAATTCATTATTTTTTATATATTATATTTATGATATTATTATTATTATTGAATTATTATATCCTGCATTCCTTCATTCAATCCATTTTTTGGGAATAAGATAGCTTCCCTCATGTGTACTCAAGACTAATGCCACATTAAGTGATGTGATTCATTCACACAATTCATGGAATGTAATATGGATGGTTTTATTGAAAATATGTGATATTTTGGACATAAAATTGACTATAGAATTGCAATGGTTAATTTTTCTTTCAATCATTCAATACTTTGTAAAAATGGAATCAATGTTCATGCATACTTAAAACCTACCATCTATAAGAATATTTTATTTCATTTTGTAATTACATATTTAATAGATTTTGATAAATAAATATATAATGTAAATATATGATATTAATATAATAGTGGTTTGACTTGGTATTATGAATATTAAAACCCGAGGTAATGTATTTCTAGTCTCCCTTTTATTTTTGGGAGAAATATGAGAATTAATAACTCATTTATTTTTTGTGATATGTATACATCCTCTATGACCTGATATATCATGAATCCCATTCATTTCAGGATACTTAATATTTCATTTAATTATTTACTTATTGGAAATTATTTATCAAACGTTCTAAAAAAAATTTATGGTATTTTTGTCTCAATATTCCTTCACTAAGACGTACATTATTTTGTGTTCATATATTATTTTACAATATGTATATATAGTGAATTTACTAGTAAATGAAATGTAATTGTTTGGTTTATATATTTTAAAATATTAATCATAAGATTGATGAAACTTGTCATATTCATTGATCTGAGCCTGAGTACAGTCTCTGGATATCACTTGAATTTAACAGATCACAAAATATAAACCAAAAATACATATTTATATATGAATTCCATCAAGAGATTTGGTTTTTTTGGTGATCACTGCTTGAGGTATGTAAATAATAATCCCTAATAATGATCCATAGAAAACTTGAAAAAGTTGAAGGACCATCGATCGTGGTATTTCATTTTCTAGAACCAAAATCTGAAGTGTCCTTCACCATCCTGAGAATTACTGCATAGACAGTCCTTTGATGAATAGAGATGAGCACTATCCAATCAATTATATCAAGAGCTTCTCTCCCTAGAAATAAATGTAGGATATATTACATTTGAAGAAATCATTGTGATTATTTATTGAAAGAGTTCATATATCCTCATTTATATATATTGAATTCATAAATACCTGGAAGGTTTTCTCATCCCTTGTATATTTAACATACAGAAACTAAGTAATTATTATGATGAACTACCTTCATTGTAAATATAATTTACATTTTATCAAAAAATATTAATCTATTTTAATTATATTACATTATAAACCTGAGTTACTATCTCTACTTGTAATTCCCATTAATATTAAATGAACCATGGATTTTAAAATAATATTCATTTGTATAATATTTCTCACCATATTTTGGTAAATAAAAATAAATACCCAAATTCTTCAATACATGGATAATATTTTATAAATATTTTATCAGTTTTTGATAAAACATGAAAACTCTCATAGCCCATGTTGGGGCCCACCATGTCTTATATACCTTTTCACCTAATGATGGTAGATTCTTGAATACGCTATTATAGGTATCTCTCTAGGCCCCTATCTCGATAAAATAAAATATAAATCATATACCAAGAGAAGATTCTAGAAACCTATCATGGGACATAAATATATAAGGAAAATCCTTAGTTATGATAATCGACCAATGAACATGCACTATTTAATGAAATATCATTTTATTTTTGATATATCATTTTGAAGTATGTTCACTTATGACATCATCCATTCTTTATTTTATTTTGGAATGATTGGAAAGACTTGACCTTGAATGCCTTTGACAATACCTTAAGAAAGCACTATCACCCAAACTATCAAGCCCAGGATATTAATTTCTCAGACTAGAAATAATTGATTATATCTTGAACAATAATTCAAGTCCATACCACCAGTGACATGCCCAACAAAAGCTTTCTTGACATGATTTCATTATCATAGTTTTTATCTTTTGTCAATATATGTTATCAAATGACAGATGTTTATAATGATCTCATATCAAGATAAATATACACATTTATTTACATTAATTTCACATAAAATCATATGGTATTACTATTGGAGGGACAGGTTTCATTGTATCACCTACCATAGATCACCATGCACAAACATCATGAGAAGAATTCTCAATGATTATTATTCCCAATCAAAATATAGTAAAACATCAACTTTGTGTAGTTAGCATGATGTATCTAGACAATGTGAATTATATTTAATATTAATGGCGTAGTATCTTTAGGTACTCATTATATCCTAGGAACTTGTAAAATATTTTGATTTGAAAATTAGTCTTTGGAAATTTACATTTACATTATGGATTCAAAAGTATATACAATAAATGGTATGTGTTCATAATGTATATCTTAAGGTAAACATGATATTTTAATTCAAAAGTGTAACATCCAAAACTGTATAACATTAATATAGTGATCAGATCTATTTCACCACGTGCCCTCAAGCTCACATCCCCAAATTCCCTAGGTTGTAGACTAGTAGTGAGTGCATGGGGTATTACATTGTGGAGACTATGTCAACATATCATAGTAAGATAACTAGAGATATAACTATCTATCATACACAATAATAAATAAATAGATTCTAAATGAATAAAATAAACTAAAATAGAAATTCATGAATAATTGAAGAAAATTCTATAAAATCTCAAATTGCTATTATTTACATACAGTATTGGTCAACCACTGTGCTTACCATATATATACAAGAGTAAAAATATTAAAATAAATAAATGTATAGGGATATAGTACTAGCACTGATCCAGAACATACACCCTATCTCAAAACAAAGAAAAAATACAACTTGGAAATAAAAAGAACCAAGTTCAGTAGCTCAACATGATCATACAACTTTTGACCTCAACATTATCCTCCATGTAGTTGTGATCAACTATAATAGATGAGAAAAGGTATATATGTTCACTTAGGTTCATGTTCAGGGGTGGTAAATAATTTTTGTTGACCACCCCAAATATGAACCAACAAAATGTGTTTCTATAAGTTAATTCTAATGTAATATGTTCATCCTAGGTGAGACTCAACTGAAAAGATTTTTAAATCAAATAATGTCAAACAACAGTCAACCCTCAGGTCAGTAATCATAGTGAATAGGGAAATTTTGATCATGAAAATAAATATTTATATGTGTATATAATTATAGTACCATAACTATTCATATATACATAAATATGAGTTGAAATGAGTAAGGTGAATGAAAATACATAAACCCATCATTATTTTATCATTGGTTCTGTGATCCCAATTTCATGGAAATATTTTTCAAAGGGAACTAAGATAGAAATCAACCAATTGAAGACATGTATCACAATGTCAGTATATGGGTTCATTATCCCAATCAATTTATTACAACATATGATAGCAAAACAAATTTGTCTATGCATTCTATGAAACCATACTGGGATACTCTTCCTACAATAGGGCTCACTCATACTCACCTCCAATCACTATAATAATGGATCCCAGGGATTTAAATGTGGGAATCCTTAAAATTGTAACTGATCTAGATTTTATAGTACTCATTTCTTATAAATAAATTCCTATTTTTGTTCCCTAGGTCCCGGTTTGTTGGAGTTCATGACATTAGGAACTCTGATAAACCCTAAGGTCAATCACTTAGGAGAGATAAAATATAGATCACCACTAAGACACCATAACCATCCCTAGAGGTACTAAATATGGGAGAGTGGAATCATCTCAATATTCTTGAAGATAATAATCATCCAGGTTTATCAAACGATGTGAGACACAATGTTCAACACCGTATTCATGTAACTGATCAGAGAGAGTGTAATAATCCTTATCCCATGGGAGATCACAATCATCCTCATCACAAGTCATCATATGAGTGAGGAATAATCATAATAACTAGAGTGTGTGGATTCATCCATGCGTATCATTACTAAAAATTCCATGACCATATATCATAATCATAGTCTCAATAGTAATATTATGGGAAAGAAATCTAGAAATACCAATCATATAATAATCATTTATATATGATCAACAAATAAATCCTAGGTACTACCTCTTGGTATCCTAGTAATCATTATAAATTATATGGAATAGAAGAGAGATCCTAGAAATAATTTCTTGGAATCACAATGATAAATAAATATACCTTGTGACTGGATCATCACCCATCGACAAGGGAGGACCAATGGAAAAAATCATTTCATCAACAATAACAAAGTGAATGTATATAAACCAAACATTTAGGATGGAAAATTCCAAAACCCAACACCACTCCCATGAACTCTTTAGATTATATGTTTGATATGTGTTTTGAGGTGAAACCTCCACCATCTCTAACCAAACATGACATATGAGCTCAGGGTTGGTTAAAGATCGGGAATCATACTAGGCCCCTTATGTTAAATAATATTATATATCCTACACAGGATCCTCGAGGAAAACACATAAGTAATAGTGTCCTATATGTGATCCTAAAATGAAAACTCTCTAATTGAATCCAACAGGGAATACATAGAACATTTTAATGAAAATGAATCTTATTATTGATTCCCTAGATCATAATGTAAGAAATTTATTATCATAGTTGAAACATTATAACACTGAGAAGATAGATGCACCCTTCAAGGGATCCATTAGATCAAAACATAAGCATATATATATATCCTATAACTGATCTAAGAAGAAACTAATATCACTAACTATAAAGAGAGAATGAAACTTCTCATAATACCAACATTCTCAAATTAAGGCAAAAAAGAAATATTTCATGTGATATATCTCATGGATAATATCACATTAAAGGTCTCACTCTCATGAAGAAACAGAATTGGATAATTATAGGAAGAACATATCCATTACAAAAATCATAATAGACCACCTAGGATTCCTCAAAACACACCATGGTTGTTACCATCATTATCACTGTGAAGTGATATTAATAATAGACTAATAATGGGGCCAATTATGAATATTGGGTTATTTGATATGAATATCATTCAAAATGGTGTCAAGGGTAGGGTACACAGTGTGTGTACCCTAGTTCATAACATGTACAATCAAGGCCCACCTGGGTGTGTTCACTAGTGGGACATAGAATTTGAACAACCATGTACACGGCATGAACCCTACAAGGGGTACTAGACCATATACCTCACATGGTTTGGCCTTGTATATATCATGGTTGTGTTACTATACATGCCATGTAACCCAAAATGGGTTTGGCAGTGTACCCTACAAGACCATGTTCCAAACAATGGTTGTCTGGCCGGGTACGTGGATACATGAATGAGAACATGTACATGGTGTGTGTACCCCATAAATGGTGTGTACCCATTAAAAAAGAAAAATACCTTATTTTTTATTGCACACTACATTTTTTCAATGAAAAACATGATGTGTACATGGGTTTTATCCAATGGAAACCTCTAAAATCACTTTGAAGCCCTTATTTTGATAAAAAACACATCAATGCACTAGGGGTACTAAGAAAGAATAATAGGTCTTTAAAATGGAAAAAATTAATAATATATATGGATTTATGGTGAAAAAATAATAATATTCTACCTTTTCGTATAATATTCCAAATATTCATCCATTTCTGTGGTTCAAAGTTCTCACACTTATGTCTTGTGCATCCAGAGCACCAATGCGGTTTTCTTATTCATATTCCACTCATTTTATCTCTATCTATAATGTTTTATCAATCCTATGTCTGAAGGGTGTCCATAGAGGCATTCACAAGAATATATGGATGGATGGAATAAATGAAAAAAAGGATGAAAATAAAAAAGAGGCCCTAACCAAACACCGACACCCAAATTGATATTATTTCTCACTTAGGGAAAACCACCTCATCTATAATAAATATAAGAGATTGAATATCAATCCAATTATATATTAAAATGATATATCCAAACAAACCTTTGAAAATAAATCAATGTTTATTTCATTAAATATAAATTATTAATTATTTAGCTAAAATTCTATTGTCTTGGAATTTTTAAAAAATCTAGGAATCTGTTAAAAACCTTATATGATTACCGATAAAGTGGTTATTTATTTTGTGATCATATACTTGGGTAAAAATCACATTTCACATATTACAATCATCTGAAATAAAAATTTCATTCTTTTTCTAGAATTTATAATATGGAAAAAAGTTAGTTCATAAAATTTTCCCACCATAGAAATTCTTATCCCCAAGAATCCTAGTGTAGAGATTGTCGGTCATTAACTCGCTCTGATCATCTGTACAAAAAGATATCTAAACTATACAATGATAATTCTCAAAAATTTAACAACTTCCTCTAACCTGGAAGAAAATCAACAAGGATTGTTCTGGTACTCCAGGCCCTAGTAATAACATTATCATTATAGGAAAACGAAAATTATAGACCAATCACCTATATAAAATTCTTAATTGCAACTAAAACATGGGTTACCAATCTCAGATGACTATTGGTGTACACCCAAAAATATGGATTACCTTATTCCCCTCATTGAGAATAACTGAATGATTTTTTATTCCTCAAATAGGTACAATAATATAAATGAAAATAAGATCATCTTATGGAAGAAACTATTTCAGTTTACTGAGGACGATATTAAGGAAGATCGTGACCATCTCTAATAAAAAGTGCACTAAAATTTCATAGAAAGGAATGAACATATCTTCCTATGACACACTAACATCCAAAAAGTCCAACAATGAATTATCCAAAACCAAACTCCCAATCTCTCTTCAATTCACTTCCACATCCTGCAATAGGTCAAACATATTATAGTACATGATCATTTCATTTGTCTCCTCAACCAAAGAAGGGCATTCATCATTTAAATAAATCATCTAGGAATCCACACCCAAGGAACATTTTCAATCATATTTCCTTGGCTTGTATATTTCCACTGATTTAATTACAAATTAGATGGTACCATGATCTAGAAACCCATACTTTTTTTTCACCTGACACATATTGCAATGAATTGTCCATTATAAGGATAATATGACCGTTTACAAGGAATTTTATTCAAATTAATCCATAATATTCCTATGAGTTCCTATTAAAAACAATCACATCAACTCTTACACAATTTACCCCATGAATGACTGTCAAATGTGTAATTCCATTCATGATTATCTGAATTTTCTCTGACCACATTAGCAATAATAGTAACAAAGATGGACCAGGACAAGAACCCAAACAATCCTACCCATCAAAGCTATTCATGATACCAAATAATCCTTGGAACATGTATAATGTTGAAGTAATCGACATTAACATAACACCTAATTGGAGAACCAACCATTCCTCAATTCCAAAAAGATCATGTAACCTTGATCACTGAAAAAAATAAACAAAAACAACATGACATCTTCTCACATTGGGTTCTGTTAAAAAAATAAAACATCGACCAATAATAGTCTGAGTTAAACTATGATTCCATAGGTCACCCCCTATTCCTATATATAATGTCTCACAATTGGGTGATAGGTTCTACCCACCTAACCCAAATGATCTAATCTCTAAAAATAAGGTAAAAATTACAATGAACTATGTGGGTTAAAACTGGTTGCATGACAAAGATGGGCCAGATAATCACAGGGAATACGTATAATTAATTACTCTATAGATGTCACAATACCAACATAAAAGAGATAATAAACTAACGATCACATTGTATCTATATTAGGTAATAAACCATGGATTTCCAATTACCAATAAATTTCAAGTATCCATTAGTGTCTTACACTGTTATCTGACTGGATAACACAGACCTAAGACCCAACACCGTACAAGGGGTAGAAAATAATGGAATCACATTCCATATCGATCTACTAGGTTCTATTAACCTCCTATGAACTAGGACTAAGTCATCAAACACACCTCAAAATTACTCAACAATGATTCTAATAGAAATAAATCAGAAGGAAATATATGCATATTGTATGAATGGAGTGGAATTACACCAAACATCTATACGAAAAAACACCATTTATGTTTTTTTGAATATTTAATCAATTGGACATAGTCATTAGTAAAATAACACACTAGTAGGCCTATAATATGTGGATCAAATGTACCAAAAATTGATTATTGAGGCACCCCTTTCCTTTTCAATACAATAGTAAAAATCCATCACTGACCTCTTTCAATTGGACAAGATCCACTAATCTATAGTAAATCCAAACATATAAACAAAATGTGTGTGTCTCAAGGAAGAAATTGTATACAAATGTAACATTTTAAATCTAAACCACATTCTCATAACCCTGAAAAATATGAATTTTAACCGACACTAGTGTTCTCAATGCACCAGTCGGATATCCATCACAAGTTCTGACACATTTCTAATAATCGTGTATAACGTATCCCAAATTGTATTGATTAGGAAAAGAACACACTAGATAAAATTTTTAGCATTCGGTCCTAGATTACACTAATATAATGCTCTAATATAGAACACCACTAAGACTCAAGCGTGTTTCCTCATATGTTAGAGGTTATATAATAGTAGTGAGGGATGAGGTTGTGACTGTGCGGATACTATTACCTCAAATAAGAGTTAGAAAATTGTGAAATTATAGAATTATAATAAAAAAAAAATTAATAGAGTGTAGAAGCATAGAATAAATTTAAATAAATCATATTTATTATAACCATAGATAATTATATAAAATCTTGAACAGTTATTCCATACATACAACATTGGTCTCCCAAAGGGATGACCTCAAAACTACATGAGTACGAAAATAAACTAAAATGAAATTAAATTTCTCAACTACTAAATATAAGATAGACCACATACCCAATCTCCAGGAACTATCGATGTGCACCAACCCAATCAGAACAAATCCCACATGTATCCCTAATTAATTATGTAACTCTAGTACTCTGCTATATCTACAATGAAACTGTGCTCAAACTAAAATATCAGACATAAGGGCTACATATACATAATGATTCATTCAAAGCGGTGACAAATAATCACAATAATCCACCAAACGATGAACTTAAAAAATTTGATTCCATAAGTTCATCGTCATGTAATATAATAGTCATAATCCAGAAACAACAGAAAAGAAAAGTAATGAAAAGAAACATTAAACCCTAGTTAAACCTCAGGTCTGTACACCCAGTTAACTGCTAAAGTACTACCATTAATATCCATATATATTTATGTATATATGAATAGTCCCATAACAATAATATTAAACATAAATATGAAAATTCATGATTATGGTTAATGAAATAACATAAAACCCTCAAAAATTGATCCTTGGATCTTAAATCCTATGTTTCTAGACATTCCATGAAAATTAAATTTAGTTGGAAATAATTATACTTAGTCCTTGTATCATTATATATATTTTTGGGTAAATATTTAATATGGACATATACCTTCTTTATCTAACCCCAAGAATGTATCTGGGAAAGATATATCACCAAAAAAGAATAATTCTCCTACACATTGGATCAGTCTTACTCTACTACATTCATTGTAAAATTGGATTCCAAAAAATTACATCGAATCATCCTAAAAATTTTCAATGATCTAGAAAATATTCAAATCATTCCATATAAATCCACTCTAACTTTTGAATTTTTGGTCATTTTCCATAGGTAGTGATGAAATTTGAACCTCTGATGAACCCTATGGGTCTGACCCATAGGTGATCTATAAGGATATCTCACATGTGAGATTTCATTCAAAACCATGGAGGTCTCAAATAAGTGATATTGTAATAATCAATTTTATCTAGGAGATCATAATCATCCATGGGTGTAAAATGATATGAAAATCCATGTCCAACACTGAGGTCAAGTACTTGAAAAAGGAGAGAATAATAATCCCTGTCTATCATAAGAATGTAATCATATATGTGTATAATTATATCAAGGATAGTGTAACAATAATCAACACATATAAATAGAGGTGAGAGGAAAAATTCTCAACACTTGGGAGAGTATAATCATCTATGAGTATCATTACCAGGAACACTATTCTCATATTTTCTTATCATAGGCCCAATTGACGGATATGGGGATACACCTATGTAAAGCCCTATAATATAATAGTCAAATATACTAGAATAATATTATATTCCCATGTAGTACCTCTATCTATACTAATAATCATATAAAATAGCATAGATCATATGCCGAATCCCAGAGAGTATATCTATGAATCCTAAAGAGATGGGAATATATCTCACATAAGGCTCATCACCCAGCAACCAAGAAGAAATAATGGATAACATTGTTTCAATAGTAATAATCACATTAAAGTATATAATAAAATGAGTTAAATTTGTTGAATTTCTAAATCAAACAATACTAATATAGCCACATAGTCAAACAGGTTCTGCATTTGTTTTAACGGGACAAATTCTTCAATCTCTACAGAAATATGATGTACTTTCTGCGGTTCAGTCAAACATGAGGGAAACAAATCGGTACCTTTAGAGTAAAAATGATAGGAATATGAATTAAGATCAACAAGGAATATAAATTAGAGAAGTCATCACACTTAGGATCCCCAACTGGGATGGAAAAGAAGGAATCCTACATGGGACACTAAAACAGAAATTTAACAGAGGAATCAAACAAGGGATTATTAAATAAATACATAGGTAAATATATCCAACTACATTTTCCAAATGTTATCATATATTAAATGTAATACCATAGGGTAACACTGTTAATAGTGATATGATAGAATTATCATACAATGGATCCACTCGAAAGAAACATAAGTGGAGGAATCCTAATTGGGATTCTCAGAGCAAACTTCTGGGATTAACTCTTAGGACAGAAGGGATCATATATTATGGGATATTTACTCAAAGTAAGGATACAAAGTATCAGTATAGAGAGATGGATCATATTTCATCTATGTTTAAGTGTCAAACACTCATAATACAACTGAATTTGAAAACTAGAGGAAGAACATATCAATTAATGAAATACCTGAAGCACCACGTTCTATTCCTAAAAATCCATTTCAAGACTTACCATCTTGATCTATGTAAAATTATACTCTAAATATACTGCTAATGGGTCAAATTTTTACTAATTGGAGAAAAGATATGAAAATCCTTCAAAAGGGGGGAAAGGGAGGAGTATATGGATTGAGTAACATGGTACATATCATATACCCTAAATCCTCTACTTTGGTGTGTACCCAATTTGGGCTCGGAATTTAAATACCCATGTACAGGATGTGTTGGTCCTATTCCTAGAGTATACCCAACATTGGGTACCATCCCATGAACCACTCATGGTTTGGTATTGTCCATAGCCTAGAAAAGTAACATTACATTGTGTGAAACCCACACGAGGTATTTCCCTATAGTCTACACATCCATGGGTCCGAACATAGGTTGACTAGTCATGCAATTGGTTAAAGGGTAATGTACCACTACATGGAATGTATACCAACATACATTGAGTGTACTCTTTATAAGATCTTATATATCAAATATGATCGAAATAGACGATGAAAATGAATGAACTAGAATTAACCTTATACCAAGGAAGGATATATGTTAAAATTAAATGGGTGAAGTATTAATGTAGTTGTGTTATATTGAAAACCATATTCAAATTTCAATATAGTGATTGTAATTATTTCAAGGAATGACATCATATTTATTTTCAATTTTATATTGTATATGGTTTTAGAAAACGTACAACATGTATGTTGGGTGATAACCCATTTCATCCGGTATGGTTTTGGGGTTTCAACACAAAATCTAATGTCAACATGGGTGCACAACCAACCACAAGACTACATAAAGTTATACAAAATCATGATATTTTTATTTATTTAAAATATCTCATAGATAAAGGTTAATTTGATTTTATGAACATTTTTCTTGTAAAATTAATAACATTGGGATTGGAAAATGATTTAATGATTATGTAATTAATGTTATTTCAGAAGAAGTTATGTATTTTGGGAATCATATAATATTAAGGTTAATAGAATAGATTTTATACTACATTCAAATATGGGTTTATTATGGACTTATGTGATTTATGTTATTTAAGTGAATTATTAAAAATTGTGGAGATTAAGAGTATCATGAAATTAAATTTTTAGTATAATATATTATGAGTGATTGATGTTATTTGGAAGACAATATTATCAAATCCTTATATTTTGGGTTGTTCAATTATAGTTTAGAATATTTATAATGAGGTATATATTTTTTGATTGGTTTTTTTTTGACCTTTGGGTTTTACATTGGTTGTTTGGATAATGATTTTATGTAACTATCTTATATTATTATAAAATTTTTTGGTTTGGTTATTTTATAATGAAAATAGGAATATATAGTATACATGTTTTTTTCTAATCAATAGTAGTTAGTTCAATATCACCAGGCATGAAATTTTCATCTTAAATATACAACATTTGGGGAGAAAGGTAAGTTTGCGGTACAACTTTGTTACTATATGAAACTCTACTTATCAAGTTTGTATGTTTCTTTATGTTCTTTATATATGAAAAAACAAATTCTTCATCAATTGGGAAAATCAGGGGGAAAATGTTATCCTAGTAACTTATTATCTAATGATTCAGTTAGTTCCTTAGATTATTGCGTATTTATAGTTTTTTTATTTTTATCTTTTATACGAACATGTTGTCTATCACCATCAATCAGAACATTATGACTACAGTTCTCTTCAATTTACATGTCTTCCTATATTGAGCCCTAGTATGTGTTATCTCTAGTGACCATCATACATTACTTTATTTATTACTTTATATTGCTCATTAATGCTTTTTCCGATTTGGATTTCAACACACATATTTTTAAAATTCAAACCCCTAGTTTTTAATATTGAGTATAAATTATGAGGACTCAATTTATTGAAGGAATGGAAAATGTAACACCCCATGAATTAACAATATTTTAATTTTTGAATAAATTTATTAATTTTAATTTCTTCTTTTATATACAACACCTTGTTACGCATACACTACACACTGTAATGAGTTATCTTTTGTTACCTATAAGGCCATGTTTAACGAACACCAATATATTATAATAATAATATTATTTAATATAATAAGATATAACATATAATTTAAGATGGTTATTATGAATATTATTATAAAAATTATGGAAATATAGGGGTTAATACATTGGTTACAAATATATGATAAATAAATATAGTAATGAACTGAATATATATGATATTATTTATAAAGAACTATTTTAAAAACACAAAGATGTTTTATCCTAATAAATTAAATTAATTAATATTATGGAATGAAATTAATAAATTATATTTGTTATATATTAAATGAAATATTTTTTATATTCAACCAATATATTTTATTGCCATTAGACAAGAACAAACACAATATAACACATAGAAACATATTTCATTTTTAATAATGTTGTTCTATGACTTTAAATAGAGAAAATATTTTAAATCCAATTATTGAAACTTTTATAAACATTATTTGAAAAAAAAAATATTATTTTATGTGGGATATAAATATTTAATTTTTTTGAAATATTTTTATTTTTATGAAAAGATTATTGTTTCAATGAATAGTTAACTATAATATATTTTAAGTTGAAAAATAATTATCAAATTAATTTTTATTGTTATATTATAATATTGATTGGTTTTAAAGACTTATTTTTTTTATCAGTTAATAATATTTATGTCATTGGAATAAATTTTACATTTATATTGGATATTAAAAAAACTCAGTATTTTTATCATTTTCACATTAAAACATATTCTCCTTTTTTATTAATGAGATTAATTTTAAAATAATTACTGAAAATAAGGTGTTTTTTATATTAAAAAATATATCCCTTAGTTTGAATCATAATATCCTCATTATGTAAATATATTTATTTTGTTTTGGGTCATATGAATAGAAAATATTTCCATATTTTAATTACCACAGTTATAGGTAAATCAATTAATTAAGGACAAATTTAATATTATAAAATTACCCTAATAGTTTTCATAATTTTATTTGATGATTTATTTTGGAAAAAAAATAATCCTTGGGAAATTTTATTGTCCACTCTTAGCAACTTGGATGGTTTTTTTAATTTTTAGAGTATTTTATTCTATGGGTAGTCCAATATGTAAAACTCTTATTTTAAATAGGATTTAAATTTTATTTATATGGTTATTCAGAATATATATTCTAACATATATAGTCATTTGAAATATAAAAAAATTATTCGGATCATGATAATTTATTCTTTATTTTTTAGATAAAAAATAATTTTACTATTAGTGGGTAAAATGATAATGTAGTAGTTGTTTAATTTATTGAAATTTCAAGTACAAGATATTAATGATATTAAAATGAATATAATTTTGGATAATTGGTGTCATAGATGAATATTTTGGATGATTTTCAAAAGTTAGGGATTTTTTAAATGATTTTTTTCTAATTTAACTTTTTGTTATAATATTTTTAAAAAGTAATGTATTGAACAAAGTCAAAATTGAAATTAATGACATTTCAAACAAAAAAATATTTTATTAGATGATATAAAATTTATAAAAATATATAAATAGTCACAATTACTGGTTTAATTCCTAAAATTATATCAATTTTTCATTAATGGTTCATTTTTAATTTTATAGTAACTATATATACTCTTAATGAGTAAACATCCATGTAATAAATTATGAGTTTAAGGTTTTAACAAGGGGTTAAAAGAAAATGATAAGGGTTTGAATGTGCCATAATCCTATTTAAAGATTATTATATGAGAGGATTTCATCTCATAACCATTTTATATTTGAATTAAATTTCTTTGGATCATTTTCCAATATAAAATGAATTGATATTAATTTAATATTATATGAGTTTCCAAACGTCTCCATCACCTCAATAATAAAAGGAAACCAACTCCCACGCATCGTCAGACCACATTGAGCATTCTAGATTGACCAAGCTCTACCAAAATAACATACTAACTTCCTTCCTGTAATCCTAGATTCATAAATTTGGGACAAAATCCATCTATGAATGATCTTTGTTGAAAAGAAAAATGAGTTACCAAAATAATATGAAATATCTTTCATCAATATCTTTTGTTTTATTTCTATTATCCACCGATAAAATATTAATATTAAATTATTATATAAGAAACCATTATCTTATATATATTGAGATTTTTTTATTATATTAGTTATACCAAAACATACACAAAATTTTATCAAATTTGTAACAAATAAACAATTTATTTGTACTGTGAACTACCGTCTCATGAAACAATGACTGGTCATTTTTTCCATCTCCAAATTTCATGCATGGGATTTATAGTGAATAAATGTTTCATATATGATATATAATATATTTATAATGTATTTTTTCTACTACAATTATAAAATAAACAAATTATTTATATATCATTTTTCAAAAAATTATAAAGAAATGGAAGTAGCATTAATGCATACGTAAGAACCATCGTCTCCATAAATGGTGAATTTCATTTATGATATCCAAATTTTATAGATTATGATAAGTAAATATATATAATAAATATATAATTTGAGTAACTCATGGTTTAAATTCTGGATAAAATGTAATTTTTATCTAATTAACATAGACAATAAATAACAATTCATAACATACTCGAGGAACAAGCCAATTAACACCTAAAATAGTAATAGTAATGACATATTACTAAAAAATGGGTTATAAAATATTATTATAGGATCATATAAGTTATCATAAATACTGATATGGTCCTTAAATCAAATATTAACATTCTTAAAACCATTATAATTTTTAAAAATTATGTTCACCCCAAAGCAAATTTAAGGTAAGAGATCTCTGTATCACATTCATTTTAGTGGGACCCAAGCCATATACACTACATATTTCTTTTTTTTTTTTGTGTATATTCGTCCAATGAATGTTTTGAATCATTGTTATTCAAAATCGTGAGGTATTTTATTATCCATATATTTTTATTTCTTTCATGGGCATTAAATTCTATTGATTGTAAAGTGATATGTATTTATTTCACAATCTCATCATTATTCGGGATTGTTTGTTTTTATGTTTCCACATTGGAATAATTATCATCACATTTAGTGTTTTAAAAAAGTATTTTATTATTATAAATTTATTTTTGTTTACAATTTTTTCCATTTCTTAGTTATTTCATAAATTCATTAAAAATGAATCTTCCTATAAATTTTAAAAATATGATATTTTTTACTTCTCTTACAAATTTAAAAGGTATGTTTTTGTCTAATTTAGAATAAATGTAATTTCCATCCATAATGACTTAAAAATGTTTTGATTATTCCTCTACATGTTTAAAAGATTATTTATAAATAAAATATTTTTTTATTAATGTGAATTCTTTAAAATAAATGATTATAATGTTTTACTAGATTTCTTGTCTCACATTTTACTTATATGAGATATATGACTTATAGACACTGATTTACTTGTTTTTGGTGTATATATACATATATTTTTATGTATCAAATCATTAATAACATTATACTATTGGTATTAAAATGCATAAAACTAGTATTTCAAACATATATGGGAAAACCACTTATTAAATTTATTATTTAATATATAGTGAATGCTTTGGATGCAAGAACTGGGGGAGACCATATGCACAAAAGGCCATAGATTCATCAGTAGTATCATGAGATGAATAATGTGGAAAAATTAATTTTATTTTACACACATTAATTGAACCATTTCTTGAATGGTCTTAATGGCAGTTGTTCATGTTCCATATATATTACATCTAATTTTTATACATTCAATTATTTTATTGTCCTGTTATTATTTTCTGGGATATATACATTGCTAAAAGATCTATGCATTTATTTTCATTATTAAATGGAATATGTTTCAATTATATTAAATTCCACATGGATTATTCCATATCCCATTTTTTTAAAGGCATGTGTTTTATGTTATTGACATTTCCATATAAATTTGTTCCCATTGATTAATTATTTATTCTAGTGTATCTACCATTAAAAAGAATTACACTCAATATTATTGTGCTTTCCTTCCCCACGATTTACTAATGTTTACTAAGAAATATACGAAATGATAAACTAGATATGATTAATTTATAATAAAAATTAAAGTAGTAATTTGTGTGTTAATTTGTAATAAAATATTTATGTATGTATCATGTTTACCAAGGCTACTAAAATGTTCAGTCCATTGGTATTATATTTACATTTAACTATTCTAATGTAATAATGATAGTCCTTAACTAGTGTATAAGGGGTTTTAATCAATAATAATGCATATATTAAGGGTTTGGTATGAGTTATCATGAATAATGGAGTGGTTAAAAATTAAGCCTCATTAAAATTGTACATTTGTGATCAATATTACCAAAATCTTGAATTAGATATATCTGTATTAATTTATTCAATATGGATAAGAAGGAATTATTTTTATAAAGAAATGACGGATATATATATATATATATATATTAATCCTAAATTTTTAATGTATATATTCACCTAGGAAGTGTTTAACATGTGTTAGAGAATATGGTTGGAACTAATTAATTATAATGACTTTTATCATCCCACCCATTAGAATTGGATTACGAAAAGTAGTGGTGTTATCATACATAGGTGACAACCCCAAGGAAATAAATTTTTGAAGAAATTACCAGGGATTTATATAATATTTTTGTATTATTTTCCATCATTATGATAAACTACCAAATGAATATAAATAATAATCATCCAATACAATATATGATTCATGAATAGGATATAATAAAACAAGTAATAAAAATAATATATGAGTAAAAATGTAGGAAAATAAATAAAATGAAAATATTTAAATACACTAAACACAAATAAACCACAGTGGTAAAAAAACTAATAATCACCTTTAAATATTATCTCAAAATTCCATTCCCATTATATAAATAATAGTAATGAAATGATATTTGTTGAATTTTATTTTATCATTATAGAATATAACTTCTAAGGGAATAATGTTATCATGTAGGGTGTGAGTATAAACCCACTAGGATTTCTCTAATTTTTTTCCAACTCATTCCACTCGGACATGAAATTGTTAGCAGTGTTGCCAATGAAATTAAATAATGAATAAAAATTGTTTATATTAAACCCATAAGAATGTTCAATAAAATACAATAAACCAATTTCATAAATAACATTAAATTTATTTTTAATACCCATTAAATGTCCACCCCACACACAAAAAATCATTCCATGTTTCACATCAATACTAATGATCAATCTCAAAACATTCCACCAAGTTTTCACTAGGGGAAAAAACATCTTATTCCCTAATGTAAAGAAACCCTTATTATGGGACACTTCCCAATACCCCAATGGTAAACACCACACTTATAGGGTCAAATAAAAATAAATGATCTCACAATTAATTTTTATGATAATTCTATGCCAAAAAACATCATAATAAAATATTATTTCATGAAAATGATAATCAAACAACAAAAATTAAACAAACCATTCTATAATTTGGAAATAATGATTTTAAATATATTACAAAATGTATGTTTTAAATCCATATAATATTATAAAATATATAACGTAAAAAAATCGATTTAATCCCTCATTCATAAAAGGATTCAAAAATTATTTTTATGAAAATAATTGAATGAAAAAAAATATTTCAAGTACTAGAATGGTAGATATGTGAGAAAATACACCAACCTCAACAGATAGAAAAATGGGGAACGCTACATATATATCAGTGATAGGATCATTCCACTCCAACACATTATTAGATTAAATAATATATCATCATTATTCATATGAATAAACATATATTTATCCATAATAGACTAGATATTTGGTTTCATGAGATTGGAGAGGAATAAATATAATATGGAATCTAATTCATGAATACAGACATATCATTTTGCATCTCAATAGATAATTTATTCCACTTAAAGTCACCCATGGATTGAAGATAATATTCTCAAAATCCTAGGGTGGGGGAGGTGTTCATGTACCATGATTATTAGGAAAATAATGTGGTTAACATGGCCTATTTCATATTTTCTCCCTGATATTCGTGTATTTAAAAACACATTCCATTGTTAGGACATGCGTGTTTTCATACCAATTTCCAAATCTTCGTGGGATAATATGAAAAAATGAAACATTGTGTGGTCTAGACATAAAATTAGGTGAATAAGTGTTCAAACCGTTCATCGCTATTATATCAACACAAGTGTCTCACATAGTTTCACATGGGAACCTACATAGTTTATCCTAACAATAAACCTCCCCTAAATTACTAGAATATCATAACCTATAGTTTTTATATTTTAATGATTGGAGGTATTTTGAATGTACTAACCATTCTTGAATAATTAACCTATATAAACATATCAAAATGATTCAAAAAACTCTATAGACATTCCAAAAAAAACCTAACCATTATATAAGATTAAAATAAATTTTGAAGACTCATATATAAAAAACATGGTTGTTTACAATCTTATCACCATTGGTTATTCAATATTTGGAATGTAAAAAACCATTGGACCATTATAAGATCTTGGGTCACTTCTCTAAAAATTCCATCTCCCTATAATATATCTCTCCCTGAATCTTAAAATTTCACCATACAACCTACAATAAAAAATTATTTTACCATGACAGATCATCCCATTAATATCTCAAATCCACATTGACATGTGAAATATTGTAGAATCTAGTTCAATATTAGCATGTTCCAATAAAATCTCATTGTCTTCATAGGGTTGTTAATTTTTTAATTTTGATACATCACACACATTATGCTAAAAAACAAACCTTGAATTTCAATCCAGACAAAACGATACCCCACCAACCAATTCTAATTTCCCAAAATGGCCATTTTACTATAGAGACATCATTTAAATTTCACTAATATGTGGACTCAAAAACATTAGATATATTGTATAGAACACATGGAAAACATCCTCAAATGATAATGATTATTGATGATTGTAGAAATATAATTTATAATAACATTGATTTAATGCCATCATTTGTCTAATCATATAGAATATACTCTATTATTCATTACATAATTCTAGGTTTGTCATGTGATGCCTCTTTTATTCTTCTTGATCAATTTGTGGATATTTAGGGATGTCCATACCATTCTTATAATGGATCCATATATATAATGGAATATTAGTTTTTATTATATGATATTCTCTCTAAAAACATTTTCTCTTCTAATGAGCCTCCAAATTCCATAAAAATCATTGATCATGTAATATTATGTATAAATATACTTTTTTTCCCTCAATTTTTTAATGAATTGTTGTGCTAATATTCAACTTTTCTCAAAGGAATTTATGTAAGGATTTCTAAAAAAAAGTGATGTACAACTACTGCTTTGGTCTGATACCATTAAAATAGCTATTCCATTCAACATTATTAATTATTAGACGTAGAGTATGGAAATGTACACTACCATGTTGTATTAGATATTTTGATAAATTATGATGACATCGTGACTGGATCCCGAATTAACCATATTTAATGTTGATTCATATCATATCATAGGATACCCATTGAAAATACTTATCAATTTTCACTAATATATATACATGAGTCAAGGAAAAATGAAACAAATCATCTATATTTTGGTTCTCTACCCCCATTTTGACATGTGAGGAATCTGAATACAACCATTTCAACTTTTATCTTCATTGCAAAAAATCAAAATTGTTCTCTCATTGAATTTTAAATTTTTTATATTACAGGATGACCAACCCATGGCTAATGGAAGTATGAATTTAAATTTTTTTCTTGAAAACATTTAGTTACCACTTTCTTCTCAATAAATTGAAGAATTGGTCATCAATTGAGAGTATATAGATGTATGGTCTCCCCACCATAGTGTTCTGACATGATTTATACATATTCTAGATAATATTTTTGAACATCCCATAAAGGAATAACCATATAAAAAAATAAAACTATAATGAAAAATACAGTATTAGATTTATCTATGAAATTCTGATTCATATCAACAATATACAACAATAAATTCAACAGGGCTAAAGAATTTTTATCCAGTTAATTATGTGTATTTTTACATAATGATTCAGGCCTGTATATCCATTTACATTGGTTATCAATCATGTTATAAATGATCATTTGATGATAATATATAAATATTATATTTCGTATATTCAAATATATTTGAGAGGATTGTTTTGAGCTATTATGGTATTTCAACAGAATTAAATTTTCACCAAAATAATAATTTTTCCATTTTAAGAGCATGGACTACAATAGAAAATTCAAAATTAGGTTTGGGTAGTTGTATAATTCACCTATAATTATATTTCCCCATAAGTGATCAAAATATCTCCTACACAAGAATATTTAGAATCCCATATTCTAATTAATCATATTAGAATATATAGCTCATTTATATTTTGATAATATCATTATAAGTATTGAAATTACGAAGACATTTATGTAATGGAAAGGCTTTTGTATCTCATCCTTCCTTTGTAATGGAACACCATTCCTTGTTGAGGTTATCATTGGTGACATAAATCATGAGAAATCATCAAAAAAGCAAATGAAGTATCTAAAAAAGAAAACAAAACTACATATATCAATGAAATTAATTGATGGTTTCCATGATATAACATAATCTACCATTTCAGGATTTTCAAAAGCACATTTCACATAAAAATATAAAAATTAATTTCAAAACACTCATCAATAATTTTCTTTTTGAATAATTTATATGAAGGATATGTTTTGGAAAGGTACCCAACACTATGGTAATGTTTTTCTCATGATCAAATTTATTCCATGAATATATTAGAATTTAAAGAAACTGTAAAAATGAAAATAGATAACTCAAATAATTTAAAGGAAATAATTAAATAAATATCATTTCATACTATTTTAGAATGATGGAGATAAGATATAAGACTCATACAATTGAATGGGTAATGAAAATGAGGTTGAGTAGTTAGGTCATCGATATATGATCATGCCACACCTTCCCTTCAGTATATTAAATAATATATCATCATTATTCATATCAAATAAAATAGTTATATGTTTAAAATATCAGGTATATTATTCTTGGAGATATTATAAGAATAAATAATACATGAATTTAAAATAATGAATACATACATATGATTTGGAACCCTACGTATCCTTGATTCGTCCAAAATGTCACTCCCAGATCAAGGAGAATTTACTATAAATCCATGAATGGTAGAATAGTTTCATTACCTATAATAATGTTAGACTAAATAGGCATACATGTTTTAGTTTAGATAATATTCTCTATTTTTATATATTTATAAACATTATTCATGGTTAGGTCGTATGGTCTGTTAAACTATTCACTAACCATGCACGTGGATCCGGATAAACACCAAAAAAACATGATTTATCCAAACTATGTTCTAATCTTGTGTATATATTATATCAATCCATGTGTAGTGCATATTTGCCTCTAGATACCAACACAATTTGGAAAATCTATTAACCATCCATGTGGTATCACTACCCCAATACAACAAGGATGTATAGTTTCCTAAAGGGGGGGGGTGTTCATTGTTTCTACTAGCCCTCCTCAAAAGATGAACCTCCATAAACACATCCATAACATTTCAAAGAAACATTAAACACCATGATAGATAAATAAGTCTATAAATATTAAAAATATACTCAATAAAATTACCTTTTACCAAAAAAACACGACGGAAACATGTCATTTCATTACATTAACACTCTGGGAAATCAATCAAGGTGGGTAATTCATTAAGTAGAATGGGTCATGACAACTATATATGATGTGAACCATAAAATATCCAAATATCTAGATCATAAATCTATGGATATTAAAATAATTATGGATTGGTATAAATCCTTTTTTTCTCAATCCTTTTTTCAATCGTTAGTACAAGTGAATATTAAATTGGTGTAGAAGGAAGGGGTAGAGCCATAAAAGAAGGCTAGAAATATTCTGATGATTAACCATTATTATGAAGGACTGATATAATTCATGAACATGAATATCATTCATCCTAAAATCATATTATGAAATTTATATTATAAGATGCACATGGTTCTTAAATATTTATTTATCTTGGAAGTTCCAATATAGATATAGATAGGAAGGAGTGGTTACGAGGGAATGAAATTAAGAGTTATTTTAGAGATTGTTTTTGTTTAGAAGACTGTTATATAATAAATTTAAGTCTGTGATGAAATTATTGGTGGGGATTTTCAAATAATACACAATTAATAATGAAAATTGGAAAACGTCACCATATATTTTCTTGGATAAATTTTTAAAACAACTAAATGAAATTAGGCTATATGTGTTGTAGTTGATCACTTTAAATAGTAAATAAATTCATTTATATCAGAGATTCATTTTATCTAGACAGTATTTCTAGAATGTATCTTAAAAAACGATAAGGTTTTATAGGTTACCATATTATATTATGTATTATCGAGATTTAATGTTTACCTCTATTTTTTAAAAGTACACAACAATATCCTGATATTTTATTAAGTTCTAGTAGTGTTTTTCATATTTTTATAAAAGTTAAATATTGGAGAATAATTCAAAACAATGATTATAAAGAAATATATATTTTGGATGATTTTAATTGTGTTTTGGTTTCACACATTTATTTTGTTGGGTTTTTTTTGATAAAATATCTTTAAATCAAGAATTTAAACAACTCATTATGAAAAAATATATGGAATTAATTATAATACTCTGGTAATATTTTAGGATTTTGGGGAAAAAATACACTGGAAACATATATTCAAAAATAAATTCTTGAGAATATTAGACCCATACAACAACACATAATGGAATCACAATGTTGTTATAAAAGTTGTCCTCAACCCCATCATCATGATCTAGAATTTGTTGTTAATGACATGGTTTTTTTTGTGAATTTATCGATAGAATAATATTATTATATTTTATTTGAATTTAATGTTAATATATAAGTATATTTTCCCCTTAAATATTAATTATTGAGTATGTAATATAACATATAACTTGGTTATTCCACTAAACCTATGTTTTGTCGATGATGTGTTTTAGGTATATTTATTATGGAAGTACATATATGATTATTCATATGTACTGATATAAATTATCATTATTATGGGACATGATATTATAGATGAAGTAAAACTTGTGGATAGTTTGTCTTATAGGGATAATATTTTGTGAAATAATAGAACTTCCTAGTCAAAATTTCATGGTGAAAGAACCATCTTGATGAAGTTGCATGTGAACATGATAATATGATAAGGAATTGGTATTAAACAAATATCAATAGGAGTAATTAATTTTGAAGTGATTCATTTTATGTGGGGTTAATATAACAAATGTAGATATTAAAAATTATTTTTTGTAATAATTTTACTTTTTTATAGCTTTCATTACAAAGAACACCGAGTTTTATGCGATCAAAATTTAATATTAAGATTAATATTTAACCATGTTTTCTATAACCTATCCAGTAAACATGTAAGTATAAATTGAGTAATATTTTAAAAAATATTTAATAATAAATTATTTATATTGACAAAATATCTTAATAAATAAATATTTACATTTATGTAATGTCTATATATGCTATGAAAATTCATTTTTCCAAAATAAATTTATGAAATTATTAAAATTTATATAATTTCCACAATAAAAAAAATTATTTTAAAAATTTAAGAATCTTAATTTAATAAATATTTCAATATTAAATTATGTTGAATTTTATCAATTTCTTTAAAAAGTATTATTTTTAATGAATTGTGAAATTTATTAATTTTTATTAAACAATATCTGTTAATCTAAATGAATTACTTGTTACATTTTCAAAGATAGTTATAAAAATATTATATGTTCTATTATATTGTTTTTAATCCATTTTATCTCATTATATTTGATAACAAGGTTAATTTTTATATAATTTATTTTAATACAAATGAAAATATTTCCAATTGAATACTTGTTTTTCATCATATGTTAGGGTTTTATTTTAGTTTAATATGGTGACCACATTGATTATAATTTTTAAAAATTGATTCAATATTAATGATAACAATATTTAATATTATATTATATTTTCAAATTAATTTTTTGTCAAAATTACTAATGAAAACATTCAATAATTAATTAAAATGGAAAGTCTTTAAATGGGTTTACCAATGGGTTATCTAAAAATATAGGGGTTAAAATCACAAAAAAATAAGAAAAAATCATATTTTATGTCCATTTCAAAACATAAGTAATGTAAGGGTTTTGAAGGATCCATATATGTGATTTTTTATTTTCTTAAAACATGTGTATAATTTTTTCTTTTTCAAATATTCAATGTGTGTAATATCCCCCAACTATAAAATATCATAGAAACTCAACTCTACTTCATAGTCCTAAAACTATTATTTCAGCCTATAACATCTCGAATATCATCCCTACATCTATCCCCACATCCTAGTGTCCATTTGTAAACAAAAACCTCCTAAGAAATCCCTTTGTGTAATCCTCGAATGGTTTTTTAATTAAGAGTCATCTTTCTTAACTGTGAATTTTTGTTTTACTTATTCTTCAACATAATTAAAATATAAATGAATAATAAAAATATAATAAAATAATTTCTAGGATATATTAAAATGAAATTATTATAATATATTTACCCATATCAATATCATCTTTAATCAAATGGGATATGAGTCCATCATTCTTGAGTACTTAATATTAATTCCTCATGAAAAGATGTAATTCGTTTTTATCCCATGCTCTGAGGGATAAATATAATGATGGAATTAAATTAAATATATGAAAAATATTAAATTATTATTCTTATTTAAATATAATTTGACATTTACATTATTACCTTCAAATCCATTGGAAAAAAATAATGTTACTCATGGGTATGTGTAGACTACCACCTCCACAATGTGATGTGACACAATTTTCTTTTCATTTAAAACATTATTTAAATAAGGATATATTTGGTGAATATATATTATATATACAAAATATAAATGATTTTGAAAGTGTTAAACATTTTTTATCTTTTATTAAATCCATACGTCAATAATATGGAAACAAATTTTATGCATAAGTAATATATAGTGTCATTCAATTTCTTGCTCTATAATCAATAGATCACTATAAAAACATATACAATTTATAAAAATTATATATATATAATGGTTATTATTTTGGTAATTCTGAAAACATGATAAATGAATTTTTTTTATTCAAACAAACAAATATATAAATGAAAAATGATGTAGTTACTACAGAAAATTTGCTTTTAAAAAGGAGTTTCTAATAAAGAAGTGAAAATAGTTATACAAAAATCATATAATATGTTAAAATTTTGGGTATTTTATTAAATAGATTTATAATAAACCTATATTTTTTATATAGGGTGTTCTAACATATACATAAAATTACAACAGTTTGGGATACTTTTTCTGAATTTTGTTTCTAAGGTACAGATGAATTCTAGACCAATTGTATCTTTTTTTAGTGTATATATTACATATTAATAACAATTATTATTTTCAAAAAATTATGGGTGAATAAATTACCATATATTGTTATTTAGATCTTTTTATTATGAAACAAATGATAAAAAAGTGGTAATGATTTTATGTTACAGTTTCAATGTCTATTCGGATTATTTTTGACTATGACACGAATGAAAAAAATTTATGACCTATCTCACAAGAAGATAATTAATTTTATAATACTCTCATATTATTGGTAGAATAATTTTTTTCCTTTTATTTTTCACTCTTTATATATATAGTATGCAACAAATATTTTTATGGAATTTTAATTATTCATCACATCGATTGAAAACCAATATTCTTCTTTATCTATGGAATCTAAAATTGTTTTAATAATGTATATAAAATTACCCTATTATATCATGGATATGTTTTTATCAATTAATTAATTTTATATATTTTTTAAAAAATGAATCTTGTTGTCCAATTCTAGAAGCAGAACTATGGGCATTTTATTGAATATGTGAAAGGACTAATTGTTCTTATATTTATGATAGAAATGAAATAGTCGACAATTCTGACTAATTAATTATATGGTGATTTATAACATGTTTTAAATGATTTATTAAATAATCTTTTTTATTTTAGATTTTGGAAAATTCTATAAACTAAAGGTGATACTTATAAATTTATATGGTGATATATTCATCATTGTTTTAATGATCATTGAAAGAAATATCCATTCATCATCAATAACAATATTTAGTGTTGTTTATTATTTTAATTGGGATATAACCCAGTTATACCATCCTTGTTTTCTTCAGCATTGTTTATGTTTATGATGAGAGTATTTTTCTAGAACTCATCCCATTTCCATGAGTTATTTTATGATTAAAATTTAAAATTATTGTGGAAAATGTCTCCTTATAATGTGCTAATATATGATGAAAATATTAAATATTTTTCAAATTTGATTATAATATATGGTTTAATTCATAAATAAATGATTACAAAACCCATTTATATTCATGGGGTTTCATATTAAGAAATTTTTATTGTCTTATGGACTAATTATATATGATATTTATTATATATTGAGTGTTATATATATCTGAAACAAATGAATTTGTTAAAAAATGGTATCTTATGATTTAAAAATGAATCGAATGAAGAGTGCAACATATTTTGTAAGGGAATTTTTCCTCTATGATAAATTTGGTAGTGAATATTGAATTCTATTTTTTTGCAGAGTCAACCCATTCCACTTTTAATTCCTTGGAAATTATCCTTGAATATTAAGGAAATATTTTCAGTGATTTATTCTTTGCCACTAATATATGTATAATTAAAACATGATTTTGTTATTGATTAAAATATTTTATTCTTTTATGAGTCTGGTAGTATGAAATGTGAATATTAATTCATTTACTAAAATTTATGATCTATGATATTAATATTATAGTTTTTTATTTTTATTCTGATTTTCTCATTCTATTGTGATCATGTTATGTTCAATTCTCCATTGCAAACCCCTATTGAGCTTTTGAGATCACTATTTCATTTTTTTTATTTTCCATTTGTTATGTGGAATGTTATTATAAATTATACATCAATATAGGGTTCTAGTTATAAAAATATTTGGGAACATGTTCTTCCCCTGTGAAAAAATTAATTTTTTTAGCCATTTTGATAAAAAAATCTAAACCATTATGGTCCTTATAATTTATCAAAATCATTATGATCAATGAATGAATCAGTTTAGTGTAATAAAAATGTAACATCATCTATATTTTTTATTCATTATTGATTTGTTACATGATTCCTTAATTTGGAGATACATTCTAGATTCTACATATTTATTGATTTTGATGACGCTAACATGAAACCATATATTTGTTTTTTAGAGTGAACAATGAGGATTATAGAACTGATTAGTGTGGTGATGTAGGGTAAGAATGTACCAAATTTTGGGACTTATGTATGGATTTACTAATCTAGAATGATACATGGGAGTAAAATTCTGATGATCGAGCATAATGGCCTATGTTTTTTGAGTTGGAAATCTGGATTTTTATCTAGAGGAATTGATTTATTAAAAACTATTGAGCTTAAAACATGATAATACTATTCATAATATTTTAATACTCATTTAAAAAAAATTTATTTATTTATTTTGTTTTATAAATCTTGGGTAATGAATAATAATCCACTAATATTTTTTTTAGGTGTTTTGAGATATTATTTTAGAAAACTCCCTATACCACAACTATGTTTCTAGTAATGGTGGCCTTAGTTATATTTTTTGTATAATGATAATGGGGGGATTCATAAAACATTCCATTAATATATATTTATATTATTTTAAATAAATAAATATTATTTTATTTCTTTCATTACACAATAGCCAAAGTCAAAATAACTCTTATATAATAATTGAACATAATCTTGTAATTAAACTAGATAGTTTGAATTGAATTAATAAAATTAAAAAAAAATATTAATAATGTCTCAAATTAATTAAAATATATTCATGAATCCATCATTAATAAGTATTGAATCTTTAGTAAAGTCATTTTATTCTTTAGAATAAAGTTTCAATAAAAATTGTATTTTAATTCATTTTTTACAAAAACATTAAAATTATTATGTAAAATGATAATATAGTTTATTTTTTTAATTCTATATAATATTAGAAATAATAATATCGATATGAAATTTTGTTAAATTTTCGTGATATTTTTAAAAAGGTATATGTTTTAGTTAATGTTAAAAACATTATAGTTCTTTTTAGAAAATCGTTTATATTCTTCAAAAAGATCCATAATGTTTTGAACTTTATTATACAATAACATAATTTTAAAAAACATTATTACTAATCTGATTAATTATATATTAAATAAAAATATTTTTGATTTTATAATAAGAACATTTTTTTCATAGAAACCCATTTTCATGAAAAATAATTTAATGTATGAAATGTTTTTTATTTTATTAAATTAAATTATTATAAATTGTATAATTTTATAATTAAAATAATATATTATATATGTTAAATAATATATTTTAGAAATAATTTTAATTTATATTAGAATTCATTTAATGTAAGTAAATTCATTTTTATGCATGTTTTGATATTTTTTAAAATGATTTTTTTACAGTTTCATACTTGTTTTGAATATAATTCTCAAAATATAGAAATTAAATCTATTAAAATAAATTCAATATATGGAATCATAAAAATTAAAATAATATAATATTTGAATCTAATTTTATTCTATGTGAATAAAAAAATATAATATTTTCTTACCAGTGTTAAGGTTACAATGAGTTTACTAGTGAGATTAATCTATGTGAATCGTAAATGATTTTCAACCACACATGACAAATTTTTGTTAGATGAGGATAATTCAACCTATAATTTTTTACCATCAAATAATTTTCCCTTTTTTGTCCCTTTTAAATGATTTTTACCATTTATCAATGAACATTTTTATGAAATATTATGTGTGTCCCTCCCCACAATCATTAAATTCCATGACATATCAATCTTTTTTAACACAAAATGAGACCTATATATCATCAAATAAATTTATGAAAACTTAATAAATTAATTCATTTCATCCTAAATAATATTTTATATTTATAATAAAAATTAATAAAGTATTAATTTTTATCCCATTAGGGATCTCTCGTAGAATACGAATAAGTCATAACTGAGCTCCTTCAATTTTATCTCTTCATTATCCACATAATGTAATTTTGTATGAATAAACTGAAATATTAATCATAATTTTTAAAATGTAATGATGTTATTATGATTAATGTGAAACCAATTTCTACCTCAATTTCCTAAAAAAAATTAATAATTATATCCCCCATATATATATATGGACTACCGTATCCAAATACTGATATGAATTATTCTCCATAACAATCATCCATGGTAGGATATTGTGATAGATTAAATATTTATATATACTATATATATTATATAATTACTATTATCGAATTTTAATAGATTATTTTTCTCTTTATCATCCCCCATTGAATATTAATATAGTTTCTCATATGAAAGTGTGGACTACAACTTCCATTATGTGATGCGATTTTCCTTTCATTTACACGTTTTACAAATGGAAATATTGAATTAAATAAAAATATATATAATAATTATGATACAACAAAGATTATTTAAAAATGAATTATGATTTACCATTCATTATTTGAATCAGTCAAGAATTTGGAACATCACACTTGGGTACAAATGAACTACCTTCTCCAAAAAGTGAGGTAAATCATTTTTCAATACCACTTTTTAATAAATATTGTAAATGTTTTTATAATAATTAAATATTATAATTATGACATTCCAATTATTTTTAATATTATATAACCATTAATAATGTATAAGTATTGGAACATTCTAAACAAATCATACACTTGAGACGAAAGAATTATCCTCAAAATTAAAACATTAATTTAGAATTGTTAGTAACCATGTGTTGAAATGAGATAAGTGAATCATATTTGAAATTTAAATTTTAAAAATTATTTTGTTTTAAAATTATATTAATAATAAATTTATTATACATAATGATAATATTTTTAGAATTATATCTATATATTTTGAAAGGGTTATTGATCTCAATTTGTTTCTCGAACATATATTAAATATAATGTAAATATTTTTTCATGAGGTTTATATAATTATACATTAACATTTCTGATAAAATAACCATATTAATTCAAAATATTTAATATAACCTTTAAAATTATTTCATCATAGGGGGTTTTATTTCAAAATATTGAAATTTAAAGGCATTTCGATCTCAAATTGTCTTCATTGGGTCTTTTATATGGATATAAATAAATATTATTATATGAGCTACATCTTCTACCACATGATATATTGTATCAATAATATTCTTATTGTAATTTATATAATTTATGAATTAAATTAATTTCATTCATGGGGGTCATGAATCAATAATAACCCAACTTTTAAGCGTTTTTTTATAACAATCTCAATTTTACAAGGATTTTATATGATTAAACTTATATTGATGAAATTATAAAGACTATCTCCCTGAAATCCTGTTAATTATAATATCCAATGGTTATTCCAAAAAATTAATTTCTTTTTTCATTTTCATCTCTTTATGTACTATATGGAATGAATTTTTATTAACATGGAATGTAGGCATAATTTTATTATTTACTCAGAAATATTTTCTTTCATGTCCATATTTTCTTTAGAATGTCTTCTTAATTTTTTAAATAATCTAAAATTAAAAATTATATTCCTTCTCATCCATTTATGTATTTATTTAAATTTATTTAAGTTGATATTCATGAAATCTTTTTGAATTAAATACTTTTAAATGTTTAACAACAATGATAAAGGACAAATTGTTGTTACGTATCAAAAGTTAGTGGATGTTACCATATTCATGTATTATATATATTTTTAATAGATATTTTTATGTTTAAATTATAATTTTCATATATAATGATATCGTAAATATTTTAAATATATTAAGATTTAAAATAAGATAGTTTTAAATGGAAATCATATTATCCTTAGGAAATAATTGAGTGATTTTTTCAAAAATGAATATTCAGATATAAAAATACCCATTTATGATTATTATTTTTAAATGGAGATATCATAATATTTTACTCTATTTAATATTTCTCATTATTATTTATTATTATAATGATGAAAATTTGTTGAATCATATTTCCATAACAATGTGTAATGATTTGATTTAATAATACATATTTTCATAATATAATGGAGAAATAGATGATTTTATATTTATAAGGTGAATTATAATTTTTTAATAAACCATGGATGGTTTTTAATGATATATAGTATGTATGAGATGGATAATTATAATCCAGGGACATGGGGCTCAGTTATATACCATAAATATTTTGGATGGTGATGATGGATTTGATATACTTTAGAAAGAGGATAGAGTTAATGAACTCCTAATTGAAGATATTATTAACATATAAGAGATATTCCTATGTTAATATTTTTAATGAATGGGTAGAAATTTACTTTATGATCCATTATTCAAAATTATATTATAGGTGGAATCCGTGAGGAAATTTATTTTCTAGTATTATATGAATTCCAATGATGCATGGCATTTTCTAATGATATGTTCTTGTGGATCACGAATGAATATTGATGCTCCCAAAAAAATTATTTTTTATTTTTTTGATTGAAAAAAAACGTATTCCATGAATTAGGATTAATTATATTTGATATATTTGGTTTGAAGATTTAATAATTTTTCATTTTATAATAATATTTTGGTTAACATTTTCTAACATATGTTAACTTGTTGATTTTTGACCCACTAACACTATTGAGCATCTATGAGCAGAAATGTTTATGATTTCAATCCCTAGGCTATGTTGAATGGTTTTATCCATTATATGTAAATTAACAATTCTTTTGTGAAGATGATAATGAGAAATTATATATATATATTTTATATACAAGTTCTTTCTGTATCCATTTCTCCGATGACCTAAAACAATTATGGATCTAGTTTGGTTATATTTATGTGTGGTGAATATATTTATAAAATTTGATTATATTAATTAAGGAAGAGTTTTAATTTGAATGATTAATGTAAGGGTATATTTTTCTTACAAATGGAAAATTTTATTTTATAAAATTAGTGAGAACATTGAGGATAATATTATGTACCTATGAATATCTTATGTTATACAAATTAAAGGGATGTGGTTTTCTGATAAAATATTTTTACTTATAGATACTACAAGTTGATGCTGTTTTTACATAGAAGAATATATGATTAATTACCTTAAATTGTGTGGTTCGAGTATATCTTGTTCATCATATTGGTTCAAAGGGAATGGTTTCTTACTACATAACTAGTTTGATACTCATGTAATAAATGGTATAGTTTATTAATATTTTTATTATAATAAATTATAAGGGATGTGAATACATGATAACCGCGGATGACCACAGATAATCCTAATGTTTCAGGGAATAAAATTAAGCTTCAAATAGTTAGATATACAATTACTGACTTTTCATCATTGATCTATCTGATTAATTATTTATGATTCTCATTCCAACCATTTTATCTATACATTGGGATTACTGATAGATTTATTAAGTTGATGTGGTTATATGTATGATCAAATAATTAATTAAAATTTTAAGGAATTATTATTTTATTTTAGATATATAATTAATTTAAATCTTGAACTATTTTTCATATCCTCATTTTTTAAATGTTAAATGATTAGTATATACTCTCAATTTTAGGATTGACACATCTGATGTCACCTATTATTTTCCTATTGATGTTTCTAGGAAGTTGATTAATGAAACTAATTATTTATACCTATAGTGGAATTTTATTCTCCCTTCAGAGTATATTTTATTTTTGAAAATGAATTACCAATTTCATAGGAAACTAAGTCACAATGGATATACAGGACCGTTATATGATTTTCTATCATTGATAGCATAATCATAAATAGTAAATGGAAATTAAATCAATATCAGGGGTCTTGATTTGAATTAAATGTTATTATTAATATCATATGGTTAGAGATGACTTTAATATATAATATATTCCTATTTTATGAGAGTATGATGATGTTATAAGATAATATTTTATATTTCTTCAGTATAATCATGAAGATGAATTTTCAAAAGAACTCAACCCAAATAATACAAATACATAGTATAGATTGGAAGTTATTGATCTGTAGGAATTGAATAAGAAACCCACATGGATTCTTGATAAGGAACTTATTTGGCCCAGTGCATCGCCATGACATGATCCATTAATGTTTCTTAGGAATAAATGTGGATCAATTAAACTATACAATGATTATTGGGAACACAACATTATCACGATCAAGAATATGTATAAGAAGTCCCTTATTGATTAATTTTTTGATCATATTTGTGGAAATAAATGTTTTACAAGATTTATTATTCATCTGGGTACTACTATTGAGGGTCAAAATTAAAGTCATAACCAAGATTGATTTCTATTCATACACAAACTCTATGAATTTATAGTATTATTATTTGGTAATTCTTATTCACCCATAGTCATCTTATATTTTAATGATATAGAATTTAGGGATTACCTTGATCAGTTATTGGTAGTACGTAAAAAATTTAGATATTATATATTCTAAGTGAAAGGAAGAGTGTAAGGACCAATTGATGAATTTTTTGATGACCATGGGGAATGATAATCTATATATAAAATTTACCTGGTTTGATTTTTAGATTCATAATATTTCATTTTTTGGTCATATAATCGCAATTGAGGGTATACCAATGGATTTATGAATGTAGTATGTTATCAAATATTTTCCTATAAAAACCACAATGAATGACTTCAAAAGTCATTTTGAACTAGATAGATATTATCAGTTCATTTTCAATGATTTATCGTAGTAATAAAATTTATTCTATCTGTTAACATGCAATGGATTTATGTTCATTATTATTCATTAAAGGAAATAAATTTTCATTGAACTAATTAGAATATTGTCTAATTAAAACATTCTCTCATTAAAATCTAATATATAAGGGATTATAAGTTACCATAATGAGACAAAATATGTTGTTGGGCCGTGTTTGTATGAAAAATTATATGGTTACTCTTTAGGCCTAAACCAAATAATAAATATCTTGAGTATTGTTACCTAAATTATGATTTCAAATTAGGAGTTGGAATATATTCATTTAATATATGGATGAATTTTCTTTACATATAATTTAATAAATGATATAATAAATATATAATTTTAATATACATATTAACCTTGAATGAGTTGAATTTGTAGTAGATATGATGCAAAAAATTGATTAATTATATTAATTACACAATACTTTACCAAAATGGTATTTAGATTATGATGGATGATACAATGAGTAGAAATAACAATGATAGCATATATATGATGAGAATCACATGTGATCAAGACTTTATAGAAATGAATAGTTGATAATATAGATTCATGAAGGATTGTAATATTATCATGTGAAAATATTATCCAATATTCATTCAATGAGATGATAAATAGGTATAGTGAGGGATAAAGAACATAAATAGATAGTTTAAAATGATCCATAATTAACCCATTATTATGATGGAATAATTTTATATAGGAACCAATAATATATTATGAAAATTCCACACATGAAGAATGTGACATTTTATGAAACTATTAATCATCATTTTCTATGTATCCTAGATGTAAGAATATATAGAATGATCTGAAAGTGAGTTTCTGGTGGGAATTTATAATGAGATATATTAATGATTTTGTATATTTTTTATCGGTATATAAAAAAGATTGTGTTTTTTAGAATAATTCCAAGGGGGTGTGAAGAAAATTAATTACATAATAATGGAAATGGGAAAGAATCCACATGGAATATTTCTTTTGAATATACAAAAAGATTATCAGATAAAATTATATTTTTTTTGTAGTAGATCACTTACTAAAATCAACACACATACTTTATATGATAGAATATTTCCCTTTTGATCATCTCTCTAGAATATACTTTATTGAATTAGAAAGGATTCATAGATTACTACATTTTATTGAATTTGATCATGATATATTGTTCAGCACTATGTTCTAAATATTTCTATAGTAACTATGGATACATAGTTCTATTTCAATACATATTATCATCCATAGAGAGACAAACGGATTAAAAATACAATTCCAACCCTAGAGGATATTTTGAAATCAAGAACCTCATATTTTAATGTACATTGGTATCAATACATTTCTCTAGTCAATTTTTAAAACGAAAATATCCGTCATTGAATCATTCAAATGGATACTTGTGAATCAAACTATTTAATGAAGGGTCCAGACATGATATACTAAGATTATGAATGAGAAATAATGACATTTGAACCATATATTTATAAAAATGCTTTCTATATGTTTTGATCTATTTTTATCTAATTAATGAATCCCAGTGTCTAAGGAATATTTTTTATTACAAAATACAATATGTTCTTAAATTCAAAGACGGTGAGTTTTTTCCTAATATTTTCTCCATAGAAGATGGTTTTGAGGTTCAAAATGATTGTAATATTGTACCAGAGGTATATCATTCCACTCATAATTCTTGATCTAGAGATGGTTATAGCTTATCATTCTCTTCATTGACCATGTCATTTCTTAATTAATGATCTACAATTTTTACTTTTGAGAATTTTGATACTGGATGATTCACATATATATAACAAGGAGGCTCTACTACATGAGTATAACATTTCATATGAATAAAATCCTATAGAAATAATAAATCATAGAGATATTGTTCTTTTAAATATGAATACTCACATGGTTAATGTTTATTGGGTGAATATGGGATTTTAATAAGGTACATGGGAACCTAAGGATGTGACAAAGTAGATAACACAATATTTTTTGTATCAACGTGATGAAATATATAGGGTAAAATTCTTTTTATAGTCGGAAAAATATTACCCAAAAATATTTTATGAATATTTCATTTGAAATTCGTAAAATAATTTGCACACAACCATAAGACATAATTAAATGAGATGTGGAAATTTGTTGTAATATAACCATTGAATATACAAATATGAATAGATACAAAAAATTATAAAATATTTGTAATTGTTTTCAATAAGACGAAAGTATTTATTAATGCATACTAAATAAGTATCAATGGTTCAGCAATGTCATTTGAATAATGAAAGAGATAAATTCATGAATTTTTGTATTTATTTTTTTGTACATGATTATTAATTAAATTTATACCATTTTTAGAAAAATTATTTCACTAAAAAAATATATTTTTTAAATCATATTTTTAGTGTTAGCTTAGGGTTAAATATAATCAAATATCAAAAATTATTTATTTTATAGGTAATAGTAAAATATTACAAATTTTTAAAAAATTTATCATTTATTTTCTGGTGAAATTACGATAATAATTTTATTATGAGAATAAAAGTAAAATAATTTAATATTAAATATACTAAATTTAATTAATTTTACAAGAACAACAATTATAATTGATATTTATTTGAGGTCATTTTTTTGGGATGAAACACATATAAAAAAATTGTTTACAAATGTAATGTTATTGTAACACCCGAGACTTTTATTTTATATATATCATCAACGGAATCTTTCACTACACACTAGCTTGGCTTACTTTACACGCAATCATGACCTTTCTCGATACCTTGCATTGTACGCAATACCGAGTTTCACTAAACAACGATATGCTATTAAAATATTATTTAAAATAGCCATTATGAATTGTAATAACCACTTTTTGAAATTTTATCTTTCAAAATGGACTTCATTTTTGGATTCGGAATACCGAAATTAGCCTAGGGTGAAATTTTGGTATTTTTCTGAAAACATTCAATTTTTGATGAATAGTGAAACCACTAAGTGGTAGGTTAAAAACTGAATTTTTCATAAAACATAATTTTACCACTTCTGTGAATAGAATTTTGAAAATCCGACAGACACGGTTGATATCAGTAAGTATAATGTGGTTCAATGAGGTAAAAATAATTTTTTGGTGAATAGTAACTTTTTACTTTTTTTACCGCGGTTAATAGTAAATAGGGTAACTAAGGGTAATTATGATATTACTATAACCCTAAAACATGTCCTAATTCTATTGGATAAGTTTAATTCGACCATAAACAACCTTATTAATATAATATGACCATTTAGGTCCACTTGGATTAGATTATGACATTTAATATTATTTTATTTAATGAATAGTTAAAATAGTTAAAATCAAAGTTTAATAACTAAAAAATTTTAATATAGGTTTATACATAAGATAAATTAGATTATAAATATTCATTAGAAAGATAAAAAGATTTCCTACATAATGATATTTTATTTATAATTTTTAGACTTTAAATAAATTAATTTATTTATGACACAACGGTGTTACAGTAATTACCCTTTTAAGGAAATGTTAACATAATTGATGTTATAAATGCCCAAATAAATGTAATTTGAGACTTTTTATGAATTCCAATAATTTTATAGCTTACTATGATATATTAGTGTTGATTTAATCAACTTGGTTCGAACATATAATTTTGTTATGACTTTCACAAAAATCATATATCAAATAGTGACAAAATTGACACAAAATAGTTTTTAAATCAAATATTATATTATTAATTGTTATTTTATTCCTAAAAATATAAGTTTCAGCCAAATTACTTAGATAAGGATATATATATTAATAATAAACAACTTGGGGTTCTTTTGGCATGTTATAGTAAGTTTATTAACCATATAGTGTAAAAAACAAAAAGTCACGGTAAAAGTTAAATTATTTAACTTAGAGTTAAATATAATTGATAAGGATAAAATGACAACCTAAACTTGTCTAAATCCTATTGGTTGATATTATTTCGACCCATCCCCACTTTAACTTCGAAATAAGACCCTTTGGAACCATTATAAACCGATTTTGACTTTAATATAAAATAATATTTTGAGATATTCCTAAGGTGCCCCTCTCCTCCCTTATAAAAGGGCACCTCCTCCCCCTCCTCCTCACACAAATTTGAGCACTCAAGCTCGGACAAACCCTGCCAAAATACCTTCTCCAAATCCCTAGAATAATCCTAGAGGTCCTGGTATTCTTCAAAGACCAATCTTAGTTCCCTAAGTGGATGATTCAAAGAGGCGTTTCAAATAAGAGGTAATATCCATTACCGATCTTTTCAATTTCATTCTTCTTTAACTTCTTCTTCTTTATTTGTTTCACGATAAAGTAATAACATCAGTATTACTTAAATACTGATATGTTACTATAAATATGAAACAACCCTAATTCACCTTCTATCCATCCTACGGAAAAATGAAATCACCGCGCGTGCATACGTACGGAATCCCGTCTCCACGCCGTGGTGTAATCTATTTTCCACCATCACCTTACAGGGATGGGTATAATGGTGTAATGAGTAACTATATATGATTATTATAAAGTTATATTGATACTGAAATATTATAAATACACTTAAATACAATTCCACAATCATGGGAACAATATCATCGCTCGTGCGTACGTATGGAATACGGTCTCCACGATGTGATGCGGCTCGTTCTACATGATCATCATTACATAGTAATTATATAAATGAATTGAATGAATAAATATGATATATGTTACACTAATACCATTCTGGATATAAGGTATCTATAACCTTAAAAGAAGAATAAGAATTTATTCGGAAAAACACGCATAAGAACAAAAGGCAATAAAGACCCGAGTAACAAGTAACAATGAAATATTACTAATAAGAAGCTAATAATATGACCATATATGATATCATATCAATATGTATGATTCTGGAATAAGTCAATAACATTATTTAAACCATTATACAGGAGCTTCCGACACATACAAAGAAAATCGGACCGAAGGTAAGGGAATATATCACAATCTCATTTTATCCGAGATTGTTTATACTTTGGTATGTACTGGGGTGTATTTTATCATCCACATCCCTGTTTCCTCAATATGTAATTTTATTTCCATCCACGTACAATTTTTTAAATCCAATTTTACTCTTCGGTGAGTTTTTAGTAAAGGATATGAAAGTAATCTTTTGGTCGTTTTTCGTACGAGGTACTTTTTGACTTTTCCGACAAAAGTACGAAGAATGTTTCTTTAACTTATACGGCAAGAATGGATTTTTAAAACATTATTTCCAAGAATCTTCCTTTACAAGTTTTCAAGTTTATTTTTAATCAACTTCTTTTTTTACGACATGTTAATAAAGGAAAAATGTTTTTAAAGAATAAAGGATATTTTCCTCAAGAATGGAGTACAAGTGTTTTATCAATATTATTTTCCATCTACGATAATATAGGGTTCTGTTTTTATCCCTATTATAACATTGATTTGATTATGTTGTGAGGGAATTATTTTTATGAAGTCATTTACCTTATATGATTTGTTTTATGAAGTCATGATGGTTCAACAATCCCATTTTTGTTACATGTGTTATGCGATGATGTATGATTTATGATTATGTCGCACACATAATAAAGGATTCATTATAAGATGGGTGGGACCTATATCTCCCTCCAATGCATTGGGTAAAGATTTATATCTCATGAGATAGACATGGCTGGAATGGAAGGTTATTTCGGTTCAGTGATACAGGACTGAAACGAGGAGTGAACTCAGTTCAGAAATGGACTTTGTCCGCTAAGATAGTCTTGTAAATGAGTCATGACTAACAAGAAATGATTTTCCAAGATTATGTGTGCATGCCACAAAGTTTCAAGTTTTATGTTTTGATTATGGGGATCTCATTTTCACTTCTATGATTTATTCCATTTTAAGATATTATGATCTCTTTTGCAGGTTATGATTTTCAAAAAGATATGATATGATTTTTATTTCCTTCATTTTCCCTTGCTGAGCATTTGAGCTTACCCTTTTATGTTTTCTTTTTCCCAGGTCAGGAAGATGGATATTAAGTAGAATATGCTAAAAGGGACCCTAGATATGATGAAATAAATGGGAGACACTATAGAAGATTTATGAACCAGTTGTTTATGTTTCCCAGTTTCTAAAGACACTAAACCTATACGGTCCTTTGTGGTTTTGTCATATGTTGTAATAAGTGTGCTTCAATTTTGAAGTATTAACAATGTATGTAAAGTGTGGGTCGTTATAGTTGGTATCAGAGGAAAGTTATAGTCAACCTTTGGAAACTAGGATGTGAAAGCCTTAGTAAGAACCCTAAGGATAAGTCTAAGCATAGAACACAATCTTAGTGTTTTAGAAATGGCCATGAATAACCTAGGATAAGACCTTAAGCGTGAAAATTTTAATATTGAATTATGTGGTTTTCCTATTATAATTAGTGTTGCTCACACTATTCTTCTTGGTTTTAGTCAATGGCTGGAACCTGAAGGAACCGTGTTAATGCGGAATGCGATGGGCAATGAAATGATTGTCCCCCTGAGCAACCAAATGATACGGGAGCTGGAATACAAAATATTGTTTCCATGCTCATACAACCTTCTCATGCTATGAATCATGCAGGACTTACAAATGAACAAACGAAGGTTCAACATTCTGTTGAATCCTTCATGAGGCAGCGTCCACCTTCTTTCAGCGGGTCTACTGATCCATTAGTTGCTGAACAATGGATTAGTACTACTGAAAAGATATTTTCAGTTCTTCAATGTTCTGAACATGATAAAGTCATCCTAGCAGTGTATCGTTTGGAAGGAGATGCTTATCAATAGTGGAATATTATTAAGAATACGAGGCAAAGGAATGAAATTGAGTCCATGGAATGGGACTAGTTCAAACACTTATTTTTCAATAAGTATTTCCCTCGTATTCTTCGAACTAAGATGGAGAAGGAGTTTCTTGAACTGAAGCAAAGGGATGATGAATCTATTGGTACCTATGAATTTTTTTTTACAAGACTTGCAAGGTACGCTTCTGGTATTATTATCCAACCTGAGAGTAAGATCGATCGATTCTTTAGTGGCCTAAAACCTAGTCTTCGAAGGGAGTTATCCATAAGGGACTTCAATAGCTACAACGAAATCGTTCGATGTGCTCTCAAAGTCGAGATGGAGATTGGAGTAACCCATCAGTCATATGGGTTTGATAAGAAGAGGAAAATGGAATTCAAAGGAAAATCTAAAGAGCACACTGAAAAGAAGATGAGCTTTCCCTTATGCTCAAAGTGTGGAAAGATACATGGAGGGAGTTGTCTTAAAGGGACAAGTAAATGTTTCAAATGTGGAAAGGAAGGTCATCGGGCATTTGAATGCCGCGATAATGGGAAGAATATGTCTAATGATGCAAACAAAGGAAGGGATACACAGAATGAACCTACTACACTTCAATGTTTCAAGTGAAAGGAGATGGGGCATTATGGCAATCAATGCCCAAATCCAAGGGTTGATGATGATGGTCGACGCCAACAAAATCTTAAGGCTAAAGACAAAGGAAAGTCACATGCAATTTCTATTAGCGATGTGGAGTACGATAACGAAGTGGTGAAAGGTACACATACCATCCACTCTAAAGTAGCAAATGTTTTATTTGATTCTGGATCCACCTACTCTTTTATTTCTAAAGATTTTTATAAGGGTATCACCGTATTACCTCAACAATTAGATGTTGAGTTAGCTGTGACAACACCAAATGGCACAACAGTCGCATCAAAAGTTTATAATTCTTCTCCGATCGAAGTTTGTGGGAATGTGCTTCCTGCAAATCTGGTGATCCTTCCTATAGTGGAATTCGATGTGATTCATGGAATGGATTGGCTTTCTTTATACGGAGCTCATATCAATTTCAAAAAAAGGGAAGTCACATTTCATATTCCAGATCAATATATGATCGTCTATCAATGCAAGGATGAACATAACCTTCCAGTGGAAATTTCTTCCATTTTATTGGTATTGATTCCACTAAATGAAGGTTATTTATCTCAAATGGTTGGTGAGAAACTCGCGATTAAGAATATTCCCATCGTACGGGAGTTTGATGATGTCTTTCTAGAGGAATTATCGGGTCTTCCACCAAATCGTGAAGTTGAGTTTTCAATAGAACTCGTACCGGGTGATTTGCCTATTTCAAAGACACCTAATAGAATGGCCCCAATTGAGTTGCAGGAATTGAAGAAGCAACTCCAAGAGAATCTTGATAAGGGATTCATACGCCCTAGTGCGTCACCTTGGGGAGCACCTGTTCTATTTGTTAAGAAGAATGATGGATCAATGATACTCTGCATGCATTATTGAGAACTTAACAAAATCACTATCAAGAACAAATATCCTCTCCCACGCATTGATAACTTATTTTTTCAACTACGCAGAGCTCAATACTTTTCAAATATTGATATTCATTCAGGGTATCATCAATTAAGGGTCAAAAGGGAGGATATACCAAAGACGAATTTCCGTACAAGGTATGGAAACTATGAATTTATAGTGATGCCATTTGGTCTTACTAATGCCCCTGCTATCTTCATGGATCTAATGAATAGAGTCTTTAGATACTATCTTGATCAATTTGTGGTAGTCTTTATAGACGATATTCTTGTCTATTCAAAGAGCAAGTAATAGCATGAAGATCACTTGAGAATTATATTGAAGACCCTAAGAAAGGAGAAGCTTTATGCCAAATTTACCAAGTGTGAATTTTTGCTTCAAAAAGTTGCATTTTTGGGTCACATAATCTCAAAATAGGGGATATCTGTAGATCTAGAAAAAACAGAGGTTATCGAAAGATGGTCGAGACCAACAATAGTAACTGAGATCCGAATTTTTCTTGGTTAGGCTGGATATTATCGACGTTTTGTAAAAGATTTTTCACGATTATCTAATCCACTCACAAAGTTGACTCAGAAAGGAGTTTAGTTTGTTTGGAAAGAGGAATGTGAAGAGAATTTCAAGGAGTTGAAAAGAAGGTTATCCAGTGCACCTGTGCTCACACTGCCTTGTAGTGGAGAAAGGTTTGTGATCTACAGTGATGCATCTAAGAAGGAATTGGGGTGTGTTCTTATGAAAAATTATATGGTGATAGCTTATGCCGAACGATAGTTGAAAATCCATGAGCAAAATTACCCAACACATGATTTTCAGTTAGCTGCGGTAATCTTTGCATTAAATATTTGGAGGCATTACCTTTATGGTGAAAGGTGTGATATTTATAATGATCATAAAAGTTTAAAGTATATTTTCACACAAAAGGAGGTGAATATGCGTCAAAGAAGATGGTTGGAGATGATTAAAGATTATGACTGCTCAATCCATTACCACCCTGGGAAAGCAAACAAGGTGGCAGATGCATTAAGTCGACAAGACCATGCTAGTTTATCCATGATGAGGATCAAAAAAGATCTAATATTTATGGATTTACAAAGGATGGATCTTGGAATTATAATGGAAGGGGAAAAATATTATCTTTCTCAAATGAATGTTCAACCATCTATACATGTGGAGAATAAAGAGGCACAGAAAGAAGATATCGAGTTACAAAAGAAGGTGAGAAATGTTCCTGAATTCAACCTTGATTGTGATGGGATAATAAAGTTCAGGAATCGGGTTTGTGTTCCTCTCATCCCCGAATTAAAGAAGGAGTTGCTGGATGAGGCTCATAGTTCTTCATTATCTATTAATCCTGGAATCACGAAGATGTATAGGGACCTGAAAGAGTACTTCTGGTGGGATGGCATGAAAAGAGATGTTGCTGAATATGTCTCTCGATGCTTGGTTTGTCAACAAGTTAAAGCTGAGAGATAGAATTCTAAGGGGATGTTACAACCATTACCCATACCCGAATGGAAATGGGAAAACATCACTATAAACTTTGTCACAGGACTTCCTAAAACATCCAAAGGAAATAATGCTATCTGGGACATAGTTGATCATCTTACAAAGTATGCACACTTCATTGCTATTAGAGAGGATTTCTCTCTAGATAATCTTGCCAGGATATATGTAAAGGAAGTGGTAAGATTGCATAGAGTACGACTTTCTATTATATGTGATCGGGATCCGAGATTTACCTCGAAGTTCTGGCGAAGTCTTCAGCATACTCTGGATACAGAGTTGAGTTTCAGCACTGCTTATCATCCTCAGATAGACAGTCAGTATGAGAGAACAATTCAAACCCTAGAAGATATGTTGAGAGCTTGCTCTATGGATTTCAAAGGAGGTTGGGATCAACACCTACCTTTGGTGGAATTTTCTTATAATAATAGCTTTCACTCCAGTATTCAGATGGCTCCTTATGAAGCTATCTATGGAAAGAAATGCCGGACTCCAACTTGCTGGGATGAAGTTGGGGAAAGAAAGCTATTAGGACCTGATCTTGTTGATGAAATGGCAGAAAAGGTCAGATCTATTCAACAACACATAAGAGAAACTTAGAGTCAACAGAAAAGTTATGCCAACAACCGAAGAAAAGACCTAGAGTTTGAAGTGGGTGATAAAGTGTTCTTACGAATATCTCCCTGGAAGAGGGTTATTAGATTTGGAAAGAAGGGGAAGTTGATCCCTAGATATATCGGTCCTTTCGAAATACTGGATCGTGTTGGAAAGGTAGCTTACCGATTGGCGCTTCCACCGAATCTCTCTCAAGTTCACGATGTGTTCCATGTATCTCTCCTGAGAAAGTACATACCTGATCATTCACATGTACTCAGCTCAGAAGTTGTACCGCTGGAGCAAGATCTTTCTTTTGAAGAACAACCGATAGAGATTCTGGATCATAGTGAAAAATCCCTACGATACAAGACCACTCGATTGGTGAAAGTTTTATGGAGTAACCACCAACTTGAAGAAGCTACATGGGAGCTTGAGGATATGATGAGGGATAGGTACCCTCATCTGTTTGTTACAAAGTGACGAATTGCGAGGGAGAAATTCATTTTAAGGGGGGTAGAATGTAACACCTAAGACTTTTATGTTATATATATCATCAAAGGAATCTTTCACTACACACTAGCTTGGCTTACTTTACACGCAATCGCGTCCTTTCTCGATAGCTTGCGTTGTACGCAATACAGAGTTTCACTAAACAACGATATGCTATTAAAATATTATTTAAAATAGTCGTTATGAATAGTAATAACCACTTTTTTAAATTTTATCTTTCAAAATGGACTTCATTTTTGGATTTGGAATACCGAAATTAGCCTAGGGTAAACTTTTGGTATTTTTCTGAAAACATTCAATTTTTGATGAATAGTGAAACCACTAAGTGGTAGGTTAAAAACCGAATTTTTCATAAAACATAATTTTACCGCTTCTATGAATAGAATTTCGAAAATCTGACACACACTGTTGATATCAGTAAGTAAAATGTGGTTCAATTAGATAAAAATAATTTTTTGGTGAATAGTAACTTTTTACTTTTTTTACCGTGGTTAATAGTAAATAGGGTAACTAAGGGTAAATATGATATTACTATTACCCTAACACATGACCTAAATCTATTGGATAAGTGTAATTCGACCAAAAACAACCTTATGAATATAATATGACCATTTAGGTCCACTTGGATTAAATTATGACATTTAATATTATTTTATTTAATGAATAGTTAAAATAGTTAAAATCAAAGTTTAATAACTAAAACGTTTTTAATATGGGTTTATACATAAGATAAATTCTATTATAAATATTCATTAGAAAGATAAATAGATTTACTACCTAATGATATCTTATTTATAATTTTTAGAATTTATATAAATTAATTTATATATGACACAACGATGATACAGTAATTACCCTTTTAAGGAAATGTTAACATAATTGATGTTATAAATGCCAAACTAAATGTAATTTGAGACTTTTTATGAATTCCAATAATTTTATAGGTTACTATGATATATTAGTGTTGATTTAATCAACTTGGTTTGAACATATAATTCTGTTATGACTTTCACAAAAATCATATATCAAATAGTGACAAAATTGTCACAAAATAGTTTTTAAATCCAATATTATATTATTAATTGTTATTTTATTCCTAAAAATCTAAGGTTCGGCCAAATGACTTAGATAAGGATATATATATTAATAATAAACAACTTGGGGTTATTTTGGCATGTTATAGTAAGTGTATTAACCATATAGTGTAAGAAAACAAAAAGTCACGGTAAAAGTTAAATTATTTAACTTAGAGTTAAATCTAATTGATAAGGTTAAAATAACAACCTAAACTTGTATAAATCCTATTGGTTGATATTATTTCGACCCATACCCACTTTACCTTCTAAATAAGACCCTTTGGAACCATTATAAACCTATTTTGACTTTAATATAAAATAATATTTTTAGATATTCTTAAGGTGCCCCTCTCCTCCCTTATAAAAGGGAACCTCCTCCCCCTCCTCCTCACACCAATTTGAGCACTCAAGATCAGCCATCCCCGGAAAAAATCCCTTATACACTTCCCTAGAATAATCCTAGAGGTCCTGGTCTTCTTCAAAGACCAATCTTAGTTCCCTAAGTGGATGATTCAAAGAGGCGTTTCAAAGAAGAGGTAATATCCATTAACGATCTTTTCAATTTCTTTCTTCTTCAACTTCTTCTTCTTTAGTTGTTTCATGATAAAGTAATAACATCAGGATTACTTACATACTGATATGTTATTATAAATATGAAACAACCCTAATTCACCTCCTATCTATCCTACGGAAAAATGAAATCACCGCGCGTGCGTACGTACAGAATACCGTCTCCACGCCGTGGTGTAATCTATTTTCCACCATCACCTTACAAGGATGGGTATAATGGTGTAATGAGTAACTATATATGATTATTATAAAGTGATATTGATACTGAAATAGTATAAATACACTTAAATACAATTCCACGATCATGGGAACAATATCATCGCTCGTGCGTACATACGGAATACCGTCTCCACGATGTGATGCTGCTCATTCTACATGATCATCATTACATAGTAATTATATAAACGAATTTAATGAATAAATATGATATATGATACACTAATACCATTCTGGATAAAAGGTATCTATAACCTTAAAAGAATAATAAGAATTTATTCGGCAAAACATGCATAAGAACAAAAGGCAACAAAGACCCGAGTAACAAGTAACAATGAAATATTACTAATAAGAAGCTAAGAATATGACCATATATGATATCATATCAATATGTATGATTCTGGAATAAGTCAATTGCATTATTTAAACCATTATACAGGAGCTTCGGACACATACAAAGCAAATCGGACCTAAGGTAAGGGAATATATCCCAATCTCATTTTATCCGAGATTGTTTATACTTTGGTATTTACTGGGGTGTATTTTATCATCCACATCCATGTTTCCTCAATATGTAATATTATTTCCATCCACGTACAATTGTTTAAATCCAATTTTACCCTTCGGTGAGTTTTGAGTAAAGGATATGAAAGTAATCTTTTGGTCGTTTTTCGTACGAGTTACTTTTTGACTTTTCCGACAAAAGTACGAAGAATGTTTATTTAACTTATACGACAAGAATGGATTTTTAAAACATTATTTCAAAGAATATTCCTTTACAAGATTTCATGTTAATTTTTAATCAACTTCTTTTTGTACGACATGTTAAGAAAGGAAAAATGTTTTTGAAGAAGAAAGGATATTTTCCTCAAGAATGGAGTTCAAGTGTTTTATCAAAATTATTTTCAATCTAAGATAATATAGGGTTCTGTTTTTATCCCTATTATTACATTGATTTGATTATGTTGTGAGGGAATTATTTTTATGAAGTCATTTACCTTATATGATTTGTTTTATGATGTCATGATGTTTCAAGAATCCCATTTTTGTTACATCTGTTATGCGATGATGTATGATTTATGATAATGTGGCACACATAATAAAGGATTCATTATAAGATGGGTGGGACCTATATCTCCCTCCAATGCATTGGGTAAAGATTTATATCTCATGAGATAGACATGGCTGGAACGGAAGGTTATTTCAGTTCAGTGATACAGGACTGAAATGAGGAGTGAACTCGGTTCAGAAATGGACTTTGTCCGCAAATATAGTCTTGGTAATGAGTCATGACTAACAAGAAATGATTTTACAAGATTATGTGTGCATGACACAAAGTTTCAAGTTTTATGTTATGATTATGGGGATCTCATTTTCACTTCAATGATTTATTCCATGTTAAGATATTATGATCTCTTTTGAAGGTTATGATTTTCAAAAAGATATGATATGATTTTTATTTCCTTTATTTGCCCTTGCTGAGCATTTGAGATCACCCTTTTATGTTTTCTTTTCCCCAGGTCAGGAAGATGGATATTAAGTAGAATATTCTAAAAGGTACCCTAGATATGATGAAATAAATGGGTGACACTGTAGAAGATTTATGAACCAGTTGTTTATGTTTCCCAGTTTCTAAAGACACTATACCTATACGGTCCTTTGTGGTTTTGTCATATGTTGTAATAAGTGTGCTTCAATTTTGAAGTATTAACAATGTATGTAAAGTATGGGTCGTTATAGTTATTATATATTAATAAATTATTTTAATATGTAATTATAAAATGTTTTAATGAAATTTATATATTATAATTATTAAATAATATAATTTATCATTAATTTTTTATTGTTACCTGTCATGTAAGGGATGTAAATTAAATTTCATTCTAAAAAAATCTACTTTTCTAAAACGATTATTTATATTGTTAAATATTCTTATAAATAATAAATTTCCTCTCGTTATATAAATTGTAACATATTAAATAGATTTTATATTTTGAAATTTAATAATTAATATAATTTTATTGTTTTTACTAAATTTTTATCAATTTTATTACTAATAATAGTAATATTTTGTTACCACAATTAAATTAAAAAAAGTTTTATGGGGGTGTTGATTTTGGAGAAAAGGGTAGTATTGCATCCCAAACATTAAAAAATTTTATTTGGTGATTGTATTTATATATTATCATATCATAATATTTTATTATTATATCTTTTTATTCACATTCACCTGAATGTAACATTAAATCATATAATTATATCGAGAAATTTCATTTATGCCCATCCCCTCACCTATAAATGTGCACTATGCCTCCTCCAATATTAAAAAAACATGATCCTATTTTATCATCCAATACCTACACAATAAACACTCTAGATTCATTCGCATAAACATATGCATTCTATTCTACTCTTACAAATAATCATTGAAGGCTTATTTTTCAGTCCATAAGAGTTCTCTCAAATAAGAGATATAAATAATAATCAAGCTCCTTCAATTTTATTACACCATTAAACTTATAAAAAACTTTTTTATCTTCAAAAACATAGTATATGTAGAATCATAAATATACTTATATATAATTACTTTTTATGAAACAACAATTTGCTTACAATTATGCATCATAATAGAAATGAATGTATTTTTATGCATATATGTTGAATATATCCTCAATGTAGATATGGGATTCATTTTCCATCACCATCATTAGTGGTCATTTATTATGAGGGATTTTAATTTTAATATATTATTTTTATAATATAATTATTAAATGGAATTTTAAAATTTGATATTTTTTTTACATTATTATCTATTAAAAATTGGAAGCATCACTAAAGAAAACATTCATAAAACCACCTAAATGAATAGAAGTTATTTGGTTTTCATTTTTAAATCACTTTGATGAAAATAAGGATTGGATTAATAAATATATATTAAATTAATATAACTTCAATTATTTTATGAACTATTTTATACAAGAATATTTATAATTGATACTCCACAATTACGTTATACTAATCACTATAAATGTTTATATAATGACTATATATTATAGTTATGATGTACAATATATGATTTTTCCAAAAAATCATCTAATGCTTAATAGTTATTTCAGGTTTTTAGGTCATGAAATGTTAGTTTGGGTGTTACTGTAGAATCAAGGATGGGACTACCTGAATGAACTACATAAATCATGAATGTGTTGTTTATGAAGAAAATGTTATTTCGGGAAAAAGCCATTATAAGGATTTTTTATAAAAGAATATTGGATCATAGAAATTACATTTCACACCATATGTTGATTTAACATTTCAAGACCTACATTTATGTTATAATACAACTTCTAGAATTTATAACATGTGGTGATTTTTTTCCAAATTCATCATTCATCAGGTTTTACACCATAAAACCTAGTATACTTTTTAATCATACTTCCCAATAAGATTTAATTACGATGTATGCTAGTGATTATTATCATTTTTATGAAGCAGACTCTCAAACCAAACCAATTTTCTTATAGGTTCAGACTAGGTTATCTATGCTCAATTGAAGTTCCTTTATTCGACATTTGATCTTCATAGTTGCCATTTCATCCCCCCCAATTAAGATATATTTATGATTATTGGCTTCCATTTTTTTAGAAATCGTGATGGATCCACAATTTTTGATCTATTAACCATATGAAAATGTTTTTATGGATTAATTATATAAATATGTTGTTATATATTATCTAATAGGATAACCCTTATGTTGGTTGTGGAAAAAATATTATATTCATAGTGGTATATTCCAAATTATTTATCGACTTACAATTTTACATTTTTTGATTGATTATACATTATAGGGATCAATTATATAGACTATGTGGTAATTATTGTGTTCAATATATATTGGAGGTTACAATTAAAGGCATTTGAGACTAGATTTTTTGATTAGTGGTTCGGTATCTTTCATATATTGGATGTACCATGAATGCCCCAGTTTGATTAGTGGTTCGGTCTCTTGAACTGTGTACATATGTTTTCACACCAAGACTCTAGTCATTAGTAATAATCATTAATTTATAATATCATCTGTCATTAAAAGGTTTTTTTAGGTACTAGCCATGCCCAATTAGATTTTTTGTTCTTTTTTGGATTATGTACCATTTTGTCTTGGAATGGTCTAGTGAATGGGTAGGGCATGGTCGAATATGTGTGTCTTGAATAGATATATGTGTGGCCTACAAGGTCCATAGTTGATAAATTAATTAATTGAATGAGAAATTAAGTAAATTCTAAATGAACAGAGAAAAATATAATTATTTTAGATTTATTTTAATTATAATAATATTTTTGTTATTAATATGATTATTATGATTATTATCTTCATCAATATTTTAATAAAGTTATTATTATTAATATATTATTGTTGTTATAACATTTTTACATCATTGTTACTACTAATATTTCTAGTCTTATTGTATTTATTTTCATTATATTGGTCTGGCATTTTTTAGATACATATTTCTTTTCTTTTTCTTTTCTCTTTTTTTCACTTTTCTTCCTCCACCTTTACCTATTAATGTCCCACAAAGACCCCTTGGTCACTCATTCATGATGAACCCTCAAACTCTAGGTTCTCTCCTCCTCCCCTTACTCTTGGTCGGTATTCCCACCCCCAATCTTCCTTCTGATGACCTAGCTGACTAGTGGCCCTCCTACCATTCGGTGAACCGCCACGTACCACCCTTCCCACCTTACACCGTCTCATACCACTCCCCTCGGTCACAAATTTCTATTTTGTAGCTTATATATTTTAGGTGAGTCTTACCTTTGGCACCCATCATCTCACTCGTCTAGCCTCCCACACACTCGATAAATGTGTGTTTTACATAATATGGTTGTTTCTTCCATTTGATAAGCTTTTGGGTCAGGATATCAAGTTCCATTTTGTTCAATTTTTGGTGTAATTTGTTCAATTACATTTTTAGGGACAAATTGAGTTTTTTGAGGTGTTGTTGAAATTGCGCACCAAGTATGTGATGTTTTTTTACACCGTGGATTGTGGTTCCACATATCAGTATTAATTGAAGAATTAAAATTATTATTTAATTAATTTAGCATATTTATTAATTTTATTTCATGGTGTAAATTTTCATTTATTTTTTGTTTAATATGAACTTTATTTATTAGTAACATATTTATGTGATATGAGTAAAATTTTCAATGAAACCCCTTATTGAGTTATTTATTAGTGTTATATAAATTGTGTAGTTTGATTGTTATAATGGTCAAGGGATACAATTTTTGTTTTGTTTTGGCATCAATTTTGTTTTTTTATTAAATAAGTATCAAGTGATGTGTTTTTGTTTTATTTCATGCGACACATATTAAATTTTTTTAGTAAATCTTTTTTAGTGGTTTGTTTTATTGTGAAAATGCTGAAAAATAAGTTTTGAAATATTTTTGGTATGAATATTATTTCAAAATGGAATATGTGTGTGTATGTGATGATATTTGGTATATGAGGTGACTTGATTGGTTTTATTCTTTGAATATGAAATGTGATATGATCATTGAACCTATTGAGAAAAAATGGGAAGCCCATGTACTAAGTTGGTGGACTAGGACTAGGGTGTTTTGGATACGAAAGTGGCATCTCCGAGGTTTCTCATATCTGAACTGTTGACTACAACACTAAACAAACCTTTTGATGATTATTGTAGTCCACTAGGTTATAGGTGTGTTCCCTACTAGTTGCTTGTGTATGAGAATACATGATTACATAGTTTCAATATAACATTAATTGAGAAGTGATGTTCAAGTGTCTTACTATTTCCAAGAACGTATAGGGCCTCTCCCATAGTTCATTCACTTTGATTACTTTGCACTCACAATATACAAATGGTGTGACATTTAAGACACTACAAAAGTAGAAATGTTTTTATTTAAAAAAATTATTCCGTAAATTTTTTTTCCTTAGATATGTTTTAATTAATACTTTTCAAGAATTATATTCTTTTAATTCTTTAAAATTAATATTGTATTTTTCATTTCATATTTATGAGTGATAAAATTTATTGGGGGCATATTATTGGGAATTATCTTACACCATATATACATATTTATGTTTATGTAGATTTGCGTATGTTTGATAAAAGATAGGGAGATGCTTTGGGAAATGGTGGCTCATCTTCCAAGTTGTTTTCTTGGCACGGTGTTGTGGAGTTTTCTTGAGGGTGGTGTCCACATTAAAAGTGGGTGTTTTTTATTTTTATTTTGGGTCTCCCTTTCTAGTGGAAGTTATTGTTTGGGTTTTTGTTTATATATGTAACTCAAAAACTGGTTTTCATATAAGGGCTTGTTTGGTTGTGACATTCCTCTTTGATTTATATTATACTATTGGTTGTTCGTATTTATACATATATGTGGGTAAATCATTCCAAAAAGTTACTTTTGATTCTCATGCACTTGTTCCAATCCATTGGGATTGGGAATTCCCATCGATCATTTCCACGGACAGGGTCGGGCATGGGTTGGATGAAGACCATATTGGTTCTCAACAAAATGGTATAAAACAAGGCTAATCTCTTTGAGTGATTTTATTTGGTATATTTTTAGTTTGATAGATTCTTGGATTTTCATGACTCTGTTATTTGGTTTGGAGTAGAATGACATGCCATCACACCTCATAAAAGAACTCTAGTCCCCATGGGATGTCTGGATGATTATTTGACTTACCCTCCAAGTGTAACTTTCAGGCTATAGACTGCATGTGGACATCAGGTGGGGGAGGATTTTCTTGGTAATTTTATTTCTACTATATCATTTTGTTACTAATTTTTATTTTTTGTGATGTAATTTGTTTTTTAGAACTTATATATTAATGACGTTCTTATGCGCATGTTTCCTCTTGCAGTAGTACGCCTCCCCAAAGACCTACCCCAAACCCATCGGAAGAAGCTGGAGAGTGTTCTCCCACACCTCTCAACCAAAGGTTGGTAGAATCTGTAGTCTTGTATTCTTAGTCTATAGTACAAGGAGTCCATCTGACTACTGCTCCAACTCTAGCTAGAGAAGATGAGTCTGGTCCCATGAAGGATAATTCTAAGGAGTTTCTCAGGTATATGACTCTTAATTTTCAGGTAAATGTGTATCTTCATTAAAAAGCGGATTTTCATGAGAGGAAAAAGTGATTTTTATAATTCCATGAAACATATTAGGAGCTTAAGGTGAAATTTTCTTCATTTCTATGATGGGCCTAACCGCAGGTGGTGGGAATCCATGCATCATGCTGGGTAGCCTGAGCAGATGAGATTGAAGAATTTCATGACCATGCTCAACGATCGGGGGTTTCCTGAGGTCATGGATTATGCTAGATCATGGGAGTTCATGGATCATTCTGAGGAGATAGGTTAATGATGATGTATGATAACTACTTTTCTGAGCTGTTGTAATATGAACTGGAGATTTTATCTATAGAATCTTTAAAATCAATGAGTTTGAGAAGGGGATGCGACCAGAAATTTTCTATCTGTTATTCGTGATCAAGATGGGAACTTATGATGTGGTGGATGATCATCCGTGCATGGTCATGATTGATCATAAATGAATGTTTTGGTTTTATAGAGTGGTTTATGCTATCGTCAGTGGAAATTCATCCAAGAATAAGGGGAAGCATGATGAGAAAGGGAAGAAGGGTGGTGGCTGCTCAGGCCGTCCCTCTAGGTAGACTTCATCTGAGGAATCTGGTGCAGGGTTTGTTGTGTGCCATCAGTATAGGAAGGTAGGACACATCCTGTCTACATATCCCTCCTGTCCCAGTCATTTTTATCTATGTGGATTTATGGGACACATTCACTGTATTTGTAGAGTGACATGACCATACCATAGTTGGAAAGGATTATTGGCTTCCAAGGGAGAGTTAGTTCATTTTCAGAAGATCAGTATGATAAGATATTGATTTTTTGGTGGTGGTGGAAGTACCAGATTATCTTCTGTTCAGATATAGATTAGTGTAGCACCATTGGAAAGTGGTCATTCTCATGTAGGGACAAGGCACCTACATGTTATGGATCATGCCCCAGTGGGATCTGATGCATGACCTCCGATTGTTCGAGGTACTATTCTAATTGAATCTCATATAGCTATATTTTTTCAATACTTCTGAATCATCCTATTTTATATATTCATGTCATGTGAATCTGTTAAACCTACCAAACGAGCTATTTCCATTTTCAATGGAGTTTGTGAAACCGTTTAGTAAGAAGATGGAGTAAGGTCTTAGTTGCTCGTCGTATTCTCTTTCCCTGTCAAGGGTTGAGATGGGCTGGGATTTCTTTGTCCTAGATATGGACTTGTTTGATTTCATCCTCCTCATGAAAGGGCTATTTCACTTTCAAGAACATATAGATTTCTACCACCAAACAGTTAGTATTATGGCACTTAATGATATTCTACAAGTATTTATTAGGGAATGTGATCCTTGGTCAGGGCATGTGGGACCTCCACATCTAGAGATGGAAAATATTTTTTAACATTTATCATCGTTATCATTAGAGGATGATGTTGGTGCTTCTTAGGGAGGATTAACTTCTATAATGGATTTATTTCTAGAGTTATTTCTAGATGATTTTTCAAGATTACCACCAAAGAGGTATATGGGGTTCCCGATTAAATTTTCATTAAGAACATGACCTATATCCCTTTCCCTATATCGTATGGACCCCACCTAATTGATGGAATTAAAAATACAGCTGGATGATTTGGAATCCAAAGGGTTCATTCTCTTGAGAATCTCTCATTGGTCACCCCTACTTATTCATGAAGAAGGAAGATGGCTCTCTTCTATTGTGAACTGATTAATGGATGTTGAATAAGGTAACCATAAAAAATAAATAATCATTTCCCATCATTGATAATTTATTCGGCCAGCTGTAGGGGGAAAACTGTTTCTCTATAACTGACTTACATTCAGGATACCACCATGTCAAGGTAAGTGAAGAGGGCATCCTGATAATGGATTTCCAAAGAACGTATTACAACTTTCTATATTTGGTTTTTCCTCTCAGATTGAGAAATTCCATGTGGTTTTTATAGTTCTCATGAACATGGTGTTACAAAAGTATCTCAAATCATTTGTCATTATATTTGTGGATGAAATCCTAGTTTACATTGGATCTGAGTAAGTGGATCAGCATCATTAGCGGATTGTGTTGGAAACTCTGTGGGATCATCGCATTTATTTGAAGCATCTGAAGTGTACTTTATGGATTAGGGAAGGGACATATTTGGGCCATATATTTTAGTGGATCCATAAGAAGGATTTTGCAGTTATTTTGTGGGAACATCCTATGAATTTGTTCGAGATAATGTGTTTTATTTTCCTGGAAATTGATTACAGGTATTGTTTTCTGGATTTATCCCAACTTGCCTCCTCTATGACCAAACTAAATTAGATAGGGTTTATGATTGAATGGATCCCACTGTTCTAGGCATCTTTTAAAGAGTTAAATAGGTGGTTGATTAATTCATCTGTTTTTATCTTTCTAGAGTTTGGGAATTGCTATGTGGTTTATTGCAATGCTTCAGGTATGGGCCTCAGATTAGTACTCATGCGGGATAATAATTTAGTGGCATATAGTTCTCTACAAATCCGACCACATTAGATGAATTACCTGACTCATGATGTGATTTTTTAGAGGTTATATATGCCCTGAATAATTGGAATCATGTCCTCTTTGGGAAAAACATTGTGGTCTACTCTGACCATAAGAGCTTATCCTACATATTCTCAAAGATGAATCTTAATATTAGGCAGTTCTAATGGATCATGTGTCTGGAATTATTTTAAATTGATATCATCTTTACCCTGGGAAAGATTAATGTGGTGTCTGATGCTTTGAGTGGGAGGGTTATAGTGTAGGATCTATGTAATTCCAACGATGAGTAGAATTATATGGGTCTCTATTCCAAGATGCTCTTGGAGATCAAAGAACAGAGTGAAGGTATATTTTTGGGAAGCAATCAAATGACTCATTCTCTTCTATTGTTTATTAAATGAGGGAAATCTGGGAATGATCTATGTAAATAGTCTGTACAGTTTCTTCATGTTGGGGAGACTTATTATGATTGGTCTTTGTCTCCCAAAGGGATATTGTGCTTCAAGGTCCATGTAGTGGTGTATTTTTATCTATAGAAGGTGGTGAATTGAGGTATCCACCAGTCTCAGTGGTCCATTCATCATTGTACAAACAAGATTTATTATGATGTTCATCACCATGTATGAGACAAGACATAGATGAAATTATATTGAGATGTTATACATGTCATTAGGTGAATGAAGAGCATCATATACCCTCTAGTTTGATTAATCTGTTACCCATTACAACCTCTATGTTGGACGATCTCTCCATGGGATTAATTATTAGCCTTCCTCATACACCTCGTGGAAGGAATTCTATTTCGTTATTGATTAATCTCATGACCAAATCATACCAATTTATTCAGATCAGATATAAAGCTAAAGTGGATGAGATTGGCTGATTGTATATTCCGGAGGTGGTTTGACTTAATGGTGTGCCTCCGGCAATTCTTTCTGATAGAGGCCCATAAATTACCTCTTGGTTTTTGGAATCCCTTCACGGGGAGTTGGGATCACATATCAAAATGCACATGACATACTATCCACAAATGGATGGTCAAACAGAGTGGGAAAAATCATATTCTGGAGGATATTCTTCGCACATGTTTGTTAGATTTTTGAGGATCATGGGATAAACATTTGAGATTGGTCGAGTTAGTTTATAACAACTATTACCAATCCAATATTTGAATGGATCATTTTGAGTTTCTCTATGGTCTTTCATGTCGGTCTCCTTTATGTTGGTTGGGGTAGGCGACACCTCACTATTGGAACCAAGCCTTGTGTGGGGGGATTCTGAGAAAGTCATGTTGATCAAGAAGTGGTTATTAACAGCACAGAGTGGACACAAATCGTATGTCAATCTACGATGTCTAGAACATGGGATTTATGTGGGAGATTGGGTGTCCTTTAAGGATTCCAAACACTTGGGTCACCATCATTTGGGAAATTGGGGACAACAGACGGCAAGGTATGCCGAGCCATTTGAGATCATTGATCCGATTAGTAGTTGGAATATATGTTAGTTTTACCTTCTTAGTTGACATTGATTGGTGACATATTTCACCCCTACCAATTGAAGATGTATAATATAGATTCATCTCATGTATTGAATATGGAATAGTTAGGGAGAGAGCCCGATTTATCAGTGTTAGGGAAGCTAGTGTGGATAGATGATTCTAAAGAGAGGGTGGTTCATTGGAAGTCTATTCCACTGTTCCATATCCTTTGGTAGCATGGGATTGATGAGCATGAGACTTTGTTGGGGAAGTCATTGTTTGAGTAAGAGTACCTATTCTTATTCAATAATCACACTATGATTTGAATTTTTACTGGAAAAAAGTATTCACGGTGGGGAGAATTTTCACACCCAAACATCATAATTTAGTAAAAAAAATTATTTTACAATTTTATTTGGGTTTAAAATGTTTTTTTAGGTGTAGGTTGGGCCTGATTTTAATTTCTGTGATTTTTTTGATAAGCGAGTATTTGTTCTTGTCAATGTATGATGCGTGGGCAGGGAATGGCCGAATCCATGAGGCTTCTCCAGGTCACCGTGCATCCTACCCAGTGCGCGGTTAGTTAATTAATTAACTGAATGAGAAATTATGTGAATGCTAAATTAAATAATAAAAATAAAACATTATTAGATTTGTTTTGATAATAATAATAATAATAATAATACTATTATTTAGAAAATTAGTATCATTATTATTATTATATTCATTAATAATTTAATTGTTTTTTTATTATTATGTTATTTTTGTAATAAAATTTTAAACATCATTATTACTACTAATATTATTATTTTTATTATTATTTTATTTAAATTGGTTTGGGTTTTTTGGGGTTTTATTTCATTTTCCTTTTCATTTTATGTTATCTCTTATTCCTCCCCCACTCTCTCTGTGTGTCGCACATAGACCCCAACCCCTGATCTCTCTTGTACACTGAACCACAATGCTCCTGATGTACTACTCTTACCCTTTCCCATGGATGTAACTCTCTCCCTCCATCTTATTTCTGATGACATAGATGACCAGCGCCCCTCCTCTTGTCTAGTGAATCGCCACCCACAGACCTGCTGGCCTTGAAACATCTCGTGTAGCTCCCATCTTCTATGAAATTCCTTCAATCCCATGCTGGATTTTCTGGCATGGATCCCCTTTGGCACCCCTTATCTCACTCAACCAGCCTCTAGAACCCTCGTCGTAGGTGCATATTACTTTTATTGGTTGTTTCTTCCTATTGGGAGGTTTTTAGGTCAGGGTCTCAGTTTGTTTTTTGTTTTATTTGGGTGTAATTTGTTCGATGTCTTGTTTTTAGAGACTAGTTGGGGTTTTTGAGGTGGAGCTGGCTTGCATTGGAAATTGTGCACCATGATTGTAATATTTTTCTACATTTAGGTAGGTGGTTATGTATATACATTTTAATTGGTGAATTTAATTTCTTATTAACTTAATTTATTATATTTATTAATTATTTTTTAGGGATTGAATTTGGATTTATTTGAGGTTTACTATGAATTTTAATTTGTTAGTAGCATGTTTATGCGATATGAGTGCATATATCTATGAAACCCCATATTCATCTATTGTTTAGTCTTTTATAAGTCGTGTAGTTAGTTTTTATTAATTTAATTGGGATGCAGTTTGTGTTTTACTATGGTTTCAATATGGTTTTCGTTATAAAAGATGATATGAGTGAGTTTTTGGGGTTTTATGTCATGCGAAACATCTTGAATTTGTTTAGTAAATATTTTTCGTGGTTTGATTGTTGGTAAAAATGTTACGAATTATGTTTCAAAATTTTTTTTGTGTGTTTATTATTTCAAAATGGGATTTGTGTCTAAAATTGGTGGTTTTTGTTATAGTTAGTGACTTTTTTGATTTATATATTTGAATGTGACATTTGATATTAACTTGGAACTTGTTGATCAAAAATGGGAAGCCTGAGTAGTAGGTGAGCGGACTAGGACTTGTGTTCTTGTGACATAGAATTTACATCAGCAGAATTGTACATAGTTGTATTGATGACTATAACACTATATAATATTTTGGATGATGATTGTATACCACTTGGTTATTGGGTGGTTACCTAATAGTTTCTCATTCAAGAAAATGTAGGTTTTCATGGTTTATAGACATCAATCACCATGATGTGAGGTTCTAGGGCCCCACTATTTTCTAGTACCTATAGAGACTCTCCCATAGATAGTTACCTTTAATTATATTGTGCTCATAATCTACCTATAGTGATACATTTGAGATACTGTAAAAGAAAAAATTCTTATATTTTAAAAACCTGCATTCCCTACATGTTTTTTTCCTTAGATCTATAATCATTAGAACTTTTCAAGAATTTAATTATTATCATTTATTAAAACTATAACTATATTTTTCATTTAATATTTCTGTGTTTAATACTTTCTCAGTGGAATCATATTGGCTGTTATCTCACACCCTGATTACAACATTGGGTGTATCTGGATTTGGATATGTTTGATAAAATTAAGGGTACTTCTTTTGGAAACAATGGTTTGTGTTGCTATCATTCTTATTGGAATCACATTGTAGAGATCTCTTGAGGAATGTGTCATCAAAACAGGTGGTGGTTATTTAAATTTTTGGGCTCACAATACCAAGTTTTAGTTTCTGATCAGGTTTTCGTATAAATGTGTACCCTTAATTATGATTTTATGTTATCGGATTGTTTGGATGTGACTTTATGATTTACTTTACACTATATTTTTGGGTGTTTTTTATACATATATGTGGTTAAATCATTCCCCAACATTACTTTTGATACCTGGACACTAGTTTCAGCCCATGGATATCGGGAATTCCCATTGATCCTTTCCATGGACCGGTTCGGGCATTGGTTCGTGACATAGGTTGAAGTTATAGAAATAAACTATGTCTGTTGTTACAATCAGGGATTCACTCAGGTGGAATTCCTCTGATTCCTAGGACATGTTCCCTTGGGACTTGTTAGAGACTACAGAGAGGATAAATTATTGGGGTGTTCTTATACTCCTTGATTTGATGAATCTGTATACGACCATGATGAACAAGATTTTATATGTTTCTATATGAGTATTCCATCTTGCATGGAATGTATTGATCTTTTATGGGATGTACATATGATTTGGTTTTTACTGATTGATATCTATTACATGTATTTATATAAGCTTATATGATTTTAAATTGTTTTGCCATGATTAGTCAAGATTGTGTAAAAATTGTAATGTCTTACCATGATATCAATTTTGAAAAAATTGATATATTATCATTCATTAATTTAATTAATTATTAGATTTTTCATATTAAAATATAGATAATAGTTCGGAAACATTTGGGTGCTATCATACTGACCATATTAAGCACATACATTAAAAGGCCATTCAACATTATGTAGACATTGTTGTGTTTTTAATGTAAGGAAATTCAAGGAATCATAGTGATACAATGTGGTTTTGGAAAACTGTGTATGAGTATATGGTAACAAGATTATGGATATTTTACCACAATATCATGTGGAGTGGTCAATTAATTGTTTGTTTTTTCTTTGATATTTGATCTATAAATTATTATTCTAATAAACTCATTGGGTAGTATCATTTCTATAATCTCCTGTGGTTGTGGAATATATTTATTTATTCATTCATTGCCAATGTTTATCACAAAAATGTACATATATTCCATTTTTATATTTCAGGTTGGTGGAAAACATTTCAAATATTTAATTTGAGATAATGTTTTTAGTCTCTAGCTCTTGGGGATCAAGAACATCGTTCGAGAATGAATGAAATTATGTTAAGTGATATTTTATGATTTTCATCCATCTTGGTTCATGAAAATATGGTATTAGAGAATGGTATGATATGCCTTTCAATGTTGGTAGACATGAGTTATAATTTTCGAGATTTCGGAGGTTGATTATAGTGAATAACATGTGAGGTATTGCAGAGAAGATACTCATGTTACCATGGGATGTTGGGATGTGTTTTTCTTATTTTGGGACCATTATCATAATATTTTTTTTTATATTTAAGATTGATTTTTTATTATCTTATCTCATCAGTTATTATTCATTTAGTGTATAGAACCAGGCCTTAGAGATAAATTTCATGGGTTCCATAGAAGGGTGTGATAGATACTCCCCCATTGAGTCTAAATTTTATTTCAAATATTATTTATTCTATGATTAGAGTAATTTATGTAATGGAAAAAATTTACTTCTATTCTTTAATATAGTTGTTGCGGTACAACCAGTGGAAAAAAGAAAAAATAGAACAATCACGAGAGTTGTTATGTCAGAAGAAAACATTTTTAATGGTATGAATGATACACAAGATTGTGAGGATAGAATTGAAAATATTTATAATATATTAAATTTCCTTGAAAAACATGATTATATCAATGCAATGAGTGTATGGTTAACAACTAAGGGTGGAAATAATATTAGGTGGGATTCCATGCTATGTGATGACCAAAATCTCTGTTTGGACGGGTTGGGATTAATGGACCTTTTCATCGTGTACTTTATTATATTGTCCCTAATAATTAAAATGAATTAGTATTTTTTATCAATTATTCTATAATACCTTTTGGTGACTTTTTACACTAACCGGTTCATAGAGAATGTCATTTTTATTATAGAGGAAGAAAATATTGGTTATGTAATGGATCAAAAGTACCTACAAAGTCTGAAACTAGAAATCAGATCACATCTATTAAGGCTAAAGCTCCATATATATATGTATATATAGTAGGTAAGGAAATTATTTTATAATTTTATAAATTTATCATTATTTTCCATTCAACCCATTATCTTCAACCAAGTATCAACTTTAGTGATGTGCCTTGAATGGAAAATATGAGGAATGAGAATCGTAGGAGTAATGGAGGTTGTTCATAGTTGTAGGAATCCTCTCCACCATTAGATAAAAAATTTACTATTCCCCTGACATTATATTAGTGTATAAATGTTATATACACCTAGATAACTTTCTTTACCATTGAATATGTGTAATAGTTTTCTCCACCAAATCAAATTGTTGAGTTTAATTCATATTTCTATGTTTAATTATGGTTAGATATTTTTATATCCAAGGGGCACTATAGTTCTACAAGACTTTTCGTAGCCTACAAGGATATAACCATATTTTTATGAGGTCAAGAACCACTATATAGTATATGATATTATAACAGAGGACGATACAGGTCTAGTGACTAGGATATGTACCATCTTTAAAACAACTTCTATAGTTAATTCTTTATATGATATTGGTGACTCCCAAAAATTTATTTCATCTCGTTTTTTTATGTGTTGAACTTTTTAATGAATATCATTTACTTTTTTAGGAGATAGAGAAATCACTTGGAAGGATGAATGATTAGGGGTTTCGATTTCATTCTTATTATATATCAACATCTTATTTGAAGTTACTATTTAATTTTCTTGTTCTTAATATTGATATATTAGATGTCATCATTGGGATAGATTGGGATATATCCCATAATCTTTTTGTTAATCATAATCATCATCATATCATGTTCCTTTCTACCTATGATATCTCTCTGGTATATCAAGGGGAGTAGAATTTGATATTTTTTCATGTAGAAACATTTTGGAATGAACATTGATGTTATTTCTTCTATTTATTTTGATACCTATGTGGTTTCCTCTCTTATTGATATTTATTTAGTATATCCGTATATACATTATATTTCCCAAATGAATTATCAAGTCTTGATCTTGAGGGGGAGGTGGATTTATTGTTTTATATTTCACTAGGTAGATAATAAATATTGCTAAAATCATATTGGATAGCAGTAGAAGGGATGAAAGGATCAAAATTTCAGTTTATGGTCCCATGGAAAATAGTTTTGGTCTCCCTATTGTTTCTCCTTGGGAATTCTTTATTTTATTCCCAAATAATGTAAGTGGTTTACACAGATTATCATTTTCAGAAGTTTAATTTGGTCAATGTTAATAATAATAATCCTTTTCCCCATGTGTGTTCTTTCTTTCCAATAATGTGGTGATTTTTTAATGAAGATTGACCTTATTCCAGGTTATCATTAAATTATTATTCATGATTTTGATATTTACAAATGGATTTCAAGAGATTGTATGACCATTTTAATTATCATTTTATTACTTTTCCTAAATAATTTCCAAATAGTTTTTATTTCTCTTATGAACCAAATATTCTATCATTATCTTGAAATTTTTATGTTAGTTTTCAGTTTTGATATTTTTTATTATTTGAGATCTCCACATGAGTTTGGGAACTATCTGATTTGGGTTTTTAAAATCCTAAGGATTCACTCTCTAAATTGAAATGCTTCAAAATTCATCTTCTAGATCCCTGAAGTGATGTTCTTGGTTCATGTGGTTATCAATCATGCCTTATTATTCATTCATCATAATGTAAAGGATTCTTTTTAATGGTAGTATCGACATTCCATCTTTGAGAATTATTGATTCCTTAGTCTTTCTATATACAAAAATAGTTCTTGTTGGATTTCTCAGTGTTAATGAACATATTTAAATATATTAGTAAAAATTTTGTTAAATTCATATTAGATGAAAATTTACAATTCCACTTATATTAAACTTAAATAACTACTAATATCAGCTCCTATTATAATCTCAACCAAACATAGTTAGTATTTGTGGTATTCTATTTTTCATCTGGTGATGGTTTGTGCTTCAATCTTATATCAGATTATTATGTTTTGGTTTATTGAATATTTTATATTTTTCATATGAAATGAATTATCCCACTCTTGAATTGGAGAATTTTAGGGTTATTCATGCACTTATATGTAAATGTAATTATCTTTTTTAATCAGGTCAATGTATTTACATAACATAAAATTATGGGTTTTATATTTTCTAAAAATGTATTGAATCTTAATTTGATATGGATGGTCGAATACTTCCTGAAATATTACATCAATGTCACCCACTCACTTAGTGGGATATAATTTTGGATTTCATAAGTAGAAATATACCATTGTAGTCTTTCATAGAATATAAGGAAGTGTAGTAACTCTTGATAGTCATTACTTTCTTTCATCTGTATATTAAGGGGGATGTTTTAGATATGGTTTTGACTAGAAATCACTTATAATCATATTTCCTTGGAATCTAGTATATTGTTTCTAAATCATGATGATAATTACAAAAGAATTCAAAAACCCTTTTTTTTGTGTTGAGAACATTTATCGTTAGACTATCCCTTCTGATGTAATTATCCACTTTTATAATTGGGTTATCGTCCAAATATCTATGATGAATATGTTTTATTATTATAGTTCTATATTATTATTTCATCATAGAATTATGAATTTATATTATATTATTAGACTATGATTTTGTGGGCTTGGTATGAGGATCGAAATGAAATATTATGTTCCATGTTGTTACACCTTCCAACAAGTCATTACAAATAATTTGATAGAATCTAGTTTACTCTATCCTTACTTGGTGCCACTTTTGAAATGGGAAGAGGTTTCAACAGACATTATGGATTTATTTTCCACATAAATTATGGTTCTAAAATATAGTATTATTTGATTTGATGAAATGTTATCAATTATTATGGCCAATGACATATCTAAAGTTGATGATCTAGCTAATTTGAATGAGTTGGTAATCATTTGGTGACATGGGTATACCTCCATTATCACCTAAAATAGGGATACTAGGTTAAAAATAATTTTTTTGAAATGTATCCATTATGATATTTTGAGTCTTGTTATCTTATTTACATATTACGATCTACAGATAAATTGATTGTTGTATTGTGCTATTTAGATTCTTGAGGTTATTATGTACTCTTATATCATTAATTTTTTTGGATGTTTCGATTTCCATATGGGACCAGATGACTTTTATTATTAATAAAGTTATCATTTTTCAATACATATGTATCTCTTCGAAGATTTTATGCTCACCTATTATGATTGACTCTTAAATAGAAGAGGAGGGAGAGGCCCATTTTATTCGACCATGACCATTCATGAGATGTCGGTGAGGATTCAAGATATAAATTAAAATATTGATAAATCCTAGGGTCAATATAAGTAATATATTGATATTTAATGTAATCATTTGGAGTCTTCTAATGGTGATCGGATTTTGTTAATGGTTTTTTTAGTTTCATAACTATCAGCTTTGGAAAATGGAAATGTTTGCTCAGAAAAACTTTATATCATTTGAGGTCTATGATTTTCTTGTGAATTTTTCATATATGTATTAATTTATATATTATTTAATCAGTGCAATTTATTTATTTCATATATATCATATCATTATTTATCATTCTCATCCCTCTTATTTTATGATATGGGAGGATATTTATTTAGAGTTGGTGGTTTTAGTTGTAGAGAAACATATGGAGATCATTTACTCTTAGGTGATTTTATTGAATGGAATGTATATCAATTCCTTCAGGGTGTTATGGTGACATATATCATATTGTCATGAGACATGGTAGAATTAGTATTAAATGATAGACTAATGACCTCACCATTTTTCAGAGAAACAATATTTCACGTGCCTATGCGATGCTGGAATGTATTATGTTGTGGTGAATATAACATATTTTATTTTAAGCTATTATATATCAAGGTTTAAGAGTGTGTTCCTATGTTACGAGGACTAAAAAATATGTTCTGGGAGATAATGTATAATATTGTAAAGGTACATCTTCTAGTATTATATTGCATCATGAATGTGGAGTTTTATGTAGAAATATGTCATGCGGAGAAGATGTGAAAAGGATTTACAACACAAGAAACATGGAATTTGAGAAAATAACCATTAATATATAAATTTATTTTATTCCATAAGACCATAATTGATGCTATAAAATTATCTCTTGATATTTTTATCCCAATGTAATTGTTTTTCATATATGTTCCATGTTGTTTTACACCTTAAAACACTGATCTATGACAAACATTATTCACCGATGTAGATTTTTAATTGTCTTTTATAGAAGTAATTACTCTCATTAAATGTATAGTTGAATCTATCTCAAAAACAAGGTGATTTTATGCTGTATATGGGTGATCCATACTTCTGAGTACTTTCATTCAAAACTCAATTTATGTGTTGGTTTCGTCACTTCATCCTTGTATTGGGTATTTATACTTATTAACTTTCACTGGTTGGGGACATCACCATGGAATTGATTTTATCCATCAATCATTGTTGATTTTTTTAACTTATCATATATTAATTTTTATATACTCTATTAGAGGATAACCCTCATGTCTTATGTGGTGTAGTTTGTAGGTTCATTCAGGTAGTTTTCATTTTGTCATCTCTATATACTATTTTTTTAGATTGATTCTATTATATGGTTATCAAATTTAGGGACCTCTTCATTATCGTTGAACACTTTTCAAGTTGGTGGATCCCACTATAGGAATTTGTTACCCATTTTTATAGTGGGTGGTTCTATCTCTTTCCTATGTTGGATAAAACATAAATTATCTAGTTTGATGAATTGTTTTACAAAATAATTTTCATCCCTTATGTATTTCCATCTTCTAAAGGGGTTTTTGATGAAATATGGTTTTGAACTATTTTTTATTAAATTAAGGTTATTTTCAATTCAATATGAAATAGATTTATGAAATGTTTATATATTCTAGTTTTTGTTGAAATTATTTGGAAAATTAAGAATAAGGAAATCACTTTTTACTTTAGTGGAAGGTATAGAAAATTTCCTCATCCATTTTTACTATGGGGTGGATAACTCATTGGGTATTACTGTGATTCATTTTTCATGTGTCCTTCAAATTTTTGGACATTTTGGGATGTTCACGTATACGGGGTTTCCATTATTCCCTACATTCAATTCATATATCAATGGGAATCATGATCATAATTTCATATATCTAGGCATGGATGTTATATCTAGTAAGACTTGTAGTTATCCTCAGTGTGATGTACAAGTACATTTTTCTATTATTGTCTTTTGTTACCTATTTTTATATATATGATATGATTTGAAACAATTTTACATAGAATATTTAGCAATTTGAATGAATCAGAATGTTTTACCATTTTATTGATATATAAACTATTTGATTAATTATAATTCCTTATTTTAATTACTATTGAGCATGTTCATATTGTAATACAATGTGTTTTAATGGGACACCTTGGTGGGATATTAACAATCATGTTTGTCTCACATTCATTTCACCAGTTCACTAGTGTGTAGTTATTATAATGAATTATGATATAGTGAATGTAATAACATCAGAGTGAGTTGGTGAGTTTTTCATTAGATAAGTATGGGTAGCATGTCGTGAGATGATGGGATGACAAATAAGTTATCTGTGGGAGTAGTCATTTTCTATTTTCGATTCCCTTTAATGTTTGGTTTTAACATTACGTTTCCTATAGCTTGATTGATATTTGTTAATTCATCATTATCTCATCATTATGGAATATATTTATTTCATATTTCTATTCAAATTTTTATTTATAATATACATTTATTGTAAATGTTTCATTTTTAGTTTGGGATAGATCATTCCTTGTAGTTTTTTAATCCAATATTCTTTTAAAAAACACATGGGGATCATGAATTTCCATCATGTATATAGTGAATAATGTCTGGTTCTAGCTTTTCAGGTTGTCCTCGGTCTGTTTGTGACTTATGAGATGAATATAAATATAAATATTATGGATCCATTACAAATTTATAGGATCTATAACTTCTAAAAAATATACTTTAGAAGAAAATAAATTTAAAAAAATTAAGGTTGTGACAAAAATTGTTTGTAAATGAGTGTCGAATTTATATATGCGGATCTTATATGATATTATAAGAATTAATATGTTTCTAGTATATAATTATAATAATTGTAAATATATTATTTAGGATGATAGAGTGTGTATAAATATATATGGATATATAAAAATTATTCTCAATTTCAATATATTTTCATTAAAACATGATTGTTGTTATTCACTAAATTATATCTATGTGATGCATATAAAAATACATTAGAATTGTTTATCATGGATCTATCCTAATTAATTGAATTTAATTTTATAATAACATAATTTCATCCAAGGGGTTTAAAATTGAAGTTAGAAAATAGATAATCATTTATCATATCATATTATCTTATCTATGACATATAATATATTATACACCTATATTTTGTTTTGGTGTATCTATAGAATATTTGATATTATATATAATAAATATCTTTATTTTCATGGTATTTAATGTTTCATTTATAGTTATTTCATTCAATGTGGCAATGAATCAAATTATTCGAAAGTGGTAATGTTTTTATGTTAAAATATATATTTTATAAGGATTTATTATGATTAAATTCCCAAGAACAAAATAATAAGATCTATCCTTACAAAATGATATTTCCATTATTCTCTTATCGATATTTCAGATAATACTTTTTTACCATTCATTTTTAACTATTTATTTACTCATTGGACCCAATTATTCTCCATAAATAAAACTATCTTTATATGTATACACATGGGAATCATTTTATCCATGTACATTGATGTCTGGCCATTCTATCACTTATTTATTCATCTATTTTTCCAAATTTAATTATTTTTTAACGGGTCAATTAATATTTAAAAAAAAATTATTTTTTGGACAAATTTGTTGCAAATTGAATTTCACTAATTTAATATTTTAAGTCATAACATTTTTGGTTCTTAATAATTCTGAACTACATCAATTGAAAATTAAATAAAGCTATTATAAAACCAAATTCTCTTCTTAAACAAAAATTGTTATTATTTGGATATTTTTGTATAGGAATTACAAGTAATAAAAAATAGAGAAACTAATATATTTTTCTATCAAAATATGTTACCTACAACATCTATACTTTGTCAATTCCCCAATATTAATTTTATGGAAAATTCCCCAGATCTAAATTTGCAATTGATAAATTCTGATGTATTAATTATTTTATGGCCTCAATTTTCAGATGCACATTTCTAGGGGTGATTTTGATAGAACATATAAAGTCGATTCTACTGAAGAATTTACCACCTCTATAACCCCCCCCCCCACACAATTTGAAATTTCAGAAAATACATGTTATACTAAGGGTTGTAGTCATTTATTCAATAATAAAAACTCAGTCACCAAATAACCCAAATCTCCTCACTATGGTTGATTTAAAGGAACCAATTGTCACAAGATTAAATTTTTCATGGATGGAGTTTTCCATTAAAATTAATATTTTGGAAGGAATATCTATCGTCCTTGAAGAAAGAATTCTGACCATGTAGAAAATTTTCTTTTGATGTAGTATCTCTAGTTCATAACGGTTAAAATTCACTAGAAGAATTTTATAAGAAGGGTCGAACAAATTATATGGATCATTTGGGTAGGTTTATAATTTCATTAATTGCAAAAAATGCATAGGTAAAAAATTATATGTTAATATTTTTCTACATGGGCATCAATTTCTGTCACCGGACTCGGCCAAGTAGGTCCAATTAGAAACATGAACATATGTCTCTTATATTTAGGTTCAGCTACATATTTCCAATTAAATGCATAAAAGGATTCATCTATGTCAGAAATTAAAATACCAATTAAACAACCCCATAAAAGGAAACACATAGGTGGGGAGTATTCTACCTGTACAACTAGCAATTTGTCTCATTCAACTATATAATTCATAAACAAAAACACAAAAAACTAGATACATCGTATGAAATAAATTCGTGGAAAATTTAATTTGGGAAATCACCAATTTTGAGGAATAAAGAAGCATTGATCTAATACCCTGCAATGACCCAATGGTTAGGTGGCCAATCACCTACATCATAAATTTAGTGTAATTTTTATGACCTGACACAATGGGGCTCAAGCCAAAACTACCCCAATCCTACCTCTATAGGATAGGGGTGGCATAAAGTTATGAAAGGAAAACCTATTTTGGGATACCATTTCCTAACGTAGCAATATGTGCACACCCAGAAATCTAAATGAATAAGTTAAGAGGAATGATAATAAAATGATGAATCATATAGAGAATAACCAAGATTGGTAAAACACACTGTAGTGTACTAGATTATGATAGTACAAATAGAAAATTAATGGAAGGAATAAAAACACAACCAACAATATGACTCAACATGACAAAACTATAAAAGTAATTTGATGGCATGAAAAAACCCATTTTCTCCATTCTCTGAAAATAATACACATCCAAATTCACTAGTTAACCCTTTTATTTCTTCTAGTTACTATCTACATTTCGTTCATCTTTATAATACATGATACATGTGGGGAAATCACTTGAATTGGGGAGTATATATATACCCAATATGATACCCCAGAACCTGAAGGGGTGTAGTAAGAGACATGATTAGAATTGATATTAGATATCTCAATAAAAACCAAGAGATTAAATAGAATAAATCATAATGTGTAAATATATATATTCTTAAACTAATGAAATATAAAGAAGAATGAAAATGTTATCTCCATATCATAACCCAAGTTATGTGAAGAGTTCCATCAATTCTTGAATTTCATCAGAGATGCCAAAAATCTCACACATCTGTCAAATAAGTAACCATGTTTTGGGACCTTACTCATCATTTTGTTACATGTTCAAGGAGAAACTATCTCTAATAATAAAAAACATGCCCTAATACTTCAGGGGGTTCCAATTGGTGTTTAGATGACTAGTTCTACATTTAATACGAGGAATAACTTAGTAGATATATGACCCTCACCATTAATCCATAGGTTTTACAACATTGTATCTAGATAACAAGAACCCTAATTCCATAGTGGGTACCGATACATAGATATAGGAACTTCCCTAGAATTCCCTAACTGGGTGGAACTCAGTAGATAGAGGACCCACATGATAATTCTATAGTTGGTGGGGTACCACTAAATTGATAGTGAATTAGAAGCCTAATTCCAAAAGTGGTACCACTTTGTAGACAGTGGACCCAAAACCTAATTCCCTAGGGGTGATAACTCAGTATATATAATACCACAACCTAAAAGTATAGGGGGTACTACTCAGTGTTAGTAGGACCTACCACCTACCTAATAGGGGGTACTACTCTATATGTTGATAGAGTACTCGCACTCTAGTCTGTCAAGGGGAACCAGTCTAATGACACTTCCTGGACACTAACATCATCGATCCCCAACTAAATATGATTCATTCTTTGATCATATATATTTAGATCCAAAAATATACCAAAGTAATCCACTATGAAATTCTATTTTAAAAAATGATGATGATAGTCCACTTACTGAACAATATTTTAGTACAAACGAAGGATATAAGGGAAGTTGGGGTTTATGTAGAAGGAATGTTTGAGTACCAGATGTTTGGGGGGACCTACACAATATGTGTACCAATTCGATCGTGTGAACATTCCCTCATCCATTCACATATTGATTCTCATGCAACCCTACAAGTTGTGTATGGGTAATACCCAATGTCCCTAGGATACATGGGGTCACAACCTTGCTCCCTAGCAATGCATGTGTATCATTCATGTGTATGTGTGATTAGGAAAATGAAAATTAACTGGCCATTACAATGCTGATGTATTTCATTATTACATGTCAGTATGGCCGCACATGTGTCACACAGCATTTGGGAGGTCCCACCTTGCATGTGATAATTTTCATACATGAAACCCCGTCCTCAACATACAATGTATCACACATCATGTGTTATTCCAAAATAAATGGTGTATAGTTATTATTTTCATAGAAACATGGATATGATGTCATATTTTTAGATCTAGATACTATGATGGTGTTCTCATCTCTATTCACAAAAACTAAATTGACCGTTTCATATTTTTTTATTTTCATCCATCCAATGGCCAGAAATTCGAATCCATTAACAATGGTTGTTCATCACATTCTATGTCTTCCTCCTTGAAATGAAATTCTATTTCACATTCCAATTAAAAAATATTCATAACTAATTTCATGATACATATTTTCATCTTCCCTCTTATCACTATGTTGTCCACTTCATGTGATTACAACATGAATATGGGGGTCCGATCGGACTCAGAACCACCTCGATATATCGATCCACTACCCCATAACCAAATAGAAATGAATACGATTAAATGAATGATGAAAATAAAAAAAATAAATGTAAATGTTCATTGCCAATGAATTCTAGAAAAAATAAAAAAATTATGGATATCCAGTGTGAGGAAACTACATAAAAATTTTAAATCTGTAAACATGCACATGCAAAGGATTCTAAATTGAATGAATATCAATAATCAAAATGATAATAATCTATCAATTTATTCAGAAGTGGAATAATTAATGAAATTAATTCCTAACTTGTTCAGATTATTCATCATCATTGAATTTTCTTGCCAACTAATGAGAGGATTCTTTCAATCCATTATGCATCAGTCAGCCTGGATATAGAGGACCATCATTATCTAATAAAAATATTCCAACAAAGGGTGAAATAAACCACACAATTATACTAGGATTTATGTAGTTAACCCTATATAATTTTCATAATTATGAATTTAAATAAATTAAATTAGTATTATTTAATTAAAGAAATAAAATTATTTATTTACATAAATAAATACACCCAATAATATCTGTATTTATCCAAAAAAATCAAGAAAAACTATTTTTGTTCATTCCTAGGGTATACCTCACATTCTAGATTCATCCAAGGTGTCAAATTTATAATCTAACATTCAATTTAAAGTTATACCATTTAATTTATTAAACCACATGTCTGTATTATAAAATATATTTAAAACATTATTAAAATTATTCCTAGACAGATGAGGCCTTGGAATCACACACCAAATTTTATCTTGGATGTAAAAATATATCCTGCAATATTACAATATCATAAAAGAATTAAAACATGTTTTTATATAAATTCCACTTTCACGATTTTCATCCCTTAAGAGAAAAATATTAGTAAAATCCATGGGACACTCATCCAGCATCTAAATCTACCTCTCCTAAGAAATCTACTACACACTCTAGTGCTCCAACTACGGATGATTGCAGGGGATGGTATTTCAATACATGGTCCCACCTTGTATATATCTTATTTCCACATAGTGAACAATAAATGTTTTGGAATCCTTGATATCCATATCTCCCTAGTAAATAACTTCTATGGTTTCACGCTTGTATCACCTTTGGTGTGACATGGGAAGATGGTGTGCATACACTCCAGCTATGTGGGTAAGGTCATCTTATATGAAAACATTCCAACCCACAATGAGATTTCAAATTTCTAGATGAACATCAGGGATAACCATCAAGACTGGTCGAATCCCTTCAATCAATTATATATGGAAACAAATAGGAAAACATTATCTCCCTGATCAAATATCAAGGGACTACAAGTTGATATGTGTGATATTTCTTCCACCTCTAGGTTTTCCTCATCTAATCAAAAATTACCTGGCCCCTCTTCATCATCGCATGCACTATATCATGACCAACTAGACATGACTCACCAATATTTATTCATCACAAGGGTGACCAGATTGGTCTCCCATATTGGGACCCTAAATGTTACTTTCTAATAGTATAGTGACAACTATTACAATATGTAATATTTACATAGGGATCATGATCCATCGTCTCTGTTCAAAGTATGACATGAAATACCTCAATATATACTCCATCACCAGGATATTGTGATAAATATACCCATATATATGGGGGTAAGAAGTCTATACTCAACCTCATATGGGTCCCAAATGTATTATAGAATCCATCCAATATTATTGACCTGAACCATACATCAGGATCAGAGATCATGATTGAGTGAATCCCATGATGGAGATTAATCTCTCGTACTTACATATAACCCAATTTATCCACCAAACTCAACTACCTAGTATAAAGGTTGGGTTATAACCATGTGTGTTCATCAAAAAAACATCAATATGGTTTCATTCCCTTTCACTATCTATGGAATAAGTATCAATAAGTTCATTGATACCTCATTCTATTTAATCTCAGGGATATCAATAGGATGCAGCAAACCTACTAATACCTGGTGTTCGGCCCTATCCTTTTGAACAATGAGGTACTATTAGATTAAATCATCCACACTCCAACTCATTCCCATCCACAATAATTTTAAACAAATGAATTTTTTCATAATTTCCACACCGGGATGTAAAACTAAAGGGTAATGGTGTAACTACATCATTACTTCCTCCCACATCATGACAGAGACCACTGTCCATCCCTATGATCGGATGTCATGATTTATTCATTCAACGAATCACTCTTTTGAATTTCTTGAGGATACCTTTTCATGAATGAAATTATTTTCACCATATCCCAACAAGGGAACTCTTACACACTGAAGGTGAATATGAGTAAAACCAATGACTTATGAAATCATGAACCCCCTTCTCAACAACTTTCAGATACAAGGTATCCAACTTCTTTGATTCCTCCTATACATAATGAGGATGGAACTATCTGCTAATGGAATATGCTAGAATGTTTACCATTCCTCATGTATAAACAATATATAATCCATAGTGCTAAAAAATCTCCAACAAGTTACGATGACATAGGTTCATGTATCTCAACATGAATACATACACAAGACTTTGCCGGTATGAGTAAATTATGATGAGCTCTCCCAAATGAGTGTGCCTCCACATCAATATGGTGATAACTATCTATGTTAGATCCATGTCATGAGTCATATTATTCTAATCATGGTGTATCAAATTCCTCAAACCTTATGGGATGGCTTCCATTGTCTGCATATAAATTAATTAGAGCCCAACTCTTGAGGCATCACAATACTATATGCAATCTGGGACCTACTCCAGTAGTCTCAAAAGATGATCAGTTGTCATCCTTGGACTAAAATCCTTAAAGGCCCTCTAGAACTACTCTGTTTATGTATTTAAAATCCCTCTCCTCATTAGGGTGTCCAAATAGGTTGAAATCCTAGATAATTTTCGCAAAAACATCATATAGTACTCCATTAAGAAAAGAAAACTATAAATCTCTGACATATCATCTGTGGATCCAAATAAATCACAACATTAATATTTTATGGTTCCATTTCTATACCATGATCTTATTATTGAACCAAATAAATAAGTAAGTAGACTTTATAGACCCTACAATAAATTTGTTGCTCCCTAAGAAAATATAAAACAATCCTCAAGTTCACTATATCATCCTCATCAAATTTGGAATTTATGACTATGTCATTGATGAAAAAGACAACACACTCTTCCATGCATGGCTGGTAGATCGAGTTCATTAAATCCATAAACACAGTGATGAAATTATTTCCACCTAAGAGGATCACCAAGAAGTCAATATGTCTATAGAAATAAGAAATTGATATCTTCATAATATCATCCCTGTGAACACTCAATGGATGGTGGATAGAGAGTATATTGATCTTAGAGGACTATCTCACACCTAGCAGCTGATCAAAGAGGTTGTATTTCTTCAGTCAGGTGTACAAGTTCTTCGTATAGAATATTTTTTGTGATGATATCCATGAAAATCCACATATTACTATCCTTTTATTCTTCATCACCACTAGAGGTACCTATAGGGACAATGGGTCATATGAAACATGTATATCTATGTTCATCCCACTAACAATACATCTCTAAAATCATGTTAGTGGCCATCTGATATGCCAAATAAAAAGCTGCAGAGGTCCCAGTATGTGGGTTAATATAAAAAACCATCTACTACCTCATAGATTTAATCAAATCATATTTGGGGAAGGAATTCATAGAACATATCTCAGAAAAAAGAATCCATATGACTGAATAGAATGCTTCACAATGGTATAAACTCTCCAATTGAGGGTTGGTCAGATGAAACCCCCTTCTTGAAAACCCCACTAGTCTTACAATGAGATCCCTCTCACTCATTAAGTAGGATCTTTTACCATTAGTGGGATTCCATTTGAATAAGCTATAGTGACAGTCAATCTGGTATTATACCATGGAAATACAATCAAAACAAAATATTCTTTCATTGGGTTCTATCATGATGAACTAAAATTTCCACATAAACCTCTATACACCAAGTGATTTCCCTTGATGTTGGAAGATAAGAGATATAGATGACATGTACTATTTACAATCCTCATGAAAAAAATAAAGGAAAAAACACATCAACTAGGAGATCTATCTTTTACACTCTGAGTAATGAGATTATGTAATCACTCTCAATTATGTATACTAATACTGAGTAAAAAGTATAATAAAGACATATTATACCTATAATGATATAATGTGCCACATAGTCATACGTATCCATAATATGCAGTTATCTTTAACCCTGATAACTTTCTCCTTGAGCCTAATGTTGAATTCAATATGGTGTTGGTGATGGAAGGATATCATAGTGTGATCTTCCACACATGTATCCTCCTCATGGAGTTTCAACTACTCCTCTTCCATATGATCCTCCCATGGGTCCACCTTTTCCATGCTCTAGAAATCCCTAATTAGGGTGAGAACTCAACTGATTTGTTCCATATACTATCATCCTTCCCTTATCAGAATGTCTGGTCAGTAAATCTTGCACTATGTGACCTCTCCCATCAAATGAAAAACAACATCCCAGTAATGGATTCCTAGGTCCGCTATAATTTCCCAATTACACTTGAACACGTGGGATATTCTAGTTATTGGATGGAAATCTATACTGAGATCCCATCAACTACTGTTTGATAGATGTTGTAAATGAATAAGCCCTCTAACACCCACTATTACCCCTAGTTTCATGAATTCCTAATGAAAGGAATCTCTCTATCACATATTCCCACTCCAGTGCCCCATCATAGGTGGTGATGAAAATGGGAACTATATTTCGCATGTTTATATTTTCATATACCAATCTAAAAACATCAGTTCTAAGAAGTTCCGTTCATAGATCATGTCAATGGAGTACCGTGTTAGGTTTTTTTACCTTGCATCATACTCTAAAAACCCTACATACTTCCACTCTTGTAGCGTTTGAATATGAACTGAGGAGGAAGAATAAGGGATTAAATTTCTCATAGAATAGCTATTGTATGTTGGTACATAGTAGTGATGACGCATCCTGCATAAGTGTAATAATAATCCACCAGTAACGAGATTCTATGTGGAAAAGATAGATTTAATTCAAACATCCATATCTATCAGTGTTTGGATAAGCATAAAAACATAAAAATACCTTTATATATATTCTTATTCATTATTGGGATCTTACTCATTATGTAACCTCAGTGGTATCAAATGTAGGAACTCATATAGTTCTCTAAGCTTGAATGAATCATCAACCTACCATTTTTGTATGATATAGTGCTCTAATGGTAATGGTGATGCTAACTATCCACCTAGAAGAATATTATCATAGTAGAGACCTTGATAGAACTAGTAACATAACTCACAGTCATCATGGGGGCATGGTAAAAAATTAATCAGGACATACCACAGTCAGATGAATATATATAAATATATACGTTTGGTGTTGAGTAAAGAGGGATACTTAAAAGACTCAAACTTATATAATTCATGTCCCATTTTATTGTTTCAACTACTGTATCAGTATCCCTTATTGAAAGACCATTCTCACGGTACTTATGAATTGATGTGTCATCCTCCACACAAACACTAGATTCCTTGTCCTAATGTAAACACTGAAAACCCTTTGACACAATTTACCTAACTCTAATTCCAATCCACATTACAAGAATAATCCAAACACTATCCCAAGGATAGAACCACCTTTGATATAATCTATCATAATTCAGACCAACAAGGCTTGAGTCTCAGCTACCCTAACCAGACATCCATAGGCTTGGTGTGGAGACGTGTAATGAAATAAATCACTAGTATGTGATGGAGTTTTCTAAAGTATATAATCACACTCACCTAACTATCCAATTTAGAAGTGTAGAGGAATAATAATAAAATGTTGAATCATCTAGAGTATATCAATGCATGAAAAAAATAGGGTACACAAGAGTATTATACTATATAGTACAAACTATTGGGGAAAAATACATACCCAACAAGAAATATGTATAAAACTAACAAAATTAGAAAAGTAAAATTCTGTGAGAGCCCGACTTCAGATCTCCATGCTCTAACCACCGTATGAAGATAAATGTACCATGGATCCCAATACTCCTCTATAGTCATTAATGACAATTGTGTTGTCTGTACAAGGCTATGAATGTGTGGGAAAATACCATGTAGGAATAAATAAATGCATACCATGTTGGACACCCCAAAGGATGATGGTAGACCAGTAAGAGATATAATAGGAATATATATTATAAAACCCAAATCAAATAATGAGAGTAATTTGAATCAAAAAATCATTGTTATAGATATATGTATATATATATGTGTGTGTGTGCTCAAGAAAAAAACCCAAATGATAGAGAAAATAATATATACATATCAATGTAAAGCCTATGTAAGGAGTTCAAATATTTATATAAATCCATCAACGATTCCCAACATCTCAGGTGTCTTTCCAAATCTATAATCATGTGGATGAAACATTACATTCCACTATGTGCAACAATTGAGGGGACACAATTTCTATGAATATGACTCATTACCAACTGTGTTAGGGGGTTCCACCCAGTGTATGGTGGAACCACAACTAATCCAATGGGTGGTTACAACTTGATAGATAGAGGACACAATCCATAATTTTATAGGGGGTACAACTCAGGAGATAGAGGAACCACTCATTATATTAATAAGGGGTACCACTTAATTGTTATAGTATCTACAATATAATTTAATTGGGGGTAAGACTATGTATATAGAGGAAATAAACTAAGACCATAGTGGGTTCCACTTAGTAGATAGAGTACGCGAACCCTAATGACATACGTGGTACGTTTGAATAGGACATGTTCCCTAATTTCATTATTGGGACCACTCAGAATATAGGGGACCCACACGCTAATGTCATGAGGGCGTAAGATTTAGTAGACAGAGGTCTTGCACCCTAATAATATATGGGGTTCCACTACGTTTAAGGATGATCCTCAACCTATATAATAGGTGTACTACTCTATATGTAATTATAGGACCCATTCCCTATTCCTTCAAGGGTATCACTCTGATGATACTTCCTGATCACTTCGATCATCTAGCACAACCTAAATAAGACACATTCCAAGAACATCAGTCGTCACATCATTAAATGACACCAAATAGGAAAAAACATCATCTGTGTAGAAAAAAACAATGGATATACAACTCATGTGTTAACATCTGAGTCCAAACAAAGGAGATATAAGATGTTGAAGTTTTATTATAAGGAGTGTAGGGGTGCATAGTGGGTAAAAGGATGCACATGACATGTGGTACCGCTCCATCACCAATAAATGTGCCCACTTGTACTTGGATCACTTCTCAGGTATCCCTACACAGAATGTAAGGGTACCACATGATGCACCTCAACTTCCTAGGGTCCTATAGGTTCTCCATGACTGTGCCCAAGTATCCTTCATTTGTTTACATACATAGTCAAATGGTTTGTGCTTATCCATTATATAACACCCAAATATATCATGACATGGATTCTTATAATTTCATTGATGACTTTTGTTGTATGCTACACTAATATTATCTTTCCCTATATGCAACATTGTATTAACTAGTTATATATGCATCACTATTCTTGGCTTGTGTTGCATACAATTTCAAGTTCCTTTGACAGATCCCATATCACACAACATTGAGTATATATCTCATACAATGTATAAATGAACTATGTTTGGAATATGTTATATTCAACACCAATGGAATCTTGCACTATATGCAACATTGACATGACTTGAGTTATAGGCAATAACAACATTCCTCGATAGCTTGCGTACTACGCAATACAATGTATCACTCAGCAATGTTATATTATTAAAATAATAATTAACTAGATTTTATTTATATTATTAAACACATTTAGAATTTTATATAACATTAGCATTCATCATACACATTTTCTAGAACAAGAAATGAGAAGAAAATCAATTTTTCAGAAAAAAATCATTATTTTTCAAAAAAATGTAGTTTTACTTTCTTTTTTATGGTACACCCATTTTAAATATAGTTTTCTTGAAGCATTTATATGTTAAATTTGAGAAAATAATGTTCTTCGTTATATAAAGGATATAAAAATTTACTTTTTTGATTTTTTTTTTCCTAATGTTGAAACTACATGTTAATATAATCTATTTATATAATTATATTAACATTTTAATTAGTTAAAAAGTGTAATTAGATTATATTTTTATATTTAAATCCAATTTTGGAAAATTAAGGTAATTTCAATATTAAAATGGACATAAACACATGTCTATATTTTTATAGCTATTAATTTTTTAAAACGCACCTTTTTGGTTTTGAAAATAGGAATTCATTTTAAATTAATAACTAAAAATATGTGTTCTGAATTTGGAAAAATTGATTCCATATTTAGAATCATAACATTTAGATTTTTTATATATGTACCTATTTTTAGATATTTTGAATAGTAACTTTAGTAATAATTTTATTAACCATGGTTAAAATGATAAATCTGGTAAATAGGGGTAAACAATTAATATTAATATAATATTAAAATACCCTGACACATGTACTATAATTATTGGATGAGATATTTACAACCATTGGCTTCCATGGGTCAATTTTAGGACCCCATGGATTCACTTGGATTTTAATATTACATTTTATAAAAATTAATTTAATTTAATGATAATTATAACCTAAACATATATCGTTTACTTAATGTATTTAAATATTGCGTTATACAACTGATATATATGTATATATATAATCATTATAAATCTAAATTTATTTTCTACGTCATGGTATTTTGTTTATAATTTTTAGACAATAGATAAATATATTAATTTATGACACAATTATGATGTAGTGATGACCTCATTAATGAAATATTCAAATAAACGAATTTATTTATTTTTAAATAGACTTAATTGGAATATTTTTATACCATACAATAATTTTATAGATTAAATTGACTTATTAGAGATGTTATAATGCCTTTTTTTGATGTAATCTTGTTTTTATGAATTTTTAATAAAAATTCAAGAATCAATACTGTTAAAAAATGACATAATTCATAACATAAAAAATAAAATAATTTATTAAATGATATTAAATTCATAATAATCTAATATTCTTCCAAATATTTAAAATAAGTCCCAAATTTTCATAAATAACATGTTTTTGGGTCGTTTTACATAATATGGTAATTACAATAACTGACAATGTATAAATAACACGATATCACGATAAGATTAAGAAGGTTAAAACAAGCGTTAAACCAAAAAGATAAGGATACAAAAATATTCAAAAGTTTTCTAAAATTTTTTGAATGATGGGTATTAAAAAAAAGTTATCTTATATTATAATTAAAAAAAATTGGCCATTTTTAATGGTAATTGTATTTATAATAAAGTAATATTTTGAGAGTTTCCTATAGTTCCCCTCTCCTCTCTTATAATAGAGCACCTCCTCCCTCACTTATTAAATCTATTTTGAGCCTTCAGCCACGTCAAAACCCTGGCCATTTCACTTTTAAACATATCTAGTTTCATTATATAGGTGATGGGTTTCTCCAAGGACCAAATCTAGTTCCCTAACAGGAAATTTAAAGGAGTCACGTCAAGGAAGAGGTAATCTCTTCTGCAGATTCATTCAAATTTATTTCTTCTTCTACTTACTCTTAATTTTTTTGATTTATTATAAAGTAATAACATAAGTATCACAAATATACTTATTTTTTGTTATAAATATAAAAAAAACCTATTTCAAATTCTATCCATCCTATGATAAACTAAATTATAGTGTGTGCGTACGTACGACTTACTGTCTCCACGTCGTGGTGTAATCTGTTTTTCACCGCCGAATTACTTAGAGGGGTATAAAGGTGTAAATGACATATATATAGATATATATATGTGTGTGTGTGTGTGTGTGATTATTATAACATGATACTAATTCTGATATATTATACACCATCCACTTCAATACCATTCTGTAATTATGGGAACAATATCATCGCTCCTGCGTACCTACGACGTACCGTCTCCATGATTCGATGAGATTCATTCCCGAAATTAACCATTACAGAATGATTACAAAGTATATATAATGAAAAAGAATGAAAAATATAACATAATAATTAAAATTTATTAATATATATGTATATATATATTTGTAATTTACATTCTTTAATTCAATTCAATAAGGAAATAGAAATAGAGTTCATGCATTTGTACGACTTATCGTCTCAATGAACGGTGTATTCTATGTCATTTTCCTATCTATTAAATAAATTCATATACTGGATATATATGATATATAAATCATGTTATATATTCTTAAACTATGTAAATCATGATCTTATTAATAATATCATGAATAAAATGTCAAAACACATACGATAAATAAAAATATTATTACAAAAAAACGTTTCATTAGCATTGAATTGACAAATGAACGGGTAATATAACACTACGGGATAAATCAGTTGTTGCAGCGGGTTATTTGCGACGGGATTTCTTCCCGTCGCAAATAATCCCACCAAGAACCTATTTGCAACGGGTAAAGATGCTCATCGCAAATAACCAATTATTTGCGACGGGATTTTGTCTCTCACCGCAAATAGTTTGGCGCGACTTGGGCGATAAATCGTGCAGCCGTCGCAAATACTCGGTGGCGGTCAATACCTTTTTATGACGGGATGTCGTCCCGTCGCAAAAAGACTGTCGACAGGTACTATTTGTGATGGGGACCGTCACAAATAACCTTTTAACCGCTGACAGTAATTAATGCGGGCAAGAGTAATGGCGACGAGCCCCGTCGCAAATACCACCATTTGCAACGGGCGGCCCGTCGCTAATAACCCTGTCGCAACAAATCTAATCTATATATACCCTCATCCATTTTTTTCCAAATCATTCAGATCTTTCTCTCTCACTCTTCATTCTTCAGTTTCAAAGAGAATTTTCTTAGTTGATGTTTGTTAGATGAGAGCAATTAGAGGGCATCAATATCTTCAGAATATCAAAGCATAAGGTATTTATAATTTTTTTATTTTCATTTTTTTATTTTTTATATTAATTTTAATTGTTGTTTATTAGTTCTAATTTAATTAGATTTTAATTCATTTTAATTTTTATTTACTTTTACTAAAAAAATTGATATTGTTAGTTATAATTATAAATATTTAGTTATAATTAATATTAATTAGATAATATTATCAATACATAGTTATAATTAGCAATAAATAGTTCTAATTAGCAATAAATAGTTATAATTAGCAATAAATAGTTATAATTATCAATAAATAGATATAGTTAGCAATACAAAGATATAATTAGCAATAAATAGATATAATTATCAATAAATAAAATATAATTACAAATGAATAGATATAATTAGGAATAAATAGATATAATTAGGAATAAATAGATATAATTAGGAATAAATCGATATAATTAGGAATAATTAGACATAATTAGGAATAATTAGTACTAAGTAGATAGAATTAGATATAATTAGGAACAATTAGTCATAAATAGCTACAATTAGTAATAAATAGCTACAATTAGTAATAAATAGCTACAATTAGTAATAAATAGATACAATTAGCTATAAATAGTTACAGTTAGCTATAAATAGATACAATTAGCTATAAATAGATACAATTAGCTATAGATATATACAATTAGCTATAAATTGATACAATTAGCTATAAATAGATACAATTAGCTATAAATAGATACAATTTTCTGTAATTAGATAAAATTAGCTATAATTAGATACTATTAGCTATAATTAGATATATAAATAGCTATAATTAGATATAATTAGCTATAATTAGATATAATTAGCTATAATTAGATATAATTAGCTATAATTAGATATAATTAGCTATAATTAGATATAATTAGCTATAATTAGATATAATTAGCTATAATTATATATAATTAGCTACAATTGGATATAATTAGATATTATTAGTTATAATTAGATATAATTAGCTATAATTAGATATTATTAGCTATAATTAGATATAATTAGCTATAATTAGAAATAATTTTCAATTATTAGAAATAATTAGCTATATTTAGAAATAATTATCTATAATTAGAAATAATTAGCTATAATTAGAAATAATTAGCTATAATTAAAAATAATTAGTTATAATTAGAAATAATTAGCGATATAATTAGCTATAATTAGATATAATTAGCTATAATTAGAAATAATTAGCTATAATTAGAAATAATTAGCTATAACTAGAAATAATTAGCTGTAATTAGAAATAATTAGTGATAATTAGCTATAATTAGCGTTAATTAGCTATAATTAGCGATAATTTGCTATAATTAGTGATAATTAGCGATAATTAGCTATAATTAAGAATTATTGCAAAAATCAGAAATAATCAGAAATAATTAGGAATAATTAACAATAATTAGGAATAATTAGTAAAAATTAGAAATAATTATGAATAATTAGCATTAATTAGGAATAATTAGCAATAATTAGCAATAATTAGGAATAATTAGGAATAAATAGTAATAATTAGCAATAATTTGCAATAATTAGGAATAATTAGGAATAATGAGGAATAATTAGAAATAATTAGAAATAATTAGGAATAATTAATAATAATTAGGAATAATTAGCAATAATTAGCAGTAATTAGCAATAATTAGCATTAATTGGAAATAATTGGATATAATTAGCAATAATTAGCAACAATTAGAAATAGTGATCAATAATTAGCAATAATTAGCAATAATTAGCAATAATTAGCAATAATAAGTAGTAAAAAATTTATATTAACAATATTTACGAAGAAACAATATTAATTTTTTTTAAAATAATCAAAAATTTATAACATATTAAAATTACCAATATATACAACAAGCTTTGCTCTATTCTTAACATGATCAAATCTCAAAGAATCACCAATTTTCAGGTCATGCGCAATAAAAATATTGTGTCAGCCATGTCCAATGTAAACTCTATAATTGTCCTTGCATTGTTGATCACCTCAAAAGTAGTGTTGCAATTAGAAAAACCAAGTCATGCCCTTCTTATATATAAGAACTATCTCACATGAACTTTTACATAGACCATTATTTCTTGAAAATTTATGGGGAAAATAATGATATCCCCTCAATTTTTTAAGACGAATGATCTATGTAAATTGTCATGTGAGATAATTCTTACAAATGAGAACTTAATTTCTTTGGTCATCCTATTACAACACTACTTGCTAGGTGATCAACCAAGAAAGGACCATTATAGAGTTTACATTGGACATAACTGACACAAACTTTTTATTGTGCATGTCTTGATAATTTATGACCCTTTGAGATTTGAACATGTTATGAATAGAAAAATGTCTGTTGTGAATTTTGAAAATTTACATATTTTATAAATATTTTATTATTTCAATAATATTAATATTTTTTAGCAAATATTGTTAATATAATTTTTTTATTACTAATAATTAGTAAATGAAAAATGCTTCGATAATGAAGGGAAAATTTGTAATCATTTTCACAATGATTCTTACCAAATTCCCTTTCATTATTCAAGCAGTTTTCCTTTTGTTAAGTATTGCTTTGTATTGCTAAGTATTGCTAAATTAGTAATAATTAGTAATAATTAGTTATAATTAGTAATAAATTGTAATAATTAGTAATAAATTGTAATAATTAGATGGACAAGAAGACCAATGCTCAGCATTTCGATGAGGAGACATGGATGTTGGCCACTAAGAATGGCTTTGATAAGGGAAGAGCAGTTGGCATCGGCTCTCATTTGACTCCAGGTACTTATTATAGTACTATTTTGATGTCGGCATCCAGCTCGAGAGGAGCTTATGGAAAGGCATCATCTTCTGGATCACAGTATCAGGAGCAGTTGTGAGCCCAGTATTAGTATATAGAGATTTTGCAGAAGCAGTAAGAAGATATGCATTGGAGACCGCAGCAGCAGCAACAGCAGCACGAGGAAGAGATGCTTCGATGGAAGCAGCAGCATCACGAGAAGATGGAGTACATGCACCATCTGACTTGTATTTTAGGGATGGAGTTTTCTCCACCATCTCCTTTAGCTCATCCACCTCCTCCAGAAGGTGCCCCAAGTTATTTTTTATGTTACAAACATTTTAATTTAACATTTTAATATGAATTATTTACATTTTATGTCTTTTATATCAATAAAAATATTACAAAATTTAATTTTTAATATATTATTATTTTTTGTGAATATTGAGACTTTTAATAGTTTTTAATTTTTTGATTATTTTAATAATAGTAATATTATTTTTCCCTTAATCGTAATTTTATTAAATTTTATTTTTTTTAAAATTAATTTATTTTTTGCGACGGGACTTTTTGTGATGGTGTCCCGTCACAAATAACCTAACTAAAAATTATTAAAAAAATTATTTGCGATGATACTACTTTCTCATCGCAAATAATTTTTTCGCAACGAGCCCATAGCTGAAAGTTATATATTTTTATTTATTTATTTTGCGATGGGACGAGAGCCCGTTGAAAATCGTGTTTGCGACGGGTCCCTCGCGAAAACTTTTCTGTATATATAATACATATAATCAGAAGCTTATTTGCGACAGACCCGTCACAAATAAATGTATTTGTGACAGCGTTTTCTGCAATGGGCTATTTGAGAAGGGGCCCCATCGCTAAAGCCTATTTGCGATGGGATCCCATCACAAATAGGTCTTCACAATTATTAACAATTCCATTAGTTTAAAGTCATGAGTGAATCATATATGATATCATAAATATTATTTTGGTTATTTTAAAATTTTATAATATTTTTAAACCCACTATATTAGAGTTTTGGAAACATATGGAAGTAATTATACCTAAGGTAAGGGATATCTTTGTAAATCTCATTTTATCCGAGATTGTTTATTTGTAAGTATTTACTAGGGATATATTTATCATCCAGGCTCATTTTTTCTTAAAACGTCTTCATAAAATGTGAAATATTATTCTATGTATATTAAAATTCATTTTTACCCATTTCTGAATTTTTCAATGAGTTATGGAAGGAATATTTCTTTTGTTTACCATACAAGTTACTTTTGGACTTTTTCGACAAAAGTATAAAGAGAATATTTTTTTAACTTATACAGAATTAAAGGAATTTTATGGTTTCATGAGCCTTATTTCCATAAATCATCCTCTACACAATTTTATATTTATTCTCATATAAATTATTTTCTTTTAAAATTGTGTAGCATTTTGAGAATATAAAATTTTTTTGAAGAAGAAAGGATATTTTCCTCATGAGTGATGTTCAAGTGTTTTATCAAAGTTAATTTCTATTTAATATGACACTCTTAAATAATGTTATGTTTCTATAATTTGATTGCATTAATGATGTAATGATCATTTATATGGTTTATTTTGTGATGGAATGTATTTATGAAACCCATTCTCTTTAATAGGTTATTCTATGATGAATGATTTATGTTTTGTGGCACATAAAAGAATGATTTCATTATGATATGTGTGGGCCCTATATCTCCATCAAAATAATTGTTTGATGATTTATACCTCATGATATATACATGACTGGAATATAAATTTAATCCAATTCAGTAATACGTTGTTGGAACGGCACATAAATATGGTTTAGTAATATGTTTCTAGAACGACAAGTAAACCCGATTCAATAAGTTACATTTTCCACTATGATGGTCTTGAAAAAAATTAATTGGATACTATGAAAATCATATAATGTGATTATTTTTTCCCAAAATTCTATGTTTTTTTCCACTTATTTTTTATCATGGTTAATGTTCCTTTATGATCTATTCCTTACGAACTTCCAAGATTTATTTCATAACTCGTGGATTTTGATGATTAAATTTTATGTTCATGTTTTTACGTTCAATTGATTATGGTTTTTTTAATGTTTAGGCTTATTGATAATTTGATCTCACACTTTCTATGTTTTCTTTTCTCTATGAATTTTAGATAGGTTTTAGGTAGATAAATAAAAGGGGATGATCATTAGGGGATATGTTGAAGATCATTCACTATAAATAGATGATTTTGTTTCCGGTTTCTAAAGACACTAAACTAATACGATCTTTTCGAGTCTTTTTGTGAAATTTATTAAGTATTCCACAAAATAAATGTGTTTTCCATGCACGTCAAGCTGGGGTCTCTACAGTTGGTATCAAAGAAAAGGTTTACTCAACCATGGGAAACTAGGATGTGAAAACTTTAGTGATATCCCTAGATATATTTCATAGGATATGTCAAGGGATATCCTATGGATAATTAAATTATAGGTTCCAATCCTATTATTTTGTGATAATAATTACTAACCTAGGGTTTAATTGAAGATATCACATATTGAAATATTATAAGTAATTTTTTGTACATATGTGTTTCTAATCTCTATTATGTATATCTCAAACCTTTCTTTCTAGTTTTAGTCAATAAAAAGAACTGTATAGATCATAGATAACCATTGAATGTTTCATATTTGAAAAGTATAGGAATTAGGATGATTGATTTTTTATGTGGAAGCATCATGATCAGAATCATGACAATGGTAAGAGTATTGGTTATAATGCTGGGGATGAAGAGATTGTACATGACAGGGGAAAGGTATGCAATGTTCTTCTAGTATTTTTTAAATTAAACCGTAGAATCTTGAGGTTGATAAACCTAAATACATGATTCATATTGTAGTAAAGATAAATTTTGTGGATCATGAGTAATGTTTTAAGAATAATGTTGGTTGATTGAGGTGTATATGATTTATAATTCAGAGATTATGTTATATGAATCAGGAAATATATGAGTGTTTTCATTATAATTGTTTCATTATTGATTGTAAAGTATATGTTGAAAAGTTATAAAGATACAAACATTTATTTAAGGGTAAGGTGATATACTTGGAGAACACATGATTAAGGGAAATATAACACATAATTTGTCGAGTATGTTATGATTATTATGTTTAGACAATGATATTTTGAATTTGAATAAGTAAATAGGATGATGCTAGATTTTTGGGAACTAATAATGTATTTTTTGAAAAGAGGTTTATGATATAATGGATTATTTATACAACATTTTTGGACTTGTGGAATATATTGAATAAGTTTTAGAATACGGAAACATGCATGTTTTAAATAATGATATCTAATAATTCAGGTTTTTACTGTGACTCAAGAAGATACATGATTATGTTATTCACATGTTTGGAATGTGATAACCTGTAACTACCTTATGACATATAAAATATAAATGTTATGTCGATTTAGTTCACCTCATTCAATGTTTTATATTTTTGAAAGGATTTTAATGTTATCCCTTTTTGGATGGTATAAGTTATATTCCAGTTGATGTTTTTTATATGGATGTATTATCTCACAATAGGCAGACTTCTAAATATTTTATTTCTTGTAATGACCATTACGTTGAGAAAGATGGAATGACCTATCATTCTATCGCATTATCTTCTAGCACTTCATGAATGAAAAATTTTACTTCATTTCATTAAATAAGATAGGAAGTGGAAATTGTTCAAGGGATGAACAATGATTAGATTTTACCAAAATCGAGTAATTATTTATTCTCAGGTCAAATTATTAAACAATAGTTAAAGGATCATGAATAAAAACTATGTTATCCTAGTACCTTCTGATATGATGAATCATATGGTCAGTTAAATCATTAGTGATTTATGGATTTCGGGTAGTTAACTTTCTCCAAACCTTATTCTCTATCTCTATCCCTTAGAATGTGATAGTTAGATTTCTCTTCCATATCCATGTTTTAACTTAACACCTATGTTCTCATATATTGAAATCCAGGGATGAGTTACATTGGGTAACTGTTATGTTTCTAGATTTATTTTTCAATATGATGTTTTAGTATCTCTTTTTATGATGCGGGTTTCCATGAAAGAAACTTTCAAGTTGTAAATGATTTATAACCCCGATGAATTTTGAGGGAAAATTTCATTTTATGGGAGGAAGAATATAACACCATGAGATATTATGGGATCAATTATTTTAATGACATTTATGAAATGTGTTGTATGATACACCAAGGTAAGCTTGCGCTATATACAACATCTTATTAGCTTGCAGTATACGTAACATTATTCTTGGTTTCTGTTGCACACAATTTCAATTTCCATTGATAGAATTAATTTCATGCAACATTGAGTATATATTTTGATCAATGTATAAATGAACTATGTTTGTATTATTTTATATGAAAAACCAATGGAATCATTAAATACATGCAACACTTACTTGAATTGCGTTATAGGCAAGACAGACCTTCCTCGATAGCTTGCGTTGTATGCAATATCGAGTTTCACTAAACAATGATAATTATTAAAATATTATATAACATGCCATTATGAATATTATTAACCTCATTTTTAATTTCTTATATTATTATCATTCATCTTACACATTTTCTATAACATGATATGAGAACAAAATAAATTTTTTTGATAAAATAACTACTTTAAAAAAACACAATTTTACCGCCTTTTGATGGTGAACAATTTTTAATTATAGTATTTGAATCTTTTAGCAGTTAAATTGGAAAAAATAATATTATATTTTTGAATCGAGACATACAAATTAACTTTAGTTGAATTTTTTTATTTTTCTAATAAAATTAACTTTTTGATAAATTGTGAAAATTACAGCATTTTAACTCAAAACTACCTTTTTATCTAATTTATTTACATAGTAATATTATATTTTTAATTTGTTTTAAAGATTAATTGGATTATAATTTTATCATTGATTACAATTTTGGTCATTGAATGTAATTTTAGTTTGAAATTGTACATAAACATATGTCCTTCTTTTGATAGTTATAACTTCTTAAAAACCCTCTTTCCGGTTTTGACAAAGGGAATTAATTTTAAATTAATTACTGAAACATATGTGTTTTTAATTTGAAAAATATATTCCATATTTTGAATCATAAAGTATAAATATTTTAAATATATACCTATAATTTTTTAGACATTATGAATAGTTTCTTCAGTAATTATATTATTCACCATGGTTAAATTGGTAACTATGGTAAAAAAGAGTAATGAAATACCATTATAACAATATTATATTACCCTAACACGTGTAACGAAACTATTAGATATGATATTTCTGACCATTGGATTCCATGGGTCTATTTTGGGACCCTATGGATTCACATGGATGTGAAAATGACATTTTATAAGAATGAATTTAATGTAAATATAATTATAACCTAAACAGATATCTTCTAATAAATATATATAAATATTGTGTTTTATAAATTATCTATAAGTATATTGATAGTCACTATAAATCTAACAATATTTCAACTTTCATGGTATTTTATTTAAAAAATTTAAACTTTAGATAAATATATTCATTTATGACACAATTATGATGTAGTGATTACCACATTAATGAACGATTCTAATAAATGAATTTCTATATATTAAAATAATTTTAATTGGAAAATTTTTATTCCATACATGAATTTTATGGATTCCATTTTCATATTATGGATGCATTCATTCTTTTATTTAGAGGGATTCATGTTGTTATAAAAGTTTTAAAAAAAGACATGTATGAATAGTGTCCATAATTGATATAATTCAAAACATAAAACATAAAATAGTTTCTTATATGATATTAAATTCATAAAAATATAATATTCAGAATAATGGTTTAAATAAGTCCAAAAATTTCATAACTAACTTTTTTCCTATATTTTGACATGATATGGTAATTACATTGACACACAATCTGTAAATATAATTATAACACGGTAAGATTAAAAAGGATAAAATAAGGGTTAAACAAAAAATATATGGATTAAAAAATATTAAAAACATCATGAAATAATAATTTATTATTTTTATTGGAACAAAAATAATATTATATTATAATTGAAAAAGTTTTGGTCCATTTTTAATAAAAAAATATTTTATAATAAATTAATATATTGAGAGATTCCAAAAGTGATTCTCTCCTCTCTTATAAAATGTCACAACCTCCCTCTCTTTTTCACTCTATTTTGGGAAACCAATTTCGTCCAATGCCTTCTCATTTATCTTATAAACTTTTCTGGTCACATTGTAGAGGTTCCGGTCTTCTCAAAATACCTACTGTAGTTCCCATAGTGGAAATTAAAAAGAGGAACATCTAGGGAGAGGTAATCTCTTCTACTGATTTTTTCAAATTTCATTATTATCATAATTACTCTTATTTAGTTATTTAGTATTAAATTAATAACATAATTTTCTCTAATATTTTTATATTTTATTATATATATATTAAACAACCATATTTTCCATCTATCGACCTAATGAAAAACTATATTACCGCACGGGCGTACATACGACTTACGGTCTCCATGCCATGGTGTAATCTGTTTTCCACCACCATCTTACATTGATGGATATAATGGTGGAAATAAAATATATATATTATTATTATAGCATTATAATAATTCATAGATATTATACACAATCCACTTCAATACCATTAAATAATTATGGGAATTATATCATTGCTCGTGTGTACGTACGACTTACTGTCTCTAAGATGTGATGAGATTCATTCCCCATGTTAACCATTTGAGATTTATTATAAAGTATATATAATAAATACTAACGAAATATATGAAATAATAGTTTTACTGTATTTATTTTTATTTATATATATGTGTATTTCAATTACTTTCATTAATTCAATTCAATAAGAAAACAGAAACAGCGTTCATGCGTATGTACGACTTTCTATCTCAATTAATGATGTATTACATTTCTTGTATATATCTATTATATATATTTATATACTAAATATATATGATATATAAATCATTTTTTACATTCTTAATGTCGTTAAATCATTATCATACTAATAATATCTTGAATAACAAGTCAAAAAACGTACGATAAATACAACAATTATTACCCAAAACATTACTTTAACATGGAATTGACTAATGAACAGGTAATATAAAGTCATAAGTGAATCATATATGATATAATAAATATTATTATGTATATTTTAAATGGTAATATTATGTTTAAACCCACTATACAGGTGTTTTAGACACATATGGATGAAATCAGACCAGAGGAAATGGATAACATTGTCAATCACATTTTTATCCAAGATTATGTATTCTAAACTATTTACTAGGGATATAATTATCATCCATATCTATGTTTTCTAAAAAGGTATTCATAAAATGTTTAATACTATTATATGTATATTTAAAGTCATTTTTACCCCTTTTTGACTTTTAATACGTGGTATTGATGAAACCTTTCTTTGGTTTACCCTATGAGGTACTTTTTTATTGATTCGATAATACTACAAGGAGAATTTTTATTTAACATATATGGAATGAATGAATTTTTACAGTTTCATGAAGCCTTATTTCCATGAAACATCCTCTAAAATATTTTATGTTTATTTTCTACTAAATTATTATCTTTTAAAATTGCATTGAATTTTGAGAAAATAATTCAATTTTTATGAAGAATGGATATTTTCCTCAAGAATTATGTTCAAGTGTTTTATCAAAATTATTTTACACCTAAGATAAAACTTTTAAATAGAGTAATTATTCTATGATTTGATTCTGTTAATAATTTAATGATATTTTATATGGTTTATGTTATGATGGAATGATATTTAAGAAACCCATTATATTTCTTGTGTTATGATATGATGAATGGTTTTTATTTTGTGGCACATGTAATAATGATTTAATTATGAGATGTGTGGGACCTATATCTTCCTCTAATGCATTGGGTATATATTTATATCTTCATATATAAGCATAACATGATTAAAAAGTAAATTTGAATCAGTAATACATGGATGTAACCTCATGTAAATCTAGTTTAGTAACACTTGGCTGGAACGACAGGTAATCCTAGTTTAGTAATGGACACTGTCCACTATGATGGTCTTGGAAACAATATCATTGCAGCTATGGAAATCGTATTATGTGCTTATTTATTTTCAACAATTCCATGTTTTATACCAATGAAATTTTAACATGGTTAATGTTCCTTTTTGATTTATTCCTTATGAACTGCCAAGAAATTTTTCATGACTCGTGTTTTTGATGTTTAAAATTTATGTTCATGTTTTTTACTTTCAAATATTTATGGTTTGTTTTATTTTTACCCTTACACAGAATTTTATCTCACTCTTTCTTTTTTTTCTTTTCCTAGGTATATAAATATAGGTTTTGGGTAGGAAAACAAAAGGGGAAGATCATTGTGGGAGATTTTTAGGATCATTCATAATGATTAGAATATTTTTTCCACGTTTCCAAAGACACTAAACTAATAAAATCTCTTGGTGTCTATTTTTTAATGTATAATGTATTCTTCACAATAAATTTAATGTCCATATACATAACTCTTGGGTCTCTAAATATTCATGGCCCCATGTACTCCCTTATTTCATGTTTTTCTTCCCTCACATGTGACACATGGTGTGTGGAGGGTCCTAAATGGAGTGTGATACTATTATCACCTAAAAACCTAGACTTCATATCCAATGGGTATAATTCCATGTGTTCTCCAAAAATAATATCAAGTAGTTGTATTTTTTTCATAAATAAAGATATTCCTTACAGAATTTCTGATCCATCCCATATGCCATATATATCACTTCTAGAAACAAGATATCAGGGCATATATTCTTGATTATTAATTTCTTGACATCATATGGATGGAAATTAGTATACATTAAATAATTTGGTCCCATATTTTCCCCATAAACCTCCTTTAGATTATATTTTGTTTTGGATAAAAAATCTACGAGTTTCATAACTAGTATCCCACAAAAAAAAACCTAATATACAAATTGATAACAAATTCAGTCATTTCATGTGATTCCACCAGAATTCTGTGGTCTAATCAAGCTTAGTACCACCCAAAAAATCAGGCGATGTACCCATAACCCCGTGCAAAAAAACACAAATAATAATACTGATAAAATAACACAAAAAGTGAATAGGTTTTGGAAAATATTTTTTTCCTGATGAACACAATCGATGATATTTATGGTGAGGAAACTACATTCACCATTTAAATAATTATATCGGTGCATGCACATACATCCAAATCATTCTCAGATCATAAATCAATAGGATCATTCCCAATAAATTTAATCAAATGTTGAGGAATAAAAAAATTAAATGGTATACAGAGTTTTGGATAATTTCCCATCAAATAATCTTATAACGACTGAATGAGTGGTGTTTTTTCATTTATTGGGTGTCAATATTCCCATATCCAAAGTTTCTTCGTCTTTTAATGTTGATTTTACAATAAATAGTAGAATGAACCCCACAATTCACCCAGGGATAATTCAGGTAAACCAATAGAATTTGAATAGTTATGTATTTAATGGATTATTAATTTGACTGATTTAATTAAATGAAAAAATTTATTTATTTATTTGACTAAACACACCCACCAACAGATTATTTTATCCTAACAATCAACGTTGACAAATATTAGGTCAATCATAGGATAAAAATCATGTCCCAAATTCAACCATGGTATTTGATTTTTAAAAATATATTATTTTTACAATTTATTCTATTTTAATTATGAAACTCTCTACATGTAATACCAAAAATCATGTTATTAGAATATTATTTCTTGGAACATCATTCGTAATAATCATGAGCTATATCAGGTCCTAGCTCCGAAAATGTATCCAAAAATATTCTAAATTATTTCATGGAAAATAGAGAATCTATAGGAACACCCTATTTTTTTATCAAGATGGAACTCCTAACATTCAAACTTGTTTGAGGAGAAAAATTGCTATTTTTGGGCGGTATGTATGGGATAGAGAATAATTATTAGGACCTAGGTGTCCATTAGAAAACAAGAAGTGAAAAATAATATATAACAGAAAGGAAAAAAATAATCTATAAGTGATATAACATAGATAGAGATACCTGAATTTGAAGGGTAGAAATCATCGTATGAAATGATGAATAGGGATATTGAGTATTAGTTTTATTATATTGAAGCCCTTGTTTAGTAATTGTATTTATTTTCTAGTAACCTTTTTTTATTCGTGTATAATTTTTTTACATTTAATAAATTCCTTATTTGAGATGGTCATATAAGTATCTCATTGGGGTATTGGGTTGAGCTTGTAGGAATTTTCACCTCACTCTGGTGTTAGTTGTTTTAAATCCATCAGTTTGTCTATGATAGTGTATTTATAATCGATAACATAACAACTTAGAGATAACTATTTTATCTTTCGGTGTAATTAAAAACATTTTATTTTTAATTCTAATTGATAAGATGGTAGAACACAAAAAGGTGGTTAACTAGGGTTATTAATGTGTAGCTAAGATAAGTATTTTAATATGAAGATGAAGGCCCCTTTCACCTATATTGTAGCATCTTGAGAAAGATGAAAAATTACTTTTTTATCTCGTGTAGTGTAATACCATGGTGAAAATAAAATTAAATAAAAATAAACTCATACCAAATAATAATAATAGTCAGAAAATTATCAAAATTTTGGCACTAAAGTTATTTCACTTTCTTTCTCTTTACTATCATATACTAAATCTAGACCGCTTTATATTCTAATTATTTATTACATAAAATTCAACCCCATCATTCCAACCACTTTTCTATTCTATTTTTAGTTTTTTTCTTTTACTTTGGGAGACAATCCAATTCATCTCTTTTGATTGGACCCTATATCCCATGAAACTAATAGTTATTAGGTTTTATAAGTAACTAATTTTCATAAATTCTAGTTTCATTCATGTAATATATTGTCATAAATTCCTATAAAAGGAATTTGAATGTTAAAAGAATATAAAAAATTAATCATTTTTTTAATTTTTTTTGTTTTTCAATGGTGTGAATGAAAATATGTTAATCGTTTGATGAAGAATAAGAATTTATCCATGAAACTAACAAACTTTTGAGTTCCTTGAAAAATAATGAAAAATATTATATGGAGAATCCTATAGAAAAAATTCTCATTCTAAAAAATTTAAATCCCAACTTGGAGGGAAATTTCATCCATCCACCATTTTTACATGAAGTAATAGATAAAGTTAGGTTCATAGATTTTCATTTTCCAACAATATCAAATAATACATATTTTATTTTAAAATTCATGAGACCTAGAAACAATTTGATCAAGTAGTACATCCTATATATGTTTCCATCGTATCATGGATTTCTCCGTGAGGATTCACTAGATGTAATTTGGGATTTCTATGCAAGGGTGAAATAGTTACCTCTAATAGAGCAAAGTCAGGTGGAACTAAAGATGATGGTTTTTCAATTTTGGTAAAAAATAAATTTGTATGTTTTTTTCAAATAATTGTATGATTATATATTTGATAAACGTTATTTACATTAAATTACATTTTCCAGAATTTTTTCCATGTATCATGATTTTTGAAATTCATCATATAATAATTGTGTTTATATAAGTGGAAATAAAATGTTTCCATTTAGCATTATACAGGTTTCAATTGAGTATTCGATATTAAACCAGTCATCTAGGTGATATTAATCTGGGATGATGGATGATGAGATCAAAATTATATTCAACAATATGGAATATAAATCTCATCATAAATTTTCTAGAAGATAGGCCACTTTAAGAACAAGAATGTCATGACTAGTCCCTCGGGCCCCGTGTCATGACTACCCCAAACCGGCATTCTATTTTCCTGGGGGTGGAGACATTCCTTGAAAGATGTATTCCCTAAAATGGGAAGGTGTTTCCATTAAACCCGTAAAATCACATGGTCCTAGAACACAACATGAAGCAACTGTAATGTAAACTGCTATAGTAAAAGAAGTGCTGAAACTAAAAGGGGACATAATACAAGACCAACTAAAAGTATTATTACAATTGAAAGGAACAAATACAACTGAAATGAAAAAATACAACTAAAAGGAACAATACAACTGAAAAAGGGAAAATAAACAGTTGGATCTTCCACCACGGATCCTACCTGATGGGTAGGTACAACTCACGATCGGTAGTCCTTGTGTCGCATCATGACAAATAGTCCTACCCAGATCTAACCTGAAAGGTAGATACAGCTCACGATCAATAGTCCCAGCGTCAGGTCCCACGAAATGGTCCACCTCGGAGCACCATCCAGTCCTGGCTCCATCAGCCTCAAACAATGACGTACGTTGTCTTCACAAGACACAACAAGGTACTGGTGATGACTGTGCAGGGGTAAGTATAACGATCCTCAGTAGAGACCCTGAGGCCCTGTAGGTCTCTTAAAGTTCCACAAAGGGAAAACCATCGAGCAAGAAATCAACTCTACTTAGGTTTATGACCAAATATATACCTAAGTTATCCAGATATACTCATATCTTACAAGAGGTAAGTATACCACAAGGGTAACACCACGACGGTAGAATTACAACATAAGTAACACCACAATGATAGTACCGTGAAGTTAAAAGATTAGTTCAAACAGAGCCTTAACTCAAACTAGGTATACAACTCAGAGAAATAGGATTATGATACTGACCCAGATAGGATTTCTATGAATGCGGATAGCCAGCCACATATTCTCTAGGACTAAGAATATATAACATTCACAGTCACATCGCCGAACACCTCGGATACTAGAGAAATCCTCCTCTATCAAATACAGTGGGCCTGCCACGTCATAGAGAGGAGCTTCCCACTGACCTTTAACTACTGTGGAACTCCTCCTTATCACGTACTGTGGGTCTGCTGGGTCACACCGAGCCACTCCCCCATTGTGGCTGGCTGCGGTACTCCACCCCATCTCGAACCTTGGCTGCTCCCTACCGTTCCATGTTGAGGTACTCCTCCCAATTACGTACCGTGGCCATTGAGTCACTCCGAGTTGAAAATTCAGTAGTCGTCAGGTCTCATCTAGTCACAGGGTTCCATACTTAGTGTGCTTGGGTGAACCGCTCCCCAAGCCATCAGTCATATTTCAACCAGCACAAAGTCTCACAAATAAGTAACCTGATGATCTATCATTTCACAGGGTTTCCAACCCAACAAATGATGTGTTAATAGGATGCCAAGTCTGTGCGTTATTAGAATTTAAGTGTTGTGGGCCACGTTGGATTTAGGTGAGATCCAAATTGTCCATAATCCATGTTTTTTCAAAACTCTCATGGAATAAGTCAAAAAGACCATCTCTCTCCAAGGATCCTGACGTTGTAGACGGTTCGTCAAATGGACGTCTGGTTCTCATGATAATTCCCTTTTACTGTTTATGGGCCCGGTTCGGCCCAGGTCCAGTCTGACCTGGTCAACCAGACCTAGCACGACCAGATATTGGCTTTTCCGTGGCATACTCGGTCCGACCCGCTAAAATGGGTGGCCCGCAAGGGCAGCCCTACCCGTATAGGGTGGCCCGACCCGTATAGTGCTGCCCGACCCATATAGGGAGGGCCGACCCGTAAAGGGTGGGTCGAAAAGGGGTAGAATGACATGCAAGGGGTTGCCTACTAGGGAGGCCGCTGCAAGGGTGTGGCCTATGGTGATTTCAAAAGGCGGCCCGGGAGAGCCGCTCCCCCGAGATCCTGAACGGCCAGAGGCCATTCAGCCTTTGAAGCGACAGCATCACGTGGGCACCACTCGGTCACTGCAGAACCCGCCGGAGGTGGGGGTTCCCCCTCCTCCATCATGGAATCGTCCTTGGTCTCCTTCTTAGAATGGCATGAGATGGCATGCCACCCTCCCCTTCCATGGATGTCCAACATTCCAACCACCTTCTCTGTCTATCGCGACTAACAAGCCGCGACCCATTTTTACACCGGCGGTGTGCGACGACGCGCCAAACCTCCTCTACGGCCAGTCGATGCTGTCCACTCCGATGTCTGCAGCAAATTTGTGTCATGGACTCCTCTAGCAGCATGCATTGGTGTGTCTCCTCCTTCGTATCCCATTAGTGTCACCACACCAGTGCTCTTCCATGAAAGGTGTATGAGTAACAAAGTTGCGGAGGATTCGGACCGGGTTCATCTGGCTTGCACCCTCAATGTTAGCTCGTGATCAAAGGGATGATAAAATGGGTTTAACAATTTCTTGTATTATACAAAAGTCATTACCCCACAACGATACCATGTAACAACCTCCTGAAAAATGAATGAACTGCAGATCAACTCGTTAGTGGGTTGACCCGCGTTCTTTGTATAACTTTCAAGAACGGGGAAGAGGGAATATTTTAGGGAAACATAAACAAATAAATCCCCTACTTCGTAACCCATTAGAGAGAATCCATATCTTGAAGGCAGGTATGTGTTCTTTGTTCCCACAACAGGCTTCCAACAATGCCTCTTGTATGTCATCCCCCAGTTCGTGGTTCAGTGTCATTCATCACCTACTGTTGGGTTGGCTTTGTCATCAAAGTGTCTGGTGTTGCGGTGCTCCTTCAACACTTTGTTTCTTGGAGAAGCTATGCCAATATCCCTCCCTAAGCTCCATATATATACAAGTGGGGAGGTTAAGTAATTAAATTGGAATTTAATGGGTCTCATTAATTAAGAAGCTTCCTAACTCCCCAATGACGTCATTACTTAGGGTTGGCTGGTCAAGCCATTTATTGGCTTGAAAGGGAACTGGCCCACCCCCTTTTTTCCCATTGGAGGATATGAAATAAAATTACTAAATTATATTATTTCATTTCTTTAAAAAAGTCACAACAAGTAAAATTTTCTCTAGGCCTATTACTATCAATGTTATGTCTCCCTTAAGCAAATCCCGGTGATGTGGATTCAACGGTGCCTTCAGATTTTTAATATGAGCACTGCTTCGGAAGTTAGAAAACACCACTCACGTGTTTACGGAACGTACCCTAAAAATGTTCAATAAATTAGTAACGTTCACCCCTGACCCGCACCAGTCGAGGTTAGCCTCCCCCTAAGGATACAATGACCCAAAGAATCAAAAAATAAACTCATATTATCAATCTGAGTTATCATTAAGAAGTTATTGATTTTATAGTAAAACAATTGTTTCTTAAATATTTTATATACATCCAAAAACAAACATTCATTGGTTCCCTCCGCCGGCCAATGTTTTTATCTTTCTAAAGAAAGCATACCCTCGCGAGTTCAGTGGTGGACTCGCATTTTTAATCTGATTTACTATTTTTCCGTTATAAGAATTTGAAAAATAAAATAATTTTATTTAATTGTTATATTTATGATTATTTCATTTTCGTGTTTTCTCATTGGAGGCCCACACAAACTAAAATTAAGTCACACCTTGGGTAAACCTGCCATCATGAGTGAAAAAGTGCCCTAGGATTTGTGATATGGGCAGCCGTTTAAGTGTTATTCCTGTTTTTTCAGGAAATATTCTTGTGCACACTATTTAATGTTTAAGAAAACATAGACAGATCATTCCACACACTCTAGGCCTCAGAATAACACGCTGTTAGATTTCATGGTCTTGAAATAATTAAATATAATTTAAAAAATTTGATAAAATTCTAAGACATTAAATTCTCCCAACTTCTGAGAAGTATATCCTAGAAAGCCAAAAAAAGGCAAAAAAATGAGGTTACTGAGTACAAATATAATATTACCTCTCCCATGTGCTCTTCTAAAGGTTCTCGTGCTTCCAGAAAACACGCACCTGAGATATCGTCCACCCAAAATGGAACCGCTCCTGTTGATCCTCAAACTCCACCGGTAACTCTGTAAACCTCACCCCTTCGTCATACATCAACTCTCACTAGTTGATAACATGCAATGGATCATTCATACATATCCTTAGTTGTGAAACATGGAAAAAAATGCACCCAGTTCATTTATTGGGAATGATATTGTCAGTACACAACCTTTCCAACTTTGCCTAGAATCTAGAAAGGTCTGATGAACTTTAGAGAAATATTGATTCCCCATCCAAATATCCACAAACCTCATTGAGGTGAGACCAGTAGAAAGACATGGTCTCCCTCCTCATGTCGGCAAAAGAGTTCTACCGGATTTGTGTAGTCTTCACTTGCTAATAAAGGAGGCATCATGATACCCACTCTACTACTACCTTCTGCATCCCTGGCCACCGGTGCTGATGTTGAATGTCCTGGTACATCTTCTCCACACTAGGATGTACCACTAGAGTGGACATATGTAACTCTCTCAAAACCTCCTCACGAAGTTCCACCGGTACTATGGTACGTCCATGGAAGAGAACGACGTTCTCCCACCATATGAAAATCCATCAGGTTCCTGCCCTATGGATACGTGAGCACGTTGAGCCTCAAAATCACTACCTACATGATGTGCCTCCCTGACTCGCTAAAGGAGTGGGGGATTGATTGTGATAGTCTAGAGGTATGTTGATCCATCTATATGTGCGAAGGATATCTACAACGCGGCTAGATGCTCTGTCACCTCACTCAGCAACTGCATAACAGACAACCTGCTGAGTGCATCTACTACCATGTTCCCCTTCCCAGGAGTATAGACTATCTCAAATTCAAAGTCCTGGGTGAACTCTTTCCATTGCATGTGTCTCAGGTTCAGGTTCTTCTGAGAGAATTTATACCTGAGACTCTTGTGATCAGTGTATAATGTAAAATGTTCTCCTATCAAGTAATGTTGCAACACCTTCAAGGCGAAGACCACTCCTGCTAACTCCAGGGCATGGGTAGCATAGTTCTACTCATTTTGTCTCATCTACCGTGACCCATAGGTGATCACTACTCACTCCTACATCTGAACTTTCCCAAGTCCAATCCGTGATGTATCATATTAGACTACAAACCCAATGCACTATTCTGGTTGCCTCAAGATGGGGTCACTTTTCAGTCTCTGCCTCAGCTCCTGATGGATCTACTGGTTTCTCTCTATCCACATGAATGGTCTTCCATTCATTGTTAATGATGACACGGGTACCACAACTCTAGAAAAGTGAGGAATCAATCTCCAGTTGTACCCAACCAAAGTAGAAGTCTCTCTCCCTTTGGGGAGGTAATCCTGGAAACATATTTCAAAAATTTATCCCAACACTCTACCACTCCTGTTAGAAAATAAAAACTCAAAACTCCTACTACCACGAGGGTATTTCTGGAAGAATCAAGAGCTATTGGTTGAACCATCCTATGCATGATTTTGTCATGTGATGCCTGTGTTTTCTTTTTTTACAACCACGGAAAACCCCATTCCAATGTTGTAGATAAAACACATCCTTTTTGACTAATAATGTTATTCTGAGTTTGAACTCTGGATGTATATTCCATACATAAACTAACGTCGTAAGGCCTCAATGCTGCTACCAAGAGGTTCCAACTAAAACTCTCATCTCAAGGGTCAGATCACACCATTGGTGTAAGTGTGATTATCAATTATCCTCTGAAAGGTATCTCCATACGTGAGGGTAAATTCAATGGTTTCACCAGAAATTATAGGTTTTTCACAGGATTCATGGATAGAAGGGCTGATTGGACCCTATGTCTATTAACATGAAAACTAGTAGTAGACACATACCGTACCTCGAATCATTCTGAGATCCATTGGGTCACACTATTTGACCACATGCAGCTACTCCCTTCCCTTGTCCATTAGCTCCCTAAGTCTGGTGGGGGCCACAAAGGGGGTGGTTGTAACATGTCAAAATGTACACCACCTCATCCAGATCTCCTAGATCTTCTTTCGCATATGAAGCCTTGAAAATTAGTCTATGCCTATCAAATTCTCTTCCTAAAACCATTTACACACCCATTTATCGGACACTAGCACTGGTTTCCTGCTTTCCCATTATTAAGATTCATTGGCTACATCCACACAACCAAAGAACATTCAACCACAAAGCTTCTCTCTAGCATTCAAACCTATGTATGAATTCATAGAGAAATAGTAATGGCTCAGATGTACCTAAACACACCTCACTCAGAGGTTCTATCCCTGAAGCACTGATAAAACGGTATTCATCAAGTACCTGGTATATTCAGTAAGCCTCAATGAATACTCAGCTACTGAATTGTCATCCTGCCAAAGCTACAGAAGCTCTAGGGAACTGTCATCCCTTATCTCTTTAAGGCAAGAGACCGCCTTATCTGTGGTATTTTCTCAAGATTGTCCACATAAAAGTCACCACTTCTCAGGATCAGGGTATCCTAAACACTATCATCACCATACTAAGCAACATAGAAGTATCTCTACCAGGACACCCATCTTATCGGATGGTGCGCTGGCTAGATCGAAAATCGGCCACCTCTTTAAGACAGTCCTTATCTGTCTGTAAGTCAGGCTCGCCTCAGAACTTATAGGGTATCTGATGCTAAAAAACATGTAAGTCACTAAGCCTACATGTGTCTTATACCAATACAGCTGGATGTAACTGCCGACCAACAAACATTAATATAGCTGACACAGTACCTGAAGGTACTATCTTTGGAAACAATCCACGTACTGAAGCCTCATCATTATATAGATCATCCTCATGCTCACTCACTGATAAAGACTAACAGCTAAAATCACCATCTTCTCTTGGTGTCTAAACTAGGTGGAAAACTCTAGCCACAACCTCCAGCCATTCCTTAGTTTCTTGGAAATCTATCTAACCATGAAACCTCAGAGGCCTCTCCAGCTGTATGTAATGAAACACACTTAGTCGTTGTGCATTCTTTACTGGTGGAGCTGGTGGTAATAGCTACCCAATGAGTAGTGGTGCTACTGGTACACCACCAGAAGGTGAAAATATAGTAAGAGGGCCCTACACTAAGGCATCATCACTGGGTGGGCCATAATCACATACTATCTCGGCAATCCTGGTTGGCAGTCTATGAGGCGACATCCTGATATGGAACAGGTGCACCACAGACATTAAGTTATACTTTGTTAGATGAATCCTCGAAAGGACAGGATAAAATTTTTAAAAGCACGTGATATCAATGCATCCATGTGCTAAGTCGGAAATCATAATTTAGGGTCCTTGTGTGTGGATACGTCAGCCGCCACACCAATACTGGACTCCTCTGACTGAAAAACACACTCATAACACTTAAAACTTTTTCCATGCGGATAAGATTTGAGTTCCAATTCTTCAGTAGAATCAAACTACTTTGATACCACTTTTTCATGACCTATCCCCCGGGGCTCATGATGTAACTACCCCAAGGCCACTTTCCGTAGTCCAGGGCTAGTAACTGGCACTGAATGGTACATTCCCTAAAACATGAAGGAATTTCCTTAAAACCTGTACAAACACACGGTTCGATAACATAACAAGAAGAAACTATGAAGCAAACTACTGTAGTAAAAAGGAGTGATGAAAGTAAAAGGGGCTGGAATAAAAGCCTAACTGAAATTACTAGTACAACTGAAAGGAAGAAGTAAAACTGAAAGAAACCATAAAACTATAAAAGAGAAAAGCAACTCTAGGATCATCCACCGTGGATCCAACCCAAAGGGTAGTTACAACTCGTGATCGGTATTCCCTCTATTATGTCACACCAAATGGTCTACCACGGATCCTACCTGAAGGGTAGGAACAGATCACCATCAGTAGTCCCTGCATCGCGTCACAAAAAATTGTCCACCTCCAAGCATTATCAAGTCCTGCTTCCCTCAGCCTCAATAAATGTCATACGTCATCTGAAAAAAAAACTAGGAGCGGGCGAAGCCCGTGAATGGGTGAGTATAATGATACTCAGTAGGGACTTCGAGACCCCATAGGTATTCTAAAGTTACACAAAGGAAAAACCATAGAGAAAGACATCAAATCTACTTAGTTATATCACATACATATACCTATGTTTTCAAGATATAATCATATCATACATGAGTGATGTATACTACAGGTGTAACACTACAAAGTTAGAAGTTCCACACAAGTAACACCACAAATATAATACCATGAAGGTAAAAGAATTAGTCAAAAAAGAGCCTTAGCTCAAAGCATGTATAAAACATAGAGAAATAGGATTATAATGCTGGCACAGATATGATCGCTATGAATACTTATTTCCAGCAATAGATTCTCAAGGCCTTGGAACATGTAACATTCCCAGTCACAACGTCAAACACTTCCACTACTGGAGAACTCCTCTTCTATCAAGTATATTGGGAATGCCCCGTCACACAAAGGCACTTCACACTATCCTTGAACTACTGAGGTAATCCTCTCCATCACGTAATGTGGGACTGCTGAGTCAAATAGAGACACTCCCCCACTGTGGCCATCTACGGTACTTCTCCCCATCACATACTGTGGTCATCGAGTCACTACGAGTCAAAAAGTCATCACTCATCATGTCTCAGTGAGTCGGAGGGTTCGGTACATAGAATTCTTGTGAGAACCCCTCCCCAAGACATAAATCATATTTCAACCAGCAAGAATCATAAAAAAGAAGAAAATTGATTATCTATAATGTCACAGGGGTTCCAATGAAGCAGATTGATCGTTAATCTGATTCTCGGTCTGTGCATTATTGGTATTTCAGTGACGAGGGCCTAGTTGGATTCTAGTGAGATACAACCCGACCATACTCCTTGTTTATCCAAAACACTCATGGAGAATTTCAAAAGGACTGTCTCACACTAAGGATCATGATGCCATAGACGGTTCATCAAACAGACGTACGATTCTCAAGATAACGCCCATAAAGTGTTTCTGGGCCTGGTTGGGCTAGAGTCTCATCTGACCCTATCAGACCGACCTAGCCCGACCTGGTCTGGGCTGGGCACAGTGGAATCGGATCAGTGGGATGAGGTCTGACCCGACCCATATAGGGTGTTCCTCACGGGCGGCCCGACCCGCATACGGCGGCCTGACCCATATATGGCCGCCCACAATGGTGGCCCGCCCTTATTGGGCGGCCGTCAAAGAGGCAGCCCGAACCGCAACGGGGTAGCCCGCTATGGCTGTGGGCTACTAGGGCGGTGGCCCGGTTGGGCGGTGTCCCGGTTTGGAAGTGGCCCGCTAGGGCACATCCCGTGGTGCTTTCTCCTGGAAGCTCAGGAGAGACGCCGCACTAAGATCCCGAACATCCAGAGGTTGTTCAGCCTTTGAAGTGGTAGTACCACGTGGGTGTTGCCCAGTCTTCGCAGAAACCACTGGATGTGAGGGTTCCTCCTTCTCCATCGCGGCTTCGGTTACTCTCTTCTAATCACCGGCGACGTGCGACAGCGCGCCACACTTGTCTTCTACTGCCAGCCGACGAGCCATCCTCCTTCTCCATCTGCTGCTGCTGAGAAGCTCAACCCTTTTGGACACTGGAAGCAGACGATGGCACGCCGCACCTCCTCCATATCTGACCAGTGACAGACGCTCCGATTTCCACAGTGGATTTGTGACACGACCTCCTCTAGAAGGGTGTGTTGGCGTGTCGCCTCCTTCATAGCTGGTCGGTGTCACCGCGCCGACGGTCCTCCATAGAAGTCATATAGGCAACAAGATGTGAAGGGTTCAGTCTGAGTTCATTAATCCTGCACCCTCCAAGTTAGCTCATGATCAATGGGATGAAAAATGGGTTTAACAATTTATTTTATTAAACAACAAAGAAAACCCTACAAGGATACCTCGTAACGACCTCCCGTAAAATGAATGATTCACGGATCAACTCGTTATTAGGTTGACTTGTGTTCTTCATATAATTTTCCAGAATGGGGAAGATGGAATATTTTAATGAAACATAAACGAATAAACCCCATACCTTGTAACCCATTCGAGAGAATTCACCTCTTGAAGGTGGGTTAGTGTTCTTCATTCCTGCAACAGGATTCCAATGATGTCGCTCATACGTCGTGCTCCGGTTCGTGGTTTGGTGTCATCCATCACCTCCCACTGCGTTGGATCATTTTTATAAGGGTCCAGTATTACGGTGCTCCTTCAGCACTTTGTTTCTTAGCGAAGTAGTTATAATACCCCTACCCAAGCTCCACATATATAGGAGGGAGGGTGTGTAAGTAGTGACGTTGGATTTTAATGTTGATCATCAATTAGGAAGCTTACTAATTCCACAACAACGTTGTTACATAGGGTTGGAAAGTCAAACCATTGATTGGCTTGACCTGTCCCTGGCCCCACCCCCTTTACTTTCCTGTTGGAGGATATGAAATAAAATTACAAAATTGTTTTATTTCAAACTATTTGTTAAATTTCAAAACATAACTTTATCTCCAAGCCTATTGTGGTCAATGTAAAGACTCCCTTAAGATAATCCCAGTACTGTAGATTAAACGGTGCCCTAATATTTTTAATCTGAGCACCGGTTCAAATGTTAGAAAATTCTGCTCACGCATTTACTGAACGTTCTAGAAAAAAAGCTCAATAAATTATTAACGTTCACTCTAGACCCACTCTAGTTGATGTTAGACTCTACCTAAGAAAAAAAACCCAAAAAACCCAACATTAATCTCAGATTTTCAATCCGAGTTACCATTTTGATGTTATGTATTTTACAATAAAATAATTGTCCCTAAATTATATTATATACAGGCCAAAACTTACTTTCACTGGTGGGACGTGCCGACCAATGTTAGTATCAGTCTAAAGAAATCATAAACTCACTAGTTTTGCGGTGGGCTCATATTTTAAATCTTAGTTACCATTCATGAGTTACAAGCATTAGAAAAATAAATAATTTTATTTAATAATTTTATTTACAATTATGACATTTCTGGGTTTTCTCACAGGAGGCCCATGCCAACTTGACTTAAGTCATGGCTTGTGTAAACCAACTATCTTTAGCACAATGATGTCCTCATATTTTTTATCCATGATATCATTTAATAGTTATTCCACTTTTTCAAGAAAACGTCTTTCTCGCACAATTTTAATGTTTAAAAAAAACTTCAACGGATCATTTTGGGCACATCGAGCCTCCGAATCACACGTCGTTAGATTTCACAGTCTCGATATAATTCTTTATAATTAAAAAAATATACTAAAATTTTGGTGCATTACAAGAAAAATCCTCTTCATAATATGAGGGACAATCTACTGGTGTTTATAATGATACTTTTAAACATACTCTAATTGGTAAATTTTAACAATGTGGAATGTTTTCCCATTCTTTTTCTTGCTTCCCAAAAATGTAAGTGCAAGTCCAAGATCATAGAAATGATATGTTTTCTATTTATAGTCCTAGGATGAAAAAAAATATCTGATTTTATATCAAATAATTACAATTAGGATTATTAGGACAATCCTAAACTTCCTTGGATGGAATAGAGAGTGATGAGACCTCATGTTCCACCTTTTTTCAATAGAATTTACATCATTTTCAGTAGTTCCCTATAGATGATCCATTAATTTCATTTGATGATTCCAATGGGTTTAACTAAGAATATATGGGTATGATTTATTATAAGTAATTTGATGAATTTTTTTTATAAGAAAGGATAAGAAGAATTGTTAAAAACATAAAGATTCAATTGGTTTAGTTAGTTAGTAATATATTGGATAAAGTCAAAAGAAGTCTTAACATTTCTACAAAATATAATCCAAATTTGAAATCACTATTTTTCAATACTCGAAGTGCTCTCTAAATTAATTAGTATAATAAATGATTTCTGGAATAAATCATCAGAAAACTATTGAACCAGTTGAACAACCATAATGATTCAAAAAATATTTGAAATTTATACAGCCAAAACGAGACTTAATCACGTCAATCTATATCGTCTAAAAAATAAATGGATGATGAACTATATACTAATATAAAATGTAAATAAATAGGTTTTGTATAATTCTTAGGAGGTGGATATAATAGTCAATAATTTTTACACAACCATTTCCATCCCTCAAATAATCATGAAGGGAAAAAATAATTCTAAATTGTTTTTGTTTTTGAAGGGACTACAAAAGAATACTATTTTTACCTATTTTCTTGAAGATCAAAATTTAAATACCATATTTTATGAAATATCTCAAAATAATTATTCTAATATGAATAAATTGTTATATTTTTAAACACATAATCTCATAGAGGAGTGTAGTGGAATCTTGTAAAATAGGATAAATCCCAAATCACCGGACCCCGAGGGGTTTTTATTCACGAAACTTTATAGGTTAGTATTTCATAGATTAATTGTTTGTGTGATGTCGGAAACTTTATTAATTTTATTCATTTACCTTTACCTAAAAAATTGAGTAAAGGTGTTACCCATCCCACTATAGTTTTATGTCATCTTGTAGATATATCAACTACCCACAATATTTGTATGGTTGAATAAATTCATGTTAGTTTGCGTAAGATATTTTTCTCAATAAACTATCTTATTTTGGAAAAAGCAATATGTTCAAGAAGTCCCAATTATATTTGTAAGAATATTTAGTTCCATGGGTATGGGGTATTTCATTGTTATTCCAAAGGGAAAACTAATTTTCAACTTTTTAAACTAAAGTGATGAATTAAATGATTCCAAAATGTATATAGAATAACAACATGACCAAGTCAGTCTTATAGTGAGTTTCAAAATTATGATGAATTCATTAATGAGGTGGAGGCAGATTTTGTTATGGTTCATGAATAAATAAATGATACTAATGTGAATCCTTCTGAAACATGTATCTAAGTTAGGCTTTCCTAGTAATAGAATCTCCTTGATAAATATGAATTGGAATTCATATATCAGAATTATTACATTGTTCAAGAACATATTTTGACCTCAATTGAGGAATCTGAATCATGAGATCGAATCTTGGACCCATATAGTGATGAGGAAATGTTTGTTTTCACCTGACTACACTAAATCCATAATTTTCTAATAGTTGATGAATAAGCTACTAAAAGAACTAATACATTTTGATGTTGTTCTAAAACACCAGTACAATATTTTAATCATTTATTAAAAAACAAACCTTGAATCAATATCACTCAACATTAAACCCCCATCCACCAACCCCATCCCCTAACCCCTTGCTACCTCTACACTACCCCACCAATTCTAACACTCTAGTTACCCAATTTCAATCCTTGATGGACCCTTTTTCCTTTGAAACTATTGATTCACCTCTTTCCCCCTCCCCAATACTCTTATTTCCCCCATTAAACATCTAATTCTCTACTTCTCCCCCTAACCCATGAAAAACATAAAATATACATCAACACATATCTCCTCACCCCCACCCCTTGATCAATCAACATCCTTACCCTAAATGTGGACACCCCTCATTTACCTTCATCCCGAGCCCTCAGTAACCCTCCCTTATCCCATGTAGCCTCTCCCCTTTACAATTTACCTTTTTCTACTATGAAACCAGTGTAAATATGTGTTACTATTCATCTAGTATCACCTCTCCCACACCCTCTACTCCTTATTTGAATTCCATGGTCAATCTCCCTCATTCTTAGTCCTTTTACCCACCATTGGTTTTTATCAATACATTTAGGTTTTTCAAAAATAACTATCACTTTTTTATTTATTTTAGGGGATATAAATACCTTATACTTATATTCTACTTAGGTTTATTTAATGATATTTTTCTAGTGGGTATTTAGGTTGAATGGTAAGTTGATATTAAGAGAAACATCATTCCATCACTATCAATCCCTAACTGCGAAGCCACTGAGCACTTTTGGGAACTCATGAACCCTCTCCATCGAAGAAATTAACAATTGATTATATTATTGATTTATTATAAAATATTAATTCCTTTTAAAACTTCTTTATTTTAGTTATGTGTTTTAATTTTCATTAATGATGCCTAGGATCATTGTGATATATAAATATTATAAATTTTATATGTTATAAATTTCAATTTGATTAGTAATAATTTTTTAAATTACATAATATTTATTTTCTGTTATAATTTTAATTAAAAAACTGTGGATACATTGTGAAATATGGTTATCAGTAATTCCATATGTTTTTTTAAAAATACATTTTTATTTTTTAAAAGTACAGAATATTCGTTAATTTTTTTCTATTTTCATTTAATGAATTTTATGAACATTTTGATATATGGATATTATTAATTTTTATATTATTCTTTACAAATAAATTTGATGTTTTAAAAAATGTGTGATATTTATTATGTGTTATTTTTTTTTGTTTAACAAAGTTTATACACATTAAAATATGTGAATACATATTGGATCACATTAACAAAGAATAAAACATAGTATGATAAATGTTTGGAAGAGTTTTTATATTTTTTAATTTTCAACAAAATTTTTATTGTGAAAATAAGATATAAATGAAATATTTGTTTATTTAGAATACCATAGAAGAGACATGAAATTTATGAACCATTGATATTAAGTAAAGTAATTGATTAATATTTTTTCTTGATTTGGAATGAAAAATTTAATGTTACAAAATTTTTGACCATTGATGTTTTTAATTAGAATGATCATCCAACATTAAAAAAAATTGATGATGAAATAAAAAACCTAATAATTTATGCTTTTTATACATCAAGAAAACTACATCCGCATCATAAAATATCAGAACAACTCGTTCTGGATGCTATAAATTGTAACCTAAAAAATTATGGTTTTAGAACTATATGAGAACCATATCATGATAATAACATATAATGGATTAATATAATTAATTCTATAAACACTAATGTATGTGAGAACTTCACGGAGTAGAAAAATTTGTTTTATGATTTATTGGATGATTGACATCATGAGATTTATGGTGGATTTATGAAATATTCAAAAAAATATTTTTCATTTTTGTAGTACCAAATCAATTACCTTCAAGGAATTGTAAATAAGGATATGTAAATAATATTGGAATTTTTTCGTGATGAATTTCTAGATTCTATGATCTTTTATTATTAATATTATATAATTTTTTAAAATAACATGGTCTTGATTATAAAAAAATAAACACTATTCCAATTAATTTATTATTTATTGGGGAGAGGATTCAATGAGAAAGTACATAATAAAATGTGTGTATTATAAATGGTATTCAACTGATGATGTTGGATATATGAATCAAAATAATACAATAATTATGAACAAAAATATCAAATAATCAATTAATTTTAATTATTTCCCTTTAAAATATTTACTACAATGATTATCAGGTCATCAAAATATTTTGGGCACATGAAGTGGAATTTTCATGAAAATAATGACACTGGGTTAATGTGACATCCATGAGATTCAAAAAAATTAATAAATTTGATTAATTATATCTATATTTTATATATAATCATATGATTATTTGATTGGGTTTGTTTTCTTATGGGTTCGTCTGATTTGGGAAATTGTGCACCAGTTATAACATTTGGTGGGATATTTTGATCCTTCAAAATATAACATGGTGGATGTTTATGAAACAAACGTCTTAAATCATTTGAGGATGATTAATTGTAACGCCCCGACCCCAGCTACCCAGAGTCGGGGCATTACTTCGTAGCATTGGCATGATCAAAAAAGATCAAGTCTCGAAAGACCGATTAGTTTAGTAGCCTTGGAAAAACTAGATACATTCGTAAACGTTACATTACATCATAAAGTGAAAAACTACAATAACAAAGTCTCCATAGTCCACACTCATATCCTCTTCTGACTATCCCTACAGGTCATTCATAAAATACTTCTTCACATCCTGGAAAATATTAAAACATTGAAAGGGGTGAGCTCAGATGCTCAGTAAGGATAACAATATTGGGGAAGCTTTCATAAATAAACATTAACATTTAAGGCAATGTATAACTAAAACAAAATCCTTTTAAACTTGAAAATCAACATAATATGGAAAAAGTAAATTGAGATAATGTCGTTCACTTCTTCACATGGATATTCTACTGGTCGAATAATCACATGCAAAATCAATGACCACTTTCATAATGAGGGAATGTATAATGCCGGACATTCTGAAACATTTTGTCAAGGCCTCGGCCAAGACGTCTAAAATTATTAAGGCCACGGCCAAAACCATAAATCAAATTGGGAAAGGGCCTCGTCCAATTCCACGTCTAGTTGTCTCATGAGACCTTCGGATGCATCGAGGAGCTATAACGGGCTCCACCCGTCACTTATTAAGTCCAATACATTCCTCATATGAATAGGTTTAAACATATCATAAACCATAACATAATCGTATCACATAAAACATGCATAAAGGAAAAATAAAATTTCCACATTTCAATCACAAGATATCAATACAACACATTGATATAAAAAACTCTTTCAAAACCATTTTCAATACCAAAATAAAAGAAAGTTAAAACTTTGTATTTATTTTTCATTAAAAAAAAGTGATGGCTTGTAGAGGAAGATGAAACTCAAATAATGGTCACGGCGGCGGAGAAGTCATTGTTTCCGCATATGTACGGAATGAAAAACATTCCCTTTTTTTCATTTAGTAAAACACTTCATAGAAAAAGATTCCTTTTGTATAAAACTAAAAGTCAAAGGAGTTTATACACCGTATAAAAGAAAGTTGTGTATAAAACGAAATATGCCTCAATGAAAGGAGATTGAGACGAAGTCCTTAAAAAGATCATTTTTAAAATAAAATAGATCTATTATGTGTATTCACTATAGGTACACATAAAGAAAGTAAAAATACAAAATAATACATAATAATATCATGACATAATTTGAAAGTAGGAGATTAACCCAAAGAATGGAAGTTGGGTTAAGAAATTCCCTTACCTCGTATCTGACTTGACTCAACCGTTCTTTAAACTCCTGAATAATAAACTAGAGTTAATATATACCTTATTAAGAACCATTTTCAATTTCATTATCCTTTTTATATCACTTATTACAATGATATGAACATTATGTAATTATTTAAGTTAATAACGGTAGTTTTGTCGATCTTTGGTACTTGAGTCAACAATAAACTTCTTATAATTACAAGTTGTTTATGTGGTAGAATATCCATTATCTCCAGAATTATATTCATGATTTAGATGTCATATATATCTTATATATCCAGTATATACATTCATTTATAATATTACGTAACATTTAGAGATAATAAATGAAATGCACCGTTCATGGAGACGGTAAGCCGTACGTACGCATGAACGCTACTTTCATTTCAATTTCATATTTAATGGAACAAAATCATAATGATATAAATGTATAATATAATTCCAGTATAATATAGTGTATAATACCATTTAATCCATCCTTTATACATCCCACATATGGCATTAACGATTCAAATCACTTTGAGGGGGCGGTAGTCCGCACTTCCTAAAATGAAATTATCGCGTTTTACCCATAATGGAAATCATAAAGTATGCCATAAATGAGAAATACAGAAGCATAAGTAAAACATAAACATATTATATATCATATATAAAAATAGTGACATTTTAATGGCCACCTTTGAAAGTGTTATATGAGTGTTGAACAATCATCGTTTCGTGAGGAAGAAATTCTCCATCCACAGAAACCGTATGTTCTTTAACCATTAGATGTAGGTGAGTGTAAGTGTAGCTCGAATACTTCTTATAACAACATCCTATTATATTTAGGATACTGGTTTTGTTACAAAAGAAATGAATAAAAAGAGTTTAGGGGGTTGCAGAAGAAAAATAAAACAAAACAACATTAGAGAAGACATTACCTCAAAATCGGGTAACTCTTTTTGATTTGAGCCAAAGGCTTCCTTGGGAAGAGTTCTGCCCAAATTGAGGCTTTTATGAGTAAGAGGGGGAAGTTGGGAGAGTATTTGGGCATAGGTTGGCCGAGCCAAATGGCTTGAAGGTGTGAATAAGGGGGGAGAGGTGGGGGACTTTTATAAGTGGAGAGGAGGGGCTCTTTTGGAAAGATTGAAATGTTACATTATTATAAAATGCTTTTCGGATTCTAAAGGTCCCACACTTATATAATTCGTGTCTAAGGTGATAAGGGTTCGAAATATCTTCATCCAATAGGCTTTGGACAAGTGTACACCTTGGATTTTGCATTATCTTCTCATTTTATTTAAATCGTTAAATAATGAGGTCATCGCTGCATCATTATTATGTCATATATAATTTAATTTATTTAATGTCTAAAAATTATAAAAAAAATACTATGATGTAGGAAATCTTTTTATATTTCCAATGACTTTTTATAATCAAAATTTGGACTTGTATAACCCCACTAAAAATTTATTTTAGTAAAACAATTTATGTTAGTGTCATTTTCACTTTAACATTAAATAAAAATATATTAATGTCATTTTCCAACTAAAGTGGCTCCATGGGGTCCCCAATTTGGCCCATGGATTGTCTTTGTCGGCCATGACTCACCCAATAGGTGCAGGACAAGTGTCATGGTGTTTTCACATTCTTATAATACCATTTTTACCTTAAACTACACTAATTACCTCTAATCGCGATTAATGAAAAAAAGGTACTATTCACCAAAAAATTATTTTAATCTCATTGAACCACATTTTACTTCTTAATTAAAACCATGTATGTCGGATTTTTGAAAATCAAATCACAGAAGTGGTAATATTTCATTTAAACGAAAAATCATTTATTTAACTACCACTTAGTGGTTTCACTATTCATCAAAAATTGAAATTTTTCAGAACAATGCAAAAATTTCACCCTAAGCTATAATTGATATTCCGAATTCAAAAATGATGTCTATTTTACAAAATTCCAAACATATATGTTGCATTAATTAATTTTATAATTAATTCCCGCTGTCACAATAAATAGCGTGTTTTTAAGAAACAATTTATATCAAAAGATTGGCAATTGTTTATGTCCAATTTCAATGTTAAATTAATTCTAATGACCACCATTGGATAAAATGGTAAAAATATATTTTAATTATACTTTAAAACCACTAAATAGTATAATTTATCACTATAAATTATTTTGATTAAAAAAGTTGTTTTTAAGTAATTTTCACTATTCATAAAAAATTAGAAGTTCTCAGAAAAATACCAAAAATTCAACATAGGCTAATTTCGATATTACGAATAAAAAAATGAAGTCCATTTTGAAATATAAAATTTCTATAATTTTAAAAGGTGGTTATTACTATTCATAACGGCTACATTAATTAGTCGCGGTGTTTTAGAACTCGAACTTGCGTACAATGCAAGCTATTGCATTATTGAAAGAGAGGCATATCGTGGAAGCTTGGGGTGTTACATTCTCCCCTCCTTCAATAAATTGCGTCCTCGCAATTTGAAATTTTTCTTTGAAAATAAAAGGTTGAAAAGAGAAAATACCTTTGAGGAAAACCCACATCGGAAATAAGGTTAATAAATATATAACATTAAAAGAAAGCAAGATAAGTACAAAGGTCACCCGATATAGCCCATTCTAGGATTATATGAAAATATGGATATGGAGGAGAAAAAAACCATCAAGGTCTGATGGAGAGTTATAGAAAGCAGGATTAGGAGAAAGTTTAACCACAAGAAAATCACAAACTTGTGATTGGTTAAACGGTCATTGAATCCCCAGTTGGAAAAGTTAACCGACAACATTTTTGTTTTAAGTTACCTTTTATAATGTTGAGGAATTTATTTTGGAGATTTACTAAGAACGTAAGGGAATATACATACTTGTTATGTATACTTTCATTCGTTAGTAAATTTTTACCACAAACCCAACTTTTACTCCAAATGGTAATGGAACTCAAAAATATTCTATTTATCCTAATTGTATAAGGTTAAAAATGTTAACACATACCATTTAGATTAGTAAAACTATTTTGTAATAACCAGGGACTTCCTGTAGGCTAGTGGTAGGAAATAAAGGTTTGTCTCACTATGGTTATGGGTTCGATTCCTGCAGCTTTGTCCGACGCGACGGGTTATTCCCCACCCTGCAGGTTGTCCTTTTCCTAAAACTATAGTATTATAATATTCCAAAAATAATCTTCAGAAATGCTTTAACCTTAAACAATACTATCCAAAGATCAACTTAATCCACTCCAACCTTTATAATTATCCAAAATACCTCTGTCCAAACTTTCTCTAAAAGGTCTCTTAATTCCAAAATCAATTTATCAGATTCCCCAAACAAAGAAAAGTTTCTCTTATTGTCACATACTAAAAATATGACTACCTTAATCATATTACCTTAATCAAAAAGTACTGCAGTACAATCCTTATATACTCCATAATTATTATAACAAGTACATCATTGATACAACACTCAAATTACAAAATTCATTAATAACAACATAAGAACTCTAATCATTCCTCCTCATCTGTGGTAGTATCATAACTTGATTATTATCCAATAACATCATTTGAGACATACTCTGATGATTTGAACATTGGTTTGCGTAGTGTCCCCACTCCTTGCAGATGAAGCATTGTATATTTGAAACCTTTTTCTTACCCTTGCAGTCACGCACTCGGTGTCCTTTTTCTCCACACTTATAACAAACTCCCATTCCCTTCAGGCAAATTCCAAGGTGTTTCTTCCCACAGTTATCACATATTGGAAAATTCTTCTTTTCCCTCGTCCCTTTATCCATCATTCTCTCTTCCATCCTTTTCTTCTCTTTCATCCCTTCAAATCCATAAGACTCAGAGAATTCTCTACTTATCTTATTAACACATGATATTATTTCTTCATATGTCGATAACACATGGGAGAATATTTCCCTTCTAAATGTTGGATTAATACCATGAAAGATATGATCCTTCTTACTCTTTGGATCATACGTATTGATGGAGTTCACCTTACTTCTACTGGGAGACATTTCTATACAATGCCATAAACTAGATTAGTTTATGAATCAAAATACATAATTCCATACTTATAAAATACTTAACATAAATTGAACTATTTATGGATATAATCCATAATCATAAAAAGGTTTTATTGGAGGAGGTATATAATCATAACCGTTCATAGTGGTTTGTAAAGAAAACGAGAATTATCCTAAGCATATCCCCCGGGAGTGTCGTAACCAAGAGTGCAGCAAGGCCCGTTGTCGTACACCAGTTCCCGTTTGAGTCTAGCTCAAAGCGGTGTTTTCGGGTTTTACCCCTAGGTACATCTGTGCCAGAGCCGCCTCTACCTGCTCGTATCCAGACAGGGATGTATTGCTCGGAAAACTCACAACATCTCTACAATACCAAAATTCTAGAAAGTTCTTATATACTAATCCTCAAAGTCTATCTTCGGGCTATGTGCTCTAATCGGAGTTTATCTAAATATAGCTTTCAAGGTTAGTACTAAACTGCCTCTGATACCAACTATAACGCCCCGACCCCAGCTACCCAGAGTCTGTGCATTACTTTGTAACATTGGCATGATCACAAAAGATCAAGTCTCGAATGACCGATTAGTTTAGTAGCCTTGGAAACACTAGATACATTCGTAAATGTTACATTACATCATAAAGTGAAAAACTACAATAACAAAGTCTCCATAGTCCACACTCATATCCTCTTCTGACTATCCCTGCAGGTCATTCATAAAATACTTCTTCACATCCTGGAAAATATTAAAACATTGAAAGGGGTGAGCTCAGATGCTCAGTAAGGATAACAATATTGCGGAAGCTTTCATAAATAAACATTAACATTTAAGGCAATGCATAACTAAAACAAAAGCCTTTTAAACTTGAACTTCAACATAATATGGCAAAAGTAAATTGAGATAATTCCATTCACTTCTTCACATGGATATTCTACTGGTCGAATAATCACATGCAAAATCAATAACCACTTTCATAATGAGGGAATGTATAATGTCGGACATTCTGAAACATTTTGTCAAGGCCTCGGCCAAGACGTCTAAAATGATTAAGGCCACGGCCAAAACCATAAATCAAATTGGGAAAGTTCCTCTGCCAATTCCACGTCTAGTTGTATCATGAGACCTTCCGATGCATCGAGGAGCTATAGCGGGCTCCACCTGTCACTTATTAAGTCCAATACATTCCTCATATGAATAGGTTTAAACATATCATAAACCATAACATAATCGTATCACATAAAACATACATAAAGGAAACATAAAATTTCCACATTTCAATCACAAGATATCAATACAACACATTGATATAAAAAACGCTTTCAAAACCATTTTCAATACCAAAATAAAAGAATGTTAAAACTTTGTATTTATTTTTCATTAAAAAAAAGTGATGGCTTGTAGAGGAAGCCGAAACTCAAATAATGGTCACGGTGGCAGAGAAGTCATTGTCGCCGCATATGTACGGAAAGAAAAACATTCCCTTTTTTCATTTAGTAAAACGCTTCGTAGAAAAAGATTCCTTTTTTATAAAAGTAAAAGTCAAAGGAGTTTATACACCGTATAAAAGAAAGTTGTGTATAAAACGAAATATGCCTCAATGAAAGGAGATTGAGACGAAGTCCTTAAAAATATCATTTTTAAAATAAAATAGATATATTATGTGTATTCACTATAGGTACACATAAAGAAAGTAAAAATACAAAATAATACATAATAATATCATGACATAATTTGAAAGTAGGAGATTAACCCAAAGAATGGAAGTTGGGTTAAGAAATTCCCTTACCTCGTATCTGACTTGACTCAACCGTTCTTTAAACTCCTGAATAATAAACTAGAGTTAATATATACCTTATTAAGAACCATTTTCAATTTCATTATCCTTTTTATATCACTTATTACAATGATATGAACATTATGTAATTATTTAAGTTAATAACGGTAGTTTTGTCGATCTTTGGTACTTGAGTCAACAATAAACTTCTTATAATTACAAGTTGTTTATGTGGTAGAATATCCATTATCTCAAGAATTATATTCATGATTTATATGTCATATATATCTTATATATCCAGTATATACATTCATTTATAATATTACGTAGCATTTAGAGATAATAAATGAAATGCACCGTTCATGGAGACGGTAAGCCGTACGTACGCATGAACACTACTTTCATTTCAATTTCATATTTAATGGAACAAAATCATAATGATATAAATGTATAATATAATTCCAGTATAATATAGTGTATAATACCATTTACTCCATCCTTTATACATCCCACATATGGCATTAACGATTCAAATCACTTTGAGGGGGCGGTAGTCCGCACTTCCTAAAATGAAATTATCGCATTTTACCCATAATGGAAATCATAAAGTATGCCATAAATGAGAAATACAGAAGCATAAGTAAAACATAAACATATTATATATCATATATAAAAATAGTGACATCTTAATGGACACCTTTGAAGGTGTTATATGAGTGTTGAACAATCATCGTTTCGTGAGGCAGAAATTCGCCATCCATAGAAACCGTATGTTCTTTAACCTTTAGATGTATGTGTGTGTAAGTGTATCTCGAATACTTCTTATACAAACATCCTAGTATATTGAGGATACTGGTGTTGTTACAAAATAAATGAATAAAAAGAGTTTAGGGGGTTGGAGAAGAAAAATAAAACAAAACAACATTAGAGAAGATATTACCTCAAAATCGGGTAACTCTTTTTGATTTGATCCAAAGGCTTCCTTGGGAAGAGTTCTGCCCAAAGTGAGGCTTCTAGGAGTAAGAGGGGGATGTTGGGAGAGTATTTGGGCAGAGTTTGGCCGAGCCAAATGGCTTGAAGGTGTGAATAAGGGGGGAGAGGTGGGGGCCTTTTATAAGTGGAGAGGAGGGGCTCTTTTGGAAAGATTGAAATGTTACATTATTATAAAATGCTTTTCGGATTCTAAAGGTCCCAAACTTATATAATTCGTGTCTAAGGTGATAAGGGTTCAAAATCTCTTCATCCAATAGGCTTTGGACAAGTTTAAGCCTTGTATGTTGCATTATCTTCTCATTTTATTTAAATCGTTAAATAATGAGGTCATCGCTGCATCATTATTATGTCATATATAATTTAATTTATTTAATGTCTAAAAATTATAAAAAAAGTACTATGATGTAGGAAATCTTTTTATCTTTCCAATGACTATTTATAATCAAAATTTTGACTTGTATAACCCCACTAAAAAATTATTTTAGTAAATTAATTTATGTTAGTGTCATTTTCACTTTAACATTAAATAAAAATATATTAATGTCATTTTCCAACTAAAGTGGCTCCATGGGGTCCCCAATTTGGCCCATGGCTTTTCTTCGTCGGCGATGACTCTCCCAATAGGTGCAGGACAAGTGTCATGGTTTTTTCACATTCTTATAATACCATTTTTACCTTAAACTACACTAATTACCTCTAATCGCGATTAATGAAAAAAAGTTACTATTCACTAAAAAATTATTTTAATCTCATTGAACCAAATTTTACTTCTTAATGACAACCATGTATGTCGGATTTTTGAAAATCAAATCACAGAAGTGGTAATATTTCATTTAAACGAAAAATCAGTTATTTAACTACCACTTAGTGGTTTCACTATTCATCAAAAATTGAAATTTTTCAGAACAATGCCAAAATTTCACCCTAAGCTATAATTGATATTCTGAATTCAAAAATGATGTCTATTTTACAAAATTCCAAACATATATGTTGCATTAATTAATTTTATAATTAATTCCCGCTGTCACAATAAATAGCGTGTTTTTAAGAAACAATTTATATCAAAAGATTGGCAATTGTTTATGTCCAATTTCAATGTTAAATTAATTCTAATGACCACCATTGGATAAAATGGTAAAAATATATTCTAATTATACTTTAAAACCACTAAACAGTATAATTTTTCACTATAAATTATTTTGATTAAAAAAGTTGTTTTTAAGTAATTTTCACTATTCATTAAAAATTAGAAGTTTTCAGAAAAATACCAAAAATTCAACATAGGCTAATTTCGATATTACGAATACAAAAATGAAGTCCATTTTGAAATATAAAATTTCTATAATTTTAAAAGGTGGTTATTACTATTCATAACGGCTACTTTAATTAGTCGCGGTGTTTTAGAACTCGAACTTGCGTACAGTGCAAGCTATTGCATTATTGAAAGAGAGGCGTATCGTGGAAGCTTGGGGTGTTACATTAATTGATAGAAAATACTAAAAATTATATTTTTGTATACTTTCATCTCCATAATGAATATTTAGTGAATTTTTAGAGGAATGGTTTTGAGACATATGATGCATCCTTGAGAACAATGTTACAAATGCATGATGTATTATTGTAGATAATTAAGGACATCCTTGGTCATGGAAACTTATTTGGTTGGAACATATACATGTGTTTGGATTTCCAATTTATAAAATTGATTATAATCAAGAAAAATTTCCTTATAGTAAAAATGTTCTTCTTATGTAATGATATATTTCTCAATTCATCACATTTTTTAAGTTAAAAAAGTAAATATTGAATGGGTCTATTGATCATAGGCCACCATAAAACATAAGTAAATTTTTTGAAATATATAATAATATATGAAATGTTAAAAAATTGAAGTTCCATCATTTGAAATATAGTGGTATAAAATATTATTGTTCTTCATTAATTGATAACAAAACACAATAATTGAATAAATAAAGAATATACTTCAAACATCCATCTTGAAAATTTAAATTTCTCAATTTTAATAATGAATCTATGAATATTGAAAAAAAAATGATTTTGAATATTTTATATCGACCTTAATTAATGGAAATGATAATTAGATGGACCATCATAAGGATTTGAAATAATTACACACAATGAATATAAATTGTGTCATATGGCCAGATCACAATGGAATGTACTACAAAATCTTTTTATCAAAAAATGATAATGACACAATTCATATAATTTTTAAACATTTAGATTTATATGATTTGTATTAAAGTAATATCTCAAGGTTTTTTGACACATGTAATTTGTTACATGGATGTTAAATACACGTTCTTATTATTTTATTATCACAATTACTACCATTTTCATTGGATACATTTCTTTTCAAAAACTTATTTTACAGTTTAACTTAAAATTATCAAATTAATTAGACAAGTATGTTATAAAACACTCTTCCATTTGATATTAACAACATTCAGCATAGATTTACCCTAAAACATTATTCAATAGAGTTGATCTTTCCTCCTTCTCTTTTTACTATAATGATTCCATTGACTACGTATTTAGTCAAGGAAACTACATTAGGAGGTCCCATACATTGTCAATTGATGTATCCAATTGAAAGGTAAATTATTTATTTTCTTCTCATCATACATATAAAATTATAGTAACTTCATTAAATATATAATTAAGTTTATTATTATTTATTTCAATGATAGTTGGTAATTTGAAATCATAAGTGAAATATAATGCCCATCCATAAGTCTCTATTTAGGAAGGGTATTTACTAGAGGATTTCTATTAATTTTTTTCTGTATAATTGAATAATTTTTAGAAAATAATCAATTTATTTGGATGTGTTGAATATATACCATCTATATCTCAACTACGAATGAAAAAAATCATTCATACTATTGTCAATCTGTTGAAAGGATCTCAAATATTACAGTGATAGAAATTAAATTATTATAGGCACATAGACATATGGCACTAAATACTGAATTATTGAATTCATTTATTAAATATCTCATGATAAAAATAAATTGAAAACAAAGATATCAAAAATGAAATTAGGAAAATATAAAAGACATGCTAATAAAAATGTTGTAGAATTGTTTTCATGTCATATAAATTTATAAATGTTTCAATCAAAATTATTATTATGTTGAGACACATGTTTTTTAAATTTAATAATATATATTATATTTTATATATTATGAATAATTTTATTCAGGCTGAGTTATGAGAATATTTTATGTTTCTAGCTCGAAGTCCTCTAAAGATTCATTTAATGCATGACACATATATTGTGAATAGATTCAAAAATCAAACAATAGATCATTATTAGGGATTATAATCACAATATATTTATATATTTATAGTTTTCAATGTGGTATACTATATAACTTTTATTGATATTTTTGAATTAAACAATGACAATAATTTCGAAAATATTATATTCAAAATAAAGTGGATCAATATTATTAGTGGTATTAAAATAGATTCCTTAAAACTTTATTTTGTAAAATTATCCATCATGATAGATTTTAGTGACCATTAAATACAAAATCTGTATATATTCACATCAAAAGGTTAAATAGTATGTTATCTGAAAGATTACATGGGTGATGGGTGGAGGTTTTTTATTCATATAAAAAATAGAGTAGTTTGATATGAGAGATGAAGGGAAAGACATGAACTCTAACATTAAATCAAAACAACAGAAAGAATATAACATATTTTCCATCATGAAATTTAAATATATTATTCTTTCAAGGTTTGATGGAGTAGATGACGTAATGGATCATAAATATATGGAAATGATTAGATGGAAAAAATGATTGTATGCGTAGTTATACATTAACATATCAACCCCTAATGTTATATTTCATTCATTTCCAGAATTCTGGTTTAGTTATCATATCCAAAATGATTTTTATTAATTATTTGATTATTTTTGAAAAATTAAATGTCAAATTTCATTATATGTGAAGGCATTCACAATGATACCTATGTAAATTTTTTTTTTTCGGTACTGTTCATCTGTTATAAATTCTAAATTTATTTTTTTCCCGACTATTTTTATATATATGATCTTAAGTTATTTATTTTGATTAAATGATACTAAATCCAATGTATAAGCATTTTTAATTTTTTATTCGACATCCATTTTATGTTCCCTCAACCACAAAGAGACTTGGAGGTCCATCATGCTCTCTCTATATTGAATTTGGGACACACTATATCTTCTACCTGTTAGTATTTTACACACACTCCATCTCCCCCCCATCTGGGTATGGAAGACCCTCCATCTTCATCCGATTAAAATATGGAACATTTCCTCCATATTCAACTGGTTCAACATATAGATATCTCACAATGAGGGAACATGTGGTTACTACTATCTCATCATGTGGATATTAGAGGGTGATAATTATAGGTATAAATTTTAATATGAATAATGTTGTTGTACATTTTAATATTAATAAATATTTTTCATATAAAATATGTAAAAATGGTTCTAGCCTGAAAAATATTAATATTTCATTTTTTTGTAATGTAAATTGATTGAATATATTTTTCATATTTTAATTTTATGGGTTACCCAAAGAAGATTACATCTGATTATATTGTCCAAATTCTAGAGTAGTTAGAAGATGGTTTAGTTAAACTTCTGATTACATGTTTTAATTAGAGAAATATGACTCAATATTATAATAATGAATTATTTTCTTCATTGATAATTCAAAAATTGATTTATTAAGTCTCAATTATATGAAATGATTTAAATAAAATAAAATATTTTATAAATGAGCCTTTTTGTACATATGTCATTCCACATTATATTTTTCTAATATTATATCATGATAGTGGATGTTTAAAATTTTTGGTAAAAATTGAATGCTTTTAAATTCGTTTTAGGAAATGAATTGTATGATACATCATTGACCATATAACAATAGTATTATTTGGTAAAAATGAAAACATAGAGATCAGTGAAGTGTGTTTGGTTATAGATATCACTATGATAAGAACATGGTATTAAAATATATGTTAATATATCAATATAATTTTACATATATACATTCATATGAAATGAATTTAGCATTACATACATAAAAATTAAATTATATGCTATTTATTTTAGTATGTATAATGAATAAGTGTATGTATTATAGAAAAACATAACACCCAACACTGCATACTCAATGATTTTATCCTGAATCAGATCATCTAGGGTAAAATTTATATTAGTTTAGATATTTATTAAATAACATTTTTGATTTCAAAAATTTAACTTTTTATTTATCATTGTTGAATATAGTAAAAAAATATCACAGTAATTATCTTTAACAAAACAGTAGTTGGATGTTTATATAAAATATGATGGTAGTTTTGGGAATTATCCTACCATAGAAGTTTGGGTTTGGATTTATTGATAATTGAAATAATATTTTGTATTTTTTTCCATTGTGAATATGTATTTATTTATATATATGTTTTAAATATAAATTATATATGAAAATAAATTAACAATGTGATTTAAAACACATGATGTATTTATTAGTCACAAAAGAAGATAAAATTGGTCATATCCTTGGGAAGAAGAATCTTGATCATGAGTGAAGGATGGGTTCAAGACTAGTTTTTATGAATTATTTGGTTGGTCACTCTGTATTTAATCTAAATCTACTCCAAGATATTGTAACTCAATTCCTAGATATAATCAGAGGATGTTTATAGAAATTAAATTAATAATTGAATAATAATTTAGAAATATACAGAAAAAAGGTCTCCTATAAGGATGTTGGATATAAAAGTCATTACTCTTTAAAATAATTAGTTGATTTATATTAGAAGGTTGATGAGATGTATCTTAGTTGATATTTAATTGGTTTGTGGTTTGAGTGAGTAGGTAACTAAATACACATCATAATGATTTCGTATGAAAAAATTGATTGGGTTTACTTTTAAATTAAAATATAAATAGTTGTTTAATTTTTCTCAAAATTTTCATAAATGTTCTAGTAAAACTGTGTGAAAATAAAAAAAAGAGATTATGTAAATCATACATTGTTGGGTAGTGATGATGGTTAGCATAAGATTCAGTGATTGCGATGTGGGACTTATATAATGAATGAATAAAACAATGAAGTGGTGACTGAAAACCATATTGTGTTCTGTGGTTGGGGTTATATATCATTCTATTACAAAGAATTAAATATACATATCCAGTAGGTTTTCTATATTTTCTTTTGATATTTCCCCTATAATCTCTACGCATAGGCTCTTATGGGATATTTTTTAAATTATTCCATGAAATGTCTTGTTTTAATGTTTAATTACTTTTCCCTATTCTTTTATGTTTTAATTAGATTTGGGTTGGCTAGTAAGTGATTAAATTGATTAAAGAAGAGGTTATAGTACTCATATTTTAGAATGGAGAGTTTGGTTTTCCCATATAAAGTGTAGGATTGAGGTAAATCATTGGTTTATAAAATAAAATATTCTTTTATAATAAATATGAGTTCCTAATTTATGTATTTCATGAGGTTTAGATATTTATATATTTATAAATAATAATAAATAAATGATTGACTTCATGAATATGAGTGATTTGAAAATTTAATGAAAAAATATATTGATGTACTCCTCGCATTAAATGTTTCTTATGGTAATGGGTTCATTTTATTTTATTTCATTAAGTTATCATTATTATATAATGTTTCAAACCTATCAAGGTTTAGGATTTTATTGTTAAATTATGATATGTTTTTAATGGTTATTTATAAAATCATAATTTTGTGTTTAAAAATCCTAATAAATTATTTTTAAATGCTAGTTTTTTTTGAAATTTTAAAATTACAATCATCATTTTTTTAATTACAATGTTTGATTATGGAATTATCAATTTAAAAATATTATTTTGTATATTAGATATATTTTTATGATTTTTTAATTGAAACTCAATTTATTATTGGTCTGTTATGGTCTATTAACATATATCTATCCAATATGTTACTATCTCTTTGTATTATATTAATTTTATAATCATGTGGCTAAATTATTATTGTTTCCCTAATATTTCTATTCTTTTGTGTGTTTCCCCCTAATAATAGGATTTTCTCATGTTTCCATAATAGTAAACATGGACCACCTAGATTTAAAAATAGTTTGATGGTGATTCCTTGGTCGACTATGTTTTAGTGTCCAATATACGGATTATTTGGCCTCATGTTTTGGATTTTAAAATTCAACAGGTTTCCTTTTTTAAAATTTGATTTTGAATTTTTAAATATTTTTATGTTTCATTTAATGGGGAATTAGTAATCAATAAATAGGGTTTTGAAATTTTATATCATAATGGAAAATTGGGGTTTAAAAGGAAATTTGATAATATTCCAATGATGTCCTTTCAGGAGTAAGATGACATGTGTTTCCTTTTTTAAATGAATTTAAAAAAAAATTCACATAGTTTCCAGTGGAAACCCATACCATCTAGAATGATATAGTTTTATAATGATTGATTATTTATGTTTGCTGCCTTAGATTTTTAAATTATTATGTTCTTTTGATTGTGTCTAAATGGTGTGTATCTTGGCAGATGATGATGCATGTTGTGTGTGTCCTCTTCTGAAATTTTCTATTGTTTATAATATTGTTTTGGAATGTAAATTGATTTTTTTATTGAAAATAAATTTACATTTGGGATATTATTGTATATTACATTCAGTCTGATGTTTTAATTATTCATTATTTTTTTTTCTATTGGGTTGTATATTTTCTACATTTTTGAGAAATATATATTGTGATAAATTAAGAAACCACTATATATGATAAAAATATAATTTTATTTATTAATAATACATTATAAATTATTAAATATACTGGCAGTTTGAACCCCCTTGAAACAAAGTTCACTTATTAGAGGAAAGCCCTTCGGTAAAAAAACAATGATTGCTAAAAACTTTTTATTAACACTTCTTAAACCCCCCACTAAATGTCCAAAACTGGGGCAAGTTGGATTCCAAAAAAAACAGTGTTGGAAATATGAAATTGTTATGGAATCATTTTTCTATGGTTGAATCCCAAAATAAATTACCTTGGATAAACCCCTATTTTATTGTACTGCATAATTATTCCAAAGACTAAATAAGGATCTTAGAAACCCCAAGCCCATGTGCCTACCTTCATTAAAATTATATATAACCAATAGATCATTAAAATATTCCACTTCATGTAAAATTTGATATTGAAGATGAATAATCAACATTACCTGTAAGAATTTCTTTTTCAATTAGAGAGGTGTTTGGATTATAAATTTCCTAATATCATAATGAAATTTTAATCTTGTTATTGACTGGTCTATTTTAGATATCAATGTTGTATTAAAAAAATTTAAGAACATTTTTTAATGGAACCTAACCAGAAAACCATATTATGTTCTCAAATAATATTAACTCTAAATATGAAATTGATCACTAAAGAGGAGGTCATTAAGATCTTAGATGGTGGAATTATTTTTCCCATCATTAAAATTCCTTGGGTGAGTCGAATTCAATTTTCATTAACATGTGGAGTTCAATGGTTTTAACAAACAAGAAAAATGAAAACAATCAAGTCATGAAGTCTACTATGTAGAGGTTGTATATTAATTATTGGTAGATTAAATCTACATTATGGAAGGATCTCTTTCTGATTCTATCCTTAAACCAAATTCTTCAATGATTGTTCAAATTTTTTTTCTATTTTCTAGATGGCTATTTAGGATACATTTTGATTCCTATATCCCAAAATACCTATAAAAGGCTTCCTTTAGTTGTGAATTTGGGAAAATCTTTATAAGTGGATGCAGTTTGGCATGTGTGGTGCTTCAGCCACATTTTTGTGCTGTAAGATGGATATATATTATCACATGATGATGATATGTATTGGGGTGTCCATGGGTGATGTTTCTATTATTAGATCTAATTTCATGGGACATTAAACGAATTTATAAAATAATTTAATGACTTTTGAAGAGACGAACCTTTTATTGAACAGGGATAAATGACATTTCGTTGTTAGAAAATGAATTTTCATAGAACATACTATTTCTAAAAGTGGAATTAATGAAAGAAATTTTATGATTTTAGTGATTTAAAATCTTCTTCCCCCAGGGAATGTATAATCCATTATATCTTTCATATGATATGACTTTTTCATCAAATATTCATCAAATAAATTTTGTAAATTTCTGATTCACATTGTTCACCGTTAGGCAAAGTTTCAATTTTTTTTTGTTTTATGAGAGTTGTCACTAGTAATTGTTTATTTTAAAGGATAATATTACATCATAACCAATCATAACATCCAATGGATAGAAAAGAAAATTTAATTTCATGTTTAATGTGAGTTATTAAACAATTATGTTATTTTTAGGTCAATGAAAATAGATGTGGTTGCATGATTTTTAATGTGTTCACCAACTTCTGGATAATGCATAAAAAATTTATTCGAACCCTGATAATGAGTTAAATTATATTATTTTTTTCTTATAAATGATTTTAAAATATCTCATATGTTAAGAATTCATCAAATAGACTAATTATTCTACTCTAAAATAACTCTTGGGTAAGATTGAACCCTAACACATATTTATGCGGACAATATTACTATTGAAATAGTTATATATATTGATTATGGACAAAATTAGTGTTGGAAATGTGGTATATTACCACTTGTCTAGTTTTCCCCCCAAAACAATTAAATATAGCAGAAAAGTGGAAATGGCATATTTTCCTGGTCAAAATTAGATCCCTAAATATTTGTAGATATATTCTCGATTAAATATGTTACTAAATTGATAGTTGTTGATATCCTACGGGAATGATATTCAAAAATCAAATGTAGAATTTCACATTTATCACAAAGACTACATTTGGTATGTCACATTTCAATTGAAATGTTTTTCTGATGGTATAATCCTTAGGTGTGGTTATGAGGAGAAAAATCATGATATTTTAGAGTTTTTTCTCTCCTTTAAATGGGGTAGATACAATAGAGGAGATATGACTACCCATAAAGTAATTCAATCAGGTTATTACTGACATACCCTATTCAATGATTTATGATGCCAAATTATAAATTGTGAAAAAATTTAACCTCTGGGAAATGTGTGTAGCAGATATGATTTCCCAAATAAGTGGATTCTCGATGTTGAAAATTTATATTTTTGTGGGGTAAATTTGATGAGGCCATTTAAATATTCCTGTGGGAATTATTACATTCTTTTTTCATTATACTATATCTCAATGTGGTTTGAGGAATTTTTACATCGAAAATATCCATCTTATAGTAGTATGAGATTCATCAAAAACAATATTTTCTCCCATGATAGTGTGTTGGGAGAGTTTGTCAAAAATATTGCAACACATTTAAAGAACATTAATCTCAAATTATTTATAGAAAATTATGGGTGTATTCAACGAAAAATTACACTATGCCACCCTTGGCCATGTAGGTAGGTAAATATTTCATGTAGATAGCTAAAAATGTTGGAGAAAACGTTTGGAAGATCATTAATAGACATGTAATTAATGTTGGATGAGGTGATACAGTACTATAATATTACTTATAAAACACCCCAATATATGTCTCTATATATGATCCATTTTGTTAAGATATGTCATTTTCTAGTAGAGCACCATAATATATCATTTTAGTTATTGAAATGTATCAAATATGATTTGATGAATTTTATAGAAAGAAAATTTTCAGATCTATATTAGATGGAGAAATTATAAGAGAGTACTATATGAATGCTTGAATGTGTGATGAATGAACATAGAAATTTCAAGACACTATAATTCAAAATGGGAAATTTAATGTTTGTCACATAGTATCAATTTTAATATATAGTTTAAAATTATTTTTATAATCTCTTGTGTATATGGTTAGGCATATTCACAACATTAATAATTTTGGTATGTGGGGCATCTGATTTCATTATTCTAAAAACCATTAATATTTTTTCAACAGAAAGTGAGTGAAACATTATTTTTAAGGATAGGAAATGTGTGTGTATTCTATACTATCTTTTCAAGAATGAATTATTATTTTTTACAAACTAATTACTCTAAAATAATTTATTCATTGAAGTCAATAAATACTTTGTTGTTTTATTATTTTTATTATTTTTTGATTATTTTAATATCTTTATAGCTATTAATTTACATTTTATTATTTCTTATATTTTTAAAATTGAATATTATTTATCAAGAGTGTTATCTATTAAAAAGATGGTGGATGTATTCTAGGATGATATGTTAATACACTATTATTTCATGGAATTTTTTGTTTCAATTCCTCCAATTCAATTCTTCTTGGTGGTGGAATTTATGTGTGGGGGACTCCCATAGGTTTCCTAAAAAGTGTTCATACTACTTTGTTTTGTATTATTATTCATTTTTAAATAAATGAAAAATTATTTAATTTTTCATATAATATTTAAAATTAAAAATAACCAAGACCAATTTCTTATGAAATTAATTTGAAATTTGGAAATAGTTATTTCTGAGAAAATTCATGAAATTCTCCCTCTAATATATTTAATGTTTAATATTTTATTCTATTTTTATTATTATAGATATCATACATTAAGATTAAAAATGTAGAAAAATGTTTTGTTTTATGTGTCTGTGATTGGATTTCATAATATTCTTAATCTAAGATTTATTTATACCACATCAAAACTCACCATGTTTCTTAATTGATCAAAATTTTATAAAAAATTCACATTTTTTGAGAGACTCCACAGGTTTTGGGATGTGTAAATAGTATTGATTATCATATATTTGACTAAAAAATAATGACAAAAATAGTTCTGGGAATAATGAATGATTCATTGACTTGTTTAGAGAGATTCAATTTTATTTAATGTTAAGGTGATTGAGTGGTTGATGAGTATTGTTTTATACTATGTTTATGAAAATATTTTTTGACAACTTAGGAAAAGAATATTTATTTGCAAAACTCTTCTGAATTATAACTATATATAGTGGAATTATGATATTTAATTTTTCCATAGAAACATATCTTTGGAAACGTTGAACACATCAGGGAGCCACCCCAATAGATATGTATTATAAATCTTTTAAATATATTGTAATATAGGAAATTAGGATCCTATGATGAGATTTTAGGGTGAGATTATAAGGTTTATATCTATTAATAAATCCAAATAAATATGTAATTTTTATATTTATATTAATAAATTAATGGCTGGGTAAAATTGAAATAAAAATCCCCAGTAAAAATTGAGATGATGAAATTGGGGGTAATATTGAACCCAAATGAACAGGGGAAAAATGATTTATATAAAAATACTTTCAGTTGTATCAATAATGTTATAAGTGAAATCATTCTTAAAAGAAATTAATTTAGGGTAATTCTTTTGGTTCTTTACATTATTGATCTAAGTCCACATGGGTCTCTTTGTTATTTTTTAATAGAACTAATATTTTTATTTTTATTAATGTAGTATAGAAGGATAATCCTGATCATGAGGCATTGAAAACTCCAGAAATGGATGAAATGTTTCTCTCATAGGAATGATTATGTTCATTGACCCTAAATAATTTATTACAAAATCTTTTAAATTAAAAAATTTCCCATGAGAAAATTGTTGTAATTATAGGCGAGTTTGATATGTCACTATTTTATAAAAACATTTCAACCAATTTTTTATTAATTTTTTGTTTATTTAATTTGATAATTTATATTATAATATAGATTTAGGAATTTTGGAATAATACTATTGAAAATTAATTTTCCTATATTTTTTAAATTTAAATTATTTTTTAGTGCTTAAATAACCACGGAAACAAAAATTGAAATTTAAGTTCATATATTGTTAAAATAAAATAAATTCATGAAAAAATATATATAGTTTATTGAAATTTATATATTGGAATTATAATGTAAAAAATAAGATAAAAAATTTTATTTTTCAGTAAACAGCTAATTTTTAGATCATCTGCACATATGAGGCATCAAAATATTACATTCTTTTTTAATTCCCTAGATATGAATTATTACATGAGGTATATCGACATAGTTATTTCATGAATAATTTTAATTCTATATTTGGGTTTCTATAGATGATTGTGAGTGGCCATAGAATTTATTTTTTGTTGAATCCTATACCACATTTCTTTTCCCCATTCTAAATCAGCTGAAGCAAGAGTTCCCGTGAGGACTGTAGTGAAATGTGATAAAATGTGTACTAATATTTGAAAGCAAATCACACCCTATGATTCAGGGTGATTCCACTCCTACAATTATCACTGGATTCCATTTCTAAATGATTTATATTCCTATTTATAATGATTACAATAGAGGTAATATATCTTAATTATGAGAAAATAATTATAATATAAAAGAATTATTTCTCAGGATATAATGGATATGGTTCATTATGTTACAAATTTAGTGTATGAACGTCAAAATATAGGTAAATTTTATTCACTGTTATTTTTAGTTTGGGTGAGGACTCATAAATTAGGAAAAATTCGTTTTTCTAAAAATTCTATGATCCGATTTGGTAATGTGAGGATTAATCAATTACCTCAAGACATGGTAATTTCATTATAATTAGCTCCATTAAAATCAGTTAATTATTTCAATATTCATCTAAGTATATATTATTTTCCTTGTAAAATGATTGAGATACATCTCAAATTCCTACACTAATTAAATTTCAGCGTAATGGAAACAAACTACATTGATAGTTAGCTACGTGAACAAACTACTATATTTCTCATTTAATTATAGGATTTTGAAATATATTTGTAAGAAAATGGATATGATAAACTGAATGGATACATTAAAAACAGATATATGGTAATCACGTTTGTCGATGGAAATAGAAACATAGATAAAATTTACATTATTGATCAAAATGGTTATGTGGAAAATAAGATATATCATTCATGTAGAGGAACATCCAGTTTTCATTCTAGATAGAATCCCTACCATTGAAACTCACATTAGTAGGCCAACATCAGTTTAATGGAGGAATGACATCGGTGGTGACCAACTATCTGGATGTAGATGGTCATTTGAATAAAATTAGGTTAAAAAATATATTAAGTAATGTATAATCAAGAAACAATAAATAGAAAATAAAAAGGGTAACTCGAGTGTGAATTTAATGAAGTATCAAAGGAAATTAAGTAGAGGGAGATACGTCAGTAGTTTTGTTTTTATTTTGAAACAATTATTTGGAAATAAATTTTATTATGTAGTCTCATTCTCACTCATTATGTATGAAACATTTCATGACATTATTAAATAACATTATTGAGATGGATGGATAAATATCTTTTATTTGGTTGAGGTTGATTTTATTGGAATTTTAACATCAATAATGTGTTATGTGTTGTTATATTCCACCATTTTCACATTGATCATGTATTTATGAACCTCAACTATCTATCTTAGTGATTTTTATTGGGTTGTTAGGGTGATTAATAACAAGTTAATTGGAATTACAACTATGAAGAGGAAAACCACCAAAAGTTTGGGATATTGAGGTTCCTTAATGTGTGGGTAATATAATTACTTATTTGATAAAAATAAAGATTCATTAAAAAAATATTGGCCACATGAAAAATTGGATATCTACTTCTCTGAGTCCAATAACGACAAACATTGGTTTGGAAGAAAATAAAATATAAAATCAAAAAACACAAAATTATCTTTCTATTCAACAGATTTCTCATAATTTAGACATTGATGTTATTTCACATTATTCCTATACTTTTACATCCCCTATATTTTTTCATATTTCTATTCTAAACTATTATTCTGTCAACTTCAAAAATATTATTACACCCAATGTTTTATTTATTTTTGTATCTTTTCATTTTATTTTGGTCACTAAAATTTCTATATAATTTTTTTGATCTCTACATTATATGATTATAATAGTAAATAGGATAATAAATTGTTAATTCTCAAGGATTTCAATGACCTTTATATCATACATATTTTTTTTGAATGTTTTCATGTATTTTTTTACTATTCTACATTGATTTATTTTTTTCATTTTTATATATTATTGATATTCTATGATTATTTATTGGAATAATCACATTTTTAATGTTGTAATTTATAATTAGTTCATAAAGTATGAATTTAATCATTCAGGTTTTATACACCTAATGAATGGATTTTCCCTTTGAAATATCAACTATTTTCCTTGATGGTTACTTATCAAGGCCCATCCAAATAGGGACAGACTCGTCATAGATCATGCACTTGTGACACCCCATGGAATTCATCCAATACCCAAAGGGTTTGAGACTAGTTCCGAGTAGTAATATAAAACATATTGGAGGTATTTGAATAAGGTACATGTACATAATCACACATCTAAAATCCCACTCAATGATGAGAATTTAAAAAAAACCTAGCACTATAAATTCATGAATGGTATATATTCCACATCATAGTATTAAAATTAATTAATTAAATAAATAAATTCTTCAAATACAAGTCCCACCCGAACTATATTGGATTCCATAAAACTCATTGGGAGGGGCATATTTGGAAATTAATCATTGGTATGCATCCCAATATTTCTAATATAGAGATATAGTCTACAAGTTTAAAATACTCCAAGAACCCCTTCAATAGGTCATTCATATATATAAGACATAAAACATTTGGGGAATACCTTTCAGGGGTGAAGAAAACAATACAAACTAAGGAAATCCACAAATATTCAATGATAACGAATCGAGAATAGAGAAATCTTAAAAACAATACAATAAAAAAACCTACCTATACTCAAAATGTAGAACAAATCACATGTGATCTCAAGGAAAAATACCATCCCAAAGATACTCTATGTTGATTAATGGTAACTCTCATATTTTCTAATTCACACTACAAGTCATATTATAAATGAAGACACACATCAATTATTTCAGGATCATTAAGACCCACCCTCAAATTACTCACGTGGTTTATAAATATATCTTCATATGAGTAGTGTATCACAACCAATTACACTAGGGGAAACAATGAACCCTAGTAGATTACTCTAATAGGATGGATATTGAAGCCTTGTTAGCGGTGTTTATGCCCATACCATGAACCAAAAAATAAAGATAGATGTTTCCAAAAAAGACCCACATGGGGATTCACCAAATAATATATGAAACTATATTTGTTTAGTGGATCAAAATATTATTGTTAGGAAAAAATGTCACAATGTACCCTTGTGGGAATGTTCTTGGTAATACACTCAACTGGTCGTATCATAAAATGAGTGTTAGATGGGTTCCAAACACGCTAATATAGAGTAAACTATGTGAAATAGGGGGAAAATCATGTATAAGGAGTTCAAGACATGTCTTCCCCACCCTGGGACATCCCTTGTATCATTGTCTCCAATGGAATTAAAATCTCTACATGAATGATATGTGATATCAGACCCATTTTTTTCATGTCATGGTTTTGATCCAGTTCATTGGAAAAAATGATCATATTCATGCATTTTGGGTGAGATGAATGTTGATTTATTATCATACATCTATGTATTGTAAACTTACCATGGGTTCCCCATATATTATATTGTAGTTTTCGAGAAAAAGGTTATTACTGTAAAATTTCGTCCAATCATGAGCCCATTTCCTGATTTTAAAAGAAATTGTTTCTTTTATAACTCCATAAATTTTCAACATTATTCTCTCATTAAACACCTCACTATTCCTCCACTACCCTATTAAAACTATCATATCCATTTGGAGACCTTAGGATCTCATAATCATGGTGGATTTGGGTGATTAATTCAGGCATTGGGCCAACTTGTGAAACCATTTCAAGATTTAAGAAAATCATTTTATTTCGTTCATATCTTATCTATTTTATAACTATTTTTTGACATTAAACCTCTCATTCAATCCTAAAAACCCGAGGTGCACCCCCCATCTTCTATTTTACCTCTATAGAGCTCATATTCATCGAGTATTAGGGCAAATCTCTTCAAGATTTCCCAAATCGTCCATATTTGTAATGTTAATTTGTTTCATTCATAAAACATTAATATTTTAATATTTTCCTCCAATTTCTTCTCACTGGTTCAACCAGACCCTTGGATCCCTTCCATTTATTATAAGTAAATTCCCTCCCCTATATGTGTTTTGATCTAAGGAAAGACATGGAGTCTCTAGTTTTCAATGTGAGATTCCTTCACCTTTCTCCTACCTATTGCTCCTCCATCCATTATTTCATGTTTCTTTATTCTCCCCTAGTTATGAAAATTCAGGGGTTCTATTTTTGATTGAGTTTTTATGGGGGTTATGATGTTTTAGGTCTGGTTTTTCTAGGATCAGGGTTTACAAACTTTCAATGGGTTATTTCAGTTGTGTATTTCCATTATGCCATGTTTTTTTGGTAGGTTCTCACAAAAACATTCTATTATTATTTATGTTTCCTCTCTTTCATGCTTTTATATCCATTTATGTATGATTAGTTTTGTTTTACAACCTTTGGAATTGATATATTATTTTAAAAATGGTTATGTATGCCTTGTTTGGTGTAAAATGGAGTAGTTTCGTTATAAAAGTGCACACTACTTGTATAAATAAATGTTCCGCAAGTTTTTGAAAATGTATTTTGAATTTTATGACATTTTTAACTACTATAATAAATTTTTTACATGAAAATTTATGTTTTACCCCGTTGGGTGTTTAATAGATGTTGTTTTTCTAAATGATGTGTTTCTAGTTTTCAGAAAAGTGCTCGATTGGAATTTGTGTTCTAATGTGATATAAAACAATTTTTTTAATTTATTAATGTATGGGAAGCATGTAAAGTGATATTTTGGTGAACTTTTTCTGGATTTTGAAATTTTTTTGGATTTATAAAGATATTGGTATTTTTTATATGTTTTGGAAAGAGGTTCGGGTAAGTGTCCCATTTGGGATTTTTAAGAAAATGGGTGAATATTGAATGTGTAACCTAAGTGATTTAGAGAAATTTTGTAAATGTTTTTTCTGATAATAATGGTAGGTGTACACCACTTTATAAATGGATTAATTTTTACCTTTTATGCACGTTCATTTGGAAAAATGATTAAAGACTCATTTGGCATTTTTCATAAAAAAATTGTTTTCATGTGTGTTCAATATTGAACCATGGGGTTCCATTTTTTGATCCATGAATTTTATTTATTAAATGTTGATCGGGATGAAAAATTTTGTTTGATATCATATTGGTGTGTGTTTGGACATAAAATTTCAATTTTAAATGGATTTCATTTCTAGAGCCTCGTAATAGATCTTCAAATTGTATTATGAAAATTCTATGTGGTTTATTGATCTGTGAAGGAAATGTGACGCATGTGTGTGGGGTCTTTTGTGTGTGTATGATCTGGGAATGGATTTTTCTGATGAAACAAGTATTTTATGATATGTTGATCTTTATTGACTACTAAAGGGAAACCCAAGTATATTGGTGGGTGGACATGTACTAGTATGCTAGTTATCTGGAGGGGTTTCTTCATTGTTTCACGTTGCACGCATGACGATGAAAACACTAACTAAAATATGATGATGATGCTTTTGGGGACCACAATATAATGCATTATTCTCCTACATGTGGTTCATGGAAATGAGAACAGATATTTATTGTGGTTACCTTCACCATGTTACGAGGTACCTAGGGCTCATAACTATATAGTGCCTTGGGGTGTTCCCATGACTTGTTCCCATTGGCTATTTTATACTGACCCTTTACATATGGTGTGTTTTTTGGTAAATTCATTAGTCTGTGTGTGATTTATTTAAATGAGTACATTATTTAAATCAGCCTTCATGAAAACTATTTTCATTTTGAAGTTGAACATCTTTGAATATTGCTTCTAATATTCTTATTAATAAAACATGCATGTTTTTGTCTAGAAATTTTTATATAATAGAACTTAATATAGAAAACAAATATTTATAATGTGTATTTAAAATATTAAATTTATGTATTGTTTCTTATAATGTATGTTCATTGGGAATATAATATCGGGCTAACCTACTCAGTTTTAATACTCAAACCTATAATCATCTTCTATTTTTTGCCCTTGTGCATGTTTCAACATGAGTTCGATCGCATTGGGCAGCTTTTGATCATTGTGTTGGAGAGTGGACAGTGGGGACATAGGGAGTTAGTTGGTTTTATTCTTTGGTTTTTTTAGTTGTTAGTTTAGATGTACTTTCGGTTTCATGTATAAATAATATTAAGTTAAATGTCTATGTAAATGTATTTTGGGCTGCCTGTTTCTTTATGTTATTTACTTTATTGTTTATATTTTGGAGAAATCATATCCTTATGTACTCTACTGAAGCCCTCAGTTCTTTTCACCATCCCTATAAGATTGAGAACGCCTCTTGTGACTTGTCGCAGGCTGGCATGGATGACTTGTTCAGGGTCGACTCGGGCAGGTTCATGGAAAAACGGTATCCATGGTGGTCAGATCTTAGTGGACCATGCTTTTTTAGAGCACCCTTATTATTTGGGGGATTTAAAGGTAGATGGTGTATTATTTTTCAGAGAAGATGGGTATGTGCGGCAAGAGAATCGAAAACTCTTTCTCATTCTTCTCCTCTAGTTTCCGCAGCAAGTCCAGTTTTATTAGCATCCTTAATTATTGTTCATTTATTGATGTTGTTATATGAAATAAGGTGTCTTACTAATTGCCTCATTGAGATATAAGGTCCTGGAATGCCATGTGGATTTGGGGAATCTTCGTAATATGTCTCTCTATATTGTTATGTGTGTTCATATGGCTGCCAACCATATGGTTGAGTAAATGACCGACAATAGTTCCATTTTCTGGGTCTCTTAAAACATTCATGAAATCTGAAGTTTTGTTTTGAAAATCAGTGTGTGAGAATTGAGGAAATGGGAATTAAATGAATGATTGGATTTTTAAAAGTGGAAAAATGTATATTCAAATATTAAATATATGAATGGTTTTGGAAGGATTTGTTTTTTTGAAACAAATTTTTTGGAGGATGTGGAAATTATTTAACGGGATTGGATTTTCCTTAATATAAACATTTGGTTTGTTGAAATAAAATGTTTTTTAAGTGTGAATAATTTTATTGTGATTCTAAATCTTTTTTTTAAATGGGGTGTTTTGGGATATTGAAATGTTCTTGAATCTGATGAATTGGTTTTGGAAATTGGTTTTGAGCAGATGGTGTTTTCATAGAATGTGTATTGGTCACAAAGTCCATCATATTCTGAAAAGATACCTTGTAAAATTTTATAAAATGGGAAGGGTTCATCTGTAGTAGCTTGGTTGTTTTGAAACTTGTTTAATATTAAAAGGGGTAGGATTCTAAAAAATAGTTCTTGCTAAATTGTGGATTTTTTTCGAAATAAGAAAATGATTTTTGACTTGTTGGTTAGTGTTCCATTATATGGTACATGATTTTTAGTATGATGTAATTCTGTATTATCCTTTTTGTTCTTCATGGGTGATCACATGCATTTTTTAATTAATATCTAGAAGTAATATCTATTTGTAATGTGGTTGGGTGCCTAGGGTGTCATGGTAATGTTCATGTGAGTGAGAGTTGATGAAAAACCAATGGTGAATGTGGAAATACACCTCGATAGTTTGTTTTTTAAATGTGTTTTGAGGTGGAAAATTGTGGAATTTAATTATAAACCAGTGGTTATGTGGATAGTTGATTCTAGGTCTTAGAAGAGGGTTTTATTTAGTTTTCGTACATTGTGATATGTAAATAATACTCTTGTTGTGTGTTGATATGGGATCTTGTTGGTGGCTCGATTTTGGATTAATGTTCAGTAGGTTTCTAATGATGTAGTGGATGTTGTGATGTGGCCATGGATAGTTCTCTGTTAGAAATAATTCACATGGTTCAACCGAATGATTGATTTAAAATGTTAAATCCATCTATTCATATGAATCCTCGGTCCGTTTTCTTGAATAGAGAGTTGTTTTGGATTGATTTAATGGGATTCTTGATCGTGATAGTTCTTTTGGACATAGCAGTTTTGTTCGGGGATGTTGATATGTCTCACTGTATTTCTTGTATATTATGATCCACGTTCGGAGTGATAAATAATGGTTCTATGTATCTATGGTTTCCTATTTAGATGATGATGTGTTATTTATAAAGAGAGTTTTGTGTTGTTGTTGTAATACATAGCACCTACGTGAGGTGCAGCAGATGCTTCAAGCTTTCGGGATTCAACCATAGGCCTCATAGTAAAGCATTTCACATTGTCTAGAAATTAAAAGATGTGTGGGGAGATCGAATAGGATACTTAATCCACCATTGTGGTATCGTAGTTTCAGTGTCTTTATTATTGGTTCATTATCATTGTGAATTTTCTCTTGTCACATCAAATGTGGTGGACTTAACCCTCAAACATTGTCTATGGTTATGCCATTGGGGAAGTGGGTTTCTGATCAATGTACCTATGTGGGTGGCCGATGTAAATTGGGTGTGGTCTGGTTTCACCTATTCATAGGTGGAGACTGTTGGGTAGTTCCTTTAGTTATTTATGGTATCAGTGGACAAATTATTGGGTCCTCTTCCCTCCCCTCCCCGAGTGGTGGGGTCTCTATGCATGTTGAAATTGTTGGCCCAATTCTTGTCCCCTCCTTTCAGTAGTGGGGGGGTTTAAATGTACATATTGTGTTAATATTAACATGGATTGGTTGGGTGATGATAGTGAGTTCTAGGGGGGAATGTGTGGGAGATACACATTCCTAGTTCATGTTGAATTCTCATTCGGTCATTGATCATTGGTACTTAATGGTGGGGAGAACCAGCACATGTCTCTTAGGGTTTCCACCTTGGAATTTCTTATTTGCAAAGTATTTCTTAATAGTGGGGAGTCCAATACAAACACCCCTATAATATTTGTCTTTTAAGTGATATTTTTTTTGGGTGATCATTGGGATAATTGGGAGAAGGCCCAATAATCTGGTTCATGGCGTGTTTGGGGAGGTAGTGACTAGATCTTTCAATTGTTTCTCGTGAAGTGGTTGGGAGATTGTGACTTGGTTGAGGTAAGAGGCTTAAGTTCCATTAATGGTGGATTATGTGGCATTGTATTTGGAGACTAGAATATATTTATAAGTAATACATTGGTGTTGATCAATTAGCTGGAATGTGTTGTGTCTTTCAAGGGTGAAAATATTTAATAGTGGGGAGAATTGTCAAACAAATTTTATTTTTATCTTGGTTTTTATCTGGTTAATTGGATATTCTGATCAATATCATTGGGATTTGTGTGAGATGAATGTTTATTATTGAACTTCCATATATGTATAATAATCCAAGCATGGTTACCCATATCTTCATTGGGATTTTTGGAGAAAAGGGTGGTTACTTCAAGATTTGGGCCAACCGTGAGCCCATTTCCATATTTAAAAAGAATTTTTCTATTTTCTAACTCCTTCATTTTTCAACATTTTTCACTCATTATACCTCCCACATGTCCTCCACTGCCTATTATAAACCACCATATCCATTTTTACTCATTATGAAATCACAATCATGGTGGATTTGAGTGATTTATTTAGGCATTGGGCTAACCTATGAGTCCATTTCTATATTTAATGAAATTATTTTATTTTATTCATATATAATTAATTTTTATCCATAGTTGGTCATTAAATATATATATCTAATTCCCAAAATTCCAAAGGCTCGCCCCCATTTTCCATTTTCCTTCTTGGGACTCATCTTCATTGGGGATTTGGGTGAATTTCTTCATGATTTGTCGAATATTCTAGATTTGTTAAGTTATATTGTTTCTTATATAGATCATTTGTTTTTTAATTTTCCTCCCAAATTTTGTTCCCATAGAGTGTCCATACTTAAGGATCCCATCCATTGTGTTTTGAGCCATTCCCTCTCCTTTATGTGAGCAGATATAAGGGTATACAAAGAGTCTCTGGTTTCCAAGGTGTTATTCCTTCACCTTTCTCCTATCTCTTCTCCCATACATTATTTAATGCATATTTCGTCTCATATAGTTATTAATGAACTATTTATCAATTGTTTCATCATTTTATGGGTTTTATGTTGGTTTAGGTCTTCTACTAATAGTTTTAGGGTTTATAAACCCGCAATGAGTGATTCTGGTTGTGCATTTCCATTCCGCCAGGTTTTTGCGGTAGGTTCTCCAAATAGTGTGACTTTATTATTTATGTTTCATATTTTTCATGAAATTAACATATTTTATACTTGATTAATATTGTTGTACAGCCTTTTTAGGTTCTATTTGTTTTAAAAATTATTGTTTATTCCTTGTTTTGTGTAAAATGGAGTTGTTTCATTATAAAAACCCACACAACATGTTTAAATAAATTATCTACTAGTTTTTTCATATGGATTCTGATGTTTATGAACTTATTTTACTACAATAATGAATTTTTTTCGTGATTAAATGTGTTTTACCCTTTTTGGTGTTAATTAGAAGTTGTTTTGCTAAATTTTGTGTGCCTTGTTTTTAGAAAAGCTCATAGTTTGCTGTTGTGCCGCTAATGTGATATGAAATGACATGATTGAATTTATCAAATTATGGGATTATTATAAATTGATATTTTGGGGACCTATTTTAGGATTTATAAAGGTTTTTTTGTTTTATAAAGATATGGGTATTGGTTTTTGACTTGTTTTTGCAAGAGTTGCAGGTATGTGGCTCGTTCGGCATTTTTATGTAAATGGTTGTATTAAGAATGTGTAACATAAGGGTTTTATAAAGGGATTATTTAAATTTTTTCTATTAATAATTGTATTTTTACACCCCATTATGAAATGGGTAATTTGTACCTTTGATTCATGTTTTCTTGGTAAAATGATAAAAGGCTCATTTGGCATTTTTATTAAAAATGGGTTTTCAGGTGTGTTCAATGCTGCATCATGTGGGGCCTTTTTGTGACTGAAGAAATTTATTTCATAAATGGTTTTGGGGCAACCAAAAATGGTTTGATATGGTATTGGTGTAAATTTTTCCTTAAAATAGAATTTTTAAATAGATTTTATGTGCAGAGCCTCGTTAAACCTCTTCAAATTGTTTTATGAAAATTTTAAGCGATATATTGATCTGTGGAAGAAATGTGAGGGATGTGTGTTGGATATTTTGTGTGTGTATGACATGGGAATGTATTTTTCATGTTCAAATTCTATTTTTTGATATGTGTAACTTGATTGATCCCTAAAGGAGAGCCTAGAATCTAAGTGGTCGAACTTGTACTAAAATGCAAGTGATCTAGAGGGTTTTGGATCCCAGATTAATGTAGTATGTTTGATGACAACAACACTAAATAAAATACGATGATGACGATTTTGGGGACTAATAGGTTACAGATTATTCTTTTAATAGTGTATAATGTACATTATAATGGATATTTATTATGGTTACCTTACAAATATATGATGTTCCTTGGGCTCACTACTTACAAGTGGCTGGGGTGTCCCATGACTTGTACTCATTAGATATCTTGTACAAACTATCATCCTATAGTGTGTTTGGTTGGTAAATTCAGTAGAGTGAATATTTTATTCAAAAGTGTACATTCTTCAAATCATCCCTCTTGAAGACTATTTTCATATTGAGGTTTCACCTCATTTAAAATTGTTACTAGAATTCTTATTTATAAAACATCCTTGTTTTTTTCTAATAATTATTATAGCCTAGAACCTCATTTGGAAAACATAATTTTATATCTTATTCTTAAAACATGAAATTCATGTTAGTTTTATAATAAATTGTGGGCATTGTGAATAGAATATCAGGCTAACCTACCAAGTTTTAATACTCATGTTGTTACTCTTTATCTGTTTTTAGCCCTTGTTCATGTTTCATCTTGATTTAGATCACCTTGGTGGACATGTGGTTATTATGTTGGAGAGTGACTTGATGGGTCACGTGGATTAGGATGGTTCTCAGGTGTGGTCACTTGTGTTTTTGGTTTAGTTATTCTTTCTTTTTTCTTGTACAAATAATGTTCAGTTCAATTTTAATGTAAATGTATTTTGTGTTGTCTAATTATTTCCAGGATTTTTTTGATTGGTTATATTTGTGTGAGATAGTCCCCTTTTGTACTCTATTTATTCTATCTATGATTTTCACCATCCCAGGATGATTGGTAATGCCTCCCGGGAATTGTCGTGGGCTGGCCTGGGTGACTGGTTCTGGGTCGACTCGGGATGGTTTTTGAGATGTTCATTTTGGTTTCATGAAATGTAGAGGTTAGTCAAAAACCATCCTGTGTTTTCATCACATTCCAATGTAGCTCGAGCCTTGAACACATACATACGGAAGTGTTTGCGAACACGTATCTACCGATGTATCCATGCTGAGTCTGAATATTTGGATTTTATTTTCAACAATGTCCATTCCCATATTCCCAATGGTACAAAGTGAGTAACTGAGTTAGGTCACATGATGTGGTAAAAAAGTCACATAAATTTTCTTATTTCATTCTGTATTGAAACCCTAGGGTCTCTTCTTATGACCCCATATGTCATGTATCCCTAGGTTACATATTGTGTAATGTAGGTTTCCAAAAAACCTGTTGTTATTTATTATAGATCTTCAATTCCATCATTCCCTATATATTTACCAACAATATCACTGGGGGACTGTGGAACTCATCTGACCAAACATTTTTTGTTTTAATATTAAATTTATGTAGTCTAATGCGATCGTGAAAATTCAACTATCACCATTGTCACCATTAAGAACCAAATCAAGGAGAGGAGAACCTATGAATTGATACCACATACCACTATTCATTTTTTTACTTCCCTATATTCTTAATCTCAACCTCTATCACAATACATACACATAGTATCAACTCGGTGAACTTAATAAAGGTTTCATAATGATTGAATATTTTCTATTTAGAGAATTATGAACTAATCCAATTCTTTGCTATAAACATGTGAGGAATCATGGGAGAAAATAAAAAACCCCATTATTTGGAATAACATCATATATGTTTGAGTTGTAATATATTAAATACTTTTATAATATTGAATGATATGTAGAATTTATCCAATTAAAAAATTCTCTAGATCTCATGGGGAAATAAATTAGAACTGAAAATACTTATCAACATATATATTACCCTATTGATGGATTTGATATATTTTCATAATGAGAAAATAAATGGGGAAGAAATAAATATAAAATAAAATCAGACCTTCTAACTATATCAACCACTTAAAAATAACTACATTGCTTCATATTTAGAGATGAAATACAAATTCCCTGTTACTATTAAAGATGAATTTTGTAACAATTTAATCCTATAATCTATTATCAGTGCCCATAAAACTCCCTCATTATCTCTACAGAGACCCATGATTCTCAAAAATATAATATATATAGTTTAATATTCAATACATTATAGAAAATCATGTGTAAGTATCGTAAATGTATAGTTCCTTTGCAAACCTGCAACATAATATTCTTATTTCTAGAAATATCTTCAAAATTTCCCACTAATAAATTCCAAAACATTAGTATTATAAAATATACACTATATAAAACAATCATTACGAACCTAGTGAATGGAAACATAATAGAGGGTGTTCTCGAATTCATTGTAAGGGTAAACAAGGGAGATACGTAATAATAACATGAAAATTAGGGTATAAGAACATGTGAATAATATTTCAAAAACATATCCTACATATCATATATCTAAATCATTAATCATTGATAAATTATTGGTTGTTCGTTATAAATAAATCATAAGGGTTTAAAAGAACATGACCATTGAAAGCATAATAAGGGAATACGACATATAATTCTTTCATGCACAAAAAAATAAAAAATTGTATATAAAGGATACCCAAAAATACCCTCATAACATGTTATTCATAGTGTAACCAACCATGTTTCTTCTTTGGTTATGGAATAACTGCATGTTTACACTCTTTCTTACAATGGATAATATCTATTGTAACTTATTTTATCCTTGGGATAAAATCACATTTAACATTTTTTGGGAATATGATAACCTCTATTGTACCCACTAAGTGAAGATAATTTAATTCATTACTCAATCCATGGGTGTTTTATATAAGAAAACCCATTAAAATGATAAAAATCATAAAAACGTATGAAAAATGATCATATTAAATTTATCATACTAGGACCCTTAATAAGCAATGTAATTAATAATCATATAATCATTTATTTCTACCATAACCCATTTATAAATAAGTTATATTCATATATATTTTATCAAATAATAACCCCTTTAATTTCAAAATGTGTTATATAAATCATTCCATTTAAAAAAACCATTCATATGATTAATAAGAATGGTTTCCCTAGATCATATTCCCAGTTAGGAAAGGATAACATCAGTCGATATCTTCTTAGATGGAAAGTGATTTTGAAGAATCATTTTAAATTTTTCTTAAAGAATATAATTTTTATTTGAAAATAAATGTTTAAATCATAAAAAAAATAATACAATTTTTTATATCCAGTTCATTATAAAAAATATTCTAAAATTATAAATTATTTTTTAAAATCCTTTAAATAATTTATTTAGTAATGTATACCTTCAAAATAAGAGAATACATTTTAAAAACTAAGTTATTTTAAAAATTATATTCATTCAAAAATGTAAATAAATTTTATAATGGAATATTGAATTAAATAATTTTCATTTCGTCATAAAAATTCATTTATGTTATACACATTAAAATAACTATTCCATTCATTGTTTTTGTAAATACCGAACTGGCATATTTTATTAAAATAGAAGAAGTTACATTACTATACATTTTTTAAAAAGAGGAAAATGGCCAAATATGTTTTTAATAAATCATTTAGAATGTATTGGAAAAAATTATGTGAAATTTTGAATATAAAAAAGGAGTCTTTGATTAAACAGAGAAATAAAGGTAGTTTTTCAAAATAACCTTCTTTTGAAACCATGTTTACCTAAAGAGATAAAATAAAGTGAAAAAGGGTATTATCATGAAATAATTAGAGGTTAATAAAATTAATGATGTTCTTGAGTGATGGATAATTAATATTCATTAATAGAATAATAATCACAAAAAAATCCTAATAAATCATGAGATTCTATCATAAAAATTGTACCACATTGGTAATATTTATTCACAAGTACCATTATATAATAACATAAAATAGATTATTAAATATAATAAATGTAAGGATATTCATGATATAACTTATAAAATGGGTTGTATATAGACCACATAAATGATGATATGCTCATTACATAACATATGTATCAACTAAGGAAAAATGAGACCAAAACCCCTTATTATATCAATAAAAATTAAAATCGTAAACACCATGAAATGTTGGTCCTAAAATGAATATTTAAGTCAAAATAATTATGATGATAATCATTATAAAATACATTTATGGGTATTATATATAGTGACCCATGATTAATCAACATGAATAATACATCTTTTTAGTTGATTATTATGTACATTAAAAAAAATACATGCTAGAATATATTCATCATTTACTGTCTTTTGATACATGGAAACAAACTATTTTACCCTAGTGGTTTATATTCAAAATATCATATAATGATCTCCTCCTTTAGTACTTCAATATAAAACCATTCTATATAACTTGGAGGAAGGAAATATAAGAAATGGGTGAACTCAAATTCTCCGTAAGGGTAAACAAAGGAGGCATATAAGAAAAATTTCAGCATAATGGTATGTGAATGTGATCGTGAAAATAAAAGATCAAACCCTACATATCAAAGACAATGGAATTAATATTGGATTATCTGAAGAAATGAATCATAATGATATAAAGATCATAGACCATAAATTCCTAACATAAAATAAGAAATGGAATTGTGGCATACATAAACATGTGATATCCTTCCATGTAAGTTAATATTCATTTCTCAAACATATCATGGAACTTCATTGGAACTATACTCATTGGATGGGATACACCACCATCTACAGTCACAGTTGTTTCCTTGTAATGGATTGGGATTCCCCATCATCCCATAATGGATCAAGTTTCCCCATATTCCATAATCATGGTGACTACACCTACAGGGCATGACAAACCACCATCCCCAATGGAAGTCCTTTATTTTTAAGGTATTATGTTTCCCTTTATTATTATAGTGGGTCAATCCTATCAAATTTATTCCCATCATTATCTCGTGAGATATAAATCATTACCCAATGCATTAGAGGGAGATATAGCTCCCAACCATCACATAAGAAAAAAATACACACAAGTGGAAGAAGATCATAAATATACATGTCAAAACACATGAAATGAAATGGGCATTATAAACATGTAAAAATATCATAACCCTTGGAAATATATATGTTTAATAATCATTTATTTTTAAACAAAATCTTTGAAAATAAGAGAGTTTCAAAACCATAAAACCCATGATATAGAAATGGGTTTTATAAAGATATTACCCATGAAGAAAAAATAGGTCTCATAAATACCATGGCATTAATCATAATTACTTAATAGTATGGATATTAATGCAACCATTAGATCATTTGAAAAAAAGTCACATGTAACATAAATATATGTAATCTTATATGGACAATAATTTTGAAATATACTCTAAAAATAATTCTTGATAAAAATATACTTTCTTGTTTAAAAATAGAATTTTTAATAAATAAAAAAAGTTGAAAATAGTTTTAATAATTTACCTTGGAAATTTATAATGGTAACATGAAATTATTTTTGAAGTCCTATTTCCTTTAAAATATTTAAAATAATCTTCAAAACATTTTAAAAAATATTTTTCTTTGACTGGACATGAATGATTTTAAAGAATGATTAAATTTTGAATGAACCCCATTTCATTGAAAATACATTGAAAACTTATAAATTAATCCTAAAAATGTTCTGAAATCATTTTTCTAGAAAACATATAAAGAAGCTTGAAAATGTTTTGAAAACCATTTCTTTGAATGCACATTGAAAACATAAAAATAAGACATGAATCATTTTGAAAAAAATATAAAATATGTCTGAAAAAATTTTGAAAACAATTTTCCTTGAAAATTACTTTTCCAAAAAATATTCCTAATGATTAGCCATTTTAAAAATGCAAAGGGATCTTCAATGAAATGATGGTGCGTAAATCCATACATGTCATATGAGGTAAAAATAACATTCCTTTTACATGGTAAAAATGTTTTAAAAATGACTTATTCAGAAAGTGAAGAGAATATTCCATTTATGATATTGGTAAAAGGTAGAAGGTGTAACATTTTATTATATATATTATAGGGGAATGATATAATATTCTTGGAAAACCTTTTTAGAAAACATAGTTTTCTTGATAAAGAGTGTGTAAATCCATGGTTTCCTAATAACACTTTCATAACAATCTTATGTACAATTGATTCGAGAATGGTACCAATACATGAGAATAGTATGAAATAACGGAGAATAAGAAGACTCATTAATATTATTGAGATATGGATCATAATATTTCATCAAAGGAAGCATAATCATAAACAATATTAAAAGGCAATGAGATTGTCTCAATAAACTCTTATAACATGGTATCATGGAATCATGCAATACATTAAAGGAATATAAATAAAATACAGAATAGAATATCTTAGAATTATTTAGATTCAAGAGATGGTATGTAAAATTTAATTATATTCATGTAAAAATAGTTTAGGTGCATAACAAAACAAGAGCCTCAAAGAGGGGAAATTGAGACAAAACATGTTTACCTATTTGGTAACTTTTAAAAATTAAACCCCATGAAATAAGGATCATAAAATGTTCATGTAATTCCTATAATTTAACTTGAGGATACATAGAATAAAATCTTGGGCATTGCATACACCACATAAAAATTTACAGCGGCAAACAAAGCTTGTATCTTATAGAAAATAAAAGTGAGATAAAATCCCCTTACCTTGTGTCTTGATTCTCTCTGTACTCATACAAGAAACCTGAATAATAATTACAAGTTTATTATAAATCTTTTCGACAATAATTTTCTAATATCTGTTAACATATAGTTTTTGGTTTTGGTTTTATTTTACCCACTTGTTAGTGATCCTATGTTAAGGTTACACTACGGGTAATATTCACTTTGTTCTTTTCATGTGTCATTGTTATTTATATAATTGATGATTATATAGATATAATGATTCCATAATGTAGAAAATAATATAAATATCAGGTTTATTAGGTTTATGTATATTAAAAATTTAGGTTCCGGGTGCAGTGGAAGTGTGTGGATGGGCGTACCCAAAATTAATTTTTGTCATTAACAACGATCAATCTGAGACCCGTCACAATGAAAAAACACATGATCATCATAAAATAATAATAAATGAAAGAAAATTTTGGAGTAACAGAACCATATATAGTATCATCATATGTTTTTTATAATTAATTTAATTAAACACTAGAATTACCTTGATGGAAGTCTCACATCATTGATGTTTCAGATCATGAGGCGATGTGATCCGTCATTGCGACACAGAAGAAAAGTGTAGGATTACTCTAGAGATGATCCACATGTGCTCCACATATATAAGGACGTCACTAAAATAATCTGTAGGTTCAATCATGGAAGATACATCTCTTGTGATGTATTCCTTTGATCAACTTGAGAGTCGCTTCCAAAGCGCCCTCCTTGATCCGGGGAAGGAGGATCTCTCTTCAAACATGAGAGAGTTCTTGGAGGAAAGGAATTCCCTCTTGTCTTGAGAGCATTGTCTAGATTTTTTTTGTACAACCAAAAGGAATGGATAGGTTAATGAGACTAATTTAATTAGGATTTTATTTCTTAAAATATATAAATTAATTAATTTCCCAAAAGGATTTATTCATTTCACATAATTATTAATAATACACAAGGTCTATTAATAATAGTTGACTATTATTGTCACATGACATGTGCCTAGAAAATTACATCAAATATTATTTAATTAAATAAATAACATTTTTTTCTCACAAATCTTTTAAAAACTACATGCCTTGTACATTAATATACATGGCCTGTATTTTTGTTTTTCAATTTTCTTTATTTCATAAACCACATTTGTTAACCCTTGAAAAATAATTATTTATTTATCAAATAAAAATAACTACATTACTCAATAATAAATATAAATTATTTCTACCATAATATATTTTCTTGAATAACTATTCTCGAAATAAATGAAATTATGAATCCTTGAGTAATTATTAAACCACAATCGAGAAAATCGTTATTTAACCTGTTAAAAGAATATTTAACCGAGAAACTTGGACACACATAGTTTGTGACCCTCTAAGCCTCTTTCATAGTAGAATTATGTGGATCCTGCCTAATTTCCATGGTTAATTTCTAGAAACATACCAAGGAACCCATAGAGTAATATGTTAGTGCCACAATGATTTGTCGCCTCCTACGAACGCTTACCATGTAATGTAATCCATTTGTTTTCATATCTCGAATCAAGAGGTTATCATGGTAGTGCTATCAACCCATGTGATGGATTATTCATTCTTTGACATCACAAAATTCATCTTTACCATTCCTTACCATGGCTATGGATTTATTTAGGCTATATCAATTCCATCAAATGGCCTTAGATATCAACTTCCATTATGTAACAGAAGGGAAAATCCATTCTCACATTATCTATTATTGAAGTATTACTCGTGACACACCCAACATATATTACCTCGTTGTGATTAGTTTTTCCTCACATTTTTCATCAATACAACTTAGTGTGCGAGTTTTAATACCCATTAATTATAATCTTAATGTATAAGGACCAATACACATTTCCTAAGATAGGAACATCCAATGACACTATAAAAGGAGTATTTCCAACTGGTGGGTCTCATTCTCATAATATCCTCCTAGATATTTTTAAGGGTTCACACCATGAGAAGGTGCCTCAATTTTTTATTATTCCTCAACCCTAGTTTCCTGTATTATTTTTTTCTTTAAAAAACAACATACACCCATAGAAAATATATTCAAGAATAGTTTTATGGAACTTTTGGTATTTCATCATAGTAGAGATCTTCTATGACCCTTTGGTGCAACATCTATCCTTAAGAAATTATCACATGTATTTCCTGAAGAGGAAAATTCAAGATATAATAATGAGTTTATTAATGAATCATGTACAATTTAGTTGGTTCTAGGACATAAACTCCAACAGACTCCCACATGGACTAGAGCCAACTACATACAACCTTTAACCCACACGCTCTCACATGATATTCATGATTTTAATGTGATATGCCTTTTGTCAGGGGGTCCACGAAGTAATATTCTACTGACACTCTAATCACTTCAACTTCACCCCTTTGATTAAAATCCCTCATGAGGTGATATTTTCAGAGAGTTTTCTTTTTCAGTTCATTTGACCATGGTTCTTTTTCAAGAGCCACCACTGTAGTATTATCACGATTTTTTGGGATATGGTCTTTACTTCAAGAATTCACATAATGGTCCTAGAAAATGTTTTGAATACATATGGATTCATTGGCTTCATTAGAAGTAGCTATATATTTGGAATCCACTGTAGAATCAGTGACAACTAGCTTCTTTAAACTCTTCCAGCTCACACCTCTATCATTGAGAAAGAAACCCTATCCTGATTGAGACATCAAATAATTATGGTATGTCTGAAAACCATCATCAACATACCCTCTGATGAAAATCTACTCGTCTCCTCCATATACTAGGAACATATCCTTAGTTCTTCTTAGTTACAAAAATATAGTCTTAACAATAGTCTAATGTTGTTCTCTTGGATCTTCTTGATATCTGCCTTCCATGCTCAGTGCATAGGCAACATCAAGCGTGGTACATAACATAGACAACATGATGGAACCTATAGCCAAGGAATATGGGATCTACACATCCTACTTTTCTCATTTTGTGTATAAGAACACGTTTTCATATAAATATGTAGGCCATGTGATTGTGGAACCAATCCCTTCTTAGATTGTTCCATACTAAATCACTTTAGTATCTAGTCAATATATCTACCATGAAATAGTGAAAGAAGACTCTTGGATGTATCATGAATGATCTTGATTCCTATAATATAGGTAGCATCACCCAAGTCATTCAGGGAGAAACACTTGTTAAACCAGTCATTAACTTACTTTAATACAAATATATCATTTCAAATGAGTAATATTTCATGAACTTATAATACTAAGATAGTGTCCACATTCCAATTAAGCTATTTATAAAAAAATGTGTCACATTCATTCTTAATGAATCCAAATTCCATTAGGGCTTCATAAAATTTAACGTTCCATGACTAGGATGATGGACTTAATCCATAACTAGATTTATGCAACTTGTAAACATGTTTGGATTCACATGGTGTCACAAACACTTATAGTTGTGTCATATAGGCATCTTCCTATGGATTCTAAATAAGGAATGCTATTTTGACATCTATATGACACATCTCATAGTAATCATAAGTTGTTAAGGCATGTATGATTCATATGGATTTAAAAGGAACTTCCAGGTCCATATTTCTCTTGAAGACCCATTTTCATTTAATAGGATTTACATCAATTGGTACATCGATTAGAACCCAGACTCAGTTTGGATACATAGGATCCATCTCAAATTTCATATCTTCTATTCATCTTACATATTCTGATCTATGTATTATTTAATTATTGTAGAGTGCTTCAACACTATCCAAGAATAATGATTCACCATCATCAATGACTAAGTAACCAAAACTCCTTGAATACCTTACCACTCTTGACCACCTACATAGTAATTTTGTTTCTAGAACCTCTTCCACAGAGACCTATGAAACCTATTCCAGTACTAACTCCAATGTATCTTGTTCATTATCTTCAACGAAGTCAATCTTCCTTTTGACTATCCTTTTTATGGATGTGCTCCCTCTCAATAAGGAATTCTAGTCTGTTTAACATCACTTTCTTGGATAAAGGGTTATATAGTTATTATACTTTTATTTCCTAGTGATATCCGATAATGAAACACCTCGTTCCCAAGGGATCTAGTTTGTTTTCCGAGAATTCCTTAACAAACACCTCGCATCCCCATACATGTGTGTACGACAAAATAGGTTTCATTCCATTCCATAACTCAGAGGGAATTCCATTTTCCACCATAGTTTGTAGTCAGTTTAATATATAAGATGTGGTTTTTAATGCATATCCTTAAAAGGTTAATAGAAGATATGCATTGCTCATCATTGACCTCACCTTGTCCAATAAGGCGTGGTTCCTCATTTCACTAACACCATACGACTGTGGTGTATAAGGAGGAGTGAGTTGGGATATAATCCCAGACCCCCATAAAAGTTCTATGAATAACTTGTTCAGATATTCACCACCTCGATTGGATCGATGCTTCTTTGTCTTCTTACAAAGTTGATTCTCTAATTCATTCCTGAATTCCATAAATTTATATAGGGACTCTAACTTATACCTCATTAAGTAGATATATCCAAATTGAAAAAACTAATTAGTAAAAGTAATGAAGTAATAATATCTACCTCTAGATTCCACTGGAAATGGTCCACACACATCAGTGTACACCAATCCTAGAATCTCCATTCCCTTTTCACCCTATCCAACCAAACACAGCTTGGTAATTCATCCTTGTGAGTAAGTGTGACATATATCAAGTGGTTTAAGCTCACTAGAGTTTAAATAACCATCATGGATGAGCTTTGTGAAGTACTTATTTTTTACATAACCAAAACAGTTATCCCACAACTGAGTGTTGTTAGAGTTATGTGAGTTTGTTTCGTTATTGATCGACATAACATGGTTTTAATAACTTAATACATACAAACCATTATTTATATGATCCATACCATAACATATGTTGTTCTTATAAAAGAAAAAAATCTTATATCCAAACATGATAATAAATCCATCCATTTATAAACATGATAGGAACATTCCAATCATGGTAACAATGGGATCATAATATTGGTTATGAAAAATCAAAAGCATCCCATCTAAAAATGAGAGATGGTATTCTCCAATAGCCAATATAGCTATCCTCATCCCATGGGAACTTTAATGATCCTCCTCTCCTCAGTAAATCATTATAAATCTAAATCGTTCTTATATTAGAATATATATGTGATCACCACATGATGTATCTAAAACCCCATGTGTATAAATGGAAAGATTACACTTGATAACAAACACACAATTATCATCCCCACACTCTTGGGTGCAGTTACTCATCTAGTTTCATGGATTACCACATGAAAAATACACCAAATCCAATTCCTCACCCTACCTCTGGATTTTCCGATTCTTGTAGCGATAGTGCTCAGGGGATTTAGACCATTTAATATTTGGCCCCTTTTCCTTGTCATTCATTTTCATATTCACCATAAGGACTATGGGTTTTTCATGCCCCATGTAATTATATACCTGGAGAATTAAGGTTAGAAATTTGGATAGACACTTATCAATGTATCTCGTGTTGTAGTTGACAATAAAGCAAGTGATGGTCTGGGGAAGTGATGATAGTACGATATCTATTCTCAACTCATTTGGGAAATTAATCCCTAAGATGTCCAGGCGTTCACTGTTTCTAATAATCATGACTACCTAAGGCCTAGCTTGCACAAACTCACTAATCTTAGTTGTGAACAACACATTGGATATATCATATCTCTTATGTCTCACATTCTCTAGATAGAGATCCTTAATGTGAAACATCTTGTTATATGAGTTCATGTTTTCATGTTGCTTCAAGAGATCATTAGACATGGATGATAGCATGAAACATTGGACATATGTGGCATTATCTAAATTTTCCATATATATATATATATTCATTACATGACTCTTTTCTAGTCACAACTATAATAGGCTCCTCTAGAATATATGATGCACGCCTATCGTAGGGCATTGATTTTTTTTAATATTTCAAAATTGTAGTATAGTGATTAACCATAGGATGTCTAATGAAGAGGAGTGCACACAAAATAGTTTGTCACTTTATAATACAGGTAAAAATGTTGTGTTTTTTAAAGGAAAATTGAAATTAAAATGATTGAAAACTATGATATTAAAAAGGGTGATTAGGTAGGGGTCGGTTTCCTAATTGTAATGCTATATTTGTTCAATTTAGTTCAAACCTATTCTTCTTAGTTGATTAAAGTGAGTTTCCAAAATTGTTTCCTCTCACTTCCTTGGTAAAATTATGATTGTGAGAGAAAACCTTACTAAGATCTCAGTTTAGTCAACTCTCTTTCCATGTGAAAAATAGTTGTATTGAATATAATTAATTGACATGGGAAATACCCGATCGGGTCTTGTTTATCATAAACAATCAAATCCATTCAATACATCTTTTACACATACTAACGATTGTCGAGTACTTCATCACTAATCCTTGGTTTATTCCATCTTATATAATCCAGAAGTTAGTGGAGGGAGATAATGATTATTTTACCAAGGAAAAAATCAATAATGAAATTAAAATTCACAAACGATCGCACATGATAAAAAAATACCCTAAATTAAATTTAAAAAAACTTTGAGGAAGAAATAAATTTCAATCAATTATGTCCAAGAACTCACGCATTAGAAAATAAAAAACCAACCATTCCCTAATAACTCCAAATGTTTTAACCACACCATGGTAAGGGTAATAAGGATGAATAGGGAAAAATAAAGCATTAAAAACTATTAAAAAAGAAAATAAATAAAAGGTAAAGCCAAAAAGTTCTCCTCCTTGGTGTCCCAGAAAGAATCGGATGGAATGAGAGATGCTTTGAGAGGGTGGAGCTCTCCTCCTTTTATATGCAGAATTTTCCCCCTAATGTTGACGCGTTTTATCCCCAATAAATGACATCTTCAAACATTGATCCATTCCTGAATGTTGTTCATAATTTTCTTGGTCATTTCCCCTCAAAATATGAGCATATTTGGAGAAGTAATTCGGGTGTTATGCCCGTTTTACTATCAAAATTTATTATGTGCAGTCCGACACGCCAAATCGCAAATCTACGTATTAGGATGCGTTAATAAACCTCAAAAATGCCAATTACCGAGGAATTACCTTCATGAAATATTTTCTAAAACTCCTTTCTCTTCCACCCACTGAATATCCCAACACTTGGTGATACCAATAATTATTTATGGACCACACACCAAAAATCGGCAGAACTGTAAACAGTTTTCATGAGACAACTTTTGAGCTTCTTTTGAGATTCGATATGGTCGATTCAGCTTTTGGTCAAAAAATAGTAAAGGAATCCCTAGCTGTGTAGAATCCAAAAAATAAAGAAATTTTCAATTTTGATTAGTGTATAATATGTTTTGTCTAAACTATATAAATAACATAAAATAGTGAAAATCAGAAATGTGCCATTTTTAATGTTCATCTTAAAATAACACCAATATCGAAAAAATGAAGCAATTAATCTTAGAGTTACACTTTTTTTGGGTTTAAAATAAAAAAACTAAATGTAAATTTTATTCAAAATATTTTATCTATCAATTCCCCCACACCTAGCAATTGGACTCCTCGATAAGTAAAATCAAATCAAATCAAATCAAATCAAAACACATACCAATGAGATCAACCTAATACATACTAAGAAACCAAAATATATCATGCCTCATCAATTTTTTTTCAAGTTCTCTATTTTAGACTATTTAATATATTTCCATTTCGTTTCTTATCCAATGCAAACAAAACACCTAACTCGCATGAATTTTCTCTCTTCTCACAAATGTAAATTCTTAACAAGGCATTTTTCATCAAACTCACACAAGAGTCACCATAGGCTTGATAAATTACTAATTTTTCACCTGATGTGACTCAAAGAAATGTGTTTGTAATGAGGATATTTCAGGTATGTTCTGTGTCTTTCGGTTGGTAGGATTTAGATGTTAAAAATTTTGAGGCCGAAAAAGTAGGTCTTGGCTCATTTTGAAGAAAAATTGCAAGATTCTAATTATCACACATACATGGTCTCCTTTTATTGCCCATTGTATAAAATAGTCTCTATTATCATTCAATCAGCTCAGGATTTCAGTAGAAGAAATTTCAATCTTTTCATACATGATTTTTCATCAAAGATCCATATAGGCACAACTTTCTTTTTTACAACAGATGCTCAAGAAAGGCCCAACTTCTATTATCATGAAAGCTCCAAAAAATCCCAATGTAAAAAAATGAACTTTTCAATAGAAACATTAGTTCCTCAACATTTTATTTTCCACTCAAAGTATCAAAAAATGAGGTAGTACACCATACGATGTCTTCCCCGACACATAATTTCAACTAGATCATGCAATTTCACTTCAGGTGTAGGTTGGATATAGAAAATTAGCATATAATTTGGCTTAAACCTAGAAGGAAATTCATGGAATCTAAGTGATTGTAAATGATAAATGTAACGGTGGTACATAATGAAAAGGATTATTATGAAAAGGAAGCTTAAAACCAAATAAATGTCTCAAACATTTAAAACATATGTACCACAAATCCTCAACTTTTTAAAGGAATAAATTATATTATGGTTTAGGAAATCATGGTCTGGTTCTCTCATGAAATGAGGCGAATGAAAAGAATATGACAAAAATATTTTAGAAGCCTTACAGTAATGTGATTTCAAAGATATAGACAGTGAAATATGGCATGGGGTTCAATAATCAGTGTACTTTTCATGAAATTCCAAAAGAGTTGAAGTCAAATCAAAGTCATTTCAGCATTCATTTATGCTCAGTTTCATGGAATATATTTGGTCACTTATTAACAAGGGTTTCAAAAAAGGTTATGATAATCATTTCTGCTCAAAAGGTTCAAAAACACTCCAAAAAAACACACCCAAATATAAAAACATGCAATTTTTTTAGAAACAAACAAATAATGAAATCCTAAACTACAAAGGTTCCCTCCCAAAAAATTTAATGATATTGTTTCCGCAATGCTGTAATTTTTTTAGATTAAAAAAGATAGAGTAACTGAATTTAATCAAGTGTAATGGAATTATGGAACCTGGTCGGTCTTCATTTGTATTCAGGGTGAAGAAGTGTGATCTCCTCCACTAGATCTTTTCTATTTATTTGTAAAGACATGTTGTACCAACAAGAGTCTTATTTGTGTCCATAAGTACAACAACACCAGCAAAAACCCTGAAATATTTCTCTTCTAAAATGGTTTTCCATCTTTCTGGATATTTTTTTCTTCCTTGTCACAATGTGAACAAAACTCCTTTTATGGGGTTGTGGTTTCCTTTGAAAATTCCTCTCTTCTCTTGAGGTAGGAGATTGACCCTCAATTTTCTTTACCCATACGAACTAGGTTTTTCATTTTTCCTCTTTTTTCTTGTGATCCACTCTTCCCATTGGTTTGATAATATCCTTTACACTCTATAGTTTTAATGTGGGTTTCCTTGACCTTCTTCAGATCATATTCCATTTTAAGGAATATGGAATTTTTCATAGCTAGTTCTTCTTACCTTGTAGCAAGTTCCGTATAGAGATCTATGATAATAATTTCTTCTCCGGCCTCCATGAGTTTATACTTCATGATCTCAACATATTATCCAAATTTTGATTCTCCAGCCCCTTCTAACAAACTATCCCATAATTATAAGGTTGTATCTTCTAAATTTTTATTTGGTTCTTTTACTTCTTTGTGGTAGATTACCTTCAGCAAATGAACATCTAAATAATTATTCATAGATTCATGTATATTGAAATGCACTCGACTATCTCCGAGAACCATTGAGAGTGTTCCCTCATTCACATTGACGATGGTCTTCATAGTCTTTAAGAATTTTCTCCCCAAGATAATGGGTGAGTGTGATGACATCTTATCTTCTTCCATTTTCGGCACATAAAATTCAGTTCTGAACAGTAGATCTTTTACCTTTACAAGAACATCTTCTAGAACAACTACTAGAAAAACTGTGTATATGTTTGTGAGCTAGACCACCACTCTAGTAGGATACAATTTTCTAATCGGTAAAGATTTAAAAACTGAGTGAGGAATAACATTTATTGAAGCTCTGAGATCACATAGTGAATTTGTATAATTTAAAGAACTGATAGTGCAAAGAATAGAGAACGTCCCTAGATCTTGACATTTTTGAGGTATTAGTGGTGAGATAAATGCTGAGATGCTTCATCCTATGTTAATTCTTTAATTTTCATCCAGCCTCATTATTTTTGTACACAGCTACTTCAAAAATATGGCATAGTTAGGGATTTGTCTGATTGCATCCAACAGTGGGATGTTAATCTCAACTTTTCTGAATGTTTTCTGAATTTCCTGTTGAAGTCATTCTTCTTCACCCGTATCTGACTCAACCAATGCAGATGGGAATGGTGCTGAGATATCCTATTTTCCCCTTTTTTGTTTTTGTGAAGGTTTTTCTTATTTATTTTTCTGTGGCATATCCTTCTCTTCCTCCTCTTCCTTTTCATCTTCTTGGTGGATTTTCACAAGATTTCATGAATAATTCTCCCTCACAACAGGTGGTATTGTTACAGGTTCAGGGTTAGATGGAGGTTTGATTTCTTTTCCTCTTCTTGTAATGATTGCACTAACATTCTCCTTTGGATTTGGCACTGTTTGGGATGGAAGATTCCCTAGATTCTTGGACATGATTGCAACAAGACATCCCACTATGTCTTCCACCTTGTCAACCTTATCTACTTGGAACTCATACTTAGATTGTAGTAGTTCCACAGAAGCATGTGTGCTTGTGAATGGTTGTTCATATTTCATTCTTTGGAATAGTGGTGGCTGAAAGGATTGTTGTTGTTCGAAGGGATGTTTATAGGATTCCTAAAAGGGAGGGGGTTCTGGTATTTCTACTAGTGGTAAGAAGGTTGACTGGGGTGATTGTTAAATGATCTCATCTAGTTTTGTTGGTTCCCATATCCTTGTTGGTATTGGGTTTAATGTATTTAATTCTTTTGTAATTGTCTTGGTTGAAAGGCCGCAACATAGTATTCGGTCCCCTATATCTCAGGTCACTAGTCTGTATAATGAGTGGTAGAATAACATAAACCACATACTAGAGTTGAATCTTGTTGTCCATTTTCTTGAGTTACATCCATTTGACGGACTAACCTTGTAAGGTCATCATCTTTGATTTTAATCAATTTAGATAAATTAAATGTTTTTACCCCATGTATCCCCATGGTTCCCATTCCTCTTAGTCCAAATTGATGTGAGTTTTGAGCAATCTTTTCAATTAGTACTCTGATATCTGCAGGCGACTTGTCAATCAGGGATACCCCAGATGATGCATTTAGTAGATTTTGATCATTATCCATAATTAATTGGTATTAAAACAAAATGAATTGGTGTTATTCCATTTCTTGATGTGGTCAGTAGGAACATAGCTTCTTGAAGTGCTCCTAGTACTCGTAGAGGGTTTCCTCAGTTGATTTATATTTGTTGTAAATCAAATTCTAGATGGAAGTGCTCCACAATGTGGGAAATATCCTTTCCATGAAACTTCTTTTTAAGTCTTCCCAATAATTGATCTTCACTATTTTTAATTTTTACAACTATTCATTAGCAGCTCTTTGGAATGAGAAATGGAATGCCCTCCACTAAAATGGATCTTTGGGGGCTCCTCTTGGCCTGAATCTTGAAAAAGTGTATCTAAATTATTTCATGTGCCGATTTGAATCTTCTCCTACAAGACCATGAATCTTTGGAAGCATATGAATCATATTGACATGCTATTTAAAATCATTTTGTTCAGTGGGTGCAATTAGTTGGTTATTTTGAATGGAAAATTTTGGTCCACATAGATCATACAGAGTTTGGTTGGGATTTCTAGCCATGATTTCAGGTTCATAGTGAACACTATGTTTTTTACTTGAATATGAGAAATATATTTCTTCAAATAATTCTGGTAGATTTATTTTTCGTAGTTGGGTTAATGTTCTTTCAATTTTTGGATCAAATTAAATTAATGGTTCTTTTTATTTGCGGGTCTTTCAATTTTCAAAATCCTATTTTTGTTCCACTGCCTCCTCAGAAACGACACCATGGTTGATGCACGCCTTTCGTAGTGCGTGGAAAAAAAAATTTAAATTTCATATGTGTAGTCTAGTGATTAACCCTTGGAAGTCTCTTGAAGAGGAGTGCACCCAAAATAGTTTGTTACTTTAAAACAAGGGTAAAAATGTTTTGTTTTTAAAAAGAAAATTGATATTCAAATGATTGAAAAACTATGATATTAAAATGGATGATTGGTTTAGGGTTGGTTTACTAATTGTAATGCTATTAATATTTAATTTAATTCAAACCTCTTCTTCTTAGTTGATTAATGTGAGTTTCCATAATCTTTTCCTCTCACTTCCTTGGTAAAATTATGATTGTGAGAGAAAACATTACCAAGAACTCGGTTTGGTAAACTCTTCTTCCATTATGAAAAATAGTTGTATTGATATCCTTAATTGACATGGGAAATACCTGATCAGGTCTTGTATATCCCAAAAAATCAAGAACATTCACTACCCGTTTTACAGGTACTGACTATCGTCGAGTACTTCACCAATAATCCCTAGTTTATTCCATCGTATATAAACAAGAAATTAGTGGAGGGTGGTAATGATTATTTTACCGAAGAAAAAATAAATAACATAATTAGAATTCAAGAACGATCACACTTGATAATAAAATCTTATATATAAAATTGAAAACAACTTTGAAGAAGAACGAAATATCACTCAATTACGTCCAATAACTCAAGCATTTGAAAATAGAAAACCAACCCTTCCCCAATCACTCCAAATGTTTTACCCACAATTGTAAGGGTAATCGAGATGATTGGGGAAAAACATTAAAAAACTATGATTAAAATAAAATAAAATTCTTAAAGGTTATCCTCTTTAGTGTCCCAGAAGGAATGGGATGGAATGAGAGATGCTTTGGGAGGGGGGAACTCTCCTCCTTTTATAGCCAGAATTTTTCCCCTAATGTTGATGGATTTTAACCCTTATAAATTACATCTTCACGCGTTTATCGATTCTTGAATGTAGTTCATAATTTTCTTGGACATGTCCCATCAAAATATCATTAAAGTTTGACATGTAATCTTAGAGTTATGCCTATTTTACTCTCACAATGTATTCTATCTAGTCAAACATGCCAAATAGAAAGCATTTGGATTAGGATTCTTTAATGACCCTTAAAACGGCCAATTCCCACGGCCTTCCCTTCCTGAAAGATGTTCTAAAACTCCTTTCACGTCCACCCCCAGAATATCACAATAATTGGGCCCACCAAGAATTATTTATGGACCCCACACCAAACATCTACAAAACTATAATATATATTGATTAGACAACTTGTGAGATTCTTTTGGGCTTACATATGGTCAGTTTAGCTTTTGGTCCAGAACTAGTCATTGAATCCCTGGATGTTTAAAATCTAGAAAAGAAATTTTTTTTCAATTTGGATTAGTGTAGAATATTTTATGGCCAAACTACAGAAATAACTTATAACAACTAAAAATCCAAAATGGGACATTCTTAATGTTCAGCTAAAAATAACACCAATAACAAAAAAATGAAACAATAAATCTTTGAGTGACACTTTTGTGGGTTTAAAAAAATGTAATTTAATTTAAATTTAATTGAAAATATTTTCACTATCAATATAAAATTTTCTTTTCGTGGTGAAGGATGACTCATAAAGGCCTCTGCCATTCCAGAAAATTTGGTGTCAGTGAGAAGGTATTAATTCTAAAGTATGGTTCAAAATGTTGCGTTTGAAGAAATTTTTCATTCCATTTCTAAAAATCAAGATGAGAAATTATTCGTAACTTTATAATTATAAAACTTAGACAATTAATAAAATAATAATAACTACTAGTCTCCCACTATTTTATTGAAATCTAATAGCCCTCACAGTTGACTTCATAATATTCTGTTGCCTGAATATTCTAGTGAAAATGATCCATATTTCCCATCACATTACCCTAACTAGGGTTAGATAAGAAACATGAATGATTTTAGGTAGGAATTCCAAATGACCACTGCATTAACTCACAGCTCCATGATCTTCTTAGTGGACTCCCAATCGTGAAATACTTTTATTTTGGGTCTCCCTAACCTTTGACTCCTGGTCACACCAAGTCCTCTTGTGGCAGTCAAACCATGATGTCAACAATGTCAATTCAACCCAAATCCTTGAATTAATATTCCACAATATTTTAAATCACCCCAACTCTAGTTTTTCAAGAATATTGAACTATTTTTAAATTCAAGCCTAGATTATGGATGGCTATACAGGCTTAAATATATTTCAATGACACAACTAGGTTTGGCGGACCGGTCTAATGCATTCAACCTCGACTACAAGGTGTGTACTACAGAATACATGTTTTGTGATCTGTTTTGGAACTTCCAGGAACCTATGGCACCAATATTTAGGATCCTTTGTTTTATTTTAATCAAAAGTAAAAAAAAATCGATTAGGTGAATGAAAAATGAAAGAGGAGGAAAATATCTCATGATTCTGAATTATAAAACGATTAAGACCAATTGAAAAAATATATTTTTAAATATGTATATGAACAATGAAAAACTAAATAATTATATTCATCAATATTACCACCCTAATGTCACTTGTATGTTCTAGGCGCAACAGAAATGTGTGGATGGGTGTACCCAACTGTAAACTTTGTCGTTAACAATGATGAATACGAGATTGATGACGGTTTTAAAATGTAAAATCTTAAAAATATGACAATGAATGAATGAGAATAGCGGATTCCCTGAACCATAGATAGGATCATCATGTTTTGGTTATTATTAATATAATCAAAACCCAATAATTACCTTGATGGAATTATCTATTCATTGATGTTTCTAGTCACGATATGATGTGATCCTTCGTTGCATCATCGAAGCCTTGTGTATGATTCCTCTATCCATGATCCACACATGATCCTCGTATCTTTGGACATCGCTGAAGGGATATTCAGGTTCTATTATGGAAGAGAATATGCTTGCGATGTCTGGATTTTAACCCCTTGAGATCCACTTCCAATGAACTCTCCTTGATCCATTAGAAGAGGATATGTTTCGTTACATTATAGTGGTATTGGATGAAATATATTCTCTCTTGTCCTGGGATCTTTTACCAGATCTGTAGTGGACAACCATAAAGAATATATAGGTTAATGAGAATAATGAAATTAGTATTTTATTACATAGAATAATAAAATGAATTAATTTCCCAAAATCATTTCTTAATTTCATTCATTTCTTAGTAATACCCCATGTGTAATAATAACATTTGAATATTATTATCACTTTTCATGAACCCAACCAATTACACCTAATGTTATTTAATTAAATAAATAATATTATTTCACACCAATATACCAAAAACACCATGGTGTGTACATTAAAATACATAGCATGTATTTTTGTGTTTCCACTTTCTTTATTTCATCAACAACATTTATTAGGCCTTGAATAATGCCTATTTATTTCTAAAATAAATATTGCTGCATTACTCACTAATAAATACATATTATTTCACCCATAATATATTCTCTTGAAAAACTAGTGTCAAAATAAATGTGATCAGACATTATTGAAGAATTATTAAACCAAAATCAAGAATAATCTTTATTCAACATTTTAAATAAATAATTAACTGAGATACTTTTTAACACCTATTGTGTGACCCTCTATGCCTCTTTATTAGTGGAATTATGTGGAGCCTACCTAATGTCCAAGGTTAGAATCTAGAAACATGCCAAGGCAACCATAGAGATAGATGTTAACATTGCATTGACACATCACCTTATTCTAACGATTATCGTATAATATAATCTCTTTGCCTTGATATCTTGAATCAACCAGGTTGTGTTCTTGTGCCATCAACCCATGTGCACGATTATTCTTTCTTTGAATTCCCAGAATTGAAATTTCCAATTCCTTACCCTAGACATGGATTTTATGGATTTATAAATTCCATAAAAGGGTCGAAGATATCAATTTCCATTATATAACACAAGGGAAAAATATGTTCTCACATTATTTATTAATGCATTATTACTAATGTCACACACAACATATCCTACCTCTCTGCGTAGAATGGGTCATCACAGTTTTCGGCAATAAATCAAAATACACGAGTTGTAATACCAATTAATTATAATCATAAAGTCTACGGACCAGTACACACATCCACATATAGGATAATCTTATGACACTATGAAATGTGTATTTACTACTAGCGGGTCGTGTTCATATAATATCCTCATTTATATTAATACGGGTGTACACCATGAGAAGGTGCCTCAATGTTTTATGAGTCCTCATCCCTACTAGCCTTTATTATTGTTGAATTCAAATAAAATCATCCATATATAGAACATATATTCAATAATAGTGTTATGGCACTTACTGTTTCTCATCATAGCATGGATCTGTTATGACCCTTTGGTGAAACATTTTTCTTAAGGACATTACCACATTCATTTTCACATAGAAGAAAAATAAATATGTGATAAGGTGTTTATTAATTTATAAATTATATGTTTTTTGGTTATAGACCACAAAATACAATAATAATAATATTTATCATAACGAAGTATGTAATGGAATATACCATTCATGGAGACGGTAAGTTGTACATACGCATGAACGTCGTTTTCCATTTTTGATTTTCAAATTTAAAGAAGTATATAAATGATATATATATATATATAATTATTATAGTATTATAAATATATAATATATATCATATAAGTTCATTAAACCTCTCCTTCACACAAACTATGTGGTGTGTGAACGAATCAAATCGCTTTAATGGGATAGTAGTCCATAATTCCTCAAATGTGATTATCATATTAACACAAAAGGTTAAAAATGTATGTATTAAATGGAATAAAGAAGATTAATTAAATGATATATATAACATTTTATTTAAATAAATTTTTTTCCATCATAATGGACACCGGGGTTTTTATTGATGGAGAAATTAACTATCATCATTTCGTGAGGCAGTCGTTTTTCGTACACAGAAACAATATGTTCAACATCCACTAGAAGGAGATGTGAGTATGTGTAGGTCAGAAGACTTGCCAAAAAACATCCTATCATAGTTAGGATACTATTTTTTCACACATGAATGGAATAAAGAGAGTGTAAATGTGTATAAAGAAAATAATTGAAAGGATCCTAAGAGACGATGTAACCTCTTTATCGGGTAAATCCTTTTGGAATGTGGCAAAAGGCTTCTTTGAGAGGGTTTATATGCAAAGGGTTCAATAATGGTCGAACGGTGGATACATGGGATGATACATGGGTAGAAAATGGTGTAAATAAAAGGTTTTAGGGGTTTGATTATTGGGTAGAGGTGGTGGCCATTTGTAGGCAAGGAAAATTACTCACATGGATTATTTAGAAAGAAATTAGGTGTCCACATGTTCTTTTTTAAAAAAAGTCTTAAAAACCAAAAAAAATCAATAATTTAAGGTTTTTAAAAACAATATGGATATCCAATGGTTTTGAAAAAATTTATTGTTCATTGGGCCCCATAATATTAAGGTTTTGTCCCTAATTAATCCTAATATGGCCTTAACGGCTTTGATTAATTATAATCACTTATACCAATCATTTTGTTCTGAAATATACATGATCTTATTATAATATAAAAATTAGATTGAATACGATGGAGTATGTCTTTTTTTTACATCCATTAACAGAAGCAGAAAAATTAATATTAGTGTTAATCCTATAGATGGGATAAAATAAAGGGGTTTTAAAATAAGAAAATGTTCATAAGATTGTAAATATTTTGTACATAGTTTCAAAGTGGAATATATTATAAATAAATAAATTGTTTTAATATATGTAATTTTAATCTAATGTAACCATGAAACATATTTTCAATATCATTTATCTTTAATAATTAATTAGGAAAAATTTTCGTTTTGAACTAAAAAGTTGTATTTTTTCATTGTTCATCAAACAATCAATTTTCTTAGAAAAAACCCAAAACATCACCCTTGGATAATATTGATGTTCTGAATTAAAAAATTAATTTTGTTTTATAAAATTAAAATTATAATATTTTCTAAAATTATGATAATTGTTAGAATTATTTCATTTGAGGAAACTGTGTTTTTAAGCATAAAAAGGTCTTTACCAAAAATCATATCTTTTACTATCAATATATTTTTCAATTATAAAAAATATTTTAAATGTTGTTATTATTATTCCTATACCTATTTTTAGTAGTTAGGTTATAATTTTATCATTTAAGTAATTATATATATATAAATATGTTTTATAGAAACTCAGTGTTGTGTACATCGTACGCCAAATTGGTGTTTCTTGGGGCGCTAGCAATGTAGGTGTTGTGTATAGAACATTACAAGGTGGTATTTCTTCTGAATGTGAAGTTTTACTTAGTATTTTAGTTTATATATATATATACAATTATTTCTAGTTTCAATGGAAATAAAAAAATATTAAAAATATAAATTAATTTGAAAAAAATAATGATCAAAATCTTGCGATGTTACATGTTACCCCCCTTAAAATGAATTTCACCCTAGATATTTTTATGGGTTATCAATGGATTACTACATGAATGATTCATTCATAAAAACCCACTTCATGTAAATTTATATTACAATTTCCTTAGAAATGGAGATTTGGAACCAGAACGGTTACCCAAAGTAACTTATAATTGGGTTTCCACATAGGAGAACATATGTTGGGAGTGAATATTGGATGTGGAAAAAAGTGTAAATTTTTATAGAGTGTGGCGGTGTTCATCAATAAAAAACAAATGAATCTTCAAATAAATGTTCAAGGTGTCAAAGACATAAATGTGTGATGATTTAAAAGGACAGAAAATCAAAAAAATTAAGGTATTAGGACAAAAATTCTTTTATCACTTTCATAGATTTGAGTAATTATGGTTAAATTTATATAAACCAACTTCCATTCATAGGTTTTTAAAAAAAATCATTTACATTCATTAACTCACGTAATGTTTTTTTAATTAACCTTGACAATTAAATCACTAAAAATTGATTTTAATGGATTTTAAGCCCCATAAAAGAATAAAAAGTTTATGTATTTGTATATAATAAAAAATGCATTAATTTATAATAAGTTTAACTAATTGTTCGTCATAGATATCTATTCATTACAAATAAATATACATTATCCAATATATCGTATAGTCTATTAGTAGGGTTGAAACCCTTATCATTCATCGGTCCTAGGTTCAAGAAGAAATACCTTTCCAGACATGATTGGTTGTCACCCGACATACATAATGAATTTTTTTAAAACTGAGATAATATAATATAAGATAGAAATACCTGAAATAGTATTAATCACTAATTATTCTTTTAACCAAGGTTATAAACACTAATTTAGTGCACAAATATTTCCTTTGGATCATATGTTAATTATCTCTTTAACGGTAAACCGTATGAACATTATTGAATGTGAAAATAAAAAAATTTAGAAAGAAAGTCATGAAATTATATTAACGTTGATTACCCTATACTACACATAATATCCCATGGATGTCACATTCCAAAAATGTGAATAACCTCAATATATATTCTCATGAAACATTGTAACAACCTGAATTACCATAAATCCTTTTTGAATACATGAAAGATTCCTCATTCCAAAGTATAGTGTATTTACTATGTACATCAAAAAATGTTTTAAACATCATATTTGGTAGAGTAAACCTCCTATACACAAGTCCCTACTTTGATCCAAGGTAATAAATGTTATCCAATTTACTTATTCAAACCCAAAATATCTTTATTCATACAACATCATCTTATCATAAAGAACATGTTAAGGGTTAACTTCCTTTAGTCAAAATATTATCTGTTTATGAAATCACGTCATTATTACAAAAGGAACATTCTACATAAACATGAAAATACTGAGAAAAAGAATATGTATAAAAATGATTTTATATTTCAAAATCCTTAAATTTTGAATCCAAATACGCAAATACATTGACTACTTCATCATTAATCAATTAAAAGTCCACCTCCTCCTATTACAGAATAATTGTTCCCTTCATATTTCATCAGAAGTAACTTCATCATCTGTAATTTAACCATTACTCACACAAACTTATTAATTCTCATTAGGAAATTTTCTTTTTGGGACATTTATTTACATAATTACCATTTTCTCTACATTTAAAATAGGTAACCCTCGATGCAGACATAGGGAGGCCAAAATTCCTATAATTTTCATTAACGAAACTCTACATTGTTTCCTTATAGTCACTTACTTTGTATACTTATCTTCTACTGTTAAAACACCTTCTTGATCCACTAAGTAATTAACATAGGTTAAACATTCGAAATCCATGAAGAAAAATAAACCAAATATTCTTTTTTCGTGGTATCCACTGCCCAAACTCTAAAAAAACTCATTATTTCTCTTCTTGGTGAGTCCAAGATTTAGTTATTGTAATCACTTTTAATAATATTCCATGAAAAATGATTAGGAAGGATCAAAAATTCTTTCAATCTAGTGATCATTCCAATTGAATACTCATAAAAATATCTCCCATCAAATTCAACATTAATCTAGTTTCTTTCGATTCCTACTATTGACTAAAATAAGAAGTATAGTGAGAGAGTTCCTCATCATAGTAGAAAATCACATAGTCATGAAAAGAATCACTTATAGGACGTCTAAATCCTGAAAGCAACCATAATATTTGAGACATTGGGTTTATCCTAGGTTATTCATAGAAAAAATATATATAAATCCTTTATGATCATTCATAAAGTGTTTTTGATTTCCCAAAGAAAATAGCTCGAGGGTTTAAAACATGGTATACAGCTAGCCCGGTTGTCATGTTCTAGATTACCCCGAGTGAGGCTTGAAACATCATGTCAGAGTTTTTACCGATAGTTAAATCTATGATAGAGTCTCATAAAATTTTATTATCCTGATAATGATGTATTAATAAGACACCACTCACTCTATCCTTTACTAAAATTTAGGACATTTTCCGAAGTGTTAAATCATCATTATACATATCCTTATAGACATACATAGATATATCTATAGAAATAACCATAGGGATCTCACAATGGTTTTTTTATCCTAGTTACCCAAGGTTGAAAAAAACGTTTCTTTGATACCAACTATTGGGACCCAGGCTTATCATACGTGGATATTTCATATTTTTAGACGAATATTCAGTACATCAAAAAAATACATGTTAGTGGACTATAACAGTATAGGGTATTAGGAGAAATGAAAAATAAACCTTCTTCCCTGGTGAATGATCTTTAAAATATCCCATAATGATATCCACAATTAATACATATACCTAAAATGTATCTTTCTAACATGGAGAAATGAATCATAAGAAAGGGGCCAGTTCAAATGCTCAGTAAGGGTAAATAATGGAGACTTGTAAGAATAACCATGAGCATGATGGTATGATAATGTGATGATTAAAATAGAAGATCAAACCCTACATATTAAATATAATTCAATATATATTTTCAGCTCATAATACATGAATCATAATGAAATAAAAAGAATACAACATGAAATCATAACAAAGAGATAAGACATGGAATTGTGGCATACTTAAAAATGTGATACCATTACTTGAATGTCAAGACACATTATAAAAACTTATCAATGAACTTAATGGTAACTACACCCACTTGACGGGACACACCACCATCCCTAGTTATAGTTCATTCCTTTTAATGGATTGGGTTCCCCATTTTCCATCATCATGGTGGCTACACTTACTGGCCGGGACAAATAATTATCCCCAACGGAAGTCATTTCATTATAGGTGATTGGGATTTCCCATCTTCCCATAGTGGATCAAGCCCACTGACTTGATTCCCATAATTACCTCATGAAATATAAATTTTGACCCAATTCATTGGATATAGATATATGTCCCACCTATCACCTAATGAAATCATACATACATGTGCCACAAGATCAAAAATAAACTTATCACAACCCCTTAAATAAAATGTGTATTGTAAACATGTAAATATATCAAAATATATGGGAAGCGGCAGGTTTCATAACAAGTTCATCAAAAATATAACTAGGTAATGAAGTGTGCTTCAAATGTATATAACCCATGAACGAGAAATGAGTTTCATATAAAATATTACCCATAAAGTATAGATGGATTTCATAAAGAAAATTGCATTATTGATTACACATTCATAGAAAGGATATCATTGGAACCATTAGATCATTTATATGGAAGGTACGAGTGAAATCAATAGATGTCATCTTAGATAGAAAATATTATTAAAATAAAGTCAAAAAACCTTTTTAAATTTAAATATATTTTCTTTTTAAAAAATTATTTTATGTTCATATTACAAGAAGAAAATAATTTTCATATAAAATAACATGAAAAAATATAAAGAATACATGAAACTATTTTGAAACCCATTTTCCATGTAAAATTTTAAAATAATCATTATAACATTTCAAAAACCATTTTCATTGAAAATGGTAGAAAACTTTTAAATAATGATTGGATTTTTATTAAACCCATTTATTTGAACATTATTTTAAAACATATAAATAAATATTTAAAGGATTTTGAAATTAAGTTTTCGTGAAAACTTATAAATAATCATTAAAAAAATTGAATACCATTTATTTGAAATAACATTGAAAACGTGTAAATAAGACTTAAAAAATTTGGAATTTTTTTTTCCTTGATATCACATAAAATATGATTCAAAATTTTTTGAAAACTTTTTTTTAAAAAAATTAATTTTTTTAGAAAATTTCTTAATGATTGTTATTTTTTAAGAATATAACGGGGGCTTTGATAAAATGACTATGTGTAAATATGTACATATCGTATGAGGTAAAAATAATATTCCTTTTTCCTAGTAAAAAGTATAAAATAGTGACTTTTTTGGAAGGTAAATTGAATATTAACTTTAAAAGATTGGTAAAATATAAAATTTTTATTCACGCCTTTTAGATATTATAGGGGAATGATATAATATTAATGGAAACCCATTTTAGGCAATATAATTTTCTGAATGAAGAGTATATAAAGTCGAGGTTTTCTGATAACACATTATTAACTATCTTATATAATAAAAAGTATAGAATTATACCAATACATGGGTATATCATGAAATAATATAGGATAATATAACTGAGGAATAATATTGAGATATTAAACATAAGATTTCATCCAATGAAGCATAAACATAAGCAATATCGAAAAGCAGTGAGATTGTCTCAATAAACTATTATAACATTGTATCGTAGGGTCATGATCTCCATGAAATTAAAGGAAATTACATGAAGCATATAATATCATGAAAATATTTATATTCATGATATGGAATTAAAAATGGAATTATATGAAACTCCAAAAAGAGTGTAGGTTCCTAATAAAACATGAGTCTTATGAATAGAAAATTGAGACCAAACATTTTTAACAAATTGGTATCATTGGAATCATAAACCCCATAAAAGAAGGATCATAAAATGGAAATGTGAATAAAAATAAATTTATGTAAAATATAAATAGAATACAATAACTATTTGTACATACACCACACAAAATTAAATAGTGGAATGGATAGCTTGTATCCAATAGAAATTAAAAGTGAGATGAAATCCCCAAACCTTGTGTCTTGACTCTCTATGTACTCGTATAAGATTCATGTATAATGAATATAATTTTATAATATATCATTTAAATAAGAATATAATTACATATGTTACTATATACGGTTTTTTATAACCTCATATTAATCGATTTTTAATGATCCAATGTTATGATTTTACTATGGGTAATATTCCCTTTATTCTTCGCATGTGTCTTAATTTGTTTTTTTGTTAATCCTTATATAAGTATCTTGATTTATGAATGTATAAAATGATATATATGCTAGTTATATCTAGTATACTTATATTATAATAATACATTTCATAATGAAGTATTTAATTGAAAACATTATTCATGGAGATGATAAGCCGTATGTACAGATGAATGGTGTTTTCCATTTTTGATTATCATATTGAAAGAAAGTATTCAAATGAAATATGTATATATATATGTATGTATGTATTTATTTATTAATTTAGAATTTATATATCATATATATCGTGTAACTTCATTAATCCAATCCTTAATACATTATATGTGGTGTGTGAATGAATCAAATCACTTTTAGGGGGTTGTAGTCCACACATCCTCAAACGAGATAATCGTATTAACACCAAATGGAATGAAAAGGATGTATCCTTTAAAATGAAAAAATAATATTGAAGAAATAATTAATATAACATATTAAATATATAAATATAGTGTTTATCATAATATCCAACATGATTGGTGGTAATGGAGAAATTAATAATAGTCATTTCATGAGGTATTATTTCTTCATACACAGAAACAATATGTTCAAAATTCAATAGATAGAGGTTTGTGTAAGTGTAATTCAGAAACATTGTATAAAAAATTTTATAGTATGGAAAATATTGGTTATTTTACAGAATAAAGTAATAAATAGAGTATCGGTGTTGGTGATTGAAAATAAAGGAAAGGATCTTGAGAGAAGATGTTACCTCTTATTTTTGTAACTCCAATTCATTTGTGAAAAATGGATTCCTTTAGGATTTTAATGACCAAATGGAGTATCCAAGGTAGAATGGAGGATTTTTTATGCTACCTGTTCATATAATTGATGAATATAATAGGTTTCAGAGGTTATAGGAATAGATAAGAGTGGTTTATTTTTATATGGAATGAAAATTAATCACATAGAATTATTAGAAACAAATTATGTGTGCACATGTTCTTACCTATAAAAAGTCACAAAAAATAATCATAACTCATGAATGGATTGTGTATGGATATAATATTGAAACAATGGGTGTTAGAAAAGTATATATGTCATTTGGGCCCTTTATTTTTAGGGTTTATTCCATAATTACGCTTAATTTGTCTTCAACCACTGGGATTAATTATAATCACTTTTACTGATAATTTTTGTTAAAATTTATAATTATATTATTAGACTCTAATAAATATACTAAAAAAAGTTTTATATGATATTTTAGAATTTTCAATCACATAAGTGTAAATTTGTTGATTAATTTTAATCCAAGACACGGGAGGAATTAAAACAGTATCAATATTGGGAAAAGATCAATATTTTGTTATGATTTTATACTTAGATTCAAATTGAAATTTTATATAATGATTTACATTGTATTAATATATGTAATATTAATTTAATTTTATGATCAAAAATATTTATAATATCATTTAGAACTAATAATAAATTATTAAAAATTCACTTTTCAACTAAAAAACTGTATTTTTTACTATTCATAAAAAATAATGTTTCTAAAAAAATCCTCAAAAAATCACTATAAGATAATCATGACATTCTGAATTCAAAAGTAATATTTTTTATAAAATTCAATTTAAAAATATGTTTATGTAAAGACCCGTAAAATTCAAGGGAATTTTTTTCTTAATTTTCTTTAGAATTTTACAAGAGCGCGGTTTCAGACGGCACCTGATTCCGAGGCCCTGAGTGCCCGGAATCAATTTCCGAAGTTTGGCTCGGGTACGTTCAGTGAACGAACGAGCGGGAATTTCTAACTTTTGATCCGATGCACGAAATTGAAATCTGAGGGCACCGATGAACTCACAGCGCCGATATTCGCTTAAGGAGACCTTTTCCGAGGTTGCGTTTATTTCGGGTTGAGAGTTAGTTTTGGGAGTTTAAAATAAGTTAAATAAAAATTGTGGGTTACAAATTTTTATTTAAACTTGTTGGTTATCTTCTCTCAAAGGAAGTTAGGTGTGGGACCCACACCCACTTAACCTCCCTTGAGAGGATTAAGTGTGGTGGGGCCCACACGAAACCTAAACTTTACATCTTCCCTCAAACCCCCTTAACCCCTCTTTAATTAACATGACAACTTGTTAATTAATGTGGAGTTATCTCTTTTTGAATTTCAAACCTTTGAAATTCTTTTTGTGAATAAAATAAGACTTTATCTTATTTTGTTGTGTTAGAACTCTTTAGCCATCTTGGAGAGGTTGAGATCTTTTCATCCTTCTTCAAGCTTTGACGAAGAACGCTCAAGTTCCGACGAAGAACGCTCAAGCTCCGACGAAGAACGCTGCTCCTCCTTTCTTTGTCTACTATGTCAACGAAAGGGAACGCCACTTCTTCCTCGGACATCCTTCGTCGGCATACGAAGATTCTTCAACGACGTACTTCTTCGGACGCACCTCTTCGTCATCGGATTTGACGAATGGCTACCGCGACGCCCGACCTCCGCGACGTCGTCTTCCACGGAACGTTGACAAATCTTCGAACCTTATACCAAGGTAGGGGTTGTTGTTTTTTTGGTTATTTAATTATCCTTGTTCGTGGTTCATGCATGATTAACGTAAGGATTTTTAAGTTGTGTTATTGTTTAACGTGAGGGGGCCGGACTGCATGAACACGGCTGAACCCCCTCCATCGTTCTTGTTGAATTGCTTTGCGGGTGGAAACAAGGTGGCGTGGTGCCGTCGCACCACGCGGTTAATCGTGCGTTTATATTGCGCGGCGCCGTCGCGCCGCACCGTGGAAGAATCATCAAGAATGTGACGTCGTCGCGCAGCGTCAAGGGGAAACGAAGGCGCGTTGGAGGGGCGTGGTGCCGTCACACCGCGCCGGACGACGAACACCGCGGCCGGTTCTAGGCCGCGGCGGGAAGAGAAGACCGGCGGCCGGGCCGCCGGTGTCGGAAGCCGAAGAGGGGACCGGATTTTCCGATCCCGTTGGAGAAAATCGGCCGGCCAGCTGGCCAGCCGGATGGCAATAAACCGGGGGAAATTAATCCCCCGTCCAGCTCACAAAACCCCACTCTTTATGAGGGGGGCGGTTTCCTTGTGGGGGGCAGGAGGCCCCCCCTTTTCCTGCCAATCAAGCCCCCCACGTTGGGGGGGGGGGGGGGGGGCGGTTTGCAAACATGCGCGGCTAAAAAGCCGCGCCGCCTCTTCAATCGGTGGGGGATTCATTCCCCCCGCGTGCCGCCTCCGTGCGGCGCCAGGCCACCGCGGCGCCGGCCGGCCGGCCGGCTGGGCCGGGTCGGACCCGGGTCGGGTCGGCCCGGTTCGGGTCGACCCGGTTCGGGCCGACTCAGGGGGGGTCGGCCCGGGTCGGCCCGGACCCGGACCCCCCGTTTCGAATCAGTTTCGGTCTTTTGGCCATAACATTAGCCATGGATCTCCGATTGACGAACCGTCTGCGGCAACGCGATCCTTGGATCGAGACGGTCGTTTCAGTATTTCACACTCCAGGTTTCGGTTTACTTTGAGTTCAGCCGGGTTGGTTCGTTCACGAAACCAACCGGGCCTTCGGAGCGGAAACGCTCATATCTTGAGCTACGGACGTCTGATTGACGTGCCGTCAGCCGTGTTGTGTTCCTCTTAGTGAGACGGATCTTTTGGCACACTCTGCATGAGGTTTGGACGCAGGTGGAGTACGGTCAGGTTGGTTTTTCCTTAAAAACCAACCGGGCCCCGGGAACGAAAATGCCAATAACTCTCAGACCGGGCGTCTGATCGACGCGCCGTCTGTTGCGTTGAGTTCCTGTTGTCGATACGGATCTTTTGGATACATCAACTCTGGAATTTGTGACAGTTGATGTATCAGCCTCTCGGCTCGTGGAGCGGACCCTCCGAACGAGCTTGCTGTGTGCGGGAACCCTAGTGCTGGCTGCGACTGTTACTGTGACTACTACTACTACTACTGCTACTGTGACTGCGACGACGACAGTACAGAGATCCTGTGTGGATTCGACGACGACGACTACAGCACTCAGCGATCCTACGTGGATCAGTGCTACAGGTCCTGTGTGGGCCCGATCCTGTGTGGGTCCGATCCTGTGTGGGTCCTTGCGCTTAGCGGTCCTGTGTGAACCAGCGCCTACAGGTCCTGTGTGGGCCCGATCCTGTGTGGGTATTTGCGGGGGTTAGTTACCTATCGATCTTTCGTGGGTCCGACGACTTAGATGGATCAGAGATCATCTTTATCGTCCTTGAAGAATTATTCCTGTGTGAGCTGAATCCTGATGCTTTACTGTGTGGATTGTGTTGTGCAATCCTGTGTGGATTACGTTTTGCTTTCCTGTGTGGAATACGTTTACTTTCCTGTGTGGACTGAGTTGTACTTGGGCTCGGAGGTTGGAGTGTATTTGAAATTGATGACTTAGGTATATGTATGGCATATACCTAAGCAGTGTCGGTTGTTACTTCGTGATTGTACCTTTCTTAGTGGTTTATCCTTTGTGGATTTGAGAGACCTTCAGGGGTCTCGGGGTCCCTACTGAGTAGCTTATACTCACCCCTGCACGGGATTTTCCCGCACTACGTTGTGTTGGTTGCAGACGACGGACAGCGTTGACCTTAGCTGAGGCTTGCAGAGCGGGACGGTACCCGGAGGTGGACCACTGGGCGGGACGTGCACGGAGCGGACGGCGGGACCCGTGGAGTAGAGGAGCTATCTGTACCCACCCTTCAGGTGGGATTTCCAGTGGACAGCTCGGTGTAGCGGCTTTTACTTTTCAGTTGTTGTTTTCCCTTTCGAGTTGTACTTTACTTTCAGTTTGGGTTTGTATACTGGCCCATTTACTTTTCCGCACTTTCAGTTGTACTCTGCTTTTGTTTAGTGTTTAATTTCCGCTTGCTTACTCTATGGTGTTTGTTTACTTTTCAAAGGCAATGCCTTCCCTTTTTACCGGGATTTACACCTTGGTGCTAGTCGTCAGCCCCTGGCCTATGGAAGGCGGGCTTGGGGTAGTCACGGCACGGACCCCGAGGGCGGGTCGTGACAAATTGGTATCAGAGGAGTTCGGTTCTACCGCGAACTCTGATCTTTTCTATGTGAAGCAATAATGTTTAGCGTATTGAGTGTGGTTATCAGTCCAGGGAGTCCAGTGTTGGTGCGGCGGCCGACGTATCCGTACACCAGGACCCTGACTTCTGATTTCCGACTTAATGCACGAAAACATTGATTGCGTGTGTGTTTCAAAGTTTTATTTGTGAATACTTATATCAGCTCACCAGGTATACTGTTCTGACCGTGGCGCACCTGTTTCCTTTTCAGGATGGCCCCACGACGACAGCCAGCTAGGGTTCCGAGAGTCGTGCGTGACAACAGCCCACCGAGCGACGAGGCCTCGGTGCAGGGCCCTTTGTCAGCAGTGGCACCGGCGGTAGCTCTACCCGCCGAGCCCCCGATGCTTCCAGCAGCAGCCGCTGACGATGCACGTCGCCTCAGCGCACTGCATGAGTTTCAGCGCCAGCGACCTCCCAGGTTTCGCGGGGAGACGGATCCCCAGGCAGCAGAGGACTGGCTGGAGGCAGTGGTACGAGTGTTTAGGCTAGTGAGGACACCGGCAGACCTCATGGTGATCCTCGCTGCGAGCCTACTACACGCAGCAGCAGGACGATGGTGGAGCTTGATGCTCCAGGTGCATGATGAGGCATCTCTACTTTGGACGGACTTTGAGAGCCTCTTCCGCTCAGAGTTCGTCCCAGCCACCCTTCGTGCGGTGCGTATCCAGGAGCTTCTACAGCTGCGGCAGGGCAGCATGACGGTCGCTCAGTACTCGGCGAGATTTACCGATCTCTCGCGCTACTCGGCCGACATGGTACGGGACCCATTCTTCCGGGCCCGGACCTTCGAGAAGGGTTTGAGACACGAGATCAGGGCATCGCTGATCTCCCTCAGCATACCGACTCAGACAGGAGTACTGGAGCGGGCCCTTCTGATCGAGAGCTTCCTTGCTGAGTCTACACCAGCCCAGCAACCCACCGCAGGGCGGCACGTGGAAGAGTCATCTGCAGCAGGCAGTCGACGGATGACTCAGGGGTCCAGACAGACCAGACTTTCGGGCAGACGACCTCAGGACACTGGCTCAGCAGTGCGGGGCACACAGCGCGGAGCCAGTCTTTCGAGAGGCAGACAGTGCTACTCGTGCGGCAGGCAGGGCCACATGGCTCGTGACTGCCCGACCCGCCGGGCCGAGGAGCAGCTGACGGTTGAGGGACCACCGAGGCAGAGGCAGAGGGTCGACCGTGGCGGTCCGCAGGGAGGAGGCGGACGAGGAAGAGGAGCTGGACGAGCAGCCAATGGTGGGCGACGCTTTGAGGCTCTTCCACCACCACCACCAGGAGGTCCACCCCGACCACAGGGAGCTGGCGGGCAGAGACAGGCACAGCTCCAGGCAGCAGAGGCCTACGACCACGGCGCACCCGAGATGATTCGAGGTACTATCTGTGTCTATTCCACCCTTGATGCAGTTCTTATAGACACAAAAGTGAGTCACTCTTTCATAGCCGCTACCCTTGTTCGGAGCTCGGAGATTCCGACAGAGCCGTTGGCTCGATCCTTACGGCTAGAGACTCCTACGGGAGTAGACTCGACGATTACGCACTGGTGCCGGCAGTGTGAGCTTACTCTAGGAGGCGAGAGCTTCGGCTGGGATCTTCTTGTAGCAGCGTCAAGGCCTTATGATGTCATCTTGGGCATGGATTGGCTATCTACGGTCCATGCACAGATTGACTGTTTTAGGCGCAAGGTGCGATGCGTACGCACCGACGGGAGCAGGTTCACCTTCACCGGCGAGAAGGGAGCCTTAGCAGCACAGGATGGACTTCCGCGGAGGAGAGGACAACACATCACTCATCAGTTGGCTAGCCTTATCCTTGGAGCAGTTGACGTGCGGAGTCCTGGTTTTCCTACAGTGGTGGATCAGTTTGCGAACGTTTTTCCCGACGACGTTCCAGGGCTACCTCCTCGCAAAGAGGTAGACTTTTATATTGACCTGTACCCCGGGACAGCTCCGATATCCACTCCAGCATATCGGATGGCCCCAGCCGAGCTTCGAGAGCTGCAGGTATAGTTGGAGGACTTGCAGGGAAAGGGGTTCATCCGACCCAGTGTTTCACCCTGGGCTTCCCCGATTTTGTTCACCAAGAAGGCGGACGGGAGCTTGCGACTTTGTGTTGACTATCGTCGCCTGAACCAGGTGACAGTAAGGAACAAGTATCCGCTACCGAGGATTGATGACCTCTTTGATCAGCTCAAGGGAGCACGGTGGTTCTCGAAGATAGACCTCAGGTCAGGCTATCATCTGCTCAGAGTCAGAGACGAGGATGTGCAGAAGACAGCCTTCAGATATCGGTATGCCCACTATGAGTTCTTGGTTATGCCATTCGGTGTAACCAATGCTCCAGCAGTGTTCATGGCTCTCATGAACAGGATATTTCAGCCATACCTCGATCGGTTTGTCGTGGTCTTCATCGACGACATTCTGATTTACTCTACGACAGAGGCGGAGCACGCCTGTCACTTGCGAGTTGTACTAGACACACTCCGAGAGCACCAGCTTTATGGTAAGCTCTCGAAGTGCCAGTTCTGGATACGTGAGGTCCACTTCTTGGGACACGTTATCTCTGAGGAGGGAGTTGCAGTGGATCCCACGAAGATTGAGGCTGTGTTAGCTTGGGAGCCACCCAGGAGCGTGACTGAGGTTCGGAGTTTCTTGGGACTAGCTGGATACTATCGGAGATTCGTGCCAGACTTCTCTAGAGTTGCAGCATCACTCACAGCTTTGACGAAGAAGGGCAAACCCTTCGTGTGGTCAGACAGATGTCAGCAGAGCTTCCAGGAGCTGAGACAGAGTTTGACTAGTGCACCTATCTTGAGGTTGCCTGAGGATGGAGTAGGGTACGTAGTTTACTACGATGCATCAGGGACCGGACTCGGATGTGTTCTGATGCAGGAGCGGGCAGTGATCGCCTATGGATCACGTCAGTTTAGGCCGCATGAGCAGAACTACGCTACCCATGACCTGGAATTAGCAGCAGTGGTCTTCGCTCTGAAGACATGGCGACACTATCTGATGGGCGAGCGCTTTACAGTCTTTTCTGATCATCAGAGTCTCAGGTATATCTTCTCTCAGAAGGACCTGAACCTGAGACAGCGGCGATGGCTCGAGTTCCTCTAGGACTATGACTTTGAGATAGTCTATACTCCTGGGAAGGGGAACGTAGTAGCCGATTCCCTCAGCAGGAGGACGGGCATTCAGCTACTTGAGGAGGCGACAGAGCAGCTAGCCTCTTTGCAGATATCCTTCGTGGATAGAGAAGGAGCATCCTTCCTTCAGTCTCTCACAGTCACTCCTCCACTGCTGCAGCGGGTCAGAGAGGCACAGCGTGAGGACGCTGACTGTGAGACACGGCGTGCACAGATATCCTCGGGACAGGCACCTGATGGTTTCTCCCTTGGAGAAGTGCACGACATCCTTTTCAGAGGACGAACCATGGTACCAGTCGCTTTGCGAGAGGAAGTGCTGAGAGAGTTTCACACTTCTCCTTTAGCGGTACATCCTGGAGTGGCGAAGATGTACCAGGACCTCAGACGACAGAACTGGTGGCCGGGCATGAAGAAGGCAGTAGCAGAGTTCGTTTCTCGATGCCTTACCTTCCAGCAGGTGAAGGCAGAGCATCAGGTACCAGCAGGCTTGGTACAGCCCTTGGAGGTTCCGGAGTGGAAGTGGGACGGCATTTCTATGGACTTCGTGACTGGACTTCCACGCACTTCCAGAGGTCACGACTCCATCTGGGTGATTGTTGACCGACTCACCAAGTCGGCACACTTCTTACCCATCAGAGAGCAGGGCTCAGTAGAGAGCTTGGGACGTCTCTACGTTCAGGAGATTGTGCGGCTCCACGGCGTGCCATCATCTATCGTCTCCGATCGAGATGCTCTCTTTACTTCCCGGCTTTGGAAGGGATTACAGGAGGCGTTCGGGACGCAGCTACGTCTTAGCACAGCCTTTCACCCTCAGACGGATGGACAGACAGAGAGGACCATTCAGACTCTCGAGGACATGCTCCGCGCATGTGTCCTCGACTTTGGTCGTAGCTAGGAGGACCACCTACCCTTGGTGGAGTTTGCGTACAATAACAGCTACCACTCCACCATCGGGATGGCACCGTACGAGGCGTTGTACGGCCGACCTTATAGATCTCCTTTGTGCTGGACGGACCCCGGAGAGTCAGCACTGGTGGGACCGGAGATGGTCCAGGCCACGACAGAGAAGGTCCAGGTCATCCAGGATCGGATGAGGACAGCACAGAGCCGGCAGAAGTCATACGCTGACAGGAGGCGGAGGCCACTGGAGTTCGAGGATGGCGACCACGTCTTCTTGCGGGTCTCACCTCGACGTGGTATTCGGAGATTTTGCCGAGGCGGCAAGTTATCTCCGCGCTTCATCGGACCCTTCCAGGTCCTCAGCAGGGTTGGCGAGGTGGCTTATCGCCTGGCTCAACCACCTCAGTTGCACCGGGTGCACGACGTCTTCCACGTATCTCAGCTGAGGAGATACATGCACGACCCGACGCACATCATTGACCATGGGGAGCTTGACGTTGACGATGGGGCGACTTTTACGGAGGTCCCGGTGGAGAGAGAGGATCGACAGGAGCAGGTCCTGCGTGGTCGATCGATTCCTCTTGTGCGCATCAGATGGCAGCACGGGAATCTCCAGGAGAGCACATGGGAGCGGGTGGCTCAGATGCGTGCTCAGTACCCTCATTTGTTTCCCTAGTTTTTGATGTATCTTTACGGGGATGTAAAGCCCTGAGGTGGGAGTAATGTAAAGACCCGTAAAATTCATGGGAATTTTTTTCTTAATTTTCTATAGAATTTTACAAGAGCGCGGTTTCAGACGGCACCTGATTCCGAGGCCCAGATTGCCCGGAATCAATTTTCGAAGTTTGGCTCAGGTATGTTCAGTGAACGAACGAGCGGGAATTTCTAACTTTTGATCCGGTGCTCGGAATTGAAATCCGAGGGCACCGATGAACTCGCAGCGCCGATATTCGCTTAAGGAGACCTTTTCCGAGGTTGTGTTAATTTCGGGTTGAGAGTTAGTTTTGGGAGTTTAGAATAAGTTAAATAAAAATTGTGGGTTACAAATTTTTATTTAAACTTGTTGGTTATCTTCTCTCAAAGGAAGTTAGGTGTGGGACCCACACCCACTTAACCTCCCTTGAGAGGATTAAGTGTGGTGGGGCCCACACGAAACCTAAACTTTACATCTTCCCTCAAACCCCCTTAACCCCACTTTAATTAACATGACAACTTGTTAATTAATGTGGAGTTATCTCTTTTTGAATATCAAACCTTTGAAATTCTTTTTGTGAATAAAATAAGACTTTATCTTATTTTGTTGTGTTATAACTCTTTAGCCATCTTGGAGAGGTTGAGAGCTTTTCTTCCTTCTTCAAGCTTTGACGAAGAACGCTCAAGTTCCGACGAAGAACGCTCAAGCTCCGACGAAGAACGCCGCTCCTCCCTTCTTTGTCTACCGTGTCAACGAAAGGGAACGCCACTTCTTCCTCGGAAATCCTTCGTCAGCATACGAAGATTCGTCAACGACGTACTTATTCGGACGCACCTCTTCGTCATCGGATTTGATGAACGGCTACCGCGACGCCCGACCTCCGCGACGTCGTCTTCCGCGGAACGTTGACAAATCTTCGAACCTTATACCAAGGTAGGGGTTGTTGTTTTTTTGGTTATTTAATTATCATTGTTCGTGGTTCATGCATGATTAACGTAAGGATTTTTAAGTTGTGTTATTGTTTAACGTGAGGGGGCCGGACCACATGAACACGGCCGAACCCCCTCCATCGTTCTTGTTGAATTGCTTTGCGGGTGGAAACAAGGTGGCGTGGTGCCGTCGCACCACGCGGTTAATCGTGCGTTTATATTGCGCGGCGTCGTCGCGCCGCGCCGTGGAAGAATCATCAAGAACGCGACGCCGTCGCGCCGCGTCAAGGGGAAACGAAGGCGCGTTGGAGGGGCACGGTGTCGTCGCACCGCACCGGACGATGAACACCGCGGCCGGTTCCGGGCCGCGGCGGGATGAGATGACCGGCGGCCGGGCCGCCGGTGTCGGAAGCCGAAGAGGGGACTGGATTTTCCGGTCCCGTTGGAGAAAATCGGCCGGCCAGCTGGCCAGCCGGATGGCAATAAACCGGGGGAAATTAATCCCCCGGCCAGCTCACAAAACCCCCCTCTTTATGAGGGGGGCGGTTTCCTTGTGGGGGGCAGGAGGCCCCCCCATTTCCTGCTAATCAAGCCCCCCACGTTGGGGGGGAGGGTTTGCAAACAGGCACGGCTAAAAAGCCGTGCCGCCTCTTCAATCAGCGGGGGATTGATTCCCCCCGTGTGCCGCCTTCGTGCGGCGCCAGGCCGCCGCGCCACCGCGCCGCCGCGCCGCCGGCCGGCCTGCCGGCCGGGCCGGGTCGGCCCGGACCCGGACCCCCCGTTTCGAATCAGTTTCGGTCTTTTGGCCATAACATGAGCCATGGACCTCCGATTGACGAACCGTCTGCGGCAACGCGATCCTTGGATCTAGACGGTCGTTTTGGTATATCGCAGTCAAGGTTTCGGATTACTTTGAGTTTGGCCGGGTTGGTTCGTTCACGAAACCAACCGGGCCTTCGGAGCGGAAACGCTCATATCTTGAGCTACGAACGTCCGATTGACGTGTCATCAGCCGTGTTGTGTTCCTCTTAGTGAGACGGATCTTTTGGCACACTCCGCCCAAGGTTTGGACGCAGGTGGAGTACGGTCGGGTTGGTTTTTCCTTAAAAACCAACCGGGCCCCGGGGACGAAAATGCCAATAACTCTCAGACCTGGCGTCTGATCGACGCGCCGTCTGTTGCATTGAGTTCCTGTTGTCGATACAGAACTTTTGGATACATCAACTCTGGACTTTGTGACAGTTGATGTATCAGCCTCTCGGCTCGTGGAGCGGACCCTCCAAACGAGCTTGCTGTGTGCGGGAACCCTAGTGCTGGCTGCGACTGTTACTGTGACTACTACTGCTACTACTGCTACTGTGACTGCGACGACGACAGTACAGAGATCCTGTGTGGATTCGACGACGACGACTACAGCACTCAGTGATCCTACGTGGATCAGTGCTACAGGTCCTGTGTGGGCCCAATCCTGTGTGGGTCCGATCCTGTGTGGGTCCTTGCGCTCAGCGGTCCTGTGTGAACCAGCGCCTACAGGTCCTGTGTGGGCCCGATCTTGTGTGGGTCTTTGCGGGGGTTAGTTACCTATCGATCCTTCGTGGGTCTGACGACTTAGATGGATCAGAGATCATCTTTATCGTCCTTGAAGAAGTATTCCTGTGTGAGCTGAATCCTGTTTCTTTCCTGTGTGGATTGTGTTGTGCAATCCTGTGTGTATTACGTTTTTCTTTCCTGTGTGGAATACGTTTACTTTCCTGTGTGGACTGAGTTGTACTTGGGCTCGGAGGTTGGAGCGTATTTGAAATTGATGACTTAGGTATTTGTATGGAATATACCTAAGCAGTGTCGGTTGTTACTTCGTGATTGTACCTTTCTTAGTGGTTTATCCTTTGTGGATTTGAGAGACCTTCAGGGGTCTCGGGGTCCCTACTGAGTAGCTTATACTCACCCCTGCACGGGCTTTGCCCGCACTACGTTGTGTTGGTTGCAGACGACAGACAGCGTTGACCTTAGCTGAGGCTTGCAGAGCGGGACGGTACCCGGAGGTGGACCACTGGGCGGGACGTGCACGGAGCGGACGGCGGGACCCGTGGAGCAGAGGAGCTATCTGTACCCACCCTTCAGGTGGTATTTCCAGTGGACAGCTCGGTGTAGCGGCTTTTACTTTTCAGTTGCTGTTTTCCCTTTCGAGTTGTACTTTACTTTCAGTTCGGGTTTGTATACTGGCCCATTTACTTTTCCGCACTTTCAGTTGTACTCTGTTTTTGTTTAGTGTTTGCCTTCCGCTTGCTTACTCTGTGGTGTTTGTTTACTTTTCAAAGGCAATGCCTTCCGTTTTTACCGGGATTTACGCCTTGGTGCTAGTCGCCAGCCCCTGGCCTATGGAAGGCGGGCTTGGGGTAGTCACGGCACGGACCCCGAGGGCGGGTCGTGACAGTTTAGAATTACTTTCGTTATTATAATTAGTTCATTTTGGAAAACAATGTTTTTAAACATAAAATCGCCATTAATAAAACATATCTTTTATTTTCAATATGATTTACAATTATATAAAATATTTTAAACGTAGTTATTACAATTACTATAACTATTATTTAAGGTTAGGTTATTATTATATCATTTAATTATTTATATTTATATAAACATTGTTTCATAGACACACTATGTTGCGTGCATCATATGCCTTGTTGTTGTTTATTGGAGTTCAACCCAAGTTGGTATTACATATCACACATTCCAAGTTAGTATTACATGTAAAAGTAATGTATGAATTACTGTTTTAATATATATATATGTATATATATATATAAGTATTTCGAGTGTCATGTGAATTGAAAAATATTGACACAATAAAATAATTTGAAAAAAATTCTCAAATTCTCAGGTTGTTACCTTATATATACCACATAAAAAACATTAGTAAAATATGTCACTTGTCTCACAATAATTAAATTTGAGACAAAAATCCCTTATTGTAACTATCAACTTCCTTCATACAATTTCAAACATCATGTATACTAAATATAATATCATTATAAATATATTAAATAACCATATGTCTATATATTTATATATATCTATAATATAATATATTGTTTACTTAGGACCTTTTATTTCATTTTTATTAATAATTGTATGTCAAAGTCATGTTTTAAGAAATATCTGTTTTGGTTTTCGTGTAATTGTTTATTTTTTGTTATAGGTTATCATAATTTTATCATGTTCCTATCATCTAAATTTTTTCCCACGATATAAGTATCATAAAAATTTAGTATAAATGTATTTAAAGTCATTATAATGGGAAGATATTGAAAATGAAATACGCTATTCGTGGAGATTATAAGTCATATGTATGGATGAACATTATTTTTTTTGTATCAGAACAAAAAAATATCAAAATTTATATAATATAACACCATAATAGAATCATTTTTCTTTCATATATATCTCATACATTCATTAAACCTGTCCTCAATATCATCCATATAAATCATGAACAAATGAAATCGCTTTATGAGGCGGTTGTTCGCCATACACACGAGGGAAGATATTGTATTCCCATAGAAATGAATGTAATATGGTATATTTTATATAATAATTCCATCAGAATAATAATACCATAAATATAATATATAATTATTGAATCCAGTATTATACCCATCCATGAGAGGTGTAAATGGAAAGCCGAATGACATCAGTTGACAAGGCAGTTATTTGTCGCACGCATGAATGATCATTTCATAACCCATATGATATACATTGATATGGTCCAAGGTCATTATCATGAAATAATAAATAACATTATATATATGATATAGATTTAATAGTAATCATAGTTCAATAATAAAAAAATATTTCTATAAAAATTGAAAATAAAAACACTTGTTGAAGAATGATACATATTTTTGGAGTAACATGCTTTGTATTTAACAAAATCCCTTCCTATGTTAGCTTTCTAATAGAAATAATAATTCTTGGATAAGAGGTAGAATGTGAGGAATTAATTTTCATTTTTATTTTTTGAACTAATTTTTTTAATATGTGAAGTGGAGATGACAGTGTGTGTCCATTTATAAGTGAGGTGAGTGGCACACTTGAAATTTTTGAAATTGAAAATCTCCCCATGTTTTTTACAATCCACAAGACTCGAAATTAGACCCTTATCGAAAATATATTATATGAGGTCAAACTAATTCCATAAAATGTTTTTTTGGACATGTTTGTGGCCTTTTATGACACACATCTCCTTTATTTTAAGCCATAGTAAACCCATTTTTACCAAAACTGTGGTAGTTTGTTTTTAAAAATTTTAATATTCATTAGAGTCAAATATTAAGGTGACCATATCATATTATATAAAATAATCAGAACAAAAATATGGAATTTTTTTTCTAAATTCCATTCACAAGATTGGATAATATTAATTTAAAACTAATCCTCTAAATATGATGTTAAATAGGGTTTTCCAAGAGAAAATGGTTAAATGCTTGAAATATTTTTATATAATAATTATTTATGAAAAATATTCAACGGAAATAAATTATGTTAATAAAAATAATTGATATATTTTTTTATAAAAATATTAAAATAAATTGAATGTTTTTTTAAAAAATTTAAATAAATTAACATTATTTATAAAACCCTATAATTTTCACTCTTCATCAAAAAAATATATTTTTAGAAAAAAAATTCAGATATTAACCATTAGATAGTTTAAAATTTCTATTTTAAAAATTAATTTTATTATTATAAAAAATAAATTTTCTTGAATTTTAATATATTGGATTCGATATAAGCACACAAAAATGGAGAAAACAACTTTTTAGAAAAATATATCTTTTAAGTGTAAAATTGAATTTCATCATATATCATTTCAGAAAGACCAACAAGATGAATGATAAAACATTTATTCTTTATAATTTAAAAATATTTAATGAACTTAATAGACATATATTTTGTTTCATTAATTTATTAAGGTATAATGGATTTTTTTCATTAAATTAGATTTTCAGAAAAAGTGTTCCTTAATATTAAATTAATTTTCATTTTCATTTCTATTTAGTTGGTCACAAAAGAAATAATTTCATATAAATTCTATAATTATATATTTTTAAACATTAGTTAATCTTATTTATACAAACATTTCCATTGGTTTGGTAGGATATATCATAATAATTAATATTTATTTAATATAATGTCACATTTTCATTTAATGTCGTCATTTCATGTAACATAGGATAAACTAAGTGTTGTGTTTAATAGAAGACATTATTTTGGTTTCCTTTAAAAAAATATTTAAAATATTAAATTTTTTGGGAAAACATTAATTCAAAAAACCCCAATATTGTACATTCTATAACCCAAAATATTATTTTCTCCCTCAAAACTCATCACTTTGGAACCAAAAACTCTGGATAATCATGAAACACTACATCCTCAGGTCCTATATAGATTCCTCAAGCAGGTGGTTTCACTAGAAGTTTTTTATAATGTGACATGTATTTTTTCATAGATCTTTCACTATTCTATCTAGAATCCCCGCTAGTTTTTTCTAATATGAAATATCATTTCCTATAGGTATGACCTCTGAGTTCATTACATTTGATGGACTAGGTATGTGATTATATTTGAGAGATACAGGGAACACCTCAGGAACCTGAGAGTCTTTTTGTGGAAGCTCAAAATCATATGTTATAGTTCTAATATAACCATTTATTTCAAAGGTATTGATATACCATCTATTTATACATTCCATTAATTTTATACAGATTAATTATTAAAAAGACCATATCACCAATATCAAATTCTATATCACATCAATTATTATCATCATAATTTTGTTTTCCAAAATTAAAAATATGTGATACTGGTTGTATATAATAATATATACCATTTCAACAACAATATATGATCCCAATAGATTTATTTATAAAACATTATTCCATTACGTTGGAGTTAAAAACTTATTTCCATAAAAGAAAATCACAATGAGCTATATAAATACTTGTGTGATGGATATTTTTGGAATTAAAATCTACTACTTTAAGTTGGTTACCCCAAACACCAATTATATTAATATAAATATATCATATTAAATCTTAAAGTGATTAAAATTTTATATCTAGTTAAATATATCCCTAAGAAGGATTTACAGTGTTAAAACCAATTCCCCATCAATGGATTATAGAAGTCTTCACAAAAAATTGAGGTAAAATCTAGATCCTGATCAGATTAAATTGTATATTACACTCTATAAAATAATACGAATAGCTTAATATATATTTGATCTAGTATATGAAGTGCTAAAAATTATATGATAGTAAAAAAGAGTGATAAAATAATAAGGTGGTTGAATAAAACCCAAAATTAAATCGATATCAACGAATTGTTATTCCATAAATCATATCAATAATATTAATCATATTTTAACAATATGTAATGAATTACCCCTCAAATAACCTTTTCACTAAATCATATACAATACAAAATGGTTTCATTTCAATAAATGTATCATAAAATATCCATAATATTGATAATATCTCATCATATAAAACCAAAAAAGGGATGTCAATGACTATGAACTTATGATAGACCATAAAATCAATGACCCATTATGGTATCCATTACTCTTATTTTAATATTACCTGATGACATATATGTTTCCAAACATTAATTGAAGAATTTAACCTTAAATAATACCTTCTCATATTCCTAAACCATTCCATTATATGGTTTGGATTAACCTTTTTATTTTAGAATATCAAATATGAGTTAATTATTCCATAATCCATGTTGTGGGAGATAATTGATGATCAAAATCACATTAAATTTCAATTATGGGTGAACAATATCATTTTATTTGGACTTGATCAAAAAAATCATACAATAAATTCTTTTGTATGGAGTGTATGATAATCGTTCCCTAATTATCATATTTCACCTAAAATTTCATGATTGCATAAGAATACACATTATCCTTTTTATTCAGATGTTATTCCATCTTATCATCCAATTTAGGCCTTTTATTGGATAATTATTTAGCCTAACTCGCAAATACATTTCATTTAAAACACTTGATTTTTTGTGGTAAATTATGTGTGTATTTCTCTCTATTTTAATCATTATCTAAATTTATCTCATCGAATCACATTCAATTCCATGATTAATCTCCCTCACACACATAAAACGGTTACTAATTACCTTTAGACATTTTCATTAATTTTTATTCCAACACATTGAGTATAAATTAATATCATCTTTTCCCCACTAAAAATTTAATATTTTCTATTATATTACACTTTTATCTTTTTATAAAATCCCTGATATTGATACATAACTCCAAACTATATTCCTACGATGATTGAAAAATGAATGAAAAATATTTTTTTTATTAGAACAAAATTTTATAGAAAATTGTGAAATCATATAAATTCGACATGAAGGATGAGCCTTATATGAGATGAAACAATTATTGAATCAATATTTATGCCTATTAGATGATTCCTTACTAATGAGTTTATAGGAAATAGAGATCAACTTTGTATCCAGATCATCGATAATAATGTCCAAAAAGTGATCTTCCAACTAATCCCATGATTGAGTATACTCATCTCTAGTAATATTCCTATCTTTAAATAACCTTATCACAATAAGGTACTTTTTCGATCCAAGTAGCCTGCTCACTATTAACCCTCCACTCGAAGTGGACTATCCATCATCTTGTCTAGATATTATTGAGTAGAATTGATGTATAGAATGTAACCCACCAATTCTTCTTCTAATAGACAATTATTCCTATGGAAATCCCGCTAACTACATTCTTAACATCAGTTTTGTGTGCACCAACCTCACAATATTCAACCATCACTTCTTCACGTCTCTGCGACATATTAATAATAAAAGCATGCACACTTTATAGCTTCTTTGTTTGTATTTTATTACCTAACATATTTTGGATTTTCTTCGGAATGTATTATAAATTCTTGTGCCATTTTTTTCATCCATAATGCCAAGATTCAATCTCATGAGTCCTTGCTATATTTTTGTTCTTTTTTCATCCTAACATTTTACAAGATTTTATTATGCTTCCCTCCCATTATTTCCTACGAAAAATAACCAGGGATATCATCCTTTTACTCTTTCCTGCCAAATATTTTAGGAATAATAACATTGTCTTGATCTGGAGTGAGACCCTCAAATCCTGTAAAACTGTTACACGTTTTAATAGCCTACGGGCTCTAGTTTTGGCATGTGACCCGATGCCCCACCAACTTAGTATGGGTACCATCACTGAAGAATGAAAAAAATATTCAAAACTAATGATGTATCTTCTGGATGACTGCCTTTAGATATTAGGATTTAAGATAATGATGATTCGATCATTATTGAGTTCTAGTTGGATGATTATACCATATCTATACTAGACATGTCATGTAAAATTTTTCTTATAGTTTCCAAAAGATTCATCTTCATTTCTTTCATTCAAGGAAATTAATATCCTTAAATACAAAAATAATACATGGAATATAAATATTTAAAAAAAATTTCTAGAACTCATCCCAATTAATGGATTTAGTTTTATCATGACCCCTTTTATCCTTGATGATATTACACTATTGATCCACTATTCCTTAAAAATTTTAGATATCTGAAAAAATAATATCATGAACTGAAAACTTGAGAATAAAATATATCTTTTCATTGGTACATATCCATTTATTATTAAATATTTGATCTATGTATCCAATAAAGTTTTTAGACGTTTCCTCATGAATGAATCAATAGATCATTAATCAATCCATTGATCATTTAGATGTCCAACATGATTCCGAGGTTGATAATGTTGTGTTATCTTTGCCATTTTATTTTTCATTTAATCCCCCATAACATTTTCTTTTATAGGAATTAAATCATTCGATTTCATATCCCACTGAAGATTAACATTGTTCCTTCATGATACAACCATTGAAAAAATATATTTTTTAGTTTAAACAATAATAATAATATCAGGGACCCTCATATTCCTGAAAATTAAATATTATAATGAATAAAGCATAAAAAATTATTTTTAATCCATGGAACCATATTTTGAACCTATGTAATTCATACTCATCTTCTATTAATATCCATCATGATGGTACATAATGGGATGTGTAATTTCAAAATCATATCTCTCCTAATATTCAGTCTAGTTTTTCCGCAATTCCCATTAACATACACCAGGTGACGATAAATTCCAGATCAAAGCTCCCTTTTTAGAGTTATTCCCTTAGGTACCTCTACTATAATGACTTATTCACTTTCAGTATTCATCTATGGATGGAATTTTTACTAAAACACTTTAATAATCCTTCAAAAATATTCTAGGATATTTTTATATACATTGACTCATCCTTAGACAAAACATTAGATCCATCAATAGACATATTCATATATTTATCCATTTAAATTTCTCATAATTATTCTCATTCTATATTTTTATGGTTAACTATAACATTCCACTAATGGCAATAATAGTTAAAAATAATGCTAATACATATATATTATATCATTAAAGATGTATATTAATTAAATATCACAATTACACTGATGATGACCAAATATTTATAGTGACTATGGAATTATAGAACATAATATAATTATTTCATGAACTATATTGAAAATATAAAATAACTATCTTATTTTAAAATACTCTTTTTACAAATTCCAAACATAAAACATTTCAACATAACATAGAGAAATGAATCACAAGAAATGATGAGCTCAGATTCTTAGTAATGATAAACAAGGGAGATACATAAGAATTACTTTTACATAATGGTATGAAAACCTAAAAATAATTTTTAAACCAATAACAACCATAACAAATATCCAAATAATGAGTTATGGAATAATTATTTCTAGTTAATAATACATTAATCATCTAAGAGTGAAAATCATGATGCATGGGATCATCAAATTAGAATAATACTTTCAATCTTGTCATACATAGAATTATTAAAAGTCATATGTCAAGGATATCCACTAATAAATTCAAAACATGTTAGGAATGGGCTATTATCTGGTGTTCCTTCTTCATGACTTATAAAAACTCCATTTTAAGTTATTTTGATAATGAGATAATCTCATTTCTACCCTTTTATGGTTGTTGGATATCCTCATGTGTACCCATTTGGATCATATAATATTAAGAATTTTAAAATTAACTGGAGGAAGATATATGCCCCACAAATCACATGAAAAAAAATGAAACATTATTATGCCATAGATCATAAAACATTCATCATATCAAAACCAATGATGATAAAATGGGTTTCGAAATCATGTAATATTTTTCAAAAGATTATCCTAGCGAAAAAGAAGGGGTTGTCATAATAATGGTATCATGGTATATCTCAAGGAATAGAACTAGTTTTCATTAACATCACACAATTATAAATAAAAAACTAATCATAGAAAAATTTTGAATGATATCCTTTGATCATATCCCCATAAAGGAATAGGAAACATCAAGAGATGTCATCTTAGATGAAAATTGATTTCAAAATATTATATAAAACATTTCATGTGATAAATAAATTTTCATTCAAAATAACTTTTTAAAACTTAAAATTCCTAAAAAACATATTGTAAATACATTGCCTTGAAAACAACTATACACTAATAAATGAAGCTACAAAATCATTTATAAAATTTATTGAAAATGTTTTTCTAGAGTGAAATTTTTTTTCAATCATGAATAAATTTCAAAATTCTATTCTTTCAAAATAACTATGAAGTCATTAAATATAACATTAAAATATAATAACGTTTATGATGACAATAATTTATGTTCAACCCGAAAATTTAAAATCAATAATCCCTTGCACATTTTTTATAAATTAGTAATGGTAATATATTTGAAAATGAGAGGGATATTACCTTAAAAATCATTTTTATAAAGTCATACATGGGAGGAAATATATTTCATATTTATTTCACTGTATATAAAAAACATTTTTTTTGAAATAATTTATATAAAACATGGTTTTTTATGAAAAAAGTGTGTTTCGACTGAAGAGAAATTTAATAATTAATTTTCAAAAAAAAAATTAACAGAAGAGTACATATAGAGAGGAACAAGAAAAAAAATATGTATTATAATGATATAACTACTAGATAAGAAAATTAATGGTGTTAATGATATTTGGGTCATAATATTTCATCACCAGAAGCATAAAAATAACAAATCCTGATAAACAATGAGATTGTATCATAAAACCCTTACGACCTTGGAAACATTAAGTCATAAGTACCATTAAATATTACCAGAAAATGAACCATTAAATATCATGAAAATAATTATATTCATGACATAAAACATCAAAAAGTATTTATATAAAAGCTTTAAAATAAGATAGGTTTATTACATCACATATGTAACAATGGAGGAAAATTGAGACATCAATCCAATACCACATTAGAGACATTCAAATTTTAAAAACCATAAAATAGAGATGGTAAAATAGACATTTAAATCCAAATAATTTTCCAGATATTTATATTAATATTATTTCATCGGGATTACATACTACCGATTAAAGTAACATGTCGTAAATATGGAATTTTCACCAATGAAAATAAAACTGAGAGGGATATAACTTACCATAAAAATTGATATCCTTCATACATTTTCAAAACCCTTGTATAATTTTTTTTATTAAAAATATATTATATAACAATAAATTTATATTTCATAGAATATATTAATTGCATATGAAATTATATTAACTGTTTATTAACAAATCTATGTCAAAGTCATGTTATGGGGAATAACTACATTGAGTTTGATGTTTTTTTTAATTTTTTTGTTTCTATTATATTGATAATTTTACGTTCATATAAAAAATGATTAAAATGATATAAATATATGTATTCTATTATTTACATATTTATATATAGTGGTAGATAAAATATTTAGATATAAAATGTAATGCATTGTTCATTTAGTGGAAGGCCTTACATATGCATTATATTTATTCAATTTTTTAATGGATTGAATGAATGAAATGAAAATAATATATTAATAATATAGAATAATTTTTATTTCATATAAATAAAAAATCTGTATTAAACATATCCTCATTTTCTTTTATTTTAATATTAAATTAATCACATAACTCTGTGAGGTAGTATTCTGTCATTCACACGAACAACATTATCGCATTCCAATAGAATTAAAATGTAGAAGTTTAATGTAAAATAATAACTCCATAAGTATAATAATATTATAAACAATATACATACAAATATATCCCATAATTATATCTAGCAGTGATTATTATAAATAAAAAATTATCTACATCATTTTGTGGGGTGGTAGTCCGCTATAAAAAACAATGATGATTTAATAACCCATTTGATTTAAGAAGAGATGGTTGTAGTTATTTTATATAAAAATTAATCTCATTAAGTGTATGATACTTGTGATATAATATATCAGTGATTATATAATAATGGACATTTTTGGAGAAAGAAATAAAATAAAAACACTCATTGAAGAATGATACTTATTCGATGAGTGACATCCTTATATTTGAAAAAAATACACTTCCTAGGTTATATTTCAGAATGAAAATATTTACTATAGGATGAGGGGTGGGATGTAATAAAGTTATATTGGTAGGGAGTGGCTGAAAAAAGAGTTTTTATTTGTTAGGAGTATAGATGTAGGGGTGGAGTTTTATAAGTGATATGAGTGGAAGTATTGTTATTTGGGAAAATAAAAAGGCTTACTCACGTTTTTCTCAAGAAAGAGGGTTAAAAAGGTGAACATTTTAATACTAGAAGGTATATGTTCTAAATTAATACATAGAATAGGTATTAGACATCATTTGGGTCATTCATAATCTTTTTCATTTTAGTATAATCTCTTAGTAAACCTGTTTTTACCATAAGTGTGGTAACTATGTATTACTATTTTTTGTATTCATTAATGTCATATATAATTTTTACAATTTTAGAAAATACAAGTTTTTATAATTCTAAATAGCGAATACATTTTTTAAAATTACATTCACACAAGTGGAAAATATTAATTAAATATAATTCTATCATATGCGACTAGAAAGATAGTTCTCAAAGAGAAAATGTTTAATAGTTTTTAAAAAAATTATATTACAATTTCAAATGATGAAGATTACAATTAATTAAACCCTAATAATAGATATATAATTTTACTAATATTATTTTAATAATATATTAAATTAGTATGTATGTAATTAATATGCTTGATAGAAATTATAATTCTTAAAAACCCTTCATGTTTTACTATTCACCAAAAAATTTCCTTCTCATGGAATTCTAAAAAATTAAATCACATGTAATTTATGTCATATAATGTCCAAAATAAACATTATTTTATGATATAAATTTTCTTTATGTGTAAACACTTTTTAAAAAAATATTTCAAACTATGATAATAAAACATTTTTAGGAAAATATATTTTTGAGCATAATGCTTGATTTATTCATATATATTTTCTATAAAGAACATTTGATGAATGTTAAAAATATTAATTCATAAAAAATATTTTATTTTTATTAAATGTATTCAGAAAATTTGTTTTTTAATTTATGGACATAGAATTCATTTTTTTCAGAAATAAAGATTCTCAAAAATGATTTCCTTTATCTTCAAATTGTTTTCAATTCCTTTATATTTAATTGGTTTGTAATGAAATAATTTTTAGTATACATTAATTCAATTTATTTTTATAATTTCTTTAATTTTATTTATACTGATCATTCCAATGGTTATGTGATAATAATCAAATCAAATTATAATATTTTAATAGTATGTAATGTACCATTTAAACAAGTTGTTTCATATAACATAAAAAAAATGTGGTGTATAACAGAATAAAATAATAGTGCTTCATATAATGGAAATTTTTTAAAATATTTTACATATTTGAAAAAAAATTACAAGAAATTTAGAGGTGTTAAACTCTCCTCTTAATTATCAGTCTTATGTATTGATCTTCAAAAATTATCTCTAATAGTTTGTAAATAGAAGAGGTATAGGTCGTTTTTCGAATACATGATAAACAAATAAATTAAAATAATTTATTTTATAATTTTATTTCTCACACCAATGACAAAACATCACCAAAACATCCAATAAAAACAAATATTATGTGAAACTTAGGATAATGACAGTATTCTATAATCAAGGATGGATAATGAGTTATGATACGAGACATCTTTCTCATGTTTTTAAATATTTCATGGAAAATTTTAGTTCTCGATTTTAATATATTTATAATTATTAAAATATCAATTCATGTTTTTATAAATCTATAAATTGGGATCTGTCATAGAACATAACACTAAAAATATTACCAAATGTCTTTAATATATATAGATGGAAAAAATAGAGACAATAAATTCTCCCACAAATTATGGATTTTTATCCCAGAAATGAAAAAGGACTGCTCAATATCCCCTAGTTACTCCACCAATATAGATCCATCCTCATCGTCTAGCTTTCCCTAGTGAATAACATATGACAGATCATGCCCATACCTTTTCAGTTGAGACACATGGAAGACATAATGTAACTGATAAAACGAATATGATTGATAAAAGTGGTGTCCTAGGTAGATAAGTATATTAATTATCTAGAATGTGACAATGAATATTTGAGATAGAATTCGACTGAGGAAATGTATCTTCAACCCATGTTAAGGCGACACCCTCCAGAACACATAGTCTAACTCATCAAAAATAAAAAGTTAAAATTTTCAGAAAAATATTGTATTCTGAATGATATTTATAATCATCATCCACTCTTGTATGATATAGATTATCTCTATCATAGAACACACCCCCACTATTCCCACAAATTTTGAAAAACCTAAATCATTCCAACACAATGGTGACCCATATTATCACACATATAAGGCCTAGAATGATTCCATAATAATATTTGAGTGATAGAAGTTATTTTATGAAAACTCCAAAAACATAGGATCCCCTAACAACTATGTAGTGGGTCCAACAATGATGATAGAATCTTGACCTCCAAAACCTGAATGGCCACCTCAATCTATTCACCATTCTATGATTCAATTTCTTGGAATACACACAAATATGTCTAAAGGCCTCTTGCATTGTTATTCATTATTATGATTTGATTTGAGAATCATGATCTAAAATAATAAATTTGTAAACTCCACAGAGTGTGAATATCTTCTTTATATAAAGAAGTACAAATCTCTATTTCAAGCATTTCCATATAATAGCTATGGTGTGGGCCTACATGGTGAGTTAGTCCTTAATCACCTAGATGTAATCATTTCATCTAGACTTTTATGGTACACTATTAGGATGTATAATGATGTCCCATAAAACATCCACAGAGACACCTCAAGGGATTTAGATAAAAATGATGGAACATGGTGCTCAGCCTTCACTTCCTTACAAGTCAGGTATCTAGTGAAAATATTTGATACACCTTTCATTATTCCTTTCCAAAAAAAACTGATGTCAGAGGTACTGCTGCATTATTTCCATTGTATTATACACTACCAAATAAAATTTATGAATCATAATTATCATCTCATCCTACAGTTTCGCCTTTACAATAATTGATCCTAAAAATGATTACATGCACCCACCTCTATAAAATCAATCAAGAGTACATCCATTTGATATTTGAGTTTGCAATCTCTCATAGCTTGTATGTACTTAAAAATCTTCCCTAGAAAAATATATAATTTGTTGGGTAAAATCAATCGAATGTTGATATGATGTATTATACCTTCCCACTAAGTAAAACAATAATGAGGGTATATACACTGAATTTTTGGTTACCAATTGTGAGAATTATTTCTTGAAGTGAGAATATGAAACCACATACCCGTTCCTAAGAGTATATACTTTCTATAAGACAAATTTCTATAGGAACTATACCATTACCCGTTATATATAGTAATTGTCATTTTGAATGAATATATATATTAGAAACTTATTGAAATAATGGATGAAGAATTCCCATCACATAACTTAGTGTCAGCACATATTCATGGTGACTACCACTACTACCAATATATGATCATGTTTATTGTTTTTATTCTAAAGAATTCAAATCCCCCAAAATCCATTGTTGATCATAGAGTACCTCTACATCTTTAAAAATTCTGGTCAAGTTCCTAAGGAATCATATAACACTACATACTCGCCACCCATACAAGAAATATCATAATGGGTTGGGGGAATTTGAACATATATCTAAACTCTGAAAGATACATCATGAAAAACATAATCCAAATGAAAGGTTTCCCTTTGTGGGTAAATGTTTTCAAAGGATATGGTATCCTCATGAAAATTGTTTTGAATATGTTGTAGTAGACTTACATTGAAATAAATATCCATACAGAAATAAAATTATGTATCCCATGATAAAACATCCTCATACATCTACATGTCCACTAGTACATCATCATTTTCAACCACATTTCCTAGAATTTATATCTCCATTATCCCAAACTAACATATTGAGAGGTAACCATAATAAAGGTTCCCTTAGAGTAGGTCAAGAAACATCCACACGTGTCTCAAATTCCCATACTCAAAAAGTCTATACATAAGTATACCATATATGAATAGGAAAATAAGCTATAATAACAAAGAAAGAATGATCCATTTCATTAGTCTCATTAAAACTAATGTTCCATTTAATTAGTCTCATTAGTACCCTATGATCCATTTCAATAGTCAAAAAGTATTCAATCAGTATGTACTCATTCTAATTGTTGTAACATCTAAATGTAGTTTTTGTTATATCCTCATCCTATACACATAGCAATTGATAACCAGATCTAAGGTCAATCATTAAATACTATCATTCCCCTATAAATTGATTTAAGAGATCGTTGATCCTTGTTAATGGATAAATATATTTCATAATCACCTAGTTTAGGAAACAATAGTCCAAAAAAACATCAATCTAACATCAAACTTCTTCAAAAACTATATTGGGCTACCGAGGGTGACATAATGGGTCTCACTATTTCACTATATTGTAATTTCTTCAACATCACTCTTAGAACTCTAATCAATAGTTAGGGCTTCTGATATTCTAGTGTATATTTTTAAGTAATCCCATGATTTATTTAAATGCATAATTCTATCTCTCGGTGTAGAGGAACGCATGTCTTGTCAACATGAAACACATTAGAACACTCTTCTATAACTATATGGTAATAAAGATACATATAATCCACTACTCCAATGGAGTTTCTAAAGAACTTGTGATTAATAAGTTATATCCTCCTATGCACAATCCAATATTATTTTTTAGTTTTCCTTCTCACCCATGAATGACAACAACAATCCTTCTTTATGGACACAAAAAATCTTCCACCTGAAATAGTTAATGTGGGAGTATAATTTGGATAGATAGTCCATATATAATATGAAATCATAATACCTCCTTGCCACTATAAGACGTCCCATTCTAATATATCACCTACATGATTCTGGACACACTATTTTTAGAAGAGTGTGATCACTTAGCCACCTCTAGTATTAGTGTTTGAGCATAAGGGTTTATCCTAGTTCCCAAATAGAATATCCAAATCTTTAATAAATTTAGTTTCATGGATGAAGTGGATAATACCTATGTAAATTATTATTTCATCCATGGTATAAAATACACAGATCATGCCTATAATTATGTAGAGATCAACTACTTCATTAGTCTTCACTATCTTCAGGTGTTCTCTATCCTAACCACCTACTCCCCGAACCTTGCACATAATACAAGGAGGTCATGGTTATAATTATTCAAACTAAATACCTACTCATGTATGTCTATATTCCCCCATAAAACATCATCCATCATGAAAATATTTTAATATTTCCTCCATATCAATCAAGTAATCCCATCGACCATCTCTCAATTAGTTATATAGTATGTCATACAATTTATAGCAAGGTGTTACTAACTAATACATCTAAATAACCACCTCTCTCTTTGATGAAGAGAGAAATCCATATATCCGTGAATAATTGATAATATATCATAGGATTATCTCTTCATATGTGTCACATTCAGTGATTCCTATGACTTCCATCTGTTGCTAGCTTCTATTTTCATAGATCATGTGTTCCCACTACCAATAATTATTTTTAGTTTATTCTATATTAAGAATCTATTAACAACTAAATCCCACTCAATAAAAATACAATAGGTGAGAAGAAAAATATATATCACATAAATCCTAATAAAATGGTTTATACCTTGGTATAATGTTTGTTCTATGATGAATTCAGATCACATGATATGTGGTGAGTAGTAAATGATATTAGAAAATGTAACTATATACTCCTCCATGTTCATAATAACCTAATATAAATGTAAAATATCCTATATTTAAACTGATTTATATTTTTATATCTAGAACTCTTCTAGGAACTGATGTAGGAATCTTGACTAGGATAGTATTTTCTAATCTTATGACGTTGTCACCATACTCTAAATAACACTGTATCACTGATAATGAATTATTGTGACTTCTGTCATTTGATATGTATGCATCATCAAAATGTAAAAAATATGAATATATATATCCTTCCAATACAAGGATACATACTATTAAAGGTCTTTCCAAATCCTAGGAGGCTTATATATCTAATACTCATAAAACTAACTCATTGATTATTTATTATTGTAAGATACATATAGCATTGTATTCTGATCAATGACTGGTCATTATAACTGGGAAACCACCCAGAGATACTATGTCATGCACATTACCATTTACTGATGTCTCATCACTCAATGTATCATTGTTAAGATCAAACAATGTAGCACTGGAAGGATATCATCATGGTGGGATAAAAAAGCATGTTCAACTCTTTTAAGGAGTATATCTGGGGATCTAACTCCAGAAGAACATGGAAACAAAATTATATTTATACATGATCTATGTTCAAAAATTTTACTCTATAACCGGATTTAACATAAATTATGTCATAAAAAATCTTATCACATTACATTTAAAAGGTTTCATTGGATTCGACACAAAAATTAGGGTCATGTGCCTGAAATCTGATCTCAAATCATTTTAACATGTTTTCGTGAACTTGTAAACTAGACTTCATGCTATAAAAAACTATATGATCTAATATTAATATATAAGTAAATTCTCCAATAAAACCATATATTTACTAGACCCTATCGGGCCTACCTATCTAGTGATATGTTGATTGTGACCATCCTAGGCCCTCATCCAATAGGAAAGGTTATTGAAAGTAGTAGTGGGTAGGGATATAACTCATATGGGTGGAATTAACCTAATTTACATGTACACATAAAAAATCTCCAAAACATATAAAATTGAGAGTGTGTAGAAAATGAATACAATAAATTCACACATAACATCTACCCCACACCAGATTATGACATTAATAATATGAAATTGATAAAGTAGCTGAATAAATCCCAACCAATGATACATAGGAGTCCATCATTCTCAAAATGAGGAGTCAATTTTTAAATGAAACACTAGAATACAAAACGGTCTATCTAGCCTACAACAATGTTATGACTTCTTCCAGACATCCCATAACCCAATCAAATGTTCAATATTCCATATAATACATGACATATATGTGAATACCCCTTTGTAAGGGTGAGTATAATAATCCCTATTTTGATATATTGAAATAAAAAAACTAATGAATCTAAATTACTAACCTAATAGAATGGATAAAACAAAAACCCCAATACTTACACATAACAGGCCTTCAATGTGATGTGGACCAAACAATAACTACCCAGTATATTCTATTTTTGGAGTTTTAAATGTAATCATCATCTAGTAAAATCCACTCCGCATTCTGATCTATAACTAAATACGATCATCCAAGAAGAAATGATATTTGATACCTTCCTAAAAAGTACATGTTGGATCTATGAAGTTATTATAATCATAGTAGAGGATAAAAAACTGATCCACAATGGGATACCATGAACCCAATTGGATTTTCATTTTTGGTTAGGGATATAATCCCTATTCATGGCAGTCATGTAGATACCATGAACACCACCTATAATCAATATTGGATATAAAAATAGTCCTAGATAAATATTTGATTGGATCATCTCCCAACCATGTGTTTGAATTCTATAATGTACCTCATGGGATGGGCCCATGGTTTCAAAATGAACTGATTCCAGATTAAATTGATGAAAACAATTGATTCTAGATAGAATATATATTAAGTACATGACATGTGATAGGGGTATAAAATGTTTCTTTCCAACCCTAGGCATTCTAGTGCATCCCCATATCACATAGAATGCAATCCTTTGCACACATTGATGTCCCTTAGGGTTACATTATGTGTAGATTTTGGTAGAAACCAATATCATGTCATCTTCTTACTCAAAATTACCTTGTTACATTCAGGTGTACATGTGTTTGTTTCCATGTACATTGCTCAAAAGGAGTACTGTCAATGAGTCCATGTACTTGGTGTCACCCATGTACTCCAAAAATTCATATGTTCCTGACAACACACAGTGAGTCTCTAGGTTTGGTCACATGTATTGTTACATGGTTTACACAACATTTCATCTTTTCTTCTCTAATGAACCTCTATAACAACAACTAATTCTCCAAAATACAAGTACCTTTAGATTTCATGTTTTTTAATGCGGGATTTCCTTAAACACATTGTTCTTTATTCCTCTATGTCATCACCAAAATATCCTACAATTTTTTCGATATTATTTCTTGAGAAATATGTAAATTATCTGTCTGGTCCTTTTTATCACCATATATTAGTTTTTAGTCATCTGATTCAATCATAAAAACATTATCATAACATATTACATTATTTCATTCAAAACCTGGGAATAAAGAACCACAAAACCATTTTTATCTTCCTCAATTAATACTCTACTTTATACATTCATTTATTGTATCCATGTTAATAATTTGTATCAATGGAGTCAAGAAATTGTTCCGATGAGTAGTCTCTCAATGGTCCAAAACCATGTATTCATCAAACTGTGGGATAAAGAAATTATAGGTGATAAACCTATGAAGAAATGAGGGAAAATAAAAAATCCACAATATGAGGAATGGTACTAGGACATGATCATGATGGACTTAATTATATTTAAATATAAAATTTAACAATAAGTAGAAATAATAAAATAATACAATCCCCCAAATCCTAAAGAGAAATAATCTTAAACCAACAACTATGATTGAACAATAAATCAGACATTTGAAATAATGACCCAAGAATGACGTATAAAAATATTACATATTTTTCAATGAATATTTAATAAATTTTATAAATTTATACCTGCATAACAAAATATTTTATTTCCTTTGGAAACTTGTAATACATTCTTCTAAATTGTATTAGATATTCAAAATCTCCCATAAAGATCATACCCTTTAGTACTCCTATATACATGATTTATTTATATCTTGAGGAATGGACACATAAGAAAGGTTGACCATAGATACATAGTGATGGTATGAAAACAATATATGAACATATGAATGTAAAAAACATGAAATTAACTTTTTAATATCAAAATATTGAGTAATGAAATAAATTTTAGTAGTTCATAAGGAATATCTCAAAAATGAACATTAACCATAATAAAATAGATAAGGCATAAAAAATAAACTTGTGGAAAACTAATAAGCATAGATAATCATTTACATATTATCCAATGATCATAGACAAGACCATCATTTCATACAATATCTGTTATTTGAATGGGTTTACTTTTTATTTCATCCCTGTATAACTGAACCAGATTTACATGTCATTACTATCATGTCTATCTCATTAGATATAAATCATTAACCGATGCATTGTAGGGAGATATAGTTCCAAACCATCACATAATAAAAACCATAGATATTTGTGCCACAAAAACATAAATTATTCCTTATAACATAATCCAATGAATAAAATCAGTTACACAAACATCATTTCCTCGTAAAATAATCTATGAAAAACAAATGTATTTCATAAATATAATTCCCTTACAAACATAATTTATCATAATAATAATATGGTTAGTGTACTTGAAAAAATTATCCTTAATCTTAGATTGAAAATAATTTTGATAAAACACTAGAAATTACTTCTGGAGTAAAATATCCTTTCTTCTTAATTTTTTTTTCTTTTCTCAAAATGCCATTAACTTTTATAAGAAAACAATTTTGATAAAGATAAAAATGAAATCATTTAGAGGATTTTATTTGGTACTAAGGAGTTATGTAAAAAAATGTTCATGCTGTATATGTTTAAAAATAATTTTTCTTATACTCTTGCTAAAAATGTCACAGAGTACATTGTATAGAAAATAAAAGAAAGATACATTCTATACCATTTAATAAAAAATAACTGATTGGTAAAAGTTTTATTAAAAAAATAATAGAATAATATAAATAATAATATATACATTGGAAACATGTATTATGATGAAAAATATACCCCATTAAATACTTATATATAAAAAATCATTGATAATAATGCGATTGAAAAATTATCAATTACATTAGATATGATATCCTCTGTATGCATCCAAACATATTGTATAATGATTTAAATAATGTTATTGACATATTACAGAATCCTAATAACTTTTATGATATCATATATGATTATATTACCATCCATTTGTTTGTATCTTTTCATTGTCACTTGTTACTCAAATATTAAATGGTTGATCTTCTTATGCATGTTTTGTCATTTAAGTTCATGTTTCAATTTATAGGTTATATTTATATCAGTTAAAGCTTATACTAGTATAATATATATAATATTTATAATTCCATTCATACATATAATCATGGTTTGAAGATCATGAAGGATGAATCATGTCGCATCGGGGAGATGGTAGGCCTCACATACACACGAGTGCTTATATTATTCACTTAATAGTTAAATGGTATTTAATTGGTTGATATATTAATCATAAAAAATTATAATGTTATATTAACTATTTAAATTTATTATACTCATCATTATACCCCTGTAAATAATATATTGTTGAATAAAAATTACACCATGACGTAGAGATGGTGGGTTGTACGTCTGCACACGTGGTGATATAGTTATTCATAGGATGGATAAAAGAAGATATAAGGTTGTATAATAATTATAATAACATTTATTCATGAATAATATATTGTATTTATTTCTTTATTATGGAAATAACATAATAAGAGTATGTATAAGAAAATAATAATCCTGAAAGAGGTGATAAAACAATGACCTCTTTTTAGAGTATCTCATTTTGGTTTGACCAAAATGCCTTTATAGGATAGATTTATGCGCAAATTGAGTTATATACGAGTAATAGAGGATTTTGGGAGCTTCTGTTGGTCGATAAAGGGTGATTTAGATTTGTGAGAATGTGGGTAGATGTGGTGGCCTTTTATAAGAGAGAGGAGAGGCACTGTAGTAAAGACCTGAAAAATTATTTAATTAAAAAATTAATTTTAGAATTATATTTTATCTAAAGTGATATACTTTTAGGATAATATGAGTATAGTTCTAAATAATCCCATCCAATAAATTTTTGACAGGAATTAATTTTATTTTAAACATTTTCTTTTCAGTTTACCCTTAATTGCTATCTTTTAATTTTAATTGAGGTAACACCATTATAATAATTTAGATGCTTTTAAGATTACTTTTATGGGGTAAAAATACAATAATTTAACTCTTAATTAAAATTGATACCTTATGAAATTATCTCTGTATTTTTAATAGATTTTTATTTTTTTTAATTAATTTAATAAATTATAATATTAATAAAATTTCAAGTGTCAATTTTTACACTATTTCGTTCAATGAAATCAACTACAATACATATAGGGATATAAAATTGAAAAAAGAATATAATAGTCTACTTTCATGTCATATTCAGGTATAAAAATATTGGATGGCATAAATTATTATAAATAAAATATATTTTACTATTTATAAAATCATTAATTTAATATTTATCTTGATAAAATAATTATTTTATCACTATTGTGTCAATCATTATGGTAAATATTTAATATCTACAAATTATAAATAAATTAAGATGATGTAGATAAATTTATTATATATCATGACAAAATTTATTTTCATATTTTTAACCATTTTATCACTTCAGTAAAATTATTATACTTATAACAGACATGAGAGTGACATGTGGTCACTTTACATTGTTTTAATTATAATTAGATCAAATTCGTAGGAAAAAGTCCATTAAATGAATCAATTTTGACCCTTATAAGATATTGGCTGATTTTAATTCATCCAATAGAATTTTATAAGGATTTAGGGTAATTTAATTATTTTAATCATATTTTTTGTAACCCGAATTTACGTTATTTACATCTAATTGAGGTAAATAAAAATTTATCATAGTTATTATTCCTAATATCCAAAAAATAAAAGAAAAATATTAACCTAATTTTGACCCATGGATTCAAAATATGGAATCCATTTTTAAAAAATTCAAAACATAGAATTTTCTTCAATTAATTTAAATATAATTCTGATTATTAATCATATAAAACATGTTTTTTTAATTAAAGACCATCAAAAGATTGATGTGTGTTTATATCTAATTTCATTGTTAAATTACATCCAAAAAAATGGATAAATTATGAAAACATATTGTAATTATACTTTTAATCAAATTGAAATGACAACTTTTCTGTACAAATAAATTATATGAAAAACTTGTTTTAAATTACATGTTGTATTTTTAAATATTACATAAAAAATGAATATTATCATAAAAATATCAAAACTTCAAAAAAAATAAAATGTTATGTCTTTTTTCAAAATAATAAGTTAATTTTCTAAAAACTAGCTTATAAAAGTGTAAAAAACAAGATTTCAAATGGGTTCACCATGAAAAAGAGGTAAAACTGTATTTTTAGAAAAATGATCATTCTATCATAAAAATTGAATACGATCTTATATCATGTCTAGAAAAAATAGAAGATTAATTTTATAAATAAATGGAATATATTAAATATATATTTCACTAGTAAAATTCATAAATGCTGATTTGTTTTTTTATAGACTCACATATTTTCCTTTTAGTATTTTTTAGAAGAAAGATAATATTATACATACCCGTAATTATAATGACTAGGTTATAATATTCAGTTATCACATATCATCGGTCTTATGTGAAATTAATTATATCTAAATAACATGAAATTTTCTTAAACAAAAGTGAGGAATAGTGTTGTGTATATTGCAAGCAAATATAGTGTTTCATATTACACAATCTAATCATAGTGCATCGTACAACAAAAAACATTAAAATAAATTAAAATATATATATATCATAAAATATTGGGGTGTTACATTCTACCCCCTTAAAATGAATTTATCCTACTAAATTATTCAGGGTTATAAAATTTTTACTACTTTAATGTTTCTTTCATAGAATCTCACATCGTATAAAGGAATACTAAAACATTATTTTAAAAAGGAATGTTAGAAACATAACAACTACCCAAAAGTATCACATCACTATGCTTCCATGTAGAATAACTTAAGTGGAATGTGAAAACATATATACGGATGAAAAATCATGCCATAAATTTCTAAAGGATAGTGATAGAGAATAAGTCTTGGAGAAAGTAAACAACCAGAAACCCATAAATCTGTGATGATTTAAGGGACCATCGGATTCATAGGATACGAAGGTACTAAGATAAAATTTTTGTTTATCAAGATCATTTACCTAAATTTGAATAACATTTTAAGAAATAAATACTTGATTTTAGTACAATCTCATCATTGGTCAGGCAATGAACAAATATCTCTTCATCTCTTATTCAATGAAATGATATAGAACTTTTCATTACTGAATTATAATTATATCATGAGGTCCATAAATAGAATGATAGGTTATTAAATATATCTCATAAAAAATGATTACACATAGATTAAAATATTCAAAAATTGAACTATAATGTGATAATATATTAATATATAAAAAATCAATTTAAGAAAAACTTTTAATATCCAAAATTGTATTACCTTATAATAGTTCTAGAAACTGAAAATTTATAACATTAGAAATAGGTGAACTAAATCAGTTTAACTTTTATATCCCATATCACATATGGTAGTTCTTGGTTTTCAGATTCAAAATACTGGAATACCTTAATCATTTATTCTCTTGAGTCATAGAAACAACCCGAACTATCAGATATCCTTATTGAAAACTTGCATGTTACTTATTCTTCATTACAAAAACTTTTAATATTTATCTAATATAAAATAACATGCATGTCAATAAATCATTAACTAGTTCCAAGGTTACTAATAAAGTCAAATTACATATTCCAATCAAATATACCATTATCCATATATTATTATCTCATCATCATATTTTTAAATAGGGTCATCCTTCCCTAAATCATGTGTATTCCTGAAACATTACCTAAATACTTCAACCACATTTCTAGGATTCCAGTACCACTCAAAATATACATTCAAATATATGTTGAAAACCATAGTTGAAAAATAAAGAGATGCCTCAATATTCAATAATACCAAAAATATTATTCTACCATGTTATTCTAGAATCCCTTTACATAAACACTCAATCATTCAACTAGTTAGTTTTCATACTCAACATTATCAATTGTGATCCATGTGATTTGTTTAATGCCCCAACCCCATAATCCCAAAGTCGGTGCTTTTCTACGTATCATTGGCATGATCAAAAAATATCGAGTCTTGAAATTCCGATTAGTTTAGTAGCCTTGGAAGTACTATATATATTCATAAGTTTTACACTATATCATAAAATAGAATACTACAACAACATAGTTTCCATAGAAAAAACTGAGATCCCATAGACTATAGCTTTAGGTTAGTCATAATATACTTTTCACTTCCTAGGAAAAATAAAACATAGAAATGGGTGAGCTCATATGCTCATTAAGGATAAAAATAAAGCAAAAACATTCATAAATAAGCATAAACATTTAAGTCAATTTATAAGACTAAAACAAAAGCCTTTTAAAGTTGAAATTCAAAATAATATGGCAATGATAAAATCAAATAATGCAATTTACTTACTCAGATGGATATTATACTAGTCAAATAATCACATGCAATATGATTAACCACTTTCATGATGATGGAATGCATAATTTCAGACTTCATAATCACATAGTCAAGGCCTTGTTCTGAAACTACGAATAAGATTTTTTTCAAGGGGTTGTGCCAAGACACTAGTTTGTCTCATGATACCTACCGATGCATCGATGAGCTATAGCGAGCTCTACCCGTCATGTACAATGTCCAATGCATTCCTCGTATGAAATGTTTGAAACATAAGGCCAACATTCGTATTAGAACTATCATACGAATTGTCAATACTTTGTCCACAAACCATGAATGGAATAAAAATAGAACATCCACAATCAAACATAACTCATTCAATATAATATGTAAGATTTTATTGTAACAGATTAACCTCAATTAAGAATAATGAAGGATATTGACATAGATGAAAATAATCATCAAAACTATTTGAGGGAAATATCCCCCTTTTACCTGAAATCATTTAAAAGCTACACTATTTTTCAAGAAACCTTATAAAAATATAATTTTGAATCAAAGTTTCTGATACCAATTTTAATCTTTTAAAAGTAATTTTAATTTTAAAACCATAATTTATATATAAAAAATACTTAAAAACATTTTTAAAACATTGAAATTAATGATAAATATTTAAAATAATAAATCTTTAAAACATTTTAAATGATATTTTAGTTAGTTTTACTAACCAAAAGAGAGAAACTTGAAAACAAATAATTGAGGTAATAAAAACATTATAATATCATCAGAATAAAGGGATTTAAGATATACTATGTCAAACTATGTTATATACACCATATAAATGTGAATTGGTGTATAACAACAAATAAGTCTCAATGGAATGTAAATTGAGATGAAATCACTTAAAAAGACCATATACTTAGGTTAAGGATAAATCAATGACATAATTATGTGTGGAAAATATAAATAAACTCAATATTATAGCATATTTTGTGTAAATAAATTAGAGTACCTTAAAAAAAATCCTTTTAAAAACTACACCGATGAATTGGATGTTTAACTCAATAAATGGAGATTGAGTTAAAATTACTCTTATCAAGTTCATATCGATGGATTGAGAATTTATCAATGGAGTGATTATGTGTATCAAAAGTATATCCATAGAAAGGGGAGTGGAAATTACTACACAAATAATAAATAGTGATTCCACACATAATCATGGTGTAAAATAATCAATGAAGTATGCATAAAGCCCAATGAGTGATAATTGAAAATTGAAATTCCGTTACCGATTTGGTAACTTATGATACATAAACCCCATGAATAAAGTATCATAAAATTAAGATTTAAATACTCATAAATTAAATTATATTACAAAAATAATACAATCAGTGGTAGTACATACTCCACACAAAAGGAACTAGTGGCCAATATAGCATGAATCTCACGGGAATAAAAGTGAGATGAAAAACCCCCTACTTCATTGTAATCAATCGAGTCGTATGAAAAAATTTAATAACCACTAAATCAATCATAGAATACCATTAATATAAATTGAATCATGATAATATATATCAAATGGCAGTACACAATACTCTACAAGCAATAAATAAGTGGCGAACAATGGAAATCTCACAGAATTAAAAGTGAGATAAGAAACCACTTACCTGGTACATTTCCTAGGTTGAGGGTACGTTTATATCCTATATAATGGTTAAATAATTGTTATTAAATTATAAAATAACCATATTCATTAATATGATATCATATATGGTCTTCTAATATTGATATTTTAGTATTATCGTTGTTTCGGGTGTTAACAGATTCGTTCTCCTTTATATGATTGGTTACGTAAGCCATGTATGTTATGGATGTGATGTATCTTATTAATATTCAGAATGATATTAAGTCTTTAACATTATTTTTAATCATAAAATAATAATTATTCTTGAATCGATATGATGGGGAATTAATCTCATCGCATTCGTGGAGACGGTAATCCGTACGTACGTGCAAGCGACAATATCATTATTTTGATAATAAAATCATATATAATTGGATGATTAATCATATATAGAGAATAATTATCATGTTATAATTATTATTTAAACTGATTATACATCCTTATTATACCCATCCAAATAGTAATTTATTGATTAACAACTACACCACGACATGGAGACGGTAAGCTGTACGTACGCACGTATGGTGACAAGTCATTCAAAGGATGGATAGAATAATGAATATTGTTGTAACATATTTATAATAAAATTACAGTATATAGAAGACACTAGATTTTTTACTTTATAATGGAAACAACAAAGAAAAAGGGAGTGGAAGAAGAAAAGAACTTGAAAGAGGTGAATGAATATTTACCTCTTCTTTAGGTTCTTCCATTAGATTTGATCAAAATGGATCTTTAGGTAGGATTTATGATTAAAGTAAGGCCTCTAGGATGAAGGTAAGAGATTTTAGAGGATATTTGGACTAGTTTTGGCCGAGCCTAGTCACATAGATGGTGTGAATTAGAGAGAATGGGGAGTGCCCTTTTATAAGAGGGATTGGGGGCATCTTATGAAAAGCTAGAAATATTATTTTATAATAAAATCGTTTTCAGTTTCTAAAGGATCCAAAATGAATTATTCAAAGTATACGGTGGGTATGGGTATGAAAACACTCAACCAGTATGTTTTAGTCATTTTTGGGTCACTATATTAACCTTATAATTTAGATTTATCTCTTAGTTAAATAGTTTGACATTTACAATGTCTCTTTGTATTTTTATATTATATGGTTAATAAACTTATTATATACTTCCTAGCGAACCCAAAGTGGTTCATTAATGATACAACAATAATTATATAAATATTTTTTTCTCAACATTATATTTTTATGAATAGAATATAAATTAATAATATAATATTTGTTTTAAGAACTCTTTTATGTCAATTTTGGCATTATTTGGCATTTTGTTTTTTCTAAATTCATAACAGCATTATTACATTGAAAAAAAATTCATCTAACCAACCTTAACATGTCATATTAACCTATAAAATTAGTTTAATTCATAAAAATTCTCAAATTAATTTTATTTGGATATTTATAATATCAATTATTTTAATATTTCAATAATTAGGTAATTGCTGCATCATCATTCTGTCATAAATAAATAAATTTTTTTAATGTAAAAAATATAAATAAAATAACATTATGTAGGAAATATTTATAAATTTTTAATGAATAATTATAGTCGAATTTATCTTATGTGAAACCTTATATTAAAAATGGTTTAGTTATTGAACATTGAATTTAACACTTTTAACTTTTCATGGAATTAAATAATAATAAATGTCATAATATAATCCATGTGGACCTAAAGGATCATATTTTATCCCTAAGATTTATTTTGGTCAAATTACACTTATCTAATAGAATTTTGACATGTGTTAGGGTAATAATAATATAATTGTTACCCTTAATTACCCTATTTACTTTTAACTGTTGTAAATAAAAGTAAAAGGTTACTATTCACCAAAAATTATTTTCATCTTGTTGAACCACATTATATAAAATGATATCAACTGTGTCTCTCAGATTTTTGAAATTTAACTCATAGAAGAGGTAAAATTATGTTTTATGTAAATTTGCAATAGTTCCTAGGAGGTGAGTAAAAGACAATAAAAAGTTCAATAAAATTTTATACATCTAATTTTATTAGAAAATGACACCAATGAATTATATTGACCTTATATAGGTATTATATATCTATTTTTACTTAAAATAAATTTAAACAAAATAAATAATTATTTAAATAAAAAGGTGGTTTTAAACTATAACTTAATATTTTTCACTATTGATCAAAAATTGAATTTTTTCAGAAAAACAATTTACCCAAATCTAATTTATATATTTCGAATTCAAAAAGGAATTATATTTTACCAAATTCATAAATTAGAAGTTTCATTAATTAATTTAAAATTAATTCCCATTTTCAAAACCGAAAAGCGGGTTTTTTAAAAAGTAAAAACTATCTTATGATTGACATTTGTTTATGTCAAATTTTAATGTGAAATTAATTAAAATCACCTACATTGTATTAAATGATAAAAATATAATCTTATTATACTTCTGAACTATTCAATTACATAATTTAACACTCTAAATTATTTTGAATAAAAAAAATTCAATTAAAATTTAGTATTTTTCAATATTCATCAAAAGATAAAAGTTTTTAGAAAAGTACCAAAAATTTAACCAAAATAAATTTTTAAGTCTCAATTCTAAAGAAGAAATTAATTTCATTAAATTGAATATATAAAAGTGTCAAATATTGGTTTTAAAAAGTGTTTTCCATTAAAATGTGTTAAAATTGCATTTTTTTGAGAAATTAATTTGTTCTTATATTATGTCTAAGAAACACATAATATGGATTATAAAATTATATGGAGTATAAAAAACATCAAATTTAGTTAATACTATTCATAACTGCTTTTGAATGGCTAGTATGGTAAGTCGTGGTGTGCTCAAACTTAGTGTTGCATGTAGCGCAAGATATTAAATTAAAGAAAATAACTTTTTATGAAATATTGGGGTGTTACATTCTTCCCCCTATTGAAAATTGTGTCCTCACAATTTTAAAATTGGGTTTGGGAACTTCATTGAAAGTCCCACATTGGAAAAAGAGTGAATATAAATATCTCTTTAAAAGAAATAATGAGAAGTACAAAGGTGTCCCAAGATCACCCACACTAGGTTTCCATGTAGGAAAACGTGGATATGGAAGATAAAATAAGTGTCAAGTTCTAGTGGAGAGTGATAAGAAAACATGATTAGGAGATAGTTGACAACAAGATAACCACAAACTTGTGATGAGATAAACGTTCATTAGTTTCCTTATAGAAAAATTAAACAGATAATGTTTTTTTTAAGTTCCATTTCATAATGTTGAGGAATTTATATATGAGATTGACTAATAACATAAAGTGATATAATTAATTTTTAAGTAGAGTTTGATCCTTTAATAAATTACTAACACTAACTCGTCTTTTTTTTCAAATGATGAGTATTCAAGATGACTTGTTCACACATGAAGAGCTATAATTAACTTCTATATAATCACATAATCCAAAAAGGAGAAACTATATATATTTACCTTGTGTTTAGAGAGTAACCAAAAATAAAATGGTTAGTACAAGATCAGATGATCCCCAAAAAGGATAATCCATTAGAGAAATAAATACTTATCTAAATTTCTAAAACTAAAGAAACAATACCTAAAGATCAATAAAACCATTCAATAAAAACATTTCCTTAAAATACATCAATATAATATAAACAAATATTGAAACCCCAAACATAGAAGAATTTGATTACATAGTATTCCATGTAAAATTGTATTCCCAAATAACATAGACTACCTTTAAAGTCACACACTTAAAAGTAATTATCCTAATCAGATATTCTCTATGATAGGTTAATCATTTATATAAACAACATAAATTGATATAAATCCACAATAAAAACAGAGATAAAAATCTACCATTACTCCTCAAATTAAATCCCATAGAATTATATTTTCCTTAGGCATATAGTATTCCCAATAGAGCAAACATCTTCCAAAATATCATTTATCAATTAATCCCCAAATCTTTTTCCTATACTAAGTATATCCATTTGATAAGATATAATATCCCAAATCATCTTATTATTGATCAATAAAATCATTTAACTAAAAATAATTAGTCTCACTAACTAGGGGCTTCAGGTAGTCGAGTGGTAGCCGATAAATCCCAATAGCACTGTGGTTGTGGGTTCGAATTCTGCATCTTTGTTTGACACGATGGGTTGTCACCCAGTCTGCGTGTTGTCCTTTTTCAAAAAACTATATTATATAATGTTCTAAAAATGGGATAAATTCCACAAAATAACTATAACATAATTTCACCACAAAATGAATCTCATACCTCACATTTTAATCCCAAAATTTAATAACATGTAATTGCCTCAAATTCAAGGATCATGAAAACCCATTTGATTATTTATAAATATAGCCACAATAGAAAACACAATTCTTCCTAAAATAGAATTTTCACATAATAAACTGCAGGGTTACACAAAAGAGAAATGTTTTCTAAAGTAATCCCATCAACAAAGAGCACTAATACTTTTAATCATTTGACTGTCCATTTATTTCCACATAGGTTCTTCCATGACATAGGGTTTATCATATATAATAGGGAATTCACTTGGTAATGCCCATGTCCCCTACATTTATGAAAAATTACTGTAAATGGATTCTTGGGATCATTTTAATTTTCATCTATTGTACTCTTCATTTTTTCGTAGAAATTCGTTACATTATGTACTTCTTTCCCACACATAAAGCATTTCTTTGTTCAATTAAGACCCTTAATTTGGTGTCTCCATCCACATTTCCTGCATGATGAAAATTTAGCTTTCTTTTCTCCATGGTCTCTACTACTAGAGATCTTATCATTCACTGCCTTTGTCTTCTTTTTTGTGTCTAGGAGTTGGTTAATATATATGTTGTTGATCATATTTTTGGAAAACTAATTCGGCATGAAAAAGGTATCTTTTAATCCTATCAAAATTGCATTCTGTTGTTCATTTCATATGTTGTGCCCATTTTTTACATCATGTTCAATGTTACTATGACTTCCTTGGAATCTAGCCATTGACTAACATAAGAACGAATAGTGTGAGTCAAAAAATCATTTAGAGAATATCATAACACCTAATATTCAATCTAAAATGCCTTAGGATTCATGATTGTTATTAATTCTCATTTTATATTAAAATCCTTCAAATAGTTTTGTAATGAAAATGTGAATTATCCTAAACATATCCCCAAGGAGTGTTGTAACCAAGAGTGCAGCAAGGCCCATTGTCGTGAACCATGATACCCCGAGTCAAGCCTGAAACTCCTTGTTGGAGTTTTCACTCCAAGGTACATTGTGCTAGAGCCGCCTCTACCTGCTAGTATCCAGACAAGGATGTTTTGTTTAGAAAACCTAAATAATCTCTACAAAACCAAAATTACAGGAAGTTCTTCTATACTAATCCTCAAAGTCTATCTTATCCTAATGATCTCTAATCAAAGTTTATCTAAATCAAGATTCCAAGGTTTGTATTAAACTTCCCCTGATACCAACTATAACTCCCCAACCCCAGAATCCCAAAGTCGGTGCATTACTATGTATCCTTGGCATGATCACAAAATATCATGTCTTTAATGTTTGATTATTTTAGTACCCTTGGATGTACTAGATACATTCTTAAGGTTTACATTACATCAAATAATGGAAAAATACAACAACATTTTTCCATATACAACACAGAGATCCCATAGAAAATCCCTCCAGGTCAGTCATAATATACTTTTCTCATCCTGGGAAAACTAAAACATAGAAATAGGTGAGATAAAATGATTATTAAGGATAACAATAAAGTGGAAACTTTTATAAATAAGAATAAACATTTAATGAAATGTATAAGAATAAAACAAATGCCTTTTAAACTTGAACATCAGCATAAAATGGCCAATATAAAATCAAGTAATGCCATTTACTTATTCACACGGATATTCTAACAGTCTAATAATCACATGAAATAACAATATCCACTTTCATAATGATGGGATGCATAATTCCAGACATCATAACAACCTAGTCGAGGCCTTATTCCAAGACTGCAAATAATATTTTTTCAATGAATTGTGCCAAGACAATAGTTTGTCTCGTGAGACCTACTGTTGCATCAAGGAGCTATAGCAGTCTCCACCTGTCATATACTATGTCTAATGCATTCCTCATATGAAATGTTTGAAACATAACATAAAAATTTGTATTAAAACTAACACAGTAAATGTAAATACATTATCCACAAACCATGAATTGTATAGAAATAGCACATCCACAGTCAAACATAACTCATTCAATACAATATGGAAGATTGTATTGTAACATATTAACCTCAATTTGGAATAATTAAGGATGTTAACATAGATGAAAATAATCATCAAAACTATTTGAGAGAAATATCCTCCTTTTTCTTGAAAAATATATAAAAGTCACACTATTTATTAAGAAACCATTTAAAAATAGATTTTGGAATCAAAGTATCCTATACCACATTGAATGTTTTAAAAGTAATTTTAATTTTATAACATTAATTTCCATATAAATAAATCCTTAAAACCATTTTAAAACATGTATATTAATGAGAAAGATTTAGAATAATAATTCATTAAAACATTTAAAAGATATTTTAGTTAGAGTTCATAAAAAAAAGACACTTGAATACAAATAATTGAGGTAATAAAAACATTATAATATCATGAGAATAAAGGGATTCATGATATACTATGTAAAAGTACATTATATACATCATATAAAAGTGAATTGGTGTATAACAACAAAGATGCTTATTGTAATGTAAATTGTGATGAAATCTCTTATAAAGACAGTATCCTTAGGTTAAGGATAAATCAACGACATAATTATGTGTGAAAAATATAAATACACTTAATATGATTGGATATTCAGTGTAAATCAATCAGAGTATATTCACAGAAATTCTTGTAAAAACAACACCAATGAGTTGGATGTTTATCTCAATAAATGGAGATTGAGTTACAATTACTCTTATCATGTTCATATTGATGAATTGAGAATTTATCAATCAAGTGATTATGTGTATCAAAGGTATATCCATACAAAGGGGAGTGTAAATTACTACAAAAATAATAAAGAGTGATTCAAAACATAATCATGGAGTAAAATAATCAATGAAGTATGCATAAAGGCTAATGAGTAGAAATTAAAATTTGAAATTACCTTACCGATTTAGTAACAAATGAAACATACACCCCATGAAAGAAGTATCATTCAATAAAAATTTAAATACCCATAAATTAAAGTATATTACAAAAACAATAAAATCATGTTAAGTACATACTCCACATAAAAGAAAATAGAGGCCAATATGTCATGAATCTCACGGGAATAAAAGTGAGATGAAAACCCCCTACTTCATTGTAATCAAATGATTCGTGTGAACAGAAGTTAATAACAACTAAATAAATCACAAAATAACATGAATATAATGATAATAATGATAATATATATCAAATGGAATCACACAATACACCACATTAATAAATAAGTGGCGAATAATGGAACTCTCACGGAATTAAAAGTGAGACAAGAAACCCCTTACCTGGTACTTTTCCTTGGTCGAGGGTACGTTAATATCCTCTATAATGGTGAAATAATTGTTATTAAATTATCCAATAACCATACACATTAATATTATATCATAAATGATCTTCTAATATTGATATTTTAGTATTATTGTCATTTTGGGTGTTAACTGATTCGTTCTCCTTTATATGCTTCGTTACGCAAGCCATGCTTTTTATGGATGGAATGTTTCTTATTAGTATTCAGAATTATATTAAATCATTAAAAATAATTTTAAATCATCAAATGAAAATAATTCTTGAAGGGATATGATGGGGAATGAATCTAATCTCATTCGTGGAGATGGTAATCTATACGTACGCACAAGCAACAATATCATTCTTTTGATATTAAAATCATATATAAATGGATGGTATATCATAAATATACAGAATCATTATCATGTTATTTTTATTATTTAATCCAATTATACATCATTATTATACCCATACAAATAATAATGTATTGAACAACATCTACACCACAACATGGAGACGGTAAGCCATACGTACTCACATATGGTGACATTTCATTCAAAGAATGGATGGAATAATGAATATTGTTGGACCATATTTGTAATAACATCATAGTATATAGAAAATTCTAGATTTATTATTTTATAATGGAAACAACAAAGAAACGGGAAGTAGAATAAGAAAGGAATTTGAAAGGGGTGATGGAATATTTACCTTTTTTTCATGTTCGTTTTTTTGATTTGATCAAAAGGGCTCCTTAGGTTAGATTTATGACTAAATTAAGACCTATTGGATAAATTTAGGAGATTCGGGAGGATATTTGGGTAGGTTTTGGCCAAGCATAATGGCTTTGAATGTGTGAATTAGAGAGAAGGGGGAATGCCTATTTATAAGAAGGGTGAGGGGAATCTTAGGAAAAGATAGAAATATTATTTTATAATAAAATAATTTTCGGTTTCTAATGGATCCAAAATAAATTATTCAAAGTATAAGTTGGTTATGGGTCGTAAACCACTCATATAATAGGTTTTATAAAGGTTTGGGTCACTATATTAACCTTATATTTAAGATATAAATTTTATTTAAATAGCTTGACATTTACCATGTCTCTTTGTATTTTTAATTATATGGTTAATAAACATAAGACATAATTATAAGATAACCCAAAGTTGTTCATTAATGATACACCAATCATTATATATGTATTATGGCCAAATTATATATTTTTAGGAATATAATATCAAATAATAATATAATATTTTTTTAAAAAAACTCTTTTCTGTCAATTTTGACACTATTTGGTATTTTATTTTTTCTAAATTCATAACAGCATTATTACTTAGAAAACAATTCCTAGAACTAACCCTAACATGAAATATTATCCTATAAAATTATTGGAATTTTTAGATAGTACCAAATTTCATTTATTTGTATATTTATAATATCAATTATTTTAATATTTCATTAATTAGTTATTTAATACATCATCATTGTGTCATAAATAAATTAAGTTTTTTTAATGTCTAAAAATATAAATAACATACTATTTTGTAGGAAATATCTTTTTCGTTCTAATAAATATTTATAGTCGAATTTATCTTATGTGGAACGCTATATTAAAAATGGTTTAGTTATTAAACATTGAATTTAACTCTTTTAACTCTTCTTTGAATTAAATAATAATAAATGTCCAAATTTAATCCAAGTGGACCTAAAGTTTCATATTATATTCCTAATGTAGTTTCTGGACAAATTACACTTATCCAATAAATTAGTACATGTGTTAGGGTGATAATAATTTCATTTTTACCCATAATTAGCCTTTTGCTTTTATCTGTGGTAAGTAAAAGTTAAAAAAGTACTATTCACCAAAACAAATTCATCATATTGAGCCAAATTTTACTTACTTATATCAATCGTGTCTATCATATTTTTTAAATTCAACTCACAGAAGAGGTAAAATTATGTTTTATATAAATTTGCAAATGTTCTTAGGAGGTCGGTAAAAGACGGTAAAAAGTTCAATAAAATTTTATACATCTAATTTTCTTATAAAATGATTCCAATGAGTTATATTCAACAAATATAGGTATTATATATACATTTTGACTAAAAATTAATTTAAATAAAATAAATAATTATTTAAATAAAAAGTTGGTTTTAAACTATAATGCAGTGTTTTTCGTTATTCATTAAAAATTGAATGTTTTCAGAAAAATACAAAAAATTTACCCTAATATAATTTTGATATTACGATTTCAAAAATGAATTCTATTTTACCAAATTAGAAACATATAATTTTCATTAAATAATTTAAAATTAATTACCTTTGTCAAAACTTAAAATATGGTTTTTAAAAAAGTAAAAACTCTCTAATGATTGACATGTGTTAATGTCAAATTTTAATGTGAAATTACATATAATCACATAAATTGTATTAAATGATAAAAATATAATCTAATTATACTTCCAAAACATTAAAATACATAATTTAACACTATAAATTATTTTGAATAAAAAAGTTGTTTTAAATTAAAATTTAGTATTCTTCAGTATTCATGAAAATATTAATGTTTTTAAAAAATTCAAAAAATTTATCCAAAATAAAATTTTAAGTCTGGATTATAAATAGGAATTTAATTTTAATAAATTTAATATATTAAATTTTCATATATTGTTTTTAAAAATTTATTTCCATTAAAAGATGGTAAAATTGCATTTTATTGAAAAGTACTTCTATTATCTGGAAAAAAATGTATTTTTTCATATATTATGTCTAAGAAACACATAATATGGATTCTAAAATTACATGGAGTATATAAAATTAAAAATGCAATTAATACTATTCATAAATGCTTTTGAACGGCTAGTTTGGTAAGTCGTGGTGCGCTTGAACTCAGTGTTGTGTGTAGAGCAAGCTATTGAATTAAAGGAAATAACTTACTATGAAATATCGGGGTGTTACAATGTACCTTTGTCTTTATCCTTAATAGGTAGTTGATATAAATCATCATTGATAACCCATGTATTAGGGAATTTGTTTGCATAATGAACCATTTCATTGCACTTGTAGCATTGAAGTGTCGGTGGTGCATTCTCTGTAGCCTTTTCTCTATTCACTTCACTAGATACATTTTTCTCATTAATTTGGCACTCAACTACTCGATAAAATTATTTTTTACACATACAAAATTTTCTAGACCCTTTAAGACAATCTCCACCATTCTTTTTTCCACATGGGGAATATAAAGAAAAAATCATATTCTATTAATCATTGTTTTGAGATTATTCTTTTAACTCCATTTTTAATTTCTTTTCAAAACCATTAGATTGATATATTACACTGAATTCCATTTCTACCTTGATATAACAACACACAATATCTTCATACAAAACAATGTCTCTTATAGCTAATTCAATTTGAAGACATGGTTTTGATCCCCTGAAGAATCGTTCAACTTTACATTCATGTTTGATGATAAATCCAGAATCATACCATGCCAGTCTTGTAAAATTTCTATCATATGTGTCGACAAAGTCAACATAATTTTACAAAATCTCAAGGAACTCATTTTCCATTTTAATTTCAAGAATATTAGGAATGTACTGATTGAAAATTATGTTCTTGAACTCATTCAATTCCATGTATTCAATTACATCTTATTTCCTTTTATTCATTATTAGATTCCACCACTGGTCTACCAAACCTTCTAATCGATAAACATTAAAAATGACTTTTTGATGTTTTGAATAGAGATGGATAGAAATTATATTTTCAATGATATAGATCTGTTGCTGAGCCACAAGTGGACAAAAATACCCATTAAAATAAGTAAGATGTTGCCTCAGGAATGACTCAATTGAATTTTATTCCCTTATCTTCTCAGTTCAAGGTTTATAATGATACATAACTTGTGTATGTATAGAGATAAAATTTTCTATTACATATCCCATATTTTATTGTTCATGAGGAAAATTATTTTGTTTCCCATTATGTAGATCAATAACAGGATTCCTTTAGGTTCCATCAATTGTATAAAACACATAAAAATAATGTTAGAGACAATAATCATTCGAGGAAAATAAAAAATCAAGGGGGTATATTTTCAATCTCTAACCTATTAGTTTTAATCCCAATTAATTCATAATAGTTACTATAATTCCAGTACTATAACCTTTAATTATACATAACCTTAATAAATCCCTTAAAAATATCTCTATGGATCTTATTAATGATTTCACATCCATGTTTCAAAAGGATGACAAAAACATTCCTCTGATACCAGATATAATAAACCATGAATGACGTATATGAATATTACATTTTATTAGATTTATATACATTACATTTTAAAAATGAATGCCTGAGGACCATAACAGTTTAGTGCCTTTAGAAACATTTTATACATTCTTCTAACTTGTGATCAATCCACAAAATCTCCAATTTAGATCATCCCCTTTGTTACTCCTACATAAATGATTTCTTTATAATAAGAGGAATGGATACATAAGAAAGAGTGAGCATGGATTCCCCCTACTAGTAATAAAACTATAGATTAATATATGAATATATGAAAACTGGAACATATCTTTTGAATATCAAAATATTGAGTCATGAAATAAATATTTGTAGGTTGTAAGTAATAAATTATAAAAATCATTACCCATGATAACATATCATTTGAATAAAACATGAACTTGTGGTAAACAAATATACCTAGAAAATCAGTTCTATATTATCCAAGGCTCATATCCAAGACCATCATTACTGAAAAATTCCATACTGAACCAGTTTTACATGTCATTGCAACCCTTTATTACGAAACAAGTCTTACATTCCATTCCAATAATGTATATCTCATGAGATATAAATATTTATCAAATTCCTTGTAAGTAGAAATAGGTCCCACCAATCACATAATGAAAACCATACATATTTGTTCTAAAAAATCATAAATTTTTCATTATAACATAACCCAATGAATAAAATCAGTTTCTTAAAAAACCTTCCATCATAACTTAATCCTTATAAAAGAAATGGATTTCATAAATAGAATTACATTATAATCATAATCAACCATAATAATTATAATGTTATTATACATGAAAAAACCCATATTCTTTGATGGAAAATAATTTTGATAAACATTGGAAATTAATTTGTGAGGAAAATACCCTTTCTTATTAAAATAAATTTTCTTTTCATTAAATGCCATGAAATTTTAGGAAAAATAATTTAGTGGAAAATAAAATTGAAATCGTATAGAGGATGCTTCATGTAAATAATATGTTTTGAATACATAAAATTTAGTTCATGGCATATATGTTTAGAAACATTCTTCTTGTACACTTATAAGAAATAAAAAAAGTACCTAGTATGGAAAACGAAAAAAATATTCCTTCCATATAATTTTTTTTAAATCCACCAACATGTGAAATTGACATTAAAAATTAGTATTATAATAGATATAATATTATATACATTGGAAACATAGATGTGGCTGGTAAATATACCATTGTAAATACTTACGTATAAACAATCTCAGATTATAATTAGATCGAAAATGTATCCCTTAACTTATGTTTGATGTCCTTAGTATGTATATGATCCTCCTGTATAATTGATTAAATAATGATATTGAATTATTAAAAAATCATAATCAATTTTTCTATATCATACTTGATTATAATATCATCCACTTGTTAGTAAAATTTCATTGGCACTCGTTATTCTGATGTTAACAGCTTAATGTTATTATACATGTTGGGTTGGATAAGTTCATGTTACACGTATAGGTTATAGTTATATCATTTATAAAATGATATTATTATAAAATATATCATATTTATTCATTCCATTCATTTATATAGTGGTGGTTTGAATATCATATAAAATGAATCAAACCGCATCGTGGAGACGCTAGGCCATATGTACGCAAGACCAAAGATAGCATTCACTTAATTGTTAAATGGTATGGAATTGGATAGTATAGTAATTATGAATAATAATTATAAATTTATATTAATAATTTATATCCATAATATTTAAAATTATACCCATCCAAATTAAGTATTGTGGAATAAAAAATTACACTACAGCTTGGAGACGATAAGCCACACGTATGCTAGAATTGTGATATTGTTAGTTGTAGGATAGATAAAATGATGTATAAAATTTTCTAATAATTAAAACAACATCTAATAATGTATAATATTATTTATAAAATACATTAGTATAGAAAAAAACATGATAAGATGATTTAAAAGGATAAATGTATTTTGAACGAGGTGATAAGAAAGTTTTCACTTTCATTTGTATCTCCTTTTGATTTGCATAAAATCTCTCTTTATGTTGGATTTCTACCCAAAATTAATTCTCTATGAAAAAATTAGGTTTTTTGGGTGCTTAATTGACAATAATTTGGTAATGAAATGGGTCTTGGGAGATGTGAGTAAGTCAGTATATATGGTGGAATTTTATAAAAGAGAGGAGGGGAACTTTATGAATGTATTGAAATATTTCATTATTATAAATTTATTTTCTAATTATAAAAGTTACAATGTGATATATTTAGATTTTAAGATGATTATAGTTCAAAATAATCTAATCCGATAATTTATATACATGTATTTATTATATTTTAAACCTTATCTTTTCAATTTCCCCTTAACTACTCCATTTCAATTTTAATTGGGGTAACAACATTTTTTTATTAAGAGGCTATTATGTTTATATATATGGGTTAAATATCCCATAATTGTTTAATTTATTAACCTTTATAGATTATCATATTCAATTTTTAATTTTATTTTTTTTATTTTTAATGAATTTAATAAATTATTATTTTAATAAAAATCAATAGTGTCAATTTTTACACTATTCATTTCATTGAATTTAAATAAAATCAAGATAGGGATACGACATCAGTACAAAGAATTGAATAGTATTATAACATGTCATATTAACCCATAAAAATCTATTAATGTATAAATTATTTTATATAAAATTTATTTGACTATTAATAATATCATTTCATTGATATTTCTCTTAATAAAATAATTATTGTATCACTATTGTGTCAATATTTATAGTAACTATTTAATATCTAAGAATTATAAATAAATTAAAATGATGTATATGATGTAATTATAAATCTAGCTACTATTTATTTTCTTTGTTTTATTAATTATATCACTACAATAAATTTGGTTTACTTATATGAGATAAGGGAGAGACATGTCGTCACTTTCTTTAGTTTTAATTATAATTACAAAAATTAAATAGAAAAAAGACCATTAAACAAATCAATTCTGACCCTTATGTGACATTGGTTGACTTTAAATCATCCAATTTTATTTTTTAGGTGTTTGGATATTTAAATTATCTTTATAATATTGTTTGATACCCTAATTTAACTAAGTTACCTCTAACTGTTGTAATTAAAAATTACCATAGTTACTATTCATATTATCCATAAAAATAAAAGTAACCAATTAAAATAATTTAGAACCACTGCATAAAAATATGGAATCCATTTTTCAAAATTAAATACATATATTTTCTAGTAATTAATTTAAAATTAATTCCCATTTTCAATGTGAGAAAAATATTTTTTTAAAACTAAAAACCATAAAAAAAATTGTTGTGCATTTATATCTAATTTCATTGTGAAATTACTTTCAATGACAGAAATTGGATTAATAAATAAAAAATAATCTAATTATACAGTAAACCTATTTAAAATGATAACCTTTTGTTGTAAATAAATCATATGAAAAATAAGTTTTAAATAAAAATACTATATTTGTTCACTCTTCATTTTAAATGAATATTATCAAAAAAATTCAATAATTTCAAAAAACATTAAGTGTAAATTCAAAATAAGAAGTCTATTTTTTCCATAATAAATTTTAATATTTTCTAAAAAATATATTTAAAAAGGGTGGACCATGAAAATTCATTGAAACTATATTATTAGAACAACACTCATTTTATATATAAAATTGAATTTGTTCTTATATCATGTCTAAAAACATATAATAAGAATTTTAAAAATTATATATATATCACTATGAAAATCCATAAAGAGTTATTTAATTCTTTTATGAACTCAATTATCTTCACTTAAATGGTTTTTTAGAAGTAAGTTAATACTATTCATACCTTCCATTATAACGACTAGGTTATAATATATAGTTATCCCTTATACATGGTCTCACAAGAAATTAATTGTTTCAAAATAACATCAAATTCCATGTAACAAAATCCAAGAATAGTGTATCTTATACTTCATGATACTATACTTTTTTCATACAGAGCAAGCTAATCATGGCCTAGCGTAAAACACAAGAGATCAATAAAATTAAAAAGAATATATCTCATAAAATAATGGTGTGTCATAGTTGTAGGAGTTGATTGTCATTCATCAATGTATAATAAATAGTGAAAATTCCAGATGAAACATCTTCTTACCATGAGTTTGGATTTTTCACATATGAAGTACTATTATTTTTCGTATTCTTTGGTAAAATTAATGACCTCTATTAGAATAGATGATTTCATCAGTATCAATCCAATCACCTGATCTTTTTCATCCTCCAATAATTTCTACCTTTATCTCCTATCAATTTTCAGGGTTACGTAGTAAACCTTATGAATGAGATATAATAATTTTTTAATAGGATAGATGAATGAAATTTTGAAAACACATAAAAATTTATTAAATGTGGGGTTTATATTATGTTTTTACCATGTTATCATATTCTTAGATTTTATGTAGACTCCCTTATGATCATTGATTGATATCTATTATTTTTACCTTAATATTAATCTAATATCACCCAATAAAATGATTCATTACCAAATATATGATGAAATATTTTTTATATGATATGAATAATAAGGTTTTCATCTTTGATGAACACAATGGAAAATTTTATTGACATTGTATGCACGTGTTTTTTTATATATCCATGTTTTAAAAGAAACTAAACCGTTATTGTTGTAGAATTAATCATATTAATTTGTAAGGAATTATATTTTGATATAATCTAATATCTATTAATGAACATTTTTTTCATAAATGAATGTTGTCTATAAAATGGCCATGGTCATGAATATTATGGATGGTTGTTCTGGGAAATGTCCCAGATGACCTGACCATTCCCATATTGGATCCCATTGTGTGAGAAATCCACATGTTATTGAGAATATGATATATGACATTCCATATATATATGATGTGTTCAAGAACACCATAATTATTTTTTAGGATATGGTATAAGTTTTAGTGGTGGTCCCATGCAATAAAAATGGCCAAAACAACTAATATAATCCTACCTTTTTATTATATAACATTCATTACATTGTACACAAATGTATATCTTAATGTTATTTTCATGGAAAAAATGTACATAATACCTAAAAAATTAAAAAATTATTGCATTCCACGTGAAACACTTCATCAAAGGTTCTTAATAAGTAAAATTACTACATCTCATATCCTGGAAACATACATCAAGACAAGGGTTAGTATAAGACCATATTAGGGGATTGCAAGGGAAATAGTTTACATGTGATCTTGAAGAAATTCAAAATGAACACGAAGAATATCATTATGGAATTAAAATGATAATATTTGGAATATCATAAATTATATATCATGAATCATAAAATTTATATTGGGATATTACATTTATTTCATACATTCATAATCATATCACCATGGTATGTCACTGATGTGTAACCAAATTACCAAGGTTGTTCACCCAGGTATCTTAAAACATTTCTTTTCTATTGATTAAAACATTACCAAATTCATTGATAAAATATTTTGTCATACCATTAATATCTTTTAAATTTCATGTGCTTCACATAGATCATATTCAAACTTCTCATAAATAACCCATGGGGAATATAAAAATGGGTTAAATATATAAATCAAAGGGCTTTAAAAACTATCCAAAAAAACATGGTCACTAGGTCATTTATATCCCACATAATGGGGTTGAGGGATTTATTTATTTAAATTCTGGAACCCATAAATCAATTCTACATTTTGGTGAATACACATGAAAATGAAATAGGATTGTGTATTCTCATAAAGAAAATAAACATGTTTCTGGAAAAAATAGTAATTTTGAGATGAAAATTCTGCAGGATAACAGGTAGGAAACATGGTTTCAGAAGACATCCAAAAGATAGTGGGTAATAGTATACCATTCAGAAAAGAATATTAATATATAAAAGGTATTAAATAAAATGAATATAAGCTTACAGTATGTAAATATGAAAGACAGTTGACCTAAAAAGGGAACATGAAATAGATGAGAAGTTCATATTTCCCTTACCTTAACGATTAACTCCTAAAATTTGATGATTATAACCTTGGGGTACTCTGTACATCATAGGAGGACTCATTGATAGGTAAAAATATCAGATCTATGTGGAGAAATAATTGGAAATGAATGAAAATGGGTAAATGGGGAGTATTTATAGTGAAATGTGAGGAATTATTTAATTGATTTCCTTGGACACCGCAGTAGTGGTATTTGAAAAACTGTGGTCTTTACCATGGTATTTTTCCATGGTATTGGACACTTGGGACACCAATTATGATATTATAATCCATAAGAATTGATGAAACAATTCATATTACTTATAGCGTCAGTATGATTTCATTAGACATATTGAAAATCTAACACAGTACTTTTAGTATTCATGAAAAAATAATGTATTTTTGAAAATTGTAGTAAATTCGCCCAAAAGTATTTTCAATGTGGTGAATTAAAAAATAATTTTTATTTTTTCATAATAATTCTCTAATTTTGATAATTTTATCATTTAAATATAGTAATAGTATTGATCAAAAATATTAGTGCATAGAAAATGAAAACTAAAATGAATAGTGAAATTTTTTTAAAGTTGAAAAAAAAAGAAAATTACTTCATCATTTAAATTTAGATAAGATTTATTTATCATAATATTCCATTAATATATACATTATTAATTTTAACTCAGTTTATTATAATAATTACACATTTTTGAAATGTATAATTTCTGTCTAAAATATCAATTTATAAAATATGTCATATTATTATGAAAACCCAAATCAAAATAGAAATGATGAAATGAAAATTTTATTTATAAAAATGGATTATATAATAAAAAACTAATTCCTCGAAACATAAACCATTATAAAAACTTCATAAAACCTATGGGTATGGTGTTTTATGATGATATAATCATTGCATAAATTTTCTAACATCAACTGAGTGTAATTTCCAATAACTTGAACTTATCTCATTAGTGATTTAGTTCACCCATAATATATTAATCTTTGGATTGGGGTTGGTCAACAGAAAATCCAGGTGATGCTACATTCTTCCCATGTTCTAAAAAATGTTATTTATATTGAATGAATCTACTAGTTGAGGTCATCATTTCTCTTTTCTAAATTAATTATCCATTATAGTATCAAATTATGACAATAATTATAACATTGAAATTAGTATGAAGAACATTATATACAAGGTTCATATTGAACAAGAATCATAATTAACCAATGGTCTTATAATTTTTGACACTCAATGTTAACATATCAAATTAGACTCTTTTAATTACTAAAGTGATATATTTTTGTTCAGTAGAATATAATATAACACTAATTTCCAAGAAACAAATATCATTCAAATAAATTGGGTTGTTACACTATCACATTCTTACTCAGGTAAAAAATTCTATATTGGGGAAGTATGTGAGATCATCGTATTGGTTATCGAATGTGGTTTTAACTCGAATATCACATTTATTAATAAATAAACACTATTATCCTTGAATTTTCCTTTAATATGATAATTTTATTAGAACATTTCATATAAGATTTGTTAATTATTATGTGAGCATAGCTTGGTTCATTTTGATTTGGTTTCTACATTAAATAATATTTTTTTATCTTTGGCATATCAATTTATTGACCATTCTGAATGATCAATCATTTGGTTATAAATTTTTTATTTTCTAGATTCTTAAAAATATATCATTTATCTTCTATAATTTTTGTTATTGGATTAATTGGTTCCCCATTAATAAAAATATTTTAAGATAACTTTTTCTAATATCCCCAACTGAGAGGAAACAAAACATGTTCCCTAAGATGGGTCACCGCATCACCTCAAGAACACCTCCCCATATATCAATGGTTGTTGACTAGTACTGAGGTTAAAATAAATCATGTGGGGATAAAATTTCCCCCTTATTCAGTAATTCCATAGTAGATAAAATTTCAAATAAATGAAACCATAAACTATTGACCATAAAAATAATTACATACCATTTTTAAATCGAGGTATTAACCACAACCAAACAATAAATATGTAATTTCATACTTATAGTTCCAAAATTGATGAAATCCCAAAATATTGAAAAATAGATACATCCAAAAAACATAACAAGACTCAATGTCCAGTTCATCATCCTTTCAAATCTCAAGCCCAAATCAAAATCATATAAAATGAAATTTTCCCTTATCCAACCTTAAAATAATGAATCCTTATAGGGTATACGATTTTGGCCTATGTAGGGTTAGAGTAAAACATAGTAGTCCACCACCAATGGTTTCTACAAAATAATAATTCAAAACATATAGTTCAAGAATGTACAAAATAAATGTTATGATAAACAAAATGGTAACTAGGACGCAATTAGATAACAATATTAACCATAACTAATTCCATCTTTAATTCCATTCCATCATTTGTTAAATTTTTGTTTAAAGATTTTGTTGCATCACATGTTTCATCGGTTAGGAATTTAGATTATTTACATAATGACCTATGAGGATCAATTATCATGCATAAGAGATTAATTCAATATTCCCATATCACTGGGGATAATCATTACATAAATAACCCTAACAAACTTACATTGGATGGTCAGTCCATGTAGTCTCAACCATTGTTAGCATTAGGATCCTAGAGCATCGGTCTAGTTCCCTATCCTAGGAATTCAATGGTCGATTTAGAGCCTCCTTCCCACCCAACCCTTGGGAGAAGCCTCATTCCATTATCCACACCACCAAACCATTTTAACAATATTTTTTATCGATTTACCACATAGGTCATGTAAGAAACCATACACTATCAATAAACATAACATTTCAATTTCAGGATTTATTTAGCATTTCTGTCATCATCAAAGCCTATCCCCTAATCACATTTACAAAATACAAGGTATATATATTTTTAATAAATTTCCATTTTTTTATCGTAAATCATTTATAAAAATAATAAAAATTCACACAATATCCAATTTACCATTATTAAAACTTCCTAAACAATAACACACTTAGAATTATCATCAATTATAATTCCATAATTTATTTACACATTTTGATTATCATTTAATAAGACATTTGAAACATTCACATTAATATATTTTACCATTCTCATTTTATGACAAATAATCTCTTATTCCTTTTCTAACAACAAGACACGGCCACCATTAGCACCAAAATAAATTTTTTAAACTACATTTTTAATGATTATAAGGATATGAACTTCATCTAAAATCAATATTAGGCTCCACATCATAAATATATTAGTTCCGAAATTCCAACACACCTCATGGGTGGCCTTAAATCAGTCTAATCAACCTTATAAAATACCATAAAGATCATGAGGGGTTCAATTAATAATTTATCCAACCAAATAACTAAATATAATTTATGTAACAAAATAACAATATGAGAGTTGATATATCACTACCACTCATTGAAGAATCAACAACCAAACTAGGTGACATAAAATGTAGACCATAACCCTGAAATTTAATGATTAATGCACACATTAGTTTATCTTTATACATGAATTCAATAACCCTTTGAATTCCAAACCTATAATCCTCTATAAAATGATGATTTTAGGAATTTGAAATAAGTATAATGAAACCACAAGCCCCAATCTGGAAAATATGAGCAATATGATTATTACAAATACCCTGAACATTGATCTGCAACCAATAAAACTCCCAATGACCAAGAAATGAATGAGATCCACCCTTGGAAGGATTTGTGGGATTGATTACTTAACTAGGTCTAGAGGAGGAATAAATTAGGACAAAATTGGATTAGAGACCTAAAATATTTAGAGGGAAAGGTTATTTCTCACATTTGTAATGGGGTGCATGGTTTAGCCACACAGTTTACCAATCCATGCACATGTTGTACACCTACCTATCTCCTAGAGTTTTTATGTCGAATGGTTACCTGGTAAGTCAAATTATGTTTCAAAAAACACATGAAAGCATTATTGAATTCCACAATCCAAGATTTTATGATTTAGATTTCCCCTTTTAATGATTTTTCATATCCATGCACCCCACCTCAAGGATTGTAGTATTTGGGTGCATTGTTATCTAAAACCATGATTGAACCATCAATCATGCATTGGATGTATATATACCATTTCCTTCAAATCACCATCCCCAAAAATAGCCCAAAGCCTCCTCAAACACTAGGAAAACATTTAATAATCGAAAATTATGAGATTCAAACATAAATTTAAACAAATACATACCACTCTCTAGTCCATGATCTTACAACATCCCCACCTTATAACAAATTTTCCTTGGTTCATGATTTCAATTCTCACTGAGATTCCAAATAAAATAGATTTTTCAACTAAGAATAAACATATGACTCCCTCTCCAATTTTCCATCTTGAATATAACCATGAAACAAAAAAACCAAACCAAAGGTGAAGTCTTTAGCCAGAAGTCTTTGTTGTTTTGGTCCATGAATAGAACAAGATGATCATTATTGGATTCATCCAACTCAATCCCATCCTCATAATCATAAATCACATGATATGGGTAATAGTTAGATTATCAAATCTATAACACAATAAATACATTTTTCATACCTATATACAATAATATAGGATCTAATTAGTACGCTGCCATCCGATCCTCTCCACAATCTCAAACAATGCCACAACTCTGGGTTCCAAAATACCATACATCTGAATCTATTGATGGCCCAACCTATTTGAAATCCAAATAATCACATAATAACCTAATAAACATTCAAGAGGTCTAAAATGACAATACACATAAAAATTATACTATCTCTGATCCATTACAATATTTTTCCAGTTTAACTAAATCTATTATGATGTCTCCTATACAAGACTCAGTCCAAAAAAACATAATTACCCAACATCCAACAAACACAATGGAGACCTACATGGTCTACAAAAGAGTGCCTCAAATGGTTCCATCTAAATTATATCCTGGTAATTATTATTGTAGTAAAAATAAATAATAGCTAAATGGTTCTACCATGATCCACCAAAAACCAGGAATCAATCCCTCATTTGTTCATCCGTTACCTCAATGGCGCACTTTGAATGCTCATCTGTCTATGGGTAAATATCCATACTCAAAAGGACCTAGGTACCAAGAACCATTTATAATTCATTCTCGATGAAGAATATAAATATTTAATAATGATTTGGATCTAGTGTTCATTATACACCCTAAAATTGAACTTCCACTCAATCATACAACTCTCCCAACTGATCTATGGTGAAGGTCTCATGAATTGGAAAGAAATGTGCCACCTTATTCAACCAATCCATAACTACACCAATAATATAGTTAATTTGAGGAATCCAAAGAATACCTACCAAAAAATACATCTTCATGTCATCACATTTCCATTTCATAATTGGAAACAACTACAATTTACCTTCTACCCTATGATTCCATCCTTCACCTTCTTGAATGTAAGACATCACTGCATGAAACTAGAATCATCCTTCTTCATTCATAGACACCAATACAGTCTATAATGAGTACTATACATTTTGGTTTAATGATGGATACACTTACCACTTTGATTCATGAAATAAATTCTTAAACTCTTCTTGAATACACATTATAAGAACATCATGGCCCCACACACAAATAATCCCATAATCTCTAATGGTACAACCATAAGGTGACTCCCCATAAATAATTTTTTTCCTCAATGAAAAATATTTTGGATCCTCTCACTTTTTCTCAATGATCTAGCTTAGAAGTCTGGACTCAACTACCAAGGATGAAAGTTTCATCTTTCCAACCCAATAATGTGCCAATAGATTCATCTCAGTAACAAATTCCATCATCCACCACTCAGAAAAAGTTTCTTGGAATTGCTGATTTTGATATGTCCAACTCAAAGTATCTGTAACACATTTCCCTTTCTTGATGTGTAAACCAACTAAAAATTAAAACACTAATTGTATGGAACCCATATTAATTATTGAATATTTAAATCTCTCTAAGAGAAGATGTAATTATGGATTTTATAATCGATATACACTGTAACCTATTCTCTGAAATATTAGTGTCACCAACACTTCAAATCTTATAACCCTAAATCCATTTCATTATCTTGAGTGTAGTGATTTCATACATGAGGCCTCAAATGTCATTATCCATACTCAACCAGCTAATCATCCTAAATCAACACCTACTCAAAAACTGACACCATATGAATAAAAAACAAGTTATACATACTACCTAGATCAGGTAGGACCAGAATTGGTATGATAGTCAATCGTTTCATTATCACTTGAAAAAAATCACCACATGCCTCGGAAAACTCTAATTTTATTCCCTTATTGGTCAATCCTGAATGTGGAGTTGCTATATGAGAAAAGACTTTAATGATCCCTCAATAATAGACATACAATCCCAAAAATATTCATATGTCAAAAACATTGTTTTGTTTCCCTAAAAAAACAAACTCCCATACTTTACTAGTGTCCACTAACACACCTTCAATTGATATGATGTGACCCATGAAATCCACCTTGTCGATCCCAAAATTTCATATATATAACATGTTTTATATCATGTTCCCTCTTAGTCTATAAAGGTTTATGTCAATAAGAATGGAATGATATTTTTGAGACACATATTACACCAAGATGTCATCCAAAAAACAAACATTAATATTTTCATAGTGTGGGTGAAATATTCAGTTCATTAGAGACATAAAAAATTAAATAATATTGGTTAATATGAATGGAGTAAAAAAACTCATAAAAATTTTACCTACCCATGAAGGCTGCTCATTGTGCATGAAAAGGTCTCACCCTTAAGTGATGGTACCCTAACCATAGATCAATCTTGGAGAACTCTAAAGCACCTTGTAGATGGCCAAAGAGATTATAAATTCCCAAAATAGGGTTTCCATTTTTATCTATCTTTTATATTATCATCCATTAATCAAAACATAACAATAATTATCCTTCACACTTCTTGTAAAAATTTCTAGTGATTCCTAAGGTGACAAACTATTATGAATCAATAGATTATTCCCAAATTCCTCTATCTAATTTTTTATAACATAGAGATCATTTGGTGTCATCCATTATGGAATAATGGAACCTGTTTCTTTTCCTAGAGGAAACAACATCATCAAATTTACATCTATCTTGGGAATCATCCCTGAGAATTTTTCCAAGAACAAATTCTAAATCGATCCACCATATGAGAAAATAGAGGCCACTCTTCATCCCCTTCATCAAACTAGAGACAAGACACTTGGTTGGTGGGTTCACCAACCTGGTAACAAACTCTCCATGTATGGACTTCCCAAACATCCAATTAAACATAATTGAAATAAGTGTCTCAATAAGGATATGTGAACGTTACCCTATGGTGGAAACTATAAATATAACCCCTCTATAACATTATCCAATCCACGTATATAATATCCTCAAAAAAATTACATCTCAACCACAAAATAATCCCATAGTAAATTATACTCATCAGTTTCAAGAGGACACCACTGACACTCCCTATCATTTTTTTGTTCACAGCCCAAATAGTTTATCAATCGACATATCCAAAAATAGACGCAACACCACTAGACCCAACATAAAAAAACTAAGAAGTCAATAAATAATGTGATTTCCATGTATCGAATAAGGATTTTGAGAGTGTAAAATCTATAAGGAAAATAACTCAGACTATAGATGGCCCAACCTATCCAACTCCATGTATAAATTGAAATGACTGGAGACGACTTACCACTCTACCATGGGACCCAATCTGAATTTCTAGTGCTACAATGCCCTACTAAAATGAATGATCTACCCCCAAAGTACCACATCCACCTCCTCTACCAATACTGCCTGTAGTGATCCAACTTCATTCCTTATAAGGGGTACTGACCCCCTCCCTATACACTATACTATAAGTGGGACTCCCTCATTACCCACATGTCTAGGGTTCCTACAAAACATCTTCACAAGAAACATTATTCCATATTCTCATCACACAACCGGTGGTCGAGGTCACAGACATCCCAGGTGTATCGGCCTACTGTGTTGATATATGAAGACTTGACACCTTTCATTAAAGGATGTTTCCCACTTTTGACTAACTATTCCACCGACACCCATGTTTAAACACTTGAATTGGTGATTCCTACCATTATATACTACACTAATGGATCAGCTAACAGGATCTGAATTTATCGCCCCATTAAGCATCCTTGAGATTAGCTTTTGAGATATGGGATAGATACACTACCTCAAAAACCCTATTCAAATAGAAGATATTAACCTTTGAGTTATTCTCAAGTCAAAGTCCATCATAGAATCATCTTTTCATAGTTTCCTCATCACCCACCAATGTCGGTATGAAGTGTTTGAATCAGTGAAGTGTCCACCATAATACATCACTCACATAGATCCCTACTCATTAATCAAAAATCATATAGGCGTATCCTATTTCAAAGTCACTGAATTGAAATGTTCCAAAATAATTTTAGGGAATCCATCCATGTCATAAAAACATGGTAATTCCAGAACAAAATATCTCACCATCACATTTTCTAACCCTATATCATGTAAGACTTCATCATGAATCTCTTTTCAGGACAAGACTTTAACGGATTACAAATAATATGAATGGGCTCTATTCAAAATCAAGAATCATCTCATCCACCATCGCAAGAAAAAATAAAAGGGAGATATGACTGGAACACCCTAGTCAGCTTAACCATACTAATTAAAACCTGCCTCGACTAGCATTACATTGTCTATATAAATTGAGCAAAATTATCATAGAACATATCTTCTCCATTGTTACCATAATTAAATAGGTTTTCTTAGTTCCATTTCTAGATAAGACTTTTCAATGACATATTCTTATTTCCGTACCAGAACTTGATGTCATGGTGGTATCTTCATACAATGTCAAACACGCACCTCCGAACACACAACACCACATATCCACAATTACAAAAGGAAAACTCTTCATTAGACTCATCCAACGTATCCCACATAAACAATTCAAAAGAATACCATCTGAAAATAGAGACATCACAAAAAAATTAAATCACAAAATGGTGAAATATCATTGAAATGTAACAACACATATAATGTACAACCATTTATTCCATATAAACATGGGTTTTCCCCCATACATGGGTCACCTAATCCATGTAAAGATATGATTTACAATACCTAAAACAATATAATATCCCATATACCATCCATAAATGATAAGGCATAGAAAATACCCCCTCTTATATATTTGTAACATCCCTAACCTGGAAGCCACTAAACGGGTTCCCTGGGTCGGGTCACCATATGACCTCAAGTGCATCTCCCTTTATGCCATAGATTTCTAACTAGCATTAAGGGTCTAATGGATAAAATTGGAATACTATACCCTATTTATAATAGTTACCACAATTTATAACATGTTAAATTAGATATAAAATAAAGGACATCACAAAAACATTCATTATTGAACATTTCCCAAATTGGGTATAAACCACAAAAAAATAATAAATATTTCATTTATTTCTAAAAATTCCAAAAGTGAATAAGACCTAAAATGAAGACAAAAAGCTATATCACTGAAAAGTTCCCTAACTATAAGCCTGGATCCTCATCCCCAAACATCTCAATCCCAAAATAACTCCCTAACACAAGACATATTCTCTTGTTCTAAATCGCAACAATGAAATCTTCTTGTTTACCCAATGGAGGCCCGACTTGGGTTTGAGTATAATGAGTAGGCCAACACCTAATGTGTCTACCAAACATTTAATATAAATATATAGTGTGTGAAATTACTAAAAAAATTAAATGATAACAAAATAAAAATAATGTTCCCTTAGATAAAAATATTCACTATAACAAATTCCATCATTAATTCCATTTTACAATTTATACCATCTTCATTAATAGATTCCATTTAATAATAAGTTCTATAGGCTAGGGATTTGCATTATTTAAACTATGGCATTTTCCAATCGATTATTATGAATAAGAGAGTACGTCATGGTCCATATATCACATTTGAATTTTTTTCATTAAATATCAAAACACATATAACATGGAGCCTCGTTATTGGTGATCTCATCCAATGAAACCATTAGAGGCATAAAGCATCAGCCTGACTACCTAACCAATTTATTCAGGGGTTAGTTTAAAGATTTTGTCCATCCTAACCCATGGGAGGATTCTCAATCCATTATCTCACACCACCAAGCCATTTTAAAATACTTATTTATCCATTTACCACATATATAATATCAAAAACCATGTATAATCAATAGGCATAACATTTAAAACTCACATTTCAATCCACTTGCCAAGTATCATCATGCCTTAAGAAGTTATCACATTTACTATCAATATAGAATAGCGCATTTAATTCCATTTCAATTTTTTTACCTTAACCAATTTATCATAATAAAAAATTCTCACACATTAGACCATTGAACATATTCATTAACCTCCCAATCATTGTCCCGTTTATCACAATCTCATTTCATATATCTCTACCCATTTAGGCATTTTCATTAACATTTAACAATCCATTTGAAACATTCACATTAAACCATTTAATGATTTCTCATCTCATTATAAAATATCCATTTTTCTATTTCTATGAACTAGACACTTTAAACATTTGTTCCCATTTCTAGTTTAAAATACATGTAAACATGTATACAATGGGATACACTTCATCTCAAATTAATACTATGCTCAACCTAAAAAATGTACATGTTATGGAATTTTGGAACAGACCATGGGTGGACATCAAGGGGTATAATAAACCTCATCGCATCACCTGGGTATCATGAGGTGTTCAATTCAACATTCATAAAACCCATATAATAAATATTACCTAATGAAAAAAAATCACTACAAGATGGATGAAATATCACAACCACACATGCAAAAAACTATATGCAATCTATTAGAAATAACATGTAGACGATGAAACTCAAATATAAAGATGAATACATTCATATCATTATCATTATATCTTACTTTACGCACCCATTGAATAAAAAAATATTATACTCGTGAAAAAATGTTTTAGGGATTCAGATGGAGAAGAAATGAAATGAAAATCCATATTTTGGGGGAAAGTATTAAAAGGATAGTTAGTTATCAGGTATTTTTATTTTTTATTGATACTAATTGTTGAAACCATTTTAGGTTGGATTTTAAATTTATATAATAACACTTGTTATGTGAGATTATTCATTATGGTGTTTAAACGAGTTTTAGGTGATGACACTCATAAAGAATCATTGAATTATCATCTATAATCATATGATATGAAGTTAATATAATTATTGTCATTTTTGGAATAATATTTATAGAATGATGTTTATCTCTTGTGTTTGGTGGAGTAGACCATGAGACCCATGTTTGTTGTCAATCATATGAATATATGTGTAAATGGATACAGATATCAATTATTGATATATTTTTTGGTATCACATGATATTTTATATTATAGAATTTAATACTTGTAAAATATTTCATTGAATTTTTAATTTTTTTATTGTGATATTTAATTCCTTGTTATATTATTAAATATATTTTGTCTATGAAAATACATTAGAACATCAATTTCTGTGATGAGGTTGAATGTTAGAGTATTAAAATTTATCTATCTTATTAGGGGAGTCTCATAAAACATGACTCATTGAACATGGTCTAACATAGAATGGTTGAGCTCTTTTCCATGGAATTCCACATGGGGTTCCATATCGAAATTAAAAGAGTATCCATATAGGATAATCTAATATCCCAATGGAGAACACACTTATATATGAGAGATATATTCTGATGGTTGGGCATGCGGGTAAAGTATACCAATGGTAGTGTAAAATTATTTAGGTGACAGGGGAGAAACTATCACATCATGATGGTTGTGTGTATTTTTACATTAAATATGGTAATAGAATAGACTGTAAAGGTTGATTAATTTTATTGGAATGATTAAATTTACTATATTTGGTCATCTTTTATACATGGTCCCAATGGAGGTGTCACTAGGGTTTTTGGAGCCTCAGTTGGTGCACAATCAATTGGTACACATTGGAATGTTTTCCAGGGTGGGAATTTACATTAAATAATTAAATAAAAATCCACATAAAATAAACGCTCATTTTATGGAGGCACTAGTTTTTTTTCTAATATAGTTTTCACCGGTACCACAATATATTAAAACATTTTTATTGTTGACTTGATGAAAATAGATTAGGCATTGGAAAAGGAATCGCTGTAAGTTTATGACGATCATTAAAATTAGAGATATGAATTATATTGATATTGATTACATATTTATACAACTATAATATTATTTATATTCATTTATATTATATCTATTTCACTTTCCAAAAATCCAAATTTTGTGGTCTATTGATTAGTTTTGTATGACTTGTCATGACATCCATTATACCAATTATTCTAATTATTCTTAAATTCAGTTGTTATTTGTTATATTTTTATAATGTACTCTCTAGTGTGGAAACTTTTTCAGAGGGTGTTGTATCTTGAGGAAACATTGGACCATATCTAGTAGTTGTAGAACTATAGAAAATGTGGATGAAGGCATGTGGTTTTGTGGAACATCATATCAGGCAATGAGGTTTGTGTTGACATGTTACGCTATACACTAATGATTCCACAATACATTACAGATCCATAAAATGGGGAATCTATAATTATGTTTTAAGAGGAATACATGATAATTACATGAATTTAATTTTGTATACCCAATAATAAAACCCCTTAAAATTGATATAGAATCAATCAATGAATTTTGGAGACATTATATATATTTTTACTTATCCATTATTGAAAAGATAATCTCATATTTTTGTGAAATGAACTACATTGATATACCCATGCCATTAGAAATAGATTATTCCTATTATGATGTGGAGATCATATCAAGTGAAACATGAAAAAATCAGATGATCGGCTTATTTATTAGAATAAACACATCATAAAGTCTATTGATCCAGCATAACTTGAATTCAGAGGGAGAGGAATCTACATTAACACCCACCATAATGCCTATGTTTTGGATATGAATTAATAGAAGGATAAGATAATGGTTATAATTATAATTTCTGATAAAATACAAATTTTCATTTTGGAGACATTATTTTACATGGTTATCCCAAAAGGTTTACTAAATCGTAAAAAATTCGTATAAGGATTACAACGACTTTTGTGAACCCAAATAGATTGTCCACATAGATTGGAAAATAAATAAAAAATTTGTTTTATCCTCTATTTTTAGTTATATATCATCATAGGTGATGTCACATATTTATATCTAAAAATGATTCATATTATCTAGAAAAACATCCTCTTTAGGGAACACACATGGTTTTGAATGATGGTTTTGTAAACCATGCTCAATATATGGTCCATCTACTAAGAGACACCAATAATAAACATGACTTCCTTAAAAGAGACACCCATTTCTCCAAACATATTATAAAATTATTAACACTTGAAAAAGATCATAAAACCCTCTAAAACTATCAATAATTTTCCAAATACGTAACTAATGAAAGAAATAATTATAGACAAAGAGAAGGGTTGAAATCAAGGTGTTAAATTACTGAATATTCCATTCAATTACTAAAAATATCATGAGATTTCATTATTCTAATATGTTAAATGATTCTAATGTAAAATGTTTTGAATTTTTGGTATTTAACAATGAAATAATGTATTAATGAAATTTTTTTATTAATTTTTCTTTATAAATTCCTATTTTATAGTTATGTTTCACTTCTAATAGGATAACTTATTATTAATGATCTTATAATGGAATCAACAGTTCTACATTATGTTGAAATTTATTTTTAACATTATTTTTAGCATTTTTTAATCTATACAACTTCATTTTTTGATTTTACCTCAATGTATATATCTCTTGTAATGGTATGATATGATTTATAATTTTTATCAAATATATATACTTATTTAAATTAATATATCATATATTTTATTAAATATTTATCTATTTCAAATAAATTTATATGTTTTGTGATTCAGAATTGAATTTCATTAAAAAGAATAGTTTTTTCATGTTCAATATTCTTACATATATACATATGTTTGATGTACATTTTGAAATAAAGGAACAATTATTTATGATTATATTAGGGATTACATTATAATGAATAATTAAAAACCATTATTAATAATTAATTTTCTCATCATGAATTATATAAATGATTTATAAGTCAATAATTTTAGCTAAATAGATTCCATAAGAATTCCCAGTGATTATTTTTATAATTTATGAATTTTTAATTTCATTTAATAATTTTTAAAGTCATAGTAATCATGAAAACAATTAACGTTAATCTTAGTATGCTAATTCTCTAGACCATATAGATTAAATTATTGAATATTTATTCATGATTTATAAAAATGTATATAGTAAAAACTCCAACCTATACTTCATTATATTAATAATATAAAGAACCCCAATTTTCTAAATATAGAAAAATATTTAATACATTATTCATTATGGAAAAAAATTGAACCCTTAAAAAAATATTTTCTATTTTTAAACTCAATGAAGATTATTAATCATTATATTAGTGTATTTAATAAAGTTTTAATTTTAAAATTTATTTATATTCATAAAATCATAAAAAATGTGTTTGTAAATATATGTTAAAAATTATCATGGAGTAATTATCAAATCCCAAGAATAAAACAACACACCAATATTTTTTTGAAATTTAATTAATGAAATTTAATTTTTTATTCAATTATTGACATTTGATTATATATTTTCAATTAAATATATAACCATATATTAAAATTATATAATTGTTTTTGGAAATGTCTTTATTCATCGTAAAAATAATTTATATATATATAATTTAATGAATCATTATGAATTTCCCATGAATTCTCTACCACGCACATGGGTCATACAAAATGGGTATTCTTAATTATTAATGAAATATGAAACAATGGGTGGGGAAATATATATCCATACTTATTGGGGGAAATACTGATTTATATCTAGAAGGGTTGTGAATAGAATCCTTGAATTATGAGGTTAAATTTGTGAAAATATAACACATTTAATTCATTGATCCAAGAGGACCTATAAATGAATAAATAGACAGTTTATGTATATAAAAAATAAATAAAAATTCATCATCAATTTTATGCCATTAATATCTAACGTATGAACCTTGAATTTGATAGCGTGAAGGACATGTGATAACAAGCATGTAAGTTAATATAATATCTTGATGATTTATAATATATTTACTATATAAAATATATTTAAATATATTTCGATGTAAGAAAAACTGTATTGTCGAGTGTTATAAGCAATAGAGACCTTAGTTGATGGTTTTCATCACATGGAAGATTGTGTTTTACTAAAAAATAATATATTATTAAAATATTATTAAATAATATATTAAGGTAGAAACTTGATTTTGAATTAGTATATATGAATATTAATAACTAACTTATGAATATTATGGTTTATAAAATTATATAATGAATTAAATGGTCACAAATTAATAACAAGTTAATATAATAAGCAATTCAATATAAAGTGAATATTTTTATAAAAAATATATATTTTGGGATAAAAGTTTATTTAAACTAGTATATTAAATTAATTAAAACTAGTGATTGATATTAATATAATATATATATAATATAGTATATAAAATATTTTTTATATTTATTCATTAGGTTTGAAAAACATAATATATAAACAGCACTATATTACATATAAAAACATATATTTTTATCAAGGCAGTTTTAACGCGTTTTAAAGGAGAACCCATTTTCAATATTAATTATGACACATTATTTTATGTAATATTTAAAAATAAAATTCATATTTGAATGGAAAAAATATTTATTATGTATGAGTAAGTTGTTTCTATTTTTTTCAAACATTTCATTTTATTTAATTAATAGTTAAAAATGAAAACTTTTAGTTCAAATTTGTCTTTTCATCTAATTTATTAATATTTCCAAATTATATTTATAATTTATTTAAAATTTTAAAAACTTGTTATTTTTATAAATTAAAAAAATTTATTTCATTTGAATCGTTTTCATTTTGAAATTGACTATAAAACATAGCATACATTAAGATGTTTTTACATTAAAAACCCACATTATTATCCAACATATGGTCTTAAATTTAAATATATTTATTCCACTTATATGATCGGAATTTGGGTAAATAGATTCCATATTTGGAATCAACATAATTTTCTATGTCTAATAATATATTTTTTTTCCAATATTATTTCTGAAAGTAATTAAAATTTATAATATTAATTAAGGAAAAATGAACAAAATAATGGACTAAACTATTATCATAGGGTCCCAAATATCCATGACACTTGTAAAAACCCATTTTTGGCCATAAATATTCCTTTAACATTCCAATATTGAGTTTGGTGTATTTTTTAATACTTTTTTAGGTTAAAACGTGGGTACACCAACCCTTTTATCAAAAATACCAAGTGAGTGCTTTCTTTCTTTATAAATGGTCACAAACTCTCCTCCTTACTCACACCCATAAAAAAATTATTTGAATCCAATATCTAATAATATAACCTAAAAAATCTATACACTCATCCTTTAATCCCCTATTTTGAATGAATTCCTTACAAGGAAGGGAATTGGTAAAAACCAAATGAAGTTACCTGATTAAAAGGTGTGATCTTCTCTCAAAATCTATAATTTCATTTCCATTATCCACCCACTCAAATATATTTATTACAAGATTATAAATAATATATCCCAAATATACATGTATTTTGTTATGTAATTATTTCTAACTACATGTACACAAACTTCCATCTAATGGGTAACAAACACAATCATTCTGTGTTTGGTGAACTACTGCCTCACAAAATGGGGATTGTTTGTTTTTACCTTACGACCTCTCACAGTAGCCATTCTGTTAGAAAATATGTTTATGTATGATATATAATATATTTATTATTTCTATATACTTATTTAAATCCTATAATTAATCATAAAATTAATCTTTTCACATTTTTTTAATACGGTAACATCGTTTGATGATGTGTGGAATATTGCCCCCTTAAAGAAATGTGATTCGTTCACAATATACATGGACTACAAAAAAATATGGGTTTAATAGAAATTATGTGACATAAATAAGCTCTATATTATCTTCCTCAAACAAATACCTTTATAAACATATTCAACATATATATTATTTTTATTATTACCCTTCCACCTACTTAAAAAGTGATAACGTCATTCGTGGACATGTGGAAAACCCCCTCCTCGACAAAATTTGATTCATTTTACATCACATGAATAATAAATATATTTATATATTATTAAATAACATAGTATTTATGAGACAATTATAATTATGGAAATATATAGTGTTACATACCTTTTTTCAATAGTGATGGAACATTAGATTTTATTATGTATGGCCAACAATCACCAAGATTGTATCATTGATTAATTTTTCATAAACATATTGAATGATTTATTTTAAAAGTATAATATAATAAATACATAATGATTATTATTATTTTTATGCTATATAATTACCCATTTGACCATATTTTACCTTCCAAAAGGAAACTCAATGTATCATATTGTTATCTGACTTTTTATATCTGTGAGAAAAATTTCATGTTCACAAATTATATCTTTTGTGTTGCATATCTGATGGTGATTGTCACGAACCAACCCGGGTCGACCCTGAACCGGTCACCCAAGCCGGCCCGCGACATGGCCCGAGGGGCGTTCCCGATCCCCACGGGCTGGCAACTAGTGCCGGGCATCAACATTTAACAAGTGGAAACGATTTAGCCCAAAATAAAATAAACAAAGCAGCAGAAATAAATAGAACAAATGTAAATAATGAAAAAGGAACCAACAACACAACTAACCTGACCACGACCAAAGCTCCACGTGACCCTGTGGGTCACTCTCCAATAACACAACCGACGTCGCTCAAGGCGAACAACTGAAGCTGGAACCTGCAACAGAACTAAAAACAAGAAAACACTATAGGCGTGAGTATTAAAACTCAGTAGGTAGGCCCTACTAATTCTATCCCAAAGCACATACCAATAAATAAAGAATTTATCAATTCCAGGTTTGAACAAAATTATATAAAATATGGTTTCCACACACATTCATTTCTAAAACATGTAATAGTCCATTGCCCTTTTTAATTTAGAACAAGTCTAATGTTGAAAGAAACAGGTGCATTGCATTTTTAAAACATTTTGCGAACAATTTAGAAATCCAAACTTTAGTTTTTTTTGTCAAAAGGAGAATCACACACAACACACACTAAGGGAAATGGTAAAAAGTGGCACACATGGGTCAGCAACCGAACTCGACCTCTCAATCATCCGCCACACAAATAAACACTAAAAGAAACATGGTTCGAACCTAGGAGATCGTGAACAATCCAGAACGTACTATACATGTGACTCATCCTGAAGGCATGCCATAACTCGATGACGTCATAACGCCCATAATACTACCCGTCATAGCCCTGCATGGCCTAACCGAGGGGCCCAATCCCCACAGTAGCAATAACTCAGTATTCCCCTGCTATGGGGCCACTAGCCAGTGAGTAGTCTAAACTAGTGCAGCAATCGTTTTCAGAAAATTCACTCAATATGCCAGGTTCCCATGTCAACACAAGCAATAAAAAGGGGGTGTGTCCACAATGTAAATTAATCAGTCACGATGCACCAACATCACATACAGCTCACGAAAACAACTCACACCAAAGATCACCCCCGAGTGGGTTTTCCAAAATAATCCATTTCATTAAAGTGCCAAACGGGCCTTCACCAATTTTAAAGTAAAACCTCTTTACTCAAAAAGCTCAAAACACTTGTTCAGAAGAAATTATTTATCTTTAAAACTAGAAGCACATTTGAAGTTCCGTGAATTATGTTTAAAGGCCAAACTGGCATTCTTTCAAAACTGGGTGTCTGCCCGTCAAGAAAATGTCACAAGTGTTCGGTATAAAATAAACAGCTCTTTACGCACTAAATAATAATTTAAAGTTTTATTATCTAATATTATTTCTAATTCATTAGAAATTAATAAAACAACAAGCAATTAATAAATTCTAAATCTAAAGGTAAGTGCAATGGGGGACCTACCTCGGATCGTTGTCCAAACACAAAGACGCGACATGCCTCGCGCAGGCGTACAAGCAGGCGCGGGCTGATGAAAGCAATATCGCGGGGCTACCTGGTGAACGCGCTGCAATAAACGCATAGAACCAAAATCACAAAAAAACGGACTTAAAACAAAACAAAAAAACAAACAACGCGAAAGAACCACCTCGACATGATTTTGAAACACAACTCACACCATCAACATTATTTATTAGGTCACTTTAAAAATCCGCAAAGTGTCAATAGAACCACACGACACCAAGCCAACGATCCATTTCAAGAAAACACTTAAGAGCGCAAACCAGACAAAAATGCACGACACGATGAAATATACATTTAAAGTGCGTGTGCCCAAACACATTTTCAAACCAAATTCAGACCACCCAAATTATTCAACAAAACATTTAAAATTTATAAAACAACTTCATGAAAATACCACAAGGTGGTATACCAAAACACTCAAATCATCTTTTATAACCAAACACACCCAAAACCTATCCCAAACATGTTTCTTATTCCATACACAATTTAATAAACCATTAAAATATTTTATAAAACAAATTCAAGAAGTTTCGAAAAGCTTTTACACCATAAACGCACCCAAAATCCTCTTTTAAAACCTACCGTATACAAACACCATATTAAAACATGACTCACAGCCTTTGAATAATTTAATAAACCAACTGCACAACTTAGAAAATAATATTAAGTGGCACAACAAGAGTTCACATGAGAAACACATCCAAAAATATATTAAACCTCAAGCATCAAGGACAATCAAGGGAAATTAAAATCATGGATTTTCCTACCTCGAGGAAGTCCAGTCGAAACTTTCTAACTCAAGTAACACTTCGCTTGCACGCGCACACGTACTTCCATATATATACATATTCATATTTGAAAAAAAACCTGTGGGCGTACCTGGAATTGATCCCAACGCCCTGCAACAATTCCCAACACCCAAATTTCAGCATAACTAGAACCAACACACAACCAAAGAGGTATTCAAGACTCGCATAAACAAAAGACCTTGAATTGGATGATGTGAAACAACATAGTAGGTGCGAATCAGGCCAAAACAATAATTAGATCCGCCAAAGCTTATCTGGATTCAATTGGAATGGGAAGAGATGAATAAATCTACCTCGAAGGCGTGCGAACACAACCACGCCTCAACGGAAGGGAGAAAAGAATCTCGCAGACCCGTCGCACACCCTAAATACCGAGAAAAAAATGCACAAAACAAATGACATGTGGCACAAGAGTGTTAATGATTTCAGAATAACACCAAAAATATAAATAAATAAAAGTACCAGCGGAGAAGAACAATGAGAAGGAAGGTGAGGTCGGAATCGGCTGGGGCTGTTCATCCGGGAGCTAGAGGCGAAGGGAGAAGGCGACGTGGACCTGAAGGGGGCATGAGGTGGAGGGTCGTAGGCCTGGTGCAGTGCTGCAGAAGCCTCTTACAGCTGGAAGGAGGTGCCTCACGCCATGGGGAAGAAGGGGAGGTCGGGGAAGCGAGGCTGAGGGCTAGGGAGCGGACCAAGGGCGAGTGCGGAGGGCAAGACCAAGGCCGGTGAGAAGGTGAGAGGGGTGAGGGGGGGCTGGTGCGCTATGCCACTAGACTGCAAAGGAGGTGGAGGTCGGCAAGGGTGTTGAGGGGGCGCCGGTGAAGTTGGGGGGGTGGTGCTGCCAGGATGGAAGGTCGGCTAGGAAGGCAGGATTGCCGGTAAGGGGTAGCGCGGCTGGGCAGGAGATTGCCGGAGTTGGGGATGGCCGGAGAGAGGCTCGTTGCATAGGTGGGGGTGCGCGTCGAACCAGCAGGGGAAGGAGGGGAAGGGAAGGCGCGATCAGGTTGCTGCACAGGGCGGAGGATAGACGGCAAGGCTAGCGGAGTGGATGTGGCTCGCGGCTGAGAGGAGAGGCTGTCGGCCCAGGGGAAACGCAGGCGGAATAAGCAGAGGGAGGGGGCGGCGGTTCGCACGGCGCATAGGAAGGGGGGGCTGGCGGCGCGATAAAGAGGAGGGGATAGGGGGATGTTACAGGGTAGGGTTAGGGTTTATAAAAAAAATAAATAACAATAAGAAAAATAAAATACTAATACTAATAATAATAAAACTGGTAAATATAAAAAAACAAATAGTGATTATCACTTATTATCCATTTCATTTTAAGTAATAATTATATTTATAACAATTTAATAATTACAGTATTATTACCAAATTAAATAATAATACTATTTCCATTCGCACAAACATATTCTCAGTGTGAAAATTTAAACGTTAGCATTGTTTTATCAATATAAAATTTTATTTATCTTCCCTATTCAATTAGCTTAATTTATTTATTTAATTTCATTACTTATTTGAAGTGCCGCGCCACCGCGCATTCACTCGGACCAACGCACAGTCTCCGCTAATGGCGCGGTGACCGTACACCAGCCCAAGGCCAACCAAAACATCAAACAAGGAAAATTTCTAACCGGGTTCGAACTAAACCTCGTCCAATTGACTCCGGACCGAGTAAACAATGAAAATAAAATAAAATAAAATAAAAATAAACATACTTCTGAGGTCGGGGTGTGACAATTCTCCCCACCACAAAACTTTCTGCCCCCAGAAAGTCACCAAGCCAACAGTTAACATAACATGAGTCCACGCCCAGACAAAACTGAGGAAAAACTATAAATCTCGGGATGACCTCACTCTCCACACGCCACACCCGACCAATTCTAGAGAAAACTGAAGCCCGAGGTTGTAGGGAGAACATGAGAGAGTTCTCCCCACCACAAGAATTTACTAATAAAGAGACCTTGAAACTTGAACACACCACCCCCGAGGGGGGGGGGACAAGACAGGAACTCTCAAACCGAACCCAGTCACTTTCTCCACACAGACCGAACAACACTTGGAGACATAAACAGGAAGCTTGCTACGAAACGACCCAACAGCTCGAGGATAAGGAATTATCTCAACCCCTCACACACCGACCGAAGAAAAACCTCACCGCAACCAGAGTGTAGGGAATTTCTAGCCCGAACTCACAAAGGACCTCGAAACAACGCCTGTTAATTTCATAAAACTACATATCCCCCTAACGCACACAATAGAGACCCAACTCAAAATTAGATTGACCCGTTCATTCGCGGGTCCATCACCCTTCAAGGAGAACCGAACGATTTGAAAACACACTGAGAACAGATAAGACCGCTTAGACTGTGGTAGAATAAATTCATCGTGCGACCGCAACAAAGGTGATCTTACAACGATGACTAGAACAGAACAAGGAAAATTTGGGTATCCCATTTAAAAAGCTGAAAACATAATCCGAAGTGAGGTTCTACACACCCTCGGCAACTCCTGACTATGTGCGAGCTTCACCCCAAGACCTGTGGTTGGGGCTCTGATGGCTGAAGCATCTCTTGCCTCACAGTCAGGAATTTGCATCCTCTGGTCCCTAGATCCTTCTTCCCGGATGACATTTCTTCCAGAACTCTCACCAGTGGCCCAAACAGCCACACGGTAGCAAGACTTCAAAGGGATGTGGCAAGGCGACTTAGAATGTCTGGATAGGCCATATTGGTGGCACACAAGAGAGCGGTCCGACGAACTATGAGCCGGTACCGACGAGGATGGTTTCTTGGAGTCAGGTTCCACTGGCCCACACTCCTTGCCAGGTGGGGAACCTTCACGGACATCGACCACCGTTAATCACACCCAAAAATCTAACGACGATGAGACATCTCATCTTCACTAGTCTAAAACTGAACCCTTAAATAAACCTGAGACGGTACGCACCCTAACAACCCAGGGAGTTCCCAACAGCCAGAAAACCCACTCTAATTTCACAAACACACAACTACCCCTACGGAATTTGATTACTTTGATCGATAGGAAACATGGAGAAAGGACTGGAAACTGGGCATGACCCATTAGCAACCTTAACGACCTCTCTGGGCGGCATACTCATGACAACACGAGAAACATCATCAAAACCGGCATCAAGCCAAAACTCAATCAAGGCAACAACACAAGCTAAGGGAAATAAGCCCATAATCCAAACACATAAAACACAAGGAGAAATCACTTTTCCAAAACCGTTATTTCTTTAAAATTTTCAAAACTCACCTATGGCACTTTATGAACCGTCACACGTGCGTTCATTCAGTCCCGCTCACATCATCTGTGAACAAGTGCCACCACGCACTTTCCATACTTACCCATGCACGTGTGACCCTCCATAAGGAGTTCCAAGGTTCAAACACTTCTTTTCCTTACCAAATCCAAACACATATCATATTATTCCAAACCAAAACATTTTTTTCCTTTAAAAAAACCCACTTTACTAATTTCAAAAACAATTTGGAAGAGACCCCTTTTTTTTCAAAAACACTTTCATTTTCAACAAACACACACACACACACAGAGACCGAGTTTAAAACAAAATACAACCAACTATAAACCATCAGAATGAGGGACCAGTGTCTGCACTTAACTCGGTAATATGGTGGTGAGTCATGCCCAAGTAACACATAACACTAAGAGGACCTTAAACCGGGCACTTGGACTCCACATGGGTCACCACCCCATGTGAGGCCGCAACGCGAACCGATTTGCTCCCATTTTCATCCCATAATCCAAAACAACCAAGGACAAAAGACTCAATCCCGAACTAACCCTGGTAACTCAGGTCTCGTCACGAGCGGTGGTGATCAGGCACCGACCCGTAACCTATCTCCTGAGCCCCGACAGTCCTAATCTCCTTCTACCAGACACCCCAAATAACAAGAACCTCCTTTGATACCATTTTGTCACGAACCAACCCGGGTCGACCCTGAACCGGTCACCCGAGCCGGCCCGCGACATGGCCCGAGGGGCGTTCCCGATCCCCACGGGCTGGAAACTAGTTCCGGGCATCAACATTTAACAAGTGGAAACGATTTAGCCCAAAATATAATAAACAAAGCAGCAGAAATAAATAGAACAAATGTAAATAAGGAAAAAGGAACCAACAACACAACTAACCTGACCACGACCAAAGCTCCACGTGACCCCGTGGGTCACTCTCCAATAACACAACCGACGTCGCTCAAGGCGAACAACTGAAGCTGGAACCTGCAATAGAACTAAAAACAAGAAAACACTATAGGCGTGAGTATTAAAACTCAGTAGGTAGGCCCGAATAATTCTATCCCAAAGCACATACCAATAAATAAAGAATTTATCAATTCCAGGTTTGAACTAAATTATATAAAATATGGTTTCCACACGCATTCATTTCTAAAACAAGTAATAGTCCATTGCCCTTTTTAATTTAGAACAAGTCTAATGTTGAAAGAAACAGGTGCATTGCATTTTTAAAACATTTTGCGAACAATTTAGAAATCCAAACTTTAGTTTTTTTTTTGTCAAAAGGAGAATCACACACAACACACACTAAGGGCAATGGTAAAAAGTGGCACACATGGGTCAGCAACCGAACTCGACCTCTCAATCATCCGCCACACAAATAAACACTAAAAGAAACATGGGTCGAACCTAGGAGATCGTGAACAATCCAGAACGTACTATACATGTGACTCATCCTGAAGGCATGCCATAACTCGATGACGTCATAACGCCCATAATACTACCTGGCATAGCCCTGCATGGCCTAACTGAGGGGCCCAATCCCCACAGCAGCAATAACTCAGTATTCCCCTGCTATGGGGCCACTAGCCAGTGCGTGGTCTAAACTAGTGCAGCAATCGTTCTCAGAAAATTCACTCAATATGCCAGGTTCCCATGTCAACACAAGCAATAAAAAGGGGGTGCGTCCACAATGTAAATTAATCAGTCACGATGCACCAACATCACATACAGCTCACGAAAACAACTCACACCAACGATCACCCCCGAGTGGGTTTTCCAAAATAATCCATTTCATTAAAGTGCCAAACGGACCTTCACCAATTTTAAAGTAAAACCTCTTTTCTCAAAAAGCTCAAAACACTTGTTCAGAAGAAATTATTTGTCATTAAAACTAGAAGCACATTTGAAGTTCCGTGAATTATGTTTAAAGGCCAAACTGGCATTATTTCAAAACTGGGTGTCCGCCCGTCAAGAAAATGTCACAAGTGTTCGGTATAAAATAAACAGCTCTTTACGCACTAAATAATAACTTAAAGTTTTATTATCTAATATTATTTCAAATTCATTAGAAATTAATAAAACAACAAGCAATTAATAAATTCTAAATCTAAAGGTAAGTGCAATGGGGGACCTACCTCGGATCGTTGTCCAAACACAAAGACGCGACATGCCTCGCGCAGGCGTACAAGCAGGCGCGGGCTGATGAAAGCAATATCACGGGGCTACCTGGTGAACGCGTTGCAATAAACGCATAGAACCAAAATCACACAAAGACGGACTTAAAACAAACCAAACAAACAAACAACGCGAAAGAACCACCTCGACATGATTTTGAAACACAACTCACACCATCAACAATATTTATTAGGTCACTTTAAAAATCCGCAAAGTGTCAATAGAACCACACGACACCAAGCCAACGATCCATTTCAGGAAAACACTTAAGAGCGCAAACCAGACAAAAATGCACGAAACGATGAAATATACATTTAAAGTGCGTGCTCCCAAACAAATTTTCAAACCAAATTCACACCAACCAAATTATTCAACAAAACATTTAAAATTTATAAAACAATTTCATGAAAATACCACAAGGTGGTATACCAAAACACTCAAATCATCTTTTAAAACCAAACACACCCAAAACCTATCCCAAACATGTTTCTTATTCCATACACAATTTAATAAACCATTAAAATATTTTATAAAACAAATTCAAGAAGTTTCGCAAAGCTTTTACACCATAAACGCACCCAAAATCCTCTTTTAAAACCTACCGTATACAAACACCATATTAAAACATGACTCACAGCCTTTGAATAATTTAATAAACCAACTGCACAACTTAGAAAATAATATTAAGTGGCACAACAAGAGTTCACATGAGAAACACATCCAAAAATATATTAAACCTCAAGCATCAAGGACAATCAAGGGAAATTAAAATCATGGATTTTCCTACCTCGAGGAAGTCCAGTCGAAACTTTCTAACTCAAGTAACACTTCGCTTGCACGCGCACACGTACTTCCATATATATACATATTCATATTTGAAAAAAAACGTGTGCGCGTACCTGGAATTGATCCCAACGCCCTGCAACAATTCCCAACACCCAAATTTCAGCGTAACTAGAACCAACACACAACCAAAGAGGTATTCAAGACTCGCATAAACAAAAGACCTTGAATTGGATGATGTGAAACAACATAGTAGGTGCGAATCAGGCCAAAACAATAATTAGATCTGCCAAACCTTATCTGGATTCAATTGGAATGGGAAGAGATGAATAAATCTACCTCGAAGGCGTGCGAACACAACCACGCCTCAACGGAAGGGAGAAAAGAATCTCGCAGACCCGTCGCACACCCTAAATACCGAGAAAAAAATGCACAAAACAAATGACATGTGGCAAAAGAGTGTTAATGATTTCAGAATAACACCAAAAATATAAATAAATAAAAGTACCAGCGGAGAAGAACAATGAGAAGGAAGGTGAGGTCGGAATCGGCTGGGGATGTTCATCCGGGAGCTAGAGGCGAAGGGAGAAGGCGACGTGGACCTGAAGGGGGAATGAGGTGGAGGGCCGTAGGCATGGTGCAGTGCTGCAGAAGCCTCTTACAGCTGGAAGGAGGTGCCTCACGCCATGGGGAAGAAGGGGAGGTCGGGGAAGCGAGGCTGAGGGCTAGGGAGCGGACCAAGGGCGAGTGCGGAGGGCAAGACCAAGGCCGGTGAGAAGGTGAGAGGGGTGAGGGGGGGCTGGTGCGCTGTGCCACTGGACTGCAAAGGAGGTGTAGGTCGGCAAGGGTGTTGAGGGGGCGCCGGTGAATTTGGGGGGGTGGTGCTGCCAGGATGGAAGGTCGGCTAGGAAGGCAGGATTGCCGGTAAGGGGTAGCGCGGCTGGGCAGGAGATTCCCGGAGTTGGGGATGGCCGGAGAGAGGCTCGTTGCATAGGTGGGGGTGCGCGTCGAACCAGCAGGGGAAGGAGGGGAAGGGAAGGCGCGATCAGGTTGCTGCACAGGGCGGAGGATAGACGGCAAGGCTGGCAGAGTGGATGTGGCTCGCGGCTGAGAGGAGAGGCTGTCGGCCCAGGGGAAACGCAGGCAGAATAAGCAGAGGGAGGGGGCGGCGGTTCGCACGGCGCACAGGAAGGGGGGGGGGGGGCTGGCGGCGCGACAAAGAGGAGGGGATAGGGGGATGTTGCAGGGTAGGATTAGGGTTTATAAAAAAAAGAAATAACAATAAGAATAATAAAATACTAATACTAATAATAATAAAACTGGTAAATATAAAAAAACAAATAATGATTATCATTTATTATCCATTTCATTTTAAGTAATAATTATATTTATAACAATTTAATAATTACATTATTATTACCAAATTAAATAATAATAATATTTCCATTTGCACAAACATATTCTCAGTGTGAAAATTTAAACGTTAGCATTGTTTTATCAATATAAAATTTTATTTATCTTCCCTATTCAATTTGCTTAATTTATTTATTTAATTTCATTACTTATTTGAAGTGTCGCGCCACCGCGCATTCACTCGGACCAACGCACAGTCTCCGCTAATGGCGCGGTGACCGTACACCGGCCCAAGGCCAACCAAAACATCAAACAAGGAAAATTTCTAACCGGGTCCGAACTAAACCTCGTCCAATTGACTCCGGACCGAGTAAACAATGAAAATAAAATAAAATAAAATAAAAATAAACATACGTCTGAGGTCGGGGTGTGACAATGATTTTTATATATTATATCATTAATTACATTATGATAACGTAATTTAGGTCTTTCATATCATATTATTCTTTAATGGGGATTATTATTTAATATACTTCAAATAGTTATGGACCCATTGAATGTTTAAGTATTATTTTCCTCATTAATAAGATTAATATTCATTCAATTGTATTTACATTCGTGGAAATTATATTACCATTCAAAAATAAACTCTTTTATTTTACTATACTCTAGTAATTCATGTCCTTTTTCACATATTATTAACATTTTCTCACTAGTTTATTTTAAGTCTAGTATAAATGAGGTTATATTAAAATCAATCAAAAGGAAACTCAATGTATCATATTGTTATCTAACTTTGTACATCTGTGAGAAAAATTTCATGTTCAAAAATTATATCTTTTGTGTAGCATATCAGATGGCCATTTTTATATATTATATCATTAATTCCATTATGATAACATGATTTAGGTCTTTCATATCATATTATTCTTTAATTCGGATCATTATTTAAAATACTTCAAATAGTTATGGACCCATTGAATGTTTAAATATTATTTTCCTCATCAATAAGATTAATAATCATTCAATTGTATTTACATTCATGGAAATTATATTACCATTCATAAATAATTACTTTTATTTTCCTATCCTCTAGCAATTCATGTCCTTTTTCACATATTAGTAACATTTTCTCACTATTTTATTTTAAACATGTTTTAAAAATTATTTTTATAAAACCCAAAATTATTTCTCTATTAATTTAGAGAGCATGTTTCTTCTAAATGCCATGTTTTATTAAAATGTTTAAAAAAATGTATTCAATTTTTTTTGGTAAAGTCAGTTTTCCCATTTTTTCTTTTACCATTTTTTGAAATGAATATTCCTATCTATTTATGATCCATGAATTTTTCTACACATAAACCTTGTGAAAGGAATTATATTTTTATCTCGTATGACTTTTGAAAATTTAACCATTGTCATTTCTTTGGTTCTTTGTTTTCATATTTAAAAGATTATTTTTTAAAGAAAATATTTCTCAAAAATAATTTTCAAATAAAATATTTTTTAAAATGTTTTCCAAAAAAAAGTATATTTTACTCACAAATGTTTTAAAAATATATTTGTATAATATTTTCAATCATCAATGACAAAAAAACTATTAGTTTTACTCCACATGGGGTATGTTGTGTAGATACAATCTTTTTCCCTTTCTCTATATGGTTTTTTATTTATTTGTTCAAGATATTATTTATATTCACATGCTTGATTAATTTTGGAAATCCCTATTAAATATTCAATCTCCTATGCCCATTGAATTCCCCTAATTATCATTATCATCTTTCATTGATAATACTATTTGATAATGAATATTATTAATTTTGATAGTTTAATATGAGGAATATTTTGGAATGGTATGACATGGGTGGGTCCTAATTATAGTTATCCCCTCAATACATCGGTAGACTCATGGGATGTTATATTTTGTTAACCCCCACAAATGGGCATTTACATGATATATTGTAGACCATCTTGATAATGGACTTGTTGGTAAATGAACCATATACAAGGGAAATATGATATGCAATAATTAATTATTCCCCTCATATATTTTCTATTTTTTTCATCCATGAGATTTTCCATCAACATATCAATTTATACACTTTATTTTTAACTCATTGATTAAGTAGAAGATGTTTCAGTTTCCTTACATCCCATTATTAATTTTTAATTATCTAGTTATTTATATGGCATGTGTTTCAAGTTATTATCTTTTCATATTATTTTATGCACTTCCATTTTTTTATTTATTACATTGTAGGTGTGTATATATATTTTCCTTCCATATTGATTATTCTCATTTATTCGTTATTGCTTCTAAAGTATTTTTCATTATTGATAATTTGAGCTCACCCTTATTATATTTCCTTCACTAGGATTCCAAGAATCATACTATGAAATAGATTCCAGGATGTACTATATTGGATAGATTTATCCTTAAAATTAATTATTTTGATAAAAGAAAAAATTAGAATGTTTTAATTTGTGTATTATTCTCTTGGTTATGTATTCGGTTTATCGACACCACTAAACTCTCATTTCATTTAGATATGATTCCTCGTAATTCTTCCATTTTAATTGATATGAGAATCCATGTCTCTGGTATCTTTGGTTGGATCGCTACAGTTTATATTTGAAGAAGTTTAGTATCATCCTTGGGAAACAGATTTTGCAAAACAAAAATACATTAGTGAGCATAACCCTTTGTTACAATTTGATGATAAGTAGAGAATAAAACGACAAAATTTGGGTAAAGTATTGATTATTTGGTTTTGTAGAAAAACTTATATATCTCTATACTACAAGTGGGTATGTTTTTAGCACATTTGTACGTTGGACTAATAACTCCGATAAGGTGTTCTTACCCTAACTTGGGGTAACTTGGTACATGAAAATGGCCCATTCTGTTCAACTGGTTTAACACTCCCGGTGGATATTATTAGGATAATCCTATTTATATTCACAAACCATTTTGAAGAATAACAATAGAAAATGAAAATGAATATCATCGGTTAAACATAATGTGTTTTATATTGATGATAATTTGTTATTATTTCTAAATTGAATGAATGATATTATTTAAAAACCCTAACCATAGGAAGGAACTTTGAAATGATAAATGGGTGAAGAAATTTTATATTATGGTTGTATTAACATTTTTTGTTAAAAGGATATTTTTAAATTAACCTTATTTCATGGATATCCATCAGATTTATTTTGGAAATTATATTAATATGGTTTTAGAAACGGAAAACATGCATGTCGAGTGATAACCTATAGCGTATGAAAATGTCATAGGTATTGAACCCATGACCAAAGAAAAACAGGTTCTTCACACCAACCACTAACCAAGGAAATGTCCATGATAATTTGTAATTTTATTAGCTAATCAATTTGTTCAATAAATGTTACTGATGAACCAGAAATATCAAATTTAAGAATTTCATATTCATCTATTAACAATAATTTTTAGGTAGATATTTAAATAAAATATTTACAATATACACTATTTTACTGACCGTATGATATTTTTAGGTTTTATTTTATTGCTTCAAGAATAAAAACAATTCAGTGTGTGTAATTAATTTATAGGAGTAATGGAATCAATTATAATTTGATGGAAGAAAAACTAAAATATAGGATTTATCTTGTAAAATATAAAATTATCAATTAAGTATACTTCTTTATATTCTTAGTTAGTAAAGTAATAATCAACATTATAAAAAGTACCATCAAAGAAAAAATGTTTTCCTAATACCATTTTTTAAACAATTATATTCGAAATCATCATAGATTTATGGATTTGAAGCCTCCAACATTATATTGATTATTCACTAATCTGTGACTGATGACGTCATTCACACCCAATAAATATTTATAATTTTCCTGCAAGTATGTATTCTCACCTTCCACTAATGTTATTCTTCATTGAGACATATTTATGTGGTAGTCCATGAGACCTTTTTAATTTTCATTCTGTCTTTTATAGACTAGGACTTATGACACATTATCAAAATTTGGGGTTTTAAACATAGTATGTATCGAACAATCTATCATCATGTTGAAGTGTAAATATCAAGGACTCAATTTAAATAATCTAGGGATAATATGATGCTCAAAAAATCTAAAGTAAGATCCATGTATTTGATAGCGTTTATGGCACACAACACCAAGATCATCAGGTAATATAATATCTAGATACACATTAATATATTAACTACATACAAAATCAATATATTACAATTAATGGAAAACTAAGTTACCATGTGTTACATTAAAGGGAAGCTTTCTTTGATGGATTACGTGACACACAAGATGGAGTTTTACTGAACAATAATATATTATTAAAATATTATTAATTAATATAATAAGAAATAAAATATCCTTTAAAATTGTATTTATGAATTGTAATTACTAAATTATGAAAATTATTCTTTATAAAATTATATAATAATTTCAGTGGTTACAAATTAATTTGAATGAATATAAGAAATAATGCAATATAAAGTGAATAATTTTTATATAAAGCTATATTTATTAAAAAAAGATTATTCTAAACTAGTAGATTAAATTAATTTAAATTATATTCTGATATTAATATAATATATTTATTTATATTATTCTCAATAATATATTATTTATATTAATCAATTAGGATTGATAGACATAGAATAACCAAAAACATTATTTTACACATAAAAATCTATATTTTTGTAAAGAACATTTTACCCCCATTTAATAGAAAGCCCATTTTAATTCATTATTTTCAATTAATAATTCATTTAATATATAAAAATATAAATCATCCTTAAAATAGAATCATATGAACTAGTCTATGGAGGTTTTTTAAATATTTCTTGAAACATTACATTTTTAATGAATAGTTGAAAATATTGAAAATTAGTTCAAATATTATTATTAATATATTTAATATATAAGGATAAATTATATTTTTAATTTTTGTAGTTGTTTAATTGTGTAATATTTGTATTAATTAATAAAATTTATTTCATTTTGATCATTTTAAATTTGAAATTTTGTAAAAACATATAAGACTTTCAAACGTTTTTTTTAAACCCACTATGTCATCATATATGTGGGATTGAATTGATAATCATTATCTGTCACATATATGATTGGAATTAGTCAAAATAGATTTCAAATTTTGAATTAAAAAAATTAAAATTTCTAATTAGACTTACTTTTTTTGATCAAAAAAATTTCTGAAAGTCATTATAATTAATTACAATTATTAAGGAAATGTAATCTTAATAATCTACATAACTTTTAACATAAGGTCCCGAATAACCTATCTAATTGTATAAAACCAATATTATGGCCATAATTCGGCCATCATACTTCCAATATTGAGTTTTTTTGGGTTTTAAGACTGTTTTTTTGTTAATAACGTGGGAAAAAGTAACATTTTCTCAAAAATAACTAGAGAGTCCTTTTCCTAGCTTATACAAGGAAACCACCTCCCCCCTAATAACACCTCTCAAACCACATAGGTTTAGAAAATCTCTAGACATATAGATTACAAACATCCCTACCCTCAACATTAATGATTCCATTTTGGAATAAATATTTCTAAGTAATCCATTTGTTACAAACCAATACATGTTACTTGATTAAGAGGTACCATCTTCTCTCATTATCTGTAGTTTCATTTCCATTTTCCAAACCTCAAATATAATTCTTCCAAGATTATATCACAACAATATTATCATAAATATACTATTATGTTATTATTTAAAGGTTTTAACATACACTTAAACACACCTCCATCTAATTGTTAATGAACATTTTGTTTCACTATACATCGAACAACTTCCTCACGAAATAATGATTGTTCATTTTTTATTTACCCCCTCTAATGGTGTAAATTATGATGGAAATAGAATTTATATATGATATATATGATTTGTATAATTTAATTATAATTTATAATACATTTATTTCACATACATTTAATAATTTTCATTTTATTTAACTACAATAACTTTGTTTGATATGTGTAGACTACCGCCCCCTAAAAACGTTGAGATTTGTTTACACTATAATTGCAACAAATAAAGATTGGTTTTGATTAAAAATATTAGGAATAGAAAAAATATGTATGATATTGCTAACATAAGTAACATTCTGGAAATATATTATACATATATATCATTTTTCTTATTCCCCTTTCACTCATGTAAAATGTGACAGCATCATTCATGGTCATGTGGACCACCACATCCTCGACAAGATACGATTACTTTAACATAAAATTAATTATTTATATATTTATATATGATTATATATAAATTTATAAATTATATAATTATTATTTTTTAAATATATGTTGTTACATAACATAATTCCCTAACGATCATTGAAAAATAGGACTGTTACTCATGAGTATGTATGACCTACCATCACCATGATCATAAAAATTATTCATTTTTCATATCCATATTTAATTTTTGAATTTAAAAGTATTATAAATTTAAAAACATGATCATATTGTTATGAATCTTATTTTTAAAATGTTATATAATGAATTCTTTGACAATAGTGGACCGACCAATGTAGTTTTTGACACAGAAACTGAATTTGATCAAAACACCTGATATAAAATTAATTGTTTAAATAGTTGTATAAGACATAGTAATAAGTTAAATAATAGTAATATTAAAAATGAAAATGGTTATCAAGAAATAATAAAATTAATATAATATAATTATATATGATGTTAATGGAACTTCACTCAGAATGAAATGCAAGGTAAGAGATTATCATCTCACTTTTTACATCCATGAGATAAATCTAATTTTAACCACTTATATGACAACCCTGATCTTATGTTAAAAAATTAAACATAATTTTTTAAATAAACATCACTTGATTCAACATTGAAGATCAGGATGTCTTCTGTCTTTAGTGCTTAGGATCCTTACATATCGACTTAGAACATGAAATACAATATCATTTTTGAAAACATCCATTACATGACCACTAGATTTCCTTATACTTATAATTTAATGGGATAACCTGAGGACATGAATAAGAAAAGGGTGAGCTATAAATCCTAGTAAGAGAATAATCATGGAATAACATGAGCAATACAATACATGTTAGAAAATAGGAATATTAATTGAGCACAAGATAAGCATAAACCTAAAGGCATGATAAAGTATGATAATTATAACATGGAAATGCGGAAACAACACTTAACATGGAATTAGCATGATCCAAGGTTTATTTCACATGGAGCATGAGTAAACACGCATTGCACAAGAAGCACAAGTAAACCCTCTCTGCACTTGAATTAGCATGAGTAAACACCCATCTCACATGACGTATCGTGATACTATACTTTACACAGTTCCTTGGATCACTATAAGGGTGAACCCTTCTTAAACATTTCATTTCATGAATAAGTGGGCCACATGGATCATATAAAACGGATTCAAAAAACATCACCATTTATTCCCTAATAAAGGATTGTGGAATTCATTCATGAAACTGTATAATAAATATGTAAATTTCTATAATAGTGAATACCCTCGATAGAGAAATGGGTATGGTAATCACTACACAATGACATTGCCTTGGAAAATCGGTGCAATTTCGGTAATGTAACGGCGTGACATAAGAATTCATAAAATGGTCGGTTGAAGAGAAATGGGTGTCTCATCATATGTACATGAAATTTACAGTAAGGGTGACCTATAGATTCAAGTCCCAACAATTGTAATGTTATTTAGATTCATTATACAAACGAATTTCTTGAATTTAAGTGAGGAGAGATAAATTCCTTTGGGAAATTTAGCATAGTAATGGGTGTACATGGGAGTAATTTATTGAGAGAGAAAAGGGACTCTCAGAAATAAAAAATAAAGAGGGGTGTATGGGGGAAGGGAGAAACTATATTCCAATATTTATAATCAATATTAATAGGGCATAACAATTTAAAGATTATTGGACAGAATCGAGAAAGGAAGAAAACCGCTTACTTGGAAGTGTGTTTATAAATGCTTGAGAGGGGCTTGAGAGACACTTCTTGGGTGATGAGGGCACATTGGGATGATTTTAGAGAGAAGAGGGAAGAGTTTGGATGAACTATAAAGTCTTCGAGTGAGGAGGAAGTGGGAGCTTGGGTGGGTTTATATAGGAAAGGTGAGGGAATTCTATATTATTTAGGTTTGGGACACCTCACATTAAACTAATCCAAACCAAAAACCATACCATGGTTTTTGCCCATTTTTTGGAAATGGGAATTGGAAAACAATATTTTATAAGTCCAATTTATGAAATTCTTAAAATAATTAGGTCACTTTTGTCTAGATGAGTCACACTTCCAAGAAAAAAAATTTAAAAAGGAAAAATGTTTAATAAGTCTTGAAGGGTCCACTAAGGATTTTAAAAACAAATCAAAAAAAAAAAAATCAGATTATTTTAATGGTAAAACATATATTGGCCGAACATAATGTTTAGAGTATTTTATTACATCACTATTTTGTCATTTTGATGTCATAAAACACATTATATATTTAAAAGATATTTAATTTTAACCCAAATGTTTTACTATCTCATAAAATTATGAAAAGTTTAATGTTTAATAATCTCAACATCCTGTTTCCAAAAATAATATTCATTTTATCTAAATAGATTTCTAAATATGTTAATTTTCACTTTTAATATAAAATCATACATTTATTGAAAATTCATGGGTTTTGAAAAAAATGGTCTTCAAACCTTAATAAAAATTACAATTACATTCATAAAATTATATTATCATTTATATTTAATAAAAATTATTTTAATATTAATAATAATATTTTATTAAAATATTATTTAGTTCAAAAATCCATTAATTCATCAAAATAAATTTCTTAGTTGAACATAAACTAAAAATACTATTTATCCATTAACAATTATTTACAAGGTAAAAAAATAAAATTAAACTATATTCATTATAATATAATAAAATAATGTACATAACCATAGTACTAGGGTATTGTTACAAAACCCCTTATAACACCCGCATAAGACTGAGGTGTAAGGTGTGTGATGGTGATAGAGTCTTGGGGTGGCACGGATAACATTACTCGGGTGGTAATCTCTAAAAACTTACACTTCTCCCATAAGTGATCCTACTCGAGCTTAACATATTCAACCTCGGCATGGGCTTGATCAAGAGTGAAGCCCAAAGATGCATCCTCCTTTCTAAGCTATGTGAAATGGGCTTCGTCTGAGGAAAGTCTATTAGATTAGGACATCGCATCTTTTGTCTGAGTAAATTAGATTTGTTAAAACCCTATATTTATACTAATCATGTTATCATTTTTCAATGGATATATTTGAAATTATCATAATTATTAACAGTATTTTAAAATCCACAAACATAAAACAAAAGAATTTGACATTTTATATAAACATTTTACATAAAGATACATTTAATTAGATCAAGAGGGATTTCCATTAATGAGTTTTTGGGTCGTTACAATCTTCCCCCCTTAAGAAATTTCACCTTTGAAATTTACATTTCCCACACTAAAACAGACGTGGGTAACTCTGCTTCATTACTTCCTCTTATTCCAACGTTGCTTCTTCAAACTTGTGTTTTCGCCACAAAACCATGATGAGGGTCATTGTATTATTTCATAGAACTTTTTCTCTACAATCTATGATATTCACTGGTTTCTCATCATAAGAATCATCGTCCTCTAATTGAACCACCTTTGAAGAGAGTACATGTGAAGCGTCCAATTTTTACTTCTTTAAGAGTGATACATGATATACATTATGTACTTTGTTCATGGTTTGTGGATGTTCTAGTTGACTGGAAACTGCCTCGAAACGATCAAGAATCTCTAAGGGGCTGATGTACCTTGGACTTAACTTCACATTCTTTCAAAACCACATGACCTTATTCCACGGAGATATTCATAGAAATACCATGTCTCCCACATTAAACTGAAGGTCTCGTTAACGGTTATCTGCATAACTCTTCTGTCGAATATGGGATGCCTTGATATGATGCTGAATTTTTTCACCTTATCCACCATTTCGTCGACCATTTATGGTCTAAGCATCTCACGCTCAACGAGCATATCCACACACGCCGGTGTTCTGCACCTTTTCCCATAAAGGGCTTCATATGGTTCCATTTGGAAGCTCGAGGGGAAACTGTTATTATTAGAGAACTCAACCAGAGGAAGATGTTGATCCCATCCTACTTTAATGTCCACTGAGGATTCTCTAAACATGTCCTAAATTGTTTGTATTGTCCGCTCTGATTGGCCATCAATTAGGGGATGATATTCCGTACTGATGTTCAGTTCAGTATTTAGAGCATGTTGAAGACTTTTCCAAAAAAAATAGAGGGGAATCTTGGATCTCAATCAGACACAATAGATAGTGGTACTCAATGCAGCCATACCACATCCATGATATATATATATATATATGTGTGTGTGTGTGTGTGTGTTAGTTGATCCAATGAGAAATCCTCCCAAATATAAATTTAGTGTGCAGACTTTGTATAACGATCCACAACAACCCAGATTACATTGTTTCCCTTGGATATCTTCAGAAGTCCTATGAAAAATTCCATGGTAATGTTCTCCCATTTCTATTATGGTATAGGCAATGGTTTTATCATCCCCTTAGACTTCTACCTCCCTGCCTTCACTTGATGACACAGCAAGCACTTTGATGTATATTCAGTGATCTCCTTCATTGTATTATCCCACCAACAATGCTCTTGAAGATCTTGATACATTTTTGTGTTTCCTGGGTGAATAATGAAATTTGAACTATGTGCATATCCAAAAGTTACTTCTTCAGCTCCAGACTTTATGGAACACATAGTCTTTTACCAAATCTCAAAACTCCTTCTTCATTAACATTAAACTCCGAGGATTTCCCTTTTCCGATATCTTCCACATTTTCCGGAATTCCCACATCCTCCTTTTGAGCATCAATTAACCTTTCCAAAAGTGATAGTTGAGAAATAATATTTGAAAATATATATGATGTTCCATTTTTAATGATTCCCATGTCCATATTTATCAAATCTAAGAAGATTGTATCCTTTTTAATTCTCATAAATGATAGAATTCTTGGGTCCTTTCTACATTGGGAATTTTCCACCTTTTTCGCTTTCCTAGGGTGGTAATAGATTGAGCAGTCATAGCCTTTGATCAGATCTATCAATCTTCATTGGCACATGTTCAACTCTTTTTGTGTAAACATATACTTGAGGCTTTTGTGGTGTGTATATATTTCACACTTCTTCCCAAAGAGATAATGCCACCAAATATTCAAAGCAATGATCACTACAGCCAACTCAAGGTCATGTGTTGGATAGTTCTATTCATGAAATTTCAATTATCTTGAAGCATAGGCAATGAATTGGTCATTTTGCATCAACACACATCCCATTCCCTTCTTCAAAGAATCACTAAATACCCCCAAAAAGTTATCCACTTGTGGGTAAAGTGAGCATGGGCGTAGTGATAAGCCTCCTTTTCAACTCCTTGAATGTTTCTTTGCATTAATCACTCCAATAAAATTCTACTCCCTTCTGAGTTATCATGGTAAGCGGGTAGGAAAATTGTGAGAAATTTCTCACAAATCCTTGATAATATCTAGCTAACCAAGAAGTTACATATATTCTGAACAGATGTTGGCCTTAGCCATCCCTCAATCACATCTGTTTTCTTGGGATCCACAGATATCCCATTATTTGTGATGATATGGACCAATAATGAGACCTCCTTAAACTAGAACTCACAGTTCCTGTAATTTTTATAGACCTTCTCCTTCTGCAATGTCTCTAGTATAGTTCTTAGATGCTCCTTGTGATCCTTCTTGGTTTTGGTGTATATCAGAATATCATTTATAAAGACTACCACATGTTTTTAGAGGTAATCTATAAAGACTCTATTAATCAATTCCATGAAGATTTCTGGAGCCTTAGTGAGTCCGATAGGCATTACTATGAATTCATAGTTCCCATATCTTGTACGAAAAGTAGTCTTGGGGATATCTTCCTTCTTCACCATTATTTGATAATATCCTGAGCGCAAATCCACCTTAGAGAAATATTTTGCTCTACACAGCTGATCAAACAATTCATCAATTCATGGGAGAGGATACTTGTTCTTATCGTGATTTTGTTTAGCTCACAATAATCAATGAAAAGGTGTGTTGACTCATCCTTCTTCTTGATGAAGAGGACTGGGGAACCCCATAATGAGGCACAAGGGTGTATAAACCCTTTATCTAGATTCTTCTTTAGTTGTTTCTTCTACTCATCACGCTCCAAAAAATCTTTTCTATATGGAGTCTTGGATATTTTCAATTCCCTAGGTATAAGATCAATTGAGAATTCAACATCTCTTCTAGGAGGAAGACCAGGAAATTTCTCGGGAAATACTTCAGAGAATTCCCTCACAATAGACATGTCTTCTAGGAAGTATTCCTCCTTAGACTCAATCATCTGATCGAGATACACGTGCTAATAGGGCAGTAATATCCACACTTGAGATAATGGAACTAAAGAATATTCATATTCCTCCTTCCAATTGTGAAGATTCATGGGTCAATTCTCCACATGGAGAGTGATTTCCCTCTCACCACAATTTATGTTGGCTCTATATAAGGAAAGCCAATCCATGCCATGAATTGCATCAAATTCTACCAGATAGTGTATGATGAGGTTCACCAGGAATTTCAATCCACAGATTATGACAGGGGAAGAGTTATATTCATGGGATGCAATGATTTCCAAAAATTTTCTTACTCACTGACATCTTCACATCCATGATTTTTTGTGGTGCTGAGATTTTTCTACTAAAATTTCGTGATATAAAAAATGCATAGAACCTGAATCAAAAAGTACATTCACTGTTCTTGAAGGAATAACTAGCGTACTTATCACCACTTCGTTCTCGGGGTTCACTTTGGCAGTAGAGATTGCAAAAGATCCCCCTTGTAACCTTTGAGGTTGTTGGTTGCCTCTGAAAACCATTGGCTTAGGGCACTAATTTGAAAGATGCTCTGGTTCATTGCAGTTGTAGAAATGAACAACGCATTGAGGTTTAAATGGAGAATTACTCTCCTTTGTTTCAGCCATGGATTTTTATTGTCTAAAGTTAACATCTAGGTGCCCTTTTCCTCCACACATAATGCATTTCTCCATACCTTTCATGAAATTTCTAGGGTGCTTCTTTCGACACAGTTGGCAGAAGGGGTGCTAGATCTTCTTAGCACCATTGGATTTATCCATCGAACCACCAGAATTGAATCCCACCTTACGCATCTTATCCCAATGATACCCCTGAGATTCTCTGATATCCATTTCAACCTTGAGGAAACATCAGAAAATTACCTCATAGTTGTCGATGTCACAGATTGCAAGCGCTTTCTATAGTCTAGGTTTAAGCCCACTAAAGAATTGGTCAACCTTGTTTTCTAGGGTAACAAAAAATCCGGAAGCGTATAGTGCATGCCTTGTGAAGTTTTCCTCGTACACTCCAATAGATTTGTCTTCTTTTTGCTTGAGGGAATGGATGTCCCTTTCCATTATAGGCTAGAGGGTGCACAAAAAATATTTATTGAAAAAAATCTTACTGAAGTCCTTCAATTCCAAGGCCTCGATATCCTCCTCAGGCTTTGTATTTTTGATCAACATCCACCATTGATAAGCTTCACCCTCCACACAATAAGCATCCAGGAGAACTGTCTCTTCTTCATAACATTGAATGATGGAGAATATATTTTCAATGGAGTTGATCCATTATTCAGCGATTGAAGGATCTGAAGATCTATTAAAAGTAGGAGGACTTTGTCTTATAAAGATCCTGATAGAAACATGTTATTTCTCAGGGGGGCTGAATTTTCCTCATAACCCATGTTTCTATTCAAATATTGACTTAGTTGAGAGAGAAGCGTGATGATGTTTGTGATTCATGCTCCCATTGGATTGGGAATCCCATTGGTAAATTCAACACATTTATCATCACATCAGTTGTTAGCTCGAGTCCTCCAATTATTGGCCATTGGGTGGAATAAAAAGAATTTTATGGGTAACACAAAAAGGGTAATACAAGGAAAAAACTGGTGACTTTTAAATAACATTTATTTCCATAAAATATGAATCTATTGGCTTGAGTCTATGTTTTCCATGATCTACTTTCTAACATATATTTTTAGGGAATTTTTTTAGTCCCTTAAAAATGGTTCATACTAAGCTTGTGAATTTACCAAAGCATATCCCCCAAGAGTGTCGTAACCATGAGTGTAGCAAGGTCTGTTTTCGTGCACAAGTTCTTATTCGAGTCTAGCTAAAAGCCGTGTTTTCGGGTTTTACCCCTATGGTACATTTGTGCCAGAGGCGCCTCTACCTTCTCATATATACATAATGATGCATTTTCTTGATAAACTAGTTACTCAATACTCACATAAACTTATGGATGTTTTTATTATACTTAGTCTTGTCTCTAATGCTTTACTTGGGTTTTCTAATCATAATCCCAAAAATAACTAAACCTATCCTCTAGTACCAACTCTGACAACCCTGATCTTTTATTACACAGTTAAACATAATTTATTACATAAAATTCACTTGATACAACATAGAAGATCGAGAGGTATATTTTAGTTGGGGCTTAGGATCATTACATAACAACTTAAAATAATAAATACTACATATTTATTTAAAACGTCATTTACATGAAAACTACATTCCCTTGTACATAGGATTGCAAGGGATAACCTAAGGACATGCATAAGAATAGTGTGAGATATAAAGCCCACTAAGGGAATAATAATGGAATAACATGAGGAAATCAATACATGACAGAAAATAGGCATATAAATAGAGCACAAGAGAATCATAAACATAAAGGCGTGATAATTCAAGAAAATCATAACATGGAAATGTGGCAACAACTCTTAACATGGAATTTTCATGAGCCAAGGCTCATTGCACATGGAGCTTGAGTAAACCCTAATTGCACATGAAGTATTAAGAAACCCTCATTTCACTTTAATTAGATTGAGTAAACATGCATTGCACATGACTTATCTCGATACGATGCTTTACCCAATGCATAGGAGTGTTGTAAGGGCACACCATTCTTAAACATTTTATTTCATGCATAAGTGTGCTACATGGATCATATAACATGGATTCATAAAAAAATCATCATTTATTCCATGATAAACTAATGTAGAATTAATACATGAAACTATGTAATCTATAAGTAAATGTTCATAATGGTGAATACCCTTGATAGAGAAATGGTCATGGTATTCACTACACAATGAAATTGGCTTGGAAAATTGTTGCAATTTCACCAGTGTAATGGCTTGGTGTAAGAATTAATAAAAATGGTTGATGAGAGTGAAAGGTGTTTCTCATCATATGTAAATAAAACGGATAGTAAGGGGTTCATATATATACATATCCCATCAAATATAATGGAATTTACATTCAGGATAAAAAAATAATTCCTTGAATGTAAGTGAGTAGAAATAACTTCCTTTCAGAATTTTGGAATTGTAACGGGTGTACATTGGAGGAATATATTGATATAGAAAGGGGTATATCATAATTCAAACATATATAGGGTAGTCTGTGGGAGGCTCGAAACTATAACCAAACATTTATAATTGAAATTAAAAGGTCATAACAATTTAATGAATATTGGACACAAATGTGAAAGGAAGAAAAACCCTTACTTTGAAGTGTGCTTCCAAAGGCTTGAGAGAGGCTTGAGAGAGTCTTCAAGATAACTTGGAGCACCTTGGGAGGATTCTAGAGAGTGGAGGTCATAGGATGGATTAACTCCAAAAGCTTTGAGTGTGGTGGAGGTGGGAGCAAGCGTGGGTTTATATTAGAAAGGTGAGGGAATATTTATTATTTAGGTTTGGGATACGTCACATTAAACTAATCCAAACCATAAACCAAAAAATGGTTTTTTTCCATATTTTTTGGAAAAGGGAAGTGGAAAAAAATATTTTATAATCCAAATTCCTAACATCTTAAAATAATTGGGTTGCTTATGTGGAGGTGAGTCACACTCCTAAGGAAAACAATTTAAAAAGGCAAAATGTTTAATAAGTCTTGAATGGTCCACTAAATCTTGGTAAAAGAAGTCAAACAAACCCAAAATAACATTATTTTAATGATAAAACATATATTGGCCGAACATAATGTTTATAGTATTTTATTAAATCACTATTGGGTCATTATGATGTCATAAAACACATTGTATATTTAAACGATATTTAATTTTTACCCAAATGTTTGAATGTCTCAGAAAATTATGAAAAATTCACCATTGGATAAATTTTAAGTCCTTATTATAGAAATAATATTAATTTTGTCTAAATAATTTTCTAAATATGATAATTCTCACTTGTAAAAAACAAACCGACATTTATCGAAATATAATGGGGTTTGACAAAAATGGCTTTCAAACCATAATTAAAATTACAATTGCAATCATAAAAGTATACGATAATTTATATTTAATAAAAATTAATTTAATAATAATATAATTATTTTATTAAAATATTATTTAATTGAAAATTCCATTAATTCACCAAAATATATTTCTTAGTTGGACATTAACTAAAAATACAATTTGGGCTTCGAAAACTATTTACAGGGTAACAATAAAAAAATGAAATTATATTAACTATTACATACAAAAATAATGTATATTACCATAGTACTAGGGTCTTGTTACATAACCCCTTATAACAACTGAATAAGGCCGAAGAGTAAGGTGTGCGATGGTGACTGACTCTTGGGGTGGCTCAGATAACATTGCTCGGCAGGTAATCTCTATCAACATTCACTTCTCGTAGGCGATCCTGATCGAGCTTAAAAAATTAGAGCTTGGATTAGTCTTGGTCAAGAGTGAAGCCCAAATATGCAACCACCTTTCTGAGCTCTAATGAGTGGGCTTCGTATGGGGCACATCTATTGGATGAGGCCATCACTCCATTTTTCTAAGTAAATTGGATTTGTTAAAGCTGTATATTTATATTAATCATGTGATCACTGTTCAATGACTATATTTGCAATGGTCACAATTCGTAATAGTATTTTAAAATCCAAAAATGTAAAACCAAATAATTTGACATTTTATATAAACATTTTACATAAAGAGACATTTTATTAGATCAAGAGGAATTTACATTAATGAAAGTTTGGGTCGTTATAACTTACATCTTTTGTCTGTTGTATCTAATAAAAATTTTATATATTATATCAGGAATTAATTTATATTACGGGTTTTTAGAAAATTAGTATAGTATTATTCCTTCATGATGTTTATGATTTAATATATTTCAAAGTGTTATGGGGAAGATTGGTATATTTTAATAATATTTTCCTCAATAATAACCTTAATGGTCGTTCAATAGTATTTCAATAAGATAAAATTATGTTACCATTTTTCAATAAACACTTTATTTTTCCCCTCGAATGCTAATTAAAGAACTTTTGCAATCATCACAAAAATTTTCCACACATTAATACTCAATATTTTTTAAAACAAAATTCAGCGAAACCCAACATTGTTTCTATCTTTTTAAGGATAAATTATATTCATCTAAAAAATGTTTTTTATGATTTTAAAATGATTTATTAACGTATTTTTACCCTTTTATTGTACCGATGTTTACCAAGGAATATTTTTGTGTGTTACTGAACAAGGCCTTTATTTAAGTTTAACTGTGCAAATGGAATATTCATTTTACCTCATATAACTTGTTCAGATTTACCTGCAATCATTTCTATGAATCATCAATATCTTTTTTAAAAGGATACTTTTTAAATAAAATATTGTCATTATTTATTTTCAAGGAAAATATTTTTCAAAATGATTTTCTATACAAAAGGATATTTTCCTCACGAATTTTTTTAAAATATATTTTTATAATATTTAAATTCATCAATTAAAAAAACCCTTTATTTTATTACACTTGTGGTTTATTGTATTAATATCATAGATATCATTCCTATAGATGGTTTTTGATAGGTTTGGAAAAGGGTAGTATTTATATTCACATCCTTGATTCATTTTTGAAATCCCATTAAAATATTCAATCTCATTTGATCATTAAACTTCCCCTAATAATACCAATAATCTATTATGGATATTACAACTACCTAAACAATATACCATTTTACCTTTGATTTATACCTTGAATTTTATATGGTTATTTTCAGGAAATATTAATAAAAACATATTCATTACTCAATGAAAATATTTGATAAGGCATATTATTTATTTATTTTATTTCATATGTGCAGGTTTTGAACTGGTAAGACACGAGTGGGTACCAGTTTTAGTTAGCCCATCGATGCATCAGTATTCTCAAGTGAACATTCATTAGGGTAGTAAACATATATGGGGTTTTAACTGAAAGTTGTAAACCATATTATGAAGTGTCATGACCATAAAGGTACCATGTACATAAGAAACATGGAATAAAATTAGTAATCATTTACCTTAGGTAGTTTCATTAATTATTCATCAATTTTACTTTGTGTAATTATATATATGGATACATTTTATTTTCAGTTCATTGATTAAGTTTCATGTGTTTTTGTTTCTTACCTTTCAATTTTTATTTTCCCTTTTCAATTTATTTAGATGGCTTTTGATTCTAGTTATTTATTTTCAATATTTTTTATACACTTACATTTAGTATATTAATTACATATCAGGTGTCCATAGTTATCTACCTTTCCTTATTGACTATTATCATTCATTAATTTTTCATTCCACTGTATTTTTCCATACTGAGCCTTTGAACTTACCCAAATTGTGTTTCTTTCTTCATGAATCTATGAGGAATACTATGAAAATTTATTAGAGATTTACTAGATATATTAGAGTTATCCTTGATGTTATTTATTTAGAAAGAAAAAAATTGTTCTAATTAGTGTTTACATTTCTCATGTATGTATATGGTTTACCAATACTACTAAACACTTCATTACTTAAAGAATAGATTCCTTGTAATTGTTCCTATGTAATTGATAGTACAAAATATATATGTGCTCTCTTGAGTCAGGTTTCTACAATTAATGTTTTCAAAACTTTTGTAACATCCCAGACCAGGAATCCACTGAACTAAGTTCCTATGCTGGGTATTTTCATAACCTCTAGAATGCCTCCCCATATTCAATATATTTCTAACTAGTAGTGAGGGTCTAATATATCTTTTCGGGAGACTATAACCTATTTATTAGAGAGTTCCACAACATATAACTAGATAAATAAAAAGACAATAAACGAAACCCCAAAACAATTCCTTACAAACCATTCCCGAAACAACATATTAACCAAAACCCAACATCAAATATGTCTTGTCAAGATAACATGGGGAAAAGTAATGGTAACCCAAAATAATGATAATTATATGAATCCCAAAAATGAGTACCCACTCCAAGACTGAGTCCTAAGCCATGAACATCTCATGCCCAACCTAACACCTTAGCATTGGGCCTTTTTCCTTATATAGAAATGAATCCATGAAATATTCCCAGGTACCCAATGGAGCCTCAAGCAGGGTGTGAGTACCTCTTAGAACGAAACCACCAATGGTGTCTACAAAATATAAATTATAAATATATAGTGAATGGAGGTACTGAATATATAAGTGGAGAATAATGGGTGATAAAATGAAATAAGGAAGTCATTATTTCACAACTAATATGATAATTTAATTCCATATGTTTGGTGTATCATTTATTTCAAAATATCTTATGCCTATCAAAAATTGTACACAGGGTAATAAGTAAGATCCTTATCTTACAAGGTTAAACATAAATAAACAAAACCAATACACATTCTTCACAGCCTATGTCAATGTAGTCTTATCAAATTTCACCACACATACCACTAAGTGTCAGTCTAGATAATAATCCCATTTGATCATACATACCATTGAATGTCATTATATAAAACCTTCCCAAGAATCTGTAGGGTCTTAAAGCAATTGTATGACTCCCTAACCCGTGCATCTCATGTTTTGGTTTAGAGCTTTAGTCCAACCACACTCGTTGGAGTACGAAATCAGTCACTAACCCCAATTTCTAATCCATGTTCACCTCTTTATTTCGATTTTACACATATAAGATATCAAAACCAATAAAAATCAATACATAAAACATTCAAAACATTTACAATTATAATTTCATTAACCTCATAAATCATTATTGAGAATTAACCTATTAGCACAATTAAAATTTACATAGCATATCCCATTTGGAATATTAAAAAATTCTCATACATTAGACCATTATTATATTCTTCAATTTCCATACAGCAACCCTATAAAAATCACTTATTATTGTACATTAAACTTATTTACACAACCCAATTATGATTCATAAGACATTTGAAACGTTCACATTAATCCACTTCACTATTTTTCAAATCATGCCAAATATTCCCATATGCCACTATCAAGTACATAACCAACCATCATAAGTGTTATTTTATAATTAAAATCAACAATTCAACAAATTTTTTGTGTGTCTATTTCAAAATTAATCAACTATAGGAGTTAAATTACCACTACTTTATTGGGAATGTTAGCACAACCGATTGTCTACCATAAGTTGGTTTAATCATCCTCAACACACACTACATGGATCATGAGGCGTTAAATTTATTATTTATCCAAGAAATATAACAATTCTCACAAATATCATGATAATATCAATAAGAGGGAATCAATAAAATATCCAAGTATACATAAAACGATAATCAAACGATCAAATATTTCCAACAGACCACCTATCTCGTTTCCAAAGATGAATGCAGGTTTAATCATAGCCTTAGAACTAGATTCATGAACCCCTTGAAGACACTACATAATATTATTTTAAGAAATAGGATTTTAGGGATTTGGAATAAGTAGAAAAAAAATATAATATATCAAATCTATAAAATAGGTTCATTAATATCATTATACATACCCAGTGCTTTTATCTGTAACCAATAACAATCTAAATATCCTTTAATCTAAGTACATCCCCCATTGGGTGGATCTAAGAGCCTATTTTCATCACTATGTGTGGATTTACAATAAACTTGGATAAAATCAAGAGAGAAACATAAAATCCTGATGGGGATTTTTTTGTAAATTCACAATTTTTAAAGGGGTATGAATATTTTTGGTATGTTATGCTAAACCATGAACAGACCATGCACCTACCACTTCCCATGAAAGGTTAATTGACATAGTTACCTAGGCAGGCCCACCCAATTTGAAAAATCATGCACCGTCTGTGTGAAAAACCAATATCCATGACTTTATGGTTTGGATCTCAAATTTTTATGGGTGTTCTTAACCATACATTTTCCTCTAGGATAGCATAGTTTGGTTTCATAGTTATCCCTAACTATGTACCAACTGTGTGGAATGCCTTTGTTCAACACCACTTGATTGGGCTCCAACATCACACATTATTTAAAAATATTACACCCCTCATCCATTCTAGTATAGTTTGGGTGATAATTTATTATTAGCCATGTTCCAACCGTGCAAAATTTACTTGATAGAAAAATTCATTTTTCTTTCACGTCGTGAACCCCCAAAACACCACCTGATCCCCCTTAGACATGCAAAGAAAAATCATTATCAAAAATTAAGATATTTAAACCAAAATTTAGAAAATAACATTTCATAAAAATGTATATAATCTTACAAATTCCCCAATATAAAAAATGCATCCTTTGTCCAAAATTCTAAGCATCACCAAGATTCAATCAAAATTAGAATATGCCACTGAGCATGAAAATCAGAATCTGTCTTTCATGTTTCTTCCTGAACGATAGCATGATTCGAGAAAATGTACAAATTTCATAGTCTTTTCCTACATGAATTTTTCACTATGATCCACAACAAGAATTGGATTCTCCTCTAAGGATGGAACATCATCAAGATCAGCATCTTCAACATAAATAACATGATATTGGGTAGGGTGATACTGATGAAGCTATGACACGTGAAATACATTACGCATACAACAATAATACTATGTAAGATCAAATAGAAACAACACCAGTATTATCTTCTCCACATGAATAAATTTACCCACGAACATGGGTGCCAACATACCTTGCTTCTAAATATGATGGTGACCCATCCTTGAAGACACATGAAGAAACCAACGACCACCTAACACAAACTCATGATGTCTAAGAAGAATATCCTCTTATGAATTATTCCTTCTCTACATTGTTACCATATTTTTTTGTATCAAATGAGTCTATTATCACATATACTTCATGAGAATCATATCCAAAAACTCTGATTCCACTTCCTTCATCTAACGCAATGGAGATCTACACACTCTACCATCTAGGGCCTCATACGATTTCATCAGATTCAATGATTTGTAAATATTGTAATATGAAAAGTCAACAAGAGTCAAGTGATTTTTTCAATAACCAGTAAAATATTGAACACATTCCATCAACATGTCCTTTGGTACCAAAATAGTATGCTTTGACTACCCGTCTGTATGAGGTGAAATGTTGTACTCAAAAGCACATGGCTACAAAGAGCCTTATGTAACCCCTTCTAGAATTTTGATCTCAATAACTGTTTCTGATATGAAATTATGTTTTATGGAACCTCGTTCCACCGCACTACCTCTCAAACATATAACTTTCCCAACTAATCCAGGGTGACAATATCTCGAATTTGTATGAAATGGTCCACATTAGTTAACATTTCCATAACTACCTGGATTGTATCACTCTTCAAAAGAATCCACAAGAGACCTATAAAAAAATCCATCATAATTTAATCATAATTTTATTTTGGAATGGGTAGTGGATACAACAAAAACACCTAATCGTTGATGATCGGAATTCACAGGCTGTGAAATAAGGCATTGTTCCATTGAACCTAAAACCAACTTATTCATCCATGGAAAAAATACATCCTATGATTATCATGATACATTTTTTTCAAACCATCACACACTTATAAGTTCTCTTCATGAAACTCATTAATCGAATGAACTTGAATACTCATTGGAACAACAACATTAACCCACACGCAAATGTTCCCATAATCTATAATGGTCAAATCCAAAGTTTACATTACACCATCGAGATTTCCTCAAAAATAAAAATCATTCTGGATCATCACACTACCTCTCTTTGACCCGACACAGAATCTTGGACTCAACTACCAAGGATTGAGGGGTCATATGCCAATGTCTCTCCTACACCTCAAGATGCATCTCGTAAAACAATTATATCATCTTCCATTCCGAAAATTATTCTTATACCACATAATTTTGAGTCTTCAAACTCAAAGAATATGAAATACTGTTTCCCAATTCAAATGTTTAAACCATCTCAACATTGACAGATTTCTTGTATTCAAACCATCTTAAAAAGAAATGAATCAAATATCACTAATAGAATTAGTACATCCTTAATTTTTGATTAGTATAAATTGTGAACCATTCTCCTAAACATTAGTGGTCCAAACACTGCATGGAGTAAACAATTGCCAATAAATAAACATCATATGTATGGTAATTTCAATCATTAATCATTAAACTCAATGAATCCTACAAAACCATAGAATAAACCTCCATCAAAACTAGTCAAATTACAACACCATATGCATCCAAAATAGGGTGTACCCAATAATAGGCTCGGGTTAGATCATAATCATTGCAGTAGAAAAAAATTTCTTTAACTCTTGGAATTAATACTCACAGGACCAATACAATAAAAAATGATTCCCTTCTTAGTAAATGTGGAATATAGAGAATCCAAATAGTAAATTTCATTAATAAACCTCCTGTAATAGTTGTCCTATCCAAGAAAACTCTATATATTAGAAACAAATTGGTCGCTCTCTTCACACAACTTCATATAAATTATATTAGTCTATATACACACTTTCCTAAAAGATGATGTTATCTCATAAATTCAAGCTATAGATATAGAAATGAAATTTGAATATCCTTTCATATATACGTTTCTCTATTAGTTTACTGATGTTAGTTCCATGATTCTGGCATGTTCTTCATGAATCTTATAGTAAACCAAGTGGTCATCAATGAAGCAACCATGAAATGGTCAAGGTATGGATGATATATTAAATAAATTTGGTCTATGAAAACATAAGGATTATTGGTCAACTTGAACAACATCAAAACAAAATCATAAATCCCATTCCTTCTCATGAAGTTACATAGTTTTTCATCATAAGTTCTTACCCTTTACTAATGATTTCCTTAGGTAAAATCAATCATGGAAAACTCTGAAGCACCTCTTAGCTGATCAAAAGTATCATCAATTCTATGAAGAGTGTATTTATTTCTTTCTATAATATGGTTATGCTTCCTGTAATCAACAAATAATCACAATGATATGTCATCTTTTTTAGAAGACAACAATATCGATCCCTAGGGTGAGATATTATGATGAATGAAACAATTATTCTAAAATTATACCAACTAATTTTTATTCTCTTATAATTATTCTAATTTCATTCTATAAGGTTGAATAGGGAATAACTATTATCCAAACAATAACTCTATAATTCAATCAATATCAATCTTCAGTGGAAAACATGATAATTCATTTTGGAAAATATCGTGGAACTTATCCATCATAGAAATAAATACATGACACTCTCCTCATCCATTATAAATCATAAGATATGCCACTTAGGTTTGGTGATTTCATTAATACTTAAAAACAAGCCACAAAAAACCTTCACAGACCTCCCAATAACCATGAAAGTCAAAGGTGACTCCCTCGACTAGTGTGAGTGTTAACTTACAAAGGTAAAAGTTCATATGATCTGGGTACAACATGAACCAACATATTCCCAAAATCAGATCAAATCCCATCATCTCTTTCATAAACAAGTCCCAAAAAATAGTACCCACCATCTTCTAAAGCACACCCATCAAATTTCATGATATTATTTATTCCCAACCCTAATGGTGTGTTAATAAATATAACTCGACAAATATTTTCCACCGCTTCACCCAAAATAATTAGAAGGTTGGAATAAATAAAAGAATGGGAGGCCCCAGTATCAAATAATGAACTACAAAGAGTAGAATCCACTTGAATCACACCATGAATAGTGGATAGAACAGCCTCACCACATCATTGTGTAGACTAAAATGCAATAAGATGACCTGTCACTCTACAATGGCATCTAGATGGATGTCTATGTGATGCACTACACTACTAATAGAGGTGATCTCACCCTAGAGTACCAAATCAGCTACCTCAGCCAGCATGACCTATTGACATCCACCTTCCTACCTAATATTTGTTAAATTATCCTCTACATGAACATAAATTTTTCATTAATCCTCCTTTCATGGATTGATGTTGAGGGTCCCTACCAAACCTCTACACATATACTGACCTGTCACATTCCGGACACTAGACTGTTTGCTGGGAACATTTACTTTGCACATGCCTTGGTCTACCACACTAATAACGAATGACTCAGTCATTGACTTGAGAACTAGTTCCCTTTTATTAATACAGTTTCCACTACTACACGGGTGGATAAAATCAAAATGGTTCTTTATACCATTAGAGGTCTCACCACCAGATATCCCAACGAAAACTACATGTCAACTACCGAAATCCTCCTTGAAATGTCTCTTTGGGATAGTGGCCCAATCCATTACCTCTCCAACACTATTTAAATGAATTTTCTTTACATAGGACGTCCCTTCATGTCAAAGTCCATCCTAAAAAAACTCTCCATAGCTTCCACAATTCTGACTAAATCTGATAAAAATGATCCGAATCCATTAAGATAAGTACATAATCCATTAATGACATAGAGCCTTGGGTCAGCCTCATAAACTCCACATACATGACCCACCGAAAGAAAACCAACTAGTAATTTGATAGAATACTTTCATAGATATTAATCAACATCAACCCCTCAAATTTCTCAGTATTAAGTAAGATGTCCCACCAATTCTTTTTCGATCCTCGCAACATGTATGATTCCATCTTGACCTAATTCCTATGAGAATTATCCATGTTGTCAATAATCTCTTGAATAGACTATATCTAGAACTCAGATTCATCAAGACCATCCTCTATGGTAATGGATGGATGATGGCAGAATGGAAACTCTCATGACATTATAATTATACTCAACACAACATGCCCTATATCCCATTCCATCACCAGTGTGAAATGGGAAAAGTTTTAATCAAACTTCTCCTCTCTTCTATTGTCTTACTCCACTAGGGTATCTTTCACCACATTTGGGAGATAATTCTCAGAGATATACTATTTTTTCCAAGACAATACATGAAACCATGCGATCATCATCCTATAATTAGAAATAATAACCTCATATCACATAACATGTTCAATCAGCAATTTCACGAGGAAAACTCTTCACCAGGCATAACCAACCCATACCACATTCATGATCCTAAAGAATATCATCACACATCTTCTCAAATTAACAAAACCAAAATTTAACACATATATAACTATTCATTAATCACTATTACAAAAATATTAATCAAAATTCGTTACCATTTTCCTATATGCATAATTTTTTTGTTACAAATTTCATAATATTTATCAAAATGTAATGATCATTCTACCTTGCATTGCCCACAGACACATCTCAGTTGTATCTATAAGGATTCATGCCACCTATATCTATTGGTTCCTATAATGACACATGATTGCACATCATAATTCGATTTCAAACACAATCAACATAATATAAAATATTCATATCACAAAACATGTGAACCGCCCCATGGAGAAATATCTGTCAACTCTAAGAAAACATATCATGAACAACAACTCCCACCATAAGTACATGGGATTGTCCTCTTACATAGTTTATCCACTCCCTATAATAATTTCATTTCAACGACCTGACATATTATATTCTCCATCCTACCATCGCAAAATAATATGGCACAAAAAATACCCACATGAATACAACATTTTAATTCCCTCAACCCTTAATCCATTTAACTAGTTCCCCATGCTCAGTCACCTCATGACCCCATGTGTGCCTCCCCATATTCCATAAGATGCTAAATACAGTGATAGTTTTATCGATCATGTGGGGGATAGTATACCTTCTTTATTAGAGTATATCATAGAATAAAACAACTGAAATAAGCGAAACAATAATAAAAAACCTATAAAAACAATTATTAACCACTATTAAAATAGTGAATAAACTATAAAACAATAATAAATATATCATAAAATGATAAATGTGTGAAAGGTGGAGAAAACCCAAAATAAATTCAAATAGTTCAATCCCCAAATGGGTTCTAAATCCATGTTTTTTTCCTCATCTATGCACGTCCCAAGACCAACTCAACTTCATAGCATAGGGATTTTCCATTGTCCATACCTGCAGCCATTAAATCTACTCGTGTAACCAATGGTGGGACTAGTAGGGTTTGTGTAAAACTCAGTAGGCCACCACTAATGATGTCTACAAAATGACCAATCTGAACAATTATTTCTTGTAAGACCAAATATATGAAAATTGAACAAGGTGTGATAAGATTTCATTAGTATACCATTCTTTAACAACCCATTATAACACATTTAAAGCCATTGTTTTTGTGTTTGATACTTTTAAAATCATCAAATATTGGTAAAACACTTAAAATATGGAAATAAATATGCTTCATATCTCTCAAGGGTGAACATCACACAACAAAACAAATAATTATAACATTGAGTATTAGCCCATTTATACTTAACAAACCATGCCAAACTTATCATGGATCATCAATCCAAGAAATCAACCCATTTCATCGTACTTATATTGGATTATCAACCAATTTAATCTCTCCATGCTTCTATGGGGGGAAATAGAATCATTGTTTCTCCCCAAATAATTCATTCTAATGGTGTTGTTTTAATAATCTTTCTTGAACAACCCATAGTAGTAAAGCTTCTTTCACTACCCACAACATCCACACCATCTGAACATGATTATATCAATTTACCATATATAATATATCAAAAACATTCAAAATCAATACAACCAACATTTAAAACTCTCATTTCATTCAACTAAAGAATCCTTATCAAGCCTTAACCCATTAACACAATTACTATTTACATAGAACTGTCGATTTAGAAAAATTAACATTTCTCATAAATTATAATATTCAAATTTTCATCAATCTCCATACATTAACACATTTATCACATTCACGAATTCATGATACATAGCCCATTTACACATCCCTATTATGATACATAATTCATTTGACATATTCTTATTAATCCAATTGAACCCTTTTCACAACATTCCAAACAATCCCTTAATCAATTATCTTTTCCAGACAGAACCATCATTAAGGTCTCTTTATATTTCACACCATCAGGTTAACATATTTATCATGGGATATTTTTCAAAATAAATCAACTCTATGGTCAACATTACCCTTACCCATGATTGGGAATATTGGACACCCCATGCAAAACCCTAAAGCAAAAAAATTAACATCCACAAATCCCACGAGGATCATGAGGGGATAAAATCATCATTTATCCATCCAATATGAATCATTTTTGAATCATTTAAAAAAATACATCAAAATTGAAATAAGAGGGAAATAAAACCATCAAACACATGCACAAAATGACAATGAGACTATGGGATATAACATGTTGACAGCCTTCCTTGATTCTGAAGATGAAAGGATACTTAATTTAAGCCTTAGATCGGGTTTCAAGAACCCCATGAAGACCCAACCTATAATTTTTCATAGAAAATATATTTTATGGAGATAAAAGGATAAGATATATAGAATCACTAATCCAAAAAAGAGTATTAAGTGGACTGTTAGACATACATGGTGCTGCGATCCACAAAAAATGATACTTCAAACATACTTGAATCAAAGGAGACCCACCCTTGTAACTATTTGAGAGATTGATTTTATCTATTGGGGTAGTGGAAGAAATAATGGCCAGAAAATCATGTATGTGTCTTAAAATCCACAGGGGGAAGTTTCTGAAATTCAAACTTTTTTAATGGGGCTCGTGGTTTGGATTCATGGTTTTCCAAACTGTGCCCATACCCCAAGAATGCCTCAACCGAAGAAAGGATAAGTCGAAAGATGACCTAAGGTGGTCCAAAATGTTTGATAAAATGTGAAAGAAATGTTTTGAATGTATTTTCTGAAGGTCAAATGGTTTCTACATCCCCTTAAATTGTTTTCCCTAACCTAGAATCTGTCCTCCATAATGGCATGGTTTGGGTGCATAGTTATCCTTAACCATATGCCAAACGCGAAACATGATCTTGATGTGAAAATTATTTATCTTATTTCCTAAACCCATGGAATTGCCCATGCCTCCTCAGAAACATATAAAACATTTAATTAACAGAAATTAATAGATTTAATAAAAAATATAAATAAGGTCATGCCTCTATAGAGTCTTGAATATTACATCTTTTTGATGTTATTAAGATAATGTGTGACCTAATTTTTATTGTATTGATAATAAAGTGTTTATGATTATTATAATAATTCAGATATCAACTCTACCTAACACTATTCAATTAGTCAAAAAAATTAGTGATAATATTATATAAATTGTGGTTCTTTAATCATGTTTTTATTAGTTAAATGTTAAGAAAAATATGTAGATGGATTATTTTAAATCTAATTATACTGTTCCATTAAATAAATTATGAATCATTATCAGTGTACATTCATATGATTTAAAAAATGTAATAGCAAGTATCCTCCCTCCATGTTTCACTATGATTTTTCATTTCCCAAGAATTGGTAGTGGCCCACAACTTTTTAATGAGATGGAATCACAATGACTCAACACTTATCCTAGCCACTATATGACCATAAGATATTGTTATAGTGACTCTACACCCCATTACATAAGAAAATATGGATTCTATTTTTAAATGAGGTACCATAATTTCCCCTTTATCCTTCATGTAATATTCTTCAGTGGACCATTCATTTCATCTCACCCTAATTTTTAAACCAATGTTATTTTTATATACATATATCAAAGATAATATGAATGATTCCATTATGTCTTCTGAACATATTTAATTGACTATATTAATTCTTCGTGATTATTATTCATTTCATTGATATAATATTTTATTGGTATAATGAATTAATTTATCACAATGATATGTTTTCCATTTAGTTTTATAACTTAAAAAATTTGGAAGTGATTATTTTTCTTGAACATGTATAATATATCATGAAAATTTAATTGATGGTATACATTTATTAATTATAGTTATTTGAGTCATATATTTTGTATGGTTGGAATTTTAATCATATGTAGTGGATTTTGGAATATATTAAATATCATTATTCATAGTTTTTTTCTTTATACATTTGACCTCATTTTTCAACTCATATTGTCATGACCTGCCTTCACCAAAAGAAGAGAAGGGACAACAGATTTCCCGGCCCTTCCTTCTTTATGATGAAGGAGAGATAATGACCCCAGAGTCCCGCCTTCGATAGATCCCAGAGTGGCAACCAGTACCAAGGGTATAGAATCCCACACAAGACAGACAACATTACTCTTTTTATTTCTATAGGATAAGGAGATAAGATAGAAACACCAACAACACCAAATCTGAAAGTAAAGTTAAAGCCAAAAGTAAACCATTCCCATATGCATGTTCAAATGTAAAAGATAATTTCCACAAGAACTCCAAAGTTAAAGTACCAAAAAAAGGAAAAAAACAAAAAAAACTGCCCTAAGGTCTGATCTAGTACGATGCCACACGATCCCTGAAGTCCTCCTGGAAACCTGACAGCAATTTTATATACGTAGGGTAAGCATAAAAGTATACTCAGTAGGGAAAACCAAAGAATCTTGTTCACAAGTGGGGACGCATTCTAATTCCCTGTGACAAAAAGGGTAGAACCAAAGCAGCTAGCAAGGAAAACTATCCACCCAACCCTCACAAGGCACACTCCCCAAATATCCCATGTCATGTAATGTATAGTAATAGCACATCAATATTTGGGTACCCTGCACCACTTTCCCACTAGTTATTGAAGTCATCCTACGTATCGAACCAATCCCTCCATTTTCACCGTAGTCCCAATGCCACACCCCGACCGCACACACCTGGGCCACAACCACGCATCCCTCCCGCAAACACCAAGGCCACAACAATTATCCCACCCGCAGACACCTAGGTCTTAACAGCCACACGTAACCATGCCCGCAAACACTTAGGCCAGAACAACCACTGCCCCGCCCAAAGACACCTGGGCATCATCCCGATGATACTTGGGAAAAAACCTTCCCACAAACAACTGGGCCAACCTCCACACTACCCTGCCCGATGATTCTTGGGATAATAATAGACTTCAGACCATCATAGCCTACTTTAATTATCTTGGGCTATTCGGGAAAGGGAGTAGAAAAGGGGCTAATAACCAGCCACAAATAGGAGTGATGGAAAAAACACCCTCCCTCATGAAATGGGGGTGTTTGTCATAAAGTGATCAATTTGGGTGGGGCATGTATACGAAACATAAAAGCTACAGATATATGTATAGGTAACAAGCAATCATCCCAGCCTAGGGTTTCCAAAGACCAACCTAAACACAAACAGCCTCGAGACTATTCATTCATAAGAAACACAACACTCACTTCCAAGTCACGAATCATCCCCAAAACCAATTCCCCATTTATATAATTTTTGTTTCTTGTTTAATAAATCCCATTTAAGTGAATTCAACACTACTGGGAAACTAGCAGGCGTAACCACATGCTAGAGGAAAAGAGAAACAGGCAACATCAACTTAAGCATTAACATCTGGTTCTCTTGTAATGTTACAACAAAAAAAGGGTATTAGTGAGATCCCTCAATGTACTGGTACCAAATAAAACCTCAGAAAAGGGATAAGTGGGATCCCTCGAAGTACTATAAACAAAGAAAACCTAGAGACACGGCCTCATGTCCCCAAAACCAGGAACCAACGATTTCTCAACAATAGAGGATCCCACCTGAGTTCGTGTCATAGTAGAGAAACCACACAGCTTCAGATTCACAAAAAATAACCGTACCACAAAAGAGGATCCCATCCTCTCCTACTTTTCCCCATAAGCATCTACCAAGAAAACACACCCACTACCAAAACAGAATAGGAATACTTCTAGGTTCAAGCACATAATGCATTAGTTTCTTCTTCCTATTAATTAACTGGGGTGACCACAAAAGGGTTGATGTTCACTGGGCATCCATTTAACTAGACGAGTTTAAGTGATTAACCAATTTCCACCTTACTATCATTTAATCACCACAAAAGACATGTTTCATTAGTGCTCAAGGAAAGACCACCAACGGTCATGATTTTCAGTGAGCATAGGCCCGCACAATTCACAGCAAATATCAATATAAAAGTGAATAGAAGATCATCGATCACCCCCCCCCTTCATTCTAGGTCCATTAATTGTCTTTATTAAGTTTGGTTTCATCAATACCCACAGAAACAATAGCATACCCACCCCACATTATACATTGTAATGAGAGACGAATGAAAATCCCTACATGGTTTATCAAGGATAAAAGTTTTTCTCCACGTTCCAAGAATAGGGGATGACATGCTTTCATAAGAGGAATTCCAAGGACTCCAAGAGATGCAGAAAGCTCCAGCAGAGGTGCACCACAAGCGACGAGAAGAGATGAACTCTAGGCGCACCATGAAAAATAAAGATATCCAGCTGAGAAGAAGAAAAAAAAAAGAAGAAACTCTGGTAGGAGATATAGAGAGGAGATCCGACTGTTATGGGATATGAAATTTTGAACTCCTAGAAAGACCAAATTGCGGTTTCCTATGCTGGTGGGTGGTTACCCATGATGACATTAAGTTTTTATTTAATATCCCCCATAGGGGAGGATACTGAGGATTTTTAGGTATTAATTATGGGCTTTAAATGTCTTTGAATGTTTCATTAAATCGTCTTTACGTCAAAAGATACATTGTGGGAATGGAAAAGTTGGAAGTTGGAAAATGAACAAAGAGGACACAGTGCCACCGTCACAGTGCCACACTCACAGTTCCACTGTCAAGGTGTCACCCTCACGGTGCCACCGTGACTGGTGCCACCATTTGGTGGGGCCGTGTTTTTGGCAAAGTAATGGGCTAGGAGGGTCTGCACCATTACATTAGATAACTCTCAAACTATTATCATCCTCTATAATTAAAACCAAGAAAGAAGAAAAAGGAGATGGTTCGAACAACCACCTCGAAATATACCTCTCATGAGTGAACCTCTCTAACATCTAGAAACACCTATCCCCACAAGGAACCATGAAACATTAATGGTTAAAGCTATCCTATCATATGGGTTAGAGAGTTTCTTCCTCTATGTCAAGATAATATCCTCTTTGGTTGGCACTGACTCACCCACATGGGTTTAATCACATCCTCCTTAATGCGTCTTGATTAGGTATCAGGTCCTCCCCTCCCAGCAGTCAGGACTTATCACATGCATCTAGAGAATAAGGAAAACCATACATTCCATAGTTAACAAGGTAAAGTCTTCCATCACAACAAGTATATCAGAACCAAAACTCAAAACAACTCTGGGTACTGGGCACGCAATTGTGCTTCCCGTTCCCAGGTACTCTCCTCAAGCCCACCATGCCTCCACAACACATGAACCAAAGGAATGGTTCATACACGAAGCACCTTATCTTCATGACCTAGTATCACCATAGGTCGCTCCATGAATGATGCATCGTCCCCGATATCTAGCTCTCCATAGTCAAGGACATGTGAATCATCGTGCAGACACCAACGAAGCTGGGACACAAGGAAGACATCATGTATCCTTAGTAGAGGCCATGGTAATGCTTGCTGATAGGACACTTCTCCGAACTACCACAACACTTAGAAGGGTCTGATGATCCTTGGAGAAAGCTTATTCCCCCTGCTGAACTTCCATTGTCCACCCCTAGGGGATACCCTCAAGAACACGTGGTCTCCAACCATAAACTCCAAGGGACTCCTCCTACTATCGGAATATGAATTCTGTCGGTCCTAAGCCATCTACATCCTCTCCTGTATAAGATGAAGCTTCTTCGCCATGCTCTGTACCACCTCCATGAAAAGAACACCTACTTCCCCAACTTCTGTCCACCACATGGGTGAGCGATATGTCCTCCCATACAAGGCATCAAATGGAGCCATTCCAATGGTAGAGTGATAGCTATTATTATAGGCAAACTCCACCAGAGCCAAGTGTCGCACCCATGATTCTCCGAAGTCCATGATACATGCCCGTAGCCTGTATTCCATTATCTGGATGGTGTGCTCCATCTTCCCATATGTCTGGGGGTGGAAAGCAGTGCTAAGGCATAGGTGGGTTCCAAAAGCATGCTGCAATCCTCTCGTAACTCGTGAGGTAAACCGTGCATCTCTATCTAAGACTATGGACCTCATAACTCCATGAAACTTCACCACCTCATCCATATACCTCTGTACTAAGTCATCTACTATGCCCGACTCCTTGATCGCCATAAGGTGAGCAGATTTCATCAACCGTTCCACCACTACCCAGATAGCGTCGCAGCCTCCTTGAACCCTGGGTAGCTCAATGATGAAATCTATTGAGATGTCTTCCCACTTCCACTCAGGGACATTCAAAGGCTGCAGAAAATTTCCTGGAACACAGTGTTCAACCTCCACCTACTGACACACTAGGAATCTGGCCACAAATTCTACCACGGCTCGCTTCACCCCAGGCCACCAGAACAGTCCTCTCAAGCCCTAGTACATCATGGAAACTCCCGGGTGCACTGTTTTGGGTGAGTTGTGGAACTCACAAAGAACCCTCTCATGCATCATCTTTGGAACAAACAACTTCTCTCGGAAAAGCATCTGATTCTGACCATCCTCGATCCACCCTTCCGGAGTATCACCTTAGTTAACCTGGTCACACATCACTTTTCTTTCTGAGTCTCCCCACTGGGACTCCTCCGCCTGCCGTAGTAGAGAAGACTACACTGTCATCTGATATAGTCAACCTCTACCACCATCCATCCTTTCATCTAGGTACAGGGCAACCAACTCCTCCATTTCCTTCCAAGTATCTGTCGACTCTCGAACTGCATTCTTCTGCGACTTCCTACTCAAGGAATCAGCCACCATGTTTCCATTTCATGAGGTGTTGGAAATATCGAAGTCATATTCAGGAAGGAACTCCATCCACCTCCACTTTCATACGTTCAGGTCATGCTGGGAGACGAAATACTTAAAGCTCTTGTGATCGGTGAAGACCACGAAGCGCTCCCTAATGAGGTAATTCCGCCACAACTGTAGTGCGAAAACGACCGCCGAATGCTCCAGATCATGGGTGGAATAGTTACGCTCATGGGGACGTAACTTCCTAGACCCATAGGAGATCACCCCTTACTGTTGCATCAACACACATCTGAGGCCTTGCACTAAAGCATCACAGAACTCCTCATATGCTGCCCCTTCTTCTAGAAACATCCGCACTGGGGAACATACCAACTTGTACTTCAGATAACTAAAGTCTGCCTCGCACTGCCAATTCCAAACAAAAGCCTGGTCCTTCTTGGTCAAAGCTGTCAAATGTGCTGCAACTCGGGAGAAGTTGGGAATGAACCTCCAATAGTTTCCTCCCAGACCTAGGAAACTATGAACTTCTATGACATTCTTGGTTTCTGCCCAAGAAACAACCTCCATGACCTTCGATGGGTCCACTACTATACCCTGCTCAGACACCATGTGCCCAAGGAAGTGCACCTCTCACATCTAGAACTTGCACTTGGATAGCTTCCCATAGATCTGGTGCTGTCGGAGGACCTATAAAGGGTTTCTCAGATGCTCAATGTGATCCTCCTTTGATCTTGAGTAGATCAGGATGTCGTCAATAAACTCTACTACGAACAGGTCCAGATATTTCCAGAAGACGGAGTTCATGAGCCGGATGAACACAGATGGTGAGTTCATAATTCCGAACAACATGACTACAAACTCATAGTGCCCATACCTACATCTGAAGGTTGTCTTTGATATGTCTTCTTCCTTCACCCTCACTTGGTGATATCCAGATCATAGATCAATCATAGAGAACCAACCTGCTCCCTTCAGCTGGTCGATGATATCGTCTATCCTTGGGAGGGGGTAACGGTTCTTGACCATTACCTACTTCAGTCTCCGGTAGTCTATGCACACCCTAAGACCACCATCCATCTTCATTGCTAACAAGACTGGAGAACCCCATGGTGATGCACTTGGTCAAACAAAAACCTTCTTCATCTGATCATCAATCTGAATCTGCAACTCCCGTAACTCAGAATGAGCCATCAAGTAGGGGGCCATCGAAATCAGACGGGCACCAGGTTGCAAGTCTATCCCGAAGTCAACATCACGTCTATGTGGTAGAGTTGTCACCTATTCATGGAAGACGTCCATAAACTCACTGACGATCCCTAGGACTTCCAGCATCTCTGCATCCATCGACTCCATAGATAGTTCAGCTAACAAGTAATGAAGGGGCTCCTCTCACCTGCTACATTTAGGACAACCCCGCTTGCCGACAAAAGTTACACATCGACCACCTAGGTTTGAAAACACGACCCTTCCTCGAAAGCAGTCAATGATAGAACAAACAGAGAACAGCCAGTCAATTCCTAGGATGACATCGTATGGCTGTATATGCAATAGTAGAAGATCCCTGACTGACTAATGTGGCGCTATCATCAGTCTGTATCCTCCATAAACATACAACAATTCAGTCTGACCACTGACTTGTGTACTCAACACCAGGGTCACTAGAAGTCTCTCAGCATCTAGACCTAGAGCACAGGATAGACTGGGTGTAACAAAGGAGTGTGAAGCTCCTGTATCAAAAAAGGAATAGGCAATAGTACTAAACAAGCTGATCGTACCTCGAACGACTTCTGGCCCTGATAGAATTACTGCCTCTACAGCGTGAAACTATCCACACCCAGTTCTTCTACCTCTCTACTTTTGGCCACCTCCCTGACCACACCCTCGTCGAGGTCCCTAAGGAGTGCCCTAAGGTCGTCCTCCCCCTACAACGTCTTCCCTCAGAGAAGCGGGATCTCACTGCCCCTGTTGCTGCTGAGGTGGGCGTTGACCCTACCCCCCTCCCCACACTGTAATGTACTCAGTCCGGGCACTGGTTTCGATGGTGCCCATGGTTTCCACAGATGAAACACCATGGTCCCGGGCCCGAATAAAAAGGGTGTGGATCGGGAGATCGGAACTGGAACTGTTGAGGCCTGCTCCCTACTGGTCGAAACCTAGAGGGTCTTGATGCTGGAGGCCTGCTGCTGACATCCTTACCCTTCGACGAGCCCAACAGGATTCCCTCTCGTGATACCCCTCCCTGAGTGTACATCCTCTTTACCACTTCAGCGTTCTTCTGGACCTCCAAGTACGTCAGTAGGGTGAACGGAGTAACAGCATACTGGATAGAATGTCGAAGCGCCACCTCTAAACATCTCACCTGAGACTACTCATACAGAAAGAGGTCTGGACCAAAGCGGAGGAGATCCTTGAACTTTTTCCCCAACTCTCTTACTGACATTCTCCCCTGCTGGAGAGAGATTAGATATTGCCTCTTCTAATCCTTCATCGTGGAAGAGAGGAATTCCGCCCGGAACTCCTTCTCGAAATCAGTCCATGTCACCTCAGCCTCCCTCTTCTCCCCAAGGTAAAGCATCCACCACTGACGCGCCGCTCCCCACATCTGGCTCACAGCCAAAGGAACCCAGTACTTTGTCGGAGCCTGAATTAGGCTGAAAGCTATCACTAGATCCTTGATCCATCTCTCCGTCTACATATTCGAGGTGCTACCCTCGTACTTCCTGAGGGACTGCCATTGAAAGGCACAAAGTGTCCTCTGCCACTGATCATCCTCCTCCTCTAGATCAACCTTATTCCGATCGGCCAAGTCAACCTCCTCGGCCTCGATCTCCCACACAACTCGTGGTCGTCTCCCAGGTTCCATAGCTGCAAGGTAAACACGGAATTCCTATGCCCGAGTAGTGTAGAATATTGTTCTTAAGTTTTCTTATACTTATTATTCATCGTAAATCCCGAACACACCCATGAAACACAGGAATAAAAGTCATTGTGATGCATGTACCTTTCCTAGGGTCTCCACCCTAAAATCAGTGTAGCCTCACTTGGTCGTTCGGTAGGTCCAGAGTCCTTGCATCAGATCATGGGGGGCCCCAAAATCCGGTGTCCTAGCCTGTCTTCCCTGGCCTATTTCATGCACCAAGATCACCCAACATTGTTTCCCTACCATACCATGAATTCCTCACTGTGTCTAACTCTAGACTCCATCCTATCTCTCAATCTTTCCTCTGATACCATTATGGAATGACCCGCCTTTACAAAATGGAGAGAATGGACAACAGACTGCCACGCCCTTCTTTCAATTAGTTGATGGAGAGATAATGACCCCCGAGACCCGCCTTCGATAGGTCCCGGAGTGGAAACCAGCACCAATGGTATAGAATCACACACAATATGGAAGGACTTACATTTTTTAATAGGATCAGGAGATAAGATAGGAACTCCAACAACACCAAAGATGAATGTAAATGTAATGCCGAAAGTAAACCATTCACATATGCATGTTCAAAAGTAAAAGATACAAGCCACAAGAACTCCAGAGGTAAAGTACCAAAAAAGGAAAACATAAAGAGAAACTACCTCAAGGTCTGAGCTAGTAGGGCCCCACACGATCCCTGAAGTCCTCCTGGAAACCTGAAAGCAGTTTTATATACATAGGGTTAGCATACAAGTATACTCAGTCGGGAAAACCAAAGACTCTCATGCACAAGTGGGGAGGCATTCTAATGCCCTGTGAGAAAAAGGAGATAACCAAAGCACATAGAAAGGAATACAATCCACCAAAGCCTCACCAAGTCACACTCCCTAAACAACCTAAGTCAAGTAAAGTATAGTAGTATCACATCGGTTTTTGGGTACCCCACACCAATTTACCACTGGTTATTGAAGTCATCCTACGCCTTGACCCAATCCCCCCATTTTTTCCGTAGTCCCACTACCTAACACCTGCCACACACACCTGGTCCACAACCACGCATCCCGCCCACAAACACCTGGGCCACAACAACTATCCCTCCCATAGACACCTAGGACTTAACAACCACATGTAACCATACCTGCAAACACCTAGGCCAGAACAACCACTTCCATGCCCGAAGACACCTGGGCCTCATCCCGAAGATACATTGGAAACAACTTGCCCGAAAACCGCTGGTCCAACCACCACACTACCCTGCCCAAAGATTCTTGGGCTAATAATGGACTTCAGGCCATCACAGCCTACCCGAAGAGTCTTGGTCTCTTCGGTAAAGGGGGCATAAAAGGAGCTAATAACCAGAAACTCATAGGAGTGTTGGGAAAAACACCCTCCCCCAAGAAATGGGGGTGTTCATCACTAAAGTCCTCAATTTGGGTATGGCGCGGATAAGAAATATAAATGCTACATATATATGTATAGGTAACAAGCACTCATCCCAAACTAGGGTTTCCAAAGACCAACCTAAACCCAAACAGCCGTGTGACTATTCATTTGAAAGAAACACCACACTCATGGCCAAGTCACAGCTCATCCACAAAATCAATTCCCCATTTAAATCGTTCTGGTTTCATTTTCAATAAAACCCATTTAATTGAATTCTAAACTACTGTGGAACTAGCAGGGGTAACCACAAGCCCGAGGAAAATAGAAACAGCCAACATCAACTTAAGCATTCACACCCGGTTCACTTGTAAAGTTACAACAAAAAAAGGGGATTAGTGAGATCCTTCAAAGTAATGGAACCAAAGAAACCCTCACAAAAGGGATAAGTGGGATCCCTAGAAGTACTAGAAACAATGAAAACCTTGAGACACATCCTCATGTCCCCAAAACCAGGAACCCATGATTTCTCAACAATAGAGGATCCCACCCAAGTTCATGTCACAGCAGAGCAACCATAAAGCTTCAGATGAACAACCAAAAACCGTACCACAATGGAGGATCTCATCCCCACCTACTTTCCCCCATAAGCATCTAGTATAAAAACACACCCACTAACAAAATATAATAGGGAAACTTCCAGGTTTAAGCACCTAATTCATTAGTTTCTTCTTCCTGTTGATTAACCAGGGTGACCACACAAGGGTTGATGTTCACTAGGCATCCATTTAACCAGCCGAGTATATGTGATTAACCAATTTCCATGTTGCAGTCATTTAGTCATCACAGAAGACATTGTTCATTAGTGTGAAAGAAAATACTACGAACTGTCATGATTTTTAGTGAGCATAGGCCCACACAATTCACAACACATATCAACATAAAAGAGTACAACAGAACATCGATCACACCCCCCTTCATTCCTTAAAGGTCCATTCATTATCTTCATTAGGTTTGGTTTCATCAATCCCCACAGAAAAAATAGCGTACCCACCCTGCATGATACACAGTATGCAAAGATGAAGGAAAATCCCTACCTAGTTGATCAAGGATCGAAGTGTTTCTCCACGCAGTAAGAACAAGGGATGCACTCCTTTTAGGGGAGGATATCTGTGGACTCCAAGAGGTGCAGAAAGCTCCAGCAGAGGCGCACCACAAACCACGAGAATAGAGGAACTCTAGGAACACCAAGAAGATGAATATAATCTAGCTGAGGAGAAGAAAAAAAAGAAGAAACTCTAGTGGGATATATAAAGAGAATATCCTACTGTTACAGGATATGGAATTTTGAATTACTAGAAAGTCGAATCACGGTTTCCTACATGGTTGTGCTGTTACCCATAATGACATTATTTTGTTATTTAATATCCCCCATCAGGGAGGTTTCTCGGCATTTTCAAGTATTAATTATAGGATTTAAATGGCTTTGAAAGGTTATTTTATCGTCTTTATGTCAAAAGATATGTTGCGGGAGTGGAAAAGTCAGAAGCATGAAAAAGAACGAAGAGGACATGGTACCACCGTCTTGGTGCCACACTCACGGTTCCACCATTTTAGTGGGGTCGTGTTTTTGGCATAGTAATGGGCCAGGAGGGTATGGTCCATTACACATATTACATATCACATGTTTTGTTAATTGAATAAGAGATTAAATTTAATTATTTTAGTGGATTGATAATCATAAAATGAATTAAAATAATTCATATTACCTGTAATTATATTCTCATGTTGATTAATCAATTTCTATTTTTTGGAAACAACAACCTGGACTCAAAATTTACAATTTTTAGAGGAACACCATAAATTTAAAACTTATATTAAATTCTCTAAGTCAATATATTTTCAATGACATTTTAATTATAATTATTTAAAATACATGGAGTGTAAGAGACAATAGATATTTTTTTTGGGAACAAATAAATAAGAATTCTAGTTCTATAGAGGATATGGGTGATTTTTTGTATCGCATATTTCATAGTATTTACATAGAAGGAATTCAAGTAAAAACATAATGATTTCTCTTTTCTTGTTATTTATTATGTACATTATCATGAAAAGTTAAATGTTACGTTATATTCAGAGTATAAAAATTTTCATCAACCCATAGTGGTACATAGGAGGAATTTTAAGGAAATTGAGGAAAACCTAAAATCTTATTTTCTAGAGATAATGGAATCCCAATTCCATAAGTAGTATTTTTAGTTATTTGTATAAATAATATTTTATGATGTTGGGTTGAATGACTTCAAAATCCACTATTTACTATGATGTTTTGTTGTATTAATGTAATAAAAATATAACTTAATAAACCACATAAATATCTTATCTCCAAAATTCATATCATTCATTTTCCTAATATAGTATATCATTCCTTTTAGTTCAAATTAATTTTTATGAAAAATTATTAGACAAGTTATTTAAATTGAATAAAATCATGAATTTTATAATTGGATCATCATGTTCAACATTGATATTATAACATAAATTAGTTATACGATAGAAATATTAAAATTTCACTTAATCAATCATCATCATATCAATATAATATATAAATCAAAAATCAATTCCAATGTTTCGATCACTATGTATGCTGATATTTTTCCCGTTTTGTAGTCATTATTATTTAATTATATACACATATAAAGGATTGTTTCTTCTATTTTAATTTTCACCCCACCACCAAATGTTGAACCTTTAATAAAAATTTATGACAAAAAAGGATAGGTCATAAGTGTTAATATATTCTAACTATGCATTATTCAATAGATATTTATATAATTAGTTCTGAATCTTTCTGTTTGGATCCAATGATAATAATATTATTATCACAAAATTAATGAAAATATTATTAATATATTCCCTTTAAATTTTAATATCCATAATTTTAGTTTATATACGGATATATATATTTACACATCAAAATATTATGAGTTAAAATTCTAAAATTTGATGAATATAGTAGTAATGATTTTTGTCAAAAACAATTATTAAAAATTTCCATTATATACACAATTTTACATTAATATAGACTAAAATTTCATTCAATGATATATTTTTAGATCCTTCCTGGGATATACTGATTAGAGAATTTACATAACCTATTTACATAATGTATATACATTATCGTATAAGAGTATTTGGATTCTGTTATTTGTACATAATTAATATATTTCTAGAAAAAAAAATTTATCAATATTTCAATGTAAATAACATTTAGAAACATACTACACCCATAATAACTATAATCTATAGTGTATATGGGTTTTTAATATTTATTTTTTTAAATAAAAAAATATTAATTAAGTGTAATTTGGAAGAAAAAAATTAAATTAATATAACTGAACAATATATGTTGAATATAAACATTACTTAACACTTGATATATAGTAAGTGTTTCTATGATTTTTTTAATATTTCATATAATTGTATCAATCAAACATAGTTTTCTATATATGGATAATATAATATTATTATATATACTCCCATATAATGATTTGTTTATTATTAATCAATGAATGTTAATGATGATAAAGGTTTTTCATTTTTAGTATGTCCTAACTGAGGTAATTCGGGAAATGATTAAAATGAATATAGAATAATGAATTGAGTAACTATATCTATTATAACTATACATGGAAATAAAATAAAAATATAGGTGAAATTTATAATCTATATCATGATAATGATGTAACGAACATCATATATTTCATGAATTTATTCTCAATAAATGATCCGTGAAATTACTAATATATTATAATAGAATGATTCATAAAAATAAAGGATTAAAAAGGAATAAAATAATTTGACCCTACATGAATTGAAAATCTATATATTATATCCATATTTTTGGAGAAAATATTAAGTGAAAATAATAATAAAGACGAATAATAATATGTATATCAATATAAATATTTGATCCTTCTCTTTCCCCAAAGATGTAATAACATGTATAGAAAGAAACATGACCCCTTTTGGTATGAAAATATGATTATTATTTTTGTTCAATATAAATTACTATAAATATTATCGATATTTGATAAGAAATAACTTCAATAGAAATAATTGATTATTAAATATATATATTCAAAATTAAAAATGTTAAAACAATATAGTGTAATTTTTATATTCTCATACAAAAGAGTATGAATGCAATAAAAATCATTGATATATAGTTTACTAGATAAAAAAAGTTACATTATTTATTACAAGAGGATATAATGGTCTATCATTTTTATATTAAATATAAAATCATAAAATTATACTAATTTGGGAATAAATTATAAATAAAATATATTTATGAGATGTGTTTTAATATAAAAATTATAAAAATAATAAAAATACTATAAAGGAATGGAATTTGGATTCAAATATCTATATAACATATCACTATCAATTTAAACTAGTATGAAATGTTATTCTACAAACCGTAATAAAACATTGTTTATTTCAAAATAGAATTCAAATGAGTATTAGGTCAATATCATCCAATTATTTTATATATAGAAACATCATTCCTCCATTTAAAAAACAAACCAAGACAATAGATTTTTTGGATAAGATATAAAATATTAAAATGCATGGATAATATTCGATAATGATATATATCAAAGAAAAAATATATAAACTAAAATAATAAAATTTATAATTTTTCATAAAAAAATTAATGATTTATATTATTGACATAACTATTATATAAATAATTATTAATGATCTATGTAGTATACATTTTTTGGATGTTATTTAATTGGATATTTAAATAGGTGTATGTAACGTATATTGGGAAAAATGAATTCATAACCCCTAGGATTATAATAATTTTTTTACATTAATGGTCATGCCTACTTTTTAGTATATATAATAAAACATATATTAATAATTTATTAAGTAAATAATTTTTTACATAAATATCATCAAATGAATCATATAAAATTCAACAATATTTATAAAATTATATAGAAATACAGCAAGCCCACAATCTGTCTAATAAGAATAAAATAATAATAATCTTAGACTGTAGATATAAAGTGATATGAAATATAAAAAATAATATTTTTATATTACTCTAATATAAAATCTTATATGTATAAATAATGAGAAACAATTTTAATATAATGTGACAATAAAAAATACAGCTACATATTCCCATTATAGTGTTTTCAGAAACAATTATATTCTACAATTTCAAATTGAGTTAGGAGAATAAAAATAAGGTGTCCTATATTAAAATTTATTACTTTAATAATATATGTATCAATAATTAAATTTACTATATATGTATATATATTTGAATTATCATAAAATGAGTACAATGGTAATTCCAAAATATAATTTATATATCATTAAATTAAATATTAGTTATAATATCGACACGTTGTGGGATATTTCAAGAAAATAAATTAAAAATAATTTAGTACAATGTAATTTGAATATAAAAAATGATTTATATTTCAAAAAAATAGATAGAGAAAATCAATTTATATTTTGTTATTTTAATTGATAAAGGGGATTTGGCTAGTGAATTTTTTTCATTGTTATATTTTTTAGAGTTCAACATGATTTTTGTTGTGTTGTGGTACACAAATGGTGAATAATGAATTTTGAGAAATTAATGATAAAATTTTTATGAATAATAGTTATTAAATTTTTATCAATATGTATTTAACATAATTATATTTAATATATCACAATTATTCTTAAATATATATTCTTTAATCTTGAAATTAATTAAAATAATGTCATTTATAGTAATGTTATATGAATATATAAATAAAATAATTTTCCATGAAAAAATTACACACATAAACATACATATTTTTTATAAAAAGTTGATAAAATTGATAAATTATATTTTATGAATGGATATAATTTGAATATAAATTTATATCCATATTAAATTTATTATTTTTGAAATTATGATGTGAATAAAGATCAAATTAGGTAATTATATGAATATTAGTTTTCATAGAGTCATTTAAAATGTCAACATAGTTTCATTTCACTATTAAAATTATTAACAATTAGGGGTTTCCATACATTTTTAAAAAATAATTAGTGGTTTCTTATAAAGTTATGTAGGTAATTGTTTACCAATTGGTAAAATGTTATCCCCTCTAGAATCATACATACATTCTAGGAAGAATATTATAATTTCATGACAAATCCCCTAATGGTGATATACATTAGTAATAGTTTGATGACATATATATCAATATCCATTTATAAATAATTAATTAAAAATGGGAAAATTAAAATTTTGAATGAGGATTAAGTGAAATGACTGTGGAATGATATTTTTTCATGATTAATATATTGATTTTATGAAAAAAAAAATCAATGAAAATATTTATTATTTTCATACAAATATTTATGGCTGTCATTTAATCCCATTTTTTTACCTCCTCCATAATTACACATATAATAATGTTTTGTTGAATTATTTTGAGTTATTGTATTTAACATAAATTAAACTTAGCTTGTTTTACAAGAAATGTGATCTTATGAAATGTCATAATGAACTCCTAATGTTGACAATAAAAAATAAAGATATTTTAATAGGTGAATTATGATAATTAATATAGATATGAATATTTAACATGATTTTTAATTTTATTTTTAAAAAATAATGTAATAGTTTGATAGATTTGGATTTTAATATTTTTTACATGGTTCAATAATTTGTAATATTTCATTATTGATTTATGTGATTTTGTTTTTCTCTCATATTGATGTTGATTAGTATAAGATTTTCCATTTCAGTAACATTTTCCACAAACCAGATTTTTTAATATGAATTAATTATATAAGGATATCAGATCTACATGTGGTTATAAAAACTATTTATGGAAGTGATATATTGAGATATTATTATACATAGTTTTTATTAATATTATAAAACAACTATTTCACATGCATCATTTAGCATTATATAACTAACTAATGTTTGTGTTTTGGTGAAATGATACATCATATAATGCGGTGTCAAATTAAAGAAATAATTGTTCTTGTTTGGAATATTATACCAATATACTATATCTACCCAATAGATATACCAAAATAGAAATTTGAAATTATAGTGTGAATAATTTTTATTATTGGTATATAGGACACATTTTCATTCATCTAATTTTACTTATTTTGAGTATGGAAAATATATATTATATATAATGCTCATGAAGGAGTGATTTTAGTATTAAATTCATTGAAATGATATGGAATTTAATATATTTTGTTTTTATTTTTTTATATATTTATAAATTAGTATGATATATTCAACTATAAAAACATTGAATACCCAATATATATTCTTTCTATAAAATTTTTAAACGATTAAACTATGATATTATGAAATTGTTTTTCTAAAATATAGTTTATAATGTTGGATAGTAAAACTGGATATCGATGTTGAGATCAAAAAAATCATGTCCAGATCCCCTAATAATATAATTAAAATTATTAATTAGGTTTATATCATTACGGGTTCACTATATAGCATCATAAGATGATTTTATGTTTAACCCCCCAAACCCATGATGATTGAAACTCTTACATTGTCATTTTATCGATCCACCAACCACCATAGAATCAAGAAAATCAATAATAATAAAATTATGAAGGATAATTGTGTAATACAATAAATTATAAAATGAAAAAATTTATCTAAATTAGCGAAAAAATAGATATATTATAACGTGAATAAAATCCCATAGAAACACCCCCATTCAAATGAATAAAAAATTCCTAAAACAATATCTTCTTGTATAACTATTATAATCAATTAAATTCAAAATTATAATGTTCCTTGGAACCATTCAAAATAAAAATTATATAAGGGGATTTTGAATTTTATTATTATTAAAAAATATTGTTATTTATCTTTGAATATACAAACCCCCCATCCTTTTTAAACAAATATTGATGAAATATTTTTTTTTTGGGAAAAATTTCAAAAACTATGAAATTTTATTTATTAAAATTAATAAAAACAAATTTAAATATTATATTATTGTTTTTTATTTAAAAAGAGTCATAATATAAACTCTTTATCATATAATTACTTATGTTTAACTTATAAATTCACCTCAATACCATGTAATATCTTATCCCAAGCCATACCCATTTCGAAACTCCTAATCTTTATTGAATTGACTCTAGTGTACTAATTTAAATAATTAAAATTTTTAATTACAATATAAAGTTATTCACAATAATTTATCATTATTATTTGAAATTAATAAAAACTAGAAAATTTTTTATTAATATATCTGAAAAAATTATAATGATTTTTATTTTATAAAAATGCGTTAATTTGAATAATAGAATTTGAGTTATCAAAATTTATAAAATGATTGTTTGAATGATATGAAACATAATTTAATCATAATGTATAAGTGAAATTAATATTTATTGACCATTATATATCATTACTCCACCCATATTCAAAATATAAAAATAATTTTATTTATATAACTCACATATAAATAAAAAATATTAGAATATATGTAAAATTAATAAAATAATCCAGAATTATTTATTGATCTAAATTAAAAATATAATGGCCTAAATAAAATTTCATTTAACTCATATACAATCTAAAAAACAATTCCTTATCCACACTATTTACCATAATTAACAAATTACCCATGATATGTTTATTTTTAGAATGAATAATGAATGGATGATTATCCGAAAATATTATATCATAAATACAAAAATCCATTGATCAATTCCGAAATTAATCCACTTATTGGGGGAATTATTATTCCAGACCACCCTATGTTACTAAATATGACTATATATTAATTTATAATAAAACATAGTTATAAAATATTGGATTGATTATTTTTTTTAAACATTTATGAAAACAAAAAAAATCATAGTTTCTTGATATAGACTATTACATTGCATTAAATACCATATACTTCCTACTTCATTAACACCAAAATGAACACTATCAATAAATAGTTTCTAGGATCATAAGTGACAATAATTTTAGTAAAATATCATTTCACTCAAAATTGCCTCTATATATCATTAAACACTTAACCACATTAAAAATAATAAAATAATTAAAATCCAACAATAAATAATTATCATCAAACAAGACATTAATCTTATTGTTTCATCTAAAATGTATATATCCAATTTTGAAACTACAAGAATTATTATATCTCTTAAAAATTTCCATTATATTCATGGATATATTTCCAAAAAAACACCTCTTCCTACTTATGGTTTATATTATATAATATTTTTCAACTTTATTGTATAATTATTATTTAAAATTAAACCATACAAAAATATATTTGATCATGGAACAGATATTTATAAACCCATCCATATATATAAAAAAACTGCATTTTACACAAAAAAATCACAACTAGAATTACCTTCCATTTTAAAATAATTGTGTGTATTGTAATAAATAAAACTAATACACCCCTAGAGAATTGATTTTCTACATGATCTACACAATTTAGTATCCATGTTCACTATAAAATTTAATAATTTAGTATGAACATTCCACCTTTTTGAAAACCATATCAATAAAAAAGAAAATATATGAAAATAATCCCATTGCGATACCATTACATTTTGTTATCCATAATAGTAATCATAAAAATAATAAGATAATCCATCCAACATGAAGCCGTATAATAAACAACGTAAATTAATACCCAATATATTTAAATTATCATGGAATATATTGATGAATTATTATTATAAGATAAACATGAAATATAATCATAAACCACATAGTAATATCACCTAGATACATATTGAAAAATACTATAAATTTATCCTAACATGGATTATTTGGCCAATACAAATTATATCATAAAAACAGAATTCATAATTCTTCCTCACATAGTGGAGTTAATTTTAATCAGATTCCAAATACTATATAATATTTTGATGATAAAATATATAATAGATATGATACAAATATCATTATTAAATATTAATCATCAAATACTCCACAAAATGTTGTATAACAATACATCACATTATCAAAATAATATAAATAATTTTTATCAATTTAGTGACATATATAGAACGAATGTCTATTCACTATAAAAAAATATCACTAAAGTGTTCTAACAACAAATAAAAAACTATAACCCCTTTGTTCAAACACAAAATAATGATCCAAATTCTTATATTTGTTGAATATTTATTTTCCATATAATTTAATTCATCATATAAAAAATATGAATTAATATAAATTAACTCATTACCTTGAGTGATTAATAATATATTGTCCCACTCACTACACCTCATAATATAGAGACCCTATACTTTCATACAAATATATATGACATCATTTTTATTGAATATTCATTATATTATTGAAATTGACACCTAATTAAGACAATAGTTTAATGTATTTGGAATCATGTGAAGACAATTATCTCATCTATATTTAATCTAAATAATCTCTTACTATGATCATTATCAATATCACTTTATTTAATATTTCACATGAAATATATTTATCAACATCCTTGAGAAAATAAATATATTAAATAGTGATCATAAATTAGAAGTATGTGTAAAAATGGTGATGCATAATCATAACATGAACATATTGGTATGTTAACATTATAAAAAAAATTTAAAATTGTATCCTTCATATCAATAATAATAATCATGTGAAATGTAATAATGTCTCATAGTTCATAAGGTATGAGTCTTGATGGAATCATAGAAAATGAGCCTTTAGATAATAACATTGGAATAAGACACATAATTTTTGATGAAAAATAATCTTTGAAAATCTTGTATAATTGTTACCTATAAAGACATTCATATCCTATTAGTATTTGTAAATATTGAAATTTACCTACTACAAGTATGTTATGGCCTCCTATGTACCTATTTTGGGCTTCATATAACCTTCTATGTACCTGTTAGGCATATATAAAAGTAATCATTAAGCAATTTATTAGAGGGATATATAAGACCAAACTATCTCATAGTTAAAATCTTATTTATTTGTGGCACATGTTCATAAACCATTCATTATATCATAACAAATGAAATGGAGTGCATTTCACAAAAATTATATCATATCATAACATGGGGAAAATAAAGAGGTTTCATAATAATTTCATCATTTAATATTAGAATTCACCAGGAAAATTAATAAGATTTAATGAGATTTCATTCCTGATATAATCCATTGAAAATAAATGGGGTTCATAATCATCATGTCAAAAAATCAATTTACAGAAATAATAATAACTATATCATTTGATAACGTAAAAAATAATGTTGATGTGTCATCAAATGATTCCATATTATATGGAGAATGAAATTTAATGAAAATAACTTCAAACATTTATTGATGGTATTAACATTTAATTTATAGTAAATTTCTAAAAATAAACAAATTATCAAAAATAATTTATTTGATTGTTATGTTGAAAACATATAAATGAATTATTAAAAATCATCAAAGAAATTCTTTTGGGACATAACCTTTTTCAATTGAATAAAACATTTAAAACATATAAAATGTTAAAATTCATTTTCTATGAACATTAAAATTAAAACGTATCATAAAAGATTTAGGGATAATAATATTAATGGTGGCATGTTTATTTTCTCTTGCTATACACGACAAGGTAATGAATCCTTTAACATTTTCAATATGATAAAAATATGCGTTGATTGGAAAACAAGATGAATATTAGCTTTTAAAAAAATTCTAAAAAAAATTCTGTCATGGGTATTAGTTCGATTAAAATACCACGGATATAATAATTCTTTTATGAAAGCATTTTTAGAAAACATTATTTTGGTTGAAAAAACATTCTCGAATCAGAGGAGAAATAATATGGGGTTATCATAATAATACTTGACCAATAATTTTCGTTATTGATGAGTAGAATAATTTTATCATTACATTAAAATATTATAAAACCACATATATAATATTATTGATAAATTTCATTAGAGGCCGGTAAAAAATTAATTTATAAAAACATAATTATATATAATCTCGATAAATGATGATATTGTAACATAAAATAATTATCGCATACATAAATATTAACAATAATACAAATGAAGAATAATATAAAATGGAATATAAAATATTGTGAGGATAAATAAATTCATTGTATTAAATTTCATAGGGGATTTATATACGCCTTGAAAAATTATATATGTTTATAACATATTGTATGTCTTGGAGATGGAAAAGTGAGTAAAACATTTCATAACATAAGTCTTGAGTTATGTCACACACATTCAATACAACCATGTAATAAATATTATTTATTATAAATCTACTAGTGAACAATATTTATTTATATCATTCCATATATTATTTTTTAATGACTGTTTATTAACAGTTTCTTAACAATTCAGTGTTACTCTCACGTTTCAGGTTAATATCACTTTGTTCTTCATGTATGTATTGGATGGTTCTTTTAGGTTTTACTATATTGGACATTGTTTTATAATATCCTGAATTTTAATCATGACTTATATATCCGATATATTCACTATATTTTTATTTATAATCATCGATAAAATTTAGTTATTTGAAATGATATACACCATTCATGGAGATAGTAGGATGTACACATAAATGTTGTATCTAGTTGTTTTTCTTTTTAATAAAATAATAGTAAATGATATATTATCATTAGAGAAAAAAAATTATCGTACTTATCACATATTTATATTTACCTTTTTTTACATTCCATTCAATGCATGAATTAATCACATCGCTTCGCGAGGTGATAGATCGTCGTACACATGGGAGACGTTGTCATATTCCAACAAAATGAAATCATGATTGGTTATGTGAATAATATTTCAATTAGCATAATAATATCATAAATATCATATATAAGCAATTAATACATCATTATTTTCATCCTTGGGATGTGGTGATGGAATCATGAATGACATCGGTTCATGGAACGATAGTCCGCCTTACACAAGAATAATTTTTTCGTAACCCTTTGAATTTAAGTAGAGATAGTTTTGGGTAATTAAATTTTAATAAAACTTATATGAATAACAATGTTATTAATGTTATTTTCTTTAAATGGTGTATAATATTTTATGTAGTTGGAGAAAGAAATAAAAAAATGCATGTTTGTGAACATTACATCTTTTTTCAAATATCCCCCATAGTTTTTCAGTAAATGACTCCATAGGATAGCATTATGTACAAAATAAGAGTTCAATGATGAGGGTATTTAAAATTGGATTGTAATTTTATGAATTGGTTTTTTATTTATTTTATAAAAAAGGTGTAGGTTATAGAGTATTTTTAAAAATTGGTCTGAAGATGCCTGGACCATGTTCATGCATCTTTGGTGCGGGGAGATGCGTGAATAGGGTTTAGGAATCCATCGCAGATTTGATAAAAGATGCGTGAACCCCGTCCATGCATCTCTTCATACTAGAAATCTTGAACGTAGTTCATTTATCCTATATAAAGTTTTAATTTTTTATTTTAGTTTTCTATTTTTTATATATTTATTATTATTATTATTATTTTACATTACTTGCAATTTAATATCCGGTAGTACTCCCATTACAGTTGTCTGAATTCTAAAAGAGACCCTCACCCAGGGCTCTTTTTAATAAGAGGGCAGGCCTTGGAAATCATTCTGCATTTTTGATGTGGGATTCATGTTCTTCCTTTCCTACGCATAACAATCAGCATTTCTGATGTGAGATTCTGTTTCAAGTACGTGATTTTGAAAGACTATAAAATACAAACAATAAGTCCAATATAAATGAAACATAAAACATGGATTAAAGATAAAATAAATTCTTAAAAATAAAAAGAATTTTGTAATGAATATTGATGAATACTACTTTATAAGCTTTCAAAACCACCAACATGAAACTTAAAAATGTTTCATGTACGTGTATTTGAAAGTATCTAAAATAAAAACTATAACACCAATATGAATGAAACATAAAACATGGTTTCAACATATAAGAAATAATTGAAAATAAGAATAATTTCATAAAAAATGTTGATGAAAAATAATTTATATGTTTTCAAAACCACTAACATGAAACTTAAAAAGCTTTCAACTGCGTGGCTTTGAAAGCATATAATATAATAACTATAAGATCAATTTAAATAAAAATCAAATCATCGATTAAACATATAATAAATAGGTAATAATTAATTAGTTAATTTTTAATATAATTTTTTATTATATAATTATTAGTCAATTACGAATATCATTATTAGTTATATAATTATTAATTAGTAATATAATTATAATTTATATAATAATTAATTAGTTGATTTCTAATATAATTATTAATTATATAATAATTAATCTATTAATTTTTAATAGAATTATTAATTATATAATAATTATTTAGTTAATTAGTAATATAATTATCAATTATATAATAATCAAGTATTTTTTATGTAATATAATTATTATGTATATAATAATTCATTAGTTAATTAATAATTAGTAATATAACAAATATTTATAACTATTCATTATAATTATTAGTTACTAATTATTAATAATTAATTATATAATAAATGATTAGTTAATTAGTAATATAATTATTTATTATATAACAACTAATTATTTAATTATTAATATAATTAATAATTAATCTTATAATTATTAATTATATAATTAATAAGTAATGATTATTTATAATAATTACATTACTCATTAACTAATTAATTGTTATATAATAAATTTTTAATAAGTAATAATTATATTTGTAATTAACTATTTAATTATTATATAATTAACAGTTAATAATTATATTACTAATATTAATTAAGAATTATATTATTAATTTAAATTAATAATTATATTATTAATTAAAATTAAAAAATATATTAAAAATTAGCTAATTAATTGTTATATATATAATAATTAATAATTAAAAATTAAAAATTATACGAATAATTATAATAATAATTATATTACTAATTAACAACTTAATTATTATATAATAAATAATTAAAAGTTATAACTGGTAATTATATAAATAATTAAAATTAATAATTATATGACTGATTAAGAAATTACTTAATATACAATTAATAATTAATAATTATTATTAATAGTTTTAATATGAATTAATTATTTTATTATTAACACTTATATTAAAAATTTACTAAATAATTATTATATAATTTTTTTACTAATTAACTAATTATTTATTTTATATTTATAATTAATAATTATAATTATTAATTATATTACTAATTAACTAATAAATTATTATATAATTAATAATTACTAATTTTAATTAATAATCAAATTATTAATTATAATTTATATTGATATTACTACTTAACTAAATAATTATTATATAATTAATAACTAATAATTATACTTAATAATAATAATGAATGATTATAAATAATAAATATACAGAATAATTATAATTATTAATTATATTAGTAATTAATTATTTACTATATAATTAATAACTATAATACAAATTAACTAACTAATTATTATATAATAAATAATAAATAATTATATTTAATAATTATATTACTAATTAACTAATTAATTTTTATATAATTAATAGTTAATTATTATATAATTATTTTAATTATTAACTAATTATTTATTCTATTTTATAAATTAATAATTAATATTTAATATTTAATGATTATATTAATTATAAAATAATTAATAATATTATTACTAATTAACTAAATAATTATTAATTATTTTTAATATGTTGAATCCATATTTTAATTTTTATTTATATTGGTTTAATATTCCGAAAACATTTTTATGTTTCATATTGGTGGTTTTGGAAGCTTCTAAAATATTTTTCATCTTTATTTTTTACGAAATTATTTTAATTTTCAACTATTTATTATATGTTTAATCAATTTTTTATGTTTTATACATATTGGTCTTATAGTTTTTATTTTATAGTATTTTGAAGAAACTTACTTGAAACATTTTTAAGTATCCAGTTGGTGGTTTTGAATGATTATAAATTATTTTTCCTCAACAATTTTTATGAAATTATTTTTATTTTAAACTATTTCCTATATGTTTAATCATTGTATTATGTTTCATTTATATTGGCCTTATAGTTTTTATTTTATAGTCTTTTAATGATAGGTTCTTGGAATAGGATCCCACATCAGAAATGCCGATTGTTTGGCGCAGGAAATAGAGAACCTAAATACCACATCAGAAATGCATATTGATTTTTAGGACAAGCCCTCATATAAAAGAGAGCCTTGGGTGAGGGTCCCTATTAGAATCAAGAAAATTGTAATGATAGTACTTCTAGATATTAAATAATAGATAAATTCTATATAAATTTTTTGTTATCTATATATATATATATATAAACAAGACAAAGAAAAAATTAAAATAAAAAATTTTAAAAATACATAAAAAAAATGGAAACATTCTGTACGATCCATGAAAGGGGTTCACGCATCTTTCATAAAGTTTGAAAAGGATGTGTGAACCTCGTTCATGGTTCTTGGTGGGGGGGGGGAGATGCGTGAACGAGGTTCACGCATCCTTTATCGAACCTGTGAGGGTTGCGCGAACCTTATTAATGCATCTCTTCAAGCCAAGGATTCATGAACGAGTCCGACACATTTTGAGACCTATTTTTTAAAAATACTCGTAACCCTACATCTTTTTTGAAATATTTCTTAAAAAACCCCATTTATAAAATTAACACTTATTTTGATGGTCTTGAATTATTAAAAAATATTTGAAGGGGGGGAGTGGATTGGAAAAGACGTATCCTTTCAAAAGGGAGGTGAGTAGCACAACTTTTATTTTATTAAGGAATTAATGGCACATAATGTTGTTTCTATGTCACAAGGATTAAATAATTGAATATTTTAAATAATATAGTACAAAAAGTAAATTTATGGAAATATAGTAGTTTATGGACATGTTTAGTTTTATCTTTGGTGCTTATAAATTTGGTATAATTCGTGGTAACCCCATTTAAACCGTAACTCTGGTAAATAATTTTTATAGTATTTTCTACTAATTTATGTAAAAAATTATATTTTTGTTAAAAAATTATTCATATTAACATGAATCCAAAAAATGATTTCATTTTTCAAAATTAAAGTCACATGAGTGGAAAATTAAAATTAAATATAATGAGATAGATTCCATCAGAATGACAGATTTTGAAGAGTAAATGATTATGTGTTTTCTATCTTTTTATATCTAAATTGATTATAAAATTTATTCAAATTAGAAAAATTAGATTAAATAATTTTTCAATGAAATAATTTTATATTTATGAAACATTAAAATATAATTTAAATTTATAAATAAATTATTCATAATGAATGTTTTCAAATAATATTAAAAAATTTGACTATTAATTAAAAAACGAAACCTTTTATAAAAACCCAAAAAAATTCAACCGGTGAAAATTTAGACAATGAGATCTATAAAAAGAAAACTATATCGTCAAATTAATTTCATATTAGCGTAATTATTAGATTTTATTATTAATCAAAAAAGTAAATAATTTTTTTGTGAAAACATTATTTTGGAAAAATTTACATAAATTTACTAATATTAATTTAATTTTTATCAATATTTTACCACTATATAAAAAAATTTCTAATATTTATGTTTTATTTATTACAATTTATATCATTATTTTAACACAGGTTATAATCATTACATTTATATTACTACATTAATAACATATCTTTGTTTTGTTAAATCATTGAGTCCTATGTAGCATCAACAAAAAAAATTTTGTTTATAGTGAATGTTTAAAATGGTGTTTCCTGTAGAAATAATATAATTGGTTATTTTCTGTAACAATAGATATCACATAAATTTTATTTAATAAAAAATCCATAAATACTCATTTTTATTGATTCTACCTAAATTTGATTGAATTTCATCCTCTAAATTCATCTCAATGATAAAAAAATTGTTGATACTACTACCTTATCTTATCTTAATGTTTCAATGTATCTACCTTGAACTGTTTGATTCACCAAAAAATAATTTAGTATCCAAGTGGTCTTGTTTTTTATAAAATTTTCTTGATGATAAAAAATATCCACGAGTTATTCCTCATTATAAAAATCATACATCGTGGTATGGAATCTGTTTTTAGTACATATAAATTATCTAGTATGCACTTCCTCAGGAGAGATACAAGGAACACCTCATGGACATATGAGTGGTTTTATGGTGTGATGGACAATATTATAATATCACGATATGAACAAGTGTTTCAACGGGGATACTATACCTAAATATCAATTTATCATTCTTATTAAATCTCTTAACCATATTCCTTGAAAAAATACATAGAAAAAATATCATCAGCATCAAATTCTCGTTCACTATGATGATTATCAATATACATTTATTTCAACTCAGAGATACCTTGATGTATTATGGAATGACTCTTACATTCACAACCATTTCATCATCTATATTAGGATTTAATTAATTTCATTCTTCGCCATAAATTAAGCATGTTATTGATATAAATTTCATTCCACAGTGGGAAACATTATAATTTATAATAAATATTTTGTAAATGATATTATTCTATGTAAAATAAACTAGTGATTTATTTATACCAACTACTATTGAAATCCAATGAACAATATCTGAACATAACATTTAAGGATTGAATTATTCATTCAAACTGACCATCTATCTGAGGATGATAATAAGTTTTGAAACTCAACATCATACCAAGTTCTTATTAAAGTATTTCTTATATAATTAGGTAAACATTAGATATTGATTTAAAAAAATGAATGTGGTACTATATACACCCTAACCGCTTCATAAATATAAATCCTAGAAAATTTCTCTATAGTGATAACTTCTAAATAACAATGATGTTTTCTGAATTAGTAAGGTGTTTTATTACATGCCATATATAATAATACCCTCTATACTTTTTGTAGAGTACTATGAAAAAATTCATGGTAATGTTTTCTCATTTTAATTTTGGTATATGTAATAGATGTTACATCCCATTTTATTTTTTTCATTCATCCAGAACATTAAAAATATCAAAATAACATGACAAAAACTATTTAATTTCTCTCTTTATTTCATCCCACCAAAAATATTATTTCATATATTTATTTATCATCTTAATTAATTTATAGATAATGAATGATGAAATATGACCATATTCTATCAACTGCATTAAATATGGTATTTATGGAATTCATACATGCTTCATAAACCTTATCATTCCATAATGATCAATGTCAAACTACTTAGTATTTCAAACCATTTTTTTCATCTCTATATCTTCTTAATAGGAATCTTTAATTTCACATGGATATATGGTTCAATATTTAATTCGTAATGAAAATATATTTTGTTATACATATGTATTTTCAGATCCATTCTTTTCAAAATAAAAAAAATTGATAATTTATAATCCCTATAATTGAAAATATTTTTTTCTCTTCTTAACTCACAACATCGGGCACATTATTCCGCTTCCTAGGGTGATAATCTATTATGTAGTCATAATATTTTGTCATGTTTAACCAATTTCTATATAAATATCCAAATTCATCTATGTTAATATATAAATTGAACATATATTATTGGAATATATATACCATGTTCTTCTATAAAAATAATTCCACCATATATGAAATTGAAAAAATACTATAGATAACCCTAATCATGAGATGGCTAATTATTATTAGGAATATTAAATTTTCAATATTCATAATCCATAACTATTTTTTATGCATTATAACACATCTAAAAAACAACATGGATGCATCACAATAGATTACAAACCCTTATCCACTCTAGGATAATGTATGAACTTGTATGCTAACAAATCATAAATTTAGGTACTTGAATTTTGACGTACATTCATTTATACAAAGTAACTTAACTTTCTTTATAGTTAACAAGGTGGGTGGAATAGATATTAATTATAACCTATCTAGAACCCATTGGAAATATCTAACTAATCCGAGATAACTATGGATATCCATCACAAGGTTTGGTTTAGGAAAACATTCAATGGAATTAATTTTTTCGAATATTTTAATATATAATATCATTTTATTATTTGAAAAAAAAAATATATTTTCATCCAAAATTCACATGTTGTAAATTTTCATATATTTTTTCTTCCATAGAACATTATGTTATATTCTTAATTTCTAATCATGATCCTTCATTATCACTAAATAGATATGAATATTTTATATAAATACTAACATAAACTCGTGATATTATTATGTAGGGACTCTATTCGTGAAATACATGATGATTAAATGAAATTAGTAAGACACAATGGTATCATTCTATTTTCATAATGTTCATATATTTTATGGATTAAATTATTGCTTGTATACTTCTTCATGACCATTAATAGATGATATCCATAACCAATTCCAGTCTTGAAGATGTATTAAGAACTACACAATTGATCAAACAATTCATCAATATAAGTATGATGATTCATGTTCATAATTGGGATCCTTTTTAGATCAAAAATAAAAATAATGTCTCATTGTAAAATATATATTTTTAAAAAGAACAGGTGTACCCAAAGATGACACACATTAATAAAAGAATCAAATATCAATGATATCAATAATTTTTTTATTTTTTTCCAACAACAGTATTAGGAAAATTATATATGGAGTCTTTGAATTGGTTTGAAACCATATATGAGTTGTATTGAGAATATAACATCACATATTGGTTGAAGGCTACAAAAAATTTTGAAAGTGAATAAAAAAATTCTCAATAATTTCAATATCATAGTTTTCATCTTTTTCCCCAACCATTTGAGAAAAACAAAAAATTTGAATGTAAATTATAACCCATAAAATCGATGTCATTCATATTAGGTGTTTTTACTTATTGTCATATTGATATATTATCAAATGTTATTATTAAGTATAAAATTAATCTTCCCTTATTCATGTGGGATTTATGTTGACAAAGGGAATCCATGCCAATGATGACTTAAAATTAAAATAGAGGTAGAATTAAAATAATATTTGGAAACATGTTCCCACCAATATAAACCAGATATGAATAAAAGAATAAAGATTTGATCATGTTACTATTAGGCGTTTTGATGGATAATTACTTATATAATCATTTTGTTTCCATATTCATGAACATATAAAAATCATTTGATTTTAATTTATTTTTAATTTAGAATTTAGATAACGCATTAATTGTTCTAGAGTGGTAGTAGGTTCCCCTTTCACCACATTGTTATGACACCCCTCATCAAAATAGTTACTACATGAGGTTTCCCCTTTTCCCTTAACAAAAGATGCTAGTCGCATTGATTTCATTTATTAAATATATTATTTGGACACCTATTATAATAACTCCCAAAATATAATCATTTTAACCACTAGAGTGTGGTTGGTGCATTCTGTGGATATTTATCATTATTTGTATCCTTATCTATCTTTTTCCCATAACTTTTGAAGTCAATTTATCATTGACCATTCCTTAAACTCATATAAAAAATTATTTATACCCATAGGAAAATTCCTTCAATGATTCTTCCAAGACATTAAACTTGAAAAATCTAAAATCTTTTTCTCTCTAATGTTTTGAAATTTTCCATTGAATTATACATTTCTCTTCTCATCAAAACCAAAAAATTATAACTAACTTCAATCTCCAGTTCTTCATTGATAGGACATAGAACTATATCTTCATAGATACTAATATCTCTTATATGTAACACCCTTAAGTGGTCTGATATTAATCCATTTAATAATCTATCAAGCATCCTCTTATGTTAGAGTATAATAAAATAAGTGTACATTGAAATTCTTGTAAAATATTCTCTATAGATACCCATAGATTCATCATCCTTTTTCTTATGTCATGGAAATACTTATCTATATATGTATGAACAATATGATGTATGTATTTATTAAAATATATTTTATTTAACTCATCCTAATCCATGGATTCAATTTCATCCTTTTTTCTTATATTGTTTAGTTTATCCCATAATTGATCAGCTTCACCTTACAAATGCTATAAAACCAAAATGGCTTATTAATCTTTTGAACACAATTGCATTGAAAATATGATTTCCTTGCTATTGATCCATTCAATAGTAACTATTGGATTTTAATACCTAATTAATGATGGTGGATGTTTCATCATGAAGGAATCAACATAATTTTTTTCCCACTATCATTTATTAAGAAGTCTAACAAGATTCATTTCAATGGGGTTTTTTTGAAAATATCATCAATATTTTTCATTCAATATTCAATTATGTTTGGATTCATAGAAGGAAATAATTTATTTTTCCATCTCACTCAACATTAACATAGTTCCTTTAAATTCCCACCACATATTTAAACCAAAATGAATTTTGTAAGAAACAATAATCACGATGGGTTCCATATAATCATGATAAATTACTTATATGATGTCTAAATCTCGAAACCTTATTAAGTATATGACAACATATTTTTATTCATGGTTATTAATAGTCATCATATATTGAAAAAATTAATGATGTTTCATACTTTCTTTAATTTCTAAATCATATCTCTCAGGGGTATTAGACCAAGTGTCATGAAATTCCAATTTTCATACACTATGTGATGATTGAGATTAAATATTTTTCCTTTTTTGTAATTAATATTCATAGGTACTTATGTTCCATATACATATACACGAGTATATCCACGAAGGGATACGAATTTCATTGAAAAATCTTTCTATATCCTTTACCAATATTCCTGGACATTTTCCTATATTTTAAACATAACTAGATTTTCCATATATATTCTTTATGGAACTAACTAAGGATCTATTTTCAAAGGATCCATATTTTAACTAAAAAAATTCTATGATACCAACAATAGCATCCCAATATTTTCCAATATAGATTAAACATTATTCATTTTATGAATATTCATTACAGAACACCAATGCACATCTGAGTATTGTTGTAGTTTAGTGTCTTGGGAATTTGAAAACAAAAATATCTAGTATATAAGTAAACGTCATAATATCCCAATATGATATTCATAAATAGCACCAATAATATACATATAATAAATCATAAATTTCATCATAACATAGATAAAAGAAACCTAATAAAGGGTGAGATTAAATTATATTTGATTATATAAAGGGATAAATATAAGTATAACATGAACATAAGGGTATGAGACTATATAATAATTGAAAATAATTCCCTGCATAAACAATCATAATATTTTTCCTAGAATAAATATTATATTTTTTTAAGATATGAATCATAATGTAATCATGGAGCATCATCCATGATGGTATAACATTATATGAATTAATGGATTGGTGACATATACATAATAATAGAAAATATTATTCCACAACTACCCACTATGAAACTCATTACATGATACAGTTTGGCTAACCACCCATATCCCATGTCGCCCTTTTCATCACCTCCTGATGCCCTTTTTGGGAGGGGGATTACCTCAGATGAACCATTTGACACCATATAACATTAATAATTACCATATGTATTAGATGTAGATATAAGTACCATATATCTCATAATGAAAACCGTATTTATGTATTTCCTAATATTATACACAATAAATCATGTAATAATCCAAGAAATGAAAATGGTTTACTAAATATTTTATCATATCATAATCTGTGGTAATGATATGGGATTCATAATCATTTATTCGTTTCATTATAGAATAACAAATGGAGAATAATTGGGTTTGATATGGATTTTATCAGGGTATTACCCATTGATGATAAATTAGTTTAATAAACATCATTTTATCATTATCCATTTAGAAAATCAATAATAATTGTATCCTTTTATTATATTAATGATATATAATATTTAACCTCAAAGTAATTAATCATAGATGGAGAATTATTTTGAATGAAAAATAACATGAAAAGATTTAGGATGAATATTATATATCATGTAACGTAAATTTTTGAGACATAATAACTTTTCATAAACCTTTTAATTTAATTTAACTACAAAAACATATAATGGATTCTTGAAAACTCAATTAAATTATTTTTTGTGGAAAATCGCCTTTTAGTTATGACTATTTTTTACAACAATACACAAATTGAAAATCTTATTGTTTGAAACTAACTTTGAACACATATAATTAATTATTCAATGAAAATAATGGGTATGCCTATTAGAAGTATCATTCATTCGATACGCATTAACATAATGATTACATTCACATTACCAGTAAAAATCCCATGAGAATTAGTTGAAATAATACATGAATAATATATTAAAAAAGTGTTTGAAAAATAAGTAAAATATGGGTAAAAAATATATTAAAAATAAAGTTATAATAATAGAAAAACATTTTTAAAAAGTATTTATGAAACAATTTTTTAGAAGAAAACTGTTTTCTAACTAAATCGTGAAATTATATATGATTTTCATAATTATATTTTCTAAATTATATTAAGTACCATAGAGTATAATAAAGGTTATATTACATTAAATTATTATTAATAACAAGATTATAAGAAAGTTAATAAGTTTTTTTAGATATGTATCATATGATTTTATAACAGAAAAACTAATCATAAACACTTCGGATAAATGATGATATTCTCATATAAATTATTACCACTTTGGTAATGTTAAATCATAAAATCAATGAAGAAACATCATTAAATAAATTATAAAATTGCATGAGGAAAAATAAATTAATTATATTACATTAAAACGTGGTTTTATATATTAAACAGATTGATATTTTAATAAATATTTCCCTTTAGATAATTATAATTATCTCAAATCATTCATTACACGAATATAAAATTTTAATCAAACTGGAAGAAAACTATTAATATTAAATGACCATTATATCGTAGACATTAAATTATAATGAATAAATTTGATTAAATATATTATTAAATAAAAATACAAGCCCAAATAAATAGTAATTTATCGATAAATTCATGTAAAATAATTACCCAATTTAAAGTAAAATCAATTATTTCGTTAAAAATACGTTTTCTTCCAGAATGAATTTTCTTCTATTTATAAACTATTATTTATTTTTAAAGTTTTATAAAATTTACTTGAGAAAAGGAATTTCATTTTTGAATTCAGTATATCAATGTAATCATAGTATTATTTTTTTCTGAGAACATTAGTTTTTTAAGGAATAATGAAAATACTTATTTTTATCTAGAATTGTATTTTAATTTTAAAGTCAACACAAGGTAAAATTAGGTTTATATTAGTTTTGATAACTTTTAGTTCATTTTAATTTTAAATAATAAAATTTATTTTTGAATTATTTTATTCTGTAATTTATTTTATAATACATTTTCACTTTAAAAAATAATTATGTCAAAAAAATTGTTTTTTAATGTGTCTATGCATTTTATTTGATATTAAAATATTATTATTCTATATTATTATTTTTTAAAAATGGTTTCGTAATTTTTATTTGGAATGTCAAAATGTATTAATAGGTGCAATTTTATTTTATCATATAATGAATATTATCCTTGGTAACAATTATCACCTCGTTAAGGGGTAAATTGGGGCATTTCGGTTAAAATATAATGATAAGGGATATAAAATGTATATAATAAAAGGAAACATTTTATTTGATGAATAATATTGGAATCCTAACATATAATGGTCAAAATTAATTTTCTTAATGGACAATTATCCATGAAAAGTACATATATATTGTTCAAATCAATGAATGTCAAAATATGTCACATTAATTGTCTTAAATACCCATAATGTGTCCACATGGGGATAAATATATGTTATGAAATAATATAATTTTAAATTAATATCTTAATAAAAATGTTTTCATGATTTAAATATATTTTTTATTTTTAGGCCACTTTGATGAGATTATAATATTTATAACATTTTATTTAAATGAATTTAAATATTCCAAAATTCCAAGTATTGTTTATTTCTCTCAGAGAATATGTTATTCGATCCAATATAAACATATTTGATTTATCCCATAATATGGTATCATTATCTTTGATGTAAAAGAAAAAAATTTAAAAGAAAATTATATTCCTATATTCTAGGATAATTATATGATTCGCATATCCCTTATTACCCTTCATGAGAATCTTAGCTCATACTTTATTAGTTTCTTTCTCACAGGATATGGTGATAGGAATTCAGTAATTTGTATTAAAAAATTTTGTTTTTTTTAAAGAATATGTTAGAGATGATATAGATTTTTTATGAATCATTATTTTATGATACCACATTTCCAAAGAAACTAAACCTATTCAATTATTAATTACATTTTTTATTATATAATGAATATTATACTATTTAAATGTAATATATATGTATGAAATTTATGGTCCATTATATTTTGAATAATGGAATGTTTTAGTTAACCTATTGAGACTAAGATTATAACACCTTAGTTAGGACACCAAGGATACCACTAAGTATAATATAAAATCATAATGTTTGGTAACAATCCTGAATAACTGTGGTTTAAAAATAAGGAGTCCTATATATTAATTTGATAAGTAATTTCCCTTGATAATGTGTTTTTACCACTATGATTAGTATATTTCACATTATGAGTTTTGGTTTTATTCAATCGATGAAACCCAATTGAACCACACTAATACTGAAATTGATGGGAAAATAATTATTTTCCACTCGGGGAAATGAATGTATTGGGATCTAGAATTAGAAATATGATTACCATATGGACACAATTTTATGATAATATAAATCATTACGGACATCCAAATGATAAAATTAAAGAAAAATTATATTTAATCATTCATGAGGATGTGTTCAAATTCTTTTATTAAGTCTTATGATCCACTAGTTGATGAATAATGGATCAGTTCCACTAAAAAGATAATTTCTATTCAAAAAAGTTCAAAACATGAGAAATTAATTTTGGAAGTAAATAATTGTAATGGAGAAGTGCATAAATTGTTTAATCATATCAAAAATATGAGTAAACATGATGAATTTGAATATATATAGTGGTAATAATTCATGAAAATAATATTTAATAAGTATATTCTTCTTATTGTTAGAATGAAGATGTAGAAGTAGTTTCTTGAGCTTAATTGAAATGATGATGAATCTTTTTGGTTCCTATGAGTAAAATATTACAATTCATTTATGGTACACTTTTTTAGTTATCAACCAACTTAAATATACTTATTATTGATTCTTTAGTTCCATAAAACCATTTTATTAAAGGGAATTATCCTTATGTGACTTTATTATCTATGAAGAAATTGTTCTATGTGTTCTGATGGTTGAGATGGAGATGGATTTACCCCTCAATATTATCGGTTCAATAAGAAGAGAAAGAAGTAACTCAATGGAAAATATAAAAACCCGAGTGAATAGAATAAGGGAGTTCAATTATACAAACTATGTGGTAAAAAATGGAGAAAACTATTTTAAGGGGACCATTAAATGTTTTATGTGTCTGAATAAATTTAATTAGTAAATTGACTGCAAATATCATGAGATAAATACTACTAATTAATATAATAATGAATATTAAGCACATTATACCCCTCCCCAACTTCTATTCATCACGTTCAAGGAAAATGTGAATTATGAAAACCACTTCGCAAATAATGGGGTTATCGATAATGATTGATGCATATAACCTCTTAAGGATAAAGATAATAGAAAATGAAATTTGATCTCTACTAGAGAGGTGTAGTATGAAAACTAAGTAGTTAAAGGCTTACATACCATCTACTCAAAAGAGACAAATGTTTTATTTGATTCTGTGTCCAATTAATCATTTATTTTTAAATAATATTCTAAATTTATTATTGTATTACTTAAAAATTTACATGTTTAGTTAAATATATTAAATCTTTCTGAAACCAATGTACAATTAAATGCTTCAAAATATTATATAGATCTATTTTGTGGGGAATAAGCTTCCTAAAAATCCTGTGACAATTCCTATAGTTCAATTCGATGCGATTCTTGGAATGGATTGGATTTATCTATGTGCTTCTCTTATTAATTCATAAGGAATAGAAGTCATATTTCATATTTTGAATGACTAAATGATCATATATCAAAGCATGTAAGAATATGAAATTCCAATGAAAATGACTTCAATATTATTGGTCTTAATTCCTATAAATTATAATTATATATCTCAAAAGGTTAGGAAGAAAATCCTGAATAAGGATACCATATTTATAGGCAAGTTATTTATTTCTTATTAGAATAATTGTGAGGACTTCCAAAAAATTATGAAGTCAGGTTTTATGTATAACTCATACCTCATTCTCTGACTATTTTAAGAATCCATTATTGAATTTCTCAAAGTATTTTTTAGAAAGTAGAGACAATCTACCTGAGAATATTGACCAGATATTCTTACACTATATCTCACCACCTTTGGGTTCTCATGGTCTATTTGTTAATACAGAATATAGATCAATGATACTCTTCATTTATTTTCGATAACATAACAACATCACGATCAAGGAACAATAGTATGTCACCCTTATTGATGAATTATTTGATCCACTATGTATATATCAACACTCTTCTCAGAATTATCTTCATTCTAGATATCATAAATTTATTTTCAAGAAGTAGAACAGACCCATCAATGCATTCTATACAATATATGTACACTATGAATCTATGGATATCATTCTTGTTCTTATATATTCCTTATTTATCTTCATGTATTTAATGAATGAAGTCTTTAGACACATTATTTATTATTTTATAGTGGTATTTTTAAATGATATTCTCATATATTAAAAAAGTAAGGAAGAACATATATATAACCTGAGGAATCAACTAAATAAGTTAAGAATAGGGAAACATTATGAAAAAATTTACATGGGTGAATTTTAGTATTAGAAATTTCACTTCTAGGTCATATAATTTAATAGAGGGGATTTATATGGATCTCAAAAAAACTGTTATTGAAAGCTTCCCTAGACCAATAACCATAACCGATATCCATATTTTTCTTGAGTTTTATGAATATTATAAAATTATTGTGAAATATTTATCATGAATAACAAATCTACTAACAATTTTTACTTGGAATGGAGTTAATTTCATATGGATGGAGGAATTTTAAGATAATTACAAGAGCTAAAGAACTGATAGTAAGAGAACAAGTTCCCAAACTACTATGTTGTGTGAAAGATTTGTAATCAATAGTGATTCTTCAAATAAGGGGGTGGGAGGAATTCTCAGGAAAAATGTTAGGTTGGTATCTTATGCATACAAAAATTTAAAATCCATGATAAAAATTACCCAACTCGTTTTTTGGAGTTAGCAATTTCATTTTTTGTGTTATCAAAATGAAGGAATTATTATTATAGAGAATGGAGTGACATTTATATAGATAATAAATGTTTTATATATATTTACACTCAAAAGGGCCTGAATGTGAACCAAATAAGATGATTGGAGTTTATTAATGAATATTAATATTTAATATATTAAAACCCTAGAAAATAAAATTGTGTCGAAAGACCATGCCATCCTATCTATGATGAGGATAAAAAAAGATCCAAAATGTATGTATTTAAAAAGGATGGCTAAGGAAATTTTAATGGAACAAAATAAATATTATCTAGATCTAATTAATGTTCAAGAATCTATATAAGTAAAGATTTAGATGGGTTATAAGGAATATGTATAGCTTCAAATGTAGGTGATAAGTTTTCCTATTTTTAAAATTAATTTTGATAGAATAATAATGTCTAATAATAGTATTTTTATCATTAACATACTATAATGAAATAAAAATATATATAGATCATAGTTTATCGTTACCTATTAATGATTGAAGTATAAAGATGTATAGGGATATGGAAAATATTTCTGGTGGGAAGTCAAGAAGAAAGACAATGCTAAATATGTTTCACTATGCTAGGTTAATCAGCATTTAAGGGCAGAGAGATAGAAGTCTAAGTGCATGTTACAACTATTACCCAGACTTGAATAAAAATTTGATGACATCTTCATTTATTTTTTCATTAGACTCCCCAAATAATATCTAGTACTTAATGTTATATGTTTTATAGTTGATCTCATTATGAAGTTGACAAGCATTATTTTTATCAGAGTTTTCTTCTCTCTTGATCATCTTTCCATGATATTTATTAAGGAAGTTTTGATATTTCATGGAGTACCAATTTCTATTTTATTTTATTAGGATATTAGGTTTTCTGCTAAGTTATGGGGATGTATTGAGTATAATCTTTATAAAATTAAATGTTTCAACACTTCTTATCATCTACAAACATATTGTTTTTCTAAAAAGAAAATTAAAACTCTAGAAGTTATGTTCAAAGAATTATCTATAAATTTAAAATTTGGTTAGTATCAAATACTACCATTTATTTAATTTTCATAAAATAATCTCCTTCACTCTGGTATTCAAGTGGCTCTTTTGGAATCTGTTTATTAGAATAATTGATAAATTCCATAGGTTGGAATGATGTTAGGGAATGATAGCCACATGAACCTGATCTAGTTGATGAAATGGAATATAAGATTATAACTATTTAACATCCTATAAAAATATCTCAAATTGTAAAATGGATATGATGATTATCAATGAAAATATATCTTGTTTTATGTGTGTGACCAGTTATTTTTATAGATATATCCTTGGATGATAAAGATGTGTCTTGGATTTAAGGGGATGATAATCCCTAGCTATATTATTCCTTTTGAAATTCTTAATCTTGTTGGGAATGTAGCTTATATAGTGGTACTTCCATAAAATATCTATCATGTTCAGGATGTGATCCATGTATCATGTCTATGAAATTAAATAAATGAGTCTTTACATGTACTAAACACATAATTCTTACCACTGGGGAATGACTTTTCTTATGAAGAACAACTGACATAAATTGTGGATCGTAGAGAAAATGATCTATGAAACCATGCCACCTGACTATAACCTACCTGTTAAATTGGAGGGAATAAATATAAATAACCAATTTATGAAATAAAAATATTGGTCCAACTCAATACTAATGTATTTGTATGTTCATCGAAATTAATAACTCAATTTTAATTAAATAGTACTATTCTTATTAAATTATGTTCTCTTCAAAATGTAGTTTAAAAAAATTATAAATGAATATTAATTTTTAGAAGTATATATAATTTTTTTAAAAACATAAATTTTATATTTTAATTCAGCATGTCAAAATTATCCTCAAATTATTTTTTCTGAAAACATTTAATTTTTAAGGATTATTAAATATTCAAATTTTTATAGAAAACAGTATTTTCCTTTAAATTATTTTCATGGTAAAACTATGTTTTGGATTATTTGTAAATTTTTATTTGATCGATTTAATTCAAAAAATGAAACAACTATTTTTTAATGAACATTATACATGAATTTTTTATATTATCATTTTATTTCAAAATGGTAGTTTTTCTGAAAAAATGTTTTTTTTTTGTTTTACCAATATTATTTTAAACTAAATTCCTCATCTTAATTATTTCTAATTTTGAAAAATGGATTATTAATTTACATAAAAAAGGTCCAAATTGAATTAATATTTTTGTTTTTATGTTCTTCCAATATTAATAGTAACTTTGTTAAATTTTGTTGTCATAATAAAGGGTATATTCTAAAATTTATGTTAAAAATAAAATTCTGATGACTAAAAATGACTCTAATTCATTCCAAATTTGTTGGAATAGAGATAATTATAATCTATACACATAATTATCTAAATTGATTTTTAATGGACACATATCGTTGAAAATAATTAATATAATATTTAAATCAAATAGTGTTGAAAATGACACTTTCATTATCTTTAATATACCTCTTCTGTCCACATGTGTACAAATTTATGATATGAACACATGTAAGTGTTAATTTTTAACATAATAAACATTTATTTATGATATAAATATATTTTTTACTTTTTTGACCGCTTATATGAAATTATTTTATTTATAATATTTTATCTAATAAAAATTTAATTATTCCAAAATTCAATATCTTATGGTATTATATCATTGAATATTTTCACTAATTCATTATAAAATTATTTTATCTATCTCATTACATGATATTTTGATCTTTTATATGCATGATATAATTTTCAAATGTTTTTTTGTTATCATGTATTATGATTATGGTATTATTGATATCTTCCTTTCTTCTCATATTGGTTGTCATAGATCAAGAATTATTATGTTCACATTCCCTATGATATGAAAAATGGAATTAGATTATATTTTTCAAAAATGGGTCTAATTATATATGAATAAGTGAGAGATTATGTAGATGTTTTGTGAATTAGTTTTTTTATGATTCCAAGATTCCAATGAATCTAATAATATATGATTATATTACTATTTTTTTGTTATATAATTAATTTCAATAAATTTATATTTAATATATATGTATAAAATATATGATCGACTATAATAAACTCTTCATGAATCATTAGTGGTTCATGACAGAACGTATTTATCACTGAAGGTAAATTAAGACAAAGGTCCAATACTATTCATTTTAATTCATTTGTATATATTTAGGTTGAAAATATAATTAATATAATATTATATGACATATATTACTGATAAATAATTGTATATATCCTACCATATTTGATTTTATTGTGACCTATTATTACGTGTTTACTAATAATTCAATGTTAATGTTAAATTTCATGTAATGATCTATTTGTTCTTCATGTATGTTTTCTTTATGTATTTTTCTCATCCTACGTTGATTTGGGTTATATCATATATATACATATTCATGATGTAAATATTAAATAAATTCAGTATACATTTATTTATAGTAATCAATAAATTTTATTTATTAAAAATGAAATACAAAGTTCATGGAGACGGTCGGTCGTATGTATGTATGAATGTTGGTTTCATGTTTATTAAAAAATTTAATAACAAAAATAAATTTATATATAATCATTAATAACTAATTTTATTGTCTTTTATATCACATAATTTAATTTATACGATCCTTATTACCATCAATGTGGAGCGTGAATGAATGACCTCAGGTTTCCAGGCAGTAGTCTAAAATACACATGAGAGACGTTATCATATTCTAAAAAAATTGAAATAATGAAGCCGTAAATGATAAAATAATTAAAGAGTAAAAATAAAATCATAAATTTAATATATAATATATAAATTCATCATTAGTTCCATCCATGTTAGGTGTTAATTAAAAAATGAATGGCTTCGCTTCACAAGGTGGTTGTTATCCGTACACACAAAGAATGATTTTGCAACGCATTTGATGGAAGTGGAGATGGTTGTAGTTCATGTAAATTACATAAATAATACTATTATATTTTTTATATTAAATTAATTATATTATAATTTTATTGTATTATTTTACGGTAGATTAAAATTTAATGAAATAAAAACACTTATTGATTAATGTCACATTATTTTTAGTTGTCCTCCAATGTTTCTCATCAATATCCATTCTATTTTGGATTTTTGATAGAAAAAAAGTTTCCTAGATTATAGGTGGGTTTTTGGAAGTTATTTGAGAAGCTTTTGTCTGAATAAAAATGGATTGATGTTTTGAATAGGGTAAGAGAAAATATATCCTTTTTTAAATTGGGTGAGTCACAAAGTTGTATTATTTCGGAAGAAATATTTCTACTGGTGTTTTTGTCATGAAAAAGACACTCTAATGTTGGACCGTTATTAAAACTCCTTGAGATACAATCAAAATATGTTAATAAAATAGCATTTGAACATGAAATTGGTTATTTTTATCGCTTATCATTTTAGTTTAACCACATTGGAAACCCTATTTTTAACTTAGCCTTGGAATATAAGTTTTACTATTTGTACTATTAATTTTTGTCTAAAATTAGGTTAAACATATTAAAAAATAAAAATTATTAATATTACATATATGGACCCATTTTTTACTATTTCCATCATGATAAGAGAATAAAATAATTTAAAATTAATCATGTATATGTGATAATAAAGATGGGTTTCAAAAACAAAATGCACAAATGATTACAATGTTTTTACAATGACTTTCAGTATAAAATAAATCGTAATGAACTATAATAGAGTTAAATTATTTATAATTTACTTAATGTAACTTTAATACAAGTTTAATTTTTTTTGTTCCTAATGAAATTAAACAAAAAATAATTTTTCAATTATAATTCAGTATTTTCAGTATTTTTTTTAAAAAAAACTCAAAAAAACACATTTATTCAAAATAAAATAATTTTGACATGTTTATTTCTAAAATAAAATTATTTAATATTATAATATTTCTAAAAAAGTAAAAATTTTGACTTATTTACGTTCAAAAAATAAAAAAAAATATCTTTGGAGAAAATAGAATTTTTGAAATATTTAAATATATTAATGGAAATTATGTTTTTTTTAAAATATGATTCATTTATGTTAAAAAAAATTATTAAAGAAAATTATTTAGTAATATTACTATCAATATGTTTAATATCTATGTCATAATGGGAATGTTTAAATTACTATATTAACAATATGTTGTGGTTTTATTAAAACTCAGTGTCCTGCGTAACTCATGATAACCAAGTGTTGCATGCATATCAAGATTAACATGGTGTGTCATGTTGCTCAAGATTAACATTATGTTTTGTATATATCTATAATTCAAAGTAATTTATTTTATTTTAAAAATTATTTACAAAAAATATGGTCATTACAAATAAACAATTTATTTTATATGATAAAAAATATATAATGTAACTAATGAATGTGTTATAAAAAAAATCAATGTAACCATAAAACACTATATAACTAAGGAATTATAAAATATAAAAATATATGATAACAGTTAATAAATTTTCGTTATAAATATTATCTTACAAAGATAAATAATTGTTTTAGACACTAATAACCCAAGAAAAACTCTTTTATATCATACGTAAACAAGATTAATTATAGTTTGTATAAATGTTTGTAAACAAAATAAATATGGATCCCATACTTTATTATCCATTTCTTACATCAACCAATATAATTCAATGATTTGAATCTTACCATAAAATAACCATATTATTATAATAGTTAATATTAAAATCAATTGTTTCTTCATCACCATTCCATTATTTAGATAGAAAATAAAAAAACAAGACAATCACCCTTGATCTCCCCCCATTCCATCAATACATAAAAGACCACTTTTCACAGATATATTCATGAAAAGGAACAAATCTAAATTATATTATTTGAAATGTAATAATAAATAATCATTAAATTTATTACATATATTCCATGAATATATTATGTCTTCTCATTCATTTTGAAAGGTAAAATAACTTATGACTCCACTATCTAACTGTAATACCCTAATGATTTGGTGAATTAGTTTTATCAAATTAATTTTAATTATTCAATATATTTTATTTAAAAAATAGAGATAATATTTTTTTATACATTAAATCACTATTACAGAAATTTATTTCACACAGAGTCCACTTTTCTTACACTGCATGCAACACCAACATGGCATAAGCTACATGAAATGATGGTTTTTTACGAAGAATTATTTTATTTCCATAATTTTTGAAAGAATATAATTGTAAAAAATTTTATAAAATTTAGTAATATGATCAGTAATAACCAATTTTAAAAAAAATTTATAATTTGTTTACATAAATAAAACATGTTTATGAAGAAATATATAATTTTTGGAATAGTCTTTATATGTTTGAAAAAAAATATTTTCGAAAATGAATGTTTTTAATAAGATTTAATGAAAAGTAATGCAATAAATTTATACACATTTAAAAATTATATTTTATGAAATAAACTTAATTTTTGTTATTTTTTTAATGTTTATATTTTCTTAGGGTGAGTTTATCGGTTTTTTATAAGAAACATCATTTTCGGTTGATGATTGAAAAATTTGTGATTTTATTTCAAAACTTCTTTTACATATAATTTACTTTTAAGGTTGTTTTTTATTTGACATTTCTTAAAAATATTAACTAGATCATATATTTAAAAATTAATTTAATTTAGATCATTAGAATTAAATTCAATTTAAAATTGGGTATAAAATCATAGTGAAATTGTAGACACTATTTTCTTTAAAAGTATATAGTGTCGTCTCATTGGTGGGATTAATTTTAACATTATTTCATACACTTATATGTTTAGAATTTAAAAAAATAGATTCTATATTTTGAATCATAATAATATATTTTTCATAGTATGGTCAACGTCTTTTTCCCAAAAAGATTAGTGAAAGTGATTAAAATTAATTACAACGGTTTGGGGAAAAATTATGTTAATAAAGTACTAAAACTTATATTTAAGACCCAAAATGACCAAGAGACTTATCTAAAACCCATTGAATGGAAATGAATCATCAAAGAACTTTCCATTTTTTGCATGTTTTATTTTTATTGAATAGTTTAGGTTAAAATGTGGGTACACCTTTGATGTTTTTGAAGTTCATTCTGTGTCTTTTCCCTTCCCTATAAAAGTCCACCACCTCTTTATCTTTATCAAACCAGTCAAACAACATTTCATTGCCAATATCAATCTATTCCTCTTCCAAAAATCCCAACCTTCCACCTTAAAGACTAGTTTGGTGGAGAAAGTTATCCAAGGATGCCTTTTTGCATAATCTAAAAGAAGTTACCCAATTAATAGGTAACACATTCTCTCAGTATCATTTAATTTATTTCCATTCTCTAAATATCCACTCTAATTATTCCTTAATTGTATGAAATGAAAGGGTTCATAAATATATTAGGATTTTTTATGAAATTTATCTAGCATACACTTACAAAAACCTCGATCGTATGGGTAACAAATATACTGTTTACGTGTACAACGAACTACCACCTCAAGAAACTATTGTTCTTATTTCGTTTATCACAAATCAAGGTGGATATTATGATGAAAAATATGATTATATATTTCATATATTATTATTATTATTTATTATTGAATATTAAATCCTTTTAAAGAAATATATTTTTACATTCCACTTTGTGTGAATGTGAAAATTTTGTTTGAGGAATTGTGGACTGCATCCCCCATAATGCGTTGTGATTCATGAACAGAGTAAATTGAATTAATTAAAGATTAATTTATTAAAATAATATGATATATATAAAATAATAATGATACTTGAATTATAATATATATATATATATATATATATCTGTATAGTTCTTTTTCTTTCTTTTTTTAATATGAAAAAATGGAAACAATGTTGATGCTGAAGTATGAATTACTATCTCCATGAACGGTGTCTTCCATTTCATAATTTTATATTCTATATATTATTATAATTCAAATATAATGAATATAAATAAAATTGATTTCATGTTTTACATTCTATAAATCATGATATAAGTATAAGGACCAAATATTTAACAGATTAATACACTTGTAAAGAATCAAGAAAATATTACTCGAAGTGAAACCCTAAAATATTATTTTCCCCAAGAAGGTAATATAAGGTCATAATCAAACAATATATTGTTTTTTATATAATAATAATGTAATGTAAATAGTTTATAATAAATTTATATTTATTATTACTATGTTTTAAACAATTTTAAGTGAGTAATGACACAATGTAAGGTAATTTCATCTCACTCATTATTTCTATTATATTCATGCCTTATTCACCACTAAATTACTTTTGTTGTGTATATAATGACCATGAAATTATTATATTCCTCTGATAAAAAGTATTTTTTTATTTAAATAATAATTTTATGATCATTATATCATGGAATTTATGTTTCCAAAGTTTTTAAATCATTAAATTAATTTTGTCTCAATTTTCCTTCATTGAGACACATTCTAAGGTATACACATAAATTGTTATATGAAGTTTATAAGCGGAATTTGAAATATCATATCAGGAATATTTTTATTTTCATGATATTTTAAAATACATGTAATATCAATATCATATATGGGGAGTATGATTCAATGTAACTGTGTAATAAGAGTTTATAGAAACAATCTAGCCTTTTATCGAGATTATTTATGATCACATTTTCATTAATGAAATCCAATGATCCATATTTTGATAACAATATTTATTGTTTCTTCTCCAATGGGTAGTCTTGATCTATTCATGCATTAATATGATTTTATCCACTATTTGGTACTTATAATAATTTAGAATATAAATGGTTATTAAAATGTTTTCAAGATTTCATTATATTTTTCAATATTATTTTAAAATAAATTGTTTAAAAAAAATGATGTTTTACTTATAGTTTTATAATGACTATTTAATGAAATGGATATAAAAAATTTCCCAATATTTATATAGAAGTATTAAAATTGTTTTCAACGAAAAGGACTTTTAAAATTAATTGAATATTATTTTGATTGTTTTCTAGGAAAAATCTTTTTCTTATTGATTTCAAGAATTTCATATAAGTTTTTATAGAAAAAGCTTTATCAATTTTATTTTAAGTGATATTTATAATTTTAAAACATATGTCCATAGAAAATTATTTCAAATGGTTTTATATCATAATGTTCAATTTTTAATGAATACTGTAAATTTAATTCAAGAAACACTTTTAATGATATTTCAATATTATTTTCCATATAAGATAATATCCATTGATTTTACTCATGAATTTCAAAGAAATTATTCAATGGTTCTATGAAATTAATTTCTTTGAATGGTATATGTGTGAATTCATTGTATTTATGAAAACCGTTTCTCTATCATAGGTTATAAGTTTATGAAATCCATTTCTCTTTCACCAATTATGATATGATTACAATTTAATGATTACCAGTTCATTTAATGTGTTATGATATGATTGTTTACTATTTTTTGACTAGTGTATTTTTTATATAATTATAAGAATGGTGGGACTTATATCTCAATTTAATGTATTGGGTCAATATTTATATCTCATGTGATAGAATATGCTGGTCTTTGGAGTGAACCTCGACTACTAAGATGACCATGGTAGTGAACTGTCACTACCAATATGATATGAAGAGTGAACTCATTCTACTATGATGTATTTGTAAGTGGACAAGTACTTCCAAGATGGTATGGGGAGTGAACCCATACTATTAATATTGTCTTGGTATCGGATCCATTACATCTAAAAAATAAAATTACATGCTTATATGTCTGAAAAAACACATGTTCTATTGATTTTGTGGATAATTTCTTATATTTAATTTTGATTCATGCCTTATAAACTCGAAATAATTAGTCCATAATTCATTTTTATGGTCTTTTATATCATTGTTTTTATCTTCAAATGATTTGATCACATTCTCATTCACCCATTCTCATGTTTACAGTTACATATCTCTCTTGTATACCCTTACTGAGAATCTCATATCAACCATATTATGTTTCCATTCCCATGTTATGAATATATATTTCATAGATGATATGTTTAAGAGGGGTTTTAGTATTGGAAAACCTGGTGGGAGATAATTTATCTCAACCACGTACTAGTGTTATCATTTCTAGTTTTCAAAAGGCACTAGAAAAATATGGTCATTAGGAGTATATTTATATAATGCTTGAAGTATTTCTCAGAATTTATCTAATGTCATTTTATGAAATGAATGGGTTGTTGTACACACTATGTATTTAAAACACAGTGTTTATAAATTTAGTTAACTAAATAACTCTTCTTCTAATGAGATTTAATATTGAGAAATATAAATATAGATGGTTATCATTTCAATAAAAAATTTGGATACATTAATTAATAGAAATGTTTTCTTGGTCATGTGAATAATTTAAATATCTAACTTATATCACCACAATGATAAATCTACAAAAACAATAATAAAATTGTTCTAAGGAATATCACCATTCTGTAAGTGTTTATTTTACAGTACCAAAAATTTTCATTGCATGAAATTCACTACCAAAAATTATCATTTACCAATGGATTTAATCATGTATGAAAAAAAACCAATCATAATAATTTAATCACTCGAACAATATTCGAAATAAAATAATATAACATGTAACAAAATAATCATAAATAAGAAAAACCAATTCTTGATTGATCAAATAAAAAAATTAAGACTATTTCAATATTATCTTTCTAGAAATGAGATTCATTTGAAAATATTGATTTTCAAAACAAAATATGGTTTATTTCAAAAAATCTAATTTACTATAATAACATGTCAATTAAAAGAAAATGGTTACTCCAAATTATTGAATGAAAAACTATTTTTGAAAAATATTAATAAAACAAAACAAAATATTAAAACAAATCAAGAAACATGAAATATATTTTTTATTGTCTCAATCCAAAGTATATCAAATGTCGAAAAAAACATTTATCCTCGATCGAATACACATAAATAAGAAATCAACATATGAAGAAACAAAAATAGTTCTTAATATAAGAAATTTTTAATATATCATTATATAGTCCATGTAAAATACTTCCCAAAAGAAAAAAACATAACATCCACAAAGATGATTAAATAATAAAAAATCATGACAATATTTTTTCATATCTCAAGAGAAAATTAGAATAAAAAAGATTATAAAAAATTATAAAGTGAATATTACAAAAATATTTACATTGTGTAAATAAACATTTATCACCCATTATACAAGAATTTTTACATTGAAATCCCAAAAAAATATTTTTTTAATTCATCTTATATTATCATATTAATTTTATTTGTGATCAAAATATATAATATATCAATTTACAATTATAATTATTTAAATCAATAATGATATACCATCTAAAAATTCACATAAAAAATCATGTTTTTATATGTTTCTTGTGACATACTATGTTAAAATAATTCCATTGAAAATTATATTGAAAACATAAAATATTAAGACATAGAAATATATAAAGTAATGTACACCATTGACTAAAAATATATTGATATAATAAAAACAGAATTACGTCTATAAAAAACATGGCATTTTTCTTATGTAATATAATCGATTACAGATATTAATTTTTTATAAAAATATGATATAATATAAAATTTAATCACTATGAGCCATTATTAAATATTTTTTAACGTAAAATTAAATATAGTCATATATCATATCCCTTATACAAATTTATTTCTAAAAATCACAAGTATATTAAATAAAATTAATGTAAACATTCATAAACACATTTAAGAGTTGGAAATTACATTCCATTATTTATCATTTAAGAATAATAGTAAATATATTATATCAAATAATTTTTTATAAGAATTCAAATAAATTATTTCTAAATTATTATACGCAATTTAATGAATGAATATCATGAAAATAAATTATGAAATTATGTGTACTCATATAAATTTCCTAAATTCCAATTTAATGCACTTAAGGATTCATGAGATGCAATACTTGTATAAGATAATTATAGTATAAAAGTATCAATCAAAAAAAAAATAGACATACATACATTGATATAAATAAAACTCTAAAAGAATAAAATTCATTAAAAATTAACATATCACAATATATATAATAAATAAAAAATTGAATTCTACATATATTTTTTTTATTTTCCTTATTTCATGCTATTTTGGACATGAATAAGGTAAATTAATAAATTTTCTATCATCTTATCCCCACCCATCCTCTCTATCCAATCCATAGAAAAATTAACAGGTCCTTCAAACAATTCCACTATACTTGATTATAAATAGATATGTAATAAAGATATATTATTAAGTATATATTCTATAAAATTGATTAATAAATAATCACAATAAGAGACTACAATATAGTAAACCACAATGTTTGAAAACCCATGTATAAAAATTCATAATAAAAATATCTTTATAAAAATAGAATCCTAAATAAATAAATGCTCAAAATTAATATGGGAATCCACAAATATTCACCACTAACTAATCACCTGTTCTCTAACAAATAAAATATAGCAACACTACGATAATATTATAACTCATTCAAGTATCATCTATACTTTCACTGGGATGCAAATATATGAGTTTATTATAATAACTCAATGGGATTACACTATTAAATTTTTAATTTCCCCATATATGTGAAAAAAATCAATCATATAGTTTTTTTATAATAATTCCCTTCCTATAAAATTAAAGAAAATTAAATAAAAAATTCGTTCATAGTAATATAATATTCATTATATAAAACATCTAACAAAATAAAAAATAACCATACTTCCTAAATATTAAAAAATTACCACATATTTATTATCCTCATAATTATGGTGGGTTAAGGATAATTATCATGATCCAATAGTAAAGCACTTCGAAAACTAGGGTTTTATTTTCAAAAATCCCCAAAAAAAATTATTATTCACTAATGTGCCATTATTTTATATGAATATCCTCTATATTGTTTGATGTGATGAAACATTATAAGAATGACCTATAAATATTATATTACGCATATATAAAAATTACATCAGTATCAATTAATTTTAATAATTGATAAAATATTCACCATTTATGGATAAACCAATACATAATTACTAATTTGAATAATTTTATATTTTTTTAATGTAGTGACACAATTGAAAAAATAAATTATTTAAATATAAAATAACAAAATAAATTTTGAAGTGTATAAATTACATTGAAAAACAATTAACATAATTATATTAAATTAATTAGTAAAAAATAATTCCATCCAAATAAAACATAAATATTCCCTATTTTAGAATTAATATAATTTATTCACGATTTTAAGTCGAAATGATTATTTCATTACTATGTATAACATTTTTCAAAAGCAGAACAAAATAATTACTAAAATTCCACAAATTCAACATGTAATATATATAAATATATGAAAATAGACAATAAAAATTATTATCTATGTCAAATAATAAACCAGTGAGATATTTTTTCATCTGTAAACTCATGTTTTTCCCTCATCAATTATACCAAAAAAGTTATTATTTAATATCATTATTTCATAACAATTTATTGAAGAAATTATTTTAGGGTTTATAGATGATAAAAAATATGAATGTAAAAGGAGATAAAAGATAATTTACCCCTAATCATAGAGAGTATTGACTAATTATTGATGAAATTTTCATAAAATATGGAGTAATTCAGTTATATCCTATAGAGGTATTCAATGATCTCAATTAATTCAATTGGAGTAAATATAATAATTGAAGTATGGTTTTGGAATTTTAAAATCACTTACATGTCACTGAAATAATTTATTATATCTATATATTTTCATTTATGCCTATATCTATGAGATATATTTTCTATTATATTAGACCCATTATTTAGACATTCCACGCATAGTTTCTATCACAATTTAAGAGAATATTAATTTATCTCTACCTATTTATTCATATTTATTCAATTATAAAATTTTAAAAAAATATTTAGCAACATTATAAATCTACATTCTAAATATTATATGAATATTACAGTGAGAAATGATAATAAAATAATACAGAAAATACAGGGTACAAAATTTTTATCTTCTACTATCTTTTGTTACTGACATATCCTATATATATAAGGATATTGAAAAAATACATAACATTCCTTATAATTTCATTATTCTTAAATAGAAATGGACACCATACCATAATAGTATAAACTAATTATACATCAATATTTCCCACTTTATCTTAAATTAAAAATATAAAATTAATATATTATAACAGGATAACTTGTAATAGACCAATAACATTATTTTTATGTAGTTTTTGATATATATATATATAACATTTAATGATAATAGAATTATGTTGTGTAGTATTCACATGTATTAAAAAATAGTTATGTATGATAATTGTTTTTCATGACATGATGTTGTTCATATTTATTAATAAACAATGTAAATATAATGGGATGATTGAATAAAATAAATTTCAATTTTATTAAAATATAGGGATTATATTAATTGATAAAATGGGTCCAAGAATAACATATTTCATAATTTTTGGGTGAATTTTTGGAATATGGAATGGGGTTAGAATGATTATATAGAATCAATGGATCAAGATATAGAAAAAATTAATATTTTTGATTATTCATGGAGGATAATCATAGAAAAATCAGAGATAGAAGATAATTAACTTTTTCTTGCATAGTCCTATGAACCATGTATTAAACTGTAAATTTTTATTAGGTTTATTCAAAATTAATTTTACTTATCACAAAATATTTCAGATAACATACCTAACGTTGGAAATTTTTTATTGATTCAAAAAATAAGGTTATGAGATGAATTATCATTCCATGGTAATATTTATAAGTCATTCCCCAACGAAATTGATGGATCATGTGATTCAATATCCAACACATGTTCTAGAGATAATTGAGATAATTTTATCATTAATGACATGGATGAAAATTATTACATTGAATTATGTTATATATATATGTATATATAAATAATAAAACTATATGGTCTCATAGTGTATTTGAATGTTGCCTAAAGAATATGGATGGAACTAATTAATGGTTATCACCACAGAATACATTATAACAATGAGAATGCGAATAAGGTGTATTATGATTTTAGTCCAATGGATCTTGTAGTCTTATCTTTAATGAGGAAACTAAAATATCAAATTATTATGGATTTTAAACAATATTTATCAATAAATATATAATGAATGGTAGAAATATTATATTTCATAAATGATTATTCATCCATTTATCAATGTAAAATTTATTGTTGTGTAAAAAAATATTAATGATGTAGAAAAAGGTGAGAATTGCTATTGTGTACAATCGTGATTCTAATGGAATTTTAAGGCCAAAGTGTCATGTTTCTGTTCTTTATAAACTATATTTTATGATTGTATTATTAATGTAGGTTCATATTTATTCATTCCCATTTCAACCTTAACGAATAATAATGAATAGGAAACATAAAAGAGTATTTATGATGGGATGAGTTTAATAGATATATTTTATAAATTGTATCTTGTTTCATGGAATTTCATCATTTTAAGGTGGAGGAAAAAATATAATGTGGTTTTATAAACACTAGACATTCCTAATAAGAATTTAGATAACCTCATTTTGTATTTTTATATCTGAATCCACAAAAAATATAAAGGGAATGTGGTTATATGGGATGGATTCGATCACCTTACAATTGATTCACAAATGTAGGATGTAATGCATATAATTGCGATGCCCATATTGCTTGTGATGTTTTCTAACTCCCTTGTGTAGCACCACTCTATTGATGAGGGCCCTACTACCCTAAAGCATCATAGTCACTACCTCTAATACCTTGGCTAGTAGAACTTCATTTGCGATCCCAATTTTCTATAGAAGATCCAATCCTCAACCTCTAACTCATCCCAGCTCCTCCTTCATTGAAAATCTATCATTCATGCCCACAAAAATAAATTTCATGTCCCATCTTTCCACAGGATCGAAACTCTATTGGTGTTCGGGAACAAGGTCGATGATACTGTCCTGACTGACCAATCTAATGACAGATCACCCCAGTAAGTTCCTATTCATCCAATCCTCCTTTAAGCATAATCTACTTCACCCTTAATTGGATAAATTTGTCTTAAAACGTGCTTCCTTATCTCATAAGTCACGCCTATTTATGTTCCAATAATTACTACATGTCCAGCACTACTAGCCTCCTTTAGGTTCCCCTATACTGTGAGAGCCTGATCCACTACTTCCGTAAACGACATCATCATGAAGATATTCACCAGGGACTTAAATTTCTCACTTACACCCATCCTAAAAAAAAATTCCCATAACATCTCGCATAGTACATCACTGACATGATCACTTGTTTTAGATTCATTAACTCCACATATTTCACTTTTCGTAGTGACTCTAGATGAAGGTGTTCCAAGAACCTCCCTAATAAGTCTTCCATAACATACCATCAATCTATCTTGTTCAGGACTAAATGTCCCACTAGTGTGCAGCTAATTCCTATAGCATATAAGCAGAAATGGTGACCCTCCACTTAGGTAGAGTCTCCAAATGGTAATTTTTTGTGTCTACAGACTCAACATAGAATTCATCTCCCCATGTACACCCTCTCTAGTACATATTGGAGGGTGGTGCAAAAAAATTCCCTTATAAACATAGGAATACTTTTCACAACCATCCCTGAGTCTATTTCCCATAATTTCATGAAGCGAACAATGTTCTCTTGAAACTATTCCGCTTCATCTTTAGCTAGCATGATCGGTGCCTCTTGTTCCCTAACTAGAAAAACATTCCTATGAATACCCCTCATTCATCACCTCAATAAGAATCAGGGAGACAAACTCTCTAAAAATACGAACACAAATCTTAGGTTTCTTAACACAACATTATAATATTTACATAATAGTAAAAAAATAATAAAAGGTATATTTCCCCCACCATGCCCTATGGTAAAAAACAAGGAACTATCACTACAATTAACAATCATATTCCTAGGTTTTGGATAACAATGTAAAAATACTATTATAATCATGATTATCATTTAGAGACCCAATTATTATCATTTTCCTTCACTTTATAATCATTATCAAATCATTCTAGGAACCTTTTTCATTATTATCTTAGAAGAAGAAAAACATTTCATGTTCAACAACTTTCCCAGAAACTGATTCCCCATGCAAGCCTAAAATGTTGCATGTCACAATAAATCTAAGATCCTAGAATGATTCATGCAGACTCAACTCTTATGATATTTTTGTCCATGAATCTATACTGAAATATTATCAGATAAAATAATCATGTCACACCAATAGTGTGTCACCCACGGTTAAATAACAATCAACTATAACAGCAAACAAAAAACACCACAATCCCAACCCGAGTGCTTGTGTTTTCCCCCGTTAATGGGTTTGAAACTCCCATATATGAGCTCATTACCAAAATCAAACTCTTCTTACTCTCCTATCAACCATTACCAAAATAGTAAGACAACAGAAAGGGAAAGAAAACTAGACCTGTAATACTACTTTTTAACATCCTGACCCTGGTTCCACATTATAGTACCCCATATAGTTCCCCAGAGGACCTGATATGTCCCTCCCTATAGGATAAAGGCTACAGACTAGTATAGAGGTTAAGGAAATTCATTCATGGGGAGACTATACCTTCATTTCCTCGAGTAAGATGCATGTGGAATAAATAAATAATAGCAGAAGTGTATATAACCAGAAAAGACTCACTTCACATGATAACCAAACGTAAATACAATTCTCAACTGAATGGAATGACATTTTATACCAATATTCTTGTCATGTGTATAATAATAATTTCAAAATAAAAATGTTACAACTCCCCAAGCATGTATTAAACCATGTCGGGTTCCCTCCTACATGCTCTATCCCAATTCAGCCACCAATCCTAGTGCCTTTTCTATTATCTAGTCCTATAACAATATAATTTATTCCGGCATCGATCAGTTCTCCAAAATAGGGTGTTAGTACAACATAGTAGGGAACCACCAATGATGTATAAAACAATTCCAGTCCAAATATAGTGCATGTTATTCTATAAGGAAATATGTATAATGATATAAAAATTTGTTTCTCACAATTTCATTTTTTCTTACCAAACTACATTAACTATAGGGTTCCCAATGATTCCCATAAATAAAGTCAATCTTCATCTCGCACTGTATCATGAAGTGTTACCAAGGTGTTACCATATCTTAATAGATTCTTTAAACCGGAACTAGAAGTATTCAAGGAGCTATGATATCTCAGTACATGATTCAACTAATGCTGGAGTCGGATACTTTGAAGTGAGGGTAATGCTCAAAGTTCCATTATATCTATTATTTAATTTCACACATAAATTCCCAACTACCAAAATTACCAATATCACAACAATGTAAGTAAAATGACCATGTTACCATGACTACCCCTTAAAAGGGTGACCATGTTCCCATTCAATTTACTCATATGTATAATGACAATGTTACAACGTACACTTCTAAATTTAGAATGACCATGTTCTCATTCTCTTTACTCATATGTGGGATGACCATGTTACAATTTTTATTTTTAATTTATAATGACCATGTTCCCATTATTTATCAAATAATTATTTTACCAATTAATTATACACCCGAATCATATTACTAACTCAAAAAATAGTTAAACAAATCTATTCAATTAGTTAACTCAACAATTAACTATCTGTTTTACACCATTAATTCATTAATCAACAAATTATTCAATACCACAATTCATATTGCATAATTAACTTTCCAAAATTAAATATATCATTCTAATATCAACATTCCATAATTAGTCTTGAAATTTATTATCTAGATCATATTATCAAAGCCAGATAATCAATCCATAATTAATTATCTCAACATAGCCATTAAAAAAGATCATAAATAATATCTTGGTTAATAATCAAGGTTAAAACAACTTGGTCTTATAATAAATTTTCCCAAATTAATTATCTAATAAGTAGTCACTTAGTATCATGATAAATTCTCATATTTATCACTTATTTCCATCAAATCTTTGATAATATAATTGATAAATCTAATTAACCTAATTTTAGAACAATAAATCTAAATGGGGATTGCAATTTTACAATATTTCATATATATATCAAGTCCAAAAAAATTGTAATTATAATTAGACCACCCACCTCTATTTTTTAATGGATGATTTCCAAATAGAATTCTCCAAAATCTGAGTAGTATAACGACGTTGAACTGTGATTCAGGATCAAAATCCCTAAATAGAAATCAATATATGTGTCATAAGGATCCCATTAATATCAATCTATATCCACAATAATTGATCTTAATCTCACCTCATAGGTTTATTTTAGTGGAAAATAGAATATATTCCTTCAAAAGATCATGGAATGATATAAAAAGGAATGAGAAAAACATCAGGATGGAATCCACTTTCCCATAGAAAAGTGGATCTTCAATTTGAGGTTTGAATCATGAATAAAGGATGACATATTGCCTTGAAACCAATCCAGAATGATCTAGGAAAGTTCAAAATTTATCAATCCGGATCCTAGGTTAAAATGGTAGTGTTTATGGGATAAATGATTTTTAAATGAATTTTTGGATGAAATAAATGAAGAAGCATAGTTTTCCCTTACAGGGGCACACAGTTAGGGAAACCAGTTTCTATCCATGTAGTCCATACATTCTAGGGTCTCATGATTACCTGAACAGAAGAACATGTTTTTTCATACCATTCAAAAACCATTAAAATCCAATCATTCGTAAACATTCACAAACCCTCACCCAAACAGACCCCAAAACATAACTATAAACCAAGACAGATAAAAATATACCAAAGTACCAAAAAAACATTATAGATATGATTACATAGAAGGTTGGGATGTTACAATGGTAGTCTATATAGATGATATACATATATAATCAAGGATTAGCAAAGATCATAAATATAACCTAATGATTTTACTAATGGACATTTGCAAGGATAATATATAAGGAAAATTTAAAATGATTAATTTTTTAACAAGAAATTTTTTATTATTGGGTATTATAATATCTTGTGATGGTATATTAGTTTATCCATAATATATATAGGATATTGAGATTTTATACTGACCAACCATTACAACAAATATCTATGTTTTCCAAATTTTTTGTATATTAGAAACTGTTTATGGGGAATCTCTATCAACATCTCGTTCTACTCATGAAGATAATTCTGGAGGGATTCATGTGCACCAAGAAGGATGACTGTGAGGAATATTTCAAGGAAATTAAATAAAGTTTATCCAGTATAACTGTTCTTAAATTTCCTAGATTTGGAAATTGTTTTGTAATTAATAGTGACCCGTTGAAGAATGAATTTGAATTTCTCTCAAGAAAAATGAAATTTTTATAGATTATGCCTCACAAAAATTTAATGTCTAAAAAAATTACCGAACTCATGATTGGGGTTTCAAGTGTACAAAATTCAATGGGAGATATAGAGGATTTATCATTACATATAAATCTATGATACATATAATGATTATAAATTTTAAAAGTATATATATTTGAAAAAAAGTGTGGAACCTAATCAAGATAAGATAGTTTGAAATAATTGAGGATTATGACAACAAAATACATTAACAGCATAGGTAAGAGAACCAGATGGAAACACATTGAGTTAAAATGATCTTAGTAGATTATATTTGAAGAGGATCACAAAAGACCCAAAATTTCATTATTTTTAAAGGATGGATCTTGATATCATCCGTGATGGGGACAAATAATGAATTTATCACATAAGTGTTCAACCATCAATCAAACTTATAATTATAGAGGAACTGAAGTAAGACATAGACTTGTATAATAATTTTTGAAAACTTATTTATTTTAACCATGATTAGGATTGGATTTTATGTTTCATGAACCATGTAATTGATTCATTCATACAGGCTATGAAAAAATATTGTCATAAGAGGATCATTGTACTTAATTCTACATTCATCCAACTTTTAAAAATATTTATATTTCTATGACCATGTATTTGTAGTTGAATTACATTAAGGGAGATATTAATGAGATTATATCTTTGTTCTTGTTATGTTTTCAAATTATTACTGATAGAAAAATGTCTAATGCGATGTTACAACCATTAATCATATAGAAATTGAAGTGGGAAAAAATAACTATATATTTTTTTCGTTGGACACACCAATGTATGTAAATACTATAATACAATGTGGGGTGTAGTTGTTCAGCTTTAAAATTTAGAATTATATTTTTCTATCAAAAATGATTTATCTATATATCATCCTTCCAAGATTTACATTAAGGAATCAAGAATGTTTCTTTTAGTTCCGTAATATGAAATCTTTACTTGGGATCCAAGTATGAGATCCCTGGGACAATGATGTTATCAAAATGATCTTGGTATAGAAACTAATTTTAGAATTTGGGGTCTTAAAAAAATACCAGCCAGATAAAAAAATTAAAACCCTAGAAGAAATTTTTAGATCAAGTTGTATGGACTTCAATGGTGGTTTAGATCAATACCATCCTCTGGTAATGTAATCGTACAATAATTTTATTCCAACATGAAATTGGATGGATCCTTATGAACCAATATATTTAAATAAGTGTAAAAATAAAATGTTTGGATGATGATATATAAATTATGATCTTTGGACTAGAGAAATTTGATGACATGGAATACAGGTCTAGAATAACTCAACCACAAAAAAGGGCATCATGAAGTTGACAACAAAAAGATATGGTAACAACTAACGACATGATATGGTAAATGAAGCTGATGAGACGGTTTTTCGAAAAATTTATCCGTGGAAGAGGATTTAGATATTTGGGATGAAATCAATGTTATTCTATAGGTATATTACCCACATCTAAAATATTCATCGAGTTGGGACATTGGCTTATAACTCAATTATTACATAGAACTGTTAACTTGCTGATGATGTGTTCTATGTGTCTCTAGTAAGGATTTACATATCTGAACCATCACATGAATTGAACTCAGATTCTTAACAATGTATATTGATATTTCATATGATGAATAACCACTTAATATTTCATATAATTGAGATAATTCTCTTTGAAACATGACTACTCACATGCTCAAGGTTTTAAGAATAATCCAAAAACATCTTTAAGCTACATGATAACTTGAGGATATGACTCAAAAGAAGTATTCCAATTTTTTTGTATCACAGTGAAAACATTATAGGATGAAATTGATTTTATTTTTAGATTAATGTAACTCCCAGTGTTTTATGAAATATGTTTTCCAAATAAATTATATTTCATCAGTAACTTCTGTTACATGAAATAATATATTTTAACAAACCATAATATAATATTAAAATTGATAATTATAGATGTATGTTAACACTAGTACATTAATAATTGTAGTTTGAATAGGAGTAATAATAATTTTAAATTTAATTAAAATTTATTTTATATAAATTATTTATATTTATACATAATTATATTATTTTTAGAAGTGTTTCTATATTCTTCAAAAAATACATTATTTTTAAAAAAATATTTTCAATTACCTTTTTGAATAAAAAAATAATATATTATTATTAACTTCTATAAAACTTATGTTAAAAAAGTATCATAATTTTTTCACTAATAATATTAGAATTATAAATGGGGATATTTATCTCTAATAGTTTTACCGGTTATTTTCATTTATTTCAATATCATTTAGTGAATTTTATTCCCGATTGAGGTTGATTTATTATAATGTTAGAATTATCATTATGTGAAATTTTTGAAAAAATTTACTATATTATTGAATATTAAGAAAAATTATTTTATTGATAATAGCATTTTCTTTTTGGTTATTTATATGTTACAACATATTTTAAATTCATTTTAAATGTAACTAAAGTTAAATTATACTGTTCTAAATAATGATTAAATAGTTATAAAAAATTTAATTTTAATATTTTATATAAAAACATATCAAAATTAGGAATCCTTTTTGTTTAGGAATACCATTGTCTGTTATATAAATGAGATTGATTTAAAATAATAATTTTCAAATTATTTGATATAAATTTGATATATTGGATTACATATATTTATTTAGTCTAATTTATATTATATAATATGGTCAACAGTATTTTATTTAAGATCATTTTTAATATCAAATAAAATTAATTACCACTATAAAAGGAAAAATAATTATAATGTGGGGTGGAACTAAAAATATAATTATTGGAATTCCATATGAACATTTCCAATTTATATTGGATACCCATATTTCAATAAAATATCATATATGTTATGAGAATGGCCCTTCCTGGAGGCTATTATAATGTGATAAATGTGAATATAAATTTTTATTTTAATATTTCTATCTGTGACCCCTCCCGTACATATAAAAGGTAAAAACTTATCCTCTTCTCTTTGCACCACAAAGCCTTTTTGGTATCATCACATGACATTCAAATTAAGAAAATCGAATTAGATGTCATATTTTACACATAAATCTATAAATATAAGAGATTATAAAATCTCAATACTTTACAATACATTTCATTTTAAATAAATTCCATCTCTATGGCATCTTTCGATGGCCCGAACACTGGGTTAAACAAAAGATGATAGCCTATTATGGTATTATTATGTACACATGAACATTATAATGTAGAATTTATATTGTATATTATGAATAGTAATAAAATTTTTTGAGTATTTTATTGTTCACATTTGTATAAAAAAGTACAATGGTAACCAAATTTTTAGATAGAAAATGATAATAAATAGAATGTAAACCAAATTTTTTCCATAAACCTTTATTTTTTTTAAAAGTGATTAGTCACACTTTGGGAATAGAATATATATTTAATTACTAAAATTTTAATCAAATTAATTTTAAAAACAATATATAAAATTTTAAAATAATTTTATTAATATTATATTTAGGATAATATTAGGTATTTTCCAAAAATGTTTCATTTTTCAATCAGTAATGAAATATACTAATTTTTTCAAAAAACCTAGTTTACTATCAAATCATTTAAAAAGATAAATAATAGTTGAAATTGGTTTCAAAGTAGAATTAATTTAATTATATGTTAAATTAACTAATTTAAATCATTATTATCATTTTCATATTGAATTTTGTTATTAAAACCTTCTATATTTATTAGAAGTGTTTCTCCTTAAACTTGTTTTCTCATTGTGTATACGAGAATAATATTAATATTAATTGTTATGCATCATTTCATTCAATATTTCATAAATGATCAAAAATTAAAATTAATAATATTTTATATTATCTAATAAGTTGAACTTAAATTAGAAATAAATTAATAGTTAAAATAGTAAAAACAAATTACCTTAGTTTAGGAAAAAATGGGTGTATTGTGGGGTTAAACGTAGATGATAAGGGATATAATGACACACCAACTTGTCAATATCATATTTAAAGGACATATTTAAACCTAATAATAACAATAAATGGATCCACATGATATTTTTCACCTTTTTAAATGTCAATAAATTTATCAATTTGGATTTTATTTAGAAATTGATTTGTAATCTTCAAAAGGGTTCATTTTCAAACATATATAAGTGAACTCTATTACATAACTTATTCAAACACCTAATGAACTTCTTATTGAAATAAAATGATTTAATATCTCCCGAAAATTTTTATACCTATTTGAAATCTTTTATTCCACATAAAAGACCATATCTAGTGCCCTTAATAAGAGATCCAAAGGAGGATTCTCAATGAGAATGTAATTATCTTAACAAGTCTATTTCATTTAATTTATTATTTTTAAACCATAATTTACTTTATAGAACCTAAAAAATTAGTATATATAATCAATTTTTGATGTTATTATGTTTATTTCATAACATTTATCCATATCCACTTTGTTAAATTGAAAATGAAATCATTAAAAATGTGTATTTCAGACTATCGCTCCCAAGGGGATTTAGTTTATTTTCTATCACCACCAAAAAAGGGTCTATATAATGATGAATTTAAAAAATTAACATGCTATTTATTATATTATTTCAATTTTATTATTTTTTGTCACATTTTCGTTTTTACATTACATTCTGTTTCAAATACAAAAATTTTGCGCATGTTTACATCAGACTACCACATCGCCAAACAATGTGAGTTGTTTTAATCATAACAAACTCCTAGAATGTAATAATGTTAAAATTAGTGAATATGAATTATATTTATTGTATTATATTTATTTTTTAAAATTAATATATTAAAAACTTCAATCCCCTTTCACTTCTTCAGTGAATGATATCATCGCTTATGTTTACATTGGGCCTACAATCTCGAGAATGTAGTGTGATTAATTTCCCGAGTCCAACATTCATAAGTGGTTATAAAAAAAATATAATTAGTAAATAGGATATTTATATAATTATTATAATTATACTAATTATATATATATATAATATACACATAGAAATGAGCAGTCATGAAAAAATGTTCATGATAAAATAAGGCAATTAATACAAGGAATAATATAATTAAAAAAATGTAATTAACAAACGCATGTTAAAAATTACAAGAGTATCATACAAGATATTATTAAATTAATTATTTGATTTGATGAATTATTTAGATTAACAATTCCATTACACTGGTGTAAAATACATATATGAAGGAAATCGTACCTCAATAGAGGTTTCTCATATCACCGATACTTCCATAAGGCATATTATATATTCAACACTAAGTATCATTATAGTTGATGGGTGTTCGTGATAGGGGACACGTGATACTCACTCCTACTTCTTGACGGCAGCATCCAGTGTGCCCGACCGTTCCCCATCGGCGGGGGAGGAACCTCCGGCATCCAACATGGGAGTAGACTTCCCTCTTCCTCGCTTTTCTAACCCCACACTTCTTCCTCTTTTTCCTTGAGCATTGCTGAGTCCAAAATTCCCTGAAATGTTCTATGTGATCCCTAACAACTTTATCTCAGTTTAAGAGTTCACCAAAACCATGATGCTTCAAAAAAATACTTTTTTTTTCGATTCATACTATGACGACCTTCAGTTGATACTTTTGATTGGCATGTTTTTGGATCTTGGGACGTATAAAAGAGGGAAATGGTGTGTTTTCTTTACACCAAGAATATTATGAAACATTTAATTTCAGAGGAAATTTTGTTTAGAGCCCATTTTAGCACACCATGGAGCTTCAATAGAATCATATTCTACATATTTAGATGGACCTACGACTTCTATATTAATCGCGACTCTTCTTAGATGGCTATTTGGTTCATTTTCCCTAACTTAATCAAACCATTTCAAACCCACACTCTGATTAGGATTCTTGGGAACATGTTGGGTAGATTCTTGTGTTCATATAGTCGTACTAATGCTATTTTTCATCTTGTTAACTCGCGAATATGTGTGGAGGTGGATGTGTCAAAAGTTCTATTCGATAATATTTGGATCACAGTAGGTGAAGATTTTTAGTATAAGCAGTATGTGGTTTATGAATCATGGTTCGATTTTTTTGTGCAATATATAAGATTTTAGATAATTCTTTGTTATCTTGTAGACAAGTTTCTTTGAATCCCACCACAAAGATGGGTGAAGATAGTGGTATGGTTACAGAGGCTGGTGTTGAGGCATCCTTGTCTGGAGAGAAGTTGGTGGGAGTGCACACTGAGTCTAAATTAGCAATAGATGTCAGGGGTTGATCACATGAAGTGAATCATTTATTTTTTGAAATCTTTGGTCTGTTGTGGAATGATTTGGGAGTACCACAAACCCCTCTCCTGCCCTTTTGTGGCAAGAGGTTCCTTCAATGGAGAAGGGGCAGCCTGACAGTTGTCTCATTCTTGTAGATCCCCACATGGTGGATGATGGAGGCACTGTGAATACCATGACTATTTTATACGCTGAGGCAGTGTGCTTAGGTACTAGTACCTTGGACAAGGGTCTGAATAAGGCCTATTAGTCCTGAAAGGCTGGAGACTCATTTTTTTGTAAAGTGATGCAGTGTAAGGAGGATTCCACTATTGCACTGAGAAAAAGTTTCGAAAGGTTATTGCATGATAATCATGTTTAAGAGGTTGAAATTGAATTTGTTAGGCTTTCAATGGATCAACAGGGGGCTCTGGGACCAACTCTCGTGATGAGGATTTTTAGCATTCATTAGGTGATATATAAGCTGACACCCAATATGATTGGCTTTCATGTCTGATACGTAGCAAGAACCCAATTGGTAGTTGGAAAGTGATGAAGGATTATTCATTTTTTCTTCCACTAATGAAGACTAGTTTCGTGATGATATTTAATGGAAGTTTTTCACCATCTATCATTGATTCGAGGAAGTTGAGGTATCTTGGTGTAGTGAGCAACACTTATGTACTCGAAAGAAGAAATTGTTGAATCAATTTTGAATATTAAGGCTACTCAACAAAAAGAGAAAATGTGATGGAAAGGTCATTAATGGGGTTATGAATGATAAAAAATTACTATATTGAGAAAAAAACCTAATATTGATTAGGGGATTCAATACTGGGAAGATCTATTAAGAGGAGTACATCCAGTCTTGGAACAAGCTTGTTTATCAGTTCGAAGACCTTTTTATGGATGATCCAAACTCTCATGTTAATAATATTTCATGGAAATTATGTTGGGAGATAAAATCAAATAGACATAAGTAGTCCTTCCATTGTTCTGTAATTTCCTTTAGTTCTTGAAGTATGGTTTCTCACTTTTTCCGTAAAAGTGTTTTCTATAATAAAAAGTTAATTTTTAGTCACGTTCACTACTTATTCACATTAGGTGGTATATATACTAAAAATATAATATGCTATATTATAAATATATTTTTATTAATTATATTTAATTTTTTTATGTTATTTGAATCATGGGACTTATTATTCCAAAGTTACAAACGTTTTTTGGGTGTTTTTCACAATCTTATTATAATTATATATTTTTTAATATAAATTTTCCTACGAGATTTTTCTTGATATCTAAATCCTAAAAATAAAAAACAAGTATTCCCATACGGTGGTTATTAATCATTTTCATGTAATAATACCAAATTTAAATTAATTGGTACGTAAAATTATGGAGATAATATTTTTAAGAAAATCATTGGTAATTTATTTCCTTAGTCGAAAATCCTTCTCCATCAAAATCAATGACATCTAAAAAAATTGATAAAAAATTAACAATTGAAATTTTTTTATTCAATATTTTTTTACATATTTTTTTCTATTAAATGATTTTAAAATGATTATTCATATCTTTTTCAAAATAAATTCATGTTTCATTTTCACCAAAAATGTAAACTGAATCATTTATTAAACATGTACGACATGAAAATATTTTTACAAAATCAGGACGATTTATTTTTTTAATAATTATATTAATGGTTTAGAAAGGAAATTATTAATGATAATTATTTTTTAGAAAATCACAATTTATAAATTTTATTTTCAAATTGAAAGAGTTGTTTTTCCCAAAAAATATTTTTAATGATTCTTTAGTTTTATTTTTATTCATCAATGTAGTAAACATTGTCTTCTATGTATGATAAACTATGGATACATTGTATTGATAGCTTTCATAACAAATCTATGGATGGTTTATGATTAGTTAGGTACAAAATGTATATATTTATTATGATTCTTCATTTTAATCAAAAAAAATTAGTAATATATTTGTAGAATTTGATAGGAATGATATTTTATATGCCAGTTTTTCAATAAGATTGTTAATTTTGGTTATGATTCACCCATTTCAAATGTAAAATTCATTAGACATAGTAATTCACATGTGGGGTCCACTATATCCATATGATTCATTATTATGTCCCATTAATCAATATATATTTGGTTTTTGATGAGGCATTACACATGTATTTTTACTCTCTGGTATATGGCCTCGATGTTATGTTTTGGATATCAGGAATTATGAACTACACCACTATGAATTTAGTAACTAATATTGCATTGGATTATTAGATTATTTATAATATACATGGAATTTTATTCATTCTTAGGCTATTATTTATGTGGAATTAGTTGATCATATATTATTCTAACAATATTATGCTCATATTATTGATTTCACGGAATGCTTTTTGGTAAATCACCTTTCCTTATTGGTTATTCTTTATTTATTCAAATAATTCTATGTATTTTTATCCTTAATAATCATATGGGATCACCCCTTCTATTTATTTTTTCTAGGATATGAGGAACAATTTTGTGATTGACTAATATGGTTAAAAATAGATGAATAATGGAATTCTAAAAAAGAATACATTGTGGATTTTATATATCCAATTGTAATATGATTTTCAATTAGTTTTTCAATTTTAAAGTCTACTAAAATTTTCAAATATTTAGGATTTAATTCCTTATATATTATTGCAATATTATAACGTAGACACCAGCTCTAGGTCTCTAGGTCCATGGTTTCTAAATATTATATGAGAGAATGATTAGTAGAAACCATTGGAATTATATTTTGGAATAAATTTTATAGATAATATAAAACTATGAGAGAATTTGAGGATATTTATAGAATAACATCCTTTTTTGGAAAAGTAAGATATAATGTGGGTTTTTGTAAAAAAAAAAGGACCCCATTAGTGTAAAAATTATTTATAACTCCAAGTGATATGACAATGAAATATTAAATTTTCTTTTCAAACCATTATGATGTAGTTGAAAATAGTGATATCAATAAAGAAACCGTGATTTTGAATAATATAATATATATATAATTACAGTTTTGATTTTTTTGTTAAGTGTTTCACTGTATATTAGATTATTTATTATTTTTTAGAATGTTATGATCTAATCTATTGTATTCTATTTTTGATAAGTTGAGTGTAATGGAAGGAATGTGAACTATAGGAGTTAATGTACCCAATGTATGAATTTCCCCCTTAAAAAGTAATGAATTTACCACTGGATATGGAGATGGAACTAATCAAATAATAAACATATTGGGGAAGATGACTCAGGTTATGAGGAATAACTTCTCTTTTATATAGAAACATCCTGATCAAGTATTTTGTCTAATTATTTTAGACTGCATCACATTTATGAAACCTATGTTGTTCAACGGGATTGGAAATAAATTTCCAGATGTCTAATGGATATTTTTATTATGGAATGTATTTCTCAGTCAAGGGAGTAGAAATGTGAGAAATTTACAATGGGATTTTATTGACTCTATTGAGATGTGAATAAATGGTTCCCATTAATAAAAAACACTATAAATTGTGAGTAAATATAAAGTATAGATTGGAATGATTTCATGGTATGGTTGTTGGAAATAAATTTCTTCATTTTCAATGAGAATAATTGAAAGGGCTTTTATCGAGTCTATTATTGAATGAAGAAAAAGAATTTTCTATGTGTGAATACAATTTTATAATTTTAGCATGGAATGGTGTAGACTACGTAGGTTATCCAAATATAAATATTCACCATTTCTTTGGTGGGATTAAAATATAACTATTAATGTTAATTTTGTCCCAAAATATCTCATCATATGATGATATAGTATCATGTTATATTAAAAAATAATAAAAAAAATCCATGTAATTTAAATTCAATGATAACAATGAAACTAAAAGGGTGTAATTTAAAAAAATGTATAAAGAGAAGAAAGAAACAAAAATATTCTCTAGTATAGGATACATGTAGAAGGAAACTCATTGGTATATTGTAAAATGAAAAGTATTTTTGTTCATTTTTAATGAAAATGGACCACATTATCTTGATTGAAATGGAAAGTAATATTCTTCCAATGATCAATGATTCCACTATTACAATATAAGGTGCTTCTAAAATGAATGACCTAATCATCAAGAGAATAGACCTCCAAACAAGATAAGAAATAATGGACATTTGTATGTTATTTATATATATTATGTGTAATGATTAACATGATTATTTATGGATACATGAATTATTATAAAATATTACTTTAATAATTCATATTATGTTTATAATAAAAATTAAATATTTAATAAATGTAAATTACTAGTATTTTATAATGTATTTGAAAGAATATGTTGAATAATAACACGATTGTGGGGAAATAACAAGTGACATATGGCCGATGTACATGTAATAATGTTTAAGTAGTTTTTATGACTGTATTTATATCATTGATTGTTTATGTAATATTTATTTTCGATGTAATTATAAGATATTTAAACTTTGCAAACATCATATGAATTATATTAAAATGGTTTTAGGAAAATTTAAACAAAAATTCTGGATGAAAAGTTGTCACATCTAGCAAGGATGAATTGCATGAATCCGAAACAGAATGAATATAAGGTTTTACGGCCTACCACTGAAAATGTGATTTACCTGTTAATATTTCATTATATTTAGTTAAATGATTTGAATGATAAATATTAATTTTCAACCATTTGTGTTGTTGTTGATGATTAAATTATATTTTATTATTTTTTATAACATGTGATAAATATAATGGTTTTGGAAAATATTTACTAATATATGGAAATACATGTCAGTATTCTATGGATATTTTGATCATTGAATGATTATTTTAGTACTTCAGACATCAAAAATGAATCTTTGATATTCATTTTTTGTATTTAAGTATAATCTAGAAAATTATTGTGGAAAAACTAAAAGATAAAATAGTTCCTTTGAAATTGGATGATATCAAGTATGTGTATTATTATATTTTATTAATATGGATGGTAGTGTAATACATAAACATTAATAAAATTATATTGAAACATAATATTATGATAATAAAATCATTTATGATAATCATATGAAATTTTAAATAATTAAAATTTAATTGTTCTATGGCCTAATCATTCAATTTATCATTCAAATTTTAGTAATCAATGACCTCTTTCACTCTCTAAATTTATTTATACTTGTCTTCAATGTTAGTATTTTCAATTTTGACCAATATTATCCTATATAGAAACCAAGTTGCCTATTTTTATATATGAAATTTAATGTTAGTATCTATATTATTAAGAGGATTTTTTATTAACCCTTATTACAATGTGGGTTTCTAATGAAGTTATTTCAATTTTTCAACACCTTGATTATTTAAATCGGGTTTAAAATATGAGAATGGAATATATTTATGAGGTGTATAATGTGACACCCAAGTACATTTAAAATATTAACAACACGATCAATAGAATGTTTGACCCCAAAAACCAATATTATAAGAGAATATTCCATCATGATACTTTATAATGTAATTATTTTTATGTAAATTCAATCTCTTCGATGGCTTCTGATGCACACGACATTCAGTTTAAACAAAATTTGGCACTCTATTAAAATATATCTATTTTTAGTTAACAATTATAACATTTCTATTATGATTTCTTGTATGAATAAAAATTACTATATAATTGGAATTTAATTTTTTCACATTTATAAAATAAATTTATTAGTTATCTATTGATTGAAAATAAAATAATTCTTATTTTAAAGTAAAAGATTTTTTTTCTAAAAAAACATTATCTTTCTAAAATGCGGGTTATTCAAAATTTATATAGATTATTTTTTTAAAAAAAATAAAAAATTTATAAAATGTACTTGAAAAAGGACTCTATGTTTCAAATCACCATATAATTGTTTTCTTAAGGTGAATATTTGGTATTTTTTAAAATAAATATTTTTTTATGAATACTGAAAAATAATTTTATTAATAAATAAAACATTTTCATTTAATATATTTCTAATTTAAAATTCTATTTTAAATATCCTAAATATTATAATTACTACTATTATATTAAAAAATTTCTTATTTAGGTCAATGATATCAATTTCATATTTATTTTTAATAATAAAAGCTTCCATTCCTGTCAAAATTTTAACATTGAAGCCCAATTTATCATCGCATATGTTCGTATATTTTTATGTCTATTTCTACCACTATTATAAATTGATCATGGAAAAGAGGATTCCATATTTTGAAATATAATAGTATATATAGTCTAATATTTTCAACACATTTTATGACCAAAATGAATAGGAGAAATTGTAAAAATAAATTACCACAGCTAATGTAATAATGGGTTTAGTGTGGGGTTGAGTATAGATATTACTGTTAAAATGTCCTATCGTGAATATATTAATATTAAATAAATTTAAAAATAAATTTAATTTTTGTTCATTAATGGGGATTAGGATTCCAAAGATACAAATATGATATGTATTAATTTCAAAATCACATCATTATTCAAAATTTGATTTTTTTTAATTTCTCCATTTTAGAATTATATTATATTTATTTCATATAATCAGTATATTTTATTAACCTCTGGATATTCAGGAAAATATACTTATGAAAATAAATTTTTCACAATATATTGAACTAAAAATGATTTGGATAATGTTTTTATGAAAATAAATATTGATTTGCATCTTCAATCAAAAGTCATTTTTCTTAAAACTCATTGTTTCATTAAATGATTCCCAAAAATTTTTAACATTTTCTAAATGACTTTAAAAATACATTTTTAACCATTTTTTATTTTTAAATGTTTTTTCATTGAATATTTGTGACATTTTAAATATAAATCTCATTTTTATATTACATAAAGTTAAATATAATATTTGTTTTAATATGTATGAGATTAATGTAATTTTCCACCATCATGACCATTCAGTGTTTGAATAGATTTTAACATGTTTTAAATTTTATTTACAATTAAATTAATTTTTATTATATTAGGAATTTTTTTCCTAAAAATACTTTTTAAAATGGAATGATACTTTTCCCAAAAAAATTAAGGATATTTTCATGGTATATATATTCATCATTGACAGAAACCATCTATTTTAATTATGATCCCTCGAGGCAATATTTTATTTATAATATGATCATTATTTTTCATTATGGACAATTGTTAGATTGATTGGGTATTTTCAACTTTATTACTATTCAATATTTTAATCTAGATGTATTATGATTATATTTATTGATTAGGGTCTGTATTGAAATTTGTTAGGCTCCTTTTTAAGTATGTATACTTATGTTGATAGTTATTTAACCTAGTCATATGAGGGATGAAATGGACTTTGTTAGTGATGTGAAGAGCCAACTGTATACCCATGATGGATTTGTATGTCCCCTAAAGAAAAATATATTAGGTTTGGTTTAAGGACTTCCTCATTTAATTAAAAAAATTTAGAACACATCCTCGATAGTATGTTTTATATTTCTAGAGTAATGGATTCCATCATTAATAATTCGTTTATTGATATTTAATTTTATTATTCAGTTTCATAGAATATCAATGGTCATGATATTAAAAAATTCAAATTATTAATATGGAATTAGTTGGCCATTTCTAATCCTTCCACTTTATGATCATGTTATTTATTTAATGGAACAATTTTTGTGTATTTTATATTATATATTAATTGTACCTTATTTAATCAAATTATCCATTCTAAAGACTTACTTCATCTATTTCCTCCTCAATCCTCTTCCTTTATTCCTTCAACATGTCCTATATTCCATATTTTAATTATAAAACCATCCGAAAATCCTTACAGTTTAGACCATATGAGGTTATCTGGAGAAGAGGTATCATTCCTAATTGGAGGTTTCTATTTTATATTATCTTCCACCTACTAAAAATCATATTCATAATGATAATAAAATAAAACAATAATGTAATATAAACTCATATTTTATTATGTTAATATCATAATATATATCAATTTCCACTTTTACGAGTTGGGAAAATGAAACTGTTGATCGTGTTCACATAGGACTACAGTCTCAAGAACTGATGTAGTAATGTTTCCATCACTTCATCTCATAGATGGATTTAATGATAGATTTTATGTATATATATACTATTTAGTAAATATTAATTATTTAATAATTTTGATATTTCATCTACCTTTTTACATTCCATCCCTTTATAAAAGATAACATCTCCCATGTGTATGTGTGGAAAAAAACCTCTACAAAGTGATGTTATATTTTTTTATTTTAATTTTATTGGGATAGTTATAATGACATATGTCACGACCCATCCTCAGGGCCCGTGCCATGACTACCCCAAGCCTGCCTTCCATAGGCCAGGGGATGGCGACTAGCACCAAAGGCATAGATCCCTATAAAAGGGAAGGCATTGCCTTTATATATGTAAAGAAACACAACATAGTACGCAATCTGAAGTAATCACTAAGTAAACTGAGTACAAAAGTATGTGCTGGAAAGTAAATGGGCCAGAATACTAACCCAACTTAAAGTACATTACAAAAGTAAAGAAAGAACAACTTCAGTAAAGTAAACCAGAAACCATTGAGTCATCCTCCGGATATCCCACCTGAAGGGTGGGTACAAATGGTCTCCTCAGCTCCTCAGGTCCGGTTGTCCGCTCCGTGTACGTCCTGCCAAGTGGTCCACCTCTGGGTAGCGTACCACTCCACAAGACTCCACGTCGATCAATGATGTTTGTCGTCTGTATCATACACAACGTAGTGCAGGCATAGCTTGTGAAAGGGTGAGTATACGATACTCAGTAGGAACCCCGAGACCCCTGAAGATCTCCGAGAATCCACTAAGGATAAAACAATAAGGAAAGATACAAACACAAAGTATCAACCAACTCTACTTAGGTATATGCCCATACATATACCTAAGTCATCATTTCCAGTTCGGCTCCAACCCACGAGCCCAAGAACAACCCAGTCCACACATGAAAGCACAACCCAGTTCACACAAGATAGGAATTCAATAACATCAAAGATAATGACGAAAATTTAAGACTCATCTCACACAGGTATACTACTCACGAAGAGGGGTGGAGATGATAGATGTATCCTCTGAATCGTCTCCCCTGTGGAACCCACATAGGATCCAAATACAGAAGTCATCAATGCCAAACCCACGTAGGATCCAAGTATAGTAACCATCATTGTCGAACCCACGTAGGATCCAAGTACAGTCATCATCGCTGCCGAACCCACGGAGGATCCAAGTACAGTCTTCTTCAATGCCAAACCCATGTAGGATCCAAGTACAATTGTCATCATCGTCGCAGTCACAGCCAGATCTAGGGTTCCCGCACACATCACGTTCGATTCTAGGAGGGTCCGCTCCTTGAGTCAAAGATAAATACATGAACTGTCACGACGTCTAGAGTTGATGTATCATGTAGTTCCATCCCACGTCATAGGGGGAAAACTAAGAAAAACTTTCCCAAGTCACGGAGAAGAAGACAACCAATCCATTTCCCTAAATTACACAGTGTGTAGGTAAGCAATACACGTCGTGTCATCAGACATCGGGTACTGCCCATGTGAAACTGCCTGTGTTTCAGGGTTGGTCATGTAGATAAGTAAGTACATGGCATGTGGTAAGGTTTCACGCCGTATCGAAACCTCTAGGGTCCATTCCATGTGCAATGGCCATGCCTGGCCGTGTGGTGGAGTGCATGCCCGTGTACTCCACCTCATGTCTGTGTATTCCCAGAATACATGTCGAGTCCTCACGAAGCCGCTTCTATCATGGTGAAGGTAGTACACGCCATGCCTCTTGGCCGTGTGGTTCTACCCATGTCTATGTATCTACCAGATTACACGCCGAGCCTCGCGAATCCACTTCAGCCTTTCTATGAAGTGAATACACGCCGTGTTACTTGGATGTGTATTTCGGTCTGTGTCCGTGTGTTTTCCCTAAATACATTTTGTGTTACTTGTCCGTGTATTTCTGTCCATGTCGGTGTATTTTCCCTGAATACATACCATGCCCATAAACTCTCCACTGACAAACAATGAGGAGAGTACACACCGTGTTTCAAGAGTCACACGTTATGTACTACTTTTCTAACATCTGAAACAGAAGCCAAAGTACGGTTGTACTAAATGGCGTGTGCTCATGGAGGACACGCCATGTATTCTGGAATTTTCCAGAAAGGACGCCTCTGGACAGTATGCCTTTTGAGGTGTCTGTTCTTCATTCTGATGATCTGATTTCTGCAAAACATTCACTTCTAGGTCGCCCCAACAATCTGAGTCCGTTTACGAAGTTTTCAGGCCTCCAATTGGCTCCGAAAACATATCTTGATTCACCGCTCAAGAACGGCTAAAGAACTCCACATATTCACAAGAATGGCGGGGGAATCAGACCGTGTTGGTTTGGTCATGTCCCTTCATCATTAGTATGATAAAAAGTGGTTTAAGAGGAAAAATGATATGGAAGGAAAACTAATCATTACTCAATTTAAACACACCCCTACCTCGATAATCGATGTTGTTTGTCGGGTGTTGTAGAAGATGGCATCACGGGGTGAGGTTTCGTAAGTGACGTCGGAGAGCGCGTGAGGAGGAAGCGGCATCTCCCCTTTTGTCACAGAGAGAAGAAGAGGATTGTGTGTCATTGTTCTTCATGGAGTCGTTGCTCTACGTCGAAGTGGTTTCATTCTTCATGGAGAGGATGTCTTTCTTCAACAAAGGAGGAGCTTCCTTCTTATTTCACACAAAGGCTCTCTCCAAAATACTCACACAATAAGCCAACACCAAAATAAAATAAGGCCACCCGTTCTTTTAATTAAACAATCCATGCATTTCAAAATACAAAATTCAAATAATTAATTCAATTAATTTATGAGGTTCAATTAATTAATTAAGTGTGTGTTGGAATGAATTAAATTGGGAGAGAGGGGATAAGAAGAGTTACTCAATTAACTCCAAGGGGTTTTCCAACATTAAACAAAGGAGTTTAAGAGGGGGTTTAAGGTGTTTAGAGTATGTGAATGGATGGGGGCTCATGTGGTCCCACCTAACATTTATCCTAACATGGGTAGTTAGGAGATTGTGGGTCCCACCCCAACTCCCCCATGTAGGATTTAACCACTTTAGATATAGAATGAAAACTGTTCCACAATTTTTTATTCACTTCTTATTTTAACCACAATTTAATTTCTCCTCCCGTGAAAACGCAACTTCGGTAAAGGACCACATAATCAATTACTAGCGTTGCGAGTTTACCAGTGCCCTCGGATTTCAATTATGAGCACCGATGAAAAAGATAGAAAAACCCGCTCGTTCGCTCACTAAACGTACCCAAGATAAACTTGGTAAATTGATTTCGGGCACACCGGGCCATTGAATGAAGTGCCGTGAGAAGCCACACACTCATAAAATTCCCAAGTATTTGAGAAAACATATTCCTTGAAATTATTGGGTCTTTAAATTACTCCCACCTCAGTGCTTTACATCCTCGTAAAGCTACATGATAAACTAGGGAAACAAATGAGGGTACTGTACACGCATCTGAGCCTCCCACTCCCATTTTCTCTCCTAGAGGTTCTCGTGCTGCCAAAGAATGTGCACCATAGGAATCAACCGTCCACGTAGGACCCACTTCTATCAGTCCTTGATCTCCACCATGACCTCTACAAAATTTTTCCCATCATCGATGTCTAGGTCCCTATGATCAATGATATCCATCGGGTCGTGCACACATCTCCTCCGCTGAGATACGTAGAAGACGCCGTTCACCCGGTGCAACTAAGGTGAAAGGGCCAGGTCATAAGCCACCTCACCTACCCTGCTGAGGAACTCGAATGGTATGATGAAGCGCGGAGATAACTTGCCGCCACAGCCAAAACTCCATAATCTACATCGAGGTGAGACCCGTAAGAAAACGTGGTCGCCATCCTCGAACGCCAGTGGTCGCCGCCTCCTATCAGCATAGGACTTCTGTCTGCTCTGTGTAATCCTCACCCGCTCCTGGATGATCTGCACCTTCTCCGTCATAGCCTGGACCATCAATAGTCCTACAAGTGCTGACTCCCCAAGGTCAGTCCAGCACATAGGTGATATTCATGGTTGGCCATACAATGCCTCATATGGTGCCATCCCGATGGTGGAGTGGTAGCTATTATTGTACGCAAACTCCACCAAGGGTAGGTGGTCCTCCCAAGTGTGACCAAAGTCAAGGACACATGGACAGAGCATGTCCTCGAGTGTTGGAATGGTCCTCTCTGTCTGGCCATCCGTCTGAGGATGAAAGGCGGTACCCAGGTGTAGCTGCATCCCAAATGCCTCCTACAACCCCTTCCAAAGTCGGGATGTAAAGCAATCATCTTGATCGAAGACGATAGGTGATGGAACACCATGGAGCCATACTATCTCCTGAATGTAGAGGCATCTCATTATCTCTATTGAGCCCTGCTCTCTGATAGGTAGGAAGTGGGCCAAGTTGGTGAGTCGGTCTACGATCACCCAAAATAGAGTCATTTCCTCTAGAAGTACGTGGGAGCCCCATCATGAAATCCATTGATATCCCATCCCACTTCCACTCCGAGACCTCTAAGGGCTGCACCAAGCCTATCGGTACCTGGTGCTTTGCCTTCACCTGCTGGGCGGTGAGGCATCGTGAAACGAACTCTGCCACAACCTTCTTCACACCTGGCCACCAGTGTTGTCATTTGAGTTCCTAGTACATCTTCACTACTCCAGGATGTACAGTAAGAGGGGAAGTGTGGAACTCACCCATGACCTGATCCTGTAGTGAAACTGGTACCATGGTACATCCCTCGAAGTGGATGACATGCTCCCTGCCTTTAGAAAATCCATCAGGTGCCAGCCCTTTGGATATCTGAGCACGTCGCGCCTCATAGTCAACGTCCCCACACTATACCTCCCTAAACCTCTAAAGAAGTGGAGTAGTGACTGTGAGCAACTGTAGAAAGGCTTATCCATCTCTATCCACAAAGGATATCTACATTGCAGCTAGCTTCTCGGTCGCCTCTCCAAGTAGCTGAATGCTCGATCTCCTGCTAAGAGTGTCAGCTACTATGTTCCCCTTCCCAGGAGTATAAACTATCTCAAAGTCATAGTCCTTGAGGAACTCAAGCCATCACCATTGTCTCAGGTTCAGGTCCTTCTGTGAGAAGATATACCTGAGACTCTGGTGGTCAGAGTAGACTATAAAGTGCTCGCCCATAAGATAGTGTTGCCTCATCTTCAATGTGAATACCACTGCTACTAACTCTAGGTCATGGGTAGCATAGTTTCTCTCATGTTGCCTCAACTACCGTGAACCATAAGAGATCATTTCCTGCTCCCGAATCAGGACACACCCATGTCTGGTCCCTAATGCATCATAGTAAACTACGTACCATATGCCCTCCTCTGTTAGCCTGAAGATGTGTGCACTAGTCAATATCTATCTCATCTCCTAGAAGCTCTGGTGATATCTATCTGACCACACGAAGGGTTTCCCCATATTCGTCAAAGATGAATGTGGTGCTGCAACTCTGGAGAAGTCTGGCACAAATCTCTGATACTACCCAGCCAGACCTAGGCAACTCCGCACCTCTGTCACACTCATGAGTGGCTCCCAAGAAAGTACTGCCTCGATCTTCATAGTATCCATAGCAACTCCCGCCTCAGAGATGACGTGCCCCAAGAAGTGAACCTCTCGAATCTAGAACTATCACTTCGAGATCTTACCATAAAGCTGGTGATCTCAGAGTGCGTCGAGTACAACCCGCAAGTGGTAGGCGTGCTCCTCTTTAGTAATTGAGTAAATCAGTATGTTGTCGATGAAGACTACGAAAAATCAATTGACGTACGGCTGGAAGATCCTGTTCATGAGACTCATGAACACTTATAGAGCGTTGGTTATGCTAAAAGGCATAACTGAGAACTCATAGTGGCCATACCGACACCTGAATGTCGTCTTCTACACATCCTCATCCCGAAAACTTAGTTGATGATAGCCCGAACTGAGGTGTATCTTTGAGAACATTAGTGATCCCTTGAGCTGATCAAAGAGGTCGTAAATCCTCGAGAGTGGATACTTGTTCTTTACGGTCACCTAATTTAGGCGACGGTAGTCGACACATAGTCATAATCTCACATCTACATTCTTGGAGAATAAAATTGGAGAAGCCCAGGGTGAAACACTGGGTCAGATGAATCCCTTGCCCTGCAAGTCCTCTAGCTGTACCTGCAGCTCTCGAAGCACAGCGGGAGCCATCTAATATGTTGGAGTAGATATCGGTGTTTCCCGGGGTATAGGTTAAAATAGAAGTCTACCTCTCTGTGAGGAGGTAGTCTTGGAACGTCATCAGGGAAAACATCCGCAAACTGATCCACCACAACAGGAAAACTTGGACTCCGCACATCAACCGCTCCGAGAATGAGACTAGCCAACTATTGTGTGCTCGGCTGTCGTCTCCTCCACATAAGTCCATCCTGCACTACAAAGGCTCCCTTCTCGCCGGTGAAGATGAACCTTCTCCCATCTGTGCAGACACACCGCACATTGTGCCTAATACAGTCAATCTAGTCATGAACTATAGATAGCCAATCCATTCCCAAGATGAAGTCGTAAGACCTCAACACTGCTACAAAAACATCCCAGCCGATGCTCTCTCCTCCTAGAGTAATCTCACACTGCCGGCACCAGTGCGTAATCATCAAGTATTCTCCCATAGGAGTCTCTAGCCATAAGGATCGAGCCAACAGCTCTGTCGGAATCTTCGAGCTTCGAACAAGGGCATCGTCAATGAAAGAATAACTCACTCATGTGTCTATAAGAACTACAGAAAGGGTGGAGTAGACACAAATAGTACCTTGAATCATCTTAGATGCATCGTGGTCATAGGACTCAGCTGCCTGGATCTGAGCCTTCTCATGTATGCCAGCTCTCTGTGGTCGGGGTGGTCCTCTTGGTGGTGGTTGTGGTATAGCCTCAAAGCGTCTTCCACCACCTACTGCTCGGCCAGCTCTTCTGCCTTCCTCTCGTATGACTGGATCTGCTGCGTGTGCCCCTATCATCCGAACCAGTATCTTGAGGTCTCCCATCAGATGGCCTAGTCCTCTTGGACCTCTGCGATATCTGTCTACTGCCGGCTATAGAAGACTCTGCTACGTGTCACCCTGCAGTAGGCCTCGCTGCTGGCATAGGCTCGTCAAGGAAGCTCTCCACAAGAATGTCTCACTCCAATACTCCTGCCTACATTGGAATGTCGAGGGATATTATCGAATCCCTGATCTCATTCCTTAGTCCCAGCTCTAAGGTATGGGCCCAGAAAAATGGGTCTCGTACCATGTCTGTGGATTAGCGCGGGAGGTAGGTAAACCTCTCCAAGTACTGGGCTACTGTCATGCTGCCCTACCACAGCTTTAGTAACTCCTGGATGTGCACTGCACGGAGGGTGGCTGGAACGAACTACGAGTGGAAGAGGCTCTAGAAGTCTGTCTAAAGTAGAGATGCCTCATAGTGCACCTGGAGCATCAAGATCCACCATTTACCTACTTCTGCATGCAGGAGACTCGCGGCAAGGATCACCATAAGATCTGCTGGTGCCCCTGTCAATTTGAAGACTCAGACGATAGCCTCCAGCCAATCCTCGTCTTCTTGTAGGTTCGTCTATCTGCAGAACCTGGGCAGCCTCTGTCACTGAAACTCGTGCAGCGCACTCAGGCGGCGTGCACTCTCCACTACTAAGGCTGGTGGTATCGGTGGCCCAGCGGGTGGTGGTACCACTGGTGCCTCTGCTGTAATAGGGCCCTACACTGAGGCCTCGTCTATCGGTGGGCTACCATCTCGCACAAAGATCAGAACCCTAGCTGGCTACTTACGTGGGGACATCCTGAAAAAAAAAACAGGTGTGCCATGGTTAATACAGTATACCTAGTGAGATGACATAAAGTAATCACAAAGAAAAATTTTGAAACACAGATGCAATCAATGTTTTCATGCACTGAGTCAGAAATTAGAAGTCATGGTCCTGGTGTATGGATACGTCGGCCGCCGCACCGACACTAGACTCCATGGACTAATAACCACACTCAATATCATTAACACTATTGCTTCACAGGAAGAAATTATCAGAGACCTAAGTTCTATGGTACAACCGACTCCTCTGATACCAATTTTTCATGACCCGTCCTCGGGGCCAGTGATGTGACTTCCCCAAGCCCGCCTTCCATTGGCCAGGGGCTAGAGACTAGCACCAAAAGCATAGATCCTGATAAAAGGGAAGGAATTTCCTTTATATAAGTAAATAAACACAACAGAGTACGCAAGATGAAATAATCACTAAGTAAACTGAGTAAAAAAGTACATGCTGGAAAGTAAATGGGTCAGAATACAAACCCAACTGAAAGTACAGCACAACAGTAAAGAAAGAATAGTTGCAGTAAAGTAACCCAACAACCACTGAGTCATTCTCCGGATATCCCACCTGAAGGGTGGGTACAAATGGTCTCCTCAGCTCCTCGGGTCCGGTCGTCTGCTCCGTGTACGTCCCGCCATGTGGTCCACCTCCAAGTATCGTCCCGCTCCACAAGAATCCACCTCAAGTAGTGATGTTTGTCATTTGCATCCAACACAACGTAGTGCGGGCATAGCCCATGGAGGGGTCAGTATATGATACTCAGTAGGAACCCTGAGACCCCCAAAGGTCTCCCAGAATCCAGTAAGGATAAACCACCAAGGAATGATACAAACACAAAGTATCAACCAACTATACTTAGGTATATTCCCATACATATACCTAAGTCATCAATTAGAGTTCGTCTCCAACACATGATCCCAAGTACAACGCAGTACTAACAGGAAAGCACAACCCAGTCCACACAGGATAGCAAGTCAATCACATCAAAGATAATGACTAAAAGTCATGGCTCAGCTCACACAGGTATACTAATCATGAAGAGGGGTGTAGATGATAGATGTAGCCTCGGAATCATCTCCCCTGATAAACCCACATAGGATATAAGTACAGAAGTCGTCGTTGCCGAACCCATGTAGGATCCAAGTACAGTAACCATCGCTATCGAACCCACATAGGATCCATGTACAGTCTTCATCACTGCCGAACCCACAGAGAATCCAAGTACAGTCATCCTGATTTCCGAACCCATGTTGGATCCAAGTACAGTTGACATTGTCATCGCAGTCGCAGCCATCTCTAGGATTCCCACACACAGCATGCTAAATTTCGGGAGGGTCCGCTCCTCGAGTCAAAGATTGATACATCAACTATCACAATGTCCAGACTTGATGTATCTCATAGTTCCATCCCACATCATCAGAGAAAACCAATCAAAACGTGACTATGTCACGAAGAACAAGACGACCAAGCCATTTCTGTAATGTACACGACATGTAGGTAAGCGATACATGCCATGTCATCAGACACTAGGTACTACCTGTGTGAAACTACCCATGTAGCAGGGCCGGTCCTGTACATAATTAAGTACATGGAGTGTGGTATGGTTAAACTCCATGTCCATACCTCTAGGTTCGGTTCCATGTGCGCTGGCCATGCCTAGCCATGTGGTGGATTACATGCTCGTTTACTCCACCTAGTGTCCGTGTATTCCTAGAATTCATGCTGAGTCATCACGAAGTCGCTTCTGCTATGCTGAAGGTAGTACAAGTCGTACCTCTTGGCCATGTTGTTCTTCCCGTGTCCGTGTATCTCCTAGATTAAACGCCGAGCCTCGCGAAGTAGCTTCTTCCTTTCTATGATAAGAATACATGTCATGTTACTTGTTCGTGTATTTCTGTCCATGTCCATGTATTTTCCATGAATACACGCCATGTCCATTGAACACTCCACTGACAAATAGTGATTAGAGTACAAGCCATGTGTCTAGATTCACACGTCGTGTACTAATTTTCTAACATCCGAAACGGAAGCCACAGTACGCTTGTACTACACAGCGTGTACTCCTCGAGGACACGTCGAGTATTCTGGAATGTTCCAGAAACGACGCCTCTGGCCAGCAGGCCTCCTGAGGTGTCCGTTCTTCATTTCGATGATCTGATTTCTGCAAAACATCTACCTCTAGGTTGTTATGACACTCTAAGGCCATTTACGATGTTTTAGGGTCTCCGATTGGCTCCAAAAACAATTCTTGATTCACTACTCAAGAATAGCTGAAGAACTCCACATATTCACAAGAATGGCAGAGGAATCAGACCATGTTAGTTTGGTCCGTTCCCTTCCACATTATTCTGATAACAAGAGGTTTAAGATGAACAACAACATGGAAGGAAAACCATTCATTACTCATTCCAAACACACCCTTGCCTCGATAATCGATTTTGTCCGTCGGGCGTCACGGAAGATGGCGTCGTGGGGGCGAGGTTTCTTAAGTGATGTCAGAGAGTGCTCGAGGAGGAAGAAACGTCTCCCCTTTTGTCACAGAGAGAAGAAGAGGATTGTATGTCATTGTTCTTCGTGGATTCAGTGCTCTACGTCGAAGAGGTGTCATTCTTCACGGGGAGGATGACATTCTTCAATGAAGGAGGAGCTTACTTCTTCTTTCACACAAAGGCTCTCTCCAAAATCCTCACACTACAAGCCAACCCCATAATAAAATAAGGCCACCCTTTATTTCAATTTAACAAGCCATGTATTTCAAAATACAAAATTCAAACACTTAATTCTATTAATTGATAAGGTTCAATTAATTACTTAAGTGTGTGTTGGAATGAATTAAAGTGGGAGAGAGGAGAGAGGAAGAGTTTCTCAATTATTTCCAAGGGGGTTGCCAACAGTAAACAATGGAGTTTAATGGGGGTTTAAGGGGTTTAGAGAATGTGAAGGGTTGGGGGATCGTATAGCCCCCCTCTCACATTTATCCTCACATGGGTAGTTAGGAGCTTGTGGGTCCCACCCCAACTCCCCCATGTATGATTTAACAACATTATATATAGAATAAAAATTGTTCCACAATTTTTTATTCACTTTTTATTTTAACCACAATTTAATTTCTCCTCCCATGAAAATGCAACTTCCGTAAAGGTTCCCTTATGAAATTACCGGCGTTGTGAGTTCAGCGGTGCCCTCAGATTTCAATTCTTAGCACTGGTTCAAAAGATAGAAAAACCTGCTCATTCATTCACTGAACGTACCCAAGCTAAACTTCAGAAATGGTTTCCAGGCACATAGGGTCTCAGAATCAAGTGCCATCAGAAGCCACAAACTCGTAAAATTCCAATGTATTTAAGAAAAAAATTTCCTTGAAATTTCTGGGTCTTTACAAACTTATTTTTTTAATATTTATGATATATAAGACTTAGAAATAGTGACATTAAGGTGATATATTTTTTATTTCCATTCATTACATCAATCTAGAAAAGGGAAATGTCGTTCATGCATACATATGTCATGCCATCTCTAGGAATGGCGTGATTCATTTTCTATATTTAACAGAAAATAATTAATCAAACTACATATAAAATGAATACATATAATATTTATATTATTTTTAAAGTTTCTTATACAATTTAACAATAATAAATTTAAATGTAATAAATCTACCAAATGTAAACACATATGAAAAATGAAGTAGTTATTACCCAATATAGGATTTTAACAATGAATTATTAATAAACTGGTGCCAAATGGTATACGTATATCATATATGAAAATATATATATGGGTATAGTAATGGAATATATTAATAATAAACCTATATTAATTTTAAATTTTTATCAAATGTGCATGATGAAATTTTATTTTTCATGTCATGGATTGTTGTTACACATTTTAATTCTATGGGCCCCAGGACTTATACACCACCTTTTCCTTGAGGTGTACATACTTCCAATAAATTTTTTGTACTAATGATATAATAAAAATTATTATATTTAAAAATACATCTATGTTTCATTATATTATGGTTTATATTATAGAAATGTAACAAAAGAGGTTAAGGTGTTGTCTGTCAATATCATTCTTTATCATGATTATTTATGAATATGTTTTTGATGTGGAAATAATTTAATCAATTAATCAATAAATTACTTAAACTTATTCTCCTATTTTTATTTCTTTTAAACACATTTTTCTATTCATCATCAACTCTTTGTGTACTCAAGTAATAATTCAAATTTATTTGAAGAATATTAACTTCATTTCTCTCAGTGGTCTAATGAAAATTTAATTCAATATTTATGTTTTATAGAAACGTTTTCAAGAATGTTTTTATGATTATAAAATGATTGTTCAAATAAGATTTTTATCTTGTCATATTGTGCAATAAATGGATTAAAAGGAATACTCCTATCATTCTATAGATGTCTCACTTTTTAGTTTTTACAAAAAAGGTCACCAAAATCATTTTTAACATGTACTGAATAATGGAATTTTAAACAGACATGATAGTTATATTATTTTAAGATTAAAATGAATGTATAATATTCTATTTTTAAAGAATCTTATTTCCATAATTTTTTTAATACTCAATATTTCAAGGATGTGTTTCAAAATGGAATCTTTTTTTTCCTTAATATTTTTATAAAGATCATTTATTGAATTCTCATTCATCAATGATAAAACCCATTAGTGTTTCCTATTTATAATAAGGATATTATAAAATTATTACAAATTTTTTTTATATGGGTAGTTTATGTTTATGATTTCAAAATGTTTATAAAAAAATTTAATTATCCATGTGTTGTCCTATAATTAAAATATACAATTTTTATGAAAACTATTTGTTTACCAGTGTTTATGATAAGAAGAAATGGTTAAAGTTCCATTAAATATATTAATATTAAGTGGTATATTCCCAAAAAAATGATTATAAAACCCATTTCCAATCATTAATTTTTATATGATTATTTATTTTTGATTATTTGGTACATATACAAAATATTCTTATTATCTGATGGGTATTCAATATATCTCCTTCAAATGAATTGCGTAACAATTGAAATCTCATGACATTAATAATATGGGACTAGGGAGTGAACCCAATTATGTAAAGAACTCTATACACTATGATAGTCTTGGCACTGATCACTACCTTTTGATTTGGTTTGATGAGTGAAATCATTCCACTATGATATCCTTGTAAATTAACCTTATATAATATGTATATAATTTCCTATGCTTATGTGTATGCCAAAAATTTGTGTATTATGATAATTATAATCTATCATACTAAGTATTAATTAATATCATTATGAATCTTGACTAATGAAAAATTAAAAAAAAATATTTTTGATCTATGATATGAATTGTATGGTTTTTAAATGTTATTCTCTTGTAATCCAAACCCTATGCTCATATTATGATAATACCACCATTATTAATCATTATTGATAATATGTACTCACCATTTACAATTTTTAATTTCCCTATGTTATGAAGAATGATATTATATTTGAAATGTCTATGAAGGGTTCTATATGTGAATAAATTTGTGGGAGATGTTATTTTTCACTTGTAATACAATTGTTTATGTATCTATGATTCCATGAATGATAAAACTTTGTGATCATCATGAATGTTTAATATAATAAAATAATAATTTGTATATTATTATGTAATATCATTGTATTACACATACCAGTTCACAATATTATGATTGGGTAAAATTGCATTTCCATTATGATCAATTCTGATGAATTTGAATATATTATGACCATGAATAGAATAGGTTTAACATAAACTGTAAAATAATGAAAATGTATTAATGGGTTAGACATCATATGATTTATTTTTATTTATTTAATGATTACTAAACATAGATATTATTTCTCAGTAGATTATTACATATCTTGTTAAATGGTTTGATGTAGGATAAATTATGTAAAAACCAAATATATCATAAAATTAAATTTCCATACTCATTAGAAGAAAAATAAAATTTGAGAGAGAATATAAATTTTTTTTTATTCCCATGAAATTGCCTTATTATATAATTGGAAACATGAATAATATAGATCATAAAAACTACGAAAGGACAGAAAAACTCAATATTGGTTCATTTCTGAGGAATTGGATACATTATTTTTAAGGTTCCTATAATAAAGTCACTAGTGAGAAATTTATTAGTAAAAAATGATATTTACTATTATCTTTTGATTAGAACATGAAAATGGTCTTCTAAATGCATTTCATTTAGATGGAATTTTAGTTCAATAATGGACTCATATAAAGAGTATGAGGGTACATGAGACATTTACACCATGATATGGTAAATGACTAAGTGTGTACTTTTAAAAACTTTTATCACCAAATAATTCGAACTAAAATAAAAAAGGAAATAATATAAATAATGAAAATGATGATGAATCCATCACTACTTATGAGAATAGTATATTATGGAATTAAAGGTATTCATTGGGTTTTATTAAATAACCTTTATGGAATGAATACCAATTTGTTTGTGGATTTTGAAAATGAAAATTAATTACATCAGTTTTAATAGACCATAAATATCGATGAAAATATCCCCCAATGTACTCTCATGAAACCAATAGAGATTGAACCCTTAATTGTTCAACTAATTCGGGGATAAGAAGAAGATGATTTAATTTCATGGAAATTATATTACTTATGTATATATAGGAATGAAAATTATTCCTCCTTCACATCGTAATATTGGAATGATGTTTGAAGAAATTTTCATTGGGGTCATATGGTATATTTTTTAATTTTGGAATTGAAATATGTTGATAAAAAGAATTGGTAAGGGATTTTAGGAGGTGATCCATTGAATGAAATGTTTAAATATTATGAAAATATGTGATAATGAATATATAATAAAATAATTTAAATGATTGTTTATATTATTTCATTAAATTTTCAAATTAGTGGGTCGATAAATAAACTATGAATCTAAAACCTTTGGTGCTGTGTGAAAATATCAAATCCCAAGATATTTCCACTAGTACTATGGATCAAATGAATCATCTGGTTAAATGAACATGTTCTATTAAACTATTGATCTGAAAATTTATCATATTTTTAACGATCAATACACTGATTCATTTATAATTTTATTAATCATTACCTCATCATCATGTGATAAATTAAATGTTCAGTTTGTATAAAAACCCTTTAATGGTATGATGATTCCATATAATATTCAAATCTAGGCCCATATATAGGTTTAATGTATTTTTCATCACTAAAGTAATTTCATTCCCCCTCTAGTTGAATTTGACGTGATTTTTTCATGGGATGACTCTATCTATAATTAAACTATATTAATTATTGATAATTGGATGTCACATCTAATATTCTAAATCATATAGTATTTGTATTGAAGTACATGAATTATAATGAACTTCTAAGGGAAGATAATTCACTTATATGTTTCTTATAATATAATCATGAGAGATATTTTTTAAAATATATGGGGATAAGATAAATATGGAATATATTAATTCAGATTATAATTATTTTTATGTACATCCAAAATAATTTCAAACACTTCCCAGAAATCATGAAGCAGATATATTAAAATAATTTGACCTGGGTCTTAGAGTTATGTCAAACACATGATATATAATAGAATCAATTATGATGTATAAATGGATGAAAAATTTCAAGTGAGTCTTGATAAGGTATTCATATACATTAGTGCATCTGTGTGGGTTTCACCTATTATTTTTTAAACAATAATGATGGTTCAATGCAAGATAAACTTTATTATCAGAATCATAGAAATATCATTGCTAACTGAATGTATCATCATAAAAATATTTATTATCTGTTTGATAACTTTGGAAGAACTAAATATTTTTTATAAAACTATGCATCGATCTATATATCATCAACTATGGTTCATGAGGAAGGATGTACCTATGAAATAAATCGATATGAGGAATGTTAATTTTTAATTGACAAAAAATTTATTAGAGCATAACAATGAATACAAAATGTTCATGGATTTAATGAATAGAGTCTTTTTATGATACTATGCTCATTTTTTGGATGTCATGGTAGATGATATTTTTATGTAATATAAGAGAACAAGAGAGCATAATTATCATTTTATGATTGTGATAATGACCCTATAGAAAGAGAGGTTGTGTGAAAAATTTACCATGTGTGAATTTTTTTCTTTTGAATTCATAATTATTATATTTTATATTCAAATGTTAAATTATATTTTTAGCTCCCTCCATGATATGTGTTGTTAACTAATGTTCATGTCTAATCAGGATAATTTATATCTATAGTGTTCATTGTATTTATGGATACTACCTACTTGTTACAAGGTATTCATCATGACTATTTAATCAAATGAACATTTTGAATGAGAAGAATTACATGTCACATGGATAGATAAATGTATGTAAAATTTCATAGAGATGAAAATAATTCTACTCATTTCACCTATTAAAATAGTAAACTACATTATATAGGGGTTTCTAATCTATACTATGAAATCAAAAAAAATACAATGGGAAGGAATATCAAGTATAAGGACATCAAAATAATTCATTTATGTCTATTATTTGAATTTAATGGGAAAAATTATGTTAAAAATTGTTTAATGTTTCTATTGGTATTTTTTGTACTAATGAAATGGTCTCTTTATCTATAAGATTTATAGTGTGAGGTATATAATGATCATAAAAAATGGAATTATATGATCATATAGGAAGATTTAAATACTAATAATAGATGATTTTTAGAGACTAATAATCATTATACCGAGACAATACAATACCCTGCAAAAAATTTGAGGATTTTGGATAATTAGTAGGGTCATAATAACTATACTAGTTTATCCATGTTGGGGATTGAATGTGAAAATATTTTAATATGTTTGAGGATTATGGGTCATGACATAATTGTGAAATTATATAGGTCATATTTGAATTTACTATATATCACATGTACAACTGATAGAGGGGTTGAAACATTTTCTACCTCATTAAAACATTATAAAAACTATAACTCATGAAAAAACATAATGTTTACATGTCATGAAAGACAAACCAGGTTTATCCTTTGTGTAAGAACCATCATCATTATATTGTACACCCATAAGGTTCCATGATAATTCACTATGAGAAAGAAGTTTATAAAACTTATGATTGAATTCCTATTACACTCATTTTACATGATTTCATGTATTAATATAATGAATCTCATCAATTTAATTTTTTTTTCAAATAGAACTATGCCATATAAAAAATTAAACATTGAAAATTATTTTATGTCATTGTTTATCTAGATAGGGAATTGGATTTCTCCAGCTAGTATTCATTATCTATTGTGTTCATCCACCATCCAGTGAAATTATATCTATCTGAGCCACACTAAATACTACATTTTTTATAACCAGTCTTATATCTTATTTTTATACCATATTTTTTCAAGTCTATAAAATATTATCAAAATTTTGGGTCCATTTATTTAAGAACTACAATTTATATCAAAATATTTGATTTATAAAACTCTATCTAAAAAAATAATTAACATAAAATTGATAATTGATGCAAAATAAAATTTGAAAATAATTCTAATGCACATTAGAATTATTTCACTATGCACAATGAAGAGTATATTGTACTTTACCCCCCATTATTTATGTCTTCCAAAAGTGAATATGGGGGGAAAATAAATTTTAATTCTTAATCATTTTCACAATTAATCATTTTCACTTAAATAAGAAAAGCAGTGGACTCTTATCAACACATATATAACATTCATCGGGATTCAAGAGAAAATTACTGATTCAATTACTTATCAAACACTCTAATCCTCTTCTAGATTACAAAATTTTTGTGAAACTAGAATTGTATCATCATGTATTCTTTGTATGGTGGGTTTCAATAATTGTATAATAATGGGTTCTCTATCAGATAAATGTTTTATCTGATGACACATATGCAGTTTATCTTTGATTGGTGAATTTCATATGTGTTTTATGATTTAGGATCATAAATTCTCATTGTATAATCAATATACATCAATTCATACATTGTGCATCACATTCATTATATGTGTTCAAATAAATAATTTTCTTAAAATAATTTCCTCTGATGTACTTTATTTTCCATGGATCCTCATTATAGTTTTATTTTATTGATTTTATTTATAATCATCCACTATCATATATATTAGAAATAATGTTTGTTTGATGGATTTTGGTATTTTTTATAAAATCCCCAATATTAATTCATTATAACACCCCAAAAAATCAATCTTCTTGAAAAATGTTTGTTTTGTGACTCCATAATCCATTGAATATGGTTGACTACATTTTATCAACATATAAACACATCATTTTATGAATGATATTTGACTCAAAACTCAAACAACAAACACTATAATCTTTTTTCTACAATTATATTTTTATTTAATAAATACTTTGTTACATACTAAACTGTACGAAATATGAAAGAAAAATTTCTCCATATATCTAACACAATCATTGTCTGATAAACATAATTTTTTACATCTACAGAAAATGTGTAAATTTTTAATAGAAATATCTACTAAAGAGTCAATATGAAATCATATATATTTATTTCATCTGATAATTAGTTAGAAAAAACACATAAGATAACTGTAGGGCCCCAGGAAACCCTGATAGGGGAGGGGTGAATCAGGGTGTTAACTTTTTCTTTTAATGTGATGGAACTTTTTCCCACGTTGGTAGGAGCTTTCCGAACCTGAATGATTAATATGATCAGAAAGTAAACATTCACATGCACAGAGAAGACACAACACTTTTTACATGGTTCATCACTAAGGGCTACGTCCAAGGAGCATACGCCGACAGGTTGTATGTTGTACCTAAATCCACTAAACTTCACTAGATGTGGATTACAATGGTTCGGGAATAGTCAATCTGTCCTAGGCTCACTGCCTTTACAATTGTTCTGGGATAGCTCATTATGTCCCTCGGATCACTCCTGTTGACTCCCCCTAGAACACAGCCCTTGGTGAAGTCACACTCAGTTTATAGACAAGAATGTCTCTTCATTATAGCAAAAGAATGCATCCTCTATTGAATTTAGATTCTCTGTTGAAGTCCAACTATCACTTGTAAACAAAACCCACTTGTACCGAATGTATCGGGCAATCTTCTAGTTGTCTGGAAGCTCCAAAAGGTCCGGCATACAAGAACCTCGCCTAGCATGCTTCTCCAAGATCAGCACTCAAATTTCAAGAATGGAATGCATGTCACTTGCGTTGTATAAACACGGTAGGTTGGGTACACCAACACACTTGCGCGACACTGCCTCCTTCAACTCCAAACTTGCGCGACTCTGCACCTTTATCTCCCAAACTGCCTTGGTCGCGTAGCCAACAACTGGCGCGCAGCCTCTACTTGCGTGACCCAACAACCACTAGCACAACTCAACCAATTGCGCGGTGAGAGCTCCAAAAATAACTAAGTCTTGAACTATGTTCCAAATGAAGAGGGGTAGTCCACTATTTATAGGAAAACTGGACCCCTAAGCGGTGGCGCGCATGTGTCCTCACGACATGCAAGTCCTGAAGAGCAGCTCCAACTACCCTAGCCTCTATCGTGTAACTCACTTGTTTGACCAAACCAATACTTGTGCGACCCTCTTACCTTTTCTATATTTTTTGAAGTTCTGATCATAAAGAACAATAGGCGCGCAACTTTCCAACCTCCTAGGCATCGGCGTGCAAGTCCTTTCTCAGCGTGCAAGTCACTTGCGTGACCAGCCCAAAACTTGAGAGACCTTTATCCCTTTGCCAATTTTCCATGTTATGACCATGAAAAACATATTTCATGCAAGTTTCCTCTTCTTCAAGTACACAGAGCCCAAGTATCTTTGCCAAAATCACTTTTCTCCATTTATTGATTTTTAGGCCCAAAAATTTGGCAAACACTGGGAAATGGTGCCACCTTCAATATTGTTGTCTTCTTGAACTGTATGATCACTTTTCTGGTAAACATTCAGAACATCCACAGAAGATTGAAAACAAACACAAACCACACTCCAAGTCATAAATAGTAGACCATGGTTCTAAAGAAAACATTATTCATAAATTGATCATTAAAAACATATTAATGTTTTTTCCGACATAGATTTTTCATTTCATCCATTTATACAATATTTTATAACGTCGTATAAAAAAACTCTTCTTACATGTTTTTTTCCAAAAGTTATGTCTGTAAAAATTGATTTCACATCACATAATTTCAAAAAACATCAAAAGTTCTCCAATCCAATCTTTAACTTTTCAACTCATATTTTATTAAAAATAAATTTATCCTAACTATATATTCCAAAATTTATATACTATTCTAACATATAGATACTTCTTCATTTTATTAGCATATTTCACTTCATTCAATCTTCAAAAAAATCATATTAAATAGTTTATCCATGAAATTTTTTTAGTGATTCTTTGTACGAAACCCATTTTTATTTACTCCTTTTTATGTATGTAGTTTATACAACTATTCTATACATCAACATGGATCAGGATATTATCATGATTTTTTGAACATTGATATAATAATATAATTCTTTATAATAATAACTAATTATATTAATATTATTTCATAGAAAACATATATCTTCCTCTTGAAACATCATTAAAATATTTAAAAATAATCTCACATTCCTCCTCACACGTTTAATAAAAGAAAAATATTTTTCAGTAATTAGTTTACCATAAATGATATATTTTTTTGGAAAAAAATAAAAAAATTAATTAATATAAATATTTGAATTTATTGAATAAATTATTTACCAATATACACAACTCAAATTTATTTCATTAAAATTTTAAAACCAATTTTTAAAACAAAACCATTTTTCTAAACTTTAACAAAACCAAAATATTTGTCAATAAGATGATATTAACAACCAAATAATACATAGATTAATTTATTATGGAATTTCATCCCTCGGTTATAATAATTTTTTCCATTTTAATACAAAAAATAATTTACATTTATTCTCTTAATTTTTTTCTCCCCCATTACATTTTAACTACTACTTATGATTTACATTAAATGTTTTTTTCTTTATATCCTCATTTCAGGGAGGTGTTGTACATTTATTCCACTTTTTTCTAAAAATGGAGTTCATAGTGGGGTCATCATTATAATGTTAATTTTCTATTTATTGATAGCTTAATGAGATGTTAGAATCTTATATCCAAATGTCATTAATTGGGAATAGATTCCATGAATATATCATCAAATTAATTCATTATTGAAATATATTAAAACATAAAACCACTACCATCATAATTATACTTGATTAAATTATACTTTTTATCAATGTTATCTATATTGATTTTTTGAAATGATTTTCTAAATGATTAATGGATCATTGATTATCACTAGGAATATTTTATTGTTTAAAATAGTTCACTGTCAAATTTTCTAAAATTCCCTTCATCCAAAAAAATATTGTAAAAACAAGGTTGGTCCCCATTTTTTATTAATACAATATACTCATTTTCACACAAATGTATCTATTTCAATGATATCTACCATAAAAATTGGAATAAAAATGTTACTCTTACAATTTATTTTATGTCATATAGATCTTGATCCTAATCAGAATCTATTTACCAATCAAAGTTTATATCATAACATTATTTATACAATAGACCATATGAAGTCATCCCATTAGTATAAAAATGAATTATTTTCACTAAAACATATGGGATTCACTTAGATCACTCTATTATATAAGAAATAATGTATCTATATAAATAATAATTTGTCTTCGAGCTATGTGATTGTAAAAACAATGAATAAATTTTCACAAGTGATTCTGATTACCACTTTTTCCATCCTTATCTTTACTCAAAATTATACAAACTAAATCATGTGTATGAATTTCCCTCTAATCATTCATGCTAAAAAAATTCACAATTACATGGAGATAATTTCTTGAGAGTGTAAAATTTATCATTCCATCTGTTTGAATTATAACCACATAATTACTAATAATTCTAAGAGAATTAACATTTCTAAATTCCTATTTTTTCTTTTGCATACTTTTAAAAAGACCATTATCTATCAATTGAAAAAAAAATGCTATAAACATGAAGAAAAACCATTTGTGTAATAGAGTTCATATGCATCAGACAATAGTTTCATTTAACATTTCCTGTAGAAAAGTTGTGTTTCATGAACATTGTTTTTTTATTAACAATCATGTGGATCCCATTTCGATCTATATAATAATTTATTTAACTTACATTCTCTAGTTTCGTATTCAATATATAAAAATCTACAGGGATTCTCCACATAATCATATTACAATATTTTTCTATTGAATCAATATTAAATTACATCCATATAATTAAAATTAATATAATGATGTGAAGCCACTTCTACAAACAATTTTATTGATTCTGGACATTCATTGTTGGAAAATGTTTCTTCAAAATACACACCTTCAACCTATGGACATCCACCCCAAAAATTTCAATTTTCCCCAAATCTACACATATTCATTCATCCTATGTCTAAAAATATATATTTTTAAATAATATTCATTCTTTAAAGTCATGTAATAAGTTTGAAGGTATTATTTTTCACAATTAGATCTTACTCTTCACAGATAACATCAAATCAATATTTTTGATCTTCCTATTCTAAAACAGATTCTGGTTAAACTAATGAGGTTATTGGTTTTTTATTTTATAATATCAATATTATTCAACATTGAATTAAATAATTATATATAGTAGTTGTATTGTTGTATTGAATATGATTTTTTAGATTACAAAATTAATGATATTTTAATATTACATCAATTTCATTAAAGAAAACTTCCACTGAAGTTATACTTAATAGGATTGAATCGAATCCATCAACACATTTTTATTATCTTTTGATGTCTTTAGCTCATTTTCCATAATATTGTTAATTAAATTATAAAAAAATTTAAAATTTAAACAACATTCACTTCATTCAAAGAATTGAATTTTTAAAAATATATATATTTTTATTATATTTTGTTATTTCAATATAAAAAAATTTCATCATTATATTTTTTTTCATTTTTATAAGATCCTGTATTATTTTAATTAGTAAAATGGAACTCCCAAAAAGCATTAAATATTTCAATAATTTCTTTTATACTACATCTCATAGGAATTAATGGGTCATTCTATAAAACAAAACATATTTTTTTATATGTACTACAAAATGACCAGTTTCATTATATAAAAACATAGAATGTATAGACTCAACATACATTATTCTTCCAGTTTCCATAAGGATTCTATTTATATATTTCGAAACTAAATTTTTTATGGTTATAAAATGAACTATAAAAATGTTTAATTTTATTTTTTTATATTTATCATTAAAAATAGTTATTTTTTCACTCCATTCCATTATATGTTCACAGATTCAAAATAAAATCTCACAACTCTAATTCTACATAACACTTGAAATGTAAGAACATTTCCACATCCTCATATATAACCTTCTGGAATATAATTTTTATCACATGATTGAAATCATAAAAAATTATAATGTAAAAAATCCAACTTTATTAATTAATATTTCAGGGGCCACATGAATCAAGGTGAGTAAGCAAGATACATGTTTTATAATGAATAATTAATTTCATAGGAACTCTAGAAATGATCATCCCTTTATCATGTAGTGTAATACGATCACTTTCTTTAGTTTTCAAAATTGGAAATTTTTTTAGAGAATCTAATTTATAATTCTTGTTGATATTTCTCTCAACATGATGTCAGAGTATGTGAAGATAAAACTAGTTTTCATATTTATATGTAAAATAACAGGAGATGAAATGTTTTCCGATTTGAAATTGAATTTCACTAGTTCTTTATCCCACAAAAACAGTATTCCAATCATCTATAATTCCAATGATACATGAATATTTACTTCACATCAATTACTCCCTATCATAACAATGTTGTCTCATAATAAGTGTAATATATCACCCTTTTCTAGAGTCATCTCAGACATGTTTCTCTGGTAATTTTATTTATTAGGTACCTTTTATTTGGAATTATGGTTTGACGTGAATTTGGGTGATGTCTTAAGATAAATTGACGGACTGAGGGCTATGCACCATTTGAAGAGGGTTTGATAAACTGTATTCCCCTAACAAATGAAACCGTGAGAATAGAACAATATTCTACAAATATTAGTTTTTAAATCACCCAAATCCCTAAGACCCCCTATATTATGACCAAGGATCGAGATTAATGAATTATAAGTGATCCCATAGAATTATGATGGAATTTAAAGCTAATTTGAACACCTTTATTTAAGATCGAATGCCCAGGGTGATGATCAGCTCTCTTATTGGTAATTGAATTTCATCCTAATATATCTTTCATTCTGTCCTCAATCATTCTTTGAACTTATCATGGAATACCTCCACTGTTACCCTATATCTAATCCTATATTTTGATATCAAGATCTCGAATTGTTTATATAGATCTATATTTTAAACATCTTGATGCCTTTGGTCTTAATTTTGGGTTAAGGGATTCATATCCAAATTTCGATCGTCATAATTGTGGTGCTCAGATTTTGGGGATTTCATCTGAAACAAAATCATCAAAAACTGAGGTAGGTGGTCTAGAAAAACTCCCATTATCATGGATTTGATATATGTATGTGAAATTATTTATTTTATACATTATCATAAAAATACACTTTCTTAATTATTTTAATTAGGGATGTGAAATTTATTTTATAACACCTTTAGGATTTAATAGATAATTGAACCATGTGGATGTGGGGATGTTTAAATAAATGTTTCATTTAAAGAAATAGTTTATGGTTTGAGATATTTTAATTGAGATATTGAATTTGGTTGTGTTTGAGATAATTAATTAGGTGGAATTAATTATGAGATAAACATTGGATATGTGATATAATTAATGGTGGTTTAATTATTTTACTTGTTATTTCATTGAGATAATTAATTATGGGATTGGTTATGATTAAATGAGATTTGATTTGGATAATTAATGGTGGATAATTAATTACATAATGTTATTAATATTGATTGATCAATTAATTGATGAATTAAATAATGATTTGTACACTTAGTTAAATATGGGTTAACTAATGGGTATTTATGTATTTAACTAATCATTGGATTAGTAAGGTATTGATGTGAGTAATTATTTAGGAATTGATCAATGAGTTAAATGATTGAGAGCGTGGGTAATAGTCATGGCATTCTAGACGAGTGGAGATGTTGGGGCATAGGCATGTAATTCTACCCCAATAGTTATCCAAGTGATGGTGATATGAGGCGGTAGTTGTAGTGATTGAAAAAATGGGATTTGGGGTGGTATTAATGATAATCTACACCAAATGATATTGGGGTGTTATGAATGGTGAACTACAAAGAATAAGATTTCATGCATTTGACATGGATTTAGAGACCAAATGAATGATAATAATGAACTAATAAATTAAATATGGACATGAATCAATCCCAAGTTTAATGTGTTTCAACAAAGAATAAATGAAAATGTGATTAGTGTTTAATTATTTATTGTAATTTTTTCTTTATAGATTTGCGTACACTATATTTTGAAAGGACGTGTTTTAGAAATCGTTGGTGGTGGAAAACTTAGTGTTACTCACTCCCTAGTTGGGATGTCTGATCATAAACTGAGTAGACTTTGTTGTTCTGGGACAAGAATAGGGAAATTCTTCAGGATATGTTTCTATTTTGGAATTGAGTATGGGTGAGGGAAACATGTGTGGTTCAGGACCCCCAATGGAGTCATTGGGTCTTTACTTTTAGTTGCATTGTAGACACTTGGCACTTGAATTATTACAAAATGTTTTCTATTTTAGTTAAGTAAGGTATTTCTTGTTTTGAATACCTTGTGAAATTGGTATTTTTCTAGTGATTTATATGCATCCAAACTTTTTTTTATTTTTTTATTCTAATAGTACTTTATTCGGATAAAGTAGTGTATAGTATCCCAACAAATGACTTACCAAACCCTCGTACTAGTCGGCTCCCTGTATAATATGGGGAGGCGTGCTTGAGGTCATGTGACCAACTGTCTCAGGGATCCATTGCATGAAACCCCGGTTTTTCCGTTATAATAAGTATGCTATTTGTAAGAAATTCATGATATAATTAATCATTGTATTAATTTTCCCAAAATCAATATTTTATTTTCTGATTATTCTATTTTATAATGAATGATCATTTCTAAAACTAAGTGTTCCTTCATCTTTCATTATTTTTATATAAACAAACATGTCTGATTAACAACCACTATTTACAATCCCTAAATAGAATCATATCCATTAAGCCATATCATTCTCAAAGAAAAGGTATCTGTATCCAATATTCTTCTCTCCATCTTATTTTTCATTCCTCATATAAGAAACATTTCCTTGAAGTTATTCCCACAATTATAATAAAAGATTCCGGGTTTGTCACATAACCCATAAATATCCTCCCAGAATAAAAAATAATTTTTGTTTAGAAATTTTTCATCATCTAAAGATTTCCATTTTTCAAATATTCTTTTCGATAAGAATGTAACATACTTTTCCATAGTTATTTCTCTACATATTTTCATTCGAGGTTCAAATAAGAGGTATTTTTTAAAAATTGTTATAATATTTTTTCAAATAAAAGTCATGAAAAAGAATAAAACAAAATCATTATTTTTTAAAAATATGATCATTCACTATACAAAGGATTTTGAGGTTCATACCCATTTAAATCTATTTTTCCACCTTTAATTTGTAAATTTTAATATTGGTGATATTTAAACATGTTTTGATGTGATTTATTTCTCAAACCCTTTATCATACAAATTCTTGCTTAGACATATTATAAAACAAACATGTTTTGAAAAATCATAGGAACAATTAAATTTAGGTGATAAAGATTTCACGGGATTTTTGGAATGATATTTCTCATCCATTTGAGATGATACAACATTTACCTCTAAATCATTATTTGAGTTTTATTTCATATTTTTTATGATAATTTCCTCCTCCAGATTTTTTGATTCATTTTTTCAAACATCATCTAAACTTTAATTGAATTTATTATTCTGATCATCAAATATAATTCCATTTTAAGAAACTCTCTATTTTCAGTTTTTAACCTCAGTAATATTCTTAACTTCCAATTTAAGGATATAATTCCTTTATTTATTGTGGTTTTTAAATTCCTTCATCATTATTCACATATCCTTCTTTGGTTTTTTTTACCATGGAAATAAAAAATTCATGTTATTATTTAAAATTATTTTTATCATACTCTCCTCTTTTATCATAACCACCATTTGAAAAATCATCAATTTTATCAAAATTTTCCACGAAGGATATATGATTTTTTAATTCATCTTTTTAATTATTTGACAAAGTAGAATCAGATTCCACCATCTCAATAAAATAATTTCTTCTATTTCCATTGAATGTTTCTTAAACATTAGTACACATAATATGTTCCTTATAATAAATGGTAAGCTTATTTTCATTAGGTTTTACTTCTTTTTCCCTTCATTTATTATTTTTTGTTAGTACATATAAAAAAATTCACATCCTACATGGTAGAAGAATTTGAACGGATTTATGTAAATGTACATTCCAGTAACTCTCTGAAATCATTTTCAGATACGGGACTTGATTTTATCATTCATTTATTTATATTATTTATTAATACAATAAAATTTTCAACATTTTTATGATCAAAATAATTTATTTACATCTTCAATATATCCTAAAAACTTATTTCATCCGTCAATTACTTTTTAAGTGCTAGATCATTTCATATATCCTAATTAGTAACAATATTTTCTTAATTCATCAATTGATAAATATTCAGTATCTCTTAAGGTAGTGATTTTTGAATATATATTTTTGGGTTGTTTCCCATTAGTATAATTACAATGCTAAAATCACCCAACACATATCAAAATAATCTTTTGATCTACAAAATATCATTATCTTCACTGATGTATTTATTAATAGTTTCATCATCTTTTATTTAGATGTTTTCAATATTATTTTAGAAATTTTGTATATTTTCTTCCTTTAAATATGTTTTTACCTAGAATATATTATTATAGTTTATTACATATTTAGTTATAAATTTTTGAAACCAGTATATTTATAAACTTGTTTCATAGATAATTAATTAGAATATATTAATAGTTTTCCAATAAAACACAATTAACATCAATTTAAAAAACATTCATATGATAATATTTCCCAGCTAGTGGATAACCATATTGTAATGCATTAATAACCTCCTAGATAAGTGATAAAAGATATGGAATCATTCTATTTTTTCAGCCATTATAATTTTTTACATAAAATATAGGAAGACCAATACTATTTTTTGAGCAGATATTTTCCATGACATGGATTAAATATGGTAACCTAGGATATAATTAAATATGATGTTTCTCATGGTCATTCTAACCAATTATAAGGGGGTGTGAACTTATTGGTTGTATTTTACAACATCCATTAATTATGAAAAGAAATCCAAATAATATATAAGAGTTTAATCCTTATCAGCATACTCACTAACTCATAATCAAGGAATTAAAAAAAAATATAAACAATCTATGTATGTTATAGAATGATAATCCTCCTTGTTATAACCAATATAATTTCCATGTACACTATTTCGGTTATAAGATAATTTTTATATTAGAAACAAGTCACTACAAATTTTTAACCATATCCTATTAGACTCATTAATTATCATGATTGGTTTTAGTAAAAAGTACCCCATCAGTTTACATTTTCTTTCTTAGTAAACTAATCTATAAAAAGATACATTGAATCATAGAGAATCCATCTCTATAAAATTCAACACTGATAGTCTGTGTGATTCTTCCCTATGGGGATTTATATCTATTGTACTATTCATCCAAATGTTTAATTTCAATTCTATATTCCATACACAAACTATAATTTTTTGGACACATGTTCTATCTAATTAGAAAAATATTAAATGAAAGATATTTATAAGAAAAATTAATCAAATTTCTAGGTTCATTTTTCAAAATTAGATTGTATATTTTATGATTTAATTGAAATAATATTTTTGGATACTCTTTTTCAACAAGAAACTGATCATGGTTGAAAAAAACTTATAATACAAATTTTATAGTGTTTAATAAACATTTTTTATTAATAGTGACTTGTGTAATAGATTTTCAACCCGTAAAATATGTTTTAGAGATGTTTAATGGTAGAAAAAAACTTATATTTTCCGAATCTATTATTTTCATAATTAGTAAAATCTGTATAATATTGTAAACCAATTGACAATTCACAATAAATTTAAAAATTAAATGATGATTCATAAAATATCCAATGATATTAATCTTTCTAACACATTCTTATACATCTAAAAATATAAAAAACAAGAAAATCTGTAAAATTTAAATTATTTATTCTTTTTTCAATTCATTTTTCTGATGGTATAATAAAATTTTATCTATCTAATGTAAATGTTCATCTAATTACACATTTATTATATCCATTCAGTCTTTTAATATTTTTTAATATATTTATTTGATGGATCATTATTTTTTCACTCTATAGTGAACATTAATCATCAAATTACACATCCACATAATTTTCATTGACCCATTAACATCACAAGAAATATATTTCTGATATATTAGAAAAATGGTTTTCTAATGGAATTCAAATAGTTTTGTCATATTCTTATACCTTAAACAACATACCATTCCAAAAATAAATCTTCCTTAAAAATGTGTGTTTGATGTCCCTAGTTTTATTTGAAGAAATATATTTCTGATATATTAGAAAAATGGTTTTCTAATGGAATTCACATATTTTTATCATATTCTCATACCTTAAACAACATACCATTTCAAAAATAATTCTTCCTTAAAAATGTGTGTTTGATGTCCCTAGTTTTATTTGAAGATGGTCTAATACATTTTTTCAAATTATAAATACATCTATTGTGCGAAACCACATAAACATATAACACTAAATTCTAAATCTAATAATTTTTTCCTTTTAATTTTATATCCATTTTTATATATATAATAATTTTTAAAACATTACAAACTTAACAAAAACAATACATACAACTCTCCAACACATTTTTCATATGATGATTGGCATTTTTCATGTCTGAGGGAAATGTGTGAACTTTTGGAAAATGTTCAATAGATTATTACGTACAAAAATAATCAAAATCATTTCATATGATGAAAATTTTATAAAATTCATTAAAACATTTTCCTCCATAAAATCACCTTTGAAAATATCTGAATATTTTCCTATAATAGAATTTTTTTCACTTCTTCCATGTTAACATACAAAAAAAACTTTTATTTTAAATAATTATATCTGTATTATTTTTCTAATTACATGAACTAAATTATCTTGATTTTAATTAACAAAAAAACTGGTCAATTATATTTGAAACATTGAAACTCCAATTTTAAATATTAAAACATAAATTAGTATTTTTTGGATAAATTTTGTGCCACTAACACTTCTTGAAACTTCTTTATTCGATCATATTAATTTAGTTAATTATATCATTAAAAAAAATTCTACAAATTTTTTATAGAATTTATTCCTTGGTGATTTTTTGTATAGAACAGTGACATCCCAGACCCGTATACCACTTAACTGGTGCCTTGAGCCCAGTGGGCCACTAGGACTGAAGTTCATCTCCCCAAACGCCAGAGGCTGCCAACTAGCAGTGAGAGCCTAGGGTGTGTCCTTGGGGACAATATGTCCTCATTAGAAAAGCTAATCACATTGGAATGATATATACAGTAAAGAGAATAAATATAAATAAATAGATGTTGCATTGTGATGTAATAGATAAATATGAATAACAAATATTTGTGACAACAGGAGCAATTATAATGTAATTTCATGTTACTAGAAAACTAAAAAACACAGATAGAAGACAATAGGCATAACATGTTCCATAATTTAATATAAAAAGAGGCTAATCCAGGAATCTAGAAATCCAAAATGGTCATCCTCTATCAAGCTCCATCCTATTAGAATGAAATTTAGTGTTTGAAGCGTATTGCTTCCCTCTTTAAACACCAGCAGTCATGTAATCTATTATAGGTACCCAATGGCACCCAGAGAGGGTGTGAGATAAACTTTAGTGGGACACCACCAATGGTGTCTTTGACATCCATCCCATGTAATGTAATATAGTAATGTTCCCGAATTCATTTATAAAGTAAAGAAAATAATACAATATAACTAAATACCCAAGTACCTTAGTCATCCTCTACTGGTGCCGGTACATGTAACTAGTTTATTAATTATGTAATTACCATTTAATGTTAATATTTCATGTGAGGAATAGCCACAACTGATATGACCTCATTATATATAATTAGTGATTTCCCCAAGTCATAAGAAAGAAACCTGAAAATGGTATCCAGTGAGAAATTTCTAGGGAAATAACAAAGGTAATGTAGATCTCATGTAATTAAAACTCTATATTATAGGATTCTAGCTAAGGGTTAAGAGTTTATTCCAAGGATTGTAATCCATTATATTCCACAATAAGGTGCCTCTATAGTCAAAGGTTATTGACCAAGGTAAAATAGGCCTATGTAATAATAGGGACCTATGGGATTTAACCATGGAACCAACTGGTCAATGATGGACCCAAGGAGTGTGTCTGAGGTATAATGTAGTAATGTAAATGAATCTATGGAATTATATTGGAAATCCAATGAATGGACATGAACAAGAGTATATGTGGGTGTAACCCTAATAAAACCATGGCCTTGAACTTGAATGGGGTTCCTGAGTCCCAAGGTGTTCTTATATAATATACTAATGAGAGCTCAAGTAAGTCCATTCCAATTTAATATTGTAATCATTTAATCATTCATTTGATTCAAGCCTTCTCTTCATTTTGTACGGATAGGACCAGTAAAATTGCAACCATTTAATCAAGTATTTATTTTCTATTAAGGTATATTCAATTTTTGAGGTTCACTTATCCACCTTCAATAAATATGGAAATGGGTTATATGGACATGTAACCTTTATTCAATCTCATTTGATAAGGCCAAGTTATACACAAGGAATATTTTCCATTTCACCACTCACATCTAATAATCAACTTAAAGAGCTTAACATAGGTGAGTAAAGTGGTGACAATACAAAGTATATTCATTATATAATTAATATTAATGATAAGACATTTATTATAGGAAGGCACAAATTTTGGAAGTTCAAGTGACAACACACCCTAATGATGTCTCAAATGTGCCAAAACACTAATACCCCATTAAGACATAACCTTCAACATGGGGTTGATTGAGTTTTGGGTGTAACCAATAACAACTAAACACATATTGGGTAAGATCATAACAATAAGATTATAATAAGTATTAGCAGGGAATTATAATTTACGAAATTACTCTTAATGAAATCGGTATGCCCCATACAGATATTCAAAAAAAAATTAACATTAGGGATGAGTTATAGACCACCCAAATTATGTTTGTATGATCCTTATCCTCCCGTATTGGCCCTTTATTTTCCTATGATCAGAGTAGATATATAAAAAGGTAAAAAAATAATCACATGATGATATCTAGTTCAAGAAAGAGAGAGAACAATAATGGATAAAAATAACTCGAGCACTTACTGTTACACATCCAATGTGAAGAATGAAAGTGCAATCAGATTCTGGATGAAGGAGATCTCTTGATCCAAAAAAATTTCCTTAAAAAAGATCCAAATTTTATGGAAAAGGGATTAATCCTAATGGATCTAGGATTTGTGAGGAAGAAGGCGTAAATAGTTCATTAAAGACTATTTGGATATATTTCCTTGAATTTTAGCTCATTCATGGTTTGTCCACATGGTTTCGAAAACTTTGCACAAACAGTGAAAGATGGTTCTACCCACAATAAAATCTGTCACACTGTTTGATGATACTTTGTGCAAGCTACGCATGGGTACATGGGAAAAGGGATGTTTTCACGGGTAGGTCGTAGGGCCATGCACAAACCATGCGAGGTGCTTACGTATGGAAAAACACAATCCACATAGTTTTCTAAACCTTACGGAATTCCAGAATCGTTTACTCTAAATGGTATTCCAAGGCTTTCTCCCCAAAAAAGTTTGGTTTTGAGTTCTGAACAAGTACTAGACACCCTTCAAACCTCTACTAATTTACTAGGCATCTATATTATGTCCAATGTAATGATTTAAACTGAAAATTAATGGATCTGTAACTTATTAAAAAACTAGTTTCTTATATTATTCCCCTATAAATGAACTAACCCCCCCCCCCATGAGTTCCCCTTCCAATGGTCAAGAGAACCTATCTGATAACAAATCTTCCATTGCGTATGTACGTCAGCTTCCCTCTCTAAAGAGTCATCCTGTACTCGGTCGTGCTTCCATTTCACCAGTAGTAAATAGACATACCAACCTGAGAGAGTCTTTTTGATATGTTTAATGATACACAAAGAAAACTCCTCAATGTTAGCATCATCATATAAGTTAACATTATTGGGATCACAATTATGTGATCGATCGGCATTCTATTGGTGGAGATATGAGACATGAAAGATGTTGTGCACGGAATGGTACCTCTGAGTTAGTAGTAACGGATAGAGCACTGGCACATCTCTCTCTAGGATCTAGAATAGTCCTACGTAATGGGATGACAACATTTCCTACTTTTGTAACAATATATTCCATAGACTAGGTGATACACGAAGAGAAACATGATTCCCATCTTCGAACCCAAGTGTTCGTCAATGTCATGGGAAAAAGATTTCAGTCTACACCGAGTAGTAGTGATATGTTTTTTGATCAGCAGAACATGATTGAATGTCACCTAAAAGATATGTGGACCTTGTAGGACTGCCTCACCTTCTTCATGTTATTACAAGGGTGAATGGAATATCCTATAATATAAGGCCTCAAAAGGGGCATTCCGAATCATTTCATAAAAACTATTATTATAGGAAACCTCGGCGAGATGGATATTCTATCCCCGTATACCAGTGAAATCAAGGACACATTCTCGAAGCATATCATATAGAACTAGTATAGTTCATTATGAGTAAACATCTGTCAGAGTGTGAATGGTTCTGTATTAGAGCACCTAAGTTCCCATAGATTTCTGAAAACCATTCTAGAATCGTAAATTGAAACAAGAGTCACAGTATGAAATGATAATACGAGGAAACCCGTATATTCATACAATCTCACAAACATATAGCCTTACCAACTCATCCGCTAAGAAAGTCTCCAATATAAAAATGAATCTGGGTCAATGAAAACCCAGATAACATCACTACCCCTCTGCAACCTATGTAAGATGAATAAGAAATACATAGCAACAACTTCTCATTTCCACTCTAGGACTGGAAGATACTATAAGAAGTATGCAGGACTCCGGTGCTCTGCCTTCACCTGATCATAGGTGGAACACCTAGTGATAAAGCCTTTAATATAATGTTTCATTACACGTAACCAAAACTTCCATTGCATATCTCTATACATAATTGAGATTCCTGGATGAACTACCCACTATGATGCATGTTTCTCTTTCATAAATGCCTCCCTCATGCTTGTGGGAACCCAAAATCATCCACATACATGCAGGATGTCGCCTTTGTCCACTAACCAATACGGGGGGTGGGTTATCTCTTGTTATACACTCACAGAGTACCAAACCTTCATGATCTAAAAACTGCCTACTCTTGACCTCCTCAAGGAGGCAAGAGGTAACTGATAAGGTTGAGAGATAAGACTACTCGTGAGTATCATGAAACTCTAGATGAATCTTAGAAAAGGGGGTCGTGAACATACATTCATCACTGCCTTCCAGTACAACCTACTTTGGTTTTTTCCCACACAGTGCACCAGAAACCAAATTTCCCATTCCAGGTGTATAAGAAAGATAAATATCAAAATATTGTAGATATTAGACCCATATCTACAACCTGAGGTTCAATTGATGCTAATAATGTCAACAGAATCATAAGGAATGTACAACTATTACTAGCTCGAGGTTATGCATCAGGTAATTTATGTTGTGATGCCTCAACTCCCATGATCTGTACACAATACCTTTCTCTTCCTACATAATTTCTATTCCTCAGAAATTTTATGATGCATCGTAGAATCTGGCATAACCTACACCCATCTCCAGAAGAATTAGAATATGTGTAGATACAAGCCTCAATTTTAGCTCCTAAAATAATGTAAAGACCCGCAAATTTCAAGGAAATTTTTTTCTTAATTTTCTTTGGAATTTTACAAGAGCGCAGCTTCAGACGGCACCTGATTCCGAGGCCCGGTGTGCCCGGAATCATTTTCCGAAGTTTGGCTCGGGTACGTTCAGTGAACGGACGAGCGGGTTTTTCTATCTTTTGAACCGGTGCCCGGAATCAAATTCTGAGGGCACCGATGAAATCGCAGCGCCGGTATTTTCTTAGAAACGCTTCTTCCGGAGTTGCGTTTGCTCAACCGTGGTTTTTAAATTTTGCGGCTTTAAGTCAGAAATAAAATAAAGTTTGTGCGACAACTTTATTTTATTTCACTTAAGCTGCTTGGAAGCCACTTGAAGCCACTTAATGGCGGCTTGATCTGAGTTGAACTGGATAGGATGCTATCCAGAAATATCCTACCCCCTTGGTAGGATATTTGTGAGGTGGGGCCCGCACGAGCCCCGCCGTTTCTTTCGCTAAGTAACGCACCCACGAAAACCCGTCAAAGTAACTGAAAAGTCAACCGACGCGTTTTCTTTAATTCTTAACAGACCATTTAATTGGGCGGTTTATTTCGTGAATTAAATGGGCTGTTTCTTTCATGAATTAAATGGGCTGTTTCGCTCGTTGAATTAATTCAACGAACTGATGGGTCGTTACTTACGTTTTTGCGTTTGTTGGCATGTTTATAAAATAAGACCAACCTAAAAATCCTTTGAAAGGATTTGAGAGGATCTTGTTTCTTCATCTCCCCGTGAAGAACGCGAAGAACGCGAAGAACGCGAAGAACGCAAAGAACGCGAAGAACGTCGGCGACCGGAATTCGACGACGCACACCGAGATCTGCGACGTCGACGAGCTTTACCCGCGACGTTCTTCGGCGACGCCTCTTCTTCCGCAGCCGATCCTCGTTCGGCAACTAAGGTAAGAATCGGATCATTAACTCTCCCTTTTTAATTTCAATAACAACGGATTTAAATTAATTAAATCTGTTTGATCTTGATCCGGAGATTGGCGACGCGACGCCGGATACCGCGACGACGCGACGATTCTCCTTCTTCTGCGACGAGCAATTCCGCGACGACCTCTCGTCCGACGACGACGACAAAGTAAGGGTTGATTTGAAATATTTTCCTTTCCCGTGATTTTATTTCTTTTAAAATAAAGAACCGATCACGGAACAATTTTAAATTTATTTAAAATTGTTGATTGGTTATTCCTTGTTTCTCCCGTTGTTTATGACTAACGCGGAGGGTGCGGGTCTAACGAACAAGACCCGGCAACACTCCGCCGATCTTCCTTTTTGTGAGGATTTGGCGGGCGACGGAAAAAGCACGACGCAAGGGCCAATTGTTGATTCCGCAGTGAAGGACGCGTCCCGGGAGGAATAATGGCGCAGACGGGAGGCAAAACGGGCCACCGGAGCAACTCCGGCGGCCCGCGGAAGGCGGCGGCGGCGCGGGTCGCCGGCGCGGCGGCGCCGGCGACCGGAGGCGGCGGCGCCCGGCGCGCCGCCGGAAGATCCGCCACGGCTCGGCCGCGGCGGCGGCGAACCGCCGGACCGCGTCCGCGGTCCGGCCACCCAGCACGCGGCCCGCGCGGGCCGCGTTTCTCCAAAGTCGCGGGTCAAACCCGCGGCGGCTCTGTCGGCCGCTCGGCCGAAGCCGAGCCGGCCGGTCCGGTCGGCCGGGCCGCGCCCAGGCCGGATCGGACCCGGCCCAGCCGGGTCGGGTCGACCCGGTTCTGGCCGACCCGGTTCGGCCGACCCAGGGGGGGGGGGTTCGGGCCGGGTCGCCCCGGGCCCAGAACCCCCGTTTCGGGCCTTCTTCGGTCTTTCGCCCATAACATGGGCCTGAGACCTCCGATTGATGAACCGTCAGCGGCTTCGCGATCCTTGGATCAATACGGTCGTTTCGGTATATTATACTCAAGGTTTCGGAAGACTTTGGGTTCGGCCGGGTTGGTTCGCACACGAAACCAACCGGGCCCTCGGAGCGGAAACGCTCATAACTTGAGCTACGGACGTCTGATCGACGTACCGTCAGCTGTGGTAGTTTCCTCTAAGTGAGACGGAACTTTTGGCATACTCCGCCCGAGGATCGGATACAGGCGGAGTACGGTCGGGTTGGTTTTTCCCTAAAAACCAACCGGGCCCCTGGGACGAAATTGCCAATAACTCTCAGACCGGGCGTCCGATTGACGCGCCGTCTGTCGCGTTGAGATCCTGTTGTCGATACAGAACTTTTGGATACATCAACTTCGGACTACGTGTCAGTTGATGTATCAGCCTCTCGGCTCGTGGAGCGGACCCTCCTAAACGAGCTCGCTATGCGCGGGAACCCTAGCGCTGGCTGTGACTTCGATGACAGAGCAGAGATCCTCCGTGGACTGCGACGACGGCAGAGCAGAGATCCTCCGTGGACTGCGACGACGGCAGAGCAGAGATCCTTCGTGGACTGCGGCGACGACTGTGCAGAGATCCTCAGTGGACTGCGTCGACTACTGCACTCAGCGATCCTACGTGGATCAGTGCTACAGGTTCTGTGTGAGCCCGATCCTATGTGGGTCCTTACTACCGGTTCTGTGTGAGCCACTGCCTACAGGTTCTGTGTGAGCCCGATCCTACGTGGGTCTTTTGCAGGGGTTAGTACCTATCGATCCTTCGTGGGTCCGACGACTTAGATGGATCAGTGATCATCTTTGACGTCATCTGAAAAGTATACCTGGTTGAGCTGAATCTTATGTTACTCTCCTTTGTGGATTGTGTTGAACTATCCTATGTGGATTTACTATTTACTCTCCTTGTGGATTTGAGTCTTGCTTTCCTTTGTGGATTGAGTTGTTCTGGAGCTCGTGAGCAGAGCTAGAATTGGGGACTTAGGTATATGTATGGGCATATACCTAAGTCGAGTCAGATGTTACTTCGTGATTGCATCTTTCTTTTGTGCTATATCCTTTGTGGATTTCGGGAGACCTTCGGGGGTCTCGGGGTCCTTACTGAGTAGCTTGTACTCACCCCTGCACGGGCTATGCCCGCACCTTGTTGTGTTGGTTGCAGACGACGGACAGCGCTGATCACGGTTGGGGCGTGGAGCAGGACGGTACCTGGAGGTGGACCACTGGGCGGGACGTGCTCGGAGCGGACGTGGGACCCTAGGAGCCTGGAGGCTATCTGTACCCACCCTTCAGGTGGGATTGCCAGTGGACGACACGAGGCCGCCGTCTTTTCTTCAGTTGCTGTACTTTACTTTTCAGTTGTACTTTACAGTTGGGCTTGTATTTCCGGCCCCTTTACTTTTCTGCACTTTACTTTCCGCTTGCTGACTCTGTGTGGTTGTTACTTATAAAGGCAATGCCTTCCCTGTTTACTGGGATTTTACGCCTTGGTGCTAGTCGCCAGCCCCTGGCCTATGGAAGGCGGGCTTGGGGTAGTCACGGCACGGGCCCCGAGGTCGGGTCGTGACAAATTGGTATCAGAGGTGGTCGGTTCTACCGCAGACTCTGATCGTCCTTTCTTTCTATATGAAGCAATAGTGTTTAGTGTATTGAGTGTGGTTATCAGTTCAGGGAGCCCAGTGTTGGTGCGGCGGCCGACGTATCCATACACCAGGACCCTAACTCTTGATTTCCGACTTAATGCATGAAAACATTGATTGCGTGTGTGTTTCAATTTTTCTTTTTGATTACTTGTGTCAGCTCACCGGGTATACTAATCTGCTTTATGAAAGTCTCAAGTTTTCCTTGTGATTACTTGTGCCAGCTCACCAGGTATACTGTTCTGACTGTGGTGCTCTTGTTCTCCTTTTCAGGATGGCCCCGCGACGACAGCCAGCTAGGGTTCCGAGTGTAGGGCGCGACGGCATCCCACCGAGCGACGAGGCCTCGGTGCAGGGCCCTTTGCCAGCAGTGGCACCGGCGGTAGCTTTACCCGCCGAGCCACCGATGCTGCCAGTACCAGACGCTGACGATGCACGTCGCCTCAGGGCACTGCATGAGTTTCAGAGCCAGCGACCGCCCAGGTTTCGCGGTGAGGCGGACCCCCAGGCCGCCGAGGACTGGCTAGAGGCGGTGGTACGGATCTTTAGGCTAGTGAGGACACCAGCGGATCTCATGGTGATTCTCGCAGCGAGCCTCCTGCAGGCAGCGGCAGGACGATGGTGGAGCCTGATGCTCCAGGTTCACGATGAGGCATCCTTGCTCTGGGCGGACTTCGAGAGCCTCTTCCGCTCTGAGTTTGTCCCGGCCACCCTCCGAGCGGTGCGCATCCAGGAGCTTCTCCAGCTGCGCCAGGGCAGCATGACGGTCGCTCAGTACGCGGCGAGGTTCACTGACCTATCCCGCTACTCGACCGACATGGTACAGGACCCCTTCTTCCGGGCCCGGACCTTCGAGCAGGGCTTGCGACAGGAGATTCGGGCGTCGCTGATCTCCCTCAGCATTCCGACCCAGGCGGGAGTGCTGGAGCGATCCCTCCTGATCGAGAGCTTCCTGGCAGAGCCTTCTTCAGCGGCGAGACCTAGCGCAGGGCGGCAGGTAGCTGAGTCTTCGGCAGCAGGTAGCCGACGGATGACTCTCGGGTCCAGGCAGACCAGACCCCCACGCAGACGGCCTCAGGACACCGGCTCAGCAGTGCAGGGCACACAGCGGAGTGCCAGCCTTCCGAGAGGCAGGCTGTGCTACTCCTGCGGCGGGCAGGGTCACATGGCTCGTGATTGCCCGACTCGCCGATCAGAGGAGCAGCAGACGGTGGAGGGGCCACCCAGGCAGAGGCAGAGGGTCGACCGTGGCGGTCCGCAGGGAGGAGGCGGACGAGGCAGAGGAGCTGGTCGAGCAGCGGGGTGGTGGGCGACGCTTCCAGGCTCTACCCGTACCACCACCAGGAGGGCCACCTCGACCATAGGGAGCTGGAGGGCAGAGACAGGCCCAGCTCCAGGCAGTGGAGGCCTACGACCCCGACATGCCAGAGATGATTCGAGGTACGATCTGTGTCTATTCCACCCTTGCTGCAGTACTTATAGACACAGGAGCGAGTCACTCTTTCATAGCCTCTGCCCTTGTTCGGAGCTCGGAGATTCCGACTGAGCCGTTGGCTCGATCCTTACGGCTAGAGACTCCTACGGGAGCAGACTCGACGATTACGCACTGGTGCCGGCAGTGTGAGCTTACTCTAGGAGGCGAGAGCTTCGGCTGGGATCTCCTTGTAGCGGCGTCGAGGCCTTACGACGTCATCTTGGGCATGGATTGGCTATCCACGGTTCATGCCCAGATCGACTGTTTTAGGCGCAAGGTGCGATGTGTTCGCACCGACGGGAGCAGGTTTACCTTCACCGGCGAGAATGGAACCTTTGCAGCACATGATGGACTTCCGCGGAGGAGAGTGCAGCCCATCTCTCATCAGTTGGCTAGCCTCATCCTAGGAGCAGTGGACGTGCGGAGTCCAGCTTTTCCTGCAGTGGTGGACCAGTACGTGGACGTCTTTCCCGACGACGTTCCAGGGCTACCTCCTCGTAGAGAGGTAGACTTTTACATCGAATTGTACCCCGGGACAGCCCCGATATCTACTCCAGCATATCGGATGGCCCCCGCCGAGCTTCGGGAGCTGCGGGTACAGTTGGAGGACTTGCAGAGCAAGGGGTTTATCCGACCCAGTGTTTCACCCTGGGCTTCCCCGATTTTGTTCGCCAAGAAGGCGGACGGGAGCTTGCGACTATGTGTCGACTATCGTCGCCTGAACCAGGTGACAGTGAGGAACAACTATCCGCTGCCACGGATTGATGACCTCTTCGATCAGCTCAAGGGAGCGCGGTGGTTCTCGAAGATAGACCTCCGGTCAGGCTATCATCAGCTCAGAGTTCGAGACGAGGACGTGCAGAAGACGGACTTCAGGTGTCGGTATGGCCATTATGAGTTCTTGGTTATGCCGTTTGGCGTAACCAATGCTCCAGCAGTGTTCATGAGCCTCATGAACAGGATCTTCCAGCCATACCTCGACCGATTTGTCGTGGTCTTCATTGACGACATTTTGGTATACTCGACTACTGAGGAGGAGCATGCCTACCACCTGCGAGTTGTGCTAGACACACTCCGAGAGCACCAGCTTTATGGAAAGCTCTAAAAATGCCAGTTCTGGTTACGTGAGGTCCATTTCTTGGGGCACGTCATCTCTGAGGCGGGAGTTGCAGTGGATCCCGCGAAGATCGAGGCAGTACTAGCTTGGGAGCCACCCAGGAGCGTGACAGAGGTGCGGAGATTCTTGGGCCTAGCGGGATACTATCGGAGATTTGTACCGGACTTCTCCAGAGTTGCGGCACCACTCTCAGCGTTGACGAAGAAGGGGAAACCCTTTGTGTGGTCAGACAGATGTCAGCAGAGCTTCCAGGAGCTGAGACAGAGATTGACCAGCGCACCTATCTTGAGGTTGCCTGAGGAGGGAGTTGGGTACATAGTTTACTGCGATGCATCAGGGACTGGACTCGGGTGCGTCCTGATGCAGGAGCGGGCTGTGATCGCCTACGGATCACGTCAGTTGAGGCCGCATGAGCAGAACTACGCCACTCATGACCTGGAGTTGGCAGCAGTGGTCTTCGCTCTGAAGACTTGGCGGCACTATCTGATGGGCGAGCGCTTCACCGTCTTTTCCGACCACCAGAGTCTCAGGTATATCTTCTCTCAGAAGGACCTGAACTTGAGACAGCGGAGATGGCTTGAGTTCCTCCAGGACTATGACTTTGAGATAGTCTATACTCCTGGGAAGGGGAACGTGGTAGCCGATGCCCTCAGCAGGAGGACGGGCATTCAGCTACTTGAGGAGGCGACAGAGCAGCTAGCCTCCTTACAGATATCCTTCGTGGATAGAGACGGAGCAGCCTTTCTTCAGTCTCTCACAGTCTCTCCTCCACTTCTACAGCGGGTTAGAGAGGCTCAGTGTGGGGACGCTGACTGTGAGACTCGGCGTGCACTGATATCCTCAGGTCAGGCGCCTGATGGTTTCTCCCTTGGAGCAGAGCACGACATCCTTTTCAGAGGACGTACCTTCGTACCAGTCGCTTTACGAGAGGAGGTGCTGAGAGAGTTTCACACTTCTCCCTTGGCGGTACATCCCGGAGTGGCGAAGATGTACCAGGATCTCAGACGACAGCACTGGTGGCCGGGCATGAAGAAAGCTGTGGCAGAGTTCGTTTCACGATGCCTCACCTGCCAGCAGGTGAAGGCAGAGCATCAGGTACCAGCAGGCTTGGTACAACCCTTGTAGGTCCCGAAGTGGAAGTGGGATGGCATATCTATGGACTTCGTGACTGGACTTCCATGCACTTCCAGAGGTCACGACTCCATTTGGGTGATTGTCGACCGACTCACCAAGTCGGCACACTTCTTACCCATCAGAGAGCAGGGCTCAGTGGAGAGCTTGGGACGTCTTTACGTCCAGGAGATCGTACGGCTTCACGGTGTGCCATCTTCTATCGTCTCTGATCGAGATGCTCGTTTCACTTCCCGGCTTTGGAAGGGGTTGCAGGAGGCGTTCGGGACGCGGCTCCATCTGAGCACAGCCTTCCACCCTCAGACGGATGGTCAGACGGAGAGGACCATACAGACACTCGAGGACATGCTCCGTGCATGTGTTCTCGACTTTGGTCGCAGTTGGGAGGCCCACCTACCCTTGGTGGAGTTCGCGTACAACAACAGCTACCACTCCACCATCGGGATGGCACCATACGAGGCGTTGTACGGCAGACCCTGCAAATCACCGTTGTGCTGGACAGACCCTGGGGAGTCAGCACTCGTGGGACCAGAGATGGTCCGAGCCACGACAGAGAAGGTCCAGATCATCCAGGAGAGGATGAGGACAGCTCAGAGCCGGCAGAAGTCATATGCTGACAGGAGGCAGAGGCCACTCGAGTTCGAGGATGGCGACCACGTCTTTTTGCGTGTCTCACCTCGACGTGGTTTACGGAGATTTGGCTGAGGCGGCAAGTTGTCTCCACGCTTCATCGGGCCTTTCCAGGTCCTCAGCAGGATAGGAGAGGTGGCTTATCGCCTGGCTCTACCACCTCAGTTGCACCGGGTGCACGACGTCTTTCACGTGTCTCAGCTGAAGAGATACATGCACGACCCGACGCACATCATCGACTTTGGGGAGCTGGACGTGGACGATGGGGCGACTTTTGCGGAGGTCCCAGTGGAGATCGAAGATCGACAGGAGCGGGTCCTACGTGGGCGGTCGATTCCTCTTGTGCGCGTCAGATGGCAGCACGGGAACCTCCAGGAGAGCACTTGGGAGCGGGAGGCTCAGATGCGTGCTCAGTACCCCCATTTGTTCCCCTAGTTTTTGATGTATCTTTACGGGGACGTAAAGCCCTGAGGTGGGAGTAATGTAAAGACCCGCAAATTTCAAGGAAATTTTTTTCTTAATTTTCTTTGGAATTTTACAAGAGCGCAGCTTCAGACGACACCTGATTTCGAGGCCCGGTGTGCCCGGAATCATTTTCCGAAGTTTGGCTCGGGTACGTTCAGTGAACGGACGAGCGGGTTTTTCTATCTTTTGAACCGGTGCCCGGAATCAAATTCTGAGGGCACCGATGAAATCGCAGCGCCGGTATTTGCTTAGAAACGCTTCTTCCGGAGTTGCGTTTGCTCAACCGTGGTTTTTAAATTTTGCGGCTTTAAGTCAGAAATAAAATAAAGTTTGTGCGACAACTTTATTTTATTTCACTTAAGCTGCTTGGAAGCCACTTGAAGCCACTTAATGGCGGCTTGATCTGAGTTGAACTGGATAGGATTCTATCCAGAAATATCCTACCCCCTTGGTAGGATATTTGTGAGGCGGGGCCCGCACGAGCCCCGCCGTTTCTTTCGCTAAGTAACGCACCCGCGAAAACCCATCAAAGTAACTGAAAAGTCAACCGACGCGTTTTCTTTAATTCTTAACAGACCATTTAATTGGGCGGTTTATTTCGTGAATTAAATGGGTTGTTTCTTTCGTGAATTAAATGGGATGTTTCGCTCGTTGAATTAATTCAACGAACTGATGGGTCGTTACTTACGTTTTTGCGTTTGTTGGCATGTTTATAAAATAAGACCAACCTAAAAATCCTTTGAAAGGATTTGAGAGGATCTTGTTTCTTCATCTCCCCGCGAAGAACGCGAAAAACGCGAAGAACGCGAAGAACGTCGGCGACCGGAATTCGACGACGCACACCGAGATCTGCGACGTCGACGAGCTTTACCCGCGACGTTCTTCGGCGACGCCTCTTCTTCCGCAGCCGATCCTCGTTCGGCAACTAAGGTAAGAATCGGATCGTTAACTCTCCCTTTTTAATTTCAATAACAACGGATTTAAATTAATTAAATCCGTTTGATCTTGATCCAGAGATTGGCGACGCGACGCCGGATACCGCGACGACACGACGATTCTCCTTCTTCTGCGACGAGCAATTCCGCGACGACCTCTCGTCCGACGACGACGACAAAGTAAGGGTTGATTTGAAATATTTTCCTTTCCCGTGATTTTATTTCTTTTAAAATAAAGAACCGATCACGGAACAATTTTAAATTTATTTAAAATTGTTGATTGGTTATTCCTTGTTTCTCCCGTTGTTTATGACTAACGCGGAGGCTGCGGGTCTAACGAACAAGACCCGGCAACCCTCCGCCGATCTTCCTTTTTGTGCGGATTTGGCGGGCGACGGAAAAAGCACGACGCAAGGGCCAATTGTTGATTCCGCAGTGAAGGACGCGTCCCGGGAGGAATAATGGCGCAGACGGGAGGCAAAACGGGCCACCGGAGCAACTCCGGCGGCCCGCGGAAGGCGGCGGCGGCGCGGGTCGCCGGCGCGGCGGCGCCGGCGACCGGAGGCGGCGGCGCCCGGCGCGCCGCCGGAAGATCCGCCGCGGCTCGGCCGCGGCGGCGGCGAACCGTCGGACCGCGTCCGCGGTCCGGCCACCCAGCACGCGGCCCGCGCGGGCCGCGTTTCTCCAAAGCCGCGGGTCAAACCCGCGGCGGCTCTATCGGCCGCTCGGCCGAAGCCGAGCCGGCCGGTCCGGTCGGCCGGGGCGCGCCCAGGCCGGACCGGACCCGGCCCAGCCGGGTCGGGTCGACCCGGTTCTGGCCGACCCGGTTCGGCCGACCCAGGGGGGGGGGGTTCGGGCCGGGTCGCCCCGGGCCCAGAACCCCCGTTTCGGGCCTTCTTCGGTCTTTCGCCCATAACATGGGCCTGGGACCTCCGATTGACGAACCGTCAACGGCTACGCGATCCTTGGATCAATACGGTCGTTTCGGTATATTATACTCAAGGTTTCGGAAGAATTTGGGTTCGGCCGGGTTGGTTCGCACACGAAACCAACCGGGCCCTCGGAGCGGAAACGCTCATAACTTGAGCTACGGACGTCCGATCGACATACCGTCAGCTGTGGTAGTTTCCTCTAAGTGAGACGGAACTTTTGGCATACTCCGCCCGAGGATCGGATACAGGCGAAGTACGGTCGGGTTGGTTTTGCCCTAAAAACCAACCGGGCCCCTGGGACGAAATTGCCAATAACTCTCAGACCGGGCGTCCGATTGACGCGCCGTCTGTCGCGTTGAGATCCTGTTGTCGATACGGAACTTTTGGATACATCAACTTCGGACTACGTGTCAGTTGATGTATCAGCCTCTCGGCTCGTGGAGCGGACCCTCCTAAACGAGCTCGCTATGTGCGGGAACCCTAGCGCTGGCTGTGACTTCGACGACAGAGCAGAGATCCTCCGTGGACTGCGACGACGGCAGAGCAGAGATCCTCCGTGGACTGCGACGACGGCAGAGCAGAGATCCTTCGTGGACTGCGGCGACGACTGTGCAGAGATCCTCAGTGGACTGCGTCGACTACTGCACTCAGCGATCCTACGTGGATCAGTGCTACAGGTTCTGTGTGAGCCCGATCCTATGTGGGTCCTTACTACCGGTTCTGTGTGAGCCACTGCCTACAGGTTCTGTGTGAGCCCGATCCTACGTGGGTCTTTTGCGGGGGTTAGTACCTATCGATCCTTCGTGGGTCCGACGACTTAGATGGATCAGTGATCATCTTTGACGTCATCTGAAAAGTATACCTTGTTGAGCTGAATCTTATGTTACTCTCCTTTGTGGATTGTGTTGAACTATCCTATGTGGATTTACTATTTACTCTCCTTGTGGATTTGAGTCTTGCTTTCCTTTGTGGATTGAGTTGTTCTGGAGCTCGTGAGCAGAGCTAGAATTGGGGACTTAGGTATATGTATGGGCATATACCTAAGTCGAGTCAGATGTTACTTCGTGATTGCATCTTTCTTTTGTGCTATATCCTTTGTGGATTTCGGGAGACCTTCGGGGGTCTCGGGGTCCTTACTGAGTAGCTTGTACTCACCCCTGCACGGGCTATGCCCACACCTTGTTGTGTTGGTTGCAGACGACGGACAGCGCTGATCACGGTTGGGGCGTGGAGCAGGACGGTACCTGGAGGTGGACCACTGGGCGGGACGTGCTCGGAGCGGACGTGGGACCCGAGGAGCCTGGAGGCTATCTGTACCCACCCTTCAGGTGGGATTGCCAGTGGACAACACGAGGCCGCCGTCTTTTCTTCAGTTGCTGTACTTTACTTTTCAGTTGTACTTTACAGTTGGGCTTGTATTTCCGGCCCCTTTACTTTTCTGCACTTTACTTTCCGCTTGCTGACTCTGTGTGGTTGTTACTTATAAAGGCAATGCCTTCCCTGTTTACTGGGATTTTACGCCTTGGTGCTAGTCGCCAGCCCCTGGCCTATGGAAGGCGGGCTTGGGGTAGTCACGGCACGGGCCCCGAGGTCGGGTCGTGACAAATAATTTCTCACATTATTTTGACAATGGAAAATTTATTCCCTTTGTTGTAAAACTTGTAAGTTGTAATTATATACATGGTAAGTCTTGTATGAAATTATTCTAATATCAAGCTATCCCAAAGAAACATCATACATCAAACAGTTTGTTTGAACTCTCACACGAAACTACAGAACTAACCGTTTCAGGGTCAACAGATACCATTGTTTTTGAAATAATATAACCCAAGAAGTGGACCTTGTCAATCTAGATGTTCCACATAGCAAGCTAAGTATTATGTTGATTCTCTATTAGTGTACTCAGAATGATATATATATATTTGGCATGGTTGCTAATACTTCGAGAATACACCAAGATGTATTCCACAAAGGAAATGAAAAAAGAGTCTAAATAGGGATGGAAAACCCCATTCATAAAATCCATGAAAATGGCTGGCATGTTCATAAGGCTTAGTGGAATTACAAGGTACTCATATAAACTATACCTACTATGTAAAGTTGTACAGGGTATGTCTGATGGTTTGACTTCCATATGATGATAACTCATTCTTAGGTTGGTCTTAGAGAAGTCCTTTTCTCCTTAGAGTGGGTCAATGAGGTCATCTATTCAATTAAGTGGGTACTGGTTCATGATCTTATGTGGTTCAAAATTCTATAATCCTTTCATAAATGAATATTTATATATGTCGTCTTATGTAAAACCATGGTTGAACCCCAATATGATGTACTAGTTTATATAAAATCTTTGTACTCTACATCCTCTAACTAACTCTTGAGTTCAATGAGTTCAATAGGTGTCATCCTATAAGGATGAATAGATATTAGAGAAACTCTTCGAACAAGATCTATTATAAACTCTACCTCTATCTCAAGAGGTAAGAATGAAAAATAATTGGATAAGACTACTTAGAAAAGTTAAACTATATGATGGAAATCAGTTATCTACAAACCATTATCCTCTATGAATGGAATTTCACCCTGGGAGGTCACTCTACCAAGCCCAGGATGCTTCGGTCCAGCTCTCCCATGTTGGACATCCCACTCACCTTTATAAGGATAACTAATTCTATCTAGTGAGGTAAAAGAGATCATATGGTGATTTCTGTATTGAAAATCATGATAATGAACTAACCAGTCCATCCAGATAATGAAATTGAAGCCCTTAATCCCAAGAAAAAGAATATTCCCCATGAAAGTGTAATTTCCTACCTCATGGGGATAGTCCCTGCATGATTGTAATCTCTCTGTCTATATTCCCAAATGTTCATCGAGGGTCATTACACAATAGTTATAATGTATCTCTATTCTAGGAATTTCCATGATAGTTAGAGAAATGAAAGTGTTTGAAGAACCTATATCAATCAATGTACAACCAATACTGAAGGTAACTAGAATAGTATTTTGTGCTGTAGTTAGTCTTGTATCCTGATCCTCATGTATCAGAAGTAAAGAAAACAAGGGACCTAATCCATATCCCTGTGAAATAGATGGACTATGTAAGGACCCAACCCCAGTTTCCCAGAGCCGGTGCCTTATTGTCATAAAAACAAGGAATAATCATCCCAAAGGATAGAGTAGTTTAGTATTATTAGAAAAAAAAGATACATAAATATGTTTATTATTACATCGTGAAAAAAAACCAACCCTATTTTATTCCACTAGAAATATCCATGATTCCTACATTATGCATGTAAGTCATTTTTGATTTTCTTCTTCATGCCCTGTGGAAATGAAAAATAAGAATGGGTTGAGCTCAAACGCTTTGTACGAGTATGCAATACAAAAAAATATAATATAAACAATAGAAATGGTGAATAATTCAACGCACATTCCTTTAAAAATAAATTTGAACTTAAAATAGAAACAATATGAGATGAGTAAATATTTCCATAATATAACATAAACATGGTTATTATACTACTCAAATAACCACATGAACATTCAATTAATATATTCATAATGAGGTAAGTCCAAATGTCGGACATTCTGAATCATTTTTTCAAGGCCTCGGCCAAGATGTCTAACAATTAAGGCCTCAGCCAAAATCCATATATCACATTGGGAAAGGCCTCTAGAAATTTAACCTCTATTTTTCTCACGAGACATGTTGATGCATTGAGGGGCTATATTAGGCCCCACCCATCACATAATAATCCCAATTCATTCCTCATATGAGTGGGTATAAACATAAACAACATATACATTCATATTGAAACTATCATATGAAATGTAACTGTCTTTCCCCAATCATTAATCATAAAACAATAACCATTCCGAGTAATATGGTGAATGGATTTAGGAAAGATCATCCCAATAGGTTTGGTCATAAACCATTAAATAAAATATAATAAATGACATCATAAATTATTAAAAACAATAATACATAATAATCAACAAGAGCATTGAATCTAACTAAAATAATCTTATCAAATCATTAAGTAATCAAGAGATATATACTCTTTTATTTTTAAAAAATAGTTATTTTGGAAAATATTTGTATAAAACCTGAAGTTAAGTAAGATAGTATTTTTATAGTAAAATGAGGTTTTTTAGAGAGATATTGGTTTCCAAAAAAACATATTATATAGTGCCCTTGAAAATAGATTTGAATTTGTTAAATTTCCTTGAATCTGGTTTGTATTTTCGAAAAAGTTTTGATATTTTCTTTTAAAACAGGTAAAAATGCATAAAATAGGGAAGGATTATGGTTGTTGTATATATATAGAATACTCACATATAATATTTCAGGAGTAAATAATAATATATAATAATTTTATTGAGGTAATTATACAATTAAATTAACACGAATTAAAAAAGATGTTCTGGTGGAAAACCCTTACCATAACTCTGAACCTGTTCCTCTCCCAAACCTAATCTCCTAGAATATGAAATTATACATATTAATGACATATTTCATAACCTATTATACATTTATAATAATTATAGTTAGTTCATTTATGTCCATATTGATGAGTTATTGTATTCAATTTCGTCGTTCCGGGGTGTTCGTTTTAATTTTTTTCATATTCGGTTCACTTGTTTTTATGTAAGTGGAATGGATGTAAATATCTAGAATTGAAATTATATATAATTTATGAAAATAAATAGGTGTTATTTTTAATTTATATAACTTTTTTACATGGAGTGAAGATTAATTATTATATAGAACATTAATGATAATTGTTTTGGTTAATTTGGGGGTTTTGATTACAATGAACTCATTTTTTTTATAACGTAATAAAATTTGTAAAAAGGGATTACAGAATCTTACCTAAGTTATATTTCATATATAATAATCTTGTTCAACCATAACATGAATGGTTTCATGACCATAATTGAGAATGATAACAGAAATCGAAAGCCCATCATCCTTGAATGTGGAAATTGACACATCTCAGATGGTGTTCTTTCTACTAGTATAAATGAAGATAAAAGGGAGATATGATGGTTAGTTATTCCTATATCATGAAAAAATTCCAGAACATATAAGGTACTGGATTCACTAAAAAAATTGGATAGGCAGAGGTAATAGAAACAGAAAAAAATGAACATGAAAAGAAAGACAAGGAATTGAGTAGTGGAATTTACCTCTCGAACAAAACTTCCATGAGAGCCTCCTTAAGGGAGATGTATTGGAATTTTTATGTGAAAAAGGCTTGATGGAAGTGGGATAGGAGTTTGGGAGGGTATTTGGATAGAATTTGGACAGATAAAAATGCTTTAGTGGATTAATGTGAAGAGGGAGTGAGGGGGGGGGGGGGGTTTATAGTGGTGTGGAGAGGGGATTTCTTAATATAAAATTCATTATTTTATTATTTCCCCACATGAAACGAATTAGTGAATCTTCCTCATCCAAGAATTGTAATATTATCATGTGATTTCGAGACAAGTGGGCTTGCATCACTTTTGATGTCATGAATAGTCTATTTAACTGATATATGGTATTTTACCTTATTTCACTATTCCTAAAAAATCATGTATTTCAGAAAAATCCCCAAAATTCACCCCAACCATTTTTCGATGTGTAGAATACAAAAATATAGTCCATTTTTCAAAAATAATTTTATAAATATGATTAATTTAATATTTACATAAAATCTTAATTTTTTCTAGAAACAATAGTCTTAAAACAATTATTTACTTATTCCAAAGCGTATGTATATCATATTTTCACTTTAATACTATTTATATACTATCATATGTAAGGTAACTATTCAATAGGGTATATCACTATTCATGAGGGTATGTAAGTATTCATACGGTTAGCTTACTATTCATAAAAATTTTGATTTTTCTTATTGGTATCCAAATAACTTACTGATCGCAACCGTGTATGTATGATTTTTGAAATTCACATCATTGAAGTGAAAAACATGTTTTTTAAAGGTCACATAGCACTTAGTATTTAATTATGTTTTGATTTAGTGTGATTATGAGATATTTATAAGAAATTAATTTCTATTGAAAAATATTGGGTCGTTACATTCTTCCCCCCTTCTGAAGTTTCACCCTTGAAATTTCATTTTAAAAACTAGGTAAAAAATAGTTGGGGGTACTTTTCATTCATTACTTCCTCCAGTTCCCATTTTACCTCTTTGTACTTATGGATTCGCCATAGTACCTTGATCAGATGATTAGTCTTTTTGCATAGAACATTGTCTCTAAGATCTCAGATATTCATTGGCTTTTTCTCATATGAAAGATCATCATCCAACTATTCCACCTCTGAATAGAGAACATGTTAATGGTATGGTATGTACATTCTTAAGAGGGATACATGAATGTCATCATGTACTTTCGATATGGTAGGTGTAAGTTCTAGTCCATAGGCCACATCTCTGACTCGATCAAGGATATCGAAGGGGCCGATAAACCTAGGACATAGCTTTCCTTTCTTCACAAATCTCATGACCTTCTTCTATGGAGATATGGGTAGAAATACCAGGTCTCGAAGAATAAATTCAAGGTCTCATTGAATGTTATCTATATAACTCTTCTGTCAACTTTGGGCTGCCTTGATATGCTACTTAATGGTTTTCACCATCTCCACTATTTCTTTATCCATTTCATGTCCTATCAACTTATGCTCACCTACTTCATCCCAAAACACTGGTGTTCTGCACCATTCCCCATAAAGGTCTTCATATGGTGCCATGTGGATGCTTGAGTGGAAAATGTTGTTCTAGGAGAATTCAACCAGTGGAAAATTATGGTCCCTTCCTCCTTTGAATTCCATAGAACCTGCTCTCAACATGTCTTATAGTGTCTGAATAGAACACTCAGACTTTCCATCTTATTGAGGATTATAGGCCATACTGAAGTTCGTTTCAGTGTCTAGGGCATGTTGGAGACTTTTCCAAAACATCGATGTGAATCTAGGATCACGGTCGAATACAATAGATAGTGGCACTCTATGTAGCCTTACCTCTTATTTGATGTAAATCCGTGCAGGTTGATCATATTAGAAGTCCTCTCGAATCGTGATAAAGTGAGTTGTCTTTGTAAAACGATCCACAACGACCCCAATAGCATTGTTTCCTCTGGATTTCCTTGGAATTCTAGTGACAAAGTCCATGGTAATGTTCTCCCACATTCATGATGGTATGAGTATTGGTTGCATCATATCCTTAGACTTTTTCCTCTCAACAATCACATGTTGACATACAAGGAACATAGATGTATATTCAGCAATCTCCCTTTTTATATTGTCCCACCAAAAATTTTCTCGGAGATATTGATACAAATTTATGCTACTAGAGTGTACAGAGAAATTAGAGCTATGAGCATCACCCAATAGTTCTTTCTTTAGCTTAAGAATTTTGGGAACACAAAGAATCTTCTCAAATTTCAAAACTCCACCTTCATATGTAAATTCAATCAACTTCCCATAATTAATAGCTTTAACTTTATTTTGATAGTCTTTATCATCAGCCTAAGAATATTTTATCCTTTCTAATAAAGAAGGATTGGAAAACATTTGAAAATTTTGTGATTTTTTACCTTCCTTGATTGTTCCCATATCCATCTTTACTAGATCAATGAACAAAGGATCCCTTTCAACTCTCATCTTGTTCAGAACTCCATGATCATTTCTGGTCAAAGAATATACTACCTTATTTTCCTTTCCTAATTGGTAGTATATTGTTCAATCATAATATTTGAGTAGCTCATTCCATCTCTTTTGTCTCATGTTGAGTTCTTTCTGTGAGAATATATATCTCAAACTCTTATTATCTGTATATATCTCACATTTTTCACCAAAGAGGTAATATCACAAAATCTTCAGATCAAATATTACAACTGAAAACTCTAGATCATTTTTCATGAATTTTTAGCTACCTAGATGCATAGGCAATCACTCAATCATTCTTCATATGGAAACAACCAAGTCCTATATTTGATGCATCGCTATAGGTAACAAACCCATCATTCCCCAATGGTAGGGTTAGGATAAGAGCTATCAATATCCTCATATTCAATTATTCAAAACATTCATCGCATTAGTTTGTCCATACAAACGTTACCCCTTTTGGTGTGAGATTGGTCAATTGGTTGGCTAACGGGTTATGTTATGAACTAAACGCCGATAATAACCTGGTAAAACATTAAAACTACGTACCTTAGTTATGTTCATTGCAGTAGGCCATTCTAGCACAACATGTTTCTTAATAGGATCTACACATATTCCGTCCTTATAGACAATGTGACCCATAATGAAAACTGATTATAACTAAAAATCACACTTGCTAAACTTCCCATATAATTTATTTCTTCAAAGTTTCTTCAGGATAGTGGGCAACTAATTTTCATGATCCTCATAGCTTTTAGAGTAAACTAGGATATCATCAATAAACACCACTACAAATTCATCAAGATAATGCTTCAAAACACTATTAATTAGATCCATGAAGACATGTGGTTCATTATTTAGTCCAAAAGGCATAACTGAAAACTCATAATGCCCATACCTAGTTTGAAATGTTGTTTTTGGAATGTCTTCCTTCCTCACAAGAAACTAATGATATCAAGATCGAAGATAAATCTTTGAAAAATACTGGCCTCCATTAATTTGATCAAATAAATCATCAATTCTTATTTTATTATACTTATTATTTATTTTACTAGCATTGATCTCCCTGTAGTCAATGCACAACCTCATAGACCCATCTTTCTTCTTTATGAAATGAATTGGGGATCCTCATGGTGAAACACTAAGACAAATAAATCCATTATCACTCAATTCCTCTTATATTTTCTTTAGTTCCACTAACTTCACAATGGAAATTCTATAAGGGGTCTTTGATATGGGCCTTGAACCAGAAATTATGTCAATGGAAAACTCAACATCCCACTCTGGAGGCTGTACATGTAAATCCTATGGAAAGACATAAACATATTCTTTTACAATAGGTAAATCCACAATATATAAATTAATATCCTTTCCAATATTTATTTAATTCCCTTACTCCCTAATAATTGAATTTAGCAGAGCTACTGGGGGTCGATCAAGAATAAGAATCACATGTTGAGGTTTCTGCTAAAAAAATATGGGATTCTACACCATTCTAGAAATTTGTAACTTCCTTCTTCTTACAATAGATCTTCCCATCATAATTTGATATCCAGTCCATTCTGAGAATTATATCATAGTCAACCATGGGTATGATTATTAGGTTGGAAACTAAAGAACATTTATGTGTCACGAGGGGGACTAATTGACATGATTTTTTTTGAAATGTTACATCCACTATGAGTTTTAACTGATAACTCCCATATTAAATCAAATTGGACATATCTAATTTTCATGAAAAATCAGGAAGATATAAATGATTGCGATAATATGGAATCAAATAGGGTATTGGATATGTTTGAGGAAATGATTAAAGTTCTTACCACCACATCATTGGGAACTTCAATATCATCATTTGTGATCACAAAAGCTTGTCCCTACTCCCTTGTCCTTTTCTTCTGAATCTATCCTTGATGCTTTGGAAAATCATTACCATAGTGTCACATTTAATGACAATTATAGCATTGAATCTTAATGGCTTCTTTCAACCCCTTGTAATCACAAAAAAGATGGCCTTTTGACCACATTTTTAGCATACTCCTTTTCTATTTAACCACAAACTAGGGTGTTTCCTTACAACATTATAGGGGGGAAATTTAACTCTCCCCTTCTTCCCTATTCCCTTATTTCCTTTACCAGATTTTTTAGTGGCCCTATACTTTTAATGCTTTAACTTAAAGTCATAATAATTAGAGGATTATTTTCTCTCTTGATAGCACATGAAACTATATCCTCATATGATGAAAAAATTTGGGAGACCAGTGCCCGCTGGAGGAATGGATTTAGTCCATCAAAGAATCAATCAATTTTTCTCCTAGTATTTCGTATGTAGTCCACATCATGTCTTCCTAGTCCTGTGAATTTATCATCGTACTTTGAAACATTATCACCATCCTTCTTCCTTAGATTCAAGAATTTTCTCTACATATCTGATCTCTGTTCGTGAGGAAAGTATGTCTCTATGAAGATTTATTTAAAAGTCTCTCCATTACATTTCTTCTATTTCTTCCTCCTCCTTTGTGTTTTGGATTAATGACCACCACTAATCTACATCTCCCGATAGCTGATAAACTGCCATAATGACCTTATCTCTTTCATTACATCCCAAAGAAATAGATATCTTCTCGAGGGAACTTATCCACTGCTCAACTACAAATGGGTTTGTAGTCCTATTGAATGATGGAGTTTGTTGTCACATAAAGTGATCTAGCATAACACCTCCACATGGTGGATTCAGATTCTCTATATGGGTAAAGTTATTTTTCATAACCTGAGAATGTTTTCCCAGTATGGTTATTAGTTTCTCAGCATAAGTCGTTACACCAGATCCAACATCATTATCTGGAATCGGAGGAAAATTCATATAGGGGACACGTGTGTTCATGCAGTATCCATTCCTTACACTATGCGCCATTTATAGATAATGAAATACACTAGATTAGGTTATGATTCATAATGCATAATCTTATCTTAATAAAATACTTGGCAGAAATTGAAATTCTAGGCATGGATAATCACATAATCAAAAAAATGGTTTCTTTGAGGAAAATTTTACATATAAATCCTTCGTAGTGGCTTCTAATGAAAATGTGAATTTTCCAAAGAAAATCCCCAGGGAGTTTCGTAACCAAGAGTGCAGTAAGGTCCTTTTTCATGCACCAGTTCCTGTTTGAGTCTAGCTCAAATTGTTGTTTTCGGGTTTTACCCCTAAATACATTTGTTCCAGAGCTACCTCTACGTGATCGTATCGAAACACGGATGTATTGCTTGAAATATCCATATAATCTATCCCTTAACAAAATACCAGGACGTTCATGTATCTTTATCCTCAAAACTATCTTAGGGACACTTCTATAATCCATGTTTTCTAAATCTGGTTTCCAAGTTTTAAACTAAACTTTATTTGATACCAACTATAAGGTATCAACCCCCATTGCCTGGAGCTGGTGCCTTATTGGCATACAAACAAGGAATAAGAATCCTAAAGGAACAAGTAGTTTACTATTATTGGAAACAAGATACATGAAAAAGTTTATCATTACATCATAATGGAAAAAAACCACACTATTTATTGCACTAGAAAAATCCATGACTCCTAGATTACGCTTGCAAGTAATTCCTAATTTACATTATCATGACCTATAGAAATGAAACATAAGAAAGGGGTGAGATCAAACACTTAATAAGAGTAATAAATACATTTGAAGATTATATAAAAATTATAAAAGGTGAATAATTGAAAGCACCTGCCTTTAAAAATAAATTTGAACATAAAATGGAAGGAAAATTAGCTGAGTAAATATTGCTATAATATAACATAATCATGGGTATTCTACTAGTCAAATAACCAGATGAAAATTAAATTACTAGCTCCCTAATTAAGAAATTACATATTACAGACATTCTATAACATTTTTTCAAGGCCTCACCCAATACGTCTAATGATTAAGGCCCCATCAAAAATCCATATATCACATTGGGAATGGCTTGAGCCAATTCCTCATCTATTTGCCTCCTGAGACGTACTAATGCATCGAGGGGCTATAGAGAACCAAACCTATCACATAATAAGACCAATTCATTGCTAACATGAGAGTGGATAAACATAAATAAATTATACATTCTTATTGAAACTATCATATGAAATGTAACTATCTTTCCACAATCATTAAACATGAAACACTAACCATTCCGAGGAATATACTGAATGGTTTTAGGATAGATCATCCACAATAGGGTTATCCTTAAGAAATTAAATCAAATATGGTAGATTACTTCATAAATTATAAAACCCAATAATACATAAGAATCAACAAGATCATTGATTCAAACAAAAATACTCTTATAAAATCCTTAAGCAATCTCGAGATAAATACTCTTTTATTTTTAAAATAATAGTTCATTTGGAAAATATTTATTTAAAACCATAAGTGAAGTAATATTGTATTTTAATTATAAAAAGAGTTTTTTTAGAAAGATAATGGGTTTCAAAAAACAGATTATTGAGTTCCATTTAAAATAGATATGAATGTGACAAATTCCCTTGAATCAGGCTTGTATTTTGGAAATAGTTTGAAAGATTCTTTTAGAACATATAACAATCCATAAAATAGGTAAGGATTCTAGTTGGTGTACATATATAGAATACTCATTAAGAATTTATGAGAAGTACATAACAACATATAAGAATTTAATTGAGGTAATTAGATAATTAAAGTTACCCGAAGGAATATAGATGTTCAGGTGGAAAACCTTTTCCTTATCTCCAAACGTGTTCTGCTCCAAAACCTAAGATCCTGGAATATGAAATTATACTTATAAATAACTTATTCAAGAACCTATTATAAATTTATCAAAATTATGGTTACTTAATTTATGTATTTATTGATAAGTTATTGTATTGAATCTCTTCGTTCCTGATTGTTCATTTTCTTTATTTTCATATTCAGGTCACTTGTTTTTAAGTACGTGGAATCGATGTAAATATCCAGTATTAAAATTATATATTATTTATGAACATAAATAAGTTTTATTGGTCATTTATATAATTTGTTTACATATAATTAAGATGAATTATTATATAGACCTATAATGATAATTGTTTCGGTTAATTTGTGGGTTTTGATTACAATGAACTCATTTAACTTTATAACTTATTACCATTTGTAAAAAGGGATTAAATAATCATGAATAGGTTATATGAAATATATAATAATCTGGTTCAACCATAACAAGAATGGTTTAATGACCATAAATGATAATGATAAAAGAAATCGAAAGCCCGTCATCCTGGAATGTAGAAAATTGACACATCTCAGATGGTGTTCTTGATACTAGTATAAATTAATGTAAAAGAGATAGATGATGATAAATTATTCCACTGTCATGAAAATATTATGGCACATATAAGGTACTATATTAATCAAAAAAATTGGATAAGGAGAGTAATAAAAAATGAAAATAAATGACCTTGAATAGAAAGATAAATAATTGAACAGAAGAATTTACCTCTTGAACCAAACTTCCTTGAGAGCCACCTTAAGGGAGAGGTTTTTGACTTTTTATTAAACCATGGCTTTATGAACGTTTTATAAGAGGTTGGGAGTGTATTTGGATAGCATTTGGATTAGGAAAAATGCTTGAGAGGTGTGAAGAAAAAAGGGAGTGAGAGGAGGTTTTTATAGTGGAGCGGAGAGGGGATTTCTTAATATAAAATTCCATCATTCATTATTTCTCCTCAAGAAAAGGAATAATGAGTCATCCATGGCCAATAATAGTAATTTTATCATGTGAATTCAAACCAAGTGGGATTTAATCACTTGTGATGTAATGAATAGTGTATTTAATTGATATATGTTATTTTTCTATATTTCACTATTCATCAAAAAACATGTATTTCAGAAAAATCCCAAAAATTCACCCCAACCATTTTTCGACCTGTAGAATCCAAAAATGAAGTTCATTTTTTCAGAAATATATTTATATATTTGATTAATATAATATTTATTTAAAATCATAATTTATTCTAGAAACAACAACCTTAAACAATTTATTTACTTATTCTAAAGCATAGGTAAATCGTTCTTTCACTTGAATATTATTTATATTCAATCATATGTAAGGTTACTATTCATTATGGTATACCACAGTTCATAAGGGAATGTTACTATTCATAAGGGTAGGTTAATATTCACCAAAATTTATGTTTTTCTTATTGGTCTACAAATAACTTACTGATTGCAACTGTGTGTGTTAGATTTTCAAAATTCATATCGTAGAAGTGACAAACTTGTGTTTTAAGTTTCACATAGCACATAGTAGTTAATTATGTTGTGATTTCATGTGATTATGACATATTTATAATAAAGTAATTTCCATTCCAAAATATTGGCCCATTATAGACTAATACATTTGTGACCACTCTATCAGTGTTGTTGGGGACCATGGGTTGGACCACTATGATCATGACCTCCACCACGTCCAGACCTACCAGTGTTATTCAAACTCCCCACCAGACACAATGAAAATGAACTTTCTCTTAAAGGGATATCTGATAGATATCATGCCCTCTATCCATGGCTAAGTATCATGAGAACTGTTATCCCATAAAAAAGTATGAGGATGTTGATGCTTCAACTAGAAGGTCAGATAAGCCATCGTTGGTGCAATCTATGGACCACCATGAATTGATTGCATACAACATAGGAAAATATAACAGACTTGAGTATCAGCTCTTGGATCAGGTACAATAATCTGTACATCATGACGAAATATTATAGGTATGACTGGTGGATATGGGCACACCATGTCTGAAGAAATATCATCACCACCTTCTTAGAAAACGACATGAGGATGTCGTGTCAGAATTGGTCTACAAAATCCAAGAACCTACCTAAGAAAAAGCTTAGAAGAAAAGAGATAGCATCATAAGATGATGTTTAATTTATGAACTCTCACTACCCAAGGTATACAACCCAAACTACCTATATAGATGGCTAGGTATCGATAAGTGCTCAAGTATAAGTTTCATGTAATTTTGCAGGTAATTAATAGGTTCACTCCTCAACCTTTAAAAAAATAACATTGAGGGATAAATATGTGGAACCAATTCATTTTTTATTTCAACGTTAACTTTATAATGTATATACACTTCTGATGAATCTGTTCCCATACACCTATCACTAGAAACAACACCCATATATTTATAGTATAATGGGTCAACTTGGTAAATTACTCATCCAATACCATGAGGGCATATACACCTCATGAATTGAGACATGAAATCACTCTATCACAACCATGGGTAATACTTGAATAATCTAATAATCACAACATCACTCAACAATCACAGGCATATCAAAAATTCATGGCAGTAAAATGCTCTTATTTGGCCTTTCATATGCATGTCTCCTGAAATATATGTTCCTATAATGAATCATATGACAGTGCTCTTTTCCCTTACATCATCATGAAAAGGATTGAATAAAATCCTCAAATATATAAATAATCAACAATAACACATAGCATGTGTGTCACCCAAAGGTGAAATAATGTTAACTATAATAGGAAAAGGTAGAACAACTATTATAGTTTAGGAAACATGGTTTTAAGGCTGAATATGTTTTTGAGATGCCCATGCATTCCTTTTGACCAAGTCCCAAGCATTCATATTTTCTAATATATTGTTTCAAAATAGTAAAGAAAAAAAAGAAACCACATCTGATACCACATTGTGATGTCTTGGTCCTAGATGAAACATAGATGGTGACACGAGTCCGGTGGGCCACATTTCCCCAAGTGCATCTCCCAAAACGCCAGATGTAGCTGACTAGTAGCGGGGTCCTATGGTGTTTTTTTTGGGATAGTATGACCTCATTATTAGAGTGTAGCACATTAAAAGGATATAAACAGTAGAAAACAGGTCTGTAATTTATATAAACAATGCAAGAAAGCTGATGTAATAGATAAACAACAACAATAATAACTGTGTCAACTAGAGAAATGATGTTGTAATGTCAAGTTACTAAAAAACTGGAAAACATGTATAGAATACAATAGGAATAAAATGTTACACAAAGAAAAAGAAAACAAAGAATCCTACAAGTGTCCTTAGATCCAACTCAGTCATCTGCTATCAAATGCCATCCTATCTGCTCACAATCAAGTGTTCGAAGCTGCATGCTTCCATTTTTTGAACCTGTTGTCCTATAATGTACTCCAAAAACCAAATGGTGCCTGGAGAAAGTGTGTGAAAATTATCATTGGGCCACCACCAATGTTTTATATAACATCTTGCTCTATGTTATGCAATATAGAAGTGTATGAGAATTCATATATAAAGAAATTTTAATAGTATTATATAACTAAATACCCATGTACCTACATCATCCCTCAGGTGGTGTCTGGATAAGTAATTAGTTCATTAATTAATTAATTACCATTAAATGTTAATAGATCACGTCAGGCATTGCCAGCACAAACATCACCTTGTGATAATATAAGTAGTGATCGGGCCAAGACGTAACAATGAGACCTGAAAATGGAATCCTGTGAGGGAGTTCTTGGATAACAACCAAGGTAAAATAGATCCCATGAAATGGTAACTCAATAGTATCTAAGTCTAGATAAGGGTTCAGTTGGTAATCCAAGGATTGTAATCAAAGGCATTCCACAATAAGGCACCTACCGAGTGCAAGGTGATTAACCAAGGTAAAATAGGGCTATGAAATGATAGGTATCTATGGGGTTTAACCGTTGAACTTACTAGTCAATACTAGAACCAAGGATTGTATATGAGGTATCATGTCTTAATGTAAGAGACCCTACAGTAGTATATTGGGCATCCAATAAATAGACAAGAACCAAAGTCTATGAGGGTTTCAACCTAAGAAAACCAAATCCTTGAATCAGAATGTGATATGAAGCCCAAAGGTATTCTCCTATCTGAATCACAGGTGAGCTTGAGTCAGTCCATTTCTGTTTAACATTTTAATCATGTAATCATTCATTATGTTAAATCATTGTCTCCCATTAGATTGGATAGTCCAGGTGGTATTTCAACCATTTAATCATGTCTTATTTTTCCATCAAGTCATATTCCATTGTTGAGGTTCACTCAGCTACCTTAAATCAATATAGAAAGGGGTTCTATGGACATTTACCCTTTATTCAACATAATTTGATAAGGCCAAATTATATACTTAGTAAATTTTAAATTTCACATTTCACATTTAATAAACAATTATAAGAAATTAACATAGGCTGGTCAAGTGAAAATCACTCATGGTACAATACATTATAAAATTCTAATTAACAACTAGCCATTTATTATAATAATGGCCACCTTTAGGAAGGTAAAGCTATGAAACACCATAACGATGGCTCAAACATGAAAAAACACTAAAACCCAAATACGACATAACATTGGACATGGGAAAGATTGAGTTGTGGGTGTAACCTGAAAAAAATTAATACATATTTGGAATGATAATAACCATACAATTATAAAAAGTACAATCACGGCCAATAAATTTAAGAAACAGAACTTGATGAAGTTAGTGGGACCCACATGGATATTCCAAATATCAACAAATTTAGGGATAATTTATAGACCAACCACCATAGGGTTGCACAATCCTTATCCTCTAATAATGGCCCTTTTTTGCCTCAGATTAGAGTATATCTAAGAAAAGGTAAAAACACTAACATGGTGATATCTTGGTCGAGAGAAAGAGACAAGAATAAAAACTAAAATGGACTCAGGTACTTATTGTTGTGCATCCAACATGATGAACTAATGCTCGATCTGATGTAGGAAAAAGAAGAACTCTTGATCCCTAGTTTTTTCCTTCAGAAAGATTGATAATGAGAGGGAATGGGATTAATCCCACTTGTTCATAGATTTCGATGGAAGAGTTGGTAAATATATCATTAAGTACATTCTAGACATTTTACCCATAATTTTACTTTGTGCATGGTTTGTCTGCAGTGTTTTCAAACAATGCATAAACCTTGTGACATGGTTCTTCCAAAAATAACATCCTCTACATGGTTTGATCTAACTGTGTGCAATCCATGCATGGGTAACTATGAAAAATGTGTGTTTACATGGTTAGGCCGCATGACTTTGTGCCAACCCTGTGAGGTTTCTCTATCCAAAAAACACAATCCGCATGGTTTTCTAAACCATGCGTCATTCTTTCATTATTTACTCTAAATCATGTGACATGACATTTTTTCAAAAAAAAAGCTTGGTTTCAGACTCCGAACAAGCCCAAGACACCCTTGGAAATATTACTAACTCATTACGTATATGTATAATGTCTAAAGTAATTATTTATACTAAAATGTTATGTATCCATACCTAAGTGAAAACATGGGTTCTTACGATAACGATAGTTTATTTCCATATTTTTATTCCCAATATTTTTAAATGTTTGTATTCACCATCATGGATCATGTCATTTTCATGATTCATGGACCATTTAGAGTAACATAGAATAATATTACATATTATGAATGTTATATAATATTACTTATTATTAAATATACATCTTCCTATAGTGTCATCATAAAATAACAATACAATCGAAAAAGACATTCTTTGTCAAATATTTTACAAAAAAAAAATTATGATAATTTTTATTTTCCATAATATATAGGGCATTGTTCGAGAAAATTCACAAATTTGGGACTATATAACATTGTTAAATGTTTACTCCTTCGTCTATAAGAGGAGTATAGAATGACAGAAGGTATATGCGGAACTATAGTATATAGTGATAAATTTTCATGGTTCCACTCTGGTTATAAAGTAATTATAGGATTTAGAAATAGAGTATATATCACATCATTATTATAAATTATGGGTCTATTAGATGAATCAATTATATAATATTTCATGGTTCAACAATGTTTTAAAAACATTGATAGGATTCTATAAGTTTATTTACATATGTACATTATGAAAATGGATATTTAAATGTATGTATCATGATGATTAGTATTTCAATAGTTTTTAATATTAATGGTCATAAGTCTATTGGGATGTTATGTTACATTCCCAATCTAGAATGATAATGGTAAAACATTTAAATTTTTACACCATTGAGATCCCCAAAATAACTTGTTTGAAAAATTATAATATGCATATAGGTTATCACCTTTTGAAATCGTGAATTTTTCATTTCAATATGATGATATTTATTTCATGGTAATATTCTCATCATAAACATTAAATAAATACGAGTGGGTTTATAGAGAACTGTAGTTTTTTATTGGTATTTTAGCATCAACATGATGTCGTGGATAAGCCATCACAATTATTGAATATTTATTTAAATTGTAGAAAATAAAATATTACCTTAAAATATAATATTCTAAGTGGATAAATCAAAGATGATAGGATATACACAGTTCATGTTCAATGAATATCAATGGTATTCGGTTCTATGAAATTACTCTTAATGAATTCTATTATAAAAGTACCTTTTAATATTTTATTTTGATGTAAATTATGAATAAAACTATAAATGTATGTTTAGAATTCCAAATTTGTAGGAAAAAGTTTCATAATAAATGTTATTGTTTGTTAAGATAGATGTATAAATGGAAGATACAAATCGAACAATACATTATGAAATTTAGGAAGCTTAGTGTTCATAGAAAATAAATGTCGATAATAATTTTCATGATCAAAGGATAATTTTTTGTGACATAATTTCTGATTTAATACCTCCTTGTAAAAATGTAATGAAATTTAGAAGTATTTGTAAATTTAGGGATATTTATATTTGTTCCAATGAAATTTTTTACTATTTTAGAATAAATAATTATTAAAAAGTGATTTAATTAAATCTATCTGACATCATGATGTGGTTTTAATTTCACTCTATATTATTTATGTAATTACAACTTCACTAGAATTAATAATTGTGTTCATAGAACATGATAATGATATATTTTTTAGGAATAATTGGCATACATTCAAGACCAAACATGGATAGTTATTTGAAAATGTCCAACTCACATAGAAAGTAATTTTAGAGAAACCATAAATTTTAAGATGATATAAGGTTCTCCAATGATGTGATGATGTATACATATGGACATTTAATATATAAAGTTTTACATGGTTTGATAAATAAAAATTTATATAAGGGGGGTTGAATATAAAACCCTTATATTTTATGATTTATTTCACTTTAAATAAAATGAATTTATTTCATACCCTATTTTACAATATTCATATTTTTTAAAATTAACAACTATTTATTGTTAATATAATATTAATTAGTTTGATAGTTATTTAAATATTATAATATTGTAGGATAAAAATATAAATAACTCACTTATTAAAATTTATTTTAGTTTATGTGTAAAATTAATTCTTTGTGGACAAGTTGGTTTCAAATGAATGTAAACGAATCTAAACATAAATACATATGTTTTTTCTGAAAAAACTATCCTTATATAGATATTAGTAATTTATCATAATAAATTATATTAATCTATATTGTTTAATTATTTTATTTATCTGTATAAATTATATAATAAAATAAATTATTTCATAATCAACATTTGTTTCACTATTCATGGAATATAAATTAATCTAGTTTCATATTTAAAAATTAATTTTTAACAAAATATGTTCCCATTCATTTTGAGACTCGTTTTAGAATTAGTTACACCAAATTCTATATCGTTTACACTAAAAATACTTCACATTTTGAATTATAATATTTAATATTATGTAATATTTTTAATTTAATTTTGTTTATATAGAATAGAAATGTATTAATAATTTTTTCACATGGCTATGGTTAAAACATGATTACCAAGAGTTACCTTCGATATTAGTTTTAAAATAAAAAAACCTAAACTAATATTAATTATTTTGGGAATTAAAATACATTATTAATATTTTTTAATATTTTTATTTCTTAATCCACATATCTTCAAGAAGGCATTATTATATTTTAATGTTTTTGGATATTCCAACTATATACCATTCTTCGATTAGAAAATGATTCAACTAGAAAATTATTAATCATAGTTCATGATACTAATATATCAGCCAAAAACTACACTAATATATTTCTAATAACCCTCCCCATATCCTAGAGGGCATGTTATACCATATTTTAAAGGTTTATAGCGCAAAAAAATGATGCTTCTCAATGAAGATCTATAACTCTTAAAAGATTGCAATAAATTGTAATTCATCTACCATATTCACTAAATCTATTTACTTCTCTTCTAAAATAATTAATAAACTGTAATCAATATACTAAATTTTTATTATGATGATGGATCAATAATTTTTCAACCTAGTTCCCTAAAATATGATAAAAATGAATCACTCATTTATAGTAGTGGACTTCTATATCAAGATGGTAATATGACTCATTGTACATCACCATCTATCATTGTTATTTCTTTATACAGATTTAATGTTTATATATGATTTTAACTAAAATATATTACCTATATTCTTAGCTTTCCATTCATTGAAAAAGGAATATTACGGCTCCTATGTATATGTCTATTGACTCCTCTTAGAAGTTATGTGAATAGTTTCTCATTTCCCCTTCACATAGATGTTAATAAAGTTATATATAATTTAAATATATGATGGTTATTCTTTAAAATTGAATTATTATTTTCATATTGTTTATTAAATCCAATGAAATGTTGAAAATACACTTGTGCATACATATTGAATACCAACTCTACAATGTGATGTAATTCATTTTTCACCAATGATTTATATAAATAAATTTTAATTTTAATTGTATTAAAAAAAATTGTATGTATATAAGGATTAATATTCTAGATATGATGAATCCATGTCCATCATGCATGTTCTAGAACAATCGAATTGGATCATGTATAGAAAATAGGATATATTTTTCATTGAATGACCATTTTAATGATGAATTGTTGATAATATAAAAATTATATATTATAATGGAATTATAAAGATTACGATATGTAGTAATATTGTTTTATAATATAATTTTAAATACTATATTTTTATGTTTGGATATATTTGAACATTTATGATCTATGATGGGAGATGATGTTTTGGGTTTATGTTAAAATATAACTTCTTTTAGAAATTTTATGTTATAAATTTATTTTGAGGAAAATTATACTGATATTTTCCTTTAATCATTATATATTTAATCATCCTCTTGTTATTTATGAATGTTTTATGTATTAATACCATTTTTCACTCTTTGGTATGATAAATCATTCATAAATATTTTAATGAAAACCCAAAATTATTTACCTTTTAGTTGATGAGATTTTATTCCTTTTCCATACTCTTAATAATTATCTTATGAATATTAGTACATAAATACTAAATGTTTAAAAATTAATTTTACTAAAATTGATATTTTATAAATATAATTTATAATTAATAATTTTTTGGAGTTTTTTTATAACATTTTATCTTGAATTTAAAAAAATGTGTGAAGGAACATTTTTATTTTATTTTATTTGAAATGAATGGATTTTAAAAACATCATGGTAATTAATTAAAATAATTATTCATTTACATTCTTCCATGTTTTCTTATTATGAAAAATAAATTCTTTGTAATATTCTATTATATTCCATTAGGTATTCCTCATCCCTCTCTTTTCATTTTCCACTTTATTTTGGTGTGCTTTAGGAAATCCAAAAAATTAGAGTGCTTTATATTGAAAATGACCTAATGTTTAGGGAATTATGTTTTTTATTAGTAATGAAGTATGGGAATAAATGTGAAAAATTATTAAAAGGGTATATTTTGGGGTATGGATTAACTTGATGAAATTTTCTAAGTGTTTCTATGTAATCATCTTTGAAAATGAATTAACATCGTGAATGGCATACAAAATGTAAATTTTTTCCTAGAAGAAGTTTCCAACTACAGCACTACATTATATTTTTCAACCATAAGAAACTGGTTCACATTTTGGAATGTTCTATATATGTTTTTTAATTTTGGTGATGAATATTTATTTTAATATTCATTTCATGGATTTCATATTGTGAAAAAAAATTATGTTGTGAAATATGCATAGAATTTAGTATTATATAAACTACACATTTCATTTTCTTTCCATTTTAGAGTAAAATCTATTGACTCATATCCTAGGATATCTAATAGGTGATTTTGAGGATCTGTTCTTCTTGAGGATCCCTTCTTTTAGTGATTGATCATTGTTGGGTTTCCACTATGTCTCTATGGGTATGTGATCACCGTGATTATTAATTTTAATTGAATAGAGAACCCATACTACACCAGTTTCCTAGAACATATTGTATTTTGGTGTTGATTATTCATGATATATTGTATATTATTTGTGAAATACTCCACTAGAGTCTTACCTTTATGTTGGTTTTAGAGCATCATGTGATTTTATTGAGGGTTGTTTTTTATCTTTTCCACAGACTGTTTTGTATATTGATTTGATAATGTGAGTTGAGGATTGATTCATGAGCATACATTTTTTTCATGATTTCGCAAACCCGGATGCCACATAATGGGTTCCTCTGGCATGGTAGGCCACATTGAGTCAAGTGCATATCCTCAAATTCCAAAGGCTGCAGACTAGTTTCGAGGGTCTTCGGTTTGTCTGTGGGGAGACTATGACCTCACTAATAGAGTGTAGCATAGTGAAAATATATAAAAAGAAGTAAACTATGGATACATTATATGTAAACAACAGAAGCAAACTGATGCAACAGATGAACTAGAATAATAATAATTGTGTCAACTATAGAAATGATGATTTAATTTCTGTTACTAGAAAACTATAAAACACATATACAAGACAATAGTCATAACATGTTTCAAAAAGTAAAAGAAAAAAATTTCTACTCCAAGCATCCCAAGATACAACTCAGTCATTTTCTATCAAGCATTACCCTATCATCAAGAAATCCTATGTTCGAAGCCATATCCTTCCCTTTGTGAACCCTTGTAGTCATTTAATATACCCTTTCAACCAAATGGTTCCTAGAGAGGGTGTGAGATAAATCTAAGTGGGCCACCACCGATGGTGGATTTGACATATGGCTAGTGTAATGGAATATTTTAGTGTGTAGGAAAAAATATATAAAGTAAATAAAAGAGTACTATATAACTAAATAATGATATACCTACTTCCGCCCTCTACTGGTGTCTGGAAATGTATCCAGTTCAATAATTAAGTAATTACTATTTAATATTAATACTTTATTTAGGGCATATCCAGCACTGGCATCACCTCGTGATAATATATGTTGTGATTTTCCCAAGATGTAACAAGGAATACAAATAATGGTACCTAGTGAGGGAGTTCCATGGTAATCGCCAAGGTAACGTATATCTCACGAAAAGCTATTTCATTAGTATCTAAGTCTAGATAAGGGGTAATCGTGTAATCCAAGTAGCGAAACACATTAAATTCCAAAATAAGTAACCTACCGAGTCCATGGTGATCGACCAGGGTAAAATGGGGATAAGCAAGGATTGGGCCCTATTGGATTTTACCATGGCACCAACTAGTCAATGCTGGAAGAAGGAGTGTATCGGAGGTATCGTTTTTTAATTCAAACGACCATTTGATATTATACTAAGAATCCAAGGAATATAAAAGATACGGAGTCTAGGTGGGTGTTAACATAAGATCGAAATGGGGTTCCCAAGTCCCACGATATTCTCCTCTCAAAATCCAAGTAGAGCTAGAGTCAGTTCATTCATATTCGATATTTTAATCATGTAATCATTCATTAGGTTCAACACTTTTCTTCCATTATTGAATATAGGCCAAGTAGAATTGAAACCATTTAATCAAGTCTTAATTTTTCATTAAGGAATATAAAATTATTGAGGTTCACTCCGATTCCTTCCATGAATATGTGAATGGGTGGTACAGACATGTAACCTTTATTAAATCTCATTTGTTAATTCCATGTTATATATGTGCTATATTTTCATTTTCCAATTTGACATTTAATAATCAATTTGAAGCACTTAACTTTGGTGGTAATGTTGTGAGCATACATGGTACATTCCATTATACAATTCTCATTAATAACATGCCATTTATTATAGGAAGTCTCACCTTTAGGATAGGTATGTGAAGTCACACCCTAAGGTTGGATCAAACATTCCAAAACACTGAGACCAAAATACAGAATAACCTTTAACATGTTGTAGATTGATTTGAGGGTATAACTGCTAACAGATAATCACATATTAGGAAATAGAATAACCATGTCATTCTAACATGTATAATCATGGCATGTAAATTTATTCAAAGGATCCTAATGAAATCGGTGGGCCTCATCCAGATTTTAAAATATCAATGATCTTTAGGGATGAGTTATATACCACCAACCTTCATGTTTTACAAACCTTCTCTATTATTAGCCCTTTATATTCCTTGTATAGGAGTATATCTAATAAAAGTTGAAAAAAATCTCACATTACAGTATCTAGGTCGAGATCTAGAGTGAAGAAGAATGTTTAAAAATGAATCGAGCACTTACTGTTGTGCATCCAACATGATGAATTAAAGGACGATCAGATTCTAGATGAAAGAGATCTCTTGATCCCTATATGTTTTCCTTCTAAAGTCTCCAAATTGATCAGAAAAGGGCTTAATATCTGTAGTTCACATATTAAAGAGAATGGGGTAAATATATCATTAAGGGAATTTTGAAAATTGTACATAGAATTTTTGTATGCACAGAGTTTTTCTGTATAGTTTATCAAACTGTGCACATACTGTGTTAGTCGTTTCATCCTGAAATAAAATCCTCTCCATGGTTTGATCAAACTGTGTGCATCCCATGAACGGGTTCCTAAGGAAAAGGGGCGTTCACACGGTTAGTCCACACAGCCGTATGCCAACCCCGAGAGGTGGATCTGTCCAGAAAAACACAATCTATAATATTTTTTCAAACCATACAGAATTTATACACGGTTTACTCTAAAATGTGTACGAATCCTATTTTCCCATGAAAATAGGTTCTGGGCTCTGAACATGCCACAAACCCCCTCAAAATCATTACTAACTCATTAGGCATAAAAATGTGGTCAAATTAATGATTTAGATTGAATATTAAAGCACCAGTATGACAATCCTGCCCATTATTACACACTTAAACCTAATTTATTACATAAACTCTTCACTTGATACAACATACAAGATCAAGAGGTCTAGTTTATTTAGGGATTATGAAAATTAAATAACTAATTAAAACATGAAACCCAACATCTTTATTGAAAACATCCTTCACATGACCACTACATTCCCTTGTACTTAGCGTTGAATAGGATAACCAAAGGACACACAAAAGAAAATGGTGAGATATAAAGCCCAGAAAGGGAGTAAATAAGGAATATAATGAATAATACAATACTTGTTAGTCAATAGACATAAAAATGGAGAATAAAAGAAACAATAACATAAATGCATGAAAAATCATGATTAACAAAACATTGAAATGTGGCAATAACACTTATCATGGTATTATCATGAGACAAAGATAATTAAACATGGAGCATGTGTAACCCATCATTGCACATGAATTAGATTTATTTAAACCGCATTTAACTTGATGTATCAAGATACTAATCTATATCCAATGCATTTGAGCACTATTAGGTCACACCCTTCATAAACATTTCATTTCTTGCATAAGTGTGCCACAAAATCATACAAAATAGATTCATTAAACATCATATTTTATTCCAGAGAAAGATAATATAGAATTAATACATAAAAATCTTCCATCGATAAGTAAATGTTCATAAAGGTGAATTCCATTGATAGAGAAATGGGCATGGTATTCACTACACAATGATTTTGGCTTGAAAATGGCGGTGGAATTTCGGCAGCATAACGATGTGACATAAGAATTCATAAAAAAGGGATGAGGAGAGATAAAATGGTGTCTCTTAATATGTACATGAAATGGATAGTAAGGGGGTAATATAGATACATGTATCAACATATGTAATGTAATTGGGATTCATAATACAAAAAAAAATTGCTTGAATGTAAATGAGGAGAGAGAAATTCCTTATGGAATTTCTGCATGGTAACAGGTATAGATGGGAGCAATTAATGAGAGATAAAAGTTTTATATCATCCTTAAAACATAAAGAGTAAAGTATTTGAGAGGTTTTAAATTATACCCCAACATTTTTAATTGAAAATAAAAGGGCATAACAATATTAAGAAACATGGATAAAATGAGAAAGGAAGGAATCCCTTACATGGAAGTGTGATCCCAAAGGCCTGTGAGGGTCCTGAGAGAGGCTTCTAGGGAGATTGGGGAGCCTATTTATGATTCTAGAGAGAGGAGTTCAGATTTTGGTCGTGCTCCAAAGGCATTGAGTGAAGAGGAAGTGGGAGCATGGGTGGGTTTATATAAAAAAAGAGAGGGAATTCTTTATTATTTAGGTTTTTGACCCTACACAATAAAATAATCAAAACCACAATCCTTCCCATGGGTTTTCCCATAGTTTTTTCCACACTGTATAGGAAAAAAATATTTCATAAAACCAATTTCCATATGTCTTAATGTAGTACTCTTCGTTATGGGGAGGTGAGTCACACTCTCTAGGAAATAATTTTAAAAAGGTCAAATGTTTTATAAGTCTTGGAGGGTCCTCTAAGGATTTTTAAAATATATAAAACAAACCTAAACTCACATTATTTTAATGGTAGAACATATATTATACGAACATAATTTTTATAGTATTTTATTACATCACTATTGGGTCATTATGATGTCATAAAACACATTATATATTTAAACGGTATTTAATATTTACCCAAAAAATGGATTGTTTAAGAAATATTATGAAAACATCATCATTGGATAATTTTGAAATCCTGATTCCAAAAATAATATTCATTTTATCTAAATAATTTTCTAAGAATTTTAATCTTTACTTTTAATATAAATACCAACATTTATAAAAAATTCATTGATTTTGACCAAAATAGATTTCATACCTTATTAAAAATCACAATCGTATTCAAAATAATTATAATATCATTTATATTAAACAAAAAGTAATTTAGTAATAAAATTTCAATAAAATATTATTTAATTCAGAAATCTATTATTTCATCAAAATATATTTCTTAATTAACTAAAATGCACTTTTTTCTTTAAAAACGATTCACAAAGTAACAATAATAAAATGAAAGTATATTCTATATAAAAAAATAATGTACATAATCATAGTACTAGTGTATCATTACATAACCCCTTTTAACACCAGCATATGACTGATGGGTATGGTTTGTGATGGTGATAGACTCTTGGGGTGGCTCATATAACATCAATCTGGTGGTAATCTCTATCAACTTCCACATCTCCTGTAGGTTCTTTCATTAGATCTTACTGCGTTGAAGATTAGATTGGCCTTGGTCAAGAGTGAAGCCCAATGATGCCAACTACTTGTCGAGCATTGAAAAATGGGCTTCATATAGAGCAAGTCTACTAGATGAGGCTACCACTTCCTTTTTCTGAGTAAATTGGATTTGTTGAAGCCCTATATTTATACTAATCATGTGATCACTTTTCAACAGCTATATTAGAAACAGTAACAATTCTTAATGGTATTTTGAAATCCAAAAATATGTATAAATTAAATTCATAATCTATATAACCATTTTACATAATAAGTCATTTAATTAGATCTAGAATAATTTCCATTAATAAAAGTTTGGATCCTTACAATCATCACAACATAAGACATTTAACCTTTTAATTTTCGTTTTCCCACACTAAAATAGATGCAGGTAACTCTTCTTCATCAGTTCATTGATTACCATGTTTCCTATTTAAAAGTTTGGTTTTTCCACAACACCATGAAGAGGGGGCATTGTATTATTTTCTAGAACATTTTCTCTACGATATAATATCATTAATGACTTATCTTCATGGGAGAGGTCATTCTCCAATGGTATTGCATCTTGATTGAGTACAAGTGATGAGTTAAGTATGTACTTTCTCAATAGTGATACATTGAATACATCGTGTTTGTGAGATAGGTTTGGTGGGATTAATAGTTGATAGACCATTGATCCGATTATATGAAGTATCTCAAAAGGGTCGACGTACCTTGGACTAAACTTTCACTTCTATATAAATCTCATAACATTATTCCATGGTGATATGTGGAGGAATACCATGTCTCTGACATCAAAATATAAGTATCATCAATGATTATCAGCATAGATCTTTTGTCAACTCTATGAATCTTTAATGTGTTGTTGTATGGTCTTAACCTTCTCCACCATTTCTTTGACATCTCTGGACCTAGGAGTTTTCTCTCCCCAACTTCATCCAAACTTTTCTGTGTTCTTCAACCTCTTCCCATAAAAGGATTTATAAGGATCCATATGGATGATTTTGTGGAAACTCTTATTGTATGAGAATTCAAAAAGAGGGAGATGTTTATCCCATCCTCCCTTGAAGTCCATTGAGCATGCTCTCAAAATTTCCTATAGTGTTTGGATAGTCTTCTCAGATTGGCCATCAGTTTGACGATGATAAGGCGTACATAATTTCATCTCTGTATCCAAAGTATATTGAAGAATCTTCCAAAACATAGTGTTTAATAAAGGATCTCAATCAAATATAATAGTTAGTGGTACTCCATTCATCCTTAACATGTCTCTAATGTATATCTGTGTGAGTTGATCCAGTGTAAAATCCTTCTGAATAACAATGAAGTGTCTACTCTTTGTAAGACGATCAACAATATCCTAGACAACATTGTTTCCTCTGGATGTCTTTAGAACTAAGGTGACAAAGTCTGTGGTGATGTTATCTCATTTCTATGATTTTATGTTAAATGGTTGCATTATCCCCTTGAACATTGACCTCTCAACCTTCACTTGCTAATACACCAGGCACATTGATGTATACTATATGATTTAATTCTCCATGTTATCCAACCAATATAGCCATCAAATATCTCAATACATCTTTTTGTTTCCTCGGTGAATGGAGAAATTTGAACTATGTGCATCATCCAAAAATTTAATCTTTAACTCCAAATTAAATGGAACATGTAGTCATGAACCAAATCTCACAATTAATTCCTCATTGACATTGAACTCCAAGGATTTCCCTTTCTTAATAGTTTCCACCTTCTTCTGAATTTCCACATCACCCTTTTTGTGCGTACATTAACCTTTCCAAAAGAGACAGTTGAGCAATCATCTGTGAAAGAATTTATCATGTTACCTTCTTATTTATTACCATGTCCATCTTCATCATGTCTAAGAAGATTGTATCCTTTTCAATTCTCACCAGTGATAGAATTTCTAGGACCTTTCTACATAGAGCATCTGCCTCATTATTCTCTTTCTATGCGGTAATGTATTGAGTAGTCATAGACTTTGATCAACTCTTACCATCTTTGTTGGGACATGTTCAACTCTTTTTGTGTGAATATATACATTAGGCTTTTGTGTTCCATATATATTTCATACCTCTCTAAAAAGAGGTAATGCCCCAAAATTTTTAAAGCGAAGATCACTGCAACCAACTCCAGATCATGTGATGGATAGTTTTTCTCATGAACATTCAATTGCCTTGACTCATAGGCAATGAGATTGCCATTCAGTAACAACACACAACCCATTCCCTTCTTCGAAGCACCACTAAATACCAAAAAAGTTTCTCCACTTATGACTAATGTGAGCACGAGTGCAGTGATAAGCCTCCTTTTCAACACCATGAAGCTCTCCTTTAATTCATCACTCCTAGAAAACTTTACTCCCTTACATGTTATCTTGGTTAGCAGGTTTGCGAATCATGAGAAGTTTCTCAAAAATCAGTGCTAATATCCAGCAAACCCACAAAATATACTTATAAATATTACAAATGTTGGACTCCACAATCCCTCAATTGTAGCTATCTTGGAGGGATCCACAGATATCCCTTTCCTTGTGATGATATCGCCCGAGAATGAGACCTCCTTCAACAAGAGCTCACAATTTTTTTACTTTTCATAGATAATACCCTTCTGTATAGTCTCTAGTATAGTTATAATATTCTCCTCATGCTCCTCCTTGGTTTTGGAGTATATTAGAATATAATCCATAAATACTAACACAAATTTGTAAAAATAATATCTAAAATACTATTCATCAAGTCCATGAATATTGTTGAAGCATCGGTGAGTCTAAAATGCATTACTACAAATTCATAGTGCCCGTACATCATATGAAAAGTTTTCTTGAGGATATCATCCTTCGTCACCCTTACTAGGTAATATCCCGACCTCAAATCTTCCTTGGAGAATTATTGTGCTTCATGTAGTTGATCAAACAAGTCATCAATTTGTTGTATATGATACTTTTTCTTCATCGTAATTTTTTTTAACTCACGATAATCAATGAAAAGGCGCATTGACCCATCCATCTTCTTCAAGATGTAGACTAGTGGACCCCATGGTTAAGCACTTGGGAATTTAATCCCATTATCCATATTCTCCTATAGTTGTTTCTTTAACTCCTCAAGCTCCACAACAACCATTCTATATGGGGGATGATTCACCATATAGAGAGTGAATTACCACGCACAAAAATTTCCTTTGTCTCTATATAAGGAAATCCAATCCATGCTAAGAATTACATCAAATTACACTACAAGAAGTATGATGAGGTTCTCTGGAAAGTTCAGTCCACAGATTATGATAGGGGAGGTTCTATATTCATGGGATGTAATTATTTCCCCATTTATGGAACCCACAGACATCTTTACTTCCATGATTTTTGGTGGTTTTGGGATAGATCTACTAAACATTATGGATATAAAAGAATGCAAAGAAACATAATAAAAAAGTAAGTTTTCAATTCATGAATGAATTACTATTGTACCTATTACCACATCATTGTCAGGGTTAACATCAGTATTTTTATGTAAAAAACTCACCATTTTGCATTTATGGTTTTTTGTTGTCTCCTAAAACCATTAGTATAGGGTACTGATTTGCAAGGTTCCATGGTTCTTTTCAGTTGAAGAAATGAACAACATGTTGAAGGATGAACGAATTGTTCCTCTCCTATATCGCAGTTGTGGGTTTCTCTTATCCGAAGTTAATGGCTATGTTCCCTTCTCCTCCAAACCTAATGAATTTCCTCATCCCCTTTAGGCAATTTTCGGGGTGCTTTTTTCCACACCTTTGGAATGTGTGGCGAAGGATTTTCTGAGTAGAGTTGGATTTATCCATTGGACTATGACAATTAAAGTCCACCATATGCTTATTTTTTCCATGATTCCCATGAGATTTTGTGATCTCTATGTCGTCCTTGAGGGATTATCAAAAAATTTCTTCATATCCATCGAATTCATGGATCACCATGTCATTCTGTAGGGTAGGGTTTACCCCACAATAGAAGTGGTCAACCTTGTATTCAGGGGTAAAGAAAAAGTTGGAGGTGTATCGTATAATCATTTTGAAGTTTTCCTCATGCGGTGTGATGGATTCATCATCTTTTTTTTGGGGGGATATGAAGTGCCATTCTATATTAAGTCTGAGGGTGTGAAGAAAATATTTATAAAAAAAATTCTAGAAATAATTCCATTCCAATACTTTGATCTCCTCCTCGGGATTCGTATTTTTTATCAAAGTAAAACATTGATCAGCTTCACCCTCTATATGATAAACAGCTAGAAGAACCTTCCCTAGTTTGAAACATTGAATTTTGGAGAATATATTTTCAATGGTGTTGATCCATTGTTCAGAAATTCAAGGATTGGAAGATCCATTAAAAGTTGGAGGACTTTGTCTTATGAAGCTCTTGATTTAGACTTCGATTTTCTTTAGGGGGGGTTGAATGTTCATCTTGACCCATGATTCTATTCAATTCATGATTTTACTGAGAGATTATTATGACGAAGTTCATGATTCCTACTCCCATCGGATTGGGGATCTTTTTAAAATAGCTATCACAGGGATCTTCACAACAGTTCTCTTCCCAAGGCCTCCTTTTACAAACCATTAGATAAAAAAAAGTAAAGTTAGTTGTAACAAAAAAAAGGTAATCTAAAGACAATAATAGATGTCTTATAAATAACTTTTCTTTCTACAACATATGAATCTATAGGCTTCAATATATCTAATCCATGATCTACATCCCAACATATTTTCATAGGGGGGTTTCTTATACCCATAAAATTTGTTAATACTAATATTTTGAAATTACCAAAATATATCCCCGGAGAGTGTCATAACAAATATTGCAGCATGGCCCATTTTCGTGTACCAGGGTTCCCCAGGTCAAGCCCGAAACACTTTTTAGGTGTTTTCACACCAAGGTACATCTATGCTAGAGCCTCCTCTACCTGCTCATATCCATACAAGGATGTATTTTCATGATAAACCAAATACTGAATACTCATAAAAATTTAGGGACGTTTTTATTATACATATTCTTATCTCTATGTCTTTCACTAGGGTTTTCTAATCCTAATCCCAAAAATTACTAAACCTATGTTCTAATACCCACTATGAAAACCCTTCTCTTTAGTACAGACATAAAAATGATTTATTAGATAAGCTCTTCACTTGATACAACATGCACGATTGATAGGTCTTGTGTCATTGGGGATTAGGAACATTACATAATGACTTAAAACATGAAACACAACATCTTTATAGGAATCTTCCTTTACATGGCCACTGCATTACCTCGTACTTAGCATTGCATCGGATAACCTGAGGACATGCATAAAAAAGGGTGAGATATAAATCCATGTAAGGGAGTAAACAAGGCATAAAATAAAAAATAGAATATTTGTTAAGAAATGGGCATATCAACGGAGCATAAAAGAAACATGAACATAAAGGCATGATGAAGCATGATTATCGCAACATGGAAATGTGGATTAACACATATCATGGTATTAGTAAAAGCGAAGGATCATTTCATATAAATCTTTGGTAAACCCTAAGTTCACTAGAATTAGCCTTATTAAACCATTATTTCACTTCACATATCATGATACTAATCTTTACCTAATTCATTGGAGATCTATAAAGGCACACCCTTCATAAACATTTCATTTCATGCATAAGTGTCCCACAGGATCATACAACATAAATTCATTTAACATCAAAATTTATTCCACGGTAAAGGAATGTGGAATTCATACATGAAACTCTTCCATATGTAGTTAAATGTGAACAAAGGTGAATACCCTTGATATATAAATGGTCATGGTATTCAATACACCTTGATTTGGGATTGGAAAATGGCGGTACAATTTCGGCAGCATGACGGCATGAAATAAGACATCATAAAAAAGGTTGATGAGATAGAAAATGGTGTCTCATCATGTGTACATGAAAAGGAAATTAATGGGGTCATATAGATACATTTCCCAACATATTTAATTGAATTTTGATTCATAATACAAAATAATTTCATGAATTCATATTAGGAGAGAGAAATTCCTTATGGAATTTCGTCATGGTAACGGGTCTACAAAGGCGGCATTAATGAGGGAGAAAATTTTCCTATCATCATTAAAAAATAAATGGGGAATTCTGAGGGAGGTTATAAATCATTCCCAAACATTTATAAATTAATATAAAAGGGCATAACTTTATTAAGAAATTTGTATAAAATAAGAAAGGAAGGAATCCCTTACTTGGAAGTGTGATCCCAAAGGCTTGGGAGGGACATGCGAGAGGCTTCTTGGGAGTTTGGGGCAGCTTGGGAGGATTATAGATAGAGGAGTTTAGAGGTTGGATGAGTTCCAAAGGATTTGAGTGATAGGTAAGTGGGAGACTGGGTGGGAGTATATAGCAAAGGAGAGGAAATTATTTATTTTTTAGGTTTTGTAACCTACACATTAAACATATCAAAACCACAAACCATCACATAGTTTTTTCCCATGGTTTTTTCCAATGGGGAGTGGAGAACAATAATTTATAAGTAAAATGTCCTGACTTCTAAAAATATTATACAGTATTATGTGGAGTTGAGTGACACTCTCAAGGAAATCATTTTAAAATGATAAAATGTTTTATAAGTCTTGGAGGGACCAATAAGGCTTTGTAAAATAAATCAAACAAACTTAAAAAAATTATTTTAATGGTAAAACATATATTTGAGGAAAAAAAATTTATAGTATTTTATTACATCACAATTGTGACATTATCATGTCATAAAACACAATATATATTTAAACGGTATATAATTTTTACCCAAAAATTTGACTGTCTTAGAAAATTATGAAAAATTCCCCAATAGATAATTTTAACATCCAGAATCCAAAAATTATATTCATTTTATCTAAATAATTTTCTAAATATGTGAATTTTTACTTTTAAAATAAAAACCATCAGTTATCAAAAATTCATGGGTTTTGACAAAAATATATTTCAAACCTTAATAAAAATAAAAAACGTATTCATTATAATTATAGAGTCATTTATATTATAAAAAATTTAATTTATTAATAATATTTAATTAAAATATTATATAATTAAAAATAAATTAATTCATCAAAATAGATTTCTTAATTATCTAAAAATGTTACTTGTTCAATAAAAAATTATTTAAAAAGTAACATCAATAAAATGAAAGTACATTCTCTATTCAAAAATAATGTACATAATCATAGTACCAGGGTATTGATACATAACCCCTTATGTATAAGGCCCCAGCCTTAGGCCTTACTTAATCTTGAGTTATTACAAGATTACACATTGAAGATCTTTTCAGGTTTAGAGTTTTAGAGAATTAGATCATAATACATGCATTACATTCCACATTTAAACAAAGTGCTTACATAAAAGATAGTATTCATTTTTCCCATAAACGGAAGCATATTTAAAATTAAACATGGATTATTTATTTACACTTCCTTGACACTATCATCATATCATGTACCTTTGCCTTGACCTGTGAAAAACGTTTCAAATACTTGGGATGAGCATAAAAATCTCAGTAAGGGATATAAAAATATTGAATGGAAACATGAGTACATATATTCATAAGAACGAAATCATAATTTACCCATAAAACATAATCACTTTAAAATACCTCATAAAATCATGAATAAATCATAGAAATCAAAATACATAAAGGTAACTTGAGGCATTCATAACATTCTTACGTAGGGAGTGACCCTCTTGGTTATGTTTGGAATACCCATCACAGTATATTCCCAAAATCTCTTTAGAGAAACCTCAACGTTTAACCCCTTTGTGTTACCCAATGCATTGAAGAGCTAAATTAGCCTCACCTTCCCTTAGTTTATCACGGAACCACTCGTCTTCATAACAATTCCCAAGAACCATAACATAATCGTATCACATTAAATATGCATAAAGGAAACATAAAATTTCCACATTTCAATCACAAGATATCAATAACACAGTGATATAATAAAAACATTATCAAAACCATTTTAAATACCAAAATAAAAGAAAAGTAAAACATGGTATTTATTTTTCTTTTTTTAAAAAAATGGTATGGCTTGTAGAGGAAGCCGACATTCAAATAATGGTCATGGCGGCAGAGAAGTCGTTGTCACCTCATACGTACGACAAAAACATCCCCTTTTGTCATTTAGTAAATGCTTCGTATAAAAATATTCATTTTGAATAAATGTAAAAGTCAAAGGGGTTTATACACCGTATAAAAGAATGTTGTGTATAAAACAAAATATGCCTCAATGAAAGGAGATTGAGATGAAGTCTCATACCTCAGGTCCGACTTGACTCGATCATTCTTTAATATCCTAAATAATAAACTTGAGTTAATTTCTACTTGATTAAGAACCTTTTCAAAGTCAATTATTACTTTTATATCACTTATTACCATGTTATGAACATTATGTAGTCATTTAAGTTAATAACGGTCGTTTTGTCGTTATTTGGTACTTGAGTCAAAAGTGAACTTCTTATATTTACAAGTTGTTCACATAGTCAAATATACATTATCTCAAGAATTATATTCATGATGTATATTCCATATATTTAATATATATCCAGTATATACATGCATTTATAATATTACATAATCATTTAGAGGTAAGAAATGAAATGCACCGTTCATGGAGACGGTAAGTCGTACGTACGCATGAACGCTGCTTTCATTTCTATTTCGTATTTTATGGAATGGAATCATAATGATATAGAGGTATATTAGAATTCCATTATAATATCATATATAATATCATAACTCCGTCCTTTATATGTCCCACATATGGTATTAACGAATCAAATCACTTTGAGGAGGTGGTAGTCCGCACTTCCTAAAATGAAAATATCGCGTTTAACCATAATAGAAACCATAAAGGTATGACAAAAATGAAAAATACATAAGCTTAAGGAAAACATAAAAATATTAAATATCATATATAAATATTGTGTCATCTTAATGGCCATCTTTGAAGGTTTTAGAATAATATTAAACAATCATCGTTTCGTGAGGCAGAAATTCGCCAACCACGGAAACAGTATGTTCTTAAACCATTAGATGTAGGTGTGTGTAAGTGTAGCTTGAATAATTCTTATAAAAAAATCCTAGTATATTTAATATACTAATGTTGTTACAAAATAAATTAATAAAAAGAGTATTGGGGTTGGAGAAACAAAATAAATCACAAGGACTCAAGTGAATACATTACCTTAAAATCGGGTAACTCCCTTTGGTTTGAGCTCAAAGGCTTTATTGGGAAGACTTCTGCCCAATGTGAGGCTTCAAGGAGTAATATATGGATGTGGAGAGACAAAATGGTCAGGGTTTGGCTGAGCCAAAGGCTTTGGAAGTGTGGTTAAAGAGGTAGAGGTGGGGGCCTTTTATAAGAGGAGAGGAGGGGCAATCTTGGAAAGTAAAGAAATGTTACTTTATTTGAAAATGAGTTTCGGATTTAAAAGGTCCCACATTGATATAATTCGAGTATAAGGTGATAAAGATTAGAAATATACTCATACAATATGTTTTTGACAAGTGTAGGTCTTAGATTTTACATTATCATTTTATTTTATTCAAATCGTTAAATAATGAGGTAATCGCTGCATCATCATGATGTCAGAAATAATTTATTTTATTTAATGTATAAAAATTATGAAAAAAATACTATGATGTAGGAACTATTTTTATATTTCCAATGAATTTATAGTCTAAAATATCATCTATTTATACAAAATTAAAAATATGTTACTCAGGTGATACATTCTTTGTTATATATACTTTCTTTAAAAAAATAAAAATATAACAAGTCACTTTCCCACAAAAGTGACTCTATGGGGTCCCCAAATTTGGAACAAGGCATCCCATGGTCGTCCATGAGACCACCAGTAGAATTAGGACACATTTTGGTGTCATTTTTTATTATTATGATATTATTTTATTATCTTTAACTACCCGATTACTCATTAACCAAGATAATTAAAGATAATTATCGTCGTTACTATTCATAATGTCCAAAAACAAAAGAGTCGTGATTACATAATTTGGACCTTCTGATTCCAAATATGTAATCCATTTTACCAAATTCCAAACACAGAAATTTCAATAATTGATTTATAAATATTTCCCGTTGTCAAAACAAATAGCGGGGTTTTTTGAAACAATATCTATGGAAAGTTTGGCATTAGTTTATGCCCAAATCCATAGTGAAATTAATACTAATGACCACCATTGGATTTAATGGTAAAAATATATTCAAATTACACATTAATACCAATTAAAAATATAATATAATCATATAATTCAATTATATTAAAAAACAGTTTTGATGTAAAATGCAGTATTTTCACTATTCCTTAAAAAATGAACATTGTCAGAAAAATACCAAAAATTTTCCCAAAGTAAATTTCAAAGTACCAATAATAAATAATAAAGTTATTTTGACAAATAGATCTTATAAAATTGTCAAAAGTTTGATTTAAAAATGGTTTTCTATCAAAAGGCAGTAAAACAATATTAGTGTATTTCATGCTTAAGATTGGATTTATTCTCATTTTAAGTCACTAAAACACTAACTAATTCATAAATAGACATAGATAAGAACATATATTATTCATTACTTACTTGGGAGTTTACATCCTTCCCCCCTTTAAAAAATTACTTCCCCCAATTTATTTACTTATCGAATAAGTGCGGGTATTTAGCCGTCATTGCATTTTCAGATTCCTATGTTGCCTCTTCAATCATGTGGTTTTTCCACAAAACCTTTACCTGATGAATCGCCTTATTTAATATCACTTTCTCCCTATGGTCAAGAATCTGGACAGGTTGTTCCTCATAAGATAGGTTCTCTTCCAAATGAACAACCTCTGGACTCAAAACATGAGATGGATCTGGCATGTACTTCTTAACATTGAAACATGAAAAACATTGTGTACCTGAGATAAACACAGAGGTAAATCCACTCAGTATGCAACTGATCCAACTCTCTCTAGAATATCATATGGTCTAATGAACCTTGGACTCAGCTTTCATTTCTTACCAAATCGAATCACACTTTACCATGGTGATACTTTGAGAAAAACATGATCACCTACCTCAAAAGATAGATCCTTCCTCCGGTTATCCGCATAACTCTTTTGCCTGCTTTGAGCTGTTCTCATGTGTTTCTGAATCAACTAAACTTTTTTTGCCATCTCTTCTACCAATTCTGGTCCCATCAACTTCCTTTCACCCACTTCATCCCAGAAAGCTAGAGTTCGACACCGCTTCCCATATAATGCCTCAAATGGTGTCATCTGTATACTGGAATGAAAACTGTTATTATAAGAAAACTCAACCAAACAAAGATGTTGGTCCCAACTTCCCTGATAATCCATCGAACAAGAACATATCATATCCTCAAAAGTCTAAATTGTTTATTCTGACTGCCCATCTGATTGCGGATGAAAAGCTGTACTAAAATCTAATTCAGTACCCAACGACTTCTAAAGGCCTTTCCAAAAGATAGAAGTAAACCTGGGATCACGATCAGACACAATAGAGAGGGGAACTCCATGTAACCTAACTATCTCTTTAAGATACAATCGGGAAAGTTGATCTAGAGAGATATTATCTCGAATAGGAAGGAAATGAGAAGATTTAGTCAAGCGATCTACAATAACCCAGATTACATTATTACCTCGAGATGTCTTCGGTAATCCGACAACAATGTCCAAGGATATATTTTCCCACTTCCACTCTGGCACTAGTAATGGTTGAATCATCCCTTTCGGTAATTGCTGCTCTTATTTAACCTGATGACAAGTCAAACACTTCACTGTTAAATCAGAAATATCTATTTTCATTCAATCCCACCAGTATTACTCTCGCAGATCTCTGTACATCTTAGTACTTCCAAGATGAACTGAAAACAGAGAACTATGAGCTTCACATAACAAATCTCTCTTCAACTGTAAATCACACGGAACACACAATCTCTTCCCAAATTTTAAAACAAAATCATTATCAATATTGAATTCAGGCAACTTACCCTTCTGAACCAGCTCTACCTTTTTCTAAAACTCATTGTCCTACTTCTGTGCTTGCTTGATTCTATCTGATAGAGAAGATTTCACTGATACCTGGAACAAAATAGAAGGACATCCTTCACCAACAACTTCTATACCAAAGTTCATCAAATCCTTAATCAAAGGATCACGTTCCAAATGCAACATTTTTAATGAAGCATTACTTTTTTGACTCAAAGCATCAGCAACTTTATTTTCTTTTCATGGATGGTAATGAATATTACAATCATAGTACTTGATTAATTCTAGCCATCTCCTATGTCTCATGTTCAATTCTTTCTGAGTGAATATATACTTAAAACTTTTGTGATCAATATATATTTCACACTTTACTCCATACAAATGATGCCTCCAAATTTTTAGAGAAAAAACAATAGCAGCTAATTCCAAATCATGTGTAGGGTAATTTACCTCATGAGTTTTCAACTAACATGAAGCATATGCAATTACCTGATCATTCTACATAAGGACACACCAAGTCCCTTCAATGAAGAATCACTGTATATAACAAACTCACAATTCCTGGAAGGAAGTGCCAAAACTGGAGCATTCACCAATCTTCTTTTAAACTCCTTCGGTAGTAACCTGAGTCAACTGAGCCATCACTGCAAAAAACTGTTTAGTTCTGTTTCTGACCATCTCAGGATACTGATTTGAAAGTTCATTTCCCTCTGTATGCCTTCCCAGAAAATTTTTTTTGTTTCCTCTATGAAAAACCATTCTTAACAAAAATGTCTCAGATGAAGCAACATGGTAATCTTCAAATTCTATATCATTTCAAAAAAATATTTTTGGATAATCATTTAATAGAATTATAACTCCTAAAGTTATCTAAACCGACCTCTGATACCAACTATAAGGCCCCAGCCTTAAACCTTACTTAATCTTGAGTTATTACAAGATTACACGTTGAGGATCTTTTTAGGTTTAGTGTTTTAGAGAATTAGATCATAAAACATGCATTACATTCCACATTTAAACAAAGTGGTTACAAAAAAGATAGTATTCATTTTTCCCAGCAACGGGAACATATTTTTAATAAAACATGGATTCTTTCTTGGCACTTCCTTGACACTATCATCATATCATGTACCTTTCCCTTGACCTGTGAAAAACATTTCAAAAACTTGGGATGCGCATAAAAAGCTTAGTAAGGGATATAAAAATATTGAAAGGAAACATGAGTACATATATACATAAGAATGAAATCATACTTTACACATAAAACATAATCACTTTAACATACCTCATAAAATCATGAATAAATCATAGAAATCATAATACATAAAGTTAACTTGAGGCCTTCATAACATTCTTACGTAGGGAGAAACCCTCTTGTTTACGTTTGGAATACCCATTATAGTATATTCCCTAAATCTCTTCAGAGAAACCTCAACGTTTAACCCCTTCACATTACCCAATGCATTGGAGAGATATATTGGGATCACCTGCCCTTATTTTATCATGGAACCACCCGTCTTTATAACAATGCCCAAGAACCATAACATAATCGTATCACATAAAACATGCATAAAGGAAACATAACATTTCCACATTTCAATCACAAGATATCAATAACACAGTGATATAATAAAAACATTATTAAAACAATTTTAAATACCAAAATAAAAGAAAAGTAAAACATGGTATTTATTTTTCTTTTTTTTAAAGGGTATGGCTTGTAGAGGAAGCCAAAATTCAAATAATGGTCACGGCGGTGGAGAAGTCGTTGTCGCCGCATGCGTACGAAAAAAACATCCCCTTTTTTCATTTAGTAAACGCTTAGTATAAAAAAGATTCCTTTTGAATAAATTTAAAATTCTAAGGTTTTTATACACCTTATAAAAGAAGGTTGTGTATAAAACAAAATATGCCTCAATGAAAGGATATTGAGATGAAGTCCCATACCTCAGGTCCGACTTGACTCGATCGTTCTTTAATGTCCTGAATAATAAACTTGAGTTAATTTCTACTTGCTTAATAATCTTTTTCAAGTTCATTATTCCTTTTATATCACTTATTATCATGTTATGAACATTATGTAGTCATTTATGTTAATAATGGTCATTTTGTCGTTATTTGGTACTTGAGTCAAAAGTGAAATTCTTATATTTACAAGTTGTTCACGTAGTCAAATATCCATTATCTCAAGAATGATATTAATGACATATATGCCATATATTTAATATATATCCACTATATACATGCATTTATAATATTACATAATCATTTAGAGGTAAGAAATGAAATGCACCGTTCATGGAAACGGTAAGCCGTACATACGCATGAACGCTACATTCATTTCTATTTTGTATTTTATGGAATGGAATCATAATGATATAAAGGTATATTATAATTCCATTATAATATAATATATAATATCCTAACTCCGTCCTTTATATGTCCCACATATGGTATTAACGAATCAAATCACTTTGAGGGGGCGGTAGTCCGCACTTCCTAAAATGAAAATATCACGTTTAACCATAATGGAAACCATAAAGGTATGACAAAAATAAAAAATACAGAATCTTATGGAAAACATAAACATATTATATATCATATATAAATATATTTTCATCTTAATGGCCACCTTTGAAGGTTTTAGAAGAATATTGAACAATCATCGTTTTGTGAGGCAGAAATTCACCAACCACAGAAACAGTATGTTCTTTAACCATTAGATGTAGGTGTGTGTAAGTGTATCTCGAATACTTCTGATAAAACCATCCTAGTATATTGAAGATACTGTATTTTTTACAAAATAATGGAATAAAAAGAGTTTAGGGGGTTGGAGAAACAAAATAAAACAAAAGGACTCAATTGAAGACATTACCTTAAAATCGGGTAACTTCCTTTGGTTTGAGCTCAATGGCTTCCTTGGGAATACTTCTGCCCAAAGTGAGGATTCAAGGAGTAAGAGAGGCATGTGGAGAGACAAAATGGGCAGGGTTTAGCCAATCCAAAGGTTTTGGAAGTGTGGGTAAAGAGGTAGAGGTGGGGGCCTTTTATAAGAGGAGAGGAGGGGCACTCTTGGAAAGTAAAGAAATGTTACTTTATTTGAAAATGAGTTTAGGATTTAAAAGGTCCCACATTGATATAATTCGAGGATAAGGTGATAAGGCTTTGAAATATACTCATCAAATAGGTTTTTGACAAGTTTAGGTCTTAGATTTTACATTATCTTTTTATTTTATTTAAATCGTTAAATAATGAGGTAATCGCTGCATCATCATGATGTCAGAAATAATTTATTTTATTTAATGTCTAAAAATCATGAAAAAAATACTATGATGTAGGAACTATTTTTATATTTCCAATGAATATTTATAGTCTAAAATATCATCTATTTATAAAAAATTAAAAATATGTTACTCAGGTGATACATTCTTTGTTATATATACTTTCTTTAAAAAAATAAAAAGATAACAAGTCACTTTCCCACAAAAGTGACTCCATGGGGTCCCCAAATTTGGCACAAGGCATCCCATGGTCGTCCATGAGACAACCAGTAGAATTAGGGCACATTTTGGTGTCATTTTTTATTATTATGATATTATTTTATTATCTTTAACTACCCGATTACTCATTAACCAAGATAATTAAAGATAATTATCGTCGTTACTATTCATAATGTGCAAAAACAAAAGAGTCGTGATTACATAATTTGGACCTTCTGATTCCAAATATGTAATCCATTTTACCAAATTCCAAACACAGAAATTTCAATAATTGATTTATAAATATTTCCTGTTGTCAAAACAAATAGCGGGGTTTTTGAAACAATATCTATGGAAAGTTTGGCATTAGTTTATGCCCAAATCCAAAGTGAAATTAATACTAATGACCACCATTGGATTTAATGGTAAAAATATATTCAAATTACACATTAATACGAATTAAAAAGATAATATAATCATATAATTCAATTAGATTAAAAAGCAGTTTTGATGCAAAATGCAGTATTTTCACTATTCCTTAAAAAATGAACATTGTCAGAAAAATACCAAAAATTTTCCCAAAGTAAATTTCAAAGTACCAATAATAAAGAATAAAGTTATTTTGACAAATAGATCTTATAAAATTGTCAAAAGTTTGATTTAAAAATGGTTTTCTATCAAAAGGCAGTAAAACAATATTAGTGTATTTCATGCTTAAGATTGGATTTATTCTCATTTAAAGTCACTAAAACACTATCTCATTCATAAATAGACATAGATAAGAACATATATTATTCATTACTTACTTGGGAGTTTACATCCTTCCCCCCTTTAAAAAATTACTTCCCCCAATTTGTTTACTTATCGAATAAGTGCGGGTATTTAGCCATCATTGCATTTTCAGATTCCTATGTTGTCTCTTCAATCATGTGGTTTTTCCACAAAACCTTTACCTGATGAATCACCTTATTTCATATCACTTTCTCCCTATGGTCAAGAATCTGGACAGTTTGTTCCTCATAAGATAGGTTCACTTCCAAATGAACAACCTCTGGACTCAAAACACGAGATGGATCTGGCATGTACTTCTTAACATTGAAACATGAAAAACATTGTGTATCTGAGATAAAAACAGAGGTAAATCCACTTGGTATGCAACTGATCCAACTCTCTCCAGAATTTCATATGGTCCAATGAACCTTGGACTCAGCTTTCATTTCTTACCAAATCGAATCACACTTTACGATGGTGAGACTTTGAGAAAAACATGATCACCTACCTCAAAAGATAGATCCTTCCTCCGGTTATCCGCATAACTCTTTTGCCTGCTTTGAGCTATTCTCATGTGTTTCTGAATCAACTAAACTTTTTTTTCCATCTCTTCTACCAATTCTGGTCCCATCAACTTCCTTTCACCCACTTCATCCCAGAAAGCTAGAGTTCGACACCGCTTCCCATATAATGCCTCAAATGGTGTCATCTGTATACTGGAATGAAAACTGTTATTATAAGAAAAATCAACCAAACAAAGATGTTGGTCCCAACTTCCCGGATAATCCATCGAACAAGAACATATCATATCCTCAAAAGTCTAAATTGTTTATTCTGACTGCCCATCTGATTGAGGATGAAAAGCTGTACTAAAATCTAATTCAGTACCCAACGACTTCTGAAGGCCTTTCAAAAAGATAAAAGTAAACCTGGGATCACGATCAGACACAATAGAGAGGGGAACTCCATGTAACCTAACTATCTCTTTAAGATACAATCGGGAAAGTTGATCTAGAGAGATAGTATCTTGAATAGGAAGGAAATGAGCAGATTTAGTCAAGCGATCTACAATAACCTAGATTACATTATTACCTCGAGATGTCTTCGGTAATCCGACAACAATGTCCATGGATATATTTTCCCACTTCCACTCTGGCACTGGTAATGGTTGAAGCATCCCTTTCGGTAATTGCTGCTCTGCTTTAACCTGATGACAAGTCAAACACTTCACTGTTAAATCATAAATATCTCTTTTCATTCAATCCCACCAGTAATACTCTCCCAGATCTCTGTACATCTTAGTACTGCCAAGATGAACTGAAAACAGAGAACTATGAGCTTCACATAACAAATCTCTCTTCAACTGTAAATCACACGGAACACACAATCTCTTCCCAAATTTTAAAAGAAAATCATTATCAATATTGAATTCAGGCAACTTACCCTTCTGAACCAGCTCTACCTTTTTCTAAAACTCATTGTCCTAATTCTGTGCTTGCTTGATTCTGTCTGATAGAGAAGATTTCACTGATACCTGAAACAAAATAGAAGGACATCCTTCACCAACAACTTCTATACCAAAGTTCATCAAATCCTTAATCAAAGGATCACGTTCCAAATGCAACATTTTTAATGAAGCATTACTTTTTTGACTCAAAGCATCAGCAACTTTATTTTCTTTTCATGGATGGTAATGAATCTTACAATCATAGTACTTGATTAATTCTAGCCATCTACTATGTCTCATGTTCAATTCTTTCTGAGTGAATATATACTTAAAACTTTTGTGATCAGTATATATTTCACACTTTTCTCCAAACAAATGATGCCTCCAAATTTTTAGAGAAAAAACAATAGCAGCTAATTCCAAATCATGTGTAGGGTAATTTACCTCATGAGTTTTCAACTAACATGAAGCATATGCAATTACCTGATCATTCTACATAAGGACACACCAAGTCCCTTCAATGAAGAATCACTGTATATAACAAACTCACAATTCCTGGAAGGAAGTGCCAAAACTGGAGCATTCACCAATCTTCTTTTAAACTCCTTCAGTAGTAACCTGAGTCAACTGAGCCATCACTGAAACAAACTGTTTAGTTCTGTTTCTGACCATCTCAGGATACTGATTTGAAAGGTCATTTCCCTCTGTATGCCTTCCCAGAAAATTTGTTCTGTTTCCTCTATGAAAAACCATTCTTAACAAACATGTCTCACATGAAGCAACATGGTAATCTTCAAATTCTATATCATTTCAAAAAAATATTTTTGGATAATCATTTAATAGAATTATAACTCCTAAAGTTATCTAAACCGACCTCTGATACAAACTATAAGGCCCCAGCCTTAAACCTTACTTAATCTTGAGTTATTACAAGATTACACGTTGAGGATCTTTTTAGGTTTAGTGTTTTAGAGAATTAGATCATAAAACATGCATTACATTCCACATTTAAACAAAGTGGTTACAAAAAATATAGTATTCATTTTTCCCAGCAACGGGAACATATTTTTAATAAAACATGGATTCTTTCTTGACACTTCCTTGACACTGTCATCATATCATGTACCTTTCCCTTGACCTGTGAAAAACATTTCAAAAAATTGGGATGCGCATAAAAAGCTTAGTAAGGGATATAAAAATATTGAAAGGAAACATGAGTATATATATACATAAGAATGAAATCATACTTTACAGATAAAACATAATCACATTAACATACCTCATAAAATCATGAATAAATCATAGAAATCATAATACATAAAGTTAACTTGAGGCCTTCATAACATTCTTACGTAGGGAGAAACCCTCTTGTTTACGTTTGGAATACCCATTATAGTATATTCCCTAAATCTCTTCAGAGAAACCTCAACGTTTAACCCCTTCACATTACCCAATGCATTGGAGAGATATATTGGGCTCACCCGCCCTTAGTTTATCATGGAACCACCCGTCTTTATAACAATGCCCAGGAACCATAACATAATCGTATCACATAAAACATGCATAAAGGAAACATAACATTTCCACATTTCAATCACAAGATATCAATAAAACAGTGATATAATAAAAACATTATTAAAACAATTTTAAATACCAAAATAAAAGAAAAGTAAAACATGGTATTTATTTTTCTTTTTTTTTAAACGGTATGGCTTGTAGAGGAAGCCAAAATTCAAATAATGGTCACGGCGGTGGAGAAGCCGTTGTCGCCGCATGCGTACGAAAAAAACATCCCCTTTTTTCATTTAGTAAACGCTTCGTATAAAAAATATTCCTTTTGAATAAATGTAAAATTCTAAGGGTTTTATACACCTTATAAAAGAAGGTTGTGTATAAAACAAAATATGCCTCAATGAAACGATATTGAGACGAAGTCCCATACCTCAGGTCCGACTTGACTCGATCGTTCTTTAATGTCCTGAATAATAAACTTGAGTTAATTTCTTCTTGCTTAATAATCTTTTTAAAGTTCATTATTCCTTTTATATCACTTATTACCATGTTATGAACATTATGTAGTCATTTATGTTAATAACGGTCATTTTGTCGTTATTTGGTACTTGAGTCAAAAGTGAAATTCTTATATTTACAAGTTGTTCACGTAGTCAAATATCCATTATCTCAAGAATGATATTAATGAAATATATTCCATATATTTAATATATATCCACTATATACATGCATTTATAATATTACATAATAATTTAGAGGTAAGAAATGAAATGCACCGTTCATGGAGACGGTAAGCCGTACATACGCATGAACGCTACATTCATTTCTATTTTGTATTTTATGGAATGGAATCATAATGATATAAAGGTATATTATAATTCCAGTATAATATCATATATAATATCATAACTCTGTCCTTTATATGTCCCACATATGGTATTAACGAATCAAATCACTTTGAGGGGGCGGTAGTCCGCACTTCCTAAAATGAAAATATCACGTTTAACCATAATGGAAACCATAAAGGTATGACAAAAATAAAAAATACAGAATCTTAAGGAAAACATAAACATATTATATATCATATATAAATATATTTTCATCTTAATGGCCACCTTTGAAGGTGTTATAAGAATATTGAACAATCATCGTTTTGTGAGGCAGAAATTCACCAACCACAGAAACAGTATGTTCTTTAACCATTAGATGTAGGTGTGTGTAAGTGTATCTCGAATACTTCTGATAAAAACATCCTAGTATATTGAAGATACTGTATTTTTTACAAAATAAACGAATAAAAAGAGTTTAGGGGGTTAGAGAAACAAAATAAAACAAAAGGACTCAATTGAAGACATTACCTTAAAATCGGGTAACTTCCTTTGGTTTGAGCTCAATGGCTTCCTTGGGAAGACTTCTGCCCAAAGTGAGGATTCAAGGAGTAAGAGAGGCATGTGGAGAGACAAAATGGGCAGGGGTTAGCCAATCCAAAGGCTTTGGAAGTGTGGGTAAAGAGGTAGAGTTGGGGGCCTTTTATAAGAGGAGAGGAGGGGCACTCTTGGAAAGTAAAGAAATGTTACTTTATTTGAAAATGAGTTTAGGATTTAAATGGTCCCACATTGATATAATTCGAGGATAAGGTGATAAGGTTTTGAAATATACTCATCAAATTGGTTTTTGACAAGTGTAGGTCTTAGATTTTACATTATCTTTTTATTTTATTTTAATCGTTAAATAATGAGGAAATCGCTGCATCATCATGATGTCATAAATAATTTAATTTATTTAATGTCTAAAAATTATGAAAAAATACTATGTTATAGGAAATCTTTTTCTATTTCCAATTAATATTTATAGTCTAAAATATCATCTATTTAGAAAAAATTAAAAATATTTTACTCAGGTGATACATTCTTTGTTATATTTACTTTCTTTAAAAAAATAAAAAGATAACAAGTCACTTTCCCACAAAAGTGACTCCATGGGGTCCCCAAGATTGGCAAAAGGCATCCCAAGGTCGGCCATTAGACAACCAATATCATTAATACACATTTTGGTGTAAGGTTTTATTATTATGATATTATTTTATTATCCTTAACTACCCTATTACTCATTAATCAAGATAATTAAAGATAATTACTGTCATTACAATTCATAATTTACAAAAACAAAAGTGTCTTGACTGCATAATTTGGAACTCATGATTCCAAATATGTAATCCATTTTACCAAATTCCAAACACAGAAATTGCAATAATTGATTTGAAAATAATTCCCGTTGTCAAAACAAATAGCGGGTTTTTTTGAAATAATATCTATGGAATGTTTGGCATTAGTTTATGCCCAAATACAAAGTAAAATTAATCCTAATGACCACCATTGGATTAAATTGTAAAAATATATTCAAATTACACTTCAAGACCAATTAAAAAGGTAATAAAATCATATAATTAAATTATATGAAAAAGCAGCTTTGATGTAAAATGCAGTATTTTCACTATTCATTAAAAAATGAACATTGTCAGAAAAATACCAAAAATTTACCCAAAGTAAATTTCAATGTACCAATAATAAAGAATAAATTTATTTTGACAAATAGATCTTATAAAATTGTCAAAAGTTTGATTTAAGAATTCTTTTCCATCAAAAGGCAGTAAAACTATATTAGTGTATTCTATGCTTAAGATTGGATTTATTCTCATTTTAAGTCTCTAAAACACTATCTCATTCATAAATAGACATATATAAGAATATATATTATTAATTACTTACTTGTGATGTTACATTATAACACTCACATAATTCTGAAGGGTAAGGTGTACGATGGTGACAGACTTTTTGGGTGGCTCGGATAACATCCCTCAGGTGGTAATCTCTACCAACTTCCACTTCTCCTATAGACAGTTATCTTCAAGCATAACATGTTGAAGCTCATCTTGGGATGGATAATCATGAATCCCAATGATGTCACCTCCTTTCTGAGATCTGAAAAATGAGCTTCATATGTAGCCAGTCTACTAGATGAGGCCATAACTTCCTTTTTCTGTATAAATTATATTTATTAAAGCCCAATATTTATACTAATCGTGTGATCACTATTAAATGGATATATTAGAAATGGTAACAATTTTTAATGGTATTTTGAAATCTAGAATCATAAATCCAAAGAAGTTTTTATTTTATATAAACATTTTACATAATAATACATTTAATTATAATAAGAGGAATGTCCATTAATAAAATTTGGGGTCGTTACATCCATAGGTGAGTGAAAACCTAAGTACTTACAATATTTCCCCATTAAATTAAATTCCCCCTGAGTTCACCTTCCAGGGGTAAAGAAATAATGTCTAAGAACAACCCTGGTTATTGGGTACATACATCTACTTCCTTCTCCTGAGCCTTGTCCTATACTCCGCCATGCTACTACAGCACCCTTACCAGATAGACAGAGCGGCCTCGAAGAACCTTTAGGCTTCTGTCACTGATATGCACCTGATACTCTTACATGTTAGTATTGGTATCTAACTCAACTTTCCTGGGATCCAATGTATGAAATATGTCAACGTGATATTAGTGAAGCTGTCAACCATGAATGATGTCTTGCGTGGCACAATACCTCTAAGGTAGTAGTAACAGATGGGTTACCAGCCTGACTCCCTCAAGGATCTCGAACACCAATACCTAACAGTGTGATAGTTTTCCATTCTTTCATAACCATATTTTCCCTATATTGGGTGATACTTGAAGAAAAACATGATCCCTGACCATGAACTTAGAAGTCCACTAATGGTGTTCATCATTAGATTTCTCTCTAGACTTACCAGTATTCATATGGTTTCTGATCAACTGAACATGCTAAGATCTCTCCTGAAAAAAACGGGGACCTATTAGGGATTCCTCACATGCATTCATCCAGAACAAGTGTGAACTACATGTCCTACCATATAATGCCTCAAAAGGACCCAACTAAATCATCACCCAAAAACAGTTATTATAGTTTAACTTGATGAGAGAGATATGATTTTCCCGAGAACTACAAAAATCAAAGGGACATTCTCGTAGAATATCCTCTAGAACCTATATTTTCTATTCCTATTAATCATCGGTCTGTGGGAGAATTGTTTTTCTTAAAATAACTTGTGTTACCCTAGATTTCTATAAACCTTTCAAGAACTATGATGTGAAATGATAGTCCTGATATGAAATGATATTATGAGGAACCCCATGTAGTTTTACGATCTCATGGACATACATTCTTCCCAACTCATCAACAGATAATTTCTCTTGTATAGTAATAAAGTGGGGTGATTTCATTAGTTGGTAAATGAATACCATGATAGCATCACTACCCCTCGATGGATTAGGTATGTTAAATGTGAAATCCATAGCAACATCTTCCAATTTCAATTCCAAGATAGGAAGTAGTTATAATAAGCCTGCAGGTCTCTAGTGCTCCACCTTTACCTCCTGACTGTTGGAACACCTATTGATAAAGCGTGGTATCTAATGTTTCATTCTACAGAACCAATACTGGTGTCACATATCTCAATACATAATTGAGATTACTAGATGAACTACCCACTGAGAAGCCAGGGAATCATTCATCAACTCATCTCTCATGACTGTGGGAACCCAGACTCATCCACATACAGGCAGGATGTTGTCTCTGTCTATAGACCAATTCATAGGTGGGTTGTCTCCTACAATACAGTCATGGATAACCAAACCTTCAGGATCCAAAAATTACCTACTCTTCCCCTCTTTAAAGAGGGTAGAGGTAACAAATAAGGATGAGAGGTTATACATCCCCTAACTATCATGAAACCCAATATTATTCTCATAAAATATGGTGATTAACATCTATTCATCACTATATTCCTATATGTACAGCATTTGAGTTTTCTCACTCATTTCATTAGTGACCACATTAACATTTTGGTCTATGTACACCACTAATTTCTCACCAAATAGAAAATATATCAAATAACATAAGGCATGTAAAACTATTGCCAGCTCATGGACGTGCATCGGGTAATTTCCATTACGATGCCTCAACTGCTGAGATCTGTATGCAATTATTTTCCATCCAACATCTGTGTTGTTACTAGGAAAATTCCAGTTACATCATAGAAGTCGAGATAACATATAACTGGAGTAGGAATAATTGGAATATGTGTCAATAAAAGCCTCCATTTAATCACCTAAAAGGATTTTTCACATGCTTATAATCGTGTGAGCTTTATTCCCTTCTTTATAAGACCACTACGAGGTGAATGAAAAATGTAATAAGTCTAGTTTAAAATTATTGTAATATCAATCCAACAAAAAGAAACTTTGTATATCAAACACGTTCATAGAAAGATACTAGGAAACTCTAGAACTATCCTTTTTTTGTCAACAAATACTCCCGATTCTGAAATAATATGACCCCAGAAGTGGACCTTGTTGATCCAAAAGTGGAACTCAGCATGCCTGGAATAAAGATAATTCTATCTCAGTGTACTTAGAACAATCTCAAGATGTTTTTCATAGTTGGTACAAGAATGAGAGTACACCGTGATGTCATCCAAAAAGTCCACAAAAAAAGGTTCAAATAGAAGTGGAAAACCCTATTCATCAAATCCATGATAATGGAAGGCACATTGGTAAGACCAAACGGCATAATAGGGTACTCATACAGACTATTACATCTATAAAAAGTGGTATGGGGTTTCTCTGATGGTCTGAATTGCACATTTTGATAAGTTGATCTCATGTTGATCATAGAGAAGAATATTACTCCTCAAAGTTAGTCAAAGACGTCATCTATTTCAGGAATGGAGTATCAGTTCTTGATTTTAAGTTGGTTCAACATTATGTAATCTACACATAAATAATGAGTCCTATATTCCTTCTTAGTTAAAAACTCGATTGAACACAGGTGGATAAGCTGGGTTGTACAATAATTTGAACTATAGATCCTCTAACAACCTCTTGAGTTCCTTGATTTAGTTAGTTTCCATCTTCTAGGGAGGAATAGAAACTAGAGTTACTCCTGGAACAAGAATTATTGTAAACTCCACCTCTCTCTTAGGGGGTAAGAGAAAAAAAATCATCGGTAAAGATATACCTGAAAAGATAAACTATTATAGGGAAATCTATTTGATGAAAAATTTGATCCTCTATGAAAGAATCTTCACTCTGGGAGGTCACTCCACTTAACCTATGATGCATTGGTCCAGAAATCCTAGCCTTGACATCCCACTCTTGTTTGAAAAGATAACATCCACCTTCTTGTGATCAAAAAGAGACATTGTGGCAATAGTAGTCTACAATAGAATGATACCATCTCGTGAAAAAAGGATATTCCATAGGAGAGGGTAATTTCCTACTATAAGGGGAAAATCCCTTCACTAGCATATTCCCTCTGTCTATATTCCCAATGATGTATCAAGGGTCATTACACCATAGTGATATTGTATCTCTTGTCTGAGGCATTCCATGATACATACAGAAATGAAAGAGTTTAAAGCTCCTATATAAAACAGACTATAGACTATAGTGGAGGCTACTAAAATAGTACCTCATAATATAGATGTCCCCATAGCCAGATACTCATGTATCGATTGTAAAGCGTGAAACTAACAAGATCCACAGTCTTGTGAAATAGATGGACAACTACAATCATAACAGATCTACTGGCGCTTCTGGAGATCAGGGGTTGGACTACCATATCCATGACCTCCTCCTTGGGCAGACCTATCAATTCTATTCCAACTCCCCACCTGACAAGGCACAAAATAAATCACTCTTAAAGGTGTATCTAATATTGATCATTTTCCACTAAAATCATGGTGAATGGTCCAGTAGAAATGCTGAAGATGGCCCATACATCTACAATCCCAACACTCCATAGGGGATCTATCACATTGGGGAATCATATGCACCAGTCTTCCTCAATAATGACACAACATAGAGCTATCAAAATAAATATTATGAGTACCACTACCCTAATGAAAGTCCTTAAGGGAATGTTTCATGCCACTAGAAGAACTACATGACTGATGCGACACTACTCCTTAAAAGTAGGTACTCATGTATTCCCTTAGGTTATGCTTAGTGATAAGGGACTAATAAACTATTGAAGAAATGGTAGGTAGGTGGAATTCATTCACCTGAGTTTGGAGGGGGTACTGAAGCCCATCCTAAAAACATCTAGAATGTGAAATTTCATCACCAGATAAAAGTGGTGAAAGTGTTGTAAATCAGTGGAATGTATTGAATATTCCATAACTGAAATATAACCATGATCAAGATGCATGAACTCTCTATATCTGTTAGATCTCAGTGCCCAAGGAAATAACTACTCATAGAAGGATGTTTGGAAATCAACCCATAACTTGCCCTGATGATGACCCGCCTGGGTACCCACACCCCACCAACACTTGGGTGAATCCTGAATCATGTAAGTAGCAAGCATGAATATCTATTGTAGAGGCATTTCTAGATGCTCAAAAATATACCCTATGGCCTCAATCCAAGACTCAGAATCCTGAGAGCCACCATTCCTTGAGAAATTAGGAGGATACTGCTTCTCAAAATCGCAGGTCCGATTAGCCATCATAGTTGAAACCCATGGAGCACAATGAATGGACTGCATTAAACATAGGAAACAATCATATCATAATTATCATAATAGGGTAGATACAGTTGTGGGTGTAACTACTAACAACTAAACACATATTTTTTTTATAGAATAACCATATTATTCTAACTAGTATAATCAGATCATGTAAATTTAAGAAATAGCTCACGATGAAATTGGTGGGGCCCACATGAATATTCCAAAATCAACAAAAAGTAGGGATGAGTTATAGAACACCCACCATAGGGTTGTAAAATCATTATCCTCTGGCATTGTCACTTGATTTTCTACAGATTGGAGTATATCTAAGAAAGTTGAAAATGCACACATGAGGATATCTAGTTTGGGAGTAAGAGAGAAGAATAATATCTAAAAAGGACTGAAGTACTTACCTGTAAAGACCCATGAATTTCAAGGAAATTTCTTTTTCTTAATTTTCTTTGTAATTATACAAGAATTCAGTTTTTGAAGGCACCTGATTCCGAGGCCCGGTGTTCCCAGAATTATTTTCCGAAGTTTGGATCGGGTACGTTCAGTGAATGGATGAGCGGGTTTTTCTAACTTTTGAACAGGTGCCCGGAATCGAATTCTGAGGGCACCGATGAAATCGTAGTGCCGGTGTTTGCTTATAAACGCCTTTTCTGGAGTTGCGTTTTCTCGGGTGTGGGTTTTAAATTTTCGGGCTTAAAGTTAAGAAATAAAATAATCTTTTTCGACAACTTTATTTTATTTCACTTAAGCCACTTGAAGCCACTTAAAAGCGGCTTAAACTGAGTTGAAATGGATAGGATGCTATCCAGAAATATCCTACCCCCTTGGTAGGATATTTGTGAGTTGGGGCCCGCATGTGCCCTGCTGTTTCTTTCCGCTAAGTAACGCACCCGCGAAAACCCGTCATTATGGAAGTCAACTGACGCATTTTCTTAAATTCTTAACAGACCATTTAATTGGTTGGTTTTCTTCATGAATTAAATGAGTTGTTACTTTCGTTGAATTAATACAACGAATTGATGGGTCGTTACTTACCCTTTTTCATTTTTTGGCGTATTAATAAAATAATACTAACAAGCCTTTTGGAGGATTACTCGTTGAGAAGTTTGTCAGAGCTCTTGAGCCTTCATCCTTCTTCGTGAAAAACGCGAAGAACGCCAGCCTCCGACGAAGAACGCCAAACCCGTGGAAGTCTACGACGCGACACCGTGTTCCGCGACGCCGACGTTCCCTTCCTGCAATGTTCTTCCGCGACGTCTCTTCCTCCGCAACGAATCTTCGATCAGCCGTTTGAGTTCGCCGACTCAATGCCGGATTCCGCGACGACGTGACGCCTTTCCGCGATGATGCGACGATCCCCTTATTCCGCGACGAGCAATTCCGCGAAGGACCCGTCGACGACAACTTCGAGGTAGGGATTTTATTTTTGGAAATGCCCTTATTTCCCATGTTGTTCCCGTTCAAAATGAAGAACCTGATTCATAAAAAAAATTTATTTCATTAAAATTGTTTTCGGATATGTATTCACCTATTGAATATTGTTTCTCTCGTTGTTTATCACTAATGCGGAGGGTGCGGGCCAACCGAACACGGCCCGACAACCCTCCGTCGTTCTTTGTTATTGTGCGGATTTGACGGGCGACGACGGGACGTGACACAAGAGCAGCTTGTTGATCTCGCATTGAAGAACGGATTCCGGTAGGGACATCGGCGCAGACGGGAAGAAAAGCGGGGCACCATAGCGACTCTGGCGGCCCGCAGAAGTTGGCGGCGGAGCGGGTCGCCGGCACGGTGGTGCCGGCGCCCGGAGGCTGCGGCGCCCGGCGCGCCGCCGGACGAGACCGCTGCGGCGCCGGCGCTCATGGACCCGCGGCCACGCGGGTCCGGCGCGCACGGGACGCGGCTGAAGCCGCGTCCGGCCGCCAGGGAGACACCCCGCGGGTGTCGCGAGGGTGTCACGCGGGGGCGGTGGCTCCCCCCCGCGTCACTCGGGACGTGGCTTCAGTCGCGTCCTGCTGTCTGGCCGACACCCCGCGGGTGTCGCGGAGGTGTCACGCGGGGCGGCGGCTCCCCCCGCGTCGGCCGCTCGGTCGCTCAGCCGAGTCGAGCCGGGCAGGACCGGGTCCGATCAGGTCGGACCGGGTCGACCCAGTTCGGCTGAGCCAGGGGGGGTCGGGCCGGCCCGGCCCGGGCCCGGACCCCCCGTCTACGGACCGTTTTCGGTCAAATGCCCGTAACTTGAGCTACGGGCCTCCAAACGACTCGTCGTTAGTGGCAACATGATCCTTGGATCGAGACGGTCGTTTGGGTATATCGCAATCAAGGTTTTGGAATAATTTGAGTTCGGTCGGGATGGTTCGTACACGAAACCAACCGGGCCTTCGGAGCGGAAACACTCATATCTTGAGCTACGGGCGTCCGATTGACGTGCTGTCAGCGTTGTTGTTTGCCTCTAAGTGAGACGGATCTTTTGGCTCACTCCGCCCGAAGTTTGGATGCAGGTGGATTACGGTCGGGTTGGTTTTGCCTTAAAAACCAACCGGGCCCCAGGGACGAAAAGGCCAATAACTCTCAGACCGGGCGTCCGATTGACGCGCCGTCTGCGACGTTGAGTTCCTGTTGACGAAACGGAACTTTTGGATACATCAACTTCGGACTTTGTGTCAGTTGATGTATCAGCCTCTCGGCTCATAGAGCGGACCCTCCCGAATGAGCTTGCTGTGTGTGGAAACCCTAGTGCTGGCTGCGACTGCTACTTTGACAGTGACGACCGTGCAGAGATCCTCAGTGAACTGCGGCGACGACCGTGCCGAGATCCTCAGTGGACTGCGACGATGACTGTGCAGAGATCCTCAGTGTACTACAACGACTACTGCACTCATCAATCCTACGTGGATCAGTGCTACAAGTCATGTGTGGGCCCAATCCTGTGTGGGTCCGATCCTGTGTGGGTCAGCGCTCAGCGGTTCTGTGTGAGCCAGCGCCTATAGGTCCTGTGTGGGCCCGATCCTGTTGGGTCATTGCGGGGGTTAGTTACCAATCGATCCTTTGTGGGTCCGACGACTTAGATAGATCAGTGATCATCTCTATCGTCATCCGAAAAAGTATACCTGTGTGAGCTGAATCTTGTTTACTCTCCTTTGTGGATTGTGTTGAGCTATCCTGAGTGGATTTACTGTTTACTCTCCTTTGTGGATTGTGTTGAGCTATCCTGTGTGGATTTACTGTTTACTCTCCTTTGGGGATTTTGTTGTGCTATCCTGTGTGGGTATATGTTTTTCTTTCCTGTGTGGACTGGGTTGTGCTTGGGCTCGGACGTTGGAGCCGAACGGGAATTGATGACTTAGGTATATGTATGGGCATATACTTAAGCAGTGTCGGTTGTTACTTCATGATTGTGTCTTCCTTTTTGGATTATCCTTTGTGGATTTTGGGATACCTTCGGGGGTCTCGGGGTCCCTACTGAGTAGCTTATACTCACCCCTGCACGGGCTATGCCCGCACTTCATTGTGTTGGTTGCAGACGACGGACAGCGCTGATCGTGGTGGCGGCGTGCGGTACCTGGAGGTAGACCACTGGGCGGGACGTACTCGGAGCGGTCAGGTGGACCCGAGGAGCAGTGGAGGATATCTGTACCCACCCTTCAGGTGGGACTTCCAGAGGACGGCTCGACACTGCGGATTTTCTTTTCAGTTGTTATTTTTCCCTTTCAGTTGTACTTTATAGTTGGGCTTGTATTTCCGGACCCTTTTTCTTTCAGCACAGCTTGTTACAGTTTTACTTAGTGTTTACTTTTCCGCTTGCTTACTCTATGGTGCTTGTTTTCTTTTCAAAGGCAATGCCTTCCCTTTTGTTGGGATTTATGCCTTGGTGCTAGTCGCCAGCCCCTGGCCTATGGAAGGCGAGCTTGGGGTAGTCACGGCACGGGCCCCGAGGACGGGTCGTGACAAATTGGTATCAGAGGTGGTCGGTTCTACCGCAGACTCTGATCTATCTTCTATGTGAAGCAATAGTGTTTAGCGTATTGAGTGTGGTTATCAGTCCAGGGAGTCCAGTGTTGGTGCGGCAGCCGACGTATCCGTACACCAGGACCCTGACTTCTGATTTCCGACTTAATGCACAAAAACATCGATTGCATGTGTGTTTTAAGTTTTCTTTATGATTACTTGTGTCAGCTCACCAGGTATACTGTTCTGACCGTGGCGCACTTGTTTCCTTTTCAGGATGGCCCCACGACGGCAGCCAGCTAGGGTTCCGAGAGTAGAGTGCGACGACAGCCCGCCTAGTGATGAGGCCTCAGTGTAGGGCCTGTTGACAGCAGAGGCAACGGCGATACCTTTACCCGCCGAGCCCCCGATGCTTCCAGCATCGATCGCTGACGATGCACAATGCCTCGGAGCTCTGCACAAGTTCCAGCGCCAGTGACCACCCAGGTTCCATGGGGAGACGGACCCCCAGGCTGTCGAGGACTGGCTGGAGGCGGTCTTCCGAGTTTTCAGGCTAGTGAGGACACCAGAAAACCTCATGGTGATCCTCACGGCGAGCCTACTGCACGCAGCAGCAGGACGATGGTTGATCTTGATGCTCCAGGTACACGATGAGGCCTCCCTCATCTAGACGAACTTCAAGAGCCTCTTCCACTAAGAGTTCGTCTTGGCCACCCTCCGTGCGGTGCGCATTCAGGAGCTTCTTCAGCTGCGGCAGGGCAGCTTGACAGTCACCCAGTACGCGGCGAGGTTCACCGATCTTTCTCGCTACTCGACCGACATGGTACGAGACCCCCTCTTCCGGGCCCAGACCTTCGAGCAGGGATTGAGACACGAGATCAGGGCATCACTGATCTCCCTCAGCATCCCGACCCAGGAAGGAGTACTGGAGCGAGCCCTTCTGATCGAGAGCTTCCTGGCTGAGTCCACAGCGAGACCTACCGCAGGGCGGCAGGTAGTAGAGTCTTCGGCAGCGGGTAGCTGATGGATGACTCAGGGTTCCAGGCAGACCAGGCCATCCGGTAGACGACCTCGGGACACCGGCTCAGCAGTGCGGGGCACACAGCGCGGGGCCAGTCTTCCGAGAGACAGACAGTACTATGCGTGCGGCGGGCAGGGCCACATGGCTCGTGACTGCCCGACCCGCCGTACTGAGGAGCAGAAGACGGTGGAGGGGCCACCCAGGCAGAGGCAGAGGGTCGACCGTGGCGGTCCGCAAGGAGGAGGCGGACGAGGCAGAGGAGCTGGCCGAGCAGCAGGTGGTGGGCGACGCATTGAGGCTCTGCCACCACCACCACCAGGATGTCCGGCCCGACCATAGGGAGCTGGCGGGCAGAGACAGGCACAGCTCCAGGCAGTGGAGGCCTACGACCACGGCGCGCCAGAGATGATTCGAGGTACGATCTGTGTCTATTCCACCCTTGTTGAAGTTCTTATAGACACAAGAGTGAGTCACTCTTTCATAGCCACCGCCCTTGTTCGGAGCTCGGAGATTCCGATAGAGCTGTTGGCTCGATCCTTACGGCTAGAGACTCCTACGGGAGCAGACTCGACGATTATGCACTGGTTCCGGCAGTGTGAGCTTACTCTAGGAGGCGAGAGCTTCGGCTGGGATCTTCTTGTAGCGGCGTCGAGGCCTTAAGATGTCATCTTGGGCATGGATTGGTTATCTACAGTCCATGCTTAGATTGACTGTTTTAGGCGCAAGGTGCGATGTGTACGCACCGATGGGAGCAGGTTCACCTTCACCGGCGAGAAGGGAGCCTTCGCAGTATAGGATGGACTCACGCAGAGGAGAGGGCAGCCCATCACTCATCATTTGGCTAGACTCATCCTTGGAACAGTTGACATGCGGAGTCCTAGTTTTCCTGCAGTGGTGGATCAGTATGCGGACGTCTTCCCCGACGATATTCCAGGGCTACCTCCTCGCAGAGAGGTAGACGTTTACATTGACCTGTACCCCAGGACAGCCCCAATATCCACTCTAGCATATCGGATGGCCCCCGCCGATCTTTGAGAGCTACGGGTACAGTTGGAGGACTTGCAGGGAAAGGGGTTAATCTGACCCAGTGTTTCACCCTGGGCTTCGCCGATATTGTTCGCCAAGAAGGCGGGCGGGAGCTTGCGACTGTGTGTCGACTATCGTCGCTTGAACCAGGTGACAGTGAGGAACAAGTATCCGCTACCGAGGATTGATGACCTCTTCGATCAGCTCAAGGGAGCACGGTGGTTCTCAAAGATAGACCTCAGATCAGGCTATCATCAGCTCAGAGTTCGAGATGAGGACGTGCAGAAGACGGCCTTTAGGTGTCGGTATGGACACTATGAGTTCTTGGTTATGCCTTTCGGCGTAACCAACGCTCCAGTAGTGTTCATTAGCCTCATGAACAAGATCTTTCAGCCATACCTCGATCGATTTGTCGTGGTCTTCATCGACGACATTTTGGTGTACTCGACGACGGAGGAGGAGCACGCCTACCACCTGCGAGTTGTACTAGACACACTCCGAGAGCACCAGCTTTATGGAAAGCTCTTGAAGTGCCAGTTATGGTTACGTGAGGTCCACTTCTTGGGGCACGTCATTTCTGAGGTGGGAGTTGCAGTGGATCCCACGAAGATCGAGGTAGTGCTAGCTTGGGAGCCACCCAGGAGCGTGACAGAGGTGCGGAGTTTCTTGGGCCGAGCCGGATACTATCAGAGATTTGTGCTAGATTTCTCTAGAGTTGTGGTGCCACTATCAGCGTTGACGAAGAAGGGGAAACCCTTTGTGTGGTCAGACAGATGTCAGCAGAGCTTCCAGGAGCTGAGGCAAAGTTTGACCAGCGCACCTATCTTGAGGTTTCCTGAGGAGGGAGTTGGATAAGTAGTCTACTGCGATGCATCAGGGACCGGACTTGGGTGTGTCCAGATGCAGGAGTGGGCCGTGATTGCCTATGGATCACGTCAGTTGAGGCCGCATGAGAAGAACTACGCCACTCATGACCTGGAGTTAGCAGCAGTGGTCTTCACCCTGAAGACATGGCGACACTATCTGATGGGTGAGTGCTTTACAGTCTTTTCTGACCACCAGAGTCTCAGGTACATCTTATCTCAGAAGGACCTGAACCTGAGATAGCGGCGATGGATAGAGTTCCTCCAGGACTATGACTTGGAGATAGTCTATACTCCGAGGAAGGGGAACGTGGTAGCTGATTCCCTCAGCAGGAGGACGGGCATCCACCTACTTGAGGAGGCGACAGAGCAGCTATCCGCTTTGCAGATATCCTTCGTGGATAGAGACAGAGCAGCCTTCCTTCAGTCTCTCACCATCTCTCCTCCACTTCTACAGCGGGTCAGAGAGGCACACCATGAGGATGCTGACTGTGAGACGCGACATTCACAAATATCCTTGGGACAGGCACTTGATGGTTTCTCCCTTGGAGCAGAGCACGACGTCCTTTTCAGAGGACGCACCTTGGTACCATTCGCTTTATGATAGGAGGTGCTGAGAGAGTTTCACAATTCTTCTTTGGCGGTACATCCTGGAGTGGCGAAGATGTACCAGGACCTTAGATGACAACACTGGTGGCCGGGCATGAAGAAGGCTGTGGCAGAGTTCGTTTCACGATGCCTCACCTGCCAGCAGGTGAAGGCAGAGCATCAGGTACCAGTAGGCTTGGTACAGCCCTTGGAGGTCCCAGAGTGGAAGTGGGATGGCATATCTATGGACTTCGTGACTAGACTTCCACGCACTTCCAGAGGTCACAACTCCATTTGGGTGATTGTTGACCGACTCACCAAGTCGGCACACTTCTTACCCATCCGAGAGCAGGGCTCAGTAGAGAGCTTGGGGCGTCTCTACGTTCAGGAGATTGTACGGCTTCACGGTGTGCCGTCGACTATCGTCTCCGATTGGGATGCTCGTTTTACTTCCCGGCTTTGTAAGGGGTTGCAGGAGGCGTTCGGGACGCGGCTACGTCTGAGCACCGCCTTTCACCCTCAGACGGATGGTCAGACGGAGAGGACCATTCAGACTCTTGTGGACATGCTCCGCACATGTGTCCTAGACTTTGGTCGCAGTTGGGAGGAACACCTACCCTTGTTGGAGTTCACGTAAAACAACAGCTACCACTCCACCATCGGGATGGCGCCCTACAAGGCATTGTACGGCAGGCCTTGCAGATCTTCTTTGTGCTGGACAGACCCTGGGGAGTCATCACTTGTGGGACCAGAGATGGTCTGGGCCACGACAGAGAAGGTCCAAGTCATCCAAGAGCGGATGAAGACAGCTCAGAGCCGGCAGAAGTCATATGCTGACAGGAGGTGGAGGCCACTAGAGTTCGAGTATGGCGACCACATCTTCTTGTGTGTCTCACCTCAACGTGGTTTGCGGAGATTTGGCCGAGGCGGCAAGTTGTCTCCACTCTTCATTGGACCATTCCAGGTCATCAGCAGGATTGGCGAGGTGGCTTATCGCCTGACTCTACCACCTCAGTTGCACCGGGTGCGTGACGTCTTCCACGTATCCCAGCTGAGGAGATACGTGCACGACCTGACGCACATCATTGACTATGGGGAGCTAGACGTGGATGATGGGGCGACTTTTGCGGAGGTCTCGATGGAGATAGAGGATCTGTAGGAGCGGTTTCTACATGGGCGATCGATTCCTCTTGTGCGCATGATATGGCAGCACGGGAACCTCCGGGAGAGCACATCGGAGCGGGAGGCTTAGATGCATGCTCAGTACCCACATTTGTTTCCCTAGTTTATGATGTATCTTTACGGGGACGTAAAGCCCTGAGGTGGGAGTAATGTAAAGACCCGTGAATTTCATCGATATTTTTTTCTTAATTTTCTTTGGAATTTTACAAGAACACAGTTTCTGACGGCACCTGATTCTGAGGCCCGGTGTGCCCAGAATCATTTTCCGAAGATTGGCTCAGGTACGTTCAGTGAACAGACGAGCGGGTTTTTCTAACTTTTGAACCGGTGCCCGGAATCGAATTCTGAGGGCACCGATGAAATCGTAGTGCCGGTGTTTTCTTAGAAATGCCTCTTCCGGAGTTGCGTTTGCTCGGGTGTGGTTTTTAAATTTTCAAGCTTAAAGTTAAGAAATAAAATAATCTTTTTTGACAACTTTATTTTATTTCACTTAAGCCACTTGGAAGCCACATAAAGCCACTTAAAAGTGGCTTAAACTGAGTTGAAATGGATAGGATGCTATCCAGAAATATCCTACCCCCTTGGTAGGATATTTGTGAGGTGGGGCCCGCACGAGCCCCACCGTTTCTTTCCACTAAGTAACGCACCCGCGAAAACCCGTCATTATGGATGTCAACTGACATGTTTTCTTAAATTCTTAACAGACCATTTAATTGGGTGGTTTTCTTCGTGAATGAAATGAGTTGTTACTTTCGTTGAATTAATACAACGAATTGATGGGTCGTTACTTACCCGTTTTCGTTTGTTCGCATATTAATAAAATAAGACCAACAAGCCTTTTGGAGGATTACTCGTTGAGAAGTTTGTCATAGCTCTTGAGCCTTCATACTTCTTCGTGAAGAACGTGAAGAATGCAAAGAACGCCGGCCTCCGACGAAGAACGTCGAACCCGTGGAAGTCGACGACGCGACACCGTGTTCCGCGACGCCGACGTTCCCTTCCTGCAACGTTCTTCTGCGACGTCTCTTCCTCCGTAATGAATCTTCGATCAGCCGTTTGAGTTCGCCGACTATATGCCGGATTCTGTGATGATGTGACGCCTTTCCGCGACGACGCGACAATCCCCTTCTTCCGCGACGAGCAATTCCGCAAAGGACCCGTCGATGATGACTTAGAGGTAGGGATTTTATTTTTGGAAATGCCCTTATTTCCCATGTTGTTCCCGTTCAAAATGAAGAACCCGATTCATAAACAATTTTTATTTCATTAAAATTGTTTTTGGATATGTATTCACCTATTGATTATTGTTTCTCCCGTTGTTTATCACTAATGCAGAGGGTGCGGGCCAAACGAACACGGCCCGACAACCCTCCGCCGTTCTTCGTTATTGTGCGGATTCGACGGGCGATGATGGGACGTGACGCAAGAGCATCTTGATGATCCCGCAGTGAAGAATGGATCCCGGGAGGGACAACGGCGCAGACGGGAAGAAACACGGGCCACCGGAGCGACTTCGGCATCCCGCGGAAGCCAGCGGCGGCGCCCAGCACGCCGCGGCACCAGCCGCGGTGGCGGCGCTCGCAGACCCACGGCCGCGCGGGTCTGGCGCGGGTGGGACGTGGCTGAAGCCACGTCTGGCCGCTAGGGAGACACCCCGCGGGTGTCGCGGGGGTGTCACGCGGGGGCGGCGGCTCCCCCCCGCGTCACTCGGGACGCGGCTTCAGCCACGTCCGGCTGTCTGGCCGACACCCCGCGGGTGTCGCGGGGGTGTCACGCGGGGCGGCGGCTCCCCCCGCGTCGGTCGCTCGGTCGCTCGGCCGAGCCGAGCCGGGCGGGTCGAGCCAGGCCGGACCGGGTCTGACCGGGTCAGACCGGGATGACACGGTTAGGCCGACCCAGGGGGGGTCGGGCTGGCTCGGCCCGGGCCCGGACCCCCCGTCTACGGACCGTTTTCGGTCAAATTCCCATAACATGAGCTACGGGCCTCCAAACGACTCTCCGTCAGTGGAAACACGATCCTTGGATCGAGACGGTCATTTCACTATATCGCACTCAAGGTTTCGGAATACTTTGAGTTCAGCCGGGTTGGTTCGTACACGAAACCAACCGGGCCTTCGGAGCGGAAACTTTCATATCTTGAGCTACGAGCGTCTGATTGACGTGCCGTCAGCGTTGTTGTTTTCCCCTAAGTGAGACGGATATTTTGGCTCACTCCGCCCGAGGTTTGGATGTATGTGGAGTACGGTCGCATTGGTTTTTCCTTAAAAACCAACCGGGCCCCTGGGACGAAAAAGCCAATAACTCTCAGACCGGGCGTCCGATTGACGCGTCGTCTGTGACGTTGAGTTCATGTTGACGATAACGAACTTTTGGATACATCAACTTCGGACTTTGTGTCAGTTGATGTATCAGTCTCTCGGCTCGTGGAGCGGACCCTCCCAAACGAGCTTGTTGTGTGCGGGAACCCTAGTGCTGGCTGCGACTGCTACTTCGACAGCGACGACCGTGCAGAGATCCTCAGTGGACTGCGGCGACGACCGTGCAGAGATCCTCAGTGGACTGCGACGACGACTGTGCAGAGATCCTTAGTGGACTGCGATGACTACTGCACTCAGCGATCCTACGTGGATCAGTGCTACAGGTCCTGTGTGGGCCCGATCCTGTGTGGGTCTGATCCTGTGTGGGTCAGCGCTCAGCGGTTCTGTCTGAGCCAGCGCCTACAGGTCCTGTGTGGGCCCGATCCTGTGTGGGTCAATGTGGGGGTCAGTTACCTATCGATCCTTTGTGGGTCTGATGACTTAGATGGATTAGTGATCATCTTTATCGTCAACCGAATAAGTATACCTGTGTGAGCTGAATCATGTTTACTCTCTTTTGTGGATTGTGTTGAGCTATCCTGAGTGGATTTACTGTTTACTCTCCTTTGTGGATTATGTTGAGCTATCCTGTGTGGATTTACTTTTTACTCTCCTTTGTGAATTGTGTTGTGCTATCCTGTGTGGGTATATGTTTTGCTTTCCTGTGTGGACTGGGTTGTGCTTGGGCTCAGACGTTGGAGCCGAACGGGAATTGATGACGTAGGTATATGTATGGGCATATACCTAAGCAGTGTCGGTTGTTACTTCGTGATTGTATCTTCCTTTGTGGATTATCCTTTGTGGATTTCGGGAGTCCTTCGGGGGTCTCGGGGTCCCTACTGAGTAGCTTATACTCACCCCTGCACGGGCTATGCCCGCACTTCGTTGTGTTGGTTGCAGACGACGGACAGCGCTGATCGTGGTGGAGGCGTGCGGTACCTGGAGGTGGACCACTGGGCGGGACGTACTCGGAGCGGTCAGGTGGACCCGATGAGCAGTGGAGGCTATCTGTACCCACCCTTTAGGTGGGAATTCCAGAGGATGGCTCGACACTGCGGCTTTTCTTTTCAGTTGCTGTTTTTCCCTTTCAGTTGTACTTTACAGTTGGGCTTGTATTTCCAGCCCCTTTTTCTTTCAGCACAGCTTGTTATAGTTTTACTTAGTGTTTAATTTTCCGCTTGCTTACTCTGTGGTGATTGTTTACTTTTCAAAGGCAATGCCTTCCCTTTTGTTGGGATTTACGCCTTGGTGCTAGTCTCTAGCCCCTGGCCTATGGAAGGTGGGCTTGGGGTAGTCGCGGCACAGGCCCCGAGGACAGGTCGTGACATTACCATTGTGCATCCAATGTGATTAGTAGAAGCTCGATCGGATTCCAGAAAACAGATACCTCTTTATACTTTTTTTCCTTAAAAAATTTCCAAATTGGGAGGAAAATAGAAATCCGGTTATTTAATAGATTAGGGATTATTAGGGGGTTAATATATCATTAAGGGAATTTGGGATACTTTCCCTAGAATTTTTTCCCACGCACGGTTTGCCTGCATAGTTTTTAAAGCCTTGTGAAAACTATGCAAGATGGTTTTCCTCAAAATAAAATCCTCCACACTATTTCATCAAACTATGAACAAGCCTTTTTGGAGTCCCTAGGAAAAAAGGGCATTCACATGGTTACTCCAACTAGTTGTGCACCAACCATCAAAGGTGGCTCTTTCTGGAAAACCCCAATCTACACAGCTTACTCACAATCTTATGCGAAGCCTATTTTTTCAAAAAATATGGGATCTGGGCTCCAAAAAAACCTCAAACACCCTAAGAACCATTACTAACTCATTTGGAACCAATATTAGGTCTAAAGTAATGATTTAGACCAAAAATTAAAGTATCCATACATGAGATAAAAATCTAGTTCTTACAGTTGTCTCGGTGTCCATCTATGTTGGGGGATCCCACTAAGGGAGTGTGTAACTAGAGATTAAGGTATATGGGTCCTTCAATAACATATGATGGAAGAACTTCATTTATCTTGTTATTATAAAATTTTATTAACTGAATTGTAGTTATTTAATTATGTGTTTATAAATGGGGTTTTTTTAATATGGAGTACTCCCCTTATTTTTATATTGTCCCAGGCCCAAATTCAACTCAATGGTTCCCCACACCTAGTGGGTTACATTTCCTCTAGGGGATCTACCCAAACAATAGAGTCTATCGAGTAGAAGAAAGGGACTTCTTATAGTAGTGGTGATACTATTCAATCATTACTTTCATGGAGCACATAATAAATAAATTATCCGATAAGTAGTGGATGTATTAAAACATTCCGAAACTAGATGAAAAACATAAATATATAACAATATCAAAAGGAAGCTCATGTTCCATGCTGATGATACTTGTTATGTTTCTAATAAAAAATACAAAAATTTACACATTTTTATAATACAATACATGGAATAAAAGTACAAAAAGGAAAAAATATGGACACCACAATCATGCTCTTTGGCTTAATCCCATGGTCCCCTGCTCAAAAGCAATAATCAACGAACTATATTAAGGCTATTTCACTTATCCATGCATTTCAATAATTTAATTTTTTTCAGGTACCCATGGTGGCCTAAATAGGGTTTGGGACGAAATTGTAGTAGTAAACAATCCAAGGTATAGTTCCATCATGTTAGGGAGTATATAAAAGTCCTACTGTGCAAGCAGAAATGAAATATTCAATGTACGTACTAAGATTGAACACATTAAATTTTCTAGGTACTCATTTAAAATATATCACATTTTTTTATTCAATATTAATTAATTAAAAAAATATAACTAACCCATATCATGGAATCCCCTAAGGAAATAGTTAACCAAAGGATTCCTAAAATTACCATCAATAAATAATAAACAATGTCTGAATCCTAGATTGTTCTTTGAATTGGCAGACACACCATAAAACTCAATTACTTGATCATTCATTTATGAACCTGATCCCTTCCATGGAATTCCTAATTTTGAATCTAGGAATTTCTCCATGTATACAATAACAAAAACCCTACAAGACCATCCATGGAGATCCTCACAATAGCCCATGTATCAGATTAGGTGTGGTACAATGTCCATTTTATTCAGTCCATCCTTGGAGGTTCAATAATGGAGACCAAGAATCACCCTTAGAATAAATTATCAAATACCCCTTGATTCCATCCTTGTAAATCTATTTGAAATCAATATATCACTCAAAATATAACAGTAAATCCCCTATGATTTCATTTTTTGGAAACCATATCCGAAGTCCCTTTGTCATTGGGGAATGAGCAAGCCACAATCTAGTTTTTCCATTCCTTTGAATTCATCATTGAATCTATGTATGACCCAATGATTAAGGGCATTAAATATCATACAATACCATTTAAAATATTCAATTTTACTATGTCAAGGTCATAACCAAGAACAATTAATATATATCCCACCTCAAAAGCTTTCTAAATGCATGGGCTAAGATTATATGGCCTCCCTCTTGAGTACTCATGGGAGAATTTCATTAAAAAAATATTGTCATGCTTATTCGAGCCATTATAGGGAAATATCTAAGGGTGGTGGTCATTTTACCCCTTCACATTAATTGGTTCAATTAAAATAGATTTCTCAATTAAATTTATAATTCAACTTAATTAAAATACAACAATCCAATTTTAACATCACATGAAATGGGTGAATTGAACACCTCAATGTTATTCAATTTTATACTACATTATAATAGTCCATTTAATTAAAATATCCAAAAGGGTGGTTCCACTTTCAAGGTCCACAAATTATAATCATTCATTGTAACCCTATCTAATAAAAACTTTATTGTAGATCAATTTATTTCATGTATTTAAAATCATTTCAAGGTGGAAACTGTGGATTGGGCACACTGAACAATTACTTATATATAGAAAAACGTAGAATTTTAATGAGAAATAAGAGACCACCAACCGTAGCTATGTATGGGATATCTCATTCAGTATGTTCTCTTGATTCGAATTAGTTTGGGTGAAAATAAAATAGTAGAAGATAACCACAATAATATGAAAAATTATCTTTCTACAAAATACCATATTTGATTCCAAATAAAATGAGGAATGACCAAATTTTTTTTTGGGAATTCACTGATGTGTATTAAATGAGATGAATGGTGCTTGAATCTGATATAAATGGAAGAGATTGTTAAATACCATGACTTGTGAACAATGATGGATTCTAAGTTGTGAGTTTCTTATGGGTCAATGAAATGGGATAGATATGATAAAAATATATTTAATTAACTAGAAAATAGTAATTTCCCAATAATTAACAGGGTATACATTTTGGTCAAATGGTTTTCTATAATTTGTTCTAATTGTGCATGATTTTATATAGGTAGGGGAACCCCATGTGTTTATATCGAAGGGTTTGTCTAACCTTTATCAAATTATTAAAATCTCCACTTCCAAAATTTCAGATATGGTCACACGGTCATGACCCCTAAACCAAACATTTTTCTCTTATCATGCGGTCTATAGCTCCCCATTTTCCATCCTCACATTAATTTATATTTCAATGTCTCCTTCCCATAATGGTTTAAACATACCATGAGCTATGTGTTATTCACCAAAATGATGGGTGGATGGCTCTAAAAAATCCCAATACACCTCCATTACGTTTTTTTACCTCAAATGGAATTCACATTAGGCCATCTTTAATCATTTAAAAAAATGGACTAGTCTAAATAGATCTGTAACTCAAAGAAGAATTAGGTTTTTAAAATATCTATTATTAATGTAATCCATCCATGAATTTCCATCTCAATGTTGGTCAAGAATATATGAGAATAATATTTTCCATTTTGATGATACATTGGACTCCCACTCCCCAATCTCATCTTGTACTTGTTCATGGTTCCATAGCACCTATATTAATAGAACTGGACAGCCTCATAGAACCATCATTATATTTTTTACAATATGTATAAGATTATCCTTGAAGGACACAACTTCTTGTAATTCAACCTCCTCGTGATAAAGGGAATGAGATGGTTTTGAATATTAATTTCGCATCTAAAATTCATTAATGACCGCTTACAAGGCTGGGAACCACTACGGTAACTAAAGATGATACGTTTTCAGCCTAACTCTCTCCAAAATATGAAATCACCCTATGTAACCCTGTGTAATCTTACCTAGCCCCCTGAAAATCCAATTCCCAAACCTTAGTGAAAAATGTAATAACACTGGAGCCCCAAACTCAATCCCTACACGTCATATGTGATGATCGATGTATGATATATGTCGAGACATCACAATATACATCCACTATTGAATTGACTGATCCATCTATGAGGTCTCATTGAAAAGATTATTTTCAAATATAGATTCATATTCTATCTCTAAATAGAACAAGGATGATTTTCATGTCCTAGCTTATAAATCCTCAAAAGGATTTATGGGAATAGTATCCTATAATATATTATTATAAGCAAAATAAACCATGGGTATATACCTCTGCCATGATCCCCCAAAATCTAGGAATCATGAATGAATAATTTCCTCTATCACATGAATCATGCACTCTGATTTTCCATATTTCTTGGGGTGGTATGAAGTGCTATGAAGCACTTGTGTACCCTATTCCCTCTATATATCTTTCCATAACCAAGATTAAAACTCTAATTCCCTATGAGAAACAATCGTGCATGGGACATCGTGAAGTCGTATTATCTCATGGATATAAAACCATAGAATATCATCCATGCTAAATAATTCTTTGACTAGAATAAAATTTGAGTACTTTGTAAGACTATAAATAATGTCCTATAGAACATCATTACATCTATGAAACCAAGAAAAAACTGTCAAAAATCCATCAAATGTCAACCCACATCAACTTAGGGATGGGTAACTACTGGGAATTTTTTGCTAGTCGCTGCTCTTAAAACTTCACCAACAGAGAGGTGGAACCCCTCATGAAAAAACTAGAAATATCAATTTTCATATCCTTTTACCAATACAGATGATGTAAATATGGGTACATATTTTCAATGTCTTAGTTCCCTACCCATGCTGAAGAATGAATGCCTCACATAATCTCATCCAATATGTCTTTAAAACCCCCATTCATGACTATGTACATGAAGAATTGTATTCCCTCATAATGTTTAACCAGACTAAGTGTCCTCACATTTTACACTCTCTTACAGGACAATTCCTTTAGAATCTGATTGTTGGCTCATACTCATACTATCTATAAGGGTATAGGTAATAACTAAGTATGATAGAAAATTCATCCCCTGACATTCATACACCTCCAAGAGAACCTCATAGAACAAATCCATAAACCATACCTAACTACTAGCTTTCTAAACTATCAAATATCTATGTCCTCCTACTTAGATCATCTTCAATTGTAAGGCCTCTACCATGTGAGTAGGAAATCATAAAGTTGAATGAATATTTTTCTTCAACACACCATTATTTTTCCCAATTAAGATCACACTGTGTAAACATATACATGAGTATTTTTTTGTCACTGTACACCATAAAACCATCTCCATGTAAGTAAAGTCTCAAATAATCCATTGTGTGAACAAATGTAGGTCCCTCAAGATCATGTGTTATGTAATTCCTCCCGTGTCTCCTCAACTACTAAGTATCTTAATCCATGACTATATCCACCCTAGATAAAAATGGATCATATCCAAATATCATATGCATTGTAGTAAATAGTGTATATCCTTCCTAGATCTATAAAAAATAATATTAGCACTAATGTCAACATTCTCTCCAACTCTTGAAAGGTCATTTTATAGGAATATAAACACTAAAACTTCACACCATTCTTAATAAATCTTGTAAGAAAAACTACTAGGCATGTTAAATCTTGTATGAAATTATTGTAATATCGAAAAAGACAAAATAATATTTTTACCTAAAATATTTTATTGGTTTGATCCTAAAAACATCATATTTGAACTTGTATATGAAAACCGATAGTCTTGTCTCTAAGATAATGTTACATTAGAAGTGAATTTAATCCATTCCAAAATTGAAATTTTTTGAGATTTGAAAATAACTGATGCTCTCTTAGTGTATTCAATAAAATCTAAATATGAAGGAAATGGTCATGTAGATTTGGATTGTACACAATGACACCATCCAAAAAACTTCAATAAAGGAATATATATAAGGATAGAAGACATTGTTAATCGGTTATGTGAAATTTTTTGGTGTGTTCATAATAATGAATGGAATAAGAAATTACTTGTTTTGACCATACCTGCGAAAAAAATATTCACATGATTTTTTTGATGGTCTAAAACACACTTGACGTAAACTGGATATCAATTAAATTTTTTTAGAATACACATGCTCCTAAAAGCTCACCAATGTGGTCATCTATCCATGGAAGAGGATACCAATTCTTAATTGTCATTTGGTAAAATTTCTGATGATCAACACATAGCCCCAAAGTTCCATCTACCTATTACCAAAAAAGGAACAGGGAACCCAAAAAAGAAGTAATAGGTAAGTTAAAATATGTTTCCTCTAAATCTTTAGCTAACTTATGACCTCTGGAATCTCAGTCTTAAACATCTTTTAAGGAGGAATAGATACTGGTGTAGCTCCTGGAACTAGCATTATTGGTAACTATACCTCTCAAACTAGTGGTAATCTTGAAAAGTACTCCAGGAAAATGACCTTTAAATGATCAACCAATGGATGAATATAATCCTTACATGTTCCTTGATCATCCCATCTTGCCCATGATGCTCGGGTCCATCTCACCATTCCGGGACATCCGAGTCACCCTTATAGGTAAAATCTAAAACCTCTATTAATGTAAATGTTACCCTATGGTGATAGAAATCAATGAAATAAATAAAGGTAACCAACCATTCCATATCAATAATGATGTCAAACCTATCATTCTAGGTCAAATAGGTCCAATAAAAAATAACACCTGCTAATCTCAAGGGTTCAATCCATGTACTGACATACATCCCCCATTCAAATCCCCAATAATGATTTAAGTGTCATGATTCCATAAAAAGTATAAAAAATAAGCCCAAGTATCTATAAAATGGTCACATAAATAAATATATTAGATTACCCTATATCAATAAGTGTATAAGACAATGTAGAAGATACGTGAATAGTACATCTAAAAGTATATGGTCTCGGATCATGCTCCTCAAGGTTATTTTACACTACATATATAGTTACTGAACAAGGTCCCTATGAAAATTATTAAAAACCATAAGATTATCCAACCTGTTATCATTGTAAAACCGTGTTCTCACTACCCCAACTACGACCACCACCTTAACTTGATCAGCCAGATGTACTCTAGATACTTACATAAAGAGATGATGCTGACCCAAATCTTAACTTAGGAGTCAGTGCAGAACCTATCTCCGTACTTTTTAGAGGGAAATTATTTAACAAGAACATTTCATGGAGCATGTCCATACAAAATAATAAATCATCTAGGTCCTCCATTAAAACTGACCTCCAATGTCCTTGATTACCAAACTTGAAACACCACACCCGGCTACCTGAGAATGTTCCCTGACTGAAAGTATAACTGCATGGAAGCTCCAGATGATGATTCCTACTACCTGTCAATGTAGTACAAGATCTAGGTACTGAATCACCCTATCTGAAACCTCCACCATCTCTCAGGTTACAATAGGTGAAAAGCGACTAATTCACTATTCAATAAATGTTATTCATCCAAATGTCATTAAACTATGATCAAATGTTCTACTTGAGAAGATCCTAAAATATATGAGTTTTAGTCAAATAAGCGCCTATCAGAATAGGTGAGAAGAGATGGATCTCAGTAAAACATTATTAATATTCCATAACTCATAACACCCCTTACTCCAAGTGCATGATGTCATTGGATCTATCCACCAACATCTCACGTTTGATTTAGTCATATAAGGTAATTTTAAAATCCTTCCATCCCATATCCTAATGATGATATGTCTATGTAATGAAATCCCACCATCTCTTGGTGGAATAAAAATGCATATACAAAGTGATCTTTACCCTCCTCTCGAGAGGAAACTCTATATACAATAAGATAGATAGCATGTACTCTATCAACAAATAAGTAACATATGGTCCTCATTTTCCTAAAAAATATTATCAAATATTGATAGAAAAAGTCACTCATCAACTTTTCCCAAGTATGTGAAAGTCATGGTGGTTCGTGAATGGTATAGAATAATCCCAAGAACACCTTAGAATACAATTCCTCGTCACCTATGTCTAGTAATACTACTGGTGTCATAGATGGAACTAATGTATGATCTACTTGTATCTGATGCCCCTCTCTTCTGGTCTATGGTCATCTCCACCCTCCTAGCGTATGATTAGTGGTCATCATGGTGGAATGACTCTACATTTAAAAAAACATTACTCAGTTCCAAATCATTATCAAAGTTCACAACTCAAAAGAATAGATATTTCAATAGAATAAGTATAAGCCTTCTTATATAATAAAAGACAAATCCAACTGCACTTAGGAAAAGTATTGGCTAACATATAGATCATAAATAATCAATAGATAATACCTACTTTTAGATATTAAGGCATGGTATTGGTCATGTTCTATGTTATAAGTAATCTAGTCTCCATTTCATTTTCACATTAAATAATCTATTCCTTCTCATTTGAATTATTTCTCTTTTCATATATATACCATAGTTCAATTTAAAAGGTTAAACAAATGGTTCTCAAAATGTTGATCTATAATGGCCCATACATTCCATGAATCAAAATGTGGCACCCATATAATCCACAACAAAACCCATTATTGTATACACATCTAAACAATATGTAAATCTGTCATGAAACCCATCACAACAACATGAAATAAGTAATATATCCAAAATGGCATGGCATAATACATGACATTTGATTCTTATAACGTTCCAAAAACAATGTATAAGATGGAATAACATTGTCTCATCAAGATACAACATTATAGAACCATAATACTGTCAATAATAACATCATAATTCATGTTTATCACCCAAACTTGGAATCAGTTATACATTAACAACAAATCCAAAAAATAAAAGTTAAAAGTGACGATGCTTGTCGGTGCCCTACATGTGGGTTAGATACACCCAGAGAAATATCATTACCAAATTACAACTCCCTAATATAATATTCAATTTTAACCAAATAGTAATGAAAACTCATAAAGAACCTATAATACATATTTTTAACATCTCATACTTAGATTCCACTCAATAGCACACTGATCCTAGCTAGTTACAAGACCAGAAGAGCATCTCCACGAATTTTAGAGGTTTTCAACAAGAAGCAGGGGACTAAGTGTGCCATTGGTAAGTCTATGCTCTCATTAGAAAAGTGGAACCTAACAGAAATACAATATCAGATATATAGATAATGAAAAAAATCATACAAACAATAGATCAATAAAAGTAATAGATAACAATACCAAAATGAATATCATAATTGAAGATGAATATATGTGGCGTGCCTCTAATAAAACTACCATATATATATATATATGTGTGTGTGTACAATAAAATACATAGAAAAAGTAGAAAATGCCACAAACTATACACTAGAATTAAAAGACTTATTTTAGTCCCATGATCCCATTATCTTAAGCATCAATAGAGATCCTATATCATGGAACAATCCCATATCAATACCTTCAATCAAATAATCTGTCCGAGTAAACAAGGTAGCTCGAATAGGGTGAGAGAAATAATCCATGTAGACAACCACCCAATGACTATTTCCATACATTCAGCTAGTATATTAAAATCATAGATCGAATGCGGTAATGAAATATGAAAAGGATGTACTAAAAAAACATAATATGATGTATATGTTCTCATTCATAATCAAGTTACTTTAATGGTTCAATATAATTTAATTAATAAGTCTCACGACCTATCATTTATATTGGTGTCCCCTATGGAAATTGGTAAGCAATGGTATCTTAAATAGACCATCAATAATATATAAACAATGAACAAATCCATGAATTTTCATTGACATGGAAGATACATCATAAAAGTAATTTCATTCATCATCAATTTATGAACCTAATCCTATCCATGGAATTCCTAAATTTGAATCCATGTATCACACAAAGTGTACTATAAACATACACCCTACAGTCACATCCATGGTGATCCTAACTAGAACTGAGGTATCAATCTAGGTGTAGTCCCATATCCCTTACATTTGAGCTCATCTTTGGCGGTCCACTGATGGACCTCAAGTATCACCGTGGGCATAAATGATAAAATGGAACTTGAGTATGTCCTATTTATTCCATATGGAATCTAAGTATTACTTAGAAAATAATAGTAAATTTCCTATGATTTTTTCCTTCAAACAAAAAATCAATAGTCCATGTTTCACTCAGGGATGAGAAAGCAACAATACAATTGAGTCTTTCTATTGAGTTTATCATTGAATGCATGTATAAACTAAGGAATATTAGCATTCAACATCATTCAATACAATTTAAACTATTCTATTTTGATCTTTCAATGTAAAAAACATGACTCTTTAATTTTTATATAAACTCAAAATGATTCTAAAGGAATCGTCTAATCATAAAAGGATTTTATCTAGGTCACTAACATGAGAATTTCATTACAACAAGAATCACATGATTAAATAACCCATTAAAAGGATAAGGCCACAGGTCATTTCAATTTCATCAAATCCCATCAATCCATTTGATTACAATTTATATCACAATTAAACTTATAATGAATCTCAATTAAAATTCACCAATCCAATATTATCATACCATGATAATGGTAAATCCCACACCTAAAAGGTGTCTAATGTAATATATCATCATAGTGGTCTATTAAATTAAACAAGACACCCAAAGGGTTGGTTCCAATTTCTAATTCCACAGCATATAATCAATAATTGTTGGCCACTTTAATTACAAAGGTCCTTCAATAAATTCAATTGATGGATTTAAATTCATTTCAAAGTGCCATTTGAGGATTGGGTATGAAGTATAATGATGTATATATATATATAAACAACTCATCATTTAATGGACAGAACAAGACCACCTAAAATTGGACTATAAAGGATAGATATCCATTATCATCTCTCGATTTGACTCAGGTCATGATAAAATAGAAGAACAGATAAAAAACTAGTAAAAATAAAAATTACATGGCACATAAATAGTATAGTCAATATCAAGTAAAAAGAGTGAAGACTACATAGAAATTGATAAATCACCAATTCAGATCCAACAAGATGAGTTACATTGAAATATGATAATAGATGGAGGAGATCCATCAATTCCAAAAATAGTATCAAAAGAGGGAATTCAAGGGGAAGAGTTTGATGTGATTTGAAAAAATGGGATATATTTCATTAGAAATATATTTAATTAATTGTAAAACAAAAAATTTAATTGATTAATAAGGTATCAGGGTTTGGACACATAGTTTTCCAAACATTGCACCAACCATTCATTTTTCTCTATAAGGAGGGGAACCCAACATGGTTTCCTCGCACATTTTTTCAACATGGGATCCTACTAAACTATTTAGCTCACACCCTCCACACCAATTCAGTAGTGTGTTGACCTAGTTATATAATTCAATTAAATAAATATTAAGGAATATACTATGGTAGTAAGGTATCAGTCAGCTATGTCTATGTAGTTGTGTGTGAATACGTTTGAATATTCATACTCAACCACATGTCATAGCTATTATATTTATTTTTTATTGGACATGTATGGCGGTTTTTTATGTACATTTGAGTCTTATTACATATGATGATTCATTTATGCAATGGACTATATATATTGTCTTACCCATTTACAGTTTTATCCCATAATTTGGGTGTTTGTGCCATGCTTTATATTTGAGGATTAAAGAAATCATCCCCTCTTGTTTTCTTATACCTGAGTGCTAGTCTCTATCACATGTATATCAAAAAACCCTTTGGTTAAGTGACAATTTTGGGTTGGGTATAGGTTGGTGAGTTTATTCCAGTTGGGTTAATCACATTCTCAATATTGTTTTTAAATTTTTTTAATGGTTATCAAATAAAATGTATATTTCCTAATATTATGAATGAATGTCTATATTGACCTTATAATTGCTTAATTCATCAATTTTATAATATTATAATTATTTTCATCCTCCATTGGTGATATGATTACATAGTACCATGCAATTTACATTCATGCATATCTTATGATGAACATTGTATAAATATGATCCTATAAAAATCATTAATTTACTACATGTTATGTAAGTATATATGAAATAATTTTCAATCCCTTTAAATATTTGATGAGTTATTTTGTAATAGAATGATGATATTTTTATGATATTTCCCTTTACAAAGGTTATTATTTAAAAATATGATAAATGTTTTATAATATCATACCAAACATATGTATGGTATTCATTTTTTGACATTTAAACTAGAATTATATATCACTAAAAATAATTGGGTAATCATAATGTGGATGTGATTATTTTTTGATATGAAAATTATAACAAACTCTCATGATATTATCGAGATAACATCGTGAATGTTAGTAATTTGATAATGTTGGAAATGGTTGTGCAGGAATTTCAATAATTGGAGTATGTCCACAATGATAGTCTTGTCAGTTCCCATTAAATAATAATACTATTCTGAATACTAAGGTGTATTTCAAATACTCATGTCATATTCTTATGATTTTTTGATAGTTATCATGAATGATTTTTTATGATAACATAAAATTATAAATATTTTATTATTTTATGGAAAAGATCAATAAAATGATTTATGAGTAATAAACATTAATAGATAGTGTATGAATATAATAAGTTATAATAATGTCCCCATACCCATAATCATACCTAATTTACACTTATGGTAATATATTTATATCTTCAATTTCCACCATTACATGGAATCTGAGTTTACCCATTTTCAAATTTCTTTTCATGTACTTATGAAAAATTACTTTAAGATTGAAATGTCTAAATAGTGAACTATGTGAGGTGAAATTTAGGGGATATGTTAAATATCATTAATTAAATATGATTGTTATGTTTCCAATCTTTGATTTCCCTAAAACATTATGATAATGGTTTGGGAATTTATATTATACATGTTTAAAATTCATAAAAAAATAGGTAATATATATTTACGAAATGAAAAGGATACCTCACCTAGGTTATATTTCAAATTCTCAAGAGACACTACACTCACAATTCATATGAAAATTTGGATGAACAACTAATAAAATCAATATATAATGTAATAAATCAAATCTCACTGCACTAGTATTTTCATATTTCTACCAATGTATATAATATAAAAATCCAATTATGAATCGTACATTTGTTTCATATATACATTTCCTGATCTATAAAATCAATTAATGTTTGACAAAATCTCTAAAATGCACCTAAAAATTAAACGTATATTAATCTATATACATGGTGGATGATATATATATATTTATAGTGTAAACACCCACAAAAACTATCATAAAAATATCAAAAACCCACATGTAAGACACGATAAATAAAAAATGAAAGATATTATTTCCTATAAAATGTTATATTACACCTAAATTAAAAAAATATTTCTCCCAAAATAGATACAAAATTATATTAACATAAAAATAAAAGAATATATTATTGAATGTTACACCAAACATTATTCTCCATGGAACTACTCACTATCATGCCCATGCACCATATATCTTGGAGAAAAAAACAATTTAATATCCACAAAGCCATATGATATGTAACAACATATCAAATATAATCACATAAATATAATAATATACAAAATTATAATCACATACACATATCATACATCTATAAAATATTTAAAACCTCATAATACCTAAAATATTATGATCAAAAATGAAATCTATAAGGGAATCAATACAATTTGAACCAACAAGTGTTTTCTCCATGAATTAACCAATATTACATACTCATAATCTTGGAAACAAAGGATTATATTGAATAATATAACATCATAATTTGAGATTTTTTATTATATTTTATAAAGAATGTGTGAGTGGGAATGTATTCAAAAATGAATATCACCCCCATCTTGGATGACATAGGGACACCATGAAACTATTGCCACAAAATTGAAATGGGCTTTTAAGAAGATTTTTATTTTTATTTAGATAAAATAACCTAAAATGGAATTAATATATAATAATATTGAATGAAATTCTAAGAGAACAATTATTTAAGAAAACCTTCCATTAATATGACCTACAACATACACTTGTACGTTCTTTTCATAGATAAATATTGACACCCATCACTAATTTCCCTTACTGAATACTCCTCTAACCGTGCACAATATCCAAAAAAACTATTCAGTACACAATACATTATATGTTCATAATAATTAAATACTAGTATCATTACATTAATAATTATCTTTTAATTTTAGTCTAATAAATTTTCACCCAGAATCTATATCATCCTTGATCCTAAAAAAATCAACATTTTTATTTACTATCAATTTATTAATTAATTAAATCCCTTTATTCACATGATCAGAAGATATTCCTATTTTTATTTTTATTTTTTATCCATATTCCATATTTTAGGAAAATATAACATATAAAAACTTCAACCACTATACATCCAAATAGCCACATAGCCACACCAATTCAACATACTCCATTTCCATGTTATTCTGTGAATAGAACACAATGATTATTACAATATAAAATATTCCAATAATATGCCAAATCCCAAAGCTAGACTATAATAGTTTGGTATTATAATGAATCTCTTGTCATTAATTTTGGAGGATAAAGTTGTGTGTTTAAGGGATTTATCCTATGAAAACGATTGAAATATTTAGTTCATATTCAATTTTATAAGACATTTGGTTCTCGCATGACCCAAGAAATTTGTAGTGTACAATATAATTGATGGTAATATTTTTTATAAAGGCTACAACATGGAGTCTTGGATATGGAATGTTGGATTTTAGGGTGTATTCCCACTAGTTCTACCTTATTTGGTTTTGTTACATTAGGTATCCTAATGGTGGCATAGTGTTCATACGATCTTTTAGAGTTTTTGCTATTGTATTCACTTTTACATCATAATTTATTTATCATGTATTTTTTATATCATTATTTACCACAACTTGGATTCACGACATGATTATGAACTTGAACCATTGTAATGTGTACATCTATGCTTCCGTGTTTTTCATCGATTTATATTGGACCGATTATTTTATAACCCAATGTAATGTGAATTGGTACATATTTTCATAGATTTTTTATAATATTTTGAGGTCCCTCAAATATAAAATTTTCATATCTATTATTTTGAAACCATGAATTATTATATGTAATCATCATTTGTACATACATCCCATAATATAGTGTCTATATCATTGACGTTGTTGGATTAGTGAGTAGGGAATATAGTTCAGTTACAATCCCATTATATATGTTCTTATCTCCCTTTTCTGGGGATAAATAAAATATCTATACTAATTTTTCCAACATCGTAATGAATCATGTGGTGAATCAATGTTTTTGAAAACTTTGGAGTTGTTTTAAGGGGCTTATTTATTTTAATTCGATCAAATGGGAGAACAGAAATGATTTGGGTATTGAATGATAATAATCATGGATTATATATCACATATATGAGAAAGGAATGTCCTTAACATATAGATACCTTTAATAAATTTTTCCACGATATTGATGAAATTTGTGTTTTTTCTGTAGCCTATGATATGCATGTTTGATATTGGTTGAATGTATGTATGAGTATGGTAGTAAACACCCATGCGTGATATTCAATATATTTTACAATATGAGTAATGGCCAATATTTCTTAAATTTATTAAATATGGGGGTTTTATTAGGTAACTATTGATATATGTATATTAATAGATTTCATTCCAAATTGATGGAAAGTTTATGTGATATGTCAAAATGAAACTTATAGACTCGAAAACATATTATTACAGTAGTGACCAAATGTCCTGATCCTTGGTAGGGGTATGATATGACTGTGTTTTCCCTAATAAGTTGAATTAGTGTGAACGGATGGGATTTTCCCTAACCACTAATAGTAATTGGGAAATATTCCCTTAAATAAGGAATCATTGTAGACACGGAGCACAATATCCTTATCTCCAGAAAAAATGTTTTCATACATGATGAAACATAGAGATGTAGGATTTAATTTAGGTTTACCCAATATCATGAATCTATTTTGGCCTACAAACTGATATCAATACAAACAAGATTTGTTAATTTTTTCTTTAATTTTTATATAGGAATGTGCTCTTATCAAATGATTATTTGTAATATGCATGTACATTTAAATATAATCCTAGAAGAAAAATGTTTTATAATTAATCTTGTGAAAATGAAGAATTGTTTTTATCCTCCTAGGTTTAAACTGACACCCTATATGGGTATCATGATTCAGGTTTAGACATCAGGATTAGTGACCGGGGAATGTTAAAGTGAATGATGATAGGGAGGTGGGGAGACAGATCTTATGGTATAGAGGTAAAAAAATTTTGTAATTAAATAATATAATGTCAATTGTAATTTTCTTTTTCATATTTGTTTCTTATACACTTGTTTTTCATTCCACATTGTGGGGTTGGGGGTTATTTCAACATAGGTATTCGAGATACATGACATGTCTTATAATATAAAATTATTATTATTTAGTTATTTTGTGCCCCTATTTTTTATTAGTTTCCACTAAATATGAATAAATATTTTTTAATGATTTTATAACTTCTCCACTCAATTATCCAGACTGTGGTTATAGATTTGAAACCTCTTTCATGTGGGGAAGGACATATGAGGTCATATAGTTAACTGGAATGGACAAATAGAAGCATATATGGGCATTAAATTCTAGAAACCAAAAATGTTTTCTATTAATTACTTATGTCCATGTTCGGTGATACGTATAACAAGATAAGAAATTTTTAACTTAGGGATGAGATTCATGTACGTGCTAAATAAATCGTATGTGATGGACCTCTAAGTTTCCAGTGATGGTTCTATTGTTAAAAAAACACATAAAATTAATATTAACCCTTCATATTTTTCATTGATAATGTTTTTTGGATTTTAGTTTCATCATCTATCCTAAATGGGTATATAGGATCACATGTCATATATATTTCATTGTATTCTATGCATGGACGTTCATTTTTTAAAGTGTATGAAACTTTTCTCTGTTCAACAATGATTTCATGCAGAAAATTTTGAATTAATATAATTTCTTCATTGGTATATAAATATATATATATATATAAGGATAATAGAAATTAATTTAAAAATAACTAGATATATCCTTATGTATTTAGAGGAGTGTTATGCCTCTTAATTAGGGGCACCCTCTAAGGATAATTATTTAGTTGAAACACCTTTAATGATCACATAAACATCAAATAATAATTTTTCAAGAATAATTTATAGTAATTCAAATTATTCTATTGGTAATATACATAATTCCTAATAATATATATCTAGGGATATTTCCATCATAATGAGGTCAAAATTATCTTGTTTAAATGGACAATCATGTTCCACATTCAGATGTAATGGGGAATGTGATAGTGAATTCCCATGTGCATGATGTATTGGTTAATTAGGTAGATCCACTGTATCATCTAGTGTACGATATAATTACTATTTGATACATACAAGTTCAATGGAAAATAGTTGGTTATTCCAAGGATTTTTAGTACTACCATCCACATGACTTCCTAGGTGTTAATGGAAATATGATGTATAGGGAAAAAATTATTATCAAGGGTATATTTTTTCTAGTAGATACTATAATTTATCGATGATATATTTTTAATATTTTAAGTCTTTTGGGACGCTGTTAATGATTTTAAAGTGATAAAATCGAGGATGGAAGGTGTGGGGTTCTTAAAATGGTGATCATCATAGAAATACTCACAGAAGTATTATTTATGGTAATACTAAATTTGGAACATGCTTTTTGTTTCTATAAATTTCAAAAGGAATAATATTGATGCCTAATTACTCTACTATTTTCATGTATTTTCATTTCATAACTAATATTCATGATTTATTAGGTGGAAATTGGCCCTTAATTTTCTGATCAACCTTTGAAAAATGAAGACGTATCTGGTTAGAAGATTTTACTTAAATATATACCCTAAATATTACATTCATGGACATGATTATCATGAATGGGATGGATGATTAAATTGTTTAAGGTCTACATTAAATCCATTGTGAACAAAATGGATGATGTTTTGGGGTTGTAGTGGGTGTATTTATCGGTAGTAATAAGAGGATTATCGTTGAGATATAATAAGTCATTGGAAGGATATCATAGTTGGGAATGGTTTTTGAAACCCAAATTTTTTAGAAATATATATCATGCATTATAAATGTGTAAATTATTGGAATTATATAAATTTAATTCCATCACATAAAATCAAGTATCATTGATTTGGAATGATGTAAAAAATTTATTTTCTATTGAGTTATTTTCATAATGGATCACCCAGTGTGAAAGGAATACATAGACTGGGACCCATTGATAATATTTGATTCCTCCGTAGAATATTTTGAATAAAAATTTCATTATAGATCAGTCACATTATAAAAATTATGGGTAGTCTCATTGAACACTAAAATTAATATATTATAAAGGTCACCAGTTTCCAATTGATTGTAGAGTGGGAAAATCATATCTTTTAGATATATTTTTTATGAAATATAAAACAACTTCTACCGTGCTTGATGAAAATGATACCTATTAATTTATACCTATTAATAGTTTTTCATAACTAATAATTTTGATCATGATAACTTTTTATTAGATATCTCTTCATACGTTGGCGGGGGATAATGTGGATCAACATTAGATAAGTTAAAAATGTCATGTAGTGGTAGTTGGATATCAAAATCCATTTAATTTCATGATTATTTAGATGAGTACCTCTTATTTCATCTTTGCAATATACTATTTGATCAAATATTTAGAGTAAATAGATTTATATAGTAGACATGTTACAATTATTATTCCCAAGGTAGATAATTGATTGTGTGAATAGGATATTGCAGAAGGAAGAATTTTTCAACACCAAATTCACTTTTGTGAAATCACTATTCAGGTTTCTTGTGTAGTTATTTTGGTTGAGTAATTTGTTTACCCATCCTCTTTTACTACTTTATAGTCATATATGATGATTTATTAAACATATATGTATCAATAATTCCTCTTAATAGAGGTATTTTCTTGGAGATCAAACTCTGGATAGATTCAGATCCAATATCAATTGATTGATATTTTATGGAACTAATCACATTAAAATGTAACAAAATCATTTTTATGTTATTTTGTTAAGGGTTTTATGGAACATTTCATATCACATTTCGGTAAAAAGGTGTTTTTAACATAGATGGTGTGAGGTATTAATTGATAATGTGTGAAATAATGGATGTTCAACCACATGAACATAAAGAATATATACTAATTGTTTAGGATAAATACTTTTTTGGATTATTTTTTGGAAAAATATGGGGTCATCAAGATTTACATATGTTTTGGAAACCAAAAATTTTTTTTAGAGTGGAATATATACCATGTAAAGTGTTATGGAGTTGATACATATGGTATGACTATATTATTATTCATTTTCTATTGTAAAATGACCCATATATGCTCATGGGCATCATGAACATGATGAATCATCAATATATTAACTCTTTCATTATGGGTTTTGATGATGATATCCTCATATACTCAGGGTCCCTGAATATGAAATCTATACATCAATGAATTGTGTTGAGTAAACATTATGAACACACGGTCTATAGAAATATCTCAATGGTAAACTTTTATTTATAGGATATACACATTGTTTATAATATTATATATAAGGTGATATTTTTAGTGAAAAAAAGTTCATAGATGTTGAGATGTCTATTTCACACCATAGAACAGATTTTAAGATCTAAAAACTCATTATTTTGGGTTTGTGTAAAATTTAGATTCTTCCAGACATCTCATTTTTAGTGTCACATGTTACTGGAACTATACAGACGATACTAATGATTGCATGGATAGATCACTATTAAGATGCCTTATTAGAGATAAATTGTATATTAACATCAACTTTGATCATTTTATTTCTTGATCATGGTATTGGAAATTTGAATTATGGTGAATCCCATGTTTTGAGTGGGGGGTTATATTTATCTTGGGGAATAATGTAGGTTCTTAAGGATTTCACCTACTATTATAACCTGACAAGAAATACTAGATGAATGACCTATTTTTTAAAGTTGTGGTCTATGACGAAATATAATAGAGACATTTTCTATTTGTTTGGATATTTTTTGTATACATTGACAAAGATATTTCATTACATAATTTCTTAGCGATATTTGAATATATCAAAGTGTTTCTGTGTGGAGTATTTTTTTATTTTTTATTAGGATAGGAAATTTTTATCAGGAAAATTAAATATCATTAGATGGTCTCTATGTAAGAAAATATAAAATCACACTATGAGACATTTAGATGTGGAATGTAGTATGATGATCTTATTGGCCGAATAAATGGTAGGTGCATTCAGGGAATAATATGCGATGAAATGTGATTAGATTGTTATGAAATCAATGTTGGGGAACAAGATAATGTCCATTAATGATACAGCTCCTCAATATATAGTTATGGGGGAATGTTTTATTGGTAGTGACCTAAATCCAGTTATTTTAATGAAGTGTAATGATGTGATCTCCATTAATATGAGAGTAATACTTATATCTACAATGAGAGAAGAGTTGATGGGGGACACACATTCCACTATGTATTAGACGAATCCAATTTGAATAAAGATGTTTTAGGTTATATAAATTCACTTTTAGTAATCTAGAATGAAGAGATATATCACAAGATTCATCAATTGTTTTTATAAATGATAAAATATGAAGTTATATAATCATTTTTTTAGAATATTAATTATACTTCTTATTATTATGAATTAATGGGAAATTTTGGTGATATAATTTAATATTGGGTCTTATAGGAGCATCATATATCGATATTCTAATTGTGTGGTAGTTTAAAATAGACATAAATAATATACTTCATATTGAATTGAGAGACTACCTATTTACATGATTTGTGAAATAATTACTTATTTGTGTTTTGATGAATAAATTTTGTTTTTTATAGTATCATACCATATAGTTACATGGGTTTTATACATTTCATTGAAAAAAATTCATAATTAGTTAGGGAATTAGATAAAACTATAGAAGAAATGTCATATGTATGTTGATGCACAATTGGAGATGCAGATCTAGATCTCAATGGTAAGGATTCATAGAACTGTTTGAGAAATTGTTTTAAATGGGATGCACAACTATTCATGGTGGAGTTCAACAAAAATAAATGTTTCTATTTATAGATTAGGACAGGAAGATTTGAGACTAATTATGGTCGGTCATTTTTATCAATACTCTGCTCGTATGTGGTTGGTAAGGTATTTGATGTGTTAAGGAAGGTGTAGGAGACCCCTAATAGTGCTAAGTTGATCAAAACGAAGTTAGAGGACAATCATAATAGACATAATCATAAATCGGTCATAGATGATGCACATTAGTGTTCCCTGGGGAGACTGATATTTGTTATGGGTGTCGCCTTACATAGTGTATTACCAATTTTAATAAAAAATTATATTGGTTTTGGGTTTGTCAAACTATTTTAGAACCTAGATAATATTAATGTAGTGTATTACTAACTTGACCATCCTCTATAATATTTAGCTTTGAATATAGTATTTTATGACAATCAGTGCCAGAGGTATGAGCTAAATTTGGTGAATATGATTGATTGGGATGACATTGAGTTTGATATAATAACATCATTTATGGAGATGTATATTTTAATTAAACATTGCAGTTATATGATTCATTATGGAGATGATGGTTCCTCTTGGTCGATAATTTTGTTTTCATGGATGAGACCATGAATTAATGTTGGAGTAACAGTTTTATATTACTTACCTATGGGATACGTTATTTGAGTAGGAATTATAGATCCACTTCAAAAAAATAGATTTTGATATGGGAATGTTATTTATTAAACCCTATTAATTTAGTGAATATCATAAGTTTTAGTGGAGAAGGAAATAATTCAAAGTTATTTTTATAACATAACAATATTCCATGGTGTAATTCAAATTCTAAATCATTTATTGTTTGGATATAGTGAAGTCTATCAAATATGGATTTTATGTAAGTGTTTATGGTTACTATAGTAATGAAATACATGATCCATGTAGCATTGGTTGTGAAAAGAAAGAATTAAAGGTGTATTCTAGGTAGTTCTTTTAAATCTTGTATCATTACAATGTAGTGTGGTTAAAGCATAGTGCTTATAAAAAAGGTTTCATGTTTTAGATTTGTGGTGATAGCATCATCATAGCTCTATTACCCAGTTCATAAGATGTGAATATTGACCTTGAAGTTGAATCCATAAATAATTTTTAAAGGGTACCGTTATGGAATGGATATCTCCTTTATGACATAAACCTTTCTAATTTTTGATCTATTTCAATGTAATTCTATATAATATAAAAAGAAAAAAGTTTTTCTAGATTTTCAATAAATTATATTTTCCCACATTACCCTTCCTTTTCTAATCCTTCCCTCTCAAATAGTATGACACTCTTGGGAATCGTTATGTTCACATGCATCCCCAATACGCTGCTCATCGTTTGTGATTATGGATAATCAACTCATGATGATTAGGGATAAAATTATCTCCCATTGTACATATTATTTTTCTTATAATTGGATGACTCAAATATCATATTATATTACACTATCACCCCATTAATAATATTTTAGAATATAATTTTGGATCAATTTGGATTGTTAATATGGATCCATGAAATTTATGTATGATCCATTTTTGGTGAGAGCGTGTTTTGGGTATCATTTATTGAAAATTATGGTGTTGGAATTAAATGATTGAGGTATTATGTTCAATAATATATGGATACCCAATTAAATATTGTGTCCTTGATGTTGAAATATTTGGTATGAATGTTTAACTCAGGAGACCCGTAATTGATATTTACTAATTATGTGTGTATGTGGGTGTATTCTATATAATATCTTTACAGATATTCTATATTTTTTCATATATGTGGTATTCCATATTATGTGTTATTTAATATCCTAGGGTGGAATTTTATATGGTATAATGGGATATGGTAACCATTATTTATTTGTTATATCATAAATTGGGAGAATGTGAGAAATAGAATTATAATGACTACAGACCAATGTACTCAATATAGGAACAATGAAATTATATCTAGATCCATAAAAGTAATGGATATAATGGCCCTATGTAATGGAATGTTGTTTCTTTTAGGGAACACTGAAATTTTTATCATCCTGAAACAATGAGAATAAATTATTCCCTTGTGTCCATAACCATGATAAAGAAAAGTCCAGATGGTCGTGTGGCCCATATCATTACTTATCTTACATGGAGTGGAACAATGATATAGGGTTTCCTTGTTTCTGAGCCATGATCATGAATCCATTTTTATCATCCATACAAAATGGGTCTTAATTAGGTATTATGGTGGTTAATAGATGATTGGTTAGCTTATGATGATTATTCACACAATTGGTTATCATGTTCATGATCATTTATTTTTTATGCTGACATAATCCAATTCCACAAGTTAACATTTTTTAGGAAAACAATTTGTGATTTACAACAATGGGTATACTCACACCCTACCTATTAATCATGATGTGCATGAATAATTTATGAATATGTATCTAGGAAATGGAAATGTCCCCACAACAAAAAGTATACGAGAAAGAGATTGGTGTTGGGATGTGGTACTATGATATACTCTAGAGTGATTGTACACTGTATTATATTTTATTATTATTTTTTATTATAATCTAGTTTTACCACTGACATTATGGGTCTTTAATTTTTTATATCATGTATCTTTATTTTAAAAAAATCCTCTCTATTGATTATTTATTATTTATTTCCATTGTTCCCAACTTTTGTTTTATTTCTCTTGTCTTCATATGATTATAGAATATTATTTTTTATACAAAGTGTATAGATTACCCACTTAATTTTTTTAACCGAGACTATATGTTGGATACTTATTTTGTATGGGGAGCTTCACATTGGGTCATGTAGCTCACTAACAGTGACTGGGTAATTTGGGCCTGTAACACCCGAGGTTTTAAAGGACATTTTCTGTTCTCAAATAAATTTATTTTCATTCATTTATTTTTATAAAAAATTTCAATCATTAATATTAAAAAATAATAAATAACATACATTACATGGAACATTGAATTGGCATACATTATACACAAAACTGACTTGGCGTACATTACACACAACACTGAGTTTCTACAAAACATCATTTTATTATTATAATTTATTAAATGATATAAATATAACCTATCTGCAAAACATAGTAATATTGATATTTAAAAATAATTTTAAAATATTGATTATAATGGTTTTATATAAATAAAAAATATTTATAATGATAGATATAATATTTTGTAAAGTTGTTATATATTTGAAAATACTATTTTCACAAATGAACTTCTTTTAATTTCCCTATATGAAAAACAATAAATTTTATTTTAGACATAATTATAAAATTAATATAATAAATTAAAATTCATTTTATAATTTATTATGTCAAAAATTATCATAGGGTGAGTTTTGGGATTTTTTTCGAAGAAACATCATTTTTTGATGAATATTGATAAATAATAAATTTTAATTTAAAATTTCTTTTTCATATAATTAATTTTTAAGGATTATATATACATTAATTTTGTTTCAAATATTAATTACATCATATTATTATAAAAAAATACCATTTTTTCATTGGAATCAATTTCAATTTGAAATTTAATATAATAACATAGAAAAAATTCGAATATTTTTTACATTAAAAACAGACATTGTTGACAAGACTATATGAATAAATTTAAATTAACTTATACCACTTCTATGATAATAATATAATTTTTTTTCCATATTTTTAATAATCATAATTTATAATATCTAATAAGGTTATCTTAGTATTTCGCCACAAATATTAGTGTGAGTGATTATAATTAATTACGATGATCATGAGAAATATTATCATAACAAATGACTAATCCTAAAATTTAAGACCCAAAATGACTTATAAAAATGTCCAAGAGTCATTTTATATCCATATTTCGACGGTATACTCCCTCAGTTCTACATTGTTATAATATTTTATCAACATTAAATATTAAAAACATGGGTAAAATTCTAACTTCAAATATTAATGTGACTACCACTCCACTACCACTATAAAATAACTCATCTCCTCTAACATCCTAAAACCTATAAAAAACTTCTTAAGACCAACATATTCCCAATAAACTCCCTAAAAAACAACTACTAAACCTATAATCCTCACCCTTGGGATTAATGAAATCCAATGAATCCCTTTTGTGAAAACAAAAAGTAGTTGCCTGTTTAAAAAGGTATCACATTTATATAATATTAGGTCTTTTATTTTCTTATACACTCCCTAAAATCTCTATATTTCATGTTAATATTATTACACTAGTATCCTTAAAATTCTAAGATGTTTTTTAAGGTTTCTACATTAACATACACAAAAATCCATCAAATGGGTATCAAACATACTATTTACGTTTATAGAGAACAACCGCCTCACGAAATGATGATTATTCATTTTTTACATTACCACATCTAATGGTGTATGTTATGATGAAAACTATATTTATATAAGTTATATAATATATTAATTATGTATTTAATCTTATTTAATACTTCTACAACACATATTTTGTAACATTACATTTAATGTGAATACGATAATTTCGTATCAGGAAGTGTGGACTACTGCCACCTCAAAGTGATGTGATTCATTTACACACAACATGGGTATGGTTTTAATAAATTTATATGGTATATATATATATGAAATAATAGTTCTACTATAATTATAATATAAACATATATAAATATATTTTATTTTCATTCTTACTTTCAATAAAATAATTTAAATTGAAACACCGTTTATGTGTACGTAGGGCTCACCATCTTAAAAAATGTTTTATTCCATTACATACATATGTATTATATTGATTATTATAATACAAATATAATGAATATAAATGTTATTTATATCATTTATTATATTATTTAAATCATTATATAAGTACGAGGACCATAGATATAAAAAAAATTAAGACTCATTTGAAGAACAATGTGGATACTACATATACTGAAACCTTAACATGGAATTGATAACAAGACGGTAATATAAAGTCATAATAAAACCATTTAAATTGTTATATATAGGAATAATTTTTTTTAAATATTTATAATAAACTTATATTTATTATACAGGAGGATCGTATGAGTACTATTAGATTCAAGACACAATGTAATTGTATTTCATCTCATTTTTTATTTCTATGAAATACATTTTTTTATTCACCACCCATTCCTTTATGAAGATGTGTATTATACCATTGGAAGTATATAATTATTATGATACCTAAATATATAGGTATTTTAAAATCAATTCATTGATCTTCATTTCATGGGGTTAGTGTTTCAGAAGCTACGATATTGGCAAGAGTGTTTTGTCTCAATTTCCTTTCTTTGAGAAACATGTTTTATTATGCACCTATATTATTTTTCATGGTATAAATACATTCCTATGAAATGTAATTTTTTTGAATCTAATCCATTTAATTATATTTTAATCTTCATATAATTTTATTTTCTTACATAGTGAGTATTATCTCAATTTACCACATGGAAAGTGTTTACTGAAACAATATAATCATTTATCGAGATTGTTTATGATTGTGATTCTATTATTGAAATATTATGATTAATCTCTCATAAACAATAATGATGTTACTTATCCTCTATTTATTAAAATTATCTACCAATATTAGTACCATTTTTCAACTCTTTTTTACTTAATATAGTTTAGAAAATGTTTTAATAAAAATATAACCATATTTCTATCTTCAATGGAAATATATTTTATTCAAAAAACATGTTTTCCATAAAGATTCAAAAAATGTTTTAAAATAATATTCGAGGATCATTTTAATTTTTTATAAATGTTTAATGGTTTTCAAACCCTCTTTGATATGTTTTCAAATATGTTTTAATGGAAAAAAAATTTGTAATTGTTTTATGTTCTAAAAAACCATTTTCAACAAAAATAGATATTTTATAGAGGAAATGATTATAAAAGATCATTCAAAATTATTTCACAAAAATGATAAATATTTATGGTATTACTTATTCCATTATGGGTCAATTATTCAATGTTACCATTTGATATTATTTATATAAATGAATTATGTTTTGACTGTATGATATTTATAAGACCCATATATCTTCAGTGGGTTATGAATTGATGAAATGATTATGAAACCTTTATTTTTTCATAGGTTATGACATGATTACATATTCATGACACCCATTTATTTTTATGGGCTACGATATGATTATGTATGATCTTGTGGCACGTTCATATATGATTTCATTGTGAGATGAAAGGGACCTATATCTTCCACTAATGCATTGGGTGAAGATATAGAACTCCGGAGATTGACATGGACAGAATGAAAAATAAACATGGTTTTGTGTTACAGTGCTGGAATGGGGAGTGAACTATGTTTAGTAATACAGAACTATAATATAGAGTGAACTTGGTTTAGTAAAGTACATTTTCCACTAAGATGTATTCGACAAAAATACATTGAACACTATGAAAACCATTATATCTATTTATGTGTTAACCAAATTTACATGTTTTTTTTAAATTTAATGTTTAATGGATTATGTAATTTATTTATTATGATAAATATATTATTAAATTCCACGAATTATTCCATGATTCAGGTTTATGATCATTGAAATATATGTTATGATAATCTCTTTTAATGATGATGTTCCCATACCTTTATTCTCAAGATTATTCTTACATAGATATCTTTCATAACTCACTGATCATGTGATCTTACCCATTTTTATGTTTTATTCCCCCATGTTTTAAAGATATTTATTTTTTTATGTGACTAATTAGAGTTCTATTCATGAAGAACCTAGTGGGAGATGATTTAGGTCATCTAAGTACTAGTGTTAATGTTTCTATGTTTCCAAAGGCACTAGTCTTGTACAATGTTTAGGCATTGATTTTTTAATGTTTTATGTATTCTAGAGTAGTTTTTTAATGGTAATGTATGAATTTATATGATAATTATATTTGGAATCAGATTAAAGTATTAGTTAAACATTGGATGGTAGGATGAGAATATCGTACTAAGAACCCTAAGGACATGTCTATAGATAAGACTAATGATTGGGAAAACTAAATGAAAATTTCCAAGAATTTTTGGTAAATTATATTGTGACTAGTTTTATATAATTCATCCATGTATAGATAAAAATTTGTATGTGGCTCTAACACAGATATACTTATTTGTAATTACTCTCATAAGAAGTTTTGTGCCTAACTTGGGGTAATATGGCACACAGAAACGATCGTTGCTGCACAACTAGATCGACACTCATACGGTATAGGCTTTTGAAATTCACAAACTCTTAATTAACCATGATGAAGGATTTAAATACCATATGTCTAGAAATAATTGATGGAAAATATAAGTTTTCATATATTAATGATATTTTCATAATTTAGTCATCCAATAAGTTACTTATCATGATTGTGTGGTTCCTCATTATGATAACTATTTCCTAATCTATGATTTTGGTTTCAGTAAATATCTAGAACCTTAAGAAACCATGTTAATGGGGATTTCAATGGACAATAAAATGATTTTCTTCCTCAATAACTTAATTTTGTGAGATCTGGATTGAAAAACCATGTTGCTATTCTCACAGAGGATTCCCAAGATATGAATCATTGTGGAATTCCAAAAGAGAAAGGGGGAGAAATATTCTATTGATTCCTTCATGAGGAAAAGTTTTCCTCCTTTAATGGGTAACTCTTATCCACTTCATTTTGAATAATTTATCAATACTACTAAAATAATAATCTTCGTTCTACATTTCTTATAGCATGAAAACTTTAATATATATATTTATTATATAGAAGGTGAAATAGGGTAGTGGTGGACTCTAATTGAGAATATTAGGTAGTAAGATGATATTGTATCCATGTATTTGGATGAGTTCAAGAACATGTTTTTAAATATGTACATTCCTACTATTCTTCATAAAAATATTGAAAAATATTTTGTTTATATGAATCAAATGGATGATGATTCTATTTTAACCTATGAGGATAATTTCATGTGATGTGAAAAGGTATAATTCAATATATAACATCTAACACAAAATTATTGTTAACTGATTCTTTATTGGCTTAAATACCAGTCTTAGAATGGTATTATCTATTATAGACTTTTTTATCTAGGGAGAGATTGTATGTTTTTCAATCAAGCTAGCTATAGAGGTGGGATTCATGTATCAACCACCTGATTTAGATATGATAAAAGATGATAGAGTTATAATGACACTCTAAAAACCATTGAGTAAAGAAGGTTAATTTTCTTTTGTTATGTAAATGTCAAATGATTCATAGAAGAATTTTTTTTAATGAATTTCATAAATATTTTAATTGTGGTGTGGATGGTCATCCGAAAATTTGTTTTTGATGTGATGTGAAGATGCTAGATCAAAATTATTATGAGGATAATGTTGTATAAAATTCACCTCCACCGTTTTAGTGATACAAATGAATGGTGAATTTTCATTATGCTAATTGGATCTCAAACACAATGGCTAGTGATGATGATCACCTTGAGAAACCTATTAAGCATATTTGAAATGGTAAATATCAGGAAACTGTGGTTTCTTACAATAGGTTCGATAACAACATGGATATAGGAATACATACCGACCACTCTAGTATTTCTATTGTCATATTGTATTCCTAGTATACCCACACTTTCTAATCTATATAATTTTCTAAGGGTTTTATGATGTGACCAAAATGATTATATTTGGAATTAACAGTTTAAACCCCCAATAGTATGATGATGGAGTCTGCTGAGTATAAGTCCTCTCAAATTTATGTTTGTGGTAATATGATTCATAATAATCATTCCATTCTTCCTATGGTTGAATTCGATGTATTCTTTGGCATGAATTTTATTTCTCTGCAAAAATTCCACATTATTTATCATGGAATGGAAGTTATGAATTATATTTCAAACCCTCCTAAGATAATCCATAAATGTGATGATAATAGTGAACTTCCTTTGGATATGACATCTACTGTATGGGAGTTAATTTCAATATAAAAGAGTTATTTATTTCAGATGGTTGGGTAGAAAATACACATAGATGATATGTCTATTGTTTGAGAATTTGAGTATATATATATATAAGAGTTTTCTAGACTTTCACTAAAAATTTAAGTTGAGCTATCAATATATCTCATAACTAGATCCACACCAATTTTTCATACTATTGGTATATTTCCCTTGAAGGAGATGTAGAAATTGAATAAAAAACTCCCTAAAAACAAGAAAAGGGATTCATTCATCCTTGTATGTCTCATTAGGGTGAACATATTATTTTGGTGATAATTATTGATAGATAAATATGACTCAAAATTTAATATAGGTAGTTAAGAAAGATCCCAATCAAGAACAAGTATCATATTCCCCATATAGATTACTTGTTTGATCAAATACTTAGAGCATAGTACTTTTTAAAGATTGACATGGGTTCTAGATAACTTCAATTGAGTTTAAATAGGGAGGATATACCCAGGATGACATTTTATAGATGATATTGGAACTATGAATATATAATGATTGATTTTGGTCATACTAATTCCCCTATTATTTTCATGTATTTGATGAATAGAGTCCTTAGACATTACCTCAACTAGTTTTTTGTAGTATTTACATATGATTTTATTATATATTCAACGAGAAAGGAAGATCATGAATATCACTTTTTAATTGCACTACAGACCCTATGTAAGGATAAATTATATCTAAAATTTTCAAAGTGTTCATTATGGAAAAAAGGGGACTCGTTTTTTGAGTCTCATAGTCTCATGAGGTGGAGTAATTATAGATCCATCAATGATGAAAGATACTGAATGCTAGCTTTGACCTACCATGATGACTAAGATTCATAGCTTTCTTGGTTTAGTTTGATATTATCAATTGTTTTTAAGAATTTATCATGAATATATAATCCTATAAACTTGTTTACTTAGAAGTGTTAAAAGATTATATGGATATATGAATGTGATTAAACATTCCATAAAATCAAGAGAATATTAGTTAGTGAATCTATAGCTACATTACCATGTTGTGGAGAACGTTTTTCAATCTATAGTGATGTGTCGAATAATTCATTTGGATTTTTTCTGATGTATAATGACATGGTTATTGCTTATGCCTCGTAGAATTTTAGGATTTATGAGTGAAATTAACCAAATAATGATTTGGAGTTAGCAGCAGTAACTTTTTCATTAAAGATATAGAGGAATTATCATTATGGAGAAAATTATGATTTATATTTCAATAATAAAATTCCAAAAAATAAATTCACATAGAAGGTGTTGAACATGCACCAAAAACAATATTTATTATTGATAAGGGAATATAGTTTCTCTATACATTACCAACCTGGGAAAAAGAACGAGGTGAACGATGCTTTGATTTTGAAGGACCATGAAATCTTATCCATGATGAGGATCACAAAAGATCCACTATTTCTATATTTGAAAAGATTTGATATAAAAATCATTAAGGAATGAAAAAATAAAATATTTATAAAATAAATTTTCAACCGTCTATATAACGACCCATACTTTACATACATTGTTAATACTTCAAAATTGAAGCACACTTATTACAACATATGACAAAACCACAAAGGACCGTATAGGTATAGTGTCTTTAGAAACTGGAAAACATAAACAACTGGTTCATAAATCTTCTACAATGTCTCCCATTTATTTCATCATATCTAGGGTCCCTTTTAGCATATTTTACTTAATATCCATCTTCCTGACCTGGGGAAAAGAAAACATAAAAGGGTGAGCTCAAATGCTCAGTAAGGGCAAATAAAGGAAATAAAAATCATATCATATCTTTTTGAAAATCATAACCTGCAAAAGAGATCATAATATATTAACATGGAATAAAACATAGAAGGGAAAATGAGATCCCCATAATCATAACATAAAACTTGAAACTTTGTGGCATGCACACATAATCATGGAAAATCATTTCTTGTTAGTCATGACTCATTGCCAAGACTATCTTAGCGGACAAAGTCCATTTCTGAACCGAGTTCACTCCTTGTTTCAGTCCTGTATCACTGAACCGAAATAACCTTCCATTCCAGCCATGTCTATCTCATGAGATATAAATCTTTACCCAATGAATTGGAGGGAGATATAGGTCCCACCCATCTTATAATGAATCCTTTCTTATGTGTGCCACATAATCATAAATCATACATCATCGCATAACACATGTAACAAAAATGGGATTCTTGAAACATCATGAAATCATAAAACAAATAATATAAGGTAAATGACTTCATAAAAATAATTCCCTCACAACATAATCAAATCAATGTAATAATAGTGATAAAACAGAACCCTTTATTATCTTAGATGGAAAATAATTTTGATAAAACACTTGAACTCCATTCTTGAGGAAAATATCCTTTCTTCTTCAAAAACACTTTTCTTTTCTTAACATGTCATACAATTATAAACTAAAAGAAGTTGATTAAAAATAAACTTTAAAACTTGTAAAGGAATATTCTTGGAAATAATGTTTTAAAAATCCAATTCATGTCGTATAAGTTAAAAAAACATTCTTCGTACTTTTGTCGGAAAAGTCAAAAAGTACCTCATACGAAAAACGTCAAAAGATTCCTTTCATATCTTCTACTAAAAACTCACCGAAGGGTAAAATTAGATTTTAAAAATTTAATGTGGATGGATATAATATTACATATTGAGGAAACATGGATTTGGATGATAAAATACACCCCAGTAAATTCCAAAGTATAAACAATATCGGATAAAAATGAGATTGTGATATTTCCCTTACCTTAGGTCCGACTTGCTTTGTAAGTGTCCGAACCTCCTGTATAATGATTTAAATAATGTTATTGACTTATTCCAGAATCATACTTATTTTTATGATATCATATATGGTCATATTTTTAGCTTCTTAGTAGTAATATTTCATTGCTACTTGTTATTCGGGTGTTTATAACTTTTTGTTCTTATGCGTGTTTTGTCGAATAAATTCTTATTATTATCTTTAGGTTATTAATACCTCATTTCCAGAATGGTATTAGTTTAGTATATATCATATTCATTTATTCAATTAATTTATATAATCATTATGAAATGAAGATCATGTAGAACGAGTCGCAGCATATCGTGGAGACGGTATTCTGTACGTACGCACGAGTGATGATATCGTTCCTATGATCGTGGAATTGTATTTAAGTGTATTTATACTATTTCAGTATCAATATCACTTTATAATAATCATATATATAGTTACTCATTACACAATTATACCCATCCTTGTAAGGTGATGGTGGAAAATAGATTACACCACGGCATGGAGACGGTATTCCGTACGTACGCACGCGCGGTGATTTCATTTTTCTGTAGGATGGATAGAAGGTGAATTAGGGTTGTTTCATATTTATAATAACATATCAGTATGTAATTAATACTTATGTTATTACTTTATCATGAAACAACTAAAGAAGAAGAAGATGAAGAAGAAATAAATTCAAAAGATCGGTAATGGATATTACCTCTTCTTTGAAACGCCTCTTTGAATCCTCAACTTAGAGAACTAAGATTGGTCTTTGAAGAAGACCAGGACCTCTAGGATTATTATAGGGAAGTGGAGAAGTGATTTTGGCAGGGTTTGGACGAGCTTGAGTGCTCAAATTGGTGTGAGGAAGAGGGGGGGGGAGGTTCCCTTTTATAAGGGAGGAGAGGGGCACCTTAGGAATATCTCAAAATATTATTTTATATTAAAGTCAAAATCGTTTTATAATGGTTCCAAAGGGTCTTATTTCGAAGGTGAAGTGGGGATGGGTCGAAATCCTATCAACCAATAGGATTTAGACAAGTTTAGGTTTTTATTTTAACCTTATCAATTATATTTAACTCTAAGTTAAATAATTTAACTTTTACCGTGACTTTTTGTTTTCTTACACCGTATGGTTAATACACTTAATATAACATGCCAAACGAACCCAAAGTTGTTTATTATTAATATATATCCTTATCTAAGTCATTTAGCCTAACCTTAGATTTTTAGGAATAAAATAACAATTAATAATATAATATTTGATTTAAAAACTATTTTGTGTCAATTTTGTCACTATTTGATATATGATTTTTGTGAAAGTCATAACAGAATTATATGTTCAAAAAAAGTTGATTAAATCAACACTAATATATCATAGTAACCTATAAAATTATTGGAATTCATAAAAAGTCTCAAATTACATTTATTTGGGCATTTATAACATCAATTATGTTAACATTTCCTTAAAAGGGTAATTACTATATCATTGTTGTGTCATAAATAAATTAATTTATTTAAAGTCTAAAAATTATAAATAAAATATCATTATGTAGGAAACCTTTTTATCTTTCTAATTAATATTTATAATCGAATTTATCTTATGTATAAACCCATATTAAAAATGTTTTAGTTATTAAACTTTGATTTTAACTATTTTAACTATTCATTAAATAAAATAATAATAAATGTCATAATCTAATCCATGAGGACCTAAATGGTCATATGATATTCATAAGGTTGTTTGTGGTCCAATTACACTTATCCAATAGAATTAGGACATGTGTTAGGGTAATAGTAATATCATATTTACCCTTAGTTACCCTATTTACTATTAACCGCGGTAAAAAAAGTAAAAAGTTACTATTCACCAAAAAATTATTTTTATCTAATTGAACCACATTTTAATTACTGATATCAACCGTGTCTGTCGGATTTTCAAAATTCTATTCACAGAAGAGGTAAAATTATGTTTTATGAAAAATTCAGTTTTTAACCTACCACTTAGTGGTTTCACTATTCATCAAAAATTGAAAGTTTTCAGAAAAATACCAAAATTTCACCCTAGGCTAATTTCGGTATTCCGAATCAAAAAATGAAGTCCATTTTGAAAGATAAAATTTCAAAAAGTGGTTATTACTATTCATAACGTCTATTTTAAATAATATTTTAATAGCATATCGTTGTTTAGTGAAACTCGGTATTGCGTACAACGCAAGCTATCGAGAAAGGTCGCGATTGCGTGTAAAGTAAGCCAAGCTAGTGTGTAGTGAAAGATTCATTTGATGATATATATAACATAAAAGTCTCGGGTGTTACATTCTACCCCCCTTAAAATGAATTTCGCCCTCAAAATTCGTCACTTTGTAACAAACAGATGAGGGTACCTCTCCCTCATCATATCCTCAATCTCCCATGTAGCTTCTTCTAATTGGTGGTTCCTCCCTAAAACTTTCACCAATCGAGTGGTCTTGTTTCGTAGGACTTTTTCACTACGATCCAGAATCTCTATCGGTTGTTCTTCATAAGAAAGATCTTGCTCCAGCGGTACAACTTCTGAGCTGAGTACATGTGAAGGATCAGGTATGTACTTTCTCAAGAGAGATACATGAAACACATCGTGAACTTGAGAGAGATTTGGTGGAAGCGCCAATCGGTAAGCTACCTTTCCAACACGATCCAGTATTTCGAAAGGGCTGATATATCTAGGGCTCAACTTCCCCTTCTTTCCAAATCTCATAACCCTCTTCCAGGTAGATATTCATAATAACACTTTATCACCCACTTCAAACTCTATGTCTTTTCTTCGGTTGTCGGCATAACATTTCTGTCGACTCTGAGATGCTCTTATGTGTTGTTGAATAGATCTGACCTTTTCTTCCATTTCATCAACGAGATCAGGTCCTAATAGCTTTCTTTCCCCAACTTCATCCCAGCAAGTTGGAGTCCTGCATTTCTTTCCCTAGAGAGCTTCATAAGGAGCCATCTGAATACTGGAGTGAAAGCTATTATTATAAGAAAATTCCACCAAAGGTAGGTGTTGATCCCAACCTCCTTTGAAATCCATAGAGCAAGCTCTCAACATATCTTCTAGGGTTTGAATTGTTCTCTCAGACTGACAGACTGTCTGAGGATGATAAGCAGTGATCAAACTCAACTCTCTATCCAGAGTATGCTGAAGACTTCGCCAGAACTTCGAGGTAAATCTCGGATCCCGATTAGATATAATAGAAAGTGGTACTCCATGAAATCTTACCACTTCCTTTACATATATCCTGGAAAGATGATCTAGAGAGAAATCCTCTCTATTAGCAATGAAGTGTGAAGACTTTGTAAGACGATCAACTATGACCCAGATAGCATTATTTCCTTTGGATGTTTTAGGAAGTCCTGTGACAAAGTCCATAGTGATGTTTTCCCATTTCCATTCGGGTATGGGTAATGGTTGTAACATCCCCTTAGACTTCTGTCTCTCAGCTTTAACTTTTTGACAAACCAAGCATCGAGAGACATATTCAGCAACATCTCTTTTCATGCCATCCCACCAGAAGTACTCTTTCAGGTCCCTATACATCTTCGTGCTTCCAGTATGAATAGACAATGAAGAACTATGAGCCTCATACAACATCTCCTTCTTTAATTCGGGGATGGGAGGAACACAAAACCGATTCCTGAACTTTATTATCCCATCACAATCAAGGTTGAATTCAAGAACATTTCTCACCTTCTTTTGTAACTCGACATCTTCTTTCTGTTCCTCTTTAATCATCACATGTATAGATGGTTGAACATTCATTTGAGATTGATAAGATTTTTCCCCTTCCATTATAATTCCAAGATCCATCCTTTGTAAATCCATAAATATTGGATCTTTTGTGATCCTCATCATGGATAAACTAGCATGGTATTGTCGACTTAATGCATCTGCCACCTTGTTTGCTTTCCCAGGGTGGTAATGGATTGAGCAGTCATAATCCTTAATCAGCTCCAACCATCTTCTTTGACGCATATTCAGATCCTTTTGTGTGAAAATATACTTTAAACTTTTATGATCAATATAAATATCACAACCTTCACCATAAAGGTAATGCCTCCAAATATTTAATGCAAAGATTACCGCAGCTAACTCCAAATCATGTGTTGGGTAATTTTTCTCATGGATTTTCAACTTTCGTGAGGCATAAGCTATCACCATATCATTTCGCATAAGAACACACCCCAATCCCTTCTTGGATGCATCACTATAGATCACAAACCTTTCTCCACTACAAGGCAGTGTGAGCACAGGTGCACTGGATAACCTTCTTTTCAACTCCTTGAAATTCTCTTCACATTCCTCTGTCCAAACAAACTTAACTCCTTTCCGACTCAACTTGGTGAGTGGATTAGATAATCGTGAAAAATCTTTTACAAAACGTCAATAATATCAAGCCAAACCAAGAAAACTTCGGATCTCAGTTACTGTTGTTGGTCTCGACCATCTTTCGATAACCTCTGTTTTTGTTGGATCCACATATATCCCCTCTTTTGAGATTATGTGACCCAAAAATGCAACTTTTTGAAGCCAAAATTCACACTTGGTAAATTTGGCATAAAGCTTCTCCTTTCTCAGGGTCTTCAATATAATTTTCAAGTGATCTTCATGCTCTTCCTTGCTCTTTGAATAGACAAGAATATCGTCTATAAAGACTACCACAAATTGATCAAGATAGTCTCTAAAGACTTTATTCATTAGATCCATGAAGATAGCAGGGGCATTAGTAAGACCAAATGGCATCACTATAAATTCATAGTGTCCATACCTTGTACGGAAAGTCGTCTTTGGTATATCCTCCCTTTTAACCCTTAATTGATGATACCCTGAACGAATATCAATCTTGGAAAAGTATTGAGCTCCGCGTAGTTGGTCAAATAAGTCATCAATGCGTCGGAGAGGATATTTTTTCTTGATTGTGATCTTGTTAAGTTCTCGATAATCAATGCAGAGTCTCATTGATCCATTTTTCTTCTTAACAAATAGAACAGGTGCTCCCCAAGGTGATGCACTAGGGCGTATGAATCCCTTATCAATATTCTCTTGGAGTTGCTTCTTCAATTCCTACAACTCAATTGGGGCCATTCTATAAGGTGTCTTTGAAATAGGAAAAGCACCCGGTACGAGTTCTATTGAAAACTCAACTTCACGATTTGGTGGAAGACCCGGTAATTCCTCCAGAAAGACATCATCAAACTCCCGTATGATGGGCATATTCTTAATCACGAGTTTCTCACAAAACATTTGAGATAAATAACCTTCATTTAGTGGAATCAATACCCATAAAATGGAAGAAATTTCCACTGGAAGGTTATGTTCATCCTTGCATTGATAGACAATCATAGATTGATCTGGAATATGAAATGTGACTTCCCTTTTTTGGCAATTGATATGAGCTCCGTATAAAGAAAGTCAATCCATACCAAGAATCACATCGAATACCACTATAGGAAGGATCACCAGATTTGCAGGAAGCACTTTCCCACAAACTTCGATCGGAGAAGAATTATAAACTTTTGATGCGACTGTTGTGCCATTAGGTGTTGTCACAGCTAACTCAACATCTAATTGTTGAGGTAATATGGTGATACCCTTAGAAAAGTCTTTAGAAATAAAAGAGTGGGTGGATCCAGAATCAAATAAAACATTTGCTACTTTAGAGTGGATGGTAAGTGTACCTTTCACTACTTTGTTATCGTACTCCACATCGCTGATAGAAATTGCATGTGACTTTCCTTTTTCTTTAGCCTTAAGAGTTTATTGACATCGACCATCATCATCAACCCTTGGATTTGGGCATTGATTGGCATAATGACCCATCTTCTTTCACTTGAAACATTGAAGTGTAGTAGGTTCATTCTGTGTATCCCGTCCTTTGTTTGCATCATTAGACATCTTCTTCCCATTATCGTGGCATTCAAATGCCCGATGACCTTCCTTTCCACATTTGAAACATTTACTTGTCCCTTTAAGACAACTCCCTCCATGTTTCTTTCCACACTTTGAGCATAAGGGAAAGCTCATATTCTTTTTAGTGTGCTCTTTAGATTTTCCTTTGAATTCCATTTTCCTCTTCTTATCAAACTCATATGACTGATGGGTTACTCCAATCTCCATCTCGACTTTAAGAGCACATCGAACGATTTCCTCGTAGCTATTGAAGTCCCTTATGGCTAAAACCCTTCGAAGACTTGGTTTTAAGACACTAAAGAATCGATCGATCTTACTCTCAGGTTGGATAATAATACCAGAAGCGTACCTTGCAAGTCTTGTAAAATTTGCTTCATAGGTACCAACAGATTCATCATCCCTTTGCTTCAGTTCAAGAAACTCTTTATCCATCTTTGTTCGGAGAATACGAGGGATGTACTTATTGAAAAATAGGTTCTTGAACTCGTCCCATTCCATGGACTCAATTTCATCCCTTGGCCTCATATTCTTGATAAGATTCCACCATTTATCAGCTTCTCCTTCCAAACGATATACCGCTAAGATGACTTTATCATGTTCAGAACATTGAAGAACTGAAAATATATTTTCATTGGTACTAATCCATTGTTCAGCCACTAATGGATCAGTTGAACCGCTGAAAAAAGGTGGATGCTGCCTCATGAAGGATTCAACATAATGTTGCTCCTTCCTTTGTTCGTTTCGAAGTCCTGCATGATTCATAGCTTGAGAAAGTTGTGTGATCATGGCTACAAGATTTTGCATTCCAGCTCCCATATCATTTGGTTTCTCAAGGGGACTGCATTAACACGGTTCCTTCAGGTTCCTGCCATTGACTAAAACCAAGAAGAATAGTGTGAGCAACACAAATTATAATTGGAAAACCACATAATTCAAGAATAAAATTTTCACGCTTAATGTCTTATCCTAGGTTATTCATGGCCATTTCTAAAACACTAAGATTGTGTTCTATGCTTAGAATTATCCTTAGGGTTCTTACTAAGGCTTTCACATCCTAGTTTCCAAAGTTTGACTATACCTTTCCTCTGATACCAACTATAACGACCCATACTTTACATACATTGTTAATACTTCAAAATTGAAGCACACTTATTACAACATATGACAAAACCACAAAGGACCATATAGGTATTGTGTCTTTAGAAACTGGGAAACATAAACAACTGGTTCATAAATATTCTACAGTGTCTCCCATTTATTTCATCATATCTAGGGTCCCTTTTAGCATATTCTACTTAATATCCATCTTCCTAACCTGGGGAAAGGAAAACATAAAAGGGTGAGCTCAAATGCTCAGCAAGGGCAAATAAAGGAAATAAAAATCATATCATATCTTTTTAAAAATCATAACCTGCAAAAGAGATCATAATATCTTAACATGGAATAAATCATAGAAGTGAAAATGAGATCCCCATAATCATAACATAAAACTTGAAACTTTGTGGCATGCACACATAATCATGGAAAATCATTTGTTGTTAGTCATGACTCATTGCCAAGACTATCTTAGCGGACAAAGTCCATTTATGAACCGAGTTCACTCCTCTTTTCAGTCCTGTATCACTGAACCGAAATAACCTTCTGTTCCATCCATGTCTATCTCATGAGATATAAATCTTTACCCAATGCATTGGAGGGATATATAGGTCCCACCCATCTTATAATGAATCCTTTCTTATGTGTGCCACATAATCATAAATCATACATCATCGCATAACACATGTAACAAAAATGGGATTCTTGAAACATCATGACATAATAAAACAAATCATATAAGGTAAATGACTTCATGAAAATAATTCCCTCACAACATAATCAAATAAATGTAATAATAGTGATAAAAATAGAACCCTTTATTATCTTAGAAGGAAAATAATTTTGATAAAACACTTGAAATCCATTCTTGAGGAAAATATCATTTCTTCATCAAAAACACTTTTCTTTTCTTAACATGTCATACAATTATAATCTAAAAGAAGTTGATTAAAAATAAACTTGAAAACTTGTAAAGGAAGCTTCTTAGAAATAATGTTTTAAAAATCCATTCATGTCGTATAAGTTAAAAAAAACATTCTTCGTACTTTTTTTGGAAAAGACAAAAAGTACCTCGTACGAAAAATGTCAAAAGATTCCTTTCATATATTTTACTAAAAACTCACCGAAGGGTAAAATTTGATTTTAACAATTTAATGTGGATGGATATAATATTACATATTGAGGAAACATGGATTTGGATGATAAAATACACCCCAGTAAATTCCAAAGTATAAACAATCTCGGATAAAAATGAGATTGTGATATTTCCCTTACCTTAGGTCTGACTTGCTTTGTAAGTGTCCGAACATCATGTATAATGATTTAAATAATGTTATTGACTTATTCCAGAAACATACTTATTTTTATGATATCATATATGGTCATATTCTTAGCTTCTTAGTAGTAATATTTCATTAGTTCTTGTTATTCGGGTGTTTATAACTTTTTGTTCTTATGCGTGTTTTGTCGAATAAATTCTTATTCTTATCTTTAGGTTATATATACCTAATTTCCAGAATGGTATTTGTGTAGTATATATCATATTCATTCATTCAATTCAATTATATAATCATTATGAAATGAAGATCATGTAGAACGAGTCGCATCACATCGTGGAGACAGTATTCCGTACGTACGCACGAGTGATGATATCATTCTTATGATCATGGAATTGTATTTAAGTGTATTTATACTATTTCAGTATCAATATCACTTTATAATAATCATATATAGTTACTCATTACACCATTATACCCATCCTTGTAAGGTGATGGTGGAAAATAGATTACACCACGGCGTGGAGACGGTATTCCGTACGTACGCACGCGCGGTGATTTCATTTTTCTGTAGGATGGATAGAAGGTGAATTAGGTATGTTTCATATTTATAATAACATATCAGTATGTAAGTAATACTGATGTTATTACTTTATCATGAAACAACTAAAGAATAATAATATGAAGAAGAAAGAAATTGAAAAGATCGGTAATGGATATTACCTCTTCTTTGAAATGCCTCTTTGAATCCTCCACTTAGGGAACTAAGATTGGTCTTTGAAGAAGACCAGGACCTCTAGGATTATTCTAGGGAAGTGGATAAGGTATTTTGGTAGGGGTTTTCCGAGCATGAGTGCTCAAATTGGTGTGAGGAGGAGGGGGAGTAGGTGCCCTTTTATAAGGGAGGAGAGGGGCACCTTAGGAATATCTCAAAATATTATTGTATATTAAAGTAAAAATCGGTTTATAATGGTTCCAAAGGGTCTTATTTCGAAGGTAAAGTGGGGATGGGTCGAAATCCTATCAACCAATAGGATTTAGACAAGTTTAGGTTGTTATTTTAACCTTATCAATTAGATTTAACTCTAAGTTAAATAATTTAACTTTTACCGTGACTTATTGTTTTCTTACACTATATGGTTAATAAACTTACTATAACATTCCAAACGAACCCCAAGTTGTTTATTATTAATATATATATCCTTATCTAAGACATTTGGCCGAACCTTAGATTTTTAGGAATAACATAACAATTAATAATATAATATTTTATTTAAAAACTATTTTGTTTCAATTTTGTCACTATTTGATATATGATTTTTGTGAAAGTCATAACAGAATTATATGTTCTAACCAAGTTTATTAAATCAACACTAATATATCATAGTAACCTAGGAAATTATTGGAATTCATAAAAAGTCTCAAATTACATTTATTTAGGCATTTATAACATCAATTATGTTAACATTTCCTTAAAAGGGTAATTACTGTATCATCGTTGTGTCATAAATAAATTAATTTATTTAAATTCTAAAAATTATAAATAAAATATCATTATGTAGTAAATCGTTTTATCTTTCTAATGAATATTTTTAATCGAATTTATCTTATGTATAAACCCATATTAAAAATGTTTTAGTTATTAAACTTTGATTTTAACTATTTTAACTATTCATTAAATAAAATAATATTAAATGTCATAATCTAATCCAAGTGGACCTAAATGGTCATATTATATTCATAAGGTTGTTTTTGGTCGAATTACACTTATCCAATAGAATTAGGACATGTGTTAGGGTAATAGTAATATCATATTTACCCTTAGTTACCCTATTTACTATTAACCGCGGTAAAAAAAGTAAAAAGTTACTATTCACCAAAAAATTATTTTTATCTCATTGAACCACATTTTACTTACTGATATCAACCGCGTCTGTCGGATTTTCGAAATTCTATTCACAAAAGCGGTAAAATTATGTTTTATGAAAAATTCATTTTTTAACCTACCACTTAGTGGTTTCACTATTCATCAAAAATTGAAAGTTTTCGGAAAAATACCAAAATTTCACCCTAGGCTAATTTCGGTATTCCGAATCTAAAAATGAAGTACATTTTGAAAGATAAAATCAAAAAGTGGTTATTACTATTCATAACGGCTATTTTAAATAATATATTAATAGCATATCGTTGTTTAGTGAAACTCGGTATTGCGTACAACGCAAGCTATCGAGAAAGGTCGCGATTGCGTGTAAAGTAAGCCAAGCTAGTGTGTAGTGAAATATTCCTTTGATGATATATATAACATAAATGTCTCGGGTGTTACAGTCTATCCATGAAAAATTAAGGAGCCAAAGAAGGATGATGTGGAGCTATAAAATAATTCTATAAAATTTCAATAGTTTTACCTTTACCAGAATGGGATGATAAGTTTCAGGAACCAAGTATGTGTTCCTTCTATACAATATTTGAAAAAAGATATGACAAAAAATTACCATAGTTCATTATTATATATTCATCTTGGAAGTATGAAGACACATAGGGACTTGAAAGAATATTTCTTATGGAATGGCATGTAGATAGATATCATAGATTTTAAATCTCAAGAATTGGTATACCAATATGTTAATTTACAATGAAAAAAGTAAAAGGGTATTTTGTTTCCATTACACATAATAGAATGGAAATGGAGAACATCACTTTGGATTTATTTCATTGGACTACCCAAAACCACCTAAGGGTTTAATGCTATGTGGGTGGTATTGGATCACCGTACTATGTAAGCACACTACATCTCTATCAGATAAAAATTATATGTGGATAAATATTCTATGATATAAATTGAGGAATTAGTAATGTTACATGGATTACCACATTCAATTGTATCATACTAGGATCTAATTTTCAAATCAATGTTTATGTTTTCTTTTTAACATGCACGTGATAGAAAATTGATTTTTAGAACAAAATATCATATTCAGACATCTAGTCAGTCTGAAAGAACAATTAAAACAATGGAGGATATACAAAATCATGTTCTCTTGATTTTAAATGTGGTGGGATCAGCACCGTCCTCTTCTTGATTTTTCATACAGCAATATCTTTTACTCAATCATTTAGAAAGATCCTTATGAATCCCCATGTGGTATGAAATATAGTGAAAAAAAATTCTAGGATGAGGTCGCATTAATAAATTTAATGGGACTTGAGATCATTGATAAATTGGTCGAGAAGGTTAGAATCATTCCGTAGTATATCATAGAAGCACTAAGTCATCAGAAAAGAAATATAGGTAATAGACAATGTGATATGGAGTTTGATGTTGGTGAAAATGGGTTTCTAAAAACCTCACCCTTGAAGAATGTTATGATATTTGAGAAGAATGTGAAACTAATCCCTAAATATATTTCCTTTTGAAATTCAAAATCATATCATAACATTACCATATCAATTAGAACATCCTCCAAATCTATCTCAAGTAAATGATTTCTTCCATTTATCTCTCTTTTGGAAATACATAACTGACCCCTCACATGTACTTAACTCATAGGTCATACTTCCGTAGTATGATCTTTCTTATGAGTAACAACCAAATGAAATTATAGATCATATAGAAAAATTTCTACAAAAAAATTCTACCCACCTTATCAATTTTTTGTTGAGAAGTAATTAGTTATTGGAAGATATGTTGGAACTTGAGGATATTAAGATGTTAATGTATTATCAATGTAAAGACCTATAAATTTCAAGGAAAATTTTTTCATAAATACTTTGGAATTTTAGGAGTCTGTGGCTTCTGACAGCACCTTATTCTGAGGCCCGGTGTGACTGGAATTAATTTCTGAAGTTTAGCTCAGGTACATTCAGTAAACGAATGAGCAGGTTTTTTCTATCTTTTTTACTGGTGCTCGGAAATGAAATCTGAGGGTGTTGTTGAACTCACAATGTCGGTAATTTCTTAAGGGGACCTTTACCGTAGTTTCATTTACATGGGATGTGAAATTAAATTTTTTTGATTAAATATGAAGTGAATAAAAATTGTGGGACAATTTGTATTGTATATCTATGTGGTTAAATCCTACTAAGGGGAGTTGGGGTGGAACACACAAGCACCCAACTACCCATGTGAGGATATTGGTGAGGTGAGGCCCACACGAGCCCCAAAATTTCACTTTCTCTAAACCCATTAAACCCCCCATCCCCCTTAAACTCTTTTGTTTAATGTTGGCAACCTCCCTTGAATTTAATAGAGTAACTCTTCATATCCCCACTATCCCTCTTTAATTATTTCCAACACACAGTTAATTAATTAATTGAACCTTATCTATTAAATGAATTAAGTGTTTGATTTTTAAATTTTGAATTCATGGATAAATAAAATAAAATAAGGAGAAGCCATATTTTATTTTGTGCAGAATTTTTGTGTGAGGAGGAATTGGGAGAATGATAGTGTTTTTGAAGGATTTCTTCCTCAACGAAGAACGCCAACTCTCTGATGAAGAACATCGACTCGGAGACACTGGTTTCTCCGTCCTCCTCTTCCTCCGTGACAAGGGAGGAGACACCGATGCAAGAACTCGCCAATGACATCATGCCTTACAATATTCTCTCCATGTCAAAAAGGGGAGACGACGTTACCTCCTCTGGTGCTTTTCAACGTCGCTTACAAAAACCTCATCCCGTGACACCATCTTCCATGACGTCCGATGTTTGACTTCTTTGTGGAAGTAGGGGTTTATTCTTGAATGTGGATGTTTATGTACCCCGTACTCATTGGAAATCATTGTTAAATATGGATGATTTCAATCATTTTACATGGAGTGTGCGGGCCGAATGAACACAGCCTGAAAACCCTCCGTTTTTTTGTTTATTATTTCATAATTGGCAATTGGCGGCGAAGGAAGCACGGAGTTGTTGCGCCGTACTGGGAACGTGGCGAAGGGGACCGGAACCGTCACACCGGTTGTGTGGGAAGAACAGCATCCCGCTACATGGGCCGCTTCGGAGGAAGAACCGGCCGGCCCGTAGGCCGGCCGGGCGAAGAGGAGTCGCGACGCTAAAAGGGCGCAACACTAGATAACCAGCCGGCCTGTCGGGAGGCCAGGCAGAGCTGGACTGCAGAGCCAAGAGGGTGCTACGCTGGAAGACTTGCTTCCCACCCATACGGGTCTTGTGCGCTGAAGACCGACCAGTCTAGTCGGCCAGTTTCGAGAAGTCCCCCCCCCCCACCCATGGAACCCGCTCGGCTTCGGCCAACCCGCTCGGCTTCGGCCGAGCCAGCCAGGCCGCGCGCCCAGCCGGTTCATGCTAGGCCTGCCCGATCCGGGCCGCACTGGGCCGGGCGGCACCCTGCCGGGCCGAACCGGGCTACTTCGGGTCGGGCCGGGCAGCATCCCTTCGGGATGAGTTGATTATTTTATTCGGACCGGTCTGACACTGCTACTGGGTCGGACCCGTCATACTGGGTCAACCTGACCCGTCGGCCCACTAGGCTAAATGTGTCGGGCCTGTTAATCACTTAAACGGGAATAACTTAAAGACCGTGTGTTTGATCGATGCGCTGTCTGTGGAACTAGGACCCTTTCGACGAGTTGGTTCTTTTTCGATACTCTTAGTGAGTTTTGGATTAATTTGGATATAAGCTGGGCTAGAAACGAGCATATTTCTAACTTGGCCCCAGGGAAGTAAAATCCAATATCTCTCAGACCAGGCGTTCGATTGACACGCAATCTGTTGTGTTGAGTTCCTTTTGATGAGATGGAACATCGAAATACATCAACTCTAGACTTCTTGATATTTTATGTATATAACCCCCTTGGATCGTGGAGTGGACCCTCCCGGAATAAAGCATGTTGTGTGCGGGAACCCTAGAGCTGGCTGCGAATGTGACGACGATGACTACTGTACTTGTATCCTACGTGGTTTCGACAGTGAGGACGACTGTACCTGGATCCTCCGTGGGTTCGGCAGTGATGACCACCGTACTTGGATCATACGTGGGTTCGGCAGTGATGGTTACTATACTTGGATCCTACATGGGTTCGGCAGCAACGACTTCTGTACGTTGATCCTACGTGGGTTCGACATGGGAGATGATTCATATGCTAAATCTATCATCTCCACCCCTCTTCGTGATTAGTATATCTGTGTGAGATGAGTCTTGAATTTCAGTCATTATCATCGATGTGATTGACTTTATTTCCTGTGTGGATTGGGTTGTGCTTTCCTGTGTGGACTGGGATATAATTGGGCTCGTGAGTTTTAAGCCGAACTGGAATTGATGACTTAGGTATATGTATGGGCATATACCTAAGTTGAGTTGGTTGATACTTTGTGTTTGTATCTTTCCTTTTTGGTTAATCCTTTGTGGATTCTGGTAGACCTTCGGGAGTCTTGGGGTCCCTACTAAGTATCGTATACTTTCCCCTTCATGGTCTATGCCTGCACTACATTATGTTGGAGGCAGATGATAGATAGCACTGATCGAGGTGGAGTCTTGTGGAGCGGGACGGTACCTGGAGGTGGACCACTTGGCGTGACGTACACGGAGTGGACGGCCGTACCCGAGGAGCTGAGGAGACCACTTGTACCAACCCTTTAGGTGGGATATCCAGAGGATGATATAGTGGTTGCTAGTTTACATTACTGCACCTATTCTTTATTTACTATTGTACTGTACTTTTAGTTGGGTTTGTGTTCTGGACCATTTACTTTCCAACACTTACTTTTTTACTCTATTTACTTAGTGTTTAATTCATATTTCGTACACTGTTGTGTTTGATTACTTATATAAAATCAATTCCTTCCTTTTTATCGGGATTTATGCCTATGGTGCTAGTCGCCAGCCCCTGGCCTATGGAAGGCGGGATTGGGGTAGTCACGGCACGGGCCCCGAGGACGGGTCGTGAAAAATTGGTTTCAAAAGAGTATGTTCTACCGCAGAACTCAGGACTTTGATATTTCCTTCTGTGAAAGAAATAGTGTTAAGATTATTGACTGTGGTTTTTAGTCCAGGGATTCCAGTGTTGGTGTGGTGGCTGACGTATCCATACACCAGGACCTTGACTTCTAATTTCCGACTCAGTGCACGAAAACACTGATTGCGTGTGTGTTCCAAGAGTTTTCTTTGTGGTCTATTTGTGTCAGCTCACCAGGTATACAGTTTAATCATGGCGCACCTGTTACTTTTTAGGATGGCCCCATGTAGGTAGCCAGCTAGGGTTCCGAGATTTTTGAGAGATGGCAGGCCACTGTACGATGAGGCCTTGGTGTAGGGCCCATTATAGTGGAGGCACCGGTGGTACCTCTACCTGTTGGGCCACCGATACCACCCACCCCAGCATTGGGGAGTGCACGCTGCCTGAGTGCGTTGCATGAGTTTCAGCGACAATGGCCGCCCAGGTTCCGCAGAGAAACGGATCCCCAGGCAGTTAAGGATTGGTTAGAGGCTATCGTTAGAGTCTTCAGATTGGTAGGCACACCAGCAGACCTTATGGTGATCCTTTCCACGAGTCTACTGCATGGAGCAGCAGGTAGATGGTGGAGCATGATGCTCCAGGTTCACGATGAGGCATCACAACATTGGATGGACTTCCAGTGCCTTTTCCGCTCAGAGTTTTTTTCGGCCACCCTCTGTGTGGTGTGCATCCAGGAATTACTACAGCTGTGGCAGGGTTGCATGACAGTAGCCCAGTACTCGGATAGATTTACCGACCTCTCACGCTATTCCACGGACATGGTACATGACCCATTCTTCCGGGCCCGGACCTTCGAGCAGGGACTGAGGCATGAGATCAGGGTTTCGATGATCTCACTCAAAATTCTGATGTAGACCGGAGTACTGGAGCGAGCCCTTCTTGTAGAGGGCCTCATTGCTGAGCCTACGCCAGAAGCGAGGCCTACCGCAGGGCAACACGTAGCGGAGTCTTCTGTAGCTGGTATTAGACAAATGTCTCTGAGGTCCAAGTGGACCAGGCCATCAGGTGGGAGACCACAGGATACTGGTTCAGATGTACGGGGAACATGCAGTACAGCCAGTCATATGAGAGGCAGGTAGTGCTATGCATGCGGTGGGTAGGGCCACATGGCTCATGACTACCTGACCCACCATGCAGAGGAGTAGCAGACGGTTGAGTGACCACCCAGGTAAAGGCAGAGGTTTGACCATGGCAGTCTGCAGGGAGCTAGTGGACGAGGAACAGGAGCTGGCCGAGCCGCAGGTGGTGGACGATGCTTCGAGGCTCTACCACCATCACCACTAGAAAAACCACCCCGGCCACATGTAGTTGGTATACATGGGGAAGCCTTAGCTCCAGGATGTCGAGGCCTACAACCACGGTTCACCTGATATGATTCGAGGTATTATCTATGTGTACTCCACCCTTACTGCAGTTCTTATAGACACGGGATCAAGTCATTCATTCATTTCCGCTGCCCTTGTTCGGAGGTTGGAGATTCCGAAAGAGTTGTTGGCTCGATCCTTATAGCTAGAGACTCCTACGGGAGTAGACTCGATGATTATGTACTGGTGTAAGCAGTGTGAGATTACTCGAGGAGGCGAGATCTTCGGCTGGGATCTTCTTGTAGTGGCGTCGAGGCTTTACGACGTCATCTTGGGCATGGATTGGCTATCTACTATTCATGCCTAGATTGACTGTATTAGGTTCAATGTGCGGTGTGTCCGTACAGAAGGGAGCAGGTTCACCTTCACTGGCAAGAAGGGAGCCTTTGCAGTGCAGGATGGACTTATGCAGAGGAGGGGGCAGCCGATCACATATCAGTTGGGTAGTCCAGTCCTCAGAGCGGTTGATGTGCAGAGTCCGATTTTTCTTGTTGAGGTGGATCAGTATGCGGACGTTCTCTCTGATGACATTCCAGGACTACCTCCTCGCAGAGAGGTAGACTTCTTTATAGACTTGTACCCCGGGACTACACCGATATCTACTCCCGCATATCGGATGGCTCCTGCTGAGCTTCGTGAGCTGCGGGTACAGCTGGAGGACTTGCACAGCAAGGGACTCATCTGACCCAGTGTTTCACCCTGGGCTTCTCCGATTTTTTTCACCAAGAAGGCGGATGTGAGCTTACAACTATGTGTCGACTACCGTCGTTAGAATTAGGTGACTATAAAGAACAAGTATCCACTCCTGAGGATTTATGACTTCTTTGATTAGCTCAAGGTAGCATGATTGTTCTCGAAGGTAGACCCCAGATCAGGCTATCATCAGCTCAGAGTTGAAGACGAGGATGTGCAGAAGACAGCCTTCAGGTGTTGGTATGTCCACTATGAGTTCATTGTTATTCCCTTAGGTGTAACCAACACTCCAGTAGTGTTCATGAGTCTCATGAACAAGATCTTCTAGCTTTACCTCGATCGATTTGTCGAAGTCTTCATCGACGACATACTGATTTACTCAAAATCTGAGGAGCATCACGTCTACCACTTGCAGGTTGTACTGGACACACTCTGAGAGCACCAGATTTATTGTAAGCTCTCGAAGTGTCAGATATGGATTCTAGAGGTCCAATTCTTGGGGCACATCATCTCTGAGGTGGGAGTTTCTCTGGATCCTACGAAGATCAAGGCAGTACTTGCTAGGGAGCCACCTAGGAGTGTGACAAAGGTGCAGAGTTTCCTAGGTTTGGATGGGTACTATCGAATATTTGTTCCAGACTTATCTGGAGTTTCAAAACCACATTCAGATATAAAGAAGAAGAGGAAACCCTTCGTGTGGTCAGTTAGATGTTATCAGAGCTTCTAGGATCTGAGACAGAGATTGACTAGTGCACCCATCATGAGGCTACTGGAGGAGGTGTTAGGGTACGTAGTTTACTGCAATGCATCAGGGACCGGACTCGGGTGGGTCATGATGCAGGAGCAGCAGTGATTGCTTATGGTTCACAATAGTTGAGGCAGCACGAGCAGAACTATGCTTCCCATGACCTGGAGTTTGCAGTTGTGGTCTTCGCCTTGAATATGTGGGGACACTATCTAATGGGTGATCTCTTTACAGTCTACTATGACCACTAGAGTCTCAGGTACATCTTCTCACAGAAAGACCTGAACCTAAGACAGCGATTATAGCTTGAGTTCCTCCAGGACTATGACTTTGAGATAGTCTATACTTTGGGGAAGGGGAACGTAGTAGCTTATGCTCTCAGAAGGAGATCGGGAATTCAGCTACTTGGAGAGGAGACAGAGAAGCTAGCCATTTTGTAGATATCATTCATCGATTGAGAAGGAGCAGCCTTTCTACAGTCACTCACAGTCACTCCTTCACTACTTCAGCGGTTCAGGGAGGCATAGCATGGGGACGTTGACTGTGAGGTGCAACGTGCTCAGATATCCTCAGGGCTGGCACCTGATTGATTTTCTGTTGGAGGAGAGCACATCATCCTCTTCAGAGGATGTACCATGGTACCAGTTCCATTACAAGAGGAAGTAACGGGGGAGTTTCTCACTTACCCTCTATCAGTACATCCTAGAGGAGTGAAGATAAACCATGACCTTAGACGACTGCACTGGTGGCCGATTATGAAGAAGGTTGTGGCAGAGTTCGTTTCACGATGCCTCACCTACTCACAGGTGAAGGGAGAGCACCAGGTACCGGCAGGCTTGGTGCATCACTTAGAGATCCCGAAGTGGAAGTGGGACAAGATATCTACAGATTTTGTGATGGGGCTCCCACGTACTTCCAGAGGACACCACTCCATCTTGGTGATCGTAGAACGACTCACCAACTCGGCCCACTTCCTACCAATCAGAGAGCAGGGCTCAGTTGAGAGCTTGGGATGCCTTTATGATCAAGAGATCATTCGACTTCATGGGGTTCCATAATCTATCATCTCTGATTGAGATGCTCGCTTTACATCTCGGCTTTAGAAGGGGTTGCAGGAGGCTTTTGGGACGCAGCTACTCCTTAGCACCGCCTTTCACCCTCAGACGTATGGCCAAATGGAGTGGACCATTCAGACACTCAAGGACATCCTCTGTGAATGTGTCATTGACTTTGGTCACAGTTGGGAGGATCACCTACCCTTGGTGGAGTTTGCGTACAACAAAAGCTACCACTCCACCATCGGGATGGCACCATACGAGGCATTGTACGACTGACCTTGCAGTTCACCTCGGTACTAGGCAGACCCTGGGGAGTCAGCACTTGTAGGACTAGAGATGGTCCAGGCAACGAAATAGAAGGTGAATATCATCTAGGAGTGGATAAGGACATCACATAGGAGACAGAAGTCATATGCTGATAGGAGGAAGAGACCAATGGAGTTCGAGGATGGAGACCACGTTTTCTTACGGGTCTCACCTCGATGTGGATTACAGATATTTCACCGAGGTGGCAAGTTATCTCCACGCTTCGTCGGACCATTCTAGGTCCTCAGTAGGGTAGGATGGGTGGCTTACCGTCTAGACCATCCACCTCAGTTGCACTGGGGGCATGATGTTGTCCATGTATCTCAGTTGAGGAGATACGAGCATGACCCGATGCAAATCATCGACCACGGGGAGCTAGATATTGATGAAGAGGCTACATTCATGAAAGTTTCGATGGAGATCGTTGATCGACAGGAGTGGGTACTATGTAGATTGTCGATTCCTCTAGTGCACATTCGTTGGTAGCATGGGAACCTCTAGGAGAGCACATGGAAGCAGGAGGCTCATATGCGTGCATAGTATGCTCATTTGTTTCTCTAGTTTATGATGTAACTTTATGGGGACGTAAAGTCATGAGGTGGGAGTAATTTAAAGCCCCGGAAATTTCAAGGAATTCTTTCTTAAATACTCTGAAATTTTAAAAGTCTGTGGCTTCTAATGGCACCTAATTCTAAGGCCCAGTGTGCCCGGAATCAATTTCCGAAGTTTAGCTTAGGTACGTTCAGTAAACGAACGAGAGAGTTTTTTCTATATTTTGAAATGGTGCCTGGAATTGAAATCCTAGGGCTCCAATGAACTCGCAATGTCGGTAATTGCTTAAGGGGACCTTTACCGTAGTTGATTTTGAATGGGACGTGAAATTAAATTTTTCGGATTAAATAAGAAGTGAATAAAAATTGTGGGAAAATTTTTATTTTATATCTAGGTGGTTAAATCCTACATGGGGGAGTTGGGGTGGAACCCACAAGCACCCAACTACCCATGTGAGGATACTGGTGAGGTGTGGCCCACACGAGCCGCAACCTTCCACTTTCTCGAAACCCTTTAACCCCCCCCCCCCCCATTAAACTCCTTTGTTTAATGTTAGCAACCCCCCGTGAATTTAATTGCATAACTCTTCCTCTCCCAACTCTCCCACTTTAATTCTTTCCAACACACACATAAATAATTAATTAAACCTTATCAATTAAATGAATAAAGTGTTTGATTTTAAAATTTTGAATTCATGGAAAAAGAAAATAAAATAAGGAGCAGTCTTATTTTATTTTTGTTAGAATTTTTGTGTGGGGAGGAATTGGGAGAACACTAGTGTTTTTGAATAACTTATTCCTCAAAGAAGAATGCCAACTCTTCGATGAAGAACATCGACTCGGCGACCCCAGTTTCTCTGTCCTCTTCTTCCTCTACGACAAGGGAGGGACACCGATTCGGGAACTCACCAATGACGTCACGCCTTACAGTCTTCTCTCCATGACAAAAATAGGAGACGTCGCTTCCTCCTCGGGCGCTTTATGACGTCGCTTACAAAAACCACATATCGCGACGCCGTCTTCTGCGACGTCCGATGTTCGAATTCTATTTTAAGGTAGGGGTTTATTTATGAAAGTGGATGTTTATGTACCCCGTACTCCTTGGATATCGTTGTTAAATATGGCCGATTTCTATCATTTTATGCGGAGGGTGCGGGTAGAACAAAGACGGCCCAAAAACCCTCCTTTGTTCTCATTTATTATTTTAGAATTGGTAATTGGCGGTGAAGGAAGCATGGCATCGTTGCGTCGTGCCGGGAACATGGTGAAGGGAACCAGCTCCATCGCGCCAGTTGTGTGGGAAGAACCATGGCCCGCTACATGGGCCACTTCGGCGTAATAACCAGTCGACCGACCAGGCGAAGAGGAGCCATGATTCCAGGAGGGTGTCGCACTAGAGGATCGCCTGGCCCGTTGGCCAGCCGGGCGGAGCTAGACCGCGGTGCTAGGAGGGCGATGCGCTAGAAGACCGGTGGCCCGCCCATGTGGGCCGCGTGCACAGAAGACCAGCCGGTCTGGCTGGTTGGTTTGGGGAAGGGCGGCGCCGCCGGTGTGGAAAACCGAGCCCCCCCCCCCCCCCCCCCGTGGAATCCGCTCAACCAGTCGGGCCGCGCCGCGCCACTTTGGGTCAGGCTGCGCCCCTTCGGGCCTAGTGTAGTATTTTCTTCGGACCGGTCTGACACCCCTACTGGGTCGGACTCATCAAACTCGGTCAACCCGACCCGTCATCCCACTGGGCTAAACGGGCCGGGCCTCTTAATCACTTAAATGGGAATAACTTAAAGACCGTGTGTCTGATCGACGCGTCGTCTGCAGTAGTAGGACCCTTTTGACGAGATGGTTCTTTTTCAATACTCGAAGTGAGTTTAGGATGAATTTTGATATATTCCAGGTTAGAAACGAGGGTATTTCTAACCGGGCCCCTAGGACAGAAAAGCCAATATCTCTCAGACCGGGCGTCCGATTGACGCGCCGTCTTTTGCGTTGAGTTCATTTTGACGAGACAGAAATTTGAAATACAATAACTCTAGACTTCGTGACTGTTGATGTATCGACCCCCCTTGGATCGTGGAGCGGACCCTCCTGGAATCGTGTGTGCTATGTGTGGGAACCCTAGAGCTGGTTGCGACTACGACGACGATGACGACTGTACTTGGATCCTACATGGGTTCAGTAGTGAAAATGACTGTACTTGGATATTCCGTGGGTTCGGAAGCAATGACGACTGTACTTGGATCCTACGTGGGTTTGGCAGCGATGGTTACTGCACTTGGATCCTACATGGGTTCGGCAGCATCGACTTCTGTACTTGGATCCTACGTTGGTTCAGTGGGGGAGATGATTCAGAGCCTACATCTATCATCTCTACCCCTCTTCGTGGGTAGTATACCTATTTGAGCTGAGTCTTGACTTTCAGTCATTATCATTGATGTGATTGACTTGCTTTCCTGTGTGGACTGGGTTGTGCTTTCCTGTGTGGACTGGGATGTACTTGGGCTCATGAGTTAGAGCCGAACTAGAATTGATGACTTAGGTATATGTATGGGCATATACCAAAGTAGAGTTGGTTGATTCTTTATGTTTGTATCTTTCTTTTGTGGTTCATCCTTTGTGAATTCTGGGAGTCCTTCGGGGGTCTCGCGGGCCCTACTGAGTATTGTATACTCACCCCTGTACGGGCTATGCCCGCACTACGTTGTGTTGGATGCAGACGACAGACAACACTGATTGAGGTGGAGTCTTGTGGAGCGGGACGGTACCTGGAGGTGGACCACATTGCGGGGCATACACGGTGTGGACGGCCGTACCCAAGGAGATGAGGAGACCATTTGTACCCACCCTTCAGGTGGGATATCCGGAGGATGACACATTGGTTGCTGGTTTACTTTACTACAACTGTTTTTTCTTTACTATTGTACTGTACTTTCAGTTGGGTTTGTATTCTGGCCCATTTACATTCCAACACTTACTTTTGTACTCAATTTACTTAGTGTTTACTTCATCTTGAGTACTCTATTATGTTTGATTACTTATATAAAGTCAATGCCTTCCTTTTTATCAGGATTTACACCTATGTTCCTAGTCGCCAGCCACTGGCCATTAGAAGGCGGGCTTGGGGTAGTCATGGCACGGGCCCCAAGGACAGGTCGTGACAAACATTTTTTTACCCGAGTAATTAATTTGATGGGAAAAATTATTTTAATGGGTAGAATGTATCACCCAAGTTTTTATGAACCTTTTTTTCTTAAATAAATTTCTTTTTATTTATTTTTTTCCATACGCTAATTCAAAAATTCATTTCAAATTGAACCAACTTGGAAAACATTACACTGAATATCGACTCTGCGTACATTACATGCAACATCGCCATAACATACGTTACATAAAACAATATGTTTCTAAGATACTTCATTTTATTGTTATAATTATTTAAATGAGATAATAATAACATTGACATTTAAAAAGTAATATGAATAGTAAAAACTACTTTTTAAATACTTTTTTATGATAAATTTATATAATTTATATATATTAATGAATAATGATATAATTTTTGGTAAAGACCTTATATGTTTGCAAGTTCAATTTTTTCAAATGAACTTCGTTTAATGCATTTCTATGAAAAATAACAAAATTAATTTTGATACAAAATTTGAAATTGACTATGAAAAAATAATAAATCATTTTTAAATTTATAATGTGTAAATTATCATTCAGTTATATTTTGGTATAATTCTTAGGAACCTCATTTTTTGATAAATATTGTAAAATTGTGAATTTTAATCCAAAAATGATTTTTTATATAAATTATTTTTATGGTAAAGTTATATTTTAATTTGTTTTCAATTATAAATTAGATAATATATTTATAAAAAACCCAATTTGGGTTATTTTAATCAATTTTAATTTGAAATTTAAAATAAAAACATAACCAACATTGGAACATTTTTACTTAAAAAACATCCATTGTCAACCCGACAATGGGGTTAAATTTAAATTGATTTATACCATTTATTTGGCTTTAATTTCTGAAAATGGATTCCAAATTTTTAAGAATCACAATTTATAATATTAAATAATATTAACGTAGCATTTTACGAAAAATAATAGTGAAATTGATTGAAATTAATTATAGCGATTAAGAGAAAAATTAACATAACATGGGAATAAACCTTAAATTTAAGATACAAATGACATAGAAACTTGTGGATGATCCATTTTATGGAAACATTTCAACCCTATTCTACATATTTTGGATTTGGTTCATTAATGGATTCACATTCAACTTAAAAACGTGGATGGAATTCTCACATCAAATTTTTACAAGAGGGCCCCTCCTCCTGCACAATAAAATGGCCTCCTCTCATCCCACTTCCTCACACTACTCAAACGACATAGGTACAGAAAATATCATCCAAATTAAATCCTAAAAATTCATATATTTGAACTATAATTTTATCCTTGGGTGTAAAGTTATCCAAGGAATCCTTTTGTGCAAATGAAAAGGAGTTACCCAATTTAGAATGATACACATTCCAACAATCACATGTCTTTATTGATTTTTACACTACATAAAATATATTTATTCCAAGTTCATATAATGATACAAGTATCATAAATATGCATATCTTTTATTAATTGTTTTACCTATACATATACACACATACATCTAATGGGAAATGAACATTTTTTTTATGTGTACAAAGAACTACCTCCTCACAAAACAATGATTTTTTATTTTTCCCTTTACCGCCAATCATGGTGGAAATTATGATGAAAATTATTTTTATATATTTTATATAATTTATTTATTATTTATTTATTATTATTCAATAATTTTATGACACATGTATTTTTTTACTTTCCATTTGGTGTGAATACGATAATCTCAATGGAGTAAGTGTCGACTATTGCCCCATCAAAACGATGTGATTCATAAAAAGACTACATGGAAACTATTAATAATGAGTTTATTGACTCTATAAGATATAAATGATATTAATTCTATGTTATTTATAATATATATATACATATATTTCATTTTATTTATTTATTTCAATTTGAAAAAAAACGGAAACAATGTCCATGTGTATATATGTGTTACCATGTCCACAAACTATGTATTTCATTTATGAACTATATATTCAATAAATGATTATAAAAATATATAATTAATATAAATTATATTTATATCATGTTTTAAATTCTTTAAATAATGATATAATTGTAATGATAATGATATTACAAATATATACAATGTGAAGAACAAAGCAGATATTACCCAAAGAAAAAAATATAACACTGAATTGTCAACAGGAATGAAATATAAATTCATTCAAAACTTTATAACATATTAGATAAATTAATATGGTTATATATTAGTTTTATAACAAAAATATATTTATTATATTCTATTTTTTTAGGATTAATATGGGAGTCAAGACACAATGTATGGGGATTTCATAACACAAATTATATCCATGGTATACATGCTTTATTCAAAACCAATTCCTTTTGTGTGGTTTGTATAATTCCCATTTATATATTAAATTATTATTATAATAATATTTATGGTTATTTAATTATGCATTATAGAATCATTATTTCATGTGTTTAATGTTTCAAAATCTATCATGTCGGTAAGACAATTATGTCTCAATTTTTCTTCTTTGAGACACATGTTTTATTGTGAACCTATCGTATTTTTCAAGGTGTACATATTTCAATTTAACATGTTATAAATGTAATATACATTATACCAAGGTATTTTAAACTTCATGTAATATCATTTTATTACATGGAGATTATGAGTCTAGGATACCATGTAGTAATATTTTATTATCCAATCCCATCGTTTATCATTATTATTTACAATTATGATTCATTTATTGTAATATTATTATCAATATCTCAATAAAACTACTGTGTTTCATACCACTATATTTATTCCTGGTTTATTTATGTATTATTACCGATTTTACACAATTTAGTTCTTATTATAATTAATAAAATATGACAATATTTTTATCTTCGGTCGGAAATCTATTTTATTAAAAATCATGTTTTCAAAAATGTTTTCAGATGTTCATTTATGATAATTTTCCTGGAAAAAAGTGTTTCCAAAATGTTTTGTGTTTTTAAAATATTCCATTATACGTTTTCAAATAATTTATCAGAAAAAATGTTTTTATAATAATTTTTATTTTTTAAAATTAATTTTTCAATGCAGAAATAATATTTTTCTCATGAAATGTTATTAAAGTTCCATTGAAAATAATTTCCCATCTATGGTATCATTAATTGGTGTTACTCATGCATTTATATGTAATGTATTCAATGTTAAAATTCATATTCTTTCTTTAAATGGTTTTGGTTTTTATATCATGATGTTAATTAAACTTTTTTCACTTCCATATGTTACATTATCTTGAAACCTACTTCCTTTCGTCGGTTATGATTTGATGAAATAATTATGAAACCTATATTTTTTCATAGGTTAAGATTTGATTAAATTTTTATAACACCTATTTCATTTCATGGATTGTGATATATTTATTTATGAATATTTGGATCATGTATGTAGGATTCCATTATGAGATGGGGGACCTATATCTCCCTCTAATGCATTAGGGAAAAAAGTATATATCATTATATAGAGATAGAAATAACAAGAAATTAATTCAGTTTAGCATCAATGTTCTAAAATAGAGAGTAAACTCAATTTACTAATACACGGCTGGAATGGGGGGTGGACCTTGTTCGGTAATCGATATTTTCCACTAAGCTTGCATAGGAAGCAATGCCTTTGATACTATTAATATCAATATATATGCTTATGTGTTTTCCAAAATTTATTCTTTATTCATATTTTCTTTATTTTATGGTTTCTATTCTTTGTTTCCTTGAGATTCATATATTATGGACTTCCATGCCTTATTCAATGATTCATGTTTAAGATCATTGATATACAGGGTATGATCTGTACTCATAAACTAATGATTATTATTATACATATATATCTCCCTTGTTTACCGGTGATGAGAATCTCATATCATGCTATTTTTATGAACGCTTCCCCCATGTTATGATTATATGTATTTTTTCATGTGTCTATGAATGGTGATAGTAAAGAACAACCTAGTGGGAGATGATATATCTCATCTATGTAACGGTGTTTCTGTGTCCATGTTTCAAAAGAAACATTACTTGTATAGTCATTGGGTGTATCTTTGTATAATGCTTTGTGTATTTAGAAAAAGTTATTTGATGTTAATGTATGAAAAACAAGGTTTGTCGTTGGTCAATGGAATTACATAGATAATATGAAAATGAAAACAAAAAAATATCAACCTAACAAAAAATGTAAAAAATTGAATAATATTATTTAGGTTTTCAATCATAACACTAATTTTACTCATTATATTATTTATAAAATTTTAACCATGGTTAAGGACAACGTTATAATTAAAATTTCTAGTATTATTCATTTTTCAAATATACATAAAATTGTCCATAATTATTTAATGAAATTTTGAAATACCCAAATAATGATATATAATTTTGTTCCCACAATTTATTCATGGTATTGGCATTCTTCTTCATTATTTTAATATAATCTAATTTCATAAGGATTATTAATTCATTATAATTAAACATTTACACAATAAATTAAATATGAATTTTGGGATATGAAATTTCAAAATGATAAGCTAAAATTATTACTGAATGGAGATGATGAACCAATGAACAAATACCACAAATAATTTTATCCCATATAAAAAACATCAATTCCAAAGTGTATCCTCGATAATGTAGAGATAAATTGAAACATATCCCCTATAATGATAATAATAAAGGTAATAATTTAAAAATGATTGATTAAATGTGTTATGAAAAAAGTGGAATATAAAATAATGTATCCTTTGATTTAATTGGACTTATTGGGTTATATTAGATCTTTTGATACATATGTAAATGATCGATAAGCACCAACAATTGATCTACATTCATCATTGTATTTAGGGGAACCCAAATGATGAACAAGATAGATGATTGGGGTTGAATTTATAAAAACAAATTCCATTAACAACAAGGGATTTCAGAAAGAATAAGAATAATTTAGAATGGTTTTTAACATGATATTTTTTTATTTTTTAGATTTTAAATGCATCCACTAAATCTATTAACCTTTTAACCCCTAAAAATTTCAGTACTCTTCATCTGAAACAATGTTTCTTTATACATGTATGATTTTTCCTCAAAACCCACTCCAGATATCACAAAAAAATAATTTAACCTTATTATGGTTTTTATTTCTTCCCTTTAAACTTTTATATAACATATCAATGAATTTCATTAAAATATTATATATAGAAACATTGTATCAAAAAAATTATTTTTTCATCTTCTCATTTGATTCATGAATTCCACCAATAATCCAAGAAGAATAAAAGAACTACATTTATGACAATGATGACCATAATGAAATAATAAAAACCAAAATTGGTGGTTTATATAAATATGACATTCATGACATGGTGAAAATGTTACCATGATCCCCACAATAACCTTGTCCATCTGAAAAGAAGTATTGTTGACCATATGAATCAAAAACCTTTTTATATACCTCCAAAACACCTATAATATATTCACCAACCCAAATAACTCCCAAAAATTATAATATAGTGGACCTTGGAAGGCCCTAGTGCCTTATTAATATACCTCTATAATTTTAATTATCCTCAATAATCAAATTAATTTTCAAAATGAAGGCATTTTAATCATAAAAATAAAAATATGACGTCAGATACCTCTCACTGAAGAATCTCCACTTGAATATAATATTAAACAAAATATGAAGAATTAAATTCAACATCAAATATATCAAAAAAATATCAAATTGACTCCAAAATAGTGTTCAAATAATGATAGACATTATAAATTAATCCCTCATATGTGACTCTGGTTCCCATTCACACTCATGAATGAATTTATGCCAATAGGGAACAAGATTCAAAAATAATAACATTTCATAGCATCACATTATAATATTGATCCTAAATGACAATATATCTATATTAATTATTTAGCCTATTTGATATCCAACTTTTCATAATAATTAACAAGAGTTTCATTGTGAAACTAATATGAAATTTGAGAAATATGATCGATGTAGTGTACCTAATCTATCAATGAATGGAATGATAATAAATTCAACCCGTAATAGTTATATATAAATGAATTTATAACTACCCCAATAAGGGTTACATCTAATAGTGAACAGAATAATATCAATTCATGACATTGGACTATGATTTAGGTGAGGGGTTAAAAATAAAAAATTAAAAACATTGAATTCACACTGAACACCTAAATTGAAAAGACAATTTGGTAGGAACACATTTTTGATCAAGTATTTATTATTCATTATTGATAAAATCTCCACATGGTTTTTATCATATACATAATAAATAAACTTTCATCTCATACCATAATAACTAAATCCACCATAAAAATACAAACGAAAATCATTTTAGTTAGACATTGATCTCTATAAAAGGTTTTGTATTTCCATTACGAGTCTAATGAAATGATATCCCATAGTAGACATTTCCTCTAAAATAACATGATATATGAATCACTTTATAGTTTCCCATTGTTCAAGACAATAATTTAATACTTGTCTTCCACTATAACAAATCCAATTCTATTAGCGGTATATTTTTTCCTCATAAACTATAGAACATTTTATAATTTCAATGAATATCAAAAATATTTCCCACTTTTAATCCTATATATTATAATATGAATAATAATATACTAAATTATAAATACATCACAATAAATAGTTTCTTATGGATTACTCAATTTCTAAAATTTCATAGACATATTCTAATATGATATATGAATCAATTCATTATTGATCTATTGATTTCTAATAATATTTTCAAGTGCTGATAAGGCCATATAATTTTTTACACCATAACCCAAATCCCTGAATCCAGTTTATAGTACCATATGAATTCTTCTAAAACTCCCTATACGCATGATGTATCCTTATAGTTGAGTGGGATCTAGTGAAAATGTTGGGAGACTGTGCTGTTATTATGAAACATTGAACAATAACAAATAGAGTTAAAAAATAAAATAACTAAATAAACAACCCACATCGATAATGAGGAACAATTTATGAACAAAATTTCAATGTAGTAATAAGATGTCATAAATGTTTATCTTTTAATAAATAATATCCCCACAATTGGATATTAATGTAAAAAGGTAATGAGATTATAGAAAGATAAATGAGACATGATAAAAATGGATCTAGAGTATTTCCTTATAACACTTTAATCATGATTTCAAATCCTGATTAAAAGGCCAATATATGTCCACCTCCCTTAACTAGATCCCTGACCATAATGTCTATGCACTCTATATAATTACCATGCATGGTGTGAGTATCAAACCTTTTTGGAGAAAAGTAGTGTTACCTTGGTGTATGTAAATCAACCTTATATAATGATTAAATTAATTACCAGATATAATGAATATGTTATAACACTATTGGTTTTGTCATCATTTGTCATCCATGCTTTCATGAACCCATATACAACCTCATTTGGAATCATTTTAGAAGATATTTCATATTAACCATGTCACATAAACTGAAAAATGAAGTAAAATTCATCCAATTACTTAGAAATCTCACTTTTTTATAGTGATAATCCCATTAGAACCATGTAACAAATATCATATCATGGTCATCTATCACACAATGGACTACCCCATTATAGTCAATTAAAGTATTTTCAATTCATAACATGAGTTGACTATCTCTTAAGGGATTGAAAAAATGTATGTAAACTATTTATTTCAATACACACATCATAGTTCTCATAGGAAAACACAGTCACCCACATGACAATCATGTCACTAAAAAGAGTTTTCATAAGGATACTCATACACCACCAAGCATATAATGTCACACAAAATAATTCTCAAATGGATATATTATCACCCTAATTACCATAATGTATTACGTCATTGTATAAATTCTATAAAATATTATAGACATAATACCACAAATTTTTTAGTACTCTATATAATCATGGACCCCACCTAAATAATGAGAAAAAAAATAAAATTACATGGATAATCCCAAAATTCAGAACATAAGGATTAAAATATGATGATACAATGAGAAAATATTTTCAAAGGATAAGATAAGATTCTAAATATCTAATATTGTCCAAAAAAATAAATTAATCTCTATCGATTATAATTATTGATATTGTTATTATATATTTATATTCCTCTCTATAAATGTTATAATAAAAAATAATAGATCATGTTGTATGCATCATAACTATGAATAAATTCTCTATTATATTATTCTCTTCAATACATGATATAATTATCATGCAGTAGAACAATAGAATAGTTTCATTGCATCAATTATCATATAAAAAATTAATGATGTGAAAAACTTCATGAAAAATGGAATGAAATCCCTAAATTTTCATAAAGGATTTTCATGGTTCAAGAAAACTATCCACATGAAGATAAATAAGAATGTCTAACAATTTTTTGTGTTAAAATTTTAATTTCTTGATTAATTAACATAACCTGTATGGTTTTTTCATAATGTTTTACAAACTATGTATTTATAATACAAGTGAAACAATTGAAATCATAGTATACATTAATTGGTTTCATGGTTCAGGAAATGGATATCAAATCAATAAAACCCCACTATCATCCAATGTACCTTATCACATGATAATATGGAAAATCCATGGAGTTTCTCCTAAACACCAACAAACTGTTGCTGATTTAAATAGATACCAAAACATCCCAAACAATTAAAAGAATCCCAAAGACCATAGCCTAAAAACATATATATTATCACACATAATTTGAAGCTATAAAAACACACAACACACCTAAAATTTTGGAGTATAATTAAAAATAAACCTATAATGGATGTCTCAAAATTTAAAATAATCTCATTGATGCCATCTTAATTAACATATTCCATTAAGAACATTCATCTTATTCCAACTCCAAAATATATTCATTGTTATCATAATGCTTCCACCATAATCTAAAAAATGTACCATCATCCCTCATACATCATTTTTTCTCTATGAACATCTTGTATCAAATTTCTTCCATGTGGTCCATTTTCCAATAGCATTACCATTCCCTAAAAATAAAATGTTTGGGATCTAAAAATTACATAGAGAGCTACGTCAAATGAAATACCTATTCAATATCTTGATTTATTATAGAATGTTCATTCTATTATTGTTATCCTGATCCACTCACTAATCATGGATTAAATAAAAATAGTGTAAATTATTTACAAAACATCATAGTCATCAATTCCCAAACCATGGTGATATATGTAATAAAAAAAATTTATTACCCTTCAAACACCACAGCTCATCTCCATTAAATTATGTAATAAGAATGTGTATAATACATGATAAATCACTATTTCCAAATTAAATTCTTGAACTCATGAATATCCTAGATTATTAATAACCAAATCACTGATAACTCACCATTTCGAAGCCAAACAAATAGTGAATGTCATCATTGACCATAAGGAGGCCCAAAAAACACCTGAATAAATGCCCAAAAGAAATTATTATATAAATAAATATAAAAATATAAATTTTTTCCCAATTACCATATAACATTAATTGAACATTATTTAATCATTTTTTATAAAATTTTGATTATAATTTTTTTAGATCTAAAAATCATATTTCAAACACAGGATCAATAGATATTTAATCACCTTACATTGATCTTTACCAATTTTTTTGTGAAGAATAAATCATAGTCTAAATCAACAAACATAAACACACTATTAATCTCTATGAGCCTCCAAATATATATCAAACCCAGTCCACTAAATAATTTTTTCTCGTTATTAGGTTTAACATGTGTAACCACTATCACCCAATCAACAACAACAAACAAATTATATCGACCTCATAGGGTTATAGTAAACCCTGTAATGATAACTATTTTCATCTAAACTATTTTAAAATTTTACACTATTAGTGGGTATATTAACACACCCGAAAATGGAATTTAATCTAAACATAAAATATTTTGTTCATGACTTCCTTGAAAACTAAATTTTCATTCTTCAAACTAAATGGAGAAAAAATATACATATATAATCCATTCCTGATTCGAATAATTTTTTCTATATCCTAATTCTTAGCCCAAAGATGATGATATACTATTAGAATGTCAAACATAGATAATATATATTCCCCCACCATGTGATCAATAAAACAATGCATCCTTAGTAGTCAATATATATTATTAATAATGACCTAATTAATTTTATAATAATTTTATGATCCTGAAATTTCTAGATATCTCTCATACCCATTTTAGGTATTCTTTTACCCTATTTTATACCATACATTAGTTGGGTCTTAATTGGTGTTTTATTGGGTAAATGTTTAAAATTTTGGATGCCCATGGGTTTTTTCATGGATGACACACTGTTAGGGGTATCCATGTTGTTTTTTCTAAGACAATAGGTTCCCCATTTTGCGTAATAGGAAGTGTGTGCCTTATTTGACCAAACCTTATAGCCACCCTCCCCAAACTGTAAAACCTATATCATGGGGGAATTTCATAGTGGGGATTTTGTTTGTCAAACCATATGTCCACCTTAGAGTAACTATTCACCATATAATACATTGGTTCATGGATAGGGAACAAATATTAGAATAATGTGTGCCCTCACGTAGTAAACAATACTCATGAGAATTAATATCCCTAAAAATTTTATAAATTTTTTTGAATCCATGGTTTATATCAATAATCATCATAGCTCGTCCTAACATGATTTTTTAATAATATAAGACCTTGATAAGATTCTTATAATTCATAATCCTTGTCCGATAAAAAATGATGATGTTGAGAAAGGATCAAACACTCTTTAGGTATGTGATATCTTCTATTTTAGATTTCATTCTCACCCATATTTCATCCCTTTGGTAGAGATTTTAATATTCCATCATTCTAGACGATTTAGATATAGTATTCGATGTATATCATTTCACTCGATATTGTTCATAGGATTTGATTATAAATCTCCTCTTCCATTGTGAATCCAACCATTCGACATCAAAATGAGGGTTAATGTTTGATGAGCATTCATTAAAGATCCTGAGGTATGTAGTCTAATTATTAATTCCCATAGACTTGAATATGATCATGTATATGTAATTTTTTATTTTTTTCTAAGTATTTCACTTTCCTTTAAATTAAAAAATGTAATTTAAATCCATTATATTGGGATTCCCTTCAAACATAATGTTGGGATGATTTAAGATTATGATATCAAACCTGATTTAAACCCATGGGGTGTAACAATATTATTCAAATAATGTATTAAATTTTAAAAAGGAATATAATGAATTATTAAAATATAACTAAATAATTTTTTCATGTTTTATAATGGGAATTAAAGTAATCAAGTTTTTAAAATTGAAGGGATAATGAATTCTGAAATAAATTATGATAAAATAATAATGGGTTCATTTTTCAAGTTGTTCCTTGTGATAAAATTGAATAACCATGATAATGGAATTTTTACACCATTATGAGAATGGTTGATAAATGCGTAATGAATGTATAACAATTATATGTTTATATGCAAGTGAAAAATTAGGTGTGGGTTAGGGGTTGAGTTTCCAAATACCCATGGGGTTCCACACTGATGATATAGGCCCCTGATATGTATATTTATATGTGAATCTTATTTTTGAGGTGCAGGTCAAGGTATGATGCTCCAAATTCCGATGCGGTCAAGTATGCATGACTAGGCCCCCAATGCATTAATAAAAAATTGAAATTCAATGGATAATTAATTCATTTAATATAATTAATTGTGATTTACCTATGCCTTATGATCTAGACTTCGGCACATTCTGAAGAAGGTATGAATAATTTGCTGTTACTGTTTACAAAAGCTGCCAATGAAATTGATTAATGAATAATAAATTTAAAACATGTTTATGTTCTTCATTTATTATTTATTCCTATGTAAAACATCATACACATTTATAGACTCAAATTTTCCATAGATTTCATTATTGGTGGTGAAAAAAATTAATATCACACCCTACTTGGGTCACCGGATTGGTACCGAATAAACTTCATGTTTGAATGATATGATACATGCAAGAGACCTAAGTTAGATGGCTATGTTGGGATTCAGTACAGAGCATGGATGAGGGACCCATACATGATGTCGAGACCATCATGGGATATTCCAGTCTATTTATATTTTGGGTTTTCATTAAACACTTTAATCTTATATGGAATGAAATATTGACTTCATTACATTAGGGTCATTTTCCATGTTTAGGGATTTTCATTTGATGTTTTCCATTACTGGTTATTATATTATATTCCATATTATTTATTATCATTTTGTGGCTATATATTGACATATAATATTTTTATACTATTATAATTAGGGTATACCCTATCCAACATTAAATATTATACCCTCACTGTTAGTTAGCCACCTTCGGGGTATGGGGTAGAGTTCATGAAGCCAAAGAACGAACTAACTCATGGCACTGACATGTGGCACTTGAGTCAGGGCATTATAAAGTGGAATCAAAGAAGGATTTCTTTTCCTTTATTTATTTCATATTATTTAGGAATGGTTTTAAGTATAATTGTTTAATTTCTAAATTATTAATGAGATCAAGAATGATAGTATCTACCCTATGTGTGGGAGAAAACCCAACATGCCTAAGTGATATTATTATTATTATTGATGTTTTCTATTATAAGTTACTTTTATTTCCCATCCATTTATTCACTCTCTCTCTTATTTTATTATTTTTATGAGATTTTATTTATGTTTTGTTTTTTAATAATAGCTTAATCTACATTCATCATTATAGGAACCCTGCATTTATTGGTAAATGTATCATTTTAGGTTTGCATAGAAAACCATGATATGAGTGGGGTAATGAAAAATGAAAATGATTTTATCTATTTGTGTATTTTTAAATTAAATGGTTTATAATAAACTATTTTTTAGTTTAAGAAATACTAAATGTGGTAATTTAAGATTATTAAAATGGTTTTCTAATGAGAAATGTTGAAATATGGATGTGTTTTACCAAATCATAGCCCATACCTGGGTGATGGATGGTTAAGGGAAGTGGTAGTCACTCATTTTTAACCATATAGTGGTGTATGAGGTATATATTATTATCGAGTTATGAGAATAATTCATGATATAATGTCTTATTGTTGTCTTACGGGTCCTCAACATGTGTTTGGAATTATAGATGTATTCCTCCACAATGATGATTGTTGGTATAATGATAGGAGTACATGCTAGAAATGTGCCTCCTAATATGGAACCAAAGGACAAAAAAGTTCATTGAAAAATTTTGGGAGAGACTTTACATGATGAAATATCACACATTATGAAATTCCTTGAATGATACATTGGAATGGTGTTGTGAAATATGTCTGATTCGACTGTGGAGTATGTGTTATGGAACCCTACAAATTTTAATGTAACGGGTGGTCATGAGGCAATTGAGTTTTCAATTAGGTCTATCCAATACATCTTGAATTATTTAGAGTCTACTCAAATGGAAAGAGTAAAATTTATAATTATATGTTTTAAGGTTAAATGAATAGATTGTGGGATATTTAGGCTCAAAATGAGAGTTTAAAAAGAATTTAATGGAAGAAATTACATGATATGTTTTTGGAGAACTTCAACACACAAACACTAAGATATGAGAGGTAATCTAAGTTTTGTGGTCGACCTATTGGATAATAGCTTTAATGGACTACACTATTTACTACACCAATATGTAGTACCATGTTAAGGTGCTACTTGGGTAAAATTAAATATGAGATAATGTGAAAGGATAACATATTCTAATTGAATAAGTATTCTTAGGTATTTAATCAAGCTATAATATATTAGGAATCCCTAAATGAATATTCTAGTAAAGGAAAGGTAGTTTCTATGTTATATCAAAGAGTTGAGTCTTATAATGTAAGGAAGTATCTCACAATTAATGTTAATCATTGATGTGGAAAGAATAGCGGACATGGGGAAAGATTACTTACTCAAATAATAATTATGTAATTTTCCATAAGTTTAATATGAAATGTAACAATCATAATAATTTTCCACAACATCCAATATATTTCCAAGTCTATGACATGATAGAGAATCTACAATGGATATAGAGGAACCCATGTCAGATGGGTTATGATAGATGAGGTAGGTCAAACCAAAGTATGGGAAGGGGGTCTTCTATATTGTACCTGTCAAGAAGATGGAGTTCTTCTAGCCTTACTGGTTAAGGTAGAAGATGTTATACTTCATGGAATGAGGTCTTGTATTGGTAGAATAATGACTAATTGGGAATTCATACTACAACAAATCTTATAGGGACATGAAATTTTCATTGAGTTTATCATGAACCTGTTACTAACTAGGATTAAGAAATGATAGTAATTGGTACCGTTCTTATAGATTCTATGATTTATTGTGGTTTATTTGATAAAATTAACAACCCACTCTTTTATATCATCTCAACCTGTAAATAAATTGAGTATTATAGTTGATTTTATGAGTGGGGATATGACTATCGACCAATGATGGGTGTATAGTCAAAGGAAATATGTCTCTGTAGGGGTTGTGTCCTCTAATATTTTGTGAAATGATTTTATTAGGAATATTACATACATGAAATTTATAGTTATGAATTAGTATTGGGTATGGATTTTTTTGTATAATATTGATCCACCATTTATTATTACCATAGTACAGTGAAATTTATGTCTATTAAACATAACAATTATATTAATCGTAGAGAGTGGGTTATCTATGAAGGCCTTGAAGGGCCAGCTCATCAATAGTTTGGGTGTTTCACCTCCTAGGATTCATTTATTTTTTTATGATGAGGTTTTAAATAACAGTGTAATTATTATTATAGTGGAAACGTTTTAAAAAAATTAGAGTATTTCTCATGGATTTCACCATATATAGTTGTTGGGTTCAAAATTGAGGTAACTCGTATAGATTAATGACATTATATTACTCTATAAACAATTGAAATTATAGAGCTTCAAGAGAATAATTATCATCTGGAAGATTATATGGATATGATATTTATATTTTGGAATACATCACCTTGGGGTTTTCTATTTCTTTAATCTAAGAAGGAAGGTGGAAAATTATGATTATTTGTTGATAAAAATAAGATAAACCTAATGATAATTTAAAACTAGTATCCTCTTTCACACACCAATGATATGATTTACTAGTTGATAGGATATTATGTATTATCTAAGATTAATATGAGTTCATTATATCATATACTGAATATTATATATCTGATATACCATGGTATTATTTCATAAGTATGTAAGTCCTATATAGATTCACTATGATGCCTTTCAGAGTGATAAATTCTATAGATGTTTTTAAGAACTTTATGAACTAAATCATTAACATATACCAAGATTATTTTATGGTTTTTTTGGGTGGTAAACATCATGTTTTTCACCATGTGTCATGAAATTCATTACCAACTTATTTATATCTTCCTTCGTATATTGAGAGAGAATTGGCTATATAATATGCTATCAATGTCGAAATTATAGATCTACATGGTACATTTAATAGGACTCATTCTCTCTTTGGAAGGTGTTCTAGTGAAGCTATAGATTGGTTATGAAGTTATATAATTGGATCAACCCACTAATTTTTTTTGATATTTGAATCTTTATAGGTTTGGAAATTTATTATTTAAGATTCAACATAGACATTTCCCATTTTAAAGAACCACAGTCATGCCTGGAAAAAAAGGTTATAAAATTTGAATTTTATATTGTATGTGAGAATTTTTTTGTGGTATTGAATAAATTTTTGACTAATGCATCAATATTGATCCTACCTATGTCAGGAAAGGAGTATAACTGGTTTTGTGATGTGTCTAGGACCATATATGGATAATTTTTGGTTCATAGAGATTGCGTTTTTGAATACGAGTCCTGAAATTTGAGGCCATATTAATATAATTACTCTACACACAATTCCAATTTAACCATGATGATTTATGCCTTAATGTATTAGTGTCATTTACTATATGGAAAAATGTTTACTATGTATATAAATCATAAAAGCATGATATAAATTGTTTTACATTTGTATTTGAATATTGATCATTAGCTATGGGTTTAGTATTCAGAGTAATTTAATTTTGAGCTATCAAATATTCTCTAGAAGGAAAAAATGTTTCTATCACTTTTATTCTGATGACATACACTCAAGAAGTCCATGATTCTAGTTCTGCATAAAAGATAATGGGGGAAAATTTAGATGATTTTGGAGGCTCAGGATGGCCGAGAGTAGATGAAACTTGTATCCTAATCATTAGGGTATAAATATTTGTACCAGATCCAAAAGAGGTGGTTTGAGGATCTGGAGTGATTGGACTTCAGGGAAACAATAATAGTGGGGAGACACTTTCTGATTGTACCATAGATGATGATGAGACCATCTATGTTCAGATCCATGTATTTTTCCTACATTAATGTGTACGGTTATGATATGTGAGTTTTAAACATTGATCTAGGATTTTCAACTTGGTATGATTATAATTTACCATCACCAACATCGATTGTATCGGAGGCCAGGAATGAAAAGGGATATTACATATTATGGGACATGATGTTAACCCTATCTGTATGTGAAGGCCATGCATTAATGACACGCTGGTTTGTTACAGTATTTTACCATTACATAATTAAGGTGGGATGAATTTATAATGGACATTATGGTTATAATTTTAAGGACATCTATGAAGAATGTATTTATATGGGTGATTGCGGTTTGAGTCATAAAAGTATTACATTTCATGCTTATGTGGGAAATTTCAATATTTATAAGTTAGGGGATATGTATCATTGAATGACATTTCATTTTCAGGGGGTTCAAGAGTGTATAATTTGTTATCACGATTCATGGATTAAATCACACTTCTATAAAATAGTATTGTATACAATGGGGTCCAAGTTATTTCTATGTACTAATTTTCACCCATATATAGAAGTGAAATCTAAATTTACTACACATGTTATAGGGAACATGTTGTGAGAATTCTATCAGATTATAGTGAATCTTTAGATAAGAACATATCACTAAATGAGTTCTAAAATAAAAATACTTATCACGACATTATTATGTCACCACCATATGTATATCATTATGGCATTCCATGTTTATCACTCATTTTTTTATAGAGGCTAGTGATTTAGTGTTTTTGGAAGTATTTCCCTTGTTTGAGACATCAGATAAGGTTTAGTTGATTTATAAATGAATGGATATGACTCATAGTATTTATAAGTAATATTGTGACATGTTTTTTTGACCCCATGAGTTTACAATGGAATATCATATATTAATTTTAGAGTCTCCAAGATTTGGTCACCATTGGATTCAGAAGTTGGGCATGTTAGAACCCAGGTTTGTATGAAAATTTGATATTATTTAGATAATAGAACTTTTGGAATACCAATTGGATCTCCCAGAGTGGTGTAGCGTTATGCCTAATGCTTTTCATGACTCACAACTTCATTCACCCCAACCAGTACATTATCCTATTTTCGATGATGATTATGGTGACCATAAGGCTCATGCATCCATTTAGAGTCACCATTCAATTTTATCAGTGAAATTATAATTTATCATGGGGAAACTCAATTCCCTTGGTTGAATGGTTGAGAAAACATGGACTGGTTGATGGGGAAACATCATAGAGTTAATATGATATGTGGTCTATTGGCAGGACCTTTTCATCTTCGAGGCTCATTCATGCTATAGAGTGTATCACTTGGATGACCTGTGATTTAGTGGGGAGATTGTAATATCCCAACAATTCAGGAGATGTATCATTCTAATTTTTAGGCATTCCATTAAGATAGTTTTGATCATAACCAAGGTTGATCCTTATTTAGGGTAGTTTTGTATAATTTTTTTCAATTTTGGATGCATGTTGAGAAATTAATGGTTGGAAAATGGTTAGGGAATACTATGAAGTTTTAACCAAGCAAACATGTTCCATATTTTGATCCACAGGAATGGTTGACATGGTTTTACCAAACTGTGTGGCCACCCTCCCTAGACCGTTCCCCCTGGGAGATAGGATAATTTCACAGTCGATGTTTTTTTAAACCATGTTCCCACATAAGAGTAACCATGCACCACAATCTATATGGGACCATGGTTAAGATGAATGGTTTGCATGAAAATACAAACCCGCCCTGGAAAGTGTGAACATAGGAATATAAAGGAATGAAAATTTTATAAAAAATATGGATCCTTAGGATTATATCCATAGTGACCCCAAATCAGCCAAAGTTGATTTCATTTTCTATTGGAAGACAGTGAAAGGATTTTAAGGGGCTAGAACCTCTTCTAGTGCAATTCAAATATCTTTAGAAAGGATCAACCACTCTCTCTATCTTTGATATCATATTTTTTAAATTTATCACTTTATTATTTTTCTTCCCCATTAGATAGGGATGAATTTTCCTTCATTATGGATTTTTTAGATATAGGTTTTTATTTAGCATGTTTATTTGGATCAGGGACATAGGTTTTGATTCTTCATCTTCTTCAACATTGTAAATCCTGCCATTGTGCATCAAATTTAGGGTTACAATTTGGAGAGAATTTTTCAAAGATACTAATGTTGGTGGTATAATATCTAATTCCCAAAGTCTCAATTACAATAATGTGTATGTAATTTTTACATTCATGTTCCACAATGTGAAATTTCATTTAAATTAAAAATATGAATTTAATTCAACAAAATTTGGAGTCCCTTCATGGATGGAGATTATGAATGCAATCATGATGGAAAATCATGAGGAGTTCCGATATCATTGAAATGATGAATTATAAAATATAAAAAATGGGAAATGGGTTATTATAATTGAATTAAATAGTTATTTCATGTATGATAATAGGATTAAAGTGTAGGTTGAAATAACCTTGATGGGATAATGAATTGAAAAACAAATGATAAAGTATGAGACAAAGGGTAATCTTTTCTTGTGGTTCCTTATAATAAATATGAAGAACCCTGATAAGTGAATTGGTATACCATGTTGATAATAGTTGATAAATGAGTTATGGATGAAGAACCATGACTTGTTGATATTCATGTAAATAATAATTTTTTTGGTTTGGGAATGATTCTCCAAATACCAAGGGGGTTCCATACTAATTCTCTAGGAACATGATATATATATTTATTCTTTTTTAAAATGATTTGTTGGACTATGACTAATACTACAAATACCCATGGCCTAAAAATATCAGAATTCAGTCCCCCGAATTATATATTTATATGTGGATGTGAATAATATTGTTATGGTTAGGGACTCATGATCCAAATAACTTTTGGGTGAAAAATGTTGCTCTAGTTACCCAATGGATGAATATGAAATAGTAATTAAATTAATAATGAATGTGCATGAATGAATGAATGGTGATATCCCAGTGTTATATGGTTCAACCTTTAGTATGAGATAATGTATGTATGAATGGTTCAGTTTTCATCATGAACTAGACTTATTATTTGGTTGATTAAGTAATTAGAAAAGTGAAACCCATTATCTTTTTAATTTGTGTTCTTCATTTATTATAGAAATTCCATAAACTATTATAGATTATATATTCAAAAAAATGGCATTGGTGGTGGCCTACTGATTTGTACTCACACACTACGATTGATTCCTATTTGACACCAGATTATCCTCTTAAATAGGGTAATTTTAATTTTTTTATCATAATAATCTTTTGAATCCAGGTTGATAATCATTTATACTATCTTATTTTAAAATTAAAACTTCTTTCCATAACATTCTTATAATTCATTATCAAAATAAACTATTACATGGTGCTTTTTTTAAAACCACCAAAAACACCCAAGGGTTTTGAATTTATTTTTATATATCATTTTACGATCTCCCATTATATGAGGAAAAATATATCATTATGGACTAATTGATATTCAATTGGGAAGATGAGAGAAGATATACTTGAACTGATAACATTTTTGGAATTGAAAAAGAAAAAGACTCAATAAAATGATTTTAAAATCAAATTATGAATGCTAGTGATACATAAATATTGAACTAGAAATATATATCTTCATGGGTAACATTTCCTAAAAAATTAGAAATAGAAAATGATGGTGGTTAAAAAGATTTATAGCTCGCCAAAGTTGAAGATGTAATTCTAGGCTAGATTCTGCATACTAGAAAAATATCCACCCATTACGATCATATCTCACAATATTCAATTAAGATTCAATTATAAAGTCTATCAGGGGCCATCTGGGGATAAATTTATTCTTATATAGACCAAAGAAATTCATCAATCTGGATTCTTGTTTGGACGGAACTATTGAAGGAATGAAACTTGTATCCCTTTTATGTCAAGGGTAGAAAATCCCACATTCCACAAACTTTCCTCCACCCAAGGCCTACAATAAACAAGTGTTAATACATGTAATATTTTTTGATCAATCTAAGTCTTAAAAATTAAATATTTAAAGCTATGGTGGTGAAGTAGTTTGATGATTATTTTTTATGTCATTGTAATGTATAGTTGTCTCTTTGACATCAAACAATATTCTTTAAATTTTATGTTATTTGAATTAGCTGATATCATTAAAAAAATTCATATTACTCAAAATTTTAATTATATCTTTTGACATGTTAGTACAATTTATTTTATGTGTGAATTTATTCACATAGTTAAGAGAAAAATCCTTTGACCAATAGTTGAATGTTCGTTATTTCATTGTTTACCACCTATGCAATTCAACCCTATATAGTATACACTCCAATTCCATTGTGATCATAAAGTAAATGGAGTTATAACCCTATTTTGGGTTGATCCAATGGAGTATCAAGGGGATGTATTTTATGTTATTTCTCAGTCAAATATGTTTAATAGTTTCATTTATAGAAGTTTTTAATTAAATTGTTCTCTTATTCCTCTTTATTACTGAATTTTATCACACAATATTTATGTGCTAATAAGATACCATACATTTGTGTTATATTTAAATTGATCCTCCAACTGTATAGGTGATTAGAATGTGTTTTGGAAGGTGTCTAACTAGTAAGGTGTGAGGATAGTTTTAAATCGTTGAATGAAGCCTTCTTGAGTTAATTTTATTGAATTAATTTAAAAAAATTATCCCATCATACTTTCAAAATATTCTATTATTTACCCATTCTAATAAATTGAATTTACATATGTATCTTTGTATATTTTTTTCCCTTATAAAAACAAGTCAAATATTTGAAATTCATAGAAAAATATTCCTCTTAGACTATATGTGTCTTTTGGAATCCTCATAGTTCTTTTAGAATTTGACTATCCATGCTACACTACAAGAGTCTCCTTAAACCCTAATAGCATGGGAATATTTTGGTGAGAATAAATTTATGTTTCCTTTCTAGAGACCCTAGAAAGGAATGAAAGACACTCGGCCACTATTCTCAACCTAAATTCTATATTCCCATCCTCAGTTTCTTTATCTTTTCTACATTTTTTTGTGTGTCCCAAAAACCAAAAATTCTAATTTTGGTTTACTTCAATGGATTATATTAAATATTAACCCATCCTAAACTCAACGTGGAATCAAATGGGATTTATAAATTGTGAGGTACCTAACATAGGTAATATATTTGAAAAAACATTGAATAATTATGCCACACCCATTGATATATAGAATCATTGGGATAATGATTCTTTAAAGGATAACTTTTCATTCCTCTTAATGATGGTTGAAGATATAAATCAAAGGCAATTACATGTTTTTCAACATTATATCTAATATATACCTATTAAATTTCTTAAATTTTTTCAATCAAATGGAAAGAATGAATTTTTAAGTTTCATCATTGTTTTTAAAACTGTGAATCAATAAATCATGTTACCCACACTACCCTACACTAAATTAACATTACTTAACCAAATGTGTGGAGCCTATTTTCCCAAAAACCTGTCTTAAAAACACTAAAACACCAAAACATTAAATATTTTATAGATTAATATGGTCCATGAATTGTTGACAGTTGTTTATGTCGAAAGGAAATAGATCTCTTTTATTCACATGATTGAAATTTTTCATCTTACATTGATTCCCCAAAGTCTATCTTTTTCATTGATCATTCAGAATAAAATATCATTGAAATATTTTATGACTTCAATATCACTTAGTTTTTACACATTACTTTCATCAAATAAAAAAATTAGGGATAATACATCAATTCTAAATTAATCAATAAATCTTGTTTCTAACTTATAATAAATCGCAAGTAATTCTGAACATCCCAAACATGATCATAAATAAATTCCATCCTCTTAAAATTTTCATTAGTTAAGGATAATCATATCATTATTTTTTCCATTGTTTCTTATCTGGATACCAATAATGGGTGAATGGTCCTTAATGTAGTAGGAAAGGCTACAGAAGAAACTAGGTTAACCATTTCTAATATTCCTTTTAATATCACACTCATTGTAGAACATAGGTTTTTACATGAAAAAACTTATAAAAAATCTGAATCTAGTCTATGTTTATAAGATTTTTTCCATAAAATTTTCAATAATGGTATTGGTCATGTTATTGAGTCGAATTTGAGATAGTGACTTTAAACAATGAACTTTATAAGAGGCAACACAACTTACATATAGAATTTATATTATATTATTTATTTTTATTTTTCATTTCTTTTTATTTTTATATCAAGGGAACACTTTTGGGGTTATTTTGTGATATAATGTTAATTTGATATGAGATTTTCTAGATGAAACGATTTTGTATTTTCAAATGAAACGAATTCCTTCTAGAATTCAAACCTAACCTTCAATCATCTTTGAGGAGTAAATATTTGACATGATACCTACGTGATAAATTGGTTATTAAAGGGAGTAGCATGAACTTCAACTTCAACTACCAGTTGACTTCAATCCATGATTCTCAATTTGAAATTTTATATTGGAACTCCTCTCCTTTTCATTTTTCCATTTTAAATTTTCATTTCATTAATAACTAGGGATAGTGTTATTTTATATTAGTTGTGCAACAAAAGAAAATATTTTTTTTCTCCCAGTGAAAATTTTGTGAGTATAATTCAAAGGAAACATTTATTTAACCTTGATTAAGATAACAAATATTTAAATAATTGAATCTGAATATCAAATAATTTTTCATTCCAAGATTTTAATTCCAATCCATGAATAATATTATAAGAATAAATTTTGGCAAGTGTGCATGTATAGTTTTATATTTCACCATTAAACTTTTATTCCATTTAAAAAATATATATTTAAATAATTTGGATTTTGGAGTATTGTATTAAGTTAATAGGGTCAAAAAAATAATAAAATAGGTTTGATGGTCATTTTAATTTTAATATTATTGTTCAAAAAAATAATCAAAAAAACGTTAGGAAAAAACAATAATAAATTTACGTGTAGAGAAATGATGTGACCTAATATGTGTCTTTTAGATCTTGGGAACCATGAATCCATTGTTTTCCCACCCATAGTTGGTTGTTTTACCTCTATTGTGGGTGATATTGTTTATTATGTTAACTCATGTTGATTCCCATGTATATGGCATTCACATGGTGCCTTATAGTCATTGAGCCTGGGACACATCACAATTTCCACGCTACATGGGATAACATGATTGAGCTTAATTTTTATTAACATTTAAAAGGTGAAAAAATAAAAATAAAATGTAACAAAAAAATGAATAATCATCTTTATATTAGAATATTAATCCACATAGAAATTAAATATTTTCTTTTTTGAATAAAAATGAATACCAATGAAAATTGGGTCATAGAAAACATCATCTATTTTAATTGTAATTGAATTAAAAAGATTGATGAAATTGAGGGAAAAATTGGTTTTGGGATGGGGATATGATTATGAACCTATGTTGTGTCAATATATATATATGTGTTTCATAATTATTGGGTATACGGTCTTTTGGTGATCATTTTTTGTTAGATTGTTTTCAAAAAAATGTAATTTATATTTATCATTTTTAGATAAATTTAATTGGGTATTGAAAAACATTAGTTAAGATGTTTTATTAACCACTAATGTGGCTAATTTAAAATGTTTCTATTATAACATTGATTTTGTATAATGCTAATAATCATTCTTACTAGTGAATTTTACAACTCAATCATGTTTTCATATCTTGTTTGTAACTCCATAAAATTCCCTATTACATGGTACATTTTTTAACACATCCTAAAACACCAAATTGTATTGATTTAATTTTATATATAAATTTTAGGAATCCCATTCTATAAGGAACATTATTTATTTATGGATAAATTGATTACTCAATTGGGAGATTGGCAAAGTGGACATTGAACCAATAACATTCTAGGAGAATGGAACTTCATAACATCCCAATAAACTGACTGTAGAGGCCTATTTCCAAGCATCAAGATTCTAAAATTTAAAATGGAGAAAGATAAAAACTTGGGAAAAATGTCATTAAAAAATATACAATGTTATTTTTAATTTTTTTATCGAGTTCTTGGAGTCCAATGTAATCAATGAAATTTTTGGAAAAATTCGGGTGTCCATAATAAAACTCCTCATTTCAATCATATCATGAAACCCCCAATGAAAATTGTGTTGAACATTTTCAGTATTTCAGTGTACATTAGAATCTTCATTTTAATCCTAGATAGACCACCAAAATACATCAATATAGATGCTTATTTGGACACATATTTCAATTTTATACAAGGTAGCACCAATTTTATGTCAATTGTGGTGAAGTCCACATTACAAAACTTCAGAAAACACTAGAATAACCATAATAATCTTTTTAGACTTTTAATATTGGTGGATTGACCCAAGGATTCCAAAATTATTATTTATTCTTATGGTGGTGAAGGATTCATAGGATTCACTATGTTTGGTTTCATTATAATGTTATAATGTACAATTTACTTTGTAACAGTCACCATTTAGTAGTATGTTATTATAATAAACTTATATTTATTATAAAACAAAGTTATCTTTTCATATTCTACAATTTTTTAACATGTTTATTATTTTAATTGTATTGTCAATTTATTCAAACAATGAAGAGATAAATCGATCAAACAATAGTGTAATGTTCATTTTTTTCATTGTATTTCACTTCATTAATTCCACATTCAAGAGACATCTCCCTAAATCCGTTGATGTAATATAATCAATGGAGGGATAACCATATTATGGGTTGATCTAAGGGAGTATAAATTTTTTGGATTTGTTTTTATTTATTAATATATTTATGGTTAATATTATTTTAGAGTTTTTCATTAAATGTATCTCTTATTCCTCTTGCTTATTTATTTTATCATCGTAAAGTGTGGTGTTAATAAGATCATTTATATTAGAGAGATCATGGAAATGGTCCTCCAACTATACAGGTTATTAACATGAATTTTTAATGGTTTTTACTCGTAAAATATGAGGTTTGTTTTAATTTATTAAATGAATCCTTCTGGGGTAAATGAAATTTAAAAACGTTACAAAAAAATTCATCTAATATTCCCTTTGCATTATCATGGGATCAGACCATTCTCATAAGTTGAATTCACATAGGTCTCATTGTATATTGGTAAGAAATATAAAAATAGATCATTTTTCTACTTCATATCCAAATATTTATCTTATAATTAATGTGTCTTATGATTCATCAAAGGTCTCTAAGGATTTGACAACCAAATCTAGAGTACAAGTGACCTCATCACCCCTAAAAACATTAGTAAACTTGACTAAGAGAATAACATGAATAGACTACATGATGGGAGGAAATGATAATGGAATGATCCCTATTTTAGATGTATGGTATTAATCTAAAGATGGGGTATAGGTGAGAGGATTGTATATTTTCTTGATACCCACATGGGAGATTTCAGTGCGTCCTTATTTTTGAGTATCATTAAATACCTGACATTTGCATGATATGAAAATTTTATTGCACTCTCTTATTTTAATTTTCCATGAAATGGGATCATCTAGTGATGTTCATTTTTATTGATTATAGTATTATATTTTTTTTATTTTTTATTATAATAGGGGAGTTTGGTATTTATTTGTGTTGTTCTTATGCCTTTATAATCGTCATATAGTCTACAAAGATTATATATTAGACCATTGCTACTATACGAGGATCAATGGTTTACATGGAGGTTTTCATGAGGTCACATATCAACTAGATCATGTCATCGACATGTGGAACCAAAATCAGGGCATGATAGTAATCAAAAAAATAACATAATATTTCCATCAAACTTCTTGTAAAATATCATTGAAGAACCTCATTGAGATGCAGTCATTGTAATAAACTCATTTACACCAAAATTTCAATCATCTCAATTATATTTTTCCAAAATACTAAATTGATATTATATGAATGAATATTTATTAATTTTTCACTATACAATATTTTTATATAAAAATCACTTCACCTGTATAGTGAATTTCATCTGAAATTTTATTGAAAATTTTCAATTAGGGTCTACCATAGAAGGAACAGTTGATGCAATAATAATCTAATCTAAAATATGTGTTATACCTTCATCCTATTCCATAGTGATCCTAATTTAATTACTATTTGGTAATATTCTATATTATGCTATATAACTTAACCTAAAAAAACATACATTATTCCCTCATAATAGTTAAATGATATTTTCCTTCTATAGTAGTCAATGAATGATCAAAACCCCTTATCCAATCCATAGTGAAGATGAAATTAGATATTTTAATTTTTTTAACTACAAATATCAATTAATGTATAATAGCTTGTAATCACTTCAGAATACAGTAAGAATTACTTAGTATAGCATATTCTATTTCCATGAGGACGTTCAAGGGATAAACTTTTGTGTATTTTAATATTATTAGATGTATTCTAGAAATGAATTTAAATGAGATAAAATAATAAGAATATATCCTAAAAAATATAGTAGTATAAACCATATACCTAACAATAATCATTACTCTAACCCTTAATGATTCATGTATACATTCGTTGAGAATTTGAACCCTCAAAAATACATTACATGTATCATATACATGATTTTTCTCGACACAATCTTTATTCCACTAGATCTATTGAATAATAAATGTTCTTCAAATATTTCTGATATTCTTGTCCCACTCCATATCTAAATATTCTTGTATGAGCCTAACTATCATTTTATGGTCCCCTTTCCCATACCCTAGATTCCTCGGTCTTCCTAGCATCCCTCCATAGACCATACAATGATATCACTATGAAAAATATTGATATATAGCTAACCATACAACACATATGGAACTATCTCAGTACCGTAGTACATAACATATATATATATATATATATGTGGATCTTATTTTGGATCTATAAACAATAAGAAATTCATACTTTTAAAGTTTGAGCTACAAATTCTAAACTATTTACTTGCATTGTTTCTCATCTCTTTCGTATCTCCAAAACTATCCACATCCCAACACAATAAGTGGAAATAATATGGACACTAATATGAATATAAATTAATCTTCCTAAAATTGGAATTATTAATTCTAACTAGACATCCACTAGACACTTACCATTTTTTATATCCATGAAAATCATGTTTCAAAAAAATATTATATTAATATTCAAATCATTTTTCATCCTATGGTGTTATGAACAAATATCTACATTCAAAAAAATTTACCCTCATTTGTAACCAACATTGGATAAAAGTATCATAAATAAATTTAAAATATAACAATAATGGCCAAAAATAGTACTCCCAAATGAATCATCATGAACACTTGTGGTTGATCTAACAAATATGATTCTATAATCAATTCCTTGAATAATTACTCTTTGGTGATCCCACTTGTTTGACCCTTGTTTCACTACACATGAATCATCATTCCCCACAACCTCATAGTGGGTCCCAAAATCATATTGGAAGATTAAATCCAAGAATTATCCTCTGGTATCTCAACAAAATGATTGATATATTTTATGATATCAATATAGTCCTCTCAATCTTGAGAATCTGATATTCATTTTAACATTATAGTATGCTTCAACTAAAAATCCTATGAATAATTGATCTTTTCCAGTCAATGTCTATGTTATCATCTAATTAGGATAACCATAAGGCACAATATCTTAGGTATAATTTTATTTCATGGAACTATTACTATTGTAACAAATTGAACACTACCAATAAGAAGTTTTCAAGGTGGAATATCTGAAATTTCATAAAAACACAAAAAAATTCCTTTGCCTCATAAAACATAATAAAAATGTACTCAATTAATAATTATATTCTAACACTTGAAAACATATAGAAATACACATTGTACAGTGATTATTAATAATCATACATTAAAACCAATAACATAAACCACTCACCATAGCTATATGTTAGTCACAAATACATAGATATGAACTCATAAAATATTTTTGTTATTTCATTCATAGGTAATAATTTCATGACATAAAACAATATGATCTTATAATTTATGAGTAAACTCACCCATAATTTCAAATTATACAATATAAATTGAAACTATATAGTAATATATATTCATCAATGCAAATCTATAGTCACCCAATTGGTAAATGAATTCTCAATTCCTTGGAAACTCTAAAGTCCACTGTATCTATGAAATCAACATACTATAATATTTACTTTATTGAATTTTTAAATATCCAAACACTATTCTAACATATTTTTAATTATCAAAAAAGAAATTATATGTGTATAACAATTTGTAACACCCTGAAAAAAATCACCATGTCATAACTATAGTATGAAAATACCTTAGGTGTACCTCTAACTATGAATGTTGTTTTCGACTAGTTCAAATGGACCTGAAGGAAACATTTGAATAAAATGACCTAAATAGTTGGCATTAAACAATAATAAATATAGTTAATGACCAAAACTATCAAAATCTATATCCAAAATATATTAAAATGAACATTTAATGAAAAAATATTCATGATGTAATAAGATTGCATGTATGATTAAATTCCAATCAAAGGTTCACCCAGAAGATATGATTCCACATTCCAAAAAAATTCAATTATATAAATGAGGTATTATAGAAAATTTATCTCGATTTCTTCTCTCTATCTCCTTGGTCCACCACAGAAAAAATGTGGAATTACATTATTACACCACCTCTAAATAAAATCCAAATGTACATTATTGTTATCAATTATTAGATAATATGAGACATGAAATAGAATAAAATATCTATCTAAACTAATATAGGGATAAAAACAATGTCAATAATTTCAATTAATATATATTAAGAAATACACATGCCTTCCCTTGAAATGATAATTTAGTGTTTTTGTTGAAAATCATATATAAATTTCTATATCATTGAATAATTCAAATGCTAAAATTATTCAAGGTTCCCAAGTTAGGTAATAAAACACAAAACCCAATAACAGTCACAATTTATATTCCCAAAAAAATCCTTTGAGGATTACTAGGTCTAAAATACTTCTCATTGACTCAAATAATTATCAAATCATTAAATCCTATATCGACAATATATTACAAATCCAAGGAAAAAATTCAGATTAATATGACATTCTATGATCACCACTAACAATAAATGGAATAGAAACTAGCACCATGAAGTAATCATACTCATAGAAGTCCATAATAAATACTATCATTAAAGAATAATGAAACTCTAATAAATTGTAAAAAAAAAGACCAAAGTAGTAAATATAATTAAATAATTTTTAAAGAATAAATTAATATAAAAAATGATTAATATAACACCACAATGAAATATTTTTAATAATGAAAAAATTAATAGACATTATCACACCACATATTTGACATGTGAATATATTAATATCCTTATACCTATTAGAGCACCTAGAAAGAGAACACTCATATAAATAGATGTTGAACATGAACTATAATAACTTCCTTATCATAGTCTTTGACCAAATTAAATTCATAATCATAATCAAAGAACCAATAAAAATTGATGGACAATGTTACTTTAATAATATTTTCAATAAATTATAATCAGTACAATTAAATAAGACAATTCATGGATGACATAAAAAATTCATTATTTGTACTGAAAAAAGTTACCAAAATCACTTCTAAATCTTCTTAGAAAACAAATCCTAGATAGGATAGAAAATAGGAGAAGTTAATGAAACCATATTTATGAACAATTATATTTTATTTTTTAATAAATATTCCAAATATATATATATATATATATTAATTGAATCACATATAAGGTTTCATAAATAATTTGGAGAAATGAACAAGTACTATAATAATAAGAATTTTATTCATTATAGAATCACAAAGGTAATATTTTTTGATATGATACCTATGTAGTGATAATGTATGTTTCAATTTTTATTGGAATATGTAATGAATAATAATTTTATATTTCCATGACCTTGTATAAAATAAATTGATACTATAATCATATCACCATAAATAAATTCATCATATAACATTTCATTAGTATTTTAATTTTTTAATCAGAGGATTGTAATATTAGGTTTCATTACACACATTGGAATAATGGGTATGGTCAAGAAAAATTAATCTTCTTTGTAATAATCATAAGTAATTATGAATTTCATGAGTAATAAATATTTTATCATTGAATCAAAACAACAAATTAACAACCACTCTATCAAATCACAAACATTTCCAAATCTCTACAACCACACAATCATCAATGCAATACAAAATCACTATTCCATGATCTACATAACCATTGAAACATCACCTTAAAATCTATTTAATTCATCTTCTAATAACATAAAGTAACCAAATATCTAATACTTGTTATAATAGTTAAAATTATAGACATTGGGAGACATGTATATTTAATAACATTAGGCCATTATATCCAATAAATCAATGCACATGTCAATACATTGACCAATTACTAGTCTAATATATATACACACATACATGAATACACATCATAGTAAAACATTACATATAATATAATTATATAAATTCATGTCACAACCATAATCTATTCTCTCTTATATAGACTATTCATGTAATTACCATGATCCTTTACCTCAATTTTTAGATGAAATATACCTCTACGATTTCATCCAAGGATGGTATACACATAACTAAATTACATTATTGACGAAATGCATAGTACCATAAGTTCCAAAAAACTAAAGAATGATTCCATAAATTAATCAAAAAATCAAATACACAATCACACAATTAATGAATTATGAAAATATGAACATACAATAAATGAAAAAAATATATTAGAATAGATAGTATAATATAATATAATTTAATTTAATTAATTAATCATTTTATTTGGAGATATATTATAATCACATCAATTTATAGTTTAGTAATCATGAGAATAATAATAACATATCATTACTAAATATTAGAAAAATGATCATATTAACACTACACATACTCATTAATTAAAAAGTTATCCTAATATAAATGATTAAATAGTTATGTAAAAATAACTACCCCAAATTCATTATCTTGAATTTAATGAAAAATACAATGCCCGTGACTATTCTGGAAAAATGAATTATATTATACAATTTATCAACCATAAAATCCTGGTTTAATATTTATTATTATTAACATATAATTATTTTATGCTTTCTTATTTAGATATATTAATTTAGTATACCATCACTAAAACAATGTGGATGAAAATAAAAATATGTTCTATAAATTTAATATGACATTAATTCTATAACAAATGTATACAAAAATAAATGATCATTTTTAAAAAGAAATTTTGTCAGACATATATAATTATTAACAAAAAACAATGAATAAAATCCTCTATTTTATACTTTTATTTTCAAATATACTCTTCATCCACTTGAGAAGTATCACGATGGAGATAATAGATATAATTTTACAATACATCATCAACTCAGTTTCCTGGAAAAAAATTCTGATTTTTTATACACAAAAATCTATATTGTTGTGGAAGAAAACAAATTTTCATGAATTGTGTGGGAATATAGAAATGAAGATTCAAATTAATTAAATCTTAAATAAATTATTAAAAGGAACAAGATAAACCCTTTCCCATAATTAAATGTGTATAAATGGTCTAGATATAAATTTATGATATTTCATTAATTATATAAAAATCTGATCCCATTGTCAAAAATATCTCTTCTATGACTATAGAGAGTGTTTCGACCTAAAATATTCTTTGAAGATTAATAAAAAATATAATTAAATTTTTTACTGATTCAATGATACATATTTTATTACTCTTAATTGTGGGATTCTTCGATGAAGAGTGATAATGTTTCTAATCATTAAATTCAATTGGTTGAGAATTATATGACAATATAAAAATTTCAATCCATGAGGAAATATAATGTTTCTAATAATTACTTTCAATTTGGTTGAGAATTAATGGATTATATTAAAAATTTATGTCATTCAACACAAATAGTATAATAATTGTTGGGATTGAAATTGTTCAATAATAATATCATACAAGGTATATACCATAAAACGTAACATATATTATTTATGGCTGATGTAAAAACATAAAAATCCCTTACATTATAAATTTTGTGATGTAATATTTTTGGGGAACTATTATGTATCTTACATGATTAAATAATGGTATCCTGTATCTCAAAAATATATATTATTGATACATTAAATCTATACTTAATCATATCAATAAATATATTGTGGTGAAAGATTTGGAAATAATTTTAGAATGGATGAGAAAGTTCACATTTTAAATCACAATATATGGATTCATGGGATCATTTGAATATGAAAAAATAAAGTTTAAAATACATTTATATTGTGGGATATATGTTCATAAAACCGTCCCAAAACTATATTAATACACTCTCAAAATCAAAATAAAAAATGGATCTGTGGAATCATTATTTTAATATTTCTATGAAATTAAATATTCAATATAAATTTATTAAATAATGTAGTGGTAAATATGATTTTATTTTAAAAATACCAATATTTTTAATATTTTATTTTTAATAAATGAATTATTATTCAAAAAATAATTCCCTTGAAAAAAAGTAATATCCAGTTCATTATATAAGGGATATATCTAATGTATCTCATTGGATGGAATGTGATGTATATTCATCATTATTAAGAATCTAATATGGGAACAGGCACTATATAATACATTTTATATAAATTGTACATTATATTTGATATGTTGGAAATTATTGATAATCATTATAAATTAATAAATGGATTTAGAGTATAGTTGATAAAAAATAGATATATTCATATGTGAGAAATTGATATATATATATATATATTATATTTTGAAAATACATAATATATTTTTAAATTTGATATGTAATATATTTTCCAATTCATAATATGTTATGACTTTTTTTTCTTTTTACATATTATAATATTTTTTATTTTTTCATTTATATAAATTTATATATAATAATTTTTTCAGTAAAAAATAATTTTGATTAATAATTATGTTTTAGACATAGAATTAAATTTTCAAACATGATTTTTTTTATTATAATAAAAGTCAACATGTATGGTTTTTATCAATCACCCATGTCTATATACAATATATAGTTATGAATACATAATATAATTTCATTATATGTAACATAAGTTCATTTATGATAGGTAATCTATATAAGAAATTGTTCAATTTGTAATATATATTATTTAGTTATATAATTGAATATTATGTTTAATCTTTAATCCGAAGCATGAATAATTATGGATAATTCTTCTTATATATCATAAATTATTATAAAATTTAAAATAATAGAAACTAATAAAAAATTATAGTTAGTAAATTAAAAGATCCATGAGCTCCCTATTGCACTCATAGATCATTAATGAGAGGGTTTAAAGAAAATATCATCTCTTATATTATATACCTCTAAAAAAATTTCCACATATGGGAAATAAAATTATGTGCAATGGGAAGTGAATATAATTGATGTAAATAATTTGGGTTACCATTTTCAAAACATTAAATACCTTTGTAATGATTATCATACCTGATAATATAATCAAAAAAATATTTAAAAATAACAATACACAAATATATTTTGGGAGACACCTCTCAAAAAAAGATGACTACAAAAACCAACACTCTATTTGTAAGAGGTCTTATGACTCTACATGATATTCCAAAACATAATATAATACACTGTCAATTTTAAGATGAAAAATTTTACCAAAATTAAAATATTGATATTGGTGGGTGGGTTTTTATTCCCCTAATTTCATTTCATCATCTAATATGTGTCATTGTACCACAAACTAGACCCATCTGGTGACGCCTCAATTTTGTAAAATAAATTAAATTGAAAGTCTTACTATTACAAATATGACTCGAAATGGTGTTGAATCAACCCCTGGAGATGATCTACTTTTTTTATGCCAATGCTATGGGTGTTATCTATATTTAATATCTAATTTCTACCTTACATGGATAGTTTAAACAACCCTATAGGGGTGTTTCATTATAATTGATATCAAAAATTAATTATGTTGGATTTAAATCATGTGATTAGAAATTTGATAGGCCCATGTACCCCATTCCATAATTTAGGTAGTTGACTTAAATGAATTGGTCATGTTATTAATTTTATATAACTCATTCCATAAATAGACCAATAAATGAAAATTCCTAGACCAATTTTACCTTCATGTTATAAATGATTTCTTATTAAATGTTGTGGCTTTGAAAACCAATTCATATCCTCTTATATTTCCATTGGTGAAACTATGGGTTGTGAATTATAGACCAATTGATTGGGATAAATTTGACTTATAGTTATAATCTATACATTCATTGTAAATATTCTACATGAGACTCTAGTTATAACTAGGATTTACTAACCTTTCATTTTCATGTTTTCCTCTCGGTGAGTGAAACAAGTTCCCCAGAAGAGAAACATATGATGGGCTCGATGGAAATATTATTATACCATTATATGATAGAGACTCTGGTCCCTATGTCTGATCATAGGGATGGACTCAGATATTAGTTCAATATGTTTTTACACCATGAATGGAGTGACACTTGGGACTGCATTCTTCAGTCACCTCTAATAGACTCCTAATGCATTGGACCAATACCCATACCCTAGAGTGATACATTTAATTCACTTTAAATTTCCATGAACAAGCTCAGGGTGACTCTCTATATTTAATAATGAGGTTTTTAAATGAATTAAATTTTAATGATTTCTTTAAATGAAAAATTTTCCATTGATCATTAAATATAAGGTATATGTCCACCATTCACAATCAAAATCATGGGGACAGTCCACCTTTGTACATATATGGTACCTCACATCACCATTGTATCATACCTTGGTTTGTACTCACAAGCTTGGTCTAATGAAGGTAATTTTGTAGTCTTTCCATGTGGAACCCAATTTAATGTACTTGTTTATTTATTCCTATTTTAAATAAATTAATTATGGAACATTGTTCATATATTTGTTGCATGGAATGTATTGTCCTGCAGATCGTGGGTGGAAACATACCGAGACTATATCTCACAATGTACTTATGTTGCATTTATAACCCATGAAGACTTTATCATTGTAGTTACTGATAAGGCGAAGCATTTGACTTCTGATGGTTGACTGATTTTCAGTTTTATGAGGATGATTGTGGATGATGATCGAGCCTATGCTCGAGATTCTAGTTGTTGTATTTTTTCTTATTTTTTATGAATTTATTAAATATAGTATATGTATGCATCCTCTAATAGATACATACTCATTTTTTGTATAACTTTGTCATATTTTATTTTATTTTTTTATTCTTATATTTATTGTATTACATATAATTCATGACTATGTATATTGTTCTACTTCTATAATTTGGTTATTAGTACTTATATTTCTTATCTTTTACTATATTATTATATTTAATTATATATATATATATATGCTCTAATCTGATAAATGAGGGTATTGTATCCCAACATACACACCCCATTCCCTCAATACTAGTTGATAGCCTTTGGCGTTCGGGGTGGCATTCGAGGACTTATGGCCACCCTCTTAGGGCACTATTAAGTGGATACCTTGGCGGGAGGCTAAAATATGGCATCATTTCTCTTTTTTAGAGTAATACTATTACAGTTTATATGGGATACTATGATTTTAGAATTTGGTTATGATCTCGTGCCTCATAATAGCTAACCCATATACATAGGAAACCCAAATTACTAGGGATGGGTAAATTCTATTATTTTATGTGTTACTATTATTACATTTATTTCATCATTGGGTAATAGACCAATTTTGGTTTTAAATTAATTTTGACATTGTTAAAGTCGTTTTTTTTATTCTTGTACCAATGATAAGAGGTCGTATTATAATCAGGCCACAAACTTGGAACCATAGGAAATAAAAATTCATGAATTATGCTATGCCATAATTAATTTATGTCTTTATTACTTGTATTTCATGTGATTGTGGTACATGCATTGTTTTTATGCCTTTTAGTTCCATTTTTTCTGTTTATTGAAATGTACCATAAATCTTTCAAGGAATCACTACTAGAAAATATCTCTATACCCACAGTTTTAGGCAAAACCGTGGGAACAGGATGGCCATATACCCATGGTTTTGGAAAACTGTGGGTATATGTTTTTTTGATGACCTATTCCCATGGTTTTAGAAAACCGTGGGGAAAAAACACTTATACCCAAGGTTTTGGACAAAACTGTGGGTATATGTGTTTTTTTTTTCAAGGTCTATACCCACGGTTTTGGCCAAACCATGGGTATAGGTTTTTTTCGAAGACCTATACCCACGATTTTGTAAAACCATGGGTATAGCTTTTCGGCGTTATGGCGGTGAAAAAAATCCACGGGAGAAAAAAAATTGGCGGTAAAACCTATACCCATAGTTTTCCCACCTATACCCACGATTTGGTTTAATATATTTATGTAGATAGAAATAAATAACTTCAAAAGATGCATAGGTCAGTTGGAGACGTGCGATGTCTCATTTGTTAAAGACACGGGTTCGAAACTCACTGCCCTCTTTTTTCCGAAACCCGATGCTCAATTTTATCAAATTCGTGCATATGTAATATATTAATAAACATATATAAGTAAGTATTCAGAAGTGACGTAGCTGAAGCGATGCGAACGCTTCTCCTTAGAAGAGAAGATTTTCGGACATCCCTGGTACTAAACTAGCAAAATTTTAATAAAAAAAATTTATTCCCACAGTTTTACAACCGTCGGTATTACTCTTTGAGAGTGTGTAAGGGCTTTGATTGCGTGGAAAAAACTCTATCCCCACATTTTGGTAAACCTTAGGTATATGTCTAGGACCTATACTGACGCCACTCTAGCCCATGGTTCCCAAAACCGTGGGTATAGCTTATACCCATAGTTTTTGAGGCTATACCCATAGTTTTGAACCATGGGTATAGACCATTTTTCCAGTAGTGAATTAAAAACATAATTATGACATAATTTTCTTACCTTACCCTATCAATTAATTCCTAAATTGGTAAAATAATACTCTGTAAGTGATCTGTTATGAAACATAGATCCAGGAACTATTTTTTTATTGGGTTGTAAAGTGTTATGGTTCGGATTAAGAGGATTCCAAATTTCAATTTTTAATTATTATGGTCCCATATATATTGAAAGTGTTGATTCATTTAATTCAAAAATTTAATGGTAATTAAAAACATAACTAAATTATAATGAATATAACAATTTGAAAATTTTTAGAGACATTAAATGTGTATTATGAGTCCATGACCCGACCTTGTAGTGGGAATTATGATGCATCACTGTTGATATTTCTGTGACTTTTTCATACCACCTAGGCCTTTCATTAGAGGTCTGAAGAGATGTGTGTTAAATTTTTGAATGAAATTGTATTTTCACTTCATTACCACTTTTCCTATCCATTATAAATATTGTCCAAGACCTGTGATTGGAATTTGTAGTGCTATGAAACTTTGACAAACTCATGATGTCTATGAAGAGAGTGACGATGAACATACTATGGAGGTAGTGGGGCCTAATCCACCCATGAAACCTCCTGTATTTAAAACCAAGGAACACACTTCTAATCATGTCATTGATGTTTATTCCTAGTTCTATGACAGGTTATTTCAGTTCATGTACTCTATTTATGGTGCTTTGTGACCCACCCCTTCTATGGTAGAGTAGACCCATAATTTCCAGCAGTATCATCCACCTTCTTCAATGGATATAGGACCTCAGGCCATGGAATCTTGGGTAGAGGACATGTAGTTCATTATTGAGCACATTTAGACACTAGTAGAGCATAGGGTCAATATTACGACCAACATTCTACCTGATTCTACCAAGTGTTGTTTGGATGTTTAGCTTTAGGTACATTGATATTTGGGTATTGTTTTTGTGGTGTTTATGATATCATCCTTTCATTAGTTTGTTCATCATATATAGAGAACCTATCACATTTTTCAGATCCTTCAACTTATAGAAGGTGACATTTCAATGATGTAACACTCAACTTGCTTCACCAAATTACAACACTTCACACTAACCTTGACCGATGATGTGTTGAAGACTGCAAGAAGATTCATGTATCATATTGAATATTCCATCCACTAATAGGTAAGAAAAATTATTCAGACAACCATTTCATAGATAATAAACAAGGTAATCATAATTGAACATAACCAGGGTGATCAGAGGATGTGAAACATGGAATATCAGCTTCTAGGAAGAGTATTTGTTTGTCCAGTAGTTGGATGTGATGTTTTTAGTGTATATGTGGGGTTGGTACTTGCCAATTTGAGTGAACAGAATGCATTGTGGGGTGTCAACAATGTGGAAGTATAGTACATTAATGAAATATTTTTCCAAACACCCAATTGAGTATAATGATTGTGGAAATATTATTCACCTCCAGTGCATTTGATGATTGTTTTATGTAGTTAAAGTGATAGGGGAGAATTTCAATAGCTGAATTCAAGTGTAATATCAGAAACAAAACGTTAGGCAGGAAGCAGATCTTTAATAAGATGTTCAATCCAAGTAGGTGTTCACGAATGAGTTAATCATGCCTTAGAGTTTCCACCAAAAATAGAGTGGACCTACTCAAGCTATCCATGTAGTATCTCTTGGCTACAATTTAAGCCTTATTTATGTAATGCATCCCCCTCAAGAGGAGAAAATTACATCGTCATCTACTTATAGAGGTAATATTATGGTATCCACTGATATTGGTTCATTATTTTTTGATATAGATTCATCATAATATTTTCTATCTACTAAAACTATAGGAAATCTTGGATTAGTGATAGAATACTCTGTTCATGTTATGACCCTTGAAATTCTGTCATGATTTCATGAGTTAGGTGTATGCCAGTGTAAAAAGTTACCCCTTTAGTTATTTGGGTACAATTTCATTGCACGGTTTCATCATCATCGAGATTATTGGATTCCATATCATTCTTAGTATGTACTTGCTTAATCCGGATCGAGGATAGGTGGATTTCTATATGTGTTGGGTATAATTCAAATCAACTGATGGAAACACAAATATTAATTGTGGTTAATGGGATATCTAGGAATGTTGAGATGGAACCAACTGGACAATGCTATGTAGAGTGTCATCCTATATTGATAGTCTACTTATAAGAAATCCAGTTTTTCATCTCTTTGAGTTATCACCAGTTATGGATCATTTCATGGATTTATTCCGTAATTACTTATTTAGATGACCTCCTCAAAAAAGATATTAATTTCACCATTGAACTTTTCCTCATGAATCATAAGTATATGTTAATCCTAATCAGTTGACACCTGTAAAACTATATAATCTCAAGAAAAAATAAAAGATCCCAATGATAAGGTTTTCATCTTAACAAACACACCAACATGTGGTTTACCTATTCTTTTCACTGAGAATAAACTAGGAAACCATATATTTTTCATGAATTACTACCCAAAAAAAGAATCTTATATTTAAGAATCAGTATCCACTTCCTCAAATAGATGACCTCTTTAACCTACTCTAAGGAGTAGCAGTTTTCTCTAAGATTACTTTGAGGTTGGGATACTAGTATGTGCGAGTAATGAAATATCGCATTCCACATTTATTGTTCATGAGAATTTTGTCTTTTGTGGGTATTTGTAAATATTGTTTAGTCTGATGAATTCACCAGTAGTCTTTAGTGATCTGATTATTCCACCTGTATCATGATTCATTCATAGTGGTCATCATATATGAAATATTATAGAATTCTGCCACCATACATGACCATTCCAATAATAATGATATCATGTTAATGAAAATGATATTAGAATATCTATAGGCGACTCTTCGTAAATTCCACTAATAGATCAGCATGGTTCACTTCAGGGGAAATAACATAACTGAGGTAGGTGTATCAGTTGACCCATTGAATGCGAGAAACATGGTTTTTTAGGATTATCCCAAGAACATATTTTATATAGTAATATTAATATGGTTGGATAGCTATTAAATGAGATTTATCAATGATTTCTCATTATTGTTAGCACCACTTATGGGAATAAAGAATAAATATGTGAAATTTTATTGGAATGAATCTTGCAAGACATATTTTTAAAATTTAGTGGGAATACTAGCTAAAACAATGATCTTGAATCTAGAAGATCTGGTTATAATCAATACTATTTAGTTTTATTCACCAGTATTGGGGTTGGTTGAAGTGTTGATACAATGTGATTTGGTTGCTACATGTTGGTTTCACCAACTAAGACCTCATTAATTGAATAATCCTACACACGACCTCAAACCAACTGTCATGGCTCATGATCTACACTGTTGAAGATGCTACTATTTGGGTGATCAATTATTTTTTTACATAGATCATTAATGAATTTAATACATCTCTTCTTCGCAACACTTGAATGCAAGGAAGTATAGGTGGATGGGATACTAAAAATTGTTTGATATTGAGCTTTCATACACACTTGGAAAGGGTAATTTCATAGCTGATGTGTGAATCTGTAAAACTCAAGCACAGTCTAAAAATGAGGCTAACAGTGAGTGGAATTTAGTGGAGATTAACTCGTATATTCATATTGAGTTTTAGGAACAAAAGTGGTATCAATTATTATATGATTTATTATTTTCATCCTCATATCTGGAGTGGTTCCATATAAGGATTTTATTTGATTTTTAGGTCCTTATGTTGTGAAAATACATCACATAGTGAGAACCCATCTTCTGGATGGGTCATTGATGTATATGAAGCCCTAATTCAATGTGGATGTGTATGGGTGCCTATGGATATAGGATATGAGATAATTAGGGGATAAAATTTCTCTATTTGAGAAGTTTATCCATTTAATCCATGATGTATATAGAAATTTCTATTATGTTTTGGTGGCAAGGTATTAAGAGATAAATAGCAGGGTTTATCACTCAATACTACACATGTCATCTAGTGATGGAAGAGAACCAATGACCTGATGGAATTATATAACCTCTATTATTTATTTAGTGAAAATAAAAATACATCAATATATACATCATGATAGGTCGTGGATATCAAATCAATGAAGTGATTCATTATGGGTGATCATCGATAGGTTTATTGAGGTTAGACACTTTCTGTTAATCAAAGAGACCTTACCTATTGATGAGAAGGGATTTGTTTAACTTGTGAAAATAGTGAGTATTCATGGTTTAACCTATATTATTGTTTTGTATCTAAATTTTGGATATATGTCACAGTTCTAAAAAGGGTTGTTTAAGTCATTGGTTATATAAGTAATCTTAAGAAAAATTCATCTCTCGTAGAATTGCAGTTTGTCTGAGAAAATGATAAGGGAATTGGATGAAATTCATTAAGTCAGCATCCCTATCTTTGGTGGTTAATGGTAAAAGTATATCACTATCTCTTAGTTTTCCAAAAATAGTTGTTTTCAAGAAACAATTCATATGGATTCATATGATTCTTGTTATGATGGTTTGTGTAATTCACCTCTATACTAGCTAGTGGAAGGTGAGGCGGCTCCACTAGGTCCTCATCTCATCTGGGAAACATCAAAGAAGGTCCACATGATTCTGAAGTGTATGGTTATTGCTCATTTTATACATAAGTCTTATATATATCTTCGTCATAGACCTACAGAGTTTGAGGTGGGACATAGTGTGTGTTTTTTTGTATCACCTAGATTGGTTCATAAATAATTCTGGAGATATGATATGTAATCACTTAGATATGTTAGGTCTTTTTAGGTAGTTTAGGTAGTCGGGTTAGTATCCTATCAGTTGTAACTACCTTTGAGGTACCACTCCAAGAAATATGTATTCAATGTGTGTAAAAATTGATAATATCCTACCAATCTCTCTCATTCATTGACTATATGGATATTGAGATGGAGGAAGATGAATCTTTTAAAGATAATCTAATATGTAACATTGACAAGAGAATAATGGATCTCTATGGAAGGTTTGTTCCTCTGTTCTAGGTGTAATGGAATCATAAAAACGCTTTAGGACAAGAAAATGTAGCATGAATCCAATGTTCATTCACATTGGCTATAACTATTCTCATATGAATGTTTACCACCCTTAGAAAGGAAACTTGTGGAAGAGTTGTCTTAATCAGGGTAGGTTGAAATGTCCCAAATTTTCCCAATGGATAAATCAATTTTATTTGTTTAAATTATTTTACCCTATTCATGATGCCTAATTAAGTCATAGAGGTCTTAGGTGTTTCTTTGAATCATTTGAGCCCAATGACGTTAAAATCAAAGAGTCCGGCTAGGTTGTTAGGTTAGGATGGTAATGGAGATGAACAAAGACACAACAGGGGAGAGATCGGTACTTCACAATTTAGTCATTTTTTAACCACAAATTTTTATTTTCATTAAACATTTTATATTCTCTCAAATGATCTATAAGTTTAAAATAAATAATATAAATGATCACAACAATGTTTGGGGGTTCAAGGCACAAAGATCCCATTGTCTACTCCAAAAATTTTCAAATACACATGATTGGTTATTTTACTATCAGGTCCTCTTTTCCTAAGACATTCCAATGACAACTAAGTGTTGGAGGATGAATCCATACATGACATAACAAATCCTTATATTACTCTTACAAGAATCTAAAAATCCACAGCTTCATACAACAAGATGATAAATAAAAATGACTACGTACGAGCATCCAAAACACAAATAAATCCATAGAATTTTACTTTTTTATGGATTTTGTTGAAAATAACAGATTTTAGTAGCAACTGAAAAAAGAAATTAGATATTCAACATGGTATGTTCATAAATTTATCTTCAATGTTTCTGCATGATTTAATTAAAAAATAGAAAATAAAACACCAAAAAGATGTTTAAACGTGATTGTGTTCAATTTGTATCATTAAATAATTCTTCTTCATTCATTGTAGTATAAATTATAAAAAATAATTATTGTAGATGTGATCGGAACACCAGCTAGTATATGAGATAGATCTAACAAAGTATGTCTTAATGTATATATTTGATAGAAACAAAAAACACCATTTTCTCCATAAGAATATACGAATATACCATCACAAATATGTATTTCACCAGACTTAATGTTTTCTCTGATAAAGAACATCTCAATATTTATATAGTTGGTGGAACAAAATTTATCATACCCCCATTAGAAATACCACACAATAAATGATGAGTATTTAATTTTACAAAACCTTCAAGTGAGTCGTAACATATCGTAAGAATAGTAATGATTTACACCATCAGATATATGCTTTAAATCAATCATAATGATCCTTTGAATAGATCATTTCTTCTATCAAGACAATCATATATATCAAAAGTTATCATGGAAACTATCATGGATTTAAAAAATCAGTGAATATTCAAAAGTATGGCTCATTTATTTCCTCAAATGAAAGGTTCCATACTTATTTATGGTTTCATAACCAAATATTCACTTTTAAGAAAAAAATGGTTTCATTCAAAATTAGGGTTCCCAAACCATACTATCTTGAAATTATGGGGTTGATGACCCATACATTCTACTAACAAAGTAGGGTTCCATCCCTACATTAAAATTGAACATGTCGGTAATGAACAAAGTTTCAAGAATCTGTTAAAAATCACCACAAATACATTAAAAAATATTCCTCAAGGACCAATGATTTGAATATGTTTCCAGAGGAATGAATTAAAAGAATATTAGTTTCATGAAACTCTTATAAGGTAAAATCATTAATAACACAAATGTTGAAATTTGTGATAATAAAACCCAAAAATAAATTAACTAAATTGTTGAATAAACACATGCCCAATAATCTACCCCATTTGATGATCAAAAAACCCATATCATAATCATAATATAAATAAATAGAATTTACTAAAAAAATTATCTCCATTATGTTTGAATAATAAACATTCCATAAATAATGATTCACCCTAAAATTATAACATGTTATTGGAAACTTCTCCCCATTAATAAAAAAACATATATATTAAGAAATAGTGAAATCATAACTTCTCCCTAAATTAATCTTTTAATTTATTTTTATTTTTTTTAAGGTTGGGGTCGAAGCTTAATTTATTATTTAAAGTAAAGAAAAGACCTCTTTTAACTAGGTAGAGGGAGACCCATTACATAGCCCAATGGGCCAGTTGGAATTTAGCCCATTACATGGCCCGTAGGCCGAACTGTATTGCCTGATGCCCATTCTGTGAATAGTACTACTACAATACTCTTTCTGCTACGATGCTGAATAGTATCTGCCGCTGCTACAGTGCCCTACAACTGCTACAATGACCTGCCAACGCAATAGTACCTACCGATGCTATTGTTCTACCGCTGATACAGTATTGCAGAAAACATGCAGAAAACATCTCCCCTATGAACTTCTCCTCTAAGAAATTCTCCCTTTTTCATTAAAATAAGAACCCATTTCACTAAATTAAAACATCTAAAACATCGAAAATAACACTTCCTAAACATCTCCAACTTCTTGAACATATATGCCTTTTTTCAACAAAATAAAATTAGTAGTATGAATATATTCCCCCTAAAACAATATTTTGTTTTTGAAACTCCACCAAACGCAAAGAATATAGAATAAAATTTACATATATAAGTATAAAAATATCATGATTACAAATAAAATGAAATTATGAATAAATTATTAGTACTATTTTCACTAATGTATATATATATGTTAAATTTATATATTAAATTAATATAATACAAATAAAGAGTTAAGAAGAAGTAGAATATTCCAATGAATGTTCCAAAATGTGAACCTTCTTACCTAAAGAATATAAAACTTATGATAATTCTTGTAATCTATTTTTAACATATTCTATAATTTTAAAGGAATAAGACATACCCTTCTCAACAAAAAACATTATCACGTTATCAAGATTAATCTTGGTAATAGATTCCCTCTTGAAGAATTTCATTTGAATTATCATTTCTAATATGAGAGATTCAATGTTTTTATTTATGACTGAACTATATTTTAAATTTTGATACAAATTGCGCCACAAATAAAAAACATATTTTGGTACTATTTTTTTAGATCATCATACAACATTATAGAGGTGTCCAACTCAACATTCTGGTGTACTTTTTAATCATTTAAAGATATAACACTAAATAAAAGTACTTCATAAGATATCATGATGAATAGACTTCCAGTTTTTGAGAAACTTGAACATCTTTATTTCTTTTTGAAGATATTGAATTCTTATCTTCAATAAATGAAACATATTATTCATTAAATAGGTCAAAAGGATTACCTTTTATCATTTTCCATGAAATTTTTTTATCTGATCATAAAGTACCTTAACTTTTCATTTTTTATGAATTGTATTGAATATTTTTTTAGAAAAAAATTTCAAAAAATATTAATAACAATATAAAAATTTAAAATTAGAAGAAGAATATTTTTTTCTGACTGAGTGAAGAAGATATTTCATTTTATTTAGCCAGAATATATATAATAATAAAAATAGATTTAATTTTTATAACAGATATGTAACTTAATAATGATGTTGAGATTTGATAAACAAATGAATCATTAAGATTTTTAAAAAATATTTTAAGGATAGAAATTATAATCATTATAAAATAATAAAAATTCAAAAAGGAATTGAAAAACTAGGATTTAAATGATATTTAACAATATAATTTAGAAATCTAGATTAAAACATGATTTTTTAGAACAAGGAGAAATATTTATCAAAGTGAAAGAAATATTAAAATTTCTAGTAAAATGAGTTTTAATAAACATGAAGCATAATTTTTTAAAAACTATTTTATGGATTTGTGTGAAATGAACTGTATATTTTTTTGATAATTAACTACTTCAGAGTGGATCATTATTTTTTTAATAACTTTCATTAATCCAATATTCAACCACTCATATATTTATCGATATATAATAGTGTTGTAATCATTGAAAATTTTAAATAAATGTTTCTTTTGGTTCACATAGGATTTTGGGTGAAGAAATGTTAGCAGTTAAATATTTTGGTAGCCAATAATTTAATTGTGAGTATGAGTTCTACAATTTATGTTTACCAACTCTTTTGAGTAATAAACATTTTTCAAACCAGAAATTTTTTGTTTACTGTTGAAATAATAATTAGCATAATGACTATTAAATTGAAAATAAAAATATTACATAGATTCTATCTTCTTACTATCTAAACTAGTATCAAAATATTTTTTATATAGTTATTGGTTTTCACCATTACGCCATATTCCAAGTTTTCTTTCGATTTTTTTTACCAAAAATATGATTTTAATATTTTATTCCCTTCCATTAACAAAATTTAATCTTGTCTTAATTTATTTAATTCATTAATCAATTACTATATCATAATTTCATGTAAATCAAAAGAACATTTAGAAGAATGATATTTTAAATTTCAAAATGATTTGTCAAATTTTATTTTTCAAATAAAATAATGTCATGTGTCTTTCTAATTTTAATATGATATTTTTTGAGGATTAATATCTAAATTATACAATAATGAAAACATTATTTATCCCATCATAATAATGTTGTTCTAAACTAGTGTTTTGAGAGTATGATGATTTTACCTCATCACTATCGACTATGAGAAATTAAACTTTATTTTCATATTCTGAAATATCTGAACAATCATCATGTGAACATGAAGATTTACCATATATATCCTTAACATCATTATTTTATTTTATTTGGTAATTTTATTTTCATTTTACTTTCAGTAAAATAATACTTCTTAAATGGGAAATATCATTATGTATATTCACATCATCTCTCTTCTTTAGAACCTTTCTATTTCATTCTACAATATCCTCAAAAAATTTCAGAAATATATAACAAAACATTACCTAAATTTTTATGGATTGAATGAGATGATTTATCCATTTTGTTCTTGAGATGAGTTTTATCATGGTTGATATAAATTTCATCATCAAGTGATATCTTGACTTCATACATAATTAAATTCTTAATCAAATCTTTCAATTTCAAATTCCTTAATGATGAAGACTTGAATATAGCTTCAGATATTCCATTGAAAATAGGCAGTAATACATTGAGTATATTTAAAAGATGGAAAAATTATGAAATTCAATCTTATAAAGTAGAAACATTATAGAAAATCTCTGTCAACATTTATTCAATTTGATTGATAGATCCATGTTCATCCATTCTAAAATTATGGAATTTTATCTTCTTAGTAGTATACTTTAATAGTTTGATACTATCAATTACCTCATGGGTAGTAGAAAAACATATCACAAATAGTAGAACATGGTGATACATGACTAAAATCATTGTGTAATAAAACACACAAAATCAAATTTTCAGCTTATGAATTGGGATTATACTCTACTTCTTAATCAATACTCAAATCATCCAAATCCTTTTTAGGAATATCATAAGTCTTAACAACATTTAAATAAAACATTAATATAATATTTTTTGTGAATATAATCAGTCATTCATTAAAAAAATTACAACCATTAACATTGAAATGTAGAGAATAAATTATAGAAATACCTTCTCTATAATCATTCATTCTAGGATTTCTACATATGAATGTTTAACTCATGCATGTTAGATCCAGTAAAATATTCTATAATTTTGTACAAGTGTAAAAATCAATAAATCATAGAATATCTATAGACATTGAAACTAATTTTCCAAATACATAAATTTGGGTATCATATAAAGAAATAATTTCCATGAATTTCAAGAGTGATAAATATTTCTAATAGTTTACACCCTTTGATATAAAATCTTATTTCATGATGGTTATGATAAAGAAAAAAGAAAAAATAAGGAGAGAATTGAGTACTGCAAAATTTAAAAACTTTCGACCCCTCTTTTTTAAAGCTGTGAATGTTTTATTTTCTCTTAAATGAGAAAGCAGTAGAAAATAATTAATAGAAATGAACACATTGATGTATAGTGGTTCGTAGCACAAAGATCTCATAGTCCACTCCACCAATACTCTACTCCAAGAGCTTGGTGATTTTACTATCTTTCCCTATTATCCTAATACCATCAAATAAAAATTTAACGTATTAATTTGACACATTCTTGGACTTATCAACACCTTATGGTTCATTTACAAGGAACTAAACATCTAAATCTTATTACAAGAATCTTTCACATAACCATGTCTAAGTTCATGAAGTCGAATATCAAATAAATCAAATGAGTGTCATTTGTTTGATGGTATGTATAGAACATCAAACATTGTAGTAGAAACTGAGAGAGGAAATTAGATCATCCACATATATTAAAACATTAATTTCTCAAAAATATATCATTATAAAATTATTTTTCATTATTCATAATAGGTTAAATAACAAATTATAGTTGTTTATGTGATGACAATGATTGAATGTTTACTAGATATATAAAAACATGAATTTCTCCAAAGTGTAGCTCTTATTTAAATGACACACAACCTTTTATGTATTTTAATTGACATACACAATCAAGATATCATGTAGAAGAGATAGAATCCCAGACCTGTTCACCACATTCATCTTTGATGAAAATAATTTATCATGAATATTCCTCTGAAAATAATCACATGAAATATATATTTAATTTCCATCAACAAGATATATCATGAATTATTTTCAGTCTATGCCCAGCATATCAAAACATCCATCAAAACCTGATACTCTTAAATAGCATAAATTATGATGATGATGATATAAAAACTCAATAAATTATTACTCTGTATCAAAATATAAGAGCACCACTCTTTTTTTTTATCTTTCACTAACATTAAAACTCACATTGTGTTTTTCTTCATAAATCGTATTCTTATGTTGTGTTTTTTCTTGTATGGTTAACCATCTTATCCTGATGGACCTCAAAAATTGTAACCATTCATTGATGATGTTCAGTAGGCATAATTGTGAAGAGAAAGAAAACACTTATACACATAATCATAAAATTCCTTTAGAATTATCATAGTAAACTTAATTTTAAAAAAACAAAAAATCATTAAAAATGAAACCTAACACACAGAATATCATAATGAATCTACCTTCCCAATGTTATTATCAAGAAAACAAAATCACTTCTCATAACATTTTAATGATTCTTAATATCCTTACCTCAGATCATAGTGGACCCTAAAAACCCATGTGTTAGTCTTTCCCCCTTACATACCTAACTAGATATGTCCAACATATATTTTTTATTTACCATCACATGACATCTTAAATAGTTCTAAACTCCATACACTATATGATCTCTAAATCAAATCATTACTACAACTTTTTCTTTAACCTCACTTATTGGGAACCTATTCAAAGCCTCATTAAACAAAAGAGTTACCCACAAGGAATTCAATAAATAGGCCCAGGATTATATATTCACAAAAAACCTATATAACATGCATATTGAAGGGGTTATGCTCATATATCTCAAGAACATAAAAAACAATATCCAAAATTCAACACAATAATACAAAATTTATCAATATCAAAAAATATATATAATAAATTATACGTATGAAAAATAATAGTGTCAAAATAATACCATGTCAAACTCATAAGAATCTATATTGACCACAAATCCATGATCTAAGCTATGACAATTAATCCAGGTCACCAAAAATACCTTGTAAACATGAAAAACAGTTACATATAAAGTTTAACATGACTTGTATACCTTGTACTGTCCTGATCATGATATCTCAAGAAGATGCAGATTTTTTATACTGTTGCATCAATGAATACAATGTAGAACCCATATAAACATATCGAGCGAACTATCACCCTTACTCATGAAGGGTCACTCAACAAATTTCACATCCTATTATAATTAAATATTATCGAAGAATATTTCAAGAGGATTTAAGGAAACCACTTGACTAGTAGTTTTTCACTATCATTCCCTAATATCATACTTCTTATTATCATATTCTCATTCATATCAATGTCAATTAACACTATATATTATATTAATAAATATTTAACATATCAGAACAATTGCAAACAAATTATTCCATATCCCATATAATATATCTTTTCTCATCTATACATCACATATCAAGTATACTAGGATAACATTAACATAGTATAAATAAAAATTGTTTTCCCTCCATCCATATATATCACCCACAATATAATATCATCTCATATACCTCTCACAACTAGTATTATTTTAAATACTCATTATTAAAAACAATATATATTCGTCTCATATTCCTTGAAGTGAAGGTTTATTGGGATAGAGGGTGTAGTTATGATATTTTTACCTCACTAAGTTATATATTAGGAAAAAACAACCAAGGCCCCAAAAATTTAGGATTTTGTAAGAAAATCCTACTAAGTATGGGTTTATATAGTAATCATAAAAGATATAAAATATAGTAATAACATAAAAAATATTGACTCATAAGTTTTTTCACTTGGAACTCCAATAAAAAAAACTATCATTATAATACTATTACTACATTCCAAAACCACTGCAAACTATAACCCTAATAACTGTACCAACATTCTATGAAAAATATCCACCACAATCAAGAAAATTTTTCCATCATGAAACTTAATTTATCATATTTCAAAATTTTATAGTACAAGTAATATTTCATTATATGTCATGTCTAAATCCATTGTTAATTACATAACATTCATTCTATAAAAAAACATTTATTTTATGCATTATGAATTCATGTTAGGAATGATTATCTCATTGCATATCTTATTAAACTATATTATAGAAATAATAGTTTCATGTTCATAATTTTTTATTATTATCATTTACTACCATGTAACATAAAAAACCATCATCAACCATCCATGTAATTATTCCACAATGATCTCAATATTCCCTCATTCCATCACTGCCAACGAAACCACATCAACTCCTTACAATCCACATCCTTAATTGTATATCATTATGAAACCCATAGAATATATCATATCTTACACTAGTCTAAACTATTTCAACACCCATGAAAGAATTTCCCACTACCATGGAAACATAATTCACAACAATTTCATGATGAGAATAGAAGAAAAATCATGGTAAAAATATCAATAAAACCTAATTCTATTAAGAAAATGAAACCAAATTTATCTTTTAATATTCATTCCCACTTATTGAATGAGTATTTAATGAGTATCAACAAATCAATTTCAAATTTAGCACAACAAATTTGTTAGCATCACTATGTATTTATGAATTTTTTAAATTATATCTCAATGGATAAATCAGAGAATCATCACATAATTATTATCAATAATTATTATTTTCTATAAATAAGGTAAATGAGAATCCATAACATGTGTAATATCAGTGAAAAAAACAAAGTGGCATATAGAACTCTCTATTTAACTTCAATTTCCCTATATCCAAATAATTATTATTTTTATGATAATGTATATCTTCCAGACAGTGAAAATAAAATCATTCTATTTCTACATTTTACAAAAAAGAAAATAATGTTCTCAAATATCTTACCATAATCAATGATCATCAATTCATTTATAAATGAAATTTCAAGGAATATATGATCACTGAATTGATATCCTACTAGGAATCCTATAAAATAATAAACAACATTAAAATAAATCCACTCAAAATCCCCAAAGTCAACCATTAAAGTTATAATAACATTATTTAGAACCATAAAAGATATGAAACCAATAACATAAGGGGACAACTTTCTAGGATCACTAAGAATAAATCTACAATTTCCTAGTATAATATCCATTAAAATGAGCTAAATATTGTCCCAAATAAATAAATTGGGACTACCGAAGGTAAGATAGAATCAATTAGGACTACCATGTCGAGGATGTGGTTGGAATATTTTTTATCTTTAACTACATAATTTAGGACCCCCTAAAATCATGTATAATTTTCCTCTAATTCCTAAATAACATATATGGAACATATATCTTAAACCATAGTCATATTTGGATATGAGGTAAAATTAAATAGTAATAGTGCATAAAATCTCATATCACATATTCAATATGTAGATAACTTCATAACATGGATCCCACCAAAACACAAAACATTTTGGGGGGGGAAGGTATTAATTCCACACCCCCACCACAATTAAAAATTGTTTATATGGTGAGGTTGTAAAATCCTACACCATGAAAATAAAAAAAAATTCTTGGTGGGTTGTCTTCTTTCACCCTCCATAAAAAAAATATTTATAGGGAAAATTAGGAACAAGACACCTCCTAAAAATGAAAATTTTCTATGGGGAATTGAGGTCACAAAACTACCCAACCACCCCTGCCCCAACAAAATAAAATTGTTTGTAAAATGAGGTATCCTTTTTTCTTTACCACATAAAATCAAGAATGAAATGTCGGTGAACATTTTGGGTTGGTTTTTATTTTTAGGCTACATATAAACACCAAATTTTCGTCATGGAGAAAGTAGTAGAAGTGCGATAAAAATTATAGATAATGCAAAAAAATATATTTAAAAAACAATAATTATATTGTTATTGACTAAGAGAGAAACTCTTATTTTGATAGGTAATCTATTTTACACATACATAAAAGGAAATTTTATCTTTTTTTTAAGGAATCTATATTAGAATGGAATTTACTATAAAATTTCACCCTTTTTAAGGGAGGATACCCAACTCATTTTCTTTGAATGGGAAACCAATTCAAAAAGGATACTCTCATGATGGAATTTCCTATTAGGAACACCCCTTTGTGATATCAACGAAATTCATGATAAGAAAAATATGAAAAATGGTTTATAAATTTTGTATTTTCCTTTTCAATATTTCTACCATACCTTTTTGTAGTATTTGGATCTATCTTTAGGCCTCTGGGAACATTAAAAATGGTTCCCTTTGTCCAACATCAAATCCAATGGAATGAATTTGTAAGACCACCATTGAGACCTTTGATCCTATATAGTCAATGTATTGGACACAATAATATTTTTCCATTTTAATCTTTGATATCGTAGGTAAGTGATATCCCCTATTAAAAACCATCGTAGGTATGGCCCCAAGGATATTTCCAATCATGAATACCCTTCGTAATGAGGACCCTAGTCCTAGAGGATGTGGCGGGAAACATTTCAATTTTTAAACAACCATTCATCTCTCACATGATTCCTAACATTTTTATCAAATATGTTCATATCCATGAACTTGTTCATCATAAAAATGGCTACATAAATCTATCTAAAGTTAATAGAAGCATTAAAAAAGATGTGAATGGGGGTTCCCTATCAATACTTTTCACTACCTTACCATAGATACACCCTTATCAAACAATGGATGTGTAGAATACATATTCATCTTCTATATCTCTAGTTTTTAGTCCCATTTATTTCTTCAAGGATTCCACACTCATCATTCCATCCATACCCTCACCCTCAACCATTAGTGGATGGGGAAGAAAGTTCACATGGGATTTTCTTAGGTATATATCCCTCCTATATAAGACCTTGTAATGAAAAAAAAACCCTAAAATGTTTCTTTTTTTTCAAATAGATCATGAATCATGGGGTATTAGAGGTATATGGTGATCATAACACTTGAAAAATCAAAAAACTATCTATAGTTAATCCAACTAGGTATATTACTCAACCGTATTACCAGACCCTAAAAGGGTCATATTGACGATGATACATATCATAAGAGGTCGATATTCTGAATTAAGAAACATGGGGAATCCAATTCATGGGTGATACCAAGAATGTTACAAATTATGCAAACCATGATTTTAGCCAATATAGGATATTCCAATAGTGTCCATGAGGTTAAAAACTAAAACCTTCAATCCTTCACAATCTTTATTCGGACATATTCATAGTAAAAAAACCCCTATATTGATGGCCATATTCCTTCTTAATCCAATCATCTCAGCCTCAGTAGACAATATTCTTGATGGGATCTATAATAAAATGGACTTACTACTAGTTAAAAAAACTATATCAATAATCTATAATCATGTCATGATTAAAAAAATGGGATTCTCATGCATAAGCCCTACAACACAGCCTTTTATAACAACCAATTTCCTAGACATCCTCACCACATGAAATTAAACTGCTTGGATGTTTCCCTGATATAAGACCTTAAATGATTTGACATATCTAATTTTGTGGTAAAAAACGATACAGGTTCTAATTTTCATAGAATACATTCATGAGAATCCTTTATCAGGGGTCTAATCTATAATTTCACGTAAATTCCATGTATTTTTTAAATTAAATGGAATTATTTTAAGACCAAACTCTGAAATGGAAAGAGATTACAATGCCTGGGGTGCCCGATATGATCTATCAAAAAATGGTATGTTTAAAATAGCGCATGTGGGCAGTTTTCCTAAAAAAGATGAATAACTCTTAAATGTGTTCCTGGATCCGAAATCACTAGGTACAGTTGCATTCATGTTGGCGGGTCTTCCCCCAGGCGCGACATAAACATTGTTGGTGCATTCCTCTTTTGTGAAAACCCAAAAATGGAATAAATGTGAATAAAATAATTAAATAAAATGGTTTTATTTTTTAGAATTCATATAGCTCGTGGGTGGTGACTCGGATTGAAAATCTAAGGCCACCCTTGAGCTTGTGAGGGTATTTTGTCCTTATGCAAAGCCTAATATTGGTCGGTGTGGGATAACAGTGGAAGTTAGTTTTTGGCCATAAATAAAATATTTATGTAACTATTATTTTATTTATAAATCCTTATAAACTATAAACACTAACATAAATTAAAAATCTAATAGTACCGTTGAGCTTGTGAGGGTGTGTTTTCTTTAGGAAGAGATTATCCATGACTATCATGGGTTGATGGTGAAATATTTTTTTTGGAATTTTCTTTAAGAGAATTAAAATGATGCACATGCACGGTTTTGGAAACATCTTAATGGATGCCCGGATGGAAAATAAAAGGGCATAGTTGTGTCCAGAACAAAGACATTACAAAAGAATGGACCTAACGTTGATGGGTGGGGGTTGACCAAAAATGTTAGTCTTTGGACATTTTGGAAAAATAATAACTATGTAAAAGGTTATTTTTTTGTTTTATTCACCATTGAGCAGTGAAACATCCTCACTACAGTGCGACAATGAGGTGATGATGAGTCATATTAAATGAATTCTTTTAATGGCTTGTCAATGTGTAGTGTATCGACAAATTTAATGAAGAATAACTAAGAAGATGTTTCTTAAATTAAAAAACATAATGGCGTGATGATGCAGCCAAACATAAACATTGTGACATGTTTATATTTTAGATGAAGGATATTTGGCCGAGTAGATACAACTAGGGGATGTCAGAAGTGGAAACCCAAGAAACCGACATTAGTCTTAGAGACTTGGATGAGTACGAAGGCGTCTTTCTAGATGATGTTCCAAGATTACATCCATGTTGAGTGGTAGTTTTATCCATGAATCTATTCTCTAGTATGGAACCGCTATCTAAACCATCATATTGGATGGCTTCCATAGAGCTCTAGGAGATGAGGGTGAAGTAGGAAGACAAGCAGAAGAAGGGGTTCGTAAGGTCCAGTGTTTCACCAATGAGCTTCCCCAGTGTTGTTTTCCAAGAAGTAAAATGAAAGCATGAGTTTATACATAGATTGTTAGCGCCTGAATCATGTGACTGTGAAGTAAAATGTATCCTCTGTCGAGGATGGATAACCTCTTCGATTTGCTGAAGGGAGGGAGATGGTTCTCGAAGATTGTACCCAGATCAGGTTGTCATCGTCTTCGATTACAATATGTGGAAATCTTTATGATGTCTTTACGAGGTCTCTATGGATACTATGTGTACAATGTGATTTCGTTTGGTGTCAAGAACACCCTATTAGTGTTAATGGAGATCATGAAAAGGATATAACGGCTGTACCTAAACCAGTTTGTAGTGGTCTCCATTGATGACATCTCAGTGTATTTAGTGTTAGAGGAGGAGTATGTGTTACAAGTAAGGATGGTTCTGGACACACCTTGAGAGAACTATCTCTATGGTAAGTTCTCGAGTTGTTATTTCTTGATACAGAAGTTCCAGTTCCTGGGACATGTCATCACAGAAGCAAGAGTTACAATGGATCCAGAAAATATAGAGGTGGTGCTTGTTTGGGAGCCACCCAAGAGCATTACCAATTTGGAAAAGTTTTCTTTGGGTTTTTTGGGTACTATCAAAGGTTTGTACCGAACTTCTCTAGAGTAGCAGCATTGATGACACCATTTAAAATGAAGGGAAACCCCTTTATGTGGACAGAATGATTCCAGAAAAGCATTTAGTAGCTGAGGCAGATCTTGACGAGTGCTCTTATTATGAGGCTTTCATAGGAGGGAACCAACAACATGGTGTTCTGTGAGGCATCAGGAACCGATATTTGTTGTGTCCTGATACTGGGTTAAGATTTTATTGTATATGGCTCGTGACAATTGAGACCGCATAAATAGAACTATGCAACTCGTGACCTTGAGTAGGCAGCAGTATTCTTCAAACTGAATATGTGGCAACACTAGATTATGGGAAAATGATTCATTGTCTTATATGACCACAATATCCTTATGTATATATTTTCTCAAAAGGATCTGAATCTCAGATAGAGAAATTGGCTAGTCTTCCCCCAGTACAATGACTTCGAGATATTCTATAATCTTGGGAAGGTGAATGTGGTGGAATATTCTACCAATAGGAGATCGTATTCACAACTATAGAATGAGGCCTCAGAGCAGTTGTCCTCACTTCAGATATCGTTTATTGATATATGTGAGCGATCTTATCTTCAGTAAATAGTGGTTTCCCCGCCACTCTAACGGTGATTTAGGGAGGAGCAACTTAGAGTTGCCATCTATGAGACTACACATGGACAAAGGTCTATAGGGCATGCCCCTAATGTATATATGAAAGGTGGGGAGCACAACATCCTTTTCAGAGGAAACATCATATGATTAGTGGTATTGTGGGAGGAGGTTTTGAGGGAGTTCTATAAATCCCATTTGGAAATTAATCTATGATAGGTGATGATTTACTAGTACCGCCAAATTCTGTACTAGTTTCCTTGGATAAAGAAGGCAGTGGTAGAGTTTATTTCCAGATGCCTCACTCATCAGTAAGTAATGTTTGGTCACCAGGTTCTAGCCAGGTTGACACAAACCCTCAATGTATCAGAGTGGATGTGGGATGGAATATTGATATACTTCTTGATATATTTACAATGTATGTCTAGGAGACAAAATTCCATATGGTTTATCATTGACCGATTCACTGAGTCATCCCATATCCTTACTACCTAGGAGAAGAGTTTAGTAGAGGGCTTAGGATGCCTCTATCTCATAGAGATTTTACAATGGAGTGACATTTTCAGAGTTCTTTGTAGATTTATAGTATTTATATGAGTGGGTCCTTCATGGAATATTGATACCTCTTGTGTGCATTCGGTGGTTGCACATGAATCTCTAGGAGAGCATGTGAGAACAAGAGGCACAAATTCGTGATTAGGGCCCCCATTTGTTTGTTTAGCCTTGTTTTTGATTATAGGTATGTGAAACCCTAACTGTGGGACTAATTTAATTTCATGTAAATTCCATGTAATTTTTTTCAATTATATTGAATTATTTCAAGAACACGATCCGAGACGGAATGTGATTCTGAAGCCCAGTGTGCCTAGAATGATCCATCAAAAAATGTTATGTTTAAAATAGCACACATGAGAGGTTTTACTAAAAAAGAGGAATAAATAATAAACAGTAACCTTGAACAGAAATTTGAGGGCCCTATTGAATTTAGGATTGTGGGTTTTCCCTGGGCCCGACTTATGATTATTTGCCACAGGTCTCCCATGTGAAAACCCAAAAATGGAAGAACCATAAATAAAATAACAAATAAAAATTATTTTATTTTTTCAAATGCTTATAAACCATGAAAATTGAATTGGATTGAAAATCATATACCACTGTTGAGCTCGTGATGGTATGATTTTATTAGGATGATACTAACATTGGCCAAAGTGGGGCAATATTAAATGTTTTTTTGTCTGTAAATAAAATAATTAAGTAACATTTTTTTTTATTTTTAAATTATTATAACTTAAAGATGGTAACACAGATTGGAAATCTGAGAGTAACGTTGGGCTCATGAGATATTTTTTCCCTTATTTGTACCTTAAAATTGTCTGGCATGGGTCATGGGTGAATGATAGTTTTTGGAACATTGTTTAAGTGAATTAAAATTATGTGCATGTGTGGTTTCTAAATCTCTTAAATTGATGCTCAGATTGAAAATCTAAGGGCACTATTCTTCCTAGAATGATGACATTACTTAAAAATGGACAAATCTTCCACCAATGAGGGTTCCATGGAGAAGTTTATTTTTGGATTTTTCAGCAGAAAAATAAAAATTACATAAAAAATTCATTTTTTTCCTTTTCCTTTGAGGGGTGAAACATCTACACTGCAGCATGACAACAAGGCAATGAAGAGTCTTATTAAATTAATCCCATTAATTGATTGTCAATATGCATCATAATGACCCATTAAAGGAAGCGTAACTGATAAGATGTTTCATAAATGAAACAACATAACGACACGATAACACAACTTAATATAAATGTTGTGATGTGTTTTAATTTTAATGGATTAACAGGGTTAGAGAAATGGTATCAAGATGTGGAACCCTTCTAACGAATCTACGGAAAAAATACAACTCCAATGACAAAAAAATGAATGCCTTCACCTTATACCCTTCGAAGAATCTCTCTCCAATATAGAACCAAGAAACATTAGAAAGCAGTGATGATGCATTGGGGGGAGGATCTGGGAATAGATATCTAATATTGCCAACATCTTTGAACGTATTGACACCAATGACGAAACTTAAATAGGTAGGGAGTTTGTTTTAATTGAATAACTATTTTCCCCATCATTATTTCAAAAAATTAATGTATGTTAACTGACAAACAAGTTAACCCACAGATTGGTCATTCACAGGGGGTTCTTAGTGATGTTGGATAAATGGGATAACATGTCTTATTAATTATCCCACTCTATTTTTTCTTCATGACCCACTAAAAATAACTCTTCTTGGTAAACATGAACAATGAACTGGAATGTTCGTTGGGTGTTATTTGTGATCCCCCCCCTCTCTCTCCTTGTTCACCACAGTTCAAAGATGATGATACACCTACTAAATAATTGATAGGACATAGGATAGTAAACTGGTAGGAAATGACAATATTGCAATTAGGCTGTAGTGACCAACCATGGTAGCAGAACCAGGCCGCAACACACCAGTCGCGGCACCCTGGCTGCGGCAGTACCAAGGACCTCTGGCACCCTGGCTGACTGCTTGTGGTAGCAGGCCCGCAACACCTAGGTCATGGTAGAGGAGGAACTTGCGGAACCTAGGTCATGAACTGAAAGCATAAAAGATGGGGTACTAGACCAGTAGAAATGTTGCAGCTCAGTGTTGGTCGCGCGGACTGACCACGTGGAATGTGAGCTGGCTCTGTTTGTCCTGTGTGCGAACCCCTTTAGAAACCAGGAACAGAGATCCTTTCAACGCCACATATGATGTGTTGGCTGAAAGAAGGGATGCACTTGCACAGATCGCATCCACCTAACTGGAGGATGTTGGTCACTCAAGCGGACGAGCTGGGGCATGATTCAGGCAGTGGGTCATCCTAGGCTAGAAGTTAACTGGCCAACTATGTGGGACGGTCCGGGGATGAATTGGGCTAGGGGAATAATGTCCGGCCATGGGGCAGTTGGGTGGGGAATGAACCAACCTTTCTATTGGGGGGCAAGTCAGATAGAACCAGATCACTTCGAAAGTCGGCAGGCTAGAACCTCGACTGAATCGGGTCTGGTCCAGTAAGACCCAATAGATCTTGCCCACTATACAGGTTAGACCAGGCTAGCACAAACCCGACCCAAATTAGTCTAGGTCGGACGAATAAAACTTGGTCATTAGGGACCCCCTGGGCAAGGTTGTTCGGGTCAGTTTGTCCAAGTCAGACTAGGCCTGAAAAGAACCGGACATAATTTACTAAAACCCCAATATCCATTAGACCAAGCATCCAATTGAGGCATTTTTTTGTGGCGTTCTTACCCTTATGATGATATAGTCTTTTGGGTATACTCTATGTGAGTTTAGTTGTGGTAGAGTTACAAACAATGGATTGAGGAGTATATTCTCTCTGAATCAATCATATTACATGATTGAATTCTGTGGCAGGATGATACCCGAAGACAAGATACATTGTGCGAATTAGCACCTAGTGACCCTATGTGGATCATCTCCTAGAGACACTATGTAGATATTCTCCAAGAGACACTATATGGATCATCGACTAGCGACCCTGTGTGGATCATCTCCTAGAAACCCTGTGTGGATCCGCTCCTAGAGTCGTTCTGTGGATCTACTCTAAGCGACCATGTGTGTATTAGAAAAAACTGACTATGTGGGACCCTTCAGACCCATAGTACTATTCTGGGATTATTACCTCAATATTCCATGGTCTTCAGTGATATGACTGATAGTTTTTCTTTCTGTACATTAGATTATACATGTATGAGTTTTCATTCTTCGTGATCATGCATCGTGGTTTTCTCTGGGGATTTCTTTGTGGTCATTCCATCTTCTTGGGGTCCCAACTCAGTATTTTGTTACTCACCCCTTCTAGGGCTTCACCCACACATGTCTTGTCCCGTACAGGTCATCAACTCTTCGATGGAGACCATGGTTGTCCGAGACCATGTAGTTCTCAATGATACGGGATGGATGATCATACATCTACAGCTACAAGAAGACACTACTTGCATACCCTTAATATGGGGTCTTCATCACTTATCTTACAAAGATATTTTTACATTCCTATTTTATTTTTTATTTTGTGGGATTTGTATTCTAGCATATTTGACTTATGTCTTGTACCACTTATTAGTTGTTGTATAGTGGCATGCATGTTTTTTTTTCAGCTATTTTGGACGTGGTTGTGTGTGTGTGTGTGTGCATGTACAGGTACTCAGGGAAGTGCCTCCTAGTCAAGGGATAATGTATCTGGAGCTAGTTGCTAGTTCCTGGCATTTGGGAGTCGGGCTTGGGTTAGTCATGGAACAAGCCCTGGGGGATAGGTCGTGATAGTATCCCAATATAAAAAACCCTTATCCACAAATGAAGATAAATATCTAGTGTACCACATAATTGGAAATACAATAATTATCAAACCACAATAAACATAACATGATGGAAAACCTCTGATACATACCTATGGTACCATTGATGGAGGTCTCGTGATACAAAAAGATGATACAATTGATGGATAATATAGAATATATTTATATGGTACAATTAATTAAGATCCTATCATACAAACTATCAAACCCAAAAATTTAATCATATATACCTTCATAAATTTATTCTATATCTTACATTTCACAAACGACCCATGATATAATATTAAATAGTCACATGAATACTGGAATAGTAATGTGACCATTAGGAATATTAATCCATCCAATAAAATAGTAAAATCATATGTGAAAGTATAAATAAAATATTGATGTGTTATGAAGGAAAATAAAATATATTTTTATCATGAAATAATTAAATAATTTTTTTAAAAATGATAAATTACGTATTCATATTTTTTTGAAATTAAAATATTTATTTACAATTCTATAATTAATATAACAAAATACTTCATTTTCACAAAAAATACTCATAAATTAATATTTTTTATTCTTGTGATTATAAGTTAATTTTTTGAGCACTTAATTAATTTTTAAAAGTCATATAAAATTAGTTATAATTTTAAAAAATCTATTTTTTTTAATAAATGATAATTTTACATAAAAATTTAATTTTTCATATTTAAAAAATAATAATTCCAAAAATATTAGTCCATTATGGAATTATATGGGTCAATAAATGGTTAGGGTAAATTTATGGGATTTTTCAAAAATTGTATAATTATTTCTGAATAGTGAAATATGATTATTTGATTGATTAGATAAATACATGAGTTATTGAGTAATTAATAATGTATTCATGGTGGAAGAACCATTGTTTATAAATATAATTCTCCCATTACTATATTTAGTAATAGGAATCATCACTATTAATAGTATTCATCCAAAAAATAATTAAAAAAATAAAATATTAATAAAACACTGCTCTCCTCCACTATAAATAAAACCCCTTAGCACCCCTTCTACTCATATATTTTAAGCCTTGAATATTTCCCAATTTCTACCCAATCCTCTTCACATGTCTCTCTCTATGTCCAACCGGCTTTGGTATTAAAAAAATAACAATCCAAATTCCCTTAATAAGGTTCTCGAAGAGAATAATTAAAGTGGAAAAATCCCCTTTTATTCTCTTTTAAATTCATTAACATCATTTAATTTTCTTATCCTCTCCCTTTATCCTCTATTAAAACTATCATGATAAATCTTGTATCTATATATACTGGAATTTAATTTTTATAATTGAATTTCCATCCTCAAATACCTTCTCCACTCCCTTTAATTATAAAAATGAAAATATCATCTTTCATGTGTCAATTTACCTCTATCATGGATGATGTGTTTTTATTTTTAAACACCACCTTCAAGTAAAGTCATAAACTAGTTATTATGGTTAAATCATATTTTATTCTACATATTATAAGTTATACTATAGAGACCTTACTTTTCTTATGGAACATTTAGATCTTTTGAATGGTAAGAAACAAATAAAAATTACACCATGAGGATAAGAAGGTTTAGTGTATTGGTAAAACTAGGGCCATACATAACATTTAAAACAAATTTTTTTTAAATATTTCTTCTTCTGCTTCTTATTGGCCCATGAGTTCTCCGCGGTACACATAATCACTAGGGGATATATATAAAAAGGGGGTGCGCTAAAATATTAGAATGTGGATAAGAACATGAGACAATACCACCTGGGGTGATAATAACCATTATCATCATAAAATAGTCATAGTATCATAAACATGATGGGAAGAATTAATAAAAGGCTTGAAAACTAGAAAAGCATAAAAATGAAACATTATGTCTTAGTGGTTAACTACCACATGTAGTTGTGAACAATTATAGCATAATGTTCACACATGTATCAAATTACACATTAGGTTATTCACATTACCTAATTTATTGGAGCGCTAAATAATTCCAAGCACACCTATCACATCATAACATTTACAATGCACTATATAATTTTGGGTGCACCCATCACATCATAACATTTTCATTATCATACATGACACATAGAAAATATGTCAATAGAGGACATAAATAAACCTTGAAAAGGAATCATTTTCATATCATAATAATACATTCATAAACATTGGGTTTCAAAATGAAAGGGGGTATAACATAATTGATATAGGAATCATTAACCATGAGTGAAGGAAATAATATTCACAAGTAAAAGGTTTGTTTTTTTTTGAAAGAAATTTTCTTTTGGAAAACAATTTATCTTTCATAATATCAAACATTTATATCCTATATAAGTTAAGATAATGATGAATAAATTAATTTTATGGAATAAACATACTAATAATGGAGTGATAGAGTGAAAACCCAATGAAAGAGGGTTGGGTTTAAGAATTCCCCTTACCTTCTTTCTGAATGATTTCTTCACATTAATGTCATTTAAAATCAAATTAAATTCATTAATTAGTCATTATATAACATTTTTTACCATTAATGAATTAATTATGGTTCTATTACATTTTTTATGGTCCATTAGATGAGTTAGAGATTATAAATTCATTGTTTGGGAGTGTTCTTTTTCTTAGTTTTCATGAACAATTCACTTGTAAACATGATTGTATGTTCGTGTAGAACATGGATAAACATCCAGAAATGATATCACAAGATATTAATGTTCCTCTATGATTGTAAATGATATTATATTGAATTTATTTATATATTATCCAACTGAATCATTAGTAAAAATTTAATGATGATCATTTTAGGATAATTATGGTGATTTTTTCTCTCAAAGACCATGTTTTGTTTTTTCCTTTGGTATTAAGTATAAATTATTATTATAGATCATAAAAGTGGTTAAAAAATAAATATTAAAATATTTTTTCAACTATTCAATTGTTTTTTAATATCCTTGATGGTTTTGAAGGAAAATGATGGTGCATCGACCACGATGATGGTAAATTTACACTTCACTGGAAATGATTTAATTTTTAATAATAAAAGATAGAGAGGGAAGTGTTTAATAAATAATTTTCCATTAACATTATATCATACCATTATATCAATAATATTGGATTTATCATGACATTTGGATATTATATGCTGATGATAAGAGATTAAAATAAATGAAATTTGAAGGGAAATTGAATGAAAAGGGAGATAGTGGAATTACCTCTTGATTTCTCTTATTGAGATCCTCCTCAAGGCACATAGTATTGTTCTTTCAATGAGATGACGAGCAATGTAAGTTCGGGGAGGGGACAAGGAAGATGTTTGGGTTTAATTTGGACAAGGTTTGAAGCATGATATGGGTGTGGAAATGAGGTTATGAGGGGTGGTATTTATAGTGTAGTGGAGGGTTGTTGTCTCGATATATAATTCATTAGTTTATTAATTTAACTCATGATAAGAAATAGTGATGATTCCATGAATCAATATAGTTTATAGGGAATTTTTCTTATATTTGGTTGATTTCATAACTAATTTTGTTAAGAATAGTGTATTTAACATATAATGTATTAACACTATAAACTATAATATTTTATTATTCACAAAAATTCATGTATTTCAAAAAAATATGACAAACTCACAATCACCATTTTCAATAAGTAGAATTGAAAAGGAACTCTATTTTTGAAATTAAATTTATAAATATGAGTAATTTAATTTTTATATAATATCATAATTTATTTGAAAATTAATAATTTTAAAATGAAAACATATTTTCTAATACCTCGACAAATTACTTAAGGTCTCATAAAATTATCATAAAATCATAAGACATAAAAATACTAGTTTGTGAATAAATTTTATGAAAATAATCATTATTTTAAAATATTAAATGAGTCATTAAATATTCATGACTTAAAAAAATACCAACACTATAATATAATTATATCATATTATCATTTATATAATTGATAAATTTTATTTATACTATAATTGGTAATGTTCCTATTAACTTATCATATTTACTATTCATAAGTGTCATATGATTATTTATAAGGGTAATATTACTATTCATAAGGGTATTCTTCAATTCACTAAAAATTATGTATCTCCTATCCAACTCTAAATATGTTATTGATCGCAATCGTGTTTTTCAGATTTTAGAAAATCAAATCACAGAAGTGGAAAAATTATTTTTAATGCTCATATAGTACATAGTAGTGAATTTAAGAGTGATGTGGAATTTTGTTTCCTAATTGTATTATATATGATATGATTATCAAATTGGAATTCCATTTATAAAACATTTGGTCATTATATTCTTCCCCCTATTGAAATTTCACCCTCAAAATTTCATTTTACATAAACATGTAACGATACTTCTCCTTCATCACATCCTTTAGTTCCCAATTTTTTTCATCATACTTATGGTTACCTCACAACCTATTGGTATGGTGGGTTTTCTTTTTTGTATAACTGTATCTATTTAATCCATGATATTTACTGGATGATTCTCATAATAGAGATCATCATCTAGGTGTAACACCTCTTAGTTCAGTACAACTGAGGGATCTGGGTTCTACTTCCTCATGATTGTTACATGAAATAAATCATGAAGATATGGCATATTCAGTTAAAGTTCAAGAAAATAGGAGATTTCTCTTACGTGATCAAGGATTTAAACAGGGCCAATTCACCTTGCCCACAGATTAACATTATTTCCAAACTGCCAGACCCAGATCCATGGGTATATTCGAAGGGAGACATTATCTCCAATTTAGAACTCCAATCCCCATCAACTATTGTTGGCATAGATCTTCTTCAAAATATGAGAAGCATTGATATGTTGTAGGATGACATGAACCTTCTCTAGCATATCTCATACAAGATCATGTCTATGTAGCTTTCTATAACCAACTTCATCCCAACACATTGGAGTTCTTATTAAATTTACATACAAATATTCATATGGATCCATATGAATACATTAGTGGAAGTTATAGTTTTATTAGAAAAAAAATTGACGGGAGATGTTAATCCCATACTCCATTGAATTCTATAGATTATTCTCTCAACATATATTTGTGCATCTGAATAGTCTTTTCATATTGGGAATTAGTTTAGATTGATAGGTCTTACTAAAATTCATTACAATACTCAATGAATGATGCGGATTCCAACAGAATTTAGATGTGAACCTTGGATCATGATTAGAGGCATTCGAGAGAGGAACCCCATACTGTCTAACCACTTCTTTCGCATAAATATTAGAATGTTGTTCAAGAAATAAATCTTCCTAAATTGTGATAATGTGGGCAGTCTTAGTGACTTGGTCAACCAAAACCCATATGACAATACTTCCTTTAGATGTCATTGGGAGACACATGATAAAGTCTTTAGTGACATTATCCAATTTCCACATGGGTATAGGAAATTGTTGCATTATCCGATTGGACTTTTATCACTATTCATTAACTGGATGACTTATAAAAAACCTTGTGATATACTCAGAAATCTCCATCTTCATATTGTCCCACCAGAATTTTTCTCAGATATTACGATATTTATTCATTCTACCAGTATGGATAGAGAATGGTTAGTTATGTGCATTGTCAAATAGCTCTTTATTTATACCCGATGATGAAGGCCCATAAATCCAAATTCCAAACCGAATCACACCATCATCATTTATATATAACTATTGCATATTCAATTCATTTACTATATTAACCTTCTTTTGTAACTCTAGATCATCCCTTTTTGCCTCATTAACCTTCTTGTAGATTGATGGTTGGGAAATAATTTTGGAAAGGTTGGATTTGTTTATTGCCATTATGATTTCCAAATCCATATTTTTAATATCCATGAAGATAGTGTCTTTTTCAATCCATAACATAGATATATTAGTAGTTTAATTACTTATAACAGTATCAACTACATTATTCACCATTCTAGGATGATAGTGAATAGAGAAACTGTAGTCATTGATTTTCTCTAACTAACTCCTTTAACGCAAGTAGATCTCCTTTTGGGTGAATATATAATTCATCCTCTTTTGATCGTTATATATTTCACACTTCTCACTACAGAGGTAGTGCCACCATATTTTGAAGGAAAACACATCTTCTAGCTCAGGATCCTTCATTAGGTAGTTCTACTTATGGATATTTATTTATTGTGTGGCAAAGGATATAACATTATCATTTTTCATGAGTACACAACATAAGACTTTATTTAAATAATCAATGTCTATCACACATATTTCTCCACTTTTCAGTAAATTAAGTACAGGTGTATTGATCATCCTTCACATTAGCTCTTTGAATCTTTCCTCACATTATTCCATCTATAAATAAGATACCCTTTTCCATGTCAACATAGTAAGAGAGATTTATAATCATGAGTAATTTCTCACAAAACATCGGTAGTACCCCACTAATCAAAGGAAACTATAAATTTTTTTGACACAAGAGGGTGTAGGAAATTCCTCAGTTTCCTTTGATATTGAATGTTCTACAAATATTTACTCACTTGTGATCACATGTACCAATAACGGGACGTTCATTAGGTAGAAGTCACACTTTCAAAACATGGGGTTCAAATTTTCCTTCCTCAATGACGCCAATAGAAACCTTAGATTTTCTTCAGGTTACACTTTTATCTTAGAGTAGATAGGAATGTCAATGATAAAAACTAACATATATTTTTCAATTTAATTTTTAAATATTATATTCATCAAATATAGGAAGATTTTAGGGGAATTAGAAAGTCCTAAGGGAATCACTTGAAAATCAGATTTCCCATACTATTTATAGAAGGCAGTCTTCTGAATATCATCATTTTTCACCATTAGTTGATGATATCCATAACAAAGATCCACAATTAAGAAGTATTAACCTCATCATAGCTGATAAACATGCAATATATCATTGGGAGAGTATAATTTTTTCTTTATGGTAATCTTGTTGAGTTCCCGATAATCGATACCTAGTTGCATTTATCTATCCTTATTCCTCATAGAGAGAAATAATGCAACCAAAGGTGATGCACAAGGAAATATGATCCCTTTGTCCAAATTATCATGAAACTTCTTCTTTTAATCCTCAAGTTCAATAGGATATATCCTATACATACACATTGAGATAGGGGTCGCTCCGTGCTTGAGTTCTATTGAGAAATCTACCTCACGATCTGGGTGTAGTCTGGGTAACTCTTTCAGAAATACAACATTATATTCACTCATTATGGTATTTTTCCCTAGGTAGACAACTTCCATTGACTCAAGCATTTGAGTGAGGTGTGCATATTCATAGGACCACTGATGGATTTTTCAAAGGATATTCATGATCTTCCTTAATTTTTTAAAGGAGCGCGGGATGGTTCGGAACTTGAAAAGTTATGTCCTTTTATTGATATTTGATTTGTGCCCTATATAAATAGATCCAATCCATTACCATTATTGCATCAAATTCCACCAAGGGATGTATCATGATATTCACTAAATTAATATTCCCACATTCTCAAATAAGAGGGGATTCCAACAATTGGGTTGCAATTATTTCACAACTTGGGGTTTTTACTCATATCTCTACTTCATGATTTCGGGGAATTGATTCAATGGTTCTAGATAACATGTGAGATATAACGTAATGTTTAGAAACATAATCAAATAATACATTTTCTCTTCATAACTGAATAGGAATTGTACTATGTATGGCTTTATTTTCGTTGTCCATATCCGCAGTAGTGATATAATCCTACCCTTGTTCCTTTGGATTTTCGGGCGGTTGATGCTGATTTCCCACAAAGAATTTATGATTAGTGAACTAACTTGCATAGTATCCTTTCTCTCTACATTTTTAGTAGTGGAACATGGCTGTTTCTCTCCTTCCACAATGTCATTATAACTTTTCATATCTTTTCGACACTCTACAGATTTTTGGCTTTCTCTTCCACACTTGAATCACTTCCCCATAACTTTTAGGTATATCCCATGATGTTTCATCACACGTTTTTGACATGTGGGTGGTTTAGTTTTGTTTCCACCTTTAGCATTAGATCCTCCTACATGAAACACCATCATTCATTTATTTTTCCATAGCCAGGGGACACATCTCTAAACTTTGTATCCACATTGAGAGCACATCAAATTACTTCTTCATAACTCCCAAAGTCTCAAATTTCAAGATCCCTTAAAACGTGTGCATTTAATCCACTAATTAATCTATCAATTTTTATATTATTGTTGAAAAAAAATCTAGAATCGTACCATTCATACCTTGTGTAATTTTCTTCATAGGTTGTGATAGGTTCTCTTTCCTTTTTCTTCAACTCTATAAATTTTCTATCCACCTTCATATGAAAAGTTCATAGAAAATCCATACTATGAAATATTATCTTAAAGTATTCTCACTACATCTTTTCAATTTCATCTCTCTACTTGGGGTTATTAATCAAAGCCCTCCATTGCATGGCCTCCCCACAGAGACAATAAATGACCAATGTAACCATCTCCATCTTAGAATAGTGAATCATAGAAAAGTTATTCTTCATTGGAGTGAACCACTATTCTATAATAATTGGATCGAAATATCCATTAATATCGGTGGTCATTTCCAAATAAAACACTAGATAGTCACTTACATCCTCTTATGTGAAAGGACGACATTCCATATAATATAGGTTGTTATCCCTAACCTCAGACAACTAGGTAAGAATCTCCAAGATGTCTTGAACATATCCTCTCAAAGCATTGGGGATTTCCTTCAGGAAATAGCTGAATTTTCCATCACATGTGCTATTGGACTATCTTCCCCAAGTTCCAATAATTATCGAAAATGGAAATTGTTAGATGAAAATACAAGTCAACAAGTTGAGAATATATAATTTTTTCCCTTTGGAAATTAACACTACAAGAAAATATTATGGTATCCCTAGGTTTATATAATATATGTGTGTGATTATATATATTTATTCTAAACCTAAGTTTATCACTATGGTTCTATAATGTTAATTCTGAAATTAACATAATCATGCCTATGATACCAACTATAGTGACCATTCTTTTCATTTATTACATTTACATCGTTATAATGATAATCATCATAAAAAATTTACACCCTGAGGATACAAAGTAATAATGTCTAGGGAAAACGTGGACAATACATAACATTTTCAAAATACAACATTTTTTTAATTAATTATTATCTATCTTCTTATTGTCCCTTAAGTTCTCCTTTGTACACATAATCACCTAAGGATATACATCAAAATGGGGTGAGATAATATCCCAGCAAGAGGATAAGAAAATGAGACAATACAACATGGTATTATAATAATCATTATCATTATAACATATTTATAGGATCATAAACATGATATGATGAATTAATAAAAGGCTTGAAAATTGAAAGGGCGTAAAAATAAAACCTTATGTCTTAGTGGTTAACTACCACATATAGTTGTAAACAAAGATAGCATCATGATTACGCATAATTAAATTTATTCTTTTATTTATTAATTTTATCCAATTAATTGGAGATCTATATACTTTTTGGTGCACCTTTCACATCATTACATTTACATTGCACTATATAATTATGGGTGCAACCGTCAAATCACAACATTTATATTATCATGTGTGCCACATTGAACATCTATTAATCAAGAATACATATAAACTGTGGAATGGAATGGGTTTCATCTCATGAGAATAAATTCATAAACATTGGGTTCCCAAAATAAAGGTGTAATAACATTCAAGATATGTGAATCTTCATCCATGAGTGAAGGAAACAATCTTGAGATGTAAAAGGTGTGTTTTTTGGATAAAGAGTTCTTTTAAAAAATAATGTGTTTTCCATAATCTAAAAAATTTATATCCCATAAAAAATATATTGATTAAAAAATTATTTTTTTAATGAATAACCATAAAGAATATGGAGTGGAAAGGGAAAACCCAATGAATGTGAGTTGGGTTCAATAATTCCACTTACCCTTTGTCTGAACGCTTCATTCACATTAATATCCTATAAAATCACATTATATTAATTAATTAAAAAATATATAAAATATTATACATGTATTTTATTGATTTTGGTATTATTAAGTTCTTTTATGGGTGTATGGATGAGTTATAGTGTCTAAATGCATTGTCCAGGTGTGTTCTTTTTCTTAGTTTTCATTAAGGGTTCATTTGTACACATGATTGGAAGTTCATGTAGAACATGGATAAACATCCAGAATTGATATTACATGATATTAATGATCTTAAAAAAGTTTAAATGATCTTATAATTAATTTTTTTATACATTATTATGAATCACTAGTTTAAATTTAATGATGTTTATTTTGGGTAAATTTTGTCGATTATTGGATTTGAATGAACATGTTTTGTTTTATCATTTAGTATTATGTATATAATGTTTTTCAAAGAACAAAAAAGGGGTTACAACATAAATATTTAAAAAAAATAAAACAATTTAATGGTTTAATTTACATTCTTGAAGGTGTTTAAGAAAAATGAAGGTGCATCGCCCATGATTATGGTAAATTGACACATCACAACAAAAGATCTCATTTTTAAAAATTAAATAGAGAGAGGGAGAAGTTTAATAAATAATATTCCATTAACATTATATTGTACTATTATATCAATCATAATGGAGTTATCACGACATTTATATATGATATGTTGAGGATAAGAGAATAAAATAAATGAAATTTGAATGGAAATTTAATGAAAACTGGGAGAGGAATTGCGTCTTGAATCTTCCTATTGTGATCCTCCTAAAGGAACCTAAAATTGGTTATTGGATGAGGCCATGTGATTATGGACATGGGGGATGGTATAAAAAAGATGTTTGGGTAAAATTGTGACATGTATTGAAGCTTTAGATGTGTGAGGAAATGTGGTTTTTGAGGGGTGGTATTTATAGATGAGGGGAGGGGTGTATTCTAAATTTTTAATTCACTAGTTTATTAATTTCTCTCAATAAAATTTAAAGTGTTTATTCCATTACTAAATACAATGTAGAGGGCATGTGAGATAGATATGTGGGTTCTTACTTCGCTCATGATGTCATTAAAAGTGGATTTAACTTATAATGTATTAATATTGTATACTACCATATTTTACTATTCACTGAAAATTCAAGTATTTCAAAAAAAATATCATAAATTAATCCTAACCATTTTTCTACATATAGAATTAATAAAACGAAATCCATATTATGATACTAATTTTCTAAATATGAGTAAATTCATTTTTAATTAATATCATAATTTAATTGAAAAAATTAAAATTTTAAAATGAAAACTTCTTTTTGAAAACATTGAAAAATTAATTGAGGTCCCATAAAATTATCATATAATCATCAGATATCAATATACTAGTTTATGAATAAATTTTATGAAAATAAATTTCCTTTTTAATTATTAAATTAGGCATCACATATTCATGACTTATAAAAATACCAACATTATTATATAATTATATCATATTTGCACTTATAGGATGGAAAAAATTTATTTATACTATCATGGGTAAGGTTTCCATTCACATGGACAATTTACTATTGATAAAGGGCATATTACTATTCCTAAGGGTAACATTACTAATCATAATGGTATGTGAGTATTCATAAAAAAATTATTTTTTCCATATTAGACTCCAAATATCTTACTAATCGCAATTGTGTATGTCAAATATTTGAAATTCAAACCACATAAATTGAAAAATTGTGTTTAAAGGTCACATGGGACTTAGTGGTTCATTTAAACATGGTGTGGTATTGGGTTTCCTAATGTGATTTTATGAGACATGATTATAATATAGGAATTCCATTGATAAAACATTGGTTCTTTACATACATAATTGTCTTGAACCATTATATATAGATATTATAAATTAATAAAATGAAATTAGTTTCAAATTTTCTAAAAACAAGTAAATAATATTAATGTTTATTATTAACTTTTTATATAAACAATAATTCAAATATCAAGAATAAAATGATATATAATACTAATAAATATTCTATAAATTCATTAATAACATATTATTTAAATTTTGGATAAATATTACCATTTTATAAGATCTTTCATACATGAATACAAGTGATCCTACCAAGAAAACCAAAGAAAAAACACTCCTAAATGAAGAAATTGAATCTTATAACTCATAAAAAATGACATAAATGAACTTAATTAATGAATAATAAATAAAATAAATATTTAATAGGTTATTAATTAAATTAATAATGATATTAATTTCAATATACATGATATCATGTTTAAGTGAAGAACACATTCAGACATAAGGTAGTGATTTCTCTACAAACCAATATTTTTCCATTAGGGTATATTTTCTCCCCCTTTATCCCAATGTTATTATTTAATATTATTATTTAATACACTTAGATTATATGTTCATGTTCTAAATATATGTATCTTTTTAAATTTATCATTACTTGATAGGAAACATGGGTTTTATAAGTTATCTTTTTCAATTCCTCCAAATAAAAAACCCTGATTTCAGGGAACATCCCAATATGATACCCATTTTAAAGTAAAATCCACAATATGTTTGAAGTCACCAATATTTTTCTAATATAACTCCTTTTGTCCTAAAAAACTATCTTTATTCATTTTTTGTTTTATGCAAAAAAAAATTCAATTTTCCACCTTAAAGACTCTTTAATATTTTCTCTTAAACAAAACTAATGTGGCTCTTTTCTAAAATTTATTAAACACTATTTTGACATTTTTCACTTAATCCTGACCTCACTTATCATGAGATATGATTGTTTACCTTATTAATTTCCATCTGAAATATAAATCCATTATTTTATAGATACCATTATCATAATCCCTTTTGTTATGCTTTTTTCACCACTTATTTTTTATGTGTGTTTATGTATACCTCCCTATTATTTAGGATCATCATTAATTGAATAGTTCATTAAATATCCATATTTCTTTCATCAAGGATAATATTATTGTCTTGTCCATATAAAGGTTTTAAATATGTTGTTTTATTTAAATGATTTCACTGAATTGAATCTATTTATGAATAATGCTTTAGAAGTGAAGTGTCGGGTGGAGCCTAGTTATACATTCCCCTCGATGCATCAACATATCTCTTGATACAAAATAGTTGGATAAAAACCCTTAATATTTGTTTCCAATGAAAATAATATGGGTTTCTACCCACCAATATAAACCATATTGATGGTATAATGGTTCCTATTCCATATACAATACGTCTAAAAATTAATCATTTTCTTTATTCAGTATTCAATCATTACATCCAATGATATTTTCACTATGTGAAAATATATTAAAGCATTTTAAGTCTTAGTTTATTGATGTAATTTTATTCTATTATTTAGCCTTCCATGATTCTAATTCCTTATTAAATTTTCGTCACTTATTATTGGGTCATGTAACCCTTAAAGAACTTTTGATCTCACTGTATTATTTTTTTACTTCCCCGTGTTGTTATGGTAAATCATAGAACCTGTTTCGTGAAGGAGATAACTTTTTTCTTCTTTCTGTTATATTATTAATTTCTGAGGTAATTAGGGAACATTTTAAGTCTATTGTAATTCACGACTACTAAATTGATCTATCCTTGGTGATGTCATATCTTAGATTTATCAATTTTATTAAAATAATCATAGACTATGGGCTACCAGTGTCGGGGTTTTTATAGTTTGTATCCTAGCTAGTTTAACAAAACCCTTAGGAACTAGATGTTAAATGAACATGAAAATAATAATAATTACATGTAGTGAATTTATATCTCAATACTAATGATGATTACGATCTAACTTAGTGAGTTCCATTTTTTAGTAATGTCTCCATATTTAAGGAAAGGATCAATAACTACAGAAAATGTGGGGTTTTCCTTATAGAACATGTCAAAAATGTTATTTAGTGAGATGAGTAGATAATTCCCATATTATTATATATCTCTTAGTTTATGATTAATAACCATACTACACCTGTGTTGGATCATTTTTTGTGGCATAATCCCCCATATTTTAGTGGGACTACTAATCCAGTTGTAGTTGAGTAGTTTAACAAGTCCATTTAAATGATATTTCTATTATTAGGATGCAATTAATAAGACAAATTAGTACTAGACATATTTTATTTCAAGAGAGAAGATGATAAATTGTGGTCGTTGATATAAAGTGAAATATGATATTGAAGAAATAGAATTAATGAATTATTAAGAAAAAGTCATTGAAAAATATATCCAACATGAGCAAAGAAATGAAATGAAGATAAAATTCATTTTCTCAGACAAAAGGGAAGAAAATATTTTTTTTATTATGGATATACAGTCATGTGACTATTTAGGTATTCAATATATTAAATATGTGATTAAAAAGAAATGATTTATCATTTTATTGATGGAATTAATCTAATTCTCATAAGGGCATTGGATTCTTATAATTTTTTATCATAATATGAAATAGTATTATGTTATGGCCTAATAGAGAAGGAATTTTATATATCTTACATGTTCAAGGGAAATCAATAATGGGAGAGGACTTACAATAAAAATGTAAAAGTTTAATTTTCAAATACAAATAAAGAAACAAATCAATTCTCATTATGTAAAAATAGTGCAAGAATCATCTTGGTAAATGATTGATAAGCCTAGGAGTTTTCTATAAGTGTAGAGAAACGAGAATTGAGAAAACGATTTTAAATGGAATAATGAAATAAATGATTTTAAATTCTTAAACTATAATGAAATTAAATATTATTCAAATCAATGTACCATGAGTCAAGGAAAGCTACCATAGAAGAATAAATTGGAAGGTAACGAAACATATAAGACCACCATATTTATGTAGAAGTTCCTAATGAAGTATATTTAGGTATAAAAATACTATCATAAAATTGAGAAAATTCATTATTTTATTCTAGATCATCACACTATTTTGTATCTACACAATTATCCATGAAAACTAGATATTTGCCTTTTGATTTAATAAAGGAATTGTCAGTCCAAACCCCTAAAGGATTCCTCATTGCAAAAAAATAATTAGATAGTTCTTATTATGGAATATATACTTGCTTTATTTGTATACATTTCCATCATACCTATGGTCACCATTGATATAATTCTCAGTTTGGGGTGGAATTAAAAATATGATGTTAGAATTTATTACAACAAGAATGAAATTACAATTTGTGAGGAAGATGTAGAATCCCATATTTTTTGAGTTGTAACCTCATCAACTTATTCTTACATTGAACACCACCAATAGGTCCAATAAAAGAAATTATTGTGCATGAAGAGAGAACAACATCTATGGATTATAAAATTCATCTTCAATTTGAATGATGTTCAAATTTTACATGAATAAATTGCATTATTTCCTATTAAATTAGTGAGACACCCCGTAGTGCATAAAGTTGAGTTTACGATTGATTTAATCCATGATGAAAACCCAATATCAATGTCTCTATATAGAATTATCATTTTCAAATTAGTAGATCATACAAGGAAACTATTTGATTTTTTTAATAAGGTATTTATTTTCCCTAGTTTTACATTATGGGGATCTCATGTTCTATTTGTTAAGAATAAAAATGGATCCTTGAGTTTTTTCATTGACTATTGAGACATCAATAAAATTACTATAAATATAAATTATTATCTACCTTACATCGGTGATTTATTTGGTCAAAATCATGGAGCTCAATATTTTTCGAAGGATGACCTTCATTATGGGTATCAACAATTATGAGTAATGAAGAAATATATTCTCAAGAAAACATTTTCGATGAGGTATGGACATTATGCATTTATAGTAATTATATTTGGATTAAATAAGAACCATCTATTTTTACAGATATGATGAAAATAATATTCGTGAAATATATTGAATAATATTTTGTGGTATTAATTGATAATATTTTGGTATATTCAGATACAGCTAATGATCATGAGAGCGACTTGTGAATCACTATTGAGACTCTCATATGGAAAGAGTTATATGGTAATTTAAGGAAGTTTAAATTTTATTTTTATGAGATTTCATTCCTTACCTATATTTTTTTTATGGATTGAATCTCAGTTGATCATAAAAATACAAAGGAAATAAAACAATATCTTATGATAACATACATAAGTGAGGTATGTGGTTTTTTCATTAATATAGTTACTATAAGCATTTGGTTCATAATTTTTCCTGATTATCCAACCTATTAACCATGATCATTCGTAAAGGTGTTAATTTTCTTAGGAAAAAAGAAAGTGAATTTTTTTTTGATAAATTCAAAATATGAATATTCATTTATCCAATTTTTACACTAAAATCAGAACATAATTGGACTATAATATATAGTGATTACTTGATGAAAGGACTAGGTTGTATCCGTATGAAAAATGATAATGTTGTTTCATATGCATCATGGTAGTTGAAAACTTGTGAAAAAAATTATCCAACAAATATTAATGAGTTATCAGCAATAATATTTGTTCGGATTATTTAGAGACATTGTCTCTATGGTGAAAGATTTGAGATATATATATATATTGTTGTAGTTTTAAATTCATTATTACACAAAATTAACTGATCAGGAGGAAAAGACTACAGTTTGAGTTACTCATAGATTATGATTTCTCAATACACTAGCACCCAAGAAACGAAAATAATGTATTAGATGCAATAAGATAAAAATATCATAGAATTATGAACCAAATTAGTATTGAGAAAGATAAAATGTTAATGGAGTCAATAAATATAAATACGGGAATTTTTAATAAAGGGTAAACATCACTCATTTTCACATGATTAATATACCATCTATACTAGAGATCATATAAATTTTTAAATTTTATGATAATAACATTCAAAAGAAAATTAAATCTATTAAATATGGAATATTGATAGAATTTTTGTATGAGGATAGTAGTATGATATTGGGATATAGTTAATGTGTTCCATCAATAACAGATCTAATAAGGGTACTATTACATGATTCTCATTGCTCCAGCTTTTCTATAAACATAGGTAGTTCCAATATGTATAAATATTTGAAGGAACATTTCATATAGAAGAACATTGAAGAGATTGATGAATATGTGTCATGTTTCTAGTTTTAAAATAAATTATTATTAAGAGACATCCTCCTTGAGGATTCATTAAACCTCTAGATATTCCTAAGTAGATGTGGGTGAACATTAATATGGACATCAACATGGGATTACCAAAGACCCCACAAAAAATGATGTGATATGGGTTTTTGTTGATCAACATACAAAATCTCACCATTTTCAAGATATAAGAGAATATTTACCACTTTAGTCAATAGGAAGACACTATATAAAATAAGTTTTATGATGTCATGGAGCACCTATATCTATTTTCTTGGATCAGGATACGTGTTTGACATAATAATCAAGGAAGATTAACCATAGGGACTTAAGTTTTGAGCTTTATTTGGGTACTTCTTATCACCCTCATATATAAGGACAGTTTAAAGGGACTATTCAAACATTGGAAAAAATGTTAATATCATGCTCAATTGAATTTCAATGTATATAGGTTTATTATTTTCTATTGGTAGATTTCTCCTATTATAATATTTTCCCTTATATTATTCCAATGGATCTATATGAAGAATTATATGGAAAGAGATAGTGTACTCCATCTTGATGGGATGATTTTGGTGAGAGGAAACATATAGGCCCAAAATTTATTAAAGGGAAAACCAAAAAGGTAAAGACTTTTTTGGAAAATATTAAAGCATCTAAAAGTAGCCAAAGTGTTATACTGAAAACCGTGAAAATGATTTTGAATTAAATGTATGATATAATGTCTTTCTAAATATATATTAATATAAGGATTTCTTAAGGTTTTATTATAATGGTAAACTGAGTCCCTAATACATAAGACCATTTGATATTTTGTAAATAGTTGAATCTATAGTGTACTAATTGAGAATGCCACCAAGTATCACTAATGTTCTTGATTTGTTCAACATATCATTATTAAAGAAGTAAATACTATACCCAACTCATGTACTCACCTATGACGAAATTGAACTAGAAGCTAACATCTCTTACTACGATGCACCTATCGAGATTCCTTACACAAGAGAGAAAGGATTGAAAAATTCAATGACTCAATAAGTAAAGGTACTTTAAAAAATCTATAAAATAGAAGATGAAAAGTGGGAACTTGAGGATGTTATGTAGAAGAACTGGCCATATATATTTATAATATAATATTCATGAAAAATTTGGAGGATGAAATATCCAAAAGATGAAATAATATGAAACCCCCAGATTTTACGGTATGTTTCTTCAGAGATTATTTTGACAGTTTACATTTTAGAAATGAACGCGATATATAATTAAATACTAACTTGTCTATTTGAATAGTTATGTGACTATTATGAATATTAATATAACTTATTTAAATGTAACCAAACCTATGAATGTATAAAAAAATATAGGTTTCTTTTGAATGAAAATATAATATTTTTGTGCTATTTGTTGTTTTGGTTCCCATGAACTGGATTAGCGTTGTATGTTGGGAACTGGACTCCCTTAAACTGGATTTTATATAATTAAAAAATTATTCTAGGTTATATAATGGAATAAGTAAATAATTGATTTAAAAATGATAAATTATGTATTGGTATTTTTTCAAACAAAAATGTTGATTTAAAATTTTATGATATATATATTGATATAAAATATTACATTCACAAACCATATTCATAAATTTATATTTCATTTTTATTATTATTATAATATAAATTTATTAGACATTAATTAATTTTTCAATGTGTCATCACTACTGGAATGGGAGGTTTTCCCCATGCTTCTGGACACCCTTTACCAACGGTTCTAATGATCTGTTGGTAAAGGGTCCCCTTTTGCCAACGGTTTTGTAATACAGTTGGTAAAGTTTTACCCCAAATACACTCGTCCACTCCTCTCCCCCATTCTCGAGACATAACCCTAAATCTTCAGCACTCCTCTCATGACTTCCCCCATCCAAACTGTTGAAACTCCATCCGAATCATCTCAATTCAGGTATTTTCTTCTTTATACACATAAAATATTTAACTACTACCTTGTTTTTATTGTTATTCATCTATTATTTTGTTTTAAGTTTTGATTTTGATGTGTATATCATTTTTTGTGTTTTGATTTAATCTATAATTTCTCCATTCCATTTCATTTAATTAATTAAATCATTAACCCTCCATCGAAGAAAAAACATCTCAAATTCATTGCGGTTGGATTAAAGATTTTCTAAGTATGTGTTTTTATGATTTTTATTCATCTTGTAATTAATTGTTACTTGGAAATTTATTTATATGTGTTTATTAATTTTTAGTAATGCTTCTATGAATTTTTTCCTTAAAATTACTTATAAAATATTATTTAACCCTATTCTAATTGAATTGAACAAGTCATGAATTTGATGAATATAATTTTGACATCTTTCAAGTATTTATGAATTATTCAATTCCATGACTGTGTAGATTTATTTTCAAAGAATATTTAAATAATTAATTGGTGAAATTGAGTCTTTGTCTTGAGTTTTTATTCAAAGAATGAAATAAATTTATTTTCAAGAAATGAGTTGACCTATTTAATGTCTTCTAAGTAGTTTCAAATGATTTAATTTGTGAAATGACAATGAACCCTCTTGGAATAATTTTTTTTGAAATGAGATTTATTTAGTAATTTTAAATTAGATATTTTTTCATGTCGAAATAGATTGTAATCCCATGTTTTTTAATTAATATTGAGAATTTTTAATTTTAAAACATCCTTTAATTCCTTTGGAATGTTTTGAAATAAAGGATTTTTTAAAGGCCTTTTTAGAATTACATGTTAGTTTTTTGAAGGAAGTTGCTATAGATAACCTTTCTAAATATTGAATTAAATTAGGGGTATTGAATTGAATTGAATATTTTTTACCACTTAGTTGGAACTTTATGAATATCCTCAATTGTAATAATCCATTAATGTTACTTGCTCAATTCTTGTAATTACAATTGATGGATGTAGAAAATGGGATTATTCACGTCAATGGAGATTGGGGTGAGATTGAGATATGATTTGAGGATTGAATAATATGATTGGTATTGATAAGGATCCTCATTGTGATCCTCATAACATCATTATCTTACTCACACCTTTTGACTAGGCATAGTGATTTAGATAGTTATATGGGAAAATATAGATTTATGATTCACTAGTTGACTCATACCTCATCTAGTGGAATCCACTACTAGAAATCTGGGTTTTCCCAATGCTCCTATACCAATGGTTCATCAAAGAGGCCTTTACCAATGGTTTCATAAAACTATTGGTAAAGGCAGACATAGGTGATTTAAAATGGGTTTCAAAAGATATTTCAGAAATGATTTAATATTGAGGAAAGTGTTTTATTAAAATGAGAATTTTTTTAATAAGGCTTGTGTAATGTAATTTTTTATAGTAAACTAGTTATGTGACTATGTTTGGTATTTAGTAACACATGAGATAACTGGTGTGTGAGAATGTGTTATGAAAGAGATTCCATGGTTGGTTCAAGATTATATTTACGTTTTGAGCCTATTAAGGAGTTTTTTTAAAGATATTTTGAGATATTTACCATATTTTTATTGGTGAAAATAGGGATCTGTAGAGGTGGTTCATGATTAAGACATGTAATTACTACTAAACATGTGGTTAAACCATGCATAGTAGTGAATTATTCAAATGTTTTATGTTTTTAGTCCTTTTTAATTTGTAGTTTCTTTTGATGCTGATGTTTCTTATTTATACCTGTGATGGGAATTTATTTTAGCTTCTAAATCGGCTGAGACTCCCCCACCATGCACAGTGTATGCAACCTCTACCCTTATTTAATCATTCTATTTACACAGTCTATGCAACCTCTACCCTCATTTAATTAATGAACTCAAGTAATTAATTCAGGCCTTCATTCTCATTAGCATGTAAGAAATTGAATGATGTAAACCCACCCTCACATGATTTCTTACCTTAGATAGTGTCTAACATATGGAATATGAGCTTTTGAATTCATCAGTTAACCAGGATCATATATTCCATTTCCACCCAAGATGACTATACTAATATAACTTTATGGTCAATTAAATATGGTTCTCATTGTACGTTGTATATTATGTGTCCTTATTGTCCAATACTCACTTTTATGAGGCTGGGGTGCTTTTCACTAGCCATGCTGGCATGTGTAGACATCCATAAAAATGTCAGATAAGTCACAAGTTTAGTTCAGTAAGGTTGTTATCATTGACATATATTATTATTAATCTCAAATTTAAAAATAAATTTTTTTTCTATATTTTATGAAATTAAATATTTTTACAAGACATGAACAACCTATTAGTGTGGAAGCCTAAAATTTATTCACCCATGGGGAGCGGTTGACTTGGGGAAGTAATTGGGTAATGAAAGGTATGGCCATAGAGGTTCCAATAATGAGTTATTGAACGTGAGTGGATGATTTGGGATGCCTATAACACATAATGGCACCTGAGGCATGTGCCTCTTATAGACCTAATGAAAATGAATATAAATAAATTTAATTTAATTTATGAGTATGTGTTCTTTAAATTATTTTAATAGTTCACTACATCGACTAGAAACATCTTCCTTTATCATTTACATAAATATATTTTCTATTAAATTTCAATCCTATTGAATTGTTTATGAAAAAATGAATTATATAAATTATTTTTACAGAATGGACATAATTTTGTTGTATGCAACCAATTGGATCTCTAGAGATTTTCAAAACAATTTGGAGAGCTTTATAGATTTTTCATTTCACAATGCTTCAGATAGTGGTCGCATACACTGCCCATATTCCAATTGTGTTGGTAGACCTTGGTTGAGCCGTGAAGAAGTTAGCTACCACATAAATAAATATGGTTTTCAAGAAAACCTCTTTTTGTGGTATCACAATGGGGAGAAAATTAAATCTCAAATTAATGATGATCATAATGAAAGGAGTGGAATGGAGAATTTGTTAAATGATTGGTATCTGTTTATTCGTCGTTATGAAAAATAAAGCATTTCGACTCAAAAAGACTTCGATATGAGGAAAGATGATGCATCTAGTGAAAAAGATGATATTGATAGGGTGAAAAAATTGAATGATGTTGCCACGACTCCAGTATATCTAAAATGCTATAAAATGAAAAAGTGGGAATTTTTAATCTGATTGTTTCATGGGAAAACTGTGTATGGTATTTCTAATAGAGCAATCGATTACATTCTTACCCTCTTGAAGTATTTACTTCCAGATGATGCAGATATTCCCTCAAACCACTATATGGCATGGAAGTTAGTTGAGGAACATGGATTTTCAAGAAACAAAATTCATGATTTTATGAAATATTTCAGTTTATTCTAGGAGGAAACCACTGAACGAAATGATTGTATAAAATGTGACACATCCCGCTAGAAGTCAAAATCTGATGGAACACCATCTCGTGTTCCACAGAATGTAATTTAGAACTTTCCATTGATCCCCAGACTCCATAATATTTTTATGTCGGATGACATATCAATAAAAATGAGATGGCATGATATTGAGAGAAATGAGAATAATGATGAGTTAGTTCATCCTGCAAAGGGATTTTCATGGTATAGATTCGATGCTCGACATTCTGATTTTGTAGCTGACATGCGTAATGTGAGGTTGTGTATTTTATGCAACGGTTTTAATCCTTTTGGGCAGATCCTTACTTCACACAGCACATGGCCAGTTTTTATACAGATTTATAATCTTCCCCAATGGTTGTGTAGGAAAAAACCTTTCACTTTCATGAGTATACTCATATATGGTTCTTCTGATCCCGACAATGATATTGATGTATACATGAAACCTTTAATAAATGATTTGAAACTTCTTTTGGATGTGGGTGTGCGCACATATGATTCATGTTCAGAAGACATATTTCAGATGCATGTTGCGCTTATGTGCATGATCAATGATTTCCCAGCTTATGCAATGATGTCTGGATGGAGCACAAAAAGAAAACTGTTATGTCTAGTTTTTATGAAGAATATACGATCCAGAAGACTGAAACTTCACTGTAGTTTCAATTTTATGCAACATCAACGATTCATTCCAAAGGATCATCAATATAGAATTAATATTAGATGATTTGATAATACCATAGAAACTGATGATCCACATCAGCATATGTCCTGAACTGATGTTCTTAATGAATTGAAAGATTTCAGTTTTTATTCGGGAAGGGTCAAATGAAATTTGGAAAGAGAAAGAATTTTTCCACTGAAACCTGTTACAATTGGAGGAAGAGGAGTATCTTTTTTGATTTGCCTTATTGATCAACCAATTTGTTACATCATTCCTTAGATGTAATGCATATTGAAAATAATATATGCGAAATGTTTCTTTCGGTTCTTCTAAATTTCAAGAGGAAGAAAAAAGATGATTTACGATCTCGGCGTGACTTGGTGGATTGGGGCATCAAACCAGAATTGCATCCTGTGCATATTAGTGAAAATAAATGGCAACTTCCATGTGCTTCTTATGTGATGACACCTACGGAAAAAAAACAATTTCTGGAATTATTAGAGACTATTAGACTTCCTGATGGATTTTCAAGCAACATATCTAAATGGGTCAATAGAATAGATTTGATGTTAAAATGTTTGAAGACTCATGATTATCACATTCTACTGCAAAAGTTTCTTCTAATAGCAATCCGTCAGCTTTTTTCCAATAATGTAAGGGTGAATGTTCTTCAGTTGTTCCATTTGATTATAGATATTTGGGCTAAGAATTTTTCCAAGTCTTTCTTGCAAAAAATGTTGAAAGATGACCCATTAATTTTGTGTGAGTTGGAGAAAATATTTCCTCCATCATTTTTCACATACATGTTGCATCTGACTGTCCATATTCCCACTAAAATACTTATCAATGGACATGTTTCTTTTCATTGGATATATCCAACTGAATGAAAGAAGTACACATTAAAGTCTTATGTCTGAAATAGTAATCATCCCGAAGATTCAATTGTGAATGGTTACTTGGCTCAAGAATGTATGGATTTCTACTCAATGTATTTGTCTGATCTTACTACAAGAATGAACAGACCAATGAGAAATGAAGAATAACAGTATGAGAAAATTAAACTCAGATTTCCATTACTTCCTCAAACAAGAGGAATTCCTTGAACATATACATTGAATACATTCAGCTATAAATAGAGGGATATGGCACATCGCACAATTTTTTTCAACTATGATTTGTTTGATGACTATATCAGGTAACTAAATTTAATATGAATATCTTACATATATATCTGCTAAAATATTCATATTTTTTATCTACATGGAACATAACACAATGATAAATACAAATAATCATTCTTTATCTTTGATAAGGAGAGAGACTTTTCATAGAAAAGAGTTTTCTGCTTGGTTAAAATTGAAGGTAAAAATATTACTGTTTAAAATGGACTTCATGTTAAGTGAAAACAGCAACTGACATAAAGAATACCAACCAAACGCATTAGGATTCACTTGAAACTTTAGGACAATGATACATGGGTCATATGTGACGTGTATGAGTCAACCTCGCCTCAATCTGAGTCATAGTGTGGCCGACACCACCCAAAGTGTCTCTTATGTTTAAAATGGACATCATTTTAAGTACATACGGAAAACCAACCAAATGGATTCTGATTGTGTTGATACTTTAGAATAATTATCCATGGGTCCTATGTGACATGTACGAGTCAACCTCGACTCAATCTGAGGCACAGTGTGGCCAACACCACTCAAAGTGTCTCTCTTTTGTTTAAAATGGACTTAATTTTAAGTGAAAACAACAACTAACATATGGAAAACCAACCAAATGGATTCGGAATATGTTTTTTATTTAGTAAAACGATCCATGGGTCATATGTTCCGTGTAAGAGTCAACCCTGATTCAATCTGAGGCATGGTGTGGCCTGCACCACTAAAAGTGTCTCTCTTTTGTTTCAAAAGGACATCATTTTAAGTGAAAACAAAAACTGACATACAGAAAACTGACCAAACACATTCAGATTCGTTTTAAACATTAGGGAAACAATCCATGAGTCATATGTGACATGTATGAGTCAACCCAGCCTCAATATGAGGTGCGGTGTGGCTGGTAGCTCTCTAACTTTATCTATTTTGTTTAAAATGGATGGGATTTTAAGTGAAAAGAACAATTGACATACGGAAAACCAACCAAAAGAATTCATATTGGGTTGATACTTTATCAAAACAATCTGTGGGTCATATGTGACTTGTATGATTCAACCCCAGCTCAATCTGAGGCTTGGTGTGGCCGAAACCATTCAAAGTGTCTCACTTTTTTTTGAAATGGATAACATTTTAAGTGAAAAGTACAACTGACATACAGAAAACTGACCAAAAAAATCGGATTGTGTTGATACTATAGGGAAATGATCCTTAGGTAAATTTTGACGTGTATGAGTCAACCCTGCCTCAATTTGAGGCCATGTGTGGCCGAAACTACTCAAAGTGTCTCAGGTTTATTTGAAATGGACAACATTTTAAGTGAAATTAACAACTTGCATACAGAAAACCAACCAAACGCATTCAGATTGTGTTGATACTTTAGCACAATGATACATGGGGAATATGTAATGTGTACGAGTCAACCTCACCTCCAACCGATTCATGGTGTTTCCATCACCACTCAAAGTGTCTTTCTTTTGTTTAAAATGAACATCATTTTAAGTGAAAACAAAAACTAACATACGGAAAACTGACCAAATGCATTCGGAATGTGATGATGCTTTAGGAAAACAGTACATGAGTCATTTTTGATGTGTATGAGTAAACCACATCTCAATCCAAGACGCGGTGTTCACGACACCACTCAAAGTGTCTCTTTTTAGTTTAAAATGAACTTCATGTTAAGTGAAAACAACAAATGACATACGAACCGACCAATCGCATTCAGATTCTATTGAAACTTTATGAAAATGTTACATGAGTCATTTTTGATGTGTATGAGTCAACCATGCCTCAATACTAGGCCTAGTGTGGCTGGCACCACTCAAAGTGTCTCGGGTTTATTTGAAATGTAAAACATTTTACGTAAAAATAACAACTAGCATCCGGAAAATCAAACAAACGAATTCGGATTGTGTTGATACTTTATCAAAACGATCCATGGGTCATATGTGACATGTAAGAGTAAACCCCACCTCAATCTAAGGCATGGTGTTTCTGGCACCAATCAAAGTGTCTTTCTTTTGTTTAAAATGAACATCATTTTAAGTGAAAATAACAACTGACATACAAAAAACTGACAAAACGCATTCATAATGTTTTTATGCATTAGTAAAATGATCCATGAGTCATTTGTGATGTGTAAGAGACAACTTCGTCTCAATCCAAGATGTGGTGTGGCCATAACCACTCAAAGTGTCTCTTTTTAGTTTAAAATGGACTTCATGTTAAGTGAAAACAACAACTGACAAACGAAAAACCAACCAAATTCATTTGTATTCTTTTGAAAATCTAGGGAAACGTTTCATGAGTCATTTTTGATGTTTACAAGTCAACCCCACTTAAATATGAGGACCGGTGTGGCCAGCGCCAGTCAAAGTGTCTCTAGTTTATTGGAAATAGACAACATTTTAAGTAAAAATAACAACTAGAATACGGAAAACTGACCAAACACATTCAGATTGTGTTGATACATTAAACAAACTATAAATGGTTCATATTTGATGTCTAAGAGTCAACCCCACCTCAATCCGAGGTACGGTGTTGCCGGCACCACTCAAAGTGTCTTTCTTTTGTTTAAAATGAACATAATTTTAAGTGAAAACAACAACTGACATACAGAAAACCAGCAAAACGCATTTGGAGTGTGTTTATGCTTTAGGAAAACGGTTCATGAGTGATATGTGATGTGTAAAAGTCAACCCCGTCTCAATCCAAGATGTGGTGTGGCCGTAAAAACTCAAAGTGTCTCTCTTTAGTTTAAAATGGACTTCATATTTAGTGAAAACATCAACTGACTTACGGAAAACCAACCAAACGCATTCTGATTCTTCTTAAACACTAGGAAAATGATCCATGGGTCATATGTGATGTGTACGAGTCAACCGCACCTCAATCCAAGTCACAGTGTGTTTGGATCCAACCAAAGTGTCTCTTATGTTTAAAATGGAAAAAAATTTAAGTACATATAGAAAACTGAACAAACGGATTATAATTGTGTTGATACTTTAGCACAATAATTAATGGGTTATATGTGATGTGTACGAGTCAACCCTTCCTCAATCTGAGGCATGGTGTGGCCGGCACCACTCAATGTGTCTCTCTTTTGTTTAAAAAGGAATTAATTTTATGTGAAAACAACAACTGACATACGGAAAGCCGACCAAACGCATTAGGAATCTATTTTTTCTTTAGGAAAACGATCCATGAGTCATATGTGATGTGTACGAGTCAACCCTGCCTCAATACGAGACCTGGTGTGGCTGAAACCAATAAAAGTGTCTCTCTTTTGTTTCAAAAGGACATCATTTTAAGTGAAATCAACAACTAACATATGGAAAACTGACCAAACGCATTCGGATTCCGTTTAAAATTTAGGTAAATGATACATGAGTCATATGTGATGTGTATGAGTCAACCTAGCCTCAATCCAAGGTGTGGGGTGGCCTCCACCACTTGAACTGTCTCTCTATAATTTAAATTGGACAACATTTTAAATGAAAATAATAACTAACATACGGATAACCGACCAAACACATTCAGATTCTGTTGAAACTTTAGGAAAATGTTACATGAGTCATTTGTGATGTGTAAGAGTCAACCCCGCCTCAATCTAAGGCCCGGTGTGTCCGGTACCACTCAATGTGTCCCAGGTTTATTTGAAATGGACAACATTTTTAGTGAAAACAACAACTGATATACAGAAAACCGACCAAACGCATTCGTATTCTATTGAAAATTTAGGAAAAAGATCCATGGGTCATATACGACATGTACATATCAACCTAGCATCAATCTGTGGTGTGGAGTGGCCGGAACCACTCAAAGTGGCTCCCTATAGTTTAAAATGGACTTCATTTTAATTGAAAACAACAACTGACTTACGTGAAACCGACCAAACACATTCAGATTCTGTTAAAACCCTAGGACAACGATCCATGAGTCATATGTGACGTGTACAAGTCATCCGCACCTCAATATGAGTCGTTGAGTGGCCAAGATCACTCTAATTTTCTCTAATTTGTTTAAAATTGACAACATTTTAAGCACATACATAAAACCGACCAAACGGATTCTGATTGTGTTGATATTATAGAACAACCATCCATGCGTCATATATGACGTGCACGAGTCAACATAGCCTCAATCCGAGTTACGGTGTGGCCAGTATCACTCCAAATGTATGTGTTCTGTTTAAAATGGACATCATTTCTAGAAAAGACACATTTAAATGTGTATGTTTAAATGAATTAAGTATTTTTATAATTAAGTTATGAATTATGATTTAATTCTTGATGTGTATAGTTCAAGATGCATTATATGTAAAATGTATATGAATTTTTTCTGTATATGTATGTGTTGGTTCGTTATTTTAGGTACATTAATCGGAGAGGAGATGAGAGAATTACCTGAATGGATGGACACCATGCCAGTGCTGTGCAAATTGCAGGCTATTGTGCAATTTTCACAGCATAACCTATGCCAACGGTTTCAAACCGTTGGCATAGGTTTCTTTGAAAAGTTTTTAACAATGGTTCAAAGGGAACCATTGGTAAAAATACATTCCCAACGGTTTTTAAAACCATTGGGAACCATGGGAAAATGTTTATTTTTTCCAACGGTTCAGGGGAAACCATTGGGAAAAACATTTCCCAACGGTTCCCAAAATAGTCGGGATAGGCTAGTTTTTCTAACCTATCCCAACAGTTCTATGTAAACCTTTGGGAAAAGCTATCCCAATGGCTTACTTACCAATGGTTCAAAAAACCGTTGGGATAAGGTATACCAACGGTTCTGTGGCCTTTCCCAACAGTTCAGAAATGTTGGTAAATCATCATTTTCCAGTAGTGCATAAAATTGGTTATAACATTAAAATCAGTATTTTTTGATTAATTGATAATTTTAATTAAAAATTAAATTTACCATATTTGTAAACAAAATTATAAAAATGGATTCCTTTTTTTAATTCTATATTTTGAAAAATGGTTTGGTTTAATTTGTGGGATTTCTCTAAAATAGTTGAATTTTTGGAGAATCGTTAAATATGGGAATTTGTAATATTAGCTAAATACATGAATTGATGATTGATTTTTGATATAAGGATAATGTAACCACCATTATATTGAACCTTAATTCTCTATTTTCATTATTTATTCGTGTAAATATTTATTATTCATAGTTTTGATCCAAAATAATAATGTAATTTATAAAATTATAAAAAACCCCTCTCTCCAACACAAAAGTACCACCCCTTCTCTTCACACATTAAATGAATTTAATATTTCCAAAATTCTTCCCAATACACATACAAAGTCTCATGACTATTCCTAGGAGCCTTTTTCCTCACCAATGACCCATCCCAATCACTTTAATATTATTTTCAAGTAGAATAATTCCAGAGGTAAAATCATCTTTCTTTCTCTTTCAATTTTTTTTAATTAATTTTATTTCCTTAACCTCCCATTATCTCATCTATCCAAACATGAATGATAAACATATTATCCTATATATACTGTAATTTTCTTATTCTAAAGTAATATAAATAATAAAACCCCTTCATGTTGTCCTTTTATTCAGAAAATGAAAACATCATATGTGATATGTTGATTTACCGCAATCGGGGATGATGCATTTTTATTTTTAATTAATACATTCTAGACTCATAATAAAACAATTATAATAGTAAAATCATATTTGATTATAAATTTTATAAGTTTTATAATTGTATGGAACTATAATATATATATAATGTTAGTTATTAAGAAAAAATTATTTCCTATTGATCGAAAAACTAAAAAAAAATCTAAATATTTATCCTTAATGGTTTATTTAATGAATGACCCTCATACATAGAAATAAAATTATATATAAGTCCAATTAATCTTATTTAATTTCATTAAAAATATGTAAATTCAATTTTGAATAACTTTTCACATTCTATAAGATCTTCCATACATGTATACAAGTGAACCAATCATGAAAATGAAAGAAACAAACACTCTTGAATGATGAAATTGAATCATATAACTCATCAAAAAGTCCATAAGTCAACTTAATAAAATTATAATAAATAAAATAAATGTGAAGGTGGTTATGAATTAAATTTTTAATGAAACTAATTTCATTTTCTGTAAATTAAATGAATGTGAATAACACTTTTGGGAATAAGGTAAGGGTTTCTCTTAGAACACCCATTTTGATTTGGGTGGTCGTTTATCTACATTTACCAAAATATAATTCTTCATTATTCAAAGTTACTCCTCCTAAATTATTTGTTTATGTTCCAACCATAAGTAAATTTACTGAATTATTAATTTTATGATGTAAATACATGTTCTATAAGGATTTATTTTCAATTCCTCGTGATAAGCAAGCCCGATTTAAGGGAACATCCAAATTTCTTATCCATTTTCAAGTACACTCCATAATCTTTTTAAAGAAAAAAATATTTTCCTAAAATAATAAAAATTATCATGAAAAAAATATCTTATTTCATTTTTGGTTTTATTCATACAATTATGTTTCTTCCACCTTAAAAATATTTAATATTTTCACGTAAAATACACCAAAGAAGAACTTTTACAATGTTTTTTAACCCCTATATTTAAATGTTATCACTTCAGTTGGACATCACATATATCTATGCCTATTTTCCATTTTTAATGTCCATGTATTATTTAAATCAATTATTTAATGGTTATTGTTTTGTTTTTCCCTTTGGTTATTCCTATTCAGCACTTATTTTTTGTGTGGTGTATATATACTTCTCTTTTGTTTATAAGCATACTTCAAGGATTTTTTCATTGAATATAAATATTTCATGTATCATGGAAAATATTATTATCTTATATCTATATCATATTTACATATGTTGTGATCATTGAATGATGTTATTGAATTGAATATATGTCTGAATAATTATATTATCTTGAAATAACTGGTGCGGTTTAGTTATTGATAACCCCTCAATGCATCGATGGGTCTCATGAGAAAAAAATCCGATTACAATTTTTTTTTGTTTTTTACATGAATAATAAGATAGGTCTCTACCCATAGAAATAAAACATCTTAATTTTATAATGTTTCATTTTTCATATACAGTACTACAAAAAATTATCATTTTATTCAGTCAGTATTTATTCATCACCTTCCATGGAATTTTCAATATGAAAGAAATATGGATTCAATTTCATTCATATTTTATTGATTACATGTGTTTTTTAGTTATTTTACTTTTTATAATTCTTCAGAATTATTTTCATTAATTCACTTATTATTGATCCATGTAACTGTTACTCAACATTTCAAGTCACACTTTTATTTATTTTCTTTCTCCGTGTTATGAATATGAAACCTTAGAATAATTTTCAATGAAGTAGTTTATTTTTACTTTTGTTATGTTCAATGTTTAATTACTAATTTAATAAAAAAACCATGTATATATATTGTTATATAAGACTAATAAAATAATCAATTCAGGGTGATGTAATTTTTTATATCTATGTCATTGAAATAAAATATATACCGTCTCTGGGATACTGGGGTCATGGTTGTTTTACATAAAAATGGTTTTATATTAGTATATGTCAATAATTTATATTTAACATATGTGTTAAAATTAACAAACATTGTATTTGGGAATATTTCCCAAATATTTCTTACATCTATTTGAGTTTCTCGAAGTAGGAAATAACTCCCCCTAAAGGAGAGTGATGAGCTGACCACCCATACACCCTTCCAATGCGAGTTCTTAATAATTGTTGGTAAATTATCCAATGATTACCTATGTTTTGAAATAAGGTATGTTAACTATCATTAATGTGATAACCATTTACTTTTTCTGGTTCCCCAAATAAATCCCATTGGAAATCGACTCAGAATGGGTGCAGAAATAATGAACCTCCAATGAATCTTTTGAAAATGACTCCATCATTCCAGTCTATTTTCTCATACATACTTTCTTAAATAAAACGTTTTTCCTACATTCATAATTTAAAATATTAATTTAATAATGTGTGTTTTTATGAAAAAGTGATGGGGTTTTTTGTTTTTTTGTCATATACCCATAGAAACATTCACATTAACTACCATTGAACCAAAATGTTTTCCATCTAATCGGAAAAAAATTATACATTAGTAGTTGTTTGATCTAGGTACACCTCAAACCATGGGACATTATCACCCACTTATTCACATTATCATCAATAGGTTAATATAATGATCATGGAGTACTTACTAAATGGTAGTATCTTAAAAGAAAAGGATTCATGAAGAGACCTACAATTTATAAATCCATGTCAACCATCATCATAGTAATGACTGGTGGAAGAGAAACCTGTAGAGTCCATAAACATTTCAAATCATTTCAAGAGCCACTCTCCAAAATAAAGCATCATTTTTTACCTTATTTGAGTGAGATGGATTTAAAGGTCAGTAATGGCCTCATCTCAATTACACATGAGTCACGCCAAATAAATCATACTATTAGACCCCCATCGAATTCCATGTCGAATAAATTTCTTAACATGGTGAAGATACCACCCCCATGGTACCCAAATCATGTCACCCAGGCTTGGGACCCTAAAATAGCCTACCTAAGGTTGAAAATAATTGACTAGGAGTGATCACATATATTTGTTCCTACTAGTGAATCCCATCGGCATTCTATAGCTGCAATAATTGATCAACCATATATCCCTACCCATACCCATAATGACCCCCAATATAGTCTAACTACACACCAATAAAAGTTTTATAGATCCAAACAAAAAATAGGTGTTAGACCCATATCTCATCTCCCATACATGATGACAGTTGGCATATCATATTAAGAAATGTATAATGAATTTGGGAATATATACATCTTCATACCATGTAATAAAAATCCATTGTATTTCTATGTGTAAAGGTCATCCCATAAATATTGGTGAAAATGGATGGGTAGGCTTATATACATGCCCAGATTCTATAATTATATACCAATATAATGATAAAAACATCAGTATTCAGGGGTAGGAGAAACAACCTTTTGACCATAATTAATGTATCTCATCTATATATTATAAAGCCCATATAGAAGTGTGATCATATTACCAATACTTTCTAAAAGGGTTATTGGATCTTTTTATGATAATTGGATAACATGATTATGAAAAAAATATGAATTATAGCTACATATTAACAGTCCATTTCAGTTTCTATTGTAGGGAATGAATATGGCCTTGTGAAAAAATAAATCAATTTTCTGTATATTTAAACAGAAATAAATGAGTCACTTATATATGATCCAACATATGAAATTTATTTTCCATGAAAGGTTACTCCAAATGCATGTTAATACCACCAAAAAATTCTCACAAAATGGGATCAAAATCCTGAATCATGACCATGACCCTACTCTGTTCAATTATGATTTTATTAAGGCCCTCAAAAAACTATCATTGGAGGCACATTATCTTGTTCGACTTTTACAAAATTTGGGAAGCATCAGTTGTAGTTTCAAATGTTCTCTTGACCATATTTCTCGTAGAATTTCTAGATATCCCCTAAAAAATTCAAAATGAAATCATCCACCATTTAAATAATAGGATGATCATATAAATCTATATCTTGATGAGTCCTACAAATACACACCTCATTTTAAGAAGATCATATAGTAATAATTTTCTCCCAATTTTATTGTCCACCTTGATGATTGAACCTAGGATATATGCAACAAGAACCCCCTTCTATGGCTAGACAATAAATCATAATGGTATTCCTCCCCATGATTGTGTTTGTTTAAAATTACCTCATCATATTAATGTTTCATTTTGAAAATATGTTCCTCCCCATATCAAATCAATTTTGATAAATTCATCATCTCATAAGGTATATGGTAATATAACGATGTTCATTATTGATTACTTATTATAAAATGTAGATTCACTTTATCAACAACAATACAACTCAAGAGAATGGTCACTCTTAAAACTACCCATGGATTGCCTAGATTTTTCATAGAAAATAATAAATTAACAAATCGTATTGACTTTAATAAATAATTATAGAAATTACTATATTACTCAAATTGAATGTATTAATATCTGAGTAATGAAGAATAGAATATATTATTAATGATAAAATTAAAACGTCTGTTGGAGGTCCTGATATATATTTTACACTCATATATTTACTACCAAATGGGAAGTATGGAACATCCTCATGACTTCATCCAGAAACGTCGCTAGAACTAATGTTCCCCCTCTTAAGAGAATGATTTTCTCCCCACCATTCTAATATCCATCAGAATCATGCCCTATGGACTTCTGATCATGTGTAGTCTCGTATATGGTATCTCTGAGATGTGCCTCTGGGAATCACTAGAATATTTGAGGGTTTACCACCATTGAATGAAGATAATATGCCTTATCTCTATCGAGAAGGGATATCTTCAATGAGGCTAACTACTTGGATTCCTCATTCAGTAGTTGTGAACTCAATCTCTAGATGAGATAATTTTCCACCACATTCCCATTCTCGTGAGTATATAATATATCAATTTCATACTCTTAGTGGTAATCTAGCCAACATCTCCCTCTCATGTTCAACTCCTGTAGAGAGGATATGTAAATCGGGATCTTTTGGTCATTGTAAATAGTAAATCGTTGGCACATCATGTAGTGTCACCACACCATTAATGCAATGACTACCACTTCCACCTCCATATCATCAGTTGTGTAGTTCATATCATGCTTCCTCTAGTGGTGTGAACTATAGGAAATCACCGCCTACCCCTACATTAGAGCACAACCATGACTGGTCCCTGATGCATCACAGAACACCACATAATCAACACCCTCCTATGATAATCTCTATATGGGAGTTCTCATAAACCACTTCCTCAACTCCTAGAATAACTTTTATGACATATCTATCCACATGAAAAGTTGTACCTTCCTTGTTAAGGTGTTCATAGCTACTTCTACCCAGGAAAAGTTGGGAAAATACATCTAATAGTATCCATCCAATCTTAGGAAACATCGCACCTTAGTAATACTCTTGGGTGTCTACCAGGCAAGAAAAAATGAAATCTTCACTGAATCTACTGCAACTATGTACTCTGAAATCAAGTGTCCTAGAATTTGGACCCCTGGTATCTAGAACTGAAACTTCAAGAGCATCCCATAAAGTCGGTGCTCTTGGAGTGTGTCTAGGACCATTATCATGTGTGTCTATACTTCTCCTCAGACTCTTAGTACACTATGATTTCATCAATGAAGATCATGATCAACTTGTCTATATAAGAATGGAAGATAATGTTCATGAGTCTAATGAACAATATTGGGGCATTAGTCACATAGAATGGAATCACTATGTACTAATTGTGGTAATACCTTCATCTGATGGTTGTCTTCAGGATGTCCTCATCTTGTACTGGAACCTTGTGATAGCCAGATCTGACATCTATCTTCGAGAAACACTTTGCTCGCTTGATCAGATCAAAGAGGTCATCAAACCATGGTAGTGGATAGATGTTCTTCGTAGTCACATGGTTCAAGCATGGGAAGTCCACACATAATCTCAAAATATCATCTTCCTTCTTGGAAAACAAAATTAGAACTGGCTGAGGTGAAGCACTAGGTATCACAAAGCCCTTTCTCTATAAGTCCTCCAGCTATACCCTTAACTCATGAATCTCCAAGGGATCTATCCGATATATAGGGGTTGATAGTTTTGATATCCCATGACATAGATCAATAAAAATATCCACCTGCCTATGAGGAGGTAATCCTATAACATCTTCTAGAAATACATCATCATAATCATCCACCACTGTAATGAAATTGAGGAATCATCTCATCCATTACACCGAGGGTCATGCTAACTAATTTGTTTGTGCTCTGCTACTCCCTCCTACCGACAACTCCATCATGCACTTCTTGGGTTCCTATTCTCCAAAAATGGAAAACCTTGTCCCACCTCTGCAAACACACTACATTTTTCACCTACAATAGTAAATTTGGTCATGGACTATTGATAACCAGTTCATACAACGGATGAGTTAGTAAGGTCTCGATGATGAAACCAAGAGATCCCAACAGAAACTCCCACCCCAATAGTAATGGAACACTATCAGCACCAATGTGTGATCATCTAATATCGCATCATAAGAGTCTCCAGAAATAGGGATCGAGTCAATAGTTCCACTAGAATCTGAGGGTCTTAAACAAGGGTCAGGGAGAGAAAAGATTAACTATCACCTATGTGTATCCAAAATATATCTAGTGAGGAAGATACACATATTTAAATTCTAATTATCTCTAGGGAACTTGGGTCATAATCTTCCATTACCTAAATTTGTTCTCATCCATGTCCACCAGATCCCTGAGCTCATTGTATAACACCCAGGGGTGGTGGTGGTTAGTACCTTGAACCTCTCCCCCCCCCACCAACCACCTACTACCCATCCATCCCCTATTCCAAGTATGATGACTAGTGTAAAAACAAACATTTTCATTCTCCTCTACCTCATCGGTCCCTCAACCATCTAATGATCATCCGTATAGATAGTAAGTAAATCTAGAGCCATGTGTCCTAGACGTCTGCATTAGAAGCATAGTATGTCCATTGGATAACTCGCTCTACCCATGGAGCCTCACACCATTGATCCCATGTCCTAGGGTCATCCCCTAAACTGTCTAATTTTCTTGGATCATATTGTGAATTTTTGGCTACCTGCTACCAAAGAATCATCTAACTGACACTCAGTTGTAGCTCCCACTGCAGGAGGCTGCTCTTCCATAAATATCTATAATAGAATATCTCACTCCAGTACCCCATCATATGTAGGAATTATATGTGATATCATGAATTAATTTATATCTAGGAGTATAACCTACTCTACGGTCAAGGCCCTAAATAATGGGTCCCTCACCAAATCTGTGGATTAGTGAGAATGATTTGTAAATCAATTTGAGTACTCCACTGAGGCCTATATGCCCTGCTACAGATGCAATAGATCCTCTATATACATCGACTATCATGTTTCTATTAATAAATTCTCCCTAAAGAGATGCTTGATTTATATCTGAGTGAGGGTCATATACTCATGTTTCTAGATCACTATGCTTCATCATCTCCCCATAGAGCCATGTAGACGACTCACGGAAAAGTTTTCAATATGGTTGAGAGGCATTCTCACTAGGACTAGGACATGCATAATTGTCTCAATCCAATCCTTATCTACCTGGGGGTCTATCTCACCCCTAAAACTAGGATTTATCTTCCTCTAGAACTCATGAAAAACACTCATCTGGTGTTCATCCTCTACCGTTGATGCTGGTAGTAATTACAAGTCTTCATGAGGAGGAATAGCAGGTACACAACCTGGAGGTGCTATCTCTGGTATTGTCCCATGTTCTGATGCCACATAAAAATGTGGATCATCCTCGTGATCACACATTTAAATCCTGGATGTCTTTATGTGTGGAGACATCATGGAATAGAGATAGACATACCATACTCAATAGAGTATACCTGGTGAGCCTACTCTGACTCAAGAATAACATGAGTACACACTCAATTCAATATGATGTACGTACCATTAATATTTTCCCTGAAACTAGTGTTTTCATATACTGAGTCAAAAAGAATAATTCAGATTCCTCATGTGTGGATACATAGGCCGCGCTCTAACACTAGAGTCCCTGGTCTGAATGATGAACTTGAAACACTTAACACTTCTTCCCCAAACCATTCTCACAAACTCTTGTTTCATTAGGTAGAACCGACCACTTTTGATACTAATCTATCACAACCCATCCATCGGGGCCCATTCTTTAACTACCCCATTCCCACCTCCAACATGACAGGGGAAGGATACTTGCACTGAGTATGAATACCCAACAAATGGGAAGAATTTTCCTTAGTTCCTATACACACAAACACATATCCAACCACAAAAGTACCAAACTGGATAGTAGACAAGGCCAAAATACCAGCACAACCAAAAAGAGAATGTTCATGCTCTTGAATCTCATCCACATAAAACCATACAATAACGGTAGGTAAAAAAACTACAATATGAAGTCATTTAATGACAACATGTCTGTCGTACCCCTCTCGAAAAACCACCTACTCTTGGTCCACCAAGGACATCATCAATGCATCAATAATATATACAAGACATGCCACATGTGATCATATCACTTTTAGGTGTGAGAAAAAAATACTCAGTAAGGACCCTGAAACCACAAAGGTACACCACTAAGAAATAATAGATACGCTATAAAGGAAAATAATTAAGTACACCACAATAGAAACACACTATGTACACCAAAAAAAGAAACACATGAATTAAACCACAAAGGAAACACATGAGGTACAATAAATATTGTCATCTCACATAGGTATAAGTCTAATGAACAAATAGAGGTATTTCCATTTGTATTCCATAGATCTCCTGGTCTTTATGAAACAAGATGTTTTGGAAAACCGAGAAGCATCGACGACACACGAAGCATCGATCGAGCATGGGGAGTTGATGGCGTATGAAGTATCAGTGGATCACAGAGCATCAGTAGAGCCCAAATTAGTGAAGTCATTCAGGATGATGAGATTTCTTAGAGCATCAATGGTTCATGTAGTGTCGATGTCTCATGGATAATCGATTAATAATGGAGCATCGATGGTTCAACCAATCCCCCAATCACCTAGCCACAACTTTCCATAGGATTCCTCTCACAGAGTTCTTGGTTTTATATAACCTAATACTCATGCCATTATATCATAAAAAACCTCAATAAAATCTCACTTAGATTATATTAAACGTACTGAATTGTCACAAGGCTCCAAAAAAGACAAACGGATTGTCGAACAGGCACATGATATAAAAGATACGACTAATTTTTTAAAAAGGGTGGGGTTCAGTCTGGGTGTGACCCAACCCTGTCTGTCCAACCCTATCTGGCCAGGTTCACATGACCCAACCTGACCCGTTCAATCTTGATTCACTCACTGGGCTGATGGACCGGGTCGTGCACTCAAGGTCAATGTGACTGCCACATTCAATGCAGATGGTGCGACATCCTAACTCCATGGTCCCATGGCCCTTTTATATAGTGTCCTCCCACTACATGGACTTTGAGCGGTGTTCTTTCACATGTGCCTTCATAGGATCCTCCTTTGGTGCATTCCTGTTTGACTACTGTTGTACTCACTAGTGGAAGTTGGCCCCCAGTCAGGCTGCACACTACCCTCACCACCGATAACCCTTCTTGTGGCCCTCCATTAATCACACACATCTCCATGAGCCAACACCATCTTTTTGCACTCCTGTCACACCTCCACAATGTCATTGGGGATAACAACCTTTAGTATCAGATTGTTGATCCATGGATGGTGGGAGAAACGATCGATTTTTTTCATAGGATTTCAAAGAGAAAATAATGCACAAAGAACAAGATAGATTTAGTGGAGTGTTTAAGAATATGAAAATGAAAATAAAAGATCTTGGACTTGTTCATTCTTCAATGATCCATTCATGTTAGTGGGATCATGAATAAACCCACAATAGAATAATCACCAAGATCTATTCTCTTTAAGCCCACATTAATTATCCACCCCGCAAGAATGACCGAATCGCGGATCAACAAGTTCATGGGTTGGTCTCCATACATCATTGTATTTTATGAATGGGAAATGAAATCACAATGAGATCAACAACCTACATCGATGATTGGATCAGTCAATAACGAAAAATGAAGGCCCTTTTCATCATCGATCCTTGATCTTCTGATGTTTGTCGTCGGGAGATAGCTTCATTCTCCTGACCTCAGGGGTAGTATAGGTTTATGGAGATAACCCTAAATTTCACTAGCACTGATTATTAAAAATAGATACCACCACTACATTAACAAGTAATGTTCATTAAAATATTTTTGTTAGATATTTTAATGATGTTTCTTTCCAAAGTCTAACTTTCACCATAGACCCGCACCGGCCGAGGTTAGGCCCTTCCCAAGGGAAATACCCCCTTATAAACTCAATGGTGGTCTTAGATTTCCAACCCGAGCCACCATTTATGTGTTATTAGGATTCAAAAAAATAATAACCTTTATCTAATTATTTTATTTATTGTTAAGCCCCTAGTCACTTTTTCTATAGATGACCTGCACCGACCAGTGTTAGGTCACACCTGGGGTAAAGCCACTGCTCTGAGCACAACAGTGCCATCATATTTTTTATCTCGGAAATATTTTAAGTGTTACATCAATTTTTTATAAAAGTAATAATCACATTCTATTAAAACCCTATAATTTTTCAAACAATCATTAATGGAACCCTGTGCCTTGGAATCACATGCCATCTCACTACCTGGTCTCAGGATTTTTAGAAAATAATTTAAAAAAAATAGAAAAAAAAATACATTAACCTTATTGATTCATTCTTATAACATTTGGAATCTAGTTAATTTTGGTGTGAAGCATGTCCAACTAGAGAGGAATACCTACCTAGAATGGGTAGAAAATAATCTTTCCTCAAAAAACATTTAGAATCATGCATTTCCAACAATAATTGGTTTGTGTTAAACATAATAAAATGTGATATATTTTTTTTCATGGTGATATAATCTGATAGGGAACCTCGGTAAACATGAATTTGGTAAACTCATGTGTCTCAATCAGACCTTGGGTGAACCGACCATTGTTTTTTATACTAGTTTATCCGCTATGTTGATCAATGGATGGGAATATATTCACTGATAATTAAATTATCAATTGAACTCCAATATGTGTAAAACAATGATCTATAACCTCTAAAATTTCAAAAAGGTAAAAAGTAGAAGGTATTGTATTTCATTTATAGTTTTAAGGGTCTAACTTCATCCCTAAACATGAAGCATCCTCAAGATGACTTTTTGGGTCTCTACATAGATTTCTTCCATGATGAGCTATGATCTCATCCAATTATTGTAAAATATACAAGTGGTTTTCAGTAAAATTCTATAAGAAAACAGGTTAGTATATTTCATTTAGTGAAGAAAATCACATTCCTGGACAACACCTTTAGTTTGAGGAAATATAATGGGAAAAGTGGAAACTGTGATTATCTCTCTAAAAAAAGCTCACATATCAACTCCAAATCCAAATACCACACCTAATCATTTAGAGCCTCCTCCTTAATGAAAAAAATATTAGAAATATACCCATAAAATTGGGATGTGGGAGTAGAAACATCATCAATTGTAATATTGGAAGAATAATGTTAATTCCATCCAATATGAAGATTCACTTTACTATTTTATAATACATATGGAAACAATTCTACAATTTCAGGATCCCAAATTTTATGAACATGTTAGCCTCCATGAATGCATAAAATATTTACCATTTTACTAAAAATTGGTTCATACTCTCTAGGATTTATTTTATTTTAATGATATTCAAAAATGGATGGTTGATTCTGGATTTGTAAAATTAGGCATCCTACCAGCAAAATTGGAATGGGTTTCTATTATCATTCTAGAGGAAAAAGGGAAATTGAATGATTTTTCAAGAAATGGTGCATGTCTATTAATGGATTATATAATTTAAATTTAATTCAATTACACTCAAGTTATCCTAAAACCATAATTAAATAATCCAATAGTTCCCCTGGTCTTTTATACCATGGTAACCCAACATCGTTAGCACCGTAATCCTCAAAAATCCAATCTTACATGAAACAAAATAATTAAAAAACCTAAATATAATAATAGGATGATGATCTAGACCCATATAAATAGTAAATTTTGATCCTCTCAAACATGAGGCCTCTATTCTTGAGGGAATGGGAATTTCCAATCCAAATTGTACCATATGCACCACCCCACTAATCATAATCCTCATAAAATAATGATTTAATATTCAATTCCTAGAATTTCGCTCATTTAATAGACCCATTATCTAATTTTGTGCATATTCAAAAATATAAGTTCCTTATAAATGATTTGTGGACAAATATTTTTGGAGGACTTACTGAAGGTTGTGTTATTATCCAATCAACCAAGATACCCTAATCCACTGGTGATAAGAGTGCACTCAACTATTGTTTGGAGTTATAGCCCACTTAATTCAAATACATCAGCCCTTATTACACCAATTATGGTGTAGTATAATTCTAGGATGAATATAAGTTGAAAATGATTTTAAATATTGACATAATTGGCCAATTTTATATTCAAGCTCTCATTCCTGGATGCACTAAATAACTCAATAGACCATTGAGAAGCACTCATCGAAGCCTTGTTAATACATTATGAGTTTTATGAAAATGTTGGCATTTCTAAATTACCCACTATGTGCTTGGTCTTATAGAGTATCACAAACCCATATCTTTAACATAATAAGGGAATTGTTCTATTATTTAAGTATACATTAGACCCATTTAAAATTCTTGTATGGTAGATTATTTTGACATCCAATGAGACATAATTGATAATGGATCAAGATTAAATATCATTATAGTCACAAAAATACATAAATTGGGTTACAATTATGTCAACATATACCCTTATACTCTAAAATAGTAGGTTCTAGAAAAAAGGGATAATAATCCACTCGATTGAATTATGCTCAGAACATAATTTTAGAAACTTCCGTCTGATTATGAATTTCTAGTTATTCCGAAAGATATAGAATTCAATTCTTTTTTAGGAAGGAAAAGGATGTATCAACAATACTAAGTCCCTTCATCAAACAATAATTGTCTCAAATACACAAATAATTGAAAAATAATGTAACTGTATGGGGATAAATCAATATTTTAATATTTCAATTCTCAATATATTGGTGAATGATTTTACTGGAGAGAAATAAAAAAATCATGATTGATGATTTCCCTGATGTTACAACCCCAAATCGTTTAGAAATAATCCCATAAAAAATTAATGTGACATTGATGATTAATACATGTTTCACATCAATTAGGACATAAATATAAATTTAGATATTATTATCTTCTCATCATCCCTTATTATATCATTCTGGAAAAATAAACATAAGAGGGTCGAAGAGGTATCTTTTCATCACAACGGAAGTGACATACTAATTGTAAATTCCCTGACCCCCCAAATCATCTAGATACCCTAAATTACCAACTAATTTATAAGGAGGTAATGTATCATTTATATAGAATAGGTATTCTCATACTTCATCCTACACCTGTTAGAATATTTATTTTTCTTCTAACTCTAAATAATTCCTTTCACCACTCATCATTCTTGTTGTTAAAATGGAGGGAGAGGAAGAGGAAGAAGAATTCCACAAAGGCACCCCTCCATCCCATCCAGCCTCTGGTGTGTGGACTCTAGGACATGTTGTAGCCTCATGATCTCTACTTATAACTCGTCCACTACATGATGGATCTCATCATCCTTGATTCACATCCATACCTACTCAAAATATAACTCAAAATATCTATGAAACTGCCTCTTATGATTGATCCTCAGTCACCTCCATATGAATCCTCAATCGAATGATGTTTAGTTCTTGGGAATTTATGGTGGTCCTACACGTAATAGCTATCTATTTTGGTTATTTATGTTCATAATCTGCCTCCTAGATCTTTCTTGTTCAATCAAATTTCCTTGAGTTCTTGGTGAGATAATTTTTTTAACTCTCTACAATGACTTTCTCAGCAAGGTAGTCACAAACCCACACAAGGAAAACGCGAGTGTATGAAAATATGGTTCCCAAGTTGTGTAACTAGTGTCAGGGAGACCACATCGTGCCCACCAGATACAGATCTGGCATGTTGATGATGATTTTTTTGTTGTTGTACCATGACATTAATTGAATGACGATATTCTATTCAGTAATGTTAGAAGATGAATCTACTCATTCATTGGGTTTTTTGGGGTAATACTTTTGGATGACCATGTGGATACAAATGGAATAGTCCTCCTCATGGTCCTATAGGATGGGTTAGAATCAATGTCAAGAGTGGGGTACATCTTCATCAATCCCATCATTTTAAAATCTTCCCCTCCATCAATGATAGTATCCCCTTTAGAAACTTTAATTGTATTGATGACATGATTCCCCCATCATTATTGAGGTTGAATCACCATAGATGGTTGAGTTCCAAATAGTTGGAATATCCCTAGGTGGAGGAACCCTAGCATCACAAAACATTGTCGTTTACTATGAATTCACCCTCCAAGAACTGTTTTAAAATAGAATCACCCAATTAGTTTGACCGATAGAGAGAGATCTAGTTATCATGGAAAATTTAATGGATTAAGATATCTTGAAGATAATAATTTGGTAAAATTATTGTCTCATAGATTCTATTGGGAATTCCACCATAGAAGACCCATCTATTTTGGTTAGTACTTTAACATCCCGCACTGACCCCCTAAGTGTTGGTTGGGTGGATGTTTCATAAAAATAAAAACAAACACATTGATACAATGATTCAAAAGCACTGTAAAAGTTTGAAAATAGCCAATATGGTTGATATCCAATCATACCTCGATGCTTGAAGATTATAATGATGTGTTTTCAAAGTAAATATACCTCACTAGTCATAGATGCCTCTATTAGAATACCAATACTTTTTTTACTTCATAGATGACTTAGTAGATTGGGGGTTCCAAAGTCACCCCTCCAAATTCATTGTCAGTAAATACAGTTATAGCAGCCTCGAGCATATATTTTTAGGAATTTCTATAAACATATATTAGGGAATCCTCATATCTTCTATTTCTGAACCCCTGTTCGGCCTCAACATGCTGCTTCATAATAAAATTCCATGTTATATCCTATGACCAAAATGGGAAAGGGTGAGATGATATAGATGAATTAAAAATCTAGGCTTACATCCTAAAATATTATCTCTATCTTGTAATCATTTATTGGGGTGACGTAACTTCTATCCCAGTATGTCTACTAATCAATAGTTTATCTTTAGGATTATTCATCTTTGGTACCCTGTTTTTTCACCAGTTAATGCCTCCTTTGCTGATTCTTTAGAAGATGTTTTCACCATTTGACCAGGCTCACTATAAAACATCATGTACACAAGGTCGTGGAGAAGATTATATGCCCCATGTTATCCTGAAAATGAATCCAAAATTTCTAGGTATTCATAGAAATCATGTAAATCCACCCATATAGTAATCCTTGAAAGCCCCACCTATAACCGCATGATCCATTACCAAGTTAGATTCCAACAAAACTACTCATCCTTCACGAATATTGTTAGAATTCCATAGGCCTCCTCGATCATGGGTAAGTAATCATCAGCAGTTGGTTTCAATATTTTTTATATCTTATTACTTAGGTCCTTCGTGACTCTATTTGTCCAAGACTTGGATCCCTCTTTCTGATCCCATGATATATTGTGAGGGAGGCCCTCCCATTCTCGAAGTAGGTGTAAAAAATCATCATGATATTCCCCATTTATAGTCTCATTTGGAGCCCCTAAAACTTGGTAATCCCATCAATGAGCTACCCAACTGCCTCTCTAATGCTTCTGTATGTTAATTGGTGGGGAGATTATGTTTGTTTGCTAGTGTAGGATCACAGCTGGGTATGACAGAACCAAATGTATGGAATTTGTATGAGAGAGTTCTACATTGACATTTGTAGGTTCTATCATGATGAACTACATCATTCCCTCACCCTTGAACATCCACCATAGCTGATGAATGATAAAGTGATGCCTACCATCATATATCCCCGTATAAACTCCATTCATCATGGTTGGACACGTATATGTCTCAAAATATGTTTTTTAATATATGGAGTTCATGTCTCATCCACCTCATACGATTTTCTCATATTCTAACTCCTCTGACATCCCCCTGATATTTTCCACCATCTCACCAAATGGGGTTTAGAATGGGTGTATGATGAATTATTTGATGTTTCCATTACATACTATGACCCTAACATCACTGAGTTTCACCATCCAAACCCCAAAAATGAATATCAATGAAGGTCCTAGACCAGCATGTGGAGGACATACAGGTTTCATGAATTTTTATCCTCTAAAGTGTAATATGAACCACCAATAACAGAAATGGAATGGATCGAATTTTCTCATCAGCATGATACCCTAGATATGTTGACCATCAAATTTTAGAGCATGGTAATAACTATCATTCTATGGTTTACACAGTTTCTAGACATCATAATTTTTTCCATCATGAGTTTCTCGTATGCAGGGCCATATAAATGTCTCTTACAAGAACTAACTATCCACTGAGGAATGTTACAAGAAATTTAGTATAGAATTGTACTGACTGCCAAAATTATTCCTTGTTTTATCCCAACAATTGATAACTCCCCACATCTGAGATCAGCTGGTATAATCCTGGTTTCAGCCTCTACTAATCCACTAGACACTGCTTCTTCTACCCTAATATTTTCCTAGTTAGATTATTCTTTAATACCATCCACATCCATGTCCTGAACATGATTTCCTGATGTATGGTGGGGTGATTCTTCATTACTTTTGACGATGCATCAAGAATGATCTATTCCTAAAGGGTTTCAAATACCTTACACACCTTTTCTTTGATGAGTATAAGAATTAATCATATACGAATTCCATTATTTTAATGTTTCTAATGAAAGGGATAGCCCAAAATATTATCCACACCAATCCACTTTGGAGGTGGAAGGTATTACTATCTGGGAACTGCCAGCTAAGGATGTCTAGCAATAGTTTTGGTTAAAAATATATATGGATCTAGGATTTCCACAATAACTACAACAGTCTTGTACGTCTCCTGAGATATAAATCATTAACCAATTCATTATAGGGAGATATAGTTCATGCCCATCACATAATGAAAACCATACATATGTGTGAAGCAAGAACTTAATTCATTCATGATATCATAACCCATAAAAATAAATGGGGTTCCTAAATATCATTCCATCATAAACATAAAACAAACATATAAATAATAGGGATATTATCCTGGAAAAATATCCCTAATAACGAATAAGTAACATCATATAATTTTATCATAAATGTAAAATATCTTTGAGAGTTCACTTGAAAATTATTCTTGAGTAAAATATCCCCTCTACTCTGGAAACAATTTTTTATTAAAATGCGTTGAAATTCTAAAATTAAATATTTAATTGTAAAATAATATTATAATAATTTAAGGTAAGATTCAAGGAATTAAATCATCATGAAATCATAATAATATATTATTTTTGTATTTGGTAAAAAAATTCATTGCATACTTTTTTTGAAAATTTCACAAAGTACCTTTTTTGGAAAATGTAAGAAATATTTCTTTCTAAACATTTAGTAAAAATTCACACATGGTTAACAACAACATTAAATGACAGTATGAATATAGAAAAAATATTTTGGAAAATGTTTTTATGAATCATGGGCATAGATGATAAATATTCCCTGTCATATTTTTACATAAAAACTATCTCTAATAATAATCATATGTCAAATTAACCCTTACTTTAGAAATTATTTCCTTCATATGATTCAAAACATTCTGTATAATTTTTTTAAATAATGATATTAATTTATTAAATAATTTTAATCATATTTATGATATAATATATGATCTTCTTGTATCATCTTATCACCCGTTTGTTAATAACATTTCATTATTACCCTTCTCTAGGGTGTTAAGTGGTTCATTTTCCTTTTCATGTCTTATCATATAACTCACAGGTCATGTAAATAGGATATAGTTTTTCTATCTCCAAAAATATATTCAGGTAATATATGTTATATTTATTCATTATATATGTTAATATAAAAATTCGTTAATGGTTAACATCAAAAATGAAACACATTGTGTCTTGGAGACGGAAGGTTGTACGTACACACGAGCGACAGTATCATTTCCTTAATGGTGAATTGTTCAGAAATGAGAAGATATAATTTTTTTCAAAATAAATATAATTTTATATTTATAATATATATATATTTATTATTCCCATTATTATATCAATTTAAATATAGTGGCGTTGGAAATTAGATTACACCACAGTTTAGAGACGGTAAGCCGTATGTGCACACGTGTGGTGCTTTTTTGATTCATATGATGAATAAAAGGAGGAATATGGTTGATAAATAATCATAATAACATCTCAGAATATATAATATACAATATTTTATAATTTATAATGGAAAACAAAAAATAGGAAGTAAAAGATGAAATAATCACTGAAGAGACATTATAGACGATTTCCTCTTCTTCGAGGAATTTCATATGTATATCCTATTAAGAACCCTAGGGTTGTTATTAGAAGAATACCATCACCACTATACTATGGGTAGATATGTTTGGAAGGGAAATTTTAAGGGTATAGTCTATATTTTAATCTTAATGTGAAGTTAAAGTGGGGGAGGAGGTTCCCTTTTATAATATAAATGAGGGGCACATTTATAATTGTATCATCGTATAAATTTATAATATATTAAATCTTAATAAAAATACATACAAAACGAAATTTTTTCAAATATAATAATATATATGGTTTAGTATCAGCAACCAGTATATTTTAGACATGTTTTGGTACTATTTTAAACCTTATCATTTTAGTTAAACCTTAGTTAACCTATTTAAATTTTAACTCTAAGAAATATTTCATAATTGAAATGTTTTAGTTTTTACTTTTATGAGGTAAATTAAATCGAAAATGAATTATTTATAAACATTTAGACTGTTTTAATATTTTTTTGTGTTTTTAATGGTGTTTTATATTTTTTAAATAATTTAATAATCTATTATTCTTTTTAAATAACATTACTTTTAATTTTGACAGAATTCATTCGTCAATCTTTTAAAATAACAAGATAAAAATTTATCTTTGAATAAAATATTTTAATTTATCCCTATGCGTTAAAGTTCAACTATTAATTTTTTATATTATATTAATCATCTCATATTACATTATTTTAATATTTTCAGTAACATATCATTAATATTTACATGAATAAAATATATATTACATCAGTGTTGTGAAATTATTAAATATGATTATTTTTTCACTAAAAAACACCAACTATAAAAAAAATTCCTCTATATTTCATAATAATATTTTTTAAAAAAATAAATATTTTGTGGAACCCATTATTGAAAATGATATAGTATTTAAAACATGATTGTGACATCAATGCATTTTTATTAAATATAATATTAAAAATATCACAGTCTCATGTTAGTGGCCCAAAAATCCTGAAATAAATTTTTATCATGAAATTTTTTTATTATGTTTTCAATTTATATTTATATTTATTAATATCTATATTATGTCTTTATTTGGATGCATAAGGTATATTAAATCCAATGTAATTGGTTTTTTTGACTTCTTTGATTAAGATATTATATAATTCATTCTCATGAAAAATAGTCCATTAAACAAATTAAATTTATATTTGTAATTTTTAGTGGTTGAATAATATTCATATATTAAAATATTTTCAAGTTTAAGAGTCATTTTAATATCTTTATTATTTTATTTTTATCCTAAATTACCCAATTAAACATTTAATGTCATAATAAAATTTACTAAGTTTACTAATCATACTAACAAAATATAGATTCTACTCAATAAATTTAGAACTTTTAATCCCAAATTGTGAATAAAATTTTAAAATATCAATCAAATATTATGTTCAAATTATTTTAAAATAATACCTATAAAACGCTATTAATAACATTTTTTTGGAAAAATCCCAATTTAAACACAGAATGTTTATATAACAAATTCATGATTAAAATCCTTTTCAATAACCATAATTGTTTTATATTTAATTAAAATTAACCAAATAAAATTTTAAAACAAAATCTATAACATAGTTTTACCTTGTAAAGACCTAAAAATAAACTATAGTATTCAATAAAAAATAGCATTTTCTCTAAAAAACAGATGTTTTTAGAAAAAACTAATAAATTTAAAGTAATTTTGATATGTTGGATTCAAAAATGAAATTCATTTTTTCAAATCCATATTCTATAAAATATAAAAATTAATATTATTTAATAAATAAAATAAAAAATCATTTTTGTAGAATGATTATTTTTAAAGAATATTTTTATTTTACTATCATGGTGTGATGATTTTCTATGATATTACCAATGCATTCATATTGAGTTAGATAATTATATTTATTTCCTAAATTAGTTAGTAATTTTATATCCTTCCAATTTAATGGATTTGTTATACTTATAGTGGCTCACACTTTCATTTAAACTCACTATTGTGTGCAATTAAATATATTGAAGAATTGATATTATTTAATGTGAAATATATTAGAAAATATATATGGGTGTTGTATTATATGACACATTAAAAGATTTTTTCTCTCAAAATTCATTACATGGATAAAAATATATATAATACATCTACCTCATCACATCCTCGGGTTCACCAAAAGATGTCCTTAAATTGGTTTCATGCCATAAAACATTAACCAAATGAGTGACCATGTTTCGTAGAACATTTTCTCATCGATATAGAATCTCTTTAATTTATTCTTAATAAGAACTATTTTTCTACATCAGTACAAATTCTGATTTCTGTAAATGTGGATGTCCAATTACGTACTTTCACAGGATATGTACATGGATCTCATCATGAACATGAGATAGATTTGGTGGAATCTCCAATCTATAAGATACATCCTATACATGATAAAGATTTTAAAAAGTATCGATATAACTAGGGATTATTCATACCTTATTTAAAAAATCATCACTCTCTTGCAGGTAGATATTCATAGAAATACCTTGTCACCCAATTCTAACTCTAGATCTTTTTATTGATTATCAGCATAGAATTTTTGTTGACTATGTGTAGCTTTTATGTGTTGTTGAATATATATAACTTTCTATGAGACTTCCTCAACTTGATCAGATCCATGTATATTTATTTCCCATAATTCATTCCATCATGATGTAGTTCTGTACTTATTACCATAGAAGTATTCATAAGGATGCATCTGAATACTAGTGTGAAAGATACTATTATAAGAAACTTATACCAATGGTAATTCTTGATCCCAAACACTATTGGAATATATATAGAGAGCTCTTAAAATGTCTTCCAGATTTCTAATTGTTCCCTCTGACTAAAACATAACTCTATATCAATATCCAGTGGAAGGCTTCTATAAAAATTATAGGTAAACCATAAATCCTGAGAAGATGGAATAGAAAGTGGTACTCCATGAAATGATACCACATTCATAATATATATTCATGAAAAATTATCCATAGAGAGTTATGCAAGGATATTAATAAAGTGTGATAGATTCATAGTCTGATCAACATTAACCCATAAAGAATTATTGTTTTTATACTTTTTGGTATTTATCTGAAAAAAATCATGGTGTTGTTTTCCCATTCCCCTTATCATATGGGTAATGGTTGCAAGATCCTATTATAATTCTTTATTTCAACTATAACATACATAAAATATAGTAACTAAGAAACATATTTTGTAATATCATTCTTCATTCCATCCCACCTGAAATACACTTTCAGTTCCACATACATAATTTTTCTCCAATGATGAATAGGGAGTGATGAACTATGCACCTCATCCAACATCTCATTCTATAATTCTATTCTATGAGGCATAAAAATTTATTACATTATTCTTTATCATTCAATATCAATTAGTGTTTAAAAAAGATCATTACTCACCTTCTTTTATAGTTCTATATATTCTTTCTACTCCTCCTTAATAATAACTTCTATAGATGGCTAAACATTCATTATTTCCAGATAATATTTCTCCCCTTCGATTAAAATTTTCAGATCCATCATTTTAAATAAAAATATATTGTAATTTTAGAGATAAAATATATATATATATATGCTACCATGGTGTTTTAGAATAAAACAATATTCCACCATGTTCTCGTTACTAAGGTGGTAATGTATTGAGTATTCGTAATATTCAATCAAATACAACCATATTCTTTTGTTCATATTCATCTCATTTTTTGGAAAATATACTTTATACCTTTATTTTCATTATATATGTGGCACAATTATATATAATGTTAATGGATCTATGTTTCTACTAAAAACATTATCATAGCTAACTCCAAATCATGTGTTGGGTAGTTTTACTTATAGATTTTCATTTTTCCTAAGGTATAATCTCTTACCATATCATTTTTCATGAGAACATATCCTAGACCCTTTTTTGATACATAACTTTATATCAAAAACCACTCTATAATACTTGTTTTTCTAGAACAGGTTCACTGACTAACATTATTTTCATATCCTTGAACTATCTTCACATTATTATGCCCATGTGAACTTGACTCCATTCTGAGTAACCTTGGTGTATGGATTAGATAATACTGATAAATAATTTATAAAATATTGATTATAACAATAAAATATAATAAATAATTGGATATATGTTACCATTGTTGGCCTAGGAAAATTCTTAATGTCTTCTGACATTGCAGGATAAATAGATACCTCCTCTATTGAGATTATTTGACCAAAAAATGAGACTTTCTGAATCCAAAATTTGCACTTGGTAATTTCTTCATTACTATAATACTTTATAAAGGTATTTAGTAAAATCATATTGTGATCTTAATTTTATTCCTTTATTTATTAATATAAAATAATGACTTCCATAAATACTTCCACAAACTGGTTATGATATTCTCCAAATACTCTGTTAATTCAATCTATAAAGATAGCTGGGTAATTTGTAAGATCAAAAGGCATCACTATAAATTCATATTGTCCATATCTTATATGAGTTGCATATTGAGTGTATCCCCCTTATTCACCATCAATTAATGATATCTATAATGAATATCATTCATTGAAATATATCAACCTCCATGTAGATGACAAAAAAGTATTCAATACAGGGGAGATGAACGTTTTTTATATAGATAATATTATGTTCTCAGTAATAAATGCAGAATCTCATTGATTGATCTTTTCTTTGAAAAAATTGAACTATTTTTTCCCAATGTGATGCACTATGATGTATGAATTCTTTTATACGATTCTCATAGTGTTTCTTCTTGAATTCATGCATCTGAATTGGGTTTATTCTATAAGGATTCGTTGAAATTGGCATAGGCCTGGTATGAGTAATATTAAATACTCAACGTTAGGATTTGGTGGAGGACCGGGTAATTCTTCTAAAAATACATCAACAAACTATTCTATAGTTTTTTTATCCTAAATTGTGAGTTTCTAGGAAACCATATGGGTAAATTACATTCATTCATTGGAATTAAGATCCATAACATGGATGTAATTTCCATTAAAACGTCATATTAATTGTTTCATTGATAGATGATAAAAGATTCATTCGTAATATAAATTTTATATTCCCTACCTTCGAAATTGATATGAGATAAATATATTGAGAAAAAATCCACACCAAGAATCATATCAAATTCATCTAATGGAAGGATCAAAATATTTTCCCAAACCAAATTCCCAAAAACCTAAACCTAAGAACAATTATAAACTAGTGATGCAACTATTTTTCATTAAGAGCTTTCAAATCTAACCCAACATTTAATTGTTGAGGTAATAAAGTGATGCCCATAAGAAAATTTGTTACAAATAATATTGTGGGTTGATACAGAATCCAATAAAAAATTAGCTTCTTTAGGATGGATGGTAAGTTTACCTTTCACTGCTTTATTGTCATACACCACATCACTAGTAGTAAAAACAAGTTTTTTCTAATGACTTTATCCTTAATAGGCTGTTACTAGTGATCATTATTAATAATCCTTGGATTTGAGCATTAGTTCTCATAATTTCAAATTTTCTTAACAATTGATTCATTGATATGAAAGAGGTGCATTCTATGAATCCCTTTCCCTATTCACTTCATTAGATATATTTTTCACATCACATTGGTAGTAAATTTCTCTATGACCTTCGTTCCAAAATGTAAAACATTTTTAATCCCCCAAAGATGATTTCCTCTATGTTTCTTTCTAAACATTGACTATAAAAAAATCTCTTCTTCTTATCTATATGGTTTTTAGATTTTCCCTTGGATCCAGTTTTTCTTTTCTATTTCATACTTTAGAGAAGATAAAATGATTCTTCATAAATATTTATTTCCCTTATGGATGAATACCTTTGGAATCTTGGTTTTGATCCACTCAATAATCGATCATCCTACCATTCATTTTGGATGTTAATTCCAGAATCATTCTTTATAAGTATTATAAATATTTCAATGTAGGTACCAACATATTCATCATCTTTTTTCTTAATACCAAGTAACTCCTTCTCCATATTCATTTGAATAATATTAGGGATGTAATTATTGAAATATATTTCCTTGAACTCATCCCATTCAATGGTGTCAATTTTAACTCATTACCCCATATTCTAAATCAGATTCCACCATTGATCTATTTAACCTTACAAACTATAGAATCCCATAATTAATTAATCATGTTCTGAACAATGGATAACCAACAATATCTTTTCAGTGGTATGTATCCATTTTTCAGACACTAGTGGATTTAAATTCCAACTAAAATAAGGTGGATACTACCTCACAAACGAATAAAAAAAATTTTGATCCCACAATTTCTCATTGGAATGTCCATCATGATTTATACATTGAGATAGTTTTGTGGGCATAGTAAAAAGTTTTTTTATTCACAATCCCATAAAATATGGTTTCTCTAGAGGAAAATAAAATCATTTCTCATCATATTTATCATTAACATGGTTCTTTTGGGTTATGACCATTTTTTAAAACCGAATAACATAATATTAAAAACACTAATATTAGTAAGAAACCCATATAACCATGTGAAATTACCTATAAAATTTCAATCCAAGACACCATAGGTTCTGTCCTAGGTAATATATGATTGTAACCAAAACTCTTGGATTTTATCCTATACATATTCTTATCCATATGGTTCTCACTATGGTTTTTTCATCCATGTTTCCAAATTTTTTTAACCTAGATCTCATACCAACTATAATGATAATAATTTTCAGACATTGATATTTCATCTAAAGAGAATAATATTAATTAAATTACATAACAAAACCACACTAGAACCATATGGGTTATATTATTTGAAAAAAATGGACCCATCTACAACTGATTGATAAAATATCTTCTTCATCTCCCACTAATTCCTTCATAACTAAATCCCTTTTAGAAAAATATTACATAATGACTTTATTCATATCTAGGTGAAAAGAAACATAATAAAGGGTGATCATAGATACACAGAAAATGTAAACAAGGGATATAACAAACATATCATACTCATAATATAATAAAACATAAAAAACATTTGAAAACTGTATCCTACATATCTAGGATCATGATATCATATCATATGATAAATCATTGATGTCTATAAAGAATCAAGGGAAAAATTAACTGACCATAAATAATAAGACATCGAATTATGGAATACACATAATAATATATAATAATTTCCATATTATTCAATTCTTATTGAAAATACCATTATAGTGGAAAAAGTTATTTACTAATGCGTTTTCACACCATGTTCAGCCCTATATTACTAAATTAGGTTCACTAATCATTCCAGTATTGTATATATCATGAGATATAAATCTATACCCAATTATTTAGAGTGATATATAGGTTACACCCATCACATAATGAAATCTATACAAATGCGTTCCATGAGAATATAATTCATTCATCATATCAAAACCCTTAAAAGTAAATGGTTTTCATTAATATCATTCCAATATAAATAGAATCTAACCATATAATGAATAAGGTATTATCCTTGAAAAATTTCCCAATATAATTATAGGTATAATTAAATAGTGTTATATTAAATGATAAATAATTTGTAGAGATAACCAGAAAAAATATTCATAAGAAAAATAACTTTTCTTCTTTGAAAAAATTCTAGTTTCTTAAAATGATGAACTATTTTAAATGAAAACATTTTATTTGAAAAAAAATCTTGTAATATTATAAGGTAATCATCATGAAATTAAGATTTCATGAATGAGGAAAAATCCATTCATTCAATATAAATTAGGATAAAAGTCCTTTCAAACTTTTGTCCAAAAATTCAAAGAGTACATTTTTAGGAAAACTACCACAATATTCCATTCAATGCATTACGTAAAAATTGACATGTGGGAAAAAATAACATTAAAGAAATTTAGAATAATAGTAAAAATATTTTTTAAATTATTTTTAAGAAACATGGGCATGAAATATAAATATTTCTACATAGATACCTATGTATAAATAATCTATAATAATAATGATATTATGAAATTAATCCTCACATTAGGTCTGATTTCCATCAAACGTATTCAAAACTCTACTATAATGGTTTAAATAATATTATTAGTTTATAACATCATCATATTCATCTTTATTATATTATATATGATCCCATAATATCATCATATCAATCATTTTTTAATGATATTTCATTACTAACCTTCTCTCGAGTGTAAACTACTTTATTTTCCTATGCATGTTTTTTCGAATAAGTCCTAGTTCTTGTTAATAGTGTTTAGTTTTGTAATATCTAGAATTATATTAATTTAATATATATAATATTTATTAATTATAAACATAAATATAATTATTCATGAGTGGGGAACATCAAAAATAAATCTCATCATATCCTGGATATAGCATGCCAAATGTACACATGAGCTATTATATCATTTCCTTCAGGGTAAAAAGGTAAGGATTTTGATGGTATTAATATTTTAGTATAAATATTATGTTATATTTATAATTTATATATATATATATATATATATATTATTTCCATAATTTTTTCCTTCAAAATAAATTGGTGTTGTAAAACAAATTATACCACGACAAGGAGATGGTAAGCTGTATATATGCACGTAAATTGCGTTTTTCATGTAGAATAGGTAAAAGGTGTAATATGGTTGTTCTATAATCATAATAACTTATAATAATTTATTTTATAATGTATTTATTACATTATAATAGAAAAAACATGAATAGGATGTAGATGATGAAATAATATTAAATGTGTCACTAAAGACGAATACCTCATCCTCAAAGAATATAATTTAGATCTCTTCTTAGGGGCACTAGGGATTGTGTTTTGAGGATACATGATCCTTTAGAATGTTTATATGTAAAAATAGTACAGAAATTTTATTGTTATTTTGGATCTTTATGGCTCAATGTGATGTGAATAAGTGAGGGTGGTGATGCCCTTTTAGAATTGAAGTGAGGGACAGTTTTTGAATTTTCTCATATTATTAATTTATAATAAATTCAATATCAACCCATATACAAAAAAATGTCATGTATCCAAATATAATATAATATAATTATATAATATAGTCAACCAATAGTTTTTATTAAATTTTTAGTACTATTTTAAACATTATCATTTTGGTTAACCCTTCATTAATCATTTTTAACTTTAACTAAGGTAAAGAATTTTTAAATAATAAATGGTTGTAATTTTTCATCATTTAGTGTCAATATAATAAAAATGAATAATTTATAATATTTTATACAATATTATATTTTTTCTATTTTGAAATATGATTTATAGTTTTGAAATAATTTAATACGATATTAATTTTATAAAAAATTATTATTTTCAATTGTTATAGTATTCATTACATGTACTTTTAAAATAATCAGATAACAATTTATCATTGAATAAAAATATTTTATTATATACCTATGAGGTAAAGGTAATAAATAAAATTATTTAATCGCATTTCTTTTCTCAAATTATATTTATTTTCATATTTTTACTAAGATTTATCTGATATTTCCATTAAAAAAATAATTACACAATCATTATTGTGTAATTATTTAATTTATGTAATTTTTCCCAAAAAAATTTAAAATAAAAGTACATTGTGAATATAAATCTTGTATATTACATAATAATATTTTTGTTTTAATCTACCTTTTGGATATCCCTCTATTTAAATTGATATGTTATTTAAAACATAAATGTGATATCTGTAAATTTTGTTAATTAAAATATTATAAATATCATTATCTCATATATCTGGACCAAAAGGAAAAAAAACGTATCATAAAAATATTTTTGTTAAGTTATAATTTAAATTTATATTTGTTCACAACTTACTTTTTTCCTCATGTGCATGTGTAAGATATATTTGAGACAAAGAAATTGACATTTTGGGACATTCTTTGATTTAAATATTATAAAAGTAATTTTCATGGTATATTACCCATTAAACAACTTAAAATAGATCCTTATTTGCTAAGGGTAAAATTATATTCATCCAATAATATTTTGGAATGTTTTAGATTCACATTATAATCTTTATCATATTATGCTTAACTTGAATTACCAAATTTTCCATTTACCGTGGTAACAAAATTTACCAAGGATTCTATTCATATTAGTAAAAAAAAAGGAAACTATTAAGTAAATATATAACTAATAAAAATAAGTTATCAATTCATTTTCAAAAATTTATGTCCTAGATGTGATAGAATATAATTTCAAGTAAAATTGTTAAGCAGCCATGAAAAAACCATTTTTTAGAAAATTCTATTTTAATCATAAAATGTTTATATAATAAATTCATGAATAAAATAAATTTCAAAAATAATAATTGGATTATTTTTATTTAAAATTAATTTATTGTATGTGAAATTTAATCCAAAACATAATTTTACAATGTTAAGACATGAAATGAAAATATAGTTTTCTATAAAATCAGTATTTTCACTGAAAAATAAATGTTTAAAAAAATTAAGCAAATTTTTACATTCTGAATTCCAAAACGAATTTATTTTTTCCAAAAAAAATTATTTACATTTAATAAATAATATTAATTTATAAAAAGAAGAAAAAAACATTTTTAAGACAATATGTTTTTTAGGAATAATGTTATTTTAATAAAATTGTGTGATTATTTTCTAAGAATATACCAATAAATTCGTAATGAGTTTGAGGATTATAATTATTTTATGAATTATTTATCCATATTTTTTCATAATAATTTAATGGAATGGTTATTCTAATAGTGTCTTTCAAATTTTTTAACCACACGGTTCTGTGCAATGAAAGCAATTGACGAATTAAAATTTCTAAAAGAGAAATATTTCATAAAGAATTTATGTGTGTTACATTTCCTATGATTCTTATAAATCTATTATATTATCTTTTTCTCAAAATAATACGTCTACTAATTCATCTTTCACAAAATAAAATGTACCCTAATTTTGGGACTCTAAATTTCAACTCCTTTAAAAGAGTTCCAATTCTATTCTCTACATCGATCTGAATGATCAGTGGAAAAATAATACCTAGAGGTCTCATCTTCATTAGAAATTAGTAACCTTCCTTGGTGGGGACTCTATATAATTATTCTTCCTCTCACAATGACACAATCCACCTCAAATTTTAAGAACTATCCACTCCTGAGATACATGATGTAAAACTGCATAGCTCCATATCCTAGTTGCACAACCTTAAAATCCACATCAACATCATCTATACATGACATTAAACGATAACCTTTTTATATGTTGTGAAAAAATGATTATAAAAAAATGATCATCATGGTATTCCACCTTCTAAACCTCCTTGGTACGAAACCCTAACACTAGGTATGAAACCCAAAATCCATGGTAACTTCCACAAGTAATCCCCACATAGTATTTCTCAAATTCGGGTATGACTCCCTCAATGGAAACCAACCACGTGTAATACCCACACCAACCCTAATTTACTATCATTCCACATCACAATATTTCTTATAGTATGATGTTAAACTAAATGGGGAATTCACATCATATGACCTTAAACTTTGGTGTTGAACTCCGTGGGTTTGCATGCCATTCACTTAAATAGAGTACGTAAGACACCACCTAGAGGTTTGATAAAAACATCATAAAGTGTGAAAATAAACCATGTGGAGTAACAATCAATCCATTAAAGTTTTAAATCATACCATTTTTTAGGACACACTTCATTCAAACTACTATGAAATCTTCCCTCTTAGGGACACACTCGACAAACTCATCTCCACTAGATGTTAAACCTGTTTCCACCTTTTCTCTATTGGTTGTTAAACTTGTGCCTTGTTCTATTTCAACATTGTTTTAAAATAATTTTATGGACCATAATACTAACCCCATGAAATAAATGTTGGATTCCCTAGGTAAAAATCATCAAATCAATTATGCCCCATGAATCCAATTACCTCATAGCTGAAATGGGATACCTTAGGTTTTACACCTAATAGGACTCATACATGAGATTCCCTCCAAAGAGGATTTATTTAATGTTCCCAACCAACCCAATGTATATACATTGAAATAATTCCCAATTATACTATTCCTATGACCAAATTTTGCTTCCCAATTGAGAAAAGGTGTCATAATTTATCAGTGACCAAATTGGGATGGTGTCAGTAATGATTTTTAGAAACACAACATAATCTATAACGGTTACCCGAACATGGGGACGAGATAAAATTATGAATCCATTAAATGAGGAAGTGACATTAAATCATCATGATTTTATCATAAATCATATATCATCAATGAAAGTGATGAATGCCACCACCATTTGGAAAGTAAGAATGTGCGGAAATAGACAGTGTGTGTGATACGTTGGCCCCAACAATAGCATCAAAAAGGGAGATGGATCATTTTATACTCTATAAAAGGATGGGTATAATCTTTTTAAGTGTCTTTCATTATCTTTTATTATTATTATTTTCTTATTCATTTAGATTATCACATAATGGTATCTATCATTCTTACCCATATTAATAATCCAAGCTCACCTTCTTTTGTGTTTCCTTACCCATGTTAATGAAGAACGTATTTTAGTAGGGTGTGATTATGAATAGTAAAAAAGAGAATATAATTATGGGTTATGTTGAATAAATTTCTTTAAATAATATGATTTTATACCTAGTCTCTAAAGTCACTAAAACATTATGGTCCTTTGGTGTGTATTTTTGAAAATAATGGTATATTAATAAAAAAAATTGATATTCATGTATGAAATGACTAGGTAATATTAGTTGGTATGAGAGGAATGTTTCCATAACTATTTGAAATTGTGATGAAAAAACATTATAAGAATATGAGAGGATATAATTAAGGATAACTCTAAGTATAATTCAACATATTGTGAAATGGCTAGATATTTTTAGTGAAGGATATGCTGAGTTTTTTACAAGATATTATATCCTTGTTAGGATACTCTAAGTTGATTTGAATTTACCATAGTTGTACCTAGAGGTAATAACTTCAAAAAAGATTCATTGAGTTGGATTAAATCATTACCTTTTTCATTGAAATGATCATTCTTCCACACCTAGTTTAACACTCTCTATGGATATTTATTATAAATTCACACACTATTTATAAACCAACGTGAAGGATATTAATGATGACCATGAAATTACTAGGTTAATTATTAGGTTTCTAATATTGAAAAATGTTTCATGATTTATAAATCAATTTAACTATTGATCACTTAGATCAATGATCCATGATGACCATATGGGCCAATTTTTTCACTATGGGATTTATTATAGAATGAGAAACTTTATGTGGTAGGAGGTATGATAAAATATTGTATTATCCTATTTGGTAATAGTTATATAAACTCATTTATATCATGAAACTACTTTACAGAACATAATTATTATGCTCAATGATTATTGGATGAACATGCTATTAAAACTCCCCACAATTTTATGATAACCTATCATGTATTTAATTAATCTCTAGTTAATGTTTTTTAGAATGTTATTCCTTCAAAACTCATTATTATACCTCTATAATAATTTGATTTTATCTTAATAATGTATTATTTTTTCTATAGAAATCACACATCAATTGTGGATAAAGGGAATTCAAATATAATATTCTAAACTAACCTATGATTATTTATCTATGTGATGATAAAGAAGAACATTATATGAAAATAAAATTTATTTTATGTGTCTTGATTACTATTAAAAATGGTTTGTGTATCAAATGGTTATTGAGAAAATCAACATCAATGATATGCCTAGTTCATTGGAGTCTTATAATGTCTTTCTAAAATAGTTTTTATATCTTTCATTGATGTGTGGTGTTGAGTTCACAATTATATTAATACATGGTTCCAAACCTATTTCAAGGAATTTTTATAGAATTTCCATGATTATGTTTCTAGAATTGAAGAAAAAACATCAATAGAATCTTGAAAATGGATTCATTCATCCATGGGTGTCTCTTAATGGAGCGCCTCTTTTATTTGTTATGAATAATGATGGTTCCTCATTACTCTGTATTGATTATTGGGAGATAAAAAAAATTGTGATAAATTATAAGTATCCTCTACCCCATATTTATAATTTCTTTTTAATAACTTCATGGTGAGAAATACATTTCATATATTGACTTTTTTCTTAGATAATATTTAGTATGGTTCTAGAAGGAGAATATACCAAAAACAACATTCTATATTAGGTATGAACACTATGAGTATATAGTGATTCCATTTAGTCTTACTAATTATCATTCTATATTCATGGAATTGGTAAATATATTAATTATTTATTTAAATGAAAATTTTCTATTAGTATTTCTAGATGATATTCTTATATTCTGAAAGACAAAGGAAGAGAAATAATATCACTTTCAGGTTCAATCGAAGACTCGAAAGAGGGAGAAAATGTATCAGAAATTTACAAAGTTTTAATTTTTGCTACAAAAAGTTTCATTTCTCGGTTATATATTCTCAAAAGAAGGTATACAATTGGATCCATAAAATATATAGTCTATTAAACTATGTCCTAGACCATCCATGGTAACTATGATCAGAATTGTTCTTGGTCTGTATGGATATTAATAACAACCTAGCCCTTTTTGACACACTTAAACATGATTAATTAAATAAAAATGAAGTTAAAACAACACTGAGGATCAAGAGTTCTAGTTTCTTGATAAATTAGGAACAATACATAAAAACTTAGAACATAAAATACAACATCATTATTGAAAACTTATTTTGCATTACTACAACATTCTTTTGTACTTAGCGTTGCATGGGATAACCTAAGGACTATCATAAGAAATAATTGAGATATAAAGACCAGTAAGGGTGTAAAAAAGTCACAACATGAATAATACCATATATGTTAGACAATATTCTTATCAATGGATCTCAATATAAACAATAACATAAAGGCATGATATAGCATGATTATCATAACATGGAAATGCGGCAACAACATTTAACATGATATTTGCATGATCCAAGGCCCATTGCACATGGAGGATTAGTATAACCTCATTGAAAATGAATTATAATGAGTAAAACCTCATTGAAGATAGGTTATCATGATACATTTATTTATCCAATGCATTGGAGCGCTATTAGGGAACACCCTTCTTAATCATTTCATTTCATGCATAAGTTTGCCACATAGATCATACAACATGGATTCATTCAATGTCATAATTTATACAATGAATAAGAAATGTGGAATTCATAAATGTATGTTATTAATAAACAAGTACCTGTTCAAATAGTTTATTACGATTAATAGTGAAATGGGCATGGTATTCACATACACAATGATTTTGGCATGGAAATTTTGGTGTAACTTCAGTAACATAATGACGTCAAATAGAAATTGTAAAATTGGTTGATGAGAGATAAAGGGGTATCCCATCATTTATACATGAATTGGAAATTAAAGGGGTCACGTAACATAATATCCCAATATATGCAACTTAATTTAGATGCATAATATAAAATAATTTCTTGAATTTAAATGAGGATATAGGAATCCCTTATGGAATTTCGGCATGGTAACATGTATACTTTAGAGGAATTAATGATAGAGAAATGAGTCTCTCGTCATTCAAAACAAAATGAGGTAAGTATAGGGGAGGTGATAAATCATATCCCAACATTTTTAATTGAAAATAAAAGTGTATAACCATATAAGGAGACTTGGATATAAATATGGAAGGAAGAAAAGTGGAGGGAAGAGTATTGGTGTTCTATAATTGTTTTGAGTGAATAATATTTGGATCATGGGTGGGGTTGTTTAGTAAAAGAGGAGGAATTATTTATTATTTATGTTTTAGATTACACACATTAAACAAATGAAAAACACAAACCATGCCATTGTTTTTTCCAAATTGTATTTGTAAACATTATGTTATGTGTACAATGGCCTAAAGAATTAATATATTAGGCTTTCTTATGTGGATGTGACTCAAACTCTCAAGGAAATCATTTTAAAATGTTAAAATATTTTATAAGTCTTTGTGGATCCACTAAGTCATTGTAAAATAAATAAATAAAATATAAAATCAGATTATTTTAATGTTGAAACATATTTTGGCCGAATATTAATTTTATATAATTTTATTACATCACTATTGGGTCATTATTATTTCATAAAACACATTATATATTTAAACGGCTTTTAATTTTTACACAAAACAAATTGATGGTCTCATAAAATAATGAAAAATTCACTATTAGATAATTTCTATGTCCTGATTCGAAAAATAATATTCATTTTATCTAAATAATTTTTAAATATGTGAATTATTTATTTTTAAATAAAAACAGACATTTATTAAAAATTCATGGGTTGTGAGGAAAAATAGCTTTTTGGCCTTAATAAAAATTACAATTATATTCATAAAAATTATACTATCACTTATTTTTAATAAAATTTATTTTTGTAATAATATTTTATTAAAATATTATTTATTAAAAAATACATTAATTCATGAAAATAGATTTTTTAATAGAATATTAACTAAAAATAATATTTGAGGTTTAAAACCCATTTAAAAAGTAACAATATTAAAATGAATGTATATTATTTATACAAAATAATCACATAATCATAGTTCTAGTGTCTTGTTAAATAACCCCTTATGAAACTTGCATATGACCTAAGGGTATGGTGTGTAATGGTGACAAACTTCTGGGACAGCTTGAATGACATCGCTGGAGTGGTAGTCTCTATTAACATCCAGTTCTCTTGTAGGTGATTCTATTGAAGCTAAAAGTATTGAAGCTCGGCTTGGGCTTGGTCCTGAGCGAATCCCAATGACTCTACCTTCTTTCAGAGATCTGAAAAATGGACTTCTTTTGGATAAATTATTCTAGATGAGGCCATTGCTTCATTTTTATGAATAAATTGGATTTGTTAAAGACCTATATATATAATAATCATGTGATCACTGTTCAATGTCTATATTAGGAACTATAAAACTTATTAACGGTATTTTAAAATCCAAAAACATAAAACTAAGGATTTTCATAAGTTTATATAACCATTTTACATAATAGTTCATTTAATTAGATCAAGAAAAATTTTCATTATTAGCAGGATGGGTCATTACAATCTTCCCCCATTAAGAAATTCCTACCTCGAAATTTTCTTTTCCCAAACTAAAATAGATGAGGGTCACTATACATCATCAAATCCTTTAATTCCCACTTTTCTTCTTTAAACATGGTGTTTCTACACAACACCAAGATGAGGAGAATTGTCTTATTTCTTAGAACATTTTCCATACATTCATTGATCTTCCCAACTTTTCATCATAATATAGGTCATTGTCCAATGGTGCCACCTTAGGATTGAGTACATTTGATGGGTTAGGTATTTACTTCCTCAAGTGTGATACATGGAATACATCAAATCCATGAGATAGGATCGGTGGGAGTGCTAGTAAATTTCCCACTCTTCCAATGCGATCTAGGATTTCAAAAGGGATGATTTACCATGGACTAAGCATTCACTTGTCCCAAAATCTCATAACCCCCTCTTCCATAGTGATATACAAATGGAATACCATGTCTATAACATCAAACTCTATGTCTCATCAATTACTATCAATATAGATCTTTTGTTGACTATGAGCAACATTAATGTGCTGCTAGATGTTCTTAACCTTCTCCAACATTTCTTCGACCATTTCTAGACCTATGAGTTTTTTATCCCCAACATCATCCCAACATGTCAGTGTTCTGAACCTCTTCCCATAAAGGGCATCATAAGGAGCCATTTGGATGCTTGATTGGAAACTGTTATTGGAAGAAAACTATTTCAAAAGAAGATGTTGATCCCATTCTCTTTCAAGTCCATTGAGAATTCTCTCAGCATATCCTCAAGTGTTTGGATAATCTGATTAGATTTTCCTTCATTTTATGGATGATAAGTCGTACTGAAGTTCATCTTAGTATTCATAGCTTGTTAGAGAATCTTCCAGAATATAGAGGAGAATATTGGATCTTGATTGGATACAACAAATAGTGGTACTCCATGAATCCTTACCACATCACGAATATATATCTATGTCAGCTGGTCCAATAACAAATCCTCTAGAATATAAATGAAATGTGAAATCTTTGTAAGACGATCCACACCGACCTAGAGAGAATTGTTTTCCTTGGATATATTTAGAAGTACGGTGACAAATAAATTGTTATGTTCTCCCATTTTCATGATGGTATGGGTAATAGTTGCATCATCCCCTTAGACATATGCCTCTCCACCTTCACTTGCTAACATACAAGGAACTATGATATATACTCAAAAATCTCCCTTTTCATGTTATACTACCAATAATGCTCTCAGATATCTCGATACATCATGGTGTTTCCTGTATAAATGGAGAAATTTGATCTATGTTCATCAACCCAAAGTTAATTCTTTAACTCTGTATTTTATGGAACACATAGTCTTAACCCAAATATCACAATTCCTTCTTCATTAACATTTAACTCAAAGGATTTTCATTTTATGATAGCATCCACATGATTTTGAATTCCTACATCCTCTTTTGGAGCATTCTTTAACCTTTCCAGAAGATATGGTTGAGCAATAATTTGTAAAATATTGTTGATGTTCCCTTCTTTATGATTACCATGTCGATCTTCATCAAATCTAAGAAGATTGGATCCTTTACAATTCACATCAATGATAGAATCACTAAGGCCTTTCTTCATGGAGCATCCTCCACCTTGTTCTCTTTCCCAGGGTGGTAATGGATTGAGTAGTAATAGTCTTTGATCAGCTCTAACCATCTCTGTTGGAATATGTTCACCTCTTTCTATGTGAATATATACTTGACGGTTTTATGTTCCTTTTATATTTCACACTTCTCTGTAAATAGCTAATGTCACAATATTTTTAATGGGAAGATTACCTCATCCAACTCTAGATCATGTGTTGGAAATCTTTTCTCATAAACATTCAATTTCATTAAATAATAAGAAATTACAGTCATTTTTCATCAACACACAACACAAACCCTTCTTTGAAACATCACTAAATAATACCAAAAGATCTCCACATGTGGGTAGTGTGAGAACAGGAATAGTTATAAACCTCCTTTTCAAATCTTTAAAGATTTATTCTCATTCATCACCCCAAAAAAACATTTCTCCCTTTCACATTATCTTATTAAGAGGGATTGACAATCATGAGAAGTTTTTAAAAATCGAAGATAATATCCAGCTAAACCAAGGAAGCTATGGATATCGTTCACATATATCGGTCTCATCCATCCCTCAATAGCATTTTTCTTGGAGGGATCCACATATATCCCATTAATTGTGATCATATAAACGAAGAATGAGACTTCCTTAAATCATAACTTGAAATTTATGAACATTTAATAGATATTATCATTTCATAAGATCTTTAGTATAGTTCTTAAATTCCTCTCATTCCCTATCATGGTTTGGAGTATATTAGAATATAGTTTATAAAGACTACCACTAATTTTTTTAGGTAAAATATAATGACTCTATTCATAAAGTCTATGAAGATTTATGGAGAATTAGTGAGCCCTAAAGGCATTACTATGAATTCATAGTGCCCGTACCTTGTACGTGATGTAGTCTTGGGGGTATCCTCCTTCTACAAACTTACTTGGTAATATACTAACCGCAGATACACATTGGAGAAGTATTGTGCTCCATGTAGATGATTGAACAAGTCATCAATTTGTGGAAGAGGATTATTTTTCTTTATCGTGATTTTTTTGAGCTCATGATAATCAATGTAAATGTGCATTGACACATACTTCTTCATGATGAAGAGGACTGGTGCACCCCATGGTGAAGAACTTGGGCGTATAAACCCTTTATCCAGATTCTTCTGTAGTTATTTCTTTATCTCATAAAGCTCCACAATAGCCATTATATTTAGAGTATTGGATATTGGCAATGTCCTAGGTATATGATCAATCAATAATTCTAATCTCTTCTAGGTGGAATACCGGAAAATTACATAGGTAACACTTTAGTGAATTCTCTCAAAATAGGATTGTATTCAAGGATGGTTTCATCCTTAGATCAATAATATGAGCAAGATATGTGTGATCATAGGGAATTAATATCCACCCTTGATATGATGGTGGGAATTAAGATTCATCCTCCTCCTTCCACTTGTACATAATTGTGGGTCGTTTTTTCATATGGAGAGTGATTTCCCTCTCACAGAAATTTATGTCGGCTCTCTATAGAGAAACACCTTTCATGAAATAATTGTATAAAATTCCACCCTAGGGTGTATGAAAAGATTCCCTGATATTTTCAATAAAAAAAATGTGATGGGGTAGGAGTTATGTTCATGGTATGAAATGATTTCCCCATTTTCCATTCCCACCGACATATCTACTTCCCATATTTGCATTGGTGTTTTGATTATTCTACTTAACATTAAATATATAAAAGAAGATGCAAATCCATAATCATAAATAATGTTTACTATTATTGAATGAATGACTAGTGTACCTATCACCACTTTGTTTTCAGGGATCACTTCGGTGGTAGTGATGAGAAAAGCCCTCCCTTGCTGCCATATAAGATGTTGCTTGCCTCAAAAAACCCTTGGCATAGGGAACTAGTTTGAAAATTCCAATGGTTCTTTGTAGTTGAAGCAATGTAAAATGTATTGAGGGTCGAATGGATCGTTCCTCTACTCAGTCGTAGTATAGGGTTTTTCTTATCAGTATTTAATGGCCAGGAGCCCTTCTCTTCCACACCTATAGTGTTTCTTCATCACATTTAGAAAATTTCTGGTGTTCTTCTTTCTGCACCATTGGGAAGTGGGGTACTATAAGTTCTTAGAACCATTGGATTTATCCATTAGACTACAAGAATTTAAGTCCACATTCCACTTCATATCCCAATGATACTGCTGATATTTTCTAATATCCATTTCTATTTTGAGGTAAAATTGGAAAACAATTTCATAGCTATCGATGTAACAAATCAATTGGGATTTGGGTAGGCTAGAATTTATCCCACTAAAGAAGTGGTAAACCTTGCATTCGGGTGATAAGGACAGATCTATAGGAATATCATGCAATCCTTTTAATGTTTTTCACCTACTCTCCAATGGATTCATCATATTTTTCTAAGGGAAATAAAGTCCCTTTCCATCTTAAGTCAGTGGGTGAATATAAATTATTTATCTAAAGAAACTTTCTGAAAATCCTTACATTCCAATGCCTCAGTCTCTTCCTCATCCTTCGTATTTTTTATCAATTCCCACCATTGATCAACATCTCCATCGAAAATATAAGCATCCCGAAGACCCATGTCTTGTTCTTAACATTGAAGGATGGAGATGATATTTTAAATGGAGTTGATCCATTGTTTGGTGATTAAGGGATTAGATGCTCCATTAAAAGTAGAAGGCCTCTGTCTCATGAAGCTCTTGATTGAGTATAGACATTTCTATATGGGGTTGGATGTTCTGTTTGACCCATGTTTCAATTAAAAACATGAGTTAACTGAGAGAGTAGTCTGCCAAATGTTTCTATTCACACTCTCATTGTATTTGGCATCTCATTAGAATTTTCATCACATTATCATCACATTGGTTTCTAGAGAGAGTTCTCCTATTACCATCCATTGGATGGAATATAAGGGAAGTTAGGGGTAACACATAAAGGGGAATCCGATGAAAAAAAGGATAACTTATAAATTACATTTATTTCCTTAACATATGAATTTATGAGATTCAATCTACGTTATACATTATCTACATCCCAACTTATATTCTTAGGAGAATTATTTTGTCCCTTAACAGTTTTTCATACTAATATTATCAATTTACCAAAACATATCCCCTGGGTGTGTTATAATAATCAGTGTAATAAGGCCCACTGTCATGCATCAATTCTCGTTTGAGTCTTGCTCATAGTGGTGTTTTTGGTTTTACCCCGAGATACATTTTTACCAGAGCCACCTCTACATGTTCATTTCGACACAAGGATGTATTTTTATGATACACCACTTACTCTATTCTCATCAAAATTTAGAGAATATTTTATTATACGTAGTCTTATCCCTAAAAATTTCACTAAGGTTTTCTAATCCTAATCCCAAAAATAATTAAAACTATCCTGTCATACCAACTATACCATCCCTAATAATTATTACTCACTTATACATGATTTAGTACATAAAATGTCACTTAATACAACTCTATGGATCGAGATTTCAAGTGTCCTGGATAATTAAGAACATTCCATTACAACTTAGAACATAAAATACAATAACTTTATTGAAAACATCTTTTACCTTACCAAAAATCCCTTCGTAATTAGCATTGCATGGGATAACATGACGACATACATAAGTAAATGGTGATTTCTAAAGCCTTGTAAGGGAGTAAACATGTAATGAAATGAAGAATATATTACATGTTAGGCAATAGGCATATCAATGGATCACAAGAGAAACTTGAACATAAAGGCATGATATAGAATGATTATCATAACATGGCAATGTGGCAACAACATTTAACAAGATATTATAATGAGGAAAGGCTCATTGCACATGGAGCATGTGTAAACCCTCATTTCACTTGAATTAGAATTAGTAAACACTCATTTCACATGGAGTTTTTTGATAATATTCTTCACCCAATGCATTGAAGATCTATCTGGGTGCTTGTTTCTTAATCATTTCATTTCATGCAATAGTGTGCCATATAGATCATACAACATGGATTCATTAAACATCATAATTTATTCCATGAATAAAAGATATGGAAGACATAAATTTATGTAGTAAATAAACAAGTACATGTTCATATATGTTAATAACCTTGTTAAGAAAATGGGTATGGTATTCACTTACCCAATGACTTTGGCATGGAAATTTTTGTGTAACTTTGGCAGTATAATGACGCCAAATAGAAATCATAAAATGGGTTGATGAGAGATAAATGGGTATCTCACCATTTATAAATGAAATGGAAAGTAAGTGGTAATTGAAAATAATATTCTAACATATGTAATGGAATTTAGATGCATAAAATAATTTCATTTCATGAATGTAAATGTGGAAAGAGAAATCCCTTATTGAATTTCAGCATGGTAACAGGTGTACATGGGAGGAATTAATGAAAGAGAAAGAGGTCTATAAACATTAAAAAATGTGGTGGGACATACAGGGGATGTGAAAAATCATACTAAAACATTATTAAATGAAAATAAAAGGGAATAACAGTATAAGGAAACTTGGATATAAATAATGGTGGAAGGAAAGTGAGAATCCCTTATTGTGAAGTGTCATATTAAAGGCTTGAGAGGGGATTGAGAGAAGCTTCATGGGCAGTTGGGCCTCCTTGGAAGGATTATATAGATATTTTGGTAAATTAGTGATTTGATAAAATGGTTTTGAGTGAATTGAAGTGGGAGAGTGGGTGGTTTTATATAGGAAAAGAGAGGGATCAATTTATTATTTAGGTTTTGGACACTACACATTAAACTAATCAAAACAAAAAACTATACCATGGTTTTTAGAATGGTTATATAAAATGTGGAGTGATTAATGTTATTTTATAATTCCAATGGCCTAACATATTAATATATTAGTCCTGCTTATACGGAGATGATTCACACTCTCAAGGAAATAATTTTAAAATGTAAAAATGTTTTATAAGTCTTAGAGGGTCCACCAAGGCGTTGTAAAAAAAAATCTAAAATCACATTACTTTAAAGGTAAAACATATATTGGCCGAATATACCTTTTATTTTATTTTATTATGTCAATATTGGGTAATTATGATGCCATAAAATATATTATATATTTAAACGGTATTTAATTTTTACCCAAAAATTGAGTGTCTCAGAAAATTTTGACAAATTCATTGTTGGATAACGTTTTTTTCCTGATTCCAAATATTATATTCATTTTATCTAAATAATTTTCTTAATATTTTATTTTTATTATTTTAAAATAAAAAAAGAAATTTATCAAAAATTCATGGGTTTTGACCAAAACAGCTTTCAATCCTTGATAAAAATTACAATTGTATTCATAAAAATAATAAAATCATTTATATTTAATAAAATGAAATTTATTAATAATATTTTATTATAATATTTTTTAATTAAAAAATCCATTAATTCATTAAAATATATTTCTCAATTGAATATTAACTAAAAATACTATTTGTTCTTTAAAAAACATATACAAAGTCACAACAATAAAATGAATGTAGTTTCTTTAGAAAACAATAAATCACAAAATCATAGTTCTAGGGTCTAGTTACATAACCGATTATAAAACCGACATAATTCCAAGGGTATGGTGTTTGATGGTGACAGACTACCCGGGTGGCTCAAATGATATCGCTCGAGTGGTAATCTCTATTAACTTACACATCTCCCATAGGTGATTCCATTCAAGACTCATGTGTTGAAGCTCATATTGGTCTTGGTCAAGATAGAATCCCATAGACACCACCTCATTTCTGAGCTCCAACAAATGGGATTCACATGGATAAATTCTACTGGATGATGCCACCACATCTGATTTCTAAGAAAATGGGATTTGTTATTGCCCTATATTTATATTATTCATGTGATCACTGTTAAAAGTCAATATTAGTACAGATAAAAATTATTACTGGTATTATAAAAAACAAAAACCTAAAACAAAGGAATTGAATATGTTTTATATTACCATTTTACATAATAAGCGATTTAATTATATCAAGAAGAATTTCATTTTATAACATTTTGGGTCGTCAAAATATTATTGATGGATTATTGATGATTTATTATGATTATATAATCCAATAAACTTGTTAACTCATAATGGATACAGTTTCTTCTAGATTACTGACTATAAGAAAAATTTCCAGGAACTAAGGGGAATACTAGTCACCACACTTTTTCCTAAATTTTTCTATTGTGGAAAAGGGATTTCAATCTATAGTGATGAATCAAATAAGGGGTTAAGATTTGTTCTCATGCATAGTGTACTGGTTATGTCATTTGACTAATGAAAATTAAATGTTCATGAAAATTACCCCAAATCTAGATTTGGTGTTAGCTATATTAATTTTTTCATCAATGATATGCATGAATTTTCTATAAAGAGAAATGTGTGATATATATATGGATAAAAATGTTTAACGTATATAATCAAATAGAATGACTAGAAAGTAAACATGAAAAGATAGTTAGAGAAGGTTAAAAATTATTAGTGGTTAATAAATTTCTACCATAGGGAATAGAACAATGATTCAGATGATTTTAGTTGAATTCGTTATGCTAGAGTATCCCTGATGCGGATAAAAATTGTTATAATATATTTTTATTTACAAAGAAAGGATCTAGAAATAATGAAGGAAATGAATAAATATTTAATTTTTAAAATGTGTCTTCTACAATCTATATATGTGAATACAAATTTCTTGTAAAATAATGTTGAATATTTCTATAAGAAGGTGAGAAAATTCATTGAGTTTACCATAATTGTGATTAAATGGTATGTTTTTGGGACAATGTACGTGTCCCATCCAATCCCAATTTGACGAAGGATTTGTTTAAAAAAGAATATAGTTCATAATTTTCTATTTATCCTAGAAGTACAATGATTTATATAGATGTGAAAGAATAATTTTGGTTGTATGGAATGAAGATATGTTTCATAGAGTTTGTATAATGGTGCTTAGTATGTCCACAAGTAAAGGCTAGGAGAAAAAAGATAATGGGGATATTAAAACCATTACCCATACCACAATGGAAATAGTAAAACAACCCCATGAATTTTATTTTTTGAATCCCCCAGGCATATAAAGTACATAATTATATATGAGTTTTGGTCAATCACCATATAGAGTCATTACACTCTATCTCTAACTTAGAAATTTTTTCTCTAGATCAGGTTTCTAGATTATACGTTAAAAAAGAGGTAATGTTCCATAGATTACAAAGTTCCATTGGTAGTTTTTTCATACAATGCTATATTTCACTCAAGTACTTAGACAGAAACTCATTAATCAATATATGGACATAAGTGTAGAGATATAATGAGATGAATTTTGAGAATGAAATGGCAGAAAAGACACATGAATTAACGGTAAAAAAAGATTAGATATATTTAGTAACACAAAAATTGAGAAAAATGATAGTAGAAAATTTGTGATGATAATAGATGATGTGATCTATAATTTAAAATTGGTGATAAGGATTTTCTACAAATATCACTGTTGGATAACATAAAAATATATTTAATGAAATTAATACTAAATTTTTATTATATCAACCCCTAAAAATTATATATTATTGGTTGCGCCCAAATTTACCCTACAGGTATAAGCGGTGCTTGAAGTACATATAGGGGTCAAATCCACAAGGACCGAAGAAGAAACCTTAAGACAATCAAATATGTTGTAGGATTGGCTATTAAGTGTCCAACATTGAGGTAGATATTAATTGGAGAACTAATGATAAAATTTAAATAACAGATAAGAAAAATTATGTGAACAAAACAATTATTGATGATGGGTTGATCTTAGGGTTTCTCTTGGGGTGGATTGAATAAATTTTTTTTCTTAAAAATTTCAGGTCATTAATTGAAGACATATTCAAACAACAAGATAATTCTCCCAAATCATTCACCAATTTAATCCCTACACAATTCTAAGGCCAATCACTAATTCAAATTGAGGATCACTTTACTATGCAGTCAGAGGAAATAGATCGTACTAGCACTCAAAATGTGTCGTCGTTAAACATGGAAAAGACAAAGAAGAACATAACTCATTGAATGGAAATCTTAAAATAAAAAACATATTTAAAAATTAAAGTACATGAAATAACATCTAATCCCTAACCTTTCTACTCCCTTGGATCAACCCTTAAGTGGTTATCCCTCCATTGATTCTATTATACCAATGGAATAGGAATGTAGACTTATGGGGGCGTAATTGAAGAAGAAAAACATTAATAAAAACGAACACTCCACCGTTGTGTGAGAAATTCACAAGTGTTGGTGTGAATAAATTCACACCATGATTCAACAGTATCAATGTGTTATGAAAAGGAAAATAAATAGTAAATAATAAGAAAAACTTTTATTAAAATAATAAAAGTGAAAGAAAAAATTACATGGGAAAACTTGATGATGCAATTACAAATTGAAAGAAGGAAATTACAAATTGAAAGAAGGAAATTACAATTGAAAGAAATACAATGGATGAAAGAAAAACATAGATTCAAAGAAAAATGTTAGATGATAATTACTTCACCACAAGATCCTTATATAGGCATATTAGGATCCTTAGAGACACCCCACCACAATAAATTCCATCCCGATTAATATAAAGAGTCAAAAGGAAGGTGAGAAAATTAAGGGATTTTGACATTTCAAAGTTGACCCAGAAATTTCATCCAGATTCGTCCACCATTTTGACGTGTGAATTTAGAATTGAAGGAATACAAATCATCAACGATAATAGAAGAAACATATCTTATTCAATGTGTCCTCTATCGGCTGTAAAAATTTCAGGAACTTTGGCTTATCCGTTTGGAAGTTATGGTCACAATGGTGGGACGGCTTTATGTGCATTAATGTTGGGTCCACCATTTAAACCTCAACTTCAGATCCCTTTATCATCATGAAAACATCAGAATTATCTCTAGCCACAGTTGAATAAAATTATCCTAATATTTTTATATTTCCACTGCATAAATTTTAAATTCATTGGGCTTGGTTTTTGGGCCCCACATTTGTTTGATGTGCCTTAGGCCCATTATGCTTTCTCCAGCAAATTTCTGCATTCGGGCGCAAAATTATCCAACTTCCCTTGGGATTTATCCATCAGACCTAAAAGATAAAATATTTCAAAAAAAGTGATAAACCATATCCCAAAAGTTCAAATTCATAAAATGAATTTAATGTTGTCCCCAAACAAATGAATGATTGGGCCCAAATTTTCATTTTAAAAATGAATTGCTTTTAAGATGAGAAATGAAGTTCTATTTATGTAATGCCCTAAAAAATGTTTATGGACATTGGAACAATGAATATAAAGATATTAATAATTAATATTAGCCGCTTTCAGTGACTAATCACACCCCCCAACTGGAGTTCTTCTACTCCCGAGCAAAATAAATTACAAATATGAAATTCAAATCCCCTTTTCCAAAAACATTTTAATACACATTGCTCACCCAAATACCTTATACAAAAATAAATTATGAAACCCATCAAAATCATGTAAAATAAGCTAGGTCCATAAGCATATCCCATGCCCAAGCCCATTCCTTTGTTCAAATTCATCTCCACATTTCATCCAATTCCAATTAAACATGATAAATTGTTGTGCATCATAAAAGATATGGGGCCCATTTTATTGTTCGGGGGGGGGGGGGAAATGGATGCGCTAGGTGGGAATCACATTAAACCTTAAGATGAGTATCCTTTTTTTTATTTTTATTTTGTTTTTTTAACCACAATAGATATGAAAAGGCTAAATCTTGGCAAGACAACTATGGAGTCATGATCCCCAAGTGTCAGACGCCACACATATTGTCAATTCTATGCTCTAAAATAGGGATATAAAGCCTAAATCTGGGCAAGACAATTATGGGGTCATGATCCCTAAGTTTCGGACGCCACGCATTTGGACAAAACATTTCTCTATGTGGTCTTTACTTTTTTTCAAATTTTTTTATTATTTTTTTTTTGTTTTTTGTTTTGCATACTCAAAATAAACTAAACGTGACCCCAGAACCCTATGTTATAATGAAAGGGACCCAAGAACTCAAAATTACACCCAAGATCCAGTAGACATGCATTGTGGAATTTTTATTAATAGGAAGAAAATATAAACTTTTAAAATCACATCAGACAATCGTACTTTCCAGAAACTATGCTCGTGAACATAAACTTTCATTAAAATAAATATCAATGCATGCATAATTATTTGATATCCAATTTTAGAGTTTGCAATGTGTGTTATCATGTTCAAGGTTAATTTAATTTTTCTTTCCATGCATGTTTTTATTAAAAAAAATTAAAACATCATTTTTTATCTCCCCCCAACATAGAATAACACTATCCATAGTGTTTAAAGAAAAGAAAAGTTAGAAGGGGGTAGGAGAGGAGTTCAAAGTGGAAATTGAAAATGATAAACATGGAAAAAATTCATTTGGTTTTTGAAGTTGATGTTCATGATTCTCCAGGTTACTCCTTTGATCTCTTGGGGGATGTTGGCACCTCCTTGATTGAACATGTATCACCCAAAATTGTTCCTGAACCATACAAATCAGAACAAAGCAGACAAAACAAACAACACAATGATTTATTTAAAACCAAGTATCAACATTTTTATGGTTTCCCTTGTTTTTTTATTTTAAAAATCAAACTGATGATACATTGTCTTCTTTATATTTTCTGGGTAAGTAATTACTCATGGATCACACCGTATGACATAGATGAATACAGTGCTCCCCTTTCATACTCATCCTTACTCATAAAAGAAGACCAGGTCAACAATCTATTTTTTTAAATACCTACAAAAACAAAAAAAATAAAATAAACTGATGATACATTGTCTTGTTTATATTTTCTGGGTAAGGTATTACTCAGGGATCACACCATGTGACATGGATGAATACGGTGTTCCCCTTTCATACCCATCCTTACTCATAAAAGAAGAACGGGTCAACAGTCTATAGTAATTTATTATATTTTTAAAATATAAAAATTATTTTTTAATACTATTTATAATTCCAAAAATATTGGAAACATGAAAACCACAGGTTGCCTCCCATGCAGCGCTTTTGTTTAACATCGTTAGCCCGACTTGTACCCCCCCCCAACTTATCCAATTCCAACTTTTGACATTTTAATTAACCCATATTTTTTCACTTCAATAAGATTGAGATTGATTATTTTTTTGAAATTTGTTTCATGTAAAATCCTATTTTCTACAATTATTGGTAAAATCCAAGGAATATCTGAAATGGTTTATCGATTTTCTTCTATAGTCTTGCCGAAGACACCAAGGATCATTCCTACATTATTGGTTTCCTAAGATAGATAAATGAAAACTGAATGGTCTTGTTTGTACCCTATAATGGAATAATTAAGTGGGGATGAAAGGTTAATAATTTTGAGGTTGGGTTGATTGAATTTTTCTAAAAAATATTGGAAATTTGAAAAATAACATTCTTCTTCAAAAAATTTATAAATAATTAGTTCATTTTGAAATTTTGATTCCTCCTAAAAATTGTCCAGTTGAATGTTAGGAATGGGTATAAACTCAATGTTTGTGATATATCCTAGTGGTTCAATGATTGGTGCTCTTGAAAATTTAATAATGGAGTTATATTCAGGAAACTCAATCCATGATGTCAAATTTTCCACTTTTGAAACCAAATAATCAATTTCCTCCTGATTTAAAGACCCTTCAAAAACTCATTGATCCTCTCCAATTATCCCAAATCCTAAGGTTGTTTCTTCAATAAAGGGATGAGGGTTTTGTGTGTTACAATATTCTTCTATCAATATTGAGGAAGGGATGGTTTGAGTGGGAATGGGGTCCACACAAGTTTTAATGCTTTGAAGTTCTAGTCTAAAACTTGATACCTATGAATTCATTTTTTCCATTTGTTCACACAATTTTTGAAGAATTGTTTCAGGATTAGGATTGATAGATATTTGGACATCATAGACTTCCTCATTATTCATCTTTTCAATAATTCCTGATAGGTATGGAAATTGATCTTCTAAACATTAATCATTACAAATTTCGTTCATGTTATCGGGTGTGGGGAATTCATTAAAATGTTGACTAAAAAGGTTCTGGATTCTCAATGTGGATTTTCAAACTGATTCCATTCTGAGTTTGTGAAGGGATTTTGTTGATTATACTCTATTGGATTCATTTGGAAATTTGGAATCGTGATTTTCGAGAGTAAAAAAATATAAAGGGGAAAAGAGAAGAGAAATGGGGATGATAATAGAAGAATGGGGGTAAGAAAAGAAGGTTTTTGGTCTAAGGAACTTACTTGGTCCCCAGAAACGACGCCAAAATTCGGTTGTGCCCAAATTTACCCTACAGGTATAAGCGGTCATTGAAGTACATATAGGGGTCGAATCCACAGGGACCAAAGAAGAAACCTTGAGACAATAAAATATGTTGCAGGATTGGCTATGAAGTTGCCAACATTGAGGTAGATTTTAATTGGAGAACTAAGGGTAAAATTTAAATAACAGAAAAGAAAAATGATGTGAACAGATAAATTATGGATGATGGTTTGATCTTAGGGTTTCTCTTGTGGTGGGTTGGATAAATTTCTTTTATTCAAAATTTCATGTCATTAATTGAAAAATTATCCAAACAACAAGATAATTCTCCCAAATCATTCACCAATTTAATCCCTACACAATTCCAAGGCCAATCACTAATCCACTTTGATGATCACTTTACTGAGCACTCAAAGGAAATATATCGTACTAGATCTCAAAATGTGTCGTCGTTAAACTTGGCAAAGACGAAGAAGAACATAACTCATCGAATGGAAATCTTAAAATAACAAACAGATTTAAAAATTAAAGTACATAAAATAACATCCAATCCCTGACCTTGATACTCCCTTGAATCAACCCTTAAGTGGTTATCCCTCCATTTATGCTATTCTACCAATGGAAGCGGGATGTAGACTTATGTGGGCGGAATTGAAGAAGAAAAACATTAATAAAAATGAACACTCCACCGTTGTGTGAGAAATTCACAAGTGTTGGTGTGAATAAATTCACACCTTGATTCAATGGTATCAACGTGTTAAGAAAAGGAAAATAAATAGTAAATAAGAAGAAATTTTTTTATTAAAATAATAAACGTGAAAGAAAAAAATACCTGGGAAAACTTGATGATGCGATTAAAAATTGAAAGGAGAAAATTATAGTTGAAAGAAATACAATGGATGAAAGAAAAACATGGATTCAATGAAAAATGTTAGATGATAATTACTTCAAAACAAGCTCCTTATATAGGAATATTATTAGCCTTAGAGACACCCCACCACAATAAATTCCATCCCCATTAATTTAGAGAGTCAAAAAGAAGGTGAGAAAATTAAGGGATTTTGGCGTTTCGAAGATGACCCGGAAATTTCGTCCAGATTCGTCCACCATTTTGACGTGTGAATTTTGAATTGAAGGAAGCCTAATAATCAGCGATTGTAGAAGCAAAATATCTTATTCCATGTGTCCTCTATCGGCTGTAAAAATTTTAGGAAATTTGGCGCATCCTTTTGGATGTTATGGCTGAAATGGTGGACGACTTTATGTGCATTAAAGTTGGGTCCACCATTTAAATCTCAAATTCGGATCCATTTATCATCATGAAAACTTATGATTTAGCTTCAGCCACAATTGAATAAAATAAATCTATTATTTTTATCGTTCCACTGTATAAATTTGATCTTCATTGGGCTTGGTTTGTGCGCCCCACATTTGTTTATTGGGCCTTAGGCCCATTATGCTTTCTCCAGCAAATTTCTGTATTCGGGTGCTAAATTTTCCATTTTCCCTTGGGATTCATCCATCGGACCTAAAAGATAAAATGTTCCAAACAAAGCGATCAATAATATACCAATATTTCAAATTCAGAAAATGAATATAATGTTGTCCACAAACAAATGAATGATTGGGACACAATTTTCATTTTAAACAGGAATTGCATTAAAGATGAGAAATGAAGTTCTATTTATGTAATGCACTAAAAACAATGTTTATGGACTTTGGAACAATGAATATAAAAATATTAATAATTAATATTATCCACTTTTAGTGACTAATCAATTATATTGGTATGAATAAAAAATTCATGGGACTTCCACTAAACCTGTCTCAGGATCACGATGTGTTCCATTTATCTTTCCTAAAGATATACCAACCTTATCCATCACATATACTAAACTCATAGGTCATACAACTAGAGAATAATATTTTTTGTGGAATATAAAAATCATATTATTGATTATATAGAGAATGGGCTAAAATACAATACCACACACTTGGTCGATATTTGGTGGGGAATCCTCTATATTGAGAAAACTACATGGGAACCTGAGGACATAATGAGGTATAAGTGTCCCCTATTTTATATGAATCTGATGGAATTTATATAGATAAATTTATCTTAATATAGTTATAATGTAACAACATAAGATTTTATGAAATATTTTTTTTCAAATAAATTTAAATTCTTATGTATCATGCATTACAAGCTACACCATGTTTTAATGAACCATGATATATTTTTAATTTTACATAATCATCACCATTATATCATGTCCATTTAATTTTGTGGTATGATTGGGAATAGAAAGATTCAAAATTTATGTATAATTTTTTTAGATAAATGAAATATATTTATAAACAAGTACTTTGTTCTTAGTGAAGTCATTATTCCCTTTGATGATACCATTATTCTCAAAAATTGATTTTTATAACACTTTAAAAGAATATAATAAAATTTATTTTCCGCACTTTTAAAAAATATATATGAAAAAATTAATAAATTTTTTTTTATATGTTTAATAATTATCTTTTATTTCTTTATTTATATTTTTTTGAAGAGATTAATATTTTCATGAACAGTAAAAAACATTCATTTTATTTAAATGGTATATTTTTTATTAATTTATTTATAAAGGTATATATTAATTTAAAATAGTTTAGAACTATAATTTATCAGATTATATAATTATTAATAAAATTTAGTTCATGTAAATAAAAATAATTTTTAATTTTGATGCTAAAAACTTCTATACTCTAGAGATATTTTCTTTAAAATCCATATTTTTCATTTCATCAGCAGGTTTAATTTAAAATTTAATTCTCCAAAATATTTTCATTGAATTTGTTAACATTTAACGATTAATAAGAATATGAATAATTAATATTATTATATAAGTTAAACTAAATTTTTATTTAGATTTAATTTTAATAATAGTAAAAATTAATTAATATTGTTAAGGTTAAATGGGGTTTTACCTGTTATATGCGCTAGTTTTAAAATTACTTTCCCCCAACCATAGGATTTTATGTTAATAAGTATGATTTAAAATTTATCATCTATATTCATAATTTATTAAGGATGACTCAATTTAATTTTAGATTAAATGGATAAATCACCAATGTATGTAATAAAAAATTACATTGGTGATAACTAATATAGTAAAATTGATTGAACATAAAGGTCATGGATCAACATGTTTGAAGAATACTTTTTTGGGTGAGGTGTGTTTCAACCATATATTTCCTCTACACCATTAATTAATTATTTTAGATGTTCTTAGGATGATATTTACTTCCCTGTATTGAATAGTTTTATGTATTTACAAAAATAAAACTCCTCCTCAATTTTAAAAGGGAACATCCTCCCTTCACTTTATTACACCTCATAATTCATTTGGTTCGACCAGACATATCCAAAATACCTCCCCAATATCATTATACATATTCTAAATCTACTATTCAACCCATAATATTAATAATAGGTTATTTAAAATGATATCCAATTGAGGTTTTTCAATGCTAATTAGGATTAAACATGTACGAAGGAAATCAAGTCATAAGGTAAGGGATTTCTAGCCACTCTTTTATTTCATAGAGATATATTCAATATTCAACACACATTAATTCTTTAGGTGATTTTAATAACCCTTTGACATTTTTTATTATGAATATAATTTTGTTCATGATATTTAATAGTTCTTTTGATGCTAATCTTTAATGGGGCTTATGATTGAGAAAATTCTAAAGTGGTAAGCGATTTTTATCTCACATTTTTTTCTCTATGGGACACATGATTTATCCTAAACTTTTTTATTTTTTAGTTTATATAATACCCATTTTATTATTTTATTATCCATATAATGATAATTATGTGATATAAATATCCATCTAATGTGGTTTCTTTTATTTTACTTATGACTCAAAAGATACCAATCTGGTAAAGGTTTAGTATTACAATATCATTTTTAAAAATATTATTTATGATACATTATAAATGATAATATATCATGATCTCCCACTCAAGAAAAAAATTTATTTTCTCTCGTATATTAACTTTATGAAAATATAGGTTCCACATTACTTATCATCTAATTCTGTACTCAATTTTACAAAAGAATATCTTTAAGGAAAATTAGAATTTATTTCTCTCTTCAGTAAAATATCATTATTTTCCATGTTAATAATTTCAAAAATAATAATATAATGATTTTAGTTTTCTAAAAATATATATTAAACTCGTTTTTATAATTTTTTTTAAAAAAAATCTAAGTTGAATCTTCATGTAATTTTTCAAAAATAGCCCATTTGGGATTTATTTAAAATGTGAAATAAAAATTTATTTATAAATATATTTGGAATGAATTTAATTATCCATCATCATGAATTATAAATGTTTAAAATATCCATTAATTTGATTCTATTTTTATTTTAAAATAAAATTAATTTGAAAATGGTTTATAATTATTTTTTCTAATAATTCAATTTTTAAATATTGAAATTCTATTTTACTCAAGAAATATTTTATTGTATATTTAAAAATAATTTCCATTATAAGATGACATCCTTTGATGTTACTCATAATTTATAAATTATTTAATCTTAATATAACATTCATAGTCATTATTTTAAAGGATTATGGTTACTATGAGTAAAGTTTTATTTAACCCATTTCTTTTTCAATGGTTTATATATGATGAAATGATGAAATGTTTAGGAAATAATTTCCTTTTCCATAGTTAGTGGTATGATTAATTATTTATGAAACCAATTTATTTTCACGGTTTTTGAAATAATATATTTGTTAGGATATTATGGTATAATTATGTATAGTTTTTATCTTGTCACAGTGTTATAATTATACCCAAGGATAATGGATATAGTATTAAAATAAACATTTGGGACATATATCTCCTTCCAATTGATTTGGTAAAGATTTATATCTAATGATATAATAATGGGAAATACATTGGTGTTCTTTATACATAATGGGAAACTATTTGATGGGATTGATCAATAATGGGAAACATGCTGATAAGATTGATATATAATGGTAAATAGGTGATGATGTTAGATCCACTGTGTTTGATGGTCTTGGTAGTTATCAATGAAAATTTTAATGGTTTCTATACCTATCTTGGGGCCACATTTTTATTAAAATATCATATAGTTCAGGTTTTGTGATGATTTTAAACTCTTAGGAATCATGTCTTTTGGAATGATAATTCAATATTCCATGACTCATATTTGTGATCTAGAACAGGTTGGGTATAAAAATTGCATTTTATTTTCATGATATCTTAATCTTATGATTATCATTTTCCTTTATTTGATCAAGTAATGATATCTCCCTTGAGTATCAATACTGATCATCTTGTCCCACCCTTTCATATGTTTTATTATTTGATGATATGAAGAAAGGTTTTAAGTAGTGTATGTTTTAGAAGAGTAAAATTGGGTATATTAAAAGAGTGTATATATACTCTCTGTAATAAAAAAATAATTATGCTCCTCATGTGTGTATTTCATGAATGTATTTAATATTCATCTAAATGATGTGATATTTATATATAAATATCCTGATTCATTTAACATCTCATGAAGATGGAAAAGTTATGACTATGGATTCATAAATCTGAAAATTCCTCAAAATTCTCATTAATAAACAGGTTTCAAGATCACTAATGTCTACCCTATTCTATGATGTTCACATGGAATGATAGAGTTCTATCCATTAAAAATATAGTTCATGGAAATTCCCAAAAAATATCACATATGTCTCATTCATGTAAGTGGTCACCTAAAATCCATGGGTTATTCTATGGGGGCCATCATGAATGAGATTAATACTATAAAAAGGGACAATAGAGTCAATTTATTTAATTTATTGGTGGTCCCTTATTAGATATCCAATCTATTGTATAATTTATTTGTATACCCTTTAGCTATACTAGATATGTAATAATGGGGTAGAAAACACCAAATTTCAATATCATCCTCAAAATATTATCCAAATATACGGCATTAGAATCAATTATATGGAGGTATTTTTTACACAAAAAATACCATTAATGAGGAATTGAGTAGTAGGAATGACCTAATGAATTTATTTTTTAAACTAAATCCATAATTTCTTGAAACCCCAATTTCATATCTACAAAACCCGTGTTTTTAAAAAAGGTGTTGTTATTCAATAATAAAACACATCAGTCACAATATGTTTTCATCAAAATCATAGATCATTGAGTCAGATTTGAAGTATATAAATTCCCCTTATCATTTAGTATTCTGGGCTTTTGGATTAGTTAATTTTTACCATTTTTTAAGGTCCAGTCTCCCAACACATGAACCATTAATTATTATTCCTATAAAAATCCCTTTAAATAAAATATGGATGTACTCTTGTAGTTAAAAGATTATATATCAATTAACTTGTGCAAGTACATCACAAAATAATAAAATTCATAATAATATTGTTTTGAAATCCATCATCATGAAAACCATACACAATAAAATTGTTAATACCACATAATATATAATTTCCCATGAAATATCATTCACGTATGAGTAATTTTTATCAAAATAATAATAATTAATACTCTATGAAGAAATATTTTATGAATATTTATGAATCATAGTAATATAAACCACCAGATTCTGTAATAATATTTAAAAATCATTACACGTGACCAAAAATATATATTTCTCCACCTATGAGCCATTTGAATCAAATAAGGTGTATGAAATATTAATGTAATCCCTAAAATAGTACATAGTTATTCCAAAAAATATCCAATAAATCCAATTAATATGACTATATCAATACATTTTTCACCCATGTCACCAAATGAGTGTCCTTACCATAAGATATTACACTACATAGTGAAAATTCCTACCCCATTATCCCAAAATTTAAAAACCGTATCCTTACCACATGTTGGTAAACTCCATAGAAAATGTCTTTACCATATGATGTAAAACATTATAGATTATTCACATCACATAACCTCAAACTATGAAATTTTAAATATATCGTTTTCTATTCCTATTCTGGCTATAAATGAAGGACTCTTACCTGAGTTTGATCCCCAAAATCCAACACCATTATCATAGAAATATTTGTAGACCCACAAACCTAAAATTTCCCATCAATGGTACCTCTAAAACATCCTGAGTACACCAAATAAAAGTTAAACCATCAATGTACCAAGTGGAATCTAACCAATGAGTTACATTATGCTTATCTTAGAACATATAGATTTATAATTCTCTATTTATCAGAGTTGTAATCCTCATTAAATGGATTTTTACCATTTCAAATCAATAAAAATTGAATGGATTCTAACTATTTCAAATCAATAATAATGGAATGGATTTTGACTACTGACCATTGATATAAGTCTCTATATTTATATCAAGGTGACACGAATATATTACTAATCCTAATTGGATTATATATCTAAGTGATTCGAGTAAAGGGTCTTCTAGAAATCAGAAGAGGGGACATTAAAGTAAAGTAAGAGAATGGAATCATCAATGACACATTATGATGGATTTTCTTTTAGATTCTACCAAGGTGGGAAAACAATGTAAATTTTTAATGAGTTTGATTGACATCCCAAAAATTTCTATCTTCGGGATAAACTAGGACTTTTAGAGCTTCTTAATTATGATCTCATAGTTAGTAATAGATCAAGGATTTGGTCAGAATATTGTGATTGAGGTTTTACTAAGTGTAATTTTAGGTGGTAGTATTTGTTGTTCAGATATTCACATAGGTCATGTTAGTTTATGGGGTTATCAATAGAGGGTGTAGTGATTGAAGAAGAGATTTAATATATAAGTTGGTTGAACAATATTAGTTTGGGACACTGGTTAATTTAATATGATTGAGTTTATATTCTATTTTAATATAGATATCCATTGAAAATTACATATATGTTTTGATTGGGATGATTTTGGTTTTTCATGGGGGATACTAGATCATATGTTTGTTTTGTGTAAGAGGATATCCCATGTGTTGGTTAATGTATACAGAGTGGGTATTGTACATGTTTATGGTTTAATTTATGATCGATGTATATAGTCTATCAACTAATATATATGGAATTCATGACGATGGTCAGTTATGATATCATCACCATGTTATGAATGTTTTTTATGATATGACTAGGTAGGTGGTCCATATGGTGGAGATTTACCATAGTACAAATAAATTTTCGTGTATTAATTTATCATTGATATCATAATAGAGGGATGTGTTTTCCTCTATGATAGTTTTTTGGTGATGTTTGAGGTGGTATGATAAACTATCAAATGGGGATGGTAATTTGTTTTGTTCGAGAAATCTCAAGGGTGTGTAATTATGTGGTAAGGAGTTAAAAATATGCTGGGTATTGATTATTGGTTCTTAAATTTATTATTTCACTTAATAATGGATAATTCTACATTTTTTACCTTATTTATATAGACTGTAATGTCCAAAGGGTTGGTTTCAATATGATATTCCCACTATCAGTATGTTTATCTTGAGGTAAAAATCAATGAGAATTATTCGGAACCAATATAATGGAAATGGAATCTGAATGAAGTTCACCACAACATAATAGATTTTTAAAAATTCTCTAGAAGAAGTTAATTATTTGCCTATAGGGAACCTTGTATATTGTTGATAACTTTTTAGATTGATTAATTAAGGTTTTAATTTTTTTTAAATCAAAGAGGAGACATAATTATTCCCAACCAGTAAGTTAGCACAAACCATCTTCCTTATCGTTTATTCCTCTCTTCTAGTTCATTATATTTACCCAATTAATGTTGATTCATATATATGTAGGTCTCCAAGAGGAACTATGGTTTAGGCTAGACATCCATTATAGGTTGATTAATGTTTTTTCATCATTATGGCTAGTTTCAACTAAAAAATATTTTATTTGTTTTATTTTACTTATTTCATTATTTCCGTGAATTTTATTCAAGTTGTTAAATGATAATTAACTTATAAGATTATTATAATTGATGAAAATTGGTTTCTATATACTTTTAATTGTATACATGTTCTTACTCATTATATGATTGGCGATCATGATTTTGACTATGTGTGAGAAATGGAAGAAGAACAATTAGTATCTCTATTGTTTGTGAGATAATTTTATTGGTATTCTGTTTTGGGGAATAACTCTATAATTCAGTTATAGATTAATCTGTATTGGTTATCATCAATAATTCATGCTTTTAATTTTCTTTTGTTATATAATAGATTGATTTTTGAATAGTTTACTTGACGTTGTTCTTTATTGACATGTTGTGTGTAACATAATGACATTTTATGAGAAGTATTATTTTTTTTATGTCTTATATTATACGCAACATCAATTGAATATTTCACTACATACAACACTAGCTTGGCTTTGTTACACGCAATCGTGAGCTTCCTCGATAGTGTGTGTAGTACGCAATACCGGGTTTCACTAAACAACGGTATATTGTTATCATATTATTATGGACTAGCCATTATGAATAGTATTAACTAAATTTTGAATTTTATAACATTATTATTCGTTTTACATATTTTCTAGAACATGGTATGAGAACAAAATAAATTTTTCGGGTAAAATAAATATTTTTCAAAAAATGTCGTTTTCCCACCTTTTGATGGAGCTCCCATTTTAAATCTAATTTTTGACATGTTTATAAGTTCAATTTGAAAAAATAAAATTCTTCCTTGGAGTTATAATATAAAAATTTAATTTGGATAAATTATTCATATTATTCTGATAACTTTTATATTTTAATGAATAGTAAAAACACGCTATATTTTAATTAAAAACAACTATTTCTTCGCAATAATTTATATGGTTATATTATCTTTTTAATTGGTTTTAAAGTGTAATTAGAATATGTTTTTACCATTTAATCCAATGTGGGTCGTTGGAATTAATTTCACTTTGAAATTGGACATAAACAGGTGTCGATCTTTTGATAGTTATTGTTTCTTAAAAACACACTATTTGTTTTGATAACGGCAATTACTTTTAAAATTAATTAATTCCAATTTTATGTTTTGAATTTGTAAAAATAGACATCATTTTCGAATTCGAAATATCAAATATAGCTTAGGCTTAGTTTTTGGTATTTTTCTGAAAAACTTCAATTTTTGATTAATAGTGAAACCACTTAGTGGTTGTAAAAAAACTGACTCTTTCATTTAAATGAAATTTTACCACTTCGGTGAATTGAATTTAAAAAAATCTAACATACATGGTTGTTATCAAGAATTAAAATTTGGTTCAATAAGATGAAAATAATTTTTGGTGAATGGAAACTTTTGACTTTTATTTACTACGGTTAAAGGTAAATAGGGTAATTCAAGCATAAACAAATATTATAATAATTCAAAATTACCTTAACACTTGTCATACACTTATTTTATGTGTAGTGGCCGACCAGTGGCATCCTTGGATTGATTTTGGGACCCCATTGAGCCACTTGTTAGTGATAATGTCAATTTGGATTAATTAATTTAATGTAAAGACAAAACTGACATTAACAACAATCTTTTAGTAATTAATTTTTATAAGGAGTTATATAAATTATATTTTAGACTATAAATATAAATTGGAAAGCTAAAAATATTTCCTAGATGGCAGTTTTTTTATAATTTTTAGACATCATATAAATTAAATTATTTATGACACAATAATGATGCAGTATTTAGCTCATTAATAAATGATTTAAATAAATAAGATTATAATGATTAAAATATTATCCAAAACAAGTCCAATTCTGATTGGATAATTTTATTTCGACCATTAGTCATCTTATCTTTATATTTATTTATTTTTGGACCTTTTGAAACTGAAGATAAGTTTATAATAAAATAATATTTTCACACATTCCAATGGTGCCCCTCTCCTCCCTTATAAAAGGGAACCTCCTCCCTCTCCTCATTACACAATTTTGAGGCATCAAGATCGGCCAAACCATACCCATTACTCTTTTCAAAACCCCTAGTAATATTCTAGATGTCCTGGTCTTCTTCAAAGACCAACATTAGTATCCTATTGGGAGGTTTCAAAGAGGCGTGTCGAAGAAGAGGTAATATCTGTTATCGATTCATTGAAATTTATTTCTTCTTATACTTCCTATTATTTAGTTGTTTCATTATGAAGTAATAACATAAGTTACACTAATATACTGATATATTATTATAAATATGAAACAACCCTATTTCACCTTCTATACATCCTACGGAAAATGAAATCACTGCCCATGCGTATGTACGGAATACCGTCTCTACGCCGTGGTGTAATCTTTTTTCCACCACCAACTTACTTTCATGGGTATAATGGTGTAAATAATAACTATATATCATTATCGTAAATTTATATTGATTCTGAAATAGTATACATACACTTAAATACAATTCCACGATCATGGGAATGATTTCATCGCTTGTGCGGTCGTACGGCCTATCGTCTCAATGATGTGATGCGACTCATTCTACATGATCTTCATTGAATAATGATTATATAAATTAATTGAATGAATAAATATGATATATATTACATTAATACCATTCTGTAAATGAGTTATATATAACCTAAAATGAGTAATAATAATTTATTCGACAAAACATGCATAAGAACATAAAGCAATGATCACCCGAATAACAAGTAGCAATGAAGTATTACTAATAAGAAGATAAGAATATGACCATATCTGATATCATAACAGTGAATATAATTCTGTAATAAGTCAATGACATTATTTAAATCATTATACAGGAGTTTCGGATACATAAAAATCATATCGGACCTAAGGTAATGGAAAATCTCACAATCTCATTTCCATGCGAGATTGTTTATAATTTAGAATTTAATGGGGAATATTAGTCATCCACATCCATGTTTCCTGTAAATTTAATATTATTTCTATCTTCATACAATTTTTTTAAAACCAATTTTACCTATTGGTGAATTTTTAATAAAAGATATGAAAAGAATCTTTTGTAAGTTTCCGTACGAGATACTTTTTGACTTTTTCGGCCAAAATACGAGAAGAATGTTTTTTTAACTTATACGGCATGAATGGATTTTTATGATTCCATAGAACATTATTTCCATGAAGTTTCCATTACAAATTTTCATGTTTATTTTTAATTAACTTCTTTTAGTTTAAAATGTTATGACATATTATGAAAGTAAAAATGATTTTGAAGTAGAAAAGATATTTTCATCAAGAATGGAGTTCAAGTGTTTTATCAAAATTATTTTCCATCTAAGATAATATAGGGTTCTGTTTCTATCCCTATTATTACATTTATTTGATTATGTGGTGATGGAATTATTTTTATGAATTCTTTTATCTTATATGAATTTTTTTATGATGTCATGATGTTTAAGAATCCCATTTTTATTACATGGGTTTTGCTATGATGTATGATTTATGATTTTGTGGCACAGATAATAATGGTTTCATTATGATATGGTTGGGACCTATATCTCCCTCCAATTCATTGGGTAATGATTTATATCTCATGAGATAGACATGGATGGAATGACAAGTTAATCTGGTTCAGTGATATAGGATTGGAACGAGGAGTGAACTCTGTTCAGTAATAGATTGTGTCCGATATGATAGTCTTGGAAATGATCCTTGACTAATATTAAATGATTTTATATGATTATGTGTGTATTCCACAAATTTTCATGTTTTATGTTATGATTATTGGGATTACATTTCACAACAATGATTTATCTCATGTTATGATATTATGATCTCTTTTGCAGGTTATGATTTTCCAAATGTTATGTTCTTATGAATATGATATGATTGATATTTCTTTTTTTACTCTTACTGAGCATTTGAACTCACTATTTTGAATGTTTTATTTTCCCTAGGTTGGGAAAAATGTTATTATGTAGGATATTCCAAAAGGGACTGTATATATGGTGAAATAAATGGGATATAATATAGATGATTTATGAACTAGTTGTTTATGTTTCACTGTTCCGAAAGACACAATACCTATACGGTCCTATCATGGATTTGTTATATGTTATAAAAAGTATGCTTCAATGTTGAAGTAATAACCGTGTATGTAAATTATGTGTCGTTATAGTTGAAGTTAGAGGGAGGTTATAGTCAACCTTTGGAAACTAGGATGTGAAATCCTTAGTAAGACCTCTAAGGATATTTCTAAGCACGGAACACAATATTAGTGTTTTAGAAATGGCCATGAGCAACCTATGATGAGACCTAATGTGTGAAAATTTATTCTTGATTATGTGGATTTCCTATTATGATTAGTGTTTCTCTTACTATGATTCTTGGTTTTAGTCAATGGATGGAACCTGAAGGAACCATGTTAACGCTGAATGCGACATGCAATGCAATGATTGTCCCCATGAGCAACCCAACGTTATAGGAGTTGGAATGAAAAATCTTGTAGCCATGATCACACAACTTTATCAAGCTATGAATCATGATGGACTTCCAAACGATCAAAGTAAGGAGCAACATTCCGTTGAATCCTTCATGTGGTAGCGTCCACCTTCATTCAGTGGGTCTTCTAATCCATTAGTGGTTGAATAATGGATCAGTACCACTGAAAATATATTTATAGTTCTAGAATGTTCTGAACATGTTAAAGTCATCTTAGCATCATATTGTTAGGAAGGTGAAGCTGATCAATTGTGGAATCTTATTAAGAATATGAGGAAAAGGGATTAAATTGAGTCCATGGAATGGGATGAGTTCAAGAACTTATTTTCAATAAGTACTTCCCTCGTATTCTTCAAAAATAGATGGAGAAGGAGTTTCTTGAACTGAAGCAAAAGGATGATGAATTGGTTGCTACCTATAAAGAAAATTTTACAAGACGTGCAAGGTACGCTTTCGGAAATATTATCCAACCTGAGAGTAAGATTGACCAATTCTTGAGTGGCTTAAAACCAAGTCTTCGAAGGGCGTTATCCATAAGCGACTTCAATAGCTACGAGTAAATTGTTCGATGTGCTCTCAAGGTTGAGATGGAGATTAGAGTAAGCCATCAGTCATATGGGTTTGATAAGATGAGGAAAATGGAATTCAAGGGGAAATCTGAAGACAACAATGAAAATAATATAGTTTTCCCTTATGCTCAAAGTTTGGAAAGAAACATGGATGGAATTGTCTTAAAGGGACAAGTAAATGTTTTATGTGTGGAAAAAAAGGTCATCGGGCAGTTGAATGTCGAAATAATGGGAAGAAAATGTCTAATGATTTGATCAAAGAAAGGTATACACAGAATGCACCTCCTTCACTTCAATGTTTCAAGTGCAAGGAAATGGGGCATTATACCAATCAATGCCCTAATCCAAGGGATGTTGATGATGATTGATGTCAACAAACTATTAAGGCCAAAGACAAAGGAAAGTCACATGCAATTTATATCAGCGATGTGGAGTATGATAACGAAGTGGTGAAAGGTACACTTACCATCCACTCTAATGTAGAAAATGTTTTATTTGATTATAGATCCACCCACTCTTTTATTTCTGTAGAATTTTCTAAGGGTATTTCTGTACTACCTCAACAATTAGATATTGAGTTAGCTATGACAACTCCTAATGGCACAACGGTTTCATCAAAAGTTTATAATTCTTCTCCAATTGAATTTTGTGGGAAAGTGCTTCTTGTAAATCTTGTGATCCTTCCTATAGTGGAATTTAATGTGATTATTGGCATGGATTTGATTTATTTATACGAATCTCATATAAATTTCCAAAGAGGGGAAATCACATTTAATATTCCCGATCAATCTACTATCATCTATCGATGCAAGGATGAATATAACCTTCCAGTGAAAATTTATTCCATATTATGGTTCTTGATTCCAATAAATGAATGTTATTTATCTCAAATGGTTGGAGAGAAACTCACGATTAAGAATGTGTCCATTGTACGGGAGTTTTATGATGTCTTTCTGAATGAATTGTCAGGTCTTCCACCAAATTGTGAAGTTAGTTTTTCAATAGAACTCATACCGGGTGCTATGCCCATTTCAATGACACCTTATATAATGGCCCCAATTGAGTTGCAGGAATTGAAAAAGCAACCCCAAGAGAATCTTGATAAGGGATTAATACACCCTAGTGCATCACCTTGGGGAGATCCTGTTCTATCTGTTAATTAGAAAGATGGATCAATGAGACTTTGCATTGATTATTGAGAACTTAACAAGATCACTATCAAGGAAAAATATCCTCTCCCACGCATTGATGACTAATTTGACCAAATATGCGGAGCTCAATACATTTCCAGGATTGATCTTCGTTCAGGGTATCATCAATTATGGGTCAAAAAGAAGGATATACCAATGACGGCTTTCTGTAAAAGGTATGGAAACTATGAATTTATAGTGATTCCATTTGGTCATACTAATTCCCATACTATCTTCTGGGATCAAATGAATAGAGTCTTTAGAAACTATCTTGATCAGTTTGTGGTAGTCTTTATAGACGATTTTCCTGTCACTTCAAAGAGCAAGGAAGAACATTAAGATCACTGGAGAATTGTATTAAAGACCCAAATAAAGGAGAATATTTATGCCAAAGTTAGCAAGTGTGAATTTTGGCTTAAAAAAGTTTCATTTGTGTGTCATATAATCTCAAAATAGGGGATAACTGTGGATCCAACAAAAACAAAGATTATCGAAAGATGGTTGAGACCAACAACAGTAACTGAGATCCGATGTTTTCTTGGTTTGGATGGATATTATTGACATTTTTTCAGAGATTTTTCAACGTTATCTAATCCACTCACCATGTTGACTCAGAAAGGAGTTAAGTTCATTTGGACTGAGGTGTGTGAAGAGAATTTCAAAGAGTTAAAATGAAGGTTATCCAGTGCACCTGTCCTCACACTACCTTGTAGTAGGGAAAGGTTTGTGATCTACAGTGATGCATCCAAGAAGGTACTCGGGTGTGTTCTCATGAAAAATGATATGGTGATAGCTTATGCCTCATGACAGTTGAAAATCCATGAGCAAAATTACCCAACTCATGATTTGGATTTATTCGCGGTAATCTTTTCATTAAAAATATGGAGGCATTATCTTTATGGTGAAAGGTGTGATATTTATACTGATCATAAAAGTATAAAGTATATTTTCACACAAAAGGAGCTGAATATGAACCAAGGAAGATGGTTGGAGTTGATTAAAGACTATGATTACTCAATTCATTATCACCATAGGAAATAAAACAAGGTGGAAGATGCATTAAGTGGCCAAGACCATGCTAGCTTATCCATGATGAGGATCACAAAAGATCCAATATTTATGGATTTAAAAAGGATGGATCTTGGAATTATAATTGAAGGGGAAAAATACTATCTTTCCTAAATGAATGTTCAACCATCTATACATATAAAGATTAAAGAGGTACAGAAAGAAGATGTTGAGTTACAAAATAAGGTAAGAAATGTTCCTGAATTTCACATTGATTGTGATCAAATAATAAGGTTCAGAAATTAGGTTTGTGTTCCTCCCATCCCAGAATTAAAGATGGAGCTATTGTATGAGGCTCATAGTTCTTCATTATCTATTAATCCTGAAAGCACGAAGATGTATAGGGACCGGAAAGAGTACTTCTGGTGGAATGGCATGAAAAATGATGTTGCTGAAGATGTCTCTCGATTCTTGGTTTGTCTGTAAGTTAAAGCTGAGGGACAGAAGTCTAAGGATATGTTACAACCATTACCCATACCAGAATGGAAATGGGAAAACATCACTATGGACTTTGTCACTGGACTTCCTAAAACATCTAAAGGCAATAATGCTATCTGGGTTATGCCTTATTGGGATCCGAGGATTACCTTGAAGTTCTGGTGAAGTCTTCTACATACTCTAGATACAAAGTTGACATTCAGCACTGCTTATCATCCTCAGATAGAAGGTCAGTCTGAGAGAAAAATACAAACTCTAGAAGACATGTTAAGTGCTTGCTCTATGGATTTCAAAGTTGGTTGGGATCAACACATAACGTTGGTGTAATTTTCCTATAATAATATCTTTCACTCCAGTATTTAGATGGCTCCTTATGAAGCTCTCTATGGAAAGAAATTCCGAACTACATCTTGGTGGGATGATGTTGGGGAAAGAAATCTATTAGGACCTGATATTGTTAATGAGAATGCAAAAAAGGTATGATCTATTAAAGAACACATGATAGCAGCTCAGAGTTGACAAAAAAGTTATGATGACAACCAAAGAAAAGAACTAGAGTTTTAAGTGGGTGATAAAGTGTTCTTATGAATATCTCCTTGGAAAAGAGTAATGAGATTTGAAAAGAAGGGCAAGTTGAGACCTAGGTATATCTGTCCTTTTGAATTACTTGATCGTATTAGGAAGGTAGCTTACCAATTGGCGCATCCACTGAATCTCTCTTAAGTTCACAATGTGTTCCATGTATCTCTCCTAAGAAAGTACATACCTGATCCTTCACATGTACTAAGCTCAGAAGATGTACCGCTGGAGCAAGATCTTTCTTATGAAGAACAACCGATATAGATTCTCGATCATAGTGAAAAAGTTCTACAGAACAAGACCACTCACTTGGTGAAAGTATTATGGAGGTACCACCAATTATAAGAAGCTACATGGGAGCTTGAGAATATGATGAGGGAGAGGTATCCTCATCTGTTTGTTATGAAGTGACGAATTTCAAGGGAGAAATTTATTTTAAGGGGGGTATAATGTAACACCCTGATATTTTATGAGAAGTATATTTTTTATGTCTTATGTTATATGCAACATCAAAGGAATCTATCACTACATACAACACTATCTTGGCTTGTGTTACACGCAATCGCGACCTTCCTCGATAGCATGTGTAGTACGCAATACTGGGTTTCACTAAACAACGATATATTGTTATAAAATTATTATGGACTAGCCGTTATGAATAGTATTAACTACATTTTGAATTTTATATCATTATTATTCATCTTACATATTTTCTAGAACATGGTGTGAGAACAAAATATTTTTTTCGGGTAAAATATGTATTTTTCAAAAAATACAGTTTTGCCGCCTTTTGATGGCGCACCCATTTTAAATCAAGTTTTTGACATGTTTATAAGTTCAATTTGACAAAATAAAATTATTCCCTAGAATCAGGATATAAAAATTTAATTTGGATAAATTTTTCATATTATTCTGATAACTTTCATATTTTAATGAATAGTAAAAACCTGCTATATTTTAATTAAAAACTACTTTTTTCATCACAATAATTTATATGGTTAGATTATATTATTAATTGTTTTTAAATTGTAATATAAAATTTTTTTACTATTTAATCCAATTTTGGTCACTGGAATTAATTTCACTTTGAAATTGGACATAAACAAGTGTCGATCTTTTGATAGTTCTTGTTTCTTAAAAACACGCTATTTGTTTTGATAATGGGAATTACTTTTAAAATTTACTAATTACACTTATATGTTTTGATTTTGGAAAAATAGACATTATTTTTTAATTCAGAATATCAAATATATCTTAGGCTGAATTTTTGGAATTTTTCTGAAAAACATCAATTTTTGATTAATAGTGAAACCACTTAGTGGTAGTTAAAAAACTGACTCTTTCATTTAAATGAAATTTTAAAACTTTTGTGAATTGAATTTCATAAAATTATAAATACATGTTTGTTATCAAGAAGTAAAATGTGGTTCAATAAGATGAAAATAATTTTGGTTGAATAGTAACTTTGACTTTTATTTAGTGCGGTTAAAGATAAATAGGGTAATTCAAGGTTAAAAGAATATTATAATAATTCAAAATTACCTTAACAATTGTCCTAACCTTATTGGATGAGTGTTGGCCGACCATGGGAATCCTTGGGTCGATTTTATGACCCCATTGAACCACTTGGTACTGATAATGACAATTTGGATTAATTAATTTAATGTAAAGACAAAACTGGCATTAACAACAATATTTTATTAATTAATTATTATAAGGAGTTATATAAATTATATTTTCGACAATAAATATTCATTGGAAATCTAAAAATATTTCCTACATGGTGTTTTTTTAAATTTTTAGACATCAAATATATTAAATTATTTGTGACACAATAATGATTCAGTATTTACCTCATTAATAAATGATTTAAATAAATAAGATTATAATGATTAACATATTATCCAAAACATGTCCAATTATGATTGGATGGTTTTATTTCAACCATGAGTCATCTTATCTTCATCTTTAATGGTTTTTTCACCTTTTGAAACCGAATATAAGTTTATAATAAAATAATATTTTCACACTTTCCAAAGGTGCACCTCTCCTCCCTTATAAAAGGGCACCTCCTCCCTCTCCTTTTGACACAACTTTGGGCCTTCAATCTCATCCAAACCCTACCCATTACTCCTCTAAACACACCTAGTAATATTCTAGAGGTCTTTTTCTTCTTCAAAGACCAACATTAGTGCCCTAAGAAGAGGTTTCAAAGAGGCGTGTCGAAGAAGAGGTAATATCCGTTACCGATTCTTTCAAATTTATTTCTTCTTCAACTTCTTCTTATTTAGTTATTTAATTATGAATTAACAACATCAGTACCACTCATATACTGATATATTATTATAAATATGAAACAACCCTATTTCACATTCTATCCATCCTACAGAAAATGAAATCACGGCGCGTGCATACGTACAGAATATCGTCTCCCGGCCATGGTGTAATGTGTTTTCCACCACCACATTACTTCGATGGGTATGATGGTGTAAAGAATAACAATATATGAATATTTTAAAGTGATATTAATTCTGAAATATTATACAAACACTTCAATATAATTCCATGATCATGGGAATGATATCATTGCTCGTGCGTACGTACGGCCTACCATCTCCACGATGTGATGCGACTTGTTCTACTGATCATCATTGAATAATGGTTATATAAATGAATTTAATGAATAAATATGATATATATTACATTAATAACATTCTTTAAATGATTTATCAATATCCTAAAACGAGGAGTAAGAATTTATTCGACAAAACATGCATAAGAACATAAAGCAATGATCACCCGAATAACAAGTAGCAATGAAATATTACTAATAAGAAGATAAGAATATGACCATATATGATATCATAACAATGAATATGATTCTATAATAATTAAATGACATTATTTAAATCATTATTCATTAGGTTCAGATACGTACAAATCATATCGGACATAAGGTAAGGGAAAATCTCGCAATCTCATTTTTATCCGAGATTTTTTATACTTTAGAATTTACTAGGAAATATTTATCATCCACATCCATGTTTCCTCAATATGTAATATTATTTCTATCATCCTACAATTTTTTAAATCCAATTTTACCTATTTTTGAAGTGTTAGTAAAATATATGAATGGAATCTTTTGTCATTTTCAGTACGAGATACTTTTTGACTTTTTCTACCAAAGTACGAGAAGAATGTTTTTTAACTTATATGGCATGAATGGATTTTTATAATTCCATAGAACATTATTTACATGAATAATCCTTTAAAAAATTTAAATTTTATTTTTAATTAACTTCTTTTAGTTTAAAATGTTATGACATGTTAAGAAAGGAAAAATGTTTTTAAAGTAGAAAGGATATTTTCCTCAAGAATGGAGTTCAAGTGTTTTATCAAAATTATTTTCCATATAAGATATTATAGGGTTATGTTTCTATCCCTATTATTAAATTTATTTTATTATGTGGTGATGGAATTATTTTTTTGAATTCCTTTATCTTATATGAATTGTTTTATGATGTCACGATGTTTAAGAATCCCATTTTTATTACATGGGTTAGGCTATGATGTATGATTTATGATTTTGTGGCACACATAAGAATGGTTTCTTTATGAGATGGGTGGGACCTATATCTCCCTCCAATGCATTGGGTAATAATTTATATATAATGATATATAAATGACTGGAATGGAAAGTTAATCCGGTTTAGTGATACAGGAGTGGAACGAGGAGTGAACTCATTTCAGAAATGGACTTTATCTTCTATGATGGTCTTGGAAATGAGCCTTGAATAATATGAAATTATTTTCTATGATTATGTGTGTATGTCACAGAGTTTCATGTTTTGAGTTATGATTATTGGGATTACATTTCACTATTATGATTTACCCCATGTTAGGATATTATGATCTATTTTGCAGGTTATGATTTTCAAAATGTTATGTTCTTATGAAAATGATATTATTGATATTGCTTTTTTTTACACTTACTGAAAATTTGAGCTCACCCTTTTGTATGTTTTCTTTTCCCCAGGTCAGGAAGAAGGGTATTATATAGGATATTCTAAAAGGAACTCTAGATATGATGAAATAAATGGGATACAATGTAGATGATTTATGAACCAGTTGTTTATGTTTCTTAGTTTGTAAAGACACTATACCTATACTGTCCTATCATGGTTTTGTTATATGTTGTAGTAAGTATGCTTCAATTATGAAGTAATAACCAAGTATGTAAAGTATGGGTCGTTATAATTTTTGTGGATTTTATGGCTATGAGTTTATATTTTTCAACACTATGATGGATATGGTAATGATTAATAAAATTTTTTCAATTGTGTTTTTCATTATGATATATGGATGTAAGAGAATTTTTATGTTAGCTATTATGGGTCTAATTTTATTGGTGTTATGTTCACACTAATAATATTTTAAGTGGTTTTAGTTATCATTGGATGCTTGTTGATATCATCTATAAATGAGTTGTTTAGGGTGACATTGTTAACATTATAACCAAAAATAATGGGTGATATTGATCACTACATATGAGTAAAATTCTCTCCATGTGTATAATTTTATGGGTATATTGTGCTAATATTTGTTGTGAATAGTTTTTGGTGTGTATTTTAATGTATCCTTATTCACAATGAGACCCTAAAAAATTTAATGTCTTCAGTACTATATAATGAAGTCAATAATTTCAGCCATTTTAAGTTGAGAATATAGGGGATTGGTTTTCTTTGGTTATATTGGTAACTATATATTTCAATTTTTATATACTTTTATAGGAAAGGATATTAACTTGGGATATCTTTTGTGGTGGAAATCTAGTTTTATTCTCATAAATTACATGGGACATATAGTAATCCTGTGGAAATAATGATTAATTAAATATACAAGGCAAGTAGACCTATATGTTCATATATGGCTAGAAGAATAGTATATATATGACCAATATTTCAGTGGATTATAAGGTGGCACCAATGGGATACTCAATTTCGGGTTGGAGATTTGACATATATCATTGGAAAAAAAATTATATGATTGGCATATGGGTGATATACTTTACCTTTACATGATTAATGTGACATTTTATGTGTTAATGTTATATAATATTTTATATATCACATTTTACTCTTTTGATATTATGACATCATGAATAATTTTTATATTATATATATCTTGTGGCTATTGTTAATATTTTTAATGGTTATGGTCTCCAAACTATCACCTTCATGTCCTTAGATTATTGGTGGTAGGGACTAAAATATAAGAATACATAACGTAAGATAGTTTCTCTATATCAAAGGTACCGCTAATGAATTTTAGGACATGGATTATATATAAATTGTCTAATCATTCTTTGGTAAATCTTGTCACACAGACCCTGACTCATCAAACAGTTCTTAGGTGAACCCACTAGGAACACATTATCTTCCTCAACAAATTCAAAAGGACACAATTATCATTCCATGTTTCCATTATCATTGATTTTAACTACCACTATTTTTTAATTTATTTTTTGAACCTATATCATCCCCTGCCACACTAGCTTAGAAACTATAAGAGATTACTCATTAATCATTGTCTAGTATAGGGGTAACCTAAATCATTTCCCATAAAATTATTTAAAATTTTCATTAATATTTTTGAGAGGAAACTATTAATAAATGAAATACCAAATAATATTAGGAGACTATATCAAATATTACAAAAATTAAATTTGAATTCTTGTAATATATACTCAAGAAAATGAACATCCTTCTTGATGTATCCATCCAACTAGTGGTGGAATATGGTACTCAAATACATATAGGTCCCAAAATACTCATGAAAGATCCTTATAAAGTGGAAAATAAATTCATTGTTTTGGTTTTAGATAATCAGCATGGTCATCCCAATAAATTGAATTGTCTTTTGAATATATACATTTCCCAAATCACTAGTCAACTCAACATATAAATGAAATGAAATGTATATACATGGTCAATAATCCATTGGTCGCCCAAATAGAATCATCATATTTCAATAATTATTAAATTATAATCATAAAAAACATTGTTATGATATCTGACATTGAATCTAGAATCTCAATAAGATGGCTTGATCTTGAAATGTCCTATAATAAAATCTTCACCTTTAAATAATAAAGGCACTGATAAGCGAAAAACAAAACACCCTACTTTATATGAAAACATAAAAACTAATGTATTTGACTCAAATATGAATTCATAATACTAATATTATCCTTCAATGGGGAGGTTTGAAACTCTCCCAGTACATCGTCATGCATAAACAAAGGAACCATTTTCTTTCCCCTAAAATAGGATGATGTGATCCTAATTATCTGATAATCCCCCAGCTGTGTCCAATAAAATTTTTAACCTATATAGCCAACCAATAAATATATCCAAGATTGTATTCCTTCATCTAGTGAAGATATATAGAGTCCAACACCATTAATTAATGGTATAAAATATCTCCTTCCACTACAAAATTAATGTGTAAGGAATCTAACTGCTCGGACACTTTCTCTATTCGCTAAAAATATTACTTTCTACAACGGGAATCAATTATTACATTTATCTTACCTAGTGTATGGAATTTCTAAATGTCATATTCCTACATAAGTTTATGTCACTATGTATTCCTCAAATATAGATCTATTAATATAAATATATGCTTGATGGTATTTTGATCCATATTTTCCTGAAACTAGTCATCAAGAAGATAATATCTCCATGATTTCAAGGAAAATACCACTATTGTGCATCCATGTCATGAGATACATCATACTACTAAAGTGGTCTCAAATTATTGTTCTCATAAGAAATCACAAATATTATATTAATCATCATGAATCCATGATTATACCTAGTTGCAATACAATTTTCCTCATATATCAATCTTTCCTTAGGAAACTAGAAAAATAAACCACTAGTTACCATCATTTTTATCTCTAAAAAATCTGTAGAAATTCTCATACCATATTAAAATCTTCTCAATTTAGTTAAGGTCTATTATAGATGCTAAAATTTGTTATAATACATCAATAAATATCATTTATTTTTTTAAAGAAGAATAAATATCATGTAATAAACTACTAAACAAAGGAAACTATACAGTACAACCACCATCTTTGGAAGGCCCCAATCTATAAAAAACTCAGTATTTATATCATTATGAGAAACACCAACATGCAATATGAAATTAATGAGGATTTGAAATTTTTGAATCACGAACACTAACATTATGAAAATTATATACATATAATTCTCAAAGTATATGTTTGAGATGACCCTTAAATTCAATGTTTCATCCCCTTGTATACAAGAATAAATTATGATTTTATTAATGAGAAGTACCTTTTTATTTACTAGGTATGGATGAAAAAAATGTTACATGAGTCCTATTTATATTTTAGGGATTTTTTTCATGAAAAATTTGTTAATAATATTTAAATGTGATATTAGAAATACCTGAAACTATCGTTGGGATATATTAACCATAAATATAAAGTAGATGGTAATGAGATCATAGATTAGTACTTCCGAACCACGTCACTCCTTTCAACAATTCAAGGAGATCTTTCATCCTTATAAAAGTGTATTTTTTAATTAATACCACCTTAACCACATGGGGATTATCAAAATATGGGATTATGGTTCTATACTCTTTAATGGAGAATAGAACTTGATATGTCAAGAGAGAGACAGTGGTTTTAAAAATTATATTCTCAAAATATCCTCCAATTGTACCCTCATCTCACTATGAACATTCAAGGACCTCAATTATGTTATTTAAGAAGTCTTTGACATCTTGATGTGAAAGATGATATAAAAATATTCCTCACATTGAAGGGTTTCAACCTAGTTCTTTATGTAGCTAAGAATAAATATACCCATCTAACACAACAGGTATCTAATATTCCATAATTATGGTGGTGTAAATATCAAATAACAATAACTTATGGTTAACATATTAGGTTATAGAAGGGGTTTTCCTAGATCATCCCATCAGAAGGATCCAATTACTGGTTATAGTAAACCTCTAACATTCTTATTACAGACATATAAATCTACTATAGAAGAAATATACATAAACATATATTAAAGTAATCTTTTCGAGCATGATAAAAATGTTTTAAGATCTCATCTCTTCCATGATTAGTACCTAAAAATATCATTTAGAAAAGGGTGACCTCACACTATCGATGGATGAGAGTAAGAGTATATTCAACTTTGGTTGAAGGTTCTAGTTGAAGAGTTCTATATAGAGCTATATTTGGATCTCTATCTCATGAATAATATATTCCCTATATAATTCAATATTTTTGTAGGTTTCAATATGTATTTTTGAGGTATTAAAAAATATAAAAATAATCCCTCAAAGTATATTGGAAACTAGTAGCTTGAATACCTCTGTAAACAAAATCTAGAATCTACGATATCCCCCTAAACCTTCCGCAAATCATGTCCCACCAAGATATGGAATTCAGTTAATAGGATCATATTATAATCCTCCCCATGTTTCTCAACCACCACTAGATCTTTTATCATTACAACCATTCAAAGTTCCACCATATATACCTTAGAGAGGTCCCTAGTCTCTATAGTGAACCTATCATAAAGGTACATCAATAGTGTTACCCTATATATTCAGAACTACCTTCCTATTTTGGAACAAAAAATCTACACAAATTTTATTATCATATAAAATATTCATATCTCCACACATGGTTGATTCATTAAAAAAATAATCAATTTCCTAGAACTGGTATCATGACCACCGTTGTGACTGTCTCTAATGAAGTGATCCTAAATGTTTTTTTTCATCTAACTACTTCCAATTACACTTCTCTAGAAAACATTAACCCAACTACATCCTTTATATATGGCCCTAATAGAAAACTAAAAATCAAAATTTATATCTCTAAAATTCATTTAAATGTGGTAATTCCCATAAGTGTGGCCCTATATATAATATCAAATTATATTTCCTACACAAACATCAATTCTCATTGATAGAAAATATGAATAACATCTGAGGAGTTTCTTATAAGATCATTTAAAATTATTGTATACTAGAACACTATCATGCATCCATGTTTTAGATCATTAATATATTATTCTCATACAATACATAACATTGTTGGATTGTACACCTTTTTAAATTATTAGAATAAACGCTGACCAAGATAGAGTATTCATATTGTGAGTCTCTTGGATGAGTAACCTCTAATTTTCTATTACACAATATTTCAGGCTCAAAGAAAGAACCAGCAACATTTATTGGGATTTTTAGATTTGCGAATACACATGTGAAGAAGAATCCAACCAATATACTATGACCTGTAGAATTTATTCACCTCAACACCTAAGAAGATTAATTCACAAAAACTCCTAGACTTCGCTCAACATATCTTTATAACACTTTTTTTGTGATGACTACTATCAGTGGTCTGTGTGGATGCACACTCTAATCAAATATTATGGGAAAACCCACACAATTTTTCCTCTAAATTGAAACCATGATATTCAACTGTTCAATAAATGGTGGAAAACTTACTTTTATGGGATCAACACAACCCTGCCTCAAATGTTGAGATATCCATCTATACATTGGCAACATGTTCTTGATATGATGGTCTGGTTATTATTATATCAAATATAAAATTTTTGAATCAATTATATATGAAATGAAAATACATATAATCAACTATAAAATTCATTTATAACAAAATTTAAAGCCTAAAAATATTTTATTATATTTTTGAGTTAGCTAAATGGATATGAGATTCTGGGAAAGTGGTTATACCATCCACATACACAAATCATTAGGTTACATTATCTATTAACTAAACACAATAAAAAGTAAAACCAATACCTCTATTAGCCAAAAACATTCCAAAAAACTACTAATTTAAATGTATATCCCTTAGAATCATAACTATGATATAATAATTACATGTACCAAGCCACCAATACCCCACTTAGGCTAATATTAAAAACACTTTTCCCCTCCAAGACCTCCATTAGTAATATTAAAAAATGTGGGTATTTATACAAAAATGAAATATATAACCACATATATCCAATATAATATATATTTATAGTAACTAAAATACACTTAATTAATATTTTTTAGTAATACATGAAAATGAAGATCGAAAATATCCCAATAATGTAATTTAAACTAGTCCCTATAAATAAATGTTAAATTAAAGTGTTTTAATCCCATTGAAAATAACAACACTAACTAACTAAGTCATATGAACACATCACCATTATAAAATTGGAATCTAAACACTATAAATGAATGTCAATGAGATGTTATGTGAACTATATCCACCTCCACTGTAATCTCCAACAAACTTGCAATGTCTATAGTGACATAACATGTGTGGGACCAAGGCTTGAGTATGGTAGTATATAAATAAACATAAAAATATTACAAAAAAACACTAATGAAAAAATGATATAATTCCATCTCAATAGGTTAATCCAAGACATGGAATGATGAAATACTTAATAGAGACCTTGAAAGTCTTCATTCATTATATATTATCTATACGAAAGTCAAACACTCTAAGAAAACCAAATTACCTAGAATGACAGAAAACCAAAGCACATGAACCACCTAACATACAATACTACCCCATTATCCCTTAGTTGTAGTAGTAGTATGTGATCTATACCACACTAAATAATGTATGTTTGTAAAGGGGGTACAGACCTAATTGGAGAAGCCACTCCTAAGCACGTATAATGTCCATCATTCAATGAGGTTACCTAACCTATAAGTGGAGGACCCCCACCATGTTAATAAAAATATTAAAAAATCCACTAACTATATTGATGTCCCTGAAATTAGAATTATTATACTATAATGGGGTTACTAACCTTATGTCAATTTTAATCATATTTCCCATACTTTATCGTAGTTATTAAAGATAAATAGAACTATGAATAAATTAATGATTAAAAAATATAATTCCTTAATGGTGGAAAAAATATCATCAATTTTTTATGTAATAATGACAAAGAAATACTTTTTTTCTATAGTCAAACTATGGGAATAAAAAATCTAGAATACATAGAACATTAGGGTACACAGGTTCTACTCTATGGTACATGGCATATATATATTTTTAGAATAATACTCATTCCACAACAGTATAATTATCATTTGATCAATATAAATTATGTTTTCATGTAGAATATACGGTTTTTCAAAAAATAAGTCAAACATAATTTGAACATACATGGATATTCATGTAATTTATCGATGTACATGACATGTTCTCTCTAAAACATGTTATGAAACTACATCGGATGGTAGAAAATATTTTAAGTATATAATGATTCATTCATCCAAAATTGTGGGTCATTTTCATTAACAAACATAGAATATGAGACCTCATGGAATCATAAAATGTGATCCTTATACACTCAAATTAACCTCTTTGGATGTACACATCATGTTTGATAGGTAACACATCATACTATTCTAATAAGTTTTAATGGATTGTAATCGAGTACAAACATACCCATATGATCCAAAAATACATGTCTTCTAACTCATAGTAAACCTCTTGTGAAATTTATAGAAACATATAAATACATTAATTGTAGTTTTTGAAATACATGGCATGTAACAAATGAGATTATCTAGAATGTTATTAAGAATTACAAATCATCAATGATTACCTCCTCATGATTCATGATTTCACATCCACTATTCAAAATTACTCTATCTACCTTACATCTTATTAATTTCATCAATTCATAATAACTCTCCATAATATCACTAATCAAACACATAAACTCTTTTCATCAGAATTACATCATTCTATAAAAGTACTTTCAAAATACACATCAGATTCTCCAAACATTCCACTTCCACTATACATGAACAAGAAATCTAAATACACCAAAAAATATTAACGAAAAATGAAAATAAAATTCCATTTTGTGATGATAATAGACAAATGAATAAATGATGGTGTACAAATAATAATATGACCACCAAAATAATGGTTGTTTTTAACATTCATTAACAGACATTCGAATAAGAAAATAATGTTGTTTTATGGGTTGATCACATATTTTCCTCATCTAATTTCATTATTAATCATTATTTATTTAATTATAATATATAATTTTTATATGTAATTATATATGGAAAATTATTATTACAAATCACATAATATTTGAAGAATGAATTTAACATCAACAACAAAATTCACTAGAAAAATAATCATATTTGTTTCTATATATAATAAAAATAAAAATTCATAAAATGTTTAATAATGTAATTTTACATGAATTAATTAAAACATACTAACATGGATTTATTGGGTAAAAATAATCCTTTTATAATGATTAATGATATTTAATTTTATTATCATTTATTCATTTAATAATATATTTATCAAGAGGAATATAAAAATCCACTCATGTGGTGTAGAATCAATGAATGCGGAAGAATCAAAAGTATTAATTTCCAAGATAAATGAATAATAGAATTATATTAAATAATAAATCTATATCTCTTCATATTCATTGATTAATCCATGAACGATACCATAAATCACAATGAAAAGTGGTTATTTCTCTCAATGGAAATCCTCCAATTTCAATGGATACTATTCCAAAAAAACTAAATATTTTAAATACAATTAATAATTAGTATATGTTTTCAATTAATTATATTTTAGTTACAAAAACGACAAAAAAATATTGATTATATCCCTAAATATTATAAATAAGTGATATTTCTCTTCTAGTGGGAAACCCTCATTCAAGATGCAATAGTGGTGTCAAAATTTTCAATCAGGAATCCATTTAGGTTTTATTTAATGTTTCCACATGAATAGATAAAATAACATATTTATAGTATTATTTATTTTTTGAGCACCATTATTAATATAATAAAAATCAATCATTGGATCCAACTTATTAAATTTCTAAAAAAATATTCAAAGGCTTTTATATTAAAAATCCATGCCAGTTTAGATATCACGCCCATTTGTATTGAGAAGCACCCATCCTCCTACAATCTATATTAATTTAAAAAAACATTTTCCTCATACAATGATACTATTAAATACATTGATAAAAACTCTTAGCCCTATCCCTAATGAAATTTTCTAGTCAAATTTCCCTCCTATAAATTATTTAGACTCAATTATATGTAGGGGATTCAAACAAAAATTCCAAGGATTCAAAACTCGTGTCTTCACATTTCAATTATCTTATTACCCCATCTATAATGTAAGTGATCATTAAAAGTAACCCTAAACATTAGTTTCAATATGAACTAATTATTTTATAAAATTTAAATATTTTTCATTTACTTCTTAATTTTAAAACACTTCTAAAAATTCATTCAGTCATGGGGGTTTTACACTACCTAATGAATGATAATGTTTCATTTTACACACATTCCTTTTTAAAATATACATAAAACTATAATTTTTTATTGGTAATAAAATTAATAGTCAAATTATATAATTTATAATATTTTTTAATGATAACATATTCCTTTTAGTAAAGAGAGTGACAATTAACATTCATATCCACTTTTATCCATCTAAAATAGTGATACCAAGGACAACTTGAGAAAGTAAAACTATCTTCAAAATGATTTAACTACCTTTCATTTGAAATGTAATGAAAATAATAATTCTATAATTTTTTAGCCTATGGAACCATTTAAAAGTGACCTATTAACATTACTAGTTGGTTTAAATTTTTGGGGTACTTTGAACCCAACAATATCATAATGGATTATTATGAGAATATTAATTTATTAAAAATATAAAAAATAATAAAAAAAGATTATATAGACAAAATAAATGTTCGAGAGTATTTTAAATAAAAATTTATTTATTTTAAATTGACAATTTAGGATTTTAGTAGTGTATATGAAGCAATTAATGATATTAGTTTAGGGCATATTTCCACTCATTCTCACTCATGTTATGAATTATATGTTACTATATTTCTCCATCCATTCATATATATTTCATTATTATATGAATTTTAGTGGACCATGCCACACTAGACCATTAATATTTTAGTTTTTTATGTTAGAGGTGTTCCAAAGTAGGCTTAAGGAGGTTCTAGGAGTTTTTAGTGGAGAATGGAGGTGCCGAAGAGCAGCAATTAAGAATTCGGATCATGTAATGTTTACTCTATGTGAAGTAATGGTTCACATTTTTTGAATCCAGATAGTTTATGGAATTTTTTATGTATTAGGTGGAATCCATAATTTTGATTATATTTAATGTCATTTTAGTACATTACTTGTTATAATTAAAGGCTAAGCTGAAATCATTTTTGTTGTAAGATTCAAATCATAAAAACCCCTTAGATTACACATAATGTAATAGATAAAAGAGATGAAAAAATAAATATTATGGTTTTTTTGTCCATTTATCATCCAAATTACCTTTCATTATTCCTTTACCACTCGAATTTTGGTATAGAATTTGGCACATTTATAGGATCTTTTACCCCCCTTCGTGGAACTTTGATTAATTGGATCTATTTGACCCCCCTTGTAAATTCGGGATAAGTACGTATCCCTTCATATTTGTTTTCTTCTATAATTATATTTTACATTAAATAAGTTGTTGTGATTTTGGTTTAGGGGGTGTTTTGGGTTGTGTTTTTATGATCTTATGTTGTTGTGTCAGATGATCGATAGTTTCCCAAGTGTAGTTGTGGTTTATATGTGTTTATTATTCACCCTCATAGTGCACAACGAGTCATAGATAATTCATTAGGTTAATACCCCCTCATTTATATTTATTATGTATCATGTGGTAGGGGATACTCTTTTTAATCTATGGGATATATTTTTTCAAGATTAATTTGAATATGAGGAATTAGTTAATTTATATTAAAGGGGAAAAGTAGAATGACTTGTATGTTTTTACAACATTTATATTATTGTTATATAATGGATTGCACAAGATTTATAAAAAATTCAAAATTTGAGTCATTTGAGGATTTTTTTAAACTTGAATTTATGTTATTTGATGGTTGGGCATGTTGTTATGGTTTTAGAAATTACCAAAAAATAAAAAAAAAACTTAATCCCTAACATTTGGATAATAAAATCATTTCCCATGCATTATAGATGCTATAACATCTCCATTACAATAATGTGAACTAGGATAAAAGTCATTTGTCAAAATCTATAAAATAATATTTTTTGTGTTATTATATGTGGTATTCTTTTCGGATGATGTTGTGTAGTGGATTTGTTGTTTAGGCATATGGGGATGAAGAATTAGTGGATGTGCTTTTTTGGGTGGGGGAGTGTCATTTTTTGGCCTCACATTATTGGTATCACTGTGGTTAATGTCTTTCCATGCTATTAGGGTAGTGATGTGGTAGTTGTTTGGTCATGCTTATGGGGTTTTAAGGTTGTTGATATTTGGCTTTTATTTTTGAGAGGTGAGGTGGTGGTTGTTTGGGTATGATTTTGTAGTGATGTGGGGATTGTTATTTGTCTATGACTTTTTGGAGGTGTTTAAGTTGTTTTTGGGAAATTATTTTTGGGTTGGGGGTGATGCTACGATGGGGATAATGATATTCTATTTATTTGTGGATTTATTATGGTATATTCCATGGTAGTCATGGAATAATTATTTAACAATTTCTGAAACGAATTGATGAGGTTTAGTTAATGAAAATGAAATGAAAAAAAATAATAAAGTAGGGTTATGTGGTCATATATGGTTGATTCTATAAAATGAAATGAATGTGATGGATAATTGAATTGGTTTGTGGTGTGAGTTGTTTCTTATGGAATGTAAGATGTTATGATTTTAGAGGTGGAAATGAAAGTGGATATTTTGTGACTTGTTTAATGTTTGTTTGTGAACCCATAGGTTGGCATTGTGTGTTCCTATATGATCATACTTTTAAATTCATTTTTATTTCTATATTCACCCCACCCACATCAAGAATTATGATTCCACACCAATATAGTCATGCGGTGTGTGTTTTTTCCAATATCCTAGTGATGAGGATTAATGATTTGATACCCTCTCTTCCCCACTCTCTATAATAGGATATTAGATAAGAACTAGATGTGGTGTTCAGATGTATCTTAGGGAACTAGGTGATGGATCAAGTGTATTCAGACAATATTTGACATAGCACTGGTTTCTATGGATAGGTTGATATGGAGTGAGGTGGATTCTAGAGGGGTTTGTTCATTGTAGGAGAAGGTAATTAGGTTGATTTCATTCATGTACATGATACACTACTTCTCTAGTTGCGGTTGTGATGTGATGTACCAAGTGTTTTTTAGAGATATGTGACATAGTCATCAGTGTGGGATGGTGAGCCTATGTGTTTTCAGAATGATGTGGTGTGAATGGGATTGAGGGATGATATTGTATTTGGATGAAATGGGAGTGTTATGATATACAAATATGGGTTGTGAGGGAAGCATTTCAAAAGGAAAGTAGTTTGGTATACATATTTTCAATGTGACTCTTGTTATATTATATTACATGGATTTCATTTTATTTATCCTGATTTGGTGAGGTTGGGGAGGATCGTTGATCAGCTTAGGTTATGTTGGTTATGTTATGTTTCTCCTGGGAACATAGAATTCTTCATTCGCATGTAAATGAAAGTCATTGTTTTTTTACTGAGTATACCTCTATGAACACCCAATATATATAAAACTATTTGGAGAATTATATGATATTTATGTGGACTATGTTGGATGTTACTAGATTAGACATTTGTTGATTTTTTTCACTGCATTTTTATTACTTTTGGGAATTTACTTTTTCGATTTTTTCTGTATTAGTGATGTTTATACAAGCATGTGGGATGGTTTTGGTTTCATTTTATATTCTTTCATTCATTTTTTTTTGGTTAGTTCATCTATCAATAGATACTAAATTAATATGGAGGGTAATGCCTCCTATTTTATATAATTTTTATTCCCTCGATGTTAATCTCCATCATCGGTCTTAATGGTGGCAGGAATTGGGGGTCATTAACTCCCTCTCGATATTGTGGAATCCTTAAAAACATGGGGATAGTAAATTAAGGTATCCTAGGTGATGGTTAAGGTAACTGATGGATTTTAGACTTTGGAGAAATAAATATTTCATTAGTTCATAAGGTATTACTTTATTTTGACCTTAGTGCATGATGTTGGATGGGGATGTGGGCTAGGACATAAGAATTCAAGGCCACTCATTATCTTGAGCATGGAAATAGAGATTATTGAAAAACCAAGTGATATAGACCAATTTTCATGTTAGAGACAAAGGATAGGTGAATTCATCCCGATGAAATTTTAACTATCAGATTTTTGTTTAGTTGGGAATGCTAAAAAATGAATTAAAATGAATGAAAATAAAGATTAAATTTTTCTCAGACTTAGGAATTTATTTTTTCCTTTTCATATATAGACCATTTTCATGATCTTTTTATGGATGTGAAAATTGAATTTCACTATGATTATTCTACTGATCACTATAATGTTAATCTATCAAAGGAGGACAAGTCTTGGTAGAGGGAATTGTGTTCTTTTCTATGGGAAGATTTGGGAAAGTATAGGGATATTGTTTCAAATTTGGGGACAAAGAGTTGGGCGGAAAAGCATGATATTACTTTCCACTAAATATCTTCCCTAGTGGGATATTAGTATCTTTTAAAATATTATCAAATGTGTAGAGATGTGCTCAAGTTTTGTATGTTATATCCAGGGGAGCGGAAGGGGGAGATGTTTCCTAGATTCACTTTTAGAAATAGTTCTATGTTGGATTCCAATATTTGTCCATGAAATAGTAAATAGTTTGGAGGTTATTTATAATATACAAGGGGATTATGTTAGTGTGGGAGTTATGAATGATGTCAATAGTCCATATGTGTTTTCCCAATATATTTTTCCAGATTATAGTCTCATGCAAGATGTCTTAAGGAGGCAGTTCATCATTATTTATAGTATCAAATGTCTTATTTTACATTTCCAATATAGATGGAGTTATTTAAGAAGGTGAATTTTATTGAGATAATGTACTTGTGTAGAGTTTTTTTTGATATGGGATCCAGAAAGATTTCATGATGATAAGTGTAGTTATTTGAGGGTCTCTAGAACCATGAACATCTTGATTTCAACCTATGGGTATTACACCATATAATATTCATTTTTAAACATTGGGGATATTTTTTTTCATTATCTTCATGGTTAAATTATTCTGGAGTACTTTTTTATTTGAGTTTACATCCATCATTGTAACTAGATCTCAATGGTCCTTCAAGTTCAATATGGTGGATATTGATAGGTTCAACACCATCCTTAAAAGAATCTTTCAATAAGACAATTTCAACAGAAGGATAAATATGAATATCCTCTACCAATGGGATTTGTGGTTAGAAGATTCCATCCTCAGGATTTCCCTAATGTTTAGAGACCTCAAACTGATCATTTTATTGGAATTCATTATTAGCATAGTGGAAGAGGATCTGGGCTTGGATAGTTTCACACAGTGCAGGCAGAGCTGCTTGAGGGGGAAAAGATCATTAGAGGTACGATCAGTTTGTTTAGTATACTATATTGTGCATTGTTAGGTTATATATTTTCATACTAATTTGTTTCTCCCATTCTACTATGTTCTCTATGACTAAACATGTAGAATATTTCTATAAAACTAGTATTTAATATACTAATTGGAGGAAATAAAAGGTTTTGGATGGGTATCAGTGATGCAAACTGATAATGGGGCCACATCAGAACAATGGATAACTTTTATTCTTAAAAATTCATCCATAAAATTTCATTCTCAACATCAAATTTTTTTATTCTATATGTGTATTCATCTACCACTTCTTGAAAATACTCGTTTTCTCATATGTGGATGGCAATAATGTGTTTTTTGTTGTTGAGATGGGGATGTGAGGTGGGAATTATATGTATGGATCCACTTATTTTTTGTATAATTTATCAGTGGAGTAACATAATTCTAGGATAGTAGAGGTTCATGTGATTATTATAATTTTTTTAGATGTTTTTTCCAAGGAGTTTGTGACGCTACCCACTCGGCATGTTGATGAGTTTAAGAGAGACTTGTATCCATGTGATTCTCTAATTTATATGGATAAATACTAGATAACACCATCTATGTGGAACGAGTCAATGATTCATATTATTATCTTATGTATAAGGGTTTCATCTAGCAGTTTGTGTTTTCATGGGGTGCTCTAGTGTTGTTCACTAAGGAGGCAGATGTTAAAATGATGTTGTGTATAGACTACCATAGGTTGCAAAATGTGACGGTTAAGAACCATTACCATATTTTGAAGATAGATAATCTCTTCAACCATTTTAGTGGGGTGATTTGGTTTTCTATGATAGATCTATGGTCTAGATATCACCAGTTGAGGGTGAAGGAGGGTGATATTCTGATGATTTATTTTAGATAACTGTATGGGAACATAGAGTTTCTAGTCATTCAATTTTTTTATGAATTTACCATCCATGTTCATTGGTCTTATGAACTCATTGTTCTGTGAGTACCTAGATAGGTTCTTCATATTATTATTTTGTTATATCTTTATATACATGAAGTTAGAATAAGATCATGATGATTATCTTAGATTCATATTGTAGGTTCTTCAACACCAACAATTTTATGGAAGGTTATCCAGGTGTATGTTTTTTAAATGAGAAGTTCATTTCTATAGACATTTGGTGTATCAGTAGGGTTTGGAAGTAGAACAATCAATTTTCAAGATATATGTTTCTTTGTAATCTAATATGATCTTTCGAGTGTTTCATAATTTTCTGGGTCATATAGGATAATACTGGAGGTTTTTTCCTATTTTTTATTGAGTGGAAACCTTGTTATTACATTGATTACTAAATTATAATATTTTATTTGGATTTATGTGTTCTAAATAGAATTCAATTAACTAAACATAATGTTGGCCATTGATTCTATTTTCCATTTTCCTGATGAGGGTGTGATGGTTAGGCGTCTTACATGATTTTCATCGGGGAATGTGATAAATTTTGATGTATTAGAGTTAATTTTTCTCTAATAGGTCTCCAATGTTTCATACCCATTTGTGTAACTACTCCACCCATGATCTAAATCTTATAGTTTTTCGTTTTTTTAATGTTTTGGTGGAATTAAATCATTTTTTAGCTCTTTATGGTCTTCATGGGTCACAAGATCTTAAGGAATAACATTCCTCACCATGATCAGAATTTATGGAAGTGGATGTGGATGGAGTTAATTTAGAATATTATTTTCAGATCTCGTTCCCCTTAGAAAAATTGAATGTTTTGTCAAACACATTGTGTAGGAATTCGATGAGAGATGTTGTCCCTGAGATTGAGGATTCCTTGAGAGTAATGGAGGCTCTAGTTGACTCTCACATAGAGGAATGTTTGGATGATTTAATATTCAATTTATTTATATGAGAGTGTTATCTTATCTATTGAGGGAGTAATAGGAGTCTTAGTTGGGAGACTCATAAGAATTTTTGTTGCACAATCATGTTGTTCAAGGTGATTCTATAGATGGATGGTGAGAGGATGGTATCGATTGGATGTTATTTCATGGAATATATTCTTTCTATTAGGGTTGAAAGTCGGATACCATCATTAAACTAATAACTCACCTTTAGTGGTACTGCTAGGAGTTTCAATGATGTTCTATGGTTTGAGGATATAGTTTTAGTGTCCTAGGATAAAATGTGATATGGTAGAGTTAGTGGTAATTTGTTTTATTTTCATTAGGTAATGGATTGGCATCATGTTCCAAGTGTATTATTGCAAACATTGGATTATCTTGAGTGGAAATTGTATGACATCATGTTGTTTTTTTTAACAATTTACCCTGATCTCAGAGAGGTTGTCATTCTATATTGGTGATCATCAACCATTCGATGAAATAGGTTCACTTTTTATTGATCAAGGAGTATATAATGGAGTATTATTTGGGTAAGATATCTTTGAATCTTTTTGTTCCATTTAATTGAGTTTCAAGGTCTATTATCATAGATAGGTAATCATTTTTTCCCTCATGAGTGTAGATATGATTAAAAAATGCTTTTGAAAATCAGTTATGCCATAGGACTACTTTAAAACCTCAGACTGATGGGATGATGGAGCAGACATTCCTAAAGTTGGAGTATATGTTGAGTGTGTGCATCATAGACTTCGGTAGATCACGGGTTATAAAATCTCACTTGGTTGAGTTTTTTTTTTGAAAATTTATCACCCTTTGATTTTAATGAATCCATTTGAGTATTTATATGAAAGACAATTTAATTATCTATTATGTTGGATATATGTTCAAGAGGTATTAGTTCTTGGGATCTATGTGGTTTATAACATAAAATAAAAGGTTCCTCTTGTTTTAATAGGAAGAAAGCAGCATACGATGGGTAAAAGTCTTATTTAAATCATAAGAGGATTCCCATGATGTTTTAGTTTTGGGACCATGTATTCTTAAGGTTTTCCCATTGATGTGGGAAGTGGAGGTTTGTTATTTTTTTAAGCTTTATCTATGGTTCGGTGAGTCCTTTACAGTGATGGGGTTAGTAATCGATGTTTTTTATCAGTTGGTGTTTCCATCGTTGCATGAAAAGATCCAAATATTCTACCACATCTCTCATCTTCATCGACATCTTCGTGATGACTCCCACGTCATTGAATGGGGATAGTTGAATATCAAGGAAGACACAATATTCGTGGAGTGTCCATTAGAGATCGAGGATATCCAAGAGAATGTATTGTGACAATATATCATTCCTTCGGTTCATGTTTTGTAGTGGAATGGTGGAATAGATATGATTACTTAAGAGAAAGATATGTAAATGTGTGCCTAGTACCCAGAACTATTTTGAGTTTTTCCTTTCTGTGTTTTTTTGAGAAATGATGTTTGAGAAATTTTTATATTATTTATTAAGATTTATTCCCTTGTTTTTTATGTTTTATGCCTCATAAATATTCGACATATTAAATTAGGAGGACCTGATTCCAATTCGAGATAAATTATACAATGATAAAATTAAACTCATGTGGGTGAGTAAGTGTCTCATTGAGTGGATGGTATGATGAAATTGTGGATAAAACTCTATTATCTATGCTTTTAAGAAGCTATGGTGAGTTGGTTGTCGGGGTTGTGGGTTTGGACTAAACTGAGGTTGAGATTGTTGTTTGGTAGTGTAGTTGTGTGAGAGGATGTAGTTTTTATCTTTATGGTGATGTGGTTGTGAAAGATATTTTTTGGTCATTTTTCTTGTCACATTTGGATAGGGTTAGCGATTGATGTATGAAATGATCCATGAGATGTACCTCATGAGGTGGTTTTTTAACCAATTTCCTAATGGGAGTGGTTTTTCATTCATGAGGGAGATAATCATATGAGAGATATCAGATTCAACATCTCATTCCTTCCTGGCCAATTACACTGCTTGATCTGGTTGGTTGAGGTGTTTTGGGTGAATCTTTAAGTGGTTATAGTAGATTTTATTGGAGAATAGGATGTGAAGCATACCCACTACTGGGAATTCATGTCATGTAATGTTTACTTGACACGAACTGATTATTAACATCTTGTGGAGTTGGATGGTTCATGTCTTATTTATGAGTAGAGGGAGAATCTATGATATGGATTACGCATCATGTAAGTGTCATTCATGTTGCATCACAATTAAAGGCTGAATCGATGAGATTTTATATTAATGTTATCAGTTACCGATTTTCAAAAACCTGAGGATTACATGCCACATAATTGTTACAAGAAGTTAATGTAATGGTTTTCTAGGTTTTATGTTCTTTTTGTAGAAAAATTTAATATCATTCAGTCACTCCCTCTATCAATTTTTAGGTCCCTAAACACCTAGTGAGAATCTTCTATCCCACTTCCTCTAACATTGATTTTTTGGATCTGATTAATCCATATTGTCAGATTGTGGTAACATCATTTCCCTTCCCGGATGTTATATCATGTTATTCTTTTGTAAACCCCCTATGTGGTGTGGTTTTGGTTTATGTTATGTGTTGGAAGACATTATGATGATCCTATAGTGTGGTTTATATTGATATATAGTTCCCCCGGTGAATTTATGGTTTGTAGGCATTTCATTTTCACCCTACTGTGTGTGATGAGTTTGAAAATCTTATTAGAGGCTGGGATTCATTCATTAATATTTAGATTATATAATAGAGTATGGTTTTATTCTTGTTCATCATTGGATTGTATTGGATTGATACCCTACTAAAAATTATGGCTTTTGCGTGATTTTTTTCCGTTGATGTTATGTGATTTTTTTTGTTCCTATTTTTATTGTTTTGATATCATCCTAAAATGAATTTTTTTTAACCACTTATAGTTGGATGATCAAACGGGTTCCCTAGATTATGTATTTTGTGGACAGTATATGAAAATAATAAGAAATGTGAACAAATCCATTTCCTTAAAACCTATAAAATAGTCTTTGAATTGTTTTGATGTGTGGTTGTACTTATTGGACAATGATATATGGTTAATGTATGGTTTATTCATGTGGGGATGATGGATTGAGGGTAATGATTTTGGGGTGGTGAGGTGGTTGTTGTTTGGAAATGGTTTTTGGAAGGTGGGGTGGTTGTTGTTCGTCCATGCTTTTGGGGAAATGAAGTGGAGGTTGTTTGGCCACACATATAAGACGATGATGGGGAATTTTTTGTTTGTTAATACTGTTGGGGCAGTGAGGTGGTGGTCATTAGGTCATTCAATTTGGATCCAATGTATTTTTTGTGGGTCTATTCTTTTGGGGTGACAAGGTGGTAATTGTTTGGTATTGCTTTTGGAAAAGATAGGTGATGGTGTGATGGGGGTTGCGAGCATTGCGGGGTCATGTTGTGCTAGATTCATGTGTTATGATGGAATAATTATTTAATAGTGTTTGAAATTTATTTTTCTTGTTTGTATAGTGAGATAGAAATGAAAAATGGACAAAAATTGAAGTGTTTTGTGGTTAAATGTGGGTGACTCTAAATAATCAAACTAATGTAATGAATAGTGTAATTGTATTGTGTTACAAGTTGTGGATTTTGGCTTCTGTGTTATAAAATTAGATGTTGCAGTGAATGTGAAGATGTTGTGATTTTTTCAGTGTTTGTTTGTGAACCCCTATGTTGGACCTCTCTATAGCTAAATGTGTATATTTTTATGTTTTTTGTGATTTATATAATCAAGCTTCCAACATAGGGCACTATGTTCCAACACCAACATTATCACATGGGTTTTTTTCTCAACATATGAGTCATAATGATAGGTGGCTAGATACATGGTTATCCTCAATCTCTATTCCAGATGACTAGATATGAATATGATGTGATGGAAATAGGTCTTTTAGTGCACAATGTTATAACCCATGTGTGTTCGGGAGATATTTGATGTGGCTGAGGTTTCTTTGGGTGGGATGAGATGGGATAAGGTAAGGTATGGTGGAATTCATGAATCATATTACCAATGGACCAAGTTTGATGTCCTCCATATCCATGATACACTACTCATATGCTTATGGTTGAGATGTTTGTGATGATATTTTTTTTGGGAAAGATGTGATTTGTTCCTTCTTGTGGTTTGGAGAGAGAACTTATTTACAAGAATGATGTTATGTGACTGTTCTTTTTGGGTGGTATGGTATATAGATGAGATTGGATATCCAGGATATATGACATTAGGGTGTGAGAGGGGTATACCAGTAGGAAATACGTGTGGGGTATCCTTTACTTATGTTACTCATGTTATATTAAAGTTCATAGTTTGAATTTATTTGCCATCACAGTTCCAAGGTTAGGTTCGGGAGGATAGGTGACCAGCTTATGAGTTTATGGTTATTATATTTTTCTCATTGGTGTGTTTGTTTTCTTCTTTAACCTATGAATGAGATAATTTTTTGTTCCTATTGATTATATCTTTATTATCACCCTATCTCGAAAAACTATTTTTTGGTTTCCAGAAGAACTACATGGAACACGATGGAAATTAGTAGCTCAGTTATTTGGATAGTTATTTTTTACTACATTGTCTTTCCTTCTAGGTATTTACATTGGAGATATTTATTTATATCAATTTTATTTTATAAAATCATTTGGAAAGGTATTTGTTTATTTTTATATTATTTATAGGAGTTTTTTGTGCATGGTTAACCTTATCATCTGATCCTACATTATTATAGAGGTTATTTCTTCCTCTATTATGATATTTCTATACACTCAATGATAATCACCAACACAGGGCCTATGGGAGGCGGGACTAAGGGGTATCATTATCTCCCAACCCTCATTGTGGTATCCTTATTATGAGTGGGTCATGACATGACTCCCTTATTCCAATTTTTATACCTATATGTTCCTTCTTCATTCTATATACCTGAATTTATTTTTACCTGAATATTTTTTATATAAAATCCAATGTAGGTTAGAATTGAATATTTTATGGTTACTTATACTTTATACCAATTATTATTAAGTTGTTCATGGATATTTATTCATTAATTGAAATATTAAAAACTTTTATTAAATTTCTATTCAATAAATAGAAAATCAATTATGATATATTCCATTACAATTTTTATATATGTGATTTTCCAATAGAATGATCCTTTATACATCATTTTGTAACTCATTTCAGTGAAATTCCATTAATTAATGTTTTTTTATTTATGAATGTTTCATTAATATTTATCACTTGTATAGAGGAAATTTGAAAATCACATATGGGACTAGATTTTAACATCATTCATTTCAATTGTGTAATTATTTATAAGACATGTTCTCGTTACGTGTAGGCATGATCTAGTTATCATTTTCCAAATTATCATATATGGGAATACATCACATTTTTTTATTCGTTATGTTTTGATTTCTTGGTTTTTATCCTTAAAAAATTATAATATATAAATGATTTGTGTTTGTTAAACATTTTAACATAATCATGATTAAATTTATCATGTGTTATTTTAACACTTATTCAGTGATTCATTTTGATATTTTGTGATCATTTTCATTTATAATTCCTTACTATGGGAATTTACACATTTGGTATCTTATCTCATGCTTATTTTAACCCCTTATTAGAATTTATTTCTATCCCATTATTTTATATACATCACCATAATATAATATGTATTTATAAAAGCATCATTGTTTCTAGGATAACATTATTAATATTGAGACAAAATATTTTCTAATTAAATTTTAAAAAATATATATGATTTAACAAATATCATTAAGGAATTAACCCTATAGATCTAAAGGTATGAATTATTGTTTTTTTATGTTGCAATAATTTTCATATATTGTAAATTTCATTATATTTTGAGTAATAAAATGGTCTAGTAATTTTTTGGGACTATACTATAGTAAACAATAACAAATAAACCGTTACAACCTATGATTGTCAACACAAAGCTCATAATTCTAGAATTATATTTTATTTATGTGTTATTATTTTTATGATAACATGTTTACTCATTTGGTAAATTAATCCATGTATTATCATTCCAAATTATTTTATTTTATTAAATGAAATTAAACAAGGTTAATCATAACAACAACTAATTATATGGGAGATATAATTATTTCCATAAATTATGTGACTAAAAATTGTATTGGAAGTTTAAAAAATCATTTTGGTACATTTCCAGTTAAATAAGATTATGATTAATAACATGAATCATGTGTATAACTTGAATTTCATGACACAACATCATCTTTAGTTTTAGTATTTTAAGGTCCAATGACTACCCTATTTCTCTTTATCTTCTAATATGTTAATCATGGATAAATGGAAAATTCATTTAATGAAATATTTTAGCTTCTATACTTCTCTTATATGAAAATGTGATCATGATTATTTTCCTTATAAACATAGAAATTGACTAGCTTTAAAAAATTAAAAAAAATACTAATCCAAAGGAATAAATCAACTAAATTTAATTGGTTGAATTCTTGAATCCAAGTTAAAAAATATTTTCCTTGAATTTTTTTTATTAAATAATGAGGGAATTTCATAGTTTGGAGAATGGGGAAGAAGAATCAATTTGGTCATATGACTTAAAATTTACAAACATTTTATGGTATACATCAAAATTTGTTATCAATAATGAATGAATGATTAACTAATTGATTAGTGGTGTAAAAAATTTTAAGAAAATGAATTAGTGATTTATGTTATTGATAAATATAATGAAATAGCATTATGATCACTTAATGTGGGGATGAAGATTAATTAAATCTAATGATCTTGTAGAACTATATATAAGTATTGATTACTTGAGTTTTTTTATGTGGGGTTAATTGAAACATCTCATAGATGGGATATGGTGTTACCGTTAATATGTAAAACGGGTTCATATAATCACACTAGAGAGTACTATAATGGAATGCGTAATTGATTAAAATTTTAAACATATATGCATTTAGATCAATTTTTTCATATGTATATAGTAAAGATAATTATTATAATAAAGTAAAATTAATTTTCAATAATTCATCCACCCATGGGACAATATTTTAACTATAAGGATAAAAGAAAACTATAAAAACAATATTTTTACTATAAGGGTATTTTAGGATAACTAATTACCTTAACATATAAATCTATAGTAACATAAAAGATATTATGCTTAAACTACCACTGACATGGTGAATGAAAATAAATTGATGAAGGGTACACCTTTTATTCATTCAATAATAGAAATGTCAAATTTGATACTAGTTCTATGAATTTTTTATATCAGTCAAAATAGAAAATGTACCAAAAATTTCAATCCTATTATATTGCATATTCTTGGATATAGAAGTCTTGAGGTGAGTTATAAGGAATATGTAGTACATTTTAATCTGATTTTTTAGATAGGGGTCTTGTTTATGGTGTGTTGGTAAGTGTTCCACTGCATGAGGTATATTGGGAAGTTAGTTCATAGAATAGTTTCTTTAGCTTTAATATTAGAGCCTATCAGGATAATTTTTGTTTCCCAACTCATTTTGGGCTATTTCCAGTGTGGTCTTCCTTATATATTCTGTTATTAGAAATGAAAGTTGTGTTTTACTCTATGTGGATAATTTAGGGGTGGTATCTATGGTTTCATCGTGTGGAATAAAGAGGCCAATTAAATGTTTATTTTTATTTAGTAAGTATTCATTCCTGACATATCGGATTAATTATGGTATTATAAGGTTGGTATTATGTGGCTTTTCATGTTAAGGTACCCCACCCTTGATTGTTTTGTGGCCTTGTTTGGGGATTTTATGTTTTATCCTAGCAATCAAACATGTGTAGTTATCTTCCATTCGTGTATTGGATTTAATAATTAAACTTATTTTAATAGGGGTATATAAGAGATATGTGGTTTTATTTAAGGGGATTCATTTGAATAGGACTTGCTGTAGATTATTCTACCATTGGTGTTGTGGATTTTATGAATTATTTAAAAACTATAGTTTTTCTTATACTATCATTTTTTGATGTTATGTTTTCCAATGATGATTATTAATTTGGAATATCCCATAAATTTTATTATATTTATATTGTTTCCCTAAAACTATAGTGACTATGAGAGTGATTTTTAGAGTCCATTAAAGCCATTTATTTCCTCCTATCCTTGGATTTAATATATTTATTTCATATAGTCTATGGTGAGTTCCCTCCTTCCCCTTTTTCATTTTATCTATATCCTTCATAAAGGATGATTTTAAATGAGTAGGATTCGGCTTTATTGGGTTATCATCTTGGTTTTGGATTATAAAGTATTTCACTTGCATTTTTTGTCTTACTGTCATTTTTTTATTTTTCGTGTAATGTGGTAGCTGTGAAGCATTGGTTGAGGTAGTGGGTTTCTAAAATCACTCTCTACCTTTTAGAGTATAATATTCTATACTTTCTTAACATTATTAATTAAAATTTTGTTCGCATGTTCTACTTATATATTGGTTTATTTGGAATCATATCTATTCTTTGTTTATGGGTGGAGAGAAAAAAATTTGGTAAACAAACACTGTATTGAAAAATGAGATTGAAAAAATTTGATAAAATGGATGATAAGAAATTATAAGGTAAAGGGAGTTGTATTTTTTATTATATCATTAAAAAATAGTTAATATAAATTGATATTTTATTTCTTAATTCATGTTTTAATGGATAACTTTTTTTTAAATCATTAAAGAAGCATATCACCAGTATAAGTGGGTTTTTAAATTAAATGTATAAATGGGGCTAGGAGTTTGTCTAAATATAAATATTGGAAATTCATTATCACTATTATTTTTATATTTTTTGTATGCAATTTTATAACCATGTAGTGGTTTCCATTTAAGTTGTCTAATTTTAATTGGTGAGGAAGAAACATTAATAATTGAAATACTATTTTATGTTTTCCACATATTGATAATAATTTATAAGTTTACGATAATAATTAAAAATATTAAAGGGTTTAAAATCAAAGGATAATAGGTTAATGAGATCAAATACAAATTTTATTTCCATTATAATTGAATCAATTTTTCATGGTTTTAAAAATTATACTTGTATAACAAAAATTTTAGGAATTAATGGAAGGATGATGTAAAATATATATATTTTATTGAAAGGGATATTATAATATTATTGAAAATTATTAAGGAGTTTGGATCTTAATAGAATTTTAATAATTGAAATAAATATTTGTGACTGAAATATATTCGTTGAAAGATTTACGTAAAATTTTAAATGGGATATGGGTAAATCAACAGTATAATTCATTAAATGTGGTTAGTAAAAAATAGTTGGTAGAAACATGATTAATGTGGAGTTCATATGTTGTCGTTTATGTGTGTTATTCTCTCTTTAAGTCATGGTTGTGATATTGATAATGTTATTCTTGTTTTTGAAAGTGTTGTATTAATATGCATATTTTATTCCTTTTTAATAAATTTGTTGAAATATTTTGAGGAGAAAAGATGTGGGAAAATGGATGTAATTTAGTCAAACATTTCGAGATATAATATCTATTACTTTATTTAAAATTATTGATTTAAATGGATTGATGTTACATGTATGAAAAACACTAATCTACTTGATTACATGGTAGTAAATGATGGTATATTATTATGGTCTTGTATGGTGGGATATAAGAATGAGGTTGGTGTCATTCATGTTCATGATTCCCTTATATGATGGTTATTAAAGGTGAGTATATCAATATTTTTATGATATAGAACATGTATATTTCTTATTATGGTGGTTAATATAAATGGTATTAAATTAGAGTGAGTTTCTTTCTATTCAAGTTTACGTTATTGTACAAATTTTTAGTTACAAATAAAAATATGTGTTATGTAGTTGTATATATAGATGTAGATATCTGGACATGGTGGTATATAGTTATGTGATTCTTTCATTGTTGGGGAATTATTTGATGATTGATTATATGTTTTTATTGTGGCCTATTTAAAATTTTCTAAATCAAATATACAATATGTTTATCCTACTGGATCATTATAAGTTTGAGAAATAATGGATCTGCTAAAATTGGTGAGTGGTTGAAGCATTTTAGAGAGAGATGTGTGGTGATTAGTATTGGATATGTTATTAATAATAATTATTAATCCATGTTGATGGAATTACTTATAATTAAATATTTGAAGAAGGATATGGATGTTATGGGAAATAGAGGCAATTAGGATAAGGACTTAGTCTATGGATTTTGATGATTATGCGTTATATTTTTATTAATGCTTATATTTGTGATGGTGTTTTGTTTACCTGATATTAATCTTACTTACTCATACATATTTATTTTACATGGTGGTTGATTTTTTATATAAGTCTGTTCCTATAGAGTACACCCAATTTCTCTACCAACCAACTTTTTTTATGAGTTATTTGTTCTGTTGATATAGATTGGATATTTTGTTTAGATTTTTTGGATGGAGATGCGAGATTTTTTTAAGATTGGGTGTTGTTTTTCATATTCATTCAAGATGTATTTAAACAAAACAGATAGAAATTTTTTTGGATTAAATTAGTATTTTTAGAATTGAATATATATTTAATTTATTGTAGTTTTATTATTATTATTATGAGGATCTTATGAGGGTAATTCCTTCCACATTATTTTTTTTATTACATCATTTATATTCACCAGATTAGGCCATATTAGAGTAAATATTCCATGGTCGTATTATATTTTTCTATAAGACTATGATGTGTTTCTCTAGTTGTTTGTCATGAAAAAGTGGTATCATATATTTTTTTTAAGAGTTATAGTGGAGTTTCAGTTTAGAAATGGAAAGTATTACAAGGATTTTTAAGAGATATAGTAAAGCTATATGATAAAATATGATGTTGAATAAAGATACCATCAAGAACATAGATACTTGTGGTACCCTATGATCAGAAACAAGGTCTTTAAATGCTACTATATATTATTTTGTAGAAATATAACTACTATAGTTTACATATCATTATGTGGTATATATATCATTTTCATTATTCACATTGGTATATTCATTTAAGAACTATAATTGTGTAAACGATCATAAATATGAATTTTTGTTGCTAATGATTTTTAAATATCTTATTGAAATGAATATATAACCCTAGTTGAATAATAATGTATTTATTAAATAAATTCCACAGTTAAAAAATCCTTTTTTATTCATGAATTCAATTTTTCCAGGGAACCTGTAACTTGTTCCTTATAAATTAATTATATACAGTATATTTTAAGTTTATATAAATTTGATTTGATTATATTATGGTTATAATAATCAATAAGAAATTCCTAAAATTTTATCGTTGTATTTAACTACTTATTTTTAATAATCCATTATGAAAAATTATTCCTTTTTAAAATCTCCAATAGATTAGATGAAATGAATTATTTAGATACATAATAATGAGTATTTTTATCATTCATGAATCATTTTATGTCATGAGTTTATTTTTTATCTAGATATTTTATATGCTTATATTTGGGACTTTTATGGGGAATAATCTTTAGCATTTATTCTATATTAATTATTACAATATGCTCATACTTAGGGACAATTCAGTTTGAAATTTAAATATTTTACTTGACTAAAAACATTAAATTTTCTCTAGCATGGATATCATTTTTTGATATATATTAATTTATGTGTTGCACATAAAAACATGTTTTACATTCATGGTTTATTTTTTAAAATATTCATGAGCATGTTTATGGGTATGATGTTTGTTTTTTATTTAGGCAATCACTCTAAAGATTAATGAATGTTTGATTAATTTCTTTTCGAAATCATAATAAGTATTTTCTTAGGATTGTTGTGTATTTAGATAGGAAAATAAAAATATAGAATTAAAACATGGATCCAATTATTTAACATGATAAAATTATTCCATTATGGTATAATAGTAAAATACTGATTAGTTGATCATTCTATACCTAATGGAAGAGGATAAATCAAGAAATTATTTTTATTTTAACCACGGAAGCATATCTATGTGAGATTTCTGATATACTAAATGATGATTTATATAAATTTTATCATTATTTTTGTTTTAAATTTTATTCTTGATTATTAATATCCTTAAAGTGTTAAAAAAATTTCTAAACCTTAAACTAAAATTCTGAGGCTAACTGACAAGCATGTTTTGTCATAATTAGTTTTATTCCTATAACATAAATTAAATTTGATTAAAAACTATTGGAAGTTATTTTATGATGTGTTATTTTGTTTTAATTAGTTTTATTATCTTTTTGTTATAATTAATCACCTCCGATTAAAGAAATAACATTTAAATGTGTTCATGAAAAATTGGTTTCAAAAATTGTCATTTTTGTGCAGATCTTCTTTCAAATCACATAAAATTTTTATAAATTAAAAATAAAGAGGGGAACAGAGATTTTTTTTGAGTTCATTGTGATTGGATTTATACCCTTTTATGATATTTGGGGAGGTGGTTTGGAGTTTTTTAAGGCTAGTTTGGATGTTGTTATGTGTTAGGTAGTGGGGTCGCAACATGTTTCCCTGGTTGGTGTAAATAATTTTGGTTTTTGATGTGGATGAAATGGTTCAAGAAGTTTTTTGGGGTGAGAATTTTATGTGTCGATATATTGGTGGCGTTTTTTGGTCATAGAGAATGCACTATGGTACATTTTTGAACTAGTTTCATGATTGGTAATGTGTAAGCCTTATAATGTTGTCACGATTTTAGGAAAATTTTAGTAGTGATGCATGTTTTTTGTTGTCAATTATTTCTTTATTTGGGGTGTGGTGATGTTGGTGACATGATATAGATCTTATGATGTTGTTTATAATGTGTAATAGGGATGTTTCTATATGTAATATTGGGTCAAAAATTTTAGGGAATTTTTAGTAAATGGGTTTGTGTGTCACGTTGTGAAATGTTTATTTCATCTATGATGATTGATGTTCATTATACGGTTTAATTTATCCATGGTGGTTATCATTAAAATATATTCCATCTAAACACCATTGATATGATTTCTACAAAGAGGGTTGTGGGGAATCATTAGACAGATCCTTTCTAAAATATCATTAGTAGGACGAACCAATGTTTTTTGGGGAGGCCTCCATATATGGTACTGAGGATTAGTTGGAGAAGTTGTGTGTCACCTTTTTATAGGGTAAAACTTAGGATGAATTATGACTTCTGATATAGATTTTCTTATTTTTAAGGGATATATTTATATGGTGGTAGATGGAGTTATGTTTCCTACAAGGGATGTATTAGAATGAATTTAATGAATGAATCATGAAAAAATTATTTTTGATAAAGGAATATAGATATTATTGTATGAGAGATATTCCTGAAATTCAGTTATGGGTTAAGATTTTTTGAAACATTAGGAACTGTAATAATGAACTGATAACATGGTTTCTCAAATTAATGCTTGACGATAGAGATTAGAAATATCACTTTAATTCTACACTGAGGATATATAGTTATAAATCTACTATACCCATTTAGTATAAGTCTTTTTAAGAAGGGATATATTTTTTTAGATAATATAGAAAGAGGTGAACACCTAGTGTCGCACAACATGGAGTTCATTAAAAAAAGATTGAGATGATCCCTGAGATCTCTAGAGCATATTAGTTTCCATGGTATAAATAGGTCAGGTTATTTTTTCTAGGGAGTGGATCTGTTTTTAGGTTAATTATATATAGGTACTTATAAATTGGATAGCACAAATACCCAATATTTTTCGTAGTCCCTATTGGATTGTTATCCATCGATATTTATTAAGGTGATTAATCTCTTTTCACTAAAACCCATGTAGTGAATTTTAATATCATTTTTTACTTTTTGTTAAATTTTATTTAAAATTAAATTTACTAGTGTTATCTTGAGAAGTACATTGAACTATAATTTTTAAAAAGGATTAAAATTAAAAGAATAATATTATTCAGAGTGGTTATTGTTTTGAATAAAGGCTATTTTCAAAGGAGAAGATAATAAGGAATCTCTTTTAAACATTGGGGGATTTTTCACATTTCAATAATCCTTTAATGATGAAATCCTTATTTTAGATATATATCCCATGGTTTTGGGGTTTTCTATGTGATTATTTTTTTATAGGGGTTTTGTTTTAGATATTTCCATGATGGTGTTGGTGATAAATTTTTTCTTTTTAAGAGGTATCATTCCTTTTGGGGATAAGATTTATAATTTCTCTGGTATTGATATAGTTTTAATTATTGGGGTTTAGTATTACAAGTGGGGTAACTAATGCGACTACTCAAACCATCATGGATTGTTAATTTGGATGTTTATGGAGTTTTATGATTCTGGAATAGATTTAATGATTTGTAGGGGGAATTATAAGATAGTTTTACATATAATGGTCTTGTATGAAGCATGGTGATATGTGTTGCATTGTAAAATTCTTGTTTGGGAGTTTGGTTATAATGTGGTTGGTTCAATTATGATGTGGGGGATTATGAAAATTATTTCTATGGACCATTATATTTAGGTGTATTTTCAATGTCGGATTTACATTACACTATGGTCTTAACATGATAAGTTGGATTGGTCTCTATGAGTTTAATTACAGTTGAGTTTTCAGGGTTTTAACATGGGGCATCAGGAAGATGGTTATGTGGTTATATTATTTTATGGGTGTTGTGATGTAGTGTAAAAGCTATACCATGTAGTACTCAGGATGGTGTTCTATGAAATTTTAATTTAATGATCCCTTACATCAATTAACCTTGGTTACAATGTTGTACAAATCAAGGATTGGATTTTGGGATGTGGAACTACAACATTAATTTTGTTCTTACTCATGTTTTTTTAAATATAAATTCAGTCCAATTTTAAAGAAGAGTAATATGAGAGATATGTAGCATTATTTCCTAGTATTTATTTAATTTAGACAGATTATTGAATGGTCTACCATATGGATTTTTTATTTCTTTGAAAACCCAATCCATTGGGGCATGTCCTATACCTTTCTGTCATGATTTTAAATTTTCCAAACCATCATATAAATTTATAATATATTCCTAATTATTTTATATTTCTTCTATTTCACTTAATATCTGGAATCTTTGGGAAAAAATATGGGAGACCTTCCATACATATTTCTAGACCTATATATTATCATTTTTAATATAATTCACGTGAATTCCTTTATACGACTCATTTCCACAAGTTTTTATTTTCTTGTTCTATATTTTTTGATGTGTCTTCATGAAGTTTCATGGTTTATGGAGTGATGGAATAACACATTGGAATCACACTCTTTAATATACACTAATTTTAACTTAAGAACAAAAATCAGATGAGGGTAATTCAGAAGAGAATGGGAATTTTATGAGCTTTATGACTTTTTAATCTATTTTTTATGCATTAATATTTTATTTTTTATTCATACTATTTTGAATTTATTTTTGAAAGAAATTAGAAATATCCGTATCGAAATTATATGTAATTAATTTATTAAATATGTAATGGATAAATTGGTTATCGAAAATTTGAATATTTAATTTCCATTTTTGTTATGAGTAATATATGTTTTCTTCCTCTTATATGAACATGTGGGGATTTTATTTACACTAGATTAATTTTTATTTGTGATTTTAAAATATTTTTTGACTTATTATTGTTATTTGTGACACTTTTTTAATTATTAAAAAATTTAAAAGAATAACTGATAATAGGAGAGGGACAAAAATGTGTGTGTATATGGTTGAATACATTTACTATAAATTAAATTCCATTACTACTAACAAATTGGAAAATGGATTTTGAAAATTATGTAATGATTAAATAAGGAAGGGTTATTGTGAAATGAAACCAGTTGAATGAATGGGATATGCTTGACACTAATTTCATAATAAAATGGATAGGGATATAAATAAATTGATAGTGTTTGAAATTAATTTTTATGGCATAAATAAATGTGATGAAGGATGACTGGCCCTTTTCCAATGGGATTTTATTGAATTAATTTCATAATACATTTAATAAATCAAGTAAATGGTAATTGGTCAAAATGTTATTGATGTGGAATGGATAATTTATTGTTTACATGGTTTTTTCATGGTGGTTTCCATTAGATTATTATTATTATTATTTGGTAGTTATTTTCTTTTATTAATGTGTGTTTTCTATAATATTTTGATCATATTTTGATCATTTTGTGATAGGAAACGTTATGGGAAAATGGATATGATGTGGCAGAACAATACAATCAATAATGGATCCAAGTTGTTTTATAACTAACTGTTGTAATGACATGATGTTACAATAATAAAAGATATTGATTGGCATAGTTATGTGGTAGAAAAACGCTAATAAATTGGGTGGTCCTTTCATGATTGGTGAATTCACGAGTTTAATTTTTTAAATTGTTCATGATATCCAACATTGATGGTTATGTGATGATCTATTAGTATGTGGTGATAGGGATGTGTAAATTGTTCGGATGTAGAGGATGTGGATGTGTGGTTAGTTTTGGTCCAATATACAAATGGTGGTGGGAATGAGGTTGATTCCCTTCAAGATTACATTACCTTACCAAAGTATAGTTATAATGGTATATATGTGATATACAGTTGTGTTTATGGTTTGGGATATGTGGATGTTGTGGTTTTTGGTAATATGATACATTATTATTTGTGGAATATAGCACTAATTTGAGATATATTATTTTTGTATCTTTATGCTCACAATCGTGATCATATTTGGAGAGTGTTCATAATCTCAGTTTTATGTAGGTAATAGGTGTGTTGACTCATCAGAAATATGACTATACTGGACACATATTTTCTAGGGATATTTTCTATGGGTTATAAATATGGTATTAATGATTATTATAGATCATTTATGATTTCCTTTATTATCTATCCAACGTTACCATTTTTATTCAAAAAGGAAATTAAAACAGAGAGAGGACCAGTGTCTAGGGGGGTCCATAGTAATGAAGACTAAGGGCATCACCGCGTATCAAATTCACCCCATCCGGTTTAAAATGGGAAACATGAGTATGACAACTGACCATGCTACATGGGGTTGCCATAGAGGCCAAGTGATCTGCCACCTTGTTTCCCTCCCTCCACGTGTGAGTGACTCCGGTGCTACTTTCTAGGAAAGCTTTGAATTTTCGAATAGTGTATGAAATGGACCAGGGGAAGATACCTTTACCATGCAAATCATTGTGAATAACCATATAATCAGTCTCAACTTGGGAGATGGAAAGAACCTACTACCTGCAAATTGTGATACCTGTGAGCACCGCTTTTTCCTCCACCTGCATAGAATTCCCATAACCATAGTACACCAAGAAATCCAAGGCCACACTGCCCCTAGGATCTAGGACCACGTTGCCACCATGCATCTTTCCCAGCATGCAAGAGCCATCGATATTCAGTTTGAAGCCAACTTCAAGAGGATTCCACCAGACCCAGTGTCCTTGCTGTCTAGTTGTTGACCACTGGACCACACTGTGAGCCACAAACAGATTGCAATGGTAGGGGTTCTGCTTCTAGACATCATCGGTGCCACACTATTCCACCAGAATACATCGTACTCTTGCTCTAACGGATCTCCCCATAGATGCAAGCCCCTCGAACCTGGCTCGGTTCCCCACTTTCCATACACACCAACATATAGCATTGAAGATGATGGATCTCACCCTCCCTTAATTATAGGAGTCATCCATCCCCTGGAACCATTTCTCCATGAAGGAGTCGAAGTTCAGCATGTTGTGGGGGTATCCTGAGAGTTTGCCGAAGACTCCCCATACCTGGCGTACCCAATCACCCTCGAAGAATATGTGGGATAAACTCTCCTCGTGTTTTTTAACACAGCACTGGCAGTAATAGTTCATGTGTATTCCGAGCCTCTAGATGATATCATCAGATGGTAATGCTCAGTTATAGATCCTTCATATCAGAAATTTAAATTTCGTAGGGATACTCTAACACCACACCCGACCGTACCCCCCTGCCTGCTGGCCCTGTGACAAGAAAGACCTGTAAAAATCCTTCGTGTTGAACCTACCTGAGGTGGAGGGGGTGTAGATGCACCGGTCTATATCCGAACTCAAAATAACAGATTCAAAAACCTACTGCTGGTCCACGTTCAGAATGTATCTGAAGAAATTTTGGTACGGACTCACCTCCTTGTATGTGATCAAAGGAGTCGGGCACCCAGGATATCCAAGAGTCCTTCCAGACCAGTTGTGGTACCAGAACTGTATATTCCCCTCCCCAATAATCCACTGTGAGCTCTAGAGGATGGATGGAATAAAACTGATAACAGAGGACCATAGCAGAGACCCACTACCCTCAGATGAATCAGTGGTGACCTGGTTTCTGCAGGACAACAGCTTACCCCACAAAGATCGCTCTTCAATTACCTCCCACACCAACTTCGTGTGTATGTAATGAATAGTGTTCTCCACACTTTTAACGTTGATCCCTCCCTTCGAAATTGGCCGATCCATATTCCCCCAAGAGATCCAATGTCTCTTCCCCTCTGAATATCCATCCCATATAAAACGTGCCAAAAGTCTATCAATGGCATCGATAACCCCCTTCGGCACATTGGTGTATGAGAGAGCATGTACCGGGATGGCCAAGAGGACACAGTTCACAAGAGTAATATGGCCTCAAAAGGATAAATAGTTGTTCTTCCAATTATGAATGTGCCCCATAATCTTGCTTACCACAGGGTCAAACTCCATGATTCGCATTCTGTCTCAAGACACGGGGGTGCCAAGATACTCCATAGGAAATGCACTGGGCCTCATACCCAATCTTCGACCCATATCAATCACCCTAATCAAAGTGCAAGCTTGGACCACATAGAAGCCATGCTTCTCCCTATTAATTTGTTGACCACTATAGTGGCAATACTCTTCAAGGATCGCAATAGTTCCCTGCACTGAACTCCTCTGCGCATTGATCAAAATGAGGGTATCATCCGCAACCATGAGATGAGAAACAGGAGGCATCCTCATCCTCCTTTCGTAAGGAAGAACATCCCCATTATAGATGCCTCTGTTAATTATCCTGCTTAACGTATCCTGTATAAGAATGAAAATACTCGAGCATAGAGGATCGCCTTCAAGAAGGCCTTGAACTGTCTTGAAAAAACCATGAGTACGCCCCACAAAAGACACAGCCATCTAAGCCGAACTGAAGCACCTGAACATAATATCACAAGACCATCTCGAGAACCCCATCTTGCTCAAGACCCTGTTAATAAATCCCCACTCAATCCTGTCATATGCCTTATTCATATCATGCTTGATCGCCATATTGCATCCACGAACCATGTTATTGATATCTCTCAACATCTCCTGGGCCAATGTAATAGCTCCCTGAATAGAGCGGTCTTTCACAAAACCATGTTTCTCCTTGGAGATCCACCGAGGAATGTTTCTAGATAACCTCCTATTGATGATACTTGCCGTTATTTTATATGTAAAGTTACACAAACTCACAGGCCGATAATAGAGGAGGGAGGTGGGATCTTTGATTTTTTGTAATAGGACAAGAGTGGTGGCAGACGCAATCCCTGGTAGGCTTCCCCCTCTAAAGAAATCCTGGATAGCATTAATGATATCCCCCTTCACCACCTCCCAGGAGATCCTGTAGAACCCACCTAGAAACCCAGCATGGCCTGCAGCACTCTCATGATTGAGACTCACCATAGTCGTAAAGATCTCCTCCGCTTTCAGGATCCCCTCCATCAACTCATTCTCTTGAGGGGACACAAAGTGTGGAATCCCCTCCCAGAACTCATCCCCTCCCCCCCACCCCGTAAGGTATCCCAGTAGCATTTTTTGATTGGGTCCTGCAATAATATCCTTGAAGAAAGAAAACGACAAGCCCCCAACCACTTCCCTATCATTATTGAAAGATCCATCTTCTAAAGATAGGTTCAGTTGGACCACACGCTGCCTCTCCCTTACACAGTCATGGAAGAAAGCAGCATTCTTATCGCCTTATTTAAGCCATTTGATTCTCGGATACTCTCTAGCACTTCTTTCATGCTCAAGAATCATAACCGCAATGGAGACATTTTTATTTGAGAGCTCCCCAAATACAATGTCTTCCCAGTCCTCCTCAATACCAGCCTCAAGCCGTTCAATATGTTGTCTGAGAACCTCCAGCTCCTAATCCAAGGGAATGATGCTTCTAGCCCATTAAAGGAGGGCCTGATTGTGTTGCCTCAACTTGCCTTGTAACGAAGTCCGGGAGTTCCCCTGGATCGGTTCCTCCCAACTTCTCCTCACTGTCTGGTGATAACCCGAAATACCAGACAAGTGGCTCATGTACCTGAAGCCCGACTGTGGAGCCTCCATCATTATTAGGGAAATCAGGAGCGAAGAATGGTCAGAGATGCTATGAGTCATATGCTCAACCTTCACCTTTGGAAACATAGTGATCTCTTGGACATTGGCTAAGCACCGATCGAGCCGACTCCAGCAACAACTATGGCCCCTCTGGTTGCTACACCAAGTGAAGGGGTCACCCGAATACCCCAGATCCAGAAGCCCCATGCAAGCCATAAACTGGCCGAATGCCCTGCAAGACCTCCATGGAAGGTCTTCTCTTTTCTTCTTCTCCTCTGAGTTAGCTACAATATTGAAATCACCACCCAACACCCAAGGCTGACCCCCTGTATCAAAAGAACTCAGATTGCTTCATAACTCTTCACTTTTTCATGCATCACAACTACCATAAATGAAAGAAACAAACAAGGAGCCTCCACCACAGGACACCCTTGTCGTAACATTCTACTCACTGCTTGAATTAACCCCACAGTAGCCTCCCTGTTTTAGAAAATATATATGAACTTATTGATAGGCTCCGCATGAAAAGATGCTTGAAGTTTCAGTTTGCGCGTGAACTCATTGATCTCCGCAGATTTCTGCTTGTGCTTGAGGATCGCCACCACCTTGACCTTATGTTTCTTGACTTCCGAGAAAATAAAATCTGACTTAACTCTCGCCCCGACTCCCCGTGAATTCCAGATGAAGATTGGATTCAGGAAAACAATGTATGCATGGATTTGGCCCCAGGAAACTCGGTATCCTTCACAAGGTAAACAGAGCACTCTCTATTTTGTAGCCTCTTCAATGATGACCTCGTGCACACTCCCAGACCCGAACCAGCTTGTATTGGAGGGGAAGGTATGATCCTTGATGCACGCTTAGAATCATTCCCCTTCACCTCCAAAAGAGGCGACCGAGGCTCCTTGTCCGACGTCGAGAGAACCTGCACAGACGGTGACAGTGTACCAGCAGCAAGAGCACTATTGACTAACCAACCATCCTTAGTAGGGAGCCGATATTTAGGAAAACCTACCACATCAAGACATCCAACTCGGTCCATCACCCTGTGAGCCTGAAAAAGATCCACTCTATGAAAAGTGGCTCTCTGTCCCGAAACCATCTTGGGCAGCTGCTCATCACAAGAGAGAGTAACTGGTATCGCTCGAGGGTGATCTCGAGAAAAGGAAACCATCAGACTCGGAGAAACCTCCCAAAGTGTATCCCACAAATCACCTTCCCAGATCATTCGGGGTTGCGGCCAAGACCAAGCTGAGGACCCCAAGGGATCCATAAGAATAGCACTCGGCCCATAGGAACCCAGAGCCACATCTGGGAAGACCTCAGGCCTAGGAAAGGAGGAAACAAACTCTTTGCATACTGGGAACATAGGGGAGATGCCGCACAAGCCAGAAGAAGTTGAAAATTTTGAGACCTCAAGTTGAGCCGAGACTGAGCTAGGCTCGCCATCCGCAGAGAACGATAGACCTCTTGGCACGGGAGCACAGCCCTCACGAGACCGCCCTCCAGGGCGCCGTTTCCTGCAGATCTACCCCAAATTCCCCTGTAGAAGACACTCTAAACAAAACTTGTGAAAAATCAGATATACCAATTCCCGAGACCAGATGGAGGAATCCTGCACCTTCAGGGACAATCTCTCTTAGATAGTCATAGATAAATGTAATTCCATGCAGATCTAAGGGGCCAACATCTCCTCACCTCTACGAGTGCGCGCATCCACGCAAAGAAAACCCCCCAGCGAGTCACTGATGGCCCTGAGAAAAGTATTATTCTGAAAATGAAGCGGTAGGCTGGGGATACATACCCAAACTGCAGCACGAGTATCTTTCTTCTCCTTATGAGCCTCCATTGACCACCAAGAGAGGTTGAAGCGCCATCGACCCAAGACGTTGGGAGAAAAGCACCATGCCTTAATGAAATCCTCCTCCAAAGCTAACACCAAACAGAACGAGAACATCTGGATCACCGAAATGAGAACCTCTTCCTTCAAACCCCAAGACGCCACAAAATGCTGGAATACAGGAAGCGATGATTTCACAGCTCCGAAACATGCCACCAGCATCCATTTGAGTCCAGTAATCGCCTAATAGACCGTCGCAGAAGGATCCGATAGCATGATATGCGAACCTTCCCGGACCACCGAGTGAGAGAACGGATCGATACCAAGAAAGCACGGATCCAAAACCCCTGAGCTCGGACCCGAAAGCGCATATTTGAAGGACAGCACCGGACGCTGCGGCAGGGGAGCCAGAACGGGAGACCCCCTGCGAGGAGAAGAGCCGCCGTATAGAGCCATAAACCCATGGACAAGCGATGATGGGTATGGATGCACTGCCGTAGAGAGAGGCACCGGGACAGAAACGGGCGGAAGAATTTGAAATTCCCCGGGCGCGTGTGGCGCATTCTTTTGGAGAGACCCATTCAGAATCGATCCTCAATAGAATTTACATTATTATATTTCCATGTTCGGTAGTGGATGATTATGTTGTGTGTAATGTGGGGAGTAGGGATATTAATATAAAATGTGGATTTTGTGAAAATTATAATGTTATTTCCAACTTATATCAATGAGTATGTTTTTTTAGTTGAGGATTGTCTTGTCAATACTTGTATATCTATTACACATGGATGTATTTATTTATTTTTTTGAAGGATAATACTGAAGAGTATTCCCAAGTGATCAAAAATCCATATTTTTTAATGTGTTATATGATAGATTGATAAGGATTAGAGATACTATTCAGCTAGAATGGATATAGTTTTTATATCTATTATAGTTTGGATTTTATTTTGAATATTTTTTCATGATGTATATATACCTAACATATAGATAACATTTTATCAGAAAAAATATTTTTTGAATGGAATTTATTGGAAGTTGATTGGTGGATTTTTCAAATTATTCTTGGAATATTATCAGAGTGATACCCCCATATACCTATTTTATTGCATTGGTTCTATAATCCAACTCAGGTTATTTTTTACGTGGGTTTCGGGGTTTAATATTAACATTGTTGAAAATCTACAAGTGGATAAAGTGGGGGTGAATTGTGACTTGTTCTCCATAATTATTTATACACCATCCCATGACTAATTGTTTTTTTATCACTGAAAACTCCAAGTGGGGAAATCATTGCAATAATAGAATAGAATTATATTTTTATTAGAATTTTTTGGGATGATACTTTCTAAGAAAATGACTTATGCTCTATTCGGTTTAATTTGATTTTATATTTGTAATAGAATCTTAATCATTATATAGAGCCAATATCAACTATAATGAGAGGAAAATATCACTCCAAATATAACTAAATTCACTAATTCTATATTTTTTTGGAATTATGGATATATATATATATATATATGAAACTCCTTCTTTGGTATAGATATTAAATCATTGTAAGTAATGATAGAAAGATTAATATATTGAGTAACAGAATGCTTCAACCATGATGACATTACGATTTTGAGGTAATATAATAATTTCTTCCATGACTACTGTGGGGTTTCTCATAATCAAAATGTTGATTTCCATATATTACATATTCTAAATGCTCTAACCAATTTAATATGTCCTTATATAATACACTCCATTGAACATAATTATTTGATAAGCTAACTATTTGAAGATTCATAAAATGGTTTTATAAGAAATAGTTCATCTATATGGGTTACTCCAGTCATTCGAGTAAAGAGGATAATATAAAAAATATTTTAGTTCAATATATATATATATATACTATGAGTTCAGAGTGATTACAGTGAAACTCAAAAAAATATCTGGTAATCTTGATTTACGTAATGAATATAGAATTTTTTATATTACTTAAACAAACATTCGGTGGTCCATGTATATGATATTCTCATATATCTCACATGAATTAAAATTAATATAAAATGAGTATTTATTTAAAATCATTATGAATGGGAATGTTATCTGAAATGTATAATAAAAATGAATTCAAGGTGGGTAATTTAAAATTTCTTATGAATTTCATCACATGAAAAGGACTATCATTTAATAATAAAAACACAATGGAAATTGGTGAATTGACCAAACTGACATCAGTTATAGAGATCCACATAATTAAAGAACTATGATGGTATTAGGGATGATGTTTTATGAATTTTTAATTTCTATAAACCCCATTAACTAGTATAAATTAAAAATAATAACAATTTAATAGATATATGTACTTGAAGAGAGATTCATGGAGTTAATAAAAATGATATTAATAACTCATGTACTCACCCTAAACTCTATTGAGGAAGGGTTTTAGATATAAATTGATACCATCATGAAAAGGTAGAGTTTTATGCTCATTAAAATTGATAACTTTAGAGAATATTCCTCGTTATGGTGAATGATTCATGACAGAAATAACAAAACTTATGACCTAGAGTAATAAATATTAATCTATTTCATCATTATTTAGAAGAATTTTCTTAACATAGAATGGTGATAAATGAATTATAATAAAAAAGATAAATTATGTATTAATATAGTAATACATAAACACAATCCAATATAAATAGTCAAACAAATGAGATTATACTACTGTTAAATCTATTAAAATTAGAGAAATGAAAACAATGTGTGTGATAATCTAATAATAAAACAAACATAAACCTTAACCATGATAGGTATTCAAAGGGAAACAATATTCTTGGACATGAAAAATATTAACATGATAATAATATATAATTTAATGATGTCTTAATAGTCTTGATTGTTTGTGAAAACATCAGTCATGATGGAGAAAATGATCACACAATTGGATGATATAGAGATATAAAATAATATTGAAGTAAAATAATAAATATGAAAATAATAAAAAACAATAATGATAAGAATATATTTTTAATTCTTGGGACATGATTATTCATTCTGTTAGAACAAATTTTATTAATAGATCTATATGAATATCCTCATAACTAAATTCTCTTTTTGCACTCTGAATGAAGAATGATGTTTAGAAATATCTAATCTAATGTTTTCATGGTCGAAATAACTAAAAATTCTTGAAGCTCTTAGAATATAGTATCATTGGATTTATCAAGTTCATATAGTATATAATTGATTTAATACAACCAATATTCATTAACACTTATAATTTATTGGTGTACATATTTAAAATCATATCATACTGGGGGTGGATGAGTAAATACTAAAATGAGACATGAAAATTGAGAATATAAAATTGAATTAATAAATGACAAAAACAACATTTAACCAGAATAATACATTATTTTACAATTACCTTCATACCATAATATACTTGATTTGTGTTTTAAACAAGTTATTCACACCCACACAATATAAATCGTGTGAATAAAAATAACACCAAAGGACCCTTCTATGTTTTTTACCATCACTATCATAGTGAACCACAACTATTTGTCCAAACACCACTCAAACTATATATTCCGTTATATATAGGAAAGTCGATAAGTGAGATGTTGAATTATTTTCAGAAATATGAATGAAAATGCAGGAATGATGAGTGAAAGGTATTATCACCCACCTATCCTCTTCATTCAACCAAATCCCCAATGTAAATGGAAAATTAAAAAAGTAGGTATGCAAAATCATAGATATTTTGGTTTTTACAATGGTTCTTATCCTCGTGTTTGGATCTCAACAAATGTGAGTGCATGATAGTTACTATTATGAAAACTAAAATGGTAAATGGATTGGATATTTAACTCGATGAAAAATATGAAAATATAGAAAATATATATCTAAATAAAAACAAATCCTATGTAATGTTCTTGAAACTATTTCAATTCTAAATTGTATAATTATTTAAAATAATTAATGGTACTCTAATTAATTCTTGAATTTTAGTTTCGATCTCCGCCATTTTATATCACCCCCATATAGATTATCTGATGGGTGTGGAACTCTCTATGTACAAACTCCTCATGAATATTCCTTATTATATGTTTTCATTGCCATCAACAATAATTTAATACAACATTGATTGTTGGATGAAATATATGGTAATCTTGAGAGGGTATTTTCTAATATAGGGAGAGAAAAATTTTGATTGAAATTTGAGATATTTAACTTCCATGTTGATCCCTTCTTTGATGAAAAATAATATAAATATATTATGTAATAACAGGTAAAAAAATTAATGTGGGATAAACATTACTTATCAATTGTTTCATTCACATCTAAAAAGAATAGTTTTTTATATATCAGTGTATCCATCATGAATATGTTTATTAATTTTTGGGAACTCTTATGTATATGCTACTAAAAACTCTTATATTTTAGTCTCTAATAACTACTACATATAACCTATATCATATGAAAGGTTTTACCCTTACCATTTAAATCATATACATTATATCCATGGTTACATAAAATTTCATGTAGCTAATAAATTTCAATATTAAACATCATAAGTTACATAAATATAGTGCACTATTTATTGTAATTAATTTGAAAATAAATCCGTAAATTAAAAATAAATAATTATATAATATTAATATTAATTATGGATTGGGCCAAAATATTAATTAATGTATTAATTTCTAATGTATAATAATAATATTAGTTACATTAATATTGAAAAATGAAACAACATATCAAAATTATCAGCTCTATTCACTCCCCTATACTGAATCTATTCCACTTCATAAAAAAATAATTCAATAAAAAATATCCTTCTAGAAAAAACACTCAATTTAGAAAATATAATAACACTAATTAATTAATTATTTTGAATATCATTGTTTCTCTATAATTTTATCCTACTTCTCACTTCAAATCAAAAACGTTTTGATGCATCAAATCGTTCTCATTCACTATATTACCTTCCTCAATTGTAATGTTTCTCTCATTACATGAGGAATATATAATGCATACTTTTTAAATTCCCAAAATACCTATGATCTACCATATTAATTCTAAGACTCTATGTTATCCATAGAAAGATAAAAATTTGTAACTCTAGGGTAGTTTCAACATGTTGTTATGATGTTAGAGGATAATAATTTTTTTTTGAAAATATAATGCTAAGACAAAAGATAATATTTTAACCGATTAATAATTTTAAATGAATGAGTTTACTAAATTTTGAAAAAATATATGGAAACTCAAATCCAACCATTGCAACGAAACATTCTCAAACCCTTTTCATATTTTTTAAAATTTATTGGTTATATTCACACAATGAAATAATAATATGTAAATAATCCTTTCTTTCGAATTATTTGAACATGATTTTTTCTAAAAATATGTTTTTATTTTGAGAATATATCTTCATACACATTATATTACCTAGGAGATAAAGGGGGAAAAATATTCACTATTGATGAAATAATTTTTGGAACCCACTTCCCAAAAAATATTTAAAGAAATCCTTTCCTCAACCCCAAAACAATATACTTCCTCCCTATATTTTTTGTGAACACACCCTCTCCCCTAGATACTGATGAAATTAAAACATTAATTTCACAAAAAATATGGTTCATAATTGATATAGTTGGCTTATAATGAAGCTTAACAAAAAAGTATTAATTGAATTCTTTGAAATAAAGGTATATAATTATAAACATTGACTTTAAATGGATTTTAAAGTGTCTTTTTTATTTTTAATTTCACCCTAATTCAAGTTTAACACACTCAAACCCTATTATTTTAAACAAGAATAATGGCACATTTTAGTTTCTCTTTAGTCACAAGACACTAGGGAAATTGATAATAATGGTGAATATAAAACACTATCTTATAATGTATCTCATAATGGAGATTAGTAAAGATTGATAGTAAAAAAAATAGTAGATAGTAATTCCTAGCATATAGAATGATGTTCAATGTTAATAAAAAAACTAAACATACACACTATAGAAATAATTTCAACAAGATAACATTATAATTATTAAATTACATAAAATAGGAAAAGAATTTTTACATAGAAATAAAACGTTGATCTCAACTACCTTATCTCAAAACACTAAAAAAGTAAAAACCTAAAAACATTTTACATGTCCTTAAGGACATCAGAAAAATATGTTATAGATTAAAATTCAAAATATTATAATATCCAAACACATACACACACACACATCCAATAATACCCATTTATAAATAGTATGATTATAATAGATTATCAATTATTAAATTAGTTTAAAGGAAGAATAAAAACTTCATTACTTTTTATTCCTCTATTAATGGTGACATCTTAATTTAATTTTGTGCATTTTTGTTATCAAAATTTCACAACTTTAAAAATTTCCCTTCTCGGTTTTCATGAATACAATGTTATGAGTAGAAAATTAAAAATATAAGAAAAATGATTATTTATAAATTGGTTTCTCCTCTAATGTGGATGATTATGTCCCCAGTGTATCGTAGTTGATATACAACACACACATAGGTCATACTTCATTATATTGATAATGATAGGTAAAGGGTACATTCTTGATCTGGTGATCCGAATAGAAAAACAATCTGATGAATGCACCAAATTATTTATTTCATGGTCTATAACAAATGAGTAATGTATTATAACATACAATATTTTGATGGATCCTAATGAATAATTATTATTAGGAGAATATATATCCCTTATAGACAAACAAAAATTGATCTTCTTCCTTAACATTCAATAATTTCGATGGTGAAAAATACATAGTAATCATTGGGTTCTATCATTAAATTAGTCATGATTATATAGTGATATCATATTATCTATTTCTTAATTGAGACATTTAATATATGAAATCACAAGATATTATTCTCATAGTGAATTAATTTTTAGGACATGGATTCTATATAAATGTTCTAATCAATCTTTGGGAAATCTTGTCCCAAAGACCATGACTCGTCGAATAGTTCTTAGGTGAACCCACTAGGAACACATTATATTCCTCAACAAATTCAAAAGGACACAATTATCATTCCATGTTTCTCTTATAATTTATTTGAACTACCACTATTTTCTAATTTATTTATTGAACCTATATCATCCCCTGCCACACTAGCTTATAAATTATAATAGATTACTCATTAATCATTGTCTAGTATATGGGTAACCTAAATCATTTCCCATAAAATTATTTAAAATTTTCATTAATATTTTTGAGAGGAAACTATAAATAAATGAAATACCAAATAATATTAGGAGACTATATAAAATATTAAAAAAATAAAATTTAAATTCTTGTAATATATACTCAAGAAAATGAACATCCTTCTTGATGTATCCAACAAACTGGTGGTGGAATATGGTACTCAAATACATATAGGTCCCAAAATACTCATGAAAGATCCTTATAAAGTGGAAAAAAATTCATTATTTTGGTTTTATATTATCAGAATGGTCACCCCAAGAAATTTAATTGTCTTTTAAATACATACAATTCCCAAACTCACTAGTCAACTCAAAATATAAATGAAATGAAATGTATATACATGGTCAATAATCCATTGGTCACCCAAATAGAATCATCATATTTCAATAATTATTAAATTATAATCATAAAAAAACATTTTTATGATATCTGAAATCAACTCTAGAACCTCAATAAGATGTCTTGATCTTGAAATGTCCTATAACAAAATCTTCACCTATAAATAAGAAAGGCACTGAGAAGTGAAATACAAAACACCCTAATTTATATAAAGACATAAAAACTAATTTATTTGACTCAAAAATGAATTCTTAATACTAATATTCTCCTTCAATGGGGAGGTTTAAAACTCCCCCAGTACCTCCTCATGCATCAACAAAGGAACCATTTTCTTTCCCCTAAAATAGGATGATGTGATCCTCATTATTTGAGAATCCCCCAGCTGTGTCCAATAAAAGTTTTAACCTATATATCCAACCAATAAATATATCCACGATTTGATTACTTCATCTAGTGAAGATATATAGAGTCCAACACCGTTAATTAATGGTATCAAATGTCTCGTTCCACTACAAAATTAATGTTTAAGGAATCTAACTGCTCAGACACTTTCTCTATTACCTAAAAATATTACTTTCTACAATGGGAATCAATTATTACATTTATCTTCCCTAGTTTAGGGAATTTATCAATGTCATATTCCTATATAAGGTTATGTCAGTATTCTTCATCAAATATAGATTCATTAATATAAATATATGGTTGATGATATTTTGATCCATAATGTCCTGAAACTAGTAATCGAGAAGATAATATCTCCATGATTTCAAGAAAAATACCACTATTGTGCATCCATGTCATGAGATGCATCATACTACTCAAGTGGTCTCAAATTATTTTTCTCATAATAAATCACAAATATTCTATTAATCATCATGAATCCATGATTATACCTAATTGCATCACAATATTCCTCATACATCACTCTTTCCTTAAGTAACTAGAAAAATAAAACACTAGTTACCATCATTTTTATCTCTAAAAAATCTCTAGAAATTATTATACCAACTTAAAAGCTTCTCAATTTAGTTATGGTCTATTATATGTGCTAAATGTTGTTAGAATACATCAATAAATATCATGTATTTTTTTCAAGGAGAATAAATATCATGTAATAACTACTAAACAAAGAAAACTATACAGTAAAACCACCATCTTTGGTGGGCCCCAATCTATAAAAACCTCACTATTTATATCATTATGAGAAACACCAACATGAAATATGAAATTAATGAGGATTTAAAATTTTTGAATCATGAACACTCACATTATGAACATTATATACATATGATTCTCAAAGTATATGTTTGAGATGACCCTTAAATTCAATGTCTAATCCCCTTGTACACAAGAATAAATTGTGATTTTATTAATGAAAAGTACCTTGTTATTTACTAGGTATGGATGAAAAAAAGTTACATGAGTCCTATTTATATTTTAGGGATGTTTTTCATGAAAAATTTGTCAATAATATTTACATGTGATATTAGAAATACCTAAAACTATCTTTGGGATATATTAACCATAAACATAAAGTATATGGTAATGATATCATAGATTAGTACTTCATAACCACATCACTCCTTTCAAAAATTCACGGAGATCTTTCATCCTTCTAAAAGTGTATTTTTTCATTAATGCCACCTTAACCACATTGGGATTATCAAAAAATGGGATTATGGTTCTATACTCTTTAATGGAGAATAGAACATGATATGTCATGGGAGAGATGTTGGTTTTAAAAATTCTATTCTCAAAATTTCCTCCAACTGTACCCTCATCTCACTATGAACATTCAAGGACATCAATTATGTTATTTAAGAAGTATGTGTCATCCTGATGTGAAATATGCTATAAAAATATACCTCACATTGAGGGGTTTCAACCTTGTTCATTATGTAGGTAAGAATAAATATACTCCTCTAACACATCAGGTATCTAATATTCCCTAATGATAGTGGTGTAAATATCAAATAAAAATAACTGATGGTTAACCTATAAGGTTATAGAAGGGGTTTTCCTAGATCATCCCATCAGAAGGATCCAATTACTGGTTATAGTAAACCTCGAACATTCTTATTACAGACATATAAATCTATTATAGAAGAAATATACATATACATATATTATAGTAATCTTTTCCAGGATGATAAAAATGTTTTAGGATCTCATCTATTCCATGATTAGAACCTCAAAAATATCATTTAGAAAAGGGTGACCTCACACTATCGATGGATGAGAGTAAGAGTATATTCAACTTTGGTGGAAGGTTCTAGTTGAAGAGTTCTATATAGAGCTATATTTGGATCTTTATCTCATGAATAATGTATTCCCTATATAATTCATGATATGTGTACGTTTTGATGTGTATTTTTGAGATTGTAAATAAGATAAAAATCATGACACAAAGCTTATTGGATACCAACAGCTTGAATATCTCTGTAAACAAAATCCAGAATCTACGATATCCCCCCAAACCTTCCGCAAATCATGTCCCACCAAGATGTGGAATGCAGTTAATAGGATCAGATTATCATCCTCTCCATGTTTCTCAACCACCACTAGATCTTGTATCATAACAACCATTCAAAGTTCCACCATATATACCTTAGAGTGGTACCTAGTCTCTATAGTGACCCTATCATAGAGGTACATAAATAGTGTTACCCTATATATTCAGAACTACCTCCGTATTTTTGAACAAAAAAACTACACATATTTTATTATTATATAAAATATTCATATCTCCACACATGGTTGATTCATTAAAAAAATAGTCAATTTCCTAGAACTGGTATCATGACGACGGTTGTGACTGTCTCTATTGAAGTGATCCTAAATGTTTTTTTTTTCAGGTAACTACTTCTAATTACACTTCTCTATAAAACATTAACCCAACTACATCCTTTATATGTGGCCCTAATAAAAAAAATTATATCAAAATTTATATCTCTAAAATTCATTTAAATGTGGGAATTCCCACAAGTGTGTCCCTATCTATAATATCAAATTATATTTCCTACACAAACATCCATTCTCATTGAAAGTAAATATGAAGAACATCTGAGGAGTTTCTTATAAGATCATTTAAAATTATTGTATACTAGAACACTATCATGCATCCATGTTTTAGATCATGAATCTATTAGTCTCATACAATACATAACATTGTAGGATTGTACACCACTTTAAATTATAAGAATAAACTCTGACCAAGATGGAGTAGTCATATTGTGAGTCTCTTGGATTAATAACCTCTAATTTTCTTTTACATAATATTTCAGGCTCAAAGAAAGAACCAGCAACATTTATTGGTATTTTTGGATTTTCAAATACACATGTGAAGAAGACTCCAACCAATATACTATGACCTGGATAATGTTTTCACATCAACATCTAAGAAGATTAATTCACAAAAACCCATAGAATTCGCTCAACATATCTTTATAACACTTTTTTTGTGACGACTACTATCAGTGTTCTGTGTGGATGCACTATCTAATCAAATATTATGGGTGACACCGCCCAATTTTTCCTCTAAATTGAAACCATAATATTCAACAGTTCAATAAATGGTGGAAAACCTCCTTTTTTGGGATCAACGCAACCCTGCCTCAAATGTTGAGATATCCATCTATACATTGGCAACATGTTCTTGATATGATGGTCCGGTTATTGTTATATAAAATATAAAATTTTTGAATCAATTTTATCTGGAATGAAAATCTATATAATCAACTATATAATTCATTTATAACACAATTTAAACACTAAAAATATTTTATTATATTTTTGATTTAGCTAAATTGATATGAGATTCTGGGAAAGTGGTTACACCATCCACATACACAAATCATTGGGTTACATTATCTATTAACTAAACACAATAACAATTAAAACCATTACCTCTATTAGCCAGAAACATTCCAAAAAAACTACTAATTTAAATGTATATCCCTTAGAATCATGACTGTGATATAATAATTTCATGTACCAAGCCACAAAGACACCACTTGGGCTAATATTAAAAAGATTGTTCCCCTCCAAGACCTCTATTAGTAGTCTAGGAGCTAGTGAAATATACTAAGAATTAATATAAAAAAATGTGGGTATTTATACAAAAAAAAGCAATATATAACCACATATGTCCAATATAATATATATTTATAGTAATTAAAATACATTTAATTAATATTTTGTAGTAATACATGAAAATAAAGATAAAATATATCCCAATAATGTAATTTAAACTAGTACCTATAAATAGAGGTTAAATTAAAGTGTTTTAATCCCATTTAAAATAATACCACTAACTAACTAATTCATATGAACACATCACCATGAAAACATTGGCATTTAGACACTATAAATGAATGTCAATGAGATCTTATGTGAACTATCTCCACATCCACTGTAATCTCTAACAAACTTGCAACGTCTGTATTGACATAACATGTGTGGGACCAAGGCTTGAGTATGGTAGTATATAAATAAACATAATAATATTACAAAAAACACAAATGAAAAAATTATATAATTCCATCTCAATTGGTTAATCCAAGACATGGAATGATGAAATAGGTAATAGATACCCTGATAGTCTTTATTCATTATAGATTATCTATACAAAAGTCAAACACTCTAAGAAAACCAAATTACCAAGAATGACACCAAACCAAAGCACATGAACTACCTAAAATATAATACTACCCCATTATCCATTAGTTGTAGTAGTAGTGGGTGATGTATACCACACTAAATAATGTATGTTAGTAAAGGGGGTATAGACCCAATTGGAGAAGCCACTCCTAAGCACGTGTAATGTCCATCTTTCAATGAGGTCACCTAACCTATAAGTGGACGACCCCCACCATGTTAATAATAATATTACAAAATCCAATAACTATATAGATGTCCCGGAAATTAGAATTATTATACCGCAATGGGGTTATTAACCTTGTGTATATTTTAATATCATTTCCCACACTTTATCAAAGTTATTAAAAATAAATAGAACCATGAATACATTAATGTTTAAAAAATATAATTCCTTAATGGTGAAAAAATATCATCAATTTTCTTATGGAATAATGATACTGAAATACTTTTTTTCTATAGCCGAACTATGCGAATAAAAAATCTAGAATACATAGAACATTAGAGTACACAGGTTCTACTCTATGGTACATGGAATATATCTCTTTTAAGAATAAGACTCATTCCACAATAGTATAATTATGATTTAATCAATATAAATTATGATTTCTAGTTGAATATATGGTTTTTCAAAAAATCAATCAAACATAATTTGAACATACATGGATATTCATGTCATTTATCAATGTATATGACATGTTCTCTCTAAAACATGTTATGAAACTACATTGGAAGGTAGAAAATATTTTAGGTATATAATGATTCATTCATCCAAAATTCTGGGTCATTTTCATTAACAAGCATAGAATATGAGACCTCATGGAAACATAAAATGTACTCTCTATACACTCAAATTAACCTCTTTGGATGTACACATCATGTTTGATAGGTAACCCATCATATTATTCTAATAAGTTTGAATGGATTGTAATCGAGTACAAATATACCCATATGATCCAAAAATACATTTCTTCTAACTCATAGTAAACCTCTTGTGAAATTTATAGAAACATATAAATATATTAATTGTAGTTTTTGAAATACATGGCATGTAACATAGACGATTATCTAGAATGTTATTAGGAATTACATATCTTCAATGATTAGCTCCTCATGATTCATGATTTCACATCCACTATTCAAAATTACTCTATCTACCTTATATCTTATTAATTTCATCAATTCATAATAACTCTCCATAACATCACTAATCAACCACATCAACTCTTTTCATCAGAATAATTTCATTCTAGAAAATTACTTCCAAAAGACACATCAGATTCTCCAAAACATTCCACGTCCACCTTACACGAACAAAAATCCAAATACACAAAAACATAATAATGAAAAATGAAAATAAAATTCTATTTTGTGATGATCATAGAAGAATGTATCAATGATGGTGTAAAATGAATAATATGACCACCCAAATAATGGTTGTTTTTAACATTCATTGACGAACATTGGAATAAAAAAATAATGTCATTTTATGGGTTGATCACATATTTTCCTCATCTAATTTCATTAGTAATCATTTTTTTCATTATAATAAATAATATTTATATGTAATTATATAAAAAGAATTATTATTACTAATCACATAATATTTGAAGAATGAATTTAACATCAACAACCAAATTCACTAGAAAAATAATCATATTTGTTTCTATATATAATAAAAATAAAAATTCATAAAATGTTCAATAATCTGATTTTCCATGAATTAATTAAAACAAACTAAAATGGATTAATTGGGTAAAAATAATCCCTTTATAATGATTAATTATATTTAATTTTATTATCATTTATTCATGTAATAATATATTTATCTAGAGGAATATAAAAATCCACTCATGTGGTGTAGAATCAATGAATGCGGAAGAATCAAAAGTATTAATTTCCAAGATAAATGGATAATAGAATTATCTTCAACAATAAATCTATATCTCATCATATTCATTTATTACTCCATGAATAGTACCATAAATCACAATGAAAAGGGGTTATTTCTCTCTATAAAACATCCTCCAATCTGAATGGATACTATTCCAAAAAAATTAAATATTATAAATACAATTAATAATTAGCTTATGTTTTCAATTAATTATATTTTAGTTACAAAAACTAAAAAAAATATTTATTATATCCTTGAATATTATAAATTAGTGATATTTCTCTTCTAGTGTGAAACCCTCATTCAAGATGTAATAGTGGTGTCAAAATTTTCAATCAGGAATCCATGTAGGTTTTATTTAATTTTTCCACCTGAAAAGATAAAATAACATATTTATAGTATTATTTATTTTTTGAGCACCCATTTTTAATATAATAAAAATCAATCCTTGGATCCAACTTATTAATTTTTTTTAAAAAAATCAAAGGCTTTTATATTAAAAATCCATGCCAGGTTAGATGCCACACCCATTTGTATTGAGAAGCACCCATCCTCCACCAATCTATATTAATTTAAAAAAAATTCCTCATACAATGATACAATTAAATACCTTGTTAAAAACCCTTATCCATATCCCTAATGAAATTTTCTAGTCAAATTTCCCTCATATAAATTATTTAGACTCAATTATATGGAGGATATTCAAACAAAAATTCCAAGGATTCAAAATTCGTGTCTTCTCATTTAAATTATCTTATTACCCCATCAATAATGTAAGTGATCATTAAAAGTAACCATAAAATATTAGTTTCAATATTCATTAATTATTTTATAAAATTGAAATACTTATTATTTACTTCTCATTTTGAAAACACTTCTAAAAATTCATTCAGTCATGGGGGTTTTAAAATACCTAATGAATGATAATATTTCATTTTACACACATTCCTTTTTATAATATACATAAAACTATAATTTTTTATTGGTAAAAACATTAATAGTCAAATTATATAATTTATAAGATTTTATAATTATAAAATATTCCTCGTAGTAAAGAGAGTGAAGATTAACATTCATAACCATTTTTATCCATCTAAAATAGTCATACCAAGGATAACCTGAGAAATTAAAACTAACTTAAAAATTATTTAACTACCATTCATTTGAAATGTCATGAAAATAATAATTCTATAATTTTTTAGGCTTTGGAACCATTTAAATGTGACCAATTAACATTACTAGTTGGTTTAATTTTTTGGGGTACTTTGAACCCAGCAATATCATAATAGATGATGATGAGAATATTAATTTATTAAAAATATAAAAAATAATAAAAATAGATTATATAAACAAAATAAATGTTCAAGAGTATTTTAAATAGAAAATTATTTATTTTAAATTTACTATTTAGGATTTTAGTAGTGTATATGAAGCAATTAATGATATTAGTTTAGGGATTATTTCCACTCATTCTCACTCATGTTATGAATTATCTGTTACTATCTTTCTCCATACATTCATATATATTTCATTATTATATGAATTTTAGTGGACCATTCCACACTAGACCATTAATCGTTTAGTTTTTTTGTTGTAGGTATTCCAAAGTATGCTTAAGGATGTTCTAGGAGTTTTTAGTGGAGACTGGAGGTGCCGAAGAGCATCAATTGGGAATTCACATCATGTAATGTTTAGTCGATGTGAAGTAATGGTTCGAATTTTTTGAATCCAGGTAGTTCGTGGAATGTTTTATGTATTAGGTGGAATCCAGAATTTGGATTAAATTTAATGTAATTTTAGTACATTAAATGTTATAATTAAAGGCTATGCTGACATCATTTTTGATGTAATATGTAAGTCATCAAAACCCCTTATATTACACAAAATGTAATAGATAAAAGAGATGAAACAATAAATATTATGTTTTTTATGTTCTTTTATCATCCAAATTTCCTTTCATTATTCCTTTACCACTCTCATTTTGGTTAATTTGGCATATTTATAGGATCTTCCCCCCCATCATGCAACTTTGATTAATTGGATCTATTTTATCCCCCTTGTAAATTCAGGCTAAGTGCATATCCCTTCATATTGGTTTTCATCTATAATTATATTTTAAATTAAATAAGGTGTTGTGATTTGGGTTTAGGGGGGTGTTTTGGGTTTGGTATTTATGATCTTCAGTTGTGGTGTCAGATGATCGATAGTTTCCTAGGTGCATTTGTGGTTTATGTGTGTTTATTATTCACCCTCATAGTGTACAGAGAGTCCTATAATATTCCTTAGGTTAATAACCCCTCATTTCTATTTATTATGTATCATGTGGTAGGGGCTTACTCTTTTTAATCTATGGGCTATTGTTTTTCAAGATTAATCAGAATATGAGGAAATATTTAATTTATATTAAAGGGGAAAAGTAGATTGACTTGTATGTTTCTACAACATTGGTATTATTTTTATATAATGGATTTCACAAGATTTATAAAAAATTTAAAATTTGAGTCGTTTGGGGATTTTTTGAACTTTATTTTATGTTATTTGATGGTTGTGCATGTTGTGATTATTTTTTAAATTACCAAATAGATAGAAATTTTTTAATCCTTAACATTTGGATAATAATATCATTTCCCATGCATTATAGATTCTATAACTACTCCATTACAATAATGTGATCTATGATAGAATTCATTTGTCAAAATCTATAAAATAATATGTTTTGTGTTAATATATGTGGTATTCTTGTCGGATGATGTTGTCTGGTTGATGTGTTGTTTAGGAATGTGGGGATGAAGAATTAGTGGATGTTCTTTTTTGGGTGGGAGAGTGTTGTTGTTTGGCCTCACATTAGTGGTATCACTATGGTTAATGTTTTTCCATGCTATTGGGATATGATGTGGTTACTGTCTGGTCATGCTTATGGGGTTGTGAGGTTGTTGATATTTGGCTTTTATTTTTGGGAGGTGAGGCGGTGGTTGTTTATGTATGCTTTTGTGGTGATTGTTATTTGTCCATGACATTGTGGAGGTGTTGAAGTTGTATTTGGGAAATTCTTTTTGGGTTGGGGGTGATGCTACGATTGGGGATAATGAGATTCTATTTATTTGTGGATTTATTATGGTATATTCCATGGTAGTCATGGAATAATTATTTAACAATGTTTGAAATGGATTTGGGAGGTTTAGTTAATGGAAAGGAAATGAAAAAGAAATAATAAAGTAGGGTTATGTGGTCATATATGGTTGATTCTATAAAATGTAATTAATGTGATGGATAATATAATTGGTTGGTGGTGTGAGTTTTTTCTTATGGTTTGTATGATGTTATGAATTTAGAGGTGGTAATTAAAGTGGAGATTTTGTGAGTTGGTTAATGTTTGTTTGTTATCCCATAGGTTGGAATTGTGTGTTCCTATAGGATCATACTTTTAAATTCAATTTTATTTCTACATTCACCCCACCCACATCGAGAATTATGATTCCACACCAACATAGTCATGCGGGGTGTCTTTTTTCCAATATCCTGGTGGTGATGATTAATGATTAAATACCATCTCTTCCCCACTCTCTCTAATAGGATAATAGATAAGAACTAGATGTGGTGTTCAGATGTATCTTAGGGAACTAGGTGATAGATCAAGTGTATTCAGACAAAATTTGACATAGCACCGGTTTCTGTGGATAGGATGATATGGAGTGAGGTGGATTATTGAGGGGTTCATTCATTGTAGGAGGAGGTAATTAGGTTGATTTAATTCATGTACCTGATACACTACTTCTCTAGTTGTGGTTGTGATGTGATGTACCAAGTGTTTTTCGGAGATATGTGACATATTCATCTGTGTGGGATGGTGAGCCTATGTGTTTTCGGAATGATGTGGTGTGAATGGGATTGAGGGATGATATTGCATTTGGATGAAATGGGAGAGTTATAATATAAAATGATGGGGTGTGAGGGAAGCATTTCAAAAGGAAAGTAGTGTGGTATACAAATTTTCAATGTGACTCTTGTTATATTATATTAGATGGATTTCATTTTATTTATCCTGATTTGGTAAGGTTGGGAGGATTAGTGATCTGCTTAGGTTATGTTGGTTATGTTATTTTTCTCATGGGTATATAGAATTCTTCATTCAAATGTAAATGAAAGGCATTGGTTTTTTACTGAGTATACCTCTATGAACACCCAATATATATATAACTATTTTTATAATTATATGATGATTATGTGGACTATGTTGGATGTTACTATATTAGATATTTGGTGATTTTTTTCACAGTATTTTCATTGATTTTGGGTATTTACTTTTCAGATTTTTTCTATATTAGTGCTATTTATACAAGCATGTGGGATGGTTTTGGTTTCATTTTGTATTCTTTCATTCATTTTTTTGGTTGGTTCACCTATCAATAGATACAGAAATAATATGGAGGGTAATGCCTCCTATTTTATTCAATTTTTATTCCCTCGATGTCAGTATCCATCAAGGGGATTAATGGTGGAAGGAATTGGGGGTCATTATCTCCCTCTCTATATTGTGGATTCCTTAGAAACATGGGGCTATGAAATTGAGGTATCCTAGGTTATGGTTAAGGTAATGGATGGATTTTAGACTTTGTAGAAATAAATATTTCATTAGTTCATAAGGTAGTACTTTATTTTGACCTTAGTGCATGATGTAGGTTGGGGATGCGGGCTAGGACATAATAATTTAGGGCCACTCGTTATCTTGAGCATGGAAATAGATATTATTGAAAAACCAAGTGATATAGACCAATTCTTAGGTTAGAGACAAAGTAGAAGTGAATTCATCCTGATAACATTTTAACTATCAGATTTTTGTTTTGCTGGGAATGCTAAAAAAATTGAATTAAAATGAATGAAAATAAAAATTACATTGTTCTCATACTTAGGAATTTATTTTTTTCCTTTTCATATATAGACCATTTTCATGATCTTTTTATGGATGGGAAAATTTAATTTCACTATGATTATATTATTGATCATTGTAATTTTAATCTATCAAAGGAGGACGAGGCTTGGTAGTGGGAATTGTGTTCTTTTCTATGGGAAGATTTGGAAAAGTGTAGGGATAGTGTTTCAAATATTGGGACAAAGAGTTGGGTGGAAAATCATGAGAATACATTCCACTAAATATTTTCCCTAGTGGGATATTAGCATCTTTTAAAATATTATCAAATGTGTAGAGATGTGCTCAAGTTGTGGATGTCTTATCCAGGGGAGCGGAATAGGGAGATGTTTCTGAGATTCACTTTTAGAAATAGTTCTATGTTGGATTCTATTATTTTTCCATGAAGATAGTAAATAGTTAGGAGGTTATTTCTATTCGATGAGGGGAGTATGTTAGTGTGGGAGTTATGAATGATGTCAATAGTCCATATGTGTTTTCCCCATATATTTTTCCAGATTATAGTCTCATGCAATATGTCTTAAAGAGGCAGATCATCATTCTTTATAGTATCCAGTGTCTTATTTTACATTTCCAATGTAGATGGAGTTTATTAAGAAGGTGAATTTTATTGATTTCATGTACTTCTGTATAGTTTTTTTATAGGGGAACCAGAAAGGTTCCATGATGATAAGAGTAGTTAGTTGAGGGTCTCTGAAACCATGAACATCAAGTTTTTTACCAATGGGGATTAGACCATATAATATTCATTTTTAAACATTGGGGACATTTCTTTTCATTATATTCATGGGTAAATTAATCTGGAGTACATTTTTATTAGTGTTTACATCCATCATTAGAACTAGATCCTAGTTGTGGGTAGATTCCATCCTTAGGATTCCCCTAATGTTTAGGGACCTCAAACTGAGCATTTTAACGGAAGTCATTATTAGCATAGTTGAAGAGGATCTGGGCTTGGTTAGTTGCACACAGTGGAGGCAGAGCTGCTTGAGGGGGAAAAGATCATTAGAGGTACGATCAGTTTGTTTAGTATACTATATTGTGCCTTTTTAAGTTATATATCATTATACTAATTTGTTTCACCCATTCTACTATGTTCTCTATGAATAAACATGTAGAATATTTCTACTAACCTAGTGTTTAATATAGTAATTGGAGGACATAAATGGTTTTGGATGGGTATCAGGTCTGCAAACTGATAATGGGGCCACATCAGAACAATGTATAAATTTACTTCCTACAAATTAATCCATAAAATTTCATTCTCAACATAAACTTTTTATATTCTATATGTGTATTCATATACCACTTCTTGAAAATACTCGTTTTCTCATATGTGGATGGCCATAATGTGGTTTTTGTTATTGATCTGGGGATGTGAGGTTGGAATTCGATGTATGGATCCACTTATTTTTTGTCTAATTTATCAGTAGAGTAACATAATTCTAGGATTGTAAATGTTCATGTGATCATTATAAAGTTTTTAGATGTTTTTCCCAAGGAGGTTGTTAAACTACCCACTCGGCATGTTGATGAGTTTAAGATAGACTTGTATCCATGTGATTATCTAATTTATATGGATACTTACCAGATAACACCATCTATGTGGAACGAGTCAATGATTCATATTAATTATATTATGTATAAGAGTTTCATCTAACAGTTTTTGTTTTCATGGGGTGCTCTGGTGTTGTTCACTAAGGAGGTGGATATTAAAATGAGGTTGTGTATAGACTACCAGAGGTTGAAAAATGTGATGGTCAAGAACCATTACCATATTTTGAGGATATATAATCTCTTAAACCATTTTAGTGGGGTGATTTGGTTTTCTATGATAGATCTATGGTCTAGATATCACTAGTTGAGGGTGAAGGAGGGTGATATTCTACAGATTTCCATCAGATAATTGTATGGGAACATAGAGTTTCTAGTCATTCGATTTTTTTACAAATTTACCAACCATGTTCACTTGTCTTATGAACTCATTGTTCTGTGAGTACCTATATAGGTTCTTCATATTATTATTTGGTTATATCTTTATATACATGAAGTTATAATAGGATCATGATGATTATCTTAGATTCAACTTGTAGGTTCATCAACACCAAAAGTTGTATTGAATGTTACCCAAGTGTATTTTTTCTAAGTGAGAAGTTCATTTCATTAGACATGTGGTGTCTCAGTAGGGTTTGGAAGTAGAACAATCAATTTTCAAGATAGATGTTTCTTGGTAATCACATATTATCGTTCGAGTGTTTCATAATTTTCCAGGTTTTATAGGCTGATATTGGAGGTTTGTTCCTATTTTTTATCGAGTAGAAAACCTTTCATTACATTGATTAATAAATTCTAATATTTTATTTGGATTTATGTGTTCTAAATAGAATTCAATTACCTAAACATAATTTTGGCCATTGATTCTATTTTTTAGTTTCCTGATGAGGGTGTGATGGTTGAGGCGTTTTCCATGATTTTCATCTAGGAATGTGATATGTTTTGATGTATTAGAGTGAATTTATCTCTTATAGGTCTCCAATGATTCATACCCATTAGTTTAACTTCTCCACCCATGATCTAAATCTTGTAGTTTTTCGGTTTTTGTTAATGTTTTGGTGGAATTAAATCATTGTGTATCTCTTTTTAGTCTTCATGGATCACAAGATCTTAAGGAATAACTTTCCTCACCATGATTAGAATTTGTGGAAGTGGATGTGGATGGAGTTATTTTAGAATATTATTTTCAGATCTCATTCCCATTAGGAGAATTGAATGTTTTTTCAAACACTTTGTGTAGGCATTCGATGAGAGATGTTTTCCATGAGTTTGAGGATTTGTTGAGAGTAATGGAAGCTCCAGTTGACTCTCACATAGATGAATGGTTGGATGATTTAAGATTCCAATTATTTATATGAGGGTGTTATCTTATCTATTGAGGGAGTAATAGGATTCTTAGTTGGGAGAATCATAAGAATTTGTGTTTCACAATCATGTTGTTCAAGGTGATTCTCTAGATGGATGGTCAGATGATGGTCTCAATTAGATGTTATTTCAGAGAATATATTCTTTCTATTAGTGTTGAAAGTTGGATACCATCGTGACACTAATAACTCACTTTTAGTGGTACACCTAGGAGTTTCAATGATGTTCTTTGGTATGAGGATATAGTTTTAATGTCCTAGGATAAAATGTGATATTGTAGAGTTAGTGGTAATGTGATTTATTTTCAATAGGTAATGGATAGGCATCATGTTTCAAGTGGTTTATTTCAAACATTGGATGATCTTGAGTGGAAATTTTATGACATCATGCTGTTTTTTTTTTAAATTTACTCTGATCTTAGAGAGGTAGTCATGCTATATTGGTGATCATCAACCATTTGATGAAATAGGTTCACTTTTTATTGATCAAGGAGTATATAATAGAGTATTATTTGGGTAAGGTATCTTTGAATATTTTTGTTCCATTTATTTGAGTTTCAAGGTCCATTTTCATAGATAGGTAAACATTTTTTCCCTCATGAGTGTAGATATGATTAAAATATTATTTTGAAAATCAGTTATGCCATAGGACTACTTTAAAACCTTAGACTAATGGGATGATGGATCAGACATTCCTAAAGTTGTATTATATGTTGAGTGTGTAAAACATAGACATTGGTAGATCATGGGTTAGAAACTCTCAAATTGTTGAGTTTTTTTATATGAAAATTTATCACCCCTTAATTTTCATGAATCCATTTATGTATTTATATGAAAGACAATTTCATTATCTATTATGTTGGATATATGTTCAAGAGGTATCTATTTTTGGGATCTATGTGTTTTATAACATAAAATAAAAGGTTCCTCTTGTTTTAATAGGAAGAAAGCAGCATACGATGGGTAAAAGTCTTATTTTAATCGTAAGAGGATTCCCATGATGTTTTAGTTTTGGGACCATGTCTTCTTGAGGATTTTTCCTTGATGTGGGAAGTGGAGTTTTGTTATGTTTTTAATCATTCTCTAAGGTTTGGTGAGCCCATTACAGTGATGGGGTTAGTAATCGCTGTTTTTTATCAGTTGGTGTTTCCACTGTTGCATGAAAAGATCCACATTTTCTACCGCATCTCTCATCTTCATCAGCATATTCGTGATGACTCCCACGTCATTGAATAGGGATAATTGAATATCCAGGAAGAAACAATATTCATGGAGTGTCCAGTAGAGATCGAGGATATCCAAGAGAATGAATTGTGACGATGTATCATTCCTTCGGTTCATGTTTTTTAGTGGAATGGTGGAATAGATAGGATTACTTAAGAGAAAGAGATGCAAATGTGTGCCTAGTACCCAAAACTATTTTGAGTTTTTCCATTCTGTGTTTTTTTAGAAATGATGTTTGAGGCATTTTTATATTATCTATTAAGATTTGTTCCCTAATTTTTTATGTTTTATGCCTTGTAAATATTCGACGTATCAAATTAGGAGGACCTGATTCCAATTCGAGAGGAATTATACTATGAAAAAATTAAACTCATGTTAGTGAGTAAGTGTCTCATTGAGTGGATGGTATGATGAAATTGTGGATAAAACTCTATTGTATGCACTTTTAAGAAGCTATGGTGAGTTGGTTTATGGGGTTGTGGGTTTGGACTAAACTGAGGTTGAGATTGTTGTGTGGCAGTGTAGTTGTTTGAGAGGATGTAGTTTTTATCATTATGGTGATGAGGTTGTTAAAGATATTTTTTGGTCATTTTCCTTGTCACATTTGGATATTGTTCTCGATTGATGTATGAAATGATCCTTCATATGTACCTCATGAGGTGGTTTTTTGAACCAATTTCCTAATGGGATTGGTTTTTCATTCATGAGGGAGATAATCATATGAGAGATATCTAATTCAACAATTCATTCCTTCCTAAATAATTACACTATTTGATCTGGGTGGTGGAGGTGTTTTGGGTGAATCTTTAAGTGGTTCTGGGATATTTTAGTGGAGAATAGGAGGTGAAGCATAACCACTACATGGAATTCATGTAATGTAATGTTTACTTGACACGAACTGATTGTTAACATCTTGTGGAGTTGGATGGTTCATGTCTTATTTATGAGTAGAGGGAGAATCTATGATATGGATTACACAGTAGTAAGTGTAATTCATGTTGTGTCATAATTAAAGGCTAAATCGATGAGATTTTATGTTAATGTTATCAGTTACCAATTTTCCAAAACTTGAGGATTACATGCCACATAATGGTTACAAGAAGTGAATGTAATGGTTTTCTAGGTTTTATGTTCTTTTATCAGAAAAATTTACTATCATTCAGTCACTCCCTCAATCATTTTTTAGGACCCTAAACACCTAGGGATAATCTTCTATCCCACTTCATCTAACAATGATTTGTTGGATCTGATTAATCCATGTTGTCAGATTGTGGTAACTTCATTTCCCTTCCCGGAAGTTTTATCATGTTATTATTTTGTAAACCCCCTATGTGGTGTGGTTTTGGTTTATGTTATGTGTTGGAAGACATTATGAGGATCCTATAGTGTGGTTTATGTTGATATATAGTTCCCCTGGTGAATTTATGGTTTGTAGGCATTGCATTTTAAACCTACTGTGTGTGATGAGTTTGAAAATATTATTGGAGCATGGGAGTCATTCATTAATATTTAGATTATATAATAAAGGATTGTTTTACTATTTTTCATAATTGGATTGTATTGGATTGTTACCCTGCTAAAAATTATGCCTTTTGCGTGATTTTTTTCAGTGGATGTTATGTGATGTTTTTTTGGTCCTATTTTGATTGTTTTGATATCATCCTAAAATGAATCTGTTTAACCACTAATAATTGGATGATCAAATGGGTTCCCTAGATTATGTATTTTGTGGACACTATATGAAAATAATAAGAAATGTGATAAAATCCATTTCCTTAAAACCTATAAAATAGTCTTCGATTTGTGTTCATGTGTGGTTATACTTATTGGACTATGATATATGGTTAATGTAAGGTTGATTCATGTGGGTATTATGGATTAAGGGTAATGATTTTGGGGTGGTGATGTGGTTGTTGTTTGGCCATGATTTTTGGATGGTGGGTAGTTGTTGTTTGGCCATGCTTTCGGGGCAATGAAGTGGTGCTTGTTTGGACACACAGATGGGACGTTGATGAGGGGGTTTTTGTTTGTTCATACTTTTGGGGCGGTGAGGTGGTGGTCATTAGGTCATTAAATTTGGATCCAATGTATTTTTTGTGGGACTATTATTTTGGGGTGACAAGGTGGTTATTGTTTGGTCTTGCTTTTGGGTTAGATAGGTGATGGTGTGATGGGGGTTGCGAGCATTGTGGGGTCATGTTGTGCTAAATTCATGTGTTATGATGGAATAATTATTTAATAATGTTTGAAAGTTATTTTTCTGTTTGTATAGTGATATATAAATGAAAAATTCACAAAAAATGGAAGAGTATTGTGGTTAAATGTGGGTGACTCTAAATAATCAAACTAATGTGATGAATAGTGTAACTGGATTGTGTAACAAGTTGTGGATTTTGGCTTCTGTGTTATAAAATTAGATGTTTCAGTGAATGTGAAGAAGTTCTGATTTTGTTAGTGTTTGGTTGTGAACCCCTATGTTGGACCTCTCTATGGCTAAATGTGTATATTTTTATATTTGTTGTGATTTCTATACTCAAGCATCCAACATAGGGCACTATGTTCCAACACTATCATTATCACATGGGTTTTTTTCTCAACACATGAGTCATAATGGTTGGTGGCTAGATACTTGGTTATCCTCAATCTCTCTTCCAGATGACTAGATATGAAGTTGGTGTGATGGAAATAGGTCTTTTAGTGCACAATGTTATGACTCATGTGTATTCGGGAGATATTTGATGTGGCTGAGGTTTCTTTGGGTGGGATGAGATGGGATAAGGTAAGGTATGGTGGCATTCATGAATCATATTACCAAGGGAACAAGGTTTATGTCCTCCATGTTCATGATACACTACTCCTATGCTTATGGTTGAGATGTTTGTGATGTTATTTTCTTTAGGAAAGATGTGATTTGTTCCTTCTTGTGGTTTGGAGAGAGAAGTTATTTATAGGAATGATGTTATGTGACTGATCTTGTTGGGTTGTATGGTATACAGATGAGATTGGATATCAAGGATATATGACATTAGGGTGTGAGAGGGGTATACCAGTAGGAAAGACATGTGGGGTATCATTTATTGATGTTACTCATGTTATATTAAAGTTTATAGTTTGAATTTATTTTCCATCAGAGTTCCAAGGTTAGGTTAGGGAGGATAGTTGACCAGCTTAGGAGTTTATGGTTATTATATTTTTCTCATTGGTGCGTGTGTATTCTTCTTTCACCTATGCATGAGATAATTTTGTATTCCTACTGATTATATCTTTATTATCACCCTATCTAGAAAAACTATTTTTTGGTATCCAGAAGAACTACATGGAACATGGTGGAAATTAGTAGCTCAATTGTTTGGATAGTTATTCTTTACTACATTGTCTTTGCTTCTGGGTATTTACATTGGAGATATTTATTTATATCAATATTATTTTATAAAATCATTTGGAATGGTATTGGTTTATTTTTATATTATTTCTAGGAGTTTTTTGTGCATGGTTAACCTAATCATCTGATCCTACATTATTATGGAGGTTAATTCTTACTGTATTGTGATATTTCTATACACTCAATGATAATCACCAACACAGGGCCTATGGGAGGCAGGACCCATGGGTATCATTATCACCCAACCCTCATTGTGGTATCCTTATTATGAGTGGGTCATGACATGACTCCCTTAATCCAATTTTTATACCTATATGTTCCTTCTTCATTCTATACACCTGAATTTATTTTTACCTGAATATTTTTTATATAAAATCCAATGTAGGTTAGAATTGAATATTTTAAGGTTACTTATAGTTTATACCAATTATTATTTAGTTGTTCGTAAATATTTATTCATTAATTCAAATATTAAAAACTTTAATTAAATTTCTATTCAAACATTAGAAAATAAATTATGATATATTCCATTACAATTTTTATATATGTGATTTTCGAATAGAATGATCCTTTATACATCATTTTGTAACTCATTTCAGTGAAATTCCATTAATTAATGTTTTTTGATTTATGAATGTCTCTTTAATATTTATCACTTATATAGAGGCAATTTGAAAATCACATATGGGACTAGATTTTAACATCATTCATTTCAATTGTGTAATTATTTATAAAACATGTTCTCATTATGTGTTGGCATGATCTAGTTATTGTTTTCCAAATTATCATATATGGTAATACTTCATATCGTTTTATTCGTTATGTTTTGATTTATTGGTGGTTATCCTTGACAAATTATTATACATAAATGATTTTTGTTTATTAAACATTTTAACATAATCATGATTAAATTTATCCTTTGTTATTTTAACACTTATTCAGTGATTCCATTTGATAGTTTGTGAGCATTTTCATTTATAATTCCTTACTATGTGAATTTACTCATTGGGTATCTTATCTCATATTTATTTTAACCCCTTATTAGCATTTATTTCTATCCCATTATTTTATATACATCACCATAAAATAATATGTATTTATAAAAGCATCATTGGTTCTAGGATAACATTATTAATATTGAAACAAAATATTTTATAATTATATTTTAAAAAATATATATGATTTAACAAATATCATTAAGTAATTAACCCTATAGATATAAAGGTATGATTTTTTTTAATGTTGCAATAATTTTTATATATTGTAAATTTCATTATATTTTGAGTAAGAAAATGGTCTAGTAATTTTTTGGGACTATACTATAGTAAAAAATAAAAAATAAACCATAATAACCTATGATTGTCAACACAAAGCTCATAATTCTAGATTTATTTTTTAGTTATGTGTTATTATTTCTATGATCACATTTTGACTCATTTGGTAAATTAATTCTTGTATTATCATTCCTAATTATTTTATTTTGTTAAAGGAAATTAAATAAGGTTAATCATAACAATAACTAATTATATGGGAGATATAATTATTTCCATAAATTATGTTACTAAAAAATGGTATTTGAAGTTGAAAAAATAATTTTGGTACATTCCCAGTTAAATAAGATTGTGAGTAATAACATGAATCATGTGTATAACTCGAATTTCATGACGCAAAATCATCTTTAGTTTTAGTATTTTAAGGTCCAATGACAAACCTATTTATCTTTATCTTCTAATACATTAATCATAGATAATTGGAAAATTCATTTAATGAAATATTTTAGCTTCTATACTACTCTTACATGAAAATCCGATCATGATTATTTACCTTATAAACATATAAATTGACCAGATTTAGAAAATGAAAAAAAAATATATTAATCCAAATGAATAAATCAACTAAATTTAATGGGTTGAATTCTCAAATCCAACTTAAAAAATATTTTCCTTGAATTTTTTTTATTAAATAATTAGAAAATTTCATAGTCTGGAGAATGGGGAAGAAGAATCAATTTGGTCATATGATTTAAAATTTACAAACATTTTATGGTATGCATAAAACATTGTTATCAATCATGAATTAATATTTAACTAATTGATTAGTGGTGTAAAAAGTTATAAGAAAATGAATTAGCGATTCATGATATTGATAAATATAAAGTAATAGCATTATGATCACTTAATGTTGGGATGGAGATTAATTAAATGTAATGTTCTTGTAGAACTATATATAAGTATTGATTAATTGAGTTTTTTTATGTGGGATTAATTGAAACATCTCATATATGGGAGATGGTGTTACTGTTAATATGTAAAACAGGTTCATATAATCACACTAGAGAGTACTATAATGGAATGGGTAAATGATTAAAATTTAAAACATGTATGAAAATAGATCAATTTTTCATATGTATATAGTAAAGATAATTATTAGACCAAATAATATTCATTTTTAAACATTGGGGATATTTTTTTTCATTATCTACATGGGTAAATTATTCTAGACTACTTTTTTATTGGTGTTTACATCCATCATTGGAACTAGATCCTAGTATTCCTTCAAGCTCAATATGGTGGATATTGATAGGTTCAACACCATCATTAAAAGAATATTTCAATAATACAATTTCAATGGATGGATAAATATGAATATCCTCTAACAAGGGAATTTTTGGTGGGTAGAATAAATCCTCAGGATTCCCCTAATGTTTAGGGACCTCAAACTGAACATTTTAACGGAAGTCATTATTAGCATAGTGGAAGAGGATCTGGTCTTGGTTAGTTGCACACAGTGGAGGAAGAGCTGCTGGAGGGGGAAAAGATCATTAGAGGTACGATTAGTTTGTTTATTATACTATATTGTGACTTTTTAGGTTATAGATCTTCATAATAATTTGTTTCACCCATTATACTATGTTCTCTATGACTAAACATGTTGAATATTTCTATGAACCTATTGTTGAATATACTAGTTTGAGTACATAAATGGTTTTAGATGGGTATCGGGGGTGCAAACTGATAATGGGGCCACATCAGAACAATGGATAACTTTTATTCCTACAAATTCATCCATACAATTTCATTCTCAACATCAAAATTTTATATTCTATATGTGTATTCATCTACCACTTCTTGAAAATAATCGTTTTCTCATATGTGGATGGCCATAATGTGGTTTTTGTTATTGAGATGGGGATGTGAGGTGAGAAATCAATGTATAGATCCACTTATTTTTTGTCTAATTTATCAGTGGAGTAACATAATTCTAGGATAGTAGAGGTTCCTGTGATCATTATAAAGTTTTTAGATGTTTTTTCCAAGGAGGTTGTGATGCTACCCACTCGGCATGTTGATGAGTTTAAGATAGACATGTATACATGTGATTCTATAATTTATGTGGATACGTACTAGATAACACCATCTATGTAGAACGATTCAATGATTCATATTAATTATCATATGTATAAGGGTTTCATCTAGCAGTTTGTGTTTTCATGGGGTGCTCTGTTGTTGTTCACTAAGGTGGTGGATGTTAAAATGAGGTTGTGTATAGACTACCAGAGGTTGAAAAATGTGACGGTCAAGAACCATTAGCATATTTTGAGAATTTATAATCTCTTAAACCATTTTAGTGGGGTGATTTGGTTTTCTATGATAGATCTATGGTCAGGATATTACCAGTTGAGGGTGAAGGAGGGTGATATTCTAAAGATTTCCTTCAGATAACTGTATGGGAACATAGAGTTTCTAGTCATTCAATTTTTTTACGAATTTACCAACCATGTTCATTGTTCTTATGAACTTATTGTTCTGTGAGTACCTAGAAAGGTTCTTCATATTATTATTTGGTTATATCTTTATATACATGAAGTTAGAATAGGATCATGATGATTATCTTAGATTCATCTTGCAGGTTCTTCAACACCAACAGTTGTATGGAATGTAACCCAAGTGTCTGTTTTTTAAATGAGAAGTTCATTTCTTTAGACATGTGGTGTTTCAGTAGGGTTTGGAAGTAGAACAATCAATTTTCAAGATATATGTTTCTTGGTAATCACATATGATCGTTCGAGTGTTTCATAATTTTCTGGGACTTTTAGGCTAATATTGGAGGTTTGTTCCTATTTTTTATTAAGTGTAAACCCTTTTATTATATTGATTAATAAATTATAATATTTTATCTGGATTGATGTGTTCTAAATAGAATTCAATTACCTAAACATAATGTTGGCCATTGATTCTATTTTTCTGTTTCCTGATGAGGGTGTGATGGTTGAGGCGCTTTCCATGCTTTTCATCTAGGAATGTGATAATTTTTTATGTGTTAGAGTAAATATATCTCTTATAGGTCTCCAATGATTCATACCCATTAGTGTAACTACTCCACACATGATCTAAATCATGTAGTTTTTCGGTTTTTGTTAATGTTTTGCTGGAATTAAATCATTGTGTAGCTCTTTGTGGTCTTCATGGATCATAAGATCTTAAGGAATAACTTTCGTCACCATGATCATAATTTGTGGTAGTGGATGTGGATGGAGTTATTTTAGAATATTATTTTTAGATCTCATTACCCTTAGAAAAATTGAATGTTTTTTCAAACACTTTGTGTAGGAATTTGATGAGAGATGTTGTCCATGGGTTTGAGGATTCGTTGAGAGTAATGGAAGCTCCAGTTGACTCTCACTTAGATGAATGTTTGGATGATTTAAGATTCCATTTATTTATATGAGAGTGGTATCTTATCTATTGAGGGAGTAATAAGAGTCTTATTTGGGAGACTCATAAGAAATTGTGTTTCACAATCATGTTGTTCAAGGTGATTCTCTAGATGGATGGTCAGATGATGGTCTCAGTTGGATGTTATTTCATAGAATATACTCTTTCTATTAAGGTTGAAAGAAGGATACCATTGTGACACTAATAACATCACCTTTAGTGGTACACCTAGAAGTTTCAATGATGTTCTATGGTTTTAGGATATAATTTTAGTGTCCTTGGATAAAATGTGATATTGTATAGTTAGTGGTAATGTGTTTTATTTTCAATAGGTAATGGATAGGAGTCATGTTACGAGTGGTTTATTGAAAACATTAGATGATCTTGAGTGGAAATTTTATGACATCATGCTGTTTTTTTTTACAATTTACCCTGATCAAAGAGAGGTTGTCATGCTATATTGGTGATCATCAACCATTCGATGAAATAGGTTCACTTTTTATTGATCAAGGATTATAGAATAGAGTATTATTTGTGTAAGAGATATTTAAATCTTTTTGTTCCATTTAATTGAGTTTCAAGGTCCATTATCATGGATAAGTAAACATTTTTTCCCTCATGAGTGTAGATATGATTAAAATATGCTTTTAAAAATCAGTTATGCCATAAAACTACTTTAAAACCTCAGGCTGATGGGACGATGGACCAGACATTCCTAAAGTTGGAGTATATGTTCAGTGTGTGCATCATAGACTTTTGTAGATCATGGGTTAGAAACTCTCACTTGGTTGAGTTTTTTTATATGAAAACTTATCACCCTTTAATTTTCATGAATCCATTTGAGTATTTATATGAAAGATAGTTTCATTATCTATTATGTTGGATATATATTAAATAGGTATCTGTTCTTGGGATTTATGTGGTTTATAACATAAAAAAGGTTCCTCTTGTTTTAATAGGAAGAAAGCAGCATACGATGGTTAAATGTCTTATTTTAATCGTAAGAGGATTCCCATGATGTTTTAGTTTTGGGACCATGTATTCTTGAGGGTTTACCCTTGATGTGGGAAGTGGAGGTTGGTTATGTTTTTAAGCTTTATCTAAGGTTTGGTGATCCCTTTACAGTGATGGGGTCAGTAATTGATGTTTTTTATCAGTTGGTGTTTCCACCATTGCATGAAAATATCCACATTTTCTACCACATCTCTCATCTTCATCAGAATCTTTGTGATGACTCCCACGTCATTGAATGGGGATTGTTTAACATCAAGGAAGACACAATATTCCTGGAGTGTCTAGTAGAGATCGAGGATATCCAAGAGAATGCATTGTGACAATGTACCATTCCTTCGGTTCATGTTTTGTAGTGGAACGGTGGAATAGATAGGATTACTTAAGAGAAAGAGATGCAAATGTGTTCCTAGTACCCAGAACTATTTTGAGTTTTTCCTTTCTTTATTATTTGAGAAATTATGTTTGAGACATTTTTATATTATCTATTAATATTTATTCCATAATTTTTTATGTTTTATACCTCGTAAATATTCAGTATATGAAATGAGGACCTGATTCCAATTCGAGATGAATTATACTATCAAAAAATTAAACTCATGTGGGTGAGTAAGTGTCTCATTGAGTGGATGGTATGATGAAATTGTGGATAAAACTCTATTATCTACGCTTTTAAAAAGATATGGTGAGTTGGTTGTCAGGGTTGTGGGTTTGGACTAAACTAAGGTTGAGATTGTTGTGTGGTAGTGTAGTTGTGTGAGAGGATGTAGTTATTATCTTTGTGGTGATGAGGTTGTGAAAGATATTTTTTTTCATTTGTCTTGTCACATTTGGATAGTGTTATCGATTGATGTATGAAATGATCCTTGAGATGTACCTCATGAGGTGGTTTTTAACCAATTTCCTAATGGGATTGGTTTTTCATTCATGAGGGAGATAATCATATGAGAGATATCAGATTCAACATTTCATTCCTTCCTGGCCAATTACATTGTTTTATTTGGGTGGTGGAGGTGTTTTGGGTGAATCTTTAAGTGGTTCTGGGAGATTTTAGTTGAGAATAGGAGGTGAAGCATAACCACTACATGGAATTCATGTCATGTAATGTTTACTTGACACGAACTGATTGTTAACATCTTGTGGAGTTGGATTGTTCATGTCTTATTTATTAGTAGAGGGAGAATCTATGATATGGATTACACATCATGTATGTGTAACGCATGTTGTGTCACAATTAAAGGCTGAATTGATGAGATTTTATGTTAATGTTATCAGTTACCAATTTTCAAAAACCTGAGGATTACATGCTATATAATGGTTACAAGAAGTGAATGTAATGGTTTTCTAGGTTTTATGTTCTTTTCTTAGAAAAATTTACTATCATTCAGTCACTCCCTCTATCATTTTTTAGGTCCCTAAACACCTAGGGAGAATCATCTATCCCACTTCCTCAAACATTGATTTGTTGGATCTGATTAATCCATGTCGTCAGATTGTGGTAACTTCATTTCCCTTCCTGGAAGTTTTATCATGTCATTATTTTGTAAACCCCCTATGTGGTGTGGTTTTGGTTTATGAAAGGTGTTGGAAGACATTATGAGGATCCTATAGTGTGGTGTATGTTGATATATAGTTCCCCCAGTGAATTTATGGTTTGTAGGAATTTTATTTTCACCCTACGGTGTGTGATGAGTTTGAAAATATTATTGGAGGATGGGAGTCATTCATTAATATTTATCTTATATAATAGAGGATTGTTTCACTCTTATTCACCATTGGATTGTATTAGATTGATACCCTGCTAAAAATTATGGCTTTTGCGTGATTTTTTTCAGTAGATGTTATGTGCTATTTTTTTGTTCATATTTTGATTGTTTTGATATCATCCTAAAATAAATTTTTTTAACCACTTATAATTGGATGATCAAATGGGTTCCTAGATTATGTATTTTGTGGACACTATACAAAAATAATAAGAAATGTGATAAAATCCATTTCCTTAAAACCTATAAAATAGTCTATGATTTGTTTTGATGTGTGGTTTTACTTATTGGATAATGATATATGGTTAATGTATGGTTGATTCATGTGGGGATGATGGATTTAGGGTAATGATTTTGGGGTGGTGAGGTGGTTTTTGTTGGGCCATGATTTTTGGAAGGTGGGGTGGTTGTTGTTTGGCCATGTGTTTGGGGAAATGAAGTGGTGGTTGTTTGGCTGCACATATAGGACGATGATGAGGAGGTTTTTGTTTGTTCATACTTTTGGGGTAGTGAATTGGTGGTCATTAGGTCATTCAATTTGGATCCAATGTATTTTTTGTTGGTCTATTCTTTTGGGGTGACAAGGTGGTTATTTTTTTGTCTTTATTTTGGGGTAGATAGGTGATGGTGTGATGGGGGTTAAGAGCATTGTGTGGTCATGCTGTGCTAGATTCATGTGTTATAATGGAATAATAATTTAATAATTTTTGAAATTTATTGTTCTTGTTTGTATAGGGATATAGAGATGAAAAATGGCCAAAAAATGGAAGAGTTTTGTGGTTAAATGTGGGTGACGCTAAATAATAAACTAATGTGATGAATAGTGGAATTGGATTGTGTTACAAGTTGTGGATTTTGGCTTCTGTGTTATAATATTAGATGTTTCAGTGAATACGAATATTTTTTGATTTTGTTAGTGTTAGGTTGTGAACCCCTATGTTGGACCTATCTATTGATAAATGTGTATATTTTTATATTTTTTGTGATTTCTATACTCAAGCATCCAACATAGGGAACTATGTTCCAACACCAACATTATCACATGGGGTTTTTTCTCAACATATGAGTCATAATTATAGGTGTCTATATTCATAGTTATCCATAATCTCTCTTCCAAATGACTAGATATGAAGATGGTGTGATGGAAATAGGTCTTTTAGTGCACAATGTTATTACCCATGTGTGTTCGGGAGATATTTGATGTGGCTGAGGTTTCTTTGGGTGGGATGAGATGGGATAAGGTAAGGTATGGTGGAATTCATGAATCATATTACCAAGGGAAGAAGGTTTATTTCCTCCATGTTCATGATACACTACTCCTATGCTTATGTTTGAGATGTTTGTGATGATATGTTTTAGGGAAAGATGGGATTTGTTACTTCTTGTGGTTTGGAGAGAGAAGTTATTTCCAGGAATGATGTTATGTGACTGTTCTTGTTGGGTGGTATGGTATACAGATGAGATTGGATATCCAGGATATATTACATTAGGGTGTGAGAGGGGTATACCCATAGGAAATATGTGTGGGGTATCCTTTATTTATGTTACTCATGTTATATTAAAGTACAATGTTTGAATTTATTTTCCATCACAGTTCCAAGGTTAGGTTAGGGAGGATAGTTGACCAGCTTAAGAGTTTATGGTTATTATATTTTTCTCATTGGTGCGTGCCTTTTCTTATTTCTCCTATGCATGAGATAATTTTGTGTTCCAACTGATTATATCTTTATTATCACCCTATCTAGAAAAACTATTTTCTGGTTTCCAGAAGAACTACACGGAACACGGTGGAAATTCGTTGCTCAGTTATTTGGATAGTTTTTTTTACTACATTGTCTTTGCTTCAAGGTATTTACATTGGAGATATTTATTTATATCAATTTTATTTTATAAAATCATTTGTAATGGCATTGGTTTATTTTTATATTATTTCTAGGAGTTTTTTTTGCATGGTTAACCTTATCATCTGGTCCTACATTACTGTAGATGTTAATTCTTCTTGTATTGTGATATTTCTATACACTTAATGATAATCACCAACACAGGGCCTATGGGAGGCGGGACTCAGGGGCATCATTATCTCCCAACCCTTATTGTGGTATCCTTATTATGAGTGGGTCATGACATGACTCCCTTATTCCAATTTTTATACCTATATGTTCCTTCTTCATTCTATATACCTGAATTTATTTTTACTTGAATATATTTTTTTTAAAATCTAATGTAGGTTCGAATTGAATATTTTAAGGTTACTTATAGTTTATACCAATTATTATTAAGTTGTTTATAAATATTTATTCATTAATTCAAATATTAACAACTTTTATTAAATTTATATTCAAACATTAGAAAATCAATTATAATATATTCCATTAAAATTTTTATATATGTGATTTTCTAATAGAATGATCCTTTATACATCATTTTGTAACTCATTTCAGTGAAATTCCATTAATTATTGTTTTTTGATTTATGAATGCTTCTTTAATATTTATCACTTGTAAAGAGGAAATTTGAAAACCACATATGGGACTAGATTTTAACATCATCCATTTCAATTGTGTAATTATTTATAACACATGTTCTCGTTATGTGTAGGCATGATCTAGTTATCGTTTTCCAAATTATCAGATATGGGAATACTTCACATTGTTTTATTCATTATGTTTTGATTTCTTGGTGGTTATCCTTGACAAATTATTATATATAAATGATTTGTGTTTGTTAAACATTTTAACATAATCATGATTAAATTTATCTAGTGTTATTTTAACAATTATTCACTGATTACATTTGATAATTTTTTATCATTTTCATTTATAATTCATTACTATGGGAATTTACTCATTTGGTATCTTATCTCATGTTTATTTTAACCCCTTATTAGGATTTATTTCTATCCAATTATTTTATATACATCACCATGATATAATATTTATTTATAAAAGAATCATTCATTCTAGGATAACATTATTAATATTGAGATAAAATATTTTCTAATATAATTTTAAAAAATATACATGATTTAACAAATATCATTAAGGAATTAACCCTATAGATCTAAAGGTATGATTTATTGTTATTTTTTTAATATTGCAATAATTTTTATATATTGTAAATTTCCTTATATTTTGATTAAAAAAATGGTCTAGTAATTTTTTGGGACTATACTATAGTGAATAATAAAAAATAAACCATAAAAACCTATGATTGTTAACACAAAGCTCATAATTCTAGATTTATATTTTATTTATGTGTTATTATTTCTACGATCACATTTTGACTCGTTTGGTAAATTAATTCATGTACTCTCATTCCTAATTATTTTATTTTATTAAATGAAATTAAGTAAGGTTAATCATAACAACAACTAATTATATGTGAGATATAATTATTTCCATAAATTATGTGACTAAAAAATTGTATTTGAAGTTGAAAAAATCATTTTGGTACATTCCCAGTTAAATAAGATTATGAGTAATAACATGAATCATGTGTATAACTCGAATTTTATAATGCAACATCATCTTTAGTTTTAGTATTTTAAGGTCCAATGACAACCCTATTTCTCTTTATCTTCTAATACGTTAATCATAGAGAATTGGAAAATTCATTTAATGAAATATTTTCACTTCTATACTTCTCTTAGATGAAAATTTGATCATGATTATTTACCTTATAAACATATAAATTGACCACCTTTATAAAATAAAAAACAATACTAATCCAAAGGAATAAATCAACTAAATGTAATTGGTTGAATTATCAAATCCAAATTAAAAAATATTTTCATTGAATTTTTATTAAATAATGAAGGAATTTCATAGTCTGGAGAATGGGGAAGAAGAATCAATTTGGTCATATGATTTAAAATTTACAAACATTTTATAGTATGCATCAAACTTTATTATCAATCATGAATGAATTTTTAACTAATTGATTAGTGGTGTAAAAAAATTATAAGAAAATGAATTAGTGATTCATGATATTAATAAATATATAGAAATAGCATTATAATCCCTTGATGTGGGGATAGAGATCAGTTAAATCTAATGTTCTTGTAGAACTATATATAAGTATTGAATAATTGATTTTTTTATGTGGGATTAATTGAAACATCTCATATATGGGATATGGTGTTACTATTAATATGTAAAACAGGTTCATATAATCACACTAGAGAGTACTACAATGTAATGGGTAAATGATTAAAACTTTAAGAATATATGAAAATAGATCAATTTTTTCATATGTATATAGTAAAGATAATTATTATAATAATGTAAAATTATTGTACAATAAATCATCCACCCATGGGACAATATTTTCACTATAAGGATAAAAGGAAACTATAAAAACAATATTTTTACTATAAGAGTATTTTAAGATAACCAATTACCTTAACATCTAAATCTATAGTAACATAGAAGAGATTATGCTTTGACTACCACTGACATGGTGAATGAAAATAAAGTGATGAAGGGTACACCTTTTATTCATTCAATAATAGAAAATGTCAACTTTGATACTTGTTCTTTGAATTTTTTATATCAGTCAAAATAGAAAATGTACCAAATATTTCAATCCTATTATATTTCATATTCTTGGATATGGAAGTCTTGAGGTGAGTTTTAAGGAATATGCAGTACATTTTAATCTGATTTTTTAGATAGGGGTCTTGTTTATGGTGTGGTGGTAAGTGTTCCACTACATGAGGTATATTGGGAAGTTAGTTCATAGAATGGTTTCTTTAGCTTTAATATCAGAGCCTATGAGGCTAATTTTTGTTTACCAACTCATTTTGGGTTATTTCCAATGTGGTCTTCCTTATGTATTCTGTTATCAGAAATGAAAGTTTTGTTTTACTCTATATGGATAATTGAGGGGTGGTATCTATGGTTTCATCGTGTAGAATAAAGAGTCCAATTAAATGTTTATTTCTATTTAGTAAGTATTGATTCCTGGTATATGGGATTAACTATGGTATTATATGGTTGGTATTCCGTGGTTTTTCTTGTTAAGGTACCCCACCCTTGATTTTTTTGTGGCCTTGTTTGAGGATTATTTGTTTCATCCTATCAATCAAACAAGTGTAGTTCTTTTCCATTAGTGTATTGGATTTAATAATTAAAACCAGTTTAATAGGGGGGATATGGGAGATATGTGTTTTTCTTTCATGGGATTCATTTGAATTGGACTTTTTGTATATTATTCTACCATTGGTGTTGTGGATTTTGTGAATTATTTAAAATTTATAGTTTTTCTTATACCATCATTTTTTATGTTATGTTTTCTAATGACGATTATTAATTTGGAATATCCCATAAATTTTATTATATTTATATTGTTTCCCTAAAACTATAGTGACTATGAGAGTGATTTTTAGAGTCCATTAAAGCCATTTATTTCCCCCAATACTTGGATTTAATATATTGATTTCATAAAGTCTATGGTGATTTCCCTCTTCCCCTTTTTCATTTTATCTATATCCTTCATAAAGGAAGATTTTTAATGAGTAGTATTCGGTTTTATTGGGTTATCATCATGGTTTTGGATTATAAAGTATTTCACTTGGATTTTTTGTCTTATGGCAATTTTTGTATTTTTCTTGTAATGTGGTAGTTGTGAAGCATTGGTTGAGGAATTGGGTTTCTAAACTCACTCTCTACCTTTTAGAGTATAATATTATTAACTTTTTTAACATTATTAATTGAAATTTTGTTCGCATGTTCTACTTATATATTGTTTGATTTGGAATCATATCTATTCTTCGTTTATGGGTGGAGAGAAAAACATTTTCTAAACAAAAACTATATTGAAAAATGAAATTAAATTTTTTTGATAAAATGGATAATAAGAAATTATAAGGTAAAGGGAGTTGTATTTTTTATTATATCATTCAAAAATATTTAATATAAATTGATATTTTATTTATTGATGAATGTTTTAATGGATATCTTTTTTTTGAAGTCATTAAAGAAGAATATTACAAGTATAAGTGGGTTTTTAAATTAAATGCATAAATGGGGCTAGGAGGTTGTCTAAATATAAATATTCGAATGTCATTATCACTATTATTTTTATATTTTGTGTATGCAATTTTATAACCATGTAGTGGTTTCCATTGAAATTGTCTATTTCTATTTGGTGAGGTAGAAACATTAATAATTGAAATGTTATTTTATGTTTTTTACATATTTATAATAATTTATTTGTTTATGATAATAATTAAAAATATTAATGGGTGTAAAATAAGGGGATAATGGGTTAATGAGATCAAATATAAATTTTATTTCCATTATAATTAAATCAATTTTTCATGGTTTTAAAAATTAGAATTGCATAACAAACTTTTTTGGAATTAATTGAAGGATGATGTAAAATAAATATATTTTATTGAAATAGATATTATAATATTATTGAAAATTATTAAGGAAGTTTGATCTTAATAAAATTTTAATAATTGAAATAAATATTTATTCCTGAAATATATTCGATAAAGGATTTACGTAAAATTTGTAATGGGATATGGGTTAATCAACAATATAATACATTAATTTTTGTAAGTGAATAATAGTTTGTAGAAACATGATTAACGTGGAGTTAATATTTTTTCATTTATGTGTTTTATTCTCTCTATAAGTCATGGTTTTGATATTGATAATGTTATTCTTGTTTTTGAAAGTGTTGTGTTAATATGCATATTTTATTCCTTTTTAATAAATTTGTTAAAATATTTTGAAGGGAAAAGATGTGGGAAAATGGATGTAATTTAGTCAAACATTTCAAGATATAATATCTCTTACTTTATTTAAAATTACTGGTTTAAATGGATTGAATTTACATGTATGAAAAACACTAATCTATTTGATTACATGGTAGTAAATGATGATATATTATTGTGGTCTTGTATGGTGGGAGATAAGAATGAGGTTGGTGTCATTCATGTTCATGATTCCCTTATATGATGGTTATGAAAGGTGATTATATCAATATTTTCATGATATAGAACATGCATATTTCTTATTATGGTGGTTAATATAAATGGTACTAAATTAGAGTGACTTTCTTTCTATTCAAGTTTATGTTACTGTACAAATTTTTAACTACAAATAAAAATATGTGTTATGCAGTTGTACTTATAGTTGTAGATATATATACATGGTGGTATATACTTATGTGATTATTTCATTGTTTGGGAATTATTTGCTAATTTATTATATGTTTTTATTGTGGCCTATTTAAAATATTCTAAATCAAATATACAATATGTTTATCCTACTAGATCATTATAAGTTGGAGGAATAATCGATCTGCTAAAATTGGTGAGTGGTTGAATCATTTTAGAGAGAAATGTGTGAAGATTAGTATTGGATATGGTATTAATCATTATTATTAATCCATTTTTATGGAATTACTTATAATTAAATATTTGAATAAGGATAAGGATGTTATGGGAATTAGAGGCAATTAGGATAAGGACATAGTCTATGGAGTTTGATGATTATGCGTTATATTTTTATTAATGCTTATATTTGTGATTGTGTTTTTTTACCTGATATTAATCTTACATACTCATACATGTTTATTTTATATGGTGGTTGATTTTTTATATAAGTCTGTTCCTATAGAGTACACCCAATTTCTCTACAAACCAACTTTTTTTAAGAGTTATTTTCTCTGCTGATAGAGATTGGATATTTTGATTAGATTTTTTGGATGGAGATGCGAGATGTTTTGAAGATTGGGTGTTGTTTTTCATATTCATTCTAGATATATTTTAACCAAACATATAGAAATTTTTTTGGATTGGATTATTATTTTTAGAATTGAATATATATTTAATTTATTGTAATTTTTTTATTATTATGAGGATATTATTAGGGTAATTCCTTCCACATTATTGTTTTATACCATCATTTATATTCACCGGGTTAGGCCATATTAGAGTAAGGATTTCAGGGTCATATTATATTTTTCTATAAGACTATGATGTGTTTCTCTAGTTTTTTTTCATGAAAAAGTGGTATCAAATATTTTTGTTAAGAGTTATGGTGGAGTTTCAGTTTGGAAATGGAAAGTATTACAAGGATTTTTAAGAGATATATTAAAACTATATGATAAAATATGATGTTGAATAAAGGGACCATCAAGAACATAGATACTTGGGGTACCCTATTATAAAAAATAAGGTCTTCAAAATGCTACTATATATTATTTTATGGAAATATAACTACTATAGTTTAAATATCATTATGTGGTATATGTATCATTTTCATTATTCACATTGGTATATTCATTCAAGAACTATAATTGTGTAAACGATCATAAATATTCATTATGGTTGCTAATGATTTTTCAATATCTTATTGGAATGAATATATAACCCTAGTTGAATAATAATATATTTATTAAATAAATTCCATAGTTTAAATAAATCCTTTTATATTCATTAATTCAATTTATCCAGGGAACTTGTAACTTGTTCCTTATAAATTGATTATATACATTATATTTTAAGTTTATAGAAATTTTATTTTATTATATCGTGGTTATAATAATCAATAAGAAATTCTTAAAATTTTATCATTGTATTTAACTACTTATTTTTAATAATCCATTATAAAAAATGATTCCCTTTTTAAATATTCAATAGATTAGATAAAATGAATTATTTATATACATGATAATGAGTATTTTTACCATTCATGAATATTTTTATGTCATGAGTTTATTTTTTATCTAGAGTTTCCATATGCTTATATTTGGGAATTTTTATGGGGAAGAATCTTTATCATTTATTCTATATTTATTTTTACAGTATGCTCATACTTAGGGAAAATTCAGTTTGAAATTTAAATATTTTACTTGAATGAAAACATTCCATTTTTTCCAGCATGGATATCATTTTTTTATATATATTTATTTATGAGTTGCACATAAAAACATGTTTAACATTTATGGATTATTTTTTAAAATGTTGATGAGAATGTTTATGGGTACGATGTTTGTTTTTTATTTAGGAAATCACGCTAATGATTAATGAATGTTTGATTAATTTCTTTTTGAAATCATAATAATTATTTTCCTAGGAATGTTGTGTATTTAGCTAGAAAAATACAAATATAGAATTAAAACATGGATCCTATTATTTAACATGATAAAATTATTCCATTATGGTATAATAGTTAAATAGTGATTAGTTGATCATTCTATACCTAATGGAAGAGGATAAATCAAGAAATTATTTTCATTTTAACCATTGAATCATATCTATGTGAGATTTATGATATGCTAAGTATGATGATTTATATAAATTTTATCCTTATTTTTGTCTTAAATTTTCTTCCTGATTATTAATATCCTTAATGTGTTGAAATTTTTTCTTAACCTTAAACTAAAATTCTGGGGCTAGCTGACATGCATGTTTTATCATAATTATTTTTATTCCTATAACATAAATTAAATTTGATTAAAAACTATTGGAATTTCTTTGATGATGTGTTATTTTTTTAATTAGTTTTATTATCTTTTTTTTATAATTAATCACCTCCAATTAAAGAAAAAACATTTAAATGTGTTCAGGAAAAATTTGTTTCAAAAATTGACATTTTTGTGCAGATCTTCTTTCAAATCACAGAAAATTCTTATGAATTAAAAATGAAGAGTGGAATAGAGATTGTTTTTGTTTTTGGGTTCATTATGATTGGATTTATACCCTTTTATGATATATTGGGAGGTGGTTTGGAGTTTTTTAAGTCTAGTTTCGATGTTGTTATGTGTTTGGTAGTGGGGTCGCAACATGTTTCCCTGGTTGGTGTAAATAATTTTGGTTTTTGATGTGGATTAAATGGTTCAAGATGTTTTTTGGGGTGAGAATTTTTTGTGTGGATATATTGGTGGCGTTTTTGGTCATAGAGAATGCACTATGGTATATTTTTGAAGTAGTTTCATGATTGGTAATGTGTAATCCTTATAATGTTGTCACGATTTTAGGGCAATTTTAGTAGTGATGCTTGTTTTTTGTTGTCAATTATTCCTTATTTGGGGTGTGGTGATGTGGGTGACATGATATAGATGTTATGATGTTTTTTATAATTTGTAATAGTGATGTTTCTATATGTAATATTGCGTCAAAAATTTTAGGGAATTTTTTGTAAATGGGTTTATGTGTCTCATTGTGAAATGTTGATTTCATCTATGATGATTGATGTCCATTATATGGTTTAATTTATCCATGGTGGTTATCACTAAAATATATTCCATATAAACACCATTGATATGATTTCTTCAAAGAGGGTTGTGCAGAATCATTAGACAGATCCTTTCTAAAATATCATTAGTAGGACGAACCAATGTTTTTTGCGGAGGTCTCCATATATGGTACTGAGGATTAGTTGGAGAAGTTGTGTGTCACCATTTTACAGGGTAAGACTCAGGATGAATTATAACTAAATGTTGTAATGACATGATGTTACAATAATGAAAGATATTGGTTGGCTTAGTTATGTGATGGGAAAACTCTAATAAATTGTGTGGTCCTTTCATAATGGGGGAATTCACGAGTTTAATTTTTTAAATTGTTCATGATATCCAACATTTATGGTTATGTGATGATCTATTAGTATACGGTGATAGGGATGTGTAAATGGTTCGGATGTATAGGATGTGGATGTGTGGTTAGTGTTGGTCCGATATACAAATGGTGGTGGGAACGAGGTTGATTCCCTTCAAGATTACATTACCTTACCAAAGTATAGTTATAATGGTATATATGTGATATATAGTTGTGGCTATGGTTTGGGATATGTGGATGTTGTGGTTTTTGGTAATTTGATACATCATTATTTGTGGAATATAGCACTGATTGGAGATATATTATTTTTGTATATTTATACTCACAACCTTGATCATATTTGGAGAGTGTTAATCATCACAGGTTTCTGTAGGTAAGAGGTGTATTGAATCATCAGAAATATGACAATACTGGACACAAATTTTCTAGGGATATTTTTTATGGGTTATAAATATAGTGTTAATTATTATTATGGATCATTAATGATTTACTTTATTATCCATCCAACGTAACCAGTTTTATTCATAAAGGAAATTAAAACAGAGAGAGAACCAGTGTCTAGGGGGGTCCATAGTAATGAAGATTGAGGGCATCACCCCATATCAAATTCACCCCCTCCGATTTAAAATGGGAAACATGAGTATGAAAATTGACCATGCTACAGGGGGTTGCCATAGAGGCCAAGTGATCCGCCTCCTTTTTTCCCTCCCTCCACGTGTGAGTGACTCTGGTGCTACTTTCTAGGAAAGCATTGAATTTTCGAATAGTGTATGAAATGGATCAGGGGCAGATACCTTTACCATGAAAATTATCGTAAATTACCATATAATCAGTCTCAACTTGGGAGATGGAAAGAACCCGCTGCCTGCAAACTGTGATACCTGTGAGCACCGCTTTTTCCTATGCTTGCATAGAATTCCAATAACCATAGTACGCCGAGAAAGACAAGGCCACACTGGCCATAGGATCTCGGACCACACCGCCACCATGCATCTCTCCCAACACGCAAGAGCCGTCAGTATTCAGTTTGAAGCCAACTTTAAGAGGATTCTACCAGACCCAGTGTCCTTGTTGTCTAGTTGTTGGCCACTGGACCACACTGTGAGGCACAAACAACTAGCAATGGTAGGGTGTCTGCTTCTTGACATCATCGGTGCCATACTATTCCACCAGAATACATCGTACTCTTGCTCTAACGGATCTCCTCGTAGATGCGAGCCCCTCAAACCTAGCTTGGTTCCCCACTTTCCATACACACCAACATACAGAATTGAAGATGATGGATCTTGCCCTCCCGTCATTACAGGAGTCATCCGTCCCTTGGAACCGGTTCTTCATGAAGTAGTCAAAGTTCAAAGCATTGTGGGGGTATCCTGAGAGTTTTCCGAAGACTCCCCATACCTGGCGTACCCATTCGCCCTCGATGAATATGTGGGATAAACTCTCCTCACGTTTTTTAGCACAGCACTATCACTAATAGTTCATGTGGATGTCGAGCGTCTACATGATATCATCGGACGTTAATGCTCATTTCTAGATCCTTCATGTCAGAAATTTAAATTTCGTAGGGATACTCTAACACCACAGCCGACCGTACCCCCCCTGCCTGCTGGCCCTGCGACAAGAAGGACTTGCAAAAATCCTCCGCGTTGAACCTACCTGAGGTGGAAGGGGTGTAGACGCACCGGTCCATATCCGAACTCAAAATAATAGTGTCAAAAACCTCCTGCTGGTCCACGTCCCGAATGAATATGAAGAAATTTGGGTACTGACTCACCTCCTTGTATGTGATCAAAGGTGTTGGGCACCCTAGATATCCTAGAGTCCTTCCCGACCAGTTGTGGTACCAGAACTGTATATTCCACTCCCCAATAATCCACTGTGAGCTTTGGAGGATGGATGGAATAAAACTCATAACAGAGGACCATAGCACAGACCCACTACCCGCAGATGCATCAGTGGTGACCCGGTTTCTGCAAGACATCAGCTTACCAAACAAAGATCACTCTTCAATTACCTCCCACGCCAACTTTGTGTGCAGGTAATGAATAGTGTTCTCCACACTTTTAACGTTGATCCCTCCCTCCGAAATTTGTTGAGCCATATTCCCCCAAGAGAACCAATTCCTCTTCCCCTCCGATGATGCATCCCATATGAAACATGGCAAAAGTCACTCAATGGCCTTGATAACCCCCTTCGGCACATTGGTGGATGAGAGAGAATGTACCGGGATGGCCGAGAGGACGCTGTTCACAAGAGTAATACGGCCTCCAAAAGATAAAATTGGTTCTTCCAATTATGAATGTTCCCCATAATCTTGCTTACCACAGGGTCAAACTCCCTGATATGCATTCTTCCTCGAGACATGGGGGTGCCAAGATACTCCATAAGAAACGCATTGGGCCTCATACCCAATCTTCGACCCACATCAATCATCCTACTCGAAGTGCAAGACTGGACCACATAGAATCCACACTTATCCTTATTAATTTTTTGACCACTCCAATGGTGATACTCTTCAAGGATTTCAATAGATCTCTACACTGAACTCCTCCGCGCATTGATGAAAATGAGGGTATCATCCGCAATCATCAGATGAGAAATGGGAGGCATCCTCAACCTCCTTCAGTAAAGAAGAACCTCCCCGTTATAGATGCCTATGTTAATTGTCCTGCTTAAGGTATCCTGTATAAGAATGAAAATACTCAAGGATAGACAATATCCTTGACAAAGGCCTTGAACTGTCTTCAAAAAACCATGAGTACGCCCCATAAAAGACAACCATCCAAGCCAAACTGAAGCACCTGAACATAATATCACAAGACCATCTCGAGAACCCCATCTTTCTCAAGACCCTGTTAATAAATCCCCACTCAATCCTATCATATGCCTTATTCATATCAAGCTTGATAGCCATATTGGATCCATGAACCTTGTTATTGATATCTCTCAGCATATCCTGGGCCAATGTAATAGCTCCCTAAATAGAGCGGTCTTTCACAAAACCATGTTTCTCCTTTGAGATCCATCGTGGAAGATTTCCAGATAACCTCCTGTTGATGACACTCGCCAGTGTTTTATATGTAAAGTTACACAAACTCATCAGCTGATAATAGAGGAGGGAGGAGGGATCTTTGATTTTTGGTAATTGGAAAAGAGTGGTGGCCTACGCAATCCGTGGTAGGCTTCCCCCTCTAAAGAAATCCTGGATAGAATTGATGATATCCCCCTTCACCACCTCCCAGGAGCTCTTGTAGAACCCACCTAGAAAACCATCAGGGCATGTGGCACTCTCACGATTGAGACTCACCATAGTCGTAAGGATCTCCCCCTCCTTCGGGATCCCCTCCATCAACTCATTCTCCTGAGGGGACACAAAGTGTGGAATCCCCTCCCAGAACTCATCCCCCCTGTAAGGCATCCCATTAGCATGTTTTGATTGGGTACTGCAAGAAGATCCTTGAAGAAAGAAAACGACAAGCCCCCAACAACTTCCTTATCTTTAGTGAAAGATCCATCTTCTAAAGCTAGGTTTGTTTGGACCACACGCCGCCTCTCCCTTACACAAGCATGGAAGAAATCAGTATTCTTATCTCCCTCCTTAAGCCATTTGATTCTAGAATACTCCCTATCACTTCTTTCATGCTCAGTAATCATAACCGCAATGGAGACATTTTTCTCCGAGAGCTCCCCAAATACAACGTCGTCCCAGTCCTCCTCAATACCAGCCTCAAGCCATTCAATATCCTGTCTGAGAACCTCCAGCTCCTAATCCAAGGGAATGATTCTTCTAGCCCATGAAAGGAGGGCCTGCTTGAGTCGCCTCAACTTTCCATGTAATGCAGTCCAGGAGTGCCCCTGGATCGGTTCCTCCCAACTTCTCCTCACTGTCTAGTGATAACCCGGAATACCAGACCAGTGGCTCATGTACATGAAGCCCAACTGCGGAGAGTCCCTCTTTATTAGGGAAAGCAGGAGTGAAGAATGGTCAGAGATGCTACAAGTCATATGCTCAACCTTCGCCTCTGGAAACATAGAGTTCTCTTGAACATTGGATACGCACCAGTCGAGTTGACTCTAGCAACGACTATGGGACCTCTGGTTGCTACACCAAGTGAAGGGGTCACCTGAATACCCCAGATCCAGAAGCCCCTTGCAAGCCACAAACTAGTCGAACTCCCTGCTAGCCCTCCTTGGAAGGTCTCCTCTTCCCTTATTCTCCTTCGAGTTAGTTACAATATTAAAATCACCACCCAACACCCAAGGTTGACCCCTTGGATCAAAAGATCTCAGCTCACTTCATAACTCTTCCCTTTTTGTGCATCGCAACTACCATAAACGAAAGAAACAAACAAGGAGCCTCCACCACAGGACACCCTCGTCGTAACATTCTACTCACCTACTTTAATTAACCCCATTGTAGCCTCCCTGTTCAAGAAAATCAAGATGAACTTATTGATTGGCTCTCTATGCAACGATGAAGGATGTTTCAGTTTGTGCCTGAACTCATTGATCTCTGTAGATTTCTGCTTGTGGTCGAGGATCGCTACCACCTTGACCTTATGTTTCTTGACTTCCGAGACAATAAAATTTGACTTAACTCTCGCCCCGACTCCCTGTGAATTCCAGATGAAGATTGGATTCATGGAAACAATGTATGCCTGGCTTTGGCCCCAGGCAACTCGGTCTCCTTCACAAGGTAAACAGAGCACTCCCTATTTTGTAGCCTCTTCGATGACGACCTTGTGCACACTCCCGGACCTGAACCAGCTTGTATTGGAGGGGAAGGTATGAGCCTCGACGCACGCTTAGAAACATTCCCCTTCACCTACAAAGGAGGCGATTGAGCCCCCTCTTCCGACATCGAGAGAACCTGCACAGACGATGACAGTGTACCAGCAGCAAGAGCACTATTGACCAACCAACCATCCTCAGTAGGGAGCCGATATTCAGAAAAACCTACCACATCAAGACATCCAGCTCGGTCCATCACCCTGTGACCCTGAAGAAGATCCACCATAGGAAGAGCGACTCCCTGTCCCGAAACCTTATTGGGAAGCTTTTCATCACAAGAGAGAGGAATTGGTATCTCTTTAGGGTGATCTCGAGAAAAGGAAACCATTAGACTTAGAGCAACCTCCCAAAGTGTATCCCACAAAGCACCTTCCCAGATCATTCGGGGTTGCGGCCAAGACCAAGCCGAGGATGCCAAGGGATCCATACGAATAGCACTTGGCCCAAGGGAACCCAGAGCCGCATCTGGGAAGGCCTCAGGCCTAGGATGGGAGGAAAAAAGATCATTGCAAACTAGGAACACATGGGAGATGCCGTAAAGGCCAGAAGAAGTAGAAAAATATGAGACCTCAAGCTGAGCCGAGACTGAGCTAGGCTCGCCATTCTCAGAGAACGATAGACCTCTTTGCATGGGAGCACATCCCTCACAAGGCCGCCCTCCAGGGAGCTGTTTCCTATAGATCTGCCCTGAATTCCAAACCTGGGAAAATCAGATAAACCAATTCCTGAGACCAGATGGAGGAATCCGGCACATTTAGGGACAATATCTCTCGGATAGTCATAGATAAATCTAATTCCATGCAGATCTGAGGGGCCAACATCTCCTCACCACTACGAGTGCACGCATCCATGCAAAGAAAACCACCCAGTGAGTCACTGATGGCCCTGAGAAAAGTATTATTCTGAAAATGAAGCGGTAGGCTGGGGATACATACCCAAACTGCAGCGCGAGGATATTTCTACCCCTTATGAGCCTCCATCAACCACCGAGAGAGGTGGAAGCGCCATCGGCCCAAGACGCAGGGAGAAAAGCACCATGCCTTAAAGAAATCCTCCTCCGAAGCTAACACCAAACAGAACGAGAACCTTTGGATCACTGAAATGAGAACCTCTTCCTTCAAACCCCAAGACGCCACAAAATATTGGAATACAGGAAGCGAAGATTTCACAGCTCCGAAACGTGCCACCAACATCCATTTGAGTCTAGTAATCTCCTAATTGACCGCCACAGAAGGATCTGATAGCATGATATACGAACCTTCCCGGACCACTGAGTGAGAGAACAGATCGATGCCCAAAAATCACGGATCTAAAGCCCCTGAGCTCGGACCGGAAAGCGCATCTTTTAAGGACAGCACCGGACGCGACGGCAGGGGAGCCAGAACGGGAGACCCCTAGCGAGGAGAAGAGCCGTCGTACAGAGCCACAAACCTAGGGACAACCGATGATGGGGGCGGATGCACCGCCGTAGAGAGAGGCACCGGGACAGAAACGGGCGGAAGAATTTGAAATTCCCCAAGCGCATGTGGCGCATTCTTTTGGAGACCCATTCAGAATCGATCCTCAATGGAAATTACTTTATTTTATTTCCATGTTCAGTAGTGGATGATTATGTTGTGTGTAATGTGGGGAGTAGGGATATTAATATAAAATGTGGATTTTGTGACAATTATAATGGTATTTCCAAACTATATCAATGAGTATGTTTTTTTAGTTGAGGATTGTCTTGTTAATACTTGTATATATATTACACATGGATGTTTATTTTTTTTGGAAGGATAATACTAAAGAGTATTCCCAAGTGATCAAAAAACCATAATTTTTAATGTGTTATATGATATATTGATGGGAATTAGAGATACCATTCAGCTAGCATGGATATATTTTTTATATCTATTAAAGTTTGGATTTTATTTTGAATGTCTTTTCATGATGTATATATACCTAACATATAGATAACATTTTTTCAGAAAAAATATTTTTTGAATGGAATTTATTGGAAGTTGATTGGTGTATTTTTCAAATTATTCTTGGAATATTATCAGAGTGATACCCCCATATACCTATTTTATTGCATTGGTTCTACAATCCAACTCATGGTATTTTTTAGGTGGGTGTCGGGGTTTAATCCCAACATTGTTGAAAATCTAAAAGTGGATAAAGTGGGGGTGTATTGTTACTTGTTCTCTATAATTATTTATACACCACCCCATGACTAATTGTTTTTTATCACTGAAAACTCCAAGTGGGGAAATCATTGCAATAATAGAATAGAATTATATTTTTATTAGTATTTTTTGGGATGATACTTTCTAAGAAAATGACATATGCTCTATTTGGTTTAATTTGATTTTATATTTGGAATAGACACTTAATCATTATATAGAGCCAATATCAACTTTAATGAGAGGAAAATTTCACTCCAATTATAACCAAATTCACTAATTCTATATATTTTTTGGAATTATGGATATATATATATATATATATGAAACTCATTCTTTGGTATAGATATTAAATCATTGTGAGTAATGATATAAAGATTAATATATTGAATAACAGAATGCTTCAACCATGATGACATTACTATTTTGAGGTAATATACTAATTTCTTCCATGAATAATGTAGTGTTTCTCATAATAAAAATGTTGATTTCCATATATTACATATTCTTAATTCTCTAACCAATTTAATATGTCCTTATATAATACACTCCATTGAACATAATGATTTGATAAGATAACTATTTGATGATTCATAAAATAGTTCTATAAGAACTAGTTCATCTATACGGGTTACTCCAGTCATCCAAGTGAAGATGAAGGATGTGAAAATGCTTCTCCACAATAATCATATATATTTTAATAATATCATTTTAATGAAAATGTAACAGATCACATCGATTGAATTGTTTGATTAACTATATTTTTCTCGGTGCATCTCTAAGGTGGATTTTAAATCAATATATATACTAATAAAGGTAAAGAGCATAATATAATAAATATTGTAGTCCAATATATATATATATATATGCTATGAGTTAATAGTGATTACAGTGAAACTCAAAAAACTCTCTGGTAATCTTGATTTACTTAATGAATATAGAATTTTTTATATTACTTAAACAAACATTCGGTGGTCCATGTATATGATATTCTCCTATATCTCACATGAATTAATATTAATATAAAATGAGTATTCATTTAAAATTATTATGAAAGGGAATGTTATCTGAAATGTATATTAAACATGAATTCAAGTTGGGTAATATAAAATTTCTTATGAATGTCATCACATGAAAAGGAATATCATTTAACAATAAAAACACAAAGGAAAATGGTGAATGGACCAAACTGACATCAGTTATAGAGATCCATATAATTCAAGAACTATGGTGGTATTATGGATTATTTTTTAGGAATTTTTAATTTCTCTAAACCCCATTTACTAGTATAAATTAAAAATAATAATAATTTAATATAGATATGTACTTGAAGAGAGATTCATGGAGTTAATGAAAATGATAGTAATAACTCATGTACTCACCCTAACCTTTATCGAGGAAGGGTTTTAGATATAAATTGATACCATCATGAAAAGGTAGCATTGTATGCTCATTAAAATTGATAACTTTAGAGACTATTACTCATTATGGTGAATGATTCATGACAGAAATAACCCAACACATGACCCAGATTAATAAATATTAATCTATTTCATCATTATTTAGAAGAATTTTCTTAACATAGAATGGTTATAAATGAATTCTAATGAAAAAGATAAATTATGTATTAATATAGTAATATATAAACATGTTCAAATATAAATAGTCAAACTAATGAAAATATACTACTGTTAAATCTATTAAAATTAGAGAAATTAAAACAATATGTGTGATAATCTAATAATAAAACAAACTTAAACCTTAACCATGATAGGTATTCAAAGGGAATAAAAATATTAACATGATAATATTATATAATGTAATGATGTCTTAATAGTCTTGATTGTTTGTAAAAACATCAATCATGATGGAGAAAATGATCACACAATTGGATGATATAGAGATATAAAATAATATCGAAGTAAAAAATAAATATGAAAATAATAAAAATCAATAATGATAAGAATATATTTGTAATACTTGGGACATGATTATTCATTCTGTTAGAACCAATTTTATTAATAGATCTATATGAATATCCTCATAACTCAATGCTCTTTTTGCACTCTGAATGAAGAATAATATTTAGAAATATCTATTCTGATGTTTTCATGGTCGAAATAACTAAAAATTATTCAAGATCTTAGAATATAGTATCATTGGATTTATCAAGTTCATATAGTATATAATTGATCTAATACAATTAATATTCATTAACACTTATAATTTATTGGTGTACATATTTAAAGTCATATCATACTGGGGGTGGATGAGTAAATATTGAAATGAGACATGAAAATCGAGAATATAAAATTGAATTAATAAATGAGAAGAACAACATTTGACTAGAATAATACAATATTTTATCATTACCTTCATTCCCTAATATACTTGATTTGTGTTTTAAACAAGTTATTAACACCCACAAAATATAAATTGTGTGAATAAAAATCACACAAAAGGACCCTTCTATGTTTTTTACCATCACTATCATAGTGAACCACAACTATGTGTCCAAACACCACGCAAACTAAATATTCCATTATATATAGGCATTTTGATAAGTGAGATGTTGAATTATTTTCAGAAATATGAATGGAAATGCGGGAATGATGAGTGTGAAGTATTATCACCCACCTATCCTCTTCATTGAACCAAATCCCCAATGTAAATGGATAATTAAAAAATTAGGTATGCAAAATCTTAGATATTTTGGTTTTTAAAATGGTGGTTATCCTCAGGTTTGGATCTCAACAAATGTGAGTGGTTGACAGTTACTATTATGAAAACTAAAATGGTAAATGGATTGGATATTTAACTAGATGAAATATATGAAAATATAGAAAATATATATCTAAATAAAAACAACTCCTATGGAATGTTCTTAAAACTATTTCAATTCTAAATTGGAAAATTATTTAAAATAATTAATGGTACTCAAAATAACCCTTGAATTTTAGTTTCGATCTCCCCCATTTTTATATCACCCCCATATAGATTATCTGATGGGTGTGGAACTCTCTATGTACAAACTCTTCATGAATATTCCTTTTTATATGTTTTCATTGCCAAAAATAATAATCTAATACAACCTTGATTATTGGATGAAATATATGGTAATCTTTAGAGGGTATTTTCTAACATAGGGAGAAAAAAAACTTGATAGAAATTTGAGATATTTAACTTCCCTGTTGATCCCTTCTTTGATGAAAAATAATATAAATATATTATGCAATAACAGGTAAAAAAATTAATGTCAGATAAAAATTACTTATCAATTACTTCATTCACATCTAAAAAGAATAGTTCTTTATATATCTGTGTATCCATCATGAATATTTTTATTACTTTTTGGGAACTCTTATGTATATGCTACTAAAAACTCTTATATTTTAGTCTCTAATAACTACTACATATAACCTAGCTGAAATGAAAGGTTTCACCCATACCATTTAAATCATATAAATCATATTCATGGTTACATCAAATTTCATGTAGCCAACACATTTCAATATTAAACATCATAAGTTACATAAATATAGTGCACTATTTATTATAATTAATTTTAAAATAAATCCATAAATTAAAAATAAATAATTAAATAATTTTAATTTTAATTATGGATTGAGCCAAAATATTAATTAATGTATTAATTTATAATTTATAATAATAATATTAGTTACATTTATATTGAAAAAGGAAACAACATATCAAAAATATCAGCTCTATTCACCCCCCTATACAGAATCTATTCCACTTCAAAAATTAAAAATAATTCAAGAAAAAATATCCTTCTAGAAAAAATAAACACTCAATTTAGAAAATATAATAACACTAATTTATTATTTATTTTGAATATCATTGTTTCTCTACAATTCTATCCTACTTATCACTTCAAATCAAAAACATTTTGAAGTATCAAATCTTTCTCATTCACTATATTACCTTCCTCAATAGTAATGTTTCTCTCATTACATGAGGAATATATAATGCATACTTTTTTCATTCCCCAAATACCTACGATCTACCATATTAATTCTAAGACTCTATGTAATCCATAGAAATATACAAATTTTTCACTCTAGGGTAGTTTCAACATGTTGTTATGATGTTAGAGGATAGTAATTTTTTTTTGAAAATAAAATTCTAAGACAAAAGATAAGATTTTACCTATTAATAATTTCAAATGAATGAGTTCACTAAATTTTGAAAAAATATATGGAAACTCAAATAAAACCATTAAAACGAAACAATCCCAAACCCTTTTCATATTTTTTTAATTTTTATTGGTTATATTCCCACAATGAAATAATAATATGTAAATAATCCTTTCATTCGATTTATTTGAACATGATTTTTTCTAAAAATATGTTTTTATGTTGAGAATATTTCTTCATACACATTATATTACCTATGAGATTAAGGGAAAAAAATATTCACTAGTGATGAAATAATTTTTGGAACCCACTTCCCAAAAAAGATTTAAAGAAACCCTTTTCTAAACCCCAAAACAATATACTTCCTCCCTATATTTTCTGTGAACACACCCTGTCCCCTAGATACATATGAAATTAAAACATTAATTTCACAAAAAATATGGTTCAGAATTGATATAGATGGCTTATAATGATGCTTAACAAAAAAGTATTAATTGTATTTTTTTTAAATAAAGTTATATAATTATAAAAATTTACATTAAATGGATTTTAAAGTATATTTTTTCTATTTAATTTCACCCTAATTCAAGTCTAACACACTCAAACCCTATTATTTTAAACAAGAATAATGCAACATTTTACTTTCTCTTTAGTCACAAGACACTAGTGAAATTTATTATAATGTAAATATAAAACACTATCTTATAATGTATCTCATAATGGAGATTAATAATGATTGATAGTAAAAAAATCATAGATAGTAATTCCTAGAATTTAGAATGATGTTTAATGTTAAGAAAAAAACTAAACATACAACCTATAGAAATAATTTCAATAAGATAACATTATAATTATTAAATTACATAAAATAGAAAAATAATTTTTACATAGAAATAAAACATTGATCTCAACTGTCTTATCTCAAAACACTAAAAAACTAGAAAACCTAAAAACATTTTACATGTCCTTAAGGAAATCATAAAAATATGTTATAGATCAAAATTCAAAATATTATAATATCCAAACACACACACACACAAATCCAATACTACCCATTTATAAATTGTATGATTATAATAGATTATCAATTATTAAATTAGTTAAAAGGAAGAATAACAATGTGATTACTTTTTATTCCTCTATTACTGGTGAAATCTTAATTTAATTTTGTGCATTTTTGTTATCAAAATTTCATAACTTTAAACATTTCCCTTCTCGGTTTTCATGAATACATGTTTATGAGTAGGAAATTAAAAATATAATAAAAACTAGGATTTATAAATTGGTTTCTCCTATAATGTGGATGATTATGTCCTTAGTGTATGGTAGTTGATATACAACACACACATAGATCCCCCTTCATTATATTGATAATGATCAGTAAAGGGTACATTCTTGATCTGGTGATCCGAATACAAAAATAATATGATGAATGCACCAAATTGTTTATTTTATGATCTATAACCAATGATTAATGTATAATAACATAAAATATTTTGATGGATCCTCATGAATAATTATCATTAATAGAATATACATCCCTTATAGACAAAGAAATTGGTCTTCTTCCTTAACATTCAATAATTTCGATGGTGACAAATACATAGTAATCATTGGGTTCTCTCATTAAATTAGTAATGATTATATAGTGATATCATATTATCTATTTCTCAGTTGAGACCTTTAATATATGAAATCACAAGATATTATTCTCATAGTGCATTAATTTTTTGATATCTTGTAACAACATAATTAAATTTTCAATCTTGACTTCTTTAAATTCTTTAAAACATATGGATAATTTCTTTCACAAAAAAATTTGAAATGTATCATAGTTTTTCAAAACATATGATCTTCACTATGATTTCATCATCAATTCTCAATTTTCATTCTCGAATAATCAAGATGTTCATTAATATTATGTATTGAGTTATTCTCTCTCCCAATTCTACAATCATTGTGTAAAGAAATTGAAATTCCATATATATTTTTTAAATTGTTTTTGATTATTACTAGTCAAAGAAAAATGATGGCACATGTTTCCAAGTCACGGATAGATCCAAACGGAATTTTTAACTTTTTTAAGGTACATTTAGTAAATGTGAGGGTGGTGTTTTCAATATTTTAAACCAGTGCTTGGACTAAAAATATGATGGCACATTTGAATCCATATTCCCAAGATTCAATTAAGAGAAACTTATCTTCGACTAGAAAGGGTCGGACAAAACAGTTAATTTCATAAAATTTACAAAAAAATAACTAATGATTATTTTATTTTTCTTTTTTTTCCACTTTTGGACAAATGGTGGTGGGACTGCGGTGCCATGAAAATCCATTTAATGGCTTGACTCTTATTTCTTCATGTAACTGCACCATTGAGGGAAATTAAAAGAATGTGTAACTGCACCATTGAGAGAATAAAAGAGGTTTATTAATTATACTCAATAATGAACCTCATTAATTGTGTGGTGCGTTGATCCTCTCAACCCCTCTATTTAATCTAATGTCAGGCTTGGGTTTTAGGAGATCTATGAGAGGAAGCCCTGAAGAATAACCGAGGAATTTCTTCTCCAATGAAGAACATGATTGAGATAGGGATGTGGGGGGGAATCTTTGGGTGATAACAAGCATCGTTGAACACCTTCAGACGTGTACACTCCCTCCTCTTCTACAGCGCCTTCCATCGAATACAAGGTAGGGGTTTTATACATGATTTCTCCCCTTTACCATGTTATTTGTAATGATTATGAACAAAATTGAATAGTTTAATGGAATGATCTGTAGTCGTTGCTAAAATGCTGGAGGATATTGCGGGAGTTTCCTTATGGGAGTTTTTTACATTTAAGTAGTCATTATCATGTTATAATGAAGATGTGGAGGTCATGGGCCAAATGAAAAATGCACAGACCCTCTTCTGTTTTTGGTTTTGGTTGCATATTTTATGAAATACCAAAATTTATTGAGGAACGCGGTGGTACAGGTCGTGTTCCCGACGGAGAAGAGAGGTGTTGCCAGCCCAACCAGCAACTGCAGGAGGATGCACTCCTCGGTGGATCTCCTAGGCATAGAAAGCCGCAGACATGATAGGCCATGGAACTATAAGAGGCATTCCCACAATAGGCCCTGTTATTGGAGGGTGCGAGCCAAGGTGGTGCTCCTGAGCGGCAAAGAAGCTGCGGAAGTGACGAGCCACAACACGATGGAGTTTCGCGGTGCCCTAGAGCAGGTTGTCCCGGAAGGCATGGCCGGTTCCACCATACCCGCGATCAGGTGTCGAATGCAGCTATTCCATGTCCATTGATAAGGGAGTCAGCCCGCAACCGTGGGTCGGTGTGATCCTCGCTGGTCATGTCATCGGGCAAGCCGGACTGAATAGATCGGCCCACAGCCCAATGGGATGGTTCAGAAAAAACTGAACTGGACTGGACTGGGCCAAGAAGTCTAGTTTGACCTGGTAAGGTTAGACTCAGGTCGGGTTGGGTCGGACATACCATGGTGTTCTGGCTCGACTCGGTATGGTGGGACTCGGGTCGGGTCAGGTCGGTCCGACCGGGGCGGACTGGACCAGAACACCTTCCAGAATAGTTATGTTTAATTCCACGTAAATCCAAAACTGTACGTCCATTTGATGAATAGTTTTTGGTGTTGGAACCCTTTGGATGTGGCGGCTCGTTTGGGATACTCCCCAAGACATTCAAAGAAATTTTGAGTTTGGACGGGTTGGATCGTACCTGAATCCAACAAGGTCATCAGCACTAAAATGCCTATAACTTACAGACCAAGTGTCCAGCTGACGCATCGTCTATTTCGTTGGAATGATAATTACATGAAGGATAATTAGATAACTTCTTTTTGAGACTTTGTTCCTGTTTAAATATGACCAATGGATTGAGAAGTGGTTCTCCCAAGCGCGCTACGTATGAAACCCTGCAACTAACTGAGACCTAAAGACAGCTGATTTTTGACTCTGTGTGACAAGATGGCCCATTGTAAAGAACCTTTGTGTGACTTGGTAGGCCCACCATGGGGAGCACCTCTATGTGACTTGGCAAAACCATGGTATTCGACAAGAGGAGTACCACAGTAGGCCAGGGTGGCGAGAGTCTCTATGTGAACTGACATACACATGATACGTGATGGGGAGGAGTAATCAAGAAGTTCAAGGTTAGTGGGAAGTGGCTTTGTGTTACTTGGCAGGCCCATTTTACTCGATAGAGGAGGAGTTCCCCAGTAGACACGGTTTTCGATGATGTGAATGACGATGCTACAATTAGTACCCTAGAATATACTTGGTGTGAGATGTCTTTGCTTCATGCTTGTGATTGAGATTATTCAATTTGGTTTTTCCTCTTTGGAACTCTAGGAGACCTTTGAGGGTCTTGGGTTCCTTAATGGGTATTGTTATACTCAACCCTACATGGGATTCTCTCGAACCTTGTTTTGTCTTGTGAAGATGATGGGTAGATTTGACTAAGACTTGTGGAGCCAGGACGTGATGGTGGAAGGTGGTGACAGTTGACGTGGAGAGTCGTAGTGACAAGTTGTACTTACCCTTCTGGTAAGATCCTTGGAACATAACTTTTGGAGTTTTTTCCCTTATTACTGTATTCTATTTTTGTTTGGCTTTTATTATGGCCCATTTAATTTCAACTGTACTGTACTCAATTTAAAAGGGGTATGATTTTTCCATTATTGTGAGTTGGGACTTGGTTGGGTGTGCATGTTCATATAGGTATCTAGGAAAATGCCTCCCACTTTCAGTTTGATGCATTCTCCACTAGTCTCCATCCCCTGGCCTTTGGGAGGTGGGAATGGGGGAGTTACAACACTGGACCTAGGGGACGAGTTGTGACAAAGTGGTATCGAAGGGAGGTTGATTCCCCCTCAAAGACCAAGAGCCTATGTTTTTTCATAGAGTAATAGTGTTACATGTCACGATTCCAACTTTTAGATTCATGGAGTCTAGTGTTGGTGTGGTAGCCAACGTATCCATACACTAAGACCTTGAATTCTGCTTTTTGGCTCAATACATGAAAACACTGGTTGCATATGTGTCTTTTGATTTTGAATTAGATTCATATCACTAGATATAATGATTTAATCGTAGTATATATTGATCTTTATCTGGATTCCTCCATGTAGACGACCAACCAGGATCTTGATACGAGGTTGTGAGGTTAGCCCGCCAAGCGATGAGGTGTCCATTCAGGGACTAGTGTTTGAGATGGCCCAACCTGGTGGTGCACCAGTGCTACCACCACCTGATAGTCAACATCTACTACTAGCGGTTCCGCCAAAGGATGTTCTTAGGCTTAGCTCCCTACATGAGTTTCAGAGACAGAGACCTCCCAAGTTCATGTGGGAGAAGGATCCTCAGGTCTCTGAGGACTAGCTAGAGGCTGTGACGTGGATATTCCTCTTAGTCAGGACACCGACTAACCAGATGGAGATAATGGTGGTGAGCCTTATGTAGGGCTCTATAGGGAGATGGTGCATCATGACCATCCATACTCACAAAGAGGCGACCCTCACTTGGGTTGACTTCAAGAGAGTTTTATGGTATGTGTTTTTTCCCGAAACATTGCGCTTTGTCTACATTCAAGAGCTTCTTTACCTAATGCATGGCAGGATGATAGTGGACCCGTACTTGGAGAGATTTACTAAACTCTCTCACTAATCCACAAACATGGTGCGAGACCCTTTCTTTAGGTCTTGAGCCTTCGAGTAGGGACTGAGGCGGGGGATTAGGGCTTCAGTAGTGTCTCTCAAAAACAGTACCCTGGCTAGGGTGCTGGAGAGAGCCCTTCTGATGGAGATATTATTTGTGGAGTAGGCTCCCACAAATTGAGCTTCTTGCAGACCCCAGGCAGAAATGTCTTCTGCAGGCAGCATACAGTAGATGTGTGGGTCCAAGCAGGCTAGGTCTTTCATAGGTTGACCCCAGGACTTAGGATCGGCAATGCGAGGCTCCCAGTCCTGGGGGAGTCAGATAGGGGCCATGCATTTCTATACGTGCGGTGGGTAGGGCCACATGGCATGTGACTACCCGGTCCTCTATATAGATGACCAGAAGATGATTTAGAGATCACCGAGGCAGTGATAGAGGTTCGAGCTTGGAGGTCCGTAGGGCGGAGGACGTGGAAGGGGAGTAGGTTGTGCAACATGTGGTGGAAGACAATTTGAGGTTCTACCACAACCACCCCTAGGTGCTCCACCCAGACCATAGGGAGCAGGTGGACATGGGCGAGTACATCTCCAGTTGGCAGATTACTATGACCACGGTGCTCCATAGATAATTAGATGTACAATTTTTCTCTATTCCACCCTAGATGGAGTTCTTATAGACATAGGTTCCAGACACTCTTTCAATTCCATGTCACTCGTTCAATGCTTTGAGATTCTGATGGATCCATTAGCTCGATCATTAGGTTTAGAGACTTCTACAAAATAGGATTCAACAATTGCACCATGGTGCAGGTAGTGTGAGCTTACTGTAGGAGGTGAGATATTTAGCTAGGATCTCATAGTATCTACATTGAGGCCTTACAATGTAATCATGGGTATGAACTAGATATCTATAGTCCATTCTTAGATTGACTATTTTAGGCGCAAAGTGCGGTGTTTCTGTGAGGATTGGATCAGGTTTTCCTTCACTAGTGAGGAGGAAAACTTTGTAGTGTAGGATGGGATCTCCCGAAGATGGGTTCAGCCAATCACTCATCAGTTGGCTAGTCTCACCCTCAGTGTAGTGGACAAGAGGAGTATGAACTATCATGTAGTGGTGGAACAGTATGCCGAGGTCTTCCCAAATGATTTCCCAAGACTTCCTCCCCTTATATTGGTAGACATTAACATCAACATGTACCCTGGGATGACACCGATATCTACACCAGCATATCGGATGGATCTCATAGAGCTTCGTGAGCTAAGGGTAGATTTGGGATACATATAGTGGAAGGGTTTTGTAATGCCTAGTGTTTATCTTTGGAAAGCCCCAATTTTTTTTGTGATGATGAAAGATGGGAGTCTGAGGCTTTGTGTGGACTATCGGGGCCTAAACCAGGTGAGCGTGAAGAACAATTATCCTCTGCCGAGGATCGATGATCTCTTCGACCAGCCTAAGGGAGCATAGTGGTTTTTGAATATAGTTATCAGATCAAGAAATCATTATCATAGGGTGCCGACCAAGGATGTACCTAAGACAACCTTTATATGTCAGTATGTCCATTATGAGTTCTTGGTGGTTCCCTTTGGTGTGACCAATGCTACTACAGTGTTCTTGGGGGCCATGAACAGGATCTTCCAGCCTTACCTTGATCGCTCTGTGGTAGTCTTCATTGATGACATCATGGTGTACTCAGTGTTAGAGGAGAAGCATGCCACGCACCTACATATATTTCTAGATACACTATGAGAGAACCACCTTCATGGAAAGCTCTCAAAGTTCTAGTTCTGGATATGGGAAGTTCACTTCCCAGGGCACGTTATCTTTGAGGCTGGAGTTGCAGTGGATCCATCTATGATAGAGGTAGTTTTTTCTTGGGATCCATCCAGGAGTGTTACCAAGGTGTGGAGTTTCTGTAGATTGGATGGGTACTACCGGATATTTGTACCTGACTTCCCCAGGGTAGCAGCACCCTTGTCAGCTTTGACGAATAAGGGGAATCTTTTCATGTGGATGGAGAAGTGCCAGTAGAGTGTCCAGGAGATGAGGTAGATACTAACATGTTCCCCATCATGAGAATACTAGAATATGGGGTTGGGTATGTAGTATACTACGATATATCAAGGTTCGAACTAGGTTGTTTCCTAATGAAGGAGAAAGGGATGATTGCCTACCGCTCACGGAAGTTGATATAACTTGAGAAAAACTACATGACCCATAACCTAGAGTTTGCAGTAGTGTTCTTTGTGCTGAAGATGTGGCATCACTATTTGATGGGTGAACGATTTATAGTTTACCCTGATCACAAGAGTCTCATTTATATCTTATTGTAGAAGGACCCGAACATGAGATATCAGTGATGGATGGAGTTCCTCTAGGACTATCACTTTGAGATAGTATACGCTCCTGGGAAGGGGAATGTAGTTATATATGAACCCAGTAAGAGGTCTGGTCTACAGTTGCTGAGTTAATTGACATGTCAGCTAACCACGTTGCAGATATCTTTCAGGAATAGAGATTGAATGACTTACCTACAGTCTATGACTATCAGTCCCCCACTCCTTCAGCGAGTTTGGGAGGCTCATCTTGGGGATGTTGAATATGAGGCCCTATGTGCTCAGATATCCTTAGGATAGTCTCCTAAATGATTTTTTGAAGGTGGGTAGCACGTAATCCTCTTCAAATAATGCTCCATGGTACCTGTGATGCTACGAGAGGAGGTGTTGAGGGATTTCCACACATCCCCATTGACGGTACATCTTAGATTGGAAAAGATATACCAGGTCCTCCAGTGTCAGTACTGGCAACCTAGGATGAAGAAAGTTGTGGCGAAGTTCATATCATGATGCCTCACTTGTCTACAAGTGAAGACTAAGAATCTGGCACCAGCTATCTTAGCTCAACCACTTGAGGTGTCGGAATGGAAGTGGGAAGGTATATCCATGGAATTTGTGATAGGGCTACCACATATGTCCAAGGGAAAGGATTCTATCTGGGTGATCATTGATCGACTCACCATGTCTATCCACTTCCTACCCATCCAAGAGTAGAGATTAGAAGAGAGATTGGGATGCCTCTAGGTGCAGAAGATTGTGCGACTTCTTGGGGTTCCATCAACGATCGTCTAAAATCACGGCACATGTTTTAAATCCCACTTGTGGAAGGGATTCCAGGAGGAGTTTGAGACTCATCAATTCTTGATCACAACCTTTCATCCTCAAATAGATCATTAGATGAAGTAGACCATATAAAAACTTGATGACATTCTTCATGCTTATGTCCTTGATTTTGGCCACAGTTGGGAGGACCAGATATCATTGGTGTAGTTTTCTTACCACAATAGTTATCACTCCACCATCAGCCTGGATATGTTTGAGGCCTTTTATAGTTAGCCTTGAAGATCACCACTATACTAGACTGACTAGGGGGAGTAAGCACTTATGGGTCCAGAGTTGGTACAGACTACTACAGAGAAGGTACAAATCATCCTAGAGAGGATGAAGACTCCAAAGAGCCGGTAAAAGTCTTATTCCGATAAGAGACAGAGACCCATGGAGTTTGAGGAGGGAGACCATGTAATCTTATAGTTCTCTCCCTGATGAGGATTAAGGAGGGTTGGCCAGGGTGGCGAGTTATCTTCGATGTTCATCAGACCTCTCCAGATACTCAGCAGAGTAGGTGATGTGGTGTACCATCTTGCTCTTCCCCCACAGATGCACCAGGTGCATAAGGTTTTCCATGTGTCATAGCTAATGAGGTATGTGCATGATCCATCGCACGTTATCGACTGGGGAAATATGAACATCAACGTTGGGGAAATGTTTTCAGAGTTCCCAGTGGAGATAGAGGATTGATAGGAGCGGGTCCTTCATGGGCGGTCGATTCCTCTATGGCGAGTTTGTTGGAAGCACGGGAATCTCCAGGATCACTCATGGGAGAAGGAGGCTCAGATATTTTCTCAGTACCCCCATTTGTTCCCCTAGTTTTATTTTAGCTTTCAGGGAAAAAAATTTCTAAGGTGGGGAGAATGTAAAGACCCAAAAATTCCATATAATATTTTAAAAAAATTATTTAGAATCATTACGAGTCTTAGAAAGTTGATAGCACATGTTTCCAATGTCGGAGAGCCCAGAATTGAATTTTGAACTTTTTTTAAGGTACATTTTGTAAACATGTATGGGGTGTCTTCTTTATTTTGAACCAATTTTCTTATTAAAAATCTAAGGATATCGTTGAATCCCAAGCATCAAGATTCAATTAAGTGAATCTTAACTTTGACTAGCACGGGTCGGATGAAAAATTTATTTTCCTAAAATTAAAAAAAAAATAACTAAAGATTTTTTTTAAAAAGAAATATGGACAAAGGGTGGTGGGACCACGGTACAACATCAAGCCATTTAATGTATTGACTCTTATTTTATGTGTAACCGCAACGTTGCTGAAAATTAAAAGAATATGAAACTGTACCATTGAGAGAATTAAAGAGGTTAATTAATTATACTTATTAATGAATCACATTAAATGCGTGGTTCATTGATCCTCTCCTCCTCTTTATTTAATCTGTGCTTGGGCTTGAGTTTTGGGAGAGATATGAAAGGAAGCCCTGACGAAGCGCTGACGAATTTTCACTCCGATGAAGAATGTGATCGAGTGACAGGCATAGGGGGAATCGACCTGTGATGACACGCACCGATGAACCCCTTTAGATGTGTACACTCCCTCCTCTTCTACATCACCTTCCAACGAATACTAGGTAGGGGTTTATGCTTTATTTCTCCCCTTTACCCCGTTTTCTATTATTAGGAAGAACACAGGTCAACCATCCAACGGGTTGATCAGTGTTCATTCTTAAAATACTAAAGGATATTGTGTGGTTCTCCTTATTTGAGTTTTTATATTTATGTAGTCATTCCCATTTTATAATGCTAACGCAAAGGGCAGGGGTCAAATGAACAAGGATCGGACCCTATGCTGTTTTCGGTTTTGGTTGTGTATTTTGTGGACAACAGAATGTTATGGCGGCATGCGGGGGTACCGGCTATGGGCAAAATGTTAAAGAGATGGGCCACTTGCATAGCAGGAAGCCGCAGGAGGAGGAGCACCCCAGAACCGTGCCTGGGACACAGTGCTGGAGGAGGCGCACCCCAGCGGCATGCATGGGCGGCAATGAAGCCACTACCGCAATGGGATGCAGTGTGCTGGAGTCCCGCAGTGCCAGAGTGGCACCGCGTGGAGGAGTCCACCCGCCAAGTGAGTTGACACGGAAGGCTCGTTCGTGTCCACCATCTGCATGAGCAGGTGATAGACACAGCTATGCAGATTCTAGGGGAATAGTGATGCCTCGCAACTGTGGGTCGGGGTGATCCTGGCGGGGCGCGTCGCCAGGCGGGCCGTACTAAAAAGTTTGGCCCATTAGGCCAAGCCCGTAGGTCCAGCAGGCTAGACCCGAAGACTAGTGGGATGGTTTAGACCCAAATGTGTCGGGTTAGGCCTGGCATAGATGGTCTGTTTGACCCAATAGGGTGGGACCCCATTCTGGTCGACCTAGACAGAGTTGGGTCGGTTCTGTCTGACCAGGCTTGACCAGACCCGGACCCCTTTCTGCCGAGTTACATTTAATTGTGCGTAACTCCTAAACAAGATGTCCATTTGACAAAATGTCAGTGGAGCCACAACCCTTAGGACAAGGTGGCCCTTTTGAGATACTCCAATGCCTTTTGGAGAAATTTGGAGTTTGGATGGGTTAGATCATACCTGAATCCAATCGGGCCCTTGGCACAAAAATGTCTATAACATATAGAGAGGGCGTCTGGTTGACGCATCATCTGTTGCGTTGGAATACTTATGAAATTATGGATCATATGGTTACCTCATTGTGAAACTTTTTCTAGTTTTAAATTTGATCGATGGTTTGAGGGGCGGTTCTCCCAAGCATGCTACGTATGAAACCCTGCGACTAGGTGAGACCTGAAGACTACTAGTTTTCAACTCTGTGTGACTCGAAGACCCCGTGGAAAGCCCCTCTGTGTGACTTGGTAGGACCATGGTGTGGAGCACCTATGTGTGACTTGGAAGATCTACAGTACTTGACAGGAGGAGGGCCTCAGTAGGTCATAATGGGGAGCCTATCAGTGTGACCCAGCAAACCCACGATATACAATTAGGAGGAGTACTTAAGCATTTCAATGCTAGTGAGAAGTGGCTTTGTCTAAACTGACAGGCCCAATGTACTCATTAGAGAAAGAGTTCTCTAGTATACGAGGTGTTCGACGATGTAAATGATGATGCTACTATTATTACCCAAGAATATATCTGGTGTGAGTTGTCTTTGATTTGTTCTTGTGATCGAGATTATGCTATATGGTCTTTCCTTTGTGAAATTCTAGGAGACCTTAGGGGGTCATGGGATCCCTACTGGTTATTGTTATACTCCCAGTTGCATAGTCTTAACTCGCACCTTATTGTGGCTTATGTAGATTATGGGTTTCTTTGACTGAGACTCAGGGAGCTGGTACATGATGGTGGATGGTGTGACAGTTGATGTGGGGATCCACAGAGAAATTGTACCTACCCTTCAGGTAGGATCCTTGGTAGATGACCTCAGAATTTGTTTTCCCTTTTTTTTATGTTTTTCTATTTTAGTTGGGCTTGTATTCAGGCCCCTTTACTTTCAGTTGTACTTGTACTCAGTTTTTCAGTGGTATTTTGTTTCCCTTTTTGTGAGTTGGTACGTGGTTGAGAATTTGTGTGCGTACATGTATCCATGAAAATTCCTCCCTCTTTCAGGTTGATGCCTTCGACACTAGTCAACAACCCCTGTCCTTTGGGTGGCGGGCTTGGGGTACTCACAACACAGGCCCTGGTGGATGGGTCGTGACACATGTGATTCTTATTCTGATTTATATTTTTAAGACTTGTAGAGGTATTAATTATATATTAGAAAATGGAAATATTAATTTGACCTCAACCATAGGATGTCACATTAAACATTATATAAATATCAGTCCATTTTGTCAAATGTTGCATTAAACTTTAAATGCATGAATAATAGAGAAATAAATATCAATGAAAATTCATTGTTAATTAGATTTTAAATATTTATACATAGATATAAAATAATATTCAACAATATTAACAATTCACACCTTTAACATCGAATAAATTCTATCCTCTTCCTCAAAACAAAGTATTCATTACTCAATGTAATCTCTAAAATTATCTCATAAACTCACCTTTATATATCTAAAAAATCAACATTAGTCTTCCCATGAGTGAATTATTTTATGGATAAATTTTTGTTGTGTGAATCCCAAAACAATGGTGGGACTATATTCTACATGTTGGAATAAATTATCAGTGGAGAGTAGTAGTTTTTCATTAAAAATTAAATGTTTCACTTTTTTCGTATTCATATTTCATCTCATTAACCTTCTATCTTCGAAATCACTAATACAATGTGTTTGAATAATTATCAAAAATATACTCATGAATCATAAATCATTGAAGATAATCCCTTGCATTATTTGACTTTAAAATAAAAAGTATTATCATTTTATCAATATTAAATAAATTATATAAGAAATATCTTACAAGTTATATGGGTAATATCAACACATTTCATGGTTTATAAAGAAGGAATATTACATAGTACCTCGAAGGATACTATATACCCCAAAATATATTACCTATGATCCCCAAAAAATATTATTTATCATCATGAATTTATTCCCTTTCCCTTATTTCAATAAAAAATTTTAAATTTAATAAATATAAACATGATGTTTTTTCCATTTCCATATTTATGTATGAACTACTAAATGTATCTTATCTATCATTGTATAAACAATTAGGTGTTTTTATAATTCTTCTCTACAATAGAATCATATAAAATACATATATTTCAATAACATATAATATTAAAAACATACACATCATGGATTACTTTGTCATTTTATCAATTTCTTTATTCTAGAAGATATTATATATAAATATAAAGTTCACCAAATTATAAATATTCACTTATTTGAGAATTATAACATATCACTTGTTATTCTTAGAGAATATGGCACATAATTCAATACTATTTTGAATCCCTGAAAAGTTTCTTCCTTTTTCAAATTTTATTCTGATCCATGATAGTATATCATTTTTATTCACAATATGATATTTTGTATCATAGTGTAAAACAATTAGAGACCTTGTGACATTTTTTCATCAAAAAATATATTACATATAATGTACTTTTTCAAATTTATAAAAACATATAACAATGAATTATACATCCTTATCCAAATAACTACAAAACATCTCACCACTTCAATTAAATTTTTAGTAACTTCAAATCATCTTCCATCATCACCATAATAATTCTAAAATTTTATATATCATTTAAGTACCACATAGGGTCTTTAAATATATCATTAATATCCTCAATCAAACTTTATCTCCTAAAGGAGCATCCAAATATATTTATCATATAATAAAAATTCTCACCAAATCATAATACTATTGGTATAAATTCATCATCTATACATTTAGACATCTTCATAGAGATGAAATATCAATTAATCAAAAAACTTATATAAATCATCACATATGAATTTTTTTTACAACTTTGAATGGATACTAAATAATTCAATGGTACTATCTCAAATCATTTATCACATGAAAAATGGTAGTAAATTTCCTCAATTATTCAAGGTTCCTATTTAATCATCATTCATTATTCACAACTCAATTTATGATTATACCTTTCTCAGGACACAATCATTCTCATCCACATTCTTCAATAATCCAAACATTCTCTAGTTTATAAATCTATAACACATATTCCCAAAATTTTAGTTAGAAAAATTGTTCCTCAACACCAAATTAGTTAAAAAATCAAAAATTTTTGATTTTTTGTCAATACAACTATAGAAAATGACCTTAAATATATGTCAATATGTATTCTATAATTTTATTCTCAAAATATTATTAAAAATAAATACAAAAAAACATGGGAGTGGGATCCATTAATTAATATTAACCAATTTGCAATGAATTATTCCACTCTTATTATACATTATAATTTCCCAACATAAAAAATAATTGAGACTAACCTATAAAAGAATGATATCCATAAATAAAAAAATATTATACCAACTGAAATTATTTTCTTAAGGAAAATTAAACTTTATCAGTCTAATATAAATTATGTAATATACTATCATGATATTTTAAATTGGAAATCAAACACTCCTCACATAAATAGATTAAAATTTTTAAGAATGTTATACAGTCTTAGTTCATTGAATTATCCCCTAGATATATTTTTTTTGTGAAATTTCAAAATAAAAATTATACAGCATAGTATCAACATTTATTCTTTGAAAAAAAGGATATGATAATTTGGAAAATTTTATTTTCAATGATATATTTAAATCACATTTCTATATTTATATATTTTCATTATATATCTAGTATTAGTTGTTTAAAAAAATAGATCCATGCAAGGGACACACACTTTCTTCATAGTATATTGGATGTTACGTTTTTCAAAGGTAATATTCAATGAACCAAATTTTTAAAGAATTACAAGATAGTGACATCAATATGGCTAAGATTATTATTAAATATTTGTAATTTTTTTCAATTCATCCCCTTATTCATGAATCGCCTTTAAATCCCTATATAGAAATAACAAACACACTATATTTGGGAAAAGGTGGAACTCATTTTAACTTTAATGGGAAAAATATGATTGAGAATTGATTCTAAACCCAGAGAATACTTTTATTTCAATTCTAAATTTATGTAAACATTTATTTCTTTCTTTATTATTCCTCCATGTAGAATTCTTGGGTTTCATAATCATTCTAGTCTTTTAAAATACACTTTTTCTATTTTTAATCTTTTTATCATAAAATATATCAATTTCATCGCTTAGATATATTTGTATCTTTATTTTTATATTATCTTTGGCTAGTATAATGACCAAAGTAATCCTTTAATAGATGAATAATTAGTTCTATCTTCCACACAACTCTTTATGAATATTATCACCAAAGAAATTCATTATTCGTCCTATTATATTGAATTTAAATTTTTCTCTATCTTCATTCAATAAATAACATAAATCATGTTATCCATGAATTTTTCTATGATATTACCATATTTTCTATAATAGAACAGACTTCAACTATTTTTGTGGGGAATTCTTATTATACATATTATATTAGGATATATTAAAAGGTTAATTATCTAAATAACCCATGGAATTCTAACTTTCACTTATCTAAAAATTAAAATTTTGTGTTCTTATTTCTTCATGTTCTTTAAATGAATAAATTGTTAATGTGAAAAGGAATGAATCCTCACTGCTTCCACCCTCTTTGTAGTTTCAAATGAATTTTTTAACACTATAAAATCATTTTTTGTTGATAAAATTCGTCTCTTTCATAAAAGGAATTAGTTTTAGATCAACGTTACTCCTTCTTAATGGACTTTTTCATTAACATTAATAGATTGAATAATTATTGTAACCAATAATATCTAATACTCAAACCTTTTATAGCCCCAAATAATAAATTAAATCTAATTGTGATCTATTCAACCCATTTTTCATATAAATTATTATTAAATATTATTGGAAAATGTTTTTCATTCCAATTGGACCATTTTGGGTAATATCCACTCTTAAATTTTCTTTTATCAACCTTTTATTCATTGGTGGGTTTCTCAAAATTTTCCCAATCCTTATTTTTTTTGAATATGTAATTAAAGCCTCCACTATTCATATAGAATAATTATCATGACCCATCCTCGAGGCCCATGCCGTGACTACCCCAATCCCGCCTTCTATAGGCCAGGGGATGGCGACTAATACCAAAGGCGTAAATCCCAATAAAAAGGGAAGGAATTGCTTTTATAAAGTAAACAAACACCACAGAGTAAGCAAGCTGAAGTAAACACTAAGTAAACTGGGTAAAACTGTAAGTGCTGGAAGGAAAATGGGATAGAATACAAACCCAACTGAAAGTATAGTACAACTGAAAAGTATAGAAGCAACGCTGAGCTGTCCACTAGAAATCCCACCTGAAGAGTGGGTACAGATAGCCTCCTCAGCTCCTCAGGTCCAGCCGTCCGCTCCGTGTACGTCCCGACCAGTGGTCCATCTCCAGGTACTGAATTTCTCCACACGCCTCAACCACGATCAACGATGTCTGTTGTCTGCATCTAACACAATTTAGTGCGGGCATAGCCCGTGCAGGGGTGAGTATACGCTACTTAGTAGGGACCCCAAGACCCCCGAAGGTCTCCCAGAATCCACAAAGGATAATCCACAGAGGAAAGATAAAATCACGAAGTAAAAACCAACTCTACTTAGGTATATGACCATACATATACCTAAGTCATCAATTCCAGTTCAGCTCCAAAATCTGAGCCCAAGTTCGATCTAGTCCACACTGGAAAGCACAACCAATCCACACAGGATAACACAGCCCAATACACTTAGGAAAGCAAGTCAAGACTCAGCTCACACAGGTATACTTCTTCATAAGATGATAAATTTGATCAGATGTAGCCACTGAATCATCTAAGATGTCAGACCCACGTAGGATACAAGACCATTTAAGCTGTCGGACCCACAAAGGATACAAGACAAGCTACTCTATCGGACCCACGTAGGATACAAGTACAGAGTTAAATACTGCCGGACCCATGTAGGATACAAGAACAGTAGTCATGTACTGCCATACCCACAAAGGATACAAGAACAATATTTATCTCCGTCGAACCCATGAAGGATTTTAGTACGGTCGTTGTCGCTGCCGAACCCACAGAGGATTTTAGTACAATCGTCATCGTCGTCGCAGTCGCAGCCAGCTCTAGGGTTCCCGCACACAGCATGCTCGATTCTGGGAGGGTCCACTCCATGAGCCAAGGTGGTTGATACATCAACTGACACATAGTCCGGAGTTGATGTACCCCAAAGTTCTGTCTCGACAAAAAGAACTCAACGTGACAGACAGCGCGTCAATCGGACGCCCGGTCTGAGAGTTATTGGCTTTTTCGTTCCAGGGGCCCGGCTGGTTTTTAAGTCAAAACCAACCCAAACGTACTCCAACTGCGTCCAAACCTCGATCAAAGTAAGCCAAAAGTTCTGTCTCAATAAGAGGGAACCAAGAAAGTCGACGACACATCAATCGGACGTCCGGAGCTCACGTTATAAGTGTTTTCGCTCCGAAGGCCCGGTTGGTTTCGTATTTGAACCAACCCGGCCATACCCAATGTTTTCTGAAACCTTTATTTTAGTATTTAAAAACGACCATCTCGATCCAAGGATCGCATCGCAACTAACGATACGTCAATCGGAGGTCCGTATCCCAAGTTATGGGCCATTGAACGAGGCTGTCCGATTTTAAGGGGTTTTGGGCCCAGACCGACCCGGGCTGAGACCCCCTGGGTTGGCCCGAACCGGGTTTACCCGACCCAGGTCTGGGTCCGGCCCGCTAGGGCGTGGCCCGGTCTAGCTCGGCCGGCGAGGACCGGCCCAGCGCGGGCGACGCGCGCCGCGCGAACGCAGAAAGTGGGGGAGCCACCACTCCCTTCGAACCAATTAGCGGACCCCACGGGTTCCGCCCTGCTGCACTGACCGGGGGTTCAAACCCCCGGTTTTTCCGGATCTGGCCGGCCGTAATGGCTGGTCAATTGTACTGCGTGGGACCAGTTGGTCCCACCTCCTGAGCACCGGCGGTTCTGGCTGCCCTCCCCTGCTCCGCCGCAGCGAAAGGCCGCAGCCTTGGTCCGACCGGCGCGGCGCGAGAGCGCCGCGCCCCTCCACCGAGGCCAGCCCTAACCGAGGTCCTCCATGGTTCTCCGGTGTGGCAAAACGGCACACCGCCTCTCCGCTGCAGCCCAGCTCTGGCCGCATCCTCTTACGGGCTCAACGGCACGACGTGACGACGCCGCGCTCCTTCGCTGTGGTGATATTCCTCGTTCCCGCGCGGTGCTGTTGCACCGTGCCGCCTTCGTCCCAAACCGCAACGGTGAACATCACCAAATGGGGGAGGAGGATCGTCATTGTTCGTGCGGTCTGACCTCCTCCTGATTAAATGATAACCGGCGACCGAAGAATTTAACGATGAATGCAAAGAATAATCACATTGTAAAAACACACACGTACCTTGAAGTTGTCGTACAAAGATCGTCGCCAGAAAATGGCGTCGCGAGGGTGGTTCGATGACGGCATTAGAGAGCGTCCATGAAGAGGATTTCATTTCACACCGGCTGCAGAGAAGGGAGAGATTGGCATGTCGTCTCTCCTTGGTGCTCTGGCGTTCTTCGCGTTTTTCAACGAGGGAGAAGATGTTCTTCAAGACCGAAAGAGTTATCTCCTCTATTCCACACAACGAATCAACCCCCAATAAAATAAGACCTTGTCTTATTTTATTCACACACACGCATGCCGACATTAATTTGAAATTCAAAATATCTCATTCAATTAAAAACTTTATTGAAGAGAATTTAACAATCAAATTAATTGCGAGAGTTGATGTGTTATAAAGAGGGGAAGAGTGTGTGTTACACAATTAATTTCTAAAGGGGGGTTTAATGGGGTATTGGGAAAATTGAAGGAGGTGGGGTCTTGTGTGGGCCCCACCCCAACTTCCTCACATCTTCCTTTCCCATAATACATAAACCATCTGTAGTGAAATAAAAATATAACTGTATAACAACTATATTTCTATTCTTCACATTTTTAACAACTCCTCCCGAGAAAACACACCATCAGAAAAGGTGTTCCTAATAAATTACCGGTGTTTCAGTTTCATCGGTGCCCTCGGATTTTGATTCCGAGCATCGGTTCAAAAGTTAGGAAAATCCGCTCGTTCGTTCACTGAACGTACCTAAGCTAAACTTCATAAATTGATTCTGGGAACACCGAGCCTCCGAATCAGTTGCCGTTAGAAACTGCACACTCGTAAAATCTCAAAGAAATTAAAAAAATAATCCTTGAAATTTACTGGTCTTTACATTAATCCGACCTCAGGGCTTTATGTCCCCATAAAGATACATCACAAACTAGGGGAACAAATGAGGGTACTATGCATGCATCTAAGCCTCCCGCTCCCAAGTGCCTTCCAGGAGGTTCCCGTGCTGCCACCTGATGTGCACTATAGGAATCGACCACCCACGTAGGACTTGATCCTGTCGATCCTCGATCTCCCCCAGTACCTCTGTAAAAGTCACCCCATCATCAATGTCCAGTTCCCTTTGGTCGATGATATGCGTCAGGTCATGCACGTATCTCCTCAGCTGAGATACGTGAAAGACGTTGTGCACCCGGTGCAACTGAGGTGGTAGAGATAGGAGATAAGCTACCTCGCCTATCCTGCTAAGAACCTGGAATGGTCCGATGAAGCACGGAGATAACTTGCTGCCCCAGCCAAATCTCCATAATCCACGTCGAGATGAGACCTGCAAGAAGATGTTGTCGCCATCCTCGAGCTCTAGTGGTCTCCACCTCTTGTCAGCATAAGACTTCTGTCCTCTTTGAGCCATCCTCATCCCCTCCTGGATGACCTGGACCTTCTCTGTCGTGGCCTGACCATCTCTTGTCCCACAAGTGCTGACTCCCCAGGGTCTGTCCAACACAGAGGTGATCTACAAGGTCGGACGTACAATGCCTCGTATGGTGCCATCCCTATGGTGGAGTGGTAGCTGTTGTTGTACACAAACTCCACCAAGGGTAGGTGATCCTCCTAGATATGAACAAAGTCGAGGACACATGCACGGATCATGTCCTTGAGAGTCTGAATGGGCCTCTCTATCTGACCATCCGTCTGAGGGTGAAAGGCGGTGCTGAGACGTAGCTGCGTCCCGATTGCCTCCTGCAACCCCTTCCAAAGCCAGCAACTAAAGCGAGCATCTCGATCGGAGACAATAGATGATGTCACACCATGAAGCCGTACGATCTTTTGAACGTAAAGGCATCCCAAGCTCTCCACTGATCCCTACTCTCTGATGGGTAAAAAGTGGGCCAACTTGGTGAGTCGGTCGATAATCACCCAAATGGAGTCGTGACCTCTAGAAGTACGTGGAAGTCCAGTCACAAAATCCATAGATATCTCATCCCACATCCACTCCGGGACCTCCAAGGGATGTACCAAGCCTGCTGGTACCTGGTGCTCTACCTTCACATGCTGGTAGGTGAGACATCGAGAAACGAACTCCGCCACAACCTTCTTCATACACGGCCACCGGTGCTGTCTTCTGAGATCCTGGTACATCTTCGCCACTCCTGGATGTACCGCTAAAGTGGATGTGTGAAACTCTCTCAACACCTCCTCCTTTAAATCATCTGGTACCATGGTACGTCCTCTGAAAAGGATGACGTGCTCTCCTCCCACATAGAATCCATCAGGTGCCTGTCCTGAGGATATCTGGGCATGCCGCGTCTCAAAGTCAATGTACCCATGATGTGCCTCTCTGACCCGCTGTAGTAGTGGAGGAGTGATAATGAGTGACTGAAGAACGGCTGCTCCATCTCTATCCATGAAGTATATCTGCAAAGCGGCTAGCTGTTATGTCACCTCCCCAAGTAGCTGAATGCCCGTTCTCCTGCTAAGAGCATCGAATACTACGTTTCCCTTTCCATGAGTACAGAATATCTCAAAGTCATAGTCCTGGAGGAACTCGAGCCATCGACACTATTTTAGGTTCAGTTCCTTCTGTGATAAAATGTACCTGAGACTCTGGTGTTCAGAATAGACAGTAAAGCGCTCTCCCATCAGATAATGCCACCACATCTTCAAGGAAAAGACCACTACTGCTAACTCCAGGCCATGGGTAGCATAGTTATGCTCATGATACCTAATCTATCGTGATCCATAGATGATCACTGCCTGCTCCTACATCAGGACACATCCGATTCCGGTCTCTGATGCATCGCAATAGACTACGTACCCTACTCCTCCCTCTGGTAGCCCCAAAATGGGTGCGCTGGTCAATCTTGGTCTCAGCTCCTGGAAGCTCTGCTGACATCTATCTGACCACACGAAGGGTTTCCCCTTCTTTGTCAAAGCTGAAAGTGGTGTCTTAACTCTGGAGAAGTATATCACAAACCTCTGGTTGTATCCAGCCAGTCCTAGGAAACTTTGCACCTCTGTCAAGCTCCTGGGTGGCTCCCAAGCTAGCACTGCCTCGATCTTCGCCGGATCCACCGAAATTCCCACCTCAGAGATGACATGTGCCAATAAGTGGACCTCACTTATCCAGAACTGACACTTTGAGAGATTACCATAAAGCTGGTGCTCTCGGAGTGTGTCCAGTACAACCCACAAGTGGTAGGTGTGCTCCCTCTTAGTGGTCGAGTATATCAATATGTCATCGATGAAGATCATGACAAATCGATCGAGGTAAGGCTGAAAGATCCTATTCATGAGGCTCATGAACACTACTGGAGCATTAGTTATGCCGAAAGGAATAACCAAGAACTCATAGTGCCCATACCGACATCTGAAGGTCGTCTTCTGCATGTCCTCGTCCTGAACTCTGAGCTGATGATAGCATGACCTGAGGTCTATCTTTGATAACCACCGTGCTCCCTTGAGCTGATCGAAGAGGTCTAAAATCCTCAAAAGCAGATACTTGTTCTTCATGGTCACCTAGATCAGGCGACAATAGTCGACACACAGTTGCAAGATCTTGTACGCCTTCTTGGCAAGCAAAATCGGGGAATCCCAGGGTGAAACACTGGGTCGGATGAATCCCTTTCCCTACAAGTCCTCCAGCTGTACCTGTAGCTCTCGAAGCTCAATGGGAGCCATCCAATATGCTGGAGTGGATATCGGGTCTGTCCCGGGGTATAGGTCAATATAAAAGTCTACCTATCTGCGAGGAGGTAGTCCTAGAACGTCGTCAGGAAAAACGTCCGCATACTGATCCACCACTACAGGAAAACTCGGACTCCGCACGTCAACTGCTCCTAGGATGAGTCTAGACAACTGATGAGTGATCGGCTGTTCTCTCCTTTGCGTGAGTCCATCCTACACTGCAAATGCTCCCTTCTCACCGGTGAAGGTGAACCTGCTCCCATCAGTGCGAACACACCGCACCTTGCGCCTAATACAGTCTATTTGACTATAGACTTTAGATAACCAATCCATGCCCAAGATGATGTCATAAGGCCTCGATGCCGCTGCAAGAAGATCCCAACCGAAGCTCTCTCCTCCTAGAGTATGCTCACACTTCTGGCACTAGTGCGTAATCGTCGAGTCTTCTCCCGTAAGAGTCTCTAGCTGTAAGGATCGAGCCAACGGATCCATCGGAAACTCCGAGATCCGAACAAGGGCAGCGGAAATGAAAGAATGACTCGCTCCTATGTCTATAAGAACTAAAACAAGGGTGGAGTAGAAACAGATAGTACCTCGAATCAACTCTAGTGTGCCGTGGTCATAGGCCTCCTCTGGCTGAAGCTGAGCCTGCCTCTTCCCGCCAGCTCCCTGTGGTCGGGGTGGACCTCCTGGTGGTGGTGGTGGTAAAGCCTCAAAGCATCGTTCACCACCTGCTGCTCAGCTATCTCCTCTGCCTCATCTTCCTTCTCCCTACGGACCTCCACGGTCGACCCTCTGCCTCTGCCTGGGTGGTCCCTCAACCATCTACTGCTCCTCTATACGGCGGGTCGGGCAGTCACAAGCCTTGTGGCCCTGCCCGCCGCATGCATAGCATTGTCTTATCCTCGGAAGGCTGGCTCTGCGCCTTGTGCCCCACACCTCTATGCCAGTGTCCTGAGGTCATCCGCCTGATGTTTTGGTCCACCTGGACCCCTATGAAATCCGTCGACTACCAACTGCATTAGACTCATCTACGTTCTGCCCTGCGGAAGGTCTCACTGCTGGTGTAGGCTTAGCAAGAAAGATCTCTATGTGAAGGGCTTGCTCTAGTACTTCTGCCTGCATCAGAATGCTGAGGAAGATCATCGATGCCCTGATCTCATGCCTCAGTCCCTGGTCGAAGGTCTGGGCCCAGAAGAATGGGTCTCGTACCATGTCCGTCGAATAGTGGAAGAGATCGGTAAATCTCATCGAGTATTGGGATACCGTCATGCTGCCCAGCCGCAGCTGTAGTATCTCATTAATGCGCACCGCACAGAGGGTGGCTGGGACGAACTCTGAGCGGAAGAGGCTCTCAAAGTCCATCCAAAAGAGAGATGTCTCATCATGCACCTGGAGCATCAGGCTCCACCATCTGCATGCTGCCGCGTGTAGGAGACTCGCTGCAATGATCACCATGAGGTCAGATGGTGTCCGCACTAACCTGAAAACTCGTACAACAGCCTCCATCCAATCCTCGGCTGCCTGAGGGTCCATCTCCCCATGGAACCTGGGCGGTCTCTGACGTTGAAACTCGTTCAGTGTACTAAGGCAACGTTCACTCTCAGCGGCTGGTGCTGGTGGCATCGGTGGCTTAGTGGTTAGAGGTACCGTCGGTGCCTCAGCTGTAAAAGGGCCCTGCACCGAGGCCTCGTCGCTCGGTCGGCTGTCGTCTCGTACAAAGCTCTGATCCCTAGCTGGCTGCCGTCGTGGGGCCATCCTGAAAAGAAAGAAGTGCTCCTTGGTCAATAAATTATACCTGGTGAGCTGACACAATGTGATCACAAAGAAAACTTTTGAAACACACAAGCAATCAGTGTTTTCTTGCACTGAGTCGAAAATCAGAAGTCAGGGCCCTGGTGTATGGATACATCAGCCACCGCACCAACACTAGACTCCCTCGACTGATAACCACACTCAATACCCTTAACACTATTTCTTTATATAGAAGAAAGATCAGAATCCTGAGTTCTGTGGTAGAACCAAACTCCTATGATACCAATTTGTCACGACCCGTCCTTGGGCCCGTGCCATGACTACCCCAAGCCCGCCTTCCATAGGCCAGGGGCTGGCGACTAGCACCAAAGGCGTAAATCTCGATAAAAAGGGAAGGCATTGCCTTTATAAAGTAAACAAACACCACAGAGTAAGAAAGCTGAAGTAAAAACTAAGTAAACTGGGTACAACTGTAAGTTCTGGAAGGTAAATGGGCCAGAATACAAACCCAACTAAAAGTAATATACAACTGAAAAGTAAAGCAGCAACGCCGAGCCGTCCACTTGAAATCCCACATCAAGGGTGGGTATAGATAGCCCCTTCTTCTCCTCGGGTCTTGTCATCCACTCCGTGTACGTCCCGCCCAGTGGTCCACCTCCAGGTACCAACTTGCTCTACAAGCCTCAACCACGATCAGCGATGTCCGTCGTCTGCATCCAACACAATGTAGTGCGGGCATAGCCCATGCAGGGGTGAGTATACGCTACTCAGTAGGGACCCCGAGACCCCCGAAGGTCTCCCAAAATCCACAAAGGATAATCCACAAAGGAAAGATACAATCACGAAGTAACAACCAACTCTACTTAGGTATATGCCCATACATATACCTAAGTCATCAATTCCAGATCGACTCCAACATCCGAGCCCAAGTTCGATCTAGTCCACACAGGAAATCACAACCACTCCACACAGGATAACACAACCCAATCCACTTAGGAAAGAAAGTCAAGACTCAGATCACATAGGTATACTTCTTCGTATGACGATAGAGATGATCAGATGTAGCCACTGATTCATCTAAGCTATCAGACCCACATAGGATACAAGACCAGCTAAGCTGTCGGACCCAGAAAGGATACAAGACCAGCTACTCTGCCGGACCCACGTAGGATACAAGTACAGAGTCAAATACTGTCGGACCCACGTAGGATGCAAGAACAGTAGTCACGTACTGCCGGACCCACAGAGGATACAAGAACAGTATTAATCACCGTCGAACCCATGGAGGATTCCAGTACAGTCGTCATCGGTGCCGAACCCATGGAGGATTTCAGTATAGTCGTCATCGTCGTCGCAGTCGCAGCCAGCTCTAGGATTCCGGCACAAAGCATGATCGATTTCGGGAGGGTACGCTCCACGAGTCAAGGGGGTCGATACATCAACTTAAACATAGTCCAGAGTTGATGTACCCCAATGTTCCGTCTCGACAAAAGGAACTCAATGTGATAGACTGCGCGTCAATCGGACGCCCGGTCTGAGAGTTATTGGCTTTTTCATTCCAGGGGCCCGGTTGGTTTTTAACTCAAAACCAATCCAACCATACTCCAACTATGTCTAAACCTCGATCTAAGTAATCCAAAAGGTCTGTCTCACTAAGAGGGAACCAACAAAGTCGACGACACGTCAATTGGACCTCCAGAGCTCAAATTATAAGTGTTTCGGCTCCGAAGGCCCGAATGGTTTCGTGTTCAACCCAACCCGACCATACCGAAAGTTCTCTAAAACCATGATTGTAGTATACCGAAATGACCATCTCGATAGAAGGATCACATCTCAACTGACGGTGTGTCAATCGGAGGTCTGTATCCCATGTTATGGGCCTTTGAACGAGGATGTCCGATTTTAGGGGGTTTTGGGCCCGGACCGACCCGGCCCGAGACCCCCTGGGTCGGCCTGAACCGGGTCGAATCGACATGGGTCCGGTTCCGGCCCACTAGTACGCATCCAGGAACAGGCGCCGCACGCCGCGCGAATGCATAAAGGTGGGGAGCCACCACCCCCTTCAAACCGAACGACAGACCCCACAGGTTCCGCCCTAGGCCGACCAGTTGTACCGCGTGGGACCGTTTGGTCCCGCCTCCTGAGTGTCGACGACCGGTGGTTCCGTCCACCCTCCCCTGCTCCTTCACAGACTTGGTCTTACCGGCACAGTGTGATGGCACCGCGCCCCTCCTCCGTGAGCCAGCTCTGGCTGCATCCTCTTTCGGCCTCAACAGCGCCACACGACAGAGCCGCGCGATGGCGCCGCGATGATATTCCTCGTTCCCGCGCGGTGTCGTTGCAGCGGGCCTCCTTCATCCCAAACCGCAATGGTGAACATCAACAAAATGGGGAGGAGGATCGGCCGTGTTCATGCAGTCCGACCTCCTCCCGTTTAAATGATAACTGGCAGCCCAAATATTTAACGATGAATGCAATGAATAATCACATCGTAAAAACACACCCCTAACTTGAAGTTGTTGTACAATGATCATCGCGGGAAAACGGAATCGCAAGGGTGGTTCGATGACGTCATTGGTGAGAATCCAAGAAGAGGATGTCATCTCACACCGGCTGTAGAGAAGGGAGAGATCGGAACGTCATCTCTCCTTGGTGCTCCAGCGGTCTTCACATTATTCAATGAGGGAGAAGATTTTCATCAAGACCGCAAGATTTCTCTCTATTCCAAACAACGAATTAACCCCCAATAAAATAAGACCTTGTCTTATTTTATTCACACACACACATGCCGACATTAATTTGAAATTCAAAAGTTCTCATTCAATTAATTAACTTAATTGAAGAGCATTTAACAATCAAATTAATTGCCAGAGTTGACGTGTCATAAAGAGTGGAAGAGGGTGTGTTACACAATTAATTGCTATAGGGGAGTTTAATGGGGTGTTGGAAAAATTGATGGAGGTGGGGGCTCGTGTGGGCCCCACCCCAACTTTCTCACATATCCCTTTCCCATAACACTTAAACCATCTGTAGTGCAATAAAAATATAATTGTATAACAACTATATTTTTATTCTTTACATTTTTAACAACTCCTCCAGAGCAAACACACCATTGGAAAAGATGTTCCTAAGCAATTACTGGCACTGTAGTTTCATCGGTGCCCTCAGATTTCGATTCCGAGCACCGGTTTAAAAGTTAGGAAAACCCGCTCGTTCGTTCACTGAACGTACCCGAGCTAAACTTTAGAAATTGATTTCAGGCACACCGGGACTTGGAATCAGGTGTCGTCAGAAACTGTGCACTCATAAAATCCCAAATAATTTAAAATAAAATTTCCTTGAAATTTACGGGTCTTTAAAATAATTTTAAAGAAATAATACTATATTGAATAAATGATATATTTTTATATATACTAAAAATTTGATTGTCATTATATGTTCTCAGACTCTTAATTTCATAAAACTGATGTGATTTTTTATAATAATATTCTTCATATGTATGAATGGAAAAAATTATTGTATCAATTTATATTGAGGGATATTCATAATAAATTTTAAAAACATTTAGTTATAATTAATTCTCATTAAAATTCATATTTATGATATTATCATCATCCACAGGCATCGTTATTTTTTCTTTACACTCCTTGATCCTCTAAATAGAATAATTATAAAGTTTTCTCCATTTATTTGGATCATTATTATGCCAATTTATCATGTTTTATTTAGCCATTATTCATTCATAACATCAATGAGATCCTTCTAAATTTCATTGAAGGAATAAAGCATTAATTAACGCTCTTTCAATGATTCATATTTCTCTTGAGGTGTTTTAAGAAAAAATTTATTAGTTTTGGATATTTTCACTTCATTATCCATATTCAGTGTTATTTTGGCCTCTCCATGTATCATGAGATATTTTTACACCAATTATTTTTATTCTAATTCCATTTCATTATTACTATTTTCTTCCTCAAGGTGGGTGATCTCCTCCTATAATTAATTAAAAAGTCTAAATGTAAAGGAAACTATATATTTTGTAATATCTTGGATGGTTTCCTTGATGAAATCACTATAATAATCATTTTATTTAAACATAACATATCTAGAAATTTGATCTTCGACATATTTTGGGATCCAAACATTTGGTAATAAACACTTGAAACATATATTTCATCTTAATGAAGTAAATTTTATTAAATAACTAGTGAAATATAGTTCTTCATCACCTTGATAGTGAATTTATTCCTCAATTCCATAATATTGATTAAAAAATTAATATAATCATGATTGTATCTTGAAGAAGTTTGATTATATTTTCCATTACATAAAAGTTATACCTTGTTTAATTAAATTATTTATTTTCTCTTCCTATTATTCATAGTTTTGGAAATATTATATTTAGATCAATGGTAAATAAACCTACTCTAAATCTTCCCTTCATGGTTATGTTGGGAAAAAATTATTTATTTATTTAATTCATTTTAACATTTTTGAACCCAATCAGTGTTGGATAATTTCTCTAACTTTGATTATTTTTCCACAGGGATCAGTGCAACCATAATGAGAGGGGTCTTGGATCATTATCTCTCTAATTTTTTTTGTATTTTAAATTAATGTTCCACTTTTTAGGTAATTTTGTAAACTATAAAACTAAATAATATTTAGATATCATCACTTTCATACAAAATTTTTTTAAAACCACACAATAAGATAAATCACACAAACATAATAGGGTAACCCACTGACACTAATACACCAAAAATGTTAGGTATTGTAGTTTGGGCAACCACGCCTTCAAATAGTATCACACTGCATGATCCACATATAGGGGGAAAGTAACAAAACAAAAATGTTCACCTTGATCTCCATGACTATTGATCGATGGAAGCCTCAAATTAGGCATAGAAACACCATAATCACATCAGCGATCACCATAGTCACCACCAACCGGTCCAATCTAGAATCCCCTAAAGTAATCATGATCCAAAATAGAACTCAATGTCCCCCATTTAAAACCACTAGAAATAAAAAAAATATCCACCTGAAAAAGTACCATTATGTACCATCATTTGGGTTTCCCCATATCTTTCACCAGAACACAACAACACAAGAATCAGAATCTACCATTGTCTTCCAACATAATTATTCAAATATTCCCCAACCCACCACCATCCTATCACATTCTCAACCTCTTAATAAGAAACCATTATAATGACAACACTACTCTATCTATTCAACATTATATTTAATATATTTTCTAATAGGTTCCTTAAATGAATATCTATAAATCTATAATAAATAACATAATTAAGGGAATTAAAAAAAGTTATCCAATAATATTATCCAAGAAAAGGATACTAGTAAGGTGGTGATTCTATATGATTTAGGGGAAGAATATATAGAATGTTTCTGATATTGAATGAATAAAAAAATTCATGAAGTAACTTTGGAAATTATATGGAAATTATAAAACAAAAACCCAAAACAAATTCATTCTACTATGTTAATTCCAGTATAATTCTATAATACCACACTCTAAATCTAGGGAGAGTATGAAAAATATCATGTCAACAATAAGAAATACAATACATTATAATTCCACTCTAGGATGGAAGTTTTCTCCTAGATATTGAGTGGGACCCCGAAGGATGAAATCTATTAATATTCTATTAAAGACTAATACTTAGGGGTTATTATTAGACCACATCCACAAAAGATGATCTGGAGTCATTTTATACACATTAACTTACCCTACAGGAAGAGGATGATGAATAGGGATGACTTGAAGATGATTTTATAATGTATATGAAATCACAATGACCATACACCATGAAAATAAAAATCTCTAAAGGAAAGTATCCCTAAAAAATTCAAAAAAAAAAACAAAGGACACAATGAGGATGAATGTAACAAATCGATGTTTTATAAATGATATTGTCCTTTCAAATTAATTCTTTATAAATTAGGTATAGTGTTTATAGAAAATAGATGAACTATGTTGGATATTTTGGACCATTATAAATTATGTCATTTGTTATTTAGATTAAAATTAAGAATCATAATAATTTAGGCATTTACTGATTGAGAAGCCCAGAGTAGAATCTGATTTTTTATATTTCGTAGTGTTGAACTAATGTTGTTCCTACTCTCCCAGGTATAGAGATTGACTAGGACCTCTATGGATAGAAACAATTAATATTTGGATAGAGCCCACTAATTAATGGTTCTTCATACACCACATCCACCAAAGATATGATAATGGATTTTGATGCACATAAACATACCCAATGCGGAGAGGAGGAGGAATAGGGAAAACATGAGGATAAATTTAAAATGTAGATGAAATAATAATGATCATACGCCGTTAAATCTAATTATATAAAGGGAAGATTCCATGTAACAGAAACACAACTAAAAAAAAGGAAAATTGAATAAGAATGTATCATATAGATTTATTAGTAATGATATTAACTTTTAAAAGAAATAAATTCCAAATTAGGTATTCTAGTTATAAAAAAAAGATAAACTACATTGGCTATTAAGGACCATTATAAGTTATATCCATTCATGTTTAGAACCTAGTTTAAAATCATAACTATTGATAGTGTTAAAAATATAAATTAATTTTATCATTTTTATATATTAAGGGTTATGATAAATACTAATATACAAAGAAAAAATATGTGATGATCTCTACTAGTAACATCACAACCTACGAAGACTATTTATCAGAGATTCAAAGGGAGAAAACATCACTAGTTTTTTCTAATGATCCATACCATGTCGAGGATCAACAAATAAACAATGAATATAATTATATATGGGGGAAGTTGAAACTCATTGAAATCATGGCCCAAACCATGTTTGTTTAACCGCACCTTGAAAATACCCCAATCACACACCTTACACATTGTGGATTTTATTGTGCAATAAAGGGAAATATATGTATAACCTAAAAGTAAAAATCTGTATATATATATTTTTTTTAAAATGATTATATTTATCAATTTTAAAATTAATTCTTAAATTTTAAGATAATTATGTTAATTGAAATAATATTTTGATATGATGAAATAAAAATTGTATTTTTGGGAAAATATATAGTTTCAATCAAGAAAACCTTTTCAATGAATTCAATAATATTTAAAATAAACGTTAATTTAATAAAATAATATTTCGAAATAGTATTTATTAATTATAAATGAAAAAATAATTATATTAAGAAAAATGAAATTTTTTTAATGGTCAGGAAACTATTATTGTCAAAAGAATATTTTTCAATAAACAGAATTTTTTATTTAAAATTATATATTTTCATATAAATATATATATTTGTATATATATATAATTATTTGTATAATGTAAATATTATTTTTTAAGCCATCACATTGAGATTGTCCAATGTTGATTTTTTTAATTTTCTGAGACAATCAAATTTTTGGAAAAATTTAAAAACTGTATAATTAAATGAAATGTATTTTGATATTATAAACTACCAAAAGTTGAGTAATAAATAAAATAAGTAACATCCATGATGAAAAAAATGTATTTACTTGAAAATAAATTATTCATTTTATTTGAAAAAAAATTATAAACCCTCAATGAATCCTTTATTACATATAGTTTATTTTATGGACTTAAAATCAATTTGTTATAAACATGATTCACATCCATATCTGTGGTGGAATTATTTTAATGTGTTGTACTAAATGACTTCAAAATATATGAAATCTATTACACTTTATCATAAACCATTGGTAAATCCTAGGTAATGGTTTTTTGACATTATCATATAGATTCTAGACCCTAATGTTTAGAAATTAATAAAGAATTCTGCTCTTTTTTTCTATATAAACCCACCCAAACTCCAATTAATGTTCAATAAAATATATAGGATAACGAAATTAAAATTAATTTACCTACCTTGAGTCATCCCCACAATCCCCAAAAATATTAAAAAGATCCTCAAAAGATTTTATAATATCAATCTGAAGGTAAGGGATCCACTCTTTCTTCTAAATATTCAATTACTTTTTTTACGTCATACAATTCATTTACATTTTATAAAGATGAAATATACAGTTAAACATCACTATTAATGTTTTTATGATTAAAATTTAATGATATACTCCCTTCTATTTCATTAAACCATTCTATAAACGTATATTAACACCAATTATGCTTCCAAAATTATTGTATGATTTTCCATTGCAATCATTTGTGTGGTTAATACCCATGAACATTTACACTCAATGGTTGTATGTATCTTAAATTTATTTTATATTTAAAATTATGTAACCCACATTCTATAATTTTGGTGTTTTAATTTATTAATGGAATGATTATTTGTATGATCTATGTAAAACACATGCATGTACATGATATGAAAGAGAAGGGTGGGATTTAAATTATATAGCCATCCAATACATTTGGTAATGCTTTTATATCATCAGATTCCATATATGGTCATGGGAGTTTAATTTAATAAAAAAAATTATAATAACTTGATAGTTATCCGGGAATTTTTTTATGTTGTCATGTTTCATGTTGTTTCCACCTTCACATTTTTTAATTATGAAATCATGTTATTACATTCATCATTGTTAAATATTGTGATTTTCTCTCCACTTATGTTACCTTAATATTACTCTTGGATAACAATTACTTATTTAACTAATTATATATTTTGATTATTCCTTTACTAGAATTTATATTTCACCCATTTCTTATGTACATCCCCATGTTATCTCTTGTAGTTTTTAATAAATAATTCAATTTTAGAAGTATATTAAGGAAGTTGTCAATAATTTTACACACCTTCTCAAATTTTTTTTTTGAAAGTGGATCATAACTTATTATTTTTTACAATTAGGTTGAAATTATTTGTGAACTCCTATTTGACTTTATATCCATTTTCTCTATATGTCCCAAAATCCTATATTTTATTGATTATTTTTCATGATGATATAAAATATTTTTGTGGGGTTGAATTTGTCTATCAATCGATCTAATTCATGATTTCATCTTATGCGATACTATTTGAAAATCATATTTAACCCATTTTCATCACATGGGATTTCATGTTGAGATGTATCATTGATATTATGTGGAAAATATATGTATGTTTTATTATAATAATATTATTAGTCCCTATAAGTCTATTCAATTCATTGGGTGGTGATTTATATCTCATTATAACACTATTAGAGATGAGTTATGCTACATGATCCATAATCAAAAATGAGTTTGTGATGCACGATACACTATAGGATATGAGTTTTAATGCTTAATACACTATGGGAATCATTTTTTCATGTTTTATACACTAGGTTTTGGGATATTGGTAGTGATGCATTATCGAATAGATTTTGATAGTCTTGGTAACTATCCTTGACAAATTTTAGGATTTCCTATCTTTATTCTAAGTGATATATTTTTATTTCACATTTATTAGTAATTTTTCGTGAATATATTATGCTACATGGATCAAAATTATTGAATCAACACTCTAAACACTTAGGATATGGTATATGTTTAATCAATTAAGGTTATATATTATTATATTATAATGTATGAACAACTCTTATGATTCCATGTTTCTTTTAATCTGATATTTATCTCTTGATTATTATTATAGAATCTTATAATCAAAACATTTTTGACCGATTGATAAGTTTTAATTTACTGAGTGTTTGATCTCACACCTTTAGTTTTTTCTACATTATTATGTAATTATATATAATAATATATATGTAGAAAATATTTTATCTAGATATTTAAGGTTTATTTTGAAGTAATAATGTTTAATAATATATTTGTGTAGTTGATCTCTACAGAAACTAAAACATTGGGTTTTGGGATAATGATATTTTTTAGAAAATTTTATGTTTCAAACTATTAAAATAATGTAAAATATATTCATGTTAACATTTATTTTTCTCATTATACATCTAGATCATTAGTGATGTATTTAAGAGGTTATTTTACATATTCCATGACAAAATGATTCACATGATAATAAAGATAATCACTATGGAATAGTCAAAGAGGGGAATTTTTTCAACTTCACATGGTATTACTATTTTTTCATTCCCCCTTCCACTAGAACCCCTCTTGGGATGGTAGTGGAGATGGGGATATCCCCCAAAGATGGACTCCAATAAGACAAGATTTGAGTCTATCACAAAGGGTATAAAGTGATTAATGGGATGTATTGATATAAATTAATAAATCTAGAATAAAATATCAGATCCACAAACCGACATTTTAAATCAATTGTAAAGGTACCATTCAAACACATAAATATAATTTCATAAAAATATAAAATATCTTAAAGCACCGACAACAAAGCATAGACAACAACCATGAACTCTAATATCTCTTGAACAAATACATGAGCCAATAACTCCTAGTTTGGTCCACAACTATCTATTACGAGCCATAAAAATTTTTTATCTAAGGATGTCATAAAAACACTTGGTAGGATCCTCTATAAAACCAATAATGAAAATAAAAATGAATAATCCTAAATCCAAGTTAAAAAACAAAGTAACCCAAATCATTACCTAAGAAGGTAAAGATGTATCACTCCTCACTCGGTAAACTATCTCGTCTTATCCAACAGTTTGTCACTATCAGACTCCAACAATAAATGTATCATTAATCAATTAATTTTATATGTATTTTTATCCATATTTTCATATAAATCAAAAATATATTATCATCTCTTCATTCACCCCATGAACACATGCCTTAGCCACAACTCATCTCATCCAAAACCAAGTAACAAAATTCAATATACATCATATCCCATTTATCAATCATTATAAATCATTGAATCATATACTATGAACGTAAAAATGTGCTGAAAAAAAAATAAATGGCCAAAATATAGATTTATTATATAACCATAAGATTCTATAGCCTAAACATACATGTTTGTTAAATATAATTACTATCACAACTTATATTATCGCATACAAAATATCTGAAGATGTCACATCATAAAAATGACTATAAAATATGAATCATTTTAAGGGAGAGTGGGGAAGGGGGATTAGTGAACCATAATTTCCATTTTAATTATAGGTTTTGTAGAAAACAACAGAAACCCAAAATATATGGGGGTTAGTTTCCCACCTAAAATGGTTAGTGGATCATATAAAATAATAAAACAATATTTATATATAGCACCAAAATAAATTTGGGGAAACTACTTATCTTTAGACTCAAACTATATTAAATTCCAACTTCAAAATATGGATACCAGCGTTAAGGACTAGAAATCTATATATCATAAAAGAACAAAAGAATCACCATCCAACACTAACACATTTATTTAAAAAATTGAATGTCAATTTTAATTCCCTTTTCTGTGATCCCAACCCGTGAATGTAGAATATCTCTCCAAGAGGAAAAGATTATTTTTTTAGTCAATCACAAATATGACCTCTGAAATTCAATTTTACATTGTTTAAATTGTTTTTAAAGAGATATTGGTTTCGGAACTAGCTACCTCTCTCAAAAGGGGGAGCACTCCTAGCCCGGATGGATTCTTGGGGGCATTCTATAATAGTACATGGTAGATTATCAAGCATGAACTGGATATAGCTATTTAGTATTTCTTCCATTGATTGGAACTTCAATGTGTCACTTATTCCACTTCTATGATCCTTATTCCAAATATGAATGATACATCCAACATTCTCAAATTTAGTCCCAACAGTTTGTGTAATGTGGGGTATAAGGTAGTTTCCTCCTTGATCAATAAACGCCTCTCTCAGTTTATTCATGGATGGATTATATATAAGAATGAGGCATTTATTAAAGGTAGGACTATCCAATGTGCTTGGGGATTACTCAGGAGATGGTTTCAGAGATCAACTGAAAGGTGATGGGATCTAATATTTTCATCATGGTATATATGTATATTGTATATGATCATATTTAGTGGATATTTACAATCTGTTTTATGAGATGTATGAGATTCCCATAATAGGGTTATTTAATTTTTTTGATGTTACATTTCCCCCTACATCAATACTGAGTTCATGGGTTTGTAGTGTGATGTCATGAAATTAGGGAGAGGGCTAAAAAACAGATATCCTCTCTCACCCTACAAATTCATTTTGGACCAAGAATCCCCTAATAGATATGTTTCATCTAGTATGTTAAGAGGTTATATTCTTTTTTATCATTGTGGATCTTATTTCAATGAGGTGTATCATCTCCTTTTTCTAAAAATTTAGTTTTCTTTATCAATGTTTGAATCTCTTCAGTTAAGAAATTTTGGTAGATTATGTGAGATTAAACCAAATAGAGTTTCCAGCCAATTAACTATGATAATATTTGTTTCTAAATTCCAACACCTTTCTCAGATAGACACACACAAAAATTTAGGCTTTAGTGGGTAGGTATAATAAGAGTTATCTTATGGAGTAATTAAACGATATAATTTCTCCTGGAAAGGTACACATTAGACACTTTGAATGCATGGTTAACAAAATTAGTAACTTTTTTTATGGAAAAAATCCATTTCTTTCATTTTGGAGGTAGTGTCTCCCTTGTCAACTATGTGTTATCATCTATACCAATGTATATACTATAAGTTATTATGGTTACAAAAGTGACTCTAAAATATATTGAGAAACATATACGTTCTTTTATATTAGAAGCTCAAGGAGATGGTAGAAAAAACATGACCCGTGGAATAAACTCACCAAAATAGTGGAAAATTGAAGAATCAATGTATGAAATGTGACAGAAACTATGTATTGAATTTTGGGAAAAACTTCATGGGATGTTACTGAGGTATTTCTCCTTTCAAGATCACTAAAGGTAAGTATAGATATGGTTTTAATTAAAAACCAATGAGACCTTCATGATTGAGGAATTCTCTTCAGGATCATATACCAGTGCTGCAAGAACAATAACGGTGGACCATAGGTCATGGTCATATCATTTTTTTTGGGACTGTAATTGGGGATGTGGTATCTTGAGGTGTATAGGGTGACCCATTCCTAAAATGACCCTGAAACAATCCTACTTTGTTTATGCATTCACATATTTTATTCTCAATTAATCATAATAAATATATTTTATGACCTCTTCATGGTTGTGGTGTTACTTCCTCTGGCATGAATCAAATTTGAATTTATAATTTGTCCTAAAATATCACCAAATTTGAGAGGATTTGGTTTCTAAACATAAAAGGGAGTCCTTTCAAGAAGTCTTTTGTTTGGGCCTTTGGTCTATGTTCTATTTTGATATGTCATAAAATGATAAACAAGGGGTCGGGAAGATGTCGATTATCTGGGTAAAGGATGTATTTTAATTATAACATTGGAAAGATCCATTGTATTAGCCTACAAAACAAATAGGGGTCACCAGTTGGATTTGTTCTTAGCTCCTATTCCTACCTAAAAAGTATCTATTCTATGGTAGGAAGGCTGTGACAACCTAGTTGCATTATGTTTGGCTTTATGAGTAGAAGGTATCCTACTCTAGTGTTCATAGCATAGTCTACTCCAATTAGGATATGGTCATTTCTCTGACCATCCCTTGGTCATGTGCGTTCACAAAAATGGTATAGACCAGGATTTCATATCCAAGTTTATAATTTAGTTAGGCTTTCCATGTTTAGATTAAAAGGTATATTTAATTATGCTGATACATCGAGCTTGATCCCTACCCATAAAAATTTTAGCTACTCATTAAGGATAGTGGAATACTAAAATAAACTAGATATATCATGCTTAAAATATTTATGAAAAAAAAGGATATTATATGATGATGAAGATAAAACATGAATAAGATAATTATAAATTAAACTAAATTACTTACTTGAGATAGAAATATGAATTAAAATTTAAGTGCTGAATGGGAAAAAGAAGGTGTCGAAGAAAGTAAGATCCACAAATCATGAATTGAATGAAACATGAAAAAACTATGAATAAATTAAGTTAAAAAGGGAAAGGAGTAAGAATGGATCACTGGGACTTAAGTGTATAGAAGGAAGAGCACTCTCTATATATTTTAATTCTCTTCTGTTTCATTCATTATATAGGAGTTTTAGGTCATGATGTGTACCTAATGTACACGACGTGTACGCTCAATCCTTGTCATCCTTTTCGGATTTTCTATGTGACATGTGTTTCTTAGGGACAAAATGTTTGACCAGGTACATGACATATAGATGTGTTTCATGACGTGTACTCTAGTGTGGTACATTTTATATAGAATCCTTACAGATTTCTCGTTTTTTGGTTTCACTGGGAGTCAGGACGTGGCCGGTCTGGTCATGACGTAAATTAGATTTTCCCTTTTGTCTTGGTGGTCATGACTTGGAATCATTCCATTTGGTAGGATTTTATCCTCAGCTACACAAGGTGAATTTCATCCTCACAGTGTGTACAAGGATGATTTTTCCCTTTTTTCCCTCTTTCTTCTTGAAAATTTTTGAAGCTTATTTTTACTAAATTAGATAGATTCAACATACATTATCGAATAAATAAATTAAAAACTATGAATAAATTAAAGTAATCTATATACAAAAATGAGGATTATCAAATCCCCCCATACATGAAGAATTTCTTTCCCTCAAGTAATACATCTCAATAATGATTTCATAAATGATATGATATTTGTAATGTAAGAAATATTAATTATATCTATGCATTTAAATTAGGTGTAAGAAAAGAACATTAAATTTCCAAAATTAAACCTGCATAGGGAGTTATTCATTCCTCACAGTCTTGTTTTCAAAACAAATTCTAGTATTATAATCATAACCTCTTAAACAATCCATAGGTTATATTCCCAATTTTAATCTACCACATCTTCTATACTCTCATCACTCAGGGTAGAAAATGTGAGTAGAGATATTCTAATACCGTTAGTGCCTATTTCTAATCGCAGGATTTCCCTGGTTATATCAGCTTTACCATGTAAATCCAAACATTAGATTAGTCTTAAGGACTTTGGAAATGGGGTTATGATGATTCTTCGGCTATGGGTAGGTAGGTAAAATGTCAAAAATTAGGCTCAAATAAGAGGGTAAGATCTATATTACAATGAAAAAAGTTAGAGGAAAATTGTGATGAAGTTCCTTATTTTGGTTGGTCAGGTATGTACTTCATCCGCTCAACTTGGATCAATATGTATGGCATGTATGTATACAATGTATAGATTAATTTCTTTTCGTTTATCATTTTATTTTGCATATTTATTTTTAGAAAGTTATTCCAAGGATTGAAATCTCATCCCTTACATAATCACATATGATCCTTCGACGGATTCATCGGTCTGGAAAATGGTGATTTTTCACCATCCTAGTACACAAAAAATATAAATTTTTCTTTTTTCATTTTTTTAAGGGAATAGGAAATGAATGAGTTAAAAAAAATGGTATATGGATCCCAACCTTGTAAACTGGTGAGAACATCATGCATCTCTGAAAGTGGAAGCATCCCATGTTTTCTGAATATCCCCCCACACTTTTTCAAATATATCTATGAGCATTATACCAATGTGAGGTAAGAAGGGAAAGATGATTGGAATAGACTCATTCTAATAGATCATTCTTGGAATCTATGGGATAAACAATGGATAGATGTCCAGTGGGTCTCATTGAATGTGGCTATCAAAGAGTTCCTCAATCATTTTAAATCCATACATGTTCAGTCGTTATTGTGATAAGATCTCAGTGCATGTTATAGTTGGTTTACATGCCCTAGGTATCTCTCAAGAAGTATGCTCAGATAACAGTGTTAAATAGAAGGCATAGAGTCCTCTCGAGTAGTGAGGGTAGATAAAAACTTGCAATCGCGAAGGGAATAAATCCTACATAATAGGTCAATTAGTCATTATTTTTAAGATTTCGAATTTGAATTAATTATCTAAACTTATAAATCATTCTAAAAAAATCTAAGAAAAAGTGAAATAGACTCCTTAACACTTTTCCACTTATCCTTTTGTTTAATTATAAGGTCATAATGATTCTTAGGTTTAAAGCATGCTTGTTATTCAAAAAATGTCTGCTAGACAAGTGATAATAATAAAAATTCAAGTGTATCATCAGTGATACTATGATAAGACCCCCTACACTTAAATTGACACAGTGTCCCTACTTTCAATTAAAAATACCTTAGATTGGTGTGGTAGTGATTTTTAATGATTTTTGAAAAGGCATATTAGATAAAATAAGAGGGAATTCAGAACTCCTTGGGAAAAGTGGTATGCCATGGGGGTGGTTGTGCTATCATAACATGAATATTCAGTGTACTTAAAAAAGTGTTAGTGATGGAAATCCTACACTTGATAAAAAATATTAGTCCATGGGTATAAACAGTTGGAATATTAGTTAAAAGGGCAGGCATACAGAGTGATAAACTGAGAGAGACTTTTTATTGAAATTGTGATATGTTTATAATGTAGTTTCATATAGTAAAGGAATGAAAAATGTAAAGGCAATGAACTAGAAACAGCAATGAAAATGCGAAGAAAACTATATGAACTTTGGGTTTCCTCCCATAAAGTTATAACTTAATGTTGTCATCCATATGGGTGGACTAAGATTTTGGTTAGATGTTCCACCGGCTCAATTTTCATTTTTCCTCTTATAGTTGCTATAGGCGGTGCCCTCAAGCTCATGTGGTCTATTAAGTGGGTTGATTTCTTTGGGCGTAGCCGTGGAAGTATGAATTAGGGGTGGTAAGAATGTAATCATTTGTTTTGGCAGCTATTTCTATTGGAGAATGGGTAAATATAGCTCATGAATCTATCAGGAAATTTTTAGGATGTTCTCAAGAACTAATTATTCTAAGTCTACTAGTAGTCCCAGACCATTGAGGATGGAAGATGAATATGAATAACATGACATTCTGAAGAAAAGACATGAAAATCAAAACACAATAGAATGTAATAAATGAAGTCCTAAGTATATATATAGATATTATTAAGTCTTTATAAGTGTTGGATAAAAAAAATAAAAATACAACCAACAAAAGTATATAGAAAAGTCCCAAAAATACCGAAAGTCAGATAAACAAAAGATCAGATATTTGTGCCAAAATTAATCTCAAGCATTATCCAACTTCCTGATGTCTTGATCAACTTGTCGGGGGTAGTCTCATCAGAATCAGCAGCAATCGATAATGAATGTGCAGTGGTGGTGGTTGATGTGGTGGTGGAGGTATGGGGATGGGTTTGGGTAGGACTTGTGAAGTCCTAATCCGGACTGGGTTCATGGGTCTGGTAGCTGGATCAATTAGTGGTACCTCAAGGGTTTCCTTAGTGGAAACACCCTTGAACATATGGGCCTTCTCAACCAAGAACAGATGTTGGGTGGCAGGTTCGCTGAGATCGAGAGGGAGGTTTGGCTGGGTGGAAGGGGTGGAATAATCATGGAGGAAGATGGTCCAAATGTTAAGGGAGAGGGTGAAATGGGAAATGAAGTGTGCTCAATGAATGGGAGATGGATGTGGACTGATATTTGGTGTATATTCGCAAACACACCCTATATATTGGCCTAGATCTTGGAGAGGGTGTGAAATGGTGGTGGTGGTATAGTCTAAGGGGTGGCGGCAGAGGTCGTTTTGGTATGGGTGAAGTAGGTGTGGTTGTATGAGGAGGCTGGGGTGGTTATGTTGTTGCTGCTCTGGCTGGATGCTCCTGAGGTACGGGCTCCGAGACACCTAGTTCCCATAAATATAAGTCACCCTCTTTCAGTAGCATCCTCATCTTAACCAAGATCATAAGATCTGTCAACTCTATTAGTCTAACAGAGGTGAGGGGTTTCACGACGTCAAAAACTTCTAGGTACTTGGATAGGTGGGTGATGAAATATCCACACATGAGTGTACCTCACATCCCCTGTGCCAGTGTCCTATAGTACTGATCAAACTGGGTGGACATGTTGATGGTTGGGCTGCCCATGGCTGGTTTAAGAATCATCACATCCACCTGGTTGATGCTTCCATGACTCTCTCCACGGGAAAACTATCCATGAGCCATGGTTCTATAAAATAAGTGGAAAGCTAAACTCTACAGTTGAGTGGAATTTATTATGAATGGGTTGTGATGTGACTAAGGTTCGTGGGATATCATTGGCCATAACTACATGGAGATATCACGAGTTTTCTAGAGCTGAAGCATCGAATAAATGTCTGAAATGAAAAACTTCTTAGTATATAAGCCAATCCTGAAACCAAACTCAGACAAAGTCAACTCATGTTGGTAGCCACCAAGGTGGAAATGGATACAATAGACTCTCATCTCAATGGTGGAAAAAAAACTCTAAAACAAATCCTTGTATGTCTGCTCTCGCACCCAGATAATGGTGTAAGTGTGAAGATCCTCAAGGAGGACGGTAATAGAATCTACAATATTTATCCAAGCGAGGATCCTCATGTACATGGTCTTATTGGTCTTCACGGGCTTCACTTGAAACTTGGAAAGATTAACCATGCACATTTTTTTGGAGAAACGTAAGATGCGGTGCAGGTGTAGGTCTGCATCACTGGATGTTGTGGTGGCGTCAGACCGTGCCTGGGGGCTGGTGTCGTACCAGCTATTTCTGGTGGAGAAGGTTTGTCAGTGTTAGTCTAAGGATGCGTGGATGAGGTTTGTTCTTCAGATGGTGAGGTTTAGGAGGAGGAAGATTTGGTTAAGGTTTGTGGCTATTTGGTGCATGCCATTGCAGCTGGAGGTGTGGTGTACCAAGGTAGTGAGGCATAGGGAGTGGTGTTGCGGGATGAAGGAGGGGTGTGGGTAGCACGATAGTGAGAGAGAGCGAGGGGTTGGGGAACGAGAGTGAGGTTGAAGGAGGGGTTGGATTTTTGTGTTGTGATCATGAGGGGGGGGGAGAGGGGGAGAGAAGGCATCGGGGTAAAAGGATGTGGGTCGTGACATTCCAGGTCGCGACCTGTAATTTTTAAAAACTGAACTAAAATAGTTCACAACATGTAGAACATGGCCATGTCATGGATTTAAGTTCTATTATTTATTTATTTATTTATTATTATTATTATTTGGGTGAAAACAATACAGGTATTGATTATGATTTACACGACGTTTAATTTTATATGGTTTACCTGATTTCTTTGTTTCTTTCATACTTCATCTTCCATGAAACTGTAGTGTCGTTGTCAACAATCCTAATTAAAATTACATGGAGAGTTCATATCCTAGGTTTCCTTTTATTAAGTTATTCCTTTAAATTCAAGATCTTGAATTCTTTTATGTTTTACTAGAACATGAGGCAATGGACATAGCCTTCGTGGAACTGTTACTGAAAGAACATCAACCATTAACCATTTACGTTGAATGGTGGTTCCCCGTCTTGTTGAATTTCAATTTTTTCCATAAAGAAAAATGTGGGCAAACTCAAAAGTCCCAGACCATCATTAATTAAAATTACCTAGGAATTTTCTTATCTAAAATTTAATAGCAAAAACTTATTCCCTGTAATGAAGGTACATCTTGTAATTCATTGGTAATTCCATTTTTTCATTTTTTCCCCTTGTAAATCCATCCCTTTTCATAAGAATCTCTCCTGATTTCTTCCAATGTAGTTAATTGAAATAGTTTTTCCTCTCTAGTATTATCTAAATCCAAATACATCATTTTAATTTCCCAGAATGATCTATGTTCCAATTCAACCGGATGATGACATGGTTTACCATAAACCAGTCTAAATGGAGTGGTTCATGTGGGTGTTTTGTACGCAATTCGATATTCCCATTATGCATCATCCATGTTTGGGATCCAATCACATCTATGGGTGTTGATAGTCTTTTCTAGGATTTTTTTCACCTACCTATTTGACAATTCAACTTCCCCGCTTGTTTCTGGGTGATAGGGGGTTCCATTGTTATAGTTAATTCCATATTTTTTATGCATTTTTTGTACTAGATGATTTGTGAAATGTGTTCCACAATCAATAATGAGTATCCACGGAAATCCAAAACATGCAAACACATTAGTTTAAAGAAAATTCATAACAACTTTTTCTATGTCATGTGTATTAGCTTCGTCTTCAACCCATTTGGAAGCAAATTCTACTACAACTAGAATGTAAGTCTTTCCATATGCCAAGGAGAATGGTCCCAAAACGTTAATACCCCAGACATAAAAAATAAAAAATTCTTGAATGGGGTTTTTTGGCATCACATTTATTTTACTGATGTTCACCATTCTTTGAAATCTATCACATTGATGATAGACTCCCCTAGCATTGTGATGAAAATAGAGCTAGAAAAATACTCTTTTAGGATATTTTATATTGTGCGCTCCGACCCATGATGACCACTAGTTGGTGATGTATTTCATATTTCAATCACAATTTTTATTTATTCTTCTGGGATGCATATTCGTAAAAGGATATTGGCACAATTCTTGAATAAAAATGGTTAGTCCCAAAAGTAGTGTTTGGAATCAGACAGAAATTTCTTGTATTGCTAGTATGGGAGGTCATGATGGAGATATCCTATCGCAATATAGTTGGTCATTTCTAAGAACCAAGGTTGTGTTTTGACAATAAATAATGTCTCATATAAGAAATATAATTCTATTTCAGTCTTGATATCTTTTTTAATAATGGTTAGGGGTAACCATGGGAGGTGGTCAGTAATTAATGTTTTTGTCCATTTGGTGTCCTTTATTACGACACTAAATTCATGCAGCAAAAGAATCCAACACATCAATATTTTCTTTTATATATTAATTTTTCATAAAGTATAAAAGGGATTAATGGTTTGAATGGATGATGAATTTGGATATAATGAGGTATGAGCAAAACATTTCAAAGGCATATATGATCTCTAGGAGCTTCTTCTTCAAATTCATATAATTGATATGGGATTTATTCAATGGGTGGATGCCATAATTGATTGGGTAGAAAATGTTGTCAACAAATTTTATAAGAAATGATCTAATAGAAAGGTCGTTGGCATCACACATAATCTCAAAATCCATTTCCCAATATGGTTCAATGATAACCTATGATGAAATTAGATTATTTTTCATTGTTGAAAAAGAAAGTAGGTAGTTCTCATCAAATTCAAAAGGAATTTCCTTTGAAAATAAGTGTCATAATAGACATTCAACTTTTGAAAAATATTTTATGAGGTGTTTGTAGAATCCATAATTTCCAAGGAAACTTATGAATCATTGTATGGTTGATGGTTCCAGTAGATCCTTGATGACCTTGATCTTTGCGGTATCAACCATAATGCCTTCATTAGAGATTTTTTGTCCTAGACCAATTCTTCTCTACACCTCTAATCGTCATTGTTCCCAATTCAAGAATAAGAATTTCTCCTAACAATGTTGGAGGACTAGTTCTAGATTTCATAGAAAGATATCATTTGATCTTCCATAAACAGAAAAATATTCCCTGAATATTTCAATAAATTATTTATCCATATCATGAAAGATATTTTTCTAGCATATTTTGAATGTCACAGGTGTGTTTCACATACCAATGGACTTTTGTTTATATGAAAAAGTACCGAAGGGGCTAGTGAAGGTGGTTTTGGGCTAGTTAGTGGGGTCTATTTCAATTTGAGGGAATCCTAAATAGACATCTAAGAAATAATTGAAATCATGTCAGGATAGCCTATAAATAATTTGATCCATAAAAGGTAAAGGAAAATAATATTTCCTTGTTGCTGCATTCAAGAATCTGTAATCTATGCAAACTCTCCATACAGTGATGGTATGCATTGAAATGAGTTCATTATCACTTGTCTTTTCTATATTGATTCCTCCATTTTTGGGAAGGACCTAGAGGGGACTCATCCATTCACTATCTAAGATAGGAAATATTATTATGGAATCCATAGGCTTCAGCACTTCCTTCTTGATAACCTCCTTCAATAGTGGTGTGATATTCCTCTTAGGTTATCTTTTTGGTTTTGTATCTTCTTCGAGTAAAATCTAGTGGCTACACTCTGAAGTATTTATTCCCTTAATATCTTCCACCCAACCAAAAAATTGATTGCCTGTGTCTTTTTAAGACATCAACTAGTTTTTCTTCCTGATCCTGAGATAGTTTGGTAGTTATAATTATGGGTAAAGAAAATGACCCTCTGAAGTATGAGTACTTCAATGTAGTAGGTAAAGGTTTCGAGTCCAACATGGGTGGATGAATGATGGATGGGATAAATGGTGGAATGGTGTCTCTGGAAAGTGGTTTAGAAAGTCTTCCTTCCTTGAAGTCATATTCGTCTTCCTTTTCGGAACCTAAATCAATGGTCTCTTCCTCAATAGCCATGTACTCTCTTTCCTGCTAAGCGAGAGAGATGGAGTGATAGTCAACTGTATCATCTAAGTATTTTTTAGAATTTATCAGGTTAAACTCTAATTGTTCTTCTATAACCCTAAATATGATATATCTTTGATTAACATCAATCAAGGCCTATCATATTGCTAAGAAGGGTATTCCATGAATGATCGGGAAATCGTCATCCTCTTCCATGTATAAAACTATAAAGAGTAATAGATAAATGAATTTTTTCTCTTTAACCATAATATCATCAATAATACCATATGGGTACATAACTGAACGATTGACAAACTACAATAATACTCTTGTTTCCTTGAGCTCTTGGATTCATAGATTATGGAAAACACTCATCGGTATTAGGTTACTCCTTTCTCTAAGATCAGAGAGTGCTCTTCCAAATTTTCACTCACCTATAGCACAAGGAATTGAAAACCTTCTAGGATATCTCATCTTTATCAGTATTTTCTATTGTGCAATAGCAAATAATTCTTCATTGAATGAGATGATTCCTATGTATTCTATATTTCGCTTGTTTGATATCAAGCCTTTGTGGAATTTTGGATAAACATAAATTTGAGTGCTTTTCTCAGTAAAAAGGATGTGGTTATTCAATTGATTGAACATTTCAATGAAATTTTTGTACTGAGACTCCTGATTACCTTTCCTTGCTCTTTCTGGAAAGGAAATAGTTGGTTTTTATAGAGGTGGGGCTAAAAAATGGGTACCTTTGGTTTTTTTTATGATTTCTCCTTCTAGGTTATTGTTGCTTATAATTTTTATAGTTGTTGATTGGGCTCTTCTTGTAGAAATGTTTCCTTTGATTATTGGAAATCTAAAAATTTTCCACTCCTTAGTACTACATCCTTCATGTCATCTCATGGGTATGACTCAGTGTTATCGGGTAGAGTACCTGGTAATATTTCAGATAATGTTTTGAGATTTTTTCCATTTTTATCACCATGTTTCTTAAATTTTCTCTCTAATTTTTCGTTTTGTGTCTTCTATGTGGTCATCCTTTCATATAATTTTGGAGTAAAGGACTTCAGGAGGTTCTCCATGTTACATTGCTGTAGTGGTGGTGGTTATTGTGGTCTTTGACAGGCTGGTGAAAATTATTATTGTTGGATCATAGGAAAGGTTTGTTGTAGATATGTCCATTTTTGTGGTCTCGGGATAGAATCCATTACTGGATACCCTAGTGGCCAATGGTTGCGGAACTGAGCTTGACCACTACAATACTAAAATTATTCTTGATAGTTTTGAGGCTGCTACTGAGTAGGCCTCTATTGAAAAAATGGTTTTTATTGTTTCTTCTAAAATGGATGACTATGTTTATTATAATTAAAATAATTATAATCCTGCAATTCCTCATATCCTGCTTCAAATTCTTGGTAATAGTGTGGTCCACCACAAATCTCATATGACTGGATCTCCATGACTAGGGTAGGGTGGGGTCGTGTGGCTGGTATATGAAATGACTCGAGCTTCTTGGTTAGCACTTAGACTTTCACTGATAACCATGTGGGTTCATCAACTTGGTGGATTCCACATCGGGGTGGTCAATGGTTGCATTTCCATAGACTATAATTATAGGATTCTTCATCCAAATATCTCTACCTAAGTGAGGTATTTTGAAAAATATACCTCCATTAGTGTCAGCATCGACAAATGTTCATGTTGCTAGCTGGATTCCTTGAACAAACATTCATTTGAATCCATGTGTCATGTCTGAGGTGTCATCATTTCCTCATGAGTTCTTTGAATCAATCCCATGCTTCCCAGGAGAATTCTCTATCTGCTAGTGAAAAATTATTAATTCCATTATGGAGTTTCTAGGTTTGGATCAGAGGAATGTATTTAACAATAATTTTTTTGGCAAGCTCATCCCAATTCAGGATTGACTCGGGTGGTTGGCTTTCGAGCCAATCATTATCTCTATATCTTAATGAAAAAATAAATACACGGATTCTTATCACGTTAGAATAAACTCCCTATAGTGAAAGGTATCGCAAACCTCTAGAAAATTGGAAATATGTTCATTTGGGTCTTCGATCTGAAGAACACTGAATTTTCCCGTGTTCTTGATTATATGGGTGAGTCCATGATTGATTTCAATGGTATGTTCTTGAATTTATGGGAAAAAATGCTTGGAATCGCACTGTGGATTGATATAAATCCATATTCTATGATGGTCTTCTCAAGGTCCATCATGTGTTATCCCGGTATGATTTGATGATTTGGTGGGTTGGGTCTCACATTGTGATGTTGGTTGTCCATTGTTGACTGGAGGAGTGAAATTAGTTTCTTTCTATCTTGGGATAGGTGGCCAAAGTTTATTATGCTTAAAGGTTCCTTGATCGGGTCTAGGGACCCTGGTACATTAACTAAATATTAAAGAGAAGACTCAAGGGATTCTAAAAATGAATTACAAAAAAAAGGGTGATGGAAAGGTAATCCTAAGCCTTATAAAATAAGAGTTCTTTTACAAAATGGTATTGCCTCCCCAGAAATGGTGCCCAAAATTTGATAGCCTTTTCACGGTAGTGTCATTACTTACTCCGGCATTAATAAATTTTGAATTTATAATTTGTCCCTAACGTTCACAAACTATTAAGACATAGTGTAGTGGGAGTATGAGGTTGAATCCACAAGGATATTGTTGCTTAATATTTGAGAGGATCTGGTTCTAAAATAATAAGGGTGTCATTTCAAGAAGTCCTTTGTTTTATAGTTTTATCTATGTTATATTTTGAGATGAATTTAAATGATAAATTAGGTGTTGGGATCATGTCGAGTATCTGGGTAAAGCATTGCTTTTAATTCTAACCATGGAAAGATCATATGTTTGAATCTATGAAACAAACAGGGGTCACTAGTGGACTTTGGTCTTAGCCTCCTCATCCAACCTAGGAAGTAGCTATTTTGTGGTCAGGAGGTAGCGATAGACTAGGTGATTTAATTTTTTTCTAAGAAGAAAGTATCCTAAGATAATGGTCATCGCTTAGTATTCTCTATTTAGGATAGTGTTATTTGGTTGATCTTCCTATGGTCAGCGACATTCACACAAATGGGATAGGTCAGGGGTTCATATCCTATTTACTAATTCAATTAGGCTTTTAATGTTTAGAGTAAAAGGTATATTTAATTATGAAGATACATCGAGCTTAATCCCTGCCCCAAGGAAATTTATCTACTCATTAGGGATAGTTGAATAATAAAATAATCAGGATAAATAATGATTATATATTTATAAAAATGATATTCTAGGATAACAAAGTATAAACATGCATAAGAGAATTATAAATTGAAATAAATTATTTACTTGATACAGAAATATGAATTGAAATTTAGGTGTGTAATGGGGAAAATAAGGTGTTGAAGAAAGTAAGCTCAATAGGTCTTGAATTGAATGAAATGTGAAAAAACTATGAAGAAATTGAGTTCAAAAGGGAAAGGAGTAAGAATGGATCCCAGGGAATCGAGTGGAGTTAAGGAAGAGATCTCTCTATATTTTTAATTCCCCGCTACTCTATTGATTATATAGGTGTATTTTTTCATGATGTTTACCTATGGCACATGACATGTACCCCCGATCCATGTCAGTTTCCATCGGATCTCCAATGTGGAACATGGGTCAAACCGAGAGGATGTTTGACCAGGTACCCAATGTGTAGACTAGTTTCACGACATGTACTCTGGTATGGTAGCTTTTGTGTGGATTCTTCGTAGATTTCTCGATAACCGGCTTGAATGGGTGTCACAATGTGGTTGGTCTGGTCATGACATGTATTATCTTTTTTCCTTAAGTCTTCATGGTCATGACTTGGATTCATGGATTGGGTTAGGTTGTGATCCTCAAGTACATGACTTTAACTTCATCATCAATACGTGTACTTGTTCGATTACTCTCTATTTCCACCTTTTCAATACTGATAACCTGTGAAGTCTTTTCCTATAAAATTAGACACAAAAACATTCATTATTGAATAATTAAATGGGAAAACATTTTTAATTGATAGAGAAATATATGTATATGAATTAGGGTTATCAAATCCCCTCATACTTGAAAATTTTCTTATCCTCAACCAATATGTCTCAACAATTATTTCATAAAGGATAATCAATTTTTAATGTAAGAAATATTCATTATGTCCATGCAATTTAATTAGGTGTATGCAGAAAAAAGTCAATTTCCAAAATTAAACCTACATAGAGAGTTAGTCATGCCTCATATTCCAGTGTTAAAAAAACTTATAGTACTATAATAATAACATTTTAATTGTTCCTTATGTTATATTCCCAATTATAATCTACCACTCAATTCTTTTCCCTCATCACTCAAGGTTGAAAATTTGAGTATAGGTATGCTTATTACCTGAGTACATGTTCTTAAACATTGGTATACACTGGTTCTATCATCATCACTTTTTAAAGACAATTATAAGATTAATCATGAGGGCGTAGGCAATTATATTCTGATGACTCTGTGGCTTTGGTTAGGTAGGTAAAATTTGAAAAATTTGGCTCAAATAAGAGGGTAAGTTTAGAAGTACAATGCAATAAGTGAAAGTAAAAGTGTGATGAAGTTCTTCCTTCTAGATGGTCAAGTCTGTACTCCATCTTCTCATATTGGATCCATATGTTTGGAAAGTATATATAGAACAAATTGATTCTATTCCTTTCATTTTTCTTTTTCTTTTTCATTATTAGTTTTCAAATTTTATTCCTAGGATAGACATCACATCCATCACCTAACCACATATGATCCTTCAACGGATTCATCGGTCTGGGAAATGGTGATTTTTCACCTTCCTAGTACACAAACCATATCAATTTTTCTTTCATTTTAAATTTTTCGGTGGAAGATAATATGAATAAGTTGCAAATGTGGTATATGGATCACAATATCATAGTCAGGAGAGCACACCGTGCATCTCTGAATGTGGAAGCATCCCATGCTGTCTGAATGAATCCCCCACACTAGTTTGAATATATCTATGAGCATTGAACTAGAGCAAAGTAGGAAGGGAAATATGATGGGAATAACTTCACTCTAACGTGTCAGTCATGAAAAATATGGGCTAAAATAATGATATATATTAGGTGGGTCTTAGGGAATGTGGTTATCAAATAATTAATAAACAATTTTAAATCCATACTAGTTCAGTCATCATCTTGATAATATATCAATTCAAGTTATGGTTGGTTTTTAAGCCCTGGGTATCTCTCGAGAATTTCTCTTAGGTAAGAGTATGAAATGGAAGGCTTAGAGACCTCTCGGATAGTTAGAATCAATAAAAAATTGGAAATCACAAAGGGAATAAATTCTATGTAGTAGTTCAATTAGTCATTATTTCAAAGATTTTGAATTTTAATTAACTCTCTAAACTCATAAATCATTCTAAACCAATTTATATAGGAGGGAAAAATATTTCTTAACACTTTTCCACATAAATTCTTCTTTAATGACAATGTTCTAAACTTATATTGGTTTAGAATGATTTTTCGGTTTAGGGAATTTTTCTGAAACCAATTTAAGCAGAAGTGAAAAAGATTCTACAATACTTTTCCACATAACTTTTTATTTAATTACAAGGGAATAATGATTATCAGGTTTAAAGTGTGGTTATTATTCAGAAAAATGTCTCTTAGACAAGTGAGAGTAATAAAAATTCAAGTGTATCATCAGTTAAATGATGAAAATACCCCCCCTCCCCCCCCACACACATTAAATGAGACATTTTCACTACTTTCAATGAAAAATAGGTGAGAGTGGTGTGGTAGTTGTAACGCCCCGACCCCATAAGCTTAGATTCGATGCATTATTACGTATCACTTTCTTGATCAGAATAGATCAAGTTTCGAAAGACTGATTATTTTAGTAGCTTTGAAAGTACTAGATATATTCATAAAGTTTACATTACATCATAAAATGAAAAACTATAACAACAATGTTTCCAAAGACAACACTGAGACCCCATAGACTATCCTGGAAGGTCATTTATAATATACTTCTTCACATCCTGGGAAAAATAAAACATAGAAAGGGGTGATCTTAGATGCTCAATAAGGATAACAATATAGCTAAAGATTTCATAAATAATCATAAATATTTAAGGAAATGTATAAAACAAAAACGAAAGCCTTTTATAAATGAACTTAAGCTTAATATGGAAAAGATAAAATCAAATAATTCCATTTACATATTCACATGGATATTCTACTAGTTGAATAATCACATGAAATATCAATAGCCACTTTCATAATGATGGAATGCATAATGCCAGAATTCATAACCACATAGTCATGGCCTTGTGCCAAGAACAAAAATAAGATTTTTTCAAGGCCTAGTGCCAAGAAACTAGTTCGTCACACGATACCTAGCAATGCATTAAGGAGCTGTAGCAGGCTCCACTCGTCACTTACTATGTCCAATGCATTCCTCATATGAAAAGGTTTAAACATAACATAAACATTCGTATTAAAACTATCATATGAAATTTCAATACTTGATCTATAAACCATGAATGGTATAAAAATAACACATCAATAGTAAAAAATATCACAAAACCTTCAATAAAATATTTAAGTTTTGTATCATAATAAAACAACTTCAAATAAGCTTAAAATCCATCAAAGGATGTTGACCTAGATGAAATCAAAACCTTTTATAGAGAAACATCTCTTTCTATTTTGAAATCATTTAAGTGTCACATAATTATAAATAAAACATTCATTTTGAAAATATTCTTATAATCTTGTAAGGGAAGCTTCGACGATGTTATAATGGTGAAAAATAGCCACGCCCTCCGTATAAGTTAAAAAAAGACATTCTTACCTTAAATTTGTCGAAAAGGTTATAAAGTAACCTATTTGGAAAATGACGGAAAGATTGCTTTAAAACCATTTTATAAAAAGTAAAAAGGGTATAAATGAATTTAAACCATAGTCTAGTAAATAGTAAAAATGTTTTGAAATACATTTTTAAGAAACATGGATGTGGATGATAAATAGGTCCTAGTAGATACTTACATAAAAACAACCTCGAATAACAAAGAGATTGTGAATTAACCCTTACCTTGTACTTTTACCTGGTCGAGGGTGGGTTAAACTAATATATAATGGTGAAATATTAGTTATTAAATTATAATAGAATCATATACATTAATATGATATCATATATGATCTTTTAACATTGCTTTGTTAATAATATCTTTGTATTATCATCGTTTCCGGTGTTAACTAATTCGTTTTCCTTTATATGATTTTTTACGTAAGTAATGTTTGTTATGGATAGGATGTATCTTATTCATATTCAGAATGATATTAATTCTTTAAAAAAAATTAATCATCTAATGAAAATTATTCTTGAATGGATACAATGGGGAATAAATCTCATCATGTTCGTGGAGACGGTAATCTGTACGTACGCATGAGCGACAATATCATTCTTTTGATATTAAAATAATATATAATTTGATGGTATATAATATACATAATCATTATCATATTATATTTATTATTTACTTCAATTACACATCATTATTATACCCATCCAAATAATAATTTACTAAATAACAATTACACCACAACATGGAGACGGTAAGGCGTACGTACGCACGTATAGTGACATGTCATTCAAAGGATGGATAGAATAATGAATATGGTTTTAACATATTTATAATAACATCATAGTATATAGAATATACTAGATTTATTATTTTATAATGGAAACAACAAATAAAGAGGAAGTGGAAGAAGAAAGGAACTTGAAAGTCGTGATGAAATATTTACCTCTTCTTTCGGTTCTTTCTTTTGATTTGATCGAAAGGGATTCTTACGATGGCTTTATGACTAAAGTAAAGCCTCTCGGATTAATTTAGGATTGTTTATATGATATTTGGGTAGAGTTTGGCCGATCCAAAAGGCTTTGATGATGTGAATTTGAGGGAACGTTGTGTGCCCTTTAATAACATGGGTGAGGGGAACCTTAGAAAAAGCTCGAAATATTATTTTATAATAAAATAGTTTTCAGTTTCTAATGGCTCCAAAATTAATTATTTAAAGGATAAGGTGGGGATGGGTCTAAAAACACTAAACCAATAAATTTTAGACAGGTTAGGGTCACTATATTAACCTTATATTTTAGATTTATCTCTTAGTTTAATAGTTTGACATTTACCATGTCTCTTTGTATTTTTTATATTATATGGTTAATAAACATAATATATACTTCCAAGATAACAAAAATTGGTTCATTAATGAAACCAATATAATAATATAAGTCTTTTAGATGAACCTTATATTTTTAGGAATAGAATATCAATTAATAATATAATATTTTTTTTAAAACATCTTTTGGGTCAATTTTGACACTATTTGGTATTCTGTTTTTGCTAAATCGATAACATCATTATTTCTTCAAAACAAAAATCATCTAACAGACCCTAAAATGTCATATTAACCTATAAAATTAGTTTAATTCATAAGAAGTCTCAAATTACATTTTTTTATTTATTTATAATATCAATTAGTTTAATATTTCATTAATACGGTAATTACTCCATCACCATTGTGTCATAAATAAATTAAATTATTTAATGTTTAAAAAATATAAATAAAATACCAATATGTAGTAAATATTTTTATATTTCTAATGAATATTTATAGTCTAATTTATCTTATGTTTATCCTTATATTAAAATTGGTTTAGTTATTAAACTTTGAATTTAACACTTTTAACTCTTATTTGAATTAAATGATAATAAATGACTAATCTAATCCAAGTGGACCTACAGGATCATATTTTATTCCTAAGGTGGTTTTTGGTCGAATTACACTTATCCAATGTAATTAGGACATGTCTTAGTGTATTAATAACATCATTTTTACCCTTAATTTCCCTATTTACTTTTAACCGTGGAAAATAAAATTAAAAAGTTACTATTCACCAAAAATTATTTTCATCTTATTGAACTACATTATACTTTCTGATATCAACCCTGTCTCTCTGAGTTTTTAAATTCAACTCACAGAGGTGGTAAAATTAAGTTCTATGTAAATTTGCAAATGCTACTAAGAGGTGGGTAAAAGACGGTAAAAATTTCAATAAAATTTCTATATTTCTAAAATTATTATAAACTGACTCCAATGAATTATGTTGAACATAAATAGGTATTAAGTATCTATTTTTACCTAAAATAAATTTAAATAAAATAAATAATTATTTAAATAAAAATTTGGTTTTAATCTATAACTCAGTGTTTTTCACTATTCATCAAAAATGAAGGTTTTCAGAAAAATACCAAAAATTCACCCTATGATAATTTTGATATTATGAATTGAAAAATTAATTCTATTTTACAAAATTCAAAACAAAAAACTTTCATTTATTAATTTAAAATCAATTCCCGTTGTCAAAATCAAAAGGCATATTTTTAAGAAATAATAACTATCAAAAAATTGACACTTTTTATGTCCAATTTCAAAGTGAAATTACATAAAATGAATAGAATTGGATTAAATGGTAAAAATATAATATATTTATACTTCCATACTATTTGAATTTACAACTTAACAATATAAATTATTTTTATTAAAAACGTTTTTTCTATTAAAATATAGTATTTTCACTATTCACCTAAATATGAAAGTTATCAGAAAAACACCAAAAATATATTAAAACTAAATTATTTTTTCCCAATTCTAAATAAGAGTTTTATTTTGTAAAATTTAATATATAAAAGTTTCAAATATTGGATTTAAAAAAGGTTCATCATTAAAAGGCGGTAAAAGTGCATTTTTTTGAAAAATACTTCTTTTATATGAAAAAAATGAATTAGTTCTTACATTATGTATAATAACCTCATAATATGAATTCCAAAATTATAAGGATTATATAAAGTTAAAAATTCAGTTAATATTATTCATAACCACTTTTGAACGGCTAGTTTGGTAAGTCATGGTGCGTTTGAACTCGGTGTTGCGTGTAGTGCATGTTATTGAATTAATTTGAAGAAATAACGTACTATGAAATCATGGGGTGTTACATTCTTCCCTCCTTCAATAAATTACTTCCTAGAAATTTGAAATTGTTCTTTGAAAATAAAAGGTTGAAAATAGAAAATACCTTTGTGGGATAACCCAAATCGGAAATTGGGTTAATAAAATTTATTCTTAATAAGAGGAAAAGGTGAATGAAAAGGTCACCACCAAATTATGATCTCATTTAGGATAACATTGGTGGAAATTAGAGACACATAATTGGAGGAAAGACGTAAATATTGATAGAGAGTGATTGAGTTCATCTGTCACAAACAATTGTTGAATTAAGGGCCTCAAAGACATCAATCTATGATGTTTTAAAAGATCATCGGTTCAACAAAAAAAAGGTATTAGGATAACACATTTTTTTTAGATCCCTTACCTAATGTTTAGGAATTAATTTCTTCATAGAATAATAGAAGAAAACAAATATATAAACGACAAGTAGAGATCCATACTTTAACTAATTTTGACCACAAACTCATCTTTTACTCTAAATGATAGTAGAACTTAATTTTTTTTCTATTTATCCTATTTATATAGGGTTTTAAAAAAATGAATTTGTAATTCATCTACCAGAAATTTTAAAAAAACTACATTATTCAATACAAGACATCCTGTGGTCCAGTGGTAGGTGATACACCCTTGTCACCCTTCGGTTGCGGGTTCAAGTCTCGCGGCCTTGCCGGACGCGATGGGTTGCCGCCCGATCTCTGGGTTTCTCTTTTTATAGAAATCCAAAAATAATCTCAAACTAGAATTATCCGAAATACTTCTATCCAAACTCACAGTCCAAAATTTATAATGATGGTAAACAGAAAGAAGATCCTTTTTTCCACATAATAACATTTGAACACCTTCATCATGCATTATTTTAAAACACTGCAACATCCTGAATTACCTTAAAACCTTATTTATTACATTCATGCTCCCTTATTCCCAATAGAATACTAGATATAATCTTTCTATAAAAAAATGTTTTAAACTCCAAAAATGATGGAACATACAAATCATTAATCATTTTCAAAGTATTCAATAATATCCAATTTAATTTATCCAAATCAATCATGTATTATTCAAAAATAACTACCTCAATATCAGAACCATGTTATGGTTTATCTTTATCTCAACCATATATTTTCCAAAAATTTATCCTGATATTGAGTCACTTTTCTTGGTTCCACAAAATCTCACGTCCTTAATGAAATAGTACTGCAGTAAAATCCTTATATACTCTATAATTGTTATAACATTTATATAATTAATATATTACTCAAATGACACGACACTTTAATAACAACATAAGAAATCTAATCATTCCTTTTCATCTTCGGTAGTATAATAACATTATTATTATTCAATAGTAGCATTTGGGGTATAATCTGATGATTTGGACATTGATTTGTGTAGTGTCCTAACTCCTTGTAGATGAAGCATTGTACATTTGAAACTTTTTACTTACCATTGCAATCACGTACTTGGTGTCATTTTTATCCACACATATAACAAAATAACATTACCTTAAAGAATTTACCAAGTTGATTCTTTCCATAGTTATCACATATGGGAAAATTCTTCTTTTCCCTCTTCCCTTAATCCATCTTTCTCTCTTCCATCCTTTTCTTCTCTGGCTTCCCTTTAAATCCACAAGACTCAAAGAATTCTTTACTTATCTTATTAACACATGATACTATTTATTCATATATTGAGAATACATGGGAGTCTATTTCCCTTCTAAATATTGTCTTAATACTATGAAATATATGATCCTTCTTACTCTTTGGATCGTACGTATTACTGGATTTTACATTCCTTCTATTGGGTTCCATTTCTATACAATGGCATAAACTAGGTCAGTTTATGAATTACAATGAATAATTCCAAACTTATAGAATAAATAATTTAAATTGAACAGTTTATGGATATAATCCATAATCATAAAAATGTTTTCTTTGAGGAAGTATCTACTCATAATCACTTCATAATGGTTTCTAAAGAAAATGAGAATTATCCTAAGCATATCCCCCAGTAGTGTCATAACCATGAGTGCAGCGAGGCCCGTTGTCGTGCACCATTTCCCTTTCGAGTCTAGCTCAAAGCGGTGTTTTTGAGTTTTACCCCTAGGTACATATATGCCAGATCCGCCTCTACCTTCTCATATCCAGACATGGATATATTTCTTTGAAACCTCAAAAAATCACTACAATACCACAATTCTAGGAAGTTCTTATATAATAATCCTCAAATTCTATCTGAGGGCTATGTGCTCTAATCAGAGTTTATCTAAATATAGTTTCCACGTTTTGTACTAAACTTCCCCTGATACCAACTGTAATGCCCCAACCCCAGAAACCCAGAGTCGGTGCATTATTACGTATCATTTTCATGATCAACAAAGATCAAGTCTCGAAAGACCAATTAATTTAGTAGCCTTGGAAGTACTAGATACATTCATAAGGTTTACATTACATCATAAAATGGAAAAAAACAAAAACATTGTTTCTATAGAAAACACTGAGATCCCATAGACTATCCATACAGGTTAGTCATAATATACTTATTCGCATCCTGGAAAAAATACAACACAGAAAAGGGTGAGCTCAGATGCTCAGTACGGATAACAATATAGTGGAAGCTTTCATAAATAATCATAAACATTTAATGAAAAGTATAAAACTAAAACAAAAGCCTTTTAAACATGAACTTTAGCATAATATGGAAAAGATAAAATCAAATAATTTCATTTAATTATTGACATGGATATTCTAATAATCGAATAATCGCATGCAATATCAATAGCCACTTTCATAATGATGGAATGCATAATACCAGACTTCGTAACCAAATAGTCAAGGCCTTATGCCTTGACTACAAATTAGATTTTTTCAAGGCCATTTTCCAAGACACTAGTCTATCTCATGAGACCTACTGATGCATCGAGGAGCTATAGCAGGATTCACCCATCACTTACTAAGTCCAATGCATTCCTCATATTAAAAGGTTTAAACATAACATAAATATTTGTATTAAAACTAGAATAAAAAATGTCAATACTTTATCCATAAACCATGAATGGTATAAAAATAACACATCAATAGAAAAACAAATCAAAAAACCTTTAATACAATATGGAAGTTTTGTATCATAATAAATCAACTTCAAATAAGCTTAAAATCCATCAAAGGATGTTGACATAGATGAAATCAAAACCTTTTTTAGAGATATATCTCTTTGTATTTTTAAATCATTTAAGAGTAAAATAATTATTAAGAAAAATTTTATTTTTAAAATATTATTATAAGCTTGTAAGGGAAGTTTTGATGATTTTATAATGGAGGAAAATAGCCACACCCATCGTATAAGTTAAAAAAAATACATTCTTACCTTAATTTTGTCGAAAAGGTTATAAAGTACCTTGTTTGGAAAAAGATGGAAAGATTCCTTTAAAAACATTTTATAAAAAGTCAAAAAAGGGTAAAAATTAATTTCACTGATATTTTAATAAATAGTAATTTTTTTTTGAAATACATTTTTAAGAAACATGAATGTGGATGATAAAGAGGTCCCAGTAAATACTTACATAAAAACAACCTCGTATAATAAACAGATTGTGAAATTAACCCTTCCCTTGTAATATTCCTTGGTCGAGGGTAGGTTAACCTCCTATATAATGGTGAAATAATTGTTATTAAATTATACAAGAATCATAAACATTAATCTGATATCATATATGATCTTTTAATATTTTGTTGTTAATAATATCTTAGTATTATCGTCATTTCGGGTGTTAACTGATTTGTTTTCCTTTATATGATTTGTTATGTAAGTAATTTTTGTTAAGGATTGGTTGTATCTTATTCATATTCAAATGACATTAAGCCTTTGAACATTATTTTTAATGATCTAATGAAAATTAGTCTTTAATGGATACGATGGGGAATTAATCTCATCGTGTTTGTGCAGACGGTAATCCGTACGTACGCACGAGTGACAATATCTTTCTTTTGATATTAAAATAATATATATTTGGATGGTATATCATATATACAGAATCATTATAATTTTATATTTATTATTTACCTCAATTAAACATCATTATTATGGCCATCCATATAATAATGTGTTGAATAACAATTACACCACGACGTGGATACAGTAAGCTGTACGTACGCACGTATGGTGACATGTCATTCAAAGGATGGATAGAATAATTAATAGGGTTGTACCATATTTATAATAACATCATAGTATATATAATATTCTGGAGTTATTATTTTATAATGTAAACAACAAATAAAGAGGAAGGGAAAGAACAAAGTAACTTGAAAGAGGTGATGAAATATTTTCCTCTTCTTCAGGTTTTTCCTTTTGATTTGATCAAATGGACTCTTTATGTTGGCTTTCTGACTAAAGTAAGGCCTCTAGGATGAATTGAGGACAGTTTATAGGATATTTGGGAAGGGTTTGGTCGATCCAAAAGGCTCTGAAGATATGAGTTTGAGGGAAGGGGGAGTGCCCTTTTATAAGAGGGGTGAGGGGCACCTTAGGAAAAGAAAGAAATATTATTTTATAATAAAATAATTTTCGGTTTATAATGACTCCAAAATGAATTATTTAAAGTATAAGGTTGGTATGGGTATAAATACACTCAACCAATATGTTTTATAAAGTTTTGGGTTACTATATTAACCATATCTTTTAGATTTAACTCTTAGTTAAATAGTTTGACATTTACCATGTCTCTTTGTATTTTTATATTATATGATTAATAAACGTACTATATACTTTCAAGAGAACCCCATGTGGTTCATTAATGATACACCTATCATTATATAATTCTTTGGGCAGAACCTTAGATTTTTAATAATATAATATCAATTAATAATATAATATTTGTTTTAAAAACTCTTTTATGTCAATTTTGACACTATTTGGTATTTTGTTTTTGATAAAATCATAACAGAATTATTAATTATAAATAAATTCATCTAACCAACCATAACATGTCATATTAACCTATAAAATTAGTTTAATTCATAAAAAGTCTCAAATTACCTTTATTTGGATATTTATAATATCAATTATCTTAATATTTCATTAAAAAGGTAATTACTGCATCATCATTGTGTCATAAATAAATTAAATTATTTAATGTCTAAAAAATATAAATAAAATACCATTATGTAGGAAATAGTTTTATCTTTGAAATTAATATTTATAGTAAAATTTATCTTATGTGTAACCCTCTATTAAAAATGGTTTAGTTATTAAACTTCGAATTTAACAGTTTTAACTCTTCTTTGAATTAAATAATAATAAATGTCCTAATCTAATCGAAGTAGACCTAAAGGATCATATATTATTCCTAAGGTTGTTTTTGGTTGAATTACTCTTATCCAATAGAATTAGGACATGTGTTAGGGTTATAATAATATCATTTTTAACCATAATTACCCAATTTACTTTTAACCGTGGTAAATAAAAGTAAAAGTTACTATTCACCAAAAATTATTTTCATCTTATTGAACCAAAATTTACTTAATAATATCAACTGTATCTCTCAGATTTTTGAAATTCAACTCACATAAGGGAAAAAAATTATGTTTATGTAAATTTTCAAATGCTCTTAGGAGGTCGGTAAAAGAAGGTAAAAAGTTTAATAAGCTTTTTATATATCTATAATTATTATAAACTGACTCCAATGAATTAAATTTAACTTATATAAGTATTATGTATCTATTTTTACCTAAACTAAATTTAAATAAAATAAATAATTATTTAAATAAAAATTCTGTTTTAAACTATAACTCAGTGTTTTTCACTATTGATCAAAAATTGAATGTTTTCAGAAAAATACCAAAAATTCACCCTAAGATAATTTTTATATACTGAATTCAAATATTAAGTCTATATTACCAAATTCAAAACAAATAAGTTGCATTTATTAATTTAAAATTAATTCCCGTTGTCAAAACCAAAAGGCATATTTTTTGGAAATAATAACTATCAAAAGATTGACACTTGTTTATGTCCAATTTCAAAGTGAAATTACTTACAATGATCATAATTGGATTAAATGGTAAAAATATAATCTATTTATACTTACAAACCATTAAAATGTATAATTTAACACTATAAATTATTTTGATTAAAAAATTTGTTTTCAGTTAAAATATAGTATTCTCACAATTCACCCAAATGTGAAAGTTATCACATTAACACAAAATATTTATTGAAAATAAATTATTATGTCCAGATTCTAATGATGAAGTTTATTTTTTCAAATTGAATATATAAAAGTTTAAAATGTTTTATTTAAAAAAGGTTCACATTTAAAAGGCGATAAAAGTTCATTTTTTTTAAAAATACTTCTTTTATCTGAAAAAATGAATTAGTTCTTAAATTATGTCTAAGAAACTCATAATATGTATTATAAAATTATAAGGATTATATAAGGTTCAAAATTCATTTAATAATATTCACAACCTCTTTTGAACAGCTAGTTTGGTAAGTCGTGATGTGTTTGAACTCGGTGTTGCGTGTAGTGAAAGTTATTGAATTACATTGAAGAAATAACATACTATAAAATCTTGGAGTGTTACAGTAGGGATTTATAAAGATTTTTTAAATGTAATATTAGATAAAATAAGTTGGAATCAAGGGAGACTTGGGAAAAGTTATATCCCAAGGGGTGTTTGTGCTATCATAACAAGAATATCCAGTGTACCTACAAAAGTGTTAGAGAATGAAGTCTTACATTAGATGAAAAATATTAGTACAAAGGTATAAAATGCTTGAATATAAGATAAAAGGGAAGGAACATTGAGTGAGAAACTGAGATATTAATTTTATTGAAATTTTGATAAGTTTACAATGGAGTTTCATGCAATACAGAAATGAAAAATGAAAAAGGACTGAACTAGACCCGAAAATGACAATGTGAAAAAATTTAGATAAACAAGGGGTTGCCTCCAATAAAGAGATAACTAAATGTCGTCATCCAAATGGGTTGATGGAGGCTATTTTCAGATGGTGTACTAGCTCGGTTGCTCCTTTTCCTCTCACAGCTGCTAAAGGCAGAGTCCGCAAGCTGTAGTTAGAGAAGAAGTTTCCTTAGTTGTAGTTTGTGGATGCTTAGATGCAGGCCATTCCACGGATGGTGAGGTTGAGGAGGAGGAAGATGTGCTGGAGGAGGGTTGTGGCCATTTGGTGTGTGCCATTGGTGCAGGAGGGGTGGTGTATCATGGTAGTGAGGGAGAGGGAGCGGTGTCTCGATATAAGGGAGGGGTGTGGGTAGATCGGCAGTGAGGGAGAGGTATAGGTTAGGGTGAAAGGGAGGTAGGGGTTAGGAGTATATGTTGTGACTGTGAGGGGGATGGGTATAGGGTGAGGCATCAGGGTAATAGGATGAGGGTCATGACATTGTGGGTCACGACATACAATATTTTAAAAACTGAACCGAAAGAGTTCACTATGTGTACAAATTGGGCATGTTGTTAATTGATGTGCTATTTATTTTCTTCCGGGATAAAAAGATACACTTCATGATCATGAGGTACATGATTTGTATTTAGATATGGTTTTCCTGATTTCCTTTTGTCTATCATACATTATCATCCTTGAAACTACATATTTTTCATCAATGGTCCTAATATATCATACCTAAATAGTTACTAACTTGGGGTTCTTCCCAATTATCTCTTCCTTTAAAGTCATTAGATTGACTTATTTTAAGTTTTAGTGGAACTTGAGGCTAAGGACACCACCATTATAGAATGGTTCTTAAAATAACTTTAGCCTTTCGCTATTTACTTTTAATGGTGGTTCTCCATCTCGTTGAATTTTGATTTTTTTGTAAGGAACAATGTGGACAACCTCAATAGGATCATACCATCATGCCTTTATGTTCCCTAGGAATATTCTTCATCTAGAATTGAGTAGAAAAACCTTATTCCTTGGAATTAAGGAATGTCTTGTAATTCGTACGTCCCAACATTCTTTTTAATTTTTTCTTTTTTTTGGAGGGGGGGAGGAAGGTGTTGAAGAATGTTAGCTCCACGGCTCTTTAATTGAAATAAATATGAAACAACTCTAATGAAATTGAGTTAAAAAGGTAAAATATTAAGAATTTATCATAGGGAATCGAGAGGAGAGAAGGAAGATCTCTCTCTATATGTTTTAATTAGATGTTTTTCCATTCCCTTTATATGTGTCTTTTGGTAATAATGTGTACCTATAGTACATGACGTGTACCCCCAATCTGTGTCATTTTCCTTTGGGTCTCCAGCATGGATTGTGGTTCTCAAATATTGGATGTTTGACCTGGTACACGACATATAGACATGTTTCACGACATGTACTTTGGCATGGTAGCTTTTGTGTGGAATCATCACAGATTTCTTGGTAACTGGTTAGACTGGGTATCACAATGTGTCCAGTCTTTTCATGAAGTGTAGCATCTTTGTCTTCTGTCTTCATGGTCATGACTTGCCTTTATGTCTTGCGTTGGGTTGTGATCATTTGGTACATGATGTGAATTTCATTATCAAGGAGTGTACTTCGCTGATTTCTCCCATTTTCTGTATTTTCTTTTTTCAAAACCTGTGATTATTTTTCCCAAAAAATTAGCAACATTACACCTACATTATCTAATAATTAAATGAAAAACTATGAATAAATGAGATTAAAGTATATATACAAATGAGTCTTATCAAATCCCCACAAACTTCAAAAATTTCTAGTCATTAAAAAATACTTCTCAATAGTGATTTCCTAAAGGATAAGAAATTTGTAAAGAAATAAATATTCATTATGTATATGCAATTCAATTAGTTTAAGTATATAAAATCCATTTTCTAAAATTAAACCTATATAAAGAGTAAGTCATGCCTCACAATCTAGTTTTAAAAAAATTCTAGTCTCCTAATCATAACCTCTTAACTATTCAGTTAGTTATATTCCCAACTATAATCAACCTCACCATTATATTCTCTTGTCACACAGGGTAGAAAATGTGATTAAAGGTATGATAATACTATGAGTATATGTTCATAACCTTAGGCTACCACTGGTTCATTCATCTTCACTATGTTAAGACAACCACAAGATTATTATCTGGGGCATAGGCAATCAGGTTCAGATGACTCTGTGGCAATGGGTGGGTTGGTAAAATGTGAAAAATTGGGCTCAAATAAGAGGTTAAGATCTATAGTACAATGTAAAAGGTTAATGGATAAGTGTGATGAAGTTCGACCTTCTTGATGGCCATGTCAGTACTTCATTAGCTCAGGATGGATCCACATGTATGGAAAGTATGCATACAAATTATTGATTCCTTTCATTTCCTTTTATATTTCTTTTTTATTTTAATTTTTCTAAAGTTATTCCTATAATAGATCTCTCATCCACCACTAAACCCTGATGATCCTTCAAGGGATTCATCAGACAAAAAAAAATTTCTTTCTTTTTATCATTTTCAAGGGAACATAATATTAATGAGTTAGCACAAGTAATATATATATGACAACCTCATAGTAGGGTGAGCTCACTGTGAATCTCTTCGAGTAAAGGCATCTAATACTATCTGAATATATCCCTGAAACTAGTTCGAAGATATCTATGAGAATTGTACAAGAGAAAGGTAGGAAGGTAAATAGGATTGGAATGGATTCATTCAAGTATGTCATTCATGGAAACTATAGAAAAAATGAAGGATGGTTGTCTTTTGTGTCTCAAGGAAAGTGGCTATCAGATAATGCCTCAATCATTTTAAATATATACTTGTTCAGTCATCATTTTGATAAGATCTCAATGAAATTTCTAGTTGTTTTACCAGCCTTAGGAATCTCTCAAGAAATATGATCACATAAGAGTATTCAATTTAAGGCTAGAGTCCTCTTGGATATTGAGAATCAACAAAAAACTTGCAATCACAAAGGGCATAAATCCAAAGTAAACAGTCAATTAGTCATTATATCAAAGATTTTGAATTTTCATTAATTCCCTAATCTCAGTAATAAAACTAAAAAAATCTAATCAGGAGTGAAACATATTCCTCAACACTATTCCAATTAAAATTTTCTTTAATTATTGTGGCATAATGATTCTAAGGTTTAGAGCATTCTTATTATTTAGAAAAATGTCTCCAAGATAAGTGATAAAATTAAGAATTCCAGTGTATCTTCACTGAAACTATGAGAATCCTCTCCCCCACTTAAAATTAGACAGTTTCTCTAATTTCAATGAAAAATAGGTGAGAGTGGTGTGGTAGTGATTAATAAATATTTTTCAAATGGAATATTGGATAAAACAAGTGGGAATAGAGAGCTCCCTATAAAAAGTGGTATTCCATAGGGGTCATTCTACTGTCATAACATGAATATATAGTGTACCAACAAAAGTGTTAGAGAAATAAATCATGCACTAGAAAATAGATATTAGTCCATAGGTATAAAAAGATATAATAGTAGATAAAATAGAAGGCACACATTGTGAGAAACTAGGAGAGTCATTTAATTGAAATGTTGATAAGTTTAAAATGTAGCTACATGCAATATAGAAATTAAAAATGGAATGAGAATGAACTATACACAACAATGAAAATGGGACAAAATACATAAGAACTATGGGTTTCCTCCCATAAAGCGATAACTAAAAGACATAAACTAGATGGGTGGATGGAGATTGTTGTCAAATGGTCCACTAGCTCAGTTGCTCTTGTTATTCTTACAGCTGCTAGAGGAGGTGTCTGCAAGTTGTTTCTAGTGAAGAAGGTTTTTCAATGATAGACCGTGGATGCGTGGATGTGGTTCGTTCCTATGATGGTGATGATGAGGAAGAGGAAGATGTGGTGGAGGGTTTTTTTTTCCATTTTGTGTGTGCCATTGGTGTAGGAGGGATGGTGTACAGAGGTATTGAGGGAGAGGGAGTGGTGTTGCGGGATTAAGAAGGGGCTTGGGTAGAGCAACAGTGAGGTAGAGGGAGAGGTTATGGAATAAGATAGGGAGGGGTTGGGTTTGTGTGTTGTGACTATGAGGGAGACGGAAGGATGGATGAGAGGAATTGGAGTCAAAGGATGTCGGTCGTGACATTGCGGGTTGCGACCTGCAATTTTTTAAAAACTGATCCTAAAGAGGTCATGAGGTATACAAATTCATCACAATGTCAATTGAAGTTATATTTATATATTTTTTGGCTAAAAATATACATTTTTTGATTATGAGGTACACAACATATACTTATCTATGCTTTTCCTGATTTCCTTGTTTCTTTCATACATTATCTTCCTTGAAACTGCAGTGTCATCGTCCATGATTCTAGTTTAACATACGTAAAGAGTTCCAAACATGTGTTGCCTCCTATTCAGTGCTTATTTTAAATTATTTATCTTGACCCCTATTAAGTTTTACGGTAACATTAGGCTGAGGACACAACTTTCATGGACCGGTTCTGAAAAAATCTTCAACCTTTGACCATTTACATAGAATGTTGGTTCTCCATCTCGTTGAATTTCGATTGTTCCATAATGAAAAACATGGACAACCTAAAAAGGACCAGATAATAATGAATTATACTTCCCTATGTATATTATTAATCTAGAATTTAATAGAAAAACCTCATTCTCTAAAGTGAAGGTACATCTTGTAATTCGTTGGTCATTACATTTTTTCGTTTTTTTCTTGTAAATCCTTGTGTTTTCAAATGGTTGTGTGTTAATTCTTCTATAATGAATCAAATTTTAATTTATAATTTATCCCAAACCTTTATCAACTACTAAGATATATTTTAGTGGGAGTATGAGGATGAATCCATAGGGAGACTGCTAATTAATCATTGAGAGGGTCTGGATTCTAAACATATAATGGAGTAATTTCTAGAAGTATTTTGTTTGGGATTTTTTTCAAAGTTCTATTTTGAGATGAAATTAAATGATAAACAAGTTTTTGGGATCCTGTCACGAATCTAGGTGAGAGATTCCTTTTAATTATAACCATGTAAAGACCCTATGACTTAGTCTGTGAAGAAAATAGGTGTCACAAGTTGAATTAGCTCTTAGCCTCCCAGTCCTACCTAGGAAGTATCTATTCTGTGGTCAGGAGGTAGCAACAACCTATGTTTATTGATTTTGGATTTCTGAGTATAAAGTCTCTGATATTAGTGGTTATAGCTTAGTATACTCTAATTAGGATAGGTTCGTTTATTTGATTTTCTCGTGGTCAGGGGCGTTCACATAAATGGGATACATCGGGGGTTCATATCTGAGATATTAATTCAACTAGGCTTTAGAGGTGTAGATTAAAAATGTATATTTAATTATGTAGATATTTCTAGCTTTAACCTACCCCTATGAAATTTTTTAACTCATTAGGGATAGTGGGAAAATAAATTAAACTAGATATATCATTCTTAAGAGATTTATAAAAAAGGATATTCTAGGTTTATGAATATAAAACATGCATAAGAGAATTAAAAAATAAACTAAATAACTTACTTGTGACAGAAATTGGAATTTAAATTTATTCACGCAGTGGGGAAATGAAAGTGTTGAAGAAAGTAAGCTCCATAGATCTTAAATTGATTTTTTTTTTGAAAAACCTATGAATAAATTGAGTTCAAAATGGATAGGGTTAATAATGGATCATAGATAATTGAGAGGGGGGAAGAAAGAGCTATCTATATTTCTTTTAATGCTCTCCCACTCCATTCTTTTTATAGGCATTTTTGGTCATGACATGTACTTATTGTACATAATGTGTTCTATTGATCTTTGTCATTTTCCTATAGATCTCTATCATAGAACGTGGTTCTCATGGATAGGATTTTTGACCTTGTACACGATGTGTAGAAATGTTTCACAACATATACTCTGTTGTGGTAGCTTTTATGCTGAATCCTAGTGGATTTCTCACTAACTGGTTTGACTATGTGTCACAACGTGGCCGATCTGGTCATGAAATTTTGTATATTTTTTCATTTGGCTTCATTGTCATGACTTAGCTTCATGGCTTAGGTTATGATATGATCCTCAGGTAAACGGCGTGAATTCCTTCATCATGACGTGTACTTGGCTGGTTTTTCACTTTTTCTTCCTTTTCAATCTTGAAAACATTTGAAGATTTTTCCTAAAAAATTAGACACATATCACATGAATTATAGAATAATCAAATGGAAAACTATGAATAAATGATAGAAAAGTATATATACAAATTATTATTATAAATATTTCCTATGTATCAAATTGTAAGAAGTTAATGACTATTGAATTTTCATCATGTCCTCGTCGTGTAAGTTCACTGCCAAGGCCTATAAATAATCTATCGTTATGAAACAGAATTGTGACACCTATTGTAGTTTCCTTTGGTGAAAATCAATTCCATATAAATATAATTTTCTTCTCTATAAGATAGAACATGATGAGATTCAAAGAGACGAGGCGGTGAAGGGTAGGGGTGTCCAAATTTCTTCAAAGTGCTGTTGTTGTATTATTTATAATGGGGAATCCACATCACACATTGTATTATATATTGAATTATAGGGTTTATTATTGATATAGTTAGGGGAGGTCATGGAATGTTTAAGTATGGAAGGTTCTACTAAGGAGTTATCTAAAATGTGGTTTGAGGGTGCTAGCAGAAACAAGTCAGGGGAAGTCACTCAAGCAGTCCTTCTTACTACAGGCTGATGGTCTCTCCGGTAAGCATGCGACAAGATTCAGCATGCTATACATCCCTCATCAATAATTACATTGGTGGTTGGGGAAATATGTCTCATCGTGGAACATTCATGCCTCTTAAATAATAATGAGGACACCCACTCTCTTAGGTGGTACTTTAAAAATAGAATTTTATCAATAGTTTCCACCCCTATAATTTTTCCATTGGATGTGTTGGATCTCTCCCCCACATGGACTAAAACTCAACATGGATGGAGCATGAAACCAGGGGTACATGAGGGGTGGAGGTGTGGTTTTCCATTAATATTATTTGGTTTTTTTTTACTTTATTTCATTCTTTGTGGTGGGTGATTCATTAATTTATCATCCTATTTCTTTTCTTAGAAACTCTGAGATGGTCCATACCCAGAATATCCAACTATCTTCAGTGTATAAATACTTGAATATTATCATGATCTCCCTTAAAGGAACCTCCTCTATTCCCTTACCATTAATTTATTTGATTTATAAGTGTATGTATGTCTATCATGTTGACATTGATATCCTTCATTGTAGGCATGAGGGGAACTGAGAAGCCGACTACTTGGCCTCTATAGCTTCCCAAGTGGTCCCACTTATTTAATTTACCATCTTATGATCCCTTCCACCATGAGGTGTGGATATTGTTATAGGGGACACCCTTGGGCGCCACTTTTTTATGCCCCCAAGATGTATGGAATCCCTCCCAATTTTAATAAAATAATTTATGTACATCTGTAAATTTATTATTTCATTTACCATTCCATAATCTTGATATTCAAAGACTATACCTCAAATACCACAAGGAATATAAAAATGAAATTCATATGAAAAATGTTGCATGTAGTTCAAAATCAAAAAAACCAATCAATAATAAAAATGAGAAATCCTATATTTGAATACATTCCAACCAAAGAATCACCGTCCACCACAAAACTATTCAAAAATAGTAAATCTCATCTCACAACCAGTGCTCCCATCTCACCACACGATCATTAGCACCAATCTATTTTCTGAAAAATTTAAAACGTGGTCATTCCTCACTGATAATAAAATAATGAAAAGTTTTTCTAAAAAAATAACATGAAATCTACAATACTATGGAATAAAATGGGAGAAAATAATACTTTATCAGAAAAAATTAGGGGGAAACTAAGGTCATCACGCTGAGGAAAAGATACCAAAATTAAAAATATGGATCATTTGACCCCAAATTCATTAATTTATAAATCATAATTACCCATTATTATCTAAAATAATCAAATTAATTATGTGAAGTTTTCATCAGAAAGAAACCACAATATATTAGAAAGAAATTTCTATAAGTCCATCATATATATTCCTCAAGAATCACTTTGATTTTCAATAGTTTTCAAGGAAGAAAATTAATTAATTTCAAATTCCAAATTCATCATTAATGAAATCCTAAAATCACTACTCAATTTAAAAAATTACAATATGTAGAATTTCGCATATAATGGAATCAATGAAAATTATTCTAAGTCACATTGTCTATAACATATCAAGACGCATCCATCATGGATAAAGTATAAACACGTGAAAATCTCATCACCATTAAAATTATTTTAATATGATTCCATTAATAGATTTTGGATTATTATATAAATTAAAGATAATAAAAACCATATAATCATATCTGTTAAATATTTTTAGTATCACATAAACACATAATTAATGAAAGGTACTAAATCCCTTAATTATGTAAGAATAATTCTACATTCTGTAAACAAAAAAGAAAAAATTTGACATAGATATCCAATATATCATCTAATGGGGAATCCATGATCCTTAAGGATATAATCCCTATCGAAATATTCTTTTAATAATTCAAAAACACAATAAATAATGGTAATATAACCAACATTGTAATACAAGAGTGAAAATGTAGGAATTAAAACCATCAAGGAGAAGGAAACTCAACATAGATTAACCATAAATAATCTCTATAAGTATAAGAATAAATACATTAGAAGAGGATAAAAATTCACTTAAATGGATCAAGTAATCACCTAATGTTGAATGGATGAGGGGTGAAATATTAGAATTTTAAATGCGATTCCAAATTTATATTGGATACATTTTTAAGTGGACCGTGAAAAATCACCCTTGACCCAACTACAATAGTTTTATTTTTCACCAAACCCATGGAGAAAATGGGTGAAAAAACTACATCGGGTCCAAGTCAAACCCTACCATGGATCCCATTTCCAAAATTCCATGTATATACCCGTTTCCAAAACACATTCAAACCACTAATCCTATGTATTAGTTAAATCACCTAAGTGTAGTCAAGACACCATTCCAGAAGTGTACATAATTCAATAATGCTATTGAATTTGATTTCTGAGATCCATGACATAGCCTAAATCACCATACCATAGATACCCCAAAAAACTATATAGATAAGAAACCAAACCCCTGAGTTCCATAAAAAATATCACTAAAACACATTATAGCTTCCCCTAAAACAATAGATCCACTAAAACTGGCTATATAGGGCTCAATTGAACAAGGGTAATTACACTTATCAACATTGAGGATTCAAACCAACACTAAAGAATGAATGGAAATGGGAAACATAACAGCCACCCTACGAGATACCTCTCTAGGATATTTATTTAACAAGATCAAATCTAACACATAGAATGAATAGGTTATATAAACACACAATATCATCCATCATCAAATAAATCTATAATGGTCATGGTTATCATCTCCAAAAAAACGTTTAACAGTGTATTCAATTTACCATGAATTTGTGACTAATGTTCCTAGGTACTACTCTATAATCAAGTTTTTTATGAAAGATAAGAACTATTACAATTGAATGGCCACACAACCCCTTATTATAATGGTTCTGGATAAAAAAAGTCACTTCTAATGGACACATCATATTTGAATTTATGATCACCCAAATCGATGACATGGGATTCAACATGAAGTCATCAGGGATACTAATAAACATGAAACATATCTTGAATTATTATCATCCATGTGTTATGTTCTAAGTGATATGAAAAAATACAACAATAACCAACACATAAAAAGGTCCAAAATCAGGGAGAAATTTTACACCAATGACTAAACATTTGATGATCAAGGTGAGGAGATATATCAGTGGAAATAATAAATCTTGTATTTAACTGTAGATGATTCCACCTATGATTGGTATAATACATTTTACAATCCCATACTACCTTCATTCGCTCATGAATCAACTACACCTTCTTCTTAATTCCCTACAATAATTCAGGCCCCTAAATAGTTTACTCTCTCACCTCATTCCAGCACAACAGAGGACAGTATATATAGTCGTATAGTACTTCGAATTGGGTCATTACAATGGTGGAATAGTAACTATTATTGAATGAAAACTACACCAAGTGTATGTTCCTCAACTACAAACCTCTAAAATCAAGAAATATCTCTCACAAGAAGTCCTCTAATGTCTAAATAATTGAATTTTTATTTTTATCCATATATAGATGAAAATAAGTGTTAAGGAATTGCTAAGTTCCAAAATCAAACTTTAGAACTCGAAGTGCTATATAGTTAAAATGATGATTATGATAAAATATTATCAAATTCAAAACCCTATTAATCCTCATGAACACCATCATATACTACCTAAATAAAATATCCAATTATCTCAAATCCATAATATATAATAAGTGGGATTACTTCATCAAACTATCAATTTTTACCTAGATTAAATGAAATTCCCCATAACCGAAAGGAAACCTAGTGGAGAATTCCATCTAGATGTCCATAAAGATTCATTGTGGAACACCCATTAGTTAAATAAAACCACCAAAAACATGATACAAAACATTAACATTATTATTAACCAAAGACTGGTACATGAACTCTAAAATTGGTCCCTTTTTACAAGATCAACAAAATTGTAATCTAAATGTGTTTTATATCTTATCCACACCAGTATGTACCTAGAAAATAGAACTATATAACTCATAGATAACCATTTAATTTATTTACAAATAAAAAAATCTCCTTAAACAACACTCTATGTTAATCATCCAATGAACATCCGTCAAGACCATCATCACTAACAACATGATCTCTTTAAACATCCACCTAAAAATCGCCTAAATGGGAATCCTCCACCTACTTCTCCAAAGGAAAATTAATAATTATCTGTTAAAGATACCCTTTTCTATCAATTTCTCCCATATCATGGTATAACATTGAAATATCCTACATCGCCCTCCTAGAATCACCAAACTTGTGCTCATGATGTCCTTGTGAATTCATAACAAAAACATTCCCCAAAAAAATATTATTTCCACAATGTATTGGAAAAATTAATTTCATGATGCTATAAGAATTTCATCCACAATCACATCCAAAAACTCTATTAATATTGGGAAAATATATACTTCAAGACAAAGTGATATGTAAAGACCATAAAATGTTGACCAATTAGGTACTGACACAACAATATTATAGAAAACACAAACACATCAAACTCCAGATCATGGGTTGTATAGTATCATCTATGAGGTCATAATTATCAAGACCCTTAAGGGAAAAATTATCTTTGGTTCATCAAAACACCATAATATCCGGGAATTCAGTTTTCATAATTATCACTAAACATAACACCCTCATTTGGAATATACAAATTCATAGCACTAACCAAATTCTTTTTTTACTGATTATAATAAATCTAGCATATTTCCATCTATATAAAATATGGATCCTTTTGTATAAATGTTATTAGTGGAGTTTAAAGTTATGAAAATTTGGGTAATAATGTTTGTAATATCCTACAGGACCTAGGAAACTCCACACCTATAATAAATTCTTTAGGTACACCTAGTAAGGAACTATCTAAATCATTGAAGTATCCATAGATAATCTAAATTGATACATTCCATTTCCTAAGGAAATAACCTAATTATACCTTAATAGAAACATTTATACCTTATAAAATATTATCTGACACCTAAAAACTCCCAAAATAACTGATATATTATCTATATGCTCCTCCTATGACTCAGAATACACAAAGATGTCTTCATTGAACACCCTATTGAACGGATCCAAAAATTCATGAATAACAGAATTCATCAATCCCATGAACATGGATTTAGAAATAAAACTATTGAATCAAATTATAATGAACTCATAATTCCAAGGACATCGTTTGAAATGTGTCTTCAAAATATATTCATCCTTTACCCACATATAATGATATCCTGACCCTAAAATGATCTTTCTGAACAAAGTATATCTCTTCAACTGATGGAATAAATAATTAATCTATGAAATATAATATTACTTCCACACAGCCAGTTGGTTCATGTTATGATAATAAATATGAAAATATAGAATGGTGTAAACTTTCATTGAAATTATAATTATAGTTCCCCAAGGTGATACACTAGGAAAAGTAAAACATCATTGTATAAGATCATCAGTATGAATATGTTTCTCCCAAAATTATAACCAAACCATCTGATATTAGGATAACAATATCAGATTGAAACCCAATTAAAACACTATCCCAAACATAATCTCCCATTGAGGGAGTAATTTCAAAACCACATCCAGAAATATATTAATGTATTCTTCTATAAAATTTAGAAACACCACCTATTGATCCTCTATTGCACTCAATGTCAATATGGCCGTCATGAAACATAATAAATTGACATTCCTATGACCCATATGAGGATATAGATCATTGAAATATCCCACATGATCTCAATTAAATTCATATAATATAATGTACATCTTGAATAAATCAACAATGTTATATATTAAATATATATATATATATAATATGTTGAGGATAATTTCCTATGATTGTTTTCATAAACATAGAAGATATCCTCAAGAGAGGGGTTTCCCTAAAATTAACTCTTAATCTATATAAATGTTATATCAAAAATCTATATATCTAAATATTTTATTCAACCCCATGATCAATAGAAGAATCTATGCCACATGTTTGAATTCATTGATTTAGGATTGTGCAATGATTAAGTGTGTAGCTTCTAAATAAGATAGGCCATCTACCTAGATTTAATATTAGTAGATAATACCTCTGGAGATGCCAACCTCTCATGGTGTAAGAAACTCCAAAATGTCATTATTATCATTTCTAGCTCCATATACTCTTTGAAATTTATAGAGACCACATCACACTCTCTATCTAGGAGGGGAATCATGGTTTTATCCTCTTTCAAAACCATGCCTACTCTAATATTAAAAATATTGTGAACTGTATATCTTCGATTACCTTGAAGAGTACTACTACAATGGTTGATCCTAATAAGGGTCACCATCACCTCACTAATTTCCAAGTAAGATCAAGAAATCAAGGTTCAAATAATCCCAACCACCAAATAAAATTCAAATAATTCCTAATCTAATTAAAATGCTTTGAGAACATCCTTCTCAAGTGAAATAGGTTGAATAATTCTAGAACTGATACCAATATATCAAAGACTTCATTTGAATTGACTACTGAGAACCTTGGTAATAAATCTACTCAATGATAATATTTGATGAATCTAATATCATCGTTCACCTACACTACAAGGTATTTGTGATTTTTAATGTGGAATTCTGGAAATATAACAAGGAATGAATATCCTTCTAAAAACTCCCCATCTAGAATAATGTACTAGGAAAGAAATATGTTTTGATACTGAATACTAAAAAAATATACTCTAGAAATCCCCTAGATGAGAGTAAGGGTATCTTACTAAAAAACTTCATTTATGGTTAATGAAATAATATTGTCTTGAAATTGATCATGAAACGTATCCTCTAAAATGGTTGAATCCTCATTGTATAAGTGGAAAAAAATAAACTATTTTGAGCTTCCCCATATAGCATACAAATAAACAATGGATCTCAATTCTTTATCAAAAGGAGGATAAAATTGAAGGAAAAATCTACCTCCCCCAAAAAAGCCTCAGACTCTAGATATGAATCATAGCCTCTATACTATTATAGGCTCTAAGGCTAAAACACTCGAAGTGATTTCCACTAAACATAATCATTGTCGAGGTATACTATACACCAATCTCCAACTGTATCTTATTTTGAATCTTTAAAAAAACTATATAAGGGACTACCTAAATTCAAAAATATATAATAATTAACATTAATTAATTTAACTTAGTCCCAATTCCCATTAGTTGGAAAATTTAAACATGGGTAAATTTAACCATGAATCATGACCCTTACCTAGGCCTATGCCCTGAATTCCATATCACTTCTCTTATAATTTTTAGAAAACTTTTATTCCTTCAATAAAATCATAAGTGGGTGTGAAATGTTGTTACCCATGTATTATCCATTTCTTAAAACACGGGTTAAGTCCAACTAATACATTTTCCTTACCAACCCACGAAATTAATGCCAGTTCCAATTCCCAAGATCAATCTCATATATTAACTATGACCTTTGATATAAATTGATAACCATACCCCCCTCTATTGGTAACCCTACTAGGATACCATTTATGATAGGGATAACTCTTGAAACCCACCTTTAAAAGGACACGAGTTGGTTACTAGCATTTTGGGTATAAAACCCATAAATGGGAGGCATTACCACCAAAAAATAAATATATGAAAATAGATAAGATTAACCAACCAAATCCATCACATGAATAATAAATAAACAATGCTAAAATGTGAATTAAATTTTATCTATATAGAAACACTTAAAAATTACATAAACAAAGGCTTGGTAGTAACCACAATCTCTAACAGCACCTAAATAATTCCACATGCAAGTAATTCCCATACCATTACCCAACCATATATTATGGACCTAAAAAATACTTTATATATATATATCTGTGTGTGTGTGTGTGAGTGTGTTTGTTGGGAATATTTATATACATTTTAGGGTCCTCCCCAAAACCTCTCATGAAAATGTAAAAAATAACATAAAAATAAAATGAATTGATAAAAGAAAATTATCTCCTTACCAAAACAAGTAAAACTATTCAACATCCTCATTGAGTATTACTCACTAATAACTTCACAAATTATGTGATCAAATACTAGAATCATATAAATAAAAAGTAATCTAATATCTATTTCTTTGCTAGTTTTCTTCTCTCTCACCCTAACACCAAATTCCATGTTCTTCAATTCATTTAATAAGTCAACCTACCCAAATGGTAATCCATATCACAAACATATCCTAATGTTATGTGGAACCTCATACACACATGTTTTAGAGTCATCTTATCGAATCAAAAACCATAGAACAAGTCCAAAATAAATCACAACATGTGTATAATGAATTATACCTCACGACATCATAGCCCATGCATGTACACCTATGTTGTAACCATAATAACTATATCCAAAATTCAAGTATTTTATATAACCTCAACCTACTAATAAATTAACATATATGTATGGTAACTTTATTTTATCAAAACCCCTACATGAAAATATTGTAACACCCAAGATTTGAGATATTTCATTCCTTTATTCAATAATTTTGAGATGTAAATGGCCAATTTTAGCCTCTCAGAAGTCCTAATTACCTTTTAAATTGTTTTTTAGTGGTATTATAGGGAGTATTGTTTGGTCATGGTTATGGTAATCTTGTCTATTCCACTGGAAACTATGAAACATCAAATATTTTTGGACGGATCTGATTTGAATAGTTAGAATGTGGTCTTTCAAACCATGTAGACAAACCATTTGATGGGAATAATTAAATCTAAAACTTAAATTAGAGTCAAAAAACATCCTCAAAATCAATTATCCATACTCCTATATCATTGGGTCCAAAATTATATCACTCCTCTATAGATTATAGAGATCCAATTCCTTTCATGCATTGATTATAATAAAAAGATAGAGTTGGATCTTAGAAATTTATGTTACGATCATCGCTATTATTATCTCTCAATGATCTTTACATTATCTATAAAGAGAACCTTAAATAATATCTGAATCTACTATCTCTATTGGTTAGATATTATATTGATTAATTTTTTTGGATTCATTAAACAAAAGGATTAGAAATCCCATATCTTCAGGATTATAAGAGAATTATTCATGTCAAATGCATTATAGGTAAGAAGATTCTCTTCTTTTTAAACATTATCCAATAATGATAAGGATCATTGTTTTCTAAATAAATTTATTCTTTTTTTATTTAAAATAAATTCATAAAAAATGGGAAATCATTTTTCTAGGTTTATCCTTAAATTTATAATTAAATCTGACTCCCAATGGATATTTGATTAATTTATTAAATTATTTTAGTTTTCAAAATCAATGTTTAATTTATGATAAAATGCGTTGAAATCAGTTTTTATATCCCAAAACACATTGAAAGATTCATGGGTGTTATAAATTATCATAGTTCCAATATTTTCTAATATTGGATTATCTAGCTATGTGAAACTGGGGAATATAAAGATAGATATAAATAATGAGTTGAAATTTTTAGGAGTGTCATTCAGGTACTGGATTCATTGGTTGGTGTTATAGTATGGTGTGTGGGTCTATGTTATGGGTGTGTTTTTATTGTGATTTATTTCTATTACCTTTTGTTTATATATGTGTGTATATTTATATATATATATATCTATGTGTGTGTGTTTTTACCTTTTTCATTCTTCTTCGTATATTTTATTTTAAATAAACTTTTAGATAACATGTTTCTTATTTTAATGAAATTTGGGTGTAGTATCAAGGTTTACTTAATGGGATATATACACACCCATTTCATATGTTTTGTTTTGTGGAATGTTCTTTAGTTTGACTAGACTATGTTTTTTAAATCGAGTTTATTAGAAAAATATTATTGGATAGAGGTCATTGGATAGATACTAATGGGTAGATGTTTCCTATGGAATAGTTTCAAAGTGGTTGGGTAGAAGGATTTCACCTTAAATACTTAAATTAAATATAGATCCTCATATATATATGATTAGTCAAAGGATTCCTATAATGTGGTTTCAAATTCATGAGAAGGAGTTTTTAAAAATTATTTCAACAAAGGTGGAAATCATATACATGGGTTGTTTGTATAGTGACTGGAATCTAGTAGTCTCGTCAGATTTTCTAACAGTGTATCTGAGGATTCCTCAATCATAGGGTGGTTGACCATGAATCTCAGACGTAAGTGAAAACTTTTCACTAGATGGATACCTCTAAAAATAAGAAGTATTGGTCCCAAACACTGAGGTATTATGTGTGTACATTCTATGAAAAATAGTGTAATTTTATAAAAAAATTATCATTTGCTTTGTATGTGTAAACTAATTGATTAATTAGTTTTTTTCTCTCATATCTCAATTAATGAAATTTTTTATAGTGTTCCCCCATCTATATATGAATTTTACTGATCAATATATATCTTGTTCACACTTTTTTTATACGGAGTCTTTTAGGATGTTTTTGTGATGATTATGTGCATTATCAACCTATTTTAATATCAAAATCATATAGGAGGGAATTATCATAAAGTAACACACCCCTAAAAAGTTATGGATCCTTTTTTCTAAACATGATTTGAATCATAAGATGAATGTTTTTATGAAGAATGTGGTTTATTATAAGTAAATTCAGTGGACTTTATAGTGTTCTTCCTCATATAACCAATAGGTGGTATCAAAGGGATTTGTTCTTTTCACTCACATTTTTTAGGTTTCTTTTCTACTTGTCTCAAAAGTTATTTTATTTTAGTTGGATTTAATATTATTATAGGAATGATTTTAGAAGAAGGTAGGGTTTTTATCGATAATTTTGATGGAGTTAACATTTAATTTTAGATAATGAAATTTCAGTACCTTTTGAAATGAAAATATCATGATAGTTCACTATTTGTTAAATGTAATAAAACAATTGAAAAATATAATGAGTGTAGTTAGACTGGAAGGATATAGCCTTTAATTGGATTTTACTTTCCCTAAATTTCTCATTCAACATCATAGATATTAAAAAACGGTAGGTGTTGTAAAAATATTTTTTGAAATTAATCAGAATATAGAATCTCATAATATTTTTTTTTTCAAAATGTGATGATTTTTCCTATTTAGGGTAATGGATGAATCATATTAAACCAATAACATGAATCAATTCAATATGACATGAATACACCATTAATCTATGAAGGGAACTTTGAAAAATGATGTTTGAGCTCCACTTATTCTTTCCTCACATATAGGGAGCTGGGGTTTCTTGGTGACATCAATGAATAACTCTAGGGGGAAGAAAGATATTTTCCATGATTAAATTTGAAACATGATTTTGAATGGTGATTTAATGTGAATGGATATTTAGAATCCATATAGAAGATCTCTCAATGCAACAAGATAGGGATAATCACATTAATAGAAGTACTATTATAAGAATTAATCCATCAAAGATGATTCCTAGGGAAGAAGTCACAGAAAATTGACTATTATTTTCATGAAATTCTTGATTTTTGAGAAAAAGATACTTATAAAGAAATATTATCATAATATTATGGGGGATTCCTCTTTTAAATAAATTAAATTAGTCTATACTATGGATGGTGGTTTCAAGATACATTGAATTTTTATTCTAAAGGATTCATGGGTTATTGAATATGGGGAATCTTTTCATTCAACTATTGAGAATGTGTGAAAGGTAGATTATAAAATAGGTTGCTTGGGAATAATATAACTTTCTAACAAGGAATATTTTTTTGTAGTTGGGAAAGGTGATATTAACAATCAAATAAAAAGTGGATGTTTCTTGAGACTAATTTTTGTGAGGAAGATTAAAGGTATTTAGAATAACCATGTATCAATAAGAAAACATGATGATGTAGTTGTCAGAATGTTTTTTTTGATTTGATTTTGGATGTTCAATATAGGGTCCAGGGTAATCTCTCATAGAGTAATGAATTAAACCATGTACTTTGCGGGTTAGTTTGGTGATGTTGTAGTTATCCGAATAACTTATTTATAAATTTTGTAAAAGTGGAATTGTAGGATTAATGAACTCATTAAAAAGAATATAAAGGTTATATAGGTTAACAGAATGCTTATACTTCATAAAATGGACCTTGGAAGGTTTTTTTGTTATATTAAAGGGAAAGAGAAAGAATTTTTATTTAACATGTATGGTGAAAGTCCAATAAATCGAAAGTCATAACATTTTTATTCTTGATTTTTTGGGACCTACCCTTATTCACTCTTATAGAGAATGATAACACCTCCTGACCTTCATTAGTTGTTATAGTCGAATATTCTGGGTTTACTTCATAAGAATTAATATAAATTGTTTCTAGAACTTATTTATTTGAATGTTTTTGCTAAAAATTAATCATATTGAAATTTGAAATTTATTCTAATAGAAAATGGTGACGAGTACACTGGACTGTGATATAGTAAATTCATTTTCACACGAATGGAATTATTAATAAGAAGAATATTCCAACAACATCCTAAAAATAAGGTTATTTAATATGTGATTCAGACTCTGTAAGAGAAATACATGAGTATGAGGAATAACTCTAAATTTCAATGGGAATGTGTAAATAGAAAATTGACATGGAAATATATTTTTTGAAAAAAAAAATATCACTTTACATGTGGGGAAAGTTATACTATAAAAACATTGGTCATGTAAAAGGATAGAGATAAACGATATCAATGTCTTTGGAAATATCTTATATGTTTGTGTCAATAATAAGATATAGATAAGTTGGAGGTGAAATCTGTAGTGTGTTTTCTTGATGGATATGGTGAAGAGAAATTATGATATCACCTACGGGTTGATGAAAAGAAACAATCCATATAAATTTGAGGTTTTTTTCAATGTAGAGACACTTTAGAAAGATAGTAACCTAGCTAAGAAGTAGGTTCAGAATATATCAACTAACAAAGATCAAGTCTATTGGATCATGGTTACTAGATAGAATAATTTCATAGAGACCTTAGATTAAATATAAGAGGTTTGAGCTGTGATATTTATGCTATCTAATGGAGAACTCTTAAGAAAACCTCTACCAGATATAAAAAGTTAGATAGAAACTATTAGAGAGAGAGGCTAGAAAAAATAAACCTATGGTTATGCTGATGATATCCACTCATATGAAAAAAAAGTAGTTAAAAGGTTTTAGGTGATATGAAATTTCTTCTTCTAATAGTTAGAGGAGAATTAGAATGTCTAGAAGAGGTAGATAATCATAGAGACTAAAAACTATGGGAATCATTCATGGAAGAGGAAATGAATTCATTAATTATAAAAAATATATGATATTTGTTTGAACTAACAGAAAGTGAAATTTCTCTTGATAAAAAATGGTTATCTAAATAGAAATAGGAAGTCGATGGGACTAAGAGTTACATATTAAGGTTGGTACATAAGTGTTTTCACTAAAAATAATAGATTCTATTTATAAAATATTTATCACCAGTGGTGATGCACAAAACCATTCGGTCATAGATTAAAAATGTTTCATATGATGAAATAAAATTATAGTATGTGAATACAAATACAACATTTCCTAATAGGGTTTATAGAAAGAGATTTACATAATATGATTTTAATTTAAATTTTTTACATTTACTACCTTTTATTCATTTAAAACAACCAACATTGTAGTTGTATTCACATGTTAGTAGTTGTTTCTGTTGATATTATGAAATTTGAACTTAATTGGATATTAGATTTAAAATATGGTGTTTATTGGTGTATAAATCCTTTTGATATAAATTTTAGTTCCATGCTTAAGAAATTATCTTTTTTTATTTTTATAGTGTAAATTAATACTTCACCAAGAAAGAATATTAAATTTAGTAAGATGATAAAATTCCATGGTCTTGAGGGAACATTACATCCACATGAACTATTCTTATCACAGTTGTTGACCATATACTACCCATACATGAATTCTCATTCTCATTATAATATTGGTAACCATTCCATAGACATACCATAAGAACTGATCATTTTAACCTACCCACCTTACCGCAAAATGGTATCATGGTAGGCATACCTACAATGCATGCCATTAGCTGAGTATCTGTTCAAAAACTATGAAAAGGAAAAAATAGTTTACCATATAAAAAATAATTTCCTATCCCATATTTCTCCTGGTAATCATGTTTATTGTGGTCCCTTCCTTTTTATCCACCATCTCAAGGTAAGAACACTAATTGCGACCCTCATGGTAAGTATACTTACTGTAATATTTTTCCCCATACCTTAATATAGCCCTATCTTCTAAATCTTGTTCTAAAGACCCCAATCCTCCAATTTCCCTACAAAAAAAATCCCACCAATATGATGCTTATAAGATATTCCAATAATATGTGATGCACCAAATTTGTTTTTCCACCATTAAACTTCCATAGCTACAAGTACACCTATTGTGCCATCTAATCTACTAATGCCACATTTTGAGAAGATGTTGAAGTGAATTTACTATACCAATATAATCAAGATAGCACTCCCCTCAAATTATATATCCACACCAACTCAAGGTGAGATCCAAGCAAGTACAAAATGTGTGAACCCATACATCTGGTACAGCTTCTAAGGGATTTCTAGCATCCCACTATGTTACCAAGGAGAATTTTTCATATCAACACAAGATCCATGTGACAAAGGATAAGGATCCAATATAAATGAAATGAAGGAAGTCGTTATAAATGGGGTTCTTGAAAACCCCCTATCAATTTTAAATAGATCCACTATAAGGTGTTATATTTGAGTGCGAGGTATGAAGGAAATCCTATTTTGTAGAGAAGCTGCAGTGGTAATGACAAAGAAATAGTTGTCCAAACAAGAAAATGATGGGATAATCCTATTGAATATGCTAGGATAATATAAATCTTTCATGTATAATAATTAAGAATAGGAACGATTTAAAATAACAGGGCAAAAAATATAAATCTCAACCCCATTTTCCACCTCCCACTACAATGAAGCACTGGAATAGTCCACCATTAAAATGGATATTGGCATGGATCATGGAAGAGTGTCAACACATTGAGAGTCTATCTAATCCCTTACTTATGAAAACATTTCACCCATAAAGATAAAAGTATCCCATATCCCTAAATCCATTTTATAATTCAATGAATTAATATGTTCCCCAAACATAAAAAAACTGTGGAATTAATGAACTATATAAAAGGGATAACTTCCTATTGAATATGGATCCCTCGGTCACCACCATCCATGACTCTTAAAATTTTTTATTTTCCTTATATATTAATCTATTAATGAAATATTAAACCCTCTATGGCTCAGCCAAGGAGAAAAACTTCACCTCCCTTGTTGATGAATTATAATCTTCTAATAATATTTCCATATTCTATGAATAATTTAATGATTTTTTAAGTAGAGGTTTCTTATCATTATATTTTAATTTATTATTCTTGTTCATTAATTTCAAAGAAAAGACACATTTATTAATTACACATCATGATATGTTGTAAAATGGGGGAAATTTAATGGAAAAAGGTGATGTCTAAATACTACGCTAGGTAGGGGCAGGAAATTCTGTGATTAATGTTTTTATTTATTTTTTGAACAGAAATTTCCAGAAGAAAGTAAATTACTTGATTTAAATTGAGGATATAAAGATTATAAACTGGATAAATAATGATTAAAATGGTGTATGAGAGACTAATCCAAGGATAGACCACTTTTTTACCTTATTGATTTCTAAAAGAAACCATATTCTCCAATTGTCTCTTTAAACAGTGAACCCACAAAAGATATTTAAACACACACATAACACATTCCAAATTAGAGACAATCTAGGTCCCATTTTATCTATATATTTATCATGTTAAAATATTATTTTATTTATTATCCCATGAAATTTTCTCATTAAACATATTGTTGTTTCATTACATGTCCATTATTTTGATTTAATTTTATTTTATATTCAAATGACTATCACCAGTTTCTCTGACCTCAATGGTTTTGATCTATATGTTGAGAGAACTATGTTTTAAGGACTAGAAACATTAATGATCACATAATAAGATGAAATATAGTTTTGCACCATTATATTGTATGACTCTCCCTCCTCTTATTTATCCTCCTAAAAATATTTAATCAAAAGTGAAGAGATGGAAGGTAATTAATCTCATATTAATAATAATTTGAGAGAAATGTATGAAACCAACTTCAATATTAAAAATATACAATTGTAATTAAATGATCAATAAGACTATGGAATCAAAAATGGAATGATTAGGATACTTCTAAGGTTTAATGTCTTATCTAGTGAAGAACCCAATAGCCACTTAGTATAACTTAGTGAATTTTGTTATGAATTTATAACCATAAGAGTCACTGAGTCTAAAATTAGTTGGAAGGCTTTCACCTTATCACATGAAAGAGTATCTGAGGAGTGTATATACAATCTATAAAATATAGAATAAACCTCAATGGAGTATTTGTAGAAGATGTTATACTATAAATTTGTTCTTACATAAGGGAGTGGCCACATGTAAAAGAAAATTTACGGAATCAAATAGAAAATCTAAGAAAATACCTATGAATTCTAGGAAAGTTCCAAGAAACCAACAACATCATGCCCACATAATCCATATTATGAAAAAGAAATATTTATATTTTTATAACAACTATGGATGGATAATGACTGGAACCAACTTGATGCTTATTTAGGAGGAACACATATTAATACAGCTAAGTTAAAATAATTCATTGAAATAATTTGAAAAATTCCCAATATCATGCTATGAGAACTGAAAAAAGAGGTGTATATGAAGTAAAAATATACAACTCACCCATATTAGAAAACAAAATTGAATAATTGTCACCTCTTTTAATACAATTATCTATGAAAAAAACACATGAATCATTCACCACTGCACCCCCTTGGGAATTCAAACTGTGTTATTCCCAGGAGAATTTTATTGATGGATTGCCTCAAATTCAAGATACTAAATTTATTAAATCCTATTTTCAAAGGAAATTCAACAATAAAGCATATGTCGACCTGAGATATAGATAATTCCCGACTAACAAATTTGGAGTTGGAAACCAACATACTCAAATAATACCATTTCAATAAGCCTTTCATCATCATTTTCAACCCCCTCTATTCTACAGATAGACATTGCAACCATGAAAAGGATACCAGCAAAGAAAAATATAATAACCATCGATGAAATACATGTTGATACAAGTAATATATTCTCAAAAATAATCAACACACCACCATCACCACTCACTATTAATAATTAAAAAAATTAACTGTACAATTGAGCCATCTCAAGACCACCTTGAATAATATAGTAAACCAAGTCTTAGGTAACGTTTTTGTTCAAAAAAATCAAAATACTCATATAAATTTTAGTTCTATTACATTTAAGTGTAGGAAATAACTATAAAAACTAAAGGATTATCCAATAACATTGAAATTAAAAGTATGTAGTATCAAGAATGTTCCTCAGCAAAAGAACCTATATAAGAGGAATTGAAATCACCATCCAATGAAAATAGAAAAATTGTGAAAGATACATAGAAACCCCTACCTACCTTTCCTATAATAATGAAAGAACCCAGAAGTTCCAGGGAGGAATCACTAAAAAAGATGTGTTGGATGTTCTCATCAAAGTGTAAAAATATATCCCCTTATATGAATTTCTTTACTAGATTCCAAGAATCTCAATATTTATTAAATAAATGTGAAACTATATAATAATATTAGCAAATAAGTTCAAGTTGGTAATAATATATATTTTTACCCCGCAAATTCCACAAAACATTCAATATCCAAGAAATTTTCTATTTCCTACAAAATTAATTAGCTCACTATTTCTAATGAATTATGTGACTTCATAACTTCCATTAAAGTAAATAATTATTTCATTTATTCTTCATTATATTCGGGATAAATTAAACAAACATGTGTAGTTGTATAGTTTTCCAATAAAGCCACTCTTTATCCAATATTGCTTCTTCAAGATACCTTGGTTTATTTACAAGGTCAATAATTCCCTACTGACTTCTATAATATCAACATGGAAGAAGGTAAATATAAAAATCATTATCCCATTATTCTATGAATACCCTTCATAAAAACTGATAAAACAATCATAAATTCTAATTAAGGAACTCTTTCTATGATATTTCATAATTATATAGTATATATAATAATTATTTATTATATAAAACATCAAAATTAAGAGTATTTTGTTTTCACTATAAATTTTTTGAACATACATGTTCATCTTGGGAGGAAATTATGATGTTTGATAACATATTTATTCTAATTTAATATTTGGAAATACCCAACATGCTTGATAATTTTTTTAAAAGTGAGCTCAATCTGGTGATTGTTCCATTTATTAATCAATTTAAAGAAATAGGTAAAAATTATTTTTATAAGTTACAAAAATTTAATACAAATAAATCTGAATTACATGTGTAGGTGGCCATCATGGTGATCAAGAAAATGAATTATTCTCTAGAAACCTCCTCAAAATTAGAACCCAGGATTCTTTCATTGAATTTAATTTATTCAGTCTTAATATAAAATAGTAAAATGTTTTTAATGGATCCTGAGAAATATAGGAGAGAGGCATATGAGAACACAATATTGTTCAAATAGAAAACCAAATCTTTACTTGATATATTGATCCAAAAAATAAAATTTCATTTTGGAGACAATGTATTTCTATTTACTTAAATTATGATACATTTTCTAAGTAATATTTGTTCCAAATTGACTAGACCATATATAGTAATAAATACTTTTCCTTTTGATCCAATTCCAGTTGAAGGAAAAAGGATCTAATTAACCATTCTAGAAGATTGACTAAAAACTAAAGAATTATTAGGATTAATTTTAGAATGAAAATGTGTAGGATTCTACACCCCTTGCTGAAATAGAAAAATATTTATTTCCTAGATGTTTCCTTCCTTTATTTTTTTAAATGTTTATTTTAATTTTAATTGTCTCTTTTAATTAAATGCATACTGAAATTAAATTGGAAAAATTTTATAACCAAGTCTGGGGTATATATAGTTGCCCTAATTTTTAAATATATAAAAATATTTTTTTCTAAAAATATTATTCTATACATTACTCTTGTTATGTTTTTAAATTTTTATTTTTCACCCTTTTCATGAACTTCATTTTTACACTGCCCAGTTTAAAAATACCATGCTAGAATTTGGATAATTCATTGTGTTCCAAAACTGTAATACCTTAAGTGTATTTTTATTGATTTCATAACTACCTTTATGTATGTTTGGTCTTATAACTAGGATATCTATTGTGGGGGAAAAATTATTTGAGCCTGAAATTTTATAACATTACAAAAAATAATTTTTAAACTTAATCTAAGGAAATGTGACCTCTGCAAGAAAAACACCATTGGAATTCCACATTAATGAAATGATAAAAGTCTTTTGAACCAAGAATACAAATGGTCAATTAGATTCAAAAAATTTATCTCTCATACAAGAGTGATGGGTGTGTTTCTCATAATTAAATAAAGGAACAATATCAAGTGATATGCATAGTGCTTTGCATATAATTATGGATGGGAAGAAATTGCAACAATGCCTTCTAAAAAATTATTCCATTAGGTCAAGGGAATATTAAATTTATCGAAAAATGGTAAATTTACTTATAACACATTCATTTGGTTTTAATAAATTGAGTGAAGAATCAAACTATGGTTTAGGAAACCCAAGAGAGGGGGATGAATAGATGTGATTTTGGTTTAAATTTTAATTCCTCTTAAATATAATTTTATCCCTTATAGATCTATAACATTAATTGAAGAGAAGTATGACTGTTGTTTTATTTATAGATATGGTAGAATAAATTAAAAAATTAATGAATATGTGCCTTATATTTTCTCTAGTTAGTAAACTTAAATATAGGTTGGGTAGCTTCCATATTTTTTAATTTTTAAAAAATTTAATTCTATTATAACATTTCCTATGAGTTTAATATTATATGTGTAGGGGAGTGATTTGAACTGAAATTTTCAACATTTACTCCCTTTCATTCGTTGAAAATACTAAACATTGTAGTTTGATTACCTGGTTAATAGTTTTTTTTATTGAATTTCTGAAATTAGAACATAATTGGAAATTAGAATCAAAATATGTTATTTATTCATGTCAACATCCATTTGATATAAATTTTGGGTCCATTATTAATAAATTATTTTTATTATATTTTTTATGGATGAATTTAATACTTAACTTAATAATAATACATCATTTTTAGGTTAGGAAAATAGATAGTCCATTAGTGAACTTGGAATCCATGATCACTATAGATATTGTGGGTCCTGAAAATATGATTTCCCTATTTTAACCAACTATCACATGGTTATCATGGGGGTTGTAGCTTCTTACTACTATAATAACTAAAAATGGTAACCTTCCCATCTTATATCACCATGGTCTCATGGTAGACAAATATATCTTGTGTTCTATTAGCTTAACGTGTAAAACAAATTCCACAAAGGAAAGAAATGAATATATAATCAAAATTCATTAACCATTCCAATGTTATCATGATAGTAATATATGTCATCATTCCATCCTTTTCAGTCACATATCTTTGTAAGAACACTAACTATGACCCTCAAGATAAGAATTCTTACCGGAATATTTTCTCACCAAACATATTGTCCCCCAATCTTCTAAATCTACTAATATAGACCCCATGCCACCACTTTCCGTAAAATGATAGATCCCTCCTATATGATTCTTGAAGGATGTACCAAGAATGGGTGATTCTACAAATATTTCTCACCCATATTAAACTTCTACAATTGTGATTACACTCATGAAACCAATTATTATTCTGATACCACCTTCTTCTGCCTCCCATGGAACTGAGATGATAAACAAAATGACGGCACACAACCAATAGAATCATGAAATTAATCTACTCCAATTATAGATCTAAACTGACTCAATGTGGGATCCATCCAAGAATCCCACCAAAGAAGCCACCCTCCACGTACAACTTCTAAGGTAACTCTGGTATTCTACACTTTCACAAAGTAGAATTCTATTGGTCGATACCAGATCTATGTAAAAAAGGATCTGGATCCCATATATAGGAAATAAAGGAAGTAGTGTCGAGTTGATCTATTTCAAATATTCTCACAATTTTAAATAAAGATGATAGTGGGTGTTATTTTTGAGTGTGAGGTAAGAAGAAAAACCAAATATCTATAGATGTTGTAGCACCACTAAAAAAGAAATGGTGGGAATTCACTAGAAAATGATGGGATAATCCTAGTGAAGATGTTGGTAGAAATGATGTATCATGATTAGAATAATTCAACATAGAATCAATTTAATATAAAAAGTCCCACAATTTAAATCCCAATCAGATTTTCCTCTTCCTACTACTATGAACCACTAGAATGGAGAGCCTTTAAAAAAGATACTAAGTTGGATCATGGAAGAGTACTAATGAATTTCGAAGCCCATTCAATAAATTACTTGTAAACACATGTAAACTATTGAGATTAATGTTTACCTACTCCCTACAATCATTATAGTGTTAAATGTATAAACACATTTCCCATTCATTGAAAGAACTATATAAACCAAACACTATATAAAGGGAAGATCTTTATTTGTAAGATGAATTTCTTGATCCCCATTAGCTTTAGAACTTGTGTAATTTAATACTATTTCTATATAAATATATTTATGGAACATAAAACTCTTTTTGGATCAGATAAGGAGAATCACTTCACCTCCCCAATTGACGAATTTTAATCATTCCATACTAATTCTCTCTACTCTATAAAATTTAATGCATTTATTAGTAGTGGTTTCTTCTAGTGAGATTCTAATTTCTAATGATTTTTATTGGTATCTCATAGATAATACACTTGTATTAATTCCAATATATGTGATAGAAAATTTTGGAGTTAATTTTGGGTTAAAAAGGGATGTCTAAATTCTATTATAGGGAAGTGAAATATATACAATGATCAATTGAATTCATTATTCTGTATTAAAATTTCCTAAATAAAGTAATCTATTGAATTTAATTATTGAGAGGGAGATTGGAAACTAGGTGAATAATGATTCAATAAATGAATGAGGGAATAATCCAAGGATGAAACACTAAATTCCTTATTGATTAAAAAATCAAGATTCCCCAACAGTCACTTTAAAAAATGTACCCACCAAAAAACATTTAAATCGGCATATAACTCTATATTTTCTTAGGAAAATCCAAGTACCATTTTTTCTAGGTATTTCTTATGTTTAAACACCTTTTTAAGTGTCTCATGATAGGTTCTCATAAAGATACAACCCAATTATAATGTAGTTAAATTTATATATGATCTATTTTGTAAGATTAAATGAAGTACTTATGGATCAAAACAAGCTTAGTGATAGTGTAATTAGTAGTTAGACATATTTATAATTAATTTATGTTCCAATAAATATATTTTCAATAATTATTTTTATGAAAATCAATGTCAATATGGATCATATATTATAATATTTCTATTTTTGGATGATATGTTGATTTTTGGACTATTTTTACAATAGATTATGGGACTAAAATTGATGGTGTGAAAAATGATCAAGATTAGGATCCTTGGACCTGCTAACATGATCATGGGGATGATAATTGTGATGTACAAAAAAACTAGTACTTTGATTTCATCCAAGATGGAATAAAGAAAGAAGGTCATCAACAAAATTATAATAGACTATTGTAAACTTATCTCAACCCACTATTCTAAACACTTCAAATTTTCTAAATCATAGGAACTATTGAAAGACATATATATTTTCGACCTGGGGAAGGTTCATTTTTCCTCAGTTTTTGGAATTCTTGTGTATGTAATGTTTTGTAATCAAATGTAGTTTTAGTTATTTTTGGATTTATTAGTCTTTTTACGTAGGTTACTAGAATAAAATATTGGTAATTAGTGAAATGGATCTTTTGATAATTTAAGGGTTCATAGGATATTCCTTTATGTTTCAGATAAGATGATCAGTTGAAAAAAAATAGATGTACATTTTCTGGAGACATAAATTCATATAAAAGTACTATATGATTTTTTTTACATTTCTTGGGATATAAGTTAATTGGATATATTATTTTATGGTTATTTTTACTTAATATAAATTAAAAGTGGAGTATTATTATACTTTTTAATTTGGGAAAGAGGTTATATGGGTTATGTTGATGGTAAAGGAACTCAAAAATGGGTCGAAGAGAGTAATTTGTTTCTATGATAGTCACAATTAATTTTATATTTCTCTTAGTCAAATGTAAAAATTGAAAAATAAACACATTATCCTAAAGAATAAATTTATAAAAAATATACTATAATATAAAGTGTTGTAGATATCTAATATTACTTAGAAGAAGAGTATAATAGATATGTTTACAAATGTCATGGTTTAAGAAATTTTGAGGAAAATTCTTTCCTTAGTTGAACTTAGATTATCAGATAGAGTGGAGATAACTACATGTATCAAAAAGAGGATGATCTCATGATTATTGTTGAATAAAGATAATTTCATTAAGTAATTTCCATGTGGTATATTGTTGGTTTTTTAAGTTATTTAGTATTGATGGATATAGTTTTCTAGATGTAGATCATCATTAAAAGATGATTGGAAAAAGATTATTATAAAAATAACACAGGAGGGATGTTTCCTTCCAAAAAGTTTCAAAGTTTTTTTCCATTAGGGTTTCATCATATATACTTCCATTTAAGAGAGGTCATTGGACAAAAATTATCAGATTGATGATAAATTTTTTGTGGTTTAAGAGTCATCAGATAATGTTTTCACAAATTGTATTTATTGTGGCGGATACTATATGCAAGGGGTGTATTCATAATGAAATTTATTTGGAAGTTTAATCAGATTGATCAACATTGTATCACAGGATTCCCTGGTCAAAGGGAGGTTCACCATGAATCTCATAGGTTGGTGAAACCAATTCACTATATGGATCCCTCAATAAATAAAAATCGGTGTCCTGGAAATCTAATGTAATGTGTGTGATTTCTATTATAAATAGTCAAATATATTGACATACTTTTGGGAGTCTTTTTAAGTGGAGTGTAAATGATTGAGGTTTTTTTCATTCAATTATAACAATATTAATGAATATAGTTACTGTGTTCTGTTGTGCATGTAATTTTTTTTGAAACCAAATTAATCTTTATTATATTACTATTATTATAATTTTAGTATATGATGTGTGTTTTGTAAGATTGTGTGGTGATTATGTTCATTATCATCCGAGTTCCAATGCATAAACTCATTGGAGTAAGTTATCGAACATACCTTTATCTAGTGACATTATGGAGATTTTAAATTATATAAGTTTAGAATGATCATACAAACATTTATCCAATTTATGTGGTGTTTTTTGGGTATGTTTGATGAAATGGAAGAATTTATTTATCAGATCCCCAATAGCATACGCAATTTTTGGCATCTACATCCACTATTTACCATGATACAAGTAAGAGTAAATTTTCTTATTTTACCAACAAAAAAACATGATATTGCAGTCTTACCCGTCTGCAATTGTCTCTTGGGGTGACTATCTAGTCTTAAAGTATTTAATGTATCAACATTAATGAGTTAGTCCTTTTAGTTTTCGTTCCGGTTTTCATGGTTTGATAGACATCTATTTTATTTCCTCTTATATTATTTACTTTTTTTATTGTGTGATTATACATTTAAAGGTATTATTTTTATATACATGAATGATAGATTTCATCGTTCATTGGGTCTTCAGGAATGGTGTTATTTGAAGGGAAAATCATGCCACATGAATTGGTAAATCCCACAGTATTCAGTGTCAATCTTCAGTGGCATAGGGATGTCATCTAATGTTAGTGGAATTTTAGTCCTTCTCAAGAAAATGGGTTGATTATATATTTTTCAAATTGAATAAATTTTTCACGGTTTATATTAACTGATTGTTTCGAAGAAATATGATGTGTCGAAATATAAAATATATTATATAAAATTATGTGGCTAACCTATTATACATAACATAAAGTTTATGTGATTTTATAGGTAAAATAAGTTTTATTAAACACTTATAGGTATTTATTTATCTTTTCCTTGTGGGTTTAATAGATGAATAATTGCTATAATTCATTAGTAATGATAATTCCCAATATGCTTCCAGAATTCATATGTTATTTAAAATTATTAATATTGAAATTTTGTAACTATTACCTCCCTTTATTAATTGTAATATATTATATATATGATAATTCAAGAATCTTATGATAATTAAGTGACGACTATTATTGTATTTTTGAAATTATTGAACTAATTAGTGTACATAGAAATCAAAATGGTGGAACATTGAAAAAATTGGTTGAACCTAAACAATAATTTACCATGTAAAATTTATAAATAATTCTAACATAATTCTAGGTGGTGGAAATAAGGAATATAATAAGGGAATAAATCTATATAAATCAAACCATGTAGATTAAGAAATTGAATGAACTAATTTTTTTAAGGGTACTTCAGATATTAATAAGATAAAACATTCATAGTATAATCCATTTAATTTTCAATTTCCTTAGAATATTAATATTTTAAAAGAGTGTATTATGATATATATACTGGAGAATTTTACACATAAATTATTTTAATAGTTCATTTCTTCTCAACTCAACCATGACATTACAGTGGAGTGATTCAAATAATTTTCCATTAAATAATTTTATATGAGTACCTATAAAGTAACCAAACTGATGGATTTATTTATCTTGAAATAATGAAATTGTTTGCGCTACAATACGTATCAATGTTTTTTTAACATATTTTAGATTTCAATGAAGTTAAGTGTTGGCATGAATGTATGATCCAGTGTTAATTATAAGTTGGAAATTTATAATGAATTTTAATTTTTCAATTACTGTATAGTTTAAGTGTTTATTTGAGGTTCAAATTCGGATTTCAAAAGATTTAATTCTTATGAATAACGTTTTTATATGTGTTTTGATTAATGGAATATGTATTAGAGGTTTCGGGAGATTCTAAAAGGTTTGGGGCCTAAAACAATGGTTTTTGACAGGTGTGTTTCATGGTGCATAGTTTGTTCTTGGTTAGTGATAAAAATAAAGCATAATCACATGGGAAATCATTATGGGAGAATGGTTTGAGAAATAGTTCTTTTTCTATAAGAATAATTGATGGGGAGTATTTAATTTTATACATACATGTCGCATTGTTGGAACAATGTTTGACTAGTTGTGTGTCGCAACCATGTGAGGTGGTGGTGTATGGGCAGATAAGCACCTCACGGTTGGCACACTATTTTCCACACCATGAGGCCTAGCAGTGTTTTTCTTTAGATATGGGTAAATTTTTGTTTTCCCCTATGACCATAATGTTTTTTTACCTCTTTTCTTACTCCTTCCACCCAGGATCTCCCTCATGAAAACTACCCTCTCTCTCCCTACCTCCGTGGTAGTTCTTAGGCATTCATGGTCAGAATCAGATTCCATCAAGTGATTCGGAATACTTGAGACAATTTTTCAACTCCATTAACCATTTTTTTAGTTTTATTTAGCTTCCATTATCCTTTTTCTCATGTTTATGGATTTTAAATCCTGATTCCATGGGATCCTAGAGGAATAAGATAGCCATGTTAGGGTTTTCTTTCTTCCAATGAATAAGATGAACAGAGATGTCATCTTTACTTCGTTACATGTTATTTAATTGGGGTAAATCAATGTATATAATTTAAAAATCATTTATATATATTATTATAAAAAATTAATGGTTCTTTATGTTGTTTCTTGTGGATTATGTTCAAATCTTGGTTGCGGATGATCCTTGGGTTTTGGTTAGTGTTCAGTAATTGTTCTGTTATGATTGGATTAGTCGATAAAACATTAAAAATTATGAATATTTATAAATAATTTTTTTCTTTAGATTAATTTTTTGAGTTTTAGTAAAATAATTATAATGTTGTTATAATTAATAAATATAGTTTTTTTTATACAGGACCCAACATGGATCATCTAATGTTATACATGCCTTGGCAGCTACTTATGGCCTTTGGAAAATAAATCAGAGTATTCTTAATTGTAGATGGTTTATCATGCCTACACTAGTTAATTTATTCATGTATATCTTGAATTCATATTTTTTTCTTTCCCCTAATAGAGAATCTCCCATTTTAGAATAATCATAATAAACGTTTTGATAATCTAATAGGGTTAGCTTAAATGGATGAACACCATGGGTTACTAACAACCACGAAACAATAGATTCATACCTTGACAATCAACTTATCACTAAGTTCGTGGGTCCCATTTGGAATGCCTCTGTATATGATCTAACATATAGGATCCCATGTAGGATTCTTTCCTTTTCTTACTCCTTATGAGGACCTTGAGAGGGTCACCATTACTTACTTGTTGTCTTAGAGGACCCCTAGTTGGATGCCTCTCTTTTATTTTAACAGGAGGGATATAGTGGGTTATTTAATGTTAGACCTACCTTGAGATAGCCAATTATAGTTTAGGGTTGACATGGTATAGGTTTTCGACTTAGAACCCATAACAAACATATAACCCCAAGATACTATGGCCAAAATGGGGGTTATCCATTTGGCCACCCTAACTCTTTTATTTATTCGTTAACTCAATAATTATTTATGTATATATTATTTATAAAATTGGATTCTATATTGTGAATGGTGGGACCAATGTGATGAATTATATTTTAGGGATACCCTAATGTACTTCATCAGATCTGACTTCTATACCTTATTGATGGATATGGATATCATAGTATGGCATCGATAAGGGGCATTGTAATATAGAATCAATAATATCATATGGAATATAATAATTTACCGTGTTTTTTAGGTCTTCTATCTATATTATAGAATTTGATTACTTGTAATATGAACTCTGGTCCAAGTTCTAATAGGTCTGCATTATATTGAATTTCCTCTGGATATGCTACAAGGACTTGAAGAGGTTACATTAGTCAATAGACCTAGGTCTTGGACTCAAAGGTATGATACTTGATAAATCTTCCATACACTATAATATATTTAGTTCCATATTTAAAACATATTCAATTGTTATAAGAAAACCTCCCTTATAGTTATTAAAGGTGAGTACTGGTGAACCTAATCTTAAGAAATGTATCTTCATGTGGGGATGTCTCTTTCTCAAATATATTTTTGTTGTTTTACAAAGAAGTTATTACTGATTGACATTTACTAACCAGTTATTGACTTAATTATACATGGATTAAGTGGTATAGCATATATTTCAATACCATACACACAAGATGTCCAGACGATCGGGATTAGGTACCCATGGATTGGATGAGGTTTGATTCATGATACTTGTTTCCATACTCATATATATATATATATGTGAATATATATATATATACATGTAAGTATATACATATGTGTGTGTGTGTGAAGGAATTGTATTCTATTTGTGTATCATCTAAGTTGAGCACTTTCATTTAGCATGCCTTGTATGACTTTTTAGTTCATCTAATTTCCAATAGTTCTATTATAATTATTATTGATATCCTGATGTCTATCTCACATTTACATACACTGCATATTAATAGATATTTACTAGACAACATTATTGATTCCCCAATAATTTATGTACTCACACACTACTCAGGGTTCCATTTCACTAGGGTGATCGAGAAAACAATAACTTGGTTATAGGAACCAAAATAGATAAGGCCCAGGACTGATCGAGTGGGATGGATCAGATATGCACAAGGATTTTGGGTATATGGTCTACATTAATGTTAGTTGGAGTTCTCTGAATATTTTTTTTATGTACTATTATATATGTGATCATCCCTATGAATGATTAATGTTGTATATATTACATGTCCTTTTGATCCCTTACTATATTTCATTTAATATTACATAATGCTTATATTTTATTTTATTCACTACTTTTTTACTATGTTTATTTACTATAATAGTTGATGTTTAGTTACTTATGATATTTTCTAACTCTAATTTGAGGGAATATTCTCCCCCCAATCACATCCAAGGCCCCCACTTCTGGTCAATAACCTCTATCACACAGAGAGGTGTGCTTAAGGCATTATGGTGAAAATCTTGGGGAACCTAATTAGTGGAATCTGATTTGAGACATTACATATTTGTATTATATGTGATCCTTTCTTATTAAATTAAAATTTTGGATATGTTAGATTGTATTATTAATAATGTGTATAAAATTATGATGGATGTTGGAATGGTGCATCGAGAACACCTATTATGGTATGAATTGTTGGATTCTAGGGATAATGGATTATTGTTTTCATCTATGATATTATTTTTGTATATGATTTTTGCTTTGAGGTACTCACATGTTGTGTGGAGTTTAAGATTTATTAGATATTTAATGATCTTATAACATTGTCAAGGGTTTATTAAATAATTTCTGACACTTTTCCAGAAAATTAAATTAGTGTCTCTTGCATCTTATTTGCAGCATAAGTTCCACTTGTTATTTTCCAACTATTGTGTGACTATTACTGATGATAGAGGATAATTTTTTATTATTTTAAAAACAACAAAAATTCTTTATCTCATGTTGTTTCATGGTGGAATTCCTTTAAAATTGGTTGAGTTGTATATATATTTCTATTGGATGGAAGGATATGTGAATCTGGAGTCATGATGAGGATTATGACTCAACCTCATGCACGGGAGGTGTAGTGACCCTTGTAGGTCGAAATGGAACATGTTTCCCAAGTGTTGAACCCCCCATACGGTGTTGTTAATTAGTTTTGGTTTTTTAATATGTCACTAAAATATAAAAAATGATTTACTATATAAGTCAAACTGAAATCGTACTTAACTGAATAGGGTACATATGATATGACATGGGTTGTTGAGATAACTTTTTTCACATACTATTGACCCTCATAGGTCAACATTGGAAGTTTATACTTCTGTTTTAGATGATCTAGTTAGGTCACTTTATATGACGATGAGAGATGGTTAAACATTTTAGATAAATGGAACCTCAAGGGGGTATTACCATGTATGGATGGATGGTAATAATTATTTATTTATCATTTACTTGATATCATAACCTCCATAGAGATGTATATTATCGGGATGCACTAATAGGATTGGGAACCAGGTAAGCTAATTCTATATAGTTTTGACCCCTGAAGTTAGATGTTTTCCGTAAATCTTTTAGAGGGAACCCATTTGCAAGTTAGATTCCTTATTTTGATACAGGGGCATCAATAACATCTCAAGAGATGTAAAATTTGATTGTATTGACTAGTGGGATAACTGGTAAGACCTATTGACCTTGATGTAAGCCTTAATATGTATGGCTAGGTGGGATACCTAGAGGACCTTAATTTTGACCCTTAACCTTGTAGGTCAATGTTTGGTTTTTCTAAGTGAATCATGTGATAAGGTTTGGATGAGGATTATGGATTTTCTTTAGGCAGTGAGAATCTTTGTACACTTGTGTAGTGACTGCTGTGTAGAGGTGATCATTTTTTTTAAAATAAGAATTTCCATTCCATTTTTCTTTTATAAGGCACATAGGGTGCTTGTGTATCGATACTATCATTGATGGGTAAGACTATTTGGGTTCTTGACAATGTTAACTAATTATTACACACTTATTAATTACGTTGGATCATGGATATACACTAATGACTAACATTATGTCACATGACTGACCAATATATATTGAAATGGGGAAAAGGTCAGGTGCTTGATTTTAAAGGGGAGTTCTAAAAGAGATTTAGTCTTTATAATATAGAAATTCCTTATAGAGTAGTCATCATATATTTGAGAAGGATGACTCATAGGACTGTGATTTGAGTGCTAATGGTATGTATCTATTATGTGTGGTTGTTTTTTAATCAAAAATTGGTGAGTGGACGTGTGTGGGACAAGGAGTGATGGTTTAAAATAATTCCAGACCTAGTTTCCCAAAATATGTGGGGATATAGTAAATGTATCTCCATGGTAGAGGAGAAGTTGAGAATAAATCATGAGAATGGAGGTGGATGAAATGTTGTTGGACCTGGTCACACATTTTTTGAATACATGGTGTTAGGATTTAGATTAGGACTGTATAACCTATTTTGATGTCAGAGTGGCTTAGGAGAGATATATTCCTATTGATGGTAAGTTAGTGTACTCCTAGATTAGAGTTGATCATGCTCAATATCTTGACATCACCTTATGTATAATTATATAGTGACATCTATACATTAATCTATATATACATGTCCTTCTTGATTTTGAGTGAAACCTATTGAGGTTTCACTTGAGGAGCGGTATAAAGTCATCCATATGGTGAAACTAAATCCTTGGGTATTAGATGTAAGGGACCCTCATTGTGAGTTGGAATTATTCCTTGTAATTGAAAACATTCTAGGGTATTGAGAAAAGGTTATGTTTTGATTTGATGCTCGATAGTGAGAATGTTTCGGTCACTACATGTGTTTATATTAGGAAAGGGGCGGTCTTTATCTATATTGACCATGAATTTTTTTAAGGTGTGATGATAAGGATTATCTTAAGTAGGGGAGTGGACTATTGGTCACCATCCTTTGACCCCCATGTGACATGGGTTGTGAGATAATGAGATCAGTCATTCAATGGTCAGTTTGATCACATATTCTATTAAAAAAATGGATCATTGTATAAATTGATTTCTCAATAAATTCCACGTATCAATTTGAATATTGACTTGGATAAATTATTTATATATCTATTTACCCTAGAGTATCTTGCGATGATCCAATGGTGTTTAATCATGTATTATATTGGTTGTTATCATATTAGGTAGCAACATTTTTTAACTAGAGATCGTGGGGATTTTAAGAACACCGTGACTCTTAATGTTACGAATTATTAGTGGTAAGAAATGATCTAGGAGAATTGAGTAAGAATATTTGTAGTGAAGAGAAATATATGATGAATGGTCAATCAATCACTTTAACTTTTTGAGTTTTGATTCTTTTGAATTTCCCCCATATGAAAGCCTTTTTTCATAAGGGTTCATCCCACACTTTTACTGCTTCTTGTATAGTGGATCATATGTGTTTACATGTCTAAATGATTACTTCAATTACGAAACTAAAAATAGCTATAGGAAAATGAAATTTTCAAGACTCTAGGTGTGCAGTGTATGAAATAACTATCAATGGGTTTGAATTATCATTGGATTTCTTAGTTCTATTTCTATGTCCTGATTTTTTAAAATGGATTGGTTAGCATCATTCATGGCCCATTTCAATTGTTATGCCATGAATATCGGTTTTACATCATTTGATGGATTTAAGAATATGTTCAAATGATATTGGGATAAGAACAAAAAATTAAATAACCCTTAGTACTAATTTTTGGTATTATATATTATTTTTTGGTTGTGTTTCCTATGTATCCCACTTATGAAATTGAAAATAGATAATTCCCAACCATCGTAGACCAGTTTCCTAGTGTTTTTCATGAAAATTACAATATGTTTCCCCCCAAAGGTTAACTGAAATTTTAAATTGATCTTCTATATGGGAACAAAAATATTTTACTTTTTTATAATAGTATGGCACCCAGGGAATTTATGGAGTTGAAATTCTAGATAGAGGAGTTCGAATGTGAAGGGTTTATTCAACCAAGGATGTCCCTATTGGCATCACCGGTTCTTTTTATATAGAAGGTGGATGGAAATTTTATGATTTTTGTAGATTATTTTAAGTTTAAAAAATTAAATATATAGAATTTTTATCTTATTCAATGAAATTATGATCTTTTTTATCAATTTATGGGATAATCATGGTACTCTAAGATTGATTTGTGATCAATATATCATCAATATAGAGTTTGAAAAATCATATTCTGAAAATATATTTATGGATTCTTTATAGAAACTATGAGTATATGGTTACAACGTTTACTCTCACGAATGAACTAGTGGTGTTTTTGGAATTGATTAATCATTTATTTTAGATGTATCTGGATTCCATTTTGGTGGTGTTTATTGATTATGTTATAGTTTATTCTATGAAAATGGTTGATCATAAATTGCACCTTGAAATAGTGTTTGGAATATTTTAGGGACATAAAATTTAGGATAATATTTAAATTTTTATTTCAAGAAACAATAGGTAAAATTTATTAGTGTTTTAATCTTTGAGAGTTGAGTTTATCTAGATCCTTAAAAATATAAGATTATATCTCTTGTAAGTGACTGTAGAATGTATCTTAGATATGTAGTTTCATTGGAATAGCATTATACTACCAATTCTATTTCATTATTTTTCATGATTTTCATTGTTGATGATATCCTTAAAAAGGAATATTGTTCTTTTCTAGTTGAGTGATGATTGACAAAAATCATTCCAATAATTAAATTTTATCTAACAACAGTACTTATTCTTACACTTCCTGAGTCTTTTCTAGGAAATGTGGTTTATTTTGATGCACTGGGATATGTCTTGGTATGTGATCTCATGAAAAATGATCATGTTTCAGCTTTTATATCATGAATTTTATAAGTGAATCAGAAAAAATACCCAACAAATGGATTAAAATTACATGGTGTATTCTATGTTTTGAATACATGTAATCATTATCTTTTTTGGGATAAACTTATCATTTTTATATATCATAAAATATTGAAAAAAAAATCCCACAAAGGGATTTCAAATTTAGATAGTGATGGTGGATGGAATATCTTTATATGTTTTACTTTAAATTGATGTATACACCAGAAAAAATGAATTTTGTGGTTGATTTATTGAGTAGGAAATCATATAATCTATTTGATAAAGAGGATTTAGGTAAAGGGAATCTGATTTTAGTAATGTATTGTATTCATGTTGATTTCACTAACTGAGTTCATGTTATAGTTTTCTTTCCATTCACCTTTTTTCTTGGTTTCATTGCATAGGTAGGGGATACCCATAAATCTGATCCAAAATGTCTTGAAATGACATCAAAACTCAATGGTTGTGAGACCACGAAGATACTGATACAAGATGAGGGATCTATGTTATGTTTTAGATATCATATTTTGGTTCTAACAACTTATTAATTCTAATCACTATTTAATATGGTTCATTCATCATGGTTTTTGAAAATATATATGGAATTTAGAGTGAAACCTATGTGGGCTAACATGAAGTAGAAATTGGAATATTTTGTCTTGAGATGCCTCCCCTCTCGACAAATAATGTTGGAGCACCAATGATCAAATTCTTTGTTACATCCTATACATATTCCCATATGGAAATGGGAGAAGATAGCTAGGGATTTTTCCACATGTCAAACAAAAATGGTATGGAACATGATTCTATATGGGTGATTGTGGATCTGCTTACAAAGTAGGCTCACATCACCATGATTAATTAAAATAATATGGTGGAATACTTATCAAAATTATATATCTAGGAAGTTTTATGGTGGAAAAGTGTACCAACATTGATTGTGTTTGACTGGTACACCATGTTTACTACTCATTTTTTAAATTCCTTATAAAAATCCCTAAGAACACAATTGAAAATAATCATAGATCACCATACTCAAATAGATAGAAAAAAAGAAAATTCAATACATGTTATAGAATACATGCTCATATAATATTTTATGGAATTTGGTGGCTCGTGGGGGGATCATATACCGTTATTATAGATCTTAAAAAATAATAGTTATCAAGCCTCAATGAATATAGATCCTTTTGAAAAAAATTTGTTCATACTTTTTGTTCTCTAATTTCTGTTTTATATATAGGTGACGCTTCACATATTAAACCTATCTTTGTGTATGAGGAAAAAGAGAAGATTTATATTATCACATACACACTAGTGATGGTTAATATTTTTTCGAAATATTATGTGTATCATCTTCCTCAATCATTATAGTTTGCGGTGGGTGATAATAATTTCTTGAGAATATCTTTAGGGACAGGACATTATAGTTTTTTATGTGAGGAATGTTTTCTCCTTGATATGTTGTCCCTTTTGAGATAATTTAAATTGTTTTTTATGTGGATTATCGATTTAATTTACTACCATGATTCAACTTTGGGCATAATGTGTTTCAGTTGTCTTAATTTATGAAGTACCAAACTAATCCTAACCATGTGATTTAATTAGACCAAGTAAATCGATAGATGGATTCTATGTTGATTCATTTGCTAGTATAGATTCTTGATAAGAAGGAATATGAATTTTATGGCATAATCATTGGCTTGGTTTGGGAGTTATGATAGCATGATTACACTATGGAAAATATATGGGAGAATGAAAAATAAATACATGAGAAATGGACTGATCACTTATTGAACAACACCAGTTCTTTACATATTTTTGTTGGAAAGACCAATGGTGGGGAGAATGTGACACCCATATTTTTAGGTATGTTATCCATATACTATTTATTTTGATATAATATGGTCCTTATATAAGGTTTTGGTATTTTTTATAGAGTTTTATAGTGTTTATGGTGTGTTTTTGGAGGTACATGGTGAAAGAATGGTTTTTAGAAAAAATGCACCATCTCTAGGAAACTGTACAAGTGAGGATCAGAGTTACTGGAAAGGAACATGGTTTGTCTTTAAAGTGAAATTTCTTTGGAGAAACCATTTAATATGAAATAGAGATAAAATCATGGTTGGAATATAGTTTTTCAAATTTTTGAACATTCTATATGATGGTATGTCCTTAAGATAGTAAGATATTCATGGGTTGTGCATGATTTTCCAAACCATTTGGAACAATGATTTTTCTCTATTTTTTGGAGGTAGTATCCTGCACATGGTTGTGGAATGGTTTGAAAAAAAAGTGTGACCTTACTATGTGAAATGATTTTAATTATATGTAAAATTTATATTTACCTAGATAAATCCCTCCAAACTATAATTTTCCCTTAACATTATGGGGTTCCAAAATCAGATTCCTCCTTAGTCTGCCTTGGTGGGTACCTCAAATTTGGAATCATCATTTGGTAAATCTAAGGGATATGGGGATCTGGATTTAATTGAAATTTATCATTTTATCTTTTTATCCTTGAATCCTATCATTTCCTCTCACTCGCATTGTTAGATCTTCTCCGCCATGGGTTGAAGTATGTTCTTTATTGTTCATCTTCCTGAAATCAAATTGGGTATATTCAAAGTAAGGTGTTGTGATCCCTAATATAGAATTTATAACTTTATTCTTCATTTTTTCTAAAAATTGAAACTTATGTGGGTTATATTTCATATTTATTGTTCTATAATTTAGAGGAATAGTTTTTTTAAGGATTTTTTCAATTTTATTTGTGATTTAATTACGGAAATAAGTTTGGTTTTTGTTTTGAAAAATTGGTATATCTCATGACTTTTGGATGACCCTATTGGACTCTACTTTTAAAATGGGGACGTTAAAATTAATGAATGGTTTTAATTCATGATAATTGTTTGATAAAATAAGTTAAAATGGATATTTCTTATTGAAATACTTTGGTATGGAATTTGATATTATTTGGTTGGAGTTTTTTCAATGATTATGGTTTTGTCAGAGGTTCTACTATCAAGGTTGGACGGAATATGGTAAGGGAGTCCCACTGTCCATGGTAACAAAAATCTTGTGTCTACTATTTTTTTATGGATGGGTTTGTTTATGAACTCAGGAAAGATGATATCAGATGAAAATGGATGGAATAATGTAGATTATGGGTTTCTCACAAGGTTTTCTCTTGTAACTATATAAAAATTTTTTCTCTATTTTATAAACATTTTTTATAAATTGTTCAATAAAAAAAATTTCATAGTGGAATGTGTTGGGAAGTACATATGGAATTCCTAATGGGTTTATACTTATCTTCTGCATGGTAACATGGTATTAATTCATTGATTAATTTTGATTATTTTGTTTTTTTAGTTTTTATACCATGTATTTTTTTTTACTATAAAATTTTTGTCAATCTGGTTTTATCACAGGATTACATGGTTTATATTCATCCATATTATATATTATCTTTGTTATTGCATGGTGTATTATTGGGTTACTTTTATTTTAGGGAAGATAATCCACAAAAAATTTCTTAACCCCATGGAATGTATTATTGTATTTTGGTGTCTTAGGTATGTCACTTCAGGTCTATAGCACCTTTTCCTCTTCTCCAGCTAATGGGTGACGGGAGAGGTGTCATAGATAGATAGAATTTATAAGGTTATATACATTATTGTAAAGTTGAGGGTGATATGTAAAATATTTTTATGTTAAGTAAATAATGTAAACACTATAATGATTATTAGGAAAACATAGGTCATTTAAGTTGTTTGAAGGTGTACAAACTATAGATGAGTCTCATGTGAAGGATACTAAGTATGAAAATGTTAATAATCTCTATGTTTAGGTCACCACTCCATGATTAGTGGGTTACAATATAGTTTTATAGTCAAATAAGGATCCTAAATTTTTCATCATAGCATATTTTGCGTAGTGTGAGCTATTAAAATTAATGATTTTTGGTTACACACAGTGAATAATATTATCATAATGTGGTGGTTCCTAAAAAGTTATAACCATTTGTTTATGGTATTAAAAGTATTTTAATTATATGTTGAGATACTGGTGGTCACGTCATGTTTATTTAAAGTCATCATGATTACATATTAAACCATACTATCTTTTAGAAGGAATATCAGGGAATTGAATGGGTGGTTTTGACTCAATTTTTATATAGATTCTTGGATGAATTTTTACAACCCAATTATAGTAAATTGAAGATCAAAAAAGTGTTAAACCTTGATAATATTTCAAGATAGAATATATACATCTATCTTAAAATTGTGGTGGATGATGGTGGATCAGTAAAGAGTAGTAGCCTGAAAAGAGATTCCAAATATGTGCTAAAAAGTGAAAAAGAAGAAAAGGGAGTTCTTAGAGGGTTCCACCTTAGTGTTTCATGAAGTTCATTGAGTGGATGAAGTAAGAAAATATTGATACAAAATTTTTAATGTATAAAATATATTTATTTGTAAAGATCAAGTAAAAAACACTTGATATAATTATTGATATTTTTTAGTAGTTTATAGTAGTGATTTCATTATTTTGTGAAGTTTTTAAACCCTGATCATCAATTATGTCACTCAAAACTATAAAAAGTGAATAGTATACTTAGTTTTTTAGGTGCATCATCACATAAACAATTCATCTTCTTTTTATTAGTCAAGTTTGGTAAACCATATAAAATATATATTCCGCATTATTATTTTATTTATCAAATTATAATTTTTATAAAAGAAAAAGAATTCTTAATAATTTTATTATAAGATTATTACCATTGGTTGTTCAAAGAAATAGATATTCCCTGATTTATCCCACTCCCCATCTTTGGTTTCACTTTATAAGGGACCGATACTATGTATTGCTACCAATGGTTCTCGGTGTCATTTTATCTATCCAATGTGAGGTAAGTGACTATTAACCATATGGGAATTAAAATATATGATGGAAAAACTTTAAAATTATTGATTAATTATATGAAACACTATTTTGGATGTATGGTAATTGATATCTATATAATTGTAATTCATGGGATCTTTGTCAAAATAAAAAGTGAGGCATTATATAAGAAATATATAGTTGAGAATGATGTTGATTCTAAAGGATTCAATACATTAGGAGGGTCATTATCTAATGATAAATACATAAATTTGATGTTATGAAAAATCAACATACACAATGTGTGGAAGACATATCCACATCATTGAAGGGTTTTACACTATATGTGAAGGTTAGGTTTTACAGGAAAAGTATAAGGATTTAAAAATGAACCAAAATTATATCATAGATTTATTATTTGGTTAGGTAATAAGCATTTTTTAAGACATACAAAGACTCATAAAATGTCTCCAATGTATCAAAATTTGGAAAAGAACCTTAAGATGATTTCCCAAAAAATTTCAAAGTGAAGGTATATTTCTCATAGAAAAATAACTAAATTTGGTGATGTAGGATAGTATTCATTATACCATCCATATATATGAGATCTGGGAAATTGATAAAAATTCTATGGAAATTGATAATCTTGCAAAGTGGCATCCAAGGAAATGAAGAAACTCGATTTATAGGATGGTCTAAATGATTTGTAATTTTATGGGGTGATATTTATCATTTCCTAAAATCTAAAAATTTTAATAGGAAAATTCAATGTAAATATTACATTATCTTGATTTCTGTGTGAATTTTTTTTTCATCTCATAGTTTAGTGTTCAATGAATGTTTTTTTACAGTGGTGAAGTTGAAGAATCCAGAAAGAATTGATATAAGGGTTCGGATGGTAATTGGAGTTCATAACAATAAACCTTCATGAATTATAACTTACTTCCATAAGAATATTTTATCATAGAATAAAATTAATTATATTTAATTGAGGATTATATGGAACTCAATAAGGAATCCTATGTAGTTTTCATATATAACCAACTATAAAAGGACAATAAAAAAACAATGAATTTTTGAAATGAGTATACCTTAATGATAAACTAGAATAAAATATTAAATAAATGTATATATAGAGATACCAAATGATAAAAAATAATTGATTGGGGTGTGATTCCATTCTATATATATAGAAAAAATAAGAAGAAAAATATATGTTAAAGGACAAGGGCGAATGAATGACTTCTAGAAATCCTAGAAACATGGAGAAGGAAATTGAGTTCAAGATTAAAATCAATGAGTAGGAGACGATTCTTGAATACTTGACCAATTTTTCATAATATCGTGTAAATGGTAATATGTGTATTTATTCATAAGTATTAAATTTGGATTTAATTCCCAATGATAAATTGAAACCTCAAACTCCTAGAATGTAAAAAATAATTTGTAGGTTATATTCTATTAGATAAGCTATGAAGGTACAAATAGTGTCCATAAAAAATTCAATAATTTCTCAAACGTTTGTTGGATCAAAGATAAATAAAAATATGTTAAGTGTATTGATCATAAGTAAAATGTAGTGGTGATTTATATAGATCTTCAGACACCTACACTCTGAAATAAGGTTGAGTTACATGACTCATAAAATTCCCCAAGTGGTTAAATATATATAATCAAATACATGTAATAATACATGAAGAATGTGGTGTTTTTGTTTTGGAAATATGGGGAATATATATTTTTTTTATGTAAAAAAATTACTTGAAAATATTTAGAAAAATACAAGAAACAATTTAGAATATTAATATATTTTTAAGGACTATTAATTTTTAAAAAAAATTATAGACACAAAGTCATGAGTTTATCATTGAGCTAATAGAGAGAAATGAAAAAAGAGAGTTGAGAAAAGAGATATCGGTAGAATGAACCAACATCAATTGGGGTAAAATTAGACAATAAATTTGAAAACCTCAAAGGTGAGGCTGATTTAATAGATTCATAGGTTTAACAATCTAATTTACCACAAAATGATGTAATGTAAAAAAATGGGTTGAGAAAGTAAATTATTTGAAGGTTAATTTCATAGAGATTAATTTGAATGTGATTGATAAGGATAGAAGGTAGATCCTTAATAGTGGATTCACTACACACATGAAGGGAAACAAAATTCATTTCATGGGAATTATATTCTAAAAAGAATTTATTATTTATATTCAAAAAAATGAATGTTTTAAGATCATTGGATCCATAAAATAAAACATTATCGGCAAATAATTTTTATATGGGGATGTTTCTGTGGTTCAAAAGTTTGTCCAATTTAACATATTTTTATGAAACTTGTATGAATCCAAGCATCCAATATAATTTAACAATAAGGATAACATCATAAAAGGAATAAATAAAACAATTTTAAGTAAATAAATTTGTCAAAAAGGATTATATAACTTACAGTTGGATAATAATATATGTTCTTTCTATCCAAGGAATTAGAGAATAAGAAATAGAAAAAAACGTCTTAGGAACTTATTCTAGGAAACATAAAAAAATAAAATGATGATAAAAAATCATAATATATTTAGAATTTGTAAATAAGTAAGGAAGAAGGAATGAAAATATTGATGGAAACAAATTAACTTATTAAATAGATATAATGAAAATATGGAGGATGAAGGCACTAAAAAATATCTCTTATCTCATGTTGAGTCTAATTGTTTTTAATAGGGTTCAAAATATGATAATTAGATAAATGAAATTCAAAAATAGATTGACCAAATCAAGGAGAATTAGTCATATAAAATTTTAAAAATTCTAGAAGACAAAAATATCATCAGATCCAAGTGGGAGTCCCATAAAAAATCAATGAAACTGCTAAGGTGAATTGGAAAAACGTACAAGAATATTCTCAAATTGAATGGATAAATATTGATGAAAAACTTTTTTATTTATCTTTAGTGGATTTAATTTTAGTTTTCTTATAAATTTTGATGAAAATAAATTTCATGGTGTATAAAATTGATATCAAATTAGTATTCATAAATATATTCCTTTAGGAGTATGTTTACAACAAGAAAACAAATTATTTTCTTGTATTTTAATGTGATTGTAATGTGTTTGGGTCAAACAACTAATTTTGTAGTATTTATCCAGTACTAAGAACTTGTTATTCAAATATTGGCCAAAACATACTAATGAAATTATTTCAATCATGTAGTGTTGATAAAAATATCTACGTCAAAAAAAATCTCTAAATATGTTGGTCATAATTTATGTGGATGAGAAAAATTTATAGGTTCAAAAAAATCACAATGAAAATTTATTCCGAATATATGAGGCGAGAGTTAAAAAATTTCATGATTGGAGTGTTCACATTTTTACTTGATTTACATGTGTCTCAATAAAGGCGTCCCAAGTTTATTTCCAATGAGTTAATCTAAATAGGTATTGAAGTGGTTTATGATGGATGATTCTAGGTTGATTAAAACATCAGAGGTTGGATATATAAAGTAATTAAGATATGATTATATAATTACTGTCAATATAAAAAATATATATAATTCATTAAAATAATATTTTACATAACATTGACATTACCCAACATTGTGTTGGACACATTTCAAGACACATGGTGCCAAAAATTTTCCAACAAAATCAAATTCTTTTTAGTGAAGATGAGTCTTTAAAATATAAATTGAACAATAGATTTCATAATATTTTACTAAGATTCCTAACAGTAGGAGTTGGTGGGATACACTATTATAGATTGGGGTAGTCAATTGCATGGTTGTAATTCAAAATAAAGAAGTGAATTCTTTATTAGTCTATTATATTATAACAGTCTCAAACCAACACTTTGAGACCCAGTGATAAAAGCATAATCTTTACAATTATGGATTTGATACTAATAAAATTTTCATAATGTCAACCATCCTAATCAAACAACATCCAAAGGAAATATTTTTTCACATAAATACCCATGGTTATTTGAGTTTAATATTTTAAGATAGTTAGTAAAAAACGTACATAAAAGCATCAATACATAAAAAACTTGGTCATGAAAATATAAATCATATCCAACAAAGTTATTTACAAATAATAACCTTATTAAGAATAACATACTAAAAACTATTCTTCAAAACCTGGGTAAAAGGAAACATAGGAAGAGTGAGATAAAACAATCAATAAGGGTAAAAATAAAAATTAATAATTGAATGTCATCAGTGATCATAAGATGATCCTAAGGGTATGATGACATATTAAAAGTGTATTAGAATAAAATTAAATAATTCATACACATAAAATAGGGTTCATAGAAATTTAACATGGCATAATTATTTCTCAAATTAATGACTCATGGGGATCAATAATCATGATCCACATAATTTCAATATTGATAGAAATATCACTTAAAACTCATTTCAATCATAAACAAAATTTGGTTGAATCTGGGAACATCTTTATCATATCAATCTTAAAATCAATCTTACAAATAGAAAAAAACTACCTGGTAAATACAAAAAAATATATCATAGGATTAATTTATAAATTTTTAACTTCACCTCTTTACCCAATCCATTAAAGGTATATAATAGACCCCTCCATACATAGTTTTAAATGGAACCACCTGTTCTTTGTTTATAATAGAACCACCCATTATCATAAATAATTACAAAGAACCATATCCTGAATAGTGTATATAGATCATTCATTTCATCATTAAACCCGTAGAAAAAAAATATTATTCCTTTTATAACATGATTTAACAACTAAAAATGTTAGTTTATATTTAAAAATATATGAAACAAACATTATCTATCCAAGGAGATAATAAGGTTGGTATCATTACAAATTATCTACAGTGGAGCATAAGTAACATCAAGTTTTTTTTATCATTGGTTAATATGAATACTATAAAAAGATCATTAAATAAATTTTTTAGTAAAATATCTATTTCAAAATGAAAATCCCTATTAAAAAATAAAAATTTAAATAATATTAGTAAAATCATTTTCTTTGAAAAAACATGGTAAACATGTTATATTTTATTCAAATTCTTGAGCATTTATGATTATCTGAAATTCCTTTCATGTAATAATTGTAAAAGCAATGATATTTTTCACACCTAAAACAAAAAGTACCATTCCAATAAAAAAAAGAACAAATTTCTTTTTCAACCATTATTTATTAAAATAAACATGGTAAAAAGGGAATTGAGTAATAATTTATGAATTTTCAACAATATTCCTGAAAACGTTTTAGAATTCATGGATATGGAAGAAAATGATATTCTGACCAAAATGGGATAAATAAGGTCATATTTTCTTGAAATATTTTCTAAAATATTTTTAGTACCAAATATATAAAAATTGTACCTAAACAAAAAAAATACATAAATATCTATAGGTGAAGAATAATGAAATTGTTTTATCAAATAAGGATTACATAATTTAATCAATGGAAATTCAATCATAAAAAATCCTCATTAAAATATGATTGAAACATAAACCCCTTACCAACATGGTATATTTTGAATCATAAGACTCATGAAATTAAAATATTAAATGAACCATTAAATATAATGAACATAATAATATTCATGATATAGAATTGTAATGTGGTAGTATATACACCTCATAAAAGATAATGGGTGGATAACGTAAAAATATCTCTCAAAGGAAGAAAATTTGAGATGAATACCCCTTAGAAATATCATATCATTAGATTGAAAATTAAAAAATGGATATTGTAGTTTAAATGAATTTAAATCCATACTAAAAATTTTCAAATACCACATAAATCAAACAAAGGAAATTTCACAAAACAATCTTCACATAATATAATCAATAAAGAAGTGATATAACCCAATGAATAGAAATTGAGTAAACAAATACCTTACCACTTGGTAGATTTATTTTAAAATCTCCTAGTTTTAGGTTATTTAAATTAAAACATAAAATACCATCAATTAGGAATTATTTATTATATTACATGTACAAAATAATGCATCAATTAATAGGAATTCAGACAAAATCCCTTACCGCAAGTCCAGACTCACCATATATTTCCTTTAACTCCTTTATAGTAAACATATGTCTGTTATTTGAATTCATAAAAACCATTTATAGGATTTATCCCTACCCTTAAAGAAATATTAAATTCAATTTAATGAAATATTTAATTAATTAATCGATTATTTCAATGTGAGATATTTTGAGAATATTCATCTTATAACTTCAAAACATCTTCAGTATGTTAAACATTGGTCAAAATGGTCATTATTACCTTGTCTATAGTATAATTATCATGACATAATTACCATATTTTTACTTTAATGGTACTTTTAAAACTAACCATGAAATATGGTTATGATAAATTAATTCTGTTACAATCATGCTGACAGTAGGTCGTATGTAATCAAGAGTAGTGCATCCATTTTCCAATGAACATTGGGGAAATAAATTAAGTATTATTATATCATTAAATAATGGTTATTAGATAAAAAATATCATATTATATCTTGAAATAAAAATTTCATATATCGTCTTTGTGATTTGGTGATGAAAAAATGAATCACATTTCTTCATGGATGTAGTAATACACACGTACGTACGAATGAATTTATCATTTTTCAATAGATGGAAACATAAACAAAGTGATGTTATATTATCATTAAAATTGATTTTATATAAATAATATCATATATATATATATATTGTAACATCCCGGATCCGAGTGCCGCACAACGGGTGCCCCGAACCCGGTTGGTCACATGACCTCAAGCGCATTTCCCCAAATGCCAGAGGCTTCCGACTAGCAGCGAGGGCCTAGGACTAATATTGGAGAAATGGTGCCCTCATTTTTCAAAGTGTAGCAAAACAGAAAAAAAATATAAACATACAAAATAACAATTTGTAAACAATATAGACATGAAATGGACAACGAAACTGAAGTAAAAGGTAGCCAACAGTCATATATATGATGATGCAACATGTATCTAATTCTAAGAAAGCATCCAAAACAGGATACACTATAATATGATACAATATGGAACAAGGTAAAAAGTACATCCAAACAAAACTAGAGCAGTGCATCTAGAATGCAGCAGCATCGCAAGACTAAGCTCAGTCCCATGCTCTCATATTTTTCTATAACAATCATGTACCTATGTAGGGACTCTTTCCATTATCGACACCTGCATCAATATAATCTGTTTGTGCCCAAGACATGACCCAAATAGTGTGTGAGAAATAAATCCCTATAGGCAACCACCAAAGGCACGTGCCCAACTCCTAGTGAAAATGTGCAATAGCAGTGTGCAATAATGAAATGTAGAAAACTATGAAGTAATCAAAAGTACCCATTCCTACTATTTACATTGTCATTTTAATAATAATTTAATGATTCAATATAATTGAATTCTGATTTTTCCGAGACTCGACCTCGACCGACAATCTCCTCTACCAGTGCCACAGTGGAAACCATAACAAGCTATCTAACAAGTAAAAGATAATAATAATACCAAGCCTATTCTTTAGTGTGGAAAGTACAACATAAAAAATCACCATAGTGAATATTCAATGTAAACATTTTCCCCATACATGAAAGTCCTTACCCTCAAGCAAGCAGAAACAAAACCCTTAGGTGACTGCGCTCAGGCATAACGAATATTTCCCTCATGCATACAAGATATCGCCCTCAGGCACGGAAGCTACTACCCACATGCATAAGAAATGTTTCCCTCAAGATAAAAAACATTTCCCTCAAGCTAAAAAAACACTGCCCTCTGGCTAAACCAAACACTGCCCTCAAAAATTCCATAGGAAAAGCAAGTAACCTGGCTGAGGCCAATGCATAAGCAAAAAATTTATATATATTTCCTCTCAAGAAAACTCAAAACATGCTATAATCATGGCATACCCATGTGTATCTTTTTCAAATGTCTAAACAATGTAAACACACCCTCGGGGTGGCCCTAGATCAAATCAATGATCTCAAAAAATAGTTTATACCTATTCATTAGATGACCTATGAAATTATAGGTGTCTCAACAGTCAAACTCTCAGCCATATGACACCCCGAACATGGGTGTGTGGCACATCGGTGCACAAAAGAAACTTGACAGTTGGAATTAAATTCAAGACCACCTACCTCAATCTCCTCTGATCGATATACTTGAAAGGTGTATCTCGAAAAAACCAAGAACAACGTACATCTGAGATAAATGATTTTTCATTAAAACCTATGTAACATACCTTAGGGAATTAATTGGAAGGAAATATTCAATAAGAGGGAAGATCATACCTACACGGTTCAAACGAGACTGATGGAAAAAGAATCGAAGTCCCGGTGAGCAATCGAGAGCTCCTCACTATCTCAGCCTCCTCTCTCGCTGCTCCTGGTGAGCCTTTTTCCTCCTTTGTCGAATGAAGAATAAACTTCATATTTTTAACGAAAAAACATGAATTCACGGTGTGTACTCTTAAGTACATGACATGTACTATCCTTTTTAATTATTCCTTTGGAGGCTACATTCCACCGCCTCACTATTCATCTACCGAATGATTACATGGCGTGTATTACTACATACACATTGTGTAGTTAGTTTTTACACCCTTAATCACTGACAAGAATACACTCCATGTATTCTCATCCCACATAGCCAAAGTACATGGAATGTGTACAAACTTACATGGTCTGTAGCCATAAATTTGGGATTTTTCCTACTTTTCCCTTATTTTCTCAAAATTACTTGAGGAAAAAGAAAAGAAGAAACTCGTACCTCAAGAATAAGAACCGAGTTCTTAAAAACTTCCCCCATTAAATAAATTCATCCCCGAATTGACCTTCCAAGGGTAGTGAAGATAAATCTAAGAGAAATTCTGGACACTGAGCACGTACGTCGGTCTCCCACTCCCAGGTTTCATCCTGCACTCAGACATGCTGCATAACACCCGTATGAGAGGAACTTACCAGCCTTGAAGAAACATTATGCTCCTATCAACAATACAAATCAGATTATCCTCAAAGGATGAATTAACATAAAGTTCAACCTCCTCAGTCTGAAAAACCTGATATGGTTCTGAGTGATAATGGTGCAGCTGAGATACGTGGAATACGTCGTGAATGGCCTGGTACCTCTATGGTAACTACAAATGATAGGCAACTGGCCCGAATCTCTCTAGAATCTCAAATGTCCCTACATACCTCAATGAAAGTTTAACCTGTCTCTTGATCCACTTATGTCCCAACCTTATTGAAACACACAAGAAAACATGAACCAAGACCATGAACTCCAAGGGTCGTCTACGGCGATCAGCATATGTTTTCTGAAGAGACTATGCAGTAGCCATCTGCTTCTAAATCAAATAGACCTACTCTAAAGTCTCCTTCACAGGACGAGGTCCCAGTAAATATTCCTCACCTGCCTCCAACTAGCACAAGGGTGATCGGCATGACCTACCATATAAATCCTCGAAAGGTATCATCTCAATAGTTTCCTGAAAACTATTATTGTAGGAAAACTCGACCAAGGGTATGTGATTCTCCCAAGATACCCCAAAGTTCTGGATGCATGCACGCAAAATTTCCTCTAGCACCTGTATTGTATGCTCTGAATGGCCATCAATCTGAGGGTGGTAAGCTGTGCTCAGAAGAACCTATGTACCCAGTTCCCTATGAAAAATATTCCAGAAATGAGACGTAAAATAGGAATACCTATCTGAAACGATAGAACGAGAGACCCCATGAAGACGTATTACATCTTGGATGTACAACTTCTCGAGCTCGTCAACCTTGAAGGTATCATTGATCGAAAAAAAGTGAGCTAACTTCGTAAGTCTGTCCACAACAACCCATATGGAATCATTGCCTCGAGGTGACCTCAACAACCCTGTCATGAAGTCCATCATGACATCATCCTATTTCCACTCTGGAATGGGTAACTATTGTAACAGTCTATCTGGCCTCTAGTGCTCCGCCTTCACCTACTGACAGGTGGAACATCTCGTAACAATACCAGCTAATTATCTTTTCATACCCAACCACCAATAATGACGTCTCAAGTCACGGTGCATTTTGGTAACTCTAGGATGCACTGCCCAAGATGAAGCATGAAATTTCCGCATCAATTCCTCGCGTATATCCCCTAGAACCCACAATCGTAGCTAGCGGGATCCATAATCCACAATTTTATCAACATGCATCAGAACTTCACCCAGTCTGACTCTGGAAGCATCATAATAAATAGTATAACTTCTACCTAGCTAACGTAGAATTAGGATTGGATTAGAGTTTAGTCTCCCCTTTATCTCTTGAAAATATTTTTCACAAACTTCATACCAGATGAGCTACATACCATTCTTAGTCAGAGCTGTAAGAGGCTTTGCTAAGTGGGATAATTCCTATATTAAATTCCTATAATAGCCAACATGGCCGAGGAAACTATGTATATCGAAAAAATTCTTTGGTTGTTCCCAATAAACTAATGCTGTCAATTTTTTTGGGGTCAACCGATACGCCTGCTTCTATTATAATACAACATAATAAGTGAACCTTATTGATCCAAAAGTGACATTTACTAAGATTTGCGTAAATTTGGTTCTCTCTTAGTGTACTCAGCATGATATCAAGATGATTATAATTATTATATCTAGTGCACGAGTACAATAAGATATCTTCCTTGAAAACTACCAAAAAAATCAAGGTACTGGAGTAAAACAATATTCATCAGAGACATGGAAACTACGGGCATGTTCATCCAATAGAATGGAATAACCAAAAACATGTTTAAGTCGTACATGCTCCAAAATGTTGAAAGTGGTATATCAAATTTTTTCACACACACCTAATGATTTCATGACCTCAGATTGATCTTGGAGAAAATAGTTTCTCCTCAAAGGTGGTCTAAGAGGTCATCTATATGAAGCAATGGATACAGATTCTTTATGGAAAGTTAGTTCAGTCAGTGGAAATCCACACAACATCTTAGGGTACATTCCACCTTCTTGACAAAGTGGATAGGGTAACCCCCTGTAGATGCTTTGGGTTTGATTTAACCCGATGCCCCAATATCTTCAATTTGTTTCTTATGTTCCGGGGCTCTATACTTTCCATCCTATAATGAGGAATGGACACTGATACCGCACCAGGAACAAGATATATGGTTAATTTAACCTCTATTACATGAGGTAAGTTAGAGAAATTGTTACGGAATACATCCCTGAAGTAATCCACAATAGTAGGGAACTCCACTAATTGTAATCTCTAATCACTCATAAAGAGACTTTCTAGCTGATCTGTCACTATGCTCAGCCCATAATATTTGGGTCCATCTCGAGATTCCCGGATATCCCATTCTCCCTTTTTATATATTTTCTTCCATAAATGGTGTTGAAGTACACTCCAAGGTGATATAAATCCACATGGTCAGGATAAAAATGAGTCATTCCATACCATGAATTTTCATTAATGTCAGTCATCTTGAGGATGGAAAAATTCACAAAGAAATGATACCTACCTATCTAAATGGGGTACTACTATAACTTGCATATTCCCTCTGTTCTGACATACAAAGGAGTTTTGAGAAACATAACTTCATATAAGTAATAGATGGCAAGAACCAAAATCTCAATATTCATAGTAGATATGAATGTGTGTGATTCACCTATTCCAAAAAGGGAAGATAAAAAAATAGTGTCTACAAGGATAGTACCACTAATCCTAGAGGGCCCTGAAATCTACTTCACTATCCCTAGATGAACTTCATACATATGTCATGATACTCGACCCTGAGATGGCTCCTGACTAGACTGAGAAGGTCTACCCTAATGATACTGGATTTCAATAACTTAACTTCCTCGACCACGACCCCTATCATTGTCTCTTCCTGATTGGCTGGTATAAAATGTACTACCATACTGATGTGGATCAATATATCCCATGCCTAATGATAGAACAGGCTTGGATCCTCTTCTAGTGGATTCTAATGGAATACAATGGAAGAAATGCTGAAGGTGGCCCATCTTTCTACAATCTCGATAGCCCATTGGGTTCATCGTGAACTAGGGATTCTTATGGCAGATCCTGCCATATAGATGAAATATGATAGTTTTATCATTACATGTCATTCAAATGTAATTTCCCCCCACATAAACCCTCAAAATGGTGATTCCAATAGCCTAAAGAACCATCACCTTGCCTCAAAACTGAACTTCCATAGCCTATATGATCTTATTCTCTAAGATTTTGTTCGATAATTAGGGTTTGATTAACAATCTCTGTAATTTTCATCAAATGAATGACATTCAACTATGAGTGAATAGCATATCCAAATACTTCATCAATGTGCCCCATAGTTAACTACGCATCATCGGTCATATGTGGAAAAATATTCGAAGCTCATTGAAGAAACTAGAATACTATGACACTATCATGGAGCCCTACTAAAGATGTAAAAATTAAATGAAATGATATGCTATCAGATTCTATGAGAAGAAATGATCATTGAAAACTGTCTGGAAGTCTACCCAAACCATGTCTCCAGGTTGTTCTTCCTAAGAAATGACATACCACCAACACCTAGTAGAGTCGTAAAATTTATAGACAACATGTTTGACCATCCATTATGGAATAACCTTATGATGGTCAAATATGGATTTCATAGATTTTATTCATGACTCTACAGCATGAGGACTAACATCCCCTAAGAAGGTGGGAGGATGTTTCTATAGAAAGTCCCATGCAATCTCTTCTATATACAGGGTAGGCCTATTAACACTATAAATGGACTATATAAACCTGATAATAATATCCCTAAACTGAGCATCAACAAAAAATTCAGGGTCAGAAGGATGTTCCCTAGGAGTTAGTACAGGAGGCACTACATGTGGTTCTGGACCCACCATCTTTGGATTGTGCTCGTCACTATTCAATTGGAATATTGTATGAAGACATCATAGAGGAATTTATCAACAATTTCCAAACTCATTCCTCAGATAATATTCATTATTGGATGGGGAAAAAAAGTAAATGAGCTGTAAGAAAAAGGAAGGTGAAAGGAATCCCTGAACGTGGCATAGAAAGTAAGGAAAGAAAAAAATGGGTAGGTACATGGCCTACCTTTGAGTTTTATATAATAAACAGCCCACTCTAAGAGTATGGTCTTGATATAAAGAAAACATCTATTAGAAGGATCACTAAGACCTATATACCACCCACTTCTCAGGTAATTCCAATTCAAAGGCTAACATTTCCACTTAAGGTCGGTATTTAATCTTGATAGGTGGTACTCACTTTATATTTATATCTAACAGGTATTGAAAGATATTGAAACTAAAAAAATATAACTCATGATCAATCAAGAAAATAAATTTTGAATGTAGATATAGAATCATATTATTCGTGTCATTTTAATCTCTATGGTTCCTATTAAGAAGCATGTAAATGCAATTCCCTCATGTCATCAATTTGAAATAGTCAAAATCATCATCTTAACAATACCAATACCAGAAACAACATAAAACAAGTGTGTCACCTAATGGATAATTCATATCCAAAATATATTTTATAATAAATAACTAAAATCTCCAACACATGAAATTTTGGTTTCCCCTATACATGGGTTAGCTGCGCCTGAGAATAGGGAAAATTCCAAGTTCTTATTTCCTACTCTCCAATCTAACACAATCAGTAAGAAAAAAGGAAAATAAACCGTATGATACCACATTGTAGCATCCCTCCCCAAGTTCTACTGAACCAAGCCCTGATATGGTGGGCCACATGACCTCAATTACATCAACTCCAACATTGGAGGATTCCAACTAGAAGTGACGTCCTTTGGTGTGTTCATGGGGAGACTATTCCCTCATAGGTATAAGTATGAAAAAAAGTAAACAATATGTAACATGTAACAGAATCATAATAAACACACACTATAGTATAATAAAAAATAATCAAATGGGATAATTGATAACTGCAGAAGCCAATTAATAAAAGAAAATGATTAAATAACGTCATGTTATGTTTTATTTATGAATGAATGGTTATGGGGAAAAGGGATACTAGAATTCAAATTGCACTATCAGAACCAAAAAATAAAATTATTAAAAACTACTAAAATTTCATCTCAATCAATCCATGGTCCTCTTCCCCAAATCTTCAACCAAATAAGTGAGTAAGTCATGCATTTAGATTAGTATAATTACCTTTATCCATTACTGCAAAAACATCAAGTCAACTACGTTAACAATCAGTTCCTGAGTAGGGGTGTTAGATATAATCCTAGTAGGTCATCACACATAGTGTCTAAACCTTTTCATTTTGTGCGGTAAACAAATACAATGCGCAAATGTATAAATTAAAGCAATAATATATTTAAATAAAAGAACCGTAACTTGATCAGGGATCCCAAATGGACATCTCATCCCATACCAACTTCTTCGTCCTGAGCTTGGAATCTGAGTGAATTACTTGGTAAAGAAGAATATATATAGCATGTATTAAGTAATATGAAAAACCAAAAAAATAATACCCCTAAACATGGGCTTTGGATTGGGTTCTAATTCATTTGTCAAAACTCAACACGCTATATGGAACAAGAGAGGTGTCACAAAGCATAAGTAAACTCTATGTAGTATCAATAAATGTTTTTCAAGCATTTATATTAAAACAATAAATTTTTTAGGTGGAGTATTATCTTGTTCCTGAGGTATCACTATGATAAATCCATTCAAAATATCATATTCCATAAATCATTTCCAAGGATATCCTTTCGGAAGTCCAAGTATCGCTCGTTATGGAAAATTATGAAAATTAACACCTTTTATCGAATTGAAATTTTATTTAAATATTTTTCAATTTATCAACATCTATATTAATATACCATAAGCTATTACGAATTTTATTCTTAATAATTAAATTTCCAAAAATCTCATAATCATGTTAAACACACTTTATACCATTATAAATGTTCTTATTACTCAATGGTTTTCTCACAAAATGAGTATCCATATCCTAGGCCACATAAAAAATTTAAATCCATGGGATCAAACGAATATCCCAAATCATGTTTTAACAATAAAACATTTATAAATGAATTAGATCTAAAGCTACATTTTCTCATACACAGTATTGCATATTTTTCCCAAGTAAACCGACCAGAGGATTCAGTTTAGACTCCTTACGATTATCCAAAACAAAGTAATGTTTCCATCTATAATCAACAACAATAATTAAGGTGATTAAAATTTTAAGAAGAACAATAATCAACCCAGTTCATGATCAATGTGATTCCATTAATTAGATAAAATGAAACATTGAATCCAAGGATGAATGATGGATGATAAGGGAATCCTATGTATAAACAAACAATGTGGATAACACAATTGATTAGGACATCTACAATGGAGGAAGTGACTCCATAGGTTTTTGGAAATATTTGTAATTCTATGAGGGAGAGTCCAAAATAAATGAAAGTTGTAATATTATGCTATTACAATATAAAAATACTCATTTTGAGGAATACATGACATGTAATCCTTTCAAATTATGTATTTCCTCTTTTTTTTGAGTTATGCTGTCAAACCTATCACATCATGTTAATATTTATCCCAATATTCATTTATAAGAGGTTAATGTGGTTTGTGATGTGTGACAACATTGCATCATGAACATGTTCACAACATGTGTTAGGAAGAAATGAAACTTCATTTAATATGTTCATGAAATTTAATTCTCCAATTAATTGTGTTCAATCTATATTCATTAAAAGTGAATGAACCACATATTAATCATTAAAAACTCATGTAAATCCTACAAAATACAATTTAGATATATACAAATGGACTCGACTAATTCAGACAAAAAAATATTACAATACATTATTTAATTTTCCCAAACAACAAATATCCATGTCCATGAAAGACTCTACAAATACTTTGTAATGTCTATGAAAAATAGAATGAGTGATGTATTATTCAAAACTCAAGTATAGATGTTCCAGAAAAATGGTAGGATCTTAAAACCTCCATATATTATACAAGTTCATCCTCAAGATTCTCTAATAATCAAAGTGGGGTCCTCAAAAAATTCTTACCACTATGCTCAAATAACATATCCCCTCTCCAAGGTCTCCTCATGATCATTTCGATGCTTCAAATACACTTGAACTAGTTGTGTAATCCTACCTTTGAGATACATCACACAACGTTCCACAATCAGTATTGGATGCTCCTCAAATGATGCATCAACATAAAAATTGAAATCCTTTAAATATACCAAATTATAGGTTTAGGGATAATTTATTAAATGATGATATATGTGAAACACATCATTCATGGAATTATATAACTATTGATGGTCTAGTCAGTAGAAAACTAGTCTTCCCTTATCTGCTATCTCAAATATCCAGACCTACAACGGTGATAGATTTCCCTATTTCTTGATACAATGATTCCCCAACCTATGTGACACCAGATTAAAAACACAGTAACAATGATTATGTCCCAAGTACAACATGTAAGGGACAAAGTATCACTCGAGGATTGGAATAATCATCTTTCTAATGGTTCCATCCTCAATTTCCCCTTAGTGAACCAGTATCACCCAGTAGTATAATAAAAAGATCGGGGCATCCCTTGCCTAGAAAGCCTAAAACCTTTCTTCCCCGAGGTGTCATGTTGTAGCATATCAAGTACAGAGAGTCCATTTGTGGTTTCTTAATATGGGTTCCACATTGTCTCCCTAACCCAAATTCAATTAAAACACCAATAGAGCCATATATATCATATATAAATCATTCATTATTACTCCAATTAAATTAAACATTAAAATCCACATTCTTAATAGTTATTCAAGTCAAACAATCATGGCTTGGAATAATAGCACAATTTTAAACAAATTTGGCGCTTTTTTAGTGAAAGTAGAGGAAATGGTATTTAATAATAGAAAATCATGAAAGCACATATAACAAATAATTATTTTGGAAAAATAAAATCTAAAGTAAAATCCAAATTTATGGTTTATGATTCATCCTAAAAAATTTATTCAATTTAAAACTTCAACCCCAATTATCGCACATACACACGTAAATGATAAATTAACGATTCAAGGATATAAGAACATGGTTTTTCACTCTGGTATTAATCCTTTAAAATATTGGTCTAAATATTTACTTTGGACCTAATACGAATTCATAATGAGTTATTTAAGGTTCATAGGGTGTCTGGGGCTTGTTCGAAGCCCGAAACCCTTCTTTTTGAAGGAAGCAGACTATGTGCATGGTTTAGAGTAAACCATGTGGAAGGTGTTTTTTCAGACAGTGGAACCATGCATAGTCGGTTCATAACCGTGAATCAAAACCATGTGAACACACCTTTTCCCCAGCTAACCATGCATGGGTGGTGCATGGTTTGATCAAACCAAGCGGAGGAATTCTTTTTAGGCAGAACTATCTTGCACATTTTTTCCAAGGTTTAACAAACCCTACAGAAAAACTGTGCACATGCTAAAAACGTAGGTAAAATTTCCAAAACACCATTAATGATCTATTAATCCTCATCTTTCCTATTTTTCTGAGAAATAGTGGGATTTTCTTCCATCTTCACCCATTTGAAGATTTATGAAGGCCAAATCTAGGGATTAAGAGATCTCCTTCATCCGAAATCTCATTGATCTTATGTTCGCCGCGTTGGATAAACAACGGTAAGTACTCGAGTCCTCTTTACCCATCATTCTTCTATTTCACCCTCAACGTAGATATCGTTATGTGATCATTTTCACCTTTTCTTAGATCTAATCCAATCTGAGGAAAATCATGGGTCGATAGTGGAGGAGAAGGCTCGTACAACCCTAAGGTGGGTTTTCCATCCTTTTTTGACTCTTTTGTCATGGTCTTTGTGGATGACATCTTGGTGTATTCGTGCACTCGTAAACACCATGAAAAACATCTTGAGATCGTTTTTATTACACTGAGAGAGAATAAAATTTATGCCAAGCATGCTAAATGAAACTTCTAGATAGACAAGGTCCACTTCTTGGCCCATATTATTTCAGAATAAGAATTATTTGTTGAACCAAAAACAGTTAGTGATGTATTCTCCTGGGATAAAACTGATAACATGTTTGATATCAAGAGTTTCATAGGGCTTTCTGGATATTACAGACTTTTCATACAGGACTTCACACATCTTTCTTAAACTCTTACTTGACTTACTAAGAAGGGTGATAAGCTCTTGTGGTCAGAAGCATGTGATAAATCCTTTCAGCAACTGAAAGGGTGGCTGGTCTCATTACCTATTCTGGTTCTTCTAGAACCTGGTAAAGGTTATGTCATCTTCAGTGATGCATCAGGCATTTTCCTAGGAGTAATGTTGATGCAGGAAGAAAAATCTGTTGCATACGGATCTCGGTAGTTGAGGCCTCACAAGAGAAATTACCCAATGCATGACCACGATCTAGTAGTAGTTTTCAATGACTTGCGTTGCAGGAGACATTATCTTTTGGTTTAGTTCTTTTTGGTGTATACTAATCACAATATCTCCAAGTATATCTTTTCTCATCATGAATTGAACCTTCGACAGTGAATATGGGTCAAATATATATAATCCTTTGATTTTGATCTTGTCTATACGTATGGAAAATCCGATGTGGTTGTAGATGCATTGAGTCGGAAAACTAAAACACTGGCTGTACAGGAAGCCAATGATGAATGGAAGTCAATGGACCTCTATTCTGAACTTCATCAAAAGTTCAATGACAATCACGGGAAGTATTACCTCTCTTTCTTAATAGATACATCTTCCCTCCTTGAGAAGGTTAAGAGTAGGCAATTTTCATATCCTAAAGGTTTGGTTCTCCATGATAGTATATCATGATATAACCCACCACTGGATTGTTCTGCAGATAGAGATTGCATCCTGTGTCTACGTGGATGTATCTGGGTTCCAACAGATGTGAGAGAAGAGTTGATGAAAGAGTCCCACACTTCCTAATTGGCAGTTCATTAACAAATCACAAAGATGTATTAAGATATGCAATGCTAGTATTTGTGTAATGAAATGAAAAATCATATTGTATGTTTCATCACAAGGTGTTCCACTTGTCAGTAGGTGAAGGCAGAGCACCAGAGTCATGCGGGCTTGTTACAGCCACTTACATTCCTAGAATGGAAATGGGAAGATGTTCCTATGTATTTTGTAGTCGGCTTACCTAGTTCACTAAAGGGTAGCGATGTTATCTGGGTAGTCATTGACCGAATAATAAAACCATCCCACTTCATTCCTATTTAGGAGACATTCTATGTTGAAGAGTAGGGAATACTGTGTGTTCGTAAAATCATACGACTACATGGAGTTCCACATACAATCGTTTCTTATAGGGATGCTCATTTCAATTCACAGTTTTAGAAAGGTTTTTATAAATATTTGTGAACTCATGTTCTTATAATCATATCTTTTCACCCTTATACCGATGGAAAATCAGAATGAAAAATACAGGTTTTGGAGGATATGCTCGAGGCATGAATCCTTGATTTTGGAGGTTCTTGGGAAAATCATATCCCTCTCACCGAGTTCACCTAAAATAACAGTTCCATGAGATGATTTAGATGGATCAATTTGTGGCCATATATGGTAGGCCATACCATTCACCTTGGTGCTGGATAGAGGTAGGTGAGGTAGCCCTACTATGTCCATGTCTCATTTAGGATACTTCATAATAGGTCCATCAAATCTGGAAGTGTATAACTACTGCTCAGTCTAGACAAAAATCATATGTACATAGTCGTCAATGGACTCTTCATTTTGAGGATTGGGATTGTTTTATTCTTTGGGTATCTCTTAATCTTGGGCATAGACGGTTAAGAAATATGGTAAATCTATTGGCTTGTTATATCGGGCCATTTGAGATTTTAGAGAGAGTATGGCCAGTAACATATCGGTTGACACTACCTCAGAGGTGTCATTCCATGCACGTTGTCTTTCATGTCTCACAACTTCCCAAATATCATGTTGACCCATCTCAAACATTTGATCTGGAGGAAGTTGAGTTATAAGCTGAAGCTACCTTAGAAGAGTATCCAGTACGCATCATTGACTGAAGCACAAAGGATATTTGAGGAAAGTATGTCCCTATCGTATGGGTTCTATAGAATCATGACCGAGTACAGGATGAGACATGGGAGAGGGAAGTCGACGTATGTTCCCATTGGAAAAATTTGTTCTTAGATAGTGTTTCCTTACCCTTGGAAGGATAACATGGGGGGGGAGTTCTTTTAAGGGGGGAAGACTATTAGAACCCTGTTTTTCACATAGGTATGGATCCTTTAAATTTTTGGTCTAAATATTTACTTTTGACCTAATATGGATGCCTAATGAGTTAGTTAAGGTTCTGACAGTGTCTAGGGCTTTTTCAGAGCCTGAAACCCATCTTTTTGTAGGAAATAGTGTCTACGCGTGGTTTAGAGTAAACCATGTGGGATTTCTATACTATTTTCCAAACCATGTAGAATGTGTTTTTTTAGACAGTGGAACCTCTCATGGTTAGCACATGGTCAGGAATCCAAACCGTGTGAATGCCTATTTTCCCCGGTAACTGTGCATGGGTGGCACACAATTTCATCAAACTGTGTAGAGGAATACTTTTCGGGAAGAACCATCTAGCACGGTTTGCATACAGTTTTAAAAACTTTTCAAACAAACTGTGCATAGGAGAAAACTAGTATAAAATGTCCAAAACTCCCTTAATTATCTATTAGTCCTCCTCCTTCCTCATAATTTGAGAACCAGTGGGATTTTTATCTATTTTCACCCATTTGGATATTTCTGAAGGCCAAAGCTAGGGGTCATGAGATCTTCTTCGTCCGACATCCGATCAAGCTTTCATTCGTCACTTTGGATGATAAATGGTAAGTACTTGAGTCATCTTTATAAGTTCTTCTTCTCCTTCACCCTTGAACAAGATATTTCCATGTGAGCATTTTTCACCTTTTCTTTGATCTGTCCGATCTGAGGAAAATCAAGGGACAATACTAGAGGAGAAGGATCGTATAAACCTAAGGTTGGTGTTCTATAACTCATCCCTAATGTTCGTCGTTTTTGGAATGTTTGTGTGGGACCCACCAGTTTTGTTGGAAACTATTTCATTAATTAACATGACATGATTAAACACATTAGAATCATATGTTTTTGCTCTTCCCAAATACGTGATTAGTTGTAAGTAGATTTACCCACAACTCAATCTACCTCATGTCAAAGGTTGTTCCGTATTTGGGTTTTAGTGTTTTGGAATATTTGAGACATCGTTCGGGTGTGCCTTTACATGACCTTTCTAAAGGTGAGTATTCTTATTATAAATGGATTGTTGTTACAGAGAATTGAAAAATTGAATGTACCTTGTATTCTCACCCCTTGACCCACCTAAGTTAAGTGATTTAAAATAATTATTAAATGTGAAATGTGAAAGGGAAAGTATAATAGGTATAAAACTTGGCCTTAATAAAAGAGATTGAATAAATGTTACATGACCGTAGCACCCCTTTACAAGTTGATGGAAGGTAACGGAGTGAACCTCAATAATCGATTATGCCTTAAAGGCTATCTAATGCTTGATTAAATGGATGCAATGCTACTTGGCTTATCCACACTAATGGAAGACAAGGATTGGACCAATAAATAAATGGTTTCAACTCTACTTGACCTATCCACACTAATGGAAGGCAAGACTTGAACCAAATGAATTACTACAATATTACAATATTAAATAGGAATGGACTAACTCGAGCTCACCTTGGATTCATAGAGGATAATACTATGGGTATCGGGAACCCCATTCTAATTCAAGGATATGGTTTGATTAGGTTGATACCCACCTAGACTCCAGTTCTTTTCTATTCCTTAGATTCCCAGTATACTACCATTGGGTCCCTATAATTGTTACAGGATACCTTAGATACACTCCTTGGATTTAGCATTCACTATTTGGTGTCATTGTGAAAGCCCATAGGGCACTGTCCTCACTTTGCCCTGTTTTACCTTGTTCGATCACCTTGTAATCAGTAAGCACCTTATTATAGGATTTGTTGGATTACGCTCCTTAGATTACAGTCTTGCCCCATATCTAGAGTTAGGCTTCCATGAGTTTAAGTTTTCATGGTTTTTACCCTGGAACTCCCTCAATGGATATCAATGTCTGGTTTCCTTGTTACGTCTTGGGACATTCACTACTTATGCTATCACAAGGTGATGTCAGTGTGGGTTATGACTCACGTGAAATATTAGAATTAAATGTTAATTTATTAATTAATGAACCGGTTACATGTTCAGAAACAAGGTGAGGGATGAAGCGGGTACTTGGTTGTTTTGTTTTATAATACTGATTTCTTTACTTTATATATGCATTCCTGCACACTGCTATATTCTATTACATGTTCTGGATGTTATAGACTCCACTGGTGGTGGCCCATTGAGATTTATCTCACACCCTCTCTGGGAACCGTTTGGACCGAGAGTAGATTACATGGTTGTAGGTATTGACAGAGGGAAGCCTCAAACTTCCAATGCTTGATTGTGTGCTGATATGATGGAGCTTGATAGCAGATAACTGAGTAAGGTCTAGGGATGATGGAAGTAGAATTTTTGTTATTGTACCTTATGAAACATGTTATTCCTATTGTCTTGTATCCATGCTTTCCATTTTTATAGTGACATGACATGACATCATCACTGCTCCAGTTGATACAGTTATTATTATTCTTGCATATATATTGCATCAGTTTTCTTGCGCTATTTATTTATATTGCTTCTGTTTTTTACTATTCCATTATATTCCTTCAATTGTGCTAAGCTCTTCTAATGAGGAAATAGTCATACCATAGACACACCCTAGGACCTCACTACTAGTCGGCATCCTCTGGCATTTGGGAAGATGCGCTTAAGGCCATGTGGCCTACTGGGCTTGGGGAACTAGTTAAGTGGAATCTAGGTCTGGGTCATCACAAAGGCAAAAGTAAAATAGGCCAATTATGTCAAAACTACCAAAGCGGTGTACAACGGTATGGAAAAAACATTGTAAAGGATTTTCCCCATACAAAGGTCACAACGATCAAGGAAAATCAATTTAAATAAATTAAAAATCTATTATTTATGTTTCACTAGAAGGAACTGCTGAGTGTCACAATCGTGTGATGTAAAAGATTAAATGAAATCATGATAAATAACATATACACCCTAACTCATAGTCTTAGTGTACCACACATCCTATGAGGACCTTTGATTTTACCTAAATTGAAGAAATCTGGGGATTTAACAAAAACCAAAAATTTTGGTAAATACCTTCCAAGAAAGATTGTGCAATAGAGAGAGAATAAAACCCAAAATTAATCGGTGAAGATAAAAGGCCTTGCTAAGAATTTTACTTCACTTTATAAGGAAATTAAAATAGAGTATAAAGAGATATGAAATGGACATAGGACAAGGATAATGGGGAGGCATGTTCCTGGTTCCTTGGGGAGAGGGAGGTCTATGAGAGGGAGAGAGGGAGGAGAGAAGAGGAGAACATAAAATTAAAATAAATGAATAAAGGATAAAAATGAAAAAAAGGGAAAGGTAAGGAAAAAATAAAGAAAAAAAATTAAATAAATAAAATAAAAAAAGTAGGGAAGGATAAAAGGGAAAACAAATTAAAAATGGGCTAAGCCCATTTTAATTATATTCATTTTTCTCCTAACCCATTTTTTTATCATTTATTTATTTATGAATTTTTCATTTATTTTTATTTCTTTAAAATTATAGTTATTTATGTTAATTAATTTTAATTTCTTTTAATCATGAACCACTATGCCATAGCATAGTGTGTTATTTTTCATAATCCTATAAAACCATGAAAATTGTATTCAATTTGGGACCTGCATCAGGCAGCACTAGCATGTTCCCTGGGTCTCTATAAATAATTAGAATAAAAAAATTAAATGGTTTCTATCTAGGTTAAAATCAGGATATTATAGTTTTCTCAAAATCAATATAAATATTAGTAATTTCTGTTACTGTGGTAAACTGTAAACCTAGAACTTAATGGTAAAAATAAAATAATAAGGACTAGAAAATGACCTTAAAATTTGACCCAATTTTATTTTATAATTCAATTTCATACATACTCATCTAATTATATGATATTTTTTTTTGGATGAGATTTTGACTTTTATAATATTTTATTTAAGGAATTATAAAAATTTCAAACTCTTGTTTTTAATAACTATATTGTTTTTATCATGAGAATAAATAGTTTATATGTTCAATTATAATTATTAATTTGAAATATCAATGATTTATCATTATTATGTTAATTTATTTTTAATTTTTTATTATTGAAATAAGTACATTAAATTTTCACACAATGTATACGCAATAATTATTCAAATAATGGATAAATAAAATAAAATATTATAAAAATTTTAATAGCATATTTTGAAATAATGAATGTATCACCAAAATATTACAGATAAAAACTGTTAGGGATATATTAAAATATTTTATTTTAATTTAATTTGGTTTCTAGATTTTATAAAAAACAATGTTAATGAATAGTTTTAAAAATGATATTATCAAAATTTTATAAATAAAATATTTTATTAAATGATATAAAACATCTAAAAATAATATATTTAGAAAAGTGATTATTATATGGTCTAAAATATCATCCAGTTTCCATTTTTGTGCCACTTTCTATTTATATTAACTATCATGACCGTCAAAAAGTAAAAAACCTTGTTGTTGTGGTAAGTGTGAAAAGTGTTAACAAATGATTAAAACAAATATATAAGGGTCAAAATACGATCTAAACATGTAAAAATTGTATTTTATACGATTATTTTGACTAATAAATATCTTATATTTTAATTTTTTCAATTATTAACTATTTATACATCAAAATTAATTTATATTAATTTAATATATTACGAAATTCCAAGATTACCCATACCCTCTATTATAAAAGGGAGCCTCTTCTTCTCTTTCAGTAATACCTCAAGAAATATTTTGCATATCCAAGACCATCCTGAATATATTTATAATAACTGTATTCACATTATAGAGATCTTATTTTGGAAAAAATACCAATATTAGATAGATTAAGGTGTTATGAGAATGAGGTTATTTGGAGAAGATGTATATTTCTTAACCGAATATTTTCATTTTATTCCTTCTTCTACCTATATAACATCATCTCCAAACTTGTTAAGATAATAACATAATTATATCCCATATACTTAGATATTATTATTTTTAATTGAATAACCAATATTCATCTTCAACCTCCCTCAAATGGGAATGGAATTCATCACTCGTGAGTACGGAGGACTACCACCTTACGGGCCAATGTAATTCATTTTCCATCATAACCTCTCACAACTGAATAGTACGATAAAATTAATATTTATACATTATAAAAATGATATATTTATCCTTATAAAAATATAATATATCATTTAATTTTTTACCTTACCATTCACTGAAAAATGATTATGTAATTCGTGTCTATGTGTGGACTACTACCTCCGTGAAATGTTGTTTTTTTTCATCTCCTCATTGCATGGATAATATAAGTAATTTTAAGGAAATAATATGATATTTAAGATATTGTGATAATTAATGAAAACATAAAATAATACACACCTTATTTCCATAATTATCTTTAAAAAATGGAAATGATACACATTCCTACGAATGACTTGTCATCTCCCATAAAATGGGAAGTGAAGGTATCACTCATGTATATGTACGGCCTAATGTCCCTACGTAGAAATAAAATTCATTTTCAACCACCATGTTTTATAGATGTTTATTATTATATTTTTAATTTTTATATATTATACATATGACATAATTGACCCCTATAATTGTAATATCAAATCTACCTTCATACCTTCTAATTTGTTGGAATACAACAATATCTCTTGTGCATACATATAGACTACCACCTTCACGGAGTGATGTGATTTATTTTTCATTTAATTTTTACTTGGATGGAAATTAGCGTATATTTTATGATTATATAAAACTTATTTGATATAATAATGATTATATAAATCAGAAGTATTATTTACCTTTATTTCATCCCATCTGTTTAAAAATAAAAACGACGTTCATGCATAAGTATGGCTAACATCTCCATGAATGGTGTAACTCGTTTTTTTATCTAAGTATTTTATAGATTACCATAAATAAATATAAAATGAATAAATATTATTTATATATAATCATTTTCATTTTTTAGACTATTTAATAACGAAAAAAGATAAATTAGTGTAACTACCAAACTAAAATATACTAGAAAATGAATCTGTTATTAAACAAAATAGTGACTTTGACAAATAATATCTAATAAATAGGTTATGAAAGATTATTAATAAATAATATATTCTATGATATATAGGATTATTCTTCTTAAATATATTTGTAATAAAACTATAGTTACTATACATGATTTTTGGATACGTACGAAGTAAATTGGACCTGAGGTAAGGGTTTTCTCATCTCACATTTACTTATGTGAAAAATATTCTATATTTAACAATTATTCCTTTAGTATGGTGTATATATATTTCACATGTGAGATATTATATCATTAATGAAATTACCTTCATGGTATTTAATTTTTTATTTTATGTTATTTCTTACATGGGGGATATGATTAAAAAGTTACCAAAGTGGTAAGGGTTTATTTAACAATATAATCATTATTCGGGATTACCTAAATTGGGGTGGTATTTTCTTACATATCCATATTTTCTAAAAATATTTTAAAAATATTTTTACTATCCTTAAATTATATGTTCAAGAAATTTTTATCTATTTTTTAAATTCTTCAAAAAAAAAATAATGGAAACTTCTTATCATTTTCTGAACAATGTAATTTTTTTAGTATTTCAAAAAGTGTAAAAGGAATATTTTTTAACTTATAAGACATAAAGTGAATTTAAAACTATCATGACCACTATATTATTTTAATATTACTATATAATTTTAAAATAATATTTTCAAATAAAATGGTTTCATTAATATGTTAAAAAATTTATATTTAGAAAAATTATTTTCATATAAATAAGGGTATTTTTTCCCAATATATATTCAAGTGGTATCTTCAAAGTATTTTTACCCATGTAAACACCAATTTTGAATCTTATGTTGATGTCTTACTATAATTATATCAGTCACCATATTTCGTTGGATTGTTTATTACCAGTATTTTAGGGGAATGTATTGATATTCTATGTCATTTGTCCATCCAATATGGATAGCTATTGATTTTTAAGATGTATTGATTTAATTATATTATTTGTTCATATAAAGAATGAATTGTACTTTTTATGTGATGGGATGGTCCCACTATAGGTCATAGATTCATCAATATTTCTATAGATACCAATTATATTGTTGTTTGGATGAGTCCTTACCCATTTATTTCAATATATCTTAGAACAAGGCCAAGATGAGGTTTTTATATGTCTTTTCAAAGTCCATTTTGGTATGTTTCACATTTATAAAATTAAAAATTCCCTAATTATGAATTCATTTTAAATGTAATTATTTCATTTTTTATGATATATATGGATGATTTTATATCTCATGTGATTATTTATATGCCATTATTTTTACTATAATTTATTCTATATATAATATTAACTCCTTATTAGATTCATCTGTATTCATTCCATTATTGAGAATCTAAGCTCACCTTTTTATTTGTTATCTTTTCTTAAGGATTTAAAGAAAGGTATTATGGATCATTTCAAGTATGAAAGAATGGTTTTATTTTGTGTGTTATATATTTCAAAAGTTATATGGGAATCATGTTTGTATCTGGTTATTTAATAATATTAAACTATTCAGTCCTTTAGGATGTGATCATTTGTATCTAGTGTGAATTTTATAAAGTAACCATCAGCTCTAGGCTACTCAGGTCGAGTTCATTATAGTAACATTAAAAATAAAAAAAAATTAAAAATAATAATTTTTTAAAAAATATTAACCTTATAATCTTGTAAAGGAAGCTAAAAAAATGGAGTATTCATAATGGTAGGAAATTCAATTCATGATGTATAAGTTAAAAGAAAACATTATTTTCACATGTTTTGGAAAAAAGTAAAAAAAATTACATTGTTCTGAAAAAAAAAGAATATTCCTATTAAAACATTTTTTACAATTTAAAAAATGATTAAAAATTAAATTAAAAATGTTAACGGAATTGTAAAAAACATGTTTAAATTTTTTTAGAAAACATGGATATGAATGCAAAAGGTTTTTTGACCGAAGAGAGAAATGTATTCAATTTTCTTTAAAAACTATTTTTTATATCTTGATAAATTTTGTTGATGATAATGAATGTAAAAAAATTAATTTCCAACAAATAACTATAGGAGAATAAAATTCATGTCTTTATTTAGAGGTAATTATAATATTTCATCATAAAAAACATAAACATAAATAATGAGATTGTAAAAATAAACCCTTTCCACTTTGGTAAATTTTGAATTATAATCCCTATAAACCAAATAACCTTAGATAGATATTTATATTCCATAATTTTCATAAGAATAATCATAAAATAAATTAACTTGTAGTATATGCACCATAAAAAAGAAACAAGTGGTGAATATGTTATGTGTCCCACTAAAATAAAAGTGAGAATAAAATCTCTTAGCTTAGGTCTGTCTTCCTTAGTTCGTGTTAGAACCTATTATATAATAAATATATATTTATTATACATATATTATATAATAATAATCATATATATTACATCATATATGACTTACATATAACCTTTTATCACCCTTTTTCTGAAACCATTTTTTTAATATCACTATTCTCAATGATATTTGTCTCATTTTTCGGGTATGTTCTAGTTCCGTAGTGTTTGTCCCTATATTTTGATCATGGTTACATAACACGCATAATTTTAATAAATATATAAATATAATATATATTCCTTATATACATGTTTATAATAATTCATAAATGATAGAGACAGGTAAATTAATTACACCATTAATAGAGACAGTAGGCCTTACATATACATGAATTCTATTTTTATTTTTTTCAATAGATGAAATGAAAGAAAGATAAATAATGAAACACTATTAAATAATCATTATTATATCATATATTTAAAATATATCATATATATTTACTAAATTTATCCTTATTACCATCCAAGTAAAACAAAAATGAAACACATAACTATATAGAGGTGGTAGTCCGCCTATACACATAATTGACGTAATCATTTTCCAATGATTTTGATTTTAGTAAGGTAGATATTATATTATCATTAAATAATTTTAATTATTTTATAATTGTCATATATGAACATTAAACCCACCATAATACCCATCCATAAAATATGGTGATGAGAAATGAATTGTATCTCTAAATAGAGATGGTAAACCATACGTACACACAAGTGATATTTTTAATTACTATTTTTTTTGAAAAAGGGTGAATAATATGTGGTTTAATAAAAATAATAACATTTAATTAATTTTATTATAATAAATTTAATTTTTTATATAAAGATTTAGTGGAGGTAAAATAAAAATTAAAAACAATGTGATGGGTTAAAGAAACTAAATCTTCTTTGAAATAACTCATTTATATCTCCTATTAAGGAATCTAGGTGTAGCACCCCGCCCGGGTGTGACACAGTAGTTCCCCAATCTAGTTTTCTATGTGACGCCAAGTGTGAATCCCCATATGAAAGATGCTTCTGACAAGTAGTGAGGGTCTAATATCAGTCATGGCGAGACTATACCCTATTTATCAAAGTAGCACAATAATAATAATAAAGAAAAAAATACCCAAATGATATAACCAATAATCCACCAAACTAGTATCACATGGTTACCAAAATAGTAAAATAAATGATCCAAACTAAACTATAGATATGTAATTCCAAATGTGTGTCAAGTGTCAATATGACAAACCCAAAATAAAAAAAGACACTAACAACTCCCAAGGGAGTCCTAACACCCCATCTGGTTCCCCCATCCATGATCTATCCTATATCTTACATATAATAATTGATTATTTCCCTTAATATAATCTACGACTATGAAATTTATTCGGGTACCAATCAGGGAGACCAAGTAGGGTTAGAGTACAACTTATTAGGCCACCACCAAAGGTGTCTAAAATAATATTTAGTAAAACAATGTATATAGTTTTATAGAGAAATAGCTACAAGAAATAATGTAACAAAAATTACATTTATAAAATTACTCTTTATTTAACCACATATCTCCCCTGGTTCCCAAGGACACAAAAATCTCAATACCTACTTTTACCTATGTCAAAGTGTGGAACATATCATATATTTAGTTCACAATTCAATAAAACACATGGGAAATCCTTGTCCATGTCATTTGAATTCATTATAATATCTAATTATAACCATAGTCCAATGCTAATATCATGGGTTTAGGACATCATTTCTTGCACCCTATGGGTATTTGGATCATCGGTCCCTATCCCACACCCCAGGGGTATTAGGAGCATCAGTCTCTACCCCTATTCAATATTATTATCATTCATTCATTATTAACTCTATGTGTATTTGGATCATTAGTTTGTGTCCCACACTCATATATCAATCAATCACATATAACATATCTATCACAGTATCAAATATATCACAGTGTCACATGTATTACTTTATCACAATTAATTAATTCACTAATTAATCAATCTAACTCAACAATTTCATATTAATTTAATTATATTAATTAATTAATCACATCAATTCCCTTAATTAATTCAATAATTAATTAATCTCATTAATTCAATTAATAAATCTAATAATTAATTAATCACATCAACTAAAATAATTTATTCAACAATTAATTAATACCATCAATTCCATTTATTAATTAAAAAAATAATTAATCCCATCAACAATACTATAATCACAAAAATATACATTATTAAATTCAACAATTATTTAATCCAATTCAAACAATTACACAATCAACTCAATCTCTATTAATTAATACAACAATTAATTGATCCAATTTATTTAATTTCGTAATCAAAACATTATCCATTAATTAAATAAATAAATAATCTAATTTCACAATCCCAATATCCACATAATTAATTTAATAATTAATTATTCTAATTCAATCAATTCAATATCTCGAATTTCATAGTCCCTTAATTAATTAATTTAGAAAATTAATTAAATCAATTTAAGAAACCTAGTTGTTAATAATCTAATAAGAATTTATACAATTAAATACATGTAATACTAATTAATACTTTGGGATTTGAATAATAGACCTCCTAACATAAATTTAATTATAAATACACACCAATAAAAATCCCCAATTTGAACTAGATAGGTCAAAACCATAATGAAGAAAATGGTCTCGATCTGAAACAAAGATCTAAGATCAAACGAATCAAGATATAACAACCCCAAATCAAGAACTATAATTAATAGTTGATAAAAATCCCTCTTTTATCCGATAAGAGTAGTGAGAGAGAGCGATATCTAAATGGGAATAAAACACATACTCAAAGTGGCAGATTTGAAAATCCAGCATTTCAATTATGAGAAACGGAAGTCATATGGATTATAATTCATCTGAGAGCCTCAGAAAATTGTAGTAATTATTTTTAGATGGATTATGTGTTATTATGGATTAATATCAGGGATTATGTATGTTAAATCTAATTTTATGGGGATTTAATATTTTTGTGCCTGGTTTCTGGTATGGGTCACACGGTTTCTCTTAATGGTAACCCCAACTGTGCACCTCACCTAGGGGTGTCACACATTTTCTATTAAGAGAGCACACAGTTTATCAAATGGTGTTCAAATAATGAATTCCTTAATACATTAAGTGTTAATGGTTTTTGGATTGGATGCACGGTTTGGGAAAATTGTGCACCAACAATGCACTGCCCCATTGCCCTCCAAAAACATTAATTCTTCACCCAAGAACACCTATGATAAAACCTAAAAAAAATATTCCCAATAGGAGGAAAAATAATAACTGAAAACAAATTTAGACATCTCCAAAAAAAGGTTGATCTCTTACAATCTCACCACCTTATAATTGCTCATCCTAGAGCTTTACACCCAATCATCACTATGATTATGAATCAGAATGATTGGGCCACTAAGACCACATATATGATTCTCTTTCCCAATATTACCCCAACACATTCCCTTGTTTTTGTAATACTTGAACTATTGGTACATCCTTTCCCTACAATATTTTCTCACTACTATCCAACACTTGTATTATATTCTTCTGAAGACACGTCTATATCAAGATCAAAATCACACAAATTAATTACCTGACAAGGCTTGGGGTGATACCGCCAAAGTTTTGAAACATTGAATACATCAATCACAATATTATATCTATATGTATGATCTCGTTGGTATACCATCGGCCCAATTATCTCTACAACATCAAATGGTCCAATAAACCTACATGGTAGCTTTGTATACCTTTGTATCTTATAGTGTCCCAATATAGGAGACACCCAAAGGAATACATGATAACTATCTTCAGAATATAGGGTTCATCATCTTTCATCAAACGACTTATTTCTACTCTGAGCCATATTTATACCTTTAAGAATCAGTTTAACTAGCTTCGACGACTCATGTATGAGACTCAGTCCCAACAATTTTGACTCACCTGACTCTATCCATCACGGAGGTGATCTTCATGGCCTACCATAAAGATCCTTATTTATTTCCATCTGAATAGTTTCCTAAAAACTATAATTATAAGAGAACTCCATTGATTCTAGGTTCTTATCCAAGGACCTAACAAAGTCTACGACACACACCTAAATATTATCCTCAAGCACCTATATAGTACTTTTTTATTTCCCATATGTCTGTGGGTAGAATGTTTTACTCAATGAAACATATGTACCATGCACCTTCTATATGCCCTACCTGAAGAATGAAGTAAAACCCGATTCATGATCTTAAACTGTCCTATGTGGCATCCCACATAAATTAACTCTCTATTGAACATACATTCCTCCCAAATAATCCAGTAAGAAATTCTCACGTACCAGAAAGAAATGCGCTACCTTTTTCAAACGGTCTACAATCACCCAAATAGTTTCATTCTTTCGTCATTTCTTCCGAATTCCCACCACAAAGTCCAATTAATGTCATCCCACTTCTATTATATAATAGTAAATGACTATATGAAACCACCATGTTTTTTATCCTTGTCTTTTACCTGTTGATAGGTATAACATCGTGTCCTGAACCCTGTTATATTGTTTTTCTTGCTCGGCCACCAAAATAGTCATCATAGGTCATGGTACATTTTGGTCACCCATAGTATAAGAGCCCACTTTGAGGCATTAAATTCAAGAATTAGCTCCTCTAACATACTATTAGGAACAACAACTAGATTCTGGACATAAATTCTCTCATACTCATATATTCTCCAAACAGAAGATGACTCCCCACCTTCTAGGATTTCCCTCCAGGAAAAACATTCTAGATCTTGATATTGAATTTCCTCAATCCAACTAAAAAGTTTATACTCCACTAAATATGATATGAGATTATTCTAATCCTTACATCCTTAAACCACAACATGCATCTCATCAAGTAAGTTCATCAATTCCACTCAACACTAGACTCCTGAACTGCCTGAGTCATAGTTTTCCTATTCAATGTGTCAGAAACATTGTTTCCCTTTCTGGTTGTATATGATATCTCAAAATCATATCATAGTATATACTCAACCCATCTCCACTTTCATATATTCTAATGTCATTGGTAAAGATAAAAATCAATATCTTGTGAACTTTATACACATAAAACATTTCTCTTAATATATAATGTCACCCGCACTTCAAATAATAAACCACAACATAGGTTGTGCTAGGGTAATTCCTATCATGTGACCACAACTATATATACCCATACACCACAACTTGATCTCACTTCATCAACACAGCTCCCAGCCCAATCCAAAAATCATCACAAAACACCTATTCTCCATTGTTGGTTTGGTTAGGATCAAAAATTTAGTCGATGTCAAGCGCTTCTTCAACTCCTAGAATGAATTATCACATGATTATGACCAATAAAACAAAACCCTATTCTTGTTTTATATCTAAAGGGGTGATTAAAATGGAAAATGTCCTATATTAACTTCTAATAGAATCCATCTAAACCTGGAAGGCTTGGTATATGGAAGTATTTCTTGGGATACTCTCAAAAAGTCAATACATGAACCCTCTCTGAGTCCACTGGCGCACCTTCCTATGAAATAATGTGACCTAATATGTGTACTCGATCAATCTATAATTGACACTTCGATATCTAGGAATATGTTTGATTATATATAAGTGTACTCAGTACATTGTCAATATTTTGTTCATGATCATCATGATTCTTAGAGTACACCAATATGTCATCCTCAAATACAAAAAAAAATGATCCAGGTACTGATTGAATATTCTATTCATCAATTCCATAAACACTACTGTTGTATTTGTGAGCCCTAATTGCAACACAATGAACTCATAGAGGCCATAACTGCTTCTAAAATCATCCCTGGATATATCAAGTCTAACTCTCAACTGATGATACCATGATCTAAAGTAAATATTTGAGAAAAAACATGCTCCTCTTAACTAGTCAAATCGATAGTTGATACGCAAAAGAGGATATCAGTTCATCAATTTCATTCAGTTCAACTTCTATTAATTAACACATAAGCGTAGAGTCTCATCATCCTTATTTGAAAACAAAACAATAGAACCACAAGGAGACATAATTGGATGGATAAATCACTTATCCTCTAACTAGTCCAGTTGATTCTTGAGCTCCTGACACTCTATTTTTGTTATTTTGTATGGTGGAATTAAAAATGGCTCACCCCAAGAATTGGATCAATGGTAAATTAAAAATCCCCCTTAGGTTAAAACCCACATAATTCTTCCAAAAACATATCCTAAAACCTATCCACTGTGTGTGGCAAGACATCATGCTTCCAAAAATCTTTTCCAGTAAAAGACATTAAACCTGGGTGGTAATATCCCCATGTTTCTAGTGAAATTTCCCTACACAGCCCATATAGATGTCCCATTATAAAAGGTGAAAATATTTTTCTCCCTTATGAGACATAAAGGTCACTCTACTATGGTAACAGTCTATGTGGGTTCGATATGCTATTTACCAGTACATACCAAAAAAATAGTTCAAATCCTAAGATGTTAAGGATGTAAAGATTGTAACAAGCAGATATTATAATATATATATTCTTTTAATTTCTTTGATGTCTTTTGTTTCATACTACAAAAAGATTATTTTTTCTATACAAAACATTGTATTATCTTGAAGTATACGCAACAATATACTTGGCTTGTGTTGAACACAAGATTGATCTTCTTCAATATCTTGTGTTTTACGCAATACCGAGTTTCCCTAAACAATAATATATTATTAAAATATTATTATTTAATGGGATATAAACTGGCTGTTATGAATAGTATTAACCAAAGTTTTTAATTTTATATAACATTCAAATTCATATTATGTATTTTCTAGAACATTATATAAGAACAAATTTTATTTTTCGTATAAAAGAAGGTTTTTTCAAAAAATGTTATTTTGACGCCTTTTGATTGAACACCAATTTTAAATATAGGTTTTGAAATTTGTATAAGTTCAATTTGGAAAAATAAACAACTTATTTTGAATCGGGGTATAATATTTTACTTTGGATGAATTTTAGTTTTTTTTCTGATAACTTTCATATTTTCATAAATAGTAAAAATACAATAAATTTTAATTGAAAACAACTTCTTTTATCAAAATAATTTATATGGTTTAAATATACTATTGAATGGTTTTAAAGTATAAATAGAATATATTTTTATAATTTAACATTATTTAATTCATTTTCATTAATTATAAATTAAATTCATATGTAAAAACATATCAATATTTTGTAATATTTTAACATTTAAACCCAACCCTATTTTTTTCATTATGGAAACGGGATTAATTTTAAATTAATGAATGAAACATATGTGTTTTGAATTTTGAAAAATGGATTCTAATTTTGGAATCAGTGTGTCCATATTATTTTAATAGGATAATTTTATTTTTTTGATATTATGATTAGTAACAACAGTTATTTTCATTTAATGCAGTCAAAGATAAATTGAGTAAATTAGTGTAACAAAAAATAATATAAGGACAATAAAATTATCAAAAAACATTGAAAAACCTATTTGATTAATATAATTCTACCCTTAACATACTGGGTTCAAAACATAGTCATTTAATGTTCACTTGACATTGAAAATTAAACAGATTTTAATAAAACCAATGAATCTGACTAAATATCAAACAAACATTTCTTATAATTATAATAATTTTAATATAGGGTTAACCATGTGATCTCTTTGAAAATAAATAGTAAATTGAAGGATAAAAAATTATCTACATCATCTTAATTTACTTTTAATTTTAAACAAATAAATAAATACCTTCAAGTCTTATTCTTTGATGATCTAAAAATTAATTAATTGATAAGAAATCAATGAAACAATTTTTAATAAAATCATATTAACCTAAAAAGGTCCAAAAACATGTCCAAATATTATTGGTCTATTATATCATCACCATAATAATCCAAAGTTCATGAAAGTGACCATTTGGAGTCTTATTGAATAGATTATGACCTTTATATTATTTTATTTAAAGTAATTCCAAAGTAGTCACATTACAAATTTAATAAGTATTACATTTGTAATGTCAGTTTTTAAAGCATATAAATTCAATTACATATATTATCATGAAATATATTAAATTTATCTTAATTTTAGTATTTTATTTTTCATTTTTACTCAAAAAATAAGTATATTAAATAATTACCCAATATCATTGTAGTAATTATATTATTAATAGAGATATCAAAAAAATTTATTAAAAGTATTAAAATAAATAAATTTTGGATAATTAGTATGTCCAATTAATTTTATAGATACCATTTACCTATTATTAATATAATAAAATAGTTTTTTTAAATTTAACTTGTTATCTTAATATTTTTAAATATCAATAAATTGAATAGTTCCCAAATTGATACTACTGATTATTTATCTAAATAGTGTCTTATAAAATTATTTAGAAATAATAAAACATTTTTAGAAATATATAATAATTATTATGTGGTTATAAATGTTCTAAATTATTTATTTAAGATATATGTTATGTCAAATAAGTAAATAATTTACCCTTTTATTGTTGAAATATTTTTTAACCAAGTTAAAATGGAAAAGAATAACTAAATGTTAAAATGAAAAGATAATGTTTTAATGAAAATATAAACTTATCTAAAATGTATTGGTTCATGATATTACAACCCTATATAAACATTTATTTAAAATTTTGACATTTTAGTGTCTTTTGAGTGGGGTTTCAGAATATTATAAATTACTATTTTTGAGGTTTCCAAAAGTGCCCATCTGGTCAACGATTAAAGGGCACCTCCTCCCTCATTTCTCTAAAACTCATTATGCCTTAAATATAGTCCATAATCTTAAAATTTCTCTTATAAACTTCTCTAGTTACATTATATAGGTTCTGTTCTTCCCAAAAGACCAACTCTAGTTCCATTAAGGGGAGATCTAAAGAGAGCACGTCAAAGAAGAGGTAATCTTCACTACCGATTCTTTCATATTTATTTCATCTTCTACTTAAAATTCATGTGTTGTTTAATTATAGATTAATAAATCTGTTATAAATTATATACTGAGACGTTATTATAATAATGAAACAACCATTTTCCAATTTTCTATCCATCCTAAGAAAAATGAAACCACCACGCGTGCATACGTATGACTTACCGTCTGCACGTCGTCATGAAATTTCTTTTTTACCACCACCATACATGGATGGGTATAAAAATAGATGTAATTCATATATATGACTATTATAAAAGTTATAATTATTCTTATATATATTACACCATTTAATTCAACATCATTCAAGAAATATGGGAATGATATCATCGCTCGTGCGTACGTACGGCCAACCATCTCCACGACGCAATGAGATTCATTCTCAACTTTAACCATTAAAGAATTATTATAAAGAATATATAATAAATAAGAATTAAATATATTACATAATAATTCGACCATATTTGTGTATATATATGTTTCATTTACTTACTTCCATTCAATGCAATAAGAAAATGGAAACAGCGTTCATGCGTATATACAACCTACTACTTCCCTAAACGGTGTATTCCATTTATGGTATATATAGATTATATTTATTTATATAATAAATATATATCATATATAAATAATTTTTTAAATTATTGAATTAATTAAAACATGATATAATTAATAATATCAAGAATAACATATAAAAACACGTATGATAAATAAAACGATTATTACACAAAATGTTGGTTAAACTTTGAATTGAAAAATTAATGGGTAATATAAATTAATAAGTGAAATATATGATATCATAAATATTATTATGATTTTATAGATAGTTAATACTATTTTTAAACCCACTGTACAGGATTTTTGGACATATATGAAAGAAATCAGACCTATGTTTAGGGATAATTTTTCAATATCATTTTTATCTAAAATTATTTATACGTAAGTATTTACTAGGGATTCATTTATCATCCATGTCTATGTTTTCTATAAATATTTTCCTAAAATTTTTACTAATCTTCCATGTATTATTATAGTCATTTTTACCCATTTTTTACTTTTACTACATGGTTTGAAATGAATCTTTATATTGTTTATCATACGAGTTACTTTTTAAATTCTCCGACAAAAGTACGAGGATAATGTTTTTTAACTTATACAACATGAACAGATTTTTACATCTTCATAACACCTTATTTCCATGGAGATTCCCCTATAATATTTCAATTTTATTTTCAACTAAATTATTTTCTTATAAAATTTCACATTATTTTGATTAAAGAAAACATTTTTGATGAAAAAATTATATTTTCCTAAAAAATTATGTTTTAAGTGTTTTATCGAAATTATTTTCCATCTAATATGACATATGGTAATGTTAATATACCTATTATAAGGCCCCAGCCTTAAACCTTACTTAATATTGAATTAAATGAATAATTCTCATTGAGGATCTTTTCAGGTTTAGAGTTTTAGAGAATTAGAACATAACTATTACATCTTAAAAGATTACAAAGTAGACACTTCTACTAAGTCTCCATAAAATAAAAACTCTTAAAAAGAAAGATGTCTAGATTCCATGTTTTAGATAGCATGACATTCCCTTGATCCCATCCTTGACCTTATTCCACTTTAAGTCCTGTGAAAAACATTTCGAAAAACTTGGGGTGAGCATAAAAAGCTCAGTAAGGGATACAAAAAGAATGAAAACTGTTAGTTTTTCAAACATCAAGTAAACCATGTATACTATATCAAAGTAATACCTTCACCTTCATGAAGTAGTAAAAAAAATCTTCACTGAATAAAGTATCATTACTTACCTTTTTGTAACCAAAGGATTACCATAAAACCCATATAAAGAACACATAGAATATATAAAGGTAACTTGGGACATAAACATACTTAAGTGGAATAACCATACGGTTGACTTCCACACATATCACTTAATGGAATAGCCATACGGCCAATTTCCATACATACTTAATGGAATATCCATACAGCCGACTTCCATACCCAATGCATTGGAGGTTATAACGTAACCACCCGTCCTGGTATTCACGGCACCACCCGTCATATGGTTTATAACGTAACCACCCGTTAAAATGTCTAAGTACCAGTATAAAATCATAAAACATAAAACCAATATAAAGGAATGATAACATTTCCACATTTCAATCGCAATATATCATAAATATATTGACATAATAGAATCCTTTTTCAAAACCATTTTCAATACCAAAATACATAAAAGAGTATATGGTATTTATTTTATTCTAAAAACATTATGGCTTGTTGAGAAAGCCAAAGACCAAATAATACTCGCGGCGGCGGAAAAGGTCGTTGTCACCGCGTACGTAAAAAAACATTCATTTTTTTCGTTTAGTAAAACGCTTCGTAGAAAAAGATTCCTTTTGTATAAAAGTAAAATTCAAAGGGGTTTATACACCGTATAAAAGAAAGTTGTGTATAAAACGAAATATGCCTCAATGAAAGGAGATTGAGACGAAGTCCCTTACCTCGGGTCCGACTTGACTCGATCGTTCTTTAACGTCCTGAATAATAAACTTGAGTTAATTTATACTTGATTAAGAACCTTTTTAAAGTTCATTATTCCTTTTATATCACTTATTGCCATGTTATAAACATTATCTAACCATTTAAGTTAATAATGTTTGTTTTGTCAATATTTGGTTCTTAAGTCGAAAGTGGACTTCTTACAATTACATGTTGTTTGTGTGGTCAAAGGTTCTTTATATCCAGAATGACATTCCTGATTTGGATATCATATATATTATATATATCCATAATATACATGTATTTATAATATTACATAATCATTTAGAGGTAAGAAATGAAATGCACCGTTCATGGAGACGGTAAGCCGTACGTACGCATGAACGCTACTTTCATTTCTTTGTCATATTAATGGAATTAAAACTAAATGAGAGGTATGTATATTTTAATTCCAGAATTATATTCATCATTTAGATATATCATTCATTATATATATCCATTATATACATGTACTTTTAATAGTATATTACATTTGGGGATAAGAAATGAAATGCGCCGTTCATGGAGACGGTAAGCCGTACGTACGCATGAACGCTACTTTCATTTCTATGTCATAATTTAATGGAAATAAATAATAATGATATAGAGGTATATTATAATTCCAGTATAACATCATATATAAAAACTTTAAACCCATCCTTTAAACGTCCCACATATGGCATTAACGAATCACATCACTTTGAGGGGGCGGTAGTCCGCACTTCCTTAAATGAAGATATCGTGTTTACCCATAATGGAAACCATAAAGGTATGCCCAAAATGAAAAATACAGAAGCTTAAAGAAAACATAAACATATTATATATCATATATAAAAATAGTGACATCATAATGGCCACCTTTGAAGGTGTTAAATGAGTATTGAACAATCATCGTTTCGGGAGGCAGAATTTCGTCATCCACGGAAACCGTATGTTCTTTAACCATTTGATGTAGTTTTGTGAGAGTGTAGCTCGAATAAATCTTATAACAACATCCTAGTATATTTAATATACTGGTGTTGTTACAAAATAAGTAAATAAAAAGAGTTTAGGGGGTTGGAGAAGCAAAATAAAACAAATGAACATGAGAGAATGAATTACCTTTAAAAGTGTAACTCCTTTTGATTTGAGCCAAAAGGCTTCCTTTGAAAGGCTTATGCCCAAAGGGAATCCTCTAGAATGAGGAGAGGGATGTGGAGAGAGTAAATGGGCAGGGTTTGGCCGAGCCAAAGGATTGAGGAGTGTGTGAAATGAGGTAGAGGTGGGGGCCTTTTATAAGAGGAGAGGAGGAGCACTTTTGGAAAGTAAAGAAATATTACTTTATTTGAAAATGTGTTTCGGTTTTAAAAGGTCCCACATTGATATAATTCGTGGATAATGTGATAAGGGTTCGAAATCCACTCATCCAATTGGTTTTGGCCATGTGTAGGTTTTATATTTTTCATTATCTTTCCATTTTATTTAAATCGTCAAATAATGATGTCATCGCTGCATCATTATTATGTCATATATAATATAATTTATTTAATGTCTAAAAATTATAAAAAAACTACTATGATGTAGGAAATATTTTTATCTTTCCAATGACTATTTATAATCAAAAATCTGATCTTTATAACCCCATGTAAAAATTGTTTTTGTAAAACATATTATGTTTGTGTCATTTTTACCTTCACATTAAATAAAAAGTTATTTATGTCATTTCCCAACAAAAATGTCCACATGGGGTCCCCAAGTCGACCAATGGCTTGTCTTGGTCGGCAATGACACAACCAATAAGGTTTGTACATGTGTCTAGGTCATTTTATATTATTAAATCATTATTTATACCTTAAACTACCCTAATTACCACTAATCGCGATTAAGAACTTAATAAGTTACTATTCACCAAAAAAATTATTTTTATCCCATTGAACCAAATTTTACTTCTTAATGACAACCATGTATGTCGGATTTTTGAAATTCAAAACACAATGATGGAAAAATTTCATTTAAATGGAAAATCAGTCTTTATAAGTACCACTTAGTGGTTTCATTATTCATCAAAAATTGAAGTTTTTCAGAAAATTACCAAAAATTCACCCTAATCTATATTTGATATTACGAATTCAAAAATGAAGTCTATTTTAAAAAATTCAAAACATATAAGTCACATTAATTAATTTAATAATTAATTCCCACTGTCAGAGCAAATAGCGTGTTTTTATGAAACAATAAGTATCAAAAGATTGACACTAGTTTAAGTCCGATTTCAAAGTGAAATTAATTCCAACAACCACTATTGGATTCAATGGTAAAAATATTTTCTAATTTAACTTTAAAACCAATTCAAAAGATAATATAATCATATAAATAAATTAGATTAAAAAGAGGTTTTGAATTAAAATGCAACATTTTACACTATTCATTAAAAAAAAGAACTTTATCAGAAAGGTACCAAAAATTTACACAAAGTAAATTTTGATGTCCCGATTCTAAAGAAGAGTTATATTTGGTCCAAATAATGTTTAAGAGTGAACAAAACTATATTTAATGATGGTTCAACGTCAAAAGGTGATAAGTGGACCTTTCGTGAAAATTAGGGTATAAATGCCTAAAATTGAACTCTTTCCGTATTTTAAGCCTTTATATTTTATTGGGTAAATGTAAAAACATTTAAAAACATATATAATCATATTTTAGTTATTTCTATCCATTCCCGCCAGTACAACGGCTACTCGTTAACTAACATTTAAAATAATATTATTTTATTACTTGTGTGCAACGTAAGTTTTCAAAGAAACTCATCGTTGCGTATCGGGTACGCTATCGAACATAGCAACCCCTTTAAAATAAAATTAATATTTAATTCATAAATATTAATAAATATGAAAATTCTTTATTCTTTATTTACCTGGGATGTTACATCCTTCCCCCCTTTTGGGAATTGCGTCCTCGCAATTTTATTCACTTATCAAAATAAGTGGGGGTATTTATCCCTCATAGCATTTTCAGATTCCCACGTTGCCTCTTCAATCACATGGTTTTTTCACAAAACCTTTACCTGATGAATCACCTTATTCCGTAACACTTGCTCCCTATGGTCAAGAATCTGGACCGGTTGTTCCTCATAAGATAGGTTCTCTTCCAACTGAACTACCTCTGGACTCAAAACATGAGATGGATCTGGCATATACTTTCTCAACATTGAAACGTGAAAAACATTGTGTACCTGAGATAAACTCAGAGGTAAAGCCACCTGGTATGTAACTGATCCAACTCTCTCCAGAATTTCATATGGTCCAATGAACCTTGGACTCAACTTTCCTTTCTTACCAAATCTCATCACACTTTTCCAAGGATAAACCTTGAGAAAAACATGATTACCTACCTCGAAAGATAGATCCTTCCTCCGGTTATCCGCATAACTCTTCTGCCTGCTCTGAGCTGTTCTCATGTGTTTTCTGAATCAACTGAACTTTTTCTGCCATCTCTTCTACCAATTCTGGTCCCATCAGCTTCCTTTCACCCACTTCATTCCAGAATGCTGGAGTTCGACACCGCTTCCCATATAATGCCTCAAATAGTGCCATCTGTATACTGGAATGAAAGCTGTTATTATAAGAAAATTCAACCAAAGAAAGATGTTGGTCCCAACTTCCCTGATAATCCATATAATAAGCTCGTAGCATATCCTCCAATGTCTGGATTGTTCGTTCTGACTTCCCATCTGATTGAGGATGAAAAGCTGTACTAAAATTTAATTCAGTACCCAACGAACTATGAAGGCCTTTCCAAAATTTAAAAGTAAACCTGGGATCACGATCCAATACAATGGAGAGAGGAACTCCATGTAACCTGACTATCTCTTTAAGATACAGACGGGAAAGTTGATCAAGAGAGAAAGTATCTCGTATAGAAAGGAAATGAGTAGATTTGGTCAAGCGATCAACAATAACCCAGATTGCATTATTACCTCGAGATGTCCTCGGTAATCCCACAACAAAGTCCATGGATATGTTTTCCCATTTCCACTCTGGCACTGGTAAAGGCTGAAGCATTCCTTTCAGTAACTGCCGCTCTGCTTTAACCTGTTGACATGTCAAACACTTCACAGTAAAATCAGCAATGTCTCTTTTCATTCCATCCCACCAGTAATACTCCCGCAGATCTCTGTACATCATAGTACTGCCAGGATGAACTGAAAACGGGGAACTATGAGCCTCACATAACAACTCATTCTTCAACTGTGAATCACAAGGCACACATAACCTCTTCCCAAACCTCAAAACAAAAACTTATCCAAGAACTCATGGAAAATTTTATTCATAAGGTCCATGAATACAGCAAGTGCATTGGTTAACCCAAAAGGCATAACTACAAATTCATAATGGCCATATCTAGTACGGAACGCAGTCTTCGGAACGTCTGCTTCTTTTACTTTCAACTGATGGTACCCCGACCTCAAGTCAATATTCGAAAAATACTGAGCTCCCTGGAGCTGATACCACTTCATTCGATGGCCCAACATCTGCTGAAGTTGTTGCAAATGATTTTACCACCCCTTTCTGCTTGTAGTATAACTGCTTCCCATCACTCAAGCTCTTTGTCGGACACTCGTCTGCATAATGACCCATTTCATTACACTTAAAACATCTTACCGTTGGCTTTTCATTTCCTGCTTGATCATCTTCCTTACAGTTACGATCAATATGAACAGACTTACCACACCGAAAGCACTTACCAGACTTGGATAAACATTCTCCAGGATGCATTTTACCACACTTCTCACAGGATGGATATTTGGTTTTCTTACCTCCTTGCTTCTTTGATGAATTCTTCCCCTTTTCCTGCCAACTAGACCTCTTATTCTTTTGTTTGTCATAGAACACCTGATCATCGGCAAACTCCATTTCTACCTTCTCCGCACATCGAACAAGTTTTTCATAACTTTTGAATTCACGAGAAGCTAAATCCCTTCGATACTTTGGCTTTAACCCTGAGTAAAAACGGTTTATTTTACTATCAAGATCTCGTATGAAGTTTGGAGAATACCTTGCCAATCGAGTGAACGTTTCTTCATAAGCAGCCACTGAATCATCCTCCTGCCTCAATTATAGGAACTGTTTTTCCATCCTAAGACGAACCACCTTAGGAAAATACTTCTCAAGAAACATACCTTTGAATTCATCCCAGTCAAGAGCATCAATCTCACCGGCGTCCCTGATATTTTTAACCATAGACCACCACTGATCTTATTCACCTTCAAAACGGTAAACAGCAAGACTAACCTTTTGATGTTCTGAACACCCCATGACATCAAAAATCTTCTCCAGTGCTTTAATCCACCCTTCAGCTTGCACAGGGTCAGATGATCCTCTGAATGATGGGGGATGTTGCCTCATGAAATGTTCCACCACTGACATGTTCCTCTGTGGTTGATCTGGATGATCTCGTGCATGGATACCACCACCATTTATAGCCTGAGTCAACTGTGCCATCACTGCAACAAACTGTTCAGTTCCGATTCTGACCATATCAGGTTGCTGATTTGGAAGGTTATCTTTATCCTGATGTCGTCCCAACATAGCTGCTTTTTTTTCTCTGCGGAAAGCCATTCTGAACAAAGAAATATATTAGGTGAAGCAACATGGTAATCCGTAAATGCTATATCATTTCAATCATATTATAATTTAACACTTTTCTAACTCCTAAAGTTGTCTAAACCGACCTCTGATACCAACTATAAGGCCCCAGCCTTAAACCTTACTTAATATTGAATTAAATGAATAATTCACATTGAGGATCTTTTCAGGTTTAGAGTTTTAGAGAATTAGAACATAACTATTACATCTTAAAAGATTACAAAGTAGACACTTCTACTAAGTCTCCATAAAATAAAAACTCTTAAAAAGAAAGATGTCTAGATTCCATGTTTTAGATAGCATGACATTCCCTTGATCCCATCCTTGACCTTATTCCACTTTAAGTCCTGTGAAAAACATTTCGAAAAACTTGGGGTGAGCATAAAAAGCTCAGTAAGGGATACAAAAAGAATGAAAACTGTTAGTTTTTCAAACATCAAGTAAACCATGTATACTATATCAAAGTAATACCTTCACCTTCATGAAGTAGTAAAAAAAAATCTTCACTGAATAAAGTATCATTACTTACCTTTTTGTAACCAAAGGATTACCATAAAACCCATATAAAGAACACATAGAATATATAAAGGTAACTTGGGACATAAACATACTTAAGTGGAATAACCATACGGTTGAATTCCACACATATCACTTAATGGAATAGCCATACGGCCAATTTCCATACATACTTAATGGAATAGCCATACGGCCGACTTCCATACCCAATGCATTGGAGGTTATAACGTAACCACCCGTCCTGGTATTCACGGCACCACCCGTCATATGGTTTATAACGTGACCACCCGTTAAAATGTCCAAGTACCAGTATAAAATCATAAAACATAAAACCAATATAAAGGAATGATAACATTTCCACATTTCAATCACAATATATCATAAATATATTGACATAATAGAATCCTTTTTCAAAACCATTTTCAATACCAAAATACATAAAAGAGTATATGGTATTTATTTTATTCTAAAAACATTACGGCTTGTTGAGAAAGCCAAAGACCAAATAATACTCGCGGTGGCGGAAAAGGTCGTTGTCACTGCGTACGTAAAAAAAACATTCATTTTTGTCGTTTAGTAAAACGCTTCGTAGAAAAAGATTCCTTTTGTATAAAAGTAAAAGTCAAAGGGGTTTATACACCGTATAAAAGAAAGTTGTGTATAAAACGAAATATGCCTCAATGAAAGGAGATTGAGACGAAGTCCCTTACCTCGGGTCCGACTTGACTCGATCGTTCTTTAACGTCCTGAATAATAAACTTGAGTTAATTTATACTTGATTAAGAACCTTTTTAAAGTTCATTATTCATTTTATATCACTTATTGCCATGTTATAAACATTATTTAACCATTTATGTTAATAATGTTTGTTTTGTCAATATTTGGTTCTTAAGTTGAAAGTGGACTTCTTACAATTACATGTTGTTTGTGTGGTCAAAGTTTCTTTATATCCAGAATGAAATTCCTGATTTGGATATCATATATATTATATATATCCAGAATATACATGTATTTATAATATTACATAATCATTTAGAGGTAAGAAATGAAATGCACCGTTCATGGAGACGGTAAGCCGTACGTATGCATGAACGCTACTTTCATTTCTTTGTCATATTAATGGAATTAAAACTAAATGAGAGGTATGTATATTTTAATTCCAGAATTATATTCATCATTTAGATATATCATTCATTATATATATCCATTATATACATGTACTTTAATAGTATATTACATTTGGGGATAAGAAATGAAATGCACCGTTCATGGAGACGGTAAGCCGTATGTACGCATGAACGCCACTTTCATTTCTATCTCATACTTTAATGGAAATAAATAATAATGATATAGAGGTATATTATAATTCCAGTATAACATCATATATAAAAACTTTAAATCCATCCTTTACACATCCCACATATGGCATTAACGAATCACATCACTTTGAGGGGGCGGTAGTCCGCACTTCCTTAAATGAAGATATCGTGTTACCCATAATGGAAACCATAAAGGTATGACCAAAATGAAAAATACAGAAGATTAAAGAAAACATAAACATATTATATATTATATATAAAAATAGTGACATCATAATGGACACCTTTGAAGGTGTTAAATGAGTATTGAACAATCATCGTTTCGGGAGGCAGAATTTCTCCATCCACGGAAACCGTATGTTCTTTAAGCATTTGATGTAGTTGTGTGAGAGTGTAGCTCGAATAAATCTTATAACAACATCCTAGTATATTGTAGATACTGGTGTTGTTACAAAAGAAGTAAATAAAAAGAGTTTAGGGGGTTGGAGAAGCAAAATAAAACAAATGAACATGAGAGAATGAATTACCTTTAAAAGTGTAACTCCTTTTGATTTGAGCCTAAAGGCTTCCTTTGAAAGGATTATGCACAAAGGGAATCCTCTAGAATGAGGAGAGGGATGTGGAGAGAGTAAATGGGAAGGGGTTGGCCGAGCCAAAGGCTTGAGGAGTGTGTGAAATGAGGTAGAGGTGGGGGCCTTTTATAAGAGGAGAGGAGGGGCACTTTTGGAATGTAAAGAAATATTACTTTATTTGAAAATGTGTTTCGGTTTTAAAAGGTCCCACATTGATATAATTCGTGGATAAGGTGATAAGGTTTCGAAATCCACTCATCCAATTGGTTTTGGCCATGTGTAGGTTTTATATTTTTCATTATCTTTCCATTTTATTTAAATCGTCAAATAATGATGTCATCGCTGCATCATTATTATGTCATATATAATTTAATTTATTTAATGTCTAAAAATTATAAAAAAAATACTATGATGTAGGAAATATTTTTATCTTACCAATGACTATTTATAATAAAAAATCTGATCTTTATAACCCCATGTAAAAATTGTTTTTGTAAAACATATTATGTTTGTGTCATTTTTACCTTCACATTAAATAAAAAGTTTTTTATGTCATTTCCCAACCAAAATGTCCACATGGGGTCCCCAAGTTGACACATGGCTTGTCTTGGTCTGCCATGACACAAACAATAAGGTTTGGACGTGTTTCTAGGTCATTTTATATTATTAAAGCATTATTTATACCTTAAACTACCCTAATTACCACTAATCGCGATTAAGAACTTAATAAGTTACTATTCACCAAAAAATTATTTTTATCCCATTGAACCAAATTTTACTTCTTAATGACAACCATGTATGTCGGATTTTTGAAATTCAAAACACAATTATGGCAAAATTTCATTTAAACGGAAAATCAGTCTTTATAAGTACCACATAGTGATTTCACTATTCATCAAAAATTGAAGTTTTTCAGAAAATTACCAAAAATTCACCCTAAGCTATATTTGATATTACGAATTCAAAAATGAAGTCTATTTTACAAAATTCAAAACATATAAGTCACATTAATTAATTTAATAATTAATTCCCGATGTCAGAGCAAATAGCGTGTTTTTATGAAACAATAAGTATCAAAAGATTGACACTAGTTTAAGTCCGATTTCAAAGTGAAATTAATTCCAACAACCACTATTGGATTCAATGGTAAAAATATTTTCTAATTTCACTTTAAAACCAATTCAAAAGATAATCTAATCATATAAATAAATTAGATTAAAAAGAGGTTTTGAATTAAAATGCAACATTTTACATTATTCATTAAAAAAAAGAACTTTATCAGAAAGGTACCAAAAATTTACACAAAGTAAATTTTGATGTCCCGATTCTAAAGAAGAGTTATATTTGGTCCAAAGAATGTTTAAGAGTGAACAAAACTATATTTAATGATGGTTCAACGTCAAAAGGTAATAAGTGGACCTTTCGTGAAAATTAGGGTATAAATGCCTAAAATTGAACTCTTTCCGTATTTTAAGCCTTTATCTTTTATTGGGTAAATGTAAAAACATTTAAAAACATATATAATCATATTTTAGTTATTTTTATCCATTCCCGCCAGTAAAACGGCTACTCGTTAACTAACATTTAAAATAATATTATTTTATTACTTGTGTGCAACGTAAGTTTTCAAAGAAACTCATCTTTGCGTATCGGGTACGCTATCGAACATAGCAACCCCTTTAAAATAAAATTAATTTTTAATTCGTAAATATTAATAAATATGAAAATTCTTTATTCTTTATTTACCTGGGATGTTACACCTATTATTACTTTAATTTCATTGTTTTTGTGATGTAAGTATTATTATTATATCCATTTATTTTATATGTATTGTGATAGATTTTTGTTTGAGAAACACATTTTATTTCATAGGTTATGCTATGATGAATGATTAATGTTTTTGTGAAACATATAAGAATTATTTCACTATGAGATGGGTGGGACCTATATATCCCTCTAATTCATTACATAAGGATTTATATCTCAAGAGATATACTTAATAGGAATGGAAAGTAAATCTAGTTCATTAATACAGGGCTGGAATGACAAGTAAATTTTTGTCAGTAATACATGAGTGGAATGGAAAGTAAACACAGTTTGGTAATGGGATTTGTCCACTATAAAGGTTTTGGAAGCAGTGCCTTGGATACTATAGAAATAATATTATGTTCTTATTTGTATAACATAATTCCATATTTTTTTTCCAAATCTATTTTATCATAGTAAATTTTCCATTATTATCCATGCCATACACACAACCTAGATTTATTTAATGGCTCATGATTTTTATATTTAAACATTATGTTCATGTTTTTACATTCTTATGTTTATGGTTTGTTTTATGTTCTCAATGTTTACCCTTATTGAGGATTTTAGCTCACCCTCTTTAAGGTTTATTTTCCCCAGGATATATAGAAAGGATTTAGGTAGGAAAACAATAGGGGAATATCTTTATTGGAGATGTTGAAGATCTTTCACCAAGTTAGAAGGTTATATTCCATGTTTCCAAAGAAACTAAACAAATATTGTCTTTGGGCGTCTATTTGAATCATTTATTATGTATTCTAAAAATGTTATGTAATGTCCATGTATGTCAATCTTGGGTCGCTATAGTCAGTATCAAAGCAAAGTTTTAGTTAACCTTTTGAAACTAGGAAGATAAAACTTTAGTGAGATCCCTCGATAGATTTCTAATGTATAACTGGGGATTTCCCTAAGGGTCAGACTTTACAGTTCTAGAATTATGGTAATGATCATGAATAACCTAGTACTAAACCAATGATGTTAGAGATTGAAATTACTCCCCCTTTATTATGTTGTTTTCCTAGTATTATTTTTTCCTCTGAAGCTATTATTTTGGGGATAGATAATGGATGGAACCCAAAGGAACCACATTAATGCTGGATGTGATGAGAAATTCAATGAATTTCCTCCCAAACAACCAAATTTTATGGGATCTCAAATAAAGAATCTTGTTTCTATAACCACAAATCCTTCTAGGCTTCCAAATGACCAAAGGTGGGAACAACGTTCTCTAGAATCTTTTTTAAGGCAACATCCACCTATATTTTAGTGGAATTACCAATCCACTAGTTGCATAGAAATGGATTTGGACCATTGAAAATATATTTTTCATTCTCTATTCTTCAGAATGTGAAAATGTTACATTGGGCACTTATTGCTTGGAAGGTAAAGTGAATATATGGTGGAACATTATCAATAATATGAGGTAAAAACATTAAATTGAATCCATGTATTGGGATGAGTTTAAGAACATATTTTTCATTATGTACCTTACTCATATTCTTCTTACAAAAAGGGATATTTTAGTTTCTCATCAATCTCATTGTTAAAATAACAAAAGAAGGATAGAATTCAAAGGAATCTATAAAAATTATGGAGAAAAGAATAATATATTTTATTTATGATCAAAGTGTGGAAGGAAACATGGGGGAAATTTGCTTAAGGGGAATGACAAATTTTTTAAGTGTGGGAAATAAGGTCCTCAATCATTTTACAACTGATGTAATGCGAATAAATAGAAATCTCCAAAGAGTGAACCTCTTAAAAATAAAGGTTAAAAGTGCAAGGAAATGGTAATAATGCTAACCAATTCCAAAATCTAAGGGTTATGGATGATTATCGATGTCAACAAACTCTTAATGCCAAATACAAAGTAAAATCAGATGTGATAACTATTGGTGATGTTGAGTATGACAATGAAGTGGTGTAACAATTAAGTGTTTATGAAATGGGAATCAAAAATAGTGTTGTAGAATATTTTTTATAGTATTATAGAATGTTGGAGTATCTATGTTTTGGTCCATTGTGGTTTTACATAAGAATATGGCATTTGTAAACATGGAATTTGATTGAAATATTTTTGGAAATCACATGATATTAACATAATGAAGATATTAAGAGATAATGATATATTTGATAGTGTTAATGACCCCATTACTGATACATGGGAAACATGATATCATGGTTTGAGTATATAGAATGTTTGGTATTTTTTGTGAGTGGAAAGAGTTAATTTTTAAATAATGAATGTTTTCACTAAGGTTCTATAGTAATTAATGTTATTACCATGTTTTAAGAGAATAAATTATTAATGTATTCACATGTTTGGAATGTGACAACAAAGAAAAACCTTATGTGATATGGGAGATAAATGTTATGTCAATTTAGTTCGTATCTTTCAATTTTTTTTGTTTTTTGTTTTTGGAAGGATTGTACTGTTATCCATTTATGGAAAGTATAAGTTATATTCTGTTGGAAATTTGTTAGGTTAATATATTATCCCACTATAGGTGGACTTATGCATATTTGATTACATGTGCTAACCTTTTTGTTGAGATATATGGAATGAAATATCATTCTATCGCATGATATACTAACAATTCCAGAATGATAAATTCAACTCCATTTCTTTAAATAATAGTTGAATTGGAAGTTTTTCAAGGCACTAATAATGGTGAGATTGTAACAAAATCAAGTAAGTATTTATTCTCATGAAAAATTATTCAACATTAAGGAAAGGATCTAGAAAACCAAAAATGTTATTTTAGTACCTTCCAATCAGATGAATCATATGGTCCCTAAAATCATTATAGATTTACTTATTTCTATTTTTTACTTTCTCCAAACTGTGTTCTCTATCACTATTCATCATAATAAGATGGTTTGATTTTTCTTCCATATCCTTTTTTTCACTTCCCACCTATGTTCTCCTATGGGGAAACCCAGTGATGAGTTACTTTGGGTAACAGTTATATTTAACTTTCCTTTTTAAAATGAAGTTTTAGTATTCCTTTTTAAGATATGGGTTTCCAAGAAAAAAACTTTCAAGTAGTAAAACTTTTAGAACCCTGATGAATTTTGAGGGAGAAATTCATATTAAGGGAAGTAGAATGTAACACACTGAGATTTTATGATATATATTCTTTAAAATTTCATTGATGTATTTTTTTGTTTTCTATACTAATATTATCTTTCACTATACAAAACACTATTTTATCTTACAGTATATTCCACACTGTATATTTCTTTTGTTACACACAAGCGAGACCTTCTTCTATAGCTTGCATTCAATGCAATACAGAGTTTTCCTAAACAACAATATATTGTTAAAATGTTATTATTTAATGGGATATAAACTAGTTTCTAGTAATATTATTAACCAAATTTTTAATTTAATATAACATTAAAATTCATCTTATGTATTTTCTCAAAAATTGATATAAGAAAAAATTCAATTTTTTGGATAAAAGATGTTTTTTTCAAAAAAATGTTGTTTTGACGCCATTTGAGGGAACACCCGTTTTAAATCTTGTTTTGGATACTTATATAAGTTCAATTTGACAAAATAAACCTCTTCTTTGGAATTAGGGTATAAAATTTTACTTTGGAGGAATTTTTGATATTTTTCTATTAACTTTCATATTTTGATGAATAGTAAAAATATGCTAAATTTTAATTGGAAACAACTTTTTTCATCAAAATAATTTATATGGTTAAATTATATTATTGAATGGTTTTAAAGTATAAATAGAATATATTTTAATAATTTAATACAATTTATTTCATTTTCATTAATTTTACATTGAATTCACATATAAAAACATTTCAATCTTTTTCTATGATTTAACATTAAACAAAAAACTCATTTTTTGCATTCCGACAATAGGATAAATTTTAAATTAATTACTAAATCTCAAGTTTATTGAATTTTGAAAAATTAATTCTATATTTTGAATGAGTGGGTCCAAATTATGTTATTAGTTTACTTTTATTTTTTTGATATTATTAATAGTTTCAACGGTAATTTTTATTTAATGAGGTTGAAGATAAATCAGGTAAATTAGTGTAACAAATAATATTATTAGGAAAATAAATTATCCAAAAATCAACCAAAACACTATTTTATGAATATAATATACCATTAAAATCATAGGTTTGAAAAATAGTCATTTAATGTCCACTTGACAATTAAAATGACATATATATTAATAAAACCAATGAAAGTGACAAAATATCAAACTCAGATTTCTTATAAGTATAATAATTTTAATATATGTATAACTAGGTGATATCTTCAAAATTAAATATTCCATGGAAAGATAAAATAATGAAATACATCATGGTAATTTATTTTTAATTTTTAGTAAATAAATAATTACCTTAAAGTCTTATTCTTTGATGAAGTCAAAATAAATTAACTGATGAGATATCGATGAAACAATTTTTATTAAAATCCTAAAAAAGATAAAAAGGTCCAAAAACATGACCAAATATTATTGGTCAATTATATATCTATAATAATCATAGAAAGGTAAATATAGTAACCATTTGGATCCTTATTGAATATATTATGACCTTTATATTATTTTATTTAAAGTAATGTTAAATTTGTCACATTCGTACTTTAAGAAGTATATATTATTTAATATATTATTTTATAGTAGATAAATTAGAATAAAAATATCATAATGAAATATATTTAATTTATTTTAATTTTTGTATTTTATTTTTAATTTTTACTCAAAAAATAAGTATATTAAATAATTACCCAATATCAATGTAGTAATTATATTATTAATTGAGATATCAAATAAATGTTATTAAAAGTATTAAAATAAATATAGTTCAGATAACTAATATTTACAATTAATTTTATATATTCCATTGACCTCATAGTAATATAATAAAATAGTTAATTCTAATTTAACTTCTTATCTTAATATTTTTAAAAATCAATAAAATTAATAGGGTCAAAATTGACACTATTGATTGTTTATCAAAATATTGTATTATTAAATTATTTAAAAAAATAATAAAACATTTTAAAAAATGTAGAATAATTATTATATGTTAAAATTGTTATAAATTATTTATTTATTATCTAATTTTCATCAAATAAGTAAATAATTTAACCTTTTAATATTGAAATATTTTTTACCCAAGGAAAAAATGAAATAGAATAACTAAATGTTAAATTGAGAAGATATGGTTTTAATAGACATATAGACTTGTCTAAAATTTATTTATTGATGATATTACAAGATTATCTAATAAATTATTTAAAATTGGGACATTTTATAGGTTTTTGAGTGGGGTTTTAGTTTATTATATATTAATATTTTCGAGGTTTCCAAAAGTACTACTCAACTCAATTATAAAAGGGAACATCCTCCCTTATTTCTCCACAACTCATTATTCCTTAATGTTCTTCCATACCTAGACTATTTCTATTCTAGACTTCTATAATAACATTATATATGTTATGGTATTCTCAAATGACCAACTCTAGTACCATTAAGAGGATATTTAAGGAAAGCATGTCAAAGAAGAGGTAATCTTCTCTATCGATTCTTTCATATTTCTTTTTTTATTCTACTTCCACATCAAGAGTTTTTTAAATATAGAATAATAACTCCATTAGAACTTATATATTAATATTTTAAGATAATTGTGAAATAACCATATTCCGATTTCTAACCATCCTAAGAAAAACAAAATCACCACGCGTGCATATATACGGCTTATCATCTCCACGTCGTGGTATAATCAATTTTTCACCACCACCTTACTTAGATGGGTATAAAAATGGATGTAATAACTATATATTATTATTGTTATAAAATTATATTTATTCTTTAATATAGTACACCATGAAATTAAATACCTTTCAGGAATTTATGGGAATGATATCGTCGCTTGTGTGTACGTACGGCCTATCGTCTCCAAGATGCGATGAGATTCATTATCCACGTTAACCATTTAAGAATGATTATAAATTATTTACAATAAATAAGAATGAAATATATTACATAATAATTATATTGTATTTATTTATATATATATTTCATTTACTAACTTCCATTCAATTCAATAAGGAAACATAAACAGCGCTCATGCGTACGTACGACCTACCGTCTCCATGAACGGTGTATTACATTTCATTTATCAATATATTATATATATTTATATAATGAATATATACTATATATAAATAATTTTTTATAATCTTTAAGTAAGTAAATAATTATATAAGTAATAATATCACGAATAACAAGTCAAAAAACATAGTACAAATAAAACAATTATTACCCAAAATGTTGTTTCAATATAGAACTGACAAATGAATGACTAATATAACTTTATAAGTGAATCATATATGATATAATAAATATTATTATTTTTCTTTTACAAGTTTATAAAATGTTTAAACCCATTATACTAGAGTTTTGGAGACATACGAAAGAAATTAGACCTAAGGTAAGGGAACATTTTTTTATCTCATTTTTATCTGAGATTTTTTATACATAAGTTTTTAGTGGGGGTAAATTTATCATCCATGAACAGATTTTCAAAAAAAATTACTACCCTTATATGAAATTTTAAATTTATTTTTACCCATTTCTTACTTTTACAACATAGTGTGAAAGGAATCTTTCTTTCGTTTACTATACGACTTACTTTTTGACTTCTCTGAAAAATGTACGAGGATAATGTTTTTTTACTAATACGGCATAGATGTATTTTTACATATTCGCAACTAATTAATTCCATAAAGCTTACTATATAAAATTTCATGTTTATTTTCATCTAAATGTATTTCTTTTAAAATTTTATGTAATTTTTAGAAAATAAAACACTTTTTAAGAATAAAGGATGTTTTCTTCATGAATTAAGTTCAAGTGTTTTATCAAAATTATTTTTCTTCAAAGTTGACAAAGGGTTATGTTTCTATCCCTATTATTAATTTGATTTTATTATGTTTATGATGGAATTATTTTTATTAAATCCATTTATTTTATATGGATTATGATGGAATGATGTCATTTTTATTTCATGGGTTATGCTATGATGAATAATTTATGTTTTTTGAAACATCTAAGAATCATTTCACTATGAGATGGGTGGGACCAATTTCTCCCTCCAATGCATTGGGTAAAGATTTATCTCTCATGAGATAGACATTACTTGAATGGAAATTAAATCAGGTTCAGTAATACAAGGATGGAATAGCAAGTAAATTTAGTTCAGTAATACAAGGCAGCAACAGAATGTAAACATAGTTCAATAATGGAATTTTTCAACTATCATGGTCTTGGAAGAAATTTCTTTGCTACTATGGAAATAATATTATGTTCTTATATCTTTAACACAATTACATGAATTATTAAAATTATGGTTTATCATGGTTAATGTTCCTTTCTAATATATGCCTTACATACTACCAAGATTTGTTTCATGGAAAATAATTTTGATATTTAATCTTTATGTTCATGTTTTTACATTCTTATGTTTATGGTTTATTTTATGTTATCAATATTTACCATTATTGATAATTTGATATCACCCATTTTATGTTTTCTTTTCCCCAGGATATAAAGAAATATTATAGGTAGTAAAAAAAGGGGAAGATCTTTATGGGAGATGTTGAAAATCTTTAACAAAGTTAGAAGATTATGATCCATGTTTCCAAAGACTATAAACTAATACCGCCTTTGGGCATCTGTTTGTATCATATATTAAGTATTTCTCAAAAGTAATGTAATGTACATGTTTGTCAATCTTGGGTCTATATAAAGATCCCATCGAATGTGAAACTCTCCAACCTCTAGAGAACACCCATTACACAAACAGATGTCTCTCAACCACACTCCCAAAGGTGTATCATTCATCATAACCCCACATATGAACTCCACTGCCAGGAAAAAACCCATGAAATGTTTTGAAGATATAAAATAATGAGAGGTTTCAGCATCAAATAAGGTACAATAAAGTATAGAAGCTATAAGAATAGTTTCTATAACTATTGATAGTCCATACATTCTATCCACAAGTTTAGGTTGAACTATATGAAACTGTCCCATGCATCTTCCCTATGATGCGGTTTGAGTCCCCTGTGTTGCACCACTCTCTTGATATAGTTACACTTTACCATATAAAACAACACAAACTATCTCTAATTCCATGTATAGTAGAACTATAACTTCTAGACTAATATGGAGCAGAATAACCTCTTCATGTACATTGGTTTTTCCTAGCTACTCCAGCATTTCAGCATCTGTCATGGGTTCCTATAAAACCTTTTTAGATGACCCTTCCGTCCATGAACTCGACACTCTACTAGGGCGAGGATAATGTTTAAAAAAGTTTTACATCATATCTCAATGGTGCCAATGCAGTCGGGTAAGATAATGGGTAACAAAACCTGCTGTCTAGATATAATGGTTTCCACATATTTGGTCAAAATTATAATAGAGACACTTCCTACTATTAGAACATTTACCATCGTTCACCTAGTTTGAACCACCTATTTTCCACTAGAATCCCCCTTTAGTTTCCCCTTATATAAGAGAGCCTGATTCGTCTCTTATGAAAAAATATTCAGCGTGATTATATTCACCTGGGGCTTAATTTCACATTTAATCCCATCTTGAAACCATTTTTTTGAAATAGCCTCATCTCCTACCAATGATGGAACAAAGTATTGTAAGTATTTAAAGTATCCATAATAGTCTATCATGGACATACTCTACTAATTCAAACTTAAAAACTCATCTTATCTCTCCTACCTAGGTGTATTCAAATAAAAATGCTCTCATAAATTCTACTGAAAGTCATTTCACACCATAATATCCAACATTACATCCAGAGTATGGATGTCCCACCAATTCATTTCTTTCCCACATAACATGTATATAACCAATTGTACTCTCTTCTCAGTAGGATTCTCTATGTGGTCAAATATAGTCTGTATGTGTAAATCTTCTAAGAACATCAATAGTAAATAATGGGGTTTAGCAATGTATGTATCAAAACTCATTCACGTTCATAACTAATCATGTTGCTTCCACATATTCCATCCACTGAGTGATTCCACCATTCAGGGGACTTTGGGTTGTGTCGACCTCCTCTCCCTCTTGACTTAGGGTTTCCATCATTGGTTATTTGGAGGGGGAGGAGTCTCCAGTGCCTTCCCTCTCCTCTTAACCATTTTCCCCTTAACTTCTCCCATATTTCCCCTTTTTTCTTGTTATTCACTAAGGTTGGGTATCACTAAAGTTTCTAATTCTCAACAGTTCTCTGTGTTGGTGTCTATAATGAGATTATTTGATGATCATAGACCGCTCAACCTTGTCATCGACATCAATTCTAGGCGATGTTTTCCATTTTGATAGTTTAATAGGGGGTGTTGGTGGTCTCATAGATGGGCTTTTCAGTTATATCCCTCGACTTCCCACACACGTCTATCATATCTCGTTCCACCACTCCTCTATATTTTGGATCGGGATTAGTGGTAACTGATAGATTTTGAGAATTTTTGGTCGGTGGTCGAATGTTTTCCAGGCACTCTGGTTTGTTTTTTGTCCTTTATAGATTCTCTGTATTTCAACCTTTTTTATGATGATGCCTTCCTATTACTTAATCCATCCAAAAAATGCCATATACTCATGTTTCTTATGCACCTCTCATAGAAATATATGGAATGGAGGTAACATAAACTATTTTGGGAGGTTCTCTTAGGAGGCCTTTGGTGATTCAGGTACGTCACTTTTTTTATTGGTCTTCTCTTATGATGGTTTTTACTCATTTGATGGGTTTGTTTGGTGTTTCTCCCTCAATGTCATTGGAATGTTTTTTGGTTGATTTTATGTGGGATCATTCTATTCGATGATCAATTTGTGTATAGGGTTGTGGTGAGTTGTTGTGGTGGCGGTCTCAGACATTTTCTATGAAAGTGATGTGATGATGATGTTTGGTAAGATTTAAGGTGTTTTGTGATACTATTTTGAATTGGTTGTGAGGATTGTTTGGTATTTTGAAGATGGTGAAGGTGAATTTGAAGGTGTCCATGGCAATGGCAGGTCAACTATTATGGCTATGTTTCTCAAATTTGATTTTTCCAGTTATTTGATCTGGTGGTGGAGGGGAAACGATAGCGTCAATGGGGGATATGTAATAATGATGAAGGTCAGAGACATGACTTGATTTGATGTGAGATATTGATTTCTTCTAGATCTATGCTTAGAGATTTGGCATGTGGATGCAGCTGGAAGCGGTAATGTGGAGTTGATGGGTTTGAGTGTGAAAACTTTTTTTATTTCCAATTTTGAACATTCATTGATCGGAGTTTAAATTTTTTAAATTCAAATTTTGAAATCTAGTTGTTGTTTTAATGTATGGTTAACACTACCATAAAGTGGAATTATGGAAAATAAAAAAATTATTTTTGGATTATCAAAATTCACTCGAAATCATGAATAATCTGGATCCTCCTCCTACTTATGAATACTCAAACAGTAAGATTAATTCATCATCAAAATATTTATCTGGATTCAAATTCATCTTCTTTATTAATTACATGAAAGTATCAATCTAACTGAATTATTTAGAATTTTTGTTATCAAAATGTTTCAAGTTCTATAAATATTCACTCAAACATTCACTTAAATTACCAATATTAATATATTCATGAATCTAAAGAATAATTTTTCTAGTATACTCATTTCTTTAAAATTTCCTAAAATCATGGTAGTAGGTACTTAGAATTAGTATCTAAACTCAGTAAACAGTTTTATTTAACTATTTTTAAAGATTCTAATTTATTCTCCATTATATCTCCTAAAGACACTGAATATACTCATGAAGTTTTAAAAATATCATTTATTTTTCCTCTCAATATTTCCCTTCGTTTTAAAAATTTCCAACTAATTTCCATGTTTTTATTATTCACGTGGCAATAGAGAATATATTGCGGTGTAGTGATCCCCATATTGGACCGCACTCATATTCTAAAATCAAGGGCTTCTCAAAATGGTTTCTCAAAAATGACCATGGCATGGTCATCACCATTTCAAATATCCATGCCTCATTTTCATTGAAAGTACAATATATTTGAACTTGGAATATACCATGATATAAATGAGTTTATGTTTCTCATAGACGATCATCATTTCTGAAATGCTCACCCAAACAAACATATCAAATATATTATGGTGTTTTCATATTTTTTTCATATATCTGTATAGTATTATATCCATTTCCTCAAATTGGAGATTCTCAAATTTTCCCATAAGTATAACTCCAAGATCAATAGGTTGAATTATGGCCATTAAATTGATAAAAATACTCTTTTATAAAGATCCAGCCAATAACATCTTCTGAATTAACCAAAATTTTTCTAAAATATTTCATATTCTATAATACTAGTATTTAACTCAGTTGTCTATTCAAATTTCACTAAGTGTTAAACTAAAATAGCATCTCCATCATATTCTTATGGGCACATACATTTCCTAATTTTCTATCTAACTTGAATTCCACATAACTTTTAATGTCAAAATTAATCTTCCACAAACTCATAAATATTCACCAAATCCATTAAAAATTTCTCTTGAAGCCTTAAAAAAATATGAACTCAATCAAAACATTATTAAATTCATAAAAAACCCACAAATTCAAATAGAACTTCTTAAAGACATCTGGAATATAGTTAAATTCTTATGAAATCCCATTCATGTGACTCTGAAGTCATATATATTCATTCTTTTGAGATATACCTACTTGAGTACTCAAATTCCGTTATTCATTAAAATAAATTTTGAGTCTATCTCAATCATACTAGAACCTCTTAAAACTACTAAAAACACTTCAAACAGGTTTTTGACTAGTATACCATAATCCCCCAACACATTTCATTATTTTCTTAAATAATAATACATGAATTATTATAGTATATCTTAGTTGACTTAGAAATCATTTCTTCTAATTCAATATAATGTCATCTAATTAATCAATAACAATACTCCAATCATCATCTCTTAACATTAACAAATATATATTGTCCACTTACTTATAATAACAACATTAATCATTGAAAAAAAAATGAAATTATCACTTGGGAATTTAAAAAACTAGTAAATCATTGAGTGACATCATCATTAAGCCTTTATCTTCTCTAGTATTTGTGAATCATTAGTTTAACCTTGATGTTAAACAACCTCCCTAATCTTGATGATTTTTAAATATTCAACTCCTCAAATTTTAATATATTTCAATTTATGTGTTTTAGTTTTTAGATGGTTCATTCCTTTGAGGCTTACAATCAAATTTGTATAATAAATTTTAAACTTGTGTGAAATTCGATGAAAAAATATATCGGTGGTGACATTTGATAAAAAAAAATTGGGAAAAAAATATTACTTCCCTAACATGTGGATCCTTTCCTAACATCTATAATTAAGAAGATTTCATTGTATAAACATGAGGTGGAGTATGTAGTATACTATTTATGGAAAATAATATCTTGGTTTATAAAAAGTTTAATCCAAAAATATGTGGATTTAAAAAAAATTCAGTACTAGAATGGGATTGAATAACATTTATCATGATGCATGGAATCATATCTTGAAATATTATTTTATTTTATTCAAATTTCTCACATAGTCAGAGTATAATGGACAACTTATTCTAAAATAAACAACAATTGTTAAAATGAGGTTGTGGGAAATAATTTAACATTTTATTTTTTGACAAATCGAAAGAGTGGTATTGTTATACCTAAAATCTTCAATGATATAGATTAATAAAATACCAAGAATTTTCGTGTGAATTATATAATATATAGGATAAAATTAATTGTATTATAAATATATTATGTATTAATCTTTCATTATCAATCAATTTTTTTGTTCTAATTTATGGTTTAAAAATAAATTTGAGTTTAAAGTGAGTTGTTTCATAAAAGTATCCATTTTTAACATATACTCTATTTAACTTTAAATCATGACCGTATCTTGAATTTCATATGTGGATCTTGTGAGAGGAGATAAATTTTATAGAAGTAAATATATATCATGTATATTAAATATTTGGGAAAAGAATATAGTTTAGTGAAATTTTTGATTTGGTGGGGAAGTTTTTTGAAATATCTCATCTAAAGGTTTAATTTTTTTAAATTAATTAGGTGGGATTTTTTCATAAAAAATTTCACAATGGAAGATAATTTGAAATAATTACATCGATGCAGGGTTGGATACATTGGGAAGGTGAAAGTGGTGTGAAATATACAAAGGATGGATATTATAAAAAAGACTCAAAATAATAATGTGATGGAAAAGTTTAAACAATGAAATGAACTCCATGAAATATTTATATTGAGTTGGTTTTATTTGTGAGAAATAGGTGGGATATTATCAGGAACTGTGAAAGAAGGATCTTATAGAGAGTGATATTTTCAAGTTCCTTTTTTCTAATACATAGTATCTTAAGAACATCATTTCAGTAAGAGATACAATTAATGAAAGGAATTTTAGAGTGAAGTACTATTTGTTGGAATTTTTAATTTATCACTTCATTTTTGGAAAGAATAATTTTTCTCCTTATTTATGGGAAGAAAAGAATCATTAAAGAAGTTATGTGATAGACAAAACTGTGAAGAACATATTTTATAAAACGAATAGTAAAAAACATACATGCTTGCTAGAATAAATAATAAATTACTAAAAATCTATATTTTTGTGAATATCATACGTGGTTAATATTATACAGAATTTAAATTTCATTGTGAATATCCTGAAAAATTAATATTATCCAAATAATGATACTTTTTTACTAACATAAATTTATGTGGATCTTGAATTCTATATTGCTACTAGATACTATTCATTAGATCATATATTAGATTAGAGAATCATATTATATATGTCATTATGAAAATCATTGAACAAATTATTGATGATATTTATGTGACTTTTATATCGATAAATTGAGAATACATTCATATGATGTAGTGGAGGAATGAGTTGTCAACAAGAGTATCTTGAGGGATGTAGTGTGTTAATCCATAAAATCAATTATGAATTTCATAATCCTATCATTGAGTGACGATGACTAAAACATTGTATCCTTAAAATTAATACACATTATTAGATTTTGGAACATCAAGAAATCATCAGTGTGTGATCCATAGACATAGACCTTAGCTATGAAATAAGAAAAATTGGTGTTCCATGTTTATATTATTATTGTGGTGGAAGTATAATTAATATTTATCGGGTTAACGAGTTCCTTAAAATATGGGTACAAGATTAAATGATATATTGGGAAATTTCACACCTAAATTAACCTCCCCAGGTTGTGTTTGTGCCTCATCATTGCAATACACAAAAATTTTATATTAATAATCCTTTTTCTATCAAATTCATAAATATCAAGTTTTAAAAAAAGATACCAATCTAATACAATTTCGTAATTTCATTCTCTTACATGACCATGTCATGAAGGTGAAATGTAACATTGCCCTAAGTGCACAATATGATCATTAGAGATTATAAAATTTCACTAGTGGTCTATGAGTACTTCTTTGGGAACAATTTTCACTTTAATTTTTCATTATAATAATATACTAAATAAATCCTATAAAACCCCTAATAATTGTAAATAAGAAATAACAATCATAAAAATTTATAATATGATATATCAAAAATAAATTACATAAAACATAAAAAAACAATATATAAATGTAGATCTTAAGTACTATATCATGAAAATTTTAACTAAAATATCTAGAAAAAAATGTACAGCCCCTAAAAATTACTCATAAATAATAATAATTTAAAAGTAATAAATCTGATAATGTAAAATCCTAGCTATTGGGGCCTCGTTACTTTATGTGCAGCATCATGCATATAATATTGATATAAATGATATGTATATGTAGAGGGAATGAGAAGATATTCTCAAGAGAGACCACCATAACCACAAACATTCCTTCCAATTTATCATGTTAGGTGATTACCATGTCACCTAAGAAACAATTTACCTACTTCATCAAATTCCAATGAAAGACATGAAAATATATTAAATATTAAAATATCTAAACACATAGACCATATGAATATTTTTTCAAAACATGCTATATAATATAACCCTAGGCCTAACAGAATGTCTAGACAAACTCATGCATCATATATCTACATATCATGTTGTAACATAACCCATATATCTCTTATATGTAAAAAAATCATTAATTGTCAACAAAAATACTAATGAAATTATATCGCAAACAAAATATTAAATTCAATGCATCAACCGCATAATTATTCCCCTTATTACAAAACTATAATGTATCATTTTAATTTTAAAAACTCATTATAATATAAAAATCTTGTTCAATCTCTTAAATAATTAATAAAAAATTTCAGTAATCATGTTTTATATAAAATAATCATTTTCAACCTTAAATCTATATTTTTAATTTAATCATTAATAGAAAAATATTTTCTATTTTATTACCCCTTCATAATAACACAAATGAAATTTACAACAAGTATAAATCATTAAACATTAAAAAATCCTCCTCATAAATTTACCAAAACCCAATATTAATATCATTAAATAAATAACATGATTTTTACCCAAAGCACATACATTATTATAAAAAATTAATCTTATTCTATAACATAATCCAAAACGAAACACATATAATTTCAATCAATTTTTTGTAAATATAATAATAATTAATATAAAATTAGTATTAATATGTATAACATTAAATAAAACATTACCATAACAATACAACATTAAAAAAATATTCACCTCACATAACTCATTATTAATTTCATTAACAAAAAGGACATCAAATTCATACTTTTATCCAACATCTCTCATATTTAATCAACATTTCTCAAATTTAAAATCACATTCAAAGCCATGAAACATATAAATTAAAGATGTATAATCTATTTCAATTCATCTAAAATAATTATCATTTATTTGAAATTAATTACCATTAAAATGAGCATATACATATCCATAAGTCATTTTAGCAGTGTACTGTTAACTTAAAAACAACAATATAAATTGCATAAAATGAGAAATGTCACCTACCTATTTATTAGAAATAAAATAAAAATAATTATTGAAGTCTTAATTATTTTATCAGTATAATGAATCTATAAGTAAATTGATCTAAAAGGATAGAATAATATTACAATGAAAAAAAATCATTACACATTTTCAGAAATTGATAGTGAAATCGAATCTCTTGTCGATTTGACTTTGATACTATAAATGGTTCATAATTTTTTTCAAATGAAACAAATAAACATCCATGTATGGTTTGAAGAAGGGTATTTATTATAGTGAATAATTTTCATTATAATAACCCCTTGGAATGCGATAATAGAATATTTAATCCAGAGACATTGAGTATGAAATTACAAAAAAAAATTAATTAAAAACCCCCAAGGGTCCCATCAAGTACTACATGCCAGTCTAATGGCCACATGGTGGCTATAGTCCATATAGTGGCTAGAGGCCACCACGTTGCCTACCTCATGTCCACGTAACCACTACTTCCTCAACCATGAAGCCATTACCATACCACTAGGTACCTAAGGGTTCATACTTCAAAATAAAAAAACATTTCATCTCAAATTTCCCTTCCCTAATATTTATTCACCCAAAATCCAAAATATACAACCCAAATTATTGAAATATAGATATATATTAAATTAGAAACATAAAAAAAATGATCCTAAAGAACTATAGTGGTTATACATCACTCGAAATCCATATACAAGATCAAACATCAACCACAACCTCATCACACAATAATCACATCCTCATAACCATAAATATTACCACAACAGCATCTGAAATAGCTATAATAACTATCATTACATACATTGTAAAAATGATAGAATGAGAGGTGTTCAAGTTGGTAATCTATTACCATAACATCCTATATTTTGAAGATTTATTTTTTAAAAAAATCCTCACATGGGTATTAGTTAGGTTATTTGAATCTGGTGTGGGGGTATAATTAAACAATAATATAATGGCATATAGTTTCATATAAATTATATCCTTGGTTAGAAGAACTATACAGTCCAAATAAACCTCTCCAACACATATATCATCTCTGAAACACCATCATTACATATACACATTACCCAAAAATTGAAATATTACCCATAAACCACACAATTCCTAAATTCTGACCATATTATTTCATTTTTAATAATCCCATAAATCATTATATTTCATAAACCACTAAAATAATTCCAAATAATTAAATTTTAATGTTATTTAATTAAGTTATAGCTTCATATTTATTTCATAACGTATGTTCCATTGATATTCTTCTATTCATATCTAAAATAATATATTATTTATTTACTACATTAAATATATGTTTCAACATTTATTAATTCATTTTATATATCCATCCCTTTGTTTTTATAATCTATAATTAATTTTTTAATATTAATATCATTAATTAAACAATAATAAGTAAACTAATTTATCAAATCAAACATATATTATAATATATATTTCATCATTTCACCTCTATAAAAATAGCTTATGTCATAGAAATCAAGAAATGGGTAAAAATAATATATATATTTCATATACTAAAAAATATTATATCACTTATATATTTATAGTTTACACTATATAAATTGATACATACCATCCATGTACTCAAAGAATTAAAACAATGTTAATTACACATAAACAATAAATAAATAGACAGTTTTCCAGAATGTAAAACCCCATGTGTGTGGTTAGGTTTCATAATTTGGATAAAAACTGAAATTTAATTTAGTAGATACATCATTTTCAGAATTACTATTTATTATCAAACTATGAGGTTTTAAATGTCTCAAAAGATGTGTTTTGGTTAACAATTGATGTTCAGATGATGTCTTCATGGCTTGGGAGTACCCCAGGAGTGGCAGTGGTGGTTTTCTTGTGTGTACTACAGTAAACTATTGGTCAGTCAATGGAAATAGATAGCAGCCTTGTTGGTCTTTTTTACAACTAACTGGTTGGAGGCCCTATACTGAGAAGATGAGAGGTCACCAAGAACCACCTTTATTCTAAAGGTGGCGATCGACTAACTGATGGGATTGTACCATCTAACTGGTGTCCATAAAAATACGGGTATTACTGCATTCCCCCTAAAATTTTATTCGGGGGAATCCCACCTCCTCTCCATAGATTATGAGCATGGAAGTGTGTCTAAACCCGATATACTCCTTCTTCCCATATTGATTTTTGGGGACTATGTTTATAGTATTTTCTGTACTGGATTGAGTTATGGGCGCCACTTTATCCATTTTATAAATATTATTCCCTCTTCCCACTAATTCACAATTTTTTTTTTTAGGGATTAATTTATAATTTCACTATAAAAAAGGTGAAATCGACCATTTTGGACATAACCTTCATATAGACAAGGGAGAAGACGTCCTAAGACAATGGTTGCCTTACATCACACATCATTTTGGTGATGGTACATCACACCATGGATTTTTATTTTGTTTTACTATAAAATTAAATTAATGTGATGGTGGTAATAAATTATTGTGTTGGGTATTCGTCTCAATGTATGTTAGGAACTGTGCCAAGGGTGACTGGAAGCTCATTTCTTGATGTTTCATCAACAATTGGTTTCCTGATGAGAATTCTGGTTGCATAAATATTTTAAAATTAATTGTTTATTTATTTATAATTGATTATAATTCTTTATTATGATTACTTTCAATGATTTAGGTCCTTGGTGGAAATTTTCATGGCTGATGGAACATAGATGGACATGGATAAGATCGGTGAGCAGGGTATAGCCTTATCAGATATATGGACCAGTTTTTTAAGGGTGGAAATTTTAGGTTCTAGTTAGTGGTCCTTGATACTATCCCTATAGATTTTATGAATTTTTTATCATTCATGGGACGTGTGGTCACAAAAATAAGGCTTTTGGACTGTTTATTTTAAAATAATTAATTATCGTATATCAGTTAAATTAAGCAGTTTCTATTTGAATGGAACAATGGGAAATATCCATGTTGTTCCCCGTGCACTAGCCTAATTCCTAATCCATTAATTATTTAGGAATCAACTTTTAACTACTCTATAATGATGTGGCCCATTGATAAATGTGAAATTAAATAAAATGAAGTGACCATTAATTTAGCGGCCCTAGGGTAGGTATCCTTGGAACATTCATGTGGAGGATAGTGAATATTTAGTACTAGGTGGCCTTAGTGAGTTTCAGCATAACCGTGGGTTGGGTGATTGAAAATCCTTGAATGACTATAGAGTTTGATATGATATTTATACCATCACTTCAGTGGGTCACTAATGAGGTATAACTTAGTTGGATAAGGATTGCATGCCTTGGTTAAGACCTTGGAGAGGAAATTGATACCCCCTGGGTAATGGGTGTTAACCATAGATGTTTAATAAATTGAAATGTACTATAATTAGGGTTATTGGATTTTATTTTACCTCATGGATCCATGTGGGTGATTGGGTGACTAGACAATCCTAATTAGGTGTGTTGGGAATCGATCGAGAGGAAACTAGATGTCACCTTAGAACATGTAAAAAACATGTGTTCCCTAGGGGCTATGCATAGTAGTGATGGGTGTTAGCATTTGGTCAAACATTTTTATGATTTATTTATTTATTTGGTCATATATTTTATTTCATAAGATTAATTGGAATTGGTGGTTAATTCTTTAATTATTGTGATTTCATGGTATGATTAGGAATCACCTTATTCATATTGATGATGCCCTGTGATTCTGAGAATGGTTGGGATCCAGTATCATATCATTTTCAAGGAGGATTATTAGTTTTAAAAACATAAAATGAGTATATATGAAACTATTATAGCATACTAGAGGATTTTATTAGGATCTTACATATAATCTTATGTGATAGAGTGCATAAGAGAAACCCATGATGCTTGGGATTCCATTATTATTTGAGACCATTACAAATGACCAAGGAGAAAAGGATTTTAATGGTGAAACCATTATATGATTATTAATTCATGGTACCCATATTATTAAAGTGGTTGTATAAGGTACCGGGTGACCGTATATCCTTGAGAGCATTTAATGGATATCCAGAGGGGGGTGTTGGATCCCCTTGATCAGTGCCTAATATACCTAGTATGATGTACCACTAATGTCTTGGTTAAGGATTTGTGAGATATCTCTAACTAGGGGGGCAGATAATGAAATATATTTTGGTATTACATTTAATTATATAGTTCACATAGAAATCAATCATTCCTTGATATGTAGGATTTTCAAGGGCCTTCTCCCTCTTAGAAATCTAAAATTACCCAAATAATGGTGAATATATTCATATTTTAGTTGGTTTTGACCTAATGGATTGAGGTAGAGGGATTCATAGGTATGATCCATGTTAGGATATTCATCATGATGGAGACATGATTTTGGGATCCCTATGGAATGGAAAGAGGACCCCAAAGGTGATGGAAATTCTTAGAGACACCCTGGTATTGGAAGAAGCTGGTATGGATGAGCATGGTCTTGTAACTGAGGATCAACAAAGGTTATCAGGTGTGGCCCTATTTGTATATACACTCTTTTGGTGAGGATTTTATATGGTTCTTGAATTATTCCATATGTTTTTCTCAATGATATTATAGAATCAGAATGAAGTAGGTATTTTTGTTAGATTTATTTATTTATTCAATATTTATTTATTTATTTATTTGAATAATGTCACATACACATATCATATCATTTCTACTATAATATTGGACATGATTAGTTGTTCTTTACTGATTTATGGACTCACACCCTACTCAGGTGGTTGAAGAACTTGGGTTCTTGGGTTACTTTACCAAAGTTATAAGTACACTATGGATATTGGTATGATATTTTATAATCGAGAAGGATATCACGAATGGATTTGGTGATTTGAATGTGGTATGTCTTGGTGATATAGTAGTACCTGGTTTTTATCTTTTTTATTTTGTTTATTTTGTGTATGTGAACAATCCAAAGGGTGATTTGTGTTTTATGCTTTCATTTCAACAATTTATTATTATTATATAATTATTTAGCCTTTTTATCTCTTATTCATACTCTAATATATATGATACTTGGATATTTTAGTATGATTTCACACTCTAATACTGGGGTTATAATTTAACCATGATAAGTCCTTAGACCATAGCTGCTAGTTGGAAGCCTCTAGCCTTTGGGGAGGTGCGATTGAGGTACAGCAGAAACCATTAGTCTGGGGACCATTTAGTGCTCTGGGGTAGTAGAACAACACCTATTGGTATCAGAGATTTTATTTATTTTGACATATTATTTTTGGGTATGGTAGCTAAAAGACTTTGGAATATTTTGGAACCTTTGAGGGATACTAAGCTATTGAACCATAAACATCTTTTCTTATAGGAATTTCATTTTACCAAGGGTCGAGGACTTATATTTTTGATATGTGATGTTACGGTTTTATATATGATATCACCTCATGTGACAAAAATTGAGTTTTAATGTTAATGATTCATCAATATTTTTGTTCTTGACATGTAGAGGCGAGTGGTTTCTTATGCATAATATCTGGCATGTTGGATTCACGTGACATTTAGGGGTTTTCTAGTGTTATTTTTATCACTAATTACATATTTCCACTTTTTTAAAATGATAGATATTGGCCATATAGTGTTTTCTTATATAAGTACTTATTGTAATTTTACTCAATTGATCCACCCTGCATATATTTATTTTGTTCTAATGTATGGTCAAGTAGATTAAATAGCGAGATTCTCACAGAAAAGAATTATAATGAATAAATTTCTTGTGAATAAATGTGTACTGAACCTAGTAGTTCAATGTGGGTATTGAAGGCCCTTGTGGGAAACCCCTTATCGGTCCATATAATTCAGTTTTAGTTACTTAGGGTCTCTATAACAACTTATATAGTATTTTTTCATATATATTTCAATCTAACCAAACTTAATCGATCCATTAGCAGTGAATCAGAGGATACCAATCAGCTAGGATGATTTTATTGTTTTTTCAAATAGTGAATAATGATATGTGACTCTCAATGAGTTAGTTTAATATATGGATGCTCGATGAAATTCAGTTACCTTGTAGGAATATGAGTTTTCATGTGGTTCCTATTGTATATATAAGACCCTAGTGTTGGTTTTCGAACATATGTTTCTATTGGATTTAAAATATGAATAGGAAGATTCACATGAGTATTGACCTTTTGATATGTTTTCCTAGATATGTGAGAGACCTAGTGAAAATTGAGAGACAACACAACATTTTATTGAGATAGTTCCTAGTGTTATGTGATGACATCCCATTAGAGTGGTATAACCTAGTTTGTAATTTCATAAGAGATGGGAGGCATGGGTAAGTGATAGATTTTGGGATAGATGCTTGAGAAGTCAAGTTTTGATTATGAAAATTTAATGAAAAGATTCATTGAGTATGATATTGACGCGCAAGGGTGATATTGAGTATATGGGGGAGGCGTGAGAGTGTGGGTTGATTCTTGTGTCTATGAAAGATTCCATTTGGCAGGAATCCTGTGTATAACCATTGCGAAGGTGAAGTACCTCATTTTGAAGTGGAGTGAAAAGGGTACTCCTTGTTATGTAAGGTTAACATACTGAGTATCATCAGAAGTACTTAGGTTTATGAGGCTAATTTTGATGATGATCAACTCATGGGATAATGAGTTACGTTTCGGTATTTCGGCTGCAATGACTAAAGATTTAGGATCTTTTAAAATACATAATTTTTTATATAAGTTGTGTTACATTATACACCCAACAAAAAAACATATTAATAAGATATTATTATTAAATATATAATAAATAATAATATGGTAAACAATTAATATTTATAACCATAACAAAATAATGTAATATTTTATGACAACAATGTTTTCATACATTTCTTTAAATAATTGTATAGATGATGAAATGATGTTTTAGAATTATTCTAAGGTAAAATAACTATTAATTAAACAATTATAACCATTTAAATATTATTTTCATGATTAACATTGAAAAAAATTATGTATATAAAAATAATGCATATAAATAGACATTTCCAAAAAAATAGGTTTTTACGCATTACATGTGATAAAGTTAAGATTAATTTACCCACACATATAATGTTAATTTGTTTAAATTATTCTTAAATTTTAGATAATAATATTCATATTATTCAATATTTACAATTCCATTTTGGAATATAAAATATATATTATTATGATTAATCATAATTTCCACGAAAATGATGAAATAATTACATTAAAATTATTATTTTATTAATATCTTCCAATTTATATACAGAAAATTAAATTTTAATCCTTTAATAATGAAAATAATTTCATTTATAAACACCTAATTATATATTAACACTCATTTAATTGTTAATAGACAAAAAAATTACCTTTAGAAGATAGATACATAAATGATTTATTGTTGAAAAGGGAAATTTTTAGTAAAATGGGCCATTTTTTATATTTTTATAATTTCATAAAATGATAAATATCAAAATTTTATATTTTTAATTTTATGAAATAAATATAATTTTTAATTCATAATATAAAATTTTACTTATTATGAATTTTTTATCACTTTCAAAAAAAATTATTTTTCGTAGAAAATGTGGGATTTACAAAAATTATATTTCCATGATTTTATCACTATGTAAGATTAACATAGATGATATAAAAACTAATAAATAAATAAATAAAAATTAATTAATAATCCTTTTTATTTTAAAATATTATTTTTACATATAAAACTTATGCCAAACATTTTTAGAACAAAATAAAAATGAAACTTTAATATTTTTAAAAAATAATTTTGGACTACTATTAAAATAAATTGTTTTCAAGATAAGGTTTGGATTAGGATTTACTTGTAAGTTTCTTAACATTTATTAGATTCACAATAAATCAATTTATACCTCTAAAAGTAATAAACATGATAAATTTATCATATATAAATTTAAAAGCATGATAATGTTATTTTTCAAAAAAATAGTTTTAAGGGTTTAAGTGTTTTTATTTTAAAATTAAATTTTCCAAATTTTATAGATTTTATTTGAAAAAATGGTTTTAAAATTTTACTTCCAAGTTTTAAAACTATATAATTATTTCAATTTTAATATTTTTAATTAAAATTTGTTACTAAGGCTAAAAATCAGTTGCACTGGTAAAAGTAAAAATGGTTAAAGGTATTTACTAAAGGGGTAAGGAAAAATCATGTTGAAAACTTGTTACCAAATGGATGTTTGAGTTTTCCAGTAAAAAAATCACCCCATTTAATAAATCTTATCTTTTTTAATCATTCGTACCAATAATAGTGAAATTAAATTAATAAAATGTAATTGTTATTTTAAAAACAACATTTTCTTCCCTAATAAAAAGGTATCAGTTACACAACTTCAAGACTCACCTATAATTATAATTACACTTTGAAAATATTCCATTTTACTCTCCCTATAAACCTATCCCATGAATATAATTTTGTGGTAACTCATAGTTATCCTAATCCATTCAATTTTATGAGGACTTCCAATTAAATATCATGTCTCCAATGTAAGTGTTATCTCCTTCTTATGTTTTTCATCCTAGTATTAATCTTTAAAATATCTTATCATCATAATAATATTATGGATTAATTATCATTATTATACTTATATTTTATTGTTTAAATGGTAAAATATTTAGTTATTCATTTCCTTCTATTTAGAAAAATAATGGAGCATGAATTGTGTATGTGTGCAGACTACCACATCCATAAAGAATCTTTTTTTTATTTTTCTTCTATATTTTCATTATTTGTCCAAAAATATTCAAGTATAGTTAAAAATAATAAAATAATAAAAACAGTATAATTATTCTAATTTTATAATGATATTATGTCAAAATAAAAATATTCTTAATAATACTTACTAATCAAATAAAAAATTGTTATAGTTTGGCTCGATTTAACCAGATACATGAACAATGCTTCAAAATACTATTATAGATGAATATAAGAACATGAAAATAATATAATTAAAATTTATTAATAAAATAATTATTTGTATATGTTCCTGGAAATATTATATTATGTATTTAAATTATTATTGAAGTATCATTTTTGTTCACTAAAATCGACAAAATAAGCTAACACTGATTCTATTTTCACGCAGTATAACTAGAACACTTTAGGAATGATATGAGAGAAATTAAAATAAATATAATTTATATATTTTTATATCATTGAATGTATATTGATTTTTATTTTGGTATCAATGAATGGGTAATGATAGGAACATTACAGAACATTAACAAAATAGTTAATGTCATTAACTATCAAAGGTTGAAAAAAATCTATAAATAACCAATATACCTGTAATAAATAATTATAAATGAGTGAAAAAAAATAATGCTTATATAAATGAGGTTATCAAATATATTACTATGTTATGTAATTTTTTATATTAATTTATATTGTGATCATCTAAGCAAGGATAAACGGTAGGGTTTTTTCGTCTCAACTAATCTTTATTGAGATATTATTTAATTTGTTACACTTTTATCATAATAATATAGTTTACATACTTCCCAAGAATGTATTTTTAAATAATCCATAATTTAATTCATGTGATTCATTGAAATATATTATAAATAATCTTATAATTAATTTTAAATCAATAATTACTAAAGTTGTAAGAGGTTTTCATTAGTCAATTATCTTCCTTTGGTCATAATCACTCTTCATGTCTGTTATCATTAATTATTGTTATATTCTAACCTATGAAATTTTTTTGATGAATTTCCACCTTATAGTTTAGTAAGCCATTTTTCAAACCAAATTATTCTTCATTTATGGTTCAAAATTTTAGTAAATATTTGTTTTTGTTAAGATTAATTACCATTTCATTAAATTAATTATTCCTCCATGTACATGTTTTTACATCCCACCAATGTTCTCAACTATATTGAGGAAAATAAAAACTGAATATAATAAATAATTTTCCCTAATTTTCTTATTTTAAATCAAACGTTACATCATATTTTTAATGGTCTGGGTTTCCAACATTTTTATCTCAAATGTTTCAAAAGAATTTACCATCCTTTCAAAATAAAAAGTAATATCATCAACTCCACATTTTATTTTGATATCCTTTATGCAATTTTAAAGGATCTATTATAAAATATTATTTTGAAATTTATAGTTTTTAGTATATTTTCTCTTCCCTTTTGAAAAAACTTTTTATCTTTTTCATGTTTCCATCATTTTATATTCTTTGAAATTTAAGAAATTTAAAATTATTTTAACTTACCATATTTCAACATGAATTTATTTTCTAGGATATTTTATTTGAAACTAATGATAAAATGGTTTTCATAAATATACAATTTCCCTTAAAAATTTATTTCTGAAAGTAATTTTTAATTCAATATTTTACAAGGTTTGGTGATAACGTTTTATTTTTCACTTATTTTTACTCTAAAAGGTTTATAATTAATTAAGTGATGTTTTGAAGGCACTTTATGTGTTATTATGGAATGATTAATTTTTTAAAATGGGAGTTTATGATATTATATTAATTATTTATTTTATGTTTTTTTGTTTTAATAAAAAAATTATAAATACATTTATTTTTTATGACAGCATTAAATGATGATGAATTTTTTATTTTATTATGACATCATATATATAAATGATGAAAGGTGGGGTCTTATATCACTCTCCAGTACAATGGTTAAGGTTTCATGTTGCATGGGATAATTTAATTCTGCATGAATGAGTTGTGAGAAACATTGTTAAAAAAATTTATATGAGTGTGATATGGAAATATTTTTTAAAATGTTTTTTTGATGAATGATATATGGGATAGTTTTTCACATTTTTTTTGTAAATGATATATACGAAGATTTTTTTTTCAGAAATGGTGTGTGAATGTGATGTGGAAATATTTCTTTATAATGTTTTTTAGACTTTCAGTTGTGCCACATTTCTATCATATTCATCTTGTTATATTAAGTTTCATGATGCACTTCATTTCAAGAAAATTCCATTTTTCAATAATATGTCTTATTTCTTTAGGTATTCAACATGCTCACATATTATATGTCTATTGATAAGTTTTTTGAGCCATCTCATTTAATTTATTCCTCTTTAATGACATTTTTAAGAACTTATAAGATTATAACTTATTTTAATATTTTAATACAAGGTCATTGGTCATTTATTAGTATATTTATCTCTTCATCATGCATTCATTTATTTTATATTGTGTATTTTTCTTTTCTAATCATCTTATCTCACCCCTTTATTATGTTTCCAATCAAAAATTCATAAAGATGATTATACCATGTGAGACTAAAAAAAAGGTTCATTTGAGCATGAATAATGAGAAATTTTCAAAATTAAAAAAAATAATATGTTTAATTAGCTAATTTTGGAAACAAAATCCATTTTCCCATTGGATTTTGTTTACTTTTTTATAATGTTTTTTATTCATTATATTAATTTGTTATTTAATTGATTTTTATCTTGCTTCACCATATGGGTAGTATGGGAGTATATTCCTCTCAGTTTTAGTTGACATCGAGGTGGTGCAGTCATCTTATGCATTAGACCTATGGAAATTGAAATCAATAATGAATAGGTTCAAGCTAAGAGCCAATGTAAATTTAGAAGATACTTATAGGCACGGTGGACTGATTTTTTATGAGGAATTTCTAGTACCTTCGTAGAAGAGTGGGTAATGTGAATGAATTAGTTTTCGTGGGATGGTTGACTTGAGGTTAGTCCATGACACACACTGTCTAGGAGACATGGTTCTTGGGTGGTAGTAAACCATTGTTTTTTAGAAGATTGGCATGAATCTTATATATTATCCTTCAGTAATTACACTCAACAAGTTGTATAGGGTAAGGTATATGGTAGGGAGTGAACCCATGAACATTTGTAGTTTTTGGCCTACATTATGAATTTGGTTTTTTTGATTTTCATGGGTGGTGTTTTCAGGAGCTGGAAATGCATGTAAAGTTGTGTTTTGGATAGGCTCTCATGTTGGAGTAGTTTTTATAAGCACCATACCTTAAAAATTACATTTTTTACTAAATTAAACTATAATTCATAGTCATTAATTCCAAAATATCTTATCAGTTTATAGTTTTAGATAATTAGGTTATAATTCATACATGGAAACCAATGATCATACAAAGAGAATATTTCTTAAAATAATAACCATTTCTTCAAAAATATAAAATTTTTTAATAAAAAAATGATTTATTTTCATTAAAAATATCAAAAACATTCATATTTTCTTCTTATTTTCAATTAACCATCCTCAAACCATATGAATTTCATTTTAGAACTTAGGATGAGAAAAAAAATTATAAGGGATATAAAAATAAGGAAAGAAACCATTAGTCCCTGAATACTTACAAACATATAAAATAATTTTCACAAAGATATAATTCTCAACTATAAAAGATCATATACATACATTGTGATAACATGATATTTCTATAAAACATAGAAAAATATAAATAAATCATTTAGGTAACTTGGTGTATCATTCTCTAAACGTACTTATATATGATTATAACCCTAACGACTACCTTATGGTGTAACAATCGTAGTTACACTTGGAATAACCATTACGGTTTACTTATAACATAAAAAAAATCCATGCATATGAGGGATACCATGGATACACCCATAATTATAAAAAATTCCCATGAACAAAACAATAATCATAAAACATGAATACTTTCATCATAAAAACATTCCTATTGAATTTTTTAAAAATAAAAAATTAAAAGATGATTTTTAAAAAGTACCTTACCGCATATTTGAATACCTTAGGGAATTTTAAAACCTATTATATAATATTTTATAGAGTGTAATTAATTTATTAAATAAATATATTCATATTTGTAATACCTTATATAGACTTTTATAACAACTTTCCACCCATTTATTAATAAAATTTTGTTATATTCATTGTTTTAGGTGTATTTATTTCATTGTTTCCATGGTTGGTTCATTATGGAATTTCTTGTCGAATGGAAGAAAAACATTAAAATTGGAAATAAAATTTATTAATATGTTTCCATAATTCAATAAATAATTTTTTTCTGATATCAGGATGATTCACAAGATAAAACATTATTGAAAATGATTTAATTTATTTTGGTGATTATTTGTGGCCTTTATGAAATTTTATCAATATATTTAATATCATGTTCAAATGTTGGATCCAAAAAATTATAAAACTCATAAGATATAAAATAAAGTCTGATTTAACAATAATATTTTTTACCACCATCCTTCAAGGTAATAAATTTAAATTGAAACTCACCATCTATGAAGGTGGTAAATCAACACGTCACGAATGATTATTTTATTTTCTGGAATTAGAGAAGAATATGAGTGGTTTAATGGTGGATATTACATTAGAAAAAAATATTCTATTATATATAAGATAATGGAGTTATCATTTCACATGGATGATTGGAGGTTATGAGAGATTAAGAAAAGAAAAGAAAATTAAATGAAAAGAAAATAAAATAAAAGAGGATTTCCCTCTTAAATTATTCTCCTTGAGAACCTCATTATGGCCCCTATTTTTGGAATTTTTGTAAAAATATAAGTAATTGGACATGATAAATATTCTTATAAAGGTAATGGAGTATAAATTAGACAATAGACAAGGATTTTGAGGTGTTAAGAGAAGAGGTGGTGAGGGGTGGTATATATAGTGGTGGATATTGGTGTTTTTGATTATTTTTTCATTAGTTTATTATTTTGGCTCAACATTATGAATAGTATTAATTCTATGAAAAATATAGTAAATAGATAATTATATTTCTATATTATGGTACTTACATCATAAATGACTCAAGAAAAAATTTATTTAACTTATAATGTATAAATACAGTAAATTGTCGTATTTCACTATTCCCCAAAAAAATAAACTATTTCAGAAAAAGAACAAAAATTAACACTACCCATTTTTCAATGAGTATATTAAAAATTGGAATCCATTTTTTTAAAATAGTTTTCTGAATATAAGAAATTTAATTTTTAATTTAATTCATCATTTATTCGAGAAATATAGATTTTAATCAAATAACTGGTTTTACAACACTTTGAAAAATTAATTAAGGTCCCATGAAATTTTCATATAATTAAAATAAAAAAAATTATTATAAATATATTTTATGAAGATATATTTCCTTTTAAATAATTTTATTAATTATAAAATTATAGATAAAAATTTATGTTTTATAAAAATAACAACACTTAATTTAATATTTTCAAAACATCTATTTACTTATACCATAATATAAATATATCATATTTTCTACTTATAATATAATTAAATTTAATTTATACTCTCATAAGTGAGGTTAATATTCTATTATTATAGATTTCTTAATTTTTATAAATAATATAGATTTCATTATACATTTATAATGAATTATACTATTTAATTCCAGAATGAAAAAAAAATTATGAGTACTAAGGTTGTTAAAATTTTGTTCATGTATACCCATTGTGTGAAGTAATGGATAGAGAATGACCCGATATAGAAGGAAATTAATTTGGTAGGGGCAAGGGTATGACAAGACTAGTTATTCGACACTCAATAAGATTATGTGAGTCTAAATTTATCTAGTCCTGAGGTAAATACTATATTTTAAATTCAGATGTGATGTCTATAGGAATGTAAACAGAAAATTTATTCTAAAAATAATATGAGGTAATCCAATGGTAATTATATTAGTGTTACTTTGTTGGTAATGGTGTGGCATGTCATAATGACTATCTTTGGTTGAAGGAGGATTCAATTGTGGAATTTCATTAATAATTATGTACGGTATTTAGTGTATGTATTGTAATGATTAAAGTGTTCCTTTTAGAGTATTATAATTGGGATTGAGTGATCGGGTGATGCATTGGTGGTTAAATTTTATTTACTCTCGGATAGATTGGATAGAGTAGGTATGACCGATGGTTTGGAATCTAATTGAATATTTTGTGTTGTAAACAACATTGGGTAAAAAAATTCAAATATGATGGGTATGTTTTGAGTGTTCAGGATGTATTTTCCAAGAAATTTATAAATGTTGGAGTAGTTCTTCAATGATGTATGTTTTTCTAGTTGATTCAGAGTTAGTGGATAATAAGAAGCACTATTTTTTAACAAGTATTTTTGTGTATGATCAGATAAGGTATAATGTAAATCCAAACATGTGTGTATTAGAGTTAAAAAATGGGATTTTCATTGAAAATTATCAGGTATGTGAGCGATGGGGTATCAAAATCGTTATCATTAATATGAATCCTATGGTGGGTTTTACCATATGTGAGGTTTTAGAGGTAGTTTTCCTTGAGTTGATAGTTATTCTTTAGAACATTTCACGACATTCATAGTTGAACATAGTCATTTAACATAAAATTGGGGAACCAATTAGATTTTAAATGATGATGGAATTATCAATAATACTTTTAAAGGATGAGAGTTTCAATAATGGGGAGATTGTAAAACCATGTGTGTGTGAAGGGGTATCAAAATTTTGAGAAATTTTGCATATTTGATTTTGTTGACAAGTCATTTTGAGAAATGATATTCATAATATAATTTTGGTAGTTTAAATATCTAAATATAAAATTTTTCTATAATAATATAGGTTTATCTAAAGTCTTGAGAGCTAGAGAATGTCCCAAGAGTGATTAAGGACATTTCTGTTTTATTTACTTTATTTACCATCGGCCAACCAATGGTAGTTGATAGCATCCTTTTAGGATTTTATCACAAACGGATCGTCAGTGGATCTATATAGACTATATAGTGGGCCGACTAAATCCACATTCATTATATAGGTTGTGACTAGCTAGTCGGTAACCTTAAAAACATGGAAAATTATGAATTTTACCCATCAAATTTTTTTTTGGGGGGGGGACTCCCTCCTCTTCTTCAGGTGTGTTCACCGAAGAGTGTCTTAATGCCCATATACTCACCCCCTAATTTTGGGGCTTTATTTGAGGTTTTTCCTACTAAGGATACGTTATGGGTGTGTGATTCTTCGATAGATCATTATTCTCCACAAATTTTCATGATTTGAATTTTTTTTGGTATAGGGATTGATTAGGGATTATCCAAATAATGGTAAAATATCCCATTTTTAATCGGTCTATAATGCATCCTAGGGAGTGTACATCCTAATACAACATCCTCCTATCACCAAATGTCATTTCAATGAAGGTACACCACACTATAATTTTTTTTATTAAAAAATCGTTTTCTATGTTGATAAAAATAATACATCAAGGAGGCCGGTAGAAGTGGAAACCGAGGACGTCCCTGGTAACCATATCCACACCTCTTGGGGGAAAGAATATGAGCATAAAAAACCCTCAAGGAGAGATCTTGGGTATATTTAGAATCCAAAAAGTCTACCACTTAGTTCTCTTTACCCCACTTATGGAGGATTTCAGTGTCGTTTGAGAGAATATCCTTTCAATTTCGGATCATGTAGATAATTTATATGAGGAATAAGATAAATCTTTGAGAGATATTTGTATAGTTTTAGAGTTATTTTCCACCATGTTCAGGTTGATGTTGCTTGAGATTTATAGATCAAGACCATTGAGCATGGTCAATGACTCTGCCTTTAAAGAGTCACCATCCCCATAAAAATCACTAAAGTTGAAAATAACCTAACCTATCAATTCACAAACCACACCTCCTCCACCCCATGATCCCCTGGATGCATGCTCCATCGATGTTGAGTATAATTTGTTGGGGGTAGGGGACTAATAAACCCAGTGTCCCATCTGCATGGATATGGTAGGGACAGAAGGGGGTATTCTAATGAAGTAACACCTGAGAGAGGATGCATCCTCCCAATATTTATTAAGGAAACCAAATTTGACAATGAGACAGATGGTCCATACCACCATAGATTGTCATGCTGGGTGAGATCCATTGTACCTAGAAGAATTTTGCACCTTCCATATGAACCCGAAACCTTTATCCAGATGTAATTTCCAGGCCTCCTCCTCATACCTACCAATAGGGGCACCAAACCATCCATGTAGTAACTCCTCATATGAGGCCACCACCCAAAAGGTGTCCAAGAACTCACCCTGGTCCTTCCATAAAAATCCTTCCCACTCACAATGGATGGAAATATGATATAAAGACTCCTTCTGGGGGACAATACATCAAGTGCATCGTGATGTCATATGAACACCCTTTCCATTAGCATCCACCTCTGTAGTAATTTAATGAAAAGATATTCTCCATATGAGAATGTTTTTCTTATCTAGGATTTTATTTCTTTAAAGGATTCTACCCCAGGAGTCACTGGAAGACTTCTTGGGGGTCATATTTTTGTAGTATTTGTTTGTGAAACTTCAGGAGGGGGAGCCCATAAAAACCCACTAGTCAGATTATGTGTCTAGCTTAATACATTTGAACATATTCATATGGGGTGGGGTTGAGGATAGCCTTATTGAAGAAGGGATGATAGATAGCCTCTTTCACAGTAAGTTCTAGTGTGTGGAACCCCTAAAATCCAAATTACCTGCCACCCGAGTTACACTCCAATAAATTAATATCACCCCAATCCAATCCATACCCATAATTCCCTCTAATGAAACTTCTCCAAAGGTAATACCCCTCAATAACCTCCCATACATGTTTTCCATGCATGAAGTACATTGACTTACCCACATCCCTAACATCAATACCCCATTACTCAACCGTCTTCACAATTGTTATCCATGACACCCATAAATATCGAACCTCCCCATGATAATCTCATATAATATAGTTAAATATATGATCCATATGTCTTATATTTGAATTGGGGACCTTGAGAACTAATAGGATATGCCTGGGGATTAAAGAAAATATGTGTTTGGATAGGGTAATCCTCAGACCAAATGAATGGAATGTGCCCTTCTAGTTATTGATACTGTTCATAATATTATTAAAAATATCTTCACAGTGCCTGATCTAGATCCATCCAATAGCTATAGGGGAACCCAAATAGATCATAGAAAAATTATTACCTTATAAATTAATTTTTTAATTAATTATAATTAATTATTATGATTACTTGGCATTAGTTGGGGAATCGAGTGATTTTTGGTTGGCTAGAGGAACCTAGATGGACTTGGATGAGCTCAATGATCATTTTCAAGCCTTGGAAGAGTTTTCAAACTGCAGTTTTATGAGGGAAAATTTTCATATTGAGGATGGTGGTCCTAGATACTTGTACTATGGGTTTTTTATTTTTTTATAATGAATTGGATTTTTATGCCACTATGGGTATTTTAATGTTTAACTTAAACATTTTCATGATTAATTAGTTATTAAATTACGACCTGAATATAACAAAGTTTCATGTTCATGTTGGGCCCTGTGAACTGGCCTTATTCATTAATCTTCAATGGTCAATTCCACATCCATTTACTTATCTAGAACTTTAAGGCCCCTTGAGATAAGTGAACTTAAATAAAATGAAGTGACATATAGGTTAGAGGCCCTAATATAGGTTCATTTGGTCATTCCTTGTGTATGATGGTGATGACATGGTAAAATTTACCACTACAGGGTCATAAAATTATAATGGGTTGGGTGAGTGACTAAACATGAGTATCCATGGAGTAGTAGATGAGATTTATACCATATATTTAGTGATTTTACTACAACATATAGACTGGTTGGCTAATATGTTCATCCCTTGATCATGTTCTTGGTGAGGAATGTGCTATCCTAGGTAATGGGTTTTGACACCAGAGGTTTAATAAATTAAAAATGACCCCAACTATGGTTCCAATATTTTTTGACCTTAAGGACCCCAATAGTGTTTTTTGATGAATGAATAAACCTCAGCGGGTGCATTGGGTGTGGGTAGAGAGGGTAGAATATATCATCCTTCCTTTTATAACATAAACATTCATTACATTACACAAAACTGAGGATCTTTAAGGTTCAGTGTCTTGGAAACCAGGAACATAATACATGAAAACAACATAAAACATTATTCTTAAACACTTGAAAGGATTCTACTTAAGTTCATCCTAGGTTCATTACCGCATCTCATAACCTGGGGACACACATTAAAAGAAAGGGTGAGCAGAAGGCCCAATAAGGGAAGGAAGCGAAACATTTTACATATGAACTTGAGATACATCAATAAAGTCATGAAAAGAACTTTAAGGCATGAGAATGAAATCATGAGGCATATCATAATAAAAATAACATTTTACATAACTTGAAGATGTGTTTTCAACATTTAATATTGACAATCATTTCGTTTCACCAAGGTCAATCCCCAAGGTGTCATTAAAAATTACCAAGGTTATTCACCAAGGTATCAGTCTAAAAAGTCATCTCTAGAGATTAAGTCTTTACCCAATGCATTGGAGCGCTATCTGGGCGCACCCTTGACATGTCTTTATAATCATGTGAGCCACATATATAATCATCAATTATTTCATAAAAAACCCATATATCATAAAAGAAATGGGTTTCATTTCATAATAATAACGTTTTAAAAACTGCTTTAAATACATGATCTTTATGTCACTTTAAACCCACGAAAAGGGAAAGCGGGTTTCATTTATTTAAATCCCAGAATTTAAAATAGAACATTTTGGTATATATGTAAATACCCATATATAAGGTAGAGCTTTGAGTATTCACTTAATAAAATAAAATATCTTTAGAAAAAGAGAGAGACATTTTGAGACGAAAATTCTGCAGCATAACGGCTATGTTACAAGGTTTTTAGAAAACATTGAAAAGAGAGGGGAAATCGGTCAAACATTCATAAATGACCCATGAAACAGTAGAGGGACAAAATATAATGGATTTAAGAACATGGTAATGAAATTTGAAAATATACCATATGAAATGAAGAACATGAAAGGAAGACAAAAATAATATTTCTCTTATGAAAATTCTGCAGCCTAACGACATTACATAAACTTCAACCAAAAAATGAATTGATGAGATCAAATAGGGTCTCTCATCATATGAACATAAATATAAGTATTATAGATATAGATATCATTCCCCAACATAATAAAAAGTAACTTTCAAGACTTGACATGGAATTAGAACTTTGAAAAGGGAGAAAGGTGCAAGGACCACTTAAAAATTCATCAACCTAACGACGCCACTTAAACTTAAAAATACTAAGTTGAAGAGATCAAATGGGGTCTCTCATCATATTGTCATAAAATATAAGTATGATATAAACAGAGATAATACCCCAACATAACAAAAAGGAACTTGAAAGAATTGACCTGAAAGTAGAACTTCAAAACGAGAAGGGTGAAGAACCACTTAAAAATTCGGCAGCCTAACGGTGCCACTTAAAACGTCAAAATACTGAATTGAAGAGATAAAATGGGGTATATCATCATATTATAATAAAATATATGTATGATAAATTTATAGATCATACCCAAACATAATAAAAAGTAACATGAAATACTTTACATGAAAATAGATCTTGAAAAATGAGAAGGGAGAAAGAATTTGTTACAAAACTTTCAGTGGCCTAACGACGCCACTTAAAACTTCATAAAACGAAATAATGAGAGTAATAGGGGATCTCTCATTATGTGAACATGAAAAGGGCAGTAAGAAAAGTATAAAAGAACACCATTTAACATAAGAACATGGAGAATAAAATAAATTACATAAAAGAGATTTCTTGAAAAGAAAGAGAGAGATCGGAACCCTTACCATAAAACGTAAGTCTTAAAACTCTAAGGTTTGGACCTTGAAGGCTTGGGGGCACCTTGGGAGGACTCCTTGGGAAGTATGGATACCAGAACTTCGTTGATGATGGTTTTGGAGTCTAATTTATGAGACAAGGGCTTGGTATTTATAGGGAAAGTGAGGGGACAAGGCATTAATGGCCAAGGGACACCTCAGATGTGCTTTTCCCAAAACCATGTGCTCTCCCATGATATTTCCCATTAAGTTAGGCCACATGGGGCCCCCAATACAAATATCCATCACCTTAGGTCTACCAAACCTTAAAATATCTCATGGCATCACCATGACACAATTATGATGTCATTAAACATACCGAAACCCTAAAACTATATTTTTACTATTCACTGAAAATTCATTTTTTTCAGAAAAAACCCCAAAAATTACCTTAACATAATATTTATTCTCTGAGTTCAAAAATAAAGTCCATTTTATAAAAATAATTTTCTAATTATTTTTAATTAAATTTTTAATTAAAAAACACAATTCACTCGAAAAAAATAATACTTGAATAATAATTTATGAAACCGTTATTTAACCATTTTATTGAATTACATTACTTAATCAAGGTGCCTAGATTATTTTGAAACTTTCTTTAAGTGAGATTACTAATCCATTTGGTCACATTACTAATCCTAAGCGTAAAATCACTATTCATAATTTACTATTCATCAAAAATCAAGTTGATCTTATTAAACTCTAAATTTTGTATTGAACATAATTATAATAGACCATTTTTTGAAAATCATTACACATTTTTAATTATTTAAGGTTTACATAAACATTTTTTTAAAATATCCTTTCTCTAAAATTCACCAAAAATATGTATACTATATTTATCCGGACATTTGAAAATTCATAAACTTCATAAGAAGAAATCCCAATTTTTATTTAAAACAAAGGATTACACAAGGCAGTTATGGTCTCCTTACATATCCCCTTATCACACCAGCATAGGACCTAAGTGTATGGTGTGCTAAGGTGAGAGAATCTAAGGGAGGCTCAGCCAACATCGCACGAGTAGTAATTTCTATCAGTTTGAACTTCTTGCAAAGGCGATTCCGTTCTAGCTTCACACGATGAAGTTCAGCTTGGGTTTGGTCCAAAGTAAAGCCCAGTGGTGCTATCTCCTTCCCAAGTTCTGTTAAATGGGCTTCGATCGGTCCAAGACTACTGGGTGAGGCCATCAAATCTTATTTCTATAATAATTAACCAAGATTACTTGTATTTAGATACAAAAATCAAAACGTTTAGTTTCCAGCAGTCATATTGACCAATGGTCAAATAATAGTCAAAACCCAACAGTATCATTTTAATTATACTCATGTTATTAAATGAAGCATTTTTGTTGAGTATAAAAATAAAACAAAATAACACATAAAATTCGGAAATAATATTTATTCAAAATTTCAGGTCGTTACAATCTTCCCCCCTTAAGAAATTGCGTCCTTGCAATGTTTAAAATTGGGTTTTGAAATTTCATTGAATGTCCCACATCAGAAAAGGAGTCAGTAAAACTATTACTTTAAAAGAAAGAAAGGGAAGTACAAAGTTCACCCAAGATAACCCACAGTAGGATTCCATGTAGGAAAACATGGACATGGAAGAAAAACAAAGGGTCATGTTCTGAGGGAGAGTGATAGAAAACATGATTAAGAGAAAGTTAACCATAAGAAAATCCCAAACTTATTATGTGTGTAAATGATCTTTTAATACCTAGTAGGAAATTTAAACCAACAATGTTTTTGTTTTACGTTCCTTTTCATAATTTTGAGGAATTCATGTACAACACAGAACAAAAACATAAGGAAATATACCTACATTCAAGTAGAGTTTCATCCTTTAATAAGTCTCTACCAAAACTAATCTTTTGTCCAAACGATGAGCATTCAAAACTACTTGGTCTCATCAAAACACAAGAATTGTCTTCTAGAAAATCACATAATCCAAAAAAGATTAACTATTTATTTCTTCTATCTTTAAACATTATCCCAAAAACAAAAAAGGGTAAGGTAAAACAACTCTTCAAAAAGATAGAATCCCATAGGAATGGAAACTACTTTTAAATCTTCAAAGTTCCATGGTACTACCCAAAGTTCATCATAGACCATTCCATAAATAATGGTCCTTAAAATTCCTCAAAATAAACTAAACTAAGATTGAAACCCAAATAAAAGAAGGATTTGATAACATAGTCTTCCAAAATAAACCTCATTGTTCATCTCCAAACAACATAAACCACTCTTAACATCTTATAACAAAAGTAGCTAACCTAAACATATTTTACCGAAGATAGGTTAATCATTCCCATAAGTAACCTAAATTACTATAATTCCACCTTAAATTCATCGATTCTTCAAAATATAAGTCAACCTTACTCCTCAATAAAAATACCATAGTAATATATTTACCTCGATCATATAGGGTCCCCAAAATAGTGAATGTCTTCCAAAATAATAATCATCTTTTAATCCCCTAATCATCTCTATCATATTAATACGGCAATCGCCGCATTTCCTATCACATTGGTTGTTGGGACACGTTCATCCATTTCCCACCATTAACTAAGAAGAGAAAGTACAATTAGAGGCTTAAATACTTAACCAATAATCATGAAAAGGAGCTTAAATAATATAAGGATAACTTGAAGAAGAAAAGTATACCCTAACTTGTGATCACCTAGGTTTCAAACTAAGTTATCCATGATCATATATTCTTATGTGAATCTTTATTTTATTTTATCTTTGTTCCTTTAATAATGGTTCATACTAAGCTTATGAATTTACCAAAGCATATCCCTCGAGAGTGTCGTAACCAAGAGTGCAGCAAGGTTCGTTGTCATGTACCAGTTCCCGTTCGAGACTATCTCAAATTGGTGTTTTCAGTTTTTACCCCTATGTGCATCTGTGCCAGAGCCACCTCTACCTGCTCGTATCCAGACAGGGATGTATTTGCTTGGCAACCCATTACTAAATACTCACCAAAATACCAGGAATATTTACTATATATAAAATTTTCTATAGGATTATTCCTAAAGTTTTCATATCCCAATTTCCACAAATAACTAAACCATCCTTTGATACCAACTATAGCATCCTGCCTTTTATAACATAAACTTTCATTACATTACACAAAACTGAGGATCTTTAAGGTTTAGTGTCTTGGAAACCAGGAACATAATACATGAAAACAATATAAAACATTCTTCTTAAACACTTGAAAGGCTTCTCCTTAAGTTCATCCTATGTTCATTACTGCATCTCATAACCTGGGGACATACATCAAAATAAAGGGTGAGCAGAAGGCCCAGTAAGGGAAACAAGCGAAACATTTTTCATATGAACTTGAGATACATCAATAAAGTAATGAAAATAACTTTAAGGCATGAGAATGAAATCATGAGGCATATCATAATAAAAATAACATTTTCCATAACTTGAAGATGTGGCTGAAACATTTAATACTGACAATCATTTCGTTTCACCAAGGTCCATCCCCAAGGTGTCATTAAAAATTACCAAGGTTATTCACCAAGGTATCAGTCTAAAAAGTCATCTCTAGAGATTAAGTCTTTACCCAATGCATTGGAGCGCTATCTGGGTGCACCCTTGACAACTATTTATTATCATGTGATCCACATATATCATCATAAATCATTTCATAAACAACCCATATATCATAAAAGAAATGGGTTTCATTTCGTAATAATAACGTTTTAAAAACTGCTTTAAAGACATGATCTTTATGTCCCTTTAAACCCATGAAAAGGGAAAGCGAGTTTCATTTATGTAAATCCCAGAATTTAAAATAGAAAATTTTGGAATATATGTGAATACCCATATAGAAGGTATATCTTTGAGTATTCACTTAATAAAATAAAATATCTTTAGAAAAAGAGAGAGACATTTTGAGACAAAAATTCTGCAGCATAACGGCTATGTTACAAGGTTTTTAGAAAACATTTAAAAGAGAGGGGACATGGGTCAAACATTCATAAATGACCCATAAAACAGTAGAGGGACATAATATAAGGGATTTAAGAACATGGTAATTAAATTTGAAAATATACCATATGAAATGAAGAACATGAAATGAAGACAAAAATAATATTTCTCTTATGAAAATTCAGCAGCCTAACGGCGTTACATAAACTTCAACCAAAAAATGAATTGATGAGATAAAATAGGGCCTCTCATCATATGAACATAATATATCAGTATTATAGATATAGATATCATACCCAAACATAATAAAAAGGAACTTTCAAGACTTGACATGGAATTAGAACTTTGAAAAGGGAGAAAGGTGCAAGGACCACTTAAAAATTCAGCAGCCTAATGACGCCACTTAAACTTCAAAATACTAAGTTGAAGAGATCAAATGGGGTCTCTAATCATTTTGTCATAAAATATCAGTATGATAGATATAGATATCATACCCCAAAATAACAAAAAGTAACTTGAAAGAATTGACATGAAAGTAGAACTTCAAAACGAGAAGGGTGAAGAACCACTTAAAAATTCGGTAGCCTAACGGTGCCACTTAAAACTTCAAAATACTGAATTGAAGAGATAAAATGGGGTATCTCATCATATGATAATAAAATATCAGTATGATAAATTTATAGATCATACCCCAACATAATAAAAAGTAACTTGAAATACTTTACATGAAAATATATCTTGAAAAATGAGAAGGGAGAAAGAATCTGTTACAAAAATTTCGGCTGCCTAACGGCACCAGTTAAAACTTCATAAAACGAAATAATGAGAGTAATCGGGGATCTCTCATTATGTTAACATGAAAAGGGAAGTAAGAGGAGTATAAAAGAACACCCTTTAACATAATAACATGGAGCATAAAAGAAATTACATAAAAGATATTTCTTGAAAAGAAAGAGAGTGATCAGATCCCTTACCTTAAAACGCAACTCTTAAAACTCAAAGGTTTGGACCTTGAGGGCTTGGGGGCACCTTGGGAGGACTACTTGGGAGGTAAGGAGAACAGAACTTCATTGAGGATGGTTTTGGAGTCGAATTTATGAGAGGAGGGCTTGGTATTTATAGGGAAAGTGATGGGATAAGGCATTAATGGCCAAGGGACACCTCACATGTGCTTTTCCCAAAACCATGTGCTCTCCCATGATATTTCCCATTACGTTAGGACACATGGGGCCCCCAATACAAATATCCATCACCTTAGGTCGACCAACCCTTAAAATATCTCATGAAATCACCATGACACAGTTATGATGTCATTAAACATACCGAAACCCTAAAACTGTATTTTTACTATTCACTGAAAATTCATTTTTTTTAGAAAAAAACCCCAAAAATTACCTTAACATAATATTGATGCTCTGAGTTCAAAAATAAAGTCCATTTTATAAAAATAATTTTCTAATTATTTTTAATTAAATTTTTAGTTAAAAAACACTATTCACTCGAAAAAAATAATACTTGAATAATAATTTATGAAACCGTTATTTAAACATTTTATTGAATTACATTATTTAATCAAGGTTACTAGATTATTTTCAAAGTTTCTTTAAGTGAGATTACTAATCCATTTGGTTACATTACTAATCCTAAGTGTAAAATCACTATTCATAATTTACTATTTATCAAAAATCAAGTTGATCTTATTAGACTCTAAATTTCGTACTAAACATAATTGTAGAAGACCATTTTTTGAAAATAATTACACATTTTTAATTATTTAAGGTTTAAATAAATTTTTTTTTAAAATATCCTTTCTCTAAAATTCACCAAAAATATCCATACTATTTTTATCCGGACATTTGAAAATTCATAAAGTTCATAAGAAGAAATCCCAATTTTTATTTAAAACAAAGGATTACACAAGGCAGTTATGGTCTCCTAACATAGCCCCTTATCACACCAGCATAGGACCTAAGTGTAAGGTGTGCTAAGGTGAGAGAATCTAAGGGAGGCTCAGCCAACATCACACGAGTAGTAATTTCTATCAGTTTGAACTTCTCGCAAAGGCGATCCCGTTATAGCTTCACACGATGAAGTCCAGCTTGGGTTTGGTCCAAATCAAAGCCTAGTGGTGCTATCTCCTTCCCAAGTTCTGTTAGATGGGCTTCGATCGGTCCAAGACTACTGGGTGAGGCCATAAAATCTTCTTTCTATAATAATTAACCAATATTACTTGTATTTAGAGACAAAAATCAAAAAGTTTAGTTTCCAGCGGTCATATTGACCAATGGTCATATAACAGTCAAAACCCAACGGTCTCAATTTAATTATACTCATGTTATTACATGAAACATTTTTGTTGCGTATAAAAATAAAACAAAATAACACATAAAATTAGGAAATAAGATTTATTCAAAATTTTGGGTCGTTACAATCTTCCCCCCTTAAGAAATTGCGTCCTCACAATTTTTAAAATTGGGTTTTAAAATTTCATTGAAAGTCCCACATCAGAAAAGGAGTCAGTAAAACTATTACTTTAAAAGAAAGAAAGGGAAGTACAAAGGTCACCCGAGATAACCCACACTAGGATTCCAAGTAGGAAAACATGGAGTTGGAAGAAAAACAAAGGGTCAAGTTCTGAGGGAGAGTGATTGAAAAAATGATTAGGAGAAAGTTAACCATAAGAAAATTCCAAACTTATGATGTGTGTAAACGATCATTGATTACCTAGTAGGAAACGTAAACCAACAACATTTTTGTTTTGCGTTCCTTTTCAAAATTTTGAGGAATTCATGTACAACATAGAACAAAAACATAAGGAAATATACCTACATTGAAGTAGAGTTTCATCCTTTAATAAGTCTCTACCAAAACTAATCTTTTCTCCAAACGATGAGCATTCAAAACTACTTGGTCTCATCAAAACACAAGAATCATATTCTAGAGAATCACATAATCCACAAAAGATTAACTATTTATTTCTTCTATCTTTAAACATTATCCCAAAAATAGAAAAGGGTAAGGTAAAACAACTCTTCAAAAATAAAGAATCCCGTAGGAATGGAAACTACTTTTAAATCTTCAAAGTTCCATGCTACTACCCAAAGTTCATCATAGACCATTCCATAAATAATGGTCCTTAAAATTCCTCAAAATAAACTAAACTAATATTGAAACCCAAATACAATAAGTATTTGATAACATAGTCTTCCAAAATAAACCTCATTGTCCATCTCCAAACAACATCAACCACTCCTAACATATTATAACAAAAGTATCTAACCTAAACATATTTTACCCAAGATAGGTTAATCATTCTCATAAGTAACCTAAATTACTATAAGTCCACCTTAAATTCATCGATTCTTCAAAATATAAGTCAACCTTACTCCTCAATGAAAATACCGTAGTAATCTATTTACCTCGATCATATAGGGTCCCCAAAATAGTGAACGTCTTCCAAAAAAATAATCATTTTTTAATCCCCTAATCATCTCTGTCATATTAATACGGCAATAGCCGCATTTCCTATCACATTGGTTGTTGGGACACGTTCTTCCATTTCCCGCCATTAACTAAGAAGATAAAGTATAATTAGAGGCTTAAATACTTAACCAATAATCATGAAAAGGATCTTAAAGAATATAAGGATAACTTTTAGAAGAAAAGTATACACTAACTTGTGATCCCCTAGGTTTCAAACTAGGTTATCCATGATCATATATTCTTATGTGAATCTTTATTTTATTTTATATTTGTTCCATTAATAATGGTTCATACTAAGCTTATGAATTTACCAAATCATATCTCTCAGGAAAGTCGTAACCAAGAGTGCAGCAAGGCCCGTTGTCGTGTACCAGTTCCTGTTCGAGTCTATCTCAAAGCAGTGTTTTCGGGTTTTACCCCTATGTACATCTGTGCCAGAGCCACCTCTACCTGCTCGTATCCAGACAGGGATGTATTTGCTTGGCAACCCATTACTCAATACTCACCAAAATACCAGGAAGATTTCCTATATATAAACTTTTCTATAGGCTTTTTTCCTAAAGTTTTCATATCCTAATTTCCACAAATAACTAAACCATCCTTTGATACCAACAATGTCATCCCGCCTTTTATAACATAAACTTTCATTACATTATACAAAACTGAGGATCTTTAAGGTTTAGTTTTTTAGAAACCAGGAACATAATAAATGAAAACAACATAAAACATTATTCATAAGCACTTGAAAGTATTATCCTTAAGTTAATCCTAGGTTCATTACTACATCTCATAACTTGGAGACATACATCAAAAGAAAGGGTGAGCAGAAGGCCCATTAGGGGAAACAAGCGAATCATTTTACATATGAACTTGAGATACATCAATAAAGTCATGAAAAGAACATCAAGGCATGAGAATGAAATCATGAGGCATATCATAATAAAAATAACATTTTCCATAACTTTAATATGTTGCTGCAACATTTAATATTGACAATCATTTAGTTTCAGCAAGGTCCATCCCCAAGGTGTCATTAAATATTACCAAGGTTATTCACCAAGGTATCAGTCTAAAAAGTCATCTCTAGAGATTAAGTCTTTACCCAATGCATTGGAGCGCTATCTGGGCGCACCCTTGAAATGTATTTATTATCATGTTAGCCACATATGTAATCATAAATTATTTCATAAACAACCCATATATCATAAAATAAATGGGTTTCATTTCATAATAATAACGTTTTAAAAACTGCTTTAAAGACATGATCTTTATGTCACTTTAAACCCACGAAAAGGGAAAGCGGGTTTCATTTATTTAAATAACATAATTTAAAATATAAAATTTTGGTATATATGTGAATACCCATATATAAGGTATAGCTTTGAGTATTCACTTAATAAAATAAAATATCTTTAGAAAAATAGAGAGACATTTTGAGACGAAATTCTGCAGCATAACGGCTATGTTACAAGGTTTTTAGAAAACATTGAAAAGAGAGGGTACATGGGTCAAACATTCATAAATGACCCATAAAACAGTAGAGGTATAGAATATAAGGGATTTAAGAACATGGTAATGAAATTTAAAAATATACCATATGAAATGAAGAACATGAAAGGAAGACAAAAATAATATTTCTCTTATGAAAATTTGGCAGCCTAAAGGCGTTACATAAACTTCAACCAAATAATGAATTGATGAGATCAAATAGGGTCTCACATCATATGAACATAAAATATTAGTATGATAGATATATATATCATACCCCAACATAATAAAAAGGAACTTGCAAGACTTGACATGGAATTAGAACTTTGAAAAGGGAGAAAGGTGCAAGGACCACTTAAAAATTCAGCAGCCTAACGACGCCACTTAAACTTCAAAATACTAAGTTGAAGAGGTAAAATTGGTTCTATCATCATATTATCATAAAAGATAAGTATGATAGATATATATATCATACCCCAACATAACAAAAAGTAACTTGAAATAATTGACATGAAAGTAGAAGTTCAAAACGAGAAGGGTGAAGAACCACTTAAAAATTCGGCAGCCTAACGGTGCCACTTAAAACTTCAAAACACTGAATTGCAGAGATCAAATTGGGTCTCTCATAAAATTATAATGAAATATCAGTATGATAAATTTATATATCATACCCTAAAATAATAAAAATGAACTTGAAATACTTTACATGAAAATATATCTTGTAAAATGAGAAGGGAGAAAGAATCTGTTACAAAAATTTCGGCAGCCAAACGGCGCCACTTAAAACTTCATAAAACGAAATAATGAGAGTAATATGGGATCTCTTATTATGTGAACATGAAAAGGGAAGTAATAGGAGTATAAAAGAACACTCTTTAACATAATAACATGGATCATAAAAGAAATTACATAAAAGAGATTTCTTGAAAAGAAAGAGAGAGATCAAATCCCTTACCTTAAAACGTAACTCTTAAAACTGAATGGTTTGGACCTTGAGGGCTTGGGGGCACCTTGGGAGGACTCATTGGGAGGTAAGGAGACCTGAACATCGTTTAGGATGGTTTTGGAGTCGAATTGATGAAAGGAGGGCTTGGTATTTATAGGGAAAGTGAGGGGACAAGGCATTAATGGCCAAGGGACACCTCACATGTGCTTTTCCCAAAACCATGTGCTCTCTCATGATATTTCCCATTAAGTTAGGCCACATGGGGCCCCCAATAAAAATATACATCACCTTAGGTCTACCAACCCTTAAAATATCTCATGACATCACCATGACATGGTTATGATGTCATTAAACATACCAAAACCCTAAAACTGTAATTTACTATTCACTGAAAATTCATTTTTCTCAGAAAAAAACCCAAAAATTACCTTAACATAATATTGATGCTCTGAGTTAAAAAATAAAGTCCATTTTATAAAAATAATTTTCTAATTATTTTTAATTAAATTTTTAATTAAAAAACACTATTCACTCGAAAAAAATAATACTTGAATAATAATTTATGAATCTGTTATTTAACCATTTTATTGAATTACATTACTTAATCAAGGTGCCTAGATTATTTTAAAACTTTCTTTAAGTGATATTACTAATCCATTTGGTCACATTACTAATCCTAAGCGTAAAATCACTATTCATAATTTACTATTAATCAAAAATCAAGTTGATCTTATTAGACTCTAAATTTCGTATTGAACATAATTGTAGAAGACCATTTTTTGAAAATCATTACACATTTTTTATTATTTAAGTTTTACATAAATATTTTTTTAAAATATCCTTTCTCTAAAATTCACCAAAAATATGCATACTATATTTATCCGGACATTTGAAAATTCATAAACTTCATAAGAAGAAATCCCAATTTTTATTTAAAACAATGGATTACACAAGGCAGTTATGGTCTCCTTACATAGCCCCTTATCACACCGGCATAGGACCTAAGTGTAAGGTGTGCTAAGGTGAGAGAATCTAAGAGAGGCTCGGCCAACATCGCACGAGTAGTAATTTCTATCAGTTTGAACTTTTCACAATGGCGATTCCGTTCTAGCTTCACACGATGAAGTTCAGCTTGGGTTTGGTCCAAAGCAAAGCCCGGTGGTGCTATCTCCTTCCCAAGTTCTGTTAGATGGGCTTCGATCGGTCCAAGACTACTGGGTGAGGCCATCGAATCTTCTTTCTATAATAATTAACCAATATTACTTGTATTTAGAGACAAAAATCAAAGCGTTTAGTTTCCAGCGGTCATATTGACCAATGGTCATATAACAGTCAAAACCCAACGATCTCATTTTAATTATACTAATGTTATTAAATGAAACATTTTTGTTGAGTATAAAAATAAAACAAAATAACACATAAAATTAGGAAATAGGATTTATTCAAAATTTCGGGTCGTTACATAGAAAGTGTAACCATAGAACATATACCAAATAAGTGTTCCTATGTGGTTGTGGATAGTAATGAAATGTGTGGATATTAAGCCATTACTTTTAATATTGTATTGATTTATTTACTAATATATTTGATTTTCAGGTATTCCTTGGAATTTTTAATTGGTCTTAACATTATCGTGATTTCCCTAGATGCATTGGGATCACATAGTTAATATTTATGAGACACTAGGATCCCAACACTTTATGGTATCAGGACTCACAATATTTTTTGGGATAATTATTAGTTTGACCACCATATAATATGTATGGATTCATGGAGGTGATTATCTACATCCTAAGTCTAATCTTATGTGATGATGTGTATACATGAATGATCATAATAACTACGATTCCTTTTTATAGTTATATTGTTTAAAATTATAAGGGAAACTTGGATTTAAATAGAAATATCATTATACCATTTTGAAATTTTATAACCACAGAGATTAAAATGGTGGTATGAGGTGTTGGGTGGGAATATATCCCTAAGAATGGATATTTTAAATCTTGAGTGTGACTATCTGATCCCCTGTATCAATGCTATAATACCCTGTGAATGGATCGATGCACCATTGATCGTTTGGATAAGGATAAATGAGATATGAATTATTAAGTAAATGATTGTGGGATCCATGAAGGCATTATTTTTTTAATGGGTAACCTAGAAAATAGTCACACCTAGACATATAGAATTTCTAAGGGCCTTCCTCCTACTAGGAATTATGCGCAGTCCTAGCAGTTAAGAACACCAAGGTACTAAAGTGGGATTAAACCAGAGGGCATGAGGATAAAGGATTCCTTATGATTCTCTAGTTTCTCCTACTCATCATTATGAAGGTGAAAGCACGGGATCTTCATAGCATGGAAATTCTTTTACCTGAGGTGATGCTCATGCTCTGAAACACCTCAGCACACGTCAAAGAAAGTACGGTTGATCAGGGTTGAAGACCTGAGGATTGACTATGTTTATCAAGAATGGCCTTAATTTAATATATAAAACTTTGGGGTAATTTTTATATAATGGTTGGAATGGTCCCCATGACATCCTCAAAGACATTCTTGTATCAGACCAAAGCAGGTACTATTACTGGTTTTATTTATTTCTTATCAGAAATTTATTTATTTATTTTGATAATGTAACATGAACATGTCATTGCACAGCTGGTATAATACGTGACCATGTTGGGGGAGTCCTACGGAGTTATATATTCAAACCCTACTCAAGTGTCAATGTAAATTGGGTACCTAAGCGTATTCCACTTGGTTACAGGTTTACATTGGGTAGGGGCCCTGCATTTTATGATCTATAAAAATATCTAGGATGAGATTAGTGATCGGAGTGTGGAATAGTTCAATGGTGTAGTGTGGAATAGTTTGTATCATATTTCTCTCGTTTACACTATGTATGTGATTGGCCCAGTGGGAGATCATTTTTTAATGATTTTAGGTATATATTTATTTCTTATTATATTATTTCTTAGTTTATTTATCCCTTTGTGTACACTGATATATAGAATTATTGGTTGCTTTATTATGATTGCACACTCAATTACTGGGTGAATAGACTCCCCATGATACCTCATTAAACTCCCATGTCTAGTCGATAGCATCTAGAATCTGTGAAGGCATGCCTATGGAATAATATAAACTGTCACACTAGATAATGATTAGTGTTCTAGGGTAGTAGGATGTTTCATAGAATCACCATCCCCAAATCAATGTTTGAATTGATATTTCATTGAAGAAAAAGGATCAATACTTTAAATTAGAAATAAATTTAAATGGATCTACATCATTAAATATTCTATTTATCTAAAAAAATATCAATATATCAAAAACTACCAGAACCCTTATAAATGAAAAAATAAATTTATGAGAGAAATAATCATTAAGTGGGGTAACATGATCATGTAGGGAACTCCAAATTACACTAAGGTGCTCCAAAATATCCCTAATAGGATCTTTTCATGATATAGGTTCATTAATAAATAAGAAAACATGACTTGGTGGGGAGAGAAAGAAACAAATTAAAAAAATGTGGGTTTGGATTACACTATAATAAGGTTCCCTAAACCCTAACATGGTTTAAGGAGGTCTACCTATATCTAAAAACCATGATGTTATTTAATCTATAATCCATTAGAAAAACCATGATAACTCTCCTACAAACTTTTTCATACTATATTAACCACAATTATAAACCATCACATTGATGAATCCCACTTAATGTAGTGGTACCAACAAACAGATATCTAAAACACAACATAAATTAATATTATTTTAAAATAACCTCATCATGGTAACAAAAACCATAAAATAGCCCCACTCCTATAATTGAATAGTATATACTTAAATCTCCTCATTGGTTTCAATACTTCATACTCCACTAAAACCTAAAAACTAAAATTAAATAATAAAACTGCATCATAGTAGTGAAACAACCGTGATGTAAAGTACATAAGACTTATGTTTTCTTCTTTTCTTCCATAGATAAAATCCAAAAAAATTCCACTTCTTTCTCTTCATTATCTAACTTCCTCGTGCCTACAATGAATGGGAAATAAAAAAAATATGTACATCTCTATTTAATAAAACTAGAATTATTCATGACTCTGAGCATCAATACAAAACAAAAAATAATGAAACATTCCTAAAAATGTCACCACTATATGAAATAACCCTAAAATAGATCCCTTTACAAGTAAAATCCAAAAACATACAACATAAAAAAAACAAGGAATTCATGTAATGTTCCAAGCCTTCATATCACACTCCATTTAAGCTCTATTCAATACACTATACAAATCTAACATACATCCATCACAAATTTTCCTTGTAATATACCTATAAAATCTTGTATCCTTTAAGAAAAATAGAATCTAAATGATTCACCCTAGATTATACACTAAACAACCACAATGAAAGAGTAATTATACAACACAATACAAATTCAATTACAAACATCTCTATATAATTACATGCATGAACACATATCTTGACCAATCACTAGTCTTGCCTCCCTTAACTACAACATTCTTATATTGAAACTCATGAAACCCATATTTAAAAATAAATTACCTAATGTGTCTTAAACAATTTGAAATTAATTCATTAATTTTTAGCCCATTTTTTATCACTAATTATGATTCCTTCATAGAAAATTACTTTTAATTTGTAACCAATCATAAAAAATGATAATACATCAATTTTAAAATAGAAATTAGATTAGTGTAAAAAAATATTTTTAACTTATCTAAAAATGTGGAAAAATAATTTCCACAACAAAAAAATTAATTTTATATTTAAAGACTATTTAAAAACATTAAAAATAGTGTTAAAATATATCCTTCATGAAAAATTTATTCTATTTGAAATTATAAATTCTAAAAAAACAAAATTTACTTATAAAATGAATAATTAAACCTATGATTCAATCATAAAGACTATAAATAGTCATATTTTGAGTTTCACCTACTCTAATGGGAAAAAAGAGATAACCCACCAATTATTGAGGTATGTGTTGAACTATTGGAAACTCATGCTGCTGATATTTGAGCCCACTATAAGGGAAATAAATCAATGCATACATTACAAGACATATTGTGTTACTCAATACTATATATTAATAAAACATAATATCCATAACGGATAACCATACCTCTACCTACATGAAAAAAAGGATCTAAAACTCATAACATTCAACACACCAATATCAAATCCTTAAAATGAATAAAAAAATGTTTTCATCTTAAATGAATCTCTCTCAAAACAATTATACATGATCTCTCAATTATTATCAAGTATGTAATAGTATAGAAGCTACTCATTGTCATATTCCAAGATTCAAATTACATTCAAAATAATATTTTCAATTTATTATAAAAAATAAAAAATAAAAAAATGAATGATAATTCTTTAGAAATATGATTTTAGGTCATTAAAAATATATAATCAGTTCCAAATATCTCAAATAAACATTTTAAATCAGGGATTATATGTATTTAAAATAAACATCACCTTAAATGACTAAGGAAAATCCACCTAAGACATCCCATCCATTTTTCGATGATTTATCACCCACCATAGTTTGTCCGCATCTATAAGTAAACCTACTAACAAGGTTCCCCCAAATTAATCTAGGGTTTTCAATAATTTCAAATCCAATTTAACACCTCTTAACCATTTCTAAACCTCAAAACTCAATACTTCACCAAGAAACTTCATAACCCATTTTCAATGAAAAATAATTACCAATTTATTCCTTAATTCCTCCTTACAACTATAATATTCAAATTTTAGTGTTCTCTTGGTGATATTATTTAAATTAAATCATAAAACACAATAAAGTTCAAATTTAAAAATAGAATTACATTTAAATATAAAACAAATCAATCCTAAACCTTATGAAATATTTCACACTTTGAGAATATCTTACCTACCAAACCAAACCAAATGGACATAATTTAAAAATATCACATTAGAAAAACATCACTCAAAATATAATTCATGCATCATGGTCACATAATCTACCATATTCCACAAATCAATAAATTATTTACCAAAAGGATGAAAATAATAAAACTACTTACCTACCCATCAAACATGCCCACAATTAGTGAACAACATATTTATTCAATAAAACTTATTAACAATGATCCATTAAAGGAAAAAATATACTTTTTAATTGCACATTAATAAGTAATAATTTAGTTCTACATAAAACATTTTTCATGCCATAATTTTCTTTGAAAAGAAAATTATTAAAAACACTAAAATCCATTTTAAAAATAAAATATATAAAACGTTTCTTTTATAATATAAAACAAAAAATCATTCAAATACTTTTTCTTATAATATATAAATCAAAAAAATCATCAAAAGAATTTTTAATTAAATAAAACATCTTTAAATAATAAAAATTATATCACACTAGTGGAAAAAACAATATTTTGGGTCATAGTTTTAACATCTTTTCCATGGTAACTGATATTAAAAGTGACACGGGATAGATTTTAAGCCCTTTTATGCGAATAATAATATCAAAATAATTTAAAAAATCAGAATCACATGACTTGACATAATATTTAAGACACTATATTCCTAAACACATATCTTCTGGAATTCAGACCACCCTCCACCTGCACATGATCTCATTATTTCATTCAATTATAATAATTTTTTTCAATTACTTCTCATCCTTATTCCATAGTTCGGTGTTCCTACACAACCCTTAACTACAATCAATCCACTAAAACCCGAATATTATTGACTCAGCCATAATTCATCTTTTTGGTTTGATTGATTATATAATTTTATGAAAAGTTTCCTCTTTAGTCATGCATTATTCACCCATATTCCACCATCCTTGACTACATTTATCCAATCAATGTATTTTCTTCTTCACTTGATAAAATTCCATCACTATCAGACTTTAAAATCTCTTTTCCATCATCTACCATCATATTTTGTTCGCAAAACACTATTTATTTTTGAGATATTAAATAATAATTTGTTTTTTATAAATTACATTCATTAATTTTTTTGGTTTAGTTATATATATTTTAAAATTATATATATTTTATCTTATAATTAGCTTAAGATTATAATTTTTTGATATTAAATAGAATATTATTATGAACTATGATTATAATTTACTATTGATTGCAATAGTTTTATTTATAAATTTTTTGGTCAAAAAATGTTTTTCATTTTAATTTATTTTAAAACACAATTATGTTTTCTTATAAATTTTTAAAATAATAAAATTGATTCATTATCATAATAAATTTTGGTTATAAATTTTCTTTGGTTACGAAATTGTTTTTCAGTTAAAAATTATCTTCTAGATATAAATTCTTTATTATAAATATATTCATTTTTATGTATTTATATGATTATATTATTTAAATTTATTAGTTTAAATATGTTTATAAATATTTATATGTTTTAATACATTTTAAAATTATAATATGCCATAAGTAAATTTATGGATCATAATTATATAAATACATGAATAAATAACAATGAAAATAATAAATGGGTTAATAATTTTATGGAATTTTCTAAATGAAATCTTGAGAAAAAAATATTTTATTTTATTTCAAATGATGTAGTGTGTATATATGAGATAATTAAATTATATATAATTCAAAAACTATCTGATTTACTCTGGTTTTAATTCTATTTATGCACTCTATATCTATCTTGCTAAAGTAACAGAAAATTCTGTATTTAATGATGATACAGATTTTCAACATGGGATAAAGTATCATAGTGAATAAGTAATTCATGATGAAGGTTTTAAATCTATTGAATAAAACAAGTGTTTAACGGTTGTACATAGATTTTGAGAAAATATTATTTTTCAGTTTCACTAAATTTTTAATTTCAATAGTAGTGTTAATATTTGTTAACAAGAAATAAATAAATGTTTGTAAATAGAATCTTTTATATGAATTAATAAAACTTTTAAAATTTATACTATAAGAAGGTAATGGGATTCTAGATTCCAATTATACAGAAAAAATACTCTTCTTGTTAAGCTTTAGTTATGAAAAGATATATGCTTTTCCCAAGGACTAAATTCTATATAGGAAAGAATATGAATGTTCAACATAATGTTGTAAATATGGAACATGATGATATAAAATGGATGAAAAATCCAAATTTTATATATTCCCAAGAATAGGAATCAAACCTCCTACAAATGAAATCTAGTATCTTCCAATAATTCTTTATTTTAAACACTTATTTCCAAATTAATATGACACAAATCCACTAATATGGGATACACATGAGTGCCTATTTTATGAAAACATAATTCAAACAAGTGATTTTCTATAATTGAATATAAGTGATCAAGAAATTTCTAATTTGGTAAATAAAGAATGATATCTCGGAATGGGACTATGCATAGCTGGAATGAATTCCAATCAGAGCCTCAACAGACAGTATTGTTTATAGCCAGTAATTTTGGTTGTTAAAAACTTTTCCCTTTAGAAATGTATGAAGAGAAAATATTTTATTATAATAATGATGATTTATGGACTAAAATATCTTGGAAATGTTATTAGTTTTTCTATCACTATTCATTATATATTGCAATTTATATAAGATACATTTGTTATTTTTTCATAGAACAATAAATATTTTCATTTTACTTATTCAATAATGTCTCTTATAAATTAAATTCTCATATATAGAATCTTATATGGATATTGTGTTATGGGATATAAATATATTCCAATTTATGAAGATGGTACTTTATATCACCAGTTAAAGAATAGATGAATGGATGAAAGATTTTTTACTTGGGAAATAATATATCTTTGCAAATGTATCATCCCTATCAGAGAATTAAAATTAATTTAACTATTCACAGGAGCATTATTTTTCTCAAAAACCATTTCAAATGGAAGAATATTATCACAAGTTAAAAAACACAAAAGTCACATTTAAAAAAAGGTTACAATCATAAACAAAATACATGGAAGAAGTATTATATATTGTTTGAGCTACCTTATAAGATATTTTTTGAGGTAAAACATTACATTGGTATTAGGAATGTTTAAAATTCATATATAAACATTTTAATGCAGCCTTTTTTAATAATAAATTAAATAAAAACATTGGTTTCCTATAATACTAGACGTAATATCCAAGGTAATAAATTTAGAGTTAGCTCCAACATTAAAAGGAAATAGAATATGTTTAATTCCGGATTCATAAACATTATAAAAGAGTGAGAACATGATTTTTTATCAATTTTTGAAAGATATTAAATTACCCATTTAGTTTTCTTCAAATGTGAAATATTTTGTATCATTTAAATATTTAAATTTAATTGGTTTTAAACCTCATTATTATCATGTAATGATGAAATAACTACCACTGGTTTCACTATGAGGAATATTGTTGATACATTTCAGAAAGTTTATGATTATACTGTATTACTTTTTCAATTACATTTATGTTAAATTCATATATCCAAATTTGTTATATGTGTTAGGGAATAAATTGTTTCTCATAATGTTTCAACTAGAAATATATTTTCCAATATTTTTTGATATAATGGTTTATCTAATGTTTCATTTGGTATGAGAGATAAGAATATATATTCAAATTTATTTATATTAAATATATCCTTTTTAAATGTATTTAAATATTTTAAAGTGGTATAATACTAATACATATAGACTAGTGGCTTCTATTATTCAAAAATATATATTGAAATATTTTATTGATTTTTTTACTAATTATTTGCATGAAGTGTATAATATTTGTCTAACCATATCTCAAAATTTGACAGTTGAAAGTGGAGGTAAATTTATTTATGTCTTAAAGGTAACGTTAATTTCCCATGATGAATTCATTTACACACAATTACTCATTTTGAACAATATAGGTGTGGTTAAACCATATAAACCATCATATATTATTTGATTTAAGGTAATATAGATGAAAACAAATACAAACTCATTGATGAATGAACATAGAAATACATTAGCTTCATGGTTTATAAATAATATCATCAATGTTTTTTTCTATATCATAAACATTAAATTGGTTAGTAGGGAGTCAATGTTTCAATGTAATCAAATGGTCTAGTTTTGATATTAATGGATACAAATTTTTCATAAAAAATGAGAACAATAAGAGTATCATTAAAAATAGTTGAGTAATGGTCATCATTAAGGAAATTAGTTTTTGGAGTGCCAATGATAAAAACCAACGTTCAATATCTACTATATATTTTTTCAGTTTTTGATGATATATGGGAGATTGATTATACTATATTTTAAGCAGTGGTGTTTAACTATAACTAGGTTGACAGTAACAGTGATGTGAAATATTATGATTATAGATTCACACTCACCAATTTTAAAATATTTAATATTAATGATGAATCATTTATCCAGAAAATGTAATAAAATGAGGTATTTTTTTTATTGACCCATCAAATGATTAGTGGTTCATAATTTTTAAAAAGTAAAATTTTATTTGGGTGTTATGAATATTGATGATGTTATAAATTTATTTTTATTTTCTTCATCAATTACACGACTACCTAAGGATAACAATTACTATGATATAGACCTAATCCAAGATATATGAAATTATATCATTAAATTAATATGGAAAAAATCTCTAGTAGTCTTGGAATTATTCATGTGAGTTTAAATTTTTTTAGAATATTATATAGAAAAAAAGTGAATATCGAAATATTTTTTGGTTGTAAAAACCTTAAACAAATATTTTTTTATAAAATTTACACATTTAGAGAACATTTTTAACTTGAATATTTTAATATTTATATATGCTTGTCGTGTTCACCATTTTTTAATTAATCTTTTATTTTATTAGTTTTAGTTACCCATTTTTTGGTCAATACGCTTGGAATTATTATTTTTTTGTAAAACATAAAAATGTAATCATAAATAAATTTTTACATAGATACATTAATATTCGTTATTTTTAGATATTTATTGTTCATAAATTGTGTTAGTTAAAATTACATATAAATTTTTCATACTATTTTTAAAAATTGAATTTTTTTTACATATAAAAATGATTTAATTTTAATAATATAAAGGTATATATAATTAAATTACATTTATATATATAAATGATGGGTATGGAGGAAGGGGAACAATTAAAAAGGTAAATACACATATACTATTATATCATTCATAATTAAATACAATTTTAGTTGGACAAAATTACTTTCATTGTTATTGGTGATCCTCAAAGGGGAAGGTATTCTACTTTTTCTCCAAAGATAACAATAAATTGAGTTGGTATATGTTGGATTACATGTTTACCAAAATTTTGACTTTATCCTAGGGAAAAGATGAAACAAATGGAATTTCATAATAATTATAAAAAAATGGACTATATTAAAATCATTTTATGAGTTATATGAAAATTCATTATAAGATTGATAGTTTATATCCAGATTGAAATATAATTGGAAATACATAGAAAGATCCATTTTGAGAGTATTTTATGGCAAATTATTTCAACTGATTTATTTTTATCTATTACGTAAAGTATTATTTATTTCAAAATATTAATACTAATTATATTCAATTATATAAAACATTCAACTTTTAAAAAATAAGGGAAATAAAGTTTAGGTGGTCATCTTTTTCATCAGTTGGATGGATAGATTTTAAAAAAATACCAAATTTTTATATTTTGTTTAAGAGACAAAATTAAAACTTCTACCTCAAGTATAGGTTTTAGATATAAAGACATATGATATTTTTTTACAGGTGGAGGAATTAAGTGATCATAATATGATAATTATTTAATATAAAATCAATTCATAAAAAAATTATTAATAGATAAATTATTTTCTTATTCATAAGTAATAGATCTCTAAGATATATTACTAAGAAAATTAGTTGTAAAATATATACCATCATACTTTATCATGTGGAGGGCATCATTTATTTAATGAAAAAATGATTACTAAAAAGTCTGATTCATTATGTGAAAAATCTTGTAGTTTCTCTGAAGAGGTTCATTTTAGTGATCCACCTCTCACACTCCTCATAAAAAATGTAATAGGGTGAGGATGAAAAAAAAGTAACATTTTTTTATGGATCCATTAAAATAAGTAACTGAGAAAATTTTGATAAATTAATTATAATTTTTCATTTATATTTTTATTTTTTAAATTCATTGTTAGTGTAACATTTTAATTTATTACATTAGGATTCTCCTCAGGGGAAACCAACATTGGGTATATTTATCACTATTTTTAGGACAGAAATTATGAATACTGTTTTTGAAAATTAATAACACCAAATTCATGTAATAGAATGTCAGGAAGGTCTGGGAATTAAAAATTTCTTTGGTTATCATATTACTGTATCGGGGGAGATATAATACAAGAGAGAAATAAATTCCTTGAAGGATAATATGAAAGTGGTTAAATATTTAATAGATGTTCTGATTAAATAATTTATATATGATAATTTTTTATAATATATATAATGGTTATATCCACCACATCTTATGTAACGTCCCACCTCAGATGCCACTCACATGTTCTTTTACAAGGTTGGCCACTAGACCTCAAGTGCGCCTCCTTGAATGTCCTAGGTTACTGACTAGCAGTGAGTGCCTTAGGTATATCTGTGGGGACGATATTCCCTCATTGATTAGAGTGGAGCTGATATATATATATATATATATATATATAATTCAATATGAAATAGTGAAAACATCAATAGATATTAGCGGAAAAAATATCAATTAAAATTTTCAACTAAAAGAAAAATAATAGGTTGCTAAATAAATATACAGTACAATACGATGATCATGTCATGGTAATGAGACTACACAATAGACTATGATGGGGAAGGGGATAGGGGAATATAAAACATGTTATTAAAATAAATAAAAATTCTAAAATTGATAAGACTAGAATCTCAAGCATAGGCTTCGTCCCCTACTCCAAAACTCCATCATAAAGCTAGAAATCATACATTGGAAGCTAGTTAATTTCCTCAGTCTAAACCTACTACAATATAGTTTACTTAGGTACCAAAGCTGCTCAAGGAGGGTGTGACATAAAAGTCTTGGTATGCCGACACCCACGGTGTATAGGCCATTCCATAACATGCATTATAAATTAAACATTATACCATAGTAATTAAATGTATTCCAAAAATAAATTAATATCCACATTGGACTAGGTTTCATTTGGATACCTTCCCAATCTACTTACTTTGGTCTAATTCGGTATGTCTGAATAGATAGACCCTAAAAAGGTAATGTGAGTAAGGTAAGACTCCATAGGCTGGATTATCCTCAATCTAGTGACTAGTCATAGAGGACACGTCCCAAAAGTTTTGAAACCCATTGATCAATTTTCATTTGAAAACATATATTTTTTAATTCAATATTAAGCCCACTTAATAAAACATAACAATAAAATATGATCATGTCTATGACAATCAGGAAGGACTTTCCATCTATCACTCGAGGGGATCCTCAAATGACCAATTCCAAGAAGTGGATTCATGGTGACCCAAGAATGAAGCCATAACATATCACTCGAAGCATGGAAGTAAAGTCATGTACTAGCCATTGATTATGTATCTACTATCAGAGGTAGGGGCCTGAGTCTCTATTGAGAATGATTCAACCAATCATACCTATAATCCCATATAATGGTTCTCCCATAGGTAATGGGTGTCACTCATCTTGAGGTAAAAATAGATAATTCTCGGTGATCCTATCTGATGCATAGCTGGTCGCACCCTCAGAGTGTTTACAAACTATTAAAAACTCTATCAAGAAGTAATGAGAGTCCTTCAAATGATTCTTTAAGCTGGAAACCCTTGTTTCAAACTCAGCACTAAAGTGAAACAACTAAACAATTATCACATACTTAACAATTTTAAGGGATCATTTCATTTTAATAATGTCACTATAACTCAATAGTAATATTATTCAAGGAATCCGATTAAGTAGCCATTTATTGAGGGGAAAGGATGTGATGTCTTATTTCATATCACAACCCTCCAAAACATTTAATTCTACAATTCAAGGAAATTATAATAGGAAAAAATCCCTCTTTAGGGGGATCAATAAGACAATGAGAAAGTGAAACTAATCATTTAAGGTGAGACACACCCATTTGGGTAGCTGTTAACACTCCTTTACATCACAGAGTCTAACGAATGAAAAAAAGGAATACCATAATCCCAACGAGATTCATCCTTTGAAGAAACATCAAAAATTGACAAAGGTATGAACAATAAATTCTTTAAGCATGGGCTGTGCAAGTTTCACTATGGTCACGCAAGTATACTTGTGAGCCACATATGGGTCGTGCAAGTGACTTGTGCGCCCTAATTGTTTTTCACCCAAGGTCATCAATGGCTTATAAAGACCACTTGTGGGCCCCCATTTCGAGGATGTAAAAATCCAAAGGTCTGATTTAATCTCTCAGTGACCTAGTCTCTAGTTGATGTCTTCCGAACACTTCTAAGGTAATATATTACCTATAATTGAAGATCTAAAGAGGAGAAATAAGGCCTAAGTGTTGGATTCACCAACAGTTGCATGCCTAAATGTCCATCCCTTAAGGTAAATGGCCACACATGTGCTCCACCTTATCCCTCCAATAGAACTTGTGTGCCACCATTTTGAAAGCCTTTAGGGTTAATACTAAGGGCTTCAGCCAAGTCTCACCCAAGTATTACCCTATGGGTTAACCGTCACCCAAGTACACATGTGTCGTGCAAGTATACTTGTGCGACCAGTACTTGTGCGCCCAAACAGGTCTTGTACGCCTGCCTCTTTTTGGGTTCCCCTCCTACCTACTCAACTCTTTTATTCAAATCCACCTCTCCTCTTCAAGATTTATCCTTCAAAACCCTCTTCAAATCCATTTTTGTCGTGGTTCCTTTTTTGGATTCCTTATCTGAAAGGAATTCTGTGGAACATCTCTCAAAACCTAGTGATTCACATATCTTTATGTCACTAAGGTTATAGATTTCCTCCATTAAACATCATCCTTTAAGATGAGAAGATCTTTAATATGGGCATCCTCCTCAGGAGTAAGCCCGATGTTCCCTAAATTGGCCCTAATTTTCAGAATTAATCCCCAGTCAAAAATTCCATAATTTGGGCATCCTCCATAGGAGTAAGCCCCAAGTTCCCCAATCTGGGCATCCTCCTTAGGAGTAAGCCCCAAATTCTAAAGTTCCCTAACATGGGACTCCTTTTCAGGAGTAATCCGCAGTCATAATTTCTCTTAACCTGGGACTCCTTTTCAAGAATAATCCCCAGTCTTAATTTCTTTTGATTTGGGCTTCCTTCTTAGGAATAAAACCCAATCATAATTCCCCTCTAATTTGAGTATCCTTCTCAGGAGTAAACCCTATGTTAAGTGTCCAAATATCCATAAATCACAGATACCTTTATGGACCTTGTTCCCAGGTTTCTTCCCTCAAATAAATCCCAATATTCATCTATCTTGGTCCGTCATACATATTTAATCCCCAAATAAATTCTTATGATTGCATCTTTCAAGGCACAATCGTCAGGTTTTACTAATACCTCTTATTTCTCACATCAAGCATGACTCAAGTGAGGTTAGAGCATAAAAGTAATTATGACATATTTATTTGGGTCATCAATCATGCATAAACCTCATACTTATTTACTCAAACTATGTGGGTTCTGAATCCTTTTCTAAACAAGGATACGTAGGTATCCCATCTGTGGGTACGATCCCAAATATGAAATTATCCATGTCATTCTGAACAATAATAAACTTCAAGTGCCCCACTGAGTGGCTTTAAACTAGTATGGTTGTCATAATGACCAAGATATTTCTATATGATTTATTGAAGGATTCCATTGACTAAGAATATCTAAATAAATACAGACGATTCTCTTTCGATGAAGAACCTCAAATACATATAAAAGATTCTCTAAATCTCATACATATCAATCATTGATTGTCAAATCTAAAGGAAATCTCATTTTCATACTTGGTAAATTAATAAGTATTCATGAACATAACTCAAATCTATAAGAGAGTCCCAGAGTAGACAATAATTCTCCCCAAAAAGGTTTGATGAGTCTGAACTCCCATCCTCTCGACCAATGAAAATTTTTAAGCCTCATCGGTCCACAACTAATGAGCACCTACCTTTGGAAAGTAGTTCCAAATGGATATAGAATCATTGGATTTTCCGGTTCTATGAATAAACACATTAGAAACCAATTATAATGTTTTAACCTTAAACAAACAAGGTCATACCCATTTCTAGAAGAAACAAAAAATGGTGAACCTGACGTGAATCCTTAACCAAGTAAAATGATTTTTTACTTATTTTTTAGGCCCCTATTTAACTTAATATGAGGGACAAAAAACAATCAATAACATATGTGCTCATCCAAAAGATGTGGTGGCCAAACTTATCTTGATTATGTCCGTTCTATCAAACAGGTACTCTTTTCCAAGATCTCTCTACGTTACATAAATTGCTTCTCTAAAGTTCACACATGTGAGTGCTTCTGCTGCTACTCCTGCTGGATCCTCATCCGCTCTGAGGAAGACATCACCTACTCAGCGTCTTCAACACTGGGTATCAAATTCACTGGTTAAGGAATACCATCAATATGGTACCATTCCAACTCTGGAGGCCTCTTGACAATCCCTCTAGGTTAACAATTCACCCAGGTTTTCTGGACAGCGACGACCAGTGATCAAGAAGCAGGTGGTGCCAACCACCTTCTCCAACCGTTGCGGGTTATTATCCCTGGAACAAAATCATTAGTCCCTCCTATACTATGGGGAGGTGAATGAGAATGTCACTCAAGGCCTTAATTCAAGGAGATAGGAGTCATTCTCGAGGGCTCCCATCAACAATCACCGTCAGACTTGTGCGGTAGTGCGCCCTCAACATGATGAGGGTACCGCCTTTATGGGTTCAGATCAGGTTCCTCAGACCCTAGCATGCAAGACGAACCGTCAATGGCGAAATCTGGTCAACAGGGAGAAGGTTCTTACTTCTTTCTCCTCCGGTGAAGTCCATCAATCCAACTAGATGGAAAACAACGAGCGGGCATATACACCCATCTGTCCTGATGTTACTTCCCAACAGGCTCGTCTGGTAGTAACACACCAATCCCACCAAGAAATTACAGTAGAGTATTATAGGTAGGAATATACACATGTTTATAACTCATTAGCTAGTCAGCAGGCTCTTCTGACTACAACCAAAGAAGCTCGCCAATCTAATATGGGGGCTACTGATATGTAGGGACATACACCTGTTTACAATCAACAATTCTGTCAGCAGTCTCGTCTGCTAGTATTGAAGGAAATTCATCAACCATACTTGATGAAGAATACACATAAGGCACATACACCTTCCAATGTTCATCAAGCCTACCAATAGTCCCATTTGGTAGCACCTGGAGAAGTCAGTCAGAAAGTTCCGACGATAAATTTGGAGCAGCCTCAACTCTCTTCCCCCGCACATGAATACTGTCAGAATTCACTGACAAGAAAAGGAGAACAGGAGCTGGAATACACACCTACTCTAAGTACAAAATGGACATATATTTCTATTCTGGCAGCTGAAGTCACCAATCACATTTTGAAAATGGTGAAAGAGTAGAAGCAAATCCCTGCCCATATTCTGGATGTCTGTTAGAATATTATAACAACTTCAGCTACATCACAAGGAAATAAATACAAATATGTCCCTATCAGTGGAGTGACACATTAGAATATCACTCCAGAATAGATACACACCTCTGTTCCAGTCTATGATGGTTGTGGTGCAAACTCCCCCATGTCATACGTACAATCAAGTTAGGCACATACACCTGATTTGAATGGAGATAACCAGCCTAACCTGATTATTTCTCTTGAGTAGGAATATACACCTGCCCATAATAACCACTTTCGTCAACAAGTGGTTCCCAAAGTGAGTAAGAAGGCGTCTAATAAAAACACCCATCCAGCACAGTCAAGAAATCAAGACCCAATCTGTAATAAGTCCTTACTCGATGCTAGAGTTCTTGATGCACTCAGAAAATTATCTATTGCAACTCTAGATTCTACTCTATCATTTCCCAGTAGTGGGAACAATAATTTCGAAGGTCTTCATCATACACTTCCTCATGAAGGCTTTCTTCATGACAGTGCAGTCGATCTCGAAGTATCATCTTCAGATGAGAGCCACGAGAACCCTCTGTGTGTCCAGAAGATCAAGGAGAAAAAGGTTCCATCTTTTGTTGTAACCCACCATGGTGGTCCTCTCCATAATGATGAATTTATCTATGAATGTCCTCTTCGTAGTTGTAATATGCATTGCCTAGAAAATTCTTCAAAGGAAAATGCAGTAACAAGAAATATATCTTATCTTGAGGCACTTGAAAATGTGAATCCAGTCATGTATGATGCTTTACCGCTAGAAGGTGAAATACTTTCTCAATCAGAAGATATCCTAGGGTGAAGGTCATTCTCCGAACTAACTCTGGTTCATTCATCTTCTAGTTTTATAAATTAATTCTCTACCAATCTTATAGAATCTAATGAAGCAACAAGGAAGCACCATCTTCGGTCTAATCAGGTAGAATAATCTTCATTGAATGATAAAGAGGAAGTTTTGAATATGAGAAAACAACTGGAAAAAGGTGAAGTACCAGTCATGTTTTAGCCTTTGGCTGATTCTCATTATGATATTCCAAAAATGTTGATGGAAGATTGTATTCACAATATTCATCTCAACATGTGGAAAACTCTTCATCACTTGAAAAAGAAAATATTATCTTATGATGAATATGAAAATCATGTCAAGATAATAGAAGGGTTACAATGCCAAATTGATTTGGCATATCTCTCAGTTTCTCGATATCCAAAGGTTGAAAAGCAGCAGAGAGCCCTTCAACATTCATGACTTGACGCACTAAAAATATTACACCAGTTAATTTCCAATGCCCCATATGGTATTCATATCAAGGGATGGGGTGTTCATGGAGCACTGCATTTCACTGTAATCTCCAGTCAACAAAGCCCGCCAAAAATGGTCTCATGAAATGTTATTGTCCATGGTGGGCCATCGCCAATTGGTTATTTTGTAATCAAAGGCTTTCTCACGAACAGGCCTCAACTAGTTCCTCCCAAAGTCCGGAATATAAAGAAAAAGTTGTATAATTACTCTTGCATCAGGAAAATGAGAATATAGAACAGGCTTCTCGTTTAGAGCATGTGCATCATTAGGTGACAGAAGTGTCAGAAATCATCCAACGGTCATTTGAGCCAGGTGATTTTAGTGGATGTATGTTGATGAATTCTACCAATTTCCGGACTAAAGTCGACAAAATCAGGTGAGATATGAAGAAAGTATCAGATGTAGCAGCTCATGAACCACCTCAGCTTGCCAGACTGGGAACTCTTTTAACCAAACCCTCAAAATCAACAAATAGGATTCGAGGAGTTGATCAAGAATAGTGGGAACAGCCCCAGTCCACCAGACTAGGGACTTTTTCAAATCCTCAATCTCTTCCTCAGCGAAATTCAGTCTTCTCTCAATTAGGGAAGGAGTCACAAGAGGAACGCAGAGCCGACTTATCTGGATATTCCCTCTAAATTACGGTTCATCAAGAAGTTCTTGAGGTGTCAACTCAACAAAAGGAAACGTATCATCAAGGACATGGGAGAAGACAGTATCACATAAATGCTTATAAAAGGGATGCAATGTGTTATGCATCAATAAATGTCATCAATGTCGTTGTTGCTGATCCTCCAGAACATGAGGCTCACTCAAAGGGATCAGATGAATATTTTCCTGCTCAAGAGGTTGTATAAATAGAGGCAAATGAGGAAGGTGTGCGTACACAAAATCAAAGGCTTACCCAAAATCTAGGTATTCCATCAAATAACTAACTTCCCCCTCTCCGAAAGGTGTCCAACAAGGGAAAGGAAATAATCTGGTTACATTCCACCCATCCTTTGGAGAAGGCCAATCACTCCCACTAAATCAAAGATTCACACAAAAAGAGGAAGAAATGAAGGAATTGAGGAGGTTAAATGGAAGACTACTTCAAGGTAGTCTTCCTCCTAAGCATGCTAGAGTCAGTCAGTCAAGGGAATTTGTTGCAACTACTGAGATGGATCAAGCATATCCTCCATTACCAGTAAAACCTCACAAGTATAATCCTATGGGGCATATGCAACAATAACTGGTAGTGATACCATCATTTGCAGTACCAGTCACCACACATGTTCAAGCTCCAGTTATTGCACCTGCTCAAGTACAGGTTCAACCAAATGTTTCTCAAAAGTTAATAACTACCATTGAGTCATTAATAGCTCAGTTGGAATCCATGGAGGGAAAACATGCTCAAATTCAACCAGAAAAGAGAGATTACCCTGAATAGGTTGATGCAATTCCTCCCCCATAAAATTTTTCAAGTTCTACATTCCCAATTTTTAATGGTTCGGGAGACCTATAACAACACTTAACACATCTTGTTTCACGTTGTGATCCTATGATGGGAACCCCTCAGCAACAAGAAGCAGTTAAGATCAAGTGTTTTATACAATCATTACAAGGTAATTCTTTTGTCTGGTATACAAGCTTGCAATCCTGGTCAATTACTAGGTGGGAAGATCTCTGTCAACGATTCCTTCTTCAATTTAGCTCAACGTTTCCAAAGACAACAGTTTTTTATCTTAAAAATTTTAAGCAAAGGGAGAATGAAAGAGTTTCAAATTTCATTGCTCGTTGGAAGGGATTAACATATTTTTTAAGCTTATAACTCCCTCAAGAAAAATATTTGCCAATCCGTGTGGCAAATTTGTGTGAAGAATTACGCACACCGTTGATCCCTGTAGAATACACAGGAGGGTTTTGAGACCTTACTTCAATAGCTCAACTAATTGAAGACTCTCTTACAAAGACTAAGGATAAAACTCATGTTATTCCATCAGTTCCAGGAGGGAGAATGGGTAGAGCAGAGACTACTACAGTTACCCTTAAACAAGCACATGTACCTGCTTCTACTTTAAAACATTCATCTTATCAAAGGGATCCACCTCCGGAGTGTCAACAACAAATTCTGTTTCGTCAATATGATCAAAGATATCAAAAACATAAACAATTTGAGGAGTTTAAGAACAAAGTTTACTCTTTCCGAAATGAACAAGTTCCAGGTTACTTCATTTCGGATCTGGAAAATAATTTCATTCATTTGCCAAGGCCTAAAAGGCCGAACAAGGAAAGAGATGAAGACCGTCCCAACTATTTACCATTTTATCAGATGTTTTGGAATCCCATTCAGAAGTGTTTTTTCTTCAAGGACCTCCTGAAAAAGATGGTGGACTCAGGACAAGTCAAACTGAAAGGTTCTTCATCCTAGGTAGCATGTGTTACTGCTATAGATCCATATAAAGAAGGCGAGTGGTATGAAGTCAAAAACAAAAATGCGCAGAAATATAATGATTGGATGGTCAGAAAAATGATCAACTGAACTCATTCCATTTTACAAACAAAATTGAAGAAATTAATTTTGTCTTCTCCTATGAATTCCACAACAAAACCCCCTTCATCAGAAGGAAAATCCTCAAAGAAGCGGCATAATTCAAAGAAAGAAGAGAAGTCAGAAGAAATGATCTTATGTCAAATCCCAAGTTGTATTTGGCTCTGGAAGATTTTATGCCATCTACTTCAAAGCCACGGGAACCTTCCCACCATATGGTACAACCTAAACTGGCTAATCAGGAAAATTCTTCATCAGATGAAGAGTTGATATTTGGTTCTGTTAACATGATTCACTTAACAGATCCTTATTCCAGTCACAGTTTCAATCTTGATGAGCCTAAATTTCCTATATCAAACTGATGAATTAGAGGGATTTCCAAAGGTATTGGATACAGAGGAAGATGTGGATATCCCAGAAGCCACTATTTCAATCCTACCCCTACTAGAACTATATATGTAGTAGAAACTTGTGGCAGAGCCCTTCATCGGGCTCAACAAGAACAAGAAACTTCTTCCATGCATGGAAGATTCAGTCCTAGCACAATTATTCTGGAGGATCGGTTGGAGGTTACACCTTATTCCTCTCAGCAAGTAAATAGACCTAGTTGGTCTAATCTTATAAATCAAGGATTATTTCCAACTCCTACCCTGATACAAGAAGAATCAACTTTTAAGACACCTATGAAACCACATGTTCTTTTTGGAAAATGCAGACCTTTGGATAAAAAGTATGATGTCTTGAAACATTTGGCCCAAGTACCGGCCAAGTTATGAATTATGGATTCCTTAAATCTATCAAAGGATCTTCGGGAGGCACTCATTGAGGATTTTTCAACTCCTCAGGAATTCGCAACTGAAATTATTGCGGCCGAAGTATACCATGGGGAGAATGATCCTGCAGAATGTCATGCAGTGATATCTTTTACAGATTAATATGAATATGATGTTGTGCATGGACATATTAGACCTTTGTACTTATCTGGAAAGGACAATGATGTATACATCTGAAGAGCATTCATTGATAATAGTTCAGGAGTCAACCTCATCCCTATTCATACACTTCATTGATTGGGCCTCACCGAATCTGATTTATCTCCTTTTACATTTATTTTGCAAGGATATGGTAAAAATAAACAAGAAAATCTCGGCGAGATCATACTCAGAACTCAATTTGGAGGCCTTATATCCAATTCAGATTTCATGGTTGTTCGTCATGACACAGCCTTCAACATTTTTCTTGGAAGACCTTGGCTACATCAACATGCGGCTATCCCTTCATCATACCATCAATGTCTCAAATATTGTTTCAATGGTCAAATTGAGACTTTTTATGGTGATTAAACCCCATTCAAAACATGTTAATCTCAATACATTGAGGCAGAATTATATCACATGGAGGGAAAGGAGGTATCTTGGACATAGGATATTACCAAAATTATTGATCTATATGGTTTGGAAAAGATTCAAGTAAATTCATTCATACATGTGAGTAGATATTATGTGTTTCCTTTCAGTCAAATTTACAGGATATACCCAAATCCAAATAATCTTATGGAAACTTCCATAATTTTAATTACAGCAATCAAGCTAGACAACATTGGAGAAATTGGTGATTCACCAAGCAATGATAGAAGCTCAAACGTAGATGTCTTCATTTCATCTTCTGAAATCTAGCAACTCTATACTTCATCAACCATGCCAGAAGAAGTTATAGCAATTTCAGAGATGAATGATGATGTCGATTCTCGATCCATAATCTCCGCTTTCTTACCCAAGGAGGACCCTTCATCATCAATAAGGTTAGAAATGGTATCCTCTTCTTCAAGATGTTCAAATTTTAACATCTCTCTTGATCATTGAAATTATGCTTCATCATCTACTTTGCAAGTAGAAATAGAAGAAATTACACATGTTGAAGAAGAAGAAGAAGATCTTCGAGATGCTCTTCCAGCATTTGAAGTGGGTATCTCTACCACTGTGGATGAACTCAGAAAAATAAATCTGGGTACAAAAGAAGATCCACACCCCACTTTAATTAGTGTTTCCATGACTCTTGAAGGGAAAGAATTGTATATTTCATTTTTAAAGAAAAATAGAGATATATTTGCTTATAACTATACCGAAATGTCAGGGCTTGATCCTGATGTTGCTACTCATCGTTTGGGTTTTCCAGAAGAACATTGAGGATTCAAGCAAGCCACAAGAAAAACACACCCAACTTATGCCTCAAAAATTTAAGCTAAGGTGGATAATCTTATCAAGGATAACTTTTCCCGAGAAGTTAAATATCCCAATTGTATGGCTAATATTTTCCTTATGAAAAATAAGAATGGACAAATTAGAGTTTGCATTAATTTCGTTGATCTTAATCGGCATTGTCCAAAGGATGATTTTACAGTTCCGATCACAGAACTCTTAATTGATGCAACAGCTGGCTATGAATCACTTTACTTCATGGATGGATATTATGGGTATAATCAAATCTGAATGTCTCTAAAAGATGAAGAATCTACAGCCTTCAGATCCCCTGAGGGTGTGTTTTGCTATCGGGTGATTCCCTTTGGCCTGAAGAATGCAGGTGCACCATGTCAATGTGCCATGCACCGTATCTTCAAACCCTTTTTAGGGAAGTTTGTTGAATGTTATGTGGATGATTTGGTGGTTAAATCCTGACAACGTTCTAATCACTTGGATGATTTGCAAATCATATTCCACAAACTTCGACAACACAATATGAATATGAACCCCTTAAAATGTGTTTTTGGGGTAACCTCAGGAAAATTTCTCGGCTTTGTTGTATGCCATTGAGGTATCGAAGTCGATCCTGGGTAGACAAATTCAATACATGGTATTTCACCTCCTTGAAATTTGAAGGAATTGAGAGGACTTAAAGGAAACTTGGCCTATATTTTGCATTTCGTCGACAATTTGGTAGGAAAATGTTTACCCTTCACCAAATTAATGAAGAAGGGAGTCACTTACCAGTGGAATGAAGAATGTCAAGAGTCATTCAATATTATCAAGAAATATCTCTTGAGTCCACTAGTATTAATGCCACCTGTTGAAGGAAGACCACTTATTCTTTATGTGACAGCTTTAGAGTGATCAGTGGGTGCCTTCCATTCCAAAAAGAATGACGCTGGGAATGAAAACTGCCTTTACTATCTCAGTCAGACTATTCCTGAAGCAGAAACCCGATATTCAAGTATTGAAAAGTGATTCTTAGCATTAATATTTGTAGTTCATAAATTGAGACACTACCTACAACATCATGAAGTCCAATTGGTATCTCGCAATAACCCGCTCAAATTTATCCTTAGTTGTGAAATGCTTACAAGACGTCTGGAAAAGTGGGAAGTTATTTTGCTGCAATTTTATATCCAGTATGTGTCTCAAAAGGAAATCAAAGTCCAAGCTATTGCTGATTTCCTTTCTGAATTTCCTTTAGTAGAAGATACATTTTTAGATATTGAACTTCCTGATGAGGAAGTCTTTGCTATTCAGGATAATTTTCAGACATGAGAAATGTACTTTGATAGTGCTTCCAGAAGTCTAATAGTGAAGAAAATGGAAGATCCTAAATTCAACAAAGTTCGGTTAGAAACTGTGCTTATTTAACCAGAAAAGGAAGTGATACCCTATTTCTTTTTATTGTGGGATAGAGGTACAAAAAATAAAGCAGAATATCAAGATCTCATCGTAGGATTGGATTTAGCGCTTCAGGAACAAGTGAATTACTTAAAAATGAAAGGTGATTTAGACCTGGTAATCAAACAAGTCAATGGGGAGTATGCCCTCAGAAAATAAGAGTTAATTCCTTTGTATGATTATTTCAGAGTGTTAATGGAGGAGTTTCCTTAAGAACTGACATTTTATTATGTCTAGCGATCACAAAATGCTCAAGCTGATGCATTGGATAATGTAGCCACAGCTCTGGAAGATCCAGATTGGGACGAAACAATCATCAGTATTTCCCATCGTCGTACAATTTCACCTTATGTTCAAATCAGAATAGAGTAAATCAATGAAATTAGTCCCATTTCTAAACCATATGGTCATACTACAGGATGGATGACACCTATCAGGGAATACCTTCAAAATGGAACACTCCCACCTGATAGATCCAAGAAAGAACAAGTCTAGTGAAATTTGGTCAATTTTACTCTTTATAATAGCTCAGATCACCTAGAAAAAATTCCCTAAAAAATACATTTTGAAGGAATTCTCTTCAGATGCATTGATGGTGAAGAGACAATGGTTGTCATAAAAGTTGTACATCCAGGAGTCTGTGGTGTCCACCAGTTTGAACATAGACTGTCTGATCAAATTCGAAGGCTTGGATACTTTTGGCCTTCAATGATACAAGATTGTGTTGATTTCCCTAAGAAGTGTCATTCTTTCCAAGTATGTTCCAACTTCATTCATCAACCCTCGGATTTTCTTCATACAGCTAAATTCTCATGGTCATTTGCCACATGGGGAATGGATGTAGTAGGACCTTACCCTTCAGCTAAATCGAAGCAGTTTAAGTATATTCTTACTGCTACTAACTTCTTTTCCAAATGGGGAGAGGAAATACCTCTCAAAGAAGTTATTTCCAAAATCATTGTTAGCTTCATCAAGTCTAACATCATTACTATATTTGGTTTCCCTCATACCATATTGATGGACAATGGCACCAATTTCTGTTCATCTGAGGTAAGGAAGTTTTATAAAAAATACAACATCAAATCCAACCATTCATCTCAGTATTATGTAGCGGACAAGGGCCAAATAAAAGACTTTAATAAGACTCTTTCAAATATACTTCAAAATATGGTGGATAAAGATAAGAAATCATGGCCTGATAAACTTTTTCATGCTTTATGGGATAATTGGACCACCACCCACACTACTACGTGGTCAACTCCATATTCATTGGTATATAGAATAGAAGTATTCTTGCCCATTGAGGTTCAATTACCTTCGCTCAGAGTAGCTATTTGTGATCATTCATCTACAGATAAACAATCTCAAAAGTGATTGGATGAATTGGAACAATTATATGACAAAATATTATGCACCTCGCACCACTTGGAAGTCTATCAGAATCGAATAGCATGGGATTTCAACAAAAAAGTTCATCTTCATTCATTCATTCATGGAGAATTGGTATTGTTTCTTAGAACTACAATGATACTAGGAAAGAAACCTCCCAAGCTTGATCCAGAGTGGGAAGGACCTTACTCAATACATAAGGTCTACTCCAATGGAGCTTATTCTTTAATCTCAATGGATGGAGAACTCATCACGACTCCAACCAATGAAATATTATCGAAGAAATATTTTGTGTAACACAAATACTCTTTCATCCAAAATTATGTTAAACTGTATTTTCCCCCTTTCGTCCAACATGGCGTTAAACTGTATTGTCCCTTTTTTTCAACATGACAATAAACTGTGTTGTCCCCCTTTTCATCCAACATTATGTTAAACTGTGTTGCCCTAGCTACATGACGCTAAACTTTGCATCACTCGTCACTACTAAATGACGTTAAACTATACAGCCCCTCTTTTGTTCTTACTGCATGACATTAAATTGCACAGTCCCCAAAGTCCTTACAGCAATACTTTAAACTGTTCAGTCCCCCTTTTGTCCAACAATACGTTAAACTGTGTCTTGTCCCTTATGTCCCACATGACATTAAATTGTGCATTGTTAAGGTTGTTGCTACATCTTTTTTCTCACACAGAGTATGACTCACATGAGCTTAGAGTAAACTTCAACCATAAAACCCTCTCTGGGATGCTAACCATGCATAAGTCCCAACACCATTTTTTAGGTCGTCGTCATCAAGAACAACTTGATCACCAATTCATTATTAAATTGAACTAAACAAACTTTGATCCTTGACTTCTAGGCAGAGTTTGTTGGAAACCTCCAGAGCTTCAAACCCAAAACCAATATCTTCATATCAGTTCACCTCCATCTCATATGATGTTCATTCGTGAAGCCTCCCCCAGAACCAATATTTTTTACATTGGTTTACCATCGTCCCTGCTATATGATGTTAAAATATTCGTACTTTTGTCCTGTATGAAAATAAACTACAACATTCTTTGACACCCTCACCTGAGAGGGAATCATTATTGACATTGATCTCCAATCATGTTATATTCCAAAGAATATGTGCATACATGGCAATTCCCAGACATTTAATCTTGGATCAAACCATCATTTCACTAAAGCCCACATTCACCCTTCACTTGTACAAACCAAATTTGTACAAAGGGTATTTCAAAAACTGTGTATGGCTTGATTCCCATCCTTATGGGATACATAGGAATGTTCGAGCATCCCTCAAATCTAGCCCCAAGTCTTTGAACATAACCCCAAATTCCACTTTCAGTCCCTTGGCTGAAAAGTCCCCTTGTGAAAACATGAATGTGGTATGAAAACCCTAGTCTTCATTCACATTAGGTTTATAATGAACACACAATGTGTATTCCTCATTATAGTCTGATCACTATGACCCTAAACTAAGATCTCTTACACTCTCATCCCACATGAAGTTAAATTTTATTTCAAGAACTACATTTGGCTTGATTCTCATTATAATGAGATATGTAGTGAAGTCTAGTATCTCAATTCAGGACCCAGACACAACATGATTATGGTTAGCATTGGTATATATATCTCATTAATGCATTGGAAGATACCAATTTTCATGTGTCATAATCATAACCTTAAATACTTCCAGATCTCTATAACCCTTTTCTTGACTTCTGGTCACAAAATTTCTGATACCCGGGAATTCCTTTACCTGTCTATGCATCCTGTGCCCTTAGGCGGCCTTGCATAAACAGTCTGCATAACAAAATTGTCAGCCAAAAGATGCTATTATTTGACTATGTATTCAATGCCCTTAAGTGGACCTGCATAATTCAACCCCCTAATGGGTTTGTCAAATAGTGGTAAACTTCATTCATCAGAGGAAAACCTCTTTTGTCCTTATTTTTTTTAACGACAATATGTGGGGATCCGAAAAATATCCATCCTTAACATATTTGTCCCATACTCTTTTTCATGATCTAAAAGTATTTATGTCTATGGTTTATATTTCCCTTCCCTCCATTTGGGTCAGACCTTCGCAGGAGTGACATTCATCCAATTCTTTGACAATCTGGATTGGAAATATCCACTCCATATTCAAGTACCTATCTCCATATAGTAGACTCTATTCTTTGGAAAATTTGAATCTCCATAAACATTCACTAGGTTTTTAGCAATAGAAAAGTAAAATTTCTGAGAGTTCTTTTTCCTGACTATGCAGCGTGTACCCTTAGGTGGCCTTGCATTAGTAGTCTACATAAGAGACCTGTCAGCCAAAATATGATATTATTTAACTATGCAGCCAATTCCTTTAAGTGGCCCATCATAATTAAACCCTCTAACGGGTTTTTTAAATAGTGGTAACTTCACTCTTAGGAAATACTTCTTCTAATTCCTTTTAGCCCTTTTTTCAATTCATTCCTTAGATTCAATATTTCATAAATTATAGTTTACATGTATTCCCCCATACTTGAATATGGTAATATGTTTTCAGATAAATTATCAAGGAATTGAGTTGATTTTAATCCATTCGGTCAAAGCTATTCAACCTTAAACATTAGCATTTTTATGTCTGACGTGCAAGACATTAAACTGCCCACAAAAGAAAGGGGAACTCTGAACAAAGGTCAAGTCCCAACTCAAAAAATATAAATTTTGTATGATTTGGGTAATATTGAGTTATAAAAAGATTCAAATTTTTTAGGGTTATTTTTATAATCCTAGAAAAAATCAAACTATGCTTACTAGGCCAATTGGCTTAGGTAAAAATTTAGATATGTAGAAAAATAATGCAGGCACAAATGATTGAAGATGAAAGTGTTTTTCATTGATGCACAAGAATTAGAAGGACGTCCACATACTGGAGTCTCTTATCTTTTTCAGGAATTACAAGAGGCTTTCAACATAACTCTTCATTTGATTTACGGCATCCCGAGCTTCATCAGCATCCACTTGAAGTTCATGCAATCGACCAGCTTCACCCTTTTCAGCTTGATGGAGTGCTTTCTTGGCATCTGTAATAGATTTCATACCATTTGTTTGAACTCCTTCCAGTGAATTGTTAAGCTGTTAAAGTTCCCCAGTAACAGCATCTAACTGTTGTTGAAGGTGCATCTACTGGAAAACTTTCTCCTTGATCTTATGTTTTAGTTCCTTCAGTGTTTCAGCATGATCAGCCTCAACTTGGGACACCGCAGCCTTAAATTCACTAATATTGGTCAACATCCTCACTCTGGTTGGGTCTTAACGGAACCTCTTCTCCTACTCTCTCCTTTAAAAGACTTGTTTCACGGCGGTATGGATCTCTTGACATCCAAAACCGCCAAGTCCCAACATGATGAATAGGGATGACAGTTGCGGGATCTTCAAAGACATCACTTCAAGAGGCACTTCAGATATGATCTTCCATATGTTCTTTCATGCCTCGCGACGTGAAAATTGGAGAACCTTTTGTGCCTTTGGGTCTGATTCAGCATCACTATTACAGGGAGAAATATAGTCCGAGATTAATTCACCTAGAGAAGTGCCATGTTCTACTCCTTCCCCCCTAACCCTTGTTACTTCACTTTCTATTCCCGTTGGGGCAGAGACAGAGGCTTCACCTCCAGATCTATCCACTGAAATTGATGGACCTACATAGTAAATTGACAGTTTAGGTTAGTTTCAAAGGATAAAAAAAAGTTGATTATGTTATCTTGAAAATTAATTGCAGCCCCAAATATTATTATCTCTTACCCAACGGTTGATCAGCAACCTGAGAAGGATCCTCCATGTCTTTCCTAGCTTTAATAGGATTTTCAGGATGAGTTTCATGAAGCTCTATCGTATTAATCTCCACTTGAGATAGTGTCTCTGTAATATTAGGGTTTTCTATACCACCTTCAGGAATTGGCAGTTCAGCAGCCTGCTCAGATGGAACTTCACATTTCAACCAATCATGTTCAGAGATGTAATAAGAAATTTTTAACAGGATGAAGGATAACACTCATGTCCAAAATCTTCTAAATTACATGGTAATTTAACATGACCTAAAAAGTCTTCAAAAGATGCGCCAAGTTTCATCATTTCATCTAGTGATATCTCGGATTCCTGGTTAGTCTCACAAGTGGGATCATTCGATGTGTCTTCTTGGTGACCCTCATCCTGCGGCCTCTGACCCCGGACAGTTTCTTCAGAGAAAATTACAGCATCAACTGAAGTGGTTGGAAAATGTTCTGGGGTAGGTGTGGAACCTAAAGTATCATAGAATGGAATTCAGTTGATGTTTTCATTCAACATTCTATGAGGTATTGTTAATTTACCAGAAGCAGGCTCTTCTCTCCTTATAGCAACAACAAGTGCGGTACTGGGAACAGACAATGGCTCTTCTTCCGGATCAGCCAAGTCAGCATGAAATTGTTATGGTTCACTAGCACCCTCTGTCGTTCTCATAGGAGGGTCAGTCTTCTCCCTGAAATGGTAAATTGAAGAATCCCCTGCAATCCCATGAAATATAATCAATCTTTTCATGAGGTAAGACTCATGACTATCTGAAGGACTTACCACTACTGATGAAGTGTTTAACTGTAGACTTCTTCCTTCAATGCCTTTTCTTCCTTGGCTTTTTGGGAGTGTTGACATCATAATCTCCAAATACAAGAATTGGATAATGAAAATCCATGTCTAAATCCTCGTCCATGGCTTGCTAGCCTAGAGATATCTCACCTGGCTCGCGAGGAGATTCAGTAGCTCTGATAGCGGTGTAACCAAGGCTATACTGTGGTGAAGGAACCTCAGCAGTTCCTTTCTTTAGAAGCTACAAAATGAAGAAAGTAATTTCCGTAAGTAAAAAAGCTTTAACTGAAATCAAGTTGTAAAGAAAATAAGGAAAGAGACTTACATCTTCATGAGCCATGTAATCGTGCCACTCCTCGTCTCCGGAAACACCAGTCCCCTCAGTGGTGCTACAATCCATCATTTCTTTCACTCGCTTGGTGATAGGAATGGAATAATCAGTGGCATATATGAGCATCTCCAGATCTATGATGTAAGCCCGCACTTCATCAAGGTTATCTGCAAAATGGATACCAGTAGAGGCCTGAAGATTCCCTATTCTAGGGATGTGTTTCCCTTCGTATAGGTCTATCCAGGTGGTTTTAGCATCGCAATATAAACTACTCCATTTCTAGACAACCTTTGGTCATAGATATTCATCATTTGTACCAGAAGGCTATGAGGAGGGTCCTACATTCTTGGACTTCAACTTCTTCCCAACTCCAACAATCATAGATAAGGGATAAGAAAATGAAACTTGTTACTCTATAAAATAATGGCGATTAAATTGCCTCAATGAAGTAACTCACCAGGAGTCGATGGAGTGGGTCTCTTGATTCTGACATGAGAATTATATATGGAAAGAGGCTACTTTGACACATGTCGTGCCTCATCATCCCCATCCTGAAAATCCGGAGAGTCAGCCCTGGGTGAGGAACCCGGTGAATCAGATCTGGGTGTAGAAGAGTCACCTTCCAAACAAAGGGTTTCTTTGTCTACAGTTCTCTTCTTTTTCCCCACTCTAGGAATCCGATGATTTAGTACCCCTTTAGGGTATGATGTTACCCAGTTCTCGGCATACCATGTATTCATGTTACTCGCCGCTCTAGCAACTGGTAGATCAAACACTACCCCAGTCTTCTCTAAACATTTCAGAAACCATAGTTGTCGGGAAACCATCGGATGCTGCTCTGACCTGACATGCATAGGAGGGGATACAACAATCTTCTGCAGACACTTGAATTGGCATGCAAATCTGTATGGATCATAGGCCTCGCATATAATCTCTCTATCAATCCTGGTGTCCAATACACCATCTCTGCAAGCCATCATGTATGACCTCAATTCAAGGCCGTTTGTTCTATCATCAACAAACCGCTCGGTTGGATGGTTTATATAAGGAAATAAATTAAATTCCTTGAACATGCCCAACCTCACCTTCATATCATAGGAGTTGAGGGATAACAGAGAAATTCCAAAAAATTCCTGCACTAATGGCCTGAAAGAACTTCCAGGAACCTGTACTCCACTCTGTATAGAATATTTCTTGAAATGAGTGGCGATCCATCCCCAAAAAACTTAGAATGGTTCCACTATTCTCATAGAAGAATTACCTATATAAACATGGAGTAAGCTCCTCTGAATCTTTGCCAAAATGGGGGTGGCCGACCCAACCATTTTCTTCTCAGCCAACTTGGCTGCAACAACGAAGGTCCCTGGCCTAAAGGATCCCTTTGAATACCTAACTGGAAGAAGATAAACATTGATCCACAAGTCTATAAATCCCTCCAGATGGGTCTTTTCTGGGATTTTATGATCCACTTCGTACCCCCACTATTCAAATTCTCCTGCTTCCAAGGTCGGCCAGAATGTGCCAAAAGCACCCCTATTCTATGTTCTGGGGAAAGTTGTAGGACTAGTACATGTGGTCCCCTTCTCTGTCTTGTTGGTAAGAAACATATCCATCTACTACTCTGGATGAATATCCTTTCTAGAATAAGTTTTGGAGGTCTTTGAATTCTTGAGGTTGTAGAAAATTTTCAATAATTCTCGAGATAAAGCTGGAGTCTTCTCTGAATCATTCCAAGTCACCTTGGGAGGGATTAATTCATCATACATATCGCCTAAAATTGGATCCCGAGAGATCTTGTAGACATCCCACAAACTGATTCCTACATCTCCATGAGTCAGATGGAAATAATTGGTTTCTGGGATCCAACGGCGGATTAACTCCGGAACAAAGTTATCATTCCTTTAGATATATGTCTGTCCAGCCCAGACAACTTCATATATTGCAGCTCCCTTCAGATATTCAACAAAATCTGCATATTTTTGTCGCACCCAATGTTCCCACATACAAGTTGGCTTCACACCTCCTCTAGGGAGGAAGTCCCAACTCTTCATTCCAGCCTTTGGATTGATCCATCTGAGAATTTCGGAAGATTGAAGGATAACAATGTGGTTGCAGCTCAGGCTTGTGAGGATTCAGATCTGGGGCACAAGGGCTATGATGCATTATGTAGGCCTTCTCCATTGTTCCAGAATTAACAAATGATCCTCCAACTGAGACATTTTCTAAAGAAAATTTGGTGTAAGTCTGAAACCAATAATGTGGGAGATAGTTCTTTGGCTCTGGAATGTTGACTCCTTGCAGATGACCATGGCCATACAGAGGCAGGTAGATGCTTTGGGGGAAATTATGATGATACTTATTCAAGTACTTGCCCAAATCTAGGAGAGTTATGTAACAGATATTGTAGTAATCATTTCCAACAACGTTCATCATGTCATCAATCCTCTTGCTAGCCAGCTCATCAGTCATTCCGATTCTTTTGGGAGCCATTTAATCTGCACAAACATCAGATAATTAACTTTTAAGTAAGTTGACTTTTCATAAAATTTGTGAAGAAATTTGGAAAAAATGGCTAAGGCATTAAGGCACGCAAGTCCCATGTTGGCACGCAAGTCCAAGTTGGGTGCGCAGGTATCACTGAGCAAGTCCAAATAACTCTGCAGAAGTGCGACAAGAACAGAAGTGTGAAGAAGAGGAAAACCAAGACACATGCGCAAAAAGCTCTACTTGCGCGCCGAGAGCTCAGAAGAATTTTAAACCAAATGATTTGCGTGAAGTGGTGTCGCATATTTATAGGCAAGGTCGTACCCCTGTGCGTCGGGCCCTACGTGCCAGAAGCATACCTGCGCACCTATTACTTGTGTGCCACAGCTCCTTGTTTCTCATTTTCCTCAAAGTCAAATCCTCTTCCTTTTTTGGATCAATCTCTGAGTGGGGACTTTTGTTGATGCTCCATTCTGTCACAAAGTCTAACGAATGAAAAAAAGGAATACCTTAAGCATGGGTCGTGCAGGTTTCACTATGGTTGCACAAGTATACTTGTTCTCCACATATGGGTTTCATAAGTGACTTTTGAACCCTAATATTTTTTCACCCAAGGTCCTCAATGACCTATAAATACCCCTTTTGGGCCCCCCATTTCGAGGATGAAAAAAATCCAAAAGTCAGATTTAAGCTCCCAGAGCCCCAGTCTCTGGTTGAAGTCTTCCAAACACTTATAAGGTAATTTATTACCTATAATGGAAGATATAAAGAGGAGAAATAAGGCCTAAGTGTTGGATTCATCAACACTTGCCCACCTAAATGTCCAGCCCTTAATGGAAATAGCCATACTTGCGCGCCACCTTATCCCTTCAACAGAACATGTGTGAAACCCTTTTGGAAGCCTTTAGGGATAATACTAAGGGCCTGATCCAAGTCTTGACCAAGTATTACCCTATGGTTTAACCATCGCCCAAGTACACATGTGTCGTGCAAGTATAATTGCGTGACCAGGACATGTGCACCCAAACAGGACTTGCGTGCCTGCCTCTTTTTGTGTGCCCCTCTTGCTTATTAAACCCTTTTCTTCAAATCCACCTCTCCTCTTCAAGATTTAACCTTCAAAACCCTCTTCAAAATTTTTTTTTGGCATGGTTCCTTTGTTGACTTCCTTATCTGAAAGAAATTTTGTGGAACATCTCTCAAAACCTAGTGATTCACATATCTTTATGTCACTAAGGTTAGAGATTTCATCCCTTCAACCTCATCCTTTAAGATGAGAGGATCTTTAATATGGGAATCCTCTTTAGGAGTAAGACGCATGTTCCTTAACCTGGGCCTCCTTTTTTGGAGTAAACCCCAGTCACAAGTTCCCTAATCTGGGCATCCTCTTTAGGAGTAAGCCCCAAGTTCCCCAATCTGGGTATCCTCTTTAGGAGTAATCCCCAAATTCTAAAGTTCCCTAACATGGGCCTCTTTTTCAGGAGTAATCCCCAGTCATAAATTCTCTTAACCTGGGCCTCCTTTTCAGGGATAAGCCCTAGTCTCAATTTCTTTTGATTTGGGCTTCCTTCTCAGGAATAAAAACCAATCATAAGTCCCCTCTAATTTGTCCATCCTTCTCAGGAGTAATCCCTAAGTTAAGTATCCAAATCTCCATAAAGCACATATACATTTATGGACCATGTTCTCGGGTTTCTTCCCTGAAGTAAATCCAAATCCTCATCTATCTTGGGTTTTCATACATACGTAGGCCCCACATAATTTCTTATGATTGCATCTTTGGTGGAAAAATATTCAGGTTTTACTAATACCTCTTGTTTCTCCCACCGATCAGGACTCACATGAGCTTAGAGCGTAAAAGTAATTATGAAATATTTCTTTGGGCCATCAATCATGCATAAACCTCATACTTCTTTACTCGAACAATGTGGGTTATGATTCCTTTTCTAAACAAGGATGCGTAGGTAGCCCATCTGCGGGTACAATCCCAACCATGAAATAATCCATGTCCTTCTGAATGACAATAAACATAAAGTTCCCCCACTAAGTGGCTTTAAAACCAGTATGGTTATCATAATGACCAAGAGATTTCTATATAATGTATTGAAGGATACCATTGAATAAGAATCTCTAAATAAATATAGATGATTCTCTATTGATAAAGAACCCCAAATACATATAAATTATTCTCTAAATCTCATACATATCAATCATTGATTGTCAAATCTAAAGGAATGCTCATTTTCATACTTGGTAAATTAATAAGGATTCACGAACATAACTCAAATCTATAAGAGAGTCCTAGAGTAGAAAATAATTCCCCCCAAAAAGGTGTGATGAGTCCGACCTCCCATCCTCTTGACCAATTCAAATTCTTAAGCATCATTGGTCCACAACTAATGATCACCTACCTTTGGAAAGTATCTCCAAATGGATATAGAATCATTTGACGTTTCTGGTTCTACGAATAAACCTGTTAGAAACCGATTCTAATGTTTGAACATTAAACAAATAAGTTCATCCCCATTTATAGAAGAAACAGTAGCTATGGTCAATGAAATCAACCTAAAGGGTTGATTTGTCACTTTTTTGGGTCACCAATGGCAATGTTTGGCATTCATTTAAATTTAATTTGATAAAAATAGATGACTTCAGAAAGGTCTTTCCCAAGGCACAGTAGTATAATTTATAAAATTAAATGAAATGATGGAAAATTCCAGTACTACCTACCTTAGCCTCATAGATCTTACCTCATCCATCATAAACCCTTGATTCATGCTAGATTTGAAGAAATCGATAGAACCATGAAATTCCTTGAAAATAGTGAAAATTAGCTCACATCAAAATTGTGAAAGAAAATAGAATAGAAAATAGGAATAGAATGAGGTGGATTGGAGAGATTACTAAGTGGAGTCTAACATATCCAACAGTAAAGGAAATTGATATCAGATAGATGATTTCTTAACAAACCTAGGGTGGGCACCAGAGGAGCTCTTACGCACTTCTCCTTCTGTGCGGGGAACAAAATTTTCCCCTGTTAGAAAAAAAAGGTTCTACCCATTTTTTTAATACTAGTTCAAGAATTTACATGGAAGGAAAATTCATTATACATCATCCAATACTTAGTCTTCCCATCCTCAGGAAAAGCCTCTACATGACATGAATGGGTCTAGACAGATGAATACACATCATGTAATTTGTTTTGCGACCATGATCCATCCAACCAGCTACTTCTTCTTTATAAATTAAACCACAAATACTTAGGTGCGGTCAAAAAATTAAACTAAAACTGAATGAAAATGTACCTTGCTGAAAGGCCATGATGTTACAACCTCCCCTCCTTAAGAGAATTCATCCCCAAGTTTCCCTTATAAAGTTAGTAGAATGTAATCTAAGAAAATATCTAGCCGCTACACATGTACATCATCTTTCTACTCCTAAGTCTCATCATGTGTGCTTATGTGCTTCCATAGTACACGAACTAGAGGAACTGACTTGTCTCAGAGAGCCTTCGGTCTATGATCAATGATATGTATCGGATGCTCCTTAAAGGATTCATCCACCTCGAGGAAAATATATTTGGGGTTTGATGAATGAAATGGGTATAGATGATACTATTAAAGATGAGATACATGGAAGATATCATAAATGACACAGTACCTCTCAGGCAATAGCCACTGATAGGCCACTAGCCTGACTCTCTCCAATGTCTCGAAAGGTTTAGAATATCGAGGTGATAACTTTCCCTATATACTCATTAGTCTATGAAATGATCTAGGATATACATACAGAATTACCCAAGGTCCCACTAAAAACTATAGAGGTCTGCAGTGATGATCGTTATAAGACTTCTACCTAGACTGGGTTGTATCCATACACTTCAGAGTCAGATGGACTTTCTCTTAAGAATATTTCACAGTATGAGAACCCAATAGAGTTTCCTTGCCTACCACTTGCTAGCATAGAGATGAATGGAAATTTATAACATAGATGACCTCATATGGAACCATTTGAATCATTTCCATAAAGCTGTTTCTATAAGAAAACTCAACTAGAAGAATGTGCTTCTAATGGGAACCTCCAAAATCAACAATACAAGCCCGTATAATATCCTCTAACACATGTGTGGTCCTTAGGGAGTTATGGTCAGTTTGAGGTTGATATGTAGTACTCAAGAACACTTGTGAACCCAATGCCTTCTGAAACCCTTTCTAGAACTATGAAATAAAACGGTTGTATCGGTCTGAAATGAAAGAACAGGGTACAACATGAAGTCTCACTATCTATGGGATGTAATGCCTTATTATCTCATCAATAAAAAAGGACTCTTGGATCATTATGGAGTTCTCAAATTTTTTCAACCTATCGATTATCACCCATACTGCATCGCTGTCTCGATGAGATCTCAGTAAGCCTATCACGAAATCCATGAAGAAATCCTTCTAGTTATCCTCAGGAATTGATAGAGGTTATAGAAGTCCTTCCTTTTTCATTTTCTCTATCTTCACGTACTGAGAGTTAGATCAATAAGTAAGGAAACTATGAATTTTTCTCTTTATACATGGACACTAATACTAGTACATATATCTCTATGCATCTTGGTGAGATCTGGGTGAACCACCCATACAGAGGCATGTGATTCCATCATCATCTCTCTTTGTATATATGAATGCACCCATACATGGACATGGAAGAGTAGAGTCTCATCCTCATCCACAATCCATCCAAGAGGTGGGTTATCTTCTCGGATGCTCTCCCTCAGAACGAGGCCTTCTAAATCTAACAATTTCCCCATTTGAACCCATTATAGAAGAGAAGATGTCACTGATAGAGCTGCTAGAACTGGCTTCTAGTTTTTCTTTTGAACCTCTAGTTTCATGTCATAGAATAAAGATATCAATTTTCACTCACTATTTTTCTCCTTTATGGATTCTGTCTATGTTTTCCAGCTCAAAGCATCAGCCACAACATTTTTATTTCTGTGTTTATAAGCACACTCAAAGTCAAACAATTGTGGGTATTCAACTGACCTGAGCTATCTTAAATTCAAGTAACACTGAGTAGAGATGTATTTAAGACTTTTATGATCCAAGTAAATAATGAACCATTTAACCAAAACAAATCCCTCCAGTAGCATAGAGCATCAACCACGGTAGCTAGATCGAGTTTGTCTATAAGATAGTTCCACTCATGAGGCCTCAATTGATGAGATCCATACGCTACTACCCGATCACCTTACATAAAAACTACACCTAGTTGGATCCCTGAAATATCAAAATAAATTATAAAACTTCTCCCTAACTCTGTAATAATTAGGATCGGAGCAGAACTGAGTCTTCTCTTTATGTTCTGAAAAGATGTCTCAAAATCTTCGGTCCAATTTAATTTCAGACCCTTCTTGGTCAACATTATAAGAGACGATTTTGGGAATGATAATTCAGGGATGAATTTCTTATAATATCTAGTTATCCCTAAGAGTATGTGTTTATCAAACACATTCTTGAGCAACTCTCAACAAACCACAACACTCACCTTCTTTGGGTCAACTAATACTCTTACCTCAGATACGATATGACCCTAAAAGTGAAACTTATTGATCCAAAAGTGGAATTTAATAATATTATCATATAGTAGATTCTCTATTAATGTATTCATCATGATCTCAAGATGTTTTTCAAGGTCATGTATAGTGTGCAAGTACACTATGATTTCATCTACAAAGACAACCACAAACCAATAAAGGTACGAGTAGAAGACCTAATTCATTAGAGCCAGAAATACTATCACGGTGTTCATCAGACTGAACATCATAACCAGATACTCGTATAGACCGTACCTACTATGAAACTTTATACATGGTATGTATGATGGTATCAAACACACATGATAGTAGCTCAACATAAAATTGATATTATAGAAAACAGTTACTCATCTGAGTTGGTCGAATAGGTCGTCTATCTAAGGAAAAGGATATGGGTTCTTCACCATAAGTTGGTTCAGTCAAAGTTAATCCATGAAAAATATAAGGTTACTTTCTTATTTATTGGTGAAAAAAGACTTAAGAACACTATAATTATGTGTTGGATTTGATAAAACCCCTATCCTTTATGTTTTCAAGATGCTTCTTGAGTTCTTTGTGCACTGTAGGTTCTATCCTATATAGAGGAATGGACATTGGTTTAGCACCTAGAACTAGATCTATAGTGAACTCAATATCCCTCTCAATAGGTAATCTTGAGAAATCATCAAGGAAGACATCCCTAAAATTATCCACAACCGATGGGAAATCTATAAACAGTGTCCCTTGATCACTCATAAATACACTATCCATCTGGGCTATCATTCCACCTAGCACAATATGATTAGCTTGAATCACAAGGGGCTTTCATTCACCCATATGGATATATGTTCTTCTCATGGGTGAGGTAAAAGATACATGACAATGATATGAATCCACCTTGGATTGATAAGACACAAGGAAACACATAATCATAATGATATCAAAACTAGTAATCTTGAGGAAAATGAAACTCCAAATGAAATGATACCTAACTATTTTAAGATGAATTACGTGCACCAGAATATTCCCTCTTCTCAAAATCCTAACAGTTTATCCAGTGTCATAACACCACTAGATTACTCCATTTCTAAGTACATACTTCCTATGTATTAAGAAGATAGAAATAAGTATGATGCACTTGTATCAAATATGGAAGATACCAAATTAGAGGCTACTAGAATAGTACCTCAAACTATAGATGTCCTTAGACTCTTCTCTTATATTGTATTCCATACAACATAAATATTCCATGAACCATAACCTTGAGATGATACTTATGTAGCCTGAGTAAGATCACTCTACTAACGCTGAATGTATAAAGCCTCACTGCCTCATCTATGACCACCTTCTCAGCTTGAATCGCCTATAGAAGACTAGCTTCTTTCGAATGAGGTATCACTTATCCTACGCAATAAATTGATGATAGCATATAACCTCTCTCAATTAATATTGAAGGAAAATATTGGTATAAATGCTAGATGTGACCCATCATTTCACAAGCCTATAACTCAATTGAGTTCCTCATACATAGGGGATTCTTATGGTCTATCCTTCTATACAGGTGACACATCACAAGGCTATAGGTGAATGCTACCTGAATGGAATTTCCCCCACATGTATCAGTGAAGTGTCAATTCTTGTAACTGGATATACCACTACTTTTCCAAGAAGCTGAACTGCCCTGCTTCTTGTAACCTAATTCCCTTAGGTTCTAATCATTGATGAGGGTCGGGTTCACATTATATGAAATGGTGGTTATTCAAATGACATTCACTTATGAGTGGATAGAATAATCAATCCCATCCTCAAAGCTCCTCATACTAATAATCACATCATCGGTCAAAGCTATTGTAAAACACTATAATTTGGTGAAATGAGTTGAGTATTCAATCATGGAAATTTCTCATTTCTCGAGGTGAATGAATTCATGAATATGATCTATTAAAAAGGTATATGGGATGAAATAATCAAAGAATAATTCCTAGAAATCCTCCCAGACAATACCATAATGTCCACTAGTCTACATTAGAATATACAACAAATGTTTGACAGGATCACACAATTTCTTGGTTTCCATCTTAAACCTCCACCCTAAAGGTGTATCAATATTCTCAAAGATTAACACAATAGACTCTAAATAAGATTTAGAAGAATGAGGTACACCATTCCTCGAGAAGTTGGAAGGATGCTACTTCTGAACCTCCAAATTTAGTTGTCCTATATATGGGGCAGGTCGGGGTTCATCTTGAGCTAACAGCATAAAGTGAAGAAAAGAACCCTGGAACTAGGTATAGGCACCCATTAGAGGATTTTTATGAGGTGCTTCATGTGTCACTACATGAGGTATCATGGGTGGATCAGGTCCCATCACTTATGGGGTATGATCATCACTACATTCATGACATATAATATGAGGTCATTACAGTAACATATCTCTACAAATTCCAAGTGCATGACTCAAACGTGATTTACAATAGATAAGGAAAACAATAAAGAAATATGGGTACAAATCCCCCCTATAAGCATGCTACTAACCTTAGCTGACTCTAGGGCTGGGTTTGGGTGATAAAAACAAGTCATAGAAGGACCCAAAAGAAACATCATATATCCCACTAATATGTTCAGGTTTGGATAAGTTCTCACATTAATACAGAAATGTCTATTTTATTTAAGAATTGACCATTTTAAATTATTTAAGAATTTAAATTTATTGTTTTGTGGTTGATTGGAATGGTTCACCTTATCCAGTTTATGAGGACCCATGCACCTTATAAATTATATGGTGGCGTCCATTTAATTATAACTAAAACATATTCTAGCCTATGTCACTGATGGTCCATAGCTAAATGGGCCACAATTTTCAACTTAAGGCACCAGATTTAACCTATATAGGAAAGAACATTTTGGTTAAAGAAGATGATTTAATTAGAAATTGTGTTCTCTCAACTCCTAAAAAATGGTTTGCACACTTCTGTACATAACAATCAATGCACTATAAGGAATAGAAATCCAATAACAAATATAAATCACAAGAAAAACAGGCAATGCATGAATAAATGTAAATATGGTAAGGTATAATGCATATAATTTTAAATCATATGGTACCTTTATGATGCATGGAACATTATGCCCACATATAATTAGGATAAGTCTAAACAACCTATTTAAATAGTATTAAAAATAGAAACCTCAAGAAATGAGTGCATCACCCAATGGTGAAATCCTAAGAAACCATAAAAAGAGAAATCAATAACAGAATTTACCCATCCAAAGTAATTTGGGTTTCCCCTATATATGGGGTCCCTACTCCAATGCATAGGCTGATAACCAACTTTATATATCCTATTATTTTATGAAAATACAAAAATTAAGACAAAAAGGAAAACCTCTCTGATACTACTTTGTAATATCCAGGCTCAAATTCCACTCACAGGTGCTCTAAGACAGTTGGCCAAAATACGTCAAGCATGTATCCTCAGATGCCATAAGATTATAGAAAGTAGAAAAAGACTAAGGTATGTCCTTGGGGAGACTATTCCCTCATAGATCATAATGGATCATAGAATTTGATATATAGTAATAACATCAATAACATATATAATCAATAAATAGTAGTAGAAATAGAATAAGTAATCATGCAGGCTAAATAAATAGTTAGTGAAAGTTGAATATTACAGAGATACAATATGATAAAACCCTGTCATGTAGATAAAAAAATTAATATATTGGGGTAGGGTAAACAATCATTTAAAAAATTATATCAAAATAAATAAAAGGTCAAAACTATTAGGACTATCATCTCAAGCATAGGCTCGTTCTTCTCCTCCCAAACTCCATCATATATCTTGATATCAAAAAAAAGATGTTGGCTAATTCCCATTGTCAAAATCTGAAACAATATAGTTTACTCAGGAACCAAAGGTGCCCGAGCAGGGAATGAGATACAAGTGTCAATAGGATTCCAATCATGGTGTCTAGGCCAACCCATAACATGCTTTATAAATCAAACAGTGTTCCATAGTAATTAAATGAAATCCAAAAATAAATAGATGACTACATTTGAATAGGTTTTACTTGGACGCATACCCAATCTACCTTCTTCATCTTAATTCGATATGTCTAAACTGAAATACCCTAAAAGGGTAAAGTGAGTAAGTTAAGGTTCCATATGCTGGACTATCCCCAAGCCTATTATTATTCTTGGAGGGTACATCACTACATTTTCTAAACCAACTGATAAATTTTCTTTTGAAAACATATATTTTATTTTTTAAATTCAATGTAAAACCACTTAGTAAAACATAAAGAGACACCCTGAGGTCGTCCATGACATTCTGTAAGGACTTTAAATGTATCGCTTGAGGGTATATTTGAATGACTAATGCCAAACAGTGTAAACAATATGACCAAAGGATGAAGTCCCACATGTCACTCCAGGAATTTTAGGAAAGAAAAGTACTATCCTTTGAGCGCATACCTGGTATCACAGGTAGGGGCCCAAGCCTCTCTAAAGGCATGGTATAACCAATCATGCCTCTGAGGCAGTACAAGGGGTCTCTCTTAGGAAACCAGTGTCACTCATCTAGAGATAAAAATTAATAACACTCAGTGAGCCCATCCTATGCTAGTTGGTGTCACCCCTAGTGTGTTCACTAACCATTAACAACTTTATCAAAAAGGCATGAGAGTCCGTCAAAGGGGTCTGTAAGTCAAAACACCTTGTTTCATAGTCAGTTCTAAAGTGAAATATCCAAACAAGAATCACATATATAACAAAACTAGCTAAAGGGGTCATCTCATTTAATTCAAGTATTTATAACTAAATAGTCTTACTAGTCAATTCATCCATTTAATTAACCATTTATTAATGAAAAAGGATGAGAGGGCATATATAAAAGCAAATCCCTCTAAACAATTTATGTTAATAATTTAAGTTAATTATAATGGTTACCCTCCCCCCATAATGGTGATCAACAAGACAATGCGAAAGTTAAACTAAGAATTAAAGGTGAGACACAACCATTTGGGTAGTTATGGTTCAATCGATCAACCCAATGGGTTGATTCTCCACTTTCTTAAGTCACCAATGGTGAGGTTATGAAATCATTAAAATTTAATATGAAAAAAGAGGTGGGTACATAAAGGAATATTCCATTGAAAAATGACACAATTTATATAACAAAATAAAAAGATGGAAACAATCCAAGACCACTTAACTTAGCCCCATAGAGATTCACTCTTCCAGTGTCTACCTTTTATTCGGGCTGGGTTAGAATAAATAAGGAAAACTATCAAATTCCTAGGAAATGTAGAAAATCTGCTTGCAACAAAAATAGTGAGAGATAAGAGAATAGAAACTAGAAATAGAAGGAGTAAAAATGGAGAGTTTACTGAGAGGATTCAAATGTATTTGGTGAGGAACTAAATAGATATCAGATGAAGGAGTTCTAGAAAAACATAGGTTGGGGGTCGAAGGATCTCACATGCATTGATCCTTTTGTATGGGGAAAAATGTTTCCCCTTTCTAAAAAACAATATTTTCCCCCTTTTTAAACAAATTGGTTTGGCATTTACATGAAGTGTAAATTCATTACACGTCATGTAATTCTTGGGATTCTACTCACAAGGAAAAGCCTTTAAACAACATAAATGGGTCTGACCAACTGAGTTCATGTCATGTAATTTAGTCGTCATCCAAGATCCAACCCACTAGTTACCTGTACTTCTAAAATGAAACCACCTTCACTTAGTCAGGGACTCTGGATTTTACCAAAACTAAAAGAAAACATAGCTTGTTAAACTTTCAGTATGTTACATCCTACCTACCAAGATCCACCAAATCCTTATTCAGACTCGAATATATACTATGAGTTACTTGTTGGGGTTTCCCATATACATTTTGTAGTAGATGGACTCATATATAATTTAGGGGACAATATATATCATCATATTATTTATTTGAGTTAAGTAAGAGTATTAGTACATGATATTATTAATCCTATTACTCTGGTGGAATTTCCTAATGAGGAGGTGGCCTTTGTTAGAGATAGTATAGGTTTTGTTAGTTGACATATAAGGTATGTTCTATTTTTTAATTTTTATTTAATTTCAATTCCAAATTGTTTATAATTTTTTTCAAGGAATCAGTGAAAAATAAAAAAAATAAACACCTCTAAAATCAATGGAAACAATGAAAAAGAAACAAAATTTATGAATCATGATCTTCAAATACTTTTAATGGTATGGATGTACTTGTGAAATTAAATGATAAATGTTATATTATAGAGTTTTTTTAATAATTTATGATAACCACTAATATTTTTGGGAGAGAAAATACATTATATTTAAAGAAAATATCACAGATATTATAAAAAGTGGGGAGATCCACATACCCATGTTTCATTTGTTCCATGAAATTATATTTCTATTTATTTTTTTATTTCATTAAAGAAATATAACTTATATTCACCTTATTTAGTAAATTTTATTTAGGTATCACCATGTCATTTTTATCTAAAAGAAGAGGACTTATGTTTTTAGATTTATAGATCAATATTATCTTTAAAAGGTTGTGAATGTGTGGGAGTTATAATTTATTATATAGTGAACTATCATCAAATATAGAGATTCTATGTTGGTTTCATTAATCCTTTATAGAAAATAAGACTATAGTGTAATTATGAAAAATTATTCAATATTATTTCATTAATATTTATATTTTAATGTTATAGTTTTCTTTGGAGTTTATATAAATTCTTCACATTTGAATGCACAAGGTATTGGTTATTCTATTTACTTAGGGTAATTCATAGATGTTTTAAAAACATATTTTATTCATAAGTATTATGATATTTAAAAACATCTTTACTCCAAACGTATTCTTTTAATACATGTTTTCATAATTGATATATGAAATTACATTTCATATAAATAGTTTAAAAAATTCACTTATCAATAATGGATCCAAATTAAATTAACATTGTGAATATATAGGTAGATAAATTTTATATTAGTTAATGATTCTTTTTTATTACATATATAATCTTTATAATTTTAGATGTTTTGTTTTATACCACAGTTTCATAACAAAAAATGAGGATTTGAATGCGGTTATTATGATTTAAGATTTTTTAAGAGATTTTGATAATGCGGACCATTATCGATTTTCATAATGTTACTTCTTTTACAACTCGTAAATTTTTCACTAGTCTGTTTTATTATTAATTATATGAAATTCAATATTTCTGAAGGTTTTTTATTACATTACATCTTATATTAATGAGGAATTTAACCTCCATTGAATATTATTTTCAAAATATTTTGTAGGAATGATTAGTTATTATATATACATTTAAAATTCCATTTGTATTCTTTTATTATGTGGATAAATTTTAAAAAAATTATTTTTATACTCATTTTATAATTGTATATTCTAAAATTTTCTATTTTTTGTACTAAAATTCATGTTATAAGTTTTATTTTTATATATATTTTAATTTTTCTAACATAATATTTATAATTTTCTCAAAATATCTCTTTTAAAAAATCATCTTGATAGTGATAGAAATAGATTTTTTTATAGTTTCAAAATCAATTGTTTTTAATAAACTTTTCATTTAAAATATATTTCAATATCAATTTATACCAAAATTAATGTTAAAAAATGCTTTCAAAGTTTCTTTTAAATAAAATTGTGTTGAAACTTGTTAAAAAACAACGTTTTTTACACATTAAAAGTCATTTTATAAATAACCCGATGTGGAATGTCAATTTTAACAAAAAAAATAAATAATTAATGCTAAAAAATCATTTTAATGTTTTCCAAATCAATAACTATTTTCAAATGAAATTAAAAATAAAAAAACCAATGCTAAATATCTTTTTTCCTCTATCATCACCTTTGATCCATTACTTAATAGATGGAAGTTACATTCAAATCATGGTAACACTAAAATCATATTAGTTAGAAATCACTAAATAACACATAAATATATCACAATCATCACAAAAAATTGATATCAACGTATTGAAAATCCTTTTTTGAAAATATTTATAATCTATATTTAATTTTTTATATATGTGTGATTATAACTTTTTTACTAGTTACTTAATATGTTCAAATTATAATCATATAAGATTAATATTTATATTATATACATCATACTTTTAAAAAATAAATAGAATTACTTACATATTAGAAATAATCATATAAACACAACTTTAAATTAATTTAATTTATATGAAAATTTTTTTATCTTACACATATTAAGTTACATGTTTTGTTTTTTCATGATCAAAACAAAATAATTTTATAGAATATTCTATTATCAACAAAACATTCTCAAGGTTGTACATATTAAAATTTCAAAAAAAAATGATATAATTAAAAAAATAACCCAGCATATCGTGTTTAATAGTGCTTCATAAATAACCGATATATCATAAAACTAACAAATAGCACTTTAAAATGCTATCTATTTTATCATGACTTGATTTTTTCTTTTTATAACATGTTACATAAAAAAATTAAATTTTAAAACAATGATTTCTCAATAAAAAATTTATATTTACTAAATTATTCATTATATTAAATATAAAATCAACTTAATGTGTATAGTGATATATTACAACTAGAAACTTATCATAAGAAATGATAATCAAACAATCAATTTTATTAAGTTTTAAGGACTTTCAAATTATGAATATTTCATTAATTTCTATAAATTAATCCAATGTAAGAACATAATAATTATATTTAATAGAATTGCCTATAATTATTCTCAATTTAAAATATTTCAATTCTTTTATCCAAAAGGATTTGATTAACCATTAGTCATTTATATTTATTTGGAAATGTTTTAAATTTTAATTTTATGTTTACAAAAATTCTACTTTCCTTCAAATAATAAAACATCGATATTATAACCATAACACAAATAAAATCAAGGATATCACATTTCTTCATAATAAATTTATAAAATCTCATAACATCCTCAAAACTAAAATTTCAATCACAATAAAAATCTATTATGTTTTAAATAACAAAAAACAAATTTACAATAAGCTATAAATTATCACTTAAATATGTTTTGTACACTATCATGATCCTTGAATAAGATCATAGGGACCCTTATATGCCTTATCCAATTTCATGTCCTATATACCATGAAAATGTTAATGGATACAGTTTCCCTACCAAAAAATTTCAATATTAAAATTTTCTTACTGGAAAATACATATTAAGATAACCCTCACTCTGATACTACTTTTTTGTAACCTGACTCTCTAAGACCCCACTCATGTTTTTGGAGAGACTAGGAGTGAACCATGAAACCCACCACCAATGTCATCAATTTACCAAATCATGATCCTAAAAAATATATTATGATATTTTACACTAGCATAAAAATATGAATAAATAGTATATATTATTAGGTATGAGAATAATGTTTACTCATTGCGTTCCTCCTTAATAAATCTCATGTAAATAATCAATAAGTATGCTAAAGATTTGGTGAGTAAATAGTGAAATTGATATTTGATCTGATCAAATATTTTCTATAATACCATTTCACCATAAAACACCTTCTAAATATAAATATTATATAGCTATAACAAAATAAATAAAAGATAGAGACTTATATAACTCATCCAACCCCAGGAAAAAAGATTGTCGAGGTGTGTCATCCCATACCGGCCACTAATTTTCCTAGGACTAGTGATCAGCATCAAGAAGTAATGTCTTAATGGAAGTTATTTCCTAATAAACACTTTCAAAAACATAAATATCAAAAAAATCCCAAAAACTTCACTATTATCAGTATAATACAATCTAGTATAACCAAGAAAAGTTATTCATATAAATACAAATAACAATAACTATCTATAACTGATATGTAATTAATCTCCCAAAGAAAAGATTTAGTTGAAAATAATAGCCTCAAGGAATGAAAATAATTATTGAATAAGGAAACACTTCCACATCATTATGACTCCTAGAAGTTTCAAAAATATGTTGTATTGATCACCTCTATGCACTAACTCTCCCTAATCATAAGTATCAAAGATCAACTCAAATTTGTGTAACATCTGTAGAAACTCAATATAAATAAGGATACATGTTCCCATGATTTGGAGGGTATATTAACAATAAATAAAATACCCAAACAAATATGGAAGAATAAATAACTATTGAAATCAATCAAGATTTAAAAAGGGATAATTTGTGAATAGATAAGTAGAGGTTATAAGTTAATATTCCATTTTTACCACACCCACCTCTCACCATGAAAATAGTGAGAAACCCACTCATTAAATTAAATACAACACCTCATTCATCACTCATGATAATACAATGTAATAGAACCGATCAAAATCAAGATAAAATCATTTCCCCAAACTATTTCATCACTCAGAGGGTAACAAAGGAAGTGTAAAAAACTCCCATAAGATTATTGATCGTAATTCTATATATTTTTCTCTAGTACCAACACTCATTAAATAATGGAATCAATGATCAAGAGAATTAATTGTATCATTTTACTAAAAAACCCTCTAATGTCAGAATAATATACCCAAACACATCACAATAGGAGCCTCATAATGAATTTTTTATTATATTGATCCACCCCCACCTCAATAATGAGTGTATATAAGTTTAAAGAATACTAAAAAATATATGGGGGTTTTATAACATATACCATAAGAATGTTACATACCCTATCATATCTAAATAAAAACTCATGTCAAATTGATAAAGAGATTATCAAGGGTAGCACTAAAACCCATTTTTTTAGTTAAGGACTATTGTTTTGATATTCATGGGAGTGGAAAAATTATCAATTTATAGGTATCTGCACCTCATAAATGTTCCAAAAAATAATGGATTACCAAACACCATATTGATATTATCTCTATATTCTAGTAATCAAAACCTAGAAATTAAAAAAAAATAGTCAACATAAAGAGTACTCAAACATTGAGTCTCACTCTCCCCCAATCCTATATAATTCCCATGAGAATAAAAAACAAAATAAACTTCTAAACTTTACACCTTGATTCAATTTCTAAGATGTCAACATACAATAGATCATAAAACAAAATAATCTTTCCCTTTACTATGAGAAAACAATCCTCCCAAGTGATTTTTGGGGAAGAATAAAATCATATACTCTACCTTTCACAAAATAAATCACCATAATCCTCACAATTACTATAGGGAAACCCCTAGAAAAAAAACTTTTGAGTTTCCTAATACTTGGTAATTTATCATATCAACATATAAATATAAAACTCTCAAAAACATTAAGGTTAGTCTCAAGCTCCTATAAACCAATAGTACTATCAGGGGACTACATGGTCTCCCCAGTTCTTATCATTGTATCTCATATTAATAAAGGGATTAAATGTTATTAAAATACTATAAATTTATCCATAATGATAAAGAGTAATTTATCATTTTAACCTATAAAGAAATATTTTATAGATATACTACTCAAGTTTATGATTCTAACACCTAGGAAATAATGTTTGAGAGACATCAGAAATAGGGTGTGTATGTCCAAGTGGTGAAACATAAATAAGACTAGTTGGCATTAAAAATATTAATGAGGTAAACATAATGTATTTTTATGCTCATGAAAAGGAAATGGGGTCTAAATATAGTATCATACTAAACTCATTTAGATAGTTTGGATTGGGGAAGACCCAACCTATGTCACCTAATTAGTTTTTTTTAGTTTTCTTTAAAAAAATTAAAATGTGTATGTTATAAATATTATTAAATATATTATTGAAATGAGACATTCCCACTTATACCTCCACCCCCCCCCCCCCACTCCTCTACTTTTTCCCTGGAACGTTGACCTGGAAAAGGTGGGGGTTCTCGCCTTTCTCTTAAAGACAAAGAGAAAAGTGACAATGGGGGTGCCTCCTTTCGCCTAACATAAAGGAGAAATGAGGAACCCCCTCCCCTCTCCTCATTTCCAAATTCACTCATATATCTATATTCTATATATTTTGCCTCTAAAAAAATACTTTTCATGTGTGGTGGATCTAGTCATCTAAAAGAAGACCTGGTTTTTTTAAGCATCATATAGTGGGATTTTTTATTTAATTTAAAGTTATTTATTTAAGTAATTGATTTCTTCTTAGTTAGTTTTAAATATGTAATTTATTAAGTATTTTAGTTAGTTATAAAGAAGTTTATTTAGTTATATATAGTTTTAAATACTAGTTATTATTAGTAATTATTAAGTATAGATTTACTAATGAATAAATTAGGATTAAACATTTTAAATTTTTTGTAGGATAAAATTTATGTGGTTATCTAAGAAATAAAATCCATAATTGGATAAAAAAAAGTGGATATGGATGTGGGACAGATGTTCCAAGGAGTAATAACTATAACGATGTGTTCTGGGATTGAATATGGTTAACCTAGTACCTGAAAAAGGGCCTTACTACACTCCGGGTTTTACACTCCCAGTGGATATGCTTTAGATGATTCAAATTTTCTTTATAAAATACTAAAATACATAAGAAAATAAAACATCAAATCAGTATATTTATCAATGAAATTTATGATCATATAAAATGAAATGGACAGGGTAAAATTATATTAAGAAACATTAGTACCATAGTTTAGGATATAAGAAGATGTTCAAAAATTTTAGTAACATAAATATTATATAGTTTATAAATAATGGTTATTATTAGTAATGATTAAGTATAGATTAATTAATGAATAACTTAGGATTAAAAATGAATACATATAATGATTAGAAAATAATACTGATCATTGATAAAATTAAAATTATAATTATTTAAAGTGAAAGTGATAAGAACAAACTTATTAAATAACACATGAATTCTTTCAGACATACAAGAAATAACTTGACATTTTTTAATAAAACATGGTCTAGATGTGATGATCCTTGCTTCAGATGTGTGAAAAAATCAAACTTATTTTTAATTAGCATCTTAATAACATCTTCAAAAGATATGTACTTAACTTAATAATTTTCAAAAAAAATCAGATTTCTAATGACATCTACGATGAAATCAAAGATATTTCCTTATATTACTGAAATATTTTAAAAATTCAATGTCAAGTACATCTCTTTAAAAGATTTTATTAAGATACCAATTGAAAATAAGCTGGATTTTACCTAATTTTTTTAGTGAGGATTTTATCTTCCAAAACATTTTCTATTGAAAAATATCAAGGTATTTATTGTATGTTGTAAATAATTAATGTGTTATTAAATGTGTTTTTTATTCTCTATTTTACTTTATATGATCTTAATTTTAATTTTATCAATGATAAATAAAATAATTTGATGTTTTCAATTCTTTTTATCTTGGTTTTCAAGACATTATGTGACTTATATTCTAATTAACATTTATATAATGAAACATTAGTATCATATTTTAACTTATAAAAATAAATTATAGAATCTCAGTATAATAATTATTATATGGTCAACTATAATTGTTGATATAAGTTGCACTATCATAATTTTGATCAAAACACATTTTTGACGTAGAGAGTCATGTTTTCCTATGTGTACTGCTATGGGGAGGTTATTAAAATAGATCACGGAGATTCATTTAGAGCGCAACCAAAAATAGTGTTTAGTACAGCGGATTGTGTACCCCTTTGTGAACTTAAAGATAGAATTTTTGGTTGCTTAAATCTGGGAACCAATAAAGATATCAAGTCTATGAGCTATAAAAATTTGTAATTAATAGCTACATGGTGGCATCTACATTCTCCATTGGTTGTTGACGAACAGTGGGTCTGGAAAATAAATTTATTTTCCCAATGGTCAGATGGTACCATGATGGAGTTATTTGTTTATGTTTTTTCATTGTACAAAAACAACATCCAGTTTTACAAATACATAGACAAACAAGAGTGGTTGAAGATGACCCACCCCATGAAATTGAGCCTACTCCAGAAGATGTAGTAGAGGAGAACATAAAAGATCTACCGGATATATGTTTAAATCTAAATTCCAATAAGTATTTTTGTAATGATGGAATAGATGGTGAAAATGGTTATAATGAGTCGGGAGAAACATAACTCAGGGAGGAAGTTTCTCGAAATGTATAAGTTGTACAACAACCTCAACCAAAAATAATTCATCCACCACTATTCACATCTTGGTTAGAAGTAATGTCATATGTTCCTAAATTCGACTATAATGTTGTCACACCCGCAAATGAGTTTCCCATAGTTGTATCAGATTGGATTAGTGATTTAGACAAAAACTTATATGTTTGAAGGTATTTTCCAATTAAATATGCATTAAAAACATGCTAAAGAGATTTCACATTGAGTGGAATTTTAGATATAGAGTTTGTGAATAATTACATAAAAAATACATCATATATTGTGAAATGTATGGGTATGATTGTCGATTCCTCTTGACGGTAATTCCAGAAATTGCATTTGGAGGTTGGAGAATCTTGAAGATTGAGGCATCTAATACTTACATTCAGCCAAACCTGACATAAGATCATACCTCATTGGATGCTGAAATTGTTTTATCCATTTTCTTTCATAAGATTAGGAAATTTCAAGATGTTTTATAGCCCCTGTGTAAGAGATGTTACAACAGAATTTCAGTTATAATATAACTTATAATAAGGAATTAATAATGAAGTAGAAATAAATTGTGAAGGTCTATGGTGATTGGGAATACTCATATCTTGTGTTTCCGCAATTTCTATCCATACTGAGACATAATTACCAAGTTGTGTTCCATACTCATATGAATGAAAATGTGTTTGAATATAATTGACAATATCCATATCATGTTCAATTTCAACGATTATTCTTGAAATTCCACCCCTAGATATCTCTATTTTATTTCAATAAACTATTCATATAGATTAATGGAATGTTTCTATATAGAAAATAAAATGGCATATTACTGATTGTGGAAACCCAATATGGAAACCGTTCACCTATTCTTCTTTCCTTTTCCATGTGGAGTCTGAAAACTAGAAATCATGGAGTTGGTATTGGGCATGTATCACCAACCATTTCACTGGAATTTAGAGTGTCTATTTGATATATGATCGGCATCAGGAATTCAACAAGGAAATAAATGCATACCCCAATACATAGAGACCCCCAAATGAACATCATCAGTACTGTATCAGAAACATTGCTAGTAATGTGAAGAAAACATTCAATAAAAACCTATGACGAAGGAAATCATGAGGATTGGTATGCATTGTATTTGTTTTTTTATTTCAACGTAAATATAAAATCAATTTATGTGAAATATATTTACTTATGTGTATAATTTGAATCGGATCAATGGAGCTTTAATAAAAATTGAACAAATCTGCAAGGCTAATCAAGAAGTGTATGATAATATGATGCGGATTGAAAAAGAAAACTATACATTGGCATATAATAGTGGGAAGAGGTATGGAAAATTGACAAAAAAACATTGTGGAGTTCCTAAATAGTGTCTTCAAGGGGATTCACAATTTACCTATAACTACCCTTGTTGAGAATATATTTTATCATTACATGAATTACTTTGTTTATAGAAAAAAAAATCCTTGGATAGGATTCAGTAGGGGCTAAGGTATGGAAGGAACTTTAAATGAGAGATTGAAAAGAACATTGAATAAGATTTTGGTTATCATGTATTTCTTTTCCCCCTAGAATAATATCTACATTAAGTTCAAGAGAGTTCAAACCCCATCACAAACAACATCGGTGAGAAAATGGGGGTATTACTGGAAGTGAGATAGTGTCAATGTGAAAACATCCAGGCCTTACAGTTTCCATGTGCACACGCCATCACAACATGTGCCTCTATGAACATATCATGGGTAGAATATATTGATACAATGGACTTTATAGACACCATTGCTAACTATTATGTTGCACCATGGATGCCAATTAGGGAGTATAGATATTCCCAAATTCCTAAAGGCCAGTAGATAGTGATAAATGACATAAACCAGTTTCATAAATGTGGGATACTGAATGCTAGAAGGATGTGGAATGAGATGTATTTCCTCAAGAACAAGGGAAAAGTTTGAGATGCACCATATTTCATCAAGAAGGTCATAACCGAAAATAATTCCCAAACATTTTTGGGTCAATTTCACACTCTCAGACACAAGCATGTATTATCTCCATTATAATATTCTCATATTATAAATTATATGATTTTCAAATAATTGAAAGAACCCTGATCTTTGTTTCATGTATATTTCCCATTTTTTGGTCGTTTTTGAGAAAAAGAGGAAAATCTAGAAATTTACAAAGTACACGTCATGTACATTTTAAGTACATGTAGTGTACTACGATGCTGCGCAAGGACGTGTGCTGGCTGTGTTCGAGCCGCACACATGGTGTGTAGGGCCGATGTGGAGGAAGCTTAAATCGGAGTACGGAAAAGCCTAGTAAACATCGTGTACTCCAGAAGTACATGTCGTGTACTTTCTTTTTTTCATTAAATGGATCAGGGTCGCATCTAATCAACAGAATCATCTTCATCACCATTTTCTTCGACCGAGAGCATCTCGTATAGCCGTGAACATCCTCTGAGCCCCCAAGCCTCTGTCTATTTTCCAAATTTTCCATCGTCGATTGCGTTGGAACGACAGCGGTGAGCTCTTTATTCTTCTTGAGTTTCATTCCCTGGTTTTCCCTCTTTCTCAAGATATCTTGGTTTAAACGTTTTGTGCATTTTTTGTAGATCTATGATGTTCTAAGGAGAATCAATCCCCGTGGTTCAAGTATATTGATATCCTAGCATCAAGGTAGGTGGTTTGTACCTTACCTTTCTAAGTCTTTGAATTTTATGTGCAAATTTCCACCAATACCCGTGATCGAGGTATTTCGTGTTTACTGTTTTTCCCTTGTTGTTCTCCTGTCTTGATTTTATGCTTGTGTAGAGGTAATTTGATCATGTTTGAGGATAATTGATGTTCTTGGATGTTTTTCCCATGCCTTGTTCTATTTACAACCTATGGGTCTTGTTAGCCTTTGGTCGTTATACCTGTTTTCCATGCCTTATGACCATAAGATGGAATGATATTCTTGAAATTCTTGTTTTTCTGTATAATGGTTATCCAAGTAGCTCTATAGGTGTACTTTGGCCTTATAGCAGTATTATGCACTGACTAGCATGGGACCGTGGGAACCAAGTGCTAAAGACTATAAGGGATAGACCGGGTGATCTTCCCAGAGAGTCTTGGACATGATAGACTATAGGGGATAGACCGATTGAGCTTCCTAGAGAGTCTTGGATATTATAGACTACAGGAGGGTAGACCGAGTGAGCTTACTCAGAGAGTCTTTACTTGTTTTAATTTCCTTAAACCGTTCCAGTCTAGAGGAGGAATTGACCGAGCGAGCTTCCTCAAAGAGTCTATGATAGACCTGAGACTATAGAAGTATTGACCGAGTGAGCTTCCTCAGAGAGTCTCTGGAACTTGGGGATATAATAGGGTTAGACCACATGATCTTCCTCAGAGAGTCTCGGACTACCCTATACTATAAGGGGAATTGATCGAGCGAGCTTCCCTAGAGAGTCTTATAATTTCCGTTTGACCAAACAAGAAGGGTTAGGCTGAGTGCACTACCCAGAGGGTTGTTGGTACTTTTTGGATAGGACCAGAGGGGTTGGCTACGAGTACTTCCTAGATGGGTTCCTATTGTGGTTAGCTATTTGCTTCACTACTGCTTTTTGTTCTGTGGATTGATTACTATTGCATATCATCCTGTTACTGCTTATTGATTACTACCTGCTGTTTACTGTTACTGTTTACTACTTAATGTACTATTACCTACCATATGCTCATTGACTGTTAGGCACAGATCTTCATGTGGTTGCCTACTGGGATTTAGTCTCACACCCTATTTGGGACATGCTTTTGGGCCCAAACAGACTATTTTTTTTGCAGTTATAGACGAGGGAAAGTGCCCTTTGACTTCGGGTAATTGATTGCTTTGGAGAAGGAGAGCTTGGGACCAAGCTTAGCCTTGTGATGTTGTGGAGATATTTATCTTTTATTTTATACTTGTTTTGGTACTGTTTTTATTTCCATCATTGTGACCTATTTGGCTGATTTCCTAGTTATTTATCATGCATTTTTCATATATACATATGTTCTCCAGTTGTTTACTGTTTTAGTATTCCACTGTTTATTGTTGATGGATATTTACTGCTTCCGCTATTTATTGTTTTGTTACTTCCGCTGTGTACTCTTCCAATGAGGGTATAGTTTTCCCACTATCACACCGAAGGCCCTCAATGCTAGTCAGCATCCTCTGGCATTTGGGGAAATGCACTTGAGGCCATGTGACCAACCGGGTACGGGGCGCCTCTAGGTGGCTTCTAGAACCGGGACGTTACAAATTTTTATTAAAGAAATTCTTTTCTCTTGATTTACTGTTTGGAGCCTTTAGCCATGGATAGGATGGATTCGGTACTTGGTAATAAGTTGTGCCCGAGAGTAGCTAAACTGTGTATAGGGAAAATCCAATCTACCTCGTTTATTGAAAGTTTTCTGGTTTTGAGATTTTAAGGTTGATATGATTTATCCTAGAGTGATTCACATACCTTGTGTTGTTATTGTCGTGCTATTGTGGTTCGATTTCTATCCCAACTTGATGAGATGAGGGTATGCCATCACATGCATCATATAGGACCTTGTTAGAAATCACATGCCATGCACTCTTGCCATGCCATCTAGGGTGAATTATCGATTGCATGTTGTTGTGATATACGTTGTGTAGATTATGTATGTTGTTTTGATAGATTCTTTGATAGAATTCCAGTAGTTTGATAGAGAAATTTTTTTTATTGTACCTAGATTAAATGAACGCCAAATTTTGGCACTTGAGGTGTTATGGGCCCTCATGAATCAGAACTTGGTGGATCGTTGAGTTTTTTCTCATGTATATGACTTGTATAAGATTCCAAGATTTGATTCGCGGGGAGTATGGGCCCTCACAGATCAAAATTCGGCACCTCCATGTTTGTTTTTTAGTGTTTTCTAGGATTCGGTGTAGTTTCTGAGCTATTGCCCGGAAAAAACCCAGAATACATGGAGTGTACTTTATGACTACATGTCGTGTAGTTTTAAACTGTGTCACTAACTGGGCGAGCAGAAACATGGGGTTGTGAAAAGTCTTTAGGAACACGCTGTGTACGGTAGGTACACGCCGTGTAGTAGAGAGTCGTGTACCCGGCCGTGTCACTAACAACACGGGTCGGGGAAGCTCGAGTAGTACACGCCGTGTTTAGTATGAACACACCGTGTAGCCTTGTTCTAGGTACCCGATCATGTCACGAACAACACGGGTCGGTGTTATCTCCTCTTATACATGTCGTGTTTGTTCAGAACATGCCATGTAAGGGTCATCCATGTATTCGGCCGTGTAACTAACAACATGGTTCGCCAAAACCTTGTCTTGTAAACACTGTGTCCTTAGTTAACACGCCATGAAGTCTAGGGTTAAGAGAACCGTGTGAGTTAGCCATGTAAAGAGACTCGGGCAGGGGAATGGAGTTTAAGTACACACTCTGTGTGGGGACAACACGTCGTGTAGTCTGGGGTGTTACAAGACCATCTTTGGTAGAGGTACACACCCATGTAAATGGCCTTAAGGAACATGCCGGGTAGTTTTTATACATGTCGTGTAGTCATTTTTGGTAAAACATGAGTGTTTCTTTCTCTTGTTCCCGTTTGGTGCTCCTGTGTTATCTATCCTTTATAATACTGATTTAAGGTGTGCTTTTGATATTTCAGAGCTATGCCTCCGAGACATCCTCCGGTTGTACGTCAGCTACCAAACGGTGATAAGAAACTAGATATGGACGATCAGGGACCTCTTGAAGATCCTCCTATTGTGCCATCCTTGGCACCAGTATTTATACCCATTGCTGGTGCTGATGCGCAGTTCATGGAGGACTCCCTGAGGATGATGCAAACCTTTCAAGGAGCGACACCTCCTGCCCCGTCGATGGCTGAGTTGATGCAGGTTTTCCCGCAGCAGCATCCTCCTACTTTCTCAGGGGATGGAGGACCCCAGTACATAGAGTCGTGGTTAGAGGACATGCTGATAATCTTCGAGCATTTGGAGAAACCTCTAGTGAAAAGGGTAAATCTGGCTACTTATATGCTTCAAGACACCACCAAAAGGTGGTGGGAGGTGATCTCATAGTCAGGGCGCCAGCAGAGTACGACTTGGTATTAGTTTCGGCGCATCTTCTATGATTTCTTTTATCCAGATACCTTAAGGGCCGACCGAGCCCGGGAGTTTATGAGTCTCGAGCAGGGTACTATTTCTGTTATGGATTACTCATCTCATTTTACCGATCTGCAGCGCTTCATGCCGATTCCAACAGGTGATGAGTTGTTCCTTGCTAGGAAGTTTAAGAACGGTCTCAGGCAGGAGATCTATTCCCAGGTGAATATCTTCTGGTTGACTTCGATATCATCTATCGTCAACCAGGCGCTGATCACTAAGCGCAATCTGAGAGATTCTGGAGCAGTGTTCCATGACGGTTCAACACCCAGAGTTAGTGTTCCTCTTACTGATAGTAGGAATCACCACAAGGAGTCTTCTCATGGAGATTAGGGTAGGTGGATTGTATCTTCGGGTAGCCAGGTTTCATGCTACCATTGTGGTAATAGTGGGCATACTAGGCCTCAGATCCAGATAGACCCTATGGAGTGACAATCTTTCGGCAAGATGGGCCATCTTCAGCATTTTTGTCAAATCTTCTCACCTACAGATGGTGGTAGGGGGTCTTCTATGACCCCGGGTTCTGGAAATTCATCACAAGTTTCTCACCAGTCTGAGAACTGGTGTTCTTCCGGTCATTCGGGCCGAGGTGGAGGTCACGGCCATGGTGGCCAGGCACCAGGTTACCAGCGAAAACAGAGTGGATCATCTCAGAGTGGCCAACCAGGGAAGTAGGGTCGCGGTACAGGCCATACTTTTTCCATGGAACAGACCTATCAGGAGCATCATCTCGGCCCTTCCACAGTTCGAGGTACAATATTAGTAGCCTCAGTTTTATCTTCAACCCTTTTTTATACTGGTGAGTCCCATAGATTTATCTCTGTTGTTGTTGTGGAGAGACTTGGGCTTTGTACATTTTCATCTGTCGACATGTTGACTCTTGATACACCGTTGGGAACGAGGACGTCTAGCGTACGTCAGTGCAGAGAGTTCCCTCTTAAGGTTTCATGGGTGTCACTTCATATGGGACCTCTATGTCCTAGAGATGACAGGCTATGATGTCATTCTCGATATGGACTGGTTAGTTCCCTTCGAGGCATTCGTCGATTGCTGTCATTTTAGGATGAGTTTCATATCACCAGAGGGGGGATCTTTTCTTTATAGAGGCGAGTGGGATGTCCATGCTGATAGAGTTGGACTAGAGCATCATGGGCTAGGGGGAGTTATAACCTATATTTCCAGTCTTTATCAATATGACTAGAGGACTTCACAGTTAGAATTTCCTCCAGTGGTGGATTGTTTCGGGGATGTCTTTCCAGAGGACTTTTTTGGTTTGCCTCCAGAGCATGAGGTAGACTTCTCAATTGAGCTCGTTCCAGGATCAGCACCGTTGTCCATTCCTCCTTATAGGATTGCTACACCTAAGTTGCGGGAGCTAAAGAAGCAGTTGGAGGAGTTGCAGGAAAAGGGTGTCACCTGACCCAGTACTTCTCTTTGGGGTTTTCCTGTCCTGTTTGCGAAGAAGGTAGACGAAACCCTTAGTCTTTCCATGGATTTTCGGAAGCTGAACAAGTTGATGGTCAAGAACCGATATCCCCTGTCGAGGATCAATGACCTCTTTGATCAGCTTCAAGGATCCTGGGTGTTCTCAAAGATCAATTTGATGTCCGGTTATAATCATTTGCACGTTAGACCATCATATATACCTCTTACAGCCTTCAGGGGAAGGTATGGTCTATACGAGTATACGGTCAAGCCATTCAGTCTCATGAATGTGCCAACATTTTTTATGGAACTGAAGAACCGAGTGTTCCATACATACTTTGATTCCTTCATTGTGGTTTTCATGGATGACATCTTGGTGTACTCTCATGCTCGACATGACCATACTACCCATATTGAGATCATTCTGAGTACATTGAGAGAGCATCAATTATATGATAAGCTCTCTAAATTCCACTTTTGGATGGATCAGATTCACTTCTTGGGCCACGTTATCTTAGATACAGGAGTATCAGTAGACCCAGAGAAAGTAAGAGTTGTAGTTTCCTCAGAGTAGCCGAAGAATCTCTTTGAGGGGCAGAGTTTTCTAGGGCTGGCTGGATACTACAAGCATTTCATACAGGACTTTTCACACCTTGCATCACTACTGACAGGTCTCACCAAGAAGGGTGTGAAGTTCTTGTGGTCAAATTCTTGTGAGTCATCCATTCAGGATATGAAGGGGAGGTTGATGTCAGCACCGATACTTGTCTTTCCAGAGCCGGGCAAGAGCTATATAGTCTACCGTGATGCTTCAGGTGCCGGACTGGGAGCAGTGCTTATGCAGGGAGATGGATTCATTGTGTATGGGTCTCGGTAGTTGAGGCCACACGAGAGGAACTACCCGACACATGATCTATAGTTGGCAGTTGTTGTTCATGTCTTACGTTATTGGAGACATTACCTTCTGGGAGATCACTTTTTGGTTTTCAACAACCATAAGAGTCTCAAGTACATCTTCACTTAGCGTGATCTGACTCTGAGATAGTGTATGTGGGTGGAGTATCTTCAGTCCTTTGACTTTGGTCTTTCCTATATGCTGGGAAATCACAATGTAGTGGCTGAAGCGTTGAGCAGGAGAACTCAGATTAATGCAGCTCAGGAGGCTAACAATGAGTGGAAGCTTATGGATCTGTTCTATGAGATGCATTTGGAGGTTCATAACAAACAGGGGAAGACATTTCTATCATTTGTAGTTGTTACCTCAACCCCTCTTGATCGGGTACGGATGAGGTAGCTATCAAACTCGGAAGGCCTAGTCCTGTGGGAGAGTGTGTCAGGAGAGGACCCTCTTCTTGGATGGACAGTGGGCGAGGATGTGATCTTGAGTTTCCAGGGATGTGTATGGTTGACAGTAGACATACGCGGGGAACTGATGTGGGTTTTTCATTCATCAGTTCGGGCAGTTCATCCTGGCATCACCAAGATGTATCTTATCTGCACCGCCAATACTGGTGTCCAGGTATGATGAGATATATTTTTAGGTTCGTCATGAGATATTCTACTTGTTATCAGGTGAAAGCGGGGCATCAGTGACTAACATGGCTTTTACAGAAGTTACCTATTCTCGAGTGGAAGTGGAATGATGTCACGATGGACTTCGTGAACAGGTTACCAAGGTCACCTCGAGGGAGTGATGCTGTTTGGGTTGTCTTCAATAGGATTACGAAGTTTGATCAATTCTTTTCGATCAAGGAGACATTCAGTGTTGATGAGCTGGGGCAGTTGTACATCCGAGATATTGTACGTCTTCATGGAGTTCCACACCCCATTATTTTAGACAGGGATGTGTATTTTACTTCTCAGTTCTAGAAGGGGCTTCAGAAGGCTTTGGGTACACATGTACATTTGAGTACAGTGTACCATCCCCAGACAGATGGCCAGTCTGAGCGTACGATCCAGGTGCTTGAGGATATTCTCCGAGCATGCATTCTATACATTGGCGTTTCTTGGGAGAAGAATATTTCTCTTCTGGAGTTTTCCTATAATAACAATTTTAAAGTAACTATTCAGATGGAACCTTATGAGGCTTTGTATGGTAAGCCATGCCGATCACTTTTGTGCTGGCTGGAGGCAGGAGAGGCAGCTTTTCTGGGACCTCGTCTTGTGCAGGAGACCTCAGAGAAGATAGAGTTGATTCGGAAGACTATGGATACAGCACAGTCTCGACAGAAGGCTTATGCTGATCAGCAAAGACGGCCTCTAGAGTTCGAGGTTGGGGATCAGGTTTTCCTGTGTGTTGCACCGAGGTTGGGACACTAGAGGATTCGAAGACAGGGTAAGAATTCACCACAGTACTTCGGGCCATTTCAGGTGTTGGAGAGAGTTGGTCCGGTTGACTATTGGTTCTTGTTACCACAGAGGTATCGGGTCATGCATGACGTATTCCACGTCTCTTAGCTCTGACGTTACCTTTCAGACCTATCTCATGTCTTTCAACCCGAGAAGGTTGAGCTTGAAGTGGATGCAACGTTTAAAGAGCATCTTATCCAGATTTTCGATCACAGTACGAAGGTTCTTCGTGGCTGGTTTGTTCTTCTGGTATGGGTGCTATGGCATCATGGGTGAGTACAGGATGAGACCTGGGAGAGGGAGGTCAATGTACGATCGCAGTGGCCAGAGCTATTAGGGGTTTCTTCTTCCAAACCTCGCTAGGGAAATTTGGGGACAAATTTCCTTAATGGGGGAAGTTTTTAAGATCCCAGATATTCATTTCAGGTATATTCTTCTTTTTCTGTTCATTTTTGAGAAAAAGATGAAAATCTGGAAACTTTCAAAGTACAGGTCGTGTACTTTGATTCCGCGCAAGTCCGTGTGTTGTCCATGTCTGGGACACACACACGGTGTGTAGGGGCGATGTGGAGGCCGCTTAAATCAGATTATAGAAAATCCTAGTACACACTATGTACTCTAGAAGTACATGTTGTGTACATTCTTTTTTTCATTAAAGGGACCGGGGTCGCGTCTAATCGACAGAATCACCTTCTTCTCTAGGTTCTTCGACCGAGAGCATCCCGTATGGCCATGAACATCCTCAGAGCCCTCGAGCATCTATATGTTTTCCAAATAGACCACTGTCGATTGGGTTGGAACCATAGCGGTGAGATATTCCTTCTTCTTGAGTTTCATTCCATGATTTTCCATCTTTCTCAATATATCATGGGTTGAACGTTGTGTATGTTTTCATAGATCTACAAAATTATAAGGAGAATCATTCCTCTTGGTTCATGTATATTGATCTCCTAGAATCAATTTAGGTGTTTTGTGCCTTACCTTTCTATGTATTTGAGTTTTATGAGCAAATTTCCACCAATACCCATGATCGGGGTATTGCGTGTTTACCGTTTCACCCCTGTTGTTCTCCTGTCTTTCTTTTATGATTGTGTAGAGGTAATTTGATCATGTTTGAGGATAATTGATTTTCTTGGATGTTTTCCCCATTCCTTGTTCTGTTTACGACCTTTGGGTCTTGTTAGCCTTCGACCGTTATACCTATTTTCCATGCCTTATGACCATAGGATGGAATGATATTCTTGACATGCTTGTTTTTCTACAGACTAGTTACCCAAGTAGCTCAATAGGTGTACTTTGACCTTATAGACTTATTATACACTGACTGGAACCGGACCATGAGAACCTGGTGATAAAGACTATAAGGGATAGACCGAGTGCGCTTCCCATAGAGTCTTGGACATTATATACTATAGGGTATAGACTGAGTGATCTTTCTAGAGAGTCTTGGATAATATAGACTACATGAGTGTCGACCGAGTGAGATTCCTCAGAGATTATTTACTTGTTTTAATTTCATTAAACCATTCCAGGATAAAGGAGGAATTGACTGAGCGAGCTTCCTTATATAGTATGTGATAGACCTGAGACAATAAGAGGATTGACCGAGTGAGCTTTCTCAGAGAGTCTCTAGACCTTGGGGCTATAAGAGGTTTAGACCGTGTGATCTTCCTCAGAGAGTCCCTGACTACCCTAGACTAGAAGGGGAATTGAACGAGCAAAGTTCCCCAAAGAGTCTTATAATTTTATTATGAACAAACCAGAGGGGTTAGGTTGAGTGCACTGCCCAGAGGGTTGTTGGTACTTCTTGGATATGACCAGAGGGGTTGGTTGCGAGTACTTCCTAGAGGGGTTCCTGTTGTGGTTAGCCGTTTTCTTTACTAATGCTTATTATTTTGTGGATTTATTACTATTTTATATCATCCTATTACTGCTTACTGATTACTTCCTGCTTTTTACTATTACTGTTTACTGCTTACTGTACTATTACCTACCATATGCTCACTGACTGTTAGGAAAAGATCTTCGTGTGGTTGCCTACTAGGATTTAGTGTCACACCCTATTTGGGCCCTGCTTTTGTGCCCAAATAGACTATTTTGTTGCAGGTATAGACGAGGGAAAGTGCCCTTCAACTTCAGGTACTTGATTGCTTTGGAACAGGAGAGCATGGGACCAAGCGTAGGTTGGCGATGCTGCGGAGCTGTTTATCTTTTCTTTTATACTTGTTTTGGTACTTTTTGTATTTCCATCATTGTGACCTATTTGGCTGCTTTCCTATTTATGTATCATGCATCATTTCATATATACATATGTTCTCTAGTTGTTTATTGTTTTAGTCTTACGCTTTTTATTGTTTTTGGATATTTACTACTTCCACTATTGCATGTTTTGTTACTTCTATTGTGTACTCTGCCAATGAGGGCATAGTTTCCCCACTATCACACACAAGGCCCTCAATGCTAGTGAGCAGCCTCTAGCGTTTGGGGAAATGTTATTGAGGTCATGTAACCAACCAGGTACGGGGCGCCTCTGGGTGGCTTCCGGAACAGGGACGTTACAATAATATCCTTCATTTCTTATAATTTTCTGACATTTCTGTAATATTTTCAAATTTCAAAAGTTCATTACACCATTTTGGAAGATTTAATTAATCCAAAACTTGAAAAGAAGTTGGATTTTACATCACTTTTGAAGTTAGGATCATCTCATCCAAACCATGTTCTACGAAAACAACGAAGATAATGTTGATGACGTAAATCCATCCCATAAACAAGAAGAGTAAGAAAGCAAAGAAATCAAAGAAATCGAAGAAGCAAAAGTGGAGGAGAAATTAAATTCATAATCAATCTATCCATGGATAGACCATAAATCAAGCATGTGATAAAATAATTATAAAACAAACCATTATTTGGGAAATGAGAAAAAAAATTACAAAGCACACCATTTTGTAATAAACTTTTAGATAACAAATAGAAAATGTATTTATATATATATATATAACTATATATCATAAAATACCCTTTTCTAGGAAAAAACATATCTCAAAATCACTTTCTAAATATAATTTGAGAAACATGAATATATGCCCTTTTCTTTTGGGAAAAACTAAATTCATAAAATAATGTGAATAAACATTGCATGTCTTGCAATATATAATTCATAACATTTTTTTGAGCATAAAGTTATATTTACACTTTACACATACAACTCATTTAATTTTTTTTCAAATAGATGAAGGATAATATACTACTCACTAAGAAGACTAGGAATGTTTCTCAGGCCATGCTAGAGGGCGGTGATGTTGGACATATCAGTGTGCGTCGAACACACATTTTTCATCAAACGTTGCCTCCAAATACCATTATACCACACCTACGCCTTTATAGCTTATTTATCATTGTATTATCTTATTTCTAATATGTTTTCCATCATATTCGTTTTTCCCTCCTGGAGAGGTTGACACCAGAGACACACACATTCCACCTGCATGAGGGAGAGATAACCATCACCCTCGAGGATGTGGGAGTCCTTCTCAGTCACCCAATCTATGGGAATTCATTGTTGGACCCACCCAAATAGATTGGACTAACCATGTTCATATATTTCTAGGCATCAAAATTTTTGGTCGACACTAGGGCTACAGATGGGGGGTCAGTTTCAATGAGATGGCTTGAGGGACACTTTCTATATTTTCCCGATGAAGCTGACAAGAAAATGTCATGTGTCATTCATGTGCATATATATTACAGATCATTGGAGGGACCATGTGCACTGATCACTCAGCTATGCATGTGCACATGATGTATCTAGGGTTGTTGTAGGACTTATTTCAGGCTGAGATATATAGATGGGGATCGGCGTGCTTGACATTCACTTATAGAGAATTATACATGACATGTTGCAGAGACCATATAGATCTCAGGGGATTTGTAATCCTTATATAGATGTATTAATGGGAGTGAATCCAGAAACACTACCTTGATCTTGTTGATGAGCCACAACCTATAGAGGTGCTTCAAGATGCTCTGTATGGATACAAGTATGATCACTCGTCTCTATTGGTTTCTGATGCTGATAGGTTTTATTGAATTTCGTTTTTTATTTTTTATCACTTTCAATGTTCTATTTTATATGTGGACTCAGAAAAACAACTTCACAAGCACTCTAACACACCACTTGGTTGCATATCATCTCAAGTTTCACAGTCTCCTACCCCATGAGATAACTATATAAAATCAATCATTGTCTAAAAAATTCAATAATAGCATCAATTTTAGTTTTTATTAAGGCAATTTTTTGAAAAATCTCACATGTCATTTCATATTTCTAGAATCCCATACTAGGCTTTATTAGATTAGTATCTAGCATACAACACTGCGAGAATTCAGGATGTTATATCTGTAGTTCCACTCATTGAGTTCCATTTTATTGAGTGGCACCATCATGATTGATCAATGAATCAATTTTGTTGTGCTCATCCCATTCCATTTCCATCACCACAAACATGGAAGCTTCATGACTTGAAGCTAACAGGGAGGAAGGATGAAGACTAGAATCGATGATATGTCCTCTTTTTCAACCTATCGGGTAGTTGAGTAGAGCATCGTATCTAGGGAGTACCTAAAATGTGATTCCATCAATCAGAGTAGGTCGATTATGAGCCACGATATATACTAAAGTCTATATTGTATCTCACCCACCATGAAATAGTGCTTTATGATATAGTAAGTTAATAAATTTCCATTAGTTTTTTTATTAAACAATTTTTCAATTCATTATGAATTTATTAATAGAATACTCATTCAAATATGTTTATCTACATGACTAATCAAGAGGAGGAAGGGGTTTATAGCCTAGAAGCAATCTATACTAAAACACTGGAGCTGAGGTCAGATTATAAATCAATTCACTTGGGTATCTTCGATAGTCCACACTAGAGAGTGCATGGTCGAAATCAGGAACCTCCTCTAGAAGATGTTGATGTTGAAGATCCATGAAGATGACGATGAAGTAGACTACATCATCCTGTATGTGATCCCTCACCTATTCCATAGGCAGAGGTCAACCCTCAAGAAATACATCCTCAGCCGATTATGGATTTCTATCAAGAGGCATGGAATCCATCTTTCCTGATATGATATCTATATCTATCTATAGCATGGTGTCCAGATCCATTGCGGGCTTGGTTCATGTTGCGATGGTGGCAGGCCATTCTACTACCATAGTGGGAGAAGGATCGGGGGTGCATTACAACATTTAGTTGACACCTCCTCCTAATTACACATAGGTGGATCGTGTGACTATCAATGTACTAGTTCCCGAGGATCATACCCCTCCGGGTCATCAGACTCCATGCCAGCACAGAGGTTGGCGATCTCGATATGGTCATACCCTTCATAGACAACCATGTGGTATAGAATCTCCTCCTTATAGACATTGACTCAACTTGTTCTTGTATATGTTATATATCTATTGAAATGAATATATTGTAATTAATATCATCCATTTTTACATGTTTAAAAATTCTTTTAATTTTCATTAATATTTCAATCATAGTTTATATTTTGTAAGCTTTCAAATTTGGCTACAAGAAAAATTGAAAAACATATTAAATTTCAGGTATTTATAAAATATACACAATAAAAGCAATATGTATAAATTTTTAAACATACCCTCAACATATACAAAGTTTTTGAAAATAAAAGGAATTTCATAAACATAATAAATAAATAAAAATGAAAGGAATGTAAAAAAAGATTATAAATACAATTGTAATGGTTTAAAATAATACTAAAATTTATTTTCAAAAAAATATTGAGGAAGTTGGGACATTATATATTCAAACTAAACCTCTATATTGAACCCTAATAAAATGAATACTTTATATTGTTCTCTCTATTAACTCTTTATTGGAAAGAGGGTAATTATTTTTAACTAATAACAAGTCACCATCTTTGGTGACAATAAAACATATATTTATGATTCTATAACCTATCTAAGACTCCTACACAGTAATTGTGTTTAAAAAACAACTCTTCTAGGAAAAACTGTGTAATTTGTTCATGCACCAACTTTTGTGTATCATGATAATCAACTACATCAAATCCAATCTTTATCTAAATATAAATATTTACTATAAGAACCAATTCTAGAACGTTGGGACATCAGTCAACCATAATTACTTTATCTAATAGATTTTATATGTAATTTCTTTTAGTTTCCTCATGATACCCTACAAAGATACACTTTATACCTTGGGGAACTGGTTTTTTTCTTATTAAGTCTTTAAAAATGTCTTAAATCTCCATACATGCATGTTTGGCCAAATAGCTTACTTCCAAATGCATATCTGGTATGGGATACTATTTGTAAATTTTTTTGGAACAAGGTTTACTGTGTATATTGGAGTTTATAATGAATATATCTACATTAATAATTGAATGCTTGCATCACTCATCATCGACATCACCATATCAAGAATGGTATGATTCTTCTTTCACTGAGACCATTCCACTATGGTTTATAAGGAGGAGTAAGTTGGGAAAGGATCCCACACTCCCATAAAAGGTCAATAAATGCTTAGTTAATATATAGACCACCTAGATCATATCAAATATTCATTATCTTCTCACCAAATTGATTATCTACTTCATTATTTATCTCTTTGACTTTCTCAAAATATTGAAACATATACCTCATCAAGTAGACATATCCATACCTACTTAAGTCATTAATAAAAGTTTTAAACTAATAATTACAAACTTTATCTATATAATACTCCAAAAATTATAGAGTTCCAACATACTTGGGAAGTGATACATTATAAAACAAATAGTCTTTTATTCTCATCTCCATAATTTCTCTTAGACCTCACCTTACTCTTACTACATGGAATTTCGTGGAGTCATAGAATGGAAACAAAAAAGGAATGATTATAAGGCATCACATACAAACATGGCATAATAGTAAAATATCATAAGATCATTGTGAACATAAGAGGTTATAAAGTGTGGAAGAAACATAATACATTTCATTATAATGTATATATTTATAAAGATAAAAAAAATTATAGTTATCTAATAATGGAAAAAAAGTAGTATTTAACTAATCTAAATGAATAATAAAAACCTATATAATTGATTTATAATAATATATATAATTCATAATATAAAAACCAATATTTTTATAAATATAAAAACAATTTTTTGGAAGAAAGGTGTAATGACCACTTCCACATTTCAGTTACGTCAAAAGTCAGTAGACCCCCTATTGCCTTTTTGTTAAATCAAACGGCGGTATGCCCACAACTACCTATTATACACATATTTAAATATAATTGACCTATGCAATTTTTTTAAATAGAGAACTCATAAAAAGAGTTTTCACCTACTATACTGGATAATTAATTCAATTGAGGGAGGATAATTAGTCTGGCATACCTGTATCAACCCTAGGGATGATTCTATAGTAGCTAGGCCTATTAGATAATTTATGTCTCCCATTGGGTTGGGTTGGGTTAGTACACCCAACCCACCCAAGATCACACAGTCCTCCAGGCCACCTATGATCAATTGGGCAGCATACCATGTTGCCTAACCCTATATAAGTCTTGACCGGTTTGTGGAAAATAATCCTTGTACACATCCACCCACCTTGTGGTTAGAGGATCCTTATTGGTCTCATAGATGATCTAATAACCAGGTTCATTTCCCCTTTTTTACCTCATCAAAACTAACCTGTTCATGGACCACCACCACCCCACCATCTGGACCATCATAGTGCTTCCCTCATGTATAACCTAAAAGGAAAATAGCAACCCTTAAATACTCAACAAAACATTCTTTTTGAGATTCTCCAGAGACAATCAGATCCCCTATTTTCCACATCTTGTGGTACCATTCAACACTATGGAAAATTAAAGGAGGTGAGGAGAGGAGTTAGTTTTCATTGATGGTCCATCCACCCATTCCACCTCCATGAATTAAATACTTTAAATATAATTAAATTAAAACCATGATTCCATGATAATTAAACCAAGAAATTATGAAAAATATCATCTCAATAATTAAAATATTATAAATTAATCTAAAAAACTAATTGTGTTTGAGGAATAAAGATAGAAAGGTAAAATAAATTCATTCCTTGAGTGGGATTCATCAAAGCTCAAAATTTTGGTTTCACTATAAGAATTCTACCAGATCCCACTTGAAGAACATGAAACACTATTTATCTGTTGTATTTTATTTTAATAGAAAAAATCCCTTACTTAATTTTATTAGGTGGATAATTAAAGTCCAAGGATAATTTGGCTTAGACCAGGGATCTATACCCCTTTCTAGATTATACATCTCCTAGAAAAAACCCCATATATCGAAAAAAATTATGTTTGTATATTTTCTATATGAATCACCATTTAGAATATGTCTATTATTTAACACAATCACACATACATGATAAAATAAATTAAGTAAATATTATCCCCCCAAAAAATCAACCATATTAGAATCTCCTTAAAATTTTACCCAGGGAAAAAAATAAGACTTTGAGATAAAAAAAAGATTAAAAGGAAATTTTAGGGTTATTTACTAGGTTAAATTTGTAATTTTACCCTCTATGGGATTATCACTCCAAAAGATAATGATTTAGAAAAATCAAATGAAGATTTAATAAACTAAAAAAATATTATTATATCAAATGAATTCATGGGTCTCAAACATAATGGCATGGGATGAAAGAGTTAAATCATTCTAAAGGGAAAAAATGGGTCTCTGTATCCTCCCCACGTCTAAACTTATCATCTTAAAAAATATGGATTTCTAAATCAAGAATTTAATAAAACATCCCCATGTGAAAGGATGACAAACATTTGAAAATTATTTTTCATTTTCAATGGTTTAGAACCTTCGAGGTAATATGAAAAAATCAAATAGAAAAAAAATTATCCTTTTTTATCACATTCATTTGGTATTTTTTTCTCGAACTTCCATTACCATATCTCATCAACCGATGCAGGTTATATTAAAGTAAATTCCATGAAATGAACTTAAGATCACAATTTTCTTGATATATCAAGGTTATTTCAACCTATAAATTTTCCATACATAGTTTATTCATTTCCACGACATAAGTTGGAATAACTAACCATAAACATGAATATTGAATTTTTTTTCCAACAAATACTTCTTCTGGTTAGACATTCATAATCTCCACTATTAATAAAAAACATGAAATAATTACATATGATTAAAAATAAAGTCTCATTATTCTATTTCTTCATCTGAATTAATAAAAAATACATCATCATAATAATATCTTATAAGAAATATATTTATTTAAGTTTTTTATTCCTTATCATGAACACCTGATATGATATATGTGTGCATACCACTAGCTCACAAGATTGTTCTATCACTAGTCATATACTTTCCCATTAATCTCAACCTCTACTAAGAAACACATTAAACCATTCACACAATTTAATTTCTCATTTACTTTCATATATGTTTTAGATGAATAATTTTAACTCTCTTCTGAATGATATTGATGAGAACCTCAGGCAATGAATCATCATTCTCATGCAACCATGAATATGGATCTCAGCTTCTCAAGGACCTATTCCACCAAAACCTTAATCATATGGTGTTTACCCATTCTGATAACCCGGATGTTGCATTAAAATATCTTAGGATAGCACCTATCAGAACTCTGCTGATCTTGACCTTAACCCAAGGAACCACATTAATTATTCACTAATTATTGATCAAAAATATGGTTCAAAAATTCATAAATTAAAATGGGAACTCGTAATAATTTCTCACATACAACCCTGGGACATACCTCATTGCATTTCACATATCTTCATAATGAATTTACTCATCATAGTCCCTCACTATATGCCTAGACGTTACACATAATATAGATAATTGAATACTTAGTTACTCTTATACCACCATAAACCTTGGATCCACTAAGACAACCCCAAATCAAATAATTTTTCGTGACGCCCTAGTATGAACCTTAAAATATATCACTATCCATCATCATCTAACAATAGGATAACTCTCATTAATAATCCCATGAGTTCTTATTAATCCTTCTACCAAAGAAAATGAATCACCATCCTCCATAAATGTTTTCAATGACCAAAATAGTCAATTAAATAACATTAAATGGCATGAATTGAAAATATTGTGTGTTAGAAGTCTACAGCTATTCTAAACATCATTATTGAACCCCCATGAGAATAAATAATATTTATTGAATTCCCAACCATAGGAACCTCATACTCAAATATATCGTAGGATTGTTACCAAGCTAAGAATTCAAAAATCACAAATAATTTGTCACAAAAAAACATGGGCCGCCCCTAAATGAGGCCCCCATGATGTCTAATAGAAAGGACTAAAGGGTGTTTAAAATCCCAACAGGATTGAAAGTTCTTATAAGTAATAAAAACAAACTCAATGAGAATGATTTCTCCCAAATAAAAGTAAATAAAATATAATATAATCTCATTAAGAATATGGAATGAATCATCCTTTATTTGGACTTCCATGATAAACAAATAATTAGTTTTAAATTAAAATCAACCCACATTATGCATCAGCATAAAAAACATCCAACTCATAGAAACTAAATTAAATTTTAACTAATAAAATATTTATAAGATAATTAAAATAGTCTATTAAATCTAATATGAATAATAAAACTGAAATATAATCATATGATCTACCCAACACCGCAAGGTCACTATCCAACATCCAAATAACCTAAGCAATTAGATATCCCAAAATTAGGAGTCTATATGGAAGATCTCCTGAAAACAAAATATTAACCTACAAAATCTACTCAATCTATGGACATCAACTAGTTGAATTAGGATGTGAGAATAAATATCCTAGTAGGTTTTTATATATTAAACGATCCATGAATTGTTTTTATCAAATCAAACCATAAATTTTAGTTTAAAAATATATTGTTTCAAAATATTATTTTTTATCATTTGAGAAAAATTATTCACATAAAAATTATCAAACCCTTTCCAAAAATAGAAATATATTTTAAAGATAGGCCTTTCAAACTTTATTTAGATAATTATTTTAAAACTCACCTTAAAAAATCACCTTTTTAATATCAAGGATTTAAAAAAATGTATAATCATTAACTACCAAATACTAATATAAACATAAACTAAATAATGAAATTGATGTTTTAAGTTAAAAAATATTGGCTGAAAAACAAGTAATATTGTAAGGAAAAAATAATATATTTGAAATAATACAGGTGAAAAATATAAAAATAAAATGATACCACAACATAAATTGAAACAAGTAATACATAACATGAAGAGATGATAATAATAAATTAAAGAGGAAATGGAATCTAAAGTGTAGTAAACATAAGAAAATATGGAATATATAATCATGTGAAATTATTAAACATCTAATGAGATGGTGCTATACATACTCAAATGGAACAATCTTATGGTCTATCGATGTATTCCTAAACAATAACCTCTTGGTTTACAATAAATATCATAACTAGTGGAATTCTCCTAGTCAATATTTGACTAATGATAGGGGATACAATTGTGAAACATATTTAATAGTATAATAACTACCAAGATTCTCTCACAATGATACATAGGATCCCCATGAAGGTAGTGATAAGATATGGGGAAACATTCAGCACATATAAATCATAAATCAACACATCTTATAAGTAACTCCTCATCCCACCTCTATATGTCCCCTATTGAAAAGACCCTTTTTAATATACATAAAAACATTAAAAATCACAAAAAGTCCCAAAATTGCATATGCCATGTTGATATGTGTATTCCATTGTGGGTTTATCACATTTCATGAAATCCAATTATCTAAATCACCCATCATTCCTTGTATTTTAATACTAGTAATATCCTATATAAATCATTATATAAAAACTATTTCAAAACCTTTTTTCTCCCACATATCTATTTTCTAAGTTACCAAATTGGACTTTACATTAGAATTAAAAAACTATGATTCAAAACCTTTTTTGAAACTCTTTTTTGAACAAAACATCCTTTTAAAACCCCTTGGGGATCAACTAAAAATAATAGTTAATTCGAGGGAATTAATTAAATAATATATACATAAAATAAATAATGAGGAAAAACATATATGCGATAATAAACAATAATATCGTGACAATAATAAAAGATCATAATTAAATGAACTCACTAGAAACTATGAATATTATTTATACCATTAAACAATACCACAAACATATAATTCAGTTTACATGAAAACATTTGAAACCCAAGATCATCATTTATATTCCAAAATACCATGATAAGAACATTTTAAATATATTATAAAACCTTAAAAAAATGTATAAATTTAATGAAAAAAAATTATAAAAAATGTCAACAATTCAATGTTGTGTTCAGAAAAGAAAAGGGAATGGTTATACCTAACTCAAATGGTAGTGGATAACATGAAACCTTGAATATATAAGGTATGAAGAACAAGGAACAGTCCACACACCCTAAACACTAAGAACTATAAATTTTTTTTACAAAAGCTCACTGTAAGGTTTATCCAATATGCCTACAAGTCAAATGAGAGACTAATAAACAGGTTAAAAGGGATATTATGAAGAAAAAAAGGACTCCCCTTGAATATTAAACAAAAAAATGATGAAGAATATCTAGAATCCAGGGGAGGAAGTAAGGGGAGGAACATAGGGCTCCCCTTAGAGTGTATTTGATGAGTGAAAAGGATTAATACCCAAAGAGACCTTATTTTAGAAAGGGTAAAATCCATAAAATCAAACTTTTAATGATCTTGTTAATCTTCATGGTTTATTCATATGGTTTTCCAAACCATGTGGATGCCACAAGAATGGCCTCGGGGTTCACCCTATAACTCAAAACCCATGTTCTCATCATGAGAGTACCCCAAAAAAGTGTTTCAAGTTTCATAAAAGTAGACATGGTTTTACCTAAACATGTTTAAAATTTTCAAATATCACTCTTTCCCAAAAATTCCCAAAACTCAAATACATTTAACCTAAAACACAAAAAAATAGAAAAATCGTTAAAAAATTTAAATATTAGGGAAGATGAAGATCGAGGTGTGGAAAAATGACATTATTATCACTAGATGTTAATATTTATAAAAGTGTATTTCTATTTCATATCTTTAAGTTATAGAATAATATGGATAAAAAATAATGAATCATACATGGATAGATGAAAAAAATTGACCCATCTAGTCAAGGATACCCTTCCAAGACTAAATCATAACATAACTAATTCATAAATTATTTAAACTAATGGGAAAATATATCCAAACATTTGAATTATTAAAACCATACCCATAAATAGTGAGTTGATAAATTGTTATTATGACCCAGATAAACTCTCACAGATCACTAAGAAATGATGTAGGACTCATTCAATAGAGAGGAAAAGGGTATTTATTGAGTAAGTTCCCAACACAAATAGCACAGTACCTATACCTTATTCATCAGGGGGTTATTTAATTTTCTAATGGGGACCCACAGCCTTATCATTGATGGAGTACCTGTTGTGTGGATGAAGGGCCTACACACCTCTCATTGGGAGAGTATACACTCCACTGATAAAGTAATCTCACCCCTATCATTGATGAAGTTCCATTTCTGATAATGGAGGACCCTCACTCCTTATGTTAAATGAGTACCTGATGTCATTTATCATAATGACACTCATTCCTTATCGATGATATGTTGAAAAGGGGATTACCTATACATGTTAAAAATTTTATGGACCCATACCATATTGATGAAAAATAGACAATCATGTACCTAACCCTGCTCTAACTGTTAAAACTCATGGCCACCAACATCATTATCCAAATTCTATGGTTATTCCAAAAAAAATATTTAGTAAATGGTTCACTAGAATACTGAGAAAAAATTGACCATTTATAATAAAACTTAAATGATAATGTTTTATGCTCACATTGACTACAAAAGGTCCATACTAATTTTTGAATAAATAAATTTTCATGAGAAGGGAACTATACTCATCACATAGGGAAATCACTTCTATTCAGATGCCACATTATCATAATGAAAAGGTCCAAAACATAATTTGATTTATAAACCAAATTAAATATACCCTATAAATAATGTTATAAATAATTAATTCATTTATTAGACTTTCAAAGTCCTTTCCTAGATATATACCAGATAGTACATCATTTTGTGGGTTTCTCAAGTCTGATAACTAGACCTAAATACCTCAAAAATACTTAAATACCCAAAACAAAAACACCCATGAAATATATGTTTTAACTTCATATCTATAACAGAAAACTACTCTTTAAGTATACTTTGAAATGACCCAACTCATCGAGTCCCTTCTCGATCTAATAGATAGGTAAGGTGTACCCCCTAATGAATTCTTATAATATTCCAAAGGGTGTCAAACATCACTAAGAATGGATTTCTCTAAGGGAGGATCTTTCCTAATAAACACCTATAATAAAAAAAAATATCACTAAAGTCCAAAACTATAACCCTACTATAAGAATAACATAAACTGGAATAAATAAGAAAAATCATATGCATACAAATATAAATGACACTAAGCTTCTATAATTCATAGGTGACCAATATATTAAATTCATGATAAAAGGGAGCATAAGATTCTATTGGAATAATAGACATCACTAAATGAAAAAATACATCTTCATTACCAATACTCTTTCTAGGATCACATGAAACAACCATCAAACATCTATATTGTAAAACCCTGATTTCATTTGCTTTACCTATTTATTAGGTATTTTGAAGTTATATAATACTTTTTTTGGGTTTCATGAATTTCTAGTTAGTTTTGGAGTTTTTTTAAGTGTTTTTATGGGTGTATATTTTGAGCATGATTAATGGAAACTGAGAACTATCACTGGGAAACCACGTAAGGAGTTACTAGGAATCCTTGGGTTAAAGCATAGTTGGTGAATGGTTTAGAAAATTATGTTAGGTGACTAAGATAAATAATATGGAATGGATATTTCTGGATAGTATCATCTATAAAACCTTGATTATTTAATAAATATTATGCATGATATCGTGCTTAACTTGAAACATTTTGCATTAAGTGAATTGGGACATACTACAAACAAATTATTTAAATGTGGTCGTCATAACCTTGAAATTAAATTAAAAGGAATTAATAGTATTAACCTTGTTATGATATATAAATAAAGGATATACTCAATGAATATGAATATATTAATTCTTAGTAAACAATCACCCAATTTATAATAAATTCATTTTATTCTTCAAAAATTTGTTTTATTTACAAATGTTTTTTATTTCTTTTTATAATAGAATATTATAATTGATGGAAATTTTAGAAAAATTATATTTTGATAATGATTTAATTTTGTGAATCATCATTTAAAAATTATTTGTGAGTAATTCTTTGGGTTTTTTTCTGGAAAATTCTTTTCAGTAAATAGGAAAAAATATTTCTTTTTATTGAAAACTTTTTTTTTGTTTCAATAATTTTCAAGGTTTCACTTTTAAAAATTGTTTCAAAGAAATATTAGTTCTATTAAATTATTAATAATACAATAAATTTTATCTAAAAAAATTATGATTGAATTTGGTATAAAAACATTTTTATACTTAAGATGGAATTTTTTATGAAAAGTAATTTTTTCTTGTGTTTTGTGTTTTAATATTAATTTAGTTTCTTACACATGTATAACATAATTCTTGAGAAATTGATTCTATATTTACACTTTGTAGGTACAAATATTTTAACTAGTTATCTTTAAGTTTTTTTCATTATGAATAGTAAACATTGTAAAAAATGATCACCATGGTAAGGGTAGATCGAATAATTAAGGTTAAAAATAAAACGAAAAGAAATAGAAAATGATAATAATACTTACCTTAATTTAATTGGATGATTATATGTTAACCATACTCATACAAGACTCAGATATATGTCATTTTTATATTTGGTTTTGATTTCAACCTTTATAATAATTAAGTAAAAGATAAATTCAAAAATGACACTTTATTTATTTTAATTTCAATAATATTTTTTGACAAGGATAAAGAATAATTAGGTTCAATAATAAATACTTATTTTAAATATATATCATTTTTTATCAAGTTATTTTTTTGATTATTTGGGATGAAATAATTAACTTAAATATTTACACAACACAATATTTATTAAATTGATTAAAAAATAAACTAAATGATTTACAATTTTGAAAGTAATATATTTTAATGAATTGTTTTGTTACATGAATCTTTTAGATAAATATAAAATATTATAAATGTTTTAATGGATTAAATTATAATTCTATTTTTGTCATGATGTTGAATAGTTCGAAAAGAGAAATTATGTAATTTTATAAAAAATGTTTTATTAAATTATTTAAAAATATTAAAAATATTAAATTCATCCACTTGATTGGGATATGGTTCAAAATATCAAACATGGTATATTTATTGGATAATTTTCCCTTTATAATAACAATATGGATTCCTAAAGAGTAAAAAATTTGTTATCACGGTAATTATCATCAAGGGCTAATACAGAATAGAACAACAAGATAAGGGTGAAAACCAAAGCTGATCATGTTTAAATTTTATTGGATTATATTATTTCGAACTATACTCATCATATTTTGAAATTATATCACTTTGGATACTTCAGTATATTAATTTAATATATTCATGTAATCTTTAGAGTTCCCCTCCCATAACTTCCAAAAATGCACTTATTCCCCTCTTTTTATCACATGTAAAATGAATTTTAGTTCATACAACACCTTACCAAATCTCATAATAACATCCATAAACATGTTATAGAGTTCTTTTTTTTGAAATAATATCATCCTTAGAGTGATTAAGGATAAAATAAAAGAATTTTGTTCATTGAATAGATATAGATTTTAACCAAATTTTTTGTTATTATTTCTTATTATACATCCTTAAAAAACTCTCCAACCATGAAGAGATAATAACATAAATATATTCCATGTACTGGTATGTTATTATATTAATTTCATAACCAATGTATATATTTTCTTCTATCAAATGGGAAATGAAACTATATTTCGTTTATAATGAAGACTACCGACTTGCGAACCGATGTAATTTTATTTCTATCACCACCTCTTATGAATGGTTAACATAAGATATTTAATGTATATTGGAGATATTAATGAAAAAAATAACATCTTTAAAAATTAATAAATCATCAATTTTCTTACCTTTCCATTCATTGAAAAATGATAACATCATTTGTTCGTATGTGTGGATTTCCACCTCCACGAAGCAATGTGATTCATTTTTCATCACTATATCACATGGATGGTATATGTAAGTATATTTTAAGAAATAATATGATATCAATAATATAATTATCATTCTATAAATATAAAATAATTTTTAACTTCTTTCCATCATGATCATTGAAAAATGGGAATGTTACTCATGTGTACATACGACCTACCATCCCAAACCTGACCTGAATGGCCCGAAGGCCTTATTTTTTATTTTATTATGGATAATCCCCCTTTTAAGGGTTAAAGGGTAACCCATACATGACTCGTAGTCCCAATGCAGAAGGCCCGACAAACCCGCAGTACATGACCCGAAGGCCCAAAGGCATATCATGCCCAATACATAACCTGTAGGCCCAACCCACTTGAACTGACCCTCCCCAGCTTCTGGCGGCATTGATCTCCAAACACCTCACCTTTCATTGCTGATCGGCTAGTATTTCCCCGTACAAAGCTGAAAAGTGCCTGGTTCCGATGGCGGCTGACATACCCTCTCATTCTCCCAATTCGGTTAGCTCTCCATCTGGTGGTTTCTACTCCTGTTTCTTTGATCCTCTTCTGGGGCCTGTTCTATGTGAACTAGGCTACTCTATGGTCTATGTGACCCAAAGGCCTTGTGGCCCGAAGGCCTTTTATGACCCGAAGTCCCTGGAGACCCATATTCCTAAACCAGTGGTGTGAAGGCCCAAATCGGATGAATAGTTCTGGTTGCTACAGTATCGAATAGTAACTGCTACAGTGCTGCTACAATAACCCAGAAATTTTTCTACCATCCCTATGATAGAAAAAAATTTCATTTTTCATATCCATGTTTCACGATTGATTTTAAAATTTAATTAATGTAAAAATTTATTACTTTTTATTATTATTATTATTATTATTTAGATTATGGACTAAAGTTCTCATTTATCATAGTCAACCTACTGAAGTCGTTTTGGATATATGAGTCGAATATCATCATAATGTTCAAAGTGGAATTAATAGATCAAGTAATTAATTATAATTTTGAAAAAGTAAATATAAAAATGAAAAGGGTTCTTTATAATGAAAATTATTATCATAATTTTATTATTCTGGAATATAAATAATGTATCTGGTGAGTTAGACTCAAGTTAAGGGAAACATTACATTATAAAACCAAGATTTAAATGTTTTATAGATTTATATTATAAATATTTTTTACATATTCATATTCATAAAATTATTTTATAGATGTATTTATATAGATATAAATTAAATATAAAGTAAATTTTATTTTAATTTTCCATTTATTTTGATCATTTTCAAAATGAATATTTTTACATGTTTTGTACCAAAAGTTTTGACTTTATTTACAATGAAAAATAGAAGTGTTTTATTTTAATATATATTGCATCCTTGGAGTCTTCTCTATACCATAATCATTATTTGATTTTGGGTTTCCATTACAAAATTTCGTGTTTTCTTCAAAGAAAACACACTCTTTTCTTTTTTTTTTGCACACATAATCATGAACTATTTATGATGGGTGTGCCTAGATAGCGCTCTAATGCATTGGGTGATGTTTTTTCTCATGAGACAATATTCATTTGATTACATAGTAAACCTAATACACAATGAGAATATATCCACCATGTGATTCTTTCACGGAATTTAGCCTTGATTTATTTTAATTTCATATTCTTTTTACGACCCCATTTCCTATTTTCCCATGATCTTATGATTTCATGTTATTGTTGTTATGTTCTCATGTTACCAATATGACTTTTATATGCTAGATAAATTTTTTTATAGAAATAATTGGATTTCATGAGGTAAGATTAGGTTATATTGTTTTAATGTATGCATTATTCCACTTTAGGGTAAAAAAGTAAAGTTTTTATGAAAACATTTTTCGTGGTTTCTCATATTTTCTAATAAATCTTCATAACTAATATTTTATCTTTTTTACTACAAACTGTATTATGAAAAACATTGTGAAGTTCAGTTAATTCCACGTTCACGAAAACCATTAATTGAGGTCAAAATTTATTATGTTAAATTCAAACACACTTTTATGATTTCATGTTTTTCTAAAATATACTAATGGGTTTTATTATTCTTTTATCTCCCCTTGTGAGATTTTTGTGATCATACAATGTTTTAGAATTTTTTAATAGGGTTTTAAGAATTATTAGGGATAATGAAGAGGACAAGATAAAAATTGTGAAGACATTTCATGAAAATAAATCTTTTAATATCATAATTTTTTTAATTTGGGAAAAATGGATACTAAGTGTGAGTGTCTACTTTGTGATTTAATATTTATTTTCATTAGTGAGATGGTCTAATTATCTAAAACTATAGACTATAAAGATGATCAAATGTAGGAGAATAAATTATTAAATTAAAACATGAGATTTTGTAATGTTTAAGGCATATTGTTTATGGTCGGTATCATAGGAAATGTTCAGATAACAATTGAGATTTAGTTTTTTTTAAAGTGTGGTTAAATTTAGAGTTATTTATACCATAATGGGATTAAAAGTTTAAGTTTCATAATAAGATAAAAGTCTTAGACACCCCTTTTGAGATTGTAATTGATGGGTTTTTAAGGTGATTGATTATATTCTGGTAGAAGTTTTATTTGTTTGAGGTATATATATCACTTAGTTTTAGCATAAGGTATTATTTGAGAAGAATGTTATTATATTTTTTGGATTTAAGATGAAAGAAATGAGATAACCGTTAATGTTTAAAATATTTAATGATTAAGTTAATATTTTTTTTTAAAAGATTTTCATTTTATTTTGAATGTTAAAGGGATTTAATTAATAACATTATATTCAAATGTAAAAACCACAAGTCGGGTGACAAAATATTACATTTGGTGAGGCCACGGTGCTTGGACCCACAACCGAAGAAAAACAGTGGTGTAGCTTCTACCACTTGACTATGTGATGTGCTATTCAGTATGAAATTCTTTTCATATTAAAAAATTTGACAAATAAAGATTAAGTTGATTATTGGAACATCTATTTTGTCAAATATATAACCATTGGATTGAAAAGTGTCTTGGTCATTAAAGGATCAATATTATTTATGAATAAGATTACTATATTTAAGGGGAAAATTATATGATTATGGTAAATGAAATATTATGGGAATTTATTTTAGGAATAAAGTGTGAGCTATATTTTGTTACCATATATTATTTTAATGTGTCCTTATAATTATTCCGGTTATTTAGAAAAATAATTATAAAATTTTAAAGATTATATGATTATGGAATATACATTCTTAGGTATAGGAATTTATGAATAACTAATGTTGATTGCATATTAATATTAAATTAATATCCAAATAATATGCGATCAAATCCATCTTATTTTTAGGTTTCAAACGTGGCCAAGAATATTTTGATTAATTTAAATTTTAGTTATGTATTGAATGTTCTAAGTTGAACATTAGGTATTATTAATGAGGATTTGAATAATTATATTGTATCTCTTTGTATGATGGTTAATTAATTTAGTGAATTATTTTACCTAGTGATTACCATTTTGGTTTTGGTATTGTCTAAATATAGGTGGAATATCTTATTATCATTTTATGGATTATTTGATACATTATAAGTTGATTTTTGGGATTTGGGCTTGAAAATTTCATCTTAAATACTTATCATTTAAAGAAAAATATAGGATTAAGGTGTAAATTATTTAAATGATGAAATTATATATGTAAAGTAAGTAATTTTATATATCATATTATTCTATATAGTAATTTAAGACCTAAACTATATGAAAAATATCTAAAAGAAAAAAATATCTCATCACCTTCATTATTTATGAATTCATAATCTTTTTCACAACTCTATGGTCCAGAGTTTTTTGGTTGTTAATGTTATATTGATCATTAACTTTCTTGTAATAATTATTCATTTTCACTATCCATCATTATTTGGACATTATTTTTTCCTCCATTACCACATTTTCACTACCAACTAATGTTCTCATATTTTAAAACCTTGTTATTTTTTATTCCAAATGAACTCCAAGAAAATTTTTAGATCCCATTTTTAAGATATGGGTTTTCAATAAGGGATGTTTCAAATGTAAAACCCTTTTTTACTAAGATTAAGTTCCCATTTATATGATGAAATATATTAAATAGGATGAGAATATAACACACTTATTTTTTAATGAATATTATTCTCGATAGCTTACTTAACACATTACATTGAGCTATTAGTGATTAAGGATATACTATGAAATTTTATCATTTATTAATGTTATACTTTATATAAATTTTTATATTAATAACTAGAAAAAAATCACTCAATTTTTAGTAATCTCATTTTATTCTTCAGAAACATGTTTCCATCAAAAATGGTTTTTTTAACTTTTTGTGAGAAAATATTATAATTAATGTAACATTACAATATTAATTTCATAAAAAGAAAAAAATTAATAATTATTTCAAAATTATCTTGGAGTGGTTTAGGGGATTTCTCAATTAATAGTGAAAAATATTGATTTTTGTTGAAACAGTAATTTTGTTTTAGGAATTTAAAATTTCTCATTTATTAAAAAATATATTAAAAGTAAATATAGTTATCTTATATTATTAATAGTAAATATAAATTTAATGGAATCAATTTTTTGGTATAATTTAGTATAAAAACATTTATATACTTAAAATGAATTTTTCTATAAAAAAAATTTATTCGTGGTGATTTGTATTTTAATGATAAATTAATTTTTACCTATTATTGAATTAAAAAAATAAAAAATTGATTCCATGATTTAAATTAGGAGGTCCATATTTTTTAAATAGTACCATATTTTATTATGAATAGTAACCATAGTAAATAATTATCACCACAGTAAGGGTAAATCAGGTAATTGTGGTTTAAACAAATGTGATAATAATTAGAAAATGATCCTAAAACAAACCTTAATTTAATTGGATGATTATATGTCATCCATACTAATCCAATATTTTGATATACCACTTTTTTCCAATTGTCTATGATTTTTACCTTTATAAAATTTAGTAAAAGATAAAGTTAAAAATATTTTTCAGTCCTGCTTTTAATTTATATAATATTACATGAAAAGGATAAAAACATAGTTTCAGTTGATAAATATGTATTTGAAAGAAATATAATTTTTTTATCATGGAAATTTATTTTTAATTTTTCAGGATGAAATAATTACGTTAAATTCTTACTCAACTCCAACATTGGATTTTTTGAATTAATATAAAAAAAATAAATGATTTTAAAATGTTAAAAGTAATATAATTTGAATTAATTATTTTTTCCCCAAAATTTTTAGATAAAAAACTTAATAGATAGGTTTTAATCCAATAGATTCACATTCCCTAATTTTCATGTTATTTTCAAAGTTGAATTAAATTAATTGTTATAAAAATGACATTAAAGTTATTTATAAGAATGAATATGTGATTATATGATTTAAAATACAAAATAAGACTTTTCTTCTAATAATTGATTGAAATATGGTTGTAAAATGTCAACCATAATCTATTTATGGTCAATTTTTCCTTTAATAGTAACTATATTGACCCCAACACATTAAAATATTTGTTATTTTTGTAATGGTCCAAAGGGGTTAAAATGGATTAAAATAAATATATAAGATTAAAAACCTAGTCTGAATATATCCAAATGTCATTGAATAAAATTATTTCAGCCTATAATCAGCATATCCTGGAATAATATCAGTTTGGATCCTTCTTCATGGAAATTTATTTTATACTAATTTAATACTTTATGTAATTCTAAGTGTTCCCATCCCCTCACTTATAAATGGTCATGTTCTGACATCTTTTATTCGCACATAAAAACCCTTCTATTTTAGCTATACACTACCCAAATACTTTACTCACTTCCCTAACCATGTTTTATTGTTCTTATTTATGGAATTATACCTACATTAGAGTGTGTAAGGATAAAATAAATAGAGTTTTTATAAATAAGAGGTATTTATTTTATCCATATGTTTTAGTTTTATTAATTCTTATACCCCCTTAAAATATTATGAAATAATGATGAGATAATAAAATCATTATCTTCTATATATTGGGATGTTGTTATATAAAGTTCATGTTATATATCTGTGACACCCAATGTGTCATGGGGTTTTATATTTTTCTTTATTTTATCGCGTCGTGAGTGGTTTTGAGTTACTATTTGTGTTGGGAAAAAAATACAGGTTTTTAGGGTTTTTGTCAGATTACGGTTAACAAAAATAGTTAATTCTATCTATATGGTTTCTATTCAAGTGTGATTTTAATTTTGACAGAGCTATTTTGCATGGATTTCCCATAGTTTTTCAAATCACGTAGAGCTCCCCTGAGACCAGGAGGGGTCTTGGGTGTGTCTAAAGTAAGGTGGATTGTTTTTACAATCCATAGATCATCTAATGATAAATATTATAGCTGAAGTATTTCGGAGTCATTAGCTCCTTCATGGTTGGCACAAGGTTTTCTAAACCATGCGTCCAAAACATGTTTAGATTCCATAATTTCCAAGTGTTTAAATTTTTTTGGAAATCCCCATTTTCCCCTATAGAATTAAGAGGGGTCTCACCCTCCCCCCCACTCCCCTCTCCTCCACATGAGTCGGCCAACCCTCAGAAGATCAAGGAAGATATCTAACCTCCTCCCCCTTGGATTATTTCCCTTCTTCTGATGATTATTTCCCTTCTTTTAATGATTTCTAAGGGGTTTTTGGTGAGTTCTTCCAATATTTCCCACTTATTCCATTTCCTATCACTCTTCTTTTAGATTTGTCCTTCCACATGATCCCTTGATCTCTGTTAGATGATTTTAGAGTTTCAGGTGGATCTAATGATTTGGTTTTTCGTTTCTAGGGTTTACAAAGATCGTTTCTATCCTTATGAGTGTGGTCTTCATTGAAGGTGACATGTTTTGAAGCATTCCAACTTGGTTTTCGTCCCTTTGAGGTTGGTATTAAATTGATATTGATTTCTTTTGGAATTATAGATGTTATTGGGCTTCAAAAAATAGTTTTTTTAATGTATGATTTTATGTGATATCACATTGGTGATTTGAAACCATTTCTTTGTTTCTTGAACTAGGCATAATTATTTTATCCTGATAATTCCATGTTTTCTTGTTTGAAATGAAAATTTTTTAAGATGCTGTGATATTGTGGAATGCATGTAGGTATTTTTGAAATTGAATCCATGTTGTGGTTTGGGTTTTAAAATTGTTTTTATTTTCAATCAATAAAAACAATATTAAAAATTAAATTTGGTTGTAATGTGAGGGACTGACCTTAAAATTATTTTGAAAAATGGTTCTTAAGTTAGTTTCGAATGAAGATTTGAAATGTGTGTGTGATTTTACCCTTTATGAAAAGGCCTTATTGTCTCTTGAAATGGTTCAATAGAAAATGAATGGACTTTGGGCCTTATTTTGGATTTCAAATAAGAGATCACATGTGTAAGGGTGACTATGAAATATTTTTTTAGTGGTTTGTGATTTATAGTAATATCCAAATGGTATCTATAAATGTCTTTTATGAAATGTGAAAGGGAATTAAATCTCTAGACATGTTATGGTTTTAAAGTCCTATTTATATTTTTTTAAGGTGGATATGAAACATACCTTTATTTCCCCTTGTTTATATACCCCCTATGTGGGTTCTTGATCACTATGTGATTTTGGTGATCCCCATATATGATTATGTGCTTGTTATACCATGCATTCATGTTATATTTTTATATCTCTATTCATCATTAAGTGTTAGGGGCGTTTGCAGTTATGGTTATATCTTACGTTAATGACGAGACTTTATTACGCTACACCTCACTTCTTTTATATAGGTAATGGTAACCTAAATACTAATTGGGAATCTATACCTTTTTTCACTAGGGAGACACACACTACTAGTGGCCCCACTGGAGTGAGAAAGGGAAATATGGGGTGTTCCATTCTGACAAGGCTAGTGTAATATACTCTGATAAGTTGTTATTAGGATGCAATATTGGTCGAAAATTTAGTCCATTTTAAGTGGGTCTAGGATGTTACCACGCTAGGGATGCTTGGGTAGAGGCCATTTCATGTTCCATTTTGTTGTTATTATTTAATGATTGAGGATAGTTTTCCCTATTACTTATCTATATAATCCCTCATACATTAATTCTTATGGAACCTTTTCTTATTTATATTTTTTATATGGCATCTTATTCTTACTTAATTATTTTTTATACATTAATTTTTCCCTCTTGGGGTGTCTGTTTGGAAAAATTATTTTTCAAAGGATTTTGGAAAACCATTTTGAATTTAAATACCCTTGATTGAGTTCTTGATGTAGATTTTAAAATGGGTGATTTGGGATGGTTTCAGATGATTAAATTTTTTAAAATGACCACTTTAATTTAATTAAAATAAGGGGTTATTTTTAAGAAATATTAATATTTGGAAAAGTTTTAAATGGTTTCATCCTGTTTAAATTTTTTCTAAACATGTATGTTCAGTTTTGAAAAAAAAAGATGAAATGTTATATTATAATTTATTGAATTCTATTTATTTCCATAAATTTATAAGTGAAAATCTTACTTTCTAGCTTTATTTTCAAACTAGAATTAATGAATTTCCTTATAAAATTTATTTCATCATTTCGGAGGGTTTTCATTACCTAATATGATTTTTATCTCATGCCAATATATTCTAGGTTTCAGGTTATCTATTGGAACCATTTTTTCTTGTCCTAGCTGATTTGGGAAGAGTTGGGTGGTGGTGAGCAACTGGAGGTTTCATAGAGATGGCATGGGATCATCCAAAGTTGGTATATTTTTTAGGTGGTTTTTTTATAAACGAATATCAACATCTTTGCTTGTAGTTATATATATGAAAGTGGGTTGGATCATTCAAGTTGGTTGTGACCTATCTAGAAGGTTCTTTAATTTTGGATCTTTTATTTATTTCTTTTCAACTTTAATTTATTTCTATTTCAAGAGATATCATTCCCAAAGGGATTCTTATGATGCCTAAGTACTGGTTTCCAGCTCGTGGTGGTCAAGAATTCCCATTTGGACCTATGGAGAATCAGGTCGAGTTCTAAAGAAATGAAGTTTAAGCTGGTTCACTAAAAACTGGTTTCAAAATAATATGTTATTTGGTAATATACTAAGCCTCTTGTTTTTATCCCTTATTATTTTGGTATATCCTATTATAAATTATAATGAGGTAGTCAAATCCTAATAGGTAAGGATGGAGAAATTAAATTTAGAGATTTCTTATCCAAAACCCCAAGATTCCATGGGTTGTTGATTTTTAAATTCTGAATTCAAGGTTTTCTAACTAATTTTGATGTGATTTGATATTGTTTGACCCCCCCTATTATATAAGTGATATTTTGGGGTCTATCCTTGTTTTCTATGTGGAATATGAGGAGTACGTGAGCATTTCGGTTAGCTTACATGGATTGGGAAACCATGCAGTGTATGTAAAGTCAATTATACCTTCTTAGTAGAGTATGATGCGCGGTTAGCACATGGTTTCCCAACCCATGTGGCCAAAGCATTCCCCTCACTATTTTACACTGATTATCCCATTTGGAGTTCTATTGATTTTTTATTACACTAAATTTTATTTTAACTTTTTATAGGTGTATTGAGAAGTGTGTTGATTCCCTTTGTATAAGTGCTTTATATGAACCATGTTTATCTTCTTTTGTGGGGATTAGCTTCACTTGGTTTACTTACAACTATTTTTTAGAAAAAATGAGGGATTTTATATTGAATCAATTTTTAAAGTTATTTTGAAAAAGGAAATGGGACTTCATGATATTTTTTTGCGTGCTTGGGTTTAAAGGTGAAATTAAATTTTAAAAGTTATTTTTGTGATATGCCTCATTTGGGAAGTGTGTGTCCTATCCAATTTTACTGTTTTAAAGGATGGTTTGGTTTGGTTTGGTTTGAAAGTGTAAACCTTTTGTTAGGGTAATTTCAAAATTCCTTGATAAAAATATAAGTTTCAAAAGAGAATTTCTTTTGGTATGTTGTTTGTGCCTTGCCTAAGGGATTTTTTTAGCTTGATTCTTGATTGTGAAGGAGTTTTTTAGGTTACGAATTGAGGAATTAATTGATGTTGTTTTTATCTAATGTTTTTTATAACACGCCTATCAGAAAGGTTGAAAGAGTTTCTTCAGTTACAATTCATAACTAGACTCTAAGTGGATTGGTTTATATGGTGCCTTAGTAAATCATGGACCCCATATTAGACATTTTGAATCAACATTTTCCCTATTATATTGTTGTTCAGGGGTCAATGGAAGTGGTGATGTGGTAATAAGATATCTAGGTAGTCCACAATTCTCTTAGGATGTCAAAATATTCATGATTGGGAGTTGTCTTTCTGAGTTAAGCTAGGTTTTGTGAGGTATTTATGTTGGAATTATCTAGTGTTTTTTCCTAAGGTTGTGAAAGAGGTGAAGCAAATGAGTCTGTTAGCCATTCTCAGGGTATCGATTAGTGAGGGAGTGTATTGATAATTTTTGGTAAATTTTCATATTTTATCCAAAGATGGTGGTCAGTGTCTTCTAATAGAGCTCATTCCCTTGGATATAAAAAATGGTGGGTGATTCCTTAGTTACATTTGAGATGTAGTAGAATCATGGTGGTTTTAAGGATAACCTGATGAGTGAGTACCATAAGTAGGTGGATCCAGGTAATAGAGTAGGAGGTATTTATTTTTGGAATATTATATCACTCACATTCTTCCATTTAAGTATTATTGATCAGGCTAATACATCATGTATTAATTATCTTAGTTTTTCCTTCATTATGGTCATTCGAGTCATCTTCTAATGTTTTTTAAGCCTAGTTTTTAGAACCAGCCTTAGGTTTGTCTCTTTGAGGTTGGGTTGTTCTTTTTGAGGAATTTTCCCTTGATGGTTTTAGTATTGGTTTTGGGATATTTGGATATGGTTGTTGGTATTTTGTGGTTGATTCCATTTTTGGATGTTTTAATAGATGGTTTGAATTCTATTTTATGGAATTCATTTATTTTCTTGGGGAATTTTCTTCCAATTGTAGTTGGATTTTGAGGTTTTTTTGGTTTTCCACATTTGTTGTGGCTGGTCAGGAGTACCATTAGTTGATCCTCACTATTTTTGTAAACCTCTCTTGAGAGTTTTGGTTTTTCTCTATATTTTGGTGAGACTCTAAGTTACTCGTTTTTCAAACATGAGAGAGTCATTTGGAGAAAGATAGGGTTACTATGGTGTGTGATTCACCATTTTTGTTTGGTATACTAATTGGTTTTTGGGCATGTATACTTAAAATGATCCATGTCAGGCTGATCCATGTTTTGACCCTAGATTGTCGACATGTGTTGTAACCTGTGGTAAGATCTCATGTCATTATTTTGATAATTCTTGTTGTTTTGATTCAATCCATTGGGTTAGAAAGTGACTTGGTTGATAATTGGTTTCTCTCATGGTTGATCGACTTGTTGAGGATTCCTCTCTTAGTAGTCTTCTTTTGTGCACTATTTTAGAGGAACTTTAAATTTTGGGGGGTCCATGTTAGGTCTCCCAATATAAATCAGGATTCTAGCATGAGGTTTAGTTTAAATTATTCTTTGAGCCATTTGGGGCTTCAAGGTTGATCAATTAGATCATTTTGAGGGTATTAGAGATTTGAATTAATGTTGATTCACATTGATTACTTCTTTATCCTTTAACCTATTTGGACCATATATCATCCCATTTTATTTCTTCTTAATCAGGAATTTCTAGGGGATTAAAATGGAATGGTGTGGAGTTTGTGAAACCCCATGTGTTATGGTGTTTTCAATTTTTTTGTTTTACCTCGTCTTTATTGTTTTTTATTTTTCGTTGCTGGAATGATGAAAATACAATTTTTGGAAGTTTTTTGGGTGGATCACCATGATCCTATATGGATAGTACAAATTTTGTGGTTCATGTGTGAGTGGTCCTATAATTTTTATTGATCTGTTTTAAAGTATTATGCATGGTTTGATGATGCATATGGATCTCCACCAATACCATGTATGGTATTGAGTGTTTGGGGTGAGAAAAATAGGTTTTCCAAACCATGCATCACCCAAGGAGAAACCATGTGGATTAATTATTTAGGATGTAGTAGCTCCCACATGGTTGGACCATATTTTTTCTAATAATTTGGTTAAATCATAAGATTTGTATAGTTGTTTAAAATTTTGTGCAATTACAATTTTTACTCTTGGATTAGGAGAGGGTTTCAACCCCCTTATTTCTTGGCATGAGTCATTCAAACCCTAGGAGATCAAGGAGGAGCTCCAACCTCTCCCACCTTTGAATTTTTCCCTTATTTTGATGATTTCCAAGAGTTTTGATGTGATTTCTTCTTCCTCTTTAACTTTTTTCCTTTTCCTTCATCTCTTATCTGGGATTAGGATTTCTCTAAGAACCATGGATCTCCCTTAGCTAATTTTAGGGTTCTAAGTGGATCTAATGATGGTTTTCTTGTTTTCTAGGGCTTATGGACCCAATTTCTATCATTATGTTTGTGGTCTCCATCGAAGGTGGCGTATTCTGATGCATTTTGTCTTGGTTCTCATACCTTTGAGGTAGGTTTTACTATGAAATTATTTCCTTTTTCAATTCATTATGTGATTCTAATTTATAAATTCATTCCTAATGATTGTATGGTTATAAGTTATATCTCCTTAGGTATTTGAAACTATTTCTTACTGTTTTGATCATGGAATAATTGTTTTTCATGAATATTTCATATTTCCTTGTTTAAAATGGAATTTTTTAAGATTATAATATTTTTTTAAATTAATTTATAGATTTTTTAAATTTATCCTTTTTTGTTTTGGGTTTTGAAACTGTTTTAATTTTCAATGAGTGAACACAATGTTAAAAAATGGAATTTGTTTTTAGAGTAAGGTGTTGACATTGAAATTATTTTAAAGAGGGTTTATTATGTTAATTTAAAATGTATATTTTAAATGTGTGTTCGATTTTTTCTTTGTGAAAAGGCCTTATTGTCTCTAGAAATGGTTTTATGGAAAATGAATGGCATTTGGTCCTTGTTTGGGGTTTTAAAAAAGGGTTCCCATGAGTATGGGTAACTTTGAAATTTTATTGAATTGTTTTTGATTTCTATAATATTACAAATGGGGTTTAGAACACTATTTTTTGAAATTTTAATGGGAAAAGAATTTTAATCCATGTTTTAGAGTTAAAAGCTTGGTAGGAACTATTTTTTTAATTTTGGTTGGGAGATAACCTTTGATTTCCCCTTGTTTGTATACCCCCAATGAGGGATCTTGATTACTACGTGATGTTTTTTCTCTCCTGGTGTGGGATAGTGATTTTTATTTTTTGGGTGTGCGTTTTATTGTTATCTGTATATTCTTCATTAAGTGTTAGAGGAGTGGTTATATATGGTTATTTCTTGTCTGTTAAACTTATCCAGTTTTTGTTATTCCTCGCTTCCTTTGTATTAGTCAGGGGAACCCGAATACTGAGTGTGAGTGTAAATAAATGATACCCTAGGGAGATATACACTACTAATGTCCATTATAGTGTTAAAGAGGGCTAAATGGGGTGTGTAAGTCTGATGATTTTGGTGTTATCTACTTGGATGGGTTGTTGTTAGGTCATGGCGTACATTGACAAGTTGGTCTATTTTAAGCAGGTATAGTGTGTCTACACATTAAGGATCCTAGTGTAGATCCCATGACACGTTCAATTGTGTGATAGTTGGTTAGTGATTAAGGGTAGTTTCTCCTGTTGTTTATTTGTCTCGTATCCCCTACATTCATATTTATGGAACCTTTTCATTTCTATATTTATTATATGTTATGTGGTTCATGGTTCTTACTTCATTATTCGTAACCACAAGTGTGTTGGGTAGTTTCTTTGTAAAAATTAGTTTTTAAAGGTTTTTAGAAAACCTATAGTGACCCAATACTTTTAAAAATATTATTAAATTATTTTTCCATAAAATCCAATTAATTAAATCCGCAAATATTGAGATTCCAAGTGTATTTTAAAGTCTAGGTTCAAAATACATGATAGTGAAGCTAAAATAAAACTTTTTAATTTCATTCTCCATAATGAGGTCCTAAATAATTTTGAGATAATAATACTATATAGGATAACCTAAAGAATACATTTAATAATGTATTGATCTAAAAATACTAGTAAATAAATAAAAATGATAAGGAATCATGACATGTGACTCAATGTTAAAACGTGATATCAAAAAAGAGGAGGCACTTGAGTGATCATAAGGAAGAATAAACATAAGATAATGGAATCATAAAATCATAGAATCATAAGAAATGTGGAATAACCATATAACATAACATGAAAATTAGTCAATTCCAACTACCTAGACAATATCACGTGGTGGAAGAAGTCCCATAATAGATTAGGTTTACTCCCTAATCCCATACACGAAGCCTCAGGAGACTAAATCTTCACCTGATGAAGTGAAGTGCTATATAGTTGAACCCATGATAAAATTTTCATAATCTAGGTGTCCACATAAATGAAATAAACAAAAAATAACAAAGATCTCTTATAACTTTAAAGATTGATAAAGTGATGTAGAGGGAGAGTGGTCATAACCTCAAGAGAATAGTGGGTTGCAAAGATCTCTTACCTTGGGATCAATTCATCACAGGAGTTAATTATCTTCATGAATAATAAAAATGTGTTAATTATTTACTTTCATAATAACAATTTTCAAGTTTAATATTCCTTTTAATTTATTTTTTCCAATTTATATCCAATTACATAACCAATTTATTTCACTCCAGGAACTTTGATTATAATCAGTTCATATGTCCAAAATCACTTAGATTGTCGACAATGGTCAAAGATATTATTATTTAATAATATCCCATATGTTAATAATGAAATAATTAACACTTTTATTCATGAATTATTATTTTAAAATCAAATACGAAATATGATTACGAAAAATTAAATATGTTACAATCATGGAGACAATAGGTTGTATATACGCATGAGTAATGATTCTAATTTTAAATGATATTTATTGAAATAAAGTGTTGTTTTATCATTAAATTATTATAATTATGTCATATTTTTTCTTTAAATTACCTTATATATACCATCCATGTTATGTTTTAATAAAAACAAATTACATCACTTCGTGAGTTGTTAGTTTGCCATACACACAGGTGGCATTATCATGTATTCAATGGATGATAAAGTGTGAAATTAAAAGATATATTTATTTTATATAATTATTAATATTTAATTCATATCATATATAAAAATAAAATTAATCCTTATTACATTTTATGTAAATTCTAACTTTAAAATGAATCACATCGCTTCGTAATGAAGAAGTCTATTGTACACATGAAAGACGTTATTGTATTCCCTTCAGAATATATATTAAGAAGTTATATGTGATATTATAATAAAATACATATAATTAAATGATAAATATCAAATAACATAATTATTTACAACATTATATCCAACTCTGAGAATAGGTGATGGAAATTGGATTACATCGGTCCTTGGGGTGGTAGTCTACCGTACACACGATCAACTGTTTTAATTCCCATTTAATGGAAGTGAAGATAGATTTAGGTTATTAAATTAACATAAACACATATAATAATATTTAGTATACTGACTTAATTATATTTTCATGTTTTAATATGATTTTAAGGAGGTGAAATAATAAATAAAACAAAATACTTAGTTCATAACGATAACACTTCTTCAGAAAAATTCATTTGGTTTTCACCAAAAACCTCCCAATATTGGATTTTTTTCTCAAAAAAGTACACTAGGATGTTTATAGGTAATTAAATAAAGTTCTTGAGTAGTTATTTACCAAAAAAATGTTTTTGAAAGTGTGTAAACTAGAAGATAGGGGTGGCCCTTTGTAATTTGGGAGAGGTCACATTTGAAATTTTTGAATAGAAAGAAAAACAGCCACATTTTTTACAAAAAAAAAGTTTAAAAATGGACCAGTTTAAAAAATTATAATATATAATGTCTAAATAATACCATAAAATAGGAACTATAGAAGTTATTATTCATTTTCAACACTTATCTTTTTATTGTAACACCTCTTGAAAACAGTTTTTACCATAACTATGGTAATTAATATTTATAGTCTTAACTATTCATTATTGTAAAAAATAAAGTTTAAATTTTTATATAATATAAATTATTCTTCTCATAAATACGTAATCCGTTTTTTCAAATTCAAATCATAGTAGTTTCAGAATTTAATTTAAAATTAAAAATGTAGATGCGTCAAAAAAACAGCTTTTTCAAGAAATACATTTTTTCGAGCATAAGATGAATAAAATGACTTTTCTAAAAAAATTGACTAGTTAATTACAATTTACAAATAAAATTATAAATATTGTGACCTTTATATATTTCATAAAATAGTCAATAATATTCTTACCTGAAATATAATGGCTCGGTTTAAATTATCATATTTTAATACTAATATTTTAATAATATATTATTGTTCATTTAAACTCAGTGTTGTGTGTTTAATATGATATCTATCATAGTGTTATTTTAAAATATAAGGGTTCTACATTCCACCCCCATAAATAAATATTTTTTATAAAATTTCAACTTTTTCTCAATAATCAAGGGTTTTCGAAAAACCCACATCATAAAAAGCATTAATAAAACTTCCTCTAAAAATATAGAAATAGAAATAAAAAGGAAATATTGAATAACAAATTAATAGGTCTCAATGTAGGATGAAATCGTTGGGAAATGAAAATATGGAAATTGAATAAAAGCATTAATATTTATGTAGACTGGTAGATATCAATAATTACAATAAATTGAATGATCATGAGAAAGTCAACATCTAAAAACCATAAATCTGTGAGGAATTAAAAGGCGAGTGATTCATTGGATAAAAAATTATGATATCACATTTTTTTAATATCCATTACCTTTAGTTGAGGGATTATTTTACTATTAATATAGTGAATATCATAAATTATACTTACCTAATATCTTTTTATTTCATAAAAAAAATTCACAGTTTGGTTCGGCTTTGATCACTTTGCACTTCACCTATTCCTTTGAGAAATGAATATAAAATATTAATTTTGTTATTCCAGAAGCACTAAAATTAAATTTTAATGGATCATAAGATCGATAAAAGAGTAAAAAAAATCCCTCATATCTTTATAGAAACCAAAATGGTTAGAAAAAGTAAGATAATACCCAAAATGAATACGAATATAATATTCTCCCAAATTAAATTATAGAGCCAAAGGTTTAACATAGATCATTCCATAAATAAATAACCTAATATCCCAAATAACTTCAACATGAAATAAGTTTCTTACCTCAATGTTCATCTCATACCATTTTGAATTACATATCAAAAAAATGATATCATTCTTCCTAAATAATCCTTTATGTTAAAATGAAAGGTTATATATATCTTAACACTATAAAACATTTCCCAAAAATTAAATTTATCACATAAAAATCCTAAAAATTTATAAATATTTAATCCTCTTGTATTTTTTTCAAAAATCAACTTAATATTTATCCACCAAATAGATTATGTCAAAACAATTTCATACTAACCAGGATATCACATTGGCCAGTGGTAGGAACTACACCCTTATCACCCTTCAAATATGGGTTTAAGCCCCATGGAATTTCCGAATGCAATGAGATATAACAAATATATGGATTCTACTTTTTCTATAAATCCTATAACATTCCCAAAAATATGATGAACATCATAAAAAATTAATCAACACATCATTTTTTAACCACTATGGTTTTTTATATAGCATATTTTTCCTACAAAATGAAATAATATTAATTAAATAATATTACCTTAACATAAAATATATAATAAACCCTAACTATTAAAAATATTATTAAACTTGTGTCCCTAAAATATAATCTATTATTCCTAAAAATAACTTTTTTCTAAAATTCATCATAATCCAAAGGGTTATATTTCCATAAATTTCTTCCCAAATAATCTTAATCATCATAGTACTCCCCAACTTAAAACCTTAAAATGAGTAATTATACCTTTAAACTCAATATTAAACTTATACTTATTAAATAAACACACTTTAGTTTTAACTTAATTAATTCATTATTATCATCTATTATATTCATTTGTGATGGTTCGTAAATATTCCATGAATTTCCCAAATATATCCCCTCGGAGTGTCAAACCAGTGTGTAGTTAGGCCCATTTTCATTTACCAAGTAAAACTCTAGTCAATCATGATGTTACTTTTTTAGAGTTATTACACCTATGTACATCTATACAAGAACCATATCTACTGATGGTATATAAAATAGGTTTAAATATCATTAAAACCACTCAGTCTAAACTTCACCATGATTCTATGATATTTTTCTATACTAATCCTTACCCTTAAACTTATACCAAGGGTACACACTAAATATTTTTCGACATATACTTGAAAGGTTAACTAAATATTTTATCTAATATAAACTATAATGGTATGGAATTTTTACTAGTGGGATATAACAGAAACCTATAATATCACTCTATAGGCAGCTACACCTCCTTGGTGGGAATCTTACCACCACCCCTAGTGGCGTCCCTTTCTTCATGAATCCCTTAGGTGGAGATCCATGCTTCTCTCAAAACTTACTTAATAGATTTACCAAGGATCAGATTACTTCCTTTTATATACTACCAACTATTGAAACCCGCGACTTTTAAAAATACTAAGAAATTATTTTTAACATAAACATCAATTAATTAAAACCCCAATGATTGAGAGACATAATTTATTTGGAATACTAGGTTCATAATACATAAAAGATAGTAAAAAATAAGGCATCATTATTTAATTATCTATAATGATCTCTTAAATCCTTTAGAGATCCTAAAACTTCATAGGATAATGTAGGTAATATGTAAAAGAATGGGGTGATCCACAAATCCTAGAAAAAAAAAATAAACATGATTAGGATGCATAATATGTGATTAAAAGGTATAAAATGATATCATAATGGATGAGGAAAATGAGTAATCACATGAAATAATAATATAAATATCATGATATCATAATATTATTTAATTATAGTAAATTTGTAAAAAACTTATAACATGACATAAACATGAGTCAAGTATAAATTCATAAACAATATCACATGGTGGGAAAAGTCCCAAAATGGATTATGTTTTCTCCCAGATCCCATAAATGATTCTAGGTGAGAGTAAATATTTACCCAATGAATTGTAGAACTGTCTAGGTAAACCCATAAAAACATTTCCATGATCTATGTGTTCCACATAAAGGAAATAAAACATAAAGCATAACATAATAATTTCCCATGGAAGGAAAATGGGTTTCATCATCTTTCTTCATATCAAAATCAATTGAAATTTCATAATGATGGAATTTGAGAAATTGTTATAAGGAATAAATTACCCATTAAAATGAATTTATATATAATTTATAATCATTACATAACTTTAAAGAGAGATAAATTGAGTTAGATAGAGAGTATCCATACCCCAAAGAGAAGGGTGGGTTAGAATTATCCCTTACCTCGAGCCCGATTCGTCAGGTGTTCTATTATCTTACTCAATAATAAACATATGTAAATTATTTAATTTATTAATAATAATTTTAAAGTTCATTATTCCTTTTTTTACTCTTTACTATTTCATAATCCATTACATAACCAAATAATTTCACATCGGATGTTTTGACGATAATCGGTTCATATGTCCAAAATATCTTAGCAAGTTGACTAAGATAAAAGATATTATTATTTAATAATACAAAAAATGGTAATTAGGAAAAAATTATTATTATTTTATATAAATTTTAATTTTAAAAACAACCATAAAATATGGTCATGAAAAATGAACTACGTTACATTCTTGGAAAGGGTAGGTTATACGTACACATGAGTAACGTTTCCATTATTCAAAAATCATGATTGAAAGAAGGTAAGTGTTATTTTATCAAACCAAATTTAATATAATATCATAAATATCATATTATTTATTTAAATACCCTTACATTTACCATTTATTTTATGGGGCGATAAAAATGAATCACATCGCTTTGTATGGAGGTCATTCGTTGTATACACAAACAGCGTTATCATTTATTCAATGGATAGTATGGAAATAAATTATATAATATATTTATTTATAGAATTATTAATAGGTTATTAATATCATAAATAAAAAATCAAATTAATTCTTTTTACCTACCATGTAAATTGGAATAGAAAAATGAATCACATCTTTCTTCAGGTGGTAGTCTGCCATACTCGGGAACTACATTATTATATTCGTTAAAGACTAGAAACTAAGAATTTTAATGTGATATTATAATTAAATAAGTTTAATTATATCATAAATATCATATATTTTTATTTTATACATAATTATATTCATCCATGATAATTAGAGATAGAAAACGAATTATGTTGGCTCGCAAGGTGGTAATTTGTCATACACGTGATCAACGATTTCGTTTCTCATTTGATGAAAGTGAAGATGTATTAAGTGTGTTCCATTAACATAAAAACTTATCATTTTATTTTATATAATTATTTTTTTATATCATTTTTGTAATAATATTTTTAGGAGGTGTAATATGAAATAAAACAAAATGCTCGGTTAAGAACGATAACTCTTCTTTGGAAAACTTCTTTACGATTTCACCATAATCATTCCAAGGTTGGATTTTTTATAAAAACAATCCCCTAATATATTGTTAGGGAATTAATAACCGTATTTATTCAGATATATTCCAAAACAATGAGTTTTGGAATAGTGAGAATGATATGAGTTTGGGTGTTCATTTATAAGTGAGAAAGATGTCACATTTGGAATTTTTGAAAATAAATTATTACACCAATGTTTTTCACCAGCTATAATGATTAAAATTGAAAAAAAAATCAACCCTTAAAATAGATAAGGTATAAATATAACCATGAAATTGTAGTTGAAAATTTTTTGGGTCACTTTTAATCCTTATATTTTTATTTTATCCATCCGGTAAAACCATTTTCACATTAACCGTAATAATTAATTTTTAATATTTCAAATATTCATTATGATCAAAAAAAATAAGTTAAAATAGTTTTTAGAAAAAAAATGGTTTTTAAGCCTAATAAAAAACATGTATTAAACACTAAAAAAAGATAATTCAAATGTGATTAAATATATTTAATATAACTTAATAATACTTATGTTAATTTTAAATCAAATTAAAATAGTAGCGAGTATTTTAAAATACTTAATTTTTAAACAATAAATGATAATTTTATAAAAAATGTTATTTCTCACTATTCATTGAAGAAGAAATATTTTCCAAAAAACACCCCAAGTTAATATTTATATTATTATTTCAAAAATTAAGACCATTTTATCAAAAAAAATTCTAAAAGTTGAATAAAAATTAATTATATTATGTTTTCCTAAAAATAAATAAAAAACATTTTTTGAGGAAAGCGTATTTTCGATGAATAAAATGAATTATCATAAAATTATGTGAATATTTTATTATAATTTATAAATAAATTTATATTGAGTAATACCATTATATATATTTCCTATATTTTTTAATCATATTCATACCTTCTAATTTAACGGCTAGGTTGAAATCATCATGTTTAAATGATAATATTTTAACAATATGTCATGGTTCATTTAAAAATATTGTTGTGTATTGAATAAGATATAAAACATAGTGCTATATTAGAATGTCAGGGTGTTATAATTGAATTTTTGAACTAAATTCACTTGTGGGAGTTCATTATTTGGATTTTAAAATGGCTTATTTGAGATGCATTCATATGATTAAATATTTTAAAGTGACCCTATCCATTTATATAAAACTAGTGGGTTGTTTTTTAGAAATGATAATAATGGGAGTAGTTTGGAATGGATGAATTAGGTGGTATTGTTTTCTAAATGTGTCTGTTCAGATTTCAAAAAAACATAGAAATTTTTTTATAGATGTTATCAAATTATTTTTATTTCTATAAATTTATATGTGAAAAAGATTACATTCTAGATTTATTTTTAAACTGGCCTTAATGAATTGAGTTATGAAACATATTTCATAGTTTTGATGGGTTGGAGTGACCTAATGGGATTTTTAGACCACACATACATATTTCAAGTTTCATATTCTTAGTTGGACCCAGTCATGCTCATCTTTGGTGATATGCATATATTTGGATGGTGTTGATCAATTGGGGGTTGCATGGAGACGGATCGGGCTCACCCAAGTTAATCTATTATATTTGTTTTATTTATTATTTTTTATGTATACCTTCATACGTATTTTTTAGGATTATATATACATATATGAATATATATATATATATATATATATATATTTGTTGGATCATTCTATTTTGTTATTAATTTTATAGAATTTTATTTTATTTTGGATCATGTATTTCTTTATTTTCTATTGTCATTTATCTCTTTTTTGGTTGAAATCATTCTCATAGGGATTCCTATGATTCCCATGCACTGGTTTCTAAACAATGGGGATCATTAATGACCCTTTAACTTATAAATAATCAGGTTGCGATCCAAGGTATGGAATCCTGATATAGTTCTCTATAATATCCATATCTTCTTCCATCAAATGGGAAACGAAGATGTTATTCGTGTGTCCGGTGGACTACAGCAACCTGAAAAAAAATTATTTGTTTTCAATAACCACCTATTATGGATTATTTTAATTATGGATTTAATTATTATATATATGATTTTAATTACATATTTACAATGCTTTAAAATTAACAAATCAATGATTTTTTAACTTTTTATACATTGAAAAATGACGATGTTCTTCATGTGTACGTGTGTATTTCCACCTCCAAGAAGTGATGTGATTTTTTTCATCACTACATCACATGGATGGTATATAAAATTATATTTAAATAAATAATATGGTATTTATGATAGAATTATCACTACATAATGATAAGATAATATTTACTTTCTTTACATTGTGACCATTTAAAAATAGAAACAATACTCATGCATACGTACGGCATACCATATCCATGATTGTAACATAGTTATTTTTTCATTACCATATTTGATATTTCATTTTAAAATTATAATTGATGTAAAAAATGATAATTATTACATGGATTAAATTCATGAGTAGATGTATTAATTATCACATTGACCATTTTCAACCGATCAAATTCATTTTGGATATATGATCTGGATATCATCAAAACGTATGGAGTGAACAATATTCATTAAGTAGTTGATTATAACATAGAAAAATTAATAATAAATTCAAACAAATTATTAATAAAGTAAATTGTTAAAAAAAAATATTATTCTAGAATATAAATAACGTGTGTGGTTAGTTGGACTCAATTTGAAGGATGCATTAAAAACTTATTTTATATATTTTATTAATTTATTTTCCAAATCCATTATTCATATCAATATTGCTAAAATTATTTATTGGTTGTATATAAATATTAAAAGATATTTTATGTCAATTATCACTTTCTTTCAAAGTTTTTAGATAGGAATATTTTCACATGTTTGAAAGGGAACGTTTTAAATTTATTCAAAAATAAAAAAGGATTCTTATATTTTAACATATATGTTGAAAATGGGTTTTTCTAACCATTGTGACCATTATTTTGTGTTTTTTTTTTCTTCAAAATTTTTCATGTTTTAATGAATAAAAAACTCTCTTTCCTTTTTCTAGCATAAATAATCAAAAACAAGTAATGATGGGTGTGCCCAGATAGCACTCCAATGCATTGGGTAATTTTTTTATCACTTGAGACAATATGCATAGGATTAAGGAGAAAATATAATCCACAATTAGACTCTTTCAAACATGTGATATTACCTTATAAGTTATCCTACACTTAATATTAGGTCATATTTTGTTTCTACAACATTTCTTATATTTACATTATCTTATGTTACCATTTTCTTATGAAGTTTTTTATAAAAAAAATTGGTAAATGAAGATAATTTCATGTGTAAGTAAATGATTATGTGAGATCAATGTTTATAATGTTAAAGTAAAAATCTCTTTTATTATTCCACTATTCTTAAAATAGGCTAATACGTTTCCTTCTTATATTATTTCACATACTAAAATTTTTTTTCCCATACTATATTTTAAAAATATAAAAGGATTTTAAAAAAGAGTAAGGAAAAGGATAAGGTCAAGATAAAAATTGTGAAGATATTTCATAAAAGGAAAACAATTTATATCATAGAAGTTATTTTTGTGGGGAAAATGGATACTAAGTGGAATTTTCCAATTTTTATGTAATATTTATTTACATAAGGGTGATTCCCTAATTATCTGAAAATCTAAACAAAAATATCCTCAAATTTAATAAAATTAATTATTCACCTAAAACTCCTTATTATGTCATGTGTATGGTCAGGTCCTTATAACATGTGCATTGTTTCCACATGGTTATCCAAATTTTTCAGCACAACTATGTTACTCATTAGTGTATTCCCATTATTATGGGCATAGTTATTGCACTGTTTTCTAAACCTTGTGAAAAAAATGTGTGGATCTCCAATTTGGATTGTATCATGTTCACAGTTGGTTCAATATTTGAAAAACAATGTAACCTCACCATGTGGTGTGTATTAAATACTCTAAAATTAGTTTTTAACTCGAATATACACCCTAAACCCTTGTTTTTATCTTCTCCTCCTTAAATCTCAATCTCTTCTTCTCTCATAGGAATCCTTTGAGATTTCTATAGATCTAGAAGCATGTTTTGATGAATAAATGTTTGTGGGATCTCTGAAATCGATAGTAAATCCATGTTCCTTCTTTTCCTCTGTATATCTATTTATATCCTCTCTCATTGATCTATATATAAAATTAATTATAAATATATATCTATATAATGATGAATATTTTGTTGATATTTTGTTGGGATCTAATGAAGGTAAGGATATTCAAGTAGAAATCTATAATTTTCATGTGGTATTCTCTGTTTTATTTAACCATTATGATGTATGTGGATTATCTTATAATTGAATTATTTAATAACCTTAAGTTATGATGTTTTAAATCACTCTCATTATTTTTGGAAAACTTTATTGGTTTTAAAACATAAATATTTAGTTTTTAAATTATTCACATAGGTTTTTTGATAAATTTATTAAAATAAAAATGGTTTTCAAAATAAATTCTATTTGTTGAGAACATGTCATGTGTGGTTGTCATGATTTTGTGAAATTTCATTATAGAACCTAGTTATTTCATAATTTGGGATATTGATAATGAGTAAAATTGTAGATTCTATTAGGTGATAACTTATTGATGGGTAGGGTCACTATCCATGAGCATTGGGGATGTCAGTGGGAATTCATGGGTATGTAATTTTTGGAATGGTGATGCCAAGTGGATATGGTTTTGGAACTTTTTTAATTTCTTTGATATTCAAATGTTTTATAACATTATATTTTTATTTATATGTGTGTGAGAGAGAGAGAGATAGAGAGAGTTATCTAATTATTAATCCTAGTGGAGTGCGTTGGGAAGTCTCTAGGGACTACCTAGTGAGTATTTTACTCAGAACCTACTTGGGAACATTGGTGTATTTTCAGATATATTGTAATGAGATATAGGTAAAGGAATGGTGTCATACATATCGAGTGATGCATCATGATACAATGGTATTAGGATGTGGATTCAGATCTTGGATCTTAGTCGGAATGATTCTTGTTTTATGTCACATTGGTTTATTTGAAAACAAATACTTTATTGTGTCTATGTGGTACATTTTTATTTTGTCTGGTGCTATGATATTGTCTTTATAGTTTGACTTATATTTTATTTTTGTACATATATCATGTTGGATTGTTTTTATTTTTATATTCCTACATAATATATTCTCATATCTAGGAAAATCAGACCCCAATGATATTGTGTTCCCTTGTAACATTTTTACTATCATCGATATCCTAGGGATTTCACCTATACTTATTAGCACCTCATCCTCCTTCCAATCTAATGGGTCGGGTATAGGATATTACAAATTGTATCCATATTGGACAATCATTCATCTCAAGATGGTATCTAGGAGAAAAGAAAGTCAAAACTTGAAATGTATATCATAAAAATATTTGGCTAAACTCTTTATATTGAACATCAAGTTAATTGGGTGTTTAGTTAAAAAAAGTTTTCCAAGAAACTTATAGGTGTGCATTCATCTCATCGTCATGCATTTAGTATATGAGTGTATCATATCACGCATAAGTGAATGATAAATCGCACTCTAACTACCATATTTGTCTTATATTTTATTATTTTTTCAAATTTATTATTAGAATTGTTTCTTTTGAGGATTTTAAAATATAAAACCTTATATTTGGAAATGATCTTGGTTTTTATATGTTTTTTTGGGATATTTAGAGAATCGAATTAGTTTACTGATTAGAGAACCCATGATAGGAATAGGCTAAGAATGTGGTTTGACCTAAACCACAATAAAATCATCAACTCATATAAAGAATAGTTTTTTATTTTCGATCTACATATAGTGGAAATACGAATCTGTATCTAAGTCAAAAAAACACCCATTTAATTTAAAAACAAAATGCACTATTATTTTAGGGAGACACTACTAGAACAAGAAGTTTTATGGATGGGTAAGATAAAATGAATTTTTTATTTATTGGTAACCCTGTAATAAATGAAGGTGAAGATAGAGGTTTAAATGTTTGATGATATTTCTAGGTAGTGGTGGGATATTATTTTCTAGACTAAATATGAATAGGATCTCTAATGTTTAGTATTTGAAGTGTTTTTCAAAAAAAATCTTTCCCAACACCTACAATATCACAAGGATCGTATATTTCTTTATCCCAATGAAAGAAACACTTTCAATTATGATTTATAATTCTCAATTCATGATGTTGATTCATTTTACTCCTGAAGTTTCCATTATTGATCACTTTAATGTGAGGATATTTGATATAAGACTGTGACCTTACATACACTTCATGTTGGTTGTATTATATATTTAAAACTGTAAAGAGATTGTGAACATGGTGATAGCAGTAGAAAAGGATATATTTAGATCCTACATTGGGGGAAACACTTTTACCTACATCAGTACATGTGGGAACTCTAACATAGGGTTAAATAAAGAGATGAAGAATTATTATCAAGTTCAGAAAGAACTAAGAAACTAGCCATATGGTTCAGTGCCCTTTCCACCTAACTATAGTAATTATTCAATATGTTATCAATGAGTATCTCATGAGAATATTAAGTGAGAATATATAGATCCTCTATGTTAATTATAAACTTTTTAGTAGCTAGGACATCTAAAATGTTTTTGTATGTAGACTCTGAGGATGACTGGTGGAAATGGCTCGAACATGTGACAATATTCTTATGATCTTTTATATAGATCAATATTTAATGGAAATTTAACCTAGAAATGAGTTATCCATGGTCAATGTTGTATCACATTAACTCTTCAGTAATTATCATATCCAAAGTAGAGCACTATATAATTGGAAGCCACACCTACTAAATAGTTATATAGTATCATGAAAATAATCACGGAGGATCAATATGGTATTGTGATAGTATGAGCTACTATTATCTTAAACTCTACCCTTGTGAAGGAACTATTTTATATTTTAGTTTTTCACTCTTTTATAAATTTTCGGGTTGTGAACCATATGGTATTTAAAGTTTAGTTGATGCATCATGTCTTGAAACTTCAAACGCCTCTCATCTAATGAGTTGGTTATGCCTATAAGTGTTAAATATGCTTTATAACTGTCGATGAGGATGATTTTTTTTGGTATTTTTCTATTATTGAGATGGAGATTTATTACCTGATTTTTGGGAATTGATTTTTGGACGTCCTTCATAGCCCACATTGACTATTATATGGGGAAGGTTAGTATCACATCTTCCAATGGAACTGAGAATCACATTAAAAGATATTGGGATAAAATCAAATCATAGCAGGACCATTAGTACCATTCAATGGATATATCTCTTAACAATTGGTTGAAGTTACTTTGGATACTATTGATGAATTAAAACATAGAGATTTTCCAACTCTTTTGAATTAATTTCAAGAAATATTCCTCAATAATTTCATTCGGTTTCCACCTAAATGAGAAGATGAATTTATTATTGATCTATTGTTATGGTATAGTCCTAATTATAATTTTTATTATAGGTTATAACAAATTGAATTACGAGAATTAAATTTTTATCGAGAATAGTAAAAAATAAAATTATTCATTCAACCTAATCCATATCTATTGGTAGCACCTATTCTTTTTTCCAAAAACATTTGATAGAACTTTATTTCCTTATGGGGATTATTATAATCTCAACCAAGTTGAAATAAATAACTTATATCCTAATACATGAATTGAAGATATTTTTTATTAAATTAAGGGATAAAAATTGTTCTCTAAGATTGATTTATGATCATCATACCACATACGTCAGGTTCAGAAGGAGAATATTCTGAAGACAGATTGTTTGATTCATTATAGTCAATATGAATATGTGGTTATGCCCTTTGGTTTTACAAATTCACTATTGGTCCTTCTAGAATTTATGAATCATATTTTTAAGATTCATATTGACTACTTTATAGTGGTACTATGTGATGATACTCTAGAGTATTCTATGACTAAGGTTGATCATGAATAACACTTGGGAATAGTGTTGGGTATATTTTGCAAAAATCACCATTATATTAAGCTTTAAAAATTTTATTTATAAATACAAGAGGTATATTTCCTTGAAAACATAATTTTGGAAAGAGTATTATTAGTATATCATGAAAATGGGAAAGTTTTCATCTCTTATAAACCACTCAATAAAGTCTTTGAGATATGAAGTTGTAGGTTTTGGGTGCATTTGATGTGTGCGATGGGTAGTTCCCAAAATTTCTTTTTTTTCATGATTGATCATCAATCCAAGATCTATATGATTTTTAGTCATCAAGATAAATGTAATTAAAACAAATACAGACAACTTTAATAACACCAGAACTAAGAGAGGGGGGTCAACACATATTTTTTATAATTAATATAATTTGATAAATAATTGCCTCTAAGGAATTATTTCTTCAATGATGAATCAAGAAACAGATATACGGCACACCATCATTGTGTTATAGAAACCAAGTGTATATTTCCTCTTGTTATGATCCACATGTGTTCCTAGAATCTCCATACATCATTGAAGGAGTCTCCGGGTTCTAACACAGAATATCCTTACCCTTGCATCATCTAGCTTGATCCCATCGAGAATCGCTTACAACGTGTTCTCTTTGATCCTGTGGAGGATGATTTCTCACCATTCTGGAGATAATTTTTTGAGAAAGTGAACCCTCTAGGATTTATAGGATCCTCCAATATTTATTATGTGCAACTGAATTACGTCTTGAGAAAATAACATAATTGGGAATTTATATTTCTTACGTTAAAATAAAATAATTTCCCAAGTTCCCTAATTATTTATTCAAACCTATAAAAAGACCATGTCAAATAATAATATTAATATAATTATTTTCCGACATGCGCTGAACTTTAAAATTACAATTAAATATTATTTAATTAAATAATATTCAATACTAACATTTCTCACTAGGCCATTAAACTCAATCCTCTATTCCTCCAAAATATTTATGAGGCATTGAATAATTTATATTTATTTATTAAATAAATATAACTCCATTATTCACTAGAAAATAAATAAATATTATATTCACTGAATATAAAATAAATATCTATTAAATATCCCACTCAAAATATATTCTCTCGAATAACTAGTGATTGAATAAATGTGATCAAGCATACATGAATAATTATTAAACCACGTATGAGAATAATATTTATTAAACTTCTAAAATAATAAATAATAATATATTATTTAACATATATTCTAGATACACTTACTGTGTGACCCTCTACGCATTTTTCTTAGTGTCATTAGGCAAAGCAACAAAAATTCCCTGGTTATCACATGCCATAGAACCCATAGAAAAATAATTTAATGCCAAAAATATATGTCAGCTCATATGAATGATTATCATGTAATATAATCTCTTTATCACAATATCTATAATCGTGTAGGTTGTATGTCAATTCAATCAACCTTTGTGCTCAATATGTATTTATTTGAATTTATGGAAATAGAACTTGTCTATAGAACAATAGGTTCATGGATTTATTTAGGCTATATCATTTCCATCAAAGGTCCTAAGATATTCACTTCCATTAAATAATGAAAGGGATAAATCCTTTCTCATATTATTCATTTCTGCAATATTAATCATGACACACCTTGTGTATCCTACGTCACCTTTAACATTTTCCATCATGGTTATTATTAATACATATTTGGATGACTCATAATACTCATTAATAATAATCTTAAAGTCTAAGTACCAATACACACATCCATATATAGGAACATCCAATGACACATAGAAATGTGGATTTCTTACTAGCGGGTATCATTCTCATAATATTCATACTGGATATTTCAATTGGAGTACACCCTTAAAAGATTCCTCAATGTTCTATGAGTCTCCACCCTTGATATCATGTATCATTTTTGTCCCTCCAGTGAAATTATCAGGCTATAGAAAAAATATTAAAAAATAGTGTTGTAGCATTTCCGGGTTCTCCTCATTGTAGGGAACTACTAGGACCTTTTAGTGTGACAACTACTCTTAGGAAATTATCACATACAATGTTACATAAAATAAAAATTGTGATGTGATAAATAATTTATTAATATTCAAAATAATGAATGAAACATTATCATAATGTACCAATAAGTTAGTTATAGGGAACCAACTCCAACAGACTCCAACTTTCACTATATCCAACTTCTAATAACCATTAGTATGCCAGCTCTCACAAGATAATAATGATTCTATTAAGATAAAATTTAGTCAATGGGTCCACCACGTTCTCTTCTATGGGTACTCTGCTTACTACAACTTCACCCCTCTGATAGAAATCCCTCCAGAGGTGACACTTCCAGAGTATATTCTTTGTTCGTTTGTCTGAACTTGGATCTTTTTCAAGATACACCACTATAGTATTATAACAATACAATGTGATAGGATCATTACTTCTAGGTATCAAATCAAGATACTATAAAATTTTCCAAATCCAAATGACTTCCATGGCTACATGAGAAGCAACTATATACTTGGACTCTACTATAGAATTAGTGAAAATGGGCTTCTTGATCTCTTCTAGCTCACAGCTCCTCTGTTGAGACAGAAAACATATCCTGATTTCAACTTTATATCATTTGGATTTATCTGAAAACCAACAACATTATAACCCCTGATGACCATCAACTCATCACCACCATACACCAAGATCATATCCTTAGTTCTACTCAGACACTTAAGGATAGCCTTAACAGTATTCCAATGATATTCTTTTGGATATTTATGATATCTTCCTACTATGATCAGTGCATATGAAACATCAAGTCTAGTACCTAACATGGAATACATGATTGGTCCTATCACTAAAGCATATGGGATATTACTCCTTCTCTTTCTATTGTTGTGTCTGCGGACACATTTTCTCAGAAATATGTAAACCATGTAACACTATAACCAATACCCTATTGGATTATTCCATAATAAATACCTTTAGTATCTTGTCAATATATGTACTTGGACTTATTCCAAGCATCTTCTTGGATCTATCATGAATGATCTTGAACCCTAGAATATACGCTTCTTCGACTAAGTCCTTCATACAGAAACACTTGTTTAACCAGTCCTTAATAGATTGTTAGACTGGTATGTCATTTACAATAAGTAATATGTCATCAACATATACTATTTGGATAATGAATGCATTCTCAATAAACATATTGTAAACACAGGGATCAAGTTAAATATTAATGAAACCAAATTCTTTTATGGATTCATCAAATTGAATATTCCATGACCTGGATGCTTGGTTCAATCCATAGATGGATCTCTATAACATGAAAATCCATTTGGCACCACCTGGAGTCATAAACCCTTTTGGTTGTGTTATATAGACATCTTGAAGAAGGTTCCGGTAAAGGAATTTAGTTTTGACATCCATCTAAAAAATCTCATAGTCATGGTAATCTGGTATATCAAGTATGATTTTGATGGATTTAAACATGGTAACTGGTGAAAAGGTTTCATAATAGTCAATTCGTTGATGTTGTTTAAACCCTTTAGCCAATAGCCTTGTTTTATAGGTACTTACATTACCTTCCATGTATGTTTTCCTCTTTAATACCCATTTATATCTGACATGCTTTAAATTAATTAGTATATCGAACAAAACTCAAACTTGGTTCTGATAGATAGAATCCATTTCATAATTCATAGAATTTATCCATCTTGTAACCTCTGATCTCTCTACTTCCTCCTTTTGTGAGATAGGTTGATGATTTTCAACTAATAATGAGCCACCATACTTAGTGACTAGAAAACCATATATCTCTGGTTCTCTTCCCTCTCTTATGCTCCTACGTAATACTTGTGTTTTAGGAAAAACTTCTTCCATGGGGGCTTGTGGAATCTGTTGCTCTACCAACTCTTGTGCATCTTGAGCATCAACTTCATCGAAGTTAATCTGTACCCTAGTATCCTTTTTTATAATGGTCTCCCAATCAGGAAATATGCCTTATCTGGTGATAGTCACTTTCTTTTCTGAGTAGTTTTTAATCCAGTGTCCCTTTATTTCCTTAGCATACACTATAATGATACACTTCGTACCATGGGGTTATAGTTTGTTCCCTTTAAAGTCCTTAACAAATGAATCATATCCCCATACACATGTGTGCGATAAAATGGGTTTCTTTCCACTCTATATCTCTAATGGAATTCCATTTGCTACTTTATTTGGTATTCATTTTGATGTGTATGTCACAGTTTGTAATGCATATGCCCAAAATGATAATGGAATATCTATATGACTCATCATTTACATTAACATTTCTAATAAGTTAACGTTACTACTTTCACTAACACCATTCCACTATGGTGTATAAGGTGGAGTGAGTTGAGATAGAATCCCAAACTCCCATATAAATTCAAAGAATGCTTGGTTAAGATATTCACCTCCTTGATCTGATTTAATCTTATTTATTTTTTAACAAGATGATTCACTACTTCATTCTTGAATTACTTGAATTTAACAAAGGAATTATACTTATACCTTATATAGTAGATATCTCCAAATCTACTCAAGTCATCAGTAAAAGTTATGATGTATGAATATCCACCTGTAGCTTCTATTATAAATGGTCCACACGCATCAGTGTATACCAATCCTAGAAGTTCTATGGCACTTTCACCCTATCCATGGAATGGTGTATTGGTCATTTCTCTTTGTAAACAAGCATGATATCTATAAAGTTATCAGAAGAGTCTAAATAACTATCTTGATAGATATTTTTCAAACTCTTCTTGTTTACATAACCCAGAAGATGATTCCACAACTGGGTGTTATATGATTCATATGAATATGATTCATTATCAATTTACAACACTTGGTTTCGTTATTTAATACATAAAGACTGTTATTTAAATGTTTCATACCATAATATATGTTTTCCTTATAAAAGAAACAACTTTTATTTGAAAATTTTAAAATAAGTCCATCTATATCTAAACATGACAAAGAAATTATGTTCTTGGTAACTATAGGTGTATAATAGAAATCTATTAAAACCAAAATCGTTATTTTTGGAAGTGAATGTTAGAAGTCACCAGTGGATAGTCCATCCAGCCTCACTCCATTTACATCTCTCAAATCCACCTATCCTTTGTAAATCTTTCAAAATATACATGGTTCCTGTATTCGGATACAGATGTGAGCACCACTGGCTTTATCTAATACCCAATGTGTATAAATGAAAAGATTTCACACAATAATGAATGAAACTTTATCCTCCCCTTTATTCTAGGTGAAGTTCCTCTTCTAGTGGCTTGGATTATCACCTGAAAAACATACTGCCTACTTTTCCTTACCCTACTTCTAGATCTTTTTCTTCTTGAAAGGATGGTGCTCAGGAGCTTTAGACTATTTATAAGTATCGTTCCCCTTTTACATGTTCTTATTTTTCTTGTTCACCATAAGGATTGTGGGTTTATCATTCCTCGTGTCCTTATCCACATTTAAAATCAAGGTCATAAGTTTCAAAATACTCTTCTCACAATTTCTCAAATTGTTATTAATAATAAATTTGGATAAGGTCTTGGGCAGTGATGAAAGTATGAGATCTGTATACAACTCATCTGGGAATTTAATCCCTAAGATGTCTAGGTGTTCAGTACATCCAATAATCTTGACTACATGAGTCCATAGTGGTGAAGACTCTTCAAGCTTAATTTTGATCAAAGCATTGGAGATCTCATATGCCTCTTATCTTTCCTTCTCTTGATAGAAATCTCGAAGGTGAGACATCATGTTATAGGCATCCATATCCTCGTGTTTCTTTAAAATCACATTATAAATTGATTATATAAAGAATCATTGAATGTATGTATCATCATTCATATGTTTCTCATAAATAAATATCTCTTCATCAATTATCTCATTTTTAGACGCAAATAGTTAATGTTCTTCCAGCACATACAATTTTTTTCATGGCGAAGGGTGACCTGTAGACGTCTTTATCACTCTTGGAAGTTGGTGCTGATGAGAAGGATTCCCTTATCAAGTGTATATTGTTATAATATGTTTGATATCAATTTATTATTATTTCTAAAAAATAATATTACCATAATTTTAGTACTTTATCTGATAAATTTGGACAAATAAATATTATATTTATTAGTCTTCCATTATTTTATCGAAACCCAATATCCCTCACCATTGTCTTCAGAATATCCTATTTCTTGGGAATTCAAGTGGAAAGGATACATATTCCCATTCTCATTACCCCAACAATTGTTGGTCAAGAAACTCAAATGGTTTTAGGTAGGCATCCAAAATTCCAACTATATTAACTCAAAGTTCTTTAATCTGTTGAGTGGACTCCCCAATCCAGAAATCGTTAATTTATATTTCCTTGACCTTTGTCTCTCAATTACACCATGTCTTGATTTTTCAGTAAACCCTTGATGTAAAATAATTTAATTCAACTCAAAACCTCATGTTATAATTCTACGATAATTGAAATCACCCCTACTTTGGATAGTCAAGCAATTTGAACTATGGTTTGATTCTAACTGAAGTAATTAAAGGCTATACTGACATAATATTTTATTGAGGAATTTTATCCTTTTATACATAAATTTACAATTATTATCTTTATCACATGCTTGTTAATATTAAGTGGGATTACTTATGTGATTAACCATGTCTTGTATAATATTTTCGCATAAATAAATTTAGTTTAGTTCTATATTTCATCCTTGTTAATTCATTAATTATGTGATTATGACAAGATAACCATAATTAAATAACCATGAAAATTACATAAATAAAATTAAGGGTATAATCATGATCTTATTCAAATGGCTAGTTTATCTAGTTGTTTATAAACTTACCATTGACCTAGGGGAGAAACACCATGAACCAATTGAGGTTCATGTTTATACTTTTCCACCTATCCATCTTTGTAACTCCATGGATTAGTTTCAAATTGGATTAGAACTTCATACACCTCAACTAGCTTGGGATATTCATCCATTACAAATGAATTTTACTGACACGTAGGTGAGGGGAAAAGAGGTTTACATAAAATAAACCATGGGCACACTGGTCCTACATAATAATTTTGAGAGAAGGCATATAGGCTGACAATTTAATTTAATAATAAATTAAATGGAACCAATCACATACAAAATTTCTAGTAAAACTCATGATCATCAATATACATACAATGAATTACACATTTAATAAAACTATCATCCAATTATTTAATCATTATTATTTAAGTTAAATCTCACTCGAATCGTTTAATTATTATCTTTAATTAATCAATCCTTTTATATTAATTCTTATATGAATTTCCTTGAGAGTCACATCCATTATGATTTCGATCAAAATAAATTAATTCTTTTAAAATTAACTATGTACATAACTTCACCAATGAGGTAACATGGTGAATAACATCTGATTCTAACCAATATGTATTATACTTTTATACTATTTTACTCTTGTGACATATGGTATACTTGACTTATCAGGTACTTTCACAAAGTGAACTTTAAAGATGATTACAATAATTACATGATTTTTCAATCATGTGTTATGCTTCAATGCACATAGAGTAACATCTTGTAATACGAATCATACATGATATGTAGATCTGAACATTACATAGATATTAATTAAACATTTTAATATTTATGTATATTAAAACCTATCACATGGAATGTTCTATCTTTACAACCACATGCAATTACATGTCTCAAGGTTTACATAGTAAAATAAAGAAATTTTAAATCTATGTAACATGGTTTGAGTACAGGACATATAGATTTGATCTCCATGACATGTACATCTCTCACCGTATATCTGAGACACGAGTCTAGGGACTCGATGTGTAGTTTGTGCCTTAAAAAATTGTAGTACATAGCATGTCCAATGGTCCACACACCGTGTTAACTCTGTGTTACATAGTCATCTATCGGGTAGGTTTTGTATGGAATACGTGGCATGTTTCTAACCCAAATGGAGTACACATTATGTCCAATGGGCTTCACGGCATGTAGTTTGGCTAACTATGTACTATTCTATCCCGGTCAACATGTAGTGTAAGAATTAACTACTCCGTTTATCATTAATACACATGGATTGAGTAATTTCTAAATTAACTCATGTTCCATTGAACACAATTACAAGGAAAGTAACTCTAGTTACACAGAGTGTGTTAATATGTAATTTAGGAATAATACTTGGAACCTCTAGATGAGTTCCTAGATTTTATTTTAATCATAAAATTAAAGGTATCAATTAGATCTACGAGAAATGAAGGAGGAAGAAACAAATCTCGCAATTCATATTAAAAGAACGATTAAATTTGAATTGAAAACTAAATTATAAATGCATAAATCACCAAATATCATTAAATAATTATAAGAAATTATGTTCCCTGATATAATACCACTAGTAGGTTTCGAGCAAAGTGGAAGAATGTGACGGTGAATGCCCAACATTGTTTTCTGTCCTGTTTGATGATCAATCCAAGTTCTCTACGAATTTTAATCACAGTAATTAGTGTAATTGAATCAAATATTTAAAAAATAATAACTCTGAAACTGAGATAGAGAGGTTATCAACACAGATTTTTGATAATTAATTTAATAAAATAAAAAATTACCTCTAAAGAATTCATTATTTTTTTATGATTCTGGTGATGGATATATAGTGCACCATTGTTGAGTTATTGAAACCAAGTGTGGATTTTCTATAGCGATGATAAAAAACAAGTTACAAGAATCTCCCAACATCACTGAAGGTGTCTCGAGGTACTATCATGGAATATCCTTGTGCTTGAGTCATCCACCTTGATTGCCTTGAGAATTGCTTCCTAAGAATTCTCCTTGATCCAATGGAAGAATGTTGATCACCGTTCTTGGGAATGTTCTTAGAGATGAGGATCTCTCTAAGCTTGAGGGGATCCTCAAATATTCGTTGTGCACAACAGAATTAGGTCTTGATAAAACAACATAACTAGTTATTTATATTGATAGGGTTAAAATAAAATAATTTCCCAAGTTCCCTTATTATTTATTTAATCCCAGAAAAACCCCACCTCAAATAATACTCGTAATATCATTATTTATTAACCAACACTAAACATATGAATTATAATTAAATATTATATAATTAAATAATATTCAATATTATCATACCTCACCTGACTCTTAAACTCGGTCGGTCAGTCCTCCAAAATATTTATCAAGCCTCGAATTATTTCTATTTATTTACTAAATAAATATAAATGAATTATTCTCTAATAAATAAATAAATGTTATATTCACTAAATAAAAAATAAATATTTACTAAATATTTCGATCATAATATATTCTCTCAAATAACTAGTGACAGAATAAATTTGATCAATCATACATAAATAATTATTAAACCATGTATGAGAATAATATTTATTCAACTTGTTAAATAATAACTAATAAGATATTATTTAATTGAGATTCTGGATACACTTAGTGTGTGACCCTCTAGGCCTCTTTCTCAGTGAAATTGGTAGAATAAACCTAAATTCAAAGGTTAGTATATAGAAACATGCCAAGGAACCCATATAGAAATAAGTTAATGTCACAACGACATGTCACCTCATATGAACGCTTACCATGTAATATAATCCCTTTATCACAATATCTCTAATCAAGTAGGTTGCATGTCAGTGCCATTAACCTATTTTCTAAATGTCTTTCTTTGAAATTCCATAAATAGAACTTGCCTATAGAAATACATGGACAAGGATTTATTTAGGATATATCTTTTCCATCAAATGGCTTGAGATATTAAATTTTATTAATAAATGGAAGGTATAAATCATTTCTCCCATTATTAATTAATGCAATTTTACTGGTGACGCACCCAATGTATCCTACCTCAACACAAAGATCTGTTGTCTGGGTTTTCATTAATATATCTAAGTACATGACTCATAATACTCATAAATAATAATATTAAAGTATAAGGACCAATACAAACACAAATATATAGTAACATACAATGACAAAAAGAAATATGTATTTACTACTGGCGGGTCTTGTTATCATAATATACATACTAGATATTACCAAAGGAATGCACCATGAGAAGGTTCTCTAATGTCCTATGATTCTCCAACCCCAATAGTTTGTATCATTAGTATCTATCAAATGATACCATCTATATAAAGAACATATATTCAAGAATTGTGTTGTAGCACTTCTGGGTTCTTATCATTGTGGGGAACTTCTATGACCTTTTAGTGTCACAGCTACTCATAGGACAGTATCACATACAATTTCACGTATAAAAACAATCCTGATGTGATAAGTAGTTTATTATTATTCAAAACATTTAATACAAGTTTATCATAATTTAAAAAGAATTTATTTCTAGTTAACCAACTCTAATAGTGCTTTCCTCAGATTTACAGGTTATTACCAAAAAAAATTTCATGAATTTTCATGGATTTCCACTATAATGATAGATTTTATACGGAAGGGTATCTATTTAAATGGATATATGAGTTCTAAAAATCTTCAAAAGAGATTATGTATCAGCTTATATCATCACATATACTTACATTTATAATGATAGGATGAAGATATGTAGTATATTTTGATGCATTCTAGTATGGTTTGGGATATATTCTCATGAAGAGAGATCATGTTGTAGCATATGGGTCATCACAGTTATGTGTGAGTGATAATAATTAACTAATGCGTGGTTTTTAATAAGTTGATTTTGTCCATGACATGAAATCTTTGTGTCATTTTCTTTTGCATAATAAATATGTGGTGTTCACATATCACAAAAGCTTGAGATACATTTTTTCACAAAGATATTTAAATATAACGTAAAAAATATGGATAGAATACCTTCATATATTTGAATTTTACTTGATGTATACATCATGTAAAGGAAGTTCTATAACTAATGCACTATGTAGGAAGTCATATAGTCAGTTCACTAAAGAGGATTTAGATCAGTGGTAGCATATGCTTTCATAGCTTATAAGAATCTAGATCTTGTTGTGAAAGGTGATGTTTCAATTTATTTCCCATTTTTTTATTCCTCATTTTATTTAGAATGTTAAAGATGATTAGAAATCTGATCCTGAATGTCAATCCATGAGGTCAAAACTCAATAGTGTGGAAACCATTTAGGGATGGACATTAAAGGGGATAACTATGTTGCATTTTAGAGATTAGATTGTGTTTATCTTTGTTATTAGGAATAGTTATTATATTCCTACCACTACTCATGATAGGTTATTCTTCCTTATATTCAGAAGATTTATATGTAAATAAGAGAATAGTTTAAGTGGGTTGGAATAAAAAGAACGGTGGAAGAGTATATCATGAGATGTCTCACCTATCAAGACGTCAAGGTGGACCACCAATGACCATCTTTTATATTGAAATATTTACCTATAGCCATGTTGAAATGGTAGAATATAGATATGGGTTTTCTCACATGTATAATAAGAATGGTTCGAGACCGTGATTCCATATGGGTGATTTTGGATTGGCGCATAAATTATAATCACTTCATCCTTATTAATGAATCCAATATATTGTAAGACTTATCAAAAAATATTAATTCTGTTAGTTTTGAAGAATAATGGCATTCCAATTTCAATTGTTTCTGGTCAAGACCCAAGGTTTATATCTTGTTTTTGGAAATCCTTTCAGTAAGATCATGGAACACAATTCACAATGACCATAGATTAACTTCCTCAAATTGATGTCCAGTCTGAATAGATGATTAAAAATTGAAATATATTTTTAGATATTATGTTATAGATTTTGGAGGATCATGGGAGGATCATATACCATTAGTAGAGTTCTTATATAATAATAGTTATTATACCTCAATATATATAGCTCCTTTCGAAGATTTGTATGACTATAATTTTCACTCTCCACTTTTTTGGTGAAAATGGGTGAGACATCACTTATTAAACCTAGGATTATACATGAGAGGTTAAAAATGTTTCATATGATTATAATGATTATAGTGATGGATCAGAGTCATAAGAAATGATATGCAGTTCATCATCATATATCTTTATCATTTTATGTTAGTGATCATGTTTTCTTGATAGTATTTTTGAGTCTAGGGAATCATTTTTTCATTAAACATGGGAAATAGTATCATGGGTATATTGGAACTTTTAAGATACTAGAATGGATTGTTTATGTGGTTTATTTGTTGGTTTTACCACTAATATTAAACTTCCTGAAAATTTATTTTGTCTATCTCAATTGAAGAAGTACCAATCCAATCAAGGAAATATTATTATATAAGACCATATAGATCTTGATACTTGTACTATATTGATTCACATGATGACACCAATTTTGGAAGGAAAATATAAGTTCCTATATGGGAAAAGTATCCATGTGGTATGATTATTATGGAATTATGGTCCGACTCAGGATGAGAGATGGAAGCATGAGAAGGAAATGATGGAATGGTGGCTCGAGTACTTCCGAAGTGATTCTAGTCACTAACTTCATTAATATGGAAAGAAAAATGATGGGGAAAATATAACAGCCATTGTTTTAGGTAAATTATAATTTTATTATATATTTGGTAGTTATATACTGAATGGTTTGAGTTTTGGGAGTTTTTTATGGTTTTGGAGTGTTTTAGATGATATTTAAGGGTGAAAGTTTTGAGCATGGATAGTGTAAACAATGGAATATCATCATGAAATAGTGTAAGGAGTTTCTAGGAGTCATTGGTTAGGTGAAAATCTAGGAAAAGGTTTAGAAAATCTAAGGGTTTTCCAAGTGAAACCATATGGAATAGGTAAATTGGGGCACTAGCATGAATATAGTTTTCCAAACCATGTGACACAACTATACAGCTCCTTGGTGGATATACAGTAGCATGTGCATGAATAGTGCATGGTTTTCCAAACCATGTGAAATAACCATGGGGAACCGTACGTTGTATATAGTATCATGTGCATGGTTGGCACACATTTTAATAAACCATGCAGACTAACTATGAAATATGTATTAAATGCTCTAAAAATTATAGCTTAACTCGGATTAACACCCTAAAATTCTAATTTTTCTTCTATTTTCTTAAGATTTGAAACTATTATCCTATTCTAGGAGTCATTGTAAATTTATTTTTACCCATAATATAAAAATTTTGAATCAATGTGTGTTGGATCTCCAAGAATGAAATGTAAGTCCCAGTTCTAGCTTGATCTCTATACATCTACTCATCACCAACATCAGGGATCCATAAATATTATCTATTATAGATTTATATATATTTAATGATGAGTGTTTTTATAAGATATTATTGGGATATAAAGAATTAAATGGATTTCAAGGAAGGATCTAGAAGTTTCATGTGTCATTATCTATTTTCTACGACTATTGTGAGGTAGGTGGCTTCACTTCCACTCAACTTGTTTTAGAAATATAAGGCTTGATGTTTTAAATCATTATCCACTACTTCATCAGAAAAATCTCTTGGTTTTTGTACCTAAATATGTTTTTTGAAAGGATGAACCTAAGGTTTTGTTATATTTCTTAAAATAAAAATGTTTTTCAAAAGAAACGGTTTTTTAAGAACTTTTCAAATGTGGTTAGAGTGAGTTCATGAAATTAAATTGTGGTGCCATGCTAGATATGACATGGGGTCAGTGACAAAGTGGTACAGGGTAGATTTCCTCAAGTGATGACATAGTGATGGGATAGGTCATCACTCAGGAGTATTGGGACTATCATTGGGAATTCATGGGTGTGTGAGTTTTGTAATGATGATGCCAAGTTGTTATGATCTTGGAAACTATTTAATATCAATATTATAGAAATGATTTATAACTATATATATATATTGTTATGTGTGTGTGTGTGTGACATAAATTTTCATTTATATTATTTTTGTGTGTTGGGTATTCTTTAGGTATTACCTAATGAGTATTATACCCAGCCCCTTCTTGGGAACTTTGGTGCATTTATAGATGTTGTGTACCAAGATACAGGTAAAGTCAAGGTGTTGTACTTATCTAGTGATTAATTGAGATGTAATGTTCTTAGGATTTAGTGTCAGATCTTGGAGATTGGTTAGGGTGATTCTTGGGTGGATGTCATAGTGGTGTCTTTGAGTTCTTATTTCCTCTATTGTGTTATTGTTTTACCTTATTATTTTATCTGATACTATGATATTATCCTTCTTTTTTGATTTGTATTGTATTTATTTATATGCATCAAATAGTGTTGTTTATATTTGAATCATCTTATGTGGGATGTTATCTGCTAATGTAAAATCATCCTCCCAATGATCTTGTATACCTTTATAACTTGTTACCAGCATTTGGTGTCCTGAGGACGTCACCTAAGTATAGTAGCACCTCTACCTCCGTCTAAGCGAATGGGTGAGAGGTGGGATATTACATCTATAAACCAATTTTTCCTCCTCCTTTTTCACCAATATTTCCTCCAATTTATATTACTTTTTTATAGACACAATAAATTAGATGGAAAATATGACCATGCATGAGTGAATATAAAAATACCTTGAAGGATTCCCTAAAAATATAGAGAAATATGAACACCCACTAAAAAAACTAGATATGAAAAGGGATAAAGAATGAGGAGATGATATAATGTTATTATTTCACTTACCAATTTCTGTATAAGAAAATATCACCATAAAAAGAGAAACAACCCCAAAAATCTAATCACCTCATCATAATGAGAAAGATATATTTAAATTTATTCCTAAATAGAAACCCATGCCTCTCAACTCACCCTTGTTAATGAAAATTAGTATAAATATACAACAACATGAACTGAACATAATATTTATCTTCTACATCACTACTGGGTTTCCATAGAAAAATATCCCACACTCATAGGCTCATTAGCTATTCTATTATTTCTTCTTCATTGGGTCCACCTCTTATCTGAAAATGGGGTTGATGATCTTGGTATGTCACTGATTCAATTTTTCTAGAACAACCATTTATACCATGATAACCATTATGATATCATAACATTAAGATACATATATCAAACATATTATTTCATTATAAGTCCCTCAACTCACTAAGGGTACATTTGTTGATTGAGAGATTTCTAAACCAATAGGGGGAGGGGACCCATACACCATATCAAAATGAAGTTACTTACCCAACTATATTTAACAAAATGCCTTGTCGGAATTTAGATGATCCAAGGGGAACCTGAAAGTCGTTATTAACATTGAGGACTCATACCCTAGTCTCTAGTGTAGTCACAACACTACCAAGTTATGAGGACATTCACCTCATTGATTATGCATCGACTAAATGAGTACCTAACACCTTACACGCATTATATTTCCCTCCTTGTTGTCAAAACTAATGAATATTGGAATAGATAATAGTTAGAATACTCTTAGGTAGATACCCATTTCCCCTTAATCCCTTAATACTCCCATAATCATGATTAATGAATGAAATTGTCCCAAATTATACATTAATTGAATTATTAAGATTGAGGCATATTGGGGTCCAATGAATAACATCCTCCATCTCAATGCTATAGGAAAAAATCCCTCCATTAAGAAGTATATGGGGGAACAAATTCACATACATTGTCTTCTACTATGTGAATCACTTTCAACATATCTTTCCTTACAGGGATATCATAAAGAAATTTTCTTGGAATCTTCCACATCCATTACTATTTTAACTATTAAGTGATAAATATGAATCTCCTAATGAACTCATAAGGTTTTTTTCCCAACTATTATAAACTAAGGGTAATGTATAGTGACTATGAGTCCACTCTAGTGTGTTTTATTACCTTTAATAATTTACAAGGGGTTAAATTTGAAAAAAAAAATACATGAAAATGATCTTGAGTGGCCATAATAACCTATACTTTGGGTTATTTGTGGGAAAATATTCAAAATATAATAATCACTTGTTATATTCTAATACATGAGAGATAAAGGGAGAAAAACCCCAAAAAATGGGATTCATCGGCCTATAATGCGATGCTCATGGTATGCCTTGTGGTGATATAAAGGTGGAGGGAGTTGAAGCTAGGGTGCATGGACACTTAAACGTGGGTAGCGGAATATGGAGGTGGCACCACATGTACCACTTCCCATAGGGTCAGTTTGAGGTTAAACTGACTCATACCACATACTCTACCAATCATCCAAGTTACTTGTGGAGGCCTACTAAAGTTTCAGGTGATGTTACCACTTGGTCCATCGGGAAGGGATTAACCATATAGGTTTTTCTATATCCCATACTAGATGAATTTGGGTTGACACACCCATGATTTATTGCATCTTTATGCTATGTGTGGGAAATTTTATGAGCAACATAGCTAGCTAGACTGCACTGCCTCAACCAAAATAAAACAAATTCAATATATAGCCTGAAGGTGGGGATCATCCTACTTATAAATATCCTTGATTCCTATCATGTCAAGATCAATCACATTTCCAACCAAATGGCCATGGTGATTTCCCATAATTTCTCCCCTAAAAAAACCATATTCATCATTCCACTTAATCTTTAGGGTTGTGAAAAAAACCCGAAACCGAAAAAAAACAACCCAACCTAATCCAAACCACTCAAAAAAATTACATTATACAAGGTGGGTCAAATTTTTTTCATGGAGTCAGGGTGATTTGGGTGGTTAAGTTACTATTTTTAGTATTTGGGTAAACCTAAACCACCTGACCTAAGTATTAAAATATTTTATACATATAATTTTAACCTTTATTGTCAAAATAAATTAAATATAACTATTTTTGGAAATAAAATATATTATCTTTTGAATAATTATAGTAAAATATGGGGTTGATAAAAATTTATTTCTTTTGTAGTATGTTATCCATTGTAATTGTTAAATTGAAAACAAAAATTATTTTATGGATTAATAATTTTATATTTTCTTATGAATTATTATAAATTTGTCCAACCTAAACCTAACCACATTTTAATCTACATAAATACTATATGTTGATTTTTATTGAAACCCACCTATTATGGTGTTGGTTGTGGGACTAAAAATTTTTCATCCACCTAATATGAATTATGCGATATTAATCTTTAAACCAATTCAACCCACCTACTTTCACAGACTTACCTACTACATTGATTGATTCTAATAAATAATCCCTTTATTTCACAAGCATCCATAGATCCTAAGAAACATTTACACTATCCAAATCATTTAATCCAGCTGAAACATCCTTAATCTTTCACCCCACACCAATGTCTACAAGCTTGAAAATGTTGTTTAAACTGATCCCTACATTCCACCTAGGTTGAATTACATTATTTCCTTCAAACTAATGACCACTATGAAGTTTTATATAATTATATTCATCATGGTGTATTGGGGAGATAGAGGATTTGAGTGATAGATATAGATATAGGTATGTAGTGTGTGTGTGTGTGATGTGATCGTTGAGGGGGAGAGATGGTTTACTAAATTGAGTGGCATGAAAACCCTTTTTAAGTCACTATTATAAAAATATTGTAGTAATACACTATGTTGGGGTATAAGAAAAAGTAATAGAGAGGGTTTTGTGGCTAACGATGGTCTAACCACACCTTTATCATTTGTGCACTCGATCCTTAGAAGATCATAACATGATAAATAAAGTTTCAAAAAATGTAAAAAAAATAAATTATAAAAAATATATTCAAAGGAAGTAACATTCCATAAATTAATATAATAAATGAATCATATAGGAATAATGTAGTGGGAAAAGATAAAATAATGTTCAACATAGAGGGGGTCTCGTCATTTCTCCAAGACCTGACTTCACTCTGATAATTTAAACATATTTTCCCCACGTAAAATGAAACCATAGTGCTCCCTTATAGTTTGTATTAGTGGTGGATAATCCATGAGTAAGAGTTATTATAAAGATATTTAAATACCATATATAATTATTCCAAAACTACTGCTTAAAACCCATTAATAAATTATACCACTTTTTGATAAAACCCCACATCATGATAAAAACTCTAGTAAAAAAATTCTTATCCAGATATTCATTTAAAAGATTTCAAAGATTCATTTCGATCATGAACATGTGATAAAAGTAATTAATTCGTTAATTCATTAACCATATAAAAACCAACCTTCTTGAAGTCACACCAAACATCCATCCATGGAAAATTATCATGCCTTGAGATCAATGGAACACATAAAAAATTAAAACTGATGTTGTTTACTAGGAAAAAACTTATGATTTTACCATTTATGGGCTTAGGATTACAATACTCAGATATATCACACAAATATATCTTAAACCTCAACTAAACCGAATCAATGAACAATATGTGAAAAAAATACATTGAATGGACAAATAAAATCAGATAGTTCTTCTAAAAATCTAATGAAAACATAAATCAGGCACAAAATCCAAGAATAAGAGAAGTCATTCTAAAGTAAAATCACATATCCCTACAGTAATAGTAGTACCCCACACCCACTTAACCATAAATCTAGTGTCCCTTACATCCTAAAGACTTATATCCAGATGCTTTTGTCTCTTCTCATCTCATATACCACTTCATACTATAACTATAAACTAATTATATCATAACCACATTAACATGCACCCCACACCACAACCACATAATCAAAACCACAACCATAACCACATCTATAAGTAAAAAATAACCAAAACCAAATCTACCACCATAATGAAATGTGTTAGAGGGGGAGTAGTTGTATATGTGTTCCCATGACATCCAAGATATTGGGGATTCACATAGTACCCAAAACCTCATTTTGGAAACATTTAGGCTATATGACTCAAGTGGTGGAGCATAGAAATTAAAAAAAAAAAAAAATTATATATAGTAACACGCATATCTAATCCTAGGATCCATATCCTATAAAGGTCAATTTCACACTTCTATCACATACATCATCCCTTCCACACCATTTTTCCTCTAAAATTAACTACACAAAAGGAATATAGCCTATCAACCACACAATTTAATCACATCAACCATAATATTTTAGTTTATAAATTTTGAAATCAATCATTACATTTAATAAACTACCAAATTTCCATATAATTCAATTATATATTATTTATCCAAATTCTAACATGTTATTTATTTCTAATCATATACCCAATAAAAATTAATATTCTTAATAATAAGTTGACAACATATTATTTTAAGTATATTCAACATCATTCACAACACGAATTTATTCACTTATTCAATATATCCCTTTTTATATTCTTTAGTTTATTCTTTATATATTTATCTCATTAATCTAACCATATCAACCTAACTACATGTCCAAATTAAACATCTATTTTCACATGGTTAACATCATTGAATATCTAAAATAAAATCATAAGTCATATCAATCATGAAAAAAGTCAGAAACATTATATTTATATATAACATATACCACAACAACTTAATATCCCTCCTATATTTAGAGTTTACTTTATATAATTTGATAAATTGCAACTGTAAACCCAAAATAACTGAATCATGAAAATTCCCTATCAATAGTAATTAAAAAATGAGAGTTCTCAAATCACTTACCACAAATAAATTGTTGAATTACCACTCCATTGAAAAACAAAGTTCAATTCTCAAAATTCTAATTGAAATTAAATGGATCTATATTCATAAAACATACTTCAATAATTTTTCACATCTGTACATCAACCACTATGTCATAACCTAAAATGGAAGAAGAAGTGAAATGGATAAAAAATAGAAAATATAAGTACCTTTTCTTTGTGGATTTAATCTTAATAAAAATATTACCTAAATCCTAATGTATATATGATATATTTTTGACTTTATTACTCTTTATGAAATATGTATATCGTCTAATATAATATTTATGGCCAGCATCATTTTTTTTGTTTTTATAAGAGCCTCATTTCTAATATGATTGGAAAACCTTTACTACACCCCCCCCCCCCCCACCTCATTTTTTAATGGGAAAATGGGAAACCTAATAAACCAATAATAATCCCCAAGTCAATATAGGGATTTTAGGACTTGAGTCCCACCCTAAACTGACCATGACCTCATACAGAGCAGGAACTAATATATTTTTACACTCTATCCTACTCTTTGGAGGAGTATTTATCACCCATCTATATGCCTATTAGTGTCTCGTACCGTAGCTGTGCATGAACACCCTAGTCTTAAATCCTACACATTTTAGAAAATTTTTAAAAACCTTATTTGTAATCTTCATGAAAACCAAAAAACAAAACAAAATCAAAAATATAAAAAAAATGTGGTGACACCTTGATCCCAAATCTCAAGCACCCATCACACTTACATCATCACCTGATATGCCACCTAATAAGTTGACTATATTCCCACACACCATATTTACCCATGATACGATCCTACCTTGATGACTCAGGGCCTAAAAACCATTATCTCATGTTTTAACTAACACCTAATTGGAATATGCCTATAGTATATCATATTCATTGGTTTTCCTATAATAAGGAACTTCCTTAGGTTTGTTGTATAATAAAATATATTGATATCATATCATTATGGATACTATCATTAACTATATCATATTTTATAACATTAATATATTTTAATCGTTATGATATAGAATGATAATTTTATTTTATTGATAAAGTGTTAAAACATTAAAAATAAAAATTCCATTAAAAATTTATATAAATCATTCAATGATGAAAAACATTTCATATGATGAAAAATATGGACAATAAAATTCATTTATGATAAATGAATGCATGATCAGTTAATATAGTATAAGTAGTTCTTAATTTAATTTCATTTAGTGATATATTATGAACGTATGAGTAAATTCATGGGAGTCATAGAGAGTATAAATAAGGCCTTTATAAATGGGTCCAAGGCTATAATAATTAAATTCAAACTTGTGAGTGGAACCTATCAATGTTCTTTTCTCCTTCATAATTTTCCACCCAGGAGTTACTGGCATACCATGATTAATCTTATAACATTTTACATGAATATTCATTACATATCAAAAAAAATCACTCCACTAAACCTATATGATTATTGTTTTTTAGATTTGGTTTATAAAAACTTATTTTACAACATTTTTCACTTTTATACATAGTCTCATCACACTAGACCTCACTTAGAGACATAGCATATCTTATTCTCTTCTTCATAACTTGGGGAATAAAAACATAAGAAAGGGATGAGCTCAGATTCAAGATAAGGATTGAGCATAAGATATATCAATCAAAGATCATAATTGATCATAAGATGAACATTTGGGTATAAGAAATTAATCAGGATACATGAACATAACATAATGAAATAATACCCAACAAAACATAGATCATAAAACATGAATCATGACATAAGTCTTTTGGTATAACATATTAAGGAGTTGTAGGAGTTTTGGAAACATAATTCAGTGATCATGAGTCGTAAGAATTTGACACAAGTATATTTCCTAACATCCGAGTTTGTTATAAACATAATCATAGAAATCAAAACATATGTCAAGGTTAACCCCAATACATTCATCTAATAATGGTCTAGTCTAACCACCTAGTTATAACCTAAAGGAATTCGGAAAACTAATCATTCCCCACAACCTTTTAGACCTATGTTAACCTCCCAAAACACATAACCTTTCGAATTCATCTAACCACCTACACCCTATAAACTTTTTGACCTTGAATAATCATATGCATCCCATAACCATTTAAACCTGAGCTCACCGCTTGCATCCTATAACCTTTTATACATGCTCTAACCTTATATATCATATCATGATATCGTGAGATATAAAACATAATCCAATGAATTGGAAAGACATAACAGACCCACTAATCACATTATTCTAAACCATATATATGATTTCCACATGAACATGAAAAAAATTATAATCCCATCATATCTTAATAAACCTATATGAAATAAAGGGGTTTTATAAATATTTTATAAAAACATGACCATAAGTTATCTAGAGAAATAAGGGGGATGGTATCATTAGAGAATATCATTAGTGAATAAAAATAAATTTTAAAGGATATTGGCATAGATGAAAAAAACATTAAAAGAGAATTACAATATGTCTTTTAATAATAAAAAAAAATCCCTTTAAGTCTTTAATAAATTTTTTTTCAAAGAAAATAATTCATTAAACAGCGAGAATATAAATTAATTTTGAAAACATGTAAATAAATAAATAATTTTCAAGAAAACTAAAGAAGATGGTAGGTAAATTAAATTTTTCAAAAATTAGTAAAATAAATAAATTCATTTTGCACTTTTATAAATTAATTTTATCATAGTAGAAAATGACACGTATAGAAAATTTTAAAAAGATATACCTTTCAAATATTTTAACATAAGTAAAAAAATAATCAGAAAATAACCTTAAGAAATCATATATGAATATAGAAATATATTTATAAAACAAAGTAATGAATATAAATATAGAGGAGAAATATTCCTGACCACAAAATAATAAATATGGTTGACACCACTTATAAGAAATATTTCAATTTAATTATGATCCAAAGTTCATTGAACTGTTTATAAGAGATGTAAACCCAGATAATAAGTACAGGATAATAAAATAAGTGGTGTTTTAGAGAAAATGAACATACCATTTTCCCTTAATGGAAATTTATTCATTGATAATCACAAATTCAATGTGAGATTGAAAAATAACCATTCATAATTATGTAAATTTTTAATCAAGACACCTTAAAGAAGAAACCTTAGATGGATTTTTAAATCCCAAGAATTTTATTCAAAGTATTATAACATAAATTAATGGAAAATACATACACCACAAAAAATAAATAAGAGGTGGATATAAAGAATACCTCGATAAAAGAATATTCATATGGTAAACCCTTATGGATTTGGTAATGAATAAAGAAATTTATAATTAAAGAGTGAAAAAGAAATAGAACTTTAAATGGAATTAATTTAACTCCCTTTACCCCATTTTTACCTCATTTAGATATTTACAAAAGTAATTATTTTTTTTAATATTAGATAACCCTATTAAAATAATTTTTGTGTCATGATTCCAAATATCAACTCCATTTAATAAAATTATAATTATAAATTTGTAAAATATTACATTTAAATGGAAACATATAATATAAGGGAAAATAGTTTTTGTAGAAAAATAATATTTTAATCATTATGCTTTCTTATTCTTATTTTATATCAACTAATAATATTTAAATGATTATTATTCATAGTTTTTATACATATAAACATTATATTTTATTTTAATCATTATTTAACTATAATATATTTATATTTTTATAATTAAAATGCATAACACATAAAAACAATTTAGAAATTCATCTTTTAAAGCATTAAATGATTTTATTCTTATTTCAAAATAACTAATAATTAATGAAGAAATTTTTATTAAAAATAAATTTCATTAAATTTAAAAATCCAAATATTAGAAATAAAAAATATAAATAAAATCAGATAATGTATAATAAAAATACTTTTTAAAAATAAATTATTTTTTAAAAATGAATAATTATATTTTTATTTTGTGGTATGCCTTAATTATTTCATAGATGGTAATAATTTTTTTAACTAATAATTTCCTTAAGTTTATCAATAAATTTTATTGATTTTATTCTTTAAAAGTAATTAATTTAACAAAAATACATAATTACTAAGTATACTTGCTTCATAATCAATGATATTTTTCAAGTGGATTTATATCTATTAATTATAATTAATTTTATTTTTAATATATTATTTATAATTATAATTTATATTTTAAACTTCTAGATAAACTTAATGTATTTTAACTACCAATGATAAGTCCAAATTGGTAACAAGTATAAAGGTATTGTACCCAACTACTATATACCCTTTATTAATAATCATATGACAGCTTCATTAGCCCATTTACAATCAACAAATTCATCCCATCGTAAATTCTCAAATCACAATACTCATTCCTATAGTTTTCATTTTGGATTTTACACCGTGTTTTATCCTTTCAGGATGATTCTTATCATTATAGGTTGTTTTAGATTAATGGTGATTCTCAAGGGTGAATATGATCCTGAGGATTTCCTAGATGTGAAGATATTATTGATTTTTATTTATTGGACCATTATAATTTATGAAATTTACACATCCAAGATATGTATATTATTTGGTATGAAATAATTGGTACCATTTATTTTTGTTGTAATATTTCTTTTTTGATTTAAAAAATTAATTTTATTTTTACTCAAATGTTGTATGATTTTTTAATCATGTTTCTATTCATTAAAACAAATAAATCAATTAACTTAGAGAAGTAAAATGAACACACAAGTCTGTGATGCTACATTTCCCCCCACTCCTAAATAAAATTAATCATTGTATTTTTAATTCCTCTCATATATGAAAATTGATTTGTAGATTCTTAACATAAGCATGACTCATGATATAATTTATAATTAAATATATAATTTACTTCTATGGGTATGACTAAAATACACATTCATTCCCCTATATTATCCATATTATTATATTTTCATTTGTTATAACCTTTTGTAGAAAATATGCCTCCATATTTTTAATACTAATACTACCATTAATACCTCTAGATCATCTGTTGGTATTTTTTTCTCATGGACCTTTATTTAACATGATACATATGCTACCACTATGACATTTTTTATGCAATGATATCTAAATCATTTTTTTGATATGTCCCTATATATCACAAATCCTTCTCTAATGCAAGACAGTTTGAGTGCATGTGTAGTGACCAACCTTATCTTAAGTATTGTGAAATTTTATTCACATTCATCTTCCTATAATAATTTAACTACCTTTTAAAGTAACTTTGTTATTATATTTGATAATCATGATAAATTTCTCATAAAAATTGATAGTATCCAAAAAGAGCATGAAAATTATGGTTCATTTTTACAGTTTTTGGTTTGGCTTATTCATTAATTATCTATATCTTTTAAGAATTTATATATATGCACTTTAACATGATTACATGACCCAAGAAGGATAAATCTTATAGCTGGAATTCAAACTTTCTAACCATGGATTACAGTTTCTCCTTTCTCAAGGTTTCCATCATAATCCTCAAGCAATCATCGTTCTCATCCTTCCTCTAAGAATACCATATATAAAATAGCCACAAATTGATCAACCTAATATATAAATACTATTAATAATACCTATAAAGATATAGGGTGAAATTTTTACATCTAAATGGAACCACTATGAATTCATAGTGTCTATATCTTATAAGGATGGTATTATTGGGTATATCCTCTCTTTTAACCTTAATTAATAATATTTATATCAAAGGTTAATATTTTATATGTATTGATCCCTATTAAAGTAATCGAATAAGTCATCAATACAAGGGAGGGGATATGTTTTTAATACAATCTTTTCAAGTTCATGATAATCATTGTAGAGATTCATTGATCCATCTTCCTTCTTAAAAATAAGGATGGGGGCACCCAAATGTGAAGCAATTGGGTGTATAAAATAATTATCTAGATTATTATTGATTTACTTATTTAAATACTCTTATCTATTTGGATATATTTTATATGTATTATTTGATATAGTTGTTACTCTATATATGAGTTATATGGAAAACACAACCTCAATATATAAAGGGAGACCAAGAAACTCTTCCTAAAAAAATAAATATACTCATTCATAACCAGAATATCCAAAATAATGTTTTCACGAAAACTATTTTAGATTAATCCCCTCATAGTTAGGTATTAATAGCCATATAATGGAATTAATTTCCCTAGTTAATTCATACTCATCCTTACACTGATATATGATCATAGGTTCATTTTGAATATGAAATGTTATTTACTTATTATGGAATTGATATTCGATCATTGAAGAGAGAGAAAAATCATACCCAAAATAAAATAAATTTCAAATGAATTTTGAATAAGGATATTTTCAAGAAGAATGTTCCTATAAACATCAGTAGTAAAAGAGTTATAGACATGGGATACAACCATCCCACTACTTGGATTTTTCACTGAAAACTTATTATCGTTTGGGTGGTGAATTGATGATATTTGTAAAACTTATAAATATAATGTAGTGTATATAACTATAATAAAATTAAAAAAATATTTATTGATTTAATGATAAGTGTACCTTTCTCTAAATCATTTTCATACACCACATCAATAGTTGTGATTTCATAAGACTTTCATTTTTCCCATGTTTTAGGAGTTTACAAACATTGATTATCATTATTAATCATTAGTTTGGTGCACTATTTTGAATTATCTCCATAATCCTTAAAATTTAAGAATTTTCATGGGGAAGTTTATTTGGTTGATCATTATTTTCATTATCCATAACCCCTTAACATTTATGTGCTTTCAAACCTTCTCTCACATGTTGGAACCAATGATGTTATTTACTGTAAATGGAGTTTAGTTTTTTTTCATTTTCAATCCACAAAATGTTGATCAAGGATTTTCTAATAAAATTTATCTTATAGAATAGGAAAAAATAGTGTTGATGGTGACGTCGTTTCCTGGTGTTTGACAAATGTTTGGGCTCAAAATCCAGAGGAAGAGGTATGCATCGTGAAGGGTTGTTTTCTGGAATCAAATCCTCATAAATATGGTAAATTCATGGGTTTATTTAATACTAGGTTTCAAAAAGGTGATTTTCATGAGTCCATGATGAGTTTAAATTGTTCTCTATAATTATGAGAACAGGATAATTGCAAGTTCATGATGGTTTAATAGAGATCTTAGAGACAATGACAAATCTCAAGGGAGTTTCGTGAATGGTGGATCGCCAAAAAGATGTTTTTTGAAATATTATAAAAAATCATTGTAGGTGGTGAAGAATCACCAATTTCAAATACGATACATATTATTCTACCCCCACTTCATTTTACAGAAAAATAATCTGATAAATTCATAATCGATTAGATTTCGCAAAGGTAGGGAGATCCAAGAATATGGTTCTCTGTGTGAGTTTGGGCATCACAAAAACGAAGAGTTAAGTATTAAATAATTAAAATTATTCTAATTATTGGGTGCTTTTAGATGATTGGGTATTCGATGATGGCTCAATGATCTTCGCAAAGGCTGTTTTTTCCATGAATCCAGTTTTCTTCATGAAGGTTTTGAGCTTTGTGAAGGAGCTCTGGGAACAGCAGTTCTTCACATTAGGTTTAACTGAAGAGTGCCTTAAAAGTGCAACAAATAAGGTCTATGATGAAATAATAGTCTCATTCTAGTTAGGGAAAAATAAATTAATGATAATCCATTGAATATACCTTCAAGTTTATAAAAGAGTAAGGCTTTTTCCTAGAACAATGAGGAAGGAGGAGTCAACAAAGTTTTTCTAAGGGACATAGTGTCTTATCCCTAAAATATTATAAAGTAAATATACTTGGAATATAGTGGATATATATCAACTTTTTTATTTCTCATCTTCTAAATATTATGTGGTTTATGTGTGACCACTACACTATCATTGTATTCTCCTTGGACTAACCCTTAGTGGAGAACCAAGTAAAATTGTTGTGTTGTCTCTCTGCAAGTGAATGTTTAAATTATTTCCCATTACCATCAGATATATTTAATAGGTTAATTACAACTTTGGAAAAAGATCTATCAATTTATAAGAAAATTTTAATCCTTGATACACTCCCCCCCCCCCTCAGGGTGTTATGGGGTCCTTCAAGTGGTATCAGAGGGTACAAGTTTCTAGCATTAAATCTTTCCTCTTTTTTATCATGTAAAATTTAGTAAATGTTAGGGTTCCTCCTATTTTATGGAATAAACTTCCATATTTTGAATAATAGGATGAGATATTATATAATATCTCTTGGGATGGAATTTCCTTTTGACACTACACAAGGGATATAGGTCATTAATGAAATAGTATTGTATATGATTGATATAGATAGGAAAATTATTGATACATATGCTAAAACACAGAAATACCTTACTCCATCTTATTCTTATCAAATCTATCTCAAGGTGAAGAGTTTTAAATTAGACAAGTCTATATGGGAGAAAACAAAAAATATATATAAAGTTGATAATAAATTAAAGGAGGCAAAACTCCAAGTTTTTTACAACAGGTTTGATGATCTAAAAATGAATCCTGATGAAAATATAGATGCCTTTTTTAATCAAATCATCGATGTTGTTGGACCAATAAAAGTATTTGGTGAAGAAATAAAATAAATTTAAATTTTAAATAAATTTTTTAAAAGTATTCCACATCATTACAATCCAAAATTTTCAGCCTTTTAGGAAAGGTATTTGTTTAAAAAGTCTTTGGAAGATTTGTTGAGCAGTTTGATAGCCTATTAAATGAGATTCAAACCAGAAGATGAAACGATATGAGTTTTCAAGGAAATGGAATTCAAATACATTGAAAAAAATGAGATTTTAGGAGATAGTGTTGATGAAAGTAATGAGGAATATGAAATTATTTCCTTTTTTATAAGTAGTTAAATAGAGGAAAATGGGTATTTGAAGTGAATCTTCATCTGGACTATTTTTGTTTTGGTAGAGTTGGTCACATTGCCTCTCATTGCTCAAAAAAGTTTGACGATGAAGAAAGTGAAGCTAGAAACATGTTGAATCCTTAGAAAATGTTTTCTCAAAATGAAGACTTAAAATATAAAAATAAATTATAGAGAAATATTTTTGTCTGTAATGAAGAAGATGATGATGATAAATTTTTGAGGAAGAAGAACCAGAGTTTAAATCTGGAACCCAATCATCCATGATTTCTATAAATGAAAAGTTAGAACTATAAAAAGATAAATCTAGAGACAATCATTTGACTAATGATTCTAATCTCAAGTTGTAACTTTAGGATTCTCTTAGAAATCTTTATAATCAAATAAACTAAAACAAAAACAAAAATTAGAGGGATGTTTTTTAAGAATCATTAGATTATGTTGATTGACTTGATGCTAAAATTGATCAAATAGAACAAGTATTAGAAGAAAATTCAAAAACTTATGAAATGTTAGAAGATATAGTATAACTTAATCTTGGAATTGAAGAATAGGAAAAGGTCATAAATAACCTTACATCCAAACTGGAGGACAATTCCAAGACTACTGATGGACTTAAAGAAGAAGTTGTTACTCTTAGGATAAAAATAGAAAGTGAATAAAATTCAAAAGAAACAAAAAAATAAAATTTAGTTTGGAAGATTCTCATATGTTGAGATACTGGAGAGATATAAGCATGGTTCTAATATAGTATAAAATGCTTTTAATGATCAAAGATCCACATGCTTGGGAAATAGTGGAATTGGTTGTGATACTAAAATAGAAAATACTAGAAATAAAATGGTCAAAAAAAAGGAAATTTGGATGTTAGACATGTCGAAAATTCACCTAAATTTCTAAAACAAATGCTCAAATAAAAATTAAAGGAGAACTAAAAACAATCCTCAAATATCCAAATCTGATTGAAAACCAAATTCGCTTCCAATGGGTACATGAGGAGGAATGTAATTGAGAAGACATTTCCTCTGATGAAATGTAAATTCAATGGCCATCTAAGCCACACAATGTCATACTATGAAGAGTCAAGGAGCTAATTGAATGGGTAATTTCTTGGAAGTCAAAAAAAGGATAAATAATTCATATCTTACATCTTATAGAAGAAATATCTTTTATGGATATTGTTTTCACTACCCTAACATTGGCCACAAATATATTCATTGCAGGTAGAGGAAAGGTGAAAATGCTACCTAAAAATCTTATAGAAGTGTCAATACTTTCCAACTAGATAGAGTTTACCTTATAAAAAAAATTTCTCCGCTATAAGAACAATATGAGTATGATGAATCGATGAACATGGTAAAGTGATTTGAAATACCGTCTTTATCCTCCAATTAATCAAAAAATTCATGGAGGGAAAATAATAAAATGTAGAAATCCAATCTTGAGGAAGTTACACTAAAAGCTATAAAGAATAGTGGAACCTAGTTTCTTTATAATAGATGATCATCCCATGTGATAGGAAATACATATCTACTGAAGAATGTAAAGAAAATGGTTGGTGTAATAGTCAGGACTTTAAATGATGGAGAATTGAAAATCAAATGCAGTGGGAGTGAAAAACTAGAAATCAATGAGCTTAAGAAAACCCAAGTTATTTATGTAGATGGTTTGCATAACAATATCTTGAGTTTGAGTCAACTCTTTCACCTCAAAATTATAGATACATTCAATCAAAATGGGTTTACTATAAAAGGAAAAATAGGATTTTATCTCAAGTGATGTTACATAAAAAATAGAAACTTATTCCAAGTTGACAGTATAGAGAATATTTTTTACTTAATTGTTGAAGAAGAAATCAACATGTGTGACTATAGGTTGGGTCACACTAATCAATAAGACATTTAAAAGATATCTAAAATGAATTTTCTCATGTATATCCCTAATCTTAAGCATTAACGGGAAAAGAATTTTGATGCCCACATTTGAGGAAAGTTGTTTTATAGTTTATAGCGACAAAAGAATAAAATGTCTTAAAATTTTATTGATATATTTCACTAATATATATGTGTTTCGATAAATGTGATAGGAATATATGGAGAGAGGTACTTCATTCTATTTATTTATTATTATAGTATAATAGATTTCATAATGATTATACACATGAAATAAAAAGTTCTTGATTACATGAAAGGTAATCATTATAGAGATGAGAATGATACATGAAATACAGTCAAAGTTATATGATCTAAAAATGGAGGGGAATACACATCCATTGAATTTAAAAACTACCTGGTGAAATATAGAATATAACATGATGTATCTACTATGAGAACCCCATAAAAAATTTATTTATTGAGAACAGGAATTGACAAGTGAAAAATATGGCTAGAACTATTTGGATTGATATTTGTATCTATCACCATTAATAGAAAGTGGTTATTCAAGAATCGGTATATACAAAAATCAGATAGGGATTTATATTGGAGAAACCAAGTCTCAATATAATCCATGGCATGGAAGGAAACCCTCTTTAAAGTATTTGTTTTGTTTTTTCAAGGAAATGTTCTATTTGAAACAAATAAGGAAATAAAGGGAAGTATGGTGATGTTACAAAAGAGGGAATGTTATTTGGATATTATATGAAGAGAAAAACATAAAAAATATACTATAATAATCTTGGATGGATTTTGGGAATTAGTTGTGGTAAAATCATTGAAGATAAATCCAATGATACCCAAATAATTCCATATACTAATATGACAGAATATGCATAAAATAGTGAACAAGGGCCTATTCCAAATGTATAAATAGTAGAGGGACGCAAAAAAAAGTATCACAAGAAAATATTAATTCGGAAGAAGAATATAAAAAGAAGCCTATGGCTGATGAAACATCATCAAAAAAATATAGTAGTAGTAGTAGATTAGAAATTGATCAATCCAAAATCTTTGGGGATTGGACTGCTCCCACACAAATAATAATAATGAGGAATAATGGAGAATTTTCCTTCCTACCAATTGTTGAAACATGATCGTTTAAACAATAAAAAAGTGATTAATCATGGATTAAATCCATTAATAAATATTTGGATCAGATTGTCAATAACTAGATATGGGATCTTGTAAAGAAACTCAAAAATCACAATGTGATTGGAATGAATTTTATTTTAGAAAATAAATCTAATGAGAGTGGAAATTTGATCAGAAATAAGGCACACTTAGTTTGTAAAGGATATTCACATATTAAAGGTGTTGATGTTGAGGAAGCACTTTTTTATGGTGATTATACTAAATTCAATAAGACTCTCTTCATTACATGTCAATCCAAATATGGTAAGTGTATCAAATGGATGTCAAAACATCCTTCTTAAATGGTGTTCATGAGGAATAGGACTATATTGAATAGATAGTGGGTTTTCTTTTAAGTGATGGTCAAATAAAGGTTTTCATATTAAATAATGTGTTCTATGGGCTGACTTAGGCACTATGAGAAAGGAAATTTGGCTAGATTCTTATCTAAAGAAGATCAAATTTAAAAGATGAGGAATGGACCACAATCTCTATGTGAAAAAAATCTTAGAAAGATCAATTCATAGTGTTGTTGTATGTAGATGATATTATATTTGGTAGATGCAAGAAGGGATTAGTGGAAGAATTTTCCAATAACATGAAATAAGGGTTGTAACTGTTTATGATTGGGGAACTCAAATAATTTTTTGATCTTAAAGGGATTCAAAGGAAAGAATAAACTTTTATCTCTATGAAAAATATGCAATAGAGCAACTGAAAAAATTCAACATGCCTGACACCAAAAAAACATCGACCCCGATTGCGATTGGGATAAAACTTAGAAAGCATGAGGATGGGAATTATATAGATCCCACCATGTATAGGAGACTCATTGGAATATTATTTTACTTGATTGTGACACAAACATATATTGTCTCTTCAATATTTTTATAATCCCATTTTCAGAGTAATTCGATGGAAAAATATTTGATGGAAGTAAAAAAAGAATCATGTTTTACATTGAAGGAACTCACAATCATGGATTAAACTTTACTGCAGGAAGTGATAATGAACTACCGGAATTCTATAATGCTAACTAGGTTGGATATGTGGTGGATATAAAGTCCACAAGTGGTGGAGAATTTTTTATAGGAAACAAATGTGTGGTCTGGTTAAGAAAGATACATGAAATAAATCCTCTTAGTATGGTTGAAGCAGAATATATCTCTAGTACAAAGGCATGAACTCAACTATTGTGGATAAAGAAACAACTGACTAATATTGGTGATGAGATAAAACAACTGATGGTGGTTCACTGTGAAAACAATAGTGTGGTTGATCATACGAAGAATCTTGTCCAACACTCTTGTAATAAATATATTGAGATCAAATATCACTTCATCAAAGAAAAGGTTGAACAAATCATGATTAAAATAGATCGTGTTGGAACTGAGGACCAAGTGGCTGAAATTCTCACTAATCCATTGGTAACACATTTGTTTGATAAATATCAGTTGAACCTCAGTGTTCAGCCACCTCACAATGCAAGATAAGGTTATAGATGTTCCCCTCTCCCTGGTTGTGTAAAATGTTTTAATCTATTTGTGGAATTGATGACAGTTTATGGTGGAGATACGATCTTGGAGAAGTGTTTTTTTGATCTCCATGAGTACAAATACAGGTTCTTTGGGTTTGTTTCCAAAGGTTTAGAATGAATAAATTCAAATAAAGAACTTTTGGAGAAATTCAATATTATAAAATTTTGTGGTTGTAGGTTTTTCCTACCATGCAATGATTTTGTAACACGATGAGAGTCAAGTGTTATGTGGAAACACATCAGTGTATGAAATTCTTCTATGACATTATTAGATCTTATCTTAGATATTTTTAAGCATTCCAAAACACGAGAACCCAATTTATGCTTCCTGTCATATTTTATAAACCAATATTTTCTCACATATACTTAGAGTGTTGGATGAATTGTCTCTCTCATTTTAGGTTTTGATAACTGGATAGTGATTTATAGAATTTATCTGGAGATTTAAAACACTCCCAAAGGTGGTATTATTGGAATCAAGAATGATATTTTTTAAAAATGGAGTTTGGTTTGTGTTTTTTGAAAATCCACACTAGGTTGATCAAGGAGTTTCCAAGATGTAATGACCTAATGTTTTATCAATGGAATTATGTTCTTATAATTATGTATTAGAGAATAATCACATAAGATTTCTTATATAACACAATAAAAACCTTATAAATTAATAAGTAGTGAAATAAAAGGTATCTCTTGTCGTTAAGGAACATATACCTAAGCAATAGTAACTTGACATTTGGAATAGTAATGTAACCCATATGAGTAGTAAACTAGCCATAGTAATTTTAATCTCACCAATAAAAACATAAATAAAATTTATCCATATTATAAGTTACAATATGGTATAATTATATCACAGTATAAGTAAATAAATATTTTAAAAATGATTGATTAAGTGTTGGTATTTTTTAAGTCATAAATATTTAATTATAATTTTTTGATTAACTTAATAAATTAAAAGAAAATATATTTTCATAAAATAAATTCTTAAATTATTATTTTGATTTCCTACAATCATATGATAATTTTATGAGACCTTAATTAATTTTTCGAAGTGTTGGAAAAGCAGTTTTAATTTTAAAATTTTTATTTTTCAAGTAAATTATAATTTTAATTAAAAATTAAATTATCATATTTATAAAATTATTTTTTAAAAATAGATTTCATTTTTTTGTTTGAACACATTGAAAAATGGTTAGAGTGAATTTTTGGGATTTTTATGAAATACTTGAATTTTTATGAATAGTGAAATACAGTAATTTACCATATATATACTTTATGAGTTACATACACTATTACTAACATCATGGCCAATTTAATCACCCTTGGTTCGAACTCACATGCTCTATATACTATTTTTGGTCTCCAGAATCATAACTATCCATAGTCTTGAGCAAAAATATAAAACTAATGATTAAAATAATGGGAAACCCCTCCTCTACTCCACTATAAATACCACCCATCTTTACCTCTTATCCACACACATCAAAAAACTTGTTCCTAGTCCAAATTCTACTCAAATATCTTCCCAAGATCCTCACTCACATCTCGAATCTCTTATTCACATAAAAATACCAAAACCATTCCCCTAAAGAGGCTCTCAAAAAAGATAAATTCAAGTGGTAAATTCCACTTTTCTTTTCTTTTATTTTCATTCATGTTCCTTTATTTATCTTTCTTTACTCAACTCCTTTCCTCAAAATGTTTTTATAACTCTATTACCTTTCAAGTACTATAATTTTCTTATGATAATAGAATAATTCATAATCATCTCTCATTTCCCCTCCTTTTATACTATAAATAAAAACACCATCTGAAATGTGCTAATTTATCACATTCAAGGACAACAGGTTTTTTATATCTATTAAGGTCTTCAATTATAGTAATGAAAATATTTTTATCGTTAAACTAGAAAATAATATATGTATTATATATTATGTGATGTTCTAAAATATTTTTTATGCATGATATTGAGTTCTAACAATGATATATGCCTGCCCTGGAACGGCCACCATGTTTGACCAGTGACCCCTAGTTGGAATGGGTGTTTGTTCCCAATTCAGTTTTCACTGTATCATGGAATATATCCATCAAACATCCTATACTAGATTAGGGGTGAATATTTTCTCTGAAGTAACCATCTTATTTTGTGGATGAATCACCCCCGCCGAGGGAGATGGGATTGTGGGCCTGACTTTCCACTTTTTCCACAGATGTGATAACATCTTGAAAGGTTTAGAGGATATGGTCAAGAATCCAAATTTTATCCTCAAACAATTCTAGAATTTTTTGAGATATTTATTTGACTGGAATGGGAATAAATTTTCATTCCAATGTTATAGAAAGTGTTTGTGCCTACTCGGGTCCTCTATGTGTTTCCAATGGGTACTGGTAGTTATCCTGTGTCGGGGCAGAGGAATGAGTCTACCCCTGACTTGTAGCGAGGATATGATGGCTACTTTCTCTGGTTACCACTATATTTGACTGGTGGGATTTATATTTTTAAGAAGTAATTTTTGTCTACGAAGTTTTTTTTATTTTTCTCATGGTCTTGATGTGCATCGACAAGAATTTGACTCTTCTTATATTTTACTACCACTGTTTTTGAGTGGTAGGCTTCATATGCATTGGTAGTGCTATATGACTTTCCAGAGTTTAATGTCCTATTTGGATGGTGGGATTGGTGTGCATCAATAGGGATTTGTGCCAGCTTGTAGCTATTTACCTTCCTATTTGGATGGTGTGATTCTTGTGCATTGTTGGGTATTTACATCTACTTATAACTTTCTACCTTATCTGCATGCCGGGATCAGATATCATTGGCGAGAATTGTGTCGGCTCGTATTATGCCACTGTATATCTATGGTGGGATTCAGAAGAGGAGGCAGAGTTGTATATCTTTCCTTGGTATGTTGTCATGTTTTTATAGCAGATCTCCTTCTTAAGAACTATGGTAATGGCCTACTTATGATTCTGTGTTTTCCTCCCTCAGTAGGCTGTCTGAGGGGCCTATGTCTATTGGACTTCAGCAGGAGACCTGGGTATGAAATACTCTTCAGATCAAGTATATTGGTTTTCACATTTATGGAAGTGAATTTCTCTAGCAGGATCCCTCGAGCAAGGTTCTTATGCAGCTGGGATGAAGTTATTGCTGTCGACTTCATCCACCTTCTAGAGACAAGGGAGGAACTTGTTGTCATGTTCTAAGGACAGGATCCCAAAATGATTGGAGATGGATAATGGTCCATCCTGTTCTGGATTTCTATTTATGGAAGAAGAGGTAGTTAGAGATCATTTACTGATTAGAGGGCCAACTTTTCAGCCTCCGCCATGGGGAGAGTACCATTTTAGTGGTACTCTTTGATCAACGTGTTTGAAACCCAGCATTTAAGACGTTGGGGGAATTTTGTTCGGAATTACTTCTAAGAAGAATTTCTCCTGATCTTGGATCTTAGGAGGGTATCCTATGTATCCTGATTAGAGTAGGAATTAGATTTCTCATAGTTAATCATATTTAAGGCTTATACCTAGGAGGATGCCCATGCTTTGGGATTATGTATATGTCATGATCACCACCAACCTCTATGCCCATGTGAGTCATCCTCAATGTGAGAAATGGGAGGTGGTAGTGGATCTGAAGTTTTTACGTCCCACATCAACTACTGGTATATGGTACTAGATCCCAAAGGGAGAGATACATAGGGCTTTGAATATTCCAATATCCATCCTTTATTGTCATACCTTGGATAGTTAGATTTTCATATCCACATATTCTCTGGGTAGAGGTAGAGAGGATAACTTATTCAACCTCCTATAAGAAAAGCTAGGGGCTTACCTCAGTGGGACTTCCCTTCAATTGGTTCTAGGAAAGGGGAGGAATGCTGATTCTCATCAAAATGGAAAGAAAACATGATTTTCTTTGTGTATCACTGACCCTCATCGAAGGTAAAGGACAATGACTACCCTTGATCCCTAGAATTGGGAGGTTCACATTAGTATCCTAATTTTGGACCCTAGGTTACCATGGGAATGTAAGCTTATGGATATTCTAGGGGTCTGAACCATTGTGGGGATTACTGACATGACTCCACTTACCATGGGTATGTAAAATCAAAATGGAATATTAGTGCACCCGATAGTTTTATCATATAGTTTTGTTGTATTTGGAAGGGGTTTCATCCTAATGTCATTGGAATGGATTGCAGAGGGACTACAGAAGAGGTGGTTGAAATAGAAGGAGATGATCACAGCCAGTGATTAGAACATCCAAGGGAACCCCATTCCATGTAATATTTCATCATGCAGGTTGAGGGCCTCCTTGCGTAGCATGTTTCTACATATGTGGAGGAACTGTCTATGTACCATAATGGTACGTGGACATGTATGTGGTCTGCATAGTGTTTCACTACATGGTACTAGGTTCCAGCCACGTAGCATGCTGCTATGTGATATTGATTTATGTTCGCGTAGTGTTGTGTTGCGTGGTGCAGGGTTCCACCCACATAGTCTTGTACTATGCGGGGTGATAGAGAGAAGAAAGGAAATTGGTTCAAAACCTTGTAGTAATTTCATTCATGGAGGATATGTGGTTCATAGTATTCTAATTATTATCTTTCCTTATATATTTGTTTCTCTATGCGGTGAGTTTATACCTATAGGAATTTGATGGAAGAGTTATATGCCTCATCGATCAACCTCTTCAGAAATACCTCAAAAATTTCCATTCAATCTTCAAAAAATATATTCCTTTATAGACTCCCTTCATGGTCCTTTTATAGAGTATCAGGGAAGCTGGATCTATAGATATCATGACACCTTTCATATAATCCCATGGGGAGATGACCCAGACCACAGACGACTCAGTCAACAGAGGCCTACGGGTTTGTGGTTCACAATGGAAAAAATCAATGCCTTAATCCCAGGAACGACTTTATCTTGTTTGTGTGGTGCTGCTGGATTTTCTTTTTCTGCAAAATGATTTGTTCGTGGGAACAATATGCGGGGGTGAGTTTCTCCACATCCATTTCACCAATGAGATGGTTCGTAGGGGTGGAATTATCTGCCTCTATTTTTCTAACAACACGGTTTTTGGGGATAGTATGCAGGGGTGGAATTATCTGTCTCAATTTCACCAATGAGGCTGTTTGTGGGGACAATACGTAGGGGCGAGTTTCTCCACCTATATTTTTCAATAACACGATTTGTGGGGACAGTATTCTCTGTCTCTATTTCTCCAATGGTTCAGTTCATGAGGACGGTATTGTCCACCTTTATTTCATCAATGATTTGGTTTCTGATGGCTGACATTATTGTCTTCATTTCATGTACTATTTAGTTCACAGGTGATACCATTTAAAAAACATTCTTGGGATTCAGCAAGCAGATGAATTATTTTCCTTTTCCAAATTTGTATTCTTAAACTATTTTCTCTGAATCCGTCATCCAATTTGTTTTCTTTCCTTTTCCAAAATGATTTGAGTATTAACTTTCTCTTTTCAAAGTTTTCTAGACCCTACAGTAGTCAAACACTTAATTTGTCTTGAATAAAAATAATACAATACACTATATGCATAAAATTTCACAATTTCATGCATATTACATGAAAATTGTTACTATATTGAATAGAGATATAGTGCATCAATACTACAGTACAACTAACAATCTCTCCACTTATTTAATCTGTCCTCAAATGGTTGATTGTCTTCCGTCTATTTATGATGGATTGAACTCCCTCTTTTAAATTATCCTTCCTCCCATCATTTTGGTTCCAAATTTCATTGATGAAATACCTCCCAAATAGTTATTACTGTATTTTATTGTTTGATATTTATCTCCCATATTTTTTGGACATACACCTATGTTTCTTAAACTACTCTAGCCAAAACTCATCTCATACCATGTACTAGTGATCATTTTGGATGACTAATACTCAGAGTAATTCAAACAATATAGAAGAGATGGGGGGTGAGTCTCAAACAGAAAAATGAAATTATAACTATTCAAGAGATGAAATTTGAGTTTCCAATAAGGTTAAAAAATAACTAAAATTAAATTTTAATTATTTTTTCTATCATATTAAGAAAATGATGAGGATGAAGTGTTTTCAAAATTAATCGAATGAGTCATACAATAAAATGAATATCAAGAAACCAAACAAAATCATTCATTATGTTTTGATTAATTTTTAGGTATCATTTTTTATGTTCCTATGAAGTAGAAAATAAGGAGGATGAAAGGCTCAAAGAGTTAAATAATGAGTTGGGAGTTTGGATATTCAAATCCATGGTAACATCTTTGATGAAGATTAAGGAATTCAATTTAAGCGGGATGTATATCATCAAGGAACTTTGGAACCACAATGATGGGAGGAAGGATAGTTTGAAAGAGGGAGTCCAGTCCATCATAAAGAGATGGAATGAAATCACACATCTAAGGATAGATTAAATAAATGTAGTGAATGTTATTTGTGTTGAAGTATTGAAGTATTGTATTTTTTTCAAGACAATGACAATTTTCATGCAAGATGCATGAAATTGTGGACTTTTATGCATGCAGTGTATTGTATTGTATATCAATATTACCAAAATGAATCCTTATTTACACAAACTTATTTTTTAAAACCATGGTTTTTTATGAAAATTTATTTATGTTGCTTATGACTATTATGTGTTGTATGATTCTTTCACAACATTGGATAGATATGCAGTTTGCAGTGGTCCCGTATGAAAAATAAAATCAAGATATGTCATAGTAATGATATAAAACCTTTAAAATGGCTATATATACCAATTATAATGTCTCAATTTAAAAATATACCACATATTACATCCATCTTATCTTGGTGTATCAATACTCATCAACTTTGAGGAAACAATCACTTTCAATTCAGGAAGATATACCCACTTGTTTCTACAACTATTGTATAAAATTGACATTGATTACTATTTTTCCATATGTTTACTTATAAAGAATATTTATGTTAATAACATTATGAATAAGTTCTAATATCAATCCCATATGAAATATAAGATACTCATAAATAATGAATATGAAGCTTTTGTGCCCAAAGACCATCAAAAAGAGTATAATAACTTGGATTGTACCTATCACTATAGAAGAACCCTCTCTAGAATCATCCATAGTATACTCATCTATAAATAATCTAACAGTCATATATAATGATCCTATCTAAAAGGAATATCTCAAAAGGACCATTGAATGTTCCCCAACTAACCACATCGATGGAAATGTTTCACATCAAAGAGGCAATAAGGATTAAACTTTCCTATGAACCAACACTGATGGAATCACTCAAAAAGTCTGCTCAATTAAAGAGGAACTGAAATACCTACACTATAATGGTATTGAAGAGATGAATCTCACCCCACATACATTTGACATCACTTCTATATAATCAAGGATTCCTCACCTTCCAATTTTGGATATTTTTTTAATCCACCATAAGATCCCTCCAATAACATACAACCCTTTAAAGGGTGAATTTTTCAACTTGTGCTCAATATTGATCTGGATTTTTTTTACTCTTATAAATGAAATTAATCTATTCAATGCATTCCTACATTTTTTATTATGATATATTACCATAAAATCTTAGAGCAACCATATATACTTCCCATCATTAAAAATTATACCATATAGATTAAAGTAGATCTAAAATTACCTATAGGACCTGAGGAGCAATATATATTCTAGAAAAAAGAGGATGTTCATTGGCTCATTAATATGGATATCTATGGGTTAAAGTGATGAAATATTCTATATTAATGTAGAGATTCATATAATTTTCCCCTTCTAGAAAACAATAATCTTTCAGAAATATGCACAAAATAATATATATTAAATGTGAACCCTCTTCCCATCTCTCTCATTCATTTCATTTTTAATAAGTCTTTTCGTAATTTATATATAATTTAAAAGATGTTAGAATAATTTTTTTAATATAAGTATGAAACAACTAACAAATAGTATTGATAAATGGGGTTACTAAATAAACACTATCAATTAATAAGTTATATAAACCTAATCAACACTAATTAGTAAATAAGAATGAACTATTTATTTATTATTCATGTTTCTATTAATATAAATTTATAATTGATTCTATAAAAAAATTAAATGAAGAAACATAAGAACATGAAATTTTATATATTCTTACTGATTCCTACCTGTCAACTCCTAAATAAGAGGCAAGCGACTCAAGAAGATATGTCAAGGGAAAAATAAACAAAAAACAACCTATAATTCATATAGTAACTCAATTATCTAATATAATTACGCAATCCATACATATTTATGGATTACTTCTTATGTCAATAAATTTTTTTCTATTTTGGATATAATCAATACCAATATCCCTAATTTCACTCTGATTCCATTTTGTAACATTTTTTATATATACCCAAATAGTTCCCAATTCAGTTCAGCACATCACCTTAGACACACATCCCGATCACTATAGTCTTGTTTCAATGATAAGGGATATAGATAACATGTTTGTTAAATGGTTTAACCTATTCAATGTTTAACTAAACTCAATTTTTTCATTCTATAAATCCAGCATTATCTTTGTAGTAGTGTGTGGTGCAAAATCTATTTTATTTTTCCTTACAGGCCCATACACATATGTTGACAAACCTTACCGTATGAAACTATCTTTCCCTTTATTCAAAACCATTATCTATGGAAGAGGATAAAATAGAACCACTCGTCATATTTCAGTAGCAAGGAGATGAGATGTATGGTTCTTCATGGTTAAGAACAGTGAATAACCAAAAATGCGAAACCCAAAACATCAAACAATGATAGAGGAAAAGTATAAAATAACATACATTAGATTCAAGCCTTGGTTAATCTAAGGGAATATAAAGGAGTCGCACTGGAAGTAAAGGAGTTATGCGAGAGCTTCATAATCACGAGTGAGTCATATTTAGGGTTCTTTTAAATAGATCAGGGACACTTTTAATAGCGCTTTCAAAAAATCACTGATAAAGATCCCTTTTATTAGTGCTAAACTGATAAGTGCTAATAACAGGGATATTTATCATCACTTTTTAGTGTTGATAACAGTTTTATAATTATAATTATTAAAATATATATAATTATTTTTTTATAATTATATAAATACTTATTTAAAAAATTATTATTATTTATTTACTATAATTATAAACATATAAATTTATAAATTTAGTAAATATACATTAATAGATATATTTATTTTTAAATATATTATTAACATTATTAGTGGATATATAATCTTAAATACCTATATTTTAAAAACGAGTGAAATTGTATAATTAAAAATGAGTACTCTTTAAAAAAAATTAAAAAATAGATAAGTTTTATTAATTAAATATAAATTATTAAAAAAATATGGATATATTTATATATATTGAAGTGGTTGAATACATATTGAAAATATTAAATAAATAATAGAAAATGATCAAATTCAAAAATAAAATAAAAAATGAAAAATGAATAAAAATAATACCCTAACTATAATATTGCAAACAAATAAAAAATTGACTGATTAAAAACCTAATATATTAAATTTATCTTGTTATAATGAAAGTATTAAATATACTAAAATTAGAATAAATTAAAAAAAATATTAGGTGTGTGTTTCTATATATTTTGTAAATATATTTGTGCATGAATTTGTATATACTAATTCATTAATTACATATATGTGTGTGTGTGTGTGAAATCAATGTAACACACGATTTATATGTGTTAAATTGAAAAATCAAACCGCATTAAAAATGAATAAGACATTAATATTTTTTTAATAGACATTTTATTCATTTTATATATATTTATATTGAAAATATATTATTTATTATAATTTAATATATATATATATATATATATATTATAATTATTCATTTTTATTAATAATTGTTTCATTAATAAATTTTTAAATAATTTTGGAATTTATTCATTTTAGATTTTTCGGTTAGTTATTATAATTTATTCATCTTATATGTATGTATTTAATATATACTATTTATTAATATTTATAATATATATATATGTGTATATTAAATTTATTCATTTTTATCAATAATTATTTAATTAATAAAATGTTTAATATTTTTCTTCATTTACTCATTTTAAATTTTTTATTGTTTAATTATTTCATTTTATTCATTTTAAAAATCAACATATTTAATATATATTATTTATTATTTTTAAAATTTAATATATATAAGTTTTCAATTCAATCATTTTGAACACTATTTGTTTAATTAATTAAATTTTAAAAAAAAAATTAATTTTTCAATTTATTCTAGACCTTTATCAATGCTAAAAAACACTAATAAGGGGCACTCTTCATAAGGTCTAAAAATAAATCTTTGATAAATGGTACATTTTATGATTAATATAAATAAAGCATTAATAAAGGGTAACCTTTATCAGCACTAAAAAAAGATCTAATAAAGGTTACCTTTTATCAGTACTGATAAAGATTGTCCTTTATTAGTGCTTATTTTAGCACTGATAAAGATGGACTTCATCATCACATTTTTCTAGAACTAATAAATTTTAGCGCTGTTAAAGGCATGTTTTTTAGTTTTGTTACCATATTTCTATATTTTTCCTTTAAGTTTTTATCAATTATCATTCTCGGGTTGATTATTTAGGGTTGTTTTACTTGAATTTTTTATATGCTTTTCATTTTTTGAAAAATGGTGATATCTTAGGATTTAACTTTTTGAAATAATCTTTATTATTATAAGGTGTTTTATAAATATATTTTATAAGAAATATTTCTTTTAAATGGTAATCAAAGGAGAATTTGAAAGTTTGTTTTTAATGAAAACACCATTTTTTGATCATATACCTTTCTATATGCGATTAATGTGTTTTTTGGTGTATATGGGAGACCATAGGTGTGTGGTTTTTAGGATGGGTGTCAACTTGGCCTTAGTCATGAGCTATCTAGGGTCTATTGTTAGTGTCCTCAAGAGTTATGAGTTATATTATTATTTTTCTTCATGTTGGTCTTCCAAGTGACCCGTGAGAGAGTCCTAAAGACCTAGAGACTTTGGTCCAAACCTCCCTCATGTTTCACATCATCTTCATATTTATTATGGTTTATTTTTATATGATTCCCATGTATTCTTGACTATGAGTATATCGTTTCCCTATTTTTTTCCTTCATTTTTATTTTTATAATTGCATTTTTCATTTTATTCATCATTATATCATATTTTCCAAATCCAAAGGAATTATGAAATTATTTTCAAGGAAATGGTTTTCCAATAATAGTTTTCCAAACAAAATATTTGGTTTTCATCATGATAGGTGGTATGTAGATTCCATATGGTACCCTACTAATCATTGACTTACACCATGAATATTAATGCATTTATACACATAATTGGTTCTATATGAGTCATGTAAAGGAAAAGGATATATATATATATATATATATCATAGAAGGTCATCTTGATGCTCCCATTACCATTTTTACTATGGGTTTATGGTGCAGAAGGTCCACATAGATCAAGCACTGGTCCATCATTTTAGGATTTTTGGATATGTATTGGAAAACTTAGACCAAGACATATTTTGACTCTCATGTTTATATATGTGTTGTTTATAATATCTGTTTTAGTTATATATTGATGATAGTTATTATTCATATTGAAGTTACTATTTCATAAACTTAGATTATCATGATTTATACTGTTATAATAGTTTATTTATTGGTGTGGAAATCCAACTCATAGATGGGTCATGCCGGATTTTCAAGTGTAAAACCATTCCCAATTAGTCAGTAATGATACCCTGGTTCTAGTCACCATCTCATTGTAATTGGTAATTCACATCATCCTTGTGTTGGGGCAACCTAAGTAACATAGTAGGTTGAATTTGGTTGTTTTATTAAAAATGGTATCATGGACCTCTTATTATTTGGGAATTGTAGTAGTTTGGATTAGGATCACAGGGGATTGAGTAAGGGTGTGGTAGAGTGCCTAGATAGCTCTTATTTGTATCAAACCTCAAGTTACAAGTGTAGTTGGGATTTGGTATTGGTTAGTTTTTTTATAATTAATTTTAGGAGTTTTGAAATGGTGTATTTATATTTCGAATTTTATAATGATTTTTTGAGTTATTTAATTTTTTTTATTTTCAAATGAGTTATGTATGTATTGAATTTTTTTTGTAATGTTATTATAATATGAATCCCATATTGACCTCTATAAAACATATAGAGGAAGCTACAGAAAACTCTCTATAATTAAATCCTCCCATAGACTCCCATCTTACAGAATCAATTATGAAGACCATTCAGTCTTTTAAGAAACTTAATGACCTAAGTAAAATACATCCAAGGAATCATAATCATGATATAATAAAGGATAATACACCTAATTTTGTTGGTGAATGAGGTCACCTTGAACTTAAATAGTTGTTGTAAAATATTGAATGCATATTCTAATTCTTCAAAAACCCTAATATGTCTAAAGTAAAAATTTTTACTTCTGTATAGGAACGGTCGAGAAAAAGGTGGTGGAACATGGTTATTTTTTCCAAGATTTATGAATATATTCAACTAAAAATTTTACCCAAATACCTTCCAAGTGGAAAATTATTGGGAGTGAGGAACTTTGGAGCAAGGTGACTGATCCATGATAGGGTATTCCACATAGTTTTTTGATTTGGTTCATCTTTCATCTGAGCTCTTGGGAAATGACTAATTCAATGTGAATCATTTTTAAACAAGTTTGAAGCTAAACATCCAATGAAAAATTATTATTATGAGATTACCAAAATACTAAAGGATTTTATAAGGAGATTATGGTAGAAGAAAACATAGCTCAACTAACAGGTATTATTTGTTCTCCTATGAAGATTGGTGGATGTCGGAGTTCTTATTCTGGTAAAAATCAGAAGTCTGAGAAGTCATAGTGCGGTATAAGTAGGAGTGTGCAGTTTCCCTATTACCAGGTTTCAGTATCTCCTATGAGGTGAAGGTTTTTCACTTTATTTCAGTGTGGTAAGGTATGTCATACTAGTCATTGATTCCAAGAATCTTCATAATCCTTCCACGGTTGTGGATTCTAAGGGCACCATCAGTGCTACTTTAGGCACTTTACCTTGAGTAGAAAAGAAGATTCCACTTATATCAGAGGTTACCATGTTCCATTACATGAATCAAAGGGGGGAGTATCCCATTCCAAGTTTAAAGTGGACTCTAATTCCACAAATAAACCTTCGAGTGGGCATAAATATAAATGATCTTGTGTAGTGGAGCATTATCTATATGAGTCATGGGTAGGAATAGTGATCATCATAGGTACGATGTTCATTGTTTCATCTATAAATTTATCTTTTTTATAGAGGTTCATATCATTCATTTATTTCTCACAAGATAATTCATTCCTTGATACTGTGATCTGAGTTGATATTGTATGTTAGGGACATATCCACACTATTGGGAAAGAGGATAGAGAAAGGGTTTAAGTTCCCTAAGTTTTATGCGATCATCATTGATGTTGAGGAGGTTTTGGACTTCCAAGTCTTTTATATGAACATCATTGAACATATCTTTAGAATGGAATGGATGATGAGTTTCAAGGATCATATTGAGGACTACCACTAAAAGTTTCCTTCTTTATCTCTTATTGGAAACACACATGTGTTTTATGGTGGGTGGGACTCTAGGTCAGGTAGAGAAGGTCTGATTTTCCTAGTGATGGGTTCTCTTCCATTTTAGTTCTCTGAGTTCTTTATTGATATTTTGGAATGGGTTTCATGTGTCTAACTTATTTTGGTGTTGGATAGGTAACCTACTATATTTCTTAGGAACTTTTTTGGTTTTTCACCCCAATATGAAGTTAAGTTCACTATTTAATTACTCTAGAATATAGGATTTTTCTCCTTTCCATATTATAAAATAGACCTTGTAGAATTAAGGGACTTAAAATTTCAATTATATGAACTCATTAGTAAAAGGGTAAAAATGACCAAGCGTGACACCATGGGAATCCTTGGTGATTTTTTAAACAAATAATATGGGAGACTTAATTTTTTGAATGACTATCAAGAACTAAATTCTATATAAATAAAAAAGAAGTGTTTTCCACTTATTGGTATTTTTTTATATTAGGGGTTCCCTAAGGGTTTTAAAAGAACAATTCAATGTTGGGGTAACACCATTTGATAGTGAAGTAGAAATTTCAAAGACCACCTATTAGAGATGGTATAGTCATTTTGATTCTATAGTTATTTTATTCAGTCTCACTAACACCCCTAAAGTCTTTATGGCCTTGATGAACTGAATCTTCCATCGGTATATCAACTCCTTTATAGTAGTATTCATTGATGATTTTTTTTTACTCAAATATGAATAGGGAGCATGAAGGTCATCTTGAGGTTATTTTGGGAACCTTAAGGGACAACCACTTGTATCTAAAGTTATCCAAATTCTAGTTCTGGATCCAAGAGGTGAAATTTGTAGGTCATGTGATGTCTAAACAATTAATATTATTAGACACAAATAAGTTCTTGGTCTTGATATATTGGGAGAGACCCAAGAACATCTTAGAGATCATAAGTTTCTTATGCGTTTTGGGATATTATAGGCATGTCATTCAATATTTCTCCAGACTATCATATCCACTAATATCTCTAAACTAAAATATTTTATAATTTGAATGGAGTGAGAAATTATATTATTTTTTTAAGTTGTTAAGGTTGATATTGACTTTAACTTTAGTTTTATCCTCCCAATGTTAGGGACGGGTTATGTTGTGTATTAAAAATCCACAAGAATAGTATTGGGGTGTCTAATGATGTAGAATGACCATGTGGTATCATATGAATTGCATTAGTTAAACCCCTAGTAAAATAAAAACCCCACTCAAGATCTTAGATTGGGGGAATCAATGCATGAACAAACAATATAGAGTAACACCCTCTTTAGGGATAAATTTATTGTATACTCATATCATAAAAATTTTAAGTACATATTTACCTAATGTGATCTAAATATTAAGTATATGTAGTGGGTAAGTATACTTCAAAACTTTGATTTTAATTTGGAAAATAATATTGAAAATGGGAACATATTGGCTGACACATAGATCAGGAAATTATTGATGTAAACAGTGAATGATTCTAGAGAAGAATGGAGTCTGATGATATTTCTCACTAACTTCACTTAGGAGAGAGGAGGGAGGTTGAATAGGTGGTCTATACTGATTTTGAAATCACCATTTATATCAACTGGAATATTATGTTTTATTAGGATCATGACCCATACTATTATTAGATAAGTAGGTCACTAAATATCTAGGAGACCTTAGGTGACTTGTCTCAATCTCCTGATGGTACTCCCCATTTTTTCAAGTTTTTTATTGTACACTTATCATCATGTAAGGATGTGATGAGTGGTTCTCACCAATCTTGTCAGTTCATTCACCCAGAAGCCACCAAGATTTTCTATAATCGAAAATTCCAATATTGGGGTCCCATGATGAAGCGTTCAATTATGGAATTCATATCTCAATGTATCACTTTTCAGAAAATCAAAACTAAGAAGATGAAGTCATTTAGGTTTTTGTAGACTCTCTCAATCCCATTATAGAACTAGGATGATATATACATGGATTTAATTATTATATTTCCATATTATCTAAGTGGTAAGTATGAGATATGTTTGTTTATCAACTAATTAACTAAATTAACTCGTTTTATCCCCCATTAAATTATCATCCAAAGTAGATGATATTTGATTCCATTGGGTCCAATAGTATTTATGAATTAATGAGTTTCCTTTAGAGATAATTTTGAACTAAGACCCCTAATTCACATTCCATTTTGAGAAAGGACTTCAGGAGGATTTGTTCTCTAAGTTGAAATTGAGCATGGATTACCATTTTTATACTAATGGTAAGATGGAGAGGGTTATCTGGACTCTCAATGATATGCTCGGAGAATGCATCCTTGAATTTGGTAACTCGTGAGAGAACACATACCATTGGATAAATTTACATATAATAATATCTATCAATACTTGATAAATATGGGTCCTTTTGAATCCCAATATAGAAGGTGATGTAGGTTTTCAATGTGTTGGTCCAATATATGAGAGTGCTTATTTTTGGGACCAATTATTCTTTAAAAAAATAATGATCAGGATCCATATGATTCAGAATAGTTTTTCTATTTCTCGGGGTTGTTGATTGTTGATATCATCCACTTTACATTTACATAGGTGATTGGGTTCTATTTAAAGTATCTCCTTGCCTAGGACATCGTCGTTTAGGGAAGAAGGGTTAATTGATGTCACAATATGTTGGACCATTTGAGATTTTACAGAATCAAGGAGGGTGTCATGCTAGTTATCCTCTCCAAACTGGATAATCACTATTAATGATTTATTCCACATTTTATAGCTAAAAAAATTCCATTCTTACACGTATCATGTGGTGGAATCGGATGGTGTGGATTTGGAACCTGAAACCTATATTATTGAGTAGTATGTGATTATTTTGGATCATCAAGTCAAGATGATATGGGTTAAATTGATCCCTTTAGTATATGTTTTATGGTATTATGGTTGGGACAGACATGATACTTGGGATCATGAGGCCTTGTTGAGGAAGCAATGGATTTTCCATTTTATGGAAAACAAGCCTTGAGGACTTTCTAGAGGAAAACGTGGAATAGTGGGGAGAATTGTGATACCCTTTGGTTAAATGGTATATATTTATTTTATATTTTCATTAAATTTTTATCTTAAATGAGTTTCCAATAGTTCAATATTGGAAATTATAAATTTTAGTGAAAATAGGCAGTGTGGATACTTAGCCCATGGTTAGTAATAATCGAGTGTCTAACTGTGCAGATGGGGGTATGAGAAGAGAGTTCCATTTCACATAGTCTCTGAATGGTTTTTCAAACTATACAGGAACTTATTGAGAGTTGTGTCACTTGAGTTAGTTTATCTGGGTGACCTTCAATGTTGTTACAAGGTTTGGAAAACTATGTGGCCAAACCATGTGGATTTCCTAAAATTTTGAAAAAGTGGATCTTTACTAAAATACACTCTTGGGTTTTAACATTAAACCCCCCTCATTTCTCCCCCACATTTGAATCAAGTAACCCCATCTAAGGATAATTTTTTTACCTTATCCCTTATTGTTTCTTCTTAGATTCTTGGGTGGATTCCGTCAATGGTTGTTTCATTTTCTCTTGATTTCTCTTTCTTCCTTCCTCCTATTCCATGCTCTTCCAATTCAAATATGTGTTCAAAACATAATAGTATTGAGAGGTACAAAATTAATGTTTGGTATGAGTTTTTTATTGATTTATCAAATGTTTGGGTTGTTTAGGATCCCTCTCCCTCCCTTCTAGTAATATTTTTAAAAGTAGATGATGATTCTTAACTTATGAGGTGAGTGTCTCTACATTCATAAAAATTTCATTTAGCTTTCTTTTTTTCTTCATTTTTACCTTAGATTTTGTGAATTATCATGATTTGATATATTATTTAGTGTTTTTAGATTTTTATTTTTTATTTTATTTGAATTTTATACAAAATAGTGATATCTTGGGATTTCCATTTTTAAAAGCAAGTGTATACTTATAATGTGTTTAAAATTAATTCCATGAAAACTCTTACCTTTAAATAAGATTTAAAAGAGACTTTGAAATTTATTTTTTAATGAAAACCACATTTGTTAATCATGTGATTATTTTTATTTTATGAATGAGGTTGTGGGTGCACATGTGTGACCTTGTGTGTGTGGGTTTATATATGGGTGTTTCCTAAGCCTTGGGTATGAACTATCTAGGATCTGTTGTCAATGTCCTCGTGAGGCTTGGGTTGTATTATTTGTTTAGTTTAATATTGTGAAAACCTAGGTAGTTTTAAAAATTGAATAATTTTATTCCTTATTAATATTTATGATTACCTTTTATAGATTCATATTCAAAATAATAATTTTTATGTATTTTTTCAATCAAAAAAGACATAGTTTTCTCTAACCAAATTGATTTACATAAATTATATTTTTTTATTTTATAGTTTAATTTTTAAAATTTTAAATCTTAATTTTATAAAATTCACTTCGTTTTTGAATTCATTAAGTCCAATTTTCCTTATGGTCAATTTTTTGTCTTTTTCTAAAAATTTTTACATTTGTAATTAGTGAAAATACTGTTTTTATATATATTGTATCTTTTATGATGTCATTGTGACATAAAAATAAAATAAAACTTTATAAAACATTTTATGGACCAAATAAGTGTTTAGGGAATAAAATAATTAATTTAAAATCATTAAATTTAACTTAAAAACCTATGTTTAAAATTCTGAAGCATAAGTTATATTTTATTTGAATAAAAAATTATTTTTGTTACTTTACTTTTAATAAGGTTGTTCAAGGAGGCCATTCAATTTTTGCATGGTTATAATTTCAAAGATCCTTAATTTTATTATAAATAATCCAAAATCATGAAGAAACCATCACAACTTGAAATAATTATCCCTAAATGATAAAATAATAAATATTTTAACCCAAAAACACCCCACTCCTCAAGTATAAATACTCCCTATCCTTTCTGTTAGATAACCACAACCCTTCACATTAGCTCAGCCAATACCATTATAAATACTTCCCATAAATCCCTATATAGTTACAATAAGTTATTGTATCACCAAAAGACCAACCTAGAAGGATTAAGGTGTAAGACAAAATATGATTTCCAAATAATATTTATATCTATTAATTGAGTTCTTTCATATTTATTTCTTCTTTTACCTCCTTTAAGCCCATACTAAACTTGTGGATATAAGAACATAAATATATATGATATAATAAAATGTTATTTTATTTATTGTACAACCCTTTTTCATCTCCTTCTTCATATTAAAATAAATAAAAGCATCACTTGTTCATATTTGTGGGCTACCACCTCCACAAAGTGAAGTATTTTTTTCATCACTGTCTAATATGGCTGGTTAAAATGATAGAAAAAATTAATGTATATGATGTTTTTTAAAAGATAATCATTCAATAAATATAACTTATCAATTATTTTCTATCATTTCCATTTGTCATGAAATATTCCGCCCATGTGTACATGTGGACCACCCCCACCACGAACAGATATGATTCATTTTTCATGTAAACCTTTCACAGATGGTTATAAAATTGTATTTAATATTTAAAAATGATAATTATGTCTAAATAAATATTCTTTAGATTATTTAACAATTACCACTATGACCATGGTCAATGAACCGAAGTTATTTTTGTTTTTACGAACCAATTGACCTCGCAACATTTAACATAAACTTAACCAATTTAGTTACTAAATAAAACTAATTATAAAATAAAATAAAAGGAATAAAAATAAGGGAATAAAATTAAAAAATATTATTAATAATTTATAATATTAAAAAATTATTATTTTGGAAAGTGAAAGATGTATGTGGTGAGTTAGACTAGAGGTAAGGGATTTTCCTCAAAAACCTTATTTTAAATGTTTCAATGTTTTCTTTTAAATCACTCTCCTCCATATCCATATTTATTAAAATGTTTCTATATTGATATTATTATGAAAAAAAATTATTTTTTAAATTATTTTTAAACTATATTTTACTTTTCATATAGTTGTTTAAAATTTTATCATTTTTAATTTTTCTAAATGGGTTGTTTTTTAGCGTTTTTAAGTGTGGAGGGAATATTTTTTTAACTTATATGAAATGGGTGGAATTTACAACCATCATGTATTTTATTATTTAAGATGATTACTCTAAAAAATTTCTTGGTTTTTAAATAATATCTGATTTCTCATTATTCTGATAATTTTTCATTTAAATTATTTTAAAGGAAAATTGATATTGTCCTTATTTTATGTGAAGATCAAAACTGCTTCGGTATATGTGTTAAATAGAAACATTTATGAGATTTTTTTATATAAATATAATATTATATGTATTTTATGTATTTTATGGACTTTGTATATTTTTTAAGATGCCGAGTGAGCCTGATATTTCTCACCAATGCCATGGGTTGTGATTTTTTCTCTAAAGAATATATATTGGAATTAAACGAGTATGTTATTCCATTTATAAGAGTGATTGAAATAATTATTTTAAGTGTTATATAAAGTTGATTTATCATGGTACCTAGATGAGTTATCTATGCTTACAAACATGTTTTCATGTAAGTAATCTGATTTCAAAAGGTAAACTAATGAGCTTTTTGTTTAAAGTAAAACTTATACCCATTTTAAAGCTAAAAATTATTTTTTTAAGAAAATTTTTTCGTGATTTTTTATGCTTTATAAGAAACTATCATGATTATAATATTACTTATAAATTTCTTAAGATATTTTTTATGAAAATATTTTAGAGTTGAATTTGATTTCTTAAGTAAATGTCTATTTTTATATTACAAATATTTATGAAAAATGTAAATTTTTGTGGTATTTTGTGATTTTAAAATGTTAATAATGGGTTTCTTTATTTTTTTATCCATTGTTAAGATTTTTTTTCTCATCCCACATTTTCAAAAAAAATTATAAGGATTAAATATAAGTAAAGACTATAGTATGGACTATCTTTCTGGTATAAGGGTTCTTCTTAAAAGAAGAAAAAATGTTTTTAATGGAACAATAGTTTAAATAAAAAAAATATTTCTTTTGTGGGAAATCGAAATTTAGTAAAAGTCATCATATTATATTATAGGGGTTTGATCTGTAATTGTTTTCCTAATTATCTAAAACTCAAAACCTAAAAGAGCATGGGAATATAAAAAATCCAATCCTTCGTATTAAACTCATAATAAGGGGTTATTTGAGGTTAGAGTCCTTAAATATGGTATCATGGAAAGGTTTAATAACTTTAGAGGTTATGATGTTATTATCACTAACCAAGTTGGGTTGTCATCTGATCTGGAAACCTACCCGTTCTATGGCATGGCCCGAAGGGCATTTCCGATCCCCATGGGCTGGCACAATTGCACAGGTATCATAAATAATACATGGGAATGATTTACCCGAACAATGGACATAAAAACAACCAAAAACATTAATGAAAATAATTTGAAATTATGTAACCAAACAAGCCTTAAACCACTATCGGATTTATGGTTTACATTTTAGACAAAAAATTCACAAAGTAAAAACAAAAAAGGAAAACTAAAACTTCTACATGAACCTTCATGCAACATGAGGAGCCACCTCCTCAAGCCAACATCACCAAACCTGCATGGGAAGGACACTAACAACCCAAACCACCATCACTAAGAATGTTCACTTTACCTAGAATACAGAAATAATATGGTCTACATGCATCTAAAGGTGTATGTATGGTGTGATCCAAAGATTAGTAGGATGCCACCCAAGAAAGATATTCCACATCATAACATCAAAAAAGATAATCTAACAAGGTCATTTAAATTCATGCATTAAAAAACATTTCTAAGAAAAAAAATTATTAGGTAAATAGTTAAATAGAAACACCTTGAAGGGAATCAATTTTACAAACACTAGAATAGATGAAAAAAGAAATCTATAAATAACACATGCACTCAAGTGGTCCTCTATATACCAACGGATAGCACCAAATCATTAATAGTATAGCACCATGGGTAAATCCCCTAGGGTTCATCTAACTCGAGTGGGGCCCTAGAACCTCATACCTCAGTGAAAGGTGGTATAGTAACCACAACCATCAATGTCCTCATGCAAAAGCTTCTATAGAGGAGAAACATCCAAAGTTCTAGTGGTGATCCATCATCATCATAGTTTGGTTAGTATAGTAAGTGTTAATCCAACTAAGTGAAATAGGGACAAGACACTTCTAAATCACTAGAGTGCTAGTTCTAGTTCATCCACCTTGATACCTGGGATTCCCTTGTGCTTTAGTTAAAGTTCGCATATCACACATACCACCACTCTCACAACAAAATCAAAACATTTCAAGGGGATTATCCTTCTTCATTAAACAACCCATTTACCATTTTACACACACCAAAGAAACCCCCACTTTTAATACCTTTAGCATCACTTACAAAATTCTCAAATTTCCCTTTTATAACACAATAAAAGCACACAATTAAAACCAACCAAATCAATGGATCAAGCCCCTTTAGAAACCCACTCATACTCTAAAATCATTTTTAAAACAATCTTTTCATCACTCAACATTTCACAATTTACACTTAAAATGAAAAAAAAAATTAAAGTTCCAAAAATGGTCCATTTTCCATTGAAAATACCCATTTAATCATACACACACCTCAAGTTATCTTAAAAATACATTTTGCACCTTCAAGACAACCCATAAACCACTTTTTAGAAACGTTGCATTATAACCCACACAAAACATATCCATTTCTATTGTTAGAGTTCTTCTCCAACCTATAAACACACTAATCACTTCAAAAACACTGTTCACACCACATAATTAAACTAGATAATGCATTTATAAACTCAAAAAAACATTTTAAATCCATCTAATAATGGTAGGGCATGGAACTACCTACCTCATGCGAAAAACCTTCTAGAAAACGGTGTGAAATCTCATCCGCACCTTAACCGCACCACAAGGAGGTATGAAGAAACCGTAATCAAGATGATTAAACCCGAAAACACAAGATTAAAATTCTATATTGAACACCCAACCCGCTGGAGAAGAGAAACCCCAAAGAAGAGGGAGAAAACCCTATAATAATGAAAGAAAAGAAGGGAAAAGAGACTTACATGGGGGTTCTATGGAGAAACCAAGCCAAAAACACCCAAAAATCAAAGCCCAAGGGAGAGGAGATGATGGGGGAGGCACGTCTAGGGCTGGGGAGACCATGATGGTCAAGCAAGGGGGGAAATAGGGCAAAATTGGGGAGAGAGGAAAATAAAACCCTAAGTTTTAATGAGTCGGCACGGTCGCACTATTTCCCAAACCGTGAAGAGACTTTGCGGCCACCTCTACTGAAGGAGACCCAGCCGCACGCTTACCTGGGATGAAGTTCATGTTTGTGCGGAGGCCATGTAGTAGGTTATGCCTCTTACCATACTGTTTCTTGGGTTGGCGAACAGTTACTACTAACTGTGCACAAACCGTGCACTTCAATCTGCATAGCCCAAAAAAATTACATTTTTTCTCAAAAAAACCCAAGGGGGAAATCTAGGTCAAAGAAAAATAGAAAGAATACCCCAAAAGTTCAACCTCTTCACACCTGGTTCCCAGGAGACTAACCCAGAACCAAACTCGAACCAGAGCAAAACCTAATTTAAAAAAAGAAATCTACGTGTGATAGTTATTAAAAAACTATATTTAATGGATGATAATATATAGGTTATATAATCATGAGAAAAATTTGATGTTTTCTATGTTTCTTCATTTAATCTATGCCTATTTTAGAATTTTTTTTAAATAGGAAATAGAGTGAATTAAGTAGACAGTTATCAGGAGGAAAATGTACCTCTAAATATGCAAACTGAAATAGTTGTAATTTGATGATACTAGATTTTTATTACGTTAAATCAAACCTAGTAGTGTTGAAGGACGGTCCAATTCTCTTGAAAAGATACTAGATGTTTTGGGTCATTCTAAACATCAAAAATAAAATTATTTACATTTATAATTTTGAAGGTGGAGTGGTTCATTTGTGTTCATTGGTTAAAAATATATAGGAAAAATGAAGAGATTTATTCTTTGGAGTGGATGGTATTTAAGGATATTTGCTTAGGAAGTATTTTCCTAAGATTGTTCAAATAAGGATGGAAATGAAATTTTTAGAACTCAAGAAAAAGGAGGAGGAATATATTTCCATATGTGAATCCAATTTTATAACATTTTCCTAGTATACAAAAAAAATCATTTTGGACCATGATAGAAAAATTGACAAGTTTTACTCGGGATTAGAGCCAATTTTATTGAGAGCTTCTATCTCTCTTGAATTTAAAAGTTTTTAGAAAGGTGTTTATTTTTTTGAGAAAGTAGATATGGAATTTTTATTCTTTTACAATAACCAAGATAGTATGTGTTTCAAGTGAGATGGAACGAAAAAGCATATATCAATGAAATATAAAGTTAAGAAGTCTAAATTTAACTATTGTGATGAGTGTGGTAAGAATCATTCTAAGGACTGTCTTGAAAACTAGAAATTTATGTATATGTGGTATATCAGTGCATTTGGATTGTGATATCTAAGAAAATAATCATGGTAATTATTTTAACAAATATTATAAGAATAAAGTGATAATGTGATAGGAAATTATGATGATGTATGTCTAAAGAACATAATCGTTGAAGGGAATCAGCATGACCTTAAGAATAAGGGTGTGGAAAAGTCATTTGTAGCTACCCTCTATGGAATGATTTTTCTTACAACTTGTCTATGGTAGAAATGGTATTGGAAACTCGAACGATGGCTAACATGTTGGACGAGAACGTGCTGTATGCGCCACCACATTTTTCAAATTTTCATGTCGTTAAGGTTGCTCCGTCCTCTCCGGTGGGCCAAGATTTGCCGGGAAGACCTCCTCCCCCCCTCTCAAAAGTATCCCAATGCTGATGGTTCTCCCTCCATGGTGTGTACGTAAACCTCATAGGGCCCTGTTCTGTCTGGGCCATTGATGAAGGAGGTTCTCCTATCCTCTTCTCCAAATCAGCATTCACTTCCCCTGGGGTTTCTAAGGGTGTCTTTGGCTTCCTCCTTCGCTGATTTGTCAGATGGCACTCCATTGTTGTCGATCTTAGCTTTAGACTTCTCCAGTGCTTTGGATCTTCTCAGTTGGACTCTTGTGTCTATCTTTGGAGCAGATAAACCGTCTTCAACCTGGCTTTCTTGTAGAAAATTGGGGACTTACTTGGCAAGTTCTTATGTGTGGATGGCTGCTCCCTCCGTCCTCGAGATTCCTCATCGAATTGGATCTGTGTCACCATGAATTTTTCCTCTACTCTTCCACCGTAGTTGATTCTCATAGTCGAAGGACTGGAAGAATGGAGGCCTCCCTTGATTTACCCCTCAGCTCCACATTTTTTCCCTACCTGTCAACTCCAGGGGCATTTCATGTCAGCAGGTAGAAGACCAGCGTCTCGTCGCCCGTCAGCCCGTCCGGTGACTACCCTGATCAGAGATGTCGCCTCATCATCGACTTTTGGGAAGAATATCCTAGCTATCCTCCCATACCAAGTGACTAGTATGAAGTAATTCATCTCCCTAGTGACGAATTCAGTCCAATTTTCTCCCTCTCCATCCTCATCTCGGCAGGTGCCCTCTCCCTCAGTCCTCACATGCATGGAGCTGGTTCCATCCCCCCCCCCCCGAACATGGTTCCACCGGTCATCCCATCTGGTCACTCCAAATCGAAGAATTAGGGGAAGGGTTTGTCTTATTCCTTCATGTGTATCTGCTCCTCTTCTATGAACATATTTCTTGATGGAGGATTTATCGCAGCGGCACACGCAATCGCGCGGGAATGCAGATCACTAGAGGTGATCGCAACACAGAAACAGAGAAGAACTGACACCGTATTTATTTCTTCTCTCTTCTAATAAAATAAAACACACACAACATTCATGTTTATATCAGTACAATCGTACTCCAACCCAAACAAAAACATATATAAGTAAACAACTACATAGTTGGTGCCGCCCAATCCTGATTTTCCAAATAGCATTCATTGAAGACTTCAAACCTCCATCACAATAGAGGAAGTTTGGGACCATCCAAGGACTAGTGAGTTTAATATCCAACATTTCTATCATCTATCCCCACTGGTCACGCCAGAACGGAGCATAATGGGAAGGCTTTGTCTTGTATCAGGACTCATAGACACTCCTCTCCCCCTAGAAATCAAATTGAGGACCCTCCAATGTCGATGTCAAATAGGTATAGACTATTATTTCATGTGTAGGAATGATCTCCACTCTTTGAATGTGAGATATTAGATTATCATCCTAGATTGGAAGAGGTTTCTAGAACTCATGCTCATAATCTCCCCCCCCCCAAAGGAGTGTGCACCAGGTCTTGCTCGAAAATGCTATTTATTTGCTCCAAACCCCAAGCCAAGAGGCTTCCCACGCCTGGGTCCAGTACTATGCACATCCTATTTCAATGATCTTCGCTATAATCTGGAAAACCCATGGATTGGGATCCAGGGTGAATACATATTTCCTCACCAATGAGGTGTCCAAAAATGGTGTACCCCTAAATGCAGTTCTTAAACTGAAAAGTGTGTTCTTCAAAAATTGGATGTTTTTCTAAAAGGATTTTCATGCAACATCTCTTTCATGTTGAACCTATTAATCACCATATATCGGTTTTCGGGAAGTCATGTATCTCAATTGAGATGGTTGGAGGTTTTTTTATCGCAAAGTGTTTGTTAACAATTTCTATGATAAGGTGGATTGTTTCTTCTCATTCATCTATGAAAAATTTGATTATAGTCTAAGGTAACACCATTTCCAATCCGAGTGACTCCCCCTGGCTAATGTGGGGGTGACTTCAACACTACAGCTAATGCATCAGAGAAAAATGGAAAGGAGCTCTACCCTCGGAGGGATAGAGTGGCTTGTTCATCCTTTGCTTCTCAGAAGGGACTGTTGGACTTGGGATTTTCAGGGGATAAGTATACCCGGTGCAACGACCACAGAGGGAATTTCAACACATGTTGTAGGCTAGAATGTTTCCTTTATAACTTGCATTCCATCTATTTCTTCCCTGACACTAAGGTTATTCATCTGGTTCAGAAAGTGTCGGACCACTCCCCCCTCAATATCAACTTGAAAGGAAGGAAAATCAGGGAAAGCACTACTTCTTCTCCAAAAGGTGGCCCCTTCAACCCTTATACCATACTTCGATGCAGGGTTCGTGGTAAATAGCACGATAGGGTAGTCTCTAGATTGGATTTCACAACAAATTATGGAGGCTCAAAAAGAGACCTCATTTCTCGGGCCAATTCCATTCCCTCAACTCACCTCAACCTAGAGGTAACTAAGGCTCATATTGATCTTGTGGAGGTCAGTATAGAGGAGGAATGTAATAAATATACCAATGCTTCTCTAGCATTCAAGAAGAGTAAGTATAATGAGATTCTTCTTGAGTATGAAATGAGCCTTCGTGGGAGATCTAAAACCTTTTGTCTCAAAGAAGGGGACCACAACACTGCTTATTTTCATACTTTATTAAAAGAAAAATGGTGAGGCAATGTTACCAACATCCTTATGAATGAAGGTTCCCTCTCTAGTGATCCTAATATGATTGGTGTTATGATGGTATCTCATTTAAACTCCCTTTTATTTAATCCTAACCTGCACATGTAGTATGGATACTTGAGTGGTGATGATGATAACTTCAGGTCAATTCTGTAAGTAGTGGATTCACAGATCAATAATTTCCTCTAAGGAATACTAGATAAAGGGGGTGGTTTGGGAGACCATTAAAACTATTAACCAAGAGGGTTCTCCCAAACCTGATGGATTTTTGGGTTCCTTTTATGTCAACCCCTAGATGTTATCAAGAAAGACTTGGTGGAGTCCATTCAGGACTTTTTTCGTAGTGGGCCTTTTCCTTAGGTTGCAAGTGCCACCACCATGTTTTTAATTCCCAAAGTGGAAGACCCCTCCTTTATCAAAGAGTTTAGACCCATCAGTATGTGCAATTTTCTGTACAAATTTTTAGCCTCCATTATCAATAGAAGGTTGTCTCTACATATCCAGAATCGTATATCTGATGAGCAACATGAATTTATCAAAGGTAGGTCCATTCAAGGAGCCATGGGTATAGACCAAGAGATGATTAGAGATATTGTTAACATGATGGTAAGATCCAATATTTTTATTAAAGTAGACATGGATAAGGCATATGACCACCTCGAGTGGAATTTTATTCTCTAGGTGATGAGGTTCATGGGGTTCTCAGAGGGGGTTATTACTTTGCTCTTTCGTTATTATAGCTCGCCTTGGTTATCTATTCTATTCATGGGTAAGAAATGTGGATTTACCAAATATGTTATGGGGCTATGGAAAGGAGACCCCACATCCCCTACCATTTTCATCATGGATAAATATGCCCTTATTGAGAAAATTTCTTACAAGGTGCTTCATGGATTCTTTCGGCCCTACCACTACCAATCTAACTTTATTGGGGTTTCTCATCTACTTTTTGCTGATGACATGGTATTATTTATTAACGAATGTAGTTCCTAAGTCAAAGTTTTTATAAACACCATTAAAGATTACTCAAAATGGAGTGGTGAAATCATCAATAGAGACAAAAGTTGTGTATGTCCCCCTTCATGCTTGGAGAGGCGACGGTAAAGAGTTGAGTCCATTGTTGGTATTCATAGAAAAAATTTTCCTATAGAATATTTGGGAGCACCACTGGCCCAGAGTAGAGTTTATATCAGATATTTAGGGGGAATGATTGATAAGATTACCATCCGCATTCTGAACTGGAAAAACCATTTCTTATCCTTTGGAAGGATAATCACTCTGATCAATAGTGTTTTATCCTCGATACTAATGCACATCCTCTCGGTTCTCAAGGCCCCCAAATCTATTCTCAAGGATATTGATAATTTATTATTTTCTTTTATTTGGGATGACCAGTGGGAGGGAAGATTCCATTGGTCTTCTTAGAAAGGATTACCCAGACCAATGGATAATTGTGGTATTAACGTAAGGAGTGTCAGTGAGGTAATGCATTTTTTGCAAGGAAAAATAGCTTTGGGAGTTATCAAATGTTTCTCCCTTTGGATTAGATTCATCAATAAGAATTATGGAAATAATCTGAGCAATACAAGGTGATAATCTACTCCCTTATGTCGCTCACTCCTAATCAATTTACCTGTGTTTCAAAATTAGTCGAGGTGGATTTTGGGGCATGGGGATATTAAATTATGGGAATGCAATTGGGCTGGCGAGGTTTTTGGCTTCTTTGTTTGGCATACACTGAGGATTACCTTCTCCCAGGACAACCTCTACCCCAAATTTTTTTGTGTGATCCTGAACCATACCCAGCAAAAGATTTTTGATGACATCCATTTGGAGGATACTGTAGATGAATGAAAATACACGGGATCCCCATCTATTCACTTCTTGGATAAAGCCTATAGGAACATGTCACGTGTGGTCCATACCATTGATTATTGGGAGAATATTCTTTGGTGTAAAGTTATCCCAAATAAGTTTAACTTTCTGATTTGGAGGATCTAGAACCGTGTGATTCTTACAGATGTGGTGGTCAGACGAAAGGGAGTCAGTCTGGCATACATCTTCTCTTACTGAATGGTGTATAAGGAATAAACCACTATTCACCTCTTCTATCATAGTTAATGGGTGACCATGGTTTCAGGGGCGATATGAGACTTCATTAATGTTTTGATACTTTTGGGTCCCTTTGACGATTTTTACACCTTTTTGCAACATTGGTTCAGTAGGGTTGGCAGTAACAAGCAAGAGGAGGCTGCCAAGACTATCTTACTGGTTGCGGATTGTTGGTGCTTATGGGAGGATTGAAACAAGGTTCTTCATAATGGTCCCACCTCATCTATAATTCCTATGGTGGTGAGGATCAAATGTCTCGTAGTGTATCTGGCACACCATATGAAAAATTGGGACATGACTCCCTCTATTAGGGGTTTCATGCCCAAGGAATACTCTATCCCCCCACACATCATTGTGCAGGGCCATTGGGTGAGACGAAACCCTCCCCTCATTGGTCTAAAGCTTAATGATTATGGCTCATGTAGTCAAGGTATTATGAAGGGGGGTGTGGTGTGTAATCCTGATAGTTCGGTGATCTTTTCCTTTAGTGGATTTTATGGGGTTGGTGACCCTCTCAAAGAGGTAGCTAATGCAATGTACCATGGCCTTTCCTTATTCCACTCAAAAAAAAATTATTTGGTTTCTTTCGAGATGGATTCTAAGACAATATGAAGCTCACTCAAATGTATTTCTTCCACTCTATGGCATATCATCTACATGATCTGAAAATGAAAGTCCCTCATCACCAATGGGATTGAGCTGCTTCACACATGGCGTAAAGGCAACTAGGTGGATGATTTTTTGGCCTCCAAGTATTCCCTAGAGTTCCCCTTATTTGGATTTCTCATGCACTAGCTCCCTTACCCTAGGGGTTTTTAGCATTGTCATTGGTTATTCTCTTGAACTCCATTTTTACATCCCCCCTTGACCGCGCTCCTTGTTTGTTCTCCCTCCTCTAATTAATAAAATTTTTCTATTGATTATCTTGGATAGAGGTGATCTTGATATTATTATTGATTTGGATTGGATTTCAGTTTATCATGTAAATATTGATTGGAGATATAATGAAGTTATATTTAATTTTTAATATGAGTTTAAAATTTTATATAAGAATGAGTTTATTCCTATGATAACATATCAAGAGGCTGAGAAAATGATTAAATATGGCAGTGAAATTTATCTTTATCATATTATCAAAAAGAGGAAAGTTGTTTAAATTACTGATGTTTTTTTAGTAAATAAGTATTTGAATTTATTTAATTTTGATTTTTTAAGTGTTATTTCTCATGATAATGTTGAATTTGTTGTTGAATTATTTATAAAAGCTAAAGCAGTTTCAAAAACCCTTTATCTAATAACACCATTAGATTTATTATAATTGAAAAAAGAAGTTAGAGTATTTTCTTGATAAGGTTTTTATTTATCCTATCACTTCACCTTTGGGTGATCATATATTATTTATTACAAATATAGATGGTTCCATGATACTTTTCATTCATTATAGAATACTCGGTAAAATCAATATTAAGAAAATGTGTTCATTACCTTATATAGATGACTTCTTGGATCAGATTCAATGAAGTCATTATTTTTCAAAGATTGATCTTAGGTATGGATATCATCAGCTGAAAGTGAAGGAGTAATAAATTCCAATGATAATGTTTAGCGCTAATAATAAGAACTATAACTTTATGGTTAGGCCTTTCAGTTTGACTAATGCACCCAATATATTCATGGATCTTACACATAGAGTTTTTCATGATTATTTGGATAAATTTTTAGTAGTATTCATAAATGAAATTATTTTTTATTCTATAACTTATAATGAATATGAGAAATAAGTATTTCTCTATAGAATTTAAAAGATATGAAGTTATATGAAAAACTCGGAATTTTTTAAAAATTTTCTTATAGTATATTTCTTAACATGGAGAAATTGTTTCTAAATATGGAATAAAAGTTGATCTGACTAAAACCAAAGTGGTGGAGGAGTTTCCAAGTCCTAAAAATGTCATTGAGATTTGTAGTTTTGTTGGATTGGTGAGTTATTTATGATGGTTGGTTGAAAATGTTTCTCGGTTATCTTGATTAATAACTAATTTAACTAAAAAATAGTTAAATTAAAATAGATAAAATTGTGTAATGAATGATTCTATAAATTGAATAGAATATTGTTTAATACACCAGTTATAAAATTTCCATCAATAAATATATAATTTTTTATTTATATTGATGCTTAATTTAAGTTACATATTTTTGTTTTAATAAATAATGAACGGTTAATTTCATGCGCATCATGGAAATTGAAATTTCTTGAGAAGATTTATCTTTCCCCTGACCTTGAATTGGATACATTTTTTTTAACAATTAGGATACATCATTTATATATGGAGAAATTTGAAATATATACTAGACATAAATGTTTGAAGAATAATTCACTCAAAAAGTATTGAACATAAGGTAGAGAAGATTATTTGAACTAATAAAGGATTTTGATTCCATGATTCACTATCATCCAAGTAAATCAAACAAGGCAGTCTATTCCCTGAGTTGAAAGGATAATGCAAAATTATCTATGATAAATTTGGAACATGATTCCTTGAATGATTATTTCATGAATATTGTCTTTGAAATTGGGCATACAGTAAATCCCTCTCTTTTGGTTCTTGTGTTAGTACAGTAATCTTTGTGAGAAAAAATTAAGCATGACCAAAAGGAAGATCATGGATTGTAAGAAATAGTATAATTTTGTAAGAAGGGAAAGTTTCCAGAATTTAACATTAAAAATTTGGTGTTATAAAATTTGGAATGAAGTTTTTTGTTTCATCTAACACCAAGATAAAGAATTAATTTTTGTGTGAATCACATATATAACTATTTTTATCCATCTAGAAAACACTAATATTTATAGTGACAATCGGGGATTTTTTTTATTTGAAAGGAATGAAAAAAATGATATTGTTGACTTTACCATTAAATTACTGACTTTTCAAAAAGTTAAAGTTGAATGGAAACAAATAAAGTATGTTATTTAACCTTTTCTAATTACTAAATGGAAATAGAATAATATATAGTCAAATTTTATAGTGGGTTTAATAACGACATTTTGAGGTAATAATGTGATTTGGGTTATTATTAATTGTTCGACTTAATCATTATATTTTCTAACTTGTGTGAGGTAATATATCTTTGGATCATATTACTATAATTTATGTTAAAGATATAGTCTAGTTATATATAGTTTCTCTCTTTATTATTTCTTTTCATGATCCTGTAATAACCATAAATTTTTGGCAATGACTTCAGATATCGATGGTTACTTAGTTATATTTCATCACATCCTTTCATGAACTATATTATAGATTGTTATAGCACATGATTAAGACTTTTTTAAATATTCTTAAATATTTCTCATTATATTACAAAGAAATTTGGGATTAGTATCTTTTGTTTTTTGAATATTCAAATAATAATAGTGTTAATTCAGATATACCGATAGAACCATTTAAGGAATTATATGAAAAGTAGATTCAATCTCTAGCATGTTGGGATGAATTTGGGGAAACAAATTTATTAGGACTAAAATTGGTAGAATAGATATTGAAAATTTTAAATATGATTCAGCCCCATATGAGGTAATCTTGGAGAATATGTAAAAGTTATCAAGACTACTCAAGTAAATATATTTCGTTTGAGGTAGGTGGTCATGTCCCTAAAATATATCCTTGGAAAGGTGTTACTCATTTTGGTAAGAAAGGAAAGTTAATCCCAATGTTTATTGGTATGTATGAAATTCAAGAGAATGTTGTATTAGTTTATTACTGAGTAACCTTACATTTGGTATTATCTCAACTAAAAGATATGTTACATGTATTATTATTAAGGAAATATATACCTGATGGATCCCATGTTTAAAGCCAAAAAGTAATTCTATTACAAGAGAATATTTCATAAGAGGAAAAGACAGTGAAAATTCTAGATCATATGGAGAAGGTTTTGAGAAATAAGTTAAATCACATAGTTAATTTTTTTGTGGAATAACCATGAGATTGAGGAGGCAATAAGGGAATCTAAAATGGCTATGAGGAAAAAGTATCCCTACCTACTCAAGAAATGAATTTAATTATAAGGATAAAATTTCTTAATTGGGTAAGAATGTGACAAACCAGATAATGTTAATAATAATAAAATTTAATGTCTTGTTAATATTCTTTATTATATTTTATCAATATATATTCATTATAATATATGTTAAGTAATTTTTCAATCAAAAAAGAAATGTTTTTTCCAAAATAAATTGTTTTCTAATAATTATATAGTTTTATTTAAAAGTTAAATTTTTAAAATTTATAATCTTAATTTGATAAAATTGAATTAATTTATTAATTAAAAAAATTAAAATTTAGCATGGGTTAATTTTGTTTTATTTTTCTGACGAGTATTATTATTTTGTAAATAGTGAAAAATATTGTTTTTACACATACCACAAATTATATGGCGTCATTATGATGTAATAATGAATTAAAAATTTATAAAAAACATTTTCTAGAAAAAATAAATATTTAAGGAATAAAATAAATAATTAAAAATTAATTAATTGAATTTATAGACCTATGTTTGAAATTTTGAACCCTAAGTTATATTTTACTTGAATAAAAAATTATTTCTATTCCATTAGTTTTAATAATGGTGTTGAATGATTTCATTAAAATTTATAATAGTTCCAATGTTCATGAACCTTATTTTTTTATTACTAAACCAATCAAATTTATTAAATCACCACTCCATAAAATTATTTTCCTAAATGATAAAATATTAAATATTTTAACCCTAAAACAACCCTCTACACAAGTATAAACACCTCTATATTTTCCCCTGTAAAACTACTTCCCATTCACTTTATATTAAAAAAACCATCCTAAATTATTCTTCAAAATCAATATAAATTTCCTAGAAGTTATTTTCTCACAAAAAGACAAACCTAAAAGAAATAAGGATTAAGTCAAATGAGGTTTTCCAAAAAAATGGTATAACTCTTAAGAGGTTTATTTCAATTTTATTTCATCTTATAAATTTATAAAAACTTTCCTAACCATGATTATATAATAAAATTATTATCTTCAACATACTAAAATGTAATTATATTTATGTTAAACATTATTTTCATCTCCTTTTACATCCTATGGGAAATGAAAACACAGCTTCTGTGTACGTGTTGACTACCACATTGACAAATACATGTGTTATGTTTTTCATCACCGCCTAATATTGATAGTTAAAATAATGGATAAAAATAATATATATGATAGTTATGATAAAATTATTATTATTTAAATTTATTATATTTCTTACCTTTTTAGTTTTCCATTTGTTGGAAAATACGTGTGGACTACCACCTCTACAAAGTGATGTGATTTTTTATCCATGTAAAAAATTTAATGGTTGGTCATAAAATTTTATTCAATGTATAAGAATTAGAATTATTTAATTATTGATATTATGAATATGATGCAATGATTAATTATTTTATGACAGTGAATGCATTGAATTTATTTTGAGTTTATAAACCAAAGGACCTCAAAACATATGGCGTAAACTTAACTGATTAAGTAACTAAATTAAACATAGTAGTAAATTAAATAAATGAAAAAAAATAATAGAATACACTTGAAAAATGTTATTAATAAACTATAATATTAATATAATTTTATTATTTAGTAAATTAAAATACAAATGTGGTGACTTGAACCTGAGGTAAGAGATTTTCTTCAAAAACAATGTTTTAAATGTTTCAAATTTTCCTTCCAAATCGGTCTCCAACATATTTATGTTTCATAAAATTTTTTAGGAATGTTATTGTAGAACCCCAAATATTTTATGGAATGTTTCTCTAAAATACATTCGATTCATAGTAAAATGCAATAATTTACGATAAATAGTAAAATGAAATAATTTACAATAAATGCTAAATAAGGGTTTTATTGAGTCATTGATGATGATATTCTGATGTAAGCCCGATTGGTTCAAATTTACATGCATTTATTATTGTTCTTGGTCATGTAATACTTACTATTCCTTGTATTATGAATAAATAATAAATTAATGATTACAATATTAAGAAAACTCCTCTCCCCTCCACTATATAAACCACCCCTCACCCCCTCTTCCACCCACACCACTAAAGCTTCAAGCCTTGCCTAAATTCTGAAAAATAATCTTCCCAAGCCCTATACCCAAGTTCAAGACCTTCTGTTCACATCAAAAATCCAATAAAAGGCCTTAAGAAGATTCTCAAGGAGGAGTACTCAAGAGGAGAACCTTTTTCTCTTTTCTTTCAATTCTTTTTACAAGTTCTGTTATTTTGTTCTCTCTAATCACCTCACCTCATTCAAATTCCATGATAATTACACTACCATAAATTTACTAGGTTTTAATTATTCTAATGTAATATTTCATCATAATCTATTTTTTCCTTTCCATTTATATAATAAATGCAAACACCGTTCGAGATGTGTTAATTTATCACAATAAAGGAAGATGGGTTTTCATGTTGAATTGATATCTTCTATAATGGTCATTAAACCATTTTAAATGGTTAAACCAGATCAAAATATATGTATTTTATCTTGTTTAATGTTCTATAATCCTTACACACTCATAATATATAATAATAATACAAAAAAAGTTTATTGTTCACAAAACCATCGACCTAAATCCAAGCGGTTATCAATAACTTTTAACTAATGATTCATCCTCAAGTATACAAATCAGAATAAATATAAGATCATTTATATCTCTTTAATTTAAATAATACTATATATTAACAATTATATATGTTTAACCACATTTCAGATGAACTTCTATTCATAAATAGAAGTAAACTGATCCTGAAAATCAAGGAAGAAAATGCTTCCAAAACAATAAAATTGAATATCTTAAACCCATGAAAAATACCATTAATGAACATAATAAGGTTATACCATATAAATTAAATTATGATGAGGTTCTTTACTTATTAATTAATGGAGCTAAATTTGATTATTCTGGTCATTAAGAACAATCAATAACACCTTCGAGCATAAGGTAAGGGATCCTCTCTCTCACTTTTGTTCAAGAATATCCCCTATGTTGTCCTCTTTTATTTTTAATACCTAATGATGGGGTATGTTTTTTCACCTTCCCCATAATCTCTTTATGATATATAAATAATGTGATACCCCTTTTACCTCTCATTAATCTCTCTCAAGAAAACTTGTTACCATGCCGAAATGTTTGTAAGGGGTTTTCTCATCTCACTTTCAATTCTGTGGGATTTCCATTGTTTTCCACTTATTTATTATATGTGGTATAAATTTACTGACATTTGATATATATTATAATTATTCTATTTATATTCATGGAATTCTGTGATCCATTTGGTGGTTATTAACTTTTGGTCATATGACTCAATTGATTACAACGTGGTAACGAGTTTTGTCTCAATTTTCACTTCGTTGTGACTTGCTTAGTATTGTGAACCTACTCTTTCTTATGTAGTGTACTTACTTCCCATTTCAGATAACTTTTCAATTGAAATTATGTTCCATTTAATTTTATAAATTCTCATATCATGGATATTATTATTGTCTAAGCTGTATACCATCTTACATACGGTATTTATTTTGAATGTTGTTTTGACTGTGGAATTATTTATGAATCTGTATACTTTATTATATTTGGATAATGTAAAGTCATATTTCTCTTCTGTTGAATTTTTTTATAAATATTTCTTCGGATGCAGAGGCGGGTGGGGCCTGATATAGGACCTTGATGCATCGGTAGGTCTCATGAGATAATCAGTTTGGAAACAAACCCTTTGAGTATGTTTTAAAAAATTAGACGGGTTTCTACACATATAACTAAACTAATTTTATGATATTATGGTATCATGTTCCAGATACATGATTTCCAAATAATAATCATTATCTTTATTCATTGTCATTTATTACTATCCATGAGGTTTTCACTAGGAGAAAATCTATGGATGCAATTTCATTCTCAGTTTATTAATAGCGTGAGTTTTTCATTTATTCACCATGCCATATTGATTCTGTCAAATTTTTTACAATTCAGTTATTATTGATTCTTGATTCCTCCATTTTTAACCCTTACTAAGAGTTTTATCTCACCCCTTTCATTGTTTACTTTCAACAGGTGATAAAGAGGAGTTCATTTATTGGGTTCTTGTGGATGCAGTCTTTAGTTTTTGTCATCTATCGTATTTTATAACCCTTTCCAATGTAATTTTGAGTTACATATTTGTATTTAGTTTCTTTAGGACTACTAAATTGATATTTCCTTCGGGATTTCCATTCATTTTAACCATTCCAATGTAACAATTAATGCACCGGTTCCGGTCTATATGGGTCGGGGTGTTACAGTTGGTATCAGAGGAAGTTTAGTAGAAAACTTGTAAACTAGAGTATGGAATGTATAGTAGGTAACAAATCCCTAAGGTATTATTTGAGGATAAACGTACAATAACATCCTGGTATTTTGGTAAGGAATAGATTATGTCAATATTTCTAGCAAATACATCCTTGTTTGAATACGATTAGGTAGAGGTGGCTCTGGCACAGATGTAACTAGGAGTGAGAGTTATGACAAGGAGTTTCGGGCTTGACCTGGGGTATCCTGGTACACAACAATGGGTCTTGCTGCACTCTTTGTTACGACACTCCTGGGGGATATTCTTAGGATAATTCATATTTTCTTTACAATCCATTATAAAGGATTGAAATGTAAATTATTCCTCAAAGAAACAATTTTTCATATTATGGGATTAGCCATGCGTAGGATCTCAATTTATACCAAGTATTTTGTTAAATTAAGATTATAAATTTTGATTCATACCCTAATCTAGTTTGTGCAATTATTTATAAATGGTGTCTAATATAATAATTGGAATCAATACTCATGGGCAATGTAGGGATCTCCCCACTGAGAAAGTCATCACAGCCAATGTTAGAGCAGATCAGATCATTACCATATTGGGAAAACTTACTCAACTTGTAACTAATAACCATTCCATACCTTTTTTGGATCGTTTCATGTGGAAAAATCCCCCATCATTCAGTGGGACTACTAATCTAGTGGTTGCTGAGAAGTGGATCAATTCCCTTGAAAAGATATTCATGGAATTAAGATGCAATGAAAATGAAACGGTAGTACTGGATGTATGTTGTCTCAATGGTGACGCTGATCAGTGGTGGTATTCGATTCACAATACCATAGAGGAAGAAGAAATAGAAGATATGGAATGGAGTACTTTTAAGGAAATATTCTTCAAAAAAATTCACTTGTGAGAAAAAAAAACGAAATGGAGAGGAAATTAATTAGCTTAAAGGAAAGGGAAGAAGACAGTGTTGCATAGTATGAGGCCACCTTCACAAGGCTATCCAGGTATATCGTAGATTATGTACATGAATCAGAAAACAATATTGATCATTTCTTTTAAGGTCTTAATCCATGTCTTTAAAAGGCACTGTCTTCTGAAACATTTTCATCATATGATGAAATTGTATCGAGTGCCATCAAAACAGAGAAGGAATTTTCTAGATCAAATTTGTTCAAGGGAAAACAAGATAAAAAGTGATAATATTATAACCAAGGGAAAGTTGAAGCACCAAATAATAACAAGGGAATGGATAAATTCCCATTATTCAAGAACTATGGAAAGATTCATCACGGGAAATTCTTGAAAGGCATGGGAGTCTGCTATAAGTGTGGATAAAAGGGGCATCTATCTAATGAATTCAAGGGCAAGAAACAATTTTATGATGTTCAATGCTAAAATTTAAGAGAAATGGGACATTATTAAAATTAGTGTCTTAAGCTCTAAGGAAACTTTCTTAAGAAAAGGGAAATTGAGCCCCAGGTACATCGAACCACTTGAAATTTTGGAAAGAATCGGAGTTGTAGCTTACCGTTTAGCAATGCCTCCAAGTCTCTCCAAAGTTCATGATGTGTTCCATGTGTCATTGTTGAAGAAATAAATTCTAAACCCAACGCATGTACTCACCTATGAAGAAATAAAACTGGAACTTGATTTTTCATACTGTGAAAAGCCTATCAGGATTCTTGACCGAAGGGAGAATGTATTGAGAAATTGGAACACTCGCCTAGTAAAGGTTCTTTGGAAGAACCAGAATATGGAGGAAGAAAGAAGGGAACCGGGGGTGTTATGAAGAAGAACCACCCACATCTTTTTGGAAATATTTATAAATGAAAAATTTCGAGGACGAAATTTCCGAAGGAGGGAATAATGTAGCACACCAAATATTTTATGGTATATTTCTCTTAAATACATTCAATTCATAGCCTATATTTCAAAAAGTACTTCTTTTCTTTGAAAAAACACTTGTTTATTTAGTATATAGTCATAGACCATCCATTGAAATTAAATTTTCCACTTGTGTGTTTTGAATTTTGAAAATCTAACATACACGGTTTTGTTTAGGATGATATTTAGAGTCTAGTAGAATTAACTTAATTTTTAGTGAACAATAACATACCCTTATGAATAATAACCTACCATTATGAATAGTAACATACCCTTATGAATATTGATATGACTCTTATGAATGGTATCCATGCCCATGAATGTATAAATAAATTTAGGCACCTTAAAATTGAAGTTGAATAATTTAAGTGTTTATATTTTTCGATTAAATAATGATATTAATTAAATATTAAAATAATCATATTTAAAAAATTATTTTTTAAAAATTGAACTCATTTTTGTATTATACACATCCAAAAATGGTTAGGGTGATTTTTTGGAATTTTTTTGAAATACTTGAATTTTTTTGATGAATAGTAAAATGCGATAATTTACGATAAATGCTAAATAGGAGTTTTATTGAGTCATTGATGATGATATGCTGATGTAAGCCCAATTGGTTCAAATTGAAATGCATTTCTTACTGTTCTTGGTCATGTAATACTTAATATTCCTTGTCCTGGGAAGAAATAATAAATTAACGGTTACAATATTAAGAAAACTCCTCTGCCCTCCACTATATAAACCACCCCTCACCCCTCTTCCTCCCACACCACTCAAGCTTCAATACTTGAATAAATTCTGCCTAATACTCTTCCCAATCCCTCTCTCCACTTATAAGACCTTATGGTCTCACCAAAAGGCCAAAAACAAAGTCCTTAAGGATATTCTCAAGGAAGAGTACTCAAGAGGTGAACCTTTCTTCTCTTTTCTTTCAATTATTTTTACAAGTTCCATTATTTTGTTCTATCTTATCACCTCACCTCATCCAAATGACATGATAATTCCAGTACAATAAATTTACATTGTTTTCATTATGTTAATGGAATATTTCATCATAATATCTTTTCTTCCTTTCCTTTTATACAATAAATGCAAATACCGTTCGAGATGTGTTAATTTATCACACTCAAGGAAGAAGAGTTTTCAATTTGTATTACTTTCTTTGATACTGGTCATGAAACCTTTTTAAATGGTTGAACCAGATCATAATATATTTATTTTATCTTGTTTAATGTTCTATAATCTTTACACAGTCATAATAAGGAATATTAATACAAAACAAGTTTATTGTGCACAAAACCACCAAGCTAAATCCAAGCATTTATTAATAACTTTTAACTAATGATTCATCCAAAACTATATAACCCCGAATCATTATAAGATCATTTATATCTATTTAATGTAACTAATATAATATATTAACAATTCTGGATGTTTAACCACATTTCAAATGAACTTCCATTCATAAATACAAGTAAACGAATCATAAAAACTAAGGAAGAAAATGCTTCCAAAACAATAAAATTTAATATCTTAAACCCATAAAAATATCATTAATGAACCTAATAAGTTTATACAATATAAATTACATGACTATGAGGTTCTGGAATTATTAATTAATGAAGCTAAATTTGATTATTCAGGTCATTAAGAAAAATCAAGAACACCTTCGAGCATAAGGTAAGGGATCCTCTCTCTCACTTTTGTTCAAGAATATCACCTATGTTGTGCTCTTTTATTTTTAATACCAAATGATGGGTTATGTTTTTTAACCATCCCCATACTTCCATTATGATATATAAATAATGGGATACCCCTTTACCTCTCATTAATCCCTTACAAGAACACTTGTTACCATGCCAAAATGTTTGTAAGGGGTTTTCTCATCTCACTTACAATTTTGTGGGATTTCCATCATTCACCTCTTATTTCTTATATGTGGTATAATTGTACTGCCATTTGATATATATTATCATGATTCTATTTATATTCATGGTATTCTCTGATCCATTTTTTGGTTATTAACTTTTGGTTATACGAATCAATTAATTACAACGTGGTAACAAGCTTTGTCTCAATTTTCACTTCATTGTGACTTGCTTAGTATTGTGCACCTACTATTTCATATGTAGTGTACTTACTTTCCATTTGAGTTACCGTTTCAATTTAAATTATATTCCATTTAATTTTTGACATTCTCATTTCATAGATATTATTATTGTCTAAGTCATATACCATCTTACATACGGTATTTATTTTCAATGTTTTTTTGATTGTGGAATTATATATGAATCTGTATCCTATATTATATATGGATAATGTAAAGTCATATTTATCTTCTATTGAATATGTGAATAAGTAATTATTTGGATTCAGAGGCAGGTGGGGTCCACTACATCCCCTCAATTGATTGGTAGGTCTCATGAGATAATCTGTTTGGTGTAAAACCCTTCGAGTTTGTTTCCAAAAATCAGATCAGTTTCTACCCATAGAACTAAACCATTTTTACTGTATTATGGTTTCATCTGTCAGATACATGACATCCAATTAATAATAATTCTCTTTATTCATTATCAGTTATTAATATCCATGAGGTTTTCACTATGACAAAATCTATGGATGCAATTTCATTCTCAATTTATTAATGGAGTGAGTTTTTCATTTATTCACTATACCATATTGATTATGTAAAATTGATAAAAATTCAGTTATTATTGATTCACGCTTCTCCCATTTCTAACCCTTACTTAGCATTTGAGCTCACCCCTTTCATTGTTTACTTTCAACAGGTGATGAAGAGGAGTTCATTTATTGAGTTCTTATGGATGGAGTCTTTAGTTTTTGTTATGTATCGTATTTTGTAACCTTTTACAATGTAATTTTGAGCTATATATATGTATCTAGATTCTTCAAGACTCCTAAGGTGATCATTCCTTTAGGATTTTCATTCCTTCTAACCATGCCAATATAACAAGTAATGTAGCGGCTCCAGTCTATCGGGTTCGGGTTGTAAAAGTTATTATTATACTCAAATGATTGTTTAATTCATTTAAAACTAACTTTTACAAACCTTATAATGGTCTAAAAAGTTATCGTTTAAATGTTTTTTAATCAGTTTATTTTTTACCTTTTTTACAAAAGTGTGGATGGAATATATTTTTTTAAAATATGTGGAATGAATGGAATCTTCCATCATCATTATAGTTATTTTTAAGAATATTAATCTACAAGTTTTCATGGTTTTTAAGAGAATATTCTATTTCTCCTTATTCTTGTTATTTTTTTTAAAAGTGTTTTTAATGAAAGAGGTTTGTTATCCCTATATTTATATGAATCCAAAAAAGTGCTTTTGTATATGCATTAAATAGAATAATTTATGAGATTTTAAGATATAAATTCAAGTATATATGTGTTTTCCATATTTTATGTCCCTTATATATTTTCCATGATGAATGGTGATCCCAATATAGATCTCCAATGCATCAGGTAATGATTTTTTTTTCCAGGGACAATATGTTGGAATTAATCGAGTAGGTTAATTTATTTATAAGAGTGATATAGAGATGATGTACCAAGGTAACTATGTTGATTATATATTCTTTAAAATTAGTTTTCAAGGATGTATATGGATTTAATATGGTAAGATAATGATCTTTTTTTAAATAAAATCTTATTCCTATTTTAAAGGTGAAAAGTATATTTTTCTATAAAATGTTTTCATGAGTGATCATGTATTAAAATAAACCCTCATGATTATTATTTTTCATTAAATATTTCATGTTATATGTTTTATAAAAATCATTGGGAGGTGAATTCAATTTATTTACTAAGTAAATGTCTATTTTTAGCACAAGGTTAATTATATAAAATGGGTAAATATTCAATGGGGTTTCTTACCTTTAAAATAAACTAATGGGTTTCTTTTTTTTACAATCCCATACTAAGATTTTGGTTCCTATACTAATTTTTAAAATGTTTTTAATATATCTTAAGGATGAGGAATAATTATAGAAAGGTCTAAATTTATGCTAAGTGGATTAACCTTAAAAGAAGAGAATATTTTTTGAATGAAACATGAGTTTAAATTTAAGAATGTTTTTTGTGGTAAATTGGGAATTGGGTGTAATTGTCTAATTTTTATTTTAACTGATTGAAGTGTAAATTTTTTTTCTAATTTTATAAAACCCTAAACCTAAATGATCATTGGAATGAAAATAAATAAATATTTTTTTCTAAATTTAGGATAATGGGTAAATTATGGTATGAATCCTTATATATTTAGGTCAGATAAGTGATCCATAAGGAACTCCTCAACACCTAGTGCCTTTGGGTCAAAGCTCAAAAATTTTGAAATTCTTCCTTGGATTTATTTGGGATTTTTTATATGATTCCCATGTTTTTTTACTGTGATTATATTGGTTCTCCCTTCTTACCCATTTTTATATTATGATAATTACATTTCTCATGTGATTAATCATTATTAATAGTTTTAAAAAACAAATGGACTAAGGAAATTATCTTCAAAGAAATGGTTTTTAAATCATTTTTTACAAACTAAAACTATTTTCATTGGATTGTGAAAGGTTTAATGTAGATTCATTGTGTTACCCAACTAAGTTTTACCTCACACACTACATATTCCATTGGTAATATGGTAAATTGGTTTTCTCTACCATAGGGAAATTCAAAGGAGTTATATCTCATTATAGAGCATCATGATTCTCTCATGGTTATCTATGATATAGTTTGGTGGTAGATAAGGGACATATGGATCTATCTTTGATTCATCATTTTGGGATTTTGTATTTGTATTATCCAAATTATCTCAGGACATTTTTTTACTCTCACATTTATTTATGCATTTTCTAGACTTCTTAATTTAGTTATATTTTGATTTTACTAAAAATTCATGGTGACGATTTTTCTTACACTCTAAGAATGATTTATACTGTTTTCATTGTTTATTTGATGTTGTGAATATCTTACCCTAGGATATTTTATGTCATGTTTTTTTGGGTAAAATTTTTCCCACTTAATTATAAATGATTCTCAGATGCTAGTCAATAGCCTGGGATAACTAGAATTAACCTTAGGCCTTGCGGCTGGCTAACCTAGTTGACATGGTGAGTTGAATACTATTTGATCATTATAGACAGAACTATCACATAATTATAAACCATAAATATGGGTGTCATGTGAATATAAAGACATTCATAATATCATCATATCTTAATTATCCTATGATAAATAATTAGGTTTCATAAAGATTTCTAAAAAACATGATCAGAATACATCCATAAAAATGGTGGAAAGTATCATTACAGCATATCCCAAGTGAATCGTAAGAAATTTTAAATAATGTTGACATATATGAAAAACACATTATAATATAATTATAAATTTAAATTAAAAAATAATAATAAATACCCTTTATATTTTTAATAACTTTTATTTTAAAAGGTTTATTTTATAAAACAAAGAGAATATAAATTACTTTGGAAAACCATGAATGTTTAGAATATAAGAATTATAAAGAAAACTGAAGAAAGAGAAATAAAAATGAGTTGGTGTAGAAAACTATAAAAAAGATATTTCTTTAACATTTTTTAAAGCAATTCAAATAAAATAATAAAATAAATTGTACCAAAACACTAAAAATGGATTCCTTCCACATTTTTTTAGTAAACTCAAAACCAATATAAAATGAACCTAAAATAAAAAAAGTACAGATAAGGAAATTTATAAAAAAAGTAAATTATATGAACCTCTATGAGAATTATTATTGACCGAAAAGAAGAGATAAGGTCAGAACCAATTACCTGAAATCTATTTATTAAATCATGATCCAAAGGGTTGTGAATGGATAGAAGAGATGTAAATCCAACAAATAAGCAAAGGATAAGAAAATAAATATTGTTTTAGAGAGGTTGAATATAAAATTTTTCATCAATGTATATTTAGACATAAATAATCTTTAATTCAATGTGATATTGGAAAAAAAACCTTAAGGATTTAGTATATTTTGAATCAAACCCCCTTTATAGCGAACCTTAGATATATTTTTAAATCCCTTGAATTTTATAAATATTATTATAAAAAACACTCATGGAAAGTATATACATCAAGAATAATAAAAAAATAGTGAATATAAAGCATGTCTTAATAAAAATAAATTGATATGAGAAACCCTTACAGATTTTGTGATAAATATGGAAATTGAAAATAAAATAGAGAAATTATAATAAAACTAAAATACCATTAAAAAAGATAATTATGATATAATATTTCAAAGATTCAGTCTATAAACTATATAAATGAAAATATTTTCATAATATGATACATTTCTCAAATAATGAAAGTTGTGATGAAAAATACTTACCTTATATTTCTACTTGGTTGGGTGCACTCTAACCTTTTTGAAAAAATCACACAATCTCAAAAAATCATAATTCATAATGATAAACTTATAAATCCTTATTGTGACCAATGGATACCAAAACTAGGAGGGGAATTTTTTAAATGGAATTTTAGTTTGGATTCAAGAAGAACCTTGAGGATAGAATAGTTTTAGAGTGAGTGGAAGAGAGCTCTCTTTATAGGTTAAAATAGGGATATTTCATTAGAAACATGAGTTATGTGATGGGTAAAGAGGGAATCACATGAGGCTTAGGTGATTTAGGATAAAATTATTGAAAATACATGTAGTATTTACTCTCACACTGAATAAAGGAATTATAGAATTTCTAAATATAAATCTAATAAAAAAAGTTTGAGATGTTTATTTTACCTCCTTTTACACCTTTTTTATATTATTTAAATATTAACAAATGTAATTAATTTTTAATAAAATTAAAATATGGCCCCTTTACCTAATTATTATGTAAAAATTCCAAATTAGGACTGCATTTAATAAAATTATAATTCATATTTTTTAAAATTCATCTTTTAAATGAATATATAAAACATGAGGGGAAAACATTATAGAAAAACAACATTTTAAAATTTATATTTTATTAATATTATTTCATATAAATTAAAAATAATTAAATGAGTCTTGATGTCCTTATTTATATCTATAGTAATTTTATAATATTCATATCAGAATTTATCCATAGTATATTTTGTTTATTATAATAAAAATTCATAACCCATTAAAAATAATTCAAGAAATGTATCTTTTTAAAAATTAAAAGTTTTAATTCCTATTTCTAACTGATTAATATCTAATTTCTGAATTTTTATTAATAATAAATTTCATTAAATTTTATAATAAAATTATGATACAATTAAATTTTTCATAAAAATATTTAATGTATAATAGAAGCATTATTTAAGAAAAAAATTTCTCATGAATAATTATATTCGTATTCATTATAGCCACTTAATTATTTCATGTATGTTATTAATTTATTTAAATATTAATTTATTCAATTTTACCAATATATTTTATTGGTATCCTTCTTTAAAACTAATTAATTTTATAAAAAATTAAATTCATAAATATAGTTTCTTTAGATTCAACTTTATTTTCTCAATTGAATCAAAAACAATTAATTCTAAAAAAAATATTTTAATTTTATTATTAATAGTGATAATGTATAATCGTATCGTCAAAATATAATATATATATATATATATATTAACTCTATACCATTAATTCCAAACTGGTAACATGTTTACTGGTAGTATACCCAATGTCTATATACCCTTTAATTAGGATCATATAATGGTTATATTACCTCATTTAGAGTATATAAATTAATCCCATTCTAAATTCAAATATAACACTTCTAATTACTCTATTTTTTACTTGGAATTTTACATCCCTATTTTTACTTTCATGATGACCTTCCTCGTTAGAGGTTTTGTCTTACTAATGGTGATTCTCAAGGGTAAAGATGATCTTCGAGATTTTCTAGTAGTAAAAATTTTATTCGTTTATATGTATTGTCTCATTTTAATTTATTCCCTTCTAAGGTATGTAATCATACATGGAATGAAATACAAGGTACTATGAAATTATTTTTGTAATTTTTCATTATGATTAAATAAATAGTTTATATTTTGATTCATATCTTACATTATTTATTTTTTTCTCATGTTTATATTAATTATAAAGAATATAAAAATAACTTGTGAAATAAAATTAATAATTTAATCTGGGATGTTAAAATGTTTTTTTAGATTATCCTAAAAAACATTAGGTGAATTTTCAACTCATGGATAGTCTTAAATGGAATGAACATGTTGGTTTTATCATAATGATCTCCATCAAATAATATCATTGAATATTGGCGTAGCAGCTATAATCAGTCTAAGGTAAACATGTTATATATTTTTTAGTATACATTATTTCATTTTCATATCATGGAGATATTTTTTAAGGACTTTGGTTATCTTTCACTCCTCGAATAAGTTTTATTCAATGTTTAGAAACTCAATAGTGGTATCATAATAATGCAATACCTCTTGATTCTTGAAATAATGTATAAAATGAAGAAGAAATTAATATCATATTTTATATTTTAAGGTTTGATGTGTATTTTACATTGAAAAAATGATATTGTGAATGATATAATCAAATATCATTTAGATTTATTTCCTTTTTAGGTTTTAAATCATAAGATTTTAAAATTTATGATTAAAAAATAGGAAATGATATGTGAAATCATAGTGTGTGATCTAATTACAATCATTTGGTTTATAAATATCATAAAATATATATGTTTATTCGTTATGTAAGATAATATAAATTACTAATATTTCATAGAATCAATAAAAATCATCGTTTTTATTTGCGGGTGCTAATCATATCATAAGAAAATATTGTTACCCACAGAATATGATATAGTGATATCATAAAATTTGATTTCCAATAAAAAATGGGATATCACAGGCCTCTGAGTGCATCTCATAAATCATTATATTAGTTATGAATGGAATCACCACCTATAATATATAAGTAAGTCCTAAAATCTGATTAATAATGAAAAAGAGATATTGTGCACTACACTTTGTTCATCGAAAAATTTGATATAGGAAAATGGCTTAACCATATCCTATAATATAAAATATATCATAAAATATAATAAAATAGAAAATATAATTTTTCTATTTTTCTATTATAAATTAAATTATTTAGTTTATAAAAAAAATTATAAATTTTTTACAAATATATTTTGGGATATTTATATAATTTAAAAAGAGTTTACAATTTAATTAATTTTAAGTTATTATAAATTAACCATTAAATGTTTACCAACCATTTAATAAATAAATATCCCCAATATTAATTTTTAATATTGAAATACCTTTACTTTATATTGCATTACTTAAAATTTATATATAAAGTGTTTATATAGAAATTAAAAGGAAATTTATAAAATATTTATAAATTATAAAATAAGTAAAAATATAAACTACTTTATAGTGAATTAGGAATTATTAATAATTGTTAATTTTAAATTTTTATATTTTGAGGACATGTATGATGAAATTATTTAAACGATATCAAAAAAATTGAAAATTGATATGATCGCATTAAAATAATATTAAATATGTGAAATTTCTATTTTGTAATATGATTACATAATATATTTGGAATATAAATTTATTATATTTAATTTAATTTCATATATAAAAAAATCCATATAAAATAATAATATGTAGGAGTTCATATTAGAAATAAATATAAAATATTTTTATTTAATTTATTATGTAATATCATTGATGCGTAGTTAAATTATAATTTTTTTATAATCGGATGTTTTATAAATAGTTCCTAAATGTATATCTTATGTATAAATTTATGTTGTAATTATTTATTTAGTAGTATTATGTGTTTTATTAATAAATATAAATTTTTTATTATGATTGGATGTATGATTTAGATTAAACTATGAAAATAATTCTATAAATTATCATATGTGAATTTAAGTAGTTACATGTTATGTATGATAATTGATTTAGATTTCTTCTACATAAAATCTATATTCATTAAGTTATGAGGATGAATTAACAAGTAAATTATAGTTTATATATATTATGTGTTAGAATTGTGATATAATTGAGGCCTCTCTTGAGTAAAGAACAATGGGTTGAGGGACATTGGGTATAACTGCTCCCTAGCTTAGTATCTTAGGGTGTGTCTACAAAAGTAAAGGTTGGATACCTAACACTCCATGCATTCTCTCATGGAGATTTTTGATTTCAAATGTTTCTAAACCTTTACATGAATGGGTTTCACGTACATTATTCATGGCATGTATTTTCATATGTGTAAATATAGTTAGATTTTAATTTGGGTTAGTTATATACACTATTAGTTATATAATGAGTTACACATCTTTTTAGTTTAAATATATTGGTTTTTTGGAAAGAATTAGATTAAAAAATTAAATCATTAGAATCATGTATGTTGGTCGGAGTGGACACTCAAGAGGGGGGTGAATTGAGTTCCAATTAAAATTTCTGTTAAAAAAAATTTCTATTAAAATCCCCCAATTTCAAAAACAAATTAAACTGTAGTGAATTTATATAGATTATAAAGGTTCAATTAGTTTCTCAAAGATTGATTAATTCTCAGTTAACTTAATCTTATGATTAAATTAACTTTTGAAACTAACTTACTGATTTATAACAAATATAAACACTTGCGAATTTAATTATCAAAGTAGCTTTGAAGATAGATTATATTTCAAAGTAATAGCAGCGGAATATGAAATAAATATGTATAGTATGGATATAGAGTATAACTATAAGCACAGAAAATTAACCAAGAGGTTCAGTCTCAAGCCGAGACTTAGTCCTCTCAAAATTTTATATAAGAATGATCCACACCCTGGATCGGGGTTAACAACAGTGAACACACTGTCCAGGTCACAAGACCTCTACCACAGTTCTTCGTGGGAAAACAAACAACAGCAGCAAGCTGTCCATGTCACAAGACCTCTACCACTATCCGCAGTGGGAAATGGAGTGCAAAAAGATTTGCTGAGGATTTACAGATCCTCCAGTGAAAGTACAGGAGTCAGTGTGTGTGTTTAATACAGCAGATAACACACACTGCTCAAAATGTAGAATAAATCACAGAACAAGAGATGTAGAGTTTAGAAGTGGTTCTGGTGATCTCAGTGTAGCTCTTGTATTCGATCAGAAGAGAGTTTGAGTCCTCTTCTCGTTTCTGTTTGAGAAACAGAGTGTCGTATGCTCCAGGTTCACAGGTAGTGAGAATGTAGTCGATGAAGTTCTTCAGGATTCTTCTTGTATGCATAGAACACTTCTCGAGTATACTTGATTGTCTATATGCTTCTCTGTGTTCTTGATGGAACTCGTTTTTATCTTCTTGTGCTTCTGGTATATTTTGTCCACACCGCACTTGTCTGGTTCGCATTCGTATTCGCATTATCTCTTATTTTGGGCAGCGTAGTCTTCTCGTATTTATCTCCCGACAGGGGACAGAAAATATTTCTTTTCAGCAGGTACGAGGTACGGGTTCCTGACATCCGACAACCATTATCAGATATTTGACAAAACATCAAAATGTATGATATGACCGTTAGATAAATTAAATAAATTAAATGTAGGAAATAAAGAAATTAAAACAGTGAGTCGAGAATGTATGTCACTGTTGACTTCAGCTGTGGTCTTCCAACTGTGGACTTCCAACTGTGGACTTCCTTCTGACTGTTGATTTCAACAAAAGGCTTGCTGTCTGTAGGCTTGCAATGGTAGCTTTTACTCCATGTAACTGTAGCCTCTCTAACTGTAGACTTGTAACATTAAATTTGTAGAGCTGTAACCTTTGTCAACTGCAGACTTCGATCATCAGTAAACTTAGTAGACAGAAGCTGTCTAACTGTAACCTTGACTGTAGGCTTATGACTGTAGGCTTATGACTGTAAACTTGTTCCAACTGTAGACTTGTTCGACTGTGAACTTGAGCAGAGAAAGCTTTGAACAGAAGTCTTGTAACTGTGACCTTCATCTGTGAACTTTGACAATAGATAGCAGTAGACTCGTAACTGTAAGCTTGTATTAGTCTTCGACTGTAACCTTGTAACTGTGAACTTATTGCAACAGTAACTTAAGGTGACAGTTAACTATAACTGTGACTTTGAGAAGAAAGCGCTGACTGTTAGCTAACAATACCAAACTTATGTAACCACTACTGTAAGCTATTACAGTAAAGTTATGAGAGTAAGAATATGAACTGTTTAGAATAAAATACGTTTACGCATAGAATAATAAGATTAATGCAAAGGTTTAATACATCATAATCAATGTTTAAGCATGATTTGGGATTATCAAAACAGGTGATTCCAACAATCTCCCCCTTTTTGATAATCACAAATTATGTCAGTATGAAATATAGAAGTATCAGAGAGAAGTGTGCAAAACACAGTATTAGCAATATGAGCGCAAAAATGAGGTATAATCCGCAAGGATTTCTCCTCTCTGTATAGGTCCATTTCTCCCTTGAGTTTCCCTATTTCTCCCCATTTCTCCCCCTATCTATTTCTCTTTATTTCTCCCCCTTTGTGATTAACAAAAAGAAAGACAGAGAGAGAGAAAAGAAACATTGTATTAATAAGGAGTACAATACATGACCCAAAATGTGAATACATGATCCCTATCAAAAAAAATAAACAGACTCAATCCTCTTCATCTGGAGGTAAGGGATCTTTTCCTTTGGAGGAAGAAGATGGAGCAGGAGGTGAATGATCAACAGGCTGAGGAATGGCAGCAGGAATGTCTGGAGGGGCAGCAACAGATGCTCCTGAAGGCCGATAGTGAGTAGCTTGCCGAGGGATCAGTGGTCTAAGGCTTCTGAGGGCATCAGCAGGAGACATGATGGAAGAACCACTGGGGTTGGAGACAGGTAGGGCAGGAGGAACTATAACAGGTGTGCAGTCCACATGAAGAAAAGGTAGGAGCAGATTTCTGAAATCCATGATAATGTTTCCTCCTCTGTCCATGGCAGATAAGAAGTCATCTTTGTTTTCCAAGAATTTATCCAAAGCCGGGGTCAACTCTCGTAGCTTGCTAACTTGTTCTTTGAAGGCTTGAGTTACAGGAGGCAGCTTCATAGTCTCTAGCATGAGCTTGAAGTGATTGTTCAACTGATGCTTGGTGAAAATCCGATCAAAGTAATAATCCACTTTACTTTTGATGGCCTCCTGAGAAGCAGTAGCAGCCTGCAGGTGCTCACGAACAAAGCCACTGACTTCTCTTGTAGTAGCAAGGATCTGTAGGTCTGATGTGTCATTTGCACGGGCCTGAGTAAGCTCTTCTCTGAGCAGGCTTCTAAACTGCTCAAGGTCCACAGGAGAGCTAGATGAAGGAAGGGACTTGACTGAGAATGCCACTGTCTCCTTGAAAGACTGAGTCAGACTTCCAATCACTTTCTGAATGACAGCATCCTGATTACTAAAGTGTTCTTTTACTGATTTCTTGAAAGCCTCAAATACTTCCACAAACTGCTTGACCACTTCTTTGATGTATCGAATCTCACTGGCCACTTGTGTCTGAGAACTGCTCAGGGCAGTTAAAGAAGAAACTGATTGTCTGAGGGCCACTACTGCTCCAGTCCAGCTTTCAATTTGGGTGTGGCACACTTTCATTTCATCCATCACTTCTTTGATTGGACTTCCCACAACACATCCTAGAGATAGTTCTAAGGATTGTTCTACATTTTTCAGCTCATCAAAAAGACTGGTTTTCAATTCAGCAACAGACTGTCTGATGGTCTCCTTCATTTCATTCTTTAAGGATTCAAGGTCTTCCTTGGTGGCCAATCCTTCAGTTTCTAACACTGGAGAGCTATTAGGTAGGATGACTGGATTTCTTGGTGGTTGGTTTTCCTCATCTGAATCCTCATAATTGAGTCCTAACACCATGTATCCTGGATCTGAGGTCCATCCTTCTATATCATACAGTACAGAGACTGAACCAACACGCTCCCCCTCACTTGGAGGTCCTTCCTGAACACTTTCTACTATCTGCTCAACTCTGGGTAATTCTAAGTTCTCTTCTGTAGCTCTAGCAGGTTCCATACTTGCTTCCTCTGTAGGTTCAGCAGTGAGGTTAGCCTCCTTCTCTGTTGGGTCGTCAACCACTTCCATGACAACAGTAGTAGAGACCACTCCTGCTTCCTGGTCAGACACTGACTTGTTTGTATACCCTATCAGAGGGCTCATACTAAGTTCTTCTGCAACATTTTCTTGATTTTCATTTAAAGTTCCAGCCTCTTCTGCTTCGACTGTATCACCCTCATCAGAGGTGTCCTTGACAAAATATTGAGATTCTTTTTCTTCTTCTGTAGACTCAGTCTCACTGTCTCTTAGAACAGGTTCTCTACTAGGTAGTTCTTTTGGAGGGCTTGCTGCTCCAAACGTCACTGTCCTGACAGGACTGTGAGTAGTATCAGGATCACTCCCTTCATCAATTGGAGTGTTCTCTCTTGCAGAGTTACCAACTACTGCAGTCTGTTCATCATCTGAGTATACAGGTTCAGGCTCATCAGGCTTTAAGCCTGGATCTCTCCTATCTCTCGGTCTAGAGGGATGAGTAGAAGGGCTAAAATTCTCATAGATTCTCTCCTCATCATTCACCCATGATTTCTTCCAGGGATTCCAACTGATCTTCATGAATTTGCAGATTACTTTCGAGATACATACACTGTTCTTTGCCACTATCAACTCTTCCTGACTTCCAGCTGCACCTTTCACTTTCAACATAACCGAAATGAGTTTAGCATGAAACAAGGCACTTGATTTTGAGCTTGCCTTTATCATGTCCTCCATCTGATCCATCAGCAACCTACAAAGGTTGACCTTCCTTCCATGTTTTAATAAGTACATCAAGTAAATATCCTGATGCTTCAGAGTTGCAAAATCTCCTCTTCTAGGACTCAGTACATGCTGAATAAACTTAAACAGAAGCCTGTCCTCTCCATTCATTTCAGTAGCAATAATTTTCCTTACAGTGCCATTGCCTGTCAATTCTTCCAGAGCTGTCTCATGATCAAAGATTCTACTATTTGGAGGAGCCGCTCCAGAATAGTAGTTGTAAATACCCTCATGAGGAACTCTTAAACAAGCAGCCCATTCAACTGATGAAAAACTGACTTCATTTCCATTTACTCTAGATACCAGTCTATGCTGATCATCCTCTTCCTCGAACTGTAGATATTCATAGAACTCCTTCACCAGCTTCGGGTAGTATGGTCCATTATTGTTTGCGAAGCATTCGGTCCATCCTTGATCATTAAGCACTGCCAGTACTAATGATCTGCTCGATAAAATCCACTCTTCACTTAGCTCCTTCTCAGCGACTATTTCTCTCTTAGTCAGATGTGGATTAACAGGTCTTATCGAGGCGTTCCCGATACCACTGGATTCGACTTGAGTCCTCTTTGGCATTGGTGCATCTTCGTTGACAGTCGGGGGTCGCTTTGTTCTGGCCATTGGAACTGAATGAGGTTTCGAGGTTCGGTTGAAGGTTTAGGGTTTAGGACTTGAGAGGGCAAAGGTCGAGATGATTGGATTGAGATATGTTCGATGTTCTCAATTTTATCATTTAGGGATTTAGAAAAAAAATATAAAGAAAAGAAACGGTTCGAATTCCCGCAAAAATAAAATAAGATTAAGCAGCGAAACAGCCTACAGAGAGATGTAACAGTGAGGTACACAGGTGAGGTCTAACTGTGAGGTTTCAACTGTGAGGTCTCAACTGTGAGGTTTCAACTGTGAGGTCCAACTGTGAGGTTTCAACTGTGAGGTTTCAACTGTGAGGTTTCAACTGCGAGGTCTAACTGTGAGGTCTCAACTGTGAGGTCTAACTGTGAGGTCTAACTGTGAGGTCTAACTGTGAGGTTTCAACTGTGCGGTTTCAACTGTGCTGTTTCAACTGTGCTATAGTTGATCATACCTAACTCATGTTTGATGTAACTTAATCTCTCAGAATTCAAAGGCTTTGTAAAAATATCAGCTAACTGATGTTCAGTGCCAATGAACTCAAGAGTGATATCACCTTTTTGATAATGATCCCTCAGAAAGTGATGTCTCACATCAATATGTTTTGTCCTAGCATGAGATACTGGATTTTTTGAAATGTTAATAGCACTTGTATTGTCACACCTTATAGAGACATGTTTGAATTGATATCCATAGTCTAGTAAAGTGTGTTTCATCCACAAGATTTGTGCACAACAGCTACCAGCAGCTATATACTCAGCTTCGGCAGTAGACAATGCAACAGAATTCTGCTTCTTACTACACCAAGATACTAGTGACTTGCCTAAAATGTGACACGTTCCAGAGGTGCTCTTTCTATCTAACTTGCAGCCAGCAAAATCAGCATCAGAATAACTTAATAAATCAAATGATTGTCCTTTTGGATAAAATAATCCCAAATTGGGAGTATGTTTTAGATATTTGAAAATCCTTTTAACAGCAGTCAAATGAGACTCTTTTGGATTGGCTTGAAATCGAGCACACATGCATACACTGAACATGATGTCAGGTCTAATGGCAGTAAGGTACAGTAGACTACCTATCATACCTCTGTAATTGGTTTGATCCACTGGTTCACCAGTTTCATCACTGTCCAACTTGCAAGTGGTGCTCATAGGTGTGTCACTGCCTTTGGTGCCATCCAAAGAAAAACGTTTTAGAAGATCTTTAATATATTTACTTTGATTCAAAATAATACCATTTTTATTTTGAAAGATCTGAAATCCAAGGAAAAATTTGAGTTCTCCCATTAAACTCATTTCAAACTCATTTTGCATTATTTTTGAAAAATCAACACATAAAGAATTTTTTGAAGATCCAAAAATAATATCATCCACATAGATTTGTACTATTAAGACATCTTTAGAAATCCATTTAATAAAAAGAGTGGGATCAGCTATCCCTTTAGTAAATCCTTTTGAAATAAGAAAAGAGCTGAGCCTATCATACCAAGCTCTTGGAGCTTGCTTTAAACCATATAAAGCTTTAGATAGTTTAAAAACATGATTAGAAAAATGGGGATTTGTAAAACCAGGAGGTTGTTCCACAAATACATCCTCAGTTATATATCCATTTAGAAAAGCACTTTTAACATCCATTTGATATAGTTTGAAATTCAGATGAGCAGCATAAGCAAGTAATATCCTAATGGCCTCTATTCTAGCCACGGGTGCAAAGGTTTCCTCATAGTCTATTCCTTCTTCCTGACTATACCCTTGTGCAACTAGCCTGGCTTTGTTTCTGATTATATTTCCAAACTCATCAACTTTGTTTCTAAACACCCATTTAGTGCCTATGGTAAGAGTGTCTTTAGGTCTTTCCACTAATTCCCAAACTTTGTTTCTTTCAAACTGATTTAGTTCTTCTTGCATAGCCATTACCCAGAATTCATCACTGATAGCATCATTGACATTTTTGGGTTCAAGCTGTGAAAGAAAAGCTTGATGTTCAACCTGATTTTTTAGAGAAGCTCTAGTTTGTGTTCCTCTATCAAGATTACCAACAACAGCATCTAAAGGATGATTCTTTAGAATCCTAGTTGATTTGGTAAAGGTTGGACTAGAGATTTTAGGTTCATCTATAGGTTCGGGTTCCACAGAGGAAGATTCTGGAAAAAGTCCAGAACTGGATGTTTTTATTACGGGTTCTTTAGATTCGTCATTTAGGTCCAGAACAGATAAGTCTTCTTCAACATCTTCAAGAGAAGTTTTCGACTCATGTGGATCAGTCTCATCAAACTTAATGTGAACAGATTCTTCCACACATTTGGTTTTCTTATTTAACACTCTATAGGCTTTACTAGACATAGAGTAACCTAGGAAAATTCCTTCATCACTTTTTGGAGCAAATTTATCAAGATTATCTTTAGTATTCAGAATAAAGACTTTGCAACCAAAAACTCTAAAGTAATTAACCTTAGGCATCCTATTATTCCACAACTCATAAGGGGTTTTCTTAAGAATCGGTCTAATCAAGACTCTATTAATAACATAGAAGGCTGTATTTACAGCTTCAGCCCAAAAGTAAACAGGCAGGTCATATTCATTAAGCATAGTTCTAGCAATTTCTTGCAGGGTTCTGTTTCTTCTTTCTACTACACCATTCTGTTGAGGTGTCCTAGGAGCAGAAAAATTGTGAGCATAGCCATTGTGTGAGCAGTAAGATTCAAATTCTTGATTCTCAAACTCACGGCCATGATCACTCCTCAAGGTCTTAATCTTAAGTCCACTAAGATTTTCTACAGACTTAGAGTATTTAACAAAGGAAGAGCAGGCTTCACTTTTGTGAGCTAGAAAGTATACCCAAGTATATCTAGAAAAGTCATCTACAAGAACATAAACATAGTGCTTCCCATTTAGACTTGAAATTCTTGATGGTCCAAACAAATCCATGTGAACCAGTTCAAGTGGTTGAGAAGTTGAAACTTCTTTCTTTGGTTTAAAAGAAACTTTGTGTTGTTTTCCCTTTTGACAGGGATTACACACGTTGTCATTTGGGAATTCAAGCTTAGGTAAGTCTCTAACTAGGTGTTTCTTAGAGAGTTTTCTAAGTGAGTGAATGTTTCAGTGTCCTAATCTCCTATGCCACAGCCAAGACTCTTTATGAAAAGCATTTAAGCAAGTAACATTATGTTTAGCTAAAGTGTTCAAGTCAACAGCATAAACATTTTCATTTCTTAAGGCAGAAAATATTAAAGCATTTTTGGAATTATAAACATCACAAGAGTTGTTTTCAAACTTGACATTAAAGCCATCATCACACAATTGAGAAATGCTAAGTAGGTTGTACTTAAGTCCATCAACAAATAAAACTTTGGAAATTAATACTGAGTCAGTGTTACCAATCTGGCCTAAGCCGATGATTTTTCCTTTTGAGTTATCACCAAAAGTGACATATCCTCCATCAACCTTTATTAAGCTTTTGAAGCACGAATAGTCCCCAGACATGTGTCTTGAACATCCACTGTCTAAGTACCATACCTTCTTGTAATTGCTTTTCAAACAGATTTCCTACAAAACAGATTAGACAAGAAATGACTTTGGTACCCAGATTTTCTTGGGTCCAGATATGTTAGCAATCAAGGATTTAGGTACCCAGATTTGTTTTATGGGTCCCATACAATTAATAGATGCAACAGATTTAGAGAGATATACTTTACTTGATCGACAACTATTTAAATAACCAGTTGAGGCATACGAATTTCCAAAACTGGAACTAGCATGATTTTTTCCAGACTTGGAAATAAATTGGGTTTTAGTAAACTGTCTTTGTCCAGGTTGGTATCCCAAGCCAGTAGCATACTTAGGTGCAACTTGCTTTCCTAGCAGTTGGGTTAGAGTATCTTTTCCATTTGTGAATGTTTCTAAGTCCTTTCTAAGTTGTTCATTAGATAGTTTCAGTTCTGTATTCTCCTTTAATAATTGAACATTTTTCTCTTTTTCTACATCAAGTGCAGACTTGACACTTGCAGTAAGAGCATGCTGTTTCTTTAAAGACTTATATTTATCCTTTAGTTCATTACACGTTTCTTCCAGCATATTACAGTATTCAGTCAATTCATCTTTAGACATATTTTCAGAATCAGAACCAGATTCTGCTTCACCTTCAGAATAATAAGAGTTTAAAGTGGGAGTGTCTAAGGTTACCTCAGATGTGTTTGTCATGAAACACATATTAGCACGATTTCTTTCAGAATCACTGGACTCTGATTCACTTGTGCTGTCTTCTGAAGCACTCCAGGTGGCCTTCATAGCTTTCTTATAATTCTTGTCCTTGTACTCATATTTCTTCTTGAATTTTAACTTAGGACAGTCAGCTTTAATGTGTCCTTTCCTTTTACATTCATAGCAAACTATGTCTTCTTCTTTATCAGTTTTCTTCCAATCTTTCTTCCACTTACCTTGTCTATCATACTTACCCTTGTAGTTTGGTTTTCTGAAGAACTTCTTCTTCCTATAGAACTTATTGAATCTCCTTGCTATTTGTGCCATCTCGGCATCACTGTCAGAATCTAAGTCTTCACTAGATGAGCTTTCAGTTGGTATATGCACTTTCTCCTTGTCTTTGCTCTTTGATGCAGTAGACTTAAAGGCTACAGATTTTCGTTTTGGTTCCTCATCTTCCTCTTTATTCACCTTTAGCTCTTCTTCGTACATCATCAGCTTACCAATTAACTCCTTGACAGGCAAAGTTCCAATATCACAGGATTCTCTAATTGAAACGGATGTGCCTCTCCATCTGTCAGGCAGACATCTCAATAATCTCATGATTTGCTCCTTTGCTGGAACAATCTTCCCGAGTGAGCTCATTGTGTTGACTATCTCATTAAACCTGAGATACATATCAGAAATAGGTTCATCAGCTTTCATCTTAAAGTTATCATATTTGATAGTATAAGTGTTTAACCGCATTTCCTTGACATTAGTTGTTCCTTCATGAGAAACAGCTAAGGTGTCCCAAATTTCAAAAGCAGTTTTACATACAGAAATTCTATTGAATTCCTCATCTCCTAGAGAACAGTAGAGAGCATTCATAGCCTTACAATTATTATTGTAAGCTACTTTAGTAGGTTCATCCCAAGTTATTCTTTCAGTTTCTGGAATCTTGTATTGAGACTCTATAGCAGTCCAAATATCAAAACCCATACTTTCCAAATGAATTTTCATTTTGAGCTTCCATTGGGCATAATTCACACCATTAAAGAAGGGTGGCCTGTTAGTAGCAGCACCTTCTAGTCTATTATCCATAAGGAAATTTTAGAAAATGTTTTAAAGAGATAAAATTTAGAACTAACAGAAATTTAAGATCTTTTAGATAAAACTACAATCACAGTTTAAAAACAGAGTTAAAATAAAACTTTGAGCAAGTATAACAGAGCTAAACACAACCTTTGATACCAAATGTTGGTCGGAGTGGACACTCAAGAGGGGGGTGAATTGAGTTCCAATTAAAATTTCTGTTAAAAACAATTTCTATTAAAATCCCCCAATTTCAAAAACAAATTAAACTGTAGTGAATTTATATAGATTATAAAGGTTCAATTAGTTTCTCAAAGATTGATTAATTCTCAGTTAACTTAATCTTATGATTAAATTAACTTTTGAAACTAACTTACTGATTTATAACAAATATAAACACTTGCGAATTTAATTATCAAAGTAGCTTTGAAGATAGATTATATTTCAAAGTAATAGCAGCGGAATATGAAATAAATATGTATAGTATGGATATAGAGTATAACTATAAGCACAGAAAATTAACCAAGAGGTTCAGTCTCAAGCCGAGACTTAGTCCTCTCAAAATTTTATATAAGAATGATCCACACCCTGGATCGGGGTTAACAACAGTGAACACACTGTCCAGGTCACAAGACCTCTACCACAGTTCTTCGTGGGAAAACAAACAACAGCAGCAAGCTGTCCAGGTCACAAGACCTCTACCACTATCCACAGTGGGAAATGGAGTGCAAAAAGATTTGCTGAGGATTTACAGATCCTCCAGTGAAAGTACAGGAGTCAGTGTGTGTGTTTAATACAGCAGATAACACACACTGCTCAAAATGTAGAATAAATCACAGAACAAGAGATGTAGAGTTTAGAAGTGGTTCTGGTGATCTCAGTGTAGCTCTTGTATTCGATCAGAAGAGAGTTTGAGTCCTCTTCTCGTTTCTGTTTGAGAAACAGAGTGTCGTATGCTCCAGGTTCACAGGTAGTGAGAATGTAGTCGATGAATTTCTTCAGGATTCTTCTTGTATGCACAGAACACTTCTCGAGTATACTTGATTGTCTATATGCTTCTCTGTGTTCTTGATGGAACTCGTTTTTATCTTCTTGTGCTTCTGGTATATTTTGTCCACACCGCACTTGTCTGGTTCGCATTCGTATTCGCATTATCTCTTATTTTAGGCAGCGTAGTCTTCTCGTATTTATCTCCCGACAGGGGACAGAAAATATTTCTTTTCAGCAGGTACGAGGTACGGGTTCCTGACATCCGAAAACCTTTATCAGATATTTGACAAAACATCAAAATGTATGATATGACCGTTAGATAAATTAAATAAATTAAATGTAGGAAATAAAGAAATTAAAACAGTGAGTCGAGAATGTATGTCACTGTTGACTTCAACTGTGGTCTTCCAACTGTGGACTTCCAACTGTGGACTTCCTTCTGACTGCTGATTTCAACAAAAGGCTTGCTGTCTGTAGGCTTGCAATGGTAGCTTTTACTCCATGTAACTGTAGCCTCTCTAACTGTAGACTTGTAACATTAAATTTGTAGAGCTGTAACCTTTGTCAACTGCAGACTTCGATCATCAGTAAACTTAGTAGACAGAAGCTGTCTAACTGTAACCTTGACTGTAGGCTTATGACTGTAGGCTTATGACTGTAAACTTGTTCCAACTGTAGACTTGTTCGACTGTGAACTTGAGCAGAGAAAGCTTTGAACAGAAGTCTTGTAACTGTGACCTTCGTCTGTGAACTTTGACAATAGATAGCAGTAGACTCGTAACTGTAAGCTTGTATTAGTCTTCGACTGTAACCTTGTAACTGTGAACTTATTGCAACAGTAACTTAAGGTGACAGTTAACTGTAACTGTGACTTTGAGAAGAAAGCGCTGACTGTTAGCTAACAATACCAAACTTATGTAACCACTACTGTAAGCTATTACAGTAAAGTTATGAGAGTAAGAATATGAACTGTTTAGAACAAAATACGTTTACGCATAGAATAATAAGATTAATGCAAAGGTTTAATACATCATAATCAATGTTTAAGCATGATTTGGGATTATCAAAACAGGTGATTCCAACAATGTATATATTTAAAAAGTAATACAAGAGATAAAATTGAGATATAATTAAAAACCCCTATAAAATGATAATTGTTAGAGTTCTTACAAATAAAACACATGTAAATAACTCAATCATCTAACCATGTAAGTTCAATAAAATGCTGAGTGCCTATAGATTATCTTATGAAAGTAAAAGGGTATGTGGATAACCCTAAGAGTTTGGTAACCAAATCTCATTGGGATATTTAGGCCACACTTAACCGGTAAACCCTATGTGATAGTATACCAGATGTATGGAGATGATTCTTCCCATATAATAATTTTGGGTAAATAGTTATCTACTCAAATTTTCAAGGGCCATATCTGATATGATTATCATAATGGAACATATAATTAACTATGTGTTGAGATGAAAACGAAAGTGGACTTATTACTTAGTGAAATACAGATCTTATTCTATTAACGAATATAATGTAATTTAAAAGGTCTGGTCATATTGGTCAAATCACATTTAAAAATTCCTATGTTAAATGAATTTAAAATAAGATAATCATTTGAGAACAACTTATGTTGTGTATAAATGGAATTTTCATCATCACTAAAAATAACTTTAAGATCAATTATTGAGAAATAAAATCATAATAGAACCAATTTCCTAGACTAGTGAATAAACCTAAAAAATCATAATCAATAAGAGAAACTTAATGTGTTAGAGAAACCCCTTCCTAAGTAACCAAGTGTTGAATTTATTCAATAAGTGGGTTTAGATGCTTATGATTATTACATATGAGTTCAATTTTGGTTTTAAATGCATTATATATAAGATTATTGAAGGAAATTTATTCTTCAACCATGTACTCAATATGATTGGGTATGTCAATGACTTGTAAAGGTAAGAGTCACCTTTAAAACTTTGTCTGGATATTTTATTCATTCTATAATCATTATCTGAAAGGTTTCAATAGTTTATTATAAATTATAATTGGAATTATTTCAAAAAAAAGTTATCTAGTATTTTAAATAGGTTTATGAAATATTAGTGGTTCAAGTGATGTATGGGGTCAAGTGTTGTATTGATAGTACGAGAGGGAAAATGTAATGTCCCCAACCCGGATTCCACTAAACTAATTCTCCAATCCAGGTCACCACATGAACTCAATCAAACCTACCCATACACTAGATATTATTTGATAGTTTAAATTCTCTAATAAGTCACATTGGGAGACTATACCCTCCTTACAAGAGTAATCCACAATAGATAACAACTAAAATAGTGAAAATAATATATAATAACTGAAGATCATGCATAAATTAACATCTCCAAAAACTGAGTGAAAACCATATCCCATAGTATATATGTCATTTCATGTTAAACAGTGACAAGTGAGCCAAACACAAAATAAAGAAAAATATAATAATACCCAAAATGGTCTGACTCCAAGCCCGTAACCTAATTCATGTACGTTCCAAGCCTTACTTAACTCCCAAGAATATGTCCCTTGCCCCTTTTATAACCTACAAGTATGAATTCATCTTAGGTTCCCAATGGAATCCCAAGAAGGGTGTTAGTGCAACTCATTAGGTCACTACCAACGGTGTCTACAAAATATTTAGTCATTAGATTGTTCTTGAAAGTGCTAAAATAACAAGTAAATAAAAGAAAGTTCGAATGAAATTATTTAACAAGAGTCATTTAATTCATTCCTAGCATTATTCCCAATTTCATTACTTATACCATCTTCATTACCAAATTCACTTTCATCATGTGTTCAATGGATTGGGAATATTCATCAATCTCATAACATAAGGGTAGTAAATCAAGTTCTCAATCTCACTAGGGACAAGACATCATCACATAGGCAACACACTCACCTTGAAGCTGTGGTCCAGGTGTTCTCATTGAATGGAAACATTGGAGGAATTGAACTTTTTCCCCTTCCCTAATCAATGTATTTTGAGAGGAAGTTTAGAGCCTCTGTCTAACTCGATCTGCGGGCATATAACCTAATGTCCATAACGCATTCTACCAATCCATGTGTTCATGATTATTATCCAACCAAAACAACACATAACATATCCCAAAACACATGTCAAAAAATGCACATATAAATCATAATCAATAAAAAACAACATGGGAATTAATATTATGCCATAACCCATTAAAACATTTACCATTTACATTTAATAGCCTATTTATCCCAATTCCCAAACTCATGCCCTAACTCGTAGATAGGTTTAATAATTCCCTTTATATAAAATCATTTAACAAATTGATCAATTCTCTTATTACATATAATTTATCATATTCCTCATTTCCCATTACATTACATACTTACAAGTTCACCATTTCATATGCACTAATCCTTTTAGGAATTTCTAACCAAATTCATTAAACACTCTACATAATATCATTTAACTAATTTTTCACATTTTCTTGTCATGCCAAACAACTCTTTAATCCATTATCACCCAAGGAACAAATATCATAATTCCATTTTCAATTTAACCAACCACTAAAACATATTCTTTATGGGATCTACTTTATCACGCATCAACTCTACACTTAACTGAACCACTTATATGGCTTAAGAATGTTGGTGCACACCATGGGTGGCCCTAACTCAGTTAAATAATCCTACATGCATCCCATGCAGACCATGAGGGGTTCAACTCAACATTTAGTCACCCATTTTACCATATCTCACTAAAATATTCAAACGCACAATAAGGCGGAACTAGGAACACAAGAACACCTGAAAAAATCCACATCAAAAACTATGGGATATAACTTGAATACCACCTACCTCAAATATGTTGACGAACACACTCTTAATAATTTCATTAGGTCATGATCCAAACCCCCATTAAATCCTTAACCTATATTCCACTTGAAAAGAAGGGTTTTAGGTCTTCAGAAGAATATCACTCCAAGATAAAAATCCTAATCGAGAAAAGAGAATAAAGGAGAGTATTAGACTTACTCAGAGCTTTGATCCACAATCGACGGTGCTCAAAACGACCTAGAGATAAAGAATAATCACACTTGGTAATTCTTGGTCACTAGGGTTCATCACTAGTGATAAAATGGAGGAAATAGGGAAGAAAAATGAGTGGGGACTTAAAATCCTGTAGTGTAAATTTTATATTTTTTTCCAACTTTTAAAGGGGTGCATGGTTTACCTGCACAGTTTTCCAAACCATGCACAAGCCACTGTGAAAGGTAAGGTGGGTCACATGGTTACATGGGGATATCCGTACAGTTTAACTAACCATGTTCCAACCTTGTGATATTCTATTGTCCAAGGTGGCATGGTTTTCCTCCATCCTCCAACCATGCACCTTGCATAGATTGGAACAGTTTTTCTTTCCTTTTGTGTCCAAAACCCCCAAAACACCCGTGAGGCCCCCCATAAACCTGGAAATAATTTCATTAAAAAATAAAGAGATTAAAACCAAAATTTAAACTGGTATATACCTTTATGATTTCTTAGATCTTACAACCTCACCACCTTAAGCGGCTCATCCATGAGCTACTCCTACATGAATAATTGAGTTTTCAAATAAAATATATTGGGACACTGAGCCTGCACATATAATTATTGTTCCCAAGTTTCCTCATGAATACTTCTATATTTCCATAAATATCAATCCAAGGTCAAAATCTTGCCTCAAAATAATTTCACACTTTTATCCATAATACAAATTGGGTTATCCTCAAAGGACGCATCATCCTCAAGCTAAACATCCTTTACATTAATCACATGATATCGATCAGGGTGATATCACCTAAGTTGTGACACATAAAAAACATCTTTAATCCCACTATATCATTGTGAAAGATCCAATCAATAAGCCATCGATCTTATCCTCTATATAATCTAAAATGGCCCCACGTACCTGGGCACCAACTTTACCTATTTTAGAATTTGATAGTTACCCAACCGTGGTGATACTAGAAGAAACACACTATCACCCACCATAATCTCAAGAGGTGTACAACACCAATATTTGTACAAATTCTACCTACTCTTATATATTTTCATGCATTTTTGAATCAATTGAAACTTTTCTAATGTATCATGCACAAGACTCAGTCCCAACAACTCGAACTCTCTAGCTTCTATCAAACACAATAGAGATCTATAAGGTCTCCTATAAAGTTCCTCAAATGGCTCCATATGAATTGTATCATGGAAACTATTGTTGAAGGAAAACTCAACAAGATACAATTTTTTTCACAAACCACTAAAATCAAGGATGCAATCCCTCAACTTGTCCAATAACACCTAGACCATATGCTCTAATTTCCCGTCCATCTATGGATGGAATGTCATACTCAAGAACACCCGAGTACCAAGCAACTTCTAAAATACTTGCAATAAATGCGATGTGAAACATGGATCATGATCTGAAACTATATTTTATGGTACCCTATGAAACCATACTAACTCTAAAATATATAATTCATCCAACTGATCCATGGTAAATGTCTCTTTAATTCGAAATAAATTATCCACCTTAGTTAAATTATCCACAACTTCTGAGGTTGAATTATTCTTCTAAGGCTTCCTCAAAACTTCCACCATGAAATTCATCATTACGTCATCTCAATTCAACTAAAAAATAAGAAATGGTTGTATTAAAACACCAGGGCACTGATGCTTGGCCTTCACCTATTGACAAGTAAGGAATCACTCCAAAAAATGGAAAACCTCTTTCTTCATTCCTGGCCACCAATATTGCCTACGAAGATCATGGTACATCTTAGTCAAACCATAATTTACTTCCCACTTTGATGCATATGATTCATGCATCAACTCCTCTAACAAACCTATAACCACCATAACAAGACCATTGTGAACAACTCCATCATCACCAACAACCAAACTAGAAGGTAACTCCACACCTTTAAGATTTTCCTTCATAGACAAATACTCTAAATCCTCAAGATTAATATACTTGACATGGGTTAAAGGCATGGAATCAAGATATGTGGAAGAAAGGTTCATCTTCTGCTGCCCATCTTATACCTTCAAATGCAGTTTAGCAAAAAAATACATCATTTTCCACTTGGTTCAAGATTCTTGAACAATATAATTATAAGTCTTCCAACTTAGGGCATCCGAAACACTATTCCCTTTTCTTGAAGTGTAAACTAACTCAAAGTCAAAATAATACTTGTAATCAACCCATACCCACTTCCAAATATTCAAATCATGATGAGAGAAAATATAATTGAGACTTTTATAGTCATTATACACCGTAAACCTCTCTCCTAATAGGTAATTCCTCCAACACTTTAAGGCATACACTACCATGGCCATCTCAACATCATGAGTGGGGTAATTTTGTTCATGAGATATTAGTTTTCATGACCCATACGCAATAACCCAATCATCCTACATCATCACTTCCCCAGGACCAACACTAGATGCATCAAAAAACATGATATACCCTTTAACAACTCCAAAAATATATGAATTTGTGCTATCATCAACCACTACTTCAATTCTTGAAAATAATCTTTACATTTCCTAGACTACTCAAACCTGATGCCCTTCTTAGTCAACCCTGAAAGTGGCACTTCCAATTGGGAGAAGTATTTAATGAACATCCGATAATACCCAACCAAACCTAAAAAACTTTAAACATCAGAAACATTTTTGGGATACTCCCAAGATACCACTACGTGCACTTTCTATGAATCTATAGACACACCTTCCAATGAGATAACATGAACCAAGAAATTAACCCTATTAATCTAGAAATGACATTTTCATAGCATGGAATATGTTTTATTCTCTCTTAGTGTAATCAATATAATTTTAATATGTTTGTCGGGATTGTTATGAGTTTTGGAGTACACAAAGTTGTCTTCAATGATAATAATTATGAACTGATCTAGATATGGGTGAAATATTCAATTCATTAAATCCATGAACATAGTTAGTGCATTGGTAAACCTAAAAGAAATTACCACAAACTCATACAGCTCATACATGATCATGAAAGTTGTCTATGGTATATAAAAAGGTCTCACCTTTAGCTAGTGATACACCAATCTTAGATCAATCATAGAAAATACTAAAGCACCTCTTATTCGCTCAAATAGATCATCTATTTGATAAATAGGGTATTTTTTATTAACAATAATTTGATTCAACTTCTTATAGTCAACACATAGTCATAAGGATCTATTATCCTTCTTGGAAAATAGCATTGGAGATCCCCATAGAAATATACTAAGATGAATGAACCTTTTTCTCTACAAATCCTCTAACTGAGCCTTAATCTCCTGGAGTTCTTCTAGCACCATTCTATATGGTGGAATTGAAATTGGTTCTTCCCCTAAAAGTAACTTGATCATAAAATAAATATCTATATTAGTCTGGATCCCCAATAAGTCCTTTGAAAACATGACCTTAAATTGATCCATAGTAGGAGGGAATACTGGTTTCTTGATTCCTCTATTGTCAATCCAAATAAAATCCACTTGGGTTGTGATTTCTCCCAATTTCTAAAAAACTGGCCCTGTATAGCCGGTATGGACATCCCACTCACCACGAAGTACATACATGTCCCCATCAAGAGAGTTGAATGTTAACCTATTATGGTAATAGTCTATATGGGCTTGGTATAATTCTATCTAATCCATGTCTATGATCAAGTCAAAGACTGAAATCTCAAGGAAAAACAATTCCCATAGAAAATGGTACCCACCAACCTCTAGAGAACAACCCTTAAATTGTCTCATATCCCCATATCACACCCTCAATGGAGTATAAACTGTCATAACCCTACACACACATTCCACTACTAGGACCAACATAACTAAAAACTAAGAAAAAAAAGTAGTGTGCGATACTTATATCAAATAAATCACTAGTAAGCGTGGAAGTTATAAGGATCGTACCTCGTACAGTAGATGGTCCATCCTTGCCAACTCCAGGTTTAATATGAACTGTGTGTAGTTGACCTAACCCTTTACCATAGGCTCTAGCTTGAATCCCTAGTGCTAAAATGTTCTTCTGGAATGGACGCCCTTTCCCTGGAGTACATCGTCCACCTCCGTGACCAGTATAAACAGTCGATCTCTAGCTTCCTACCTGATATGGGGTAAATGACCCCCTTCCCACACTCAGTATCTTCCTAAAGCCTCCATATGTTCTCAAATGGAGAGTATTACTACAGAATATCTACACATTCCCTATTTAGCTACATGATCGGCACTTAACTGGTGGTCGGGGACACTGAACGCCCATGTGTCCCAGACTTCCACACTAATAACAGAAAACCTAATCTACACCCTGAGAGGATGACCCTATCTGATGAATACTTTGAGAACTACTACCCTGATAAAAACTCCCAAAATAATGTTTTTTGTCCTCATAAGCCACACCACTAACCCATCCATATTGTACCACAAGTCCACAGTCTGAATCACCCTTCAGGTTACCTTATGAGATAAGGGTCTGATACATAACCTCTTTAAACCTTTTAAAATATAATATGTTTACCTAAGACCTAATTTCATGCCTTATCTGATCTAAGAAATGTTTTTTAACAACTGACTCATCTCCTACCAATGCTGGAATAAATATTTATAAATCAATAAAATGGCTAGCACAGTCCGTCACAGACATTACCACTTGGGTAAAACTCATAAAATTTGTAGCCTTATCCTACATCAAGTTATTTAAATAGAAATTCTCTAGAAACTTCCTCTAAAAATCTATCTATACCATTCCTTCATCTTGTTCGGTCAGCACCATGATATCCCACCAGTGCTTTGCCTGACCTCTCAACATATAGGCTGCCAACTGGACTCGCTTCTTAGAAGGAGTCTCCAAATGGTCAATAATCATCTGAATGGAATCTATCTAGAACTTGGATGCCTCTAGTCCACCATATCTTGTTATGTTTAGAGGGTTTTGTACCTTAAATTTCATGTTTAGCTCAAACATAATTAGCATCACCCACCCTGGGTCTCATTCCATCGTTTGTATGAAGCAAGAAAGTTTCTCATCAAACTTCTCCTCTTTATTGTCCTAGATAACCAAATTCTCTTACTCCATTACTCGAGAATATTTTTCATAAACATCTTCTTTTCACCCAAATAGAACCCTATGTCATGGTGGTATTTATTTACAATTCCAAACATGAGTTATATACCACATAACATAAAGGTTTTCCAGTTCATATAACAGAAGTATCTTTACTAGCCATAAACAACTCGTTTACATATAATTTCCCAATGTTAATCATCACAACCCAAATTTTAACCTTGACCATTCATACCACAGGTCATGACTATCATATTGTAACAAACTCAATGATTATAACTCTTATATTAGACACCAATCTAAAAATATTTTCATACTCAAAATGAAATTATTTCCTCCAAGACACATTCCCATTCCACAAATTATTAAAACCATCATTTTAACACCCTTATAATTTTTAATTAATCATATCTCTTTAACCATTTTTTAATATTTTCCCTTTTTACCATTTTCATCATTTTATTAGACACCATTTCCTTTAAATATTCATAAAGGTAAAATGTATTCAACACATCACATCTAACAAACCCATCCCATGTGTTCTTGCCATGATTAATGTCACTTATATACCTAAGTTCCTAAAATGATGCAAGAATGAAAAACCTTGTGCCATTACGTCCATGAGAAAAATATCATAAAATAATCACATCACACAACATGTGCATCACCCAGTGGGGAAATATCATCAAACGTAACAATGCACATTAAGAAAAACAATTCCCACCCTAGGAATTTGGGTTTTCCCTCATACATGGATTAACTACTCCAAAGAATGATCTCATTTTTAAGGCCAGACACTTTCCTAATCTTCTTTATACCATACAAAAATATTAATTCAAATAAAATAACCCCTATAATACCAATTTGTAACATCCCTTAACTAGAATCCACTAAACTGGTGCACTGAGATAGGTCTCCACATAACCTCAAGTGTGACTCCCTATACGCCAAAGGTTTCCAACTAGTGGAGAGGGTCTAATAACTCACGTGGGGATACTATACCCTCTTTAATATATTAATCCATATAAGATAATAACTAAAATGGTTTAAATAATATATAATAAACAAAGATAATTCATAAACTAACATCTCTCAAAATTGGGTAAAAACTATATCCAATAGTAAATATTTCATGTCATTATAAATAGTTATAAGTGAAAAAACCTATAATAATGACAAATAGTGGAATCCCAAAAACGGTCCTGACTCCAAGCCTGAAACCTCACCCATGTATATCCCAAGCCTGACTCAACTCCCAAGCATAGGGACCTTTCCCATTTCCTAACTTAAAAGTATTAAGTCTAGTTGAGTGCCCAATGGAATACTGAGTAGGGTGTGTGTACAACTTAGAATGCCACCACAAATGGTGTCAACAAAAATATCTATCAATCAGATAGTGTGTGAATGTTCTAAAATAACAAGTAAATGAAAGATAGTTCAAGTAACATTAGTTAACAAGGTTCAGTTAAGTCATTACTATCATTATTCCCAATTTCATTACTAATACCCTCTTCATTACCTAATTTACATTCACAATGTGTTTAATGGTTATGTTAATTCATCAATATCACTACATAAGGTGAGTAAATCAAGTTCCCTGTATCACTAGGGACAACACATCATCACATAGTCAACACACTCACCTTGAATCATCGATCCTGGTGGTCTCATCAGATGCAACCATTAGTGGAATAGAACTATATCCCCTTCCCTAATCCATGTATTTTGGGGTGGAGTTTAGAGTCTCAGTATAACTTGACTAGTGGGTTTAGAACCTCATGTTAATACCCCACTCCACCAAGCCATGTGCACTTGCTTATTATCCAACCACCACAACACATATAATATCCTAAACCACAAGTCAAAAAATAAACAAGAAAATCACAATCCATAAAAATAAACATGGGAATTAATATTACATCATAACTCATTCACACATTTACCTTTTACATTTAATATCTCATTTAGCCAAATTCCCAAACTCCTACCATAACTCTTAGACATGTTCAATAATTCCCTTTATATAAACTCATTTAACATATTCATAAATTCAATTATTATATCTCATTTAACATATTCACCATTTACAATTACATTACCCATTTACAAGTACACCATTTCCTATACACAAATCCTTATATACATTTATAACAAAATTCATTAAACATTCTACATAATCTCATTTAACCCATTTATCCAATTTTCTTGTCTTGTCAAACAACCCCTTAAGACATTATCCACATAGGAAAAACTATACTAATTATATTTTAAATTTAACCAACCATGTAAAAATGTTATTCATGGACTTTAATTTATCACACATCAACTCTTACCTTAACCTTATCACTTCCAATGATCTAGAATGTCAGCGCACCCCATAGGTGGACCTAAGTCAGTCAATTCATACTCCATAAATCCCATGGGGACTATGAGGGTTTCAAATAATCATTTAGACAGAAATTTTATTGGATATCACTAAATTATTCAAACACACAACATGGATGAACCAATAAGACAATCACACATGAACAAATCCACATCAAAATTATGGGATAAGACTTGTTGACCACTTCCCTCAAATCCATCAACGAACTCACTCTTAATCGTTTACTTAGGTACTTATCCAAACCCCATTTAAATCATTAACCTATATTCCACTGGAAAAATAGGGTTTTAGGTACTTGTAATAATATTCCTCAAGATACAAACTCTAATCTGAAAAGTAGATGATAAAAGAGGATTAGAATTGCCCAGAGATTCGATCCACAACAAACGGAGCTCCAAACGGCTTAGAGATGAATGAGAAACACCCTTGGAAATTATTGTTCACTAGGGTTCCTCACTAGGGGTTAAATATAAGAAATTTGTAAGAAAAATTAGTTGGGGATTAAAATACTATAATGTAATTTTGGTAAATTTTCCAACTTTTAAAGGGGAGCATAGTTTACCAACACGGTTTTCAAAACTTTGGGAAAATCGTGTGCAACACACTATATAAGGGGAGTTTTTTCACATGGTTACCTGGGGATATTCTCATAGTTTGACTAATTGTGAGTCAACTGTGTGATATTATACTGTATAAGGTTTCACCTAGATAGTCTGCATAGTTTTCTTAAAAGTACGCTAATCATACACCGTGCACAGATTGGCCCAATTTTTCCTTATTTTCATGTCCTAAACCCCTAGAACACCCCCAATGCCCCTCATGAACTGGGTAAACATTTCATTTACCAAAAAATAGATTAAAAACAAAATTTAAATATGGACATACCTTTATGAAGTTCGGGATCTTACAGAAAAAGTTAAAAATGGAAAAAGAAAAAGTTTTTTGGAAAGTCCATTAATGTTTATTGTTTTGGATATTATAAGTCTTTGAAACAAAATGCAGGATTCAAAAAGGAGGATAATTTATTCCCTTATGTCAAGACTAGTCATTAGATTAGAAATTTATATGATAACCTGAAGGACATAAATAAGTTGAGTGGATAATTTTCATAAAGTATAATGTTACATAAGTCAATTCTTTTATTTTGAATGTTATATAATAAAAACTATATATAATGGTGTTTGGAATTAATAAATTTAGAACATGGATATAAGAATTACATTAAATATGTGAATAATCAAGAATAAATATTGTATATTTTTATCTTTTTTCTCTTTTATAATAAGATATATTTTTTAATAATAGTTTTTCAATGATTAATAGAATATAATTTGTTCTATATAATTGTTTTATTTGATCAAGTTCTAGGTAAATTATTTTATCTAAAATATTTTTAAAAATTAGGGAAATATATCCCACCAATATAGGTGATATATTTTAAATATAAAAGTATTATTTTCATAATACTTATTCAAACACATAGAATACTATATGAGATATTGGTTTTAATAGTTTATCATTTAAATATTACCAATAAGAAAAATGATTATTAATTCCTAAACACAATTAAGTTTTTGTATATTAGAATTTTATTCTAGGAAATATAAAATTTCTAAAATTCTTGTGGGTGTATGTTTAGATATATTGTAGTTTTAATGTAACAAATAAAACATGATACGAGTTATGATTCAAAGTGAATGTAACATAATATCTTCCAATTGTTTAGGGTATATTGGTAAACAAAAATATAAAGATTTATATTTTGTTTTCATGATGATATAAAAGTTGAGTTTTGGAAATAGTTCCAAAATATGGTGATTATGATGAAGTCATAATGAGTTCTAATTATATACCATAAGTTATTAAAATCATAACATTGTATGTTTTGAAGTAAATAAGTTTTAATACTTATTCAAAAGAGGATATTTATGAATATGATTACTAATATTAGCATTATTCATAAAATATTTCTTTATATATATTACCCATTGATGGAGTTTAGTGGGAGGATTTTATCAGATGGTGACATGGTGAGGTGGAAGGAATTACATTGAGATGTAATGAGTTTAACAAAAACTAAAAATACAGTAAAACTAATCCATTGTTTTGTTCTTTCATATGATATATGAGGTAATTGATTGTTTATGGTTTTTTTATATATTATTAAATAAATTAAAGAGTATATTAAAATATATCACATCATAGAAAAGGAATCTCTACTTTATTATTGTTTCATGTTTCCTATGTGGTAAATACTAAAACTAGTTTTGTTTTATTGGATTTTCTTCATTGAATTTATATTTATTTATATATGGAGTTATCCTAAAAGGCGGCGCTATGTTTGGGAGTCTCAAATCCTAAAAATTAATATATTAAATTATTAATATATTTTAATGCGATAATGCACATCATCTTAGTGTTTTCTATTATCTTATTGTTCAGGACTTTAAATGGTTAATTTGAGACCACGTTTGATTTTGAAACAAGGGGTTTACCCTATCTGCAAAATGATTTTTGTTGGAAATGGGAATTTCATGGAGGTTTCTCATGGATGGTTACGTTAAAAAATTTAATTTAATTATTTATTTTATTTTCAAACATAAATTCATATATAAATACACCACTATAGATATTATCCAGTGTTAGACTCATAACCCTGGGAGAATTGAGAGGAGCCTTGTATTTCCTTTGTTAGTGGATCAATATTGGATGATGAAGGGTTATTGGAATGAGGTTGATCAAGATAAAGAAAATGTATTGGGTCGTATACATCGTTGGTGAACACATTCTTCACTAATAAATTATTCAAATCAAGGTAGGGCTCATCAATTATGGTTTTCACCCTTTTGATTAAAATATTGAGCATGGATTCTTGATCTACTTTTATTTCGGGAATTTTCTAACCTCACATGATCCAAATTAAATGAATTTAGTTTTTTATTTAGATTTATTATTATAATTCCTTATTTTCACCCTAGATATCTCATTTTTATGATCGTTGGACAAGAAAACTTAACAATCAATGGATTAACCTTCATTCTTGTTCTTTTCTCCCCATAGTTCTTTGTGTTCTATACTATTGGACCATGGGGTCATGGTTTAACATTTTTAGGTTAGGTTTGAGTGCATAGAACACCTAGATTTGTTATGGTTGTGTTCATGTTGAATGTATTTGTAATTTATAAATGTATTGGGATGATTTTTGGGTGATTATTCTTAGATACGGGATTTGGATTGGAAACGATGATCGAATGTTCTACGAGATTTGCAGTCAGATTTGTGTGGATGGATAGATTATGATTTCCAAACCTCAAAGGGCTATAATATATGGCTGGATATTAACCCCAATGTATTTTAGTGCTTGATCCATAAGAAAAGTGATAGAAAGTTAAAACTGGAGATCTTTGTAATGGATTTTGAATTCTAGGGAAAATGCATCTACACACTATGTAGTTCGGAAGAACGCATAGTGTATTTTTGGATTTCATGGTGGATAGGGTTTTCAGTTGAGTTAAGGGTAAAAAACCATATGAATAGGCCCACATATTTTATAACCCTACCTAGGAATCCTGGTCATGTTCCCGTTGTACATTCCTAGGACTCTAAGTGGTCATACACATCGTGTAACGCCTATATAAATCATGTGGATGTACTTGGTCAGCTCATCCAGGTTCTTGGAGTACACACCCTAGCCCCTGGATGGAAAGACATGATGTTTACCAATTATATATTCTAGGTAGTATGACATGGTTTCCGAATCCATTTCCAATAGGGAAAATGGATGAGCGATGAGGTGGTTTCACACATTGTTTAGGCCCCTATATACACTGTGTATTCCCTCTATAGCTTCTTCCTCTCATATATCCTCCACCAGGATAGGGATTTTGGTCCATGACTATCCTATCATGGGTGATTTATATGTACAATGTTATGTTGTTCTTAGTTGTGGAATATGCGATATAATGTGAGTTGTTCCAAGCATGATGCTTCTTTAGGAGACTCTTGATGATGGCATTGATTAGAGAAGCTCATCGGAGAGATACCAGGTTTGTAACTCCTCTATCACACCAAAGTGTAGGTACCCTATGCTCTTTATACAAGTATAGTTAGAATGTCCCTAAAATTATCATAATTATTATATCCAAATACTGATACTCACCTGTCTTCGAACACCAGTGGCATATGGGTCCTCTAAATTATTTGTATCTACCTCAGCTATGGAGAATAATAGAGAGGAGTGGGCCCCTCCACATAGATTCTGGTGAGTTTTTTTGATATTGGGCATCAAAGATATACTTTTTGAGATATAGGAATACTCATAAACCTTGGATGGTCTTTGAGATGGATATCTCCAATATCTCTCTACAAGGTTTCTTTATGATCATATGGGTATCTGTTGGGGTTTTTTATCGCTCTTGTTCTAGGTTAATCTGATATTTTTTGAATCTTTTTTTTACTCCTTTTTTGTGGGGGGGGGGTTCCTACTTGGTATGTATCTACTCACTCCTTCATGGGATTTTCCTACACATGTAGTGACTTATGTAGATGATAGAAATATTGACATTGACTTTGATGACTTTTATGAATACTTTGGGGAAAAGTCTAAATTCTATGGTCAAACTTAGACATCAGTATATAGGATCTCTCAATTATTTTTTTAAAATTTTATTTTCTGGTTGTGACTTTATTTTTAGTCGGGCATGTATTTTTTCCCTTTCATTTTTTTAAATTTTCATACTCTTTTCTATTTTTTAGAGGTTATTTCACGCATGTTTACACTCTAGTTGTTACACTCTTTTATTTTCCTTTATACTATTGTATAGAGATTGATGTTTGTGTGCCTATAGATGCATTATGCAAAGGCCAGCCATTTTATGTCATTCATTCTCAGCGCTTTTCACTATCCCCTAGAATATTATAGGTGGTCTTATATTTTAGGAGACTCATCTATCCACCAGCTTGGTATGCATCATTGATTTGATTCATTATAAAGTTTTATTGGTGTAGTTTACTCCCTAATATGGTTTTTGAAGTTTTCCCCTTATAAGGAGTTGGTTGAGACTTAGGGAAATATTTTCACTGCGTCACAAGATCATATTTTAGGCTAGGGAACCCAATATTGGTGTGGTGGCCAGCATATTAGTTTTCTAGAACTCGGACTACCTGCTAGTTGTCTTGGAATACCAAGAAATTGGTTTTAGGGAACTTGTTACATGCATCTTATATTGTTGAATACTTTTACTATCTATATTAATTCGGCACCTAGTATATATATTCTCATCTAATAATGGTTCATCTTGATCAATTTTGGGATGCCTCCATGAATATATCTATCCAAGTTACCGGTTTAGGATGAGGATGATGATCTAATGAGTGATGAGGACTATATTTAGCGGCCATATCACATTAAGTTTACTATAGGAAGTTCAGGATAAGAACCCTTTCCTGTTGAGAAGAAAATAATATGAGTAGTTAAGGCTAAAAATGTGTTCAGTCTTGGAACACTCCATGAGTTCCAACGTCAGAGACCACTGAGATTCCACAGTGACACAGATCCCCATGAAGTAAAGTATTGGCTTGAGTCAATTATCTGAGTCTTTAGACTCATGCGGACCTTGACTAATCATATGATTTCACTGGTAGATATTCTTTTCCATTGAGTAGTAGTGCTTTGGTGGAGTCAAGTCACAGAGACTCATAATAAGATAACACTCACATGATCCAACTTTTAGTAAGTATTTTGTGAGGTGTATTACTCCATGTGTTTATGATCATCTTAGATATAGGATCTTATAGAGTTGTTGTAGGGTGACATGATAGTTATTTAGTATTCTATAAGGTTAACAGACTACACACATTAATCCTTGAATATTGTATGTTATGGTTTCTTATGGGCATGGAAGTTTGAGCAGGGTCTCCTTGAAGATATTCAGTCTAGGGTGGTATCTTTATGCCTAACCATATATTTTAGAGTGATGGAGTGTGTTTTAGTTATTGAGATCTTCCTAAAATATAATCATTGGGTAGTTAGAGCCAACAATGGAAATCATGTTGTCAAGGCATCAGCAGTAGGTAGCAGATGACAGACATCAATGTCTCTATAAAGGAGGCATTCTCATTATCAAACATAGATGCAAGAATCAGTCGATCAAGGATCACATAGAGCTTCCATCCATCTAGGAGATGGATTATGTTATTCATTTTATGTGAGTAGATACATGGAATGTGATTTCCTAGCCTGTTATGTCAATTATTATAGGAATACGGTGGATAGACCACCACAAAAGAGGCAGTACCATGATCAAGGATCCCCCAAGTATGGTTAGGGAAGACCCTAGGGATGATGTGCAGATAGAGGACCAAGTGGAGCTTCAGAGGTAGGATATACTAGTGGATTCTAATGTTATTCCCTACATACACCCCCACTACAAGGCAGCCCACGTCAGTCTCAAAGAGTTCGTAGTCAAGGTTGTGGGTAGTTTCTTGCTATGGAAGGCTATGAATAGGCTATGAACGAGATTAATTGAGGTTCAATTTTTGTATTTTATAATATTTACTAGTATTAGTAGAAACAATTTCAATTTATTCTTTTATGTCCTTATCCCTTGTATAACAGTTAGAGGTTCCATATTAGACTTTAGCCCAGCAACTATGGATAGAGGTTCCTATAGGGAGTGATTCTTTAATATCACATATCCGCTGATAGTACAAGTTGTGTCTTGTTGTAGAGATATTCTTGTGTGAAATCTTGTCCAATAAAATGAAACCTTATGACATCTTATTTGTTATGTATTTTTTTCCATGCATTGATCCTAGAATGACTTTCATCGCAAGCAAGTTAGATTCCTTTAGACAGATGGCATGGGATTCTTCTTTTTTGGGTGAAATAGATCTTATGGTTGAGCGAGTGGGTTTTTTTCCTAGGATGGTGAAACTCAACACCTATCATTTGGTGAGCTTAGAGCTTGGTACAGTAGGCTCTTTAGGCATCTGTATTCCTCCTGTGGTGGAGTAATTTATGTATATATTCCCTAAGGATGTTCTCATACTTCCTCTAAGTCAGGAGATATAATTCAACATTGACCTTCACCCCAAAACGAAAATGATATATTTTTTGGAATTTCATATATCCCCTGATGAGATCTAGAAACTAAGGTTTTAGTTGGATAACATTCTAGATATTGGTTTCATCAAACCCAGTGTGTCCCTCTGGGAAACTTCAGTTCTTTTTGTGAAAAAGTGGATGGGATCTTGAGGACTTATGTTGATTATGATCACCTAAACTAGGTAATAATAAAGAAAAATTACCCCTTTCCAATGATATATGATATATTTGACTAGTTTTTAGGCTCAGGTTGGTTCTCGAAGATAGATCATAGTTTATTTTATCACCAGTTGAGGGTTCTTGAGGATGGTATTATAAAGACAACATTCCAATGTCACTACAAATACTATGAGTTCCTTTTGATTCCTTTTTTTGTGATAAATTCCCCCCTTTAGTTTTTATTAATCTAATAAATTGGATATTCTAACCATACATGGAATATTTTATGGTCATATTTATTAATGACATACTCATTCACTCTATGTTTGAGGAGGAGCATCAAGAACACCTAAGGATGGTCCAATACCTTCTCTGGGAGCACCAGTATTATAGCAATCTATCAAAGTGCCAGTTTTGGATCCGTGAAGTTCAATTTTTTAGGAATTTAATTTTTTATCATGGTGTGTTTATAGACTTAGAAAATATTGATTCAGTGCCTACTTGGGATCCACCCAAGAGCGTGTCAGAGGTACAGAGTTTTCTTATCATGTAAGGGTACTATATGAGTTTCATATATGATTTTTTTAGGATAGTATCCCCTATGACCTCCCTAATGTGGAAAGGGTAGTTTTTATTTAGATTGAGTATTGTCAGGGATCCTTTGAGAAGTTGAGGCAGAGGTTGTCTAGTGATCCTTTTTTGAGACTACCGGTGGAGGGTGTGTAGTACATAGTGTTTTGTAATGCCTCTAGAGATGGGATCAGTTGTGTGTTGATGCATATCACATATGGTTTGAGGTATTAGATACTTCATGAGAATAAATATTTTTCTCCTGATATGAATTCGGGATTATTATTTTCACTCTAATGATATGGAGGCACTATCTTCTCAGTGAGTTTTTTTGTTTACTTCGACCATCAAAGTCTCAGGTTCATCTTTTATAAGAGAGATATTAACTAGAGAAAGTGGTATTGGTTGGAGTTCCTATTGTACCGTGACTTTGATATAGTCTACACTCTTATGAATGGAATATTTTTGGTGTATTCCCATAGCAAGAAGTCTAGTTCTCACTTGGAAAAGGAGGCATCTGGGTAGTTGGATTTATTGTAGTTGACCCTAATAGAGGATAGGGGTGCACTTTTGATTCATTAAAAGGTGTTGACTTCACAACTTCTTAATCATGTGAGTGATTACCACATTTTAGACATCCATTTTGAGGTTCTACATGACCATATATCCACATAATATTCAATATATGGATTTTATTAATGAGGGGATCACACCATCCCTTTCTAGAGATGAATGGTGGTTCCAGAAACGCTGAGAGAAGAGGTGATGAGGGAGTTTCACACATCCCCCTTGGTTGCATATCCCAGTGTGTAAAATATGTAAAAGGTCCTTAAATGGTAGCTTTGGTGGGATTTTATGAGGCATGGCATACCTAATTTCATCTCTCAGTGTCTAATATGTCAATCGGTGAAGGTTGAGCACCAAGTTCTGTCAGGTATGACACCACCTCTTGAGATTCCAGAGTGGAAATGGGATAGTGTATCCATGGATTTTGTGACATGGATTTCGTGAATAGTGAGAGTCCATGATTTCATCTGGGTGATAGTTTATTGTATTACCAAATCATCACACTTCCTTTTCATCAAGGAGAAAAATTCTGTTGAGAGTTTTGGGAAGTTTTACATATTGGAGATCATGCATCTTCATGGGATACCCTTGATGATTATCTTTGACTCTGATGGTTGGTTCACATAGGGGTTGTGGAGAGGCCTTCAGGAGGAATTTGGGACCCATTAGTTGATGAATACGGTGTTACACACCCAAATGGATGTCAAGACCGAGAAAAATGTCCATGTGTTAGGGGATATTCTGAGGGCATATGTGTTGAACTTCTTCTAGTGCTAAGAAAATCACCTTCCACTGGTAGACTTCTCATATAATAACAGTTATCACTCTACTATCATCATGGAACCATTTTATTCCCTATACATGAGACCTTTTAGGTCACCCTTATATGAGACTAATATTTTCAAGGCATCTTTAATTGGGCCAGAGATGTTGGAGGTAGTAATGGATAATTTTCAATTGATACGCAATCGTATGAGTAGTGTCCATAGTAGATAGAAATATTTTTCAAATAGATATCATAGGTCCTTTTAGTTTAATTTTGGATAACATGTTTTCCTTATATTATCTCTATTATGAGTATTGGTAGTTTTGGATAGGGATGCAGGATGTCCCTAAAGTCCATCAGGTTATTTAAGCTCCTATGGAGGATTGGTGTGGTGTCTTTCCACCTAGCCTTTCCCCCAAAACTAGATCGAGTGCATGAAATCATCCATGTTCCATATCTATGGATATAATTACATGATCATATGTGCTTTATCGACTATAATAGATATAAATTTATGATGGATCCACCTTTTCATATTACTCTGTGCCGATCGAGGATTGGCAGGAGAGGAGCCTACGTGGATGGACCATTACCCCAGTTAGTGTGATGTGGCAACATGAGAACATGCAGGGGAGCACCTTGGAGAGAGAGAGTAGGATGAGGATTCTGTATCCCCACTTTTTTTATATTGTAAATTTTGGGGTGAAATTATTTGATGGAGGTAATAATTTAATGAATTTGGTCTTATGGGATTTTTCCTTTGCATATTTCTATGTATAAAACTAGATTATTCCTCAGAATCGGCGTGATATTGGGTGTATCAAGACCCCAAAACTAATATATTAAAATTAGTAACATATATTAATTAACATGTTCACATCATTTTAGTGTTTTTTTCATTTTTCAAGACCTCATATGGGAAATCAGAGACCATGGTTGATATTGGATTGTGATGTTTACCCTAGGTGCACCATAACATTTGTCGATGTTGAATGTTTCATGGAGGTGGATCGTTGGTGTATACATTAAATAATTTAATTAAATTATTTTATTTTATTTTTCAACCTAAATTACTATATATATACACCACTTTAGAAATTCTCCATGGTTATTCGCATAATCCTGGGATAATTAAGAGGATCCTTGGACATTCTTCATTGGTAGATTGATATTGTATGACGATGGGTGATCAGATCAAGATGCATCATGAAGTAGTGAATGTGGTGGGTCCTCTACATCATTAAAAAATTCATTATTCACCAAATATCAATCAAAATCAAGTTATATATCACCAATTATGGTTTCTTCCATTTTGATTAAAAAATTGAACACATATTCTTTATCAGTTTTGATTTATAAAATTTGCTAACCTCTCACGTGCCTAATTAAATGGATTGAATTTTTTATTCTGATTTAATCTTTATATGTCATTATATCACCCTAAATATCTAATTTATATTATTTTTTTATGAATTCTTGGTTAATAAGCAACTCCCATTTGTTCTTGTTCTCCCACCCCCCCCCCACCATTCCTCGGGTTCTTTATCGTTGACTCATGGGGTTGCAGTTCAACAATGTAGGGGAGGGTTAAATGTGATCAAACCCTCATATTTGTGGTGGTTTTGTGAACAATGAATATGTTGATTATTTTAATAGGGATCGGGCATATATGTGGGTGATGATTCATAGATTTGGGATCTGAAGTGGAAATGATAATGGGAGGTTCTATGGGACACGCGGAGGGATTCATGCAGACTGTTGGATTCGGGTTCTCTACCATCATAGGGCCATAATCAATGTAAGGAGATGACCCCATCAATTTTGTGAGTTTTATTGATGAGTAAATTAGAAGTGACTTAAGATATATATATATCTATAATAAGTCTCAAGAATTCTATGAAAAAAAAGACTATAATCCATGTAGTTAAAAATAACACAAAACATGTTATTTAGATTTCATAGTGTCTAGGGTTTCTAGTCAAGTTAAGGATCACATTTAATGTGGTCAGGCACACACACCATGTAACCCAACTTGGGTAGCTAGGTAGGGAACATGATTTATATACTTGGGACCCCAGGTGATCATACATGTTTTTTACTTCCTATACACATAATGTGGCTATAATCGGCCAGTTGAGCCATGTTCTTTGAGTACACTGCTAGTTCCCTAGTTGGACAGACACGTCATGTACCAATTTTACACACCATACAGTCTAAAAGGGATTTCAAATTCATTTTTAGAGGAGAACATTTCTAAGTGATGAGGTTGGGTCGAACACTATGTGGACCCCCATACATGCCACATATTCCCTGTAGAACTTCTTCATATTGAATATGCTTCCTTAAGACTGCAATTTTTTCCTATGATTATCCTATCCAAAGTTTTTTTTCACATATAAAGTGATTTTCACCTTCATCATGGAATATGATATATGATGTGAGGTGTTTCAAGTGTGACATTTCTTTAGGTGCTGCTTAATGATGTAAGTGATTGGGAAACATCCTTAGATTGATGTAAAGGTTGGAACTCCTCAATTTCATGAAGGAGAGGGTCCCCAATACTCTTTATAAAGGTACAGTTAGTACTCCCCTATACTAGGCATGGTTCCTGTAACACCCCGAGCTTCCATGATACGCTTCTCATTCAATAATGCAATAGCTTGCATTGTACGCAACTTCGAGTTCTAAAACACCGCGACTAATCAAAGAAGCCGTTATGAATAGTAATAACCACTTTTTAAAATTATAGAAATTTTATATTTCAAAATGGACTTCATTTTTGGATTCGGAATATCGAAATTATCCTATGTTGAATTTTTGGTATTTTTCTGAGAACTTCTAATTTTTTATGAATAGTGAAAAATACTTAAAAACAACTTTTTTAATCAAAATAATTTATAGTGATAAATTATAATATTTATTGGTTTTAAAGTATAATTAGAATATATTTTTACCATTTTATCCAATGGTGGTAATTAGAATTAATTTAACATTGAAATTGGACATAAACAATTGCCAATCTTTTGATATAAATTGTTTCTTAAAACACGCTATTTATTGTGACAGCGGGAATTAATTATAAAATTAATTAATGAAACTTATATTTTTGGAATTTTGTAAAATAGACATCATTTTTGAATTCGGAATATCAATTATAGCTTAGGGTGAAATTTTGGGATATTTCTGAAAAACTTCAATTTTTGATGAATAGTGAAACCACTAAGTGGTAGTTAAATAACTGATTTTTTGTTTAAATGAAATATTACCACTTCTGTGATTTGATTTTAAAAAATCTGACATACATGGTTTTCATTAAGAAGTAAAATTTGGTTCAATGAGATTAAAATAATTTTTTGGTGAATAGTAACTTTTAAGTTTTTAATCGCGATTAGAGGTAATTAGTGTAGTTTAAGGTAAAAATAATGTTTTAATAATATGAGATGAGCTTGACACTTGTCCTACTCCTATTGTATGAGTCATGGCCGACCAATACAACCCATGGGTCAACTTGGGGACCCCATGGAGCCACTTTGGTTGGAAAATGACATTAATATATATATATTTAATGTTAAAATTAAATTGACACAAACATGAGTTGTTTTACTAAAACAGTTTTTAAGTGGGGTTACACAAGTCCAAATTTTGATTATAAATATTCATTAGAAAGATAAAAAGATTTCCTACATCATAGTATTTTGTTTATAATTTTTAGACATTAAATAAATTAAATTAATTATGACATCATGATGATGCAGCGATGACCTCATTATTTAACGATTTAAATAAAATGGAAAGATAATGTAAAATCCAAAGCGTACGCTTGTCAAAAACCTATTGGATGAGTAGATTTATAACCCTTATCATCTTATCCTCGAATTATATAAGTTTTGGACCTCTAAAATCCGAAACTCATTTTATAATAAAGTGACTTTTCTTTACTTTCCAAGAGTGCCCCTCCTCTCCACTTATAAAAGGCCCCCACCTCTACCACCTCATTCACACTTTCAAGCCATTTGGCTCGGCCAACCTCTGCCCAAATACTCTCCCAACTTCCCTCCCTTACTCCTAGAAGCCTCACTTTGGGTATAACTCTTCCCAAGGAAGCCTTTGGATCATATCAAAAAGAGTTACCCGATTTTGAGGTAATGTCTTCTCTAATGTTGTTTTGTTTTATTTTTCTTCTCCAACCCCATAAACTCTTTTTATTTATTTATTTTGTAACAAAACCAGTATAATCAATATACTAGGATGTTTTTATAAGAATTATTCGAGCTACACTTACACACACCAACATCTAATGGTTAGAGAACATACGGTTTCTGTGGATGGCGAATTTCTGCCTCACGAAACAATGATTGTTCAACACTCATATAACACCTTAAAAGGTGGCCATTAAGATGTCACTATGTTAATATATGATATATAATATGTTTATGTTTTACTTATGCTTCTGTATTTCTCATTTATGGCATACTTTATGATTTCCATTATGGGTAAACGCGATAATTTCATTTTAGGAAGTGCGGACTACCGCCCCCTCAAAGTGATTTGAATCGTTAATGCCATATGTGGGATGTATAAAGGATGGAGTAAATGGTATTATACAATATATTATACTGGAATTATATTATACATTTATATAATTATGATTTCATTCCATTAGATACGAAATAGAAATGAAAGTATCGTTCATGCGTACGTACGGCTTACCGTCTCCATGAACGGTGCATTTCATTTCTTACCTCTAAATGTTACGTAATATTATGAATGAATGTATATACTGGATATATATGATATATATGAAATCTAAATAATGAATATAATTCTGGAGATAATGGATATTCTACCACATAAACAACTTGTAATTATAAGAAGTTTATTGTTTACTCAAGTACCAAAGATCGACAAAACGACCGTTATTAACTTAAATAATTACATAATGTTCATAACATTGTAATAAGTGATATAAAAAGGATAATGAAATTAAAAATGGTTCTTAATAAGGTATATATTAACTCTAGTTTATTATTCATGAGGTTAAAGAATGGTTGAGTCAAGTCAAACATGAGGTAAGGGAACTTCTTAACCCAACTTCCATTCTTTGGGTTAATCTCCTACTTTCAAATTATGTCATGATATTATTATGTTCTATTTTGTATTTTTACGTTCTTTATGTGTACCTATAGTGAATACACATAATAGATCTATTTTATTTTAAAAATTATCTTTTTAAGGACTTCGTCTCAATCTCCTTTCATTGAGGCATATTTGGTTTTATACACAACTTTCTTTTATACGGTGTATAAACCCCTTTGACTTTTACGTTTATTCAAAAGGTTTTCTTTTATAATTATGTTATTTTTAAATGATTTCAGAAAAGAGATATTTCTCTCCAATATATGAAAATCCAGTGCAAATGTATACGTATTTAACGCAAGCTTAAAAATGTTTTCAGAAAACCCGACTCTCGAGTGTGGTAGACAGGAAGGGATTGGGCATGGACCCATCATGGCCTGTAATTAGTCGAGAAGTCTCAGAATTAGTTATTTTGTTTTCAGAAGCTTGAATAATGTTTTTAGAAAAACACTGGATTATATTTGAGCAATTTTAAACGTAAGTATCTTCTAAAAAATTACATCGGTAGGTCTCATGAGACAAATAGACGTGGAATTGGCCGATGCCATTTCCCAATTTGATTTATGGTTTTGGTCGAGGCCTTGATAATTTTAGACGTCTTGGCCGAGGCCTTGACAAAATGTTTCAGAATGTCTGGAATTATACATTCCCTCATTATGAAAGTGGTTATTGATATTTCATGTGATTATTTGACCAGTAGAATATCCATGTGAAGAAGTGAATGGCATTATCTCATTTTACTTTTTCCATATTATGTTTATGTTCAAGTTTAAAAGGATTTTGTTTTAGTTACACATTGCCTTAAATTTTTATGTTTATTTATGAAAGCTTCCGCAATATTGTTATCCTTACTGAGCATCTGAGCTCACCCCTTTCAATGTTTTAATATTTTCCAGGATGTGAAGAAGTATTTTATGAATGACCTGCAGGGATAGTCCGAAGAGGATAGAAGTGTGGACTATGGAGACTATGTTATTATAGTTTTTCACTTTGTGATGTAATGTAACATTTATGAATGTATCTAGTGTTTCCAAGGCTACTAAACTAATCGGTCTTTCGAGACTTGATCTTTTGTGATCATTCCAATGTTACGAAGTAATGCACCGACTCTGGGTAGCTGGGGTCGGGGCGTTACAGTTGGTATCAGAGTCAATTTAGTACTATCCTTGGAAGCTAGATTTAGATAAACTCTGATTAGAGCACATAGCCCAAAGATAGACTTTGAGGATTAGTATAGAAGAACTTCCTAGAATTTTGGTATTATAGAGATGTTATGAGTTTTCCGAGCAATAAATCCCTGTCTGGATACGAGCAGGTAGAGGCGGCTCTGGCACAGATGTACCTAGGGGTAAAACCCGAAAACACCTCTTTGAGCTAGACTCGAACGGGAACTGGTGCACGACAACGGGCCTTGCTGCACTCTTGGTTACGACACTCCCGGGGGATATGCTTAGTATAATTCTCATTTTATTTACAAACCACTATGAAGGGTTATGAGTACATACTTCCTCAAAGAAAACATTTCTTTTTATGATTATGGATTATATCCATATATAGTTCAATTTATGTAAAGTGTTTAACAAGTATGGAATTATGTATTTTGATTCATAAACTAATCTAGTTTATGCCATTGTTTATAAATGGCGCCTAGTGGAAGGAATGGAAACCGTATCAATGCACGAACTCAGTGTAGGGATTTCCCTCCTGCTCAAGATAATTATTGTGGATCTGGAGATACAACCGGTGCTGATCAACTTATTACCATACTGGGACAACTCACTCAGGTTATGAATAATAACCTTACTCGTATGGAGCACCCTGATCCGCAACGTGGAGGATCAATGCTAGACCGTTTCATGAGGCAACAACCACCAACCTTCAATGGGAGTACAAATCCTACAGTAGCTGAGCAATGGATAAATTCCTTAGAGAAAATATTCCATGCCTTGGGGAGTAGTGAAAGGGAGAAGGTTGTCATGGCAGTTTACCGCCTCACTGGAGATGTCGATCAGTGGTGGTCGCTGATTCAAAACACAAAGGAAGATGATGACGTATCGAATATGGAATGGAGGGAGTTCAAAGAGCTTTACTTAGAAAAATATTTTCCTCGTGACCATCGAGCAGATATGGAAAGGCAATTTCTGAGTTTGAGGCAGAAGGAGGATGAGAATGTCGCAAAGTATGAGGCTAACTTTACAAGGTTAGCGAGGCATGCTGCCGATTATATACGTAACCCAAGGAGTAAGATTGATCGTTTCTTTGACGGGTTAAAACCATTTCTCCGTCGAGCTTTAGTATCACAATCCTTCTCATCATACGAAGATATTGTCTCGTGTGCTATCAAGACAGAAAAGGAATTCTCTAAGTCTTATGACAACAAAGTAAAGCAAGAGAAGAAGAGAACGGTGGAACAAGAGACAGATAAAGGGAAAAAGGGAAAGAAGGATTTTCCATTATGTGATAATTGTGGGAAGAATCACCCTGGTACGTGCCTAAAAGGAATGGGAGTTTGTTATAAATGTGGAGAAAAGGGTCACCAGGCTCGTGATTGCAAGGGAAAGAAAGAGGCTGTCAAAGTTGAATGCTACAATTGTAGGGAAATGGGGCATCATGAAAATGAATGTCCTAAGCGTCAAGGAAACTTACCTCAGAAAAGGCCAACGGATCAAGGCCAATCTTATGTTGTGACTACAGTTGAAGCGGAATAATTAATGTATTGGTGCTTTTGGACTCAAGGATTATATTCTGGTTATAAGAATAATGTGATATATATATATAAGGATTGTACTTCAGTACTTTTTGATTTCAGTAAGGTTTTAATATGATTAAGGTAATCATATTTTTAGTATGTGACAATAAGAGAAACTTTTCTTTGTTTGGGGAACCTGATGTTACAATTGATTTTGGAATTAATAGACCTTTTAGAGAAAGTCTGGACAGAGGTATTTTGGATAAATATAAAGGTTGGAGTGGATTAAGTTGATCTTTGGATAGTATTGTTTAAGGTTAAAGAATTTCTGAAGATTATTTTTGGAATATTATAATACTATAGTTTTAGGAAAAGGACAACCTACAGGGTGGGGAATAACCCGTCGCGTCGGACAAAGCTGCAGGAATCGAACCCACAACCATAGTGCGACAAGCCTTTATTTCCTACCACTAGCCTACAGGAAGTCCCTGGTTATTACAAAATAGTTTTACTAATCTAAATGGCATGTGTTAATATTTGGAACCTTATACAATTAGGATAAAAAGAATATTTTTGAGTTCCGTTACCATTTGGAGTAAAAGATGGGTTTGTGGTAAAAATTTATTAACGAATGAAAGTATACATAACAAGTATGTATATTCCCTTACGTTCTTAGTAAATCTCCTAAATAAATTCCTCAACATTATAAAAGGTAACTTAAAACAAAAATGTTGTCGGTTAACTCTTCCAACTGGGGATTCAATGACCGTTTAACCAGTCACAAGTTTGTGATTTTCTTGTAGTTAAACTTTCTCCTAATCCTGTTTTCTATAACTCTCCATCAGACCTTGATGGTTTGTTTCTCCTCCATATCCATATTTTCATAGAATCCTAGAATGGGCTATATCGGGTGACCTTTGTACTTATCTTTCTTTCTTTTAATGTTATATATTTATTAACCTTATTTCCGATGTGGGTTTTGCATGAAGGTATTTTCTATTTTCAACCTTTTATTTTCAAAGAAAATTTTCATATTGCGAGGACGCAATTTATTGAAGGAGGGGATAATGTAACACCCCGAGCTTCCATGATACGCTTCTCATTCAATAATGCAATAGCTTTCATTGTACGCAACTTCGAGTTCTAAAACACCGCGACTAATCAAAGTAGCCGTTATGAATAGTAATAACCACTTTTTAAAATTATAGAAATTTTATATTTCAAAATGGACTTCATTTTTGGATTCGGAATATCGAAATTAGCCTATGTTGAATTTTTGGTATTTTTCTGAGAACTTCTAATTTTTTATGAATAGTGAAAAATACTTAAAAACAACTTTTTTAATAAAAATAATTTATAGTGATAAATTATACTATTTAGTGGTTTTAAAGTATAATTAGAATATATTTTTACCATTTTATCCAATGGTGGTCATTAGAATTAATTTAACATTGAAATTGGACATAAACAATTGCCAATCTTTTGATATAAATTATTTCTTAAAACACGTTATTTGTTGTGACAGCGGGAATTAATTATAAAATTAATTAATGAAACTTATATGTTTGGAATTTTTTAAAATAGACATCATTTTTGAATTCGGAATATCAATTATAGCTTAGGGTGAAATTTTGGCATTGTTCTGAAAAACTTCAATTTTTGATGAATAGTGAAACCACTAAGTGGTAGTTAAATAACTGATTTTTCGTTTAAATGAAATATTACCACTTCTGTGATTTGATTTTCAAAAATCCGACATACATGGTTGTCATTACGAAGTAAAATGTGGTTCAATGAGATTAAAATAATTTTTTGGTGAATAGTAACTTTTAAGTTTTTAATCGCGATTAGAGGTAATTAGTGTAGTTTAAGGTAAAAATAATGTTTTAATAATATGAGATGAGCTTGAAACTTGTCATACTCCTATTGGATGAGTCATGGCCGACCAAGACAACCCATGGGTCAACTTGGGGACCCCATGGAGCCAATTTGGTTGGAAAATGACATTAATATATATATATTTAATGTTAAAATTAAATTGACACAAACATGAGTTGTTTTACTAAAACAGTTTTTAAGTGGGGTTACACAAGTCCAAATTTTGATTATAAATATTCATTAGAAAGATAAAAAGATTTACTACATCATAGTATTTTGTTTATAATTTTTAGACATTAAATAAATTAAATTAATTATGACATCATGATGATGCAGCGATGACCTCATTATTTAACGATTTAAATAAAATGGAAAGATAATGTAAAATCGAAAGCGTACACTTGTCAAAAACCTATTGGATGAGTAGATTTATAACCCTTTTCATCTTATCCTCGAATTATATAAGTGTGGTACCTCTAAAATCCGAAACTCATTTTATAATAAAGTGACTTTTCTTTACTTTCCAAGAGTGCCTCTCCTCTCCACTTATAAAAGGCCCCCACCTCTACCACCTCATTCAAACTTTCAAGCCATTTGGATCGGCCAACCTCTGCCCAAATACTCTACCAACTTCCTTCCCTTACTCCTAGAAGCCTCACTTTGGTTAGAACTCTTCCCAAGGAAGCCTTTGGCTCAAATCAAAAAGAGTTACCCGATTTTGAGGTAATGTCTTCTCTAATGTTGTTTTGTTTTATTTTTCTTCTCCAACCCCCTAAACTCTTTTTATTTATTTCTTTTGTAACAACACCAGTATACTAAATATACTAGGATGTTTTTATAAGAATTATTCGAGCTACACTTACACACACCTACATCTAATGGTTAGAGAACATACGGTTTCTGTGGATGGAGAATTTCTGCCTCACGAAACAATGATTGTTCAACACTCATATAACACCTTCAAAGGTGGCCATTAAGATGTCACTATATTAATATATGATATATAATATTTTTATGTTTTACTTATGCTTCTGTATTTCTCATTTATGGCATACTTTATGATTTCCATTATGGGTAAACGCGATAATTTCATTTTAGGAAGTGCGGACTACCGCCCCCTCAAAGTGATTTGAATCGTTAATGCCATATGTGGGATGTATAAAGGATGGAGTAAATGGTATTATACAATATATTATACTGGAATTATATTATACATTTATATCATTATGATTTCATTCCATTAGATACGAAATAGAAATGAAAGTAGCGTTCATGCGTACGTACGGTTTACCGTCTCCATGAACGGTGCATTTCATTTCTTACCTCTAAATGTTACGTAATATTATGAATGAATGTATATACTGGATATATATGATATATATGACATCTAAATCATGAATATAATTCTGGAGATAATGGATATTCTACCACATAAACAACTTGTAATTATAAGAAGTTTATTGTTGACTCAAGTACCAAAGATCGACAAAACGACCGTTATTAACTTAAATAATTACATAATGTTCATAACATTGTAATAAGTGATATAAAAAGGATAATGAAATTAAAAATGGTTCTTAATAAGGTATATATTAACTCTAGTTTATTATTCATGAGGTTAAATAACGGTTGAGTCAAGTCAAACACGAGGTAAGGGAACTTCTTAACCCAACTTCCATTCTTTGGGTTAATCTCCTACTTTCAAATTATGTCATGATATTATTATGTCCTATTTTGTATTTTTACGTTCTTTATGTGTACCTATAGTGAATACACATAATAGATCTATTTTATTTTAAAATTTATCTTTTTAAGGACTTCGTCTCAATCTCCTTTCATTGAGGCATATTTGGTTTTATACACAACTTTCTTTTATACGGTGTATAAACCCATTTGACTTTTACGTTTATTCAAAAGGTTTTCTTTTATAATTATGTGATTTTTAAATGATTTCAAAAAAGAGATATTTCTCTCCAATATATGAAAATCCAGTGCAAATATATACGTATTTAACGCAAGCTTAAAAATGTTTTCAGAAAACCCGACTCTCGAGTGTGGTAGACAGGAAGGGATTGGGCATGGACCCATCATGGCCTGTAATTAGTCGAGAAGTCTCAGAATTAGTTATTTTGTTTTCAGAAGCTTGCATAATGTTTTCAGAAAAACACTGGATTATATTTGAGCAATTTTAAACGTAAGTATCTTCTAAAAAATTACATCGGTAGGTCTCATGAGACAAATAGACGTGGAATTGGCTGATGCCCTTTCCCAATTTGATTTATGGTTTTGGCCGAGGCCTTAATCATTTTAGACGTCTTGGCCGAGGCCTTGACAAAATGTTTCAGAATGTCTGGCATTATACATTCCCTCATTATGAAAGTGGTTATTGATATTGCATGTGATTATTCGACCAGTAGAATATCCATGTGAAGAAGTGAATGGAATTATCTCATTTTACTTTTTCCATATTATGTTTATGTTCAAGTTTAAAAGGATTTTGTTTTAGTTACACATTGCCTTAAATTTTTATGTTTATTTATGAAAGCTTCCGTAATATTGTTATCCTTACTGAGCATCTGAGCTCACCCCTTTCAATGTTTTAATATTTTCCAGGATGTGAAGAAGTATTTTATGAATGACCTGCAGGGATAGTCCGAAGAGGATAGAAGTGTGGACTATGGAGACTATGTTATTATAGTTTTTCACTTTATGATGTAATGTAACATTTATGAATGTATCTAGTGTTTCCAAGGCTACTAAACTAATCGGTCTTTCGAGACTTGATCTTTTGTGATCATGCCAATGTTACGAAGTAATGCACCGACTCTGGGTAGCTGGGGTCGGGGCGTTACAGTTGGTATCAGAGGCAGTTTAGTACTAACCTTGGAAGCTAGATTTAGATAAACTCTGATTAGAGCACATAGCCCAAAGATAGACTTTGAGGATTAGTATAGAAGAACTTCCTAGAATTTTGGTATTATAGAGATGTTATGAGTTTTCCGAGCAATACATCCCTGTCTGGATACGAGAAGGTAGAGGTGGCTCTGGCACAGATGTACCTAGGGGTAAAACCTGAAAACACCGCTTTGAGCTAGACTCGAACGGGAACTGGTGCACGACAACGGGCCTTGCTGCACTCTTGGTTACGACACTCCCGGGGGATATGCTTAGGATAATTCTTATTTTATTTGCAAACCACTATGAAGGGTTATGAGTACATACTTCCTCAAAGAAAACATTTCTTTTTATGATTATGGATTATATCCATATATAGTTCAATTTATGTAAAGTGTTTAACAAGTATGGAATTATGTATTTTGATTCATAAACTAATCTAGTTTATGCCATTGTTTAGAAATGGCGCCTAGTGGAAGGAATGGAAACCGTATCAATGCACGAACTCCGTGTAGGGATTGTCCTCCTGCTCAAGATAATTATTGTGGATCTGGAGATACAACCGGTGCTGATCAACTTATTACCATACTGGGACAACTCACTCAGGTTATGAATAATAACCTTACTCGTATGGAGCACCCTGATCCGCAACGTGGAGGATCAATGCTAGACCATTTCATGAGGCAACAACCACCAACCTTCAATGGGAGTACAAATCCTACAGTAGCTGAGCAATGGATAAATTCCTTAGAGAAAATATTCCATGCCTTGGGGAGTAGTGAAAGGGAGAAGGTTGTCATGGCAGTTTACCGCCTCACTGGAGATGCCGATCAGTGGTGGTCGCTGATTCAAAACACAAAGGAAGATGATGACGTATCGAATATGGAATGGAGGGAGTTCAAAGAGCTTTACTTAGAAAAATATTTTCCTCGTGACCATCGAGCAGATATGGAAAGGCAATTTCTGAGTTTGAGGCAGAAGGAGGATGATAATGTCGCAAAGTATGAGGCTAAATTTACAAGGTTAGCGAGGCATGCTGCCGATTATATACGTAACCCAAGGAGTAAGATTGATCGTTTCTTTGACGGGTTAAAACCATTTCTCCGTCTAGATTTAGTATCACAATCCTTCTCATCATACGAAGATATTTTCTCGTGTGCTATCAAGACAGAAAAGGAATTCTCTAAGTCTTATGACAACAAAGTAAAGCAAGATAAGAAGAGAACGGTGGAACAAGAGACAGATAAAGGGAAAAAGGGAAAGAAGGATTTTCCATTATGTGATAATTGTGGGAAGAATCACCCTGGTACGTGCCTAAAAGGAATGGGAGTTTGTTATAAATGTGGAGAAAAGGGTCACCAGGCTCGTGATTGCAAGGGAAAGAAAGAGGCTGTCAAAGTTGAATTCTACAATTGTAGGGAAATGGGGCATTATGCAAATGAATGTCCTAAGCGTCAAGGAAACTTACCTCAGAAAAGGCCAAGGGATCAAGGCCAATCTTATGTTGTGACTACATTTGAAGCGGAATAATTAATGTATTGGTGCTTTTGGACTCAAGGATTATATTCTGGTTATAAGAATAATGTGATATATATATAAGGATTGTACTTCAGTACTTTTTGATTTCAGTAAGGTTTTAATATGATTAAGGTAAGCATATTTTTAGTATGTGACAATAAGAGAAACTTTTCTTTGTTTGGGGAACCTGATGTTACAATTGATTTTGGAATTAAGAGACCTTTTAGAGAAAGTCTGGACAGAGCTATTTTGGATAACTATAAAGGTTGGAGTGGATTAAGTTGATCTTTGGATAGTATTGTTTAAGGTTAAATCATTTCTGAAGATTATTTTTGGAATATTATAATACTATAGTTTTAGGAAAAGGACAACCTGCAGGGTGGGGAATAACCCGTCGCGTCGGACAAAGCTGCAGGAATCGAACCCACAACCATAGTGCGACAAGCCTTTATTTCCTACCACTAGCCTACAGGAAGTCCCTGGTTATTACAAAATAGTTTTACCAATCTAAATGGCATGTGTTAATATTTGGAACCTTATACAATTAGGATAAAAAGAATATTTTTGAGTTCCGTTACCATTTGGAGTAAAAGATGGGTTTGTGGTAAAAATTTATTAACGAATGAAAGTATACATAACAAGTATGTATATTCCCTTACGTTCTTAGTAAATCTCCTAAATAAATTCCTCAACATTATAAAAGGTAACTTAAAACAAAAATGTTGTCGGTTAACTTTTCCAACTGGGGATTCAATGACCGTTTAACCAGTCACAAGTTTGTGATTTTCTTGTAGTTAAACTTTCCCCTAATCCTGTTTTCTATAACTCTCCATCAGACCTTGATGGTTTGTTTCTCCTCCATATCCATATTTTCATAGAATCCTAGAATGGGCTATATGGGGTGACCTTTGTACTTATCTTTCTTTCTTTTAATGTTATATATTTATTAACTTTATTTCCGATGTGGGTTTTCCATGAAGGTATTTTCTATTTTCAACCTTTTATTTTCAAAGAAAATTTTCAAATTGTGAGGACACAATTTATTGAAGGAGGGGAGAATGTAACACCCCGAGCTTCCATGATACGCTTCTCATTCAATAATGCAATAGCTTGCATTGTACGCAACTTCGAGTTCTAAAACACCGCGACTAATCAAAGTAGCTGTTATGAATAGTAATAACCACTTTTTAAAATTATAGAAATTTTATATTTCAAAATGGACTTCATTTTTGGATTCGGAATATCGAAATTAGCCTATGTTGAATTTTTGGTATTTTTCTGAGAACTTCTAATTTTTTATGAATAGTGAAAAATACTTAAAAACAACTTTTTTAATCAAAATAATTTATAGTGATAAATTATACTATTTAGTGGTTTTAAAGTATAATTAGAATATATTTTTACCATTTTATCCAATGGTGGTCATTAGAATTAATTTAACATTGAAATTGGACATAAACAATTGCCAATCTTTTGATATAAATTGTTTCTTAAAACACGTTATTTGTTGTGACAGCGGGAATTAATTATAAAATTAATTAATGAAACTTATATGTTTGTAATTTTGTAAAATAGACATCATTTTTGAATTCGGAATATCAATTATAGCTTAGGGTGAAATTTTGGCATTGTTCTGAAAAACTTCAATTTTTGATGAATAGTGAAACCACTAAGTGGTAGTTAAATAACTGATTTTTCGTTTAAATGAAATATTACCACTTCTGTGATTTGATTTTCAAAAATCCGACATACATGGTTTTCATTAAGAAGTAAAATGTGGTTCAATGAGATTAAAATAATTTTTTGGTAAATAGTAACTTTTAAGTTTTTAATTGCGATTAGAGGTAATTAGTGTAGTTTAAGGTAAAAATAATGTTTTAATAATATGAGATGAGCTTGACACTTGTCCTACTCCTATTGGATGAGTCATGGCCGACCAAGACAACCCATGGGTCAACTTGGGGACCCCATGGAGCCAATTTGGTTGGAAAATGACATTAATATATATATATATTTAATGTTAAAATTAAATTGACACAAACATGAGTTTTTTTACTAAAACAGTTTTTAAGTGGGGTTACACAAGTCCAAATTTTGATTATAAATATTCATTAGAAAGATAAAAAGATTAAATACATCATAGTGTTTTGTTTATAATTTTTAGACATTAAATAAATTAAATTAATTATGACATCATGATGATGCAGCGATGACCTCATTATTTAACGATTTAAATAAAATGGAAAGATAATGTAAAATCCAAAGCGTAAACTTGTCAAAAACCTATTGGATGAGTAGATTTCTAACCCTTATCATCTTATACTCGAATTATATAAGTGTGGTACCTCTAAAATTCGAAACTCATTTTATAATAAAGTGACTTTTCTTTACTTTCCAAGAGTGCCTCTCCTCTCCACTTATAAAAGGCCCCCACCTCTACCACCTCATTCACACTTTCAAGCCATTTGGCTTGGCCAACCTCTGCCCAAATACTCTCACAACTTCCATACCTTACTCCTAGAAGCCTCACTTTGGGTAGAACTCTTCCCAAGGAATCCTTTGGCTCAAATCAAAAAGAGTTACCTGATTTTGAGGTAATGTCTTCTCTAATGTTGATTTGTTTTATTTTTCTTCTCCAACCCCCTAAACTATTTTTATTTATTTCTTTTGTAACAACACCAGTATACTAAATATACTAGGATGTTTTTATAAGAATTATTCGAGCTACACTTACACACACCTACATCTAATGGTTAGAGAACATACGGTTTCTGTGGATGGCGAATTTCTGCCTCACGAAACAATGATTGTTCAACACTCATATAACACCTTCAAAGGTGGCCATTAAGATGTCACTATATTAATATATGATATATAATATGTTTATGTTTTACTTATGCTTCTGTATTTCTCATTTATGGCATACTTTATGATTTCCATTATAGGTAAACGCGATAATTTCATTTTAGGAAGTGCGGACTACCGCCCCCTCAAAGTGATTTGAATCGTTAATGCCATATGTGGGATGTATAAAGGATGGAGTAAATGGTATTATACAATATATTATACTGGAATTATATTATACATTTATATCATTGTGATTTCATTCCATTAGATACGAAATAGAAATGAAAGTAGCGTTCATGCGTACGTACGGCTTACCGTCTCCATGAACGGTGCATTTCATTTCTTACCTCTAAATGTTACGTAATATTATGAATGAATGTATATACTGGATATATATGATATATATGACATCTAAATCATGAATATAATTCTGGAGATAATGGATATTCTACCACATAAACAACTTGTAATTATAAGAAGTTTGTTGTTGACTCAAGTACCAAAGATCGACAAAACGACCGTTATTAACTTAAATAATTACATAATGTTCATAACATTGTAATAAGTGATATAAAAAGGATAATGAAATTAAAAATGGTTCTTAATAAGGTATATATTAACTCTAGTTTATTATTCAGGAGGTTAAAGAATGGTTGAGTCAAGTCAAACACGAGGTAAGGGAACTTCTTAACCCAACTTCCATTCTTTGGGTTAATCTCCTACTTTCAAATTATGTCATGATATTATTATGTCCTATTTTTTATTTTTACGTTCTTTATGTGTACCTATATTGAATACACATAATATATCTATTTTATTTTAAAAATTATCTTTTTAAAGACTTCGTCTCAATCTCCTTTCATTGAGGCATATTTGGTTTTATACACAACTTTCTTTTATACGGTGTATAAACCCCTTTGACTTTTATGTTTATTCAAAAGGTTTTCTTTTATAATTATGTGATTTTTAAAGGATTTCAAAAAAGAAATATTTCTCTCCAATATATGAAAATCCAGTGCAAATGTATACGTATTTAACGCAAGCTTAAAAATGTTTTCAGAAAACCCGACTCTCGAGTGTGGTAGACAGGAAGGGATTGGGCATGGACCCATCATGGCCTGTAATTAGTCGAGAAGTCTCAGAATTAGTTATTTTGTTTTCAGAATCTTGCATAATGTTTTCAGAAAAACACTGGATTATATTTGAGCAATTTTAAACGTAAGTATCTTCTAAAAAATTACATCGGTAGGTCTCATGAGACAAATAGACGTGGAATTGGCCGATGCCCTTTCCCAATTTGATTTATGGTTTTGGCCGAGGCCTTAATCATTTTAGACGTCTTGGCCGAGGCCTTGACAAAATGTTTCAGAATGTCTGGCATTATACATTCCCTCATTATGAAAGTGGTTATTGATATTGCATGTGATTATTCGACCAGTAGAATATCCATGTGAAGAAGTGAATGGCATTATCTCATTTTACTTTTTCCATATTATGTTTATGTTCAAGTTTAAAAGGATTTTGTTTTAGTTACACATTGCCTTAAATTTTTATGTTTATTTATGAAAGCTTCCGCAATATTGTTATCCTTACTGAGCATCTGAGCTCACCCCTTTCAAGGTTTTAATATTTTCCAGGATGTGAAGAAGTATTTTATGAATGACCTGCAGGGATAGTCCGAAGAGGATAGAAGTGTGGACTATGGAGACTATGTTATTATAGTTTTTCACTTTGTGATGGAATGTAACATTTATGAATGTACCTAGTGTTTCCAAGGCTACTAAACTAATCGATCTTTCGAGACTTGATCTTTTGTGATCATGCCAATGTTACGAAGTAATGCACCGACTCTGGGTAGCTGGGGTCGGGGTGTTACAGTTCCTCTCTCTAAGGAATGGTGCTCATCTATATTAGAGCTTCGGAGGAGTGTGGGTCCTACACTAGAGTTGTGGCTCCCTTGGCTATGGAGTGTAGTGGTGAAGATAGGGCACCTCCATATATATTCTGGTGAGGTTTCATTTTATGTTGGGCATCATATATGGAATTTTAATGATGTAAGAAAACTAATCAACTTTAGATAGGATATGATATGTAGATCCCCTTCCTCTCTCTATTGGGTTTTTCTATGGGTATATATCTATATGTTGGGTTTTCATATCCCTCTTTTTTTGGGTTTAGATGGCCTTTTTGTATCTTTATTTTTCTCCCTTCATTGTTTTCATGGCCTTATACTGGTTATGTATATGCTCACCCCGTCTTGGGATTTTCCCACACGTGTCATGTCTTATAAAGATGATAGCCGGATTAGTGGTGACTTTTTTGGAGCTTAGGGATACTTGGGTGAATAGACTACATTTGGTGGATAGGATTGGATATTAGGACTTGGGAACCCTTAGTTATTTATTTTCCAGTTTATTATCAGGTTTGGAATTCATTTTTAGTTTGGCATGTATTTTCCCCTTTCATTTTTAGTTTATATTATCATACTCAGCTTTATTCTCATAGAAGTTATTGAATACATGTTAACACTCTATATGTTTCTATATTTTATTTTGATCTTAATTGTTTCAAAGAGATATATGAGTGTATGTGTATAGGTCTGTTAAGATAAGTCCTCCCATTTTATATCATGACATCTTGATTATTATCTCCATCACTTGGCCAATTGGAGGTTGTCTTGGGGTTTTGGGGGATCAGCCCTCCACCAGCCCAATAAACCATAGTGGGTCGGGTTGTTACATAGTTAAAGTGAATAAAAATTAAGCTCTAAAATTATTAAATTAGGTTATCTCTAACCAATGTTCATAATTGAGTTATATTGGCTTTTTAAGGTGTTTGTATCATTTTGATTTAGAATATAGAATATTATCATAAGATAAAAAATGGGTTTTGAGTACTAGATGACCCATATATACCAAATTAATTATTATATATTATATATTTAGTATAATTAAGGTGCACGTTTCATATTTGGATTTCCATATTGTCTAAGGTTAAAAGGGTTACCTAGAAATAGAACCTTTATACTTTGAAAAAATGCATATGCTAGCCTTTAGGCTGAGCTAAATAGTGGATTGTTGGGTGTGTTCTTAATCATGTCATCTATTTAGTTTAATAAAGAAATTATTTAGAATATTCTATAATGATTGTGAAATATGGGTTCTTTATTGAGATAAAATGAAGTAGTGTATTTTCATACCTAGATAATTGTAATGTGATGTTCTTATATATTGGATGAGGGGTATTTGATATACACACCAATCAAGATTAAAAAAAAGTGATGTGTTCACCTGTATAGTTAGTCTATACATAGAGATTTCAGAATATGTGAGTGGCTATATGATATTGATATACAATATTTCCTATAGTTATTTTATGTCTTATAAAAATTTACCATATGAAAAATGTAATCATCTATATGATATTTCTTGGGGATATGGATATTGAGAAACATGTGTTTGATTTAGAACATGGTAAATCCCATTATATGTCAATTAGAATAGATTCTTTACAAGAGGTCTCCCTTTACTTAAATTTATGAATTGAGGAATTCATATATAGTTTTACACTACAAAGGCTCATGAGTTCAGAATTTTTTATTGACTAAATGTGCAATAAGTTTTATAAAAATGGAATAGCTACCCTAAAAGTGTTTAATACTTTATAAAAAATTATATTTTGATAGATATTCATAAATTATTTTGTATAATGTTATACGTAGTGAAAGAGATTATAGATTTAAGTATCTTATAAAAGATATCCAAAAATGATTTTTTTGATATGTTTTCACAAGTAATTGTATATGATATATTATTAGGTGAAATGACATGAAGTATATTTTGGATTTATGTCTAGTGGGATATTGATAGAGATATTCCCAAAATCCTAATATATATATCATATATATTGGTCGTTATTATTCTTTACAATATAGAGATTCTATATGGTAAGAAATATAATATTCAAAGGCATATCTTATGCTTGGTTTGTATATTATAAAGAATTGTCGGGGGTATATCATATCATATGATATAGTGATATCATATAACTATATCCACTAAGATTAATCATATAATATCTTATGATATAATCATATAAAAAGTGTAGTGATATTGATACACTGCTTGAAATGGAGTTTATATAAGTGTTCTGGAATTATTAGTATAAGATAAAAAATAATTGGTATAGCCTATACAAATTGTTTGATGATTCATTGGTAGTAAACATGTTGGTATAGGTCTATACTGACGGCTTGAAAAAAAATCTTGTGTATCATCCTCTATCTCATGATTATGAAATCACTAGAATAGACCCAAAAAATCATTTTAGAAAACCTTTAGTGTTGACCAATAATAAAGGTTTTATAAGATAGTTGGTATATGTATGATAAAAACACAATGTTGAGTTTCAAAACTAGGGTCTCTCTTTTACTATTCATTGACATAATCACTTGATGACAACCATTTTGGGAATATATTTACAAATCTGTGTGTGTGTGGGTCTGAAATTAATTATAAACTTTAATGTATTTAATATTATTATAAATAAAAATACATAAATAATGGTCTAACCTATACTAGACATTCTAGAAAATCATTGGTATGTACATATGCCAATAGTATTCTAGAAATGATAATATTGGACCCCAAATACATTGGGAGACACACCAACAGTTCATCCAAAATATTTGTATAGGTCACTTATGTCACGAACCAACCTAGGTCAACCCTAAACCCATCAGCCGAGCCAGTTAGCGGCTTGGACTGAAGGGTGTTCCCAATCCCCAGGGGAAAGAAACTAGTATCGGGCATTAAAATATACATGTAGGAATTATTTCTTCCCAAAATAAATAACAAGCACCAGATAAATAAATGGTACAAAATAAAATAACAGCAAGACTAACAACCAAATCTAAAATAAATGAACAACTAATTCGGTTATAGGATACAACCAAAAAGACTAAAAATAAAAATATACAAGACTAAAATGCTGCCATGCAATCTCCATGTGACATATTGGTCACCACCAACCATAAGAACAATATTTCTCTAATAATTAGCAACTAAACCAAGAGAACCTGAGTAAAAAGAACCTACAACTGAAAATATAAAATAGGCCTCAACACCAAAATAATCAGTTGGAATGCCAAGATAAAACATAGGATCCAATTATTTCCTTTCCCAACATAGTCCATTAACACTAGTTTGAAATATATAAATAAAAATAAGTTTTCCAACATTTTCATAAAAAACATAGATTTCCTTTTTTGAAATCCAACACACACCACCTTCCATTTCCAAAATAAAATACCATTTTATAAATAAAATCCAAACCAAAAGACACAAGGGTTGTGTTCAAAATAAACAAACAGGGTAAACAGAAAACTAATTATAGAAAAATACAAATAAACAAATAAACAAGGTAACCAAGTAGTATAAATAATAACCAAGGGAAGTTTTAAACATCCCTATAAGACCCATGGACACACTCGGTTTGGAACCACCTGTTGGTGTATGGTGAAGCCCGTAAGTCAACAACCAACTTGCTACCCTAACCTGGCCTCACTAGTGGCACATCCCCCGAGAATGTCTACAACAACAGGAGGGTAGTAACTTGTCTAATTGTGGCTAGCAAGAAACCATCACACCATCATCTAAAAGATTCCTAGGAACCCACGGTGGTAGTCATGTTGTGTAAGTAATATGGCCCCACACTCGTGACTCACCTTACCTACCATCACCGCACTTGCGTACCCCAAACACGGACACCACCTATACAATAACTCATAAAGGTAAATCCTAGATAGGTGTTCCTATTCTATTTATATTTATGTATTCATTTTATAATACAAAATGTGCCAACCAAGCCTCTCTACCATACAAACATTCAAATCGTTTCATAAAACACTATGGTTTCCAATCGGGGGCACAAACTTTCCAAATCCCATTACTTTATAAAAATCAACACAAACACCACTTTTGATTTGGAAGTTAGAAACGTTCCTTTAGTTCTACTTAACTAAATTCATTTACCAAAAAATCCTAAAAACACTACTTTTATATTTATGATGCCAGATGGGCCCTTAAGTTACAAACACACACCCAAACACTTCAAAACTACCAAACAGACCTTTATACTTTTTGTTTTAAAATCACACCAAAACATTTTTCAAGTCCAAACAGGGAAAATCATAAGGAATGCATTTAAAAACATTTCTAGAAATCACATAGGGGGACCAACTTTATTTAAAAACTAAAATCCATTTAAGAAATTGAGGTTTGTGGAGGACACCATTTTACAAGTACCATCTTTATTTGAGGGAACACCCATGTGTTAACCTATTGCAACCATCGATGTTACAATATCTAATGGAACACTCCAAAATCTAAGGAATATACTCAAAATAACTTACACAATGTCATGATTTTCATTCAAACCAAACCCAAACACACAATGAAACACCTTGCACCTTTGATTTTCATTTCAAACATCATTTAATAAATCATTTAGTCATTTAATAAAACATGTCAAAAGAACACAATAATATTTTACATCACAATTTCACCAATTTCACATGATAATTCCATTTTAAAATTAATTTCATATCCAAACACTTCAACAACTACTTTCTCACCTTTAAAAACTTAACTCGCACCACTTGCACAACCAAATGAACTAATTGCACAATTTATAAAAACTAAAAAATGACACAATATATGTTCTCAATAAAAAAATACTCTATGTCATGTAAAGATGCTACCAAAAATAAATCTAACGCATGTTAAATTATCTTAAAAACTAAGTTCGCATCAAGAAATTTAATTAAAGAATATGCTAAATTAATTAGACATGAAAAATAATTTATCAAATAATATTTATACACAGAACTACCTACATAGAATCAAATAATTATTTAGAAATATATTTTTAACAATTTTATCTAATATAGAGACATTACAATTAGTTAACTAAAATACTTATGGAGGTGTGAATGACATTTTAAAATTAATTTAAAACACAAAAGTGCCCTTGGGTTTTCCCAGAAAGGGGCAATTCGGAAATGCCTACCTCAATGGCATGTGTATGTGATGAAGCTTCAATGGAAGGGATATTGAGACCTCGCAGACCAACCACACACCCTAAAAATGAGAAAAATGCACAAACATACCCCATGATTAGGGTTTGGTCAAATTGAAGGAAATTCCACAAAAATTTAAAAGAAACTTCACTAAGGGAGGAGGGCTTCGATGAAGGAGGCACGACTGGAGTGAAGAACACTAGAGAGGAGGGGGTTTTCACTGCCGGGATTAGTCCAGAGGGTGGTTGCACGCCTAAATGGGAGGCTATCGGGGGATCGAGTCATGCTGGCTAGGAGGGGTGCTACCGAAGAAGGCTACATGGGAGAGGGTCACCGTTGGATGGTGAAGAGGTTGTTGGAACCGGTCAGTCAGAGATAGTAGGGCGTGGAGGAAGAAGGTGTTATGGGGGGTGTCGTGTAGCACACACAGGGAGGGGGTGTGCATCATGGATAGAGGAAGGGGGAACTAGTGTTTCATATTTTTATAATAATAATAATACCAACAATAGAATAATTATAATAATAATTATAATAATAATAATTTTTATTGATAATAAAAACCATAATAATATTATTATTGCTACTAAAATTAACAATAAGAAATCATAATAATAAATTAATTCTAAAGATAATCTTAATAATGACAGTTTTATTCTTAGTGACAATATTAATAATAATATAATCATAATAATAATAATAATTCTCTTAATAATAATAATAATCATAATATTAATAATATTCACTTCATTTTTAAATAATAACAACATTAATAATAATTTAACAATAAAAATATTAAGAACACTTTTAATAGTATTATTATTATTATTATTATCCACCTCAATGAAAATATTATTATTATGGTTTAAACATTCACTTTATTTTATTTTCATAAGATTAATTTATTTTACGAATTAGGAAAAAACATGGGCACCTCAGCCGACTGCATGGTAACCACCAATCGTGTGGTGCCTATGCACCGGTCTGAATCCCACAAAGATCATCAAACATTGAAAATTTTAAACCATCATTCAACCTGAATCTTGACAAGGCAACCCGAATCCAAGAAATAATAACATAAAATTATTTTAAAAGTCCAGGTGTGACAATTCGAGTCCAGGCCTCAGAAAGTCACCAAGCCAAAAGTTAGTCAAAATTCGATTCCAGGCCCCATCAAAATCTAGAGGAGACCAAAAACCTCGGGGTGACTATTCATTCCACAAATAAAACTCGACCGATCAATAAGAAACCATAGAATAAGAGAACGATAGAACACGAGAGGGCTCTTCCCACCATAATAACTCTACTATAACATAAAATTAAAACTCAAACATACCACCCTGGGGAGGGGGGGGAAAGCGGGAACTCCCAACTGATCCAATGTAGCATCTATAACATGTGTGAGGTAACACCTCTGATAAAACATGGAACTCTCGAACCAAGCTAAAAACCCCAAAACTAGGTAAAAACCCATGGGAAGAACTTAACCCAAATAGAAAACCTGAGAAAAACTACAAACATCAATTCTTCCACTAGCACTTATATCTCCAAATGAGAAAAACTAAACTGATATCAAACCACACAAGGCCCAAAAAAACTTTATGAAAAATTCATGATTCAAAAAATCATATCCATACAAATAGAACTGTTTTGGATTATAATAGAACAATTTCTTCACAATATCCAAAGAAAATTATGGACTTATAATAGAGTCAAAACCTCAATATAAGAAAACAATAACAAAAATTATTTAAAGGTTCTAATCCCCATGTGGATCACAAAACCCAGACCAAGGCTTCACACCCACAGAAACTACTAAATGTGTGCGAGCTTCACCCTAAGACCTATGGCTGGGGCTCTGATGGACAAAGTATCTTTATCCTCATAGTTAGGAACTAGAATCATTCAATCAGAACATATTCCTCAACCATTTATTTTTTCAATACTTCTCCGATTATCCAAACAACTATACTGATGTAACGTCTTCGAAGGGATGCAACATGATGGCTTCGATTTCCCAAACCAGACACACTTGTGGAACCCATGGGGATGATATGAAAAAATAGAAGTCAGGACCTATGGAGGAAATTTTTCAAAAATAGGTACCTCTCGAACACCCTACTCATAAGGAGAACCATCACGAGTATCAAGAGACACCAGATTGAAAACTGTATGCACTTTGGATACCAATTCAGTTATAAACGCTTCATCTACTAGCTTCCGAAAAAAATGTTCCTTAGAAGAGATAATCTGATCCTTGGTCTCTAGGTGAAGACCCCCTATAAAGAGATAATTCTTCATAAAATCCTATGATTCTACCTCTAGAGAAAAGGAAACTAGTTCCTTGAAATGGTCAACATTTGCTTTCATAGTCGGATGGCCTTGTTGAATACACATGATCTATTCCCTTATTTTCATCTTCACCACTTCATGTATGAACCATCGGACGAATATGGATTTAAATACATCCCATCTTTCATTGACGGTGGGAAGAACAACTCCCATTCATACACATCCAAACCTTCGAATAGACCCAATATAGCATGCACTCTAATAGCTTCCGGAGTTCCCAATACCCTGAATATACGATCGACCTCTTCAAGCCACTCCAATGCCTTTAATGGACCTCAATCACTATAAACAATAGGAAAAATTTGAGTGGGATCAAAAACTGGGCATGAATCATTGGCAACATTGGACACCATTCTGGGAGGAATTTTTTGAACAACATATAAAACACAATGCCAAAACCGATATCAATCCAAAGAAACATCAATAAAAGCACCTTCATCAAAAAAACAACTAGATCAAAAAACAATCAAATATAAACACATCCAAAAACATCCCTTTCAAAATCAACCTTTAGAAGAAAAAAAATTCAAGCCTTTAATGTCAAATACACAGCCAGGAAATACCATGAACCATTGCTCATGTGTTTATCGACTTTTATTCACACATGACAACATGAACATTCCATACACATACCCCTACATGTGAAAACATTCAAAAGGAACACCATGGGTCACCCCAAAACATTTACTTACTAATTCCAAACGAGCACCAAATTTTCAAACCAATTCACTTTTAATTTTTGAAACCCACTTTACCAAGTTAACACCACTTCAAATAAATTTTCTCCATTTTAAAACCATTTTCATCATCAAAAGTGAACTTACACCAACCAAACCAAAATAAGGAAAAACTCACACTACTACTGAAAGGAGGGACTAGCGTCTATGCCTAACTCAGCGACATGGTAGTGGGTCATGCCCCAAGTAGGTTATATTGGTAAGAGGGTATTGAAAAATTTACTTAGACTCCACATGGGTTAATACTCCATGTAATATCACAATATGACACTGGCTCACCTCTATTGTCATCCCTCAATTCAAAACAAGAAAAAAAGTCTCGGATTTTGGACTACCCCTAGTAAATCGATGATTAGTGAAAGAAAAAGTTCATGAAGATATTAACATACCTACCTAAAGAGTCCCAAAAGTCATAATATCCATCTACCAGACACACCAAATAATAAGAACTGGACTCTGGAACCATTTTTTTACAAAAAAAACCAGGTCGACCCTGAACCAATCACCCAATCCGGTCCCCAGCATGGCCCGAAGGGCATTCCCAATCCCCACAAGCTAGAAACTAGTTATAGGAATCAAAACCTACATGAAAAAATGATTTGAACCCAAAATAAATAACTAAGACTAGATAAATAAATGGTACAAACTGAAATCATAGCAAGATTAACAAATGAATCTCAAATAAATGAACAAATGATTCAGTTAGAGGATACAACCAAAAAGACTAAAAATCAAAATAAACAGGACTAAACAACTTCCATGAAATATTTATGTGACCTCTTGGTCACCACCAACCATAAGACAAATCTTTCTCCAATAATGAGAAACTAAACTGAGAGAACCTGAGAAAAAGGTACCTAAAACTAAAAAGATAAAATAAGTGTGAGCACTGAAATGATTAGTAGAAATGCCAAGATAAACCACTGGATTCAACTATTTCCTTTCTCATCATAGTCTATTAACACTAGTTTGAAATACATAAATAAAAATACGTTTTACACAATTTTAATAAACAAACATATATTTCCTTTTTTTAAATCCAACACACACCACCTTCCATTTCCAAAATAAACTATCATTTTATAAATAAATCCCAAACCAAAAGATACTAGGGCTATGTTGAAAATAAATAGATAGGATAAATAGAAAACTAAGTGCATAAAAATACTGAAAAAATAAATAAGGTAACCAAGAATCATAAATAATAACCATGGGAGATCCTAAAAATCCCTAGAAGACCACTAGACGAACTCGGTTTGTAACCACCTACCGGAGTATAGTGAAGACCCTAAGTCAATAACCAACATGCATCACTAACCTGGCCTCACTAGTGGAACATCCCTTCTGGCTTATCTATAACTCCAGGAGGGTACTAACCCATCTAATCGGGGCTAGAAAGCAACCTTCACTCAATCATCTAAAAGAAACCTAGGAAGCCATAGTGGTAGTCATACTGTGTAAGTGGGAGTCCCCTGCATGCATGACTCACCTTACCTACCATCACCGCACTTACCTACCCCAAACATGGACACCACCTATATGATAACTCATAAATATAAATCCTATATAGGTATTCCCATTCTATTTATATGTACGTATTCAATTCACAACACAAAAGGTGCCAATAGGGCCGCTCTACTATACAAATGTTCAAATCGTATCATAAAAAAACATTGGTTCCCAATCGGGCACACACACTTTCCAAATCCCATTCCTTTCTAAAAAAACAACACAAACACCACTTTTTAGTTTGACTTTCCAAATGGGCCTTTAGCTGGACTTAACTAAATGCATTTACCAAAACATCCTACAAAAACTTCTTTTATATTTATGATTCCAAATAGGCCCTTAAGTTCTAAACACACACTCAAACACTTCCCAACCACCAAACAAGCATTTACCCTTTTTTTAAAAATCACACCAAAACATGTTTCATTGAAAAATAGGCCAAATTATGAGGAATGAATTTAAAAACACTTCTAGAAATCACACAAGGGGACCAAATTTATTTAAAAACTAAAATCCATTTAAGAAATAGAGGTTTAGAGAGGACACTATTTTACAATTACCATCTTCAACTGAGGACACACCCATGTGTGCACCTAGTAAACCCATGGATGTTCCAAAATCTAATGGAAAACTCCAACATCCAAGGATGATACTTAAATGTTTTTAACAAAGTCACAATTCACTTTAAAAAAACCCAAATTCACACTGAAACACCTTGTACCCATGATTTTTATTTCAAACATCATTTAATAAATCATTTAATCATTTAATAAAACATTTTAGAAGAACACAACAAACTGCTTTTACGGAGTTCTGAATTTTTAAGCTTTCTAGTTGTCGCATTTAAGCCTTGGTGTCTTGGTCGGTTTGAATCGGGTTTTCTGAGTTTGTTATTGTGAAGAACTGGCGTTGGTGTACGGAGGAGGGAGGAATGATCAGTGGAGTCCATGATGCTAGATATTATCAGTCTGGTTTTAGAGGATTTTGGTTTGAGGTGATTCTAATGTGGTTTGATATTCCTGGTGATGGCCTGTGGTCTTCAAGGTGTTGCATAAGGATGCACCTTTTGATTTATTTTGACTTGGTGAAGGGTGAGTTGGCTCTTATTTCTGCGAATTGATGGGGATTTTGTGGTTTGATTTTTGTGTGTTTTTTTGGCACTGTGACCTTGGTCCGAGACATTGCATCCAATTTATTTTCAGGGGACTATTCCAGAAGATGTTCAGAACAGGAAGCATTTCTATTTTCATTGCGGTTTAGATTTGGATGTTTTAAGAGGGTATGGTGTTTTCCATCGGTACCGAGCCCATGCATTCTTGCACGGGATAGCTAGCCGAGCAGTGATGGGAAGGTGGAAGCTGATCATATTGTTTTTGTTGCTAGGGTGGTCCTTTTCCTTGCTTTTGAATTGGATTGTATTTGGTCTTGATGATCTTGGACATGGAGGCATGGTTGTGTTTTAAGTCTCTGATGTCATTCCGGTTTCCCACTTTCTCCTCAAAAGTGCTTTTGAAATAAAAATTTAATTTTCAGTCAGTCAGTAAAAGAACACAATAAAGGTTTACATCACGATTTCACCAATTTCACGTGTGAATTCCATTTTAAAATTAATTTCATATCCAAACACCTTAAAAAATACTTTCACACCTTTCAAAACTTAACTTACACCACTTGCGCAACCAAATGAACTAATTACAAAATTTATAAAAACTAAAAAATGACTCAATATAGGGTTTCACTAAAAATGCACTCTATATCATATAAACATGCTACCAAAAATAAATCAAGCGCATGTTAAATTCCCTTAAGAACTAATTTAACACCAAAAAAATAATTAAAAAACATTCTAAATTAATTAGATAAGAAAAATAATTTATCAAATAATGTCTATACATGGAACCACCTAAACACAATCAAAGAATTATCTCAAAAGATATTTTTAATAAATTTAAATAATATAAAGACACTACAGTGAGTTAATTATGATACTTATAGAGGTTTAAATGTCATTTAAAAATTAATTTAAAACCCATAACTGCCCATGGGTTGTGCGAAAAAGGAAAAATTCAGAAACACCTACCTCAATGGAATGCGAACTGGATGAAACTTCAACTGAAGGGAGAGAGAGACATTATGGACAAATTCCACACTCTAAAAAATGAAAAAAATTCACAAATATACCCCATGATTAGGGTTTGTCCAATTGAAGGAAAACACAAAAAAATTTCAAATAAAATTTGTCGTAGGAGGAGGGCACCTGTGTGGGAGGCATGACTGAAGTGAAGACTGCTGGAGAGGAGGGGGTTTGCGCTGCTGGGAACAGGTTGGAGGGTGGTTGCATGTTGGAATGGGAGACCACTGGGGGATCGAGTCACACTGGTTGGGAGGGGTGACATTGGACAAGGATGTGTGGGAGAGGGGAGCCTCTGGATGGGGAAGAGGTTTCCAGAACTGATCGACTAAAGAGAGTGGGGGAAACATAGAAAGAAGGTATGAGGGGGGGTCACGTAGCACGCATAGGGAGGGGGAGTGTGCAATGTGGATAGAGGAAGGAGGACTAGGGGTTCATTTTTTTTATAATAATAATACTAATAATAATTAATAATAATAATACCAATAATAGAATAATAATAATTCTAATATAAATAATAAAAAAAATTCTAAATAATAATAACCATAACAATAATAATAATATTATTATTATTATTACTACTAAAGTTCACAATAATCAATCATAATAATAAATTAATTCTAATGATAATATTATTGATTGTAGTTTTATTTTTATTGAAAATATTAATAATAATATAATCATAAAAATATTAATAATTCTCTTAATAATAATAATAATAATCATTATCATCATAATCATAATATTAATAATATTCACTTCATTTTTAAATAATAACAACAATAATAATAATATAATAAAAAAATTTAAGAACACTTTCAATTACAATAATATTATTATTCTCTACCACAATAATATTATTATTATTATGGTTTAAAAATTCACTTAATTTTCATAAGATTTATTAATTTTAAGCATTAGGCAACCACATAGGCACCTCGGCAGACCGCATGGTTACCTTCAACCATGCAGTGTCCATGCACCGGTCAAAAACCCACCAAGATCACTAAACTTCAAAAACATTAAACCATTACTCAACCCGCACCATGAAAAGGCTAGCCTAGTCCAAGAAATAATAAAATAAAGTAATTTTAAAATTCTATTTGTGACAACTTATTACAATTATATAAGAATACTATGGCTACAAACCATTGGTATAGGTTAGTTTTCTAGAATTGATGAATTGTATTGTGTGATTGATAAGGAAACTAAATGTTAAGTTTTTTTGTTTGCGTAGTACTCCATGAAAAACTTTCATTAATTCATAATGTTTGATATAATTTAATGTATGGATAATTAAATACATTTATATGATATATTCATATTTGAACAGTCGATCGGTTATAAATTGTGTGTAAATGCATTCCATTTACTCATATATTATAAATGTATGAGTAAATTAATAGAGGGCTTGGGGATAATCTTAAAGGCCTATATAAATAAGTCGATAGCCAAGAAAATGGCATCCAAACTTTTTCTTCTGATCAATTATCCATTTAAAATATCTATCCTCCTTTTTCCTTTTACACTAAAGAAGTAATGGGATATTATTTTCATGAAGAGGAATCTTCCCAAACATTGGGATATTTTTCCATTCATATATACACCTAGTAGTAAGGGACACATTAGTTGTTTCTTAGTGATATTATTAAAGTGGTGTGATTGAAGAGATGATTTTTTATCATCATTGATGTCAGGTACACGTGGTTTTATTTTAAAAATATACATGGTTTCAGTTTCATATCATAAAGATCTTGGTTTGAGGGTTCTTATTATCTTCCATTACTTGAATAAGTATTATTCAATCCTAAGAAACCTAATATATCTTATGAGGGAAGGAACTATATAGTATATCAATGAGCTCATAAACACACCTTGATTTCTCTTTGATATGTAGAGTTCCCCAGAATAAAGAACAGTCAAAATAGAGGTCAGAGAGGGACCTAAATTTGTTAAAAAATAATGATAGAACAAACCATAGTGTAGCTCCCAAAACCACAACTTTCTTTGGTTTGGTCAATCTAGATCTAAAAACCATGTTGATTAAAATATAAATCCCCTAAAATCTCAAAAAATAATTTCCTTTAAAATTTAATATATTTACCAAAACCATTATATATTTTAATCAACCTAGTTCCTAAATCCATAGAAAACCAATATATGAAACCATGATACCTATCCTCTAAACCAAAAAATTTTATATAAATCATGGTAATAAACTATGACATTGTATAATAATTTTTTAGGTTATAGATATACTAAATTTTATCTCTATAATAAAATATTAATTATGACCATTTTAAATATGACACTCCATAGAAACCAAAATGGTAACAACTTGTGTCCTACCTAGAGTGATTCAATATCATCAGGGTAACTTTTAAATGGTAAAATCATGGGTTCACATGAAATGTTAGCTCCCACTTAGGGGTAAGTTTTTGTTTGAGTCATTTTATATGATCAAAGGTTTTTAAGGGTGAATATTAATGCATTTTTTGGGAAAAGATCGAGGAACGTGAGGATTTTTTGGTGAATCAGGGTGCCTTTGAAGGGTTACACCTACTGGTGACAACATATTCCTAGTGGGAAGCCACCAAGTACACACCATCAAAGTCAATATCCCAGGTGGCCTAGGAGTTCCAATGGGTACCCTGTGTCCCTAAAACAGGTACCAGATAGCCTATGGGGTGTATTTATAGTATGTCAGTTTGTTCATTTCCCCATAAATATCATTTATCTCTTTTCTATTCTCTTTTGAATTCATTCATCTCCAACCAATGGAGAGGCCCTCCCATGTACACTTTTGGTTTCCTCTTTCCCCAAATTATGGCCCCATGATTTATTGAAGATTCATGGTCCTTTTTCATGAATATAGATTAATTAAGCATCCCCTATCTCCTTGTATTCTTCTTCCACCCCTTTCCTGATAATTTATTTTATTTCAAATGAGTATTATAGAGTTAATTCCATGGGATCATAATGAAATTCACCCAAAAACAAGGTGTTTCTTCCTCTATTACATCAATAAGTATTGTATTGTTTGGTTTCTTACTATGATCATTTTGATTGAAGAAGTTTGTGGTATAGTTTAAATTATATTTTTTCATAATTTAAGTTGGTTATGAATACGGTCTTATGGAATTTAATTGGGGCTTATGGATGCTTAACATCTTTGTTAAATTTTTAGATTAAACCACATTAATTATCTTTAGGATATTTTTTATATTACTTTATATTATTTATTTGATTGATTCCTTTAGTGACATGATTATTTATTAGCGTATATTGGTGATATTGTAAGATCTTAGATATCACCAAAATTTATTATGGTGGTATCAACTCTTCGAGTGATTCTCAAGCTATGTTTCTTCATTTATACCTAAGATTTTCCTAAATTAATAAATAAATTCAAATCTATTTTAAAAGATATAAAGGATGTTTTTTTATGTTATTTTCTATTTATTTAGTTGATAGTTTTAAATTAAAACTTGTAAAATCTATAAAATTTAAAGCACCTTCTTCTTTATTAATTTATAAACATTATTAAATAGGTTTTTGTTTTTTCAAATCCTTTAAAAACTTATGTTATTTTTAATATAACTTGATATGTGTTTGGTAACCCCTAACAAGGCCTCACTGTTAACCCAACTTTTCACAATGTGTTGGACCATTACAATGATATTAAACATGGGATAAAATTAAGACCCTTAGTTTTTTGTTAGACCCATACGAGCTTATGGATATCTTGTAAGATAGGAGATCCTTATTGCTTAAAATATCTTTCTTTATTAACTAAAAACCAATTTATACATTCTTGATTAACAAATGTACTATAAAATAATGAAACCCTATTCTCATCTAAACTTAGATGAGCTATAAACCAATGTACCACCCTTAACCTATGATTAATAGAGTTATTTGTGGGCAATGTGAAATATGCGTTTGTGATGTGGGAAGATGTGGTTAAAAATTAAAACCCTAATAGATTTAATATCTATCTAACATCGATACATTACAACAAAGAAGGATTCTATATTGGTTTATTATGTTTTATGAAAAAAATTATCTTGGAAATTTTCCTTTTGGGAAATGTCTTCAAGATTTTTATATACTTTTTCCTCTTAAATATTCTTCTAAATAATTGGAAAAATATTTTTTCTATTGAAAACACTTTTTCTATTTTGAAATATGATTACTTAAATAAATTATAGTCTTGAAAAGTATTGGTTTCAATTATTTATTTTTAAATGGGTTTATAAGTGGGTGTTTAATATGTTTAATTATGATAAAAAAATCTAATATTAACATATAACCCTTATTGTAGGTTATTCCTTGACCATATTTTTCTGAGAATTAGCTCTTGTATGCTTTATTGTGGAACCCCATTTGGTTCACTAACACTTTTTCATAAAAAATAAAATGAATTATCTAAATCCTAAATGGATATAATATAAGTGTGTCTTAGAGGTTGATCATTTTATTCCCATGTGGTACCATTAGCCTAACACTAGAATTTTTTCCTTACCTTCTTGATGTACTATATTCTTGGACTAGTCAATTAATTTTTTTCATGCTTGTAAACTATCTTGGTTACATCCATTATTATATTACCAAATTATTGGGAGTGTTGATCATGGCCAGTTTTAATCATATTATTTATTTCTTGTATCGAACATGGTATCTCCTTATTAAAATGTGAATGTTGGTTGATATTATGTTATTCATTGTTATAATAATTCATATCACTTCTTGTATAGAATTATTACTAATTTTCTTACAAAGAAAATAGATTTTTATAACAATTATTGTACCTTTAGTGTGTCTAATGCTTTGATATATGGTAATTCTAGTTGTCATTATAAGGGAGTAAGTTATATGATTGTATAAAGAGGTTCTTTGGTACACATTTTGTTGGTGTTGTTGTTATATTTACTATATGTAGGTATACATTTGGTTGTGTCAAAATTGGATATGTGGGATAAGTTGTAATATTTCCTTAACTCTATTAAACTCACTTTCCTATTCCTGAAGATATAGGTTACTATATTTCACTCACTTGAGTATAAATGAACCCTTATCCTCAATAAGATGGTTATTAAACCCAAACTATTTTTTTCTTATTTAGTAGGAATGGTTGTGAGATTGAATAGTCCTAATCATATTAGATCTAGATTTGGGGATCATAAAAATTATGATGAGTATGGATCCCCCTGTAATCAGGTGTTATCATTCCTAGTTGACACTAGTTATAAAATTACTTCACAATATATTTATAATCTATTTGATCTATGATTGTTTATAAAGATATTTTATTATATATATGTAAATATGTAGACATTTTAATATAAAATTTTCATATCACAGCTATGTTGAGACATTGTTGGTGGTGACCTACTAATTATTTATTCTCACACACTTTATGGACACCTTAGTGGACATGCATCCTATCTTTTAATGCATTTTAGGTTATTATAGGTACTAGTAGTTGTTAAACCACTTTAATAGATTAACCATGTCTGTTATAGAAGTGATTTTAGTTCTGAATTTTGAGATGTATCTATTGATTTTGATTAGAATTAGTGTGTATCACATCACTTGGTAATTCTAGACTATTCTTGGAATTATGTACTATTTTTCCTTAACATCAATTTGGGGTTTTTATAAGTCTATATTCTGCATGTTTTTTAGAGTTTTATCATTCATAAAGTAAGTGTGGGTTATCCCCTTTTTCCATATTTTCTATGTTAAGACCAGTTTGGTTTCATATTTTATTGCTTTTTTATATCATCTAAAAATTGTTATACTGTGTTATTTTTTCTATAGATACAAGACCAAGATATATTATATAAAAATGATTGGTAAATACTTCTACAATGTTTTATTTAGACATGTGTTCTTAATCAACAATCCCTGAAGATCAGAGAATTCTATATGATTAGTAGTGCATGTGAACCAAGTTTCATACGGGCACATGAGTGGTGGATATTATAAAGTGTTTCTAGAATTTTATTTTAAGGATACTATGAACCTTTGATTATTTAATTTTATATAGGATCAAAGACTATTAGACTTAAGAAGTTACCCATAAAAAAGGAATCATGAACCCCTTTATAGTTGAAATTTAAGTCACTATGGGTTATTTAGGTATTTAGTAGGTATTATAGACTAGAGTGATGACTTATTTCAGTTGTCTTGGAAAATATAAGATAGGATATGATAGGTGCATCTATGACTCGACTGCGAGTTACTTATCATTTTTTTTCATGAATTAGTTAGGTATTGATAGGTAGACATAAGTAAAATGCTATTTCATGATTCATATCATAATTTGATCTCATTGTCACGACCCGTCCTCGGGGCCCGTGTCGTGACTACCCCAAGCCCGCCTTCCATAGGCCAGGGGTTGGCGACTAGCACCAAAGGCGTAAATCCCGATAAATGGGAAGGCATTGACTTTAAATAAGTAAATAAACACAACAGAGTACGCAAGCTATAGTAAAAACTAAGTAAACTGAGTACAAAAGTATGTGCTGAAAAGTAAATGGGCCAGAATACAAACCCAATTGAAACTACAGTATAACTGAAAAGAAATTACAACAGCAGTAAAGTAAATCAGCAACCATCGGGTCGTCCTCTGGCTATCTCACCTGAATGGTGGGTACAGATGGTCTCCTCAGCTCCTCGGGTCTGGCCATCCGATCCATGTACGTCCCGCCTGATAGTCCACCTCTGGGTACTGTCCCGCTCCACAAGCCTCAACCACAATCAGCGTTGTCCGTCGTCTACCACCAACACAACGTAGTGCGGGCATAGCCCGTGCAGGGGTGAGTATATGATACTTAGTAGCGACCCTGATACCCCTGAAGGACTCCCAAAATCCACAAAGGATAAACCACAAAGGAAGGTTACCAACATGAAGTATCAACCAACTCTAATTAGGTATATTCCCATACATATACCTAAGTCATCATTTCTAGATCGGCTCCGACACACGAGCCCAAGTACAACCCAGTCCAAACAGAACATTATAACCCAATCCACATAGGAAAACACAAACCAATCCACATAGGAAAACACAACCCAATCCACACAGGAAAGCATGAAAATCACATCGATGACAGTGATTGAAAGTCAAGACTTAGCTCAAACCAGGATTTTAATTATCGAAACCACAACTGTTGGAGAACTCATCCTCTTTTGAGTACAGTAGCCCTGTCATGACTCTGAGGTGCTACTCACTAACCTTAGACTACTGAAGTACTCCTCCTATCGAGTACCGAGGGTCTGCTGCGAAATATCGGGCGCTCCGTCCACTGTAGGTCTGCTACCAAATACCGGACGCTCCCCCTAATAGTCATCAGAGGTACTCCTACTATCGAGTACAGTGGGTCTGCTTCCAACTACTAGGCTCTCCGTCCACCATGGGTCTATCGCCAAATACCGGGCACTCCATCCACTGGGCTAATCGAATCACTCCGACTCGAATCGGTCAAGCAGTCATCAGGTCTACAGCTACTAGGTCTCTGCACTCCGTACGCTCATCTCTGGGAGGGTCCGCTCCACCAGCCACTGTTTGATACACCAAGTATCACAAAGTCCACAAAGAAGTATCACAAAGGACCGCCTCGTCACATGGGTCTCAATGCAACAGAAGGCGCGTCAATCTGACGCCCGGTCTGGGAGTTATTAGCCTTTTCGTCCCGGGGGCCCAGTTGATTTCATGTATGAACCAACCCGAGCATATCTCAACCATACCCCAAACTCTCATAGGGTATATTCAAAGGGTTCCATTTTCAATGTGATTACTAACGCCACTGACGGTTCGTCAAACGGACGTCTGGTCTGAAAGTTATCGGCTTTTCCGTTCTAGGGACCCGATTGGATTTCGGGTACAATCCAACCCGTACATATCCAACTACGTCCAAATCTCAGTTGAAGTATTCCATAAGAACCGTCTCATCAAGAGGAATCCAACAAAGTCAACTGCATGTCAATCGGACGTCTGAAACTCAAGTTATAATTGTTTCCGCTCCGAGGGCCCGGTTGGTTTTGGGTTCGAACCAACCCAACCATAAACAAACTTTTTCAAAAGCTTGAGTGTAATATTCCAAAATGGCCATCTTGATCCAAGGATACCAACATAACAGACGGTGCGTCAATTGGAGGTCCATAGCCCAAGATATAGGAATTTGAACGGATCTGTCCGAAAACAGGGGGTTTGGGCCCGGTCCGACCCGACCCAATTCCCCCTGGGTCGGCCCGAACCGGGTCGACCCAACCCGGGTCTAGGTACGGCACAGTTGGGCGTGGCTCGGCCTGGCCGGCGCGGTCTGGCCCAGCCGGCACAGCCACCCTTGTTTCGAAATGGTGGCCCCCTCTCGGTGGGGCCCGCCCTTGCCTGCTGGATGGGGGTTACAACACCCTGTCTTCCTAAAAATGGCTGGCCGGTGAGCTATTGCGGGACCCCCACAGGTCCCACCTCCTGGTGTGCCAGCAGCCGGGAGAACCGTTGCGGCCTAAGGTCGCGGCTTCTATCCGTCTGGCACGGCGCAACGGCGCCGCGCCCCTCCGTCGCGGCCCGCTCTTTGTCGCGGCCTCTCCAGCACGGTGCGATGGCGCCGTGCTCCACACTCGTGGCCCGCTGCGGCCGCGATCTTCATCATTCCCATGCATTGCAACGGCATCGCACCATCTTTGCCTCAAACGCCATTGTTAATAAACAAGAGACGGGGAGGAGAATCGGCCGTGTTTTTGCGGTCTGATTTCCTCCCGTTACGTTGGTAACAGTTGGAAAAATTTAACGAGATACATCAATGTTAATTCAAAGCACACTCTTAATTCACCAATAATGAATTTAACCCCTACCTCGTGTCGTTCTTCGTTTGTTGACGATATCGCGAAAGGGAGCGGGTGTCAGTTCGTTGACGTCGGAAGGTGAGGTCATCGTTTGTGAATTCCCTCGCGGAGGTGTCTCCTCCATTGATGTAAATCTGGGGAGTGTTCTTCGTCGATAAGGATGGTCGTTCTTCGACAAAGTAGATGAACCATCCTTCGTAGGAGGAAGAAAAGAACGGATATCTGTTCTTCTTTCTAAGATGAAGAACTTCAACAAAGGAGGAAACCACTTCTTCTTCTCAAGATTTCTCTCCCCCCAATCCTCACACAATATGTCATCTCCATTAAAATAAGGCCTTACCATATTTTAATTTAACTTGACATGACTTTCAAAATTCATAAACCAAAACCCTTAATTAATTAAAAGTATGTTTTTTTAATTAATAAGAGTAGGTTGGCAACATTAATGGTTTGAGGGAGGGAGAGGAAAGGTTACTCAAATAAATATGAGTTAACAAAATTAAAGAGGGAGTTAGGGAGTTAAGAGGGAGGTGAGGAGTTATGGGAAATGTGAAGGGGTGGGGCTCGTGTGGGCCCCACCTCACCAATATCCTCACATGGGTAGTTAGGGGCTTGTGGGTCCCACCCTAAATACCCCATGTTGGATATAATCACTAGGATAAATAATTAATTAAAAATTGTTCCAAAATTTTTATTCAATTCTTTATTAATCAACTTTTTTTAAAACAACTTCTCCCAAGAAAACGCAGCTTTGGTAAAGGTCCTCTTAAGCAATTATCGGCGCTGCGCTTTCATTGGTTCCCTCTGATTTCAATTCCGAGCATCGGTTCAAAAGATAGAAAAACCCGCTCGTTCGTTCACTGAACGTACCCAAGCTAAACTTCGGAAATTTATTCTGGGCTCACCGGGCCTCAGAATTAGGTGTCGTCTGAAACCGCGCACTCGGAAAATTCCAAAGAAATTAAAAACAATCCTTGAAATTCTCGGGTCTTTACATTACTCCCACCACAAGGATTTACATTCTCATAAAGCTACAACACAAAACTAGGGAAACTAAAGGAGGTACCGAGCACGCATTTGAGCCTTCCGCTCCCATGTGCTCTCCTAGAGGGTCTCGTGCTGCCAGCGAAAGCGCACAAGAGGAATCGACTGTCCCCATAGGACCCGCTCCTGTTGATCCTCAACCTCTACTGGAACCCTGTGAAAGTCGCCCGGTCATCGATGTCCTCTCTTCGTGGTCGATGATGATGGACAGGTCATGCATGTATTTCCTCACCTAAGATACGTGGAAGACGTCTTGCACCTGGTGCAACTGAGGTGGTAGGGGCAGACGGTAAGCCACCTCACCTACCCTGTTGAGGATCTGGAAAGGTCCGAATAAACGCGGAGATAACGTGCCGCCCCAGCCAAAACTCCGTAGACCCCGTCGAGGTGAGACCCGTAAAAATATGTGGTCTTCACCCTCAAACTCCAGTGGTCTTGTCTCCTATCAGCATAGGAAATCTGTATTCTCTGTGTAGTATTAATCTGCTCTCAGTTGATATGAACCTTTTTCATCATAACCTAAACCATCTCAGGTTCTACACGTGTCGACTATATCACTATCCACAAAGGATATCTGAAATGTGTTCGTCTACTGTCTCACCACTCCCAATAGCTGAATGTTTGATCTCCTACTAAGAGAATCTTCTACAAAGTCCCCCTCTCCAAGAGTATAAACTATCTTGAAGTCATAGTCCTGGAGTAATTTTAATCCATCATCGCTATCTCAGGTTCAATTCCTTCAACGAGAAAACACACCTGGGACTATTAAGATAGAGAGAACCGTAAACTGTTCACTCAATGAACAATGGGTGAGACTAGCCAATTATAATAACTCATCTCCATCCTTCTTTATCTACGTTCCACCACAGAGATGCTGGGATTTCTCTTCTACCGAAAAAAAAAAAGAAATCTAGTCTCATCCCCTGGATGAACCATGTTCTCTACCTAATAAATTCATTCCTAACATGAACGTTACTATTTCATTCCATGGACAACGTCGTAAGGCCTCGACGCTAATACCAAGAGATCCAATTGTTACACTCACCTCCAAGGGTCGAGTCACACAGTCAGCAGTAGTGTGTGGTTACTGGGTCTCCTCCAGTAGGTATCTCAAAAGTGAGGATCAAGTCAACAGTTTTAAACCAAAACCTTTAAGTATCAACCATACAAAGTGGACAAGAAAGTAATCGTCACAAAGATAAGTTTCTTTTATTGCTGCAGCTGGTATTACAAGACACAAAATAAATAAAACAGCGATAACATGGAAACTAGAAGCACAATGATCAAAGGCCTCCCTGCCTGGATCTACTCCCGCTCCTGTCTGCCTACTTCCGGAGCTCCATAGTCATATGATTCAGCTGACTAAAGCTGAGCTCTCCCATATCAACCTGTTTCTTGCGGTCGGGGTGGTCCTCCGAGTGGTGGTGGGGTCAACACCTCAAAGCGTCGTCTGCCACCATCTACACAGCCAGCTCCTCTGCCTCAACCTCCTGCTCCTTGTGGTCCACCTCGATTGGACCTATGTCTATTCCTGGGAGGTTCTTCATCTATCTGCAGATCGTCTGTACGGCGGGTCGGACAGTCACATGCCATGTGACCAAGCCCGCCGCAGGAGTAACACTGCCCGCTCTTGGCACGACAAGCTCTGACTCCACTCTGGTTGCCCCGCACAACTGAACCTGAGTCGTGTAGTCGGCCACTGGTGGGTCTGGTCTTCTTGGACCCCTGTGTCGTCTGTCTACTGCTAGCAACAGAATTCTCTGCTACAAGTCGACTAGTGGTGGGTCCCGCTGCTGAAGTCTTCTCAGTAAGTAAACTCTCCACTAAGAGGGCTCGCTCCACCACCCTTTCCTAAGTCGGGATACTGAGAGGGATCGTCGAAGCTCTGATCTCATGCGTCAGTCCCTGCTCGAAGGTCCGGGCCCTGAAGAACCGGTCTCGTACCATGTCTATAGAGTAGCGTGAGAGGTCTGTGAACCTCGCTGAGTACTGTGCTACTGTCATGTTGCCCTACTGCAGATGCAGTAGCTCTTGTATGCGCACCACTCGAAGGGTGGCTGGTACAAACTCCGCTCAGAACAGACTCTTGAAGTCTTCTCATAGGAGTGTCGCCTCGTCGTGCATCTGAAGCATCAGGCCCCACCATCTGCCTACAGCTGCCTAAAGGAAGCCGGCAGCAAGGATCACCATGAAGTCTGCTGGTGTACCTACTAGCCTGAAGACTCTCACCACATCCTCCAGCCAATCCTCAGCCGCCTGTGAGTCTGTATCTCCCCAGAACCTGGGTGGCCTATGGTGCTGGAACTCGTGCAGTGCGCTCAAGCGGCATGCATTGCCTACTGTTGGGGATGGTGGCATCGGTGGCCCAACAAATGGTAAAACCACTGCTACCTCAACTGAAAGAGGGCCCTGTACTGAGGCCTCATCGCTCAGCGGGCTGTCAGTATGTAAAACTCTCGGGGCTCTAGCTGGTCGTCCATGGGGAGGCATCCTGAAAGAACAGATGTGACACGGTCAAAAGACTAAACCTGGTGAGCTGACCTGGTTTGAGCTGATTTAAAAAATAAACTTTTTAAAACACACACGCTATCAGTGTTTTCGTGTACTGAGTCAAAAATCAGAAGTCAGGGTCCTGGTGTATGGATACGTTGGCCTCCCGCACCAACACTGGACTCCCTGAACTGAAAACCACACTTAGTACCCTTAACACTACTGCTTCATAGAAAGATAATATCAGAGTCCTAAGTTCTGCGGTAGAACTGACTCCTCTGATACCAATTTTTCATGACCCGTCCTCAGGGCCCGTGTCGTGACTACCCCAAGCCCGCCTTCCATAGGCCAGGGGCTGGAGACTAGCACCAAAGAAGTAAATCCTTATAAATGGGAAGGCATTACCTTTAAATAAGTAAAGAAACACAACAGAGTACGTAAGATATAGTAAACACTAAGTAAACTGAGTACAAAAGTATGTGCTGAAAAGTAAATGGGCCAGAATATAAACCCAACTGAAAGTACAGTACAACTGAAAAGAAAGCACAACAGCAGTAAAGTAAATCAGCAACCACCGGGTCATCCTCTGGTTATCCCACCTGAAGGGTGGGTACAGATGGTCTCCTCAGCTCCTCGGGTCCGGATGTCTGCTCCGTGTACATCCCGCCTGATAGTCCACCTCCGGGTACCGTCCCACTCCACAAGCCTCAACCACGATCAGCGCTGTCCATCGTCTGCAACCTACACAATGTAGTGCGGGCATATCCCGTGCAGGGGTGAGTATACGATAATCATTAGGGACTCCGATACCCCCTAAGGTCTCCCAGAATCCACAAAGGATAAACCACAAAGGAAGTTTACCAACATAAAGTATCAACCAGCTCTACTTAGGTATATTCCTATACATATTCCTAAGTCATCAATTCCACCTCGGCTCCAACACACGAGCCCAAGTACAACCCAGTCCACACAGGAAAGCATAACTCAATCCACATAGTAAAACACAACCCAATCCATATAGGAAAACACAACCCAATCCACACAGGAAAGCATGACAATCACATCGATGACAGTGATTGAAAGTCAAGAATTAGCTCAAACCATAATTTTCATTATCGAAACCAAAACTATGGGAGAACTCCTCCTCTGTCAAGTACAACAGCCCTGTCACGACTCTGAGGTGATACTCACTAACCTTAGACTGCTGAAGTACTCCTCCTGTCAAGTACCACGGGTCTGCTTCCAAATATCAGGCGCTCCGTCCACTGTGGGTCTACTTCCAAATATCGGGCGCTCCACCTAATAGCCATCAGAGGTACTCCTACTATCGATTACCGCGGGTCTGCTGCCAACTTCCAGGAGCTCCGTCCGCCATAGTTCTACCGCCAAATACCGGGCGCTCCATCCACTAGGCTAATCGAATAACTCCGACTTGAATCGGTCAAGCAGGCATCAGGTCTACAGCTACTAGTTCTCCGAACTCCGTACGCTCATCTCCGAGAGGGTATTCTCCATGATCCACTGGTCGATACTCCAAGTATAATAAATTCCACAAATAATTATCACAAAGGACCGCCTCGTCACAGGGGTCTCAAGGCAACAGACGGCACGTCCGGTCTCTGAGTTATTAGCATTTTCGTCCTGGGGGCCCGGTTGATTTCGTGTACTAACCAACCTGACCGTATCTAAACCAAACCCCTAACTCTCAAAGATTATATTCAAAGGATTCGATTCTCAACTTGATTACAAATGCCACTGACGGTTCATTAAACGGACGTCCGATCTGAAAATTATCGGCTTTTTCGTTCCAGGGACCTGGTTGGATTTCAGGTACAATCCAACCTGGCCATATACCAACTGCATCCAAACCTCAGGTTAAGTATTTCAGAAGAACCATATCATCAAGAGGAATCCAACAAAGTCTATGGCACGTCAATCGGACGTCTGAAACTCAAGTTATAACCATTTCCGCTCAGACGGCCCGATTGAATTCGGGTTCGAACCAACCTGGCGCTACACAAACTTTACCGAAAGCTTGATTGTAATATACTAAAATGACCATATCGATCCAAGGATCCCAATACAACTGATACTGTGTCGATCGGAGGTACTTAGCCCAAGATATAGGTGTTTGAACGGGTCTGTCCGAAAACAGGGGGTTTGGGCCCGGTCTGACCCGGCCCAATACACACTGGGTTGGCCCGAACCAGGTCGACCCGCCCAGGTCCGGGTCCGGCCTAGTTGGGTGCAGCCCGACCCAGCCAGTGCGGCCCGGCCCAGTGTGGGCGGCCCGGCCCAGCGCGGGCGGCCCGGCCCAGCGCGGGCGGCCCGGCCCAGCGCGGGCGGCCCGGCCCAGCGCGGGCGGCCCGGCCCAGCGCGGGCGGCCCGGCACAGCGCAGGCGGCCCAGCCCAGTACGGTCGGCTGAGCATCGAGTGGGCACGAAGGGGGGGTGGGCGTGGCCCCCCTTGTATTGAAATCGTGTCCCCCTCTCAGTGGGACCCGCCCTTGCCTGCTGGTCGGGGGTCACAACCCCCGGTCTTACCAAAAACGGCCTGCCGTAATGGTCGGTCGGTGAGCTACCGCGGGACCCCTGTGGGTCCCTCCTCCTGGTGTGCTGGCGGTCGGGTGAACCGCTGCTGCCTAAGGCCGCAGATTTCGTCCGTCCGGCGTGGTGCGACGGTGCCGTGCCCCACCGTAGTGGCCCGCTCTGGCCGCGGCCCCTCGGTGCGGCGTGATGGCGCCGCGCTTCACTGCCACGGTCCGCTCTTGGTCATGGTCTCCTTCGGCCTCTCTGGAACGGCGTGATGGTTCCACGCTTCACTGCCATGGCCCGCTCCAGCCGCGGTCTTCATCATTCCAGCGCGGTGCAACGGCATAGCGCCGTCTTCGCCGCAAATGCCATTGTTAATAAACAAGAGACAGGGAGGAGAATTGGTCGTGTTTGTGCGGTCCGATTTCCTCCTGTTACGTTGGTAACATTTGGAAAAATTTAACGAGATATGTCAACATTAATTCGAAGCACAATCTTAATTCACCAATAATGAATTTAACCCCTACATCGTGTCGTTCGTCATTTGTTGACGATATCACGAAAGGGAGGGGGTGTTAGTCTGTTGACGTCGGAAGGTGACGTCGTTGTTTGCGAATTCCCCCGCGGCGGTGTCTCCTCCCTTGATGGAAATCCGGGGAGTGTTCTTCATTAAGAAGTATGGTCATTCTTCGACAAAGTAGATAAACCGTCCTTCGTCTGAGGAAGAAAATAATGGAGTTTCGTTCTTCGTTCTAATATGAAGAACTTCAACAATGGAGTAAATCACTTCTTCTTCTCAAGAGTTCTCTCCCCCCAATCCTCACACAATATGGAATCTCCATTAAAATAAGGCCTTACCTTATTTTAATTTACCTTGACATGACTTTCAAAATTCATAAACCAAAACCCTTAATTAATTAAAAGTAAGTTTGTTTCATTAATAAGAGTAGGTTGGAAACATTAATGGTGTGAGGGAGGGATAGGAAAGGTTACTCAAATAAAGATGAGTTAACAAATTTAAAGAGGGAGTTATGGAGTTAAGAGGGAGGTGAGGAGTTATGGGAAATGTGAAGGGGTGGGGCTCGTGTGGGCCCCACCTCACCAATATCCTCACATGGGTAGTTAGGGGCTTGTGCGTCCCACCCTAACTACCCCATGTTGGATATATCCACTAGGATAAATAATTAATTAAAAATTGTTCCACAATTTTTATTCAATTCTCTATTAATCCACTTTTTTTAAAACTCCTCCCGAGAAAACGCAACTTCGGTAAAGGTCCTCTTAAGCAATTACCAGCACTGCGGTTTCATCGGTGCCCTCTGATTTCAATTCTGAGCACCGGTTCAAAAGATAGAAAAACCCGCTCGTTCGTTCGCTGAACATACCCAAGATAAACTTAGGAAATTGATTTCAGGCACACCGGGCCTCAGAATCCGGTGCCGTCTGAAACCGCGCACTTGAAAAATTCCAAAGAAATTAAGAAAAAAAATTCCTTGAAATTTCCAGGTCTTTACACTCATTACTATAGTTGGAAATAAATATTGTTTATATTAACATATAAATTAGTATTATATATAGTTTTTTTTATATATAAGTATTTGTGATGTTTATGTTAATATAAATCATCAATTAACATCTTGGATTGAGATACACATGCTAATTTCTATGGTCACCAGTTTTATTTATTTAAAGTCACATTGTCAAAGCATGACTATGTTTCCTATTTATATTTTTGTTACTAATCATGTTCTATATATTCTACTTATATGTTTACACTAGGCATGATACTTACTTTGGATAATTTTTATCTACCAAGTGTGCATTTTTCATATATATTTCCATGTAAATAATAAAACTATTTTATTAATATTAAATGGATTTATACTGAACTTGCTATTTATTTTTTGATACTATTTTTTACAATAATGTAAATGTTCTTATAGTAAGCATGTAAATAGTCAAATCCTGTATTATTGATCATCATTTTTATTCCATATAAAGTTTTGTGTCTCTCAAAATTTTTTTTAAAATGAATAATTTCAACATAATGGTCACTATAATTTGGTCACTTATAAAGGAATCCTAATTATTTTTGTTATGAATATCTATGAGTAGTCTATGAGTGTCATGTCTTAAAGGATACTATTATATACTTCAATGTTTAATAATGTAGAAAATGAAATTTGATCTACATATATAAAAAATGGTGTTTTATATTGAATTAAAGGATAACATTTCCTTTAAAATTGCTTCTTTCATATTAATATGTTTTGAGGAAAACAAATATTTTTTAAATTGGAATATAAATTTTCAACTTTTAACAAAAAAAATAGATTTTGAATGAAATTTTTTCAAAATGTAATTCAGTTTTCTAATTTGAAAATTAAATAAGGATTGGAAAAACTATTTTTCCATTATTTGGGTTTCAAAATTTTGTTAAGTGGTTTCAAAATAAAATGAGTTATTTTAAAAATATAATGGAAATGAATTTTTGAAATGTAGTTACAGTTTCGAAAGATAATCCTGATGTAATCTACTTTTTTAAGATATATGGTTTTCTTTAAAAAGAAATTTTTTCTAGTATGCCTATATAATAAAAAATTTCGAAAGGGTTTTTTTATGTGAAATGTGGAACTTTTAGAAAAAATATGTGAAGTGACTTTGAAATAAAAAAAATGTATTCCTCTAAATCCTTTTGGTGAATGAATCCTTTATATAAACCAAATTCTAAAGGAAAGTTGGTTATATGTATTCCCTAATATAAATATATGGTGGAGAGTACAATATCTTATCCATCTGATTATCGATGGTATTTAATAAAACATTATAATCATGGTATTTCCTTTTGTGTTGATGTATGTTGGTGATTTAATGCCTAGATTCATTTTTAGGAGTAGTTATTTGGAATCATGGTGTGGTGTTGGGTTTTATATTAGTGAAATAATAGTAGATGTTAGAAGTTTTGATTTTTAGTGGTTTTGGTAATATTTGAGGATATTCAAGGGTAATTGTATTTTTTATTTTTTAATTTGATGGTGTTGATGATTATGGATATGGAATTTGTTTTGGATGATTTGGATCCCATGTGGAAATTAGGAATCATAAATCGGGTGGATGTTTTTTATTTTATTTGAGGGTAGTATTTGATTCATTTTTAGGTATTTTTTTATATATTAGGGAGTTTTTTATTATGGATTTAATTGATTATTTGATGTGTTCATTAGAGACTTATGGGTAATGATCATTTGGGTAAATTTCTCCTAAGACTTATTAAGAAGAGAAGTCATATTTTGGGGAAGTTGTAATGACCTGTGTTCTACATAAATTTATTCAATGTATTTAGAGTGACATTTGAATAGTAAGAGAATAGTGTCATTGATAAGCCTTTATTAGGTTGGTATAAAAGCTACTATATTTTTTCTAGTGTATCACAGTGGTTGATCGGGATCATATTACTTAAGGAGTGTCACAATTGATCCAAAACTATTCTTAGTTTGCTTATTATCACTACTAGTGATTTTCCTTATTTTTTGAAAACAAATGAATAGTTGGGAGAAAATAAAATGAAATGAAAAACTATACTATCATTCATATGAAAAAACATAATGAAGTTAAAAAATAATGGTCTTGGTCCTAGGGTTGGTTACTCAAGCTCCTTCATTATTCATTATTCTCTTTGATAATTAATTTATGAAATAAAATTCATGAATTAATATCGTTTTATTTATTTAGTGTAAAATATAGCATACCTAAGATAATTATTTGACATACCAAACTTCACCTCCTCCTATAATCAAGGTTAATTTTACACATCAATTGGGATTGTGACACCTTCTAGGACTTGGCTCCATTGTATTCTATTTTCTCCACTGTAAAAATTCAACTCCATTCTATAAAAAAATTTCTAGTACAGGGGAAGGAAATAATTTAAGTTAAATAATATAGATGTATTTTAGAGTCATTTAATGGTGGATAATCACTTCACTTGTTCACTTATCTCTCATTCCCCACAAGCAGAATTAAAACATAAGAATTTAAGAGGATAAATTAGGAACACCATGAAAACCTCCCCCAAGGCTAATCCATTGGTCAATCACTCTTCATTGAGTGTAATAGATCGCGGTGGAATAAATAATATAGATAAATAGATAAATAGATAGATATGTAGATAGATAAATAGATAGAGATAATAGAGAGAAAAATGAATGGAATAAATACTTTAGTAAAAATAATGCATGACTTACATGGAAAAAAAAACTAAACTACCATAGTAAAGAAAACTATAGGAGTATCCTACTCCCCTAAGTTGTGTGATAATCTGTACTGGATTATCACACCTCCTATTTATAGACAAAGGATTATCTATATATCTTCATACAAATACTTTTTTTTCATTTTCTTTGGAAAAAGTTTCCATATTTTGGATTCTAATTTGGATCGTTGTATATACCCATGTTAGATAAGTATCCTTATAATATATCTATTTTTAATCATGTGGAATACTTGAGAATATTGATATTTTAATATTATAGTTCTTTAAATCCTAGCTCATGGGTGTATGGAATGATTGTATCAACCCTGGTCCTTCCTTGGTTTGAAAAAACGTCGATCATGACGTGCATCATAGGCATCGAGGCTTTGGAGTGGATGTTTTGAGTGTAGACAATTTCACTTCAATGATGAAGTCTCTTGTTTCATTGTCACTTCTTCTCAAATTGGAGTTCCTTGGACTTAGATCTCATTATGTTTTTTTTTAAATAGTGGTAGTCAGTAGTATCATTATTAATGTGACGGTTATGGTATCACCCCACAACTATGGTGGTAGCATCAAACTCGAAGTAGCAACATGGATGGTGGTATGACAAGCGAGAAAAGTTATCATTATAGTTGCAATAGTAGTAGAATACATGGGAAGTGGTATCAAGTTTCCATCCTAATTAAATTAATTTAAGTTAGTAGCACATACTTCTTCTCTTTTGGTATTCATTCATCATTAAATTTATTACATTAAGCTCTAGTGGCCATATATGGTTATCCTAGACTTTGTGGTGGCCTAGTGACTCATGAGAAGGCTCTAACAGTGGTTGTCAGGGAATTATCCTCTGATCTTCTTCTTTAAACTTATGAAATTGACACTACATAGGGGTTTTACACTTACATAGTCTTTGAATTTTTTAGATTACCCTTACACATTTTTACTCTTACCTTTATAAAATCTTGAAAATCCTGGGACTACCTTTACATAGACTTGTTTTTAACCTTACATAGCAATTGGAAACTTCAAGTTAACTTTACATGGATCTCCTTTACCTTTATATAGTTCAACACCTACCTTTATGTATCCTTTGAAATAAATCAATTACCCTTATGCAATGCATGAAGTACATTTATATAGTGCTTTTGAACTTTACATATCCCCTTGAACTTTATGCAGCGTATTAAAATGAGGTTCTTACCATTATGAAATAATAAAATCATATTCTACCTTTACATAGAACCTATTTTATATTTACACAGCTCTATAAATTCTCCTTTGATAAGGGTATAATACTTTTACCCTTACACATCACTTGGTCCATTCTTAAGGATAAACATAAAATTACAAAGTTTCCCTAAAACTTCAAAATTCATCATTTTTATATTTTTCAAGTGATTAATTCACTAATTGAAAATCACACAAATTTAAAAAAACAATTACTTGTATGGGTAAAATGATTTCAAAAATTTGAATATATTAGAAAAAATCAAAATATTTCCTAAAAATATGAGTGTATCAAATACCCCCACACATGAACTATACTTTTCCTCAATCATTGAATTTCAACATTAAATATTTGAGGGAACCAATGATACCTATATTTTAATTTAAAAGAAATTAAATAAAACAATTATGAATGGATAGATTAAATTTTAAACTTCCACTTAAAATATTAATCCATATTCACACTTTTTAAGAAAAAATTGACCATATTATTTTACTTTCACCCATTGTAAAATGGTTGATCTTCACCTTTCATCCATTCAAGATTATTAATTAATTATTTTTAGTCATGAAAAATTCGTGATTAAATTCACAATGAATTCTTTTATCTCACCACTCTTGGTAATGATTCAAGTAGATTTATGTTCATACCATGGGTACATGATCTATTTCCATAGGCTTATTAAGAATCTAAATTATCCAATTTTTTAAGATAAAAATCAAATAAATCATGAGGACTTTTCATTAATGTTTCTAATAACTCTAAGGATTAAGGATGGATGGGATTGATGTAAAAATTTTCTAAAGAAGGTGGTTACCACTAAAGAATAATGCATGATATCAAAATTAATGTGAAATGAAAATATCCCCTTCCAAAAGTGACAAAACCCTTTTCCAAAGTTCAAAGTAAAGGTTATGAAACAATAAAATATCAATGAATGATTTTCTCCATCTTTAATTTTCTCTATTTTTTTTACTTTTTTAAAAAAATATACTTTTTATTTTTTATAAATTTATTCTCTGAATTAATCTCACATCCACCACCAAACCCTATACGATAAAATCATCGATCCTCTAATGGTGATCTTTGATCCTCCTAAGTCACAAACCATTATTTTTTTTTTCTTTTTTTTTCTTCTTTATAAATGAAAAATAATATAAGTATAATATTTGAATAAAAAAACTTTCACAATTCCCAAAATATTCCCCCACACTTATTTCTTATAATGTAATATATTTCTTCCACTATTACTTCCCTCAACCCCTCAAGTCAACTTTAAAATAGCATGAACTACAAATAGAGCAATGTAATAATGGATATAAATGGATCGCATTGTGTTTCATTACTAACAAATTCATTAATGGATTCTATAGGATAAGCAAGGATTAATGTAGAATGTGGTCACAAGGATAAGTGCTTATTAAAAAAATTCCTTAATCATTTTGAATGTGACTTTTCATAGTCATAGCTTTGAAATATTCCAGTCCATGGTCTAGTTGGTGGAATACCCCAAGTTTACTCAAGAATTTTGATAAATAAATTAATAGAAATTATTTTTTCTATAAATACTCTCTTGAATAGAACATAAGAATTTAGACAATCACTATGGTATAACTAATAATAATAAACCAATGTAAGTGAGTTTTAAAAATTCAAATCATGAAAAATTTTATGGAAAATTCATTTACATAAATCATCCAATTCATTCAAATTATAAGTCATCAAATTATTTCCTATTCTTAAATATAATTATTTAATTCTTCATATTACTCATTCAATTTAATTATCAATTAAATATAAAAGATATAATCATAGGATTCCTAAGAAACTCATGTATTATAGACTATGCAAGTAAAGAAAAAAATCTAAGTGTGTACATGGAAATTCTATTATATAGTTCAAAATAGATTCAAAAAAATATATGGATTTAAAAGATAAAGAATATAAAAGTGAACTCCATGGTAATTGAATATATTTTCCTCTCCCTTTTTTCTATTTCAGGACTACCTTGTTCCATCATCAGCATGGACCTATGAGATAAAATCACTCATTAAGGTGTAAGGACTTTTTCATTAAAGATCAAAAATAATGAAGGGTTTGGAATAAATCATTATATATTATTAAAAATAATTCCTAATAAATAATCCTATAAATAAAATAGAAACATAACCCCTCATTTTGTCTCCCACATGGGCCCTGGGTTTTTACTACCTCCAGAAAAGAAGTAAAAAATTTCATCCAAAGTCTAGTGGTGGGTTTATTTTATTTTATTTGAACCACCATAACTTATTCCTTATATAATTCACTTATTCATATTTTTTCTTGAGGGGGCCATGAATATATTACATTAAATACACCCCCATGGAAATTAGATACATCTTTCATGGTTTGGGTAGGATAAAATATGGGTCCTCATTCTTTTTGGATGCTACTTGTACAAACTCTTATTTATTATTCAGTGCTTGCTCAAGATATGTTTCACCAATGTAATGGTTAAATGTAAAGTTAGAGTTAAATTTAATTTGAAAAAAATCAAATCATGAAGAATTGATATCAAAATCTCCCCCTTTAGTGGAAGAAGCTTCAGTCCTTATTTCTTCTAGTATAGTCACTTAGATATCCTCACGTACTTCCTCTAATAAGCTTTCAATATGTTATAGAATCTCTATATATTTCTTAGTGGGTGTATATTTTTTATCTTAATATTTCTCCAATAAAAAACAATAGTTATCAAAATGTAAAAAATCAAAATTATGGTAGACGATACACAATTCATCTTAAAAAATAGTTGATAATGAGTTCAAGTAAAGATAATCTCCCTATGGAGGTACGACTATGATTTCTTATTTAGTGGAAAGTTCCTCTTGGATTTTAATTTCACTATATATAGGTAGGTAGTGAGGATCATCCATATTCTCTTAAAATTACATAACATTGGTGGTTTCTTCCTCTTCTAAGGATAGGGATAGGTATGGAGGTGTTGATGATTCCACTTTGTTATGGGTGGGGAGATCATATTGAAATTCATATTCATTAAAAAATCCATCTAACGCTTTTTGATCCCTTAAACATAATTCATAAGGTAGATTATATCTAGATCTTGGGATGGTTGGTCTTTTTATATTCTTCAAGTAAGGCCTCAAGCTCTCAAACTTCTTAAAAAAATTTGGGAGGATACAATGGTGATTCCTTATTAGCCTTCCATATTTGATATTCAGTTTGGATTTTATTAAGAATTCCCATCACTTATTAAAGTGAGATACATGTCTCTTATACTTTCAATGTCTTCTTGATCAGTATCATGAGATCATCAGCCCTTTCTTGGAGGGCCTCCATGGTATTTGAAACAACTTTTTCTTACACCAGAGAGTAATTTTTTCATGTATAGTAATAATCATTTGAATATATCATGGAAAATAATTTTTTAAGATATTTTTATTTAATAAAATAATGATATCTATTTACAAGGTGAAAATAAAATGTGAATGGATATCTTCTTGAATACCTGAAAATGTCTTAAAGTTTTAATATTCTTATCGTAGGGTAGTACAAAAGCTACTATATTTTTTTCTAGCGTATCACAGTTCCTAACCAAATTCATCTCACTTTTGTAGATTCACAGTAGATCTAACACTATTCCCAATTCACTTATTGTCTCTTTCGTTCCTTATATTTTAAAAACAAAAGAAAAATTGGGAGGAAATATAATGAAAAGAAAAACCCACCCTAGAATGAAGATGAATATCAAAATGATGGTATAAAATAATTGTATTGGTCCCAGGTTTGGTTACTTGATTTTTTTTATTATTCAATATTCTATTTGATAATTAGTTTATGAAATATCATTCATGAATTACTATATTGTAATTTATTGAGTTTGAAATTTACCATAACTAGGATACTTATTTGGCTAACCAAACTTCACCTCATCATATAACTAAGGTTAATGACACACCTCAATCACTAGTGCGGAAGCTTCTAGGTCCCGGATCCATCATATGTCATTTCAATCACTAGATAAAATCAAATCAATCATATGAAATGTTTTTTCCAATAAAATGGAAGGAAATAACATAAAATATATAATAAAAATGAATTAGAGATTCATCATATAGTATATTATTTCTACACTTGTATACTTCTCTCTCATTAACCACAAATATAATTAAAACATACTAATATTATAGTATAATTAAAGAACATCATAAAAACTTCCCCCAAGGATTATCCTCAGGTTATTCAATCATCATTAAGTGTAATAGATAATATTGTAAGAAAGAAAAGAGAGAGAATAGAGAGAGATAAATGAATGGAAGAAACACTTTATTGAAAATAATGCATGAGTTCCACGGAAAAAATAAACTAAACAATAGTAATAAAGAAAACCCTAGTAGTATCCCACTCCATTTTGTTAAGAGATAGTCAAGAGTGGCACTGTAGAAACCCCATCTCCAGTAACCCAAATCCAGTGACTTCCTTATTAAATTGGTATAAGATACAAGGAATCTAACTATGTAGAATTGAACAATTTTTCACTCTTGAAGAACAATATACATACATAATTTTTCATATTACATTGGAAATATAAAATACATATAATAATAAAAAATATTTCATCCTTAATATTATTCATAATATCCTTCTTCATATCCCAGTTAATGGAAAACAAATAAATGGTGATATTATATGCTTAGTAAGGATTATATATACCAGAATCAATCATGATTAAATAAGGAATAATCATTATGGAAAGGAAAATATCTGAAAAATAGATACTATTTAATATATAACGTAAGAAAAAAAAATGAATCCATCGATAATATCAACTTAGTAATCTCATGGGTAATAATAATTGAATTTTAAAAGAAGGAAACGATTAATACTAGACATCAGGGACATAGAAATAAATATATTTTTACCTTTAAATCATTGTGAAAATAAAATTTAATTTATGGTATGTATACAATAAAAACCCAACTAACAAGGATATCTAACTAGTTTTTATCATGATACATGTTGATGCATGGATGGGTTATCTATAACTCGGCTCCCCCATAAATACAGGTCTAATCCATTACTCATATATTGAATGATCAATTTAATTCATAAATAATATAAATTATCAATACATATCTATATTGAGTAATGGATACATAATGTCAATATTTCCATAGTTAATCAAATAACTTTCAAAGTAAAACATTGTGTGTAAAAAAATTATATGATTTAGGAAATAATAATATACATGATATACAGGATATAAATATTTAAAATAAATTTAATATATAATAAAAAATTATCGCAAGAAAGTGAATACTTTAAGAGGAACTTAATGACCACAAAATTTATAAGTGATAAAAGATGAAAATAAATTCATCAAAAATATAGGTTTAATAATAAATTCATGTCTTTTAAAGAATAAATAAAAATAGAAGAGAAACATTGAAATAATTTTTCATTAAATATTTTCATTTTTAAAACCATTGAAAAATTTTAGGAGAAGATAAATATAATAAAATATTTATGGTGGTGATAAATTCTATTAACGCTATAAATGTTAAAAACATTACTTTTTAATTTTTATAAAGAAAGTAAAAAATTAACCTTCAAAACCCCATTATAAATATTCATTTTAATCATTTAAAAATTAAAATAAAACATAAAATTTCATTTATAAATAATTTTATTAAATAAAAATGACTTTTGTAAAAAAAAATTCTAAAATATGGATATGGAAGAAAAAATATACCTGATCAAAAAGAGAAATAAGATCAATTATACTTTTATACATTTATCTATATGATTTATGTGCCAAAGGGTTATAATAAAATACTCAAACTCCTAAATATATATAGTATAATAAAATATCTAGATTTTTTGAAGTATTTATTATAATATAACTTCAATTAAAATAATAGAAATTCCAAACAAATGAGATTTTAAAATAGATTATTACATTTTTGTAACTTTTAAATTATAACCCATTAAAAGAATAAACGTGAATAAAAACTTTAATAATAATGAATAAATATATAATAATGTTAAATACATTAAATGGGCATTATATACATCACATAAAAGATAAATAGGTGCATAATAAAAATATGCCTCAATAGAGTGGAAATTAAGATGAAATTCCATTACTCAAGTTCGAATTTCCTCATAACTGATTTTAACCTCCTATATAATAAATGTGAATTTATTATACTTTTATAATAGAATAATTTACATACTTATAATATCATATATGATATAATTATATCATTTTAAAACATATTTATCAATATTCCGTTATTAAAATCATTGTTTCTGGGTGTTAACTGATTTATTTTTCATGAGAAATTTGTTTAATTAGTTCCATTCCTTATACATTTATTATGTTTCCATTACCTATTTAATTTTAATAATTATATAAATAACATATATATTAATTATATATATTTATATTCACCAATAAAAGGTAAACATAGAAAAATGAGTTTCTCTATTCACGGAGACGGTAAGTCGTACATACGCATGAACATTGTTTTCACTCCTCAATAGAAGGAACAAAATAAATAAATAATAATAATTAACCATTAATTAATCATTATTATATCATATATATTCATCAAACCTATCCTTATTTCCATATATTTTAAGTGGAAATGAAAAAAGAATCACAACGCCCCGTGGAGGTGGTAGTCTACACCGACTCACGGGCAACATTATCATTTTACAATAGATTAGAAGGAAAGAAGATAGATATAGAATCATAATATAAGAAGAATAATTATTTCATAAATATGATATATATTCATTATTTTCGTATTTATAACCATCCAATTTAATTGGTGATAAAAAAATGAATTACACAACTATGTGGAGATGGTAAGTCATATATACACATGAGAAATGTTTTTTATTTCCATAGGATGGAAAATATGTGTAAAATCATTGTACCATAATAATAATAATAAATATTTCTGTTGGTGAAACTGAATTTATTATTTTATCATTATTACAACATATTTATAGGATATAAAAATATAAATAAACATAAAGGATCTGGTATAGATGATTATCTCTTCTATAATAAACTTCATCTAGATTCCTTCTTAAGGACCCTTGGAATAGTATTTTAATAATAAAAAACCATTAATTCATGGATATTTAATTTTAGAAGATATTTGGGTAGGTTTTATTCAATCTATATAGATCGATAAGTTGAAAATTAAAGAGAGAAGGGGCTTCCTTTTATTAGTGAGGGGAGGGTCACTCTAGTAATTTTCCAAAATATCAAAATATAATAACATCACATTTGGGGAAAATTGGTTCAAAAATAGAATTTATTAGAAGATAAGTACGATATGGTCCTAATATAATCATTCAATGAAATTTATATAGGTTCAGATATCATTTTGAACCTTATCATTTTTATTAACCCCTTCATTTACCATTTTTAACCATAATCATGGTAACAAATATTTCAATATTAAAGGGTTTTAATTTTACATATAAGGTGAGATTTTTATAATAAATGGAAAAGAGATGAAATTTTAGACCATATGTTATCCTCTTATCCTAGTTAAATTTTTTTATGTTTTTTAAATAATTTAATAAAAATTTATTTTCATATAAAATCGGTAATGTCATTTTTGAAACTATTAATTTAATTTGACTTTAAAAACATCAATAAAAATATTTAATTAGTATATAAATATTTAAAACATACCCAATATGTTATTTTTATCTAAAAAAATCACATTTAACTATAAACAACCTAAAAATATTACTTTTACAGTTTTTAAAATAGATTACATGATTTTTCTACTACTCACACTTGCACTGTGTTGGTGTTGTGTAAGAATTTAAGGTAATTGTTTCATCTCTGAAAATTAAAAAAAAATACCATTATAAAAATAATTCCTTAATATTTTAAATAACTATTTATAATTTTACATAATTTTTTTTATCCCTATACCAAATTAAATGTATAAAATAAATAAAGTGACATTTTTTACTTTATCTTTTACTTAAATTTTATACATTAAAAATAAAATATAAATGGAAAAAATTAAAATTTTATAAGTTTTTATGAATTATTATAAAATATATACATATAATGAAATATATTCATGTTTTTGAATTAATTTTATGCCTTATCCCATTTTTAAAACTTTAATTCCATGATTTACACTTTATTGAGGTGGTAAATTTTATCAATATTGATATTCATAATGTCTAAAATAAAAGTGAAATATTAAAAAAAAATTGAAGCATATGACTCCAAATATGGAATATATTTTATCAAATTAAATTCTTATAAGTTTTATAAATTAATTTTAAAATAATCTGACAAATGCGATGAAAATTTATTTTTTAGCAAATTTGGTTTTAATACTAAATATTGACATGTATAAAAATTATATCAAATGTTGATCCTAATGGAATTAATTAATTTTTTTTAAATAAAATTGATCTTATATAACTTTTATACCAAATATAAAATATAATTAAGATTTTAAATTACTTTATTTGAAGAAATGAATAGTAGTTTTACAAAAATCAGTATTTTCCCAAATCAGAGAAAAATAAATATTTTTTGAAAACCCCTAAAAATATTCAACATAAGATAATATTAACATACTAATTTTAGGAAATGATAAAAATATCTCATAATAATATTTTAATATTTTTTCTTGATTTTTTTAAACTTGGTGTTTTGTGTATCGTAAGCTATCAATAAAAATTAAATCTATTTAAAGAGAAATATAAAATATTGGGGTGTTAAATTTTACCCCCTTAAAAGAATATCACCCTAAAAATTATATCAATATAATAAAAATAACTAAACATAATTATATATCATCACAACCTTAGGATCCCATGTATATTTGTTAATTTTATGATTTCACCAAAAAAATTGACCAAATGAGTGGTGTTGTTTCATAGAACTTTCTATCGATAATCCATAATATCCACTAACTATTACTCATATGATATATCTTTCTCTAGCTATATGACCTATGATTTTAGTAAATGTGAAGGATTGGTTATTTAATTCCTTGGGAGATATACACGGACCACATTTTGAATTTGAGAGAGATTTAATTGAAGTTCAAAGTCATAAACTAACATAATGATATGATCTAGAATTTTGAAGGGATCGATATATCTAGGTCTCTAATTTCCCTTAATTCCAAATATCATAACCTTATTCCAAGGATATATTAATATTAATACCCTATCATTAACTTAAAACTATAGATATCTCTAATGGTTTTCAGTTTAAGTTTTTTGTTCTCTCTTAACTGCCCTTATGTGTTATTGAATGGATTTAACCATATCAATCATTTCATCAGCTATATTAGGTCCTAAAATAATTATTTCTCCAACTACATCTCAATACATTAGAGTTATACACTTTCTTATATATAGGGAATAATAAGAATCCATTTAAAATCTAGAGTGAAAGCTATTGCAATAGGAAAAGTCTACCAAATTAAGGTTTTGATCCCAACAACCTTTTAAATTTATAAAGCATGTTATCAACATGTCTTCAAGAGTTTTAATATTCCTCTTAGATTGAATTTCATTCTAAGGATAATAAGCAGTACTAAATATCAGTTTTATATCTAGAACGAGATAAAGTCTTCTCTAGAACATCAAGGAAAACCATTGATCTTGATCTGATTCAATTGAGAGTTCTACTCTGTATAATCCGACAATATATTTAATATTTTACTGAGTAAGCTAATCAAGAGAGAAATCTTCTATAATAATGATAAAATGTACAAATTTTTTAACATGATCTACTATAACCTAAATATAATTATTCCCTTTAGATATTTTTGGAGTGTGATGATTAAATTCATGGTAATGTTTTCACATTTCCACTGTGGAATGGGTAATGGTTATAACATCCTCTTAGACATCTATCTCTTAAAATTAACTTTATAACACACCAGGCGGGATATGTACATTTTAAAAACCCTTTTGATGTTATCCCATAAATAGTACACTTTCATATCCCTGTATTACTTTTTTACTTATAAGATTAATTGAGAATAATGAACTATGAGCTTCATCGAGTAGCTTCTTATTAAATTATGGTATTTATGGTACACATACTTGGTTTCTGAACATTATCATTCTAGCATGATCATGGTTGAACTTGGAACATTCTTCACCTTCTTCTATAATTCTACATCTTCTTTTTATTCCTTATTAATACTATCATGGATGTATGGTTGAACATACATATAAGGAAGATAATATTTGTCCCATTTATTTAATTTTTCGAAATAAAACTTTTGTAAATCCATAATTATTGGATCTATTTCAATCCTCATTATGGGAAACCTTCTATGGTATTTATGAATCAATTTATCAGTCTCCTTGTTCACCTTCCAGGGGTGGTAATTTATTGAAATTCATAATATTTTATCAACTCCTACCATCTTATCTAATTCATATTAAATTATTTATTTGTAATTGAAAAATATAAACTTTTATGATCAGTATATTTTTCACACCTTTCACTATACATATAAATCATACATTCCATTAATGAGAAAATTATCACTGCCTACTCTAAATTATCAATCAAGAAATTATACTTGTTAATTTTCAATTGGAGAGAACCATAATCTTTCACCACATCATTTTTCATGAGTAATTATCTTGGTCCCTTATTTGATGGATCAATATATATCACAAACCCATCTCCATGGCATGGTAGTTTAAGCATAGGTTCACTAATGAACCTTCTTTTTAGTTCTTTGAAATTCTATTCATGTTATTTTATTAATAAGAGCATAAACCACTTATGATTTAACTTGGTGATTGGATTATATATTCATAATAAATATCTACCAAAACAATGGTAGTATCCATCCAACCTAAGAAAAATAAAAATCTTATTTACCGGGTTTTTTCTGGGTCATTTATCACGACCCGTTCCCTGAGGCCAGTGTCGCAACTACCCTAAGGCCACCTTACATAGGCCAGGGGCTGGCGACTATCACCGAAAGGCGTATTCCTTGAAACCGGGAAGGAACTGCCTTTATAACCCGTAAACACACACAACCAAGAACACCGAAAGATGCGATCACAAGTAAATTGTATATGAAACATGGTGTGTATAGTAACAAAAAAAAGGCTAGAATACAAGCCCAACTGGAAAGTATAAGGAAACTGAAAAGTAAAAGTAAACTGAAACAGCTGCTGTGAACACCTACCAAGGATCCTACCTGAAGGGTAAGTATAGATCTCGAACAGTCATCTCTGCGGTACGCCTCATCTATGGTCCACCTCCGAGCTACCTCCAGTCTTGGTACCCTCGTCCTTAGTCCGTGATGTTCGTCGTCTGCACCAAACATAACAAGGTGCGGGCATAGACCGTGCAGGGGTGAGTATAACGATACTCAGTAGGGACCCCAAGACCCCCCAAAGGTCTCTCAAAATCTAAAAAGGATAAACCACAAAACATGAAAACAACTGTCAGCCCTACTTAGGTATATGCGCATACATATACCTAAGTTATCAACTATACTCATCTCATTCATGAGGAAAAACAAGGCCCAAATCCATATCCCAAGGCTCAATTTTTGCACAAAGGAAGGAATACCATGAAGGTAAGACCACAAAGGTAAGTACCACAAAGGTAATGTCACACAGAAGAATACCACAAAGGTTTCACCAAGACGGAAAGTACCACATAGGTATTCCACACAGAAGAATACCACAAAGTAATCACCATGAAGGTAAGTACCACACAGGTATGACACACAGAAGAATACCACCAAGGTATCACCACAAAGGAAAGTACCACCTAGGTATGCCACACAGAAGAATACCACAAAGGTATCACCACGAAGGTAAGTACCACACAGGTACGCCACAAAGAAGAATACCACCAAGGTATCACCATGAAGGAAAGTACCGCACAGGTACCCCACACATAAAAATACCGCAAAGGTATCACCACGAAGGAAAGGACTCAGCTCACACTAGGTATAACTTAAGTACAGAAGTACAGATGATTATTTGAAGGATGGATCATCTTATTCTATTAAGTATCACTGCTTATGACCCACACAGGATCGATAGGTAACTAACCCCGGCTGACCCGCATAGGATCTGACCCACACATGATCTATATGTGCTGACCCACACAAGATCATTGAGCGCTGAACCACACAGGACATGACCTGCATAGGATTGATATGCGCTGACCCACACAGTATTGCTAAAATCTGGCCCACATAGGATCTGACCCACATAGGATCGGTATGCGCTGACCCACAAAGAATCGATGTTATTTCTTCATGTACATCCAACCACATGGTTCCCACACTAAGCTCGCTTAATTCCGAGAGGGTATACTCCTCAAGCCATTGGTCGACACTCCAAATGCCACGAATTCCCATGAAAAATTATCTCCAAGGTCCTTCATGTAAAAAGAGACCCAATGCAATTGACGGTGCGTTTATCGGACTCCTAGTCTGTAAGTTATTAGTGTTTCCATTCTGAGGGCCTGGTTTGATTCGGGGTTCGATCCAACCCGGACTACTCCAACATTATCCAAAACTCAAGTGGAGTATTTCAAAAGTATCATCTCAATCCATGGTTTATGTCACTGTAGACGGTTCATCAAACGGACGCTCGTAGCTCAAGATATGGCTGAAAGGGAAAAAAGGGGTCGAAGTTGGTCCGGGTCCGGTCCGACCTGGTCAGACTGCCCTACCCAACCCGGCTTGGGCCGACCCGACCTAGTTCTGGTCAACCCAGTCCGACCTGGCTCCGGCCCTGGGTCCAACCTGGCATGCTGGTTCCGGCCCACGACTGGTTGGATGGAAAGCCCTCTTTCGCGGCACGGTCGTGTGGCACGTCACCACCGACGGCCGGCTTGGTTGGCTGCCCCTCCGTCACTGCTATAGACTTACGCCTCGGCCCCTACATGTCTGGCGGTGTGGACGAACACTGCCACCGACGTCCAACGGCTGGCCGCTACGCTATCCGCTGCCCTCGCTCCGTCGCGGGCAATGGGTCGCGGCCTTCTTAAAATCCAGTGGCACAGATGTGTGCCGCCCTTCCTTCCTAGTGGTCAGCTAGGTGTCATCCACCGCCTCCTTCTGCAGGTCATTGCGGATTCTTTCCAAGCCCAAAAAATTAAACAATCGCATATTTTTTATCCTTGAATCGAGGGCTTTGCATCCATATATCATGCTCAGCAAAACTCTTTGTTTCCAGTGCCAATAAATATTTGGCATTGAGAATGGATGAAAAATGTTTCAAAAACAACAAAGGTTGGGGAGAGGTCGGGCTGTGTTTGTTCGGCCCACACCCTCTGTGTTAGAACGGTAGAAAGCGTCTTATTTTTTCTTAAATCAAGAAGAATATAAATATTATTAAATCTAGATGAACCTCAAGAATAGGGAAAGGAATAATCAAATAGCAATCCCTACAAGATACCCCGCAACATCCTCCCGCAAAGATGAAAGAATCGCGGGTCAACCCGTTAGTCAGTTGACCGCATTCTTCGTATAAATTCAAGAATGGGGAAGAGAAAGTCAAAAATGCCCAAATGAAAATAATCCCCTACCTCAATTTCATTGTAGATTGTCCGTGTTTGTGAAAGTGTCGGCATTCTTCGTCCCCCACAACTAGCCTCCAACGACGTCACTCATTTGTCGATCTCCGTTTTGGGGTTTCGGTGTCACTCGTCACCTCCCACTGGTACCAGCTCTATATTCCAATGGTTTGGCATCACTTCACTTTTTTAGCACTTCGTTGCTTGGCGAAGTAGTTCCAACACCTCTCCCTAAGCTCCATATAAATAGGAGAGGGGAAGGGTGTGCAATGTTCGTGGGATTAATGGAGACCCATTAATTAGGGACCTTACAAATTCCCCAACGGTGTGGTTACTTAGAATTGAATGGTCAAGCCATTTATTGGATTGAAACGTCGTCGGTCCCACCTTACCTCTTGTACTTTGGTGGATTAGAATAAAAATAAAATAATAAATTTATTTTATTTATTCTATTAAAAAGTTCCAAAAACTGACTTTTTCTCCAGACCTACTATGGTCAAAGTGAAGGTCTCTTTAAGAGAATATCAGCGATGCGAGTTCAATGGTGTCCTCAGATTTCAATTCTGAGCACCGGTTCAAATGTTACAAAACGCTGCCTGCGCATTTACTGAATGTACCCGAAAAAAGTTTGGAAAATTATTAACAGTCACCCTCGACCCGCACCGGTCGAGATTAGGCTCTGCCCAAGTGAAACACGCCCCAACTAACCCAATGGTAATCTCCGATTTCTAATCCTAGTTACTGTTTAAAATGTATGGATTTTACAACAAAATAATTGTCACTTAATTATTTTATTTACGGCCAAAAAATAACTTTCACTAGTGGCATGCGCCAGCCAAAGTTAGTATCTACCTAAATAAATCATTCCCTCATGAGTTCAGCGGTGGTATCGGATTTTCAATCCGATCTATCGTTTGTGACTTATAAGCATTTGAAAAGTAAAATAATTTATTTAATTATTTTATTTATGGGTATCCCATTTTTGGGTTTTCGCACAGGTGACTCGCACCAACTAAACTTAAGTCGCACCTAAGGTAAACCCGCCATCCTGAATGCAACGGTGCCCTCATATTTCTGATTCGAGTTACCTTTTAAGAGTTATTCTAATTTTTTAGGAAAACTACTTACGCGCGCTAATTAAAACTTAACCAGAATTTGATGGATCATTCTGGGCACTCCAGGCCACGGAATTGCATGCTGTAAGATTTTACGGCCTCTAAATAATTCCATATAATTAAAAAAAATACGTAATTTTTTGGGACATTACATTCTTCCCACCTTAGGGATTTATGTCCCTGAAAGCCACAACAAAGGAAAAACAACCAAAAGAGGGTACTAGGCATGAATCCGAGCCTACCGCTCCCATGTGATCTCCTGGTGGTTCTCGTGCTGCCAGCAAAAGCGCACCAGAGGTATCGACCGCCCATGAAGGACCTCCTACTGTCGATTCTCAATCTCTATTGGAACCTCCGTAAATGTCACCCCATCATCAAAGTCCAGCTCGTCGTGGTCGATGATGTGGGGTAGTTCATGCACGTATCTCCTCAGCTGGGATACGTTGAAGACGTCATGCACCCTCACCAACTATAGTGGAAGAGCCAAAAGGTATGCTACCTCACCTATGCTTCGAAGTATCAGAAAAGGACTGATAAACCTCAGTGATAACTTGCCGCCTCGGCCAAATCTTCATTGTCCCTATCGAGGAGATACTCGCAAGAAAACGTGGTCCCCCTCATGGAACTTAAGGGGCTCTGTATCCTGTCAGTATAAGACTTCTTCCAACTCTGTGCAGTCTTCACTTGCTGACAAGTGAGACATCATGATACAAACTCTACCATTGCTTTATTCATCTCTAGCCACTAGTACTAATGCTGGAGGTCCTGGCATATCTTCACCGCTCCAGGATGTATAGCTAGAAGGGACGTATGGAACTCCCTCAACACCTCCTCCCAAAGCATCATCGGTACCATGGTATGTTCTCTGAAGAGGAAGATGTGCTCCCCATCTTCAGAAAATCTATTAGGTGTCTGCCCTGAGGATATCTGAGCATGTCGAGCCTCGCATTCAATTACCCCATGTTGTGCCTCCTAAATTCACTGAAAGATTGGGGGAGTGACGGCCATAGAATGAAGGTAAGCTGCTCCATCTCTATCCACGAAGAATATCTGCAGTGCGACTAGCTGCTATGATGGATCACTCAGCAGCTGCTGACCAAACCTCTTGCTGAGTGTGTCTGTTATCACGTTCCCCTTCCTAAGAGTAAATATTATCAGAAATTCATAGTCCTGGAGGAACTCTATCCATCGTCTTTGTCTCAACTTCTGAAATCTCTGTTGACACTTCTCTATCCACACGAAAGGCTCCTCCTTCTTCGTTAATGATGACAAGGTTGCTACTACCCTGTATAAGTATGGTCTAAAACTCTGGTAGTACCCAGCCAAACCAGATGTCCCTATCCCTATGGGAAGGTAATCCTAGAAACATCTTTTGAAAATATATCTCCATGATCTGCCACTCCTATTTGGAACTCAAAACTCCTGCTGCCACGAGGGTAAGTCTAGCCAACTCAAGAGTGATTGGCTGCACCCTCCTATGCATGAGTTTATCCTGTGCTACCTAGGTTTCCTTTTTCAACGAATAAGGAAAACCTCATCCCAATGTTATAGATAAACCACAACCTTTTTTCCTAATACAGTCAATCTGGCTATGAATTGTGGATGTGAAGTCATACCCAAACTAACGTTGTAAGGCCTCGACATTTCTAGTAAGAGGTTCCAACCGAAACTCTTGCCTCAAGGGCCAGATCACACTGTCGGAGTAAGTGTGATTATTGAGTCCCCTCCCAAAGGTATCTCCAGACGTGAGGGTCAAGTCAATGGTTTAACCAGAATCCCTTGGTCTTGGACAATATTCATGGAATGAAGGAATTATTGGAACCTATGTCTATTGATACGACAACTAGTGGTAGACACAGACCGTACCTTGAATCATTCCTAGAGACCTTGGGTCTCATTCCTTGACTGCATGTAGCTACTCTCTTCCCCTGTCCTCCAACTCCCTAAGCCTGGTGAGGACCACAAAAAGGGGGGTGGTTGTAACATGTTGAAAAGTACACCACCTTATGCTTTCCTCCTAACTCTGCTTCCACATCTGTTGCCCTGCAAATTCATCTATCCCTAACACTTCTTCTTTCCAAAACATTTTACATGCCCAAGTCTCTAAGATTGGCGCTAGTTTCCTGCTTTCCCACTACGAACATTCACTGGTTGTATCCACTCATCCAAATAACATTCAACCACAAAGGTTCTCTCTAGAACCCTAACACAAGTAGGAATGCATAGAGTAAAAGTGTTGGCTTGGATGTCCTTAAACACACCTACCTCGGAAGTCTGAGCCTTGAACACTGATTGTATCATATTCATCGAGTACCAGGAATGGTCGGAATTCCTCGATGAATACTCAGCTACGACATGTCGTCCTTTTGAAGCTGTAGAAGCTCTAGGGAACTCTCATCCACCTCCTCAAGCCATTCCTCAGCTGCCTGTGAGTCGGGATCTCCTCAAAACCTGAGGGTTATATGATTCTAAATCATGCGCAAGGAACTAATCCTATATGTGTCCTATACCGGTACCACCAGTTGTAATTGTTGACCAACGAGCAGTGATATAGCTGGCACACTACCCGAAGGTACCATCCCGGGAAACGGTCCACGTACCGAAGACTCATCATTATGCAGACCATCCTTTTGGTCACTCACTGGAAAACACTAGAAGCTAAGGTCACCATCTTCTCTACTGGTGTCTCAACTAGGCGAAAAACTCTTGCAACTGCCTCCAGCCAGCCCTCAACTACATGGGAATTTGTCTCACCTCGGAACCTCGAAGGCCTCTGCCACTGGAACTCATGAAACCGCTTAGTCGACATGCACTATCCGACAGTGCAGCTGGTGGTAATTGCTACCCAATGGGTGGTGGTGCTGCTGGAACACCACCTGAAGGTACCAACATAGTAAGAGGGTCCTACACCAGAGCCTCATCACTCGGTGGGCCGTCATCATGTACTCTCTCAGGAATCATAGTTGGATGTATACGTAGCGGCATCATGATAAGGAATATGTGCTCCACGGTCATTAAGTTATACCTGGTGATCTAACTCAAGAAAACACAAGAAAACTATTCAAAACACACACGCAATAAGTGTTTTCATGCACTGAGTCAGAAATCAGAAGTCAGGGTCCTGGTGTATGGATACATTGGCCGCAGCACCAACATTGGATTACCTAAACTGATAAGAATACTCACTACACATAACACTATTATCGTTAAAAAATCTGAGTCTAATGTTCTACGGTAGAACCGACTCCTCTGATACCAATTTGTCATGACTCATTCCCTGAGGCACGTTCCGAGACTATCCCAAGGCCACCTTCCATAGGCCAGGAGCTGGCGACTAGAACTGAAAGGTGTATTCTCTGAAACCAAGAAGGAATTGTCTTTATAAACTGTAAAAACACACAACCAAGCACATAGAAAGATACGAACACAAGTAAACTGTATAGTAAACATTGTGTGTACATTAAGAAAAAAAGGGCTGAATACAAGCCCAACTAGAAAGTACAAGGAAACTGAAAGGTACAAGTAAACTGAAATATCTCCTATGAACACCCGCCAAAGATCCTACCTGAAGGGTAGGTACAGCTCTCGAATGGTCACCTCTACGGTGCACCTCATCTATGGTCCAACTCTGAGCTACCCCCAGTCCAGGTACCCTTGTCCTTAGTCAGTGTTGTCCGTTGTCTATACCAAACACAACAGGGTGCGGGCGTAGCCCATGCAGGTATGAGTATAACGATACTCAGTAGAGACCCTGAGACCCCCAAAAGGTCTCTCAAAATCCACAAAGGATAAACCACAATGCATAAAAACAACTGTCAGGCCTACTTAGGTATATTCTCATACATATACCTAAGTTACCAAGTATACCCATCTCATTCATGAGGAAACACAAGGCCCAAATACATAGCCCAAGGCTCAACTGTTTAACAAAGGAAGGAATAACATGAAGGTAACACCACAAAGGTAACACCACAAAGGTAAGTACCACAAAGGTAACACCACACAGAAGAATATCACAAAGGTTTCACCATGAAGGAAAGTACCATAAAGGTACACCACAAAGAAGAATATCACAAAGTTGTCACCACGAAGGTAAGTGCCACACTGGTACGCCACACAGAAGAATAACACCAAGGTATCACCACGAAGGAAAGTACCACATAGGTATGCCACACAGAAGAATACGAAAAAGGTATCACCACAAAGGTAAGTACCACATAGGTACGCCACACAGAAGAATACCACCAAGGTATCACCGCGAAGGAAAGTACCACACAGGTACTCCACACAGAAGAATACCACAAAGGTATCACCACGAAGGTAAGGACTCAGATCACACAAGGTATAACTTATGTACCGAAGTACAGATGATTAGTCAAAGTCTAGATCTTCTTATTATATTAAGTAACACTACTTCTGACCCACATAGGATCGATAGGTAACTAACCCCTGCCGACCCACAGAGGATCTGACCCACACAGGATCAATATGCGCTGACCCACACAGGATCGTTGAGCACTAACCCACATAGGATCGACATGCGCTGACCCACACAGGATCATTGAGCGCTGACCCACACAGCATCTGACCCACACAGGATCAGTATGTGCTGACCCATACAAGATCAATGTTCTTTCTTCACCTACAACTAGCATAGGGTTCCTGCTCTAAGCTCACTTGATTCCGGTAGGGTCTCCTCCTCAAGCCACAGTTCGATACTCCAACTCCCATGAAGTCCCACGAAGAAGTATCTCAAAGGTATGTCACATCAAAAGGGACCTAATGCAACTGAAGGTGCGTCAATCGGACGCCCGGTCTGTAAGTTATTAGTGTTTCTGCTCTGAGGGCCCGGTTGGATTTGGGGTTCAATCCAACCTATTCATACTAAACTTTATCCAAAACTCAATTGGATGATTCCAAAAGGACTATCCCGATCCAAGGTTTTCTTCACAGCAGACGGTTCATCAAACGGACACCCGTAGCTCAAGATATGGCCGAAAGAGGAAAAAGGGTTCGAATTTGGTCTGGGTCTGGTCCGACCCGGCCCGACCCGGTCCGGTTATGGTCGCCCAGCCCAACCCGAGTCCGGAATTGGGTCTGACCCGGCCCGCTGGGTTCGGCCCGGCCCGTGGCTGGCAGGATGGCCAGCCCTCCTTCACGGCGCCGTCGTGCGCCGCGCCACCAACGGCGACCGGCTTGGTCAGCCACCCCTCCATTGCCACCGCGGCCTTAAGTCGCGGCACCTGCACGTCGGGAAGCCGCTACGCTGGCCACCTCCCTCACTCTGCCACGGATGATGGGTCGTGACCCTCTCATCAACCGGTGGTGTGGCTGCACGCCTCCCTTTCTTCCTCGCGGCCAGCCAGCTGCCGACCGCCGCCTCCTTCCGTGAGTCATTTCGGATTCATTCAAAGCCCAAAAAATTAAATGATCACATATTTGTGATCCTTGCGTCGAGGGATTCGCGTACATATATTGTGCCCATCAAAACTCTGTGTTTCCTGTGCCAATAAATATTTGGTGTTGAGAACGGATGAAGAACGCATCAAAAACCACAAAGGTTGCGGAGAGGTCGGGCCGTGTTCGTTAGGCCCGCACCCTCTGCGTTAGAATGGTAGTAAGAGGCTTACTTTTTCTTGAATCAAGAAGAATATAAATATTCTTAAATCTAGATGAACATTAAGAACAGGGAAAGAAATAATCAAATAACAATCCCTACAAGATACCCCACAACATCCTCCTGCAAAGACGAAGGAATCACGGGTCAACCCCTTAGTCGGTTGACATCATTCTTCATATAAATTCAAGAATGGGGAAGAGGAAGTCAAAAATGCCCAAATGAAAACAATACCCTACCGCAAGTTCTTTGGAGAGTGTCCGCGTTTGAGGAAGTTTCGGCATTCATCGTCTCCCGCAACTAGCCTCCAACGACATCACTCATTCGTCGATCTCCGGTTCGGGTTTTCGGTGTCACTCATCACCTCCTACTGGTATTGGCTCCATCCTCAAAGGGTTTGGCGTCACTGCACTTTGTCAGCACTTCGTTGCTTGGTAAAGCAATGCTAACACCTCTCCCCAAGCTCTATATAAATAGGAGAGTGGAAGGGTGTGCAATGTTCGTGGGATTAATGGAGGCCCATTAATTAGGAACCTTCCTAATTCCCCAATGGTGCGGTTAATTAGAATTGAAAGGTTAATCCATTTATTGGCTTGACACATCGCCAGTCCCACCTTACCTCTTGTCCGTTGGAGGATTAGAATAAAAATAAAATAATAAAGTTATTTTTTTTATTCTATTAAAAAGTTCCAAAAAGTAACTTTTTCTCCATACCTACTACGGTCGAAGTGAAGGTGTCCTTAAGCGAATATCAGCGATGCGAGTTCAACAGTGTCCTCGAATTTCAATTCCATGCAATGGTTTAAAAGTTACACAACGCTGCTTGTGTGTTTACTGAATGTACCAAAAAAAAAGTTTGGAAAATTATTAACTGTCACCCTTGAACCGCGTCGGTTGAGGTTAGGCTCTGCCCAAGTGAAACACGCCCTAACGAACCCAACGGTACTCTCATTTTTATAATCCAAGTTATAGTTTAAAAGTTATGGATTTTACAATAAAATAATTTTTACTTAATTATTTTATTTACGGGCAAAAACTAACTTTCATTGGTGGCACGCGCAGGCCAAAGTTAGTATCTTCTTAAATAAAGAATTCCCTCACGTGTTCAGTGGTTGTCTCAGATTTTAAATCTGAGCTACCGTTTGTGAGTTATAAGCATTTGAAAAATAAAATAATTTATTTAATTATTTTATTTATGGTTATGCCATTTTTGGTTTTCTTACTGGAGGCCCGCACCGACTAAACTTAAGTCGCGCCTACAGTAAACCTACCATCCTGAATGCAACGGTGCCCTCATATTTTTAATCTGAGTTACCATTTCAGAGTTATTTCACTTTTTCAGGAAAACTGTTTACGCGCGCTAATTAAAACTTAACCAGACTTCGACGGATCATTTCGGGCACCCCGGGCCTCGGAATTGCGAGCCGTCAGATTTCAAGGTCTCAAAATAATTCCATATAATTAAAAAAATTATACAAAATTTCCGAGACATTACATCATTTCTAAAAAACTTATATATTTTAAGGATCTACTAATATAACCACACTTGAGATTATATGACCCATGAATGAGACTTTCTAAAACCAAAATTCACACTTGATAAATTTAACATAAAAAATTACTTCTTTAGAGTCTTCAGTACAATTCTCAAATATTCTTCATTCTCATCCTTGTTATAGGAATATATAAGGATATATTCTATAAAAACTATCAAAAACTGATCAAGGTAATATAAATTGACTTAATTCATTAAATCTATGAATATAACAGGATCATTGGTAAGTCCAAATGTCATTACTATAAATTCATGATGAAGTACCTCATACAGAAGGTTATCTTGAGAATATCTTCCTTTGACCTTAGTTAATAATATCTTGATTGGAGATAAATATTTTAAAAATATTGAGCTCCTTTTAATTGATCAAATAGAATAATAATATGGGGTAAATAATACTTGTTCTTAACAATGATTTTGTTAAGTTTCTAATAGTCAATAAAATGTTGCATTGACCAACATTTCTTCTTAATACATAGAATTTGTGCACCACATAGTGATGCATTGAGCCAAATGAATACCTTAACTAGATTATCCTATATTTTCTTATTAAATTCCTAGAACTCAATTGGGTCCATTATATATGGATTATTTGAAATAGGAGTACCACCAAGTATGAGTTCTATTGAAAGCACAACCTTATAGTTCGAGGGAATATTGGGAAACTCTTCTAGTAATATATCATAAAAATACATTATAATAGTTATATATTTAGTTTTGAGTTTCTCCCAAACCATTTGAGATAAATATCTCTCTTGAATATGTAGTAAAATCCATATAATGGAAGTGATTTTCATTGGGAGTTCAGGTTCTTCCTTAAACCAAAAGACTATAATAGTTTTATTTGGAATATCAAATGTAACTTCCATTACTCAAATATTTATATGGGATATATACTAATAGATTCAATCCATGACCAAAAATATATAAAATTCAACTAGAGGAAGAATAAAAATATTTTTAGGATGTAGACTCCCATAAACATCTATTGGAGATGAGCTATAGACTTAAAATGATATCATCCAACCACTAAGATATTTAACTACCAACTCAACATTTAATCAATAAGGTGTTGAAGTGATAATATTATAAAATTATTAAAATATAAAATATTAAGTATAACCTCAATAAAATAAAACATTTTCACTTCTAGAGTGGATGATAAGAGTACCTTTCACCACATCACTAGGAACTTCCACTTCAACTATAGTAATTTCATATTCTTATCCTTCTCACCTCAGCTTCTTATTTGGTAAGTTCCCTGGATTATTGGGGAGCTAATTTGAATAATTCCACATATATTTATATTTGAATCATTGGATAGTATTGATTTCATTATTTTCCTTGAATTCATTATCTTGATGACCCTTATCTCTATAATTTTAGAAAATTCCCATGCCCTTTAATCATTTTCCAATATGTTATACTCTACAATTTTTATATGATAGAAACTTATTAATTCCCTTATTATTTTTCTATGTATTCACTTTTTATGTATAGTCATCTAACCTCTTATTATCTTTATTTAAATTTAATGTTTAAGATATAGACAATTTCATCTCCATCATAATGAAACTGAATACTTTATTATAATATTATGAAAACATTTGAGAAGCAAGTTCCCATTATGGATTCATCTGAATCCCATCAAATAAATAGTTAATATTTCTTTCTATATTAGGTATGTTGTTTAAAGCCTATGTGGATAATATTGTGATGTTAACCTCATACTCTACCACAAATGTTTCTTCATTCTTCTTTAAATTGAGGAACCTCTTCTCTATTTCAACTTGTTGTTCTTGAGGGAAGTATTTATCAAATAATATCACATTAAATGTTATATATTCAAAGATTTATATTTCTTCCACCACTTTAGTGTTTTGGATCAATGACCAACATTGATCGTTATATCCTTTAAAACAATACACTGCCAAAATAACCATTTCACATTCATTACATCCCAATGCCAGGATATCTTTTCAATAGACTTATGCTATTGTTTAGTTACTAATGGATTTGTAGTTATATTAAAATTTAACAGATTTTTTGGCATGAAGAGATCCAACATTGGTAAATAATGTTGTGGAATAATAGGTTTCTCTATACAGGAAAGTTTATTCATCCTATATTGGGTAAGATATCCTAATATGGATATGATATACTCAATTCCAACACAATCTATATTGGTTTTCTTGGCAGGGGGATCCCTACCCTATCTACAAGTGTTGATTCCCTTTCCTCCATTAGGCTTAATTACTAAATAATGTCACACATGGATCTATCACATAATCATAATGAATATTGATACATAAAATAAAAATCCCTTTAATGGTAAAAGTGATCAAATACTATAAGGGGAAATCTTAATTCTCATGTTAGCTGTGTTTATTTAAAATCTAGTTCCCAAGGGTTCAAATAAACTTTCTCCAATACAAACTATAGAAACCCAAACTCCATTAGCATAGATATGGTATCTTATTTATTACATTGTACAATATAAGAGGGATATAAACATGCCATATTGATTGGTTTATTGGTATTTATAAATTAGATAAATACATAATTTATAGACTAAATTTGAAATACAAAATATAAATCATAAGAAACATTCTCACATCCTTGATATTATTCATAATATACTTCTTCATATCCTAGGAAAAGGAAAAAAATAAATTTTGATCACAGATACATAGTAATGGTTATGTATAGAAGAGGATATCATTAGTAAATAAGTAATAATCAATATGGAAAGGTAAATAACAAAAAAACACACCATTTAATCAATAACCTGAAAAAAACACATTTCTGGATAATATCAATTTATAAATCTCATAGATAATAATTAAAAAATTATCAATCAAGAAATTGATTAATATTGGACTTCATGATCTCATATATCAATATTAAATTAACATAGAATCCTTCTTCCATGATAGTTTAATTAATGGGTAAGTATACACCAATAACCCATTTAATAAGGATAGCTAACTATTTTATCTCATGAGACCTATTGATGTATCAAGGAGATATCTAAAACTAGTCCTTTCCCAATAATTCATGTCCAATGCAGTCTTCATATATTGAATGATCAATTTAATTCATAAACAACATACCTTATCAACAAATATATATATTGAGAAAATGATATGAAATATCAATATTTTCTCAGTCAACAAAATAACATTAATAGTAAAACACCGTATCTAGAAATGTTAAATAGTTTAGATAATAATCATATCTGTGATACAAATGTTATGGATATTTAAGAGAAATTTAATATCCAATGTAAAATTATCATATGAAAGTTAATGTTTCAAAATTAAGTTAATAACCAAAAAATAAATAATAGATAAATCATGACCATCAATTCATTAAAAATATAAGTTTAGTAATAAATTCATGTTTTTGGAGAATAAAATAAATTGGATTAGAAACATTAAAATAACTTTTCATAAAATATTTATAATTATTAGACCATTGAAAATTTGTAGAAGAATATAAATACCATAAAATGGTTATGATGGTCAGAAAGTCTCTTATCACCAAATACATTAAAAAACATTCCTTTTGTATTTTTGTAAAGAAATATAAAAATGGATTTTTAAAAATATTTTAGAAATGTTACTTTAAAATGGTTAAAATTTATAAAATAAAATAAGATTCACATGATAAATAATTTTAGTAAATAAAAACTATAATTTTAAAACAATTTTTAAAAATATGTACATAAAAGAAAAATATACCCAATCAAAATAAGATATAACAATTTTATTTATTTAAAAAAAATATTTTCTTAATTTAAGTGCCAAAAATTAATTAGTAAATATTAAAAATCATTAAATATTTAAAGGATAATAAAATATATGGGGTTTATAAAGTATATATTATAATATTCCATCAATGAAAATAAGATTAATTCAAAAAAAATTGGGATTGTAAAATAAATTATTACCTCTTTAGTAACTTTTAAATTATAAATCCATGAAATAATAAACTTGAATTGAAACATTAACCATCGTGAATAAATATATATTCATGTTAAAAATATGTAAAATGTGTAGTAAATATTCCACATAAAAATAAATAGGTGCATAATACCAAATATGTCTCAATGGAGTGAGAATTGAGATAAAATTCCTTACCTCAAGTTCAATTTGCCTCAGATGTTACTTTAACCTCATGTATAATAAATTTTAATTTATTATAATTATATTAATGAATAATTTAAAAAATTATAATATCATATATGATCTACTTATAAAATTTCAACACCTAGTTATTAATAATTCCTTATTAAAATCATTATTTTTGGATGTTAACGGTTTCATTTTTCAGGAGAGATTTGGTTCAGTAGTTACTATCCTTGTATGATGATTATGGTTTCATCATATATAAAATTTTAATATTGATATAAATATCATATATATTCAATATATATAATTTATTTTATCCATAAAATGATGAGAAAAAAAATCACGGTTCATGGAAACAGTAGATTATACTTACGCATGAATGATGTTTTCACTTTTTGATATATGGTAAAAAAGAAAAGTCATAAATAATTTACCTTAATATAATAATTATTATATCATATATATCATATATATTCATTAAATTTATCCATATTTCTATCCATGTAAATAATAAATGAAAAACGGATCACATCGCTTACTAGAAGTGGTATTCCACATGTACGCATGGGAAATGTTATCATCTTCCAATAGATTGGAAGGTAAGAAGGTTGATATTATATTATAAATTAATGAGTAAAATTATTTCGTAAATATAATATATATTCATTAGTTCCATATTTATAACCATCCAAGTAAATTGGTGATGAAAATTGAATTACACCACTATGTGGAGATGGTAAGTTGTGCGTACACACGAGCAATGTTTTCGCTTTCCGTAGGATAAACAAGAGGTGAAAATGGTATTACCATAATCATAATACCATATTTTTATATTTATGTTAAATTATTTATTGTTTATGTATGGTCAAAACATAATTATATTAAGTAGGACAAGAAATCAACTTGAATGTATCGGTAAAGACAGTTGTCTATTCTTCGGTAGACTTCCTTTAGATTCCTTCTTAAGGAACATTGAAATAATATTTTAGGAATAATAAAAAAACTAATTATTATATAAAAAATTTTAGAATATAATTTGGCTCGGTATTTTCATGATATTTGGATGAATAAGGTGTAAATAAAAGAGATAAGGGATTCTCTTTTATAAATGTGGGGGGAGGCTCTCTTCTAATTTTTCAAAATTTCAAAATATATATAAGTAATATTTATTGAAAGTGGTTCATAAATGACATATATTATAATATAATGATTATATTTTCATAATATAATCATACAATCAAGTTTCTATAGGTTTATATTTCATTTTAGACCATGTTTTTTTAATAACCACATTATTAACCATTTTTAACCTTAACCACGGTAACAACTATTTCAATATTAAAGGGATATAATTTTACTTATAAGGTGAAAATTGGATCATAAATTGCTAATGGATGAAATTTTGGACCATATATTATCTCCCTTTTCCTATTTAAACATTTTTATGATTTTTATATAATTTATTAAAATAGAATTTTCAAAAAATATCATTCTTTTCATTTTTGACATTATTTATTATATTTGACATTAAAGACATAGAAATTCAAATATAAAGATTTCACACATCCCTAATAATTTATATTTTGTATAAAATTCATTAATAACTATAACAAACCAGAAAAATAATGCTTTTAGAGTTTTTAAAATTGTTTACATAATCTTTCTAATGCTTCCATGATCATTATATCACTGTTATGTAATCATTTAAGCTAATTATTTAATCTCTAAAAATTTTAAAAAAAATTAAGCTGATAAAAAAATTAATTAATATTTAAAATAATCATTTATAACCAAAAATAATATTTTACCCTTATTACCAAATATTATAGATATTAAATGCAATAAAGTGGCTTTTTGACTTTTTCTTTTTCTTAAAAATTAAAAAGGGTCAAAATCAAAGCTAAATTAAGCATAAAGGTCATATTATCTGATTTTATATTATTATAAATTAAATAAAATGATATAATTAAATTACTTAAAGTGTTTTATTGGATTTTTAGACTTATCACATTAGTTTTTATCCCTAATTACATAATCTACCTTTTACTGAGGAGATAAATTTTACCACTATTATTATTCATAATGTATAAAAATAAATGATAAATATTTAAGAAATTTGAAAATGATTATTCAAATAATGAAATCCATTTTATAAATTCAATTCCTATAAATTTTATAAATTAATTTTTAAATAAACATGAAAAATGTGAAGAAAAACTCTTTTCCAAAAAAATGTGTTTTTAATCCTAAAAATAGACTTATTTTAGAATTATGTAAAATAATAAACCTAATGGAATTAATAAAATTATTTTAATGAAAATACATTTTATATAACTTTAATATTAAATCCAAAATATAATGAAGCATTTGAATAACTTGATTTGAAGAAAAGTAATAAAAATTTTACAAAAAACAATATTGTTCACTATTCTCTAAAAAAATAAGCATTTTTTTGAAAAAACCCAAAATAAAATATTATACTTAAGATAATACTAACATTATGATTTCAAAAAAATGATAAAACTATCTCATAATAATATTTCAATGGGTATTTTTGGTTCATTTAAACTTGGTGTTTCATGTACTGCAGGCTATCGAAGAAATTAAATTTATTTAAAGAGAAATATAAAATCTTGGGGTGTTACAAGAACAACACCCCTACTATTTATAGACAAAGTATCCACCATTTATCTTAATATGAATATCATAACTTATTTATCTTTATTAAATGTTTTTTATTTTGGATTCGGATTTGGATCACTACAAGTATCCATGTTAGATAAGAATCCTTTAAAAATACGAATTTTTAAACACATAGAAAATCTGACGATATTGAGATTTTAATAATGTAGTAAAGAAAATCCTAGCTCACTAGTGAATGGAATGATTCTCTCGACTCTAAATCCTTTATTTGTTTGAAAACATGTTAAACACAACTTCTAATATGATCTTCAAGTCTTTTTCACTAGATGCTTCGAGATCGGTCTATTTCACTTCCATGATGAAGTCTCTCATAGCGTCAGACCTTCTTCTCATATGGATATTCCTCATACTATTCTCTCTTAGTAAGTCTTTAAAATATTGGTATCTTGTGGTATCATCTATGATGGATGTTGGAAGTAGTGTCACGACCCGTCCTCGGGGCCTGTGCCGTGACTACCCCAAGCCCGCCTTCCATAGGCCAGGGGATGGCGACTAGCACCAAGGCGTAATTCCCGGTAAAAAGGGAAGGCAATGCCTTTGTAAAGTAAACAAACACCATAGAGCAAGCAAGAAGTAGAAGTAAACACTAAGTAAAAATTGGGTACAACAGTAAGTGTGGAAAAGTAAGTGGGCCAAAATACAAACCCAAACTGAATGTAAAGTACAACTGGAAAGGGAAAACAGCAACTGAAAGTAAAGCCGAAAAGTCGAGCCGTCCACTAGAAGTCCCACCTGAAGGGTGAGTAAATATAGCCTCCACAGCTCCTCGGGTCTAGCCGTCCGCTCCGAGTACATCCCACCCAGTGGTCCGCCTCCAGGTACCGTCCTGCCCCGCAAGCCTCAACCACGATCAGCGCTGTCTGTCGTCTGCAACCAACAAAATGTAGTGTGGGAATAGACTGTGCTGGGGTGAGTATAAGCTACTCAGTAGGGACCCCGAGACCCCTGAAGGTCTCCCAGAATCCACAAAGGATAATCCACAAAGGAAAGATACAATCAATAAGTAACATCCGACACTGCTTAGGTATATGCCCATACATATACCTAAGTCGTCAATTCCAGTTCAGCTCCAACATCCGAGCCCAAGTACAACCCAGTCCACACAGGAAAATGTAAATCGTTCCACATAGGAAATCACAACCCAATCCACACAGGAAAGCATAACGTAATCCACACAGGATATTAAGTCAAGATTCAGCTCACATAGGTATACTTCTTCGTATGATGATTGAGATGATCAGATATTTCCATTGATTCATCTAAGCCATTGGACCCACAAAGGATCGATAGGTACTAACCCCCGCAATGACCCACAAAGGATCTGACCCACACAGGATCGATAGGTAACTAACCCCCACAATGACCCACACAGGATCAGACCCACATAGGATCTATAGGCGCCGGCCCACACAGGACCACTAAGCGCTGACCCACACAGGATATGACCCAAACAGGATCAGTAGCACCGATCCACGTAGGATCGCTGAGTGCTGTAGTCGTCGACGTCGAATTCACTGAGGATCTATGTACAGTCGTCGTCGTCGTCGCAGTCGCAGCCAGCTCTAGGGTTCCCGCACACAGCAAGCTCGTTCGAGAGGGTCCGCTCCATGAGCCGAGGGTCTGATACATCAACTGACACATAGTCTGGAGTTGATGTATCCAAAAGTTTCGTATCGTCAATAGGAACTCAACATCACAGACGGCGCGTCAATTGGACGCCCGGTCTGGAAGTTATTGGTTTTTTCGTCTGAGGGGCCCGGTTGGTTTTTAAGTCAAAACCAACCCGACCATACTCCAATTACGTCCAAACCTTGAGAGGAGTAAGCCAAAAGGTCCGTATTATTTATAAGAATCCATCAAAGTCGATGTCACATCAATCGGACGTCCGGAGTTCAAATTATAAGTGTTTCCGCTCTGAGGGCCCAGTTGGTTTCGTGTACAAACCAACTCGGCCGAACCCAAAGTTCTCCAAAACCTTGAGTTCGATATACTGAAACTACCATCTCGATCCAAGGATCGCATCACAACTGACGGTGCATCGATCAGAAGCTCATAGCTCAAATTATGGGCAATGGACCGAAACAGGTTCGGTATTAAGGGGTTCGGGCCCGGTCCAACCCGGCCCGATACCCCCAGGGTCGGCTTGAACCGGCTAGACCCGAACTGGGTCTGGGTCTGGCCTGCTTGGGCACGGCCAGGCCCGGATGGAGCGGCCCAGCCCGGTCTGGCGGACCGGCCAGGGCAGCCGGCCCGGCGCGCGGCGCATTGGCGCGCTGGCCAGGGGCTCGGCCGAACGGCCGATCCGTTCAGATGCGGGGGGCGTTTCCCCTGCGTTAAGAAACTGTGGCCCCTTAATGGGTTCGCTCACATCCAGCCAGCCGGGGGGTTTTGAACCCCCAGTTCTTCCATGGTCTGGCCAGCCCGCTCCGTCCGGCCGGCTTCTGCAGCCACGGGACAGGCAAGGCCGGTCCCCCTGCTCCGACACCGGCGTCCCGATTCCGGCCGCCGGTTCCGCTGCTCCATCGCGGCTTAAGCCGCATCCTTGGTCCTTCCGGCGCGGTGCGACGGCACCGCACCCCTCCGCCGCGGCCCCGCTCCGGCCGCGGTGTCTTCGGTTTCTTTTTGGCGCGACGCGATGGCGCCGCGGCTTGGTTCCATTCTCAAATGCATGGCGCGATGGCATCGCGCATTCCTTGCTGCTCGTTCCCGCGTGGTGCGACGGAACCGCGTTACTTACCCTCGAACCACAACAACAAAATAATAATAAGGGAGGAGGGTTGGCCGTGTTTGTATGGTCTGGCCCCCTCCCGTTAAACGATATCAAGTGGTCCAAAAGAACGGGGTTAAATGACAGAAGATTTCACAAATTAAAACACATAACCCCTACCTCAACGTTGTCGTCGAACTAGCGTGCGTCGCGAATTAACCGTCGCAGAAGAAAAGGATCACCGCGGAAGAAGAGGATCGCCGCGAAAGAAGCGTCAAAGAAGGAACGTCGTTGGCGTTAGGTGATCTCTGAGGAAGGTGTCTCTCGCCGTTGTCCGCCATCGGAGGTTGGCGTTCTTCGTTGGCGGTGGTGCGTTCTTCGCGTTCTTCGTCGAAGAACGAAGAATCCTCTCTTTTTCTCCCAAAGTCTTAACAGAACACAAACCCAACCATAATAAAATAAGTCCTTCCCTTATTTTATTATCATAACAAAATAATTTGAAAATCAGAAGATAAGAAACAAACAATTAATTCAATGAATTAATTGTAGCGATTTAACTGCCCAATTTAATGAGGCGTTTCTTTACCAGAATAAACGCAATGTTTGACTTTCATTAAAAGGGGGGTTGCAGGTGCGTTACTTAGTAGGGAAGAAACGGTGGGGCTCATGCGGGCCCCACCTCAAAAATATCCTACCATGTGGGTAGGATATTTTGGGTCCCACCTTATCCGCTCAACTTAGGTTAATCCGCCTTAAGTGAAATAAAATAAATTGTCGGACCGCTTTATTTTATTTCTTAACTTAACCCCACAAATTAAAAACCACACCCGAGCAAACACAACTCCGAAAAAGGTGTTTCTAAGCAATTATCGGTGCTGTGATTCCATTGGTGCCCTTGGAATTCGATTCCGAGCACCGGTTTAAAATTTAGAAAAACCCGCTCGTTCGTTCACTGAACGTACCCGAGCTAAACTTCGGAAAATGATTCCGGGCACACCGGGCCTCGGAATCAGGTACCGTCAGAAAATGAGTTCTTGTAAAATTACAAAGAAAATTAAGAAAAAAATTTCCTTGAATTTTACGGGTCTTTATAAGTAGAACTCCACAGTAGTGTTGGTATCATCAGGCTAGCAGTAGTAGAATAAATGGTGGTAACATGAGTGGGAATCGGTAGCACTGTGACTATACGGTAGGTATCATATATGTATAGTGGTAGAATGTTTCTATATTGACAATAGGAGACTCATAAATCTATATAAATGGTTTAAATATAAGTATTATAAGCTTTAGCAATAGCAAGTTTCCATCATGACGGTAGTACATGGAAACTAGAGATAGCAGAGTCAGCAGTAGGAGTTGGTGGTAATAAATCCTTCTACTTTTTAGGGTCCATTATTTATAAAATTGTTCATGTTAGTATATAATGTCCATCCATGGTGATATTTTCCTTTTTGGTGTATTTTTGGATCATAATAGTGCTTCAACAGTGGAGGTGAGGGCATTCTTGGTGATATTTCTCTTTACCCTTACACAATTTGTGCTACGTAATAATGTTACACTTATGTAGCCTTTTAATTCCTTGGATTACCCATTCATAGAAGAGGGTTTTCCATTATGTGACCTATCTTACACATATTAAACCAAAAGAAATTAGGAATTATCCTTACATACATTACCTCTAACCTTTACATTACCTTTGAAATATTGGGACTACCTTTATGTAGCCTTATATTTCCCCTTACATAGCATTTGGAAACCATAGTTTACCTTTACACTTATATTCTTTACCTTTATATAGAATAAAACTTACCTTTATGTTGCATTTGAAATGGATCACATACCCTTATGCAATGCATGAAGTACCATTATATATTACTTTTGGCCTTTATGTATCCCCTTGACAATTATGCAATGTGTTAAATTAGGGCACTTAACCTTATGAAATACTAAAATCAAAAAATGCATTTACATAGAACCATTTTTACCTTTACGCAGCTCTATAAATTCCCTTTGCATAAGGTTAAATCACTTTTACCATTATGAATCCCTTATTCATTGCGTAAGGGTAAACATAAATTTCTAAGATTTTCAAAAAGCTTTAAAATTTTGAATTTTTTATCTTTCTCAACATATAAGTTATTTAAGATAAAAACACCCTCATTTAAATAAATAAATTAATTACATGGGGAGGATGATTAAAAACATTAACATTTATTAAAAAATGTATAAATTTTTTCATGAAAATTCCGTGCATCACTTGTTTAAATTTTTAGATTCCATTGAGGGTTTAGTTTTTATTAAGGTTTCATATATAATCTTAAGTTTTTGAGTATACATTTTAAATTATTTTTATACATGTTTTAATTATCAAGAGAGTTTTTTTTGGTTCAAGGTACCTAATAAGGGTTTCACCTGTATGTTAATATTTCAAGTGAAACTAGGTACATGTTGGCCTTTGGATTCCTCTTCACACTCCTTGAATTACATTGATGCGTGAAAAGATTCATGTGTCTTTTTAAAACCTAGAAATTATTTAAGCATCCCATATATTCTTATTTTCCCCCTACACCCCTTTACTTTTAATTTATTTTATTTTACCTAGGGATCCCAAAGTAAATTCCACTAGAGTATAGAGGAATTCACTAAAAATGAGTGGATTCCCACAATTTTTCATTGAGAAGGGTTGTATGGGTTGGTTTGTCACTATTTTTCATTATTTTGATTAATGGTTATTGAGGTATGGTTTATATTATGGTTTTCCATATTTTAAGAGGATATTAGAGATGTTTTTTGTTGAAGTTATTTGGGTTATAGGTATTCTTCACTTTTATAGATATTTATGGATAAGAAATTATTAGTTTTCTTTGGAATTATATTGATATTCCTTTATATTTTTTATATTATTTGATTCCTTTGGTTTCAGGTTGGGATTTACTGGTTTTTTAGGGACTTATAGTGATTTTTTGGGATTTTGGATATCAACTAAATCTTTGGTAGGTGTTCTTGACTCAATTATTGATTCTCAAGATATTTTTGTACATTCATACATATGGTTTTACTAAATAAATAATGATTGATAGCTATATTTTAAAAGATAAAAAATAATGATTTTTATATTTTATTTTCAATATTTTGAGTTAAAGTTTTTCAAAGAGGATCATTTGACTCTTTAAAATAAAAACCTCATTTATTTTGAATAATTTATAAATGACTTTAAAATAGTTTTCATTTTTTATCTTCATTTTAATCCTTATGTATTTTTTTTAATCTCCCTTGATATTTTTTCGGTAACTCATTCATAGGCCATTTACTAAGCTCTCTTTTCATATGTTTTTAGACCTTTACCTTGATATTCAACATGGGATCAAATGGAGACCCTTGAGGTGTTGTTGGACATAAACCAATTTATGGATAGCGTGTCAGATGGGAGTTCCTTCCAACCTAAATCCTCTTGGTTTATTAAATAGAAACTAAATTAAACTTCCTTTAGTATATACTATACTCTATAATAAGAAACACTTATTATTGCTGAAACATGAATGAGCTACGATACAAATATCCACCCTTAACCTCTGGTTAATATAGTGCTTCGGTGCTGATGTTGTAGTGGGGTTTGGGAGGTGGGAAAGTGTGCTTCAACACTAATATCCTAATAGACTTTGTATCTATCAAACATTATCACTATACAATGACAAAGGTTTTCATAAAAAAAATGCATTCTTAGAATAAGTTATTTAGTGGTGGTTTTATAAATCTGTTTCTAAATTTTTATTTCATATTTATTTTCTTAATATAAAGATAGTTTTACTTATACACTACTAAATGTAAAATCAAACAAAAATAATTTAGAAGTTGTTTCATTATAATACACCACTAAAAAAGGAAACTTATTATTTAGTTGTGATTATTATAAAACTATAGTTATATTTTCTAAAAAATACATAACCCCCATCCCTACTTCATTTTTCTTCATCCCTCACTTTGATCCACCCATGATCCCTCTCCATCCACAAACCCAAAAATCCCATGATCCCTCTCTCACTACAATCCTGACACTATGATAGACACCCTATACTGTTAAATGTTTCTCCTTGTGATCAATCCCCTTACAAGAGATCTATTTCATTCCAAACACTTCCCTACATGATCCCAACACCACTCTAGACACCCTATACTATCAAACACCACTCCCCCCCCCCCCACCCCACTCTCTCCTCCACCTCCCTATATCCCACCAGCACTAGCTATATCTCCCTCTTTTCATTGTCAGGTGTTGATCGAAATTGATTTTAATTTTTTTTACACAAATTTATTAGAGGTTTAGTGTGTGAGAATGATTTAGGATAGTTGGTTATTCCTCATCATTTTGTAGTAATATTATATAATCATTATTATGTTATTTAATTTTATCTACCATTGATTATAAGTAACTATTTGAAAAACCACATGATCCTTTATTACTATAGTAAATTATATTTAATTGATCTATTTACATTACATAAAGAATACATTAGTATAGAATAAATATTATCCTTGATAATGATATATTTATCCTCTTTATTATATCATTTCTTTAAACCATGATTTTAAATAATTTTACTTATAGTATGATTTCTTATAGCATGATATCACTAATAAAATAATTTTAATTGGTTTTAAAGGATAAAATATATTTTAAAATAATGAATTTTTAAAATTGTTCTTTTATATGAGTTTATTTATATATATATATATAATTTTGTTGAAGTCATTTTTATACAATGATGTTAAGAATTACTTTCCATTCTGATTTTTTTTTATTTTTTAAAATAAACCACATTTTTCAGGTGGATTAAAAACTCACACATCAAATAACAAAAAGAACATACCAAAAATGGATACAATCTCAAGCAAAAATCAACCCAAATAATCAAAATTAAAAATTTTCATTGATGAAATGATATTAGCACCACTAGAACCTGACAAAACCACTGATATCCCCTTAACCCTTTTTCATGTCATTTTGACCATCCTCCCAAATGATGTTAAGAATTAGTTGTACATATTTGATTAAAAGTTTATATCCTTTATTTTAATATATATATAGTGAATATTTTTAAACCAATATTTAGGGATAAAATTTAAATTAATTTACCAAATAGTATAGCTTGGTATGTTGAGGGTTTGGAAGAATTTTATGATTATACAATTTGAAATTGATTAGTGGATGGTAGACTAAAATAATTGTGTCTTAATTGTAAATTTAGGAAATATATGAATAAAAAAAGTATATGATCACTTGATATTGAAACATTTTCCTTCCTAATATGTACAATAGACATTTCATGGAGAATTAAATGTTATGAAAATTAAAATAACCTATTATCCTCTCAAAAAACACAAAGTTACCCATAGGTGGAGAATTCAATTCAAAACATGATAAGTGATGCATTTGAATTTTTAGGACATAATGACTAAGATTTTAATCGATCAAAACACCTTAGTTTATCCTCAATGCATTAATGTTTCTCAAGACATTAGTATACAATGAAATTATTTTTTAGAATTAGATGAATATGGAAATAGATAAATATATGTAGTATGTTCCAAGTATTTTATTCTATATTTTATTTTAATTTTGTTACATATCAAGTTTCTATGTATAATTACTAATAAAGGAATGTGTATGATTTGGGAGTTGCTTCATGATTCATTTGATTAAAATATGATCAATATAAAATTTTATGACATAAAGAAAATCATCAAAAAAATTGGTCTTTGTTATAAAAAATACATTCATTTCTTAATGATAGAATGAATTTTTTAAAATAAGAGTATGATAAAGAAGAAGGAAAAATATTTCATAATAATATGTGGAAATCAATGCACAGTGGTGAGTGTACGAATGAATGTAACACTTGGAAAAAACAGAAGAAGAAAACTCACATAAATTTATTATATTAATTTACAATGAAATCATGATTTCAAATATTATTAATGTTATCTAGGGAAAAATAGAAAATAAAGGGTCATAATTTAATAAGTAAAAATGAAGATTTAATGAGAAAATTAAATTATTAAATTTCATGGAATACTTTCGATTCATTATATCTAAATTTTTCTATGGATCATAAGAATGTACATTTTGGATTATGTTCAAATTGTTTTAAACCTTTTATTAATTTAATAACAAATTATATCATTTGGATAGTTATTTTGATCCCCTAGAATATAACTCCCTATATTTTTATGAAGAAAACTTCTTTAATTATTTTTATTATTATTAAAGGAAGTAAAATTCATGGAAATAAAATTTATTTATACCTTTAACCTTCAATCAGATAATTCCAAGAATTATGTAATGTTGGAATGGACAATTTTGATTCATAAATGAGAAAAGTTTTAAAAATACATGAGATATTAATGTGGAAAATTCATGACTTTCCTAGACTATAAAACTTACATGGTTGTTACACTCACACCAGTTTGTCTTTTCATTTTTATAATTGTGATTTTTAACCCGAATGATTACCACATAGTAGATAATAGTGTTTCATGTGTAGTCACCAATTTTTGGATGCATCAAATAAATTTAGGTTGTATAAGACACAATTCAAGGTAAATGTTGAATTGATAATTCCAATGAAGGTGTTATCTTGTTTATAAATCTTAGTAAATTTAATGAGTTTTATGATATAATTTAAAATTTTAATTAGTTGAAAGTGGGGTTGAAATTATACAAGGTAAAATATCTAGAGTAGTTAGATGAAAACAGTGAAATAAAATGAGTGGATTTCTGAAACTTCCTTATTGAGTGTTTAAATTTCTACATCATAATATAAAATAAATTCATATCTATAAGAACATATGTGAAAATTTGATTTTTAAATCTATTAGTAAGGAGGTTAAATCATAAGATTACATTAATTATCATAAGGACTTTGAAACACCAAATATAAAGTATGGTTTATTAGTAAATGACAATGTATTGTATCCTTCAACAATTTTTTCAATGAAAAATCATGATAAATATTTATTCCTTAAAAAATAAATAATATAAAAATTTCATATAGATGTTAAATTTACATTTCATTGAGTTTTGACTTAAAACCTAGAAAGTTACATGGATTTTAAATCCATGAATAAAATATTATTATTGTGCAGTTGTTACACTTTAATTTACATTAAATGTTACCTAAGAATTTCATTATAGTTGTATTTGAGTTTTTTACCTTGTTAAAAGAGAATTGTGAAAAGACTATAAATCCAACGGAGCTTTAAAACCTTCAAGATATAACTATAATAAAAATAAATTATTTGTAGATGTTTTTCCCTTTATTTTTCATTACCATGGTTCATTTGATTGTTCATTTGGATGAAGAATATAAAATTAGTTGACTAAAATTCTATAAATGCATGTATCCAATTAAGAGGTAGGTTAATAGATTTTTTATTTTCATTTGTAATTTTAAATTTATCAAATAATTATGTAATAATTTCTAATATATTTCTTATATTATTTTCATCAGGTACTTAGGAATTTTGAAGTGATTTGTGAAAAATAAATCTCATCCATAAGGCTCAATTTATAAAGGTTACATAACTTAAGAGTATATTCCCTAATTTTCTAGGAATGTGGATGGAGTTGAGGAAAGGTTAAATCTTGTTGTATATGTTTATAACATCTCTAGTATTTCTCATTCTGAAGATTGTCATTAATTTCTTGAACTACTGGGAGACCAATTAGAAAGGGATAAAATTTTATGAAAACTGAATTGGAGTTACTATAATCAAATATTTATATAATCCTCAATAGTCATACTGAAAATCAAATTATTTAATAATTTATATTTTAAATAAATATATTATTAAAGGTTCAAGGTCAAAAGGATATAGAATTATGAAAGTTTTTTAATAAGGAGACTTTCAAATAGTTCGCCCGTCATGTAATTACATGCTCAAAACAAATATTATTAATTTTTTTTTAGTTTTTATGTGTTAAAGTTAATACCTTTTATATTCTATTATAGATCATGAATGTTGGAAATCGATATAAAATTTAAAATTATTTGAATTTTTTAGAACATAATCTTTTAATGAAAATTAAGAGATTCAATACCTAGAATATAAATAGCATTATGTTTTCTAAAATTAATTTTAAATAAGGCTTTAAAATTAAAAACGGTGGTTTATTTACACTTTAATAAGTGGGATATTATAAAAATATAGATGATATCATATAATTAAATGATAATAATCAATTTTTAGTTGTATTATTCAAATTCTAGTAGTTCAACATTGATAGGGGTATAATGAAAGATCCATCACATTTTACTTCTATTAACTTCTCTTTCTTGATCCATACTAGTGAGTGTGAATATAATGATCCATTTATCTTGGTTTCAAAACTGAAGATGTATTATAATATGGATGATAAATTATATGATGGTTGGTGTGTTACTATACACTTAAAATATAAACACTTGTATGATTTGGGTGATGAAAATTAATTGGAAATTTATGATTTTGAACCTAATCATCCACAAAGAATCCAATAGTTTTTCCGAAAAATATTGAAACAATTTAACTTTAAAGGGAGGGTGAAAATAAATAATTACTCTATAAAATGGAGCTTTATAACATTTTACAATGAATATAAACACATTTGAACATATTAATTAGTAATGAAACTATATTTTTCATTCATAGATCTCTAATTAATAATTATATCATTAAATATTACTTGAAGTTCTTCAATTATATTATTAAGTAATGGTTACAAAAATTAAAGGTAACTTGTACGTATAGAGATTTATGTATTCTTAAAATTTATTAAGTATATTTTACACCCTTAAAAAAATAAATGATTTAAAATAAATCATCAATTAAGAAATTTGGATATTTTATTTTGATGCTAGTTTATTTAGAAATATAAAACACACATGTATTCATTATGAGTTATTAATTAAGTCTCCATTGTTACTATTTTTAATTTTTAATTAGTTTTGGAACAATTCATATAATTATTTTACATATGAATTTTTTATATATTGAATATTTTTTAATAAGTTTCAAATGTAGGATTACTGAAAACAAAAAAAATCAAGATCCTATTCAATAATCAACTCATAGAACACTACATATATCATTGCCTACAGTGGTCCTGACTGATTCCACCATCCAAAAGTCCATTAACAATCAACTAGTTTCTCTAGTTTTTTTCTAACTCATCATCCAATTTACCTTTTTCGGGTGAGTATCTGGCCACTCATCTATCAAGGTTATATCAGTGGAATATCATTATTAGTATGTATGACACTATAAAAAACTATATATTTTTATCTACAATTTAACTAATTTTCCAAATAGATAAATTTAATGGAATACGAGATAAAAATATTGTTAGGCCTACTAGGTTGAATACCCTGAGAGGGGGGTGAATCAAGGTATGACAGATTAAAACTTTCTTCCATTTTGATCTTGTTTCATTGTTAGAAAAAACTCAATTTTCTCTTCCTCCTATAGAAATATATGAACAGATATGAAATCATGCATAAGACATAATGATTTTTACTTGGTTCACCCTCACTGATCTACGTCCAAGGAGCATAAAACAATAATACGCCAATGTACCAAATTCACTAAGACTCGTTGTCAATAATGATAAAAATGTTTGGTCTAGATCTTATATGTACAGGCTCACTACCTTAACAATGTTTAGGATCTTCTCACTGCATTACCAAGGGTCACTCCCTTTGTCTCTTTATATGACTCATTTCTGGTGGAAAGGGTCACCATCTTCCTCTTACTTCAGTCCCTGCTCTTGGAAAGGAATCCACACACAATTTATGGAATTTTAGTTCAAACATAGTTTATAGACATATGGGTCCCTTAATTTTCATGAATTCTTTTATCCTCAACTATTGGTAGATGATCTGTTGAAGTTTCTTTTTCACTCATAGATGAAGTCCACCTTCCCGAGTACGGATAGGTACCAGAATATACTTTCGCAAGCTTCCTTATGAAAATCATGAACCACATTGTTCCTTTGCATACTGTGTAGTAGGTTTTGTACGCATAATGCCTCTCCGCGTATTTCTTCTACCTTTTGCAAACCGCTACCACCTCCGCATACCACTGCCTTCACTCCACCCCTACGAACTTCCCTATGTCTATGAACTATTCTCTTTTCGTGGACTATATTCGCTTCTACATATCGGAGCTGCCCCTCCATGTAACGCTTGCAGAATTATCTCTCTCGTGTACCATAGATTTCTTCTCCATATACCAAGTCTTACTTTTTTGGTTAAGAAACCTCACAAACTCCTTCGACGGAATTTCTTCGATGCGAACCACTTCAGCTTTTGCAGAATTCTTCCTTGCAAACCTCATTCGGACTTTGCTGAAATCCCAGACAAAAAATATGTTCTCTAATGATATTAGGTCTCAAAATTAATCTATGGGATTAGCGATTCTTATATTGGAAAATATATTTTCTAAATCCACTAATATAAGACTTACCAAATCATTAATACAGCCTTCACCACATACCGATCCTTCTGCCACCGCAAACTGCAAGCCACCCTTGAACCATTTTTCATATTCGGTCTATATACTATCATTGCTCCTATATGGTCGATCTCCTCTGCCAACAACAATCTATCCACGTACCACACTTCCTTCACTGAAAACCATCTCTATGAACCATTTATGTTTTTGCGAACCGCTTCGACGTACCATTCTGCCACTCTGTGTACCATTCCCAAAACAAGGTACATGGTCCATGAAATGAGGTACGTGATCCTCATCCTCTTCCAATTTTCTTTAACGTTCTTCATATCATTCACTCCTATGAAGAAATCATACATTTTTTAACATCAAACTCTCTATTTTGAGGCCCAAATTTTAGAAAACACTGGCAAACTAAGCCACCTTAAAAACCTATCTTTGGTAATCACTAACCATTCTCAATTGTGCTCATCTCAGTTTGTCAACAAACACAATCACACCTAAAACATTCCAAAGGGACACCTTGATGGATTTTTTCCCAAAAAATATAAATGTATAAAATGTTTGGGAGTTCAGATACTTTATAATTTTCATTACATTTGATGATTTCAATGTTTTTATTGTTTATGTTACTAGAATATATGGATAGATTCTTGGGAGAATTGCTTGAAATATGGTGATCATTCCTATTAATTATAATGATTGTAGGCCTATTCTCATGTCTTAAAAGAATTAGGTGTTTAATATTTAGGTAAATTTAATAATAATTTAATATTCATATATGATTAATTTAAAAGACAAGACTAAATTATTAAAAAACTAATAATTTTTTATTTTTTTCATATTGACACCCATAGGGAGTCATTAATTCATATGAGTAATAATGTTTTGAAATTTGAAAGCATGGAATAAAAAAGACAAAAAAAAACTCATTGTATATGGAATATAAGAACTGAGGTTAAAACCATAATTATAGGGTATAAGAAACACTCTCACTTAATACTTATAACTAAAAATACTAAAATGAATGAAAACAATATATATTTTGAGAGAAATGATGAACAGAGAAGAGTATATGGAAATAGGAAATCATAGTTTATAATGGATATATGTATAAAATACATTGTAGATACTGATTAAGTTATTGGAATTAGGTCTAAGTGAATCCCTTGATCCAAGTAACCACTCTCCAATCATTAATCCATCCTTTTCTCATGGTCAAATATTTTGGATAATTAGAGAAATAGGTAACCTAAAACCATATTAACCATATAAGGAAATTATCCCAATGGTTATGAAGAAAACCACATAATATTTAATGTACTAAATAAATAATTCCATTAATCTAAAGGCAATGGTCCTTCACAAAGAAAGGTGTGAGAGATATTAAAAAAATGATGATTAAAGAAACCAACATGAATTATCATAAAATATAATAACAAATTCATAAATATAAAGTCCATTTCATTACAAATCCATGTAAAAAATCTACCTTATCATGTTATCCATGAGAGGGATAAAATAAAAATAAAAAACCAAATGAATAAATTTTAGAGTGGCACCTCCAACTGAAGGTTCTCCCAAAATTTGATGATGAATTAGTGAACTTAGCCCCTTTATTTATAGGTATAATTCCATAAATTATGTCTTAATATATATATAACATATATGTCCCACTTTGTCTTTAACTTTATATCCTTGTGTATATGGTAGAAAAACACATACAATGTTGCCTCTATCTCAAATTAGATATATATTTAATGTGTTGTAGGGAAAGATAATATCATACTAATTTATTTGTAGATATACATATTTATATTATCTCATATAATTCATGAAATTAGTGAAAACCCCATGTTATCATGGAATTATATGAACTCCATTGTGCATTATATTTATAATGGTGGTATTAAATCTCATGCACACGTCTTTGACCTTCTACCATATCTATCTAAAAACTAAATCTCATCTTCGACTCTCAACATAATGTGAACACTGAAAACCAAAATGAAAAGGAATTAATTAGGAACTCATCACCTCTATCTTGTATCCTCATTTCCATGACACCACACTTGTTTGGTTTGAACCCCTCATACATCCCATTCATTGCTTCATGCACATGTAGACACAGTAAGATAGCCATTATCACAATGTGAGCATTCGAACTAAAAAGTCAATAAAGGAAATATCTCTTATTAAATATTCCCAAAAATAAATGACTCTTACAAAATAACCTTGGTGTGGCCCATTACATTACAGCATGATAGACTCTAGACTTTCTTTGGGTGGTATTGAGTTTCCTTTTCATGTGTGGATTCCTTGATATTCAAAGGTTCGGTGGCTTGATCTCCCATGGTGGTTGTGGTTGTCTATTGGCTTACATAGTGGTGGAAGAGATACTTATCTATGCTCCCCCAAAGTATATGGATTTTTTTTCATCATATGTATACACAAACTATAAACTCAGTAAAAATTAGCTCACAGATTAAGAAAAAATACCTTGAACAACAATATTTTACCCTTGTACGTGTGTTTCATTTTTGTTGTACAATACACAAATATTTCACATCCCACATTAAAATTACATTTTTTTTATACTTACTTTATCATACAGAGCACCACTAGAGTGATAATTTCTTCCTAAGGTGCTACCCCACACTACAACTATAACGACCCATACTTTACATACATTGTTATTACTTTAGAATTGAAGCACACTTATTACAACATATAACAAAACCAAGAAAGGACCGTATAGGTATAGTGTCTTTAGAAACTGGGAAACATAAACAAATGGTTCATAAAGCATCAACTTTTCCTCCCATTTATTTCATCATATATAGAGTCCCTTTTTGGAATATTATACTTAATAACCTTCTTCCTGACCTGGGGAAATAAAACATACAAAAGGGTGAGCTCAAATGCTCAGTAATGGTAAATAAAAGAAATATCAATCACATAATATACATAAGAACATAACTTTTGGAAATCTTAACCTGCAAAATAGATCATAATATCATAACATGGGATAAATCATAGAAGTGAAATGTAATCCCAATAATCATAACTTAAAACATGAAACTTTGTGGCATACACACATATTCATAGAGAATCATTTCTTGTTAGTCATACTTATTTCCAAGACTATCTTAGTGGACAAAGTCCATTTCTGAACCGAGTTCATTCCTCGTTTCAATCCTGTTTCACTGAACCGGTATAACCTACCATTCCAGCCATGTCTATCTCATGAGATATAAAATCTTTACCCAATGAATTAGAGGGAGATATAGGTCCCACCCATCTCATAATGATACCATTCTTATGTGTGCCACAAAATCTTAAATCATACATCATTGCATAACCCATGTAATAAAAATGGGATTCTTAAATAACATGACATCATAAAACAATTTATATAAGATAAAGGAATTCATAAAAATATTTCCATCACAACATAATCAAATCCATGTAATAATAGGGATAGAATCAGAACCCTATATTATCTTAGATGGAAAAGAATTTTGATAAAACACTTGAACTCCATTCTTGAGGAAAATATCATTTCTACTTCAAAAAACATTTTTCCTTTCTTAACATGTCATACAATTTTAAACTAAAAGAATTTTATTAAAAAATAAACTTGAAAAATTGTAAAGGAAGCTTCTTGGAAATAATTTTTTAAAAATCCATTCATGCTGTATATGTTTAAAAAAACATTCTTCGTACTTTTGTCGGAAAAGTCAAAAAGTACCTCGTACGAAAAACGACAAAAGATTCCTTTCATATCCTTTACTAAAAACTCACCGAAGGGTAAAATTGGATTTAAAAAATTGTAGGTGGATGGAAATAATATTACATATTGAGGAAACATGGATGTGGATGATAAAATACACCCCAGTAAATACTAAAGTATAAAAAATCTTGGATAAAAATGAGATTGTGATATTTCCCTTACCTTAGGTCCGACTTGCTTTGTAAGTGTCTAAAACTCATGTATAATAATTTAAATAATGTTATTCACTTATTACAGAATCATACTTATTTTTATGATATCATATATGGTCATATTCTTACCTTCTTAGTAGTAATATTTCATTGCTACTTGTTATTCAGGTGTTTATAACTTTTTGTTCTTATGCGTGTTTTATCAAATAAATTCTTATTATTTTATTTAGGTTATAGATACCTCATTTACAGAATGGTATTAGTGTAATATATATCATATTCATTCATTCAATTCATTTATATAATCATTATTAAATGAATATCATGTAGAACGAGTCGCATCACATCGTGGAGACGGTATTCCATACGTACGCACGAGTGATGATATCGTTCCTATGATCGTGGAATTGTATTGGAGTGTATGTATACTATTTCAGAATCAATATCACTTTATAATAGTCATATATAGTCATTATTTACACCATTATACCCATCCAAGTAAGGTGGTGGTGGAAAATAGATTACACCACGGCGTGGAGACGGTATTCCGTACGTACGCATGCGTGGTGATTTCATTTTCTGTAGGATGGATAGATGGTTAAATAGGGTTTTTTCATACTTATAATAACATATCATTATATGATTTATACTTATGTTATTACTTCATAATGAAACAACTAAAGAAGAAGAAGTTGAAGAAGAAAGAAATTGGAAAGGATCGGTAATGGATATTACCTCTTCTTTAAAGTGCTTCCTTGCGACCTCCTTTTAGGGAACTATAATTGATCTTTGAAGAAGACCAGGACCTCTAGGGTGTCTCTAGGGAAGTGGAGAGGAGAAAATGGCAGGGGTTGGCCGAGTTTGAAGGCTCAAAGTGGTGTGAGGAAGAGGGGGAGGAGGTGCCCTTTTATAAGGTAGGAGAGGGGCACCTTTGGAATAACTAAAAATATTATTTTATTATAAAGTCAATTTCGGTTTTAAATATCTCCAAATTGAGTTATTTCTAATATAAGGTGGGTATGGGTTGAAATACTCTCATCCAATGAAATTTAGACAAGTTTAGGTCATTATATTAACCTTATCTTTTAGTTTTAACTCTTAGTTAATTAGATTAACATTTACCATGTCACTTTGTATTTTTATATGATATAGTTAATAAACTTACCATATACATTCAAGAGACCCCCAAGTTGTGTTTTATTAATATATATAACCTTATATAAGTCATTTGGCCGAACCTTATATTTTTAGGAATAAAATAACAATTAATAATATAATATTTGTTTTAAAAACTATTTTATGTCAATTTTGACACTATTCAATAGTTGATTTTTTTGAAAATCATAACAGAATGATTACTTCGCCCCAAGTTAATTAAATCAATCCTAACATGTTATATTAACCTATAAAATTAGTTCAATTCATAAAAAGTCTCAAATTATACTTATTTAGGTATTTATAATATCAATTATTCTAATTTTTCACTATTATGGGAATTACTGCATCATCATTGTGTCATAAATTATTTAAAGTCTAAAAATTAAAAATAAAATATAATTTTGTAGGAAATCTTTTTAGCTTTATAATGAATATTTATAGTTGAATTTATCTTATGTAAAACCCCATATTAAAAATGATTTACTTATTAAACTTTGATTTTAACTATTTTAACCCTTCTTTAAATAAATTAATAATAAATGTCCTAATCTAATCCAAGTGGGCCTAAATGGTCATATTTTATTCCTAAGGTTGTTTTTGGTTGAATTACACTTGTCCAATAGAATTATGACATGTTTTAGGGTAATAATAATATCATTTTTACCCTTAATTACCCTATTTACTTTTAACCGTGGTAAAAAAAGTAAAAAGTTACTATTCAACAAAAATTATTTTTATCTCATTGACCCACATTTTACTTACTAGCATCAACTGTGTCTCTCGGATTTTTTTAAATTCCACTAACAGAAGCGGTACATTTAAGTTTTATGAAAAATTCAGTTTTTTAACAGCCACTTAGTAGTTTCACTATTCATCAAAAATTGAAAGTTTTCAGAAAAATACCAAAATTTCACCCTTGGCTAATTTCGATATTCTGAGTCCAAAAATGAAGTCCGTTTTGAAAAAAAATTATAAAATTTCAAAAAGTGGTTATTACTATTCATAACGGCTAGTTTTAATAATATTTTAATAGCATATCATTGTTTAGTGAAACTCGGTATTGCGTACGACGCAAGCTATCGAGGAAGGTCGTGATTTCGTATAAAGCAATCCAAGAAAGTGTTGTGTGTAGAAAAAGATTCCTTCAATGATTTATATAACATAAAAGTCTCAGGTGTTACATTCTACCCCCCCCCCTTAAAATGAATTTTTCCCTCGAAATTCATTACTTTGTAACAAACAGATGAGGATACTTCTCCCTCATCATATCCTCAGAATCCCATGTAGCTTCTTCTAATTGGTTGTTCCTCCATAAAACTTTCACCAATCAAGTAGTCTTGCTTCGCAGGACTTTTTATCTACAATCCAGAATCTCTATCGGTTGTTCTTCATAAGAAAGATCTTGCTCCAGCGGTACAACTTCTGAGATGAGTACATGTGAAGGATCAGGTATGTACTTTCTCAGGAGAGATACATGGAACACATCGTGAACTTGAGAGAGATTCTGTGGAAGCGCCAATCGGTAAGCTACCTTCCCAACACGATCCAGTATTTCGAAAGGACCAATATATCTAGGGATCAACTTCCCCTTCTTTCCAAATCTCATGACCCTCTTCCAGGGAGATATTCGTAAGAACATTTTATCACTCACTTCAAACTCTAGGTCTTTTCTTCGGTTGTCGGCATAACTTTTCTGTCGACTCTGAGCTGCTCTTATGTGTTGTTGAATAGATCTGACCTTTTATTCCATTTCATCAACAAGATCAGGTCCTAATAGCTTTCTTTCCCCAACTTCATCCCAGAAAGTTGGAGTCCTGCATTTTTTTCCATAGAGAGCTTCATAAGGAGCCATCTAAATACTGGAGTGAAAGATATTATTATAAGAAAATTCCACCAAAGGTAGGTGTTGATCCCAACCACCTTTTAAATCCATAGAGAAAGCTCTCAACATATCTTCTAGAGTTTGAATTGTTCTCTCAGACTGACCATCTGTCTGAGGATGATAAGCAGTGCTGAAACTCAATTCTGTATCCAGAGTATGCTGAAGACTTCTCCAAAACTTCAAGATAAATCTCAGATCCCGATCAAAAATAATAGAATGTGGTACTCCATGCAATCTTACCACTTCCTTTACATATATCCTGGAAAGCTGATCAAGAGAGAAATCCTCTCTAATAGCAATGAAGTGTGCAAACTTTGTAAGACGATCAACTATGACCCAGATAGCATTATTGCCTTTGGATGTTTTAGGAAGTCCTGTGACAAAGTCCATAGTGGTTTTTTTCCATTTCCATTCAGGTATGGGTAATGGTTGTAACATCCCCTTAGACTTCTATCTCTCAGCTTTAACTTGTTGACAAACCAAGCATCGAGAGACATATTCAGCAACATCTCTTTTCATGCCATCCCACCAGAAGTACTCTTTCAGGTCCCTATACATCTTCGTGCTCCCAGGATGAATAGAGAATGAAGATCTATGAGCCTCATCCAGCAGCTCCTTCTTTAATTCGGGGATGGGGGGAACACAAACCTGATTCCTGAACTTTATTATCCCATCACAATCAAGGTTGAATTCAGGAACATTTCTCACCTTCTTTTGTAACTCGACATCTTATTTATGTGCCTCTTTAATATTCACATGTATAGATGGTTTAACATTCATTTGAGAAAGATACGATTTTTCCCCTTTCATTATAATTCCAAGATCCATCCTTTGTAAATCCATAAATATTGGATCTTTTGTGATCCTCATCATGGATAAACTAGCATGGTCTTGTCGACTTAATGCATCTGCCACCTTGTTTGCTTTCCCAGGGTGGTAATGGATTGAGTAGTGGTAATCCTTAATCAGCTCCAACCATCTTCTTTGGCACATATTCATCTCCTTTTGTGTGAAAATATACTTTAAACTTTTATGATCAGTATAAATATCAAACCTTTCACCATAAAGGTAATGCCTCCAAATATTTAATGCAAATATTACCGCAGCTAATTCCAAATCATGTGTTGGGTAATGTTACTCATGGATTTTCAACTGTCATGAGGCATAAGCTATCACCATATCATTTTTCATAAGAACACACCCCAATCCCTTCTTGGATGCATCACTGTAGATCAAAAACCTTTCTCCACTACAAGGCAGTGTGAGCACAGGTGCACTGGATAACCCTCTTTTCAACTCCTTGAAATTCTCTTCACATTCCTCCGACCAAACAAACTTAACTCCTTTATGAGTCAACTTGGTGAGTGTATTAGATAATCATGAAAAATCTTTCACAAAATGTCGATAATATCCAGCAAAACCAAGAAAACTTTAGATCTCGGTTACTGTTGTTGGTCTCGACCATATTTCGATAACCTCTGTTTTTGTTGGATCCACAGATATCCCCTCTTTTGAGATTATGTGACCCAAAAATGCAACTTTTTGAAGCCAAAATTCACACTTGGTAAATTTTTCATAAAGCTTATCCTTTCTCATGGTCTTCAATATAATTCTCAAGTGATCTTCATGTTCTTCCTTGCTCTTTGAATAGACAAGAATATCGTCTATAAAGACTACCAAAAACTGATCAAGATAGTCTCTAAAGACTCTATTCATTAGATCCATGAAGATACCAGGGGCATTAGTAAGACCAAATGGCATCACTATAAATTCATAGTGTCCATACCTTGTACGGAAAGTCAACCTTTGGTATATACTCCCTTTTAACCCTTAATTGATGATACCCTGAATGAAGATCAATATTGGAAAAGTATTGAGCTCCGCGTAGTTGGTCAAATAGGTCATCAATGCGCGGGAGAGGATATTTGTTCTTGATAGTGATCTTGTTAAGTTCTCGATAATCAATGCAGAGTCTCATTGATCCATCTTTCATCTTAACAAAGAGAACAGGTGCTCCCCAAGGTGACGCACTAGGGCGTATGAACCCCTTATCAAGATTATCTTGGAGTTTCTTCTTCAATTCCTGCAACTCAATTGGGGCCATTCTATAAGGTGTATTTGAAATAGGCAAAGCACCCAGTACGAGTTCTATGAAAAACTAAACTTCACGATTCAGTGGAAGACCCGGTAATTCCTCCAGAAAGACATCATCAAACTCCCATACAATGGGCATATTCTTAATCGTGAGTTTCTCACCAACCATTTGATATAAATAACCTTCATTTAGTGGAATCAATACCCATAAAATGGAAGAAATTTTCACTGGAAGGTTATGTCCATCCTTGCATCGATATACGATCATAGATTGATCTAGAATATGAAATGTGAATTCCCTTATTTGGAAATTGATATGAGCTCCATGTAGAGAAAGCCAATCCATGCCAAGAATCACATCAAATTCCACTATAGGAAGGATCACAAGATTTGCAGTAAGCACCTTCCCACAAACTTCAATCGGAGAAGAATTATAAACTTTTGATGCAACTGTTGTGCCATTAGGGGTTGTCATAGCTAACTCAACATCTAATTGTTGAGGTAATACGGTGATACCCTTAGAAATTTGTTCAGAAATAAAGGAGTGGGTGGATCCAGAATCAAATAAAACATTTGCTACTTTAGAGTGGATGGTAATTGTACCTTTCACCACATCGTTATCGTACTCCACATCGCTGATAGAAATTGCATGTGACTTTCCTTTATCTTTAGCCTTAAGAGTTTGTTGACGTCGACCATCATCATCAACCCTTGGATTAGGGAATTTATTGGCATAATGTCCCATCTCCTTATACTTGAAATATTGAAGTGTAGTAGGTTCATTCTGTCTATCCCTTCGTTTGTTTGCATCATTAGACATCTTCTTCCCATCATCATGGAATTCAAATTCCCGATGACCTTCCTTTCCACATTTGAAACATTTACTTGTCCCTTTAAGACAACTCCCTCCATGTTTCTTTCTACACTTTGAGCATAAGGGAAAGATCATCTTCTTTTTAGTGTGCTCTTTAGATTTTCCTTTGAATTCAATTTTCCTCTTCTTATCAAACCCATATGACTAATGGGTTACTCCAATCTCCATCTCAACTTTGAGAGCACATCGAACGATTTCCTCGTAGCTATTGAAGTCCCTTATGGGTAAGTCCCTTCGAAGACTTGGTTTTAAGCCACTAAAGAATTGATCGATCTTACTCTCAGGTTGGATAATAATACCAGAAGCGTACCTTGCAAGTCTTGTAAAATTTTCTTCATAGGTACCAACAAATTCATCATCCTTTTGCTTCAGTTCAAGAAACTTTTTCTCCATATTTGTTCGGAGAATACGTGGGAAGTACTTATTGAAAAATAAGTTCTTGAACTCGTCCCATTCCATGGACTCAATTTCATCCCTTTGCCTCGTATTCTTAATAAAATTCCACCATTGATCAGCATCACCTTCCAAACGATATACTGCTAAGATGACTTTATCATGTTCAGAACATTGAAGAACTGAAAATATCTTTTCAGTAGTACTGATCCATTGTTCAGCAACTAATGGATTAGTAGACCCGCTGAATGAAGGTGGACGCTGTCTCATGAAGGATTCAACAGAATGTTGCTCCTTCCTTTGCTCGTTTGGAAGTTCTGCATGATTTATAGCTTGAGAAAGTTGTGTGAGCATGGCTACAATATTTTGTATTCCAGCTCCCATAACGTTTGGTTGCTCAGGGGGACAATCATTTCATTGCCCATCGCATTCCGCATTAACACGATTCATTCGGGTTCTAGCCATTTACAAAAACCAAGAAGAATAGTGTGAGCAACACTAATAGTAAAATCACATAATCAAGAATAAAATTTCACACTTAAGGTCTTATCCTAGGTTATTCATGGCCATTTCTAAAACACTAACATTGTGTTTTATGCTTAGACTTATCCTTAGGGTTCTTACTAAGGATTTCACATCCTAGTTTCTAAAGGTTGACTATACCTTTCCTCTGATACCAACTATAACGACCCATACTTTACATACATTGTTATTACTTCAGAATTGAAGCACACTTATTACAACATATAACAAAACCAAGAAAGGACCGTATAGGTATAGTGTCTTTAGAAACTGGGAAACATAAACAACTGGTTCATAAAGAATCTACTTTGCCTCCCATTTATTTCATCATATCTAGAGTCCCTTTTTGGCATATTCTACTTAATAACCATCTTCCTGACCTGGGGAAATAAAACATACAAAAGGGTGAGTTCAAATGCTCAGTAAGGGTAAATAAAAGAAATATCAATCACATCATATACATAAGAACATAACTTTTGGAAATCATAACCTGCAAAAGAGATCATAATATCATAACATGGGATAAATCATAGAAGTGAAATGTAATCCCAATAATCATAACTTAAAACATGAAACTTTTTGGAATACACACATAATCATATAGAATCATTTCTTTTTAGTCAAGACTTATTTCCAAGACTATCTTAGTGGACAAAGTCCATTTCTGAACCAAGTTCATTCCTCATTTCAGTCTTGTTTCACTGAACCGGTATAACCTACCGTTCCAGCCATGTCTATCTCATGAGATATAAAATCTTTACCCAATTAATTGGAGGGAGATATAGGTCACACCCATCTCATAATGATACCGTTCTTATGTGTTCCACAAAATCTTAAATCATACATCATTGCATAACCCATGTAATAAAAATGGGATTCTTAAACAACGTGACATCATAAAACAATTCATATAAGATAAAGAAATTCATAAAAATATTTCCATCTCAACATAATCAAATCCATGTAATAATAGGGATAGAAATAGAACCCTATATTATCTTAGATGGAAAAGAATTTAGATAAAACACTTGAACTCCATTCTTGAGGAAAATATCCTTTCTACTTCAAAAAAGATTTTTCCTTTATTAACATGTCATACAATTTTAAACTAAAAGAAGTTTATTAAAAATAAACTTGAAAAGTTGTAAAGGAAGCTTCTTGGAAATAATTTTTTAAAAATCCATTCATGCTGTATAAGTTAAAAAAACATTCTTCGTACTTTTGTCGGAAAAGTCAAAAAGTACCTCGTACGAAAAACGACAAAAGATTCCTTTCATATCCTTTAATAAAAACTCACCGAAGGGTAAAATTGGATTTAAACAATTGTAGGTGGATGGAAATAATATTACATATTTAGGAAACATGGATTTGGATGACAAAATACACCCCAGTAAATACTAAAGTATAAACAATCTCGGATAAAAATGAGATTGTGATATTTCCCTTACCTTAGGTCCGACTTGCTTTGTAAGTGTCCGAACCTCCTGTATAATGATTTAAATAATGTTATTGACTTATTCAAGAATCATACTTATTTTTATGATATCATATATGTTCATATTCTTAGCTTCTTAGTAGTAATATTTCATTGCTACTTGTTATTTGGGTGTTTATAACTTTTTGTTCTTATGCGTGTTTTGTCGAATAAATTCCTATTATTCTCTTTAGGTTATAGATACCTCATTTCCAGAATGGTATTAGTGTAATATATATTATATTCATTCATTCAATTCATTTATATAATCATTATGAAATGAAGATCATGTAGAACGAGTCGCATCACATCGTGGAGACGGTATTCCGTACGTACGCACGAGTGATGATATCGTTCCTATGATCGTGGAATTGTATTGGAGTGTATGTATACTATTTAAGAATCAATATCAATTTATAATAGTCATATATAGTCATTATTTACACCATTATACCAATCCAAGTAAGGTGGTGGTGGAAAATAGATTACACCACGGCGTGGAGACGGTATTCTGTACGTACGCACGCGCGGTGATTTCATTTTCCGTAGGATGGATAGATGGTTAAATAGGGTTGTTTCATACTTATAATAACATATCAGTATATTATTGATACTGATTTTATTACTTCGTAATGAAACAACTAAATAATAAGAAGTTGAAGAAGAAATAAATTGGAAAGGATCGGTAATGGATATTACCTCTTCTTTGAAGTGCTTCCTTGAGACCTCCTTTTAGGGCAATAAATTGGTCTTTGAAGAAGACCAGGACCTCTAGGGTGTCTCTAGGGAAGTGGAGAGGAGAAAATGTCAGGGTTTTGCCGAGCTTGAAGGCTCAAAGTGGTGTGAGGAAGAGGGGGAGGAGGTGCCCTTTTATAAGGGAGGAGAGGGGCACCTTTGGAATAACTAAAAATATTATTTTATTATAAATTCAAGTTCGATTTTAAATAGCTCCAAATTTAGTTATTTAGAAGATAAGGTGGGGATGGGTTTAAATCCTCTCATCCAATGGAATTTAGACAAGTTTAGGTCATTATATTAACCTTATCTTTTAGTTTTAACTCTTAGTTAATTAGATTGACATTTACCATGTCACTTTGTATTTTTATATTATATAGTTAATAAACATACCATATACATCCAAGAGACCCCCAAGTTGTGTTTCATTAATAAATATAACCTTATCTAAGTCATTTGGACGAACATTATATTTTTAGGAATAAAATAACAATTAATAATATAATATTTGTTTTAAAAACTATTTTATGTCAATTTTGACACTATTCAATAGTTGATTTTTTTAAAACTCATAAAAGAATGATTACTTCATCCCAAGTTAATTAAATCAATCCTAACATATCATATTAACCTATAAAATTATTTCAATTCATAAAAAGTCTCAAATTATACTTATTTAGGTATTTATAATATCAATTATTCTAATTTTTCACTATTATGGGAATTACTGCATCATCATTGTGTCATAAATTATTTAAAGTCTAAAAATTACAAATAAAATATCATTATGTAGGAAATATTTTTATATTTATAATGAATATTTATATTCGAATTTATCTTCTATATAACCCCATATTAAAAATGATTTACTTATTAAACTTTGATTTTAACTATTTTAACTCTTCTTTAAATAAATTAATAATAAATGTCATAATCTTATCCAAGTGGGCCTAAATGGTCATATTTTATTCCTAAGGTTGTTTTTGGTCGAATTACACTTGTCCAATAGAATTAGGACATGTGTTAGGGTAATAATAATATCATTTTTACCCTTAATTACCCTATTTACTTTTAACCGTGGTAAAAAAAGAAAAAAGTTACTATTCACCAAAAATTATTTTTAACTCATTGACCCACATTTTACTTACTGACATCAACCGTGTCTCTCGGACTTTTTGAAATTCCACTCACAGAAGCGGTAAATTTAAGTTTTATGAAAAATTCAGTTTTTTAACAGCCACTTAGTAGTTTCACTATTCATCAAAAATTGAAAGTTTTCAGAAAAATACCAAAATTTCACCCTTGGCTAATTTCGATATTCCGAGTCCAAAAATGAAGTCCGTTTTGAAAAATAAAATTTATAAAATTTCAAAAAGTGGTTATTACTATTCATAACGGCTAGTTTTAATAATATTTTAATAGCATATCATTGTTTAGTGAAACTCGGTATTGCGTACGACGCAAGCTATCGAGGAAGGTCGCGATTTCGTGTAAAGCAAGCCAAGCAAGTGTTGTGTGTAGAAAAAGATTCCTTCGATGATTTATATAACATAAAAGTATCGGGTGTTACAACAACCACTATTCTTGATAGTACCACCCCACTATAGTTCATCAATTGTCATACGTTGCGCTACATTGGTACTAAATTTTCTCCTTCACGTAAAACCTCATCCAAATATGTTTGAACATCTATCCTACGTCATGTTGGAATACTTTTCTTGTGTGGATACCCCTGGTTTAGCACAATTTTTGACTCCTCTAAACTCTGTTTTTCCTTTTCCCAAGTCTCCATTTTCTCTAAAACTGCTTGTAATTATTTCATACCATTTTACTTTAAAACCTCAAATAATTATAGAAGAAAAAATTTTAAACACTAAAATTAATAAATTTAAAATTAAAATAAAATTTGGGAAATTTGGATATAAAATTTACCCCGCCCCACCCCCCCCCCCACACACACACATACGCACACACATTTAAACTATTGTTTTTACATGATAATAAAATTACAATATAATCACAAAGGAAGCCCATCCTACCATGGTTCAAAAATAATCATTAAAAAAGTGAATAATTATCAACAAGAAACAAAGTTTCAATCATTACATGAGAAATATTTTTTCAAATTCCCTTTTTTCAATAAAATTTATTAACCGTGTATTTTACTTTCCCCCTTGAAATAATGATAAATTTCTTAACTTCAATTCACATTTCCTAACTTATTATTATTATTCATACCAATTGTGATCTACCACATCATGAAAAACTAATCTCATCACTCGAGGTATATTTTTTACTGGGGTTATTATCGTACCTTCAATACATGAATCCTAACCATATTCTTACAACTAATCTCAAATACCCACCCCATAAATCTAAATAACAAAATTAATCATGAGTTTTCATTAAAGGATCAAATGAATCTGAGTCTAAGGGTTCATAAGTAACTGATGTAAAAACTCAAAAAGGATCAAAAATGATGTAAACAAAAATGTACATCACATGATAAGAAATAGAAAAGTGAAATATAAACATCCCCATAATTAATGATATCACCCAAAATTCTAAATCTCAAATCAAGGAAATAAAATCATGATAATAAACATGATGAATTACAAATACATTATGGATATTCTTTCACCCGTTTTTTTAAAACTTTTTCAATAATTATTTTTATTTATTTTCTTTTTGAGAAAGTATTTTTCATTTTTTTATAGAACCCAATAAATATTTATGAAAGTAAATTCATAAAACATCTCTAACACCCAATAAAAACAACCTCATCTTTCTCTCTTTACAAAACATCTCTTTCACATCATGGGACACCACTTTCCCTATACTTAATCCATTATATATCATGAAAAATATCAATATTTGGGTAGGAAAGATAAAATAGGATTTTAATGTGTATTACCAATTAAAATCATTTATAGATTATAAAGGCCTAAAATAAAGGTAAAATATAGAGGTGTATTTCAAGGGAAAATGGATCAAAATAAAAATTCTTTAATCATTTTAATGAAACTCCTTTAATATATTTGGTAATACATGATTGCAAGTTCTAGTAGGTATACAAGCCCCAAGTGTCTCTCAAAAAATAGGGTATAAAAAATAATATAAAAAACTGGATTTATAAACTCTCAAAAATAGAAAGAATAGTATTTGGAAAATCACTCATGGATTGAATTATAATAACCAATCAATGAAAAAAAATATCATAAAATCAGTGATGCAAAATTTTATAAGAGTTTCATCTTTATAAATTAAATAATATCCCCAAATTATGATTCATTAAATCAATACTCTCTTTCTTAATCTTACTCATTTATCACTCATATTACTCATTAAATATTATTAGAAAGGATATCTAAAACATATAATGATGGGACTCCAAATAAAATTTTTTCATACTTGATAAAAAAAAAAGAAAAAAATCTAAAAATTATATGAAAATTTTCATATACCCTGAGAAGCTGAAAAATAAAAAAAATAGGAAGTTAAAAGAAATAAAGAATTTAAAATAATTACCCCCTATACAATGAATTTATTCCATTTTATTTGATATACCATTTTTTTCTTTCCATAATCATAGGCCTTAAAGATCAAAAAAAACAAGTAAAAGTATAAGTTCCATGCTCAAAATAATCTCAAAAGGAAAAAAGGGTTGAATCTACATCCTAAAAAATTCCAAAAAATAATTAATATTAATTCCTGAAGATATAACATAAATATTGTTTTCCTCTTGAAAAAAACTTTTTTAATGTATTTTAGCAAATATCAACCTCTCTTTTATCATGTAATTAGATTATTGTAAGAAGTTAGTCAGTATGGATTTATTCAAGGCTGAAATTTTTTATCACCCAGCGTAACACATCTTCTATTATTCAATGAAATCATCTTAAAAATTTAATGAGGATAAAATAAAAATCTAAAAAGGAAAAATGATTGAAGAATAACTCTTGAGCTATCTAAACCTGACATCACTCCTATTTTTCCACTTCTTCATGCTTCTCCTCTTCAAAATCTTCAATATTATTTTCAAAATTCGTAGTCATTACCACTCTTCCTTCTTTTTATTTTATTATATAAAGTATTATTCATATTTTTCCTCCTATGGTTTGGGAGTGGTGAGAGCTTCATTCCCATATTATTTATATTTTGATACATTATTATAAACTTCCTTATGTTTAACCTCAAACTCTCCATCACTATCAAATTTTTCCTCAAATTTTTCCTTATAATTAGATTCACCATTGGTTATTTCCTTTGAATCATAAGACTCTTTATCCATCATATTCAATTATTTACATTCCTCTTTGAAAATATGATCCATACTATATTTGAGTGCTTCATAATCACTTAGGTATGGTCATCAGTTGTTTGTTTTTTTCTTTTGGATCTTTTCCTTGAGTTGATCCAACGTGAATGGAAAATCAGATGTGTTCACTCATAATGAATTATATTCATTCCATCGTAATATAAAAACACTAAGCCATATAAAATTAAAACAAAATTAAAAACCAAGATAAAATAAAAAATAGAATAAGATAATAAATAAATTTTTCCTAATATATTGAATTAAATTTCTCTACTGAAAACAATTCCACGATAATAGTGCCTAAAACATTGACACCCAAAGGGTTTCATTAATTTATATAGGTAATCATGTTTAGAAATTTATAAACATGACACAAAAAATATGAACACTACTAAATTGTAATATATAAAAATTGATATTGAGTTTGAACCCAGAAATACAAGTTATATGAGTCTCTTTATCTTAATAGATAAGGCTAACAATTCTAAAATGAATGAAAACTACTTCTATCTTTGAGAGAACTAAAGAATTATAAATAAATTTTCATAATGATAAAAAATTAGAAAAATAAAACAATATTTAAAAATAGAATGAAATTACCCCAATGGACATGGATAAAATCATATACTCTTTAATTCACTAAATAAATAACACCCTATATCTAAAAATAATGTTTATGCACAATGAAAGGAAAGAGAGATGTCAGAAAAAGGATGGCTGAAAAAACCCATTATAAATTATCATAAAAAAGGAATAATAACATCATAAACCTCAATCACATTTCATTACAAAGTCACATCCCAAAATCTACCCACTCATTATATTCATGATAGGGATAAAATAAAAATAATAATTTAAATGGAAAACCCTAGAGTAGAAACACTAATCAATGGCACTCCCAAAATCTATTGATGAATTGCAGCACACATTACCATTGTTTATAGGTATAATTCCAAAATTTATATCTCGATATATATCCTTCATATATATCAAACATTTTCATTGAAATATAACTCCTGAGATATGTGGTAAAATATTTAGTAGGACACTTCCACTATCTCTAACAAGATATATCTCCAAAATTATCAAAGAAAAAGAGAATATCACATATATATATTTATACAGATATAATTCTTCATGGAATGAATTTCATTTTTTAGTATAAACTAAAACCATATCTCAAATTCTTCTCACTACATTCATGAATGTGTGTGGACATCTAACACTCATGGTGATCTAATAACTCCACTACTCATACTCTATTTGGTTGTGGTATGACGTCTTATACACATGAAACGAACCTTTATCCATATCCATCTAAAAAAATGAAGCTCCTATACTTATCTCAATGGGTAATTAATATTGAACATCATTACTTGAATTAATTAATTAGGAAATCATCACCTTTGTCTTATATCCTCTCAAATGAGATACCACACCTGAGTAGCGTGAACCCTTCAAGTAGCTCTATTAAAGTTTCATGTAGATGCAAGAATGAAAAGATAACCTTAACCATGAAATGAGCATTAAAATTATAAAATATACAAATAAAATGACCCTTACAAAGTCTTTTTCTCTATAAATGACTCTTATATAATGACCATTATACGGTCATTTACCTAGTCATGTGAAATAATACAAACTATCTTTGTGTGGCACTGAGATTCCTTTGCATGTATAGAATCCTTTATCTACACAAGTTCAGTGTCTTAAGCTCTCATTGAAGGTGAAAGTTTTCAATTAACTTCATAGTGGTGATGACAATGCTTCTACAATATCCCCCATATCTATAGAGTTTTACAGTGTGTTATGCACAAGTGTTCCATAAACCAAGAAAACCTTAGCTCATGTGTGAATAAGAAATCTACCTAACAATGATGTTTTTCCCATATGAAAAATTTTTATTTAGGTTATATAGTACCCACGTGTTCCATGTCCCATATCAAAATTCCATTAATCTGGATACTTCCTTTAACATACAAAGTTCCCATGGAGAACTCGTTGCATCCCATAGTGTATCCCCACACTACATCCTTTATTCTCATTAGTCTCATCCCACACTGGTTATACATATCTCCCAAAACTACCACAAATTATTTATGTTGATGTTTTTTACACGTTTTTTTGTCTATATTTAGTCAATCTTGGTCATTAATCATGCTGATAGGCATTACTCGTGTAGTTTTCCTTGGGTTGACACTATTTTCACTCCACTGAACATTTTTTCCCTATGAAAAAATCTCAATTTTCTCTAAACTCAATTATAAGTATTTCTTTTATTTATACATTAAAAACACATTTAATTACAAAATAATATTCATTTAAATATAAAAAATGATGAATTTAAAATTAAAAAACAATTCATAAAGTATGGATATCACATATGGATGTTCCTGATGCCATTTCACACCCATAAAACTTGAGGAATGTGGGAATTAAATAAAACAAATTAAGTAGAGATTATGGAATGAATTTAGTGATTCTTCTCTGAGCACTCAATGGATGTATGTGAAAGTGACTCAAGGCATATCTCATGATTAGTGTAAGTGGGTTGTTGATATTAAGATATACGTATCTGAAGAGATATATTAATATTTTACAATAAAAATTATATATTATAAACTTAATAAAATTATAATTTTTATTAATGTTAGTATTAATTTCCAAGAAATATATAAAAAATTCAGTGAATCATGAAAAAAAATTATTCCTTATATCTCTATGTCATAAATTTCTTCCTATAAAAGAAAAATATTGATTGTATTTTATTAATTATTATTTGTATTATTTTAAAATACCAAAAATTTTCTTATAACATGATATGAATATATTTTTTATAATGGGTAAGTAATTAGGTCACCAAATTGGATAGAAAGAGATGAGGTTTCATATTTGTTGAAAACACAAATAAATTTCATGAATGAACCTTCCAAATACATTTGGATAAGTACTTCCCATTACAATTTAATATTATTTAATTAATATAAAAACATGATAACGATAAAAAAAAAATTAATCACATAATATTGATGTTTTGATAATTAATAAAATTAGTGTCAATATTATTGTATTAATAGGATAACATTTAAGATGATTGGGATGTGAACCCTACACATTCATCATTTATTTCCCATAATAATGTAGTTGTAATTGTTTTAGTGAATGAGAATCTTGGGAATGTATGGTGGATGGTTTTTGGACCTACCCCGTCAAATGGATTTGGTAGGTCACAATCAACCTTTACTATTTCACCATTTGGTGAGAGTTCAAGTAGTGTCGTTGATCGGGAAGTATGGTGTTAAATTTCATGAATGGAAAAAAATAAAGAACATGACGCCTATAGTAAAACATGGGAGTAGTGGTGGTGAATAATGGAAAATTCTTATGTTTTTATTTTACAAATGATAAAGACTATAATGCCAAAGTAAATTTCTAGTATTATAGCACTTCTTTTAGAGGTAAATTCTAAAGGCAATTAATTATATGTTTTAATAACTATTTTCTTTATTTATATATTGATATTGTATCTTGTTGGGGTTGTTTCTATAAGAGGGAGTTCGGATGATATGGGATGAGTGACATGTTTCAATTTTTTGATTATATTGAAAACGTAGTTTTATAATTAATTTAATGTTTTTTATATATATACTAGAAACATTAAAACTCTCCTTAAACCTTATGTAGATGATCATTAAATGATTTATCACTTAGAATAATGAACCACACACCAATTTGACTATTAGTTTGAAAAAAAGACTTAAAGTTAATATTTAAATGTAAAGACCCAGAAATTCCGTATAATTTTTTTTAATTATATGGAATTACTATGAGACTGTGAAAATTGACGTCATGTGATTCTGAGGCCCAAAGATCCTGGAATGGAATTTTAAAATTTTTTATGGTATGTTCAATAAACGTGCGGGGGGGAATTAATATCTTTTGAACTAGTTCTTAGATTAAAAATATGAGGGCACTGTTGAATTCTCAACACCAGGATTCGCTTAGGTGAAGCTTAACTTCAACCGGAAAGGGTCGAACAAAAAAGTTATTTTTGGACTTTTCAGAAGAAAAAAATAACTAAAAGTTATTTTATTCTTTCTCTTCCCATCGTTGAGTGGCGGATGGAGGGACCGCATTGTAACAGTGGGCATTAAATAAGATAAATTTAATGAATTGATCCTCTCATTACATAACTTCAACACCCATGGTTTAATCGGTTCATTAATTAGGATTCATTAATGAATCATAATAATGAACCAACATGGGGGTTAATTTCTTTTATTTGATCAAACCTTTGGCATGGGATTTGGAAACCCACGAGAGGAACCTCTGACAAAATGGTGGCAACGTCACCCTCCTAAGAAGAATTGTGATTGATCGATGACCATTGTAGAACTCAGAATGGACTTCAATGAATGATTTCGAACATGAAACCCTTTCTTTTTTCACAACAGAATCCACTGATTCTAGGTTGGGGGTTTAATTTTTTATGCGTTTAAAATATTTTTCTTCCCTGTTCTTGAATAATATTAAGACCGTGGATCAATCGACTAACAAGTTAATTAGAAATTAATTTTTTCTTATGGGTGGTTGTTGCAGGAAATTGATTTGTTTTAATCATTATCTTGAGTTGAATGATCCCTTCCCATGTTTTAACGCTAATGTGGAGGGCACGGGCTGAACCGAACATGGCATGAACCCTCTACAAAACTTTTTCTTGGTGAATTATTTGAGAGAGATCAACAAACCTATCAGAAATTTTATTTCAAGGGACAAGTTGTGAAGGAGGACACCCAAGAGGCCTCTCGGTGCATGCGAGAAAGAAAACGGACCACCAGAAAATCTCTGGTGGCCTGCGAAAGCACCCGCTGCTCGAGTGGGGATAGCGGCGCCCGCGGCAGCCACGACAGCATGATCTGCGTCCAGTTGGGCCATGGTGGGGGAAATGGTGTGTCATCGATGTGCCATGTGGGGAGATGAGTGGCCCCCTCTAGCCTCTTAGTTAGAGTTTAACATCCAGCACCAGCCGGCCGTTTCGAAAGATCGGGCAGTGCCCCACTGGCGCCGCCATCCAGGAGAACCAACCCGCATGTGGGCCAGGTTTCCAGTTGGGTCGAACCCACCGGCTGGGCCAGACCCACCGGCCAGGTCAGACACACTGGCCATGTCGGACTCACTGGCCGGGCCGGACCCGATCGGTCCCGTTACACTAAATCAAGTGTATCTCGCAAACCGGGTGTTTTCTTGATGCACTGTTAGAGGTGCTGGAACCCTTAGGATGAGGAATTATTTTTGTATAATACACATGGGTTTTGGAAAAAGTTGGAGTAAGTCCAAGTTGGATAAAACTTGAATCCAACCGGGTCCTCGGTACTAAAATGCATATAACTTACAGACCGGGCATCCGATCGATGCGCCATCTGTTTCACTGGAACCCTTATGACATGGTGGTTCTTCGGGTTACTTATTTGTGGGACTTTGTGGTAGTTGAGGCATGACAGATGGCATGAGTAGAAGAATATATGGAACTTAAGCCCACCAAGTGCGGGAATCCTTTAGTTGGATGTCGAGTGAAGAGCGACCCTTTGTGGATCGGTATCAGAACGAACCTGTGTGGATCAGCAGTAGTGCAACCTGATGAGGAATAGCCTTAGATCATCCCATAAAGGATCAGTGACTTACAAACCTGTGTGGATCGACGACTTATGACCCTTTGTGGATCAGCAATAGAGTGACCCTTTTTGGATTAGTAGTAGTGCGACATGATGAGGACCAGCATTAGAGAGGCCTATCGTGGATCAGCAACTTATGACCCTATGTGGATCGAATAATTACAACCCTACTTGGATTGAAGACTTACAACCCTATATGGATCGAAGACTTAAGACCCTGTATCGATCGGCGACTTACGACCCTATGTGGATCAATGCCATATGTCCCTGTGTGGATCGGCAATAGAAAAACTTCTTCGTGGTTCATAAGTGGGACTTCCTAATAGAATAAGATGACTTATCTTTACAACTAATCATCATTATTTTTTTCACTAAGTTGTATACCTAGTGTGAGTTGTCTTTTAATTTTTAAATGTGATTGAGATCATGCTTTGTGGGTTTTCCTTTTTGGAATTCCAGGAGACCTTCGGATGTCTCGAGGTCTCTAATGGGTATTGTTATACTCACCCCTGCATGGGCTTCGCCCGCACCTTGTTGTGTCTTGAATGGACGACAGACATCTTTGACTGAGATTTGGGAGCTAGGACTAGACGGTGCACAGAGGTAACCAGTTTATGTGGAGATCTGAAATGACGATCTATACCTTCCCATCACATAGGATCCTTGGTGGACGATTTCAGGATTTGTTTTTCCTTTTTTTGTGCTTTCTCTTATTTGGGTTTGTATACTAGCACATTCTGCTTCAGTTCACACTTTTACTTTCAGCTGTTATACTACATGGTTTCCTTTTGTTATGTATCTAGTTTGTTTGTTTTCAGGTTTAAAGAAAATTCCTTCCCATTTTAGGGATATGCCTTTCCGGTGCTAGACTATGACCCTTGGCCTATGGAAGGCATGCTTGGGGTAGTCATGGCACAGGCCCTGGGGGACAGGACATGACATTAAACATAAAAATACTTTCTCACTTTGAAACATGTATCAAACACTAAAAAATATCTAAATGTTATTATAATGTAATTGAACTCTTCAATAATAATATTTGATTCATTTTCTAATTATAAGATATAACTGTATGCTAATCCATGGTTTTCTTTCATATAAATGATCTGTGGTTCTTGTTTAAATTCAAAAAAACTGATAGAGAATGAACATATTATTATGAAACCCTATAAAAATGATCTTGAAATTATTTTTGACATATAGGAAAACACCGCGCACTAATTAGACTCGCGGATTGAAAAAAGAATGATAGAATGTTATAATTTAAGGTTCAAAATATTTCTTTTCTTTGAAACATGGGATTCATAATAAAAATAATCAAACAAGCTCATATTGTATGGAATATCTAAAAAATCTATATTCATGTCATTTTTTACCCTTAGAAGTTAACTATTCTAAAATCAATGATATTGTTTTAGTGTAATGATCTGAGGATCATTTTTAGACTCAAAAATCTCATAATGCACTAAAAACAAATGAAACATTCTAAGATTCTCATGAAATTGTTTAAATGATCATAAAATCATTTGATAATCATATAAGCAACCCACACACCAATTTTATCTATGCTTTGGTTGGGAAGATCGAAATTTAATTTTGAGCTAGAAAGGTTTTAACTAAAAATTGTGTGACATACTAAAAATAGATAAAAATAGTTTAAATTCTCAAAAAACCTTTGGTAGATGATCTTTAAATGAATTTTAACTTTTATGGATGAACCAAACAGCAATGAGACTCATGGTTTGAATAAAATGATCAAAATAGAAATTTTAATATTTAAAATATTTTCTCACTTTCAAACACATGTCATGTGATGAAGATAAATTGAACAAGATAAAATTGTAATGAAACTCTAAGAAACAGTATTCAAATAATTTTTTACCCATATTATTCAATTACATTCCAATCTAAGGTGTGGTTTTGGTGGAATAATCCAGGGTGTATTTTTAGACTCAAAATGATCATTGTAGGCTATAAATAAAATGAAACATGATCATATTCTCTTGAAACTATATGAAAATTATATTTGACTCAATTTATGCCTTTAGTGATAAACCTTACACTAATACATCCTACAGTTCGTTTAGAATGGCCAAAGTGATTTTTTAGCTTGGAAAGATTTTAAATTAAAAATTCATGACATGTTAATAACTGATAAAAAGAGTTTGGATTCTCATGAGTCCTTATATGGAAGATCATCAAATGATTTTTAAATTATAGGAATTAACCAAATTCTAATTAGACGCACAGTTTGAATAAATTGACCAAATTTTCCACTTTAAACATAAAAATATATTCTCACTTTTGAACAAATACCACTCACTGAAAAATAATAAAAATGATTTTGGATTGTAATAAAACTCTACAAAAAAAATTTGGGTCATTTATCACTCATAAGAGCTAACTTCACACTAATACAAGGTTTGTTCTATTAGAATGATTTGAGGTGTTTTATTAGACTCAAAACGCATATTGTACATTTAAAATTAAGGAAGTATGATCAAATTATCATTAAACTATATAAAATGATCTTAGAATCATCTAATACTTTTAGAAACAAACCTTACACTAATCTAACCTAGTGTTTATTTTCAATGAATAAAAGTTAATTTTGAGTTTGAAAAGTATTCAATATAAAAATTTGTAACATTTTAAAATACAAACAAACAATATTAGATTATCAAGAAAGCTTAGGTAGAAGATAGTAAAATGATTTATGACTTATAGTATTGAACCACAGACCAATCGGGTCTGTGGTTTGAACAAAATGACAGAAAGTGCTACGTTATTGTTAAAAATATCTATTTACTTTGAAACCCACATTTCCCACTAAAAAGAAACCAAATAGTCTCTTATAGTAAAGAAACTCTTTAAAAACAATATTTTAATATTTTTTACCTGTATGAGCCAACTATGTGCTAATATGAGATGTAGTTTCATGTCAAAATCCTAGAATGTATGGTATGATTCTAGTTTTAAGGACCACTCTTTATATACACTAGTTTAACATGTTATGTGTGTTATTTTTTTATAGTTTTTACCTTATTTAATCGATGATATGTTTATATAAATATCATTTTTTTTAAATTTTGTTTATTTAAATAACAAAATAACAACTGTTGAATGTAAAATTTTGAATATATTATCTATATAATTTGTTTAAAACTCATTTTTATAAATATTTTACTTTTTTATTGTAGTTGATATATGCCAATAATAGGAAGGGTTTGAGCCTTCTTACAAGTAACACTCTTTAGATAGAAGTAATGATATTGTATAGTTGTTTCGGTATAATTAAGTATTTTCATATATTATACTATGTTTATTGGGATTATTTTTTCTAATTTATTCCATATTTTTATTTCAATTTATATGATAGTGATGAATTTATTTTGATTTATGATGATGGTAAACATAGCTATGGATATGGTCATATGTAGTGGAGGCAGCATAGTGCTAGATGTGATGTGTTTCTAATGGATGAATGTTGGTCATATTTATGTTTTATATATGATAATTGAGTTTATGACTTATGGTTTAATTTTTTTGATCTATATATGTATGTGTTATATATTTTGGTGTTATGAACATATTTTTTATGTTTTTTAATTGATAAATATTGATCTAAATTATGTTTTTGCATATGTTATTTATTTTTATTGTATATATTATTATTTTTTAATCACATTTTATTTATTTATTTGTTTATTTATGTTCATTAGTGGTTTCTATAACACCCCTATATTATTTATGGGACCATTTAGCAGTGGTTACTTAATCGTTGTTATAACTTTTAGTGGCAGTTAAATTAATTTCTCCCTATTTTTTACTTTTAAAAATCCAATGATATAAACCACCACTAATTAGGAATAAATCTATCACTAAATGTTTCAAACAACACTTCCCTATAATATTTATAAATAAATACAAACCACTACCAAATGAATTGAGACACCAATATATGTGGTGGTTTAACTAACCATCATGAGACAAGTAAGAAGCCTACTATTAAAGGTGAGTTTCCTTATACTAAAAGGTTAAATAGGTTTTATAAAAAACTATATCTCACAAATAGTCCTATTGGGAAATGTTTTCTAAATTTTTATCCACATTTTCCTCTTATATCCTCTTCTAAATGTTTTCCAAAAATATAGCCTTTTCCATTTTAAAACTTGGTCACTTAAATAAATTATAGTTATGTCAAGTATTAGTTTTAACTCATTAGTTTAGAATTATTTTAGGAGGGAATGTTGAACCAATGTAATTATATTAAAAAATACCTTACTATCCTAAGATTCCATTTGTAGGATATGACTTTTCCATGTTTTCATGATCACTACAACTGGCATGATTTATTTTGGAACCCCATTTGGTTCTTGAACAAGTGTTCATAAATATTAAAATGAATTATCTACCACCTAAATGGGTATCTTCTTGATGTGTCTTAGAGGTTGATCATGTTATACCTATGTGGTTTCATTATCCTAACACTATAAATTTTTTCCTCACCTTATTATTGTACCATATTCTTAGACTAGTCCCTTACTTTTTCCATTTTAGTAAACCATGTTAGTTACAATCATGTTTATATGATATTATGATTGGGTGTTATGATCATGGCTATGATTTTAAACCAAATGTTACTTCCTTATATTGAGCATGTTTTCACCTTATTGAAATGAGAATGTTAGTTCATATAATTTGTGTCATTGATTTGAGTAAGTTTAGTGATCCTTTTATATCATGTTTTTTAATTTTCTTACTAAGCATGTTAATTTATGTAACTAGTAATGTGACTTTAATTTCACTAATTATTTGATATATAACAATTATGGTTGTGTCTATAAGTAGTTAAGTTATATAATTTTATTAAAATGTGCCTAAGTATACCTTATGATGGTTTTGTTATTATATTTATTATATGGAGGTACCCACTTGGCGGTTTCCAAATTGGAATTATAGGATAGGTTGTAAGATTTCCCCAAATCTCTTATACCCACTCCCTTATTCCCAAAGGGAAAGGCTACAATATTTCATGGACTCATGTATATAAAATCCCATATCCCCTATGGTATGTTTATTTTTCCAAAACTACATTAGGATTATTTAGTATGAATGGTTGTGACATTTAATAGTCCTACTCATCTCAGATCCTGAGATAAGGCTTGAAGTAGGTATGAAAATTATGGATCCTCATCATATAGGTATTTATCATTCATATTTGATATTGGTTATAAATTTGATTCCTTATCTTCCACTACTCTATTTTATCCATGATTTTTTATAAATTAATTTAATTGTATATGTTTAAATGTTTATTATAACAACCAGAACTGTTATAAACAAAATTCCGTTTTTGAATTAATAGATACTTTATCAAGAAATAAATCTATAGGAAGAACATGCACTAATTTGGTTATTCTAGACCGTTATATGGTTTTTAAAATTTAAAAGACAATTAATAATCACAACTATTGATAATATAGCCATTATATTTTGACTATTTAGAACAGTATAACAAGGGTTATCATAAAGTCCATTTGAAATAGACAAATTAAGTGATGGCTTCAACCACTAGGATCATGCCTTATGAATCTCATTTATGAGAGCTTCCAAGGGATATAGCATCATTTGGATTTTCTATTTAGAAATACCAAGATAATATTCAATATAAAAATTGATTAATGAAATTGTTTATGGGATAATTTCATATTCATCGAGATCACGACCCAAACCATGTTCAATAAACCACCTCAAGAAAATCTCACCATCGCGCACCTACCCTTAGTGAATTATCTAGTGTAATAAAGGTATTTGAATATATACCATAAAAGTATGAATTTAATTTTTTATTTCAATAAAATAATGATTATATTTATTCCTTTTTATTATTACTTTTATAATTATTAAATAATAAGTTTGATAAAAAATGGATTTTGATATGATGAAATACAAATTATATTATTGAGATATATATAGATTCAATCAATACACTCTTTTAATGAATTTAAGAAATTTTTAAATAAATTATATTTTAATTAAATATTATTTTTCAATAATATTTTTTAAATATAAAATATATAAAAAATTTATAAAATCAAATATAATTTTTATATAGGTCAGAAAACTGTTATTCCAAAAAACCAATATTTTTCAATAAATCGGTATTTTTTTAAATAAATTTAATTTTCATATTTAGATAATTATTTTGATAAAATAATTATTAGTTTTTAAATCATCATATCAAAATTTTCCAATAGTTCTTTTTTTGAAATTTTCTAAGATAGTCAAATTTTTGGGGAAAAAGTAAATATGGTATCATTATATGGTATATATTATGACATCATAAAATACAAAAAGTGGTGTGATAAATAATATAAAGAGTATCCATCAATAAGAATATTTTTTTTATATTTAAAATAATGTATTTTAAAGTTATTGGATTAATTTTATAAACCCTTAATGATTCCTCCAAAACCTATATTATATTTTAAGGTTTTAAAAAATATATTTATAAATATGGCTCAGTTCCACATCAACAAGGGAATTATTTTAATGTTTTCATTTATTAGAAATATAAAATAATTAAAACCACTTGATTTTATATAAACCATCTTAAAACCCATGGTAAGGTTTTTGGTTTTGATTACTTTATCAGATAGAGTCCAAAACCTTTGTTTGGAAATTAAAAAATAATTCTCCTCTATTTTTCTATATAAAACCACCCAACCTCACATTAATCTTCCCTAAAAAATATTGGATCAAGAATTTACTATGAAATTACTTCTAAATATCCCTCTGAGGGTTCCCCTAATCTCTTAATAAGCTTCTCAAGATCTTTAATAAGTGCACTCTCAAGGTAAGGGATCCTCTCCTTCTCCTCTTTTCTCAAGCACCTTTCTTATGTCATGTCGTTTTATTTAAAAAATTTCAATTTGAGATATGTTTTTATACAAACTTATTACATTCCTTGTTATTAAAAAGTTTTGATATACCTCATTCGCTCTCATATCCCTTTATATAAACATTTATTTCCACCCTTTATTCTACCAAAATTATCCTTTGATTTTCCAAGCCAACCATTTTTTTAGTGCATAACCATATCAATTTCCACTCAAGGGTATTCACCTAGTTATACCTACCCTTAATTGATTTTGGATTTATATTTATTTAAACTTAACTCATTATTCTTGGTGTTAAAATTGTTAAAATACATCCTTATGTTGTATGATATATGTTGTACTCTTGTATATGTACATGATATGAAAGTGACGGGTGGGCGTGAAATTATATAGCCCTCCAATGCATTGGGTAATGTTTTTATCTCATTATTTTATATGTATGGTGCATGATAGGTTATTATAATCACACTATGTTAAATTATCTTGGTTGTAATTCTTGAATGACATTTATGATGTCAGGTTTTATGTTATTTCCACATTCCTATGTTGCATTTATGTTATCTTGTTATATCATGCCTCATTATTCTAGATTATGATTATCACACCTCTTATGTCACCTAGATGTTCCTATTGGATCACATGTACTAATTTACCATATGATATTCTTTTTTTATTTCTTAATAGGTATTTATATCTCACCCCTTTATTATGTACGTCTTCAGGTTATCCCATGCAATTTTTATAGATCCAAGGAATATAAGAACATGTTATGGATTTTTAATATAATTTTATTGTATTTATATTGAAATTTTTTAATCTATGTACCTAATTATCTAAATACACTTGTCCTCACAATATTTTGGGGTCGTTTTAAGTGTAACTTTATGTAATAATTCTGGAATTAAATTGTACTAAAATATGGGTTGTCATACTTGGTATTATAGAAAAATTATAGATATTTTTTAGCATTAGGGTTATAAAACTCTAGTAAAATCCTTGGGAATAATAATAAACATATAAAAATATTCCTAAATTTTGGTAAATTTTAGAGTAAATGGTTTCCATAAAAATACATCCTTGTCTGGATACTACGTGTGGATGTTGCTCTAGCACAGTTGTACCTAGTGGTAATAACCCTTAAAAATGGTGCATTGATATAGACTTGATCATCACCTGGTAGATGATAAAAATCCTTGAAACATGAATGGTTTGGAACACCCAAGGTATATGATTTTTTAAATTAACATGATCATTATGAACCATTATTAAGGGAATGAAAATTTTCATAATATTTTATGTTAAGAAATAGTTCATGGAAAACTTAGATTGAAACATAAAATTCATGGGTTAAAGAATATATGTCATTTATGAATTATCTCTTTAATTATCATGGATTCCAGTATATGTGTTTAACAGTTCAAAAATACTCCTCCCTAATTTTCCATTTATTTTTATTCATTGGAAAGAAATAGAATAAATCGAGCCAATAACCAAATTAAGGGGGCAATGTTATGACAACCCAAATGAGATACCCAACCTAATGGGAGAAGGAATCAAGAGCTTTGTGATATTACATTATCAATTAACTCAAGTATTGAACAAAAAAATTTATCATGAGTAATTCATGAATCCTCTAAATAAATAGAAAGTTGAAATTAATACCTTTGTATGAAAAAGTCCTTTAATGTTAAGTGGGTCTTCTCATCCCTTAATCACAGAACAATCAATCAACTCCATTGAAAGGAACATATCCTTACTTTAATTATCTGATTAAGAGAATGTCATGTGGTGTCACGACCCCATCCCTATAAAGATGATACAATGGGAGGGAGAGATTGTGACTACCAGATTCCAACCTCCAGTAGGCCCAGGGTTGGCGACTAGCACTGAGGATATAGTAAGAATGAAAATTAGAGGTATAACCCTCTAAGAGAAACATGAGGAAGAGAGAGAGAAATAGGATACAAAAACCAACACCTTCTCAAACATATATATATATATAATAAAAATCAAGTTTAAACATGAAAATTAATACATTACTAAAACAACTGAAAGGAAAAATACAAGTACCAAAAAGGTAAAGAAGACAGTGACCATGAATCCCAAATAGCTCTTGTTAAACCCCTAGCTAGTAAAGTCCATCCTAATCCCAAACTTTCTCCAAATAACTTGAAAAAAAGTTTATGTATACATTGGGTGAGTATAATAGTCTACTATATAGGATCCTCCCTGGACCCTCTCATGAAAAAGATAAAGAAATCATATTAAAGAGGAGTGAATAGTGAAACTAAATCATCACCAAAACAGGTATACTAAGTTCCCAACCTCACCATGGATATCTCTATCTAACTAACACATAAAAGAGATAATATAATATAATAAAACATCAAGGGTAACCTTCTCCATCTTCCCCACTAGTTTTCCGCTCTTCCCCAACATTGCAGGTCCTAAGCCTCTCTCTCCAAAAGCAAGTCAACCCAAAGACACATGGGGAGGGCACCACTAAATGCACCCCATGAATCACATAACCACACCATCTCATCAAAATAACCATATATAGTAACCAAGAAGTTTTTCGAAGCCACCACATCCTATATGACACATATCAAACATTAGGTATTATACCTCAATCCATTACATCCCATACACCAAGTAAGTACCACAAGCCATCATATCCTATACATGCCATACCTATAATAATAATTTGGACACTATATCCAGTAATACATTTGCATGAAATAACCCCAATATATAACATCCCTCTACACACATATATGGGAAAACTAACTATCATGCATACTAGCACAAGTAACTACTAAGAGAAGAGAGCAAGTCCAGACGGGGTAGTTAACCATCAATCCTCCCACTAGGATGTTGGGGAAGACACCCTCCTAGATTCAATTGGGTGTCAGTTCCCCTAACCAACATGGGTGGGGTAGCATATTAAATCGCATAATATACATGACATAATCTATCTCACAACCACACTATGGGAATGACCTAGTCTTAGAATCAAATGTATCTAATTTCACTCAAACTCTCAGATGCCAATGCTTAGACCATATATCCTATAAGAATACAAGAATATAAACAACTTATATTAATTACATATTACTTTTTATTAATTCCTTTTTTTAATTAATTAATTATCCACTAATTAAAGATTAACATTTTCCCCATTACTTAACATTTCATTACATTATGTTACATTAATTATCAAAGTAAATTACATGCCCTCCAATAATAATTCAAACCATGGACTTGGTTTATCAAGATTAGAATCTTTTAAATAATTTTAATTCCATCACCAACCAACCCTGTGGGTTAAATAGTTATTTATACATTATTATCATTATTCTATTTATAGGTACTTTAGGAATACCATCCTAAGCTACCACAAAGAGGAAACATGAAACCAGGAACCTCCAGTTACCTCAAGTATTGGGGAAAATAATGAAGATAAAATAAGCAACTCGACCATCATCCATTAAACATATTCATAAGAGAGCATGCCAGCTCTGAATATCACATCAATGGGTAAGCCCATATTTAATTCATCACAGCACCTTTGGTGACATACCCAACACCCATATACATACACCAATGTATCTTGCCATCACAAGCATCATTTGTTACCACATCATCTAGGCCTCCCCACCCACGTATGAAAATATCCCTCCAAGTTCATCCATACTAGGATCATATCAAAATGATCACATCCAGAGCACATCACAAAGCATTAAGGACAAACAAGTAAGAAACAGAGAAACTAGTCCCTCAAAGCAACACATTCATCCTTGTAATACAAATGATCTTTCATGAGTCTAAAACAAGGTAATTAGCCTTCTCAAGAAAATGGGAAACTCATTCCAAATAAAAATTATCTTTATCACACAACCGAGTCTTATTCCATCTTAAATTAAATGATTCATTTGTTAATAGGTTCCAACTATGGGAAACATAAGGACACTATATATCGAAGGAAAGAATAAGCACTTTGCATTTATTTTGGTCTCAAAAACCTAAATAAATACTATTCTGAATTAATGTGACTTTTTTAATTATCAATAGTCATAAAAATGATTTATATTATTTATAAATTCCATTAATCATATGGAATATCATAATTTTAATTAAACATGATCATTTCATTAATTTGATTATCATAAAATTACTTTAACCATTGTATTGAAACCATGCCTCTTTAAATATTCTCAAGGAAATTAATTATCAATTAATTACATCTTTATGTTACTTACTAACTTCCATGAATAATAACATGATAACAAATTAAGGCATTGGTATCACACAACATAGAAAATTATGAGGTAAATCGATATCATGGTATAAAGAAACAAAATTTCCAATATGTTATCATTATCAAATTATTTAATCTGGTTCAATATCTATATAGTTATTTCCATTTCCATAAAAAGGGATAAAGCATTAACAATTCATGATTGAAAAAAAATAAAAGAGATTAAATGAATTCCATACCTCAGAAGTTGTCAATGTTCTTTGCATGAGAACAGACCACATTAAAGATCTATGATCACCTCTCCTATAAGAACTACATCCATATGAGGACACTATGGCACAACAGTAATGAAAAACACCAAGATAAACCCCATAATAAACAAGAGATGTCATATTCCATCTTATGTAAATAATAATGGGAGTAAAATAGATAAAAATAGAAGAAACTGCTAGAAAACAATGGAATAACACACCTTGGATCATCATCCACCTGGAATGAGAGAGGTATTCACTTTATCCATTGGTTTATAGATAACCTGAATAGCTAAAAACTTTTATAATAGTACTGAAATGGGGAATTACATGATGTTTAATCCTCTTTCATGTTATGTGACCCTCGGGGTTAAGTTGATGCCGAAAAAGACATCACATTTTTATTATTTAACCCTAAAAACATGCATGTCATGAACCTTAACTACACAAGTCATGAACCACACATACACAATGTGTAAGTCTAACACAACTTGTAATCTCTCTATATCTAACTTTTCGTAGCTAAACCCCTCCAGGATTATTTCATGCCTCCTCTAATCTTCCCTAGCCTCAGAAACTCACAAAGGGTTAGACCTCATGAATTTGAACCCTAACATGTGGTATATTAATTATATTGAGGGATAAATTGATCAATGGTGGGTGTTTTTCAAAAATAAAAAGCTTGAGTAGGTGATCAAATCTATGGAGTGGAAGGAATTATAGAATATATTTTTCGATAAATATTTTCCTCACACGATTAAAATTTACATGGAGAGGTATTTTCTTATCCTAAAGTAAAAGAATAATGAATCAATCAAGGTGTGAGAAAAAAATTGCAGTACTTTCATGATATATATCTAGATCCTTCATTGCCCCTAAAATAAAATTTGACCACTTCTTTGGGGGGATAAAACCAATTCTATGAAAATCCTTAGCGATTCGGGACATAGAAAACTATAAGTAATTTTTCTAATGTTCCTTAAAAGTCAAAATGGAGATTAGTGAATCTCATAGATCTCTTGGGAATTGATATTAGAGGTGGGGAATATATTATAATTCTAGAAATTTGATGGGAAAATCTCATGGGGTTATGAAATTTCATCATACCACTTGTCAAAAGTGTGGGAAAAAGAATCCTAGAAATTTATTAAAGGGGAAAAAGAAATTATTTAGGTGCTGGAAAGAAGGTTGTTTAGATAGTGATTACTGATAGGAAAAACCCGCCAATGTGATGAAATAAAGGAATTCTCTAATAAACACGCATTCTATCATCTAATGTTTTCCCTAAAGGTAATAGGGATTATATGTGAATCAATTCCCTAAACTAATTGTTTTTTATGATAAGTGATGAAAACAACATCTTATGCCTAAAGATAAATGGTTAGTGTATTCCATCACAACTGCTAGGGTGGATCCCAAAAATAAAGTGGTGATAGGTATTCTAGTTATTCATTGAATAATAGTGAAAGTAATTTTTTATTATGGTTTTACACATTATTTTGAATCACACAAGTTTAGTAGAACTATTCAAACACCACTTCAAAACATATAGGTCGAGTTATTGGTGAAGATGGAAAATGGGTTAATTGTTACATCTCAAGCATATAACTCATCCCCTATAAAAAAATTTGGGGTGAATTTTAGGGAAAACAACGTGATACTTCCCTTAGGGGAATTTGATGCTATTTTAGATATGGATTGTCTTTCCTTGTATATATCCAACAAAAATTTCTTATAAAAGAAAATCCCCCTCTATATTTCATATCACCCTTTAATTTTATACAAGTGTAAGGAGGTGGAGGAATCTTCTTTGGTATCAAAATCTCAAGCATGGATATTATTACCTTACAAAAATTGTATCTTCCTAAAATGAATGATACTAAATAAAATATCATCCTTGGTGACATTCCCATTATAATGGAATTTGATGACCTGTTTCCTAAATAATTTCCAAGTCTTCCTACTTTTCATGAGGTTGAGTTATCAATTGATCTCATGCCTAGAACATTTACAATATCCCAAACTCACTATAGAATGGTCATTATAGAACTTGATGAGATAAAGAAATAATTACAAAATAATCTAGATAAAGGCTTTATATTCCCAATTGCTTCATCTTGGGGTGCGCCAATCCTATTCATCAAGAATAAGGATAGTTCAATGCATATTTATATTGATTATCAAGTGCCCGAAAAGATCATGATAAAGAAAAAATATCATCTATAATAGATTAATGACTTGTTTTATCAGCTACATGGATCCTAGTACTTCTCAATGGTGGATATTTGATCAGGATATTACCATGTAAAGGTAAAGAATGAGGATATCCCCACAAATACTTTTCATACAAGGTATGATACTATGAGTTCATAGTGCTACCATTAGGAATCACTAATGATCAAGAAATATTTAGGGACTTAATGAATATATACTTTAGGTATTACCTCAAAAAAATTGTTAGTATTTATAGATTATTTTATTATCTACTCCAAAAGAAAGGAGTAACATGAGGATCATTTGAATGTCATACTGAAGACTTTCTTGAAGGAAAATTTATTTTTAAACTATATTAAATGTGATATTTGGATAGACAAAGTAACCTTCAGGGGTCACGTTATCATCATATAATGGATATATGTGGATCCTTAAAAAATATAGGCAATTAAAGGATGGCCTAAAATAACCTCTGTAGTGGAGTTTAATAGTTTCCTTAGATTATCTAGGTAATATCATCGATCTTTTAGAAACTTATCATGAATTTCATTCCCAATAACCAAGCTATGTCAGAAAGGTGTAAAGTTTTTCTAGACTGATGAAAGAAAATAAATCTTTAAAGAGGTGAAGAATAGGGAAATCACTATATTTTTTCTCACATTTTCCACCAGTGAGGAATGATTTTTAATCTAAGGTGATGAATTTAAAAGGGGTTTGGGTTGTGTACTCAGACAGGATGAAAAATTGATAGCATATGCCTCCCAAAAATTTAAGATAATTGAAAAAACTACCCAAAACATGATCTATAATTGGTATCAGTTATCTTCGCATTGAAGCTTTGGTGACATTATCTCTATAGAGAAAATCGTGACTTATATACAGATCATAAAATCCTAAAGTAAATATTCACACCAAATGATCTTAATATGTATTAAAAAAGGTGGTTAGAGCTGCTCAATAATTATGATTGTTCAATCCATTACCTTCATCATAAATAAAACAAAGTGTCAAATGCTCTAAGTAGAATGGATCTCACAACCATATCCATTATGAGTATTACAAGGAATCCAATATTCTTATACTTGCAAAGTATGGATATGGGAAAAATAAAAGGATATTCATCATACCTTTCTCAAATAACTAATCAGCCATATATTATTGAGAGGATGAAGGTGGCCTTGAATGATGGTGGTTTACTATAGAAGAAGGTAGAAAACATTCTGGATATCAGCTTTGCTAAAGATAAAGTTATAAGGTTTAGAACCCAGATATGTGTCTCATCAAAACCATAATAGAATAGGGAAATTTTAAATGATGTGTGTATATCATTGTTATCTATTCATCAAGGAATCACTAATAAGTATATATATTTGTAGCAAAAATTCTGGTGGATTAGCATGAAGTGGGATATTTTGAAATTTGAATTTCGATGCTTGGTATACCGACAAGACAAGGTCGAATAATAAAATTCCAAGTTTATGATGTAACCATTACCCATACCAGTATGGGAATGGGAAAACATAACCATAGATTTCATAATAGGACTCCCCAAGAAACCAAAATCCAATAACACCATTTGGGTGGTAGTCTTTCACTTTACCAAGTCAACACATTTCATTTATATCAAGGAATATTTCCCTCTTAATCAACTCACTAAGATATTCATAAACAAGGTGTTAATACTACATTGAGTTAAACTATAAATTGTATTTTATTGAGATCAGAGGTTTACATTGAGGTTTTTTGGAAGCCTTTAGAAAGTGTTGGGTCAAGAACTAACCTTCATTAGTGCTTATCATACTCAAATTGATGGTCAATCTAAAAGAACCATTAAAACTCTAGAGGGTATTGTGAGATAATGTTCAATGGATTTCAAAGGATGTTGGGAGCAGCACCTTCCCCTAGAAAAGTTCATATATAATAATATTTTCCATTATAGAATTCAAATAGAACCTCATGAGGCTCTATATGGGAAGAGGTGTTATAATCCAACATGTAGGGATGAAGTTAGAGATAAGATACCGATTGGACCTGATTGTATAGAATATATTATATAGAAGGTTCAAACCATTTAGCATTATGTGAAATCAGGACAAAGTCGAAATAAAATATATGAAAGAAATCATTAAAATATCCTAGAGTTTGATGTCAGAGATATAGTTTTCCTTGATATATCAATGTGAAATAAATTCATGAGGTTTGGGAAGAAGTAAAATATTATCCTTAGATACATCATCCCCTTTGATATCCTCGATCACATTGGAATATTAGTCTAACCACTAGCACTCAAACCTAACCTATCTCAAGTACATTATGTGTTCCAAGTATCCTTCTTGAGAAAGTACATACTATAACCCCACACATGTATTGAATCCAGAGGTGGTACTATTGGAGAATGTTCTTTTATATGATGATAATTTGGTAAAGATCTTAGATCATAGAGAAAAACTTCTACGAAACAAGACAACTCACCTGGCCAAAGTGTTGTGGTGGAGCCACAAGTTTGAGGAAGATAAATTGAAACCAGAAGAGGTCATGAAATAGAATTTACCTAAAAATTAAATTTTTAGGTTGAAATTTATAAAGGGGTTAATAATGTAATGACCCAACCATTTATAAATTAAATTCACTTTTTTAATGAATAGATTCTTTATTAAGAAATAATGTTATATGAAGAATATGCACTACTTTGGTTATTTTAGACCATTATATGGTATGTCATATTTAAAAGACCCTTAATCAAAACAATTTTTAATAATATAGTCATCGTACAGGGACTATTAAGATCAATATATTAAGGGTTATGATAAATTCTATTTGACACAGACAAGGGAAGTGATGGCCTCGACTAATGGGATCATACCCTATGAAGTCCATTTATTAGTGATTTCAAGGGACAGAGCATCACTAGCCTTTTCCCTTAACTAATCTCAAGATGATATTTAATAAATAAAGCAATAATGAAACCATTTATGGGAGAAGTTAATTCTCATTGAGATCACAGCCCAAACTATGTTTATCAAACTGCCTTAAGAAAATATCACCATCACACACCTTACCCTTAGGGAATTCGCTGGTGTATTAAAGGGATGTATATCTAGACCTTAACAGAATAAATTTACATATTTTATTTTATTATAATAATGATTATATTTTTTATTTTTTATTATTACTTTTATAATGATTAAATAATAAGTTTCATAAAAATGGATTTTGATACGATGGAACAAAAATTATATTTTTGGGATGTGTAAAGTTTCAATCAAGACACTCTTTTTTATAAATTCAAGAACATTTGAAATAAATTATATTTTAATAAAATATTATTATTAAATAAATTTGATCATAAATTTTATGAAGTCAAATATAATTTTAATAAGGGCTAGAAAACTATTATTATTAAAAAACAGCATTTTTCAATAAATGGGTTTTTTATTTAAATATGTAAATTCTCATATTTAGTGAATTATTTTGATAAAATAACTATTATTTTTGAAATCAACACATCAAAATTATCCAATGGTTATTTTTTCATTATTTTCTGATATAGTTAAATTTTTGGGTAAAAATTAAATATAGTATAACTATACGGTATGTATAATAACATCATAAAATCCCAATAGTAATTAAATGAATATAATAAAGAGTATCCATGAAAACAATTATGTTTCCCCTTTAAAATAAGGTATTTTTTATGTAATTTTATTAATTTTATAAACCCTTAATGAATCCCGCAAAACCTATATTATAATTTAAGGTTTTAAAATCAATTCTTTAAAAACATGAGTCGCTTCCACATAAACATGGTCATTATTTTACTATGTTCAGTTATTAAGATTATAAATTAATTAAAACCTCTCTAATTTTATATAAACCATGGTTAAAACCATGAAAAGTTTAGTGGTTTTTATTACTTTTTCATAGATTCCAAAACCTAAGTTTGGAAATTAATAAAGAATTCTCCTCTCTTTAGCTATATAAACCCATAATACCTCACATTTATCTTCACTAAATACTATTTTAGAACATATTTACTCTTCAATTCCCTATTTATATCCCTCCCAAGGTCCCCCCAACCAGGATCTTAAGAATCCCATTCAGATATTTAAGAATCACCCTCTCAAGGAAAGTGATCGTCTCCTTCTCCCCTCTGTTCAAGAACCTTTTTTATTTCATTCCTTTTTATTTCCAATTGTTTAAGTTGGGATATATTTTTTCAAATACATATTATTATCCTTATTATTACCAATTATTGACATTCCCCTTTAACTCCCATTTACCCCTTCAAAAAGTCTTTATGTACACCCATTATGTGGGAGAAAATATCCTGCGATTTTCCTTGCCAAACATTTTTTGTATTGGATACCCATCTCCATTTTCACTCAATGGCATTCACCTAGTTGTACCAAAATTTGTTTATTTTTTATTTACTTTTATTTAAACCACACTCCTTAATCATGGGGTTAAACTTGATTAAATATATTTGTCTAATATATGATCTATGTACCTCACTTATGCATGTACATGATATGAACGTGATGGGTGGGATCAAAATTATATAGCCCTCCAATGAATTCAGTAACGTGTCTATCTCATGAGATTAAATTAATGGTTTATATGAGGTTACTATAATCACAATATGTTATGTTTTCTTGGTAGTTATCCTTGGCTTATTTTTAAGATGACATGTTTTAAGTTATTTTCACATTCCTTTATTTCCATTATGTTATCATGTTATATCAAGTCTCATTGTTCAAGATTATGATTCTCATCCCTATTATGTTACATTTATGTTTCTATTGGATCACATGTACAATTTTACCTTATGATGTGATTTTTTTATTCCCTAACTAGGAGTTATATATCACTTATTTCTTATGTATGTCCTCAAGTTATCTCATTCACTTTTAGAAGATCCAAGGAATATAAGTGCATGTTATGGAGTTTTTAAAAAAAAATTATTTAGATTTAAATTTGTTATGTTAGGTTCTTAATGAGCCAAATACACAAGGCCTCATGATCTTATGGGATTAAATTAATTGTATCTTTATATAATAATTCATTAATTAAAGTGTATTAAATATGGGTTTTAATATGTGGTATCAGAGGAAAAGGATAGTTATTTTTGGGGATTATGGTTACAAAAATCTAGTGAAAGCCTTAGAAATAAGACTTAACATAGGAAAATATCCCTAAATTTTGGTAAATTTTAGAGTAAGTGGTGTCAAGAGAATACATACATGCATGTATACTATAAGTGGATGTGGATCTAGCACAGTTATACCTATGGGTAATAACACTGAAAATGACACATTGAGATAAACCCGATCATCACTTGGTGCATGAAAATATTCCTTTCTTCATACATATATTAACACTACCATGGGAAATATTTTGGAAAATTATCAGGATAATTACTAACCATTATTAAGGGAACAAAAATTCCTAAAATATTTTATGATAGAAAATAGATCATGGATAAATTAGACTGAAACCAATAAATTCATAGGTTGGAAATATATTTTATTTATTAGTTATCACATTAATGTTCATGGTTTCCCATTTATGTATTTAATAGTTTAAAAATACTCATCCCTAATTTTCCCTTAATTTTTATTCAATGGATGAAATATAAGAAACTATGCCAATAACCAATGTGAGGGTAACTGAGATGATATCCCAAATGATATTCCCAACTCGATGGGAGTAGAAATCACAAAAAAAATACATTAATTTCATAGTTAACTCATGTTTTGAACCAAAATTTGATTCAGGAGGAATGATCGAATCCCCTTAATAAATAGATAGTTTCAAGTGATAACTTTATGTGGTAAAGGCCTTTCAATTTCAGTGGATATTCTGATACCGTAATCATAGATCAATGGATTGACTCTATTAAAAATATCTTCTTTATCCTTCAATTCTCTGAGAAATATAATTTCATGATGGTTGTTTACCATATGGAGGGATAAGATGATAAATGGTGTAAGTTAATCAAAATATGAATCCCAATGAGGTTATCAAAGTAATGGAGTGGAAGGAATTTTAGAAAATGTTTGTCAACAAATATTTTCCTCGCACTCTCTAACATAAAATGTAGAAGTTTTTTCTTAGACTTAGGAAAAATAATGATTAATCCATCAAGAAGTATGAGGAAAACTTCACAAGACTCACATGATACACCTCTAACATTTTCATTAACCACAAAAATTCAATTTGAATGCTTCTTTAGTGGGATAAATCCAATTTTAAAAGAATCCTTAGCCATTTTGTACATCGATATCTATAAGGAAATTTTTGTATGTGCTCTCAAAGTTGAAATTGATATTTAAGAGTCTTAAGGGTCTCTTGGGACTAGTGATAAGAAGCTGAGAATATATTTTAATTCTCGCAGTGTGGTGGAAAAATATCATGGGGTAATAAATTAAATCATCCTACTTATCAAAAGTTTGGGAAGGATCATAGCATAAATTTATTAAATGGGACAAGGAAATTATATAGGTTTGGGAATAAAGGGTACCTAGCGAACGGTTTATGACAAGAGAAACCCACCAATGTGATGGAATAAATGAATTCTCTAGTCAACCCTCATCCTATTGTGCAATGTTTCAAATTAAAAAAATATGAAAATGGTGTGAATCAATTCCCAAAGCCAAGGGTTTTTAATAATAACTGATAAAAAAACCTCCAATGCCTAGAGAGAAAGGGCGATTGTGTTTTATCACAACTGTTGAGGTGGATCCTGAAAAATAAGTGGTGATAGGTATAGTAGTTATTAATTCAAGAATATTAAATTTAATTTTTTATTATGGTTATATGAATTCTTTCATATCTTTCATGTTTAGTATAACTATTCAAACCCCACCTCAAAACATGGAAGTCGAGTTATTGATGGAGATGGGAAAGGGTTCGGGTATTGCATCCCAAGCATATAACTCAACCCCTATCCAAATTTCTGATCTGAATTTCCCAAAACACATTGTGATACTTCACTTAGGGTAATTAAATGTTATTATATCCATGGATTATCTTTACTTGTATATATTCAACATAAATTGTTGAGACAAAGAAATCGCCCTCTATATCGCAACCCACACTCTAATTTTATACAAGTTCAAGGAGGAGGATAAATATTATTTGGTACTAACTTCTCAAGAACAAATATTACTTCCTTGGAATAAACTGTATACATATAAAATGATTGACACAAAATAAAATATCATCCTTGATGAAATTCACATTGTAGGGGAATTTTCTGATGTGTTTCTTGAAGAATATAATAATCCTCCTCCTAGCCATGAGGTTGATTTATCAATCAAGATCATACCCAAATATTTTTCAATATACAATAATCCATATAAAATGGCCATTGTTGAACATGAAGATCTGAATAAATAATTGTAGGAGAATCTAGATAAAGGTTTTATACACACAAGTGCTACCCCATAGGTTTCACTGGTCCACTTTATCAAGATGAAGGATGATTAAATTTATCTATGCATTGATTATCATGATCTCAACAAGATCATGTTAAAGAATAGGTATCCTATAACACTAATTTATGAATTGTTCAATCAGATACATGGATCCTAGTACTTATCTAATGTGGATCTTCAATCGAGATATTACAAAGTAAAGGTAAAAAAGGAGGATATCCCCAAGACTAGTTTTTGTAAAAGGTGTGGGCACTATGAGTTCATAGTGATTCCATTTAGAATCACTAATTCTCTAGAAACATTTATGGACATAATGAAAATATCCTTTAGGGATTACCTAAAAAAAATTGGTAGTATTTATAGATGATATTTATATCTACTCTGAAATAAAGGAGAAACATGAGGAGAATTTGACTACCATGCTAATTTGTGAAAGGAAATTTTATTTGTGAAGTACATTAAATGTGATTTTTAGATGGATAAAGTAACCTTACTAAGGAATTATATAACTGACAAAGGTATATCTATGGATCCTTCAAAAATAGAATCAATTAAAGGATGTATCATACCAACCTCTATGAGGAAGATTCATAGTTTCTTTATTTTATCTAGGTATTACCATCTATTTGTTAGAAACTTATCATGATTTTAATTCTCAATAAACTATATAACTTAAAAAGGTGTCATGTTTTTCTGTACTAATGAATGTGAAGAAACATTTAAAGAGATTATGAATATGATAATCACTACAATTGTACTCACGTTACCCACCAGTGGGGAAGAATGATTCTTATATAGTGATTATTTAAAAAATGTATTGGGTTGTGTACTCATGAAATATAGAAAAGTGATACCATATTCCTCCCAAAAGATAAATATACATGATTATAACTACCCAATGTATGATATAGAATTGGCAGCAGGGATCTTCAAATTGAAAATTTAGTAACATTATCTCTATGAAGAAATGTATGACATATATATGAATCCTAAAATCCTCAAGTATGTATTCACAAAAAATAATCTTAATATTTTATAAAAAAGAGGTTATAGATGATCGAGGATTGTGATTTTTCAATCCATTAATATCCTGGGAAAGGAACAAAGTTTAAGATGCTCTGAGTATAAAGGAACCCACAACCCTATCCACGAGGAGGATTGCAACGGATCTAATATTTTGGGAAATGCAATGGATATACATGGGAATAATAAAAGGATATCCATTCTACATTTTTCAAATAACTAATAAACCATATATTATTAATAGGATCAAGAAATCCCATAAAGATGATGTGTTACTACAACATAAGGTAGTGAACATTCCAAATACAGATTTATATGGTTTGGAACCCAGATATGTGTCACATCAAAACTAGAACTAAAGAGGGAACTTCTAGATAATTTTATATAATATTCTTATCTATTCATCTGGGAAGCACTAATATTTATATATATATTTGAAGAAAAACTTATGGTGGAATAACATGAAGAGGGATATTGCGGAGTTTGTATCTTAATTATAAGTATGCCAAAAAGTCAAGGTTGAATGATAGAAGTCTCAGTGTATGATAAAACTATTACCCATATAAGTATGAAATGGGAAAACACAACCATGTTTTTCATCATAGGACTCCCTAGGAAACCAAAATTCAATAACTCGATCTTTAAAGTAGTTTATCACCTTACCAAGTAAACACATTTCATTGATATTAAGTAATATTTCTCTCTTGAACAACTCACAAATATATGCATAAGCGAAGTGGTAAGACTTCATGTATTTCCAATATGGTGTCCCAAGTCTTTTATACATATTATTACATAATTATTAGATATAAATATCCATTAATAAAATATAAGAATCATAGAGGACTAGTTTCTATGGAAAACAAGGTTTATATTACAACAAAAGGAACTTAAAACATGGAATCATTATTTTATTCTCTATAGTGATCTCTTAAAATAAATTGACCTCCTAAAACTTCATGGAACAACGAGGGTAATAAATAATGAAATGGGTGATCTAAAAATCCCATTAAGGTAATTAACATGTTAAGGAAATATATCGTGAGAGTTGAAGTTATAACATGATGACATAAAAGGGAAGGATCGTGAGTAATGTTAGAGAAAAATATCATAAATAAAATGGTATCATAAGATCAAGGAATCATAGAAAATATGGAATCAATATATAAGATGACATAAACATGAGTCAAGGATAAATACCTATAAAATATCACATAGTGGATAAAGTCTCATAATGGATTAGGATTACTCATTAATCCTATACATGATGTCTCATGAGACTATAACATTTCCAAATTCATTAGAGTTTTATCTGGGAACACCCATCATAAGATATTCATGATCTATATATTCCACATAAGGGAAAGAAATCATAAGGACTAACATAAGAGTTTTACATTGAAATAAATGGGTGTCATAATCTTGGTTCATATCATAATCAAATGAAATTTTATTATGAAGGAATTTGATAAATGGTCAAAAGGAATGTATTACCCCATAAAATAAAGCGATAATAAACTAGATATATAAGTGAGATAAATATATACATAATTTATAATAAATCCATAACATCAAAGTATGTTTTAGTTGAATAAAATTATTTTAAGAAAAATCATTCTTTAGTAAAATAGCCTTTTCAATTTTTTTAACAACAAAGGATTTCATCTTAGATGGAAAATGATTTTGAAAAAACACTTGGTATATTTCTAGAAGAAAATATCCTTTCCATTTTGAAAAAAAACTTATTTAATATCTAAAACATTGTCAAACATTAAATAATTTTTTTAAAATAATAAACTTTGAAACATAAAAATGAATATTTAAAATATTGATTAGTTATGATGGTAGAAGATTTCCATTCATACCAAAAACATTAAAAAACAAATATTCTTTTCACATTTCAGTAAGAAAAGAAAATTGTTACCTTATTCAGAATACATCAAGAAGATTAATTTTAAAAAATTATATAAAAACCCAATTAAGGGGAAAAATTTACTCCAAACAATCATATTAAAACATTTTTTAAATCATTTTTAGATAACATGGATTTGGAAAAGGAAGGATTCTTGTCCAAAGAGATAAATGAAGTCGGATTTTCTTAAAATTATTTTATCAATTATTTTAAGTACCAAAGAGAGGAAAATGGTACTATTAATTAAAAACATCATGAATTTACATAGGATAATAAAATAAAATTGATTTATTATACAATTATCATATAATTTCCTTCAATGTAAATTCAATCATAAGCAATCCCGATTAAAATGAGATTGAAACATAAACCCTTACCGATTTGTTAGATTTTGAATAAAAAATACCAATGAATGAAGTAGATGAAATGTAAATTAAAATATCATTATGTTGGAATGATTCAGGATATATTATGTAAAGGATGATTGTATACACCATTAAAAATAAATTAGGTGTATAAAAGAACATGTGTCTCAAAGAAGGAAGTTTGAGATAAAACCCTTACAAAGTTCGTATCATTGAGGTGAGAGTTAATAAATGGTTTGATTATGTGTAACAAGTGTATATCCATATAAATAATAGTTTAAATAAAATATAAATAAATCAAAATTCATTTAATACATAATTTTTCCATAATATAATCAATGAAGTAGTTGTATAAACCAATGAATGGAAATTGAGTTAAGAAACACCTTATCCCACGCTTCACTTTAGTTGAGTTATATTTAACCTCTTTTATGGTGGTTTTAAACATGTTATTAAATTATAATATAAAAATATTAATATTTATAATATCATATGTTATCTTTTTATAACATCTTATTACTCGTTTGTTAATAATCATTAATTATCACTATTGTTTCAGGTGTTAATTGTATTGTTTTCTTATGCATGTTCTGTCTTGAAAGTTATAGATACTAAACACAGGATATAGTTACATCATCAATATAAATTTATTAATTTTATAAATATCACTTTTTTATTATAGACATCTTTATTATCATTATTTAATTTTTAACATAGAGAATGAATCACAGCGCTTTGTGGAGACGGTAGGCCTTATGTAGGGATGAGCAACATTATAATTTCCTTAACGGGTTTACAGGTAAGAAAGTTTATTTTATATTAATTTTAAAAAATAAATATAATTTCATATATATCACACATATTCATTAAATATAATATTTATTACCTTTCATATAAATCATTATTGAAAAACAAATCACATCGCTTCGTGAGGCAATAGTACGTCGTACACACGAAAAATGTTATCATTTATTCAATGGATAGTAAGGTAAGAAATTATATGATATATATATTTTACATAATTATTAATATTTAATTAATATCATATATAAATATAAAATTAATCCTTATTACCTTTCATGAAAAGTGTAAGTGAAAAATGAACCACATCACTTCGCGAGGTTGTAGTCTGTCGTACACACGAGCGGTGTTATCATATTCCCTATGAGATTAAAAGTAAGAATTTGTATTTGATAATATAATTCCAGAAGTATATTTATATCATAAATATAATATATAAAATTATATACATCATTATTTCTATCCATGATAAGTGGATATGAAAAATGAATTACATCGGTTCGTGTGGCGGTAGTCCATTATAATCACGATCAACAGTTTTGTTTCCCATTCGAGGGGGAATATATGGTGGTAGGTTATGAAATAATTATAAAAATATATAATTATATTTAATATAATTATGTTATTATATCATCATGTTGTAATAATAATTTAAGGAGATGGAGGAATAAATAAAATAATACACTCGGTTGAGGATGTTGCCTCTTCCCTAGAAAAATTATTTTAGATTTCACTAAAAGCCTTCCTATGTTATATTTATGAAAACAAAGGGTTGAAGGATGATGGAAATAAATTAGGGAATTTATTTGGGTATTTTTTTCTGAACCAATGTGTTTTGGAAGTTTGAAAATGAGAGTATTGGGGGTGGTATTTTATAAGTGTTGTGAGTGGTACACTAGTAATTTTTGAAAAGGAAAAGATTTACCCACGTTTTTCACATTAAAAAAGGAACAAAAATTGTCCATTATCTAACTTTAGGGGTTATAAGGTCATAATTTTCCATTCAATGGGTTTTTAATAATTTTTGGGTAATTTTTTACCCTTATATTTTTATTTTAACCCCCGATAAACACATTTTTACCTTAACCACGATAAATAATTTTTACAGTTTTTACTATTAATTATGGTAAAAAATGAATTTCAACTTATTAGATAATAAAAATTATTATAATTCCAAATATTCAATCCATTTTTAAAAATTAAATTCATATAATTGGTAAATTTTAGTTTAAAATTAAACCTGAAGACGCAACAACAAAGGAGTTTTCCAATAAGAAACTAGTCATCTTAAAATAATTTTTATGTTTTTAAAATCTTTAAAATAAAGGAAAATTATTAATAAAAACTAAATTTTTCACTATCCATCGAAGGATTTATCTTCTCAGAAAATTCTCAAAAACTCAACCTAAGATAATTTTGAAATTATAATTTCAAAAATTAATTTAATATTGTAAATAAATTTTCTAAAAGTTTCAAAAATTAATTTTAAAAAGGTGAAATAAAATATGACAAAACTTCTTTTTAGAAAAATACACTTTTTAAGTATAAAATTTGATTTATTCTATCTCGTGACTAGAAAACACATACGATAAATATTAAATATTATATTGATTATATAATATATAAATTACATAAAATAATTCACCGAAATTTATTTTTTATTTAAAATACATTTCTATGCATAAAATAGTTTTTCAGAAAAAGATTTTCTATATTTTCAAATGGTTTTTATTTTCATATATAATTAATTGGTCACCAAATAATTCATTTTATATACAAATAAAAACCATATATTTTCATAATTTTTTCAATCCTATTTATACTAACTATTATAATGGATAAGTGATAATTATCATTATTAATTTATAATATTTTAATAGTATGTCGCATTTTGTTTAAACTCGGTATTGTGTGTAATGCAAGGGAAACACAGTGTTCCATGTAACACAAGATAAAATCAATGTTTTGTGTAACAAGAAATATTGAAAATATTAAATTTAATTGAAATAATATATTTCAAAAAATCTAAGGGTGTAACATTCTACCCCCTTAAATAAATTGTGCCCTCTCAGTTTGAACTTGTGTTTGGTAATCAAGGGTTTCACAATTAAAAATCCATTTATAGGAAATCCAAATAATAAAAAAGGTTAATAAAACATACTCTTGAAAATATATAAAGTAATTTTTAAGGTCATATTTAATAACACATACTAGGTTTCCAAATATTATAACATAGGTGGGAAGTGAAGATTTGGATATAGAAGAAAAGTATAGTGTCTAAATAATTATGGAGAGTGACAAATATAATTGGTTATAAGAAAGTGAATAATCAAGAGAAAATCAACAACCACAAAACCATAAACCAAATATGTGTGAAAAAATTCATTAATATCATTAGAAATTATGTTAATAAAACAAAGTTTTATTTTAATAACACTTTCATAAAGTTTGTGTTAATTTCATAAGAATATTTAATTACTTGATTTCATTTCATTTTATATGCACAATATCAACCTATGATTATTCCTTGATCAATTTACACTTCATATATAACTCTAAGGGATGAATACTTTCATCTTTAGAGAACTAATAGATAATAATATCCATAAAATAATGATAGTTCATTCCTTTTATCTTTAGTTATTATCAAAAAAAGGGTTAATATATGTTATGCATAAATATTCACATTGTTAAATAATAAATTAATCTAAAAAACCTCTTCAAAATTTCAAATTAAACCATTTCATAAATGGTAAACCTTATGACCCTTACAAAATTCATAATTTATAAATAAGGTCACTAAATTTTCAAAAATCAACTTAACATTAATCCCCCAAATAACATAAAGTAGCTCTTAATGTCACATATCAAATATGTGATTACATTGATCATATATTTTCTTGAAACATGGTGATAAATAGAATTACTATAAAACCATAATTAATATATACATAATTCCTTATTCCTTGAATAAAACCAGATATTATTTATTATATTCCATAAATCTAATAATTTTTTAAACTCCATCAATGATAGCATAAAACACTTTCTCCAAAAATCATTAATCAGTTTCAAGATCATCAATACTATCCAAATTAATTTATTCACATCCATTATCGCCTTATCCCAACATCATTATCACAACATTAGGAATATATTAAGAGCTATATTCCCTTAATCTTATGTTTTCTGTAAAATACCACCTTGCCATTAATTCACCTTTCTAGTTTATTAGTACCATTCAATATATTATTATAAATCCTTAACTAAAAACTTCTATAGAACAATAATTATATATATATATACATATATATATCATGATTCAAATAATTATTCAATTCTATTATAATACGTATACATTTTGATCATTACTCTTCATTCTTAAACCATTATTTTGGATTTTTCATCTTATTCCTTAAAAAATTCTTACATTCATATGTCATTTACACTCTCTTCATCACCAGCAGCAAAACCATTACTCATAAAACCATATTGATCATCTTATTGAGCTTTCCCCCTAGGACATTAATTTTATAATTCTTATTCTTAACATATTTAAAACATCCAATCATTGATGATTCCTTAGGGAAACCATTATTCTCATCTATTGGGTTAACTAAAATTTTTATTTTTCCTTGGTAATTACTTACTTTATGACCTTCTTCTCAATCATCAACATCATATAGATTTTTATTTTTGAAAGGTAATAAAATAAAGTGCAGACCCAATAGGGCCTACAAGGCCCCCAAAAAGGGGGGGAGAGACACATCTATGGGGGTCTAAAGTAATAGAGACCGAGGGAATCCCCTCTAAGGATATTAACCCCCCTCATCTTTATACTGTAAAAATTATAGAATAGTAACCTCTATGATCCTAGAGTATCAAGAGAAGCCAGATAATTTGCCACCTCATTCCCCTCCCGCTATGTATGAGACCTTCAGTTAACTCTAAGACACCTTATGTTTAACCTATGTCATTCAAGATCATTTTTCAAATCTTTCCTGATGGTTTGTAAAGAGTTTGTGAATTTCTAAATCTTATCCCATAGGTGTTTGAAACCAAGTGTGCAGTAAGGATTTTTGTTGTGTATAAGGTGATGATCAAGTCCTGATCAATGTGCCCTTTTCAAAGTTATTTCCCTAAGGTACCTCTGTATCAGAGCCATATACACTTGTAGTATCCATGTAGGGATGTAATTTCTTGTAAACCACTCATTATATCCATCATAAAAAATCTAGGATACTTTCCTACACTTATAATTTTACTTATACTTATCCTTATAAATATCCCTAGACATATCCCTGGACATTTCCTTGGGAATATACCTTGGGATCTCTCTAAAATTTTATCATCATAGTTCCCAAAGGATAACTAAACCAATCCTATAATATCAATTATAGAGACCCTGGCCTTTTACACATATTATTACATGATTATTAAATATAATTATACATTAATACATTAAATGGATTTTAAAGGCCTAGTGTATTTGAAAATATAGGTTCATATTGCATCAAAAAGAACTTAAAACATGGAATCCTTATTTTATTCTACATAGTGAGCTACTAAAATTAATTTAAGCTTCTAAAATTATATGGGATAACCTGGGGAATATATAAAGAAATGAGTGAGCTAAAAATACATGAAATGTAATAAACAAGATAAGTGAACATAGCATGAGAGTCAAATGTATAACATGATATCATAAAATAAAATTCTCATGAGTAATTTCATGGAAGAATATAGTAAAGAAAATAGTATCGTATGATCATGGAAAAAAATTAAATGGGGTGGAAACATATAACATGATATAAAAATTAGTCAAGGATAACTACCTAGACAATGTCACATTTTTTAAAAAATAACATAGGGGATTGGTCTTACTCCCTAATCTCATTCAGGATGTCTCAGGAGACTATTACAATACCCAATACATTGGATCACTATCTAGGTACACCCATAATAACATGATCCTGATATATGTGTGCCACATAAATAAAATTAATCATAATACATGACATAATAATGATCCATGGAATGAAAATGGGTTACATAATCTTGCTTCATATCATAATCAAAGAAAATTTCAAAATTAAGGTATTTGAGAAATGATCATAAGGAATGTATTACCCCATAAAATAAAGGGATAAAAATCTTGGTATATATATGAGAGATATATATACATAATATAGAAGTAATCCATAACATAAATGATTGTTTTCATTGATGAAAATAATTTAAAAATAATTATTGAGGAAAATAAACTTTTTACTTTGAGTAACATAAAAATATGTCATGTTAGATGGAAAATGATTTTGAAAATTCACTTTCAACATTTCTGGAGGAAAATATACTTTTTATTTTGAAAAAAAATTTAAAATCTAAAACTTCCTCAAACATTAAAGAAAATACTTTTTTGAAAATAACATTTGAAACTTAGAAAGGAATATTTAAAACATTGAGTGGTCATGATGGTGGAAGCATTTTATTCATGCTGAATATGTTAAAAATAAATATTCCTTTACCATTTGTGTAAGATAAGTAAAAAAACTGCCTTATTCAGAAAATGAAAAGAATATTTCATTTTAAAAAATTTAAAATTACAATTAAGGGTAAAAATGAATTTAAAAATCATAGTAAATCATTTTTTAAATCATTTTTAAAAACATGGATTTGGAAGAAGAAGGATTTCTAACCGAATAGATAAATAAAGTCCAATTTTCTTAAAAAATATCAATAATTTTAAGTAACAAAGAGTTTAAAATGGTAAAATTAATTGAAAAATTCATGAATAACTAGAGTATAATAAAATTAAAGGGTTTTACCACATATTTATCAATTAGTTTCCTTCAATGTAAATTGAAGCATAAGAAATCTCGATCAAAATGAGATTGAAACCTAAACAATTACTGATTTGGTAACTTTTGAATCAAAACATTCCTTAAATTAATTAGATTAATTGTAACATAAAATATCATGATGTAGGAAGGATTCATGATATAATATGAAAATAGGTAGTATATACATCATTTAAAAGAAATTAAATGCATATTACAACATGTGTCTCAAAGAAGTAAGTTTGAGACGAAACCCTTATAAAGTTAATATCATTAAGGTGAAAGTTAATAAATGGGGTGATTCTATGAAAAACAAATATCCACAAAAATGAAAGTGTAAATACAACATAAATAAATCAAAATTAATTTCACACATAATTTTGGAAAAAATATAATCAATGAAGTAGTCCTATAACCTAATGAATGGAAATTGAGTTAAGAAACCCCTTACTTCATGATTCCCTTTAGATGATCACTCTTTAACCTCTTTTATAGTGGTTTTAAACATGATTTTGACCTATGGAAAACATTATATTTATAATATCATATATTTTCCTTTTATATCGTCTTATTATCTGTTTGTTAATAATCTTTCATTATCACTATTGTTTCAGGTATTAATAGTCTTGTTTTTTCATGCATGTTTTTCCATGAAAGTTTCAAATTTTAAACATAGGATATAGTTACATAATCTCCAAAATAATATTAATTTTATAAATATAATTTTTTTCCTTATATTCATCTTTATAATCATTATTTAATTTTGAACATAGAGAATGAATCACATCACTTCGTGGAGACGGTAGGTTGTACATATGCACAAGCGATATTATCATTTATTTAACAGGTGAAATGGAAAAAATTGAATTGTATATTAATTTTTAAGAATAAATATAATTTCATATATATCACATATATTTATTAAATTTATCCTTTATTACCTTCTATGTAAATCATTTGTGAAAAATGAATCACATCACTTAGCGGGGCGGTAGTCCGTCGTACACACGAACAATGTTATCATTTATCTAATGGGTGGTATGGTAAGAAATTATATGACATATTTCTTATATATAATTATTAATATGTAATTAATTTCATATATAAACATAAAATTAATCCTTATTACCTTACATTTAAAGTGTAAGTGAAAAATGAATTTTATCGCTTTGGGAGACGGTAGTCTGCTATACACAAGAGTGGTGTTGTCATATTCCCTAAAAAATGAAAATTAATAAGGTTTATTTAATATTATGATTACATAAATATAATTATATCATAATTATAATATATAAACATTATATACATCATTATATCTAGTCGTAAGAAGCAGTGATGGAAAACGAATTGCGTCTGTTCATGAGGTAATGGTCCGCCGTACAGACGATCAACAGTTTCATTTCCCATTTGAGGGGGGAGATTGTTATAGGTCATGAAAATAAACTAAAAACATTTAAGTATATTTAATATAATTATTTTATTATATTATTATTATTTAATAATATTTTAATTAGTTGGCGGAAGAAATAAAATAAAATTCTCGGTTAAAAATGTTACCACTTCCTCAGACAACTTCTTTTAGTTTCCACCAAAATCATTCCTAGGTTGGATTTATGAAATATATATATATATATATATATATTGATGGTGTGTAATTAATAAATTTATTTGGGTGGTTATTGTTCAAATAAATGGATTTTTTAAGTGTGAATATGAGAGGAGAGAGGGTGGCCTTTTATAAGTCAGGTTAGTGGCACACTTGTAGTTTTTGAAAAGTAAAAGGTGTAACCACATTTTTCACATTACAAAAGGGTCCACAAATGTTCCATTATTGAACCTTATAGGTGATAAGGTCTAAATATGTCCATAAAATGGGTTTTGGACAATTTTTGGGTCGTTTTTAACACTTATCTATTTATTTTAACCCTCGGTAACCCCATTTTTTACCATGACTATGATAAATAATTTTTACTATTATTATTATTAATTATGGTAAAAAAATTAATTTAAACTTATTAGATAATATATATTATTATTATTCAAAATATGGAATCAATTTTTCCAAATTCAACTTACATAAGCGGTAAATTTTAATTTTAAAATTAAACTCACAGACGTGATAAAAAAGTGGTTTTCCCAAAATAAAATATTTGAAAATTTTAAAAAATATATAAAAAAATTAGAAATTAAATTAATTAAAATGAAATAAATTATATTATTAAATATATAATTTAACCTATTTTACTTTTAAAACTATCTAAAAAAATATGTTTTTAAAATCTTTAAAAGAAATGATAATTATGAATAAAAAAAATATTTATCATTATCCATTGAAAAATTTATCTACCTAGAAAATTATCAAAAATTAACCTTGAGATAATTTTGAGATTATTATTTCAAAAATGAATAACATATTTATAAATAAATCTTCTTAAAGTTTCAAAATTTAATTTTAAAAATTTGATAAAATGTGACAAAACGTTTTTTTCAAAAAATACAATTTTTAAGCATAAAATTGGATTTATTTTATCTCATGCCAAGAAAAAAAACATAAAATTAATGTTACTCCCTCATCCTCCTCCCTTACCTTAGAGTCCCCCCCCCCAACATTTGTGATCTAGAACCATGATAATATGTTTCTTTAGTTAAACTTTTCATGGAGATTATTTTATATCATCCACAGGTTCCCTTTGTTCTATTGGATGACTGGATTCCAGCCAAGATTCACTGCCATAGATGATCGTAATCTCTAGAAAAATAACTATCCTTACCCTAACTTTCTACCCACTCATTTTATAATCAATATACAGGACCATCAACTAGATCACTAGTTCATACATCTAATAGCTACATTATATTATCATATTCTCATGAGAGGATAAGCCTCAAAATCCCCTTGCTCTTACTTCCTTACTGAGCAGTTTCTGCACTAGCTCTTAATCTAGGATTATTTATTCCTACTCTCATTATCAAGAAAATATTCATCATGTTCATGGTGAAAAATCCTAGTGATCGCTTTTTCAATAATTTCCTTCATCATTAGGACTTCTCAGGGTCTGGGTGCCCAACTGAAGATGGGATTCCTTTACAATGATATTTCTAACCATAAGTTTTATCTCATATTAGTTCTAGAGATAAAAAAACTCTTCCAATATTTCTGGTTTTTCTAATAAGATGGGAATGTTTGGTTTCTTTCATGTTGAACCCACCAACCACCATATTTGGATATTATGGAAATCCTCTATCTTAGTAGAGAAAATTGATATTTCTAACTTGCACATTTCTATTTAATTAAGTTCTAGTTACCCAGGGTGATTCTTTTCTTTCATATATTCCAAGTGTGATGATCATTCAAGGTAAAAATTATAGTGTGATCTTGAAACCCTGAACCTTATAGGATTGTCTTGGTTGGTGGGAGGTGAATTCAATACTATTATGGATTTGTTGTAGAACAAAGGAAAAGGTATTTACCCTCATAAGGATAGAATTTATTTCTCTACTTTCATAGATTATAAAATCCTTCTTGATATGGGATTATCCGGTGACAAGTTTACCTGGTGAAATAATCAAAAAGGAAACTAACATACATTTTTCTGGTTGAATCATTATCTTTCCAATGTACATTCTATCTCTTCTTTTTGGAATGAAATAGTCCACCATCTAGTTTATGTGCTTTCAGAAAACTCCCTTATTCTCAATAACATGAAACCCAAGAGTGACGGTGGCTACCATTTATTCTTCTCCAACCAGTGGACTCATTACCCCTACTACCATCAAGTGGTTTAGTAATCCTAGGCTAAACCTATAAAGGATCATTTTTATACTAGATTTCATAACAAGATTATCCACCTAAAGGGAAACTTATACTCTTGGTATAGCACCATATCCTCTCATTATCAAGATCTGGATGTCCTTAAAGATGATATAAAACTTTTGAAATCTATATTGGAAGATGAGTGGGATGATAATTCCTTCAATACTCTTTCCCTTAATAAGAATCATCTTAGTTAAATATTATTGGAACATGAGAGGATGGTATTTGAACGGTCTTGAGCCACTTGGATCAAGGAAGAAGACAAAAATATTGTGTTTTTTCATGCATTCTTAAAATAAAATGGTGTGGAAGAATTCCAAACATTTTCTTGGATGATGGTTCTTTCATCAGTGACCCTAAGGTGGTGAGAAATATGTTTAATTCCTACTTTAATTACTTACTTGGTTACTCTAACATGTTCATGAAGAATGGTTACCCAGGTGGCCAGGATGACTTCTTTAACTCAATTCTACATGTGGTTTCTCCACATGTAAACTCTTTATTTGAGATAAACCCTAATGAGAAAGAAGTATGGGATGAAATTAGGTCCCTCAATTAATAATCCCCTCCTAGTCCTCATGGATTTTTGGGATCTTTTTATGTGACCTTGTGTGACATCATCAAGGGTGATCTTATTGAATCTATCCATGAATTATTTCATGGTGGATATCTACCCCGGTTTTTATGTTCCAAAATGATATTCTTAATTAAAAAAATGAATGATCCCTCATTTATAAGTCAATTCATAACCATAATCATTTGTAACTTACCTTATAAATCCTTAGCTTCCTTTATCAATAGGTGACCATCTCGTTTCATTCACAACTGGGTATCATGTGAGAATCAAGGTTTTATAAAATGAATATATATTCAAGGTGTTATTGGTATATCCCAAGAAATGATTGGGAATGTTAATAAGAAGATATTGTATTATAATATTATTATCAAAGTGGATATGGAAAAAAAATTGATAGAATCGAGTGGGATTTCATTATCTATGTGGTGAGGTGCATGGGCTTCTCAGACTAAGTGGTTGATCTGGTCTTCTATTGTTATATCTCACCATGGTTATCTATTCTCTTCATGGAAAAGTAATCTGGTTACTTCAAGACAGTTGGTGGGATAAGTCTATGAGAACCCCTATCTCTCATCATCTTCATTATGGTTTAGGTTACTCTTAGTAGACACATTGATTATTGCATGAAACTCGACAGCATCCACCCATTCCACTAAAATCCCCCACTTTAATAGGGTCTAAACCTCCTAACTACTGATGACATAGTGTTTTTTATCAATTCATGTAGAAATTACATTAGAGTTTTTAACAACATCATTTAGTAATACTCTAAGTGGAGTGGGAATGTTATCAACCATGATAAGAGTTTCATTTTCGTTTCTTCTTCCTTCCCATAAAGACATGTGGATCATATTTAATCCATGTTATGAATTCATATAGGGAACATTCCCATGGATTACATGGGTGAAACCATGCAATATCTATGGATGTGGTGATTAAATGTAAGGGTATTCTCTTATCCTCAAAGTTCTTTTGTTTCCAAATATATAAGGAGGAATCTACCATTCATCTTTTTTTTTCAAAGAGAATGGGTGAACTTTATGTGGAACACTTTTAGTGAGTTTACTAGTTTTACAATTCCTATGAAATATATCAATGATTTTCTTCATCTCTAGTTCAATGGTGTGGGTATAAACAATCAAGAGAGGAAGGCATAGACCCACCTCCTCACTCCAAAATGTTGGTGTATTTGGGAAGCAAGGAATAGTGTTTTCCACAATGATCTCCCCTCTTTAGGAAGGGTTTTGGTTGCAAGGTCCAAATGTCTCACCTTAGACCCATCATGTATTCTGAATTTCTATGAGGAGGTCCCTCCTTGAGGAATATTATTGTGAGAATTTATAATTCCTGTAACATCCCATGTTTTTAATCGGATGAAAAAGTTTAGGGGAAAACACACCCTGGACGACCCCTGTAGTGCAACCTCCCCCTCTCCATGGTCGAACTTCACCTCTCCCTATCCATGGATGAACGACCCCTCCTAGATGTGATCTCCATTAGGCACGTAACTCCCTGTTGTGCGCCAAACCCCCTAGACGTGTGACCCATAGCACACAAGCCCCTCACCTTGGCTCCCTCTTCCTCTAAAAATCCATCTAGATTTCTTCACGATTCTACTTAGAATCTACAAGGTAAGATCTTCTCCCTCAATCTCCTATATCATATTAGCTGATTTCGGTCTATCCATATCCCTACAGTGTGCGACCAAAACCCTAGGTTATGGTTTAATCAAGATTTATAGTGTTCTAATGGTTTTAGGTTATGCAAAGGATGTCTCAAGACTCGTTGGTCCGTATTGAGGATACCTCTTTCAAAGGTGAAGCAGTTCAAAGTGTTTTGGTCCACCCACCAATGTTTTCGAGTAAGGTTTTAGACCACTAAATTATTTCACACCCTCTACTTAGGGTCTATTAGTTTTTATGAGACCTGAGGAAACTATTGTAGGGTGTTGTGAATGATTACAAGTGTACAAATTCATAATCCTAGGTATGAATAAATATATATATATATATATATATATATATATCTTTCATGTGTGTGTTCCCTCATAGAGTGGGAAACATGTACAGTGATTTAAGGATATATATATATATATAGAGAGAGAGAGAGAGAGAGGTGGATGCATGTGAGCGAGCTGCTTCTTGAGTTATAAAGAACTGAATGCCAAGCGTTGGCTTGGTCAACTTGAGGTAGGCTCCCTTTCCTTACCCCTTTAATTTTAGTAATGAATTAGTTAATTACTTATCATGTCTTTGTTAGTTTTTAAATGAATGAAGTATGGTTTTTAAATTAAATGTTTCATTTAATAAATTTGATGAACTGATTAAATATGATAAATTATTGTTTGATAAGAAAGGTCATGATTTTATAATAAAACCCCTCGGCTGAGGTGAATTACCTTCAATTTAAAAATTTAGGGATAGACATTTATCCTTTCATTCCTTAATGCATTGATGTCTATTTATGCTTCAGATTATAATTGTTAAATGTCATGCTTGTACATGACCCTTCTTGGTTATTTCTAAATGATGTTGCTTCCTTTAAAATGATAAATGATCCAATACCCCTCCTATGTTCATGTCTCAACATGTAATTAGGATTCCTAGTGTAGGGTTTCTACCCTCTTCCCTTTACTTCATCTCTTATGTCATGTCGTGCCTTTGTGTCACTCGCTGCAACCTTCCGGTGATGCCTTGTCAGCGCTTATTAAATTTTTTGGTTTATTCTATTGTTTCTTTGTGGCCTTCGTGTCACACCCCGGCCGATGATTTATATTATTTTAATTGTTTTGTGTCCTATTTTTGAGTTGTAGGTTGATCTGGGTTTTTTAAAAAGTGTTTGTGTGTTTTAATTTAATTTTTTCCCTTGAAATTATCTTCTTTAAACCATTTTTCTTAAAAACGGTTCAATAATTTACTTATTTTCTTTAATAAAAGTTGAAAGTGTATTTACCATTTAATAATTATGCATATAACCCATTTTCTAGAGGCATTATACTGGGATATTGTCTCACACCCTACATACACCTTTAGATGTATATAGATCTTGTTTCTTGTGTATTATAGGTTGAGGCATCATGCATAGCATTGATAGTCTGGGTGGTAGTGGTTTTTATCATGCAGGTTAGTGGTTGTGGCTTGGGGATGTGACTCCTAATGTCGCATAGAGGTTTGAGTTGGAGTTTTAGTTTTCCTTTATTGTAGTCTCTTTTGGGTTGTTGGTTCAAGTTGTAAACTTTAAAACTGAAACTATTTTAAGGGGCTGTTTTGTTTTCTGATTTTATTTTTAATTTATTCATCTTGATTTTTTTATATATTTATTTATTCGGTTAAATCATTCCCAAGTATTATTTTTGATACCCATGCACTTGTGTCAGCTCGTGGGGACCGGGAACGCCCTTCGGACCTTATCGTAGACCGGGTTGGGCATTGGTTTGATGGTGACCTGATTTGGTTCGTAACAAAATGGTATTAGAGGATGTTTGTTCTCGTTATTTCTAGTTTTAGGTATATCAAGGATAGTAATGTTGGTACTCGAGTGGTAGGTGTGGGACGAGCATCACGAACTCTTACTCATTTCGACCCTTGAGTAACCAAGGGTAGTCTGAGATTTATGTTTTTGCATTTGGTCTATGTGGATGGGGGTGATAGTAGGAGTAAACCGGTGCTACGCACAGTCTCACATGGAGTAGTGACCCATGTGATGCCCGAGAGTATGGTTTGACACTTCTAGTGGTTGGAGCTCTCTTAGGGAATGTTCTGCTAAACCATGTAGCTAGGTTAGGCATGACCACTAGTTCTCCGTCAAGGTTCTTTAGTGTTGGTCATGTCTTGGTTAAATTTTGGGCTGACGTGAAGGTGTTTTTAAAATTAAAGTAGACTTTGGGGTTTCTCTTATTTTGTCTTGGTGTTATTTTGGCATGATTTTTGGGGTGCATTTCTCTAGGACCTTGTTCTTGGAATTTGGCATTTGATTTATTGAAATTGAATTTCTAAAATAATGTCTGGGGTTATTTGAAATTTAAGTGAGTTAATTTGGAAAAGGAAATCATTTTGAAAATTTTCCTTTAATTTTTTAAATGGTTTTGGAAATATATATGTTTAGAATATTGGAAATGTTTTTTTTTAAAGTGGAAGAGCCTTGTTTTGGTCTACTGGTGTTCCTATGGGTTCTCACCTGTGCATGTGTACGTGATTAATGGATAGTTGGTGGATCATGTATATGGGTACTTGAGTGGCATGGAAACTCATATCTACATGACACCCAAGAATATCAGTGGTGGGTGATTTATTCCTAAGGCCCCTTTTTGTTTACTGAAATGTTTATTTAGGTAAATGGTCAGGAAATTGCTCGATGTTTTCATATGTTTTTTTGTTGTTTCGAGAGTATTGGGTTGATTTTTTCTGAGAGGAATAGATAATAGAAGTGGGTTTTTCTTTAAAATGGGTTTTTGTGCTTAAATGATTTTATAGTTGTAAAATGGTTTTGAGAACAGAGTGAAAATGATGGTTTCAAAAGAGATTTTTTAATTTCTTGAGAATTTCTTTTTTAAGCGGGTTTTTTCTTTGAAAATGAATTTATCCATTGGGTTGGAATTATCGTATTTGTGTCTAAAGTTTGGGTGTTTGTTTTGTGAGGTACTTGGTTTTGTGGAAGGTTGGTTTTGTGTTTTTTGTTTGGATATGCCCCCTAGAAAGTTCCCATGGGTTTCCTACAGGTTAATCTCAGTTCTTGACTTAGCCCATACTCTCAGCAGAGTGATAGAGTTGGGTTATACTCAGTTTTGTTGGTTGTTTTTAGGTTTTGAGGTTGGTTGAATATCGTTTAGTGCTTTGGAAAAGTTGAGAGTGTCCAGTTTTGTGGGACTCTAAATTTTATGTAGGTTTAAGTTGTATTTAGTATGTTTAGAGGAGTAGGACTAAACCAGTGAACAAGGATCATTATTCCTTTTTTGTGAAAGGGTATGTCTTGAGCGATCCTCAAGACTAGACTCATCCCGTGGTTGTACCTAAAGAAGTGAAGTCAAGAGAAAGTGGTGGATCTCGTAGGTTCTCAACTAATCAACAGGCGGAGAAGGAGGTGTGTTGACCTTTCTGATGATCTAGTTTCATGTTCCCTAAAGGTTGTGTGGAACAATTAGTTTAAATCTCGTAACATATTTTGGTCTTGTTTATATTGTGGTAAGTGAAGGTTCCTCATCTGATTAAGAGTTTGAACCAAGGGGACTTATTCTTGGAGTTCTCCTTTCTCCAGTTTATGTCGTGTGTTTGAAAGAACACTCAATATTTTATATCTATTGTGGTCATTCAGGCACTCTAATTCATTCGCTGCAATTCTCAGTTGGTATATTGATGGAGTGGCCACTTGGGACACAAGGAAAAGTATGTAGGTTTCTTTTCTAGTGGAGGAAGTTCCAGTTAGAGGTGGTCATCTTATTACTGTGAGGTGGTACATGCTTTAGACATTAGGGCCCCAGCCATAAGTCTCGAGGTAAAGCTTGCATATAGTCAAAACTCATTGGACATGGGATGAGATTGGTCCAACTTAAGTCTGAATTAATGGGATAGAGACTTTAATTTCCCTATTGGGGTATCGCCTCTAAAGGCTTCATTTTTTTTGTGAGGGGTATGAAGCCCTTGTCACCTTGTTGTGGTCATAATTTATGGGAGTTTCTCTTGGGCCTTAAAGAGGTTCGAAGAATCTGTAATCTTGTAATGTCAGAGGTCATGCTCTGTAAACCATCTTGTGGTTGGTTATGGATCTAAATTGTACTCATTTTGGAGATGATCATTCGTTGTGGAGTTAACATGCACCTATCTAGTCCACCTCTTGGTTAGGGTTTTCAGTTGTCAAACCCCTCCAATGTAGCAAATTATTGTCCAGTGTAGGAATCATCCATGTAGGTCATCTTGTGTTGGTGGGTTCGTAATGAAGAGTTCAGCCGGTATCACTCAAATTAAATTGGTAATGCTCACATGGGTGTCATGGTGTTAGGAAAATTCTAAAATTGGGGGGAGACCCACTATGGGTCTCACCGGCATCCCCTCTTATGTTGGTTTGGTTAAATTGAGGGAACCTGGAGGGTCAATCTGGTGTTAGAGGTTGTCTGGGTTTGTGATTCGTTTTGGTTTGGAGAACCAATGTTTGACAAGAATCCTAATATGGTGGGGATACCACCATAGGACGAACTTGTGGAAAAAATCTGTTTTCAATGTGCGCTTGGTGGGGAAACCCCTTACTTCTACTCTTCCCAACATTGACCATATTAATTATTTATCTTGGGTTGTGGGTTGATTGATGAGTGTTCTTGGATATCTCAGGTGGCCCTAGTGATCCCTAGGTTAGGGGTCAGGGTGTTCCATGTTGTAGTTGTGTTTGGAGGTGAATTCCTTGTTGTTGGTTATTTTTCTTGGTGATTTTGATTTTGAGACCTTTGGAGTTTTAGGTCATGGGCGTTTTGAATGCCCTACCTTCAGGTGATTCAGTTTTGGTTTTAGGTATCTTTATGGTCTCTCTTGGAATCTTGGGTGATTCAAGCCTTTTGGGGCTTTTTGGGGGCATAAAGTGTCATGGTGGGGATAATTATCACACCCCGACTGACGCTTTATTTTATTTTAATTATTTTGGGTTCCATTTTTGAGCTGTAGGTTGAGACTATTTTTAAAAAAAAATTGGGTTCAAATATGGTTGTGAGACCATGTGCATGACAATGTGTAGTTCCCAACCTTAATAATAGAACATTTTATTATTAAATTTATTATTACATAGGTGGGCGATTGTTCCCACGACCATGCATGCATCTATGTGCGATGTCTAGACTCAATAATTAATGCATTTATTTTTGCGACTAGTTTTATTATTTTGGTTTTATTATTGGTATTAGTTTTTTTATTAATATTTATTAGGATTAGAAATTTTATTGTTTATGAGGTTTATTTTATTATTATTTTTTCTTTTTATTTTCTTTTATTTTATTTATTTTATTTTCTCCCTTTTTTATCCCTCTCTCTTGTTCCCCCCTCTCTCCCCGCATGGACCCCTTTTTCTCATGCAACCTTAGTGCATGTGTCTATTATTTAAGGCATGTTGATAGCTTTTTCTTTTGTTTATATTCTATTTCTCATGAAAGTGACTAATTTTTATGCCACATTTTGGTAGATTTATCTACATTATATACTTGTTAACTCTATATATTAAAATTCTAACATTTTCATGTAATTGTTACATTCTTACTTTTGTGATAAATTCCTTATTCTATGTTTATGGCTTGGATTTTTTTACTTTATGTCTTTAATAGCATGTGGTTCATGGTTGTTGTTTTATTAGCATGATTTATGTATATTCTTTCCATGTGATGTATGTATTAAGGTTTTCCTTGCAATGTGTTTTGGCTATTACGGTTCACTTGATGTGGGTCGGGTGAGAACATGGGTTCCATATTAAGGACTCCTGGACGAACTCTCGTGCTCAGGTGGTTATACCATAATGCACTGGGGGGAAATGCTTTGGCTTTCCAGGAAAGGGCTTCCCAGGAAGTTTAATATACTCTTAAGTGATAATGGTTCCCTAGGGAGCAGCGTGGATGGACCCATTGTAAAGATGGATACTCTATGCCTTGGGTGATACTCGGTCCTCTAGTGAGATACCAAGGATGGACTCAAAGTCACCATGTCTCGAGCGATACTTGGTCTTTCAAAAGATTACTATAGATGGGCTTGGTGGTATTGGATAAATTCTAGGATGTACCGTAGTGATACCTTCAGGATGGCCTTGAACTCCAACTCTAGATTTGATTAAATTTCATTGAATGGATTCTTTGGTTAAATTTCTTGTGCGATAATTATTTCATCTATTTATATTAGAGAATGCACTTGTGACTTATCTCTCTTTCTTGTTAGCATAATTGTGTGATAACATGGGAATTAGACCCCAAGACTAAGTACAAGATTGGGGGTACACCTTTTTGAGTTTCCTTTTTACTTTTGGAACTGGTACACATATTATGCTTGTATAGGTACCTTCTTCTAAATCCCATCTTAGGCCAAAGTAGGTGGTATGGTAAGGGTGTCCATTTAGAAAAATGGACCAAGTTTCTATTACTAACTTGTTATCACTAACCATTTATTTTATATGGTGAGCTTATTAATTTATATTGCATTGTATGGATTCAACTTGACATCGGTGGTGTTGGCCTACTAGGATTTATATCTCACACCCTACTCGGGTAGCTATTTCACTAGGGTACCCAAGTAGACCTTCCTTTTTCACAGGACTATAGACCATTAATGATTTCTTATGTTGTGTTGTTTGTACCTGGAATTTAGGAGCAAAAGACTAAGATGGATCTTAGGATGCTCATGGAGATCGCCCTTAGGGATTTGGTGTCTTTTATTTATTCTTGGCATGTTGTATTGTTTACTTATTTTTGTTAAGTATCATCACCATGACATGCATTCATCAGTTGTATAATATGGCATTGGACACTTTTATTAAATTGTTAAATATTGTCTTACACTACTTTATCAATTATTTATTACAGTTTCTATTATTGTATGTTCTTGTTATGATTCCACTATCTAATATAGTGTGAATATTTGTGCATACTCTGATCTATGAAGTCATAGTATCCTCATAGATACACTCTAGGCCCTCTCTTCTGGTCGGCATCCTCTGGCATTTGGGGAGATGTGCTTGAGGTTATGTGACCCATCGGTCTGGCCACTGTCTTAGAGGTGATTCGGGCCAGGATGTTACAAAGTTGTATCAGAGGTGGTAGATTTTTCTTTGTATTTCTATTTTGGGTTGGTAGATAGGAGACTAGAAATGTTTCAGCACTTGGTTAATAGTCATTTCTAGGACTAATCACCCCATGTATGTGAAATGACCAAGTGTCCAGGGCTAGGAATTGATATTCATTCTTTTCGATATTTTAGTTGATATGATTTCACCTCAAGTGATTGGTGTAATTTCCACTGCTTATGATTTATGAAATTTATGGAAATTTACCCTTGGCCTAGTTTGGAGAGGATGAAACATAGCATGCATCATATTAGGCACATAAAAATTCACATTCCATGCATAGTTACATGCCATGTAGTTTCATTTTAGGTTTCCTACTGATATGATTGAGTGCATTGAATTTCATTCCATGTCTTGTATTTATTTAGCATTCCTGTTTGGATTCCATTTTTTGGTGATATATTTAGCATGATATCTAATTTCCATGATTCCTATTTACTAGCATGTTTACCTTGTATCATGCTTATTTTCTTATTATCATGTCTTTTTGATTAAAATGTCACACTTCTGTGATTACAACATGTTTCTCTTTGTCATCTTCTTGTAGTGACATGCTATCTTTTTTTATATGTAATTTATTTCTTTTTCTAAAATTTATTAGTTATAATTAAATGGGAGACAAATTCCACCTATAAAGTGTATGGGTGCTTTATGGATTGGTAGATGGCTGCCGCCCATATGAATGGACTATTGAACATGTGCATGTTGTATTAAGAAATTGTTTTAAATGTAAAGGTATTGGAAATGGAACCTATATTGGTGTCCTCTAGTTAAGACCCTCAAGTATGGGTAGATAAAGTTTCTTTGAGTTTCCTTGGCACAGAAGCATGAGCATTTTTCGTAGGTTCTATTTCTTTTAGCAATGACTTAGATGATCATCTTTTGAACCTAGTGACTTCTTGTTGCATGACCCAGTATTAGGGTCGACACTTAGTCCTTATAAGGGACTAGACCATGGTAGGTAGAACCCTTATAAATTAAAATACTTTCTATTGTCATGAATTTTCTGCCTTTTTGGTGTTGTTCGGGTTCCATTATCCCTAGTCGGTCCCCCTTTCTTAAAATGACACCCTTGTTTAGATGGTTGGCCATGTTTTTCTAAATCAATGATGGAAAACATAGTGCTGTTGAGTGTGGTCTCATGTCATCTCCGGAGTAGAGTGACCAGGGTGTAAAGAAATCAAGTTCTTCCTAATGATTGAGATGACTTCAAGATACTTAGGTGTTTTGACACAACAGTCAGTTTGGTTATGGTTTTCATGATAATTGTTTAAACATTTGTGTTTATGTAAGTTTTGACCAAGCGTGATTTTGAGAAGCTAGTCTATCTCTTCTTTTAAAATTTAGACCACTACTAAAGTGGGGAATGTCATGTCAGTTCTTTTAAATACATGTCCTTCCGGGTAGAAGGAACACAACCAAAGAGGACCATTAGAGAATGGTCAGGCTGACTTAAATTACTTGAGGCATATGAACTTTAAAAAGTCTTGGTTATTTCTCACCAACACGACATCGGTGTGGTTGGAGGTATATGCAACCTTTGAGTAATGATGTTGGTCATGGGTGGACTATAGTGGTTAAGTTTGAACAATCATGGGATTATTCAGGTGGTAAAGGCTTGGTGATTGGTTAATGATAGTGCATCGGAAGGGGAATCCAAGTTTCTTTTAATGTGATTCAACCAGTTATGGTTTGACTGTTCTTCTTTCCAATTTGATTGAGTTGACTAGAAACTGTTCAATCCTCTTGGTGTATCCTGCTTAGCAACAAGCATTCCCCTATCCTAACATCATCAAGGTGCACTAACAGATTTTTGTTCTTATGCCATGCTAAAGCTTTAAAATCTTTTGTCCTTGTTTTGTGTAGTTTTCTTAGTTTTGTGTGTTAACGCGTGGCTCTTATCAAGGCTTGGTTAGTCTTGAGTGAACCTTGGATTCCTATGTAGGAATGCCTTGGAAAAACTCTTATGCACCAGCTATTTCATCTAAATTTACTTCCAAGATGATTCCACTCTGGGCTCGATCAATGTTCTGATGTGTTCATCTTGTCCATGTACCAATGTCTCACTCATAAACATGGAGTATGGACTACCTTGTGTTAGTTTCTTTCACTCCTTTCGTGCCAATATGAGGTTACCCCAGAATTTTTGTTGGGGTCGGTGATGTTTAAAACAAGAAATCTCCCCAAAAGTTAGTAATGGACTTCAGTGTATGTGTTCACAGTAAATGAGAGATACCTTTGAAAAATACATCATAGTTTAAATCATAAAATGTTAGTTATCTAAGTAAAGCGTCTTCTTGAATGGTCAGTTGGAGCGGCTTGACTAGTTATCTCTCTTGTTCGATGGAGCGGTCAGTGAAGGATCGTTTCTAGCACTTTGTTAGGAGAGACGAGTGTAGTTTGTTTCAGCAAGGGATTTTCATGAAAACATGTCTCGACTTAGGCATTTAGGAATATGTTAATCAACCATTTTTCTTTTCTTTTTTTGAAAATCACGCGAGAAGTGTCGCTAGAACGCTTAAGGGAGTGTCTTGTATGAAACTCTGATGCTGGAAGGTGTTATGGCTCTAATTTTTTTTCTTTTTATAATGTTAAATCCTAAGGTTGAAAGTAACTTTGGCCTGATATTTAATTATATGAAGACATGGTCATGTCTCTAGATAAACAGTTTTGGATAAGTACCATCTCGGTGTTTCAGTTGGAAAATGAGCATTGAATCAGATCTTAAAGGCTTATGTGCTGCTTTCCTAATCAATTATTGAAGATGCATAGGGTGTTGGGAAATGAAACATGACCATTTGAATGAAACTTTACCACCCCTATAGGTTAGGTGACATTTTCATTTTTTTTAAGGCATCTCAGGGATGAGAAGTTCTAAGGTGGGAAGGTTGTAACATCCTATGTTTTGAATCAGATAAAAATTTTCAGGGGAATTTAAAATTTTTCATTTATTGCATGGGCCATTTTTAAAACCCGATTTCAGAACGAATTTTAGGAAGTTGGAACAATTCAAAGAGATTAATTCTTTTTAAAGAAATTTAAATGATTAATTTCAAATTAAAATAAAAGTGAATTAAATGAGAAAGGAAAATGAAGAAAATAAAGAAATGTTTTTATGAAAATAATATTATTATTATTATTATTATGTTTATTATTATTATTATTATTATTATTATTATTATTATTTAGATTGTATTTTTTTATTAGACTCCAAAGGGGGGTCTCCTTCTTACTCATAAAAACACCCCCTGTCTGACCCCTTTAGCATGACTTCTCCCTCTCTATGGACATGCTTCACCTCTCCCTATCCATGGCCGAATGAACCTCATATCTATGATCTTCAGTAGGCACGCAACTCCCTACTATGCATCAAACCCCCAAGATGAATGATCCATAGCTCACAAGGCCCTCACCTCATCTCCCTCTTCCTCTAACAAATCTGTCCAAATTTCTTCATGATTCTACTTCGAATCTTCAAGGTAAGATCTTCTTTCTCGATCTCCTACATCACATTGGCCGATTTCGGTCTATCAATCACCCTATGGTGTGTGGACCAAACCCTAGGTTAGAGTTTAATCCAGATTTATGGTGATATTCTAGTTTTACGTTATGCAAAGGATGTCTCAGGACCCGTTAGTCTGTATTGCGGCAACTGCCATTGAAAGCGAAGCGGTTTGGAGTGTTTTGGTCTGCCTGCCAATGTTTTTAGGGAGGTTTTTATACCACTAAATTGTTTTTCAACCTCTACTTAGGGTCTAGTGGTGTTTATGAGACCCGGTGGAATTATTTTTGGGTGGTGTGAATGATTCCAAGTGCGTGAACACATACTCTCAAGTATGAATATATATATATATATATATTCTGTGTGCATGTTCCATCATGGCATAGGGAACACGTGTAGTGTTTTAAGGATATATATCTATGTGTGTGTGTGTGTGGAGGTGAATACGTGAGAGTGGGTTGTTTCTTGAGTTAAAAAGCACTGAATTCCAAGTGTTGGCTTGGTCTGCTTGAGGTAGGGTCCCTTTCTTTTCCCCTTTAATTTTAGTAATGCATTAATTAATTTCTTATTGAACCATTATTAGTTTTTAAATTAATGTAGTATGGTTTTTAAATTAAATTTTTCCTTTGATAAAGTTGATGAACTGATTAAATGTGGTAAATGATTGTTCGATAAAAAAAGTTCTGGTCTTATAATGAAACCCCTATATTGAGGTGTGTTGCCTTGAATATAAGAATGTAGTGATAGAATTTTATTCTTTTATTTCTTAATACATTGGTGTCTCTTTATGCTTGAGATTATAATTTTCAAATGGTATGCTTGTACATGACCCTTCTTGGTTATTTCTAAATCACGTTGCTTCCTTGAAAAATGATAGATGAGCCAAAACACCTCCTATGAGTGTGGCTCAACATGTAATTAGGATTCCCAATGTAGGGAATATACCATCTTCCCTTTACTTTGTCTCTTATTTCATTTTGCGCCTTTGTACTGATCACTCCAACCTTACAGCAATGCCTTTTCATTGCTTATTAAATTGTTTTTGAATTGTTCTATCATGATGTTGTGGCCTTCTCTTATGGAGAAACTTGTTAGGGGTGTTCACCTTGCTTCTTGTCCACCCCTTTGGGTGTGCCCAACCTAAATGGATTTGTTTCCTTATAAATTATGTTATAAATTTAATTTTATGGTTGAATTGAAGTCCATGCTTGAACAAGCTTGTTAGCTTGTATCATTTAATTTCATTGACAACTTATCATTAAAGGCATATTTATGCCTTGTTCTTTTGTTTATATTCTATTTCTCATGAAAGTGCCTAATTTTTATGCCCTATTTTGGTGGCTTGATCTACATTCTATGCTTTTTCGCTTGAGATATTAAAATTATAACATTGGCATGTAATTGTTACATGCTTACTTTTGTACTAAATGCCTTATTCCAGGTTGATGGGTTGGATTGTTTTACTTGATGGATTGAATAGCTTGTGGCTCATGCTGCTTATTTTATTAGCATGATTTATGTATATTATTTCCATGCGATATATTTATTGAGGTTTTCCTTACAATGTGATTTCTCTATTATGGTTCACTTGATGTGGGCTGAGTGAGAAAATGGGTTCTATATTAAGGACTTGTGGATAAACTCCCGTTCCTAGGTGGTTATACCTCAACGTGCCAGGGGAGATGCTTTGACTTGCTAGGCAAGGGCTTCCCGAGAAGTTTAATATACTCTTGAGTGATACCGATTCCCTAGGGGAGAAACCATGGATGAACCCTTTGGCAAGATGGATAAACCATGCCTTGGGTGATACTCGGTCCTCTAGTGAGATACCTAGGATGGACTTAGAGTCACCATTCCTTGATAAATACTTGGTATTTAGGAAGATTTCCATGGATGGATTGGTGGTATTGGATAAATTTAAGGATGTACCATAGTGATACCTTAGGGATGGGCTCGAACTCAAACTCTAGATTTGATTGAATTACATTGAAGTTGTATGGTTAAATTTCTTGTGTTATAATTGTTGCTTCTATTTATATTAGAGCATGAACTTGTGACTTTTCTCTATTGATTTCTAGCATACTTATGTGATGAAATGGGAATTAGGCCCCAAGCCTAAGAACAAGCTTGGGGGTGCACCTTTTTTAGTCAACTTATTACTTTTGGCATTGGTACACATATTATTATTGTACGTGTACCCTCTTCAAAATTCCATATTAGACTGAAGTAGGTGGTATGGGAAGGGTTTTTTTTTAAGAACCCAATCCAAGTTATTATTACTAACTTGTTATCACTCACCATTTATTTTATACGGAACACTTCTTAATTTATATTTCATTTTCTGGATTGGGATATACATCAGTGGTGTTGGCCTATTGAGATTTATATCTCATGCCCTAATCGGGCTGATATTGCACTGTGGTACTCAAGTATACCTTCCTTGTTTATAGGACTATGGACCATGATTAATTTCTTATGTTGTGCTATTTGTGCCGAGAAGTTATAAGTAAACGACTGAGTTAGAGCTCAGGATGCTCATGAAGACTGCCCTTGGGGATTTGGTGTCTTTTCCTTATTTTTATCATGTTGTATTTTTTACTACTTTTAGTTATGTATCATCGCCATGACAAGAATTAATCTATAGTATAATCTATCATTGACTATTTTTATTAAATTGTTAAATATTGTGTTCCACTACTTTGTCAATTATTTGTTATAGTTTATGCTATTGTCTGTTCTTGTTATTCTTTTCCTATCTAATATATTATTAATCATTGTGCATACTTTGATCTATGAAGGGAATAGTCTCCCCATGGATACACTCTAGGCCCTCATTACTAATCAGAAACCTCTATCATTCAGGTATATGCGCTTGAGGTCATGTGACCCACCGGTCCAGCCACCATCTTAGAGGTGAGTCGGGCCAAGATGTTACACTTTCCCTCCTTCTAGCCACACCCCCTAGGGTCATTGGATTTAATGGGATCATCCCATCTTTGGCCTCAAGCTTAATACTGATGTCTCACGTAGTCATGGTTATATATGGGGGGAGGTTTATACGTGATCCCAAGGTTTTTATGATCTTTTATTTCAATGTGTTCTATGGGAAAGAAGATTATTTATGTGAAGAGGATAATTACATCCTTAGTGTCCTTAATATTTTCAAATAAAGATGAATTCCTTTGGCTTCAGTAGAGACTAAATCAAAGATCATATGAAACTATCTCAAAGGTATCATATTTATTTCTTGTAAAATTACATATTTGATCTGAAAGTGAAAGATGTACATCCCCAATGGGATGAATATTCTCCATACTTGTTTTGAAGGGAATAGTGTTTCTGATTTTATTGCTTCAAGGGATACCCAGGAGTACCCCCTCTTATCATCCTCTAATACTAGATCCCTTCTCTCAAGGTGTGTTGACCTTATTATCAAGGATGCTCTGGGAATTTAGTATTATAGTTCCCCTTGATCAGTTCTTATTTTTTTCCCTTCACTCTTTTTAATAAAATTATAATCTTGTGTGTGTGTAATCCTTCATCATTTATAAAGAAATAAGTGTACTATGATATAGAACTAAGCTTTATCACTACTTATCACCCTCATAAGGATTGTTAATATAAAAGAACCATTTAATCTCTGGTGGATATGATGAGATCTTGTTCATTATATTTCCAAGGATGTCAGGATCATCACCTTCCCCTAGTGGAGTTCTAATATAACAATAGTTCTAATTCTAGCATTCAAATGGCACCTTATGAGACTCTGTATGGGAAGAGGTGTTAGACTCCAAAATGTTATGATGAATTTCAACAGGGAAATCAGATAGGACATGATATTATTCAAGAGATTATATAGAAGGTTCAAGCCTCTTAGCATCATATGAAATCCACACAAAGTCGAAAGAAAAACTATATAGGAATTATTCAATGGTACCTATAGTTTGAGGTCAGAGATAAAGTGTTCGTTTTTATATAATCATGGAAGAAATGAATCGGGTTTGGGAAGAAGGGAAATATTATTCTGAGACACATAATCTCCTTTAAGATCCTTGATCACATCATAAAAATATTTTATCAACTAGCACTCACACATAATCTCTCTCAAGTATATGATATCTTCCATGTATCTCTCTTGAAGAAGTACATACCAAATACCTCACATGTACTGAATCTAGAGGTGGTACTATTAGAGAATGATCTTTCATATGAAGAGAATACAATGGGATCTTAGGCTATAGAGACAAAGTTCTGAAAAAACAAATCATTTGGTCAAAGTGTTGTGATAGAACCACAAGTTTGAGGTAGTGAAAACATAAGTACCCTCATCTATTTTAATGTATGAATGAAATTTTGAGGGTAAAATTTCAAAATGGGGATAATGTAATGGACCAAACATTTATAAATAAAATACCCTTTTTGAATGAATAAATGATTTCTTAATAAATAAATCTATCAGAATCACACACACTACTTTGGTTATTATGGACCATTATATGGTCTATCAAATTCAAAATACCATTAATCATCATAATCATTGATAATATATCCATTTTAATATGACTATTAAGATCAGTACATTAAGGAACTACTATATATTTGGGTCTATCCAGCATTAGCCTTTATCGATGCTAGATAAAATCACTAAAATGGTAACCTCTATCAGCACTAGAAAAAGTACTGATAAAGGGTACCTTTTATCATCCTTAAAAATTCTAATAAAAGACCCCCTTTATCAGCACTTTTTATTTAGCACAGATAAAGGGTACCATTTATCATCACAAAAGAAAAAGTGATCATAAAATCTACCTTTATTTGTGCTAGAAAAAAATGCTAATAAAATCCATCTTTATCAACACTAAAAAAAGTGTTAATTAAAGCTACCCTTTATCAGGGATTTTAGTTTACCGCTCATAAAAGTTACCGTTTATCAGTGCTCTTTTACTAATTTCCATAAAAATTATATTTTATAAAATAATTATATGCCATTAAGAATCATATATTAATATTGAAATATATTTATATTGACATAAATATAATATTTTTTAGTAAACATGATTTATAGAAGACTATATAAACATTTACACTTAATATATAATATATTTATTAAAAATGGTTTATAAAAAAATTAAAAATAATATTAATTAATAATTTTCAAATTATTATTGATTAATATTCATTTAATAATAGTTAGAAGATATAAAAATTCAATAAATGAATGAACTATCTAAAATAAGTTTAAAACATGACATGAACTTCAAACAAACAAAACTTTTGATCCCGGTGTCTGTTTTAGATCTACCACATATCAAATTGAATCCTATAAAGATATTTAAACTGTGTTGATTGGGGTATAGGATATCACAATTTTATTGAGGCTAGAAAGGCCTCCAAAACTTATTTTTTAGTTGGGATTCCTTAATTTTTTCATATTCTATGGGATTTCAGCTTTATTTAAGGGTCCTTTTAGTCATTTTTTTGAAGAGAATGATTTTATTCCAAAGACTTATATTTATATTGATATCAAGGTTATGAAATTTTATCATTTTTCATATTGTAGTTTTATTTATAATTAAATATATACATAATTTTTTATATTTACATATAATAAATTACTTTTATAAATACATATTTAAACATGTTTACATAAAAATGTATTTTCAAATATATAAATAATATGGAAATAAATATTTATTATTAATTTTATTTAAAATAAAAAAAATACACTTTATTTACTTTTTAAAATTCATTAATATATATATATAACTATACAAGTAATGTTCATATATAAATATTTGTGTGTCAATAAAAAAATATATTTTTTTATGTATATTCTAATGTATATAAATAAATACATATATGTAATTATTTTTACATGTATGTTCAACATATAAATGTGTATGTGTCTTTCTATGTTTGTGTATCAAAATTGTTTAAATACATCATATATAAATGTATTTTTATAAATAAATCATTATCATTATCATTAAATATAGTATAAAGGATTTGATTTCTGAAAGGCTTAAGATTTGTAGGTTTTTTATCACTGTTAGGGTTATTTTTTCTTCAGGATCAAAATCGTATAGTGTGGTTGACCTTCGACAGTGTCTTGGGAAGAGGTGGGGTTTTGGAGATTGGAAAATTATTCCACTTGGACGAGGATGCTTTCACATTATCTTCCCATCTTAAGATCTAAAGAGGTGATAATGGGTATTTGTATCAATAGAATTGTGTACATGTACGGTCTATATTTAAGAGTGGGAAATTTAGTATGTTTTCTATTAAAAATTGTAGAGCTCAAGTCTGAATTCATGTATTTGGTTTTAAATAGATTCTATGGAATCCAATGATCTTGTTTGACATTGCCTCAATAGTTGGTGTTCCAATAAATATAAACAAATCCATGAAGGAAGATCATTTCAAAAACTTTTCAAGGATCCTCATTGAGGTTGATTTCTCTTCAACTCTTACTAAAAATTTCATCCTCTCAACTGAGAATGATGACTTTGATCTCATGGCCATTATTGAGAAGCCTCTTAAATATTTTACTAGATTAAATATGGTTGGGAATTTAAAAAATAAGTGTCACAGGGATCTGTTATGTTCATTATTCTCTCTGAGGGGGTATACTGTGGATAGCTGTAGGAAATGAGAAAAGGGTAAAAGACCTGTTGAGGAATGGGATTGCATGAATAGTCGTAATAGAAATTCTAGATCCAATTTTTATTATTCTGGTTCCTCATTTTCTAATATAATGGCACTCTAAGTGGAAAGAGATGGTGCTTCTCTAGGTGTTGGATTAGACAAGAATGGAGCTCCATATGAATCTGCTAAAAAGGTTAGAAGTTCTAATTTGATTATCAATCAATGATTTGTCCAGGATGTGGGATAGTCTACAAATGTCTTTGTTGGTGTTGTTCTAGAGTAACCTCCTTCACAGTCTGATGATCGAGGATGTATTGTGCATCCTTTGGCAATGGACTACTGAGGACATCTTTCACATGATGATGGGTCTGGGAAATCTAATTTTTAACAAAGCATGTAATTTATCAAGAGATTTGGAATATATTAAGTTCTTCAGGATGGTCTGTTAAATGGGGTAACATCTCAGATGGTGGAAGTGAAAAGAAGCAGTGAATGATTTTATTGGACACCACTCATCTCTGATTTATGGGTAGTGGTGACTCTGATTCTTTTAAGGATGTTATTTTAAATGCTAGGGGTAATATGGTCATCTATTAATTTTTAACTCTGGTTCCTCCAAAAACAAGGCCATGGAAATATTATTCCAATATTATAAGGAATTTTTCTACCATATCATCTTTCCAATGCATCAAAGATAAATCTCACTATAGAGCAGGAAAGGTCCAAGGCAGTGATCCTTGGGATCCTCAATCAAGGTAATTCACAGTTAGAGTGGGAAACTCCTGATGATGTTGATTAATATTGTAAGGACCCAGCCTTAAACATTACATATTCCAGTATTTTTAACTATAATTAACATTATATTATTATTTCACTTCATATATTAGATAATTAAGACAAATTACTACAAAGTAAACCCATACATTAAAAGTAAAAACTTTTACTCAGTATCTATTTTTTCTACAAAAAAAAATTATAAAATAAAACATGGTTTTCTTTATGATAAAACATTATAATTTTCATCTTGTCCTGATCTTTTTCCCTACTCATCCTTTAACCATGTGAAAAACTTTTTAAAACATGGGATGAGCATAAAAATCTCAGTAAGGGACATAAAAAAGAAATAAAACTATTAGTCCAGTGAAAAACATGAAAACACATTTAATGTTCTTCGAGAAAATGAAACAAAACATTTTTAGAAGGAAAATAGATGTATGTTTTTCTTAAATAAAATCATTAAAACCAATTTCATGCAATTAAAAAACCTTTTGGTGACTTAGAGCATCATTTTTATAAAACCCTTTAAAATCCCATTTAATTATAATAATTATATGGCCAGCTTCAAACAATTTTATTACCCAATTAATATATTATGGGATTACTCGATGATATCTGGTCCAATTGATGCAACATTGTCATGAGCTCTCTTAAAATTATTTAAACTAAGTGCAGCACAAAAGCTGACCTAGGTCGTTCTCTTGAGGATATTTTGCAGTCAAGCACTCAATACTTCTAATTCACTTTTTTATATTTTTTATTTACGAAATAAAATGACTAAAAAATGAATATTTGAGAATTTCGAATGAAATAACGAAATTAAACATGCAGTTCTAATGAAAACACAATGAATGAAAATGGAATTATGTTAGGAAGAAAAAAGATATTCCTGAGAGAATCACCCCAAGTGAACCTTCATTGTCTTGTTATTAGTTTCAAATTTAATTAAGGAACATACTCCATCATATGTGGGAACATCCTACTCTACATGTGGTTTTGAATATATGATGAACTCAATGATTAATGAGTGACTGCACATCCACCTCCTCAATCAAGGAAGAATATTACAGAAGTGAAAGCTAAGCCTCAAATGACAAGGAGAGACACAAAGCCACCTTTCCCAGTGAGATATCCCTTATACTAACTATAATAAAATAATAAAAAACATTAATGAATGTTAAATTACTTGTTTTCAACACTATAATGATCCCCTAAGAACTTCATCAGGTTAGTTACTCTTTATCATAAGTATAACATATCACAATGGAGAAGAAAGAGAGGTGGAAATACAAAAGATAAAAATATGAAGAAATGAGAGGAAGAAGAAGACTATAATATAATAAACATTAATAATACTATTATAACATAAAATATACTACAAAACTATAGAAAATTTCCAACATAGGCTACCCCCAATTTTCCAACAACTTGAAAAGAAGTAGAATCCCATTTTTATAGGCAAAGGGAATAATGTTTTGGATCCAAATATATCCATTGAAAGTGTTCACATGACAGACCCATTTAATGGAATAATTTCTAACTTTTTTCTTATTTAAATTATTTTCTATACTCTATTCTCATTCACCCTCCAAATTTTAGATTTATTGGACACCAGATGTATGATTTATATCTGATTTAATCAGGAAATTTAATTCTGGATAGGTGACTCTTTATATTCCAATGATCCACTTTCCCATGAATTAATGACCCTAAAGAATGTCAAATCAAGTGGGGCCATAATTAAAAACATTGTTTATATGGATTTTTACTTTCTCCATGTGGAATTTTAGAACATTTAGACTTTCCTTTTATGATATATGGTCCAAAAAATACAATTCTTCAGATCTGTGCACAGTTTTAGAGGCTCTTCTTGTGAGATGATTTTGGGACCTCAAATAGTGGATTCATCTTTGGAGACTGAAGAAAAAAATGAAGCCCAATAAGTAGAGAAACCTAAAGAAGAAGAATAATTAAATTTTTATTAGTTTAGAAAAGGTAATAATCAAAATACAGAAATAAATTAAAAAATAAAAAATAAAAAATTATTCCATTTTATCAATTAAACTCAAAATACCACAAAAACCATAAAATGTGACAATTTCACATAAAGTAACAATTTTTTGGGATTAAAAATTTAAAATAAAAATAAAAAATATTGAAAATATTTTCTCTATCAATTCCCCCACACTTAAAAATTTCACTCTTGGGCAATCATCTTATACCAAATTCAAAACAAACTTCCCAAAGCATAAATGACAACATAGCTCAATTATCATATCAAAGAAAATACCATGTCTCCTAAATGGATCCAAATTCCTTAAATCCTAAAAATATTAATAATCCATTTAATTTCATGTTAATCCTTTCATGCATGTCGTACCTACCTCCCTGGAAAAATATTTCTCTATTCACTCGAGGATTTTGTTATCTAGAGTTTTTATCATTCTCAATAACATGTGTGATCTCCATAGGCTTGTTATTCTCCTATTTTATTCACTTAACATATTCAAAAATGTGTAAATAATGAGGTATTTTCAAGGTTTTATCTGAGGCTAATGTTTGGATGGTTTAAAATGATAAAACATATGAGGTGGGATGAGGATATTTAAGCTCTAAAGTGAAGTAAATGCATGAAAACGGTTTTTCTAAAGAATGGTGTGCTCCCCAATTAGCTTGAAAATGATTCTCCACCAAAAACCTTTTTATTTATTTTGGAATTTCACATTTATAATTTTATCATCAATAATAAATTTTTTCCCTAATTTTAGCATTGTTTTATCTTGAATTCAAATATGGATTTCTCTTTAGAATCATGTTTTTGAGGAAAAAAGAGGTAGATTTTGATCTTCAAAAATTGGTGAAAACACAGAAAAAATGTGTAATGAAATTTAGGTTACCCATACATCTTTCTAAAATGAAATTTCTTTCACAAAATAAGTAAAAAAATATGAAAACGCTTTCAATTCATATCAAAAATATTCTTCAGGAAAAAAAATACAACCCGTCTTCTCTATCCCCCACACTTGAGTTCAACAACAATAATACATTTAACTTCTAGATCAGGTTTGAAAGGGATAAATGGACTGTTATTTGTCTTCATAAAAGGTTATTTCATGGCTAATAGGCACTTAATAAATTTTATATGAAACGGTAGTCCAAATTTAGAGTTCAATGCAAAAAAGGCTTTTAAAGTGGTGTGTACATCATACTTAACACATTATATGAACTCTAACATATTTAAAAAAGAGAAAAATAGAAATTTATGGACCAAAAAATATGTATAAAAACTCTCATGAAAAAGATAAATGTAACAAATATGTTAAAAAGGTTTATAAACCTCTCAATTTAGACAAGATATTCAATTTAGACAGTACTAGTGCACATGAGTTTCATAATCAATCAAGCTTCTTTAAATAAAAAGATCGGAAATTAAGAAACAAAATACATTAAGAAATAATTTAAATCATAAAAACTCAAATCGATTAATTTACCAAAAATACAAATATGGCTTTAATTTTCCAAAGTATTCTATTCAAATCAAGAATTATAAAAGCGCACCAAAACAATGAAAAATGATAACATGAAAAAAAATAAGCACAAAACATTACTAAGATCAAGTTAAAATACCTCTTCCACACTTATTACATTTACTAAAATCTTTTTATCTCAAAATATATCAATAAATATTTTCATTTGGAATTTAAATTGGACAAAAAATAAAATAAAGAAAATGAAAGACACAACCTGATTTAATTTTCTATGACAGCCTTGAGTTAAGATCTTAGTTGGTACCACATTAAAACTATAAGAAAAAAAATAAAAACTAAAACATAATAAAAATAAATTTAAAGGGGGGATAAAAATTGATAATTCTTGGTTTAGACCCCCAAGTGGGTGCTAGGTTTTTATCGACCCTACTCAGGCAGTCCAGTGGATTATCCCAAATTGGATGGTGGATGTGGTTTCTTTGAGATGAACCACCACATGTGACTTTTCCCAATATCAATGAGTAAAAATTGAAAATAGATAACTAAAAATAATATAATAAGGTTACCAACCCCCAAGAAAGAAAGAAAATATAATTTGAGGTCTAGAGTGGAAGGGAAAAGAAGATAGGGGTTCTCCTTGTTGACTTTCATGGTGTCCTCCTCTATAAGGTTCACAAGTTTATGTAAAGGGGGCAGTCGCACCACTTACTTATCTATATCTTATTATTTAATAAACACCACTTGGATGTTATCTTCTTTAAAATACTAGGCCTGATCCATTTGTGTTATATCAAAAAATTTAGAAAAGGGAAATTCAAAAATTAATTCAGCTTGAATAAGATTAAAACATGATAAATCAATAAATAAATATTCATTTTCAAGTAAGTTGTCTTAGATATTGATATATTTGAGAATGACCATGGTAAACTCAATATCATCATGTTCATATTCATTGTCACATTCTGAATCAAGAGAGAGGTATAATGGTTATGATTTTTAATCATCAAGGATGGAAAGATTATGTTGCAGGTTATCTTCAACAAAGTTATTCTAGGATTCTTCTGAAAATGTTGATCTCCCATAAATGCATCAGCTTGCATGTTTACTTCAAACACCTCCTTTAAAAAATTTTGATTTAAGTAAAATATGATTAATTACTTTATAAGATCATTCTCAACCACCTCTGTTTCTTAACATAATTTTTTTTGGTGGAATCTCTTCCACCATTGGTTTTGGTTCAGATTCTGGTTCTGGCTTAGGTTGCCGCACTAGTGAACAAATATATTCTTAAACCCTTGAAATTTTTCTCTTCAGTTTTTGTATGTCTTATTTAAGTTCTTGAAACTGATAGTTTTTAATTTCTCCTTCTTGTTGAATCTAATAATAGTCATTCCATGCATAATAATCACAATTTGAATATATCATGGATAAAATTAGTTTTTTTAAAAAAAATTGTTTTTTGTTTTTTCTAATAAAATCAAGGAATATTATTTAAAAATCTGAATAAAAATAGTGATTAAATACCACTTGTATCCTGGTAAGTGGATTCAATTTTATACAGAATTTTCATGCACACTCTTAAAAATATTTAAACCAAGTGCAGCACAGGGGCTCACCTAGGTCATTATCTTGAGGAGCTTTTGCGGTCAAGAACTCACTACTACTAATTAACTTTTTTTATATTTTTTATTTATGAAATAAAATGACTATAAATGAATATTGGAGAATTGAGAATTAAATAGTTAAATTAATCATTCATATTCGATGAAAACATAATGAATGCAAATAGAATGATGTTAGGAAGAAAGGATATATTCTCGAGAGAATCATTATGAGTGAACCTTCACTATATTATTATTAGTTTCAAATTTAATTAATGAAAACACTCCATAATATGTTTGAAAATTCTACTCTACATGTAGTTTTGAATATACAATGAACTCAATGATCGTAGAGTGACCACACATCCACCTCCTCGATTGAGGGAAAATATTGCAGAAGAGAAAGTTAAGCCTCAAGTGGAAAGTAGAGACACAAAGGTGCCTTTCCCACTAATATCACACTAGGAATAAATATAAGAAAATAATAAACAGTATGAATTAATGTGAAATGAATTGGATTAAACACTATATTGATCCCTTGGTAACTTTCTCGAGTTTTTTACTCATGATCATGAGTATAAAAGATCACGATGGAGAAGAAAGAGAGGTGAAAACACAGAAGATAAAAATATGAAGAAATGAGTGGAATAATAAGACGATAATATACTAAAAATTAATAATACTATGACAACATAAAATAAACTAAAAATATATAGAAAATTTCCAACAAAGGATACCCACAAGTTTACAACAACTTTAAATAAAGAAGAACCCCATTTTTATAGGCAAATGGAGGAAATTTTTGGCTTCATATCGTTCCACTAAAAAAATTTGCATGGGATACCCATTTAATGGATGAATTTGAAACTATGGTATTATTTAAAGTTTTTACTATACTCTATACACGTTCACCCTCCAAATTTAAACTTTATGTTCCGCCTGATGTAGTAGTTATGTTCTATTTACTTCATAAATTTAATTCTCGATAAGCAACTCTTCATATTCCAATGTTCTAGTTTCCTATGAATTAATGACCCTAAAGAATGTTGAATAAGGTAGGGCTATAGTTAAATAATTTTTTCCTATGTATTAAATATTTCTCCATGTGGAATTTGAGATAATTTAGACCATAAATTTATGATATATGAACTCAAAAATAAAATTATCCTTATCTATGTATAGTTTTTGAGGGCCATCTTGTGAGATGATTTTAGGCCCTCAAATTGTGGATTCAGCTTTGGGGACTGAATAATAAAATAAATCTTAACATGTAGATAAACCTAAAGAAGAATAATTTTTCAATTTGTATTAGTGAGAAAAAGTAATGGATTAAATATAGAAATAAATTAAAAAAAATTAAAATCCAAAATTAGGTCATTTTATTAATTAAGCTCAAAATACCACAAAAATCTAAAAATGTGACCACTACACATAAAGTATCAATTTGGTGGGATTAGAAAATTAGAGTTCAAATAAAATTTATTGAAAATATTTTCTCTATCACCACCCCATGTTAATATATAATGGGATCACTTGGCGCTATATGGATCACCCCATGCTAAGTTGTAACGGGCTTTCCCAGTGCTATTTGGGCCACCCCATGTTAAGTTGTAACATGTTTTCCTGATGATATTCAAGTCACCCAGTGTTTAATACTAAAGTAACATATAATAAATAAAAAAATTTCATGCTTATAATTTTTTATTAGAAAAATTTAAAAAAATCTTTTAAACTCATAAGAAAATCACTTTTGGATATCAAAATACCCTTTCCTTTTTAAATATGACTTTTAAAATAGAAAAAATGAGCACATCATAAAGAAAACATTTTATTTGAAAATAAACATAAAAACTCATAAATTAATAATCATAGTATTAAATAATCACTATGGTAGGAAAATCCATTCATTTCATATAAGTTTAAAAACATACTTTTTTACTTTTGTAAAAATAAACTTTAAAAGAATATTTTTCAAAAGAAAGTCCCTTTAAAATATCATATAATTGAAGTTAGCATTAATCAAATGAATAAATTATGTTTATTAATTGTAAATCCATATAAAACAAGTGTAAGTATAACATAATATAATAAAAATTCATTTCACACATAATCTTAGCATGATATAACCAATGAAGTAAATGTTTAACTCAAAGAAAGGAAATTGAGTTAAGAATTATCTTACATTGAGTACGAATCGTCACTTATATTCTTTATCATCCTAAATAATAAACTTAGGTTAATTATTTAATTTCTTTATAACCTTTTAAAGTTTATTATTCCTTTTACATAACTTATTAACATGTTATAACAATTACTTAATTATTTAAGTTCATGTCGGACGTTTTGATGATATTCGATACTTGAGTCCAAAATGACTTTGATATGATGTCTATAGTCAAAGTGGTCATTAGTACGTCATATAAAGAATAATTATCATGAAATAATTATCATTTTTATGCATAAATTATACTTTTAAACATATCCGTTACATATTTATATGAAAAATTAACTACATTAGAATCATAGAGATGGTAAGTTGTACATACGCACAAGTAACATTTCCATTTTTCAAATATCATTATGGAATGAAGGTAAGTATAAATTTATATTTAAATATTCATACTAATATAATTAATATAAAATTAATCATATAAATATACTTATATATATCATAGATGTGATTTGGTGATGAAAAATGAATCATATTGCTTCGTGGAGGTGATAGTTCACACGTACACACAAATGACGTTATCATTTTTCTGTGCATGGAAAGATAAGAATGAAAATGATATATTAAATTTTAATAATGATAAATATGTCATTAATATCATATATAGACATTAATTTCATTATTATAACCATTCTTGAGATATAGTGTTGGAAAATGAATTACATCAGTTCGCAAGGCGGTAGTCCATCATACACACAGACAATGAATTCTTTTCCCATTTTATGGAAGTTGAGATGGATTTAGATGGTGGTGTTTACATAATAAAATCTCAGTATATTTATTATATTATATTTATTATTTCATCATGGTTGAATAATATTTGAAATATTTTTAAGAAGAAACAAAACAAAAGCACTTAATTGAAAATGATTTCTTTTCTTCGGAAAATCTCCTTTGTTTAACATCTTAAGACCACTAAGGTTAGTGTTATGACAAAACTAAGATCACTAGAATGTGGGTAGGGATTATAGTAAAATATTTTTCTGGATATTGGATGAAAAAAATAATGTTTTTAGTGTGAATAAAATATAATAATAGGTCACCTTTTATAAGAGAGGGGAGGGGCACTCTTGGAATTATTCAAAATATAAAATTAATATAAATTAATTTCCCATTCCAAATACCTGAAAACTAATTTATATAAAATATATCATTATTATGGTTCTAAATATATTAATACAATGAAAATTATACATTTTTTACTATTTATTAATCCTTATCTTTTTTTTTAACCCTTATTTAACCTTATTAACTCTTACCATGAAAACATGGGTTTTTACTCTTTGAAGGTTAATATAGTTAATATAAAATACCAAATGAAGCATAACTGTTCATTGATAGCATTTTAAACTTTATCCAAATAATTTTGACAAATTTTATATTTTAAAATATATATATATATCATTTAATAAAATATTATTTATTTTAAAATGTCATTAAAGTTAATTTTAACCCTATTCATTACCTGACTTTTTAAAAACATCATAACAACAGTATAAATTTATAAAACACCACTAACATGTGAAATTCATCTATAAAATATATGGATGAAATTAATTATTTAAAATTATATTTATTTTAATATTTTTAATATCATTTATTTGATATTTTCTATAATTAAATAATTATTACATCATCTTTATGTCAACATTTAAGGTAATTATTGTATCACATAAATTTTATAAATAAATTACCATTATATAGATAAATATTTTATCTTTCAAAAGACTATTTATAGTCAAATATATCTTCTAAATAACCCTATACTAAAAATGTTATAGTTATTAAAACATAAGTATGATATCATTGACTTTTCTTTAAAGTAAAATAATATAAAGGGATTAAAGTCATTTATGTAGATTCAAGAGGTCATAAAATTGGCCCAAGGATAATATCAGTCAAAAATAACTCATCCAATAAAATTAGGACATGTTTTTGGGTAATTTTCTATTATTTATAATATTATTTTTACCCTTAATTACTCGATTTACCCTTAACAGTGGTAATTAAAAAAATTACTAAAGTTGATATTCATATTGTCAAAAAATAAAAGGGAAATATTTAATAAATTTGGACCTTATTATTCCAAATATTGAATCCATTTTTCAAGATTTAAAACAAAAAATTTTATAAAATTAATTTAAAATTAATCCCATTGATGGGGTGAGAAAATGGGTTGTTAAAGTGAAAACGTTCAGAGGATTAAAATATTTTTATATAAAAATTCATTGTAAAATTAATTAAAATGAAAAAAATTGTATTAAATGATATAAAATTTATCTAATTATACTTTAAAACTAGTTTAAATATAATTTAACATTGTAAATTATTTATTCAAAAAAGTAGGTTTCAATTAAAATCCTGTATTTTTTATTATTCATCAAAACATGAAACTTCTCAAAAAAATACCAAAAATTAACCCAAGGTAAATTTTTATATTATAATTTCAAAAAATATGTTTATTTTTTCCAATAAAATTTATAAAAGTGTAAAAATTTTATTTTGAAACAAGTGCACCATCAAAAGGCGGAAAAACTGCCTTTTAGAAAAATAAATCTTTTAGGCTTAAAATTGGATTTGTACTTATTTTATGCCTCTAAAACTCATAGTATGAATTTTAAATGTTATATTGAATATATTATATATATTTAATTAATATAATCCAAAAATTGTGATTTTTTATTTTATTGGTATAAAACACACCTGTGCGCATTTAAATGTTTTTTTAGAAAAATGTTTTCTTTTATTTTCAAAAGGGTTTGATTTTTATTTTTAAATAATTGGTCGCCAAATAATTCATTATATTTAAATGTGTAAAGAATATTTTCATAATTCAGTTAATCTTCTTTATTCTTTTCATTATAACATCTATATTATAATGGTAAAATTTAAATAATGATATTTAGTTGTTAATTTAATCTCAATGTGGCATATCATGTACACTATTGAACATTGTGTTCCCTTTTAAAAACCCATAATTTTAAAAATATTATTATGATTATGTAAATGATCCTTCTTTTTTGATCTATAGTCTGGTTTCTAGATGAGTGCATGTCTCTTTGTGTAACCTCATCCGTTTTCTTTCTTTCTTGTTTTCTTTTTCTTTCACCTTTAATAAAAGGTTATGAACTTTGGATTCTAGCTAGTAATTTTGTGTATATACATATAAATATTTATGTAATGTATAAAATTTATATCTAAATATAAAATATATATACATATTTTAAAAATGTATTTAAAAATAATTATATAAATCATATGGAATTAATTATTATCTATTTTATTTAAAAAAATATCTAACCATTTTTTACATTTATAAAAATATATGAATATATATATATTCATATACAAATATATATACAATTTTTATATATAGGTGTGTGTGTGTGTGTGTTAATAAATATATATATATATATATATATAATAATATATGTAAATAAATATTAATATATAATATATTTAAATAATTATAAGTATATATATCACAAACACACACAAACATATATTTTATAAATTTATTTATAAATAATTATATAAATATATGAAAAAAATATATGCATGTAAATATATATATATATATATTAGAAAAGATAAAACAAAATATTCTTGGTATAGTGGTAAAGGCGTTTAATTTGTAAAAGGAATGTCCAAGGATCAAATCCAGGCATGCGTGTAGGTGAATAAGAGGATAGGAAATGGAAGAGTGCTAACAAAGTGGGGGTGTGGAAGCACGGGTTCTAGTTGAGTGTGGGCAAGGTGGCTAAAAAACTAAAAAAGGTAGGTAAAAGTGCTGACACTGGGGGTGGGGAGCACTCAAAAAATATAATTTTTTAATAAAATTTATCATCGCTACAAAATCACTAATGAAGGCCCCCTTTAAAAAGAACCTCTGAATTTTTAAGAAGCATCCTCTCATGCTAAGGGATCCTCTCCTTCTCCTCTTTATTCAAGAAATTTTTTTATGTCATGCCTTTTGATTTTTAATATTTCAAGTTGGGATATGTTTTTACACATCACCCTTACTGTCCTTATGATTCCCAAGTAGTGAGAGACCCCTTTTACTCTCATTCACCCCTTCTATAAACCTTTTTATACACTCATTATGATGCTAATACTATCTTGTGATTTTTCATTCCAAACATTTGTGTAGTGAATACCCATCTCCAATTCCACTCATTAGTGTTCACCTAGTTGTACCTACCCTTCATATATTGGTGATTTAAATGTATGTAACCCAAACTCCATAATTGTGTGATTAAAATTGATGAAATACATACTTATGTTTTATGATGTATGTAGAACACTTATCCATGTACATGATATGAAAGTGGCGAGTGGTATTGGAATTATATAGCCATACAATGCATTGGTTAATGTTTTTATCTCATGAGATTCCATATATGGTCCATTGGAGGTTACATAAGCACACTAGGTTATGTTTTCGTGTTGGTTATCATTGAATTGTGTTTATGATTTCATAGTTTATGTTATTGCCACATTCCTATGTTTCCCTTATGTTATCATATTATATCATGTCTCATTGTTCAAGATTGTGATTCTCATCCCTCTAATATTACCTTGATGTTCCTCTTGGTACACATGTACTTATTTACCTTATGTTATGATTTGTTTATTATCTTACTATGCTTTATATCTCACCCCTTTCTTATGTATGTCCTCAAATTATCCCATGCCTTTTTAGAAGATCCAAGGAATATAAGAGAACATTATATAGTTTTTAAATAATTTTTTTATATTTCTATTGTATATTTTTTGTTATGTACCAAATTACCCAAAGACACTAGGCCTCTAGATCTTAAGGGGTTGTATTATGTGTATCTTTATGTAATAATTCATTGATTGAAGTTTATTAAAATCTGGGTTTTTATATGTAGACATGTTTAGGTTTAAACCTATTAAATTTCTATTGTTTTGTGACATAGTTGGTGGTTACCTGGTGAGTATTTATGCTCACACACTTCATAGACACCTCGGTGAACATATAGTCTCTCTTTTATTTTATTTTATGTACCTACAAATACTATTAGGTTTTAGACCGCCTTATCAAATTGTTTATGTCTTTATAGAAGTGGGACCAGTTCCCACATTAGAGTTAGAGCTATTAATGGTGATTGGAGGTCGTGTGTGGTTCATTTCTTGGTCTTTATATATCATTATTGGTCTTAATCCCCATTTAGAGATGAATTTTTTGGCTCTGTTTACACTCTATATTCTGAGTGTTATTTATAATTTTATAAATTTATATAATAATCTTAGGTTGCCCACTTTTCATTATTTACTACATCAAGTTATTCTTGGTTTCATATTGTTTTTTTGTTGTTTTTGGAACATTCAACATATGGATGAGTCGTGGTGATTTTTATAGAGATACATGGTCATGAAATATTATATAAACTTACATGACCATAGATCGTGCTTTATCTAGAACTAGACAAAAAATACTGATAAAGGGGTTAATTTTATCAGCACTCACAAAAAAGTGCTGATAAATTTACCTTTTATCAGTGCTAACAAAAGCGTTGATAAAAGGGTACACTTTTTTATAGTACTGATAAAAGTCCCTCATTTATTCGTGCCTTTTTAGCACTAATAAAAGTGACACCTTTATCGGTGCTAATAAAGGGTGTAGTGGGTAATTTAATTTATATATAAATATTTATAAATTTTTAAATAATATTTATATTAAAATAAGTATATATATAAATATAATTTATAAATGTGATTTATATAACATTTAATAAAAAATGAATCTTATTTTCATAATTTTATATAAAAATTTACCAAATTTATATTAATAAAAATATTTAATAGTGTATTTATATGCATTAATTAAAAAATGTTTATATAATTAAAATAAATATAATATGTTAATAATTTATTCAAACAATTATATAATATATAAATGAATATATTCTTTTTCAAAAGTTGGGTCTAAAGCCTATTTTTATTATGAAATGAAAGATCGCTTTCTATCTGGTTAGAGGGAGACCCATTACATAGCTCATAGGCCCAAGGCTAAGAGGCCCATGAATATACCCCAAAGTCCCAGTGAAGCATCATGCCTTCATCATCCTATATGCATCACCAGAATTGTGTCATGTCTACATCACCACCTATTTGCATCACTGCATGTGTCACCGCCTACCTGCATCATGCCTACATCACTACTCTCCCACATCATACCTTCATCTTAAATACCCTAAGGGGATTTCCAAGATTCAAACCCTTTTCTTTTGAATTTAGGATTATGGGGTTTACCACTCATTTTCCACCCCAACTACATATTTATTTAAATGTATATTTATATTTATTTTAAATAATTTAAAATATATGTACATGTATAACTATATGTATGTACGTGTATGTGTGCATATGTGTGTATGTATAAGTGTGTGTGTGTAAATGTGTATGTGTACATATGAATGTATTTCATGTATACATGTATGTGTGTGTACATGTCTATTTATTAAATGAATATTATTTATTATTATTTTAATATCTCTTTAATTTTAGTATTTTCTATATTTTTTCATTTTTAATATTTATTCATTTTTTTATAACTTTATTTTAATATATTCATCATGAATATATATGTTTGAGTGTTTAATTTAATTTTATTTGATTTAATTAGTACTATTTTTGTATAGTTAATATAATTAGTTTTTAATAATATTATTATTTATATAATTAATATCATCTATTTATTCATTTTTCTTTATTTTTTATGTCTCTAAAATTCACATAAATGTTAAAAATTCACTTTTTAATATTTTTGGTAATTTATTTAATTTTATTTATTCATTTATTATTATATATTCATTAATAATGTTAGAAATATAATTGATCATTTTTTGTAATATTTATTTATACATATATTTATTTACTATAGAAGATGGGAGTAGTGGCTTCGAGAGATCGGGCTGACCATGGTAGCTGCTAGGGTTCATCGAGAAGATACCATTTTTATGAGACATTAAACTTGATCTACTAGTTAGGGACCTCTAATTGGCACCTTAGCTTCAGAAAATTCCTCTTCTAAGGGTCAGGAAGGCGTCATGTGTCCCGTGGGAAGGAACACTAAGATTGATGGTGATTTTCAATATAACTTCACATCATTAAAAGGAAGATCTTTGGATAGAATCATTAAATGAGGTAATATCACTCACATTAGCGATAATGAAGATGTGATTTCAGATCGATTTAAGATTTGAAAACAATCTATTATTTTTCATTTAGTGTTGCCTTTGAGGAGTAAGCCTTGGAAAGTGGTGGATCTGGTGAGTCACATTTCCACCATTTGGGGGGAGGGTTTAATGAATGAAAGTGTATTCCAATTGGGTGTTGATGTTATAATCTGATTTTCCCTACTGAAGAGTTGAAGACTAGGGCATGGGGATTTGGCAGGATTTCCCTCAAACCAGGGACTCTCTCCATCCAATAATGGAATGTGTGCTTCAATCTGCTTGTTGTTAGGAACACCAGAGTCCTTTTTTGGATTTGTGTTTTTGTCTTGAACTAGATTTTATGTCATCCAAGAATTCTGTATGATATAGACTCAGATTTTGGAGTTCCCATCAATGTTGAAAAAGACACTGAACAATCCAGGTTCAGATATTTTTACAAATTATTAGTGGAGGTGGATTTAAATTCTACTCTTATTGAGAAATTAGTCCTCTATACTAATGAGGATGGTATTAATTTAAATATTATATATGAGTGTGTTGAACTTTTATTCTCATGATTCTAGGTCATTGGGAACTTAAAACATAGATTTTTTTAAGGAGAATATTTGTTATGTCTGCTCTAGGAAGGTTCACTCTTCTGATAATTGCATGAAAATGAGGAATGGCTCAAATTCAGAGGATAAATTTTCCCCCAGGTAATGATAAAGATAGATCTATACATGATCATGGTGAGGCTCCTGGATTTGTACTTCCTCTTGTGTCAATGTAGTAGGATCTTTCCATGGTGGATAATGAAAATTTTATTATTAATGTGGAGGATGTTGTACCTTCTTCCATTTTACAGATGAATGACCTTGGTCCGGAGTTGGATCAAGAAGCACAACGGCAACTTGTAGTCGTGGAATCTATTAGTGCTGTGAAGCACTAGGATGTTATAGAGGATATTCAAGATGCATAGGGGAAGGGATGAAAAACATGGGCTAGAGTAGTGGAAGATATTTCTAATGCAAATTTAAATTCATAGGGTGAAATTATTGATCAAGAATTTTCATATTATCAATTCAGTAAGCAGGAGTTAATTGACTCAATTAGAAAGGGTAATAATAAGATTGATGTTGAAGATCTAGTGAAAGTAAAATTAAGGAACCAATATGATGCTGGCAGTACTGTCATCTAGTGATGCTAATAGAAATGTGATTGATATTGTGGATCCATTGGAATATAGTAAAACTTTTTTTAAATTGCTTGATATTTTAAAAAGGTCTAACAACAAAGATGTTTTCCATGAGGAATTTGGCAATGCTCATGAGGCTAGCCATGTAGAGGGACCATCCTCATACATTGAATTTGTTTAGATAAGAAGAAACTTTGATCTGAATATTTCATTGGATAGCTCAGGTTTGGCTAGAGAATAAGATCCACAGTCTATTGATGATCCCACCTCACTGGATAGCCCTCAGGCGGATGATGGGACATGACAGCTACCAAAAACATAGAGGAGGGTCCATCATCTAAGAGGTAGGGGCAGTATCTGATCCCATAGATGATTTATTTTCCTATTTTATAGGTTTTTGTATGATTTGATCTTTGTGAAGTGACTTGCCAATAGCTTCTTCTTCCATCTTTCCCTGTTTTTCTAAACATCTTATTTTCAAAAAAAATCCGGACCACGGGTCATACCATGAAGGTTCAGGATCCGAGCATACTCGGTCCCAAAAATTTATTAATAAAATTAAAGTAGAACAATGACATAAAAGTGACACAAGCATCACCAAATACAAGTTAGAAGGTAACCCTGCTCACAATAAAACCAAAGAAAAACCTCAAACCCAAAATAAAATTCTAAAATCACATCTAGAAGTTCCAACCAAAGATTAGCCACCCGGTAATAGCTTGTACCCCAATACCCAAGGACAAGGCAACCAGATCACCTTCCACATCCCATGACTGTGATTGTCGATCCGCAGTCTGCTACCACTCCAACCCATTCAAGGTCCCATCACATGCGGTTATCTCTGCCTGTACCCCATGATGTCAACATCCATTCAGACTAAAAACACCAAAAAGTACAAATAAAAAACCCATCAAACAACCTGTAAAACACAACTTGAGGCCAAGATGTTCCCTGTGGGCCAAGTTCTTACCTCACAGGCACCACCCGAGGTCACCCACATCCCAAGACTCTATCACCATGCACTGCTCATTGCCATCGACCTCATGTCGCCATACCAAAGATCGTCCTACCCGAACAAGGAACTCGTCATCCCAGTCTACAAAACACCTCTATCATGCTCTTCACCCTGTCACACACCACACCAACCACCACCAAGATGTGGGCCTACACCGCCAACACCAGCACCCTACCATCACTAGATGTCCCGTAATGGAGAACACCACATGCCCTCACTAGAGCTTCACTCCGATGTTGTCATCCATCTTGAAGACACATGTCAAGAAAAGGACCAGATCTCCGCCCCCTGGGTCCCAAACCACTCACCGAAAACACACGAAATCCCCACCCATACAACCAAAAAACACCAGTTTCTCACTCGTAGATCCAAAAACCTCCCCATCGCAAGGCCCATCTAGAAGCGCCTCTAGGATCTGTTGAGATCCCAGATCAGAAAGATCTATAGACCTCCACCCAAAACTTATAAAACCATGATCATCGTCACCTTTCGCCCATAGATAGATAAGCAAGATTAGTGTCCATATCTTTTTTCGGTTGTTTCTTGGCCCCGCAGACATCATGGAAGGGCATCGCTGGTGCTCCAAACCCATCTGCACTCCACAACCCACAAAGGTCATGCCTTCTCCATCAGTAACCTTAGATCCCTTGGCAGGTTGAAACCCCTGACGATAAGCAGCAAACATCTCATAATGCCCAACAACATCATCAAGAATTAGCAGATTACAAGATCAATCCTTGAATTGAAGAGAGATGAACTCTCTATTGATGAGAGAGGAGCTCTCCATTATCAATGAATCATCATGTATCAAAAGTACACTAGCAGGACCATGGGTTATAACCCATGTTTCGTGCCATTTTTGAGTATTTACAATACATATAATTTATTTATTAATTTTTACTAGGTGTTAACATTTAAAATCTGTTTGAAATTAACATAAAAAATCTATTTAAATGAATTTTCTAATAATTTTGAAATTTAAATAGTTAATTATAAAATTATAAATATATAGAAATATATATATATATATTAAATAATTATAAAATTATAATAATTATATTTATTATATTTATAATTATATATATTTATATATTAATAAATATATAAATATAATTATATAATTATATAATTATATAAATATATTTATAATAATATAAAAATATATATAAATGTATTTATTTATAATTATAGTTATAAATTTATGTATTTATAATTATAAATATAAATATATTTATTTATTTAAATAAATAAATAAATTATAATAAATATGGTGAATTAAGAAATATATTTATTATATTTATAATTATATATATTTTTATATATTTTTATTTATATATTAAAAAGGGAATCCCCGAGAGTGGCCTTTTCGAACCCTCCACACTCGAGAAACCCCCTTCCCATGAAGAGAAAACGTGTTGTTGGGTAACGAGGTATTGGGCTAGGTTTCCCACCTGTGCACCGCACATCCCCAATGAGGCCCAAGGTGCCCAACCCTTGGGCTTAGGCCAGTTCCCAACAAGGTAGAGGGTCCCACGAGTGGTTTGTTAGCATATAGTGTGTGTTTCCTTACGAGGACTCGAACACGAAACCTCGGGGTCAGGATGCCACCGCCTTTAACCAACTCATTTGTGTCCCGCAGGAAAACGTGTTGTTGGGTAATGAGGTATTGGGCTGGCCTGCCCACTTGCATGCTACATGTCCCCAGCGAGGCCTAAGGTGGCCAACCCTTGGGCTTAGGCCAGTTCCCAACAGGGTAGAGGGGCCCACGGGTGGTTTGTTATCATATAGTGCGAGTTTCCTTGCGAGGACTCGAACCCGGAACCTTGGGGTCAGGACGCCACCGCCTTTAACCAACTCACCCGTGCCCCGTGGTCAAATGTGTTGTTGGGTAACGAGGTATTGGGATGGCCTTCCCACCTACACACTGCACGTCCCCAGTGAGGCACAAGGTGGTCAACCCTTGGGCTTAGGCCAGTTCCCAATGGGGTATAGGGGGCCATGAGTGGTTTGTTAGCATATAGTGTGCGTTGCCTTGCGAGGACTCGAACCCGGAACCTCGGGGTCAGGACGCCACTGCCTTTAACAAACACACTCGTGCCCTGCGGGCAAACATATTTATATATTAATAAATATGTATTTATAATTATATTTAAAAACTTTTTAAATATATTTATTTATAATTATAATTCTAAATATATATATATATATATTTAAAGAAACACATATGACATAGAACCTCCATCCTTCAGTCCTCATGCTACTATGGTGTTGAAGATCTCTACTAGCGGCACTAGGGAGGCTTTAAAATATCATGTTGTGGTTAAATTTCAGTAGGCTTCTTCAAGTGATGTGCAACATTCTGACTTTAAGAAGAAATTGTGGACTAAAATTGTTGCTAAAGAAAATATAGCACATAATGTCGACTCCATGAAAGGTAAAGAATTCCCTAACCTGGGAGGTACAATTATGAACACAAACAACACATCCTATGGCTTTGTATAGGATCTTATGGTGGCCTCCACTATGAAGGAGGACTCATCGAAAGAGCTTATTAACATTTCCCCTCTATCAAGGGAGGACATTGACTAGTAAGTAGAAGAGGGAAGTTCTGAGAATAAGCTTATGGATGAGCAAGATATCAATGAAGTTTCTATCCATGATGTGGTTAACCATTAGATTATGTGAGAACAAATGTTTTCTTCAAGAAATCATAAAGGTATGTAGAAATTGAATATTTATTCTCCTGTAATAATTAAAAATAATAATGCAAGGAATTTACTTCAATACAGTTCTAGGAAGACTGGTGAATTGGAGTCTGGGAAGGAGGTTGAGAATGATAGGAGATCGCCCTCCCTTGGCAGGGATGCTTTGGCACCCAATGTTCAAGTCACACTTGAGGCACAAGACTCAGATGCTCTTTTAGTCCATCATAAAGGCAATGATCTATTTGAAACTTCCATTAGTAGTGTGTTGGTTCATATAGATTGTGATCCAGAAGACAATAAGAATATTTCATTCAAGGTATCAGTGGATGAAGAAGGCTTTCATATGGTTTGTGTTAGAAAGGACAGACCTCTTTCTAAGCCTAAGCAGGACAAAACAACATGAATAGATGACTCGAGTACCCATACTACTAACATTGGATGGGAATTGGGTTCTCCAAATGATGTGTAGGTTGTAACTTGAAACCTATTTGTAGTGCTTGAAACACACAATGAAGGAATCTATCAACATAAGAATGAGAACCTTTGATCTCGGTCACCGAATACAAGGGATATGAAGACCCCCATAATGGGTAGCACTAAGTACTCTCCACTTGATATGGTGGAAACCCAATCTAATACTGGTGCTGACTTAGATAGTACTGAAATTGAAGGACTCTTGTAACAAGTGAGAACTTGGAGGATAAGCCACTATCTTAGAAGCCACAGACACTGGCATGAACACGGACCACTTGATTGGAATGCCTTATGTGATGAGGAATCTAAGATATGAATCAAGATTTGAGAGAAATTGGTTCTTTGATTGTTCACTGATGAGGTTAGTCTCACATTTTCTGCACCATTTTATGATTTCATTATTATTTTTCTTTTTAATAAAGGGGATTTTCCCCCACCTTTTCAATATATATATATATAAAATTATAAAATTATAGTAAATATATTTATTATATTATAATTACATATATTTAAATATTAATATATATATATATATAACTGTATGAATATATATTTATAATTATATAAAAATAATTTTAAATAAATTTATTTATAATTATAATTATAAATATATATGTATTAATTTAAATAATTGTAAAATTATAATATATATATATATAAATAATAAATATATTTATTATATTTATAAGTACGTATATTTATATATTCATAAATATATATATAAATGAATTAATAATTTTTTATGATGGGAAGCATAGAGAGAGCGAACTTGAGTGATTCGATGGTGATTAGTGTTGATTTCATCTGGTCTGGGCTTCAATGGATTCGATCTCCTATAACTTGGGAGATTTTAATAGAGATAATTGGGAGATTAATGAAGATCGACCTACCCTGGGTGATTTGGGAATGGATGCCTCATCTTCTATGAACCCTGGGGATGAGATCAAATATGGTAAACACATTTCTTTTGCTTGAGAAGTGCTTAATCCATCTTCCCTAGAGTCATCTATAGTTAGGTCTAAACTAGGAGTGAATGTAGAGAATCCCTCTAAAGATTATTCTTTTCTCAATTCTGACCATGCTTCAAATCCACACTTTTTTTATGGGATTAATGGGGATCCCATTTTGTTTTCCCATAGGATTGCGAATAAAGGGGAAATAGTATTTTTTTTAAGCTACTCATGGTGTCATATCAAATAATCCCAATTAATGTAATCCTTATCTTATTGTACATCTCTCCGTGAATGAAAAAGATCAAAAGTGGAGACTCAAGAACATTAGGAAGAGACTGATGGATTTTTGGGGCTTTGATAATTAGAGGATAAACCCTTGAGAAGAGGCTTTTTCATATAGTGTTTCCCTCTTTGGACCTGAAATCCAAGTATGGGGTCAAGTTTTCATTAATCTGAAGCATGGTTTACTCAAAATTCCAAATTGAGATCCCTCTTTTAATCCACTTAATGTCAAGAATCCAATTACCCAATTATATATTCGAATCAAGGGATTAAGCTAGTTCTTTTGGCACCTTCAAATCCTTTGGGAAATTTCTTCTGTTATTGTTCTTCTGATCAAAATGGATAAAGATGATTAAAGGGATATATATGGTTAATTTTCTAGGCTGCTGGTTGAAGTTGATCTTAGATATCCTCTAATCAAGATGATTGTTTTCTACACTACTGGTTTCTGATTTGATATCCTTTTTTAATATGAAAATGTTCCTAATTTTTCTAAAGTATGTGGAAATATTGGGCATTATTTTGAGAATTTCTTTAGTATAATTACTTGTGTTAACTTTAAGTTTATAGGAAATCTATATGATAAATGAAGGAGGAAGTCTATAAAGTTGTTTAGTGATGATTCTCTAGGTAATTCAAATCACAAGAGGCTTGTATGGTAGTCTCATACAGTAGAGAAATAGGGGTCCCAACAAGGAGCTGTCAGAAATTTGGATGCGACTTTGTCTCATCATGAATGAGGTAATCTAATAGATCATATTCCATATGATGATGGTAAAGATAGAGCTTCTCAAATTTCCACTGATGAGACTAGATATATTCCTAGATCTAGCATAAAGATATGTAATGCTCTTGTGTTTTTTCCCTCAAGTAAAGCTATTTAGGTTGGTTATGGTTTAGCTACAAACAAGGATACTACAGGCACTCTCTCTTGAAAAAACTCAGATGTCATTTCTAAATTTATCAACACTGAGAAATATCCTGAAATGATGATGGAACCTATAAATAGATATGTACACATGTTTCAAGGATTGATGTAGGAGAAAGATCAGGCCTAAAGGATAGGGGTAGGTGATATGAATGTTGTTATCAATATAGACCCTATTCAATATAGAAGTTATGGTATTCAATTGTAAGAGGCACAGGGGATGGGCAGTTCCAGATTCAAAAAAAAACTTCATTGGATAAAGGGAAAAAGGTAATGGGTAATGAGGTATTTCAAATGGTTTTATCCAAGAAATCCAAATATTTTGCACTGGTCACAAGTACTCAACAAGTGAATTATAATGTTGAGACTTCTTGGAGGTTGTATGGGAAAATAAAGGTTCCACTTTACACTTATACTCAATGGGGGTGATTTTATAGATTCATACGAGGATATCTATGAAAAATTATACTCTATAGAAGGACCCATGCTACTACAGATTCAGTGTGTTGCTCTACCACAGTTGGAGGTTCTATTGGGTCATCCCCCAAGGATGAGTGAATGTATCCTTGTAGAGTTAGGTTGGTCTTTCCCACCTCATTTCTATGAGTTTATGAAGGCAGCTCATAAAAGTGTTGTCACTGATTTTTCTGAATAATGTGATATAACAAGGATTACAAATTCTTGTACCACTATTCCACTAGGTGAGACTGGGTGAGATAGGTTGCCCAAGAGCCTTAGAGATGATATGGCTAAGTGTTTTGATTAATAAGTTGAGCATATTGATGAAAATATAGATCCATCCCTTTTTATCTATAAAGACTATCTCTTAGACCGGAGATGCATATCTATTAAAATTGATGCCATCATGTGTTCCAATTCGACGATGCACATTAGGGACCTATTATGGAAACATGACGCTTCACCTTATTTAGATTGTGTATTCTCTGCATCATGTGTATATGATTCATCATCAAATGATGACTCGTATTCAACTGATGACTAGGAAGCTTATCAGCAACCAAATTCATTGAAGAGAGGTCGGCGTCCATAGAGAAGAGGCTGATATTCTTAGAATTTGGGTGGTAGAGGTAAATCAAAAAAATGATTTTTCTAATTTGTTGGTTTTTTTGTACTATCTTGATGGAGGGAATAAATGATATGTCTGAATCCCATCCTCTTGTTTTACTATTTCTATTTTATTTAATAAAGGGGCCTCAACCCCAACTTTTTTAAAAAAAATTAATATATATATATATATATATATATAATTATATACAAATATTTTTAAATATATTAATTTATAATTATATACCAAGACGTCGTGAACCATGTGTTATGGCCCATGGTTTTGAAATTTATTGAAAATAAAATAACCACAAAGTACAGGGGGATGGGGGAAAGTAAGAAAGTGAAAACCCACTTTAAAACAAGCATAATATTCAATTATGGGATCAGTCACCAACCCCACCTCTCAGATGACAACCCCCCCTCCATGTTTTTCACTACTGTCGTGTCTCATCATCATTATCATCCAGTGGGGTTGGATCATCCGCCAGAACTAATCCCTATAATACTTTTCCAAAAAGGGGAACTCAATGAGAATTTCCAAATTCCTCACAGAAGACCTCCTTGCAATTAGATCTATTTCAGATATTAGGTAGGATAAAGTTATTCTTACCAGGTCTAGTGGAGCCACAGTCAACTACCTTCCTTATCTCTCGTTGGGTGAGATCCCCCTTTGTTGGTGTCAAGCTTTATAAGAAAATCACCAGATCTTTCATTTTCATTGGAAAGAATTCCAAGAGTAACCCACTTCCAGGAATTACCCCTCAATGGAGTTTTAGCATCATGATTTTTCTTAACCTTATGATCCCTTGAGGTAATGAGTAGATCCTATATCGATTGAGAGTCTATAAATTCTTGTAAAATAATTTCACCCTCATAAATATCTGTATAGAAACTCCAAACAATAGATATCTCTTATAATACATCATTCCATATTTTATGCCCCTTCCCCTACCCATCCAAGATATCACCAACTGGTCCATGGGGCCACTCATGTTGCACTGGAGTAACAAAAGAATGTCCTTGCACCTCAACATCTGTCTTGGAGTGATTTCTAATCTGTAGTTTGAAGACTGAGTTTCCCCTCCTTGGTGATGCCAGACTCTTTATTGGAGGAATCACCCTTTTCAAAGGTAAAACTTATATTTCTCTTATTCTTCACATATTTCTAAATCTTTTCCTTTTTCAAGGAAACTAATTTGACTGAACTTTGGATAATTTTGTAATTAGTGATAGTGTCTCACAATCTTGCATAAATTACAAAATAAAGGCTTGTATTCATAATACACATTTATTTAAAGCCTACGATCACTAAAAATCAAATTGATAGAGTCTGGAATCTTGGATATCATATTGGAATCCATGAGAATATGGGAATAGTATCCTAAATCACCTTCAAGAGTGCATTGATCAAATTTAAGAGTGCCAATGCATGGAGAAATGTCATTTAGGATGTTAGGATGCCAATATACTTAGTTAAGACCATTAATCTTGATCTATATTTGTAAATTGGATTGTTTTTAGTAAAGGGATTAAATATGAGGTCCCATTTGGTCAGATAGAAAATACCTGGCTTCAGGGAGATACTCTCATACCTCCATGCCTTGTCAAGATCCTCCTTGTTGTTGAAAATGATGTGAAAAAATCCTCTTCAAATAGGGATAACTCTCCAGTAGAATAGACCCCGGCATTGCCCAAGCTTGGTTATAATATCCAATGTGGTCCAGGGTTTGTCCCCCTTAATCAGTATAATCTATTCTATCAATGAAAACTTACAAAGATCCAATTATTGCAAGGCTTTTGAATCTACCACAACCCTGAAACCTCCATCTTCCATTTTTTTTATCCTAGATTCTCGACCCGAGTCCTCCTTTGAGACTCCAAGGGTTCTTCTAAGGGATTTTGCAAAGGATACTCATTTTCCCCTTACCGAATCATTGTCTTTTTCTATACATGAAATTTGTGATTTTCCATGAGAGGAGAGTTCCCAAGATGGATCAAACGCCGCCATGAAGCAACAAAGAACCTAAGGTTTTTCCATATCGCCATTTTTTGGAAGCTCTCCACTGATCTCCATGTTTCCTCATCATTTCTAATTATAATTATAAATAATATATATATATATAATAATAAAATTATGATAAATATATTTAAATAATAAATATATTTATTGTATTTATAATTATATATATTTATATATTAATAAATATATATATACAATTATGTAAATATATATAATTATATATTTATATAATTATATAAATATATTTATAATTATATACAAATATTTTTAAATATATTTATTTATAATTATAAATATATATATATATTTATAAATAATTATAAAATTATAATAAATATATTCAAATAATTAATATATTTATTATATTTATAATTATATATATTTATATATTTATAATTATATATATTTATATATTTATAACTATATATATTTATATATTAATAAATATATATATAAATATATATAATTATATATATAAATATATTTATAATTATATCCAAATATTTTTAAATATATTTATTTATAATTATAAATTATAATAAATATATTTATTATATTTATAATTATATATATTCATATGTTAATAAATATATATAATTATATAGAAATATTTATAATTATATAGAAATATTTTTAAAAATATTTATTTATAATTATAATTATAAATATATATATATATATATATATAATTATAAAATTATAATTAATATATTTAAATAATAAATATATTTACTATATTTATAATTATATATTTATATTAATATATATATATATATATATAATTATATATATATATAATTTTATTTATGTGTGTGTATATATATATATTGTGGATGAATGCGTTCTGGGAGCTTCTCTCGCGATGATTTCATGGTGATTAGGGATTATGCTTGATGGGTCTCGATTTGGATTACTATTTTGATTTGTGCGAGGTTTTTGTACCTCCCCTGAGAAGGATGAAGTCTTTAAGAAATTTGCGGATGAAGGTATGGTGAAGGAGGTTGCGATATCTAGGCAGAGGAATCGTGATGTGTCTGGTGGCCCGACAAAGGTCGATTTGAAGGTCAATTAGGTTAAAAATTCTTATTTCTTCTCTAATTATTACTCTACTTTGGGTCCCTCGTATAAGGTTATGAAGAATGGTGTTATGCATTTTGTCAAAGCGAACCCTAAATTTTTTAGGGGTAGAATTGAAGGCTATAAGAACTCCATTATTACACTATTGAACACTCAATGGATCTCTAACCATTAGAAGCTTTAATATTTTAAGAAATTATTGTTAAAAGTCTGGGTTTTTTATGGTTGGTGTATCATTTCGATTGTCTTGGTTTTTTCATATCATCTTACCCTCACATGAGATGAAAATAAAATTTTGGGGCTTTTATTTTATCTTTATTAAGACGAGAACCTTGAGGTTTCAAGATTGGGATCCATGGTTTGATTTGGCGAAGGTTAGAATTTCAATGACTCAAACATGGATTAGAGTGACAGGACTGAACTAGTTATTCTTGTACCCCATCATTCTTTCAGATATTACATCTTCTATGGGAAATCCCATAAAGTTTGATAAGGGTACTGTATTTTCCATATTTGGGGATTTTTCCCAAATTCTTGTTGAATTTGATCTTTTTTATCCTCTTGTTGAAACTATTTTTTTAGTGGCTTATGAATTCAAGTTTGAATTTTCAATTGTGTAAGAGCATGTGCTAAATTTTTTCTCTAATTTCTACTGTATTGGGAATGTGAAGGAAAAATTTTGGAGGGATTACTAATATTCCAATTGTAAAAAATATTCCCACCTAGTGGAGCATTGTAAATTCAAGCTTCCAGAAGATGATGGGATAAAAGGGAATGGAAAGGAGGGTTCAGGCCTAAAGGGGAGACAGGATCATATAAAGTCAAGAAGTGTCTCCTTGGTAAAGTCCACTAATGATGGGAGGAATCCAAAGGGTGAAGCTCAGCAAGACCTCCCTATCCACTCCTCATTTTAGTCCCCTCTCAATAGGCTAGATGGTCTTTATGTTTCTTAGATGGGGGGAGAAAGGGACCTGTATAGATCTGTCACTTATCATGAGAGAACTCAAATTGATAGGGGGTCCTTGGGTTCTGATACGGAATATTATACTGAGGTGCAGGAGGAGAAATTTTTTTCTAAATATGTTCATTAAGGGAATAGGCATGCTGATTGGGTTGGGTCTATCCAATTGTTGGGTAGGAACCAGCCTTTATACAATGCCGAACTAGAATCACCTCTATGGACTTCATCCAAAAATGACTCTAGTTTAAATACTGAAAGGTGTGTGATTGGTCAGGAGGTTGATCAAGGATAGGTGCATATCGCATCAGTTGTTTCCATTTTTCATCCAGGGCGGCATCATCTGTATGATGTTGTTGATGACTTTTTTGGGATTGATGTATCCAAGGATATGTCCTTGGTGATTATAAGGACTGGGGGTAATCATCCCACATTCTAATCAGGCTTTCAAGTTTCAATGGTGGTTGGTTAGGTCCTTACTAATGGGGGTGCTTTTGGACAGAGTATGAAAAAAAATTTAAGGAGGATATTTTTGTGACTGACCCCCATTGTGGCCATTCATCACATGATGATATGTTGGGTGATAGGCCTCCCTTTAATGAGGCCTTTTCTAAGGAGGATAAAAAGAATTTAGATGATTATGATGACTCCTAGAAACCTTCCAAGTAGTGAAAGAGAGTCATACACCCAAGAGGTTGAGGTAGACCCCAAGGAAGGGGTGGTAGATTTATGAGTTATAATGGTTTGGAAAATGTGGAATGGTCTTACCCATCACAATTCTCTAACCTGATGAAAATTGATTATGACACTTTTGGAAAGGCCTCCATCATGGAATGTGAAGCGGCAAGGGAAAAAATTTTAAGACTTCTCTATAGGACTATGAGGGTGAAAGATTCCCTTGGGAAATTATAGAAGAGATTGAAAAATGTTTTAATTTACAGCTTGAGTCTACCTTCTCCAAAATTAAACCAGATATTTCTGGATACAAGGATTATATCATGGATGAGAAACTATTATAAATAAATTTTGACGATGGTTTTCATTCTATTCCAGGGTTAGATTTTTTGTATATTTCTTGGAAATACAAGAGTATCATCATACCAGATGACTCCTCTAAATCTTCATCGGATGAAAATTATATGTCATACCAAAGGATCACATCATGGCAGAAAGGTCGACATCCAGAGGATAGAGGCTGATATCCTAAGAATTTGGGTTCTAGTGGGAGAGGTAGGATGTGATCTCTTGTTCTTTCTAATTTGGAACTTTATGTCTTGTTTTTCTCCCTTTTATTTGTTTGTTGTTTCTTTTTTTTCTAATAAAATTTGTGGGTGTGGGTTGGTTTTCTGACTCACACTTGAACCTTTTCGAGTGTATGTATATATATATATAATTATATATAAATACTTTTAAAAGATATTTATTTATAATTATATATATATATAGATATATTTATTTATTTATTTAAATAATCACAAAATTGTAATAAATATATTAATTATATTTATAATTATATATATTTATTACTTTAACATTTTCAAATAAATCTTGTTGGTGTGGGTTAGCTCTTCAACCCATGCTCAAACATTTCCAATTAATAATTATACATATTTATGTATTAATATATATATATATATATATATAATTATATAAGTATATATAATTAAATAAAATTAGTTATAATTATATAAAAATATATCTAAATATATTTATTTATAATAATAATTATAAATATATATATTCTTAAAATAATTATAAAATTATAATAAATAGATTTAAATAATATATATTTATTTATAATTGTATTTATAAATACATATTTATAATCATTTAAATATTCATTTATAATTATATACATTTAAAAATTTTAATTATATTTATTATATTATTAAAATTAGGTCTTTATCAATGCTTTGTTAGCGCTGATATAGATTTTTTTTATCAGTGTTAAAAAGTGATAATAAAACGTATCTTTATCAGTGCTAAAATTTTCTTTTAGATAAAGATACATTTTATCAGTGCTAAAAAAGTACTTATAAAGATCTATTTTATCAGTGCTTACTATTTTAGTACTGATAAAACCACACTTTAGTGACCATTTTAACTGATAAAACAACTCTAAGGACTTAAAGTTGGAATTTATTCCAATGGATGAACTTTATAGTTATAAATGGATCCTAGAAAATAACTATAGAGGTCCCTGGTTGGAATAAATTCCAACTTTTGATCCTCCATTTTCATTCCCCCTTTTTAAAACATGTCATTACCTTGTGTATTTTATTTTTAGTGACCATTAGAGTATCATATTTTAATATTGTTTTATTTTCAGAAAACCGAAATATAATGAAATCTGGTTTTATTATGGACTCAAATTAATTTTGATATTGGTGGAAATTTATTTCATGACTCATTAATAAAGGGGCTCTTCATATATATTTTTTAGTGATTTTATTAATGTTTTAATGTCATTATCAATATTCTATGAATTAATTTTATATTAATATGTTATGCATTATTATGTTTTGTGGAATTATATTTTTTTAATTCATATTCCTTTAATTTTAACTGAAATGGAATATGCATGTTTTTTATATAAAATATAATTATTTTTAACATAAAACACATGTTTGACGTTTAGTTTTGTATCATTTATTGATTATTTATATGTCATGTATTTATTATAGTCTGTGTTATTAAATTAGAACATATGTTTTATGAGTCATGACATATATTCTATGGGGAATTTTTTTATAAAAGAAACACTTTAGGGAAATGTTCTATGCTTTATTAAGTCAAAACATTTATTCATTACATGTGTTTTGTATTAAATTTTTGATATATTTTATTATATTTATAAAATATATTAATTAATAGTTTATTTTTTGATACAGAATGTGATTTTTTGGAGATAATGAAATATTTATTAAATTATTTAAAATTTATGTGCTATATATTCTAATATAATATTTTCACAATATACAATTATTTTTTATATAAATTTTGTTTTGTATATTAAAAATTATATTATGTTAGTATATTATTATATATTAATAAATTTACATATTCTAGAATCTTTATTGATATTGAATGACACTATTTCAATTAAACAATAGAGGCCCTATTTTGGGATCCACTATTTATTGTTCTAATTAAATAATCTCTTCAACTAACATTAATATCATTTGTATCCCCCATGTGGTGTTAAAAACCTTTTCAGATGATTAAGTACATCATTTATCCAAAATTAAAAATCCATCCTTGTACTAAATTATTTCTATTTAATCATAAATTGGTGATTAGGGATGCAGGTTCTTATTTTGAGCTTCATTTTATTAGGGGCCATAAATTCTTAAGTATAGGGGAGTGGGTTAGATGTGGTGAGGTGATACATTTTTCCTCATTTTAATTTTTCTTATGTAATTTGATTATTAATTCATATATTTATAATGAATCAATGTCATGGCCTATTAGAAGTAATATTTAGGTGTTACTGTTGATTTCATTGTTGACTTAACAGGAGTCCTAGAGGGGTTAGGTCTTGAAAATTTGCTTGTTTAGGTAAAATACTTAGTTATTTGAGTATATTTTTATTTGCATATAAAGGAGTGAGAGTCTTCAAATTATATAAATTTAATTTTTTTAGGAATACCCATCATCATGAATAAAAAAACTAAAATTAATGTATATGTCATGACACTATGAATGGATATTGGTGATAAAATTATTAATTTTAATATTTTATAAAGGTCAATAATATTCTTTTAAAGAATAGTTATTTATCAAATTGATTCATTATATAGAAATTATATTGTTCCAAACATTGAGAGAGAAAATTTTAAATATAAACAATTGTAATTTTTGTATAAAAATAGTTATCAACAATTGATATAGATAGCTAGTTTTAAATATTTGTATTAAAGTTCATATGTTTATCACCTCTATGTTTGGTTCTGATAGGGGAGAAGCCTCTCTTGGGACATGAATTAGTGCAAGAGATGGTATATTAGGTTTATATAATATAAAAAATATTAATGATAACCCTTTTTAGAAAAATCATAACCATTAATAAACTAATTTATGTATTTAAAATCATAACCATTAATAATCTTACCTTAAACAAATATTTCAACAATAAGATGAATTTTTTCTATGAAATGGTTTTTACACTTTATTTATTTTGTTAAATATTTATATTACCAAATCAAATAGGATTTATATGAATCGAAAATGGATAGATTTCAATCATATGACAAAAGAGTATGAGGATGGGGTGAAAAAGTTCATCAAGTTTGGAAAATATCATGAATATGAACCTTCTCAAATCCTTTTTCCATGTTTACATTTTTGTTATTCATGACTAATTAGTCCATAGAATTCAGAATAATTCTTTATTTGTCACAGAATAGATTGAAGTTATAAATGTTTGACTAAACATGGGGAAAAATGAATGTAGCTAGTTACTAGGATTGGAATGTGTTTTATGGATCATCTGATATGATTACAATTGTGAAAAATGTTGAATACTTTATTGAGGATGTCATTATAGGTGTGAATGATGATGAAGATCATATTGAGTAAATTAAAACAACAATTGAATATAAACTTCTTGATTGTACAAAATTTTTTGAGAAGTTAAAGTGTTTTGTAAAGATGATATTATATTCCGGTTGTACTAAATATATAGCATTGTCATCCATACAAAAGTGTATAATTTAAAATCTTGAAATGGATGGAGTGACACCATTTTTAATGAACTACTTACTCTCTTGAATGATATGCTCCCAAAAGATAATGAGCTTCCTTTTTGAACATATGATGCTAAACGAATGTGATGTTCAATGGATATGATCCATAAAAGAATACATGTATGTCCAAATGACTTTATAATCACTACTGGAAATGCAGGATTTCCCAACGGTTTAGAACTGTTGGGAAAGGCTGCAGAACCATTGGTATATGTTATACCAACGGTTCTGCAAACCGTAGGGAAGTAAGCCGTTGGGAAAAGTTTTTCCCAACGGTTTACAGTGAACCGTTGGGATAGGGTGCTGAAAAATTACCCTATCCCAACAGTTCTGGAAAACTGTTGGGAAATATTTTTCCCAACGGTTAACAACCATTGAGATACAGTGCACAAAATTATCATGTTTTTTCCAACAGTTTGGCAAACCGTTGGGAAAAACCCAACATATCCTCTTTCCCAACGGTTTAGAACCATTTGTAAAAGTGTGTTACCAACAGTTCATAGAACCGTTGGTAAAACAAGACCTACACATTCTATGCCAACGGTTTTGAACCGTTGGCATAGTCTCTGCTGGGAAAATTGCACTGCAGCTCTGCAATTTATCCAGTAGCTCTCCAATTTTCCCACCAGGTCTCATTTTGTGGTTCCCTCTCATTTTCAATCCAATTATTGTACCTGCAATAAACTAACACATATATATACAATTATTGTACCTACAATAACCAACTAACACTTACATATAGAGAATAAATTCATACACATTTAATATATAATGGTGGAACTATACACATCCATAATTAAATTAGAATTCGTAACGTAATTATAAACATACATAATTTATTTAGAATTCAATTTAAATTTTAGATGATAATTATATGTGGAATCCGGAAATCAATTCATATTTTGATCCGTTTTTTGTATACCATATATTTTTACTTGAAATAATGTCCATTTTAAACATAATACATACACCTGGAGAGCTATCGGCCACACCACGCCTCAGATTGAGGCAGGGTTGACTCGTACACATCACATATGACCCATGGATCATTGTGCTAATGTATCGACACAATCCGAATGCGTTTGGTCAGTTTTCCGTATTCCAGTTGATGTTTTTCAATTAAAATGACGTACTTTTAAAACAAAAGGCAGAAACTTTGAGTGGTGCTGGCCACACCGCACCTCAGATTGAGGCAGAGTTGACTCATACACGTTACATATGACCCATGGATCATTCTCCTAAAGTTTCAATGGAAACGGAATGCGTTTGGTCGGTTCTCCGTATGTACTTAAATTTTTGTCCATTTTAAGCAAAAGAGATCCACTTAGAGTGATTCCGGCCACACCGTGCCTCAGATTCAGCAGGGGTTGACTCGTACACATCACATATGGCCCATGGATTGTTGTTCTAAAGTATCGACACAATCCGAATGCGTTTGGTTGGTTTTACGTATGCTAGTTGATGTTTTTCACTTCAAATGATGTCCTTTTGAAACAAAAGACAGACACTCTGAGTGGTGGCGGCCACACCGCACCTCAGATTGAGGCAGGGTTGACTCGTACACATCACATATGACCCATGGATCGTTGTCCTAATGTATCGAAACAATCCGAATGCATTTGGTCGGTTTTCTGTATGCCATTTGATGTATTTCAATTAAAATGACGTACTTTTGAAACAAAAGGCAGACACTTTGAGTGATTCCGGTCACACCGCGCCTCGGATTGAGGCGAAATTGACTCATACACGTCACATATGACCCATGGATCGTTCTCCTAAAGTTTTAATAGAAACCGAATGTGTTTGGTCGGATTTCCGTATGTACTTAAATTGTTGTCCATTTTAAGCAAAAGAAAGACACTTTGACTGGTGGCGGACACACCGTTCCTCGGATTGAGGTGTTGTTGACTCTTACACGTCACATATGACCCATGGATCGTTTTTCTAATGTATCTACACAATCCGAATGCGTTTGGTCGGTTTTCCGTATGCCAGTTGATGTTTTTCAATTAAAATGACATACTTTTGAAACAAAAGGCAGACACTTTGAGTGGTGCCGGCCACACCGCACCTTGGATTGAGGCAGCGTTGACTCGTACACGTCACATATGACCCATGGATCGTTCTCCTAAAGTTTCAATGGAAACCGAATGCGTTTGGTCGGTTCTCCGTATGTACTTAAATTGTTGTCCATTTTAAGAAAAAGAGAGAAACTTAGAGTGATTCCAGCCACACCATGCCTTAGATTCAGGAGGGGTTGACTCGTACACGTCACATATGGCCCATGGATCGTTGTTATAAAGTATCGACACAATCCTAATGCGTTTGGTCAGTTTTCCGTATGCCAGTTGATGTTTTTCACTTCAAATGACATCCTTTTGAAACAAAAGACAGACACTTTGAGTGGTGGCGGCCACACTGCACCTCGGATTAAGGCAGGGTTGACTCTTACATGTCACATATAACCCATGGATCGTTGTGCTAATGTATCGACACAATCTGAATGCATTTGGTCGGTTTTCCGTATGCCAGTTGATGTTTTTCAATTAAAATGACGTACTTTTGAAACAAAAGGAAGACACTTTGAGTGGTGTCGGCCACACCGCTCCTCGGATTGTGGTGGCGTTGACTCGTACATGTCACATATGACCCATGGATCGTTCTCCTAAAGTTTCAATGGAAACCGAATGTGTTTGGTCATTTTTCTGTATGTACTTAAATTGTTGTCCATTTTAAGAAAAAGACAGACACTTTGAGTGGTGGCGGCCACACCATGCCTCGAATTGGGGCGTGGTTGACTGTTACATGTCACATATGACCCATGGATCGTTGTGGTAAAGTATCGACATAATATGAATGTGTTTGGTCAGTTTTCCATATGCCAGTTGATGTATTTCACTTCAAATTATGTCCTTTTGAAACAGAAGACAAACACTTTGAGTGGTGGTGGCCACACCACGCCTCGGATTGAGTCGGGGTGGACTAGTACACGTCACATATGACCCATGTATTGTTGTGCTAATGTATCGACACAATCTGAATGCGTTTGGTCGGTTTTCCGTATGTCAGTTGATGTTTTTCAATTAAAATGACGTACTTTTGAAACAGAAGGCAGACACTTTGAGTGGTTCCGGCCACACCGCACCTTGGATTGAGGCGGCGTTGACTCTTACACGTCACATATGACCCATGGATCGTTCTACTAAAGTTTCAATGGAAATCGAATGATTTTGGTCATTTCTCCGTGTGTACTTAAATTGTTGTCCATTTTAAGCAAAAGAGAGCCACTTAGAGTGATTCTGACCAAACCGTGCCTCTGATTCAAGCGGGGTTGACTCTTACACGTCACATATGACCCATGGATTGTTGTGCTAAAGTATCGACACAATCCGAATGGTTTGATCGGTTTTCTGTATGCCAGTTGATGTTTTTCACTTCAAATGAGGTCCTTTTGAAACAAAAGACATAAACTTTGAGTAGTGGCAGCCACACCATGCCTCGGATTGAGGTGGGGTTGACTTATACACGTTACATATGACCCATGTATCGTTTTGCTAATGTATCGACACAATCTGAAAGCGTTTGGTCGGTTTTCCGTATGCCAGTTGATGTTTTTCAATTAAAATGACGTACTTTTGAAACAGAAGGCAGACACTTTGAGTGGTTCTAGCCACACCGTACCTTGGATTGAGGCGAAGTTGACTTGTACACGTCACATATGACCCATGGATCGTTCTCCTAAAGTTTCAATGGAAACCAAATGCGTTTGGTCGGTTCTCCGTATGTACTTAAATTGTTGTCCATTTTAAGCAAAAGAGAGCCACTTAGAGTGATTCCGACCACACCATGCCTCAGATTCAGGCGGGGTTGACTCGTACATGTCACATATGACCCATGTATCGTTTTTCTAAAGTATCAACACAATTCGAATGCATTTGGTTGGTTTTTCGTATGCCAGTTGATGTTTTTCACTTTAAATGACGTCCTTTTGAAACAAAAGACAGACACTTTGAGTGGTGGCAGCCACACTGTGCCTCGGATTGAGGCGAGGTTGACTCATACACGTCACATATGACCCATGGATCATTTTTCTAATGAATCGACACAATCCGAATGCATTTGGTCAGTTTTCCATATGCCAGTTGATGTTTTTCAATTAAAATGGCGTACTTTTGAAACAAAAGGCAGACACTTTGAGTGGTGTCAGCCACACCGTGCCTTGAATTGAGTCGGAGTTGACTCGTACACATCACATATGACCCATGGATCGTTCTCCTAAAGTTTCAATGGAAGCCGAATGTGTTTGGGAAGTTTTCCGTATGTACTTAAATTGTTGTCCATTTTAAGCAAAAGACAGACACTTTGAGTGGTGGCGGCCACACCGCACCTTATATTGAGGCGAGTTTGACTTGTACACATCACATATGACCCATGGATCGTTGTTCTAAAGTATCGACACAATCCGAATGCGTTTGGTCAGTTTTCCGTATGCCAGTTGATGTATTTCACTTCAAATTATGTCCTTTTGAAACAGAAGACAGACACTTTGAGTGGTGGTGGCCACACCGTGCCTCGGATTGAGGCAGGGTTGACTCGTACACGTCACATATGACCCATGGATTGTTGTGCTGATGTATCGACACAATCTGAATGTGTTTGGTCGGATTTCCGTATGCCAGTTGATGTTTTTCAATTAAAATGACGTACTTTTGAAACAGAAGGCAGACACTTTGAGTGGTTCCGGCCACACTGCACCTCGGATTGAGGCGGTGTTGACTCATTCACGTCACATATGACCCATGGATTGTTCTCCTAAAGTTTCAATGGAAACCGAATGCGTTTGGTCGGTTCTCCGTATGTACTTAAATTGTTGTCCATTTTAAGCAAAAGAGAGACACTTAGAGTGATTCCAGCCACACCGTGCCTCTAATTCATAAGGGGTTGACTCATACACGTAACATATGACCCATGGATCATTGTTCTAAAGTATCGACACAATATTAATGCGTTTGGTCAGTTTTCTGTATGCTAGTTGATGTTTTTCACTTCAAATGACGTCCTTTTGAAACAAAAGACAGACACTTTGAGTGGTGGCGGCCACACCACACCTCGGATTAAGGCGGGTTTGACTCTTACATATCACATATGACCCATGGATCATTTTGATAATGTATCGACACAATCCGAATGTGTTTGGTCGATTTTCCGTATGACAGTTGATGTTTTTCAATTAAAATAATGTCCTTTTGAAACAAAAGGTAGACACTTTGAGTGGTTCCGGCCACACCGCGCCTTGGATTGAGGCGGAATTGACTCTTACACGTCACATATGACCCATGGATCGTTCTCCTAAAGTTTCAATGGAAACCGAATGCATTTGGTCAGTTTTCCGTAAGTACTTAAATTGTTGTCCATTTTAAGCAAAAGACAGACACTTTGAGTGGTGGCGGCCACACCGCGCCTCGAATTGAGGCGGGGTTGACTCGTACACGTCACATATGACCCATGGATAGTTTTTCTAAAGTATTGACACAATCCAAATGCATTTCATCGGTTTTCTGTATGTCAGTTGATGTATTTCACTTCAAATTATGTCCTTTTGAAACAAAAGACAGACACTTTGAGTGGTGGCAGCCACACCGCGCCTCGGATTGAGGCGGGGTTGACTCGTACACGTCACATATGACCCATGGATCGTTGTGCTGATGTATCGACACAATATGAATGTGTTTGTTTTGTTTTCCGTATTCCAGTTGATGTTTTTCAATTAAAATGACGTACTTTTGAAACAGAAGGAAGACACTTTGAGTGGTGTCGGCTACACCGCGCCTCGGATTGAGGCGGCGTTGACTCATAAATGTCACATATGACCCATGGATCGTTCTCCTAAAGTTTCAATGGAAACTGAATGCGTTTGGTTGGTTATCCGTATGTACTTAAATTGTTGTCCATTTTAAGCAAAAGAGAGCCACTTAGAGTGATTTCGGCCACACCATGCCTCAGATTCAGGTGGGGTTGACTCCCACACGTCACATATGACCCATGCATCGTTGTGCTAAAGTATAGACACAATTCGAATGCGTTTGGTCAATTTTCCGTATTCCAGTTGATGTTTTTCACTTCAAATGACGTCCTTTTGAAACAAAAGACAGACACTTTGAGTGGTGGCGGCCAGACCGCACCTCAGATTGAGGCGGGGTTGACTCTTACATGTCACATATGACCCATGGATCATTGTGATAATGTATCGACACAATCTGAATGCATTTGTTCAGTTTTTCGTATTCCAGTTGATGTTTTTCAATTAAAATGGCATCCTTTTGAAACAAAAGGGAGACACTTTAAGTGGTGTCGGCCACACCGCGCCTCAGATTGAGGCGGCGTTGACTCGTACACGTCACATATGACCCATGGATCGTTGTGCTAATGTATCGACACAATCCAAATGTGTTTCGTCAGTTTTCCGTATGTACTTAAAATGTTGTCCATTTTATGAGAATCCTCTGTGCGGGGGGTTGTTCGGGGTCCAAGGAAGAGGGTGGGGGTTGTCTGGGGGGCTGTCTGGGGGGCTGTCCGGGGGGCTGTCTGGGGTCCTGGGAGGAGGGTGGGGGGCTGTACGGGGGGCTGTCCGGGGGGTGTTTGGGGGGTTGTCCAGGGTCCAAGGAGGAGGGTGGGGGGTGTCTGGGGGGCTGTCAAGGGGCTGTCCGGGGGGCTGTTCAGGGGACTGTCCGGGGGCTGTCTGGGGATGTTCGGGGGGTTGTACAAGGTCCAAGTAAGAGGGTGGGGGGCTGTCCGGGGGGCTGTCTGGGAGGCTGTCCGGGGGTCCAGGGAGGAGGGTGGGGGGGCTGTCTGGGGGGCTGTCCAGCGGGGCTGTCCGGGGTCCAGGGAGGAGGGTGGGGGTTGTCCAGGGTCCAGGAAGGAGGGGGGTTTCCAAACACACAACCACTAAAATACAACAACATCCATAAAAATAGATAATATATAAAAAATAACTTAACTCCAGTACTATACTACGAGTCTAGATAAAACCAACAACTAGAATAGATTAAATATCAAATCTCAGTAATATCAGTCAAAAATGTAATGGATCAACTTGTACCACATCACCATCACCATCATCACCATCATCATCATCACCCTCGTCCTCGTCCCCATCATCGTCCTCGCCCTCGCCCTCCTCCTCGTCCTCGCCCTCACCACTCGTCTTGCCCTCCTCTCCCTCCTCTTCCGCATCAGACTCCTCGCCATCATCATCGTCAACCTATACATTGTCCTGACCACTACTATAAATGCCACCTGGTTCACCGTATATAGAATGTATCGACGACATATACTCATCAAAAGCTGGGCTGGCCTCTGCTGGAAGTGTAAGACGTAGAACTTCAATAAATTTCATAAACGCACTGTTTTCCCTAGCAGACTGTTCTTTCATCTCTGTGGTCCTTTTCTCAACCTGTACTACCTGTGCCCTAACTTGCTGTAGCTCGGTGGCACTACAGCTCGTACCTGAGGAGGGCCAATACCTCGTCGGGGCTATCCTAGGTCGGCAGCATACTCTGCCAGAATGCTCCTCTCCCAACACCTGATGTAAGTGATCTGTTGGCCCAAAATTGTCTGGTTATTGGGCATTGAGGGCCTCTAAAGCATCTTGTTACAAATATAAATATATCATTAAGTTACAAAATAGATATTAAAAAATAAATTCAACAGATTAAAACTTACAATCTGCTGCTGAGTCGCTTCGTTGACGGCACTTCCATCCTTTTTTCATCTACTCAAGCAAAACAGTTTTGCTCGAGGCACGCGTCCTTCAATATTTTGTAATTTCCTCTACAATGACATTGAAAACTAATGTTATATGAAAACTTTAGCAAACTATTAAATAATTGAAGAAACAGAAGATGGTGTAAGTCGTAAAGAAAACTTATAAACAATTGTTATACCTGCTTCCTCTCATGATCAGGCATCGTAGTGCGTCCCAGTGTGTGGAGGTATTTTTTTGCATCAATGTTCTTTTTATTTTTTCCAGATGATTCTTAAATAAAATTCAAAAATTCAACAGATAGTATTAATGAAAAACATGAAAGTTATTATTTAAATACCTCAAATGTTATTAATACCTTAAATTGGGTACTCGTCCAATGAGTAATCATCTGACGATACTGCTCTATAGGACAATCATCCACCACTGGTACCACCTCTAACTCAATGCCAACTCTAGCAACCCAGCCAATATACAACTCATGCTTGTAGGCTCTCCAAATCTCGCCTAAATCCTATGGACATTCTGATCGTGCACCCTCACCATCAGGAAAATTAAATCGAAGCTGAAATCAAAATATTAATTCATATAAATACAAAAATAATTCATGGCATTAAATAGAATATATTTTTTTACTCATATCTCTGCCCAAGATCTATCCCTGACCTCATGTGGCAAATGTCTCCATGATAGTGGGATGACAGGAATGATGTCCGAGTATTTGGCAAGCGTCTCTAAAAAACTCCGACATTGCTGCCCTGTTTTCTCAACCATTTGGTTGTCTTCATTATAATCCACCATAACCTGTGTCTAGCGGTTCCACACCAAATGCATGCGTGTACGCCCCCGCCCATGCCTCCTGTCAGTATATGTATCTGTCATGAAAGAAAAACAAATATTTTATCAAAACATGTTATAATGAAAATAAATATTTCTATAAAAATTTGTTAGGGTTCTATAAATATACCTGTGCCGGTCTGATCGCTGAGTGTTGTTGGATCCACAGAAACTGATGGAACACCCTATGGTGGAATAGGAGTCGAATATGATGGAATATAGAAGCTCGGAGAGATAGAAGTAGAAGGAAAAGAAGATGGGACAGCTGTCTGACCGGATGCTGACTAAGGAGTGGGAATAATCATGGGATGTGAAAATGATGGGCCAGAAGATGCAGAAGGTAGCGAAAACATGGGAGGCCTAAATATCCCGTGTGTCTCTAACGACACACCAGGATCAGGATGTGGGAAGGATGACATGTCAGTGGGAGGGGCAGGGTCTAGTCGGGTACGCGCAGCTGCTCGTCCACCTCTGGTACGAACCCTCCTCGTACCACCGTCCTGAGTACTAGGACCAGTATTAGGCTCCTCGTCGAATAACTATCGACGTATAGGTGGATCCTACAAAAATGTTTACAAAAAAAATAATCACATGACATTATATATTCTTTAAATATATCAATTTGAAATAAAGTACTCACTGAAGGCACTAATGGTGGAACGCCCATCTCTGTCATTCGACGATTGTTCTCCATCATTTTTTTCCTTTGTCTCTCTTCAATTGGCTTCATTTCCTGCTTTTGAAAACAAATATGTAATTAATTAGAAAAATAAAACTAATGTGTAACCCAAAAAACTAAATATATAAGGGAATAGGGGGATTCATAGGTAATATATCTATCAATTGTTTTAGAAGAGCTTGAATGGATTTAATAAATTATACAATTTGTAATGTTCACCAAGTTAGAAATATTGTTTGACTATGTTTGAATACAGTTCAATTCCAAATTATAAAATGCAATTCAAATAAAACTACAACCAATAAACATTGAAAATTCATATAATGGTCAATTAAGCTATCAATTGTTTTATAAGAGCTTGAATGGATTTAATAAATCATACAAGTTGTAATGTTCACCAAGTTAGAAATATTGTTTGACTATGTTTAAATACAGTTCAATTCCAAATTAGAAAATGCAATTCAAATAAAACTACAACAAATAAACATTGAAAATTCACATAACGGTCAAGTCAGCTATCAATTATTTTAGAAGAGATTGAATGGATTTAATAAATCATACAAGTTGTAATGTTCACCAAGTTAGAAATATTGTTTGACTATGTTTTAATATAGTTAAATTCCAAATTAGAAAATGTAATTCAAATAAAACTGCAACCAATAAACATTGAAAATTCACATAACGGTCAAGTCAGCTAAAACATATTTGTGATCAATACTAAATCAATTTGAATATTACCAACCTTAACAACCCAACTCGAGGTAAACCAAAAGAATTGAGAACATGGATGAATGATTATATATATTTTCAACCATAACTTCAGGTTCGCAATCAACTCTGACAATTGAGATATTTGAGTCATCAAAAGAAATAAATGGATTGGTTCCAATGGCACTAGGGACAGTGTCAATTCCATCATCACCATCATCAAAAATATATCTTGGAATTACTTCAACTATGACACCAAATTCAGTTCGAAGTTGGTCTTTGACATAAAAAACTTGTTTAGCCATTGATGCCAACACATATGGTTCTTCGGTAGCAAGAGTGCGAGTCATATTAATTACTCGAAATCCAAAATCATCAATAAATGTGCCATGTCTCGTCATCGAATCAAACCAATGTCATTTCATCATTATGACTCAACCATGAGAGTAATAATCCAATATTATTATTTTCTCAACAACTCCATAATAACCCACATTTTCAAATCGCAGTCTACTATCTGATGCACTCGCATAACAATCTGTTGTGGCAGTAACCATAACACCATTATATTGTGTTCTCATGTTCTTTTCTCGTTCAGTGACAATAAATTTGTACCCATTGATAACAATTTATTTACAGTCACGAACCACAGTATTAGGGCCAAAAGCCAAAGCTCTTATTTCCTCAGAGACAGAGTCAGCAGACAAACTCAATAACTGCACTATAAATGACTATTAAACTTAATTAAATATTGATATAATTATTTTAAACATTAATTTTTGTATACCTTCAATTTTAACCAAGCAGAAAACTCTTTTCTATGCAAAGTCTCTCTCCTTATCAAAGATAAAGAACGATGATTCCTATTTATTATTGTTTTATGTTCCCTGTAGATAAAAAATATTAATATTTTAACAGATATATATGTAAGATATACATAATCAATTTAGTTACCTGATATAGTCATCGAACAAATCACAGTTGAACAAAAATGTGCGATGTTCCGTCTCCCACTCTTCATGGCTTAATGTCTTCAATGTATATGATCCAAGAATTCCTTCTGTTTGAGGAAGTTATGGAAAACTGGGTTCAATTTTCTCATACTATTCTTCTTCATTTCTCGTTGGTGTGTTCAATCTTGTAGTAAGATCAGACAAATACATCAAGCAGAAATCCATACATTCTTGAGCCAAGTAACCGTTCAGGATAGAACCTTTAGGATGATTTCTGTTTTGGACATAAGACTTTAATGTGAACATATTTCTTTCAGTTGGATACATCCAACGAAAAGAAACAGGTCCTCTGAGAAGTATTTTAGTGGGAATATGGATAGTCAGATGCAGCATGCATGTGAAAAATTATGGAGGAAATATTTTCTCCAACTCACACAAAATTAATGGGGCATCTATCAACATTTTTTGCAAGAAAGACTTGGACAACTTCTTAGCACAAAGATCTCTAAAAAATGGCACAACCGAATAACAACTACCCTTACATTATTGGACAAAAGATGACGGATTTCTATTGGAAGCAACTCATGCAGTAGAACATGATAATCATGAGTCTTCAAAGATTTTAGCTTCAACTCTCTTATGTTGACCCATTTAGATATGTTGCTTTAATAGCCATCAGGAAGTCTAATAGTCTCTAATACTTCCAGAAATTGTTTTTTTTTCACAGGTGTCATCACATAAGAAGCACATGGAAGTTGCCATTTATTTTCACTGATATGCACAGGATGCAATTCTGGTCTGATGCCCCAATCCACCAAGTCACGCCAAGATCGTAAATCATCTTTTGTCTTCCCCTTGACATTTAGAAGAACTGAAAGCAACATTTCGCATATATTCTTTTCAATATTCATTACGTCTAAGCAATGATGTAACAAATTGGTTGACCAATAAGGAAAAACAAAAAAGATACTCTTCTTCCTCCAATTGTAATAGGTTTCAGTGGAAACATTCTTTCTCTTTCCAGATTTCATTTGACCCTTCCCGAATGAAAAACTAAAATATTTCAATTCATTAAGCACGTCAGTTCCAAACATACGCTGAGGTGGATCATCGGTCTCTATGGTATTATCAAATCTTCGACGATTCATTTTATATGGATGATCCTTTGGAAAGAATCATCGATGTCCCATAAAACTGAAACTACAGCGATGTTTCAGTCTTTTAGATCATGTATTCTTCATACAAACTAGATATGACAGTTTTCTCTTCGTGCTCCATCAACACATCATTACATAAGCCGGAAAATCATTGATCGTCCACATAAGCGCAGCACGCATCTGAAATATGTCTTTCGAACATACATCGTATGTGCGCACACCCACATCCCAAAGAAGTTTCAACTCTTTTATTAAAGGTTGCATGTATACATAAATATCAATGCCGAGATCAGAAGGACCAGATATGAGTATACTCATGAAAGTGAAAGGTTTTTTCATACACAACCATGGGGGAAGATTATAAATGTGTATAAAAACTGGCCATGTGCTGTGCGAAGTAAGCATCTTCCCAAACAGATTAAAACCGTTGCATGAAAGACCCAGCCTCACATTACGCACGTCAGCTGCACAATCAGGATTTCGATCATCAAATCTCTGCCATGAAAATCCATCTGCAGGATGAACCAACTCATCATTAGTCTTCTTTCTCTCGGTATCATTCCATCTCATTTTTATTGATATTTCATCAGACATAAAAAGATTCTGATGTATGGGGATCATTGGAAAGTGCCACATTACTTTTTGTGGAATGCGGGATGGTGTTCCATCAGATTTTGACTTCCAGCGGGATGTGCCACATTTTATACAATCATTTCGTTCAGCGGTTTCCTCCCAGAATAAACTCCAATCTTTTAGGCAAGCATGAATTTTGTTTCTTGAAAATCCAAGTTCCTCAACTAACTTCCATGCCATATAGTGGTTTGAGGGAATATCTGCATCATCTGGAAGTAAATCCTTCAAGAGGGTAAGAATGTAATCGATTACTGTATTAGAAATTCCATACATAGTTTTCCCATGAAACAATCGGATTAAAAATTACAACTTTTTCATTTTATCGCATTGTCGATATACTGGAGTCGTGGAAGCATCATTCAATTTTTCACCCTATCAATATCATCATTTTCACTAGATGCATCAGTTGTCCTCATATCGAAGTCTTCTTGAGTCGAAATCCTTTCTTTTTCATGATGACGAATAAACGGAAACCGATCATCTAACAAATTCTTCATTCCAGTCCTTTCATTTCGATCATCACCAATTTGAGATTTCATTTTCTCCCTATTGTGATACCACACAAAGTAGTTTGCTTGAAAACCATTTTTTGGTTATGTGGTAGCTGAATTCTTCACGGCTCAACCAAGGTCTACCAACACAATTGGAACATGGGCAGTATATGCGACCACTATCTGAAGCATTGTGAAATGAAAAATCTATAAAGCTCTCCAAATTGTTTTGAAAATCTCTTGAGATCCGATCGGTTTCATACATCCAACTTCTGTCCATTCTATAAAAAGAATTTATATAAGTCATTTTGTCATAAACAATTCAATAGGATTGAACTTTAATAGAAAATACATTTAAGTAAACGATAAAGGAAGAAAATATTCAAGGTATCAACTACACATGTGAAAAAAACATACAAATGTGTTATTGAAAAAATGTAAAACCAACAAGAACTTAATGTGTTATATCACATCACAGCATGCATCATCCCATAACCATATTAGTAGGGTATCATTAACATGAATAACATCAACCTTTTGCCATCCTCCTACCCTACATGACCCCAACCACATGCCACATCTTATTATAGCCTTATCACATCACACCTCACCGGAAAACACTAGGGAAATCATAGTACATCTCACCTGAAGACACATAGACCATCACATCGCATCTTGCCTAAAAACACATGGTCAATCACTTTTGAAGGAAGAGTAGGGAAGACATGGTAGCTATCCAACCATATAACCACTATCCTAGATATTAGAAAAAATACCCATAACTCAAAACCTCTGATCGTTGGTAAGTTTATCCAACTCTGGTTGGGAATGTGTAGAAATAACATAAAAATACACTACTGGAAATCGGATCTTTCCCAACACTTATATATACCCTTTCCCAACGGTTCTCCCAAACCGTTGGGAAAGGGGGGTCTTTCCCAACGGTTTGGGAGAACCGTTGGGAAAGGGTCCTCAAAACCCACCTTTCCCAACGGTTCTCTCAAACCGTTGGGAAAGGGGGGGTCTTTCCCAACGGTTTGGGAGAACCGTTGGGAAAGGGTCCTCAAAACCCACCTTTCCCAACGGTTCTCCCAAACCGTTGGGAAAGACCCCCCCTTTCCCAACGGTTTGAGAGAAACCGTTGGGAAAGGTGGGTTTTGAGGACCCTTTCCCAACGGTTCTCCCAAACCGTTGGGAAAGACCCCCCCTTTCCCAACGGTTTGAGAGAACCGTTGGGAAAGCTCACCCCCAAAACCAACCTCCACCCTCCAGGAAATTTCCACCTATCCCAACAGTTTTGAGAACCGTTGGGATAGATTCTTTCATTTCTTCCAGGTCTGCTACCCGAGAACATTATATAAATCTAAATTTTAAATAATTATGATAATACATATATATATTTATGAAATTATGTTTACAAAAGTGATGTTATCTTAGTGGTTAAGTCATTCGATTATAAACAAGGGGTCGTGGGATCAAATCCCAGCACATGTTTTTTTTTGAAATACATTTACCAACGGTTTTATATCCGTTGGAATAGATTTTCATATTACTTATACCAACGGTTTTGTAAACCGTTGGGATAGGTCTATACCAACGGTTTTGGGAAAACCGTTGGTATAGACCTATCCCAACGGCTTACTTCGCAACGGTTTGGAGGCCTATACCAACGGTTCCAAACCGTTGGTATAGGTTAGTATTCTACTAGTGATACATGATATATAGATAGCACAAAATACTCAACCTATGGGTTCACATTAACTACATAATCACACACTTCACTACTACCATAAAACACATAAACCACACCACCACCACACAAGACGCATAGAATTTCTCACTTTCATTTATAAGCCACTTCATTCACACTTACATTGTCCATTCATTTAATGTTAAATTAATTAAATCAATTTAACACACATCCATTTCTATTCCATCTCATTTATTTAATTTCTTGTTTTTTTGTTTTAACGGAATAATTTATTCCATAGATAACCAGGAAACTAATAAAACCACCACACAATAACTCACCATCTCACAATAACCATCGACGCCATGTTACATCGACCAACCATCTCACCAAAACAACCACATATCACAACAAAAATATTTCACATCACAAACCACCGCACAACCAAAACCAACTCACCACATCATACACCACAACTTCATCACACAACACCTCCACGTGACACAACACCACCACACATCATCATTATCATAAAACTTCACATGTCACATCCATGCCCACTAACCATCACATTACAACCCCACATATCACAAAGCCCAACTGATCACCCCAATCCCCATAAAACAGCCTAAAACATACAATGAAACACAAAAAAAAACCTCTCATAGAGGCAACATACCCCAAATTCCACAATTTGTTTATTCAAGGTCTTTTATTACATTACCCCTTTATTTAGCATGGACATTATAACACAACTGATATTCTAGGGGAAACTAATTAATTAACAAAATATTCATTCATTTCCCTATTTTTCATGGTGAAATCACATCAAAATCCAAACTTAAAACTAAAATATTAGATCAATAACAATAAAAACAAGGTACCATATGTGTATAAAGAATAAAATACTTGATTTGAGATGATTCAGATGGGTTTTCACCTATTTGGATGGGGGAGTTCGAGAGTAGCAGAGAGCTGGAGCTGGATTGACAACTTAAAACTAAAATATTAGATCAATAACAATAAAAATAAGGTAGTATATGTGTATAAAGGAAAAAATACCTGATTTCAGATGGGTTTTCACCTCTTCGGATGGGGGAGTTCATGAGAGAAGCAGAGCGCTAGAGCAGGAATGAATTTAGGTTTCTGTTGCGAATGGGGGAGAGAAGCACCGCGGCTGTATTTGGGTGAAATCTTTCCCAACGGTTTTTAAAAACCGTTGGGAAAGAGATGTTCAGGGTACCCTTTCCCAACGGTTCTGTTGAACCCTTGGAAAAATGGAACCTAAAACACCCCTTTACCAACGGTTTGAAGAAACTGTTGGCAAAGGGGTGACTTTTCCCAACGGTTTCAGTGAACCATTGGGAAAGGCTTCCTTGACCATTTCTTTACCAATGGTTTTATGAAACCATTGGTAAAGAGTTCCCTAATCCTTCAGCACCAACGGTTTAAGCAAACTGTTGGTAAACACACATTGGTAAAAACTAGAATTCCAGTAGTGAATGTTTCTCAAGGACCACAAATCACTTAAAAAGTTCCCAAAGTGTGGTGCTTCTCAATACAAGAAAGATTAATTAGGTCATGTGAAAGTCTTATTGTACTTTCCAATAATTTCATGGTTTAGGTGCCTATATGTAAGTGAGGAGACTCTAAGACAATTAATATAGCATGTAGATACAATAAATAAATATGGGAAACTTCATCACCCAATAGACTCTTATCAATGGAAGATAATTGATCATGAGTATCATGAATTTGGAAAAGAGCTGAGAAACCTTCATCTTACATTATCTATAGATGGAGTGAATCCTTTTGGTTTTCAAAGCAACACTCATAGTACATGTCTAGTCATGTTGGTAAATTATACCTTTCCATCATGGTTCTGCATGAAATGAAAATACATTATTTTACCTCTTCTTATATCAGGACCAAAATAATTAGGTAATGATATTGATTTTTATTTGACTCCATTGATCGAAGATTTGAAATTATTGTGAGATTTGGGTGTTTTGTTGTATAATGGTTATAGAAATGAATATTTCACATCGAGAGACTTGTTTTATAGATGATAAATGAATTTTTTTTCTTATAGAAATTTTTTAGGATATAGAATTAAAGTAACTCAAGGATGTCCCATTTGTGGATAATCTACAAAATCAATTAGGTTTAAACTTTCATCAAAGATTGTTTTTTTAGGACATCACTGATTTCTACCCAGTGACATAAGTACTGATTTTGGATGAAATCATTAAATGGGAGTTCATAAGAATGTACAACACTATCACCACTAATAGGTGATCAACTATTTGATAAATAAAAATATATGGACACTACTTTTGGTAAACCTTTTTTAAAAAAACTTTCAAAAATAGGTTTGAAAAAGATGTCAATTTTTTTAATTACCATACTAGAATTGTTTGTACATCAATAATTTTTTTGATGTTATGCATGTTGAAATATATATATATATATATATATATGATAGTTTCATTGGAACATTACTAAATTCACCAAGAAAAACAAATTTTGGAATTAAGGATAGTTTAGGCATGATTTACATGGGAATATGGAAAGAGTTGTCACTAGTGAATAGTGAAAAATAGATTTTTCTTCCTCCAACTGCTTACACTCTTTATAGGAAAGAGAGATATCATTTTTGAAACTCTTGAATGATGTAAAGGTTCCAAATGGGTATTTATCAAATATCAAGAATATTGTGTCAATGAATGATTTAAATTTAATGTGTTGGAAATCACATGACTTTCATGTTTTGATGTACGATCTAATGCATGTAGATTTATGTTTCATTTTTACCAATAATTTATATTATAGAAACCCAGTCTTAACGTACATGGATATAAAATAATTTTAGATGAATATTCAGCACATTAAAAAAAGTACACGCTTGTGGACCATAATAGTTCAGTGTCTTTGGAAACATGGAAACATAATCTTCTATATTGATGAAATATCTTCAACATATCCCTTAAAGATATTCCCCTTTAGTACTCCTACTTAAAACCTTTATTCATAAAATGGTGGGATTATATTCTCAGTAAGAATAAACAATAAGGATATGAAAGAATAACATGTGAATAAGGATATGAGAACATGATCATATCATTAGAATATCATACCCTGCATATCAAAGGTCATAATCAAGTGTCATGGAATAAATATTGGCATCTTATAATACATTAATTGTAAGGTAATCTAGAGAATAATCTGTGAAATAATAATATAGGAATGATACATTGAATTTATGCAATACACATAAGCATGTAAAATCATTCCCTATAAGTCAATGATCATTTCCAAAAATTATCAGACAACTTCATGGGGGCTACACCTACTGGGTTGGACACACAAACATCCTCAGTCATATACCTTTACTTATAATGGATTAGGTTATACCTTATTCTCATAGTGGATCAAGCATGTCAACTTGTTTCCATCATTATATTATGAGATATAAATATTATCCAATGCATTGGAGCAATATCTAGTCTACCCCATCGTATAATTTATAATAGGATTACCCAATGCTATATCAGCCACTACATCGTATAATATTTAATAGGATTACCTAGTTCTATTGAGACCACCCAATCTTATAAGTTATAATAGTCTTAATTTGTGATATTTGGGTCACCCCATTGTATAAGTTATAATGGGATTACTCGGCACTATCTAGACTTCCCCATTATATAAGTTATAACAGGATTACCCTGCGCTATCTAGACCACCCCATCGTATAAGCTATAACAGGTTTATCTGAAACTATCTAGGGAACCCCATTGTATAAGTTATAATGGACTTACCCAACACTATCTAGGACACCCCATAGTATAAGAAATATTCATGAACCATAGTATAAATAAAGTACAAATATCTTGCATATCATCATAAAAACACATAAAAACAATTATTTTTTCATAACTTCATTAACCCATAGAAAATAAATGGGTTTTATGTCAATATCTTTGAAACATGATTTACTCATTAAAAATAAATGGGTTCCATAAACATCATGTCATTAAATCATAAACCATTCATAGAAATAATATGAATGGTATCTTTGGATCATATCCCTAGTAAATCATAAACTATATAAAAGGATTTAATCTTAGATGGAGAAGGATTTTGAAAGATCACTTGGAATAGTTATTAAAAAAATTAAACTTTGTTTTAAAATCTTTAAAAAAAATTCAAAATCATTTTCTTTTAAAACCACATTGAAAACTTATGAAGTAAGCTTTAAAAATCATTTAAAACGTTTCTTGAGGAAAATATCCTTTCCACTTTGAAAAATTATTTTTAAAACATAAAAAATTTTGAAAATACTTTTCATTTAAAATAACCTTGAAAACTTATAAAACAATATTTAAATAAATGACTTTCATGATGGTGGATAAATTCGTGCATACTGAATATTCCTTTTGCATCGTAAAAATTTAGAAAATTGTCTCGATCGGAAAATGACAAGAAGATTAATTCTTAAAAACCATTTTTTGTTAGAAATTTAAACCATGGGTAAAAATTTATTTTAAATATAATAATATAAATAGTATAAAATTTTATAAAACATTTTTATAAAACATGGTTTTTTAAGAACACATATTTATGAATGAAGAGAGAGATAAAGTCAGATTTTCTTAAAAACATTTTCTTCGGTTTATTAAGTACCAAAGAGTTGTAAAATGATAACATTACACAAATATATCATGAATTATAAAAGGATATTAAATTAATGATAATTATTGATATATTGATCATAATATTTTATCAATAGAAGCATAATCATAAACAATTCTGATAAATGATGAGATTATAGCAATAAACTCTTACCGCTTTGGTAACTTTGAATCATAATCCCCATGAAATAAGAACATTACATGAAGAATAAAATATAATTAAAATAATTATATTCATGATATAACATTTCAAATGTAATTATATACACCTCATAAAATAATATAGGTTCATAACATAACATGTGTCTTGAAGAAGGCAAATTGAGGCAAAATTACCTTACCGATTTGGTAACTTTTGAACCGTAAACCCCATGAAAGAGAGGTCATAAAATGGATATATAAATAACCATAAATTTAATTATAATAATATTATAATAAATTCATGGTTATTATATACCCCGCATAAAAATAAACAAGTGGTAAATAAGGTATAAGTCTCATGGAAATAAAAGTGAGACTAGAAATCCCCTTACTACTTGAGTGACTTTGGAATCATGTGAGCCGTGAAAGAATAAAATAAATTAAAACTTTTAGTATCATTAAATAAATTAAATTCGTGATATAAGATTTCATATATTATTATATAAACCACACAACAAGAATAATTGGTGAATATACCATATATCTCGCAGAAATAAAAGTGAGATGGGGAAACTCTTACCTTAAGTCTTGACTTTATTCATACACATTAAAAACTCCTATATAATAAATATAATTTTATTATAAATATAATATATAACCATACTATTATATATCATACCATATATGATTTTATTATGACTTTATATAATCTGTTTATTCAAAATTTTAGGTTAAATTTACATTTTGGGTAATAACCGCTTTGTTTTTGTATATGTTTTGACTTGTTATTATTGATCCTCTTACTTAGATCATGATTTAATTATTTAAAAAATGTGAATAATGATATAAATATCATATATATTAAATATATAAGTATTTATAGTAACCTATAAATGGTATAAATATGAAATTAAATACACCGCTCATAGAAACGGTAGGTCGTACGTATGCATGAATGTTGCTTCCATTTTCTTGTCATTTTTTTAAAGAAAGAAAATTAAATGATATATAAATATATATATATATATATATATTAGAATTATTATTTAATATATATCACATATTTTTATTAAACTCATTCTTAATACATTCCATATAAAGAGAGAACGAATCACATCGCTTTGAGGAGGTGATAGTCCACACGTCCACAAACGAAGTTATCATATTCCCACAAAATAGAAAGCATGAAGGAATGTGTTATGTAATAATTATTTAACCATAAATAAATCATAAATAAAATATATATCATATAAAAATAGTAATTCAATCATTATTCCTAACCTTGATAGGTGGTAATGGAAGAATAAATGACATCAGTTTGTGAGGCAGTAGTCTAGCGTACACATGAACGATGATTGTATATCACATTTTATGGAAGTGTGTGGTGGTTTAGTCTATAACCATAGCATAAAAACATATAATTATATTTATTATACTTATTTTATTATATAAATTTGATATAAGAATAATTTAATGGGTAGAGAAAGAAAAAAAAGAGTGCTCGTTGAAGAATGTTACCTCCTCTTCGGGTAACTCCTATTGGGTTACACCAAGGGCTTCTATGGTTGGATTTATGCCCAGAGTGAGGATTATAGGTTGATATGAGGGAATTTTTTAGATTATTTTTTCATGGGTGTTATGAACCAAAGGGTTTTAGAGGAATGAAGAAGTGAGGGGGTGAGTGCCTTTTTATAGTGGAGGAGGAGTGACATTCTTATAAATACAAAAAGGTTAACACTATTGAGAGGTATACCTTACATCATGTGCCTCCAATAATGGTTAATTTTTTATAAAAGAGATTAAATTTTCTAAATATTTCTATAAAATGTATTTTTTACATTTTTATAGGTTATTTTTTCCCTTAAGTTAAATTTTAACCACTAAATAAACTCGTTTTTACCTTAATCGATGTAATTAATTTTAATTAATTTCACAATATTATTTTACAAAAAATAATTTGAACTTACTATAAATTATAAATTATTATTATTAAAAATATGGAATCAATTTTTCCAAATTCTAAACACAAAATTGGCATAAATTAAATTAAAATTAATCCTGCAGACGGGATGAGAAAACAGGTTTTTAAAGTGAAAATGTTCAAAAGTTTAAAATGTTTTTATATCCGATTTCAGTGTAAAATTGATTAAAATAGCCTAAATTGTATTAATATATTTATAATTGATATAAATATACTTTAAAACCATATAAAAATATAATTTATCTATATAAATAAATTATAATAAAAGTCAGTTTTTAATTAAAATTCAATATTTTTTATTATTCATCAAAAAAATGAAACTCCTTAGAAAAATATCCAAAATTCAAAAAAAAAGTAAATTTTGATATTACTCTATCCAAAATAAAGTTTATTTTTTCAAATAAATATTATAAAAGTGTTACAAATTATTTTTAAAACTAGTCTTCCCTTAAAAGGTGGTAAAATTGCCTTTTTAGAATAACAGAGCTTTTTATGCCTAAAACCAAAATTGTTCTTATTTTATGCCTATAAAAATTATTGGATGAATTTAAAAACATTTTTTTGAATTTATAATATCTAAATTTTATTATTATCTCTTGATAATAGTGATTATTTTATTTTATTTTATATTCAGTTGGTTTTTATTTTAATTTCTAATTAATTGATAACCACAGAATTTATTTTATAAACATGTGTAAACCATAGTTCTATAATTTAGTTAATCTTATTAATATATTCCATTCCAATGGATGGGTGATAACTATAATAATATTTTAATAATAATATTAGTAGTATATTATAGTTCGGTAAAACTTGGTCTTGTGTTTAATGTAAGTTATCGAAGGAACTTGGCATTATGTGTAACACAAGTAAAACATAGTGTTGTGTGTATCGAAATCTAGTCTAAGTGTTGTGTGTAGTGAAATAATAACTTGGTTTTTCATATAAAGAAATCATAACTTGGTGTAGCGTGCAATGAAATCCATCAAAGAAATTTAATTTATTCAAAAAATAATAATTTATAAAAACTCAAGGTGTTACACCCTTCATACATTAACCAAACTTTGTTTCTTTTTCAAAGCTATATGTAGAAAAGTTATAGACCCAGAAAAATTTCAAAGTATGGAAAAGGTAATTGATTTCATATTATGTGAATTGGAGATGTTCTTCCCACTAATATTCTTTGATATTATAGTTCACTTGATAGTTTACTTGGTAAAAGAGATTCAACTATGTAGTCTTGTACATTATAGATAGATGTACCCCATTGAATGGTGTATGAATATTTTGAAAGGTTGTGTCAAAAATTGAAGTCGTCCATAATGTTTTATTATGAAGAAATATATTATTGAGGAAGTCATTGAATTTTTTATCAATTACCTATCTGATTTGGAAAGCATTGGTCTACTTAAATCTCATTAAACTAATAGGCTGGTGTGTGAATGAATTTATGGAATATATGTTGTTACAATTACTATTACAGATCATGATCAAGCACACCTTTATGTTTGTTCATGATATTTTATAGGTTTCCCCATATATTTAAACCTACAAAGTAATTATTATACATTTTAATCCGTTAAGGGCTAAAATATGGATATAAAATACACATGATAAATAGTTTATAGAATGGTTTAAATACCATATTTTTAAGGAGTCAACTAAAAATATAGATTTAATTTCAGAATGAATTTGATGGAAATCCAAAGGACCAAGTTTTCATGTATTATCTTATTATGGTTATGTAATTAATATTTATACATTCTATACAAATTAATATAATTAATGCAGTTCTATAATGGAGTTACACTTGCGGCTGAAGTGACACATGTATCTGGTACCGAGGATAGAAATCTAATTTATGCGAATATGTCATATTTTTTCATCATAAAAAAATATGGGAGCTGGATTATAAAATATTCCAAGTGTTTATTTTTCAATGCAAGTAGGTTGATAACAAGAGTTCTGTTAAAATAGATGAATTAGGATTCGTGAAAGTGTATTTTAGTAAGTAAGGGAACAAATACGAACTTTTTGTAATGGAATCATAGGTAGTACAAGTATTTTATATTCTAGATCCTAAAAACCAAAAGTGGCATGTTTATTTTTGTTATCAACCAAAACCACAAAAGCGTCATATGTCAATTTAATTAGGGATGGCCCTTTCATTGGGACGTCACAATCATTTCGTAGCAATATCAATATAGATGGGGTTTTGTATCTTAGAGGAGACCACAATAAAGGGATTTTGATAATAGATAGAGGATTAAAATCCCTTTAACCTTTTAAAAAAGAGAGTTCAATAATCAGGTTATATATTTATTTTTTAATATGTATTGTGTTACCTCATATTATTATCTTTTCACTACTGCATTTACGTAATATAAATAAAATGTTCAACCAATTATACTGATTATGACTCTTACACATGATAATGCTCCCAATCCTAAGGAAAAACAGGTTTCTCAACATGTTGTTTCTCCTAATGGAGAGGAACAACAACCTTCTACACATGTTGATGATACCAACCAAGAGAAACAACATATTGATGATGTTGAATCCAAGAAAATGGTATATGGTGAACAACCTATGTCCTAGAAAAAACAGGAGTGTCGTAACGTGATGATGTTAGAAAAAATTATTAAGGTGAGAAATAAAGACATCAAATTCAAGGTTGGATGGAATGTGTGTGGCCAACCTGTTAACCCTAATAAGGACATGTTTAGTAGTTACATTGGGATCACCACTCGCATGCGCATGGCTATTGATGTAGATTTGTGACACAATATTTTTATCATTCTTAAGACACTAATTTAGAAATATATTAGGGTAACAATAAGATATACTTTATTTATTTTACTAAAAAATAAAATAATGAAATGTTGAATTACTCTTCATTATCCCCTGTAGAGTGTATTTATAGTATATGACTCCTGAATTAAATTTTTATTAATTCTCACTAGAAAGGCTTGTAGAAAGTTTTTCAAAATTCTTATGAAGGTTTATCTCAAAGGTGTTGAAGGGAAAATAAACTCGCACACACCACACATGTATGCACACCTGCTAAAACAACAGGCGTAGGATGCATTTATTGGTTTTCATGAGGAGACATTTTTTCAGGTACATTGTGACTGGTAATACGTTTCTTGAAAATACATGTATTAATCACTTTGATTAAGAATTTTTAATTTATAAAACAACAACTAAGTGCTTAAAAGAAGAAACGAGCAGCAAAACCAATGTACCACTACCATAAAGCAAGGATGGTTTATGCTTTACTTGAAAAAAGATGGCATGTATTTTAAATCTACTGTAATAATTTTATGTGACATGAAATAAAAACATAATTATATTCCTATATTTATATGAAGATTGATGAATCAAAATACAAATCCACTTTAATTCCATGTCATGTGTTATGGAAGGAGGTACATGTAAGTAAATAATGGATATTAATAGATGAAAAAACACAAAAATTGTGGGAATCATGTGTAAGTATGGAATAATAAAAAATTATTTTTCTTTAAATTGGTATTACATAATATAATGATTACTTATTTTTCTATATTGCTTATCCAACTTAGACACAAGAATCATCATCAGTTTTACCTAATGAACAACTACTATTAGTGGATAGAACAATATGGTCGCATCAAAGGTGCAGGTTTTAGGGTGTGTCCCCGAACATATTTTAAGAAAATAAATTAATAGGGGGGTAAAGATAAGAAAATGGAAGATATGCAATCATTATTATATTATCTAGAATAAAAAATTAATTTGAAGTAGGATTTTATATAAAATATTATGGTATGTAATAAAAGAGAAGAAACAACACAAGAACAACCACTGTGTGAAGATCCCCCACCCCCACCCCAGACCCCACTAGCTTTGAGGTGAGTCATTCCCTTAAAAGAGCTATCTTAGAAGAAGTAATCAATATTGTCATAATTGTTTTTGTGAAATGTGAATCAGTTAGAAACGGATACCTTTCCTATACTAATATTCTACAGGATAAAAATGATTTTGATTTATATCTATCAACACGCACATGTCTCCTTGTTGTGAGGAGTACCATTTACAATGCCGAAGGAGATATTCTACAAAATAAACAACTTCAAATAGGTCATGTGAGAGTGTGGATTCATGCATCTCATGAGACGATCATTGAGCTACCTATTCCACTTGATGATGTGTATATTCATACAGTTGAGCAATCTACTAGAACTTTCATAGAATGGCATTTAGATCTTATTAAAATCATGTTGATAAGGAGGTATTCATTCCCAATTTATTTTTCATGTAAAAACTTTAACAATTTATGAAAAAAAGTCATGAACTGGTAAAAGTTATTATATATGGACAAAGGTTGGTGAAATAGAAGGTCGAATAAAAATGATCTAAAGGATCAACTAACTAATCGAAAAGAAATTCACAAAGTAACTTTACCCTTCCCATTTAGCTTCTTCATTTATTAATATTAATGGTTCATGTGAATATAAAGTTAGAAAGTGGTGATATGATCATAATTTATTTTGAAGAACAGATGTACAGAGAGGCCATTATAGACTGTGTTAGTCTTGAGAATGTAAATGAAATATTAATACATGAATGGTTAGGAGTCTCAGTTATAAATGTATACATGAGGTGTATTTTCATGATTTTTTTGTCTAATAGATGATCTACTATGTTAATTATGACTACATATTATTCATAATTTTTTCAGGCGTCTATATCAATATTATTTTCATGGAAAACCCTATGAACATAAATTTTGACTCATTAGTCCTCACATCACTTCTACACAGGAATTCTCATTATAACCAAATCAATATGAAGTAATAGCATGAAAATTGGCTATAATTTTTTAAAGAAAACTTACAGATGACAAGCTCTTTTTAATACCCATGATGAAAGGGTAAAACTAATCAATTTAATCATATAAAATATATTTTCATTCATTTCATTACTTATTCCTTTTTTTAATCCACATTGTTTACACATTACAGTCAATTTGGATACTCTAAAGATTTATTTTATGGATTCAATGCATGGATACCCAAAAACCGACCACAAATGATGATGTTTATCAATTTGTAATACACTATATGAAAATTTTTACAACTAAACTTCAAGTTATTTATTTTATATTATGTTTTAATAAAAAATATTTTTTGATAGGGTGGTATTTAAATATCATCAAAATCATGGCATGAGGATGGTCCATGAGAATAAGGAGCCTATCGACTTCTACAAGGGGATAGATATTAGGGTATATATAATAAGATTTCACTATCAAAACATATATCAAAAAAATTATTTATTTTTCTCAATGTTTCTACAGTTTTTAAAACAAATAAATGGAAAAGATTGTGGTTATTATGTCTAAAAATATATGAAATATGGCGTATACCATCAATAAACTAGCATCCCTGAAGAGGTGTTTTCAAAGATAACTACAATTTCAATTAAAAAAATTATTAATCCTTTGTTTAATTATATTTTTCAAGTACTACTAGGAATTTTGATAGTCCTCATATTCACAATAGGAAATATATTTGTTTATAAATGAACGGGCAGTATACCTGGTTTCAGAATGTATATAGACATCATGAATAGGTGACTTCCTACTACTTATTTAGTTTATTTTCCCATCAATTTATCTAGTTTTTTAGTTAATTTCGTTATAATTGTTATCTAATACTTTAAGACAATGATCCATAAATCATTTGTTATATGTAGGAATCCAACTCACCTCAATCTGATACATGGTGTGTCCAGTATGACTCAAAGTACATGTTTTCAATTTAAAATTGATATTTTAGTTGAAAACACACATCACATTCTCAAAACTAAGCAAACACATTATGATTATTTTTTATACATCATAAAAATTATTAATATTTAATTTGTGACGTGTAGGATTCATCCACACCTAAATTCGATACACGATGTGCCCAATATGATTCAAAGTCTCTGTTATCAGTTTAAAATTGGCAATTTAGTTAAAAATATGTGTCACTCATTGAAAATTCAGTAAAAACGCCCTAATTGTATATATAATTTAATATAATGACTCATAAGTCATTCGTGACATGTAGGAATCATTCTCATATAAAACCAACACACGATGTGATCGGTATGACTCAAAGTGCATGTTTTCGGTTTAAATTTACATTTTAGTAAAAAAGAAATGTGACATAATCAAAACCAAGAAAAAAAATTTAATTATGTTTATACTTTATGAAAATTATCCTTAAGTCATTTTTGACATGTAGGAATCAATAGAACATCAATCTAATGCACGGTGTGACCGGTATGAATCCAAGTACATGTTTTCAGTTTAAAATGACATTTTAGTAAAAAACACAATTGACATACTCAAAACAAATAAAATACATTAATATTGTTTTGATACTTTAGAAAAAAAATCCATAATTCATTTGTGATTTGTAGGAATCAGCAGAACCTCAATCCGATGCATGGTGTAAACGGTATAACTCCAAGTGTGTCTTTTTATTTAAAATTAACATTTTAGCAAAAAAGAAAGGTGAAATAATCAAAACCTATAAAACGCATTCATATTATTTTGATACTTTAGGAAAATAATTCATAAGTCATTTTTGAAGTGTAAGAATCATCTGCACCTCAATACGATACACGGTGGTGTTTGGTATGACTCAAAGTGTTTATTATCAGTTTAAAATTTTCATTTTAGTTTAAAACATGTTTCACTTAATGAAAAATAAGAAAACATGCTTGGATTTTCTTGATAAATTATGAAAATGATTTATAAGTCAATTTTGACGTGTAGGAATTAGTTTCATGTAAAAACGACACACAATGTGACCGGTATGACTCAAAGTGTGTGTTTTCAGTTTAAAATGAAATTTTAGTAAAAAAACATGTGAAATACTCAAAACTGAAAAAACATATTCAGATTGTTTTGATACTTTAGTAAAATGATCCATGTGTCATTTCTAACATGTAGGAATCATTCGCACCTCAATCCAACGCACAGTGTGACTATTATGAGTCCAAATGTAACTTTTTATTTAATATTAATATTTTAGTAAAAAAGTAAAGTGACATGATCAATACCAAGAAAATTCATTCAAATTATTTTGATACTTTAAGAAAACAATTCATAGGTCATTTTTAAAATGTATGATTCAGCTAAACCTCAATCTAATACACAGTGTGCCCGATATGACTCAATGTGTCTTATGAGATTAAAATTGAAATTTCAGTTCAAAATGTGTGTCACTCACTAATAATAGATAAAAATTCTCAGATTGTCTTAATAGTTTATGAAAACAATTCATAAGTCATTTTTTGATGTGTAGGAATCAGTCTTGCATCAAACTGACACATGATGTGACCAGTATGACTTAAAGTGCGTGTTTTCAGTTTAAAATGACATTTTCATAAAAAAAAGTGACATACTCAAAACCAATCAAATGAATTTGGATTGTTTTTATACTTTAATAAAACAATCCATATTTCATTTGTGATATTTAGGAATTATCTGAACGTCAATCTGATGCACGGTGTGACCGGTGTGAATTAAAGTACGTATTTTCAGTTTAAAATTATATTTTAGTAAAAAACACAAGTGAAATACTCAAAACTAAGAAAACGAATTTGGATTGTTTTAATACTTTATAAAAAATTATCCAAAAGTCATTTTTGATATGTAGGAATCAGAATCACCTCAATCTGATACACAGTGTGCCTGGCATGACTCAAAGTGTTCGTTATCAGTTTAAAATTGACGTTTTAGTTCAAAACATGTGTAACTCACTGAAAACTGAGAAAACATGCTTCTATTGTCTTAATAATTTAGGAAAACAATACATAATACATTTTTAACATGTATAAATCAGTCTCACATCAAACCAACACACGATATGACCGGTATAACTCAAAGTGCATGTTTTAGGGTTAAAATGTCATTTTAGTAAAAAAACAAGTGACATACTCAAAACCAAGAAAACACATTAAGATTATTTTTATACTTTAGGAAAATAATATGCAAGTCATTATTGGCCTGTAGGTATCAATTTCACATCAATCTGACGCATGGTGTGATCGGTATAACTCAAAGTGCATGTTTTCAGTTTAAAATGAAATTTTAGTAAAAAACAAAAGTGACATACTCAAAACCAAGAGAACGCATTTGGATTTTTTATAATTTAGAACAATGATCCATTAGTCCATTTTTTTATTAATCAGTCACACCTCAATCTGATGCATGGTATGACTCCAAGTGTGTCTTTTTATTTAAAATTGACATTTTAGTAAAAAAAACAAGTGACATGCTCAAAAACAACCAAACACATTCATATTGATTTGATGCTTTTGGATAATGATCCACAATCCATTTTTGACGTGTAGGAATCATTATCACCTCAATATAATACATGATGTTCCTGATATGACTCAAAGTTTTTATTATCAGTTTAAAATTGACATTTTAGTTCAAAACATTTGTCGCCCACTACAAATCGAGAACATGTGCTTGGATTTTCTTGATAATTTATAAAAATGATTCATAATTCAGTTTTAACATATAGGAATAAATCTCACATCAAACCAATACACGATGTGACCAGTATGACTGTAACACCCCGACCCCAGTTACCCAAAGTCGGTGTATTATTACATAACATTGGCATGATACAAGGAAATCATATCCCGAAAGACCGATCAGTTTAGTAGCCTTGGAAATACTAGATACATTCATGAGGTCAAAATTAAAACTTGAAAATAAAAACAACACTAAATCATTCCATTAGAAACATCCAAGCTTCCTAGATTATGCCTGTAGGTCACTCATAACTAACTTCTTCATATCCTGGGAAAATAAAACATAAGAAAGGGGTGAGCTCAAATTCTCAGTAAGAGTAAGCAATACAGCAGAAGATAACATAAACATTAGGCATGGTGAATAATTGGAAACACATGCCTTTATAAATAATTAACATGAACACTTTATGGCAGGAATATGAGATGAGTACATAATTCCATAATAAAACATAGTCATGGGTATTCTACTAGTCGAATAACCACATGAAATATCAATATCTAATCTCATAATGATGGAATGCATAATGTCGGACATCATAACCACATAATCAAGGCCTTGTGCCAAGACTACAAATAAGATTTTATCAAGGCCTTGTGCCAAGACACTAGTTTGTCTCATGAGACATACCGATGTATCGAGGCGCTATAGCGGGCTCCACCCACCACTTACTAAGTCTAATGCATTCCTCATATTAAAAGGATTAAACATAACATAAACATTCGTATTAAACTAGCATACGAAATGTCAATAATTTAACCGTAAACCATGAATGGTATAAAAATAGCACATCCACAGTCAAACATAACTCATTCAATACAATATAAAATATTGTATTATAATAAATTAAACTCAATCGAGAATAATGAAGGATATTGACATAGATGAAAATAATCATCAAAACTATTTTAGAGAAGTATCCCCCTTTTTCTTGAAAACATTCAAAAGTATCAATATTTATGAAGAAGCTGTTTAAAATAGATTTTTGAATCAAAGTGTCCCATACCACTTTGAAACTTTTAAAAGGAATTTTAATTTTAAAACATTAATGTCCATATAAATAAAACCTTAAAACCATTTTTAAATCATGGAAATTAATGAGAAAGATTTAGAATAATAAATCTTTAAAACATTTAAAATTATATTTTAGTTAGAGTTCCTAACCAAAAGAGAGACACTTGAATACAAATAATTGAGGTAATAAAAACTTTATAATATCATGAGAATAAATGGATCCATGATATACTATGTCAAAGTACATTATATACACCATATAAAAGTGATTTGGTGTATAACAACAAAGAAGTCTAAATGGAATGTAAATTGAGATGAAATCTCTTATAAAGACAGTATCCTTAGGTTAAGGATAGATCAATGACATAATTATGTGTGAAAAATATAAATACACTCAATATGATTGGATATTCAGTGTAAATCAATCAGAGGACATTCACACATATTCTTGTAAAAACAACACCAGTGAATTGGATGTTTAACTCAATAAATGGAGATTGAGTTAAAATTACTCTTATCAAGTTCATATCGATGAATTGAGAATTTATCAATGGAGTGATTATGTGTATCAAAAGTATATCCATATAAAGGGGATTTTAAATTATTACATAAACAAATTAATAGTGATTCCACACATAATCTTGGAGTAAAATAATCAATGAAGTATGTGTAATGCTGAATGAGTGGAAATTGAAATTTCAAATTCCCTTATCGATTTGGTAACTTACGAAACATACACCCATGAAAGAAGGATCATAAAATGATTGATATTTAAATTAAATTATATTACACAATGAATACAATCATGGGTAGTACACACACCACATGCTATAAATAAGTGGTGAATAATGGAAATCTCACGGAATTAAAAGTGAGATAAGAAACCCCTTACTTTGTAATTTTTCCTTGGTCGAGGGTAGGTTAACATCCTTTATAATGGTGAAATAATTTTTATTAAATTATATAATAATCTTATACATTAATATGATACCATATATGATCTTTTAACATTGCTTTGTTAATAATATCTTAGTATTATCGTCGTTTCGGGTGTTAATGGATTCGTTTTACTTTATATTATTTGTTATGTGAGTCATATTTGTTATGGATAGGATGTATATTATTAATATCCAGAATGATATCATGTCTCTAAACATTATTTTTAATCATCAAATGAAATTTAGTCTTGAATGGATACGATGGGGAATGAATCTCATCGTGTTTGTGGAGACGGTAATCCGTACGTACGCACGAGCAACAATATCATTTTTTTTATAGTAAAATAATATATAATTGGATGGTATATCATATATGAAAAATCATTATCATTTTATATTTATTATTTACATCAATTACATATCATTATTATACCCATCCAAATAATAATGTATTGAATAACAATTACACCACGACTTGGAGACGGTAAGTCGTACGTACGCACGTATGGTGACATGTCATTCAAAGAATAGATAGAATAATGAATATGGTTGTACCATATTCATAATAACATCATATTATATAGAAGATACTGGAGTTATTATTTTAGAATGGAAATAACATAGAAATAATAAGTGGAAGAAGAAAGGAACTTGAAAGAGGTGATGTGATATTTACCTCTTCTTCGAGTTCTTCCTTTTGATTTGATCAAAGGGGATCCTTAGGTTGGATTTCTGACTAAAGTAGGGCCTCTAGGATGAAGGGAGGATAGTTTAGAGGGTATTTTGGTAGATTTTGGATGAGCCAAAATTCTTTTAAGGTGTGAATTTGAGATAAGGGGGAGTGCCCTTTTATAAGAGGGGTGAGGGGCACCTTAGGAAAAACTAGACATTTTATTTTATAATAAAATAAATTTCGGTTTCTAAAGGATAAAAAATGAATTATTTAAAATTTAAGGTGGGGATGGGTCTAAAACCACTCAACCAATAGGTTTTAGATAGTTTTGGGTCACTATATTAACTTTATCTTTTAGATTTAACTCTTAGTTAAATAGTTTGACATTTACCATGTCTCTTTATATTTTTATATTATATGGTTAATAAACTTACTATATACTTCCAATCGAACCCCAAGTGGTTCATTAATGATACACCTATCATTATATAAGTCTTTTGGCCGAACATTATATTTTTAGGGATAGAATATCAATTAATAATATAATATTTGTATTAAAAACTCTTTTATGCCAATTTTGACACTATTTGGTATTTTGTTTTTTCTAAATTCGTAACAGCATTATTACTTCGAAAAAAATTTATCTAACCAACCCTAATATTTCATATTAACATATAAAATTAGTGGAATTCATAAAAAGTCTCAAATTATATTTATTTGGATATTTATAGTATCAATTAGTTTAATATTTCATTAATTAGGTAATTACTGCATCATCATTGTGTCATTAATAAATTAAATTATTTAATGTATAAAAAATATAAATAAAATACCATTATTTATGAAATATTTTTATATTTATAATGAATATTTATAGTCTAATTTATCTTATGTGTATCCCTATATTAAAAAATGTTTTAGTTATTAAACTTTGATTTTAACTCTTTTAACTTTTATTTGAATTAAATAATAATAAATGTCCTAATCTAATCCAAGTGGTCCAAAGAGGTTCATATTTTATTCATAAGGTTTTTTTGGTCGAATTATACTTATCTAATAGAATTAGGACATGTTTTAGGGTAATAATAATATCATTTTTACCCTTAATTACCCTATTTACTTTTAACCGTGGTAAATAAAAGTAAAAAGTTACTATTCAACAAAAATTATTTTCATCTTATTGAACCGTATTTTACTTAGTGATATCAACTGTGTCTCTGGGATTTTTGAAATTCCATTCACAGAAGCGGTAAAATTAAGTTTTATGTGAATTTGCAAATTCTCCAAAGAGGTGGGTAAAAGACGGTGAAAAGTTCAATAAAATTTTTATATATCTAAAATTATTATAAACTGACTCCAATGAACTAAATTGAAATTATATGGGTACTATGTATCCATTTTGTCCTAAAATAAATTTAAATAAAATAAATAATTATTTAAATAAAAATTCGGTTTTAAACTATAACTCAGTGTTTTTCACTATTCAAAAAAAATTGAAAGTTTTCAGAAAAATTCCAAAAATTCACCCTAAGCTAATTTCGATATTCTGAATCCAAAAATGAATTCCATTTTGAAAGATAAAATTTATAAAATTTCAAAAAGTGGGTATTACTATTCATAACGGCTAGTTTGATTGGTCGCGGTGTGTTAGAATCTTGAAGTTGCATACAATGCAAGATATTACATTATTCAAAGGGAAACGTACTGTGGAAGCTTGGGGTGTTACAATGAATCAAAGTGCATGTTTTCAGTTTAAAATGACATTTTAGTAAAAAAAACAAGTGATTTACTCAAAATTGAACAAACGCATTCAGATTTTTTCGATACTTTAGGAAAATAATCCATATGTCATTTTTGAAGTGTAGGTTTCAGTTGCACCTCAATTTGATGCATGGCATGACCGATATGACTCCAACTATGTCTTTTTATTTAAAGTTGACATTTTAGTATAAAAATGAATGTGACATACTCAAAACTGAGAAAACTCATTTGGATTTTTTTTATACTTTAGGAAAATGATCCATAAGTCATTTGTGGCGTGTATAAATTAGTCATACCTAAATCTAATACACAGTGTGCCCAATATGACTCAAGGTGTCTATTATCGGTTTAAAAGTAACATTTTAGTTCAAAACGTGTGTCACTCACTGAAAACTAAGAAAACATGCTCGAATTATCTTAATAATTTATCAAAATGATTCTTAACTCATTTGTGACATGTAGAAATCAGTCTCATGTCAAACCAACAAATGATGTGATAGGTATGACTCAAAGTGTGTGTTTTCTATTTAAAATGTCATTTTAGTAAAAAAACAAGTGATGTACTCAAAATCAAAAAACACATTCAGATTATTTTGATACAATAGGACAATGATACATAAGTCATTTATGATGTGTATGAATCATTCTCACCTCAATTCGATGCACGGTGTGGTCGGTATTACTCAAATTATGTGGTTTCGGTTTAAAAATGACCTTTTTTTAATGTATTGTTTCATATTTATGTTTAATTTATTTCTCTATAGTATTACTAATATAAGAATTGTTTCTTATACAGGTGGATACTTTTTCTCGATTTTGGTTGATTTTTTCGGCAACTAATACCATGATCAGGATTTTTTGAGAGGGGGTTGGGTGCCAAAGACAATGAAACCATTGATGTTTTTGAATGTTTGTAATAAATTGTACTTGCTAATATAATTGTACAAAACAATGCTTAAAATTTCTATAATAGTGTCTTTTTTCTTGTTTTGTGATTTAATTTTTATTTCAATTAAATTATAAATTTTTTGTATTTTGTATTTGTTTGTATTTTCTTGTATTTGTTGTTGTAGTGTGCTATAATTTTAACAGTACACTGCAGCAGTATGGCCTTTATCAGCACTACTTCTAGCACTGATAAAAGGAAAATTTTATCAGTGATCATTTAACATTGATAAAGGTCCACCTTTATCAGTGTTATCCTAGCGTTGATAAAAGAGACCCCATTTTAACAGCACTTAGATCAACAATGATTTTTTAGGATTGATAAAGGCTTTTTCTAGTGTTGTTAAAAGTATGTTCTGTAGTGGTGCTAGTAGGTAAATCGTTCCACAAGGTTTACCTTAGGCCTGTGGTGCTATTCGCTAGCCCCTAAGGTTTAGGGAACACTCTGGGGTAGTATTTCATGTGAACCGAGTGTCGTACGGATACTTAGGTCACGGATGTTACAAAAACAAAGACATAGTTTCACTCCTCGGGGAAACTAATATCTCCTTTATTCTCCTCCTTCAATCCATGACTTCACACCATTTTAGAAGCAAGAAATCGTGATGAAGTAAGAAATCCATGGCACAATAAGAACATAACCAAAGAGTTGTTTACTTAAAATTATATTTTTCTAGTTTTCTTCCTCAAATAAACTCCAAATTCACTTTCACTTCTTCTACATTCTTCAAATTCCATAAACAATAAAAAGGAGGGAAACACTGAAAATTCAGAACTTAATGTAGTGTACACAAGCTTAGATTATAATAATGGTCTTATCATAAATAGGCACTTAACATGTTTTATTTTCATTCTATTTGGTATAGCCATATGTTGGAAAGAAATGTTTCAATCTGGAGTTGTTTTATCTAAAATTTAGGGGGAGTTCACACCTTTGACTAAAGACGTTAAGGAATGTGTATGGTTGAATGACATTATTCATAGTGTGAGTATCCAGATTTAGCATATGATTAAATTTTGTGAAAGTCAGGGTGCTTTGAGCTTGATGAGAAACACTATGTATCATTCATGGTCAAAGAATATTGTAATTCAATTGAATTTCATTTATCATATTCTAGAGTATGATCAAATTTTCATAAGGAATGTTGTTACATGGGTCAATCCAGTAGATATACTGGCAAAACAGTTGTCTATTGACAAGTTCAAGCACGGTTTGGGCTTCAATGTATTCAATGCATGTGGCCCTTTCGGATGATGTTGGTAGAAAGAAATATGTGAAATTCAAATCAATGTAGAGATTTGTTGATATTGTCTTGACTTTTTAAAAGTGTCGGGAAGTATCATGGCATAATCCATTTTTTTAATTTTTATTTTTGAAGTCCCAAAATTGGATTTATATATGTGTTGGTTTTGGTATGTTGTCACTTGTAATTGATGCCACGTATAGTATATTTTCCCTCCAAATCATGTATATAGATCATATCGGTGGAAGAATTAAAATATTTTCTATTTTTTTTCCATTGTCTAGGATTCAACAAAGTGACTAGCTATTGATCTAGAAACAAAGCACTTCACAGTGAGATATTCCCAACTCCACTTAACCATCATAAATAAATCATTATGGTAAACTTGTTTTAATAATGCAATGAGATTGATATTCGGCGTGCATATAATATATTTATCACTAAAAGAAAGTGGTATATTAGCAACAATTTTATTATTATTATTCAGTGGTAGATTTTATTATTTTGATACGGTTTTTAAAACACATTTTTTATGTATACTAGCAACAATAAATAGTTTTATAATGATTTTAAAATCTTCCTCGTAATCCTGCATCAGGCACAAGTTCAAATCCAGGTGGGAGTGAATTTCAGCAGGCAAGCAGTGACGCAAGCATGATGCATGACACAAGAAGGCGGTGACGCAAGCATGATGTAGATTTGGTGATGCAGATAGTATGATGCAGGCATGATGCTGCAATGGGACTTCGGTCAAGTTTGTGGGACTTTGGGCTATGTTATGGGTTTCATACCCACTGGGTCTTCAGGCCATGTAATGAATAAATAAGGGTTGATGGGCGGGTTATCCCTTAGGGGGGTTATGACCTGCCTTTCTGGCATGTGTGTATGGTGTGTGTGTGTGTGTTTAATGTAATTGTACCCCTAAAGCACCTAATATATATATATATATATATATATATATTATGAAACATTATTAATGGATGTCATAATTATGACAATTATGATGACTCATGAATTTCCAATTAATTCCTCTCTTAATGGCCAACCTTTCATATTCTCACCGTTGGATCAGATCTCATGTACTCTATAAATATGGTTATATGTTAATGAAATGAGATGGACTTTTGGCTCTACATTGTGTTATTTACCTTTTGTATTTCTCTTGTATTTGTATTTCTATTTGTTGTTACAATCTTCATACGCAAATTCAACGCTCCCTTTCTCAATGATGCGCTTCGCTTACGATCGATCTTACATTTCCGGTTTCGAAATGCTCCGCGGTTTCAATCGACGTTCGATCAATTTCACAACACGTTATCAGCATGATCGTCTTCTCTGCATTGCGCATCGTGACGTTTCTGTCTTCATTCCCATCATCGGCATAAGAAAAAAAAACTCATAGGAAAAAGGTATGTCACATGTTTTTATAAACATTCTTATTTTGACATACTCTTTCGTATGTGCATCAACTCCACTCATTCGAGGAGCTACGTCAAAAGGTGAGCCTTATTTTATATTTAAGATATTGTTACATTTATTTTTCCTCTCTTGATAAATCTGAAAATAATATATGATTTTCTTAATCTTTTGTTGCGGGAAAAATAATGAGCTCCTGAAGAGCTGTAATGACTCACGGTTGACAAATTTCACTTCATTCCCTGGAGAGAATGTGTTTGATTAATAACTGATGTGGTCGATGCCGAGAAAAACATCATTCATCAAATGAATAAAAAACTACACCACCAGAAGTGGTTGAATGATGAACATCGTGTACCCATTGTACGTCGAGCCGTTGAATGATGAACATCACATACCCATTGTACGTCGAGCCGTTGAATGATGAACATCGCATACCCGTTGTACGTCAAGATGAAGTTTGATGAACATCGTGTACCTATCGTACATCGAGCCAAACTTTGATGAACATCGTGTACCGGTCGTATGTCGAAACGAAGTTTGATGAACATCGAGTACCCGTCGTACGTCGAGATGAAATTTGATGAACATCGTGTACCCGTCGTACGTCGAGCCAGAGTTTGATGATCATCGCGTACCTATCGTACGTCGATCCGAAGTTTTCTAATCATTCCATAAACCATGAAATTTCATACCTCTTATTTCTTGTTCACCCTGAAGGTGTCAAGTTTTATTATGCTATATAAAGGTTCTTGAAGGAGATGATGTTTACTTTAAATATTTGTAAATATTTTTTTGATTTCTTTTCTCTTTATTTTATTTTATAAAATGTTTTAGAGAAATTAAATATTATTGATAAAAAAGCGTAAATATATTTTATATATATATTAATCCCCCGAAGTGGATGAAATCGTTGAATTGAATATTAATGAAATTGTCTTGAAGACACTATGAAACTCGAACAAAATAATTTTATTCCATTCCCTAGGGTGAATGAGAATATTTATTGAAAATGATTTATTTCATTCCCCGAAGTGAATGAAAATATATCTGATTTATTATAAATCAAGTTCGAGGTGAATATGATGTTTTGCGAATGATCATTGTGTTTTATTTGTTTATAACAAATAATAAAAATATAACCACCAGAAGTGGTTTGATGACAATAAATATTTACAGAGCATAATAAATTTTATGAATATTTATAAAATAATACATCCCTAAAGGATGATATAAAATAATGTCCTTTGACATTATATTGAATAATATTTCCATTTATCATTTATTATTCCCGCAACAACAATATCAAGGGAAACATTATTATTTATCACATTCTTATGGATTATCAATATCATCTCATGTAATTCACCTATCCCCTGAAGTAGATGTTGTTGTTCATATAATTCATAAATGAAATGATTGAATTAAATTGTTTTGATAATCCAATATATATTATGAAAATGATTTTACCACCTGAAGTGGTTAAAGCAATGATCATCATAATCAATAAAATTTATATTTTATACAGGATGATCATTATTGATAAATAATAAATTATCATTCATGGATCATGAAATCTGATGAATGAATGAATTCCCCGATGTGAATGTAGTATTAATTACTATATCTAGTTCCTTGAAGCGAATGAAATTATTTGTAATTTTTTTATGATTTATGATATCATGAATATTTGAGAGTTGGTGAGGTTTGATCAAATGATTTATACTTCATTTGGTAAAGTGAATGTTGTTTATGAATTATAATTTTGGATGGCGATAAGGTGTGTCGTGAATCCAAAATATTCTTCCACATTGGTTCTCGCTAGCACATTCACCAGCTTCAAAAGACGCGGTGGATCCTATCCTAGGTAGATGTATTGTAAAATAATATTTGGACCCAAAGTTCCAAAATATTTTGGCCATAAGTTCTAAATTATGCAATAATCCGCTTGGTAATGGGCCTAACCCGTTATGATTATATTATGAATTCATCAACCACCATAAGTGGAAATTATAACAACAGATATGAGTTTGCACAATGAATGATCATGGAGATCTTATATGCGTCAATCTTGAATCAAAATATTTACAAATATTATTTTGATTAAATGCTTCAAAAGAACTCATTTATGTGTTAGTATATGCTCATATAAGTACATTTACCGGTAGTGAAAATTAATAAATGACTCCAGAAGAGTGAATATATTCCTACCTAGTATTACAAATTCTTAATGATTTGTTATATCTAAAGTATCAATGAGATATATGAATGGTATTCTTGAAAATGAATATCATATGGAGACAAAAGAGGCACCTCGATATGTAACAATCATTCATAAAAATGATTATAAAGAATTTGTTGTGTAGAATCGAATCAATAATGGTAAACCAGAATTTTATTGATCCTGGCACTTCAAATATATGACATGATGATTTAGGCCATCTGGGATCAATTATAATGAAAGATATTGATTCAAGTATACACGAGCATCGATTTATTGATAACATAGTAGACATCCATCAGGGGGAGAATGATGAATTTATTTAATGGATGTCTGTCTACAAAATTATCAACGAATTTATTATCATTAATTCATTATGAATTCCCCTTTTATAATAATTTACCCTAAGGTACCCATTTTTTAGGTAAATTATTTATATCATCAGCAGTTATTATGGAAATAAATTTCTCATATACTTATAAAGAAGTATATATGGGCGCGCCCACCCACCATGTGACCCATCTACATGAAAGATGCATCCACTAAATGATCACATGTGTTATTTGCTGCTGGTGAGTATACATTGCAGGCTATGCATGTTGATTAAAAGAAATACAGAGTATCGTATATTATATGGTCCTGCAGAACCATTGACAAGATGCTCACAACACTTACACGAATGTAAAGTGTTGGAAATCAATAGTCTGATTATACACACCTGAAGTGTGGTTGAACTGATTATATAAAATCATTGTTCATCATGAGTAGAAAGCAATAAATATATTTTCCCTTGAAGAGGAAAATGAATATATCGGCAACATTATATCTTTTTAGATATTTCCCTTGATGTGACACTGGTACCAGAAAAATTATGAGATCTCAATAAAATGTTGTTGATGATATATTTTCTATGAATGATTTTAAAACTCATTGATGACAATGGATTTTGACAGATGTCGAAATCATAATAATTGGCCAAAAAATATTAAAGGAACTTATGAAATGTTCAACATATAAAGTTCTGGATTGATTATCCAAACTATAAAGACTATTTAATATAAATGATCTTATATTCTTCCTTATTTGTATTTTTATATGAATCCCAGAAGGGTTTGAAATGCCTGAAGCATATTCAAAATTATGAAAGTTTCACCAAATCTGATAAATTATAGGGTGAATTGAATAAGTTGTATTTCATGTATCCATATTAATTTAAGGAAGAATATAAGTTGAATTTATCATCCCATGGTTTGTATGAATCATTGTAGTTATCATATTATTAAGATGTTTTGAAAAACATCTAAACTCTTGAAGAGTTTTCTGAAATTAATTAATTATTTAACCATGAAATTACATGGAATGTCCTTGTATTTTGAATTAATCATCCTGAAGATGAAATATTAAATTTTGGAATGGTTTTACCCTTAATGAATAATTAAATCTCTTGCTTCCAAGAGTGATAGATTTCATACATAAGGGGTTGATGAAGAACATACCTATCTTAGAAGGATTAAATATAAATGCACATTTTATTAATCCCTAAAGGATATAAATGTACATGTGCATATGTACCTTGCAAATGACAATAAATCATATTATAATGCAAGTTAATGTTCTTCCCCATTTATTGAAATCTAAAGGGTATAAGTTATTATTATTCCAAAATTCAAAACTGAATGTTTTGGTTATGAATTGATCATGGACATTCTGTGAGATTAATGATGATCATTATGAATGGGAGATGTAATTGTAGTACTCTTTTTCCCTTAGTCAAGTTTTTCCCACTGGGTTTTCTTGATAAGGTTTTTAACGAGGCAACACTCTAGGGACATGATGTCATTGTACTCTTTTTCCCTAAATCAAGTGTTTTCCCCTGAAGGGTTTTTCCTTAATGAGGTTTTTAATGAGGTAATAATACATCATAAGAGATATCCAAGAGAATGTTATAAATTATTATGGATATCTATAATTAATGGAAATTGTTGGTCTTCCCCATGAGTTATAATTTTTAATGAGACTATTTACCTATGGTCTTCCTCCCTCTTGAAGACATAATTAAATAATAATATTAATTGATGTCCTGAAGACACAACTAAATGATATAATCAGGGGGAGTTGGGAATGCTGCACTCTTTTTCCCTTCATTAGGTTTTTTTCCCACTGGGTTTTGCTGATAAGGTTTTTAATGAGGTAGCATGACATGAAATTCATTTATTTTGGCTTCACTTATTTTTTCCATAGGGTTTTTTTTAAGTGAAGATTAAATAAGGTTCCATGAAATTATGACATCCAAGGGGGGGTGTTATGAAATGTTATTAATGGATGTCATAATTATGACAATTATGATGACTCATGAATTCCCAATTAATTCCCCTCTTAATGGCCAACCTTTCATATTTTCACCGTTGGATCAGATCTCATGTACTTTATAAATATGGTGATATGTTAATGAAATGAGATGGACTTTTGGCTCTACATTGTGTTCTTTACCTTTTGTATTTCTCTTGTATTTGTATTTCTATTTGTCGTTACAATCGTCATACGCAAATTCGACGCTCCCTTTCTCAACGATGCGCTTCGCCTACGATCAATCTTACATTTCCGGTTTCGAAATGCTCCGCGGTTTCAATCGACTTCGATCAATTTCACAACATATATATATATATTAAAATCCTCTTCATGGTTTAATAAAACTTTCACCTTGAAAGTTCTAAAATTGTCGCTATAAAATATTATATTTAAATAGTCCATCATACTTATTCAAATATAAACCCAAAGTATATATACATGGTAATTATTTTACTCACCCAAAGTATACATGGTAAAACCCAAATTATATTATTTTACTCTTATTTTTTCACAAAGTATACATATGTCAATGGTAATTATTATTACAGCCCTCATTCCCCCAACCCCACTTCCTCACCTTCAAGAATTTCATCATGCTCGCCACCCATTCCAAGTCCCTCGAGAAACTTGCCTTCACCGCCATTAATGGTGACCTAATTACAAAAAGAGGGAAAAACCCAAAAAAAAATATAGAAAAAAAAAAGGCCTTATTTTACCCATAGACAGTTTTGGCCCCATGGCTTTGGAGGAAATCAGTGGGGGTTTTATGGAAAAGAAATGTATGTATGGGAAATTATTGGACTTGAAAATCAAGAAAAGGAGAGGAGGAGGCGTCCCTGATAAGATCCTCAAAGTCCCACTCGCCCATTCTCATCAGACTCTGATCCCAGAAATCCCCACCCACGTTGCTTTCTAGCCCTAGCTTCTCACCTCCATCGCCATCCCCGTCGCCGCTGTTAAAACTGTTAGGGTTCGTAAAATCCGGGTTCCCGTCAAAAACCCCGCTCTCCGGTTTAAAGCTGTCCTCGAACGCCGCCGTTTCGAGTGGAGGAAAACGGCCGGACCCGTGAAACACCTCACCCAAATCCAAACTTCCGACCGGCGGCAGGCCCTGCGCGGCGGCGGAGCTGAAGTATCCGCCGAGGTTTGGGAAACAAGGACCGGGGTCCGGCGGGGGCACCGCGAACACGGCGTCGGCGGAGGAGAATGATGGGTAGCCGGAGGTGTAGAGAGCGGCCATGAGGGCCTCTTCTTGGTGGGTCAGGAATCCCACCCCGCCGCCGCAGCCGCCGCCGCCGATGAGGTCCGAGGCGTCGGTGTTGTTGGGCGAGGGAGTGGACGACGACGGCGACGTGTTCTTCAGCCTCTTCTTGATGGTGGAGTTCCAGAAGTTCTTGATCTCGTTATCCGTCCTCCCGGGCAAACGGGCGGCGATTTGAGACCACCTTTGAGAAAACAAACACCACGTGACCATCAGACACAATACGATTAATATATATATTTTACTGCATGCCCACCCACCAACATGTCTCAAGATTTTATTAATGTTTATCGTTATGCATGGCGTGCATGAACATAAGGAAAACAGAAAATCTTCAGGCGGTTCTTCTGTGCTTAAATATATATAATTTATTTTGATCGATAAAGAGCACCTATATCAATCATGGAGAAGGTGGCGTTTTTCAAATATTTCAATCAAAGCTGCGTGGGTCACGGCGTGATTATTGTAGGTCACGGAAAAACACATTACCCGCCCTATGAAACTTAAGTCACGGCCCTAATTATGTTAAATTTGAAACATTTAACGCTAAACCAAAGGAAAATCATGACGCTCACTGGTGCTGTCAAATCCTTTTTTAATATGTATACGTATATAATACATGTTTATATGTATTTTCTGCATGGATTCATTCCTAGTCATTTCTTCTTAAAGATCCCATTTTTACTTTTAAGGTCTCCTTTCAGGGATTCCATGGATGCAGAGATGAATAAGAAGAAGAAGAAGAACCTGTTTCCGAGGAGGGAATGGAGGTGGACGATGAGATCCTCCTCCTGAGGGGAGAAGGCGCCGCGCTTGAGGTCGGGGCGGAGGTAATTGATCCACCGGAGGCGGCAGCTCTTGCCGCAGCGCTGCAGGCCGGCATTCCGGGCGACGTCGCTCCAGCAGCCCTGCCCGTTGCTCACCATGTACCGCACCAGCTTGTCGTCCTCCTCCGGCGACCACAGCCCCTTCCTCAGCTTCCTCCCGCCGCCGCCATTCCCCCCTCCGCCGCCGCCCTTACTCCCCCCGCTGCTGACGCCGGCCTTCCTCATCCCCGCCGGACGGCGATCAGAAAACACACCAAAACTATGCCCACCATGCTCGGAGCTCCGTCTTATAGAATGATTGACAGGGGAGGGGATATAGGGGGGAGGCCATCATGGAGTGGAAATGATGAAGATGGTTGTGGGGTTTGCTTCAAACATGGAGAAGAGAGAGAGAGAGATGGAGGGGGGGAAGTGTTGGTTGATGCGTCATGTGGAAAACGGTTTCGAAGGAGACATGAGAGGAGAGGGAAAGTGTGGCTCCGTGAGGGGGAGGAGAGAGAGAGGGACAAGGGGATTGGTAGCCGTCTTGTCTTTGACTCTTTTGTTTATTTTGTTTTATTTTTTTATGCAATATTCTCATATTTCTTCACTCACAAGTTAATCTTCATACAGTTTCACCTTATATATATATATATATTTGCTTCCACTGCACATCACCCTCCCTCCCTCCCTCGAACCCACACGTGAAACCCAAGATATAGGTTAAAGTCCGTGGAAAATGGACCCCGACACCTGGAGGCTTCCCCTTCAGCCACGTCTGCCAGTATATTTCCGATTTAATTGTTTGGGGTAACCGTGTAATTATGGTTAAATTGTAATGTATTTTTTGGTTTCTTTGGTTAAATACTCGATTATTCTAAAGGTGGGATTGATGAAGCCGATCTTGGAACTATAATCATTTCAGAAAATTGAGGGCATCCGTGTTTGAGGCCCCGAGCATGGAAAAGCGAAAGAAGGGTGTCTTGGAGAATATAATATGGGGTGGTGTTGATGGGAAAAAAGGTGGGGGAAGGGAGCAAAAAAGAACTTTCGTGGGCCTTTCCAATGTCTTGTAGGCAGCTGGGGATGATGAGCCACGCTTGTGACAAACTTTCATGAGAACGCCAGGGTAACACATATATCCATAATAATGCAAAAATTCAATATATAGATTCGTATTATGATTTTCCATTAAACTATGAAAATGTGGTGGGGGGGGGGGGGCTCGTGAACTTTATTGGAGAAAGAATAAACTCTTTTACAAATTAAATGAATAGAGGGGGGGGAGTATACCTTATTTATTGGAATGGTGTGATCACTCTTATAAATGGATTTTCTTAGATTTCATAAAAAAAAATCAAGGTGAAGATTCTCCATGTGACCAATCATTTCGTAGCGACCCATAACTTTGAGTGTTGAATGAAATCAAGTGACAAAATTATTGAGAGAACATCGTTCATGTGATAAATTCCCCCAGCTGATAAAATCTTTCCATTGAAAAATTTATTAAGGTGGTGAATTTCTTCAAGTGATAGAGATAATTCTTCAAGGCAGTAAAATCCTTCAAATGAGAGAAATTCCACTCGATGATAAAATCTTTCAAATGAGGAAATCTTTTCGGTGTAAAAAAATTTTAGGACTAAAAATCATTCATGTGTGGTGTAAAAAAATATGCAGTTGGTGTCATGTTATAAAACATAAATAGTGAACACTACTACAGATCCCGCATTCAGCTTTGAACTTTTTCAGTGCTGAAAAAAACGGTGATAAAGAATGGCATTTTGTCAGCGTAAACTAAAAACACTGATAAAGATTCTATTTATCAGCGCTGATAAAAGTCTCTCCTTTAGCAACGCTAAAAAAAACTTTGATAAAAGGCAACGTGAATATTTTAATTTATATATTCGTATTTATATGTTTTTAAACATGTTTTATATAACAATAAGTGTATATATATAAATATAATATATAAAATGGTTTATATAAAAATATTTTAATAAAAATTTATTATCAATTTTTTTAGTAGTTTTATATATAAAAAATTATCAAAATTATATTAATCAATAAAAATGTTGAATAATATATTAATATACATTAATTATAAAATGTATATATAAATATAATATATGAATATTTTATTTAAACAATTATATAAATATATAAATAAATATTTATTTATTTAAATATAGTTCATATTTGAATTTATATATTTATATTCATATTAAATAACTTAAAATATACATATATATTTGTGTATATGTGTACACTACTATAGATAGCGCTTTTATCAACACTAAAAATAGCGATTAACAACACTTTTTTAGCGCTGTTAATCTGAACGAAGATAAAGGGAGGTCCCTTTTATCAGCGCTCAGAAAAGCGCTGTTATATTATATATATGTGTATCTGTAAGTATAATTATACACATGTATATATATTATACATACATATTTACATTATTATATATTAATATGTCTGTTTATATGTTAGAATATATAGATAATATATATCAGTTTGCTAAAACAAATACACACACACTAATATATATAAATATATATATAGATAGATAGATAGATACAAACACACACACACATTATATAGGTATATAAATATTCATATTTTGTATTTTAAATAAAATGGATATCAGTTTTTATTTAGATTAGGCTTATATATTAATAAATATATATTATATGTAAATATGTTTAATTATTTATTTATAAAATTAAAATTTTAGGTGTGAATATATAAAAAATATGTATATATTGTTATATATTTGATTATAAATAACAGTACATTGTGAAAAATGATAAAATTACAAAACCATTATATCAATATGAATGTAAGACCTGTGAATAAATTTAGTCCCTATCAAAAAATGGAAAAAAGACCCCCATAAATGAGCCTGAAAATATATCAAATGTTAAAAAATTGGAGTACACAGACTAAAAACTCAGTTTTGGAGGCCTTCTGGGCCATTTTTGGCCTCAAAAAAACCTTGATCATGGTTTCATAAATTATGGTGGCATAGAGTTCGTCGCAAACTTCGATTTGATATGTAGTAGTGCTCAAATGGACATCTGGATCAAAAGTTATAGCTGTTTGAAGTTTGAGTTGTTTTTTCAACTTAATTTAAATCTTTTATTTATTTATTTATTTATTTTATATTCAAATTGTTATTAAATGACTATTATTCGATAAAAATAAAAAAAATTAAATTATTTCATAAACTTTTTTTACTATATATCTTATATATTAAGTTTAAATTTCTATTTATCATTATCTAAAACACAATTAAAAAATATACATTTTCTAATCTACCATCGTTTACAAGTACGTCCGATGATTACGGATATTCGATTTCTTCGACTGCTCCGCCAACTACCGATAGCATTTACGTTCCACGGCTTCGCTATTTACTATAAATCTTCGACTGTCTTCGGGTCGCTATTGTCATCGCTTGGAATCAGCTCCAAGAAACCCTAACTACTACAACTCCGTCTTCCACATCCAAAAACCCTAAACTACTCCTGCGACTGATGGCAGTGACATGGTGCTACAAACTCACGCACTATCCTCCATTCCTTTGCAAGTCCGTTCAACTACATATTGGCGCCGAGTCATCTCTCCATAATTGTAACATTACTTTTACTGTCAACCAAACTTTGCAACCCACAATAGTCAACTGACTCTGCATATTACAGTTACCAGGATCTACGCGACCCATTGCTCTTAACAAGGGATCATCTTCTTCTCCGGGACAACTACTGCTCGTGGAATTCAGGCTCAACTATTCATTCTATTATATTGGAAGACAAAACTATTCCTGCATTGAGGTAGTCTAATTTTTAATCACCTATTAGAGGATTGTTTTCAAAATAAAGTATTCATCATCAGTAGGTATGTCATTTCAGGTTACCATATATATGCTACTAAATTAGCACTACTTTGACTCATACAACATCATTGAACTCTAATCTCACTGCTTACGTAACTGCTTGCAGTTACAGAACTGTCAGGTTTCTAATACATCGGATCACATCATACAACCCGGGTATGTCTATCTTATTTTATTCAATACATAACTTCCATTGTTTCTTAGTTGCAGATTCCACTGTTTCTTAGATGTAGATTTCATGTATCACTTTATAACAATAGTATAAAGCTATGCAACTACATCTTTAGCCAGTTTGGTGTTTACCTTCACATTGTATATTACATTGCATTTACTGTCCACTTTGCATAAAATGGTTTCATTGCACACCTTGACATTTATATATAAAGTAAACCAATCCAAACATGCATTCTCTGTCAACCTCTAGAGATGCAAGGTTTCAAAAGAGACTATTAATGAAGGAACGAAAAAACAATTGTGAGTTTACTATTATGTTCAGTTCAAAATGTTTTATTTGTTAACATTCTTTCAGCAATTGTATAACTTACTACTATCACAATAACAATGTTGACATCTATTGGAAATTCATTAACGACATCTACAAATCTGGATGGTACTCCAATAAGTGAACCATTGTCTACAAATGGCAGAGCAGATGGAGTCACACACATGTCATTAACACCATTATCTATCAATGGTCAGTTCTTTTTTAAATTTGTCTGTCTAAAGCTCTATACTTCTAACTACATTACATACTAACACAAAGTAGTCATTTTTAACCACTTCTTCTACAGTGCATCAACAATCAGCAACTCGGGCAACATTTACTGCAAGAGCAAACAAGGGAAAGCAAAGACTGGATGCCTTTAAACAATCTCTTATTTCTTTCTGTAAGTATGATGTCAGTGTTATACTATGAACAAAAAGTAGGTCGCACAATCGAGCTAATCATCGTCTAATAGTTTCTTTGATAATTTCAGTATCGTGACTGGCGAAAACAATCTATCAGATTCATCACCTGCCCCTTGACAATGTAAGCACGACTCATTCTTTTACATATTTTTGTGGCCGTAAATAAAGTGTCATTACTTACAATTTCCTCTACCAACTGAGACAGATTTACTCGCACTGTTCATGGGGACTATAATACTTTATCATGTACAGGTATGTTGTCAAATTTAACACAAGTATATAACATCACACACACACACACACAATATAGAATACTAAACTGTTTCATACAAATACTTCCAGATTCTAGACAACAATTGTTTGCTCATCAAACATCAAATTTTGAGAATTCATAAACACATGAGTATATAAATGGTGTCATGCATCATATAGAAAACTATACAAGTATGCTGATGTAGACGTTTAAATACAAACATTAATCACTTCCATATTATTTATGGCACTATAAAGATACATTCGGTTGGCTACTGCATTCAACTCAGTACATCAACAAATTGCAGATAACACAGGTTAGTGTAGTTACTGAATCAGTATTAATGTTGCAACAAAAAGTCAACAACTACCCACTACTAACAGTGGTTACTGAATAATAGCTTCTACATTTTTTTAATGTTCACTCAGGATATTCAGATATCGAAGACCCTTCTAACGTCTGTCAATATTGTCAAGCTTTAATGTGGTTCGATGAGAGAAATAGGAAATGTAGCAACAGACAAAACTCACGGTGTGATCGGTATCACTCCAAATGTATCTTGTTATTTAAAATTGACATTAATTCAAGTAAAAAAACACCAACTGACATACTGAAAATCGATCAAATGCATTCGAATTGTTTTGATACTTTAGGACAACGATTCATGAGTCAGTTGTGACGTGTAAGAATCAACCTCATCTCAATATAATGCACTGTGTGATTAGTATGACTAAAAGTGCCCGTTACGAGTTTAAAATTGACATTTTAGTTCAAAACGTGTCACTCACTGAAAACAAAGCAAACACGCTCTGATTGTCTTCTAAATTAAGGGCAGTGATTCGCAAGTCCTTTATGATGTGTATCAAGCAGTCTCATGTCAAACTGACTCACGATGCGACCGATATGACTCAAATTGTATGTTTTCGGTTTGAAATGACATTTTAGTAAAAAAACACAACTGACATACTAAAAACTATGGAAATGCATTTTGATTGTATTGATACTTTAGGGCAATGATCTATCATTCATTTGTGACGTGTAGGAATCAACCGCACCTCAATCTGATGCACGATATCACCTGTATGACTCCAAATGTGTCTTATTATTTAAAATTGACATTACTTCAAGTAAAAAAAATACAACTGACATACTAAAACCCGGGCAAACGTATTCTGATTGTTTTGATACTTTAAGAAAAAAAATCCATGAGTCAATTGTGACATGTAGGAATCAACCCCATCTCAATCTGACGCACCGTGTGATCAGTACGACTAAAAGTGTCTATTACGTGTTTAAAATTGACATTTTAGTTCAAAACATGTCACTCACTGAAAACAAAGCAAACGCGCTCCGATTGTCTTTCAAATTAAGGACATTGATTCGTAAGTCCTTTGTGACGTGTACCACGCAATCTCACATCAAAACGATGCATGATGTGACCACTATGACTCAAATTGCATGTTTTCGGTATGAAATGACATTTTAGTAAAAAAACACAACTGACATACTGAAAATCGAGGAAATTCATTACGATTGTTTTGATACTTTAGGACAACGATTTATTAGTCATTTGTGACGTGTAGGAATCAACCGCACCTCAATCTGACACACGATGTCATCAGTATGACTCCAAATGTGTCTTGTTATTTAAAATTGACATTAATTCAAATAAAAAAACACAACTGACATACTGAAAACCGAGCAAACACATTTGAATTGTTTTGATATTTCATGACAACGATCCATGAGTCAGTTGCGACGTGGAGGAATCAACCCCACCTCAATCCGATGAACAGTGTGACCGATATGACTAAAAATGTCCGTTATCAGTTTAAAATTGACATTTTAACTCAAAACGTGTCACTCACTGAAAACTAAACAAACACACTCCGATTGTCTTCCAAATTAAGGACAATAATTCGTAAGTCCTTTGTGACGTGTATGAAGTAGTCTCACGTCAAACGGACATACGATGCGACCGGTGTGACTCAAATTGCACGTTTTCGGTTTGAAATGACATTTTAGTAAAAAAAAACACAACTGACATACTGAAAACTGAGGAAATGCATTTCGATTATTTTGATACTTTAGGACAACGATATATTAGTCATTTGTGACGTGTAGGAATCAACTCCACCTCAATACGACGCACAGTGTGACCAGTATAACTCTAAATGTGTCATTTTTATTAAAAATGACATTTTTTAATGTATTCTTCATATTAATGTTTAATTTATTCTTTATAGTATTACAAACTTAATATTTCTTTTCTTATATAGGTGGAACCTTTTTCTCGAGTTGGGATGATTTGTTCGGCAACTATTATCATCGGAGAACATTTTTTAGAGGGGACTACAAACGTCAAAAGATAAAACATTAATATTTTTAATTGTTTGTTGGATATTTGTAAATGTAATTTTATAAAACATTGTTCAAAATGTATATAGAAGTGTTTTTTGGGTATATACCATGAGTGAATATTTTTGTATCCATGATGTCCATTAAACGTATATAGCATTGTTTGCCAAACTTTTGTGTGCGCTGCTTGTTTTTTCATCATTTGCATCGTTTATGTGGTTCTTTTGTATATACTATGAGTGGTTATTTTTTAGCAGGTTTTGCTGGTTTGTGCAGGTTATTTTTGCTGGTTATTTTTTTGCAGGTTGTTGGGAGTTTTGTTATATAAACAACACGCCCATACAGGAAAGCCCTTATCAGTGCTAATTGAAGCTCTGATAAATGGGAAGAGAGGGTCTTTATCAACATTTTCCTGAGCGCTGATAAGAGGGTTCTTTATCAATGCTAAAAATAACGCTGATAAAGGGGGCCCCCCTTTAATAGCAGCTCGATTAACATCGTTTTTTTAGCGCTGATAAATGCTGTTTTTTGCGTTGATAAAAGCCTGTTTTGTGGTAGTGGCTTTTCACAACGGTTTTGAAAAACCACTACTAAATATTATTTTTCCTACAGTGCTACAATCATCTTGCACTACGCTTGTCTATGCCCGCACCATCGCATGTCGCCGTCGGCCCTTGCGTCACCCCCATGAACCCCCCACATGCGACCAACCCCTGTGCCCTCGTCATCATCCTTGTGCGTCCCCCGTGCATCCCCACACTGAGATTATTCTAGTTTTCCCTATTTTGGTCATTTATTATCTATTATATATGTATGTATGTATTTTCATACATTTGTCTCTCTCTCTCTCTCTATATATATACATTTATCAATATTTATTTAAAAAATATATATAATTGCATATATCCATTGATATTTATATATATTTATGCATTTATGCATGCATATTAGTCTATATTTATATATATTCATATCCATTTATGTATATTTATATACATTAATGTATATTTATATATATGATGTCGGTATATATATTTATATGTATTTTGTTATGTGGTGTGTGTGTGTCTCTTTGTGCTTGTATTTATATACATTTATGTAAATTTATTTATATTTATATATTTTTGTAAGATATAAATAATTGTATTTAAATAAATTTATATGTAATTATATATATTTACTTATTTACTTATTATTTATTATTTACTAATTTACTAATTTATTATTTATTATTTATTATGTATTCATTTATTATTTATTATTAATTAATTATTAATTTATTACTTATTTTTTTTATTGATTTATTATTATTTTATTATTAAATCATTGTTATTTATTATTTATTATTATTATTTATTTAAATATTAAGCATTTATTTATTATTATTTTATTTACTATTTATTTATTATATATTGATTTATTATTGATTTATTTATTTTATTATTATTATTATTATTATTGATGGTTTATTATTTATTGTTTATTATTTATTGTATGTTATTTATTTATCATTCTTTATTATTTATTAATCATTTGTTATTTATTAATTATTAATTATTTACTTTGTATTTATTTGTTATGTATTATTTGTTTTTTTATTATCTATTCTTTATTATTATTCTTGTTCTTTAATATTCCTATTCATGTATATGTATTTTTATGTATAGATATAAGTATATTAAATTTTGTTTATTCACTATATGAAGACCATTCTATAACCAAGAGTTAGAAGGGTCAAATCTCACACAACACATATATATCTTGAATTTATATGACATGCACGACATATGCATGAATGATATGATAAATTCAGGATATACAATAAATAATAAAAATATGAAAATATTTTTAAAAAATAAAAAACCAAAACTGTCGCTAAATCATTTCACAACGCTTTTTGAAAACCACCATGAAATATTTCATGACGCCAATTTATGCGACGATTTTGAAAAACCGCCGTGAAACAACTTCGTGGCGGTTTGAACCGCCGATAAATACTATTTTTCTTATTGTGGTACGATTGTCTCCCATGCGCTCGCCTGCACCTGCAGCACCGAAGGCCGCCGCCATCCCTTGTGCTGCCCTCGCCGTTGTACCCACAAGCCCCCACAGGCGACCAACCCATGCACCCCTGTCGTCGTCCCTTCGCATCCCCGCACTGCGACCGCCCCGCCCTGCGCTCGCACCACTAGAGGTTGCAACTAGGTCCATGCGTCTCTCCTGTCATCGTCCCTGTACGCGCACACCACCGAAGGTCGCTACACCCCCCCATTGGCATTATGATGACGTCAATCCTACTTGCACTCGCATACCCCTTCCAAATAATGGGGGGAGATGTGGACGTCAGTTGGGAATTAAACCTCAGCCGCATACGATGCACAAAAGAACCTCAACCAACTTGGTTGAGACTCATGTGCAAAAAATACGTAAATATTTCATAGAAAAATAGAGAAATATTTTTCAACGCTAAATAAAACAAATATAAAATTGTCCTTTATCAGCGTTAAAATAAAACGCTCATAAAATTTGACTTTTATCAGCATTGATAAAAGTCAACTTTTATAACCGGTGATAACATCCAACACCTATTTTCTGCAATTATGTTGATGATGTTAGTGTATTCATGTTGTGAAAACAATTTAGTATATCCGACTCTATATGCTGTAAAAATAGATATAAATGTTTATTATATAAGCATGCTCCTAAGAATTAATCAGACATCCAACTCATCCAAACCCGATCATGTGGGCTTTAGATATTGCTTAAAAAGATACGGTTGAGGCAGTAAATTAAAAACTTGTTTCAATTTTCGGTTGGGTTCCGTTAATCAAATGGTATGCTGCCATAAACACGCACACGGCTAAATTAATTATGTTCTTCATTTTTTTTATATTTTTAAATTAGAATAATATTGCAAAAATGCATTTATTTAATATGGATATGCGTTCAGATTGGGTTTATAAATGGACTTTAGTTTTATAAAATCAGATATCCAATTCATATAGAGTAGAGTGTTTTAAAAATAATATAATTATAAAGACACATTAAATTTGGAAAATAATGATTGTTACCCATATATTAACATCCCAACTTACATAGAAAATTTAAAGGAATAAAACAATATGTCGTAAGCTTGAGTTATGATATTTGATTATTAAGAATAATGATTTATTAATTAAAAAAAGTTAGTCAAAGGAATCTTGGTTGCATCAATGAAAGGGATGAACCTGGTTTTAAAAATGTCAAATATTGTATTGTGGAGGGATTGAAGAGGGTACGGGAGATGGTTAGTGATTGCATATTTCATTCCACCACCAACTGCTTAGATGATGTGATGTGATATTTCATCCACTGTAGCTTGAGCGTAACGGATTTAACCCCACCCTCACCACAATTTAACGGCATCCGCTCATGCTTTTCACCCCTACATTATTTGTATCTAAAGAAAGGGCAGCCCACATTGTATTTATTACCAAATAATACTTTTTTTTTTCACCGGCACCTCCTCCGATGTCTCACATACCCAATCGGGAATAACCACGATTTACGTCATATAAGGATTTTTATATATTACCAATAATTATATATATATAGCAATTAATTCTACTTTATTTTATAAATTAATATTACATGTATTGTATATAGTTGGATATATGCACATATGTGTTGAGTTCAACTATATAGACACTTGTACATGTAATGATGATCAACTTTTGTTTTTGGTTATAACCAAACTGAAAATCAATAACCGTTTGATTTTTCAGTTATCATTTTAATAACTAAATCCAATAATCGTTTTTATTATTTTTTCGGTTTCGGTTATCAATTTTCTCTGACCATTCGGTTCTTTTTATTTCCTTTTTTGATTAACCATCATGCAATATTTTAAGTATATTTAAATATATAAACACTTTTTATATGTTTTTTTATGGTTATAATCAATCTCATAGATCATTTAAAATATTAAATTAGTAAAAATTGAAAAAACTATAAATTCAATTTTTCCCGGTTTTCGTCTTTTGAAATTAATAACCAAAACCAACAAAAAAAAAATTATGTTATTTTCCAAATACATTTTTTACTAACCAAACACCATATTAGTAAGAATTGTTTGGTTATTTTCTTTTCGGTTAACTGCCCATTTGCCCACCTCTATGTACATGGCCTTAAGTTCTTCAAACGCACACGCGTGCACACAAATATATTTATATATGAATAATGGCGGTCATATATGTAAACCATTAATTAAAAAAATGAATCTTCAAATTGTTGAATGAATTTATAATAGAAATGAAGTTATATTTAGAATTTTAGCAATTTTATAACTAATTTTTTAATATATTATTAGAATACTAAAATTGTTAATTAATATTTATATTTAAGCAATTAGTAATGTATATTTATTTTAAAACTTTTTGTACGTATTTATATGATTACTTATGAATATAATTATACATTTTATAATTAATGATACATTTTAAAAAATGTTTTTTGATTTTTATAAATAACAATAATTTTAATTATAATTAATGATTTTTAAATGCAATTAATAATTAACAATATTTTTTATAAAATCAATACAATATATACATATATAATTAGTAATATATATATATATATATATATATATATATTAGCAATTACAAATCTATTTAAATACATTTATAAAAATTGTTACATTTGAATTTTACCGTTTTATAGTTAATAATATACTATTAACGAACATTTGTACATTTATATTTTTCATGCACTTGATAAAAAATATTATATTATTAAATAAGGAAATAAGGAATATAAATAAATAAATAAATAAATATATATATATATATTAGGTAGAGGACATTACAAATTGTGAACACACACATCCAGACCCTTAGTGGGTCAATCCTCACCCCTCCCCACAAAGATTGACAAACACTCATGGAGACCTTATTACAATTTATTTATGTCTCAAAGAGCTCACTATCACATATTTGGCTTTATCCACCACTACCTTTTATCGATGCTAAATAAACTCTAATAAAAGTACTCATCTATCAACATTTTTTTAGCGCTGATAAAAGTACCCATTTATCAACTTTTTTTTAGCACTGATAAATGGTATTTTTATCAGCACTTTTTTTAGCACTGATAAAAATATGTTTTTTAACAACGCTAAAACGATTGTTTTTAGCACTGATAAAAGGTATATTTCATAACAAAAATTACATATCATTTAAAATCATATATTAATATATAAATATATTTATATTGGTATAAATATAATATATTTTATAAAATATGATTTATATAATACGAGATATGTAATCACACTTAATATATATGATATTTAGTGAAAAATGGTTTATAAAATAATTTAAAAATAATATTAATTAAAAATTTTCTAATTATCATTGAATAATGGTCATTTAATAACAATTTAAAGATAAAAAAAATCAATAAGTTAATAAACTATTTTAAATAAGTCGAAAACATGACTAACATTAAACAGACACAAATTTTGATGTGGGTGTCCATTTGAGTTCTACCACATATCAAATCGAAGTTTGCGAAAAGATCAATGCCTGGATGAATGGGGGAACCCTAGTCATTGTTTTTTGGGGTAAAAAAAGGCCCAAAAGGCCTCACAAAAATGAGTTTTTTGTCAAGGTACCCCCATTTTTTAACATTTTTTGGAATTTCATCCTTATTTAAGAGTGATTTCTTATCTTTTTTGGGTAGAGAATCAATTTATTCAGAAGTCTAACACTCATATAATGAGCTTGATGGGTGGCTATCCCCTTGGGCGGGGAGGGGCTATGGACTGTCTTTCCGGCCCGTGTGTGAGGTGTGTGTCTTTAATTGTAATTGTATCCCCAAGCACTTAATATATATATATATATATATATATATATATATAGACACACACACATACATATTTGTATATATTTACACATAAAAAATTGATTTTATAAATAAATATGTAATATTTACATATAAAATATATTTCTAAATATATAAACCATATCTAAATAAAAAATAATATCCATTTTATTTAAAATAAAAATGTATGAATATTTATATACCTATACAATGTATATATAAAGCTTATATATATATAAATATATTTGTGCTTTTGTGTATTAACAAAAAAATATATATTTATCTATATATTCTAATGTATGTATATAAATATTAATATACAATATATGAAAATAAATACAGATACGTATAATTATATTTATAGACACACACACACACACATGCAAGTATATGTATGTATTTATAAACACACAGACACAAATATATTTTATAAATGTATTTAAAAATAATTATATATAATTATAAATATATGGATAAAAAATGCAACAGAATATAAATAAATAAATAAATATATCAAAAAATAGATAATAAAACAATAGAGAAGAGTGATAAATGTGCAGATCTATAAGGGGAGGTCTCAGGTTTGAAACCAGGTGAAGGTTGGGGTATACGGGGTTAGGTAGCAGGTTCTCTAGCACTGATAAAAGGGTAGGGGAGGGTTAGACAAACGCTGATAGGGGGGGTGGTCTCCACCCCTCCGAATTTACAGATTTTTTTGACTTTAATCGGCGTTTTCTTTAGCACTGATAAAAGCCACCTTTCATCAGCGTTTTTTTAGCGCCAATAAAAGACCCCTTTTAACAGTGTTGGTAAAAGGGGCCGTTATCTGCATTTTTGTTAGCGCTGATAAGAAAGGTCATTTTTAATGGTGCTTAGATCAATAACACTTTTTTAGCACTGATAAAATCATTTTCTAACGCTTTTAAAATCCTATTCTGCAGTAGTGCCTCTCATGATGGAGTGGCCCAAAGGTCATGATTTTCAATGAGGCTGGAGCCTCCTGTGGCCTGAAGGCCCATCTTGCTTAATAGTATTGCTACTAGTGTTTGACTGCTACAGTACCTGCTTTAGTATTCAACTGCTATAGTACTGCTATAATACCTGTGGAAAATCTTCATAGATTGGGCCAATCATGATTTAAACCCTGTTCTGATGCATGATTATGAGGTTACTTTACCACTTAGACAAGCTTTCAACTGCAAAAGGACTGCACCCCCCGTCGAGACCCAGTCGACACACGCACACCCAAAGATGCACAAGGGCTTGTTTGGTCAAGCAACATCTGCATAACTAAGTATACATTTTTGTAATATTAAATATTTAACCATTATATAATTAATACAAGCTTAATGTATTATTCAAATTTTTAAATGCAATTATTATTAATATTATAGGATTTAGGTGTTAATTGTAGTGTGATTTCATGTGATCCGCCCAACTTAAAATCATTGCGGCATGACCCTACCCTTTGTGCTGTTGTTTTTGTGAAAAAACACACCCTTTGCAGTGTGGTCTATATCCTTGTGCCACAACCGTCTAATTTCTACCCTTGACATAAATTGGACATCCCCTTCGAACCCCTCCTTATTTCCTTTCTTTCCCTCGACTCTTGAAAAACTCTAGGGAATTTCGGGGAGTCCATTTAGTTCCCTTCCTTATGGTATTGATACTTGGCTTTAAGAGGTTGATTCCTTGCGATCTGAGGATAGTTTCTTCCTTACTTTCTTCATTCTCTCAATGTTCTTCCATCACGGAGGGACTCTATGTTGGTTTGGCTTCAAATTTTTACGGGGGATCACTATAGTTTATGTTTGTTTCAGGTTCGTCTCATGTGGTTCAGATCTTGAGGCCATTATCTTCTTCTTCCCCTTGATTGCACAATGGATCGTGAAGCGCCAATTAAGGCAGGAGATTTCTAAACTTATATTATACCTTTTGGAATGTAATATACTTGACTTGCTTATTATGATTCCTTCCAAGTGTGTAATTGTGTCCCTCTTCTATACCGTTTGATGTGGATTTATGGGTGATCTTGGTTTATGGGGAAAGGGAAGAAAACATGTGAAACACTCTTTAAATAAGAATGAAATTGAATGAAGACAACGAACTGGATAAGAGGAAATTAGAAGGAAAAGGGGGTTGCATTTGTTTAATGATTTCCATGATATTTTCTAAGGGTTGATTGATTCTTTTTTATGTGGTTATCATGTTGTTTAAATCATTGGAGATCCTTGTCACCTTTATAATTGGATAATCATTTAAAGATGGTAACAAAAAGGGAAATTCTAGAAACCCGAATACAAGAATTGCGTTGCTATTGATTGCTGATACCCGATGTTGTAATTGCTATTGACTTTCCTTGTCATGGAAGGGAGTGTTGTGATATTGTTTGATATGTTTTTATTAAATACAGTTAAACTAGGCTATGGAATAATAATGGTAATGGGGAATTGAAGTGGGAAGTGGAAATCTGGATTTGATAATGACAATATGACCAATTAAATACATCTTGGAAGAAATGATCATGGGGATATGGGTGTTAATGTGCTATGTTTTTCTATGCCTTATTTTAAATATTATTAAAATGACTTACAGGTTTATGGAGGCAATGAGAACAGGGCTGAAATGTAAGATTAATAGGTAAAAAAGGCAAGAAGAAAACTAATCTTTTATAAATAAAGTGGTTGATGTCTGGTGAAAACTAAATGAAATGAAGAAAATAGGTGGTTGTCATGAATGTGATGATGGGTTGTAATGTAAAGGGTAATGGGATATTGGTAATTTGTTAATTATTGAAATGCATGAACATGGATGGAATATATATGATAAATGATGAATGGATGACTTGAAATGGGGTGTGGATTGATGAATGGCTTGGCATGGTTGAATGCATGAAATAATAAATCTAATATGGTTGGTAAATAGTAAATGGTTAGAGTAAGAAAGATATATAAATGAGAAGTTGTTGATTATATGGTTACCCTTTTTCATGAAGCTTGGTTATGCTATTATGATGATTCTTTTTTGTGAAAAGTGTTGCTTTAATGTGTGGTTGCTACACTATCTTGATCATGTTATTGAAGCAGTTTTGGGGATGCAATGTGGAAAATGGGGCAAGATGCGGTGGAACCTTATAGGTTGTGATGGATTGAGGTTGGTACGATCATACTACCATAGTATGTGGTTTGCTAACATACCCTATGTGGTATGTATGAGGAGGTACATGGTGTACTAGTAGACCCTATGAGTTATCGATATGATGATTTATGGTGTGAGTCATGCATGGTAGGAGGAAGACATGAAGTTGATGTCCTTCACATTCACAATACCCTACTATGATGAGGTATATGTAGTTATTATTGGAAGACATACACAGAAAAGGGAGAGAATGTGGTTGATTCCCTTCGTGTTTATGTTACCTTACCAGTGAGCAGTTGGAAGGGTGGATATGTGATATACAGTTGTAGTTGTGGATATGTAGAAAGGTGGAATATGCTATATGGGTATGTATATGAATCTGTGGTGATGTGGTATGTGGTGGTGGAATGGTGGTTATGGCTAGATGTTATGTGGATATGGTTGTTTATATGTGGTATATATACATTTGGTATATATATGTGATGTAGATGTTAGTTATGGAATGGGGAGATGATTAATGATATGTTGTCATTGTGGATTCTTCATCAAAATCTTAATCATATTTAGAGAGTGGTCTTGTCATGAACAATGTCATGTTGGTTTTAGAAAAATAGGGGAAATTTGAATGTTTTTTCTCGAGTGGGTTTTGAGGGGGAAAATGGTATTTTATCTGGTTGGTATATCTTAGATAATTGTTCAGACCACTTCATTGGTCCCAGAATAGGGTGTTTAACATAGGACAAGAGTTTTGTGGAATTCTGAGTCGTTTGAATTTTGGTGGAGTATTTAATATTTAATTATTTAAATATTATTTATTTGCAAACTTTCATTCAGTGGTATCTCATGTTTGGAGCATTGGATTGGAATTTTGACTTAGTGGTTGAGTCCATATCAGGGGGGAGTCCAAGTCAAGGCATAACCTTGCGTCGGTCATTGGGGTCACGCTGGTCTCCTTTTCTTTTCTTTCTTATTTTTTCCTTTTTTTTACTTTTTATTTATTTTCTATTTTTCTTCTCTTTTCTTATTTCACCCCTTCTTGCTTCATGCATACGCCCCTCCCTTGGGGGTCTTCAGTCGAGAGATAGGAGAGGGGTAGGGAGAGGGAGTGTGAGAGAAGAGAGAGAGAGAGGGAGAAAGCGGTGCTTCCATGAAGCTTGGGTCAGGCCAGATCATTGTACAACATCTACAGAGTGTGAATTGGATCAAATATTCAGCGGTTTCTGCCCAGAGGTAGGCCCTTTTTAATGTTTTCTCCATAAATCATCATAGAGTATTTGGGGGTGTTTCTATACAGGAGGTATAAGAATGTGTTAGAACATGCGATGAATATAGGGCTAGTGCATTATGAACACTTGTTCTAGTAGGAAGTCTTGGTTACCAGGGTCATGGGATTAATATTGTTGGTTTTTGATATTATGTTTGTTTGATTATCACCTTGATTAATGCACTTGTGTTTGTGGGTTTTGTGATTTATGAGTTTTTGGATCTTGGACTAATGGAAAGAGTCACATGTTCATTCATCATGATAGGCACCTAAGATCCTTATGAAATTTTCCTGATTTATGTTATTGATGATAGCTATTCAGTTGTTTAAATTCTCAACAACTTCTCATATTTTATTTCCTCTTATAAGTACTTGGGGGAATTCTACTCATCTAAACTACGTGTATTTTTCTTCTGATGATAGGTCTTGTGGATTTTATGGAGAGGTGATCTCTGGTGGTAGATATGTAGTCCCTAAATTGGGGGAAGTGTGGAAACCCTTATGAATTGGTGAGGGATTTGGGATTCCCTAATGGTGGTGGTTAGATTGATGAAGTCAAGGATGCCTAATATATATTTGGATATGGCTTGAGTTTCCTTGGGGTTGTAGTAGCCCTGAGAATTTCTATGGTTAGGATGAGGTTTCATTAGGCCTGTGAAGTGGAATGATAGGTGTTTGAACCATTGTTCATTTATAGTGGAGGGGAGAATTTGGATAAGGTTTGAATCTTGAGAGGTGTGAGTAAATGAGGTTGTAATGGGTGGAATTTATAGTTGAGGGGAGGGGTTTTTCTCAATATTATAATCATTAATTTATTATTTCTCCATAAGATAAGGAATAGTAATGATTCTATAACTAAATATAGTAAAGGGGGAATTTTAGTTTGAACCAATGGTCATTTATATCATACATGACTCAAGCATGATGCATAAATTCATTTATTTAACATATTTTGTAAATTATCGAATTTCACTATTCACCAAAAATTAAAGTATTTTAGAAAGATCTCAAAAATTCACCCTAACCATTTTTCAATGTGTAGAATCCAAAAATGGAATCCATTTTATGAAAATAATTTTCTAAATATGAGTAATTTAATTTTTAATTAAAGTCATAATTTACTTAAAAAATACAAATTTTAAAGCTTTTTTTCCAAGGAAAGGCATAACCTTGCGTCGGTCATCAGGGTCGGGATGGGCCCCCTTTTCTTTTTCTTTTTATTTATTTTCTATTTTTCTTCTCTTTTCTTATTTCACCCCTTCTTGCTTCATGTATACGCCCCTCCCTTGGGGGTCTTCAGCCGAGAGAGAGGAGAGGTAGATGGAGAGGGAGTGTGAGAGAAGAGAGAGAGAGAGAGAAGGTGGTGCTTCCGTAGAGCTTGGGTCATGCTAGATATTGTGTGACATCTACAGAGTGTGAATTGGATAAAATCTTCAGTGATTTCCACCCAGAGGTAGGACCTTTTTAATGTTTTCACCATAAATCATCATAGAGTATTTGTTTTTTATGTTTTGATCTTGTTTTTGGGTTGTTGGGGACCCCTAGAGGGTCAATTTGGTGAGTTGGGGGGGGGGGAATCAGGGTTTTATGAGGATCAGAGGGGTTTTCCATTCAAAAACCCTAATCACATAGAAAGTGGTTCTATGAACACACACCATGTGTTTTTTTGTTTAGGGAAGATATAATTTCTAAGAGTAAATTACATACACTTTAAGTACATGTAGTTTAGTAGTACTTGGCCATGTGGATGAGTACCTGGGCATGTAGAGCTTTGGGGATAACACACCATGTACTTGGAGTACATGCCGTTTAGTAGTACTTGGCCATGTAGCCAAGTACATGGGGAGAAAAACGTTTTGAGATTACACATCGTGTAGTGGTACATTCCATGTGGCCAAGTACTTGAGAAGACACCCCATGTGAGGGGGACATGGTCATGTAATAGTACACAGGTATACCCTGGGTGTGCCTTGTCCATGTATAAGTACATATCCAAGTGTACATTTGAGATTACACCCTATGTACTTTTTCCAGCAAGGGGGTTTGGGTTTCATTATGCCCTGGAGTCATAATTGGACATAAGAGGAGTCCATTATGAGTTTTTTTCCACATTGATCACGATGGTGGAATCCTTTTGGCATTTAGAGGCCTTCTTTATGGTGTTTTGGACCAAGAGAGTTTTTTGGGAGGATTCCTTTGAGGTTGTGGTTCTAGAGTCCATCTTGGGATGAGATGTGTGTTGTGAGGCCCGAGTGAGGGTGTATTCTTGTTGGTAACCTTGGATAAGGATGCTAAGTTAGTTTATTTGAGGTTTTATGAATAGATTTCGGAAGGCATGATCAAGTGGATTATTTGATGAGCTTATTTAGTTTGTTACTTGAACTGTAGTTCATTAGGATCCTTTAGGTTGTGATGATATCATAAGATATTGGGTATAGTTGTATGCTATTTGGTTATTTTGTGATAGGTACGAGGGACCTATTTTAGGAATTCCCTTCTAGGTGTAGAGTAGCTTGACATTTTCCTTTTAGGTGTGGGGTTTCTTGGGGTTTCCCTTTTGGGTGGTGTGGTTTGAGGTTACCCTTATGGGTGGGTGATATTTTGGCCATGAGTTATGAGACTGGATGTGGTTTATTTTAGTAGGATTTTCCTAAGGTTTGGTTCTTCTAGAGGATCCCCTGTAGGGTTTCCTTCTTGAGAAGAGGTTTTGGGGGTCGTGCGTAGGGTTTCCTTCTTGAGAAGAGGTTTTGGGGATCGTGCAGGGTGCCCATGCTTGTTGGCCATTGAGATGGTCGATGACGGTCTTAGCATCTTCAATTGGTGGGTTTGGGTGCATCCAACACTGGTTCTTGAGCTTGTGTATGACAACCGGGTCCCGGTGACAGCACAGCCACCCCGCCTTAACATGGCCGTCGGGTCCTGGCCCACCAGGTACCACCAGTTGCCCCACAGACATTTGGGGCCCACCCTAGGGTCCACCCACATGCCTGAACGGGTCATATGACTAATGATAGTCCCCAAATCCCAACACATGTCCTTTCCAGTGTGTTTTGTCCTCACTCACACACACCCTGAGAAACTTCCCAGGAGGTCACCCATACTGATTACTACTCCAGGCCAAGCACGCTTAACAGTGGAGTTCTAATCAGGTAGGCTCCCGAAAAGGAAGGTGCACCTTGTTGACATGAGTCATATCATTTAGTCATTTAACCCTTTATCATTTGGGGATGTTACAATCACCCCCCCTTTAGAGCACAACGCCCTCGTTGTGGGCCCTACATCTCAACCCAGGGAGTGCACCACACTTAAGGCTGGGAACCACCTCTGATACCAAATGTGACAACCGGGTCCCGGTGATAGCACAACCACCCTGCCTTAACATGGTCGTCGGGTCCTGGCCCACCAGGTACCACTAGTTTCCCCACAGACATTTGGGTCCCACCCTAGGGTCCACCCACATGTCTGAACGGGTCATCTGACTAATGACAGTCCCCACAGGCCAACACATGTCCTTTCCAGTGTGTTTTGTCCTCACTCACACACACCCTGAAAAACTTCCCAGGAGGTCACCCATCCTGATTACTACTCCAGGCCAAGCACGCTTAACTGTGGAGTTTTAATCAGGTAGGCTCCCGAAAAGGAAGGTGCACCTTGTTGACATGAGTCATATCATTTAGTCATTCAACCCTTTATCATTTGGGGATGTTAGATTGTGATCTTGAAGGTTTGAGGATTTTTTTATTCAGGACTAGATGAGTGATGAGAGATTTTGGATATTTCTAGACTAGGCATTGGCCCCGAGATAGTTATGGTTTCTCTCCTCTAAGGGTTATTGTGAGGTGATTCTATGGAGCTAATAAATAATCTGGATGAGCATATCTTCCATAGTTTAGTTGATTTCCTTGGAAAGGGTTAGTGGAATGTGGAGGCTATTGTGATCTTAAGGCACAATTTTTTATTTGGGTTTGGCCATGAATCATGAAGATGCACTTAAAGGTCATTACCACCCAGTTAGTTCTACATGACTTTTAGGACATGATAGTATCCTCCCGATGTCGACAGGGAGTCCTTGCCGCCAGTTCAGATAATTCCATTTGAGTCCTAGAGCCCGATAGATACGCTTCATTGTTTAGATGCCTAGTATGATATCCTAGGGCCTAACATCTATTCCTATCCTTTCATTTGACTTAGGAGCCCCCTTGATTAGGTGGACATGCTTGATGTTATGGTTATATGAGCAACGTTTCATAATTCCTCTGGCTGGGGCCAGAGTGATTGTGGATTTACCTCAGGTGGCAGGAAAGAACCCATGGTTGGCTATTTTAATTTTAGATAGTTCTTTTTTATTTTTATCAATATTTTATTTCCCTTTTTTATGATAGTATTATTCTTTGGTTTGGATAGGTATATCAGGTGTTGCATGAACATGTTATGACAACTAATGTTAGGACCACCATCGGGGGTGGCCCACTGAGATTTTTTTATCACCCCCTATATGTGCACCTCATTGTGTGTGAAGACCTTATGTCTACTTTTAGGTTGAGCATAGGATGCAATGGATTGGGTGAGTCCCAGTGTTTCATGATCAAACATGATATCTCGTGTGGATTCTAAGGTTTTTTCTAGAGCTGTTTAGCAGTTGTGGAGATTGAGTACGTGGGTTGGATCGGCGTAGTAGCATATCCTCGAGTATTTATTTTATTTTATTCTTCATATGTGGTCAGTCCAGTGGGAAACATGTGTCTTAATTCTTGGTCCTTGATTCTATATAAAACATTTCATTTATTATAGCTTTTTTTAGTTATTTATTAACTTATGCACATTATGAGGTTCATGGATGTGTATGTTCTTAGTTTAATTCCTCTATTACTATACTCTAATTTGAGGGAATAATCGCACCCCTATATTCTTATAGGACCACAACACTAGTCGGAAGCCTCTAGTGTACGAGGAGGCATGACCGAGGCCTTGTTTTGACCAGAATCAGATAATGGGTTGGGTCGACCTAGTCCAGTTCACAACAAAACGGTATCAGAGAAATTATTTTTTTCCTTGTCTTACCATTTGAGAGTGTTTATAGATAGGATGTCTAATAATGTGTTAGAACATGTGATGGATATCAGGCTAGTGCATCATGAACAATTTCTCTAGCGGGAAGTCTTGGTTACCAGGGTTATGGGATTACTATTCTTGGTTTTTGATATTTGAGTTGTCTGATTATCACCTTGAGTAATGAACTTGTGTTTGTGGGTTTTTTGATTTATGAGTTTTTTGGATATTGGACTGATGGAAAGATCCCATGTTAATGCATCATGATATCACCTAATATCCTTATGAAATTTTCCTGATTTATGTTTTTTTATTGATGATATATGTTCAGTTGTTTAAAGTGTCAACAATTGCTCATATTGTGTTTCCTCGTATAAGTACTTGGGGGAATTCTACTCATATGAACTACAAGTATTTTTCTTCTAATGATAGGTCTTGTGGATTTCATGGAGAGATGATATCTAGTGGTAGATATGCAGTCCCTATATTGGGGGATGTTTGGAAACCCTTATGGGTTGGTATATGATTTGGGATGCCTTACTGGTGGTGGTTGGATTGATGAAGGCAAGGATGCCTGAGATATGTTTGGATAGGGATCGAGTTTCCCTGAGGTTGTAGCTATAAAGACCCTGAAATTTCAAGGAAATTTTTTTCTTAAATACTTTTTAATTTTACGAGTCTGTGGTTTCTGACGGCACCTGATTCCGAGGTCCAGTGTGTCCGGAATCAATTTCTGAAGTTTTGTTCGGGCACGTTCAGTAAACGTACGTGTAGGTTTTTCTATATTTTGAACCGGTGCTCGGAATTGAAATCCGAGGGCACCGATGAACTCGCAGCGCCAGTATTCGCTTAAGGGGACCTTTACCGCAGTTGTGTTTTGTCGTATGTGGTTGTTAAAATTTGGGGATTCATTAAGAATTAAATAAAATTGTTGTGTTAAAATTTTATTTTAAGTGGAAGTTATTTCCTCCAAAGGGAAGTTAGAGGTGGGTCCCAAACCCCACCTAACTTCCCATGGGAGGATATAACTAAGGGTGGTGGGTCCCACACGATCCCCTAACTTATCACCTCCCCTCAACTCCCTTGAAACCCCTATTTAATTCCCCCTTAATTAATTCGACAACTCTCCCCTTAATTAATGTGATCTCTTCACCCCCTCTCTCCCATTAATTTTTTTGCCAACACTTTTGATTAATGAATTGAACCCTTAAATTAATTAATTAAAGTGTTTGAATTTTGAAAATTGATGTGTGAATAAAATAACAGCCTTAGCTATTATTTTAGTTTGGGCACTCGTTGTGTTGAGAGAATTTTGGGAGAGCTCTTGAGGAATAGAAGAATAGGGTTATTCTTTCGACGAAGAACGACGATCATCTCCTTCGATCTTTGGCCAAACCAAAGGAGAAGGAGCCACCCACAAGGAATGCCGACGACACGCCATCCTCGACCCCTTCTTCCCCGATGTCAACAAGTTGACACCGCCTCCCCGCGACTCCATCTACGAACGAACCTTATTTCAAGGTAGGGGGTTTGTTTCAATTTTAATTGTATAAAATTATTCTCCGTCCCTTGTTGAAAACATGTTTAATCTTTGGTCATATGATACCGCCTAACGTGGAGGTTGCTGGCCAAACAAACACGGCCCGACGTCCCTCCGTTGATTCTTGTTTTATTTCGATGGAGACGGTGACGAAAGAGGTGGCGACGACCGAAAAGGACCGCGACATCGGGTGCCGCGCGAAGAGGGAAAGACCGCGACCCGCAACCGCGAGCCACTCGGCCGACGAAGAACCGGCCAACTAAAACCGATCGGACCGAAGAGACCGCGGCGACACAAGGGGTGCTGCGCTGCAGAGGACCGCGGCCCGTGTTCCGCGGGCCGCTTCGGTGGCGAGCCGTCCAGCCACCTGCCGATCGGGTTGATGGAGGCCGCAGCACCCGCAGGTGCCGCGCGGAAGGACCGCGGCCCGCCCGTGCGGGCCGCTCGAGCTGGGAAGACCGGCCGGATAAGAGGGCGGCGCCGCTCGATGTCGCTGGTTTGGGAAAGCGGGGGCCGCTCCCCCCCGCACCGCTCGGCCACCCGGGCCGCGCCCCACTAGGCCGGACCACGCCCCACCGGGCCGGGCCACGCCCCATCGGGCCGGGCCGCATGCTTCACCGGGCCGATCCGACACTAGCCGGGTCTGTCACGACCCGCCCTCGGGGTCCGTGCCGTGACTACCCCAAGCCCGCCTTCCATAGGCCAGGGGCTGGCGACTAGCACCAAGGCGTAGATCCCAGCAAATTGGGAAGGCATTGCCTTTGAAAAGTAAACACACACCACAGAGTAAACAAGCGGAAAGTAAACACTAAGCAAGCAGAGTACAACTGAAGTGCGGAAAAGTAAATGGGCCAGAATACAAACCCAAACTGAAAGTAAAGTACAACTCGAAAAGGGAAAAACAGCAACTGAAAAGTAAAGGCCGCTACTCCGTGCTGTCCACTGGAAAATCCCACCTGAAGGGTGGGTACAGATAGCTCCTCTGCTCCACGGGTCCCACCGTCCGCTCCGTGCTCGTCCCGCCCAGTGGTCCACCTCCGGGTACCGTCCCGCTCCGCAAACCTCAGCTAAGGTCAACGCTGTCCGTCGTCTGCAACCAACACAACGTAGTGCGGGCGAAGCCCGTGCAGGGGTGAGTATAAGCTACTCAGTAGGGTCCCCGAGACCCCTGAAGGTCTCTCAAAATCCACAAAGGATAAACCACGAAGCAAAGTACAATCACGAAGTAACAACCAACACTGCTTAGGTATATGCCCATACATATACCTAAGTCATCAATTCAAATACGCTCCAACCTCCGAGCCCAAGTATAACTCAGTCCACGCAGGAAAGTATACGTATTCCACAAAGGAAAGTAACAGGATTCAGCTCACACAGGTACACTTCTTCAGGGACGATAAAGATGATCACTGATCCATCTAAGTCGTCGGACCCACGAAGGATCGTTAGGTAACTAACCCCCGCAAGACCCACACAGGATCGGGCTCACACAGAACCTGTAGGCGCTGGCTCACACAGAACCGCTGAGCGCAAGGACCCACACAGGATCGGGCTCACACAGAACCTGTAGCACTGATCCACGTAGGATCGCTGAGTGCTGTAGTCGTCGTCGTCGAATCCACACAGGATCTCTATACTGTCGTCGTCGAATCCACACAGGATCTCTGTACTGTCGTCGTCGCAGTCACAGTAGCAGTCGTAGCAGTAGAACAGTCGCAGCCAGCACTAGGGTTCCCGCACACAGCAAGCTCGTACGGAGGGTCCGCTCCACGAGCCGAGAGGCTGATACATCAACTGTCACGAAGACCGAAGTTGATGTATCCAAAAGTTCCGTATCGTCAACAGGAACTCAACGCAACAGACGGCGCGTCGATCGGACGCCCGGTCTGAGAGTTATTGGCATTTTTGTCTCCGGGGCCCGGTTGGTTTTTAAGGCAAAACCAACCCGACCGTACTCCACCTGCGTCCAAACCTCGGGCGGAGTATGCCAAAAGATCCGTCTCACTAAGAGGAACACTACGCGACTGACGGCACGTCAATCGGACGTCCGTAGCTCAAGATAAGAGCGTTTCCGCTCCGAAGGCCCGGTTGGTTTCGTGAACGAACCAACCCGGCCGAACTCAAAGTAAACCGAAACCTTGAGTGCGATATACCGAAACGACCGTCTCGATCCAAGGATCGCGTTGCCGCAGACGGTTCGTCATTCGGAGGTCCGAGGCTCAAGTTATGAGCCAAAAACCGAATCTGGTCCGAAACGGGGGGTCCGGGTCCGGAACGACCCGGCCCGACCCCCCCCCTTGGGTGGCGCGGCGGCCGGCGGCGGCGGCCGGCGGCGGCGGACGGCGGCGGCGGGCCACGTGGCGGCGGCGGGCCGCGTGGCGGCGGCGGCCGCGTGGCGCGGCGGCGGCGGGCCACGTGGCGGCGGCGGGCCGCGTGGCGGCGGCGGACCGCGTGGCGGCGGCGGCTGGCGGGCCGCGTGGCGGCGGCGGCTGGCGGGCCGCGTGGCGGCGGCGGGCGGCGGGCCGCGTGGCGGCGGCGGACCGCGGCGGGCCGCGGCGGCGGCGCTGGGCGCCGCACGTGGATCACGCGGGGGGCAATCAAGCCCCCCCTGCTTTGTGAGGGCGGCACGGCTTTGAGCCGTGCCTTTGCCCAAAAACGGCCCCCGCAAATGGGGGCCGGCTGGTCAAACCGGGGGGCTGTTGCCCCCCCCTCCTTAAATGAACCGCCCCCCCTCTTTAAGAGGGGGGTTTGAAGAGCCGGCCGGGGGTTTAAACCCCCGGTTTTTATGATATCCGGCCGGCCCGCTGGCCGGCCGGTTTTTACTAACGGGACCGGGAAATTCCGGTCCCGCCCTTGATTTCCGATACCGGCGGCACGGCCGCCGGTCTTTCCTTCCGCCGCGGCCCGGAACCGGCCGCGGTCTCCTCGTCTCACCGCGGCCCGGAACCGGCCGCGGTGTTCGTCGTCCGGCGCGGTGCGACGGCACCGCGCCCCTTTCTCCGTGCCAAGAATCCTCCCAACGCGGCGCGACGGCGTCGCGTTCTTGAAATCTCTCCTCGACGAAGCGCGACGGCGTTGCGGAAAAAATATCTGAACGTTCATCCGCGTGGTGCGACGGCACCACGTTACTTGTTTCCTCCAGCATGAACAACATGAACGATGGAGGGGGATTCGGCCGTGTTCGTGCGGTCCGGTCCCCCTCACGTTAAAGAAATAAAAACGGAACTTAAATAAAATAAGTCACACGTTAAGTCATGCTAAAATCCACGATTCAAGAAAGGAATAAAAAATAATCAATAAAGATCATCCCCTACCTCTGGTTTCAAGAACGAAGATCGTCAACGACCCGCGGAAGACGCGTCGCGGTGGTCGGCGTCACGGAAGAAGGACGTCGATGTCGTGAAGCGAGGATTCGAAGTTCTTTGACGACGATTTCGTCGCGGGAAAAGATGACGCGGAAGAAGACGTCGTCGGTGTCGCGGGTATGGCGTCGCGAAAGACGATTCCCGAGTACGTGGCGTTCTTCGTCGATGTTCGAAGGTTCTTCGCGTTCTTCAAGGAGGAAAAAGAAGTTCTTCAAAGTGTAGAACTCTTCCTCTCTCCAATCTCCACACAACACAGCAACCCCCAAAATAAAATAAGCTACCCTTATTTTATTTTCACTTTGCCCACCTTTCAAAAATTCAAAAGTTGAATTTATTACATTAATTAAAATCTTGAGTTGTCAAGAAATTAAATGGAAAGATAAGTTGGCAAGTTTTAATGTAGGGGAGAGTCACAAATTAAAGAGGGGGTTTAGAGGGGTTAGGGAATTTGAAAAGGTGGGGGGTTCGTGTGGGCCCCACCTCCCTCATAACCACACATGGGAAGTTGGGTGGTTGCGGGCCCCACCAACAACTTCCCATGAGAGAGTCTAACCACCTAGAATAAAATAAAATTCACACACAATTTTATTTTACTTATCTTTTAATCCCCAAAACTAACTTTCAACCCGCAACATACGCAACTCCCGAAAGGGTCTCTTTAAGCGAATATCGGCACTGCGAGTTCATCGGTGCCCTCGGATTTCAATTCCGAGCACCGGATCAAAAGTTAGGAAATCCCGCTCGTTCGTTCACTGAACGTACCCGAGCCAAACTTCGGAAATTAATTCCGGGCACTCCGGGCCTCGGAATCAGGTGCCGTCTGAAACCGCGCTCTTGTAAAAATCCAAAGAAAATTAAGAAAAAATTTCCCTTGAATTTTACGGTCTTTACATTACTCCCACCTCAGGGCTTTACGTCCCCGTAAAGATACAACAAAAACTAGGGGAACAAATGAGGGTACTGAGCACGCATCTGAGCCTCCCGCTCCCAAGTGCTCTCCTGGAGATTCCCGTGCTGCCATCTGATGCGCACAAGAGGAATCGATCGCCCACGTAGGACCCGCTCCTGTCGATCCTCTATCTCCACCGGGACCTCCGTAAAAGTCGCCCCATCGTCAACGTCAAGCTCCCCATGGTCAATGATGTGCGTCGGGTCGTGCACGTATCTCCTCAGCTGGGATACGTGAAAGACGTCGTGCACCCGGTGCAACTGAGGTGGTAGAGCCAGGCGATAAGCCACCTCGCCAATCCTGCTGAGAATCTGGAAAGGTCCGATGAAGCGCGGAGATAACTTGCCGCCTCGGCCAAATCTCCGAATACCACGTCGAGGTGAGACCCGCAAGAAGACGTGGTCGCCATCCTCGAACTCTAGTGGTCTCCGCCTCCTGTCAGCATATGACTTCTGCCGGCTCTGAGCTGTCCTCATCCGCTCCTGGATGACCTGGACCTTCTCTGTCGTGGCCTGGACCACCTCCGGTCCCACTAGTGCTGACTCCCCTGGGTCTGTCCAGCACAAAGGAGATCTACATGGTCGGCCGTACAACGCCTCGTACGGTGCCATCCCGATGGTGGAGTGGTAGCTGTTGTTGTATGCGAATTCCACCAAAGGTAGGTGGTCCTCCCAGCTACGACCAAAGTCAAGGACACATGCACGGAGCATGTCCTCGAGAGTCTGAATGGTCCTCTCCGTCTGACCATCCGTCTGAGGGTGAAAGGCTGTGCTCAGACGTAGCTGCGTCCCGAACGCCTCCTGTAACCCCTTCCAAAGCCGGGAAGTAAAGCGGGCATCTCGATCGGAAACGATAGATGATGGCACGCCGTGGAGCCGCACAATCTCCTGAACGTAGAGACGTCCCAAGCTCTCCACTGAGCCCTGCTCTCTGATGGGTAAGAAGTGTGCCGACTTGGTGAGTCGGTCTACAATCACCCAGATGGAGTCGTGACCTCTGGAAGTGCGTGGAAGTCCAGTCACGAAGTCCATAGATATGCTGTCCCACTTCCACTCCGGAACCTCCAAGGGCTGTACCAAGCCTGCTGGTACCTGATGCTCTGCCTTCACCTGCTGACAGGTAAGGCATCGAGAAACGAACTCTGCTACAGCTTTCTTCATGCCCGGCCACCAGTGCTGTCGTCTGAGGTCCTGGTACATCTTCGCCACTCCAGGATGTACCGCTAAAGGAGAAGTGTGAAACTCCCTCAGCACTTCCTCTCGCAATGTGACTGGTACCATGGCACGTCCTCTGAAAAGGATGTCGTGCTCTGCTCCAAGGGAGAAACCATCAGGTGCCTGTCCCGAGGATATCTGTGCACGCCGTGTCTCGCAATCAGTGTCCCCGCGCTGTGCCTCCCTGACTCGCTGCAGTAGTGGAGGAGTGACTGTGAGAGACTGTAGAAAGGCTGCTCCATCTCTATCCACGAAGGATATCTGCAAAGAGGCTAGCTGCTCCGTCGCCTCCTCAAGTAGTTGAATGCCCGTCCTCCTGCTGAGGGCATCAGCTACTACGTTCCCCTTCCCAGGAGTATAGACTATCTCAAAGTCATAGTCCTGGAGGAACTCGAGCCATCGTCGCTGTCTCAGGTTCAGGTCCTTCTGCGAGAAGATATACCTGAGACTCTGATGATCGGAAAAGACCGTAAAGCGCTCGCCCATCAGATAGTGTCGCCATGTCTTCAGAGCGAAGACCACTGCTGCTAACTCTAGGTCATGGGTAGCGTAGTTCTGCTCATGCGGCCTCAACTGACGTGATCCATAGGCGATCACGGCCCGCTCCTGCATCAGAACACATCCGAGTCCGGTCCCTGATGCATCGCAGTAGACTACGTACCCTACTCCCTCCTCAGGCAACCTCAAGATAGGTGCGCTAGTCAATCTCTGCCTCAGCTCCTCGAAGCTCTGCTGACAACTGTCTGACCACACGAAGGGTTTCCCCTTCTTCGTCAACGCTGTGAGTGATGCCGCAACTCTGGAGAAGTTCGGCACAAATCTCCGATAGTATCCAGCTAGTCCCAAGAAACTCCGAACCTCAGTCACGCTCCTGGGTGGCTCCCATGCTAACACAGCCTCAATCTTCGCGGAATCCACTGCAACTCCCGCCTCAGAGATAACGTGTCCCAAAAAGTGGACCTCACGTATCCAGAACTGGCACTTCGAGAGCTTACCATAAAGCTGGTGCTCTCGGAGTGTGTCAAGAACAACTCGCAAGTGATAGGCGTGCTCCTCCTCTGTCGTAGAGTAAATCAGAATGTCGTCGATGAAGACCACGACAAACCGATCGAGGTATGGCTGAAAGATCCTGTTCATGAGAGCCATGAACACTGCTGGAGCATTGGTTACACCGAAAGGCATAACCAAGAACTCATAGTGGCCATACCGACATCTGAAGGCCGTCTTCTGCACATCCTCGTCTCTGACTCTGAGCTGATGATAGCCTGACCTGAGGTCTATCTTCGAGAACCACCGTGCTCCCTTGAGCTGATCAAAGAGGTCATCAATCCTCGGTAGCGGATACTTGTTCCTCACTGTCACCTGGTTCAGGCGACGATAGTCAACACAAAGTCGCAAGCTTCCGTCCGCCTTCTTGGCGAACAATATCGGGGAAGCCCAGGGTGAAACACTGGGTCGGATGAATCCCTTGCCCTGCAAGTCCTCCAACTGTACCCGTAGCTCTCGAAGCTCGGCGGGGGCCATCCGATATGCTGGAGTGGATATCGGGGCTGTCCCGGGGTACAAGTCAATATAAAAGTCTACCTCTCTGCGAGGAGGTAGCCCTGGAACATCGTCGGGAAAAACGTCCGCATACTGATCCACCACTGCAGGAAAACCAGGACTCCGCACGTCAACTGCTCCAAGGATAAGGCTAGCCAACTGATGAGTGATGGGCTGTCCTCTCCTCCGCGGAAGTCCATCCTGTGCTGCTAAGGCTCCCTTCTCGCCGGTGAAGGTGAACCTGCTTCCGTCGGTGCGTACACATCGCACCTTGCGCCTAAAACAGTCAATCTGTGCATGGACCGTGGACAGCCAATCCATGCCCAAGATGACGTCGTAAGGCCTCGACGCTGCTACAAGAAGATCCCAGCCGAAGCTCTCGCCTTCTAGAGTAAGCTCACACTGCCGGCACCAGTGCGTGATCGTCGAGTCTGCTCCCGTAGGAGTCTCTAGCCGTAAGGATCGAGCCAACGGCTCTGTTGGAATCTCCGAGCTCCGAACAAGGGCAGCGGCTATGAAAGAATGACTCGCTCCTGTGTCTATAAGAACTGCAGCAAGGGTGGAATAGACACAGATAGTACCTCGAATCATCTCGGGTGCGCCGTGGTCGTAGGCCTCTGCTGCCTGGAGCTGTGCCTGTCGCTGCCCGCCAGCTCCCTGTGGTCGGGGTGGACCTCCTGGTGGTGGTGGTGGTAAAGCCTCAAAGCGTCGGCCACCACCAGCTGCTCGTCCAGCTCCTCTGCCTCGTCCGCCTCCTCCCTGCGGACCGCCACGGTCGACCCTCTGCCTCTGCCTCGGTGGTCCATCTACTGACTGCTGCTCCTCGGCACGGCGGGTCGGGCAGTCACGAGCCATGTGGCCCTGTCCGCCGCACGAGTAGCACTGCCTGCCTCTCGGAAGACTGGCTCCGCGCTGTGTGCCCCGCACTGCTGAGCCAGTGCCCTGAGATCGTCTGCCTGAAGGTCTGGTCTGTCTGGACCCCTGAGTCATCCGTCGACTGCCTGCTGCAGATGACTCTGCCACGTGCCGCCCTGCGGTGGGTCGCTGTGCTGGTGTAGACTCAGCAAGGAAGCTCTCGATCAGAAGAGCCCGCTCCAGTACTCCTGTCTGAGTCGGGATGCTGAGGGAGATCAGCGATGCCCTGATCTCGTGTCTCAAACCCTGCTCAAAGGTCCGGGCCCGGAAGAATGGGTCCCGTACCATGTCGGTCGAGTAGCGCGAGAGATCGGTAAATCTCGCCGAGTACTGGGCGACCGTCATGCTGCCCTGCCGCAGCTGTAGAAGCTCCTGGATACGCACCGCTCGAAGGGTGGCCGGGACGAACTCAGAGCGGAAGAGGCTCTCGAAGTCCGTCCAGAGTAGAGATGCCTCATCGTGCACCTGGAGCATCAGGCTCCACCATCGTCCTGCTGCTGCGTGTAGTAGGCTCGCAGCGAGGATCACCATGAGGTCTGCTGGTGTCCTCACTAGCCTAAACACTCGAACCACTGCCTCCAGCCAGTCCTCTGCTGCCTGGGGATCCGTCTCCCCGCGAAACCTGGGCGGTCGCTGTCGCTGAAACTCATGCAGTGCGCTGAGGCGACGTGCATCGTCAGCGGCTGCTGCTGGAAGCATCGGGGGCTCGGCGGGTAAAGCTACCGCCGGTGCCACTACTGGAAAAGGGCCCTGCACCGAGGCCTCGTCGCTCGGTGGGCTGTCGTCTCGCTCGACCATCGGAACCCTAGCTGGCTGTCGTCGTGGGGCCATCCTGAAAAGGAAACAGGTGCGCCACGGTTAGAACAGTATACCTGGTGAGCTGATATAAGTAATCACAAAGAAAACTTTGAAACACACACGCAATCAATGTTTTCGTGCATTAAGTCGGAAATCAGAAGTCAGGGTCCTGGTGTATGGATACGTCGGCCGCCGCACCAACACTGGACTCCCTGGACTGATATCCACACTCAATACGCTAAACATTATTGCTTCACATAGAAAAGATCAGAGTTCGCGGTAGAACCGAACTCCTCTGATACCAATTTGTCACGACCCGCCCTCGGGGTCCGTGCCGTGACTACCCCAAGCCCGCCTTCCATAGGCCAGGGGCTGGCGACTAGCACCAAGGCGTAGATCCCAGCAAATTGGGAAGGCATTGCCTTTGAAAAGTAAACACACACCACAGAGTAAACAAGCGGAAAGTAAACACTAAGCAAGCAGAGTACAACTGAAGTGCGGAAAAGTAAATGGGCCAGAATACAAACCCAAACTGAAAGTAAAGTACAACTCGAAAAGGGAAAAACAGCAACTGAAAAGTAAAGGCCGCTACTCCGTGCTGTCCACTGGAAAATCCCACCTGAAGGGTGGGTACAGATAGCTCCTCTGCTCCACGGGTCCCACCGTCCGCTCCGTGCTCGTCCCGCCCAGTGGTCCACCTCCGGGTACCGTCCCGCTCCGCAAACCTCAGCTAAGGTCAACGCTGTCCGTCGTCTGCAACCAACACAACGTAGTGCGGGCGAAGCCCGTGCAGGGGTGAGTATAAGCTACTCAGTAGGGTCCCCGAGACCCCTGAAGGTCTCTCAAAATCCACAAAGGATAAACCACGAAGCAAAGTACAATCACGAAGTAACAACCAACACTGCTTAGGTATATGCCCATACATATACCTAAGTCATCAATTCAAATACGCTCCAACCTCCGAGCCCAAGTATAACTCAGTCCACGCAGGAAAGTATACGTATTCCACAAAGGAAAGTAACAGGATTCAGCTCACACAGGTACACTTCTTCAGGGACGATAAAGATGATCACTGATCCATCTAAGTCGTCGGACCCACGAAGGATCGTTAGGTAACTAACCCCCGCAAGACCCACACAGGATCGGGCTCACACAGAACCTGTAGGCGCTGGCTCACACAGAACCGCTGAGCGCAAGGACCCACACAGGATCGGGCTCACACAGAACCTGTAGCACTGATCCACGTAGGATCGCTGAGTGCTGTAGTCGTCGTCGTCGAATCCACACAGGATCTCTATACTGTCGTCGTCGAATCCACACAGGATCTCTGTACTGTCGTCGTCGCAGTCACAGTAGCAGTCGTAGCAGTAGAACAGTCGCAGCCAGCACTAGGGTTCCCGCACACAGCAAGCTCGTACGGAGGGTCCGCTCCACGAGCCGAGAGGCTGATACATCAACTGTCACGAAGACCGAAGTTGATGTATCCAAAAGTTCCGTATCGTCAACAGGAACTCAACGCAACAGACGGCGCGTCGATCGGACGCCCGGTCTGAGAGTTATTGGCATTTTTGTCTCCGGGGCCCGGTTGGTTTTTAAGGCAAAACCAACCCGACCGTACTCCACCTGCGTCCAAACCTCGGGCGGAGTATGCCAAAAGATCCGTCTCACTAAGAGGAACACTACGCGACTGACGGCACGTCAATCGGACGTCCGTAGCTCAAGATAAGAGCGTTTCCGCTCCGAAGGCCCGGTTGGTTTCGTGAACGAACCAACCCGGCCGAACTCAAAGTAAACCGAAACCTTGAGTGCGATATACCGAAACGACCGTCTCGATCCAAGGATCGCGTTGCCGCAGACGGTTCGTCATTCGGAGGTCCGAGGCTCAAGTTATGAGCCAAAAACCGAATCTGGTCCGAAACGGGGGGTCCGGGTCCGGAACGACCCGGCCCGACCCCCCCCCTTGGGTGGCGCGGCGGCCGGCGGCGGCGGCCGGCGGCGGCGGACGGCGGCGGCGGGCCACGTGGCGGCGGCGGGCCGCGTGGCGGCGGCGGCCGCGTGGCGCGGCGGCGGCGGGCCACGTGGCGGCGGCGGGCCGCGTGGCGGCGGCGGACCGCGTGGCGGCGGCGGCTGGCGGGCCGCGTGGCGGCGGCGGCTGGCGGGCCGCGTGGCGGCGGCGGGCGGCGGGCCGCGTGGCGGCGGCGGACCGCGGCGGGCCGCGGCGGCGGCGCTGGGCGCCGCACGTGGATCACGCGGGGGGCAATCAAGCCCCCCCTGCTTTGTGAGGGCGGCACGGCTTTGAGCCGTGCCTTTGCCCAAAAACGGCCCCCGCAAATGGGGGCCGGCTGGTCAAACCGGGGGGCTGTTGCCCCCCCCTCCTTAAATGAACCGCCCCCCCTCTTTAAGAGGGGGGTTTGAAGAGCCGGCCGGGGGTTTAAACCCCCGGTTTTTATGATATCCGGCCGGCCCGCTGGCCGGCCGGTTTTTACTAACGGGACCGGGAAATTCCGGTCCCGCCCTTGATTTCCGATACCGGCGGCACGGCCGCCGGTCTTTCCTTCCGCCGCGGCCCGGAACCGGCCGCGGTCTCCTCGTCTCACCGCGGCCCGGAACCGGCCGCGGTGTTCGTCGTCCGGCGCGGTGCGACGGCACCGCGCCCCTTTCTCCGTGCCAAGAATCCTCCCAACGCGGCGCGACGGCGTCGCGTTCTTGAAATCTCTCCTCGACGAAGCGCGACGGCGTTGCGGAAAAAATATCTGAACGTTCATCCGCGTGGTGCGACGGCACCACGTTACTTGTTTCCTCCAGCATGAACAACATGAACGATGGAGGGGGATTCGGCCGTGTTCGTGCGGTCCGGTCCCCCTCACGTTAAAGAAATAAAAACGGAACTTAAATAAAATAAGTCACACGTTAAGTCATGCTAAAATCCACGATTCAAGAAAGGAATAAAAAATAATCAATAAAGATCATCCCCTACCTCTGGTTTCAAGAACGAAGATCGTCAACGACCCGCGGAAGACGCGTCGCGGTGGTCGGCGTCACGGAAGAAGGACGTCGATGTCGTGAAGCGAGGATTCGAAGTTCTTTGACGACGATTTCGTCGCGGGAAAAGATGACGCGGAAGAAGACGTCGTCGGTGTCGCGGGTATGGCGTCGCGAAAGACGATTCCCGAGTACGTGGCGTTCTTCGTCGATGTTCGAAGGTTCTTCGCGTTCTTCAAGGAGGAAAAAGAAGTTCTTCAAAGTGTAGAACTCTTCCTCTCTCCAATCTCCACACAACACAGCAACCCCCAAAATAAAATAAGCTACCCTTATTTTATTTTCACTTTGCCCACCTTTCAAAAATTCAAAAGTTGAATTTATTACATTAATTAAAATCTTGAGTTGTCAAGAAATTAAATGGAAAGATAAGTTGGCAAGTTTTAATGTAGGGGAGAGTCACAAATTAAAGAGGGGGTTTAGAGGGGTTAGGGAATTTGAAAAGGTGGGGGGTTCGTGTGGGCCCCACCTCCCTCATAACCACACATGGGAAGTTGGGTGGTTGCGGGCCCCACCAACAACTTCCCATGAGAGAGTCTAACCACCTAGAATAAAATAAAATTCACACACAATTTTATTTTACTTATCTTTTAATCCCCAAAACTAACTTTCAACCCGCAACATACGCAACTCCCGAAAGGGTCTCTTTAAGCGAATATCGGCACTGCGAGTTCATCGGTGCCCTCGGATTTCAATTCCGAGCACCGGATCAAAAGTTAGGAAATCCCGCTCGTTCGTTCACTGAACGTACCCGAGCCAAACTTCGGAAATTAATTCCGGGCACTCCGGGCCTCGGAATCAGGTGCCGTCTGAAACCGCGCTCTTGTAAAAATCCAAAGAAAATTAAGAAAAAATTTCCCTTGAATTTTACGGTCTTTACAGGGTCGGACCCTCCAAAATCGAGTCAACCCGACCCGCCAGCCCACTGGGCTTAACGGGCTGGGTTCGTTACGCTTAAATGTGAATAACTTCACGACCATGCGTCCGATCGATGCGCCATCTGCGGCCCTGAGATCTTCGTGATGAGGCGGTACTTTTTCGATACTCTAAGTGAGTTTTGGATGAATTTGGAAAATGGCCGGGTTTGGAATGAGCGTAATTTCAATCGGGCCCCCGGAACGGAAAAGCCAATAACTCTCAGACCGGGTGTCCGATTGACGCGCTGTCTATCGCATTGGGTTAATTTTGATGAGACTGAACTTCGGGATACATCAACTCAAGACTTCATGATAGTTGATGTATCAAACCCTTGGCTCAAGGAGTGGACCCTCCTGGAATCGAGCGTGCTGTGTGCGGGAACCCTAGAGCTGGCTGCGACTGCGATGACTTCCGTAATGGAATCCTCTGTGGGTTCGATGACGACGACTACCATACTGGAATAATCCATGGGTTCGACGATGATGAAAACTGTACTGGAATCCTCTGTGGGTTCGACAACAATGACTACTGTACTTGTATCCTAAGTGGGTCCGACAGTTTTACTTCTGTTCTAGTATCCTACGTGGGTCCGACAGAGTAGCTGGTCTAGTATCCTACGTGGGTCTGACAGCTTAGCTGATACAGTATCCTACGTTGGTCCGACAGCTTAGATGAATTAGTGACTACATCTGATCATCTCTATCTCTTTACGAAAGATGTATACCTGTGTGAGCTGAGTCTTGACTTTCAATCATTATCATCGATGTGATTGACTTCTTTCCTGTGTGGACTGGGTTGTGTTTGGGCTCGAGAGTTAGAGATGAACAGTGGTTGATAACTTAGGTATATGTATGGGAATATACCTAAGTAGAGTTGGTTGATACTTCGTGATTGTATCTTTCTTCTGTGGTTTATCCTTTGTGGATTCTAGGAGACCTTTGGGGGTCTCGGGGTCCCTACTGAGTATCATTATACTCACCCCTGCACAGGCTATGCCCGCACCTCATTGTGTTAGATGCAGATGGCATATAGCTTTGACGGAGGCAGAGAGCGAGCCAGGACTAGACGGTACCTGGAGGTGGACCATACGGCGAGACGGTACATGGAGCAGACCGATAGACGTGGAGTGCTGAGGTGGACATCTGTACCTACCCTTAAGGTAGGATACTCGACGGACATTCCAGGAGCTTCCCTTTTTAGCTGTTGTCCCTTTTTCAGTTGTACTTGTTTTCCGTTGTAACTGTACTTTACTGTTGGGCTTGTATTTATGGCCCCTTTACTTTCAGAACTACTTTTGTATGCAGTTTTCACTTAGTGCTTTGCTTCCATCTGACTCTATTTGTGTGTGTGTTACTACTATAAAGGTAATGCCTTCCCAGCTTAGGGATTTTTATGCCTTTGGTTCTAGTCGCCAGCCCCTGGCCTATGAAAGGTGGGCTTGGGGTAGTCACGGCATGGGCCCCGGGGGACGGGTCATGACAGTAGCAGCCCTGATAATTTCTATGGTTAGGTTGAGGTTTCATTAGGCTTGTAAAGTGAAATTCTAGGTGTTCTTATGGTCTTGTGTCTAGTTTTTGAGGGCATGTTTAGTTGGATGCCTGAATTTATAGGTTTTGGTTGTGCTTTTGGTAGTGCGGTGAGAGCATGGTTAGGTTTTCATAGATTTAGATCAAATACTGAGGAGAGGGTGGTCATTTGGTGGATCTTGGCATGAGGCATGTGATTTTTTAAGAATAGTGTTGAGGGTTATTTAGGTGGTTGGAATTGTCTTGTGCGATGATCATAGTTAGTGGTTTTAGGTGTGTTAGCCTAGGATCATTAGGTCTTGGCTTGTTTGAGCATGAGAGCCTGTGGGAGGTTTTTTTATAAAATCACTCTACCTTGAGGAGGAGGGTGGTATTTGGTGTGAATTTTCAAGAGTAATACTTATCGAGTGAAGGCATGTTCATGCTGGTTAGGACTAATTCCGATTGGTTTGTGAGGTTGGTGCTCGAGGAGTTGTGTAAGGGAAGCCTTATGGTAGGGAGTGCACCATAGGTTGTGGCTCTCATTTTAAGAGGTTCTTTGAGTGTGGGGATGTTTTTATTAGTGGTCTAGGAATGTGCAGTGGTTAGCATTCAGTGTTGCCACTCTGGTGTGAGTGGTTTGACCATGTCAAATCATTGTGTTCGATAGTGGACAGAGCATGGGCTGTGTAGTTAGTGTCAGGATAAGGGGAGATGATAAGGAAACTCCTATAGTGGGGAGTATTAGATCATTTGTAGTTGAATGTAAAAGGAACCATCCTTAAACATTACATAATCTTGAGTTTTAATCAATAATTTTATTTATTTCACTTTGATAATATTTTCAGGTTTATATTTTTATAGATTTATGCCATAACTCATACATTAAAAAACCATATAATATAAAGTGGACACTTCTAATCAGTATCCATTTTCCCACCATATATAACTTTTTAAAACAAAACATTTTTTTTTCATAAAAACTCTTTACTACTTTCAACTTGAATTCATACTTTACCTTATCCATCCTATGAAAAACATTTAAAAACATGGGATGAGCATACAAAATCTTAGTAAAGGATATAAAATAAAGGAAAACGTTTGTCTAATAAATTCATGAAACCCCATAAAATATTTACATTTACATAAATGTTCTTTGAGAAAAAGAAATAAAACATTTTCACATGAAACACACATGTTTTTCTCAAATAAATTCTTTAAAACCCATAACAAGAAATTAAAAAACCCTCCTCAGTAACTTAGAGCATCCCATTCATAATAAATTTTAAACCCATGTTATATGTAAGTGGATCCTAGTTAAATCCATAAGATAAACCCTTTAGTAACTCCCTCATTCTTTCTTTTTAAGACAAAGAACATTATCCAATGCATTGGAGCACTATTTGGGTGCACCCATCATTTAAGTTATAATGGGATCACCAGATGCTATCTGGGACACCCCATCATATAAGATGTATCAGGCTCACACAACACTATCTAGGATGCCCCATTATATAAGCTATAATGGGATCATAGGATTCTCTATGAGCTGCCCCATCATATAATTCTCAAGTACTATATCCGAAATAAAACATTTTATGCACGATTTTTTCTATTATAAAAAATAAGAAACATTCCTTTAAAATTATAAGCAAATAAATTTGTATATCAAAATACATTTTTCTTTTAAAAACCCATTTTAAAAATAAAAATAACTTTTTCTTTTAAAAACCATTTCAATATTGAAATACCCAAATAAAAGGGAAAAGAGTTTTTCTTTGAAGGAAAAAATGAAAGCCTGAAAATGAATCTAGAGATCAAATAATGTACATGATGGTAGAAATCTTGTTGTTTTCTTGTATGTTAAGAAAAGGAAATTCCTTTTATTGTTTTTCAAAACATTCTGTATAAAACACATAAAAATATTCCTTTTGAAAAAATTTGAAAACAAAGTAAAAAGAGACATAAAATGTACTGTATAAATATTTAACATCCATATAATTTTTTTTTCATAAAAACATTTTAAAAACATGGACATGTAATGTAAAGAGAGTTTGAAGAAAAACATTAAAAGAGTATTTTTGAAAGGAAAAGTACCTTATCACTTGGGAAACACTTGAATCATAATCCTTGTGAAAGATTAACATTAAACAAAAGTTTAAATACCATGATAATAGAGTAATTCATGATATAACATTTCAAAGGGTATTTATATACATCTATTAAAATAATATAGGCGCATAACATCAAAATATGTCTCAATGAAAGGAAATTGAGATGAAGTCCCTTACCTTGAGTTTAACTTGTCACGTGTGTCTTTATATTCCTGAATAATAAACTTATGTTAATTATTTTCTTGATTGAGAAACCTTTTTAAATTTATTATTACTTTTATTTCACTTATTAACAAGTTATATACAATTAATTAATCAATTAAGTTTAAATGGGATGTTTTGACCATATTCGACTTATTTTTCAAAAATGACTTTAGTAGGTCGACTATGGTCAAAGGGGTCATTATTTAAAAACATAAATAATAATAAAAATTAAATAATTATCATATTTATACATAAATTATACTTTTAAAACCAACCATTAATGATGTTTATGAAAAATTAACTAACGTTATGATCATGGAGATGGTAGGTCGTACATACGTATGAGTAACGTTTCCATTTTTTAATGATCATTATGGAAAAAATGTAAGTAATATTTTATATTTAAATAATTATAATTATATCATAAATAAAATAATATTTAATTATATATACTTATATATATCATTATTGTGATGTGGTGATGAAAAAAGAATAACATCGATTAAAGGAGGTAGTAGTCCACACATCCACAAACGACGTTATCATTTTTTATAGTGAGTGAAAAGACAAGAAATAAAAAGATATATTATATTTATAGAATTATGAATATGTAATTAATATCATAATTATTTAATTTATATAAAATATATTCATTATATTTTCCCTTATTACCTTCCATGTAATGCATTAGTGAAAAACAAATCACATCGCTTCGTGAAGCGGTAGTCCGCCATACACACGAGCAACGTTATCGTATCCCCTACAGAATGGAATGAAAAATGGTATATAAAATATAATGACCCTAGATTTATAATTATTTAATAAATATTATATATAAACTTTATATCCATCATTATACCCAACCATGAGAGGTGGTAATGAAAAAACGAATGACATCGTTTCATGAGGCAGTAGTCCTTCGTATACACAGATGATGATTTCATAACCCATTTAATGGAAGCATGTGTGGTTTTAGTTCATAAAAATAACATAAAAATATATCAGTATATGGAATATAATTAGTTTATTATATCATTATGGTATAATAATAATTAAAGGGGGTGGAGGAAAGAATAAAATAAAAATGCTCTTTGGAGAATATTACCTCTTCTTCAGGTAACTCAGTTTGGTTTGCACCAAAGGACTTCATTGGTTGGATTTATGACAAAAATATGGATTCTAGGATGATAGTATGGAAGTGTAGAATTTATTTGTGAATTAATTGTCCTAATAATTTATCTCTAAGGTGTAAATAGAGGAGGAGAAGGGGTAGCCTTTTATAAGTGAGGTGAGTGGCACACTTGCAATTTTTTTGAAAGAGTGAATTCTTCCCACATTTTTTTCATGTCACCAGGCCCCAATATTGGTAAATTATCTATAATATAAAGTATAAGGTCAAAATATGTCCATAAAACAGGTTTTTTAAAAGTCTTGGGTCTTTTTTACACCATATATTCTAAGTTTAACCATTAAGTAAATTTGTTTTTACCTTAACCGCTATAATTAATTTTAATTTTTTTCACTGATAACTTTGGTAAAAAATTAAGTTGAAATTAATAGGTAATAATAATAATAATTATTATAAATATTGAATATATTTTTCTAAATTGAATATACATAAGTGAAAAAATTTAATTTAATATTAATCCTGCAGATGCGACGAGACATCGAGTTTTTAAGAAGAATATTTTTCTAGAAAAAGTTGATTCGATATTAAATTGATTAATACTAATAATAATTATATGAAAATAAATTAATATTTAATGATATATGATATATAAATTTAAATTAAAAATTCCCCATTAGCGATTATTTTAATTAATTAAAAAGGAGAAACATTATGTATTTTAAAACAGTTTTTAGAAAAACCCATTTTTAAACCCAAAAACAAACTTATACTAAAAACCAATTTAAAGTTAATTAAAAAGTAATTAATTGGATTAAATATCAATAAATAATAATTTTATTACTTTAAAAAATATTCTAAACATATTAATACTTTTAATTTACTTAATTTATTAAAAATAAATGTCTTTTTACAAAAAATTTTATTTTTCACTATTCACTTAAAAATCAATATTTTCTAAAAAATCCCAAAATTTAACCCAATGTAAATATTGATATTCTTATTTAAAAAATGATATTAATTTTATCAAATTCAAATACTAAAATTTATAAATTAATCTTTTAAATTAAACCTTTTAAGAAAAGAGTTTAGTTAAACTATTACCTAGTTGATTTAAAAATTACTTAATATTTTTATAATTAATATAACCATATAATTCATATTAATAAATATGAAAATAATTTATTATATAATTAAATGGGTTTTTACATCATTCACCCTTTTATAAATTACATTCTTGAAATTTTATTCACTTATTAAACAAGGGAGGATATCTTTCCCTCATAGCATTTTTAGATTCCCATGTTGCCTCTTCAATTATATGTTTTTTCCATAAAATATTAACTTGGTGAATCAAATTATTCTACAAAACTGGATCTCTATGATCAAGAATATGATCCGGTTATTCCTCATAATAAATAGTCTCTTCCAATTGAACTACTTTTGGGCTAAAAACATTAAATGATTCTGGCACATATTTCCTTAACATTGAAACATGAAATACATTGTGTACTTAAGATAAACTCAGAAGTAAGGACACTTTGTAAGAAATTGATGAAAATTTCTCCAAGATTTAATATGGTACAGTGAACCATGGGCTTATATTTCCCTTTTTACCAAAATTTAGAACACTTTTCCGTGGATAAATTTTGAGAAATACATGATCTTCTACATCGAAATAAAGATCTTTCCTCCGGTTATCCGTATAACTTTTCTGCCTGCTCTGAGATGTCCTCATATTTCCCTAAATCAACTACAACTTCTCAACCATTTCCTCTACCAACTATGGTCCCATAAAATTCATTTCTCATAATTCACCCCAAAATGCTGGTGTCTAACACTTCTTTCTATATAATGTCTCAAATGATGCCATCTGTATACTGGAATGAAAACTATTATTATAAAAAAACTAAACCAAAGAAAGATATTGATCCCAATTTCCCTAGTAATCTATTGAACATGAATTAAGAATTAATTCCATGGTATGAATTATCTTCTCAGACATCCCACTAGATTGAGAATTTAAATCTATAATAACCCAAGACTTTACCATATTTTCTTTTTAGAATAAATTTAATACACACAACACCTGATTTAAACAAAACAATACTTAGTCACATTTTGCATGGTCAATTAAATTATAACACTTTTAGAGAGTTTATATAGTAAAATTATATGTTAAATATATCCAACCAAATATTTTTAAAGTCTTCTAATATATATTATATAGGCATAAGATAAGAATAAACCCAATATTACACATAAAATACTATATTTTTATTAAAAGTAGTTTTGCCTCCTTTTAATGAAGAACCAATTCTAAATTCAAAATTTGACCCTTTTATAAATTTAATATGTTAAAATAAATGTATTCTTTGAAATATAAACATAAAAATTAGGTTAGAGTGAAATTTTGGTATTTTTCGGCGAAGATTCATTTTTAATGAATAGTGAAAAATACTAAAATTTAATTCAAAACTAACTTTTCATCTAATTTATTTATATGGTTAAATTATAATTTTAATTGGTTTTAAAGTTTTATTATATTATATTTTTATTAATTAATCTAATTTATTTTATTATAATCAATTTCACTTTGAAATTGACTATTAAAACATAGCCAACTTTTGGACATTTTTACCTTAAAAACCCGCATTATCGTCCTGTCTGTGGGATTAAATTTAAATTAATTTCTGACACTTATGTGATTGGAATTTGGAAAAATGGATTCCATATTTGGAATCATCATAATTTATAATTTCTAATAAGTTGAAACTAGTTTTTTACAAAAAATATTAGTGAAGGTAATTAAAATTAATTACAATTATTAAGGAAAAATTAAGCTTAATAAAGGACTAAACCTTTAACTTAAGAGCCCAAATGACCTAGAAACTTGTCCCACACCTATTTTATGGACATATATCGGCCATAAAATTTCCATTATTTAGTTTTTTTGGTTTTTTTATCAATTTTTTAGGTAAGAAAATATGTACACCTAACTCGTTTCCAAAAAATCCAAGTGATTCCTTTTCCTTCCCTATAAAGGTTACCACCTCTCCCAATTCCTCACACCTATAAAAACACTTAGGTTCATCCAATATATACCCATATATATTCACAAAATTCCTCCCCTAGACCTTTAATCCTCCAATTGGTCATAAATCCTTCCAAGGAATCCTTTTGGTACAAACCAAAAGAAGTTACTCGATTAAGAGGTCACATCTTCTCTAAAGCTCTCTAATTTAATTTCCATTATCCACAACCTAAAATATATTTATTACATGATTATATAAAAAAAATATAATAAATATACTAGTATGTTTTTATGTAAAGGTTTCTACCTACACTTACACACACCTCCATCTAATGGATAATGAACATACTGTTTCAGTGTTTGATGAACTACTACCTCACGAAATGATGATTGTACATTTTTCCTTTACCACCTTTCATGGTGTCCATTATGATGGAAACTATATTTATATATGTTATATATGGTATTTATAAATTCTTTATACTTCTATAATTTTTATTTATATCATACCTTTAATACTTCCCATTTTGCGTTATTATGGTAACATCATTTGAGGAAGTGTGGACTACCGCTCCCTCAAAGTGATGTGATTCATTCACACTATACATGGAAAATGTTAAGGATGATTTTAATAAACCTATATAACATATATAACATATATATGATACTAGAATTATAATATACATATGTATCATTTATTTTTCATTCTTTTAATATGATAAGGAAATGAAAGTAGCGTTAATGCATACGTACGACCTACCGTATCAATGAACAGTGCACTTCATTTATTATCTAAAAATATTATGGAATATTATAAATATATATTTAATAAATATATAACATAATTAAATCATGGTTTACATTCTTGAGATGATAAAATCATGATCTAATAAATAATAACAATATGTAACAAGTCAAAACATACTTGAGAAAACTAGGCAATTAACACCTGAAATAACTAAAATAATGAAAGAGTATTAACAAAAGGGAAATAAAATATTATAAGAAGTTAATATATGATATTATAATAATGATAATGGTTTTTTATAAGTTAGTAACATATTTTAAACCCTTATAAAGAAGTATAAAGACCACACAAAAAAGTAAAGTTATGGTAAGGGATTTCCTCTCAATTTACTTTCCATTGAGACTTATTTTTGCTATGAACCAATTCACTTTTATTTTTTGTATATAATTCCATTTGAAATGTTATATCATGAATGGAATTATTCTCATGATATTATAATTTTCATTTAATTCATTGGAAATTATGATTTAAATGTTTCAATGTGGTATGGGACACATTGGAATATTTAAATATTATTTTTCCTCAAGAATGTTTTAATGTCAAAAACCCTTGTTGTTACTTATCCTCCTATGAGGTATTATTTATAAATCCATATTATTCATTCAATATGGATATTTTATAAGGAATATTATTTATTTGATATATGAGGAATGATTTGGACTGGTACGACATAAGTAAGGCCCGATTATCGATATCCCCTAAATGCATCAGTAGTCTCATGAGATGAATCATTTAGACAAATCAAATGAGTTTTTACCCTATATATTATAAACCGTCTTGTGAAAGGTCTTGATGATAAAGGTACCATGTACCTAGGAAACATGTCATCCAATAATTAAGCATTTCCCTCATTTATATTCAGTTATTATTCATCCATGAGATTTTGAATCGACATATCTATGGATAAATTTCATTCTTAGTTTATTGGTTTAGATATAATGAGTTTCAGTTTATTACCTTGCCATATTGATATTTCCTTATCTAGTTATTTGAATGTAATGTGTTATCAGTTATTTACCTTTCCATGTTAATTTATTCTCATTGATTCATTATTTCTTCTACTTTACTTACCCTTACTGAGCATTTGAGCTCACCCTTATTATATTTACTTTCCCTAGGTTATGAAGAAGAAATATTTGAATAAGCATTCAAGGATGCTGTTTATTTATTTTTATTATGTATCATGTTTTTATTTCCTATTTTACAATGTATTATGGGTATTTTGTATATAATATAGTTTTACAAGACTACTAAACTGATCGATCCTTTGGAATTTGATTCCTTATAATCATTCCAATGTAATAAAATAGTGTACTAGCCCCGAGATTTTGGGGTTGGGGAATTACAAAACCTGTACTAAAATTTAATTCACTACCTAATGAATTCTAAAGTCCTTTCCAAAAATTATATGTGAACATGAGATCAAAGTCTTACATAATTGAGAGAGGAACTCCATGTAACCTAAAAATATCCTATAGATATATTTGAGAAAGTGGATCTTAAGACATTGTATATAGAATGGGAAGGAAATGTGCATATTTAGTTAATCGATCAATAATAATCGAAAAAAATTCTTACCTCCTGATTTCCTTGGAAATACCACCATGAAATCCATGGATATATTTTTCAATTTCCACTCTGGAATTGGAAAAGGTTGAAGAATCCCCTTCTATAATTATCATTTGAATTAAAAAAAAATAATAATTCAAACACTTATGGTGAAGTAAACAATATCTATTTTCATTCCATACCACCAGTAATACTCCTGAAGGGATCTATACATCTTGGTGCTACCCAGATGAATAGAAAACAAATAACCATGAGATTCACTCAATAACACTCTCTTCAATTGGGAATCACAAGGCACACATAGTCTTTTTATAAATCATAAAAAATTATTCATAAATATTAAAATCAGACAACTTACCATTATTAATGGATTCTACATTTTCTTAAAAATATTGATCCGCTTTCCAAGATTTCTTATCTATTTTTGACAAAGTTGACAGCACTGAAACCTGAAAAAAACAGAGGATATCCCTATATCTACAACTTATATGCCAAAATTTATCAAATCATTAACCAAAAGGCCACGTTCTAAACCCAACAAGGTTAATATAGCATTATTTTTTTAACTCAAAGCATTAGAAAATTTGTTTTCTTTTCTAGTATGAAAATGAATCGTGCAATAATAATCCTCGATCAGTTCTAGACATCTCCTTTGTCTCATGTTCAATTTTTTCTAAGTGAATATTTACTTCAAACTTTTGTAATCATTATATATTTCACACTTTAATCTATATAAATGATTCCTCTAAATTTTTAAAGCAAAAACCATAGAAGTTAATTACAAATCACATGTAGGGTAATTTAACTCATGAGGTTTCAATTTATATGAAGCATAAGAAATTACCTGTTCATTCTGTATTAGGACACAACCAAGTCCTTTCATTAAATCATTACTATAGATGAAAAATTCACCATTTATAGAAAGTAGGGCCAAAACTAGAGCATTCACCAATCTTCTTTTTAGTTCCTAAAAATAATTATCACAATTTTTATATATATGAATTTAACTCATTTTAGAGTTAAATTAGTTAGTGGGATAGACAATTGAGAAAATTTTTCAATAAACTATTGGTAGTAACCCACTAATCAAAGAAAACTATGAATCTATGTGACATTTGTGGGTCTTGTCCATTCTTCAACAACTTTTTTTAGTAGAGTTAAAAATTATGCCATATTTAGAAATAGTATGTCCAAGGAAAGAAATGTTTGGAAACCAAAATTTACACTTGCTAAATTTACCATACAGTTTCTTTTCTTTTAATCTTTGAGAAACAACCCTTTGTGTATTTTATGTTCCTGTTGACTTTTAGAATATACCAAAATGTAATCAATAAACACAACCAAAAACTTGTCCAATAACTCATGAAAAATTATATTCATAAGGTTCATAAATATAGTAGGTGCATTAGATAACCCAAATGGCATAACTATAAAATCATAGTGCCCATATCTAGTCCAAAACGCAGTCCTTTGTATATATTCTTCCTTCACTTTCAACTGATGGTACCCCGAAATTAGGTCAACCTTTGAAAATTACTAATCTCCCGGGAACTAATCAAATAAATCATTTATACAAGGGAGAATATTCTTTATTAATAGTGATTTTATTCAAGTCTCTATAATCAATGAAAAGTATCATTGAATCATATTTATTTTTAACAAACAAAACATGAGCACCCCATGGTGAAGTGCTAGGTCAGATGAAAACTTTATCTAATAACTCATGTAATTTATTTTTCAATTATAAAAGTTTCAATTGAGCCATTAGATAAGGGGGTTTAGAAATAAGATTAATATGGGGTACTAAGTCAACAGTAAACTCAAACTCCCGACCATGAATAAAACTAGAAAAATAATCAGGAAATACATCCATGTATTCATTTACTATTTACACATCACTAATTTGAACGTTTTTTTTATTTTCAACAATATGATCTAGGTAACTTCCATCACCATATATAATAAATTTCTCATCTTCTTGATAAGTTATCAAAGGCATGAAATCACTGAACACAACTTTATTAGATCTACAATCTATCTTAGCATGATAAACTGAAATCCAATCCATACCAAGAATGATATCAAACTATACTATGGTTAGTTCAATAAGATTTGTAAGAAATACCATCCCACTGATGACAATAAGAATATTCTTATAATTATTGGTTTCTTTAATACTTATACATCGAGTTTTCACCAAAAATTCTATCTTTATTTCATGAGGTGATATTCCCAATTTACTTGAGAATTTCTCATAAAAGAAATAATGTGAAGATCCATAATTAAACAAGGTATTGGAATAATTTTAATATACAAGTAACATACCTGCAACCACTTAATTTGATGGCCAAACATCAATTATAGTAGTAGAAAATGAATTTTATATACCTTTTTGTTTTTGATCATGATGATTTCCATTCTATGTAACTAACTTATAACACATGTTATCATAATGACCAAACTCATTACAACTAAAAAACCTCACCGTTGGATGGATACCGGTTACCCCATTATTTGGTTGTTTATGACTCTTTTATTTATAGTCACAAACTTGTTATCAAACTAACCACACTGGAAACACTTCAAATATCCTATCAAATATTCCTTAAAATTTCATTTTATACACTTGGAACATTTTGGAGGCTTACCTCCAAACTTTTTATCTGGTTGTTTCTCCATTTCCTACCACCTTGTCCTTTTCTTACTATTCTCATCCTGGGGAATATATGCGTTAGAAAACTTCATCTCAACTTTCTCAGCATAAAAAACCATTTTCTCATAACTTTTAAATTATTATTCAGAAAATTCTCTTAATAAACTCGGTTTCAACCCAAAGTAAAATATATTAATTTTAATTTCAGTATCCTGAATAAAATCTGGCATATACCTAGGAAATATTATGAATTTCGATTCATATGAAGCTATAGAATATTCATCTTTCTACCTCAATTATAGGAATTGTTTTTCTATCTGGAGTCGAACAACCCTAGGGAAATATTTATCAAGGAAAATATCCTTGAATTTTTCTCATTTCTTGCTATCAAGATCATATTTCTCTCTAGTATTCTTAACCTAATACCACCATCGATCAACTTCACCTTCAAAATGATAAAGGACAAGAGTTACCTTTTAGAATTATGAACATCCCATGACATCAAATATCTTCTCCAGGGATTTAATCCACCCTTCAGCTATTAAGGGGTTAGATGATCCACTGAAATATGAGGGATGTTGCCTCATGAAATACTCTAAAATAGACATGTTTCTTCATGGTAGATCGAGTTCCTCTTTAACATGGATACCACCACCATTTATATCTTGTGTCAACTGAGCCATCACTATAAAAAATTGTTCTGTTTTGATTCTATCCATCTTAGGATGTTGATTTTTAAGGATATTTTCCTCTTAGTTACTTCCCACTACATATTCCTATTTCCTTTGAAAAAAATATTCTGAATAGAAATATTTTATACAAAGAAATAAGGTAATATTTAAATTATATATCATTTTAACTTAACCATAATGTTAAATATTTCAAGGAAAATTTATTAGAATTGTCCTAACTTATAAATTTATTTAACCCATCCTTTGACACCAACTATAAGGAATTATCCTTAAACATTACATAATCTTGATTTTTAGTCAAGAATTTACTTTCTTTTACTTTGATGATCTTTTCAGGTTTATATTTTTAGATAAATAGACCATAACTCATACATTACAAAACCATATAATACAAAGTTTATAGTTCCAACCAGTATCTATTTTTCCAAATATATAAAACTTTTTAAAACAAAACATTATTTATTTCATGAAAACTATTCATGAATTTCAACTTGAATTCATCTTTTCCCTTACCATCCTATAATTTTTTTTAAAATGTGGGATGAGAACCAAAATATCAGTAAGGGATATAAAAGAAAGAAAATCATTATTCTAGTGAAAACATAGAAACCCATAAACTATTTACCGTTACATCAATATTCTTTGAGCAAAAAAAAAAAAAAATTTTTGCATGGAACACACAATTTTTTATCAAAGAAATAATTTAAAGTCCATAGTAAGAAATTAAAAAACCTTATCAGTAACTCAGAGCATTACATTCATAATCTATTTTAAACTGATTTCAAAAGTAACTAGATCCTAGTTAAATCCATAAGAGAAACCCTTTGGTAACTCTCTCCTTCTTGATTGTTAAGATAAGAACATTACCCAATTATTTGGAGTGTTATCTGGGTGCACCCACTATTTAATCTATAAGAGGCTCACCCAATGCTATTTGGATTTCCCCATCATATAAGATATAATAGTCTCACCCAACACTATCTGGGCCACCTCGTCATTTTAGCTGTAACAGGCTCATCCGATGTTATCTGAGCCACCCCATCGTATAATGTTCAAGTACCATATCATGAATAAAAATATTTTATGATTGAATTTTTCTATCATAAAAAATATGAAAAACTCCTTTAAACTTATATGGAAATCACATTTTAATATCAAAATACCCCTTTCTTTTAAAATCACATTTTCAAATTAAAAATACATTTCTCTTTTTAAAAACCATTTTCAATACCAAAATACTAAAATAAAAGGTAATTTTTTTTAATTGAAAGAAAACATGAAAGGTTTCAAAGGAATCTGGAAATAAAATAATGGTCATGATGGTGGAAATTTCATTGTTGCTATGTATGTTAAGAATATGACATTCCTTTTTTCATTTTTTAAAACATTCGATATAAAACTCATAAAAATATTCCTTTTGAAAAACTTTGAAAATAAAGTAAAAAGTGAAATAAAATATAATTTATAAATCTTTTATTTCTATATAAAAATTTCCATATTTTTTTAAAAAGTACATGGAATAGAAAATGAGTTCAAAGGAAAAACATTAAAAGATGATTTTTTAAAGGAAAGGTCCTTTATCACTTGGGAAACACTTAAATCATAAGCCTCATGAAAGATTAACGTTAAAAAAGCTTTAAACACCATAATAGAGAAAATAATGATATAAAAAGTCAAATGGGGCTGTATATACACCTCTTAAAATAATATTGGTGTGTAACCTCAAAATATTATTTAAATAAAGGAAATTGAGACCAAGTCCCTTACCTTGAGTCTGACTTGTCACATGTGTCATTATATTTTTGAATAATAAAATTATGTTAATTATTTACTTTATTGAAAACCTTTTTAAAGTTTATTTTTAATTTTATTTCACTTATTAATAATTTATATACAATTATATAATCAATTAATTTTAAGTCAAATGTTTTAACCATATTCAGATTATGTGTCAAAAAAAAAAACTTTGGTAGGTCGACTATGGTCAAAGGGGTCATTATTTAAATATCTCCATAATAATAATCATGATATAATTATCATATTTATACATCAATTATACTTTAAAAACTAATAATGAAATATTGTTATGAAATATGAACTGACGTTACGATCATGGAGATGGTAGGCTGTACGTACATATGAGCAACATTTCCATTTTTCAATGATCATTATGGAAAGAAGGAAATTAATATTTTATATTTAAATAATGATAATTATATCATATATACTATAATATTTAATTATATTTATTATTTATATAATTCTTGTGATGTGGTTATGAAAAAGGAATCACATCGCTTTGAGGAGGCGGTAGTCTACATATCCACAAATGACGTTATCATTTTTTCCAACGAGTGAAAAGGTAATAAATAAAAAGATATATTATATTTAAATAATTATAAATATGTCATTTATATCATAAATATGTCATTTATATTACATATATTTATTATATTTACCCTTATTACCTTCCATGTAATGCATTAGTGAAAAACAAATCACATCGCTTCGCAAAGCGGTAATCTTTCATACACACAAGCGACGTTATCATATCCCATAAAAAATGGAATGAAAAATGGTATATATTAAATAATGACTCCATATGTATAATTATTTTATAAATATCATATAGAAACTTTAGATCCATCATCATACCCAACCGTGAGAGGTTGTAATAAAAAAATGAATGACATTGTTTCTTGAGGCGGTAGTCCACTGTACCCACGAATGATGATTTAATAACCCATTTTATGGAAGTTTGTGTGGTTATAGGTAGTAAAATTAGAATAAAAAATATTAGTATTTGTAATATACTTGTGTTATTATATAATCATGGTATAAGAACAATTTATGGGGGTGGAGGAAAAAATAAAATAAAAACGCTCATGGGAGAACATTACATCTTCTTCGGGTAACTCCTTTTGGATGGATTTATAAAAAAATATGGATTATAGTATGATATTAGGAAATTTTATAAGTGATTTGGGTAGGTATTGTCTGAACCAGTTGGTTTTGAAGGTGTGAAGAGAGGAGGAGAGTGGGTGTTCTTTTATAAGTGAGGTGAGTGATACACTTGTAATTGTTTTGAAAGAGTGAATTCCACCCACATTTTCTTCATGTCACCAGGACCTAATAATGGTTTATTATCTATAATTTAAGGTATAAGGTACAAATATGTCTATAAAATGGTTTTTTATAAGTTTTGGGTCATTTTTACACCTTATATTCTAAGTTTAACCACTAAGTAAACTCATTTTTACCTTAATCACATTAATTAATTTTAATTATTTTCACTAATCAATTTGGTCAAAAATTAAGTTAAAATTATTAGATAATAAAAATTATTCTAATTATAAATATTCAATCTATTTTTACAACTTCAATTTATATAATTGGGAAAATTTAATTTAATATTAATCTCGCAGACACGGCGAGATAATGAGTTTTTAAGAAGAGTATTTTTTTAGAAAAAGATGATTCTATATTAACTCTATGACTAATAAAAATCATTGTATGAAAATAAATCATTATATAATGATATAAAATCTATAAATTTCATTTAAAACATTACCCATTAGTTATTATTCTAATTAATTAAAAAGGATAAACATTATGCAATTTTAAACAGTTTTTAGAAAAACCCATTTTAAACCCAAAAAAAAACTTATATTAAACCAATATAGTGTTGATTCAAAAGTAATTATATGGATTAAATATAACCAAATAATACTTAGGTTAATTCAAAACATATTCAAAAAATATTTATACATTTAAATTAATTAATTTAATAAAAATAAACGAATTTTTACAAAAAATCAGTATTTTTCACTATTCACTAAAAAATTAATATTTTCTGAAAAATAAAAAAATTTCACCCAAATTAAATTTTGATTTTATTATTTAAACAATTATATCCATTTTATCAAATTAAAATTATAAAATTTAAAAATTAATCTTTTAAATAAAACCTTATAAGAAAATAGTTTAGTTAAACTATTTTATTTTTGATTAAAAAATTACTTAATATTTTTATTACTAATATAACTATCTAATTAATATTAATAAATATGAAAAATATTTATTTTATCATTACCTAGGTTGTTATATAATGTCACTTTTTTTGGGAGATTTGTGAGCGATGTGAGACCAATCAGTGGATGGTCGTGTTTGTATTGCAAGCACCAGTGTTTAAGGTGAATCTTGGTAACTGGTTGAACACCAAGGCTTCTCAGGGGTGAGAATAATATATGGTGGGGATATTTTCATGAACCATGTCATGACAGTTTAATAAAAATAGTGGAAATTTTAATTTTTTCTATCAGGTAGTTTTCGAAGAAAAAATGGTAATGTCTCCTGTTGTGAGATCTCAGATTATTTTTATGACCACTCTAGTGGTCCTATAATAGGGTGTTTACCCTAGGATAGTAGTTTGATGTAATTCCCTACTTTATTTTTTATTTTTTTAGGAATATTTAATATTTAATTAATTAAATATTATTTATTTGCACATGTTCATTCAGTGATATCTTTTGTTTGGAGCATCATATTGGAATTATAACATTTTGGTTGAGTCCAAATTGGGGATTTTTTCTTACGTTAGACATAACCTTATGTCGGTCTTAGGGGTTGGGTTGGCCCCCTTTTCTTCTCTTTATTTTTTCCCTTTTCTTTCTTTTCTCCTTTTCTTCTCTTTTCTTCTTTTACCGCCTTTTTCTTTATACTTATACCCCTACCATGGTGGTCTTTAGCCAAGAGATAGAAGAGGGAGATGGAGTGGGAGATACGAGAGAGAGAGAGAGAGAGGGTGAAGAAGGTTCCACTGTGGACCTCAGGTCACATCGGATCATCATGCGGTAACTACAAATCATGAATTGGATAAAAGCATAAGTTGTTTCCACACGAAGGGAGGAACTTTTTAATATTTTCACCATAAATCTTCATAGAGTAGATTTTTTGAGTTTTAATCATATATTTGGGTTTTTAAGAACCCCTATAGGGTCAATATGGTGATTTTAGGGGGGAAATCAGGGTCGGGAGGTTCAAAGGGGTTTCCTATTCATAAATTCCAATATTTATAAACACACACCGTGTGTTTTTTCTATTTGGGGAAGATGAACTTTTTAGAAGTACATGCAGTTTACTTTAACTATACTCTATGTAGTAGTACTTTTCTATGTGGTCGAGTAAGTACAAATTCAGAGCATTGGGGACTTCATGATAGGTACTCGGAGTACATTTCATGTAGTGGTACCTAGAATGTAAACAAGTACAAGGGAAGACAATCGTTTTGAGACGACACACCAAGCACTAGAAGTACATGCTGTGTAGTGGTACATGGCCATGTGGCTTGGTAATTGGGCATACACATTATGTAAGGAGGGTATAGCCATGTAATAATACACTGGAATACCCCAGGTGTGCCTTGGTCATGTTGAAGTACATGGCCAAATGCACATTAGAGAGTACACACCTTGTACTCAGAAGTATATGCTGTGTACTTTTTCCAACAATGGGTTTTGGGTATCTTTATGCCCTAGAGTCATAATTGGATATAAAAGGAGTCCATTATGAGAATTTTTACATGTTGATCATGATGGTAGAAACCTTTTAGAATTTAGAGGTTGTCTGGATGTTTTTTTGGACCAAGAGAGTTTTGTGGGAGGATTCCTTTGAGGTTGTGGTTTTATAATCCTTCATAGGGATGGGTTGTGTATTGTGAGGCCTGATAAAGGGTATGATATTTTCAATCACCTTAGATATGATGATTCCAGGTGAGTTCATTTGAGGTTCTATGGGAAGATTTAAGAAGGAGGTTTTTAGTGTCTTCTTGGATGATATTTACTAGTTTGTTTCTCAAGGGGTAGTTTATTAGAATCCTTAGGGATGGGAAGACATTGTAGAATGTTAGGTGAAGTTGGGTGCTTTTTGTAATGTTTGAGATAAGTTAGAGGGACCTATTTGAGGAATTCCCTTCTAGACAAGGAGTATCTTGAAGTTTCCCTTTTGGACATGATGTTTCTTGGGGTTTCCATTCTGGGTAGTGTGGTTTGAGTTTAATCTTATGGGTGGGTAATCATTGAGCTGCAAGACATGAGACCAGATATGATTTCTTTTAGTAGGCTTGGATCAAGGTTTGGTTCAGCTGGAGGAGCCCCTGTAGGGTGTCCTACTTGAGAAGAGGTTTTGGGGACTCTAGAGGGTACCCCATGCTTATTGGATAGAAAAATGGTCGATTCTAGTCTCAGTAGCTCCAGTTGGTGGGTTTGGGAACAACCAAACCTAGTGTTTGAGTTATGGGATTTTATGTTTGAGGCTATTCTTATTCAGGACTAGATGATAGAGGAGACCTTGGAGATATAATTGGACTGGGAATTGGTCATGAGATAGATATGATTTATCTCCTCCATTGGATAGTTATTATGAGGCAGGTATAGAGACTTAATAGATGATATATATTAGCTAAGCATCCATAGTTTAGAGAATTTCCTTGGCTAGGGTTAGTGGACTATGGAGGCTATTGTGTTCCCATGGCCCAGTTTTTGAGTTGGTCCTGATTAGGTAGCCCAAAGATACACTGGTAGGTCATTATCACCCAGTTAGTTCTATAGGAATTCTGGGGCATGGTAGTATCCTCCTAAGGTTAATAGGGAGTCCCAAACTTTAATTAAGATCAGTCCATTTGAGATTCCCTAGATTCACACTTCTAGATCTAGTGCTAAACACACATGATTTTTAATACATCACATGAATTAAAACAAACTCCCATGATCAAAAGTTTAGCGTCTTTTGGAAATAGGTACATTTATAACTAAACACATGGTACAAAACACAATTCTTCCATAAGTATTCTTCACACATTTAATTTCCTTATAATCATCCCTTTCGATTAAATTACTATGGAAATAAGGAAATATAAGAAAAGGGTTATCAATAAATCCTAGTAATGGATAAAAAATGAAAATAGAGAAAAAATGATACATCATGGGTAAAAAATGAGGCATGATATGATAAAATAAACACAAGTAAAAGTGTTATAACATGATCATAAGAACATGTACATAAGGAAAGGATTTATAAGAAACAATAATCCTAATCCATGCGATATTAATATTGATCAAAGGAACCATTAAATAGTTATATAAAGCATAAATAAAATGTGTTTGTATCTTGGGACATCAACAATTTATAATGGAATTACCTATCGAGATAATTCCCATATATCTTAAGAGTAAAATATAATAGGGAAAATATTCTGTCTCTTAGGAGTAACATAACTCTATCATCTCTTATGAGTAACTTCCATATAGTTAACTCCATCTCATTACCCAATGCATTGGATCTCTATTAGGGACCACCCTTTATATGACTTAATTTATGTATTCTATATAAGTAAAAAATACATAAAATAACCATTTTAAGATAAAAATGTTTTAAATTAAATGAATATCAAATGAAAGTTGATAACTTTCTAGGTAAATACCAATAAATCAACATTATGAAGTATAAGGTATTTATACTGTATAGATAAATGATACACGATTTAGATAATATTTCCCCATGAGATTATAGGTGAACAAAATTAAATAAAAAAGAAGCATAAAATTATATCCAAAATGGAAATATATTTTAAGAAAATTTATTCATATATGATGATAAGGAAAGACAAAGATAGTGATTGGTTATTCTCAATAGAGATCTAATTTTAACAAAAAAATGTGTTTATAGTGACATTGACATAGAGGAGAATGGTAAATTCCATGAGAATTATGGTGAATGATATAGAACATGATAATTGGTTACAAATTAGGTGGTAAATAATCCCCTTTAAAGTATTAATGCAGTTATCTTGGTGAATACCCAACAATTAAATTTAGAAACTATAGGTCTTCCACAATGTAGAGGATATTACCCTAACTAAAGGAATCACATAAAGAAGTGATAGAGGGTACATTATTGGAATAATTATATCAATTGAATTTATATATCAATCCATATATTACAATCCTTTATTATGGATCATAAAGTTCATGTGAATTATCAAAATAAAATTCCCCAGGAGTGTCAAACTAGGTGTTCATCAAGGCTTGTTATCATGCACAAAGTGAAATTTGAGTCAAATCCCAATCTGAAATTCTTAGGTTTTTTACCCTTAAGTACAACTGTGATAGATCCACATAATCTTGTAGTATTAAGATAGGTATTTCATAGTTAGGAAAACCACACACACTTTTCTTTACCAAAATTTGGATGGGTTTATGGCTACGAGAAACCATGAGCATTACAATAGATTATAAAGGTAGTATAATGAGAGGGAATGGGGATCAATCATTGATAGCATAGTAATGAAATTATAACACTAATTATTATTAATTTTTTCCACTGAAATAAAAATCACTAGTATGACTCACAAAATAATGAAAAATGTGGGCCAAGGAACCCTTGTTTTGGCATAGTAACGACTTAGGAAAAGGCTATAATGAGAGGGAATAAATAAAATCCCATTTAAAAAATATGAAATATAAGATAATAGAATGGAATAATAATCATGAAAGTATATGAAAATAAATTTAAAAATATAACATAATAAAATTAATGAACTTGGAATGGAAAGAGGATAATTGAGGAAACCCTTACATTGGGAGAATGCCTCTTAAAGTTAGATAGGGACTACTTAGAACCTTAAAACCACATTTGAGAGACTCTTGAGAGGAATATTGATAGATAAATTGTTTTCAAATGTTTTTTTGGAAATTAAGGAGGTAATGATGGGTATTTATACTCGATGAGGGGTGGTTTTAAGGGTTAAAATATAGGTTATTTTATTATATAAGGCAACGACTTGTGGGTGAAATGAATTACAACCAATTTTATATACTATTAATGAGTGATATATGGTTTATATACATTAAAATACTTCCAAAATAGAGACTTATATTCTAACCAACTCATTTAATTCTCACAAACCAAAAATAATTTTTATCTCAAAAAATATAATTTTGGTTCCAAAATGGAAAGTGTAATTTTATAAATTAAAATTAATATTTTTAAATTAATTTTAATACTTATTAATTACATTTTTAATGAATAAAGAGTTTAAAAAATGTTTTAATCATGATGATATAGTAATGATGTCATAAATCCACAGTGTTTATAAATGACAATTTTTACTTTTTCACAAAAAATTCACCTTTTTGGGAAAATTCCCAAAAAATAACCCCATGGTTATTTTGATATGATAAGTCAAAAAATTAAATTTATATTATCAAAATTATTCTATAACCATTACAATTTTAACTTTTAAATGAAAAAACTTACTTATCGAAAATAATAAGTTTTTATAGCATAATAAACCTTCCAGCTTTTATAAAAATTACTTAGGGCTTTGTTAAAATATTTTATCATTTATAAAGCGTTTTATAATATTATTTCATGAAAATTAATTTTATTTAAAACTTATAAATTTAACATGAATCTCATTTTTAATATAATAGGTTTATAATCTCTAAAAATAATACAATTTTGATTATATCATTAAATAATCCCTTTACTCTTCCTAGTTGTAGTTTTCCATGATGTGTAAAGTTATTATGAAATGTAAAAATATTGATGTGTTATCATAATAAAACATTCATTATAAAATAAGGGTTATATTAATAACTTAACAGATTCCTCACACATGTGGTTGTGGTGGTAGGGGATTTGGGGTTTGGGGTGGTGGTCATAGGGTTGAGTCCTCAGGCCAGTTTTATTCATTTCATGCGTTGTTTATATAAAAAGGTTAATAACATAAATGATTTCATGGAATTACATTCTACCCCCTTAAATAAATTGGGTCATCTTAATTTTATACATTTAATAAAACTTATTAAACCCAAATGTTCATCTAAATTTAACTATAAAAATGACTCATTTTGAATATATAGGTGTAATTAATCCTATGGTGCCATACTAGTTATACTTTACCTAATCCACTAGAAAAAATTATTATCTATCTAAGGTTATATAACCAAATATTCTGAATCCTAATTCCCAAAACAACCAAACTATGATTTGATACCAAATGAGACACCCTAAACCCAAACTTCTGTATTTGGTGCTAAACATGCATAATTTTTAATACATCACACAAATTATAAAAAAACTCCCATGATCAAATGTTCAGTGTCTTTAGGAACTAGGCATATTTACAACTAAATACATGGAACAAAACACATTTCTTTTACTAGGATTATCTACACATGTAATTTCCTTATATATATCCATTTAATTAAAATTCTTAGAGAAATGGGGAACCATAAGAAAAGGGTGAGCTATAAATCCTAATAAGGGATAAACAATGAAAACAAAACATAAATGAAACACATGGGTAAAACATGAGGCATGATATGAGATCATAAACATGGAAAAAAGTGTCATACCATGATCACGAAAACATGGACATAAGGAAAAGAGTTATAATAAATAATAATCATGATCCATGTGATATAAATCTTGATCAAAGGAACCATTAAAAATTTATAGCAATAATAAATAAAATGTGTCAGTATCTTAGAACATCAAAAATTTATAATGAAATTACCTATCCAAATAATTCCAACATCTCTTAGAAGTAACCTACAACCAGTAAAATCCATAATCTCTTTGTAGTATCATAACTATATCATATATTATGATTAAATTTAATCTAGTTAACTCCATATCATTACCCAATTAATTAGAGTGAAATTAGGGTGAACACTTCATATGTATTAATTCATATGTTCCACATAAGTTAAATATACATAAAACAATCCTAGAATGATAAAAACATTATAAATTAAATGGGTATAAAATGAAATTTTCTAAATTTCTAGGTAAATACCCATCAATTGACATTATGAAGTCTAAGGTATTTACACCATATAGATAAATGATACACATTTTAGTTAATAATTTCCCCATTTAATCAATGTATGAGTTTTTAGGTGAACAACCTTCAATAAAAATAATTATATAAGGGTTTACACAAGGGAAATTCATTGGAAGAAAATTTATGCATATATGATGACAAGGAAAGACAAAGACAATGATGGGTCATTCTTAATAGAGATCTAATCTTCACTATAACATGTGCTAATCATGAAATTAATGTAATGACCCAAAATTTTATTAATGAAAATTCCTATTGATCTAATTAAATGTCTTATTATGTAAAATGGTTATATAAAACATATTAACTTCTTTGGTTTTATGTTTTTTTTTATTTTAAAATACCATTAAGAATTGTTACCATTGCTAATATAACTGTTGAATAGTGATCACACGATTAGTAAAAATATAGGGCTTTAACAAATCCAATTTACTCAGAAAAAGGAAGCGATAACCTCATCTAGTAGAATTGCTCCAAACAAATCCCATTTGTTGGAGCTCAGAAAGGAGGTGGCGTCACTAGGATTTTCTCTTGACCAAGCCCAAGTTGAGTTTCAACACATTGAGCTTGAACGGAACTGCCTATGGGAGAAGTAGAAGTTAATAGAGATTACCACCCAGGCAATGTTATCTGAGTCTCCCCAAGAGTTTGTCACCATCGAACACCTTACCCTTAGGACTTATGTAGGTTTTATAAGGGGTTATGTAACAAGACCCTATCACTATGGTTATGTGCATTATTTTTTTATAAAGAATATAAATTCATTTTATTATTGTTACTTTGTAAATATTTTTTAAAGAACAAATAGTATTTTTAGTTAATATTCAATTAAGAAATCTATTTTGATGAATTAATGGATTTTTGAATTAAATAAAATTTTAATCAAATATTATTACTAAATTACTTTTTATTAAATATAAATGATCGTATAATTTTTATGAATACAATTGTAATTTTTATTAAGGTTTGAAAGTTGTTTTTGTCAAAACCCATGAATTTTCGATAAATGTTGGTTTTTATTTTAAATGTAAAAATTAAAATATTTAGAAAATTATTTATATAAAATGAATATTAATTTTGTAATCAGGATGTATAAATTATTCAACATTGAATTTTTCATAATTTTCAGAGACAATCAAATTTTTGGGTGAAAATTAAATACCGTTTAAATATATAATGCATTTTATGACATCATAAAAAACCAATAGCGATGTAATAAAATACAATAAATGGGATTTTAGTCCAATATATGTTTTAAATTTAAAATAATGTGATTTTGGGTTTGTTTTATTTATTTTACAAATCCTTATTAGACCCTCCAAGACTTATAAAACATTTCAACATTTTAAAATGATTTCCTTGAAAGTGTGACTCACCTCCACATAAGAAAGCCTAATATTTTAATAAGTTAGGAAATTGGACTTATAAAATAATTTTTTACACTCCACTTTGGCACAAACCATGGGAATAAACCATGGGTTGGTTTGTAGTATTGATTAGTTTAATGTGTGGTGTCCAAAACCTAAATAATAAAGAATTCCCTCTCCTTTTCTATATAAACCCACTCAACCTCACATTCCCTTCACTAAAACCATTTGGAGCTCGACCAAACTTTAACATTCTATATATATAATCCTCCCAAGGCACCCCAAGCTCTCTAGAAGCCTCTCTCAAGCCTTTGGGATCACATTTCCCAATAAGGTATTTCTTCCTTTCTATTTTTGTCCAAATTTATTTATATTGTTATACCATTTTTTTTCAAATAAAAATGTTGGGGTATGACTTTTAACCTCTTCCATAATTCCATACTTATGTTTTTATTACTATATACCTCTTTATCTCTCATTAATTCCTCCCATGAACACTCGTTACCATGCTGAAATTCCATAAGGAATTTCTCTCTTCTCATTTACATTCAAGAAATTATTTTAAATTATGCATCTAAATTCCATTAAATATGTTGGGACATGTATATATATGACCACCTTACTATCCATTTCATATACATATTATGAGATACCCATTTCTCTCTCATCAAACATTTTTATGAATTCTTATTTCACACCGTTATGCTGCCAAAATTGCATCGCAATTCTCCAAGACAAAGTCATTGTGTAGTGAATACAATGCCCATTTCTCTATTGAGAGTATTAACCTTTATGAACATTTATTTATTAATTATAGAGTTTCATATATTTATTCAATATTACTTTATCATGTAATAAATGATGATGTTTAATGATTCCATGTTGTACGATCCATCTGATACACTTATACATGAAATGAAATGATTAAGAAGGGTGCACCCTAATAGCGTTTCAATGCATTGGGTAAAGATTAGTATCGTGATACATCAAGTAAAATGAGGGTTTAATCATGATAATTCAAGTAAAATTAGGGTTTACTCATGCTCCATGTTTAATGAGCCTTGGATCATGCTAATATCATGTTAAATGTTTTTTCCACATTTCCAAGTTATGATAATCATGCTATATCATGACTTTATGTTCATGTTTCTTTTGCAATCCATTGATATGCCTAATGCCTAACCTGTACTATATTCATTATGTGATGCTTTTATTACTCCTTTACTAGGCTTTATAGCTCACCCTTTTCTTATGCTTGTCCTCAGGTTATCCCATGCAGTGCTAAGTATGAAGGAATATTGTGGTCATGTAAAAGAAGTTTTTAATAAAGTTGTTGTGTTTTATGTTCTAAGTTGTTATGTAATGTTTCTAATTTCCCAAAACACTAGAAATATCGACCCTCAAAGTTTTATTAAGTGCAAGTTTATGTAATAAATCATTTTTAAGTGTGTAATAAGGAGAAATGTTGTTATAATTAACATGGAGGAGAATGGTAAAGTCCAAAATAATGGAAGAATATGATAGAGAACATGATCATTAGTTACAAAGTAGGTGTGAAAGAACCCCCTTCAAAGGATTAATGCAGTTATCATGGTGAATACACAATAATCAACTTTAGAAACTATAAGACTTTCATAATGTAGAGAATAATGTAAGAACCCAGATCTTCATTTCAGATATTGATCTTGATTTCGGGTTGTTTTTGAGGAAAAGTAAGAAAAAGAAAAATTTTGAAGTACACACTGTGTACCTAGCTTGCCGCGTACAGCCGTGTACTGGCTATGTAATGGATGAGTACATGGTTGTGTGATGTCTTGAAAAACCACTTAAGTTGGGGGCCGGTTGAGGCTAATATATTGTGTGTATTGTTAATGAACATGCAATGTACTTTTATTTTTATTTGATATATCAGATCGGGGTCACGTCTTATGTCCGTAAACATCTTCTTCTCCCCGTGGTTCATACAGGAGAGCGACCGAATGGCCAAAGAACTTCAAACCCCTACCGTTTCTTCATTCGAGCTCTAATTAAGACGTTGTCAGGTGCATTGCAATCCCACCGCTAAGTTCTCAAAACCCATATATACATTATTCCCGATTCTTCACCTCTCATGAATTATTCAAGGTTGGGTGTTTTTCACCTTTTTGTAGATCTACACCGATTCAAGGGATGGAGTTCAAGTATATCGATTATACGACATCGAGGTAGGTGGTTTGTGCCTTTAATTGTGTTGTCTTGGATTATATATGCTAAAAGTGATGAATAACCATGATTGGGGTATTGCTTGATTTGGAATTTAACCCTGTTTATCACCTGCTATGGTTTATTTAATTGATAAAGGGTAGTTACTGATGCGTAAGGTTATATACCTTTTTACGGGACACCGTGGGTGCATTTCCCTTGTTTGACTATTTTTTGGCCATTTGGTCTAGGATGCCTGTTAGGATTGCCTTGTTTTCCATGCCTTTCTTTTTTAGGATAGAGTTGATGATTATGTAAGATTCATATAATATGCATTTTGAAAGTTTTACCAAGGGGAATCGACTGTGAGAGCAACCCAAGGGAGGGTCATTTATGTATGTTTTTACTGTTATGTTGACCCAGGGGTATTCACCATGAGAGCTGCCAGGTGGTCTTTGACCTAGGGGTTTAGACCATGAGATCTTTCCCAAGTGGTTGTTTATAATTGTTTTATATCATATTAGAACCAGGGGTTTAGACCGTGAGATCTTTCCTAGGTTATTGTTTATAATTATTGATAGTATATTAGACCAAAGGGGTTAGACCATGAGAGATTTCCCAGAGGGTCATTATTAAATGAATTGTTTTTATGTTAAACCAGGGGGATTAGATTGTGATAACTTTACCAAAGGGTCATTATTGAATAATTGAATGATTGTGACGAGTCTTCCACACCAAAGCACAAGATTTACTCAGTCTTGATTGTTTTGATGGTCTTCTATGACATATGTTTTATTACACACACAGGGGATACCAAGCTTAGGCTAGATCCCAAGGTTTACATGATTCAATGGATTGAATAATAAATGTAAATGAATGTAATTAAAAACTATAGGATTGTTTACTTTTTTGTACTTCCTAATTTATTGATTTATTCCTGCATATTGCTTGCTATATATATTCACTAACAGTTAGGGATAGATCTTTTGGTGGTTGCCTATTGGGATTCATCTCACACCCTATTTGGGTCATGATTTTATACCCAAATAGATTATATGATTGCAGGTATAGATAAGGGCAAGTTCCCTCCCTCATCAGGTAATTGATTCCTATTGGAGCTGGAGAGCATGAGACCAAGCTGAGGCTTGCGATGCTATAGTAGTTTAGTTGTTTATTTTGTAATTTGGTTTCAGTATTATTTTCCAGCATTGTTAATTGTTTGGAAATTTTCTTAGATACATATTCCATGCATCATATATATACACATGCTCTAGTAGTTTTAGTCTTCCACTGTTTACTTTTGTGGTATTACTTCTTCTGCTTTTGTTTACTATTTGTTTTCTGCTGTGTATACTCTTCCAATGAGGGAATAGTTTCCCTATTATCACACCTTGGCCCTCACTGCTAGTCATTAGCCTCTGGTATTTGGGGAAATGTTCTTTAGGTTATGTGACCGATCGGGTTTGGGGAACCTTTGGCCATCACCAGGATTTGGGACTTTACAAAGTGGTATCAAAGCAGTTTCTTTTCTGCTTTTCCTTACTATTTAGAGCCTATAGACTTGGATATGTAGGAATAGGTAGTTGGTAATAAGCTGTTCTCAGAAGTATCTAACCCATGTACAGGGAAAAGCCAAGTTACCTCGAATATTTCAATTTTTTTGGTTTTGTAATTATTACAATTGATTTGATTTCACTATTGGGTGATTCACTTGTTTTGTGATGTAATGATTTATATCATTTTGGTTCTATTTCTTTTTCAAATCGATGATATGAGGGCATGCCATCTCATGCATCATATAGGCACTTACTAGAGATCACATGTCATGCATTCTTGTCATTCTATTTAGGGTGAATTACTAATTGCATGCTGTTGTGATAGATATTGTGCTAGATATGCACGTTGTTGTGATAGATGAAGTGATAGAAATACCTGATATTTTGATAGGGTATTGGTATATGTAAAGTTTCATTTGGATGGATTCCAAACTTTGGTCCCTGAGGTGTTATGGGCTCTCTTGGATCATAATTTGGTGGATCATGTTTGAACATTAATAGAATTAAGTTAAGATATGATATGAATAAGGATTCCAAATTTTGATTGGCAGGGAGTATGGGATCTCACAGATCGAAACTTGGCATGCCTTGGACAAAATTTTAAGATTTTGGGGGTTTCAGAGAAGTTTCAGAGGATTACTGTCTAGAAACCTAGACAACACAACATGTGATGTTATGAACACACGCCATGCATTCTTCAGTTCCAGAAGAACTGGCATTTCATAAGTACATGCCGTGTACCGTATGTACATTCCATGTAGTTGTCGGTTGTGTGACTAATTGTGTGAGTAGAGACATAATATTGGTAAAATTTTGGTATAAAACACCGTGTACTGGGAGTACACGCTGTGCTGTATTTGACCATGTATCTGGCCGTGTGACTAACGATATGGGTGGATGAAACTTGGGTTGTACACACCTTGTATAGATTGTACACGCTATGTAGTAATCAATAATGTATCCAGCTATGTGACTAATGACACAAGTGGATGGAACTTAAGTAGTACACACCGTGTCTAGGGTGAACACGCCATGTAGTGTTACACCAGTAGGACAATGTAGTTCTATCCATGTATAAGTACTTGGACATGAGGGTATATTCAAGTACACACTATGTATCAGGAGGAACACGACTTGTGTATGGGGTGTTACATGTAAATACCCAAAATTTCCATGATTTTTTTTAATTAAATTAGAATTTTATGAGTCTGCGAAAATTGACGGCGCGTGATTCCAAGGCCTGAAGTGCCCAAAATGAATTTCTGAACTTTTCTTCGGGTACGTTTAGTGAACGTACGAGCGGGTTTTTATAACTTTTGAACCAGTGCTCAGAATTGAAATCCGAGGGCACCGTTGAACTCGCAGTGCCAATACTCGCTTAAAGATACTTTCACCTCGATTGAAGTTGGTTGAGAGTGAAAGTTAGTTTTTTGGGTTTTTTGTGAAAGAATAAAATAGAAATAAAATTGCGTAACAGTTTAATTTTTATTTGAAACACCAATGTGGATGTTGGGAGGTGGGGACCACTAGAACTAAACCACCCTTTGAAAGTTAAGAGGTGGGGTCCACCGGAACTAAACATCCCTTGTGAGGTTATGGTGGTGGGGACCAACCGAGCCTAAACCCCCAATTTGAATTTTAGAGGTGAGGACCACCCGAACCCTCTTAATGGGGAGAAACCTCCCAACTCCCCAATATTCCACCCCTCCTGTTAAATTGAGCCATTAAATTGGGCTAATTAATTGAGGTAATTAATTGTGCCAACGCAGTACATTAATTATGCCAACATGGTTGTGCCAATATAATTAATCCTTTAAGTTAATTATATCGGCACCTCTTTCATTTTTTGGGTGGGATTGTGAGAGGAGAACCCTTGGAGGATTACACTTCTCTAACTAAGAACGCGTTCTTCCAAAAATAACACTCCTCCAACAAAGAATTCCGACTTCGACTTCTACCTCGGGACACCCTCCAACGAGGAACGTCTTCGACTATGATGAACTGGCACACGAGCCCGAGATTGGAGGTGTGTGGTGGATGAGACGAACGTTGATGACTTCAACTTCTTCTCACACCAATTTCAATAAACAATCCAAGGTAGGGGTTTATTTCTATATGTTTATCACTTCCCATGTTCTCCCCTTCTAATTCTTTTGTGGGATTGGGAATAGAGATTGACGAGGTTTGTAGGGGTTGATGTTTTTTTATAAATATCTTCCATACACGTTCATGATTCAATTTTGTGAACCGCTTGCTACCGCTCTAACACGGAGGGTGTGGGACAAACAAACATGGCTCGACCCCTCCGCCGTTCTGCTTCTTTGGTGTGTTATTCGTAGTGGACGAAGGCGACGAAGGCAATGGCACTCCGCTGCCCGCGACCTCCGCGCTCTGCCACCCGCGGCCTCGCCGCACCGCCTCGCGGTACCCGCGGCCTCCGCCGCTCCACACCATCCGTGGCCGAGCCGACCTGAGCCATCGCGCTGAGCTGCCAAGCTGAGCCGCCGCTATTGCCAATCCGAGCCGTCCGAGCCGCCGCCGTCTAGGCTGAGCCGCCGATCGAGCAGAGCCGCCGAGCTGAGCCGTCGCCGCTGCCCGAGCCAAGCCGCCGAGCCGAGCCACCGCCCGAGCCGCTGCCTGAGCCACTATCACCGTCCGGGATGAGCCACCACATGAGACACCGCCGCTGTCTGAGCCACCACTGCCGTCCGGGCCGAGCCGCCCCGGCCTGGCCAAGCTGCCTTCGCTGTCCGGGTCGAGCCGCCGCCGCCCTTCCAGCCGAATCGCCCCGTCCGAGCTACCCTGCGGCTTCGCACCCTTCGCGGTATCATGCCCACCCGCGGTCCTCCGCGGCCCCTCGTGGCCTTCCAGGCCGGACCCAGTGGGTCAGTTCGGGTCGGTCCGAGCGGGTCGGACCAGACCCGGGCCCACTACGACCCATTTACTTTCTTTTGGCCATAACTTTGGCCCCAGACGTCTGTTTGACGAACCATCAGCAGCGTTGGAAATCTTGGAGTGAGATGATCTCTTTGAGTTTACCCCACTAGAGATTTGGGTTAATATGGGGTATGGTTGGGTTGGATCAAGCACAAATCCAACCGGGCCCCCAGGACTAAAAAGGCTAATAACTCACAGAATGAGAGTCCGATTGACACGCCGTCTATTGCATTGAGACCCCTATGACGTGAAGTTCCTTTGAGATACTTCTTCATGGGATATTGTGGCCGTTGAAGAATTGACCAGGGGCTTGGGGAGCGGACTCTCCCAGAGACGAGCAAGCTTAGTGTAGAAACCTAGTAGATGGCTATGATGAGAAGAGTGCTCCTAACTATCCTGTGCGGGTCCGCTCCTAGTGATCCTATGTGGGCAGCTCCTAACGATCCTATGTGGGTCAGATCCTAGAGATCATGTGTGTGTCAGCTCCTAGCGATCCTGTGTGGGTCAGCTCCTAGCGATCATGTGTGGGTCATCTCCAGGGATCCTGTGTGGGTCAGCTCCTAGCGATCCTGTGTGGGTCAGCTCCTAGCGATCCTATGTGGGTCAGCACCTAGCGATCCTGTGTGGGTCAGCTCCAACAATCCTGTGTGGGTTAGCTCCTAGCGATCTTGTGTTGGTCAGATCCTAGCGATCATACATGGGTTATCTTCTAGTGATCCTCTATGAGTCAGCTCTAGCGATCCTGTGCGGGTCAACTCCTAGCGATTCTATGTAGTTTAGCAGTAGAGCCTCTTAACAGAGTAAGATGATTTAGTAGTTACATATAATCATCTCTAGAACTGCACCTAAAGATATAACTGGTGTGAGCTAAGTCAGTACCTCTGTGTTTCTTCATGATTGATATGGATTACTTGATAACTTAGGTATATGTATGGGCATATACCTAAGTTGGGTTATCTATTAATTTCATACTTTTTGGTTTATCCTTGGTGGATTTTGTGAGACATTGATGGTCTTGGGGTCCCTAATGAGTATCGTTATACTCACCCCTGCATGGGCTATGCCCGCACCTTGTTGTGTTGGATGCAGACGACGAACAATGCTGACTGAGGACGAGGGTACCGGGACTAGAGGTAGCTCAAAGGTGGACCTAGACAAGGCGTACCATGAAGACGACCGTTCAAGAGGTATAACTACTCTTCAGGTATGATCCTTGGTGGGTGATCACAGGATCTATTTCAGTTTACTTGTACTTTCATCTGTCTTGTACTTTCCAGTTTTTTCCTTGTACTTTTCAATTGGGCTTGTATTCCTGCCCCTTTTTTACTTTTAGCACTCTATTTTATATACAGTTGACTTGCGTTCGTATCTTGATGTGTGCTTGGTTGCTAGTGTTTACTGGTTATAAAGGCAATGCCTTCCCAATTTTAAGAAATATGCCTTTGTTGTTAGTCTCCATCCCCTAGTCTATGGAAGGCAGGCTTGGGGTTAGTCATGGTACGAGCCCCAGGAGACGGGTTGTGACAAATTGGTATCAGAGGAGTCAGCTATACCGTAGAAAATAGGACTCTGATATTTATTTTTAATGGAAATAGTGTTAAGTGTAGTGAGTGTGGTTATCAGTTTAAGGAATCCAGTGTTCATGCGGCGACCGACGTATCCATACACCAAGACCCTGACTTCTGATTTCTGAATCAGTGCATGAAAACACTGATTGCGTGTGTGTTTTCAAAAGTTTTATTTATGGTCTTTTGAGTCATCTCACCAGGTATAACTTATTGACCATGGTTCACCTGTTTCTTTTCAGGATGCCTCCACGCAGATAACCAGCTAGGGTTTCGAGAGTTGTACGCACTGATATCCCACCGAGTGATGAGGCCTTGGTGCAGGGCCCTTTTCTAGTAGAGGCACCAACAGAGGCACCGACGGTACCTTTCCCCATTAGGCCACTGATGCCACTAGCCCCAGGAGCAGACGGTGCACGCCGCTTGAGCGCGTTTTACGAGTTACAACACCAAAGGACACCCAGGTTCAGGGGAGAGACGAACCCACAAGCAGCTGAGGATTGGTTGGAGGCTACGATAATAGTTTTTCGACTGGTAGGGACACCATCCGATCTCATGGGGATCCTTTCCGCTAGACTTATATAGGAAGTGGCAGGAAGATGGTGGAGCTTGATGCTCTAGGTCCACGATGAGGTGGAAATTATTTGGGCAGACTTCAAGATCTTGTTTTGGGCAGAGTTTGTCCCAGCGACTCTTCGCGCAGTGCGCATACAGAAGCTTCTTCATCTGCAGCAGGGAAACATGACTATGGCTCAGTACTCAGCGAGGTTCACTGACCTCTCATGCTACTCCAAAGATATGGTGTGAGACCCATTCTTCAGTGCCTAGACCTTCGAGCAGGGGCTCAGGTAGGAGATTAGGGATTCAATGATATCACTCATCATCTCGACGTAGGTGGGGGTGTTAGAGTGTCACGACCCGCCCTCGGGGTCCGTGCCGTGACTACCCCAAGCCCGCCTTCCATAGGCCAGGGGCTGGCGACTAGCACCAAGGCGTAAATCCCGGTAAAAAGGGAAGGCATTGCCTTTGTAAAGTAAACAAACACCACAGAGTAAGCAAGCAGAAAGTAATCACTAAGCAAAAGCAGAGTACAACTGAAAGTGCAGAAAAGTAAATGGGCCAGAATACAAACCCAAACTGAAAGTAAAGTACAACTCGAAAGGGAAAACAACAACTGAAAAGTAAAAGCCGCTACACCGAGCTGTCCACTGGAAATCCCACCTGAAGGGTGGGTACAGATAGCTCCTCTGCTCCACGGGTTCCGCCGTCCGCTCCGTGCACGTCCCGCCCAGTGGTCCACCTCCGGGTACCGTCCCGCTCTACAAGCCTCAGCTAAGGTCAACGCTGTCCATCGTCTGCAACCAACACAACGTAGTGCGGGCAAAGCCCGTGCAGGGGTGAGTATAAGCTACTCAGTAGGGACCCCGAGACCCCTGAAGGTCTCTCAAATCCACAAAGGATAAACCACGAAGAAAGGTACAATCACGAAGTAACAACTGACATTGCTTAGGTATATGCCCATACATATACCTAAGTCATCAATTTCAAATACGCTCCAACCTCCGAGCCCAAGTACAACTCAGTCCACACAGGAAAGTAAACGTATTCCACACAGGAAAGCAAAACGTAATCCACACAGGATTGCACAACACAATCCACACAGGAAAGAAAAACGTAATCCACACAGGATTGCACAACACAATCCACACAGGAAAGAAAAACGTAATCCACACAGGATTGCACAATACAATCCACACAGGAAAGCAAAACGTAATCCACACAGGATTGCACAACACAATCCACACAGGAAAGCAATAGGATTCAGCTCACACAGGTATACTTCTTCAAAAGACGATAAAGATGATCTCTGATCCATCTAAGTCGTCGGACCCACGAAGGATCGATAGGTAACTAACCCCCGCAAAAGACCCACACAGGATCGGGCCCACACAGGACCTGTAGGCGCTGGTTCACACAGGACCGCTGAGCGCAAAGACCCACACAGGATCGGACCCACACAGGATTGGGCCCACACAGGACCTGTAGCACTGATCCACGTAGGATCGCTGAGTGCTGTAGTCGTCGTCGTCGAATCCACACAGGATCTCTGTACTGTCTTCGTCGCAGTCATAGCAGCAGTAGCAGTAGCAGTATCAGTCACAGTAACAAATGCAGCCAGCACTAGGGTTCCCGCACACAGCAAGCTCGTACGGAGGGTCCGCTCCACGAGCCGAGAGTCTGATACATCAACTTTCACAAAGTCCAGAGTTGATGTATCCAAAAGTTCCGTATCGTCAACAGGAACTCAACGCAACTGACGGCGCGTCGATCGGACGCCCGGTCTGAGAGTTATTGACATTTTCGTCCCCGGGGCCCGGTTAGTTTTTAAGGCAAAACCAACCCGACCGTACTCCACCTGCGTCCAAACCTCGGGCGGAGTATGCCAAAAGATCCGTCTCACTAAGAGGAACTCAACAAAGCTGACGGCACGTCAATCGGACGTCTGTAGCTCAAGATATGAGCGTTTCCGCTCCGAGGGCCCGGTTGGTTTCGGGTTCGAACCAACCCGACCGTACTTCAAATGACACTGGTTAATTAAACCGGTCACACCATTGCTATCCATACGGAAAAACACACGAGATGGACTACCCATTGGTCCAAAACGGATAGTCGGTGAAAAAGTTGTGTTTCATCGCATCATGCGCGATCCGGGCCTCATGGGGCCCGCGCCTCAACCTCGACTTAAATATCCAAAATTAGTCTTGAAACATCTGTCGTAATTCTAGGGTCGCAACATCGTAGACGGTTCGTCATTCTGACACCGTATGAGAGAGATATGTCCGATACAAGAACCCGTAATAATAATTATATTATTATTTGTTGTTTCGTGGACCCGAGCCATGAACCAGAATTTAGTATCCAACATTAGACTTTAATCGACCAAATTAATGATGGAATTACATCGCCACTAACGCCAAGCCAATCGGACGTCACACGCATGAGTTATAACAGTTTGAAGATTTAATAATAATATTAAATCTATTAATTCACGAGCGTTTCGGGTACCTGATCCTAAAACCCGAAAAAAAACATTCAATATTGGACTCATAATTTCCGTCTCGAAGTAAGGGTTGAACTGCCGCTGACAGTTCGTGAAACCGAGATCGCACGAAAAAGTTACACACAAATTATGGTTTTAACCACCAAAACTAATAATAATATTATTATATTATTATTATCACTTTTTGTTAAACAAACCTCTCATGAGATTTCACGCACAAACCTAGCGGGTCGCAAGCCTCTTTTCACCTCCATTCCTTTATTATTATTAATATTATTATTTCCTCACGTCAAATTCTCTTTGCAATCACATCTTCCCCAATTAGCGCCTCTTGAAGACCCAAGCATCCGTCCTTCATCGGCATGCCCAGAACCGCCACCATCATCTCCGGCTAGCACCGCCGCCTGCACCTCCGCTGCGCCGCTATACACTTTCCGCTGCACGCCCCTTCAACATGCCGACGCGCAGACCACTAACTTGCGGACGTCCGTCGCAAGTCCCGGCCGACCCTCGCTATCCTTATCACGCGCCTCCGCACCTAGAACCACCCATTGCGGCTTGCTCATGCGGTTGCTCCAAGAATCAATTGTGCATTAGAGTTGTCGGTCGAAATCGTTTGCGCACCAAATTATTATTTGGGTGATGATTGAAGGATAAAATCACCAATAACAAAATTTAGGAAATAAACTCAGCCGTGCTTGGATTGGTCAAGATTCATCATCATTTAAATGATGATTGGAAAGGTATAATCGTAATTAATAAATTACAGCTTGTGTGAAAAACAATAATCACGAATCAAAGGTAGATAAGAATTAATGATCTAACATTTAATCAGATGAGGTCAAAACCACAATTGACAAGTCTTACATATAAATATACAAAAATCCCCCTACCTCGGAAAGACGTCACACGTCGTCGAGTCGCGGAAAGAGGCAAGCATCGCGATGATCGGACGTCGTGGAAGATCGGGGCTGATTACATTGACGTCGGAGGAAGTATCATCATCGATTGAGACATTTCCCGCTGTGGTGTGTCCTCCCTTGACGTGGAGGATGAAGAGGAGAAGGCATGTCATCGGTGACTTCGCGTTCTTCGTCGGAGGCGCTCTTCGTCGAAGAGGCGTTGTTCTTCTTCAAAAACGTTCTTCATTGGAAGGACGGAGCTCTTCTAAATTTCTCCATAGGTTTCTCACAAGGTTCTCCAAAATATTTTCCAACCCATAATTGAGTGAAGCCTCCCCAAAATATAAAAATATCATGCCCTTTTAGCTTTCAAACCCTTGATGGAAAATTAATTAGGGAGGTGATGAGTTGCCATAATAAGGGGAGTTGTCACATTAAATTGGAGAGGTGTTAAAGGGGGGTTAGAGAGAGTTAAGGGGAAGGTGAAGGGTTGGGGATCGTGTGGGCCCCACTTCACCTTAATCCTCACTTGGTTAGTTAGGAACTTGTGATTCCACCCCAACTTCCACACTTAGGATATAACCACTTAAGAAGATAAATAAAATAAATATTGTATAACAAATTTATTTTACTCTTCATTTCATCCAGAAAATTAAACATCTCCTCCTAGGCAAACACAACTTCGGGAAAGGTCTCCTTAAGCGAATATCGGCGCTACGAGTTCATCGGTGTCCTCGGATTTCAATTCCGAGCACCGGATCAAAAGTTAGGAAATCCCGCTCGTTCGTTCACTGAACGTACCCGAGCCAAACTTCGGAAATTAATTCCGGGCACTCCGGGCCTCGGAATCAGGTGCCGTCAGAAACCGCGCTCTTGTAAAATTCCAAATAAAATTAAGAAAAAATTTCCCTTGAATTTTACGGGTCTTTACATTACTCCCACCTCAGGGATTTACGTCCCCGTAAAGATACATCAAACTAGGGAAACAAATGAGGGTACTGAGCACGCATCTGAGCCTCCCGCTCCCATGTGCTTTCCTGGAGGTTCCCGTGATGCCATCTGATGCGCACAAGAGGAATCGATCGCCCACGTAGGACCCGCTCCTGTCGATCCTCTATCTCCACCGGGACCTCTGTAAAAGTCACCCCATCGACAATGTCAAGCTCCCCATGGTCAATGATGTGCGTCGGGTCGTGCACGTATCTCCTCAGCTGAGACACGTGGAAGACATCGTGCACCCGGTGCAACTGAGGTGGTAGAGCCAGGCGATAAGCCAACTCACCAATCCTGCTGAGGACCTGGAAGGGTCCGATGAAGCGCGGAGATAACTTTCCGCCTCGGCCAAATCTCCGAATACCACGTCGAGGTGAGACCCGCAAGAAGACGTGGTCGCCATCCTCAAACTCCAGTGGCCTCCGCCTCCTGTCAGCATATGACTTCTGCCGGCTCTGAGCTGTCCTCATCCGCTCCTGGATGACCTGGACCTTCTCTGTCGTGGCCTGGACCATCTCCGGTCCCACCAGTGCTGACTCTCCAGGGTCTGTCCAGCACAAAGGAGATCTACAAGGTCGGCTGTACAACGCCTCGTACGGTGCTATCCCGATGGTGGAGTGGTAGCTGTTGTTGTACGCAAACTCCACCAAGGGTAGGTGGTCCTCCCAGCTACGACCAAAGTCGAGGACACATGCGCGGAGCATGTCCTCGAGAGTCTGAATGGTCCTCTCCGTCTGACCATCCGTCTGAGGGTGAAAGGCTGTGCTCAGACGTAGCTACGTCCCGAACGCCTCCTGTAACCCCTTCCAAAGCTGGGAAGTAAAGCGAGCATCTCGATCGGAGACGATAGATGATGACACACCGTGGAGCCGCACAATCTCCTGAACGTAGAGACGTCCCAAGCTCTCCACTGAGCCCTGCTCTCTGATGGGTAAGAAGTGTGCCGACTTGGTGAGTCGGTCAACAATCACCCAGATGGAGTCGTGACCTCTGGAAGTGCGTGGAAGTCCAGTCACGAAGTCCATAGATATGTCATCCCACTTCCACTCCGGAACCTCCAAGGGCTGTACCAAGCTTGCTGGTACCTGATGCTCTGCCTTCACCTGCTGGCAGGTGAGGCATCGAGAAACGAACTCTGCTACTGCCTTCTTCATGCCCGGCCACCAGTGCTGTCGTCTGAGGTCCTGGTACATCTTTGCCACTCCAGGATGTACCGCCAAAGGAGAAGTGTGAAACTCTCTCAGCACTTCCTCTCGCAAAGCGACTGGTTCCATGGTACGTCCTCTGAAAAGGATGTCGTGCTCTGCTCCAAGGGAGAAACCATCAGGTGTCTGTCCCAAGGATATTTTTGCACGCTGTGTCTCACAGTCGGCGTCCCCACGCTGTGCCTCCCTGACTCGCTGCAACAGTGGAGGAGTGACTGTGAGAGACTGAAGGAAGGCTGCTCCATCTCTATCCACGAAGGATATCTGCAAAGAGGCTAGCTGCAAAGATTTCTCCTTTGCCGAAAAGTGAAATCCGGTCTCATCCCCTGGATGAACCACGTTCCTTGCCTAATACAGTCAATTCCGTCATGATTAGTTAATTTATGGCACGGATGACGTCTTAAGGCCTCGACGCTGCTACCAAGAGGTCCAACCGTTACTCTCGCCTCTAAGGGTCGAGTCACACTGTCGGCATTAGTGTGAGGTTATTGGGTCCCCTCCAGTTGAAATCTCGAAAGTGAGGGTCAAGTCAACAGTTTAATCGGGACCACTCAGTATCAATCAAACAAAAGGACAGTGAAGCAAACAAAGATAAGTGTCTTTTTATTATTGCAGCTCATAGTACAAGACACGAATATAATAGCAAAATGGAACTAGAAGTACAAGGGACGTATCTACTAGTTCCTCTCCTGTCCACCTGCTCTCGGAGCTCTACTGCCTTGTCCACTACTCGGCTGTTGCTCAAGCACTCGCCACTACTTCTGTCTCAGTGGCTCCTCTAACACCCGCTGATCAATCGTACGAGGAGTCGGACAATCACGTGCCAGATGACCCTTTCCACCGCAGGAGTAACATTGTCCGTTTCTGGCACGCCTGGCTCTGACCCCACCTCGGGTGCCCCGCACCACCGGTCCTAAAACCCGAGATCTTCCAACTGCTAGTCTGGTCCTCCTGGACCTCTGCATCATCTGTCTACTGCCCACAGATGACTCGTCTACTGATCGAAAAACACGCGGCAAAGGCAGAAGCTCCTGTACACGCTCGGGGTGTAGAGCTACTGGCACAAACTCCACCCTGAAGAAGGTCTCGAAGTCTTCCCATGCGAAGGTTATCTCGTCGCAAAACTGAAACAAGTGGCTCCACCACCTGCCTGAAGACTCCCACCACAGCCTCCAGCCAATCCTCAGCCGCTTGCGGGTCCGTCTCTCCCCGGAACCTGGGTGGCCTCTGGCGCTGGAACTTGTGCAGCGCACTCAAGTGGTGTGCATCGCCTACTGCTGGGGCTGGTGGCATCGATGGCCCAACGTATGGTAGTATCGCTGGTGCCTCAACTGCAAGAGGGCCCTGTACCGAAGCCTCATCGCTCGGTGGGCTGTCGTCACACTCGACTCTCGGAACCCTAACTGGCTGCCGTCGTGGGCCATCCTGAATAGGAAACAGGTGCGCCACGGTCAAACAGTATACCTGGTGAGCTGACACAAACAAATCACAAAGAAAACTTTGAAACACACACGCAATCAATGTTTTCGTGCATTAAGTCGGAAATCAGAAGTCAGGGTCCTTGTGTACGGATACGTCGGCCGCCGCACCAACACTGGACTCCCTGGACTGATAACCACACTCAATACGCTAAACATTATTGCTTCACATAGAAAAGATCAGAGTTCACGGTAGAACCGAACTCCTCTGATACTAATTTGTCACGACCCGCCCTCGGGGTCCGTGCCGTGACTACCCCAAGCCCGCCTTCCATAGGCCAGGGGCTGGCGACTAGCACCAAGGCGTAAATCCTGGTAAAAAGGGAAGGCATTGCCTTTGTAAAGTAAACAAACACCACAGAGTAAGCAAGCGGAAAGTAATCACTAAGCAAAAGCAGAGTACAACTGAAAGTGCAGAAAAGTAAATGGGCCAGAATACAAACCCAAACTGAAAGTAAAGTACAACTCGAAAGGGAAAACAACAACTGAAAAGTAAAAGCCGCTACACCGAGCTGTCCACTGGAAATCCCACCTGAAGGGTGGGTACAGATAGCTCCTCTGCTCCACGGGTTCCGCCGTCCGCTCCGTGCACGTCCCGCCCAGTGGTCCACCTCCGGGTACCGTCCCGCTCTGCAAGCCTCAGCTAAGGTCAACGCTGTCCGTCGTCTGCAACCAACACAACGTAGTGCGGGCAAAGCCCGTGCAGGGGTGAGTATAAGCTACTTAGTAGGGACCCCAAGACCCCTGAAGGTCTCTCAAATCCACAAAGGATAAACCACGAAGAAAGGTACAATCACGAAGTAACAACCGACATTGCTTAGGTATATGCCCATACATATACCTAAGTCATCAATTTCAAATACGCTCCAACCTCCGAGCCCAAGTACAACTCAGTCCACACAGGAAAGTAAACGTATTCCACACAGGAAAGCAAAACGTAATCCACACAGGATTTCACAACACAATCCACACAGGAAAGCAAAATGTAATCCACACAGGATTGCACAACACAATCCACACAGGAAAGAAAAATGTAATCCACACAGGATTGCACAACACAATCCACACAGGAAAGCAAAACGTAATCCACACAGGATTGCACAACCCAATCCACACAGGAAAGCAATAGGATTCAGCTCACACAGGTATACTTCTTCAAAAGACGATAAAGATGATCTCTGATCCATCTAAGTCGTCGGACCCACGAAGGATCGATAGGTAACTAACCCCCGCAAAAGACCCACACAGGATCGGGCCCACACAGGACCTGTAGGCGCTGGTTCACACAGGACCGCTGAGCGCAAAGACCCACACAAGATCAGACCCACACAGGATCGGGCCCACACAGGACCTGTAGCACTGATCCACGTAGGATCGCTGAGTGCTGTAGTCGTCGTCGTCGAATCCACACAGGATCTCTGTACTGTCGTCGTCGCAGTCATAGCAGCAGTAGCAGTAGCAGTAGCAGTCACAGTAACAAATGCAGCCAGCACTAGGGTTCCCGCACACAGCAAGCTCGTACGGAGGGTCCGCTCCACGAGCCGAGAGGCTGATACATCAACTGTCACAAAGTCCAGAGTTGATGTATCCAAAAGTTCCGTATCGTCAACAGGAACTCAACGCAACTGACGGCGCGTCGATCGGACGCCCGGTCTGAGAGTTATTGACATTTTCGTCCCCGGGGCCCGGTTAGTTTTTAATGCAAAACCAACCCGACTGTACTCCACCTGCATCCAAACCTCGGGCGGAGTATGCCAAAAGATCCGTCTCACTAAGAGGAACTCAACAAAGCTGACGGCACGTCAATCGGACGTCTGTAGCTCAAGATATGAGCGTTTCCGCTCCGAGGGCCCGGTTGGTTTCGGGTTCGAACCAACCCGACCGTACTTCAAATGACACTGGTTAATTAAACCGGTCACACCATTGCGATCCATACGGAAAAACACACGAGATGGACTACCCATTGGTCCAAAACGGATAGTCGGTGAAAAAGTTGTGTTTCATCGCATCATGCGCGATCCGGGCCTCATGGGGCCCACGCCTCAACCTCGACTTAAATATCCAAAATTAGTCTTGAAACATCTGTCGTAATTCTAGGGTCGCAACATCGTAGACGGTTCGTCATTCTGACACCGTATGAGAGAGATATGTCCGATACAAGAACCCGTAATAATAATTATATTAATATTTGTTGTTTCGTGGACCCGAGCCATGAACCAGAATTTAGTATCCAACATTAGACTTTAATCGACCAAATTAATGATGGAATTACATCGCCACTAACGCCAAGCCAATCAGACGTCACACGCATGAGTTATAACAGTTTGAAGATTTAATAATAATATTAAATCTATTAATTCACGAGCGTTTCGGGTACCTGATCCTAAAACCCTAAAAAAACATTCAATATTGGACTCATAATTTCCGTCTCGAAGTAAGGGTTGCACTGCCGCTGACAGTTCGTGAAACCGAGATCGCACGAAAAAGTTACACACAAATTATGGTTTTAACCACCAAAACTAATAATAATATTATTATATTATTATTATCACTTTTTGTTAAACAAACCTCTCATGAGATTTCACGCACAAACCTAGCGGGTCGCAAGCCTCTTTTCCCCTCCATTACTTTATTATTATTAATATTATTATTTCCTCACGTCAAATTCTCTTTCCAATCACATCTTCCCCAATTAGCGCCTCTTGCAGACCCAAGCATCCGTCCTTCATCGGCATGCCCAGAACCGCCACCATTATCTCCGGCTAGCACCGCCGCCTGCACCTCCGCTGCGCCGCAATACACTTTCCGCTGCACGCCCCTTCAACATGCCGACGCGCAGGCCAATAACTTGCGGACGTCCGTCGCAAGTCCCGGCCGACCCTCGCTATCCTTATCACGCGCCTCCGCACCTAGAACCACCCATTGCGGCTTGCTCATGCGGTTGCTCCAAGAATCAATTGTGCATTAGAGTTGTCGGTCGAAATCGTTTGCGCACCAAATTATTATTTGGGTGATGATTGAAGGATAAAATCACCAATAACAAAATTTAGGAAATAAACTCAGCCGTGCTTGGATTGGTCAAGATTCATCATCATTTAAATGATGATTGGAAAGGTATAATCGTAATTAATAAATTACGGCTTGTGTGAAAAACAATAATCACGAATCAAAGGTAGATAAGAATTAATGATCTAACATTTAATCAGATGAGGTCAAAACCACAATTGACAAGTCTTACATATAAATATACAAAAATCCCCCTACCTCGGAAAGACGTCACACGTCATCGAGTCGCGGAAAGAGGCAAGCATCGCGATGATCGGACGTCGTGGAAGATCGGGGCTGATTACATTGACGTCGGAGGAAGTATCATCATCGATTGAGACATTTCCCGCTGTGGTGTGTCCTCCCTTGACGTGGAGGATGAAGAGGAGAAGGCATGTCATCGGTGACTTCGCGTTCTTCGTCGGAGACGCTCTTCGTCGAAGAGGCGTTGTTCTTCTTCAAAAACGTTCTTCATTGGAAGGATGGAGCTCTTCTAAATTTCTCCATAGGTTTCTCACAAGGTTCTCCAAAATATTTTCCAACCCATAATTGAGTGAAGCCTCCCCAAAATATAAAAATATCATGCCCTTTTAGCTTTCAAACCCTTGATGGAAAATTAATTAGGGAGGTGATGAGTTGCCATAATAAGGGGAGTTGTCACATTAAATTGGAGAGGTGTTAAAGGGGGGTTAGAGAGAGTTAAGGGGAAGGTGAAGGGTTAGGAATCATGTGGGCCCCACTTCACCTTAATCCTCACTTGGTTAGTTAGGAACTTGTGATTCCACCCCAACTTCCACACTTAGGATATAACCACTTAAGAAGATAAATAAAATAAATATTGTATAACAAATTTATTTTACTCTTCATTTCATCCAGAAAATTAAACATCTCCTCCTAGGCAAACGCAACTTCGGGAAAGGTTTCCTTAAGCGAATATCGGCGCTACGAGTTCATCGGTGTCCTCGGATTTAAATTCCGAGCACCGGATCAAAAGTTAGGAAATCCCGCTCGTTCGTTCACTGAACGTACCCGAGCCAAACTTCGGAAATTAATTCCGGGCACTCCGGGCCTCGGAATCAGGTGCCGTCAGAAACCGCGCTCTTGTAAAATTCCAAAGAAAATTAAGAAAAAATTTCCCTTGATTTTATGGGTCTTTACATAGAGAGAGCCCTCCTATTGGAGAGTTTCCTTGCTGAGCAGTCTCCAGCAGCGAGATCCACCACTAGTCGTCAGGTAGCGGGGTCTTCTACAGATGGCAGTAGACAGATGTCACAGAGTTCCAAGAGGACCATACCTATAGGTGGATGACCGCATAACCCAGGATCGGTTGTGCGGGACACCCGAGGTGGAGCCAGTCATACCAGGAGCGGGCAGTGTTACACATGTGGTGGGTAGGGTCACAAGGCTCGTGACTATCCGACCCGCCCTATGGATGATCCACAGACAGTCGAGGGACTGCCCAAGCAGAGACAAAGGTTCGATCGAGGAGGTCTGCAGGGAGTAGGCGGATTTGGAATAGGATATGGCCGTGTTGCTGGCGGTGGATGATGTTTCTAGATGTTACCGACACCACCACCAGGAGGTCCACCCCGACTGCAGGGAGTAGGTGGATAGGGGCGAGCTCAGCTCCAGCAGCTGAGGCCTACGATCACGGTGCTCCGGAGATGATACGAGGTATTATCTGTGTCTTCTACACCTTAGATGTAGTTCTTATAGACACAGGTGTCAGTCATTCTTTTATTTCCACTGTCCTCATTCAGATCTCGGAGATTCCAACGGAGCCGTTGGCTCAATCCTTATGGCTAGAGACTCCTACGGGAGCAGATTCGATGATTACGAACTAGTGCCGGCAGTGCAAGCTTACTCTAGGAGGTGAGAGCTTTGGCTGGGATCTCCTAGTAGCAGTGTCCAGGCCTTACGACTTCATCTTGGGTATGAACTGGTTATCTACAATCCATGCTCAGATAGATTGTATTAGGTGAAAAGTGCGTTGTGTCCACACGGATGAGACCAGGTTTACCTTCACTGGTGAGAATGGAGCCGTTGCAGTGCAGGATGGACTTACCTGGAGGAGGGTGCAGCCGATCACTCATAATTTGGCTAGCCTTACCCTCAGAGCAGTTGATGTGGAGAGTCCGAATTATCCTGTAGTGGTGGACTTGTACACGGATGTTTTCCCTGATGATGTCCCGGGTCTACCTCCTCATAGAGAGGTGGACTTTTACATTGACTTGTACCCCGGGAAAACACCAATATCTACACCAGTGTATCAGATGGCTCCCTCAGAGCTTCGTGAGCGGCGAGTACAGCAGGAGGACTTACAGGAGAAAGGGTTCATCCGTCCCAGTGTTTCCCCTTGGGCAGCCCCGATTCTGTTCGCCAAGAAGGAAGATGGGAGCTTGAGACTTTGTGTCGACTACCGGTTTCTGAACCAGGTGACCATGAAGAAAAAGTACCCACTTTCGATGATTGATGACCTCTTTGATCAGTTGAAGGGATCACGATGGTTCTCGAAGATAGACCTTAGATCAGGCTATCACCAACTCAGAGTACGAGACGAGGATGTGCAGACAACAGCTTTTAGATGTTGGTACGACCAATATAAGTTCTTTTTTATGTTGTTTGGTGTAACCAACGCTCCAGAAGTGTTCATGGGGCTCATGAACATGATATTTCAGCCATACCTTGATTGATTTGTAGTAGTCTTCATCGATGACATTTTGATATACTCAGCAACTGAGGAGGAGCATGCCTATCATTTGCAGGTAGTACTGAACACACACTGAGAGCACTAGCTCTATGATAATCTCTTGAAGTTCCTGTTCTAGATCTGAGAGATTCATTTTCTAGGACATGTCATATCAGAGGCTGGAGTTGTAGTGGATCCAACAAAGATTGAGTCAGTACTTTCTTGGGAGCCACCCAAGAGTGTGATAGAGGTACGAAGTTTCCTGGGTTTGGCCAGATACTATTGGAGATTTGTACTAGATTTCTCTAGAGTTGCAGCACCACTATCAACATCGATGAAGAAGGGGAAACCCTTCGTGTGGTTAGAGAGATTCCAGAAGATTTTTCAGGAGCTGAGGCAGAGGCTGAATAGTTCCCCCATCATGAGGCTTCCAGAGGAAGGCATAGGGTACGTAGTATACTGCGACACATTAGGGACCAGACTCGGATGTTTCCTGATGTAGGAGCGAGTAGTTATCGCATATGGTTCTTGACAGTTGAGAAAACATGAGTAGAACTACACTACCCATGACTTGGAGTTAGTAGTAGTGGTCTTTGCCTTGAAGATGTGGCGACACTATCTGATGGGAGAACTCTTTACAGTCTACTCGGATTACAAGAGTCTCAGGTATATCTTCTCTCAGAAGGATGTGAACCTGAGACAACAACATTGACTTGAGTTTCTATAGGACTATGACTTCGAGATAGTCTATACTCCTGGGAAGGGGAACTTTGCCGCAGATGCACCCAACATGAGGTCTGGTATACAGCTGCTAGGAGAGGAGATAGAGTAGCTGGCTGCTTTGCAGATATCCTTTGTAGATAGAGATGGATCATCTTTCCTTTAGTCTCTTACAGTCACTCCCCCACTTCTTCAGTGAGTCAGGGAGGTAGAGCATGGGGATGATGATTGCGAGGCATGACGTGCTCAAATATCCACAAGACAGGAACCTGATGGATTTTCTGAAGGTGGGGAGCATGTCATCCTCTCTAGAGGACGTACCTTGGCACCCACTACTGGAAATAGAGTATTTCCCAATGGTTTAGAACTGTTGGGAAAGGTTGCAGAACCGTTGGTATATGTTATACCAATGGTTCTGCAAACCATAGGGAAGTAAGCCGTTGGGAAAGCTTTTCCCAACAGTTTACAGTGAACCATTGGGATAGGGTGGAGAAAAATTACCCTATCCCAATGGTTTGGGAAAAACTTTGGGAAATCTTTTCCCAACGGTTTACAATCGTTGGGATAGGGTAAAGAAAAATAACCCTATCCCAATGGTTTTGGAAAACCATTGGGAAAGATTTTCCCAACAGTTTTCCCAAACCATTGGCAAAATCACAATGTCTCCTCTTTCCCAACATTTTCTAAACCATTGGGAAAAGTGTTTTACCAATGGTTCATGGAACCATTGGTAAAACAAAACATAGAATGCTATGCCAATGGTTTAAAACCGTTGGCATAGCCTATGCTGGGAAAATTGCACAACAGCTCTACAATTTGCCCAGAATCTCTCTAATTTTCCCACCAGGTCTCATTTTGTGGGTTCCCCCTCATTTTCAATCCAATTATTATACCTGCAATAAACTAACATACGTATACAATTATTGTACCTGCAATAACCAACTAATACATACATATAGAGAACAAATTCAAACACATTTAACATATAATGCTGGAACTATACACATCCATAATTAAATTAGAATTCATAACGTAATTATAAACATACATAATTCATTTATAATTCAATTTAAAATTTAGATGACAATTATATGTGGAATCCGGAAGTCAATTCATAATTTGATTGGTTTTTTGTATACCATATATTTTTACCTAAAATGATGTCCATTTTAAACAAAATACATACACCTAGAGTGCTACCAGACACACCACACCTCAGATTGAGGCAGAGTTGACTCTTACACATCACATATAACCCATGGATCATTCTCCTAGAGTTTCAATGGAAACCGAATGCATTTGGTCGGTTTTCCGTATGTCAATTCATGTTTTTCAATTAAAATGACGTCCTTTTGAAACAAAAGGCAGACACTTTGAGCGGTGCCGACCACACCGCATCTCAGATTGAGGCGAGGTTGATTCGTAAAATCACATATGACCCATGAATCGTTCTCCTAAAGTTTCAACGGAAACCGAATGTGTTTGGTCAGTTTTCTATATGTACTTAAAATGTTGTCCATTTTAAACAAAACAAATCCACTTAGAGTGGTTATGGACACACTGTGCCTCCAATTAAGGAGGGGTTGACTCGTACATGTCACATATGACCCATGGATCGTTGTGCTAAAGTATTGACACAATCCGAATGCGTTTGGTCGGTTTTCCGTATGCCAGTTGATGTTTTTCACTTAAAATGGAATCCTTTTGAAACAAAAGACAGAAACTTTGAGTGGTGGCGGCCACACTGTGCCTCGGATTGAGGCGGGGTTGACTCATACATGGCACATATGATCCATGGATTGTTGTGCTAAAGTATCGACCCAATCCGAATGCATTTGGTAAGTTTTCCGTATGCCAGTTGATGTTTTTCAATTAAAATGATGTACTTTTGAAACAAAAGGCAAACACTTTGAGTGGTTCCGGCCACACCACATCTCAGATTGAGGTGGGGTTGATTCATACATGTCACATATGACCCATGGATCATTCTCCTAAAGTTTCAATGGAATCCGAATGCGTTTGGTCGGTTTTCCGTATGTACTTAAAATGTTGTCCATTTTAAACAAAAGAGAGCCACTTAGAGTGATTCTGGCCACACCGTGCCTCCAATTAAGACTAGGTTTACCTGTACACGTCACATTTGACCCATGGATTGTTTTGCTAAATTATAGACACAATCCGAATGCATTTGGTCACTTTTCCGTATGCCAGTTGATATTTTTCACTTAAAATGACGTCCTTTTGAAACAAAAGAGAGACACTTTGAGTGATGGAAGCCACACTACGCCTCGAATTGAGGTGGGGTTGACTCGTACACGTCACATATGACCCATGGATTGTTGTTCTAAAGTATCGACACAATCCAAATGTGTTTGTCAGTTTTCCGTATGCCAGTTGATGTTTTTCAATTAAAATGACATCCTTTTGAAACAAAAGGCAGACACTTTGAGTGGTGGAAGCCACACCGTGCTTCGGATTGATGAGGTGTTGACTTGTACACGTCACATATGACCCATGGATCATTGTGATAATGTATCGACACAATCGGAATGCATTTGTTCGGTTTTCCGTATTCCAGTTTATATTTTTCAATTAAAATGACGTCCTTTTGAAACAAAAGACATACACTTTGAGTGGTGCTGGCCACACCATATCTCAGATTGAGGCGGGGTTGATTCTTACACGTCACATATGACCCATGAATCATTCTTCTAAAGTTTCAACAGAAACCGAATGCGTTTGGTCAGTTTTCCGTATGTACTTAAAATGTTGTCCATTTTAAGCAAAAGAGAGCCACTTAGAGTGATTTTGGCCACACCGTGCCTCAGATTAAGGCGGGGTTGACTCATACGAGTCACATATGACCCATGGATCGTTGTTCTAAAGTATCGACACAATACAAATGCGTTTGGTCAGTTTTCCGTATTCCAGATGATGTTTTTCAATTAAAATGACGTCCTTTTGAAACAAAAGGCAGATACTTTGAGTGGTGCCGGCCACACCGCGTCTCAGATTGAGGCGGGATTGACTCGTACACATCACATATGACCCATGAATCGTTGTTCTAATGTATCAACACAATCCAAATGCGTTTTTTCGGTTTTCTGTATGCCAGTTTATGTTTTTCAATTAAAATGACGTCCTTTTGAAACAGAAGACAGACACTTTGAGTGGTGCCGGCCACACTGGATCTCAGATTGAGGCAGGGTTGATTCTTACACATCACATATGACCCATGAATCGTTCTCCTAAAGTTTCAACAGAAACCAAATGCGTTTGGTCGGTTTTACGTATGTGTTTCGCACAGAATCCGGGGATGACCTCCTGGATGGGATATTCAAACGTTCCGATCGGTTTCTAACGGGTTTATTCATAGAACCGGAAACATCCAATGATTCCACATCCGTTTGGACCTACTTTCCAAAGGTATGCGCTCATTAGCTTGTGGGCTAATGAGGCTTAGGAATTTTCATTGGTCGAGAGGATGGGAGGTCGGACTCATCACACCTTTTTGAGGGGAATTATTGTCTACTCCAGGACTCTCTTTATAGATTTAAGTTATGTTCGTGAATCCTTATTACATTACCAAGTATAAAATGAGCTTTCCTTCAGTTTAACAATCAATGATTAAATATGAAATAAATTTAGAGGATCTTTTATATGTATTCTAGGTTCTTCATCAATAGAGAATCATCTGTACCTATTTAGAGATTCTTAGTCAATGGTATCCTTCAAAAAAAACATTAATAAAAGTATCTTGGTCATTATGATGACCAGGCTGGTTTTAAAGCCACTCAGTGGGGCACTTGAAGTTTATCGTCATTCAGAAGGACATAGATTATTTCAAAGTTGGGATCGAACCCATAAATGGGCTACCTACATATCCTTTGTTTTGGAAAAGGAATCAGAACCCACGTAGTTCGAGTAAGGGAGTATGACGTTTATGATTGATGGCTCAAAGAATGATGTCATAATTACTTTTACACTCTAAGCTCACATGAGTCATGCTCAGTGTGAGAAAAAAGAGGTATTAGTAAAAAATTAGACAATTTGTTCCATGAAAGATGCAATCATAAGAAATGGTTTGGGGCTTATGTATGTATGATTGCCCAGATAGATAAAGTTTTAGGATTCACTTTTAGGGAGAAAATCCATGAACATGGTCCATAAAGGTATATGTGCTTCATGGAGATTTGAATACTCTAATCTTGGGGCTTACTCCTAAGGAGTATGCCCAAGTTAGGAGGGGACTTATGATTGGGTTTTACTCCTGAAAAGGAAACCCAAATCAAGGGTAAATTAGGACTGGTTAAAGAGAAATTAGGGGACTTGGGGGCTTATACCTGAAAAGGAAGCCCAAGATTATAACTGGGACTTATTCCTGAAAAGGAAGCCCAGGTTAGGGGTTAAGGTTTGGGGCTTACTCCTGAGGAGGATGCCCATATTTTAGATTGGGGCTTACTCCTAAGAAGGATGCCCAAATTAAGGGACTCGAGGCTTACTCCTAAGAAGGATGCCCATATTAGAGGACTTGGGGCTTACTCCTAAGAAGTATGCCCAGATTAAAGGATTATGATTGGGGCTTACTCCTGAGGAGGATTCCCAAGTTAAGGAATTAAGGTTTGGGGCTTACTCTTGAGGAGGATTCCCAGGTTTGGGAACTTTAAGAAATTGGGACTTATTCCTAAGGAAGATGCCCATATTAAAGGACTTATAACTGGGGATTATTCCTAAAAAAGGAGACCCAAGTTAAGGATTATCTCATCTTAAAGGATGAGGTTGAATGAATGAACTCTCCATATTTAGTGACATAAGGATTTTTAAATCACTAGGTTTTGAGAGATATTCCACATAATTCCTTTCAGATAAGGAAGTCAAATCAAGAAATCATGCCATAAATGGCTTTGAAGAGTGTCTTGAAGACTGAATCTTGAAAAGGAAAGGTGTATTGGCTTAAGAGGGGTAAAATGGGCAAGATGGGCACCCAAAAAAGGTAGGGGCGCGCAAGTCTTGAAAGACGCGCAGGTCTTCTGTGGGCACGCAAGTATTGGTCGCGCAGGTATACCTGCGCGACATGTGGGGTACTTGCGCGATTTTCAACCAGCATTAGAATACTTGAGTGACTCTTTATTAATCAATTTAGAATCCTCTTGAGGTTCTTCCAGAAAAGGGACGCGCAAGTTCTATTGAAGGAAATAAGTCAGCGTGCAAGTGTTGATAAGTTTCAACACTTAGGCCTTCCTTCTTCTATTTAGATCTTCCGTTCTAGGTAAGAAATTACCTTACAAGTGTTCCGGAAGCTTTGAGAAGAGACTTGGGCATCGGGAGCTTCAATCTGAGTTTCTGGAAAAAGATCCTCTCGAATGGGGGGCCCACAGGGTCTATTTATAGGCAGGAGAAGACCCCGGGCGGTTACCGGGCGGTTATCACTTAGGTCGCGCAAGTCACTTGTGCGACCAAGAGCGTCGCGCAAGTGTACTTGCGCGACAGTGATATAACTTGCGCGGTGCAGTTGCTGTTGATTCTTTGTTCATGCCTTTGTCGATTTTTGATGTTTTCTTCAAAGGTTGAATCACTTTGAGCTCAGATATTCCCCTTTTCCGATCTTTAGATTCTGTGACGAAAGGGGCGTCAATAAAAGTTCCCCCTCAGAGTTGGATCCGGAGAGAAATGAGGATTTGAATCTGAGGAAATCGAATCCATCCAAAGGAAAAGGGGCGCGCAGGTCTTCAAGGCATAGAGGGCAGTGCACAATTTTGCGTCACGCAGGCCTTGAACGCACTGGGTACGGCGTGCAGATAGGCCTCCTGGCCTATAAATACATGGCTTTTGGCCGTGTGTAGCATCTGATCCCGAATTTCTCGAGCTCTCACCACGCAAGTATCCCTCACCGCGCAAGTCTCTTTTTTCACTGTTCCCTCACTGTCTCGCTACTATAAAGGTAATAGGTCTTGCGCGGTGATACATGCGCGACAGAAACTTGCACGGCACATGTAACACTTGCGCGACATCTCCATACTTGCGCGCCTTAATGCCTTAGCCATTTTTTTTGATTTTTTTCACAAAGTTTGTGAAAAATTAATTCATTTATAAATTAATTTATTCAACTTTTTGTGCAGAATTAATAGCTCTTAGACCCGAATTAATTGATGAACTGGATAGCAAGCGGATAAATGATATGATGAACATTATTGGCCCTGATTACTATACTGTCAAAGAGAGTACTCTTCCAGATTTGGCTAAGTATCTGAAGAAATATCATCGCAACTTTCCTCATTGCACTTATCTACCTTTGTATGGCCATGGTCATCTACAAGAAGTCATTATTCCAGAAGTAAATAATTATCTTCCATTTTCATGGTTTCAGAATTATACCAACTTTGCTTCAGCAAATATCTCAGGTGGAGGAGTATTTCAAACTGCTGGAATAGTGGAGAAGGCTTATGTGATGCATCATAGACCTTGCACACCAGATCTGAAAAATCATACACCTGAGCTTCAACCACATTGTCATCCTTCAATCTTCCGAAATGCTCAAATGGATCAATCCAAAGGCTGGAAGAAAAGTTGGGATTTCCGTCCTGGGGGAGGTGTGAAGCCAACTTGGATGTGAGCATACTGGGTGTGACAGACTTGCACAGAGTTTATCGAGGACCTGAAGAGAGCTGCAATATATGAGGCTGTCTGGGTTGGGCAACCATATGTTTACAGACATGATAACTTCGTGCCAGAGATACTCAGCCACTGGAGCCCAGCAACTAATTCTTTCCATTTGACTCATGGAGAAGTAGGTATCAGTTTGTGGGATGTCCAAAAGATTTCAGGGGCTCCAATATTGGGTGATATGTATGATGAATTCATTCCTCCCAAGGTGACTTGGAATGATTCAGAGAAGACTCCTGATTTAGCTCGAGAATTATTTAAAATATTCCACAGGCTTAAGAGTTCAGAGACCTCATTAACTCATTTTAGAAAATATATTCATCCGGAAGAATGGATGAATGTGTTTCTTACTGAGAAGAAAGGGATGAAGCCAAAAGAAAAGGGATCCAAGAAAAAAAAATCCAAGGATACCAGGCCCAGACGTCCTACCACTTGTCCAAAACCTGAGAAGAGAGGAGCTCCTAGCACATTCTGGCCAACTCTAGAAGTAGGAGAGTTTGAAAAGTGGATATATGAAGTGAATCAAAGAATTCCAAAGAAAACTCGTCTGGTGGGTTTCTCGGAAATGTGGCTCAGTGTTTATCTCTTGCCGGTCAGGGATTCGAAGGGAGGCGTTAGGCCAGGGACCTTCATCATTGCGGCAAAGTTGGCTGAGGGAAAAATAGTTGGGTTAGCTACCCCCATTTTAGCAAAGATTCACAGGAGTTTACTTCATGTCTTCCAGGGTAAATCTCCTTTAAGAATAGTGGGACCATTCCAGGTTTTGTGGGGATGGATCACCACTCACTTCAGGACTTACAATGTACAGAATGGATTACAAATTCCTGGAAGCTCTTTCAGACCGTCAGTGCAAGCATTCTCTGGAATTGCTCCATTAGATGTTAATGGTTATAACATGAAAGTAAGGCTGAGCATGTTTAAGGAATTCAACTTATTTCCCTATGGAAGTCCGCCATCCGGGCGGTTTGTTGATGATGGGACATCCCATTTGGATTTGAGGGCATACATGCTAGCTTGTAGGGATGGCGTGTTAGTAGCCAGGATTGATGGAGAAATCATATGTGAGGCCTATGCTCCATATAGATTTGCACGCCAATTCAAATGTTTGCAACAGATTGTTGTATCCCCTCTGATACATGTTAGGTTAGAGCAACATCCGATGGTTGCTCGACAACTATGGCTGCTGACATCAAGAGAGAAGACTGGGGCAGTATTTGATCTACCAGTTGAAAAAGCGGCACATAATTTGACTACATTTTATGCCGAACACTGGATAGCATCATACCCCAAAGGGATATTGAATCACCCAGTATATCAAGTGGGAAAGAGGAAGAGGACTGTAGAGAAAGAAACCCTTCCTCATGAAGGTGACGCTTCTCCACCTGAAATAGGTTCAACAGACTCCTCTTCTAGAACTGATTCATCGGATTATCACGATGGGGATGATGAGGCACAACTGGCAGCAAAGCGGTTTCGTGCCCGATATAATCCTCCGGACAGAATTAAAAGACCCACTCCACCAACTCCTGGTGAGTTATTTCATTGTAGTAATTTCAATCACTGCTACTTTATAAAGTAATAAGTCTTACTTTCTTATTCTCTATCTGTAGTTGCAGGAGCTGGGAAGAAATTAAAATAAAAAATTGTAGGACCTTCCTCACAGCCTTTATATCTAAGACCAGAGGCTGTTCAGTTATGGCAGAGCTTATACTGTGGTACTGAGACCACCTGGATGGATTTGTGTGAGGGCCTACAACTTCCTGGAATAGGAAATCTTGTAGCTTCTAAAAATCTTCAATACGGCGATAACCCCAATGAAGTGCGAGATTACATCAGAGAGATAGAAATGCTCATATATGCCACTGATGACTCGGTTCCTATCACCAGGTGGGTGAAGGAAATGATTGATCGTGGCGCCACTGAGGGGGCTGGTGGTTCTGGAGATGAGGAATGACAAGAGTACGTGGCTCCTGAAGATGTAAGTTTTCTTTCCTTATTTTCTTTGCAACTTGATTTCAGTTGAAGCTTTGTTACTTAAGGAAGTTATTTTCTTCATCTTGCAGCTTGCAAAGAAAGGAACTGGGATTCCTTCGCCATAGTATAGCCCTGGTGGTACTGCTATCGGGGCTACTGCTGATTCTCCTCGCGAACCAGGCGAGATATCTCCAGGCCAGCAGGCCATGAATGAGGCGCTGTACATAGCCTTCCATTCGCCAATCCAAGTGCCAATAAGGGAGACTACTGATACTCCGGAAAAACAAAAGAAGCCAAGGAAAATAAGGAGGAAATCCATAGCTAAACGTTTCATTAGCAGTGGTAAGTCCTTCGAACAATCATGAGTTTATACCCATAATCATATGGTTACTCATATTTCTGAGGATTGCAGGGGCTTCTTCAATTTCCCCCTTGAGGGAAGGGACTGACCCTCCTTCAAAGGCCGTGGAGGGTGCTGTAGAACAATCACAGACCCAAGCTGACTTGGTTGCTCCTGGAGAAGAGCTACCATCCATTCCCAGTATCCCTCCTACTACTGAAGATGCTGTCCAGGGTCAGGGGTTGCAGGACATAAGTCGGCAAGAAGATGTAGCAAATGCTCCCACTAGTGAGACTAATCAAGATTCTGAAGTATCATTGGATGAAATGATGAATCAAGGAATGAATTTTGAAGAATTTTATGATCATGCTAAGTTTTCATGTGATTTAGAAGACCTTGGGCGTGAGTGCTACCCTTCGCCCATTTTTTTTTTAAAAAATTATACTTATAACCATGACGGAAAACAATATGCAGTTTCTTCCGTAGAAGCCGCTGAACTGCCAATGCCTGAAGAGGGTGTGGACATTGATGTCAATCCTACCATTGCAGAAACAATAGCTCAAGTAGAGCTAAACCCAATAAACCCTCCTGAGACCCATCTTGAAAATCCTGTTGAGACCGGGAAAGATGGGGATAAGTCTTCTCAGGTTGCTGAACCACCCTTGGGTAAGGGATAACAATATTTGTGATTGTACTTTATTTGCAAGACAATCCATTCTTTTGTTATCCTTTAACGCTAACTAAATCTTTCAATTAATCATGCAGGGCCATCAATTGTAATGGCTAGATCCGGAGATGAGGCCTCAGCCTCTGCCCCAACGGGAATTGAAAGTGAAGAAGCACAAGTCAGGGGGGAAAGAGTAGGACAAGGCACTTCCTTAAGCGCGTTAATTCCAGATTACATACCCCCCTCCGATGATGATGTTGAATCAGATCCAGAGATGCTTAAAGCGTTCATCTTTTCACGACGTAAGGCATGGAACAACATATGGAACATTATATCTGGGGCACCTTTAGAAGAGCTACCATTGAAAATTCCTCGATTGTCATCCCAATTTGTTATACTGGGACTTGGTGGTTTTGGTTATGAAAAGATCTATGCCGCGGTGAAACAGATCATTTTCAGGAGGGAGCAAGCGCAGACAAGTCGCGAAGATTTGACCAGAGTGAAATTTTCAGTCAACATAGGCAAATTTGAGGCTGCGGTATCCCAAGCTGAAGCTGATTATGCTGCCAAGATGAAGGATCTGAAGCAAAAAATCAAAGAAAAGGTCGTCCAGCAGGTGAAACTCCAGCAACAGTTAGATGCTGTTACTGGGGAACTTGATCAGATTAATAAATCATTGGATGAAAATCATATGAATGGCATGAAATACATCGCAGATGCTAAGAAGGCACTTCAGCAAGCTGAAAAGAGTGAAGCTGGTCAAGTTCACGAGCTTCAAGTAACTGCTGATAAGGCTCAGGATGCTATACATCAAATGAAGACTTATGTTGACAATCTTCTGTAATTCTTGAAAAAGAGAAGAGACTCCAGTCTGTGGATGTCTTTCTATCTCTTGTGTATCAATGAAAAACACTTTCGTCTTCAATCATTTTTACCTGCATTCTTTCACTACCTGCTTCAAATTTACTTAAGCCAATGGGCCCAGTAAGCATAGTTTGATTTTTACTAGGATTATTACAAATAACACTACAAACTTTGAATCTTTTAATTGCTCAATATTACCTAAATCATACAGAATGTATGTTTAGTGAGCTGGAACTTGAATTTTATTCAGAGTTCCTTTGTCTTTTTTGTGGGTAGTTTAAAGTCATGCACACCGGACATAAAAGGGATAATGTTTAAGGTCGAAATAGCTTTGACCAAAATGGATTAAAATGGATTCAATTCCTTGACAATTTATCTAAAAACATATTACCATACTCAAGTATGAGAGAAAATATGTAAACTATGGCTTAAGAATATTTGAATCTGAGGAATGATATGAAAAAGAGCTAAAAGGCATTAGAAGAAGTAGTTTCCAAGAATGAAGTTACTATTATTTAACAAAACCCGTTAGGGGGTTGAAATATGCAGGGCCACCTATGGGCATTGGCTGCATGGTCAAATAAATAGTATCTTTCGGCTGACAAGTCTGTTATGTGGACTGTTTATGCAAGGCCACCTATGGGCACGTGCTGCATAGTCAGGCGAAAAGAACTCTCAAAAATTTACTTTCCTAGTGCTAAAAGCCAGTGAAAGTTTATGGAGATTCAAATTTTCTAAAGTATAGAGTTTGTTGTATGGAAAGAGGTACTTGAATATGGATAAGATATTTCCGAACAAGAATATCGAAGAACTGGATGAATATCACTCCTACGAAGGTCTGACCCAAACGTAGGGAAGAAGAATAAACCATAGACTTGAATACTTTCAGATCATGAAAAAGGATATGGGACAAATATGTTAAGGATGGATTTTTTTTGCAGATCCCTACATACTGTCGTTTAAGACAAATAAGGACAAAAGAGGCATTCTTCCCAAGAATGAAGTTACTATCATTTAACAAACCCGTTAGGGGGTTGAATTATGCAGGGCCACCTAAGGGCATTGGCTGCATAGTTAAATAAAATAGTATCTTTTGGCTGATAAGTCTGTTATGTGGACTGTTTATGCAAGGCCACCTATGGGCACGTGCTGCATAGTTAGGCAAAAGAATTCTCAGAAGTTTGACATTTTTGTGACTAGAAGTCATGAAATGGGTTATCAAAATCTGAAAATATTTAAGGTTAGGATTATAACACATAAAGATGGGTATTGTCTAATGTATATAGAGATACATAGGTTAATGATAACCATAAAAATGTTGTGGCTGGGTCCTGAATTGAAATTTTGGACTTCACTACGTATCTCATAAGAATGAGAATCAAGCCATACATAGTTCTTGAAATGCAGTTTAACGTCGTGCAGGACGAAAGTATGAATGATCTTAGTTTAGGGTCATAGAATTCAGACCATAATAATGAATACACAGTGTGTGTTTTCATGAGGACTTTTCAGCCAAGGGACTGAAAGTGAAATTTGGGGTTAGGCCCAAAAGACTTGGGACTGGATTCGAGGGATACTCGAATGTTCCTACGTATCCCATAGGGATGGGAATCAAGTCCACATAGTTCTAGAACTACCCTTTGTACAAATTTGGTTCATACATGTGAAGGGTGAAAGGGGACTTTAGTGCAATGATGGTTTAACCTAAGATAAAAAGTTTAGGCATTACCATGTATGCACGTAGTCTTTTGAAAATGAAAACCATGATTGAAAAATCAATGTCAATAATAGTTCTCTCTCAAATGAGGAAATCAAAGAATATTGTAGTTTATTGTCATACCGGACAAAAGTGTTGCATAGTTTAACGTCATATAACAAGGACGGAAGTGAATCAATGTAAAGATATTGATTCTAGGTGCGGTTTCACGAATCAACATCATATGAGATGGTGGTGAACCAATGTGAAGAGATTGTTTTTGGGATTGAACCCTGGTAGGTTGCCTACATACCCAGCCTAGAGGGAAAGGATCAAAGTCTGTGTAGTTCAATTAAAGAATGAATTAATGATCAAGTTGTTCTTGGGGACAATGATCTAATAAAAAATGTTGTTGGGAATTACACATGGTTAGGGGCCCAAAGAGAGTGTTATGGTTGAGGTTTGCTCTAAGCTCACGTGAGTCATACTCGGTGTGAGAAACAAGAGGTAATAACAACCTTAACGATGCACAGTTTAATGTCATGTAGGACATATTTAGGGACTATGAAGTTTAAAGTCTTGCAGTTAGGACTATTGGTGCTGCACAGTTTAGTGTCATGTAGCAGGGACAAAATAACAGTTTAATGTCATGTAGGACAAAAGGGGGATTGTGCAGTTTAATGTCATGCAATAAGGAAAAAAGAGTGTACCATTTTAACGTCATGTCGGACGAAAGTGCAAATAGTTTAAGGTCATATACATGGACCGTGAATGGTGCAGTTTAATGTCATGCTGGACCTTTGAGATTATATAGTTTAACGTCTTTCCGGACGTAAGGGACTTTTATGCAGTTTAGTGTCATGTAGTTAGGACGCCACAGTTTAACGTCTTGCTGGACATAAGGGAGTTGCAAATAGTTTATGGTCATATGCATGGACCAAGGATGATGCAGTTTAAGGTCATGCTGGACAGTTTTAGGGAACTTTTTCACAGTTTAACGTCATGTTGGATGAAGTTGCAGTTTAAGGTCATACTGGACCATTGCTGTATAGTTTAACGTCATATAGCAAGGACGAAATGGTGCTGCACAGTTTAGTGTCATGTTGCAGGGACATGTTCTTTTCTACAGTTTAACGTCATGTTGGACGAATGTGCAAATAATTTAAGGTCATATGCATAGACCGTGGATGATGCAGTTTAAAGTCATACTGGACTATTTTTGTATGAACCAATTGTAAGAGTCTTGGTTCTGGGGACCATATTTTGTGTTTATACAAAATATTTCTTCAGAAATCTGGCATTGGTTGTAGTCGTGATGAGTTCTCCATCCATTGAGATTAATGAATAAGCTCCATTGGAGTAGACCCTATGTATTGAATAAGGTCCTTCCCATTTTGGATCAAGCTTGGGAGGTTTCTTTCCTGGTATCATTGGAGTTCTGAGAACTAATACCAATTCTCCCTGAATAAATGAACGAAGACGAACTTTTTTGTTAAAAGATCGTGCTATTCGATTCTGATAGATTTCCAAGTGGTGTAAAGTGCACAATCTTTTCTCATCTAACTGTTCCAATTCATTCAATCGCTTTTGGGATTGCTCATCTGTAGATAACTGATCACAAATGGCTACTCTGAGTGAGGGCAATTGAACTTCAATTGGAAAGACTGCTTCTGTTCCATATACCAACGAATATGGAGTTGACCGCGTTGCATTGCGGGTGGTAGTCCGATAAGCCCATAAAGCATGAAAGAGTTTATCAGGCCATGACCTCTTATCTTTATCCACCATCTTTTGCAGTATATTTGAAATAGTCTTGTTAAAGGCTTCTATTTGGCCATTGGCTGCCGCATGATACCTAGATGAATGGTTGGATTTAATGTTGTATTCTTGATACAATTTCTTCACCTCAGAAGAACAAAAGTTGGTGCCGTTGTCCGTCAATATGGTATGAGGGACACCAAATCTAGTAATGATGTTAGACTTGATGAATCTAACAATGCATTTAGAACTGACTTCTTTGAGAGGTACTGCTTCTTCCCATTTGGAAAAGAAATCAGTAGCAGTAAGAATATACTTAAACTGCTTGGCCGTAGCTGAAGGGTAAGGTCCCACCACATCCATTCCCCATGTGGAAAATGGCCATGAGTATTTAGCTGTATGAAGCAAATCTGGAGGTTGATGAATGAAGTTGGCATATACTTGACATGAATTACACTTCTTTGTGAAATCAACACAATCTTGTATCATTGAAGGCCAAAAGTATCCAAGCCTTCGAATTTGATCAGACAATCTATGTCCAGACTGGTGGGCACCATATACTCCTGCATGCACTTCTTTCATGACAGCCATTGTCTCTTCACCATCAATGCATATGAAGAGAACTCCATCAAAACCACATTTGTAGAGAATTTTTTCTAGGTGGTTTGGGCTATCATAAAGAGTAAAATTGACCACACGTTGCCAGATTTGTTCTTTCTCGGATCTATCAGGTGGAAGTGTTCCATTTTGAAGGTATTCCCTGATAGGTGTCATCCATCCGGTAGTATGACCATACGGTTCAGGAATGGGACTAATTTCATTAATTTCCTCTATTCTGGCTAGAACATAAGGTGAAATTGCATGACGGTGGGCAATACTGATGGTTGTCTCATCCCGATTTGGATCTACTAGAGCTGTGGCTATATTAGCCAGTGCATCAGCTTGAGCATTTTGTGATCTTGGTACATAAGAAAATGTAGGTTCTGAAGGGAATTCCGTCATTAACTCTCTGACGTAATCATATAAAGGTATTAATTCTTCTTTTCTGATGGAATAATCTCCATTGACTTGTTTGATTACCAGGTCTGAATCACCTTTCACTTTTAAGTGATTCACTTGTGCTTGGAGTGCTAACTCCAAGCCTGTAATGAGAGCTTGGTATTCGGCTTCATTATTAGTACCACCTTCCCATAATAGAAAGGAATAAGATAACAATGCCTTATCTAGAGAAATGAGTACAATTCCTAAACCAACTTTATTGAATTTAGGATTTTCCATTTTCTTCCCTGTTGGACTTCTGGAAGCACCATCAAAATACATTTCCCATGTTTGAGGATTCTCTTGAATAGAGAAAACTTCCTCATCAGGGAGTTCAATATCTGAAGACGTGTCTTCCATGGAAGGATGTTCAGCCAGGAAATCAGCCAGAGCTTGACCCTTTATTGCCTTTTGAGACACATACTGAATATCGAACTGTTGCAAAATAAATGCCCACCTTGCTAGACGTCCTGTAAGCATTGGACGACTAAGGATGAATTTGAGCGGATTATTACGAGATACCAATTGGACCTCGTGATGTTGCAAGTAGTGTCTCAGTTTCTAAACTGCAAAGATTAATGCTAGGCAGCACTTCTCAATACTTGAATATTGGGTTTCTGCTTCAAGCATAGTTCTACTGAGATAGTAGAGGCTATTTTCATTCCCAGCATCATTCTTTTGGGCTAGAAAAGCACCCAATGATCACTCTAGAGCTGTCACATAGAGGATAAGTGGTCTTCCTTCAACAGGTGGCATGAGTACTGGTGGACTTAAGAGGTATTTCTGGAGAACATAAAATGATTCTTGAAATTCTTCAGTCCACTGGTAAGTGACTCCTTTTTTCAATAATTTGGTAAAGGGTAAACTTTTACCCGCCAAATTGGCAATGAAACGCCGAATATAGGCTAAGTGTCCCTGAAGCCCTCTTAATTCTTTCAAATTCTGAGGAGGTGACATACCAAGGATTGATTTGGTCTTCTCAGGATCGACTTCAATACCATGATGGCGTATAACAAAGCTGAGGAATTTTCCTGAGGTTACCCCAAAAGCGCATTTTAAGGGGTTCATCTTCAAATTATGTTGTCGAAGCTTATGGAATATGACTTCCAAATCAGCCAAGTGATTAGAATGTTGTTTGTATTTAACCACCAAATCGTCTACATAGCATTCAAAAAATTTCCCTAAGAAAGGTTTGAAGATATGATGCATGGCGCGTTGATATGTTGCACCTGCTTTCTTTAAACCAAAGGGCATCACCCGGTAACAAAACACACCTTGAGGGGCTCTGAAGGCTGTAGATTCCTCATCTTCTGGGGCCATTCGGATCTGATTATATCCGGAATATCCATCCATGAAGGAAAGTACTTCATAACCAGTCGCCGCATCAATTAAGAGTTCTGTAATCGGAACTGGGAAATTATCTTTAGGACAATACCGATTAAGATCTCTGAAATCGATGAAAACCCCAATTTGTCCGTTCTTTTTCTTTACAGGGACAATATTAGCCAACCACTTGGGATATTGAACTTCTCTGACGAAGTTAGATTTGATCAGCTTATCCACTTCAGCTTCAATTTTGGAAGCATAGGTTGGGTGTGTTCTTCTCGCGGCTTTCTTAAATCCTCGATGTTCTTTTGGTAAACCCAAATGATGAGTAGCAATATCAGGATCAAGACCAGGAATTTCTGTATAATTCCAAGAAAAAATATCTTTATTTTGATTTAGAAAATAAATATACATCTCTTGCTCTTCAAGGGTCATGGCCACACTAATTAAAGTGGGGCGTGGATCTTTCTCTGTACCCAGATTTATTTCTCTGAGTTCATCCACAGTGGTAGAGATACCCTGTTCAAATGCTGGAGGAGCATATCTAAGATCTTCCTCTTCCTCTTCATCATGTGCTATTTCTTCCGTTTCTACTTGCATAGTAGATGACAAAATGAAATTTTCATGATCATAAGAGATATCAAAATTTTCACATTTTGAAGAAGAAGCTTCCATTTCTGACCCTATTGATGATAAAGGGCCTTCTTTGGGAAATAAAGAGGAGATGATGGATTGAGAATCGACATCATTATTCACCTCTGGTGTTGCTATAACTTCTTCTAGCCTGATTGGCGAAGTATAGACTTGTTGGATTTCAGCATATGAAATGAAGACGTCGCCAATTATGCTTTCATCACTATTTGGTAGGTTACCAATTTCTCCCATGTTGTCTGGCTCAATTGCCGTAACTGACATTATGGATCTTTCCATAAGAGTATTTTGATTTGGGCCTATTTTGTCAATTTGACTGATAGGTAACACATAATCTGTACTCACATGTGTAAATGGATTTATTGGAATTTTCTCCAAACCATATGGAGCATTAACTTTGGTAATTTCCTTCATTGTAGATTTTTCTCTTCCCTTCATGTGATAAAATTCTGCCTCAATGTATTGAGACTCACATGTCTTGAACGGGGCCTTATCACCATACAATGTTCCAACTTGACCATTGAAACAGTATTTGAGACATTGATGGTATGATGAAGGAATAGCTGCATGCTGATGTAGCCAGGGTCTTCCAAGCAAGACGTTGAAAGCTGAGTCTTGATCAACAATCATGAAATCTGAATTGGATACAAGATCTCCAAACTGGGTTCTGAGTGTAACTTCGCCCAGTGGTTCTTGTTCATTTTTATCATATCCTTGTAACATCATGGTAGAAGGAGATAAATCAGATTCCATGAGGCCCAATCGACGAAGTGTACGAATGGGCATGAGGTTGACTCCTGAACCATTGTCAATGAAAACTCTTAGGATATCTACACCATTGACTTTTCCAGATAAGTAGAGAGGTTTTATGTTCCCATGCACAACATCATCTTCATCTTTATCAGTAAAAGATATCACTGCATGGCATTCTGCAGGATTATTCTCTATGTGATAGACTTCAGCTGCAGCAATTTCAGCTTCAAACTTCCGAGGACTTGACAAAGCTTCGATGAGTGCTTCCCGAAGATCTTTTGACAGATTAAAAGCATCCAAAATTGATAACTTGGCTGGTACTTGGTCCAAGTGTTTCAATATATCATACTTTTGATCTAGAGGTCTGTGTTTCCCAACAGGAATATGAGGTTTAGCAGGTACCTTGGAAGCAGATGCTTTGGAAGCTGATGCATCTTGTATTGGGATAGAAGTTGGCAACATCCTTGGTTTTGGAAGATTAGACTGATTAGATCCATTTAATTGCTGAGATAAAGAAGATGGAACCTTTAATCGGTCTTCCAAAATAACTGTGCCAAAACTGAGTTGGCCATTGGCAGAATAACTTTCTTGTTCTTTTTGAGCTCGCTGAAGGGCTCTACCATGAGTTTCTGCTACATACACAGTGCTAGCAGGGGTAGAATTGGAGTAGTGGCTTCGGAAAGATCCATGTCTTCCTCTGTATCCTGAACCTCTGGAACTTCCTCGGATTCCCTTATTTGATACAGGGAATTCAGGCTCATCAAGACTGGAATATGGATCTGTTAATTGAATCATATTAACAGAACCAAAGATTAACTCTTCGTCTGATAAAGACCCTTCCTGACTAGCCTATTTAGGATGTGCCGTTTGATGGGGCGATGCCCGTGGATTTGAAGTAGATGGCATGAAATCTTCCAGAGTCAAAGACAACTTAGGCCTCGATACATACTCATCTTCTTCTAATTCCTCTTTCTTCTTTGAATTGCACTGCCCTTTTGAGGATTTGTCTTTTGATGGAGACTTCACTGCAGCTTTTGTAGGAGACACAATTGGCTTCTTCAATTGTGTTCGCAAAATGGCATGGGTCCGATTGATTGTCTTTCTGACCATCCAATCATCATATTTTTGCGCAATTTTGCTTTTGACTTCCTGCCACTCGCCTCCTTCCTCTGGATCTGTAGCGGTAACACACGCTACATGAGCTGAAGAAATCTTCAATTTGACTTGTCCCAAGTCGACCATCTTTTGCAGGAGGTCTTTAAATACAAAACACTCCTGGATGGGATGCCCCAACATTTGATGAAAGGGACAATAATTGGGACGGTATTCATCTCCTTCCTTGTTTGGCCTCTTGGGCACTGGTAATTGAACCAAATTATTTTCCAGAGCTGAAATGAAGTAACCAGGAACTTGCTCACTTCGGAAAGAGTATGTTTTACTCTTCATATCCTCAAATTGTTTTCATCGTTGATCTTTTTTATCATTTGGACGAAACGGCCTTTGTTGTTGGCATTCAGGAGGTGGAGTCCTTCGAGAAGATGAAGGTTTTGAAGTAGATATAGGTACAGGTGCTTGTTTAAGCATAACTGTATCAGTTTCTGCTTTACCCATTCTTCTTCCTGGAGCTGATGGAATTACACGATATTTGACCTTAGCCTGTATAAGGGAATCTTCAATCTGCTGAGCGATTGAAGTAAGGTCTCGAAACCCTCCTATGTATTTCACAGGGATCAATGGCGTGCGTAATTCGTCACGCAAATTTGCCACACAGATTGGCAACAGCTCTTCCTGAGGGAGTGCTAAACTCAGGGAATACGTTAATCCCTTCCAGCGAGCAATGAAATCAGAGACTCTTTAATTCTCCCTTTGCTTTCAGTTTGTAAGATCAAAAACTGTCGTTTTTGGCAAAGTTGAGCTGAACTGAAGAAGGAATTTTTGACGAAGATCCTCCCATCCGATGATTGACCGGGATTGCAAGCTTGTATACCAGACAAAATCCGGTCCTTGCAAGGTTCGCATGAAGCATCTGAGTTTCACTGCTTCTTGCTGCTCTGGAGTTCCCATCATAGGATCACAACAAGACACATAATGCGTCAAATGTTGTTCAGGGTCGCCTGATCCATTGAAAGTAGGGAAAACGGGGTTTCCAAAACTGGATGGAGGAGAAATTGAATCTACCCATTCAGGGTAAACTTTCTTTTCAGGTTGAACTTGTGCCTGTTTCCCTTCCATAGTTTCTAAACGAGATGTTAATGACTCAATAGTAGTTATTAACTTTTGAGAAACATCAGGTTAAACTTGGTTTTGGGTAGGTGCAATGAATGGAGCTTGGACAGACATTGTGGTTGGTGCTGCAACTGATGGTAGCACTGCCAACTGTTGTTGCGCTTGACCCATGGGATTAGACCCCTGAGGGTGTACTGATAAAGGAGGATATTCTTGATCCATCTCAGTAACTGCAACAAATTCCTTCGGCTGTCAAAATTCAGCATTCTTAAGAAGAAGACTACTCTGAAGTAGTTCTGCATTCAACCTTCTTAATTCTTTCATTTCTTCCTCTTGTTGTGCAAACCTTTGCTCTAATGAGAGCGATTGACCTTCTCCAGAGGAAGGATATGTAACCTGATTCTTTCCCTTCCCTTTTTTGGATACCTTTTGGAGGGAGGGAAGTAGATTACCTAGGTTCTGAATAATCCTTTGACTTCGTGTACATAAACCTTCTTCATTTGTATCGGTGCGTACATTTTCTTGAGCAGGACGCTCTTCATCAGAGTCCCCTGAGTGAGTCTCCTCTGGTGGATTAGCAACAACGGCATTGATGACATTGATTGATTCATAATGCATCGCATCCCTTCTATCAACATTTTCGTGATATTGTCTTCTTTCATGTCTTTGATGAGACATTTCCTTTTGTTGATTCAATCCTTTAGGAATTTCTTGACGAGCTATAATTTGGAGGGAATCTCCTGATAATTTGGATCTTCTTTCCTCTTGGGGCTTCTTCCCCAATCGAGAAAAGACCGATATTCTCTGAGAAGGGGATTGATGATTTGAAAGAGTCCCCAGTCTCGTGAACTGGGGATGTTCCTGCTGATTCCGCTCAACTCCTCGAATCCCATTTGTTGACTCTGAGGGTTGGGTTAGAGAAGTCCCCAGTCTGACAAGCTGGGGTGGCTCTTGACATGCTACGTCTGAGATCTTCTTAAAAGATCTCTTGATCTTGCGAATCTTAGTTCAGAAATTAGCTGGATGCATTAACCTGTATCCACTTTTATCACCTGTTTCAACAGACCGTTGGATGATTTCCGAGACTTCTGTCATTTGATGACGTGTTTTCTCCATACGAGAGGCTTGTGCAATATTCTCGCCTGCTTGATGTAGGAGCAATTCAACAACTTGTTCTCTATATGCTTGATTTTGAGAGGAACTAGTTGAAGCCTGTTCTTGATCAAGATTTTGATTATGAACAAATCCCATTGACTGTGGCCGTCCATGGGCAATAACATTGCATGAGACCATTTTCGGCGGGCTTTGCTGACTGGAAAGCACTGTGAAATGTAGTGCTCCGTGAACACACCATCCTCTAATATGAACATCAGATAGAGCATTGGCAATTAACTGACGCAATTTTCTTAGTGCGCCAAGGCATGAACGTTGAAGGGTTCTCTGTTGTTTTTCAGCCTTCGGATACCGAGAGACTGATAGAGATGCCAAATCAATCTGACGTTGTAGCCCTTCTATTATCTTAAGATGATTTTCATATTCATCATAAGATAATACCTTATTCTTTAATTGACAAAGAGTTTTCCATATGTTGAGACGAATATCATGGATTCCATCATCCGTTAACATCTTTGGAATGTCGTACTGGGAGTCAGCCAAAGGCCAAAACATGACTGGTACTTCACCTTTTGCCAGTTTTTTCCTCATGTTCAGCATTTCCTCTTTATCATTAAATGAAGATTCTTCTACCTATTTTGACCAGAGTTGGTGTTTCCTTGTTGCTTCATCGGATTCAACAAGATTGGTAGAGAGATCATTGGTCAAACTAGAAGATGCATGACTTAGGGGTGGTTCGGAGAATGACCTACACCCTGGGCTATCTTCTGATTGAGAAAGTATTTCACTTGTTAGCGATAAAGCATCAGACATGACTGGTTTTTCATTTGCAAGTGCCTCAAGATAAGAGGGCTTTCTCGGCACTACATTGTCCACTGGAGTATTTTCCAGGCAATGTGAATCACTACTGCGGAGAGGACTTTTACAACGAAATTCATCATCATGCGGAGGACCACCATAATGGGTTACAGTAAAAGATGAGATCTCTTGCTCCTTGGTCTTTTGACCACGCAGAGGGTTCCTGTGGTCTCATCTGAAGAAGAAACTTTAAGATTGACTGAATTTTCATGAAGCAAGTCTTCATGAGGAAGTGTCTGTTGAAGACCTTCAGAATTAATGTTCCCGTTATTGGGAACTGAGGGAGTAGAATCTTGAATTCCGACAGATAAATGTCTGAGGGCTTCAAGAACTCCAGCATCGAGCAAGCCCTTGTTATAGATTGGCCTTTGATCTCCTGACTGTGCTGGGTGGATCTTTTTCTTAGATGCCTTCTTACTCACTTTAGAAACCACTTGATGAGGAAAGTGATTGCTCTGAGCAGGTGTATGTGCCTGATCAGGAAAGATGGCCAGGTTAGGCTGACGATCTCCACTCAAATCAGGTGTATGTGCCTGACTTGGTTGTCCGTATGATATGGGGGAGTATGCCCCATGACCCTCTTGGACTGGAACAGATGTGTGTGTCTGTTCCAGAGTGAATCGTTGATGTGTCACTCCACTGCTAGGGAGAGATTTATGTGTCTGTCCCTAAGATGATGCTGAAGCTGTTATGATATTCTGGCAAGCATCCAGAATATGAGAAGGAATTTGCTTCTGCTCTTTCACCATTGATAAAATATGTTTGGTGACTTCAGCCGCCGGAACGGGGATATACGTCCATTCTAGGTTTGGAGTAGGTTTATATGCCTGCTCTTGTCCTCCTTTTTCTGTCAGTGAATCCTGACAGTACTCAAGTGTGGAGGCAGAGAGTTGAGTCTGCCTCCTGTTTGTCGTCGGGGCTTTCCGACTGACTTCTCTGTGCGCTACCAAGCGAGACTGTTGGTAGGCTTGATTAGTATTAGCAGGTGTATGTGCCTGCTGATTACACTTCGCCAAACGCGGTTGACGAGATCCATCATATGTAGTCAGACAAGCCTGCTGACTAACTGGTGATGTATAAGCAGGTGTATGTTCCTGCCTATAATACTCCGCCGGAATTGCCTGGCGGGATTGGCTTGATGCTGCCAGACGAGTCTGCTGGACAGCGGAATTAAAACGGACAGGTGTGCGTGCCTTCTCGTTGTTTGCCACCAAGTTAGGTTGGTGGACTTCTCCGGAGATGGCAGGGATGACAACCTGCCTATTGTTAACCGGATTCCGTCTCTGGCGGTTCATCTTGCCTGCTCGGGTTCGAGGAACCTGAGCTGAATGCTTAGAGTCGGTACCCTCATTATGTTGAGGGTGAACTACCGCACGAGTCTGGCGGCGATTGTTGATGGGAGCCCTCGGGAAGGACTCCTGTATTTTTGAATTAAGGCTCTGCGGGACCAGCTCATTTACTTCCTCAGAGTAAGGGAGTGAATGGAAATTGCGTTCCGGGGATAACGACCCGAAACAGTTGGAGACAGTAGTCAGCACCGTCTGCTTCTTGATCGCTGGCCGCCGTTGTCCGGACGACCAGGTAGAGTTGTTAACTTGGAGGGCTTGATGAGCGGCCTCCAGAGTTGGGATAGTACCGTTGTGACGGTACTCCTTAACCAGTGCATTAGAAACCCAGCATTGAAGATGCTGAGTTGGTGATGTCATCCTTAGAGCGGACGACGTTCCAGCAGGAGTAGCAGCATTGGTTTTCACAGCAGTAGACCTCACAGTAGAGGTGTTTACAGCAGTAGTATTCACAGGGGTGAATTTAAGGAAATCCATTTTGCATAAGATCTTGAGAAAAGAGTGCCTGTTCCATATAACAGACATAATCAAGATGAATCCGGCCACTGCATCTTTTAGATGAGCATATGTCAATGATTTCTTTGTTGGCCCAAGGGGCATAACAAAATAAGAAGAACATCACTTTAACTTGGTTAAGGATTCACGTCGGGTTCACCATTTTTTGTTTCGCACGGAATCCGGGGATGACCTCCTGGATGGGAGATTCAAACGTTCCGATCGGTTTCTAACGGGTTTATTCGTAGAACCGGAAACATCCAATGATTCCACATCCGTTTGGACCTACTTTCCAAAGGTAGGTGCTCATTATCTTGTGGGATAATGAGGCTTAGGAATTTGCATTGGTCGAGAGGATGGGAGGTCGGACTCATCACACCTTTTTGAGGGGAATTATTGTCTACTCCGAGACTCTCTTTATAGATTTAAGTTATGTTCGTGAATCCTTATTACATTACCAAGTATAAAATGAGATTTCCTTCAGTTTAACAATCAATGATTAAATATGAAAGAAATTTAGAGGATATTTTATATGTATTCGAGGTTCTTCATCAATAGAGAATCATCTGTATCTATTTAGAGATTCTTAGTCAATGATATCCTTCAAAAAAAAACATTTATAAAAGTCTCTTAGTCATTATGATGACCAGGCTGGTTTTAAAGCCACTCAGTGGGGCACTTGAAGTTTATCGTCATTCAGAAGGACATAGATTATTTCAAAGTTGGGATCAAACCCATAAATGGTCTACCTACGTATCCTTTGTTTTGGAAAAGGAATCAGAACCCACGTAGTTCGAGTAAGGGAGTATGACGTTTATGATTGATGGCTCAAAGAAGGATGTCATAATTACTTTTACACTCTAAGCTCATGTGAGTCATGCTCGGTGTGAGAAACAAGAGGTATTAGTAAAAAATTAGACAATTTGTGCCATGAAATATGCAATCATAAGAAATGGTTTGGGGCTTATGTATGTATGACTGCCCAGATAGATGAAGTTTTAGGATTCACTTTTAGGGAGAAAATCCATGAATAGGGTCCATAAAGGTATATGTGCTTCATGGAGATTTGAATACTCTAATCTTGGGGCTTACTCCTAAGGAGGATGCCCAAGTTAGGAGGGGACTTATGATTGGGTTTTACTCCTGAATAGGAAACCCAAATCAAGGGTAAATTAGGACTGGTTAAAGAGAAATTAGGGGACTTGGGGCTTATACCTGAAAAGGAAGCCCAAGATTATAACTGGGACTTATTCCTGAAAAGGAATCCCAGGTTAGGGGTTAAGTTTTGGGGCTTACTCCTGAGGAGGATGCCCATATTTGAGATTGGGGCTTACTCCTAAGAAGGATGCCCAGATTAAAGGATTATGATTGGGGCTTACTCCTAAGGAGGATGCCCAAGTTAAGGAATTAAGGTTTGGGGCTTACTCCTGAGGAGGATGCCCAAGTTTGGGAACTTTAAGAATTTGGGACTTATTCCTAAGGAAGATTCCCATATCAAAGGACTTATAACTGGGGATTATTCCTAAAAAAGGAGACCCAAGTTAAGGATTCTCTCATCTTAAAGGATGAGGTTTAATGAATGAACTCTCCATATTTAGTGACATAAGGATTTTTAAATCACTAGGTTTTGAGAGATATTCCACAGAATTCCTTTCAGATAAGGAAGTCAAATCAAGAAATCATGCCATAAATGGCTTTGAAGAGTGTCTTGAAGACTGAATCTTGAAAAAGAAAGGTGTAATGGATTAAGAGGGGTAAAATGGGCAAGATGGGCACCCAAAAAAGGTAGGGGCGCGCAAGTCTTGAAAGGCGCGCAAGTCTTCCGTGGGCGTGCAAGTATTGGTCGCGCAGGTATACCTGCGCGATATGTGGGGTACTTGCGCGATTTTCAACCAGCATTAGAATACTTGAGTGACTCTTTATTAATCACTTTAGAATCCTCTTGAGGTTCTTATAGAAAAGGGACGCGCAAGTTCTATTGAAGGAAATAAGTCAGCGCGCAAGTATTGATAAGTTTCAACACTTAGGCCTTCCTTCTTCTCTTTAGAACTTCCGTTCTAGGTAAGAAATTACCTTAGAAGTGTTCCGGAAGCTTTGAGAAGAGACCTGGGCGTAGGGAGATTCAATCCAAGTTTCTGGAAAAGATCCTCTCAAATGGGGGGCCCACAGGGTCTATTTATAGGCAGGAGAAGACCCCGGGCCGTTACCGGGCGGTTATCACTTAGGTCGCGCAAGTCACTTGCGCGAACAAGAGCGTCACGCAAGTGTACTTGCGCGACAGTGATATAAATTGCGCGGTGCAGTTGCTGTTGATTCTTTGTTCATGCCTTTGTCGATTTTTGATGTTTTCTTCAAAGGTTGAATCACTTTGAGCTCAAATATTACCCTTTTCCGATCTTTAGATTCTGTGACGAAAGGAGCGTCAATAGTATGTAATTAAAATGTTGTCCATTTTAAGCAAAAGAGAGCCACTTTGAGTGATTCTGGCCACACCGTGCCTCAAATTAAGGCAGGGTTGACTTGTACACGTCATATATGACCCATGGATCGGTGTGCTAAAGTATTGACACAATCCGAATGCGTTTGGTCAGTTTTCCATATGCTAGTTGATGTTTTTCAATTAAAATGATGTCCTTTTGAAATAAAAGGCAGACACTTGGAGTGGTGGCGGCCACACTGCACCTCAGATTGAGGAGGGGTTGACTCATACACATCACATATGACCCATGGATCGTTGTTATAAAGTATCGACACAATCTGAATGCATTTGGTTGGTTTTCCGTATGCCAGTTGATGTTTTTCAATTAAAATGATGTCCTTTTGAAACAAAAGGCAGACACTTTGAGTGGTTCCGGCCACACCGTGCCTCTAATTGAGGCGGGGTTGACTTGTACACGTCACATATGACCCATGGATCATTCTCCTAAAGTTTCAATAGAAACCGAATGCGTTTGGTCGGTTTTATGTATGTACTTAAAATGTTGTCCATTTTAAACAAAAGAGAGCCACTTAGAGTGATTCTGGCCACACCGTGCCTCCGATAAGGCGGGGTTGACTCGTAAATGTCACATATGACCCATGGATCATTTTTCTAAAGTATCGACACAATCCGAATGCCAGTTGATGTTTTTCAATTAAAATGATGTCCTTTTGAAACAAAAGGCAGACACTTTGAGTGGTTTCGGCCACACCGTGCCTCTAATTGAGGCGGGGTTGACTTTTACACATCACATATGACCCATGGATCGTTCTCCTAAAGTTTCAATAGAAACCGAATGCGTTTGGTCGGTTTTCCGTATGTACTTAAAATGTTGTCCATTTTAAACAAAAGAGAGCCACTTAGAGTGATTCTGGCCACACCGTGCCTCCGATAAGGCGGGGTTGACTCGTAAATGTCACATATGACCCATGGATCATTTTTCTAAGGTATCGACACAATCTGAATGCGTTTGGTCGGTTTTCCATATTCCAGTTGATATTTTTCACTTAAAATGACGTCCTTTTGAAACAAAAGACAAACACTTTTAGTGGTGGCAGCCACACCGTGCCTCGGATTGAGGCGGGGTTGACTCGTACACGGCACATATGACCCATGGATCATTGTGCTAAAGTATCGAAACAATATGAATGCGTTTGGTCACTTTTCTGTATGCCAGTTGTTGTTTTTCAATTAAAATGACGTCCTTTTGAAACAAAAGGCAGACACTTTGAGTAGTTCTGGCCACACCACACCTCATATTGAGGCGGGGTTGACTCGTACACGTCACATATAACCCATGGATCATTCTCCTAAATTTTCAATAGAAACCGAATGCGTTTGGTCGGTTTTCCGTATGTACTTAAAATGTTGTCCATTTTAAACAAAAGAGAGCCACTTAGAGTGATTCTGTCCACACCGTGCCTCCAATTAATATGTGGTTGACTCATACACATCACATTTGACCCATGTATTGTTGTGATAAAGTATCGACACAATCCGAATGCGTTTGGTCACTTTTCCATATGCTAGTTGATGTTTTTCAATTAAAATGACATCCTTTTGAAACAAAAGGCAGACACTTTGAGTGGTGTCGGCCACACTGTGCCTCAGATTGAGGCGGGGATGACTCGTACACCTCACATATGACCCATGGATTGTTGTGCTAATGTATCAACACAATCCGAATGCGTTTTTTCGGTTTTCCGTATGCCAGTTTATGTTTTTCAATTAAAATGACGTCCTTTTGAAACAGAAGATAGACACTTTCAGTGGTGCCGGACACACCGCATCTCAGATTGAGGCGGGGTTGATTCTTACATGTCACATATGACCCATGAATCGTTCTCCTAAAGTTTCAATGGAAATCGAATGCGTTTGGTCAGTTTTCCATATGTACTTAAAATGTTGTCCATTTTAAGAAAAAGAGAGATACTTAGAGTGATTCCAGCCACAACGTGCCTCAGATTAAGGCGGGGTTGACTCATACATGTCACATATGACCCATGGATCGTTGTGCTAAAGTATCGACACAATCCGAATGCATTTGGTCGGTTTTCCGTATGCCAGTTGATGTTTTTCAATTAAAATGACGTCCTTTTGAAACAAAAGGTAGAGACTTTGAGTGGTGGCGGCCACACTGCGCCTCGGATTGAGGCGGGGTTGACTCGTACATGTTACATATGACCCATGGATCGTTGTTCTAAAGTATCGACACAATATGAATGCGTTTGGTCAGTTTTCCGTATGCCAGTTGATGTTTTGCAATTAAAATGACGTCCTTTTGAAACAAAAGGCAGACAATTTGAGTTCTTCCGGCCACACCGCACCTCGGATTGAGGTAGGGTTGACTTTTACACGTCACATATGACCCATGGATCGTTCTCCTAAAGTTTCAACGGAAACCAAATGCGTTTGTTTGGTTTTCCGTATGTACTTAAAATGTTGTCCATTTTAAACAAAAGAGAGACACTTAGAGTGATTCTGGACACACCGTGCCTCTGATTAAGGCAGGGTTGACTCTTACACGTCACATATGACCCATGGATCATTGTGCTAAAGTATAGACACAATCCGAATGCGTTTGGTCGGTTTTCCATATTCCAGTTGATGTTTTTCACTTAAAATGACATCCTTTTGAAACAAAAGACAGACACTTTGAGTAGTGGCGGCCACAACACGCCTCGGATTGAGGCAGGGTTGACTTGTACAAATCACATATGACCCATGGATCGTTTTTCTAAAGTATCGACACAATCCGAATGCATTTGGTCGCTTTTCCGTATGCCAGTTGATGTTTTTCAATTAAAATGACGTCCTTTTGAAACAAAAGGCAGACACTTTGAGTGGTTCTGGCCACACCGCACCTCAGATTGAGGCGGGTTTGACTCTTACACGTCACATATGACCCATGTATCATTCTCCTAAAGTTTCAATGGAAACCGAATGCGTTTGGTCGGTTTTCCGTATGTACTTAAAATGTTGTCCATTTTAAACAAAAGAGAGCCACTTAGAGTGATTCCGGCCATACCGTGCCTCCAATTAAGACAGGGTTGACTCTTACATGTCACATTTGACCCATGTATTGTTTTACTAAAGTATCGACACAATCCGAATGTGTTTGGTTGCTTTTCCGTATGCCAGTTGGTGTTTTTCAATTAAAATGACGTCCTTTTGAAACAAAAGGAAGACACTTTGAGTGGTGGCGGCCACACCGCGCCTCGGATTGAGGCGGGGTTGACTCGTACACGTCACATATGACCCATGGATCGTTGTGCTAAAGTATCAACACAATATGAATGCATTTGGTTGGTTTTACGTATGCCAGTTGATGTTTTTCACTTAAAATGACGTCCTTTTGAAACAAAAGACAAACACTTTGAGTGGTGACGGCCACACCGCGCCTCAGATTGAGGCGGGGTTGACTCATACATGTCACATATGACCCATGGATCATTGTGCTAAAGTATCGACACAATCTGAATGTGTTAGGTCGGTTTTCCATATGCTAGTTGGTGTTTTTCAATTAAAATGACATCCTTTTGAAACAAAAGGCAGACAATTTGAGTGGTTTCGGGCACACCGCACCTCGGATTGAGGCAGGGTTGACTCGTACACATCACATATGACCCATGGATCATTGTTCTAAAGTATCTACACAATCCGAATGCGTTTGGTCGCTTTTCCGTATTCCAGTTGATGTTTTTCAATTAAAATGACGTCCTTTTGAAACAAAAGGCAGAAACTTTGAGTGGTGCCGGCCACACCGCACCTCGGATTGAGGCGGGGTTTACTCGTACATGTCAAATATGACCCATGGATCGTTCTCCTAAAGTTTCAACGGAAACCGAATGCGTTTGGTCGGTTTTCTATATGTACTTAAAATGTTGTCCATTTTAAACAAAAGAGAGCCACTTAGAGTGATTTCGGCCACACCTGCCTCAGATTAAGGCGGGGTTGACTTGTACACGTCACATATGACCCATGGATCGTTGTACTAAAGTATTGACACAATCCGAATGTGTTTGGTTGGTTTTTCGTATACCAGTTGATGTTTTTCAATTAAAATGACGTCCTTTTGAAACAAAAGGCAAACACTTTGAGTGGTGCCGGCCACACTGCACCTCGGATTGAGGCGGGGTTGATTCGTACACGTCACATATGACCCATGGATCATTCTCCTAAAATTTCAACAGAAACCCAATGCGTTTGGTTGGTTTTCCGTATGTACTTACAATGTTGTTCATTTTATGAGAATCCTCATGTGTCTATTAGTGGAATGGTATTTACTTAAAATCTTGTGGATATTTATATAAAATATTTTTTATATCATTCTTAGTATGGATTAGATTTTAGTTTATAATGCTATGAAACATTTCGGAGCTAATAATGTCATGCCCAATGAATACATCTCTTTTATAACATACCAAGAATCTATGATATTGATTAGATGTGTAAATGTGATTTACATTGATTATCATGATGAAAATAAATAAAATATATATTATAGATTTTCTAGTATTAAATGAAATCAAGGAGGGTGGTGGGGTTGTCCGGCGGGGCTATCTGGGGGGCTGTCCGGTGGGTGTCCGGGGGGCTGTCCGGGGACCAAGGAGGAGGGTTGGGGGGGGGGGGTGTGCGAGGGGTTGTCCGGGGTCCAAGGAAGAGGGTGGGGGGGGGGTGTCCGGGGGGCAGTCCGGGGGGCTGTTCGGGGGGCTGTCCGGGGTCCAGGGAGGAGGGTGGGGGGGCTGTGCGGGGGGCTGTCCGGTGGGTGTTCGGGGGGTTGTCCGGGGTCCAAGGAGGAGGGTGGGGGGGCTATCCGGGGGGCTGTCTGGGGTCCATGGAGGAGGGTGGGGGGGGGGGGGGCTGTCCGGGGGGCTATCTGGGGGGCTGTCCGGGGGGTTGTCCGGGGTCCAGGGAGGAGGGTGGGGGGGGGGGGGGGGGCTGTCCGGGGGGCTGTTCGGGGGGCTGTCCGAGGGCTGTCCGGGGGTGTTCGGGGGGTTATCCGAGGTCCAAGGAAGAGGGTGGGCGGGCTGTCCAGGGGGCTGTCTGGGGGGCAGTCCGGGGGGGCTATCCGGGGTCCAGGGAGGAGGGTGGGGGGGCTGTACGGGGTCTAGGGAGGAGGGTGGGGGGGATGTCTGGGGGCTGTTTGGGGGGCTGTCTGGGGGATGTCCGGGGGGTGTTCGGGGGGTTGTCCGGGGTCCAAGGAAGAGGGTGGGGGGGCTGTCTGGGGGGCTGTCTGGGGGGCTGTCCGGCGGGGCTGTCTGGGGTCCAGGGAGGAGGGTTGGGGGTTGTCCAGGGTCCAGGAATGAGGGGGGTTCCCAAACACACAACCACTAAAAGACAACAACATCCATAAAAACAGATAATATATAAAAATAAATCAACTCCAATACTATACTACGAGTCTAGATAAAACCAACAACTAGAATAGATTAAATATCAAATCTCAGTAATATTAATCAAAAATGTAATGGATCAACTTGTCCCACATCACCATCACCATCATCACCATCATCATCACCCTCGTCCTCGTCTCCATCATTGTCCTCGCCCTCCTCTCCCTCACCCTCCTCCTCATCCTCACCCTCCTCCTCTCCCTCGCCACCCACCTCGCCCTCCTCCTCTCCCTCCACTTCCGTATCAGACTCCTTGCCATCATCATCGTCAAGCTGGACATCATCCCGACCACCACTAGAACTACCACCTGGTGCATCGTATATAGAACGTATCGACGACATATACTCATCAAAAGCTGGGCTGGCCTCTGCTGGAAGTGTAGGACGTAGAACTTCAATAAATTTCATAAACGCACTGTTTTCCCTAGAAGATTGTTCTTCCGTCCCTGTGGCCCTTTTCTCAGCCTGTGCTGCCTGTGCCCTAACTTGATGCAGCTCGGTGGAACTATAGCTCATACCTGAGGATGGCCAATACCTCGTCGGGGCTATCCTAAGTCGGCAGCGTACTCTTCCAGAATGCTCCTCTCCCAAGACCTAATGTAAGTGATCTGTTGGCCCAAAATTGTCTGGTTCTTGGGCATCGAGGTCCTCTAAAGTAGCCTGTTACAAATATAAATATATCATTAAGTTACAAAATAGATATTAAAATATAAATTCAATAGATTAAAACTTACAATCTGCTGCTGAGTCACTTCATTGACGACACTTCCATCCTTTTTCAGTCTACTCGAGCAAAACAGTTTTGCTTGAGGCACACGTCCTTCAATATTTTGTATTTGCCTCTACAATGACATTGAAAACTAAAGTTATATGAAAACTTTAGCAAAATATTATATAATTGAGGAAACAAAAGAAAGTCTAAGGCATAAAGAAAACTTATAAACAATTTTCATACCTGCTTCCTCTCATGATCAGGCATCGTAGTGTGTCCCAGTGTGTGGAGGTATTTTTTTGCATAAATTTTCTTTTTATTTTTTCCAGATGATTCCTAAATAAAATTATAAAATGCAACAGATATTATTAATGAAAAAAATGAAAGTTATTATTTAAATACCTCAAATGTTATTAATACCTTAAATTGGGTACTCGTCCAATGAGTAATCATCTGACGATACTGCTCTATAGAACAATCATCCACCACTGGTACCGCCTCTAACTTAGTCCCAACTCTAGAAACCCAGCCAATATACAACTAATTCTTGTAGGCTCTCCAAATCTCGCCTAAATCCTCTAGACGTTCCGATCGTGCACCCTCACCATCGGGAAAATTAAATCGAAGCTGAAATCAAAATATTAATTCATATAAATACAAAAATAATTCATGACATTAAATAGAACAGATTTTTTTACCCATATCTCTGCACAAGCTCTATCCTTGACCTCATGTGGCAAATGTATCCACGACAGTGGGCTGACGGGAATGATGTCCGAGTATTTGGAAAGCATCGCCAAAAAACTCCGACATTGCTGCCCTATTTTCTCAACCATTCGGTTTTCTTCATTATAATCCACCATAACCTGTGTGTGGCGGTTCCACACCGAATGCATGCGTGTACGCCCCCGCCCACGCCTCCTGTCAGTAGATGTATCTCTCATGAAAGAAAAACAAATATTTTATCAAAACATGTTATAATGAAAATAAATATTGCTATAAAAATTTGTTAGGGTTCTATAAATATACCTGTGCCGGTCTGATCACTGAGCACCGCTGGATCCACATAAACTGATGGAACACCCTGTGGTGGAACAGGAGTCGAAGAAGATGGAATATAGAAGCTCAGAGAGACAGAAGTAGAAGGAAAGGAAGATGGGACAGCTGTCTGACCAGATACTGACTGGGGAGTGGGAATCATCATGGGATGTGAAAATGATGGGCCAGAAGATGCAGAAGGTAGCGAAAACATGGGAGGTCTAAATATCTCGTGTGTCCCTAATGACACACCAGGATCAGAATGTGGGAAGGATGATATGTTTGTGGGAGGGGTAGGTTCTAGTCGGGTACGCGCAGCTGCTCGTCCACCTCTGGTACGAACCCTCCTCGTACCACCGGCCTGAGTACTAGGACCAGTACTAGGCTCCTAATTGAATAACTGTCGACGTATAGGTGGATCCTACAAAAATGTTTAAAAAAAATTAATCACATGACATTATATATTCTTTAAATATATCAATTTGAAATAAAGTACTCACTACATGAACTAATGATGGAATTACCAACTCCGTCATTCGACGATTGTTCTCCATCATTTTTTTCCTTCGTCGCTCTTCAATTGGCTTCATTTCCTTCTTTTTAAAACAAATATGTAATTAATTAGAAAAAGAAAACTAATGTGTAACCCAAAAAACTAAATATATGAGGGAATAGGGGGATTCATTGGTAATTTAGCTATTAATTGTTTTAGAAGATCTTGAATGGATTTAATAAATCATACAAGTTGTAATGTTCACCAAGTTAGAAATATTGTTTGACTATGTTTGAATACAGTTCAATTCCAAATTTGAAAATGTAATTCAAATAAAACTACAACCAATAAACATTGAAAATTCACATAATGGTCAAGTAAGCTATCAATTGTTTTAGAAGAGCTTGAATGGATTTAATAAATCATACAAGTTGTAATGTTCACCAAGTTAGAAATATTGTTTGACTATGTTTGAATACAGTTCAATTATAAATTAGAAAATTCAATTCAAATAAAACTGCAACCAATAAACATTGAAAATTCATATAATGGTCAAGTCAGCTATCAATTGTTTTAGAAGAGCTTGAATGGATTTAATAAATTATACAAGTTGTAATGTTCACCAAGTTAGAAATATTGTTTGACTATGTTTGAATATAGTTCAATTCCAAATTAGAAAATGCAATTCAAATAAAACTACAACCAATAAACATTGAAAATTCACATAACGGTCAAGTCAGCTATCAATTGTTTTAGAAGATCTTGAATGAATTTAATAAATCATACAAGTTGTAATGTTCAACAATTTATAAATATTGTTTGACTATGTTTGAATACAGTACAATTCCAAATTAGAAAATGCAATTCAAATAAAACTACAACCAATAAACATTAAAAATTCACATAACAGTCAAGTCAGCTATCAATTGTTTTAGAAGAGCTTGAATGGATTTAATAAATCATACAAGTTGTAATGTTCACCAAGTTAGAAATATTGTTTGACTATGTTTGAATACAGTTCAATTCCAAATTATAAAATGCAATTCAAATAAAACTGCAACCAATAAACATTGAAAATTCACATAACAGTCAAGTCAGCTATCAATTGTTTTAGAAGATATTGAATGGATTTAATAAATCATACAAGTTGTAATGTTCACCAAGTTAGAAATATTGTTTGACTATGTTTGAATACAGTTCAATTCCAAATTAGAAAATGCAATTCAAATAAAACTACAACCAATAAACATTGAAAATTCACATAACGGTCAATTCAGCTAAAACATATTTGTGATCAATACTAAATCAATTTGAATATCACAAACCTTAATAACCCAACTCGAGGTAAACCAAAATAATTGATAAAATAGACGAATGATTCTATATATTTTCAACCACAACTTTAGGTTCACAATCAACTATGACAATTGAGCTATTTGAGTCATCAAAAGAAATAAATGGATTGGTTCCAATGGCACTAGGGACAGTGTCAATTCCATCATCACCATCATAAAAAATATGTCTTGAAATTACTTCAACTATGACACCAAATTCAGGTCGAAGTTGGTATTTGACATAAAAAACTTGTTTATCCATTGATGCCAACACATATGGTTCTTCAGTAGCAAGAGTGCGAGTCATATTAATTACTCGAAATCCAAAATCATCAATAAATGTTCCATGTCTCATCATCGAATCAAAACAATGGCATTTCATCATTGTGACTTGTCCATGAGAGTAATAATACAATATTATTATTTTCTCAACAACTCCATAATAACCCACATTTTCAAATCGCGGTCTACTATATAATGCACTGGCATAACAATCTGTTGTGGCAGTAACCATAACACCATCATGTTGTGTTCTCATGTTCTTTGCTTGTTCAGTGACAATACATTTGTATCCTGTGATAACAATTGATTTACAGTCACGAACCACGGTATTAGGACCAAAAGCCAAAGCTCTTATTTCCCCAGAGACAGATTCAGCAGACAAAATCAATACCTACAATATAAATGACTATTAAACTTAATTAAATATTGATATAATTATTTTAAACATTAATTTTTTTATACCTTCAATTTTAACCAAACAGAAAACTCTTTGCTATGAAAAGTCTCTCTCCTTCTCAAAGATAAAGAACGATGCTTCCTATTTATCATTGTTTTATGTTCCCTGTAGATAAAAAATATGAATAGTTTAATAGATATATATGTAAGATATACATAATCAATTTAGTTATCTAATATAGTCATCGAACAAATCACAGTTGAACAAAACTGTGCGATGTGCCATCTCCCGCTCTTCATGGCTTAATGTCTTCAATGTATATGATCCAGGAATTCCTCCTATTTGAAGAAGTGATGGAAAACTGGGTTCAATTTTCTCATACTATTCTTCTTCATTTCTCATTGGTCTGTTCAATCTTGTAGTAAAATCAGAAAAATACATCGACCAGAAATCCATACATTCTTGAGACAAGTAACCATTCATGATAGAACCTTCGGGATGATTTCTGTTTCGGACATAAGACTTTAATGTGAACATATTTCTTTCAGTTGGATACATCCAACGAAAAGAAACAGGTCCTACGAGAATTATTTCAGTGGGAATATGGATAGTCAGATGCAGCATGCATTTGAAAAATGATAGAGGAAATATTTTATCCAACTCACACAAAATTAATGGGGCATCTGTCAAAATTTTTTGCAAGAAAGACTTGGACAAATTCTTAGCAAAAAGATCTCTAAACAAATGGCACAACTGAATAATATCCAACCTTACATTATTGGACAAAAGATGACAGATTTCTATTGGAAGCAACTCATGCAGTAGAACGTGATAATCATGGGTCTTCAAATATTTTAGCTTCAACTCTCTTCTGTTGACCCATTTAGATATGTTGCTTGAATAGCCACCAGGAACTCTAATAGTCTCTAATACTTTCAGAAATTGTTTTTTTCCATAGGTTTCATCACATAAGAAGCACATGGAAGTTTCCATTTATTTTCACTGATACGCACAGGATGTAATTCTGGTCTGATGCCCCAATCCACCAAGTCACGCTGAGATCGTAAATCATCTTTTGTCTTCCCCTTGACATTTAGAAGAATCGAAAGCAACATTTCACATATATTCTTTTCAATATGCATTACGTCTAAGCAATGACGTAACAAATTGGTTGACCAATAAGGAAAATAAAAAAAGATACTCCTCTTCCTCCAATTGTAATAGGTTTTAGTGGAAACATTCTTTCTCTTTCTAGATTTCATTTGACCCTTCCTGAACGAAAAACTGAAATCTTTCAATTCATTAAGCACGTTAGTTCCAGACATACATTGAGGTGGATCATCGGTCTCTATGATATTATCAAATCTTCGACGATTCATTCTATATGGATGAAACTTTGGCAAGAATCGTCGATGTCCCATAAAACTGAAACTACAGCGATGTTTCAGTCTTCTAGATCGTGTATTCTTCATACAAACTGGACATGACAATTTTCCCTTCGTGATCCATCCAGACATCATTGCATAAGCCAAAAAATCATTGATCTTACACATAAGCGCAACACGCATCTGAAATATGTCTTTTGAACATGCATCGTATGTGCGCACACCCACATACCAAAGAAGTTTCAACTCTTTTATTAAAGGTTGCATATAGACATCAATATCAATGCTGGGATCAGAAGGACCAGATATGAGTATACTCATGAAAGTGAAAGGTTTTTTCATACACAACCATAGGGGAATATTATAAATGTGTATAAAAACTGGCCATGTGCTGTGTGAAGTAAGCATCTGCCCAAACATATTAAAACCGTCGCATGAAATACCCAACCTCACATTACGCACGTCAGCTGCAAAATCAGGATGTCAAGCATCAAATATATACCATGAAAATCCATCTTTAGGATGAACCAACTCATCATTAGTATTCTTTCTCTCGGTATCATGCCATCTCATTTTTATTGATATGTCATCAGACATAAAAAGTTTCTGGAGTCTGGGGATCAATGGAAAGTGCCACATTACTTTCTGTGGAACGCGGGATGGTGTTCCATCATATTTTGACTTCCAGCGGGATGTGCCACATTTAATACAATCATTTCGTTCAGTGGTTTCCTCCCAAAATAAACTACAATCTTTCGGGCAAGCATGAATTTTGTTTCTTGAAAATCCAAGTTCCTCAACTAACTTCCATGCCATATAGTGGTTTGAGGGAATATCTACATCATCTGGAAGTAAATCCTTCAAGAGGGTAAGAATGTAATCGATTGCTGTATTAGAAATCCAATACATAGTTTTCCCATGAAACAATCGGATTAAAAATTCCAGCTTTTCCATTTTATCGCATTGTCGATATATTGGAGTCGTGGCAGCATCATTCAATTTTTTCACCCTATCAATATCATCATTTTCACTAGATGCATCAGCTGTGCTCATATCGAAGTCTTATTGAGTCAAAATCCTTTCTTTTTCATGATGACGAATAAATGGAAACCGATCATCTAACAAATTCTCCATTCCAGTCTTTTCATTTTGATCATCACCAATTTGAGATTTCATTTTCTCCCCATTATGATACCACACAAAGTAGTTTTTTTGAAAACCATTTTTGGTTATGTGGTAGCTGAATTCTTCACAGCTCAACCAAGGTCTACCAACACAATTGGAACTTGGGCAGTGTATGCGACCACTATCTGAAGCATTGTGAAATGAAAAATCTATAAATCTCTCCAAATTGTTTTGAAAATTTCTTGATATCCGATCGGTTTCATACATCCAACTTCTGTCCATTCTGTAAAAAGAAGTTATATAAGTCATTTTGTCATAAACAATTCAATAGGATTGAACTTTAATAGAAAATACATTTAAGTAAATGATAAAGGAAGAAGTTTCTAGTCGATGTAGTGAAAATCACCCCACACTCATAAAAGTGAGTATTGTCCAAGAAGGACACATAATATACAACATACAATGAGAACCATATTTAGTTTACCCTAAAGTTATATTAGTACAGTCATCTTGGGGGAAATGGAATATATGATCCTGGTTAACTGATGAATTCAAAAGCTCGTATTCCATATGTTGGACACTATCTAAGGTACGAAATCATGTGAGGATGGGTTTACATCATTCAATTTATTACATGCTAGTGAGAATGAAGACTTAAATTAATGACTTGAGTTCACTGATACCATGTCAATCGTTATACACACCATGTGAACCCTTATACACACCATATGAACCCTTATACCATATCTTCATTATTACAACCATTAATAACAACTTATTAAATAACATCACTTATTAAAGATAATAAAATTGAACATAAATCAATAATAATATTGGATATATCAAGTAAAATGAAGTCGTACTATCTTACATCATAAATGACCACCCACAACCATGATTAATGACCACAATGCTCCCCTTTCAGTCAAATAAAAAGTGAAAACAAAAACACATAGTTGTAGAAAAAAACTTCATTTGTGTGAAGAATAATAATCTCATGGTCCTCATGATATTTGAACCACGCAGTCATGATTTTCGAGATGAACTTGTATCCATGAAACCATATGAGAAACACGATTCAATACATGCATTTTTCTGATTTTCCCAAGCATTTTGAGGAACCCCAAATCAGTGAAAATGGTCATTGTGTTTTAAAAAGGTGATTGAATAACACATGTACAATGTCGAAGGCAGAATGATTAATGGTTATATTAGAAAAACTAATATTCACTAATATTTCGAATTTGACATTCTGTGAATTAGTTTCATGAAGAAGGAATAAGTACTAATTAGGGACCACATACTATTTGGAAAAGTTCAAGAAGATACTCCATATGTTCTATTGTTCAAAGGATAAGTGAACAATGTGTCATTTTATATATATATAGATTTTGATAGAAACATGATACATACTTGTTATGTAATACACATAGTGTACAAAAATTAAGATGAACAAGATCTTCATGTTTGGTATGATCTTAATGAAAGAGTGATTTTCATGAAATAATATCAATAAATATTACAAAACATTTCTTATTAGTTTCTATACATGAACCTATAATATTTGAACTATATTAAAAAAAACTATGAATCTTTAAAATTAGAACACAATAAAGAGACACCATGCCCTTATAAATGTAAATGTGTAATGAAAACATTAATTGGATATACACCGATATAGGGATTTGAGTACACAATTCGTGGAAAAATCATAAAATTTTACAAAAACCCTAAAAATTGGGAATAACGAAATCGTTGAGAATAGAAGGATATGCTTTATAAGAGGTGGAACTATATCCTTGATAAAATATAGAAGGAGTCTAACCTGGTAGCTACTGATCCGTTGGAAGATGTGGGGATTGGGAAGTGCTTCTGCCAAGGAATCGCATCTGGAGACGAGCGGAAGGCTTCGGGAATCGTGGGGAGGCTGCTACCTGCATTTGGGTATTTGGGGCTTTTTTTCCCAACGGTTCTTAAAAACCGTTTGGAAAACCCAATCTTTCCCAACGGTTTTATAAAACCATTGGGAAAACTAAGTTTTCCCCACTTTTCCCAATAGTTTCATAAAACCGTTGGGAAAACTAAGTTTTTCTCCACTTTTCCCAACGGTTTTATGAAACCATTGGGAAAAGTTAGTTCTTCAAGGTCTTTACCAATGGTTTCTATAAACCGTTGGGAAAGACAACATATAACAATGGTTCCTTGAATCGTTGGTATACAAGTGTTGGGAAAACTCCCCTTTCCAGTAGTGACCAGTGTCACATCAAGAGGAAGTGTTGAGGGAGTTCCACACATCCCATCTAGTGGTACATCCAGGAGTGGTGAAGATGTACCAAGATCTCTGATGACAACACTGGTAGCTGGGAATGAAGAAGGCAGTAACAGAGTTTGTCTCTCGGTGCCTCACTTGTCAGCAAGTGAAGGTGAAGCATCAGGTACCAGAAGGCTTGGTTCAGCCTTTGGAGGTCCCAGAGTGGAAGTGGGATGGGATATCCATGGAATTCGTGACAGGAATTCCATGTACATCCAGATGTCATGACTCTATCTGGGTGATCGTCGACCGACTCACCAAGTCGGCCCACTTTCTACCGACCAGAGAGCATAGTTCAGTAGAGAGCTTAGGATGCCTATATGTGCAGAAGATTGTACGACTACATGGAGTACACTCGAAGATTGTATTCGATCATGATGCACATTTTACTTCTCGTTTACGGAAGGGGTTGTAGAAGGCTTTCGGGACACAACTTCGTTTGAGCACCGCCTTCCATCCTTAGATGGATGGTCATAATGAGTGGACCATTCAAAACCTCAAGGACATGCTGCATACTTGTGTCCTTGACTTTGGTTGTAGCTGGGAGGATCACTTGCCATTGGTGGAGTTTGCGTACAAAAACAACTATCACTTCACCATTAGGATGACACCTTTCGAGGCATTGTATGAGCGACCTTGCAGATCACCCTTGTGCTTGAATGACCTAGGGGAGTCATCACCAGTGGGACCTGAGATGGTATGGGCTACCACAGAGAAAGTGCAGATCATCCAGGAGAAGATGAAGATTGCACATAGCAGGTATAAGTCTTATGATAACAGGAGACAGATACCTATGGAGTTCGAGGATGGAGACCACGTCTTTCTATGGGTCTCACCTCGACGAGGTTTGTAGATATTTGGATAAGGTGGTATGTTATATCTAAGGTTCATCGGACCTTTTCAGGTCCTCATTAGAGTTGGTGAGGTGGCTTACCATTTAGCTCTTCCACCTCAGTTGCATCAGGTGCATTAAGTCTTCCACATATCCTAGATGAGGAGATACATGCATGACCCTTCTCACATCATCGACCATGGTGAGCTAGATGTCGATGATGGGGAAACTTTTACAGAGGTTTTAGTAGATATTGAGGATCGATTGGAGCGGGTACTTCGTGGATGGTTCATACCTCTGGTGCGCGTTTGTTGGCAGCACGAGAACCTCCAGGAGAGAACATGGGAGTGGGAGGCTCAGATTCATGCTCAGTACCCCAACTTGTTTCCTTAGTTTAAGTTGTGGCTTACGGGGACGTAAAGCCCTGATGTGGGGATATTGTAAAGACCCAAAATTTCCATGTATTTTTTTAATTAAATGGGAATTTTGCGAGTCTGTGAAAATTGATGGTGCATGATTCTGAGGCTCGGAGTGCCCGAAATGAATTTATGAACATTTATTCAGGTACGTTTAGTAAACGTACAAGCGGGTTTTTATAACTTTTGAACTAGTTATCAGAATTGAAATGCGAGGGAACCATTGAACTCGCAAAACTGGTATTCACTTAAAGAGACTTTCACCTCGACGACAGTTGGTCAAGAGTGAAAGTTAGTTTTTGGATTTTTTGTGAAAGAATAAAAACAAATGTGTAACAATTTAATTTTTATTTGAAACACCCATGTGGATGTTGGGAGTTGGGGACCACCAAAACGAAACCACCCTTTGAAAGTTAATAGGTGGGGTCCACCGGAACTAAGCCTCCCTTGTGAGGTTATGGTGGTGGGAACCACCCAAGCCTAAACCCTCAATTTGAATTTTAGCGGCGGGGACCACCCCACCCCTATTAATGGGGAGAAACCTCCCAAATCCCCAATATTCCACCCCTACCATTAAATTGAGACATTAAATTAGGACAATTAATTGATCTAATTAATTGTGCCAATGCTGTACATTAATTACGCCAACTTGGTTGTGCCAACATAATTAATCATTTAGGTTAATTATATTGGCACCTATTTCATTTTTTGGGTGGTATTGTGAGAGGAGAACCCTTGGAGGATTACACTTCTCTAACAAAGAACGCGTTCTTCCATGAAGAATGCTCCTCCAACGAAGAACGCCAACTTCGACTTCTACCTTGGGACACCCTCCAACGAGGAACGCCTTCAACTAAGACGAACTGGTGAACAAGCCCGAGATTGGAGGTGTGTGGCGGATGAGACGAACATCGATGACTTCAACTTCTTCTCGTGGCAACGTCTATGAACAATCCAAGCTAGGGGTTTATTTCCATATGTTTATCACTTCCCATGTTCTTCCCTTCTAATTCTTTTGCGGGATTGGGAATAGAGATTGATTAGGGTTGTGAGGGTTGATATTTTTTTAAATATCTTCCATACACATTCATGATTCAATTTTGTGAACCGCTTGCTACCGCTCTAACGCGGAGGGTGCGGGCCAAAAAAACATGGCCCGAACCCTCTGTTGTTCTCCTTGTTTGGTGTGTTCTTTGCAATAGATGAAGGTGACGAAGGCAATGGCACTCTGCTGCCCATGGCCACCGCCACCCACGGCCTCCGCGCTCTGCGGCACTCCGCTGCCCGCTGCCTCGCCGCGCCGTCTCGCGACACCCGCAGCCTCTGCCACTCCACGCCGTCCGCGGCTGAGTCAAGCTGAGCTGCCGAGTCCAGCCGCCGTCGCCACTGAGCCGAGCCGTCCGAGCCTCCATTATCCGGCCGAGTCGCCACCCGAGCCGAGATGCTGAGCCGAGCCATCACCGCCACCCGAGCTGAGCCACTGAGCCCAGCCGCCGAGATGAGCCGCCGCCGCCGTCCAGGCTGAGCTGCCGCCTGAGCCATCGCCGCTGGGCTGAGCCGCCCTCAAAGCTGTCGTCCAGGCCGCCGCCGCTATCCAGGTCGAGCCGCTGCCCCCCTTTTGGCCGAACCACCCCATCCATGCCGCCCCGTGGCCTCACGCCCTTCGCGGCCTCATGGCCACCAGTGGCCTCACGGCCACCTGCGGCCCTCTGCGGCCCCTCGCGGCCTGTCGGGCTGGACCCAGCGGGCTAGGCCACCCAGCGGGTGGAGACGAACCCAACGGTCTGGGCCGGACCTAGCAAATCAGGCTGGGTTGACCCAAACTGGGTCGGCCCAGGCTGGGTCAGGCCGGGTCGGTCTGACTGGGTCGGACCGGACCCGAGACCATTACGACCCATTTACTTTCTTTTGGCCATAACTTTGGCACTGAACATCCATTTGATGAACCATATACAGTGCTATAAACCTTGGAGTGAGATGGTCCCTTTAAGTTTACCCCATTGGAGATTTAGGTTAATATGGGGTATGGTCGAGTTGGGTCAAGCACGAATCCAACGGGGCCTCTGGGACTAAAAAGGATAATAAATATTAGATCGGGCATCCGATTGATGCGCCGTCTGTTGTTTTGAGACCCCTATGGCATGGTGGTCCTTTGAGATACTTTTTCATTGGACATCGTGGCAGTTGGAGAATCGACCAGTGGCTTGGGGAGCAGACTCTCCTAGAGACAAGAAAGCCTAGTGAAGAAACCCAGTAGCTGAATGTGACAAGAAGAATGGTCCTAGCTATCTTGTGTAGGTCAGCTCCTATTGATCCTATGTGGGTCAGCTCCTAGAGATCCTATGTGGGTCAGATCCTAGCGATCTTGTGTGGGTCAACTTCTAGTGATCCTGTGTGGGTTAGATCGTAGCGATCCTGTGTGGGTCAGCTCCAGCGATCCTATGTGGGTCAGTTCCTAGCGATCCTGTGTGGGTCAGCTCCTAAAGATCCTGTGTGGGTCAGCTCCCAGTGATCCTGTGTGAGTTATCTCTAGCAATCCTTTGTGGGTCAGCTCCTAGAGATCCTATGTCGGTCATCTCCTAGCGATCCTGTGTGGGTCAGCTCCAACTATCCTGTGCGGGTCAGCTCCTAGTGATTATGTGCAGTTTAACAGAAGAGCCTTTTAATGGAGTAAGATGATTTTGTAGTTACATCTAATCATCTCTACTGCTGTAACTAAAGATATACCTGGTGTGAGCTAAGTCAGTACCTCTATGTTTCCTCATGATTGATATGGATTGCTTGATAACTTAGGTATATGAATAAGCATATACCTAAGTTGGGTTATCTGTTGATTTCATAATTTTTGGTTTATCCTTGGTGGATTTAGTGAGACCTTGAGGGTCTCGGGGTCCCTATTGAGTATTTTTATACTCACCCCTACACGGGCTATGGCCGCACCTTTTTGTGTTGGATGCAGACGACAGACAATGCTGACTGAGGACGAGGGTACCAGGACTAGAGGTAGCTCAGAGGTGGACCTAGACGAGGCGTACCGCGGATATGACTATTCGAGAGCTGTACCTACCCTTCAGGTAGGATCCTTGGCGAGTGATCACAGGAGCTGTTCCAGTTTACTTGTACTTTTATTTGTCCTATAATTTCTAGTTTTTTCCTTGTACTTTCCAGTTGGGCTTTTATTCCTACCCCTTTTTACTTTTAGCACTCTATTTTCTATAAAGTTGACTTGCATTCGTATCTTAATGTGTGCTTGGTTTCATGTGTTTACAGGTTATAAAGGAAATTCCTTCCTACTTTTAGGGAATACGCCTTTGGTGCTAGTCGCCAGCCCCTAGCCTATAGAAGGCAGGCTTGGGGTTAGTCATGGCACGAGCCCCAGGAGATGGGTTGTGACATTACATGACTAGGTCGGTAGGAGTACATGCTCATGTTAAGGCTTAAGGGAACAAACCGTGTAGTGGTTCTACATTCTGTGTAACCCACTTTTGTAAAACTTGAATTCTTTCTTTCTCCTATTCCATTATTTCACTTCTAAGTTACCATTCTTGTCAATCTTGAACTGAGGTGTGCATTTGACCTTGCAGAGTCATGCCCCAAGATGTCCTCCGGTTGTATGCTAGGAACAAGGTGATGATCAGACACCAGAAATGGTAGATCAAGGACTACCAGCAGATCCTCCCATCATTCCCATCTTGGAAATAGTAGTTATACCAGACATAGGTGTTGATGCATAGTTCCATGAAGGCTTTATGAGGATGATGCAAATTTTTTAGGGAGCACCACATCCTGCTCTGACTTTGGTAGAGTTGACAAGGGTGTTCCAGTAGAAACATCCTCCTACTTTTTCAAGGGATGAAGGACCATAGGCTACAAAGTCATGGATGGAGGCCATGTTTTCTATCTTTGAGAATCTAGAGATTCCACCTGAGAAGAGAGTGAAGCTCACAACATACATGCTATGTGATTCCGCCAAGAGATGGTAGGATGTTATCTCACAGATGGGATGTCATCGGGATATGTCTTGGGAAGAGTTTCCAAGGACCTTCTATGATTACTTCTACCCTGAGATGTTGAGGTCCGATCGAGCCTATGAGTTTTTTCATTTAAAGAAGGGTGCTCTTTCAGTGATGGATTACTCTTCTCTCTTCAAAGATATTCATCAGTTCACACCTGTTCTGGGGGGTGACGAGTTATCACTGGCTAGGTGGTTTGAGGATGGTCTCAGGTATGACATCTGATTGTAGGTGAATGTTTTTAGGATGACTTTGGTGACTGATATAGTAAATTGGGTTCTTATTACCAAGTGCAATATGAGGGAGTTAGGAGCTGTGAGCCAGGGCGGTTCAGTATCCAAGGTTGACACTCTTTTTACTGATAGTAGGAAGCGCCTCAGGGAGCTTTCATTGGAAGTTTCTTCAGGTAGCCTAGTGTTATGTTAATAGTGAAAGAAGAGTGGGAATATGAGACCACATTTCTTGAAGGACCCAGTAGAGTTCCTATCTTGAGGAAGGATGGGAAACATTTAGAATTTTTTCAGGAAGTTCTCACCAGTAGTGAGTGAGAGGGGATCTATTATGACTCCACGTTTAGGAGAAGTACCACAAGTTTCTCATCAGTTAGTGAATTGGGGTTCATCGGGACGAGGAGGTGGTCACAACCATGGTACCCAGAGGACAGGTTCTCAATGACAGTAGGGTGGACCAGCTCAGGGTATCCAAGTAGGGTTGTAGGGCCGCGGTATAGGTCAGACTTTTGTGATAGAACAGACCCAACAAGATAAGGATCCTTGAACCTTTATGGTTAGAGGTACAATTATAGTTGTCTCAATTTTAGATTATACTCTTTTGATATAGGGGCTTCCCATAGTTTTATATCTATTACCATTGTGGAGAGCCTTGGGATCTATATATTTACTTCTAATGATGTTATGATGCTAGACACTCCATTGGAGATTAGGACAGCTAGTGTACGTTAGTGCAAGGAGTTCCCTCTTGAGGTTGGTGGGTATCAATTCTTGTGGGACCTCTATGTCTTATAGATGAAAGGATTTTATTTCATTCTCATAATGGACTAGTTGATCTCCTTTCAAGCCTTGTTTGACTGCTATCACTATAAGGTGAGTTTCACGTCACCAGAGGGTGGATATTTTTTATACAAGGGAGAATGGGATGTCCAGGTGAGCAGAGATGGACCTGAAAATCATGGGTTGGGTGGAATTATAGCCCATATTACTAGTTTATATCTGGATGGCTATGGGAAGTCACATATTTACTTTCCTCCAGTGGTGGATTGTTTCATAGATGTCTTCCTAGATGACTTTTCAGGTTTACCTCTAGAGAAAGAGGTGAATTTCTCTTTTTAGCTTATGCTAGGAGTGGAACCAGTTTCTATTCCTCCATATAGAATGGCTACATCAGAGTTATAGGAGCTCAATATGTAGTTAGAGGAGTTGCAGGAAAAGGGTTTCATCTAACTCGGTACGTATCATTGGGGTTAGCCTGTCATTTTTATGAAGAAGGAAGATGATACCCTCAGACTTTGTGTGGATTATCAAAATCTGAACCAGTTGATGGCCAAGAACATATATACCTTGCTAAGTATTAATGATCTCTTTGATCAACTTCAAGGATCTTGGGTGTTCTTGAAGATTTACTTAACATATAGTTATCATCAGTCACATGTTAGACCATCAGATATACCTCTTATAGAATTTTAGAGCAGGTATGGTCTTCACAAGTATTTGGTTATGCCATTTGGTCTCACAAATGCGCCAGTAGTTTTCATGTAACTGATGAACCGATTGTTTCATTCTTACTTGGATTCTTTTGTGGCAGTCTTTGTGGACAATATCTTGGTGTAATCTCACACTCTACATGACCATTCCATCCATCTTGAGATAGTATTGAGTACACTGAGAGAGCATCAGTTATATTCTAAGATAACAAAATTCCACTTTTGGATGGACCAAATTCACTTCTTGGGTCATGTCATCTTATAGACAAGAGTATTAGTAGACCCAAAGAAGGTGAGAGTAGTAGTTTCTTGGGAGTAGCCGAAGAAGGGATCTGATTTACAGAGTTTTCTGGGGATGGATGGTTACTAGAGACACTTTATTCAAGACTTTTCATGCTTAGAAATACCATTTACATGCCTGACTAAGAAGGGTGTAAAGTACTTGTAGAAAAATTCATGTGATTCATCCTTTTAGGATCTGAAAGGGAGATTGACCTCAACACCGATACTGGTTTTTCTAGATTCGGGAAAGAGTTAAATTGTTTTCTGCGATGCATTAAGTATTAGGTTGAGAGCAATGCTTATGCAGGGGAAATGATTTGTTCCATATAGGTCTTGGCAGTTGGGGCCACATGAGAGTAATTACCCGACGAACGATCTTGAGTTGGTTTCAGTTGTACATGCTTTACGTTGTTGGAGACATTATCTTTTGGGAGAGAATTTTGTGGTATACACTGACTACAAAAGACTCAAGTATATCTTTACTTAATGAGATTTGAATTTGAGATAGTGAAGGTGGGTTGAGTTCCTTCAGTATTTTGACTTTGAGCTTGTCTACACGCATGGGAATGGAAACATAGTGGCTGATGCGTTGAGTAGGAGGACTCAGATGCAGGCAGTTCAAGAGGCCAGTAATCAGTGGAAGCTTATGGATTTGTTCTGTAAGATGCATTTATAAGTGAATGAAAGATAGGGGAATACATTTATTTCTTCTATAGATGTTACTTATAATCTACTAGATCAAGTGAGAATGATGCAACTATCAGATTATAAAGGACTAGTCTTATGGGAGAGCGTGTTAAGTGAGGACCCTACTTCTGGGTGGACCATAGGTGAGGATGGAGTTTTTCATTTTCATGGGTGCATATGGGTGTCAACAGACATACATAAAGAGATATTGTGAGATTTTCATGACTTAGTATGGGAAGTTAATCCTGGTGTCACCAAGATGTATCAAGATCTACATTGTCAGTATTGGTGGCCAGACATGAAAAGTGTTGTAGTTGGTTTTGTTATGAGATGTTCCAGCTGTCAGTAGGTGAAGGCAGAGCATTAGTGACCAGTAGAGATATTACAATAGTTACCCATTCTCAAGTGAAAGTGGAATGATGTTGCGATAGATTTTGTGATGGGTTTACCAAGGTCACCTCAATGAAATGATGTTGTATATATTTTTGTTGATAGACTCATGAAGGTTGCAAATTTACTGCCGATCAAGGAAACCTTCAGTGTTGATGAGCTTGGAAAGTTGTACATCCGAGAGATAGTACGTTTTCATGATGTTTCTCACTCTATCGTTTCAGATAGGGATACCCAGTTTACTTCTCATGTCTGGAAGGGACTACATAGGGATTTGGGTACACAAGTACTTCTGAGTACAATTTACCATTCCCAGATAGATGGCCAATCCGAGCACACGATTTCGGTTTTGGAGGAAATTCTTTGAGCAAGCATCCGAGATTTCAGGGTATCTTGGGAGAGACATACACCCCTATTGGAGTTTGCCTAAAATAATAGTTTTTAGGAAACAATTTAGATTTCACCTTATGAGGTTTTGTATGGTAGGGCATTCCGATCACCCCTATGTTGGTTAGAGGCAGGAGATGCAGCTATGTTGGGACCTCATCATGTCGAGGAGACCACTGAGAAGGTAGATTTGATTCAGAAGAGGTTGGATACTACACAATATCACTATAAATATTATGCTAATCGATGGAGATGACCTATGGAGTTTGAGGTCAGAGATCAGGTTTTCTTACGTGTCACAATGAGGTTGGGACATAGGAGGATTATTAGATAGGAGAAACTTTCACCGAGATACATCGGGACATTTGAGGTTTTGGAGAGAGTCAGTATGGTTGTCTATCAGTTGTAGTTACCAAAGAGGTTCTAGTCTATGCACGATGTATTTCATGTTTCTCAACTATGGTGTTACTTTTCAAACCCATATCACATTTTTCAACCCAAGGAGGTTGAGTTGGAGGTGGATGTATCTTTCAAGGATCACCCTATTCAGATTGTGGATCGAAGCACGAAGGTTCTCTATGGCTGGTCTGTTCCACTGGTATGGGTGCTATGTCATAATGACCGAGTGAAAGATGAGACTTGGGATAGGGAGGCCAATGTACGATCATAATGGCTGGAGTTGTTCATAGACTCTTCTTCACCATCCTTGGAATGGAAATTCAGGGATGAATTGATTTAAGGGGGAGTTTTTTAGAACTCGAATCTTCATTTTAGGTCATTTTTGAGGAAAAAGAAGAAAAAGGGATTTTTTAAGTACACGCCATGTACTTCTGAGTACATGATGTGTACCTAGATTTCCACGTACAACTGCGTAATAGTTGTGTAACAGCTGAGTGCATGGCCATGGGATGACCTGGCAGACCTCATAAGTCGAGGGCCAGTTGAGGTAATACACGACGTGTACTATTAATGAACACGTCAAGTAATTTTTTTATTTGATATATCAATGAGGGGTTGCATATTATGTCTGTAAATATCATCTTCTCCCTATGGTTCATATAGGGGAGTGATGGAATGACCGTTGAACTTCGAACCCCTCCTAATTCTCCGTCTGAGCTCTGATTAAGATGACATTAGGTGTGTTGGAATCACACCAGCGAGTTATCAAAACCCATAGAGCCTTTCTTCCTAATTATTCATCTCTCTTTAATTATTCAATGTTGGGAGTTTTTCACCTTTTTGTAGATCTACACCGATCTTGTCCATTTCAAGGGCCGATGTTCAAGTATATCAATTGTAAGACATCGAGGTAGGTGGTTTGTGAATTTTGTTGTGTTTTATTGGATTATATATGCTAAAAGTGGCACATACCCATGATTAGGGTATTTCTTGATTTTGAATTTATCCCTATTTATCACCTACTCTGGTTTATTTAATTGATAAAGGCTAGTTTCTTATGAGTAAGGTTATATACCTTATTTATGGGACACTGTGGGTGCGTTTTCCTTGTTTGACTATTTTCTGACCGTTTGGTCAAGGATTCCTATTAGGATTGCCTTGTTTTACATGACTTTCTTTGTTAGGATAGAGTAGATGATTATTTAAGATGCATGTGATATGCATTAGGAAAGTTTGACCAAGGGGAATGAACTGTGAGAGCACCCTGAGGGAGGGTCATTTTGGGATGTTTTTACTCTTATGTTGACCCAGGGGTATTGACTGTGAGAGCTTCTAGGTGGTCATAAACCTAGGGGTTTAGACCGTGAGATATTTCCCAAGTGGTTTTTTATAATTTTTTGATATCATATTAGACCCGGGAGTTTAGACTGTGAGAGGTTTCCTAGGCGGTTGTTTATAATTGTTGATAGTATATTAGACCAAAGGGGTTAGACCATGAGAGATTTCTCAGAGGGTTGTTATTAAATGAATTGTTTTTATGTTAGAACAATGGGATTAAACTATGGGAACTTTCCCAAAGGGTTGTTATAGAATAATTGAAAGATTTTGATGAGTCTGCTAAGCCAAAGAACAAGCTTTAGTCGGTGTTACTTGATTGTTTAGATGGTCTTCTGAGACATCTGTTTTGTTACGTACATATGGTACACATAGCTTAGGATAGATCCCAAGGTTTAAATGATTCAATGGATTGAATAATAAATATTAATTAATATAATTTCAAACTATAGGATTGTTTACTTTTGAGTACTTCATAGTTTATTGCTTCATTCCTACATATTTCCTTCTATATATATTCACTAATAGTTAGGCATAGATATTTTGATGGTTGCCTACTGGGACTCATCTCACAACCTATTTGGGTCATTCCTTTGAACCTAAAAAAATTATATGATTTCCGGTATGGATAAGGAAAATCACCCTTCCTCATTAGGTACTTGATTGTTGTTGGAGTTGGAGAGCATGTGACCAAGATGAGGCTTGCGATGCAGTTGGAGTTTACTTGTTTATTTTGAACTTTGGTTTATTTATTGTTTTCTAGCATTATGACTTGTTTGGATATTTTATTAGATACATATTCCAATCATCAAACACACACACAAACACACACATATATATATATATGCTCCATTTTTTTTTATTATTTTTCTGTTTAATTGTGTGGCATTACTACTTCTGATTTTGTTTAATATTTGTTTTCTACTGTGTATACTATACCAATGAGGGAATAGTTTCCCCATTATCACACATTGGCCCTTTCTACTAGTCGGCAACCTCTAGCATTTGGGGAAATGCGCTTGAGGTTATATGACCAACCAAGTTCAGGCACTACTAGAATTCTAGGTATTTGCGACGGGTTATTTGTGATGGGATCCCGTCGTAAATAAGTTTTAGCGACAGGTTATTTGTGATGGGATCCCGTCGTAAATAAGTTTTAGTGACGGGGTCCCATCGCAAATAGCCTATTGTAGAAAACAGTGTCGCAAAAAATATTATTTGTGATGGGCCCATCGCAAATAATATTTTTTGGGACGGGCAACTTCACCGTTGAAAATAAGTCTCCCATTATATACTTTATAAATATAATTTTTTTTGCGACGGGCCCATAATCCCATCGCAAATACTTTTAAAAAAAAATTTATTTAGACTATTTGTGATGGGCCTATCACAAATACTTTTTGCGACGTGCCCCTAATCCCGTCCCAAATACTTAAAAAAAAATTATTTAGACTATTTGTGACGGGAACCCATCGCAACAGATCCCGTCGCAAATAATAAATAAATTAAATTTTTTTTTAATAAAATTATGATTATTGAAAAATTAATTTTAATATTATTAAAATAATTAAAATAAAAATATATTAAAATTCTCAATATTCACAAAAAAATATAAAAAAATCTTAAAATATTATTATTATTATTATAATTATTATTAGTAAAATAAACAAACATTAAAAAATATAATACTGAAAAAATATATTTAATAAAATTATGATTAATGAAACAATAATATTAATATTATTAAAATAATAAAAATATAAAAATTATTAAAATTATTAAAATTCTCAATATTCACATAAAAAATCACAAAATATTAAAAATTAAATTATCTAATATTCACACCAATATAAAAGACAGAAATTGTAAATAGTTCATATTACAACAAATGTTAAATTCAAATGTTTTTAACATAAAAAAAATCACTGGGGGGGGGGGGTCATCTTCTGGAGTAAGTGGAGGAGCTGAAGGAGATGTTGGAGGAAACTCCATCCCCAAACTACGAGTCAGACGGTGCATGTACTCCATCTGCTCCTGATGCTGCTGCTGCCATCGACGCATCTCCTCCTCGTGCTGCTGCTTCTACTGCTGCTGCTGCTGATGCATCTCTTCTTGGTGCTTCTGCAAACTCTCTATAAGGTCATTCTGAGCTTGTAACTGCTCCTGATACTGTGAGGTAGAAGATGATGCCTCTCCACGAGCTCCTCTCGAGCTGGATGCCGACATCGCAGCTGTACCATAATAAGTACTAGGAGTCACATGAGAGCTGATTCCAACTACTAGGCCCTTCTCAAAGCCATACTGAGTTGCCTGCATCCATGCTGCCTTGTCAAAATAGTGTGCACTGGTCTGATCAGTCACCTCGTCCTGACCCTCAGCCTGTGTCTGAGAGGTCATAGCCTCATATGATTCCTTCAATTCCAATTTTAAATTAAAATTGTGAAAATATTATATGCAGTTAATTTTCAAATCGAAAAAAATAAGACTAAACACAATCCGACGCTGGCGATCACCTCTAATATCTCTGGTGGCTGGATCACTGTACATCTTCCGATAAACATCGTACTCTGTAATATCAGGATGCTCGACTGCCTATATGAATATAAAATAAACTATTTATATTTGAAGTTATATAAAATATTAAAAAAAAATACTTACCAGATGCTCTCTATGCGTAATGAATGTACGACTACCAGCTTGATGCGTCACCTCCTGTCTCCCTCGGTTCTACTGACCCAATGAAGTCCTCCTCTGAAATCCACCACCCAACTAGTGTTCACATAATCCATACCAAACCTGAGATGAAATTTACTCTGGTCGGTGGTCTCTACACGACTCATAAAATACTATCGCTCCTGCTTTCTTAATGGCCGTCTTTCTCAAATTGTGCAAAAACTGACGCAAACGATCACACAAAGCCACCTCCCATGCTGCATGGATAGTGTCACGCATTCTATCATCAATGGGATACCATAAAACCTACAAATAATTTATAATATCAAGTTATTAATAAAATAAATTTCAAAATAAATATTATTTATTTACGTACCAGCCAATGATTGTACATGGAGAGCTGTAATCAACGGGAATCTGTTCCCATGTGATTCATGGCTGAGAAAAATAATTACGCAAGATAGCGCTCCCCTGTCCAACAGCTACATGTGAAAAACTGTGAAAAAATAGTAAATAATCAAACAATTAGTATATATATAAATAAATTAATGAAAAGGCTAACTAAAATATACAAGTTATCATACCTCTGTGTGCGTGGATCGAAGCCAAGGTGTGGACATCTCTCAGGGATAGGGTCATAAATCATCAGTCATGCAAGACCGCACCCCCTCTACATACCTCCTGAACCACCAGTAGGCTGAGGGTCAGATGATCCCACATCCCCCTCATCCAAAGGTAGATCAACCTCCTGTAACTCATGAAATAGATCAGGATCCATCTGAAACACAAAATAATTGTTGTTAGAAGATAGTTGAAAATAACTATCATATATAGATATATATTAGTTATTATTATAACCAGCATTCAACTATTTCAATGTTCACCTTCATCATCATCTTCATATCTGATGATTTCAATGTCTTCATATTCCTCCTCGGCATTATCAATATCCATATGAGTTTCACTTTCACCATCCCTTGTCATTTCAAATTCATTTGTAACATCATTAACATCTTCATCACCATCGAACCTTAATTGTGGGGTGTCATCATCAATATTAATGTTTCTTTGTGAAAAAGATGGATTTCGAGTAGTCTCTTGAAAAATTTCAATTCCTTCCACTTCAGTAGAACCACATTCAGTTTGAGTAAATTTATTTTCCTGATATTTTATTTTTATTATGCTCCACCAATCACTCAGGTCTCTTAAAGTAGCATCGTACTTTGCGTAATAAATTTGATGTGCCTGTTGAGATAGTAAAAATGGTTCATTTACTACAAGAAGACTTTTATATTTAATATTGACGATTCCATGAGTCAGATGAACATGAAATCCTCTCTCAGTATCAAACCACCAACATTTAAACATCGTTATGTAATTTTGTCCAAGATAACATAGCTTAATAGTTTCATCTGGAATGCCGTAAAAGTAAAATTCAGTTTCTCTATGATGCGATCCTCTCAAACAAACTCCACTATTTATTGTTTTTTTTGATTCCCCATATGCATGTGTATGAAATCAAGAACCATTCACCACATATGCATTATACGATTTAACCATTTTGGATGGTGGGTTACTCAATATACACATTCGCTTATCAATTTTATCAGCATGTTGAGACACCTGAATTTTTTTAAAACAAATATAAATATAATAAACAGTAAACTGAATTGATATTAAACCATCAATAATTTATATTACCAGTTTTTGAAACCATTGAGAAATTTCTTTTTGTCTGCGTTCTTCAAGATAAGCTGCTGTAATTTGTGGAATTTGTTTCTTGATATGATTATCATATAACCTAAAAATAAAATAAGTTTACATACTGTAATAGAAATTATAAAATAAGTGATAGAAGAACTCACAGTACAAATGCTGTCATTTCTTCACAGTTGAGAAGAACATATGTATGAGCTCTGTGATGTTCATCTTCTGAAAGCCATCATTCTTGAACTCCACCAAAGCCAATATTTGGTTGATTAAAAACTAATAATTGATTTTTCATTTCATCATTAACATTTCTCTTGTTCCGTCTCATGCAGTTTTTTTTTGAGGGATATTCAGATTCAAAATAGTGAGATCAGAAAAAATCAATTTCCTCTTGCAAATAAGCTTCAGCAATTGAGCCTTCAACTGATGCTTTGTTACATATTTTTTTTCTTCAATTTCTGCATGCATCTCTCGAATGGGTACATCCATAAAAAGCTGTACTAGACCTCCACATTTAGCTTCATGTGGAAAATGTAATATCAGATGTTCCATTGAGTCAAAGAAAGTATGCAAAAATATTTTTTCCATTTTACATATAATTACAACAACATCTTCTTCCAGTTTTATTAGCACATAATAGTCTATTGTCACTGCACAAATGTCTCGAAAAAAATATGATATGTCTGTTATCGAATCCCAAATCATAGAATTCAACAAACCTCTAAATACAATCGGCATAAGCATTTCCATTATAACATGACAATCATGACTTTTTAATTCGGTAATATGACCATTCTTAACACATTTGCCCAAATTGGAAGCATAGCCATATGGAAGTCTCAAATCTGCAATCCACTGACAAAATAATAAGCGACTATCTTTGGACAGTGTATAAGCTGCTTTTGGCTTCATTAACCTCCGTGATCTGAAATTTTCAAATAGTTTAAGTTCTGGTTGCCTGTAAATTTGGGGAAGATCTAATTGTGCTTTTATAGCATCTTTGGTCTTACCTGGTGTATCCAAAACTGTATGAAATAAATTATCAAAATAGTTCTTCTCAATATGCACGACATCCAACATGTGGCAGACCAAAAAATCAGACCAATATGGGAGATCCCAAAAAATACTTTGTTTTATCCAATTATGTTCTTTCCCAAAGCCATGAATTTTCTATTGGTTTACTATTGGACCAAATGTGATGAGAGGTAATGAAAATAAAACTGATTTTAACTCTGTACCTGAGATCATTTTTGGAGGTTCATCACCTTCAATTGTGCCTTTTTTGAAATGAGATTTTTTCCTTCGAAAATGGTGATAGGTTGGAAGAAATATAAGATGACAACCAAAATAACAAGGTTTTTTTTCCATTGACGCGTATAAAAGCTTTGTTGTCTTTCATAAAGTAAGGACATGATCTCAGTGCATGTGTACTCCAGCAAGATAACATGCCATATGCTAGAAGTCACTAATCATCCACATCAATGCAGCTTTTAATGTGAAATTTTGTTTCGCATCAACATAATATGTGCTAACACCATTACTCTACAATGCATTTAACTCATCAATCAATGGTTTCAAATAAACATCAATATTCTTTTTCGGATGCCCTGGGATTAATAAGGTCAAAAATATATAGGGATCCTTCATCAACATCCATAGAGGTAGATTTTACGGAGTTATAAAGACAGGCCAACATGAATACTGACTACCATAAGAACCAAATAGACAGAAACCGTCAGTAGAAAGACCCAATTGCATGTTCTGGGCTTCTAAAGAAAAAGACGGATGCAAATGATCAAAATGTTTCCATGAATCACCATCAGATGGATGATTCAAGATTTTACCGGTTGAAATATTGGTTTTGTGCCATGACATCATTGATGCTGTGTTATGAGACATAAATAAACATTGTTGCCTGGGTGTAAGGGGGAAATATCTCAATTTTTTTACAGGAATCGATCCAGACTTCCCTAGTTGAGCTTCTTTATACCTCGATTGTCCACATGTGGGACAACTATCCAACAACTCATTTTCACCAGAATATAAGATGCAATCATTTTCACATGCATGAATCTTTCGATAACTAAGGCCCAGATTACGAACCATCCTCTTGCTCTAATAATAATTTACAGGCAACTCATTTCCTTCTGGTGACAATGTTTTAACCAAAGAAAATATCTGATCAAAACAGTTGTTTGACGTTGCATTATCTAATTTAATAGCCATAAATTTTTCAATCGCTTCTAATTTTCTTATCTTGCAACCAGGATATAATGCATCCCCAGCAGACCTCAACAACTCATAAAATTCGGATGGTTCCAACTCAGGAGTTAAATCGACATCATCGTGAGTTTCAGTTTTTTGATGAGATGGACCTGCAACATCATGTACTAAATTTTGGAACCGTGATGGATCCAGAATCAAGTTATTAGTATCTTCTCTGGAACTGCGTTCACCGTGTTGATACCAAAAAACATAATCTGGTTGAAAACCAAACCGCAAGAGATGTCCCCCAACATTGTCAAATGCGTCAAACATTCTCAGAGCACATTTTTTACAAGGTCACTTAATTGTTCCTTCTAAAACATATTATGGTTTTGATGATACAAATGATAAGAAAGCTTCAACACCCTCAATATATACAGAATTTAAACCAGAACCATTTGGATTCCTGTGCTGATTTATCCAAGAACGATCATCTAATAATTACTAATGTTGACTTCCTTATTCCATATTTTTCTACAAAATATAAAATCATAACTGTTTTTGAATAATTTGAAATTATAAAAACACTATCTGAAAAAAATATAACTAATTACTACTACTTCTTAATAATTACCATTAATTAAGGGTGACAAAATTTCCAGTGGATTGACGACTCCTATTTTGTCCGATGCCTCATTTACTTTCATCTTTCTCACAATGAAATCAGAATGAAGAATCTGGTCAGAGGTACGCATATTCATTCTCGTATGAATGAGAATGAATATGTGTACCTCTGACCAGATTCTTCACTGTGATTTCAGTGTGAGAAATATCCAAGTAAATGAGCCATCGGACAAAAGAGCCCCCTTTTCATTAATGAATCATCTTCTTCTAACTATCATCACCTGAAAACATTATAAAAAATGTGATCCTATGAATGCATATCCAATCTTGTGCATATGAGATTGAATATGCCTATGTAACAGCACATTTTTCATAATGTTTTGAGTCGGTGAGAGTTGAAAGGAGAAAAGTCACCGAGCAAAATGAGTGACGTCAATCCACTGGAAATTGTGCCAAGTTCTTAAAATTTATTAAAATTTATAAAAATCTCTTTTGAACTATTCCTAACTGTTCCTAACTAATTATTACTATTTATTACTAATTATTCTTATTTATTACTAATTATTCCTATTTATTACTAATTATTCTTATTTTTTACTAACTATTCCTATTTATTACTAACTATTCCTATTTATTCCTAACTATTACTATTTATTACTAACTATTCCTATTTATTAATAACTATTTCTATTTATTACTAACTATTACTATTTATTACTAACTATTAATATTTATTACTAACTATTACTATTTATTACTTACTATTACTATTTATTACTAACTATTACTATTTATTACTAACTATTACTATTTATTACTAACTATTACTATTTATTCCTATTTATTCCTATTTATTACTAATTATTACTAATTATTACTAATTATTACAAATTATTACAAATTATTATTAATTATTCCTATTTATTACTAATTATTCTTATTTATTCCTATTTAATCCTAATTATTCCTAATTATTACTAATTATTACTAATTATTACTAATTATTACTAATTATTACTAATTATTACTAATTATTACTAATTATTACTAATTATTACTAGTTATTACTAATTATTCCTATTTATTACTAATTATTCCTATTTATTTCTAATTATTGCTAATTATTTCTAATTATTGCTAAGTATTCTTAATTATTAGTATTTATTCATAATTATTAGTAATTATTAGTATTTATTACTAATTATTACAATTTATTACAATTTATTACTAATTATTATAATTTATTAAAAATTATTATCAATTATTACTAATTATTATCAATTATTCCTATTTATTACTAATTATTCCTAAATATTCCCAAATATTACTAATTATTACTAATTATTCCTGTTTATTACTAATTATTTCTCTTTATTACTAATTATTGCTAATTATTATTATTTATTGTTATTTATTGCTAATTATTCCTAATTATTTCTAATTATTGCTAATTATTAGTAATTATTGCTAATTATTAGTATTTATTCCTAATTATTAGTATTTATTCCTAATTATTCCTAATTATTCCTATTTATTACTATTTATTGCTATTTGTTCCTAATTATTGCCAATTATTCCTAATTATTGCTAATTATTCCTAATTATTGCTAATTATTCCTCTTTATTCTTAATTATTCCTAATTATTCCTAATTATTCCTATTTATTGCTAATTATTCCTACTTATTGCTAATTATTCCTATTTCTAATTATTCCTATTTATTCTTAATTATTCTTATTTATTCTTATTTATTCCTATTTATTGCTAATTATTCCTATTTATTGCTAATTATTCCTATTTATTCCTATTTATTTTTAATTATTCCAAATTATTACAATTTATTAAAAATTATTACAAGTTATTAATAATTATTACAATTTATTACTAATTATTACTAATTATTACTAATTATTACTAATTATTACTAATTATTACTAATTATTACTAATTATTACTAATTATTACTAATTATTACTAATTATTACTAATTATTACTAATTATTACTAATTATTACTAATTATTACTAATTATTACTAATTATTACTAATTATTACTAATTATTACTAATTATTACTAATTATTACTAATTATTACTAATTATTACTATTTATTACAAATTATTACAAATTATTACAAATTATTAGTATTTATTAATAAATATTATTAATTATTACTAATTATTACAATTTATCAGTAATTATTACAATTTATTAGTAATTATTAATGTTTATTACTAATTATTACAGTTTATTACTAATTATCACAATTTATTACGGATTATTACAATTTATTACTAATTATTACAATTTATTACTAATTATTACAATTTATTACTAATTATTACAATTTATTACTAATTATTACAATTTATTACTTATTATTACAATTTATTACTAATTATTACAATTTATTACTAATTAATACAATTTATTACCAATTAATACAATTTATTACTAATTAATGCAATTTATTACAATTTATCACTAATTATTACAATTTATTACTAATTAAAACAATTTATTACTAATTAATACAATTTATTACTAATTAATACAATTTATTACAATTTATTAATAATTATTATAATTTACTACTAATTATTACAATTTATTACTAATTATTACAATTTATTACTAATTATTACAATTTATTACTAATTATTACAATTTATTACTAATTATTACAATTTATTACTAATTATTACAATTTATTACAATTTATTACTATTTATTACTAATTATTACAATTTATTACTAATTATTATAATTTATTACTATTTATTACTCATTATTACTATTTATTACTATTTATTAATAATGATTAATATTTATTACTAATTATTAGTATTTATTATTATTTATTACCAATTGTTATTAATTACTACAAATTAATTATATACATTACTAATTATCGTTAATAATTACTAATTACTACTAATTATTAAAACTTAATACTAAAAATTTCAATTTATTAGTACAAATAAATAGTCATGACAAAACAATTTAAATTCAATTTAATTACAACTAATCAACAATAATAAAAATTAACATAAAAAATTGAAATAAATAATAAATTAATTAACACATAAATACCTGTAAACTTGATTTGCTATTGATGTAGATGACTTCAGAACTTCTTCGTGACCAAAAAAATTAACTTTGAAAAATTTTCCCTCTGAAATCAGAGTTCAGAGAGAAACAAGATCTAGAAATTGAGGGGAATGAGAAGAAAAACGGATGGAGGTATATATAAGTTAGATTATTTGCGATGGGTTACCCATCGCAAATAGTATCTTTTGCGACGGGACCCGTCGCAAATACCTACGCCCGCATTAATTACTGTCGGGGATTAAAAAGTTATTTACGACGAGTCCCGTCACAAATAGTCCTTGCCGACACACCTTTTGCGACGGGAGGACATCCCGTCCCCAAAAGCTATTAATCGCCGCCAGGTATTTGCGACGGGCCCCATCACAAATACTTCACTATTTGCGACGGGGGAATCCCCCCGTCGCAAATAACCTTCACGCGGTTTGGCGCGCTACCCGCGCCAAACCTTTTGCGACGGGACACGAAATCCCGTCGCAAATAATCGGTTATTTGTGACGAGATGTTACCCCCATCGCAAAATGTCCCTTTTCCCGTAGTGGGGGCACCTTTGGGCGGCTCTCGGATCCGAGAAGTTACAGATATTACCCCAATTGAAGGAATAAAAAAAGCGATGAAGGGTACATTATTGGAATAGTTATATCAATTGAATGTATATATCCATCCATATATTTTGATCCTTTATTATGGATAATAAATTTCAAGTGAATTATCAAAAAAAATCCTTGGGAGTGTCAAACATGGTGCGCAACAAGGCCCATTATCGTGCACTAGGTGATGATTACATCAAAGCCCAACAAGCCCTTTTCAAGGTTATTAACCCTAGGTATAACTATTTTAGAGTTTATCTACTTGTAGTATCCAAACATAGATTTCGTTTCTAGGAAAACCACACATGATTTTCTTTACCAAATTTAGGATGGTTTTATGGCCATAGGAAACCTTAATCATTACAATGGATTATAAAGGTGGTATAATGAGAGGTAATGGCGATCTATCATTGATAACATAGTAATGAAATTATAAAAATGTTGCATAATAACATTTTACAATAAAATAAGAAAGAACTAATAAGGATCACAAAATAATGGGAAATGAGGGATGATGAACCCTAGTTTTGTTATAATAACGGATTTGGAAAAATCTACAATGATAGGAAGTAAATAAAATATCATTAAAAAAAATAAAATGGAATATAATACCATAGAATAAAAAGCATGGAAGTATACAAAAAAATTTAAAAAGAAACCATACTAAAAGTACTAAACTTGAAAAAGAAAGGGAGAATTGAGGAAACCCTTACATTAAGGGGATGCTTCTTAAATATATAGAGGGACTCCTTAGAACTTTGGAACCACCTTGGAGAGACTCTTGAGAGTGATATTGAGAGATAAATCATGCTGAAATTATTTTTTGTGGAAAGTGAGGAGGGGATGGGGGTATTTATACTTGAGGAGGGGTGGTTTTATGGTTTAAAATATAGGTTATTTTATTATATAATCCAACCAATTATGGGTGTAATGAATTAAAAATAATTTTTTACACTATTAATGAGTGAGAGAGGATGGTAGGACATTAAAATCCTTAAAAAAAAACTGAAACATACATTCCAACCAACCCATTTAATGCCCACAATCCAAAAAAAATTGTTATCTCAACAGATTAAATTTTTGGTTCCAAAATGAAAAGTATAATTTTATAAATTAAAATTAATATTTTTAAATTAATTTCTATAAATTTTTATGATCATTATAAAAATTAATTAGGGACTTGTTAAAATATATTCTTATTTATAAAGTGTTTTATAATATTATTTCATGAAAATAAATTTTATTTAATACTTAAACATTTACCATGATTTTTTTATCAGAATATGTTTACAATATCAAAAAATAATACAATTTTGATTATATCATTAAATAATCCATTTAATGTTCCTAGTTATAGTTTTCCATGATGTGTAAATTTATTATGAAATGTAAAATCATTTCTATGTTCTCATAATAAATTGTTCATTATAAAATAAGAGTTATTTAATAACATAAAGGAGTTTTTGAGGCATTACACTATTAGATCCCTAGAACCTAGTTGATGCACTTCATTGTTTAAATGCCTTGGATGAGATCCTATGGTCCAACATGTGTTCCTGTCATTGCATTGGATTTTAGATCACCCTATTGATCTAAAAGATATGCTTGATGCTGCGGAATTGCAAGAAGCATTTCATAATTTCTTTGGATGGGGCCAGATAAAGGGTAGATTTAACTCAGGTGTCAGGCTAGAACCTATGGTTGGTTATTTTCCTATAGCGACTCATGATTATCATATATATATATATATTACACCATTTTTGATGAATATTCATTGCATTACACAAACACATGCCTGAGGATCGTAATAGTTTAGTGTCTTTAGATACTAGGCACACAATCTTCTAATTTGGTGAAATATATTCAATTCTTTTCGATAAAGATCTTCCCATTAAGTACTCTTCATAGACATACCCTACTAAAAACGTTTCTTTATAACATGGGGAAGGAAACATAAAAAAGGTTGATCTTAGATGCTCAGTAAAGATAAAAAAGGGATTTGCGTAATCGTATCATGAAAATTAGGGTATGATAATAAGAGAATAACATTTTAAAACTATACATTGCATATCAAGGATCCGAATCTTGACTCATGGTATAAAGATTGGAAGTTTGCAAGACACGAATCATAAGGAAATCAAAGAACATGTTCCATGAGAGAAAAACATTGTAATAATACATATAATTTTTTCACACACATAAATATAGAAAATCTTATGTTAAGGCCACCCAAAAAGACATTCATAACATGTTAGGCTTGGGCTAACCACCCATGTGCCTGCTTTGGGATTGGGCTAACCACTTGCGCACCCTATTTTTTAGGCATGGACTAACCACCCATGCACCCACATTTTTATACTTGGGATGACCCCCTGTGTACCCTCTGAACTCATAGAACATTTATCACTTCCCAATACATTGGAGGGAGATATAGGTCCCACCCAACACATAATGAAAATCATACACATGTGTCCCACAAGATCATAAAAATACCATTAAATAATAACCTATGAAATGAAATAGGTTTTCTAAACATTTTAGATTATTATAACCTTTGTAAAATATATAGGTTTTATAATCATTTCATTATTCCATCATAACATAACATGTGAAAAAAGAACCAGCTTTAATAAAAATTTTACTGTTATATAACATGAGGAAGAGAAATGAGTTTTATAAAAATATTTTTATCATAAAGACAAACTGTTCATATAAATAATAAGATTTATATAATTGGATCATAACCCTATTAAATCATAAGTAACATCAAAGGATTCCATAATAGATGGATAATGATTTTGAAAGATCACTTGGAACATTTTTTTTGAGGAAAAACAACTTTTCTTGGAAAATTAATTTTTAAAACATAAAACATTTGGAAATATTTTCCTTTGAAAATAAGTATGAAAACTTATAAATTAATCTTTAAAAATCATTTAAAATATTTCTTGAGAAAAATATCTTATACACTTAAAAAACACTTTTTAAAACATTTTAGAAATCCATTTTTACTTTGAAATCATTTAATCAAAATCTAAAAAATTCCCAAATATTAAGGAAAAAATTTTCTTTTAAAAGAACCTTGAAAACATTAAATGTAAGTTTGAAATCATTGAATTGTCATGATCTTGGTAAATACTGTTCATGATACGAATGTTAAAAAAATAAATATTCTTTTCATATTTTTGATAAAATCCAAACGAGAATTGTTTTAAAAATAACATGAATATTCTTTTCATTTTTTTCTAAAAGAGTAAAAATAGGTAAAAATTTATTTAATAAATCATTTTAAAAAGGTTAAATTTTTTTTGAGACATTTTTAGAAAACATGCTTTTGGAAGAAAACCGATTTCGACCTAAAAGACGATTTTTCTTAAAAACATTATTTTTTGAACTCTTGAGTACATAAAGGGAGGAAAATAAAAGGAAAATATGTATTTTTAGGACATAAATATAGGATAATGAAATTCATGAATTTATTGAGAAATATATCATAATATTATATAATTAGAAACATTATTATAAATAATCCCGATAAAGGGTGAGATTATAACATAAAATCTATACCACTTTGGTAACTTTGAAACGTAAGACCCATGAGTTAATATCATTAAATTAAACTTAAAATATCATGAAAATAATTATATTCAAGATATAACATGTTAAGGGGCAGTATATACACCTCATAGAATAAGATAGGTGCATAACATAACTTATGACTCAAAGAAGGAAAAATGAGACAAAAATCCCTTATCGCTTTGGTAACTCTTGAACCGGAAAACCCATGAAAGAGAGATCCTAAAAATAACACGAAATTTTTTAGCATAATAATAATAATATATATTCATGGGTGGTGTATACACCACATAAATGAAATAGGTGGTGAATATGGAATGTGTCTCATAGAAGTAAAAAGTGAGATGGAAATCCCATACCGCTTGGGTATATTTTGAATCATAAGGCCTAATTAAAAATAAAATCAAATTAAACTTAAAATGTCATGAAAATAATTTGAATCATGATATATCATTTCAAAGGATAATTATATATACCACACAAAAGAAATGAGTGGTGAATTTTCACATGTCTCCCCAAAATAAAAGAGAGACTAGAAATCCCTTACCGTAAGTCTTAACATCCTTCATACTCATTAAAAAATCCAATATAATAAATATTACTTTATTATAAATATATTACAGAACCAAAATTACATATATCATACCATATATTATTTATTTATATCCTGTTATTATATGTTTATTAACAATTCCATATTAAAGTCAAGTTTTAAGTAATAAACGCTTTGTTTTCATATATGTTTTGTTTTGTTATTTTTAGTCCCATTAATTTTATCATGGTTACATCATCTCCATAATGTTAAAAATTATATAAATATCATATATATTCATTATATATGTAATTATATTAATCCATAAAATATATTGATAGAAAATGCAATACACAGTTCATGGAGATGGTAGGCCATACGTACACATGAACACTGTTTCCATTTTATTATCAGATTGAAATAAATAAAGGTAAATGATATATTATCATTATTTTTTTATTTTATATATATCACATATTTTCATTAAACCCATCCTTAATACCTTCCATGTACAACATGATTGAACCACACCGCTTCACGAGGTGGTAGTCCGACGTACACACGAGTGTATTCCCAAAACATGAAAGTATGATGGTATGTGTGATATAAAAATTAAATAATCATAATTAAATAATAAATATATTATATAAACAATAATAAATTATTATAACTAGATCTAAGATGTGGTAATAGAAAGACGAATGACATCGATTCATGAGGCGGTAGTCCTTTGTACACACGAACGATTATTTCAAAACCCATTTGATGGAAGTGGAGATGGTTGAAGGTCATTATATTAACGTAGAAAAATATCATTATATTTAATATAATTATTTAATTATATTATCATGGTATTTTAAGAATTTAAGGGGATGTATGAATAAATAAAACAAAAAATCTCGTTGATGAACATTATCTCTTCTTCGGGTATCCTCCTTAGATTTACACAAAAACCCTTCCTAGGTTGGATTTATGTACCAAATAAGGATTCTAGGATTATATGAGGGAAGTTTTTAAGTGATTCAGGAAGGTATTTTACTAACCAAAATGGTTTTAATGTGTGAATAAGAGAGGATAGGGGGTGGAATTTTATAAGTGAGGTGAGTGGCACACTTGTAATTTTTTTGAAAAAAAGAATTCCACCCACAATTTATTCATGTCAAAAAGCTCCAATAATGGACCATTATTGATAATAGAAGGTATAATATCTAAATAGGGCCATAAAATGTATTTTTTAAAAGTTTATAGTTCAATTTACTCCTTATCTTTTAAGTTTAACCCTCAGTAAACCCACTTTATCTTAATCATTATAATTAATTTTTTACTGTTTTCACTATTAATTTTGACCAAAAATTAATTTAAATTATTATATAATATTAATTATGATTATTTCAAATATGGAATCAATTTTTTAAAATTTAATTCAAAAAATTGAAAAAATTTAATTGAAAATTAATCCTACAAATGTGATGAGAAAGCAGGTTTTTAAAGAGAAAATGTTCAAAAGTTTATAAAGTTTTTATATCAAAATACAATATGAAATTGATTCCAATGACATAAATTAGAATAATTTATGTATAATTTAACTAATTTTACTTTAAAATAAATTTAAAATATAATGTTACTTTATAAATAAATTAACTGAAAAGAAGGATTTCAATTAAAATTCAGTATTTTTAACTATTCATAAAAAATGATACTTTTCAGAAATAGCCCAAAAATTCACCCTAATATAATTTTGATATTATGATTTAAAAAATGTAATTTATTTTTAAAATAAATTTTATAATTAAAAAAAAATAAATGTGCAAAAAGATGACAAACTTCTTTTTAGAAAAATACAGTTTCATGCGTAAAATTGGATTTATTCTTATCATTTTTATATAAAACACATAATATGGATGTTAAATAGGTAATTGAATATAAATTATATAAATTTAATTAACATCATTAACCAAAATTTGTTTTTTTAATTAATTAATGTAAAACGTGTTTTTTCATAAAAATAGTTTTTAGAAAAAGATTTACTTTATTTAAAAATACTTTTTATTTTCATTATTAATTAATTGTTCACCAAATAATTCATTTTATATAAATGTGTAAATCATATATTTTCATAATTTATTTATTCCTATTCATACCTGCTATTCCAATTTCTAGGTGATAATAATAACTTTAAATAATAATATTTTAATAATATGTCATGTTTCATTTAAACTCAATATTGCATGTACCATAAGATAAACTTTGTGTTATTTGTAACACAAGATAAACTTGATATTTCATGTAACAAAAACTAAACCCAGCGTTTTATATAACACAAAATATTGAAAATATTAAATTCATTTAAAAAAAAATATATTTCACAAAATTTTGGGGTGTTACATTTTACCCCCTTAAAATGATTTTCCCTTTAAATTCATCTTGATAATTAATGGTTTAAAATTTGAAAATTCATTCTTAGAAACCCAGATCGTATGAATGAATAATAAATCTTCCCTTAAAAAGGAAAAGTTTTAAACATAATGGCAACCTAAATTAACTCATTACTAGGTTTTCACATATAAGAACATAGGTGGTAAGTGAAGATTTGGACAAGGAAAAAAAGCATAAATAATTATAGAGAGTGATAGAAATTATTGATCATAATAAAGTAGGTGATATAGGTAAGGTTAAAAAAACCATAAACCAAATAGGTGTTAAAATGGTCATTGATATCATAAAAAATAATGATAATGGGATGAAATTTTATTTCAAGATACTTTTCCTAAAGTTGATGAATTTTCATTAGAATATATGATTACTTGATTTCATTCCATTTCATAAGAATAATCTCACCCTTTGGTTATTATTTGATAAATTTATACGACATCTATTACTCTATAAAATGAAGGTGATTTATTTATGCTTGAAGCACTAATGGATAATAAGATCCATAAATAGAATCATAATTCATTCCATCTATCTGTATTTATCATCACAAAAAATGGTTTGAATTGGTTATCCAATATTCATAAATATTTATATAGTGAAGTAATAAATTAATATCTAAAACATCATCCAAAGTTAAACTCAAACTATTCCATAAATGGTTAACCTTATAATCCTTACAAAATTGAAAATTTATAAATAAGATCACTAAATCAACTTAACATCGATCCCTCATATATAATAAAGTATCTCTTGATTATCATATACAAAACATTTTAATACCTTCATCATGCATTCTCTTGAAACATGGTAATAACCTAATTACCATAAAAAATTATTAAAAAGACACATGCTTCTTAATTCCTTATATAAAACAAATATTATTGGATATATTCATTAAATCAAAAAATTCTTTAAACTCCAACAATGATAGAATAAACTACTTTGTCAACAATTTAATAATTAGTTCCGAAGACATCAATATTATCTGATTTAATTTATGTATATCAATCATCTATTAATCCAAACTAAACACCATTTTCTCAACATCAGGGACATACTAAGGGATACCTTCCCTTAATCAAAATATCACCTTTCCATTAAATAACTTCTCCATGTCATAAAAACTATTCAATATATTTTTAAAAATCCTTAATGAAAAACTTATACTGAACAATCCTTATATATTTCATGATTTATATAACCTAATTCTTTAATTCCAATACATAAACACTTCAATCATACAACTTACTTCTCAAACCATTATCTTGGATTCCTCATCTAATTCCTCAATACCTCATTCCTTTCACATATCATTCATAATCTCTTCATCATAAACAAAAAAACCATTACTCATACAACCTTGCTGATTCTCTTCAAGATCTTTTCCCTTAGAACATAGATTTGAATAATTCCCATACTTTCTACATTTAAAATATTCAATAGTTTATAATACCTTAGGGAGAACATTTTATCATCTATTACATTAACCAACATTTTCATTTCCCATATAATGACTTTCTTTGTATCCCTCTTTTCCACACTCAAAACATATTCCCATCCCTCTGAGATATTCCCTTAAATTCTTCTACCTACATTATCGATGTATTGGAAACTAAATCTTCTTTCCTCTATAGTCTATATTACCCAAACTCTTAGTGAACTCTATCTTTATATTCTTTGGTGAGTGAGAGAGTTGGTTATGGCGTATATTTTTGATCATGTTCCATGATAACTGATTAGGTATAATCACAATATCCTTTACTCCAGTAATTATCCCATTTGGATACTCATCATAAAATTGTTTGTCATATTCAATGTTAACCTAGTTCCTTATGATTCTCACCATTGAATAAAACCAAAAAGAATAGTGAGAGAAACACTAATCATAGTGGGAAACCACATAATAATGAAAAATAACTTAAAATATTTCTAAACCATGACAAATTATTTTAAATATATGACACCTTAGGATTAAAATAAGACATTCATAGTCACCATATATTTAAATACTTCATGATGGTTTGTAAATATTTTGTAAATTTCCAAAGCATAACACTTGGGAGTATCAAACCAGGTGTGAAACAAGGCCCATTATCATGCACCAAGTAATGATCGAGTCTAACTCAATGTGCCTTTTAGATTTATTACCCTTAGCTATATCTGTGCTAAAGCCACATCAACTTGTAGTATCCATATAAGGATATAATTTCTTAGAAACCAATTTCTATATCCTTTACCAAAATTCCAAGAAATTTTCCTATACTTTGAATCATTATTAGACTCATCCCTAGACATGTACTTAGGGATATCACTAATGTTTTTTCATCCTATTTTTCAAAGGTTAACTAAATCTATCCTATAATACCAACTATATCAACCCAGGCTTATCATACATAGATAATACATCATTTTTTATAAATATTCATTTCATTACAAAAACAGACGCTTGATGACCATAATAGTTTTTTTCTTCAGATACTAGGCACACAATATTATAATTTGGTGAAAGATATTCAATTTTTTCCGATAAAGATATTCTCATTAAGTAATCTTCATATATGTACCCTAATTAAAACCTTTAATCATAACCTGGGGAAATTAAATATAAGAAAGGGTGATCTAAGATTCTTATTAAAGATAAATAAGGGATGTATATAATCATATCACAGAGATAAGGGTATGATAACATGATCATAACATTTTATAACCATAACTCGCATATCAAAGATTAGAATTTTGATTCATGGTATAAATATTAGCAGTTCATAAGACATGAATCATAAATAAATCAAAGAATATGTTCCATGAGGGCATAAAATTTGTATAAGACATAAAATTGTGGTATATTCATTATATTAGAAAATATTATGTCAAGGATCCTTATAAATAAATTCATAACATGTTAGTCTTGTGCAAACCCCTTATGTACCTGGCTTAGGCTTGGGATAACCACCCATGTACCCTATTTATTAATATTTGGATACCCACCAGGGTACCATTAGTTTTAATCTTGGTCTAGCTAACCATGTAACCTATGAGCTCAAAGAACATTTATCATTACCCAATGTATTGGAGGGAGATATAGGTCTCTCCTATTAGATAATAAAAATTATATACATGTGTTCCACAAGATCATAAAACATTAATAATATCATAACCCATGAAATGAAATGGGTTTCATTAACATTTCATCTTATTATAACCTATGGATAAGATATAAGTTTCATAATCATAAAATCATTTCATCATATGATAGTCTATGGAAAAAGAAGTGGTTTTTATAAGAATTTTATTATGGTATAACCCATGGAAGAGAAACAAGTTTCATAAATATCTTTTCATAATAAAAATAAAACATTTAGAGAAATAATAATAATAATATTATTGGATTATAACCCCAATAAAACATAATTAGAATCAAAGGATGTTATCTTAATCAGAATATTATTTTTAAAGATCACTTGAAACATTTATTTGAGGAAAAATAACAATTCATTGAAAATCAATTTTTAAAATATAAAAAATTTTGGAAATAATTTTATTTGAAAATAAATATAAAAACTTATAAATTAATATTTAAAAATTATTTAAAACATTTCTTGAGGAAAATAACCTTTACATTTTAAAAAAAACTTTTTAAAACATTTTAAATTCCCTTTTTTACTTTGAAATAATTTATTAAAAATCTAAAAATTTACCAAATATTAAAGAAAAAATTTTCTTTGAAAATAACCTTGAAAACTTGTAAGGGAAACTTGAAGTCATTGAGAGGTCATGATAACAATAAATACTGTTCATGTCATGCATGTTAAAAAAAGACTCTTTTCACATTTTTGTTAAAATCCAAACGAGCATTATTTTAAAAAAGACACAAATATTCATTTTTTTTAAATAATAAAAAATGGATAAAAATATCTTTAATAGATCATTTTGGAATGGTTAAAAACATTTTTGAATATATTTTTAGAAAACATGGTTTTGGAAGAAAACAGATTTCAACCGAAAATAAAATTTTTTTAAAAACATTTTTTTTGAAATATAGTGTAAATAAAGAGAGGAAAATAAATATAAAGCATGTATTCTCATGAAATAACCATAGGATAACGATATTCATTAATTTATTGACAGATGTATTATAATATTCTATTGTAAAAAACATTATCATACACAATCTTGATAAGCAATGAGATTGTAACATAAATTTTTTAACAAATTGGTAACTTTGAAATATAAGAACCAAGAAGGAATATCATTAAATGAAACTTATAATATCATTAAAAATTATAACCATGATATAAAATGTCAAGGGACATTATATACACATCATAGAAGATTATAGGTGTATAATATAACTTATGCCTTAAAGAAGAAAGATTGAGAAACAATCCCTTACCAATTTGGTAAATCTTGAACCATAAACCCCATAAAAGCGAGATCCTAAAATGGGTATATAAACCCCACTAATATTTATGATAATCATTATAAGTTACATTCATGGGTAGTATATACAATGCATAAAAGAAATATATAGTGAATATGGAATGTATCTCATAGAAGTAAAAAGTGAGATGGAAATCCAAAAAATATCATGAAAATAAACACATTGATGATATATTATTTCAAAGGGGTAGTACATACACCTGAAAAAAATAAACAAGTGGTGAATTTGAATATGCATCCCAAAAATAAAAGAGCAAGTAAAAATCCCTTACCATAAGTATTGAATTCCTTCATACTATTTCAAACCTCTTGTATAATAAATATAATTTAATTATATATATATATATATATTACATAATCAAACTTACATATAACATTCCATATATGATTTACTTATGTCATTTTCGTACCTATTTATTATAAATTCCTAACTAAATGAAAATTTCATATAATTACCATTTTTTTGCATATATTTTGATTTTTTATTTTCATACCTCTTACTTTGATCATGGTTATACCATTTCTATAATGTTAAACATGATATAAATATAATATATATTCAATATATATATATTTAGATTAATCCATAAAATTTAGTGATAGAATAACTATAAAAGCATAATAATATCATAAATATCATATATAAATAACAAATCCATCATTATAACTAGCCATGAGAGGTAGTGATGAAAAAATGAATGACATAGGTTCGCGAGGCGGTAGTCCACCGTACACACGAACAATGATTTTGTAACCCATTTGATAGAAGTGGAGATGGTTTTAGGTCATTAAATTAACACAAAAAATCTAATTATATCAAATATACTAATTTTATTATATCATTTTAGTATAATAAGAATTTAATGGGGTGGAGGAAATAATAAAACAAAAACTTTCATTGATGAACATTACCTCTTTTTATGGTATCCTCCTTAGGTTTGCACCGAAATCCTTCCTAGGTTAGATTTATATCCAAAATAAGGATTATATGATTATAATAGGGAATTCGGTAAGTGATTTGGTTAATAATTGTCCAAAATAAAAGGGTTTTAAGGTGTGGAGAAGAGAGGAGATGTGGTGGCCTTTTATAAGTGAGGTGAGTGGAACAAATGTAATTTTTTTGAAAGAAAGAATTCGACCCATGTTGTTTTCATATTACAAGGATCCAATAAAAGAAAATTATATATAATAGAAGGTATAATTTCTATATATGTAAATATAATTCGTTTTGTACATGTTTCTTGGTCATTTCACCCCTTATCTTTTAATTTTAACCTTATGTAAACCCATTTTTACCTTAACCACGATGATTAATTTTTTACAGTTTTTACTATTCATTTTGGTAAAAATATTAATTTGAACTTATTAGATAATATAAATTATTATAATTAAAAATATGGAATCCAGGTTTTCAAATTAAATTCAAAAAATTGGAAAATTTTAACTTAAAATCAATCCCACAAATGGAGTGAGAAAGTGGGGTTTTAAAGAGAAAATGTTCAAAAGTTTACAAAGTTTTTATATCCAAATTCAATATGAAATTGATTCCAATGAAATAAATTGGATTAATGGATGTATAATTTAACTATTTTTACTTTAAAATCAGTTTAAAAGATAATTTAATTTTGTAAACAAATTAAACAAAAATATAGTTTTTAATTAAAATTCAGTATTTTTCACTATTCATAAACAAAAGAATTTTTTTAGAAAAATACCAAGAATTATCCCTAATATAATTTCTATATTCTTATTTAAAAAATTACATTTAATTTTTTAAAATATCTTTTTAAAAATTTTGAAAACTTATTTTTAAAATAAGTACGCAAAAAGGCGACAAAACTACTTTTTAGAAAAATACAATTTAAGTGTAAAATTGGATTTATTAGTATGTCTTATCTAGAAAAAAAATAATATTAATATTAAATAGTTTATTGAATATATAATATTTAAATTTCATTAATATCATTCAAAAAGAGGGTTTTTTTAATTTATTGAGGTAAAACATGTTTTTTTGCATAAAATAGTTTTTTAAGAAAAAGATTTCCTTTATTTTCAAATTGTTTTTATTTTCATTCTTAATTAATTGGTCACTAGAGATATAATTTTATATAAAAGTGTAAACCATATATTTTTATAATTTAGTTTATTCATATTCATACCCTCCATTCCAATATCACAAAGATAACTATCATTTTATATAATAATATTTTAATAATATGTCATGTTTTATTTAAACTCAGTGCTACGTGTAACACAAGATAAAATAAATGTTTCATGTAATGTATGATAAAATAAATATTTAATGTAAAACTACCTAAACTTATTATTTCATGGAAAAAAATATATCAAAATTATCAAATTCATTTTAAAGAAAATATTTCACAAAATCTCAGGGTGTTACATTTCCTTTTTTATAAACCTTTTTGTTTATTTTCTATAATTTGTTTCCTTTTTATGATATTAGTATCATTTGGCTAGGATGGTCATATAAGGTGTTTCATAAAAATTTTATGATAATAAATGTTAGGTCCGCCGTTGGGGTTGGCCTACCAATTTTTTTTCTCAACCCCTATACGTGAACCTCATTTTTTATGCATACCTTATATCTTCTATTAGGTTATGCACATATGTGATAGATCAAGCGAGGTCCATATTTTCATGATTGAGCATGATGGTGTGTGTGGAGTATGGGTTTTTTGATGGAGCTATTCAACAGTCATGCATACATGGTCATGGTTTGGCTCAGTGTTGCAGTAGAGCCTTGATTATTTATTCTCTTTTATTTTATTCTATATATGTGTCCATTTTAGGGGGAAACTAGTATTTATATTCTTGGTCATTGAGTATGTATGAAACATTTTATTTATTATAGATTATTTAAGTTATTTATTTAATTATGTGCACTCTAATATTTATGTATGTGTGTGTTATTATATTTTTTATGATGCTATTGCACTCTGATATAATAGAGTAGTCTCCCCCCAGTATCCTTTTAGGCCCTCATCGCTAGTCAGCAGCCTCTGAAGTATGGGGAGACAATCTTGAGGTGTTTTTGTGAGATAGATTAGGTGATTGGTTTGATCAACCCAGGCCGGTTCATGGTAGGTCCTCCTACAAGCCCACAACTAGATTGAGGTGTTATGGATCTATTGAAATGTGAGAGTAGTGGAAGAATTTAGGCCCAAGATAAGTGGTAAGTAATTAAGGTTATGGGATTGGTGATCATTATTGGTTGTTGGTTATGGAATTGTTATATATGCACTAAAATGTACATGCATAAGCTGTATATACACATTTATATGATGCACATATATATATAATGTTATATGATATTGTATATATATAGTGTAAATTTAATACATTCATACAATGCATGTATATTGTATGATAATATATATATATCTATATCTATATTATAATATATATACATGAGATGAATATTAAAACAACTACAAGTGATGCAATGGTTGATACAATCTCTCTTAAATGGTATCATTAGAATCAAACAAAAGGTTGGTTTATAAAAGTGATTTATAATTATTCATTGATGTTTTTAATGAATAATTTACCCAATGGGTAGTAACGCATGAGATGCAAATTGAACAGGGGAATTGGGATTCACCTGTATATAAAGATAAATGCTCTCTTTTTTTGACTGGGGTGTGAATCATATTTGTTCCTATTGATAATCACCAGTTTCTTGTGAATATTTCTTCAAGATATCTTCATTTCTGGTTTTATGATTATCTTTATGGAGAAATGTGCTAACAACCATTTATTCAACTAGGATCCTTATGATATTATTAAGGATCCATAAACTGGTGTACTCCCTCATAGGGAGGAATAATTTGTTTACTGATTTAGTTATCTACATCAAACATAAATAATTGATTAAGGAAGATGAATGATCTTGCAACTTCTGAGATACAAGTACTCTATTCAGATCCTTTTTAGATAATTTATATGATTTGAATTCCTGAAGATATATTTCATGTGTTTGGGTTTTCTTTCACTTTTAAATATCATACGATGATGGAAAAAACCCATAAGTATTATCAAAGATATTTTCTTTAAGATTTAAGTGTTTTTTAAATACGAGTTTTTTAAGAACAACATATCATAAAACAACTGCAATACTTTGATCTATGTAAAGGTTAATTTGAATTACCTTTATGAAACTGAAGATACATAAAGGTAATACTATTACATTTTTTTTATATAAAGGTATATGAAGATAAACCTTATGTTTTTAGGTCTACATAAAGGTAATAATGATATACCTTTATGTAGATGAGTTTGGATAATGTTTGTTTCCTCCCACCCTTACACGTATTTTCCTTGTGTAAGGGTATTTTCAATTTACCCTTATGAAGTGTGTTTGTGTAAAAGTAAAGAGAGTTTACCCTTACACAAAATGTTTTATTAAGAATAAAGGAAGGGTAACCTTACTTATAATAGGGATTCTGTGTAAGGGAAAACAAAATTATATTAAAAATTGTTTTTATGAAATTTAAGATTTTGGATGGTTTATAAAATGTTTATAAATCATGATAAAAGATATTTTGGGAATATTTATTTTAAAATGTATTTATTTATTAATTAATTAATTATAAACTGTTTTTAATTAATAAAATAAATATTTATGAAACATTTTATTTCCAAATATTAAATGTTAAAATTAAAATACAATTTTCAAATTATATGGCATTCTTATAGTTTAGAAATAAAAAGGTTAGTTTGAAATCATAAGGGGTAATTTATAAAGTGTTTATAAATTAAAAAATATATGATATTTAGATTATATAATTTTTTTATATAATATAAACTAATTTATAGAATGTTTAGAAATCACAAAATATCAACCAAACTACATATAATATAAAATTTTAAAGAGTTCATTTTAAAATAATTACAAAAGTGTTTATATTCTTATTAATTTATAAACTATTTATAATTAGAATTTATTTATTAAATGTTCATGAATTGTTATATCATTTTTTTAAGAATAAATAAAATGTTTCTTTTGTTAAATTCATTTGACATTCATGTTTAGTAAATTTTTTATGAAATGTTAATATTTTTTATGCTTTAGTTTAACTATTAAACTACTTATAGAAGTTAGTGACCTCAATTACATGTTAGTTATGAATCCATAAAATTTAGTTTTCATATAACTTGAACTTGATTTTAACTTAAGTTAAGATCTTAAGAAAAGTTTTTGAATATAGTTGGTGCATATTAGGTGTTAGACATATCATGATTTTAATTCTCTCTTGAGTAAAGTCTCCCTAGGTAGAGGAACTTGGGGTTGGTATACTGACTATCCTAGAGTTTATGACTTATCTAGAAAGGTGAATGAGTTTGGCTATCTGTTTCTATGGTCTTACTCATGTAGATATTTTCAATATAATATAACTCAAAACCATTACATTAAAATTTCATTTACCTTATGCATATTATGCATCCAAATATGTATGTATATGTTTAACTTCTATTCTTAGGAGAGTAACATAAATCTGGGGTCTGTGTACATGGTTAGAAATTAATGTCTAATGAATACATTAATTTAGTTTATATAATAGAGATTATAAAACTAAATCATTTAAATCATGTATATATAACAAAAAGAAATAATACACGAGAATATGAATATTACAAAACAAGTAATAGTTATGAATTTAATATGAATATGATGTATATTAAATTGGTATGAAATTAAAAGAAAACCCATGAAAATATTAAGGGTGATATTCCATCCAAAGAGAACACTTTTCAAAGCTTCAATCATTCATTTGGTTATTATCTATCTCTATAAGAGTACTATTATATTATCTTGTATAAGGCAATAAAACTATAATTAACTCTCAATTTTCTTAATATGTGGGTCAAGATCAGCATATGTATATATTGATATTACTCTATTATCTTATTATTGTAATTTACTTTAGGTTACACTATCTAAGAAACCATAATAGTTATGATAATGAAGGAATAGATTTGATTGAATCCATATGATGGATTTTGGTAAAGAGTTATCCACTCAAATATCTAAGAATCATATCTATTATGATTGGGATGATACAATACCTAAATAATCATGGCTTATTTATATGAAAACACCGGTCTAATTAATGATGATATATGGATATTTTCTCACTTAATGGATATGATGTTTGGGGTCATCATTTTTAGGGGGATCAATTTTATTTAAATTCCTTAATGAAAATATATAATATATGATACCCACCCATTTATATTCATTTGTTTTAGATTATAGAATACTTTGGAAGAATCATTTTGAGATCACTAATATGTATAATATATAAAATCGTTAAATATTTGCATCTAAGGTTGAGAAGTGTTCTCAAGGATAATCATTGTGAGCATCAGAATGAGAATGTTATATAAATTAATTCTACCAGCTCTGACTCATTGATATTAGATATCAGTGCATGTCACACATTTGTGCTGATAAAACACAACTTATAAATAGGAGAGAGTTAATGTAAGGTTATGTAGATATTCATGGATGTAATAGAAAAAATTGTTTTGCATTAAAATTTGTCACTTATGATCTAAGTCTACCGTGTGGATTAATCCTAGAATAGAAAAATTGTTATTATCTTTCCACCATAAATAGGAATTTGTATCTTGTTTGGATAAGATGTGATTTCCATTAATTATTAAGTTATTTAGTTTTTCTATATATAAGAATGTTTTTATGGAATTTTTAATATTATGAATGGTTTATATTTTCTTATAGTTCCTTGTGTTCGTATGACATGAAACATTTTTATGGAAATTTGAAACTTTGAGTTTAGTTTATGATTCATATTTAGAATGAGGAATCAATACTCCATTATAGAAGTTTATAGATAGAAATTTTATATTTTTGGAAGATGGTTGAGCTTTTAGAGGAGTTCTAGGAACTTGGGATAACCTGATGTTGTTGCTATAGCCTAGGCTATAGCAAACAACCGACCAATCAGTGGGCTCTTTATGGGGGGGATTACATCCACCCATGGGTTTAATAGGAGAAACCTATTCTTTTATTTTGTTTCTCTTGTGTGGCCAGGGGGATTCTACCTTGTCCTCTCATATTCACCTTTTGATTAGGGTGATTTTTGGGGGTGATTTCAGTAATAATGCAAGGTACAATCTCCTCACCCTTCCTCCATTCCATATCCTTCCTCCTCCATTCTGATTTAGTGTTATTTTTATTTAGGTTGTAAATGGTGATTTCATAGGAGAATGGTGAAAGAAACTGATTATGAATGGGATTTTGTGTTTCCCAGGTAGAGGTAATCCTAGGACAATTTCTAGGTGCGACCATTCGTTGAATTTTCAAAGGTACGTCACACTGTGGAATTGTTTATGGGATTTCATTTAAATTAAATTAATTTAGTCATTTAACTAGTTCTTGCACTTAGGGTTTAGGGTTGGATTGGTACAAGGGGTCTATAATGGACTTCCCACAGCTGGTTGGGATCAATTACAGTGTGATTTAGAAGCTTGATGAGTTTTTTGGTGATTATTTCATTTGGGTTTTAATTAAATAACTAATTATAATTAATTAATTAGGTGCCATAGATTTAGTTAAGGGCTCAAGAGGGTGGGAAGAGGCTGGATGGGATTATATGAGGCTTGTAAAGTTAGGGATACAACTATTGGACAATGTAAATAAATGGGAAAAGATATGATTAGATAACTGGTCCTTCATACATACCCTTATAGTTTATGCATGTTTTATGTGGTATATGTTATGAGGTCTATCCACCAAGGGAAATGACCTTTTTTGATAAAATGTTTTATTTTTAAGTGGAATGATTGGGTAGACTGTAGAAAGTTCTAAGTCAATGATGGCCCTTGTAATTGGATTGATTTCCTCAATCGTTGATGACCAAGTCCTTAACTCTAACTTTGATACTAGAAACCTCCAAGGATGGGGGGGGGGTAGAATTACTTGAGATGGAAAACCCTTATAGGCCACATGTGGAATCTCAATACAAGATTATCCTTGGTGGATAGACCATCAGACATGAAATATGGGTTGGGTGAGAGAACCAACCAAGAGTAACTTTAAGACTAATATAGGTCATGTTCTATATCATGAGTGTTGTACTATATGTTAGACCCCATGTAGTCAACAAGGTCATGCCACCCAGTTGATGATTCCATGGGATGAATTGTCTTGAGAGAATTAGATATTTACTTAAGACCTATTTCTAGATCGAGGACCCATGTGAGGGTTCCTATGATATACTATGCTATGACCTAGGGGAACCTAGTGGGTTCCTTGATGACTGAATTACCCTATACGGGTTATGCATCTATGGGCAAATATGGTTGTGGTTGTCACTTAGAAATTGAACTAACATGTAATCCCAATGATATAGAGATGATGATAATGGACCTGGGAGTTCGACCAACCCTTTATATATATATTTATTTATATTTATGCATGATTATATGTTATATCCTAGGATTCCTAGGATTTGGATATTAGTCCTGGAATTGATGTGATTGAATGGGATGCCTGAGAATCACCTGTAGACATGTATGAGACCCTAGGATATCTGATATATTATAATATAGTCTCATGGTTTGTTTTGAGGTGGTTTCCTAGATCTACTAACATCCTTGTGACACCCACCATGTCACCTTTGTGTTTATTTTATACTGTTTGAATTTAATTTTGGCTAATTAAAAATTTCTTAAGTCCTAGACTTTGGTTGTAATTTTTTTTGGCATTATGTACTGTGCATGGTTTGTGCACGGTTAGGAGTAACCATGTAGAAACCATGCATGGGGGATCTATCAATAAGGAAATTCTATTTTATATGGTTGGAGAACATTTTTTACAACTATAAAATTCCTAGGAGAAACCATGTGAGTGCCTTGTAATTTTCCATTAGGGACAAAATGATTGGCACACAATTTGTTAAATCGTGTGCGACACCCTATGTGTATTTTTTTTATTTTTATTCATTATTTAATTTTTTTATTTAACTCCCACAATTTTCCTCTGACCCTATCACATTTCCTCTCACATTTGAGAAACCCATAGATTCCACCCTCCTCTCCTATTTGTATGATGACACCACCCCTTAAGAGAATCCCCCTCATGTGAATCACACCCTCATCCCCCCTCACATTTCACAACATCCATGATCACGAGGGCCTTTGGGAGAGACCTCTTACTCTTCCCTACATGGGGCATGACCTCCCCTACGGCTGGAATCCTCTTATATCATGATTACACCTAGATTTATCATGGGTTCTTAGTTAAATAATCAATGTAGGATATTCTATCCCTTATTCTAGTGTTTTCTCTCTCCCATTGCCCCTCTTTTCTTAGCTGAATCCTAGGTTAAATTGTTGACCTAATTTTTGGAAATTTATTTATTTCTAGGATATGTGATGGGTATTTTGGGTTAGCTTCATGAATTTTTCATCATCCACCATTGAAATAGATTCATTTCATATCATTTTGGATTGCCTACCACTTTTTGAGGTAGGTATTTATTTGTATCACTTTATATTACATGTGTATAAATTCTTGTTGTTTAAAAATGATTTATTTTCCACACACACACATATATATGATTAAAGTGGTTAAATTTTTATTAAAGTAATTTTTAAAACTTATCATGGGATGTGAATCCATTCTAGGCATTTACAAAAATTCATGTTTAGTTTTAAAGATTGCCTTTTATTTTAAAAAGTTGTGGAAAGAACTAGATTGATGTTTTAAAAAGTGTTCACTAAATAAAACGACTTACAAAACCATTATTTTTTGGTTTGAATGTTCTTAAGAAATTTTAAAGGGGTTGGATGACTTCAAAGAGTGAATTATCACATGTGTATTTTATTTTGAAACCTATTTGGCTTTGAGTGTTTTGAAATATGTTTATAAAAGTAGAGGGTGAGTTCCCATTTGAGTTTCAAAAGTGAATGATAAAATGTATTATCTTTTTAGGCATGTTTTAAAGAGATGAACCATTTAGAATTTTATATAAAATTATTTTTCATAAATAATGTGAAAAAATATTAAGCTCCTTATGATTCTTGTGTGCCTGTGATGGATTGTGATCCCATTAAGGTTTGTTTATTTTGATGAATTGTGAATATTTTTTTGTTTGTTGATTTTGAGGATGCTTTTGTGATGGTTATATGTGATACATGCATTTTTTTAAAATATTTTATCCTTGAGTGAACAAATTATTTATTGTGATCACCTCTATTTTGATGGTCATGGGGACACTAAAAGTGAAGTGAGAGTCTAGTATTATGATATAATAGGGAGACACACACTACTAGTGACCCCTTTAGCATGATATAGGGCTAGATGGGGGGGGGGTTCCATTCTGATGAGGTTGGGTGCAGGCTAGTTGGGTCATTTGTGAATATGATAGAACATAAACTAGAAGGTTTTTTCATTGCGTGAAGTCTAGTATAGTATCACTATAGAAACTAGGGTAGAGCCCATGACACTAGGATCTATTTTTAGGATCATTTAAGGTAATTACCTGGTTATTTGATTATATCCCATGTTTCTTGGATTATTACTTAACATATATGTAATTTCCAGTTTTTGCTTCTTATTGTATGACATGAGCATGTGGTGCTTGCCAATGTGATTTATTACTTCTTTCATGGTTTTCTTTCAAATGATTTGAAAAAGAAATTATGAAAGGGTTTAAAGAAGTAAAAGGGGAGCATGTACTTAAAGTTTTTTCAATTTTTTTAGAAATGAGTTTGAAAAGTTTTATCTTATGAAAAAATTGGAAAATGGTTTGTTTTTAAACTCCAAGTGTGTGTGAGTTTTGAAATGGGGTCTAAGGTTGTTGTTTATAGTTTTATAAATGGCTGGTTTTCATACAAGTTTTAAAAAACCAATGTTTTGACCAAGTGGTTTAGGTTGTGAAAAGATATTTTCGAAGTAATTGTTTTCATTTAAGAAAAATATAAGAAAATAATTTTTAGAACACTTGCGGTGTACTATTTATTCTATGTAAAACTATATATAAAATGTTTATTTTTATAGTGTATTTAAAATTAGCAGGCTTAGGATGTAATATGAAAGCAAATTATTAGTTTTAGAGGGTTGTGGTGGTCTACTGAGTTATTATGTGCTCACACCCATTTTATTATCTCAGATTGAGGTTCTTGGTTCTTCTTCAAACCACTATTTGATTTTTTATTAATTTATGTTAGTTTTATTTTATTGAATTCAACCTATGTTTCCCATTATGTGATTTATTAGGACCTGCCTTAATTTTCTAGAATGTCTTGAAAGTTTCCCTTTAGTTGATTTATCTTTTCTAACTTGGATTTTACTCCTTTCTATAGACGGAGGGTAACTATAGTTGCTGGTGGGAGAAACAAATCCACTGGAGGTGGGTTTCATTACCTTCCAAGGGAGGGTGTTCATAGGATAATTGAGGTTTTTGATTCTCATTCATGTTTACTTCTTTCCTAATTTTGATATTAGGTTACTATTTTGTTTAGTTTTCATCAGTGTGGTCATCCAATGTATGGACGGGCCATGCCAAAATTTCAGTTAATTTATTATTTAATTATTATTTATTTATAGAAATAATTCTCTAGTGGTGATTCCCAGATTCATAAGAACTTATTCCAGCTTGTGGGGACTGAGAATGCTATTTGGGCCAGTGGTGGGATGGTTTAGGCATTCGTTGGATGAATCACTTAGAATAGTTCATTACAAATGGTATCAGATCACGGGGTTAATATTTTCTATAAGATCCTAAGACTTTGAAACATTCTTTCATTATTTGTGGTGTCTAGGTAATATTGAGTTATAATTTCTCTTCGGAACTAAAGAATTAGGTGGATAGAGGGTTTAGAAATCTCCTTCTTTCCTAAAGCTTAAAGTTTCTATTGGATGTGGGATTTGAATTTTGAGTTCAATATTTTTTTTGATTTTAGTTTGATGCCTATGGAAGCGGTGTGTTGATCCTAATTAGAATATTTGAGTTTCCTTGGGGGTCATATTGGATTTTGGGATGGTGATGAAGAATGAAGTCAAGATGTGAGGTTGGTTCGTTGGGTTTTTCGAACCATGAGACAACCAAACTCTTGATTCTCAATACTCTTTAGAAACCAATGCATGATTGGAATGTGGCTATAAACCATGTGTCTAAGTCTGGTATAGTTCTGTATAACATTTATTTTATTACTTAGACCACTTGAATCTTGGATTGCATCGGGTATTTGGGTAGCAGGATAGGAGTCATGGTTGGTCTTATGATATGTAACACCCCAAGATTTCATAGTGTGTTACTTCTTCAAAATAATTCAATAACTTGAACTACACACAATACCGAGTTCAAGCGCACCATGACTTAGAAAACAAGCCATTCAAAAGAGGTTATGAATATTATTAACTAAATTTTGAACTTCATATAATCCTTATAATTTTAGAGTCCATATTATGAGTTTCTTAGACATAATGTAAGAACAAATTCATTTTTTCAGATAAAAGAAGTTTTTTTCAATAATTCACTTTTACCAACTTTTAATAGTGAACCCTTTTTAAGTCCAATATTTTAAACTTTTATATATTCAATTTGACTAAATAAATTTATTTTTTAGAATGGGGACATCAAAAATTTACAATGAAACACCCCAAGCTTCCACGATACGCTTCTATTTGAATAAAATAGTAGCGTGTGTTGTACGCAACTTCGAGTTCTAACACACACCACAACCAATCAAAATAACCATTATGCATAGTAATAACTATTTTTTCAAATTTTATAAATTTTATCTCTCAAAATGGAATTCATTTTTGGATTTGGAATATCAAATTTATCCTAGGGAGAAATTTTGGTACTTTTCGGATAACTTTTATATTTTGATGAATAATGAAAATTACTAAATTTTAATTAAAACAACTTTTTTAGTAAAAATAATTAATAGTGATAAATTATGAATTTTAGTGGGTTTAAAGTATATTTAGAATATATTTTTACCATTTAATACAATTTTGGTCATTGGACATAATTTCACAATTAAAACGGACATAAACAAGTGTCAATCTTTTGATAGTTATTATATCTTAAAAACACGCTTTTTGTTTTGACAACGAGAATTAATTTTAAATTAATTTATTCCACTTATGTGTTTTGAATTTGGAAAAATGGATTCCATATTTGGAATCAGGATTCACATATTGTTTAAATAGGTAACTTTTATTTTTAGACATTTTGAATAATTACTTCGGTAAATATTTTATTTACCATGGTTAAAGGGTAAATCCGGTAAATAAGGGTTAAAAAATAATATTATAATAATAATAAATTACACTAAAACATGTCCTAACATTATTTGTGGATACATTTCCGACAATGGGCATCTTTGGGTTGATTTTTGGGACCCCATGGAGCCACTTGTAGGTGATAGGGACACTTTATTTTAATTAAGATAAAGTAAATACAAAAATGACATAAGCATATATCTTTTAGAAAAACAATCTTTACATAGGGTTATATATTCTATATTTTTGATTATAAATATTCATTATAAATATAAAAAGATTTACTACATAATTAAATTCTATTTATAATTTTTAGACATTGAAAAAGTAAAAATATATATGACACAATAATGATGCAGTATTTTCCTTATTAATGAAAGAAACAAATAATTGGTATTATAAATGTTAAAATAAATATAATTTGAAAGTTTTTATGACATAAACGAATTTTATTGGTTAATATGACATTTTAGGATTGATTAAATGAATTTGGTACGAATTAATAAAGTTCTTATGGCTTTAACAAAAATCAATTATTGAGTAGTGTCAAAATTGACATAAATGAGTTTTTAAAACAAATTTTATATTATTAATTTATATTATATTCCTAAAAACATAAGGTTCTGAAAAAGGACTTATATCATTATTGGTGTATCATTAATGGACCACTTGGGGGTCTCTTGGATGTATATATTAAGTTTATTAACTATATATTATAAAAATACAATGTGACATGGTAAGTGTTAAACTAATTAACAAAGAGTTAAAACTAAAAGATAAGGTTAACATAATGACCCAAACCTATCTAAAATCTATTGGTTTAAATTATTTCGACCCATACCCACATTATACTTTTAATAATTCACTTTTTATCCTTTAGAAACTGAATATGAATTTATTATAAATTAATACTTTAAGTTTTTCCTAAAGAGCCCCTCCCCCCCCTTATAAAAGGACCCAAATTCTTACCAATTATTCACACCTTTAAAGCCTTTTGGTTCGGCCAAAAACTGACCAAATACTCTCTAAAATTCCCTCAATTTATCCTAGAGTCCTTAGTTCGATCATAAAGCCATCCTAAGAAGCCATTTTGATCAAATAAAAAGGAAGAACCCAAAGAAGAGGTAACATCTTCACCACCCTCTTTAAAGTTCCTTTCCTCTTCAACTTCTTCTTTACTTGTTATTTCCATTCTAAAATAATAACTCCAATATATTCTATATAATGTTATGTTATTATAATTATGGAACAAACAAATTCATTATTCTATCCATCCCTTGAATGACATGTCACCATACGTGCGTACCTACGACCTACCGTCTCCACGTTGTGGTGTAATTGTTATTCAATATATTGTTATTTATATGGTTATAATAATGATGTATAATTCATTTAAATAATAAATATAACATGATAATTATTCTGTATATATGATATACCTTCCAATTATATATTATTTTAATATCAAAAGAATGATATTTTCGCTCATGCGTACGTACGGATTACCGTCTCCACGACGCGATGAGATTCATTTCCAAGTTCACAATTCATCGACGATTATAAAAATATATATTTCTAATAAGTATGTAATATATGACATAATAATGATACTGGAGATATATATATTTTTATATATATATGTATTTATGTACTTACATATATCTTATTCACTTACTTCCGTTTAATACTATATGAAAACAGAAACAAAGTTTATGTGTACGTACGGACTACCGTCTCCATAAACAGTGTTTTCCATTTCATATATATGTCTATTATACATATTTATATTCTAAATATATATGATATATTTATCATGTTTTATATTCTGGAAGTATTTAAATCATGATCTATGTGATACAATCAAGAGTAACAAGTTAAAACACACACGATAAAGAAAACGATTATTACCCGAAATGTCAATTTAACATGGAAATTATTGTTAAATGGTTAGTATAAAGTCATAAATGAATCATGTATGATATCATAAATATTAACATGGTTTTGGTATAATTTAATAACATACTATTATCTTCATACAGGAGGTTAAACGTACCCTCGACTAAAGGAAAGTCCAAGGTAAGGGGTTTTCATCTCACTCCTTATTCCCGTGAGATTCATGCCATATTTCCACTATAACCTTTTGTGTGGTGTATGTACTGCCTATAATTGTATAATTTGTGTAATACAATTTAATTTTTTTGTATTTACATATTCATTATATGATACCTATTTCATGTGGTGTATGTTTCGTAAGTTACCAAATTGGTAAGGGTTATTTCATAATCTCTTCATTACCCGAGTTGTTTATATGTAATTATGTACTAGGACCTCTTTATCATCCACATCCATGATTCTTAAAAATGTATATCAAAACATTCTTACTATTTTACCTAATATGGGTTAAGGTCATTTATACCCTTTTTTGAATTTTTATAAGAATTTTATAAAGGAATATTTCCATCATTTTCCAAACAATGCCCTTTTTAACATTTTTGACAAAATCAAGTTAAGAATGTTTTTTTAACTTATACGGATGATGCAGTTATTATCCACCGTTATCACACCTTTGAATCTTCCCTTACACTCTTATAAGTATATTTTCAAAATAAATGTTTTATTTTATAATTATGTGGTTTTTAAATGATTTCAAAAAAGATATATTTCTCTCAAATATATGAAAATCCATTGCAAATGTATATGTATTTAATGCAAGATTAAAAATGTTTTCAGAAAACCCGACTCTCGAGTGTGGTATACAGGAAGGGATTGGGCGTGGACCCATCATGGATTTTAATTAGTCGAGAAGTCTTAGAATTAGTTATATTTTTTTCAAAAGCTTGAATAATGTTTTCAGAAAAACACTGGAGTATATTTGAGAAATTTTAAATGTAAGTATCTTCTATAAAAATTTCATCGGTAGGTCTCATGAGACAAACTAGTGTCTTGGCACAAGCCCTTGACAAAATCTTATTTGTAGTCTTGGCACGAGGCCTTGGCTATGTGGTTATGATAGTCTGGCATTATGCATTCCATCATTATGAAAGTGGTTAGTGATATTGCATCTGATCATTCGACTAGTAGAATATCCATGTGAATAAGTAAATGGAATTATTTCATTTTATTCTTGCCATATTTTTCTTAAGTTCAATTTTAAAATGCTTTTGTTTTAGTTATACATTTTCTTAAATGTTTATGCTTATGTATGAAATTTTTCGCTGTATTGCTTACCCTTACTAAGCATTTGAGGTCACCCCTTTCTATGTTTTATTTTTCCCAGGATTCCAAGAAGTGTATTGTGTTTGATATTCAGGGTTAAGACAAGGGAATAATGGAATTCATAAAGGATTATTTATGTTGTTTTGTATGTTATGAAGTGTAATGTAACATTCATGTATGTAATATATTTTACAAGACTTCTAAACTGATCAGTCCTTTGGGACTTGATTCCTTGTAATCATGCCAATGTATTAAAATAATGCACCGACTCTGGGTAACTGGGGTCGGGGAGTTATAGTTGGTATCAGAGGAAGTTTTTCAATAACCTTGGAAGGTAGATTTAGATAAACTCTGATTAGAGCACATAGCCCTAAGATAGACTTTGAGGATTAGTATAGAATAATTTCCTAGAATTTTGTTATTGTAGATATTTTGTGAGTTTTCTGAGTAATACATCCCTATCTAGATACGAGCAGGTAGAGGCAGCTCTGGCACAGATGTACCTTGGGGTAAAACCCGAAAACACTGCTTTGAGATAGACTCGAACATGAATTGGGGCACGACAACGGGCCTTGATGCACTCTTGGTTACGACACTTATGGGGGATATGCTTAGGATAATTCTCATTTTCTTTACAAACCATTATGAAGGGATCACGAGTATATACTTACTCAAAGATTTTTTTTATGATTATGGATTATATCCATAAACTGTTTAATTTGCGTTAGGTATTTTACAAGTTTGGAATTATTCATTGCAATTCATAAACTGACCTAGTTTATGCTATTGTATAGAAATGGAACCCAGTAGAAGGAATGTGAACTCCAGTAATACATATGATCCAAAGAGTAAGAAGGATCATATCTTTCATGCTCCTAATCCAGAATTTAGAAGGGAAATAGTCTCCTATGTATTATCATCATATGAAGAAATAGTATCATGTGTTGATAAGATAAGTAAATAATTCTCGGAGTCCTATGTCTTTGAAGGGAATCCGGAGAAGAAAAGGATGATAGAGAGAAGGACATACAAAGGGAAGAAGGTAAAGAAGGGTTTTCCCATATGTGATAAATTTGGAAAGAATAACCTTGGAAAATGCTTGAAGGGAACGGGAGTGTGTTATAAGTGTGGAGAAAAAGGATGCCAAGTATGTGACTGCAAGTATAAGAAAAAGGTTTCAAATGTACAATGCTTCATCTGCAAGGAGTTTGGACACTACGAGAACTAATGTCCTAGTTATCAGACTATACCACAAATGATGCTATTGGATAATAGTCAAGTTAAGATACTACCACAGATGAAGAGGAATAACTAGTGTTCTTATGTTGTTATTTTGGAATTATTTCATTGAAGTGTTGTATCAATGATGTACTGGAAATAAATAAGGATTGTACTGTAGTACTATTTCATTGAGGATTTGAGATTTTATGGTACTAAGAAAAGTGACTCTACAAAGAGTTAAACTTTTGGAAATTACATGGTTGAAGGAAAGATAAAACTTAATATGGTCCTAATATTGAGGTACTGATTTTGGAATAAGATATGGTTGATTTTGTAAATTATATTGGATATTATTGACTGCCTTGAAACTGATTAAAGATTTGTATATTCCATCATTGTTGGATTTTACAACATTTTTTGATGAATGAAGTTTATCCAGTATTCTATAAGGAATGAGGGAGCATGAATTTAATCAATAAGGTTTTATGGTAATTCAGGATGTTTCAGTGTTTTAAAAGAATACATGATGAAGGTATTCACATGCTATTACACGGAAAAAAGGATCATCATTGTATTTACCTTCCTTATAAATTTTGGACTGAGAGTTTAATGAAGTACTTTGGATAAGTACAAAGGTTGGAAGGGATTAAGTTTGAAAGGTTATTTTTGGATTTTTATAAAAGGACAACACGCAGACTGTGTGACGACCCGTCGTGTCGGACAAAGCTGCAGGTATCAAACCCACAACCATAGTGCAATTGGGATTTATCGCCTACCATTGTGCTACATGAAGTTCCTGTATGGTATAATGTAGTTTCTTTTCATAAAGGGTCTGATATGTGAATTATAAATTCATTATATTTGGAACCCTATACGATTAGGATAAATAGAGTATTTGTGAGTTGTATTATGTTTTGGGGTGAAAAATGAGTTTGTGGTAGAAATTTATTAATGGATAAAACTCTGATTATAAAGTAAGTATATCTCCTTATGATCTAATACAATCTCATAAAGAAATTCCTCAACATTAAGAAAAGGAACTTAGAATAAAAATGTTGTCCTAGATGGTACCTTAGATCATCACTAATTCATGGCTTTGGGATTGTTGGCCTTTTCATATCCATGTTCTCTACCACTCTCCATAAGATAATTGATGGTTAGATTTCTCTTCCATATCCATATTTTCCTACATGGAACCCTAGTATGTGTTATTTTTGGTAATCTTCATACTTACAACTCTTTATTTTAAATAGAGGCCTCATTAATTCATTTTTCGATGTGGGATTTCAACTAAGATATTTTGAAATGTCAAAAATGTGTTATCCTAATACCTTATGTTTTGTTGAACTGATGGTATTTTAAATCATCACAGATTGATGAATTTAAGGACCTCAATTTTAAACTTGTTTGTGATTGATGACCTCAATCACTACCTATAAATATTCACATTTTTGATCCAATTATATGTCTCTAATTTACACCAATGTCCTCCTAATCGAGATCATAATTTTTTGGTGACCCTTTCGTTTCTCTTTTCTTCATATTAAGACTAAATTTTATTAACCAAATTTTTGATGTGGGTTTTCCCACAAAGATATTTTCTATTTTAAAAATTTATTTTCAAAGAACAATATCAAATTGTGAGGACGCAATTTAATGAAGGAGGGAAGAATGTAACACCCCAAGATTTCATACTGTGTTACTTCTTAAAAATAATTCAATAACTTGAACTACACACAACACCGAGTTCAAGCGTACGATGACTTACCAAACAAGCCATTCAAAAGATGTTAGGAATAATAATACCTAATTTTTGAAATTTTATAAATTTTATCTCTCAAAATGGAATTTATTTTTGGATTCGGAATATCGAATTTATCCTAGGGTGAAATTTTGGTACTTTTCGGATAACTTTTATATTTTGATGAATAGTGAAAATTACTAAATTTTAATTAAAAAAAACTTTTTTAATCAAAATAATTAATAGTGATAAATTATGAATTTTAGTGGTTTTAAAGTATATTTAGAATATATTTTTACCATTTAATAAAATGTTGGTCATTGGACATAATTTCACAATTAAACCGGGCATAAACAAGTGTCAATCTTTTGATAGTTATTATATCTTAAAAATACGCTTTTTGTTTTAACAGCGGGAATTAATTTTAAATTAATTTCTACCAGTTATGTGTTTTGAATTTGGAAAAATGGAGTCCATATTTGGAATCAGGATTTCCAAATTTTGTAAATAGATAACTTTTATTTTTAGGAATTTTGAATAATTTGGTAAATATTTTATTTACCATGGTTAAATGGTAAATCTGATAAATAAGGGTTAAAAATTAATATTATAATAATACTAAATTACCCTAAAACATGTCCTAACCTTATTTGTGGATACATGTCCGACCATGATCATCTTTGGGTCGATTTTTGGGACCCCATGGAGCCACTTGTAGGTGATAGGGACACTTTATTTTAATTAAGATAAAGTAAATACAAAAATGACATAAGCTTATATCTTTTAGCAAAATAATTTTTACATAGGGTTATATATGCTATATTTTTGATTATAAATATTCATTATAAATCTAAAAATATTTCCTACATAATGAAATTCAATTTATAATTTTTAGACATTGAAAAAGTAAAAATATATATGACACAATAATGATGCAGTATTTTCCTTATTAATGAAAGAATCAAATAATTGGTATTATAAATGTTAAAATAAATATAATTTGAAAGTTTTGATGAAATAAACGAATTTTATTGGTTAATATTACATTTTAGGATTGCTTAAATGATTTTTTTACGAATTAATAAAGTTTTTATGACTAACAAAAATCAATTATTGAGTTGTGTCAAAATTGACATAAATGAGTTGTTTTAAAAAATATTATATTATTAATTTATATTCTATTCCAAAAAACCTAAGGTCCGGACAAAGGACTTATATCATTATTGGTTTATCATTAATGGACCACTTGGGGGTCTCTTTTATGTATATAGTATGTTTATTAACTATATATTATAAAAATAAAATGTGACGTGGTAAGTGTTAAACTAATTAACCAAGAGTTACAACTAAAAGATAAGGTTAATATAATGACCCAAACCTATCTAAAATCTATTGGTTGAAAGGATTTAGACCCATCCACACCTTATATTTTGAATAATCCACTTTTTATCATTTCTAAACTGAATATGAATTTATAATAAATTAATAATTTAAGTTTTTCCTAAAGAGCCCCTCCTCCCCCTTATAAAAGGACCCAACTTCTAATCAATTTTTCACAACTTCAAAGCATTTTGGTTCGGCCAAAACCTGACCAAATACTCTATAAACTTACCTAACTTTATCCTAGAGGCATTAGTTCGATCAGAAAGCCAACCTAAAGAGCCATTTTGATCAAATCAAAAGGAAGAACCTGAAGAAGAGGTAACGTCTTCACCACCCTCTTTAAAGTTCCTTTCCTCTTCAACTTATTCTTTACTTGTTATTTCTATTATAAAATAATAACTACAATATCTTCTATATACTTTGATGTTATTATAATTATAGAATAAAAAAATTCATTATTCTATCCATCCCTTGAATGACATGTCACCATACGTGCGTACGTACGGCCTACCGTCTCCACGTTGTGGTGTAATTGTTATTCAATATATTATTATTTAGATGGTTATAATAATGATGTATAATTCATGTAAATAATAAATATAACATGATAATGATTATGTATATATGATATACCATCCAATTATATATTCTTTTAATATCAAAATAATGATATTTTCGCTCGTGCGTACGTACGGATTACCGTCTCCACAACGCGATGAGATTAATTTCCAAGTTCACCATTCATCGACGATTATAAAAATATATATTACTAATAAGTATGTAATATATGACATAATAATGATACTGGAGATATATATATTTATATATATATATTTATATATATAAGTATTTATGTATTTACATATATCTTATTCACTTACTTCCGTTCAATACTATATGAAAACATAAACAACATTTATGCGTACGTACGGACCACCGTCTCCATAAATGGTGTTTTCCATTTCTTATATATGTCTATTATACATATTTATATTCTAAATATATATGATATATTTATCAGGTTTTATATTATGGAAGTATTTAAATCATGATCTATGTGATACAATCAAGAGTAACAAGTTAAAACACGTATGATAAAAAAACGATTATTACCCGAAATGTTAATTTAACATGGAAATTATTATTAAATGGTTAGTATAAAGTAATAAATTAATCATGTATGATATCATAAATATTAACATGGTTCGGGTATAATTTAATAACATACTATGATCTTAGTACATGAGGTTAAACGTACCATCGACTAAAGGAAAGTCCAAGGTAAGGGGTTTTCATCTAACTCCTTATTCCCGTGAGATTCATGCCATATTGCCACTATAACCTTTTGGGTGGTGTATGTACTGCCTATAATTGTATAATTTGTGTAATATAGTTTAGCTTTTGTGTATTTACATATTCATTGTATGATACCTCTTTCATGGGGTGTATGTTTCGTAAGTTACCAAATTGGTAAGGGTTATTTCACAATCTCTTCATTATCCGAGTTGTTTATACATAATTATATACTGGGACCTCTTTATCATCCACATCCATGATTCTTAAAAATGTATATCAAAACATTCTTACTATTTTACATAATATGGGTTAAAGTCATTTATACCCTTGTTTGAATTTTTATAAGAATTTTATAAAGGAATCTTTCCATCGTTTTCCAAACAAGGCCCTTTTTAACATTTTTGACAAAATTAAGTTAAGAATATTTTTTTAACTTATACGGACGGTGCAGTTATTATCCACCGTTATTGCACTTTTGAACCTTCCCTTACACTCTTATAAGTATATTTTCAAAATAAATGTTTTCTTTTATAATTATGTGATTTTTAAGTGATTTCAAAAAAGAGATATTTATCTCAAATATATGAAAATCCATTACAAATGTATATGTATTTATTGCAAGCTTAAAAATGTTTTCAGAAAACCTGACTCTCGAGTGTGTTAGATAGGAAGGGATTGGGAATGGACCCATCATGAACTGTAATTAGTCGAGCAGTCTTAGAATTAGTTATTTTGTTTTCAAAAGCATGCATAATGTTTTCAGAAAAACACTGGAGTATATTTGAGCAATTTTAAATTTAAGTATCTTCTATAAAAATTGCATCGGTAGGTCTCATGAGACAAACTAGTGTCTTGGCGCAAGGCCTTGACAAAATCTTATTTGTAGTCTTGGCACGAGGCCTTGGCTATGTGGTTATGATTGTCTGACATTATACATTCCATCATTATGAAAGTGGTTAGTGATATTGCATGTGATCATTCAACTAGTAGAATATCCATGTGAATAAGTAAATGGAATTATTTAATTTTATTTTTTCCATATTTTGATGAAGTTCAAGTTTAAAAGGCTTTTGTTTTAGTTATACATTTCCTTAAATGTTTATGCTTATTTATAAGGCCCCACCCTTAAACCTTACATAATATTGAATTAAATGAATAATTCACATTGAGGATCTTTTCAGGTTTAGAGTTTTAGCGAATTAGAACATAACTATTACATCTTAAAAGATTACAAAGTAGACACTTCTACTAAGTCTCCATAAAATAAAAACTCTTAAAAAGAAAGATGTCTAGATTCCATGTTTTAGATAGCATGAAATTCCCTTGATCCCATCCTTGACCTTATTCCACTTTAAGTCCTGAGAAAAACATTTCGAAAAACTTGGGGTGAGCATAAGAAGCTCAGTAAGGGATACACAAAGAATGAAAATTGTTAGTTTATCAAAACAACAAGTAAACCATGTATACTTTATCAAAGTAATACTTTTCACCTTTATGAAGTAATAAAAACTCTTCAATGAATAAAGTATCATTACTTACCTTTTTGTAACCAAAGGATTACCATAAAACCCATATAAAGAACACATAACATATATAAAGGTAACTTGGGACATAAACTTACTTAAGTGGAATAACCATACGGTCGACTTCCACACATATCACTTAATGGAATAGCCATACGGCCAATTTCCATACATACTTAATGGAATAGCCATACGGCCGACTTCCATACCCAATGCATTGGAGGTTATAACGTAACCACCCGTCCTGGTATTCACGGCACCACCCGTCATATGGTTTATAACGTAACCACCCGTTAAAATGTCCAAGTACCAATATAAAAGCATAAAACATAAAACCAATATAAAGGAATGATAACATTTCCACATTTCAATCATAATATAACATAAATATATTGACATAATATAATCCTTTATCAAAACCATTTTCAATACCAAAATACATAAAAGAGTATATGGTATTTATTTTATTCTAAAAACAATACAGCTTGTTGAGGAAGCCAAAGACCAAATAATACTCGCGGCGGCGGAAAAAGTCGTTGTCACCGCGTACGTTAAAAAAACATTCCTTTTTGTCGTTTAGTAAAACGCTTCGTAGAAAAAGATTCCTTTTGTATAAAAGTAAAAGTCAAAGGGTTTATACACCGTATAAAAGAAAGTTGTGTATAAAACGAAATATGCCTCAATGAAAGGAGATTGAGACGAAGTCCCTTACCTCGGGTCCGACTTGACTCGATCGTTCTTTAACGTCCTGAATAATAAACTTGAGTTAATTTATACTTTATTAATAACCTTTTTAAATTTCATTATTCCTTTTATATCACTTATTGCAATGTTATAAACATTATGTAACCATTTAAGTTAATAATGTTTGTTTTGTCAATATTCGGTTCTTAAGTCGAAAGTTGACTTCTTACAATTAAATGTTGTTCGTGTGGTAAAAAGTTATTTATATCCAGAATGAAATTCCTGATTTGGATATCATATATATCATATATATCCAGCATATACATGTATTTATAATATTACATAATCATTTAGAGGTAAGAAATGAAATGCACCGTTCATGGAGACGGTAAGCCGTACGTACGCATGAACGCTACTTTCATTTATTTGTCATATTAATGGAATTAAAACTAAATGAGAGGTATGTATATTTTAATTCCAGAATTATATTCATCATTTAGATATATCATTAATTATATATATCCATTATATACATGTACTTTTAATAGTACATTACATTTGGGGATAAGAAATGAAATGCACCGTTCATGGAGACGGCAAGCCGTACGTACACATGAACGCTACTTTCATTTCTATCTCATACTTTAATGGAAATAAATAATAATGATATATAGGTATATTATAATTAAATTATAAAATCATATATAAAAACTTTAAATCCATCCTTTACATGTCCCACATATGGCATTAACGAATCACATCACTTTGAGGGGGCGGTAGTCCGCACTTCCTTAAATGAAGATATCGTGTTTACCCATAATAGAAACCATAAAGGTATGCCCAAAATGAAAAAAACAGAAGATTAAGGAAAAAATAAACATATTATATATCATATATAAAAATAGTGACATCATAATGGACACCTTTGAAGGTGTTAAATGAGTATTGAACAATCATCGTTTCGGGAGGCAGAATTTCGCCATCCACGGAAACCGTATGTTCTTTAACCATTTGATGTAGTTGTGTGAGAGTGTAGCTCAAATAAATATTATAACAACATCCTAGTATATTGAAGATACTGGTGTTGTTACAAAAGAAGTAAATAAAAAGAGTTTAGGGGGTTGGAGAAGCAAAATAAAACAAATGAACAAGAGAGAATGAATTACCTTTAGAAGTATAACTCCCTTTTGATTTGAGCCTAAAGGCTTCCTTTGAAAGGATTATGCCCAAAGGGAATCCTATAGGATGAGGAGAGGGATGTGGAGAGAGTAATTGGGCAGGGGTTGGCCGAGCCAAAGGTTTGAGAAGTGTGTGAAATGAGGTAGAGGTGGGGGCCTTTTATAAGAGGAGGGGAGGGGCACTTTTGGAAAGTAAAGAAATATTACTTTATTTGAAAATGTGTTTCGGTTTTAAAAGGTCCCACATTGATATAATTCGTGGATAAGGTGATAAGGGTTCGAAATACACTCATCCAATTGGTTTTGGCCATGTGTAGGTTTTAGATTTTTCAATATCTTTCCATTTTATTTAAATTGTCAAATAATGATGTCATCGCTGCATCATTATTATGTCATAAATAATTTAATTTATTTAATGTCTAAAAATTATAAAAAAACTACTATGATGTAGGAAATCGTTTTATCTTTCCAATCACTATTTATAATCAAAATTTGGACTTGTATAACCCCACTCAAAAATTATTTTAGTAAAACAATTTATGTTAGTGTCATTTTCACTTTAACATTAAATAAAAATATATTAATGTCATTTTCCAACTAAAGTGGCTCCATGGGGTCCCCAAGTTGGCCCATGGCTTTTCTTGGTCGGCCATGACTCACCAAATAGGTGTAGGACAAGTGTCATGGTGTTTTCACATTCTTATAATACCATTTTTACCTTAAACTACACTAATTACCTCTAATCGCGATTAATGAAAAAAAGTTACTATTCACCAAAAAATTATTTTAATCTCATTGAACCACATTTTACTTCTTAATGACAACCATGTATGTCAGATTTTCAAAATTCAATACAAATTAGTGGTAAACTTTCATTTAACTGAAAAATCAGTTTGCTTGATTACCACTTAGTGGTTTCACTATTCATCAAAAATTGAAGTTTTTCAGAAAATTACCAAAAATTCACCCTAATCTATATTTGATATTATGAATTTAAAAATGAAGTCCATTTTACAAAATTCAAAACATATAAGTCAAATTAATTAATTTAATAATTAATTCCCGCTGTCATGACAAATAGCGTGTTTTTGTGAAACAATAAGTATCAAAAGATTGACACCAGTTTAAGTCCAATTTCAAAGTGAAATTGATTACAATGACCACCATTGGATTAACTGGTAAAAATATTTTCTAATTTAACTTTAAAACCAATTAAAATAATAATCTAATCATATAAATAATTTAGATTAAAAAGAGGTTTTGAATTAAAATACAACACTTTACACTATTCATTAAAAAAATGAACTTTATCAGAAAGGTACCAAAAATTTACACAAAGTAAATTTTGATGTCCCGATTCTAAAGAAGAGTTATATTTGGTCCAAAAGAATGTAAAAGAGTGATCAAAACTATATTTAATGACGGTTCGCCGTCAAAAGGTGATAAGTGAACCTTTAGTGAAAACTAGGGCATATACGCCTAAAATTGAATTCTTTCCGTATTTTAAGCCTTTATCTTTTATTGGATAAATGTAAAAACATTTAAAAACATATATAATCATATTTTAGTTATTTCTATCCATTCCCGCCAGTACAACGGCTACTTGTTAACTAACATTTAAAATAATATTATTTTATTACTAGTGTGCTACGTAAGTTTCAAAGAAACTCATCGTTGCGTATCGGGTACGCTATCGAACATAGAAAACCCTTTAAAATAAAATTAATATTTAATTCGTAAATATTAATAAATATGAAAATTCTTTATTCTTTATTTACCTGGGATGCTACATCCTTCCCCCCTTTTGGGAATTGCGTCCTCGCAATTTTATTCACTTATCAAAATAAGTGGGGGTATTTATCCCTCATAGCATTTTCAGATTCCCACGTTGCCTCTTAAATCACATGGGTTTTCCACAAAACCTTTACCTGATGAATCACCTTATTCCGTAACACTTGCTCCCTGTGGTCAGGAATCTGGACCGGTTGTTCCTCACAAGATAGGTTCTCTTCCAGCTGAACTACCTCTGGGCTCAAAACATGAGATGGATCTGGCATATACTTTCTCAACATCGAAACGTGAAAAACATTGTGTACCTGAGATAAACTCAGAGGTAAAGCCACTCGGTATGCAACTGATCCAACTCTTTCCAGAATTTCGTATGGTCCAACAAACCTTGAACTCAACTTTCCTTTCTTACCAAATCTCATCACGCTTTTCCAAGGAGAAACCTTGAGAAAAACATGATCACCTACCTCGAAAGATAGATCCTTCCTCCAGTTATCCGCATAACTCTTCGTCCTGCTCTGAGCTGTTCTCATGTGTTTCTGAATCAACTGAACTTTTTCTGCCATCTCTTCTACTAATTCTAGTCCGATCAGCTTCCTTTCACCCACTTCATCCCAAAATGCTGGAGTTCGACACCGCTTCCCATATAATGCCTCAAATGGTGCCATCTGTATACTGGAATGAAAACTGTTATTATAAGAAAACTCAACCAAAGAAAGATGTTGGTCCCAACTTCCCTGATAACCCATAGAACAAGCTCGTATCATATCCTATAATGTCTGAATTGTTCGTTCTGACTGCCCATCTGATTGAGGATGAAAAGCTGTACTAAAATTTAATTCAGTACCCAACGACTTCTGAAGGCCTTTCCAAAAGTTAGAAGTAAACCTGGGATCACTATCCGATACAATGGAGAGAGGAACTCCATGTAACCTGACTATCTCTTTAAGATACAAACGGGAAAGTTGATCTAGAGAGAAAGCATCTTGTATAGAAAGGAAATGAGCAGATTTGGTCAAGCGATCAACAATAACCCAGATTGCATTATTACCTCGAGATGTCCTCGGTAATCCCACAATAAAGTCCATGGATATGTTTTCCCATTTCCACTCTGGCACTGGTAAAGGCTGAAGCATCCCTGCCGCTCTGCTTTAACCTGTTGACATGTCAAACACTTCACAGTAAAATCAGCAATGTCTCTTTTCATTCCATCCCACCAGTAATACTCCCGCAGACCTCTGTACATCTTAGTACTGCCAGGATGAAAAAACAACTCATTCTTCAACTGTGAATCACAAGGCACACATAACCTCTTCCCAAACCTCAAAACACAAACACAAACTTATCCAAGAACTCATGGAAAATTTTATTCATAAGGTCCATGAATACAATAGGTGCATTGGTTAACCCAAAAGGCATAACTAAAAATTCAAAATGACCATATCTAGTATGGAACGCAGTCTTCGGAATGTCTGCTTATTTTACTTTCAACTGATGGTACCCCAACCTCAAGTCAATCTTCGAAAAATACTGAGCTCCCTGGAGCTGATACCACTTCATTCGATGGCCCAACATCTGCTGAAGTTGTTGCAAAGGATTTCTCCACCCCTTTCTGCTTGTAGTCTGGCTGCATTCCCCCAGTTGAGTTCTTCGTTGGACACTCGTTTGCATAATGACCCATTTCATTACACTTAAAACATCTTACCGTTGGCTTTTCATTTCCTGCTTGATCATCTTCCTTACAGTTACGAGCAATATGACCAGACTTACCACACCGAAAGCACTTACCAGACTTGGATAAACATTCTCCAGGATGCATTTTACCACACTTCTCACAGGATGGATATTTGGTTTTCTTACCTCCTTGATTCTTTGATGAATTCTTCTCCTTTTCCTGCCAACTAGACCTCTTATTCTGTTGTTTGTCATAGAACACCTGATCAACGGCAAACTCCATTTCCACCTTCTCCGCACATCGAACAAGTTTTTCATAACTTTTTAAATCACGAGAAGCTAAAGCCCTTTGATACTTTGGCTTTAACCCTGAGTAAAAACGGTTTATTTTACTATCAAGATCTCGTATGAAGTTTGGAGCATACCTTTCCAATCGAGTGAACTTTTCTTCATAAGCAGCCACTGAATCATCCTCCTGCCTCAATTCTAGGAACTGTTTTTCCATCCTAGGACGAACCACCTTAGGAAAATATTTCTCAAGAAACATACCTTTGAATTCGTCCCACTGAAGATCCTCAATATCATCACTATCCCTTATATTTTTCACCATCGACCACCACTGATCAGCTTCACCTTCAAAACGGTAAACAGCAAGACTAACCTTTTGTTGTTCTGAACACCCCATGACATCAAAAATCTTCTCCAGTGCTTTAATCCACCCTTCAGCTTGCACAGGGTCAGATGATCCTCTGAATGATGGGGGATGTTGCCTCATGAAATGTTCCACTACTGACATGTTCCTCTGTGGTTGATCTGGCTGATCTCGTGCATGGATACCACCACCATTTATAGCCTGAGTCAACTGTGCCATCACTGCAACAAACTGTTCAGTTCCGATTCCGACCATCTCAGGTTGCTGATTTGGAAGGTTATCTTCCTCCTGATGTCGTCCCAACATAGCTGCTTTGTTTCCTCTGCGGAAAACCATTTTGAACACAGAAATATCTTAGGCGAAGCAACATGGTAATCCGTAAATGCTATATCATTTCAATCATATTATAATTTAACACTTTTCTAACTCCTAAAGTTGTCTAAACCGTCCTCTGATACCAACTATAAGGCCCCAGCCTTAAACCTTACTTAATATTTAATTAAATGAATAATTCACATTGAGGATCTTTTCAGGTTTAGAGTTTTAGCGAATTAGAACATAACTATTACATATTAAAAGATTACAAAGTAGACACTTCTACTAAGTCTCCATAAAATAAAAACTCTTAAAAAGAAATATGTCTAGATTCTATGTTTTAGATAGCATGAAATTCCCTTGATCCCATCCTTGACCTTATTCCACTTTAAGTCCTGAGAAAAACATTTCAAAAAACTTGGGGTGAGCATAAGAATCTCAGTAAGGGATACACAAAGAATGAAAATTGTTAGTTTATCAAAACAACAAGTAAACCATGTATACTTTATCAAAGTAATACTTTTCACCTTTATGAAGTAATAAAAACTCTTCACTGAATAAAGTATCATTACTTACCTTTTTGTAACAAAAGGATTACCATAAAACCCATATAAATAACACATAACATATATAAAGGTAACTTGGGACATAAACTTACTTAAGTGGAATAACCATACGGTCTACTTCCACACATATCACTTAATGGAATAGCCATACGGCCAATTTCCATACATACTTAATGGAATAGCCATACGGCCGACTTCCATACCCAATGCATTGGAGGTTATAACGTAACCACCCGTCCTGGTATTCACGGCACCACCCGTCATATGGTTTATAACGTAACCACCCGTTAAAATGTCCAAGTACCAATATAAAATCATAAAACATAAAACCAATATAAAGTAATGATAACATTTCCACATTTCAATCATAATATAACATAAATATATTGACATAATAGAATCCTTTATCAAAACCATTTTCAATACCAAAATACATAAAAGAGTATATGGTATTTATTTTATTCTAAAAACAGTACGGCTTGTTGAGGAAGCCAAAGACCAAATAATACACGCGGCGGCGGAAAAAGTCGTTGTCACCGCGTACGTTAAAAAAACATTCCTTTTTGTTGTTTAGTAAAACGCTTCGTAGAAAAAGATTCCTTTTGTATAAAAGTAAAAGTCAAAGGGTTTATACACCGTATAAAATAAAGTTGTGTATAAAACGAAATATGCCTCAATGAAAGGAGATTGAGACGAAGTCCCTTACCTCGGGTCCGACTTGACTCGATCATTCTTTAACGTCCTGAATAATAAACTTGAGTTAATTTATACTTTATTAAGAACCTTTTTAAAGTTAATTATTCCTTTTATATCACTTATTTCAATTTTATAAACATTATGTAACCATTTAAGTTAATAATGTTTGTTTTGTCAATATTCGGTTCTTAAGTCGAAAGTTGACTTCTTACAATTACATGTTGTTCGTGTGGTCAAAAGTTCTTTATATCCAGAATGAAATTCCTTATTTGGATATCATATATATCATATATATCCAGCATATACATGTATTTATAATATTACATAATCATTTAGAGGTAAGAAATGAAATGCACCGTTCATGGAGACGGTAAGCCGTACGTACGCATGAACGCTACTTTCATTTCTTTGTCATATTAATGGAATTAAAACTGAAAGAGAGGTATGTATATTTTAATTCCAGAATTATATTCATCATTTAGATATATCATTAATTATATATATCCATTATATACATGTACTTTTAATAGTACATTACATTTGGGGATAAGAAATGAAATGCACCGTTCATGGAGACGGCAAGCCGTACGTACACATGAACGCTACTTTCATTTCTATCTCATACTTTAATGGAAATAAATAATAATGATATAGAGGTATATTATAATTACATTATAACATCATATATAAAAACTTTAAATCCATCCTTTACACATCCCACATATGGCATTAATGAATCACATCACTTTGAGGGGGCAGTAGTCCGCACTTCCTTAAATGAAGATATCGTGTTTACCCATAATGGAAACCATAAAGGTATGCCCAAAATGAAAAAAACAGAAGCTTAAGGAAAACATAAAAATATTATATATCATATATAAAAATAGTGACCTCATAATGGACACCTTTGAAGATGTTAAATGAGTATTGAACAATCATCGTTTCGGGAGGCAGAATTTCGCCATCCACGGAAACCGTATGTTCTTTAACCATTTGATGTAGTTGTGTGATATTGTAGCTAAAATAAATCTTATAAAAACATCCTATTATATTGAAGATACTGGTGTTGTTACAAAATAAGTAAATAAAAAGAGTTTAGGGGGTTGGAGAAGCAAAATAAAACAAATGAACAAGAGAGAATGAATTACCTTTAAAAGTGTAACTCCCTTTTGATTTGAGCCTAAAGGCTTTCTTTGAAAGGCTTCTGCCCAAAGGGAATCCTCTAGGATGAGGCGAGGGATGTGGAGAGAGTAATTGGGCAGGGGTTGGCCGAGCCAAAGGCTTGAGAAGTGTGTGAAATGAGGTAGAGGTGGGGGCCTTTTATAAGAGGAGAGGAGGGGCACTTTTGGAAAGTAAAGAAATATTACTTTATTTGAAAATGTGTTTCGGTTTTAAAAGGTCCCACATTGATATAATTCGTGCATAAGGTGATAAGGGTTCGAAATCCACTCATCCAATTGGTTTTGGCCATGTGTAGGTTTTAGAGTTTTCATTATCTTTCCATTTTATTTAAATTTTCAAATAATGATGTCATCGCTGCATCATTATTATGTCATAAATAATTTAATTTATTTAATGTCTAAAAATTATAAAAAAAATACTATGATGTAGGAAATCTTTCTATCTTTCCAATTACTATTTATAATAAAAATTTGGACTTGTATAACCCCACTCAAAAATTATTTTAGTAAAACAATTTATGTTAGTGTCATTTTCACTTTAACATTAAATAAAAATATATTAATGTCCTTTTCCAACTAAAGTGGCTCCATGGGGTCCCCAAGTTGTCCCATGGCTTGTCTTGGTCGGCCATGACTCACCCAATAGGTGTAGGACAAGTGTCATGGTGTTTTCACATTCTTATAATACCATTTTTACCTTAAACTACACTAATTACCTCTAATCGCGATTAATGAAAAAAAGTTACTATTCACCAAAAAATTATTTTAATCTCATTGAACCACATTTTACTTCTTAATGACAACCATGTATATCGGATTTTCAAAATTCAATACACATTAGTGGTAAACTTTCATTTAACTGAAAAATCAGTTTGCTTGATTACCACTTAGTGGTTTCACTATTCATCAAAAATTGAAGTTTTTCAGAAAATTACCAAAAATTCACCCTAAGCTATATTTGATATTCCGAATTAAAAAATGAAGTCCATTTTACAAAATTCAAAAAATATAAGTCAAATTAATTAATTTAATAATTAATTCCCGCTGTCATGACAAATAGCGTGTTTTTGTGAAACAATAAGTATCAAAAGATTGACACCAGTTTAAGTCCAATTTCAAAGTGAAATTGATTCCAATGAACACCATTGGATTAACTGGTAAAAATATTTTCTAATTTCACTTTAAAACCAATTAAAATAATAATCTAATCATATAAATAATTTAGATTAAAAATAGGTTTTGAATTAAAATACAACACTTTACACTATTCATTAAAAAAATGAACTTTATCAGAAAGGTACCAAAAATTTACACAAAGTAAATTTTGATGTCCCGATTCTAAAGAAGAGTTATATTTGGTCCAAAAGAATGTAAAAGAGTTATCAAAACTATATTTAATGACGGTTCGCCGTCAAAAGGTGATAAATGAACCTTTAGTGAAAACTAGGGCATATACGCCTAAAATTGAATTCTTTCCGTATTTTAAGCCTTTATCTTTTATTGGATAAATGTAAAAACATTTAAAAACATATATAATCATATTTTAGTTATTTCTATCCATTGCCGCCAGTACAACAGCTACTTGTTAACTAACATTTAAAATAATATTATTTTATTACTAGTGTGCTACGTAAGTTTCAAAGAAACTCATCGTTGCGTATTGGGTACGCTATCGAACATAGCAAACCCTTTAAAATAAAATTAATATTTAATTCGTAAATATTAATAAATATGAAAATTCTTTATTCTTTATTTACCTGGGATGTTACATTATTTATGAAAGTTTCCGCTGTATTGCTTACCATTACTGAGCGTTTGAGGTCACCCCTTTCTATGTTTTATTTTTCCCAGGATTCCAAGAAGTGTATTGTGATTGATATAAAGGGTTAAGACAAGGGAATAATGGAATTCATAAAGGATTATTTATGTTGTTTTGTATGTTATGAAGTGTAATGTAACATTCATGTATGTAATCTATTTTACAAGACTGCTAAACTGATCAGTCCTTCGGGACTTGATTCCTTGTAATCATGCCAATGTATTAAAATAATGCACCGAATCTGGGTAACTGGGGTCGGGGAGTTATAGTTGGTATCAGAGGAAGTTTTTCAATAACCTTGGAAGCTAGATTTAGATAAACTCTGATTAGAGCACATAGCCCTAAGACATAATTTGAGGATTAGTATAGAATAACTTCCTATAATTTTGTTGTTGTAGATATTTTGTGAGTTTTCTGAGTAATACATCCCTGTCTAGATATGAGCAGGTAGAGGCAGCTCTGGCACAGATATACCTAGGGGTAAAACCTGAAACCAACGCTTTGAGCTAGACTCGAACATGAATTGGTGCACGACAACGGGCCTTGCTGCACTCTTGGTTACAACACTTATGAGGGATATGCTTAGGATAATTCTCATTTTCTTTACAAACCATTATGAAGGGCTCATGAGTATATACTTTCTCAAAGAAAACATTTTTATGATTATGGATTATATCCATAAACTGTTTAATTTGCATTATGTATTTTAAAAGATTGGAATTATTCATTGCAATTAATAAACTGACCTAGTTTATGCTATTGTATAGAAATGACACCCAGTAGAAGGAATGTGAACTCCAGTAATACATATGATCCAAAGAGTAAGAATGGTCATATCTTTCATGGTCCTAAGCCAGAATTTAGAAGGGAAATAGTCTCCCATGTATTATCATCATATGAAGAAATAGTATCATGTGTTGATAAGATAAGTAAAGAATTCTCGGAGTCCTATGTCTTTGAAGGGAATCCAGAGAAGAAAAGGATGATAGAGAGAAGGACAGATAAATGGAAGAAGGTAAATAAGGGTTTTCCCATATGTGATAACTGTGGAAAGAATCACATTGGAAAATGATTTAATGGAATGGGAGTATGTTATAAGTGTGGAGAAAAAGGATGCCAAGTACATGACTGCAAGTATAAGAAAAAGGTTTCAAATGTACAATGCTTCATCTGCAAGGAGTTTGGACACTACGGGAACTAATGTCCTAGTTATCAGACTATGCCACAAATGATGCTATTAGATAATAGTCAAGTTAAGATACTACCATAGATGAAGAGGAATGACTAGTGTTCTTATGTTGTTATTTTAAAATTATTTCATTGAAGTGTTGTATCAATGATGTACTGGAAATAAATAAGGATTGTACTGTAGTACTATTTCATTGAGGATTTGAGATTTTATGGTACTAAGAAAAGTGACTCTACAAAGAGTTAAAATTTTGGAAATTACATGGTTGAAGGAAAGATAAAACTTAATATGGTCCTAATATTGAGGTACTGATTTTGGAATAAGATATGGTTGATTTTGTAAATTATATTGGATATTCTTGACTGCCTTGAAACTGATTAAAGATTTTTATATTCCATCATTGTTGGAGTTTACAACATTTTTGGATGAATGAAGTTTATCCAGTATTCTATAAGGAATGAGGGAGCATGAATGTAATAAATAAGGTTTTATGGTAATTCAGGATGTTTCAGTGTTTTAAAAGAATACATGATGAAGGTATTAACATGCTATTACACGGGAAAAAGGATCATCATTGTATTTACCTTTCTTATAAATTTTGGACTGAGAGTTTACAGAAGTACTTTGGATAAGTACAAAGGATGGAAGGGATTAAGTTTGAAAGTTTATTTTTTGATTTTTATAAAAGGACAACACGCAGACTGTGTGACGACCCGTCGTGTCGGACAAAGCTGCGGGAATCAAACCCACAACCATAGTGCAATTGGGATTTATCGCCTACCATTGTGCTACATGAAGTTCCTGGATGATATAATGTAGTTTCTTTTTATAAAGGGTCTGATATGTGAATTATAAATTCATTATATTTGGAACCCTATACAATTAGGATAAATAGAGTATTTTTGAGTTGTATTATGTTTTGGGGTGAAAAATGAGTTTGTGGTAGAAATTTATTAATGAATAAAAATCTAATTATAAAGTAAGTATATCTCCTTATGATCTAAGACAATCTCATAAATAAATTCCTCAACATTAAGAAAAGGAACTTAGAATAAAAATGTTGTCCTAGATGGTACCTTAGATCATCACTAATTCATGGCTTTGGGATTGTTGGCCTTTTCATATCCATGTTCTCTACCACTCTCCATAAGATGATTGATGGTTAGATTTCTCTTCCATATCCATATTTTCCTACATGGAACCCTAGTATGAGTTATTTTCGGTAATCTTCATACTTACCACTCTTTATTTTAAATAGAGGCCCCATTAATTCATTTTTTGATGTGGGATTTCAACTAAGATATTTTGAAATGTCAAAAATGTGTTATCCTAATACCTTATGTTTTGTTGAACCGATGGTATTTTAAATCATCACAGATTGATGAATTTAAGGACCTCAATTTTAAACTTGTTTGTGATTGATGACCTCAATCACTACCTATAAATATTCACGTTTTTGCTCCAATTATATGTCTCTAATTTACAGTAATGTCCTCCTAATAGAGATCACAATTTTTTGGTGACCCTTTCATTTATCTTTTCATCATATTAAGACTAAATTTCATTAACCAAATTTTCGATGTGGGTTTTCCCACAAAGATATTTTCTATTTTAAACCTTTATTTTCAAAGAACAATATCAAATTGTGAGGACGCAATTTAATGAAGGAGGGAAGAATGTAACACCCCAAGATTTCATAGTGTGTTACTTCTTAAAAATAATTCAATAACTTGAACTACACGCAACATCGAGTTCAAGCGTACGATGACTTACCAAACAAGCCATTCAAAAGATGTTAGGAATATTAATACCTACTTTTTGAAATTTTATAAATTTTATCTCTCAAAATGGACTTTATTTTTGGATTCAGAATATCGAATTTATCCTAGGGTGAAATTTTGGTACTTTTCGGATAACTTTTATATTTTGATGAATAGTGAAAATTACTAAATTTTAATTAAAAAAAACTTTTTTAATCAAAATAATTAATAGTGATAAATTATGAATTTGAGTAGTTTTAAAGTATATTTAGAATATATTTTCTAAGACTGCTAAACTGATCAGTCTTTCGGGACTTGATTCCTTGTAATCATGCCAATGTATTAAAATAATGCACCAACTCTGGGTAACTGGGGTGGGGGCATTACATGATATGTTATCATTTTTGGATGGCACTTTGGTTAAGTATTGTGTTATGAATTTTATCATGATTTGTGAATTTGATGTGAAATTCATTTATGTAGGTGAAAAATTGATTTCATAAGGAAAAAGGGTTTTTAGTTTTTAAACAAGACCTTATGGATTAATTTTTTAAAAGGTTGCGTTTTATAAAATGTTTTGAAACAATTAATTTTATTTAAAATTTGGAAAATTATTAATTCATGATTGGTTTTTCTAGTAAAGTGCACACAATGTTTTAATGGTCATGTTTTCTATTTGTATGAGAAAATTGTTTTTTCCAAATTGGGATTTTACCCATGGTAAGTGTATTTTAAAATGGTGAGTTATTTTAAGACCATTCCGAAAAGTAAATTGTTTCATTTATTTTAAAAAAATGGAATTGTGGTTTCTTTTTAAAGAAAGTGGTATAATTTTGAAATTTGTTTCTAAAATGTTTTAAAATTACATGATTCAGGTGAGGGATTGGTATTGAATTTTAAAAAAGGATTCCTTTGGTTTTGAATTAAAGAAGGACCAATTATAATGGCTCCTTGGTTTTTGAAATGCATTTTTTAAAAAGGATTTATTGTTTTAAAAAATATTTCATTTTATTTTATCCCTTGTGAATTTTGAGATAGCTTGATGTGATTTCAAGGACATGACCACATGGGGGTCCATGTATCAGTTTTTTGGTGTGGCCCCTCCCAGAAAGGTTTATTGTAAAAGTAGAGTATTCAACTCAAGGATATTCCATCCTTTTATTTGAAACTTCCTAGTATCCTAATGGAGTATCATGTTTCATTTCCATTTAGGAGTGTTTCACTCTAGGTGTATCTCAGGATGTGTTTCTTTAATATCCCCTTTATAGATTTTTGGGTCTATTGGTTTAGACCTGTGAACTTTTGTTTTATGGGCGGATCATTGAGAATTAGTTTTTATTAGAGACTCTTGAGTGAGTTTTCATTTTGAATGATTCCTTGGTTCTATTTTTAGAAATTTGTGGTTATATAAATGATAGATCATTTTTGGGTGTATGCTCATTGAGTTTAGAGAAGTACTGTCTTGAGTATTCCTTGACCCAATATTTTCTGGGGTTCTTATTTGGTTTCCCATTGTGGGTGTTAATATTTTTGGAAATTTTTTCATGCCTTATCACTTGGTGATGTTTTTTATACCCTTATATAGTGTAGACCATGGGCTGGGTTATGTTGGTTTCTTTGGAAATGGGTAGGAACAAGGGTAAATCTTGGATACTTGGGGTGTGGCTTTACTTCCAGATGGTCTGTGGATTCTATCAGGATGTGTTTTCCATTAGAGTTACAATGAGATGGTAACACCCTTGTTTTCTAGTTTTGACCCTTATGTTAGATCCATGTTGTTCCTTATCGAGGCATGCTATTCATTATTAAGATCTATATTTAGAAACCATGGTTTTGGTGATTCGTTTTTTTGGTTCTTTGGGATGTTTAAGGTTAATTACTTTCTTGTATGGTTTAGGAGAACTTTATATTGGTTGGATATATCCAATGGGGTTTTGGTAATTCCCTTTAAAGGTTTCAGGAAAGTGGTTGCTCGATGACATTATCTTATTTTTTGGAAATAAGTTTCTAGTCATTATATCATTTTATATTAATTTTAAATCATGGGGAGACCAATGTTCAATCTACATTTTTAGGAGTTCCTATTTTAGTTTTTTTGAGGAATTTTAGTTCACTTTTGTTTGAGGAATCTTAGTTTCTTGAGGATTTTTTCATTTCTTTGGAGTTGTGCTAGAAATATGTTCCCTTTTGATCTCTACTTAGACTTGAGACTTTATGGGGAAATAAATAGACATGGTGGGGAATTTGTGACATCCACTATTTCACTTTGGTGTTTATTTTATATATTTTTTATTTTAATTTGTGATAATTAAAATCTTATGATTTCCCAAACTTAGGATTTAAAATTTTCAGGAATTTTTTACTATGCACATATTTCACATGGTTAGGAGTAACCATGTGGAAACTGTGTGTGGGGGTCTATCAATGAGAAAATTAATTTTTTTATGGTTTAATCATAGTTACTCTAATCATGAAATTATTAGTAGGAACCATGTGAGTGCCTCTTTATTTTCCATTAGGGATAATAAAATTGGCACACAAATTACTAAACCGTGCACCTAAACCATGAAAAACACCCTATGTGTTAAATTTTTTATTTTTATTCTTTATTTCCCTTTTACCTTATTTATTATTTATACCCCCTATTTTTCTCTCCCCCTATCATGTCGCATCCCCTAGTTGAGAACCAACTAGACTTAACCCTCTTATCCTCTTCATGCGACACCACTACCCCCTAAGAGAATCCCCCTCATTCGCACCACTCCCTCTCCTATCCCCCTCATGTCTCACGACACCTATGAATTTGAGGGCCTTCACACACAACCTCCTTCTCTACCCTATATGGTGTGTGACCTCCCTACTAATAGACCTAATATTTCATCATGATTCCACCCATATTTCTCATAGGTTTTTTTGAATCATGGAGGTAAGATCTCCTCTCCCTTCTTTCAATGTTTCTATCTCTCCTTTCACCCTTCTTGCTTGAATGAACCCTAGTTCAAAGGGTTAACTCGATTTTTGGAAATTTATTCATTTCTAGAGTATATAATGGGCCTTTTAAATTTATTTAATGCGTGTTTCAGCATTTACCATAAAGGTTATGTATTTGATACAATTTCATCTTTCCCACCACTGTTTTAAGGTTGGTGTTTCTTTATGGAAATTTCTATTACATGCCTTTAATTTATTATTATTTAAAAATGGTTTATTTTTCATATATATATATATATGATCCATGAGGTGAAATTGATATAAAATTAATTTTTAAACCTTGGCATGGGATGTGAATCCATTCTAGGTGTTTAGAAAAATGATCAGTTTGATTTTAAAGAATGATTTTGATTTTAAAAAGTAACGGAGAGCACTAAATTTATTTTTTAAAATTTTAGTGTTTTAAAATATGTTTTTAAAAGGGGATGGTGAGTTCCTATTTGAGTTTCAAAAGTGAATGATAAAATATATTAGCATTCCAAGCATATTTTAAAGAGATGGACCTTTTGGAAATTATGTAAAATGATTTTTTGTAAATAATGTGAAACCCTATTGAGCCCATTATGATTCTTGTGTGTATGTGATGGCTTGTGATCACATTAAGGGATGTTAATTTGGTTTCATTGTGTATGGATTTTTTATTTTTTGATTGTGAGTATGATTTTATGAAGGTAGAAGGCAATGAATGTGTTGTTTAAAAATGTTTTATGCTTGAGTGAAGAAATGATTGATTGTGATCATATCCATTTTTATTGGTCATTGGAACATAAGTATCTAAGTGTGATTCTAGGATTGTGCTACACTAGGGAGATACAAACTACCAGTGGCCCCTATAGCATGAGATAGGGTTAAATGGGGTGTTCCATTCTGAGGTGGCTGGGCACAGGCTAGTCTGGTGGGTTGTGACTATGACACAATATACGTTGGTAGATTGGTCCATTATGAGAAGTATTGGATGGTATGACTATAGGAACAAGGATAGATAACATGACACTAATATCTTTTTTTAAGTCTATTTAGGGGATTTACTAGGTGATTTTATTTTATCCCTTATTTCTTGGATTATTGCATAGAATATATGTACTTGTAATCTATTTCTTCTTAATGTATGAATTGATCATATAGTTCATACCTATGTACTCACTTACTTCTTGTGTGGTTTATTTTCAAATTATTTGAAAAAGTAATTTTTAAAGTGATTAAAGAAAGAAAAATGGAGCATGGATTTAAAGTGTTTTAATTTTTTTTAGAAATGTGTTTGAAAATTTTTATCTTATGAGAAAAGTGGAAAATGGTTTGTTTTAAAACTCCAAATTTTTATGAGTTTTTAAATGGGGTTTTATGCTGCTATTCCTGGTTTTATAAATGGTTGGTTTTCAAACATGTTTTTGAAAAATAGTGTTTTGGATAAGTATTTTAGGTTAGGAAATATGTTTTCTAAGAAATTATTTTCAATTAATAAAAACCTTGGAAAATAATTTTTAGCACACTTGTGATGTAGTATTTATTCTTTGTAATACTTTTTAGAAAATTTTTATTTTTATATTTTATATCATGCTTAGGATGTAATATAAAAGTGAATTGTTGGTTTCGGTGGGTTGTGGTGGACTAATGAGTGATTATGTGTTCATGCATATTTTATTATCTTAGATGCTGGTTCCTGGTTCTTCAAACTGCTCATTGTGTGTTAATTGATTGAGGTTAGTTTTATTTAATTTTATTTGGCCTATGGTTCCCATTACTTGATTTAGTAAGTCTTTCCTTACATTCCTAAAATGTCTGGTAAGTTTACCTTGAGTTAATTTATCTTAAACAATTAGGATTTTACTGATTTCTATGGAGGAATGGAAATTATAGTTTCTGGAGGGGAGAAGTGGTTACATTGGAGGTGGTTATATTTTCCTTATAGGAGAGGTTTTTTTTGAGGGTGAGGGTGTTTTTTTTCTCAGTTCTATTATATAATTTATGAGTTTTGGTAATGGGTTTATGTTTTGTTTATTATTTACTAGTGTGGACATATGATGTATGGAAATGTCATGACCAAATTTCATTTAATTTTTATTGATTATTTAATTATTATTTATTATGATAAATCATTTCCAAGTGGTTATTCATTAATTCCCATGAACTTGTGCAAGTCGGTGGGGATTATAAATGCTCTTTTGGCCAGTGGTGGGCTGGTTGAGGCATCTGCTGGATAGATGACTTGGAACACTTTATTACAAATGGAATAAGTGATTTAGATTATTATTTTCTATAGGATCCCAATCCTTTGGAATTCCATTTTTTTATTTGAGGTGTTAGGGTAAAATCAAGATAATATTTTCCATTGGAATTTGATAGGTAGGTGTAGGGAGGATCTAGCTAGATCTTGCCTCCCCTGAGGCTCATGTTTCCATGGGAAGTGGGATTTGAATTTTGAGCTCTATATTTTGATGGATTTTGGTCTTATGATTATGGTAGTGGTGTGTTGATCCTCATTGGAATAGTTGTGTTTCCTTGGGGGTCATATTGGATTTTTGGGATGGTGAAGAAGAATGAAGTCAATATATGAGGTTGGTTTGTAGGGTATGAAAAAAACACGACAAAAAAATTATTGACTTTGGAAAATCTTTATGAATAAATAAATGATTAAAATGTTTACATAAACCATATGGAAAAGTCTGTAATGGTTCTACATCCTAGTTATTTCATTACTTATACTACTTAACTCTAGGATTGCCTCAGGAATTTGGGCAGTGAGATAGGATTCATGGTTGGCCTTAGGATATGTTGGAATTTTTGGATAGTGTTTTGGTTAGGGTTTGTGTGATAACTTTGTTTATACTTTTTGCATGTGAGTGAAGTTAATTTGTGTTAGTGAAAAATGAAATTTATAAGGAAAAAAGGTATTTGTTTTTGGAATGTGTCATTATGAATTGTTTGCAAAATAATCTAGGTTTTATAAAATGTTTTGAAACAGTTGGATTTTATTTGAAATTCACAAAATGTTTTACATGTGATTGATTTTTTCTAATTAAGTTCACAATATGTTTTAAAGGATGAGTTTTCTATTTTTAAGGGAAATTGGCATTTTAAAAACTGATAACTTACCCATGGTAAGTTTACTTTAAAAGGGTGATAGATTTGAAAATTGTTTCAAAAAAGAAATCATTGTATTTATTTTGAAACCTGAAATGGTGGTTTAGTTTTAAATCAAGTGGTGTTATTTTGAAATCAGTTTTGGAAAAATTTTAAAATTATACAATATAATTGAGGGATCAAGGTTTAAATTTTAAAAATGGGTTCCTTTGGTTTTTAAATAATGAAGGACTAATTCTAATGGTTTCTTAGTTTTTAAAACGGTTTTTTGAAAAAGGATTTATTATTTTAACAAATCTTGCATTTTTTTATCCATTGTGCATTTTGGGACATCTTGGTGTGATTTTAGGAACATTACCACATGAGGGTCTATGTATTATGTTGTTTGTTGTTTCCATAAAAAAAGGTCCAGTGTGAAAGTAGAGTGTTTGTATCAGGGGTCCTCTTTACTTTGTTTGAAACTACTCAAGCTCCAAATGGAGTAGCATGTATCCTTTACTTTTCAAAGTGCATCACTTTGGGTTTATCTAATGAAATTTTATTTAGTATCCCCTTTATAGATTTTTTTTTTCTAGTGGTTTAGACCTCTGAAATTTTGTTTGACGAGTGGATTGAGGAGAATTAGTTTTTCTTAGAGTCTCTTGTGTGAGTTTTCATTTTGAACACTTACTTACTTCTATTTAGATATGTTTGTGGTCTGATGAATGAAAGACCATTTTGGGGGTTTTGATCATTGAGTTTAGAGTAATATTAGCTTAAGGATACCTTCAACTAGAATTTTCATAGGTTATTATTTGGTTTCCTATTGTCGATGGTACTATTTTTGGAAATTTGTTTGTGACTCATTGCTTGATGATGTTTGTTAATACCCTTATGTGGTGTAGACCATGGGCTTACACGTGCTTGTTTATTTGGACACGAATAGGACCTAGTGTGAATGATTGGATACTTTGGGTGTGGATTTATTCCCATATGAACTATGGATGTTATCAGGATGTTTTTTACCCAATAGTTTCTTTGGGATGGTGTTTTAGAGAGTCAGATCTAAACACCCTCATATACCAGTTGTGACCCTTAGGTTAGAGTTGTGTCATTCCTTAAAAGGGCTTGTTATCCTTTGTTGAGCTCTATGTGTTGACACCTTGGTTTTAATGATCCATTTTTTTGTTTCTCTAGGACATTTAAGGTTCATACCTTTCTTTTAGGGCTTTGGATTCCTTACTTGTGGTTGTATTTAGCCAGTGGGGTCTTAGTAATTCCATTTAGTGATTTTAGGTAAGTGGTTTCTTATTGATGTTTTTTTATTTTATAGATATAAGTTTTCATTTGTTCCACCATTTTAGATTAATTCAAAATAGTAGTAAGATTGATGTTTAGTCTCCATTCCCTTAGAGTTCCTCCATTATTTTTTCTAAGAAGTCATTTTTTGGGTTTGTTTGAGGAAGCTCACTTTCTTGAGGATTTTTTTTTCTTTGGAGTTGTTCTGGAAATTCATTCTCTTTAGACCTTTACCCAGACATGCAAATTTCTAGGGGAAGAAAGTTCCATGATGGGAAGTTTGTGGTACCCACCATATCAATTTATTTTTATTTTTTATATTTTTAATTAAATTTGGGCTATTTTTTTTGATGTTTCAGACACAAGTTTTAAAATTTTTAAGAAAATTTTAAGGTGCAAGGGTTATGCATGGTTAGGGGTAACTATGAAAAAACCACAAATGGTGATTTTCAAATGGAAATTACTATTTGTAATGGTTATTCCAATCATGAGGTGCCTAGGATAAGCCATATGGGTTCTTTGTTCTTGTCCAATAGGTAAAACATGACTGGTTTATGGTTTGGTAAACCATGTGCGACACCCTGTATATTTTTTTATTACTTCTTATTTATTTACCCATATTTTTTCCTCTCCCCCTATTGAATTTCTTCCCCTGGATGATATCCCCCTAGCTACCACCCTACTCTCTTCTTTACACAATTCTACCACCCCATAGGAGAAGCCCTTTCATGGATACAACTCCCTATTACTCCGCCTTACATCTCACGACACCCATGACCACAAGGGCCTTCACACATGACCTCCTTCTACACCCTCAATGGCACAAAAAATTCCCTCTATCCAGCCTCCTCCCCCTCATGATTTTACCCAAATTTCTCATGGATTATTGGTTGAATCATAGAGGTAGGATCTACTCTCCCTTGAAAAGAATTTCTCTCTCTCTCTCTCTCTCTCCCATAACCCCTCCTTGGTTGGTTGAACCCTAAGTCAAAGGGTTAACCTGATTTTTGGTAATTTCTTCATTTCTAGGGTATGTGATGGGTCTTTCAGGTTGACTTCATGCATGTTTCGACATCTTCCATTGAAGGTGATGCATTATGGACTATTTTAACTTTCTTACTACTATTTTACGGTAGGTGTTTCTTTGTGCTTCTTTCTATCACATGCCTATAATTTTTTTATTTGAAATTTTTTTCTTTTCAAAGTATATATTTACATATATGACCCTTTAAATTAAATTTATATAAAAATAATTTTTAAACCTTAGAATGAGATGTGAATCCATGCCAGGTGGTTGCAAAAAACGCTCAGTTGTCTTTTAAATAATGATTTTGTCATAAAACATCAGTGGTGATCATCAAACTAATGTTTTAAATAGTTTTTATTAATTTAAATGACTTAAAAACCAAGTTTTTGGTGTTTTAAAAGTTCTTATGACATCTTTAAGGGGTTGGTTGAGTTCAAAGGGTGCGTTATGACATGTGAATTTTATTTTCAAATTTGTTTGGATTTGAGTGCTTTGAAATATTCTTTTAAAATGGGAGGGTGAGTTACCATTTGAGTTTCAAAAGTGAATGATAAAATATATTGGAATTGCAATATTTCTTTAAAGAGATGACCCATTTGTCATTTTATATTAAATTTGTCTTCATAAATGATGTTAAACCATCTTGAAACCCTTGTGATTATTATATACCCATTATTTCCTTTGATCCCATGAAGTGATGTTTATTTTGAAGTATTGTGCATCATATTTGTTTTTCTTGATTGTAGGGATAATTTTGTGGGGGTGGGAGGTGAAGTGTGTGTTGTTTTCAAATGTATTATATTTGAGTGAAAAAATGTTTGATTGTGTTAACCTCCATTTTGATTGGTCATGGGAACCTGAGTATCTAAGTAGGATTATAAGATTATAATAAACTATGGTGACACACACTATAAGTGACCCCACCTAGTATGAGATAGTGCTAGAACGAGTGTGCTATTTTGACGAGGTTCAGTGAAGTCTAGTTGGGCGGGTTATTCTTAGGATGTAGAGTGTAATGACCCAAAATTCCATTAGTGAAATTTTCATTCTTATAGTTATTACATATAGTATAAATCACATTAAATCACTTAGATAATACAATAAAAACTTTATAAATTAATAATGAATGAAATAATAGGTATTTCTAGATGTTAAGGAACCTATACCAATGAAATAGTAACTTGACCTTTGGAATTGTAATACGACTATTAGGAATAGTAATATGACCAATATAATAGTAAATTCACCTATTAAAGTATAAATAAAATCTGGGTATCTTATAAATGAAAATACGATATATTTATATCTTGATATAAATAACTAAATGTTGTAAAAATAATAACTGAAGTGTTTCTATTTTTATAAGTCATAAATATTTAATTACAATTTTTTTAATTAATATAATGATCTAAAATAAATTTATTTTTATAAAATAAATTCATAAATTAATAATTTTTTGTCTTATGATTACAATATAATATCATGAGACCTCAATTAATTTTTAAAAGTGTTATAAAATTAGTTATAATTTTAAAATTGGTATTTTGAAAATAAATGATTATTTTATTTTAAAAAATAAATTTATTATATTTATAAAATTATTTTCATAAAATAGAGTCCATTTTTTATTTCTACACATTGAAAAATGGTTAGGGTGAAATTTTTATATTTTTCTAAAATAGTTGATTTTTTTTGTAAATAGTGAAATACGGTAATTTACGATATTTAACAAAAACAAGAATTACTGAGACATAGATGATGTATGGATGATGTAAGCCCATAATATCAAACTATAATTAATTATTTAAATATATTTTGTGATTATGATCAAACTATTAGTATTCTGAATCCAAAATAATAAACAAATGAATAAAATATTCAAAAAACACCCCTCTCCTCCACTCTAAATACCACCATCACCACCTCCTCTCCCCACACCTTAAAAGCTACAATTATTGTAAAATTTCTTCCAAATACTCTTCCCAAGACCCCTACCCACATCCAGGAGCCATTGGTCTCAACAAAAAACCAAAACCAATCCCCTTAAGGAGGTTCTCAAGGAGGAGAATTCAAGAGGTAAAAATCATGTTTCTTTTATTTTATTTCATTTTCAATTTATTTTCTTTTCTTATCTTTCCCTAACCTACCCTATAAAAAGTGAAATGATAACTCAAGTATATTTTATATACTAGAATTTTATTATTTCAATGGAAAATCCACCATCAAATCTCCTCATTTTTATTTTATTTAAAAGATGAAATTATCGTTGGGGAGGTGCTGATTTACCTTCTTCATGAATGACGTGTTTTCATTTTTCAAATCCGCCTTCAGTTCTGGTCATAAAACCATTTTTTGGTTAAAAAATATTATAATATATGTATCAAATCTTATATAATGTTATAAAAATAGTATATATATAATATTATTTAATGAAACAAAACTAGTTTGTGATGATATAAAAAACCGTCAAAATAATCTAAACGATTATCACTAACATCTTATCTAATGATTCATCCTCACCCAAAATAAACAAATGAATTATATAACCATTTAATATTTAGTAAAATCATTAATAACCTATAATTTCAATTCTGGACAACTATTTTTATTTTACATGATCTTCTATATCCGTATAAAAGTAAACCGATCATGAAAACCAAGGAAAAGAACTCTCCCAAATGACACAATTCAATATTATAACTCATCAAAAAGACTATAAATGAACTTAATAAAATTATAATAAGTAAAATAAATGTTTAATAGTTTCTAATTTAAATTATTAATGAATATAATTTCATTATACAATACATTAAGTGCAAGCGTAGAACACTTTCAGACATATGGTAAGAGTTTCTCCCTAAACCACCATTTTACATTCAGGTTACGCTTTCTATCTCTCCAACCCAATTTAATTCTTCATTATTTATATAGTATTCTTATAAATTATGTTTATTTTTCAAAAATCATGTATCCATATTATTTAATCTTTATTTTATGGGTAAATACATGTTTTACAAGGTTACCTTCTCAATTCTTCCTGATACGCAAGCCCAATTAAAGGGAAGTTCTTGATTTCTTACCCATTTTTGAATGAAATCTATAATCTATTTTAAGACACATTTATTTTTATAAAATAAATTATTTTTTCATAAAAAAATATATTTGTTCATTCTTGGTTTTATAAAAACAATTATGACAAATACAAAAGATTTTGCCCCCAAAGAACTCTTCTTTGTAAAGTAAAAGGGGTATTTCTCTCAAGAATTCATCGATGATTTTGTTAGAGTATTTTTAATCTATTTAATAAACTATGATAAATATTATGCTTTATTGGGATTGATATATTATGATAATAATATACCATATTTTATTAAATGGTTTAGGATCAGTTTGACTGTGGATGTGCTATTTTGATACCATTCACCATATTACTCAGAATGGTTAGTGAGTATGTTTATAGATAGGGAAATTTATTTACACTTCATATTTATATGTTGTTTATGTTTAAACCCATTAATATGAGGAATTTTTTGAACTTATTAAGACATGGGTGAGGTCCACTATATCCCCTTAATGCATTAGTAGGTCTCATGAGACAAAACAGAAATGGATTTGGATGAGGCCTTAGCTATTTATTTTTAGATGTCTTGATCTAGGCCTTGATGGTATGTTTATGATGTACAACATTATGAATTACCCCACTATGATATTATTAATTGATAAATCATGTGATTATTTGACTAGTTGAATATCCATGGTTAATTTTTATGTGATTATTTATATGGAATTATTTATTTATCTTTTATTCCTGCCATATTATGGTCAATATTGTGTTTTATTGGCATGTGTTTTAGTTATTAACCTTGAATTATTATTTATGTTTATGATAGATTCCTATATATTATTTACCATTGTTGATAATTTTATCTCACCCCTTTCTTATGTTTTATTTTTCCCCAAGATGCGAATATGTATATTATGAATGACTTGTAGGGATTATCCAGGAGTTATGGATGTTTCCAAGGGAGTTTCTATGTTGTTTTTCATTTAAAGTTGTAATGTAAAGTTCATGGATGTAATATAGATTCTAAAACTAATAAACTATTCATTCCCTTAGGATTCTAATTCCTTGTTTATTATACCAATGTAAAAAAGTAAGGAACCAGATCCGTGGTACCAGGGTTAAAGTCTTTACAGTTGGTATTAGAGGAAGTTTAGTAGAAAACTTGGATTTAGAAAACATTGATTAGGGAAAAAACCTTAAGATAGATTTTTAGGATAAAAATAGAATAACATACTAGAATTTTGGTAAGTTATTGATTATGTGGGTCTTCTTTGAAATACATCCATGTCTTGGCACTACAAGTGGATGTGGTTCTGGAATAGATGTACCTGGGGGTAACAACTTTGACAAGGTGACCCAGGCCTGACTTAGGGTAACCTAGTACACAATAACGGGCCTTAATGTGCACTTGGTTTGACACTCCTAGGGTATATGCTAGGAATAATTCATATTTTATTTATAAACCATTATGAAGTATTTAAAAATAAATATGTCCCTAAAGAAACCATGTTTATGATTATGAGATTATTTATATATTAACTTCCAATTTATGTTAATTGTTTTTCTAGTTTTAAATTATGCATTATGATTCATAAAATAATTTAGTATATTCCATTATTTATAAATGGTGACTATTTGAAGGAATGGAAAACATATCAATGCATGTATCCCCTATTGGGATTACCCTCCTATGTAAGATAATGATGTTGGTACTAGAGCTGTGACTGGGACTGAGAAACTTATAACTATCTTGGGAAAACTGAATCAAGTTATGAATAATAATCACACTTGTATAGAGAATCCTAATCCACAATTTTGAGGAATAATTTTAGACCAATTCATAAGACAATAACCTCCATCATTCTATGGGACTATAAACACATTTTTATCCATGAAATGGATAATTTCCTTAGAGAAGATATTTTCCACTTTGGGAAGTAACAATAGGGAGAAGGTTATCCTGGAAGATTATAGTCTCTTAGGATATTCATATTAGTGGTGGTCATTAATTAAAAACACAAAATAGGAGGAAGAAAACTCAAATATAGAATAGAATTACTTTAAGGAAAATTTATTTGAAAAATATTTCCCTCGCAAACAATGACCGAATATGGAGAGATAATTATCGAGTCTGATATTTAAAGAGGATGAAAATTTTTCCAAGTATGAAGCTAAATTTACAAGGTTATTAAGGAATTTCATGGACTACATACATAATCCAAGGACTAAGATTGATCGATTCTTTTATGGGTTAAAACCATTCCTCCAAAGGGCCCTGATCTCGCAAACATTCTCATAATACAAAGATATAGTGTCATGCATTATCAAGATAGATAAATAATTATATAAGTATTATGAATTTAAGGTAAAATAAAAAACTATGGTGGTGGTAGAGGAAAGAATGGATAAAGGGAAGAATAAGAACAAAATTTTCCAATGTATGATACTTATGGAAGGAAACACCCCGGTTCCTGCTTTAAAGGAAAAGAAGTTTATTATAAGTGTGGAGAAAAATGTCCTAAGCCTGTGATTACAAGGGAAAGAAAGAATCTACCGATGTTCAATTCTAAAATTATAGGGATATAGGACACTATAAAAATGATTTTCCTAATCATCAAGGAAACTTTCCCCATAAAATTCCAAGGAACCAAGGCCAGGCTTATGTGATCACAACTATGGAGGTTGATGTTTATAAATATTTAGTGGTAGGTACTTTAATAACTTCCTAAAACATAGAAAATGCTTTATTTTATTTTGGATCATTTCATTATTTTATATCTTACTAGTTTTCCAAGAAAATTAGAAATTTTCCTTTTGATTTAATAAATTAGTTGTCAGTTAAAACTCTTAAGGGAAGTATCATTGAAACATAGAAGTGTCAGTTCATCTCCATTATGACACATAAAAATGATTTAGTTGAAAAACTTTTCATCATAACTATGGTTTATTTTGATATAATATTTGGTATAGATTGGGTTTCAAAATATTATGTGAAAATATATTAAAGAATAAGGAAGTTAAAATTTGTGAGGAAGATGTTGAATCCATTATCTTTAGAACCGAAACTTCATCATCTGGTCTTATCCAGATCTACCCCTAGTATCCCTACTAAATGAAATTCTTTTTGAGGAAGATAAAACATTATCTTTGGATAAGGAAGGAAATATTCAAATTGAATATGTATCTATTTTGCAAGAATGAATTGATGTATTTCTAGAGGATTTACCTAGACATCCTATAGAGTGGGAAGTTAAGTTCTATATTGATTTAATTCATAGTGAAATACCTATATCAAAGACTCCTTATAGAATTTCCATTGTGTAATTAGTAGAGTTGAAGAAAAAACTAGAGGAATTTAGTGATAAAGGATTTATTCACCCTAGTGTTTCTGAATTGGGAGCCCTTATTCTATTTATCAAGAATAAAGATAGATCCATGAGGTTGTGCATTGACTATAGAGAAATCATTGCTATTAAAATAATGTACAAGTATCCTCTACCTTGCATTATTGATTTATTTAATCAACTTCACGGAGCTCAATATTTTTTAAATATTGACCTTCGATCTGGATATCATCAATTACATATGAGGAAAGATTATATTTCCAAGATAGTATTTCAAACCAGGCATGGACATTATGAGTTTATAGTAATGCCATTTGGACTAACTAATGAACCCTCTATTTTTATGTATCTAATGAAAATAGTGTTCAAGGAATATCTTTACATTTTTTGTGGTATTTATTGATGATATATTGATATATTCCAAAAGATATGGGGGGAAATGAGAACAAATTTTAGGGTTTTCTAGGGACTCTAAGAAGAAAAGAGTTATATGGGAAGTTTATAAAGTGTGAATTCTAGCTTCAAGTAGTTTCTTTTTTTGGAAATATTGTCTCTAAGGATGGAATATCGGTTAATCCTGTAAAGACAAATATAGTCTAGGAATGTCCTACACCAACAAACATAACCAAGGTACATAGTTTCATTGGTTAACAGGTTACTATCAGAATTTTGTTCTTAATTTTTCTCAATTAGCTAACCCATCAACCAATATTACTCATAAAGGGGTTAAGTTCATATGAAAAAAATAACACGAGGAATGTCTTGAAGAATTCAAGAATATATTAGTGAATGCTCTGATATTAACTCTTCCATATGGAAATGGTGGATTTTTTGTTTATAGTGATGCAACAAAGAAATTACTTGGCCGTGTTATTATGCAGAATGATAGTGTTGTTACCTATACATAAAGTTAGTTAAAAACTCATGAATAGAACTATCCAACTCATTATCTTAAGTTAGCAGCTATAATATTTTATCTAAATATACGGAGACACTCACTCTATGGAGAAATATGTGAGATATATATAGATCACAAGAGCTTGAAATATATCTTCTCATATAAATAACTCAACATGAGGAAAAGGAGATGGATCAAGCTACTCAAGGATTATTATCATTCAATACACTATCACCCAAGGAAGAAAAATAAGGTAGCTGAAGCATTGAGCATGATGGATCATGGAGTTTTAAAAAAATGAGTATTGAAAGGGATACTATGTTCATGGATCTAGTGAAGATTGATATGGGAATTATCAAGGAAGGTGAAACATCATTACTTTTTCAATTAGTTTCCCAACCATATTTATTGGAAAGGATTAAATGTTATTGGTCTAAATATGAGAATTTTCAAAGGGAAATTAAAGATGTAAATAATGGGAAGTCGAAATACTTCATGTATGAGGATGGAATTCTGAAATTTGGGAAGAGAATTTGTGCTCCCTCTATACCCGATCTAGAAAGGGAGTTATTATATGATGACTATAGCTTGAATTTATTTATACACTTTGGTAGCACTAAGATGTATATAGATTTAAAGGAATATTTCTGGTGGGATAATATGAAGTGAGAAATTTATAATTACGTATCAATATATTTAGTCTATCAATAGGTGAAGGCTAAAAGACAAAATTTTAGAGGATCCATGCAACCTATGCCTATTACAACATGGAAATTAAATGATATTACTAGGGATTTTATCACTAGATTGAAAAAAACTCTAAGAAATAATGATTCAATATGGGTAATTGTTGATTGAATTTCCAAATCTATAAATTTTCTTACTATAAGGGAGGATTTTACACTTGATCACATTACATGAATCTATGAAGTTGTAAGAATTCATAGAGAACCTCTTTTAATTTTGACTTATCATGATCCATGATTTACATAGAATTTTGGAAAATTATTTAGAAATCTTTGGATACTGAGCCTCATTTGAGTACTGTATATCACCCTCAAACTGATAGGTAGTCCTAAAGGACAATACAAAATTTATAAGGCATGTTGAGATCATGATCACTCAACTTTCAAGGTATTTGGGATCATTATTTTCCTTTGGTAGAATTTTCCTATAACAATAGTTTCCATTCAAGTATTAAAATGACACCATATGAAGCATTGTATGAAAATAGATTTCGTACACCAACTTGTTGGGATGAAGTTTGTGAAAGGAAACTTATAACCCCAGAGATTTTGGAGGAAATGACAGAAAAGGTAAATACTATTCAAATATATATCAAAACATCAAAAATTAGGAAAAATAGATATGATAATAATCATATGAAGGATTTGGAGTTTCAAGTGGGAGATCATGTTTTTTTAAAAGTATCTTCATTGAAGGGTGTCATAAAGTCCGGTAAGAAAGGGAAACTGAGCCCCATCTACATCAGACCTTTTGAAATTCTAGATAGAATTTGAGCTCTATCTTATCATTTGGAAATGTCACTTAGCCTTTCCAAAGTTCATGATGTGTTCCACATCTATCTGTTAAGGAAGTACATGCCATACCCTACACATGTTCTCACTTTTGAATAACTAGAATTGAAACCTAATTTATCTTACTATGAGGAGCCTAAATGATTCTAGACACTAGAAAATAGGTGTTGAAGAATAAAACAAATAGTATGTTAAAGTTAATTTGAAAAAATAATAAAATTTAAGAGGTGATGTGGGAACCAAAGGATGGTATGATAAATAACTACCCAAATTTTTTTATGAGGTGACATTCTAGAAATTTTGAGGTTGAAATTTTTATAGGAGGAGAGAATGTAATGACCCAAAATTTTATCAATGAAATTTAGATTCTTATAGTTATTTCATATAGTATAAATTACATAAAATCACTTAGTGAATACAATACAAACTTTATAAATGAAAAATGAATGAAATAAGAGGTATTTCTGTAAGTTAAGAAACCTATACCAATGGAATAGTAACTTCAACTTTGGAATAGTAATATGACCATTAGGAATAGTAATATGACCAATATAATAGTAAATTCATCTATTAAAGTATAAATAAATTTTGGGTATCTTTTAAATGAAAATATGATATATTTATATCTTGATATAAGTAACTAAATGTTTTAAAAATAATAAATTTAGTGTTTGTATTTTTGTAAGTCATAAATATTTAATTACAATTTTATAATTAAAAAAATGACTTAAAAGAAAATTATTTTTATAAAATAGATTCATAAATTAATAATTTTTTTCTTATTATTATAATATAATTTTATGAGAACTCAATTAATTTTTAAAAGTGTTATAAAATCATTTATAATTTCAAAATTAGTATTTTTAAAATAAATGATGATTTTATTTAAAAATTAAATTTCTCATATTTGTAAATTTTTTTTATAAAATGAAGTCCATTTTTAAATTCTACATGTTTAAAAATGGTCAGTGTTAATTTTTGATATTTTTCTAAAATAGTTTATTTTTTGGTGAATAGTGGAATATAGTAATTTACGGTATTTATCAAAAACAAGAATTATTGAGTAATAGATGATGTATGGATGATGTAAGACAATAACATTGAACTATAAATAACTATTTTAATCTATTTTTTTTATAATTATCAAACTATTAATAGCCATGATCCAAAATAATAAACAAATGAATAAAATATTCAAAAACACCCGTCTCCTCCACTATAAATACAACCCCTCACTACCTCATACCCTCACACCTTACAAGATTTTATACTTGTAAAATTTATAAATAATACTATTTTAAATCCCCTACCTCAATTATATGAGCCTTTGGTCTCAAAAAATACCAAAACCAGTTCTTTTAATGGGGTTCTCAATGAGGAGAATTCAAGAGGTAAAAATCCTCTTTATTTTATTTTATTTTATTTTCAATTTCTTTTATTTTATTATCCTTCCCTCACCTACCATGACCAAAGTGAAATGATAAATCAAGAATATTTTATATAATATAATTTTATTATGTCAATATAAAATATATCATCAAGTATCTGATCCTTTTCCTTTTATTTTAAAGATGGAAACATCGTCTGAGTGGGATGATTTACCGCCTTCATGGATGACATGCTTTCATTTTTAAATTATTCCTTCAAGGCTGGTCATAAAACCATTTTTATGGTTAAAAATATATTATAATATATAAATGAAATATTATATAATGTTTTAGAACCATTATATATAAATAATATTAATTATTGAAACAAAAGTAATTTGCGATAATCGAAAAACCGCCAAGGAAAAGAACACTCTCGAACGATGAAATTAATCTTATAACTCCTCAAAAAGACCAAAAATAAACATAATAAAATTATAATAAATAAAATAAATTTTCAAAAGGTTCTAAATTAAATTATTAATTAATCTAAAATCATTATATAGGACATTAATCTCATGTATAAAACACTTTCATACATAAGGTAAGGGTTTCTTCCCAAACCTATATTTTCCATTCAGGTTTTTCTTTCTCTCTCTTCACCCTAATATAATTCTTCAATATCTATATATAATTATTATAAATTAGATTCATATGTTCCAAAATCATGTATCCATATCATATAATCTTTATTTTATGGGGAAATACATGATTTACAAGGTTCCATTCTCAATTCTCCACGATACACAAGCCCAATTAAAGGGCACTTCTCAATTTATTACTATTTTCAAGTACCATATATAATATGTTTTAAGACACCATTAGTTTTTCTAAAATAACTAATTTTTTCATGAAATAATATTTTTGTTTATTCCTGGTTTTATACAAACAATTATGACAAATAAAAATGATTTTTTTTGCAAACAACTCTTCTTTGCAAAGTAAAAAGGGGTATTTCTTTCAAGAGTTACTTGATGATTTTTAGAGTATTTCCATATATTTGAACACCTATATTAAATATTATGCTTTATTGAGATTAATATATTATTATCATCATATAAAATATTTTATTAAATGGTCTATGATGAGTTTGACTGTGGATCTGCTATTTTGTTACCACTCACTATATTACTAAGAATAGTTTGCGATTATGTTCACAAATTGGGAAAAGTTATTTAAATTTCATATGTGTATGTTTTTTTATGTTTAAAATTATTCATATGTGGAATTAATTGGACTTAGTAAGTGATGGGTGGAGCCCTCTATAGCCCCTCAGTGCATTAGTAGGTCTCATGAGACAAAATAGAAATGGATTTGGCCAAGACCTTAACCATTTATTTTCATATGTCTTGGAAGAGGCCTCAAAAGTATGTTTATGATACAAGAAATTATGAATTACTTCATTATGATCTTAGTAATTGATAAATCATGTGATTATTTGACTAGTAAAATATCAATTGTTAATTTTCATGTGATTATTTATATGGAATTATTTTTTAGCTTTTATTCCTTCCATATTATGGTTAAGATTATGTTTTATTCGAATGCATTTTAGTTATCCACCTTGAATTATTTTTTATATTTATAATATATTAAACCATATTTTTTTCCCTTATAGAGCATCTGATCTCAACCCTTTATTATGTTTTATTTTCCCCAGGATGCTTAAATGTATATTATGAATGACTTGAAGGGATTATTTAGGAGTTATCGATATTTCCAATAGAGTTTCTATTTTTTTTATTTTTTTAAAGTTTTAATGTAAAGTTAATTAATATAATATATATTCCAAAACTACTAAACTATTATGTACTTTTTGATGTGAATTTCTTATTTATTATACCAATGTAATAAAGTAAGGCACCGACTACGGGTAACTGGGGTTGGAGTATTTACACAGAGTACCCCAATGGGTTGGTTCATTGAAAAATGTCTAGGATTATCTCACTATAGGAACTAGGGTAGAGACCATGATACTAGGATCCTTTTTATGATCTTTTCATGGATTTACATGTGCTTCGATTGTATCCACAACTTCTTGGATTATTACTTGACACATATGTTGTTATCATTTGTTTCTTCTTATTCAATGACTTGGGCATGTGGTTCCTTCCAGTGTTATTACTTCTTTCTTATGTGGTTAATTTTATAATTATTTGGAAAAATAATTATAAAAGGGTTAAGTAAAATGGTATCCTGGATTTAATTTTTTTAAATTATTTTTGTAAATGAGTTTTAAAAGTATTATCTTTTGATAAAAGTAGGAAATGGTGAATTTTTAAACTCCAAGTTTTTGTGAGTTTTGGAATGGGGTTTTAGGTCTTTGTGCATGGTTTTATAAATGGATGGTTTAAAAACTAGTTTTTGAAAACTAATGTTTTTTCCAAGTGGTTTATTCCAGGAAAAGTTGTTTTCTAGGTGATTGTTTTCATTTAAGAAAAATGACATAAATTTTTTTATCACACTTATGGTTCATTATCTATTCTTTGTAACACTATATATAGAATGATAAATTTTATATTTTATTTATAAATAGAATTATTAGGATGTAATATAAAAGAAACTTTTTATTTTTAGTGGGTTTTGGTGTCCTTTTGAGTGTTTATGTTCTCAAACATATTTTATTATCTTAGATGAAGGTTCCTGATTTTTCTTAGAATTTCTCATTAATTATTTATTTATTGGGGTTATTTTTATTTTATGACATTTGAAATTTGGTTCCCATTTTATTATTTAGTAGGTCCTACCTTATTTTGATAGAATTTTTGGAAATTTTCCCTTTAGTTTCTTTATATTTTCCAACTAGGCTTTGACTAGTTTCTATGGATGAAGGGTAACTATTGTTATTGGTGGGTGAAGTAGAGCCGTTATAGGTGGGAATATTTTTCATAAAGGAGAGGGTGTTTAGAGGGAGAGGGAGGATTTTAGTTATTTTTTCTATTTACGAATTTCTAGGTTTTGATATTTGGTTATTATTTTGTTTATTCTTCACCAATGTAGAAATCTAACATATAGATGAGTCATGATACAATTTAATTTTATTTACAATACATATTTAGTTATTATTTATTTTTCTAAATAATTCCCAAGTGGTTATTCCTTGATTCCCAAGAATCTTTTCTAGCTCATATGGAACGAGAACACCCTCAAGGCTAGTGGCAGGGTGATTTGGGAGTTTGTTAAATGAACAAATCAGAATGGTTCAATACAATCCAATGTTAATATTGATGTGGGAGTGGATTCCTAGACTTGTTACCTAATATCTAACATGAAAACACATATCACCATGAATAGAGGAATTACTAGAATGGTTGGGGTCCCATTGATACTATGATACCATTTCAAATTATTGAGTGTCGGTATTTGAATGAAGATACCACCAGACCATTGAAAATTCCCATAGTTCCCAAGATTCTAATGGTAGTATGAGGTGATAAGTGCGAATATATCATCAAAAAAGGATATTGAAAAGATTTAGGGTGTCTATTTTTCCATTATATAGATACTTAGGATACCTCATAGGATGGGGTGGACACACCATTGATGGTTTGGATGAGGAATCTTGAGTTATTGGATTCCTAGGATTTGACCATGGGATCTAGTGAGGGTATTCCATTTGATTTTATAGGTCACCCAAGAATCAATAATGATTAGATAAATATGATTTCCTGGGGCCTCCCCCTCCTATTAATTAGAAATCATCATAACATAGAGAACACCTTGGTACTACCATGAGGTTTAACCTAAGGGCTTGGGGATGATGGATGCTTGGTGATGCCTCAAGGTCTACTTCTCATCACTAGAGGTGTGAGCATGGGATCCCAAGGGTGTGGAAAACAGTTCCCCTGAGGTGATTCTCTTGTTTAGATAATTTCAAATGTTGGATAAAGAAGGTATGGTTGATCATGGTCATGTAATTAAGGATCAAAAATGTTTTGGGACATAGACGGTGATTTGAGTACACCCTTTGTATGATGATGATACTATAGTGGCAGGATCATTGTGACATGCTCAAAGATATTCTAACATCGTGATGCTATAGGTATTGAGGTGATGTTTTAATCCGTGTAAAAAAGGTGATGTTTTAGTTTATTTGATATTTTTCTATAGTTTATTTATTTATTTTAGCTGATCATGTCTCATGAAAATATCACAACATTTGTGGGTTATTAAATGAATACATTGGTGGTTCCATATTGAGTTTTTATTCACATCTTGCTCAGGCTACTATTTCCCATTGGTACCCAATAAACTCTAACACAATTGATGCAAGCACAATTTTATGATGATGTTCGAGATTACATGATTGAGTGGGATGGCTCAAATGTGGTTAGAGATAAAGATGGGGGAGGCTCAATATAGGTTTTGGGATAATGATTTTTATTTCTTTTATAATGGTCTGTATATATAACCAGACCAGTGGGCGGTCGAATATTTTATGTGTGGAATGGCTATTAAATCTTTTTAGTATCTCATTTATTATTATTTTTGTTTATATTTGTTACTTCTGATTTCAGTTTATCATTATAGATGATATTTAGTTAATTTATATTCTATTTTAAACTCTAATACTAGGGGTATATCCTCCCCATTACACCATCTTAGAGTCTTTCTAAGCATTGGTAGCCTTTGGCGATTAGGGAGGTGTGGCTGAGGTCATGTGGAGAACCGATTTGGTTACTTCTCATAGAGTGAGTTGGGTAGGGGAGATAAAAAATGGTATCTGATCCTTGTTTTTTTACTATTATTTTTGGATTTGGTAGATAGGATACACTGGGATGTGTTATACCTTATAATGAAATACAGAATTGTGCACCACAAACACATTTCTTAGTGGAAGTCTATTTTACTATGGGTATGAGATTAATGTTATGGACTTTTAATATTATATTTTCTTAAATTTCACCTAGTGTGACACACATGTTTTTTGATATTTATTATATCTCACATATTTTTGTCTCTTGGTCTTTTGGAAAGAATCCAGTTAGTTTACTTTTTAGCTCTTGTCCTATAGAGGAAAGAGGCATCTCTGCATCATATCTGACACATATGATCCATATGATATAGGCCCGCTAGTGTGATAAGTTTCACTAAATACCAAGGCTTAGCTATTTAAAGTGCCAACTACTCATATGACATTCTACTATATAATTACGTGGGGTCATTCTAATTAGTTGGGATAAATTACATAAATATTTTTTTGGTGGAAGGTCTTATAGATCTTTTTGTGATGATAGATATATGATCCCTTCAGTAGGGGATGATCGGGGACCCTGACAGGTTAGTAAATTGGTATTTAAATACTTATAGATGAACCCCTTGAGGGTGATTATTGTGTAATTTTAGTTAATTATAGTTTAATTAAAAACTTGTATAATGTTTTTACATATAGATTGGAATTTAATTTTAGTTAAATGAGCTATTGGTTGTAATTTTACTTGGTACAAATCACCATATGGTGGTTCTAGTTGAAGGTTCCCTATAAGTTTGGTTATTTGAAGTTCTAGTAACAACCAATATGGTGTTTTCCCATATATCATGGTATTGAATTATATCTAAATAAACCTTATGTTTATGTTTCATGAGAATAGATCATCTAGATTATGCAGTTATGTGTATGACCTTGAGTGAGTTTTGATTCTCGAGGGAGTAGTCCTATGCATGTATGCTTAGTGAGAGTGAGTTCCTTGGTAATATTTTGAGATAACATACAATTACATTATTTTGGGAGACCCTTGAGAGGGTTCTTGGTACATGGTGACATGGAAATTTTAATATGGGTTTGTGAATGACGTAGGGGAGATGTAACCCTTGTGAGTTTTGGCATGGGCGAGGTGGGAGATCTAGAGAGCATGTGATAAGACATTATGTTTAGTGAGTTAGACCTTTTTTGATGATTTTGGGAATCCTATGAGAGGGATTTTCCTCAATTGTTGGTGCCTATGAGGTAGGAGGAATTAGTAGGTGCTTTAGGTTTTGGGATGTGATTTCAAGCACAGTGTGAGTATGGGTAAATGATTGAGGGTTCAGAAAGATGCTAATGAATGATTGATCATGTGATGGAACTTGGAACTGTTAAAGTGACCTATTTTTAAGATTAGTTCCATAGGATCTAAAGTTATGATGATAATGAAATGAATTAGATAATGGTTAGTGGTTCAGGTATTGGTACACGGTTTGATGACATGGAACTCACAGATTCATGAGTCAGGTTTTATGATTGGTCTAAAAGAGAGAGTATCACCCTTAGGTTTCAAGGATATTTAGGTAGTGACCCATGATGGTTGTGTGTGGTTCCATTAAATTGTAAATTAATGGAATTCATGTATGGGATAATGATTGATGGTAAATCTATAATGATAAATACCCCCTCTTGGCAGAGGGAAAACTATAAATGGACCGGGTGTAGTGGCACAACCGATCCAAGTGTGAACTTGACATAGACATCAAGGGTGACATGTAGGGTGATAATGGATCGAGAGTAATGGCACACATGAGTTTTGGAACATTTTGAGATTTCACTCTAGGAGTTTTATAAGAAAATATGGATGGTGGGGGTTCAACATCATCTATCAGAGGTATATAACCTATTTATGTATAGTATATCAATAAATTTCATTGGTAGTGTTCTTGTGATCTAAGAATAGGTAGTTAATTGATGTTCACAATGGAACTCAGGAATGAGTGGGTTTGGCCACATCCAACCATGATGGGAAGTTATGGAAAGGGCATGGATCATGATGATTATGAATTTGGTCTAGTGATATGATGACAAGACCACTCCTATGGTTCAGAGTGTGATGTCAGTATTAGAAATACAACCCTCATGTGAAAAGGGCCATAAAAGTATGGGACTGGTAATTGGATTATCAATTTGGATTTTGGATGATATTGAGTAAATAGATTCAAGTTCATTTGGATTCCTTGGTGAATTCCATGTATGAATTCATAAATAGTGCCAGATGGAGTCTGAGCATGGGTGTTAGGTTTGGGATGGTTGATAAAGATCCGAACATGAATGGGTCAGTGGTACATCGATGCTCATGGTATGGAATGGTGGTCAAAATGGAAAGTGGATGGTTCATCCATGGAATATCATTGGAAGTCAGTCATGAGATTCTGTGAGCATGATTAGATGATCGTAAGATTACCTTGGGGATTAAGGTCATCTTGATCAAGTTTTTTATAAATGCATCGATAGTTTGAACCATGTGTTTTGAATAAGGCTTGTCAATGGAGGTATGTCTAGTGTTTTTATGTAATATTATATGCATTGATTATTAAATCGTATTAGGTGCATAATTTTTTATACAAGTGGTGTGTTTATATAATATTATGGGTATTTTTTAGAGAAATTAGGAATGATCATGCAATATATAGATAGTGGTGGCTCATTCGTTTTATCTTAGAAGTGAGAATTTATAATTGGTATTGGAATTATTGTGTATGATTTGTTACAGTAAGTTAAAAATTATACTGGGCATGTTGTTGGAATATGGGTGTGGAATTTCAATAGGAAATTCTAATGTATAACATACCAAATCATAAAAATTTATGGTAATGGGTTGAATCCTACGATGGGAAGCACCATAAACCTTATGAAGATTTAGAAAATGATGTGATTGTGTTTCAGGATGGAAGATCTTGATTAAGAACCATTTCAATGTTTTGGTAAAAGTTACCAGCATTGGATCGTGGTTCAATGGTTTATGTGCCTTAATTTTTAGGTTTAACTTTAAAATTGAATTTTATGGTTAGGGAGTGGAACACAACCATTTGATCTATATTTAATGACCAGGGTCGGTCATATGATGTGGTTGGAGGACCACAAGGACTTATTAGGGAATAGAAGTGTTATAATGGGGAGTTTTTAGCAACCCATGTCTGTATGATATGGAAAATTTCATTGGGAATTTAAATCTTGGAGTTTATTGGATGGGTATATTTTTGAATCGGGACCTAAAACACCATTATAGAAGTTTATAGATATCAATTTTATGGTTTGAGATGATGTTTAGGCTTTAAGATGCGTCCTGGGGGCTTGAGAGGACTCCAGAAGGGCTTGAAGTGATTGTTTTAGCCTAGGATATAGTAAAACACCATCCAGTTAGGGGATTCCACTAGTTGCTTAGTGGTAAATTTGGTGTGGGGGAAATTAAAAATTTTCCCCAAGTTTAAGAGGGTTAGAACCTTATTTTATTTTTTCTCTTATATAGATGGGGGGATCATCCCATCTCCACCTTTCTTCTCCCTTGGATTCAGGAATAATTCTTAGAGATTTTGGTGATGACACAAGGTACGTTCTCCTCTCATTCCTCTATTACATATCCTTCCTATGATGCACCGATTCAGCATTGTTTTAGTTTAGGTTGGAAGTGGTTATTTCACTAGAGAATGGTGCAATCACATAATTTTGAAGATGTTTTTGTGTAGCCTAGGTTTGGGACATCCCAAGATGACGTCCAAGTGTGTTCATTAATCAAATCATCAAATTTATGCCACACCACATAATTATTTAAGGGTTTTAATTGAAATAAAATCAACTTGGTCATTGAAATGGTTTCAGTGCTCAGGGATTGGGGCTTAATTGGCACCAAGGGTCTACTACGGACCTCCCATAATGGTTGGGTTTAGTTTTGATGTGATGAGATAACCTAATGATTTTTTCATCAAATTATTTCATTTTAGTTTTAATTGAATAATTAATTACAATTAATTATAATTTATTAATTGGGTGCCTTCTTTTGAGTTAAGTCCTCATGATGGTGGGTGGAGGCCTGATGGGCTTGGAAAAGGCTTGGCGAGTTGTGGATGAAAATACCAGCTTATGAAAATTAATAGGAAAATATTAAAAGAGGCATGTGGTACTACATAGCTACCCCTATAGTTTATGCATGTTTTATGTGGCATGTGTTATTTGGTCTCACCACTGAGTGTGGTGACCTTATTTTATAAAATGTTTTATTTTTATGTGTAATGTTTGGGTAGACTGTATAGAGTGATAAAGAAATAAGGGTCCTTGGAACCTTCTTGGTTGCCTATTTCTTCAATGGTAAACGTCTTGAATTTGACCTTGATATTGGAATCCTCTAAGAGGGGTGGGTGGTGGTGGTGGTGGTGTTTCTTAATATGGATGGTCTTAGTAATCCTTGCATGGACTCTGGAAACATGCTTAGCCTAGGTGGATATACACTAGGCCATGAAATATAGGTTGGGTGAGAGAACTGACTGAGTGTAACCTTGAGGACTGATATGGGCCGTGTTCCATATCTTGAGTGTTGTACTATATAAATAAACCCATGTAGTTATTAATACCATGTTAGCATGTTGATAACACCATGAGACATGATTTATTGAGAGTGTCAGGTGTTAACTTGAGACCTAGTTCTAGATTGAGGACCCATATGAGGGTGCCTCTACTATGATGTTTCCTAGGGGATCCTAGTGGGTGCCCCAATGATTGAACAACCTCATGAGAGTATTTGTACCTATGGGTAGATATGGTTGCGAGTGTCACCTAAAACTTGAACTGATGTGAAATCTTGATGGGACTGAGACGATGATGATGGGTATGTGTGTTCTGCTATCACTTGCGATATATTTATTTATTTATATTTATGATTTATGATATGTGATTTCATAAGATGCCTGAGAATCTTTTATTGAGAATGACATTGACACAATTTTATAGGATGATAAGAAATCACTTATAGACATGGATTAGACTCTAGGATGCCTGATATATTGGAATCCGATATCCTGATTTATTTGGGGGTGGATGTCAAGCTCGATTAGCATACAATGTTACTATTGATGTAGGAGTGGATTCCTTGAGGTGGAAATTTAGACTCAAAATCAGAGTACATGTGACTATTCATAGAGGAATTCCCATAATGTAAGGGGTTCCTTCGATAAAGTGATAACATTGAGAATGCTCAGGTGTAGGGATTCTAATGGAGATACCAGTAGACCATTACAAATACCCACAATTCCTGATATTTGAATGGTTGTATGAGGTGAAATGTGTTTATATATCCTCAAGAATAGATTCTGGACATCCCAAAGGTGACTGTTATATCCCCTTAATTGATTCCAAGGATACCCCCTAGGATTGAGTGGATGCACTATTGATGGTTTGGCTGAGGATCTGTGAGTTATTTCATTCCTAGGATTTTACGATGAGATCTTGAGAAGGTATTTCCTTTGATTACTTGGTTTTAAAAGGAATTAGTATTTTATGGAAAAGTAGGATTACCCAGGGCCTCCCCATCCTAGGAACTAGATGCCGACTTGTCATCAATAATACCCAGGTGCTACCATGGTTTTCAGCTTGAGGGCCTGAGGATGAGGGTTCTCCTGAGGTAACGCTCATGCTCGGAGACATTATGACATTAGATGAAACTGTTAAGGTTAGTTGGGTCCATGTACTTGAGGATAAACAATGGTTTGGGGCATAGAATAGCATAATAGAGTACACACTTGGGGGTGGTGGTGATACTTTGGTGGTACAATCATTGTGACATGCTTAAAGACACTTCTAATTCAAGACGAGGATAGTTTTTTATTTATTTGATTATATACTATAGTTTATTTATTTATATCACTTGATCATTCCACATGCACATATCACAACATTTATCAGTTATTATTAGACCACATTGGTGGTGTTCTCCTGAGTTTTGTACTCACACACTGCTCAGGAAACCATTTTACATGGGTACTTGAGAATCTATCACATGGTTGATGCATGAAGAGGTTAGGGGTAAGGCCCAAGATTTAATGATTGAGTGGGATTCCTTGGATGAGGTTGCATATTGGGATGGGGATATGCTCAGTGTAGTCTTGGGGAGAACATATTTTTTTTATACTGGTATGGATGTGTGATCAGATGAGTGGGAGGTCAGTTATTGTATGTGTGGCATGTATATTCCATCCTTTACTACATCTCATTTATTATCAGTATTGTTTATATTTATTTATTACTATTTCATTTTACCATGATGGATGATATTTAATTAATTTATATTGTAATGGACACTATAATATATAGGGTAAATCCTCCCCATTATACGTCTTTAGACTCCCATTGCTAGTTAGCATCCTCTAGTGATTAGGGAGGTGTGTTTGAGATCACTTGGTGAACCAGTCCAATTGTTATTTATATAGTGAGATAGGTATTGGAATTAAAATTCAATATATGGATAATCCTGTCTATAATATTCATAATAAGAAGGCCAAGGTTGATTCTAATCCCACTACCTTTGTAATTATTTCCATGGATATATAAATGAGAAATTATTTTAAATATTTTATAGAAGTTGATTTTTGGACTAAACTAATTATGAATCATTTTTATTAGAAAAAAATAACCAAATCACCTTTTTGGAGAAAAAGTGAAAGGGCTTGTGCATGGTTAGATCTCATACATAGTTATGTATATGGACCAATGATTACTCAAGTAAGTGTTCATTTTAGGTAATTCATTAATTTTAAAGATGAATTTATTTAGTATAGTTATGTTCTTTTGATGAAATATATTAATATTTCTTTTAAAAGTTTAAAGAGTTTTAGAATGAAGTATAAAATCAACTGGGAAAATGTATTTGGATTATATGATCATATATGGGTAGTGAATATTTAATCCATGAATTTATTACTCATTTTAGGAATTGTGGAATTGTTTTATAACCAACTCATCATGGAATACCGTAATGGAATAGTGCGTATAAGAGAATGAATCACACTTTTTTTTGACATGGTTTAATTAATGATGAGTCAATGTGACCTTCCTATTTCATTACGGGGTTATACTCTAGTGACTGCTACATTTTTCCTAAACCATTATACATCTAAAGTTTTCATAAATATATCATATTCTATATGAATTAAAAAACATATAATTAGAAATTTTATAAGGGGTTGTGTAGAACATTTATGAGGATTTTATTATGAAAATAAAGGCCACAAGTAGGAAAAATTATTATTTTCTAGTTATCTCAAGGAAACTAAGGGTTATTATTTCTATAATCCTACTAGACACAAAGTGTTTTTGGATCAAGATATTATTTTTATTGAGAGAAAAAACACATATTGATTAGTTAATGGGTGGAAATTATAATTTAGAGAAGTTCGAGACTAACAAACAAGAATTGTTCCTGATGTGGAGGTTTAGCTTATTCTGTAAAGAGTTATGGAAGAAGAACCAACTCAACCTACAAAAGGGCCTTGAAGGTCTAGAAGTATTCATCAAGAAGAATCACGATATGGAATTATCATAGAAAATAATTATGATGTAATTTTCATAGAAGATGAAACAAATTCCTAACGTAAGGATATTAAGAGTTCTAATTTAGAGAAATGGGTAAAATCCAAAAATCAGAGATGGACTACATGTACACTAACCAGGTTTGGAACTTGGTGGATGCACATCAAAGGGTAAGACCCATAGGGTGAAATTGGGTTTTCTAAAAGAAAACTAACATGTTTATTAGAGTTTTTACCTAAAATATAGTCTTGTTGGAAAAGGTTTAAAAAATTGATTGTATTGACTATAAATAAACCTTTTCAGTTTCTATGTTGATAAAGTCCATTCAGATTTGGGAATCCATAACAGCTCATTATGATTATGAGATATATCAAATGGATGTCAAAATTAATTTTCTTAACCCGAATTTAATTAAGGAAGTGTATATGATACAGTTTAAAGGTTTTTAAGTTCCAATGAGACTACTAAGTATTATAAGTTGCAATACACTATTTATGTATTGAAGAAAGCTTCTCAGAGTTATAATATCTAGTTTGATGATTCAATCAAAGAGTTTAGTTTCATCAAGAGCATAAATGATTCTTTTGTTTATAAGTAGGTTAGTGGGATTATAGTCATATTTTCTTTATTGTATGTTGTTGAAATTATTCTTATCATAAATGACATCTTGACATTTTATTCAGTGAAGGTATGAATAGGAAAATGTTTCTCAATGAAAGACATGGGTGAAATAACCTACATACTAGGTATGGATATTTATAGAGATATATCTAAAATATTTCTTGGAAAACATTAAAACACATATATTGGTAAAGTGAAAAAGAAGTTTTTCATGGATAACTCCAAGATTGTTCTTTATCAGTGTTTCATGATATGAATCTTAGGAAGCTTCAGGATCATTCTAAAGAGTTATAAAGGATGGATATAATCCCTTATGAATCAACTATAATACCTATTATTCATTCCATGTCATGTACTTGACCTAATTTCTATTATGATTTTAACATAAATAGTATATACCAATAGAATACTAGTGAGAGTTACTGGATTTCTATGAAGAAAACTATTAAGTATTTGTAAAGGAAAAAATATATGTTCGTGGTCATTAGAGGAGAGGATGAACTTTGTGTAAATAGTTAATTAGGTGTAAGTTTCCAATATAAAAAATATGATCTGAGATCTCAATATAGATTCATGTTTTTCATAAATAGTAGAGTTACATATTTGAAGAGATCCAAGGAATCCAATAAAGTGGACTCAAAAATAGAGGCAGAGTACATATCTGCATCTGATGCTTCGAAATAAAATGTTTTGATCACGAAGTTCATTACAAAACTTGGAATGGCTTTTAGCATCGATGGAGAAATTGAGTTATATTATGATAATAATGAGGCTCTTTCTTAAGATAAAGAACCTCAATCTCACAAAAGGTACAAACACATCCTTTTCAGATACCATATCATACATTGAGAGGGGATATATATATATATATCAATTGGATGGATACAAAGGATAATATAATAGATCCATTGACAAATCCATTACTATAATAACAACATGAGGGTTATTTTGAATCACTAGTGGTTTGATACATAAGAGATTTTTTGGTAAAAAATGTATCATATTATTATAATAAATGAAATATATAATTACAATTCATTAATATGTACTGTAATAAATTTTATATGAATTATTGAATAATAATATCCCCACAAAGTGATACTTTTAGTTATGTTAAACTAATGATTATTATAGGGTATTATGGATCGTAATGATATGTAATGGTTATCTTAAATAGATTTAAGTACTCATTACAAAGGGTTGTATATGAGATGAAAAAAAGGATTCATGAGTTAATAAGAAGATAATTATTACGTGGATTGACCCACTAATGTATATCTCATGGAATATCATACAATCATTGATATACTAAGTGTTGTATGCTTAGTATTAATCCATCTCACATGAGGTTAGTGAGATAACTAACATGATAACCCTCATACTTTGATGCCATAATCTTGAAAGTTTGAAAATAAAATAGTTAATATAGGGTTAGTTGGGTATGTTTCTAATCATGTCACCAGTTAGAGAACCACCAATATTGGATTTATTCACTTATATGAAAAGTAAAGACATCTAGCCCTTGACTGAATTAGATTGATGAAATGAATGTCCATGCTTAGTTGAGTCACATATGATTTGTTCAGCTACTTATATGATGGTATTCTGATGTACTCATCTATGAGATGAATAAAATGTGACTTATTCATCAAATTGGTTAGTATTTTTTAGTGAATCAAGAAAAAAGGAGTTGGATATACTAGATTGACATGTTCCATGACTAGTGGTCACATGATGTCTTGTAAATGTGAATTATATAGGTTAAATATGATTTATATGAAACATATTTTGGTGTACATGTTAATATAGAGATATGATTATGTTTTATAGAGATCACACAATACCCCTTAGTAGTTTGAGGAGAACTAGTGAATTTATAGAGGATTCTCTTTGTTTAAATATATGAAATAAGAATTTCATATTTTATTTTAATGTTATTAAGGCTCACAGGGTCACATAGTTAGTACCTTAAATAAGGATTTTTTTTGTATAAATCATTCATTCAAAATGAATAAAGTTTGATGAAACCATATCCAAAAGTGTCTGGATGTATTCACAAAGAGTTGGGAGGGTTTTTAAGAATTCCTTACGGTATTTTATTTCAAGTAGGATATTGTTATATGTGATTTAAAATGTACATTATTAAGATACATGTAAAAGTTCATATGATTCATGATATATATATATATAATATCATATTATATATATAGTGTATATTTAACACATGCATGTGATACATGTATACTGAATGATAATATATATATATATATATATGATATGTATATTATATTAGATATGAATGAGATGTATATTAAAATAGATACAAGTGATGAAATGGTTGGAGAACTCTCTCCTAAATGGTTTCACTATAATTAAACCAAAGGTTGGTTTATTAAATTGTTTTTCATTTATTCATTGAAGTGTTTAATGAATAATTTACCTAATTAGTATTAATTCATGGGATGTGTTACGAAATTGAGTGTCAGGATTATCATATATATAAATATAAATTTTATCATTGTTTGAGGGGGGTATGGATCACATTAATTCATAATATTTGAGATTGTTAGTTTCATTTAATGTTTTCTTCTAGATCTATTTTTTTGGGTTATATGATTATCTTCACAGAAGAAGGTGCTATCACCCCTTCATTGAACTAGGATCCTCTTGATATGATCAAGGATCCTTTAGCCAATGTACTACTTTTGAGGTAGGAATAATTTTGTTGTTACTTCAGTGATGTATATAAAAAATACTATATTAAGTAAAGAACATGGATTATACTTCAACTACCAAAATATAGGTACTCTATCAGGATATATTTTTCTGATAATTTACTTGCTTTGAATTCTTGAAGGTAGAAAAACTATGTTTTGTTTTATTTCTACTATTAAAGATCAAATGATTATTGAACAAAAACCATAAGTAATTATCCATGTTATTAGTCTGAAAATTGAATGTGTTTATTGTAAGAAATAGATGAAATGGTTGTAATTATGTGGGATTTAGAGTTTAGTGATTATGATTCATGTTTTTATTCTACTTATATATGTCACTGTTATGATTTATTTGGTTGATATTACTATTTTTACCCTTGGTTATTTATTATAAATGGATGTTGATTTTTTTAAAATTATTTTCCTATGTAGTAATCCCAAGTGCTCACCCCACCACATTTTGTAAAACATTTGTAGGATAGACTGAAAAATGATGGAGTTTCTATTTTGGTTGCATAGATAGAGTTGGTGGATGATTTGGAGTTTTTGAGTTCATTATTTCTTATATTTCCTTGATGTTATAAAAATGACATATAAGTATCATTCAGGTTGTAGGAATTTTAATTATAGAATAGATTTACTTTGGTATTAATGGGTGGTTTTGTACTATTCTTGGAATTTTATGAGGGTAATGCCTTCTGTATTTAGTTTTTATACCCTTAGTTATAGTCACTAACCTAGGGCCTATCATAAGTGTGATTCATTGGCTAGTATTTTCTTTACCGCATGCCCAGTAAAGATTCTAGTTGGGTGAGTCACGATAGAGTGGTATCAGAGCTTTTGGTTGAGATTCACAATGAATATTAGAGTAAGGAATATGTGGGGATTTAATGAGATTGGTTGTGAAATAGTGAAACTCAATCCTAAAATGTGATGAAGACTAAAGATACCATATAGGATATATAATTTTTTATCCCCTTATGTCATGATGCATGGAATTTAAAAAAATATTGAAAATTTTAGGTGAATTTGGAGTCATTATAGGGTACAGATTACAGGGAAGTATACACATCATCATTATTAGCTGCATTGACATATTCATTTTGGTTATTCTACGTGTTTCAGGGATTATTATTTTTTATTTTATTTGATTATGTATTTTCATTGGTAGCTAAAATTATTAAATACCTTTAATGGTAAGAGTAAAATGGTAATTTATTAGAATGAACTATTTAACTAAAATCCCGTTGAAACTTAGACGTGGTTCCCCCATACTTGCTACCACATGTTTCCATATGAATTGATTTACCTTAAAACTATTGAAATGAATTGAATTTTTACATTTATCAATAATTTTTAGGTGACTATTATTTTTATTTATCGAACTACCATACCATTTTAGTGGATTTACCTGGTGATTCGATTATATCACCTACTTCTTGGATTATTTCTTGGTACATATGTACTTGTCATTTGTGTCTTCTTATTGTATGACTTGATCATGTGATGCCTGCCTATGTTATTTTTTACTTCTAATGCAATTTTTTTCAAATGATTTGGAAAATTAATTATGAAATTGTTTAAATAAGTAATATATAAGTATGGATTTAGATCATTTTAAAATTATTTTAGAAATGAGTTTGAAAAGTGTTATTTTATGAGAAAAATGGAAAATGGTGTGTTTTGAAACTTAAATTGTGTGTGAGTTTTGAAATGGGTTTTTAAGTTATTGTGCATTATTTTATAAATGGTTTGTTTTCAAAAATGTTTTTTAAAATTGGTGTTTTGGACAAGTGGTTTGGGATAGGAAATTTGTTTTCTAAGTAATTTTTTTCATTTAATAAAAATACTGGAAAATAATTTTCAACACACTTATGGTGTACTGTTTATTATTTTTAAAACATTCTAGAAAATGTATATTTTTCTATTTTATTTCAAAATATTATGATTAGTATTTAATATAAAAGAGACTACTTAGTTTCAGTGGGTTTTGGTGGCCTAATGAGTACTTATGTGCCCACACCTATTTTATTTTTTTTGATGTACGTTCCTAGTTATTCTTCATACCACTTGTTGATTATCGATTTATTGAGGTTAGTTTTATTTTATTTCATTCTGCCTGTGGTGCCCATTTCTTGATTTAGTAGGACCTATCTTACATTCTTCTAATATCCATGAAGTTTCCATTTAGTTTATTTATCTTGGCCACTAGGCTTTTACTACATTCTATAGATTAATGGTAACTATAGATATTGGTGGGAGAAGTAGATCCATTGGAGGTGGGAATCATTAACTTGTAATAGAGGGTGTTTAGAGGTTGAGGTAGGTTTTTGGTGATCATTTCTATTTATTACTTTCCTATTTTTTATATTTTGTTGCTGTTTTGTTAATTTTTTACTAGCATGGGTATCTAACATATAGATGGGTCATGCCAAAATTTCTTTTAATTTATACTGCTTATCTAAATGTTATTTATTAGGTGAAATCATTCCTAAGTGGTGATTCCTTGACTCCCAATAAAATTTTCCAGATTTTAGGGATTGAGAACTCCCTCTAGGATAGTGTTAGCTTGGTTCATGCATCTATCAGATAGAAGACTTAGACCTATTCATTACAGTCCAATTTTACTATTGATGTGAAAGTGGATTCATCGAGTTGGTACCTTAGATATTACATCATTTAATTTGTGATCATGTATAGAGCAATGCTTGGGATGGATGGGGTTCCTTCAATACTGTAATATCATTATGAATGCTTGAGTGTCAAGATTTGAATGGAGATACTAGTAGAACATTTCAAATACCCCTGACTCATGAGATTCAAATGGTAGTATGTGGTGTAGGGTGGCTCTATATCCCCAATCACAAATATTGGATATCCTGAGGGTGACTTTTTTATCCCCTCAAATGATGATTAGGATACCCCCTAGGATCAACTGGATGAACCATTGATGGTTTTACTAAGGAACTATGACTTATAGGATTTGACTATGGGATCTAGGGAGGGAATTCCATTTGATTTCCTGGGTCTCACAGGAATTAGTCATTCCTAGGTTGATCAGATTTCCTAGGGCCTCCCCCTCCTAGGAATCAAATATTATCCTAACATCAAGAACACCCTATTACAACCTTAGTGTTCAATTTGAGGTTTTGGGGATGAGGTCTACCCGGTGGTTCCCTAGGGTCCACTAATCATCAGTAGAGGTGTGATCATGTGATCCCTAGGGTGAGGATAGAGGTTCCATGAGGTGATTCTCATGCTTAGATAATTTCAAGTGTTGGATAAAGATGGTATAATTGATCAGGGTTGCAAACCTGAGGACCAACAATGGGTTAGGGCATGACCCATGATATTTGAGTACACCCTTGGGGCGATAGTGATACTATGGAGGTGAAATCATCATAAAATTCATAGAGATAGTTCGACATTAGGATGATGTAGGTATTGAGGTGTTATTTTAAATTATTTTATTTTGTTCTATAGTTTATTTATTTATTTTATCTAAGATTTTCACATGTAAATGTCTAAGTATTTACCAGTTAGTAAAGGACCTCCTTACCAGTTCCCTACTTGTAAGAACCCCAACCCTCGTATCCCAGAGTCAGTGGTTATTTTATTACAATGGAACATATATAAGAGATCACATCACCAAGGATTGATCAGTTTAGTCATCTTAAATTACTATATATATACATGGTTCCCTTATTACATTGGTAATTAAACATATAACATAAAATAGGAAAATAAATGTTTCCTTGACACTTATTCAAAGATTTTATCTTCATAACCTAGGGAAGGAAAACAAATAAAAGGGTGATATTAAATGATCCATTATGGTTACATATATTAGAAACATGAATCAATAGTATGTGAAGTATAACCAATAAGGCATAATCAATATGTAAAGGTAAATAATTAAAGAAACATTCCATTTATTCAATAAACAAAGAATAAAAGTGTGTATTACCCCTAATGATAGGCATGTAACCCTTGGTTATGTGTTTTTATGTATGTAAAGTGGTTGGGTAGTGATTAGGATAGTTTGGAAGGGTTTTAGGAAGGTTCAGAGACTTTTCAAAGGGTGCACGGTTTGAGCACAATTAGTAGAAACCATACAGAACCTCCAGGTAACTGTGCATAGTGAGGTAGAGGCAATGAGTTGGGAACACGGTTGAGCCACATAGTTTATAAAAAGTGTGTCTAGCCCAAGTTAACCATTCTAATTGAGGTAGTGGGATTCTACATGGTTAGTTCATTATTTGTCTAACTATGTGAGGAAACTATGCACGACACCCTTCAGACAGTAGCAGTCACACTATTAGCTCACAGTTTGTCTAACTCTGCGAGATAACTATGCACGACATTAAAAATGGGGTTTCTAAAAATGGGATCACTCAGGATTTTCCCTAAATCACCCTTTCTTCTCCCATACAAACCCAACTCATGATTTCTTGTTCTCAAGTGTTAGAAGGCCTCTCCCACTCATTTCGGAATCAAATCAAAGGGTTTAAAAGGTGTGGTGAAGGAATTTCACCTCCGATAAGTCTCTTCTCTTGGTTGATTTGTGTTTTTCCTAGATCTACATCTCCCCCTCTCTTGATTTTCAAGATATACATTGGTATCACGTGAATCTAGGGTTTTTGTTTCCTAAAGTGATTAGAGTTGAGATTTTTGATATTACGTAAAGAGATCTAAGGATATTTTGTGGAGGTTTCACCTAGATTCGGTTTGCGGTTGTGTGTTGGTCAATTTTGAAGAAACCCTAAGGTAGGTGGATTTAATCTCATCACCATTTTGATATAACTAGAAGTCTTTAATTTCAAATTAAATTTTTTTTTCTTGAAATTGGTTGTGATTATGATGTGTGAATCTTTTTTAGAACCCATAGTGTGATGCTTTGAGGAATTGAAAAAATGGGGTTTTTTATGCAATGTGCTTAGTTTGGGATTATAAAATTGTGATTTTAAAATTGAAAGGTTGGTTTTTATGTAAAATGAGTTGCAAAAATGGTTTTCAATAAAGTGGTGGTTTTATTTAAATGATATTGGTCATGGATGTCTCATAATGGTGTTTTCAATAAATGTGATTTTATAGAAGGGTTTTGGATTAAAGGGTTTTTAGTTATAATTTATTTATTGTCATGATTGTTGACAATTGTTAGTTATATAATTGGTAATTATTGTTTGGCATGTTATTATAATTTGGAATTTTTAAATTGGCATATTTTTGTAACTTGATGGAGTGTTGTTGGCATGTGGGTTGGATTACGGGGTTAAGCATGGTTAGGAATGATGGATAGTGGGCGCAAATTACCAACATCAAAGGGAAGTGGGCATGAAGTACCACAATAAAAAGTGGATAGGTTCAGAAATGAAGTTACACCATCAAGGGTAACACTGAGCTTAGGTGTGTGTGTGGAACTTGGGTACATGGTTGGGATATGTGCATGGCCATGCCTATTGGACTGAGATTGACATTCTGAAAGGGGATTTGGGTTACTAACATTTTTGGTTTCATTGGTTGGTTTCTTTCCTATAATTGTGTTTTTTTTTGTGAAAAAGTGATTTTTGTAAGGGTGTGTTTGTATTTCTAAAAATTGATGCATTGTTTATTGGTTTTATATAATTGTTTTATATAAACTATGCTAATGGGTTCTGTCCTAGTGGCGTATGTAGGGAAGTCATTTGGGGAAAACCTATGAAGTATTTTTACTCACCCCATGCTTCGAAACTTTGGTGATTTTGAAGATGTGGTATTCTGAGACATAGGAAAGGGTAAATTATCTCCTTCCTTTAGTGGTGAATCATAATGCTTGGGAAATATTGTGGTGCTTGGAGCCTAGAGCTTGGTGTGGATTTGTGGAGTTGTGTCATAGCTTCTTTGAGTTTTTTTGTTTAGTCTTCCACTTAATAATATGATTATGAATTATTGAGGATTGTTTGTATTGGTCTTTTGGTCTTACTATGTTATGAAACATCAGTGTCACACATAATTTAGTTGTCTTCATATTATAATGTTTGATTGGGTGTTTTATTTTAAAAAGGGAAAATTGTTCCCCACTGTTCATGAAGCCCTCGACATTTATTTCCAACTTTTGGAACCTTGGGGATGTCACCTAAGGAAAAGTAGTACCTATTCCTCAACTCAAGCCAATGAGGAGGGGCTGGATGTTATTAGTGGTATCATATTGTTCAGTCCTTGACATACAAGTAAATTCGCTCTTGTTCGGCCTTGGGATTAATTGCTGGTCTTGGAGTTGACATTAATTTTTGGTTTATTCATCAAGTTGGAATAGTATCAAGGAGTAGTATTATGAGAACTTGAAATGTATAACATAAAAGGATTTAGCTAACCCTTTTATTCTGAACTTCAAGTTACCAGGGAATTGGCTACTTAAGTGTTTTAGATACACTTATTGAAGAGTGATCTCATTGTCGTGGGTACAACCAATGGGATGAGCATGGAATGAATAGTAGAAATGTCTCCTCACTAGGATTTCATATTTAATTTGGAATAATGATTTTTGTTTTTTATGTGAATTTTTTGACTTTTGAAACTTTGTATTTTTTTTTCAAATGTGTGATTTTGAAAAAATAAGGGTTGCGGTATTTTAAAAATGGTCGATTTTTAAAACATGATGGATTTTTTTTTTCAAAAATGGTTGAATGTGGGAAATGTTAGATTTTGTAAAGCATGGTTGTGATAGCTGCAATGTAATTGAATTTGAAATTTTAGGACTTCATTTGTTTGAGAGTGAACCTCATGGTTATTCTTATGTTGATAGAAATGGCCCTGAATAGGTGTCGTAGAGATCAACCACTGGATGCTGTGGAAAATGTGGTTGCAACTGAGCCCCAAGTGAACCTGTAGCTAGTTCAGAGCATAGTGAAAGCTTTTTAAAGTATGGAAGGCGGTAATAGAAGAAATTATCGAAGGAATATGGATCACTCTATTATGTTTCAAAAGCAAATTCCACCCATTTTTCAGGGTGATTTGGATCCATAAAGGGTGGAAGCATGGATAAACAAGATGAATCAAATATTTGATTTCCTAGGAACACTAGAAGAGTTAATAGTGAAGCTATAGATGTACATGTTGAAAGATCTTGCACGTCAGTGGTGGAAGTTGGTGGTTCCGGATGGAATAGACCAAGGTATGAAATGGGAGAGTTTTGAGGATTTTATTAATAAACAGTTCTACCCTCATACGTTCAAAATTCAGTGCACAATAGATTTTTTCATTTTGAAGTAGGAGAACCTTTCGGGAATGGAATATTCAGCCAATTTTAAGAGCTTAGTTTGATTTCTTCTTGAGGTTGTGGCTAGTGCATCCTTGATGGTGAAAATATTTGAATAGGGTTTGAGGTAAGAAATTTATTCCCAAATTGTGGTGCTATGTATAAGTGATTATATGGAACTGGTGAATATATCATCAGTGGATAAAAGGGATATATTTGGGGATAAAAGAGGGGGAAGAATGTTGGTACCCATGGGGAACAGTGGGAACTCTAACATAATGATCAAATGAAAGAGGGTCACTTATTTATAGGGTGATAGTATGGATCAGAATCTAATGAAAGGATTGATGAATCTTCCACTGAAGCCTCAGAGTAAGACAATATGTTTTTAGTGTGTTTCAACAGGATCGATGAATCAAGATTTTATGAAACAACCTCAAGCATGTCAAAACTACTAGAAGATGGGGGAATCTTCAACGTTATTGTCGCAATGCTCCGAGGTCGGGTGTTTGTGACACTTCTCAAGGGTCGCAGACATCCTATGCATCAACGAGATAGGGGAAGCAACATTCTCATCGTCAGCAGAGCCGAGTTAGTTATGGATATTCTAGGAGTATCATGACTCCTCCGCAAGGGAAGTTTCAATATGGTAATAAAGAGCAGAATGTGGCAATAAAAGAGCTATTTGGAGCAGAGCAGGTTATAGTGGATGATTATTCAGGACCATACACATTTTGAGGACTGATTATTTTGAATTCTACCTTTATGAAAGTTTTGTTCGATATTGGTTCTTCTCATTATTTCATTGAATCTCATGTTGTTAATTTTTTGGGTTTTGATGTGGAACTGATGCCCTATGTTTTAAAACTTCAAACTCCTTTGGGTCATAAAGAGTGTTGAGCCTTCATGTGTAGAGAATGTGGTATAGTTGTGGATGAGGTTGATCTAAAATGGTAATTCTTAGTGCTTGGGATGGATGTATATGATATAATCAAGGTTATGGATTTGTTGAAAATGTTTAAGTCCTACATTGACTGTTATACATGAACAATTAGTTTTATGATGGGTGATGACATTGAGCATCTCTTTAGAGGAGAGAAGAATGAAAAGGTGGGTGAAATTAGATTATTTTCACTAGTAGTTGAGACAATCTCATATCATTTAGAAGTATTGTATTTTTAATTAATGAATGAGTCCTAGAAAAGCAATTTTCTGGCAGTGGTTTATCAGTTTATGTATGTTTTTCCAAAAAAATTCTCAGAGTTTCCACCCGTGAGAGAAGTGGGGTTTACGATTGATATCCTTCCAGAAACCAATCCTATCAAACTTCTGTATTATTGGGTAGAGAAAGTAGAACTGATGGAATTGAAAGTGTATTTAGAGGAGCTTTAAAAAAAGGGCTCATCCATCCTATCAAGTCTCCATGGGCAGTACCTACTTTTTTTGTTAAAAAAGTTAAAGGAAATCTTAAATGATGTGTTTATTATCATAAGCTTAACTAAGTCATGATAAATAATAGACATCCACTTCCACGCATTGATGACCTATTCGATTAGTTGAGTGGAGCTTAGTGGTTTTCCATGATTAACCTGCAATCAGGATATCATCAGTTACAGGTGCGAAAGGAGGATATTCCTAAAACAACTTTTAGAAGTATATATGTCCATTTTGAGTATGTGGTTATACCTTTTGTCTCATGAATACACTAGCGATGTTCATGGAATTTATGAATATGATATTTTAGAGATATATAGATTCTTTTATGGTGGTATTTGTGGATGATATACAGATATATTCAAGGACAAGGGTAGAGCATGAGCAACATTTATAAGTAGTGTTGGGAATCTTGAGAGATCATTAGTTGTATACCAAATTATCAAAATGTGATTTTTGGATACAAGAAGTTAATTTCCTTGGCCATGTTATTTTTGAGAGAGGTTTTTTAGTGGATCCAAAAAAGATATAGGCTGTTATCTCTTAGCAACTATTGCATAATGTTTTTGATATACAGAGATTACTTAGTCTAGCTGGGTTTTATAAATGCATTGTTCATGAATTCTCATGATTATCTTCAACAATGATAGCTTTAATGAGATATAATGTTCCATTTAAATTGAACAAACAGTTCCCTAAATCTTTTAAAGAGATCAAGGATCATATTGCATTAGTACAAATCTTAGTTTTTCCAGAACAAGGGAAAGGGTACGTGGTGTACTAAAATTCATTGGGATCAGGGTTGGGGTGATTTATAATTAAAGGGGATCATGTTGTTGTGTATGGATGACAACAATTGAGGTTTCATGAGAATAACTACCGAACATAAGATTTGAAGTTAGTGGTAGTGGTGAATGCTTTGAAAATTTGGCGTCATTATCTATTCGGTGAGAAATTCACAGTGTATACTGAGGATAAGATCTTGAAACATATTTTCTCATAGAGTGATTTGAATTTAAGGGAAATGATATGGATGGGGTATCTCTAGATTTTTGACTTTGACTTGATGTACACACTGGGTAAGTTAAATTCAGTGAAATATGTATTAAGTTGAAATTCATATGCTCAAGTGATGAAACAAGCATCAAATTAGTGACAGTTGATGTTGGTTATAACCGTCATGAGGTTGTAATGTGAAGACCAGGGTGATGTAGCCATTTTCTTTTCAGTCTCATTGGTTCATGACTTGATTGGTTTGGTTAAAGAGGAGAATATGTCTAATTCAGAGTGTGTGACTATGAGGTTGGAACTCAATGGTGGAGAGACCATTGAAAGATGAAAGCTAGATGGGAACTCAATGTTGTGTTTTCAAAACTGAATGGTTATACAAGTGAATTTTTAAGAGAAACTTATCAATGATTATTATTATTACAAATGGGATATCCACATGGGAGTTTAGAAAATGATGAAATCATTTAAAACCTAGTTCTAGTGGGGGAGGGGGGGGGGTATAAAAAGGAAAGTGTAAAAGTTTGTATCGAGATGCTTGACTTGTCATCAAGTTAAGGTAGAGAATCAGTAGCCAGAAGGTATGTTGCAGTCTTTACCTATCCCAGTGTGGAAATGGGAGAAAATAATGTTGGAGTTTTCTATAGGTCTTCCAAGAATGGTCAGGAAGAACGATTCCATATGGGTGATAGTGGACTAGCTCATAAATTCCCCCCATTTCATCCCTATTTGTGAATATCATATGGTGTAGGATCTGTCCAAACTCTATATCTTGGAGGTGGAAAAGTGGCATTGATTTCTAGTTTTGATTGTATCAGATAGAGATCCTAGGTTCACATCTCGTTTCTGGAAATCCTTAAAGTAATATTTGGAGAACCAATTAGCAATGAGTATAATGTATCATCCTCAGATAGATGGTCAATCTGATAGGACAATACAAACACTAGAATATATGTTGTAGGTTTGTGTGATGGATTTTAACGGCTCATGGGAGGAGAATTTTTTATTGTTGGAGTTCTCCTAAAATAATAGTTATCATCCCTCCATACATATGGATCCATTTAAATCATTTTATAGGCATCCATGTCATTATCTACTTTTTTGGGTGGAAACAGGTGAGACTTCGATGGTTGGGACGAGCCTTGTCCAAGAAACGAAGGAGAAGATTAAGTTGACCTGGAAAAGAGTAGAGACGACACAGAGTCATCATATGCAGAATATCATCTATGGCCATTGTTGTTCGTAGTGGGTAATCATGTGTTCTTGATAATTTCTACGTGGTTGGAACACCATAAATTTTTAAAGTTAGGAAAGTTATCTCCATGGTATATTAGGCCTTTTGAGATAATTGAGTGGGTTGGAGAGGTGGAATATCAATTGGATTTTCGACCATAGTTTAGTGTGGTGAACAATGTGTTTCATGTTTCATAGTTGAAAATGTAGCAGCCAGACTGACTAAGTGATTCGTTGGGATCATGTTGAGCTATAGACGGATGCTTCTTTGGTGAACGTGCTAGTGCAGTTTTTGGATAGGAAAGTCTTTTGTGGTAAAAACATCAGTCTAGTTTGGGTTTTTTTGGTAAAATGGTCATATTTAGGAGGATACTTGGGAGTGGGAGAAATAGATAGTCAAGAAATGGCCCAATATCTTCTGGAAAAATGATGGTTCTTTACTTTTTGAGGATATAAATTCCAATGGTGGGGAGATTGTAGTACCCCCATTTTGGGTTATGTAACCCTTGGTTATGTATTTTTATGTATATAAAGTGGGTTGGTAATATTTGGGAGAGTTTTAAAGGGGGTTAATAAGGTTTTTATACTTATTGAAGGATGCACGGTTTGAGCACAATTAGTGGAAACTGTGCAGAACCTCTAGGTAACCGTGCATAGTGAGGTAGAGGCAAAGGGGTGGGCGCATGGTTAAGGCACACAATTTACAAACCATACATGTATGAGGCTTGTTTGGAATTGGTTTTTATTATGATGTGAGAAGATTTTTTGGAACCCACAATGTTATGATTTGTGGAGTTGGAAAAAATGGGGGTTTGTTGTGCAATGTGCTTGGCATGGGATTTTAAAATGGTGATTTTAAAATCAATGGGTCGGTTTGTTTTATGTAAAATGAGTTTCCAAAATGGTTTTCAATTAAGTGGGGATTTTATTGAAATGATATTGGTCATGGATGTGGAATAATGACATTTTCAATAAATATGATTTTATTTAAGGGTTTTGGCTTAAATGGGTGTTTGGTTGGAAATTGTTTTCTTGGCTTGATTGTTGATAGATTTTGGTTATATAATATGGTAATTATTATTTGGAATGTTATTTTGACTTGGCATTTGTAAGTTGGATCATTATTGTAACTTGATGGAGTCTTGTTGGCATGGGGGTTTTCTTATAGGGTTAAGCATGGTTGGGAAGGATGGATAGTGGGCATGAATGGACACCATCAAAGGGAATTGGGTGTGAAGTAAAACTATAAAAAGTGGATGGGTTTAGACATGAAGTTCCACCATCAAGGGTAGAAACGAGCTCAAGTCTGTGCATGGAACTTGGTCACATGGATGGAATATCCATGTGGCCACACTAGTTGGAATGAGATTGAAATTATGAAAGGGGATTTGGGTTAATGACATTTTGAGTTTCATTCCTTGGTTTCTTTCCTAGAATTGTTTTGTTTTATAAAAAGGTGATTATGGTAAGGGTGTGTTTGGATTTATGAAAATTGTGGAATTGTTTATTGGTTTTATATAATTGTTTTATATAAATTGTGCTAACATGTTTTATCCTAGTGGCATGCGTAGGGAATTCATTTTGGTAAAACCTACTGAGTATTTCAAATCACCCCTGCCTTTTCACTTTTGTACTTTGGAAGATGTGGTATTTTGGGACATAGGAAAGGGTAAAGCATATACTTCCTTTAGTGGTTCATCACGATTCTTGGGTGGTATTGATGTGCTTGGAGCATGGAGATTGGTGTGGAGTTGTGTCATAACTTATTTGGGTTTTTTTGTTTAGTCTTTGGCTTAGTAATCTGATTATGGATTATTATGGGTTGGTTGTATTAGTCATTTGGTCTTGTTGAGCTGTAAAACATTGGTATCATGCACCATATAGATGTTGTGGTATTGGAACATCTTATTGGGTGTTTTATTTTAAAATGTGAAATCATCCCCCATAGTTTATGAAGCCCTCAGAATTTATTGCCATTCTTTGGAACCTTGGGGTTTTCACCTAAGGATGAGTATCACCTTCACCTAAACTCCAACCAATGATGAGGGGTGGGATGTTATATATGGTATCAACTTGTTCAGTCCTTAATGTATGAGTAAATTTCCTCTTGTTTGACCTTGGGATCAATTTCTGGTCTTAGATTTGACATTCATTCTTGGTTTATTCATTGAGTTGGAATGGTAGTAAGGATTAGGATTTTAGGAACTTAAAATGTATAACATAAAAGGACGTAGTTTACCCTTTTGTGATTAACTTAAAGTTTCCAGGTAATTGGGTACATAAGTGTTTTAGAGACACTTATAGAAGAGTGATCTCATTGTCATGGGTGTAACCAATGGGATGAGAATGGAGTGTATAGTAGAAATGACTTCCCACTATGGTTGTATCTCTCATTTGGCATAATGATTTATGTTTTGGATGTGAATGTTGTGAATTTTGAAAGTATTGAAATTGTTTTCAAATGTTTGATTTTGAAAAATGAATGGTTGTGGTATTTTTGAAATGGTTGATTTTCAAAACATGTTGGATTTGTTTTTAAAAAATGGCTGAATCTGGTAAATATTGTATTTTTTAAAGCATGGTTGTGATAGATGAAATGTAATTAAATTTGAAATTATAAGCCTTTAGTTTTTAGAGAGTGAAACTTATGGTTATTCACGTGTTGATATAAATGGAACCAAATAGGCATCGTATAGACCAACCAGATGATGCTGTGGAAAATGTAGTTGCAACTGAGCCCCCGGTGAACTAGTAGTTAGTTCAGAGCATAGTGAAATCTTTCCAAGCTATGGAAAGTGGGAATAGAAGTGATGAGATGAGGCATGTGGATCACTCGGTTCAGTTTCAAAAGAAAATTCCACCCTTTTTTAGGGTGATTCAGATCCAAAAAGGACAGAAGTATGGATAAGTAGGATGAATCAAATATTTTATTTATTGGGAACACTGTGAGAGTTAAAATTGAATATAGAGATATACGTGTTGTAATATCTTTCACGTTAGTTGTGGGATTTGGTGGTCTAGGACGGAATAAACCAAGGTATGACATGGGAGGGTTTTGAGGAATTGTTTAATAAATAATTATACCCTCATATGTTCAAAATTAAGTGCACAATATATTTCTTCAGTTTGAAGTCGGAGAAACTTTTTGTGATGGAATATGCAGCCAGGTTTATGAACTTAATGCGTTTTTCACCTGAGGTTGCAGATAGTGCATCCTTGAAAGAGTGGATCTTTGAATTGACTTTGAGGTAAGAAATTCATTCACAAATTGCAGTTACATGTATAAGTGATTATATAGAAATAGTGAATATAGAATTAGTGGATGAAAGGGATATCTTGGGGGATATAGGTGGGGGAATCATGTTGGTACCCATGGGGAATAGTGGTAAAACTAACATGGGGATCAAGCGGAAGAGGGACAATTATTTTTAGAGTGGGAGTACGGCTCAGAATCTGAGAGAAGGGTTGGTGAATCTTACTGAAAAGACTCAGAGTAAGTGATGATGTTTCTAGTGTGGTTCTACAGGCCATATAAAGCTGGATTGTATGACACAACCTTGATCATGTCACAACTGCATGTATATGGGGAATCTTCAACATTATTGTCACAATGCTCTGAGTTTGGGTGTTCGTGACAGTCCTCAGGGGTCACATGAATCCTATTCCTTGATGTGATGGGGGCAGAAACATAATACTTGTTAGAAGAGCTGAGTTAGTCATGGTGATTCTAGGATTACCATGACTCCTCAACAAGGGAAGTTTTAACAGGGTAATAAAGAGTAGATTGTGGCAAGAAAACAACTGTTTGGAGCCGACCCTAGTAGCCTAGAGTCATTGGTTATTTTAGTACAATGCCATATATATAAGAGACCAAATTACCAAAGATTTATCAGTTTAGTAGTCTTGAAAAACTATATATATACATGGTTCCCTTATTAAATTGGTAATTAAATATAGAGTATAAGAAAGGAAAATAAACTACTTCCTTGACACTTATTCAAAGATTTTATCTTAATAAACTAGGGAAAGAAAAAAAAGGTGAAATAAAATGATCAATAAGGGTTAAATATATTAGAAATATTAATTAATATTTAGTAACAATAAGGAAAAATAAATATGGAAACGTAAATAACCGAAAAAACATGGCATTTATTCAATAAACAAAGAATAAAAATTCATTCATAGATTTTCTCATAGTAAAAATATCATGGATTATAATAACTGAATACTAAATGAAAAAATAATTAATTATTATATGTAATTTATTTGGAACATGAACCACTATCATTAAGAATTTTCATAATACTATTTAATTCTATGGGTAGAAATCCAACTTATTTTTCTTGGAAACAATTGCGAAGGGTTTATCACCAACTGTTTTGTCTCATGAGACCTGTCGATGCATCGGGGGGATATCTATAACATAAACCCACACATGTCTACATGTCTAAATAATTATTAGAACATTTAATAAAACATTTAATTATTAAAAAATATGAGTTATAAAAATATCCATATTGAGTAAATGATAAAGATTTATCAGTATTTCCCCAGTTAAAATAACATTCAAATTAGGCACCGTATGTAAAAATTGTATACGGGTATGAAAATAATCATATAAATGATAAAAAAATATGTATATTTAATGAAAAAGAATTTGAAATGTAAAATGATCTCAGAGGGGTAGTAGATACACCACATAAAACTGATTAGTTGCACAATACCAAATAAGTCTCAATGAAATGGAAATTGAGATGAAGTCCCATAGCTTATGTCTGAAAATGTTATTCACTTATACTTAATGTCCTTGATAATAAAATTATATTTATTAATTTATTAATTGGGAACCTTTTAAAAACATATTTTATTTATTATAATTTTATTAATTTCATTTATGGCCATTCTGATGAGTTATAATGTCTAATTTTGTTGTTCCAGGAGCATTTGTTTTAAGATTTTATGGTTGGTTCCCCTGTATATAATTATGGGAGTTCTTGTAAAATCGAAGAAAACCTATAGAAGTGGAATGGAATGATATTAATATAATTATAGGATTTTAAATGGTTCTAATATATCATTTTATATATGGTATGAGGATGATTAATTATATAAAACGTTAATGAAAAATGATTATTTTATTTTGGGGGTTTTTATGAAAATCACGAACTCATATAGTTTTATTTAATATTATGTTTATATAATGGTTTTATAACATTAAATAATTTTAAATACTTTTATTATAATCTATTTTAACCATAAAAATTATTTTATGACCATCCTTGAAGGTGGAATTGAAAAATAAAAACTCATCTTTCATGAAGGCGGTGAATCAATACCTCACTGATAATGTTTTCATGTTTAGAATTAAAAGGAGAGGATACGAGATTTGATGATAAATGTTATAATAAAAAAATAAAATTATAGTATATATATGTACTGTAGTTACCATGCCAATTTGGATAGGGGAACTGAGGAGAGGATAAAAATAGAAAATAAATTAAAAGAGAAAGAAGGAGGATTTTACCTCTCAAATATCGTCTCATTGGGGACCTCCTTAAGACACTTGGATTTGGTATTTTGATAATATAAAAATGTTTTGGAAATGGGGAAGAGTCTTGGTAAGGTATTTTGGAAGAATATAATCAATATAAAAGGTTTATAAGGTGTGAGGAGAATGGGTGGTATATATAGTGGGACGAGAGGGGTGTTTTTGATTATTTTATTCATTTGAAAATTATTTTGGCCTAAGACTATCAATAGTGTTGATTAATGTGACTAAGTACAGCAAATAGTGCATGTGAGTTCTAAATAATGGTTTATAATATCATAAATTACACATAAATCTATGTATTTGGCATAAATGTTAAATATCATAAATTATAGTATTTCACTATTCACAAAAATTCAACTATTTTAGAAAAATCCAAAAAATTCACTCCAACCATTTTTTGATGTGAAGATTTTGAAAATGGAATCACTTTTACAAAAATAATTTTCTAAATATGAAAGATTAAATTTTTAATTAAAATCACAATTTATTAAAAAAATACATATTTTAATATTATAACAGATTTTGCGATACTTTGAAAAACTAATTATTGTCTATTAAAATTATCTTATAATTATAATATAATAAAATTTTAATTTATGAATATATTTTATAAAAAATAATTTTTTTAATTAAATCATTATATTAATTAAGTATTTACATTCCTCAAAAATACCAACACTTAATTTATCATTTTTAAAACATTTATTTACTTATTATAAGATATAAAGATATCATATTTTCAGTTATGAGATAAAAAATTTTATTTATAATTTCATAGTTGATGTTATTATTCTAATTTCCACATTACTATTCCTAATAGTTACATTACTATTAAAATGGTCATGTTAATATTTAATAGTATATCACAATTCGTTTTTGCAACGTAAACTGTCAAATAAATTGAATTAATTTAAGAAGATAAAAACTATAAAATCTTGAGGTGTTATATTTTTCCATTCTTAAAAATTTCACCCTAAAAAAGTTTCATGAATATTAGATTCTAAATAGATGAAAGTGGTTTTTCTTTATAACATCCTCAGGTTTCCATGTTGTTTCTTCAATTTTATGGTTTCTCCAAATAACTTTTATCAGTCGAGTCATCCAATTTTCAATACTTTCTTCATAGTGTCAAGAATCTCAACAGGAACTTCACAGTAAGATAGATCAGGTTCCAATTCCATTTCTTCATAGGTGAGCATATGCATTGTGTATGGAATGTAATTCTTTAATAAAGATATGTGGAACACATCATGAAATTTGGAGAGACTTGGTGTAATTTCTAATTGGTACGCTTAAGATATAATTCTTTCTATAATTTCAAATGGTCCAATATACTTGGGGATTAGTTTCTCTTTCTTACTGAACCTTATGACACCCTTCCATTAATATACTTTCAAAAATATATGATCTCCCACTCGAAATTCCAATTCCTTTTTATAGTTGTCAGCATAACTATTTTTCCAACTTTTAGATGCTTTAATATGAGCCTAAATAATATTTACCTTTTTCATTGTCTCTTCAATAATTTTTGGACCTATATGTTTCATTTCACAACTTCATCCCAAAAAATTGTACTATGAAATCTCTTAACATATAACGATTCATATGCCTCCATTTGAATACTTGAATGAAAACTAATATTGTAGGAAAACTCTACCAATGGTAAATACCGATCCCACATAACAAAAAATTTATGTGATCATGATATTAACATGTATTCTAATGTTTTAATAGTACCTTTAAATTTTTCATTAGTTTGAGGGAAATAAGTAATACTCAAATGATTCTCAATATCCAAATCCTTCTGAAGACTCATCCAGAATTTTGATTTAAAATAGGGATCTTGATCTGTCACAATCGATATAGGTGCATCATAAAGTCTTAAAACATCACTTATATAGAGTCTTTCCAGGTTCTCAAGAGGTAAATATTCTCTTATATAAAGAAAATGTTCTGATTTTATAATACTATCAACAATAAACCATATCGCATCATTCCTTCTATGGGTCTTTGGTAATATAGTGATGATGTCCATAGTAATGTTATCCCACTTCCACATAGGAATATGTATAGGTTTCATTAATCCTATAAGAGTTTATATCTCAACCTTAACTTGTTGAGAAACTAGAAATCTTGACACATAATTAGAAAATTTAAGCTTCATATTTTCCCACAAAAAATGATCCTTTTGATCTCTATACATCTTGGTACTACTAGGGTGTATATAGAAACTTGAGCTATGAGAATCATATAATAGTTACATTTTTTTTTCTCAAGTATTGATAGAACACATAACCTCTTTCCAAATTTCATAATTCCATCCTCATACATGAAGTTTACCAATTTCATGTCCTTAATAGCTTTATTTTTCTTTTGAAAATTCTAATCATTAAATTGAGATATTTTTATATTTTACAATAAATATGGTTTCACAATAATTTAAAAAAGAAGTGATGTTTCTCCTACCTTAATAATTCTCATATCTATATTTACTAAATACAAGAACATAGTATCATTCTCAATCATCATTTGGGATATAATTCTATGATCTTTCCTACTTAATTATTTTTATACCTTATTTTCTTTTATTGGGTGTTAGTGTATTGAGAAATTATTATAATTGAGTAAATTGATCCATCGTCTTTTATTTATATTGAGTTATTAATTTGTAAATATTTATTAAAAAATCTAGTGATCCATATATATCTCCCATATTTCACCATAGAGATAGTGTCTCCATATCTTTTGAGCAAAGATTATGGCTTCTAACTAAAGATCATGAGTTGGATAATTTTTTTCATGAATCTTCAATTTCTTTGATACATATGAAATACCTTTATCACTTTTCATAAAGTCACAACCCATCACTTTCTTTGATGCATCACTATATATCAGAAACCCATAATTTTTTAATGGTAGAGTCAAAATTGGAGCATTTAATAATATTCTATTCAAAATTTCAAAACATTCTTCACATTCTTTTTCCAAACAAACTTAATCCATTTACATTTGATCTTGGTTAAAAAGTTATGAAATTTTGGAAAATTTTGAACAAAATAATTATAGTAACCTAATAAACCAATAAAACTGCACACCTTGGTTATGTTTGTTGGTGTACTCCATTATTGGATTGCCTTTCTCTTTATAAGATCAACTAACATTCCATCCTTAGAGATAATATAACAAAGAAAGGAAATTTCCTGAATCTAGAATTCACAATTTCTAAATTTACCATATAATTCTTTCTTTATGAGAGTCTTAAGAAATATCTTCAAGTGATAGTCATGGTATTAATAGATTTTATAATATATCAGAATATCATCAATGAATACCATAAATAAATCATCAAGATATTCCTTGAACATTCTACTCATCAAATCTATAAAAACGAGGGTGAATTTTTCAATATATAATGAATTACTATAAACTTATAATATCCATAACTCATCCAAAAATATTTCTTCATAATATATTGCTTCTTTACTCAAAATTTATGTTACCCAGAATGAAGTTTAGTCTTAAAAAAAACATTAAGCACTGTGCATTTGATCAGATAAATCATCAAATCGAGGTAGAGGACACTTGTTCTTTATTGTTATAGCATTGATTTCTCTATTTTCGATGCATAACATCATGGATCCATCTTTCTTCTTAACAAATAGAATAGGGTATCCCTATGGAGAAACACTAGGGATAACAAGACCCTTATTACTCCACTCATATAGTTTTTTTATTAATCTCCAATAATTCCACAATGGCCATTCTATAAGGATTATTTGATATTGGTCTTTCATTAGGGATTAAATCAATGGTAAAATCAGGTTTACACTCTAGGGGTGTCTAGGTAATTTCTCATAATATACATCAATGTATTCCTAAAAAATTAGTATATCCTCAATTTAAAGATTAATTTCCTCATCCCTTGATATTGGATTCCCTTCATCCAAAAGAATTTCATTCAATAGAGATACTGTGGGTGGATCTATATAAGATTCAAATGATTAATTTTCTTCATTAAAGATAAGTAATTATACATCTTCCTATAAAATTGCAATTTCATTATTATTGAAATATATTTTGACATCATATTTTGTAATCTAGTCCATATCTAGTATTATATCAAAGTGAACTATTAGTTTGGTGATAAGCTCAACAAATAAATCATGTTTATATTCCATAATGGGGACTTATTGAAACATCTTAATTGCAATGATACTTCCTTTATGAGTTTTGAATAAAAAATACCTTTTTAAATCAAAAGGTAAATTTTTAATTTTCATGGAAAAATAGGTAGATATAAAATAGTGTGATGATCCAAAAAAATAAATCATTGGATAAATTTTAATATAGGATTAATGTACCTTCCAACACATCATTGGGTACTTCTACTTTAGCCATAGTAATCACATAAGCTTGTCCATATCCCCTTGTATTATTATATGGTATATTACCCTGAAACTTGGGACATTGGTTTGAATAATGTCCCATTTCATTATAGATAAAGCATTGAACATCATTGATCTTTTTCTTCCCCTTTCATTCATTAGCTCGATGACTCTTTTCTCTATACTTATAACAAACTTTCATGCCTTTCAAGTATTTACTAGGATGCTTCTTTCAATATTTTTTCATAATAGGAATTTCTTTGTTCCCCTATTATTCTTTGATGATCCACCTTTTTCGTGGTTATCAAAAGACCTATTATTCTTTTTATTTCCCTTAAAAATATAGGATCTAGAAAAGTTCTTCTCTATTTTGATGTAACTTAATAATATTTCATCACATGACAAAAATGGTTGAGAATCCAGTGCCCTTCAGAGACATATCTTAAGAGCTTTAAGGAAATGATCAATATTATTTTGGAAATCATGTATGTATTCTATAATAAACCTAGATAATCTTGTTAAGGTAGCTTCATACTATTCCACACTCTCTTCTTCCTTTTTCATTAAGATAAGGAATTTTATCTTCATTTTAGTTTGTTTCACTTGATGGAAATATTTGTTGAAGAATGTTTCTTTAAAAGTTATCCATTCCATGAATTCTATTTCAACTTCCTCCTTAGTATTCTAGATCAACAACCACCATTTATCAACATCTCACTTGAGAAAAAATATGGATAGCACTACCTTTTCCCTTTTATAACATCTATTTCCATAAATATCTTTTCATGGGAATTGATCTAGGGATTATATACCACTAGATCAGTATTCCCACTAAAATATGGGGGTTTTTTCCACATGAAACAATATAACATAGGTGTAGTATAGTTATTCATCATAATCATAGTAAAATTTCTTAATTTTTCCATGATATACTCAACTCATACACCAACTATGTTGACTTTCTCAGTGTGACAATCCCAACATTATTCATGGGCATTGATTCCCTTTATTCCATTAGGCTCCATTAATAAATAATAGAAAAAACTGAGTTAGCTCGTAATCATCATGAGTATTGAGAAAAAAATTAACTATAAGTAATTATTATAATTATCATTTCTATTTAACATCTAGTTCCCAAGGCTTTAACTAAACTTGTTATGATATTAACTGTAACAACCTAGAACCTAGTAGCCACGAGTCATTGGTTATTTTATTACAATGGAATAGATACAAGAGATCACACCACCAAGGATAAATTAGTTTATTATCCTTGAAGAAATAGATACATAAATGGTTACCTTATTACATTGATAATTAAACATATAACATAACAGTGGAAAATAAATTTCTTCCTTGACACTTATTTAAAGATTTCATCTTCATAAACTGGGGAAGAAAAACAAATAGAAGGGTGAGATCAAATTATTAGTAAGGGTTACATATAATAGAAACATGAATCAATAATAATTGAAGCATAATTAATAAGGTTTCATCAACATTGAATAGTAAATTACTAAAAAACACAGTCCATTTAATCAATAAACTGAGAATGAAAATACACCCATAGATTTTTTTCATAGTGAAAATCTCATGGATAGTAATAAATGAATACAGAATAAAGAAAATGATTAATTATTAGATATAATGTATCTATCACATGAACCAATACCGTTAAGACATTTCACAAGATGATTTATGTTTATGGATATAAAACCATTTTATTATTCATGGAAACAAATGCGAAGGGGTTTTCACCAACTATTTTTTCTCATGAGACCCGTTGATGCATCGAGGGGCTATCTATAAATGGAAACCATCTGTGTCTGCTTGTATAAATAATTATTCAAACATAGAATAGTAGTTTTAATTCATGAAAAATATTCCTTATTAAAGTATATTTATTTATTAGAGGATATATATGTATCAATATTTCCCCAGTTAAAATAACATTCAAAGTAAACACCGTATGCAAAAAATGGTATAGGAACAAGACAATAATCATATACATGATATAATAAATATGGATAATTAATGAAATAAAATTTCAAATGTAAAATGATATTATATGGTTATTAGATACACCAACTAAAAATTATTAGGTGCACAATACCAAGTAAGTCTCAATGAAATGGAAATTGAGACAAAGTCCCTTACCTTATGTCCAAAAGCGTTATTCACTTGTACTTTATGTCATGGATAGTAAAATTATATTAATTAATTAATTAATTAATGAAGAAAATTTTCAACATATTTTTTTATTATAATTTTATTAAGTTAATTTATGGTTATTCTTATGAGTTATAGTGTTTAATTTTGTTGTTTGAAGATCATTCATTTCAAGGTTTTATGGTTAGTTCCCTTGTGTATAATTATGAGAGTTCTTATCAAATAGAAGAAAAACTATAGAAGTGAAATGGAATGATATTAATATAATTACAAGATTTTAAATTTTCCTCATATATCATTTGGTTAAATGTCATGAGGATTATTCATTAGATAAAATGTTAATGAAAAAGGATTAGTTTATTTTGGCGGTTTTTATGAACATAATGTACTAGTATCGTTTTATTTAATATTATGTTTATTTAATGGTTACAGAACGTTAAATAATTTTAAATACACATTTTATTATCATTTTAAACCATAAAAATTATTTTGTGACCAGAATTTAAGGCCATAATGAAAAATGAAAAACTTGTTATCCATGAAGGCAGTGAATCGATGCCTTACAGACAATGTTTTCATTTTTAGAATTAAAAGAAGAGGAGAAGAGATTTTATGATAAATATTAGAATTAAAATTATAAAATTACATTATATTTATTATAATAGAATTAAAATTCCACTTTTTATAGGGTAGGTTAGGATAGGGTAAGAAAAGAAAAGAAATTAAAAGAGATAGAAGGAGGATTTTACCTCTCAAATATCGTCTCCTTGGGGACCTCCTTAAGACATTTTTCTTTGTTATTTTGGTAAGACTAGAAGGTATTGAACATGTTAAAGAGGATTTTTAAGGGGTTTTATTTTAATATAAGAAATATCTAATGTTTAGAAGGTGCGACTAGAGGGGGTGGTATTTATAGTGGGAGGAGAGGAGTGTTTTTGATTATTTTATCTATTTTTTTATTATTTTGGATCAAGACTATCAATAATATTGATTATTTTAAATAATTAAATTAAATAGTGAATTTTAGTTCAAAATAATGGTTTCTTACATCATACATGACAAAAAAATTCATGTATTTGGCATAAAATGTTAAATACCATAAATTACTATATTTCACTATTCACAAAATTCAACTATTTCCGAAAAATCATAAAAACTCAACCTAACCATTTTTCAATTTTTAGATTTAAAAAATTGAATCCATTTTATGAAAATAATTTTATAAATATTATAAATTTAATTTTTAATTAAAATCATTATTTATTAAAAATATATCGATTTTAATATTATAATTGATTTTACGACACTTTGAAAAATTAATTATTATCTCATAAAATTATATTATAATCGTAATAAAAAAATATTAATTTATGAATCTATTTTATGAAAATAATTTTTATTTTAAATCATTATATTAATTAAACATTTATATTTTATAAAAGTACCAACATTAGATTTATCATTTTTAGAACATTTATTTACATATTCTATGATATAAATATATCAATTTTTCATTTATGAGATACCTAAATTTAATTTATAATTTCATAGGTGAGGTTATTATTATAATGGAAAGACTACTATTCATAATGGTTACAATACTATTCCAACAGACATGGTAATATTTAATAGCATATCACCATTTTTTTGTAATGTAAAATATTGAATAAATTGAATTTGTTGAAGAAGATAGATTCTGTGAAATCTTGGGGTGTTATAATACTGTGTTTTTTACTCCCATCCTAACTAGTCCTCCATTTCACTTGGGTACCCAATAAACTCTCACATGGTTGATGCATGCATAGGTTTGGGATGAGGCTTAGGATTGCATGATCGATCAGGATGTCCTAGATGTGGTTAGAGATAAGGATGGGGAGAGGATCAATGTAGGTGTGGGTAAAACCACTTTTATTTTATTTGTTTTGGTGTATATATGTAACCAACCTAGTGGGTGATCAACCATTGTATTTGTGGAATGACTATCCGAGATTTTACTACATCAAATTTATTATCACTCTTTTTTATATTTATTACTTCCACTTTCAGTTTGTCATGATGGATGAAATTCAGTTACTTTATATTATATTTTTAACTCCAATATAGGGGTATATCCTCCCCATGATACCTCCTTTGACCCCCACTACTACTCGATAGCTTTTGGAGATCAGGGAGGTGCACTTAATAACACATGGAGAACAGATCCATTTACTATTCATAGAGTGAGATGGGTCGATGAATTAAAAAATTCTAACAGGGCCTTTTTTTTTATTGTTTTGGGATTTGGTATATAGGAGACATAGGTATGTGTTGGAGCTTATAATTTGATCCAAAATAGTGCACCATGAAGACCTTTCCCTATGGAAGACCAATTTACCATGGGTATGGGTTTGTTGTTTTGGAATTTCAATGTCATATTTTCTTGAATTTCAACTTATGTGACACACATGATTTTTTAGAATGATTGTTTCTCAGGGATTTTTGGCTCTTATACCATTGAAAATAAATTGTCTAGAAGTGTTGTTGAACTTTTCTAGTAGATGAAAGATGCATCACTGCATCATATCTAAAACATATGATCCCCATGATATAGTCTATCTAGCATGATTATTTTCACTGAAGACTAAGGCCCTGCTATTAAAAATGACAACAAGTACTCATAATACATTTTCCCATATAATTACTTGTTTACATTCTACTCAGTTTGAATGAAATTCATACACATGTCTTATTTTGATGGAAGGTCATATAGATCATATAGAGATGATGGAGACATGATCCATTTATAAGGGGACGAGAAGTGTCCATGAGGGTTTAGTAAAGAGGAATTTAAATCCTTACAGATGAACCCCTTGGGGGTGAGTATTGTGTAAGTTTGGTTACCTATAGTACCGGTAACAACCTATATGATGTTTTCCCATATATCTTGGATTGTAATTTTACTCAACCAAGCTAGTGGGCGTGGTTTTCCTTAGTACGAATCACCATAGGGAGATTCCAGTTGATGTTTTCATATAAGTTTGGTTATTTAAAGTTTAGTAACAACCTATATGATGTTTTCTAATATATTTTGGAATGAAATTCTATCTAACTGACCCTCTTGTTTGTATTTCATTGGTATAGATCATCTTGGATGATTTCGTTATGTGTATGAACCTAGGTGTGTTTTGATTCTCAAAGGAGTAGTCCTGTGCATGGATTCTTAGTGAGAGTTAGTACCTTGGTAAACTATTTATATAACATGTGATGTCGTTTTGTGGGGAGAACCTTGAGAGGTTTTTTGGAACATGATGAAATGAAAAATTTAATATGGGAGTGTGAATGATATAGGGGAGAGGTGAACCTTGTGAGTTTTGGATTGGGTATGGTGGCATACCAATAGACCTTGAGATATGACTTTGTGTTTAGTGATTCGTGCCTATTGTGATGATCAAAGGAAACCTATGAGAGGGATTCAACTATGTTTTTCATTCCTTTAATGTAGGAGTATAGAGTAGGTGATTTATATTTTTGGATGTGCTATTCGAGTATGGTGTGAGTATGGGTAAATTCTTAAAGCTTTATAATGACACCAATGTATGTGTGGTCTTGTGATAGAACCTCACATCGGCAATGCACCTAATTTTAAAGATGAGTATATAGAAGATCAAGGTATGATGATATTGGAATTCCTTATAGAATGTTTAGTGATTTAGTAATTAGTAATTGATTTGATGATATGGAACTCATTGAGTCCCGAGTCAGGTTTTATGATTGGTCATAGTAAGAGAACATGACCCTTGGGTTCCAATGATATAGAGGTAGTGACACATACTTGTTATGCATGGTGCCATTAAATTGGAAATCAATGGTGGTTGTGTATGGGATGATTATAGATGGTTGTGTTGTAATAATAAATTACCCTATGTGGTAGTGGGAACACCATAAATGTATTGGGTGTAGTGGCGTAACTGATCAAAGTTAGACCTTGATAGAGGTATCAAGGGAAATACGTCGAGTGAGCATGGTTCCAGAGGAGTGACACCCCTGTATTTTAGAAACTATTGTTATTTCACTCAAGGAGAGATATAATAAAATATTTATATTTGGTGGGGGGGGGGGTGTACCAACATCCTTCAGAGCGATAGAATCTGGTTGTGGATAGGATATTTAGAAATTTCTTGGGTAGTGTTCTCATGAGCTAGGAATGTGAAGTAAATTTATGTTCATATTGGACCTTAGTAATGAGTGGGTTTGTCCAAGTCCATCATTTATGTGTGGTGGTAGATGGGGCATGGTACATGATGATCAGGAATTTGATCCATGGATATTACAATAAGTCCACTCCTAAGGTGGAGAGTGTGAGATTAGTCTTGGAAATACAACAATCATGTGAAAACGGCCGTAAAATTATGGGACTAATTATTGGAAAATCATTTTAGATTTTTGATTCTAGTGAGTAAATAGATCTGAGGAAATTTATATTCCTTATTTAATTCAATATATTAATTCATATATAGTTTCAGGTGGAGTCTGAACATGGGTGTTTGTCTCAAGATGGTTGATGAAGATTCAAACCTAAGTGGGTCAGTACTGATAGTATTCCATGGAGGTGTTAATGGATAGTGGATGGTTAAACCATGGAACATATTTGGAATTCATGTAAAATATTCAATGATCATGCATGGATGATTCTAAGATTACCTTGGGGTTTTAGGCTATCTTGATTAGTTTTTTTGGAAGCACATCGACAGTTGGAAGCATGCATTTTGAAGCAGGCCAGTCAGAGGAGTTCTGACTAGTGTTTTTACATAAAATTAGATGCATTGAGTCTAAAATTTCATTGGTTACATTATTTTTGGATACAAGGTTTTTATTTTAATAATTTTATAGGGATTGTTGAGAGAAATTCAACATTCTTGTGTTATGAGTAGATGGTGGATGCTCATTTATTTTGTCCTAGAAGTGAGAATTTTGATTTAGTACTAGCATTATCACATATCGTTGGGTGTAGTAAGTTGGAAATTATTTTGGGCAGGTTATTGGAATGTGGGTGTGGGGTTTCGATAGGAAATTATTATGAATAACATCCCAAAGCATCATAATTTTTAGTTATGGGTTAAATCCTATGGTGAAGATAACCAAAAACTTAATAAATATTTATAAAATTATTTGATTGTGTTTTAGGATGGATGATATGGATTAATAACCTTCCCAATGTTCTATAAATAGTAACAATCGTTGGGTCATGGTTCAGTGGTTTAGGCACCTTAATTTTTGAGGTTGCATTTTAAATGTGCATTTGGGGGTTATGGAGTGGGTGATTATCCACTAAATGAGGCTAATATTCATTGTTAATATACATAATTTTCATGTTATTTGTTATTCATAAACACCATTTTAGTGCATTTTACACTTTGAACATCATTTCACATTATGATTGTAATACCTTCTTAAAATGCACTATTATGTGGTACATTTTTGAACATCATTTAAAGTACCCACTGATTCATCTGATTTTAAGGAATTTAATTATACATATTTTAATTTGATATTTTTGTAAATTGATCTACACTTAAATATGAACATGTTTGATTCAGGGATCAGGGGAGAATTTATGGAGGATGATGGAGATAATTGGAAATGAAAGGAAGCAATTCTGGAGAAGGCAGATTGGACATCATCCCACTGATTAGGCTGTGGGGCCCAACTTACAGGCCCAATTAATCCCAAATTTCGTGTGATGATAGAAGACATGTACAGGAACAAATCACTCTTCAGAAGTTAATGCTAATTCGGCCTCCATGTTGGTCATTTAGGCAGCCCAAGTTAGAGATAAAATTCTGGGCCAGATTCTGCGGCCCAGAAAAACATTCCACCAATTTGATCATATCTCGGAATCCGCAACTCCAAATGAACCAAATTTTGGCGCCGTTGCCGGGGACCAAGTAAGTACCTTAGATCCAAAATAAAAAACCTTCTTTCCTCACCTCCATTCTTCTACTCTCACCCAAGATCTCTTATCTTGTCCCTTTCTCTCTTTCTTTTTTTTGGCGCATGTCCGCCTACACACGCGATTTCTCAAACAGACTAGTTAGGGTGGAAAGTCCTAGGATAGGGGAGTCAAGTGCACCTAAGGTATTGTTTAAATCAGATTCAAATATTCTTGAAACCCCAAAGTCATAACTTGAAACAAGTCCAATGGAGGGTCATCCACAAAATCAAATTGTAAACCCTGGGGGGAATCAAATGGGAAACCAAAACCAAGAAGCTCCAAACTTAGGGAATGTAGTTGATCAAACCATGAACGACTACCTCACTCCAGCTTGGACCAATGCCCCCTCATGCATTAGACACAATTCCATAGGAGACACCAACTACATATTCAAACCCCATGTCCTAAACCACCTTCCAACCTTTCATGGGATGGAGTCAGAAATGCCATACCTTCATGTCAAAGAGTTCAACGACATTGTTGAAACCATGTGTCCCCCACATCAACTAGAATCCGCTAAGATGAGGCTATTTCCTTTTTCATTAAAGGATCGAGCTAAAAATTGGCTAAACAACTTGAGACCTGCATCAATCCACTCTTGGGAACAACTGCAAAGAGAATTCTACAAAAAATACTTCCCTCATCACAAAACAATTGCACTTAAAAAGAGCATCCAAAACTTTTTTGAAAAAGAGGGAGAGTCATTCTATGAAACATGGGAGAGGTTCAAAGACACCCTAAACATGGTTCCACACCATGGGTTTTCCATACCTGAACAAGTGAGAATTTTCTATGAAGGGTTGGGTCCGGGGAACAAACAATTCATTGACATGATGTGTAATGGAACTTTTAAAAACAAGGCCCCAAATGATGCTTACGAGTATCTGGAAAGTCTGGCTGAACAAAACCAAACTTGGGGAACTTCACCTTATTCTGAAAAGCCACAAAGAACCACTGGAATTCATACACTTAGAGAAGAGGAAAGCCTTAGGGCTAAACTCGCAGCACTCTCTAGGAAGGTTGAAGAGATAGACCTTAGGAAAGTCCATGAAATCCAAAATGTAGACCTTGTTTGCACAATTTGTGACAAACATGACCATAAAACAGACAACTGCCCAACCATTCCATCCATCAAGGATGTTCTTCTAGGAGGACCTCCAGCGGAAGTCAATGCCCTAAACTTTTAAAAGCCCCAATACCAAAACACCTTCAATCCTAGGTACAATGACCACCCAGGTTTCCGATGGAAGGATAACCAACAACATAGCCAACCACAAGGGCAAAATCCTTACCCTCAACAGAACTACCAAACCCATAACCAGTTCCAAACCCAACCTATCCAATACCAACAGCCATCGGTCCATTTTCAACAAACCATCCCACCTCCAAAATATCCCCCTGGGATAAACCAACCTACTCAAGCACCAACCCAAACTGTTCCACAAAGCCTACTAGAAAAACTATGCAAACAAATGGAGAGGATGAACTCAGAAGTCTCTTCCCTAAAACAAGAACTTCAAACCATCAAAACAGGAAAGGCACCCATGCCTACTCAGGCGATGCCATCCTCAACTTCAAGGGGAGAGTCAAGTTGTGCTCAAACAACTCATGAACAAATAAAGGCTGTGACTGTTTTAAGAAGTGGGAAATCAATTGAGAAACCTGAACAACTAATTCAGAACCCACTTGAAGATTCAAACTTGGATGAAAATTTAAATGAACCACAAGATCAAACTGAGGAAACTAATAACAATGTGAAAGAAACAACTCTTCAATAAACAACCCCACAACCTGCACCATTTCCCCAACGCATGAGGGGGAAATCCAAGCCTGAACTGAGTGAAACGTTGAGGGAAATATTTTCACAAGTCAAGTTGAACATACCCCTTCTCGATGCCATCCAAACTATACCTTCCTACTCAAAGTACCTTAAGGACTTTTGCACTTTTAAAAGAAAATTTTCACATAAAAACCAAGTCCTTTTGGCTGCTAATGTGAGTACCACCATTCAAGGTACAATTCCTCCTAAGTTGAAAGACCCAGGTTGCCCTTACATCAATGTTGAACTAGGAGAAAGCAAAGTTGTCAAAGCCTTGTGTGACCTAGGTGCTAGTGTCAATCTCATCCCATATGATGTGTACTGCCAGTTAGGCCTAGAAGAACTCCAACCCACATCTGTCACACTTCAACTTGCTGATCGTAGCATTAGGGTTCCAAAGGGGATTTTAAAGGATGTTCCGGTAAAGGTTGAAAACTTCATCTACCCTGCTGATTTCATTGTCCTTGACAACCATCCAAACTTAGGAAATAAGGAACAAACCCCAATCATCCTTGGTCGTCCTTTCCTTGCAACAATCAACTCTGTTATTCGAGTCTGAAATGGGAACATGACCATCACCTTTGGGAACATGAGTCTAGACCTGAACATCTATAATGCATGCTCACAAATATGGGATGACGAGGATATTCATTAAGTAAACATGATAGGAAGCATTGATAATGAATCCATGGAACATCAAGGAATATTTGATGAATTTTTAAGTCAGAATGAGATTGATTTCCTTTGTTCATATGAAGGAAGTTTATCTCCTTGGCTTGAATCATTTTCAAATTGCTCTTATGATGAAGTCTTAGGTCCAACAATCAGTGAAACCTTTCAAGAAACCAATTTCATAGAGACCCCTCTAAATTCCTTCCCTAAATCTGATCAAGCCAATCTAGTAGATGAAACCTCTACATGTGAGGAATCAATCCTATATGAACCTCTAAAAAAAGAAATTGATCTTGATCCAATGTCCCAATCTTCTGCTGAAATTTTGAACCAACCTGATCTTGAATTGAAGGAACTTCCTGCTGCACTAAAGTATGCCTTCCTAGGGGAAAATCAAACACATCCTATTGTCATTTCTTCTTCTCTTGAAGCCAATCATGAGAGGATGCTTCTAGATGTCCTTAAGAAGCATAAGAAAGCCATTGGTTGGACCCTTTCTGATATTCCTGGGATTAGCCCACTTATCGGGACTCATAGGATTGTTCTGGAATCTGATTCAAAGCCATGTCGTCAACCTCAACGGCGACTCAATCCTAATCTCATGGAGGTAGTAAGGAAGGAACTTCTGAAATTGTTGAAAGCTGGTATCATATATCCCATAGCTGAGAGTGAATGGGTGAGCCCAATCCAAGTGGTTCCAAAAAAGGCTGGAATCACAGTGATAACCAATGAGGATGGAAAGATTTTTCCAACAAGGGTGAGTAGTGGATGGAGGGTCTGCATTGACTATAGGAAACTAAACTCATTCACCAAGAAGGACCATTTCCCCTTACCATTCATTGACCAAGTCCTTGAGAGATTGGCATGTCATGCCTTCTACTATTTCTTAGATGGGTACTCGGGGTACAATCAAATTGAGGTCTCCCTAGAGGATCAAGGGAAGACTACATTCACATGTCCTTTCAGTACCTTTGCCTTCAAACGCATGCCCTTTGGGTTATGCAATTCCCCTGGAACCTTCCAGCGGTGCATGATTGGAATCTTCTCAGACATGGTAGGGGATTTTCTTGAGGTCTTCATGGATGACTTCTCTATGTTTGGGGATACTTTTGAGGGATGTCTGCAGAATGTGGAGAAAGTCTTGTCAAGATGTGAAGAAAAAAATCTGGTCCTAAACTGGGAAAAATGCCATTTCATGGTTAAAGAGGGACTTGTTCTAGGCCATCTGGTCTCGAGTAGGGGGATTGAAGTTGATAAAGCAAAGGTTGACATCATTCGTCACCTTCCATCACCCAAAACTGTCAAGGAAGTGAGGTCTTTCTTAGGACATGCTGGTTTCTATAGAAGATTCATCAAGGACTTTAGTTCAATATCCCGTCCCCTTTGTGCTCTCTTAGTAAAGGATGCTCCATTTGTTTGGACAGAAAGCTGTGAGGGTTCATTCTCAACCCTCAAATCCTCTCTCACCTCTCCTCCCATTATGAAATCTCCAAATTGGAACCTTCCTTTTGAACTTATGTGTGATGCCAGTGACTTTGCTGTTGGAGCTGTGTTAGGAAAACGTTGTGATAAAACTCCTTATGTCATTGCTTATGCAAGCAAATCCTTAAATGATGCCCAAATCAACTACACCACCACTGAAAAGGAGTTACTTGCTATTGTGTTTTCCTTAGAGAAGTTTAGGTCCTACCTCTTAGGATCACCCATCACTGTGTTCACTGACCATTCTGCACTAAAATACCTCTTCCAAAAACAAGATGCTAAGGCTAGACTGATTAGGTGCGTCCTTCTCTTACAAGAATTTGACCTCACAATCAAGGATAAAAAGGGAGTTGAAAATGTTGTAGCTGATCAACTCTCTAGGATGGAATTCAAGGACAACTCAAATCACCTTTCTGTGTCTGATTCGTTTCCTGATGAACACTTATACTCTGTGAGTGACTGCCCTTGGTACGCTGACATAGAAAATTTCTTAGTGATAGGAGTCATTCTAAAATTCTCAGGGACTCAAGCTCGAAGGAAATTCCTTTCTAATGTTAGACACTATGTGTTTGATGATCCATACCTCTATAAGTTCTGCCCTGACCAAGTCATTAGGAGGTGTGTTCCAGAATCTGAACAAGAGTCCATCCTTAAATTCTGTCATAGTGAGGCATGTGGAGGTCACTTTTCCTCTAAGAAAACATCTGCTAAGATTCTTCAATGTGGTCTTTTCTGGCCCACCCTCTCAAGGGACTCCTACACATTTTGTCAAAGCTGTCCTAGGTGTCAACAAGTAGGGTCCATCACAAAAAGGAATCAAATGACACTCACTCCCATCTTAGTGGTTGAAATCTTTGACTGTTGGGGAATTGATTTCATGGGTCCCTTCCCAAACTCTCGGGGATACCTCAACATACTCTTAGCTGTTGATTATGTCTCAAAATGGGTTGAGGCCATTCCCAAAAAATCCAATGATCATCAAAATGTGATTAGATTCCTAAAAGAAAACATATTCTCTAGATTTGGAATTCCTAGGGCTATCATAAGTGATCGTGGAACTCATTTTTGCAATCGTCCATTCTCATCACTCATGGAAAATATGGAATTTCTCACAAAGTGTCCACTGCTTACCACCCACAGACCAATGGTCAAGCTGAGTTAGCCAATCGTGAAATTAAGCAAATTCTTGAAAAAACTGTCAACCCCTCTAGGAAAGATTGGTCTGAGAAACTCTTAGATGCTCTTTGGGCCTATAGAACTGCATATAAAACCATTTTAGGAATGTCCCCATATAGGTTGGTTTATGGCAAAGCATGCCATTTGCCAGTGGAGATTGAACATAAGGCCTTTTGGGCAATTAAGAAAATGGATTATGACCTCTCATTGGCCGGAACAAAAAGGAAATTAGATCTAAATGAACTAGAGGAACTAAGGATGGAGGATTATGAAAATTCAAGGATCAATAAAGCTAGAGTTCAAGCCTACCAATCTAGGAATATCAAGGTCAAACATTTTGAACCGGGAAAACTTGTGCTCTTGTATAGTTCAAAACTTCATTTACATCCGGGAAAGTTAAGGTCTAGATGGTCAGGACCTTTCATAGTGCATCATGTATTCCCCCATGGGGCAGTAGAGATTCAAGATCCCACAAGTGGTCACATTTTCAAGGTCAATGGTCCAAGGTTAAAAAAATTCGTTGAATAATTCAATAAACAGGAAATAGATGTTGAGTTAATTGATCCAATCTATGAACCAGGAAAAAATTGATAAATTTGGGATCTATGTCGGGCTAACAACGTTAAACAAAGCGCTGCACGGGAGGCAACCCGTGGTTTTTATGTTTCTAATCTTTCTGAATCATCTTTATTTTTCAAATAATATTACTTAATCATTTTTATATTTAAAAATAAAAAAAATAAACTTTTGAACTGTTCTTCTATTATGAGTATGGATGGGTACGAAAGAGGAGCACCATATTCATCCATGTCACGTGGTGTGATCCTTGAGTAATACCTTACCCAGAAATTTAAAAAGAAGACAATGTATCATCAGTTTATTTTGTTTTTATTATTCAATAGGTTAAAAAAAAGTCCATGCCATAGGCCGTGGGGCAAACCCCGTCACAACCGGCGAAGCCGCGGGGACTCGAACCCGGGACCGAAGGGAGACAGGCGCGCGCGCTTACCACTGACCTGCGTCTTCTTGTGCTACCTTATTCTATAATTTTTATATATATTCTTATATTTTACTTCCTTTATTATATAAATATATATATATATATATTGTTTGTTTTTGTTTGTTTTGTTTTTTCCTTTTTCCACTAGGGAACTTTGCAAGCGACATGGATATCAAAGGAATAAATTCGAGCGGCAAGAACTTCAAACTTCAACCACCAGGTGACTTCATTCCATAATCCTCATTTTCAATTTCCTTTTTAAATTTTTATTCCCTGCCTCTACTCCTTCTAATTTTTCATTTCTTCAAACACTGGGGACAGTGTTGTTTTAAGTTGGGGGGGGGGAGATAAAATTAAAAAAATGCTTTTGTGTCAAAAACAAAAATTGAATGATTTGAAAAAAAAAGTAAATGGAAGGAAAAATTCCTTTAACGTTGAACATGGTAATACACATTGCACACTTTGAAACTGAATATCAAATAATTTGGCATGCCCTGATTCTGATTTTAATCCTTCTATAATTTCATGAGCATAGATTTTGGAAAGTGTGGCTGTCCAATGTGATATTTCATCGTTTATATTTTCATCCAAATAAAAAAAATGCCACAATGCACGTCCTCTAGACTGTGGGGTACTAATTTGAATTTTTGGGGTCCCATAATAAATAGCATAAGATGGTTTTATTTTTATGAATAATATGAGTATTCAAAAAAAAAAAATTTAAAAAATTTATTAAAAAATAAAAAAATAAAAAATAAAAAAAATGCGTGTAGAGCAATGGATTGATAAAATGCGAGGCTTTCGGCACTTGGGGATCGTGACTCCAGAGTTGTCTAGACCTGAGTTTTAAAATCTATCTCTATTTATGGTAATATGACTTTGTTTTTGATTAAGTTAACTCGAGACGATGCCCGAGTATGTGGGTTTCACTTGGTGCCCTAAGGCCTTTGAGTCTGGGAGTCATCGGCAAAGTCTTGCTACATGAGTTAATTTGATTAATTGCAATCTCAATTACTATAGCAATATTGCAAAAAAAAAAATCAAAAAAAAGAGGGATGAGGAATACTCATATTAGGATTAAATGTGATTCCACCTAGCGCTTCCATGATTTCCCCCTTAAATGAAAATGAACCCCCATATCTATTGTGATTCACAACACATCATTACACCTAATTGAGTTGGATGAAGAATGATGATGGATTTGATCAAAGGAATGGGCTTGGGATTGGGATCTGCTTATGAAACTATCTCGTATTAAAATATTTTGATGGGTTTCATGATTGTTTGGTATAAGGTTTTTTGGTGATCATTGTGTATTAAAATGTTTTTAGAAAAGGGAATTTGAATTTCATTTTTGATGAGATATATTTTGCTCGGGACTAGCAAAACTCAAGTTGGGGGGTGTGATTAGCCACTAAATGAGGCTAATATTCATTGTTAATATACATAATTTTCATGTTATTTGTTATTCATAAACACCATTTTAGTGCATTTTACACTTTGAACATCATTTCACATTATGATTGTAATACCTTCTTAAAATGCACTATTATGTGGTACATTTTTGAACATCATTTAAAGTACCCAATGATTCATCTGATTTTAAGGAATTGAATTATACATATTTTAATTTGATATTTTTGTAAATTTATCTACACTTAAATATGAACATGTTTGATTCAGGGATTAGTGGAGAATTCATGGAGGATGATGGAGATATTTGGAAATGAAAGGAAGCAATTCTGGAGAAGGCAGATTGGAAATCAGCCCACTGATTAGGCTGTGGGGACCAACTTACAGGCCCAATTAATCCCAAATATCGTGGGATGATAGAAGAGATGTACAGGAACAAATCACTCTTCATAAGTTAATGCTAATTCGGCCTCCATGTTGGTCATTTAGGCGGCCCAAGTTAGAGATAAAATTCTGGGCCAGATTCTGCGGCCCAGAAACACATTCCACCAATTTGATCATATCTCAGAATACGCAACTCCAAATGGGCCCAAAGTTTACAGGCTGTTAGAAGACATCGGGAGGTCCATTTTCGTCTTCTATGGACCACCCTGATGCGGCCATATAGAAGGTCATCCAAACGCTTCTGTTCGGTGGATGAAATCTGGCTGCCACCTCGGGTCAAATGTGGAAAATTCCAAATTCCACAAACTTTCCACCACCCTAGGCCTACCATACTCAAGTGGGATGACTTGTACTGTTGAAGGATCGACCCAAGGCTCCCAAAATGCCTATTTAAGGCAGTGGTGGTGAAGGATTTGAAGATCTTGGATGCTTTGTTCAATTGTAATGTTATGCTGCATTTTTGTTGCCTCAAATTTGTCTTTCACATGTAAGTTGTTCAATTCACTTTAGTTTCTTAATAAAAGTTCTTCTTCGACTCTTATTCTGTTGTTCTCCATATCACTTTGATACCGTTGGATCAAGGTGTGAATTTATTCACACCAACCCTTGTGAAATTATTCACACAACGGTGGAGTGATCATTTTATTTTTGTTGTTTTCTTTACTTCTCCATTTCCTCCCTCATGAGTCTACTTTCCGCTTCCATTGAAACCATGGGATCAATGGAGGGCTAACCCACTTATGGGTTGATCCAAGGGAGTAGCAAGGGGCTGGATTGGATGTTATTTATCACCTAATTAATATATAATCACTTCTTTAATTGAGATTTTTATTTGATGATTTTTAAACTCCATCGTCCTTGTTGAATTTAAGGCCACACACTTCAAGTACTAATATGATCCTTTACCTTGAAGTGCTCAAAAACTTGATCCTTCAAGTGCATAGGTGATTAGTATTAGAGGGTGTAGGCATTAAATCAGTAAGTGATGATGTTGTTTTATCTCCTTAAATGAACCCATCTCAAATTTAAGAAATTGAAAATCATTAAAAAGAAAATATGTCCAATCCACCCCGAGCAATAACCTAGGATCAACTCATTATTTTAAATTGAATCCACTTAAATCTATTAGATATATTTAAAACCCATCCAAAATTAATCCAAGTTGGCCACTTCATAGCCAAAAATCCATCCCTTAGGTTGTGTATCTTAGGTATCTTCTTAGGTCTCTGTGGAATCGACAACCCAAGCTACACTACAAGGACCGTTCTACCCTTCTTCTCTTGGGTAAATTTGGGCGTGAACCAGTGGGACACAACCATTTGATCAGAATTTGATGAATGAGGTGGGTTAGATGATGTGGTTGGATGACCACTAATACTTCTTAGGGAATATAAGTGTTATGTTGGGGAGTTTTTTATTCCTCATGTTTGTACAATATGTAAAATTCATTTTTAAATTTGAAACATTGAGTTTGGGTCGATTTTAGAATAGGGACCTGAACCACCATTATGAAGGATTGGAGGAATAAATTTCATGTTTTGCGATGCGGTTTAGGATTTGAGAGGCACCCTGGTGGTTTTAGAGGACCTTGGGAGGTCCCAGAGTGGTTTCAACAGCCTAGGATATAGTAAACCACCCTAAAGTTGGTGGATTCCATTGGTTGGATGGTGGGATATATGGGGTGGGAGGAAATTATATTTACCCCAATGTTTAAGATGGGTATCCCATATTTTTTTTCTCCCATGTAGTTGGGAGGGATTCTCCCCTCTCCACACATCTTATCCCTTGGATTAAGGATTTTTTTGGTAATTTCAGTGATGACACTAGTTATGAGCTCCTCTCCTTCCTCCATTATACCTCTTTCCTCCTCTATGATGATTCAGAATTGTTTTTGTTCAGGTTGTAAGTGGTGTTTTTACTAGAGAATGCCGATATCACCAAATTTTGAAGGGGTTTTTATGTATCCCAGGTAGAAGACCTCCCAGGATGATATCCTGGTGTGTCCATTCATCAAATAATCAACGGTATATCACACTATGGAATTATTTAAGGGTTTTGGTTTAAATAGGATTACTTTGGACATTGAAATGGTTTTGGTGATTAGGGATTGGGGCTTGCATTGGTATCAAGAGTCTACTAATGACCTCCCATGACTGGTTGGGCTCATTTTGATGTGATGTGATAGCCCAATGAGTTTTTCATCTATTATTCAATTTTGGGTTTAATTAAATAATTAGTTATTATATATTAATTAGGTTCCTTGTCACGAGTTAAGTCCTCAAGAGGGTGGGTGTAGGTCATATGGGTTTAGAGAATGATTAACGAGTTGTGGCTGAAACTGCTAGCCTATGGAAATAAATGTTATAGGCTTCGATGAGGTAGTTGGTATTATATACCTACCCTTATACCAGGAAATCTCATCCAGAGACAAATTCCCTGACCATTTATTAAAATAAAAGAAAAGTACACAAAGAGAGAAACACAAGCCATGAAAACAACTACATATCATAGAAATCAAGCCCATATCCATAACCATGATCCATTGCTTCATCTGCAGTAGTCGACTCCCACTCTGAGCTGTCATATTGTACCAGGGCCTTGACATACTTCCTTATGAGATTTAACTTTTCCAAATATATGAGCTCGTCAGAGGACTTCATTCCTTTTCCCTTGCTGGAGGAGGACCTAGTAGTCATCAGTTTTCGTATAGAAGAATAATCCTTCCTTTGATTCATCCTTGGCAGAGCAGTCCCAGCTTTCTTATTCCCCAAAAAATTCTTCTTCTCTCGCAAAACAATCTCACTATAAGAGAGCTGGGTTCTTCCACTATTATTCTCCTTTTCACTATCTGAGAGATCCCCCCATTTTCCAGAGGCGTGCACTTCTTGGAAACCATTATTTACTCCTCGCTCTTTCTCAAAATGACTATTAGTATCAATCACTGCAAGATATTTCATGTTTTCCTCACGATGAGAAATCCTAGGATCAACAGAGGGCTCCCTCTCCACTGTCGCTTCCACTTATCCTCCTGTATTAGAGACAACATCCTGCAAGACACCATCTTCAGTCATCTTAGGATCCTCCAGCATCAGCGGAAGCTCCTTAGATTCTAGATTCTCAAACTGGTTGCAGGTCACAGGGGTACCCGTATTCTTAGAACCCAAAGACAAATTGGAAAAAGAATCTTGAGGAATAGGAACCAACTGCATATGGCCTGCCCCATCTACTGTAGTTCGGGACTCAACACCAAGGTCACCTCTCAACCTGTCAAAAACCTACAACACAGTTGGGTTCAAAGACACCTCTACTGCCTTCATAATACAACTAGAACTCGACAAAGAAACAATAAGACCTTGCCTCATCTCCCTCTCAAAATTCCCATAAGAAATATCCTTAAAAAGTTCCAAATTAGTGCAGGAAGCCTCTAAACAAGCTCCCTTTCCAGAGGAATATCCAGCATCGGAACACAATGGAAGTTCCATAGGAGAACCCATATCCCATTTCACATTCCCAGACCCAACCGGAACCGTCCCAAATCCATCCTTCACAATCACCTGGGGTAGCCTCTCATCAACGCCAAAAGAAAAACCACCACTACACTGCGTCTCCACCACCTAAGGGAAGACACCCACCTTGGTATTATAGAAAATGGACTTCAGGTGCCCAAACCATCAGCATACAACACAGTACTTCATCCACAATTCGAATACAACCTCCTACATCCAGCGAAATTCCTTCCCATCGGTAATCCAGACACAACGCAAAGGCTGTTTGGCGACATCAACCTCAACACAGATCCGCAGACGAATTGGATGTGTCATAGACTCAGTCTGTTGACCCGAGCATAAATAACTCCCAATCATATTACCAATGGAACAGAGAATAGATGGATTTTGAAACAAAAACGGAAGTCCAAGGAGACTTACCAAAGTAGAAACCGAAGAGGGAACATTCCGCATGTGAAAATCAAAGCTCCACCAGAATAAAAAGAAGGAAGATTCACCACACCTTCGAGGATCCCTTGACTAAGCAGAAACCAAATCCTCTTCTAAGCCGAAACATACCATTATGTGTCTTCGGTCAAGAAACCTGACAACCGCTCGCTCCTTCAGCTTCTAAGAATCAAAGACAAATTGGGAGAACACTTCAACCGAGGGTGATGGCCTTTTTTGATAAAATGTTTTATTTTTAAGTGGAATGTTTGGGTAGACTATACAAAGTGCCAAGGCCAGGAGGGTCCTTGTCACTTTCTTGATTTCCTTAGTTGTCGACGCTAGAGGCCTTGACTTTGACCTTTACACTGGAGACCTCTAAGATGGGTGGGGGTGGTGGTGTGACTTTAGATGTCTTTCCCTTGTAAGCCACATGTGGAATCTCGAACCATGATTTTATAGGTGGATAAAACCCAATCCATGAAAGATATGTTGGGTGAGAGAACTTACTGAGTGTAACCTTGAGGAATAAGATGGACCATGGGCCATCTCTTGAGTGTTGTAATGTGTGGAAGATCCCATGTAGTGTACCACCCCATACCTGGTTCAATCATAAGTAACTGAAACCAATCGAACACATGATCTCAAGCACACCTCACCACATGGAATATGCAACTAAAAAGTAGTGGGGGCCTGTGATGGTATGGTGGGGAGACTATACCCCCATGATCAAATAATAACATATCATTATATAATAATAGTAAGTAACAAAAATAGTTATAAAAAATAAATAATAGAATAATAATAAATCATCCAAACATAATCAATAAGAGGAAGCGGAATCAATTTCATATAAAAAAATGATGATCATGTTATGGTACTTAAAAAAAGTAAATTCACATGGGATAGAGTGGTAAAAAGATATATAACATGCTATAAAAAATAAAAAAAGGACAAAAAATTCCTCCATTAGAATCATAAAAAGGCTTGGTCGTCTTCTCCCAAACTCTATCCCAGGACAATAAGTCAAATATCCAAAGTTTGACACTTCTTTTTGTCCTTACTTGCAACCACAAGGTCTTTTTGGAAGCCAATAGACAACCCAAATATGGTGTGAGGTATACTCAGTAGGCCACAACCAATGACATATAGAACCATCCAGTTAGTGCATATAAGATAAGTAGTGTACATTTAATAATGAATATAAGATATTAAATAAATAACTAAATAAATAAATAAATAAATAAATAAATAAATAAATAAATAAATAAATAAATAAATAAATAAATAATTAAATCATATTATATGGGGTTCCTCACTGGGCACCCAACCGACACTACCTGCTTCGGCCTAGGCCAGATGTCTCTGAAAAGATGTCACCCTTTATGTAAAATCACACACACATACATATAAAGTTATATATTTATATTCCACATACACATATATACATATATGTTCATATAAATTGATACACAATAATAGTCAAGACCGATGGTGCAAGCATAAGGTGTCCACAATAACTTAGGAGGAGTTTCACGACCTTCATGGAATATGATCATAGAGATATAACTCATCCATTATACAAGAATGAAATAAACAGTGTACCAAACCCTTGAATGTTTCTCATCTTGGTGAACTAATTCTTATTTTTAGAGTAATTGGAATCTTGAGCCCATATAAGGAATTATGTATAATGAACCCACGTATCGCTCCAGGTACACTAATAAACCCATTTCCATAGGAGTCCATCCAAGGTGTCCAAATAAGGACCCATTTTTCAATATCATCATGTTATAAAGAATATCCCTATGAGTCCATCCATGGTGTACAATATCGGGAACCAAGTATCTATCATGGAATACTACAGTAACAATTCTTAATAATCATGACCAAGGTAATCCAATAAGGAACTAGGTATCACTCATGGGAAGAATAAATACATTCTCCCAGTGATCCCATCCATGATGTTTTCTAAAGAACCCACATATCAATCCCAGTGTGCAATAATCAATTACAACTTTTAGTTGTTAATATCGATGAGCCCATCCAAGGCATCGTAAATTGGGACCCTTGTATCACCCACATCTTGGTATAAAGGAAGTATCATAGATAAAATTAAACTCATACCCTTAAAAAATAATTTTTATCATGTTATCCAAGTCATTTAATACGGTTAATTCAATAATAATAAGAGGATTAAGAGACTATACATATGGGCCAAAATTTCCCCTCAGGTAAATTTAAAATTCACCACTATCTTATGAGGAAATTAAATACACCGTAAAAGGGTAGTTGAAAATAAGTCCAAATAATGAGGATCCTAGGAATTTAAGGAAGGAACACCCTTAGGGTGGATCATGTCATGGTGGTCAACCTTCAATGTTATTTCATATGATTATAGGATTGAACTAAGAATGAAAACATAAATTTATTTAATTATTTAAATTTTTAGGAGGTACCTCCAGAAATTCAAGTGTGAGACACAATAGTTCACCATATAAAACATTAATAATTTTTGAAAAAATAACCAGACCAACTACCTTAGGTTTGTAAAAATCTCCTCGTCTATTATCTTTCTTTAAATTGAGCTAGAACAAAATAAATTATAAAAATTGGAAAATTACATGAAAATAGGGCTTATTACCTTAGACTAAAACAATGTTAAATATAGAGGAATAAATTGAGTAAATAAGGAAGAAGAAAAAATATCTTACAAATTTGTATCCAATGCAATTGTCAGTAAATAATTAGAGCTTGAATGGAAGAGAGGGATCAAAGACAAGGTTTTGGTGTGGGTGGAGCTCTTGATGTGGCTACTCCTGGCGAAAAGAGGGGATATGCTAAAATGAGGGGTTCTTCCCCTTTAAAAAATAGTTTATGATATGTTCACAATGTGAATAGAATTCATGTTGTAAATTTATTTGGTTTTCTTTTTCTTATAGGAAAAACCAGGTCACATCATGAATAGGATTCACGGCATGAATTAAATTCACATATTGTAATAAAACTTCATGTGGTATGTCCATAGAAATTCATTTCATGAATTTCACTCATGTCATGAATTAAATTGACATTGCGAATTGGTTCTGTCGTAAGGGTATAAACCCTTTCTACCTTCCTTTCCAAAAAAACTGACTGACCTAAAGGAATGATTACCATGGATTAATCTAAAAGAAAAACTTAATGAGGGTTCAACTGAATTTAAAATAATCCACACCTCTCTAAAAAGTTTTGATGTTACAACATCCCATCCTTATAATAAATCAACCCCATGTTTCCCTTCCAAGGGTGGTAAAATTTCATCTGAGAAAAGTTATGACCACTGAGCATGTACGTTAACCTCTCTCTCCAAGGTCTTATCCTATACATGGCCATGCTGACATAACACCTGTACTAGAGGAACTGAACTTCCTTAGATAACCTTTGTTCTCTAATTAATGATACGTATAGGATTATCCTCAGATGATGCATATATCTCAAACTCTATATCCTCAGGATTAAATTAATGATATGATTAGGAATAATAATGGAAAAGCTGTGATACATGGAATATGTCATGCATAGAATGATACCTTTGAGTTGAATCCAACTGATAGGCTACATACTCGACTCTATCTAAGATCTCGAAAGGCCTAACATATCAAGGTGATAAATTTCCCTATATCCAAATCTATCTATGACCTTGTAACATCCTGACTAGGGTTCCACACATCAGTGCCTCAAGCTGGTCGGTTACAAGACCTCAAGCATGCCTCCCTATCTGATAGAGGCTACCGACTAGTAGCGGGGGTATGATATATCGACATATGGAGACTATAACATCTTTATCAAAGTAGTTAAACATCATAAATAAATAATAAGAACAAATTATATAACCAATAAACAAACCAAACTAGTATCACATGATGACCAAGGTAGGAAATACAATATCCAAAGTAAAATAATAGATATGTCATGCCAAATATGTGTGAAGTGCCAATATAAAAAATCCAAAATAAATTAAGACACTAACTACACCAGAGTGGGTTCTTAATCACATATAGTTTCCTCATCCATGCTCCATCCCAAATCATACATCTAACATAGGTCCTTTGCCGTTATCCTGTCCTATAATCATGAAGTCTATTTGGGTATCAATTAGGATTCCCGAGTAGGATGTGTGTACAACTCATTAGGCCACCACCAACAGATTCTAAAACAATATCTAGTCAATAATAGTGTATACAGTTGTATAAAGAATAAATAAAAGAAATAAAGTAAATTGTTTACATTTATTTAATTACTCTTTATTTAACCAAATAACCTCCCATGTTCCCAAGGATACCCAAACTCTCAATTCCTAGTTTGGACCATATTGGAGTCTAAACCATTTCACATATTCAATTTAACATTTAATATAACACATGGTATTTCATTATCCATTTCATCTCAATTCATTATCATAGATAATTGGAACCATGGTCCAATGACAGGATTTTGGGTCTAGGACACCATGCCTATGACCCCATGGGGATTTGAAACAGCAGTCCATTTCCCACAACTAATTTATCAATCAATCACACATGTGGGTATTTAAAGCAACATTACATGTCCCATACTCATTTATAACTATGGGATTTTGATGTATCTTACCATATCCCACACACATTTATCAATCAATTTACCACTATGGGATTTTGATATAGTAAACTATGTCCCACACATGAATATTACAATCACATATATATCACATACATAACATCATTCAAGGTTAATAAACATTAAGCTTCTCATCACATTTCCAAATAAAAACATCTATTAATTAATTCAACAATTAATTAATCCAAATTAATCATTTTCATAACCACACAATTCCCATTAATTAATTTAACAATTAATTAATTCAATTCAACAATCACAATATCCCCATAATTAATTCAACAATTAATTATTCCAATTTAATCAATTTCATAGTCACAAAAAGTTCCCACTAATTAATTCAGAAATTAATTAATTCAATTTCAACAATATCAAGATCCCCATCATTAATCCAATAATTAATTATTCGAATTCAATCAATTTCATAGTCAAAACAATTCCCCTTAATTAATTCAAAAATTAATTAATCCAATTTCAACAATATCAATATCCACATAATTAATTCAACAATTAATTATTCCAATGCAATAAATTTCATAATCACAACAATTCCAATTAATTAATTAAATAATTAATTAATCCAATTTCATCAATCTCAATATACCCATAATTAATTCAAAAATTAATTATCCCAATTCAACAATTCAATTTCCCCAATTAACCTAAATCGTAGATGCATGGAAATTTGAAAAAATCAATTCAATTATCAATGAAATTCCCCAATCATGGCAATTGAAATTCTCTCAATTCCATATACATAATTAAAATCAAAACTTTGGGATTTGAATAACAGACCACCTACCTCAAATCATTGACCAACACTCACCAACAGAAATTTCCCAAATTGAAATAGATAGGTCAAACCCATGATGAAGAACAAGGTCTTGAATAAAATCTTATAAACATGATTAAATGGATTATGGTAAAAAAATAGATCTAGATATAATAACAATAGTGAATAAAACATTCCTCTTTTATCCAAAAATAGAAGTGTGTGTGAGAGAGAGAGATCTAATTGGGAAGAAACCGCATACCTGATGTGGTTTAGATCCATCAAATGATCTTTGATCCACCAAAAAAAGAGGTCACAAGGGCTTAGAATTCACCTGAGGGCCACAAAAAATGATAGAAAATAATTATGGGTCAGGTCAAGGAATTTGGGGGTATAAGATAGGGGTTTGGGAATTTTTAATAATTTAAAGTGGTTTAAAATCCCGTATGCATGATTAAGGTGCACAGTTTCCCATAACTATGTGCCCTAACTATGAAACTCCCCTAGGTGTGTCACACACTTACTCTTGGGAGGGAACTAAATTTGAAAAACTATGTTCTAGTCAAGTTAATCCCATCTGTTTGGGTTCACACAGTTTTTTGGGTTGGGTGCACGGTTTGGGTAAAACCTCCTCCAACTAGGAAATACCCCTCTTCCCACAAAGATCTACATTTTTTACCCAAACACACCCAAGACAAAACCCATACAAAAGTAATCAAATCAATTAAAATGTGTACATGTAAATGAGATCAAGAAATATCTAGAAAAGGCCGGGATCTTACAATCTATCTACCTTATAACAGCTCTTCCTCGATTTATACTCCCAAACATCTCTAAGATTCTGAGTCAAAAAGATTGAGCCACTAAGCCCATATATCCGATTCTCTCTCCCAGGTTTTCTCTTGAACACGACTATGTTTCTATAATACCCAAACTATCATCATGGTATTTTCCCACAACCACTTATCATTATGATCCAAAACACGTATCAAATTATCCTCAAATGATAAATTAGTCTAAAGATCAATATCATCCACATCGATCATATGAGATGGTTCAAGGTGATACTTATGAAGTTGTGACACATGAAAGAAATCATTAATAGCATTGTACCTTTATGAAAGATCCAATTGTTATGCCACCAGTCCAATTATCTCTACAAGATCAAATAGTGAAACAAACTTGGGTGGAAACTTTCCCTGTCTCTGTATCCTATAGTGACCCAGTCTAGGTGACTCTTGAAGGAATATAAAATTTCCCTCTATAAACAATAGGGGTCATTGATGTTGATTGGAATATGAATTATATCTAGTCTGACCCATAGTCACACACTTCTGAATTAGTTGTACTAGGTCTGACATCTTCTGCACGAGACTTGGTGCCAAAAACTATGACTCAACTGCCTCCATCCAGCATAGAGGTGATCTCTAGGGCCTCCCATAAAGTGCCTCATATGGTTCCATATGTATCATCTCCTGATAATTATTGTTATAGGATAACTCCACCAATTCTAGGTGCGTCTCCCAAGACCCACCAAAGTATATGACTCATGCCCAAAGCATATCCTCAAGAACCTGTATAGTACATTCCAACTACCCATATGTCTATAGGTGTAATTTCATAGTCAATAGGACCTATATACTGATAACCTTCTATAAGACCAGCTAGAAGTGAAAAAGTAAAGAACGAGTCATATTATGAAACAATACTCTATGGAACTTCATGTAAATGAACTATCTTCTGAATGTACATTTATTCCAACCATTCCACTAAGAAAGTCTCCCATATAAGAAATAAATGGGATACCTTTGTCAAATGGTCCACAATAACCCAAATAGAGTCGTTATTTTGAGGATTCATCATGAGTTCCACAAAAAAGTACATGGTAACATCATCCCACTTCCATTTTAGAAATGGAAGTGGCTGTAGTAAACCACGAGATCATTAATTCTTAGCCTTCATCTATTTACAGGTGCAACATTATGTCACAAATCTTGCTATTTCCATTTTCATGACCACCGACCAAAAATTTCTTTGTAGGTCATGGTACATTTTGGTCAAACCTAGATGCACTGCCCACTTTGAGGCATGACATTCATGCATCATCTCCTCATGTATACTCTTAGGAACAACAACCGGATTCCTAAAATAGATGATATCATGATCATATATGCTTCAATATGAAGGTGACCCCCACTTTCTAGGCTTTCCCTCAAGGAAAAACAATCCATATCCTGATAATACCTTTACCTGATACATCTTAAAAGTGTATACCCCATTGAAACTGACATGAGAGTCATATGATCTTGAATCTCTTAAACCACAAAGTGAATCTTATCCAGTAAAGTCGTCATATTTTACTCATCACTAGACTCCTAAACTACCCGAGCCCGAGTTTTACTGCTTAGAGCATCGATTTTTTCCCTTATTCGGAATATATACTAGATCAAAGTAAAAATATTTCATATACTCAACCCATATCCTCTATTGGATATTCAAATATTACTATGAAAAGATATACTTTAGGCTCTTATGTTCAGTATACATAGTAAAATTCTTGGCCAAAATATAATTCCACCAACACTTCAAAGAATAAACTACTATTGCTAACTTGAGTTCATGTGTAAGGTAGTTCTGTTCATGTGTCCTCAACTACCATGATCTATATCCCACAACTAAATCTCCCTGCATTATTAGAGCACCTAGAACAATCCCCAAAGCATCGCAAAACACTAGATACTCCTCACCTAGATCAGGTAGGATCATTATTAGTTCCATTTTCAAATGATTCTTCAACTCCTGGAAGGAAATCTCACATGATTCATTCCATTAAAACTTTACTCCCCTCTTGGTCAAGCATTAAAGTTATGCTACCAAATGGGAAAATTCCTAGATGAACCATGATAATATCCTACCGATCCTAGAAATATAGGGACATAAAAAATGTTCTTGGGTTTCTCCCAAGAAACCACTACCTGAAATTTCTCTGGGTATAAGAACATACCTTCCTCTAAGATGATGTGACCCAAGAATTGTACCTAATCAATATATAACTAACACTTAGAGATCTTGGCGTATAGATGATAATATCTTAGTGTAAATATGATGATGTTCAGATATTGGGAATGATCATCATGAGTCTTAGATTACACCAAGTTTTCATCCAAAAAACACAACCACAAACTGATCTAGGTATGGGTGGAAGATTCTATTCATTAAGTACATAAACAATATTGTAGAGTTCGTTAGCCCAAACAACATCATAATCTCATAAAGGTAATACCTACTTCTGAAGTCAGTACTCAATATATTAGAAGGTTTAACTCTCAACTGATGATACCCTAATCTCAAATAGATCTTGGATAAAACACAATCTCCCCTCAACTAGTCCAAAAGAGCATTGATACATGGAAGTGGATATTGGTTCTTCACTTTAATTTAGTTCAACTTTTGGTGATCAACACATAAGCGCAGAGTCCCATCAACCTTCTTAGATAAAAAGACTAGATAACCCCAAGCCAACGTACTCAAATGGATAAAACCATTATCCCCAAACTCTCCCAACTTATTAATGAGATATTTAATCTCTATTGGTCCCATTCTGTATGGTGGAATAGAAACTATCTCAACCCTCGAAATGAGATCAATTATAAATTCCACATCTATCTCATGTAAAATACCTGAGAAGTCTTTAGGAAACACATTTTGAAACCAATCCACTATGGGTGGAACAACATCCTTATTTACCCCTCCATCATCAAACCAAAAACTAGAAACCTTGGTAGTAAGATCCCACGGTTGCTGGTCAATTGGCCTTGCTCAGCCTGCCTTGATGTCCCAATCTCCACAGTGAGTATATTTTTCACCCTCAGGAGACAAAAATGTCACTCTCATACAGTAAAAATCAATGTGGGATCAGTATTATACCAACTAGTTCATACCCATAACTAGGTAAAATCTCTACATGTCAAGGAAGTAAAGATCCCAATTACAATGATACTCACCAACCTCGAGAGAACACTCTTTGAATAAATAAATTTCTCTCAATCGTACTCCCAAATTAATATATATCATCATAAATGTATTAAAAAACTCCACTTCTAGGTCAAAACATTCATAAGTTTTGTAGATATAAAGGAATCAGAGGCACTAATATCAAATAAGGCACTAGAAAGTGTAGAGTATACATGAATAGTACCTCCAACTATCAATGTTCCATCCTCAATGTCCACTAGTGTAAGATAAAAAACATGTAACTATCCTACCCCTCTCCCCTGTGAAGTATTATGAGTCCCCTAATTTTTACCACTCTGCTTATATGTTTGTACTTTCCCAAAATAACCACATCCACTTCCTATACCACCACATCCAGTAAAACTCCATCAGTTAGACTGATATGGAATTGAAGATCCCATTCCCAGACTCTGGTTTTATCTAGATTCCCCATCATTACCCATCTGATGTGGGTTCCTTCAAAACCTCTATAGATGTCCAATCCTACTATAGCATCAACACTCTATTAGTGGTTGGAGGAACTGTCTATGGAAGTGTCTTGACCTACCCAACGAGTGAAAGGTCACATGAGAAAGGTCTTGTGTAACTGATCCTTCCACCTAGATAATCTTCTTGCTATCCACCTGGTTAACATTATAATAGTGATGCTTTATTTTCTTAGAAGTTTTACATACTGAACATCCAATATAAACCACCTATTCTCTATTGGAACCCCCTTCAGGTTCCCCTCAGATATGAGAGCCTAATTCCCCACTTTCGAAAAATTATTCAGCCTGAAGATATTTTCCCAGGGCTTAATTTCTCATTTATTCCCATCCTGAAACCATTTTTTTGAAGTAGACTCATTGCCTATGAACACCAGAGAAGAGTGATTTAGGTTAATAAAATTTCCAGCATAGTTCATCACATACATTATCCCCCGATTCATTTGCATAAACTCATCCACTCTCACCTTTCAGAGAGTCTTAGGATAAAATTTCTCCAAGAACTTCTCCTAAAATTCCTTCCACTTCATATTTTCTAGTTAACCATCCCAAGTATAGATGTCCCAACAACTCTTTTCTTGACCACGTAACATGTAAGTAGATAATTTTAATCTCTCCCAGCAGAAGTCTCCAAGTGGTCAAGTATAGTCTGGATAAAATCAATCCAAAATCGACTACATCAGGTCCACCCTATATGGTAAATGTTGGAGGGTGCTGCAACTAAAACTCCCTCATTAGATCATACATACTCTTTACAATCTGCCTTAGGTCTCTTTCCATGAACTGTATGCAGTGAGCGAATTTATCTTAAAACTTCTCTTCGATTTCCTTAATCGGCACCACTAGTGATTACCATAGGATCATTTCTAGCCATAAACTCATATCGTCCCATCAATAAGAGTCATCATGGAGGAATATATATATATATATATATATATATATATATATAATTAAAAATAAACATATCAAGACATAGAACCCAATTTAAAAACATTTAACAAGAGAGATTCACATCAAACCTTAATAAATTATTCCCCTGTTCTCCCCACTGCATGGTCAAAACCGAGGTTATATCACTACCCTTAACCATCCTGCATATGGTCCACAGTTAAAATGGGTAAACACATTCTCATTATTCAAGATTCTCATTAGTAACCCATTTATTCACATTTTCTATCATTTTTTACAACTTTAAATTTTATATTAGGCACAATTTTCAATTCAATTTCACAAGTAAGGAAAAACATTTCAAGTTCAACAACTTTCCCTAAACCTGCTTTTCCTGTGTGTGCCTAAAAATGATGCTTGTCATAAAAAATCCATAAATTTTTAAAATGATGCATGTATAACCAAATCTCATTGTAACACCCTGATATTTTATGAGAAGTATATTTTTTTATGTATTATGTTATATGCAAAGGAATCTTTCACTATACACAACACTATCTTGGCTTGCATTACACACAATCGCGACCTTCCTCGATAGCGTGTGTAGTACACAATACCGAGTTTTACTAAACAACGATATATTATAATAATAATATGAACTAGCCATTATGAATAGTATTATCTGAATTTTAAATTTTATAACATTATAAATCATCTTACACATTTTCTAGAATGAGGTATGAAAACAAAATCAGTTTTTTCGGATAAAAGAAGTATTTTTCAAAAAATGCAGTTTTACGGCCTTTTGATGGCGTACACATTTTAAATCTAGTTTTTGACATGTTTATAAGTTCAATTTGACAAAATAAAATTCTTATTTGGAATCAGGATATAAAAATTTACTTTGGATAAATTTTTCATATTATTCTCATAACTTTCATATTTTCATGAATAGTAAAAACACGCTATATTTTAATTAAAAACAACTTTTTTCATCGCAATAATTTATATGGCTAGATTATATTTTTAATTGGTTTTAAATTGTAATTAGAATTTATTTTTACCATTTAATCCAATATTGGTCATTGGAATTAATTTCACTTTGAAATTGGACATAAACAAGTGATGATCTTTTGATAGTTATTGTTTCTTAAAAACAAAATATTTGTTTTGATAACGGGAATTACATTTAAAATTATTTAATGCCACTTCTATGTTTTGAATTTGAAAAAAATAGACATCATTTTTGAATTCAGAATATCAAATATATCTTAGGCTGAACTTTTGGTATTTTTCTGAAAAAACTTCAATTTTTGATGAATAGTGAAAACACTGAGTTTTTGGTTAAAACCGAATTTTTATTTAAATAATCATTTATTTGATTTAAATTTATTTTAGGTCAAAATAGATACATAATACTTATATAAGTTCAATGAAATTAATTGGAATCATTTTATAATAATTTTATATTAATAAAAAATTGTATTGAACTTTTCACCGTCTTTTACCCACCTCCTAGGAGCTTTTGCAATTGTTCATAAAACTTAATTTTACCACTTCTATGAGTTTAATTTTGAAAATATGAGTGACACGTTTAATATAAAGGAGTAAAATGTGGTTCAATTAGATAAAAATAATTTCCGGTGAATAGTAACTTTTTTACTTTTATTTACCACAGTTAAAAGTAAATAGGGTAATTAAGGTTAAAAGAAAATTATAATAATTCAAAATTACCTTAACACTTATCCAGACCTTATTGGATGAGTAATGGCTGACCATGGGCATCCTTGGATCGATTTGGGGACCCCATGGAGCCACTTATGAAAGACAATGACACATTAGATTAATTAATTTAATGTAAAGACACAATTGGCATTAACAAAAATTCTTTAGTAATAAATTTTTATAAGGGGATATATAAATTATCTTTTCGACTATAAATATTCATTGGAAAGCTAAAACTATTTACTACATGTTGGTATTTGTTTTATAATTTTTAGACATCAAATAAATTAAATTATTTATGACACAATAATGATGCAGTATTTACCTCATTAATAAATTATTTAAATAAATAAGATTATAATGATTAAAATTATTTCCAAAACATATCAAATTATGATTGGATGATTTTATTTAGAACATGAGTCATCTTATCTTCATCTTTAATTATTTTTGGAACTTTTGAAACCGAAGATAATTTTATAATAAAATAATATTTTCACACTTTCCAAAGGTGCCCCTCTCCTCCCTTATAAAAGGGCACCTCCTCCCTATCCCCCTCACACCACTTTGAGCCTTCAAGCTCGGCCAAATCCTGCCCATTTCACTTACCCACTTCCTTAGAAACATACTAGAGGTACTGTTCTTCTCAAAAGAACAACTCTAGTGCCCTAAGAGAAAGTTTAAAGGAGGCACTTCGAAGAAGAGGTAATACCTTCTACCGTTTTCTTCAACTTCCATTCTTCTTCTACTCCCTCTTCTTTAGTTGTTTAATTATGAGGTAACAACATAAGTATCCCTCATATAATGATATGTTATTATAAATATGAAACAACCCTATTTCACCTCTTATCCATCCTACAGTAAAAAAAATCACTGCGCGTGCATACGTACGAAATACCGTCTCCACGCCGTGGTGTAATATGTTTTCCACCACCACCATACATGGATGGGTATAATGGTGTAAATAAATAAATATATATGATTATTGTAAAGTGGTATTGATTCTGAATTATTATACATACACTTCAATACAATTCCACGATCATGGGAATGATATCATCGCTCGTGCGTACGTACGGCCTACGGTCTCCACGATGTGATGTGAGTCGTTCTATATGATATTCATTGAATAATGATTATATAAATGAAATGAATGAATGAATATGATATATATTACACTAATAACATTATGTAAATGATGTATCTATATCTTATAAAGAGGAATAAGAATTTATTTGATAAAACACTCATAATAACATAAAGCAATAAACACCCGAATAACAAGTAGCAATGAAATATTACTACTAAGAAGATAAAAATATGACCATATATGATATCATAAAAATGAATATGATTTTGTAGTTAGTAAATTAACATTATTTAAACCATATTACAGGAGGTTCGGATTCATATGAAGCATATTGGACCTAAGGTAAGGGAAAATATCACAATCTCATTTTTATCCAAGATTGTTTGTACTTTGGTATTTACTAGGGTGTATTTTATCATCCACATCCATGTTTCCTCAATATGTAATATTATTTACATACTACTACAATTGTTTAAATCCAATTTTACCCTTCGATTAGTTTTTAGTAAAAGATATGAAAGGAATCTTTTGTCGTTTTTTGTATGAGGTACTTTTTGACTTTTCCGGCCAAAGTACGAGAAGAATGTTTTTTTAACTTATATGGCATGAATGGATTTTTAGAACATTATTTCCATGAAGCTTCCTTTACAAGTTTTCAAGTTTATTTTTAATCAACTTCTTTTAGTTTAAAATTCTATGACATGTTAAGATAGGAAAAATGTTTTTGAAGTAGAAAGGATATTTTCCTCAAGAATGAAGTTCAAGTGTTTTATCAAAATTATTTTCAATATAAGATAAAACAGGGTTCTATTTCTATCCCTATTTTTACATTTATTTGATTTTTTATGATGGAATTAATTTTATGATGTCCTTATATCTTATATGGGTTATATTATGATGGCATGATGTTTAAGAATCCCATTTTTATTACATGGGTTATGCTATAATGTATGATTTATGATTTTGTGGAACAATACGAATGGTTTCATTATGAGATGGGTGGGACATATATCTCCCTCCAATGAATTGGGTAAAGATTTATATCTCATGAGATAGACGTGGCTGGAATGACAAGTTAAACCGGTTCAGTGATACAGGATTGGAACGAGGAGTGAACTCGGTTCAGTAATGGAATTTTTCCTCTATGATGGTCTTGGAAATTAGACTTGAATAATATGAAATGATTTTCTATGATTATGTGTGTATTCCACAAAGTTTCATGTTTTAAGTTATGATTATTTGGGATTACTTTTCATTACTATGATTTATCCCATGACATGATATTATGACCTCTTTTGCAGGTTAAGATTTTTAAAATGTTATGTTCTTATGAATATGATATGACTGATATTTCTTTTGTTTACCCTTACTGAGCATTTGAGCTCACCCTTTTGTATGTTTTATTTTCCCCAGGTTAGGAAGAAGGATATTAGGTAGGATATCCCAAAAAAGGACTCTAGATATGATGAAATAAATGGGAGACAATGTAGTTGATTTTATGAACCAGTTGTTTATGTTTCCCAGTTTATAAAGACACTATACCTATACGGTAATTTAATGGTTTTGTTATATGTTTTAATAAGTATGCTTCAACTCTGGAGTAATAACAATGTATGTAAAGTATGGGTCGTTATAGTTGGTATCATAGGAAAGGTATAGTCAACCTTTGGAAACTAGGATGTGAAAGCCTTAGTAAGAACCCTAAGGATAAGTCTAAGCATAGAACACAATCTTAGTGTTTTAGAAATGGCCATGAACAACCTATGATAAGAACTTAAGTGTGAAATTTTATTCTTGATTATGTGGTTTTCCTATTATTATTAGTGTTTCTCACACTATGATTCTTGGTTTTAGTCAATGGATGGAACCCTAAGGAACCATGTTAATGCTGAATGCGATGGGAAATGCAATGATTGTACCCCTGAGAAACCAAATGTTATGGGAGATAGAATGCAAAATCTTGTAGCCATGATCACAAAACTTTCTCAAGCTATGAACCATGTAGGAATTCCAAACGAGAAAAGGAAGGAGCAACATTCTGTTTAATCCTTCATGAGGCAGCGTCCAACTTCATTCAGCAGGTCTCCTGATACATTAGTAGCTGAACAATGGATTAGTACCACTGAAAAGATATTTTCAGTTCTACAATGTTCTGAACATGAAAAATTCATCTTAGCAGTGCATCTTTTGGAAGGTGATGCTGATCAATGGTGGAATCTTATCAAGAATACAAGTCAAAGAGATGAAATTGAGTCCATGGAATGGGATGAGTTCAAGAACTTATTTTTCAATAAGTACTTCCCTCGTATTCTTCGAACAAAGATAGAGAAGGAGTTTCTTGAACTGAAGCAAAAGGATGATGAATTGGTTGGTACCTACGAAGCTAATTTTACAAGACTTGCAAGGTACGCTTCCAGAATTATTATCCAACCTGAGAGTAAAATTGATCGATTCTTTGGTGTCTTAAAACCAAGTCTTAGAAGGGAATTATCTATAAGGGACTTCAATAGCTTCGAGGAAATTCTTCGATGTGATCTCAAGGTTGAGATGGAGATTGGAGTAACCCATCAGTTATATGGGTTTGATAAGAAGAGGAAAATGGAATTCAAATGAAAATCTAAAGACCACACTAAAAAGAAGATGAGTTTTCCTTTATGCTCAAATGGTGGAAAGAAACATGGAGGGAATTGTCTTAAAGGGACAAGAAAATGTTTTAAGTATGGAACAGAAGGTCATCGGGTAGTTGAATGTCGAAATAATAGGAAGAAGATGTCTAATGATGCGAACAAAGAAAGGGATACACAGAATGAACCTCCTACACTTCAATGTTTCAAGTGCAAAGAGATGGGGCATTATGCCAATCAATTCCCAAATCCAAGGGTTTTTGATGATGATCGACATCAACAAACTCTTAAGGCCAAAGACAAAGGAAAGTCACATGCAATTACTATCGGCGATGTGGAGTACAATAAAGAAGTGGTGAAAGGTACACTTACCATCCACTCTAAAGTATAAAATGTTTTATTTGATTCTAGATCCACCCACTCTTTTATTTCTGAAGAATTTTCTAAGGGTATCACCGTATTACCTCAAAAATTAGATGTTGAGTTAGCTATGACAACTTCTAATGGCACAATGGTCGCATCAAAAGTTTATAATTCTTCTTCGATTGAAGTTTGTGGAAAAGTTCTTCCTACAAATCTTGTGATCCTTCCTATTTTGGAAATTTATGTGATTCTTGGCATGAATTGGATTTCTTTATACGGAGCTCATATCAATTTCCAAAGAAGGGAAATCACATTTAATATTCCAGATCAATCTATGATTGTCTGTCGATGCATTGATGAATATAAACATCCAGAGGAAATTTCTTCCATCTTATGGGTCTTGATTCCAATAAATTAAGGTTATTTATCTCAAATGGTTGGTGAGAAACTCACGATTAAGAATATGTCCATTTTATGGGAGTTTGATGATGTCTTTTCGGAAATATTGTTGGGTCTTCCACCAAATCGTGAAGTTGAGTTTTCAATAGAACTCATACCGGGTGCTTTTCCTATTTCAAAGACACCTTATAGAATTGCCCCAATTGAGTTGCAGGAATTGAAGAAGCAACTCGAAGTGAATCTTGATAAAGGATTCATACACCCTAGTGCGTCACCTTGGGGAGCACCTGTTCTGTTTGTTAAGAAGAAAGATGGATCAATGAGACTCTGAATTGATTATCGAGAACTTAATAAGATCACGATCAAGAACAATTATCCTCTCCCACACATTGATGACTGATTTGACCAATTATGTGGAGCTCAATACTTTTCCAAGATTTATCTTTGTTCAAGGTATAATCAATTAAGTGTCAAAAGGGAGGATATACCAAAGACAGATTTCCGTACAAGGTATGGACACTATGAATTTATAGTGATGTCATTTGGTCTTACTAATGCCCCTGCTATCTTTATGGATATGATGAATAGAGTCCTTAGAGACTATCTTGATTAGTTTGTGGTAGTCTTTATAGATGATATTCTTGTCTATTCAAAGAGAATTGAAGAACATGAAGATCACTTGAGAATTGTATTGAAGACCCTGAGAAAGGAGAAGCTTTATGCCAAATTTACCAAGTGTGAATTTTGGCTTCAAAAAGTTTCATTTTTGGGTCACATAATCTCAAAAGAGGGGATATCTGTAGATCCAGCAAAAACAGAGGTTACCGAAAGATGGCCGAGACCAACAACAATAACTGAGATCCGAGGTTTTCTTGGTTTGGCTGGATATTATCGACATTTTGTGAATGATTTTTCACAATTATCTAATCCACTCACCAGGTTGACTCAAAAAGGAGTTATGTTCGTGTGGACGAAGGAGTGTGAAGAAAATTTCAAGGAATTGAAAAGAAGGTTATCTAGTGCACCTGTGCTCACAATGCCCTATAGTGGAGAAAGGTTTGTGATCTACAGTGACACATCCAAGAAGGGATTGGGGTGTGTTCTCATGAAAAACGATATGGTGATAGCTTATGCCTCACGACAGTTGAAAATCCATGAGCAAAATTACCCAACTCATGATTTGGAGTTAGCTACGGTAATCTTTTCATTAAAGATTTGGAGGCATTATCTTTATGGTGAAAGGTGTGATATTTATACTGATCACAAAAGTTTAAAGTATATTTTCACACAAAAGGAGCTGAATATGTGCCAAAGAAGATGGTTGGGGCTGATTAAGTATTATGACTGCTCAATTCATTACCACCATGGGAAAGCAAACAAGGTGGCAGAAGCATTAAGTCGATAAGACCATGCTAGCTTATCCATGATGAGGATCACAAAAGATCCGATATTTATGGATTTACAAAGGATGGATCTTGGAATTATAATGGAAGGGGAAAAATATTATCTTTCTCAAATTAATGTTCAACGATGTATACATGTGAAGATTAAATAGGCACAAAAAGAAGATGTAGAGTTACAAAAGAAGGTGAGAAATGTTCCTGAATTCAACCTTGATTGTGATGGGATAATAAGGTTCAGGGATCGGGTTTGTGTTCCTCCAATCCCCGAATTAAAGAAGGATTTGCTGGATGAAGCTCATAGTTCTTCATTCTCTATTCATCCTGGAAGCATGAAGATGTATAGGGACCTGAAAGAGTACTTCTGGTGAGATGGCATGAAAAGAGATGTTGCTGAATATGTCTCTCGATGCTTGGTTTGTCAGCAAGTTAAAGATGAGAGACAGAAGTCTAAGGGGATGTTACAACCATTACCCATACCCGAATGGAAATGGGAAAACATCCCTATGGACTTTGTCACCAGACTTCCTAAAACATCCAAAAGCAATAATGCTATCTGGGTTATAGTTGATCGTCTTACGAAGTCGGTACACTTCATTGCTATTAGGGAAGATTTCTCTCTGGACCAGCTTTCCAGGATATATGTAAAGGAAGTGGTAAGATTGCATGGAGTACCACTTTCCATTATATCTGATCGGGATCCGAGGTTTACCTTGAAGTTTTGGCGAAGTCTTCAGCATACTCTAGATACAGAGTTGAGTTTCAGCACTGCTTATCATCCTCAAACAGACGGTCAGTCTGAGAGGACAATTCAAACTCTAGAAGACATGTTAAGAGCTTTCTCTATGGATTTCAAAGGTGGTTGGGATCAACACCTACCTTTGGGGGAATTTTCCTATAATAATAGCTTTCACTCCAGTATTTAGATGTCTCCTTATGAAGCTCTCTACCAAAAAGAAATGCAGAACTCCAACTTTCTGGGATGAAGTTAGGGAAAGAAAGCTATTAGGAATTGATATTGTTGATGAGATGGCAGAAAAAGTCCGATCTATTCAACAACACATAAGAGCAGCTCAGAGTTGACAAAAAAGTTATGCTGACAACTGAAGAAAAGACCTAGAGTTTGAAGTGGGTGATAAAGTGTTCTTACAAATATCTCCTTGGAAGAGAGTAATGAGATTTGGGAAGAAGGGAAAGCTGGGCCCTAGGTATATCGGTCCTTTCGAAATACTGGATCTTGTTGGGAAGGTAGCTTATTGATTGGTTCTTCCACTGAATCTCTCTAAAGTTTATGATGTGTTCCACGTATATTTCCTGAGAAAGTACATACCTGATCCTTCACATGTATTAAGCTCAGAAGTTGTACCGCTGGAGCAAGATCTTTCTTATAAAGAACAACCGATAGAGATTCTGGATCATAGTGAAAAAGTTCTACGGAACAAGACCACTCGCTTGGTGAAAGTTTTATAGAGGAACCACCAATTAGAAGAAGCTACATGGGAGCTTGAGGATACGATGAGGGAGGGATATCCTCATCTGTTTGTTACGAAGTGACGAATTTTGAGTGTGAAATTCATTTTAAGGGGGGTAGAATGTAACACCCTGATATTTTATGAGAATTATATTTTTTTATGTATTATGTCATACACAAAGGAATCTTTTACTTCACACAACACTATCTTGGATTGCGTTACACACAATCACGACCTTCCTCGATAGCGTGTGTAGTACACAATAACAAGTTTTACTAAACAACGATATATTATTATAATATTATGAACTAGCTGTTATGAATAGTATTAAATAAATTTTAAATTTTATAACATTATAAATCATCTTACACATTTTCTAGAATGAGGTATGAAAAAATCAGTTTTTCGGATAAAAGAAGTATTTTTCAAAAAATGCAGTTTTACCGCCTTTTGATGGTGCACACATTTTAAATCTAGTTTTTGACATGTTTATAAGTTCAATTTGAAAAAATAAAATTCTTATTTGGAATAAGGATATAAAAATTTACTTTGCATAAAATTTTCATATTATTCTGGTAACTTCCATATTTTGATGAATAGTAAAAACACGCTATATTTTAATTAAAAACAAATTTTTTCATCGCAATAATTTATATGGCTAGATTATCCTCTTAATTGGTTTTAATGTGTAATTAGAATATATTTTTACCATTTAATCCAATGTTGGTCATTGGAATTAATTTTACTTTGAAATTGGACATAAACAAGTGATGATCTTTTGATAGTTATTGTTTCTTAAAAACACGCTATTTGTTTTGATAATGGGAATTACATTTAAAATTAATTAATGTCACTTCTATGTTTTGAATTTGGAAAAAATATACATCATTTTTGAATTCAGAATATCAAATATAGCTTTTTCTGAATTTTTGGTATTTTTCTGAAAAAACTTCAATTTTTGATGAATAGTGAAAACACTGAGTTTTTGGTTAAAACCGACTTTTTATTTAAATAATAATTTATTTGATTTAAATTTATTTTAGGTCAAAATAGATACATAATACTTATATAAGTTCAATGAAATTAATTGAAATCATTTTATAATTATTTTAGATTTATAAAAAATTGTATTGAACTTTTCACCGTCTTTTACCCACCTCCTAAGAGTTTTTGCAATTGTTCATAAAACTTAATTTTACCACTTTTGTGAGTTGAATTTCAAAAATCCGAGGGACACGGTTAATATCAAGGAGTAAAATGTGGTTCAATTAGATAAAAATAATTTTTGGTGAATAGTAACTTTTTTACTTTTATTTACCACAATTAAAAGTAAATAGGGTAATTCAAGGTTAAAAGAAAATTATAATAATTCAAAATTACCTTAACACTTGTCCAAACCTTATTAGATGATTAATGGCCGACCATGGGCATCCTTGGGTTGATTTTGGGACCCCAGGGAGCCACTTATGAAAGACAATGACACATTAGATTAATTAATTTAATGTAAAGACAAAATTGGCATTAAAAAAAATTATTTAGTAATTAATTTTTATAAGGGGCTATATAAATTATCTTTTCGACTATAAATATTCATTGGAAAGATAAAAATATTTCCTAAATTTTTGGTATTTGTTTTATAATTTTTAGACAACAATTAAATTAAATTATTTATGAAACAATAATGATGCATTATTTACCTCATTAATAAATGATTTAAATAAATTAGATTATAATGATTAAAATATTTTCCAAAACATGTCCAATTCTGATTGGATGATTTTATTTTGACCATGAGTCATCTTATCTTCATATTTAATGATTTTTTTACCATTTGAAACTGAAGATAAGTTTATAATAAAATAATATTTTCACACTTTCTAAAGGTGCCCCTCTCCTTCCTTATAAAAGGGCACCACCTCCCTCTCCTCCTCACACCACTTTGAGCCTTCAATCTCGGCCAGAACCTGCCCATTTAACTTCCCCACTTCTTTATAAACCTACTAGAGGTACTGGTCTTCTAAAAAGACCAACTCTAGTGCCCTAAGAGAAATTTTAAAGGAGGCACTTCGAAGAAGAGGTAATACCTTCTACCGTTTTCTTCAAGTTACATTCTTCTTCTACTCCCTCTTCTTTAGTTGTTTCATTATGAGGTAATAAAATCAGTATCCCTCATATACTGATATGTTATTTTAAATATGAAACAACCCTATTTCACCTCTTATCCATCCTACGGTAAACAAAATCACCGTGCGTGCGTACGTACGGAATACCGTCTCCACACCGTGGTGTAATATGTTTTCCACCACCACCTTACATGGATGGGTATAATGGTGTAAATAAATAACTATATATGATTATTGTAAAGTGGTATTGATTCTGAAATATTATACATACACTTCAATACAATTCCACGATCATGGGAACAATATCATCGCTCGTGCGTACGTACAGCCTACCGTCTCCACGATGTGATGCGACTCGTTCTATATGATCTTCATTGAATAATGATTATATAAATTAAATTAATGAATGAATATGATATATATTACACTAATATCATTCTGTAAATGATGTATCTATATCCAATAAATAGGAATTAGAATTTATTCGACAAAACACGCATAAGAACATAAAGCAATAAACACCCGAATAACAAGTAGCAATGAAATATTACTACTAAGAAGATACAAATATGACCATATATGATATCATAACAATGAATATGATTCTGTAATAAGTCAATTAACATTATTTAAACCATATTACAGGAGGTTCAGATTCATACGAAACATATCGGACCTAAGGTAAGGGAAAATCTCACAATCTCATTTTTATCCGAGATTGTTTGTACTTTGGTATTTACTGGGGTGTATTTTATCATCCACATCCATGTTTCCTCAATATGTAATATTATTTCCATCCTCATACAATTGTTTAAATACAATTTTACCCTTTGGTGAGTTTTTAGTAAAATATATCAAAGGAATCTTTTGTCATTTTTCGTACGAGGTACTTTTTGACTTTTCCTACCGAAGTACGAGAAGAATGTTTTTTTAACTTATACGGCATGAATGTATTTTTAGAAAATTATTTAAAAGAAGCTTCCTTTACAAGTTTTCAATTTTATTTTTAATCAACTTCTTTTAGTTTAATATTGTATGACATGTTAAGAAAGGGAAAATGTTTTTGAAGTAGAAAGGATATTTTCCTTAAGAATGGAGTTCAAGTGTTTTATCAAAATTATTTTCCATCTAAGATAAAATAGCGTTCTATTTCTATCACTTTTTTTACATTGATTTGATTGTTTTATGATGGAATTAATTTTCTGAAGTCCTTTTATCTTTTATGGGTTATGTTATGATGGCATGATGTTTAAGAATCCCATTTTTATTACATGGGTTATGCTATGATGTATGATTTATGATTTTGTGGCACACATATAAATGGTTTCATTATGAGATGGGTGAGACCTATATCTCCCTCCAATGCATTGGGTAAAGATTTATATCTCATGAGATAGACATAGCTAGAATGACAAGTTAAACCGGTTCAGTGATACAGGACTGTAACGAGGAGTAAACTCTGTTCAGTAATGGACTTTGTCCTCTATGATGGTCTTGGAAATGAGCCTTGACTAATATGAAATGATTTTATATGATTATGTGTGTATGCCAAAAAGTTTAATGTTTTAAGTTATGATTATTTGGGATTACTTTTCATTACTATGATTTATCCCATGACATGATATTATGACCTCTTTTACAGGTTAAGATTTTCAAAATGTTATGTTTTCTTTTTCCCAGGTCAAGAAGAAGGATATTAAGTAGGATATTCCAAAAATGGACTCTAGATATGATGAAATAAATGGGAGACAATGTAGTTGATTTTATGAACCAGTTGTTTATGTTTCCTAGTTTCTAAAGACACTATACCTATATGATCCTTTCATGGTTTTGTTATATGTTGTAATAAGTATTCTTCAACTCTAAAGTAATAACAATGTTTGTAAATTATGGGTCGTTATACTCATTCCATACTAGGCCACAAGTTAAATATCACAAAAACTGAAAAACAATAATCACATCACACAACAAGTGCATCACTTGAGGTGAAATATCATCCAATTATAACTACATACATCAATAAAAATAATCCCACCTTGGGTACTTGGATTTTACCCTCGTACATGGGTTAAATACTCCTATGCATGATCTCTTAACCAAGGCATGACTCATCCTATTATCCTATCTACCTTTACCAAATGGTAAGACAAAATAAAAGAAAAGAAACTACCTATGATACCACTTTGTAATGTTCCGACCTAGGTTCCACACACTGGTGCCCTGAGCCAGTTGGTTACATGAACTCAAGAAGGCCTCCATATATGCAAGAGGTTACCAAATAGTAGATATGGTCTAATATATCAACATGGGGAGACAATAACCTCTTTATTAAAGCAATGGAATAGTGAAAATAAATAAGTATAAAAAATTATATAACCAATAACCAAAGAAAAACTATATCACATGATAAACAAGATAAGAAATAAAATATCCAAACTAAAATAGTAGATTTGTGATGCCAAATACTTTTCAAGTGCCTATATGAAATACCCAAAATAAATAAATACATTGACTACTCTTGAGTGGGTCCTGAATCAAATCTATTTCCCTCATCCATTCTCCATCCCATATCATTCATATAGCACAACAACTTTTCAATTATCCTATCCTGCAAGCATGAAGTCTATTCTGGTACCGATCAGGTAGCCTGAGTAGGGTGTGAGTAAAACTTGGTAGGACACCACCAACAATGTATAAAACAATATCTAGTTAATAAAAGTGTATGTAATTTTATATAGAATAAATAAAATCAATAAAGTAAACAATTAACATTTATTAAATTTCTCTTTATTTAATCACATAAACCCTAGGTTCTTGAGGACACCCGGACTCTCAATACCCGCTTCGACTCATGTTGGAGTCTGGACCATATCACATATTCAATTAAAAATTTAATATAACACATGTGATTTCATTATCAATTTCCTATCAATTCATTATCACAGACAATTGGAAGCATGGTCCCATGCCAACATTTTGGGTCTAGGTTTCCATGTCTAGGACCCTGTGGGTATTTAAAGTAGTAGTCTGTCACCAACAACTAATTTATCAATAAATCACACAAGTGGGATTTTGAAGCAGAAATCCATGTCCCACACTCATTTATCTCTATGGGATTTTGATGTAGCAGACCATGTCCCCCACATGTTTATCAATTAATTTCTCACTATGGGATTTTCATGTAGTAGACCGTGCCCCACAAATGAATATCATAATCACATATATATCACATCATTCAATGTTAATCAACATTAACCTTCTCATCACATTTCACAATCCAAACATCTATTAATTAATTAAATAATTAATTAATCCAGATAAATCAATTGCATAATCACATAATTCCCATTAATTAATTAAAAAATTAATTATTCCAATTCAATCAATTACATATTCAAAATAATTACCATTAATTAATTAAATAATTAATTAATAAAATTTCAATTCTCTCAATATCCAAATAATGAATTCAACTATTAATTATTCTAATTAAATTAATTTCATAGTCACAATGATTTCTATTAATTAATTAATCAATTAATTAATCCAATTTTAACATTATAAATATCCCCATAATGAATTTTACAATTAATTATTCCAATTTAATCAATTTCATAATAAAAAATCCAATTAATCAATTCATAATTTAATTAAACCAATTTAAGCATCTCAATATCTCCAAAATTAATTCAATAATTAATTATTCCAATTCAACCATTCAATTTCCCCAATTAACCTACATCATTAACACATGGAAATTAAAACAAATCAATTAAATTAGTAATGAAAATTTCCAATCATGGAAATTGAAACGTTCACAATTACATACATGTAATTAAAATCATGACTTTGGTATTTGAATAATATACCACCTACCTAAAATTGTTTACCAACTATCTCTAATGTAAATTCCCCAAATTGAAATGGATATGTCAAACCCATGACAAAGAACAAGATCTTGAATCAAATCCTAGAAACAATATTTAATGCTTCAAGATCCAAAAAAACCAAGATTTTACTCTAACACCATCATTGGATAAAACATACCTCTTTTATTTGGAAGGAGGACTAGGAGTGAGAGAGATCTAATCAGGAAGAAACCACATATCCATAGAGGCGTAGATCCGTCAATGGATCTTCAATCCACAAAAAAAGGAGGCCGTAAGGGCTTGGAATCTATCTAAGAGCCTCCAAAAATGATAGAAAATGATTATGGTTTTCTCTTGGGAATTTGGGGGTATAATACTAGGGTTAGAAAAAATTTCAATAATTTTATGTAGTTTAAAATCCCATACGCATGGTTTGCTGCTCTGGATGCATGGTTTCCCCTAACCATGTCCCCTAATCATCTTCCTCACCTAGGATTATTGCAGAATTACTTCTAGGAGGGAAAATAGTTTAAAAAACCATGCACCAACCATGAAAATACCCTCTTGTTGGGTTTATATGGTTTTCTGGGATGGGCATACAATTTGGTAAAATCACGTGCCAATTGTGAACTTACCCTCTTCCCTAAAAAATATCCAATTTTTTACCCAAACACCCCCAAGATAAAACCAAAACAAAAATTACTCAAACCAAATAAAAATAGTACCTATAAATGATCTTGATAAATCTCTAGAAAAGTTTGGGATCTTACTAACCCAACCTTGGAGAAACTTGTTAAAAGACCCGATATGCCACTTAGAACTCTAGTGGTTGGTGATGACGATCAATATAAGAATTTTGTCAAGAATAATCTATAGACATATGATTTTGAATAATTTTTACCTACTTTGAAGTATTTTGAATAAAACTAGGTCCCAGTAGCATTGCCTCACTGACCTCCAACGAACACAGGGGTGAATGACACAACCTACTGTATAGGGAATCATAGGGAGCCATTTGACTAGTTTCCAAAAATACTTTATTGTATGTAAACTCTAAAAGATGTTGATTATTCTCTCAGTAACCTGAAAAATCAATGAGTAATTCCTAGAGCATGCACTATAACACCCGTATTGTATGCTTGGACTAACTTTTGGTCTTAGGGAAGTATGCTGTACTCATATACACCTATAAATTCAGTGCTATCTATAACGCCTTGCCGATAGGAAATGTAAATCAATTATCCTTATATAATATGATATAAAAAGAAACTCCATGAAGGTGTACAATCTATTTAAGGTAAATACTCCCAATATCATCTACTTAAAAGGTCTTCTTAATTGGTATAAAGTGCACAACCTTAGTTAACCTTTCGATGATCCCCGTACCGCGTCGCTACCTCAAGTTGATCTTGATTATCCTATTAAAAAATCCATGATGAAGTCATCCCATTTTCACTCAAGAATTGGAAAAGACTATAGAAGTCCCATAGGCCATTGGTACTCGACCTTCACCTGATGACATGTGGAACACCTTATGATAAAACCCAAAATCTACATCTTCATACCCAACCACTAATACTGAAAATGTATGTATTGGTATATATTGGTATTCCCATGATTTATATCCCAAACAGAGGTGTAAAATCCCCACATAAATTATTGTTGTATGTATATAGAAACCCAAAAACATCCATGAAAGTGAAAAAGCTCATTCTCATTGACAACCCAACCAGGTGGTAGGTCATCACCTAAGACACTTTCCCTCTGGACTAAGCCCTTCAGATCTGAAAGCTATCTCATCCTTACTCATTCAATAATGGAGTTTGTTAGTTACAAAGGTTCTAAAAAAGGATTCCCATGATATTTCTAGACCTCTAAATTCATCTCAAAAAATAGATCGATCAACTTCAACTCAATACTAGCCTATTGGGAAACCTACATATGATTATTCTAGCTCAGGGCATCAACTATTGTATTTCCCTTTCCCAGTGTATGAGCAAGCTCAAAGATGAAAAACTAAAGGTACTCTACCCACCTGTGCTACTTGATATTCAATTCATGATATATGGAAATGTATTTGATGCTTTTATTGTATGTGTAAATTATGAACCATTCTCCCAATAGATAGTGAATCCAAAAATGTTAGGAATGAACCACAACTGCTAGCTCTAGGTCATGATTAGGTTAATTTTACCTGTGAGGTCTCATATGGTGGGACTAGTATGGAAAAACTAAATATCCTTTCACCATAACTTCTCCAGTTCTAATTTTGGATGATCCAAAATAAATTTTATTGCTTCTTCCTAGTTTTGGAAGAGTCAGGACCAACATTGAAGTCAATCCCTCTTTTAGCTCCCTAAAGGTTGTCTCACATGCGTCAGACCAAAAAAAAATCAGCACCCTTTTTTTTCAAGCCTATCAGAGGTGATTCTAGGAATGAAAATTCCTGAATAAAACATATGTAATAGCCACCTAGCCATAAAAAACTGTATATATCAATGAAATTCATGGGTTGATCCCAATAAAATTTAGTGCTCACCTTCTCTGGGTCAACTAAAACTCTTACCTCTAAAGTGATGTGACCAAAAAAGTGAACCTTATCGATCCAGAAAAGGAATTTGGTGATATTATCATATATATATATATATTTATCTCTCTATGTATTTAGAACTATCTCCAGATATTTTTCATGGTCATGTTGAGTGTGATAATAAACCAAGATATTGTGCACAAATACCATCACAAATGAATCCAAATACGGGTGGAAAACCTAATTCATAAAATCCATGAAAACATCTAGTGAATTCACAAGTCTGAATGACATAACCAGATACTCATAAGATCTAAAACTACTTTGGGACACTATATTTGGTATGTATGATGGCCTAATATGAACCTAATAGTAGCTCGACCTCAAGTTGATCAGGGAGAAAAGCATCAATCCCAAGAGTTAGTTAAAAGGTACTCAGTATGAGGTAGTGGATATTGGTTTTTAACCATAAGTTTTTTCAACCGATAGTAATTTACACAAAATCTGAGTTTATTGTCTGCCTTCTTGGTGAAAATGATAGGTGGACCCCACAGTGAAGTACTAGTTCATATAAGACTTGTATCTTCTAAGCCCTATAACTACTTTTATTGTTATTGGAGCTATATAGGTTCCACCTTATAAGGAAAAATAGATATTGATGGAAATTCTAGAACTAGATTGATGTTGTACTCCACCTCTCTCATAGGAGGTAATCCAGATAATTTGTTAGGGAAAACATTCCCAAAGTAATCCACCATAGGAGGGAACTCCATATGTTTCATACCTGGATCACTCATAAAGATACTTGCCATATATACTATCACTATACCCATCACACAATTCTTTGGTCCATCTAGAATCTCCTTGACATACCATTTGACCTTATAAATGTAAGTACCTCCCTCATGTGATGTGAAGGACACCCTTCGATGATAGTAGAAAACATGACCATAATAGGGAACTAACCAGTCCATCATGAGTATGACATCAAATCACATCATCTAGAGGAAAAAGTGATCCCATATAAAAGGATAACCATATATGTCAATGGAGAATCCTTTAAATTGATGTACACTCTCGATTCGTATCCCCAATGATGTGTTGAAATTAATAATGTCATAAAAACACTCTATTTCTAAGTCCAAACTTTTAATTATCACTATAGATATGAAATAATGAAAAGAACCAATATCAAATAAGGAAGAAACTAAAGTAAATGCCACTATAATAGTTCCTCAAACTATAAAAGGCCATGAACTCTGCTCCTTGGGAGTAGGCTATACTATATACATATGGCCATATCCATGACCTTGAGATGCAAATTGAGTAAACATGGTAGGTTCTCTCTATTGGTTTCACACCTATAAAGTATGAATAACTTGGAAACGAATACCTCCTCAGCCTGATTGGTTGGTAGTATCCTCGCTTCTTACCTAACATGGAGATGCAAATTGAGTAAACATGGTAGGTTCTATCTATCGTTTCTACCTTCCTAGTGCACGACTCAAGGATGTCATGGCAGAATAACTATTTAATTTCCAAAAGCACACCTCAGATAAGATTTAACAAAAAACATGATCAATGATAATGGAAAAGGATAGGTACATAACCTTCCTATTGATGAGTCCCGACTCTCCACCTTCTCTTAAAGCTAAGTCGAGGTGATAAGAATGGTCACATAAGTCATAAGAGACATTTCCTAATTCCCAAAACTAAGGTCAGTTTAGGGTGAAGGTCTCATATAAAACCGTATGGGTTCTAGTATATTGAGTGTCAATTTCAAGTTACAGAGAAAAAAATATAGTGACCCAAGATTTTCATACATAGATATTACATATTTTTAGATTAATATACCTTAAATTAAAAACACACACATGTGGATCATAAAGGTACAATGTAATTGGAAACTTGGAAACATAAAAAACAGGTTCATAAAATATCTACTTCATATCCCACATATATTTTCACAACTGACACACTTTTTGACACATCATACTCAATATCATTTTTCATATCCAAAGGAAAGAAAAAATAAGAAAAGGGTGATGTCAGATGCTCAATAAGGGGATACAAGGGAGAAATCAATCATAAAATGAGCATAATGAAATAATAACATGAACATACCATTTAAATTTATAACCTATATATCAAATATCATAATCCCAAATCCTGGAATAAATCTTGGTAGTTTATGAGAAATGAATCTTAAAGGACCATGGATAATGAGTGAGTAAAATTGGCATAAAAAATGGAATTGTGGCATATACATAAGCATAGAAAATAATTTCTTTAATAGTCAAGGATCTTTTCAAAGACTATCATAGTGGAATGTTTTTAGTCCCTAAACGATCATAGTAGTCATTGTTCACTCCAAAGACTATTATCACAGACAAGGTCCCTTACTAAAATGGGTCCATTCCCCATTCTAGTCATGTATATCTCATTAGATATAATTCTTTACCCAATGAATTAGAGAGAGATATAGACACCACCCATCAAAAAATTAAAACCATAAATATGTGTGCCACAAGAATATAAATCATATCATAACCCATGAAAATAAATGATCATTATGAATGTTTCATCATAGTATAACCCGTGGAAAAGTGACATGTTTCATAAACATCAAGAATTCATAAACATAAACCAACCAGAGTAAGAATAAGTATGGTATGATTGGATTAAATCCCCAATAAAGATAAAGTTACATTAACTATTTTTCTCCTAGATGGAAAAATTATTTTTAAATATCAATTGAAATAATTATTGGGGAAAATATCCTTTCCATTTTGAAGTCACTTCTTTTAAATGCTATGAAATTATAAAGGAAAAAAATTTCTTTGAAAAAACCATGTAAAATTGTAAAATAGGCTTCAATATATTATAGTTTCATGATGGTGGGAAAATAATCTTATGTGGTATAAACTAAAAAAACATTCCTTCTATTTTTTTCATAAATCTCATAAAGAGCCTTGTTTAGATTATGATAAAAAGCTTCCTTTGAAACTATTTTTTTAAAAGTTAGAAATGGGTAAAAATAATTTGAACTTTATTTAGGTGAATATAAAAAAAAAATTTGAAAATTTTTATAACACATGGACATGGAAGAGAAATATTCCCCAATGGATACTTAAATATAAATAATCCTGAATAATGATGAGATTATGAAATAAACCCTTACCTAAAGTCCCCCTTTTAATTTTCCATGTTAAAAACAAATGCATGAAAAATACAAATTTATTATAAATGTATTCCATGACCATATATATATATATATCATACCATATATGATTTATTTATAACTTCTTATCACCTGTTTAATAATAATTCATTATGAAATCACTGTTCTAGGTGATAACTTCTTCGTTTTCCAAGCATGTTTTAGTTTGATAGTATCGATAATCGTACTATGATCATGGTACCATAATTTATAAAATTTTATTCACGGTATAATCATTATGTATATTCATTAAATTTATAATAATTCATAAAATGTTGAGATAGAAAACTTAATTACACTATTTATGGAGATGGTAGGTCATATGTACTCATGAATGCTATTTCCATTTTTCATATTATGGAATAAAAGAAAGGTAAATAATAATACACCTTTAAAGAATAATTATTATTTAATATATATAAAATATATTCATAAAATTAATTTTTATTACCATCCATTTTAAATATAAATGAAAAATGAATCACATTATATTGTGGAGATGATTGTCTATACATACGCACAAGCGACACTTTCGTTTCCCAAAAGTTTGGATGATGAGAAGGTTTACATGATATTATCTTTTAAAAAGTATAATTATGTCATAAATATCATATATAAACATTTAAACCATCATAATCCCCATCCATAAAATACGGTGATGAAAAATTAATTGTATCACTACATGGAGATAGTAATCCGTACATACGCACAAGCGATACATTCACTTATTATTTTATGGGAACGGGGGTGTATAATGGTTTTTTAATAATAATAATAAAATTTTAAAATATTTATTATACTAAAGTTTTTATTTTATTATGAAAATCATATATTTATAAGAGGTAAAGAGGACTATAAAAAGAAATTGTTCGTTTAGAGTGATTACCTCCTCTTTGAAACTACTCCTTTAGATAATATATAAAGGGCTATAGGGTTGGTATTTTGTGAAGATAAGAACCCATATATTGTGTTTAGAGAAGTTTAGAAAATAATTTTGCAATTATGTTCGAGATAGAAGCCTCAAAGTGTTGTAACTATGTGAAGGAGGAAGTTCCCTTTTTTAATTGAGGCGAGGGGCACTTTTAGAATTTCTTAAAAGATTAAAATATAATAGGACCATTCTAGATCTAAATTATTAAAAATGGACTATAAATTCATATAGATGAAATTTTGTACCATTTATACCCCCTTTGTTATTATTTAACATGTTTATGATTTTTAAATAATTTAATAAAATATTAATTCCATAAAATATTATTATTTTCAAATTTTATTCAATTCATTACATTGACTTTAAAAAAATTAATTGAACAAGTAAAGTTAGAAAAAACTATTTTATTATATCCTAAAAATATCATTGTAATATATAAAAGTATTTTATCACCTTAAATATCTCAAATTATTTGTAGTTGGGGTTTGGATTAGTGGTAAGCACCCCATAATACTACATGAAAAATGGGGGTTCAAAACCCATTGGGCACAGGTACTATAGAAGTACTATAGAGGCACTATATCAATGGCGGTACTATTGATTAGTGGGTACTGTAGTGGTGGCAGGGCACTGTAGCGGTGGCGGTACAGTGCGGGTACTATAGGAGCAGGGTTACTATTCACAGAATGGGATTTGGGCCAAACATTTGGGCCTATAGGCTATGTAATGGGCTACAAGCCCACTGGGCCTTCAGGATATGTAATGGGTCTCCCTCTAACCAGTTAAAAGAGGTCTTTTCTTTTCTTTCTTAATAAAAATGAGGCTTTGACCCCAAACTTTAAAAAAAATATCTCAAATTATTTTACTTTTAATATTTTTAATATAATATATTTTATTTTTCGTTTAATTGAGTAATTATTGCATCAATGTTGTGTAATTATTTAATGTAATTATTCAATTTATAAAAATTATAAATAAATTAACTTCATGAATATAATTTCAATAAGAACAAAATTACTATTAATATTTATTTTTAACAAGATTTTGTCATTTTGGGGACAGAAAAATGATATTTAAAACCAAGAGAGTGAGATTTTGTCACTTCCATTGGTTTAAATAATATATGAGTCATTTTTATGGAAATGTTTCCATTAAATAATTAAATTTCAAACCTTCGTTGTTAAAGGTAGAATTTAATTTATACAATATGAATTAAGATGAATAATTTTTTCCTTATCACTTAGTTTTAACATAGGTTGACCCAATTTACCCATTACCGAGGTGATAAATTTTACCATGGTTACAATTCATATTAACCATAAATAAAAGAGGCCTATTTACCAAATTATAACATCATGATTATAAATTTGTAATTAATTTTATCAAATTAAATAACTATAAATGTAAGAAATTAATTTTAATGCTACTGCACAAAATGTGACAAAAACTGCTCTATAGGAAAAATATATTTTAACCAGAAAACTAGATTTATTATTATCATATGTTTAAAAAAATATTTGTTGAATTTTTAAAATATTTGATAAATTAAATAATATATATATATTTCATTAAAATAATTCAATAATAGGGATTAATCTAATATAATGATATAGAATTCATTGTACGCTTAAAATAATTGTTTTTAGAAAAACATCACTTTTATTTTAAAATATTTTTTGTTTTAAATTCAAAGTATGAATTTATTTTATAAATATATAGAATGTATATTTTTTATTATTTAGTAGTTACTATTTTTAACCACCAATATAACATCTAGTAGATAACATAAATATAATATTTTAATAATGTTACACGGTTCGTTTGAACTCGCTATTTCATGAAACACAAGCTATCGATGATATAAAATAATTTAAGTGGGAATATTTCATAAAAATATCGGTGTGTTATTTTATACCCCCATTAAAATGATTTTTTCCCTCAAAATTCATCACTCAGATAAAAATTGATGAGGATTCCTCTACCTCATAACATCTTCAGGTTCCCACATAGCCTCCCCAAATTAGTGGTTTCACCACAAAACTTTATCTAGGTGAGTGGTCTTGTTTCATAGAAATTTATCTCTAAGATCAAGTATCTCTACCATTTATTATTTATAAGAAATATATTTATAGAGTGGTATGACCTTTGAGTTTAGTTCATGTGGTGGATCAGGTATGTACTTAGGAGAGATACGCGGAACACATCATGAACATGAGAGATCTTCAGTGGAAGTTCCAATCGATAAGATACCATAGAAATACAATAAAGAATTTAAAAAGGGATGATATGACTAAGTATTAGCTCACCCTTGTTTCCAAATTTCATTACTCTCTTCTAGGGATATATTCACAAGAATACCTTGTCACCGATTTCAAACTCTATATCTTTCTAATGATTATCAGAACAACTTTTTTGTCGACCTTGATCTTCTCATATGTGTTACTGAATGGATTTGACATTCTATTCCATCTTCTCAACTAGGAAAAGTATAAATAGATTCATTTATACAACATAATTCTAGCATGTTTCATTTTTTCACCTCTATCTATAGAGGGCTTCATAAGCATCCATTTTAAAGCTAGAGTGAAATCTATTATTATAATAAAATTCTACCAAAGGAAGATGTTGATACCAAAAACCTTTGAAATCCATATAGAAATATCCTAACATTACTTCTAGAGTGTTAATGTTACTCTCATATTGAACATCTATCTAAGGATGATAAGTAGTACTAAAATTTTACTTTGTATCTTAATCATGTTGAAGAATTTTCCAGAACATTGAGGTAAACCTTCAATCTTGATAAGATATAATGGAAAGCAGTACTCCATGAAATCTTACCAATTCCTTAATATATATTATGGAAATATTATCTAGAGAGAAATATTCTCTGATAACAATGACGTGTGATGACTTTATAAGGATATTGACTATAACTCATATAGAATTATGGCCATTAGATGTTTTGGGGAGTTTATAGAGAAAATCCATGGCAGTGTTTTCCTATTTTCATTTTGGTATGGTTAATAGTTTTAACATCCCCATGGATTTCTATCTCTTAGGCATAATTTATTGAAAAACCAAGCACCAAGAAACACACTCTGTAATATATCTTTTTGTTTCATTTTATAAGAAATACTCATTTAGTTCTCTATATATCTTTTTTTGAATTGGGAATGATGAACTATGAGCCTCATCCAATATCACTTTCTTCAAATTTGGTTTGGGTGGGACACATATTCAGTAACTAAACTTTATTATTCCATCATAATCAAGTGTGAACTCAGAAACATTTATCACCTTCTTTTACAACTCTATATATTTATTTTATGCTTATTTAATGTGTACTTGGATATATGTTTGAAAATTCATTTGAGCCAGATAATATTTACCTCATTCAATTAATATTTCTATATCAATAATTTATAAATCAATAAATATTGGATATTTTGTGATCCTTATCATAGATAAGTTAGGAGGATCCTTTCAGCTCAAAGCGTATGCCACCTTTTTCACTTTCCCAGGGTGGTAATTTATTAAGTAGTCATTATATTTAACCAGATTAAACCATCTTCTTTAGAACATGTTCAAATATTTGTGAGTGAAAATACGCTTTAAAATTTTGTGATTAGTATATATTCCAATCCTTTCTCCATAGAGATAATGCCTACATATTTTTAATGAAAAATTACCACAGCTAACTACAAATCATGAGTTGGATAATTTTTATCATGGATCTTCAATTAGAATGAGGCATATGCTATCACCATATAAGTTTTCATGAGAAAAAAATCCCGATCAATTATTTGATGAATACCTATAGATCATAAAACTTTCTCTACTATAGGGTAGTGTGAGAATAGGTGCACTAACCAACCTTATTTTTAGCTCCTTAAGATTATTTTCACATTGTTTAATCCACATGAAATTAACTCATTTACAAGTAAAATTGGTGACTGGTTTATTAAATCATGAGAAATACTTCAAAAAACATTCATAATATCTAATAAATCCAAGAAAATTGTGAATTTTAGTCGTCGTAGTTAGTCTAGTACATTTATCAACAACTTTTTTCTTTGAAGGATATACTAAAATACCTGAACTTGAGATTATATGATGAAAAAATTAAACTTTATGAAGATAAAATTAATAATTTGTAAAATTTTAATATATATTGTCCTTCCTTAGTGTCTTGTACAAAATCATCAAGTGATCTTCATGCTCTTACTTTCTATTTGAATATACAAGAATATCATCTATAAATACTACCACAAACTAATCAAGATAGTATCTAAAGACTCCATTGATTAAATCCTTGAATATAATGGCGGTATTAGTTAGATCAAAAGAAATCACTAGAAATTCATAATGTCTATACTATGTATGGAATGTTGTTTGGGGTATACCCCCCTTCTCGAACCACAATTGATGATATCAAAAATGAAGATCAATCTCGGAAATGTATTAATCTCCACATATTTGATCAAATAATTCATCAATACGGGGGAGAGTATACTTGTCATTTATTGTAATTTTTTTGATATTATGATAATCAATGCAAAGAAACATTGACCCATATTTATTCTTAGCAAATAGAACATGTAAAAATTAAGGTGATGCACTGGGGTTTATTAATCCCTTATTAAGATTGTCCTAGAGTTTTTATTAAATTCTTACAACTTAATTGGGGTCATTATATAATAAGTCATTGAAATTGTCACATAACTAGAAATGAGTTCTATTGAAAATTCAACATCACTATTTGGTGGAAGACCTAACAATTCTTCAAGAAATACATCAAAAAAATCCCATACAATAGGTCTATACTTAATGTTGAGTTTCTCACCAACCATATATGTCATATCCATGACTTATTTTAAAGTTATTTTTCATTTAATTTCTATTATTGGTTTGTTTTTGGGCATTTCCCATGTATTTTTGGATAAAGGGGGTTTCATCATGATTTGGTCCAAATCATGAGCCTATTTCCAAATTTAAAAACAAAATTTGTTTCTTTTATAACTACTTCATTTTTTTACATTTTTCACCCATTACACTTCCCAGTTGGCCTCCCATTACCTATTCAAACCACCATGTATATTTGGACACCTTTGTAACTCATTATCATTTGGGATTTGGGTGATTTTGTTAGGCATTGGGCTAACCCGTGAGCCCATTTCCTGCTTTAAAAAATTTTAATTCTTTGATATCACATTATTTTTTTAAATTTTTTTAGTGCTTACACCTCCCACTCGAAGTAAAAAACCCTAGTCTCACCCAAATTATCATTTTTTCTTCTTTAGAGCTCATTTGCATCACAGATTAGGGAGAAATTTCTCAAGGTTTCTTAAATCATTCAGATTTGAGAAGGTAATTTGTTTAATCCATAAATCATTAAATTTTTACTCCTTTTCCCCTATTTTAGGCCAAATTGATCTACTCCACCTCATTAGAGCCTCCATATCTGTTTTGGTTGCTTGGAGATTCATATTTTTGTGTATTTGGGGTGATTTCTTCAAGATCTATCAATTAAGAGGGTTCCCTTCCTTCCTCCTCCCATTTTCTTAGGATTTCTTCCATTTTGATAGGGTTTATTTCATTTCTTATTGAATTTCATATTGTACAGAAAGTAGTGTTTCGGACCTAGGGTTTGATATTGGGTTTATTGGTCTAATATTGTGGTTTTAGATTTGATTAAACTCCCTTGTGGTGCGGCGGTGGTGCGGGTGAACTTTCACACAATGATTTGGTGTTTTGACACTTTTGGTAGGTGATTCCATGTGTAAGCACTCTTGTATGATTTAGATTTTCTGGATTTATAATTTTTGAATATTAATATTTTTTTTCATTGGGTGGAAAACTATTTTTGGTGGTGTTTGTTAAGAGAATTGTGCTAAAATTGCATTTTGGTGTGAAAATGCGTGTTTTTCATGGATATCCCATATTGGATCATTTGGGGTTTTTTTATAATTGATGAAATGATTTTATTTAAATATTATAGTGATTTAAATTATGTTTTGGTGAAATATGGGTATGCAGATGGTGTTCAAAGTTGGGTTTTCAATGAATTTTTGTGTGCAAAACATAGTTATATTTTGTTATGTTGTTTTATAGAAATTATAAATGTTTTATTGAGTTATATAAGTGGTGGAAAGAATGTGTAGCCACTTTTTTGAATGTGTGTGACCATAAATGATGATTTTATGTGAAATTGGATTTTGATAACATGCAGAATTTGTTTGAGCACCAAGGGGGAATCCTGGGTATCTAGGTGGGCAGATGTGTACTAGTACGCTAGTGATCTCCAATGGTTTTTCCCTATTTCACTTAGCAAGTTGGAAATCAAAAACACTAACAAAACCATATTGATGATGTTTGGGTAACACTATTTTATGGGTATGTTTCCTACTAGTGGCTCATGCATGAGAAAAAAATATTACTATGGTTACTTTACACTGAGATATGAGGTACATGGGGCCCGAAAATAACTAGTGCCTATGGGTGTTCCTAATATTAGTGATCATTATAACTTTTCTATTTATCATTGGATTGGGGTGTGTTTTGATGAAAAAATGAAGTATCTTACATGTTTTAATTAAACGTGTTCACTCTTTGAAATTTCCCTTTGAGAATTGTTTACATTTAAAAGTTTCATTCTTTAGAATTTATTTCCACTATTTCATGTTTATCAAAAACTTGCATGTTTTTCATATTTTATTGCATACTATGAGGAATAATTTGGGTTTTATCTTATTGGTATTAGGCTCAAAAACTACTTACACCCCTTGGGTGTAAGTAAACTTGATCATGTTTGACGCACGTAACGGAAAGGCCTTGGGTGATGGCGGTTTGGGTTGCTAGTTTCTTCCCTTGGTGGAGTATTGCGGAGACGACTTGTGGGTGATAACCCCTTGTCATGTGTAGTCCCTTGGGATGTTTTTATGATAATTTTATGTATATTTTTACATATTTTTTTTCATGTTTAAACATATGTGTTCAGTTCTAGATTTTATTTAAGGCATGTTTGGCATAATTTTTTAGATTTGGTTTATTGATTGTTTTTGGTTGTTAAATGATTCCAAACTTGGGTAAATTGTTCCCAAACCATAATGCATGATACCCAGGAACTTGTTACATCCCATGGGAATAGGGAATGCCCTTCATGCCTTGCCATGGGCTGGGTTTGGTGTCGGTAATGATGGAGACCATATTCGGTTCGTGACAAAATGGTATCAAAGGCAGGTTAATGTTTTTGTGTTGTATTATTATTTTGGGATGAGTTGGGATAGACAGGATCTAAGACTATTAGGGCATATGTTTTTGGTCATGGGTTGGGTTCCTAGACTACACCTCTCATGGAAGACCTCAAGTCACTATGGGACATTGGAATTTTTTTGTTTTACTTCACTTCCAGGTGAGACGTGTGGGCTATAGACTACACATGGACATCAGGTGGGGGTGGAATGGTTGTTAATTTTATTATTTTAATGTGTATGGATTATTTATATTTGATGTCATTGATGAATTTTTCAGAATTTTTGTACTGATTTCTGTTCTTGTGACTGTTGTCTTTTTTAGAAACATGCCTCCCTAGAAAGCTCCCATGCACCCACAAGAGGAAGCAGAAGAGATTTCTCTTTAACCACTTGATCAGAGGATAATAGAGGCTATGGTTTGGGTTGTGCAAGATCTAGTATAGGGTCTGGATCCTATTCCATAATTAGTTAGGGAAGATGAGACCATTTCTAGGAAGGAAAAATTCTATAATTTTCCGAAAAACAAACCTCCTACTTTCTGAAGTAACACAAAACCCAAGGAAGCAGAGGAGTGGGTAAAAAATATTGAGCATATGTTTGAGTTTCTAGACACACCTAAGGAGGCCAGGGTGAAGTTTGACTCTTTCCTGTTACAGGGTCCCAACTTTAGGTGGTGTGAATCAGTGCTTCAAACTGGGAAGCACGAGCGGATGAGATCGATGGACTTCAATGATATCTTCAATGACCAGTACTACCCTGAAGTTTTGGCATATACTCGATCTAGAGAGTTTATAGAGATTGTTCATGGGGATATTTATGTGATGGAGTATGCTGACTGTTTTGCTGAGTTGGTCTGGTATGATCTAGAAATGATCTCCAATAAGTAGATAAATGACCAGAAGTTAGAGAGGGGTCTGCAGCCAGAGATCTATTCCCAGGTCTTCCTATTAAAGATAAAAATCTATGCATAGGTGGTTGACCGGGTGTGTATGGTGGAGATTGACAGAAAGGGGAGGGATGGTTTTTCTGGTATGATATCAGGTTTGGGCATTGGCATCTCTTCTTAGAAGAAATGGAAGTGGGAGGAGTAGGGAAAGAGGGGGGGGGGAACTCAGGAAAACCTTCCAGGTAGTTTTCTTCAGTGGATTATGATGTGAGGTCCATCATATGACACTTGTGTGGGAGACCAGGGAACATCCAACAAAAATTCACTTTTACTCAGAATCCTTTTTTTCAGTGTGGTGGTATGGGACACTTGCAGCTCTTTTTCAGGATGGAATATCCACTCCAAATCGAGGTAGGATTAGTGGATTCCGGGGGAGTTCCAGCTCATTTAGAGCTGTCAAGGATTGGGGGATCTCAATTTGGTGTCCATGGTGGCAGGGCTGGATCAACATTTAGGAAGAGCCTGTTCAGGTCAGAGCCACAGGTGAGTGACCGTTCTCAGTCAGAGACTAGGCATCTTCATTTACTGGATTAGGAATTGGATGGATCAAAGGTGGGGCTATTGACTGTTATAGCTACCATTATGATTACCTCTTCTATAACTGCTACTCTTTTTGATACCAGTGCCTATGTTTCATTCATCTCTGCTCGTATTGCGAACATTTTGAATTTTCCAATTGAACTGATTTCCTTTACGATGGAGTTGGTGACGCCATTGGGAAAGACAAAGGAACAGGGTCTCAAGTGCCCATCAAATCTTTCTATGTGAGGGGTTGAGATGTCGTGGGACCTCATGGTCTTAGATATGGATCCTTTTTATGTCATACTTGTCATGGATTGGATGGTTCACTTTCAAGTGCACATTGATTTCTATAGGCGGAGGGTGAGTTTCACGGTACCTGATGGGAGTCATCAGGTTTTTCTTGGGGAATGTGATCCTCTGTCATTTCATGCAGGATCTCCACTTCCAGAGTTGGGGAATATTATCTTCCATTTATCATCAATCATTCTTGATAATTATTGTCTTTATCCTAAAGGTGGACTACCTCATGTAGTTTATGAGTTTCCAGAGGTATTGTCATATGATTTTCAGGCTTTCCTCCCGAGCAAGATGTGTAGTTCACGATTGATTTGGTGCTGGGAACCCAACAAATCTTTCTTCCCTGATATCATATGAACCCTAATGAATTGTGTGAATTAAATATTCAGTTGGATGACTTATAATCCAAAATATCCATTCACCCAAGAATCTCTCCTTGGGCCTCTCCTATTATCTATGTGAAGAAGTCCGATGGGTCCCTCCAGTTGTGAATTTCCTTCCAGAAGGTGAATAAATTAACCATCAAGAAAAAATATCCTTTTCCATGAATAGATGATTTGTTGGACTAGTTTAATGGGGAAATATGGTTCTTAAAAATAGAATTGCATTTGGGTTACCATCAACTCAGGGTGAAAGAGGCATATATCCCAAAGACATCCTTCCAAAGAAGGTACAACCACTTTGAGTATCTGGTCATGCCCTTCAGATTGACCAATGATCCAACAATATTTATGGAACTCATGAACTAGGTGTTCCACTGGTATCTTGATTAATTCATTGTGGTGTTCATGGATGACATCCTTGTTTACTCGGATATGAGGAGGAACACGAGAATCATTTGCGGATCATGTTGGGAACTTTGCAAGATAACTACCTTTATGAAAAGTTGTACAAGTTCACTTAATGGATCAGTGAGGTGAAGTTTATGGGGCATGTAATATTGGAGAAGGGGGTTTCTATGGACCTCAAGAAGATCAGTGTGTTTATGTCATGGGAGTAGCTGAAGAATGTGTTTGATATCAGGAGTTTCCTCAGCCTAACTAGTTACTACAGGGGGTTTGTTCAAGATTTCTCTCAGCTTGATTCCCCCATGAACTCTCTTACTTGGAAGGGGGTGAAGTTTTTTTGGAGCCTATAGTGTCATTAATCATTCTAGGAACTGAAGCGGTGGTTTAATACCGCCCCGATACTGTTTTTTTGGAGGCTAGAAAGGAGTATTTGGTGTATTGTGATGTTTTAGGTGTGGGTCTTTGGTGTGTTATTATGTAGGGTGATCATGTGGTGGCATATGGTTCTCGCCAACTACGACCACATGAAAAGAATTATCCAACCCACAAATTGGAGTTAGCAACTGTGATGCATGATTTGAAGGATTTTCATCACTACCTCTTTGGGTAGAATTTTATAGTCTATTCTGATCACACAATATTGGCCTACATATTCTCACTAAAGGACCTCAATCTGAGGCAACATCGTTGGATATAGTACTTGAAGGGGTTCGAATTTGACATTATATATACCCCGAGAAAGGGTAATGTGGTGGAGGATGCTTTGAGTAGAAAAGTAGTAGTTCAAGACTTGATGAAGTCTAGTGATGAGTGGTCTCTAATGGGGATCTTTGCTCAGATACATGTGGAGACCAAGGAGTACAATGGAGGTGTGTTCTTGGCGAGCATTCAGTTGACTCCTCTCTTTGAGTTTATTAAGAGAGAAAAGCCCAATAATGAGCTTTGTCAGGGGTCAAGGATATTTATTCATGGTGGTGAGATGTATTCTGATTGGTTATCATCTCCAGAGGGCATCTTGTGATTATAGGGTTGTTCAGTAGTGCCCTCATCTCTATAGAAGGTGGTGATGTAGGATAGCCACCATTCTCAGTGGGCTATCCATCCTACTTCCACCAAAATGTATTATGATATGCAACTAGAGTTCTTGTGGATAAGTTTGAGATGGGATATAGATAACTTTGTTTCAAGATGCTACACATGTTAGTAGGTGAAATCGGAGCACCAAAGGCCCTCCAGTTTGCTTCATCCATTACCCATTCCTACCTGGAAGTGGGACGAGGACACCATGGACTTCATTGCTGGCATACTTCATACACCTCAGGGTAAGAATGCCATTTGGGTGGTGATTTATTGTTTGAAAAAATAAGACCACTTCATTCTGATCAAAGATAATGATAAAGTGGATGAGTTGAGCTATTTGTATCTCTAGGAGGTGGTAAGGATTCATGGTGTGCCATCAGTAGTTGTGTCAGATAGACACCCCCATTTTACTTCTTAGTTTTTGGAAGGCCTTTAGAATGCCTTGGGGTCACAGATTAAGATGATCACGACATTCCATCCTCAAATGGATGGTCAAATAGAGTGGGGGAATCAGATCTTGGAGGACATGCTCCGTGCATGTGTTTTGAACTTTAGAGGTTCATATAATAGTCATTTGGTATTGGTTTAATTGTCTTATAATAATAGTTACCAATCCTCGATTCTAATGGTTCATTTTGAGGCACTCCATGGTTGTCCTTGTTGGTTCCCCCATGTTGGGCTGAGGTAGGTGAAACCTCACTGTGGGGCTGAGCCTTGTGCAGGAGATGTCTTAGAAGGAAAAGTTGACCAGATAGCTCTTTTTGACAGCTTAGAGTCATCATAATTCTTATGATGAAAAGAGGCTTCGAGACCTAGAGTTTTCTATGTGTGACATGGTATTCTTGAAAGTGGCCCCTCGTCTTGGACATCGTCAATTAAGAAAGAAAGGGAAGATGATGCTACAATTTGTCGGTATTTTTGAGATCACCAAGCATATTGAAAGGGTTGAATATAGGTTGGCCTTTCATTATCATCTGACATCCATTCATGTCATCTTCCACGTCTACCAGTTGAAAAAGTACAACACGGATCCATCCCATGTGCTGAATTGGGAAGAACTAGAGATAGAGCCTGATTTATTAGTGTTCGAGCAGCCAATGAGAATTGTTGACTCCCAAGAAAAAGTTATTCTAGGGAAGAATATTCCTCTAGTTCATGTCCTCTAGCTGCATGGGACCGATGATCATGAGACATGGGAGCAGAATTCTTGGGTCGAAGAGCAATTTATGTTTCTCTTATCTGACCATGCTTCAAGGTGACTTTACAAGGGTGGGAAGTTTTTATGGTGGGGAGAATTGTCACATACATGACTTATTTTAAAGTTATTTTTCATTTAATTTCTATTCTTTCTTTGTTTATGGAGGTTTTCATATATTTTTGGAGAAAGGGGGTCTCATCATGATTTGGCCAAACCGTGATCCCATTTATAGATTTAAAAGAAAATTGTAACTTTTTTAACTCCTTCATTTTTTAACATTTTTCACCCATACCAATTTATAATTGGCATACCCTAACCTATTAAAACCACCATGTCTATTTGGATCCATTAGGAACTCATTATCATTCTATATTTGGGTGATTTATTTAGGCTTTAGGTCAACCCGTGAACCCATTTACTACTTTAAAAAAATTTAATTCTTTAATATCTCATTAATTTTTTAATTTTTTTAATTATTCACCTTCCAATCGAATCCAAAAACCCAAGTATCACCCCAATTATCTATTTTTCTTCTTTGGATCTCATTTCATCACGGATTAGGGAGAAATTTCTCTGGGTTTCTCAGATCACATAGATTTGAGAAGGTAATTTATTTCATCCATAAATCATTTAATTTCCACTCTTTTCCACCCATTTCAGTCCGAACTTGACCTCATAAGCCTCATTAGAGCATTCCAATCAGTTTTGGTTGCTTGAAGATTAATATTTTTGTGTATTTGGGGAGATTTATTCAAGATCTCTCAAGTAATGAGTTTCCTTCCTCCTCCAATTTGGTAAGGGTTTCTTCCATTTTCTTAAGGTTTCATCCATTTATTATTGAATTTCCTATTCTAAAGAAAGTAGGGATTTGAAAATAGTGTTTTATATTGGGTTTATTGCTCTAATCTTATGGTTTTAGATTTTATTGAACTCGTGGTGGGGCGATGGTGCTGGTGTACTTTCGCACAAGGATTTGTTGTTTTGAGACTTTTGGTAGGTGATTCCATGTGTAATTACTCTTGGATGATTTATAATTTCTAGATTTATAATTTTTTTATGTTCATCTTCCTTGGTCATTGGTATGAAAACTTTTTTTGGTGTCGTTTGTTAAGGGAATGGTGCTAAAATGGCATTTTTGTGTGAAAATGGGTGTTTTTCATGGATATCCCATGTTGGATCAGATGGGGTTGTTTTCTAATTGATGAAACAATTTTATTAAATTTTTTAGTGCTATAAATTGTGTTTTGGGGAAATATGTTTATGAACATGGTGCTCAAAGTAGTTTTTTCAATGGATTTTTTGTGCCAAACATTGTTTTATTTTTTGAAGTTGTTTTATAAAAATTCTAAATGTTTTATTGAGTGATATAAGAGGTGAAAAGAATGATTAGATAATATTTTGAATGAGGGTGACCATAAATGATGATTTTATATCCAATTGGTTTTTGGTAACATGCATAATTAATTTGAGCACAATGGGGGGAACCTGAGTATCTTGGTGGACAGATGTGTACTAGTACGCTAGTGATCTAGAGTGGTTTTGTCCCGGTTTCACTTAGCAAGTTGGACATTGACAACACTAAAAAAACTATATTGACGATGTTTGGGGTCCACTAGGTTATGGTTGTGTTCCATACTAGTGGATTGTGCATGATAATAGATATTACTATGGTTACTTTACACCGAGATATGAGGTAATGGGGCTCGGAACTAACTAGTGCCAAGGGTTGTTACGAGATTAGTGCTCATTGGTTGTTTTGTGTTTATCATTGTATATTTTTCTGTTTTGATGAAAAAAATTAAGTATCTTACATGTTTTAATTAAATTTTGTCACTCTTTTAAATTTCCCTTTGAAAATTGTTTGCCTTTAAAAGTTTCATTCTTTAGAATTTATTGCCACCATTTTATGTTTATCAAAAACTTACATGCTTTTCATCTTGTATTGATTACAATATGGAATCCTTTGGGTGATATCCTATTGGTATTAGGATCATAACATAATTACACCCATTGGGTGTAAGTATAATTGATCATGTTTGATGTAGGTAAAGGCAAGGCCTAGGGTGATGGCGGTTCGGGTTGCTAGTTTCTTCCCTTGGTGTGGTGTTGCAGAGACGACTTGTGGGTGATAATCACTTGTAGTGTGGAGTACCTTGATATGTTTTTCTTATAATTTTATGTATATCAGGACCTCTTGTGTCACGTTTAAACCTATGTGTTCAATTCTATATTTTATTTAAGGCATGTTTGGCATAAATTTTCAGATTTTGTTTGTTGATTGTTTTTGGTTGCTAAATTATTCGAAACTCTGGTAAATCATTCCCAAACCGTAATGCCTAATACCTAGGCACTTTTTCCGGCCTATGGGGATAGTTAATGACCTTAGGGCCTTACCGTGGGCTAGATTTGATGCTGGTAATGATGGAGACTAGATTCGGTTCGTGACAATCTAAGATAGATAAACTTCATGTATAGAAATTAAGACCGACAAGATGGAAGAAATTTCCATTAGAAGTTTGTATTAATCCCTGCATCGATAACTTATTATATATTTATTAGGTTTATGAAATTTGAGTTAAATTCCTCAATAATTAATAATGGATTCATATAGATAAATCCAATGCAAGACTATAATCACATAAAATTCAACTAAAGGGATAATCATAAGATTTGTAGGATGTAATTTACCACAAAATTCAATTTGAGAAGGATTATAAAGTTGATTTGCATCCATTTTTCCATTTGGAGTTTTCACATTTAACACAAAATATATTTTTTGAGGTAATAAATTGAAAACCTTATAAAATTATTTAGAAATAAAAGATTTGGTGGATCCAAAATCAAACAAGACATTAACTTCTAGAGTGGATGATATGTGTACATTTCACCACATCATTGTCTTAAACCACTTCAACAGTCATAATTGCATAATATTTACCTTTTTATTTAAGATTAAGATATTGTTGATGAATATAAGGAAAACATTTGGATTCTTCTACTAATTTTTATAATTACCATACTCCATGAATTTGTAACATTAGAGAATGGGTGGTGCATTTTGTAGAGAATTTAATCTATTTTCATAATTACCCAACTTCTTCCCTTCACTTTGGAATTTGATTACATGATGAAATTCCTTTACAAACTTAAAAAATTTACCAGTCCCCTTAAGATAATTTCCCCCATGTTTCCTTCCACAATTATAGATAAAGGAAATCTTAAGTACTTTTCTCCATGGTTTTTAGAATTGAATTAAAATTCCATTTTACCTTTCTTATCAAAACCATGATATTGATGGGTAACTTCAGTCTCCATATCCACCTTTAGAGAACATAAAAAAATTTATTAATAGGTACTAAAGTATATTATAGATAATTCCTTTCAGAGACTTGGATTTAGGACACCAAATAATTGATCAATTTTACTTTTAGGGATGATAATTAAACTGTAGCCATGCCTTGCAAGCCTTGTCAAATTTTACTCATAGTAACCAATGGATTCAGTATCCTTTTGCTTCAGATCGATAAATTTCTTCTCCCTATTTATATGTTTAATACGAGGGAATTACTTGTGGAATAATATCCTCTTAAATCTATCTAATTCCATGGATTCAATTTCTTATTCTTTCCTCGTATTCTTGATATGATTCACCATAGATATGATTTTCCTTCCAAATGATAAATAGTTATGATAGAATTTTCATATCCATATCATTTAAGAATAGAAAATATTTTATCAATGGTGTTTATCCATCACTCATCTAATAATATATCAAAATATCCATTAAAATAAGGTGGATGTTTCATTATGAACGATTCAATAGTACATTGTTCCATAATTTGATCATTTGGAAACTAAACAAGATTCATATCTTGAGAAAGTTACATGATAATTTTAGAAATATTATGCATTCTAGATCCCATAACTTTCATACAATCAAGAGTAAAATCATTTCCATTGTCCATTACATTCAAAATTAACATGATTACGTTTGGTTTTATCCACGAATAAAACCAAAAATCATAGTGTGAGAGATAATAATCATAGTGGAAAACCATATAATCATGAAAACTAATTTATATGATGTGTAAATAATGAATAATTCTTTTATGAAACATTAGGTTTACCTTAGGTCATTCATAATCATTGTCAAAAAATTATGATTTTATACTATATTTATAATTATTCGTAAAGTTTTCTTATCATAGTTTCCAACGGTTAAGTAAAAATATCCTATAATACCAACCATAGTGACCAAATAATTTCATACATAGATATTATATATTTTTAGATAAATATACGTTACATTACATAAAAATGGCATGAGGATCATAAAGGTATAGTGCATTTGGAAACTTAAAAACATAAACAACTAGTTTATAAAATATATACTTTATCTCCCACTTATTTATTCATAACTAAATACAATTTTGACACATCATAATTAATACCTTTATTCATATACTAGATAAAGTAAAAATAATAAAATGGTGATTTTAGATGCTTAGTAAGGGTAAATAAGGGAGATATCAATCATAACATGAGATCAAGGTCACAAGAACATGAACATAATATTTAAAAATTATACCATTCATATAAAAGATCATAATATTGTGTTATATAATAAATCATGATAGTTTATAAGACATGAATAATAAAGTAACATGAGCCATGAGAGAGTGAAATTGGAATAAAACAAAGATTTGTGACATATAAATAAGCATAACAAATAATTTCCTCGGTAGATAAGAATATATTTCAAGAATATCATAGTGGAATGGGTTCACTTACCAAACCATAGTATGAGTCCTATTTTAGTCCTTATATAATCATGGTGGAAAAGGTCCTTTACTGAACCGGGTTCACTGCCCATTCCAGTACTGTTTATCTCATGCGATATCATTATTTACCCAATGCATTAAAGGGAGATATAGGTTCTGAATTTCACATAATGAAATCCATATGAATTTGTTCCATAAAAACATAAATCATATCACAACACATAAAAATAAATGGGTTTCATAAAAATTTCATCATAATATAACACATGGAAAAGAAAAAGGTTCCATAAACATCATGCCATCATGAATATAAACCAACCATAGAAAGAATAAGGATCGTATCCTTGGATAATATCATCAGTAAAGCACAAGTAAAATCAAATAATTTTATCTTAAATGGGAAAATTAATTTTAAATATTACTTGAAATAATTCTTAAGGAAAATATCCTTCATATTTTGAAATCATTTTTTTAAAATCTGTGAAATTATCAAGGAAAACATTTTCTTTGAAAATAATATTGTAAGGTTTTAGAGGAATATTTTAAAAATTATGGAATCATGAAGGTGAAAACATATTCTTATGTTTAATAAGTTAAAAAAACATTCCTTTTTTATGTTATTTTTAAAAAATTCATAGAGAAAATTGTTTTGAAAATGAATAAAAGATTCCTTTCAAATTATTTTTTTAAAATTAAAATATGGTTAAAAATGAATTAAAATTTTTTTAGTATAAAAGAAGTTTTTTTTTATTTTTTAGTACACATGGAAATATAATAGAAATATTACCCAATGGTGACTAAAACATAAAAAATCTCAAATAATGATGATATTTTGAAATAAACCCTTACCTCAACTCTCCCTTTTATTTTTTATCATTCAAAGATCTTGTATAATAAATACGGATTTATTATATACGTATTATGTAACCATATATCTATCATAACATTTATTATTTATTTATAATGTATTATAACATTTTTATTAATATTTTTGTTATTAAAATAATTGTTTTAGGTGATAATTGCTTCATTTTCAAAGCAAGTTTCGGTTTAGTAGTCCCATTTCTTATAATTTGATCATGATAATATAATTTCTAGAATTTTAATAATTGTATAATAATCATATATATTAATTATATACACAATTATAATACTTCATAAAATGTAGATATAAAAAATGAATTACACCGTTTATAGAGACAGTAGGCTGTACATACACATGAACGCTATTTCCATTTTTCATTTGATAGAATGAAATAAAGATAAATAATAATAAAGATTCAAAAAATCATTATTATTTAATATATATTAAATATATTCATAAAATTTGTTTTCATTATTATCCATGGGAAATATAAATTAGAGAAATCACATCACATTGTGGATATGGTAGTCTATACACACGTATGAGCAATGTTATTATTTCCAAAAAGATTGGATGATAATAAGGCAGACATGATATTATCATTAAGTGTGTATAATTATGTCATAAATATAATATATAAATATTAAACACATTGTAATTACCATCCATGAAATTTGGTCATGAAAAATAAATTGTATCGATATGTGGAGACGGTAAACAGTACATACACACAAGTGATACATTCACTTCTTATCTGACGAGAAATATGGTTTATAATTTTTTTTAATAATAATAATAAAATTTAATAACATTTATGTTATTGAAGTTATTTCTTTATGATGAATACAATGTATTTAGAGTCGGTAAAGAAGAGTAAAAAAAGAAAGTGACCGATTAGAGTGATTACCTCTTCTTCGAAATGAATCCTTTATATCTCCTATAAAAGGCTCTAGGGTTGGTATTTTGAGAATAATATAACATGTATAATGTGTCTAGGTAAGTGTAGAGAATAATTTTCCATAATATGGTTGAGATATAATTCTCAAGGTTGTGTAATAAAGTGAAGGAGGAAGTGCCCTTTATAATTGAGGTGAGGGTCACTTTTAGAATTTATGAAAAGATTAAAATATAATAAGACTATTCTAAAGTAAAATTATTCTAAATGGCCTATAAAATAATTGGGGATAAAATTTTATACCATATATCATCCCTTTTGTGCTTATTTTATATTTTTTATTATTTTTAAATAATTTAATGATATATCAATCCCATAAAATTTCATTATTGTCAATTTTGATACTATTCATTACCATGACTTTAAAAAACATCAATAAAATAATTAAAATTTAAAAAAAGTATTTTATTATATTATAAATATTTTATTTGAATATATATAATTCTTATATCACCTTAAATATCTAAAAATATGTTACTTTTAATATTTTTATATCATTTATTTTATTTTTCTATTAATTTAATAATTATTGCACGAATGTTGTGTTTGAATTTAGGTTATTATTTAATTTTTAAAAATTATAAATAAATTAAAAAAATTAATATAATTTAATTAGGAAAAAAATTACTTATAATATTCATGCATAACTAATTTTTTCCCTATGTCAACACAAAAATGATATTTAAAAGTAAGAGAGTGACATTTTGTCACTTCCTTTGGTTTAAATAACATATGTGCTGTTTCATGGAAATGTGTCCATTAAATAACTAAATTTGAAAACTTATGTTTTAAGTTTAGAATTTAATCCATTCGATAAGAATTAATATGAATAATTATGGCCTTATCACTTAGTTTTAACCCATATTAACCTGATTTACCCTTTACTGAGGTGATACATTTTATCATGGTTATTATTATTATTAACAAAATATAGAAGGGGCCTAATTAAAAAAATCGGGCCTCTTGATTATAAATATTTAATTTAATTTATTTTATTAAATAACTATAAATGGGATAATTTAATTTTGAAGTAAGTTCACAAAATTTGATAGAAACCATTTTCCTAGAAAATAAATTTTTAAGTGTAAAACTAGATTTTTTTATAATCGTATGATTATAAAAATAATTGTTGAATGGTTAAAACATATTATTAACTAAATAATGTATAAATTTAATTAAAATTATTCACCAATAATTATTAATCTAATACAATTATATAAATTCACTATATTCTTCAAAAAAATTATTTTTTAGAAAAATGTCACTTTTATTTTAAAATATTTTTTTAATTTGAATCATGAATTTATATTATAAATACATATATAATATATTTTTTCATAATTTATTTATTACTATTCATACCTTCTAATGTAATAGCTAGGTGATAACATACACATTATATTTTTATATTTTTTCATGTTTCCTTTGAACTCGCTGTTGCATGTAACACAAGTTGTTGAAGAATTAAAATTATTTAAAGAGAAACATTTCATAAAAATATCAGGGTGTTACTAATACCATTTAAATTAAAATTATTATCCCTATTTAACATTAACCATTTCATTTAAATGTTTAATTTCATTTTATTCAATACTCTTATATATATATATATATCACGATCCAGTTATATGTGTCACCATTCCCAATTTGTAGGATCCCATTATCCTTATAAATTGCAATTGGCATGTCATGTAATTAAGAATTAAACCTTATATCTTTTATCATGATGTAATAGGTCATATAAAATGATTTAATTAAATTAATCACAATTCCCAATTTGTAGAAGTACATTCTTTATACATTATAATTGGCATTCATGTAATCAAATCAACTAATGTTTCAACCCATGGAACCAATGTTCCATGACTCAAAGATGGTATAATTGGTTAATTAAGTTTACATCATCAATATATATGGGAAAAAACCCTTTATATTTATGTATACACATTAATCAATCTAATTATTCTACCTCTACAAGAAACGTTAGCACATTTCAAATACATAACAATCAAGTCACCATTAATATGAAACAAGAAAAACCAATGATGAAATCAATGTAATATACTTATATGGAATGGAATAATGCATTACATTTGAATTATTAAGTTCCTATATAATTCCTGATAAAACATGTACTTACCATACCAATATAAGTAAAAATAAATCCATAATAATTATATCAATAATAACAACACCATAAAACATGTGTGACACCCAATGGTGAAATTAGTACAACTATAATATGTGTAATCCAATTAAAAAAATATACCCACCTAGGTAATTTGGATTTCCTTGGTACACGGGTTAGCTGGTCCTAGGAATAGGTTCATTTCCAAATTTTGACACATTTACAGTCTCCTGTTTAATACCCATATAATATGATAAAAGGGAAAAAAATCTTTGAGACCACTTTATAGTATCCTAGACATAGTTCAATCATAAGTAACCAAAATAGATTTACCAAATGACCTCAATAATTCCTCCCCACATTCCAATGGATTCTAAATAGTAGCAGGGGTTTGTGATGGTTTGGTGGGGAGACTATACCACCATGATCAGACTATAACATAACAGTATATAATAACAGTAACCAGAAAAAACAATAATAAATAATCAGTAGAAGAATAGTAATAAATCATCCAAACATAATCAATAGGAATAAGATGAATCAATTTAATATAAAAAAATTATGACCATGTCATGGTTCTAATCAAAAGGAAATATAAATGTAATATATTGGTAAAAACATATACAACATGCAATAAAAAATACAAAAGGAACAAAAATTTCTCCATTAGAATCATGAAAAAAGGATCAATCCAATGATCCCATAATCTATCCATGGATAACAAGTAAAACATCCAAATATGTATGCTTACCTATTTTATTACCTGCAAATACATGGTCTTTTTGGGTTCCAAACGGTGGCTCAAATAGGGTGTGAGGTATACTATTGGGAAAAAATCCCTCAACGTAACTCTATAATGTTTTTGGGTTGATTATGTTTTCTGAAAAACCATACTGACAAGGTTAGTTGTGAAGTTACATCATGATTTCTGAAAAGGTATATTCAAAATGATATAGTAAAAATGTATTGAGGCTCTGTAAGTGGTTCAAGAAGTTATATGTACAATGTGGTGTTGTTTCTTAGTGTTTTCCAAATTATTGGGGTCCAAAATTTGGGGGAAGGGCTAAGATTCATTAAAGTTGGATTTATGGATTTGAATTATAAAAATATGGAAAAGGAAAGGAATTAAAAAAATTCTTATGTTTCTTAGAAGTTTGGTGATTCATGAAGGTATGATGTTTCGTGAAATATGGCTGGGTTGCAAAGGAAAGACGGTAAGTTATGCGATTATGAGAAGTTTCATGAATGGAAAATTTCTATGAAAGTTTCAAAAAGATTGTTATTTTTGAGAATAGTTATTAATAGTTTCATGAAAAGGTTGTGGTTAGCTTGAAGTTTTCTTGAAGGATACACAACATCTATAAATAGAAATCTACTCCCCTCATTTGATGAGGAAAAGACTTAATGCAAATAAAAAGGCTCTAAATTCACAAAAGTGATTCATGAAGGTTTTTCTTACATGAGGGTTTTCATTAGAACATTAGTTTAATGAATAAAGGAAGATTTATGAATATTATGTAATCTTTGTAGAAAGTTGATAGCTTCATTAAAGTTGTGAGTTTTTTTGAAAATTGGGCGTTTCACGAATGTAGAAAGTTTTATGAGAAATTTTGTAGTTTATAAAAGTTGAGAAAAGTGGTTTTATGATAGTGAAACTTATGTGAATCAGAAGGGATTTAACAATAATTCTCTGTTAAAGAGGTATTTATCCAGAGGATGAAGTTAGAACTTAATGATGCACCAAATGAGGTATAAAACATATTGATTCAAGTAATCAAAATAAGAATATTCTGAAGGATTAGTGAGCACACTTTAGTTGAGATAATATTGAGATATAAAATTATATTTGGTAGTAAAATAGGTGGGATAGTGAGGCTTCTACAATATTGGTAACAATAAAAAACTTTAGTGTATTTGGTACCTAGACACATTTCCTGTGTTTTCTCCTTGGATGTAGTCGGATGTGGGTAAACCATGAAAAATTGTTGTATCTCATGAATGATTTCATTTTTTCTCATACATTTCTATGATAAAGGGAGAGAACAATGTTTTGTTTAATAATGAAACAAGATCCTAAGGGGTAGTTATTTTAATCTCTCATCCCATGATTCACCCCTATTTGGGTATTTTACCTATTTGGGCTAATATATACTCAGTAGTCCACCACCAACAACACCTAGAACTATCTAGTCAGTGAATTTATGATAAGCAGTGTTCAATTAATAATGAATGTAAGATAGTAAATAAATAAATAAATAAATAAATAAATAAATAAATAAATAAATAAATAAATAAATAAATAAATAAATAAATAAATAAATAAATATATAAATAAATCATATCAGACTAAGTTACTCATGGGGTACCCAAACAACACTACCTGATTTAGCTTAAGCCAGATGCATCTGAACAAATGTCACCCTGCATGTACATTCATATATATGTATAAAGGTATATATTTATATGAAACATATTTATATAGACTTATATGTTCATATAAATGGATAGGAAACAATAGTCAGGGCCTAAGGCATAAGACAAAGGAATCAACCATTACTTAAAAGGAGTTTCACAACCCTCAGAGAATATGAGAATAGAGATATAATGGATCCATTATATAAGACTAAAATAAATCTTGGACCAAACCCAAGAAAGTTCTTTGTATTGGAGAATGCATCCTCTGTTTTAGCAATATTGGCATCCTAAGCCCATCCAAGGAATCCCATATAAGGAACCCATGTATCACTCCAAGTACACTAATAAACCCATTTCCATAGGATTCCTTACAATTCATCCATATAAGGAACCACATATCACTTACATCACGGTATAAAGAAGATCCCTCTAAGTCTATCCATGGTGAACCACATCAAGAACTAAGTATCACTCGTGGCATGCTATGGCAACAATGCCTACTGAGATTGTCTAAGGTAATCCACTAGGGAACCAAGTATCACTCATGGGTAGTATAAATACACATACTCAATGAGCCCATCCATGATGTTCTATAAAGAAACCATGTATCACTCCTATTGTGATATAATAAATTAAAATTTTTAGTGTTTTAGCTCGATGAGTCCATCTAAGGAATCCTAAATAGGTACCCTTATGTCACCCTAGAATTTTTATAAAGGAAAGGTCATTGATTTCATTAAATTCATACCATTATAATATAATTTTTAATCATGTTTTCTAAGTCATTTAATATGGTTAATTCAACTACAATAAGAGTAGTATGGGTATATACAGATGGTCTACAATTTTCCCTTGATTCAATTCATAATTTACAACTAACTCAAATGGAAATTAAGTACACCCAAAAAGGGTAGTTAAAAATAATTAAAAATCATGAGGCTCCAAGTACATTAAGAAATACACACCATCAGGGGTGGAAGACTTTGAGGTGGTCAACCTCAACCATTATTTTATAGGTTTCTATGACTAAACTAAGCATGAAAACATCAATTTATTTAACTAATTAAATATTTAGGAGGATCCTATGGAAATTTTGATTTGTGGTATAATGGAAAACAATATAAAGAATCAATAATTTAGGAAAAAAGAACTAAACCACCAACCTTATATTGGTATAACGTTTCTTGTCTATTATCATTCTTTAAACCAGGATAGAATGAAATAAATCAGAAAAATATGAAAATTACTTTAAAATAGGGCATATTATCTCATAATAAAATAGTGGTGAAGATGAAGAATAAATCAAGAAAAGAATGAAGAGGAATGAAGATCTTACCAATACACATCCAATGTAGTTGATTATGAAGGAATTAGTTCTCGGATGAAAGAGATGGATCAAAGACAAGTTTTAGGCATGAGAGGATCTCTTCATATAGATTCTCTGTGAGAAAAGAGGGGATATGTTAAAATGAGGAGTTTTACCTTTTTAAAATAATAGTTCATGAAATATTCATGATGTGAATGGAATTCACATGATTAATTCCTTATGATTCCCTTCTCTTCCTAGGAAAACCAGATCACACCATGAATAAGATTCACAGTGTGCATTGAATTTATGTCCTATAATAAAAACTCATGGGTTTTTGCTAGAGAAATTCATGTCATGAATTGAATTAATGTTTTGAATTAGTTATGAAGCCAGGATTTATACCCTTGCTACCTTCCTTTCCAAAAACAAACCAACCAGCCTCAAAGTACAGTTTCCAAGGATTAATCCAATGAAAAACATAATGAGGCTTCAACTGAATTTAAAATAATGTATACCTCTCTAAGATTTAATTACATTAAATGTTTATATTAATATCATCTTACTATATTGATGATACCAATGGACACGATGGATTGATAGAGTTAGGTGTTATCCTAAGACCCAGTTATATATTAAGGATGTGTATGAGGAGTTGTGATTTATTAGATTCCTAGATTTTGAATGTGGGATTTAGAGAGGGTACTACCTTTGATTTCATGGTTTTCATAGGAACTGGTCATCCCTAGACATATATGATTTCCAAGGGCCTCCCCCTACTAGGAATCATATATCAAATTTACATCATGAATTACCAGGTACTACCATGGGGTTCAACCTGATGGCATGAGGATGAGGGATTCCTAGTGGTGCCCCATGGCACACTAATACCCAGTATAGGTGTGAGCTTGGGATCTTTGAGATATGGCTAGAGGTTACCTTGAGGTGATTCTCATTCTAAAAGATATTATAAAATTAGATGAATTTGGTATGGTTGATCTAGGTTATGAACCTAAGGGTCAACAATGGTTTGGGGAATGGAATAAGATAATTGAGTATACCTTTATGGTGGTGGTGATACTATAGAGGAGCATCCATCACGAAATGATCATAGAAACTCTAGAATGAGGCCGAAGGAGGTGTTTTTATTTATTTGCTTATATTTTAAGGTTTATTTATTTAATTATACTGGGAATGTCACGTGAATATATCACAACATTTTCCATTTAGTATGGGGCCACTTTTGTGGTTCCCTCTTGAATTTTGTACTCACACAATTCTTGGGCCACCATTGTACATGGGTACCCAAGAATATATCACATGGTTCATATGTGAATAGGTTTTGGATAAGGCTCAAGATTGGATGATTGAGTGGGATGACTTGGATAATGTTAGATATTGGTATGGAGAGAGGCTCTATGTAGTCCTGGAGTTAACATATTTTATTTATTTTGTTTTGGTATGTATATTTTATTGAACAAGAGGACAATCATCTATTGTATGTGTGGCATGGTTGTTCAAGCCTTTAATGTATCTCGTTTATTATAAGTCTTGTTTATATTTATTTTTTCCACTTTATATTTATTATGATATATGATATTAAATTAATTTATATATTACTACACACTTTGACACAAGGGGTAGAGCCTCCCCATAATACCTCCTTAGACCCCCACTACGAATTAACAGCCTATGGTGATTGAGGAGGTATATTTTAAGTCACATGGAAAACTTGTTTAGTTACTGTTCATAGAGTGAGCCAATTTGGGGAATTATAATTCTAGATACAGAAAATCCTATCAATAACATCTAGGATAAGAAGGAAATGGTTTGTTCTAATTCCAATACCTTGGGCATTATCTCCATGGATATATAAATGAGAAAAGCATTTAAGGAATCTATAGATATATATTGTTGGACTCATTCAATCATGAATCTTTTTAGAATTTTAAATCTTGTTAATTAAGAAGAATTACCAAAGTAATATTTGGTAGAAAAGTTGAAAGGGCTAGTGGACTGTCATATCTCATGCATAGTGCAGTGTATGGACTAATTTGTACTCAAGTAAGTGGCAGTTTTAGGCACTTCATTAATTTTAACGATGAATTTAGGTAATATTATAATGTGTTTCTATTGAAACACATCAATGAATATTTTGAAAAGTTTAAATAGTTTCAGAATGAATTATTGAATCAATTGAGAACATGCATTAAGATTATTTGATCAGATTAGAGTGGTCAATACTTGACCTAGAAATTTACTAATCATATTAAGAATTTTATAAATGTTTTATAACTCACTCACACTAGAACACTATAATGGAATAATGTTTCTAGGATAAGGAATCATAGTTTTTTACATGGTTCAATCGATGATTAGTCAGTGTGACCTTCCTATTTAATTTTGGGGTTATACTCTAGATATTTTTTAATCTAAACTAAACTTCACTCTATATAAAGATGTTATAAAGATACCATATTTTATATAGATTAAGAAACATCCAATTTTGTATTTTATAGGGACTTGGGGTTGTGAATCACTTGTATGATGATTGAAATATGAAAATATAGGCTCCAAGTAAGAAAATATTATTATTATTTTATTATATTAAAGAAAATATGACATTATTTCAATAATACTACTAAAAACAAAGGGACTGTGGATTGAGATATAATTTTTATTAATATACAACACATGGATTGAGTATTCATGTGGAATAAAGTATAAATTAGAGAAGTTCAAATATAATAAAAAATAAGTGTTCCTGATGTGGAGTTTGAGCCGATTCAATAAATATTTGTGGAAGAATAACTGTGGAAGAATAACCAAATAAAGATAGACAAGAGCCACAAAGTTTTGGTAAGATTCATCAAGAACTAGAGATATATGGATTTATCATTGAAAATAATGATGACATATCATTCAAAGAAGATGAAGATACTACCTATCATGAGGCCTTCAAGAGTTCAGATGCAGAGAAATGGTTAAAATTCATAGAAATTGAGATGAACTATATGTACACTAACCAGGTTTGGAACTTTGTGTATGAACTTGAAAGTGTAATATCCATATGGTTCAAGTGGTTTTTTAATAGTAAAACCAACATGGATGGTAGAGTGTCTACCTAAAATTCATGCATTTTGGAAAAGGGTTACAAAAAAATTATTGGAATTGACTATAAAGAAACCTTTTCACCTATTATTATGATAAATTACATTTGGTTTTGGCAAGACATAACATCTCATTATGATTATGAGATATATTAAATGGATTTAAAAAGCGATTTCCTTAATATGAATTTAATTTTGGAAGTGTATATGATACAACCTAAAAGTTTTGAAGTGCCAAATGGTACTACTAAGGTCTATAAGTTACATGATAATATTTTTTTGAATGAAGTTTCTCAGAGTTGGGATATATAGTTTGATGATGTAATCAAAGTGTTTTGTTTCATAAATAACATGAATTATTCTTATGTATATAACTAGGTTAGTGGGAATATAGTAGTATTTTTGGTATGGTTTGCAGACTACATTTTTCTTAACAAAAATTAAATCTCAACACTTTATTCAGGGAAGGTATGTCTAGGAAAATGTTTCTCAATAAAATATTTGGGTGAAATAGCCTACATACTAGGTATGAATATTTATATAGTTAGATCTACAAGATTTAGTATATTGATTTAAAACACATATTTTGGTAAATTGAAAATCAGTTTTTCATAGAGAACTCAAAAATCATTATTTGTCGGTGTTTCTTGGTATAAATCTTAGGACGACTTAGTATCCTTATAAAGATTTATAAATAATAAATATAATCCCTTATGCATCTTCCATAACATCTATCATGTATTCCATTCTATGTACTTGAACTAATGTCTCTTATGATTTTAAAATAACTAGTAGATACCAATAGAATCTTGGAGAGAGTAATTAGATTTCTATGAAGAAAATTATTATGTATTTGGGAAGGACAAAGGATATTTCCATTTTCATTAGATGAGAGGATGAACTTTATATAAATTGTTACACAGATTCTAGTTTCTAATATGATAATTATGACCTGAGATCTCATAATAGATTCATGTTTTTACTAAATAGTGGAGTTATCGATTCAAAGAGTTACAAGGAACCCACTATATTAGACTCAATAATAGTGGCATAGTACATCAATTCATCCAATGTAGTGAAAAAATTTGTTTAGATCAAGAAGTTAATTATTGAACTTGGAATGGTTCATAACATCAAGGGAGAAATTGAGCTATATTATAACAACAATGGGGTTATTTCTCAAGCTAAGGAACCTGAATCTCCCAAAGGTAGAAACACTTCCCCCACCAATAACATCTCATATGAGATATTATTAAGAGAAGATATATATATATATATATTAGCTGGGTAGATTTAGAGGCTAAAATAATTGATCCATTAAAAACCCATTAAAAAAATAAAATGAAGGTCATGTAGAATCACTTTCAAAAATACATATGAGATACTAGTGGTAATGGTTAAAAATGTATCATGTTATAATAATAAATGAAATATCTAATTATCATTCATTAATGTGTGATTAATTTTTTTACATGAATGGTCAAATAATAACACCCCCTAAAAGTGATACTTTGATCTATCCCTAACCGATGATCATTAAAAAGTATTATGGGTTATGATGATACGTAATGGTTAGATTAAATAGATTAATATACTCATTACAAAGGGTTTTAGTTGAGATAGAAAAAATATTCATGAGATAATAAGTAGAGACTTATTACATGGATTAACCGACATATTTATATCTCATGGAATGATATAAAATCATTAATATACTAAGGGGTATATGATTATTATTAATCCATATTACCTAAGGATAGTTAGATACCTAACAACTAAAATCTCATAAATTTATACTCTACTAATGAATATTTTAAAATAACTTAGCTAACATAGGGGTAGTTGGGTATATTGTTGATCATTTCATTAGTTAGAGAACAACCAAGATGAAAATTTTCCACTTTTAAGAAAAATAAATACATATAACCCTTTATTTAATTAGACTAAAGAAATGAATTAATATTATTATTTGAGTCACATATTATGTGTTTAGATACTTTGATAATGGTCCTGTGATCTACTCATATATGAAATGAATAACATGTGATGTATCCATCAACTTGGTCAGTACTTAGAGAATCAATAGAAAACAAGTTTTCTATACTATATTGACATGTTCTATGACTAGTGGTCACTCAATGCATGGAAAAATGAATTATATATGAATAAATATGAGGTAAATGAAACATATTTCATTGGGTATGTATATATAGATATAAGAGTATGTTTGATAGAGATAACACAAGACCCCTTAATATCTTGAGTAACACTGGTTTTTTTCTAGAGGCAGCTCTTTTCTTAAATATATGAAATAGGGATTTCATATTTTATTACAATGTTATTAAGGCTCATAGGATCACATTTTTTGGCCCTTGAATAATGATTTTTTTTGGAAAAAACATTCTTTCAAAATGAATATAGTTTGATGAAACCATTTCTAAAAGATTCTCGATGCATTCCCAAAGAGTTGTGAGGTTTCTCAAAATATCCTTATGGTATTTTAGTTCGATTGGGATATTGTTAGATGTGATTTAAAATCTATATTCACAATATGAATTTAAACATGCATATGATTCATGATATATATTTATATTTATATAATATCATATTATATATATAGTGTATATTTATTTCATTCATGTGATATATGTATACTGAATGATATATATATATATATGACATATGAAAAATATTTTATATTATATATGAATGAGGTGAATATTAAAATACTTTTAAGTGATGAAATGTCTGGAATGATCTATCCTAAATAGTTTCAATAGAATTGGACCAAAGTTTGGTTTATTAAATAGATTTATATTTATTCATTGAAGTGTTTAATGAATAATTTCCCCAAAAATTGTAATGCATGAGATGTGTTTTGAAAAGGAGATTCATGATTATCCAATATATAAATAGAAATGTTCTCTTTGTTTGAGGGGTGGGGGGGGGGGGGTCTTGATCACATTCATTCAACATATTTGTTATTGTTAGTTTCATTTAAAGTTTTCTTCATGATCTATTTGTTATTTGTTCTATATTTATCTTCATAGATTAAGGTTCTATTTACCATTCATATAACATGGTTACTCTTGATATTACTAAGGATCCATAATCCAGTTTACTCCTTTAGTATAGGAAGAATTTTTTTTTTACTTCAGAGATCTACATAAAACATACTCAATAAATTAAAGAAGATGTATTATACTTTAACTGCAAAAATATTGGTACTTTTTTGGATCTATATTTCCAATAATTTACATCATTTGAATTCTTGAATATATATCACCCATTTTTGGGTTTAATTATTCTTATAAAGATCATATAGTGTTTGAAAGAAACCCATTAGGATTTTTTCTGGTTCCTAGATTAAAAATTATATGAGGTTTTTACAAGACATGGAGATAATAGTTGTAATGATGTGGGATTTGGATTCCAACGATTATGATTCATATTTTTATTCTATATATATATATATATTATTCTTATGATTTTTTGTTTGATGTTTCTATTTCTTAATCTTGGATATTTATTTCATATCGATGAGGATTTTATTTAGAAGGATTATCCTACCTAGTATATTTGGGTAGCTTATATGTAGATGGTGGATGGATTAGAGTTTTGGAGTTTACTCTTTCTTATATTTATTTGATTATATAAAACTAATATATAAGTATTATTTTGGTTATATGAATTTAAATTGTGCAATGGATTTACTTTGGAATCAGTGGGTGGTTGTTTTAATATTCCTAGTATTCCATGAGGGTAATGCCTCCCATATTAATGTTTTATACCCTCTGTTCTAGTCTCCATCCCAGGGCCTATCGTAGGTGGGTTTTATTGGCTAGTCTTTCCTTCCCTTCACAACAAGAAAGGATTTTAGTGGGTGTGGGTCGTGAGAGAGTGGTATCAAAGATTTTTTTTGATATTTATGGTGAAGATTTTAGTTAGAAATATGTGATGATTAAATGGGATTATTATGTAAATAGTGAGGCTCAAGAATAATGTGTGATGCAGACAAAATATACAAGCTAGGATATAAAATTTATTGCTACTATTATGACATGATGCAAGGCCTTTTACAAAATACTAAATTTTTTAGGTTAAGTTGAAACCCTTAGAGGATAGAGATCAGACAGAGGTATATTCATCATCATCATCAGCTTTATTGACATATGTATTATGGTTTTATATATGTTTCAGTGACTATTATTATTTTTTCATAGTTTTTGATTTTTTTTCTTATTTCAAACTTAAGATATTACATACCATAAAGATAAAGAGTAAAATGGAAGTTAATTTGAATATACTATTTAACAAAAATCATGTTGAATTTCTTTTAATTACCCTATAATTTATACCACAATTTTCCTTGTGAATTGATTTCCCTTTTATTAATTTAAATGAATAGAATGTTAAACTACGCCCATGATGTTTAGGTGACTATTATATTTTTTATTGAAATTCTTAGTATGTTAACCTACATCTATGAGAAAATTGGTCTATTTTTGATTTTAAAGGATAAAAATCATTTTAGAGGTATTGAATGTAACAATATATACCTTTAAAATGCATTAAGTTATATATATATATTTTGGTCTTGGAGATGTAAGGAGGAGGTTTTAGAAAGGAATAGTGGAGTTTAAGACAAAATTTTATCTTGGGATCATGAATTCAGTTTGGTGGTTGCAGTTGCATCATGGTTGAGGGTTGGAGATATTTTATTTTCTATAAAAAGGATACTTATAGTGTGTAATGATATATTTTCCCAAGGGATGATAGTTATAAGGTTTGGTTATGGTATTATGTTAGTAATTGTAGTGTATCACCCTGTGAGGTCGACTATAAGGGATTTGTGGATTTAAAGGTTGTAGTAGTGTGGCTCATTGGGCCATTCTGTAGATCCTAGGTAGCTAGTTCAATGGTTATTTAAAATTTTATAACCTCATGAAATGATGCTTTTTATTGCACCACATAGTTTGAGTGTCGATATCCTTACCTCTTATTCCCTTAAGGCCACTATGAAAAGGTGTCATGGTTTCACCATGGTGTTACCCAGGGTTTATAAGATATTTGTATTAAAAACAACATGATTTATTAAATATTATTCCAAATTTTAAGAATAGAAGCATATCCATACCCATTTTACCATAGTTTTTGTGGAAATAAAACCCTTTGCAGTGTGGTCTATACCCTTGCATTGTGACAGTCTAATTTTCATCTTGGGTATAAATTGGACAGAGTCTTCAAATCCATCCTTATTACATTTCCTTCCCTTAAATATTGATCAAATCTCGGAAATTTTTGGGATTCATTTTAATAACCTTACATGGGGTACTTATCCTTGGATTTAGAAGGTTTATTCCTTGTAATACAAGGATATTTTCCTCTTTATTTACTCCATTCGGTCCTTTTTTTCCATCATGGAGGGGTTGTGTATTTGGTTGGATTCAACTTTGGTGGGGGATCATTTTGGTTTAGGTTTATTTGATATTTATCTCACATGGTTCAGATATATATTCCATCATCATATTCTTATCCTTTATTTTGCAGTGGATTGGAAATCACCATTTGATATATGGTATTTCTTAATCTTATTCTTTACCTTATAGAAAGTAATATGCTTAACTCTATTGATTTTATTTATTCCAAATGTGTTATTGCTTTCATATTCTATATGGTTTCATGTGGATTTATAAATGATATTGGTTTATAGGGAAGGATAATAATCTATAGAAAACACTCTATAAATAATAATTAAATTTAATTAATATGATGAACCTAATAAGATTAAATTATAATGAAAAGTGAGTTACATGTTTTTTAGGGTTTCTATATTATATGCTATGGGTTAATTTCTTATTTATTTATTTTTTCTGCTATAGATTTCTTATTATTGAAATAATTATATTTTTTTCACTATTATAACTGGATAATCATTTTAAGATGATAATGAAAATCAAAATTTTGGAAACTGGAATACAAGAGTTGAATTTATTTTATTTTTTATACCAAATTTTGTAATTTATATTGATTTTCTTGGTAATTGAAGGGATTGTTGTGATATGTTTCAATATTTTTTTCTTAAATAAGGTTTAATAGGGTTATAGAATAGTAATGGTAATGGTAAGTGGAAAGTTGGATTTGATAATGAAAAAATGACCATTTAAATACATCTTGGAAAAAAGATGGTTGGGATATGGGTCTAAATGTGCTATGTATTATTTTTCCTTATTTTATATATTTTTAAACTAGATTATGGGTTTATAGAGGTGAAAATAAATATGATTAAATATAAGAGTAATTATTTAATAAGGTTAGGTTAAAAATGAATACATATTTTATCAAAAAAGTTATTGATGGCTAGTGAAAACTAAATGAAATAAAGAAAAGAGGTGTTTGTCATGAATTTGATGATGAGATGGAATGTAAAGGGTAGTGCGCGGTTGGTAATTTGTTAATGAATTAAATAAATGAACATAGCTATAATAAATATAATTAAATATAAATAAATGACTTTAAATTAGGTGTGTCTTGATGAGTGGATTGATATGGGTGGATGAATGGAATAATAAATATAATGATTGTGGTAAATGGTAAATGGTAATTGGTAAATAATGGTAATGGAAAATATGTATAAAAAATAAGTTTTTTATTATATGGTCATGATTTTTCATGAATCTTAGTTGTGTTATTATGTAGACTATTTATTATGAATTTTTTTTATTTAATATTTGGTTTCTACGCTAACTTGATGATGTTATGGAAGTGGTTGTGTTAACAAGATAAAAAAATGGGGGCATAATATGGTGGAACCTTACTATCTATAATGGCTTAGTCTAGGTATGATCATAATACCACCGTTTTTAGTGTACTATCATAACCTAAAAGGTACATATGAGGTGGTTCATGGTGTACTAGAAGGCCCTATGGGGTGTTGATATGATGATTAATTGTAGAGGTTGTGCACAGTTAGAGGAGGGCTTGATGTTGATATCATACATGTTGAAGATACCAAATTGTGATTAGAAGGAATTTGATATGCAGTTATGGACGTGGGATATACATGGAAGGGGGTGGGTATGAGGTCGATGACCTTCTTATTTACATTACCTTACTAGGTAGGAGTTGAAATAATGGATATGTGATATTCAATTTTAGTATTGTATATACAAAAAAGTTGTATGTGTTATGTGGATATGGTTATGGATCTATGGTGTTGTGGTATATAGAGAGGTAATTGTATCTTTGGAAGGATGTTATATGGATATGGTTGTGGATATGTGGTATGTGGATATACGATAAAATTATTGGTTTTGGAATGTGGTGATAGTTGATGATATGTTATAGTTGTGGATTCCTACTCTAATTCCTTTTTTATATTTGGAGAGTGGATATCTTGCTGAACTATACTGGTTCAAGGTGTAATGGATTTTTAGATAGGTTTGAGTCATAGAAGAAATTGGAACCTAGAAACCTGGGGAGTGATAAATTTTATGGGATTGAGGATCATTCTTGGTTGTTTGTGTTGTAATAAATTGAGTTCCAAGGTTGGAAAGTGGATGAGGTCATTTTTTGGAAAAGGAGGAAATAGTGGAAATGATTTGGGATATAAAGTTCAATGATTTTGTTTATGTGGTTTTGACGCTTACATTTGTGGTTGTTATGATTTGTTTGGTTGATATCACCTTTGACCACTCTTTCATATTTGTTCCAAATAAATATTGATTTATTTTAGAATGATGATCTTACTTAGTACTCCAAAGTACTCACCCCACCATTGTTTTCTAAGTGTTTTTAGTATATAGTGACATAGATTGGACTTGCTATTTTAGTGGCACATATGAAGTAAGTGGATGATTTTGACTTTTAGAGTTCATTCTTGCATGAATTTCCTTGATGTTATAGAATTTTCATATAAATATCATTTAGGTTTCTAGAATTTATATGGTTGAATGGATTTACTATGGAATTTATGGGTAGTTATTTTTTGGGATTTTATGAGGGTAATACTTCCTATATCCCCATTTTATACCCTTAGTGTTAGCCTCTAATTTGAAGACTATTAGAGGTGGGCTTAGGGGGTAACTCTCACCTTTGTTATAGGCATAAGAGGGATATCAGTTGGGGAGGGTTGTGAAATTATATACATGTAATTAATATTTAATATATTTTTATAATTATAAATTTGTTGAAATATTTTTTAAATTTAATTTTTAATATAGTTTGTAATACCCTCCACCTAATACACACACACACACACACACGTACACACACACATTTAAATATAGTAAAAAATATTTACACATTTATATAATTATTAATATTTCTTAAATAAAATCAATCACATTGAAATATAATTATTAACTATTAATGCATTTATATAATTGTTCTTATATACATATTTTAGTTATTCTTGTAATGTTTTTTATATTTTAGATTTATATTTTTTTTATTTTATACATGTAATTATTTTTGAATATAATTATACTTTTATATAATTAATGTTATATATTTTAAAATATATATTCATTTAAATAAATAACAATATTTTAAATAATAACTAATAATTTTTAAATGTAGTTAAAAATTAATTATATTTTTTTATAAAAAATAAATATAATAAATGGAATAAATGAAATAAATACAATAAATATATTTATATAAATAATAATAATAATAATATATGTTTATATTAACAATTTCAATAATTATTAAAATTATTACTTTTAGCTTTATAATTTGATGGCCTGTATGGTGTCATTAATTCATTTCGGTGGAAATCAAATTTATTAACTTATAAAACTTGATCTTTTATAACTAAATTATTTTATATAGAAATGGGTGAGTTTGATTTTTATCCCAAGCTATGATGAAAATTTAATTGAGGAAATTTAAATAAATAAATTTATTTTAGATTGGTTGAGAAATAAAATATAGAAATAAATTGTTTTTTATCAATATGAGAAAGCTTTCTCGATTCTGTAAATTTTGGGATTGTGTATGAGTGTTTTTTAGAAATTAAAGTAGATTTTTCATATTTTCTATTGGAGTCAAGATGAAGGATCATCCTTTGTCTTAGTATCTCATATTTAATGAAAACATATCCATTTTCATATGATCAATTACTTTGGGTTATAAATGAATTAAATTTCCTCAATAGAAATTTTAAACATGATCATTTTAAAATAAAAAATGGTCATATTCGATTTAAAATGATCTATTATCACATTATATTTTATTTTGATAATAATTTTTATTGGTGTCGAAATGGAATGAAGAAGGATCAGAAGAATCAAAAGGAAATTGCAACAACCCAACCCTAAATAAAGAAAAAAATTCACATACACACTCTCTTTTTATTTTACATCACCCAACATAAGATGGTATTACCCCTCATGTTGGTCATGAGAGGGTTAAAGGGTAAGATGTACGGAATTAAATAGTGGAGGATTTCATTGTGCAATGCTTCATCCATGGGAACCCTATATTGGTCATGGAATGATTTGTAGAAGCATGAAGCCCTATATTTATAGGCATGAAGGACCCCTCAAGTTATAAAATCATTCCCTAAACCTATATGGGTTAAATATAGTAGTTATCGATCTTTAAGGCACATGTCCTCATTGAATTTCATGTGTCTTCCAACGTTTTTGGGTTTACTTGGCATGTTTCATGTTGTGACACATAGTGTCACGACTTAAAAATTAGTGTCTCCACTCTTGGATTGATTTTTCCAATATTACTTCTTGTCATGGGTTTCTATTAATTTTCTCTACATGTGTTACCTTTTTTATATGCAAATTATGTTTTTCTAGTTTTTTGGCCTCGTTTCTTCTTGATTCATTAATTTCAAGCCTCCAAATTGAGCTTGACATATCCCATGTCCCAAAGCACCATTTTTATCATGAATTATATATCATTTATTCATGTTTATTCCATAAATTAATTTATCATGTAAATTACCAAAAAAAGAATAAAACAATGAATATTTAGCAAGAATTAAAAAATTTGATTAAAAAAATAATAAAATTTAATATTCAAAATGTATGCATGAAATGTAGTTATCAAACCCTTTACACTTAAAAATCATGATTTTCCAAAAGAATGAAATATAAAAAAATGTATAACCACTCAACTAATATTTAAATTTAATGTAAATAAAATCAATTGTTTAAATGGGGAATTGAATATTCAAACATCACATGGAAAAATTTCATCGACTCAATTTTACAGGAAAAAATTATTGGTAACTCCTTATCTTAATGATCATAAATAATTATTATTATGTTACTAATGAGATTTCTATTTTATGATAGTATATATTTTTAGAAATAAAATTTGATAAGTATAGAAAATTTTCCATTGTCTCATAAAATGCGCCAACATTAGTTCAAAAGTGCCACCTCTAGACAAGATACTACTAGAGTGTTACTGCCATTAGTTCAAAATCTACTACCTCCATAGTTCATCTATTTCTAGAATTATACTATAGCCAGAGTTCTTCTACTACTCTGATTGTTCCACTCTTAGTTTTACTATTCCACTTCTAGACATGCTACCACCAGACATGCTACCGCTAGACATGCCATCACGAGACGTGCTACCTTCAGATGTGCTATAACTGTCTATGTGCTACTTTTAGCACTGTGATACTACCAAATGTTCTAATTATAGCTTGTGATACTTCTAGATAATGATACCTTCAGATATGATCCACCATTATCTTACTACCATTGGTGTTCTGAGTCTCCATTTAAATTTAATGCTTCCAACATCTAGTTTATGTGAGGCAATGTGAACATCCTAATGTGGATTAAATAATGATTATCTCTAAAAAACTCTATGGATTCATTGAATAATAAGTCAAAGAGTTCCTAATTTTCTTCTCAGTATAAGGATTCAGGATATCTTCATTATTATTCTTTAATAGATATTTGGATATACAGAGCTATATTGTATAGAGGACTGCCTTGTGCATGTAGATGTTGGATGTTTTTTATTCATATATGCTAAATACATGCATGTTTGAAAGTGTGGAACATATGAAAGATCGTAAAAATTTAATACATTGATTCAATATCTACATGCATAAGTTTTTTCAGATAATCTACATACAATGAATAGAATCTAATACACTCTACTTTTCTCCATTTTCAGAGAAACCTTTTCAAGCACCTCACCATATTAAATACATAGACCCTTGAATAATAAAAGCTATTTAGACCTCAAAACACAAAAACTTACATTTATTCATATTCTATCTCTCAATTTTATTATTTACTTTTAAAGTTTGATATTGAACTCTATTTATCTATAGACATTTAATCATGTGATTAAGTTGGATAATACTTTATATTCTATTAAAATATTTTATTTCGTAAACCCAAGACAAGTGTGGAAGTGGTATTGCATGGCCTGTTTTATTTTTATTCCCATGTATAAATGTGGAATTATATTTGAGACTAGACAAACTACGTTCTATTGTTTGTTTACCTAATCTAGGTTGTGTATTAAATTATTGTTATAATAATCTATTTAGCAGCAGATGATTTCCAGGTGGAGGGGATTAAGTATCATCTTGATACTGACCCCTATGTTTATTCCATTGTGTGTTCTAGTTTTATTTTTATATGTTTGAAATCTAATGATGTACTTCTTTTTAAATCTGTAAAAAAACTTATACATTTGTAGTGAGTCTTAACCAACGTTTATATAAAACATATGATTAAGTAAATTTTTTTATAAAGTTAAATTCATTTTAAATATTGTTTTAACTGAGTCCTAATAAATCTTTGGGAAATATTTTGAAAGATACTTATATTATTCTACTAATTTTTTTAACTATGAATTTTTCATTATAATGGGATATTTTTAAAGGGTTTTTAACAGAATTTTTATTAGGTACTCAATTCACCCCGCCTCTTAAGTCACTAAATATGAATAATATTTAGTATCAAAGTATTTTGAAATTCATTTTCATATATGATTTAGTTGTCTTCTAAAGATATTAAATTGAAATTATATCTAATTTTTTTTCTTTGTGGATAATAATAGACAATAGGGATCTGATACAAATATAACTTCTTATTTTAATGGAACCAATTTTGATCAGGGGAAAATTAAAATGAAAATGCATCTTAAATGAATGTTTTTTGAAATCTATAATGTTATTATAGAAAAATATGAATTATCCATAACTACTAGAGCTACCTGGTATGATTCTACTAAAGTATCTTATGATAAAAACTATAAATCCATGATTTTTTTGTACAATGATTTGGATGAAAGGGGAATTTAATATAATTTCTTCCTGTACAACTTCTTTTACAATTTTGGGAAACCTTTGCTGTTTCTCTAGAAGAAACATATAATGTTAATAAAATGTGATTAAATAATTATATAATTAAATATTTTACTTTTAAGATGAAAATTTTGGAAACTATTTATGTTATGTATCATAGGTTTATTGAGATCATGAATACAATGAATTAATTTGGAAAACCTGTTTTAGAAAAATTTCAAGTGATTTTCCCATTGAGGTGTCTACCAGATACAAATATAGGAGCCTTAATGTCAATTAAAAAAAATAATATAATGTTAGAAAGTTACCTATTATGGATCTATTGGTAAAGATGATGTTTCACGAGTAAGAAATTAAGTTAAACAAATAAGAATCAGATGAAAAAAAAGAAATAATATATCCTTCAAAACTAATTCTTAAATACAAAAGGAGAAAATACCAATTTATAATTCAAGTGATAAAGAGTCACCTACTGACATTGATGAAGAAATAGACCAATTTTATTGAAGACTCAAAAAGTTTTACAAAAAGAATAATATCTTTAACAAATATATATATAAAGGAAAATATGAAAATAAAGGAATCTAGGGAAAGTATTTTAAGAAATATGATACTATGAATGAGATAGTTTTTTATGAGTGTAAAATGAAAGGTCATGTCAAATTTGACTTCCCTAGGTTAATATTTAAGAATAAATATGATGAAAAGGTTAATAGATATAATAAAACTATGAAATAAACCTAGAGTGATTCATAATATAGCTCAAGTGACTCAGACTCAACCCAAGAGGATAAGAATGATTGATCCAACATGTGTTTTATGAAAAACACATATGATGCAGCTAATATTTTTCTTTCTCATCTAGTTCATATTTAAAATTCTTATGAAGATGGAAGAATTTATGAGAATATGTATAATTGAATATTGTAATATGATGTAATATACTTTTAATAAAATCAAAGATAAATCCAAGATTCAAAAAGCATCATACCTTGATTGATAGTTTTAAAACTGATCTTAGTATTGAGATAGATAAAACTGCTCAATTTTTAAAAGAGAACAATGAATTAAATTTTTCTAATGAGAAACTATAGAAATATATATAAAGATTTACCAATTGGAGAAATACTCTTACTCAAATTCTTGGAAATTGTACTTCTCCCAAATACACTACTAGAATAGGATATCAACATGGACAAAGAATAATAATTAAAAATAGTTTTATTCCTAGTTCCAATTCATTTAGTTCTACTATTAATTTTTATTCTTCTGGACCCAATTTTTTTTATTTCTAAAAGTTTAAAATCTTCTTATAGGAAAACTGTTAAGAAATTATGGGTTCCTAAATCTTTGATTACTGAAATTACTCGTCCCAAGAAAATTGGGTACCAAAATCATTTTTAGTTTAAAATTTGTTTTGGAGGAAACCTTTTTGAAAGGATCTAGTAAAAAATTATGGTACCTAGACAATGGATATTCCAAACACATGACTAGGGATTATCCAAGTTTCATTAACCTGGTAAAGGTGGATGGTGTACATGGAACTTTTGATTACAATGATAAAGGAAAAATTATCATACTTGGTCAAATTGGTAATTCCGAAATTGTTTTAATTTATAAAGATTTAGTTGTAGATGGGTTAAAGTATAATCTTCTTATCATCTCACAGATGCATGATGATGGATTTTATGTTATGTTTGAAAATAAATTTTGCAATGTTTTGGAATCAAAAAAATATTTATATATTTATTGATTTAAAAAATGATTATGTTTAATTTGTTAATATAGATTCATTATTTTCTCAACATATTTCCTGTCTAAATGACTTTCACAAAGAATATTGTCTTTTTAAAGTGATAACAGACAATTAAAATATTCAGTTACTTTTAAATATAACTAAGAAAGGGTTAGTCAAATATCTACCTAAACTATAATTCCCAAATGATAAAATATGTAACTCAAGTCAAAGAAGGAAACCATATAAAATCTATTTCAAATCAAAGAAAAAATTTTAAACTTCCCAACCCATAGAGTTGGTTTATATGGACATGTTTGGGCCTTCTAGATTATATAGATTGAATAGGAATCACTATGTGTATGATCTTATAGATTAATTCTCTAGGTATACTTGGGTATTCTTTCAAGCTCAAAGAAGTTAATCTTGTTCTTATTCTACCAGGTATGCTAAATCTGTAAAAAATAATAGTGGAATTATGAAGTGACAATGGACATGCATTTTAAAATCAATGAATTGAATCATTTTTCACAAAAATAGACATAATCATAAATTTTCTTCTCCAGGGACCCCATAGTTTAATAGTTTTATTGAAAGAAGAATTAAAAAACTTCAAGAAATTTCCTAGAACATTTTCAATGAGTATGAATTACCTATTTATTTTTTGGTAGAGGTTGTGAATACAAATTTTTACATAATTAATGGAGTCTTAATTTGGCCTTTCATAAAGAAATATACTTATGTAATATGGAATGGTAGAAAAAAAGGTTAAATATTTTTATGTTTTTGGTTGCAAAGTATTTATCTTAATACTAAGGACAATCTTGAAAAAATTTCCTACAAGATAATGAAGGAATTTTCCTTGTTTATTCAACTTTTAATAATTCATATAGGGTGTTTAATAAAATAACAAATATTATGGAATAATATGTTTATGTAAAATTTGATGAAATATATCCACATGATCCTAATAAGCCATTATAACTTCTTGAAAATGATTTTTCAAATTTCAATATCAATTCCAAATTTTCTAACAATTTTGTGAAATAAGTTGAAAAATTATTCAATGTTGAGGACCAACCAAAACATGAAGTTGAACCTATATAAGGGAATAATATTTATATCCCTTATTTCCCTTAAACTATTAGAAATCACAAATACTATCCTTAATACTGTAGATGGAGACCTAGATATTGGTGCACAAACTAGAGATTCTCTTAAAATCAGGTTGAACGAGAAGCATTCTTCTCATATCTTGAAACAAAGAACATCATTGTTTCAATAAATGATTAATTATAGGTGTTGAAAATAAAATAAAATCTTTTTAAATAAATACAGTTTGAGAATGAGTAGTTAAACCTAGAGACAGTCTGACTATTGGAACTAAGTGGTTGTTTAGAAACAAAGTTGGAAATTTAGGCACTATAGTCACAGATAAAGTTAGATTTTTTTTTCATAAGGATATTATCACTAAGAGGGTATTGATTAGGATGAAACATTTAAACAATTGGCTAGAACTTATTCCATTATAATATTACTTTCCCATGTATAACATTTGGATTTCAAACTATATCAAATGGATGTCAATGGTGCATTCTTAAATGGTTATATAGTTGAGGATTTTTTTATTAAACAACCCCCTAGATTTTAAAATCTTCATTTTAAAAATCATATTTTTAAATTAACTAAAGCTTTATATGGTATAAAATATTTTTCTCTTTATTGGTATGATAAGATCAACTCTATTTTTATTTTTAAAGGTTTTTCAAAATGAATTGCTGATCCAAATTTATTTATAAAAATAATTTGAAAATATTATTTAGTAGTTCAAATATATATTAATGATATTATTTTGAATATTATAAAAATTATTCATGTACTGATGTTTCTAAGATGATGAAAAGTGAGTTTGAAATGGTTTTAATGGGAGAACTTAGTTTATTTATTGGTTTTAAAATTTTTCAAAAATAAATATGGAATTATTTTAAATCAAAGTAAGTACACTAAAGACATTTTAATTTTTTTTTGGTATGGATAACACTAAAAAGTAGTGATACGCTCATGAGTACAATTTATAAGATGGATCTTAATGAAATTGGAAAGCCAGTGGATCAAAACAATTAGAATGTTATGATTGGAATCCTTTTATATTTTACTACTAGGTAACCATAAATTATGTTTAGTGTGTGAATGTGTTCTCATTTTAAAGAAAATCATAAAGAATAAAATTTACTTAATGTTAAAATAATTTTCAAACACTTCAAATATACAACTAATTTAGTAATTTTTGATCATAGGGGATAAGAATTTGATTTAGTAATTTATTTAGATATTTATTTTGGTGGTAGTAAGTTGGATAGAAAATGAACCTATGGAACATGTGTCCTTTTGGGAGAGTCACTAGTATCTTGGTGTAGTAAAAAGAAAAACAATTTTTCATTATACACTGCTAAAAATGAATGAATAGCTATAAGATGTTTTTGTGCACATATTTGTTGGATGAAAAACACATTTTTTGATTATAGATATCAATTTAGACATTTCTCTATGAATTATGACAATACAAGTGATAATAATATTTCCAAGAATCTTGTATATTATTCTAGGACAAATCATATTGATGTAAGACATCACTTTTGGAGAGATAATTTCCAAAAAGGTGATATAACTCTTGAATTCATAGGATATGAACATCATCCTGCTGATATTTTTACAAATCCCTTAAATTATTAGAGATTAAATTATATCAAACATAAACTAGGAATGATAAATTTTAATTAGTCTTCCACCGTTATTGAACCACCATTAGGTGATCCACTATTGGTGATCTTTTGTTGGGTGATCCAATATTGGTGATCCACTATTGGATGATCCATTATTGGTAATCCAACATTGGGTGATTCTCTATTGGTAATCCACCACTAGGGACACACAATTGGGTGATTCACTATTGGTAATCCACCGATTAGAAGATCTACCATTGGGTGATCCACTATTGAATGATCCACCATTGGGCGATCTACCGGTTGAGGCTATTTTCTTTTTTTACCATTCCTATTTTCTATGTCATTTTTTTGATCAATTTATTTATATTTTATTATATTTTTTATTTCAAACCCTTAAATGATAAAATCCATCTTAAATCTGATTTTGAGTCTCTCTATCACTTATGACTACCCTATGATACCAAATATTTGTTAGAGTGAGTAACTCAAGAGTGAGATGATATGAGCCCCCAATAATTATTTTTTAAAAAACCTTTAAAAAATCTCCCAATATAATAAAAGACACTCAATTAATAAAAAAATTAAATAATATAATTTTTATATTTAAAAATATATATCAAATTAGGATTAAGGATAAGTTGAAACAATATTTAAAATCACTTTAACTTTAGAAATAAATTTACTTAATCCAATCCCTTATATAAACAGAGTTTAATACTAACTATTAAAGTTTAAAGTTTTTTCTAGATTAAAAAAATAAGTTTTAACTTTTAATTTTAAAAAAACTGAAAGATCAGATAGAGAAATAAAAAAGGGGTTCAGTAACAAGATGAGACTTTATCCCCTTGTTTATTATGTTGTGTTGAGGGGGATCAGCCACATCACCCTTCTTATGTTGTTTCTTTTCTATCTAGGTCTGTGTTTGTCAAGAGACCAGGTTCTATTGAGATAGCTGATGATGTTTCCTCTGTTGAAGCTGATCCGAGGGCATCTGTTGAGGGGGAAGAATCCCTAGGTTCTACCAGCTTGAGTTTTTTTCATAGGCATGAGCCAACTGCCTCAACTAAGGATAAAGCTACATTAAAGGGGGATCTATCCCATGGTTACAAGTTTCTTGGAATTTCTTACCCTATGTCTGATGAAAATAGTGATAGTGATTTTGATCACAAAAGTCCACCAGAGCATGGTGGAACCGCTATCTCGATTGTTGAAAATGATCCAAGGGTATCTCTAGTAGAGAAGATCAATGAAGATGGTCAACTTTATGCTTTTCCTTCTAATTCTCTAGATATTAGATCAAAGTATGTAGATCCTATTTTTCTTAGTCCCGAGATGGTTCCTTATTCTATTACTACTACTTATTTTGTTCCTTTAGAGTTTGTTACGAGAGTAAATTTGAAAATATTCAGAGAAAAGTTACTTTATTATTTTAGTTCCACTCTGAGATCTCAAGTTTCTGTAGTTACTTATCCTAGTGAAGTTGATACCAGGAACATATTTTAGCTAGTCATCTCCATATTCAGTCCAAGTTGATTCTGATGATTTGATATGAGTAAATTTTGAATATAAGATTGACCAATGAGATAGAGGATATGAAGTCTATCATGGAGGATGTGATTTCCACTTTTTTTCTAGTCAAGATACTTTTTTGGAGAGGGTGGATAATTTACACCATCATATTGAATCTAAATCCATATATCCACCTCTTTCTTCCTCTACTAATGCTAAAGTGATCAGATCTACAGTCAGAGTGGAGTTTCATTCTATTATGGGTGATGTTTATACATCTCACTTGGAGGACCTTTGAAAAATTTGACATAATAGTGATGATATATATAAATTGTAAAGGGAGTGTTTTAATGAAGCCTGAAGTGATAGATAAACTATCACTAAGGATATCGAGTAATAACTTTCTAGAATATATAGAAAAAATGAGTTTAATTATCACTTTATGTTTTTATCTAAGAACTTAATAATTCCATCTATCACTAGGGCCTTCAAGGAACAATTAGACCAACTTAATGTATTGTATCCTCTAATCAAGTTTTTTATGGAAGAGAATAAGGCTTTTTTCAGTGTTATGGAAAGACTTGGTAACATCATCATGAACTATATGAACCTCATGAATTCATTTTTTTATATATTTGGGACACTAATTGTGTCACTTGAGGCCATCCCTATGTCTTCCTTAACCTATGAACCATCCACTAAACGTATGACTTTTTAGTTTCATCCCTTCAGCATGTGACCAGCCAAAGCAGTTTGACATCTTAGACCAGTAGTGATTCATGAGCTACCTCAAACTATATATGCACCCTCAACCATTACATCAGTTCCTTATACCATGGTAAAATAAAAATTCCTTATTGATCTTTCCTCCCTTAGAGTTACGAGTGATTTATATGGGGATTAGTCTTTGATATTGGTTATACTATTTTCTGTTTTTATTTCTTTTTTGGAAGTAATATTTGGACTGATTTATTTATTTGAGTTCATCTTTTATTCCTTCATGTCTATGAATTCATTTCCTTTCCTATCTTTTTGATAATCCAAATAGTGGGAGTACTTGTTTGATGGAATTTAATGCTTACATTTTAAAACTCTATATTTAAAAATTTATATTTAATTTTGTAATTATATTTTAAGATCTTTTTTTAAAAAATATTTCAAATTATCATCTTGAAATATTAAACAGATATCATTACTTCAAATTCATTTACTTATGCCTAAATTTTTTTGATACATGGTTTATAAAAAGACATGACTTGTGATCATCAAAAAGGAAAATATTATTAACCCCTTGTTATTTAAATTTAATCCAAACATAATTATTATGTTACTAATTAGATTATTTTTTTATGTTAATATGTCTTTTTATAAAGAAAATTAGGTAAGTATAGAAAGTATGTCACTATTAGTTCAACTCTACCACTTTTAGTTCAAAAGTTCCACCGCAAAAAATGTTACTTCTAGAGAGGTGTTTCCGTCATATCAAATTCTACCACTGCCTGAGTTCTTCTATCACTAGAATTCTTCTATCGTCAAATTTATCCTAACATATCAGTTTTTACACTATTAGTTCAAATGTTCCACCACTATACATGCTTCCACTAAACATGCTACCATTAGACATGCCACCACTAAATGTGATACTAGAAGATGTTCTATCACAAAATGTGACACTACCAGATGTGATATTTCCAGCTCCATGCTACTGCTAGCTCTGTGATACTACCAGATTCACTACCACTATCTTATGTTGCCACTAAACTATGACTGTCATGAAATAAATTGTTTTGTCATCCAGTCGACGCCCGACCCAGTTTGCGGCAAGGCCCGAGGGGTGTTCCCGATCCCCACAGGCTGACAACTAGTGACCGACATCAAAATAAACTAGTTGGGAATGATTTGGACCATAAGAAAGACAAATAAATTACCATAAATAGAACAAATAGATAAATAAAATAAAATAAACTGAACAAACAGGAAATGGAAAAAGGAATAAAGGAAGCAACAAGATATACCTCAAGTGACCTCATGGGTCACCACACAACATAAATCACACTCTCTCCAAGAGTGACCGAAAACAAGAGGAACCTAAAACTAAAAAGTAAATTAGGCATGAGCATTAAGATGCTCAATAGGAATGACAAGTTACAACAAAACCCTATTCCCTTACCTTTTATAAGAAATCCAAAACATGCTAGTTCGAAAATAGGACATAATAAAATAATGTTTTTTATTCTTTTAAAATTCAAGTAAAAAGTTTTCATTTTAAAGTAAATCATTTCTCTCCCACTAAAATTTAAAAATAGGTTCCAAGAATGAATTAACATTTCAAAATGAAAGGAATCCATTTTAGATTAAAATATGGTTTTCACAAATAATACATCAAGTATGAAAAAACTAAAATGGAATTCACATCACAAGCACCATAGCCAATCCCTAAGTAGATAGTGTTAGTTGGGGACCTAGGATCCTTATACCTTAGTAAAACTTGTCATATGAACCATAACGATCTATATTTTCATGAATGGGCCACTAATAGGGACACACCCATAACCTAGTGGTCTCCAATCATCACGAATGTTTAGTTTGTTTTGTAGTGGAAATCATGCTAGATGAAACCGGGATGAACCACTTTCGTATCATCTAGTGTACTAGTCCCAATATGCCCACCTAGATACAAATGTTTCCCATTATTATCCATTTCAAGTGTTAGTGGATTTTTATCAAGAAAAAATATATGTTCTTATCATTTTCTTTACTTAAAAACACATCCAACCTCTCACTACCGATATCCCTCCTTAAGCACATCCCCCTTTTTACATTGCATAATAATGCACACGCCGCTTTACTGGGCACATATCACAAATCCCACATTCAACCCACACATCATTTTCTAAAATAAGAGGGTATGCCTCAAGATAGGTATTTTTTTTCATAATCCATTATTAAGGTTCCAAATGAGCTTAATTACATACAAGGAACACTTTTTATAACTAACCAGCTGAAAGGCCAAATGCCTTTCGAAATATTCATAACTACTTAAAAAAACCACTTAGGAAATCAATTTTCAAGAAAAGTCACTTAAAACCAATGGGCGTAATAAATACATTTTAATTTCCAAAATAAAGGAATAATCATTTATAGAAACTACAACCAGATTTCATAGTATATGTATATAGCATAAATACAAAACATATTTTTAAAACAAGAAATAAATTATGAAATTCAAATTAGAGGCATGGGCATAGGGGACCTACCTCAGGGTGGAACCAAACTGAACATTCACCTATTTGGACTTTATAACTAGAAGCTGCTACTCCCCCACTAGACATATTCACTTTGACATACATATAAGGACACGTATCCCCTATGCATACACACGCATGGCCATGAACATGTGAAAGGGGATCCTTACACATATTGTTATATGCATATACTTGTTTCCACTCACTTAAATATGCATTTTCATATATATACATGGGAACACCTATCCCCATACATGTATATTCATTTCCATGTATGAATATATGTGTAACTAGGGAACCCAAACACACACACACACATATACATACCTATGAACATACTGATGAGTCTCCTTAGACCCAACGACTCCAAACCACAAAGTAAGGACCACACACTACACATATAATTTAATAAAACAATAAAACATGTAAAAAATCTATAAAACATTTAAAAATAACACATCAAGGGTTTTATCTAATAACACAATCAATATCCTGTAGTAAAATCCACTTTAAAACCAAACATATAGTAAAGTGACATTAAAACATACTTTCCATCTTTTTAAAGAATTTTAAATTCATATTCAAAAATGCACAACAAGGCTAACATGCTCAGAGTGGTACATTTACCATCAAAAATCCTTTTTCAACACATAAACACCTCAAGTACCCACAAAAACACATTTCTCACCACTCAAAAAATTTATTTAACACTTCCTATGATTTTCAAAACAAGACACACACCCACAAATACCCCCATTTTCATACTCAAACACACTTTTCAAAACATACACACACTAAAACAATATCGAAACATGTTTCACACACTTTATAAGATTTAATAAACCACTTAAAATTTTTATGAAACAACTCCAAGAGGCTTCAAAAGACTTGGAACACAAAATACCACCCCAAATCCTCTTATAAGGCCATACACACACTAATTACATGTCAAAATAGAATTAACATCTCTTTCACAACATAATAAAACACTTACAAAATACTAAACATGGGTTTCCATCATAAACACACTATATTCCCTATAAACGTGCAACAAAATGGATCAAATGTGTATTAAACTCCCTTAAAACCAAATTCTCATAAAAAAATTTAATCAAAGACCCTAAAAAACTTAATTAAAAAAATAAATTAAATCACATAAGAATGTTAGGGAATAGAGACACCTACCTCTATGTAAGAAAAATTCAAAAATTCGGTGCGCAAAAATCCATCGCATGCCAACCACACTTTAACTGAAATAATTAGACCCTAAAATAGGGTTCCGAATCAATTACATCAGGATTGAATCAAATGTGGTATAAAACCCTAACCCAAAAACTTACCAAATGAAGAGGAACTAGAATAAAAAGAGGGTGTAAAAGGCTAACAGAGTAAAAGCATGGGCGACTGGAGGTGCACCACTTGCTAGGGAGGTTGCCGGAGGATCTGAACCTAAAGGAGGGGTGTGTCCAAGAGAGGGTGTGGGGAAGAGCTAGGAAACATGAGGAAGAGAGTTGGGGTGGTGCGTGTTGCTTTCTGGATGGGAGGAGGTGCGCTGGTCCGGTTCGCTGGAGGAGGAGAGGAGTGAGCCTATTAGGGTTATCAGGGGGATGTTGTATTATGACCCAAGGGAGGAGGAAGGGTGTAGCGCGTAGGGGGAGTGGGGAAGGAAATGAGAAATTAGGTAAAAAAGAAAAGAAAATAAAAAAGAAAGGAAAAAAGAAAATAAAATGAAATAAAACCTAAAAATCCAAAACCAATCTAAATTAATAAAAAATAATGATAATAATGATAATAATAATATGTTAATAATTTTACAATTATGACAAAAATTCTAATATTAATAGCCTAAGTAGAGTATTAACGAAAATAATAATGATAATAATGATAATAATAATATTATTATCATTATCATCATTATTATTATTATCAAGATTGTTATTAATACAACAATAAAATAATTTTATATTTGTGACTACAATTTAATATTACAACCAAATTAAAATATTGATGATAATAATAATAATAATAATAATATTATTATTATTGAAACAACTATAAATAAATTTCATTTAGCATTCTATTAATTGTTAATCCAGTTAATTAATTAACTAATCACGCACCGGGTAGGCTACATGATTATCTGGAGAAGCCACTCAACTTTGATCGTGCCCTACACATGCGCTAGACATTGTCAAGATAAAAAATTGCTTATTAGAAAAAGCACACAAACTCAATTCGGGCCCAACCCACACCTCAATGAAACATTTTTAAAGGCAGGTAAAATTATAAAATAAAAATTATTAAGAATTATATTATTAAAAATAATAATATTATTTACACAAAAATATTACTATTATTATGTTTTAAACATTTACCAATTTTTTTCATAAAATTTTATTATTTCAAGTAGAGGGAAACCATAGGGTCACCTAGGCCGACTGTACAATTAATGTTAAGCATGCGGTTTCTATGCACTGGCCCGAATCCCATCAAAATTATTAAACTTAAAAAAATTAAAACTGGGACCCCAAACCCATCTTTTCCAAATGATGCGAGACTGTGAGAATAATAAAAGAAAAGGGCGTCTTAGGTCATGGTGTGACATGCTACCATCCAAGATGATCCACCATTATCTTTCTACAATTGCATTTGAAAGTATCAATTTGAATTTAATGCCTCCAAGGACTAGTTAATAAGAGTGAATGAAGACAACCTCATATTGATTTACTAATGATTATTCCTAAACCACTCTCTAGGTGCATTGAAGACTAAGTCAAATGTTTCCTAATTTTCTTCTTAGTACATGGATTTAGGATAAATTTATTATTATTCTTAAATGGATTTTTGTATATGCAGAGATATATATTCTGGAGGACTCCCCCATGCTAGTAGCAGTTGACTACTTTGCTATTAATATATGCTAAATACACACGAGTGTGAAACTGTGGAACATATATATGTTAATAACATTTTAAACACTGAATTAAGAGATCCATGTAGAAGTTTTCCAGAGCATCTCTATTTAGAGAACAAACTCGATAACACTCTATTTTTCATCATTTTAGAGAAAATTATTTGATCTCCTCACCAATTAAAATATGAGGACACTCGAACTTCAGAAGATATTCAGACTAAGAAGCACCACAACTTCTATTTCTTATTATTTTCTCTATCATTTTTATGCTTTTATTTTGAGTAGTGTGATGTCATACTCTATTTATCTATACACACGAACTCCTAATCTTAAACTAGAGAATACATGATATTTTCCTAAACTCCATTATTTTGTATACCTATGGAAAGTGTGGAGGGGGTTCTATGTAGAATATGCTATTTTTCTTCCCACATATAACAGTGACATGGCTTTGATCCTGGAAAACCTATGTGCTGTTGTCTATTTAACCGATCCTGGTTATTGATATGATTATTATGATAATAATATTATTGGAAGTAGGTGATTTCCAAGAATAGAGGATTAAGTCTTAGTTCAATAAAGAAACCCTTATTTATTATATTTTTTATTCTATTTGTTTCAATATTTCAAAGCTAAAACTATATTTATTTTTAAACAATTAAACAGAATTATACTCTGATAGTTTGTCTTAACCTATGGTTATATAAATTATTTGATTAAGAAAATTGATTTCAAAAGTTATATTGATTTTAAATATTGGTTTAACTCATCCTTAATATATCTTTGAGAAATCCTTTGGAATATCATGTAATACCCCATAATGATAAATAATTAAATGATTAAACGATATGACTCATGTCAACAAGGTGCACCTTCCTTTTCAAGAGCCTACCTAATTATAACTCCACCATTAAGAGTGATTGGCCAAAGTAGTGATCAGGATGGGTGATCTTCTAGGAAGTTTCCCAAGGTGTGTGTATGTGAGGAAAAAGCACACTGGAAAGAAAATGTGTTGGCTTGTGGGAAAAATAAATTTTCAGATGACCCATTCGGGAAGTTGGGTGGGCCCTAGGGGGGACCACAAGTCTACAAGGCAACTGGTTGTACCTGGTGGGTTAGGACCTGACGACCATGTCAAGGCGGGGTGTGTGTTATCACTAGAACCCAGTTGTTACATTTGGTATTAGTGGTGGTACCCAAACTTAAGTGTAGTGCGCTGCCTAGGTTGAGATGTAGGGTCCATAATGATGATATTGTTCTCTAGGGGGGGGGGGTGAATGTAACACCCCTGAATGATAAAGGGTTAAGTGATAAATGATATGACTCATGTAAACAAGGTGCACCTTTATTTTTGGGAGCCTACCTGATTATAACTCCATAGTGAAGTATTATTGTCCTAGAGTAGTGATCAGGATGAGTGACCTTCTAGGAAGTTTCCCAGGATGTGTGTGAGTGAGGAAAAAACACAATTGAAAGGACATGTGTTGGCCTATGGGAACAATCATTAGTCAAATGACCCATTCATGCATATGGCTGGGGACCACGTGTCTGTGGGAAAAATTTTGGTACTTGGTTGGTTAGGACCCAATGACCATGTAAATGCGGGGTGTCTGTGCTATCACTAGGACCTAATTGTGACCCTATCATTTTACACATAACATTATATGATATTAAGCATAATTATACAACATAATAAAAGACAAGGATCATTAATTCTAGTGTCTTGGAAGACTAGGTACATAAAACTTAAAACATGGGACTAAAAAACACTTCTTTATTTAAACTTCATAGATAGCTCATAACTTTCTTTGAGTCCCTTATATCTTTATAGGGTACCCTGGGGATCACATGAACGAAGGGATGAGGAACTTACATCCATGTTAAGGTGGGGGTGTATGTGCCGTCATCAAGACATATTTATGACCCTAGCCTTTTACACATAACATTACATGATTTTAAGCATAATTATACATCATAATATAAGCCAAGGATCGTGAATTCTAGTGTTTTGGAAAACTAGGTACACAAAACATAAAACATGGGAATAAAAAACACTCTTTTGTTCAATATTCATAGAGAGATACTAACTTCCTTTGAGTCCCTTACATCTACATAGGGTACCGTGGGGATGACATGAATGAAGGGATGAGCTCAATTCCTTGTAAGGAAATGAAAAATAGATTAAGGCTTTAGCACAAAGGTTAGATATCATTATATAATGATATAAAATGGAATATAGAGTCATAAAATATAAACATGGGATCACATAAACACGAATTCATAGTAATATGGTAGTAACATAAATCATTAATTTATCATGAGTCAATTATCATTTGATATAGAGGAGTCTAAGTCATGGTTAACCCCCAAGACAGTTGTATATGGTACCACAATCCAAGGATAACCGCCAAGACCGTTGCACATAACATCTCATGAGACTGAACTTTACCGAATTCATTGGAGAGATATCTGGGTACACCCATCTTAACATGTTCTTGAATATTCTTTCCACATAAATAATCATACATAATTAATCATACATAAATATAAGGGAACCCATGGTGAGAAATGAGCATCATTCATATCATAAAGCATAATGAATGGGTGTATCATAAAATTGTCCATGAAAGAAAGGAATTAAAACATACCTGATAATTAATAAGGTAAAATAGTTATATATCATGGTAAGTGATTTCAAACATATGTGAAAACATGTAAGAAGAGTATTTAGGAAATTCTTAGCAATAAAACTTTTTAGTGTAGTTTTAAGGAAAATACTAAATAGAATTTAAAATAGAAAAGTGAATAATCATTTATATAAAACCATAAGTGAAACAAGAATGTTTTCATAAAAAAATAATGACTTTATTAAAACAATTATGGATGAAAAAACTATAGAGTGCACTTTAAATTGGGTAAAATTTTGGGATGTTCCCTTAAAGAGGGTTTTCTTATTGGGAATTATCGAGGACAGAATCAATTAAAATCATGTATATACCTGAAAGGGAATGAGGGATGGATCATGAAACATGATTTTGGAGCATATAAACAGTATTTATAAGTATACATAAAGATAATAGAAAATTTTATTTCAGTAAAAAGAAAGATAGAACAACCTGAAGGAATAAAGTTTGTTCGGGTAGAATCCCTTACAGAATATCGGTATGGTATCAGGTGTACATAAGAGGGATTAATGATATAGAAATGAATTTATAATATTTTATACATCACGAGGTAAGTATGGGGATAGTTTGAAATAATACCCGATCATTAGGAATTACATGTAAAATGGAATAACATAGTGGATATTCTTGAATAAATTTGAGAAAGAGAGGATCCCTTACCTTAAGTACAATGGTGATATTTTATTGATCTTAATGACCTGAATAATCAAATTAGGTTCATTAAATAATAATTAAAGAACCTATTTTACATGTAAATAATTTAGTATAACATTTTTGAGTTTATTTATAACCTTTTTGATTGGTTATGAGGTTCAATTTCATTGTTCGGGTCTGTTTGTTTCTTTGGTTTTAATGATCAGTTCACTTATATTCATGTTCAGATACACATGTATAATGAGTGTGGTTGTCTATAATTGAAGTTATATTTTATTATTGAACATACATAGGGTCACATGGTTGTAAAATTCATTTTTTTATTTGTAGTGAAGGTGAATCATTATATATAAAATCAATGATAAACGCTTGGATTAACTTCAAGATTTTTCTCACAGTTAGCTTGTTCTGTATTATTATTTTACATCATGTGTGAAATAGGATTCCAGAAAAAATAATAAGATAAAATTAATATTTAACAGTTTGTTTCAATAAAAAAATGGATTTATGACCAGAATTGAATATGATAATACAAATTGAAAACCCGTCATCCTTGAATGTGATAAATCAATCCATCTCAGATAGTATTTTCATTTATAGTATAAAAGGATGGGTAAAGAGAGATTTTGATAAAATATCCCATTATCATAATATAATTTCAGTACATGTTTGTTTTAGGTGCTATAATACCATTTGGATGAAGGGAGGTGAGGAAAGAAAAAATAAAATAAAAGAACGTGGAAGAAAATAAGAGAATTGGAAAGAGGAATTTACCTCTTGAGTTTATCTCCTTTGAGAGCCTCTTAATGGGAGAGGATTTGGTATTTTTAGGATACTAGTAGATTTTGTATGTGGGGGAGGATATTGGGGAGAGATTTGGGTATAATTTAGGGAAGGCACATGGCTTGATGGGAGTATAGATAAGAGGGGAGTGTGGGTGGATTTTATAGTAGAGGGGAGTAGGGTTTTCTTAATACGTTAATCCTTAATTTATTAATTTTCCATAAGAAATGAAATAGTAATGATTCTTGTGACCTAAAATAGTAATATGTTCATGTTATTTCGAACCAAAGGCCATGTACATCATCCATGAATCAAGCATGATGCAGGAATTCAAGTTTTACGATTTATTATGAATTATCATCTTTTAGTATTCATAAAAATTCAAGTATTTTAGAAAAAATCCCCAAAATTCACTCTAACCATTTGTCATCATGTATAATCTAAAAAATGAAATCAATTTTTAAAAAATAATTTTCTAAATATGATTAATTTAATATTTAATTCAAATAATAATTTACTTGAAAAATATAAATTTTAACACTATAACTGATTTTATAATGCTTTCAAAAATTATATAAGGTCTTATAGAATTATCTTAAAACCAGAAGAAATAAAAATTTTAATTTATGAAAACAATTTGGGAAAATATATTTTATTTTAAATTAATTAATTAATTATAATTAATTATTTATATATTACAAAAATACCTATACTTTTACTATGGTTATATTATCACTTATAAGATGCCTAAATTTTATTTATACATTCATGGATGAGGTTACTATTATTTTATATGATTTAATATTCATAAGGTTTATATTAATTTTCATAAGGGTATGTTACCATTCACCAAAAATTAAGTTTGTTCCTTCGGACCCCAAAATAGACCCTGAGCGCAACCTTGTATGTCAGATTTTTGAAATTCAAAACACAAAAGTGACAATATTTTGTTTGAAGGTCACATAGTACTTAGTAGTTCATTGTGTTGTGATTTCATGTGATTATATGACATAATTATAAGAAGGAAATTTCCATTGATAAAACATTGTGTCATTACATTATTCCCCCTTAAGAAATTTCACCCTTAAAATTTCTTTTTTACATTCTAAGCCCTAAACAGGAGAGAGTAATTTTCCTTTATTGCCTCCTCCAGTTACCATGTTTCCTATTTGTACTTCTATTTCCACCATATTACTTTGAACACATGAGTAGTATTATTATATATAACTTTATCTCTATGATGCAAGATCTTCACTGGTTGCTCCTCGTAAGAAAGATAATTCTCCAACTGTACCACCTCTGAAGAGAGTACATGTAAAGTATATAGTATATACTTCTATAAGAGGGATACATGGAATATATCATGTACTTTAGACTAGGTAAGTGCAATTTCCATTTTATATCCCACATACAACCTACCTTAACATGGCTGTTGGGTCCTAGCCCACCAAGTACCACCAGTTGCCTCGCAAACACATAGTCCCCACCCTAGGGCCCACCCACATGCCCAAACAGGTCATCTGCATAATGATAGTACCAACTGGCCAATGCATATCCTTTCTAGTGTGATTTTTCCTCACTCACACAAACCATGGAAAACTTTCCAAAATGTCAACCATCCGGATCATACTCCAGGCCAAGCATTCTTAAATATGGAGTTCTACTTAGGTAGACTCCCAAAAAGGAAGGTGCATCTTGTTGAAATGAGTCATATAATTTTTTCATTTAACCCTTTATGATTCTAGGGTGTCACATTCACCCCCATTTAGAGTACAACATCCTTGTTGTGGGCCCTACATATCAACCCAGTTGATGCACCACACTTTAGGATGGATTCCTGATCTAATTCCAAATGTGACAACTAGGTCCTAGTGACAGCATACACACCCCGCCTTAACATGGTCATCAGGTCCTGGCTCACTAGGTACCATCAGTTTTCTCGCAGACACGTGGTCCCCACCCTAGGTCCCACATATGTTCCCAAATAGTTCTTCTAACTAATGACAGTCCCCACAAGCCAACACATGTCATTACCAGTGTGCTTTGTCCTTACTCCCACAGATCCAGGGAAACTTCCCAGAAGGTCACCCATCCAGATCACTACTCCATGAAAAACACACTTAAATATGAGGTTCTAATCAGGAAGACTCCTGAAAAGGAAGGTGCACCTTGTTAACATGGGTCACATTAGTTAGTCATTTCACCCTTTATCATTATGGGGTGTTATATATAATAATTATATATTATTCTATTTTTTTTATTAACTACATATTTATGATTATCTTAAGATATTTTTTATATGTATTTTATCAAAAAAAAAATATTTGGTAGTCAATTCACCCCCTCTTGAGTTACTCACTTCGACCAACACAAATAAACATGCATTTTACTTTTATTATTTTTAATTAACCATGTGTATGAATTCTTCTATTTTTATTTTCCAATTTATCTTCAATGTGAATTATATTTATAATTTACGTCACATTAATTTTTTTACTCATAATCATGGTATAAATGTAAATAGTGCTTTTCACACACCTTGAATCATGCAATTTACCAAAGTCTTGCAATGCATCTATTTTCTCCACCCCTTAGAGAAAAAAATCCCAAGTAATCATGAGGGTTTCACCATTTGTTTCAAATGACTTAGTGGATTAAGGATGGGTAGGTAAATGAACTAAAAACAATAAATATCAAAAAGGAAGCTAATATATAAATTAATTTACTTAATAATAGATAAAAGATCAATGAAAAATTCTCTCTTTCAAATGACATTAAACATTTCCCCAAAACTGAAAGTATGGTTATGAATCAATGAATATAAATGAATGATACACCCTCTTGATTTTTTATTCATTTTTTTTATTTTTTCAAAATTTGAGTTTGGAAAAGTCCCACATCAACCACCTAACCCCAAATGATATAAATCACTAGTTAAGTAAATGTTGATTTTTGACATTCTGAAACACATCCCATATTTTATTTTATTATTTTAATTTATTTACAAGAGGGTGTGCAGAAAATTAAAGTTAATGATAAATCTTATAACTTCCCAATATCCTATGACCCCCACACTTATCATTTTTTATATTAACATCCCTTCCACTATGGCACCATCTCCTCCAAATATGTTTTTTATGAAAATCATGCAAAGATATTGAGATTTGGGTTAAGAAAGTAAAAAATAGAATTATAACATAGATCTCATCTAATGAGGATATTAAAGACTTCTATGGTCTTACAAATGATTAGCTTATTGGTTTATATATGGATAAGGTCTAAAAAAATAACCACAATCATTTTAAATGTGACTTTGTGAAATCATAGCTTCGATAAGATACAAAGAAATTTCTAGAAGAATATATGTCTGAGTTTCATCCAAGAACTTTTCCCAAGAAAATAATGGGAAATATGATGCTTTATTAATATTCAATAGAATAATGACATGTGGTTGGGACAATTACATGTGTAAATTCATTATAAAAATAAAATTAATTAAAAAAATTGTTATAAATTTAAGGAATGTAAAAATCTCTCTAAAATTTAAATTAAGAAAATTAATTACTCTCTCATGTCATGTTTCTTAAAATGAAAAATACTATATTTTATTTAACTAATTCATTTAGTCATTTTTTTCATTCAATTTATTAAAAAAATATTTAAAAACATTATATAATGATTATTCTTGAACTGTGTTTGTATATTTAATGAATAACTAAAGTAAAAACTTAATCATGAGGAATAATTTTTTCCATTTTTTAATATTTAATTTTTATACACACAAATGAAGGGGAGAAATAGAAAATACTATAATTAAAATTTATACTTCCCAATTAAATTTTGTGATCCAATTTTTGGTTATAATTTTTAATTTTATTTTATTTTATTTATTTCATGAGCTCTTATGCCCTCATCCGAAACTGAAAAAAAGGAACATGTTAAATTGTCAACCCCTTTTCAATGAAATTTAATTTTTTTTGGGATTAGTGCCTAAAAAAGTAAAATAAAAACCATAAAGTCTTAGGTTTCTTACTAGAAGAATGTTTCTTAACATCATTGTCCCAAAATTACCTTTTCTAAACTCAAGTTATAAGTGTTTGGAAAGAAGTTACATATCTTGGATCAAAGAATTTTGGAAGTTAGTTCATCTCTATGTATGTGTCCTACCTTCCTTTCAATGATTTTAGGCTTACCCTTCCCATGGGTAACACCTAATCTACTTCCATTGGGCCATCCACTAGTGCTTCATCAAACTTAGAAAACAGTTATCAAGACTATTGACCACCGATACCTGTTGAACTTCTTCAAACTTGTATTTAATTTCTGTTCCTACATCTTTAATAGTCCTTTCTCATAGTATCTTACAATTATTATTATAATTTACTTATCTTAATTTAATAGTGGTAATGTAATCCTTTTCTAGCTTGGTCTTAATATACTCTTCAACTTCTTCATCTTATATGTCATAATTGTTTATTAAACAATGAATGTTGAAACAAAACTATTCATTATTGATCCCTAAGAAAAACTCCATAAAATGGACATTGATTAATTCTATTATAGTATCCAAGAATAGTCTCCCTATAATAATGAGTTTTATCTCTTATTATATGTCAAGAATGAGAAACTCCATTGGAAAATAAAACATGCCTACCTTGACCAATTTTTTTTCTATGATCCCTCATGGGTCATTTATTGTTGAGTCTACTAGTTACATTGCAGCCTCTATAATATTTATGTCATAAATTACCATGCTCTTGAATATTTTGTAGTAAATTATGTTCACACTATAAGCTAAATCACATAGATCCCTTTCAAAATCATTATACCCAATATTGATTAGAATTGAAAATCAACCTAGGACTAGTTATTTCATTGGGAGATCCATTGAAAACACATATGAGAACACTTCTGTGAGTTGTATCATGTAGATTTCCTCAAGAAATTATTTTTTGATACCAAATAATTCATGAAAATCATATAAATTACAATATTGGCATGATAGTTTACAAAAAAGAATATTAATGTGATTTTTTAAATAAGTTCAATAAACTTAATTTATTGTGAATTGAGTTTTCCATGATTCAACATTTCTTGAAAATTTTAGTCTTGGATTGAAAAGAGGTGGATCTTATCCTAATTCCTTTTCAACCTTTTCTTTTCTTTTGTTTTCTCATTTTTCTTCTTGTACCTTACTTGGTTCATGATTTTATTTAGTCAACTTTTCTCTTATTAAGGTGATAGATTTCAAATCTCCACGGGGGTTGGGTGTCCAAGTAGTACTCTTCTTGACCTCTCTCATAGTTGATACAAAATTTATAAAGCTTGATTTTTTTTTAGTTTTTGAGTGCATCCTTTTGATAACTGAAGTCATCCTTCATGTCAGAAACCAATCCGAACAATCCCTCATTTGGATGCTTGAGTTAGACTATTATATGGCCCGAAGAGCATTCCTAATCCCCATAGGATAGTATAAGTTATAGGGAATAAAATAAACACCACTTATGAATGATTTCACCTAATAAAAAATTAATAAATATAGTGATGAAAATTAAATAAAAGTATGAAATGACCTATCCAAATACTGGATGCCCATGCTTGTGAAAAAAAATAGAAAAAAAATCTAAATAACAAACTAGGAAAGTGGTAAATAGAATAAATACCAAAAAACCTCCATCACCACACCAGTCTCCCACACTTGTAAAGAAAATATGCCCCCCAAATTCCTTTCCTTAGATATTATAATATATCTAAGCCACTGATTGTAGAAAGAACTAAAATTATAATTTACCAATGTGATAAAATAAAATAAAATAAATCTAAAATATAAACATACCAACCTCTTTATGACTATACAAGTCACCATGAAAAAAAAATAACTGAAACTCCCCTTGGGTAATAATAAAGGATAAGTTTGATATAAAATTGAAAATTATAATTCAAGTGTGATAAAAATATTAGTAGGGATTCCAAAAGAGAAACCACAACCTATAACTTACATCTAAAGAGAAAAACATTTCATGCTAGTTTAAAATTTAAATATGCAAAAATAATTCTTTCATTTCCTTTAAAAATAAGTAAAAAGACAATGTTTTATAAAAATCATTTCACCCTTTTTATTATAAAAACCATTTCCCTAGAATGATGTACTTTTTAAAACTCATTTACTTGAAAGAAAATTTGATAAAAGAATCATTTTTTTAGAAAATATTTTTATATAAATCATTTCACAAGTGTTGTAAATAGAGGAAAGTGGTATTCATATAAAACATGTGATGATTTAAGAGTTACTATTCAGAGTTCATAATAATGTAAGTATTTTATAAAATTTCACAAAGATATGGGAAAGATAGTACAAGTAAAATAGTTATCATGGGAGATTATTAGAAACCCAGTGAAGCAACCCTAAATTTACTCAATTTGGAACCATATACATGCCTATCGATGTGATCCATATTCTATAACCAATCCAATTACTCTCAACTAGCTTCACTAGTGAAGAAAACCACATAGACTTTCTCTACCATGAAGATCTAGTTAGTTTAGTTGAAACTTATAAAGGAACTATCTCTTGACTCTCTCAGAATGAGTCATTTGATCCCCCTGATTTAAAAAAGTGGGAGGTGATATGGAATTCAAAAAACCCCATAATCAAGAATGTAACATCCCCAAATGATAAAGGGTTAAGTGACTAAATGATATGACTCATGTCAAGAAGGTGCACCTTCCTTTTCTGGAGCCTACCTGATTAGAACTTCACAGTTAAGCGTGCTTGGCCTGGAGTAGTGATCAAGATGGGTGACCTTCTAGAAAGTTACTCAGGGTGTGTGTGAGTGAAGAAAAAGCACACTGGAAAGGACTTGTGTTGGTCTATGGGGACAGTCATTAGTCAGATGACCCGTTCGGGCATGTGGGTGGACCCTTGGATGGGCCCCATGTGTTTGCAGGGCAACTGGTGGTACCAGGTGGGACAGGACCTGACAACCATGTTAAGGTGAGGTGTCTGTGCTATCACAGGGACAGGGTTGTCACATTTGGTATCAGAGGAGGAACACAGCCTTAAGTGCGGTGCACTGCCTGGGTTGAGTTGTAGGGACCACCATGAGGGTGTTGTGCACTAAGGGGGGGGGGGTGATTGTAACATCACCAAATTATAAAGGGTAAAATGACTAAATGATATGACTCATGTCAAGATGGTTCACCTTCCTTTTAGGGAGCATACCTGATTAGAAATTCACAGTTAAGCGTGCTTGGCCTGGAGTAGTGATCAGGATAGGTGACCTTCTGGGAAGTTACCCAGGGTGTGTGTGAGTGAGGAAAAAGCACACTGGACAAGACTTGTGTTGGCTTATGGGGAGAGTCCTTAGTCAGATGACCCGTTCAGGCATGTGGGTGGACCCTTGGGTGGGCCCCACGTGTCTGCAGGGCAACTGGTGGTACCAGGTGGGATAGGACCTGACGACCATGTTAAGGCAGGGTGTATATGCTGTCACTGGGACCCGGTTGTCACAAAGCAGAATAAAAATTTCCCATACCACCTCCCAATTTTATCCATGAAGAGACCCTCTCCATACCAGATGACTCCCATGGAGGTGTTCTCTTTATGGAAATATTCTAAGCTACCAACCAAGCTTTATCATATTGAGTTGTAGGGCCCATAACGAGGGCTTTGTGCTCTAAATGGGGGGGGGGTGATTGTAACACCCCCAAATGATAAAGGGTTAAATGACTAAATTATATGACTCATGTCAAGAAGGTGCACCTTCCTTTTCGAGAGCCTACCTAATTAGAACTTCACAGTTAAGTGTGCTTGGCCTGGAGTAGTGATCAGGATAGGTGGCCATCTGGGAAGTTACGCAGGGTGTGTGTGAGTGAGGACAAAGCACACTAGAAAGGACTTGTGTTGGCCTATGAGGAGAGTCATTAGTCAGATGACCCGTTCGGGCATGTGGGTGGACCCTTGGGTGGGCCCCACATGTCTGCAGGGCAACTGGTGGTACCAGGTGGGACATGACCCGAGGACCATGTTAATGTGAGGTGTCTATGCTGTCACTAGGACCCAGTTGTCACAAAGCACAATAAAAAATTCACATACCACCTCCCAATTCTATCCATGAGGAGACCCTCTCCATACTGGATGACTCCCATGGAGGTTTTCTCTTTATGAAAATATTCTAAGCTACCAACCAAGACTTATCATATTGAGAATCAAAAATCATTTCCAAGGAAACACCACTCTTTCCAAATATAATTAAAAAACTAAATAAAATATTAATTCAAAATTTCAAGGTTCCAATTGAGCCTTCACATTTAAAAAAATAAATATAGACCATTTGGAAAACCACTTTTAAACCATATACTCTATTTTCAAAATATACTCTTTACACTTAGACACATACAAAATAAATAAATATATATAAAACCCTTGAAATAATGTACACATTCACTCAACATTGTGTGAATATGTAAAAAGGTAATACCATTATACATATATGGATATGTGAATGTGTCATATTTAAAAATGAGGAAGATAATTAGAAGCCATATGGAAGTTATTTGGAAACCAAAAAACACCACAAGGGATTTTTGGAAAACTAGATGAGAGGAAAAAACATTCTCATTATTTTTAAAACCACACATTTAAGTAAAATTAGAAGATAAAAAAATAATTCAAGGTGGTTGATATTTCAAAAAATCTTGAAGTCACACTTTATTAAAGGGGAAAACAAGGCAGAAAATTGGGAAAATTATGAATGATAATGGAAAAAAATTCCAATAATATAAACCTTTTGTAAAGATATATTTATCTTATAATATAACAAAAAAACCCATAAAAACCATCAAGAAATTATATTTCTCAAACTAAATGCTCAAACATAAGTTTAGCTACCTTAAACAAAATAAGAACTCGCTACATTTGATGTGTGTGGTCCGATCCCATCTCAATAAATTCCAAGGAACCCCAAAAAATAAGAACACTAGACATTAAGAAAACCAAAAAAATAAGATCTATAAGAATAATCTAGTGTTTAGTTGACCCCACAATGCTATGAGGAAGTGAAACAAAAGGAAGAATATAGTGATGGATGTGAATAAATAATAACCTGAGATGATCACACTAAGATTTAGAAGAAAAATTGGCTAAAAAAGAGTGAGGATTGGAGGGAGGCGACATGGTTTAGAGCCTCTTCTAGGTGTTTAGTGAGAGTGAGTAGCAGGTGAGCATGAAAGTGGGAAGGTGAACCCCATGTTCAGTTTTAATTCCTTAAGGTTAGAATGGGTATTTTTTAAAATTAAACTTCTTAGACACTATTTATGGTTTGGATGCATGGTTGGAAAAACCATGCACCAATTATACACCCTATAATAGGCTCCTAGAGAACCTCATATGGGCAGGCCACAAGGTTTGGAAAACCATTCACTAATCATGTGATTCAGTTCTATCCAAATGTATAGGATATCATAGGGTTTCCACATGGGTAGGAAAACCCCATGCCTTAACTCTGCGACATGATTTTCATGCCCAAAACACACATTTTAATGTAAAAGTGACTTGAGAAAAGAGATACTTAAATATCAATAAAAAAATAAAAGAAATAAAAGTGTATTGTCTGGTCGAGGTGTGATAATTCTCCCCACCATTACACTTTCTATCCCCAAAAGTCCAATGATATTTAGTTTTTCAAGGAAAAATCATGAATAAACTAGTACCCAATATAAAAAACAACAACACAAATTTTATTCCCAAACACAAAACTATAAAATCCAATAGAATCTAAAGAAATCATCCTAAAAAACCAAACCAACACCCAATAAATCTAGTAGTGAGACCAAATAACTCAAACCATCAAATGATAAAATGAAAAGAGAAGGAATTTCATATCACTAAACACAGACTAAAAAAACACCCTAACCTATAACATAGAAATCATCAAATAAAATAATCATGGTCTATTCAGGATCTCCATGTGCATCTTTCGTATAATGTATAGTCCAGAAAAATTGAAATACTGTGATCAGGGTCGGGCAAGGTGGAATAAGGAATTACCCCTATAAGTAGAGCATGGAAACCAGGGTCACCATGAAATCCTTCTATGGCGGTCTACCCACAATATTAAGACTTAGGTTGAAAATTGATTTCCCAATATAGAAGAAAATCCTAATTCCTAATGTAAACTAATGCTACAAGAAATGATGCATAAGAGGAAACACATCACCACTTCCTAAATAAATAATTAAGAATTTCCCATAGAGATACTTCTTATTGAAAACAGAATTCCAAAGATAAGTCAAAACGAAGGAAGTCCACCAGATCAAAAATTAATGTCACCAAAAAGGAAACTAAAAAAGAGAAATTCCATAATCTTACCTCGAGATAAAATTATAATATAGAACCAAGGAAAAATAAATGGAATAAAAAGAAATAAAAATAATTAAAGGCTATTAATAAAAACAAATGACACCTAAACACTATCAAAACGAATTATAGAGATTGAAGACATCCTAAACAAGGCACCACCAAATAACCTTAAATAGTTGGTAAGAAAAAAAAATTAAAGTGATAACACCATAAGTGGTGAAAACTAGGAACAACTTATCAGTGTAAGAAGACAAGATACATTCAAGAATTCCCTAAACAAACATGAATCAATAAGATCAACATGGGATCCAGTATCAGGACAAGGGGGGACAATATGGGGTCAAATCTTAGAACACCGACCCTCGGTGTACTCAACCAATCAAAGGAAACAAATAACCCTTCTAAGTCATCCTAACCACTCAACCAAGTCATTCCCATTCAATTAAGAGATACAAATACTAAGGTATGAACCTCATCAAAATATATGATAATTGAAACAACAAGCACTCACTAAGGAGTTTTCATGGGGATGCTCTTGAAATCACTAATTTAAAATATTCTCAGGACCTCAATAACCTAAAAATCCACAAGACCAAACCCTAAAGGATATAAATCACTAATCCATAAAACTGATCTTCACCTAGTTATAGAGGAATAATACTAGATACCAACCACCCAATATTTATTGAGACTTTTCTAGGGAATACATAAAACAACACGAGACATGAGTTCACTAACTCATGATTCCAAAATCCAAATAAAATAGTTCTAATATGAAGCTTAAGCTAAAAATAAAAAAATATTCACCAAAATGAAAAAATATTTAAAAAAGTTCCTCTTTTAAATTTAAAATCCCCAACTTGAATTTTGAAAGTAAAGAGTCATTTTAAAAAACATACCCTGAAGATATTTCTCCCCCTTTAAAAAATATAACCTGGTTTATTTAAATTCATTTAATAAACATTGATTTAAATTAATTTTAATAATTTTAAATTTATAAATCACACTTATAAAAAGACCACATTAATTAAAATTTTAGAAATTCACCTCTAAACCATTTCCAAAAGAAATTAATTTCATTATAGTACATATTCTGAATAAAATTTTCATTAAAAAATTCATTTTAAAAATTTAGGACACCCCACTTAGTTGAAAATTACTTTATAAAAAATCCATCATAAATTTTCAAAACCAAATTTTGATTATTCTAAAAAAATATTTTCAATAAAAAGACCATGAAAATCCTTTTGTAGAGTGTTTACCCATCACAAAAGTTCCCTGTTTTCAAATTAAAAACTAATTTTGACCACTTAAACTATTTTGAATCACACAATCTTATTTTTAAAATCATAAAAATTTTCTTGAAAACTATTTTAAAATCAATAAACCTTTATCAATTTTTTTTTGAAAAACTCAATTAACTAATAACACAGAACATAAAACCAACCAAGAAGAGACTAGTGACCATTCCTGAAATGACCAAACAGATTGGTGGTCCATGTGTCAACTACACAATCTTCATTGATAGGAACCCAAAACCATGTACATAGGATCTAAATGAATTTCCAATAAATGTAAGATAACCATGTACCATCATCTCAACTCCCATTTCATCTCCAAAACTATATTTCAATGCCTAAATCAAAATCTAAACATCCCCTGGTAACTTAGGTTTTATGATGAGTTGTGGTAATTAGGAACTGAAACACGGCGTACCTTATCAACCTTTATGATCATATATATAGATACTAAAAATCCAAAATAATAGGGTATAATTTAAGAATGTAGGTCATATTAATATCCTAGTCCTAAAATAAAATTGTTTCAGGAAACAACTTGAGTATTCCCTCTATCGGATGCCCGAGTTGGCCTGTGATAAGAACTGAAGGGAATTCCTGATCACCACCAGATATCAAAAGTGACTAGGGATCAAGAAAACCCAACTTGGGAACAATTTTAGCCAATAAATATTTCAAAAATGTTGGTTTGAAAATTAAATTAAATTTCAACATGAACTACCATACATAAGGTATCCAAAGGAGTGAAAATATACAGAAACAATAACCTAATAATTAACTAGAAAAGTATTAAATAGATAAACCACTAAAAACCTCCCTCACCACCCCAGTATCCATATCCTTCAAAGAAAATATTCACACCAAATAGCTATCCTTATCCACTAGAATATATCTACACCTCTGACCTTTCAAAGCAGTAAAATCTTAAGAGGCCAATATGAAAATAGAAACCAAAATAATGATAAAATACAAACATACCATCCTCAGTGTGACTATATGAGTCACTACTAAACAAAAAGAAATAAATTCCCCATGTGTGAGAATAAAGGATAATATGGACTTGAAATTTAAAATGATAAATTAGGCATGGGAAAAATCTTAGTAGAGATGATAAAATAAAAACCACACCATATTCCTTACCTATAAGAAGAAAACCATTTAATGATAGATTGAAAATATAAATTTATAAAAATAAGTCTTCCATTTCGTTTTAAAAAATTTAACAAGATAAAATTTCATAAAAAATATTTTCTATTTTTATTGTGAAACCATTTCCAAATATTTATTCACTCTTTGAAAACCCATTCATATGAAGGATCATGCGATAAAAGAAGAATTCTTATAAAAAACATAAAAGTAAAAGTCATTTTTCAATTTCTAAAAATAGAGGAAAGAAGGATGCCTATAAAATAGGTGATGGATTAAGAGTTTCCATTTAGACATAATATCATTTTAAGAATTTTATAAAATGTGTTAAATAAATAGAAAAAATATTAAATATAAAATAGTTATCATGGTAGATCCCTAGTCATAAAATAAAGAGACCCTAGATATACTCAGTTCAGAACCATCAGTATGCCTGTCAATGTGACCCATAGTCTATAACCAACCCAAATGCTCACAAATCACCACATTGATGGAATAAACCACATGTAATTTCACTACCATTCAGATATAGTCTATCTAATTGGAATTTATATAGAAACTTTCTCTCGATTATCACTATGATGCCTAGGATCAATTGGATTTCATAAAAGTTGAAGGTGATGTATCATTCACAAAATATCACAGTCAACCATAATTATGTCTAATTAGAACCCCTCTGAAAACTATTTAAAAAAAATACCCTTTAAAATTAGAGGACTCCCATGGAGGTTTTCACTTTGAGAAAACATTCAGTGGTATAAACTGAGCCTTGTCAATTTGAGAATTCAAAATAATTTATAGGGGAACATCACATTTTTCAAATGTAATTCTAAAACCCAGGAAAACAAAAAACCACATTTTCAAGGTATTGATTGGGCCTTCTCATTTGGAAATAAATTTTGATCATTTGGAAAATCACTTTTAAACCATAGTCTTCATGTTTCAAAACCACTAATTACACTTAGATATATATGAAACTCAATATATATATATATATACAACCCTTGACCTATTGTAAATATTCCTCCAAATTTGTCTGAATATTTATAAATAGTATACCTATATATATATTGGCATGTGAATAAGTCATATATAAAAAATAGGAAGATAATTAGAAACCATTTTTAAGTTATTTGGAAACCAAACACACCACTAATCCTTTATTTAAACCCATATGAAAGGAAAAAAATTGTCATTCTTTACAAACTAATACATTTAAAACTAAGTGAAAGATAACATAATCACCCAAAATTAGTGAAATTTAAAGCAAGCGTGAAAACATTCTTTAATGAAGGAAAAACATTGGTGATAACTTATAAAAATTATAAATTAAAAGGGAAAACTCATTCCAATCAACCCAACTATTTGATATGATATATTTAGTTTATAATATAATAAAAACACTCATTAAAAAAAATCAAGAAATTATAGTTCTCAAATTAAAGTATTGAATATATGTTAAACTACTTCAAACCCAAGAATAAATCACTAACTTTGATTTACAAGGACCAATATCATCTCAACTGAGTAGAAGGAACCTTGAAAATTTTGAACAACTCTAGCCATAAAGAAAACAAAAAACCCAGAACCTAGGAATAACTTAGGGTTTGGTCGACCTAACATTATTGTGAGTAAAGGAAGAATAAGTTATAAAAAAATTAAAGAGGTGATGAAATACTAATATAAGATTATCAAACCAATATTCATAAGGGAAATTGACTAAAAATAGAGTGAGTATTAGAGGGAGGTTGCACAACTGAGAACCCCTCATAGGTTTCAATTGAGAGGGGGTGAGGGTGATCATGAGAGCGGTAATGACCCAATTTGGGATACTAGTTACATAAGGGCAGAACATAATTTTTTTAAATTAAACCCTCTAGAAACTATGTATGGTTTTCCCCCATAGTTTACAAAACCATGCACTAACCATGCTCACACTAATGGAATCATGGAGCACCTCATACAGGTAGGCCACATCATTTGGAAAACAATGTTCCAACTATGACTGTAGAAATATATAGTCGCATCACACAGTTGGTTCAGAGTTTGTAAAACCATGAAACTTAATTATTATATGTTCTTTTGATGCCCTAGAACTGCTATTTTCCAAGAAAATAAACTTGGGAAGAGTGATAAATTAATATAACTCAATAATAAATAATATAAAAGAGTTGTATCGAGTTAGAGTTTAACACTTTTGATGTGTTATCACAACTCCTTAATATTTTTAATAGGCCATAAGTTCCTTGATAACATCTCTTATGGCTATCATGAAAGATATGAAATTATTCTCTAGTGTGTATATTTTTCTTTGATGATATGGTTCTTATTGTGCTTATTAAAATATTGGTCCTCTTTGCTGATATCCTCGACCATGTTATTGTTTCCACCAACCTTTAAAATCATTGACATTATTATAATCAATATAATTATATTATTAGGCATAAATTACTTTAGGTTGTTATTGTTAGACCATCATGGTATCCATATTCATCATCACCACTTCCATTTAAGACACAATCCATTCATTATTGTTCACCATGTGGATGCGTCTTCATTATTTTCCATCACATTGACACTGGAAGCAATTTTTTGAAAATTTATTGAGTAAATTATAGCTTTATTTATGTGATTTTTTCATTATGGATCTTTTTGTTTCAAGATATATGATCTGCCTTTTCCCCCATGAAAAATCATTGTAGAAATTTTAAATTAATAAACACACTTCGATATTGTTTATAGGGAATTTCCAAACCATCTTTTTAAAATGTTCTCAAGAATTTTAGAGTTATTCTTCTTAAAATTGAATAAAAATTAAAACATATATTTTAATATCCATGTATTTTTTGGGTGGAAAGAAACAAGTGATAATGTTTCTTACCAACTCATCCCATATAATGATGAAATGGGATTGAAAGATATGAATCCATTCCTATGCATGATATCATAGAAAAAATCTAAAAATTAAATGTCATACTGTGTTACATGAAAGTTTTTTAAAATCAAAACATGAAAAATAATTCATGAAAAATTCCCAAGTGAACATTCCGATCTTTATGTGGTATTCTGGAATATTTTATGCTGTTTGCGATCAACTAGATGATATCCAGTTTAATTTCAATGTTTTTGGATATGATAGTTAGAACTAAGATACTCATTTGTAGTTCTATTAAAACACATCAAGTTTTTATGTATTATTATTACTTTAATAAATTAAATTTCTTTAATATGTTTCATTACACACAATATCAAGTTAGTCTTGTGCTACACACATCACTGAGTTAGCTTGAATTGCACATGAAATTGAGTTAAAAGAGCCATAATATATTATTTAAATAGTTATTTAAACATGATTTTTATAAACTATCCATTAAAATTATTTATATGAATATTAATGACTAATTTCTAAAATTTTTTATAATGGTTATATATGAATAAAATATATTGGTAAAAAAGTACTTCGAAAAATACTATTTTCTCAAGAGAAAATGATTTTTGTTTATTTTTATGAACATTAATAAAATTAAGTTTCCACATATTTATAAAATTAAATAGATAAAATAAAAATAATTTTTTAAATATTCATGTCAAAATTAGATTAGGGGGAATTTTTTGTATTTTTTTTGAAAATTTCAATTTTTAAATAATAGTGAAAAATGCAGAATTTTAATTGTAAACTGCCTTTTCATTTAATTTATTTATAAAGTTAAATTATATTTTGATTTTTTTTAAGTAAAATTAATTAAATTATAAATCCTTTAATAAAATTCATCTCATTTCAATAAATCTCATTTTGAATCTCGATATAAAAACATTGCAAACTTTTAAACATTTTTCTCTTTCAAAACCTGCTTTCTCCTCACATATGTAGGATTAATTTTAAATTAAAAATTAAAAATTCTGTAAATTGAATTTGTAAAATTCGATCATTATTTTGAGTTATAATAATTTATATTATCTAGTAATTTAAACTTAATTTTTGACCAAAATGAATAGTAAAAATTAGTTACCACGATTAAGGTAAAAATGTTTTTATCAGGGGTTAAGATAAAAGATAACGGTTAAAAATAACAAAAAACTTATTCAAAATCATTTTATGGACATATTTTTAAATTATATCTTCTATGATCAAGAATGTTCTATTATTAGTGCATTGTGACATGAAAAAACATGGGTTAAATTATTTCTTTAAAGAAACTACAAGTGTGGAACTCCCCTCACTTATAAAAGGCCACTCCTCTCCTATCATCTTCACAACATGAAGCCCATTTTGATCAATCTATCCCTACCCAAATCCCTTCTAAAATTAACTACCCTCATCCAATAAGCCTTATTTTTGATTTAAAGATAACTAATGAAGGATTTTTGTGAAAACCTAAAGAGTATACCCAAAGAAGAGGTAACATTAATCTATGAGCATTTTTGTTTTATTTATTTCTACACATAATTAAATTATTATTATTAAAATATATTATAATAACCTATATATAATCTATAAAATTATATATTTTTATGTCAAGTTCATTACCTTCAACCATCTCCACTTCCATCAAACGAGTTATGAAATCATCGTTTGTGTGTATGACAGACTACCACCTCATAAACCGATGTAATTCATTTTTTGCATTACCACCTATCAAGGATGAAAATGATGATGGATTTAATATTTATATATGATATTTATGAAATCATTATACTTCTAGATTTATTATATCACACATACCTTCATACTCTCTATATTGTGGGAATACTACAATGTCACATGTGTGTACGACATACTACCAGCTCACGGGGCGATGTGATTCATTCATGATTTACATGGAAGGTAATATGGATGAGTTTAATAAATATATGTAATATATATGACATAAAAATTATTTTATAATGATAATATACCATTTACCTTTATTTAAATCCAATAGTAAAATGTAAACAACGTTCATGCGTACATACGCTCCACCATCTCTATGAATGATGTATTTTATTTTCTATTAATAAATTTTATGGATTACTATTAGAAAATCTATACTGAATATATATGGTATTTATTTTATGGTAAAAATTATGAATATTATTATACCCTGATTTATGTCATATTACTAAAAATAAAAATTCAAAACATATGTGAAAAATAAAGAGGTTATTACCCAAAATATAACTTCAACATGGAATTGTTAATAAAAAGGAAATAACATGTCATAATAAAATTATATATGGTTTGATATATAATTATATTATTCTTTATTTTGTTTATTAAAAACTTATATTTATTATACAACCGATCTGAACATGTATGGCAGAAGTTAAGAATTAAGGTAATAGTTTTTTTTTCTCAATTTGCCGCCTTTGTGAAATATGTTATGTTATTCCCCTATATTCTTTTTAAATGTTTATATATTGACCCTTTGAAATGTTATACTATGAAAATATTTATCTTTATTATATTTTATGTCCTAATTTTTTTATTCCTTTATAGGGATTATGATTCAAATACACTAAATTTGTATTGATTTTATGTTATAATCTCATTGTTTATCAAGATTATTTTTTATTATGTTTACAATTATAAAATATTATAGTACATATCTTAAGAAACTAATGAATTTTTTTAACCTATTTTTATTAATGATATTTTCAATTAATAGTATTAATTTTTCACACTTCATACATTAAATAATTGAGAATTATTTTTTAAAAAAATTTGACTTTATTTTTCTATTTAGTCAAAAAATACATTTTCTTCCAAAACAATGTTTTTAGAAAAAAAAATTCAATTTTTTTTACTATTATCAATTTATTATAAAATACATTTTTACCCATGTTTGATTTTTTTTATAAAAAAGTTTTTAAATGAATCTTGATGTAATTTTCTAAACAATGCTTGTTTATCTTTTACCGAAAATTTGAAAGGAATCTTTGTTTTAATTTGTACTACAAGAAAAAAACTTCCCATTGTAATGGGAATTATTTTATCTGAATATAAATTTATTAGGTTTTAATTTTATTTTCAAATTAAAATATTTTCAATGTGTTTTATGTTTTAATTTTTTTTCAAATCATAAATGATATTTTTCTGAGGAAATGTTTTAAATGATCGATCAATATCATTTTCAATCTTCTATGACACCCGTTGATGTCACTTATGCCTTTTTGGGGATATGTTCTAAGGATACCATTCTTATTATTTTTCAATATGGTTTATTTCTATGATGTAATGATGTTTATGAAACCCATTTCACTTCCACAAGTTATACTAAGATAAAATTATTAAGAAACCCACTTATTTTTTTATGAGTTCTACTATGATGAAATGATGAAATGATTTTGAAACCTATCTATTTTCTGTAGTTTATGAGTTGATGAATGGTTTATGAAACCAATTTAATATCATGGGTTATGATATGATGAATGTTTTATTATATTTTTAACACATCAATATGGTTTTCAATATGATATGGGTGGGCCCTATAGCTCCCTTCAATGCATTCACTAAATATTTATATCTCAAGAGATATTCAGAACTGGAACTTGTAGTTTTCCTAGTTTAGTGAGGGACTTTATGTCATGATCCGTACCCCGGGGCTCATACTGTGACTACCCCAAGCCCACCTTCCATAGGTGAGGGGTTGGCTACTAGTAACAGAAAGGCATTTCCCTAAAATGGAAAGACATTGCATTTAAAACTTTACAAACACATAGTCCAAGAACACAATAAGATGGAACCACAAAGTAAAACTGCAATAGTAAAAGTGTGTACTGAAATTAATGGTTTCTAGAATACAAGACCAACTAAAAATATACAACTATAATGGAAAATATAAAACAAAAAATAGCTCCTGAGACTGTCCACCAAGAATCCTACCTGATGGGTTGGTATAGATTGTCTCCACAACTCTCCATGTCATCCAGTCACCTCCGTGTACCGCCTATTCCTAACTCCTATAGTCTCAGTGGAGCTACTCGTCATTTGTACAAGACAGAACAAGGTGCGGGTGAAGCCCGTGTAGGGGTGAGTATAATAATACCCAGTAGGGATTCTGAGACCCCCCGAAGGTATCTCAGAATTCTACAAAGGAAAGATACAAATCATGATCTCAATCACAAAACACAAAGAAAAAGACTCAACTCAAACCAGGTATACAACTCAAAGTTCAGGAATAAAGATGATTAGTCATATTCTATATAATTTTATTCCATTAGGAAGTTCCTCAACTGAACCACGAAGGAGTTGTTCCATTATCGATCCACATAGGGTTTTATGTCACTGATCCACAACGGGCCACTCTGAGGTTGGTCCTCAACGGGCCGCGTACTACTGATCCACACAGAGTCGCTATGATGCTGATCCACACAGGGTCACTATAATTCTGATCCACACAAAGTCTCTATGATGATGATCCACACAGGGTTTCTATAATGCTGATCCACATAGGGTCTCAATAATGATAATCCACACATGGTCGCTATAATAATGATCCACACAGGGTATCTATAATGCCGATCCAAACATGGTCACTATAATAATGATCTACACAGGGTCTCTATAATGCCAATCCACATAGGGACTCTATAATGATGATCCACACAGGGTATCTATGATTCTGATCAACACAGGGTCGCTATCATGCTGATCCACATGTGTCTTCTATAATACTAATCTGCACAGGGTCACTACAATGCTAATCCACACAAGGTTTCTATTCCATTGACAGCCAACCACAAGATTCTCTGCACCTGGTGCGCTTAAGTTCTATAGTATCCTCTTATCATGATATCAGTTACGCTTCAACTATTAAAATGTTCCATAAGGATTAAACAAAAGGGACACTATGTCGTATGGGTCCCAATGCGACAGATGGCATGTCAATTGGACCCTCGGTCTATGAGTTATAGAGATTTTAGTGCTGAGGGTCTGGTTAGATTCATGTTTGATCCAACCCGGCCATACTCCAACGTTCTCAAAAACTCAGGTAGAATATCTCAAAAGTACCATCTCATTCCATGGATTCCAACTCTACAGAAGGTTTGTCAAATAGATGTCTAGTTTGTGAGATATGGCTCTTTTAAGTTTATTTGGGCTGGAAAGGGTCCAGGTCCAGTCTGACCCGGTCGTACTGACCCAACCCATCCCATCCTGGGATGACCAGACCCGGTTTGGGTCCGACCCATCCTGGCCTGAACCGGCTGGGCTTGCTAACTAGCACAGCCCACCTCACCTGGGTGCGGCCCTCTGGGCGACCCGCGCGAGGGGGGGGGGGGGTCACTCCCCCTTCCCGAACGGCTTTCATCCATTCAGTTTTTAAAATGGAGGTGCCACATGGAGCCACCTCCCAATCAGAGGGACCTGCGAGGCACGAGTCCCCTTCAGCTCCGCCGTGAATTTTAAGCCACAACCTCCTCCCCACGAAGCGCGATGGCATGCCTCTTTCCGCCAATACTGCTGGCCAAAATCCAGCCACACTTACTGGAAATCGAGAGCCTTCCAACCCTACTACCTCTGTGACTCGATTCCATGGCTCCCCTCTATGACGTGTGATATCACACTTCTCGCTACCACTACATTTGATTGATGATGGCTGTCACCGTCTCCCACCGACGGATCTTCCGTGAGCCACTGGTTGAGCTCTGGTGGTCCATTTTCCCTTTCGAACACGCCTATGGGCCTTACGAGTTGTTGTCGTAACTGCGTGGCCCCCATATTCGAGTTGTCGTTGAGTTCAAAATTCTCCCACAAAGATCATGAAAAAACTGAAGTGACAGAGGGTCCAGGGCTTGTTCATCTGGCTTGATCCCTCCTCGTTAGAGTCATAAAAAGAGGGTATTAAATAAATACAACACATAGAAAAATTTTAACCCGTTCAAATCTCCCATAACAACCTCCATCAATTTTATATGAATTGCGGATTAGCTCATTTTGGTTGATCTGTTTTATAATTATTTTCAGGAATGAGGAATTGAATCAAGGGATTACTTGAATTTAAACATAAACCCCTACCTCAGAATCGGAGGAGACGTCATGGTTGTGGAATAAGAATCAACGCTTGATGGAGCTGCTAGCGTTCATCGATTATGGTTTGATTCCTCCGACGTCTCCGTCTATGCCACCAATTTTCATTGGTGGAAGGCACTGCAGTACTTTGTCAGAGGTTACTCACTTCCATGTCCAAAACCCAAGCCTGAGCATCAATTAAATTGAGGGAATGGGTGATTAAAGAAATGAGAGATTAGTGAGGTTCATTAATGAATAAACATCTTAATCTCTCAATGTCATGGTTACAAAAACAAAGAGTCAAGCCATTAAATGGGTTGATAGGTTAGTGGTCCCACCACCACTGCTAAACCATTTTTAGAAAAATAAAATAACAATTTTATGTTATTTAATTATTTTAAAAACATTTATATTGAATTTCTGTGTCTTTACACTTTATCCTCTATGATGGTGATGGGAGTGAACCATAACCACTATGATGGCTTGAGGAGTGACCTCATTACACTATGATAACATTTTAAATGATCCTTGAAAAATACGTAAATAATTTTCTATGCTTATGTGTATGAAAATATCTATGTCTTATGCCAATTTTTTTCTCTCATGGATCATGTTCTTTGTTTTCCTTTTGATTCATGTGTTATGAACTTCCAATAATTATTCAATGACTTTGTATTATCATCTTTGATATGTGGGGTATGTTTTTCAAATGATATTCTCATTTTTTATACCCTTAAGTTCATGTTATGATTATGTATCTTCATTTTTCTCTTACTGAGAATCCGTGCCACCCTTTATTATGTTCTATTTCCTCAGGTTATGGATAAATGTATTATGTATAATATTTATAAGAATGATTCTAGTTATTAATAACATATTGGGATTAATATCATATTGGGATATGATTTAGTTTACATACGGACCAGTTTTTTGTGTTTCTAAGTTTTCCATATAAACTAAACTATTATGGTCTTTAGGTTTGTGTTTTTTTAATGTAAAGAATATTCATAAAAAATGATGTAATATCTCTATATGATAATCCAAGGTCACTATAGTTAGTATTAGAGGAAATTTTTTATTAATATTTGGAAACTAGGATGAGAAAACCGTAGTGAGATACCTAAATAGATGTATAAGGATATGTCTAAAGATGAGTCATGGTATAGAAAATTTATTGGGATTTTGGTAAATGATAGTGCGAGTGATTTCCAAGCAATTACATCCCTATTTGTATACTGAAAGTGGATGTGGGTCTACTATAGAGGTACTTAGGTGTAATAAATTTGAGACGTGCGCATTGATATATACTCGATCGTATAGTGCATGAAAATGGGATCTGTTACAAACTTGGTTTGACACTCCTAGGGGACTCACTTTGAAAATTAACAAATATAATGAGCCATATATTAAATATTGTGTAATGATTTATAAATCATATAAGTAATTGTTCATGATCATGTGGTTCCCCATCAAGATTATTGTGTCTTATACATTTGTTTTTGGTTTTATTCAATGGTTAGAACCTGATGGAACCATGTTAATGTTGAGTGAGATAGAAAATACAATGATTGTCCTCATGAGAATTGAAATGTTATGGGAGTTGGAATGAAAAATATCATTTCTATGATGAACCAAATTTCCAAAGCTGTGAATCATGTTGGACTTCCAAAAAAACAAAGGAGGGAGAAAACTTTTGTTGAGTCCTTTATTAGGAAACATCTAACTTCTCTCAATGGGTCTTCTAATCCACTAGTGGTTGAATAATGGATTAGCACCATCGAAAAAATATTTTTTGCTCTTAAATGTATATAGCATGAAAAATAATTTTGGCTGTCTAACTTTTGGTATGTGAAGATGATCAATAGTAGAATAATTTAAATAATATGATTAAACATGATGAAATTGACTCCATGGATTAGGAAGAGTTTAAGAACTTATTTTTCAATAATAACTTTCCTCGTATTATTCATATTAAGAAGGAGAAGGAGTTCCTTGAACTAAAGAAAAATGCTGATGAATCTTTTGGTACCTATGAGTAAAATTTTACAAGACTTGTGTGGTATGCTTGTGGTATTATCATTTAACATGAAGGTAAAGTTGGTCAATTATTAAATGGATTACAAACAAGTCTCCAAATAGTTTCATCCATAAGATACTTCAATAGATATGAAGAGATTGTTCAATGCACTATCAAGGTGGAAATGTAGGTTGGAGTTACGTATAAATATTATGGTTTTGATAAGAAGAGAAAAATGGAATTCAATGAAAAATATAAGAACCATGGTGAAGAGAAAATGATCTTTCCTTTGTTCTCAAAGTGTAGAAAGAAGCATGGGTGAAATTTCCTTAAGGTGACTAGTAAACGTTTTAAGTGTGGAAGGGATGGTGATTGGGAAATTTATTTATAAAGTGATGAGAAAAATTGATTTAATGATGGAAATAGATAGTAAGGTACACATAATGATCCAACCACACTCTAGAGTTTCAAATTCAAGGAGTACAATAATCATGCTAACCAATGCCTGAATTTGAAGGTTAATGATAATGATCGATGTTAGAAACCTCTTGAATTGAGAGGAGAAGTTAAATATCATGTTATCATAATTTATGATAAGGGATTATGCAATGGTATAATGAAAGTTATACTTACCCTCCCCTCTAGAACTATCAATTTTTTAATTGACTCTCAATCTACCCATTATTTCATATCTAATTTATTTTATAAGGGTATCAAGATTCCACCCAAACAATTAGATGTTGAATTAGAAATGAAAACCCATAATGGTATGAGGATAATATATCAAGTATGTAATTAATCATTGGTTGATGTTGGTAGAAAAGTGCTTCATTCAAATATTTTATTTCTTTATCTCATTGATGATGATGTTATATTGGGAATGGATCTACTTTCTCTACATAAATTCAACATCGATTATCATAGAAGGGAATTAAAATTTGATATTCCAAAAAAAAATATGATTCTCTATAAATGTGAATATAAGTATAAAATTCTGATGAAGATCAAATCCATTATATGGGTCTTCATTCCCATTCAGAAGGAGTGTTTATTTTAGATGGTTGATGAGAAACCTGAAATCGATGACATGCCTATTGTTGAGGAATTTGTTAATACATTTATGGAATATTTTCCTAGACTTCCACCAAAGTATTAGGTTTATTTTTTATAGAACCCATACCTTGTGGCATACAAATATTAAAGAATCCTTATAGAATGGACTACATTTAGTTTCCAGAATTGAAGAGGCAACTCCAGGAAAACCATGAAAAAGGATTTATTTTTCCAATTTTGTCATGTGGGGGTGAACCTATTCTTTTATTAGAAAGAAATATGGATTGATGTGACTCCTAAATTATTATCGGGAGCTAAATCAGATCACAATTAAAAAAAGTATCATCTTCCCCATATTGATGACTTGTTTGATCAGTTTCATAGAGCTCAATAATTTTCCAAGATTTAACTTCATTATAGATATAATCAATTGAGGGTAAATAGGGAGGATATTCCCAAGACAAAATTCCTTACAAGCTATGGACACCTTGAATATATAGTGATTCCGTTCAGTCATACTAAATCCCCCACTATCTTTGTGGATTAAATTATTAAAGTATTTAGAGATTACCTTGATAGGTTTATGGTAGTATTTATAGATGATATTATTATATTATAAATGTGAAAATAAAATATTGGAGATCACTTGATAATTATACTAAAGACCCTAATAAAGGATAAACTATATGAAAAATTTTCAAATTGTGATTTTTGGATGAAAAAGGTTCCATTTTGGGCCATATGATCTCAATAGAGGGTATATTGGTGGAATCCATCAAATATAGGGGCTATTGAATGTGGAACTAGACCAACCATGATGATTGAGTTACATATTATTCTTGTTATATCTAAATAATATTGATGATTCATGGATAATTTACCATGACTATCTAATACTCAACCAAGTTAACTCAGAAGGGATCCAAGTTCCTCTGGAGATATGAATGTGAAAAAATTTCAAGGAAAAAAAAATAAGATTAGTTAAGGAACCTATTATTTCATTAACCTATATTGGATAATGTTTAATAATATATAGTGATTAATCTATGAAAGTATTGGGATGTGTTCTTTTGAAAAATAACATGGTTATAAATTATTCCTCGTGAAAATTGAAGATTCATGAGAAAAATTACCAAAATAAGGATTTTGAGTTAGTTGCAACAATATTTCAATTAAAGGCATTGAGGAATTATATTTATGGATAAAAGTGTAATATATATAGAAATCATAAATTTTTTAAGTATATATTCACATAGAAGGAGTTTGACTAAAGAAGATGGATAAGGATTATTAAATATCACGACTACTCAATACATTTCCACCATAGGAAAGAGAACAAGGTGGAATATGATTTGAGTTAAAAGGATCATGATAGCTTATCCATGATGAGGATTAAAAAATATCCATTATTTATTTTATTTACAAAATATAGATATATAAATCCTAAAGGAAGGGTAAAAATATTATCTTTCTCAATCAAATGTTCAACCATCTATCAATGTGAATATTAAAGAGGAAAAAGAGGATGATATAGAGATAAAAATGTTGTTTAAAAATTTCATAAGTTTTACCTTGATCATGATGGAATGATAAGGTTTAAGAACCTAGCTTGAATTCTATCCATACCATATTTGAAGAAGGATTTGTTAGAGGAAGATTAAAGTCCTTCATTCTCTATTCATCCAAGAATTATAAAGATGTATATAGATATGAAAGTGTATATTAGGTGGGATGACAAAAAGAGTGATATTGCAGAGTTTGTATCTCGATTATTAGAATTTTAAAAAGTTAATTATAAAATACAAAAAATTGTAAGGATATTATACATTCATTACCCATTCTAGAATGGAAAAGATAAAAAATCACCATGTATTTTATCATTATACGCCCCAAAACCTATAAATGGAATAATGATTTATGGGTTGAATTTGATCACCTTACCAAGTCAGCACACTTAAAATCTATTAGAGAATACATTTATCTAGACTATATTTCTAGGATATAAATTTTATAAGCGGTAATTTTTTTGGAGTACCACACTCTATTGTGTCTGATTGGGATCTGAGGCTTACCTTAAAGTTATGGAGAAGTATTTAGAAATATACTGATACGAATTTGAGTTTCAGAACTATGTATCATCCTCATACATATGTCCAGTCTAAGAGAAAAATTAAAACCTTATAGGATATTTTGAGATCTTATTGTTTGGATTTCATAGGTGGCTGGGATCTATAACTCCCAATAGTTTATTTTTCTAATAGTAATAGCTTCCACTAAAGTATTCAAAAGGAATCTTATGAATCCCTATATGGAAAGAAATATAAGAATCCAACATATTGGAATGAATTTAGAGAAATAATGATATTATTACTTTATATAAATAAAGAAATGATAGAGAAGGATATATCCATTCAACAATAGGTTAAATAAGATAAGTGTTGGCAAAAAATTTATGCTAACAATCACTAGTGTGTTCTAGACTTTGAAGTTGGTGATAAGTTGTTTCTAATAATTTATCCATTGAATAAAGTTATGTGATTTAGGATGAAAGTGAAACTAAGCCCTAAGAATATCAGTCCCTTTGAAATTATTGAATATATCATGAGGTATCCGATCATTTGGAGTTTCCACTGAACCTCTCTCTTGTCAACGATGTGTTTCATGTATCTCTCTTGAGGAAGCACATACCTGACCTTTCATATATACTAAAATGTGAGGTCATACCACTAGAGAAAGATCTTTCTTATGAGGATAAACTAATGGAGATTATAGATCACATAGATAATATTATATGAAACAAGACCACTCACCTAGTCAAATTTTGGTGGTGAAACCACCAATTTGATGAATCTACCTTGGAACTTGAGGAAATAATGATGCAGAAGTATCCTCATTTGTTTTTTTATCATAGTGATGAATTTTGAGGATGAAATTCAATTAAATGGTGAAGAATATATCACCACAATTTTTTATGAATTATTATTTTTTCTAATAAATTAAACTTCTTTGATATCCTATATAAGACACAATATCAAGTCAATGTTGACCTACACAAAACACTGGGTCAGTTTGTCTTACACACAACACCGAGTTTTAACAAAACTACAACATATTATTAATACTATTATTTAAAAATGACCATTATAACCTATTTGTTAAACTTAGAAATATGAATTGTAATAAATAATTTTTAGTTAATTTTTAAAATGGTTTTATATAAATAAAAAATATTTTAAAAAATCATTTAATTCTCGGTTAAGTATTTATAAGTTTCGAAAATACTATTTTCTCAAGAAAATGATTTTTGTTTCTTTTTGTGAAGATTAATAAAATTAATTTTTATGAATTTTTAAAAATAAAATTTATAAAATAAAATTTATTTTTGAAATCATCATGTAAAAATTAGCATAGGTTGAATTTTAGGGTTTCTTCTAAAAAGATTCATTTTTTGAGGAATAGTGAAAAATATCGAATTTTAATTTAAAGCTACCTTTTCATTTAATTTATTTATAAATTTAAATTATATTTAAATTTTTTTTTAAATTAAAATTAGTATAATTATATATCCATTAATAGAACTCAGGTCATTATAATCAATTTAATATTGAATTTTGATACAAAAACTTTGTAACCATTTCAACATTTTCTCTTTAAAAACCCACTTCCTTGTCACATCTGTAGGATTGATTTTAAATTAAAATTTTACAATTATATAAAAGGAATTTTATAAAATGAATTCCATATTTAGAGTTATTATAATTTATATTATCTAATAATTTTAGATTAATTTTTTACCTAAACTTATTTTAAAAACAATAAAAATTATTTTCCACCGTTAAAGTAAAAATGTGTTTTTCGGGGGGTTAAATTAAAAAGAAAAGAATAAAAATAACCAAATACTTTAAAAAAACCCATCTTATGGACATATTAAAACCTTTTATTTTATAATATCAATAATTTTCCATCATTTGAGTTTGGTGACAAGAAGAAAATGTGGGTGAAATTATTTCTTTCAAAAAACTATAACTACGCCACTAACACCACTTATAATAGTCTACCCTTCTGCTCTCATATTTAAAATATAATATTGTTTTCATCCTAGACTTGCCAAAATATCTTAATAAATTCCCTCATACCATCTCATAATATTTATTTTGGGAATAATTCCAACTTAAGAAAGCTTTTCGTGCAATCCAAATGAGATTCCTGAAGTAGAGGTAATGTTCATCAATGAGAAGTTTTATTTTATTTATACCTCTATATAATTAATCTATTTTCATAAAATTATGATATAATTACCTAAATATATTATAAATAATAATATTCTATTATGTTAAGTTCATGACCTATAACCTTCTCTACTTTCATCAAATGTGTTAAAAAATCATCGTTTGTGTGTACAACGGACTGCTGCCTCACAAATCGATGTCTTTTGTTTTTCCATTACCATCTATATAGGATATAAATAATGGGGGATATATTATTTATATATTATTTTTATTATATTATAATATTAATGTAATTATTATATCACATATAACTTCTTACTATCTATATTGTGGGATTATGATAATGTCAATCATGTGTACGACGGACTACCGCATTGAGAGGTGATATGATTTATTTAACCGTTACATGAAAGATAATTATGTTGGGTTTAATAAAAATATGGGATATATATGAAATAAAAATTATTTTTAATGATAATACATCATTTAAATTTATTTCTATCAATCCAAAAAGAAAATGGAAACACCATTCTTTCGTACATACGACCTACCATCTTCATGAACGATGTATTTCATTTTCTATCACTAAATTTTGTTTAAAACTCTAAATAAATATATTATCAATAAATATGAAATTTATTTCATGCATTAAATTCGGGATATTATTTTATTATGATTGAAGTAATATGGAAAAACAATAACAAATCAAAATATATACGAAAAACAAAGAGGTTATTACCCAAAACATAACTTGAACATGGAATTGATAAAAAGTTGGAAATAAAAGGTCATAAGAAAATAATATATGGTATGATATATATAAATATTATTATATAATATATATATAATAAACTTATGTTTATTATACAAGAGTTTTGAATGTGTGTGAGGGAATTCAGGACTTAAGGTAAGAGATTTGTGTCTCAATTAGCCTCCTTTGAGATGTACATTATGTTATGAACCTATATTATTTCATAAGTTTTATATTAAAGTAATATCATGGGTTTATTAATATTTATGACATATTAAATTCCCTATTATGTTATTCCTTCTTGGGTATTAAGATTCAAATATACAAATGTAGTAATCATTTAATGTTTAAATCTCATTGTTTATTGGGATTTCTTATGATTATGTTTCCAATTATATAATATTATTATTAGTATATCAATAAACTCATGAATTTTCTTATTATATTTTTTTAATGATATATTAATGTAATATTACTATTTTAACACTCTTTGGAACTTAAAATAAATGAGATTTTATTTAAGAAAATTTTACTTTATTTCTCTCTTTGGTCAGAAAATAAGTTTTCTTCCAAAACTATGTTTTCAAGAAAGTGTTTTAAAAAATTCTTTACTATTCTCATATTATTTTTAAAAGAATTTTTTTACCCATTTAATAATTTTAAAAAAATATTTTTAAAGTAATCTTCATGTCATTTTCTAAAAAATTCTGAAGGAATCTTTGTTTTAATATGTACGACATGAATGAAAATTCCCATCATTCTAACCATTATTTTATTTGAAGATTCATTAATTTTTTTTCAAGGTTATTTTCCAAGGAAAATATTTTTAAAAAGTTTTATGTTTTAAAAAGGTTTTTTTTTTCAAAGTAGAAATTATATTTTACTCAATAATTTTTTAAATGATAGATCAAAATCATTTTCTGTCTAAGGTGACATCTGTTGATTTTAACTATTCCTTACCTAGGATATGTTACAAGTATACCATTCATATTATTTCTATGAATGTTTTAGGTTTATAAAGGAATTATTTTTATAAAACATGTTTCTCTTCTATGAGTTATACTGTGATAAAATTCTTATGAAACTTGCTTCTTTTTCCCTAGTTATTCTTTGATGAAATGATGAAATTATTATGAAACCTATCTATTTTATATAAGTTATAATATTATGAAATCTTTATAAAACCCATTTTGTTTCATGGTTAATTATATAGTTAATGTTTTATGATTTTTTGGAATAGATAAATGTGATTTTTATTATGATATGAGTGGTAACTATATCTCATTCCAAAGCATCGGGTAAATAATTATATCTCATTAGATAGATATTTCTATATTAGGAAGTAAACCCTGTTTAGTAAGGGTATTTTTAAACTATGATGGTCTTTGGGTGAACCTTGATTACGATGATGGTATGGGTAGTGAAACAATTTCACTATGATATCCTTGTTAATTATCCTTGACTAATATGGAAATTATTTTCTATGCTTATTTTTCTTCCAACAATCCAGGTATTATGCCAATTTTATTCTCTCATGGATCGTGTTCATTGATTCCATTATGATTCATGTCTTATTAACATTCAATCTTTATTCCTTGAATGAATATAATGATCTTTGATATATAGGTTATGGTTTTCAAATGTTATTATTAAGTTCTCAGGCCTTCATTCTCATATTATGCTTATGTATCTCTATTACAAACCATTATTGAGCATCTAATTTCACCATTTATTATGTTTCCTTTTCCCATGTTATGAAGAAATTTATTACATATGATATGTATAATATTGGTTCTAGTTATATAGATCATAGTGGGAGAAGATTTAGTTTACTCAAGGACCAGTTGTTTATGTTTCTGAGTTTCCAAATATATTAAACTATTACGGTCCTCAGGTGTGTGTTTGTGTAATGTAATGAATATTTATAAAAAATGATTTCATATATATTTATGAGAATAATAGTTTTCTATAATTATGTTTGATGGCCTCCTATAATTTGTGAGGATTATCAACCTTAGACTCTTTATGGTATCCAGAAAACATTTTGGTTTCGTTTTGTGCCAGCCTTATCTGAAACCACTTTATTATACCTTTTTTATCTTCCTTCAAGTTTGGGATTATATTGGAAAATTTCCTTCCCTATCGATCGAGTGGAATTCCCATTCATAAATAAGTAAAAATGAAATTACATAACAATCATACAATGAAGAAAGTGAGAAAATAAAATAAAATAAAACTATTAAAAATTTAAAAGTATGAAATCTAAAAATCTATTTTACAGCCATCCTTAGAAACTATACCAAACATTTGATGGCCTAAAGTGAATCAGTAATTCATTTAGATGAAAATAAAATTTATTAATTTATTAAACTCATAATTTTTAAAATAAAAAATTTTATATATGAAGTGGTTTGTTTGATATCGAAACTAGGAGAAAGTGATAATTAATTTTAGAAAATTTAAATATATAAATTTATTTAAGATTGATTGAGAAATAGAATGAAGAGATAAATTTATTTTTATCTATATGATAAAGAATTCCATGTTCTGTAAATTTTGGGTTCTTGTATGAGTAATTTTTATAAATTAACATATTTTTTCTTATTTTTCTTCAGAGTCAAGATGAAGGAAAATCTTTAATCTTGGTATCTCATATTTAATAAAAATATTTCCCTTTTAATATGGTCAATTAATTAGGTTTATTAATTTATTGAATCTCATCAATAAAATATTTAAACAGGATCATTTTAAGTTACACAAGTGTCATGTGAGATTAAAACTGATCATTTTTTAAGTTAGATTTTTATTTCTTAATAACATTTTCAATTGAAATTAAATTAAATAAAGAAGGATTGGAAGAATCAAAAGAAAAATGTGATAACCTAATAATGAAAAAATAAAAAGAAAAGAAATTCTTACACATACTCCCCTATTATTTTACATCACCTAAAACAAATTGGTATTACCCAATCATGTTATCCGTGAAAGGTCTAAAGGGGAAGAGGGAATGAAAAAAATAGTGTAGGATTCTATTGTGTAGTGATCCATCTAAGGAAAATAGTCATTGGTTGTGGAATGATTTAGATAATAACCCAAGACCTATATTTATGGGTATAAATGACTCACTATTTTATAAAACCTTTTTTTGAGCTTTCTTAGGTTAACTATAGTAGTTACTATGCATTAAGGTGAGGGTCCCCATTGAATTTCATGCATATTCATATGTTTCTAGGTATACCTAGAAATGTGTCATGGTGTGACATGTAGTGTCACATTGTGAAAATTTTTGTTTTCACTTTGGTGTTTATTTCTTCACTAATTGGTTCATTTCATAATTTCCAATCAATGGTTTACACTATGAATTACCTATTCCAAACATGAAATTGTATTTTTATCCTTGATTCCTCTTGATTCTTCTATTTTAAGCCTTTTAATTGAGCCCTAACATGCCCCATGCCTCAGAGAATCATTTTTATCATGAATTACAATTTTATTTTTCATTTTTATTCCTTTAAATTAATTTAACTTGTAACATGAAAAAAAATTAAAAAAATAATAAATAATAGATAATAATTAAACAATTAGATTACAAAATCATTAAATTTAATACTTAAGATGTATGTTGGAAATGTAGTATATATGATTTTATAAATAAGAATATATTTTTAATAACAAATGTAATTTTATATTTTTTATTTAGTTAATAAAAAATATTACATTATTACATGTGTAATTTATAAATATGTCTCTTAAAATAATAATAGTTTAGCATTATTTTAAAAATAGTTGATATTAAATTTTGATTTATTCTAATGGTGTTTTGATTTAATATTATATTGAGATATATATTAGTGCTAATTTTAGCACTTATTAATCTATATATATCGACATTTAGGTTAATGCTTATAAAGTATTCTAAGTAAGATTGAATTAAAGCCGTTCAAGACTAACTTGTTATTGAAATTGTGGTTAATATTATATCAAGAACTTTATTAGTGATAATTTTAGAATTGATAAATTTACATATATCAACACTAAACTTAGCACTGATAAAGACCCCTACATAATATTAATCCAATTATACATAATAATAACATTGAATTTCTAAATCTTTGTAATATTAAATTGATGATTCTGAGAGTTATCTTTTGCACTGACAAAGATCGATCTTTATCAAAAATAAAATTAGTGATGATGAAATATTAAATTATCAACGTTTATAATTATATTATTATTGAAATAATATTTTATGAGTTCAATTTAGAAAGAACTGGTAAATACCTTTCCATATTTATAAAATAACCCTAACAACACCACCCATACACACCACCATTCAAGATCTTGCAGACATCATACTCTACAACACCCCCACTCACGTTATATTGTGAATAATTACACTTATGATGTTGAAGGGATAAAGACTCCTCAAACCATGTTGTGTTTTTGGTTATTTTTGGATAGTTCTTCATGTACATCACTACTCTATATATGCATATATGTTTGGGTGTATATATATGTCGTGTTATTGTATCTTTATTATTTTTTTTGATTTTTATTTATTTATTTGTATTTTTATTTAATTTTTTAATAATATTAATATTGATTTTTTTGGATTCTTCTTAATTTATATCTCCTAATATCCATCCTTTCCAAATCATTATGATTTATCCCCACTCTCTATATCTTTTCATGTGTGAGTGTGTGTGTATATAAATAAATTCCCATATCAATTTATATATTTATATACACACAAAAAAAGTTTTTTTATTTAATTATTATTTATGTGTGTATGAATATAGAATTGTAATTTTGTGTGTGTGTGTGTATATTTATGTTTATATATATATTATATGTTTTGTATTTGAAATTTTAGTTTTGAAGATTAATAAAATTTCCTTGGGAACACTTTTTTTTTTATCCTGAAATGAATCTAAAATTAAACATAAAATGGTCAAAAATATAGTTCTCTTAGTCCATGTATTTGATATTATTATCAAACACCTAGAGAAATAGTATCCACTAGAATAATCATGGTTTGGTATCTTTAATTTTATTTGTGTGATTTAGTGTAATGTGATAATTATAGACTATTACCTTTGAAATAAAATTTATTGTAAAATATTATCAAAATTATAGCAAACAAAATGGTGCAGTAATTCAATTGTACATCCATTGTAAATAGGATGGAAATGTGTATTGAATATTTTACCAAGGGTGAATCTAATTTCATATTAGATCACATGACATGTAATATCCAAGAGTTAATATAAATTTAGTATAAAAATGATTGTTTTAGTGGCTAAAATCCTCTTCATCGAATCAAAGGATTTATTAAAACAACCATTTATAGAAAAAGAAATAATTTTTATCAATAATTGGTTGTGTAATTTTGTAGAAATATTTTTCATACCTTTTATAAGAACCATAATTTCCCAAAGAACTATGTATCTCCCTCACCATAGGGAGCACATAAAATTCCAAATTACCTTGATTTTTACATGATAAACCTAAATTAAATTCTTATATATTTGGGAAAAAAGAACAATACCATATTTTAACATTAAATGAGATGATTTATAATTAGTCACTAGGAATTTATCCTCACACAGTTCCAAAAAAAATAACTATATTTTTGATAAATACCTCAATGGGTTCTTCATATAAGGTTAATTCATCCATTAAAATATAGAGACCCAGATTTTTATTACCTAATTATTACATCATTTTAAAGATAAATATAATAAAAAAAATTATACAACAAGAATACAAAGGATTAGTATCCAGGAAAAATTAGGACCATACATTACTTTTATATAATAAAACAAAAAATATATTTAATTCCCTTTTCTCTAGCTTCTTATTAGACCTCGAGTTCTCCTTAATACAAGTATTCACATAAGAATATACATCAATAGAAGGGGTGAGATAAAAGTCCAATAAGAGGATGAATAAAATAAATTAAGCATGGGTAAGAATAATAATCACCATAATATAAGAAAATAATCACCATCATAATCATGAAAGGAAGTATTATATAAAGACATGGAATGTGGGAATGCATAAAAATGAAACATCATGTATTAGTGGTGAACTACCACACATAGTTGTGAACAAATATAACATCATGTTTACACATATTTCACCTTTTATCATGAGATATGTCACATTAACCAATTAATTTGAGAACTATATGATTCTAGGTGCACTCTTCATATCATAACATTAAATTTCACTATATAATTCTGAGCACACCCGTCACATCATAACATTTACATTATCATTGATTCCATATAGAAAGTATATCAATCTTGAGATTAAAATAATCCATAGAAAGGAATGTGTTTTATTTCATAAAGAAAAAAATCATGAATAAAATTTGGTAAAGAAAAATGGAATACCATTCTAGGTATAGTAATCATCAATCTTTAGTGAAGAAGAAACAATCTCAAGAGAAGTAAACAATGTTTTTTTAAAAGAAGAGTTATTTTGTAAAACATGTTGTTTTTCATTATATAAAGTATAAAACATCTATATCCTATAAAAATAAAGTTTAGAATAATTAAATGAAATTTAAAGATATTTTAATGAATATAAACATCGAAATTGTTGTGGAAGAGGGAAAACCAAAGGAAATGAAGTTGGGTTTGAGAATCCCCTCACCTGATGTTAGAATGTTTGATTTAATTTAATATTCTATATAATCAAATTAAATTAATTAATTAAAAAAATAACCCTTATACATTAATTTAATTCATTATAGTTTTATTATATTAATTTATAGACTTTTCGATAAGTTATAGAGTTTAATTTCGTCCTTTGAGAGTGTTTATTTTCTTTATTTTTGTGATCATTTCACATGTATACATGAATGGATGTTCATGTTAAATGATGATAAATATCAATAATTTTTATTATATGTTATTAATGATCTTACATAATTAGAAATTATATTATAATGATTTTTTTATTTGGTATGAAGATGAATCATTTGATAAAAGTTAACGATGATCACTTTAGGCTAATTTTGGTAGTATTTCGATAAAAATAAAATCATTTTGTTTTATCATTTAGTATGATGCAAATATTTTAGTTCCAAAACATAAATTTCTTGTAAAATAAATTTTACGATATGTTTTAGCCATTATAATTGTTTTATCAACATCCTTTAAGGCATTAAAAGAAAATGAAAGTGTATCACCGACAATGTCAGCAAATTGACACACCACGAGTATCAATTTCATTTTTAGAATAAAAGAGAGAGTAAAACATGTTTGATGATGGATATTAAATTAACATGATATAATTATAGTATATAAAATATATTGGATTTTTCATTAACATTTGGATATAGGTGGTGAGGAGAGAATAAGAAATGAAAATAAATTAAAAGAAATTAAATGAAAAAGGAAGAGGATTTTACCTCTTATATATCTCCTCATTGAGAACCTACTTAGGAAAAAGGTTTGGCTATTTTGATGAGGCCAAGGGATCCTGGATATGGGGTAGGGTATTGAGAAGAGTATTGAGAATAATCTTGACGTGTCTAAAATGTAATGACCCAAACTTTTATTAATGAAAATTCCTCTTGATCTAATTAAATGTCTTATTATGTAAAATGGTTATATAAAATATGCACTTCCTTGGTTATATGTTTTTGGATTTTAAAATATCGTTAATAATTGTGATCATTTCTAATATAGCCATTGAACAATGATCACACGATTAGTATAAATATAGGGTTTTAAAAAATCCAATTTACTCATATAAAGGAAGCGATGGACTCATCCAGTAGACTTTCCCCATTCAAAGCCCATTTGTCAGAGCTTAGAAAGGAGGTGATTTCATTGGGCTTCGCTCTTGACCAAGTCCAAGCCATGCTTCAACACGTTAAGCTCAAACGAAACTGACTACAGTATAAGTGAAAGTTGATAGAGATTACCACCTGAGCGATGTTATCCGAGCCACCCCAAGAGTCAGTCACCATTGTAAACCTTACCCCTCAGCCTTATGCGGGAGTTATATGGGGTTATGTAACAAGAAACTAGCACTATGACTATGTGCATTATTTTTTTATATAATAAATAATATACATTCATTTTATTATTTTTACTTTGTAAATAGTTTTTAAAGCACAAATAGTATTTTTAGTTAACATTCAACTAAGAAATATATTTTTATGAATTAATGGATTATTGAATTAAAAATTATTTTAATAAAATATTATTATTATTAAATTAATTTTTATTAAATATAAATTATTGTATAATTTTTATGAATACAATTGTAATTTTTTATTAAGGTTTGAAAGATGTTTTTATCAAAACCATTGAATCTTCAATAAATGTCAGATTTTATTTTTAAAAGTAAAAATAAACATATTTAGAAAATTATTTATATAAAATGAATATTATTTTTGGAATCAGGACATCAAAATTTTCCAACAATGATTTTTTCATAATTTTATGAGACAATCAAATTTTTGGGTAAAAAATAAAAACCGTTTAAATATATAATGTATTTTATGACATAATAATGACCTAATAGAGATGTAATAAAATATTATAAACACTATGTTCAGACAATATATGTTTTAATTTTAAAATAATGTGATTTTAGTTTTGTTTGATTTTATTTTACAAAGATTTAGTGGACCCTTCAAGACTTATAAAACATTTTTTCTTTTTAAATTGATTTCCTTGAGAGTGTGACTTAACTCCACATAAGGAAACCTAATATTTTAAGAAGTTAGGCCATTGACCTTATAAAATATTGTTTGAAACTCCACTTTGGAAAAAACCATGGGAAAAACCATGGTCTGGTTTGTGGTTTTGATTAGTTTAATGTGTGGTGACCGCAACCTAAATAATAAAGAATACCCTACCGTTTCCTATATAAACCCACCCAAGATGCCACTTACTCTTCACTCAAAGCCTTTGGATTTCGTCAAACCTATCCCATCCTCTCTCTATAATCCTCTCATGGCATGCCAAGCTCCCAAGAATCCTCTCTATAACCTCTCCCTAGACTTTGAAATCACACTTCCATGTAAGGGATTCCTACCTTTCTCACATTATACAAGTTTCTTAATATTGTTATATACTTTTATTTTCAATTATAAATGTCGGGGTATGATTTAAAACCCCCAATACTGTTATATTTATGTTTAAATTAATATATACCCCTTTATCTTTCATTAATTCCTCCCATGTACACCCGTTACCATACCGAAATTTTGTAAGTAATTTCTATCTTCTCATTTACATTAAAGCAATTATTTTGTATTATGAATCTAAATTATATTAAATTTTTTGGGACATGTATCTATATTTCCCCATTAATTTCAATTTCAAGTATATATGATGAGACACCCCTTTATCTCTCATAAACCATTTTTATGAATCCTTTTGTCACGCCGTTATGATGTCAAAATTTCATCGTGGTTTTCCAAGCCAAAGTCATTATGATGTGAATACCATGCGCATTTCTCTATCAAGGGTATTCACATTTATGCACATTTTATTTTTTTATAGATTTTTATGTATGTATTCCAAATTCATTTATCGTGTAATAAAATATGATGTTGAATGACTCCATGTTGTATGATTCATCTGGCACACTTATGCATGAAATGAAAGGTTTAAGAAGGGTGCAACCTGATAGCGCTCCAATGCATTGGGTAATGATTAGTATCATAATATGTCAAGTGAAATGAGGTTTTACTCATTCTAATTCAAGTGCAATGAGTGTTTACTCATGCTCCATGTGCAATGAGCCTTGGTTCGTGCTAATACCATGTTAAGTGTTCTTATTACATTTCCATGTTATGATAATCATGCTATATCATGCCTTCATGTTAATGTTTCTTTTATGATTCATTGATATGCCTATTGAGTAAAATGTATTGTATTCTTCATGTTATGTCTTGTTTACTCTCTTACTGGGCTTTATAGCTCACCCTTTTCTTATGCGTGTCCATAGTTTGTCCCATGCAATTCTAAGTACTAGGGAATGTAGTGATCATGTAAAGAATGTTTTCAATAAAGATATTGTGTTTCATGTTTTAAGACGTAATGTAATGTTCCTAATACCGAAAAACACTATACCTCTCAATATTATATGTTGTATCAAGTGAAGTTTATGTAATAAATCACGTCTAAGTGTGTAATAAAAAGTAGGGTTTTATAGTTTGTATAAGAGGATAGGTTTAGTTATTTTTGGGATTAGGATTAGAAAACCCTAGAGAAGGCCTTAGGTATATAACTAAATATAATAAAAACATCCCTAAGTTTTGGTGTTTATGAATTAAGTGGATTATCAATCATATAAATCCCCATCAGGATACAAGTAGGTAGAGGTGGCTCTGACACAGATGTACCTAGGAGTGAAAACTCCAACAAGGAGTTTTGGGGTTGACTTGGTGTATATTGGTACACGACAGTGGGCCTTGCTGCAATCTTGGTTACGACACTCACGGGGGATATTCTTTGGTAAATTTACAAGATTATTATGAACCATTATAAAGTGAATTAAAAAAAATCCCCTAATAATATATGTTGGGAATTAGATCATGGATAACATAGATCGAAGCATATAGATTTATAAGTTAAGGAAATAAAAGTTATTTATAAGTCATCCATTTTTGTCCTTAGTTTAACCTTTATGTGTTTACCTAACTTTCCTTTTATTCCATCCAATGGAAGATAATAGGAGGGATCGAGATAACAATCTATGTGAAGATCAATGTGATGGCTATTCTAATGAGATTCCCAGTCTGATGGGAGCATGAATCAATTTTTTTTTTCACGATACTATCTCAGTTAACTCAAGATTTGAATAGAAACATGGGTCAAGAGGAATGTTCAAACCCCCTTAGAAAGAAAATGTCTCTATGGAGACCTTAATGAAATAAAGGCCTCCTACTTTTAATGGATCATCAAATCCCTCAATTTCCAAACAATGAGTCAACTCCATTGAAAATATCTTCTACATCCTTCAAAGTTTCGAACAATAGAAGGTTATTCTAGGTAATTTTAATATGGAGGTGAAGTTGATCAGTGGTGGACATTGATAAAAAATACAAAGCTTGAGGAGGAGATCGAGGCATTGGAATGGAAGGATTTCTAGAAGTTGTTTTTAGATAAATATTTTCCGCCCACCCTCCAACTTAAGATGTAAAGGGACTTTTTTCCCTCAAGAAAAAAGATGACGAATCTATCTGAGTGTATGATTAAAATTGGATAAGGCTTGCATGATATCCATATGGATTTCTTGTTACCCCCGAATGCAAGGTTGACCAATTTTTTGGTGGGATAAAACCTAGCCTACGGAAAGCTCTGGAGATATGTGACTTTGATAGATATGAGGAAATTGTCCAATGTGCCCTCAAAGTTAAAATGGATATTGGTTAATCTCATGGGTATCGTGGGGATAAGAATCGTAAGGTGGACTTCCATTCTAGTGGTCTGATGGATAAATCCAAGAGTGCTAAGAAGACCCAACACCCCACTTCCCAAAGGTATGAAAAGAATCCCCCCAAAAATTTCCTGAAGGGGACGAGGAAATGATTTAAGTGTGGAAGAGAAGGGAACCTAGAAATTAACTGCCGAAAAGTATAACCCGTGGCTATGACAGAGGATAGGAAAAATTCGTTTAACTATCAATAAATTTTCCATTACTTCAACTGCAAAGAACCAGGGAACCTTGCATATCAGTTCCCTAATCCAAGAGTTTTTGGAGGCAACCAACAACCTACAGGGAAATAAGGGAGAGCTTTTTCCATTAACACTGCCGAAGTAAACTCCGAACACAATGTGGTGATAGGTATACTAGTTATTTATTCAAGAATAGGGAACAAACTTTTTGATTCTGGTTCTACACCTTTTTTTATCCCAAAATTTTAGTAGAAAAATCCCAACACCACCAAAAATCATGTATGTAGAGATGTTCATGAGTACGGAAAATGGGGCAATCATTACATCCAATAAATATAACTCACACCCTATCATAGTTTGTAGAGTGATCTTCTCAGTGAACCACATCATACTACCTCTGTTGGAATTTGATGCAATTCTTGGCATGGATTGGCTTTCCCTATATAGATCCAACATAAATTTCCATGAGAGGGAAATCAGTCTCCATATGGATAATCGACCACTAATTCCAATGCAAGTAGGAAGATAAATCTTCTTTAGAAACATCATCTCAAGCGTGGAAATTACTGCCCTATGATCACACGTATCTGGATCAGATGTTTGATTCTATGGAAATAACTGTCCTTGAAGACTTGCCTATTGTGAGGGAATTCACTGAAGTGTTTACTAAGGAATTGCTTAGTCTCCCTCCTAGAAGATATGTTGAATTATCAATTGACCTTTTTCTTGGGGGTTGCCAATATCCAAGAATCTATATAGAATGGCTGTTTTAAAGCTCGAGGAGTTGAAGAAACAACTACATGAGAATCTAGATAAAGGGTTTATAAGCCTAAGTGCTTCACAATGGGGTGCACCAGTCCTCTTCATCAAGACGAAGGATGGGTCAATGTGCATTTTAATTGATTTTCATGAGATCAAAAAAATCACAATAACGAACTAGTATCCTCTTCCTTGAATTGATGAATTTTTGGATCAGTTACCTGGAGCACAATACTTCTCTAAGGAGGATCTGCAGTCGGGATATTATCAAGTAAGGTTGAAGAAGGAAGATATCCCCAAGACTGCAATTCATACAAGATAAGGGCACTATGAATTCATAATAATTCCTTTCAGACTCCCTAATGCTCCATGAATCATCAAGGACTTTATGAATAGAGTCTTTAGAGATTACCTAGACAAATTTGTGGTAGTATTTATATTTGATATTATAATATACTCCAAAACCAAGGAGGAGATGAGGGGAATCTAAGAACTATACTAAAGATCTTGCGAAAGGAGAAGCTCTATAAAAATTACATCAAGTGTGAGTTCTGGTTGAATTATATTTAATTTTTGGGTCATATCATTACAAGAAATGGGATATCTGTCTATCCATCATTGACAACTACAATTGGGGGATGGCCGTGGCCAACATATTTAATCGATTTCCATAGCTTCTTGGGGTTAGCTGGATATTATCGCTGATTTGTGAGAAATTTCTGAGGATTGTACAAACCTATTAGCAAGATAACTCGGAAGGGAGTAAAGTTTTCTTAGAGTGATGAATACGAAGAGAGCTTTAAGGAGTTGAAAATAAGGCCTATCACTACACCCGTTCTCACACTACCCATAAGTAGAGAACTCTTTGTGTTTTACAGCGATGCTTTAAATCGAGGTTTAGGCTGTGTTTTAATGAAAAATGATAAAGTTGTAGCCTACTCCTCAAGGTAGCTAAAAATCAACAGGGAAAACTATCCCACACATGTTTTAGAGTTGGAGGTTGTGAACTTTGCATTGAAAATCTGGTGACATTATCTCTATGAGAAGTGTGAGATATATTCTGATCACAATATCCTAAAATATATATTCACACAAAAAGAGCTTAATATGAACCAATGAATATGGATAGAACTCATCAAGGATTACGACTGCTCAATCCACTACCTTCCTGGTAAGGCAAACAAGGTGGCTGATGCTCTAAGTAGAAAGGATCCTCATCTTAATCAATGATGAGAATTGAAAATGATCCAATATTCTTAGATTTACAGAGGAAAGAAATGGGAATCCTTAAGGGAGTAACATCATCAATCATTTATCAAATTATTTCTCAACTACGCCTCATGGGGAAAATAAATAATACTAAAAGAAAGGATGTGGAAATTCTGGAAAAGGTGGAAGCTATCAGAAATGGGAAATCCTCAGAGTTTATGGTTTATAAGGATGTAATTGTGAGATTTGGGTCATGATTATGTGTACCATCCGATCCCGAGGTAAAAAAGGTGCTTCTAAATGACTCACATAACCCAACTTTCTCTATTCACCTAGGGAGAACAAAGATGTATCGAGATCTCTAAGGAAACTTTTGGCAAGACAATATGAAAAGGGAGATTTTTTAATATACATTAATGTGCCTGGTATGTCAGAAAGTGAAGGATGAGAAAAAAAATTCTAAGGGGATGATGCAACCACTACCCATACCTGCTTGGGAGTGAGAGAAAATTAACATGGAATTTTTCACTGGACATCCAAGGACATCTAGAGGAAATAATTCTATATGGATCATTGTGGATCGTCTTACAAATAAAACTATCTTTACTACAAGGATTTACATCAAAGAAGTGGTAAGGCTACATGGAGTACCACTATCTATTATATCTGATCATGATATGAGATTTACCTTAATGTTATAGAAAATTCTCCAACATGCTCTAAGTACTAAAATGAACTTTAGTATGGACTATCATCCTCTAAATGATGGAAAATCTGAGCAAACTATTCAGATACTTAAAGATATGTTAAGATCATTTTTTGGACTCCTCATGTATTAATTATTTTTTAATGATCACAAATCATATTTATTCTATAAACCATTTTAAATCTATGTAATATATCTCACATCAAATTCATAATTTCATAGTAAAAGCTATCCAAAGCTCTTAAGTGCTACGTACTCAGTTTGGTTACTATACACTATCTTTTGGTTCACTTTATAATGATTTTTTGAAAAAATGATTAAGTTTAATTCATTCCATAAATATCACCTCTTAAGTCTGAATACAAATATTTTCTTATGTACGAGGCACCGTGAATAAGAAAATACCGTGAACAAGCAGACACCATGAACAAGTAGACACCATGAACAAGCAGACACCCTGACAACCAGACACATTGAAAAAAACATAGTGAACAAGACACAGTGAACAAGACACCGTGAACAAGACACCGTGAAAAAGACACTGTGAACAAGACACCATGAACAAGACATCGTGAACAAGACACCATGACGCTGAGACACCGTAAACCAGACACCGTGACCAATCTAGACATCGTGTGAAGGAGACACCATTTCCATGACATACTGTGACACCATTTCTTAATATGTTTTGTCATCTTTCAATTTAATCTCTAATGGTTATATTTGAAGATTTTAAATGCACTGACATAATTAATATTTCTTTGTAGACATGTCATCTGACTGTACGAGGTACGATGTGTAGAATACATGCAACATATCAGCTCAAACACGTGCACTCCAAGATAAAAGAGTAATGCAGCCCAGGAAAAATGGGAAGTATGGCATGATACTAAAAAGTAGAATAATTTGGTGTCCATGAGCATGAAAATAGAAAAAATTTAGAGAATTATAAAAGAAATAATTGTCTCTTGCGACTCAACGCTGTTAGAGAACACATGAAGCTCAAACTAAATCCTTGAATTGAGAACATCTTCACACTGTACAAAATCACGAAAGAACACAATCCTGATCTTTCTGATTTGAGGCACTCTATTTTCCATATGAGGACTTGATTTATGCATCTGATGCATCTTAGAAGTCTAGAGCTAAAAATACTAACATTCAGAGCATTTCTAAACCTATCTCAATATTTCTGCTCTATTGTGTATCATTTTACTATCTTTCGAGCAGTGTGTGTATATATATATATATAAACACTCTATATCCTGCATAAAACTGAAGGATACCAGATATCCTTACTCCAACATCTTTTATATTTCTATACCCACTGATATGTGTGGAAGAGGTCCCTGTGTGGCCTGGTTGTTTGTTCCCACGAAGAACTGTGGAAGTGGTCCCTGTGTGACCTGGATAGTCCTATGTACTATTGTTTAACCTTGATCCATGGTTTGGATCATGTTTATTTATATAAACTACTTGGTGGAAGGTGATCACCAAGTGGAGTGGATTAGGTCTCGGCTTGAGATTGAACCACTTGTTTTATATCTGCTGTGCTGCTTAATTTAGTCTTCTCTATTTTACTATTTTACAGTATAATCCAGAAATCACTAAATTTACTTTGATAGTTAATCTTGGAAATAATTTATAATTGTATTGTCTTAGTATAATATCTTAAAAATTAACATTAATAACTGACATTAAGATTACTGAGAACTAATCAATCTTCTAAGAAGTTATTTAAATAGTCTAACTCTTATAAAAATATAACCTTGATTAACTGGGCTGTATTTAACCTTTTGGGGAAACCTATTTAAGAATATTTTTTTAACCAGAAATTTTTATAGATACTCAATTGACCCCCCTCTTGAGTAATCTACTCTGATAAACATTTCGTATCAGAGGATCTTTATTAAGACTTTGTTTAACCTTATTAAACCATGATTGTAATTGTACTTTGAAGATCTATAAATTCTTGTTAATTCAAATTTTCTAGATCTCTCAAAATACTTCTGTATTATGGATAATAGATTGGAAGGTGTTGAAACCAATAGACCGCCATTCTTTAATGGAACCAACTATGCTCAATGGAAAATGAAAATGAAAATGCATTTAGATAGTATGGGTTTTGAAATTTGGTCTTCCATTATAGATGAATATAAGATTCCTTATAATGATAGAATCAAATGGGATGAACCTATCAGAACTTCCTACAATAACAATTACAAAGCTATGAATTCTTTGTACTGCTCCTTAGGAGATGAAGAATTCAATAGAATTTCTGCCTGTAAAACTACCTATAAAATTTGGGATATCCTGTTTGTGTCACATGAAGGAACATCTAGTGTAAAAGAAATGAGACCTAATACTTATACTATTAAATATGATAACTTTTAAATGAAACTTGATGATCCTATCACTGACATGTATCTTAGGTTCAATGAGATTATCAACACAGTGATTTCTCTTGGAAGTGAAGTCACTGCCAAGGAATAGATCATGAGAATTCTTATATGTCTGCCTGATAGGTGGAGAGGAACCTCTATCTCTATTAGAGAATCATGCAACATCAGCGATATACTTGTAAAAGAAATCATTGGGAAACTGGTGATGTATGAATAAGAGATGAAAGTCAACAAGGAGGAGGAGGATGAACAAAAAAGAAAATCTATTGTATTAAAAACCACCACCTCTAAACACAAAGACAAGAGAAATTGGATGCCTCTGTAGAAATTTACAGTAGTGACCAATCATCACTTGACAGTGATGAGGAGATGGCTCAATTAACCAGAAGATTCAAGAAAATTTTCAAGAATAATAACTTTTTTCGAAAGCTTTACTTCAAAGGAAAATATGACCAAAAAGAAATTTGGAAGAAGGATGAGAAAAGAAGTGACAAGACTGATGAGATTGTCTACTATGAATGTAAGATAAAAAGACATATCAAGGATGACTGTCCAAAGATCAAGTACAAAAGGAGATATGAGGACAAGGACATGAAGTATAAAAAGTAAATAAAAGGAACCTGGAGTTCTTATGAGGACAGTTCAAGTGACTCAGAAACATCACAAGATGAAAAAGCTAACAAATCCAATATGTGTTTCATGAAAAACACATCTTAGGTAACACTGGACTCTACTGTACATAATTCATACTATTCTGGAGATGAGAGTGACTCTGAAAATATGACTAATTAAGAAATGTTTGAATACTTTAACATGCTTAAAGAAACATGCAATGAACTAAAAGACAAATATAAATCACTGAAGAAACAATATGCTCTTACTGTGACTGTTAAATATAAACTCACAATTGAAAAAACACTACTAGAAATTTAAGCTATAGCCACAGACCTATAGCCAAAATTTTATCAGTATATGGCTATATGTAGTCTATAGCCACAATTTAATTACCCATCCATGGATAAACATCTCGGTTCTTTTTTTTGCGATCCTCATCGGGTTCTCCTCTCCTCTTCTTTTTTTTGCGATCCGCGTCAGGCTCTCCTCTCCTCTTCCCCCGATCTGATGCGACCCTCTTCTCCTCTCCGTCTATATCTCTGACTATGGTGACCTATTCCAGATGCTTCCTATCAATACCCTCTATGATTTTATAAACCTCTCTCACCACGACCCTCCTCTCTGAACCGTCGACCTCTGATGCTGTTCACGGAGAAATCCTCATCGTGGCGTCCTCCCCAGACTCTGCCACCCAACTCTGCCACCCCCATAGGAACTTCCCCAAAACAGCCGCCCCACCTCCTCCTCTGGCGCGCCTCTAATGTGGCTACCCCACCTCCACAGATCATCATCCTCCTCGGTCGGTCAGACCTCTTAGTTACCCACCGAAGGTATTTAGGGTTTTAACCCCTAAAATTTCACTAATGTGTATTTTCTCCAATGGTTGGATATTTGGATGTACACCGGTTGTATGCATCAAGAACACCTGTATGGTGGAAACCCAAGTCACCAAGGGTGTTGTTTTCCATTATAGATTTACACTGTTATAATTGAGATATTTATTCAAGTATTATTTTTGGGTTGAGATTGTTATTTTTTGTTTGACTCTTGGCATGGGATGGAAATAGAATCTGAGTTCATGAATCGTACTTAAAATATAGGTATTTTTATATATGTTCATGAATACTTGTCTATGAAAAATAGTTTTAAAAAGGAAAGTCTGTTTAGAAAGTGGGTTTGAGAAAGTAATATTTGTGGTCATGTTTTTTGAAAATTAATTTGAAAGTGGTTTTGATTAATTAAAACATCAATAATATATGAATTGATGTTTTCTAGAATAACCTATTGATGATGTATTAATTAATAGAATCTAAAATAGTGGTTTTCACATGTTTTTGTTTGATTTATGATATCTTAATCATGTTTATATGGTAGATGAAAACCTTTAGTTGGTTTCTTAGGATATTAGATTCCTAGTAGTTTGGAGTATGATGGTTATGTATTGTGTATGGTTTGGATTTGTCTTTGGGGTTTGGGTTGGTGGTAATCCCACAAGTTGGTGGATCTTGTTGGGGGGTTTTCTTGATGTTTTGATGTAAAAGGCTCGATATAGGGAACTTTGGTGATTTTTGGGTGATTTGATTGTGTATTTTTATTAGGAAGTTTCTTGTTAGATCAGTTAAGGGGTGGCTAGTTTCTTATTAGAAGGGGTGAATGTGTGGGGTTTGGTTGTTATGATTAGTGTATAGGAGATTAACCCTTAGATTATTAGGATAAACCTTAGGGTTTGGTGTTTTGGAAATGATATTTTGTTATGAAGTATGGATTAAAGGTAGTTTCATGATTTTGTGGTAATAATGCATGCTTAGGATTGTGGCGCGATGGGTTTCAAATTAGTAATATTGTTATTACCAAATAATGTTGAGTCAAAATTCATCAAAAAAGTGTCTAATTAGGATGACGTTGTGTTCTCATGGGAAATATGATCAAGTGGTTGTTTCCCTTATATTATGTTACAACTACTTTGATCTATTTCCCAAGGCCTTCGAAAAGGAAAAACAATGTTTTTATAAGTTATCCATGAGTTCTAGGAGTAGTAGTATCTAATTTTCAGTAGTGACATGGGATCATTGGATGTTTAGAATATGTTGAAGAAATTTTAGTTCCTATTTGAAAGGATTTAAACTCTTTAGGATATATGAGTGAAACTAGATGTTTCTAAATTCAAAGGAGACGAATCAGATTGGATAAATACATTTGATCATAAAAGAAGGAATGATGAGGTTTTATGGATCAAGTTTCGGTCCCTCTTCTATGAGAGGCTATGTTAGATTTACAGAATAAGAGCATGTTTTGGTAATTCATTGAGGTATATAATTTTTGGGCTAGGATCTTCTATAGTGATTATAATGTGATATTAGGAACTAGATATGTGTATGTAGGATTGATGATTGTGTCAATAATACTATAGTGGGGAGATTCATACTCGTCTTTTTTGAGTGAAATCTATATCAAGGGATGGTGATCATTATCAAGGTTGTGAAATTTATGAACTTAGATAGTAAATGGATGAATTTAGTGTCTGGAGTTGGATGTTGGATGAACCATATTTGGTTCCAAGACCGCACCAAAATTAATGATTTACCTATAGTGGTTGGTATAGTCAGTGTGTTCAGTTAATTATGAGGAGTTTATATTGGTAAATATGCTATTTAGAGCTTCAGTATTTATAAGATGTCATTCAGATCAATGTGTTGGGTTAAGTATCAATATTTGATATTGTAGTGGGATAGTGCTTGACAATTCTAGTGTGGAGTTTGAAAGGGAGCCTAAAAAGGGTACTCTAAAGGCTGTTGAAAGTGTGTGTGGAAGGTAAACCAAGTAGTCCAAAATGTTTAGAATTTATGACATAGATTCCATAACAATAATAATTGTTGAAAGATAAAAGGAATGAACTAATTATCGCATGTTTGGAAATAGTTTCTACAAAGAAGGAATATACAATCAAGAAGAAGGAAGATCATGCACCAAAAGATTTTCTAATCATATTAGAAAAGTGGTTTGAAAAATCCAAGCGGATTGAGTAAGAATAAAAGAAGGAATATTATCTACTTTATAAAATTTATAAACCTATATAAACTAAGAATAAAGGTGAATTCCAGAAGAAGAACATGGTAAAAAATGAGGTTTCAATCTAGAAAATTAAGAAGGATATAGGTATAAAGAGTTTGAGGTATTTTATACATTAAAGGAATAGATTTTATAGGTTAAGAAAAATGTCTAATCCCTATTTATCACTTTTAAGTGATGATGGAGGTTTACTTTATTCTCATATTTTGGTGATTTTTGATTTTGGAATAGGCAATTGAAGGTGTTGTTTGAAAAAAAGGAGCTTTATTAATGATCATGTTATTTAGTATTGGGACGTACATATCAATTTGAATATTATTTGTTCATTGTTGTTTATGGATTCATGTATCATTTATCATGTACAGTTGACACACTGATCACATATATTTAAGAAGTTGTTATATCTCGTTTCTTTTCCCACTATTTTCTTATAGGTGGTTTCATATGATAAGACCGGTTCTATCCACCACCATCGAAGAAAATGGGTTCAATATTTGGGTAATGTTTATTCTGTTTTTATTCTTTGTCCCAATTTTAATTTGGGATTTTTTTTATTTTTGGGTTCGTTATATTTTTTTGTGTGTTTTGGCTTTCGTTGAGGTGGATTCGAGTCACCGTTGACAAAGGCTTACATGCGTATGCATAGGTTGGGATATGCATATATAAGTTCCCTCTTTATATATATTCACTCATGGTAGAATGAAAATATATTGGGGATAGGTGTGATCATATATAGATATGAAAAATGCATACGAATGTAAGTGTAAAAGGGTATATGCATGTATAAACATATATCTAAAGACCCCCTTGTGCATATTTGGCTGTAAAAATATGTACATAGGGGCTAGGTGTCCTTATATATATGTTAAGTTGCATATGCGTGCAAGCGGAAAAAATGAAGATTCAAGTTGTCGTCGTCAAAAGTAAACGTGCCTTGAGGTTGAGGTAGGGTCCCTCTCCTAGCCTATTTAATTCAAGAATGTTTTAAATTGCATTTAGTTTCCTTCTTAATTCTGCATGTTTATATTAACACTACCACAAAACTGGGCATTCCCAGCGCCACCCTTTATCAGTGCTAACAAAAAATCACTGATAAAGGGGTATGACTTTATCAACTCTAGTTAAAAGCGCTGATAAATATAACCTTTATCAGCGCTAAAATAATCACTGATAAAGGTATACCCTTTATTAGAGCTTTTTTTAGCGCTGATAAAAGGGAACATTTATCAGCGCTTATTTTAGCACTGATATCTTAATTTATATAAAATTATAATATTTATCAGTGCTAAAATAAAAGTGCTGATAAAACATATATTTATCAGTTCTAAAATAAAAGTGCTGATAAAACATATATTTATCAGCGCCTTTTAAGCACTGATAAATAGATACCTTTATCAGCGCTAAAAAAGTGTTGATAAAGGTATCTCTTTATCAGCGCTTAAAAAGCACTGATAAATATATGTTTTATCAGCGCTTTTTTTAGCACCGATAACACATACCTTTATCAGCACTTTTAACGAGTGATGATAAAGGTTCTGGCGGTTTATATTTAATAACCCTAACAGGACCTCCTCTCTCGCATGTGGTAAAGCTTTCGCGGAAGCTAAACTAGGACCCTCTTCTGCCGTGACTTCTCCTCCTCGTTCGCGCCTCATCCTCATCCTACTACTCCTCCTCGTCCTACTCCTCCTTTTCTTTCTCCTCCGCCACTACCGTCGTTGGGTTTTTCTCCTCTGTTGTTGCCTCCGCGCTGTTGGTTTTGCTCCTCCACCATGACCGCCGCTGTCTCTGCCGCCGGGACCGCCGCCGCGACCGCCGCTATTTCCGTCTCCACGACCGTTGCTCCCTCTACCACCACCCAACTCCACCACTGCTGGTCAGTCGTAGGAGTATATATAATCATTAACTATATATAATATTTATTCAATTTGAGGATTATACTATTACAAACATAAGATTGTTTTCTATAGTTGGATTTTGATGATGAACCTCTTAGGGATCAGGATTCGGTGTAGGGAATTGGTCTTGAGGTGGTACATCTGGGTGGTTTTCCAATCCAAATGCTACCCATTGAGTAGAAGGTTTTTATTGAAGAACCATTCTTACTCAAGTTCTCCCACACATCGAAATTTTGATGTCACCTTGACCATGTAAAATCGGTATCTCCCCCAAGACCCTTTAGACACATGGGTCATAAAACCATGACCAGTATGAATATCCCCAACATATGAGTATTATTATTATAGTCTTATAAACCAACCACCCAAAATCTATATCCCACACTGTATCCATCACCCCACACAATGGCTATATACTGGAAACCCACTTTTTCTTGAGTTCCCAGAAACAAAATTAACTGATACCCATTCCTGATTCACCGGAATGTGATTTTTAATAGTGGTCAAAAAGTCATCTAAAACGAGGTTCAAACCCTCTAACTGGTCATTTGTGAACTTCCCACCATATGGTTAACCGTATACTACTCCATTAGTGTTATCCCCATCTGGGTGCCAACCCACATGCGTGACACTCATCCTCATCCACACTCTATCATGAATGACAACTCTTTTCAAATACCAATCTCTAATTGACTATACCAAAATACATATATCCATCACCACATCAACTTTCAATTCCATGGAACGTCTCTAATTTTTCTCCAAAGGCCCTGGGTCACCATTCTCACACGTGTCTCTCTGAATTCACTAGTCACCTCACATTGAGTGTGACACTACACCAAAAACCACCATAACACCAACACTATCACAACACTCAGGCATGTACAAAACCCAAAACATTCTCAATAGACCTACACATGACACAATCTATTGATCTATGAACCAATCAGCACTGTGCTTCAATCACACATGCCTACCCTCACACACCAAGACCTTTCCTAAAAGGCCTCACCAACAACACTCTCCTCCTAAAAGGCAGAGTGAACAATCGAGAATACTCTCATAGGTTCTTTCCCACTCTCTAATAAAACCTCATCCAAACCCAATAGTTGTGGACTCTAATGCAACCCAATCATGCAACCCAACCCAATATCACATGAGTCTTTTCCTTTCTAACCAAGTCTCATATTCTTAACCCACTTACCATGCCTCACATGCATTTCAGTATCATCGAAAATCCCAAGGTATCTTCTATGCCAAGGATAACCACACAACCACCCACCAAATAGGCTTTTCATTAATAACCATGTTCATCTAGCTGTGATCCCACCACGGTTGCCAAAAGTGCATTCAAAACCACCAGGCTAGGCACCCAACTAGTCCTACCCTCTAAGAAAATCTTTTGATACTGTAAGGCATTCCACATGCCTTTCCATAACCCACTAGGGTTCCAAAACCTTAGGATAACTCATTTCCATCCTCAAACAACCTCTCAAGAATATCTTCCATCATTGGGCCATCACTGGGCATCTAACACTCGAACTAACCTATAGTGGGTCTCCAGGTATCCATTATTTAAGGGACTACATTTCCACCACTGGAAAACCTACCTCTATAAGATCCAAATGACCTACCATCAAAGAAAATACATCGCTATCCAGCTGAGTAGAATTCCACAAAGAATTTATACACAAAAACACCAAATAATTTTTTTGACACTTTAAACAACACAAACCTATCATCAGTAAATGACTATAGGAAAGAACATGTATGTCATCTGAATTCTACATGCCTATAATGATTCATGCACATAAAATCTTTCCATTATTAAAAGATATAAACCCACAATAAACCATAAACCTCAAAACCCATATGTGTCACCCAAGGAAAAATCATAAAATCCGAACACTAAAAACTAAGAATAGTAATCCCATGCCTTAGTAACCTTGAATTCCTACAAAAAAAAGTGTTCTTGATTCACCAATCTGGTATCCATTACAACCTTCAACACATCCATAGACCTCCTATATACCATATTACCAAACCATAAAATAGAACATGCTATGATACCACTTTGTAACATCCCTCCCCAACTAACTCTATGAATATTATCCTGAACAATTCTCCAAATAACCTTAGGCATGCCTCCACATATGAAAGAGGCTAATGACTAGTAGCAGGGGTCTAAGGTGGGTACCCCTTATAACAAAAAGGATCCAAATCTAGGGTACCCCTTATCAGTTACATCATGACTCTAGGGATATAATTGGCGACAACCTATTCATACTGGCTCCAAATGCTTTGAATCCACTATCAGTGTCTATATGTCATGTATTTTCAAAGGCATCATGCAGTCTTTATAAGACTAACTTGGAATTAATTTGATATATGTCAGATTAAATCAGGTATCTTATCCATAGAATATGTTCACCCTACTGGACACACCATGTATATGGATTTCACATGAGTTTAGAAATGGTAGTATACAACTAACCTTGATTGAGAACCCTACACATTGTGTATACAAAAGACAAGGCACATTACCCCGTATATAGATAGAGTTCAAGTACTTTCACATGTTTTGGGGTAGGATCCTCTATTTCATTGTAGAGGAATTTGTACCATGATTTTTTTATAAAACCCAAACAATGCTACTTGATTAATTAAAACATAATATTAGGAAAATTTTGAGATTGAACCCATAAAGATGATGAATATGAATAAAGAATGGATGAATGCCAATCGGTTGACAAAAGAGTATGAAGATGGCATGAAATAGTTTGTCAAGTTTTCAGGAGATCATGCATGTGACCCTTCTCAAATCCTCTATCCGTGTTTACACTGTTGTTATTCAAGAAAAATTAGTCCAGAGGAGTTGGGAGAACACCTGATTTGTGACGGAATAGATCGAAGTTATATATGTTGGAATAAACATGGGGAAAAAACGAATGAAGGTAGTGGCTCAAATAACACGACATTTTATGGAAGATCTGATATGATTAAGGAGTGAACAGTGAAGATGATCATATGGAGGGTGTGATTATAGATGTGAATGATGATGAAGATCGTATTGAGGAAATGACAAGGATAGTTGAAGATAAACTTTGTGATTGCCCAAAATTGTTTGAGAAGTTAAAGAGTTGTTCAAAAACGCCATTGTATGCTGGTTTCACTAAATTCACAGCATTGTTAGCCGTACTGAAGCTGTATAATTTGAAAGCAGGCAGTGGGTGGAGTGATTCCAGTTTTACGGAACTACTTTCTCTCCTGAATGACATGCTCCCAGAAGATAATGAACTCCCAAGCTGAACATATGATGCCAAACGAATGCTACGATCGATGGGTATGATCTCTGAAAGAATACACGCCTACCCGAATGACTGTATATTGTTTCGTAAGGACCAAAAATCACTTAAAGAATGCCCAAAGTGTAGTTCTTCTCGATACAAGAAAGATTATTCTAGTCCTACGAATGTTTTATGGTACTTTACAATCATTCCAAGGTTTATGGGCCTATATGGAAGTGAGGTGACTACAAGACAATTGACATGGATTGCAGATACAAGAATTAAAGATGGGAAACTACGTCACCCAGCAGACTCTCCTTAGTGGAAGAGAATTGATCATGAGTATCCTAAATTCAGAAATGTGCCGACTCTCCTCAGTGGAAGACAATTGATCATGAGTATCCTAAATTCAGAAACAAGCTGAGAAACCTTCATCTGGAGTTATCTACAGATGGGGTGAATCCTTTTGGTTTTCAAAGTAGTAGTCACAGTACATGGCCGACTATGTTGGTAAATTATAACTTACCATCGTGGTTATGCATGAAACGAAAACACATCATGTTATCTATGCTTATATCAGGACCAAAACAACTGGTTAATTATATTGATGTTTATTTGGATCCATTGATCAAAGATTTGAAAATATTGTGGGATTCAGGTGTTACGTTGTATGATGCTTACAAAAAAAAAGATTTCACTTTGAAAGCCATTTTGTATGGGACGATAAATGAATTTTTTGATTATGGAAATTTGTCAGGATATAGTATTAAAGGAACTAAAGGGTGTCTCGTTTCCAAACAAGGTACACAGTCAATTAGGTTGAAACATTCATCGAAAACTGTATTTTTAGGACATCATAGATTTCTACCCCGATGACATAAATACCAATCTTAGACGAAATCATTCGACGGAAGTTCAGAAGAACGTACAACACCGTCTCCACTAATAGGTGAACAATTTTTTGAGATGGTAAAATATTTGATCACTACTTTTGGTAAACTGTTTTGGAAAAACCATACAAAAACTGGTTGGAAAAAGAGATCAGTTTTTTTGAATTACCATACTAGAATTGTTTGTATGTTAGACATTTTCTTGATGTTATGCATACTGATAAAAATGTATGTGATAGTGCCATCATCAAGTTGCTAAATGCCCCAAAAAAATGAAGTATGGAGTTAAGGCTAGATTGGACATGGTTGATATGGGAATACGAGAAGAGTTGGCACTAGTGAAGGGTGACAAACGAGCATTTCTTCCTACTGCTGCTTACACACTTTCCAGGCAGGAGAGATATCAGTTTTGAAACTTCTTGAATTATGTAAAGGTTCCAGAGGGGTATTCATCAAATATCAAGAACATCATGTCAATGAACGATTTAAAATTATAGGGTCTGAAATCACATGACAACCATGTTTTGATGCAACATCTAATTCCTATAGCTTTAGGTTGATTTTTTCCCTTGAATGTCCGCCATACATTAACGAACCTCTTTTTCTTCTTTAAAGTTATATGCAACAAAGTTATAGACCCGACGAAATTGCCAACTATGGAAAGAGAAATTTCTGTCATATTATGTGAATTGGAAATGTTCTTCCAACCGACATTTTTTGATATGATGGTTCATTTGATGGTTCATTTGGTTAAAGAGATTCGACTATGTGGTCCTATACATTATAAATGGATGTACCCCATTGAACAATATATGAATATTTTGAAAGGGTATGTCAAAAATTGAAGTCAGCCAGAGGGTTGTATTGTGGAGCAATATATTGTTAAGGAAGCCGTTGAATTTTGTACTGAATACCTGTCTAGTGTGGAAAATGTTGGCCTACCGAAATCTCATCACACTGAGCAACTTGAGGGTGAAGGTATTTCTGGAAGAGAGGTGGTCACAACCAATATTATAGATCGGGAGTAGGCTCACCTGTATGTTTTGTATAATAGTTTCGACGTTGACCCATATGTTCAAACCCACAAAAAAATTATTAGGCGTTTGAATCCATCTAGGGATGAAAAATGGATATCAGATACACATAATAGACAGTTTATAGGAGGGTTTCAGGATCATATTTTGAAGCAGTTTGATAAAAATATAGACTCAATTTTAGAATGACTTCGATGGCTAGCCTGAGGAGCAAGTGTGTATGTATTATCTTACAATTCTTATGCAGTTAATGGTTATACATTCTATACTAATGAAAATGATGAATACAATACCATGCAGAATAGTGGGGTTACACTTGTGGCTGAGGCGATGCATGTTTTCGGTGCTAAGGAAGAAAATCCAATTTATGCGAATATTTCATACTTTGGCATCATCAAATGAATATGGGAGTTGGATTTTACGAAATTCAAAGTACTGATTTTTCAATGCAAGTGGGTTGATAAGAGGAATGCTGTTAAAATAGATGAATTAGGATTTGTGAAAGTCGATTTCAGTAAGGAAGGGGAGAAAGACGAACCATTTATAATGGCATCACAGATAGTAAAAGTATTTTATGTTCCAGACCCCACAAACTGAAATTGGTCAATTGTTCTGTTATCGACCAAAACAACTGAAGGGTCAGATGAATGTTCAACGGAGGATAACCCTTTTAGAGGGACTTCACAATCATTTCACAGCGGTCCCAATGTAGACAACATTTTGTATGATAGAGGAGACCACAATGAAGGGATTTACATAGTCGATAGAGGTGTCAAATCTCTTCAGTATTTAAATAGAATTTTTTTACAATAATCGGGTTATTTGTTTATTGTAATATACATTGTGTTACGTTATGTTATTATCTATCTGCTGATACTTTTATGTAATCTAAATTAAATGTTAAACCACTTCTGCAGATAATGACTTCTGCACCTGCTGATTCTCCCAATACCGAGGCACAAAAGGTCTCTTAACCACATACTGGTGGTCCCAATGCAGAGCAACAACAAGTTTCTCAACCAGCTGCTGGTGGTCCCAGTGCAGAGCAAAAACAAGTTTCTCAACCTGTTGTTGCTGGTCCCAGTGTAGAGCATCAAAAAGTTTCTCAACCTGATGCTACTAGTCCCAGTGTTGATGCTAGTTCTTCGGATAAATATATTGATGATACTTCTGAGGAAATGGTAGGAAATGAAACCATGAAAGCGAAAAAAAACAAGAGCGCCATAGTTTGAAAATTTTAGCCAATATCCTTAAGGTTAAAGAAAAAGGCATCAAATTTAAGGTGGGATGAAATAATTGAGGCCAACATGTTAACCCCAATAAATCCATAATTAGTAGCTACATTGGAATTGTCACTCGGCAATGCGTGCCAATTGATGTACAGTCGTGGGACCATGTTGTCACCGATCTTAAGACACTGATGTGGGAAGAGATTACGGTAACATTATGATATCATTTTTTTAATTTATTGAAATAAAATACCAAAAAATTGACTTACTCTTTATCATCCATTGAAGAGTGCATTTATAGTAGATGCCCCGCATAAGGAATATGTATTAAGAGTTGCAGGAAAGATTTATAGAGGTTTCCACACAATTTTAATGAAATATCATCTTAAAGATTATGAAGGGAAAATCAATCCGCACCCACATCATCTTTATGAACACTTGATATCCCAAGTAGCATGGGACACGTTTATCAACCGTCGTGGGGAGATGAATTTTCAGGTACATTGTGTGGGGTAATACGTTGTTTGACGTTGCTTGTATTCATCACTTTAATTGACAGTTTTTTATTTATGAAACAACAACTAAGTGTTGAAAATAAAAAACGCGCAGCAGAACCAGCGTACCCTTACCGTAAAGCAAGGTTGGGGTACGCTTCACTTTAGCAAAAATTGGTACATCTTTTAAATATACTGTACTACTTATATGTCACATAAAACAACACCATAACCATGTTTCTCTGTTTATATGTAGATTGATGAATCGAAATCAAAATCAAAATCCATCCCACACCGTGTGCTATGGAAGGAGGCTCATGTAAATAAAGAAAGGATACTGATAGATGAAAACACACAAAAAGTGTGGGAAACAAGTGTAAGTATGACATAATATAAATTTGAATTGTTTTAAATCGCTATTACATTCCAATGACTACTGATTTTTCTATATTTTCTATCTGACATAGTCACAGGAATCAAAAACACCCGCACCAGATGCAGACATACTTTTAGCAGCCTTGAAGACGCTATACCAGTATGGCCGCGTCAGAGGTGCGGGTTTTGGGGTGACACCTTCAACATATTTTCAAAAATAAAAACAAGCGGACGATGAAAATGAAAAAATGGAAAAGCTGTAAAAAGATTAGCTATTTTTCAAGAATAATTACAATACCAAAGAGATATGATAGCAACATTGAAGGGGGAGAGGCAAAGAGAAGAAGAAAATCAACAAAAACCCATGCGTGACGATCCCGACCCACCCCCACCAGCTTTGAGGCATGCCATTCCCCCAAAAAACCTGACTTAGCTGAGGTAATAAATGTTTTAGTAATTTTTTCTGTGAAATGTGATTCCCATAAACACTGATACATTTCTGTACTAATATTATAGAGGGTGAAAATGATTGTGATTTATGTCTAGAAACTCCCACCTATCACCTTGTAGCGAGGGCTACGGTGTTCAATACATAGAACGACATGCTACACAATAGAAAGCTTCCAACAGATCATTTTAGAGTGTCAATTAACGTAGCTAATGAACCGAGTGCCGAGATACCTGTTCCAAATGACGATGACGACATTCATACAGTTTAACAATCTCTTGGAACATTCATTGTATGGCCGTCAGTTCTTGTAAAAAAACATGTCAACAAGGAGGTATCCATTTTCAAGTTATTTTTCATGATGGAACTTTAACATTTAATGAAAAAAGGTCTGAACCGATGAATGTTATTACAGAACAAAAAAGAGAAGAGGGTGAAATGAAATATCAACTCAAAACTATCTCAAGGATCAATCAACCGATTGAAATGGTCTACTGAGAGCACCTTCACCCCGCCCATTCTATATCCATAGTTAATATCATTGCATGCTCATGTGGATACAAAGATGACAGAAAACAATGCTCACATAGTTGTTTATGAAAAAAATATCTACAGAGAGGAAACATCAGATTTTATTAGTGCTGAAAATGTAAATGAAATCCTCATGTATGAATGTCTAGGCGCCTTAGTTGTAAATGTATACATGAGGTATGTTTTCATGATTTTATTTTACAAAAGATGATATACTCTGATAATAATGACTAAATACATTTTATATTTTTCACAGGCGTATATATGAAAAACAATTGAAGGGATTTCCCCATGAACAAAAATTTGGACTCGTTAGTCCTCACACCACCCCTTCAAAAGAAGAAATAGATTCTGATAAAGAGGCTGTAATAATGTCATCCCAGCTCAAATTGTTTGAAAACAAAATTAAAGATGATAGACTCTTTTTAATACCAACGATGCAGGGGTAAAACTCTACAATTTAATCATATCAACTATATTTTCATTTCTTTCTTTACTTATTCCTTTTTTTATTTTTAGGGAGCATTGGATGATGATTGCAGTCAATTTGGATACTCCAAAGATTTATTTTCTGGATTCAATTCATGGATATCTAACAAACTAACCACACATGTTGGCATTTGTTAATTTTTAATACACTAGATCCAGCATTTTAAAACTAAAAATCTAGTTATATAGTTTATGTTATCTTTTAATGAGGATTCTGTTATGATGGGGCAGTGCATAAATATCGTCTAATGAATGGAATGAATCCCGGTCATAAGGATGAGTAAGCTTACAAGATCTACAACTGGAAAAGTATCCAGGTATATATAATAACATTGCACTATCCAAACACATATCAAAACAATTTACTTATTGTTGTCGATGTTTCTACAGTTTCCAAAACAAACAAACGGAAAGGAATGTGGCTATTATGTTTGTAAATTTATGAAAGATATCATATTTCATCAACAAAATAGAATCCCTGATGAGGTATTTTAGAAAATAATTATGAGTTCATTTAAAATATTTATTAATCCTTTGTGTATTTAATTTTTTTCAGTACTACCCTGACTGTCGCAAAAACTCATATTCAGAAGATGATATAGATGTGTTTATAAATGAATGGGCAATATACCAGATGGAATATTGTACACAAATAGGATTAAGGTGAATTCCTACTAATTTTATCCATATATGATCATTGATATCTCCCTTTTTTACACATACTGAGCATATATGATCACCATTTATTATGTTTTATATCCTTAGGTTATGAACAATGGCTTTAGATATGATTTTCATTCTAGTAAAGCATAATTCATTGGACTACACTAGTCGATAGTGTGGAAGTCGACTGATGCATAGTCATTCAGTCCACTCATTAGCATCTTAAAATCTTGATGGGAACCAATATCTTGTATTTTCAATTTTCTAATTTTAGTTTCCCTTATATGTGGGTGGTGGGTGTCCAGGAGTGGGGGGGGGGGGTTTCAGGAGGGGGTGTGTACAAGAGGGAGGGGGTGTCCAGATGTGAGGTGTACGAATCGACCGCACCTCAATATGATGCACGGTGTGACCGGTATGGCTAAAAGTGTCTGATAACAGTTTCAAATTGACATTAACTTTAGAAAACAACACAAGTGACACACAGAATACCAAGAAAACTCGTTTGGATTGTTTTGATACTTTAGGACAATGATCCATGAGTCATTTTTGAGGTGTACGAATTGAATCCACCTGAATCTAATGCACGATGTGATCGGTATGGCTAAAAGGGTCTGATAATAGTTTCAAATTGACATTAACATTAGAAAACAACACAACTGACATATGGAATACTGAGAAAATGTGGTCGAATTGTTTTGATACTTTAGGAAAACGATCCATGAGTCATTTTTGAGGTGTACAAATTAACTGCACCTGAATCCGATGCACGGTGTGACTGGTATGGCTAAAAGTGCCAGATAACAGTTTCAAAATGACATTAACTTTAGAAAACAACAGAAGTGACATACAGAATACTGCAAAAACGTGTTCGGATTTTTTTGATAATTTAGGAAAACAATCCATGAGTCATTTGTGAGGTGTATTAATTGACCACACCTCAATCCGACGCACGGTGTGACCGGTATGGCTAAAAGTGTCTGATAACTGTTTCAAATTGACATTAACTTTAGAAAACAACAAAAATGACATACAGAATACCAAGAAAACGCATTTGGATTGTTTTGATACTTTAGGAAAAAGATTCATGAGTCATTTGTGAGGTGTTCGAATTGACCGCACCTCAATCCGACGCACAGTGTGACTGATATGGCTAAAAGTGTCTGATAATAGTTTCAAATTGACATTAACTTCAGAAAAAAACTCAAATGACATAGGGAATACCAAGAAAATGCATTATTATTTTTTTGATAATTTAGGACAGTGATCCATGAGTCATTTGTGAGGTGTACGAATTGACCACACCTTAATCTGATATACGGTGTGATCGGTATGGCTAAAATTGTCTGATACCAGTTTGAAATTGATATTAACTTTAGAAAACAACACTACTGACATATAGAATACCAAGAAAATGCGTTAGGATTGTTTTGATACTTTAGAAAAGCGATCCATGAGTCATTTGTGAGGTGTATAAATCGACCACACCTCAATCCGATGCATGATGTGATCGGTATGGCTAAAATTGTCTGATATTAGTTTGAAATTGACATTAAATTTAGAAAACAACACTAATGACATACGAAATTCTGAGAAAACACATTAGGATTGTTTTGATACTTTTGTACAATGATCCATGAGTCATTTGTGACGTGTACGAATCAACTGCATCTCATTCCGACACACGGTGTGATCAGTATGGCTAAAAGTGTCTGATATCAGTTTGAAATTGACATTAACTTTAAAAAACAGCACTACTGACATACAGAATACCATGAAAATGCGTTTGGATTGTTTTGATACTTTAGGAAAATGATCCATGAGTCATTTGTGTGGTGTAAGAATCGACCACACCAAAATCTGACGCACAATGTGATCAGTACGGTTAAAATTGTTTGATATCAGTTTGAAATTGACATTAACTTTAGAAAACAACACTACTAACATACATAATACCAATCAAATGCATGCAGATTGTTTTGATACATTAGGACAATGATCCATGAGTCATTTGTGACATGTATGAATTGACTGCATCTCAATCCGACACACGGTGTGACAGGTATGGCTAAAAGTGTCTGATATCAGTTTGAAATTGACATTAACTTTAGAAAACAACACTACTGACATATTAAATACTGAGAAAATGTGTTTAGATTATTTTGATAATTTAGGACAATGATCAATGAGTCATTTGTGAGGTGTACGAATCAACCACACCTCAATCCGATGCACGGTGTGACCAGTATGGCTAAACGTGTCTGATAACAGTTTCAAATTGACATTAACTTTAAAAAAAACACAAATGACATACAGAATATAGAGAGAATGCATTTGGACTATTTTGATACTTTAAGACAGCAATCCATGAGTCATTTTTGAGGTGTTCGAATCAACCGAACCTTAATCCGACGTATGGTGTGATCAGTATGGATAAAATTGTCTGATACCAGTTTGAAATTGACATTAACATTAGAAAACAACACTACTGACATACGGAATACCGAGAAAACACTTTTGGATTGTTTTCACACTTTAGGACAATGATCCATGAGTCATTTGTGAGGTTTAAAAATTGACCACACCTCAATCTGACACATGGTGTGATTGGTATGGCTAAAATTGTCTGATATCAGTTTGAAATTGAAATTAACTTTAGAAAACAACACTACTGACATACGGAATACTGATAAAACACATTTGGATTGTTTTGATACTTTAGGAAAATGATCCATGAGTCATTTGTGACGTGTATGATTCAACCGCATATCAATCCAATGCACGGTGTGATCAGTATGGCTAAAAGTGTATGATATTAGTTTGAAATTGACATTAACTTTAGAAAAAATCACTACTAACATATGGAATACTGAGAAAACACATTCGGATTGTTTTGATACTTTATGAAAACGATCCATGAGTCATTTTTGTGGTGTACGAATCAACCGCACCTCAATCCAATGCACGGTGTGATCGCTATGGAAAAAATTGTCTGATATCAGTTTGAAATTGACATTAACTTTAGAAAACAACACTACTGACATACGAAATACTAAGAAAACGTGTTCGGATTGTTTTGATACTTTAGTAAAACAATCCATGAGTCATTTTTGACATGTAAGAATCGACTGTATCTCAATCTGATGCATTGTGTGATCGGTGTGGCTAAAAGTGTATGATATCAGTTTGAAATTGACATTAACTTTAGAAAACAACACTACTGGCATACAGAATACTGAGAAAATGCATTCAGATTGTTTTTATACTTTAGGAAAATGATCCATGAGTTATTTTTGAGGTGTATGAATTTACTGCACCTCAATCTGATGCACGGTGTGAATGGTATGGCTAAAAGTGCCTGATACCGGTTTCAAATTGACATTAACTTTAGAAAATAGCACTACTGACATACGGAATACCAAGAAAACGCATTCGGATTGTTTTGATACTTTAGGACAATGATCCATGAGTCATTTTTGAGGTGTACGAATTGACCGCACCTAAATCCGATGCACAGTGGGATCAGTATGGCTAAAAGTGTCTGATATCAGTTTGAAATTGACATTAACTTTAGAAAACAACACTACTGACATACGAAATATAGAGAAGAAACGTTCGGATTGTTTTGATACTTTAGGAAAACAATCCATGAGTCATTTTTGAGGTGTACGAATTGACATCACCTCAATCCAATGCACGGTGTGACCGGTGTGTCCTAAAGTGTCTGATATCAGTTTCAAATTGAAATTAACTTTAGAAAACAGGACTACTAACGGAATACCGAGAAAATGCATTCAGATTGTTTCGATACTTTAGGGAAATTATCCATGAGTCATTTGTGAGGTGTATGAATCGACCACACCTGAATCTGATGCACGGTATGATCAGAAAATATTTTCATTAGATAAAGAATCAGTATTTATTAAATGAGATAAATCATCCAAAAACATATTGATTTTACATTATTCCCTTTCATTGTTATCAGAATGAAAACATTTGAGTTTATCATTTCCATATTTTAGTTTCACATTTCTGTATTAATGTATTCTTTCATATTAATGTTTTAATCTATTTCATTACTGTATTACTAACATAATATTAGTTTTCTTATATTGGTGAATTTTTTTCCTTGAGTTCGAATTCTTTGTTCGGCAACAAATACCATGGATGACAATTTTTGGGAGAGGATCACAGATATCAAAGGATGGAACATTAATGTTTATAACTATTGTTGGATAATTTTAATTCTTACCATTTAAAACATTGTTTGAAATGTATATAGTGGTGTGTTTTTTTGTATTCATGATGTTAAGTGAATGTATATAGGATTGTTTGTCAAAATATTGTGTGCGGGTGCTGTTTTGTACAGGTGTGAAGGTGCTGTTTTATACAGGTGCAGGTGATGGTTTGTGCAGGTACTATTTCTGCAGGTGCAGCTGAAGGAGCCTTTTTCAGCACAATATTGAGGGCTGAAAAAGGACACCTTTATCAGTGCTATCTTGAGCACTGATAATAATGCCCTTTATGAGTTCTCAAGATAGCACTGATAAAGGAACCCCTTTATCAGCGCTAGAAAAGAGCTGTAAATTCAGGCGAAGATAAAGGGGGGGGGGGGGGTCCCCTTTATCAGCACTAAGAAAAGCGCTGATAAAGGAGACCTTTATCAGCGCTAAAAAAAGTGCTGATAAAGGGTGGCCTTTATCAGAGCCTTTTAGAGTGCTGATAAAGGGGACCCCCCCTTTATCTTCGCTGACATTTACAACACTTTTCTAGCGCTGTTAATGTCGGTTTTTAGCACTGATATTGGGCCAATTTGTAGTAGTGTAAATTGAAATTCTTGAATAAGTGTTAGTTAAGATAATTGTTACGTTTGATTAATAAGTCATGGTTTTGTAGTAAAACCCCTCCAACGGAGGTGCGCTATCTGTGAAAACTCACAGTGGTATACCTTGCTTAACATTATTGCATTGATGTTTTCCTTATACTTGATGTTGTTGTTAGTCATAAAACACACATCATACTTGACCCTTTTTATATCCCTGTAGGGGGTTTCCCTCTTTTTATTAAAGCAGTTGTTTGAACCAATACACTCTTTAAGTGCTGTTAGACTTTTAAGATGGGTCCCATGTTTTGTGAAAATGTCACATGGCATGTGATATTTAAATCCAACCAAAATCCCAGTTCCATAGCCCAGGGGTTCCACAGTACCAGTAATGTCAGATTACATGTTATGTAACTTGTGATTTTCCTGATCCCATGGGGTATTCCTCTAGGTATTCCTACACATTTCTAGATCTCTAAACCTCACCGAATTAGGTATATCAGGGGTCATCCAATCCTCTAGTCATCACATATTAGAATTCATTTCATTAAATCTTCTGAGAAAACATCCTCTCATGCCATCCATATCATCCTATTTGAAACTAAGTGGAACAGATACTCCAATTCCATTCTAATCCACCTCCAAAATCCATGACAAAAATGAAATAAATTGCCCTTATGAAAAACAACGTTAAGGAACACACTGATTACCCAGTGGAAAACCACCAACAGACCAGTGGCCACAAAATTTTTGGTTCCAACCCTCAACCATCCAGTAGTTAGTCTAGAGCCAACCCTCCCCCACTATCACTATTAATATGTTCATGGTGCTTTATAATAGCTAACTTGTTACCCCATCTACTGCTTTTTAGGAACACCACATACTTCTTCCCCCATTTACTAAATCTATCCACCCGAAAAATAAAATTTCAATTAAAACTTAATCATTTTAATTAGAAATCACCAAAATTAAAATTTAAGAACCCAAAAAGAAATCCATAGTCATTACAAACTATCCACTATACGATTTCTCATCCATGAGAAACATTACTAAGAATCACTGGTGACTTGATGTTTCAGGGGTTTGGAGCTGCCTTCGGGCCTACTCCTTCCCTTCATAGTTTCCCATCCTTCACCTTATCTGTTATTCGGCACCTTGAAGTATAATTTACCTTATTATTCTATTTCTTTTTTCCTGGGGTTCAACATTCATCAATTTTGAAATCACTTCTTTCAAGAACGATCACTAGTATTCAGGTTAACCAAAATGTTTCAGTATTTTTCAAATCATTTCCAGCAGTCGAACATTATTACCTCAAATTTGCTAATTCTTTACTTCCCTAATAGAAGAATTGATCCACCATAGGTGTACTGAACTGAGTTTTCATTGATTCTTTCTCAGGTTGCATGAAGTAGTGGATCTGGCTTTGTCTTTGTCCAAATATTCATGTTCTTTCAACTGTTAACCATGTTTCCTCTACTAGTGGAACATAATTACTTACTCTAGGAGAGACTCTCGGTTTTTATCCCAATGGATTTAGATTATTAGATTGAATCTGCCTTTTTAAAATCCTTATTTTCTTACTATTTGCTGCAACATTCTTGGAAATATCTTAGGTTGATCAGAAGATGCTTAAAGGGAAACATATCATTGATTACTTTTTGTTTGTAGAGCTTGAAGTGTCTAAGAAACATATAGAGTTTATTTGGTTCTCTGCTGAAAAACAGTTCAATGTTAAACAACACATTTTATAGGAAACATAAGAGGAGTACTTTTCTTATTATTTTCTTTCAGGCAATTCTATAGTGAACTACAAGAGTCTCAGTAAAAAGGTACATTCAAGGCTTAATCTAGCACTCATATTGATGGGGAACATGTGTTTTATTCTTCTCTAGCTAGTGAGTCACTGGATACCAAGGGTCCTTTGACACATGAAGGGGAGGTGAGGAGGATCATCTAGTCACAGTGTCCTTTAAACTCAATAAGGGTATAATTATCTGAAAGTTTTGAAGAACATCAGGCAAAACACCCCTGTGCTTCAGATAAAACTAATCCTAAGGAGGGACGAGTTTCTCCTACTTATTTTTCTATTTTGATATCAGGTGCCATAGTACCTAAGAGATTTTCAAGGGTTGTAAGCAAGAATCCTGAAACATCTGAGACAAAATCCAATGAAGGTGAGGATTATCTGGCCATGAAGACTATGGAACCTATTAAGGAAGAATACCATGTGTGTTTAGTAGCTCATAGTATATAATATGATCATGTGTGGGGGGGAAGGGGGAAGGGGGTGGGTGGAGGGGGCAGGGGGCAGGGGGTGGGTGGAGGGGGGTAGGGGGCAGGGTGGTGGGGGGTAGGGGGAAAGGGGGAGGTCTGCAGGGCAGGGTGGCTGGGGGTAGGGGTAAGGGGGTGGGTGGAGGGGGGTAGGGGGTAGGGTGGAGGGGGTCAGGGGGCCGGGGGTAGGGGGATGTTTGTAGGGCAGGGGGGGGGGGATGGTCAGAATGTTGCCCCGCCTCCTCCTTCCCCCTTCGATCCTGGCCAGAAGATGCTACCCCGCAGATGTCGCTGGACCGGGCCGACACGCCGCGGTCACGCTGTGGTCATGCCGCAGTGATGCCGTAGTCACGCCGTGATTTGGCCCTGCTCTAGGACAACACCCTGCAGTGGTTCGCAGTGATTGTATTCCATGAGTCTTGTGATCAATGTTGAGACTAATTAATCACAATTTCTGCCGGTGGGATGATGACCGGAATGTTTCCCCACCTCCTCTCGCTCCCTTCACTCCTGGCCAAAAGATGCTGCTCCACGGATGTCGCTGGACTGGGCCAACACGCCGCGATCACGCCGCAGTCACGCTGTGGTCACGCCGTGGTCATGCCGAGGTCAGGCCGCGGTCACGCCGCGATCACGCCGTGATTTGGCCCTGCTCTAAGATGACACCCCGTGACAGTTCTCAGTGATAATATTCCATGAGTCTTGTGATCAATGTTGACACTGACTAATCACAATTTCTGCCGACGGGGTGACGACTGGAATGTTGCCCCGCCTCCTCCCGCTCCCTTCGCTCCTGGCTAGAAGATGCTGCCACGCAGATGTCGCTAGACCGGGCCAACATGCTGAGCTCATGCCGTGGTCACGCCGTGGTCATGCCACGGTCACGCCATGGTAATGTTGTGATTTGGCCCTACCCCAGAATGATACCCCACAGTGGTTCGCAATGATAGTATTACATGAGTCTTGTGATCAATGTTGAGACTGACTAATCACAGTTTCTGCTGGAGGGGAGACGGCCAGAATGTTGCCCCACCTCCTCCCGCTCTCTTTTCTCATGGCCAGAATATGCTCCCCCACGGATGTCACTAGATCGGGACAACACGCCGCAGTCAGGCCGTGGTCACGCTGCTGTCACACCGCGGTCACGCCTCGGTCACACCGTGGTCACGCCGCGGTCAAGCCGCGGTCACGCCGCGGTCACGCCGCGGTCACGCCGCGGTCACTCCGCGGTCATGCCGCGGTCACACCACAATCATGCTGTGGTCATGCTGCAGTAATGCTGTGATTTGGCCCTACTCCAGCCACATCCAGCCCACACCATCCCCCTTCCACCTTCATTTCAGCCTGCTGCCACCAACATTCCAGCCCGCAACAGAGGTGTGCTGTCTGTGAAAACTCACAGTGGTATACCTTGCTTCTCATTATTGAATTTATGTTTTCCTTATACTTGATGTCATTGTTAGTCATAAATAACATATCGTACTTGAACCTTTTTATATCCTTGTAGGGGGTTTCCCTCTTTTTATTAAAACAGTTGTTTGAACCAAGACACCCTTTATGTACCATTAGACTTTTAAGATGGAATTGCCCATAATGACCAAGTCACCACTAAGTGAATAACATGATTTGGATGGAATGGATTGTACATGGTTTTAGTATGGTTTTAGTATATTCAAACATATTCCTATAATTCACATAAATTCTCAAAATATTTCTCCACAAAGAGATTTATGAATATTCTATTCACTGTTATTCCTTTGACTATGGACTGCAAAATGATCATGATTACACTTTTTTATAAATCATTTAAATGAAACATTACATCCATGAGTTTTACCCTGACATGGTGAAAAAATACTATCCATTTTCTATCCACTATGAGCATGGTCCATATCCTCCATAGGGTGGTCTTCCTCTCTTTTTTGACACTATTTCTAAGTCCCACATTAGACTTTAATGAAGACATACACTATTTCATCACTCAATATGATACATATACTACCTTTGAAGTTGATCCTAGTCATTGCCTCATGGGGGAAAATACTAGATCTTATGGATAAATAGGAATGGATGCTTTTTCTCTCTTATCATTTCATCATTTTACTTTTTAAAAATGAACCTTATGCACACTTGGAATTTTTCATTTTTCTCACTGCCCTCATCGCTGGCTGTCATCACTTTTTCATGATAATCATATCATGGGGATCTTCATCATTTCCTATAGATAGGATTCAAATTTTGGAACTCTGGTTAAAACACTCATAACAGCTCCACATTAAACATTTCTATATCCATTATGGATTATCCAAATTCACTAAGGAGTGGTTCATTCTATAGTCAAGGATTCCATAACTAATCTCTATTTCTTAAAATAAATCAAAGTATTATCATACCTTTAATAATTATATATTTATCCTTTCATATCAGCCCAGGAACTTTTGTCATGCTCTTTCTCAAAAGTAAAACTGACAGGATTCCCATGTGCAGACCTACTGTCCAGCTAAGTAGTACCTTTATACATGTGAGATAGGGACGATGTTGTATTTGAAGGATTTCCCTGTACATGATTACAAAATGCATACATTCTATTTTAACCATTGGAACATCTGATAACAACCTCAACAAGAGGCTAGGTTTCGTCACTGGTCCTATTAAGATGTTCCAACATAGTCAATATAGATTGACAACTTCCTTTCACACCCCTAGAGTGATCTGACTGTGAAATATTTATAGGTTAATTAGAAATCCGTGGAAAACTGGAAGCAGATTTATCTAGCAAAGGAAATATCACAAGATAATTCGTGTTTCAAGAATTACTTTTGAATTTCCCTGAAGTGGTATCCACTTTCTTTTTTTTTCATTTATGATACTTTCAATATATTTTTCTTTGTTCTTTATAGAAATTTAAATATATGTCATCTTGAACATCTAATTCCATTTTAGATTGAGTATCATCAAATTCCTCTTCAAGTTCATTAGTTATACCCATTGATAGATTTTCATTACAAAGAAAAACAGTAGTGGAAACATGATATTTCTCTTCCATATCAGCCCAAGAACTCTTCACTTTCAACTTGTTAGGAGAAACCGAAATACAATAATCTCTATAATGGGGGGATGATCCAAGAATAGGATAATCAAAGCCTCTAGAAATCAAACACAAAGAAGATGTTGTTAAAGAAATAATAGACCTATCGTTATCAGGAACATGATCCTCTAGGGTTAAAACAGGGACATGCCCTGAATTTTCAATAGCTTGATGTTGAGCCTGAACCTCAATTGTTTAGTTGGTCCCACATTTTCCGTTCCTCCAACAATTCTGAACCTCATCACCTCTAATCTGAAAATTGGAGCACAGATCACTTCTACATGTAGATTTTGAGTGACAAATAATTTTATAGGACTCACAAAACACTTACATTTTCTTGTATTCTATTCTAGGAGAGATTTCACATTGTTGAGTGGAAAGAGAAACCTGACCAATTAGTGTATAACTTAAATCCAATTCTACCAATACACATGCCTAATGACCAAAAATGACATTTTTAGTGGAATAGTTCATCCTGATTGGAATGAAAATCACGAATGTGATATCATATAAGATTTCCTAGTGCTATAGTACCCAATTAAGTCTATGAATCTTAAACTAGATCTATGGACAAGTTTCTTTAAAGTCATTAGAACTAAATTGTAGCTTCCAGTCATAAATCCGCAAGGTACCGAGCCTTAGGTTGAGCGATCCAATGCTCCAGGATCGTTCTTTTAGATCTGTTGAGGGAAACTGAAAGTCGAAAAATCCTCGATCAAATGATACACATTTAAATTCTACAATTTCCAAATAGATGATAAATGAGAAACCAGGTCTGCAACTTTTCAGTGTATAGCACCATGTATCAGTAAAATTAGTGCAATAAAAGAGAACTTACAAAAATAAAGCCTTTTGTAAATTGGTGGGGACCTGGAAGGGGGGATACTGGTGGGGGGGCAGGGTGGTCTGTCTGCAGGGGAGGGGTTTCTACAAGGAAGGGGGGAGGGTGCAGGTGGGTGTCCAGGGTTTTTCTGGGGGGGGGGGCTAGGAAAAATTGGAGTAGTGCCAACAAGATTCTTCAAAGACTAGACTACAGAATCATGTCCAAGGGAGGATGATTTCGAATATGAAACATTACTTAGTGAGATATCTTTCTCTATTTCAATTTCCTTCCTCTTAGATGATCCACCAACTTCTTTTTTCTTCACAACAGCTTTACTAGGTGTATCAACAACCACAAGTTTTCCCTTATCAAACTTCGGAATGGTTACCTCTTGGTTAGGAGATTCATGCTCACTATTAGATAGCTGAACGATTTTATCTTCATCTATATCTTCCTTCTACCCTAATGTCTTAACATCCTATGGGTGAATGAAATCATGATTAGAACTTTCTTCTTCAGACAACTTATTCACTTCTTCTCCAACCTTTTCATATTCACCTTTCTCATCTTTCCTAGGGGTTGAAAGCTTTGACGAATCAACTTCAGATGTTTGGATTGAAAGATTCTCAGATGTACTTTCCTCCTCATGAAAATATTATACTTGATTTATGATATCTTTAGTATCACCACTGCCTTCTTCTTCCTCTTATTCTTCTTCCATTACTTTTTCTTGTACTTTTTCTAGAGTCACATATATCATTCCCAGTGTCTCTGGTAAAGATTCTACTAGGAAGGATTCTGGTACTAGATTGTTCTCAGAATCTTTCTCAGAATCTTTCGGAAGGGATTGCACAATCTCTACTTCAGTCATATTCTTCTTTTGTTTCTTTTATTTTTCTTTCTTTTCAAGCTCATCAGCAGTATCTTCTTTTAAAGCTTTTGCTTCAGCAGGATCCAAACCAAAGATAGGCTCCCATGATTTCTTTTTCTCCTTGGCTTCCCTCCATTTTTTCTACTACCTCATCCAGATATTCTTTTTTGCTTCTTAGGATTTGGTGGTGTAGATTGGGTTTCCATAGTCACTGGAATTTTTTCTTTCTCTTCTACTTCCTTCAACTTCCTCTTCATTCCTCCCTTCTTAGAGGTCTTTGAGGCCTCATATTTATTCGATAAGCCTTCAGCTTATTCCTCAGGAAAATCATAAAATTCTTTAAATTCTTAAGAAAATCCAAAATTCATCTCTCTCAGAGTATCATAACTTACCAGCATGACTTTGAAATTTCTTGGCTTAGAACTACAAGGTATTTTAATGGACTCTAAACACCGAACAATCATATTTGAGAGAATGGCTGGATAAATAATAATCTGATCCTTCAGATTTCCATTCTTTATATTATCAATTGTAATCAGAATATTCTTAACCAAGTTAATCTTTCTTCGATTCCCCAAGAAATCCCGGATATACATGTCACTCTTCTTCATAGTATCGTTGTCTCCTTTTCTCGAAATGATGAATCCTTGAACCCAAAATTAAAGAATCTAAAAATTTTTAGATAGGTGAACAATATTTGGAGTCTTTACATCTGAAATACTGAGGCAATTCATAGCCTTCACCTTAACAAAGATTACATGAACATCTGGTATCTTATGAGAAAAAAATTCAGCTTCTCCTTCATAAGGAACTCCAATCAAACTGTCTGCCTTGGTGTAAGAAAGAGCATAAGTCTTCCAATAGCTCTTGAAAGAGAATTTATCTTTTTCTTTTTCCTTGAAAAAACTTGCTGACTCATAGAATTCAACCAAAAATTCACGATATACTAGATCCTGAGCTTTTGGTTTCAATACGCAAAAACTCTTCCATCCATTCAGCTTGATGTTCTTTGAAATGATAGAATCATACATAGAAAAGAAATATGGATGTACCATCCTTTCTATATAAATCTTCCATTCAGAAATCACCTTGATAGTTGACGTCTTTTTGGGAAGATACTTTGATAGATATTCAGAGTTGAGGAAACCTTAAAAATTCGGAAAGGGCTTATGTAGGCGGGCATGGCTTTAGTACGCGAAAGCTTGGATCTTGATGTGGGACAACCATCGGGGGTCCTTTATATAGGCGATTAGGGAAACAGATCATATTCCATACACAATCCAATAGTTGAGAAACCTTTTTATTAGATCTGACGATTGAGATGATTTCTAGATGGAAATTTTGATGGATTCCAATATTTTGAGGTTTTTTAATAAAAAAATTCGATTTAAAGAAAAATGGAATATGTGAATTTAAGAACAGATGAAAATAACAATGATTAAAATATGATTACAAAAATTTAAGAAAGGAAACATACCATTCAGATTTCTAGTAAGATTATTTGTATTGAGGGAAATTCCTCCTGAAGAACTTTAGATTCCAAAAATATTGATTCTGAAAATTTAAACTACGAAAATTTCATTACAAAAAAATTTTGAACTACAAAAATCTTCATTACAAAAAATTTTAAGACTACAAAAAAAATTAGACTATGAAAATTTTTAGACTTTGAAATTTTTTAGAAATCTAACAAACAAATTTACTCCCCCTATGAAAAAGAGTTTCTTATTATAAGGAGATTGGTTTCAATAGGTAGTTAATATGGAAGATAACCTTTGATTATCATTCCTAACATCTATTTAATGTATTCAAATATATCAAAGGGTAATGATTTTGTGAAAATATCAGCCATTTTATCTTGTGTTCTAATAAATTGAAGAATGATATCTCCTTTTTGTGTGTGATCCCTAAGAAAGTGATGCCTAATATCTATGTGCTTTTCATGAGAGTGATGTGCAGGGTTTTTAATTAAAGCAATGGAACTAGTATTATCACACAAATTTTTTGTTTTGGTAAAACTCATAACATAGTCTTTGAGTTTGTGTTGCATCCACAACACCAGAGCACAACAAATTCCAGCTAATACATATTCAGCTTCAGTAGTGGAAAGTGATGCTAAGTGTTTCATTTTGTAAGAACAAGAAACTAATGATTCTCCTAATAAATGACAAGTTTCGGATGTACTTTTCTTACCCATTTTACATCCACCAAAATCAAAATCCGAAAAAGTTTTTAAAATAAAATCAATTCTAGAAGTATAAAAGAGTCCTAGATCCATGGTTTCCGTTAAGTTGCGAAAGATTCTTTTCACTTCATTTAAATGACATTCCTTAAGATTGGATTGATATATTTCACATAAACCTACTGAAAACATTATTTCTGGACGACTAGATGTTAGGTGAAGTAGACTTCCTATCATACCTCTAAAAGATGTTTGATCTACTGGTTTCCCAGCTTCATCAAGATCAAGTGAATTTGAGGTACCAATGGGAGTACTTATACTCTTAGTGTTATCATATCCATACATTTTATGAAGATATTTAATATAATAATATTGTGATATATAGATTCCATTTGGTTTTTGAGAAATTTGAAAACCAAGGAAAAATGTTAACTCACCCATCATACTCATTTCAAACTCAGATTTCATTAGATCCACAAAGGAATCTGTTAAAGATTTCTGAGTTGAACCAAATATAATGTCATGAAAATAAATTTGAACAATCAAAACATTTTTCTTATCTTTATTTATAAAAAGGGTTGAATCATAATTTCCCTTAACATAATTATTTTGATGAAAAAATCATGTAAGTCAATCATACCAAGATCGAGGGGATCACTTAAGTCCATACAAGGCATTGGTAAATTTAAAAACATGTTCAGGATGTTTTGTATCTTCGAAACTAAGAAGTTATTCAACAAAAACATCCTCTTGAACAAAACCATTAAGGAAAGAACATTTAACATCCCTTTGAATTTTTTTGAAATAGAATAATGCTGTAAAGGTAAGTAGAATACGAATAGATTCAAGTCTAGATACTAGAGCATAGGTTCCTTCATAGTCTATTTCTTCTTGTTTATTATATCATTTAGCAACCAATCTATCTTTATTTCTTACTATGATTCCATTTTCATCACATTTATTTATGAATACCCATTTTACTCCAATAAAAGAAGTTTCCTTAGATATTTCAACAAAGGTCCAAACTTTATTCCTTTTGAATTCATTTAGCTCATCTTTCATAGATTTTATCCAATCATCATCACCTAAAGCTTCATCAGTGATTTTTTTTGTTCTAATTGGGAAAGGAATTCTAGATGTTCTATTTCATTCCTTAAGGAACTTATAGTCCTTAAAATTTTATTTATATCACCAATGTTACTATCACTGAAATGATTCTTTAGAAACAACTAATTTGGGTTTTGTAAAACCTATTCATCATCATAGTGTAGAAAGTCTTCTGAGGTAAATGATTTAGAAATAGTTTCTTGAAAATTTTCCTCATCAGAAGGATTTTCTAACAAAGGTTGATAATGTGTTTTTGAAAACACATCCAAATATGTCGGTTGAGGTTGTTTAAAAACAAAAGGATCAACTTCATCAAATTTGAAATGCACTATTTCTTCAACAGTACAAGTATTTTTGTTGAAAACTCTATAAGCCTTAGAAGTTGTGGAGTAGCCTAAGAAAATTTCTTCATTATATTTTGGTTTGAATTTGTGTAGATTATATTTAGTATTCAGAATGAATACCTTTCAACCAAAAACCTTGAAGTAGGAAAGTCTAGGTTTTCAACCATTCCATAACTCATAAAGAGTTTTATTAATAAATGGTCTAATCAAAACACGATTTATAGTATAAAAAGCAGTACATACATCTTCAGCCCAAAAATGTTTGTCTATAGAATATTCACTCAACATGGTTCTTGTTATCTCCTAAAGAATTCTATTTCTTCTTTCAACAACACCGTTTTTTGAGGTGTTCTGGGTGCTGAAAAGTTATGAGTAATGTGTTTTCTACTACAAAAGTTTCAAAATCATAATTTTGAAAGTCTCCTCTATGATCCCTATGAATAGTTATCAAAGGGATGTTTTTCTCATTTTTAAATCGGGCTCTAAAAGTTTTGAAATAAGAAGAAGCTTCATAATTCTTTGCTATAAAATAGACCCCCTTAAATCTAGTGTAATCCTAAACTAAGAAAAATAAATAATATTTTCCTCCAATGCTTCCAGTTTGTGTTGGACCAAAAAGATCCATATGCACTAAATGTAATGCATCAGTGGTTGAGACTTCACCGACTGATTTAAAACTTGATTTATGTTTCTTTCCATATAGACAAGGATCACAAACTTTTGAAGAAACAAATCTAAGCTCTGGTGTATCCTTAACTAGTCATTTATTACAGTGTTTTCATAGGTTCCTAAGGTTACAGTGTCCTAACCTTCTATGCCATAACCAAGAACGATTTTCCATTGCACTAAGGCATGGTAGGTCTTGGCTTCTAAGGTCTTTCAAGTTTAGTGTGTAAACATTCTCTTGCCTATTGGCGGAAAGAATGAACTCTTCCTTGGAGTTGTGTACTAAACACTTGTCATTCCTAAAATTCACAAGGTAACCATCATCACATAGTTGACTTATGCTAATGAGGTTGTGCTTAAGACCCTTAACAAATAAAAAATTTCAAATCAAAGTTTTTCCAAGAAAAAAAATGTTACCTATACCAATAATTTCTCCCTTAGAATTATCTATGAAAGTTACTTTTCCTCCTTTCATCTTTATAATCTTTTCAAAGAAGTTTCTGTTACCAGTCATATTCCAGGAAAATCCACTATCCATATACCAAGTATTTCTATTGGTAGATTCTTTATTTTCCTGAAAATAAGAATTTTAGTCTTTTAGAATCCAAAATTTCTTGGATCCAGAAACTTCAGAAAGCAAAATTTTAGGTATCCAAATTTTCATAGAGAAATAATATTTATGAAAAGCTAAGGACTGGGTTTTTTTTAAGGAACAATTTTTTTCCCAATTCCCACCACACTGACACTTAGTGCAGAATGAAGCACTTTTAGGAAAAAAATAATTGTTACTAAAAATTGGTTTTTAACTAGTATAACCAAAACCAGAATTATTCCTTAAAGGTCAAATTTGAGAATACATTTTATCAAAATTTTCCTTACCTAAGGTAAAGTTTGACAAACAATTATTCAAGGAAAATATTTCTGACTTTATTTTAATAACAAAGTTCTTATCTGCCAAAACATTAGTTTTAGCACTATATATAGGCTCAAAAACATTTTTCTTAGAAATTACTTTTTCTAGATCCGTTGAAATTTTATCCTTCTAAGAATTAAATTCCACAAGGTTTTTTGCAATATTTTCAAAATCATGGGTTTTCTTATCAATATGTTTAGAAAGATATGATATTTCCTTAGTAATAATAGAAATCCTAGAATTTTCCTTATCAAGCTTTTTCTTGACTTTAGAATTTTCATTCTCAAGGTGCTTAGCAAAACTAGAAACTTCTTCATAGGTAGGTAAATTATTATCTTCATCAGAAGAAGATTATTCATCTAAGGATTCATAGTATTTACTATCACTATAATTCACATTCAAGGATACATTGGTCATATATTTAGCATTGTGTACCTGAACCATTAATCAGAAATTTTCAATCGGTAGTCTAGCTATTAGACCCAGATTCATCTGTCCAGAAGATTCGTAATATGAGGATTCATCAGAAGAGTCTCCACCACTAGAACTCCTGGTGTCATTATCTTTCAAAACATTCTTAGCTTTATCTTTATAGTACTTTTTGTTCCTCCCAGAATGATTTTCCTTTCTATATTTTCTCTTAATAGTAGGACAATCATGCCTTATATGTCCATCTCTTTTTCATTCATAACAGGTGACTTCAGAGTATTTCTTATCCTTTCTTTCTTTCTTCTTGTATCTAGATTGAATGTTCTTCTATCCAACAATATTGTTAATACTTTGAGAAATATTATCTAATTCATTTTCTGAATATTCAATTCCACTAGATTCGGATTGAATAACAACCTAATTTGATTTGGATCTAGAAACTCTCTCAGGAGTCTTGGCTTTCTTATGATTTGAAGTAGTTGTAAAAGCAACACTGCCATTTCCATTCTTCTTCTTTACATTATTAGCATCTCTCTTCATTCTAGTATCATGTTGAAGAATAGTTCCAAAAATTTCATCAAGAGTAATATGTGAGACTTTCCTATTCTCATCTATAGCTATTGTCTTGCATTCCCACTCATTGGGCATGATGTCTATAATCTTGTCTACAAGAGCTTCATCATCTAAACCTTTTTCAACCCTGGATTCTAAGTTGTTGAAAATAGTCATAAATCTCTATTATACCTTACATATAGGTTCTCCATAAGGAAAGAAGAAACCATGGTACTCAGCTCTAAGCATAGCTATTCTAGTTTCAATAACATTGGAAGTACCAAAATGTGTAACTTCAAGTTTCCTCCAAATACAATTTTCTTCTTCACATGTAGAAATCTGGCTATATATATTCCTGGTCATGGAACACAACAAAGTATTGCGTACCTTATAATTAAGTTGATATTCTAACTTCTTTTGATTAGTAAAATTTCTGACTTCCTTACTATGAATCTTGTAATCTCTAGTAAGTATTACAAAGTTTTCCACTCTAGTGTTAATAACAAAAGTCTTCATACGATCTCTCCAACATTTGTAATCAATTTCATAAAAAATAGGTGGTCTAGTAGGATTTAAGTTGTCTATGGAACCAACATTCATTCCTGCCATCTTAAAGAAATTATTTCCACACAAACTTGTTAGTGATAAAAAGTTTGTAAACAAGGATAAAAATATCTTAAGCAAGGAAAATATAGAACAATGAAAAATTTGAGCAAGAAAACTTATATGTGAATATTAGTATTTAAGAGACCTACTATGATAACAATTGTTAGGTTGGTATGGAGTATGATATTCTCCTATGATACCAACTGTAGGATAGAAATGATGATGTAGATGCTAAATATACCAGAGGGGGGGGGGGGTGATTTGTATACTTTAAAAATTCTTTGGGAACCTTTTATGTTGGTTAGAAACCTATCTATTGTTTAACAAGGTAAATTCACAAAACCTCTAAGTTCTACAAACATTATTGATTTCTGAAATGTAATTCAGATAATGTAATTTAGGAAAAGTAATTTCAGAAATGAAACTTAAAAAAAGTTTACAAAGATAAAGATTCTACCTTAAAGAATATAGAATCTAACTAAATTAGAGTATACAAGTAAAAGAAATTATAAGAAATTTATACTTTCCTCAACAACCAAAATGATGTGGAAAACATGAAACAATAAAAGTAAAAATTAGTAAATCTTTTAACCCAAAGAGAAGGGTGTCCAATAACCTTGAATAAAGGTCCCTTGATTTATACTTTCAAGAAAGTCTATCTTACCCACACCAAGGTAAGCCCTTGATAAAAAGATCAGAGTCTGTCTTGCAATCCCTGAATGACCTAAAACTTCAAGGTAGTCAACACCTCTGCCTTCCTATCCCCATAATCCTTTGAATGTTCTCATCAACATTCGGAGTCGCACGAAGAAATTCTGAACAAGATGTTCAGTACAGACAAAGCATGAAAGTATCTCTCTAGAAATCACTTCAGCAACATGTAATCTCTAGAGTTTTAGAATAATTCATCAAAGTTGTGAGCTCTTTGAAATGAGATCATATTTATATAAACATTCTCAATGGTCATCTCCTTACTCCAACAGTCATATTTTTCCTTGAATTTCGGAGGAACCTGTACATGTGTCACTGAAACAATGGTTAGTTAGTAACAGAATGCATTACATCATTTTATAAACAAAACATGAGTAAGAAAAAATATGGTAGATTAACAAAATTAATTTTTTGGAGTATAAGGAAAAATGAAAGTTTGGAGTCTAACAAAAAACCATTTGGTGTTTATAATATGTAAATATTCGGATTCTGTTTTCCAAATAATTCGTAACCTGAGTTCTATATAATTCTGGAGTCAGAATTTCAAGGAAATTTGGATTCTGAATGCATAATAATTTGGAGTCTGAACTTAGAAAGTTCAGATTCTGAATTCATTAGAATTCAGAGTCTGAACTTACAATGTCCGGAGTCTGAATTCATTAGAATTCTGAGTCTAAACTTACAAATTTTGGAGTCTAAATTCATTAGAATTCAGAGTCTGAACTTACAAAGTTCTAAGTCTGAATTCATTAGAATTCAGAGTCGGAACTTACAAAGATCGGAGTCTGAATTCATTAGAATTCGGAGTCTGAACTTACAAAGTTCGGAACCTGAATTTAGAGAATTCAGAGTTTGAACTCAGATCCGGAAAACAAAATTATATATATCTAAGTATTTATATAATTCCGATTTTTTGGATAAGAAATCGAATTTTATAGTTCGACATGATATGAATAATGAAAAACATGGTAAGGATAAATTTTTCTTGGGCAAGGAAAATTTTTCTTATCAAGTAAAACATAGGTTAAATGAAATTTACCTTAAGATTAGGTGTTTGTGATTTTAAAAACAAGAAGGAATGGAAAAGTCAAAAGGAAACCTAATTAACTCAACATATAATTGAAGAAAAGTGAACTTTTGAGAACACCATTTACTTTCAATGATATCATTTCACTATTTATGGGTCAATGACGAAAAAAAGGTAGGAATAATAGATTTAAGGGTGATATTGGGTCTATAAAACCTCAAAATATTATTTCCATATGAGTTTTAAACATGATGGAAGTCACTTTTTCATAGGTTTTTACATTTACATTTCATTATTTTCAATTTAGTAACTAGTTTTCAACTATTTAATTTATATTTTAATAAATATATAAAATATAATTCATAGAAAATTTTAGTGTGATGAAACTAAATTTAATATCCATTTAGTATAATTTAATTTCTAAAAACGATATTGTAACATTTTAAGTTAAAACCTTTTATATATAGAAAAACATTTTCTGTTGAGTAATAGTGTTTTAAACATAGTGAATTGTTAATATTATTTAGAATTGGAAATCAATTAAATTTGTATTAATATAATTATATATTTTTTAAACATAATATAAGATTCATTATTTAAAATATAATAATTTAATTATCTAGATAAAAATTATACAATATTAATAACACGATTCTTTGAAAATAAAAGTTTTACCATTATCATGGACATTAACTTTAATCTTAGTAATCATAATTTTTGTAAAAAAATGAAATTGAACATATTAAATAGTATGAAAAATTTCATATAAAATATGAAATTTCTTTATATATATTTAATTTATTTAGGTGATGTAAATTAATTTGTAACATAAAAGAATAAAAATATTTTTAGTGCAAAATTTCACTTATATTTTTAAAATAATATATATGTTATTTATAAAAAAACATATAGAAATTTTAGGTGGTTTATTTTGTTTATAAAAAAAATAAAAAAATAAAAAAAATATATTATAGAATATAGTTTCAAAAAAATTTATGTCATCCTTGAATTATGATAATGTCATAAATGTGATGTTTTTTCAAAATCAATATTTTTTGCCTATTAACAGAAAAAATAATTATTTAAAAAAAAATCCAAGAAATTAATATTAATATAATATTAATATTAAGAATAAAAAATTATTTTCATTTTTTAAAATTAAATCTATAAAATTTATAAATTTAATTTTTGAATAATATCATAGAATATTATGAAAAATTATTTTTCATAGGAAAACTGTTTTTTATAAAATTAACCAATATCATTCATATTTCCTAATATTTTGTAACTAAATTAGTTTTAATAAATTATTAATATTAAAAAAATTCAACATTAATAATATGTTTTGGAAATATAATTTCATATCAGATAAAATGAAAATTTTTAGAAAAATACTTTTCTCAAAAATAAAAAACTTATCAGTCGTTTTAGGAAAACTAATTCAATATAATTCATATTAAAAGAAGAATTTATTTTATTTGTAAAAATATTGCATAAAGTGGTTACTCATATTTATTTTTACCAATTCAACAACTATGTTTTAATGGGAATACTTAATATTTATATTTTTATCAAAATATATCACAATTTCTTTTAAGTTTGGTATTGAATGGGGAGAAATATGTTAGACACATCAAATTATTTAAAGTAATTAATATATTTAATATTTTGGGTGTTAAAATGAGATAAAAGGAGCTTCAACATAGAATTATGTTATAATATCTTCTATAATCATAGTTCTAAGTAAATCAAAATAAACTGATGCAAAAGATAATAATAAACTAAACTAAAAATAACATTTATAATTAAACAAATCCAATTGAAATATATAAAATAAGTAGAAAATATAATAATTAAATAGAACATGAATTCTAAATCTCTAATACATCAATAATAAAAAAGTAAAATACCACACTCAGTCAGATCTCTAGGAGACCTCTGATATCAACATCCACCGACACTACTAACTCACCCCTTGAGCATTCCTAAAATTGAAATGATCCTACAAAAGAAGAAAAGGTATATTGATATTGAGTGGAACATGTTGGGTTTTTGTATAAAATATCCATAATAAATAAGCAGAGATACCATGCATTTAATTTTTATAAGTACACCTTAAATTCTAGTTTTAAATAAAGTTGAAAAATATGTTTTTATTCCATTAAGAAAAACTGACCATGAGAAATTCCTAAAACTGTTCTATAAAACAAAAAACATGTTTTAAAGAAAAATTTAGAAATATTTCTTAAACCACCCCTTCTCAGATTACCTATTTTGAAATCCAATTTTAAATAGCACTGAAAACCACACCTAATACACTCAATGTAAACCAAAATCAAGTACCATTTCATAACTTAACTAAATCTACAGAAGAGAAACAAAATAGGAAATTGTAACCATTTGAGAAAAACATGGGAGAATAATAATAACAAATTGATACACTGAAGAAAGAAAATGTATAGATAGTCATTGGTAATTATTAAAAATAATATGAGGTTACCCTAAAAGTACTTAGGTTAGAGATATCTTTTTACCTTTCGATGTGTTTCTATGTATACAAGTAACTGACAACTTTAACATAGCATGACTAATGGAACTCCCCTAAGGCCTTCGACACCATATTTCTTCTATTCCATCTAATATAGAATAAATTTTTACTATCTCACTTCTCTTAGTAATACTCCTAGGATCCCCATGATTAATAGGGATATGAGTTGAGATAACATAAATTAAGGGACAAAAAAATCAACTCATCACAATCACATTACCCCATCCCACCTCCAAACACATGTTGAAAAAAATATAATATTTAATAAAATCAGTTAACATTATAATCACACAATAAAATAGGTGGTTTCTATTGGTGTGAAACTCATTTGATAAAAAACATTTCAAATATGCCAATCGGGTCACACCATTTTAAACTATCAATATCTTTTATAAATATACTTGAAAATTATTTTAAATTAATTTTTTTTGAAAACCCATTTGAAAGTTTAAAACATACCTTTCTGTTTTTACCCGTCAAAAACTCATTCAAACGACACTATTAAATCCATTTTAAAAATGAAAAATCCTCATTTTTTTGTAAAATGGATAAATTTTTAATCAAAACACCGCTCTTAATAACTCATCTAAAATAAAAGGTTCTACAAGATTAATCTATTATAATTCATTTGAAATTAGAACCAAGTAAACGAACACAACCCACCCATTTTATAATCATAAGTAAATATCAAAAGTCTAAAACATTAACTCATCTCTCAAAATACCTAAGAAACCCCTTTCTATTATTTTATCAAACACATAGTATACAACCAATTCCTTTCTAAATAAAATTATTCATCCATATCTCTTTTTTAACTTCTTGGAAAACATAATTTAAAACCTATAAATAACCATAATTGTAGACAAAATAATTTTATAAATCTCAATCATACATGGTGTATATGAAAAAGATTAAGGCATGTAACTACTTACCTCAAACAAAGTAAGGATTGAATGAAACCCTTGAATAGACAAAGGAGAGAACCCATGATAAGAAAAAAACACTATAACATCAAGATTTATAAAACTATTAGTCCAAAACTTAACCTTGGGTATAACTGAGAAGGAAGTGAGAGAAGTGGGAATTTAATACCAAATAAAATTAAAAGATAAGAATAAGAGAGAACCTTTACTCTAGTAAAACATTAAGAAAACTCGGTTAAGAATCCTCACAATCAAAGGATAGAGGATGAAGAATGTTCCTTGGAATCCCCTTGGACGTTTTGGTAAAGTGAGGAGGTGGTGTGAGTGGTTTTGGGGTTTTAACTTTTGGAGGGTTATTTAATAAAATCAACTTTTAGGGAGACATTGAAATTTGATCACTTTTTTATGTGGTTTACCACATTTTAAGCCAACTATGTACCCCTCACAAGATAAAAAACAGCCTTCTGTGATTTGGATGCATGGTTTGGGGTCGATGAACCAACCATGACAAATGTTTTTATTAAAAATTGTAGAACTTTTCATGGTTTCTATAACACTGTGAAAATTTAGTTTAAAATAATACCACACTAGATAGATTTCTAAGCACACAACATCGACCTTTAAACAAGTTACGATATAATATAAAAATATTATTATTCAAATGTGACCATTATAAGATGGCTATAAAATTTGTAGATATGAATATGAATAACTGAATTATGAAATATATGTATAACAGTTATTCATAATGAAAATTTATTGATTAATTCATTATTAAAAGAACTCATTTTTTATTAGTCATTTTGCGCATCAAAAATATGTTTTCTTCAAAAGTGGATTGTATTTCATTTTGTGCATAGAAATTTTAATTCATTTATAAAATTATTATAAATTTTACTTGATGAAAATAATATCATTTTTGAAATGATTATTTAAATGTTATCTCAGGTGTATCAATTTTTATTTTTCTGAAAAGATTTATTTTTTTATGAATAGTGAAAAAACCAATTTTTTAAAAACTATCATTTCATTTCATTAAAACATGTTAGTTAAAAGTGTTATTATGTGTTGAATATAATATAATTGTATAATAAATTTAATTTATTTATAAATAATCTAATTAATTATATTGGATCCAGTATGATACTTTATTTTGGAAAAAGTTCATTTTCAAGCATAAAAAATGAATTTTCTAAGAACTTTTTTTCATTAAATTTTATGAATTCATTTATCAATTGAAATATAAAACTTATAGAAATTAAATACTGAAAATTAGAATCCATATTTAGAATTTGGATGTTGAAATTTGAGAAATAGTTCCCTTTTATTATTGTGATGAACCTAACCTGAATACCCTCTCAAACTTTTAACCAACCCGAGTTGTCACAAGCCTGAAGAGAGTTTTCAACCCCCATAGTCTAATTACTAGAACACTAGAATCCAAAAACAACTAGTGGGAATAAATTTTTTACAACCTTAATAAATAAAATGGGGTAGATAAACATATAACATAATTAAAGAATACATGAAAACATGAATGTATTCATGTTAAAATAGATAGAGAACAATGGATGTGATACAACAGAAATTGTATCCAAACAAACTCTAAGAGACAATTCCAATTGTAAAGGATGTAAAATCCAAAATTGCTACACTAATAGTATCAATGTGATATAATGGGAAACTCTCACACCATTTTAACTCCATATACCCAAAACATAGAGGAAATAATACCTCACCACCTATAGGAATCTATATATTCCATTCAGGTATGGATCTTGTTTTCTAGCGTTTTTGAGAAAAAGGGGAGTTTTTTCAATTTTAAGGAGTACACGCTGTGTACTTAGGAGTACACACCATGTATCCAGTTATTGTGGGTGGCTGTGTAACAACCGAGTAGACGACTGTGTGGGGTGACCTGTAGACCACCTAAATTAGAGGCTGGTTAATCTATGTACACCGTGTGTTCATTAAATAAAAACGCTGTGTACTTTTCTTTTCATTTGTTATATCGGACGAGGACCACATCTCATTTACAAAAATGACTTTTTCTTATCCCGTATTGTCCAGGAGCCACTAGGAGAGATGATTCTTCTCCGATACCCTGATCGACCGTCCGTACTCTGAAACAACCGCCGTTGATTGCATTGGAATCGCCACAATGAGTTCTTCCTTCTTATAGAGCCTCTTCTCTTGATTTCTCCTCTTTCGTGAGATATACTTTGTTGATCATTTTTATTTTTTTGTAGATCTATGTCGTTATAGATCAATTCAAAGGCTGAGGTACAACTATATCAATCTTACAATGTTGAGGTAGGTGGTTTGTGCCTTTCCATAGATTATATTTGAATTATATGTTCAAAAGTGCCCAATAACCTAGTTTCGGGTAATGCATGTTTAGGGAATTTTACCCTATTAATGTCTTCCACACCTTTTTTGCTTGGGTATAGGTTTTTGATTGTAAATAGGGTTGTTTAACTTTCTATGGATGCGTTTCCCATGTTTTATTTGATAATGGAAGTTGAGTCTAGAATTTCCTATTAGGCTGCTCTGTTTTTCAGGCCTATTGGTGTTAGGATGGAGTGATATTATCTGATATTCTTGTGTTATGATTTTAAGCTATTTATCTATGTAGTATTTGGGATTTACTTTGGCTATTGAATATAATTTGTGCACGATTTTGTTACATAGGGCTGTGGGAACCTGGTGTAGTAAGACCATAGGGGGAATTGGCATTGAGGGCTTCCCGAGAGTGTCTGTTGTAATTTTCATGCCGGGAGACCATATGGGGGATTGAAGTTGAGTGCTCTATCAGTGTGTCTATATTTATCGTTATAAGACCACAAGAGGAATTGACGTTGAGTTCTTCCTCAGAGAGTCGGTAGTTTATCGTTGAAATACTATAGGGGGAATTGACGATGAGTGCTTATTCAGAGAGTCTTTATTTTCTTGAGACCAATGGGGTCAGACTGTGTGAGCCATCCCATGGGATCATTATACCTATAATGTTAAATGATACGTTGAACCAGATGGGTTAGGCTGTGAGAACTTTCCTAGAGGGTTACTTGTGAATGATTGGTTAAATATTTAATAAATGTGAATGAATGTAGTTGAAACTACAGGACTGTTTACTTTGAGCACTTATTTGTTTTTTTACTTCATTATGTATATTTTCATTATTATATATATTCACTGATAGTTAGTTATAGATATTTGGGTGGTTGCCTACTGGGATTCATCTCACACCCTGTTTGGGGCATGCTTTTGGGCCCAAACAGATTATATTGTTATAGGTGTAGATAAGGGAAAGGGACCTTCTACTTCAGGTACTTGATTGCTGTGGAGCTGGAGAGCATGGGACCAAGATAAGGCTTGTGATGCTATTGGATTTTTTACTTGTTTTACTTTGTATTTTGGTTTAGTACTGTATTCTAACATTGCAACTTTTTTGGATGCTTTACTAGATAATTTTAACATGCATCCTGATTTATATATACATGTTACAATTGTTTATTAACTTACTCTAAATGGACCAAATTCCTTCTTTTTATTTTATTTTATTATAGATAATCCCCCTTTTAAGGGTTTAAGGGGAACCCATACATGACTCGTAGGCCCAAGGCATAAGGCCCGACATGGCCCGCAATACATGACCCGGAGGCCTAGAGGCATACCATGCCCATTACATGACCCATAGGCCTATCCCACTAGAACTTCCCCTCCCCAGCCTCTTGGATCATTGATCACCTTAACTCCCCACCTTGCATTACTGATCGGCTAGCATTGCCCCGTAAAAAGCTGCACGGTGCCTGATCCTGATGGCGGCTGTCATAACCTCTCATTCTTCCTCTATTGTTATCTCATTTCTATTCTATTATTTTACTCTACCAATGAGGGGATAGTTTCCCCAAAATCACAACCAATTCTCTTGATGCTAGTCAGCAGCCATTGGATTTTGGGGAAATGCGCTTGAGGCCATGTGACCAACCGGGTACGAGGCACCTTTGGGTGAAACCCAGAACCAAGATGTTACAAAGTGGTATCATAGAAATTCTTTTCTTCCTGATTTACTATTTAGAGCCGATAGATAGGGATACGAAGGAATTGGTTGTTGGTAATAAGTTGTGCCTAAGAGTAGCTGACCTGTGTATAGGGAAAAGCTAATTTACCTCGTATATTGATTTTTTTTCTGGTTTTGAAATTTTTATAGTTTATTTGATTTCACCATTGGGAGATTCACATGTATTTTTTTGTTATAATTAATATTATTGATCTTCTATTTCTATTTCAACCCAATGAGATGAGGGTATGCCATTTCATGCATCATATGGGCACTTTCTAGAGATCACATTTCATGCATTCTTATCATGCCATTTAGTGTGCATTATCACTTGCCTGCTGTTGTGATAGATGTTGTGAAAGATATTCATGCTATTTTTATAGATGTCTTGATCGAATACCTTCCTTTTTATAGGGTATTGATAATATGTAAATTATATTTTGAATGAACTCCAAACATTAGTCTTGGAGGTGTTACGGGCCCTCATGGATCAAAATATGTTGGATCATGTGTTTGTTTGCACTGTTATACGTTGTGAGGTACATGAATATGGTTCCAATCTTTAATTTGTGGAGATTATTCTCCCCAAGGATTGGAATTTGTCACTAAAATGTTTGTTTCAATGTTTTTGTGGTGTTGTGGAGTAGTTTATGAGGTTTACTATACTGAAAAACCCAGAATACATGGGGTGTGATGATGACTACATGACATGTATCCTTATGTTTTGGAAGAAAATGTTTTTCTTAAGTACACTATATGTAATTTATGTACACGCTGTGTAATCCCTAACAATGTGACCAGCTGTGCGTACAAAGACACGGGGTTGGGAAATCTTTGGTGGCACATGATGTGTACCGGACGTACACACCGTGTTGTATAGACCATGTTTCCAGCCATGTGACCAAGGACATGGGTGGATGAAACTCAGTTAGTATATGACATGTCCAGCCTAAACACACCATGTAGAGTTGACTGTGTAACCAACTGTGTGACTAACGACACAGGTCAATGAATTACTTCTAGTTAATGTCGTGTTTGGAATGAACATGACTTGTAGTTTTATTCTAGGTGACCCATGTGACTTAGCCATGTAGAGTAACTCGGGAAGAGGGAATCTATTTATGTACACACCATGTCCTTGGGTGGAAGACGCCATGTGTTGGGGTTTTACATGACTAGTTTTGGAAAAAGTACATGCCCATGTTAAGGCTTATGAGAACACCCCGTGTAATGGTCATACTCGCCGTGTATCTATGTTTTGTAAAACTTTATCGTTTTCTTTTCCCGTTACTCTCCTATAATTCTACGTTTTAGTTATTTATAATCATAAACTGAGGTGTCTGCTTGACCTTGAAGATTAATACCGCAGATATGTCCTCTGGTTGTTCGCCAGATACAGGACAACGACCAGACATCGAACATGACTAGTCAGGGACTACTAGCAGATCCTCCCACCGTGCCAGTCTTGGAACCATCCTTCATTCTGGATAAAAGTGATGATGCATAGTTACAAGAAGGATTCATGAGGTTTATGAAAACCTTCTAGGGAGCACCACACCCTTCCCCATCTATGGAAGAGTTGACATGGGGTTTTCAGCAGCTGCATCCTCCCACTTTCTGAGGGGATAGAGGACTTCCGGCTGCAAAGTCATGGTTAGAATCCACGCTGTCAATTTTTGAGCATATGCAGACGCTTCTAGAGAGGAGGAAGAATCTTAATACATACATGCTTTGGGATTTCACCAAGAGATGGTGGGATGTGATCTCACAGGCAGGATGTCGGCTAGTTAAGGCGTCAGATGAGTTCCAGCATACCTTCTATGATTACTTCTACCTGGAGAATTTAAGGGCCGATCGAGCCCAAGAGTTCCTGAGTTTGGAGAAGGGTACTCTCTCGATCATTTAGTATTACTATTGCTTCACAGATCTATAGTTCTTCACACCCATTCTAGAGGGTGATGAGATTTTTTTAGTAAGGAAGTTTGAGGATGGTCTCAGGCATGACATCTGATATAAGGTGAAAATATTCAGGTTGACAACAATATCTTCCTTAGTCAACCAGGTGCTGATTACCAAGCACAACTTGATGGATTCTGGAGCTGTGGTCCATGGTGGTTCGACATCAAGAGTTGGTGATTCTCTGGATGATAGTAGGAAGCACCGTAGGGAGTCTACATGTAGAGATCCGAGTAGGAAGGATACACCTTCTAGTAGTTAGGTGGTATGATACCAGTGTGGGAAGGGTGGACATATGAGGCCACTTTCCCTGAGAGACCCAATTGAGTGCTGATATTGCGAAACAATTGGTCATATTCAGTATTTTTGTGAGTTTTTCTCACCAGTAGAGGGTGCCAGAGGTTCTTCTATGAATCCTCAATTAGGAGCAGGACCGCCGGTTTCTCATCAGTCTAGGAACCAGATTTTATCCCAACGATAATGCCAAGGTGGAGGTCATGTACGTGGTATCCTGTCACCAGGATTTCAACAACAACAGGGTAGATCAACTTAAGGTGTCCAGACAGGGTCTTAGGCCCGCTTTGTAGGTTAGACTTTTGTAGTGAAGCAGGCCCAGTAGAAGCATGATCTCGGACCCTATACAGTTAGAGGTACAATTATAATTGACTTAGTTTTAGATTACACCCTTTTCGATACTAGGGCTTCCCATAGTTTCATATAAGTTGTTGTTGTGGAGAGCCTTGGGCTCTGGATCTTTACTTTTTTATGATGTCTTGATGTTGGAAACACTGTTGGGGATGAGAATAGTTATTGTACGTCAGTGCAAGGAGTGCCCTCTTGAGGTTGGTGGGTGTCACTTCTCATGGGACCTTTATGTCTTAGAGATGACGGGCTATAAAGTCCTTCTCAGAATGGGCTGGTTAGTTCCCTTCCATGAATTTTTTAATTGTTATCACCGTACGGTGAGTTTCACATCACCATAGGGTGGTTAGTTTCTAAAAAAAGGAGAATGGGATGTCCTGGTGAGCAGAGTGGGAACTAAGAATAATGGGTTGGGAGGAGTTACAATGCATATTGTAAGTCTGTATCTTGATTACTAGGGGACTTCACAGATGGAATTTCCTCTAGTGGCGAATCATTTTAGAGATTTCATTCCAGAGGACTTTTTAGGTTTGCCTCTAGAGCTAGAGGGGGACTTTTCTAGAGAGCTTGTGCTTGGAGTAGCACTAGTGTCCATTCCACTTTATAGGTTACCCACACCAGAATTACAGAAGACCAAGAAGTAGTTAAAGGAGTTACAAGAAAAGGGCTTCATCCGACCCAGTACATCTAATTGGGGTTTTTCTGTCCTGTTTGAGAAGAAGGCAGATGATACCTTCCAAATTTGTGTAGATTATTAGAATCATAAATAGTTGATAGTCAAGAAACGACATCCCTTGCTGAGGATTGATGATCTCTTTGATTATCTTTGAAGATCCCAGGTGTTGTTGAAGATTGACTTGAGATCCAGTTTTCATCAGTTGTGTGTTAGACCATATGATATATCTATTACAGCCATTCGGAGTAGGTATGGTCTATACGAGTATGTGGTTATGCTGTTCGGTCTCATGAATGCTCCTACTGTTTTTATGGAACTAATGAACTAAGTGTTCCATCAATAAATGGATTCCTTTGTGGTTGTCTTTATGAACAATATATTGGTGTACTCTCACACTCGACATGACCATGCTACCCATCTTGAGATTGTTTTGAGTACACTTAGAGAGCATCTGTTATATGCTAATCTCTCAAAATGACACTTTTGGATGAACCTAATTAACTTCTTGAGTCATTTTATCTCAGAGACAAGAGTATCAGTAGACTCAGAGAAAGTGAGAGTAGTATTTTCCTAGGATCATCCAAAGAAAATCTTTGAAGTACAAAGTTTTCTAGGGCTGGCTGGTAACTACAGACGTTTCAAATAGGACTTTTCACACATAGAAGCATGATAGAGTTAATATTTTCATTATTATTAATATATTTTTCTATGATTTAATCCTTCAAAATTATTCATTTTTTGTATATTTGCCTCATTTATGTGTTTTTGGTGTATTTTGGGCTTAAATGTGCAAATGTGATAATTCTGTAAAATTGACAGTTTTTGGGAGCTTCTGTTCATCAGGAATAACTTTTAATATTATTGATCCAAATGAATTGAATTTTTTGATAAGTTTTATATGCTCATGGGCTTCAATTTTTTCTTCTAAACCAAGACTCAATTCAAAACCCAATGGTATAGACAAATAAATCAAATGGAGAAATCAGTCTGGATAGTAAAATGGACCCCACTACATTAAATCTATAGTATCTCATTCAACCGAAGTTCAAATTAGGTGATTCTAGCAGGTTTCGATAGAGAACATTCAAGGGACAGTTCACATTAACTCTTATAAAATAATAAACTTATCAAGGCATCTTTTGGGTGCTTCCAATTGGACTGGGTGAAATAGTGTTTGGAGACCATAAGAAGTTAAACACAGTAATCAAGCCATTTATTACTTTCCACATATCCAAAGGCTTTTATATTTTGAGGATCGATATAAAACTAATTTTTACACATCTTATAAGAAGATAGATTGGCTTGGTTCGGATGGATGGTGGGCATAATAGAAGAAAACTTCTGGAGGACAAATTCTGGAGGATCAAAATTTCTGTTCTTTCTTTTCTTTATTTTGTTCTTATTAGCATTGTAATGACTTATTCTCCCCACTTAAACTTGGTTACCATTTCCATGGTGGGGTAGATACTCTGAGTGATTTGGGAGGGGTAGTTTTACACTTTTTCATTTATTTAGTTTTTTTAGTTAATTTTTTAAAATCCTCTTTTCCCTTCTGTGAACCAATTTCGATTTCTTATAACAGTTTTTATTATCATGTAAAATTGTATATGATTTTAGATTTTATTGTTTATTTTTTTGTCAAGGATGAATATCTATCTTCAATAGGTTATTTTTTATATACGATAGAATAGAACAAGATTTATTGGTGAAGTACACGGTTATCACCGGTATGTGTGGGAGGAGTAATGAATGTTCTTGATTTCTTGGGATGAACAAAACCTGATTGGGAATTGCCTAAGATAATTGGGGGTATTCTCTTCAACTATATTACACATTAGAAGGGGAGTAGACCAATCTAAGGTTTTATTAATTTTTATTCTAACATTATTATTTGTCTAAGGGAGTGAGGAGAAATGATTTCGGATTCTCACTCTTAACGACTTAGCAGAAGAGAATTGGGTAAAGTGAACTGTGATAGAATTTCAATTGGAAGACTGACCCTAACCTCATCACCATTTCATATCAATAATTTATATAACAGAATTTTTCAATTTTTTTTTGTAAAAATTTCACTTAATTGCATTACTTTATTTAGTTTCTTTCTTATATTTTCCAAATCAAACAATTTCAATGAAAAAATCAGTTCTTTCTCTTATTTTATTTGACAAACACTATAGTTGAGTACTCCTCTCTAGAGACAATCTAGGTAACCCACTATAATACATTTTAAATTAGGTTATATTTGTTTTTGACACACCCCATGATAGAAAAATGTCAAAACTTGGTGCCATTTCTAGTGTGGTAACACCAACAATTATGTTCTTTTATTTCCTTCTCTTTCCATATTTTCTCTTTAAAATTGCATGACTAGAACCTCAAAAACTGAACCTTTACTATTAGATCCTAAAATTGAAAGAACCTTATTTAATAGAATTAGAGACATTAATTTTCAATCTGAATTTGAAGAAATTCCTCTTATAGACTCAAGTGAAACTTAAAGTGTTTACTCTGAGCCTGCCGTCATGGCTGAAAATCAAAACCCAACTCTTAGAGACCTCTATGTACCACAATTCGTTAATAAAAACAATCAACTTTCAATGCTAGTGTTACAAAAGGATTTTGAAATGAGACCTAAAATTATTCCTTTGCCTTTAATGTTTCATGGTTTGGAAGGTGAATATCTAAACAAACACATTAATAAGTTCCCACATGTTTTCTCAACTTTTAGACCCTATAGAGTTGCTGAGGACCAGGTAAAGTGGAAGGAATTTCCATTTTCATTTGATGGGGCTGAAAAAGAATGATCGTACAACCAAAAAATAGGATATTTGAATGAATGTAATGACATGGTAAGATGTTTTATGTAAATATTCTTCCCAACCTATAGAAGAAAATCCATTCGGAAGGAAATCTATGCCATAATACAATCATCTGGAGAGACCCTTTATGTGTACTAGGAGAGATTTGAGAAGATATGTGCCAGCTGCCCGCATCAAGCCATTAAAGAACATAACTTTCCTATATTCTTCTATCAAGGGTTACTTTAAAATGATAGAAACCTTCTTGATGCATCATCTGGAGGTGCATTGATTGAAAAGTCACCAGAAGAATCCATGGGCTTGATTGAGAAGATTTCTCAGAACTCAAAGTAGTTTGGAACAAGTGGTATAAGAAAAAGAGTTATTCATGGGGTAAGAAATTCTCATCCATCACCCTTTCTAGAAACTAGGATTGAAGAGATAACTTCTTTGGTGAGGCAGATGTCCTTGAAACAGGTTAGTGACCAATAACCTCCAGCTAAGGTATGTGGTTTATGCTCATCACCTGATCATTTCACTGACCAATGTTCTGAAATACAAGGAATGAAAACATGTGCGATAGCCTTTCAGCCAAGGCAGTTACAAAAAAATCAAGGATGGATAGATCCTAACCAAGTCCAATATGGGTTTAGAAATCAGTAGAATCAAGGTAGACCCTTTACCAAAACCAGTTCCAAAACCAACCACCATTCCAAAATCAATTCCAAAAACCACCACCATTTCAGCAAAATCAATCTTATAACCATCCTTCTTACCAAAAACCAACCACTTTATAAAGACCATATGAGAATCCTTCCACTTCTTCATAACCTCCAATTCAAAACCAATAACAAAAATTTGAGTTTGAGGGGTTGAAGGACACTGTTAAAGATCTTTCCAACAAGTTTGAAAGTCTCATGGAATTTCTGATAAAAAATCTAGGAAAACTCCCTTCTCAAACAATACCAATACCAAAAAAGAATGTTAGTATTATAAATACAAGAAGTGGAAAATAAATCCCACCACCATCCACCATTAGGCCAAAAATAATACCACATGGGCTAACAGAGAATGAAGTTGGAAATGATGAAAGTTCTATGAAGTGAATCGGGAAGAAGATAAGAAAGAGGAGGATGAGAAGGATAGGCCAAGGAAAAATAAACAAGAAACACCATTTCAAAGAAAAAAAAGGGAGAATAAAGATATACCCCCACCATTTTCTTCAAGGATGATTGATTCAAAAAGGATTCAAGAAGAAACACTGCAAAAAGAAATTTTGGACAACTTCCAGGATGTGTAAATCAACGTACCTCTGTTTGAAGCACTCAAAAAAATTCCAAATTATTCTAAAAATTTGAAGGATATTTTCACCTAGAGGAGGATACTTCATGGTAATGAGAGAATAAATTTGGGAAGAAGTGTCTCGTCCCTTATCACACCACAATTACTAATAAAATGTCAAGATCCAGGGACATTTTCTATTCCATGAACCATTGGTTCATTAAATTTCTCTAATTCCTTGTATGATTTAGGTGCATCAATTAATTTATTTCCTCACTCAGTATATAATTCTTTGTAGATGGGAGACTTGAAGCCCACAAGAGTGGTGGTCCAGCTTGCAAACAGATCCGCAGTTTTCCCAGCTGGAGTTCTGGAGGATGTCCTCATAAATTTCAAAGATATTTTATTCCCTTAAGACTTATATGTGTTGAATATGGAAGTTGATAAGATCCCATAACACTCACCCATAATTTTGGGGAGACATTTCTTGAAGACGGCCAAAACCATCATCATTTTCAATGATGGGACACTTACCAAGGAGTTTGGAGACAACACTATCCACTTCCATATTTTTGAATCCATGAGGCACCCATCAGATGATCATTTAATCTTATCACTCTCCCATAAATATGGTAAAGAACCAATTGAATAATCAGGTATGTTTCAAAAATTTTTATCATTAGGAGAGAATTTTTCCATTAAAAATATCACTGAACATATGAATGCCCAAACTTCTAGAGATTCTAATTTCCTATAGGAAGAAGAGGTAAAATATGATTTCATTGATAATTTGTTAAATGATGATAAAGATGATATAATTTATTGGGTCCAGGATGTCAAACCAATGGAAGTTTGGAACCTCAATTTAGTTTCATCCATTGAGAATCCTCCTGATCAAGAATTGAAACCACTCCCCAGCGATTTAAAATATTTTTACCTTACGTAGGGAGAGAAATTACCAGTAATAATTGCTAATAATCTCTCTGAAATAGAATAAAAATCATTTATTGAGATTTTGAGGGAGAATTTCCAAGCAATAGGGTGGAGTTTATGTGATATCCTAGGAATAAACCCAAAAATTTTCTCACATAGAATTTTTCTTGAGGGAGATTCCAAACATGTCTGAAAACCCCAAAGGAGGCTGAACCCCACCCTGATGAAGGTTATGAAAATGATATTGAGAAGCTGTTAGAAGTTGGGATAATCTCTCCCATATCATATTCACAATTGGTTATGCCCATCCATGTAGTCCTAAAAAAACTGGCCTAACCATTTTGAGGAATGAAAAGAATGAATTAATCCCTATGAGAAGTCAGAATTCTTGGAGAGTGTGCATAGATTTTAGAAAGATGAATCAGGTCACTCGAAAAGATAGTTTCTCTATCCCTTTCATTGACTAGATTCTAAAGAGATTGGTATGGATAACTCATTATTTCTTTTTGGATGGATTTTCAGGTACCTATTGCTCCCAAGGATCAAGAGAAGACTACCTTTACTTGTCCTATCGGTAATTTTTCATACAAAAGGATTCTATTTGGATTGTGTAATGCTCCGAGTACATTTTAGAGGTGTATGGTAAGTATATTTTCTGATAACATTAAATATTTCTAGGAGGTTTTTATGGATGATTTCACAGTTTTTGGAAATTATTTTGACCATTTCTTTAAAAATCTTGAAAAAGTTTTGAAAAATGGAATTGAAAAGAACCTTGTTTTGAATTTTGAAAAGTGTCATTTTATAGTTTATAGAGGAATTTTCCTTGGGTATGTAATTTCATAGAAAGTCATTGAAGTTGATAAATCAAAAATTTAAGTGACAAATTCTTTGCCTTACCAACATTTGTCAAAAATGTTAGATCATTTTTAGGACATGCAAGATTCTATAGAAAATTTATCAAAGATTTAAGTAAGATTTCTCTCCCTCTCTCTAGATTACTTTTGAAAGATTATGATTTCAATTTCAATGGATCATGTAGGGAAGCCTTTGATGAGTTGGAAGGAGATTGATTACACCACCAGTAATATAGCCACCCAATTGGGATGAACCATTCGAGCTACTTCGTGATGCTTCAAACCAAGAAGTTTGAGAAGTACTTTCTCATAGAATTGAGGGCAAGCCACAAGTCATTTAAAATGCCTCAAAAACCATATATGCAGTCTAATTCAACTAAATAAAAATAAAAAAAGAGTTTTTAGCAGTTGTTTTTTCTTTAGAAAGATTTAGATCATACCTTCTTGGAACTAAAGTCATTGTGTTTTCTGATCATGAAGATCTTAGGTACTTAATGAAGAAGGATAAATAAAAACCAAGGTTTGTGGGATGGATTATATTACTAAAGGAGTTCAACATAGAAAGAAAATATGAGAAGGGATATGAGAACCAAGTGGCTGATCACTTAAGTAGACTACCCAACACTACTGAAGTCAAAATTCTAGACACCAAACCACTAAATGATCGACTTCAAGGAGATTAGTTGTAATTAATTGAAGGAGAAGAACCTTGGTATTCTGATATGGTATATTATCTGGTAACATCTCAGGTACCATCTCATTTAAATTCTCACCAAATTCACAAATCAAAATCCAAATCTATATATTACATCTGGGACGATCCATTTATTTGGAAGATTTGAAATGACCAAATGATAAGAAGATGTTTTACTAAAAATAAAATTGAATTAGTATTTCAGTTTTGTCACACATTATCTTGTAAAGGACACTTTGGACCTCAATGGAAAGCAAAGAAGGTTTTATAATCTAGGCTTTATTGGACAACACTTTCCAAATATTATCAGGAATTTTGCAAACGGCGTTAAAAATGTCAGTTTATAGGAAATATTTAAAAGAGACAAGAAATTCCCCAAATCCACTTCATGTTTATGAAATTTTTGAAGTTTGGGGGATAGATTTTATAGGACCTTTCCCAATGTTATTTGGAAATTATAATATTCTTATTTCTGTTGATTATGTTTGCAAATGGGTGGAAGCCAAAGCCACTAGGACTGACGATGCTAATGTAGTTTTTGATTTTTTCAGGTCTAACATATTTTGTAGGTTTGGATTTCCTAGAGCCATCATTAGTTATCATGGGACTCACTTTTTCAATAGTAAAATAAAGGATTTTCTGAAAAAGTATGGGGTACATCATAAAACATCAACACCCTATCATCCACAAACTAATGGGCAAGCTAAAGTGTCCAATAGGGAAATAATTTTTTTTTTCAGAAAATACTATTAATCCAAATAGGACGGATTGAAGCCAAAGTTTAGAAGACACATTATGGGATTACAAGACAGCCTACAAAACCCCAATTAGAATGAGTCTATATTTTAGGATTTATGGGAAAATATGTCACCTACCTATGGAATTGGAACACAATGCATATTGAGCTATGAGGAAGATGAATTTGGATCTTGAAAGTGATGGGAAAGAGAGAAGATTGAAATTATAGGAGTTGGAATAAATTTGAAGGGAAGCATTTGAAAATTCAAGTATTTACGAAGAGAGAACAAGAGTGGCCTCATGACATACTCATCCAACCAAAATACTTCCATACCAACGACCAAGTATTATTATTCAATTCAAGAATCAAGCTGTTGCCAGGGAAACTTCATTCCAGATGGGAAGGTCCATTTATAGTTACTCATGTATATCCTTTTGGTTCTGGGTATATTGTGAAGGATGGAGAGAAGGATCCATTCACTATCAATGGTAATAGGATGAGGAAATTCCTTGGGACCATGCCAGCATAGCCAACGGAGGATATCACACTCCTCCAAACTATTTATCAATAAACTCCATCAGGTCATACCTCAAATTTTCATTTTCTTTTTTTTACAGTGATTCAATTTCAAATACACTTACTTGTTAAATACATTTGAATGCATTGCAGACACTGCATCATTTAGGTGTGGGGGAGGGAACCTTTGTAGTTTATAATATTTATTTTTTAAAATGTGTGTCTGTTTCAAATTTTGTGTGTTTCTTTTTAAATTTTTGTGCGTTTTTGAAATTTTTGAGTTGAAATGATTATCTTTGACATTTTTGAAACCCATTTACATGGGATAAATAGTTTATTCCATGAAACGAAGCCTAAATGAATGCTGAAAATGACTTTGTTTCAAGTTTAATTCTTTGTGAATTTCATGAAAAGTGCTCTGATTTTGAATCACATGCCACATACCACTATATTTATATTTTAAATCATGTTTCTATAAGGATTATGAACCAATTCTTTTCATATTCTTTACATTCACCTTACTTCTTGATAAAACTAAACAATGCTTGATTTAATCTGAATTTCATTTATTCCTATCAAAACATGAGGCTTTGAGGTACATGTGTTTTAAATGATTGAGGCATTTCATTGGTTTTAAATCCCCCATTTCAATAAAATCCTCTTTATTATTGCCCAAATTGAACATTTAATCCTTTTAACCCTTAGAATCCATGAACATCCTGTTAGGATAGCCACATTACAAACCAATTTTCCCTATCCAACCTTCTCTTGAAGTAAAATTGCATGATCTAGTTGAACTTATGTGTGGGGTATGATGTCTTGTATTGTTTTACCTTATTTGGGGATACTTTGGGTAAAAATAAAATGTAGGAGAGATGTTATTATTGCTGAAAAAAGCATTCTGCTGGAAGATGTTCCTTTTCTAGAGCTTCTAATAGAGAAAGAAAGTTGTGCCTTTTCTTGAGTTTTCAAGAAATATTATGTTTGAAAATATTGAAATGTTTGATGCTAAAATGATGAATTGTGTGAACATTCCTTGATATTTCATGATGAAAGTGCATATTTTCTTCTATGGGGAGTGAAGAGGAGACCATACTTGTGTGAAAATTAGAGTATTACAATTTTGCTGCAAAAAGAGACAGGTCTCTTCATTCAGCGTCATAATTTTCATATCTAAATCCTACGAACCTAAATCAACAGAAAAAACTTGTCAAGTACTCATGATAAACATATGTCTTTGACTCAAATCTGGTGAAGATGTAGTGATTTATCAATCCTATGGCGACCCTTTTATGAGTTTGGATGAAAAATACATTGCTAAAAAATTGAAATTTGTGTGATAAGAGATAATGGAAGTTAGGTAAGTGTTTTTTGTACATTGGAGAAGAAAAGAAGATGAAATATATTGAATGATCTGAAATTAAGAACTTGGAATAATAGTTTTTGAGGAAGCATGATATATTTCGTTTCTTGTTTTCAAATTAGTGGATCTCACGAATATGAGTTTTGAATTCTCTTTGATTTTATTTTGATTCTGACTTGTCCAAGAGTCCAAATGATAAGTGTGGGGGAATTGATAGAGGTAATTGTTTTTATTATTAATATGTTTTTCAATTATTTAATCCTTCCCACTTATTCAATTTGAGTATATTTTCATCCTTTATGTGTTTTTGGTGTATTTTGGGCTTAAATGTGAAAATGAGGTAATTTTATAAAATTGACAGTTTTTGAAAGATTCTATTTTTCAGGCATAAATTTTATTTTATTGAACCAATTGAAGTAATTTATTTATGATTCATATGCTTGTTGTATTTAATTTTGTATTATAGACCAAGACCCAATTTAGAACCCAATGGTATAGAAAAATAAATCAAATGGAGAAATCAATCTGGCTGGTAGAATGGACCCCACTACATTAAATCTACAATATCTAATTAAAACTACCTGAAAATGATATTATTATAGCTAGATTTGACAGAGAAATTTTGAGGGACGATTCACATTAAATCTCAGAAAATAATAAGCTTATCAAGTCATCTTTTAGGCTCTTCAAAGTGGAGTGGGTGAAATAGTGTTTGGCATCAAGAAGAAGTTTAGCTCACTAATCGAGACATATATTCCTTTCCACCTATCCAAAGGATTTTATGTTTTTAGGATCGATAGAAAACTAAATTTCCCACAACTGATAAGAAGGGAGTTGGTCTTGGTTCAGATGTATGGTGGGTATGATAGAGGAAAATTTCTGGAGGACAGATTCTGGAGGATCAAAATTTATGGTCTCGATTTTCTTTCTTTTTTTCTTATTATATTTGTAATAAATTATTCTTACCATATCAACTCGATTACCCTTACCATGGTGGGGTTGATCTTTTGAGTGATTGGGGAGGGTTAGGTTTACCCATTTTTAATTTTTGAGTTCCTGTACATAATGTTTAAAAATTCTGTTTTCTCTTCTGCGAATCAGTTTCAATTTCTTATAACAGTTCTTAATATCATGTACAATTGTATCTTATTTTAGATTCTATTGTTTATTTTTATTTGATCAACGATCAATATCTCCCTCCACTAGGTTTTGGTTTATATACGATGGAATAGACCAGGACATAGTGGTGAAGTACACGGTGATCACCGGTACCTATGAGAGGAGTAGTGAATGTTCTTGATTGCTTGGGATGAACAAGACCTGACTGGGAATTACCTAAGATAATTGGGGGTATTCAATAAACTATATTACACATTAAAAGGAGAGTATATCAATTTAAGGTTTTAGTATGGTTTATTCTCACATTATTATTTGATTAAGGGAGTGAGGAGAAACGATTATGGATTCTCACTCTCAATGACATAGCAGAAGAGAATTGGGTAAAGTGAACTGTGATAGAATTACAATTGGAAAACCAACCCTAACCAAATTACCATTTCATATCACTGATTCAAATCACATTATTTGTCAATTTTTTTTATAACTTTCACTTAATTGGTTTACTTTATTTAGTTTCTTTCTTGTATTTTCCTAATCAAACATTTTCAAAAACAACATCACTTATTTCTCTTATTTTAAGTGACAAAAACTATTGTTGAGAACTCCTCTCTGGAGACAACCTAGGTAACCAACTATAATAAATTTTAACTTATGTTATATTTTCTTTCCACAAGCAATGATAGGAATGTGTCATAGCACCACTGACGGGCCTGACTAAGAAGTGTGCGAAGTACCTGTGGACAGATTCCAGTGATTCATCCCTTTAGGAGCTAAAAGGAAGGTTGACTCTTGTTCCAATACTATTTTTGATAGATCTAGGAAAGAGCTATACTATTTACTGTGATGCATCAGGTATCGGGATGGGGCCAGTGCTTATTCAGGGGAAGGAGTCGTTGCATACGGTTCTAGGAAGTTGAGACCACATGAGAGTAATTACACGATGCACGACCTCGAGTTGGATACAGTTGTTCATGCTTTACATTGTTGGAGACAATATCTATTAGGAGAAATTTTTTTGGTTTTCACCAACCACAAAAGTCTCAAGTATATCGTTACTCATAATGATCTAAATTTGAGACATCGAATGTGGGTTGCATACATTCAGTCCTTTGATTTCAAGTTTTCCTACACACCTGGGAAAGGCAATGCAGTGGCTGATGTATTGATCAAGAGGACTCAGGTAAATTTAGTTCAGGAGGCCAGTAGTGGGTGTAAGCTTATGGATTTATTCTCTAAGATGAATTTGGAGGTGAATGATTGGGAAGGGCAGAAGTTTATTTCTTCTATAGCTGCTACCTCTACTCTACTTGATAAAGTGAGAATAAGGCAGCTAACAGATTCTATAGGCCTAGTTCTACGAGAGAGTGTGTCAGGAGAGGACCCTATTCATTGATGGACCGTATGTGAGGATGAGATCTTGAATTTTCGTGGGCACTTATGGGTGTTAATTGACATACACGAGGAGAAGATATAGGATTTTCATTCCTCAATTTGGGAAGATCATCTTGGGGTCACCAAGATGTGTTGAGATCTACACCGTCAGTATTAGTGGCCTGGTATAAAGAGAGATGTTTCCGGTTTTTTGATGAGGTGTTACACTTTTCAGTAGGTGATGGTGGTGCATCAGTGAGGAGAAAGGATTTTTACAGAAGTTACCCATTCCTAAGTGGAAGTGGAATGATATCGCGATGAATTTTGTGACAGGGTTACCCCGATCGTCTTGAGGGAATGATGCAGATTGGGTTGTCATTGATAGACTCATGAAGGTTTCTCACTTCTTACTGATCAAGGATACCTTCAGTGCTGATGAGCTATGAAGGTTGTACATCTACATGGGTTTCCACACTCTATCGTTCCAGATAGGGATTCCCATTTTACTTCTTTGGTTTGGCAGGGACTACAGAGGGATTTGGGAACACAGGTACTTCTGAGTACTCCTTACCATACCCAAATAGATGGCCGGTTCGAGTATATGATTTAGGTGCTGAAGGACATGCTTTGAGCATGAGTCCTGGATTTTGGAGCTTCTTGGGATAAGCACATACCTATGTTGAATTTTTCTTACAATAATAGTTTTCAAGAAACTATTCAGATGGCACCTTATGAATATTTTTATAGTAGAACATGCCGATCACCCCTATGTTGGCAAGAAGCAGGAGAGGTAGCTATGCTGGGACAGTCACAACCCATCCTTGGGGCCCGTGCCGTGACTACCCCAAGCCCGCCTCCCATAGGCTAGGGGATGGCGACTAGAACCAAAGGCGTAAATCCCGATAAAAGGGGATGCAATGCCTTTATATAAGAAAAAAACACCATAGAGTACACAAGATGAAGTAAAAACTAAGTAAAATGAGTACAAAAGTAAGTGCTGGAAAGTAAATGGGCCATAATACAGACCCAACTGAAAGTAAAGTACAACTGAAAGGAATGAAAAGCAGCAGAAGGTAAAACAGCAACACCAAGTCGTCCTCTGGAAATCCCACCTAAAGGGTGGGTATAGATAGTCTCCTCAACTCCTTGGTCTGACCGTCCACTCCGTGTACATCCCGCCAAGTGGTCCACCTCAGGGTACCGTCCAGCTCCACCATCCCCTCCACCTCGATCAGTGATATATGTCATCAGCATCCAACACAAAGTAGTGCGGGCATAGCCCGTGTAGGGGCGAGTATACAATACTCAGTAGGGACCCCGAGACCCCCGAAGGTCTCTTAGAATCCACGAAGGATAAACCACAAAGGAAAGATACAATCACGAAGCATCAATAACACTACTTAGATATATGACCATACATATACCTAAGTCATCAGTTACAGTTTGGCTCCAGCTCCTGAGCACCACACAGTCCACAAAGGAAAGCACAACCCAGTCCACAAAGGATAGCTCAACACAGTCCACACAAGAAAAACACAACCCAGTCCACAAAGGGAAGCAAGTCAATTACATCGATGATAAGATTGATAATCAAGACTCATCTCACATTGTTATACACTTCATAAGGAGATAGAGATGATCATATCTAGCCACTGTTTAATCTATTCTGTCAGACCCACATAGGATACAAGACCAGCTAAGCTGTCGGACCCACAAAGGATACAAGAGCAACTACTCTGCCGGACCCATATAGGATACAAGTACAGAGTCAAATACTGCCGGACCCACATAGGATAAAAGAACAGTAGTCATCGCCATCGAACCCACGGAGGATCCCAGTACGATCTTCGTCACTGCCGAACCCATGGAGGATCCAAGTATAGTCGTCCTCACTGCCGAAGCCACAGAGGATCCAAGTGCAGTCGTCATTGTCGCAGTCGCAGCCAGCTCTAGGGTTCCCGCACACAGCATGCTCGATTTCGGGAGGGTCCTCTCCACGAGCCAAGGGGGGTCGATACATCAACTTCCACAAAGTCCATAGTTTATGTATTACAATGTTCCGTCTCGTCAATAGGAACTCAACACGATAGATGACGCGTCAATCGGACGCCCGATCTGAGAGAAATTGGTTTTTCCGTCCCAGGGGCCTGGTTGGTTTTTATGTTAAAACCAACCCGACCGTACTCCAGGTGCGTCCAAACTTCGAGCGGAGTAATCCAAAAGAACCGTCTCACAAAGAGGAAACCAACAAAATCGACGGCATGTCAATCAGACGTCCGGAGCTCGAGTTATACGCGTTTCCGCTCCGAGGGCCCGGTTGGTTTCGAGTTCGAACCAACCCGACCATACTCAAGGTTCTCAAAAACCTTAATTGTAGCATACCAAAACGACATTCTCGATCCAAGGATCCCAACACAACTGACGGTGCATCGATCGGAGGTCTATAGCTCATGTTATGGGAAAAAGACTGAAAACAGTCCGAAGTGGGCGGGACTCAGCCCGGCCCAGCCCGACCCAACCCCCCTTAGGTCGACCCGACCCGGGTCCGGGTCCGGCCCGGCGGGGCACGGCCCGGCCCGGTCTGCGCGACCTGCCCCGGCCCAACCGGGGGCGCGCGCTAGCTCTGCCAGCAGGCCGAGCAGGGGGGGGGGGGGGACGCGGTCCCCCCCTCCTTTGCGCTCCCCAGACGCGGAGGCCACCGCGTCCTCCTCAGGATCCCGCACGGCCGCGCCAGTGACCCGCATCGTCGGAAATTTCCGCGGGCCACCGGAGTCGTTCCGGTGGCCCGTTCTTGCTTCCGTCTGCGGCTACGGTCGTCTCGGGACCCGCTCTTCACTACGACAGCCTTCAAACACCATTGCGGTCTCATTCCATCATCGCCCAACATTTCGCGCATCAAGAATAGAAAAATGGTTGGTTTGTACTTGTTCGTTTGTCCACACCCACCGCGTTAGTGGTTTGAAACAACTCCCAATAATTTCCCCACAAATAATAATCCCCAACAGACAAATAATCGTTCATGGATCAACTTGATAATGAGTTGATCCATGTTCATGTTTTAGAGGAAAACTAACATGGGAGTATTATCATTCTAAAAAAATAAAAATAAACCCCTAACTCTGAGTGGTTCGATGACGCATGTTTGTCCTCAAGGGGGATTAAGGAGTCGGCGTCGCTTTCCAGCTCCGATATTTGAAAGGCGTCGAAGAAGAAGAGGTTTTGTCGGAGTTATTCGTTCTTCGCTGGGGAGGAAGTCCATCATAGGTTCTCTAGAGAATCCATTAATTTCTTTTCCTCCATATTCTTGATGTGCCAAAATATATAAAGGAGCACGTCACAGTGTTTCCATAATGGTGTCATTAAAGCGTCATTACGATATGAGTTTAATGATCCATTAATGAGCCTCATTGATGTGCATTATCACCGCTCTGTCGCCGCCCCGCCACCCAAAAAAATGGAGAAGGAGAAATAAATAAAATAATTCATTTAAATTATTTTATTATTTTTCACGAAAGGTCCGGAAAATAAGTTTTTTTCTCAGCCCTTTCCGGCTGAAGTTAAGCTTCGCCTAAGCGAATCCCAGCACTTCAAATTCATCGGTTCCCTCAGATTTTAATTCCGAGCATTGGTTCAAAAGTTAGAAAAACCCGCTCGTTCATTCACTGAACGTACCTGAGAAAAACATCAAAAATTTATTCCGGGCACACCATGCCTCGGAATCAAGCGCCGCCAGAAACTGCGTACTCATAAAATTCCAAAGTATTTTAAGAAAAAATTTCCTTGAAATTTATGGGTCTTTACATTACTCTCACCTCAGGGATTTACGTCCTCGTAAATCTACATCATAAACTTGGGGAACAAATGTGGGTACTGAGCACGCATCTGAGCCTGTCGCTCCCAAGTGCTCTCTTGGAGGTTCCTGTGCTGCCACTTGATGCACACTAGAGGAATCGGCCATCCACGTAGGACCCGCTCCTGTCGATCCTCGATCTCCACCGGGACCTCCGCAAAAGTCGCCCCGTCATCGAAGTCCATCTCCCCATGATCGATGATAAGCATCAGGTTGTGCACGTATCTCCTTATCTGAGATACGCGGAAGACGTCGTGCACCCGGTGCAACTGAGGTGGAAGAGCTAGGTGATAGGCCACCTCACCTATGCTGCTGAGAACCTGGAATGGTCCGATGAATTGCAGAGATAACTTGCCGCCCCGACCAAATCTTCGTAATCCACGTCGAGGTGAGACCCGTAAGAAAACATGGTCGCCATCCTCAAACTCCAGTGGTCTCTGCCTCATATCAGCATAAGACTTCTGTCGGCTCTGAGTAGTCCTCATCCGCTCCTGAATGATTTTCACCTTCTCTATCATAGCCTGAACCATCTCGGGTCCCACGAGAGCTGACTCCCCAGGGTCAGTCCAGCATAGAGGTGATCTGGAAGTTCGGCCGTACAGTGCCTCGTAAGGTGACATTTCGATGGTGGAGTGGTAGCTATTGTTGTACGCAAACTCCATCAAGGGTAGGTGATCCTCCCAACTATGACCAAAGTCAAGGACACATGCACTGAGCATGTCCTCGAGTTTCTGAATGGTCATCTCTGTATAGACATCTGTCTGTGGGTGAAAGGCTGTGCTCAAGCGTAGCTGCGACCCAAAGTCCTCCTGCAACCCCTTCCAAAGCTGGGAAGTAAAGAGAGCATCTCGATCAGAGATGATAGACTATGACACACCATGAAGCCGTACGATCTCTTGATCATAGAGGTGTCCCAAGCTCTCCACTGAGCCCTGCTCTCTGATAGGTAAGAAGTGGGACGACTTGGTGAGTCGGTATACAATCACCCAAATGGAGTCGTGTCCTCTAGAAGTACGTGGAAGCCCCGTCACTAAATCCATGGATATCCCGTCCCACTTCCACTTCGGGACCTCTAAGGGATGTACCAAGACTACAGGTACCTGGTTCTCTGCCTTCACTTGCTGACAAGTGAGGCATCGAGTAACGAATCCTACAAAAAACTTCTTCATACCCGACCAACAGTACTGTCATCTTAAATCCTGATACATCTTCTCTACTCCAGGATGTACCGTTAGAGGGAAAGTGTGGAACTCTATCAGCACCTCCTCCTGTAGTATATATGGTACCATGGTATATTCCCTTAAAAGGATGACGTGGTCTCCTCCGACAAAAAATCCACCAGGTTCCTGTCCTAAGGATATCTGTGCACATCGTGTCTCACAGGTCACGTCCCCACATTGTGCCTCTCTGACCCGCTGAAGTAGTGGAGGAGTGACTGTGAGGGACTGAAGATAGGATGCCCCATCACTATCCACGGAGGATATCTGCAAAGCGGCTACCTGCTCCGTCATCTCTCCAAGTAGCCTAATGCCTGATCTCCTGCTGAGAGCATCAGCCACAACGTTCCCCTTCCTAGAAGTATATAAAATCTAAAATTCATAATCCTGGAGGAACTCGATCCATCGTCGCTGTCTTAGGTTCAGGTCCTTTTGCGAGAAGATGTACCTGAGACTCTGGTGGTCAGAGTAGAATGTAAAGTGCTCTCCCATCAGATAGTGTCGCCACATCTTTAGGGTGAAGACCACTACTTCTAACTCCAGGTCATGGGTGGCATAATTTTTCTCGTGCAGACTCAACTGCTATGAACTGTAAGTGATCACTGCTCGCTCTTGCATCAAGACTCACCTGAGTCCGGTCCCTGTTGCGTCTTAATAAACTACGTACGCTACGCCCTCCTCCGGCAGCCTCAAGGTGGGAGCACTGGTCAATCTCCTCCTCAGCTCCTGGAAGCTCTGCTGACATCTGTCTAACCACACGAAGTGTTTCCCCTTCTTCGTCAAAGCTGAATGCGGTGCTGTAACTCTGGAGAAGTCTGGCACCAATCTCTAATAGTAACCAGCCAGACCTAGGAAACTCCACACCTCCGTCACACTCCTGGGTTTCTCCCAAGAAATTACCACCTCGACCTTCACGGGATCCACTGCAACTCCAACCTCAGAGATGACGTGCCCCAATAAGTGGACCTCTCGAAGCCAGAACTGAAACATCGAGAGCTTACCATAAAGCTGGTGCTCTTGGAGTTTATCCAGTACAACCTGTAAGTGGTAGGTGTGCTCCTCCTCAGTCGTCGAGTAAATCAGTATGTCTTCAATGAAGACTTTGAAAAACTGATCGAGGTAGGGCTGGAAGATCCTGTTCATGATACTCATGAACACTACTGGAGAGTTGTTCATACCGAAGGGCATGACCAAGAACTCATAGTGGCCGTACTGACACTTGAAGGCCATCTTCTGCACATCCTCATCCCGAACTCGGAGCTGAGGATAGCCTGACCTGAGGTCTATCTTTAAGAACCAATGTGTTCCCTTGAGCTGATCAAAGAGGTCATCAATCCTCAGAAGTTGATACTTGTTCCTCACAGTCACCTCGTTCAGGTGACGGTTATCGACACACAGTCGCAGGCCCCCATCCGCCTTCTTGGCGAAAAGGACCGGGGAAGCCCAGGGTGAAACACTAGGTCAGATGAAACCTTTCCCCTATAAGACCTCCAACTGTACCCGCAGCTCACGAAGCTCGGCGGGAGCCATCCGATACGCTGGGGTGGATATCGGTGATGTCCCGGGGGTACAGGTCTATGTAGAAATATACCTCCTTGTGAGGAGGTAGTCCAGGAACATCGTCAGGAAAAACGTCTGCATACTAGTCCACCACTACAGGAAAAATCGGACTCCACACGTCGACTGCCCCGAGGATGAGACTAGCCAACTGATGTGTGATCGACTGCCCTCTCCTCTGCGTGAGTCCATCCAATGCTGCGAAGGTTACCTTCTCGCCGGTGAAGGTGAACCTGGTCCCATCCGTGTGGACACACCAAACCTTGTGCCTAATACAGTCAATCTGGGCATGGACTGCAGATAACCAGTCCATACCCAAGATGACGTCGTAAGGCCGCGACGATGATACAAGAAGATCCAACCCGAAGCTCTCGCCTCCTAGAGTAAGCTCACACTACCAGAACCTGTGCGTAATCATTGAGTTTGCTCTCGTAGGAGTCTCTTGCCACAAGGATCGATCCAACGGCTCCGTAGGAATCTCCGAGCTCCGAACAAGGCTAGTGGCAATGAAAGAATGACTCACACCTGTGTCTATAATAACTGCAGCAAGGGTGGAGTAGACACAGATAATACCTCTAATCATCTCGGGTGCGCCGTGGTCGTAAGACTCTCCTGCCTGGAGTTGAGCCTGGCTCTACCCACCATCTCCCTATGGTTGGGGTGGACCTCCTTGGGGTGGTGGTGGTAGAGCCTCGAAGCATCATCCACCACCCGCTACTTGGAAAGATCCTCTGACTCGCCCGCCTACTCCATATAGACCACCACGGTCGAGCCTTAGCCTCTGCCTTGGAGGTCCCTCCACTGTCTGCTACTCTTCTACATGGCAGGTCGGGCAGTCACGAGCCATGTGGCCCTGCCCGCTGCATGCATAGCACTGTCTGCTCATCAAAAGGTGGGCTCTATGTCATGTGCCCTGCACATCCAAACCCGTGTCCTAAGGTCGCCCACCAGACGGCCTGGTCTGCTTGGACCCCTGCATCATCTGTCAACCGCCAGATGCAGAAGTCTCCGCTCCGTGCCGTCCTGTGGTTGGTCTCGCTGCAGATGGCTGTTCGATGAGAAATCTCTCCACTAGTAGGGATCGCTTCAGCACCCTCTCCTGGGTCGGGATGCTGAGTAGAATCGGCGAAGCTCTGATATCATGCCTCAGCCCCTTCTCAAAGGTCTAGGCCCGGAATAATGGGTCCCATACCATTTCTGTGGAGTAGCGCGAGAGGTCGGTAAATCTTTCCGTGTACTGAGCTATTGACATGCTGCCCTGCTACAGCTATAGTGACTCCTCGATGTGCACCGCACGGAGGGTGGCCGGAACGAACTCCGAGCGAAAGAGGCTCTCGAAGTCCTTCCAAAGAAGAGATGCCTCATCGTGCACCTGGACCAACAGGCTCCACCATCTACCTTCTGCTGCATGCAGGAGACTCGCGACAATGATCACCATGAGGTCTGCTGGCATCCCTACCAACCTAAAGACTCTGACGACAGTCACCAGCCAATCCGCGGCTGCCTGAGGATCCGTCTCTCCGTGGAACCTAGGTGGCCTTTACCTCTGAAACTTGTGCAATGCACTCAGGCGGCATTCCCTCCCCACCTCTAGGGCGGGTGGCATCAGTGGCTCGGCGGGTAGAGGTACCGCCGGTGCCTCTGCAGTAATAGGGCCCTGCAGCGAGGCCTCATCGCTCGGTGGGCTGTCAGCTCGCACAAAGCTCGGAACCCTAGTTGGTGGCCATCGTGGGGTCATCCTGAAAAGAAACAGGTGTTCCACGGTTAATACAGTATACCTGGTGAGCTAACACAAAGTAATCACAAATAAAACTTTTGAAACACACATGCAATCAATGTTTTCGTGTACTGAGTCGGAAATCAGAAGTCAGTGTCCTGGTGTATGGATACGTCTGCTGCCGCACCAACACTAGACTCCCTGGACTGATAACCACACTCATTACTCTAAACATTAGTGCCTCACAGAGAAGAAATCATCAGAGTCCTAAGTTTTGCGGTAGAACTGACTCCTCTGATACCAATTTTTCACGACCCGTCCTCGGGGCCCGTGCCGTGTGTAACACCCTGAGATTTTATGAAAAATATTCTTTTTTAATATCATTAATGTCTTGTGTTGTACGCTACACAAAAAGGAGCTTTCACAACACGCATCCTTGACTTGCCTTGCATTACACGCAATCGCGACCTTCCTCGATAGCGTGTGTAGTACGCAATACCGAGTTTCACTAAACAACGATATGCTATTAAAATATTATTAAAACAAGCCGTTATGAATAGTAATAACAACTTTTTGAAATTTTTTAAATTCTATGTTTCAAAATGGAATTCATTTTTGGATTCTTAATATCGAAATTATCTTAGGGTGAAATTTTGGTACTTTTCGGATAACTTTCATTTTCTGATGAATAGTGAAAATTATGAAATTTTAATTAAAAACAACGTTTTTAATCGTAATAATTAATAGTGATAAATTATTAATTTTAGTGGTTTCAAAGTTTATTTAGAATATATTTTTACAATTTAATACAATGTTTGTTATTGGATCTAATTTCACATTTACACCAGACGTAAACAACTGTCAATCTTTTGATAGTTATTATCTCTTAAGAACAAGCTATTTGTTTTGACGACGGGAATTAATTTTTAAATTAATTAATGAAACTGATATGTTTTGAATTTGGTAAAATAGACATCATTTTTGAATTTATAATATCAAATATAGCTTAGGCCTAATTTTTGGTATTTTTCTAGAAACTTTCATTTTTTGATGAATAGTGAAACCACTAAGTTGTAGTTAAAAAAATGAATTTTTCATAAAACTTAATTTCACCACTTCTGTGAGTGGAATTTAAAAAATCCGAGAGACACGGTTAATGTCAGTAAGTAAAATGTGGTTCAATGAGATGAAAATAATTTTTGGTGAATAGTAACTTTTTACTTTTTTTTACCACGGTTAAAAGTAAATAGGGTAATTAAGGGTAAAAATGATATTATTATTACCCTAACACATGTCCTAATTCTATTGGATAAGTTTAATTCTACCAAAAACAATCTAAGAAATAAAATATGACCATTTAGGCCCACTTGGATTAGATTAGGACATTTATTATTAATTTATTTAAAGAAGGGTTAAAATAGTTAAAATCAAAGTTTAATAACTATATCATTTTTAATATAGGGTTATACATAAGATAAATATGACTATAAATATTCATTAGAAAGATAAAGAGATTTCCTACATAATGGTATTTTATTTGTAATTTTTAGACATTAAATAATTTAATTTATTTATTACACAAAGATGATGCAGTAATTATCATATTAATGAAATGTTGACATAATTGATGTTATAAAGACCAAAATAAATGTAATTTGAGACTTTTTATGAATTCCACTAATTTTATAGGTTAATATGAAATGTTAGTATTTATTTAATTAACCTTTTTAGAACTAATAATTCTGTTATGATTTTCACAAAAATCAATTACAAAATAGTGTCAAAATTGACATAAAATAGTTTTTAAAACAAATATTATATTATTAATTGTTATTTTATTCCTAAAAATATAAGGTTCGGCCAAATGACTTAGATAAGGTTATATATATTAATAATAATCAACTTGGGATTAGTTTGGCTTCTTATAGTAAGTTTATTAACCTTATAGTATAAGAACACAAGAAGACACGGTAAAAGTAAAATTATTTTACTTAATGTTAAATCTATATGATAAGGTTAAAATAGGAACCTAAACTTGTCAAAATTCTATTTTATGAGAGGATTTCGACCCATACCCACCTTATCTTAGAAATAACTCAATTTGGAGCTATTTAAAACCGAATTTGGCTTTACAATAAAATAATATTTTTAGTTTTTCCAAAGGAGCCCCTCTCCTCCCTTATAAAAGGGCACCTCCTCCCTATCTTCCTCACACCACTTTTAGCCTTCAAGCTCGGCCAACCCCTGCCAAATTACCTTATCCACTTCCCTAGAAACATCCTATAGGTTCTGGTATTCCTCAAAGACCAATTTTTGTGCCCTAAAAGGAGATCTCAAAGAGGCGCTTCAAAGAAGAGGTAATGTCCGTTACTGATTCTTTCATCTTTATTTCTTCTTCCACTTCTTATTCTTAGGATGTTTCATTATGAAGTAATAACATCAGTATCACTTATATACTGATATGTTATTATAATTATGAAACAACCTTATTTCACCATCTATCTATCCTACGGAAAATGAAATCACCGCGTGTGCATACGTACGAAATACCGTCTCCACGCCGTGGTGTAATCTATTTTCCACCACCAACTTACTTGGATGGGTATAATGGTGTACATAATAACTATATATGATTATTGTAAAGTGATATTGATTCTGAAATAGTATTCATACACTCCAATACAATTCCACGATCATGATAACGATATCATCGCTCGTGCGTACGTACGGACTACCGTCTCCACGATGCGATGAGATTCATTCTCCACGTTAACCATTCATGAATGATTATAAAGTATATATAATAATTAATAATGAAATATATGACATAATAATGATTCTGGATTTATGTGTATATATATGTATGTCATCTACTTAATTCCATTCAACTCAATAAGGAAAAGAAAACAGCGTTCATGCGTACGTATGGTCTACCGTCTCCATGAACGGTGTATTTCTTTCCATTTAATGATCTATTATATTATGAATATATATTATATATAAATCATTTTTTATATTCTGGAATTAAGTAATCATGATCTAAGTAATCATATGAATAATTACAAGTCAAAACACAGACGACAAATAAAACGATTTTACCCAAAACGCTCTTTAACATGGAATTTACAAAAGAAAGGGTAATATAAAGCCATAAGTGAACCATATATGATATCATAACAATGAGTATGATTCTGGAATAAGTCAATGACATTATTTAAATCATTATATAGGAGGTTCGTACACTTACGAGGCAAATCGGACCTAAGGTAAGGGAAATATCACAATCTCATTTTTATCCGAGATTGTTTATAATTTAGTATTTACTGGGGTGTATTTTATCATCCAAATCCATGTTTCCTAAATATGTAATATTTATACCCTTCTACAATAGTTTATATCCAATTTTACTCTTCGGTGAGTTTTTAGTAGAAGATGTGAAAGGAATCTTTGGTCTTTTTTCATACGAGGTGCTTTTTACTTTTCCGACAAAAGTACGAGAAGAATGTTTTCTTATACGTCATGAATGGATTTTTAAAACAATATTTCCAAGAATATTCCTTTACAAGTTTTCAAGTTTATTTTTAATCAACTTGTTTTAGTTTATAATTTTATGACATATTAAGAAAGGGAAAGTGTTTTTGAAGTAGAAAAGATATTTTCCTCAAGAATGGAGTTCAAGTGTTTTATCAAAATTATTTTCCATCTAAGATAATATAGGGTTCTGTTTATATCCATATTATTACATGGATTTGATTATGTTGTGATGGAAATATTTTTATTAATTCCTTTATCTTATATGAATTGTTTTATGATGTCATGTTGTTTAAGAATCCCATTTTTACTACTTGGGTTATGCAATGATGTATGATTTATGATTTTGTGGCACACATAAGAATGGTATCATTATGATATGGGTGGGACCTATATCTCACTCCAATGCATTGGGTAAAGATTTTATATCTCATGAGATAGACATGGCTGGAATTGTAGGTTATACCGGTTCAGTGAAACAGGACTGAAACGAGGAGTGAACTCCGTTCAGAAAGGGACTTTGTCCACTAAGATAGTCTTGGAAATGAGTCTTGAATAATAAAAAATGATTCTCTATGATTATGTGTGTATGCCACAAAGTTTCATGTTTTAAGTTATGATTATTGGGATTACATTTCACTACTATGATTTATCCCATGTTATGAAATTATGATCTCTTTTGCAGGTTAAGATTTCCAAAAGATATGTTCTTATGAATATGATGTGATTGATATTTATTTTGTTTACCCTGAATGAGAATTTGAGCTCACCCTTTTATGTTTTCTTTTCCCGAGGATATAAAGAAAGGTTTTAGGTAAGAAAAAAAGGGAAGATCTTTATGGGAGATGTTGAAGATCTTTCACCATGATTAGATGATTACATTCCGAGTTTCCAAAGACACTAAACTATTACGGTCCTTGTGTGTGTGTTTTTGTTATGTACTAAGTATTCCGCAAAAGTAATGTAATGTCCATGTACGTCAAGCTTCGGGTATCTACAGTTGGTATCAGAGGAAAGGTTTAGTAAAACTTTGGAAACTAGGATGCGAAAACATTAGTGAGATCCCTAGAGATATTTCTAATGTATGTCTAGGGATGTCCCTAAGGATAAGTATACGTATAGGATATAATCCTAGAACTATGATAACGATCTTAGAATTTAGAATAAGATGTTAGATATTGAAGGTACTCCCCCTTTATTATATTTTTTCCCTAGCGTGATTTTTACCTCTCACACTATTCTTTTTGGGTTTTAGACGATGGCTGGAACCCGAAGGAACCGTGTTGATCAATGTAATGAACAATGCAATGATTGTCCTCCTGAACAAACAAATGTTATGGGAGATGGAGTTCCAAATCTTATTGCTATACTTACACAAGCTATGAATCATTCTGGACTTCCAAATGAGCAGAGAAGGGAACAAAATTCTATTGAGTCCTTCATGAGGCAACATCCACCTTCTTTCAGTGGGTCTTCTGATCCACTTGTTGCTGAACAATGGATCAGTACCACTGAAAAGATATTTTCAGTTCTTCAATGTTCTAAAAATGATAATGTCATCTTAGCAGTATATCGTTTGGAAGGTGAAGGTGATCAATGGTGGAATATTATCAAAAATATGAGGCAAAGAGATGAAATTGAGTCCATGGAATGGGACGAGTTCAAGAAATTATTTTTCAATAAGTACTTCCCTCGTATTCTTCGAACAAAGATGGAGAATGAGTTTCTTGAACTAAAGCAAAAGGATGATGAATATGTTGGTATATAAGAAGCAAATTTTACAGGGCTTGCAAGGTATGCATATGGATTTATCATGCAACCTGAAAGTAAAGTTGATCGATTCTTCAGTGGCTTAAAACAAAATCTTCGAAGGGAATTAGCTATAAGAGACTTCAGTAGCTGTGAAGAAATTGTGCGTTGTGCTATCAAGGTAGAAATGGAAGTTGGTGTTACTTATCCATCTCATAGTTTTGAAAAGAAACGAAATATGGAGTTCAAGGAGAAATCTCAGAATAATGGCGAAAAGAAGATGAATGTTTCCTTATGCTCAAAGTGTGGAAAGAAGCATGGTGGAGATTGTCTTAAAGGGACAAGTAAATGTTTCAAATGTGGAAAGGAAGGTCATCTGGCATTTGAATGCCGCAATGATGGGAAGAAGATTACTAATGATGCAAACAAAGGAAGGGATACACAGAATGAACCTAATACACTTCAATGCTTCAAGTGCAAGGAAATGGGGAATTATGCTAATAAATGCCCTAATCCAAGGGTTAGTGATGATCGACATGAGAAACCACATAAGGCAAAGGAAAAATGGAAGTCACATGCGATCACTATTGGCGATGTTGAATATGAAAAAAATGTGGTGGAATGATTAAGTGTTTATGTAATGGGATTCCAGAATAATGTTGTATATAGTATCGTGGAATATTGGAATATTTATGTATTGCTCTATTGGGGTTTTCAATAATTTTATGGCATCAGTAACCATGAAAAGTGATTGAAATATTTTTGGAAAGCAGATGATATGCACATAATGAAGGGATAAAGAGAATCTAATATGTTTGATAGTATTCATGAGCTCATGATTGATATAAGAACTAAGTGATATCATGGTTTGAGTATATAGAATTTTGAGGATTTTGGTATGTAGAAAGAGTTAACTTTTGACTGCATTCATGTTTTCACTAAGGTTCAATGGGTATTCATTCTTCAAGATAATACATGATTAAGGTATTCACATATTTGTAATTTGACCAACAAGATATATCTTATTATATATGGGGGATAAACGATGGAATTCACGTGATCATTTTATTTATACTATGAGCTTGGACTGAAGTATTTTAGATAAGCCTAAAGATTGGAATGGATTATGTTGGACATAAGTTAGTATTTGTTAAGGATAAAACTTTTTTTTGATATTGTTGATGAGATGTTATAGTAGTATAGCTTTAGAAAAAGGACAACCTGCAGGATGGGCGGCAACCCATCGCGTCGGACAAGGCTATGGGAATCGAACCCACAACCGAAGTGCGACTGGCCTTTATCGCCTACCACTTGCCTACAAAAAGTCCTTGTTTAGTAGAAACTAGTTTTATTATATTAAGCAGTATAATATAAGAAGTATAAGTCCATTTTAGGAACCATATATGATTAATATCACTATAGATGGACTTACGTATTTTTTTTGATAACTTTTCTAACCTTTTGTTTGAGACAGATGGAATGACCCCTCATTCTATCACATGATCTGCTAACACATCACGAATAAAAAATTCAACTTCATTTCTTTATGAGATGAAGTTGAAATTGTTCAAAGAACGACAAATGGTGAGACTATACCAAAATCATGAAAGTATTTCTTCTAATTCCAATTTCATCAACTTTAGGGAAATGATCTTGAAAACCAAAAATGTTGTCCTAGTGCTCTTATATCTGATGAATTAGATTGTACCTTAGATCGTCACAAATTTATGGCTTTGTGATTGCTGGCTTTTCCATAGCCATGTTCTCTACCACTCACCATCAGAACATGATGGTTAGATTTCTCTTCCATATCCATATTTTCACCTATGTAGAAACCTAGTGTTTAGTTTATTTGGGTAACCTTTACGTCTCATGATTTTGTTTTTAAATATTGGTTTTGTTATTACTTTTTACGATGTGGGTTTCTATTAAAGAAACTTTCGAGTAGTAAACCATTTATAACCCCGACGAATTTCGAGGGCGAAATTCATTTTAAGGGGGGTAGAATGTAACACCCCGAGAATTTATGAAAAATATTCTTTTTAATTTCATTAATGTCTTGTGTTGTATGCTACACCAAAACGAGCTTGCACAACACGCATCCTTGACTTTCCATGCATTACACGCAATCACAACCTTCCTCAATAGCGTGTGTAGTACACAATACCGAGTTTCACTAAACAACGATATGCTATTAAAATATTATTAAAACTAGCCGTTATGAATAGTAATAACCACTTTTTGAAATTTTTTAAATTTTATTTTTCAAAATGGAATTCATTTTTGGATTATTAATATTGAAATTAGCTTAGGGTGAAATTTTGGTACTTTTCGGATAACTTTCATTTTCTGATGAATAATGAAAATTACGAAATTTTAATTAAAAACAACCTTTTTAATCAAAATAATTAATAGTGATAAATTATTAATTTGAGTGGTTTTAAAGTATATTTAGAATAAATTTTTACAATTTAATACAATGTTGGTTATTGGATGTAATTTCACATTTAAACCAGACATAAACAACTGTCAATCTTTTGATAGTTATTATCTCTTAAGAACAAACTATTTGTTTTGACGACGAGAATTAATTTTTAAATTAATTAATGCAACTGATATGTTTTTAATTTGGTGAAATAGACACCATTTTTGAATTTATAATATCAAATATAGCTTAGGCCTAATTTTTGGTATTTTTCTGGAAACATTCATTTTTTGATGAATAGTGAAACCACTAAGTGGTAGTTAAAAAAAATGAATTTTTCATAAAACTTAATTTTACCACTTCTGTGAGTGGAATTTCAAAAATCTGAGAGACATGGTGAATTTCAGTTAGTAAAATGTGGTTCAATGAGATGAAAATAATTTTTGGTGAATAGTAACTTTTTACTTTTTTTTACCATGGTTAAAAGTAAATAGGGTAATTAAGGGTAAAAATGATATTATTATTACCCTAACACATGTCCTAATTCTATTGTATAAGTGTAATTCGACCCAAAACAACCTTAGGAATAAAATATGACCATTTAGGCCCACTTGGATTAGATTAGGACATTTATTATTAATTCATTTAAAGAAGGGTTAAAATAGTTAAAATCAAAGTTTAATAAGTATATCATTTTTAATATAGGGTTATACATAAGATAAATTCGACTATAAATATTCATTAGAAAGATAAAAATATATCCTACATAATGGTATTTTATTTGTAATTTTTATACATTAAATAATTTAATTTATTTATGACACAACGATGATGCAGTAATTATCTTATTAATGAAATATTGACATAATTGATGTTATAAATACCAAAATAAATATAATTTGAGTCTTTTTATGAATTAAAATACTTCTTTAGGTTAATATGACATGTTATTATTTAGTTAATTAACTCTTTTCGAAATAATCATCCTATTATGATTTTCAGAAAAATCAATTACAAAATAGTGTCAAAATTGACATAAAATAGTTTTTAAAACAAATATTATATTATTAATTGTTATTTTATTCCTAAAAATCTAAGGTTCGGCAAAAGTACTTAGATAAGGTTATATATATTAATAATAAACAACTTGGGGTTCGTTTGGCTTCTTATATTATGTTTATTAACCTTATAGTATAAGAACACAAGAAGACACAGTAAAAGTAAACTTATTTTACTTAATGTTAAATCTAAATGATAAGGTTAAAATAGGAACCTAAACTTGTCTAAATTCTATTGGATGAGAGGCTTTAGACCCATACCCACCTTATATTCTAAATAACTCAATTTTTAGCTATTTAAAACCGAATTTGGCTTTATAATAAAATAATATTTTTAGTTTTTCTAAAGGAGCCCCTCTCCTCCCTTATAAAAGGGAACCTCCTCCATCTCTTCCTCACACCACTTTGAGCCTTCATGCTCGGCCAAACCATTCCAAATTACCTTCTCCACTTCCCTAGAAACATCCTAGAGGTTCTGGTCTTCCTCAAAGGCCAATTTTAGTGCCCTAAAAGGAGATCTCAAAGAGGCGCTTCAAAGAAGAGGTAATGTCTGTTACCGGTTCTTTCATCTTTATTTCTTCTTCCACTTCTTATTATTAGGTTGTTTCATTATGAAGTAATAAAATCAGTATAACTTATATACTGATATGTTATTATAATTATGAAACAGCGTTATTTCACCATCTATCCATCCTACGGAAAATGAAATCACCGCGCGTGCGTAGGTACGGAATACCGTCTCCACGCCGTGGTGTAATCTATTTTCCACCACCACCTTACTTGGATGGGTATAATGGTGTACATAAAAACTATATATTATTATTGTAAAGTGATATTGATTCTGAAATAGTATACATACAGTCCAATACAATTCTACGATCATGAGAATGATATCATCGCTTGTGCGTACGTACGGACTACCGTCTCCACGATGCGATGAGATTCATTCTCCACGTTAACCATTCATGAATGATTATAAAGTATATATAATAAGTAATAATAAAATATATGACATAATAATGATTTTGTATTTATGTGTATATATCTGTATGTCATCTACTTAATTCCATTCAACTCAATAAGGAAAAGAAAACAGCGTTCATGCGTACGTACGGTCTACCGTCTCCATGAACGGTGTATTTCTTTCCATTTACTGATCTATTATATTCTGAATATATATTATATATAAATCATGTTTTTTATTCTGGAATTAAGTAATCATGATCTAAGTAATCATATGAATAATTACAAGTCAAAAAACGGACGACAAATGAAACGATTTTACCCAAAACGCTCTTTAACATGGAATTTGCAAAAGAACGGGTAATATAAAGCCATAAGTGAACCATATATGATATCATAACAATGAGTATGATTCTGGAAAAATTCAATGACATTATTTAAATCATTATACAGGAGGTTCAGACACTTACGAGGCAAATCGGACCTAAGGTAAGGGAAATATCACAATCTTATTTTTATCCGATATTGTTTATACTTTAGTATTTACTGGGGTGTATTTTATCATACACATCCATGTTTCCTAAATATTTAATATTTATATCCTTCTACAATAGTTTATATCGAATTTTACCCTTTGGTGAGTATTTAGTAAAAGATTTGAAAGGAATATTTTGTCGTTTTTCGTACGAGGTACTTTTTGACTTTTCTGACAAAAGTACGAGAAGAATGTTTTTTTATACGGCATGATTGGAGTTTAAAACAATATTTCCAAGAATCTTCCTTTAAATGTTTTCAAGTTTATTTTTAATCAACTTCTTTTAGTTTAGAATTGTATGACATATTAAGAAAGGAAAAGTGTTTTTGAAGTAGAATGGATATTTTTCTCAAGAATGGAGTTCAAGTGTTTTATCAAAATTATTTTCCATCTAAGATAATATAGGGTTCTGTTTATATACCTATTATTACATGGATTTGATTATGTTGTGTTGGAAATATTTTTATGAATTCCTTTATCTTATATGAATTGTTTTATGATGTCATGTTGTTTAAGAATCCCATTTTTACTACATAGGTTATGCAATGATGTATGATTTATGATTTTATGGCACACATAAGAATGATATCATTATGAGATGGGTGGGACCTATATCTCCCTCCAATACATTGGGTAAAGATTTTATATCTCATGAGATAGACATGGCTGGAATGGTAGGTTATACCGGTTCAGTGAAATATGACTGAAACGAGGAGTGAACTCGGTTCAGAAAGGGACTTTGTCCACTAAGATAGTCTTGGCAATGAGACTTGACTAATAAGAAATGATTCTCTGTGATTATGTGTGTATGCCACAAAGTTTCTTGTTTTAAGTTATGATTATTGGGATTACATTTCACTACTAGATTTATCCCATGTTATGAAATTATGATCTCTTTTGTAGGTTAAGATTCAAAAAGATATGTTCATAAGAATATGATGTGATTGATATTTCTTTTGTTTACCCTTACTGAGCATTTGAGTTCACCCTTTTATGTTTTCTTTTCCCTAGGGTATAAATAAAGGTTTTAGGTAAGAAAAAAAGGGAAGATCTTTATGGGAGATGTTGAAGATCTTTCACCATGATTAGATGATTACATTCCGAGTTTCCAAAGACACTAAACTATTACGGTCCGTGTGTGTGTGTTTTTGTTATGTACTAAGTATTCCGAAAAAGTAATGTAATGTCCATGTACGTCAAGCGTCGGGTCTTTACACCGTGACTACCCCAAGCCCACCTCCCATAGGCCAGGGGCTGGCGACTAGCACCAAAGGAGTAAATCCCAATGAAAGGGGAGGAATTTCCATTATATAAGAAAACAAACACCACAGAGTACACAAGATGAAGTAAACACTAAGTAAACTGAGTACAAAAGTAAGTGCTGGAAAGTAAATGTGCCAGAATACAAACCCAAATGATAGTAAAGTACAAATAAAAGGAAAGAACAATAGAAGAAGGTAAAACAACAACACCAAGTCGTCCTCTGGAAATCCCACCTGAAGGGTGAGTACAGATAGTCTCCTCAACTCCTAGGTCCGACCTTCCGCTCCGTGTACGTCCCGCCAAGTGGTCCACCTCCGGGTACCGTCCAGCTCCACCAGCCCCCACCTTAATCAGTGTTGTCCATCTTCTATATCCAACATAACGTAGTACAGACATAGCCCGTGCAGGGGTGAGTATAAGATACATAGTAGGGACCCCGAGACCCCCGAAGATCTCTCAGAATCCACGAAGGATAAACTATAAAGGAAAGATACAATCATGAAGCATCAATAAAACTACTTAGGTATATGCCCATACATATACATAAGTCATCAGTTACAGTTTGGCTCCAGCTCCCGAGCACCACGCAGTCCACAAAGGAAAGCACAACCCAATCCACAAAGGATAGCTCAACACAGTCCACACAGGAAAAACACAACCCAGTCCACAAAGTGAAGCAAGTCAATCACATCGATGATAAGATTGAGAACCAAGACTCAGCTCAAACAGGTATACACTTCGTAAGGTGATAGAGATGATCCGATATAGCCACTGTTTCATCTAAGATGTCAGAACCACATAGGATACAAGACCAACTAAGATGTCAAACCCAAAAAGGGTACAAGACCAGCTACTCTATCGGACTCACATAGGATACAAGTAAAGAGTCAAATACTACCAGACCCACATAGGATACAATAATACTAGTCATTTTCGTCGAACCCACAGAGGATCCAAATATGGTCTTCGTCACTGCCGAACCCATGTAGGATCCAAGCACCGTCATCCTCACTTCCGAACCCACGGAGGATCCAAGTGCAGTCATCATCGTCGCAGTCATATCCAGCTCTAAGGTTCCCGCACACAGCATGCTCGATTCTGGGAGGGTCCACTCCACGAGCCAAGGGGGTTCGATACATCAAATATCACGAATTCTAGAGTTGATGTATCACAAAGTTTCGTCTCGTCAATAAGAACTCAACGCGACAGACAGCGCGTCAATCAGACGCCCGGTCTGAGAGATATAGGATTTTCTGTCCCAAGGGCCTGGTTGGTTTTTATGTTAAAACTAACCCGACCATACTCTAGCTGCATCCAAACTTAGAGCGGAGTAATCCAAAAGAACTGTCTCACAAATAGGAAACCAACAAAGTTGACGACATGTCAATCGAACGTTCAGAGCTTGAGTTATAAGCGTTTCCGCTCTGAGGGCCTTGTTGGTTTCGAGTTCGAACCAAACCGTCCGTACCCAAGGTTCTACGAAACCTTGAGTATAGTATATTGAAACTATCTTCTCGATCCAAGGATCCCAATGAAACTAACGGTGCATCGATCAGATGTCTGTAGATCATGTTATGGGAAAAAGACTGAAAACAGTCCGAAGTGGGTGGTCTGGGCCCGGCCCGGCCCGACCCAACCCCCCTGGGTCGGCCCGGTCGGGAAAGGCCCGACCCAACCCCCCTGGGTCGGCCCCGTCGGGCACGGCCCAGCCTGGATGAGCACCGACGGACCCAGCTGGGCGCAGCCTGACCCGGTCCGCGTGACCCACCCCGGCCCGACCGGGGGGGGGGGGCTGGCTTGGCCATCGGGCCGAGCAGGGTGGGGGGGACGCGGTCCCCCCTCCTTTGCGGTCCACGGACACGGCGGGCACTGCGTCCTCCTCTGGATCCCACGCGGCCGCATGATCTAGCCCCCTACTGCCACAGTGTCTCCTACCGGCAGCGTGCCGGGGCGCCGCCGCCTCCATGCGGCCAGCCGGTGCCGTCCGCCACCTCCGGACGCCGGCACCGCTGGAAATTTTTACGGGCCACCAGAGTCATTCCAGTGGTCCATTCTTTCTCCCATCTACGCCTGCGGTCGTCTCGGGACCCTCTCTTCACTGAGACGAACTTCAAACGCCGTTGCGGTCCCATTCCATCATCGCCCAGCATTCCACGCATCAAAAACAGAAAAACGGTGGGTTCAGACTTGTTCGTTTGTCCACACCCACCGTGTTAGTGGTTTGAAACAACTCCGGACAATTTCCCCACAAATAATAATCCCCAACCCACAAATAATTGTTCATGGATCAACTTGATAATGAATTGATCCACGTTCATGTTTTAGAGGAAAAAAAACATGGGTGTATTATCATTCTCAAAAAATAAATAAATAAACCCCTACCTCTTAGTGGTTCGTTGACGCGCGTTCGTCCTCAAGGGGGGTTAAGGGGTCAGCATGCCTTTTCGGCTCTGATATTAGAAAAGCATCGAAGAAGAAGTGGTTTTTTCGGTGTTCTTCATTCTTCACTGGGGTGGAAGTCCGTCAGAGGTTCTCCAGAGAATCCTCCAATTTCTTTTCCTCCATATTCTCAATGTGCCAAAATATATGAAGGAGCACGTCGCCGCATTGCCATAACAGTGTCATTAAAGTGTCATTACACTATGAGATTAATGATCCATTAATGAACCTCATTGATGTGCATCATCACCACCCTGTCGCCGCCCCGCCACCCAAAAAAAAGGAGAAGGAGAAATAAATAAAATAATTCATTTAAATTATTTTATTATTTTTCTCGAAAGGTCCAGAAAATAACTTTTTCTCTCAGCCCTTATCGGACGATGTTAAGCTTCACCTAAGAGAATCCCGGCACTGCGAATTCATTGGTGCCCTAATATTTTAATTCCAAGCAACGTTTTAAAAGTTAGAAAAACCCGCTCGTTCGTTCACTGAACGTACCCGAGCTAAACTTCGAAAATTGATTCCGGGCACACCGGGCCTTAGAATCAAGCGCCGTCAGAAATGGCGTACTCTTAAAATTCCAAAGTATTTTTAAAAAAATTTCCTTGAAATTTATGGGTCATTACAGGGACCTCTTCTTGTCTAGGAGACCACATAGAATGTGGAGTTTATTCGAAATAGGATGGCTACTGCACAGTCACATCAGAAGTCATATGCTGATATATAGAGACGACCTCTAGAGTTTGAGGTCGGGGACCAATTTTTTCCTATGTTTCCCACCGAGGTTGGGACACATGAGGATTAGGAAATAAATAAATCTTTCATCGAGATATGTTTGGAAGTTTGTGGTTTTGGAGAGAGCCGGGCCAGTTGCCTATCAGTTTTAGTTACCTCATAGGTATCAGACTATGCATGATGATTTCCACGTTTCTTAGCTACAAAGTTACTTCTCAGACCCATCTCATGTCTTTCAACCTGAGGTGGTTGAGTTAGTGGTGGATACCTCATTCGAGGAGAATCCTATCCAGATTTTTGATCGAAACACGAAGATTCTATGTGGTCGGTCTGTTCCCCTGGTATGGGTGCTATGGCAGCACGAGCATGTACATGACGAGACTTGGGAGAGGGAGACTAATTTGTTGTTGTAGTGACCAGAGCTATTTGAGGATTCTTCCGCACCACCTTCTTTGGGAAATTCAAGGATGTATTTCCTTAAGGGGTACTTTTGTAAGAACCCTCATATTCCTTTTAGGTATGGATATTGTTTTCTGGAATTTTTGAGAAAATGGGGAGTTTTTGGTAATTTAAGGAGTACAAACCGTGTCCTTAGGAGTATCCTCCATGTTTCAAGTTTCCGTGGGTGGATATGTACTAGTTGTGTAACGGATGAGTAAAAAACCATGTGGGGTGACCTAGAGACTCCCTAAAGCAGAGGCCAATTAAGGCATGTACACAATGTGCACAATAAAGGAACAAACTATGTAATTTTATTTTTATTTGTGATATCGTACTGGGAACACGTCTCACTTACAGAAACAACTTCTTCTGAACCCATCTCATCCAAAAAATGATAGAGAGAGATGATTCTCCTCTGAGCCCCTGATCGACCATCCATTCTCTGAAACAAATGCCACCGACTGCGTTGGAATCACCACTGTGAGTTCTTCCTTCTTCAAGAGTCTCTTCTCTTGATTTCTCCTATTTCATGAGATATCCTTCGTTTTGTGTTTTTGATGTTTTTTGTATATCTACAGTGTTCTAGGACAATTTGAAGGTTTAGGTTCAATTATATCGATCGTACAATTCCTAGGTAGGTGGTTTGTGCATTTTCATAGATTCTCTTTGAATTATATGTGCAAAAGTGCCCAATACCCTAGTTTAGGGTATTGTGTTTTTATGTAATTTAACCCTGTTAATGCCTGCCATGACTTGTTTGATGGATTATGGGTTTTTTATTCCAAATATGGCTGTTTACCTTGCTATGGATGCATTTCCTATGTTTTATTTAATAATGGACGTTGGGTCTAGAATTTCCTGTTAGGATGCTCTGTTTTCCATGCCTAGTGCTATTAGGATTGAGTGACATTATATGGTATTCTTGTGTTATTATTTGTAACTATTTATCCAAGTAGTATTTGGGATATACTTTGGTAGTTGAATATCATTTTTTTCATGATTTATTTACACAAGGTTGTGGGAACCTGATGTCGTAAGAACCGAGGGGGAATTGGCATTGAGGACCTCCCCAGAATGTCTGTTGTACTTTTCATGCCACGAGACCATAAGGGTGATTGACATTGAATGATCCCTTAGAGTGTTTATAGTTATCGTTAAGAGACCACATGGGCAATTGACGTTGAGTTATTCCTTAGAGAGTATGTAGTTTATCATTAAAAGACTATTGAGGGAATTTACGGTGAGTGGTTTCTCAGATATTCTTTATTTTCATGAGACCAAATGGGTTAGAATGTGTGAGCTATCACATGGGGTCTTTATATATTTAATGTAAAATGATAAGTTGAACCATAAGGGGTTAGTCTATGAGAAAATTCCCAGAGGGTTACTTGTGAATGATTGGTTGAATATTTAATAAATGTGAATGAATGTAGTTGAAACTTTAGGACTATTTACTTTTAGTACTTCCTTGTTTATTAATTTATTTTTTATATTTTCTTGTTATATATATTCACTCAAAAGTTAAGCACAGAACTTTGGGTGGTTGTCTAATGGGATTTATCTCTCACCCAATTTCACTCATGCTTTTGGGCTCAAACAGATTATATTATTGTAGGTATAGATAAGGGCAAGTTCCCTTCAACTTCAAGTAGTTGATTTCTATAGAGCTAGAGAGAATGGGACCAGGATGAGGCTTGTGATGCTGATGGATTTTTTTACTTACATTCATTTGTACTTTGTTTTTGTACTGTATTCCAGAATTGTGACTTATTTGGATACTTTCCTAGATACTTGTGACATGCATCATGATATATATATACATGTTGCAGTTGTTTATTTTCTTTTGGTCTTCCACTTTTTACTTATTATATATTATTAATTATTCTTCTATTTTTATTTTATTTCCATTCCTCTGTGTTACTCTGCCAATGAGGTGATAATTTCCCCACTATCACACCCAAATCCTTCACTGCTAGTCGGTAGCCTCTAGCATTTGAGGAAATGTGCTTGAGGCCATGTGACCAACTGGGTATGGGGAAACATTGGGAGGCACTCAAAACTAGGATGTTACACCACCTCACTTTGTTTCCTTTCCTTTCCCTGAATCAAAATAAACACAATGTTCTATGCACCATCAATGGGGTGTGCAAGGTGTGATCTAAGAGTCTCAATCAAGTCCCACCTAGTTTTTTAATAATAAGTCTCTATATAATAATCCAAGCATGTTCAATTTTAATGAAAATAATGAATTATATATAATTTACCAATTTTATTTCAAATACATGGAAAAACAATTAAATTTCCCTATTGTCCACATTTCCCAATAAAATAGGTAATCTAGTTTTTAAGAATTTCAGATATATATATCAAATATGATATGCAAGATCAAACCAATGAATTTTTCATATATCATATCAAATCCATGGAATTAAAAATAACATATTTCAAGATAAACTATCACAAACATTCATATCAAAGCACATATAACATCATTCCAAGGATATCACATTTTCAAGATAGCTAGGACACTTGAACCTAACCTAGACAATCACAAACATCAAGTATCTATATATATGTGATTAATATCATGTGTTGAGGAAGGCCCTAGAATGTGAACCTCCCCACTGGCCTGACATGTCCCTAAAAAACATCCTTAGGGTATAGAGGAACACCCCAGGAATGAAACCCCTAATAGTGGATAAGTCATATTACTACACCTTCAACCTAAGTATCCAAGGCTTCTCATGTGCCCTATTTTCCAAAACATTTCATCTAACCATTTCATCAAACTATTTCATCAAACCATACATTAAAAAAAATTTCATAAAATAATTTCACAATAATTTTAAAACACCTTCCCATTTTCAAAATACTATGGGATACCCTATGTTATAAAAAAAATTTCCACACACAAAACTCAAATATGCTAATCATGGAATTTAATTTATTAAAAAATTTATCAAAAACCAGAGCAATGAAACTCACAAAAAAAAGTTAGAGATAGAACCACCTGACTTAAAATGTGGGCCTCACATGATCACAAATGGATCCACCAATAATGAATAATACAAAGAAAACAATGGAGTCACTAGAATCAATATACATATATTTGAATTTAATCTATTTAAGAAAAGGGTTAGTGAAGAGGAAATATAAAAACATACCATAATAATGCAAACCCACCGTATTGCAACCAATAAAAGAATGATCCCCAAGGCATGATAACACAATGGATATAGAATAAATTAATAGAATTACCACCCTAGATAATGAATATGATAGTGAAATTCTACAATGCTAGCATAATTAAAGGAAATGATGAATAAGAAAGGATTAATCACCTAAAGAAATGCCGAACACAATTGTGATGATTATTCACCAAAATAATTGATCAAGAATGAATTGAGGTTCTAAAATTCACCAAATAACATCTGTAGGTTGAGAGCGATAAGGGATATAAAGAATGAAATAATAAATCCATCATTTAGCACCCTAAAATCCCAACTCGTGATGATTACATGGCATGCAATCGCATTTCTTGTCATATAAACCTTGAAGGTCAATTTTCCAAAAAAATATTCACTTTTTTATTAAAAACCCAATTTTTAACATTACATGGAATGCAAATTTAAATTTATTTTAAACTTTCACCATGTGTACTCAACTCATGATATGACATGTAAACTAGTTAAGCAACATGTTATTACCCAGTAGTCTGTAAAAACAACATGTTCTATCACAGAAACCAAAACCACCTAATGTGTTATCTGAACATGGGGAGAACCCCACTAAGACATTATAGGTTTATAATAAACTCCAATAAATTAAAAAAAATACATCTCTAAACTTTAGGTCATTTTTCTGATAAAATGATCTCTATCATCAGGAGTACTAAGATGCGCTCAAATAAATAGGAAAATGAAATAAGAGAGGAGATATACTTAAAAGATGGTAACATGATGTTAAAAACTCCCCACCATAAGAATTTATGTCCTTGATAAGTCGTGTGGAAGAATGAAGTTTGGTAAATATGGGAGTCTATTTCTACATCATCAAAGACTTGCGCTCCAAAGTCTCCTAAGAATTGGATCCATGTAGCCATAAAAATCTGACCAAAAAAATCTAATTCCCATACAATACATTCAATTGAGAGTCAACGATCTCTACTCAGTACTCTAGAAAAAAAATATCTTGGTCTAAATCAATATTCTCCCAACTCATAACATGAGAGGGATTAGGATGGTATTTCTTGAGCTATGATATATAGAAAAAATAATTTAATCTGGTCAATTGAACCAAAAATTCACAATGATAAGCAACCTACCTAAGATGCTCTGTGACCTCAAATGGTCCAATATATCTCAAAGAAAACTTTCCCTATTTTCAAAGACAATAGTGAACTAACAAAGGAGAATATTTCCAAAAAACCAAGTAACTTATGAAAAACTATAAAGGATAGTGCTACTGATCCACATAAGATTTATATAATCTTTTATTTATAACCATCTGATGTTGTATACCTTGAATCTTTGTAGATGTATCCTGAACCAAACTTGGTTCGACCAAAGAGGATTCACCCAACTCTTCCCAACAAATAATTGATCTTCATGGGAATCCATATAGATCTATGAAAGGATTAATTGTGATTGATGACTGATAAATGTTGTTATAAGAAAAATCAAGCAGTTCTAGGTGGATATCCAAATATACACAAAAATCAAGGACACATGCATGAAGTATATCCTTCAAAACCTGAATAGCATGCTCTGTATAACCATATATATATGGATGATAAGTTGTACTCAACTTAAGCTAAGTCCCCACCACATCTTAGATGATTATCCCGAGGCTTTTTGTAAACCTTAGATCCATATATGATACAATAGAAGAATAAACCCCATGTAACCTGATGACATCTTACACAAAAAAATTACCCAAATCTCTAACTTTTGTGGTGTCCCTGCTTTGAATGAAGTGATCCAAAATTATCAACTAATCAATCACCTCTCAGATAACATTATTTCCTCATGGAGTCCATGAAAATACAACAAAAAATTCCTTGGAAACATCATCTAATATTTAAATGAGCGCTGGAAGAGGTTAGAGAAAACCTAACAGTTTCAGATAATATACCTTTATCTGTTGACATATATAATAGCGGGACACATAATCAACAATTTCCTACTACATACCAACCAACCAAATCACTGTCTCATGACATAGTATATCTTCATTGTGACAAGATGAATAGACAACAATGATCTATGTTAGTCAATCAAATCCAAGATCCTCATATATTATGGGATGAAAAACCAATCCCTAAAACTAAGAATTCCATCTATAGAAAGAGACCAACAAGAAAAATTCACCCCATCATATCGGGTTTTCCAAATTTCTATGAACTCATCATCCCACTACTGACCTTGTAGAATATACTCAAGGAGTGACAATGATAATGGAACACTATTTATAATAACACTTATATCATCCTCCCGAGGATCGAAATGAAACTGAGTGAAGAGTCCCATAATGTTTCACTTTTCCTTCGATTCCAAAATAGAATGCGATGGTAATTTCCATTTATCAGTGTCTAAAACAACATTCATATTCTCCTGGGTTTATGAGATATTAAATTCAAACATCATATGGTATTCCTCCCATCATAGATATTTGAGATCCATATATTTTTAAGAAAAGATATATCTTATACTCTTGCACTCAGAAAGGATTGTAAACCTCTACCAAAAAAGTCTGTACCGCCAACATATTATTTCAAACATAACTACAGTAATATCAAAATCAGGAGTGGTATAATTATTCTCATGCAGTCAAACCAGAATTAGAGCCGTAAGCTACCAAATGATCTTCCTAAATTTGAAAAAAAACCCAAACCAACACCATATGCATCACAAAAAAAACATAACCCTTAATGGTATCATGTATGAGCAGAATAAGAGATGACGTAAGAATTTTTTTCATAGCTATGAAGGATGATATAAACTTTTCTTCCCATGTGAATTTCATCCACTTTCATTTAATAGAATTCAAAGGTGATGCCATCTTTGACAAATCCTCGATGAATCGTCCGTAGTATCCCATAATACCATGTAATTCATAAATCTCAAAGACATTCTATGTTTCTTACCAAGAAAAAATTGCATTCAAATTATTTTAATCAGCTGATAAGCCATGCTCAGAAATCATGGTACCGAATAGATTAACTTCTTAAATCTAGAAATTAAATTTCAAAAGGTTTCCATATAAACAAAAAATCCTCAAGATTTTCAGAACCGAACTCATATAGTGCTCACACATGTGTTCAGATCTTGAAAAAACTAAAGTATTTGAGTGAACACTACCACAAAAGTGTCTATATACTGATAGAATTTGTATTAAATAAAATCCAACAAAATTTACATAGAATTATTTAGACCAAAAAACATAAAATGGTATTTTTAATGGACCCAAATTTTCATGAAATCATTTTTTTAGTATATTAGACTCCTAAACTCTAAGATGATGATAACCCTAATGAAGATCAATATTTGTAAACCATGTTGACCCCTTTAACTAATAAAAAAAATCATCCACATAAGAAAAATTATTTTTATTCTTAACTGTTAACTAGTTAAACTTCTAATAGTCCACACACAATAAGAGTGAACCATCTACATTTTTGAAAAAGTGTAATAGGGATTCCCAAGGAGAAACAGTAGGGAGAAAAAAACCATTCTCTATCAAATCATCTAAGTGAGTATTTATCTCTTTTATCTCTTATGATGTGATATGATAATAAGGTATCAAAATTAGTTTATATTTGGGAACGAGGTTTTTCAAAAATTCTACCTATACTCTAGAGCTAGACTAGAGAGATCGTCTAGGAAAACATTAGGAAAATACTTAAAAATAGCGGGAAGATCAATAACAGAAGAAATTCCATCAGGCTTAGCTGAAAAAGTAGACAAAAAAATCCCATGTTTTATATTGGATGGTACTACATGACCAGACCTTGGATACCACTCCCCGGAAACACCTGTGATCTACCATCAACCACAAGAAATGACACACAATGATGAAAAAAATCAACTTAGTCATGATGAGATACAAGAAAATCCATCATGATGATGACATCAAATAGATCCATATGAAGAATAAGAAAATCCAATATTAACTTCACATTTGCAACCGATAGTGCACAAGAAGAACACCCAAACCCCTACTCTTTCCTCTTCTCAAGAGGAGTCACCAAATCCATTAGAAAGGGAATGAGTTTTGTTCGAAGTTTAATCATTTAAAAAAACAACCAAATATAAACAAGTGTGAAGCACCAGTATTAAATAAAGAATCCATTACTGAAGATGCAATAATGATGGCATCTTTCACTATCACTAGACCCACACCGACTTCCATTTGAAACTCATCTATTGCATGAAGGTGATTCAATCCTAAGGTATGTGGATGAAGCACTTTAGTCTTTAAAGCATATGATTTCACTGTAGTATCCATTGAATCCATTGATCCATGACCATAATGAAGAGTAGGCATATCCTAGAAAAACACTATATTTGACCATACCTTCCACAAATATTACACCTATTTTCAAGTGTAGGAAAATAACACTTGGTGTGTTTGACTTTTCTATATTAATATCAGGTTATAGGAACACTAATTTATATAACTAAAGGTGTAGTGGAGGTATTCCAATTAGAACCATCTCCACCAATCCTTTGATGACCTTGAAACTTTCTCTTTTTAACTCGGAGCATGAATGAAGATACCACTAAGTGGAATTTAAGTGATATAATATCCAACCTTTCCTACCATATTCATCTCATACATCATTGATCTGTCTAAAATATCTACATTGGTTTAAATATTTAGTATAAATAACTATGATCCGATATCTAACCACAAACCCTGTAGGTACTTCTGATCTTTCAACTAGTCATTATTTACCACCTCTAGTGTAAAATGAAAATTCTTTGAAAAATGATTTGTGTACGCTGACAATAAATGTTATCCCTGCTACAAATATAGTAACTATAAATAATTCTCCATTATCTATGACTCAAGACAAAATTTCTAGAATAAGAGAGTCTTGAAACCCATCCTATCCAAGATAGAATGACTATCCATATATACCATAGAATCCATACATCACTTGTTGGGAGCCTCAAATATGAACACCACACACTTCACCTTGATAATATCAGTTGTATCCAGATAGTCAATGATATGATTGATATTTAATGCTAGTACTATGCCTCTTGAGGGTTATTTGTACCCTTAAAGTATATAGGCTTCTCCTAGAATAACTATTGTGATTGATCTCTATCTCCAATAAAACATCACTATACCTCAATGATTGTATCAGCTTTAGCTTCATATGGAACCTGAATAAGATTTCTCAAAGGTATACTAATGCACACCAGAATAGAATAAATGATAAGATGATAGAAAAATATAAGTTCAAATAAGAAATCCACAATAAAAATTGATATTAAGGTTAAGAAATATAAAAAGGAGACACACATCCCAATATCCCATGGTAACTTGAGTCTCATCATGACAAGAGCTGGCAAAAAACTCACTGCAACCTATCTCTAAAGTTTCGATGATCTTATATCTAGTCCTCCAAACATCCCAAGATGAAGACTATTGAGAATGGACCATATTTGATACCAAACTATACAAAAACCAATATTACCCACTCGAATTGGTACCCAAACCGAGCCATCTTATACCTGAAGGGAGTTCCCGATCCCTGTAGGTTGGAAACTAGAGCCCAAGTATCAAACAATAACCATAGGGAATGATTTCACCTAACCTGAAGAAACAACATGATATACAAGTACATATAAAAAATGAAAAAAAAACAAAAGAAAACATGAATATTTGTATGAAAAAATATATAGAGAGTAATATATGTGATTAAAATGAAACCCTAGAAAAATAATCTCCAAGGGACAATCCCAACTACAAAGGAAGAGAAAACTAAAATTGCTACTCAAATAGTCTCCATGAGATAGTGTGGGGAAAACCCACCATCTCATCACCAACTGATTGAAAACCTCGATGCCTCACTATGGTGACTTGTATTTCCCAACATCAAAATACATATAAAGGTCTATGAACCCCTAAAGGGGTGTTCATATTGTGGTATAATAGTCTCAAAAGGGTCCCACATAGGTGTTGTATAAGGAGTCTCTGTATAATAATCCATGAATGCTCAACTTTATACAAAAATAAATATCAAAATCATGGATTTTTTTTTAATTTCCCTATTTCCACATTTTATTTACCCTTTGAAAACTCATTTAAAAGGCACATGAAAATTCATTTTTAAAACAAAACATCCTTATTTTTTTATAGAAAGGCTAAATTTTGAATCAAAACACAACTCAAAATCACACATGAATAATATATTGTTTTAGAAGATAAATCCATTATAATCCATGATAAATGAAAATCATGTCAACCAATACCACAAACCCATATTATAATTATAAGTAAAAACTATTGGTCTAAAAAATTAACTAATAAATCCAAATCCTCAATAAATCCTTTTCAATCATTTTATCAAACACATAGTATATAACCATGTCCTTTATAAACCAAATTATACAGCCATGGATCTTTGATATTTTCTTGGAAAACTTATTTTAAAACCAATAAAAAACCATAATTGTAGCTAAAATCATTTTATAAATCTTAATCATACATAGTGTATATGAAAATATAAAATCATGGAACTACCTACTTCAAATAGAGTAAGGATTGAATGAAAACCTTAAATACTGAAAAAAGAGAACCCAAGATATGATAAAAACTACATAACATCAATATTTATAAAAGTCTTGGTCTAAAGCTCATTCTAGGGTATAACAAGGCGGGAATTGAGATTAGTGGGAATGAAAAACCAAAGAGAATGAGATGTGGAGAATAATAGAGAGACTTTAATCAGTGAAAACACTAAGAAAATACAGTTAAGAGGCCACAAATCTAAGGAGAGATCATAAGGAATGCACCTAGGGATACCATTGGACATTCTGGTCTTGTTAGGAGCATAGGTGAGTGGATTAGGGGTTCTATATTTAAGATGATTATTTAATATTTTTTTAAGAAAACTTATCAATTTGAATAGTTTTTTATATAGTTTACCAAATTGTGTGCCAACCTTATGAACATCACTTGACAGAAAAAACACCCTCACAGGGTTTGGTTGTTGATTTTCGATCCATGCACCAACCATGAAAAATGTTTTTATTAAATTTTTTATAAAATTCATGGTTTAAATATAATTGATATTTTTTAAAATAATACTATTCTCAATAGCTTCCTAAGTACGCAACATCGAGCTTTAATCAAATTAAAATATACTATAAAAATTTTATTATTTAAATTTCACCAATATAACCTAGCTATAAAATTGGTAGTTATAAATAATAATAATAGAATTATGAAAAATATTTATAAAATTTTTACATAATAAATATTTATTTATTAATTGGTAATGAAATAGTACTCAATTTTCAGTAAATTCAATTTGTTCATTAAAAATATGTTTTCTTCAAAAACAATTATTATTTTGTTTTTTTCCTAAAAATTTTAATTAATTTATAAATTTTTTATAAATTTTATATGTTGAATATAATATCATTTTTTAATTGATTTTTCAATATTACCTTAGGTTAAATTTTTGGGATTTTTTCTATAGAGATTTATTTTCTATAAATAGTAACAATTACCAATTTTTGAAAAACTATCATTTCATTTAATTAATTCAAGTAAGTTAAAAGTATAATTTTTTAATTAGTTTAATATTATTGTAACATTCGTTTTCTTTAATTATAGATAACCTAATTAATTATATATGAACCAAAATTATACTTTATTTTGGAAAAAGTTTATTTTAAGGAATAAAATAAACTTTTTTAAAAACCTTTTTTTCAGTAAATTTCATTAATTTATATCTTAATTTATATCTAAATATTTTAAATATTAAATATTGAAAAATTAATTCCATATTTGAAATTGTTATATTCAAATTTGAGAAATAGGTTCCTTTTTTGTGAGGAACTCGACATAGATACACTGTCTAACTATTACTTGACTTCAACCGTCACATACCCAAAGGGTGTTCCTGATCACTACAGCCCAACAATTAGCAACTTGACATCAAATAACAACTAGAGGGAATGATTTATACCGAAATTAAGAAAAAATAGAATATATATATTATAATAGAACAAAAAGGTGGAAGAAAACATGAATATATTTATGTCAAGTCCGATAGAGAATAATGGAATAGATAAACTGAAATGGTTGAAAAAAATCACAAAGAGACAAGTCAAAATATAAAAGATGATAAAAATAAAGCAAATAATCCAATAATATCCATTTTATAGTGTGGTAATCTACCACCATTTCACCACTAGATACAAAAACCCAAGCTGATAGAAAACCTTATTGCCTCACTATAGATCCTTTCCTTTCCCTACATCAAAAGAAATAAAAAGGTATATACACCATCAAAGGGGTGCGTAGGGTGTGAGATAATAGTATTAATGGGGTACCAAATAGGTGTTCAATAATAAGTATCTGTATAATAATCCAAGAATATTATATTCTAATGAAAATAATTCATGATATAAATTTTAGTAGTTATAATTCAAAATCATGAAAAACCAATTTAATTCCCCCCTTTTCCATATTTAATAATAAAATAGGAAAATCGGTTTAAATGAATTTCATATAAATATATCAGATATGATATATAAAATTACACAAATTCATGTATCGTATATCATATAAATTCCATGGCAGTACAACCGAAAGAGTACCAACCAAAAACACCAAAACATGAAAATCAATGCACAAGTAACATCACACCAATGTACCCACTAGTTTAGGATAACTAGGACACTCACACATAACATAAAAAATCATTTTTATCAAGTATCAAGTTATATTCAACAAATCTATAGAGTATCGGAACACCCAAAAAAGTAAACCCCCCAAAAAATCTAACATGTCCCTAGAACAAATGGCATAGGGAGTATTAGAACACCCCATAAATAAACCACCCGAATAGTGGACGACCCCTATTAGTAAACCTTCAACCTAAGTACCCAAGGATTCCCATGTTCACTTTTTTCAAAATAATTTCATAAAAATAATTCATCAAACCATTTCACCAAATTATGTTTTTCAATCAATTTCATAAAATAATTTCACAATGCTTTGAAAACTCATTTTCATTTACCAAAACAAGATGAAAACCATATTTTATAAAAAGTACATTTATACACAGACAAGTAAATTCAATCAATCATTTCATTTCATTTATTAATTTTTTTTTTCAAAATCCAAAGTGATGAAGTTGACCAAACCAGGCTAGAGACAGAACCACCTACCACAAAACTCTGGTCGCACACGCACGCGATGGGATCCACCAACAAGGAAGAAGAAACATATTACTATTGGGGCCCTAGAATAAATCCACACATCTTAGAATTGATTAAACATAATAAGTGGGTTATAAAAGAGTAAATATCACAACATACCTCATGAAAACTCACCCACCACAAATCATCTAACAAAATAACTATCTTTTGATATAGATCACACAAAAAATCTAGAAGAAAAAAAAGAGAATTACCACCATGGATCAACTGATTCGATAATGAAATGAAATGATGCTATCACGATCCAGGGTAATGAATAAGTATAAAGGATTAATCACTTGGAGAAACACTATGAACATACCTCATGATAAATATTAGAACAAATCAATTTGCAATGAACGATGGTTCCCAAAATCACAAAGGAAGAGCTCTAGGTCGAGAGGTAGAAGGGATGTAATGAATGAAATAAGAAATAATCCTTGAAACACCATAAAAACCCACAGTAGAAAAATTTAACGATTTTTAAACCCATTACATATAATTTAAATCATGAATCTCAAGTATGATAAAACAACTATTTCCATTTTATTAAAAATATAATTTTTAACATTACACGACATGTAATATTTACATGGTCTATGACCTTTCATGATGTGTACTCTACTCCTGTATGTCCTTGGTGATCAAATACAAGATGTGTAAACTAGCTAGATGATGTGTCATCTCCTAGATAACTCAAAAATAGTATATTATAACACAAAAACCAAAACCACCTCCGATATTCTCAAAACATGGGAAGAACATAGCTAATCCATTACATGTTTATACCTAGATTCCATTAATTACAAAAAAACATATACCCTTTATGTTTAGGTCATTATCCTCAGTAAATTATCTCTATTATTAAGAGTCCCAAGATGTTTTTGAATAAATAGGAAAATTAAATAAGATATGGGAGATACCTGAAAGATGGTAACCAGATATTAAGATTTTTGGCCTTTATGAATCGTAACTTTAGTAAATATTTTTGATTTAAGTAAGAGTAAAACAGGTGACACAAGGTTAAAAGTTAGAGGGTATGTCATATAAATATCCCAAAAACCTACCTTTATTTTATTGTATAGATTTATTTTTAACCTTATGAATATTCTCATTTTTGGTTTGGAAATTTCTTTCCACTTTCCATTCATAATGACCTCAATATTTATTTAACTATACAATAAATACTAAATGTAACTATCTTTGTTTGAATATCTATAATATTTTTCCTAGGGATAAAAAGTTTATGTGCTCATTTATAAATGGTTATTTTAAATATGAATGATTTTTTATCATGAAAATTTATTTTAATTTTTAATGATTTAATAATTACGTTAAATTCTTATACAACATCGAAACAATACTGGTGCATGTAATTGAAAAACCAAATAAACTATCATAAAAAAATAAAAGTAATAAAATTTTTATGAATTATTATATTCCATTAATTTTTAAGATAAATATAACATATTTTTTTTAAAATTGTATATTATAATTCCATTTCTATCTTGATGTCTCGAAATTCATATTATTTGAATAATACCAAAAATGAATTTAGTGGTATATATTTCTATATAATAATTTATTAAATGATTTAAAAATGAAAAACTACAATATTCCTCTATGTTAAAGGGAAACGGTCTATAATTTCATCAATTTCCACTTATGGGTAAATTTTTCATTTATTGTAAATTTCTTAACCCTCAAATAGTAAACAACTTTGACATCGTGGTAATTGTCAAAAGGGTCAACTAGGGGTTAAAACTAATAAATAAAGGGTAAAAACATTACCTAAAATTTTCAATGTTTTGTTAGATGAGAGAATTTATACTTATAAAAATTCTATATTCTTAATATTTCAAATTGGATCTTATTTTTGAGGAATCATAATTTATTGTATTTAAATTATTTAAGTAAATCCAAGTGTGTCATTTTCATCATGATAAAAGTACAGCAACCCTCCAATCTTCCAAAAAACACCTTAAGATAGTCATCTATACCAAAACCTACCAAATGTTTTTCTAAATATCCTTATTCAAGTTATATTTGTTCTTGTATCTTCAAAATACCAGCCATAGTATCCTTAGGAATCAATCCAAAGACGGTCTCTTAAAGATTAAGAAATCATTTTAACAAAAATTTTCATTTTATTATTATTTAACATCATTAATTTCTATCATAAAAATTATAATATAATAAAAATAAGTACCTCCTATAAATTGATATTTTATTATATTGATCTTATAAATTCTATCCATATCCTTTTCATCAAATGAGAAATGAAAGTATCCTTCATTCGTATATGTGGACTTCCAGCTCCATGTATTGATATGATTCATTTTCCATAGCCATAATTAGTTTTTTGTTTTTATGAATGATTTCATGTTTTTATATGATATTTAAGACGTTATTATTTTTCTATAATTATAATATATCATCTATATTCATACCTTCCTATCTGTTGGAAAATGATAACGTCGCTCGTGCGTACATGTGGACAACCACCTTGATGAAGAAACATGATTAATTTTTTATTTAAATGAATGTTAATAAGGATATATTTAGTGAATATATATTTTATTTATAATATAATAATAATAATTCTATATTTGTGATTTATTACTTACATTTCTTATATTCTGTTGATAATAAAGTGGAAACATCACCTGTACATACACAGGGGCTACAATCTCCACAATGCGAGGCAATTCATTTTTGATCACCACTTTATATAAATAGTTATAAAATATTATATAATGAATAAATATGATAATTATTTCATATTTAATATTATATATATATATATGATAAAAACCTAACTAAGGTTTACATACCAATACCATCAAACTGGAACAGACATGGAGAACCGAGGAGTTTTTACCTGAATTTTTATTTTAATCAAGAAATTTTTAATTAATTAATAATTTTAAATTATAAAGAAATAATGAATAGTAAGTTAATTATATTTTGTTCTATAATATATTTCTAAAAAACTATTATTTACTATATGTGATATTTTAATGCGGACAAAAGAAGATGAAACTTAAGGCAAGGGTTTCTCGACTCATTTCGGTTCCTGTTAAAAATATTCCCTATTCAATACTTGTTTCTTTAATATTTCTTATAAACTAACCCTTTTATATGATATAATAATAATAAATCTACATTCATGGTATTTAGTGTTTCAATTTTATTTTATTTTTTCATGGGGGTCATGATACAAAAGTTACCAAACCGGTAATGGTTTATGCTATAATCTCATTTTTTAGGGTTTTATATGATAAATTTTCATTAAGGAAAATTATATGAAACCTAACATTTAAAACAAATATATTTTCATCTCCACTAGTTATTCCAATAGTTTTTGTGTTTTTGTACCATTTTACTCTCTTTGGCACTTAAAATGATTCAGAAAATGTTTTAATTAATGATCTTCCTTATTTCCTCTTTGGTTGATGAAAATTTTCTTCTATGTGCATGATCATCAAAATTATTTTATTAAAGTATTTGAATATAGAATTAATATTTAATAAATTATATTAAAATTTCATTTTAATTTATTTAAAATTTTTTAGAAGGAATATTTTTACATAAACTAATTTTGAAGAAGTTGTTTTTGACTTTTTTTGTAAAAGTTTGAAAATAATGTTCTATTTTATTGTATAAGATATGAAAATATTTCCACACCATCATGGTTTTTATTTTATTTGGATATTAATTTGAATTGTTCGTGTTTATTTTCAAAGAAATCATTTTCTCAATATTCCTGTAATTCTTATTTAATATTCTTTCCAAAGAAATATATATTTTTCTCATGTTTTCAAAGAGAGGTTTAAATTTTCTTTTAATGGTATTTTCTCTATATGTATACATCCTTTAAGGATTGGTATTATTCTCTGAGGATATGATATTATAATACCATATTATTTATTTCTCTATATTTATAATATTAATTATAATTTAAATGTGATTCTATAAATTCCATTTCTTTCACATGGGTTAGTTAAGTTATATTGAAACCTATATAGATCCCATTTATTTTCTATGGGTTATCCAATAAGGAAATAATTAAATTTTTATAAAACTAGTTTCCTTTCTTAAAATTATGATATGATATATGATAAATGTTTTATAATATTGTGGAACACATATGTATGGTTTTAAATATGTGATGGGTTGTCTGGGAATTATATAGACTCCAATGAATTTGGTAAAGATGTACTTCTCATGAGAAAATAAGGACTAAAATTGGGAGTAAAACCAATTTAGTAAGGGAATTTTTTCACTATGACAGTCTTGTGAATGAACCTTGACTAAGAAAATGATGGAATGGGGAGTAATCCCATTCTAATATTGTAATGAACCAACCCAAGATATCCATACATAAGATTCCTATGTCATCCCACCACAAATCAAAGCAGCATTCCCAATCTACTAGGGCTGATGAAAAGTGTCAAGGGTATCATACATAAGCTTTGGGGATGGTTTCACCCTCTATGAACCAAATTAAAACATCCAAAAAAGGAATAAAAATATGAATACTAGATAAATTCTCAAAGACATCACATATAAATGAATAACTAATCATAGATAAAAAACTAAAATGGAAACAAACACAAAATAAAGACTAAATAAGTTAATACTAAGCTTAAGCTAGCTGATTCCATGTAACCGAAGGTTTGATCGAAAAACAAAGTGTTACTCTTAGGTCACCACCATCATTCATACTACAGCTACTTCCCATGTAATATTGAATTGAATCCAATCTAAAATCCAAAACTTGGAAGAACCTAAAAAATAAATTAAGACAACATACTCACCAACGTGAGTATGTAGGGTGTAAGATGAAGTCAGTATGATACCACCATGAAACAAGTTCCTTACTTTTATAAAAGAAACTAATATCACTAGTTTTGAAATAGTAGATACAAATAAATTCTCATTTTCCTTTACATTGTATGGCGGTAAACAAATCCTTAGGAATAGACTTTCTTAAAGCACAGATTTCATAAAACTTTCCAGAAATAGGTTTTCCAAAAAACATTCCAATCCAAATTCCTACCCATTTATCATGAATAAAGGACCAAACATTCAAAAAATAAACCCACATTTGGTTTAAAAAATTTCAAAATAATTAAAGCCAGGAATTACACTTTTAAAACCGCTTCTCCCTTTTTCCTTTAAAAGTTATTTCACGCACAACATATGGGTAAGTAAGGAAATAGGGGCAACCATGATAATAACCCAACCATATTAGGTCATAAATAAATCCAATAAATGGATGGAATAAAAAATAGTCAACAACATGACTAAACCCCCTGAGGATTAACACATCATGCAAACCCATCCAAGAAATAAGAAACACACATAAAAATATATATATAAAAAGGAATAATATAGATACCGAGTATGAGGTGAAACCCAAGAGGACTAATGGTATATTGAAATACCTAGAAAAGTGTACCTAACATACAACAGGTTAAAGATCACACATCTAACCACCAAATCTCTCTAAGAATCCTTCTAAATAATAAACACTAAATCCATGTGTTATATAAAACTATGAGGGGGGGGGGGGGGTTAGTTATTGATGAATCATAACTATCCAACCATGTCCCACTACCTCCCACTAAGTAACCTCAGTTTCCCCATGGAATAATAAGTAAGGGTGGTCCATGAACAATAAATGCCATCACAGGATAATAATAGAACCCTAGTGATTACACCACGATCACATTATTCCAACCCCACACATCCATTAAAAATAGTCCCAAACCAAGATTACATAATGAAACACATCATGATCATCCATCACATGGATAAAAAAAAACATTAACAACAATCAAGGGGGATCAACAAGTGAACAAACAACATCACTTCAAAATTTCATTATTGAGAATTAATTTATGTCATATAAATTTAAAAATCCTATTCTTAAAATATTTTTGAATTTAATCACAATTTTAAAAGATAGTATATGTATCCAGAAACACAAACAAAGAAGATCAAGGTAAACTCCATATTTATTTTATAAAAACCGAACCACCCATTAAAATGTGAAACCACTTTTCAAAACAAAAAATGGTAACCCACTTTAAAACCCCATTTGGACCAAATACAAATGAGAAAGTTAATTTCTCAAAGAAAAACCTATTTAGAATTTTATCAAACATGAAGAATGCCTAAAAAACAATTTTCCAACCATATTCCATTTCACCAAGAAATTCAATTAATTTATCCAAAGTAAAAATTTATTTAGGCATAGAAAACAATTTTCAAACCAAAGTAGTTATCATATATTACATTAAATTAATTCAAATACAGAATTAAAGACATTAAGAATTCATAGAACTTTTAAATGAATGAAAATGAATAAAAAAACCTACCTATAGTTATGGAACCATGTCACATTCATTGAAAACCATCTAAAAGGGACTCCTAATATGTCTCACAACCATTATAAATTAAAATACTAAATCCTAAAAATGATATCTATAAAAATAATTCACGAATAACTGTTAGGGGTTAGAGGGATTAGAGAAAAAGAGAGAGAAAAAGAGGGAATCATACCACTTGATCTTGACAAAGAACCACGAAAGGAGACACCTAGAATCCATTAAGGGGAAAAAAAGAGAGAGGAGAAGAAAATTGCCTTAGAAGGTGATTAGGCTAGCTAGTTCGAGTGTGGGGTGTATTGGGGTGTAATCCCAAATTAAAAACAAGGAAAAAGTATAAAAATACCCCAACTAGGGTAGGTTGTAAAAGTTACCCACATAGTTTACTTAACCATGTGTTAAATGTGAACATTCTACTATCTAGAACCCCCAATGCACATTGTTTATATCACCCATTTTTTGTAACCATGCATAGATTTTATATCCACCAATACCTTATGTGAAAAAAGTTCACAGTTTCCTCTAAGAAGCCCGAACAGTTTTAAAACTGTACACTATGACTATAAACCCTAAGAGAAACATAAAAAACTCCAAATTTTGACTAAGAACACCCATGAACCAACATGAAACTGAAAAACATGATTAGACTAAGAATATGACACCGCAAGGTATCCAGAAATCCCCATCATGAAACTTTATACCCATATAAAGTCTCAAGTCAAGATGGGATTAAATAAAGAAAAATACACAACCCACCCTCCATGAAGTGAGGTGGGTTGGATGATTAACCACTAGTGTGGTCCATAGGAAGAAAATCTCAAGAAATTATGATTCCTCAAAACTAAACCACCCGATACACAAGGCTATAAAGAGTCTCTAAGAAAAATATAATCATTCTCATTGGTATAAGATCCAAAATGGAATTGAGACCAGGCACATGTCTCCCCACCATTTTGAAATCTCATATATGGTGTAACAAAAAAACATCTCAAATGAAAGCTTTAAATACTGGAAACATATAAAATATATCCAAATAAATCTTTGAAGAAAACTTTTACTTCCTCAAATGAAAGATGACCTCAAACAACTCAACACCCACATGCTCGAGCCATCAAATTTTTTAAAATTCACCCCCATAAGGGATAATTTTCATGGAAATCCATAATAGGAGATGAAATGGTACATCGACCTATGTGACCATACTCTAGGGGTATACTAGGACATAAAAAATCAACATCATCCCATGGATAACCCCATAAAACTAGTGCTATCACTTTATCAATGTCTCGAAGGAATCATTTTTCTTAATCACGCATATACTGACTAAAAAGTCACTTATTCCAACATAAATAATACAATCTTTAAAATTAGACACGAGATTAGAAGACATTATAGGATTAAAAATAAGAAAATGAAATTAAAATGCATGCATTAAATCTCAAAACCAATGACACCACAGAAGCCAAACGATTAACAAACAAACCACAAGAATTCAAAAATCCAAAACACACAGAATAATTTAAAAAAATGAATCAAATTGGTCTCTATGAACAACCACTTGAAAATAATATTTTATTTACTTAAACCCCTATCATGAAACACTAAAATAGGTTTTCCCACTAAAAATCAGATGTGTAAGAAAAACCCATTTTAACCTTTTTTCAAAATTATTTCCAAAGAAAAAGTCAAAGTACAATACATTTCATTTCCAAAACCACATTCTAAATCATTCCCAAAATTCAATTTGAAAGTGAATTAAATTACAAATCACCCATTCTATTTATTAAAACACATAAGGTGACACGTTTCTATGTTTGAAGTCCCCCTTCACAGAATTATTTGAAACCCAAGATCTTGAAATCCATTTTGGAAAACATCTTCTAAGTGAGTTTTCATAAACCAAAAGAAGGAAAATTTCAATAAACAAATCATCTTCATTAAAACCATAAATGGGATTAAAATAAATCTATCTAAATTTCACAACCTGAAAAAGTTAGGTTCAAAACATTTTAAAATATCACATTCATGAATCACCCAAGAAAAAACTTTGGAAATTATAAAATTATACTTTTATTTCATTCCAAAAAAAATGAGGTTAAAACCAATTTGAAATGAAATATTTAATTTTATATAATTCTAAAATGCAACACTTGTTTTCATTCAAAGACTCTATTGAAATTCCAGTTTGAATATATATTTCATGGAAAATAAAATCTCATCAAAAAAATATAAATATTATCCAAAGAATCCACCATGAAATTGTTAAACCATAATACAAGGGAATTTTAAACCTGTCAAGAACTCAAGGTATGAAATATAGAATAGAGGATGTCTAAATCCTTATAATAAAATCATCAAAAGAGAACCGCTAGTAATAAAACTCTCTCTTCCTTCCTGAATTTTACGGGTAGCAATTTTAAAACAAGACAAGACATGAGATCTACCATGCACCTCATCTAATTAAAAAAAATCCCAACGACCAAGGTAACCAAGATAGACAAAATTTAAAAATGTAATTTGAACATAAATTTAAAACCACTATGAAAGTATACTTTAAAATAACAACACATCACCAAGACCCACTGGTTTCAAAATCTATTCAAACCATGGTTCAAACCCCTTGTCATTCAAAATTATTACATAAATTTTCATAAAAATGAAATATCACATGAGTTTCCAAAACAATTTAATTTTTTTAAAATAAACCTTCTAAAGTAAGAAATATTCATAAACCAATTCTTGAAAGAATCACTTTTAGAATTAATTTTCTTCAAAAATTCCACATTATGAACCAAAATTACTTTCAAATCATAGCATTTTTCTTATATAAGCTCCAAAGAAAAACACACATTGTTATCAAACAACCATTAAATGGGTTTATAAAATGAAACAAAATTCCCGTTTCAAAAACAAATTTTATACTTTTCAAGGAAAACTCCCCAAGGGGAAAAACCAATCACACTAAAAAAATATCATTTCAAACCACAACAAACCACATCAATTTCCATAAATCATCTCTGGAGTCAATTTGAGAAGAAAGGGTGAAAAATTATAATTCTAAAGGGGGAACTTCATTTTGAACGGTTTGGATGAATGGAATGGTACAAAATGCTCCAAATATACAATTTGAACTTTCATGGTTTCAAAACCTTTTATCATGGGAACTATATAGTTTAACAGACTCTTCATAAAAACAATGATTCATTGGTCCATTCACCATTTTGGACACTCAAACTCAAAATGACTTTTGAAATCACTTTTACACTCAATGAGGATCAAAGAATCATCCAAACACATTGAAAATCCATCAAAACATCCAAATATGAACTCAAAATGAATAATCAAACTAGATATGACCATACGAACTTGAGTTTCAATGCATCAAAGAGATAACTAGGATCTTTCCCACACACTACACCCGAGACCCGACAACAATCCTTGTATATAGGCTACCCATACACTTAATAAATTAAAAATAGGGTTAATCTAGTACCATTTTGTAAAGAACCAACGTTGTATTACCATCCATTGGATTCCCTAGCCAGCTCTTCACATAAGAATGGAGTGTCGCCAATCCCTCCATGGCTGACAACAAGAGTCAAGGTTATAATAACTAACTTTTAGGTATGGGTTCCCCCCTATAGTGTACAATAAAAACATCCAAACAAATAATAACAATAATAATACAATATTAATTTGAAGAGACATCACATATAAACAAACTACCAATCAGAGATACAAAACTATAATGGAATCTAAAACAAAATAAATTCTGAATAAGTATATACAAAGCACCAGACAACCGATTCGATGAAATCGAAGGTCTGATCACCAATTCAGTGTGACTCTCCAGTCACCACTATCAACTATACAATACCCACTTCCCAAAGTATATGGAACTAGATCCAACCTAAAATCCAAAACCTAGAGAAACCTATACAAGGCATGAAGACTACATACCCACCAATGTGAGTATGTAGGGTGAAATATAAAGCTTGTAGGATACTACCATGATCCCAATTCATTTATTTAATTAAATAAACCAAGATCACTAGTTTTGAAATAATAGATAAAAATAGGTTTTCATTTTCATTTAGATAGTATAGGTATAAAAAATTAATGTGACATGAAATTTCTCAAAGAATGTTTTTCATAAAACATGGCATAATGAGGCTTTACCAAAAAACATTTCCATACATAGTGATAACATTTTTTTCTAATGAAAAAACCAATGTTTTGAAAAATTATCCCACACATGGTTTAATATATTTTAAAATCATTCCAAACCAAGAATGCCACTCTAAAAACCATTTCCCCATGTTTTTATTTTAATATATTTTATATACCCAACATAAATGTAATAAAGGAAACATGGGTAATAATAATTTAACACACACATAGAAGGTTATAAATAAATCCAAGAAATATATAGAATAAAAACTAGTCCCCGACATGACTAAACCACCATATGATCAACACATAAAGAAAAAACAACCATGAAATAATCAACACAAAATCCAATATATATATAAATATATAACAAAGATATATAACTTGAGGAGAAACAGATGAAGACTAACCAGACTATTAAATACATAGAAAAGTTGACCAAACTACCGATAGGTTAATGGTCAGACATCTGTCATTTGAATCTATATAAGTAGAATCCTTGGTGACATACCCCAAAGATAGAAGTTACATAAATATAAGTAGGGTCTAATCAGCAATAAACTACAACTTTACAACAATTTCCTACTATGTCCTACTTATTAACATTAGTTTCAACATGGAATAATAAATTGATGTGGGACATGAATAATAAACATCATCATATGAAAATAACATAGCCCTAGGGATAATACCATAATCACATTATTCCCACCTCATATGTCCCTTATGAAAATACCCAACACAAGATCACATCATGAATCACATCATGAGAATCTATCACATGGATAATATAAACATTAAAAAAAATATGGGGGATCGACATTGGAACAAACAACATCACTTCACAAGTTCCAACCAGGCCTTCATTTATATCATATACACTTGGAAATACCTTTCATAAAATTATTTATATTTTAATCACAATTAAAAAATAAATAACAATAATTAAAAAAACAACAACTAAATAAGATAAAGGGAATCTCTAGCTTGCTTTATAAAAACCAAGCCGTGCTTTAAAACCTAAAACCCATTTTAAAAAAAGTGTGACCCACTTTAAAACCCCATTTGGGATAGATACTAAGGAACAAGTTTTTCTAATGGAAACCACACATTATATTTTTATTAAAAATTAAAAATTCTTAAAAAACCATTTACAAATCAAGTTCCATTTTACAAAGAAATTCACTTACTTTTTGTAAAGGAAAAACCCAATTAAGGATTGATAACCTTTTTCAAACCAAACTAGATATCATATTATATATTAACTTAATTCAAAAACACCATAAGAGAAATAAATAATTCATGAAATTCATTAATAAAATCCAATGAATATGAAACACATACCTTAAGAGATGGAACCATTTTTTCTTTGATGAAAACCTCCTAAAAGGGACTCCTACTACATATAACAACTATTATAAACAAAAATCACCAAATCCAAACAACCAATTCCAAGAAAATCATCCAACCACAACCATTAGGGTTAGTGGTATTGAAAAAATAGATAAAGTAATAATAATATAGAATTAAGACTCATAAATATTAATATAGATGAATAACCCCCAAGAAAACATCTAGAATCCATCAAGGAGGATCATATAGAGGATAAAAATCCCCTAGGGAGGTGTTTGGGTCAACTGGTTTGAGTGGGGTGGGGATTGGGGTGGAACCCCAAATTAAAATTAAGGATAAAGGAAAAAATACCCATCCTAGGTGGGTCATATGATTTCCTTGGATGGTTTACCAAACCATGTGTAGATTGTGTGTCTAGCAATGTCTCAAACCCCCAAGATGCACAATTTTTCTTGTATAGTTTCCTTAACCATGTGTAGACCATTATCCCACCACCTCATCACCTAAACAAGGTGCATAGTTTACTCTATGTTTCCTACGTGGTTTAAAAATCATGGACATTAATCATGTACCCTAGGAAAAAACTCCAAAACACAACATTTCAACCCGAAACAGCCTCGATCTAAAGGGAAAACACCAACGTAAAATAAAGCATGAAAATTTAATAATTGGGTGTAAAAATATTATAGTCCAAGTAGTGAGGCTTTATTAGGTAAATGATTTAGTCATATTATTTGTATTCCACAAACTTATGTCTTAAGCTTATGATAAGTTTTAATGGATCATGATTAATTATTGATGATTCCTCACACTTATAACTTATATCTATTTTTTATGAGATTTAATTAAGCCGTGATTTATGATTGATGATCTTTAACCAATTGGTATTGATTATTTTATGTTATGATCACGTTCTCATACCCTTTTTATTTTCTTCTATTCACTTATGATCTTAGATTGATATCTCCTAACTATACCCTTACAACATATTTGAGCTCACTGTTTCTTATGTTTATTTTCCCTAGGTTATGAGGAAAGGTTTTACACATGGAATGTCGGATAACTATACTATGTGGGAAGATATTTATGTGATATATTTAAATCTTTAATGAAATAAGATTATTGTGTATTTATTATCAAATGAAATTGTACCTTTATAGTCCTTATGCATATACTGTTATAAGATGTATTGAATATTCATAAAAAAATATGTAATATATAAGCATGAAATGATCATGTCATCTCAGTTTGTACTAGATAATGGTTTATTTTTATTTTGATATTAATATTAATGAAAATTATTGAAAACCATATTGAAATTTCCAAGTATTGAATAACATTATGAAGCTTTTGTAAATTATCTATTATATGGTTTTCAAAAAAAAATCATCCATGTATGGACATTGGAATGCCGATGAGGTGATGGAATAGATGATCCTTGGGGTAAAAATTCTAAAATTGGATCATTAAGCATTAATTTTATTATCACTATTTCATAATGAGTGATCCTAAGAATGCAGACCTAGATAGACACTCTTAGTGGATACTCTTGGGTTAATTCGCAATTTATTTTAGAATTGTTATTAAGGATTTGCGTTGGTGATGACCATGAATATACATGTTAAAACCAAAGGTTTCATAGATTTAAAATAATGTGTCATGATTTATACATCTTATGAATGTTTTTTTCCTAATTATATGATTTTTCACTATGATTATTATTGATAACACTATACTTATTGTTTTTTCTTCAATGATCGAATATTGAGAAAATCTAGTTTAAGATAAATGTAATGGGAAAATAAGTCATTTTACTTATAAGAAACCAAATATAATGGGATATTGAAAGTGAAACATTTTTTATTACGCCTAAATATATATCTTGATTTATTATTACCAATATAAACACTTTTGAGTTCCCAAACACACCAAATAAGAGAAAAATATAGTTTTTATAAATGTTCATATTTGAAATAGGATTTAATTTCCTCCATGAAAAATATGTGAAAATAATAAGTCAAGGTAATGTCATAATGGAACATGAAAATAAATTATGATTGGAAAATAAGTGCATAATGTTGTAAATTATTGAGAAAAAATGATAGGTTTGGATAACATAATGGATGGGAATAATAGTTTTCATAAGGTATTATCTATGGTTGAATATTTTAAATGTGGAAAGTGTGTGCATTATGAAAATTAATTCTCTAAAGGGAAATATTGAATATAGGACCAGAAAGGTTGTATGAGTAAATGTTTTACTATTTATAATGAAAATACAATGAATTCCATATTAAAATACAAAAGTATTAATCAGTAAGATGTCTGGGATTTGTTAATGTTTTTATAAGAAATTAAATTGATTCAAGTGTTTATATACTCGGATTCAATAATTATGTTGTAGAACTATTTTATCTATGAAATTCCAGTTATAAGAATCATGAAACTTCTAAAGATTATTTTGAATTAATTTTTCTCTTAGGATTTTAAAGAATATATTGAATGGTACAAATAACATACAAATATGTTTTACTGTTAACTTTATATTTTAGCAAAAAAAATGATGGAAGGATATATATCACTTAATATTTTCTCATTGTTCAGATAATAATGTTTAGTTGGTTTAAATAGTTGAATAATATTTACAATGTAAATTGGATAGTATTGGTGACCTTTAAATTAACTCTTAATTTGATGGAAATGTTATTTATGATGAAGTTTATTGTATTTTTAGATTTATGGAAAATATTCAGTAGATATTTTAGAGTCAATTTTTGAATGAATTTTCATTTTCATTGAGGTTTTTTGGTGATTTAGGTTATTTTTAGAAATGATTAGTATGTTTTAAGAGAATATATGATCTTGGTATAAAAATGTCTGGTGTGTGAAATTATATTCTACTTGATGTTGTTTTAGGTAAAATGTTATTATTGATCTTGAAAAAAATAATGTGATCAAACCATTCATATTTTTTTGGGTTATTAATTTTCATAGACATATTTTGGAGGAGTCATATGGTTAACATTATATAAAATGGTTTAAGATGATCTTTTTGGTGTTATTATTATGGTTATATAGATTAACATACTATTTAATCATATGAAATAACTTTTTCTAAACATTTTGGTTTTGGTATAATTCTTGAGAAAAAATGAATTAATTTTAATTCTTTTATAGATTTTATGATCCATTAAAAGTTAAGTTTAGTGATTCAAGCAAGAAAATTTGATATTGAATATTAATTTATAATAGTAAGAGATCTGATATAAGTTTAAATTTATTGATGCACCAATTAAGGATGAAATTGTGATTAGGAAATTAAAAGAAATCAAGTTATTATAATTTTTCATTTACTATATGTTGATAGTAAAACAATCCATTAACTTTAAGAAAAGTATCTTAAAATAAAAAATGTTTTTCTTTTACCTCCAATTATAACGAATTGATGGTCTTACTTAAACCTTACTGATTTATAGTTTTATAGTAATTAAATTTATCATGATCTTGTTCAGTATTACTCTATTATTCACAGGGAGTCCTTTTTTTCTTCCACGCACATATTTTCACATTCCACTAATTTTCTCCTTACCTGAGAAATGAATTATGTGTTATTTTAGGTAAAAATTATGTTTTCCACTCCTCCATTTCGAAGTAAGTGTTATTGTATATTTGAATAATGTGGGTTTTAATTTGTTTTCTCTAAATATTGAACCTTTTATTATGAAGATGAAAATTTCCAAGAAGAAATTTATTTAAGGGACAGAGAATGTTACACCCCAAAAATCTATTATATATACTATATAACTTTCCTACCTATTCACATGGAACCTCCATGTTATTTATCAATTAAGTGCCTCCATCCATTTCAATTATGCTATCCATTCCCACCATACCCTCTCCCCGAGTCTTCCATCCACCCCAACTCTCCTCCCCTGACCCCATCTTCTCCCCCACCACCACATCCTCCCCACACCTATTGCCTCCTACCACTTATCACATCCTCCTTCACTCCCCCCATCCACCTCACCATCACCTCCTCCGCCTCTATATAGACACCTCGCTACCATGCATACCCACATCCACTATGCATCCCCACCTCCTCTATGCATCCTCATCTCACCTAATATCCATCACCACCTTAGTCTCTGACACAACGCCTTGTCGTATCACCGCCATGAATCTCCTTCTCTCCAACTATTTCAAAACCATCTCTTAAATACCATTCAAATCACTTGTGAGACCAATAAAGACACATTGAGGAGATATTTTGAGCAGTTTAGTGATATCCAGGGATCCATCATCATAACTAATAAGAACACTAAATTTTATAGGGGATATAGTTTCCTATTCCTCATTAACCCTTCCCCGGATCTTCCTATGCATCACTTTTTTTCATTGTTTATGTAGTGGTCCCTTCACATTGCATGTCACGTTTATGGATCTGAAAGTGTCTAGTAAAGAAATAGAGAATCCCTACCTTGTGATTGATGGGTGGAGGGTGAACTGCAATCTCTGTTCTCTCAGTGCACAGAGGATTCAGCCTCCTACTTCCCTACACCAGGTTCACTCTCTCCCTCTCTTTCCCCACTCGTTAATTCCTTTTTTTCGTATCTCTAATTCACCTATCTCTTTATTATCAAATAAAAAATCAGTCCTTGAATCCTTTCTTATTACCCCAATACACATGTAATCTGGTTCTTATGATTCCCAATATCCATCTCTAGTTATTAGTTCATATTTCAAATCACACACACTACGTTGAAGGTCCTGGAAGGTTTATGGGTGCAAATGGATTAATGGATGTTTTCTCATCATCCGTATACTTCCAGAAAGGAGCTTCCCCATACATGCTCCCCTTTTCTGATTTTAGGTGTGTGGATGAGAGGAATAAAAGGTTTATGTGTGTTTCATTGACTATAATATCTATGATGGGTGGTCTATTCTTCATAACCTAAACTTTTCCTTCATAAGTATAGTACTGGGTATTCATAGTATAACTTATTTCACATGGTGGTATGTTATTACTATATTAAAGGGTGTTTTAACTCTATTATACATTATTATTCTATATTAATTTATCTTAAAAGGTGCGTGTATTATATCATATATTTATAAGATGACTTATATTGTAATTTTTTGTTGTTTCATTTCTATGGAAAGATATTTGTAATGAATAACAGGTATATATAATTATATCTTAAATTTATTGTTTCATTATCTGAATGTTTCTTATTTAGTTTTTAATAGTTAAAAAATTCATTTTTTTGATACATGAGGTGGACACTAAACTAATCATAAAATAATGCTGAACCATATTATAAATACTCAGCATCATTATTTAAGTATTATACAATTTTACATAATTTCAGTAGCTTGTGATTTATCAAAGGAGTTAAATATTTTTCTTTTAAATCATTTGTCCTATATGAAATTTTTTATATCATGTTCCATTTGTTATAGAGATTTTAGATTCTGATATTAAAGAATTAAATATACACGAGTCTACTAATTAGGTGGATTTCCCTTTTATTTTAACATTATAACAAAAAAGGATTTTTTTGAAGAACATTGACATGACTCGCTGAAATCATTGTTTTATTTTAACCTATACAGGAGCACAGATGGTTTCAAGAACATAAGTATTTTATAAAAATATTGAGATAGGAAGTATGGTTAACTTTAGAAGGTTCAGACTCACAATAGTCAGTTTCACATAATTGATAACTATGAATCCATTCTGAATAATTATTTGAATTAACCCTTTTAACATTGATGGAATAATCAATTTCTTAAGAACATATGTATAGAGTTCATTAAAAATAAAGAACATTGATTTTTTATTGATATATATTTACTATGATGTACTATTGGTATATTGTTAATACAGATATAGATGTATTGTGATGTGTTGTTGTCATTGTATCTCTGAAATTTTTCTGAAATTACACAATTGTAATAAATTATTCATGAAATGTGGTTCCTTTATCCACATTTCCTGGTTCAATTGAGGGGTTATGGGGAGATGTAGTGGCAATAAATCAACACTTCTCTTTAGTGTAAAAAGGTAAGTTTCCTATGTGTTTTTTGATTGATGTTTTCTAAACTTTCTTCTAAATTGACTATGGACATTCTTAGTATTTTATTATTAATTTTTTAATATGGATATCTTATTTTCTCACTAAATTTAATGTTACTTCACTTGTTCAGTTTTCCATTAATTTTATTTATTCCATTCCCTAAAAACTAGAAAAAAAGTTAATAAATTACTTATTGATCTCACCATCAATGGAATGGAATTATTAATGAATGATTTCATACTTTTATCATTTTAGTATATACACATTCATATTCATTTATTATTTTCCGATTTAGAATATAAATTTTTTCATTACATATCCTATATCTATTTAACGGTGATACCGTATCCCATATTATATTGTTTACCTCTAATTGTAACCACACTTTACTTTCTAATATTATTCAGTCTATGACATTTCACTTATAGGTTACCCAACACATCCATTGCATAAACATTTAGAAAATAATTTCTTCAAGAATGTGTTGCTAAAATATAATCCATAAGTGATTTTAGTGCAGACAATTTATATAATCGTTTGAATAAAAAAAGTGTGGTTAAGGAATTAAAGGTATTGAGACAAAGTTCTTATTTCACATCTTACCAGATGGATTAATTTCCACATCTTAATAGGTACATATTTTCTTAAAATATTCATATCTTTTCTTATATGTTTGTTCACTCGATGAATTATATCAATTTTTTGTGTCTGTTTCTGCTTACATAATAATAATATAAATGTTATAAGTTATTTTTCATTATATCAGGTTAACTTTATGTTTTAATATTTACATATATTTGTCTATTTTTTATTCTATCTATTTTATGTTTGAATGTTTACTCTATTTATTCCTAGGTTTATGGATAAATATTGAACATGTTCTATAAAACTCTTCAACCGAATACTAGAACATGGCTAAATCATCCAACAATACCCATTGTCAATAAAGAATCATCCCCTAACCTCTGGATTTCCAAGGTATTTTTCTAAAACTGATTCCAACTACATGACCTATCTTCAAAATGAATTTCTTATTTAAATTTATTATTTTATACATTTTTTTATTTCCTTAAACTTTAAATTCCTCTTATCTGATTTGTTTCATATTTTGAATGTTTTCTTATTTTTATTTGACTAAATATTATTCTTTTGGTGAATTTAATTCCTCAATGATTTCCTAAAGATCGTATGAAGAGACTCAAAATCCCTAGACAGATCTGGTTGTTGTGTTAAGGGGTATACCTAGGTAGAAGATACAAAAACATCCATATTTTCAGATAAACCATAGGTTCCAAATATTGAAAAGGGACTGCACCTTAGAGGGTTTCTCTTTGCTGCAATGAACTAGTATTCTCTACTATAATCTGTTTATTGGATTTTTTCAATTAAGTAGGTTATTTCACCTCCAAGGCATTCTTACTCATACTGTCTCTAGACATTAGGTACAAATCATCCTTGAGGTCAGCTTCATCTAGCCTAGGATCACTCTTATAGGACCAAGACTCATTTTAGATACTACATTCATCATTAATGAATGATCCAACATGAGGTTAGGATGTTTATGAAACCCTCCCTTTTGGTCCATTTTAATTCATTTGTTTAACATTTTATGGCTTCACGTGGATTTTTTTGGAACACCTGAGTTTAATTTTATTAAATATTAGTTGACCCTATATACACATAATGATAAGGTTATCTATGTTGAAACATATGGCTTCACCTGGTTGTTGATGATGATTTTTAAAATGTGGTGTCTGATGGTAGTTTCTGAATAATTTTATTCATAATAGTGAAAATATATTCATTTTTTTGATAGGCTAAATAACTTTTTTAAGAAAACATGTTTAGAGTTGGTTACAAATGTGGCAGATTGATGTTTTTTATTGGTATATATTCGTTATGTTGTAATGTTGGTATAATATTAACACAACTTTGTATGTGTTGTGTTGTGTTGATGGAATTGTATCACTAATATTTTGTTAAAATTACACCATTTTAATAAATCCTTAATGCAATATGATTACTTTATTAGAAGTTCCTAGTTCGATTGAGGGGTTATGGGGATATGAATCCACAATGAATATAAATTTATCTTTGGTGTGAAAATAGTATGTTTCCTACGTGTTTAGTGATTAATGTTTTCCAAACATTCTTCTGCATTAATATTGTTTTTTCTTAGGATTTTAAATGCAACTGTTTCATATGGATATCCTATTTTCTCAGTAAATTTAATTTAATTTCACATGATTAGTTTTCCATTTATTTTCTTTAATTCATTCAATAAAAACTAGAAAACTCAGTAAATATATTATATATTGATCTCACCATCAATTCCATGGAATTATTAAAGAATTATTTCTTACTTGTATAATTTCACTATACACACATTCATATTCATTTATTATTTTACAATTTAGAATATCATGTATTTCATTACATATCCTATGCCTATTTAATAGTGAAATTTTGTCCCATATTATACTTTCTACCTCTAATTGTAATAATACTTTACTTTTTAATATTATTCACTCTATGAACTTTCACTTATAGGTAACCCAACATGTTCAAAGAAGAAACATTTGGAAAATTATTTTTTATCAAGAATGTCTTGCTGAAAGAGAAGTCATAAGTGAATTCAATACATACAATTTAAGTAATCAACTGACTAAAGAAAAGGGTTGTTGATGAATTAAAGGTATTAATACAAAGTGAATATTTTACATCTTACCGGATGGATTAATTTTCTTATCCTAATAGGTACGAATTTCATCAAATTTTTCATATATTTGTTTATAATTTTTTTCAATAAAAGAATTTTATTAAAATGTTGTTTATGTTTTTTCTTACATATTAACAACATAAATGTTATATGTAATTTTTCATTCTATCAGGTTAACTAGATTTTGTAATATTTACATAGATTACTCTATTTATCATCATATATATTTTCTGTTTTCATGTACACTCTATTACTTATTGGGTTTACGGCTAAATATAGAATGTGTTATACAAGATACTTAGACTAACTACTAGAACACAACTTCATCATCCTATAATACCCATTGTTAATGAAGAATCATCCATCGACCACTGGATTTCCAAATTATTGTTTAAATATCAATTCCAGCTATGTGACCTTGCTTCCCAATGAAATTATTATTTGATTTTATGATTTTATACGTTTTACTGATTTCTCTAAGCCTTAAATTCCACTTATCTGATTTGTTTTATGTTTTAAAAGTTTTCTTATTTTTACTTGAATAATATTCTTCTTTGGGTGAATTTAATTCCTCAATGATTTGCTAAATATCATAGGGAAATACTTACAATCCCTAGACTAATGTAGTTGTTGTGTTGAGGGTTAAACATAGGCAAAGGAATCATGAAAATTCAAATTTTCATATAATTACATAGGTTCCAACTATTGAAATGTGGCCTCACCTTATAGGGTTTCTCCTTGCTTCCATGAACTCGTATTCTCTATTATCTTCTATTTGTTAGATTTTTTCTATTTAATAGGAGATTTCATCTCCAAGGATTTCTTACTCCTACTATATCTAGACTTCAGTTAAAAATCTTCCTAGAGGTTAGCTTCATCTTTCCCAGGTTCTCCCTTAGAGGACCAAGACTCATTTAAGATTCTATAATAATCATTAATGAAAGATCCAACATAAGTTTAGGATATTACTAAAACCCTCCCTTCCAGTCCATTTTAATTCATGGGTTTATCTTTTTAGGGATTCTCCTGAATTTTTGATGTACACATGAGTTTAATTCTATTAAACATCATCTGAACATATATACTCATAATGATAAGTTTATCTATGATAAAAAATATGGCTTCACCTAGATATTGATAATGATTTTTAAAATGTGATGTCTGATGGTAGTTTATGAATAATTTTATTCATAATAGTTACAATATATACATTTCTTGTGATACATTTACTGTTTAAAGACATGAATGAGTATAATAGATGGTTCTTCAATGCATTCTAGTTGATTCCCTTCACAGAGCTCTGAGTTATCGATATGTTATCCAACTTGACTAGTTACCCATCTCGACATCAATGTCGATATTCCACTATCTTAGGCCAACACTCCTTTTAAAAAATGAATCACAACTTCTTCAAATAGATTTGTGATATCTCTCAAAATCCATTAACTATACTGAAGAGGATCCCCTTCACATCCACATGTATCCACCTCCTTCATTTACATAATGTGGCTTCCTCACCGCAATTCCCGATGACCTCATCATCTCTATTCATCTCCCTCCCCTCTAATTCACTATCTCCCTCCCAGACTCCCTCCCAATTCACCATCTCACCTCCACCCCTGATTATGCCTTCACGATTACCTCATTGTCTCTATTCCTATCCCTTCTGTCTCCACCTTCACCTCCCGATTTACTATATCCCTCCCCAACTCCCCTCTCCACCTCCGACTCCCTACCTTGTTCTATGATTCATCCCAGCCTCCACCTCCTTGATGCCAGATCGGGTCCCTCCTCTACTTCCATATACTCTTTCAGATTCTCCGCCTCCCCCTACTCCGCATCCAGCTACTCCACATCCTTCTAGGATCCTCCTTCGACTTCATACATTCTTCATTATCAAAAGCTTCATATAGTAAAATTTATTTTAAATTGTAAATTATTTATTTAAATATTGATTCCTTCAATGATTTTTTAATTTCAAGAGATTTCCAGGGGTCCTCATGATTTTAATTACTTTATGAATAAGGTTTCAATAAATTATAGTATGAAATCTTCAAGTGTTTTAATATTATTTTCTTTATATATTATGAAATAAAACATCACTTTAAAGTACTATGAAGTTTTTTTCTTACAAAACTTATATTATTTTTTAATAAATATTATACTATGATCAACAATTTAATTAATTTCATAAATAGATTATTTCGGTATATAATAAGTATATTTATTTAATCTATTATATAAAATAATTTTTAAATTTTCTTCTTTATTATGATATTTGAATTTAAATAAATGTTCATGTTTTACTGTTTATAATAGATTTAGTTTATACTTTACTTGGTGCTCCAAACCTGGATAATATATATATATATATATATATATATATATATATATATATATATTCATCATACCACTTATGGGGAATACCATCACCCTCAGAGAGTAGTGACACCGTCCACAACATCATGGCTATGATGATTCAGATTTTTGTGTACTAGATTTCTTATCAATGGATGAAACTATCATAAAGCTTCCAGAATCCATGGATATATTGGACATGGCTAATGATTTTCTGATTCAAGAAATCCAATAGTTATTTGAGCATAAAAAAGAAGGCGTTCCTCCTGACCAATAGAGGTTTATTTTTTTGGGTATGAAATTTGAAGACTGCCAAACCATTGCAGATTAAAAAATTCAAAAAGGGTAAAAACTTCACATGGTTTTGATATTGAGGGGATGTACTTTTATTAAGGTAAAAACACTTACTGGAATAGAAATTAAAATTTATATAAATCCAACCGACATGATTGATCTTATTAAGGATATGGATGGAGAAAAATAAGGGATTCCTCTCAGGCAACGTGTACTTTAATATGTAACAAAGTTGCTAACTGATTATTGTAATGAGGGTTGGTTCATAAAACACTAGGTTCTTACTATGTGGGGTGGCCTCTTTTAAGTAATGAGGGATGTCATATCTAAATAGCATTTCAAACTCACCATAATGGGATTTTGATTATTTATATTTATGATTACTATAATATGATGTTTTTTTGTGGGTATATATCCATTATAAATTTGAATATATGGGGTTTTACCCTTGGAATATTTTGTGAATTGGTCTTGTAGGGTATTTTTGATATTAAATGAACTAATTTAACATTTTCAATAGCTTTAGTTTCCAAACTCTTTATACTTTATTTTTTGAGGATGCTAATTATTTTAAATTACAAAAAATCACATTAATTCATGGATTTCATATATTTTTTAGTGTTTATCATGCATAAAAACTAGTTCCATTGATTTGATATTACTCGATTTCTATGATTTAGTTAATTCACATGAATCTCATTCTATTTTATTTTAATGGAACACCTTTCAGAATTTCTTTTTCAGGTTCTAAATTGTCAATTCCATTAAAATCTGAACTATATCTCTCTTGTCCAGTTTGTTCCTTGCAAAGTAAAACAAATAAATGGTGTGCCCAGAAATTTCTCGAGCTTATTCATCTGACAATATTTACCAAGTCTCTCTATGCTAGTCACTATAAATGTCTCACATTATCATCCTTCAGGAAATATTTCATTTTTCAAACATCAGTTACCATAGAATTTCACACTATCACAATTACCTATTAATATTTGTTCAATGATTTTTTATGGGTTTTGTAAGAACTCTTTCTATTTGTAAACATTTTATTATATTTATATTATAGAACATAGTATTTCAATTATAACTTTCTTGAAAATCAATCTTTGGTGAACATTGAGATGACTATTTCTAAATCATTGGTTATTTTTCAGTCGAACAGGTGCACAAGTGGTTTCAAGTAGACGTGTCTTGGGAGAAAAGATAGAGATTGGAAGATAGTCTGGTAAGCTTTTTCAGTTTCATACTAACTGTAGGTAAACACTAGGTGTTTTGGTCCATTAGAATATAGATCCCTAAGGGGGTTCCTCCAACAATTATAGCTTCTCTTATAGTATATAGTTTCTCCTCAATCTCTTTTATTCATAATTATCATATTTTGATAAACTTATTGAACAATGTTATAACTTGTCTACAAGAATTCAATTAATTCAATTACAGTACTTCCTTATATATAGTTTAGATTTTTAATATTCATTAATAATAAAAAAACATCTCTAAAAAATCTATACAACATTTCTAGTTTATCAATATTTGTATTTAAATAGAGAATTACATTTATCTAATTTTTATCCTAAATTATCCAATTTTTCAACAATATATTCAAACATTATATACCTCACTCAATTATTTTATTCATTCATTCTACTTACAATTCTGTATTCCACCCATTTTCCTTCTAAATTAACAAATTCCATATTGTATTATGCATATAGTATGGATACATTGTTTTAAATCATATAATCCTATATACATACATTATACATACAATGATTTTATTTACATAGACCTATACACATTAATGCACATCTATAGTTATATAGAATGATTCTAAGTACACATGTCACCACAAGAGTTCTCCCTATTTCCATGTGTCATGAACAACCCACTCATTTCTTTTCTTCTTCCACTTCCCTTATCCTCTCCCAAAATGTGACATGATTTCCATAGATCACCACAAAAAATATTTTACCATCTATATAAAAAACTATAATTAAATTACCATGTCATGCAAAGGAAAAAGTTGGGTACTAGTTTAGTTTAATATAATACTAAGCATGATTGATTTCTATACACACAACACCAATATTTAAAATAATTGTGATATGATATGAATTTATTTCATTTTATAGGTTAATTTTTTATTTTAATCATATTATCTTTGAGTATTTGGAAATTTAAGGCCACTTTTCATTAATAATGACATTAATATTATTTTATAAGAATTATAAATACAAAATATCACTCTGTTTAAATATCTCTAATATTTTTTCCATACGAATAAGAAGTGGCTTTATTTTTATGTAAATTTTTATTTCAATGTTGAATTATTTTTTATCTGGTTAATTTATTTTTATGTTTCAGTGATGGAATATTTACATTAAATGCTTTAGAATAATTTACACAATTCTTGATCTAGTAATAGAAAAAACAAATAAATTATTTTAAATTTTTTAAAAGTAATAAAAATCAGATGGATTATTATATTATATTAATTTTTTAGATAAAGATTAAATATAAATGGTGTGTTAAAATTTTATATTCAAATTAAATTTCAATATTGATTTCTTTAATGTCAAACCATGCGAAAAATCTCAAAAATGAATTTAATGGAATATTATGTTAAATAATAATTTATTAAGTTATTTAAAATTTATAAAAATAATATATTTTTCCAATTCAATGAGATATGATATATAATTTGAAACATTATCCTATTAGGGGTAATTTTTTCCCGTTTAAAATAATTTTTTAACCCCTAAAGAGGAAAAAATATTGATTTTTCTGTAATCATTGAAGGTGTTATTGGGGTTAAAAGTATGAGATAAGGGTTAAAAATAATCTAAACTTATCAAAGTTATATTATATGAGAGTATTTAGACTAATAATATTTATATACTTAAAATATATAATATTTTTTTGACTTTATAAGGAAGTGTTTTTTATTATATTTAAATGTTTTAAGTAATTCCATGCTTTTCATCTCCTTCACTATAATAGGACAATAACCTTACTCACTTCCTCACGCTACATGAAGTTAATTACCTTAACAAAAACTTAAAAATTATATTCTAAAAATACTTATTCACTTTACATTGGTGGTATTCGCTTCAAAATACCATCCCTTGTGTCTTTAAGAATAAATCATAGGAGGTCTCTCAAAGAGGAGGTTATCGTATTAATCGATCTCTTTAATTTCAGTTATTATTTTTCAACATTAATTTATATACAAAAAATTAAAATAAAATAACGTAAGTATCTATAATATAATAATATTTTATGTTTATGTTTTTACCTTTATATATTTTTCCATCAAATGAAAAATGAACGTATCACTCATTAGTACGTGTGTGTTACCTTCAACATGAAATGATATGATTCATTCTACCTAAACATACATCATGGTTGGTTATTATAATGAATTTAATGTTTATATATGATATTTATGAATTAACTATCCTTATATGATTATAGTATCTTACATAACTTCTTATATTACCATCCATTTGAAAATAATAACGCCGCCTGTGCGTATGTGTGGACTACCACCTCCACGAATCGATGTGATTAAATTTTCATTTTCTATTTACATAGATGATAATTAGGATAGATTTAATGAATATATATATGAAAGTTATGTTATAATAATTAATCTTTAAAGGTTATTTATTATTTACCATTATTTTATTTTATCCATAAAAATATGGAGACGTCACTCTTGAGTATTTAAGACAACCATCTCTATGAACTGATGTTACTTATTTTCCTTCACTGCTTTATATGAAATATTATAAAAGTGTATATTGAGAATAAATATGATAATTATTTAATTATTAAGATATTATATATGATTAATACATAACCAAGATTAAAGTACCAAAACCCTTGAACCGAATCATGTATGTAAAACAGACCTATTTTCAGCAGAATGATAATTTTAATAAAGAAATTGTTAATAAATAGACAAATAGAAATTATTAAGGAATGATAAATAATATTTTATTTACAAATATTAATTTTTAATATATTTTTAATAAATTTATATTTAGTATGGAGGATAATTTAATGATTATAAACCAATATACAATTGGAGGTAAGGTTTTCTCAACTCACTTTTGCTTCAGTGAGACAAATGCCATATTCACTACTTGTTTATTTAGTATGGTGTATATACCTACCATTTGATATGATATTTAATTAATAAATTTATAGTAATGATATTTAATTTTAAATTTTCTGTTTTTTATTTCATGGGATTAGGATTGAAATGTTACCAAAGAAGCCAGGGTTAATATTACAATCTCATTTTATTTTTGGATTATCTATGATAAATTTATTTTGGGTTAATTATATGGTTATTATAATTTAATGCCTATATGTTTTTACATCCTCTATTTAATCAAGGAGGTTTTTTTCTTATTACTATTTTACTCTCTTTGGTTCTTTAAATTATTTAGAATCGTTTTTAGATAAAAACTCGTCTTATTTCCTCCTTTACTGATGGTATTTTTATTCCATGCCCCTACTCTTCAAATTTATTTACTCAAAGTCTTTACCTATAAATGAAATATTTTAAATATTTTATTTTTTCCTTTAATTTATTTAAAATTTATTCAAATGAATCTTTCTAAATAAATATTTTCTAAATAAGTTATTCTTGTCTTTTTGAAAATGTGTGAAAAGAATGTTTCCTTTTAATGTATATAGTATGAATATGTTTTATTTCTTTAATGAACTTTCATTACTTTAAATATTCCTTTAAAAATTTATATGGTTATTTTTAAATAAAATAATTTTCCAATATTCTATAAATTATAAGTTAAAATAATCTTAAAGGGAAAGTATATTTTTTAAGGAAGTGTTGGTTTGGTATATTTTTCTCCGGTTTTTAATGAAAATATTAAATGTTATTTAAAAGCTTTTTTTCATTTTTTAAACATATTTTAAGTATTTCTATAATTTATTAGGGATATGATCTTTATATAATATAAACTTTATTTATTTTCTTGTCCAATTATGATGATGATTTATGGATGATTCTATGAAACCCATTTCATTCTAATGGGTTAATTAACTTATGATTAAACCTTTATGAAACTCATTTATTTTCGACAGGTTATACTATGATGAAATGATGAAATTTTTTTGAATTTTTTTTACTGTCAGTGGGTTATGATATTAGTATATTATGAATGTTTTATGATATTATGACACACATATGTATGTTTTAATTATGTTATGGGTGGGCTCAAATTACAGATCCCTCCAATACATTGGGTAAATATAGATACATCATAATATATTAAGTGATGGAATGGGGAGTGAGCCTAGTACAGTAAGGGAATATTTCCAATATAATAGTTTTGGGATTGACCCTTGACTAATGAAATAATTTAATGAGTTTTGAACCTAATCCACTATGATAGTCTTGGGAATGATCCTTTACTAAAGAAATGATTTTATATTCATATGTGTATTCCATAAACTTATGTATTTTGATTATGATATGTTTTCATGGATCATGATTGATTATTTATTATACTAATCACTTATGAAATACATATTTTATTATGGAAAATCCATATGTGATGATTTAAGATTAATTATATTTTACTTATTGGGTATGATTACCATATGTTAAGACCATGTTCTCATACCCTTATTCTTTAATTTTATTCACTGAAGATCATATCTTGATATCTCTTATGTTTACCCCTATGGAGCATCTAAGCTCACCCTTTCTCATGTTTTATTTTTGTAGGTTATGGAGAAAGTTTTTTATACAGGTCATGTATAATAATTTTACTATGCGAGAAGATCATTGTTGGAGATATTGAAGATATTTCATGATATAAAATGAATATATATATATATATATATCCTCCAAAGATAACAAACCATTAAATCATTTAGGTGTTTATTGTTATAAGAGTGATTGAAAATTAATATTAAATGATGTAATATATATGTTTGAAATATTTCCAATTCCTTAGTTTTTTCACAATTTCAGCATGGGATTCCTTATCCATGCACAAGTTGTGCACCAAGAAATCCTCATAGAAGGGTAACCCTGTATGGTCTCCCCTTAATTATGTGCTACCCATGTAGACTAAAAATTAATGTTAAATAATAATTTAGAACTCCACACATAAGGGTAGCCTTAATGATTTTTAATAAAATATTGATCTAATGGAACCCACATAAGGTATATCCATACAGGTTGATAGACTATGCGCTGTCCATACTTAAAAACTATATGACATGAGGAAAGTATTAAAAATTAATAATTTCAAATAGTTTCAGCCTGAAACTCATGTAAATTATCAGTGAAAAATAAATAAATAAATTAAATGGGAAAAACAAGGTTAGAGAGTGAAAATTACTTCTATATACAAAGTTTAAAAATTATTATTACTCATCCACAAAAAACAGAAAAAATAATGATGTATTATAAACACAATTCCAAGAATAAACCACAGATACAAGGGCCCTTAACATGAAACATTAGTTCTATAGAAAAAATATAATATTTTATTTTCAAAATAAATATAAAAATTAATTTAAAAAATTTTATATATTAGAAATGAATTGGGAATTTTTAAATCCCCATTCATGTGATTGAGAATCATTTACATTCCTAAATGAATAATTACATTTTTGACCGAATTGGACCTGAAAAAATCATTTTTCTGGATTTTCACCCTCTTATTTTTAAATTCCTATTTTGTATGATCAAATACATCAATTAAATTTACAATTGTTTTCCAATAATATATTTAAACATATAAATTTAAAATCATTACATGTATATGAATGAATTAAAGTAAATATTATCTTCCTTATATTGAAATTTTCAACCAAAATGATAATGATCATGTTTAAAAAAATAGATATAAAATAATTATTTAACATAAATAATGAAAAAAAACTAACATTAATTGTCAAATAACTATAATACCTAACCAAACTTCATTACTAATCTTAGCCTAAAGTTATATCTCACCCATATATTCATAAGAACCAAATAATTAATCCTTGTTTGACATTAAATAGATTCCTAAAATCCTATCAATGTTAAATGAGAGGTACTTTATCTATCCAAAATATTCATCTATGTACAATCATGAATGATTGAATCAATTATTTATTTCTTACATTAAAACTATGTCATCATTTCATAGAGAGAAATCCTCCCATATAACTTCACATATATCCCATATCTTATTTCTTATTCCTTATAATTAAAATCATATTGTTTTTTTAAATCGAGTGGGATATAATTAATATCTCCCATATGTAAGTATTCTAATTTGTAAATATTTTTTAAAAGATATTGTTTATTTAATTTAGGATTGTAAATATGATTCTCTATATAGATTATTTATGTCTTTTTATTTTTTTTGTTAAATATGAACATGGTTGAACCAAATTGGATGAATATGAATTGAAAATGGACGGATGTCTATTATATGAAAAAAAACGTATTTGGATTGGGTAAAATATTTCTTAAATTTTTCAGTAGAGCATGGAATTTAACCTTCTTAAATCATTTGTTCATGTGTATATTATTTTTGTCCAAGGAAATTTCTCCAAAAAATTTAACAGAACACCTTATCTATCATGGATTGGATAAGTGTTATAAATTTTAGTCTCAAAATATAAATAACTACATATAAATAGTGAATGGGATAACATTATGGTTTATGGATCTTCTGATACGAGTACAACTGTAAATGAGGATGGAGATTGTGTTGAGGAAATGAAAATAGAAGTCAAATATATCCAACATGATTGTCCATTTTTTTATATTAAAGAGATGTAAAAAGATTCTATTCAATCTTAATTATACTAAAAATATGAAATTATTATCCATTCTATAACAGTATAATTTCAAAGTTGGTAATAGATGGAATGATACATGTTTATAAAAAATAATTGATATCTTGAATGATATGTTACCAAAATATAATGATCATTATTGTCAAACATATGATTTAAAATAAATTTTCTATTCAATGGTTACAATATGGGAATCAATATATTCCTTAACAAATGATTGTATATTATTTTTCAATCACCATGAATCAATTTACAAATTTTTTATGTATTGTTTGACTTAGTGAAAAAATGGAAAATAAATTACTTTGAAATTCTTATGGGACTTTACAATCAGTTAATGATTTAAAAGGAAGTGATATGATTGCACTAAAATTAGAATGGCACATAGATACCCTAATTAAATTTGGGAAACATTATCACAAAGAAAGCTTTTATCTATAAAATAAAATTGACCATGTGTATCCTAAATTTTGATACATACTAAGAATCCTTCTCTAAGAGTTATCTATAAAGAGAATTAATCCTTTTGGTGTAAAATATGTCATTCCTAGTCCAAGGGCACTAATGTTTGTAAATTATAACATAACACCACTATTTTGAGTGAATTAAAAATTAATTACATTATATCTACTTATATTATAACAAAAAAAGTTGGTAGTGATACTGATATTTATTTGGATCCATTGATCAAATATTGAAAATTGAAAAGGGACCAACGTATTACATTGTATAATGATCATAGAAATGAAGAGTTCAAATTGAGAGATCTATTGTTTGTGATCATTACTTACCATCTTTCGTATAGAATTTTTTTAGGATACAGAATTTACGTATTTCTATAATTTCTTATTTGTGAAGAATCCATACACTCAATTAGGTTGAGTAATTCCTTTAATATGATGTGTATTGGAAATCACCATTTTTTTCCCACAATAATATAATCGATGATCTTAGAAGACACCATTCAATAATAATTTATAAGAAGGTAAATTTCCTTCAACATTAATATATGATAAAAATTTAGTGAAAGTAAAAACTATTTTCCACGAGTTTGGTAAACCCAATTTGAAAAACCTTATGAAAACAAGTTGTAAAAACTGATTTGTTTTTTTGAATTATTTTATTGGAATTATTCATACCCCATACATTTTCCTAATTCCATGATTTTTTTACAAGTGTATATGATTGTTATACTAACACATTACTAAATTCAAATTACAAAACAAAATATAAAATTAATGCTATATTAAACAATATTGATATAATTATTTGGATAGATTTTGTGATAGTTATGGGTGAAGACTATTCTTTATCTAGTATCTTTCACTCTTTCATGGAATGAGAATTTTTTGTTCTTTAATATCCATAATGATTTAATAGCTATATAGGGGTATTCATAAAATATCATTAGTACCATATCCATGAAAAATTCAATGTTAAATGAATTTTTTCCATTGGTGGAAACTTTAATGTGTCTATTAATAGACCAGTTGAAGTTTCCAACAATTTAAAAAGAAATTATTGTTATATTATGTGAATTAGAGATGTCATTACCACCATCATTATTTGATATAATAGTTTACATGATGGTTTAATTTTTTAGAGAGATATGACTATGTCGTTCAACATATTGTAGATAGATATACCCCATTAGAAAAGAAATGTGGATTTTGAAAGGGTATAACAAAAATTAAACACATTCATATGGATTATATTGTGAATTTAAATTTTGTTTAGGAAACTATTTATTTCTATATCAAAAACATATCCTCCAATGATAGGATTGATAATCTAATTATAGTGGGTTCCTAGTAAGTAATTTTTTAGAGGTGATATTGCTGAAATTAACATTGAAAATCATGGTTATAATCACATTAATATTTTATATAATAGCTTAGTATTTTCCCCATACATTGAAATAAAAAATAATTCTTAGTTATTTGAATCCATTAAGTGATAAAATAATGATTAAAATACACATGATTAATAGTTTATATACTATTTTCTAGAAACAATTTCTAAATAGTTATCTATATATATTAAATATATTTTAGAATGAATTAGGTGGATATATACAGAAATAAGTGTATATGAACTATTTTTAAATGGTTATGTAATTAATAGTTTTATGTTCTATACTATGGAGAATGTTGAGCATAATAGTTACAAAATAGTGGAGTTAGTCTTATAGAAAAAAATACATGTATCTGGTACCAGCGATATAAATCCAATTCACATAGATATGTCAGACTTGAAAATTTACATAAAAATATATGAGTTGAATTATAATATATTTTAAGTGATGATTTTCCAAATAAATTCTGGTTTTAACTATAATGAAGTTAAAAGCGATGAATTAGAATTAAAGAAATTTAATTATACTAAGGGAGGGTACAATAATGAATCATTCATAATGGAAACAAATTAAGTAGAAGTATTTTATGGCCTAATCCTACAAAAATGGTCATTTGTTTTGTTTTTGAATGAAATAACATGTGGGTCAAATAAAAATTCCATTGGGGATGACCTTTTTATTGGGTTGTTATAATCATTTCATAGTTTTCCCAATATAGATAGTGTATTGTTTGTTAGAGGAGATTATGAAACAAGAATTTTTATACTTGATATAGAGGAAATATCACTTTTATCTTAAAGTAAAAAAAGTGTTCAATGAACATGTCAAAATTTTATTATTATTATATTTATATATAATTTGTTTTGACATACTATTATATATTAAATACTATAAATAATAAAAATTAAATTTTTAAATACTTGTGTAGATAGGTTCATACTCTCATATTTATTCTATAAATATCAATAAAAAATATATTTTTAAGGTTTAATTTAACCAATGTGTGAAGTTGAAAAAAATTATACTAGTGAGAAACCACCTAAAGTTGAGAAATTGGGAAAAACTAATATGGTTGAAAAAATACAAGTGAATCATAGAACATTATTGTTTGAAACAATGATGGTGTCATTTTCATATATGGATTTCATTATTTAATAAATTTTATTACAATATTTTTTTGAATCATTTTTATTTGAAATATTAGAATTTGGTAATTTAGTGTGTGTTACATGGTTTTTGCACAGTTAGTGAAAACTATGTGACATAACTGTTGAAGGATCTTGTCATATTTCATTAGTTCATGTACTATTGGTGAATTAGTTTCCATACTATGTGAGAAAACCAGGATAATCCACTTTGTGTATCAGGGGTCAACTACATGATTAGTGAAATTTTTTGAAAATCATGTGGCTTACTTATTTTTGTTAGAAAAATAATTTTCCCACATTTCTTCGTATATATTCTATTCTATAATCCATTTATTGTCTCTCCAATTTAACTCCATAAAATTGTATGTGATGAGATCTATATATTCATTTGTAGCTTAATTTTGAGTGGATTTTCTCCATTTTTAAAAGGTAATTCCCCTATATGTCCTTTTTGAGTGTTTTTATCTATGTTAATTTAATAAATTTCTTAGTACGACAATTCCTTCCTTATTATTTTGATTTATGATAATTTTTTTCCTGGATATATCTATTCTAAAATTTTATAGTGGATCGTAGTTTTTATTTGTCAACACTAATGAAATGATTTTTGGTTTTAGGGTATTGCATTAACTTTTAAAGGCATTTTATCTAATTTATTCACGGATTATCAGAGTTGAAAAATAGTTTCATTGGTAAATTTTTGTTATTTGATAAGTTGGATATTTTATAAACCTTGAAGTATTTTTTTAATGAATAATTATAATGGTTTCAAATAGTGTTATAGAATATTTGAAATCTAATATTCATTATATGATTGTTTGGAATTTTTTATTTTAATATTAGAGTTAAAATGGATTTTAAAGGCATGTTTATATATTAAATTTATATCTATAATTGTTTTATTTTAGTTGAATTCCATTTTGAAGTAGAAAATGGTTACAAATAATAAAATGGTAATTCTTTGACAAGGTATAAAACACGAGAGCCTGAATAGTTAAGTGAGAGGAATAATAAAATTATGTCTAGGAAAAACACACTCCAACACAATGCTAAGTACACACATTTATGATATGTATAGTGTGTAACTTTATAATGTGACCACTTTCAGCTCAACATTGAGATTACTCTCCTTAATGATTTCACAGACCTAATTATGAATGTTTTGAAGACCAAGACAATAAAAGGATTATTTTTTCCCTTAGACTTATATTCATTTGGGTTTTTCCATAGTACATATTTAATGTGTTTGTTCATATAGATTTTACTTCATCTTTTAAACATATATAAGGCTTGATTTATTCTTTGTATTCATTATAAATTTCTAAAAACATTATTTCATGTAGTTTATTTTCAAACTAACATTATTTATTTTTTCTGAGAAATAATTATTATGAATTATTTTGGGGGATACTACTAGGATATTTTTTTTCACATAGTAAATGCAACCAATATGTGTATATAAAGATTGATTTGGTACATAAAAGTAAAATAAATGAATTTCTTATAGATGTAAAGTATTCATGTTATTAAAGCCTAGTTTTTTGAGTTTTGAAATATTGGGATTGTTCCCCCATTCCACACATAGGTGGGTATCTATTTATGTTTTATTTTTTTCATTGTTCTATATCATATTATTGCATCACTTATTTCACCTCCCATCACATTGTTTTTATATCTATGATTTCTTGATACTTCTTTTGATTATGTACAATATGAATGATATTTTATATTGTTACATTCAGATGTATTTATATTCCTAGAGACTTTAGCTGTATTATATCATGTTAATAATATACCATCCTTAGATCTATGTATTTTAGATAATTAATTTCCAAGTTATAGTGTGGCTATGCTAGTTTCTTTATTCTGACATACTTTATGTTTGCTTTGAAAAAATTCCCAAGGATTTTCTTGAAAACCAGTCACTAGTTATCAGCCACTGGGGATTAAAAACTCCCATTTCACCTTTCCATAAGATAGAATAGGTTCTAATTATAGGGGTTTACCATGTTAGTTTATGGAAAAAACTTTCAGATCAAGGTTTTTTTATTTTTTTTATTTTAGAAGTCATGGTATAAAACTATTAAGACCATCAAGATTTGTGGGGTATGTCTTGAACTAGTATTGGATAAAAATTCATTATAATAGACATTAAGACACTATGGAATATCAGTTAATGTGTATTTAAGGAGTATTTTGATTTTGTTTTGGTTTTAGAGATATTTGTTATTGAAAATGGAAGGTTAGATGACTTATTTTAGGGTGAACGATTATCAAAAATAGGTTACAGACCGTGTTTCCAAACCATGTGACCAAAGAGGATGAGTTCTAGTTCTATCTACACACTTGGTGAAGAGTTTATAAAATAGTCCTTCCAAACCTTATAACTAACTCTGACTATCTAGTGTGACCTACACAGTTTTTGCATTGTTTAGTAAACAATGGACAATATGGAAATTTGGATTTCATGTAATTTTTCTTTCCAAATTTATTTATAATGATATTTAAATTTATATTTAAGAATTTATTGATTTAAATTAGTATTTTTTTTCTATTTTTTTTCTATTTTATTTTTTTTATTTGGTTTTATATTGTTTTATTCCCATTCAAAGATGTATTTTGAACCCTCTAAAGGGTGGCATGAATAATTTTTATTTGGTTTTATATTATTTTAGAGAAGACTTAAAGGATCAATGAATTTCATGATTCTTCATATTTCACCAAGATAAAATATTAAATATTAATGCTAGAGGTATCTATCCTTAAATGGTGGGAGTCAACGGTTCAATCTAATCTGTATAATAACTTAAATTAGAATAATCTTAGTGTTATTTCCCTCTCAATAATTCTACCATGATACCCTGGTGATGGAATTTTTATGAGATTTTGTATGTGTTCACTGATATCATTATATAATCATGTTTTATGATAATAAATTCAATTATGTTTACCATTTCTTTGTTGATATAGTTTCTAATAAATAGTTGATATCCAACTATTTTGACATAGGTTTGTGATAAGAAATTCAGTCCCAATTCTTCATGCTCAACCTTTAGACATATTATGTGGTTATTGATTTGGCCTTGATAGAGGAAATTTACAAGGATAGTATATCAAGATTTATTAGTGTTCTATCCATGTCTATTGGGATTAAATTTAACTCTTTAATGAAGAAAAGTGAGGTAAGTATAAAAATGGAAGTGTTAGTGGCTTGAAGCCTCCATCTCATTCTTCATTATTGTTAACAAGGGGAAGTGGGTATCTTACTTGTAATGAGTGAAACATGTTTGGGAATATAAATAATTCATGAATGGTGGCCCCCAATTCCTATTAAAATTTTCGGAACATAGGATATCTATATATATTTTTTATTTTGATATACGATCCTTGAATTTTTTTCTAGATATAACCCTTTAAGGTCTTATATGATTAGTTGGGTCTATATTCTATATGATTGACCAAGGTGGGTAAGATATACATGGTGGAACTAAGTATATTTTAGGATATGATGGATAATATTTAGGTTATTCTAAACTGATTTACGGTATCTTAGAGTCACCATAAGTTTTATATAAGTCATCAATGTAGTCATTTGGAGTTTTTTTCTTGTGATAGAGTGTTAATAAATATATCACCTCATTTAGGTCATAGAAGAATTATGAAGCATGGAAGATTAATTATTTCCTTTTTTATACCATATTTGGATTCTTCTCTTTTCCATGGATTTATCTATACTCTAAGGATATGGGGGATTAGGGTTAGTCTTGGATGACACTAATGGTAGTTTTTCCTGTTTTTTTGTGTATCCATTTTTAGGTGGGTTTTATCTATCCTTTTCTCATATATTATTATCATTGGAAAAAAATTTATATTTTAAATGAATGTGGTTTTATAAGTTGTATTACCTATAATAAATTTTAGTAATTTCTTGATTTTATAGAATAATTATAATATTTTTTAATCATGTCATATAATTGTTTAAGGAAAATAAATTTTATATAATTATTTGGGTTTTTTTCATATTAAAAAAATGTATTTGAAAGGGATTATTTGTAAATGAATTTGTTGGATTCACATGTTGTGTTTTATGGAATTTAATTTTGTAGTGTTAAATGGATTCAACTATTAAAATAGAAACTATTGGAAAGGATAATAACATATGGGAGCCTGGGTAATTAAGTGGGAATACTAGGAAAAGTACAACTAGAAAGTATATGATCTAACAAACATTGGATTGCATTATTACACCAATTACAAACTATTATAATATGAACTATGTGTCACTTTATAGGGTGACCCATTTCTACTCAACACTGTGGTTACCCACCAAGTGTATTTTGGAAAATTGATTTTGACTAGCTCAAGAAATAATAAAGTGTGTGGATCTTAGGTTTTCCCTAACCATATATACCTTATGTACTTCCCAAGATGTGGGTTTCAATAATTTTTACATGTATTTTATATTAATATTCTAAATTTTTAGTAATATTGGCGTCTACTTCTTATTCATCTTAAAATGTTAATGTATAGTTTAATATGGATTTTTTCAAACAATCATTCATGGTTTTTTCTAACAAATATTAATTATGAAAAATGGTTGGATCCTAATGGGAAATTTATGATCACACCCTATAGAAACCTAATATGGGTATATAGACCTTGTTTTGGTAGATATAGGTAATGTAAAGGCATCACATGGAGATGGGTGATATTCATGGTAGTAGAGGATGGGTTGATGATGGTGACATGGTATGAATAAGACCTCATGTCACACCAATATGGGTAATTGTTTTTTATTTATTTTTAAGCCTTAGATTGTATCATATTCTTATATAACCTATGTAGCCTCCCATCCCATCCTTTTTTGTAAATGTGTATACTTGACCCCTTATTTTGAATATGTATGTTGTGGATGAAATTTTATATTTTTGCATGCAGATGTATTTAGTTCCTTTGAAATTTTATTTTTGATATGTAATACCAATGATATTATGTTAATAATTCAGTTTATTTGAGAGAATTAATAACCATGTTATAGTGATTCTATTCCAGTATCTATATTCATAATCACTTAGTGATTTTTTTTGAAAAACCATTCCCAAGGGTTTTCTTTATTCCCATTCACTAGTTTTTAGTCCATGGATATCAGAAAGGCTCTTTGATCCCTCTACGAATAGTGTTGGTTTCCAATCATGGGGTATCTTTAGTTAGTTCATGATTGTGTTAGTATAAATTAGTATGTTTTTAAGTAAAAGTCAAAATTTTAGATTGTATTGAATTTATGTGGTCAACCTATTGTCCCTAAGAAGTCAAATTTTATTTGTTACATTGGGTTCAGTACCTGAATGTACTTAAAAAATGATATAGAAACATGTTTCAAGACATTTATTAAATCAATTTGGGAATACATCTTAATAATATTATGATATACTTCATATATTTTAACAAAAATTCAAATAATGAAACATTTATATACCGAAAATTATCCCTTATAGAGTAAAATAATATTATAATATTATTTGATGAAATTATTTATAATGGTTACTGAAAGGTTCAAAAATAATTTTAGATACATGATAATAAACTTTATCATATGGATAATAATGGTAAATTAAAAACTCAATCACCATCTATATACATAAACATAACAATATAGGAAACTTGGGTTGATTTTATTAGATATTAGGGGGAAGAAGAATTTAATGCACAATATAGTTTGAATTATTTTATATGATATTACATGTATTGAATGGTTTAATTTTGAATTTATATTTTATTAAATAGTAAAGAAGTGCAGAAAATAAACAATGTATATAAAAATCAACATATCCATACCATAAACAAAGGATAAGGTACACTAAAATTTAATAAAAAATTGTATATATTTTAAATATAAAGTAAAAATTTTAAGTAATATGAAACTAAAATAGAAATATGTTTCTTTGTTTATATCAAGATCTATGAATCAAAATCTCAATACACTTATATCCCACATCACGTGAAATGTAAGGATAACTGTGAAAATAAAAAAGGACAAATAATTGATGAAAATACACAAATTTATGATAATCATGTATAAGTATGATATAGTATAAATTTTTTCTAATTTTAAAAAATATTATATAAAAATGAATACTATTTTCCCTATATTTTTTCCCAATTTAGAAAAAAGATTCATCCTATACTATATCCAATGACCAACTACTTTTAGTGTCTTTTAATCATTGATATCAGTTTGGTTATGATTGAGTTTTAGGTTTTGGATAACCACCATGAGAATAATTTGAGAAAGAAAATACACATTGTGATAAAAATGATAAAATAAAAAAATAAAAGCATAGGAAAACACTTTAGAAAAAATGTTTGTTGTCATGCTAATGTGATAATCCATTTTTAAAGTATTATTTATAAGAATCAACCGAGTAGAAACCATAACAATAATAGACACACCACCAAATTTTGAGGCGATAAATTCCCCTCAATGTACCACCTTATGTGCGGTAATCGATTTTTTCATATTTTTTTGATGCATGTGACTGGAAAAACTTTTGAAACCATTGTTATAATAAGATTCTATAGGGAAAACTGATTATGAATTAAGTTTTTTAGAACCCACGCATTTCATAGTTATAAGACTTAAATTTTATAATATACTAGGGGATATTATACATAATGAAAAAAATACAAAATATCATGTAAGATAATGGATTTATATAGCTCATGAGTTGAGAACCAATATACCTTTTCCCCTAACTGACTGAATGACTGAAAATTAATTATTTATTAAGGAAACACTTTTAAGGAAAAAGTGAGAAACCAGAAAACATGACTTTAGTGATTAAAAGCATCAAACAACGCCCCAACAGGCCCCAACAGTTAAATGTTCCAAAAACTACCTAAAACCATAATGAAAGGCCCCTCGCAAGTATAAACAACATTATGTAAAATTTCCACCATTCCAATGCTGCACGAAAAGCTGTCCTGTATAAAGACGGGCCGACACTGATGGCCAAGTCCATACCCTCTCAAACATCCAAAACCGATTCACATATGACTGATAAAAACTTTCAGCTCTAAAATTCATTTGGATTAGTCTTTGAGGATTATCTAGAATAAAGAACCTTTGAACAGCAAGCTGTCGGAAAACAACAATCACCGCGAGGAGCAGAAACCCACGCATGGCATAGAATCCACTACCACTTCAACACAATCACCATTCACTACGAGGAGTAGAAAAACCAAGGCACGACATGAAATACACCACCATTTCAATAGAATCAGCACCAACGAGAAAACAAAACAAAAATTAGACCTGCAAAGAGAGCTGTAGGACACCAAAGGCCAGAACCAGAGACCCTCACCCCTCCGCGCCACACTGGGGCCAGCACTGAGCCACACCTGAAAGGAATCTAGCCAAGCTGAAGCCATCACCCACTAATGCCAACCGAGATCCAATGAAATGAATGCCAGAAACGCACCGATCCGGGAATTCGAAGCCATATCCATGCCCCCAGTATCCTAGAAAGGCCAGATGAAGCAACTCCCGACCCTCTGGATGATCTTGATATTCAGATGTTCAAATATTCTATTAATACTTTCATAGTAAGTTTTTTAGTGACATCAATACATATAATAAAAATGTGTTATTTATTTTATAATTTATTTTATATATAATGCCATTTAGAATTAATGAAAACTAGTTTGAATAGATGTTTATTAACACCATAAGGGAAATGGAAGTAGAATTTGAATTTCACATCAATAAAACATAAAGGATAAACTAATAGATCAAAAGAACCTTATAAGATTAGTTTTACCCAAAAATTAAATTTCTACTTTTTTATGAGACATGTTCCTATAGATAAAGAAATAAGAAATAAAAAATATTACCTACAATCAATAATTTGAAGAATAAATTTATGGAGTGTAAATTATGGATATGATTGTTCTTTTGAATGTAAATGAAATCATCCAACCTAAATGGTTGGTTGACATATTTGTGAATTTATACATGATGCATATTTTTATAATTTTGTAGTCCAATAGTTAATATACTATTTTTCATAGTTTTAGAATGTAAATATTTTCCACATTTTTAAATATCACACCAAAATTATGGGAATAATTTACTAATAAATATTCGGATTTATTAGTTCGTTTTTAAATTATATAGTAAAAATATTAGTAGAGGACGATGAAATTTAAGAAAGAGAAAAACTACTGGTTGTTATGTGTGGAAAAAAATTACATATGAAAATAAATTCTTACTATAAACAATGCTTGGGTGAAACTCTAAAATTTGATCATATCAAATATATTTTAATTTTTTTAGCATTAATTATTCCTTTTTTATTTTTCAGGATACATTGGATGCATATTTCAATCAATTTTTTTTAACAAAAAGATACATATTTTTTTGATCCAATGTGTGGATATCAAATAAATTGACCACACATGATGACCATTTCGAATTTTTAATATTCTATATTAAAACTTTTACAAATTAACTTCAAATTATAATTTTTATATTATGTTTTAATAAGAATTATTCTATTATAGGGAAGTGTTTATTTATTATCAGATCCATGGTAGGAGGATGAAAAATACATATAATAAACATATAAAATTCTATTAATAGATAATTATTAGCGTATGTATTATAATATTTCAAAAATAAAACATAAATCAAAATAAATTACTTATTTTAAATAATGTTACTATAGTTTTCTAAACAATTTAATCAAATTGATTATATTTATTACATGTATAAATATATGAAAGATATCATCCTTCACAGACAAAATAGAATCCATTAATATGTATTTCTGAATATAATTACAAATTTATTTTAAATATTTAATAACTATTTGTTTATGTATACTTTTAAAGTACTACTTGGACCATCGAAAATGAACATATTCAAAAGAAGAAATAGATTTTATTTTGAATTAGTGTGTATATTATATGGTGTCAGAATATTTAAAAAACATAAAGTTGAGGTTACATATCATATTTATGTTTTTTAATTTATAGAAATCAGGTAGTGGTTTTTATATAATCCTTATTTATTTAATTTTATTTTCATTTATTTTAATTATTGGTGATAATTATTTTAGTTCTACGTGATTAGAATATTTTCATATGATCCTAAATACTGAATTCATTATCAAATTAGATGATTTGTTTTGAATGAATGTAGGGCCTCTATATTTTTACCTTTTAATAAATTTAAATATATTAAGAAATATTTATGAAGACAAGAACTGAGATAACACAAGATTCGGAGGTCCGATGAGCCTAATTGTTGATATAATGAAATGAAAAAATACATTTTATCATGTTTATAAAGTTTTATTAAAATAATGGAATTGATCCTGAACTGAGTCTTAGACCATAATTATGAGACTACCGTTGAATCCAGAATATGAGTTTTACCCAATGCATAAAATAACTGTTTTGGCATCGGTGGTTCTGTGTAGTTGTAGTCATGTGTGCAAATAATAAAATAAATATATAAGTCAATTTATTTGTTCTGTTTGGATGAAATAACCTAAATATCACCTATAAATTTATGGTTATTACTAATCCCCTGATTTAGCCCCATAACCTTTGGATTGAGAGGGGATCTATTGGAGGAGATGTGGGAAAATGAAAACAGGTTGAAGATCATGATCAATTTCCCAAGTATCATATTCACTAATAGAATTTGGGGATATCACCAATAATAATAAAATAGATTCATTCTTCATCAATGATGAATCCTTATATGAGCTAGGAAATTTTACTTCCATCGTTTATTCCTTATTTTATCATCCCATTATAAATGGAAATCAAATTAATTAATAGATTGATCACGTGTCGATTATACATGTTGGTTGAGTCAATTTTCTAGGGATAATAGGGAATTTATTTTTATTGGTTTATTTTGGGTTATTTATCTATTTTTCTAATGGTAATTAACAAATTTAAAATTGAATATTTCTCAAGTTTTTTCCTCATTTGATATCTATACTTTTCATCTCCCTCTAATTAAAAGATCATTATCGGTACTTTATTGGTTAGGAGTTTAGAAAATTCCTAGTATTTTATCATTTTATGAAAATTATTCAATGAAATATTTCTATACATGGGGTTGAAATTCTCAATCAATAGAGGGATCAATATTTTATGATAATTAGAAATAACTGAATGTGGATTAGGATTTTATTTGGGGATCCCAAGTAGTGGTTTAGTATGCAGCATGCAGCACATAGTGAATTGATGTGATTTCTAAGAAGAGGAGGTGGCTAGAATGCTGTCATCGATGATGGAAATGTTGGATGATCTTTGATCCATGATTATTGGTTGATATAGTGTATTTTTTTGGCGACAATAGCATGGTAGAGTCTTGTAGAAGAAAATGATTTTCTAAGAAAATCATGACTATAAAGCTCACAGTCTGAAAAATTCACACCATGTAGTCCCTCATATACAACTCCATGGCCTTTATAAAGAGAAAAATATCACACGCTGTGTGAGATAAGTCACATGTTGTGTATATGGAAAAATACATTCCATGTATATGGAAGAATACATGACATATCAGATACTGAGACATGGGATGACCTGGGGAAAGAAAGAAACGTAGTATACTTTTCTAGATCATGTTGAGGCCCTCCGCTTCTTCATTTTGGACTAAAATAGGTTGACTGTATTTTCTTATTTAGTTCATATGAGGGTAAATTGTGGAATTACAACTTTAGCATTGGATTGGGATCCCCTCTAGGGAATTATTCTCTGATAGAGTTAATGTTATACCTCCATGAGACTAAGTTGGGACCCTCTATCATTCCATATGTTTCACTAAGAGAGGTTTGGAACATCAGTGTAAATAAATTACATGGGTTTCCATACAAAACTTTATAGTTTATTATAGATTGGGGTTTTGGTATCCCCTTTTGGTCCTGGGTGAGATATCCTGTACGTGTATTAGGATATTCATGGATACAATGAGTAATTACGTGGTGATTCCTGATGAGGATAACCTATTGGGTGATCCCCATCAATGTTATCATTGACTGTGTACTGAGTTCTCCCAATTGAACATCTCCTTGAGGTCTCGAGCAACGAACTATTTCTAGAATAATAGTTGAGTCCTCTTGAGACTTGGAGCCTGTTATGAGTATATCTAGGTCTTTTTCATTACTATTATTACTATGTCTAATATCCTATTGACATACCCTATGATGATCTTAATACTCTCTTATTTCCTAAGTCTAGTGATTTCGGTGTGACCCACTATGTATTGTTATAATCACCCCATCATGGGATCTACCTGTACATCTCTTGTCTTATTCTTATGAAAGGAGTTTTGGTTATGCCCTATTAAGACCATGAGTAGGTTGGGTATAGTGCGATAAACTGATAATGGTTTTTTAATGAGTTTCACTTAATATCATTCCCCTCCTTTTGAGAAGGTTGGACACTTTATAGTTTTAGTGATATTGTATTTGGACCTTATGGTTTAGTACATTTTAAAGCTATTTTTTGGGATTTTGAATTATGCATTCATTATGGTATCATATTTATTTTTGTAACTATAAACATTATATGGGAATTCGGAGATCTATGTGTTGGTACAAGTACCTCAGGCTAAAGCCTCCCATGTGTGTGATATTCGTACTAGTAGATGGTCACTAGATTATAACCAATTGGAGTTGGTATTAGGGTGTCTAACATGGATTCTAACCAGCCATGAAGGACCTAGTGGATCTGTTCATGCCGATGTGATATTAGAGTGTAGTTCCATTTTAGGGATGGAGTTTGGATTTTGTCTAACTATGATGTTGGGATTCATATTTATAGAAATATTTTTAAATTGTTTCATGTTTAGATTTGATGGAAGAAAATACAATTTTAGTGTAGTGGCTAATGAATTCATTCACAAGGTGGAGTGCAAGTGATGAGTCCTTGGATTCAAATTTCTCATCCACTTGATGTGACTCAAGTCCTAAGTTCCTTGACAAGAAGAATTCATATATATTTTTTGAATACATTTCATTAATGTTTAATCATAATATTATTGATAATACCCTAGGTTTTGTTTCATTTTTTCATGAATTAGTAATTCATGGTTTATAGAATAATTTCGCAAATAATGGTACAAAGCATCCTTACACTTCACCAAACTGCAGTACATAATGTGTACTCCATGAATAGACAACCTTCCAACTAAATTACAATCCATGAATCCAAAATAAAAGGTATGAAGGATCTCCATGACATGTATCCAATTTACAAGTCATGAAAGATACATATTCCAAACCTGATGAGGAATACATGATATGAACTCATTACATGATGTGAGAAGTTAAGAACATAATTATTGACCAATACTCGAGCCATGAAATTAGTGAGATCCAAAATGTTTAGAGAATGTTTTGGATACGAATTACCCGACATGAATACCATTTAAACTTTGTGTAAGTGTCTATGAAGAATCCACCTAAATTAATACATGTTGTGAAGTATTAACATGTTTTTAGATTTTAGGCTATATAGATATTCAGTGCCCCCGATGTGCAAGAGAGATAACTTGGAGTTTGAAGACATTTTCTTTTTTCCTTTAGTTATTCTATATTTCTATTCCATTTTCAATTCCTTATGTTTCTATTGCTTACTTTTTTATAGAAATTCCATTATTTTCGATTTCAAATTACAAGATGTGTTTGTTGATCATTTATATTCCAACATTCCATTTCTAATCCCGTTTTCCAGGAAAATTCAATTTTCATTGAGTTCCTGATTCATTCTTTTATAAAGATAGGATTCAATTGATTTATTAGGATTTTAATTGTGTATTTATTTTCTTTGAGTTGTTTATTTATTATTCTAAGAATTTTGTGACCTATTTCCTTGGTTTAGTTCATTTTTTTCATGAGATGATAATCTGATTAGGTTTAGGGGTTGTGATTAGGTATTGATTAAACCTATTTAATACCTAAAATCGAAATTGGGTAACTCTATGTCTAGTAAATAGGTTTAAAAAATTATCAATATCATTATTTTTCAGTATCCATAACCATCAGAGGTGAAACTTGAATGATCATAACCAACATGGAGAAGAACAGGGTGGGACCAATATCTTATAATTATTTCTTCAAAGAAGCCATGATTAATTCACTTAGGTTGTCAGTTAGTCTAGACCATAGAGTATTTCATAGTATAGGTTGATCTAATTGGCTGTACCCAGATCAATTGGTAAATTTCTCACTACTTTGTAGCTTATGCCTTAGGTCTACCCCAAGATAGATTTTGGATTTCACTTTGTATAATCCCTAAAATGAGCCTCATGTCCTTATGTTAATATATTTAAAGACCTAGTATTCTTAGTTTTAGTCAAACCAAACAAATTGAGATAACATGAGGTATCCCAAAACAGATTATAACCACAAGGTTACTTGTCTAGAAAGATATATCTATGGTTTTGACCTAAAAATTCCACTGACTATGCCTTTGTAGTAGAGTGTAATTTGTAAAAATCAATTTCAAATTTGATCAATGCCTATAGTAATCAATGAGACATTCTTGGAATATAAAATTTGTGTTCCATTTCTAGGGAGAGATATACTTAGGTCGAGTGACCTATGGAATGAACCTCAGATTACCTCACCCTACCCCCTTTCTTTTTTTGCTTCCACTTATATTTTTTTAATCATTTTCACCCACAAAATAAAAGATGCGTCTGATTATTTTTGTATTATTACATGTGGTCATGTCCCCTAACTTTCTCAAGGGGCCTAAATTCACAATAAAATCTTCCTTTTGATCCTGAGATTGATAGATAAATTAATGCATGTCGATGATTAATAATATATGAATGCAACAATCTTTCACCACCACACTTTTAGAACCCATGATATGCAACACCTAAAAATGAGGATGAGAAACCAATTCTACAAGTGTGATCCCTAATAGACTATGACTCACCATCCATTATAGATGCTACACCCAACATTGTGCACCCACATATTCAGGCACATAATTTAAAAATCAAACATGGACTTATTGATATGATTTAAAACATGTGGAAATTCATTAGGATTCATAGTGAAGACCACCATGAAAAAATTTATTATTTTATTAAGGTTTTTTATTCTTTTCAAAACCAAAGGGTATCATCAAAAACCATAATACTGAGAGTTTTCCAATTATACGTGTGATATAGAGAAAGATATTGGATAAAAAGTCAAGATATGAAGTCCATCATGACTTGGGATGATTTAGCTATGAAATTTGTTAATAAATACTTCCCTCTAATCCGAATATAGAAGCTAAAAATGAAATTAAAAATTTCAAATAGGAGTATGGAGAATCATCCTAGAAATAATGGTATAGATTCCAGGATCAAACTTGAAAGTTCTAAAATCACATGATAAATGTGAGGGTTCACATGAAAACATTCTACTAGGGACTCTAGCCTACCACCTTTACTATGCCAGCGATTACTATTGAAAATGATCTCATGATAAAGTCACTTGAAGTTGTTAGATCCATTTGGGATGATGTTTCTCATAATTAAATCATAGATAAAAGTGACAGGGGAACACACTGACATGAAATCCATTAGGTGGAGGAAAATACCTACTCTAAAACCCAAGTAGAAGCCCTTATTTATAAACTGGACTCTTTTTAGTTTCCTACGATGCCACCTCTTCACTTTCCTATTCCTATCACAGAGATTCCATCTTGGGAAATGGGAAGAGGCATGTGCCCATACCAAGAATAAGAGGTTGGTATAAAGGAAAATTAAGTCCAATACTATAACTACATAATTTATAGTAAATAAATCAAGAGTATGAAAAACTAAAATAGTATCAACTACAATACTACTAGTAGTGCTCATATCTATATCTACAACAACAAAACCAAGTTTATTATCATCATAGGAGGGTATAAGTAGCATCAAGTAATAAAAGAACACATGGGTACCCTTTAAAAGGTCTTGATCCTAGATCGTAGAAACAATTTTAAAAAACTTTTCCTAGAGATAATTAATTTCCACAAGTTTAGAAGAAACAATTCCACTAATCAGTGCCTTATTATAGAAAGTAGACTAAAATATGATAACCCAATAGAATGAATGAAAAACTATAAGGTTTCTCTACTAAACCATAAGAGTTAAGTGGGGAATATGTCTAAGAAGTTATCTGATTGACTACCAGGAATTTTTATAAACAATACTAAAGCTAGTCCAAGGGAGGAGGCTAAAGAAATAGTTTTCAGAAGTTTAAAGATACTAGACTTTTAGCATCCATATAAAGATGAGAATAACTAGTTAAATGAATCCAATAAAATTGTTTAGGGGAGTACTTAGGAGATATAATTAACTGAAAAAAATATTGTGAAGGTCATTCTTGAAAAGGACAATTTATATATGGCACCACCACCATAAAATCCACCTCTTCCCTTTCCTGTAAGAATGAAACAAGCAATGAAAGGGGGAAAACATAAATCATTTCTTGAGATGTTTAAACTAATTCACAATAAAATTCCATTTTCTAAAGTAATTTCTCAAGTATCTTGTTATAAAATATTATTCTAAAGAATTTATCTGATGAAAATGGAAAATGTAAGACTTAGGAGTCATCTCTATAAATGAAGAATGATCTGAACTTGTCCAATAGAAGATCCCACCAAAAATAAGATACCCTAAAATTTTCTCAATTCTTTGCACTATAGGGATATGAAATTTTGAAAAATCCTTTAATGAACATTTTAAAATTATGAATATTATAATTACGAGTTTATTAAAAAAATTGGGGCTAAGTGAATTAAATCCAACAAGAGTGTAACTCCCACTTGCTGATCGCTCAGTTAATCACTGTAGGGGAATGCTTAAGGATGTCTTAATAAAATTTGGGAAATTTATCTTCCTTGAGGATTTCCTCATACTAGATTTCTAGAAAGAAGTAAATGACCCCTTAATTATAGGATATTTGTTTCTCACCAGTAGAAATATATTGACTATTGTTAATAAAGTAATTTAATTTTTAGAGTTAGTGAATAAGAATTTATGTTTGATCTTTTTAAGGTTGCTAAGATAATTGGTAAGTGAAAATATATCCAAGAAATCTCTCTTATTGTTAAGAAGGATGTTCATGTGTCTAGTAAGGATGAAAATAATAAGTTACCACTTATTGAAAATGGATCCAGTGCGCACATGAATTTTAATTACACTGTACCTTTGATGAGGAATGTCGTAACACCTCTCATCCCAACTATTTTCAAGAACCATTCTACAAGGGGTGTCTCATAAAATTTTGAATCATTATAAAGAGATATTTTATAGCTATAGAATAAATAAATAACTAATTGAGAGGTACCACAGGATAGGATAGATTACATTCTCATAAAATTAAGAAATTTCATTTTTTACAAGAGTAGGATCCATTCTAAAAGTAGCAATTTCCAAATGTAAAAAAACTCTCAAATTCACATTTTGTATTAAATTTACACGATGAGGAAATTTCAAGGAATGAAAAATGCATCCCCTCTTTTTACATATCATGTATATAATGCATTATGTGAAACTCACAAGATTTATTTTTAAATCTATGAAACTAGTTTTCATGGATGACCCCCTCACCCGATTCCTCTTCCCCGTGACCCCATAGCTCCCAACCACCAACCTATCACTCTCTAATATTACCCTCTCTCCCACTTTGCTTCCCAATTCATCCTTACACACACTATGATCCAATTCTCCATTACTATTTATGTTCACAATCCTATTCCCCTTTGTTGCCTCCATCCGATAATGGAAATAACCAAAAATGTATCTGGGGGTTACACGCCTCCACCACCCAAGTTCCAGAAAGTTAGATAATATTTACCCCACTAATAAAAAATTTGTTTTATCTATAACTAGGGATTTAACATCTCTATCTAAATGTGCGATTAAATTCCCCCTTTATTTTTGCTAAATAAGCACTTTTAAAGGGGGCTCTTTATCAACCATGAAAAAAAACTGATTGAGGCCCCCTTTATTAATGATATTAAAAAAGTATGATGAAGGGGTCCATTATCAATTCTTGTAAAGAATCACTGAGGGGGGGGGGGGTCTTTATCAACATTTTTTAGTAGCGCTGATAAAGACCCACAATTTATCATCTATTCTTTACTAGTGATGATAAAGGTAATATTTAAAAAAAATATTTCATTCAAAAAAATATATTAATATATTAATATATTTAAATTTGTAAAAATAGATTTTATTTTTTTATAGATGAGGATAAATATAAATTTACACTTAATATATATGATATTTATTGAAATGGATTATAAAATAATTAAAAAAATATTTTGAATTTATAATTTTCTAATAATTATTATTTAATAGTCATTTCAAAACAATTTGAAGATAAAAAATCTAAAAATTAATAAAAAACTAAAATAAGTTAAAAACATAACTTGAACGTCAAATGATTATAAATTTGGTTCTTGATGTCCATTTTGGATCAACTATTTATTAAATCAAATATTATAAAGTGTTCACACTGATTTTTGAATTGGTATCATATGTATTGTTTTACCTTTGAACATTATATGGGAATTTTGATATCTCTGTGTGTGTACTGGTGCCTCAATCTAAGGCCTACCATGTGTGTGATACATCAACTTGTAGATTCTCACTAGCCTCTATCCAATTGGAGGTTGTTTTGGGGTGTCAAACTTGGATTCTCACCAACAAAGGATGACCTGGTGGGTTGGGTAATGATAATGTGATATTAGAGCATGGTTCTATCTTAGGGATGGAGTTTTGAGTTTTTCGAAATGTGATTTTTGGTTTTAGATTAATTGAAACGTTTTTAAAGTGCTTCAATTGAAGATATCAATAAAGAAAACTAATTTTAGTGTGGAAGACAATATATCCATTCACCAAGAATATGATAACCTACTTGTTGACTTGGTTCATGTAGGCACTGGTTAGAGAGAAAATGCTGGTACGTACTTCATATAGAAATGTGTTGTGGTATCTATGTTTTTCTTGAGGCAGATCCCTAGAAATAATATTTGATTGTGGTATATCATGATTTTATTTCAGTATTTCTTCATGAAGAAAACTAGCTAGGATTCCATATTAGGATCAAAATGATGATATTCCTAGTGATGAGGGTTCAGTGCAGGGATCTATACATATGGTGGTACATCCAGGAATTTTTCTAGTTTTTCTAGAAACTATTGAGTAGTAGGTTGAATTGGAAGTACTTAAAGAAGATTTAAAAAATTTTTGGGCACTCCATGAGTTTAGAGTCAATGAAGTCCTAGGTTTCCAAGAAAGGTAAATCCCCAAGTAGATGAGGAATGTCTAGAGGTAGTTACCCATATTTTCCTGCCTAGCGAGGTCACCTAAATATCAGATGTTGGTCCTAGTAGTGAGTCTTATTCAGGGCCCCACTAGCTTATTATTGAATTTCGTGACTCAAAAACATGATTATATGGATCTCAATTGGGTAGAGTTTGATTAAATATTTAAGAATTATTTTTATCTATCTTGATTGAAGGTAATGCACATATAGAAGCTTCTATAGATTTAATAGGGAAATATGATCATTATTGATTATTCATTGGGGTTCACCAACCTCTTGAGATACTCTATAGGTATTCCTATAGACTTATTAATTTGGGAACATACCCTGGAGAAGGGTCTACACTGATAAATCATAGTTTCAATGATATCCATTTGTATTCCCACCCTCACTGGAGTTATTAAGAAAGTATTAGTGGTGTTGAGTTTGCTGGGTGAGTAGACACAAAAAGTTGGTTTTGGTAGTGGGAACATGAGAGATGGGACCTTGAGAGAATGTGAACAATGGCGTAAACATGTATATGGGTATACAAGATGCTTTAAGAGGAATTCATATGATGTAGGTTCAGTAGTTTAAAGATCTCAAGATGATTCTATTCAACCAAGAGAGAGTAAGAGTTTCTATTTTTATTTTCTAGGACGCATCACATGGAATTGTGTAAAGCATCACATTATCGATAAGGATATAGTTGAGGGAATACCTAGATAGATACAATTACAAGATAATAGAGTTTTATAGCGTGGTATATATAATATAAAAGTATGGAGAGTTGTTGGAGGTGGAAGACATTTTGACTTGTTTCCACCACCACCCCTAGGTGGTCCTCACCAGGATAAGGGAGCTGGTGGTTAGGTATGGGGGAAGATTCAGGTATTGGAGGCCTTTAACACAGAGTATACAATTATGATTAGAGGTAATATATATTTATTCTCTACTTTTTCTTTAGAACTAATTGACATGAGTGTAAGACACACATTTCTTTCCAATTCTAGTTTTTAAGAATTAGATATTTCAATTGAGCCCTTGGCTCGACCGTTTCACTTGGAGACTCTGACCAGAGGGGATTCAATATATACACACTAATTATAGTAGTGTTATTATACTTTTAGAGAATATTTCTTTATATAATACCCCTTAGTAGGAGCAATCATGCCTTTTGATATCATCTTATGTATGGACTGACCATCCATAGATGATGCTCAGATCAATTATTTTAGGTGGAGGATGTGGTGTGATCACAGTGATGGAAGGGGATTTTTCCTTAATGGGTGAGAAGGAAACCTATAAAGGATAGTATAGACTATACATATGATAATTTATTCAATTACCCATTAGTAGGCTAGTTTCATCCTTGGAGAAGTGTATTCCTTGGGATTTCAAATTCCTGCAGTTTTGGATGAGTATGAGGCCATCTTTCCTAAGGATGTTCCAAGATTACATCCTCACTAAGAGATATAATTTTTCAAATCATTATACCAAAAGAATACCATTATATCTGGGAAATTATATTATATGGATCCTGTAGAGCTTCTTGAGTTGAAGGTGTAATTGGTGGACCTATAGAGGAAAGGGATTTATCAGACCTAGTGTCCAACCCAAGGTAGTATTATTGTTGTCTTCCAAGAATATGAATAAGAGTTTGTAGTTTTATTTATATTACCATCACCTTAACTAGATGAAAATCAAGGATAAATACACACTACCGATGATCAATGACCTATTTGATCATTTGATAGGGGTGATATGGTTCTCAAATATAGACCTCATACCAGGTTTTCAACAGATTCAAGTATGATATGTGAACACAATGAGGACTGAATTACAATGACAGTATAATCATTATGAGTACATGGTGATACCTTTTAGGATTAAAATTCTTGAGTGGTGTCCATGTGTCGCATGAAATATATCTTTCAAATTTATATAGACTAGTTTATGGTGGTCTTTATCAAAGAAATTCTAGTATATAAAACATCTTAAGAAGAGAACTTGTGACACTTGAGGATGGTCCTAGACATACTACCAGAAAACTATATTTATGGAAAGATCTAAAAGTTTCAGTTTTAGATTCATTACGTGAACTTTTGTGGACATTTTATCTTAGCATGGGGTGTGGCAGTAGACCCGATGATGGTTGAGGAAGTGTTATCTTGAGATCCACCCAAGATCATGATCTATGTGTTGAGTTTCTTTGTGATGGATGGTTACTAAAAAAAATTTCATCTCATTTATCTAGGATATCAACTCCTTTTACTAATTTAAATCATAAGGGTGAACCTTTTTTATGGAAATAGAGGTGTCACATACTTTTTAGGATATGTGAAAGAGGTTGAAGAGCACCCTATACACATGGAGGGTTTCAAGTTTGTAGTTTTCTAAGATACCTTTGGGTCAATACTTTGTTGCATTCTGATATATATTTAAGTGATAATTTCCTATGGGTTCTAGGATTTTATACCACATGAGAAGAATTATGTGACCAAGGATATAGATATGGATGATGTAGTCTTCAACCTAAATATGTGTTGAATCTACTATATGTGTGAGGGATTTGTCATCAATTCTAATAGTAAGAGTCTCAAGTATATAATTTTTACATAATAATATTAACTTGAGACAGAGATAATCTCTAGAGTTCCTATAATATTATGATGTTGAGATTGTGTATACTCCTCTAAAGGTTAATGTGGTGGAAGATTCTTTCATCATCACATCTTTTTCATAGGTGTTATCCAAGGCATTAGAATAGTTAGACTTTCTGTAGTTGTTCCTTAAGGATGAGGATATTGAAGCTTACCTTTAGTTGATTATTGTTATTCCACTGATTCTATAGTTGGGAGGATCAAAATTGAAATAAAAATTATAAGACCTTACACACTGAGATATAGACTTGATGCGATGATAATGAATTCTCATAAGGTTTGGAGTACTTCATTCTTTTTAGGGTATGGATGATTGTACTAGTGAAGTTATGTGAGGAGGTTCTGAGGGAGTTTCCGGAATCCCCCTTTTAGGTTCATCTAGGAGTAGTGGTGATGTACCAAAACATTTAATATTTGTTCTGGTGGCCAATGATAAAGAGGTTTGCAACATAATTTGTATCTTGATGATTCACTTTTCAACAATTGAAGGCTGAGCACTATGTTCTAGCATGTTTAACTAAACCCCTTGAGGTTCTAAAGTGGAAGTGAGATGGTATATCTATGTAATTATTCATGGTTATATCAAAAATTTATATAGGGAATGATGTCATTAGGGTGATCAAAGAAAGAACCATCATGTTGGCCCAATTATTAGCTACTCAAGAGTAGAGTTTTGTTTAGAGATTGGGATACTTTTTTTTGTAGGAGAGAATCCATCTTCATAAATTTTCATCGATGATATTTTCAAACTATGATGTTCTATTCATGTAACGATTATGGAGAAGATTACAGTAGGCCCTAGGACTCTATTGAGTATGAGAACAGTGTTGTATCCCTAGATTGAAGGCCATATTTAGTCGACCATTCATGTTCTGGAGTACATGTTGCAGGTGTGCAAGTTGGACTTCTGTTTTAGTTTGCAGGATAACATACACTTAATGGAGTTTTCATAAAAAAACTATCATTCTACCATCATAATTACACTATTCTAGGTCTTTTATGGGATAACCTATAGGTAAACACTATATTGGACCAATCTCGGAAAGTAAGCACCCATGGGCATAAAAATAGTGCTGGGGATGACAGAGAAGGTGAAGACAATATAAGAGTAGTTGAAGCCTGACTAGATCCATCATAATCCTATAATAACAGACAAAAAAGGTCTTTTGACTTTAAGGAGGGATACCATGTGTTCTTAAGGGTCTCAACTTGATGTGGATTTTAGAAATTTGGAAAGGAAAAAATGTTATCTTCAATACTCATTGGACCTTTCTAAATACATCATAGGGTCAGTGAGGTGGTGTACTTATTATCCTAATCACTAAAGTTATATTAGGTACATGATGTATGCTCTGTGTCATAATAGAGGAGGTAGGTGTACAACCCACTGCATTCCATTTTCTTGGGAGAGTGGTATATTTAGGATAGATATACCTTTATAGAGTACACATATTAGAATGATGACCAGTAGGAGAAGATACTTTGTGGCATAGCGATTCCCTTGGTGCATGTCTGGAGGTAGCATGAGAATCTACATGAGAGAACTTGGGAGTTGGTGACCATGATTTGAGCCCATTAACTTAATATTTTTTAGTAGTATTTTTTATTTTCAAGATGATAATCCCTACAGTGGGGGGAATGTGACATCCCCAATTTTTAATTTTAGGATTTTATAATATATCAAAGAATATTTTTACATCTAGGTGCTGAGACGATGTGAGATTACTAGGCTCGGTGAGCCTCAATGTTGATATAATAAAAGTATAATAAAATTAGCATGTATATTTTATCACACACACATAATTTTTTATAAATAATGGAATATTTCCTAAATGGAGTTTTATATTGGAATTTAGTCACCAACATTGATTAAAAAATTATGGCTTTACCCTTGTTACAATATAACTTTTTTCGGTGTTGGGAACTTTTTTTATGTGGAGTCGCTGATGAAAATAATAAAATAAATAAACAAGTAATTTTTTTTGTTAAGATGTAGTGGCCTAAATTAAAACTATAAATATATGGTTGTAGCAAATACCTAGGGTTAGATTCATAAACCTAGGATTTATAGAGGATATAATGGATGATATCTTAGTGGATGACAACAGATCGTGGATAATGATCGATTCTGAATGATCATTTTTAAGTATGAAATTTAAGGATCTCACCAATGATGATAAAAAAATTCATTCTCCATTAGTGATCGATCCTAACCGTTGGTAAGCTATTTTATTTCCTTGGTTTATTAACCATTTTATCATGCAATGATGAACATAAATCAAACCGACTAACATATTTATTTGCATGTCGATCATGCTTGTTGGTTTATGTTATTTTTCAAGGATATTAGGGAATTGATTTTGGTTGCTTTATTTTGGTTATTAATTTGTTATTATAATGTAAAACATCCTGGAAAACCCAAACAATGGTGAAGTTTTATTACAGTTTTTTAATTTTTGATTTTCTTCCCACAATTATCGCTTGTTTATTAATGGTATTTCCTTGGATGATGGTTTAAAAAATGCTCGATATTTAATCATTACATGACCATTACTTGATGGAAAAATTGAAGAAGATGGTATAGTTATGTGATCTGGGAAAATATTGGTGTGAAATGGAAATGATAGATGGACGGAGGTGGATTAGGATCATATTTGAGGACCCCTATTGCGGTTTGGCATGTGTTATGTGGTGCGATGCGATGTGATGTGAGACGATCCATGGGTAGTGAATGTGTCCAGAATCTTTCCACAAGCGATGATAAGCATGTTTGATCCTACATCCATGATTATATATTAGTCTAGTGTAATAATCTATAGTATAGGAATCGTAGCTGAGACACATAGGGGAAATTGGTATTTATGAGAAAATACTGACTATATGGTGTGTTTTCTGAAGAAAAAATACTATATAGTCCCTCATTTTCAATCTAGCATTTCAAAATAAAGATAAATGTCACACACTCTGCGAAATACAGAAAACATAGTGTGACCTAGTAACAGAGACTCAATGTGTACCCTAGGGCTACATGAGAATAGACACATCCAGACACATGGGAACAACCAGAGTATTCTAAAACAACTCGGTACTTAGTCATGGCCAGGTACGTGGGCATGACCCAAAGTACAAAGGCATAACAATTTTTATACTAGAATGGATTGGTGGCACACAAAGTGCTAGAAAGACCACAAAATTTCATGTATCCTAATATAACATTCTAGTTATTTAGATAACTACATTTAGTGTGAGACAGTGAGATACAGGTAGACTTGAGGAAGGAAATACAAGACATGTTCCCCTAGTACATGTTTCATTCTTATTATAAGGTAGGTTAAAGCCCTACACCACTTTAGTTTAGACCACAATTGGTTAAGTGTTTTCCCTTGGTAAGTTTCTGTGTGGGTTCAGTGTGGCATCACATTTTTAAAATATTATTTTGATCCCTTATATAGATTTAGTCTCTAATATATTTCTTGGTATCCCTTCATGAGACCAAGGTGGGATCCTCTACTGGTTATTATTATTCTCACCCCTCATGGGATCTACTTGTACAAGTCATGGATTTTGAAAATGATATGCATTTTGATAGTGTCATAAAAGGATTAGGAGTAGGTAGCGAAAAGTGAGATTGTTTAACCATGGTTTTACCAAGAGTTTCACTAGATAATAATCCCCTACTTTTGAGCAGGATAGACTCTATACAGTTTTGGTGGGCTTATATTTATCCCACATTCTTCAATAATTTATTGACAATATGATTTTTGGATTTTGATGTATTCACCCATTACAGTATCATATGTATTGTTTTAACATTCAAAATTTTATTTTCATTTGGATATGTGTGCATGTGAACAAGTACATTAGGCTAAGTCCTCCCATGTGTGTGATATGCCTACATGGAACTGGTTTGCATCCCTGGACAATTATAGGATAGATTAGTGTGTCACACTTGGCTTGTTACTGGTCAAGTGGGCCCAATTAGGTTGGGTCATAACATTTTATAAGGGTACACCAATTTCATGGTTTCATTTTAAAAGTTTTACTTTATTACAAAATATATGTCATGTATATAAAACAATGAAAAAATTATTATATATTCATGATTATTTTTGATAATGATTAGATATTCTTGCATGATACATCGGAATTAACCACACATAAATCTCAAATTGGGTGAGAACCATCATGATTTAAAGTACATGTTTTCATTAGAAAGTGACGTTTTAGCTCAAAACAAAAATTTCATACTCAAAACCTAGCAAGAATAATCATATTATCTTTATACATTTTGAAAATGATCAATAATTCATATTTTGATATGAAGGAATCAAACAACCATCAACCTAATCCAATGTGTTACTATTATATCTCAAAGTGAATTTTTTTATTGTTGAAAAGTGTCATATTTTTTCTATAATGTTCATCACATACTCAAGACTGAGAAATCACGCTCTTGTTATTTTGATACTTTAGGAAAATGTTTGATTATTCATTTTTGAGGTGTGAGAATTAACCTTATGTCAACCCGACGCATGTTGGGCCAAATATGACTAAAAGTGCATGTTTTTAGTTTACAAGTTTCATTTTAGATCAAAATTAATGCCTCATACTTAGAACGTATTAAAAAAACACATGTTATATTTAAAACTAAGAAAAAATATTAATAATTAATTTCTGACAAATATGACTTTACCATACATCAATCGAGCACACAGTTTGACCGATATGATTGAAAGAGGATGATTACATTTAAAAGTGAAGTTTTACTTCAAAAGACATGTTACAAACACAATACTAATAAAATTAGTTCCAATTTAATTGATACATTATAAAAATATCGAAATTTAATTTACAATGTATATAAATTAACCTCTCATAAATCATTTAAATGATATGGATGGTGTCACTAAAAGTGTTTGTTTTTAGTTTAAAAGTGACATTTTATTTTAGAACATACATCATATATTCAAAATTTAGAAAACATAGTTGTTTTTTATTAATAATTTAGGACAATTATTGATAATTATTTTGTGATGTATAAGATGTGACATCATGTCAATCAGACACATGGTGGTCCCGATATGACTACAAGTGTATGTTTTTATTTAAAAGTGACATTTTAGTTCAAAATGAACATCACATCCTCTAAACTGATCAGAAAAACTTAGATTATCATGAATCTATCACTACGAAAAAATGCGTATTTAGCGGCGGTTTTTCAAAACCGCCGCTAAATTGTGCGTCGGGAAACTATTCGCGGCAGTTTTCAAAACCATCGTAGAACGTTTCACAGGGGTTTTTTAACAGCGGTTTTTGAATTTTTATTTATTTTTTATTTTTTTATTTGTTATTTTATTTGTTATTTTTTTATTTATGTTATTTTTTAATTTTTTTTAATTTTTTTTAATTTTTTTAATTTTTTTAATTTTTTAATTTTTTAATTTATTATTTATTTTTTAATTATTTATTTTTTAATTATTTATTTTTTTGTTATTTTTTTATTATTATTTATAATTTATAATTTATTTATTTTATTTCATATTTATTTATTTTATTTCATATTTATTTCGTATTTATTTTATTTATTTTATTTCATATTTATTTTTATTATTTATTATTTATTTTATTTCATATTTATTTATTTTATATATTATTTATTTTATTTTATATTTATTTTATTTATTTATTTTATTATTTATTATTTATTTTATTTATTATTTATTTCATTTATTATTTATTTATTTTATTATTTATTTTATTTCATATTTATTTATTTTATTTCACATTTAATTATTTAATTCGTTTGGTGAGATTTGAACCCCTAATCTCTTGCATATTTTCCAAAGACTTTACCACTCCAGCAAGCTCGCCATGTGGTTAATAAACAGAATTTAACATACTTATATATATTAATTGAAAAAACAAATAATACATAATTAATAGATATACACTCAATAATAATTAAACAATAAGCAATAATCAATAATTAACAATCATTAATTAATAATTAATAATTATTGATTTATAATTGATTTATTGAGTTATTTATTTATTATTATTATTTACTCTTTATTATAATAAATAACGAATAAATTATAATAATATTTACATATATTCTAAAATTATGGAAATAATATAATAAAATAATAAAATTTTGAAATTAAAATAATAATACAATAAAATAATAATACAATAAAATAATAATACAATAATACAATAAATAATAATAAACAAATAATAAATAATGAATAATGAATAATAAATAATAAATAATAAATAATAAATAATAAATAATAAATAATAAATAATAAATAATAAATAACAAATAAAAAATAATAAACAATAAACAGTAAATAATAAATAATAAATAATAATAAACAAATAATAAAGAAGAAATATTAAATAATAATAAGAAATAAGAAATAAAAATAAGAAATAATAAAAAATAAAAAATAATAAACAATAAATAACAAAAAATAAATAATAATAAATAATAAATAGTAAATGAATAATAATAAATAATAAATAATAAATAATAACAAAAAATAAAAAATAAAAAATAAAAAATAAAAAATAAAAAATAAAAAATAAAAAATAATAAAAAAATAAAAAAAAATAAAAAATAAAAAATAAAAAATAATAAGTTATAAATAATAATAAATAGCAAATAATAAATAAAAATAAATAAAAAATAAATAAAAAATAAGAATAAATAAATAATAAATAAATAATAATACATAATACATAATATATAATATATAATATATAATAAATAAAATATTAATAATAATAATAAGAAATAATAAATAACTAATAATAAATAATAAATAATAAATAATAAATAATAAAAAATAAAAAATAAAAAATAAAAAATAAATGAAAAATAATAAATAAAAAATAATATATAAAATAAATAATAAATAATAAATAATAAATAATAAATAAGAAATAAGAAATAAGAAATAAGAAATAAGAAATAAGAAATAAATATAAATAATAAATAACCAATAACAAATATTAATAATAATAATAATATTTTAATAATAATAATAATAATGTTTTATTATTAATAATAATAAATAATAAATAATAAATAATAAATAATAAATAATAAATAAATATAAATAAATATTAATACATAATACATAATACATAATATATAATATATAATATATAATATATAATATATAATATATAATATATAATAAGTAAAATATTATTAATAATAATAAATAATAAATAACAAATAACAAATAATAAATAATAAATAATAAATAATAAATAATAAATAAAAAATAAAAAATAAAAAATAATAAATAATATATATAATAAATAATAAATAATAAATAATAAATAATAAATACTAAATAATAAATAAATAATAAATAATAAATAATAAATAACCAGTAACGAATATTATTAATAATAATAACATTTTAATAATAATAATAATAATATGTTAAAAATAATAATATTTTATTATTATTAATAATAAATAATAAATAATAAATAATATATAATAAATAAATATAAATAATAAATATAAATAATAAATAATAAATAACCAGTAACAAATAATAGATAATAAATAAATTAAAGTACATTATAAATAATAAATAATAAATAATAAATGAAACACATGAAAAAGTATGAAAAGGTGTGATAAGGGATGAAAAATCATGAAAACACATGAAAACAGATTGAGAAGCATGAAGAATGAAGCATTAGAAAGCATGAGAATGCATAAAAACTCATGAAAACTCTGGAAAACCCCATAAGAATTCAACATAATCATCATAATAACACACAAAAATCCATTGATAAAGATAAAAGGTCATCGAAACCCAAATAAACAGTAATAAATGGAGCAACCGTTAATACCCATCAAAATAGTTATAAAGTGACAAAAACATTGGACTCACATTTATAGAGATAACTTATGATCCGATAGTACATTCCAGATCCACGACCAGTCAAATCAATGATCCTGAAACAATCTTCGACCTGATAGGTGAAAGTGACCGAATGAACCGGCATATTGGAAGTTACGACCATTTAAAAAAAACTTAACGGGGAACGGGTGCTAGAAACGAGGCATCGAAAAACATAACAAACCAGATACCCACTAAAAAGGCCATAACTTATGATCTAGGATTCCTTGTGGGCGCCGTTACTAGTCAAACTGAAGCTCATGGAATGAACTATGATCTGGTAGGTGGAGGAGTCCGAACTGAAATGCGGATCGAAATTTATGTTCGTTTGAAGAGATGTTCGACGGGACATCGTTGATGGAAACAGGGTTTTGGAGGACTTAGGAGGGGTTTTTTGGTCGAGAAACCTGACATAAGGTTTCTTTAGTCAAATTGGTGCATATCTCTCTTCGCTGGCTTCGATTTGATATGTGGTACAGCCCAAACAGACAGCCGGAGAGAATGTTATGGCCGTTTGCAGTTGGAGAACTTTTTTCAAATTTCTTATAACTCTCATATCTTCCACACCTTAGACTGTCTCATGGTTTTGATTATATGTGAATCTAGATCTCTTCATGAGCTTCGATTTTACTGGTCGTGGTGCTCCAATGGACGCCCAGATAAAATGTTTTTTTTCGTTTTTGTGATTTCAGGGTTTCTAATGTTTTTTTTATTTCCTTTCATTTCGCGGTGATTTCGTGGTGGTTTTACACAAACTGCCGCTATTTCATGGCAGTTTTTTAAAAAACCAGTACTAATCCTTGAAAAAATTTGAATAAAATTTATAAAAAAATTTTAAATTTTTTTCTGACATTTCACGGCGGTTTTTAAAACCGCCGCGAAAAAACCGACGTGAAATGACCGTTTTTCTGTAGTCTATTGAAAAATTATTGACTATTAATTTATGACTTGTAGGAAGTATTTAAATTCCATTCTAATTTAAATTTATCAAGGTTTATATAACATTGAAATTATAATTTTTTATAAATTGTTAAAAAATAAGCATTTTTTATTATAATCAGATGTTCATTTTGATTTAGATTGGGTTGATCATTAGAGATGCATTTTTAACATATTTTTATTTTATTTGGTTTTATGTATTTTTATATGTATATGAGATTACATCAATGTAAATCTATTTTGAAAAAAATTATTTAACGTAATATTTATATCAAAATAGGGAAATGTAGTTATATTATCTATTATATTGAAGTAATAGATCGATAAAATTTAAATTTATTTAAATTTATCATATATTATAGAGTGTTATTTATGTAACTATTAGGATTTTGTAGTAGCTAATAGTTTCTATTATTAGTACTAGGTGTAGAACTAATAAAGGCTACTTTTATCAGCTTTAATGATAGTTCTGGAAATGTACTATTTTAGTAGTGCTAAATATAGAATCTAAAAATAAATACGTTATTAAAACTAAATTTAGAATTGATGAAGGCATTCATTAGGGGTGTTTTTTTCACAATTATGAAGATCATTGATATCTATCACTGTTGGTATTATCCGTTCTTTAAAATAACTAATAAGGATAATTTGTATGATGATAAATACCTATCCTTTAGTAGTGTACCATGATGTCTCCTCCAGTTTCAATGTCCTTGAATGATTTCATCAATGCCTATGATTTTACCAATTATTAAAATTATTTTGGTGGAGAAATTTGTTAGTATTATGTTAAATATAAAATTATATATATATTTTAAAAATTTTACTGTAAAAGTTATATACTTATAAATATTTTATTCTTTAATTTTTTTGTGTTTTATTTTTAGTAATATTTTTTTATTCTGGATGATATGTTTTATTTCATGGTGGTAATTTTATTCTGGATACCACTTGTTTCTCCCTCTTGGGATCTATTATTATTTTACTTGGTATTTTCTGTTGTGACTTGTCATGGATTACTTTGTTTTTAGGATATTTCATGTGATCCTTGTTCCCTTAGTTTAATAGTGATCCTTGCTATTGATCCATTTGACAAAATAGATCCAAGGGGGGAAATTAGTGTTTATTTATGTTCATTTTTTACATTTTCCTTCGATCTACATCGCTACCTTGGAATTCATTCTATCCCATCCATATGTGTATCCAAACTATTCAAATATTTATTAGATTTGGAGGGTTCTAGACTTTTTCATTCATCATTTATTAAAAAATTGTCCAATTCACTTTCTTGATGTTGATATTTCCTTTTTAACTTTATCAGGTACATTCTATTTCATTATCTATATAATATTGTCACCCATTTGGATCCCAAAGGATACTTATCCCTTTAGTTAGTGACCTTTTAATTTGGGATATTAATTTAATATGAGAGAGAAACATAAAGAGGGTGGGGGGCAGGGGGAGAAAGTGTGAATTATTCACCTTATTGATTTGAAAAACCCATTACTAATATGTTTTGGTAAAGGATATCACCTATTATAATACTATACATGGATAAAGATTTTGTACAGTGATATTCCATTGGAATCCAAGTTTTTTTGATTTTCTCTATAAGTAATTTCCATGTTTTTTGTTTAATCATAGAACAAAAAGAATGTTTCGTTTTTATATTATGGTATTTTTTGTTTTAAATCAATTATTTTATTTACATATTCAAGTTTCATGTGATTCTGTGTATGAAGGAAATGTGTGTTAACTCCTCATGGAAAGATTTATCAGTGCCACCTATTTTCAGAAAGGGTTACTGGGTAGATTGTTTCTATGGACTTAAATCTCTTGTTTCCTATTATAAATCACATATTTTGGTATCATAGAGAATAAATATATCAAGAGGTGGTGTTTTTGTCATGAAAGTAGGTCCAAAATAGACAAAATCATGTAAATATATTATATTCTTTAAATTTTCCATATTTTCATCTGTACATGATTATTATGTTTCTTTTTCTCTATTATTTTTATTTTATATTTTTATTCAATAATTAAAATGATAAAAAAATTAATAAAATCCATATTTGTTTGTCTTGTTTACAAATGGTATATATTCTCTGATGAATAATCCCAAAAATAATTTCTATTAAATCCTTTATCATGTTTATTTATTCCAATAGTTAAGTTTTAAATTAACAAATTTTATAGAGAAAGTAATTTAATGTTGGAGAATCTATTTTTTCACTAATTTTCTACAATTTAAATTTTTATGGTTTATAAATTGTTAAGATGATGAAAACTAAAATGTCTATAGATTGATAATGTTAGGGACCTATGTTGATATTTCTTAGGATGTTCTTGAAAATACCCACAATTGAATATTTTTTTCATTAGGTATTAAGTTATTACATAAATTTTCTTATGATAATACTACTTAAATTATGTAGTTATAGTTGAACATATATATATAACTGAGTGATTTTTGGATTAATATTTAATAAAGTAAAATAATATACATTTAAAATGGTTCCTGGTACTTATTAATGGCTTCACAGAAATGAATTAATAAAGATATATACTATTTGTCTAATATATAATTTTCGAAAAAACATTTGTACTAGGATATTATATCATTAAATTCATTATATTATCCATATATTTCTATATAGTGTTCTATGATATATGGTAGAAATTATGTTTTCCTTGGAGTGGTTATGCACACATTTCTATTAAGAAAACTTTAGACTAAATATTTAAATATAAAGGATCAAGGGGTTCAGTCATAGGTTGAATTAATGAATTTTCTAGGTCAAATGAATAGTAGTATAAAGGTTGAGAAAGATGGAAGTTGGTTTAAGAATTTTAAATGCTATGAAATATAGAAAAATTGGTCATATTAGGAGAATATATCCCAAGAGGAATAATTCAACGGATTGTGAATTAAAATTTTATATAATTTATCCTAGTTTTTTAAATTTATAGTTCTTATAAAACAAATTAGTGTTCTTTTGAGTAGAGTTTGGGAATATATATAGTGTTTCTTCTTCATTTTTACATATTAGTAGCTCCATATGTGATTTGTATGGGATGTGACTTGAGAAATTCTAGTTGATAGGGAATGTTATCTTATTAGTGATAAGAAAATCTTTCTCCTCACATGGTTTTTTTGGATTTGGTAAGATTTAGGTGAATATTATATTAATATATCTATTTTAGATTACTTTGTGATTAAATTATGTGTTTTCTACTGTAAGTAGTTGAAATTGAGTTTTTATATATTTGAATATTTTCTGTACTGTTTTGTTTTTTTAGTTGAGTTGTAGTTTCTAGAAATAGGTTATAAAAGACCCTAATAACACAACCTTAGTGCTATTAAAGATATATAATGGTTAAGATCTATATTTAGAGATTATTATAGTATGCTACAATATTTTTGGGCATTATTTAACAATATTTGTCATTGGATATAATTGATTTTGGGAACACATGTGTGACTATGATATGTTCTATAGACTATTATCTTTTTGATTAACTAGAACTGATCAATTATAACTTATGGTTTTTTATTAGATTGAAACACCTCCCACAAAAATTGATATGTTAGTTTTTTGAGAACAACATCCATGATTTTTTTACAATTTTTTTTAATGGTATAAGTTTTTGAAATTTTCTATAATTCGGTCACAAATTTAATTGTATTTTTTTCTATTATAAATTTTCCATGTTAATAGTTATATAATTCCATGTATTTTATTCCGTGAAAAATTGTTAGATTTTTTATAATTATAATTATTATTATATAACATATTGTATAATTATTGGTAGACCATTGTTTTTGGTTTCTATTTGGGCCTCCCCCCTGCGCCCAATAATTATTTAATTTGTTTTTTTAATTTTCAGTTATATAGTCAGCTAAACTCAATGGCTGTTTCACCTAATACTTGTGTATCTATTTGAGAGAAATCCTTCTAATTGATCAATTTTATTTAATAGTTTTGTAGATAGATTTCTATATTTATCTATGTTCATTTCACATGGATTCATTCCTTGATCCACATCATCGCCTTGGTTTCCACTCCTATATTTATATATGTCTATTCAATCAATTTAATTTTTTACTACATTAGGTATATTCTCAAATTTTATATATGGAATGAAATGAACATGTGTCCCACTAACTTGAACATAGATGAAACCATATATTCCATTACATCATAGCTTCTCTGATTAGTTATCCCATATCACCAAATCACCAATTTGAATACTCAATGTTCTTTCAATACTTTTTTTAGAAATGATTTCTACTATGAACTTTTTCGTATAGAAGATATAGATATAGATAGAGATAGATAAATGTATGGATATAGAGATAGAGATAGTAGAGGAGGATAACAACGAGTCTTCAATGTACAGATGTGTGAAACCTATCACTAATCAATTGTAGTAAAGGATTTTGACTCCTGTGAGATGGAAAAAGGGCAATGAGACTAATAGAATAATTATATTTTCATCCATAGTTTTGTTCATATATTTTAGAGAATATTTCTATGTTCTTAGTGTAGATCTATATGTATAAGAATGTTTCTTATTTAATCTCTAGTTTTATGTTGAAAATCCATTATTCGCTTCACCTTTATATTTTCCATTCTTGTCTATCTATAAAAGAAATATTGGTTAAATACTCATGGAATGGTTGATGGGTTCTATGAGGTTTAACAAGAAATGGTCCTTGGATAATATATCTTGACCTAAATCTCTTTTTTATCATATCTTTCATATTTTACATTATCAAAAAATACGACACTATGAGGTCTCATTTTTTACATGTATATAGGTCCAATTAATAACTAAGAATGTAAATATCTCATGTTATTTATTTTTATGATTTTAATTTATTCAAGACAATTATATTTTTTATATCTATACCATTTCTATTATTTTTTTATTATTTGTTTTCTTTAATCATTTTAATTAATATATATTTAATCTCAACATTCATTTTCTCCTATTATTGATGCCATACAATATCTGAAGGATAACTACCGACAACATTGTTTGATCCATTACATTTCCCCATCCCCCGCTTTCAATGTTTATTCCCTATTATTCTTCCATCGTTCTCACTCTCTTTTTTTGTTCCTCTGGTAAAAATTTGGATATCTTCCACCAATTTTTCAAATTCCCCCATATTTGGTAAGCCTTGGACACCAAGAACTACAAATTACCATGGCATCCACTGATGGCTTCCCACCACATCTAAATATACCCACCCATGTATTTTTATGATTTTCTATTTTTGAAATTTGTAATTATGAATAAAAAATTAAATTTTATATTCTCTTTATTTAATTTATTCGATGAAATATTATCTATAATTTTTTATTCTTTTAATAATGAAAATTATATGCTGGGATATTTATTTATTGTGTTGGAATTTATTAACTGGGTTTTTTACTTAATGTGGACTTCTCTCTGGTACTATTATCTAGAACCTTCCCTTATCCCACCTATGTTTTCTTCCCCCTTAGCCCTGCTTCTTGGACAAATGATATTATCTTCGTTTGGGATTGATATCTATCATTAATTAGTTGATTATAAAGGTTAATATGGGGTCAATTTATATTTTCTAATATGTATTTTTACCCAAATGTATTCCTGTAAAACACACCACTACCTTGGAATCCATTTATAGTGTGTTGGGTGTCATTCATATTATTTAATTATTGTTACAACAAATAACATCTTGAAAATTTCACTTGATCTTGACCAACCACATCTTTATTTCTTTACTTAAGCATGATACACACCTACCATGCCATTATGTCTTATTAATTTATTTCTAAACCATTATAATATTTCCATTTTTTTGAGGTGTACTCTATATATTTTAATACTTATTTTTGATTTTGTAATCTCACTTTCATATAATAGAGAAAAATAGGGAGAATAGAGATACATGTAAGGATTCTTTGATATTGGTGGTTTTATTGGGATTGTCAATATCGATAATATATTATTGATTATATATTCCAACATTATGATATTAAAGGAGATAGAATATAACTATGGTGTTTTTCATCAACATCAATAGTTCATAATACCCATTGAAAATTAGAAGAATAAGGTTTTTTCTAGACCATGTGGAATAAGTATAGGATTTTGTTTTTCATTTTGGGTTTTCGGTTCCACTCAGTGTATATTTTGTATGTTTTACCTCTATGCGTTTTGAGTGAGTCCATCCAGTTTAGAGGAGTATATTTATAAGAAACCAAATTGAGTTATCCTAATGTAACACATGATCTAAAATTATACGAGGAATGAGGGTCACTCCTGATCTATATAGGTAGAAAATGAATGTAGAGGTATCAAAACAAACTTGATTATGTATGATTTCAGTTGAGAAACAAAAAACCAATGGGAACCACTGTTTCAAATATTGACAAGTTTTTTTCATATGTTTGAGAATCAGGGGTGTAATATAATAATTTTGAATGTAGTGAACAAATAAACAAGGTATATTGATATAAATTAATATTTATTTATCCATGAAACATTGTCCATAAACATGAAAACTACCGAAGATATACATAAAAACAAAAACAAAATCTAATATAATAGATAAAAAATAATCAAAAAAATAGTCGGAGTAGGGGAGAGGGAAGTAGAATTTTTTATATAGATTGCAAATCCACAAATTAATAACTAAAATATGCAACCAATAATGAATCTGAATGACCCATATTCATGTGATATGTTAAAAAGATTTAATTTTAACCTACCCCATATAAACTTTGTTATAAGGATCATCTTCTATTACCATGTTGTGCTTACCTAAACATAAATTACAAACCATCATGTATACATACACAAAGAGTGTATATATAGAATGTGAGTGATAATTTATTATATGATTCCACTAAATAATATGTTCATAACATCTAATTAATTAAGATATTCTATTATAGTTTGAAATACTATATATAAGTAATCATATCATTTATAGTAAATAAAGAATCAATGGAGTATCACATGTGTTAATTTCCTTTATGAATATATGGATTATTTTTTAAGTCAAAACAAAAAATGAAACATAATATTACTGAATGTCAATGAATATAAATAAAACAAATTTATAACCCTTGTTTGAAGAAATAAAATATATTCCATATTTAAATAAATAATTTAAATAATTATTTTGGGAATATAAATGGAATATGGTTTTAATCTTTAAAAAATCCAATGATTTATGTTAATTAATAAATAAGTAAATTTCACATTTAAATAATATATCAAATTTTAAATTAACTAATTCCTTCAAAGATAAAATAATTTCCTTTCATGATTTTATATAAACTATAAATTATGATATCATAAATGAAAAATAATATTAATGAATAAAAATAATATAATAATAATCACTAATGATAAAAAACCTTCATGGGAACACCTATGAGGCATGAAGAAAATCTTGGACAAAAAATTACTTAATCCTTATATGTCGGCATGACTGCAGTAGTATAACTACCATAACAGACAGTTTTGCACTTACTAATATAGTTGATATGAAAACCCCATAGCTTGATCAATTTTCTCACTACTGTTCACCAGAGTCTCATCATGCATAGTGATGTACTCATCCCTAGATTTTTCTCCAGGCTACCGAAGTTTTACCGTGACGTGTAAATAGTGGATAGTAATATAGTTCAATACATATAAATCTTAAAATAAGAATATCACTAATAAATCACCCTCACCTCCAAACACCCTTAATAGAAGAATAACCTTTTATAAAAAACCACAATAATATAATAACAATAATTCCATTTAAAAAATAAGCATTTATAAAGAATACATGTCACATATCAACTTCATTTTGGCTTGGTCAATACTAAAAATGGGTCTATATTCAAGGGTTTAAAAAAATTAAATATTAATATATTTAGAATACTCACAATAAAGAAGGATAATAATTTTAAAATATGATATAATGAATCAAATTTATTTTTTAAAATATAATTAAAGTGTTTAATACAAGGAAAATCAATAATTATTTAAAAATAATGATTTCACTAACAAAAACCTTACCTAATATGGAAAAAAAATATTTTCCAAACTAAATCATAACTAAATAGATATCATTAATTCGTTAAAATTAATTTGAAATCAATTCATAAAATGAATAAAAAATATTTCATAAAAAATTAACATCGTCATTTAAAAAACCTTTTGTGTGTTATTTACATAAATTTGGATCATATAATTTTAGAGATACAAAAGAAACATTGATGTTTCCGGAAATTGAACAAAATAATATAAAATATATAACCTCATAATAGATAATTATTACCACAAATAAAAAGGGATAAAAACATGCATACATTCCTGGTTCCATAAGTAATGGAAATTACATGGAATACCCAACCAGATGTGACGAAAATGATACACAAAATTTAAAAACCACAACAAGAAAGAAAGAGATACCTATAATGGATCATTATGAGCAATAATGAAAAGAAAAAAATATATTCATTTAAAAAATAATCCCTATAAATTATTTTCAAATAGAGATATGAAATTCATGGAAGAGAGGGAAAGAGATTAAGAATATGTTAATGAATGAGTTTTTTTGTACTTACCATGAACATATAAATGGAAGGATAAATAGTCACTAAATTAATTCAAGTTAAAATGGAGGATTTAATGGGTGATAATACCTAGAGATAGGATAGACTGAATAAGGTAAAATAGAATTAGTTTTTATATAAATAAAATATAGGAAAAATAAAATGAAAAAAATTTCAAAGAAGTTCATGGTTCAGTTTCAATGTTTACTCAACTGTTATCCAACCATAAATATACTACTGAAAGGGAATACATAGATGGGATTAATGCTTTAGTAAACTGTGATCCAACTTTGAATAATCAACTTAATAAAAGACTCTCCCCTTACACATCTCTCACACATGGTTAGGGTATCCTTGTACTTAAATAGTGCACCATGAGAGTTCTCAAAAAACCTTAAAATTTAATACAAAATATAAAAATAATTAAGGAAATTGAAATAGAGTTGTACTTACAAAAACATGACATCATGGGTGGAATGATTATCCTAACCATATCACCTTTATCCCTTATAAATCCACTATAGTTAGTGTTGATTAATGTATTAATTAGGTTTAACTTATTCATTAAATGCAAGTCTCAATTTTAAAATAACATAATTTAGATATTTAAGAATAATGATAAAAAAATATAATATATGAATTTTAAAGGATGAATAATTTAGATTAGCCACACTATAAGATCCATTGATAATGATCTAATTTAGTGTAAATTAGTATGAATAAAAATAAAGAGACTTAGAAAAATACACACATGAACGATCATCTATTTAGATATGAGATTCCATTAATTGATATAATAAAGATACTTAATACTATATTACCCATTAATGGATGACAACATTCCTTCCATAATAAGTTTTGAATAATATAACCTTGATTTGAATGAATCTCTTGGTTATTATTTGGGTAGGAATGTTCATTGGAGGAAAAACTATTAATTAATAACAATAGATGTAGTGAAATTACAATCAACCAAATCTATAATTATTCAATACAACTTGTACATATATTAATTACATAGTACATTTGGATTCACCTACATAAATTACCCATAAAAATATCTATAGTTCTATACCACTGCCTTCTTATTTAAAGAAAAAGAACACAAGGATACCTAAGTCTGTTTCAATATTTAAAGAAGAATATAATTATATATTAGTATCCCCACAATTTATAAATACTCTAATACATTTATTTTTTATATTTAAAAAATATTCCCAAGGACCCAAAATAAGTAGAGAAGATTCAACTATTGCAAAAACTTATTATGTTCTTTTATCACCATAACATGAAATTCTTATCATTATAAATGGATAAAAACATATTTTTTTGGTATTTTTAGAAATTTTTTGGATCAATGATTCGATTATACTATGATAAAGAACTAGGAATTCATAGGATTCAGATATTACACCAAACTAAGACACATAGAGATGCTATTATGAATAAAATACATTACCGTAAGTGTAAAGTTTCTTAGAAATGATTAAATAGAATGGGAAATAACATAGAATTGAAAAATTAAATTATAAAATTAAATGGATATGGAAATATCATGTTATTTAAATTAACAATATATTTAGTAGTGTCCACAATACGCAACACTGAGCTTAAATATACCATGAAATATTAATATTAAAATGTTATAGTTATAAAGTATTTGTTAAATTAGATTGTATGAATATGATTAACCACATTATACACACACACACACACACACACACACACACATATATATATATAAATTCCCTACTCAATAAAAAATTATTTATTCATGTAGAGGAAATAATAACTCAATTTTTCACTAAATTCATCTCATGCTTCAAAAAAATATATTTTCTTCAAAAATTTGTTTTAAAAATTATTACGAAGAATATTAAAATTAATTTAATAAATTATTAGAAATTTTATTTTATAAAATTTCTTAATTTTTGAGATCATTTTATCATAATTATCTTAGGTTGAATTCTTGGTATTTTTTGAAAAGATTGCTTTTTCAATGAATAGTGAAAATTACAGATTTTTTTTGTAAAACTATAATTTCTTTATATTCAAATGTCTCATTATGAATTGAATTTTATTTTAAATTGACATATATATCATTATTAATTTCATATAATTAAATTAATTACTTTTTAACTATTATCAATCCATATTTTGGTATAAGTTTATTTTATTCCTTAAAAAAGAAATTTTAGAAATATTGTTTTCATTGAGTTTTATAAAATTAAATTAAAATTGATTTGTAAAAATTATAGGTATTGAATCATAAAATATTGATACCATATTTGGAAATATGATGATTAAATTTTTTAAATGGGTTCCTTTTTTTGTCAATATGAATAGTAACCATAGTAAATTTCTATTAGCACGATAATGGTAGAATGGGTTAATTAGGGTCAAAATTAAAAATATAACGACTAAGAATGACCTAAACATTTTAATTTATTTATTTTTTTGATTATATTTCTTCATAATCATAAAAGAGTTGGATAAAAACTTTTTTTTATTAATAATTGATTCTTACTTTTCTAATATTTCAAGTAAATGATGAAGTCAAAAATGCCACTCTCTATCTTTTAATATTTTTATTTTTTTTGAAATAGATAAAAGATAATTATATTTTGTTATTAATTATTTTTTGAAATATAAATTATATTTATATAATGGAAATATATTTATAAATTTTAGGGATGAATTAATTACCTACAATGCTTAAAAACAATGAAATAGTGCTTGTGCAAGTAATAGAAAAATCAACTAAATTATTTTAAAAACTCTAAAAGTAATAAATTTTGGGAGATTTATAATTTCAAATGAGTTTTATAGATCTATATAATATATTATGTTTTTTTACTAGTATGGAATTACTATATTTATAACATTAAAGTCAAATTAATTGAATCATGTAAAAAATGACATTAAAGACATTTTTTGTTAAATAATATATTGGTAAAATATTTTAACGTCATAAAAATAAATTAAGGGTAATATTATAATTATAACTGGATTAAAATTTAATAAATTATACATTTGTGATCCAATTTTAATCTTTGATGTAAATTTGTAACCCTTTTATATTGAAAAAGTTGTTACCGTGGTTGAGGTTAAAAATAATTAATCGAGGGTTTGATTCATAAGAGAAGGTTTAAAATGATATCAAAACCTATAAAAATTTTATTTTATAGTTATATTAATACCACATACTCATTATATTAAAAAAATTTAGTTTTTGAAACATTTTACATGCATTAGACACATATTATAATATAATATTTCAAATATTTCCAAAAAATGAAATTATTGATATTTCAAAATAAATAATATTTTATTAAAAAATTTAAAATTAACGAAAATACTAGAAAAAGTTGATTAAATGCAGTTTAACATATCCTCCATGGTCCATTTGTGGGAAAAAATTCATTTTATAGTAACTTTCTAGAGCCAATGAGCCTGTACCCAAGTGGTAGAGGCTCCTACTTGGCATCCAAAAGAACCAGGATCGAATCCAGACAGGGAAGAATTTCTAGGTTACTGTAGCAGTGGTGGAAATGTAAAGGTGGAGGAAATATAGGAGTAACTGTAGAAGTGGTGGTACTGTAGCAGAACGAGTACTGTAGAAGTACTATTCACCGAAGGGCCCTTTAGGCAAAAATATGGGTTTTCAAGCCTTGTATTCAGGACACTAGGCCTTGGGCCTTTGGGCAATGTAATTGGTCTCCCTCTACCCAAAAAAACTATGTCTTTGATTTAATAATTAAATGATTCTTTGGACCCAATCTTTAAAAAAGTATCTTTCTGGAACAATAAATAGTGAAAAACATTGATATCATGGTAATTACCAAAACGATTAATGAGGGATTGAAATAAAGAAATAACGATGAAAAAATCACATAAAACATGTACAAATTTTATTTTATGACATTATTTAAACAAATCCTCAATATATATTATGATTATATTAATTTTTAACCATTTTTAAAATAAAATTATTTTATTTTAATTTAATACATTATGCATTTCTCGAAGTATCCCTCCCCTAAAATATAAAATGGAAGCCCTCTCCTCTAATTTACACACTTATATCAGAATTTCTTATCAGAACCTTACCCAAATAACTTAAAAAACAATCCACTAATTTTACATTTCTTATTTTTGGTAGAATACCAACCATAAAGTGCTCAAGGTGTAAAACAAATGAGGCTTTCTATAGAAGAATTTTAGCTTTTAACCACATGTTTTAGTTTTAAGTATCCTTCAAAATCATTAAAATATTATTATAACACATTGAAATAATATTTATATTATATTAAATATAAAAATACGTTTTTATGTAAGTTTGATAACCTATATATGTCACCCCTTCCCTCAAATGGGAATCAAAATCATCATTCGTGTGTATAAGGGACGACCGAATCGCAAAGAGATGTAATTTGTTATCCTTAACCACTTATCACAGATGGTTATAATGATGGATTTAATGTAAATATATAATATTCATGACAAAATTATAATTCTTAAAATGTTATATACCATCTATATCATTGCTATTCCATCTATTAAAAAATGTCAATGTTGTTCTCACGTGCATGTGGATTACCACCACCACAAAATGATGTGATTTTTTTCCTAACCATGTCACTTGAATACTATATATATGTTTATTTAATTAAATTCTATTATATTTATTTTATAATAATATTTATTTAAATATAAAGTAACCCTCACCTTATTTCAATCATGTTCCCTGAAAAATGGAAACATTACTTACGTGTATGTATGACATACTATTTCCTTGATTGTAACACAGTTCATTTCTGATAATCATATTTCATGGTTGGTTTTAAAAATATAATTGTTGAATAAAAATTAGTATTATTTCATGAATATTATCATGATATTATTTAACAATTACCAATTTTACCATATTCATATTACAAAAGTCTCTTTAGACATATGATTCAAATATCATTAAAATATTCAGTGTGAACATAATTATTTAAGTAATTAAATATAGAATGGTAATAAATAGTATAAGAGGAATAATAAATGTATAAAGGTTCTTAAGAAAGTAAATAATTAACATAATTTTATTATACTAGCGTTACAGTACATGCATTGAAAGTCTAGACTTTAGGTAAGGGACTACATCTCAATTTCCCTTCACTAAGGCATGTGTTAATGTTATAAAACTAATTTATATTACATAGTGAATATATAAATCCTTAATAATATTCATATAAAACATATTTCATACTTAATATTATTTTATGCCAAAATTAAAATTACACCATTTTAATGGATTTGACATGAAATTTACCAAGTGGTATGGGATTTCTTAACATTATTTCCTTTCTTTGGGTATACTTCTTCTTCATTGATTTTGTAAATACATGATTATGTATGATTTGATATACAATTTTTTATTATATATTTTTAAATTTTTATGTGTTGTTACATATATTCAATAAATAATTTCATTTATTTATTATCACTTCAAAAGTTATGACCATTTAAAGTGTTTTCTTTGTCTCAATCACATTTTCCTAAGATATAGTTCAGCTCATGCACCATGATTTCATTTTAAGGTGTACTTACATACTCATGAATGAGTTTTTACATATAAATTCATGAAATTAATTTTATTTATATATCCACAAAATACTATTTCTTTCAATGACCTTTAATTCAAAATTTAGCAAAACAAAAAAAGCTTTATGTTAAAATTTATTTTCTTTTAGTGATTGTATATGTTTAAGGTTAATTTAGGAAAATAATATACTATTATTTTATTGAACAATTTATATTTTATTCTCATCTATTTAATATTTTTTTTTCATTTTTTGATTCCATTCCCCTTGATAAATTATATAAAAATAAAAAATGTTTTTTCTAGGTGATATCTATTTTGAATCTTGTTTTAGATTGGGAATATTTCTTATCCATATCCAAATTTTCCAATTTTTTTTACAGAATATTATTTTATATACATATAATATTTAATTTTTTTTATTTTAATTGATCTTTAACCTTATTTTAAATGTTATAAAATAAAAATTTTCAATGTTTTCCACATGAGCTACTTTTGACTATCTTTAATAAACTTTTAAAAGAATATTTATTTTAAACATTTACATCATAAAATAGTTTTTCCCACAATCATGAAAATTATTTAATTTGAATTAAAATACATAACATTATAGGTTTATTTTCAAATAAAAGGATTCTCACAATTTTCTCCAATCTTTAGTTTTTAAATTTCATTTTCAAATAAGAAAGTGTATTTTCTTAAAGAACGTTTTAATGACCATTTAATCATATTTCTAGTCACCAATGATGTCAACCATTGATGTTACATATGATCTAATGGGGATATTTTTTAATTATACCATCCTAATTCATACATTATATGAACTATGATTATTTCAAATATATTTCTATAGAATCCATTTTTTTTCATGGGCGAATAAGGTTATGAATGGAATATTGTTTGTTTCTATTATTCTTATGAAAAAATTAAACCTACATGTAATTTATTCTTATTATGGTTCTTGGATTCTTTTAATAATAATGGGTTTTTCTATTATAAACCAAATATGGATGGATACATTACAATATAAGTATATTGGATCCATTATTTCACTCTTTTTCATTGGCTAATGATTATGTTCTCTAGGTAATTTTGTTATAAGTTTTCTTTATTGGTTATTCAGATTGTAATAGTTCTATAAAGTTAATGCCCCAAGATACTAATAGGTTTTTCCATATTATTTTTATGAGTTTTTAATGTTTCTTTTGATCATGACTGATATCTCATAGATTAGGATTATTTATTCCTATTACTGTTACATTTTTTGAAATTTCATTCAATTTGTCATGTTTTAGGATATTTGTTTATTAGTTTGAATTCTATCATGCACTTTCATTTTTCATCACACATTTTATCTAATATTATGTTGAATTATGAAAATAAATTGTTAATTATTATGTTTATCATTACTGAGTATTTGTGATCACCCTTCTTGTGTTTAATTTTCCCATGTTTCTGAATAAAGGTTTTACATATGTTATTTACAAGAAGGTAACTAGATATGATGAGCTAAGTAGGATATTATATATATTTTTTTTAACCAATTGTTTATGCATCCCAATTTTTATGTAAGAGTTTTTCTTAATTATCTAAAACTCTAAAATTATAATGTCCTAATGTATGTAAGATAACCAATATTTCTATTTGATGTTTTTTGTTTTGGATGGATTAAATTAGGACATAATTATTATTATTAAATCCAAAAATATAAATATGGTGTTTTATATAAATATATTTCAGTGTGGGTTCAGGCGTGTTATAGATATATTGATCTAATGATACTATAAAATCATATTTAGAAGAAATGTAGTTTATTATGATCACTTTGTTTATTCTATGTCAAATATGGGAAACATTTGAAAGGATATAAATTTCTCCAAGCCTCTTAAGGGACGATCTGCTATAGAATATTTATTTATAATCCAAACAACCAAAAGTAAGGATTTTTTTAAAAACTTATGAAATAATGGGGTTTTATTCCCATGGTTACCAGATTAATGGGGTGAAAACCCTTTTAATTTTCTTTCACTAAAACCATCTATTTTTTATTTTTGAAAATGCACTACGATAATGATCCAATATAATTAATTTTCGAATGCAAGCAAGTCCCAATTATGAACCCCAAGATAATTTGGACCCTATTAACAAACACACAACCTCTTCATAGATTCTATTAAATTAGTAATACAACAATTTTTTCCATAGACCACCTGATTTTGTCCTTTATTGAGAAATTTTCATGGGTTCCTAGCTATAGAGAATGATGTATCATTTTTACTGACACAAGGGTCACCAATTAAGAAAATGTGATTATGAGATATTATTATCAATGTAATTACCCTTAGGAGTACTATGTGAGGTTGTAAAATAGAAAATAGAAGCTTGGACATTGATTATTAGACATTAAAAATGAGTTAGATTAGTTAGATTATTTATGCCAGGAAGAAAAAAACACCAGGGATCATCAAATCTAGAAGGGCCACCACCATTATGTTGATAGTTCTTGAGAGGAGAATTGGGACTAAAATATAATAAATAGTGAAAAAATAAGCATTAAATTTAACCAAAACACCATCCTCTTGGGAATGAGATTCCTTCACCATGATTATGAACCTTTGACCCGAAAATAGTTGAAGAGGTTGATTCCAATGGGAGATTATCACTAAAAGAGAATTATAGGATTAAAAAATCTAGATTTTTTAAAATAATGATTAAATTGTTTATGCGCATATCCATAAACGTTTTCAAAATAGTATAGATTATGTAAGGCTATAATATAAGGCACAGGACTGGGGATATAATTCTAATGAAGGATGGCCAATGATAGAGGGAAATAGATCATGCTATGATAATATTTGAACTCAAGAAGTCCCCTTCTAGTGATATATGGAATAACATGATGAAATATAATTTTTAATAAAGAGAACCGTACACTAATCATCCTAGGAAAAGAGATGAGATCCTCAGAAATGACTAGATATAGGGATAAAAATCCTAGAATATGGGATAAATGACTAGATTGGATAAAAATATAATAGAAGGTTAAAAATATGGTTCCTAAAGAAAGAAAACCATTGAATGACATGATATGGTTTTACTCTTAGAGAATGATGAAAAAAATAGTCTTTTAATACCACCCATACTTGTCTAATCAGACTCACCTTGCTTTCTTCCCGTACCAAAATTATTCCATTCATAACTTTTAGGTATAGAGGAAATAATAATTATGTCAGTCACTCTTGTCATAATTTCCTTAACAAAAATAAAATTCATAACCATCCAACATAATTGGTTAGTATGAATATAGAAACCTTATACTGAATATTTTGATGGATACCTATTTCAAATCACCGAGACTTTAAATCATCACATGAGACTAACTTAGATAGATATGTTTCCATCTCATGAAAGTGATCTGAGTACTTCGACACTGATTTATTTTTATAATTTAAGAAATATAAATCCATTTCCTAATAAAATTTCACAGTTTCAAGATAGTTTTTCTAGATTAATAAATCTTCCATTCCATCCCTTAAATTATCCCCCTTTGTCTTAGTTTAAATAACATACTCCCATCCCTTCCATATTCGACCCTTGAGTGAAAAAATGGAAAACAAAAACTTTTGGGATATAGAAATATACATATAATTTACCATCCTTGAAGAATCCCTGACCCAAACAACCACTTGATCATTTCTAACAGGCCTAGGCCCACAATCCTTTGGTGTACCTCTCTGAAATACAAAATCTACTAAATAACAAAAAGGGTGTAAATAGGTATAGTGGTGATGCTATAGCCTCAGGGAATAGATAATTCACTAGTCTATGAATAATAATGCAACATGAAATAGAAATAAGACCCAGAAGACTTGAACCAGACCTACCAATGTTGGAAGGAAAATCAATATCAATAAATATCAGAAGCGATAAATAAACAGTAGCAACAACAGAAAGTTAATAGAACAAAATGAAAGAAAATCACTTGTATCCACTCAAAAAAAACAATCAAAGCATTAATTTCATGCCAGGTCATACATGTCAATATACAAGGGTGACCATGGATAACCACTATTTCTATATACAAAAGAAAAAAGATAAAACTAATGGAAAACTGAACAAAAACTCCATCTAGCCATGACCTTAAGTTCCATGATAATCTCCATGCCCAACAGTATTACAATCCAACTCATAAGGCTAATACTTTACCTAAACATAAAGGCATAAAGTCTACATGTGTCTCAAAGGATCCATATAGGTTTTGATATGAATCTCATTATGATACCACCAAATGGTGCGTATGTAGTATAAGTGTTTTAGCTAATATGATCCCTAAGTAAAGTAAATAGTATTATGAACCAAATAAACACAACCTCTACTTGTGCTTAGAAGCCACCATGGAGTGTCAGCTACTTTGGACAACCCTAGAATCTAAAAAGAAAAGTGAGTCTTTGGACCGTGGATTGAGGTACCCATGTAGTTAGAAAGTCCTGGTGAACCCTCAAGTTCCACCTCAATCACATAGCCTAGAACCACATCCCCCTTGAAACCTCATGTTTGAAAGTAGTGACGTCCTGAAGGCATGCCTAAAAATTAGTATCTAGTTCCCATGGACCCCTGATCGAAATCTCACATTGGCCCATGACCAAAACATTTGAGGAACAATGATGTATACCATTAAATAAATATCCAGTCCCATGATGTCAATCATAGAGATTCTCAACCACCAACTCGATAACCCCATCGGTATCAACCGAAGGCTACTCACCTCCCACATGTCATTCTACAGAAGGCACACCCAAACCATAAAAACCTAATCCACAACTATTAGGAGCCTCTAACCACATGAGTAGTCAAATCTACCGCATCAAAAAGTCAATATATGTGTAGAGGACTCAATCGGTGCTATAACCATCATAGTTGAGGGGAAATTACCAAGTAAGAACCTAGGACACACTTTCTCTTGAACCTTATTCCCCTGTGACCGTGTCACTAAAATTTTATGGCCTTTCCATCCAAGTATCATGTGATTTTTTAACCTAACAGACACACCACCTAAAATCGACATCCATGATGCCCAATCATGTGGTCAAAACAACTCAAGCCAATCTAGGCCAAACCCAAATAGAGACCAGAATCACTCTACCCCGATGACCATGCCGTCCCAAACTTGGACCAAGTCCGTCATAACCCTCTTGGAATCAAAATTTTTAATATCAATTAGTACATATATATAAATCATACTAAAATTTTTTAATCAAAACATCAATATAAATGGATTGAATTACACAAGAAAAAAGATCCAACTCATTAGCATGGAGGTCTTGAAAGCCTATAATTATTTTAATCAATCTTTAAAAATTTAAACAAACTAGTTCAAATAAAAAAAAGTAAGTTAAAACCGTTTTTCACCCCCAGCTAATATAAACCAAGGAGTAACATCCTTTAACCCATCATTGATCAAGTGTAATAGGAACTGGGCTTTCTCACGATATCCTAAATTTTCTAACAATAATTTTGTCATGCTATAACATGGTATCATTCAATACCTTCCATTACTCAAAAAAGACACAATCCCCAAAATTCCACGAAATATCCAAAAATGTATGAACCACCTAGATTAGAATCATAGGCATACAAAAATTTGATACTGAGGTCCAATTCGAAGCTGATTGATGTAGATATTGGTTCCCATATTAAACCCTAAAATTGGTTTGGATGGAAACAATGGTCCATAATATAAAAGATCAACGAAGAATGGTGTGTTAGGTTAGCCTTACCGAGGTAGTCCCATAGCCACCAACATATCATAGAATGAAGGTCAGACAGAGGAAAGGGATCAAAATCCACTATAAGAGTAAAGGGGAAACTCTTTCCCGTTGTGCGTGACCAATAAAGAAGAAATAGGGGGAGGGGAGAGAAAAGGAATAAAATAAAATAAAAAATACCCAACACTAGATGCATGGTTTACGTGCACGATTTTCCAAAACATGTTGAAACCATGTGGATGCCATTTCCTAAGGCTGCATGCCTACATGACTACCCCTCATGATTTAAAAAACCATATAGAAACCATGAATGTACAACTGCAACTTCAAATCAGGACATTCGTCCTTCGACGCTCCCAAAACCAAACCGAATCACCCAAGGCACTCTCTAATCCCCAAGACCAACACAAAACCATCAAATAATTTCAATAAAACCCTTGTAATTGAGTTTTGATCAATGAAATAGAAAGTATCAAATCCAGTAATTGAAATGTACAAATCCGGATGGGCTTTAGAACTGACTCAAAAACCCAAGATGTTATAATCCTCACGATTTTATCCAAAAATTCATCCACTTATTGTAAACTATAACCTATTTATAAGATATGGGGTTTTAAATTTTTATACTTCTTATTCAATTATCTAAGTTGAACTAGCCAAGGTGGAATAATGAATTCTACAATTGAAGTAGAAGGAATGATTTACCCAACAATACTTTGAGAAATTGTATGGTTCACATGTGTAGAATCATCCAAAACTCCGTATTAATAATACAATAGGTTATATTTAATATGAATATTATAAAATAACATAAAATATGAAAAAATATAACTCAAAATTTAAAATTACATAAAACCAAATATATATTAATAAAATAATACTAAATCTCATAGAAAATCAAATCTATAAGTAATTTAAAATATATTCCATTAATTTATCCAAAAATATATGATATAAAAAAACCCACCATGATAAAATCCATAAAAAATATTGATTCAAAATTTTCCTACAAAAAACCAGTTAATGATAAAATCATGAAATTCCCACTTTATAATTGTCACGATCATTTTGAGCACACTAAAGAACATGTATGATAATTTATATTAATGTAAAAACAAATAACAAAGAGTTTTTGATAGTTCATTTTCAAAATTATCATAAATTACTTCAATTCACTTTATAATAGTTTAAAATAATGAAAATTTACATTATATGAAATTCAAAAATCAAAACAATTGTTTTATATATACTTTAAAAAATAGATTTCCAATTTTTTTTTATAAAACTCTAGGTAAATCATGAATTTAAACTACTAGATGTTAATCTCATAAGATCCCAACCATGATATCAAACCCAAACTCTCAAAAAGCCACCAATACCTTATGAAATCAAATATAATTAATCTTAAAATAACAATAGGGAATAATAAATATAAAAAATACGAGGATTCAAAAAATCTAGAATTTTAATGATTAGTAAATGTGCATGATTTGTCTTCATGACTTGGAAAATTATGCATGACCTCGGAAAATGTTACTAAATATTGTTTAGAAATAAATTCATGGTCCATGATTAGTTTTACAATCCATGAATAGTAATAATGAACACTAGTATTTCCCTTCATTGTCACTCCAAGGCTTAGAGTTTCTCATATTATAAATATTTCATATAATCTATAAGGTAAATAAACTAAATCTAAAAATCTGAAAAATAAAATAAGACTCTAATCTAAGAAATATTTTTTAAACTTTCATGAAAACTCAATGTTCAATAGGGAAAGTGTTATCTTGAAACTTTCTTGTACCTATATCTTAAGATCTAATGGTCTTGTCACATGTCAATGTCAATTCCCAAAATAATATTAAACAATACCAGACATTGATACTATTTTGTAATGAACCAACCATGGCTGCCATAATTTTTTATCAGATATAAACTTCATGATGGGGTGAGTGATATTCTTTACTTCCATGGGACACCAACTATTATTATGGTTTCAAACTATACTTAATTTTGGAATGATTTTTCTTGATAAAAATAAAACTATTGGGGATATACACCTAAAATTTTATCATGAACAATCATTACATAAGAGAATCATGCCTTTATAATAACAATTTTGGAATTAGAGAACAACTGAATTTTAATTAATTGACCAAATAAAGCCTCTAAAATATATAAATCATAAACCAAAAACCTAAAAAAATATAAATAAAAATTAAAATACCATATAAAGGGTCAAATTTAAAAAATAAAAAATGTGAAAAAAGAAGGGTGAATCTGAATTGGTGATATAAATGTTGAATCTAAAATGAATAACAATTATTTTGATTAAAAATGAAACTAAATAACCCAAATCTATGTTAAGAGTGAATGAGATTCAGTTTTCAACTCCACCCATCCCACACCATGTTCTATTGATCGTCCACAATAACCTTGTGGTTTTATATATGAAACTACAATAAAAACCATTATGTATATATAAAAAATGAGTTTTGTATAGGATGTGAGTGAAACCTTATAAAAGGTATCCACTAATTTCTCCATGCATAACAATTAATTAATTATTCCATGATATTATATTTTGAAATATTATATATAATTAAGCCTTTTATTTTTAATATTGAAAGTAAAAAAGGGAGTAAAAAAACGATCATTACATTTTCAAATAATAAAGTCATACATATTGAGAAAAAACAAAGTATACATCATAATAAGAAAATTTGATGATAAAAATAAAAAATACTAATTTAAGTCCTTTATATAAAAACATCCTTTAATTTTTGATGTTTAAATAAAAACATCAATTCCTTTTTTTGAAAATATAAGTGGAATAGAATTGATCTTTTAAAGGAAAAACTGTAACGCCCCGACCCCAATTACGCAGAGTCGGTGCATTATTCCGTAACATTGGCATGATCACAAAAGATCAAGTCCTGAATGTCCGATTAGTTTAGTAGTCTTGGAAAAACTAGATACATTCATAAGTCTTACATTACATCATAAAGTAAAACAAAACTAAAAAAACATCCTATATTCATATCCCCTCATACTATCCCTACAGGTCATTCATAATATACTTCATCACATACTGGAAAAATTAAAACATTGAAACGGGTGAACTCAGATGCTCAGTAAGTATAAAAATATTGCGGAAGCTTTCATAAATAAACATAAACATTTAAGGCAATGTATAACTAAAAAAAAGCCTTTTAAACTTGAACTATAGAATAATATGGCAAAAGTAAAATGAAATAATTCCATTTACTTATTCACATGGATATTCTACTGGTCGAATAAACATATGCAATATCAATAACCACTTTCATAATGATGGAATGCATAATGCCAGACTATCATAACCACGTAGCCAAGGCCTCGTGCCAAGACTATAAATAAGATTTTGTAAAGGCCTCGTGCCAAGACACTAGTTTGTCTCATGAGACCTGCCGATGCCTCGAGGAGCTATAGCGGGCTCCACCCGTCACTTATTAAGTCCAATGCATTCCTCATATGAACATGTTTAAACATATCATAACCCATAACACAATCGTATCACATAAAACATGCATAAAGGAAACATAACATTTCCACATTTCAATCACAAGATATCAACACAACACATTGATATAATAAAAAAACACTTACAAAACCATTTTCAATACCAAAATAAAAGAAAATTAAAACTTGGTATTTATTTTTCATTTAAAAAAGGTATATCTTGTAAAGGAAGATGAAACTCAAATAATGGTTACGACGACGAAGAAGTCATTGTCGCCGTAGACGTACGCAAAAAAAACATTCCCATTTGTCGTTTAGTAAAACGCTTCGTATAAAAAAGTATCCTTTTGAATAAACGTAAAAGGAAAAGGGGTTTATACACTGTATAAGAGAAATTTGTGTATAAAACAAAATATTCCTCAATGAAAGAATATTGAGGCGAAGTCCCTTATAAAGATCATTTTTTAAATAAAATAGATCTATTATGTGTATTCACTATAAGTACACATAAAGAAAGTACAAATACAAGATATTACATAATAATATCATGACATAATTTGAAAATAGGAGATTTACCCAAAGAATAGAAATTAGGTTAAGAAGATCCCTTACCTCGTGTCTGACTTGACTCGATGGTTCTTTAACCTCTTGGATAATAAACTAGAGTTAATTTATATTTTCTTAAGAACCTTTTTCAAGTTCATTATTCCTCTTATATCACTTATTACCATGTTATGAAAATTATGTAATTATTTAAGTTAATAATGGTCGTTTTGTCGATCTTTGGTACTTGAGTCAAAAATAAACTTCTTATAATTACAAGTTGTTCATGTGGTAAAATATCCATTATATCCAGAATTATATTCATTATGTAGATATCATATATATCATATATATCCATTATATAGTTTCCTTTATAATATTACATAACATGTAGAGGTAAGAAATGAAATGCACCGTTCATGGAGACGGTAATCCGTACGTACGCATGAATGGTACTTTCATTTGTATTTCTTATTTTAATGGAATGAAACATACTGATATAAAGTGATATTATAATTCCAGTATAATATCATATAAAATATCACTTACTCCATCCTTTATACATCCCATATATGGCATTAACGATTCAAATCTCTTTGAGGGGGCGGTAGTCCGCAATTCCTAAAATGAAATTATCACGTTTACCCATAATGGAAATCATAAAGGTATGCCAGAAATGAAACATACATAATAATAAGTAAAAAAACATAATATATATCATATATAAAAATAGTGTCATCAAAATGGCCACCATGAGAGGTGTTAAAAGAATATTGAACAACCATCGTTTCGTGAGGCAATAATTCGCCACCCACAGAAACAGTATATTCTCTAACCATTAGAAGAAGGTGTGTGTATGTGTAAATAAAATCCTTCACATAAAAACATAAAAGTATATTGGGGATACTGGTTTTGTTAAAAAATAAAGTAATAAAAATATTTTAGGGGTTTGGAGAAGTAAAATAAAACAAAAGAACACAAGAGAAGACATTACCTTAAAATTCGGTAACTCTTTCTGATTTGATCCAAAGGCTTCTTTGGGAAGACTTAAGCCCAAAGTGAGGATTCTAGGGGTAATAGAGGGAAGTTGGGAGAGTATTTGGGCAGTGTTTGTCCGAGAAAATGGCTTGGAAGGTGTGAATAAGATGGTAGTGGTGGGGGCCTTTTATAAGAGGAGAGGAGGGGCACTCTTGGAAAGTCATGAAATGTTACTTTATTATATAATGAGTTTCGGATTTTAAAGGTCCCACACTTTTATATTTAGAGGATAAGGTGACAAGGGTTCTAAATATACTCATACAGTAGGTTTTTGACAATTTTAAGTCCTATATTATCTTTTTCATTTCATTTAAATCGTTAATTAATGAGGTAATCCCTGCATCATCATGGTGTCATAAAAAATTAAATTTATTTAATGTATAAAAATTATAAAAAAACTATCATGATGTATGAAATCTTTTTAGATTTCAAATGAATATTTATAGTCAAAAAGTTATCTTATATTACCCCATGTAATAATTGTTTTAGTAAAACAACACATGTTTGTGACAATTTTATTTTTTACTTTAAATAAAAAGTTATTAATGTCATTTTATTACCCAAGTGGCTCCATGGGGTCCCCAAGTTGATCCATGGATTTTCGTGGCCGGACATGACTCATAAAATAAGGGTAGGACAAGTGTAGGGGTATTTTTATATTTTTATAATATCATTTTTACCTTAAATTTCACTAATTACCTTTAATCGCGATTAATAAAACATAAAAGTTACTCTTCACCAAAAAATTATTTTAATCTCATTGAACCAAATTTTTTGTCCTAATGAAAACCATGTATGTAAGATTTTTGAAAATCAGATCACAGAAGTGGTAATGTTTCATTTAAATGAAAAATCTGTTTTTTAACTACCACTTAGTGGTTTCACTATTCATCAAAAATTGAAGTTTTTCAGAATAATGCCAAAATTTCACCCTAAGCTATAATTGATATTCTGAATTCAAAAATGATTTCTATTTTAAAAAAATCCAATCATATAAGTTTCATTAATTAATTTTATAATTAATTCCTGCTGTCACAACAAATAGCGTGTTTTTAAGAAACAATATATATCAAAAGATTGACAATTGTTTATGTCCAATTTCAAAGTGAAATTAATTCTAATGACCACCATTGGATAAAATGGTAAAAATTTATTCTAATTATACTTTAAAACCACTCAATAGTATAATTTATCACTATAAATTATTTTGATTAAAAAAGTTATTTTTAAGTATTTTTCACTATTCATAAAAAATTGGAAGTTCTCAGATAAATACCAAAAATTCAACATAGGCCAACTTCGATATTCCAAATCCAAAAATGAATTCCATTTTGAAATATAAAATATATATAATTTCAAAAAGTGGGTATTACTATTCATAATGGCTATTTTGATTGGTCACGGCGTGTTAGAATCTCTAACTTGCGTACAATGCAAGCTATTGCATTATTGAAAGAGAACCGTATCGTGGAAGCTCGGGGTGTTACATTCTCCCCTCCTTCAATAAATTGCATCCTCTAAATTTGAAATTTTTCTTTGAAAATAAAAGGTTTAAAATAGAAAATTCCTTTGTGGAAAACCCACATTGGAAATAAAGTTAATAAAATTTTGCCTCAATAAGAGGGAAAGGGAAATGAAAAAGTCGCCACCAAATTATGATCTCGATAAGGAGAACATTGGTGGAAATTAGAGACATATAATTGGAGGAAAAATGTAAATATTTGTAGGGACTGATTGAGGTCATCAATCAAAAACAAGTGTAACATTGAGGGCCTCAAAACCTTCAATCTATGTTGATTTAAAATATTATCACTTCAAGAAGACATAAGGTATTAGGATAACACATTTTTTGTTTTAATATCCCTTTACAAAAGTTTAAGAATTAATTTATTCATAGAATAAGAGATAAGTATATATATATTTATGCTTGACAAGTAGAGTTTCAACCTACAACTAATTTCTACCACAAACTCATCTTTCACTCAAAAAGATAATATAACTAAAAAATATTATATTTATCCTAATCGTACAAGGTTCAAAATATTAACACATACCATTTAGATTAGGAAAAATATTTTTTAACAACCGGGGACTTCTTGTAGGCTAGTTCTAGGTAATAAAGGCATGTCACACTATGGTTCTGGGTTCGATTCCTACAGCTTTGTCCGACACGACGGGTTATACCCCGACCTACAAGTTGTCCTTTTCCTAAAACTATAGTATTATAATATTCCAAAAATAATATTCAGAAATGTTTTAACCTTAAACAATACTATCCAAGGTTCAACTTTACCCATTCCAACCTTTACAGTTATCCAAAATACTTCTGTCCAAGTCACAGTCCAAATTTTATAAGGAAGGTAAACATAATGAAGATCCTTTTTTCTGTGTAACAACATGTGAACACCTTCATCATGTATTCTTTTAAAACACTGCAACATCATGAATTACCATAAATACTTATTGATTACATTCATGATCCCTTATTCCTTATAGAATACTAGATATACTCCTTCTATCAAAAAATGTATACAAATCATTAATCAGTTTCAAGGAAGTTAAGAATATCCAATATAATTTATCCAAATAAATCATGTATTATTCCAAAATTACTATCTCGGTATCAGAACCATATTATGGTTTATCTTTCTATCAACCATATATTTTCCAAAAATTTAACCTACTATGGAGTCACTTTTCATTATTCCACACATTCTCAAGTCCTTGATGAAATAGTACTACAGTACAATCCTTATATACTCCATAATTATTATAACCAGTACATCAGTGATACAACACTCAAATGAAAAAATTCTTTAATAAAAACCAAAGAATTCTAATAATTCCTCCTCATCTGTGGTAGTATCATAACTTGACTATTATCCAATAACATCATTTGGGGCATACTCTGATGATTTGGACATTGGTTTGTGTAGTGTCCCCACTCTTTGCAGATGAAGCATTGTACATTTGAAACCTTTTTCTTACTCTTGCAGTCACGCACTTGGTGTCCTTTTTCTCCACACTTATAAAAAACTCCCATTCCCTTCAGGCAAGTTCCAAGGTGTTTCTTCCCATAGTTATCAAATATTGGAAAATTTTCTTTTCCCTCGTCCCATTATCCATCATTCTCTCTTGAATCCTTTTATTCTATTTCTTCCCTTCAAAGCCATAAGACTCAGAGAATTATTTACTTATCTTATTACCACAAGATCATATTTCTTTATATGTTGATAACACATGGGAGACTATTTCCCTTCTAAATGTTTGCTTAATACTGTGAAAGATATGATCCTTCTTACTCTTTGGATCATACAAATTGATGGAGTTCACATTCCTTCTACTAGGCGCCATTTCTATACAATGGCATATACTAGGTTAGTTTAGGAATTACAATGAATAATTCCATACTTGTAAAATACTTAATGTAAATTGAATGGTTTATGGATATAATCCATAATAATAAGAAATGTTTTGTTTGAGGAAGTATATACTCCTAAACCCTTCATAATGGTTTGTAAAAAAATAGAGAATTATCCTAAGCATATCCCCTGGGAGTGTCGTAACCAAGAGTGCAACAAGGGCCGTTGTCATGCACCAGTTCCCATTTGAGTCTAGCTCAAAGCGGTTTTTTCGAGTTTTACCCCTAGGTACATCTGTTCCAGAGCAGCCTCTACCTGCTCATATCGAGACAGAGATGTATTTCTCGGAAAACTCACAAAATCTATATAATACCAAAATTCTAGGAAGTTCTTCTATACTAATCCTCAAAGTCTATCATTGGGCTATGTGCTCTAATCAGAGTTTATCTAAATTTAGATTCCAAGGTTAGTACTAAACTGCCTCTGATACCAACAGTAACGACCCGACCCCAGTTACCCAGAGTCGTTGCATTATTGCGTAACATTGGCATGATCACAAAAGATCAAGTCCCTAAAGACCGATTAGTTTAGTAGTCTTGGAAACACTAGATACATTCATAATTCTTATATTACATGATAAAGTAAAAAAACTAAAAAAAACATCCTGTCTTCATATCCCCTCATACTATCCCTACAGGTCATTTATAATATACTTCATCACATCCTGGAAAAATTAAAACATTGAAAGGGGTGAGATCAGATGCTCAGTAAGGATAAAAATATTTCGGAAGCTTTCATAAATAAATATAAACATTTAAGGTAATGTATAACTAAAACAAAAGACTTTTAAACTTGAACTTTAGAATAATATGGCAAAAGTAAAATGAAATAATTCCATTTACTTATTCACATGGATATTCTACTGGTCGAATAATCATATGCAATATCAATAACCACTTTCATAATGATGGAATGCATAATGCCATACTATCATAACCATGTATCCAAGGCCTCGTTCCAAGACTACAAATAAGATTTTGTCAAGGCCTCGTGACACGACACTAGTTTGTTTCATGAGACCTGCCGATGCATCGAGGAGCTATAGAGGGCTCCACCCGTCACTTATTAAGTCCAATTAATTCCTCATATGAACAGGTTTAAACATATCATAAACCATAACATAATCGTATCACATAAAACATTCATAAAGGAAACATAACATTTCCACATTTCAATCACAAGATATCAACACAACACATTGATATAATAAAAAAACACTTTCAAAAACACTTTCAAAACCAAAATAAATGAAAATTAAAACTTGGTATTTATTTTTCATTTAAAAAAAATCATAGCTTGTAGAGGAAGCCGGAACTCAAATAATGGTCACGGCGGCGGAGAAGTCATTGTCGCTGCATACGTACGGGAAAAAAACATTCCCATTTGTCGTTTAGTAAAATGCTTCATATAAAAAAGATTACTTTTGAAAAAATATAAAAGGAAAGGGGGTTTATACACCGTATAAAAGAAATTTGTGTATAAAACAAAATATGCCTCAATGAAAGAAGATTGAGGCGAAATCCCTTTCAAAGATCATTTTTTAAATAAAATAGATCTATTATGTGTATTCAATATAAGTACACATAAATAAAGTACAAATACAAGATAAGAGATAATAATATCATGACATAATTTGAAAATATGAGATTAACCAAAAGAATAGAAATTGGGTTAAGAAGATCCCTTAGCTCATGTCCGACTTGACTCGATCATTTGTTAACCTCCTGGATAATAAACTAGAGTTAATTTATACTTTCTTAAGAACCTTTTTCAAGTTAATTATTCCTTTTATATCACTTATTACCATATTATTAACATTATGTAATTATTTAAGTTAATAACGGTCGTTTTGTCGATCTTTGGTACTTGAGTAAAAAATAAACATCTTATAATTACAAGTTGTTCATGTGGCAAAATATCCATTATATCCAGAATTATATTCATTATGTAGATATCATATATATCATATATATCCATTATATACTTGTTTTTATAATGTTACATAACATTTAGAGGTAAGAAATGAAATGCACCGTTCATGGAGACGGTAAGTCGTACGTACACATGAACGCTACTTTCATTCCTATTTTGTATTTTAATGGAATGAAACAAAATGATATAATGTTATATTATAATTATAGTATAATATGATATATAATATCACCTACTCCATCCTTTATACGTCCCATATATGGCATTAAGGATTCAAATCACTTTGAGGGGGCGGTAGTCCGCACTTCCTAAAATGAAATTATTGCGTTTACCCATAATGGAAATCCAAAAGGTATGAAATAAATGAAAAATACCGAATCATAAGGAAAACAAAAACATAATATATATCATATATAAAAATAGTGTCATCATAATGGTCACCATGAGAGGTGTTAAAATAAGATTGAACAATCATCGTTTCATGAGGCACTAATTCGCCACCCACAGAAACAGTATGTTCTTTAACCATTAGACAAAGGTGTGTGTACGTGTAAATAAAATCCTTCTCATAAAAAAATACAAGTATATTGAGGATAATGGTGTTGTTACAAAATAAAGTAAAAAAAATATTTTAGGGGGTTGGAGAAGAAAAATAAAACAAAAGAACACAAGAGAAGACATTACCTTAAAATCAGGTAACTCTTTTTGATTTGATCCAAAGGATTCCATGGGAAGACTTATGCCCAAAGTGAGGCTTCTAGGAGTAATATAGGGAAGATGGGAGAGTATTTGGGCAGAGTTTGGCCGAACCAAATGTCTTGGAAGGTGTGAATAAGGTGGTAGAGGTGGGGGCCTTTTATAAGAGGAGAGGAGGGCACTCTTGGAAAGTCATGAAATATTACTTTATTATATAATGAGTTTCAGATCTTAAAGGTCCCACACTTATATATTTAGAGGATAAGGTGATAAGGGTTCGAAATATACCCATACAATAGGTTCTTGACAAGTGTAAGTCTTATATTATCTTTTCATTTTATTTAAATCGTTAATTAATGAGGTAATCGCTGCATCATCATGGTGTCATAAAAAATTAAATTTATTTAATGTCTAAAAATAATAAAAAAACTATCATGATGTAGGAAATATTTTTATATTTACAATTAATATTTATTGTCTAAAAGTTAACTTATATAACCCCATGTAATAATTGTTTTAGTAAAACAACACATGTTTGGGACAATTTTTTTTACTTTAAATAAATAGTTATTAATGTCATTTTCTTACCCAAGTGGCTCCATGGGGTCCCCAAGTTGACCCATGGATTTTCTTGGTTGGCCATGACTCATATAATAAGGGTAGTACAAGTGTAAGGGTATTTTTATATTTTTATAATATCATTTTTACATTAAATTTCACTAATTACCTTTAATCGCGAGTAATAAAACTTAAAAGTTACTATTCACCAAAAAATTATTTTAATCCCATTGAACCAAATTTTTCTTCCTAATGAAAACCATGTATGTCGGATTTTTTGAAAATCAAATCACAGAAGTGGTAATGTTTCATTTAAACGAAAAATCAGTTTTTTAACTACCACTTAGTGGTTTCACTATTCATCAAAAATTGAAGTTTTTCAGAATAATGCCAAAATTTCACCCTAAGATATAATTGATATTCCGAATTCAAAAATGTTGTATATTTCAAAAAATTCCAAACATATAAGTTTCATTATTTAATTTTATAATTAATTCCCGTTGTCACAACAAATAACGTGTTTTTAAGAAACAATATATATCAAAAGATTGAAATTTTTTATGTCCAATTTCAAAGTGAAATTAATTCTAATGAACACCATTGGATAAAATGGTAAAAATATATTCTAATTATACTTTAAAACCACTCAATAGTATAATTTATCACTATAAATTATTTTGATTAAAAAAGTTGTTTTTAAGTATTTTTCACTCTTCATAAAAAATTTGAAGCTCTCAGAAAAATACCAAAAATTCAACATAGGCTGATTTTGATATTCCGAAACCAATAATGAAGTCCATTTTCAAATATAAAATATATATAATTTCAAAAAGTGGGTATTAATATTCATAATGGCTATTTTGATTGGTCGTGGCATGATAGAATCTCGAACTTGCGTACAATGCAAGCTATTGCATTATTGAAAGAGAAGCGTATCGTGGATGTTCGGGGTGTTACATTCTCCTCTGCTTCAATAAATTGAATCCTCTCAATTTGAAATTTTTCTTCGAGAATAAATGATTGAAAATAGAAAATACCTTTGTGGAAAACCCACATCAGAAATTAGGTTAATAAAATTTTTCCTCAATAAGAGGGAAAGGGAAATGAAAAAGTGGCCACCAAATTATGATCTCGATAAGGGGAACATTGGTGGCAATTAGATACATATAATTGGAGAAAAAATGTAAATATTTGTAGGGAGTGATTGAGGTCATCAATCACAAAAAAGTGTAACATTTAGGGCCTCAAAATCTTCAATCTATGTTGATTTAAAATATTATCACTTCAACAAGACCTAAGGTATTAGGATAACACATTTTTTGTTTTAATATACCTTTACTAAAGTTTAAGAACTAATTTATTCATAGAATAAGAGATAGGTATATATATATATATATATTTATTCTTGACAATTTGAGTTTCAACCTTCAAATAATTTCTACCACAAACTCATTTTTCACTCAAAAAGATAATAGAACTCAAAAATATTATATTTAACATAATCATACAAGGTTGAAAATATTAAAACATACCATTTATATTAGGAAAACTATTTCGTAATAACCAGGGTCTTCCTGTAGGATAGTGGTAGGTAATAAAGGCATGTCACACTATGGTTTTGGGTTTGATTCCTACAGCTCTGTCCGACACGACGGGTTATCCCCCGACCTACAGGTTTTCCTTTTCCTAAAACTATAGTATTATAATATTCCAAAAATAATATTCAGAAATGTTTTAACCTTAAACAATAATATCCAAGGTTCAACTTAATCCATTTAAACCTTTAAAGTTACCCAAAATACTTATGTCCAACTCACAGTCCAAATTTTATAAGGAAGGTAAACATAATGAAGATCCTTTTTTCCGTGTAACAACATGTGAACACCTACATCATGTATTCTTTTAAAACACTGCGACATCCTGTATTACCATAAATCCTTATTGATCACATTCATGATCCGTTATTCCTTATAGAATACTAGATATACTCATTCTATCCAAAAATGTATACAAATCATTAATTAGTTTCATGGAAGTTATGAATATCCAATATAATTTATCCAAATCAATCATGTATTATTCCAAAATCACTATCTCGGTATCAGAACCATATTATGATTTATCTTTCTCTCAACCATATATTTTCCAAAAATTTAACCTACTGTGGAGTCACTTTTCTTGGTTCCACACAATCTCAAGTCCTTGATTAAATAGTACTGAAGTACAATCCTTATATACTCCATAATTATTATAACCAGTACATCAGTGATACAACACTCACATGAAAAAATTCTTTAATAACAACATAAGAACTCTAATCATTCCTCCTCATCTGTGGTAGTATCATAACTTGATTATTATCCAATAACATCATTTGGGGCATACTCTAATGATTTGGACATTGGTTTGCATAGTGTCCCCACTCTTTGCAGATGAAGCATTGTACATTTGAAACCTTTTTCTTACCTTTCCAGTCACGCACTTGGTGTCCTTTTTCTCTACACTTATAACAAACTCCCATTCCCTTCAGGCAAGTTCCAAGGTGTTTTTTCCACAGTTATCACATATTAGAAAATTCTTCTTTTCCCTCGTCCCATTATCTATCATTCTCTCTTCCATCCTTTTCTTCTCTTTCTTCCCTTAAAAGCCATAAGACTCTGAGAATTATTTACTTATATTATTAACACATGATACAATTTCTTCATATGTTGAGAACACATGGGAGACTATTTCCCTTCAAAATTTTGGCTTAATACCATGAAAGATATGATCCTTCTTACTCTTTGGATCATACATATTTATGGAGTTCACATTCCTTCTACTGGGTGCCATTTCTATACAATGGCATAAACTAGGTTAGTTTAGGAATTGAAATGAATAATTATAAACTTGTAAAATACTTAGTTTAAATTGAACGGATTATGGATATAATCCATAATCATAAAAAATGTCTTCTTTGAGGAAGTATATACTCATAAACCCATCATAATGGTTTGTAAAAAAATTGAGAATTATCCTTAGCATATCCCCCGGGAGTGTCGTAACCAAGAGTGCAGCAAGGCCCATTGTCGTGCACCAGTTCCCGTTCGAGTCTAGCTCAAAGATGTGTTTTCAGGTTTTACCCCTAGGTACATCGGTGCTAGAGCCGCCTCTACCTGCTCGTATCGAGACAGGGATGTATTGCTCAGAAAACTCACAAAATCTCTATAATACCAAAATTCTAGGAAGTTCTTCTATACTAATCCTCAAAGTCTATCTTTGGGCTATGTAATCTAATCAGAGTTTATCTAAATCTAGCATCCATGGTTACTACTAAATTTCCTCTGATACCAAATGTAACACCCTGACCCCAGTTACCTAGAGTTGGTGCATTATTGCATAACATTGGCTTGATCATAAAAGATCAAGTCCCAAAAGACCGATTAGTTTAGTAGTCTTGGAAACACTAGGTACATTCATAAGTACTACATTACATCATAAAGTAAAACAAAACTAAAAAAACCATCCTGTCTTCATATCCCCTCATATTATCCCTGCAGTTCATTCATAATATACTTCATCACATCCTGGAAAAATTAAAACATTGAAAGGGGTGAGCTTAGATGCTCAGTAAGGATAAAAATATTGCAGAAGCTTTCATAAATAAACATAAACATGTAAGGCAATGTATAACTAAAACAAAATCCTTTTAAACTTGAACTTTAAAATAATATGGCAAAAGTAAAATGAAATAATTCCATTTAATTATTCACATGGATATTCTACTGGTCGAATAATCATATGCAATATCAATAACCACTTTCATAATGATGGAATGCATAGTTACAGACTATCATAACCACGTTGCCAAGGCCTCGTGCCAAGACTACAAATAAGATTTTGTCAAGACCTCATGCCAAGACACTAGTTTGTCTCATGAGACCTGCCGATGCATCGAGGAGCTATAGAGGGCTCCACCCATCACTTATTAAGTCCAATGCATTCCTCATATGAACAGGTTTAAACATATCATAAACCATAACATAATCGTATCACATAAAACATGCATAAAGTAAACATAACATTTCCAAATTTCAATCACAAGACATCAACACAACACATTGATATAACAAAAAAAACACTTTCAAAACCATTTTAAATACCAAAATAAAAGAAAATTAAAACTTGGTATTTATTTTTCATTTAAAAAAAGTTATAGCTTGTAGAGGAAGCTAAAACTCAAATAATGGTCATGGCGGGAGAGAAGTCTTTGTTTCCGCATACATACGGCAAAAAAAACATTCCCATTTGTCGTTTAGTAAAATGCTTCGTTTAAAAAATATTCCTTTTGAATAACACGAATGGAAAAGGTGTTTATACACCGTGTAAAAGAAATTTTTGTATAAAACAAAATATGCCTCAATGAAAGAAGATTGAGGTGAAGTCCCTTATAAAGACAATTTTTTAAATGAAATAGATCTATTATGTTTATTAACTATATGTACACATAAATAAAGTACAAATACAAGATAGGACATAATAATATCATGACATAATTTGAAAATAGGATATTAACACAAAGAATAGAAATTGGTTTAAGAAGATCCCTTACCTCATGTCCGACTTGACTGGATCGTTCTTTAACCTCTTGGATAATAAACTATAGTTAATTTATACTTTGCTTAAGAACATTTTTCAAGTTCATTATTCCTCTTATATCACTTTTTACCATGTTATGAACATTATGTAATTATTTGTGTTAATAATGGTCGTCTTGTCGATCTTTGGTACTTGAGTCAAAAATAAACTTCTTATAATTACAAGTTGTTCATGTGGTAAAATATAAATTATATCCAGAATTATATTCATTATGTAGATATCATATATATCATATATATCCATTATATACTTTCGTTTATAATATTAGATAACTTTTAGAGGTAAGAAATGAAATGCACCGTTCATGGAGACGGTAAGCCATACGTACGCATGAACACTACTTTCATTTCTATTTCGTATTTTAATGGAATGAAACATAATGATAGAAAGTTATATTATAATTCCAGTATAATATCATATATAATATAACTTACTACATCCTTTATACATCCCATATATGGCATTAAAGATTCAAATCACTTTGAGGGGGCGGTAGTCCGCACTTCCTAAAATGAAATTATCGCGTTTACCCATAATGGAAATCATAATGGTATGCCATAAATGAAATATACAGAATCATAAGGAAAACAAAAAAATAATATATATCATATATAAAAATAGTGTCATCATAATGGCCACCAAGAGAGGTGTTAAAAGAAGATTGAAAAATCATCGTTTCGTGAGGCAGTAATTAGCCACCCACAGAAATAGAATGTTCTTTAACCATTAGACGAAGGTGTGTGTAAATTTAAATAACATAATTCTCATAAAAATATCCAAGTATATTGAGGATACAGGTTTTGTTACAAAATAAAGTAATAAAAATATTTTAGGGGGTTGGAGAAGCAAAATAAAATAAAAGAACACAAGAGAAGACATTACCTTAAAATCAGGTAACTCTTTTTGATTTGAGCCAAAGGATTCCTTGGGAAGACTTATGACCAAATTGAGGCTTCTAGGAGTAATATAGGGAAGTTGGGATAGTATTTGGGAAGATTTTGGCCGAGCCAAATGGCTTGGAAGGTGTGAATAATGTGGTAGTGGTGGGGGCCTTTTATAAGAGGAGAGGAGGGGCACTCTTGGAAAGTCATGAAATGTTACTTTATTATATAATGAGTTTCGGATTTTAAACGACCCAAACGTATATATTTCGAGAATAAGGTGATAAGGGTTCGAAATATACTCATCCAATAGGTTTTTGACAAGTGTATGTCTTATATTATCTTTTCATTTTATTTAAATCGTTAATTAATGAGGTAATCGCTGCATCATCATGGTGTCGTAAAAAATTAAATTTATTTAATGTCTAAAAATTATAAAAAAACTATCATGATGTAGGAAATATTATTATATTTCCAATTAATATTTATAGTAAAAAAGTTAACTTATATAACTCCATGTAATAATTGTTTTAGTAAAGAAACACATGTTTGTGACAATTTTATTTTTACTTTAAATAAAAAGTTATTAATGTCATATTTTTACCCAAGTGGCTCCATGGGGTCCCCAAGGTGACCCATGGATTTTCTTGGTCGGCCATGAATCATAAAATAAGGTTTGGACAAGTGTAAGGGTATTTTTATATTTTTATAATATCATTTTTACCTTAAATTTCACTAATTACCTTTAATCACGATTAATAAAACTTAAAAGTTACTATTCACCAAAAAATTATTTTAATCCCATTGAACCACATTTTTATTCCTAATGAAAACCATGTATTTAAAATTTTTGAAAACCAAATCATAGAAGTGGTATTGTTTCATTTAAACAAAAAATCAGTTTTTTAACTACCACTTAGTGGTTTCACTATTCATCAAAAATTGATGTTTTTCAGAAGAATGCCAAAATTTCACCCTAAGATATAATTGATATTACGAATTCAAAAACGATGTCTATTTTACAAAATTCAAAAAATATAAGTTTCATTAATTAATTTTATAATTAATTCCCGCTGTCACAACAAATAGCGTGTTTTTAAGAAACAATATATATCAAAAGATTGACAATTGTTTATGTCCAATTTCAAAGTGAAATTAATTCTAATGACCACCATTGGATAAAATGGTAAAAAAATATTCTAATTATACTTTAAAACCAATAAATAGTATAATTTATCACTATAAATTCTTTTGATTTAAAAAGTTTTTTTTAAGTATTTTTCACTATTCATAAAAAATTGGAAGTTCTCAGAAAAATACCAAAAATTCAACATAGGATAATTTTGATATTCCTAATCCAAAAATTAAATCCATTTTGAAATATAAAATATATATAATTTCAAATAGTGGGTATTATTATTCATAATGGCTATTTTGGTTGGTCTCGGTGTGTTAGAATCTCGAACTTGCGTACATTGCAAGCTATTGCATTATTGAAAGAGAAGCGTATTGTGGAAGATCAGGGTGTTAAAAAAACTATACATGGATGTAAGATAGTAAATAAAGATAGAAAAATAACATTTGAAGAGAATTCCTCATTTTAAAATATCAGACTTCCATTAAAGAAACAATAGAACCCTTTCTAGATTTTACATAAATCATAGTTTGTTTAATCATGAAATAAAATAAAATAATAATGAATATCATTGAAATAACCTCTAGTATTAATCCTAAACAACCATAAAGGGATTGCGTATAAGGCTTAAAGATAATATTAGAAAAAATATGTTTAGAATCAATATAAATTGGATTAATTGATGTGGTATAACCAACTTTATGATTAATTTTAATCTTCTATAGCCCAACCCAAAGGTAAAAAACATTTAGAAGACCATGATTGTAACCAAATACAACTAGACAGAGTCTCATCATGGATAATGGAGTACTCATATTTAGATTTCCTAAAAAGCATCCCATGGTCCCCCTTGACAAAAAAAGATATGCGAGTATTATAAGACAATATACACTTAAAATAATAATAAATAATGAAAACTATAAATAAACTTCACCATAGAATAAAATTAATAGAATAAACCACTTTTAATAATAATATCCATGATATAGTAATGGATGTTCCCAATCAATAATATACATCTATAATTAATAGATTTCAAACTTCCATTTAATTTTCACATGATCAATACCAAAAAGGGGATCATCTTCACGGATATGAAAATAATCCATTTCGATATATTTTTAAAAGATAAAATTAATAAGGATTTAATATTTTGAAACATAATAGAAATATTGAAATTTGATCTCTAAAATCCATATAAACCACAAATGAAAGTTTAAGTAATTTTCATTTAACTAGAACATTTTAACTAAAAGATAACACCTTTAATATGGTCATAAATGGATTTATCCCATTAATAATTTAGGAACAAATGTGACTTCCTCACATCATAGTCCATTTATATTTTATATTATTTTGATTGATTTTTAATATTAGAGAGTTTTGTTTTAAATTTTGAAAATTTGGGAACTTTTTCTCTGTGAATGGGTTTTACACAATCATTAATGCATTTGGATAACCTTTCAGATATAATTTACATAGCTAGTTTCTTCTATAGATGGTTCAGAGAACCATACAAGGTCTCTTTCTATAGATGTTGTGTCTACCAAAATTTAGGGGTGTTTTAATGTTTAATTTTTCCTTGAATTATTTTTTATGAATGGTAAGTTCATAGTTTAGTTTTAATTATTCAACATTCAATAAAAACTATGATGTATCCTTTGTGCAGAAGGGTGATGGTGCATAAATTGCACACAATTAGTTAAAACCTTGATAGAAGCATATGAGGTGCCTTAGTTATTTATCCGAATGAATATGGAGAATTGGTGTATTATTTAAAAACTATATATGCAAACCATAGGAGGAAATTTTGACTATTCACTAGATTGTTCTTGGTTTACAGATGGTTTACCATGATGTGAAATGAAATCATTAGAGTTGCGAGGATATTATTTAATATGTTTTTTTCTTTTTTAGACTCATTTTTGTTTAAGGAGTTTTCCAATTTTCCTTCCCTCTTGGTCAACTAAACCAAGGTTTGCGATGTGAGTGTTTTACCCTTCTCTCTGATTAAGTTTTCATGACTACAAAAGCTGACCATTATTTCAAATGATTTTATTTAATTGAGTTTTAGTGTTTTTATTAAATACCAGGTGATTGAATTCATGGAATCTTAAATATTTTTAAAGTCTTGTTCGAGGCTTGGTCTCTCTTGTTTCTTAATTATAGTCCTCAGAATCATGCTTGTAGATCTATAGAATACATTAGAAGAAATATTAATATGCACATATTAATGATATGCTTGTGAAGATATCACCTTAAAAAAGTTTTTTGATGATAGTGCAACCAGATATAAAGAAGACCCACCAACCATCCAGTGTTGTTCCACTGACTAGCCTCTGGTGAAGAGAAAACTATCATCTCTAGAAGAAGTCTACTGGCCAGTCGATGGAGGTGTACCGTCTTGCTGCTACTAGATCAAAAAGCAAGGATGACTTTTGGTAGGCCACCAACTACTTAAAGGTGGTGATTGTGTATCTTTTGGCATAAAGCTAGATCCTCTGATATAGCTTTTAAAATAATAAGAAAATTATTTAATGATCACCTTGCTTTGATTCATGACCCTAGATGATTTTAGGAACCTTCTCATTCCTCTTGGAGCTGATAAATGGAGTCGCTTGGGTTCTTAGAATAACACACAATATTCCAACAATTATATCATGATCAAATAATCAGTGATGTGCTAAAAATATAAATATAAGATCAAAAAGCTATTTAAAGTTCTCAATCTCTCAATTAACTTTTCCTTTCTCTCAAATAAATCATGTCAAATTATTTTAACCAATCCATGTTATTTTGAAGTTGAATTTTAATAGACTTTCTCAAGAAATCATATCTCATATCGTAACACATTTCCAATGGATTATCATTTTTAAAAAGTTAGGGATGACTTCCTCGGAACTGGTGAATCTCCAGGGTGTTCTCATAAAGCACAATTTTAGGGAAGATTTTCTTGGTAACCATTAATATAAAGGGATTCATTCAATTGATCTCTCAAGTATAGGGGCATAGATTTAGGGGAAGACAACAATATTTAGTTGAAACCTTTATTAATTGTGTTTTATATCTATTTACATTAACATATTTCATCATTTTTCATCAATACACATATTTTTATTAATTTCGTTTTCTCATTTTCACAATTAATTTTCTTAGATATTACCATTTAAACTTTAATTAAGTTTATCAATTATCACTTAATTTATTTCTCCATTTATTATTTATTCATTATTTTAATTTTTAATTTATCTATAACATCCACTTTAATTTTTAAAAAGGTAAATTCTCCCCACCTATATAAAACATTTATCCAACCAAAAATTGATATCAAAGGAGTTATTTGTGTGTTTTTAATATTTTTTCAGAACCATGTTTTTTAATATTAATCCATTTCAAAGTTTGGTATACTTATTATGGAATATGATTCCTATTTTAGAGCTCCTTCTTTTTATAGAATTGACTAATCCTATTGAAAGAATCAAATTTCTACTTTTTTGTATAGTATTAGTTTTTCTATATGGTAAATGATAACATATTATTATTATATAACTAATTAATCTTAAAAATTGGACTCCTGAGGATGTTAATAATTTGAATTTTTATTGAAAAAAATTGTATTCCTTACAATTTGGTCTTGATATAAATGATTTTCATCATATTTCTAGATAAAATTAACTTATGAAATATGGAAATTACTAAAAGTCACACATGAATTCCCATATAAGATAAATGAAACAAGATTGGATATGTTCCATCAAGATATTGAATTTTTCTCCATGCATCCTAAATAATCTATTACAAGAATATTTACAATATTTACTAATATTCCCAATAGTATAATTCCCCCCAATTAATAATTATTAATACTTATAAAGAAAATTTTATGGGTTTTACCTAGCTCTTAAGCTTCCTAATTCATATTGATTCAAGAAGACAAATATGTGAAGAATATAGTCGTTGAGGTATTTATTGGATCCATAATGACATATGATATAATTATCAAGTGATAAGAAGAAAAAAACAAATGAATTAAATTAAGTCATGAAAACCATCACATTCAAAGCTACAAATGATGAACTGTCAGGATGGGATATTATAGACTATTCTCAACTGGCCTGGAACATTAAAAATTACTTAAAAAAAGAAATTCTCTAATCGATACAAGTAGTAAATTGAAAAGGTTGAACTAGAAGTGATAAGAAACAAATTTAAAATAAATGTCACAATAATCTAGATTACCATATCTATAAGAAGAAGATTAATGAAAAGAAGAAAGGTAAGAAGAATTTAAAAGTTACAACATTGAGTGAAAGTGATGTGTCTTTGGATTTAAATTTCTCATCCACTTGAAGTGACTCAAGTACTAAGTACCTTGATAAGATGAATTCATATAGACATTTTTGGATACTTTTAATTACTATTTAATCATGATTTTCATGATAATACACTGGGTTATAATTCATTTTTTCATGAATTTGGAATTAAAGTCTCATAAGATAAATGCTAAAAGAATGGAAAAAATCACCCTTACACATCATAAACATTTAGTACATGATTTTTACTGCACAAATAGATGACCCTCCAGCCGAAATACAGGACATGAATCCAAAATAAAAGTGGTGAATGAAATACATTCCATGTATCCTAATTACACATTTTGAAAGATACAAATTCCAAACATGATGAAGAATACACGGTATGAACTCATTTTATGATGTGAGAAGTTCAAAACACAATTTATTTTGAATTGTAAAACCATGAAACCAATGAGATCAAAAATGTTTGGAGAATTGTTTAGATATGAAGTACATAGTGTGTAGAACATTTAAGCTTTGTGTAAGTGTCAAAGCATAATACACCTAAATTATTACATGAAGTTAATTATTTACACGTTATATATCTTTTAGGATCTATATATATTTATCGCCCTTGATGTTGAAGAGAGATCATTAGAGTTCAAATTTTTTCTTATTCCCTTTAATTATTTTATATTTTTATTACATTTTCAATTATATATCTCTATATTGCTTAATTTTTTTTATATACATTTAGTTATTACTACTTTAAAATTTGAAGATGTGTTTTTCGATCATTTCTATTAAAACATTCCATTTCTAATCTAGTTTAAAATGAAAATTGTATTTCTGTTGTTTTTCATTAATTCATTAATAATGTTAGTATTCAATTTATTTTGTATGATTTTAATTGTGGATTTATTTTCTATGAGTTTTTTATTTATTATTACAAGAATTTTGTGATCCATTTACCTACCTCCATTCATTTTTTCATGAGTGGATAATTCGATTAGGGTTAGGGATTGAGATTATGGATTTATTGAACCTAATGAATATATAAAATAGAAACTGGGTAGCGTTATTGATAGTAACTAGATTTTAGAAAATTGTTAGTCTCATTATTTTTCACTATCCATGACCATTAAAGGTAAAACTTGAATGACCATGACCTATTTGGAGAAGTTAAGGGTGGGAATAATATCTTGTAATTCATTCTACCTAGAATAAAAGATTACTATGCTTAGGTTGTCAATTAGTCAATACCATGGAATATCTACTAGTATAGAATGATCCAATTGGTTGGACCAAGATAAATTGGTTTATTTTTCACCACTTTATATCATATGACTTAAGTCTATCCCAAGAAATATTTAGGATGACTATTTTTATTTACTTTAAAATTGACCATGAATCCTTCCATTAATCTATTTTAAGACCCATGATACTTTGTTTTTGGAAAACCAAACCAAGAGAGTGAAGTTCCCAGTCATGATCCAAGTATCAATGAGAGGGGGAGGGGGTGAATCAATGATTTTTTTTCTTTTTTTGTTTCGAACTTTTTTTGAAACAACCTTCGCCTCCTGTTAAAGATTTTCTTCCCTACTGAACACACACAACCACATGAACACAAGATTTACAAGGTTCACTACTCAACAATAGTAGCTACATCCTTGGTATGGAACAGAAACAATCCAGTACCACAAAATCCACTAGAAAACAATCCTTTCGTTATGGAATACAACGAGTAGGATATACCCTTACACTCGTATCGCACTTTGAAAACAATCCGCAATAGCTTGTGCACCCTCTTAGCACAAATAGAGATTTACAGTGTTTCAGTGATTCTTTACAATTGAACAGTTGTATTCTCTAAAGTACAGATCTTCACATTCCTACCCAGAAGCTGGTAAGAACCTCCTGGTGCAAACAGCTTGCACGCCAATCCCTAATTGTGTGCCTCACTGCTTGCGCGCGACCTACTTGCACGTCTACTCAATACTTGCACTCCACCATTGAGAACAACTCACAACTTGCGCACCACCTTTTCCTTATACACATGCCACTTCTTGAAAGAACCTCCCTGCTTGCACACCTCTTGCAACTTGCACGACAAGACTTGAACGACAAAACCTGCGCACCTTATAAACAACCCTCATCTTGTGCGCCACTTCATCTTGCACGCCGCCCTTCTGCTACTTGCGCGATCAGAACACCCAAGACTACTTGCGCGCTCAGAGATAAAAATTTTTCTTAAGTGTTTAGCATTAAAAAATGAAGAAGCTAGTTGTCTATTTATAGGAATTTTGGCGACTTATGTGCCTACACTTGCACGCTACTCCAGCACTTGCGTGCCGCTCCAGCACTTGCGCGCCGCTCTAGCACTTGCGCGTCGCTCTAGCACTTGCGCGTCGCTCCAACACTTCTGCTCCCTTCCATCACTAGCGCAAAACTTTCTTTCCTTTGTCATATTTTGATATGATTATGTTGGAATATGACTTGAACGCAACATAAACCTGCACACCTCATATACTTGTGCATCACACTTGCACGATGCTTATACTTTCGCACCCCTATTTGACTTGTGTGCCAATCTTTATCTTGCGCGCCACATTATTTCCTTTATCAAATATTGAAAATATGACTTGCGCGCCACTTAAATTTGTGCGAAAATACTTGCACGCCACTTTCTTTCCTTTGCCAAAATCACTTCTTTATCTCTCCATTTTCAGGCCCTAAAATTTGGAAAACACTAGAAAATGACGCCACCTTAAACTGTGATTTTGTGCTACCTCCAGATTGTCCATTCCTTTATCATTTCTATATTCACTTCTTCCTATAACCATTATTCAGATTTTACCACTAAATCCACTATCATGATATATATACTTTGATAAACCAGCTTTAGCATCGCCGAAATTACAATGGGAAGTACTGAAACTTCGCTATCTTCAGGTAGCATCACTTCTTTCAATCAAAACTGTATATGACCGGCATCATCATTTTCCCCCTTGACTCCATAATGCTTGCATAACAAGTTATCCTAACATATGATATTTGTGAAATACATAGTATCAAAACATCATCTAGTTAAAAATTCATTTACAAAGTTAATTGATTTAGCTTCTTTGATAATAAAATAAAACACTCGGCAAAGGCTAACTCTTAAAACTTCCTTATGCATCCAACTTGGTCCCAACAGAGAGTTATCATGAGGAATCACCCAAAAGTTTTTGACCACTAGGTTTCTTGTTTGACAATATTTTTCAGTGGGTTTAACCCTAGAATACCACTGACTATTCCATAGTGGTTGAGTGTAATTTGAAAAAAGAAATTTCTAATTTTTTCATTGCTAAGATGAATCAATGAAGCCTTTTGGGAACATAAAACTTTGGTGCCATTTCTTGTGAGAGATATGGCTAGGCCGAGTGACCTATATTATGACCCTTAGATTTACTCTCCCCCTATCATTTTTCATTTACCTTTTATTTTTATAATCCTTTTCTCTTATAGACTATAACCTGAATCTGATTCATGTCATCTTATTTTATGTTCTAGGGTCCCTTAACTTGCTCAAGGAGCCGAAATTCACAACAAAAGCATATTTTTTATCTTGAGATTGGTAGATTAATTTCTCCATTATGACGATTCATAATAGATGAATGCAATGATCTTGCACCACCATAGCTTTATAACCCCCAATATACACCACTAGAAAATGACGGTGAGAAAAAAATGCTCTTGGAGAGAATGATAATAGACTATGGATCACAATCCATTAGCTGTGCCACACTAAACATTGTGTACCCACTTCTTCAGGTGAATAATTTTGAAATGAAACATAGAATCATTCATATGATCTAAAACATTGGGTAATTTAGTGGGATTCATAGTGAAGACTCCCATGAACACATTTCTTATTTTATTAAGTTTTTAAATTCCTTTCAAAAGCATAGTGTATCATTAGAAACCATAATAATGAGATTTTTCACATCCTACAGGTGCATCAGAATCAAATATTGGATAAAATGTCAATCTCTGGAGTCAATCATTACTTGGGTTAATCCCTCCAAATAATTTCCTAATAAATACTTCCCTCTTATCGGAATCATGGAGCCAAAAATGAAATTCAAAATTTCAAATATGAGGATGGAGAATTATCCAGGAAATAATTTTTTAGATTCAAGTATTAAAAATAAAAGTTCCCAAATCCTAGGATAAATGTGTGGGTTCAATTGAAAACATTATACCAAGCACTCTAGCCTACCTCCCGTACTATGTTAGACACCTCTGTTGAACATGATCTCATGCTAAAGTCACCTAAAGTTGTTAGATCTATTCAAGATGATGTTTCACAAAATTCTAACATGTGAAAAAATATAGAGGACCACCATATTATTAAATCCATTAGTTGGAGGATAATACTCACCTAGAAACCCAATAGAAGCCCTTATTTAGAAGCTAAGCTCTTTTCAGATGCCTATTTCTCCACCTTTTCCCCCTCCAGTTCCTATCACAGAGATTCAATATTGAGAGATGTGAAAAGGCCGATGCCCATACCAGGACTACAAGGCAGGTATAAAAGAACCACATGTCAATGATTGTAATCACAACATTTATAGTCAACAAAATCATCAGTACCCGAAACTGTAATAGTATCAACAACAATACAACTAGAAGAGTCCATATATTTATGATCAACAAAACACCAAGTTAATTATCATCCTAGGAGTGTACAAGTAACATTGTAGAATCATAGAACACCTGGGGTACCCTCCACAAGGTCTAGCTCCTCAAACACATCATCAATTCCTACAAACATTTCCTCGAGATAAAAAATTTACACTAGTGCAGCAAAAATAAATCGAGTGAACTCCACTAAGACCACCCCAAAAAGAAAAGACTCTCCAATACAATAATTAAAACCTAATAAATGTTTTCTTATACCAATCAGACTGAAATATGATAACCTAAGTGACTAATATGAAAAACTACAAGGTTTCCCTACACAAACTTAAACATAATGTGGGGAAGATGTCTAAGACTATATCTAATCGACTACCAGGTATTTTTATAGACAATATTGAACATTATTCGAAATAGGAGGATAAATCTATAGTTTTCATGATTTTAATGATGTTGGACTTTCAGCAGCCATGTAAAGATGATAATAAGAAGTTAATTGAATATGATGAAACTGGATAGGAGAGAACTCAAGAGATATAATTAACATAAAAACCTATTATAAAGGGAATTCCTAAAAAGGACAATGTACATGTAGAACCTTTACCATAAAATCCACCTATCCAATTACTAATAGGATAAAACAACTAATGTAAAGGAGAAAATATTAAAAATTTCTTGAGATGTTTAAACACCTTCACATAAACATTCCATTTTTTAAGAAATATTTTAAGCTTTTAATTATAAAATATTATATTAAAGAAGTAATCCCTTGAAAAAACGAAATTTAAGACTTAGGAGACATCTCAATAAATTAATAATGCTCTAAACAAGTCTAATAGAAGATCTCACTCAAAATTTGATACCCAAAATGTTTCTCAATTCCTTGAACTATAGGGACATGTAGTTGTGAAAAATCCTTATGTGACCTTCTCACAAGTATCAATATCATAATTATGAGTATATTAATAAGTTTGGGGCTCAGTGAATTAAAAAAAACAAGTGCATGAGGATTTACATGAGTTTTTAGATTTTGTTGGAACATCTTCAGTACTAACTGTCTGAGGTCCCAAAAGACATTTGACCTGGATGTGTCCATGCAGATTCAAGTGCATGAGGATTTACATGAGTTTTTAGATTAGATTCACCTCTCGAGCATCTCCCAAGCATGTGAAGAGACATTATAAGATATCATCCTTGAGTTCCATGCAATTTTGGAGCATGGTATAGACCACATAACCTTTTGGAGGGGTGAAAGGCTATAGGAGAACACCCTAAGAGATTTGGGTGTCGAAATCAGTATCTACATTGAGGAGTTTGTCACATACCATATATAGTCTACCGTGTGGATGAACCCAACCACGATGGATTTGACTAGGAGAAGGGAATTCACCGATCTAGACGCCTTATGCTTCCATGATATGTGAATGGGGAAGAGTACTAGGATACAGGGTGTCACATTTTTAGATTCCCTACCGAGAATTGGCTCATTCCTAGTCGGTTAGAGGGGATTCTCATTGGATGATCATACTGACTTATGTTCTTATCCTCACCCCTTCCATGTGTGGCCCAGCCATTAACAAGGCCCGCATGTTCTCACTTTAATATCAGACTCAGTTATAGTAGGAATAGGTACTCTCATGGGTGGTTGTTTTATTAACCACATAGCACGACATATCAGTACCATCGATGAAGCTCAACCTATATTCTTTCTTATGAGGAGGGATCATATTTACATCCTCATTCTCTACAAGATGTGTCACTTGAGGAAGGTTGACTGGACAAATCAACAGGACTTAGAGTACTTTGATGACCCACCTGAGCCCCTGCACCAGCTCTGGATCCCCCTAAACCTACTAATCCTTCAACTTCCTCCCTCCACCACTCCATACTCTATTTCTAAAAATACTATAATTTGAAATTCGTCTACCACCATAGTTTCCTAGGATACTACATATACTCCATCCCTTCTAGTCCTATCCAACCATTGGCCTATTTTTCAGTTTATTTTGGAAAACAAGCACACTATTTTCTTCTATCTCCACATTCCCTTCCTCGCACCATCTTTTTTCACAACCCCACCCCATTACCAGCCCATAATACTACCCATATAACACCAACCACAGACCACATTTGATCATCCATTCCAACCCCATTGACCACCCATATCAACCTCTCTCTGATGCTCACTAACTACACTGATCATAAAAAATATCTTGTACAAAAGGCCTAATGGGGTAAAGGATCAACCCCACTTGATCCTAAAATGTTAGTATGATCGATCTAGTTTATATACACACAACCGCTGTTCAAATCATCACCTTACCCCCTCTATCCTCAACTGTTCATTCTACCAGCACCACAACATCTATAATGGCAGTAGATGCAATAGAACCAACATCCATAGATGAAATTGATAGGGTGGGATAACTATTGGAACCCACTATTCAGGAGGGGAATCCTGATGCGGACAATGAAAGCACCATATATACTATCTACTTATATCCTAGTCCAATCCATTTTTACACTGTTTCGGGTGCCCTTATTTTTTTCTACAACTTGTATTCCCTTTATCACTGATGTGTCATTATTTAATATATATATATATGAGATTTAATTTTTAATACTCTAATTTTTAGATTATTTTCATTTTAGAACTATGATATTTTAGCATTTTTTAGCTTGGATACCTATTCTATAATCACTAATGAGCCAATTAGGCCATTCTCTAGCACCCCACTTGAGATCTATCAGCATATGACTAACCTATAGAGATATATTAATGAGATCATGATATAAATTAATACAAAGCCTGAGACTCATACATAAAGAGAATGATATCATTTATTATACCACCCAAGATTCATGGACAACACCTACCAAAGGTGGTTAATCCTTCCAAATATCCCAATGAGCTTGATGATAGTGAAACTAGTTCTTAAATGCGGTAAGAAACTTTAAACTCTCGAAAACACTTAATGATTTTTTATAACATCTATTTAGATGACGATGAAATTGTTATCACTTTATTTAAGGTACCCAATATATTTTATTCTTTACTTCGTGTATTTTATTTATAAAAATCATGTAGATAGCACGATTTCCAATTACTTCAAAAAAATTTCTCAATGTAATGAATTTCACTAAAAGGATCTCTTAATTCCCTAATTTCAAATTCTAATGTTCCATTTATTTTTTCTATATTCTAAACATTGTTTTTCTCTCATGATTCATTCAAGAACAATGTGAACAATATCTTATTTTAGGTAAGGGTGTGACTTTCTGAAGCTTTATTATCAATAGAAAAGGTTTGTTTCTTGTTTTAATTATTCTAGGAGACAATTTTCATTAAAATCATACTTTTAACATGAAATATCATTATACCCATTTAAATAAAAAAAAATTATGTTGAAGACTGCTGAAATCCATTTTTATTCTGGTTTTTAATTTTTAGCATGAGTGAGGATTTGAGTACATTAATTCAAATTTTATACTATTGAAAATACTTTTAATTTATTTATTATAGGATATTATGATCTACGTGATATCTAGTTATTTTTTATACTACCATAACTGAGATGATTCTTGTTCATTTTTTTTTATTTTATAAGAATATTTTTTGTGAGATACTTTGGGTAGGAAAACCCATCTGAACTTACATTGAGATCTTAATGAGGGTATGATTGAACAAATAAATTTTTAAAATTATTAATGAAATCTTTATATGGAAATTTTTCTTGAGACCCACATGTACACCTTTCCATATTTAGCCTGTAGTATCCCTGAATAGCCTTTTCAGGATGGAGCCATTGAAAGACTATTATCCCTTCATACATTACTCGGTGAACAATGCATGATTTTTATTTTGACAAGTGTGGGGGAATTTTCACTAGCAATGGGAATGATATATTGATATTGAAGAGATTTATGGTGGTACCCTAAATATATTTTTCAAATGTGGTCTATGATTACAATGTAAATTTTTTATTGTTACCCAATTTTTATTTAAAATTGTCATAAAAAAAATAAAAAATTAAAATATCGGGTTGTGCATTAGGAATTTCAAAAATCACCATTAATAGACTAATGAATCATATGATAGATCATATGTTAGTAGGTGATGGATTATATATTTTTTCTAAACACTATCTTTGAAAGATAAATAAGAATAAAAAAAGGAATATGGTATATTCTTAAAACCTATTTGATATATTCATCGACCCTATTTGAGCAGTTTGGAGCATGGAAACACTTTTTTAGGAGGAGATACTTCATTTAACTATATGAAATTATCATGAATATTAATTTAGTGCTTACTCACCTCTTTTATATTGATTTTCTATATACTTACAAACTAACTTTAGCCTCAAAGGCATTTGAATCGTATTTCTTATTCCCTCATTATAATTTTTTTGTTTTTATTTAAAAATTTTAGATGACAAAACCAATGTAATCCTATGGTCCAGAACATGTATTCTGGGTATGATAATAAATCCTATTTTATTTTCCATAGAGAGATGATAGAAAATTCATTATGATGTAAATTTATAAATGGGTATGGATTTAGAGGAACAATTATGAAGTTGTCATTAAAGGAAGACAGAATCTAAATAAAGAACTTAACTTTGAGTCATAGATTATTTTATCTGAAGGATTAATTTTGGTTGGATTACTTTTTCTATTTTCACTTAGTATTATTTGTATAGTTGTAATACATATTTAATGTTTAAATATTGTTTAATTTCGAATCCCTTTTGATATGATCCTTTCATAAGGACAAGAAATTGTTTAAGTGTGTGGGAATTTGATAATCCAAATTTGTACATACATTTTGGATACATTTCATTAATATTTAATAATGATTTACATGATTATACATAGGGTTTTGATGCATTTTTTCTAGAATTTGGAAGTCAAGTATCAATAGAGTAATGTTGAAAGAATGGTAGAAATCATCATCACGTGTCATTAAATTGATGTACATGACATATACTCCTCGAACAGAACCCCTTCCAGCTAAATTACAAGCCACAAATCCGAAATACAATGCATTAACCATGTACATGAAGTGTATCCTGATTAAGTGTCATGAAAGATATGAAGTCCAAACTAGATGAAGAATGCATGGTATGAACTCCTTGCATGACATGAGATATTCAAAACCTAATTACCAATTAAGGGTGAATCCCTAATACTAGAAATATCATAAATTTTTGGTTAATTTTTTGTATCTTTAGTATATTGTGTTAATACCATTTACACATCGTGCATGTTTTGATCCAGAATATACTTAAATTAGTATATGATGCGAACTGTTTACATTTTGTGTACCTTTTGGGATATATATATATATATATTCATAACCACAAATGTGAAAGATAGGACAATCAAAGAATAGACATATTTTTTATTTCCTTAATCTTTTATCTTTTTATTCTATTTTCATCTCCTTATATCTATAATGATTTATTTTAGTATTCTATACATTCCATTATTGATTCTTTCGAATTACAAGATGCATCGGTTTATCATTTCTATTCCAATATTCAGTTTGCATTCCTGTTTTCCATGAAACATTGATTTCCTATATGTTCTTCATTGATTATTCATTCAATTTAGTATTCAATTGATTTTTAATGATTTTAATTGTTGATTTATTCACCTTTGGTAATTAATTTGTTATTCCAAGCATGTTGTGATATGTTTCCCTACATTAAATCAATTTGTTCATGCACGAATAATCATATTAGGGTTATGGGTCAAGAGTATGAGTCTATTAAACCCAAGGAATATCTAAAATCAAAATTGGGTAAACTTTTGGATAGTATCTTGATTTAAAATAATTAAAAAAATCATTATTTTACACCATCCCTAACCATCATAGGTGAAAATTGAACAACCATGACCTAGTTAGAGAAGATCGAGGTAGTTACAATAGCTTATAATTATTTATTCATGGATTCTAAGCTTCATATAATTAGGTTGTCAATTACTCTAGAAAAATGAGTGTTTTCTAGCGTAGGATGGTCTAATTGGTTATAACAAGATCAATTGGTATCTTTTGGACCACTTTTCAGCCTATGAGATAGGTCTATCCAAAGTTAGATTTAGGATTACCCTTTTCCCTTACCCTAAAGTGGACCTAAACCCTTCCTTAAATGTATTTTATTATAAAATATACACAATTTAATTGAAACCAAGCCGTTATAGTAATCATGGGGAATCCCCCAAAAGGTTCTGACCACTGGGTTTATGGTCTAACAAGATGTCTTTATGGGTTCAACCCCTGACTGACACTTACTATGCCTTTTCATCTTAGTGTAGTTTGGAAAAATAAATTTCTAATTTGAGCAATTCCCAAAGGAATTATCGATGAATTATGAGAACATCTTTCCTTATGGAACACGTTGAAGAATAAATCATGAAAATTTGTCTTCTAAGAAAATCATAAGAAGCACAGTGGTACCTAGATAGTAGTTTCTTAGGAAACTTGTGTGGAAGCCTCTCTAAATTCACTGAAATCATTAAACTATAAGGGGGAGACATCACTTTGAAAGATAAATATTAGGGTAAGATATTTTTTAAGGTAACATAAATTTCCAAATTTCAACATTAATTATTATTGTTTTTAAAGGTATGAATTTTTTTTTCTAAACATTATTCAACTTTGTGATAAAAATTTTAAAATTTCTTTCCAAAAATATTTTCATAATGTTTTTTTACTAAAAATTAAAAATTTAATTTACTATATATTTATTTCAAAATTTTTCTAAAATTAATTTAAAATATAGTTTTAACCAAAACACAAAATTTTTGATTTCCCAAGATAGCATGTAATGAATTTGGTATAGATTCCTCTATCATTGTAGCTTACATTCATCCATCACACTCAATTGTTATCAACTAGTACAAGATCATGCAAAATTTTATTTCAAAGATAACAAGGTTTTTGAATAATTATAATATGATAAGAAATAAAAATCCAATTTTAAATATAAAAATATATTTATTCTTTAAAATATATTGCATTAATTTATCCTGATTTATATGGTATTTATTAAATCAAAAGTCGATGTCTCAAACTCTATACTTTTGTAATTGGTTATGAATTTATAATATTATCTTGGGATTACTTATTATCTTATAAAACAAAATATTGAAAGCCTTTATCAAGTTTCCTAAAAAGTTATAAATCAAAAAAGGTTTTAAATTTTTTTAATTGGAAGTGATCATGGAATATAATTCAATTAAAAGAAATTTAATGATTTATGTTATTCTGATGGGTATAATTAATTTTTTATTCTCCTCGAACTACTAAATAAAATGAGGTAGTAGAGGGGAAAAACCTAAATATCCATGAAATCCCTAGAAATTATTTAAATGATTTTAATTTAAGAAAATATTTTTGGTAAGAGGAAAAAAATTCCATATACCATATAATTATTATTTTTCTCATAATTTTTTTTAAATGACCCCTTATGAACTTTGGAAATATAAATTTTCTTGGGTCATATTTTTTTAAAAAAACTATTTTCAAATGTTTTAATTTAAGCACTAAATGAAATCCTATAAAATTGTATGGTATATTCAATGATGATATCTTTATTAGGAAATAAAATTCAATTAAGGAATATCGAGTCTTTAAGAAAAGGACTAAAACATTATAAGAATCAATCAATGTGTTTTTGATGATTTTTTTCCAAAATATAGTTGTTGAAGAGTTTTTGAAAATGAAGTTTTAAATTAATATTTTCAAATAAAATAAGTTAAATAATAATAAGAATGTACATTAAATTCTTTACATAATGATTTTAAGAATACTAGTGATGATCTTTTTGAAAATTCTGTTAGAGATTTACATGTGGGAAATCATACTAGAAGATCAGTATTAAATGATGTTAAATAACATGTCTTCGTCTCTCACCTTAAAACCATAAATCTGAAAGATACCAATAATGATAAAAATTTGGTTATTTATATGAAATAATCACTAAATATACTATCTTAAAATGTTTCATGGAATCTCATGAAAATAAATAATGATTGTTTTATTATAGGATACAAATTGGTTTTTAGAAATAAACTAAAAGCTGTTGTTAATATCACTAGAAACAAATATTATTTAGTTGATAATGATTATAACCAAGAATAATAAATCTATTATGGTGAAAAATTTCTACCCATCACTTGGTTAAAATTTATTACAATCTTATTGGAATTCAACTCTCATATTAATTTTAAACTCTTTCAAATGGATATCAAAAGAACTTTTCTAAGTGATTTTATTTCCAAACGATATTTTCATAGAATAACCACCTTGTTATGAAAGTAATTTTTTTCCAAATTATATTTTCAAAATAAAAATATATCTATATAGATTAAATTAACCCATTTTTCATGATATAGGAATATTTTAAATTAAATTTTATAAACTTATTTCAAAATGGGATAATATGATTTAATTATTTTTATACATCATATATCAAATGATTTTCCCTCATTAAAAATTTGATTGATGATGTGATTTTTGGATCTACCAACAAATAAATTTGTTTTTAATTTTAATATTTAATTATAATATTATATGATCTTTATGGGGAAACTCAAATTATTTCTAGATTTTTAAATTTCCCAATGAAATTATGTTATCTCCAATGTAAATATATAATGACCTATAAAAATTATATATAATTTTCAATATTAAAGAAATTCTGGTTCCCATAAGTATAAATTATCAGATAATATTTGTTTAATATAATAAGATGATTGAAAACAATATTTATAAAATTATGAAAGTAGTATTATCTATCATACTACAATTTAGATGAATTTCATGTTGAGTGTTTGTCTCCGTGCTGATTTTGAATCAAATCCAAATAAATCTAATCTCAAATCATTCAAATTGTTTTTTTTTATTTATATAGTAAAATAAACCTCATATTGTTTTATGTTGAAGGTACTTATTTTTATTGAACTTATATTTATGATGATAATTTTGGACGATTCTAAATAGATAAGAAATGTACAACTTCAACTTTACACAAACATTAAAAATCTATCATCTCATTGAATATTAAGAAGAATAATTTTATTACTATTTATATAGGTAAATATGAACTCATAACCACTAGGAGTTTATGTGATCAAATATTATAGATGATACATAGTCTCTTAAAATTTAGGATTACATTTGAACACATCTTAATTATGTGAAACAACACTAGTTCCATTAATATCTCCTAAAATCCTATCCAGCACTCTCACAAAAAAATTGACCTTAAAACCCATTTCATAAGAGATTAGTTCAAAAAATATAATATATTTTTAGAATTAGTGTCTAAAGAATATAAAAATGAAGATATTTCCACCGACACTCTAGTGATAGATCATTTTGAATTAATAAGTGGGGAATTAAGAATGGTTCAGTTACGATGTTATTAAAATGATATATGGATATCTTGAGTTATCTTTTTAAAATATTTTTTCATAACTTTAGAAAACCTGAATTTCTTATTTTATTCAATTTATTTTATTATGGATATGAATCAATTATCTTAACTGTGCTATCATTTGAGAGGAAACCGTATCTCTTTTTAACTCTTAATTTTAAGAGAGATATTTTGTTTTCAAATTAAATTTTAATTTTTAAATTTATTTTTTTACATAAATTGTTTTTTTATAAATAATTTTCAATAATAATTTATTTTCATATTATTATTATTATTATTTTTAAAATAAATTTATTTTCAGAACTCATATAAGAATATAATCTTTTTTAAAAAAATTGACTGTTTTTATCTCTTTTTATGGAAGATTAATGAAAAGTGAAAATATTTATATATAATTGCCTACTTAATGGCATTATTGAGTTTTATTTGATGAAATGTAAATTTTTGATTGATTTCAGATAGAACATAAAATCATTTATCAAGGCCTTTCAATAATGTTTATCAAACAATGATGGTAAAAGTATTCCTTGAAGAAAAGTAGTGTCATTCCAAAGATATGTATCTTGTTTTTTTAACGAATTTTTTATTTTTATATTATCCTTATTCTATTATTATTTATTATTATGTATCAATTTTTATTTTTTTAATATATTCTTATTTCTCTTTTTTCTTTCTTCACCCCTCTCTTAATTTACTAATTAAGGGTTCATATGAAGTTAAAAGATTTTTTCTTCAAAATATTTCATTTTATTCTTTTCAAAATATACATTAGTCTCTTAAAAACCTATATTCAAATATTCTATATCAATGTTTTAACTTAATATCAATATTTTTGTCTTTTTAATAGTCATAAAGGGAGATAATAGTCAGTTTTCATAAAAAGGGTGAAATATTTTTAAATTTTTTTATTCAAAATGGATGAAATTTCGTGACAATTAATGGTTTTTTATAAGTAGGATATTTTTTTAAAATTTACAGAAATTAATGGGTTTTAAAATGTGGATATTTTAAAATTTTAACATTATTATTTTTAATATCAATATTTAAGTGTTTTCTACATGACCTTATTGAATATTTGGTAAAAATACTGAATTGAATTACTATCACTCTTACTCTAGATTTCTTTCTTAATTTATATTTTTATGTTAAGTGATTATAGTCATAAATAAGGGGTATATTCTTTTATCCTAATCTATAAATATGATTCCATGATCCCAAACAATCAATTATGTTTCTAATTATTTCATTTAAGTGAGTTTTATTGTTTTTATTAAATACTAAGTGATAAAATTTATAGAATCTTTAAGATATTTTAAATTCTTTTTCAAGGATTGGAATTATATTATTCCATGATTCAATTCCATTGAATAATATTTGATTACTCAAAATAGTTATTAAAAGGAAACTTAGGATTCACCTCTTGAAGGTATTCTTATGTAGAAATCACAGATTAGCTATTACAATGCTTCAACTAGCTATTTCATTGATAGAAGAAACAATTAATGATAAAAATACCCACTAGAGAACCTATGGTAAAGGAAGAACAAACCACACCAATAGAGGTCCAATGTGTAGCTGGTGGTGGTGTATTGGATAGCCTATTTGGTTTCCATAGGTGTGTATGCCTACTTGAATTCCTGCAAAAAGTCGATGGTTACTATTGGGTATTTTTTGGTGTGGATCCAACATCAAAAATATTGAATTTATGGTAGTAAAAAAGGATTTAATGGTATTATTCCATGTATTATTAACCCTTGATTATTTTCAAAACCTTCCCAGTCTACTTATATCATTTTAAAGGAGTCCCTTTTACTATTTTAGTAACATAATATTCACCAACAATGATCTCAAGATCAAGAAAATAGTGAAGGGATATCAATATCAAAATACTCTCCAAGACCCATTCTCAAGTTCTCAGTCTCTCAAGGTTCTTAAAATTTCTATGAAATATCTCATATCTAATTGTAATCATCCACATAATATATTTGTGAGTATCATTGTAATAGGTTTTCTAAAGAAATACCCTCTCATTTCATCACCTTTCACCAATGGCTTCTCACTTTGAAAAAGAGAAGGACATGTTTTTTGAAACCAACTAATCTCAAGATAGCGCTCAAAAACTTTTTTTTGGGGGAAAGTTTCTAAGTCAACATTTTTTATTTAGTGAATTATAATATTGTCCTCTAAAGTCAAGGGGTGGATATTCTCAGGTTCACATCATGATTTGTATAAACTCATTATCAATTATGTTCAATATCTCTCTACTATTATTCATTGCATCATTTTTCATCAATTTTAATACTTCCATATCTTCAACTTCATCATTTCTATAATTAATTTACATTGACATTACCTTTATAAATTGAATCTCATTTATCAGTTACTGCTTAATCAGTTTCTCACTTTTTTTCTTCATTTTTTTAATTTTAAATTCTCATTTTACTTATACTTTAATTATTAATAGGTAAATTGAAAACCCACTTTAAATGATTTCTATGACTAGAAAGGAGCTCTATTAGTCCCTTATTTTATTATTTTGTGGCCTTTTATCTATATTTAAATGACAAACTAAAAGGAAAACCCACCTTTATTTATTTCCATTTCTTCTAGTTGTTTATTCAATTTATCCTTGGTTCAAATGTATACCATAAACCCTAGATCTACCTTATCTAAAATTAGACTTTTTGGTAACCTAACCTTAAGGGTTTTTTTTGGGGATTTCAAAGGTCATGTAATTTCTTGGTTTAGAATTCACTGTTGGAAATGAGATGTTTCATAATTGTTTCGGAATGATTTGACTTTATTCTAGGTGAGTGTTTCTATGTGTTTACTTTAAATTACATGTTATTGAATGTTTTATTTTTTGAACACCTTATTTTATTAATCAAAATGTATATGTGACATCCAAATATATCTTCATAATTGTTTAATGGGTGGATCACATCGAATAAGTATTTTTATTGTCTTTTCTTGTTTTTTGAAGATTTTTTTTGAAAGGAATGAGTTTTTATACCTCAAATTATTATTTTAAATTGAATTAATGTCAAAATAAAATTAAAATCATTCAGTTAATAAATTAAGGTGAAATATTTTTCTACCAAAATTCATTATTTATCAAATGGTTTCATTAAAGAGAAGGTGTATCCTAAATGTATTATAGTGCGATTAGAAAAGGTTGGTTTTAAAGGTGGGTTTGAATTTATTTTCATAAATGAGGATAAAATGGCCTACATTTCATATAATGTTTTTAAGGATTGTTTTTAATTTTATTAAATTATCTCAAATTTGTGGGACACATGATTGAGACCCAAAATTATGACTAACTATTATGGATTGAGGCTACTTAGGGGAAGATTTTTTTATTGTAATTTCAATTACCAGAATGCATTAGAAATGAAAAAGGGGATTTTTTACAATAGTTTAGTAGGTGAGATGAGATTAACTTTACATGTTTTATTTTAATAAACTATATTTTATATGTCATTTTCTCACATCTTCTATTACTTTTTATTGGAACCTAGATAAACAATAGTGTAGAAACTTGAACTAGAATCCACTTAGAATAGTACATGAAGACACTTGGCCATTAGGCCTCAAGCATGGCCCCCCATGTATGCCAAAGGATGCCAAAAAGTATCAAGGGTGTAATAGAGCTACATTTGGGAGACTACACCCTTTGGACAAGTAATTAATATAGTGTAAGAAATAATAATGGATTCAGAGTAAACACCAACTAACATTAAAAAAATAAGTTTAATCATGCATTAATATGCCATACTGTGTAGAAATTAAAATACAACTCATATTGATAAACAATATATAAGGAAAAGATAAATTACAAAAGGGAAATCTCTGTGATTATAGTAAGACCTAACTCAAACTTTTTCTCCTTATCCCCCACACAAAATAATAACTACAAAATCAGGAACTACAAACTTGAATATTTCACCACGAGGCCTATTTGTGTATCCAAGTGAAATGGAGGCCCAAACTAGATGTGAGATATACTCATTAGGACACCATGAATGGTGTCTAAATATAACCAGTCATTGAATTAAAAATATGTAGTGTGCATGTATATCAAGATGAAGTAGTAGAGAATATATAATAACAATCCAGTCTTGAGTTCCTAGAAGAAACCATGCCCACCATACCTGATACATCCCAATGAATAATTTCACAACACACATTACTTTATATATATATATATATACTTACATAATTCAATTTCTTACACAGATTTACATTCACCATTGTAGACCGGATGTTGAGTAACTAGGGCTTCCACATTTTGGGATAAAATATTTTATAAGAGATTTCATTCCTAGGGTACCATACTTGTAATCAAAATTTAGGGGACCATATGATATTAAGATAATAATAGAAATGGATCTAATGTGTAACAGTAAGAACATGGTTTTTGTATGTGGTATATACTCCTTTAATTTCTTGTCCAACTCTTTATTTTCTAACTATTATGGATTTTTATTAAGTTCAAAGAATCTCTAGGGGTGTCTGGGGATTATTCGGAGTTCATAACCATGTCTTGTGAAAATATTCACTAGGATGCATGATTATTAGAAACCATGAAATCCAGTTCTCATGGTTTCCCTAACAATACAAGGAATTACAAAGGGGAAAATAGGGTAGACACTTTTCCCTAAATTGACCCTCAAGGATGAATTTTTATTCCAAAACCCTACATATTTTTAAAAAAGTGATTGGAATATTCAAAGAATGGTTTCTCAAACCATGCGCCCAAACCATTTGGGGTCTTTCTCTAGGCAGTGGGGATGGCATGTTTAGTGCACTATTTGTCCAACCATGTAGTTAAACCATGTAACCTCGATATTTTTGATTTTTTCCCCAAAATTAACATAAATATACATTAACTAATGCCACCCCTAATATTATTCATTTCTATTATATAAGGATCTCCCTTTCTCAGGATGATCTCCCTTATTACTATAACCTAGGATATTTTATATCTTAGCCATCCAGACTCTGATTCGATCTTTTTTATCTTTTTGGAAATGCATCAGTAACATATTCATTAATATTGAGACTTTATTCATTTATCTTTATCCTTATGGAGTTATGTAGATGCAGAATCATATTTTCTATTTTTAGGGTGGTCATATATTTTTCTATTTTAATTTAATATGGGCCAATCTATAGGCCTATACTATATGGGCACTCCTCTAATGATATAAGGGAGGTTGTAAATTTCTTATCCATCAAGTTGTGATGTTTTATAATATGTACCACTACAAGATATGCCAGTTTCACCATGAATTTTCCCAAAATTGAATCCTCTAAATTTGTTGCCTCAGTTGTGAACCTTACAAAATTCCATGGTCCCCTTTACATGTCAGCATCCCTTGAGGTGTGCGAATCAATTTTCCATAGGGTATATAAATAATTAAATGGATAAAATATCAACTAAATCGTTTTTACATTACTTATAAATTGTGATAAAAATAATTTAATGGATAATTTTTATGGTGTAGCATGACTAACGCACTTAACAATTTAATATGAAATGAATGAAGGTGAGTGGTATAACCACATCTCGTAATTAAATGGAACAATGGTTAGGCCCTTGTTATTATTGAATATTAATGAGTTATGAATTACAAATTGGATGATGTTAAATCCAATTATTAATTATCACTGTTGATGTATTAGAATAGAGAACCTTTTTTGTTATAGTAAATGCGAATTATGTTCCTTATGCATGTTATATATATATTTATATGTGTAGGCATGGATTTCTCTTTCTTCTAAAGTGATATGGGCTTAACGACCATTTATAAATGTGATGTAGGTATGGAGACCATTAAAAAATATGATATGGTCATGGAGACCATTATGATCATGATATATGGTCATGGAGACCCTTATTGATATATATATAATGGAATGAAAATACCAGTGGTTGTATACATCTAAGAATACTCTTCATGATCTGAAATCGGGAATAGAGACCCTATTACTGTGATACTGGGCATGGAATCCCTTATTCTTGTTATATGGTAATGATATCCTTATAAATATGATACTAAGCATATAGACCCTTACTATTGTGATAATAGTCATGGCATCCCCTATACATATGATTTTAGACATGGCGTCCCCTGATACTTGTGATAACATGCTACAACATATGAATGTATGAGTTATACCTCATGTCCGGGGTTGTGGTCATAACTATATATGTGGTTACAAACATCACTATATATATTGTCCATATATTTTTATATATTTGGACACATGTTCAGGATATCTAGCCAAGGATGAAGTAGGTACTGTCAGCCTGGTGTCCATTTGGAACTAGAGCTGACCCTTAATATATTTCTTTATTTCTTTCCATTATTACATGAAAACTGTCATATTATATTCACTGATTAGATATTTATGGAAACCATTAGTGGTGGCCTACTGAGTTTATCTCTCACCCTATTAGGGCTGTTGATGGTACAATGTCAGACTATATGCTTGCAGTTGTAGATAATAGGAAATTTCTATTTATGGATACTCGACTTCTTTCATGACTTAGGATGGGAGCTTGGATTAAGATGAACAGGCTAGAGCTTGGGATTCTTGGATAGATTTTAAATTTTTAGTTTATTTTTTATATCACGTTATGTATTGACTTCTTTCTTCCATGTACATATCTTTTCCATATTTTATAGAAACATGACTTCATTATATTTCATATATGATTCAGATGACTACTTTTGATTATTTTTTAGTGTATGGATTTTTATACAATCTTTTATTATCTTTTTTATTATTTATATGATTTATATATTTATCTATTGATCACACTGATGTTCTAATCTGATATGATGACATAGACTCTATACAAACACACTCTAGGACATTTCTTATGGTCAGAATCCTCTAGAATATGGGGTGGCATGCTTGAGGTAATGTGTCCCACCATCTTCAGGAACCACTCAGTGGATTCTGGGTAAGATTGTTACAAAGTGATATCAGAGCATCTTTTTATTTTTATTTTTTTACTACTTGGTAACTAGACTAAAGATTAAGAATGTATTCGGTTTTGGAAATGAGTTTTTCCCAGGTGTAGGTGACCCACAAACAGGGAATTCCAAAATTACATAGGATGTGACATGTTGTTCTTTATTTTTCTTATTAGAGTTTATTTGATTCCTCCATTGGGTAAAAAACATTAGTTGTGGTGTTATAGCATCAATGATTGAGGATTTTATATGAGCATGGACTGATGAGATGAGGGAATCCATATAATGCATCATTTTAGGAACATATTATAATTCACATTTCATGCATTATACTATGCCATGTAGGACACATTTCTTGACTACATGACTTTTTTGTACATTCCTTTTGTGATATATATGTTAAATTGGATTACCTTTCATAAAGTAATTTAATAAGTAAATTGTTTCAACTGAAATGGATGAAATATTTTAATTTACAAGATGTATGGTCTCTTATATATTAGAAGTAACAGTCTATATTTGTCTAACTTAAAAAATAAATGTTACAAAATGGAATCAAATTTAAATGAAAATGTGTTATAAAATTACATGGACACCATTAAATATGGATTAAAATTTATATTTAAAGGGTATTTACTCTATAAATTGTGATTAAAACTATCTATACTAGGTCCAATGTAGTAAAACATAGAGCTTGACCTAGACAAGACCTCAGAAGTGGGATGTAGGAAGTTTCTGTTGTGTTCTATATAATGTTTCTATCACCCAGACCCAGCCTTTGAGAAAGAAGAGGGGCAAAAATGTTACATAAAAATAATTGGAACTATCCTATTTGTGTCTATCTAATTTTATCAATGTTTAATCCTTACCAAATCATGTTATTTTCATTTTTTGAGCTATTCCACCATGAAGTCCTATTGTCATTCACCAAGGGAGTGGAAATAACCATTATACAGAGGTGGTGGGCCCTGAGGTACTAGTGATACCTCAAGTAGTGCCACATATGATTCCTCTTCCTATTCCCAATATAGATTATGATGCCTAGTTTCTATAATATATTCTGCAGATTATGAAAACTATACAGGGAGCTTCGTGCTCTGCCCCTTCTATGGGAGAGGTTACGTAGGAGTTTTAGCAACAACGTCCACTAACTTTATCCATGAATGGTTTCCACCAAGATACAAATATATGTCTCGATATGGTTATATCTATATTTAAGCATCTTGATACACCTCCTAAGAGGGTATTGAAGCCCACTATTTCTTCTAGGATTCTCCAAACCTTGATGGGATATTCTGAATTAGGATGTCCAGTTTTGTCAAGTAACTTAGAGGGATTTTCAGTCAAGAATATATGACTATTTATTCCTAGATACCTTGAGGGATGATCATTATAGGTAATTCATGAATCTATAGTACGATTCTATGAAATTTATCTACTATTAATCTCATTTTACAGACCTACAATTTTTTGTGACGATATATACTACAAATGAGCTAGTGAAGGAGAGACGATTCATTGATGGCTTAAGAATCTTATTCATTCCTTGGTTAATGTTTTTCTATTGAATACCTTATTTTATATAGTGAACTAGACCATTATCACTGAGTGTAACCTAAGGAAATAGGATAGTGTGAGACAAAACATGCATCCTAGATATTTTGGAAAAAATTACCAAAATTCCCTTAAATCCATTTTTACTCACCACACCCCTCATATTCATCATTTATAGTGTACATGGGGATCCCTTTATTCTATTGAGATACCTCCTTGGAATAACCTAGGATCCTTGATATCTCACCCATTCATACTTTCATTCTATCTCTGTTCATCTCATATGATGCATTTTAGTAAGATCTTCATTAATATTATGCCTTTCATTGTTTTTATTTCCCTTAATGGAGTTATTTATGTGTAGGATCATATTCCCTATTATCTTGAAATTTATATATTTTTCAATTTTATTATAATATGTACAAAAAATGGTGATACTAGATGATTAATCCTCTATAGGAATAAGGTAGGTGTTATATCTATTATCCCTCAAGTTGAGAAGTCTCATAATAAGTTCAACTATTCCACACACTAGTTTCATGAGTCATTACCCCTAAAATTATTCCATCCAAGATTTTTTACCCAAATTGAGAAGCCTAAGAAATTCTAATGTTCCCCTCACATTCCTTCACCAATTGAGGTGTTCCGATCAATTTTTATAGTGGATATAAAAAATGGAAAAATCATAGTATATATTGTTTTGTCATGAATTTTTAATTTTTATAACATTAATGTAGTGGATAATTATTGTGGTATAGAATTTATAACACATTTATCAATTTATGATGAATTTTATGGAGGTGAGTGGTACCACAACATCACCCAATTAAATAGAACATTGGTTATGCCTTTGTTACTATTGAATATCAACAACATATGAATTATCAATTTGAATTTATTACATAAAAAAATTACTTATCACTATTGTTGTATGGGAATGATGACCCATTTTAGTTATGGTAATTAGGCATGGAAACCCTTATGATTGATATATATATATATATATATGGGAATAACCTCCCCCTTTTTTCTAATGTGATAAGGGAATAGAGAGATTTTATAATTGTGAAATGGGCATGAAGACCCTTTACAAATATGATACCGGAATGGAAACCCTTATGATCGTGATAAAAAATCATGGTGAACCTTTTTGATATATACACACTCATGATTTCCCTTATTATTATGGATGTGAATGACAACACTTCTTGATAAGAAATCAGGCATGATGTCCCTATTACTATGATATTGGGTATGGAATCCCTTATTATTATGATATGGGCATGGTGACCCTAGGATTATGATACTTGGCATGAATAATGATAATACCACAATACTAGGCATGTCATCCCATATATCTATTATATTAGGCATATCATCCCTTGATACTTGTGATACTCATTCTATAACTTATAGATGCATGAGTTACACCTAGAGTATATGATTTTTGTAGTAGCCAAATATATGTCTATAGATGTCACTATATATATAGTATTTATTTTTATATACATTTAGTTACATGTTCAAATAATACGTCTAAGGAGGAAGCATTTACTCTTAGCCTGATGTCCTTTTGGAACTAGATCTAACCATAAAAATAATTATTTACAACCTTTTATTATTAACTACACAGTATCATATTATATGCACTAATTGGATATTTATAGATTCTCTTGGTGGTGGTCTTTTGATTTTATCTCACACCCAATAATGGCCACCAATGGTACATGGTAAAATTATATTCTTACAGGTATAGATAATGGGTAACATCGACTTATGGATGTATAAATTCTTGTATAACTTAGGATGGAAGCTTTTTAGTAGATGATCGGGTTGGAGCGTGAGATGCTTTGATAGATTTTTTACTTTTCCTTCTTTTATATACCATGTATTGTATTGACTGCCTGATGCCATGTATACTTTTTTTTCTTATTTTGTAGATATATGAAACCATAATTGTTTGTATACAATTTAAATTTATTATTTTGATAATTATTTTTTGCATGTATTTTTATACGAGCTTCTGTGACCTTTTCTATTATTGATATGATTCCACTATTTATCAATTGATTACAATTCATTACTACATTGACATGAATGAATAGTCTCTCCATGAACACACAATAAACCCTCGCTACTAGTTAGAAGCCACTGGAATATGAGGAGGAGAACTTGAGGCCATGTGACCCACCATCTCAGGGCACTATTAAGTGGAATTCTGGTTAAGACATCATAGTAAATGAGACATCTCTAACAAAAATAGGTCAATAAAACTCAATGTATCGACTCATGATGTCTAGATATTGGTGTTTGAGTGGAATCCGAGTGATATACATAATAAATTCCACTAGAATAATTTATTACCAACTCTTTAGAGCATGTCCATAGAAATCCAAGGATAAACATGACTAGGGATCAAGGACAGAATCTAAGGAACATCCTATACGAGAACATCAGCTGAATCCATAGAGTGTGTCTTAGGAATTCTAATATCTTGAAATGTTTCAAGTGAATATTCAGAATATGAGAAGTAATTCATGATTAAATAATAAATTTAACATTTTCCATGGTGGGTATCTACCATTGAAACTATCCCAATGAATCGGGGTGGTTTCCTCTGAGTTATCAAAGAATTCACATGGTAATCAAAGGATGGTTCATATCAAAGCACTCTTATGACAATAAAAAGGACCATTGTAACAATAAGAACCTTATGTTTAATAAATACTCTTAACCATGTAATAATCATTCCAATATATCCATTATGTTTACTTAAACTATTACCCTTTTATTAATAAGTGAAAATGATCAATATGATATGTTAGAAAAAATAATTATATCAATTCAGTCACATTATTTAATTCAAGTCTCATCCTTTTTAACTCAATAATGATAAAGGGCCATAAAATATTTCATAACATTTCCCATGTTATTCCCAATAATTTAATCCAATACATTTCAATTATACATGAGAATGTTCAAGGGAGGTTTTAATCTTATTAAAATTCCATTTCTAGTGATGAGAGCTAAGATGAACTTTCCTTCCAAATTATATAGTGTTAATTTTACAATTTAAATTAATTAAATAATTTTAGGATGTCAAACCAAACACACCAATGGGTGTTTTTGTTACTAATGTGAAAAAGGGCTCATGTACATAATCATGGAACACCCAAGGGGTGGATCATATTGAGATCATTGACCTACAATTATAATTAGAGGTATTAATAGGGAATTTAAATTTCGAACACAACTATTTTAATGTAAATTGTTTATAGGGACAAAGAGAAGGTAAAACCAACATACAAAACAATGGAAAACAGTATAAATGCATGTGAAATTAGGGAAATGAAACTAAACAACCTTATTCATACATAGAATTTTACAATCATCGAATATCAGGCACTGATTCAAATCGGAATGGGAGAATTCATAAGAATCATCAAACAACATGAAAATAGTATGAATTATGTCGCATGAAGATAAACCCAAATATGGAGATGAAAATAAAGAAAATAAATAAGGTTAATTGAAGATTAAATGATTTTCCTAAAATGTACCTAATTATGATTGAGTTGGAGATTTCATGGAGGATATTCAATAAGTATAAGGATAGAAGGAGCTTGGATCACATGAGGGTGATACTGGATAAATTTTAGGGGAAAATGGGGAAAAACCCATTTATGGGTGAAGGAGAAAAGTAGTCATTTTCATCCTTTAAATTAGGTGCATAGTTATGTTGAACGGTTTGGCTATCCATGCCCAATTCATTAACCTATCACTATCCATGAATAAAAATGAACATGGTATCACCACATGTTTAGGAAAACCATGTTACAAATGTTCCCTTTACATAGTAAAACTATACACCCCTCTTGGATTAGATGCACGTTTAAACAAAAAATTTGAAATCTATGTGGTTAACCTTTACAATAAACTATAGAGATTTTTCATGATCATGAATCCCACCTTTAAAAATTAAAAAAACATGCAAATCCACCTTATATGGATGAAAAATCTCATTAAAGGGGATACATAGTTTCTCATGAGGGGCTGAAAAGTCTAAAAAAATCACGTGCCCATTTTATTTCCCCATGAAACTGAGAATTTCTGGGATTGATTCTCTCAAAACTCAAAAGGACACATGAGACATCCCTTGGTCATTAAAAAAAGTAAAAAAAAAAACACATTTAATTATTACCAATAATAGGATATTCATTTTGAAATTTAATTTATTATTTGGCCTGCCCATCGAACGATAAGTTCAAATTATTTGAAGAATACAACCTGTGCAAAAAAATAAGATGTTATAACCACCCCACCTTAGAAATTATTTTCGTTAAGAAGCCTTAGGTAACAACGACACCAAAACCTATCTACACTATTTTTATTCTCACACTAAAATAGATGTATTGTATTTATGAAATCCCAACACAACCTCATGTGCTATTTTAATAATATGAAACTTGAACCATTATCCTCTATCCAATGCTTGTATTTAGAACTAAAAGTGTGAGACAACACTTACTTGATCTCATATAATCCAATACATGACCAAATTATTGTCTCCTACATTATCTATACTATGGATCTCATCTCCATAGGTTTAACTTCCAAATGAACAATTTCGAGTCATAATTCTCCAATCACTATAATTACTCATGTATGTATGATATTGATGATGATCTAGGAACATTTATAAAATTACATGAGAGGACACAACCATTGTTCCTTAATACGATTTAAATGGTCAAACTAGATTCAACCAAGCTCAAACTGGTCATTCTGTAAATTCCATGAAAGACATGGGAAACTCTTTAAGTTCCACCCATATTATCTTGATGGAATTGTAGATGCAATTTCCTCCCCAATGAAATCTATCGTCTAAGAGAACTCAAGATGAATCAGTTTTGGTCAAATACTTTTGAAAAGTGATTGAGTCCAATAAATGAGGCATCTTCAAAACCACAATCCTAATTTATTATCCAAAGGAATATTAATACTGTTCTAAGAATTCTTACTAAAACCTATACTGAGTTCTGGTGATGCCTCCTAGCCATACCATCCCCGAAGAAAAAAGGTCGTCATGTTATAACCCTAGCACCAACACTATTCTGATCTGGCATCCACAGATTATTCTAAGGTACTGAGATCTTAATCCCCACACATGGATTCCACCGAAACCATAATAAACTTGTATATGTAATTACAAAGTATTATAATTGTACATTGAGCTATTTATTTAATGGAATACAATTTCCTAAGAAATAGTCATAAAAAATTATCAATGTCCCACAATAATTCTCACATAAGGGTATCCCTCTAGAAATTGATATCCAAATCCCCCACCTTAGGTGAACACATATTGTTTCATCATCCATCCTAGGTCAACCTCAAACCGGTTACCCAAACAGGCATGGGATAAAGATTGAGAGGCATTCCATATCATCTTGGGCTAGAAACTATTTCCAGGCATCAAGAATACAAAATTGTGAATGATTTAGGCCATGATAAATTAATAAATCATTATAAAAAACATGAATAAAATATACCAAGGAAAAATAAAGTAAATAAAAATAAATAGCTTAACATACCTCTATGTTACCCAGTTAGTCACCACTAATTTGGAACCATGCATTCTCTAAGAGTGATCCAAAAATGAGAGAAACTAAAACAGAAAAGATAGAATAGGCATGAGCATCAAGATTCATAGTAGGGATTTAAAAAGAGTAACCAATTCATATTCCTTAACAGAAAAAGGACAACCATATCATGCTATTTTAAAACACATATATTTAAAATAAGGCATTAAATTCCTTTTGAAAATAATTAACATGCTAACAATTTCAAAATAAATGTTTTCCTATAAATTTTCTAAATTTATTTCCAATGAATTAAACTTTTTCCAATAAATAATTTTATAAATAATGACATGATGTGATAGGAAAACCTCAGTAAAAAACAATAAGTGAAATTATGATGACAAGTAAATAATTTTTGTTAGAAGGACTACTAGTCGAAACATAATAGTTGAAATTATTTTATAAAAAACATAAGAAAATGTGGGAAGGTTTAATAAATGTGACTATATACCATGGGATATATATAGACCTTATGTTAAGTGATCCCATATAGCCTCACCAATGGAACAACCCACATGGATACACCATGAAGATGTAGTTCGACTAATAGGGACTGAAAAATAACTGTCTCTCGAATCTCACTATGACTCTTAGGATCCCATTTTTATAGAAAACACATGATGCGAGGAAGAAAGCATGAACCGAAGGAAAATAACCATACAATCTAAGGACCACCTCACACCACTATCCATGTGAATACCCCATAGAATAGAAATTATACATAGAGGCACCCTTTTTTAGGAATGTATTCAAAGGTACCAACCATTCCTCATCATTTGATTTTTTTTAACATTTGAAAACTATTCTTGAAAATCTTTCAAAAAATTAATGTGACATTATATATTTATGGATAGAAATGGCTAGAGGGAAACCCAAATCATTACAATGCGTGAAACCCAAGAGGGTAATTTCATCCATTAATTTTTATTTCATTTTATAATTATTTAATAATATAATAAAAACACCCAATAAAAAATAATGAAATTATAGTTTCCAAATTAGAGGTTCATACATAGGGAAACAAGCTCAAAACACACTTCTTTTGATTACAACAATTGAAATATACTCATTCACACTTACAAACACATGAATTTATACATATATTTTTATATAAATACACATATATGTAATTTTTATATTCTCTTATCCATGAATGAATATCTAAAAAGAGGGTATATATATATACACCTTACCCATGAATATGGGTGAATGTAATCCTCACAAATATAGGTCTAAAACACACTAGATAAAATAATAGAAACTAATTTCTTTTGAAAATACTAATTAAAATTTGGGGGAAAATTAAATAATAGAATAAAAACTACCCAAAACCATAGAAAACCCACTAGAATAGACAAGCATGATGAAACCAGCCTAAATAAGACATTACAAACCCTAAGAACCAAGAAACAACAAAAAAATCATTTTGGGTTACCGAACATATATGGTACACACATCACAATGTTGGGAAGGTAATCTAAAAAATTAGAAGACATGAAGGGACAAGAGTTGAGAAAAACCCAAATTAGAGAGATTGAGAAATATATTAGCCTGAAAACCGAATGTTGGAAGGAGAGGGGGAGGATGTGGCACATGTGTGGGGAAACCCTTATCATGGGGCATTTCAAACCAAGGTAGAGGGGGTGAGGGTGTGCGACAAGTGGGAAAAGGGGATACAAATCTTCTTAAGGGGTTCAATTAAAAATATAATAATAATAAAAACAATAAAAACAATAATAATAATATTATTAAAACATTTTTTTTCTTTTTTTAAAGACCTGGCCGACCACATAGTTTGGCTGCATAATCTTTTAAACCATGCACTAATCGTGTGACACCTATGTCAAAGAGGAAAAGGGGGATACACAGTTTAACTAGAGGGGTGAATATCTGTGCACCAAGCCATGAACTAATGGTAATGTCACTATTTAGGCTACATTTTTTACACTGGGCTGGCACAATGTTTCTCTTAATTGTGCACCAATCATCAATATCCTTGCACCCCATAAAAAACCAATTTTTCATGGAAACACTTTGAGAATCCCTGGAATAAAGTTAAGACCAAAAATAAAAAAACAATATCGAAGTTTTGGGTTGGGGTGTCATAATTATCCCCATAATTAACACTTTCTACCCCCAAAAATTCCTACATGACTTGGCTAACTGAGATATTTATAATACAATACCCAAAGTGGAACCACAAACACTAGACAAATAAGAACCATGAACTTTATTTCCACCCAAAATTTAAAACATATATATCCCAAAATAATCTAGGAAGACCGTTATCAAGTAACCAACTTGACATCCAATGAAACAAATAACGTGGATCAATGACATGAACTGAAAAATGAATGGACGAATATCGAGGGACTTGTATCTCCAAACGTAATATCAAAATAAAAGAAAAACATGAACTCTTATAAAATTATAACCAAAATAATCCCACCTTGGTTTGTTCAGGATCTCCTTGAGCATCTATCACAGAAATATATTTTCAGACGAAACAACTACCATGATTGGTGTTAGGCACGATAAAAAAAAGAAACAAAAAAATGAAAATATTCCAAATTACCAAAGAGAGAACATGAAACTAGAATACTATATTTAATACAAGTTTTTTCAATTCTTGTCTCTCCAGAATTTTATGTCCCTAGACCTACATTAATTTCACAAGCTGAAATAACTCATAAATTTTGATAAAGCATATAAAACTGGTGTGACATGTTAACTTCCTATGTCACATGAAACCATTTTAATAGGAGGCATAGATAATAACAATAATTGATATCCCCAGCATTGTAGATCCTAATATTCATGCGACTGAACTAAGATGAACAATCAACAGACAACATTCCGAAAAAGGTCCCAACCAAAGAAACACAAACTAGGCGTTAAACCAGATCACGATTCATAATTTTCCTGATGTAGATATTCTCTAAATAGGATCCACCTAAAACCAAATCCACTCCAAAAGGATAACCATTCGTAAGTTACCATACACAAGGCTCATTTACAAGGATGTCAAAAGAAATGTGTCTACCATAATCTCATAATTAAGAAGTTTCTAAAATGTAAATCCATAACAAGGGGATATGTAAAGAGTTTCAAATTTGACGTCAGAGAAAAATGGTTAAGTCAACATCCACCACACCCAATAACTATTGAACTACATGAATGGATTCACTCAAGGACCTCTAGATGGATACAAGATTTCTTGAAGCATATTCTACACTATATTCAAGAGTTATTAATCCCCAACCGAAACCTCCTATTTCAGTAGTAAAACATATAGAATCCACTTCAGGTAACCCAAGATGACACACTGAAAAAAAAAATTCTTATAAGACAACTACAAATGTTTTATTATCTCATTTTCAATTAAGATATGTGGGTGAAAAATAAATAATACCCATGCGTGGTACAATGTCTTAAAATGATCTAGATCCAACCCTCAATTAAATATCAAGGTATATATATAAATGGGAATTTATCAAGAAAAAATCTTTCATAATTTAATCAAAGACTCCATCCAACTCAATTTTACAACATAAAATCACTAAATTATGGACAAAACTGATTCCTAAAACCAGAATTTACTTATAAAACAAGGGAAGGAACCTCATAGAAAAACTATAGACTCATTATAAAGACATTTATGGGGTATAAACCTATGAAAAAGCATAAAACTAAATCAAAACACCCCTTAAACAAAAATACATATCTCAATAATAAATAAACAAATCAAAATCAATGAATCATTTCAATCATTCCCCCCAAAAATAAAATCTCTATCCCAAAAAAGAAAAAATTGATTAAAAAGGTAGAATCACATCACACCCACATTTTTGAAAATTAAAATACCCCCTTTTGAAAACCATTTTTAGAAAAAAAACAAGACTTACAAGCCAAACACCCACAATTGGATTTCCATGAAGCCTCACAGGAATACATATCATTGAGAAAGGTTAAGCGCCCATCCACATAACCATCGATTTACCACAAAAATCAATACTTATAGGTGAGGGAATATTGGAATACCAAATGTTTAATATAAAAAAAATATAAACATCACTTTTTAAATAGGTATTTAAGATAAAACCAAAGTAGTTATCAAAACATATATTTTTTAGAAAAAAATTATTTTGATTCATGAATCAATTTCATTCCAATTTTTCATTTAGAAAACATTTCAAAATATAAAAAAAATCCATTCTATTTATGATTCACTTTGTAAAAAATATTTCCAAATCTGAAAATGGCATTCATAGCACATTACATTTTCAAAACAACTAGTTTCGTTTTCAAATAATCCAAGGTTTCTATTGTGGAAGATAAATTTTAATAACTTAGAAACCATTTTGAAACCCCAGGGGAAAGACAAAAAATTTAACTAAATAAAATACCAATAATAAACAAGGGAAACCTAATTAATTAGTGAATAAAAATCCCAAACCCACAAAATAACCACTACTAAACAGGGTGTGGAGACATGTCTTGGTAGGTCGTGCACCCAATGGGTGCGAAAAATGGTGGTAATCAGAGGTAGTTTCATGGTATGTGCATGGTTTTCCAGACCATGCATAGAACTAGTGTCTTGTACTGAGAATACAAATTTTGGATTGATTTAGCTCATGAAAAAAATAAAAATAAATATAAAAAACTTTAATAAAATGATATTATGAAGAAGAAAATAAAAAAAAACTTAATACATAAACATATATCAATGTTACCTCAAGAGTCACCACCAATCAAAGAACTACACTCGCTTTGAGAGAAATCCGAAACTACAAGAAACTAAAACTAAAAAGACAGTGTATACCTGAGCATCAAGATACTAAGTAGGAATGAAAAAAATAAGAAACCCCCCTATGGATTACCTTTAAAAGGAAAACCATGTAATACAAGTTTAAAAAAAAATTAATATACAGTTTTCATTTTGTTTTTTTGAAATGTTACAAGATAACAATTAAAAAAAACCATTTACCTTTCCTTTTCTAAAATTGGTATCCAATGAATAGAAGGTTGTATGATAAATAATTTTACAAATAATAAGATTCAATGAAATAAATAACTCTGTGAAATAATGTACTGGAATGTATAATGCAAGTAAATAAGTGTTGTTATATGAACTACCAGTGGAAACATAACAGTTGATTATTTCTTATATAAATCATCACAAAATTAGGTAAGGTAGAATAAATTTTAATTAAATATCATGGTATATACCTTGACACTAAGTAAGTATACCCTTTATTTACTTAGTTTGGAATCCATATATTGACCTATCAATGTGATCCGAATTCAAAAATGTACCCGACTACTATCAACTAGTCTCACCAATGGCACATCCTACATGGCTAATCCATGGTGATCTAGTCCATCAAATATGGACTAAATGAAAACCATCACTCTAATTTAACTATAACACCTAGGATCCCATGGATATAGAAAACATGGGAGATGAGGAAGCAATAATTAACACTAGGAAATTCTCCATACATGTAAAGGTCCATCTCCCGACACTATCCCTGAGAATTCCACCTAGAATAGAGAGTATCCATGGAGGAACCCTCTTTTAAGGATAACACTAAAAGTTTGAAACTGATCTTAATCTTTTGAAAACAACATTTTACTATTTGAAAACCATTCTTGAAAATATTTGGTAAATTAATGTGAAATAAATATTTTAATAGAAACACCGGCTCGATGGAAAAATAATAAAAAAACTTGAAACAAAAGAGGATTATTCCATCTATAAAAATCATTTTTAATTTTATATAAATTTTATAAGTTAATAAAAATACAGAATAAATCAAGGATGAAATTAAAGTTTCGACATTAAAGGTTCAAATATAGGGAATATACCTCAAAAGCTGATGATTTTGATGATGGAAATTTGAATCATCACTTTTACGATTATACACAAATGAATTTATATATATATACATAAATCTAGATATAATGTAGATATTCCCTTATTTAGGAGGGAATATATATAAAGGGGGTATATATATATATATATATATATGCATTTCCCATGCATATGTGTGTAGGACACCCACATGAATGTTGGTCAAAACCCCATTTGGGAAAATTCATGAAACTCAAAAATTTTGAAAATACAAATTAAAATTGGTGAAAAAATTGATCAATGGAAGAAAACCTACCCAATACCCATGGATAAGACACTATCTTAAAAAACAATGTCTAAAACGAGTATAAATAAAAGTTCATAAACCCTAAGAACCAAGAAAAAACCAAAGAAGAGACCCATGTTAAGATAGGGTTCTCTAATGGAGTACACCACATCGGAGGGAAGGGAAACCAAAAAATACGAATAGAATAAGGGAGAAGAGATGAATAAAAAACCACTAGGAGAGATATAATATGATATTGACTTGAAAACAAGATACTGGAAGGATAGGGGAGGAGGAGGTGGTGAATATGTGGGGAACACATTCTTCTATGGTGTTCAGAACTAATGGTGAGGGGGATTTGGGAACATGATGTGGGGGATAGAGGGAGAATAATACCTTTAAGGGGGTTTAATAATACTAATACTAATAATAATGAAATTATTTTTATTATTATTAAAAACTTTTTCTATTTTTTAACGACATGAAAGGACACTCGGTTTGGCCGCATTTTCATCCAGACCATGCAATAACCATGTGACACTTCTATCTAAGTCGTAAAGCGGTCAAAATGGTTTACCTATAAGGGAATGTGCCCATGTTCCTAGCTGTGCACCTTGGTGAGTGCCACTTTTCAGGATGCACAATTTTCTATTGGCTGGGACATAGTTTCTTCTAACCATGATCCAATATCATGCCTTATTTTATTAGCCCCCAAAACACTGAGAAAATCAATATAGTAAAGGTAAAACCAAAAATAAATAAAATAATAGATAAGTGACAGGTTGGGGTCCGAAATGTTTTTTACTTTAATAAAATAAAAACCAATTACTATAGCCCACGACCCATCCATTTATGGACATTACTATGGCATAAAAAAAACTAAACCAACACATGAGTGATATGTAATGTCTCCCATCACCCATTCCCATTACCATACAAAGTTTCTCATAGAGAATTCCAGATTTGAATAATAAGGAGGTCCATCACCTTCCAGTGTTCAATAGTATACTACACACCATTTCAATTTTCTTAAAACCACTCATTGAGAAAGAATATTAGTGATTCATTTTGTCAAACCATAAAATATAAATAAATTTGAATTTCAACATATAGTTGATGCTATCCCTCAGAATAATTCGAGTAAATCCATGATAAGATAAATGGTCACCTCTAACTGGGAGTACTGTGATATTTTAATGATATGTGTGTGTAGATACCTCTGAGACACACTCACATCATTAGAACACACATTACTTTTTTATATCCTGACATAATGCCTCTCTACGATGCATGTATAGGTCCATTTTAGTTCATCCCACATCCCATGAACTTCCATTTAAATTTTACTGCTAGATCTGAGTCTCCATACCCACAAGTATCCCATTATAAACTATGGATCCTTGACCTTTACTTATATGTTCTCCAAAATTTAACTCTAAACTATTTCCACTTAAAATAAGAGTTATCTAAACATACCATATGCAATTGGTGTATATCCTATACACTCGATTCATATAACTGAATATTGTTTCTATGGGTTGTTAGTCAATAAAGAAAAAATGACCATGATACATGGTACATCAGTATTTGACTATGTCAGAATTTCCCTTGGAACTTCTCTTAAAAATTGTATATATCATATATGGTATGACTTTTTGAATTACTACTCACTTCATGCTATCATTTCTGAGAAAAAATCATCAGTAGTTCAAGAACTAGTCATCCAATCCAGGTAACCGAATTGTCCTAATCAACATATCTTGTTTCTGTATATAAGAACTTTGGGTGATTTTCACCTAAAACTAAATCACCAGGACTGAATCAGAATAATCAAGAACCTTATATGCATCAATTTAGAAGTTAACATAAAACAAATATCATTATAGAAAGACAAATATAGTTCTAGACCAACCTCTTCTGTATGTTGTCCCTAAAAAAACACGTCAATGACCTACTAGGGTTTGAGTCAAGAGTAATTCTCCCTAGGCCTCCCACCAAGCCTTAAGGTCTATCATATGAGGAAAATATCCAATTAATGGAAATTTATTATACATCATCTAACACTCTAGGAAAGTCTCTTTTAGAAGAACCTAAACAAAAACTAGTAAGCAGTCATTGACCTATAATGTCTAGAATCTATCATTGAAGGAATAACCATGTCACATTCCAAATAGCGGGATATCAGGACCAGATCATATCTAAGTAGCCAAAAAGGGTAGTTCTCGATGAAAGAGTAAAATGATAAAGTAATGTATGAAAGGGATGACACTCAATGGTATATGGATACGATAATACCCCCATAAGGTTTATGGTACTAGACTACCCATTTCCCTGACATATCATTTCATTTTCATGAGTCCAACATGGGAAAATAAGAAGCCGAACAATACCTCTAATTTAAAAAATGAAAGGAATTATTAATAATTATTTTAGGTTGGATGTTTCTACCATAATCAATATATCTCATTATATAGACAAGGAATCGATCTGAAAAAAATTTCATGCCTGAAAATATCACTAGGTATTACCACATAACTGATAGTTCCTACACAACCTAGAAATAAAAAATCAAAATTCCATGGAAATAGGCACATTACCATATGAGGAAACTCTTAATGAAACGTTTAAAGCACACCACTACATGAGGGACCTTATATGAAGAACATATAAAAGGTTTAATTTTAAAGAATCTAAGATATTATTATTAATTTCAACATTTATAATAGTTCATACTCCATGTATATCTATTTCCAGTTGTTATAGATACAATAATATTTTCCTTATTTAGCTGAAACCCTGTATCATTTGTAAAATTATCTCATAATTTCCTTTTTAACCATTTATTTGATTCAATAGTTTTCACAAATGTTCCAGTTAAAGAAAATTTTCATCATTCAATATATAGAGGAAAATACTATTTAGTTTCTAACTGTAATTTTAATTAGTCAATCCATGATAATAATAAATCATTAAAATTATTAACAAGTATTATATTAATTAAGGGAAATTGTTAAGTAAGACACAAACATATATTTATAGGTAATACCATATAAGTAGCTGCATAAACATTAAATGACCACCCATTCGAATAAACATAACCCTATGGGGATTAAGCACCATTAAAAAAATAATGAAAGGTAACTTGTAAGGATGCCATCATTTCAACCTGGGTTTAATTAAATGCTTCCCATAAAAATATATAGTATTGAAATTTCAATACACTCATAACGGTATTAGCTCATCAACTACATGCTAAGAATGACCTATATGGATCGAGTCGAGTTTACCTCATAAGCAACATGACCCAACTAACCTACTTGGGTCCATATTTACTTTTAAGGATTTAGTCATATAGGTCATCATTCCCAATTGAAGGAGGTACGGGCCCCCATAATAATAATTTTCGCTTTTGTTTAAAAGGAATATTTTTTTGTATAAATTCTGATTTCAACATTTATACATATACATCCTAGTTTAGTTGGATGAATTACCATTCCCAAATTATAATGGATCATGAATTTATAAGCTAAAATTGGAATTCATGTAAATAAAACTATTTTTTATTTTCTATCTCAGATATTTCAAATTTCATTATAATGGATTGATTACAATGGTTACCTTTCCCAATTTATAAAGGCACATATATTATAAATAGTTAGTAGAACCCATTTAAAAAAACATAAATTTTTTAACCTATGAAACCAATTTTCTATGTATTAAACATGTTATAATAGTAAAATTAATGTTCCACCATCAAAATATACAGGAAAACACCATTTAGGTTGATGAAAACACTTTAATATCTTGTTGCTTATGTCATAAGTATATCATACCAAGCTATCATCGAGTAAGAAATATAATCCAGTAAGCTGTAAATTCATAAAATCATAGTATAAAAATAATCATGTTTATATATCACACATCATAGTATATATGAAAGAATTTCAAAAAAATGCCTAATATGGGTATATAAATCCTCATGCAACATAAATCGATGATTAAACATAAATGGAAGGCATATGCATGGCATGCAAATTCTACTTTCATTTAGTTATTCATGTAACAATAATTACTTTAGATACAAATAAACAGGTAAATATTCATAAAAAAAGGAATCAATAACCAATAGAAGTATATTAATCTCCCACAGTGAAATAAAAATCCCTTGTAATAAAAAAAATAATCACATATATATAATCTTGATCCTTCACTCGTCTGTGGGTTGGAAGGACCCATAAATGAGCTATCTACCATGTACTAACTCATTCCTAATCTCATTTCTACTATAATGAATAGTAAATAAGAAGGAAATGAAACACCACTGATACTATTTGTAGCACCTCAACCAGGAAGACACTTCTAACGATGCCCATAGTTCATTGGAAACTATCCCTGAAGAACACTTCCCTATATTCCAAAGACTTTGTAACATTCCATTATAATTTTCATGTATTCCATTTATTATTATTTATTTATGAACCTTGTTTAGGTGAATTTGTGATCTTCTCAGGGATGGAGACCCTTTATTGAATTAAACGACCTAAATAATACGGTTTTATATTTCCTTGAATCAATGGTGTTTGGCTATAAACATGTAAGACCCCATATATTTTTAAAGGTATGCATCTCTCTGAGTTTTTTTAATATGTTTTTGTCCTTTCACCATGGAAATATGTCATTTGAATAAACCCAATCTTGGGTAAAATGGAAATGTGAAAAATATCAGAGATTATCCGACATGTGAAATTTATTTCAAAACATTACTTAATGTTTAGGGATGTATGATATTTTCAATTAACAGAGTCTATATATAAATTGGATAATCATTTAATGGGTTCTTAGTGTATGGAGAAACATTAAATGAGGTTCAGTATGTTTAAAATAATAATGGTCTAAAAAATCAACTATAGAATATTTACACACTGTTTAATTATTCGAGGGGATTAATAAAATATATTCAAGGAATTGGGTTTTTCAATGTATTCAATTAAATTAATTTACACAATGTGTAATAACATTACACTCCATTTAAATTCCCAACCTGATTTTTTAACACGATGTGTGGATGAATTCTCATATTGTATGTTGTATCTCTTCCCATCTTGACCTGAGGGCTTTCTCCAGGGGATATTGGGTTTCCAACTTCCCTTCTAGACATCCAAATTGTGTGAGTGATCCTTGTTAAGTCTTTTTATTTAGGTTTCCCACCTTTTCCTTCTTCTCCGATCATTACAGTGAAATCCTTTTACCAGTTGCATTGTTTGTTTTGATATTTATCATTTTTGATCTAGTAACCTCTTTTCAGTCATCCAATCCTTATTTGAAATGAGCCTTGGCTATTGGAAGAATTATTGGAACATTGGTTAAAGGTATGTGTTTCTAAATCACAACCTTATGTCTTCTAATCACTACGTTTATGCAAAATTTTTATTACACCATCATTGTGTGCACCCAAAAAAACTAAATAAACAAATGAAATTATTCCTTGAAATCCTTTAGTTTCAAAAGTTTTTTTATTGGGATTATGGATACTCATGGGGTAACTGAACTGTGATTATAATTTAATTTTAAAACAACTTAAAGTATGTTTAGCCTAACATGTGACTTAGGGTGATTTTTTGGTATATAATCCCTAAATTATGTCTTATTACATATTGATATAATTATTAAGAAATTTTGAATTAAATTTTAAGTGGAATATGAATGAAGAATGGAAAATCATATAAATAACTATTGAAAATTGTGAGGTGATATTGTGGTATCCATGATGAATATCTAGGATTGTTTTCCATGATGCAATTATTATATATCTAGATCAGCCCTAAAACATTCATAGTTATACACTGAAATGATGATGTTGAGTAGGCTCAACTCAGTCCTATGATGTAATTCTTATAGAGAGAGATCTATTCCCATCCCCATACTATAATGATTTTAGGGCCTTGTCCCAGAGGCTGTAATGTGTATAGGTCTTTGAACCAGATTGTTGTGGTTATACCATTTTTTTAAAAGGATGTGGTTGAAGCCTCAATTTATTATTATAGAAAAAACCTCTTGAGTCTGGGTAGAGGGAGACCCATTAAATAGCCCAAAGGGCCAAGGCCAAGTGGCCTGAATACACGGCTTGAAAGCCCATTTATGGTCTAAAGGACCCCTCAGTGAACAATACTGCTATAGTAACAGCGCTACTATAGTACCCACACTGCTACCATACCTGCTATAGTACCGCTTCCACTAAAGTACCTACTATAGCCCCTCCACCGCTATAGTGCCACTGTTGCTACAATACTACTACAGTGCCCTGCTATAGTACTGCTACAGTTCCCCTAGAAATTCACCCCTGCCCGGATTTGATCCTAGGTCTTTTGGATGCCAAACAGGAGCCTGTACCACTAGTGTACATGCTCATCAGATTAAATGATGGTTATATGGTTTTGGTTGGAATGGTTATAAGACACGATCAACTGTATTCTTTCATGGCACCGAAGAATGTTATTTTACCTTGATTATACGGTAGTGGTTCAGGTGGGCATAAGACACGGTCAGAGATATTCTGGCATGACTCCATAGAAGTTTGTGTTACCTTGGTTATGTGGTTTTGGGTAGCATGGTCATAATAAATGCTTAGTGATATTGAGACAAGGAGCTGAAGTAGTTTTTTGATGTATTTTATTTATTGTTAAATTAATTAATACACATATTTATCACATTATTTCATCAACTAATTATATATATGGTTTTTTTTAGTCACAATGGTTTCAACCTACTAATTTATACTCAAAACCTATACAGGATGCCATTTGTTACTAGATTATATTTTGTGTATGTTGGTATAGACTAGAGAAAAGGACCTTACTATTGATTTCTTATTTGCGGATGGGTTGAAGTTTGGATATGAGACTAACATGGGGTTTGGGACATAGGACATTGAGTATTTCATTTGGGACTATATGTATTTTTCATGTATTGTTATAGAATGAAATTTAGTTACTTTCTAGAACATCATTAAAATATTCCTATTTATTTATTGGATTATTCAGTTGGATTTTGTTTTTGTCTTCTGCTATGTATATACATTGATTATTTTCATTCTATTATTATTTCCTTATACTTCTATGACACTTCATTCCCGGGGGTATAGTCTCCCAAAAATACATTTCACACCCTAGATACTATTCAGTAGCCTTTTTCATATGGGGAAACATTCTTGAGGTCATGTACCAGCCTTTTTGGCCACATGAGAGTGTTTTAGATCTGGGGATGTTAAAAAGTGGTATCTTAATAGCATGTCTTTGTTTTTTTCTTTATCGTTTGGGAAAGGTATAAAGGAGTCTTGGATGTATCACAAAATCGTAATGAACATGGTCATGGATGTAGCTAACCCATGTATGTGTGAAAATTCAGGTTCTAAGGGTTGTGATTGCTATTTTTTTATGTTCTTGATACTGTTGATGTTATTTCACATTGGGTGATTAACATGCCGTGTGAGGTTATTTTTTTATGATCTTACCATTTCTTGAGATTTTTACTCATGGACTACATGGAATGAGATGATAATACATGCATCATAATAGGCACATTTGGATATATTGACATGGATTGTTCATGATATAAGAGTATCTAATTTTTTAATGTGAGATATAATTTTTTAAAGAACTGTTGAAAGAGATATCTGTCTCACATGATAAATGAAATTAATTGTCATTTCATGAATAAATACATGTAATATATGTCTAGATAGGCCAATATTTAGTGGTTCTAGGATGTATTAACTTGTTGGGATTGACCTTGTTGCTATCATGTTCTCTAAGGTGTGCGTTTGTCTTGTAGATAAAATGCCCCCTCCTAGTCTTTGACTCTAGTGTCTTGAGAGTGGACATAAGTAAACACCTAATAAGGATGAACTAGATTTTATTTTAGTTACTGAGGAGTAGATTGATTTACAGCTTCACAATAGCTTTCTAAAGGTCAAGATATCCACGGAAAGGGAGACTGTTCACACTGTTTCTTCGATGTCCAAGATGACAAGAGAGTTTCAACTACAACATCTGAATATGTTTATAGGGGAAAGGGGACTCTAGGAAGCTGAGTTATGGATTGATTTAGTCCATCTGATCTTTAATAATATTGAGACACTGACATATAGGAGGTAAAATCTTGCAATGTAAATGGGTAATGGATGTTCAATGAATTGGTGGGATATTCAGGTGGAAGTTTGGAAGTAGGATGAGCTATCTTGGAAGGAATTCGAGATAAAGTTCTCGATCCATTTATATCTCAAGACCATGAAGGATGAAAAATCTTGTGAGTTTATGCATTTGACATAGGAGGATTTTTCAATACTAGACTATGATATACATTTTACTGACCTACAGGGCTTTGCGCCAACTTTAGGAGATGATGAGATCTCTAGGGAGAGAAGTTTCCAAGATGGTCTTCATTATGAGGTCAGGTCATAGATAAATTTTTTCCATTTAAGATTCTTTGATTACATGATGAATCATGCACTCATCATGGAAGATATTCATAGAGAGGCACTAATCTATGACCAGACTATTTATATAGGGAAATATGGGAGTTCTTCTTCGAGTGGTAAGAAGTGACATTCTGATAGTTTCTTCCAAAGTAGTAGTGGACATAACATTTTGGGTAGTGGAAAACCATCTCAAGATCATGTTCTGGTCCATTTCTATCAGTGTAAAATGTTTTTCCACTAGTTCATGTAGTGTTCTTATCCTATATTAAAGTGAAATATGTTTGGTAGAATAGTACATATTCAGATGTTCATTGAGAATTTTCTATAGCGTACTATTTTTAGTGGATCAAGACATGCACCAGTTTCGGGAAGGGGCCTAGTTACCCCTCACCAGGTCAGTAGCTAGAGTGGCATAGGCTTTTGATGCTAAGGAAGGGTACATGGTACCCCTGTGAAAGAGAAAATGTTTGATTAAATTGATATAGATCAGGGTAGGAATACTAGATCCCATGGAATATGGACAAGTCAGTTACAAATTATAAAGAACACTCCATCTAACATGGATGGACGACCATCTACCGTTAGAGGTACGATTGATGTATCATCTATCTAAGCTTGTTCTTTTTTTAAATAGGATCCTAACATTATTTTCAATCATCACTTTTTGAAAAATTCTTGGGATTTGATTTGGAAATCTTAGATGGGTTTTAACCAATGAAACACCATTGGATGTGCGTTTTCAGAATCTCAAACATTACAAGGCATGTTCTCTGGAGATTGTTGGTTTCCATTTATTTTGGGAACCGTTCATAGTAGAAATTACTATCTTAGACTTAATTATTGGTATTGATTGGAAAATTATATACTGGGATCATATCAATTTTTATATGAAGATATTTACCTTCCTATCTCTAAAATTATTCAGCTATTTTCACTAGGGTGAGTGGGATCTTTTGGCTGGCTTTTCTGGACCAATTCTGTGCAGATTGGATTGTCTCAGGACTCATATTTCTATTATTTCTCTAGATAATGGTGGAATGCAGTAAGATTATTTTATTCTAGTGATATATCATTTTTAGAATGATTTTCCTAATGATTTTTATTTCTTATCTCATGAGAAGGAGATTGAGTACACGATCAAGTTAGTGCTGGGAGCATGGCTAGTTTCTATTCTTCTTTACCAAATGGAATTAGATTTGCATTGAGAGTGGAAAGATAAATTAGATGATCTAGAATCTAGAGGCCTCATATAAAAAAGTACATCTCCTTGGGGTTCTCTTGTTCTCTTCACCAAAAGGATGATATAACTTTGTGCTTATGTGTGGATGATCAGAGGTTGAACTAGATGATGGCCTAGAATTGGTGTCCTCTTATACATGTTGATGATATTTTCGATAAGTTGAGAGGTTCTTTGAAATCCTCCAAGATTGAATTGAAATTAGGATAACATAAATTAAATGCGATAAAATCATACAAACCTCATTATACTTTTATAATTATGTATGGATTTTATGAATTTGTAGTGATAGTGGTTGGGTTGACTAGTGCACCTATAATATTCATGGCCTTAATTCATAGGATCTATCGTCCATTTTTGGATCAGTTTGTGGTTATTTTCATCAATAATATCTTAGTTTACTCATAGTTAGTAGAAAATAAGGCCAAGCATCTTCACATATTCTTGATTACCTTGAAAGAGAATCATATTTATGCCAACCTAACTGAAAAAAATTGCTCGATTAATGAAGTTATATTCTAGGTAAATGTAATTTCAGAGGAAGAAGTGTCAGTGGAACTGGAGAAAGTTTTAGATGTGATATATTGTGAAAATCCAATGAATGTATTCACAATTATGAGCTTTATGGTATTAGTAGGTTATTTCCAGCATTTTATCCATGATTTATCCCATTTGGAAGCACCAATATCAGGGATGACCATGAAATGGGTGAAGTTTGTTTGGATTGATGCTTGTGAGAGAGACTTTAAGGAGATGAATGGAATGTTGAACTTCACACCTATCCTCACATTACACGTGCTGGGTAAAGTATATAATGTGTTCTATGACACATCTAGAGTTGGACTCAAGGAAATTCAGAAGTAGAAGGATCGAGTGGTTGCTTATGGCTTTAGGAAGCTAAGACCGCATGAGAGGAATTACCATACCAACAATCTGGATTTCATGGTAGTGGTAAATTCCATGATATGTTGGAGACACTATCTCATGGGTGAGAGGATTTTGGTATACAAAGAACATAATATCCCCAAGTACATCTTTTCTTAGAGAGACCTAAACCTTCAGCAGAGGAGGTTGGTTGGGTATCTAAGGTCTTTCAACATAGAATTTTCATATACACTAGGAAAGGGAATTTCCATTCTTTATGATTTGATCTAAAATATGTGGATATAGGTAGTAAGTGATTCTTGTGATGAGTGGCATATTATGGACCACTTTATAGACATGCATCTAGATGTTCAGTAATCTCATGGGTGAGTAGCTATGAATAATATATCTGTTATACCCGTTCATTTGGAACAAATTAAGGATGTTACGTTTTCCGATCTAAATGGATCAGTTCTAAGTGAGGCATTATATGGTGTGGAGATACAATCATGATGGTATCTTGACTGTGAAAATTATCTTCTTTTCTATGGCTGAGTTTTGGTTATAAAGGTCTTGATCAGGGAGCAGATGAGGTGGTTTCATGATTCTATATGGGAGGTTCATCTTGGTTACAAAAATATGTATCGTGATATCTGTAGACAGTACTAGTGGTCAAGAATAAATAAGAATGTGGCAAGATTTGTGGCTAGATGCTTTACTTGTCAATGGGTTAAAGCAAAGTATTAGAGGCAAGCTCATCATTTGATGTTTTTACCCATTATAAAGTGAAAATGGGATGATTTAATTATAGATTGTTTTATATGAACATGCATGAAGACATGTAAGAATAATGGTTTATGAGTTATTGTGGATTGAATGAATAAGATAGGATAATTCTTACCTATTAGGGAAACCTTCACATTTGATTATTTGAGTAATATTTACATGCCTGAGGCTATTAAATTGAATGGTTTTATGAGGAGTATCATTTCAGAAATAGATCCTCATTTCAAATTTCTTTTCCATTAGGATCTTCTGAAATCCCTTAGATCACGAGTTCTTTTAACCCAACCTCTCATATAATGACTGATGGTCAATTTAAGTGGACTATTTGGGTTCTGGGGGATATGTTTCGAGCATGTGTTTTGTATTTTGGTGGTTCATTGGAAAAAATTGGAATTCATGGATCTTTTGTATAATAATATATTCTAGGAATTGACCCAACTAGAACCTTTTCATGATTTTTATAGATGGTTGTGCCATTCATCTCTATGTTTGCTTGAGGCAGGTGATTCCACACTTATTAGGAATAGCCTCATACAAGACATATACGAATAATTTTAGTTGGTTAGAAAACTGTTTGTGACCACATAGATTAAGAAGAAATCATATATCGGCCATCGGAGATGACCTATGTAATTCAAGGTTGTTCAACATGTTTTCCTTGAGGTGTCTCCTAGGTTGGGAAAACACCGCATCAGGAAACTAGGAAAGCTAGTGCCCATGTTTGTCGAGCTATTTTAAACAGGGGTAAGGGTCATTCCAATGGAATACTATTTAGCACATACATTGTGCTACAATTCCATTCAAAAAGTGTTCCATATGTTATAGGTATATATATATTATCGAAAAAATTTCCATGATATAGATGTAGATGACATAGAGCTTGGTGGTGATGTGTCCTTTGTGGATAATCTTATATGGGTTATGTATTATAGTGAGAAATATCTTTGGGGTAGGACTATACCTTTGGATTTGGTGTAGTGGAATCATGACGTATTTTAGGAGGAGACATGGGAGAGGGAGTATGATATGAGTACGTAGTGGTCAGACTTGTTCACCATGACGTCACATTGATTCTTGGAGAAGATATATGATGAGATATTATAAGGTGGGAATATTTATGATCATGTATTTTTTTCGAGGTATATATCACTCTGAGTTATTAATTAATCTATTATTTCATTTTTTTCATCATGAAGGTATATTGTTTGAATAGACTATATTGGGTTATGAGTAATTTTGAAAAAGGATCATAGAGTATCCAAAAGGAGAGAATTGTTAGAGAAAATGACTAAAAGGTTAAGGATGTTTACATTATTGAATTAATGAGTCTGGATATAAATTGGTTAAGAATTTCATAGGTTCTTGATTAGTTGAGAAATTTTGAAAGAGGTTCAGTTTTTTAAATGAAAAATGGACTGAAAAATAATCTATATAAAATTTACAAACCTATTAAAGGGATTACATGTCATGTAATTGTTCGAGGGTTTTATTAAAATAAATCTTAGGTGACAGGTTTATTTTTCATATTCCATTAAAAATATTTAAATGATGTGTAATGACATTACACACCATGTGAATTTCAAACCTACCATTTTAATCAAGATGTGTAGAAAAATCCCCATTATTTTGGATGCATGTATTCTTCTATTGACCCTAGGGATTTATCTAGGTTATTTTGGGGTGATAAATTACACTCAGGATGTACCATTTGTGTGATCGATCCCTGATAAGCCTTTTTCTATTAGGTTTATTCATTCTATTACTTATTATCCAACCATTATGGTGAAATCATTAGACCAATTTCATTTCTGGTTTTTATCTTGAACTGTTTTGATCTAGGAACCTCTTAGAAATTATCCTCACTTTTTTCTCATGGGAATTTTCCATTGGAAGCATCATTGGATCATAATTTAATGGTATGGTTCTAAATCATATCCTTATGGTTTGATAATTTCCACATTTCTGAAATATTATGATTGTGTCATCATAGAATGCACCCAAATAAATTAAATAAACAAATGGAATTCTATCTTGAAGTAATTTTGTTTCAAAAGGGTTTTTAACTGCCTCATAGATTCACATGGGTTGAGTGAACCATGATTATAATTGAATTGTAAAATGACTCAAAGTATGTTATGCATGACGTACGACATAATGTTATTTATTATTATAGAGTCCCTAAATTGTGTCTTATTTATTATTTATATAATTTTTAATCACGAATTAAATTAAAAGTGGCATATGAAAGAAGTGTGAAAATTTTCATAATTAACCATTGAGAATTGTGATGTAATATTGTGATATCAATGTTGTGTGAAAGGGATTGTGTTCCATGATGTAATGCTAATATATCAGACTGAGGCTTGGGATGTAAACAAATTTATGTTGAAATGTTGATATTTAGAGGGCATGACCTAGTCTCATGCTATAATGATTATAGAGAGCAGGCTATGCCCATTCCCATGAAGTAATGGTTATATGAATTTTTCCCAGATGTTTTAATGCTTATAGAGATTTGACCAGGATTATTGTGAAAATACCATGGTTATTTGGTTGTGGTTGGAATGGTTACAAGACATGATCAAAGATATTTTGACATGAAACCAATGTATGTTTTTTTAAGTTGGTTATATGTGTAACACCCGGAGCTTCCACGATACACTTCTCTTTCAATAATGCGATAGCTTGCATTGTACGCAAGTTCGAGATTCTAACACACCGAGACCAATAAAAATAGACATTATGAATAACAATTCCCATGTTTTTAAATTATATATATTTTATATTTAAACATGGACTTCATTTTGGGATTCAGAATATCGAAATTAGCCTATGTTGAATTTTTGGTATTTTTCTGAGAACTTCCAATTTTTTAGGAATAGTGAAAAATAATTAAAAACAAATTTTTTAATCAAAAAAATTTATAGTCATAAATTATAATATTGAGTGGGTTTAAAGTATAATTAGAATATATTTTTACCATTCTATACAATGGTGGTCATTATAATTAATTTCACTTTGAAATTGGACATAAACAATTGTCAATATTTTGATATATATATTGTTTCTTAAAAACACGCTATTTGTTGTGACAACGAGAATTAATTGTAAAATTAATTAATTCAACTTATATGTTTGGAATTCTATAAAATATAAATCATTTTTGAATTCGGAATATCAATTATATCTTAGGGTGAAATTTTGGCATTGTTCTGAAAAACTTCAATTTTTGATGACTAGTGAAACCACTAAGTGATTGTTAAAAACTGATTTTTCATTTAAATAAAACATTACCACTTCTTTGATTTGATTTTAAAAAATCTGACATACATGGCTTTAATTAGGAATTAAAATGTGGTTCAGTGGGATTAAAATAATTTTTTGGTGAATAGTAGCTTTTAAGTTTTATTAATCGCGATTGAACGTAATGAGTGAAATTTAAGGTAAAAATGATATTATAAAAATATAAAAATATCTTGACACTTGTCCTACCCTTATTGTATGGTTAATTTCTGACCAAGATAATCCATGGGTCAACTTGGGGACCCCATGGAGCCACATGGGTAAGGAAATTACATAATAACTTTTTATTTAAAGTAAAAATAAAATTGTCACAAACATGTGTAATTTTACTAAAACACTTATTATTTGGGGTTATAGAAGTTAACTTTTCGACTATAAATATTCATTGGAAAGATAAAAGTATTTCCTAAATCATGGTAATTTTTTTATAATTCTTAGAAATTAAATAAATTAAATTATTTATGACACCATGATGATGCATCGATTACCTCATTAATTAACGATTTAAATAAAATAAAAAGATAATGTAAAATATAAGACTTAAACTTGTAAAAAACCTATTGGATGAGTATATTTAGAACCCTTATCACCTTATCCTCGAAATATATAATTTTGGGACCTTTGAAATCCTAAAAACACTTCATAATAATGTAACATTTCATGAATTTCCAAGAGTACCCCTCCTCTCCTCTTATAAAAGGCCCCCACCTCTACCACCTTATTCACACCATCAATCCATTTGTATCGGCCAAACTCTGCCAAAATACTCTCTAAAATTCCCTATCTTACTCTTAGAAGCCTCAATTTGGGTAGAAGGATTCCCAAGGAATCCTTTGACTCAAATCAAAAAGAGTTACCCGATTTTAGGGTAATGTCTTCCCTTAAGTTCTTTTGTGTTATTTTTCTTCTCCAACCCCTTAAAATATTTTTATTACTTTATTTTGTAACAAAACCAGTATATAAAATATAATAGGATGTTTTTATGAGATGTATTTTATTTACACTTACACACACCTCCGTCTAATGGTAAAAGAACATACTCTTTCCGTGGATGGAGAATTACTGCTTCACGAAACGATGATTGTTCTATCTCCTCATACCACCTCTCATGGTGGCCATTATGATGGAACTATTTTTATTTATGATATATATTATATTTTTTTCCTTTATATTCTTCTGTATTTTACATTTAAATCATACCTTTATGCTTTTCATTTTGTGCAAATGCGATAATTTCATTTGAGGAAGTGTGGACTACCGCCACCTCAACTGATGTGACTCGTTCATGCAATACATGGAATGTATAAAGAATGAAATTAATGAACTTATGTGACCTATATAACATAATATATATATATATATCATTTTTTAATTCCATTTATTATGAAATAGAAACGAAATTAGCATTCATGCGTACGTACAGCTTATCGTCTCCATGAACGGTGCATTTCATTTATTACCTCTAAATGTTATGTAATATTATAAAGGCATGTATATACTAGATATATATTATATATATTATATCTAAATAATGAATATAATTATGGATTTAATGGAAATTTTACCACATTAACAACTTGTAATCATAAGAAGTTTATTTTTGACTAAAGTACCAAAGATCGACAAAACGACCGTTATTAACTTAAATAATTACATAATGTTCATAACATCATAATAAGTAATATAAAAGGTATAAAGAACTTGATAAAGGTTCTTAAGAAAGTAGAAATTAACTCTAGTGTATTATTCAGGAGATTAAAGAATGATCGAGTCATGTCGGACATGAGGTAAGGGAATTTCTTAACCTAATTTCTTTTCTTTAGGTTAATCTCCTACTTTCAAATTATGTCATGATATTATTATGTCCTATCTTGTATTTGTACATTCATTATGTGTACATATAGTGAATACACATAATAAGTCTATTTTATTTAAGAAATTATTTTTTTAAGGACTTCGTCTCAATCTTTTTTCATTGAGGCATATTTTGGTTTATACACAAATTTATTTTATACGGTGTATAAAACACTTTGAATTTTATGTTTATTCAAAAGGAATATTTTTATATGAAGCGTTTTACTAAATTAAAAAAAAGGAATGTTTTTTTTGTCGTACGTATGCGGCGACAACGACTTCTCTGCCTCCATGACCATTATTTGAGTTTCGGCTTCCTCTACAAGCCATAACTTTTTTTTTAAATTAAAAATAAATACCAAGTTTTAATTTTCTTTTATCCTAGTATTGAAAATGGTTTTGACATTGTTTTTATTATATCAATGTGTTGTATTGATATCTTGTGATTGAAATGTGGAAATGTTATGTTTCCTTTATGCATGTTTTATGAGATACGATTATGTTATGGCTTATGATATGTTTAATCCTGTTCATATGAGGAATGCATTGGACATAATAAGTGACGGATGGAGCCCGCTATAGCTCCTCGATGCATCGGTAGGTCTCATGAGACAAACTAGTGTCTTGGAACGAGGCCTTGACAAAATATTATTTATAGTCTTGGCACGAGGCCTTGGCTATGTGGTTATGATAGTCTGGCATTATGCATTCCATAATTATGAAAGTGGTTATTGATATTTCATGTGATTATTCGACCAGTAGAACATCCATTTGAATAATTAAATGGAATTATCTCATTTTACATTTTCCATATTATGTTGAAGTTAATGTTTAAAAGGTTTTTCTTTTAGGTATACATTGCCTTAAATGTTTATGTTTATTTATGAAATCTTCCACTATATTGTTATCCTTACTGAGCATCTGAGCTCACCCCTTTCAATGTTTTAATTTTTCCAGGATGTGAAGAAGTATTTTATTAATGACCTGCAGGGATAGTTGGAAGGGGATATGAGTTTGGACTATGGAGACCATGTTGTTGTAGTTTTTAACTTGATGATATAATGTAACATTTATGAATGTATCTACTGTTTCCAAGGCTACTAAACTAATCGGTCTTTCGAGACTTGATCTTTTGTGATCATGCCAATGTTACCCAATAATGCACCGACTCTGGGTAACTGGGGTCGGGGCATTACAATTGGTATCAGAGGCAGTTTAGTACTAACATTGGAAGCTATATTTAGATAAACTCTGATTAGAGCACATATACCTAAGACATACTTTGAGGATTAGTATAGAAGAACTTCCTAGAATTTTGGTGTTATAGAGATTTTGTGAGTTTTCCGAGCAATACATCCCTTTCTGGATACGAGCAGGTAGAGGCGGATCTGGAACAGATATACCAAGGGGTAAAACCCGAAAACACCGCTTTGAGATAGACTTGAACGGGAACTGGTGCACGACAATGGGCCTTGCTGCACTCTTGGTTACGACACTCCCAGGGGATATGCTTAGGATAATTCTCATTTTCCTTACAAACCATTGTGAAGGGTTTATGAGTATATACTACCTCAAGGAAAACATTTTTATGATTATAGTTCAATTTATGTTAAGTCTTTTACAAGTATGGAATTATGTATTATAATTCATAAACTAATCAAGTTTATGTCATAGTTTAGAAATGGCGCCTAGTGGGAGGAATGGAAATCGTATCAATGAATTCACTCCATGTAGGGATTTCCCTCCTGCTCAATATAATTATAGTGGAGATGGTGATACAACTAGTGCTGATCAGCTTATCACAATACTGGGAAAACTCACTCAGGCTATGAATAATAACCTTAATCGTATGGAGAACCCTGATCCGCAAAGTGGAGGATCAATGTTAGATCACTTCATGAGGCAACAAACACCAACATTTAATGGGGGTACAAATCCTTTAGTAGCTGAGAAATGGATAAAATCATTAGGGAAAATATTCCACGCCTTTGGGTGTAGTGAAAGGGAGAAGGTTGTCATGATAGATTACCGGCTCACTGGAGATGACAATCAATGGTGGTCACTGATTCAAAACACGAAAGAAGATGAAGAAGTATCTAATATATAAAGGAGGTAGTTCAAAGATATTTTTTTAGAAAAATATTTCCCTCGTGACTATAGATCAGATATGGAAAGGCAATTTCTGAATCTGATACAAATGGAGGATGAGAATGTCACAAAGTACGAGGCCAACTTTACAAGGTTAGCGGGGTTTGCTGTAGATTATATATGTAACCCAAGAAGTAAGATTGATCGTTTCTTTGATGGGTTAAAACCATTTATCCATCAAGCATTAGTATCACAATATTTCTCAACATACGAAGATATAGTCTCGTGTGCTATCAAGATAGAAAAGGAATTCTGTAAGTATTATGACAACAAAGTAAAGCAAAAGAAGAAGAGTACAGTGGAACAAGAGATAGATAAACGGAAAAAGTGAAAGACGAATTTTCCATTATGCGATAATTGTGGGAAGAATCACCCCGGTAACTGCTTAAAAGGAATGAGAGTTTGTTATAAATGTGGAGAAAAAGGTCACCAGGCTCATGATTGCAAGGGAAAGAAAGATTCTATCAATGTTGAATGCTAAAATTGTAGAGAAATGGGGCATTATGAAAATGAATGTCCTAAGCGTCAGGGAAACATACCTCAGAAAAGGCTGAGGGATCAAGGACAATCTTATGTTGTTACTACAGTTGAAGTGGAATAATTAAAGTATTGGTGCTTTTGGACTCAAGGATTATATTCTGGTTATAATAATAATGTGATATAAATAAGGATTGTACTACAGTACTTTTTTTTTCATTAAGGTTTTAATATGATGAAGGTTATCATATTTTTAGTATGTGACAACATGAGAAACATTAATTTGTTTGGGGAATCTGATGTTACAATTGATTTTTGAACTTAGGGACCTTTTAGAGAATGTCTGGATAGAGGTATTTTGGATAACTATAAAAGTTGTAATGGATTTAGTTTAACCTTGGATAGTATTGTTTAAGGTTAAAACATTTCTGAAGATTATTTTTGGAATATTATAATACTATAGTTTTAGGAAAAGGACAACCTCTAGGTGGGGGGATAACCCATCGCGTCGGACAAAGCTGCAGGAATCGAACCCACAACCATAGTTCGGCAGGCCTTTATTACCTACCATTAGCCTACATGAAGTCACTGGTTATTAAAAAATAGTTTTCCTAATCTAAATGGTATGTGTTAATATTTGGAACCTTATAAGATTAGGATAAATATAATATTTTTGAGTTCTATTATCTTTTTGAGTGAAAGATGATTTTGTGGTAGAAATTAGTTTAAGGTTGAAACTCTACTTGTAAAGAATAAATATATATATACCTATCTCTTATTCTATGAATAAATTAATTCTTAAACTTTAGTAAAGGGATATTAAAACAAAAAAATGTGTTATCCTAATACCTTATGTCATGTTGAACTGATAATATTTTAAATCAACATAGATTGAAAGCTTTGAGGCCCTCAATTTTACACTTTTTTGTGATTGATGACCTCAATCAATCCCTACAAATATTTACTTTTTTCCTCTAATTATATGTCTCTAATTTCCACCAATGTTCTCATTATTGAGATCATAATTTGGTGGTGAATTTTTCATTTCCCTTTCCCTCTTATTAAGGCTAAATTTTATTAACCTTATTTCTGATGTGGGTTTTCCACAACGGTATTTTCTTTTTTCAACCTTTTATTTTCAAAGAAAAATTTCAAATTGTGAGGACGTAATTTATTGAAGGAGGGGAGAATGTAACACCCTGAGCTTCCATGATACACTTCTCTTTCAATAATGCAATAGCTTGCATTGTACGTAAGTTCGAGATTCTAAAACATCACGACCAATCAAAATAGACATTACGAATACTAATACCCACATTTTGAAATTATATATAATATATATTTCAAAATGGACTTCATTTTTGGATTCGGAATATCGAAATTGGCCTATGTTGAATTTTTTGTTATTTTTTTGAGAACATCCAATTTTTTATGAATAGTGAAAAATACATTAAAACTTTTTTTAATCAAAATAATTTATAGTGATAAATTATACTATTGAGTGGTTTTAAAGAATAATTAGATTATATTTTTACCAATTTATCCAATGTGGGTTATTAAAATTAATTTCACTTTGAAATTGGACATAAACAATTGTCAATATTCTAATGTATATATTGTTTCTTAAAAACACGCTATTTGTTGTGACAGTGGGAATTAATTATAAAATTATTTAATGCAACTTATATGTTTTGATTTTTTTAAAATAGTCATCATTTTTTAATTCGGAATATCAATTATAGCTTAGGGTGAAATTTTGGCATTGTTCTGAAAAACTTCAATTTTTGATGAATAGTGAAACCACTAAGTGATAGTTAAAAAGTGATTTTTCATTTTAATGAAACATTACCACTTCTGGGATTTGATTTTCAAAAATCCTACATACATGGTTGTCATTAGTAAGTAAAATGTGGTTCAGTGGGATTAAAATAATTTTTTGGTGAATAGTAACTTTTAAGTTTTATTAATCGCGATTAATGGTAATTAGTGAAATTTAAGGTAAAAATGATATTATAAAAATATTAAAATATATTGAAACTTGTAAAAACCTTATTTTATGAGTCATGGCCGATGAAGACAATCCATGTGTCATCTTGGGGACGCCATGGAGCCACTTGGGTAAGGAAATGACATTAATAACTTTTTATTTAAAGTAAAAATAAAATTGTCACAAACATGTGTTATTTTTCTAAAAAAAATTTTATTTGGGGTTATATAAATTAAAATTTCGACTATAAATATTCATTGGAAAGATAAAAAGATTACCTACATCATGGTAATTTTTTTATAATTTTTGTACATTAAATAAACTAAATTATTTATGACACCATGATGATGCAACGATTACCTCATTAATTAACGGTTTAAATAAAATGAAACTATAATGTAAAATTTAAGACATAAACTTGAAAAAAACCTATTGGATGAGTATATTTAGAACCCTTATCACCTTATCCTCTAAATATATAATTTTCGGACATTTGAAATGCGAAAATAACTTCATAAAAATGTAACATTTCATGACTTTCCAAGAGTGCCCCTCCTCTCCTCTTATAAAAGGCCGCAACCTCTACCACCTTATTTACACCTCCAAGACATTTGGCTAGGAACAACACTGCCCAAATACTCTATCAAATTCCCTATCTTACTCATAGAAGCCTCAATTTGGGCAGAAGCCTTCCCAAGTAATCCTTTGACTCAAATCAAAAAGAGTTACTCGATTTTAAGGTAATGTCTTCTCTTATGTTCTTTTGTTATATTTTTCTTCTCCAACCACTTAAAATCTTTTTATTACTTTCTTTTGTAACAAAACTAGTATATAAAATATACTAGGATGTTGTTATGATAAGTATTTGATTTACACTTACACTCACCTCCGTCTAATGGTTAAAGAACATACTGTTTCTATGGTTGGCAAATTACTGCCTCACGAAATGATGATTGTTATATCTTCTCCTACCACCTATAATGATGGCCATTATGATATAACTATATTTATTTATGATATATATTATATTTATTTATTCTATATGCTTCTGTATTCTACATTTAAATCATACCTTTATGCTTTTCATGTTGTGAAAATGCGATAATTTCATTTGAGGAAGTGTGGACTACCGCCCCCTCAACTGATGTGAGTCGTTCATGCAATACATGGAATGTATAAAGAATGAAATTAATGAACTTATGTTACCTATATAACCTATATAATATATATATATATCTATATATATCTCATTTTGTTTTAATTCCATTAATTATGAAATAGAAATGAAAGTAGCGTTCTTGCGTACGTACGGCTTACCGTCTCCATGAACTGTGCATTTCATTTCTTACCTCTAAATGTTATGTAATATTATAAAGGCATGTATATAATGGATATATATGATATATATGATATCTAAATCATGAATATAATTCTGTATGTAATGGATATTTTACCACATGAACAACTTGTAATTATATGAAGTTTATTATTGACTCAAGTACCAAAGATCAACAAAACGACCGTTATTAACCTAAATAATTACATAATGATCATAACAGGGTAATAAGTGATATAAAAGGGATAATGAACATGAAAGAGGTTCTTAATCAAGTAGAAATTAACTCTAGTTTTTTATTCAGGAGTTTAAAGAACATGAAAGAGGATGATAATGTCGCAAAGTATGAGGCCAGCTTTACAAGGTTAGCAAGGTATGCTATAGATTATATACGTAACCCAAGAAGTAAGACGGATTGTTTATTTGATGGGTTAAAACCAATTTTCCATCGAGCATTATTATCATAATCTTTCTCAATATATGAAGATATAGTCTCGTGTGGTATCAAGACAGATAAATAATTCTCTGAATCTTATGACAACAAAGTAAAACAAGGGAAGAAGAGAACAGTGGAACAATAAAGAGATAAAGGAAAAAAAGGGAATGAAGGATTTTCCATTATGCGATAATTGTGGGAAGAATCACCCCAGTTATTTCCTAAAAGGAATGAGACTTTGTTATAAATGTAGAGATAAAGGTCACCTGGCTCGTGATTGCAAGGGAAAGAAAGAGGCTATCAATGTTGAATTCTACAATTGTAGAGAAATGGGGCGTTATGCAAATGAATTTCCTAAGAGTATGGAAACTTACCTCAGAAAAGGCCAAGGGATCAAATAAAATATTATGTTGTTACTACATTTTAAGTGGAATAATTAATGTATTGGTGCTTTTGGACTCAAGGATTATATTCTGGTTATAAGAATAATTTGATATATATTAGGATTATACTGCAGTACTTGTTGTTTTCATTAAGGTTTTAATATGATGAAGGTAATCATATTTTTAGTATGTGACAACAAGAGAAACATTACTTTTTTTGGGGAATCTAATGTTATAATTGATTTTGGAATTTAGAGACATTTTAGAGAAAGTCTGGATAGAGGTATTTTGGATAACTATAAAGGTTGGAATGGATTAAGCTGAACCTTGGATAGTATTGTTTAAGTTTAAAACATTTCTGAAGATTATTTTTGGAATATTATAATACTATAGTTTTAGGAAAAGGACAACCTACAGGTTGGGGGATAACCTGTTGCGTCAGACAAAGCTGTAGGAATCGAACCCACAACCATAGTGCGACATTTCTTTATTACCTACCACTAGCCTACAAGAAGTCCCTAGTTATTACAAAATACTTTTCCTAATCAAAATGGTATGTGTTAATATTTGTAACCTTTTAATATTAGGATAAATATAATATTTTTGAGTTTTATTATCTTTTTTAGTGAAAGATGAGTTTATGGTAGAAATTAGTTGAAGGTTGAAACTCTACTTGTCAAACATAAATATATATATACCTATCTTTTATTCTATGAATAAATTAATTCTTAAACTTTATTAAAGGGATTTTAAAACAAAAAAATTTGTTATCCTAATACATTATGTCTTGTTGAACTGATAATATTTTAAATCAACATAGATTGAAGGTTTCGAGGCCCTAAATTTTACACTTGTTTGTGATTTATGACCTCAATCACTCCCTACAAATATTGATGTTTTCCTCCAATTATATGTCTCTAATTTCCACTAATGTTCTCCTTACCGAGTTCATAATTTGGTGGTGAATTTTTCATTTCCCTTTCACTATTATTAAGGATAAATTTTATTAACCTTATTTCCGATGTGGGTTTTACAAAAAGGTATTTTCTATTTTCAACATTTTATTTTCAAAGAAAAATTTCAAATTGTGAGGACGCAATTTATTAAAGTAGGGGAGAATGTAACACCCCGAGCTTCCACAATACGTTTCTCTTTCAATAATGCAATAGCTTGCATTGTACGTAAGTTCGAGATTCTAACACACCGCGACCAATAAAAATATCCATTATGAATCGTAATACCCACTTTTTGAAATTATATATATTTTATATTTCAAAACTTACTTCATTTTGGGATTCAGAATATTGAAATTATCCTATGTTGAGTTTTTGGTATTTTTCTGAGAACTTCCAATTTTTTATGAATAGTGAAAAATACTTAAAAACAACTTTTTTTAATCAAAATAATTTAGATTGATAAATTATACTATTGAGTGGTTGTAAAGTATAATTAGAATATATTTTTATCATTTTATCCAATGGTGGTCATTAGAAATAATTTCACTTTGAAATTGTACATAAACAATTGTCAATCTTTTGATATATATATTGTTTCTTAAAAACACGCTATTTGTTGTTATAGCGGGAATTAATTATAAAATTATTTAATTAAAATAATATGTTTGGAATTTTGTAAAAATAGACATCATTTTTGAATTCGGAATATCAATTATAGCTTAGGGTGAAATTTTGGAATTGTTCTAAAAAACATCAATTTTTGATGAATAGTGAAACCACTAAGTGATAGTTAAAAATTGATTTTTCATTTAAACGAAACATTACCACTTTTGTGATTTGATTTTCAAAAATCCGACATACATGGTTGTCATTAGGAAGTAAAATGTGGTTTAGTGGGATTAAAATAATTTTTTGGTGAATAGTAACTTTTAAGTTTTATTAATCGCGATTAAAGATAATTAGTGAAATTTATGGTAAAAATGTTATTATAAAAATATTAAAATATCTTGACACTTGTCCTACCCTTCTTTTATGAGTCATGTCCGACCAATACAATCCATGGGTCAACTTGGGGAACCCATGGAGCCACTTGGGTAAGGAAATGACATTAATAACGTTTTATTTAAAGAAAAAATAAAATTGTCAGAAACATGTGTTGTTTTACTAAAACTATTATTATTTGGGTTTATATAAGTTAAATTTTAGACTATAAATATTCATTGGAAATATAAAATTATTTCCTACATCATTTTTATTTTTTTTATAATTTTTAGACATTAAATAAATTAAATTATTTATGACCCCATGATGATGCAGCGATTACCTCATTAATTAACGATTTAAATAAAATAAAAATATAATGTAAAATCTAAGACTTAAACTTGTCAAAAACCTATTGGATGAGTAGATTTAGAACCCTTATAACCTTATCCTCTAAATATAGAATTGTGGGACCTTTGAAATCCGAAAATCACTTCATAATAATATAACATTTAATGACTTTCCAAGAGTGCCCCTCCTCTCCTCTTATTAAAGGCCCCCACCTCTAACACCTTATTCACACCATCAAGCCATTTGGCTCTGACAAACTCTGCCCAAATACTCTCTAAAATTCCCTATATTTCTCCTAGAATCCTCACTTTGGGCAGAAGTCTTCCCAAGGTAGCCTTTCACTCAAATCGAAAAGAGTTACCCGATTTTAAGGTAATGTCATCTTTTATGTTCTTTTGTTTTATTTTGATTATCCAACCACTTAAAATCTTTTTATTACGTTCATTTGTAACCAAACCAGTATATACAATATACTAGGATGTTATTATGAGATGGATTTTATTTACACTTACACACACCTCCGTCTAATGGTTAAAGAACATACTGTTTCCGTGTGTGGAGAATTACTGCCTCACGAAACGATGATTGTTATATCTTCTCCTACCACCTCTCATGGGGGCCATTATGATGGAAATATATTTATTTATGATATATATTATATTTATTTCCTATCTATGCTTCTGTATTTTATATTTAAATCATACCTTTATGCTTTTCATGTTGTGCAAATGCGATAATTTCATTTGAGGAAGTGTGGACTATCGCCCCCTCAACTGATGTGACTCGTTCATGCAATAAATAGAATGTATAGAGAATGAAATTAATGAACTTATGTGACCTATATAACATATATAATATATATATATAAATATATCTCATTTTTTTAATTCAATTAATTATGAAATAGAAATGAAAGTAGCGTTCATGCATACGTACGGCTTACCGTCTCCTTGAACGGTGCATTTCATTTCTTACCTTTAAATGTTATGTAATATTATAAAGGCATATATATACTGGATATATATGATATATATGATATCTAAATCATGAATATAATTTTTTATGTAATAGATATTTTACAACATGAAGAACTTGTAATTATAAAAAGTTTATTTTTGACTCAAGTACCAAAGATCGACAAAACGATCGTTATTAACTTAAATAATTACATAATGTTCATAAAATGGTAATAAGTGATATAAAAGGGATAATTGACTTTAAAAAGGTTCTTAAGAAAGTATAAATTAACTCTAGTTTATTATTCAGGAGATTAAAGAACGATCGAGTCAAGTCGGACACGAGGTAAGGGAATTTCTTAACCCAATTTCTGTTCTTTGGGTTAATCTCCTACTTTAAAATTATGTAATGATATTATTATGTATTATCTTTTATTTGTACTTTCATTATGTGTACTTATAGTGAATACACATAATAGATCTATTTTATTTAAAAAATTATCTTTGTATGGACTTCGTCTCAATCTTCTTTCATTGAGGCATATTTTGTTTTATACACAAATTTCTTTTATACGGTGTATAAACCCCTTTGACTTTTACATTTATTCAAAATGAATATTTTTATATAAAACGTTTTACTAAATGAAAAAAGGAATGTTTTTCTTGTCATACATATGAAGCGACAACTACTTCTCTGCCGCCGTGACCATTATTTGTGTTTCAACTTCCTCTACAAGCCATAACTTTTTTTAAATGAAAAATAAATACCAAGTTTTAATTTTATTTTATCTTGGTATTGAAAATTGTTTTGACAGTGTTTTTATTATATCAATTTGTTGTATTGATATCTTGTGATTGAAATGTGGAAATGTTATGTTTCATTTATTCATGTTTTATGTGGTATGATTATGTTATGGTTTATGATATGTTTAAACCTGTTCATATGAGGAATGCATTGGACTTAATAAGTGACAAGTGGAGCCCGCTATAGCTCCGCAATGCATCCGTAGGTCTCATGAGACAAACTAGTGTCTTGGCACGAGGCCTTGACAAAATATTATTTGTAGTCTTGGCATGAGGCCTTGGATACGTTGTTATGATAGTCTGGCATTATGCATTCCATCATTATGAAAGTTGTTATTGATATTTCATGTGATTATTCGACCAGTAGAATATCCATGTGAATAAGTAAATGGCATTATCTCGTTTTACATTTACCATATTATGTTGAAGTTCCAGTTTAAAAGGCTTTTTTTAGTTATACATTGCCTTAAATGTTTATGTTTATTTATGAAAGATTCCGCTATATTGTTATCCTTACTAAGCATCTGAGCTCACCCACTTTCAATGTTTTAAATTTTCCAGGATGTGAAGAAGTATTTTATGAATGACCTGTAGGGATAGTTGGAAGGTGATATGAGTGTGGACTATAGAGACCATGTTATTGTATTTTTTCACTTGATGATATAATGTATCATTTATGAATGTATCTAGTGCTTCCAAGGATACTAAACTAATTGGTCTTTCGAGACTTGATCTTTTGTGATCATGCCAATGTTACATAATAATGCACCGACTCTGGGTAACTGGGGTCGGGGCATTACAATATGGTTCTGGTTGGCATGGTCATAAGTCATGCTCAGAGATATTTTGACATGGTGGTGAAGCATGTTATTTTAACATGGTTATATGGTTATCATTTTCATTGTCGCAAGACATGCTCATCGATATTCCAGAATAAAGCCAAAGTAGGCTGTCTTAGTGTTTCATTAATAGTTAAATTAATTAATACACCCAGTTTTCACTTTTTTATATAATCTTCTAATATGAATTGTTTCGTTTAGACATATTGGTGTCAACCTGCTGAGTTTTAATCACATTCTATTTGGGATATTGTTTGGTACCTAACTAGATTATGTAAATTAAGGTTTGGAAAAGGTGAAAGGACCTCACATTTGATTGCTTATTTGTGGATGGAATATAGTTTGGAGAAGCGACCGACATAGGGTTTAGGACCAGGGTCATTGAGCTATTAATTTGAGTTTGGTAGCCTTTTTTCTTGAATTGTTCGAGAAAAAAAATTAGTTACATTCCAACACATCATTACATCATTACATTATAATTTATTAGATCATTTATTTTAATTTTTTTGTCTTCCAATATCTATTTACATTGATTATTTCAATTCTATTATGATTTGTTTCAACTACTATAACACTTTATACCCTGGGGTATAGTCTCCCCATTATACATTTCACACCCCCACTGCTAGTCGGATGCCTCTAACATATGAGGAGGTTCTTTTGGGGCCACACAATGAACCCTTTTTGTCCATGTGATAGAGTTTTAGATCGAGGTATGTTACAAAACATGTTTATGGATTTGAGGGGTTCTTCCCAAGTTTGGAGGGTGCATAGGGTGCCTTGGGGGTTTGTTCTTAAACCTACTATTTTTACTATCTTATGGGGATTTAAATTCTATGTATAGGGGTTACATAACATGTAATGTTTTCCTAAAATTTCCCCTGAAATAGGTTTAGGGAATGAAAGTATTACACACCATGTATAGGGTTTACATCATGTAATGAAAAAAATTGAGGTTTTAAATAAAAGGTGATATGTTTTATAGCGATTCCCAACTTTGAGGGTTATAGAATGTTTAATTGGATTACACACTAGATATATTTCATGAGTTGTGGTTTTTATGTTGGTTCATGGATGATTTCTAGTCCATTCCACCTAAAACCCTCTATCTCTCGACCTAGAGCTCATCCTAGGAAATTTTGGAGATCCCTTCCCATTCCAGATTATTTCGTTCAGTGGTTGATCACCATGGTTACTGAGGCATGCCTCTCTGATTAAGCATTACTTATAGTTCTTCCTTTTTTGGTTGTTTCAATAACATTGTCTATATTTATGGTTTATATTTTTGATTTCCTAGTGCTTCATATCAATCGCTTTCAGTTTTTTTCCTTGACATGCCTTTTGAGGGTTGTTCTAAAGGTTTCCAATCACTTCTGTTAATGGAAGATAGATTTATACCAATTTGCAGTTGGAGTTTATATAAAGAGAGTTAATGTATTGAATTAATTACCATTATTGGAAAATTAATCTAGGTTATTAATTGATTTGAACTAATATGTGATTTTAAAGGTTTTATTGGAAATTAAAATGTTTATAAAGGGTTTTTTTAAAATTGATGGAATGTTTTTGAAATTGGGTTTAAAATAATTAAGGGGACTGTATTGGATTTGAAAATGTTTTATGAAATTATGAGCATGGTTTGGAATATAATTTTTACAATTGACACATTGGTAACTTTGGGTGCATTGAAAAAGATACAAGGGTAGCCTTAGTGTGTGTGACACCATTAGGAGGTAACCATTTTGGATGTCAATAGAATGTAATAGGACCCAATATTGGTAGGTACCTACATTATTAAACTTTACAATCTTGAGTGTATAGTACACATTTTAAAATAATATAGGTCCCAATATGAGGTTTTTTTTCATTTATTGTTGTTTGTCACATTATTTTTTTTATTGTGGATTATTGCTAATATGTTTTTATATGAGTTTTTATCACCTGGTTTCACTTGATTTTTTTTGATGGATATGGGTTTACTTTCTTACCTCAAGATACATGGATTTTATTTCTTATTATTTCAATTATACTTTTCAAATTTAAAGCATGATAATATAAAATGATTTTATGAAAAACAAAGGGAAATTGAATTTCAAATGGATTTGATTTATAAAAATTATTTGTAATTTTTTTTAAAATATGGAGCTATTGAGCTCTTAAAATTAAACCTTATATAGAATCTATGGTGGTATAATACTGTGATCTATTCACACACCCTACCTTTTCCTTAGTATGGTTTTAGTTATTGTGTTGCAGGATACTTGTAAAGGGAATGGAATCTTGTCGCATATCGACTTCTCCATTGGACTTTTCCTTTGGTTTGGGTTTGTTTAGAGGTTACTATTTGTCACATATAGACTTATTGGTCATTATTTATTTATACTTTATTGTTTAAATAATCATTAAATGATTGTATGGATCTGGTTTTATATATTTCTTCCACATATTACTCTTTTTTTATGTATAGTTATTTTATATACTAGAATTTTTTTTATTTATAGATTTACCTTACCATGTAATTATTAGCTAAAGTGTGTGATTTTGTGTACCCAAGTTATTATATTACAATTTGGATCTTGAGGGAAGAATGATCTTCAAGTGTTTTAACACTGATTGAGTTTGGTTTTGTGTCTTGGGTTGGAAGAAGTAAGGACCATCGAAATTTGGATAGTAAGTGTGGAAAGGGGTCCTGACCGACTCATTTCCGTGACTGAAATTGAGTTACCATGGGTGGTCAAGTAATTTTATTAGGTTTGAGTCTTGGAGTTTGCGTTCATTTGAATGAAATATATGGTAATTTTATTTAAATGGATATATTCATTCGTTCTGTGTTGGCTTTTATTAATAGATTATTTAACTAATTTAAATCATTATTTATGAAATCCTTGATTTAAATTCTGAAGTTGGTCTAATGAATTTTGGAATGTTCTCATAATCTAATTGGTTATTTCTCTATGTTTATTAGACAATTAATCCAAGAATATCTCTTCAAAATCCAAATAAGAAGCTATGATATAGGTTCCACAAGTGGATACCCTAATAGAGACTTCATTAGTAAGATCTATAATCTAAACTATTTAGACTATGTGACAAGTTATTTGAAGGAAAGGAATATGTGTGGTGGATCATTGCTTTGAGTTCACTATATAGAATCCACCCACCATCCACAGTGATAAAGTAATACAATAATTACAATATTGGCATGTGCGTATTTATTGGATATTCAATTTTTTATTCCTATTGAATACTTGAAGGTGGGTTTTGTTGTCTATGTTATCGAGGGACTAGGAAGGATATGTTGGGAATCTACAGCGAAAGCTAAGATTCATGGGGACCTTACTAGGGCTTATTTCAAGGAAATATCTAATCACCATTTTACCCTGATACATAACATGTGGAATAGACATAGGAGCTTCTATCCTTGGAGAAGGGGAGCATATCATTCTAGAGAATTCTACTCCTTTTGCGGAGCATGTGCTTCTCCCACTCGAGCTTACCACTATTGGGTACCTAAAGGCTCAATGGTTTGATTCAGGAACGAGACTATATAGTAGGTTTATGTGGATTCTTATGTGAATTATAAAATTTTTGGAGATAGTTAGAAATTAATCTTATGATAATGAATACATAGTTGGGAAGGTAGGTTTGGGTGGAGCTTTAGTAGATGCAGTTGTTAACTAGGGTGTACCTTAGGGAGAAAAAATGAAACATAATGGTGATTGATTCTCTATGTGGATAGTTTCAATGGATTCATTAGGATATTTTTTTTCTATTATTGTGGGCAGTCTGTTCATACTGGATTTAGCTTTATGGAGGATTCTTGAGATTTTCTTCATTGTAGATTATCTAGACATCTGAAGCATTTATGTGAAAGGATGTTATTGAGAAATATGGTAGGATCCACTCACACCGAGGGTTCATAGGTTCATACTGATGCATCAAAGGGTGGTGGGTCCTATCATGAGGAAAAGGGGGATGCTCCTATGGTTAGGACTAGATGTATTTATGAAACATAGTATGCTCAAGATGAATCTAAAGCAGGTCCAACTACTGTTAGAGGTATAGAGTTTATTTTATCTTATATAGTGCTATATTAGTTTTACATTGGAAATAATAATTATTTTATATCATCCACACTAGTTGATGTGTTGGGATTACTTTCAAAAATTATGTTTTATTTGTCAGATATTTCTAGGCCTTTGATAAATAGGCATAAACAAGGTTTCAAGTGTCCCACTTATGGGGTGATGATAGCTGAATTTATGATAAAATAGGACTTCTTGGTGCTTGATCATGACATATTTTACATGATTATTGGAATTAATTGGATGGTCATTGTTATGACCTAGATAGATAGTTATCATTTATGGGTATTGATGGGGTCCCCCATGTCATTCCGGATGTGTGGCACTTTAGATTGGGAATCGAAGGGCCAGTTGTTCTTTACACCAATGTAATCTCATGTCAGTTGTCTGATATGTTTCCTGATGGAGTTGACCCTTGTTTTTTTGGCTGACATCCTATAGTGGTTAGTGCATACCCCAAGGTATTTTTGGATGCTTATTTTGGTTTACCTCCACAGATAGGGGTCTGGTTTACTATTGACCAAATATGTGGTACGATTCCCATTTCCATGCCATATTATCGAATGGAACCTACTGAGTTGGTGGAGCTTGAGGTACAACTTGAGTACGTCATGGTTGAATGGATTTATTCATCCAAGAATTTCACCATGGGAATCACCCTTCCTTTTTTATAAGACAAAATATGGGATCCATAGATATTATATCATCTGTCAGATGTCAAATTGTGTGACTATTATTAACAAATATCCATTGACTTGGATTTTTGACCTTTTGGGTTTCTTAATGGTGCATGTTTGTTCTAAAATATTGACTTAAGATTAAGGCCCCACCAGTTGAATTTCCTAGTAGAGAATAATCTCAAGAATATGTTCAAGAGGAGGTATGATCATTTTTAGTATCCAGTTTCTCTATTCGATCTGAATAATTCCCCAATGGTTTTTAGGGATTTTTTGAACTATATATTTCATTGTTTCTTAGACCCTTTTTTTATGTTCAATGATGATATTTTTGTGTAGTAAATGATAAATTAGGATCACATAGACCATTTGGATATCAATAATCGAAGCTTTAAATGACATCATCTTTATTCTATGATATCTAAATGCATGTTCTGGATCCAAGAAGTGAAATCTATAGGGAATGTGATATATGATGGGGGAATATTAGTGGATCCTAAAATGATATATGATGTTATGTAATGGGAGAATTCGGGAAATGTGTTTGATATATGAAGATTATTGGGTATGGATGGTGACTAAATATGAGTTTTTTTCTAGATTTGTACAATATCGCATACTTGATGACTGAATTAAATTAAAAGAGTTTAAATTTTAAGGGTAGAGAAAAATGTTAGAGATATCTTGATGATATAAAGATGATGTTGACTTTTGTACTGGTATTGATTATAATGAAACTAGTTTCAGGTTATGATGTTTTTAGGATGCTTCTGATATGGGGTTTGGATGTGTATTGATGTAGGGGAAACATGTGGGGCCCTATGGATGATTATAGTTATTCCCCCATTAGAATAAATAACCCACACATGATCTTGAGTTAGAAGTAGTTATGCATGCACTCAAAAGGTGTCATCACTATCTCTTTGGGTATATGTTTACAGTGTATTCAGATCATAAGATCCTAAAATATATTTTCACTCAAAGTGATATATATTTATGATATAGATTCTGGGTTGAGTATCTTCCAAATTTTTATTTTGATATTTCATACACTCTAGGGAATGGAAATGTGGTTTCCGATGAATTTATCATAAATTTACCAGAACATTATTTAAAGGAATCAATTGATAAGTGCTCCCAGATGAGTTTTCTTACTGAGATGATCCTGGTAGTGGAAAAGGCAGGTTGGAATGCGTTCTTGGAATTGACTAAAGATGAATCATCTTTTGATGAGCAAGTTTGGCTCAAGGAGGTGGAACAAACCAAGTTTTGGGTATTTAGTGAAAGCGTTTATGGTGGGAAGATCTCTAGTGACGGGCTCCACCCGTCACTTATTAAGTCTGATGCATTCCTCATATGAACAGGTTTAAACATATCATAAACCATAACATAATCGTATCACATAAAACATGTAAAAATGAAACATATGAAGATATAGTCTCATGTGGTATCAAGACAGATAATGTCGCAATGTATGAGGCCAACTTTACAAGGTTAGTGAGGTATGCTGTAGATTATATACGTAACCCAAGAAGTAAGATGGATTGTTTATTTGATGGGTTAAAACCATTTCTCCGTCGAGCATTAGTATCATAATCTTTCTCAACATATGAAGATATAGTCTCGTGTGGTATCAAGACAGATAAATAATTCTCTAAATCTTATGACAACAAAGTAAAACAAGGGAAGAAGAGAACGATGGAACAATAGAGAGATAAAGGAAAAAAGGGAATGAAGGATTTTCCATTATGCGATAATTGTGGGAAGAATCACCCCAGTTATTTCTTAAAAGGAATGAGACTTTGTTATAAATGTAGAGAAAAAGGTCACCAGGCTCGTGATTGCAAGGGAAAGAAAGAGGCTATCAATGTTGAATTCTACAATTGTAGAGAAATGGGGCGTTATGCAAATGAATTTCCTAAGAGTACGAAAACTTACCTCAGAAAAGGCCAATGGATCAAAGAAAATCTTATGTTGTTACTACATTTGAAGTGGAATAATTAATGTATTGGTGCTTTTGGACTCAAGGATTATATTCTGGTTATATGAATAATTTGATATATATTAGGATTATACTACAGTACTTGTTGTTTTCATTAAGCTTTTAATATGATGAAGGTAATCATATTTTTAGTATGTGACAACAATAGAAACATTACTTTTTTTGGGGAATCTGATGTTATAATTGATTTTGGAATTTAGAGACATTTTAGAGAAAGTCTGGATAGAGGTATTTTGGATAACTATAAAGGTTGGAATGGATTAAGCTGAACCTTGGATAGTATTGTTTAAGTTTAAAACATTTCTGAAGATTATTTTTGGAATATTATAATACTATAGTTTTAGGAAAAGGACAACCTGCAGGTTGGGGGATAACCTATTGCGTCGGAAAAAGCTGTAGGAATCGAACCCACAACCATAGTGAGACATTTCTTTATTACCTACCACTAGCCCACAAGAAGTCCCTAGTTATTAAAAAATAGTTTTCCTAATCTAAATGGAATGTGTAAATATTTGTAACCTTATAATATTAGGATAAATATAATATTTTTGAGTTTTATTATCTTTTTGAGTGAAAGATGAGTTTATGGTAGAAATTAGTTGAAGGTTGAAACTCTACTTGTCAAACATAAATATATATATACCTATCTCTTATTCTATGAATAAATTAATTCTTAAACTTTAGTAAAGGGATTTTAAAACAAAAAAATTTTCTATCCTAATACATTATGTCTTGTTGAACTGATAATATTTTAAATCAACATAGATTGAAGGTTTCGAGGCCCTAAATTTTACACTTGTTTATGATTGATGACCTCAATCACTCCCTACAAATATTTCTGTTTTTCCTCCAATTATATGTCTCTAATTGCCACTAATGTTCTCCTTACCGAGTTCATAATTTGGTGGTGAATTTTTCATTTCCCTTTCACTATTATTAAGGCTAAATTTTATTAACCTTATTTACGATGTGGGTTTTCCACAAAGGTATTTTCTATTTTCAACCTTTTATTTTCAAATAAAAATTTCAGATTGTGCGGAAGCAATTTATTGAAGTAGGGGAGAATGTAACACCCCGAGCTTCCACAATACGTTTCTCTTTCAACAATGGAATAGCTTGCATTGTACGTAAGTTCGAGATTCTAACACACCGCGACCAATCAAAATATCCATTATGAATCGTAATACCGACCTTTTGAAATTATATATATTTTATATTTCAAAACTAACTTCATTTTGGGATTCAGAATATCAAAATTAGCCTATGTTGAATTTTTGGTATTTTTCTGAGAACTTCCAATTTTTTATGAATAGTGAAAAATACTTAAAAAAACCTTTTTTTAATAAAAATAATTTAGAGTGATAAATTATACTATTGAGTGGTTGTAAAGTATAATTAGAATATATTTTTATCATTTTATCCAATGGTGGTCATTAGAAATAATTTCACTTTGAAATTGTACATAAACAATTGTCAATCTTTTGATATATATATTGTTTCTTAAAAACACACTATTTGTTGTGATAGCAGGAATTAATTATAAAATTATTTAATTAAACTAATATGTTTGGAATTTTGTAAAAATAGACATCATTTTTGAATTCGGAATATCAATTATAGCTTAGGGTGAAATTTTGGCATTGTTCTAAAAAACTTCAATTTTAGATGAATAGTGAAACCACTAAGTGATAGTTAAAAATTGATTTTTCATTTAAATGAAACATTACCACTTTTGTGATTTTATTTTCAAAAATCCGACATACATGGTTGTCATTAGGATGTAAAATGTGGTTTAGTGGGATTAAAATAATTTTTTGGTGAATAGTAACTTTTAAGTTTTATTAATCGCGATTAAAGGTAATTAGAGAAATTTAAGGTAAAAATGTTATTATAAAAATATTAAAATATCTTGACACTTGTCCTACCCTTATTTTAGGAGTCATGGCCGACCAATACAATCCATGGGTCAACTTGGGGACCCCATGGAGCCACTTGGGTAAGGAAATGACATTAATAACGTTTTATTTAAAGTAAAAATAAAATTGTCACAAACATGTGTTGTTTTACTAAAACTATTATTATTTGGGTTTATAAAAGTTAAATTATAGACTATAAATATTCATAGGAAATATAAAATTATTTCCTACATCATGTTAATTTTTTTATAATTTTTAGACATTAAATAAATTAAATTATTTATGACACCATGATGATGCAGCGATTACCTCATTAATTAATGATTTAAATAAAATGAAAATATAATGTAAAATCTAAGACTTACACTTGTCAAAAACCTATTGGATGAGTAGACTTCGAACCCTTATAACCTTATCCTCGAAATATAGAATTGTGGGACCTTTGAAATCCGAAAATCACTTCATAATAATATAACATTTAATGACTTACCAAGTGTGCCCCTCCTCTCCTCTTATTAAAGGCCCCCACCTCTAACACCTTATTCACACCATCAAGCCATTTGGCTCGGACAAACTCTGCCCAAATACTCTCTAAAATTCCCTATATATCTCCTAGAAGCCTCACTTTGGGCAGAATTCTTCCCAAGGTAGCCTTTCACTCAAATCAAAAAGAGTTACCCGATTTTAAGGTAATGTCATCTTTTATGTTATTTTGTTTTATTTTGATTCTCCAACCACTTAAAATCTTTTTATTACTTTCATTTGTAACCCAAATAGTATATAAAATATACTAGGATGTTATTATGAGATGGATTTTATTTACACTTACACACACCTCCGTCTAATGGTTAAAGAACATACTGTTTCCGTGTGTGGAGAATTACTGCCTCACGAAACGATGATTGTTATATCTTCTCCTACCACCTATCATGGGGGCCATTATGATGTAAATATATTTATTTATGATATATATTATATTTATTTCCTATCTATGCTTCTGTATTTTATATTTATATCATTCCTTTATGCTTTTCATGCTGTGCAAATGCGATAATTTCATTTGAGGAAGTGTGGACTACCGCCCCCTCAACTGATTTGACTCGTTCATGCAATAAATGGAATGTATATAGAATGAAATTAATGAACTTATGTGACCTATATAACATATATATATATATATATATATATCTCATTTTTGTAATTCAATTAATTATGAAATAGAAATGAAAGTAGCGTTCATGCATACGTACGGCTTACCGTCTCCATGAACGGTGCATTTCATTTCATACCTTTAAATGTTATGTAATATTATAAAGGCATATATATACTGGATATATATGATATATATGATATCTAAATCATGAATATAATTTTGTATGTAATGGATATTTTACCACATGAAGAACTTGTAATTATAAAAAGTTTATTTTTGACTCAAGTACCAAAGATCGACAAAACGATCGTTACTAACTTAAATAATTACATAATGTTCATAAAATGGTAATAAGTGATATAAAAGGGATAATTAACTTTAAAAAGTTTCTTAATCAAGTATAAATTAACTCTAGTTTATTATTCAGGAGATTAAAGAACGATCGAGTCAAGTCGGACACGAGGTAAGGGAATTTCTTAACCCAATTTTTGTTCTTTGGGTTAATCTCCTACTTTAAAATTATGTCATGATATTATTATGTTTTATCTTGTATTTGTACTTTCATTATGTGTAATTATAGTGAATACACATAATAGATCTATTTTATTTAAAAAATTATCTTTGTAAGGACTTCGTCTCAATCTTCTTTCATTGAGGCATATTTTGTTTTATAAACAAATTTCATTTATACGGTGTATAAACCCCTTTGACTTTTACGTTTATTCAAAATGAATATTTTTATATAAAACGTTTTACTAAACGAAAAAAGGAATGTTTTTCTTGTCATTCCTATGAAGCGACAATGACTTCTCCACCGCCGTGACCATTATTTGTGTTTCAGCTTCTTCTACAAGCCATAACATTCTTTTAAATGAAAAATAAATACCATGTTTTAATTTTATTTTATCTTGGTATTGAAAATGGTTTTGACAGTGTTTTTATTATATCAATTTGTTGTATTGATATCTTGTGATTGAAATGTGGAAATGTTATGTTTCCTTTATTAATGTTTTATGTGGTATGATTATGTTATGGTTTATGATATGTTTAAACCTGTTCATATGAGGAATGCATTGGACTTAATAAGTGACAAGTGGAACCCGCTATAGCTCCTCGATGCATCCGTAGGACTCATGAGACAAACTAGTGTCTTGGCATGAGGCCTTGACAAAATATTATTTGTAGTCTTGGCATGAGGCCTTGGATACGTTGTTATGATAGTCTGGCATTATGCATTCCATCATTATGAAAGTGGTTATTGATATTTCATGTGATTATTCGACCAGTAGAATATCCATGTGAATAAGTAAATGGCATTATCTCGTTTTACATTTACCATATTATGTTGAAGTTCAAGTTTAAAAGGCTTTTTTAGTTATACATTGCCTTAAATGTTTATGTTTATTTATGAAAGATTCCGCTATATTGTTATCCTTACTAAGCATCTGAGCTCACCCCCTTTCAATGTTTTAAATTTTCCAGGATGTGAAGAAGTATTTTATGAATGACCTGTAGGGATAGTTGGAAGGTGATATGAGTGTGGACTATGGATACCATGTTATTGTATTTTTTCACTTGAGGATATAATGTATCATTTATGAATGTATCTAGTGCTTCCAAGGATAATAAAATAATTGGTCTTTCAATACTTGATCTTTTGTGATCATGCCAATGTTACATAATAATGCACCGACTCTGGGTAACTGGGGTCGGGGCATTACAATATGGTTCTGGTTGGCATGGTCATAAGTCATGCTCAGAGATATTTCGACATGGTGGTGAAGCATGTTATTTTAACATGGTTATATGGTTATCATTTTCATTGTCGCAAGACATGCTCATTAATATTCCAAAATAGATCCAAAGTAGGATGTCTTAGTGTTTCATTAATAGTTAAATTAATTAATACACCTAGTTTTCACTTTTTTGTATAATCTTCTAATATGACTTGTTTCATTTAGACATATTGGTGTCAACCTGCTGAGTTTTAATCACATGCTATTTAGGATATTGTTTGGTACCTAACTAGATTATGTAAATTAAGGTTTGGAAAAGGTGAAAGGACATCACAGTTGATTGCTTATTTGTGGATGGAATATAGTTTGGAGAAGCGACCGACATAGGGTTTAGGACCGGGGTCATTGAGCTATTAATTTTAGTTTGGTAGCCTTTTTTCTTGAATTGTTCGAGAAAAAAAATAGTGACATTCCAACACATCATTACATCATTACATTATAATTTATTTGATCATTTATTTTAATTTTTTTGTCTTCCAATATCTATTTACATTGATTATTTCAATTCTATTATGATTTGTTTCAACTACTATAACACTTTATACCCTGGGGTATAGTCTCCCCATTATACATTTCGCACCCCCACTGCTAGTCGAAAGCCTCTAACATATGAGGAGGTTCTTTTGGGGCCTCACAGTGAACCCTTTTTGTCCATGTGATAGAGTTTTAGATCGAGGTATGTTACAAAACATGTTTATGGATTTGAGGGGTTCTTCCCAAGTTTGGAGGGTGCATAGGGTGGCTTGGGGGTTTGTTCTTAAACCTACTATTTTTACTATCTTATGGGGATTTAAATTCTGGGTATAGGGGTTACATAACATGTAATATTTTCCTAAAATGTCCCCTGAAATAGGTTTAGGGAATGAAAGTATTACACACCATTTACATGGTTTACATCATGTAATGAAAAAAATTGAGGTTTTAAATAAAATGTGATATGTTTTATAGCGATTCCCAACTTTGAGGGTTATAGAATGTGTAATGGGATTACACACTAGATAAATTTCACGAGTTGGGGTTTTTATGTTGGTTCATGGATGATTTCTAGTCCATTCCACCTAAAACCCTCTATCTCTCGACCTAGAGCTCATCCTAGGAAATTTTGGAGATCCCTTCCCATTCCAGATTATTTCGTTCAGTGGTTGATCACCATGGTTACTGAGGCAGGCCTCTCTGATTAAGAATTACTTATAGTTCTTCCTTTTTTGGTTGTTTCAATAACATTTTCTATATTTATGCTTTATATTTTGGGTTTCCTAGTGCTTCATATCAATCCCTTTCAGTTTTTTTCCTTGACATGCCTTTTGAGGGTTGTTCTAAAGGTTTCCAATCACTTATGTTAATGGAAGATAGATTTATACCAATTTGCAGTTGGTGTTTCTATAAAGAGAGTTAATGTATTGAATTAATTACCATTATTAGAAAATTAATATAGGTTATTAATTGATTTGAACTAATATGTGATTTTAAAGTTTTTATTGGAAATTAAAATGTTTATAAAGGGTTTTTTTTTAAAATTTATGGAATGTTTTTGAAATTGGGTTTAAAATAATTAAGGGGACTGTATTGGATTTGAAAATGTTTTATGAAATTATGAGCATGGTTTGGAATATAATTTTTACAATTGACACATTCGTAACCTTGGGTGCATTGTAAAAGATACAAGGGTAGCCTTAGTGTGTGTGACACCATTTGGAGGTAACCATTTTGGATGTCAATAGAATGAAATAGGACCCAATATTGGTAGGTACCTACATTATTAAACTTTACAATATTGAGTGTATAGTACAAATTTTAAAATAATCTAGGTCCCAATATGAGGTTTTTTTCATTTATTGTTGTTTGTCACATTATTTTTATATTGTGGATTATTGCTAATATGTTTTTATATGAGTTTTTATCACCTGGTTTCACTTGATTTTTTTGATGGATATGGGTTTACTTTATTACCTCAAGATACATGGATTTTATTTATTATTATATCAATTATACTTGTCAAATTTAAAGCATGATAATATAAAATGATTTTATGAAAAACAAAGGGAAATTGAATTTCAAATGAATTTGATTTATAAAAATTATTTGTAATTTTTTTTAAAATATGGAGCTATTGAGCTCTTAAAATTAAACCATATATAGAATCTATGGTGGTATAATACTGTGATCTATTCACACACCCTACCTTTTCCTTAGTATGGTTTTAGTTATTTTGTTGCAGGATACTTGTAAAGGGAATGGAATCTTGTCGCATATCGACTTCTCCTTTGGACTTTTCCTTTGGTTTGTGTTTGTTTAGAGGTTACTATTTGTCACATATAGACTTATTGGTCATTATTTATTTATACTTTATTGTTTAAATAATCTTTAATTGATTTTATGGATATGGTTTTATATATTTCTTCCACATATTACTCTTTTTTATGTATAGTTATTTTATATACTAGAATTTTTTTTATTTATAGATTTACCTTACCATGTAATTATTAGCTAAAGTGTGAGATTTAGTGTACCCAAGTTATTATATTACAATTTGGTTCTTGAGGGAAGAATGATCTTCAAGTGTTTTAACACTGATTGAGTTTGGTTTTGTGTCTTGGGTTGGCAGAAGTAAGGACCGTCGAAATTTGGATAGTAAGTGTGGAAAGGTGTCCGGACCGGCTCATTTCCGTGACTGAAATTGAGTTACCATGGGTGGTCAAGTAATTTTATTAGGTTTGAGTCTTGGAGTTTGCGGTCATTTGAATGAAATATATGGTAATTTTATTTAAATGGATATATTCATTCGTTCTGTGTTGGATTTTATTAATAGATTCTTTAACTAATTTAAATCGTTATTTATGAAATCCTTGATTTAAATTCTGAAGTTGGTCTAATGAATTTTGGAATGTTCTCATAATCTAATTGGTTATTTCTCTATGTTTATTAGACAATTAATCCAAGAATATCTCTTCAAAATCCAAATAAGAAGCTATGATATAGGTTCCACAAGTGGATACCCTAATGGAGACTTCATTAGTAAGATCTATAATCTAAACTATTTAGACTATGTGACAAGTTATTTGAAGGAAAGGAATATGTGTGGTGGATCATTGCTTTGAGTTCACTATATAGAATCCACCCACCATCCACAGTGATAAAGTAATATAATAATTACAAGATTGGCATGTGCGTATTTATTAGATATGCAATTTTTTATTCCTATTGAATACTTGAAGGTGGGTTTTGTTGTCTATGTTATCGAGGGACTAGGAAGGATATGTTGGGAATCTACAGCGAAAGCTAAGATTCATGGGGACCTTACTAGGGCTTATTTCAAAGAAATATCTAATCACCATTTTACCCTGATACATAACATGTGGAATAGACATAAGAGTTTCTATCCTTGGAGAAGGGGAGCATATCATTCTAGAGAATTCTACTCCTTTTGCGGAGCATGTGCTTCTCCCACTCGAGCTTACCACTATTGGGTACCTAAAGGCTCAATGGTTTGATTCAGGAACGAGACTATATAGTAGGTTTATGTAGATTCTTATGTGAATTATAAAATTTTTGGAGATAGTTAGAAATTAATCTTATGATAATGAATACATAGTTGGGAAGGTAGGTTTGGGTGGAGCTTTAGTAGATGCAGTTGTTAACTATGGTGTACCTTAGGGAGAAAAAATGAAACATAATGGTGATTGATTCTCTATGTGGATAGTTTCAATGGATTCATGAGGATATTTTTTTTCTATTATTGTGGGCAGTCTGTTCATACTAGATTTAGCTGTATGGAGGATTCTTGAGATTTTCTTCATTGTAGATTATCTAGACATCTGAAGCATTTATGTGAAAGGATGTTATTGAGAAATATGGTAGGATCCACTCACACCGAGGGTTCATAGGTTCATACTGATGCATCAAAGGGTGGTGGGTCCTATCATCAGGAAAAGGGGGATGCTCCTATGGTTAGGACTAGATGTATTTATGAGACATAGTATGCTCAAGATGAATCTAAAGCAGGTCCAACTACTGTTAGAGGTATGGAGTTTATTTTATCTTATATAGTGCTATATTAGTTTTACATTGGAAATAATAATTATTTTATATCATCCACACTAGTTGATGTGTTGGGATTACTTTCAAAAATTATGTTTTATTTGTCAGATATTTCTAGGCCTTTGGGAAATAGGCTTAAACAAGGTTTCAAGTGTCCCACTTGTGGGGTGATGATAGCCGAATTTACGATAAAATAGGACTTCTTGGTGCTTGTTCATGACATATTTTACATGATTATTGGAATTAATTGGATGGTCAGTGTTATGACCTAGATAGATAGTTATCATTTATGGGTATTGATGGGGTCCCCCATGTCATTCCGGATGTGTGGCACTTTAGATTGGGAATCGAAGGTCCAGTTGTTCTTTACACCAATGTAATCTCATGTCAGTTGTCTGATATGTTTCCTGATGTAGTTGACCCTTGTTTTGCTGGCTGACATCCTATAGTGGTTAGTGCATACCCCAAGGTATTTTTGGATGCTTATTTTGGTTTACCTCCACAGGTAGGGGTCTGGTTTACTATTGACCAAATATGTGGTACGATGCCCATTTCCATGCCATATTATCGAATGGAACCTACTGAGTTGGTGGAGCTTGAGGTACAACTTGAGTACGTCATGGTTGAATGGATTTATTCATCCAAGAATTTCACCATGGGAATCACCCTTCCTTTTTTATAAGACAAAATATGGGATCCATAGATATTATATCATCTGTCAGATGTCAAATTGTGTGACTATTATTAACAAATATCCATTGACTTGGATTTTTGACCTTTTGGGTAGTTTAATGGTGCATGTTTGTTCTAAAATATTGACTTAAGGTTAAGGACCCACCAGTTGAATTTCTTAGTAGAGAATAATCTCAAGAATGTGTTCAAGAGGAGGTATGATCATTTTTAGTATCCAGTTTCTCTATTCGATCTGAATAATTCCCCAATGGTTTTTAGGGATTTTTTGAACTATATATTTCATTGTTTCTTAGACCCTTTTTTTTATGTTCAATGATGATATTTTTGTGTAGTAAATGATAAATTAGGATCACATAGACCATTTAGATATCAATAATCAAAGCTTTAAATAACATCATCTTTATGCTATGATATCTAAATGCATGTTCTGGATCCAAGAAGTGAAATTTATAGGGAATGTGATATATGATGGGGGAATATTAGTGGATCCTAAAATGATATATGATGTTATGTAATGGGAGAAGCCGGGAAATGTGTTTGATATATGAAGATTATTGGGTATGGATGGTGACTAAATATGAGTTTTTTTTCTAGATTTGTACAATATCGCATACTTGATGACTGAATTAAATTAAAAGAGTTTAAATTTTGAGGGGAGAAAAAAATGTTAGAGATATCTTGAGGATATAAAGATGATGTTGACTTTTGTACTGGTATTGATTCTTCTGAAACTAGTTTCAGGTTATGATGTTTTTTAGGAAGCTTCTGATATGGGGTTTGGATGTGTATTGATGTAGGGGAAACATGTGGGGCCCTATGGATGATTATAGTTATTCCCCCATTAGAATAAATAACCCACACATGATCTTGAGTTAGAAGTAGTTATGCATGCACTCAAAAGGTGTCATCACTATCTCTTTGGGTATATGTTTATAGTGTATTCAGATCATAAGATCCTAAAATATATTTTCACTCAAAGTGATATATATTTATGATATAGATTCTGGGTTGAGTATCTTCCAAATTTTTATTTTGATATTTCGTACACTCTAGGGAATGGAAATGTGGTTTCCGATGAATTTATCATAAAATTACCAGAACATTATTTAAAGGAATCAATTGATAAGTGCTCCCAGATGAGTTTTCTTACTAAGATGATCCTGGTAGTGGAAAAGGTAGGTTGGAATGCTTTCTTGGAATTGACGAAAGATGAATCATCTTTTGATGAGCAAGTTTGGCTCAAGGAGGTGGAACAAACCAAGTTTTGGGTATTTAGTGAAAGCGTTTATGGTGGGAAGATCTCTAGTGAGTGGTCTAAGTCACCCAATGATAGTTTATTCTTCTATATTAGGTTTTTGTTTGGTTTTCCATAATAAAATAGTTTTTAAAAAGTGTACACTAGTATTTTTTTCCATGCACCGTAGGGATACAAAGGTTTTTCATTACATGAGATATATGTATTGGTGATAGGGTATTAGGTGGTTTATTGTGTATTTTTTATCACATTTTCTTACTTGATAGTGAATTACGGAGAAATTGTAGAGACCTACTAGTTTTTTGTAGCCCTTACCTGTAACAACCGAAAGTATATCAATGGAAAATTCACTTCTTATATTTATGTCATAAAAAAACTAAATAATGAACTACTAAGTGATAAGTGACCTTTAAACATAATTTTGTCACCCCTATGTTTGGAATTTTAAAAATCCAACATACACGGTTGTGTTCAAGATAGTTTTTGGAGTCTAATGAAATAAAAATAATTTTTGGTGAATAGTAACCTACCCTTATGAATAGTAACCTACCCTTATGAATAGTAATATGAACCTTATAGTAAATAAGATTAAAATTACCTATGAATAATAAAATAATATTTAGACATCATAGAAAGTGATAATTTGACCTTAGTAAACGTTTTTGGTATTTTATAAAGTCAAAATAATTAATTATAATTAATTAATTAATTTAAAAGAATATTTATTTCCCTGAAATGTATTCATAAAGTACTGAATCAATATATAATAGTTTTTAGATAATTTTATAAGACCCTACGTAATTTATGAAAGAACTACAAAATCTGTTTTAATCTTAAAAACTGTTTTTTATGTAAATTATGATTTTAGTTAAACATTAAATTAATAATATTTAGAAAATTATTTTTTAAAAATGGAAATCATTTTTGGATTCTACACGTCGAAAAATAGTAGGGGTAAATTTTTGGGTTTATTCTGAAATACTTCAATTTTCGGGTGAATAGTAAAAAAATACAGTGTTTCGCATAATCAGTGTACACTACATTGCATCATTAAAGATTTAATGATGACATAAACATTCTAGAGAATTAGTTTCGGCAAAATTATTTTTAAATTTCATAAATTGTTCCTTTAAATACAGTAAATCCAATTCTCAAACCTAAAAAGAACTTTCTAATGCCTAAAGTCAAAAGGTGATTTCTTAAAGTGTCTTTTTCTCTTCCTTTCACTTTCCTTTTAATAAATTAATGAATTCGAATTATAAAGAAGAGTTCAATCCTAAAAAGAATTATATTATATTTATATATGATTTAGGATGTCAAAAAACTACTATTACATGTCTAACTCTTGATATATTATTTTATTTAATATTTTATGCCAAAAACACCTCCCTCCTCATGTATAAATAAGCCCTCCCCCTTCTCTTGCCAAAACACACCTCTCAAGCTTCAAGCATTATCTAAGCTCTGGCCAATCATCTCCCCTAGACCCTACCCCACGTCCAAGAGCTTCTGGTCTCATCAAAAGACTAAGCTTAGGCCCTTAAGGAGGTTCTCAAGTGAAGGATTCAAGAGGTAATTTTCCTCCCTCTTCTCATTTAATTTCCTTTCAAGTTCAGGTTTTGTTCTTGATCTCTCCCTACCTATATTCATCCATATTGTTTTGTAAATATATTATTATATATATATATATTTTAATATTATGATTCTAATGGTATATTATATCACCCCACACCCTTTCCCTCTTCCTTTTATTTTATTAAAGAGAACGTTGTTCATGAGGTGTTAGATTTATCACCTTCAAAAACAACTTGTTCTCTTCTTCCATTTCTACCTGCAGATCTGGTCATGAAACCATTTTTATGGTTGAACCAGAATATGTTATATGTATTTTGTTCTATTTTATGTTCTGGAAATAACCTATGGCCATATTACTAAGTGAAAAGTTAAAACAAGTTTGTTTTGATAAAAAAACCGCCCAAATTTACCCAAATAACCATCATTAAAATCTTATCTAATTATTCTTCCACATGGATATAATATAACTCATCATAAAATCATTCAATCTTCTGTAATAACATAAATAACTTCTAATATCAGTTATGGATGTTTACCCATGATCTACCCAAACATCAATTTAAGAATACAAGTGGACCGCTCAAGAAAACCATAAAAACCGAACATCCTCGAACAACGTTTTTTAAAAACTATAAGTCATCCAAAGGTACATAATATGACATAAGGAAACCAGAATTAACACTATTAATGTATAAAAGGTTCTGTAATTTATAATTAATTAATATAATGTCTTTATACAGGATATTAAAGAGAAGAAGGCATTCGAGTACAAGGTAAGGGGAAATCTCGAACCCAATTTTCTTCCTTCGGGTTCTCCCTCTTTCACTCCATTTTTGATATGGTTACTCCTCAAAGATCATTTTTTCATCATTTACTTTACTTTTCTGGGATATAAATGTTTGTCACTGGTTTTTATGTCCATCAAAATGTTTTCCAAAATAACTCTTCTTTCAATATCTCATCTTTTACCTCTCATTCAAGGTTGATGGTTCTTGTATCAAGTATGTTGTTCCCTCTTTCTTTTGGGAATCCAAAGCTTATGAATGTGTTATTATGAGATGAAACCCTTTCCTTTCCATTGGTTATTTATGTACATGTTTGATATGTGTCCTATGTGGTAAGCATGATAATGATAATGTTATGATGTGACAAGTGCGCCCGGAATTATATAGCGCAATATGAATGATTAAATGTGACGGGTGCGCCCAGAATTATATAGCGCTCTAATGCATTGGGTAAAGTGATGAATCTCATGAGTAAATGTGAAATAATGTTTTGAACATGATTATATCTTTTTTTACAAGTATGTGTGGTTGTTAACCACTAAGACATGATGTTTCATTTTTTATGCATTTCCACATTTCAAGTCTATTATTTATGCTCCTCTCATGTTCACAATTCTTTGCCTATGTCCCGATTATGATCACCCCATGATATATTGTTCTTATCTATCCTCTTACTGGGCTTCTATCTCACCCCTTTTGATGTAATAGTAATGTAAGAAAATGGCTGGGATTCTATAGTTGGTATCAGAGGAAAGGTTTAGTTAATTTGGGAATTAGGAGTAGTAAACCCCAGAGAAAACCACTAGCATAAGAATAAGTAAAAATATGTACACAAGAATATTTACCTAGGGATCCCATATGTTATGTTTTTGGTATAATTTTTTTAAATGAATAAGTTATTCATGACTTGTTAACTTAGGTTTTGTTCTAACCTTTTCTATTTTAGAAAATGGTGGGAACCAGGAGAAATCAGGCCAACAACTCTTGTGAAGGCCAATGCAACGATTTCCCGAACGACATCCCTAATGACTTTGGAGGTGGAGTTCAAAACTTCATGGCGATTCTTACCCAAATATCTCAGGTTATGAATAATAACCATAATAATGGGGAACATCCTCCTTCACCAAAGAGGGAGCAACTAGCTATCGAATGTTTTATGCGGCAACGACCACCGACGTTTTGTGGGTCTTCCGATCCACTAGTTGCAGAGCAGTGGGTCAACTCCATGGAGAAGATCTTTTCTGTTCTTCACTATTCCGAGATGGAGAGGGTGACTCTAGACGTTTATCGTCTAGATGGAGAAGCTGATCAATGGTGGGTTTGATTAAGAACACCAAGCCAAGGGAAGAAATTGAAGAGATGGAATGGGAAGACTTTAAGATAATGTTTCTTAATAAGTACTTCCCACGAACTATTCGCACGAAGATGGAGAGAGAATTCATAGAGCTCAAGCAAAAAGAAAGAGAATCTGTTACAACCTATGAAGCAAATTTCACAAGGCTCGCAAGGTATGTTTCGGGTTTTGTTATCAACAATGATAGAAAAATTGATCGATTCTTTAGTGGATTAAAACAACATCTTCAAAAGGCTCTTGCAATCTCAGACTTTGGGAGTTATGAAGAAGTTGTTCAGTGTTCTCTCAAAGTGGAGATGGAGTTTGGAGAATGGTCCCATGGCTATGGTGATAAGAAAAGAAAGATGGAGTTTCAAGCTGGTGGATCTAGTGACAATGGTGGGAAGAAAAATCAATGTCCCACATGCCAAAAATGTGGGAAGTTGCACCATGGGAACTGCCTCAAAGGTACGTAGAAATGATTTAAGTGTGGGAAGGAAGGACACCAAGATCACGAGTGTCGAAAAGACATGAAAAGGAAGGATAATGTAGCCGATGAGATGAGAGAACCACTCGTGGTTCAATGCAACAACTGTAGGGAGCTAGGGCACTATTCAAACCAGTGCACTAAACCTCGAGCTCTCGAGGGTAATCAGTGCCAACAACCACAAAAGCCAAAGGAACAAGGGAAGGCTTATGCCATCACTGCTGCAGAGGTAGAACATGATAATGACGTCGTACAAGGTACACTTTCTATTCACTCAAGAATGGAAAATGTTTTATTTGATTCTGGTTCTACACATTCCTTTATATCTTGCAAGTTTTCTAGAACTATAGAATCGAAGCCCCAAAACCTTGAAGTAGAGATATTTATAAAAACACAAAGTGGTGCAATCATTGCAACCCAAGTGTTTGACTCTTCTCCTATTGATGTATGTGGGAAGATTCTTCCGGCAAATCTCGTAATACTTCCCTTGGTGGAATTCGACGCAATAATGGGAATGGATTGGCTCTTGTTATATAGAGCACATATCAACTGTAGGGAAAAGGAAATATATTTTCATATTCCAAACCATCCCATGCTCCTCTAAAAATGGAAGGAAGATCATGAATATCCTCTGAAAAATCCTTCAATGGTGTGGGTGTTGATTCCATATTAAGAAGCATACCTCGCCCAAATGGTTGAGTCGGAGGAAAGTGCTAACCTTGAGGAAATTCCCATCGTGAGGGAATACAGTGATGTATTTCCCGAAGAGTTACCTGGAATTCCCCCGGATCGTGAGGTAGAGTTCTCAATTGAACTCATACCCGGAGCTACTCTTATATCGAAGTTCCCCTATAGGATGGCTCCTATCGAACTGGAGGAGTTAAAGAAGCAGCTGCAAGAGCATCTGGACAAAGGCTTCATACGCCCTAGTGCATCACCTTGGGGTGAACCAGTGCTCTTTGTAAAGAAGAATGATGGAACCATGTGGCAGTGTATCGATTATCGGGAAGTCAACAAGATCACCATAAAGAACAAGTATCCTCTTCTATGGATTGATGACTTGTTCTAACAGTTAAGAGGAGCTCAATACTTCTCAAAGGTGGATATTCGTTCTGGATATCATCATGTAATGGTGAAGAAGGAAGATATTCAGAAGACTGCCTTCCGTACAAGGTATGGGCACTGTGAGTTTTTGGTGATGCCCTTCGGACTTACTAATGCCCCTGCAATCTTCATTGATTTGATGAATAGAGTCATTAGAAATTACCTCGACAAATTTGTGGTAGTGTTTATTGATGATATTCTCATCTACTCCAAGAGAAAGGAGGAACATGAAGAACATCTAAGACTTGTGTTGGAGACATTGATAAAGGAGAAGTTGTACACCAAGTTCAGCAAGTATGACTTTTGGTTGAATTAAGTCACATTCTGGGGACATGTGATCACAAGCGAGGGAATTTCTGTGGACCCTTCAAAGACAAAGGTGATTGAGGAATAGAACAGACCCTCTAGTGTTACAGAAATCCGTAGTTTTCTTGGATTAGCTGGGTACTATCGATGTTTTGTGAGAAACTTCTCACGATTGTCAAGCCCGCTAACTAAGTTAACAAGGAATGGGGTAAAGTATGTATGATTGGAAGAATGTGAGGGAAGCTTCAAGGTACTAAAGAGAAGGTTGATCACTGCACCTGTACTCACACTACCAAAAAGTGGAGAAAGTTTTGTGATATACAGTGATGCATCAAAGAAAGGCCTGGGTTGTGTACTAATGCAACATGATAATGTGATGTCTTACGCCTCACGACAGTTGAAGATCCATGAGCAGAACTACCTGACGCATGATCTAGAGCTGGCAGCCGTGATTTTTGCTTTGAAAATCTGGCAGCACTACCTTCATGGAGAAAAGTGTGACATATACACCGACCACAAGAGCCTAAAGTATATATTCACACAAAAGGAGCTCAAAATGCATCAAAGGAGATGGTTAGAGCTAATCAAGTATTATTATTGCTCTATTCACTATCATCCTGGGAAGGCGAATAAGGTAGCTGATGCTTTAAGTAGAAAAGAACCTGCTACTCTATCCATGTTGAGGATTGAGAAAGACCCTTTCTTCTTGGATATGCAAAGAATGGATTTGGAAATCATAAGGGAAGGGGATTCATCCTACCTTTACCAAATGATTGCGCAACCATCCATCCAAGAGAAGATTAAGGAAGCACAAAGGGATGATGTGGAGATACAAAAGAGGGTGAATGTAGTAAAGGAAGGGAAGCTGCAAGAGTTCTATATCGACGATGATGGTGTGATTCGGTTTGGAACGTGACTTTTTGTGCCTTAATTAACCGGGATAAAGAAGGATCTATTGGATAATGAACATAGCTCAACTTTCTCTATCCATCCTGGAAGTACCAAGATGTATCGTGATCTCCAAGAGCACTTCTGGTGGGATATCATGAAGAAAGAGATTGCAGAATATATATCAAGGTGCTTGGTATGTCCGCAAGTTAAAGATGAGTGGAAAAAGTACAAAGGTATGATGCATCCATTGCCTATACCCATGTGGAAATGGGAAAATGTTACTATGGACTTTGTCACGGGTCTCCCGAAGACATCAAAGGGAAATAATGCGATATGGGTTGTGGTTGATCGACTCACCAAGACTGCCCATTTTATCGCTATTCGGGAGGACCTGTCACTTGAACAACTTGCAAGGTTATATGTGAAGTAAGTAGTGAGATTGCACGGTGTTCCACTCTCGATTGTCTCTAACCGTGATCCAAGGTTCAAATCTATGTTCTGGAGGAGCCTTCAACATGCTTTGAGTACTGAATTAAATTTCAGCATGGCCTATCACCCCCAAACTGATGGCCAGTCTGAAAAGACTATTTAGACACTTGAAGATATGTTAAGAGCCTACTCTCTTGAATTAAAAGGTGGTTGGGATCAGCATCTCCCATTGGTTGAGTTATCATACAAAAATAGCTTCCACTCGAGTATTCAGATGGCTCCGTATGAAGCTCTTTATGGGAAGCGATGTAGAACTCCAACTTGTTGAGATGAAGTTGGAGAATGAAAGCTACTTGGTCCCGATCTTGTTCAAGAGATGACAGAGAAGGCTCAAGTCATCCAGAAACACATCAAATCTACTCAAAGTTGGAAAAAGAGCTATGCTGACAACCGTCGAAGGGACTTGGAGTTCGACGTTGGAGATAAAGTCTTCCTTCGAATATCTCCATGGAAGAGAGTCATGAGATTCGGGAAGAAAGGGAAGCTAAGCCCAAGGTACATTGGCCCCTTTGAGATCCTTGACCATATAGGAGACGTGGCCGATCGTCTGGCACTTCCACCGAATATGGCTCAAGTTCATGATGTGTTTCACGTATCACTACCGAGGAAGTACATACCAGACCCCTCACATGTACTAAACTCAGAGGTGGTACAACTGAAAGATGATCTCTCCTATGAGGAGCAGCCTGTAAAAAATTTGGACTGAAGTGATAAGGTTCTACGCAACAAGACAACCCGCCTTGTCAAAGTATTGTGGAGGAACCATAAGTTTGAGGAAGCAACATGGGAACCAGAAGAGGCAATGAAGGGGAAGTACCCTCACCTGTTTGTGTAAAGTGAAATTTCAGGGGAGAATTTTCTTAAGGGGGGAAGAATGTAACAACCCAAAGTATTTCAATGTAAAATTAACTTCTTATATTTATGTCATAAAAACACTAAATAATGAACTACTAAGTGATAAGTGACCTTTAAACATAATTTTATCACCCCAATGTTTGGAATTTTAAAAATCCAACATACACAGTTCTGTTCAACATAGTTTTTGGAGTCTAATGAAACAAAAATAATTTTTGGTTAATAGTAACATACCCTTATGAATAGTAACCTACCCTTATGAATTGTAATACGAACCTTATAGTAAATAAGAGTAACATTACCTATGAATAATAAAATAATATTTAGACATCATAGAAAGTGATAATTTGACCTTAGTAAACGTTTTTGGTATTTTATAAAGTCAAAATAATTAATTATAATTAATTAATTAATTTAAAAGAATATTTATTTCCCTGAAATGTATTCATAAAGTACTGAATCAATTTCTAATAGTTTTTAGATAATTTTATAAGACCCTACGTAATTTATGAAAGAACTACAAAATCATTTTTAATCTTAAAAACAGTTTTTTAAGTAAATTATGATTTTAGTTAAACATTAAATTAATAATATTTAGAAAATTATTTTTTTAAAATGGACATCATTTTTGGATTCTACACGTCGAAAAATGGTAGGGGAAATTTTTTGGGTTTATTCTGAAATACTTCATTTTTCGGGTGAATAGTAAAAAATACAGTTTTTCGCATAATCGGTGTACACTAAATTGCATCATTAATGATTTAATGATAACATAAACATTCTAGAGCATTAGTTTCGGCCAAATTATTTTTAAATTTCATAAATTGTTCCTTTAAATACAATAAATCCAATTCTCAAACCTAAAAAGAACTTTCCAAAACCTAAAGTCAAAAGGTGATTTCTTAAAGTGTCTTTTCTCTTCCTTTCACTTTCCTTTTAATAAATTAATGAATTAGAATTATAAAGAAGAGTAAAAGCCTAAAACGAATTATATTATATTGATATATGATTTAGGATGTCCAAAAACTACTATTACATGTCTAACTCTTGATATATTATTTTACTTAATATTTTATGCCAAAAACACCTCCCTCCTCATGTATAAATAAGCCCTCCCCATCCTCTTGCCAAACCACACCTCTCAATCTTCAATAATTGTCTAAGCTCTGCCCAATAATCTACCCTAGACCCTTCCCCACGTCCAAGAGCTTCTGGTCTCATCAAAAGACCAAGCTTAGGCCCTTAAGGAGGTTCTCAATTGAAGGATTCACGAGGTAATTTTCCTCCCTCTTCTCCTTTAATTTCCTTTCAAGTTCAAGTTTCTTTCTTGATCTCTCCCTACCTATCTTCATCCATATTGTTTTGTAAATCCAGTATTATATATATACTGTAATAATATGATTCTAATGGTATATTATATCACCCAACACCATTTCCCTCTTCCTTTTATTTTATTAAAGAGAATGTTGTTCATGAGGTGTTAAATTTATCACCTCCAAAAACGACATGTTCTCTTCTTCCATTTCTACCTTCAGATCTGGTCATGAAAACATTTTTATGGTTGAACCAAAATATGTTAAATGTATTATGTTCTATTTTATGTTCTTGAAATAACCTATGGCCATATTACTTAGTGAAAAGTTAAAACAAGTTTGTTGTGATCCAAAAACCGCCCAAATTTACCCAAATAACCATCATTAAAATCATATCTAATTATTCTTCCACATGGATATAATATAACTCATCATAAAATCATTCAAGATTATGTAAGAAAATAAATAACATGTAATATCAATTCTGTATTTTTACCCATGATCTACCCAAACATCAATTTAAGAATACAAGTGGACCGCTCAAGAAAACCATAAAAAATGAACATCCTCGAACAACGTTTTTAAACTCTATAAGTCATACAAAGGTACATAATATGACATAAGGAAACCATAATTAACACTATTAATGTATAAAAGGTTATGGAATTTTTAATTAATGAATATAATGTCTTTATATAGGATATTAAAGAGAAGGAGGCATTCAAGTACAAGGTAAGGGGAAATCTCAAACCCAATTTTCTTCCTCCGGGTTCTCTCTCTTTCACTCCATTTTTGATATGGTTACTCCTCAAAGATCATTTTTTCATCATTTAATTTACTTTTCTAGGATATACATGTTTGTCACTGTTTTTATGTCCATAAAAATGTTTTCCAAAAGAACTCTTCTTTCAAGATCTCACCTTTTACCTCTCATTCAAGGTTGATGGTTCTTGTATCAAGTATGTTCTTCCCTCTTTCTTTTGGGAATCCAAAGCTTATGAGTGTGTTATTATGAGATTAAACCCATTCCTTTCCATGGGTTATTTATGTACATGTTTGATATGTGTCCTATGTGTCAATCATGATAATGATAATGTTATGATGTGACGGGTGCTCCCGGAATTATATAGCGCAATATGAATGTTTAAATGTGACGGGTGCGCCCGAAATTATATAACGCTCCAATGCATTGTGTAAAGTGATGAATCTCATGAGTAAATGTGAGATTATGTGTGAACATGATGCTAGATTTGTTCATAAGTATGTGTGGTAGTTAACCTCTAAGACATGATGTTTCATTTTTTATGCATTTCCACATTTCAAGTCTATTATTTATGCTCCTCTCATGTTCACGATTCTTTGCCTACGTCATGATTATGCTCACCCCATGATATATTGTTCTTATATATCCTCTTACTGGGCTTCTATATCACCCCTTTTGATGTAATAGTAATGTAAGAAAATGGCTGGGATGCTATATTACCCATTATAGGATGAAAGTGGGATGATAATTACATTAATTTAATCATTTTTTTTCCATGGAATCCTAGTTGGAAGGAATTTATTTTGGTGATCATTGATAAACTACTGAATTAGGTTCATTTTCTCTCTATTAAGGTGGTGATTAAAGTGGAACAATGTGAGGAATTTTATGTCTGAGATCTTTTGATAATTCATGGGGTTTCCTCTACCTTTGTATCTAACAGGGACCCAAGGACCATGTCCAGGTTCTAGAATGGATTCTACGAGTTGATATATTCCCAGATTAGATTAGTCATGACCTATCATCGATAGATAGATGGACAGACAGAGAGGACTATCCAGGATTTTGAGGATATGCTTTACACTTTGGAGCATCATTTTTGTGGATCTGGGGAATATATTCGTCCTATTATTTAGTTTTCCAATAAAAATATCTATCAATCATTTATTAGGGTGTAAAAGTTTATGGATTTTTATGGATGGCAATTTATATCTCCCATATGTTAGGATGGGATGAGAGAGTGGTCTCTAGTTGGACTGAGTCTCATTTAGGAGACAACTATAATGGTGCAGTTGATCCAAAGTGGGTTGATCATGAAATAGAGTCATTCAAAATCTTATGAAAGCCATCATCATTACACGCAAGAGTTTTAGGTTGGTGATGTGTATTTTATTTGTGTTTCAGATCACCGGGGACATCAGTGTATGGGTATTTAGGTAATGTTGGCTTGGAGTTTTGTGGGGCCCTTTGAGATCCTTGGATGACTGTGAAAGGTGGAATATTGGTTGGACATTCCATTTGGAATGGATTATATCCATGACATGTTTGATGTCTTTTAGATATGGAGGTATATACTAGATCCTTCACATGTTATTGGATGGGAGGATGATGATCTTGAAAATTAAACCACTTGGTTTTAGAAACCAGTTCAGATTATAGATCATTGAGATAATGTATTTCATTTTAAAATGAATCATCAAGTAAATCTTTTGTTGCAGTGTGGATGGGATATCCATGATATATGGGAGAGGGAATTGTTGGTGATACAGTAGTGGCCATCACATTTTTTTTTGAGTCTAGGAATTTTAGGGATTTCTTAGAGTAGAAAGTATTTATGGTGGGGAGATTATAACACCCTCTTACACTTTTCCAGTATTCCCTTGTTTATGATTTGTTTATCATCCTTATTTAGGTGAATTTGTGGAATTATTAAGGATATATATCCTTTACTGGAAAAAATGAACCAAATTTCTAGGATGTGTGTTTATTTTCATTAGTAGAGTCCTGATATAATCATGTTTATTGATTTTAGGGGGTTTCCCATGTTTGGAGGATGTCTTGGGTGCCTTGGATTTTTTTGAGTGAAAATAAAATATTTCTACTATCTGTTTAGGGCTTGTATACTATGTAAGTGGGTTACACAACATGTAATGTTCCCCAAGAAGATTAAATGAATATTATTTAGGGTGTGAAAGGTTTACATATTGTATATTTGGTGCACATCATTTAGTGGATTTTTTTTAATAAAAAGGTGATTTATTTCCCTATGATTCCAACCTTCATGGATTACATGACATGTAATGGGATTAAGAACCATGTTAATGTAATGATTTGTGTTTTTTATGGTGGTGTGTGAATTATTTTCATTTTATTATACCTGCAATGCTCCCTCTCCCAAGCCATAGATCATCCTTGGCAATTTTGGAGATATCTTCATTCAATGATCAATCATCACGGATGTTACAGTTCTCCTATTTGGGTAAGTGTTACTTCTAGTTTATCCTTTATTTGGTCATTATAAATGTCTTGTCTCTTTGTATGGTTAATATTTGTGACCAGATAGTGTTTTATTTAAATCCATTTTAGTTTCATGGAGTTCCCTGTCTTTCTAAGTCAATTTCCATGGTTTCCAAAGACCGTTTTGAAAGGAAACCAGGTTTATATGGGCTTGAGGTATGTATTTTTGTATAATGGGTTAATGTAATTAATTTCTTATTTTTCTTGTTAAATTAAAATGGTTTGTTCATTTATTTTAATTGAAATTTGATTCCAATGGTTTTCATGGAAATAAATTTTTTTAAAGGGGTTATTGCCTCGAAAATGGATTTTCATGATCTGAAAATTGATTTTAAAACACTAAAGTAGACTGTATTGGATTTGAATTTTTTTAGGAATTTTTGAGAATGGTTTGGAAAAATATTTTGACAATGGTCATATTTAGAACCTTGGGTTCATCTAGAAAGTGACATAGGTAGCCTTAGTGTGTGTGGAACCAATAAGAGGTAACCATTTTTTTGATATAAATAGAATGTGGCCAGTCTCAATTTTATTTGATACTAATGTTATTATAATTTAGGATATTGAATGTCTTGTACACATTATCCCATAGGATATTTACTAATATGAAGTGACTTTTCATTTATGGTTATTTAACACAAGATTGTTTTTATCATGGATTGTTTCTCACAAGTTTAGGCTATATCACATGGATTCACATGATAGTAATTCATAGATACATGTTTACTTTCATACATTATGGGGCATGGATGTGAATTAATATTATATCACATATATATTTTGTATTTGTGTTTTGAGAATATGAAATTATTTTATAAAAATAAAAGGGAAAATTATTTGGAAATGAGTTGGATTTATGAAAATGATATGTAAAACCATTTTTTCTTTGAAAGATTGAACTATTGAATTCTTGAAATTAGACCTTTTATAGACTCATTGGTAGAATCCTGATATGCTTTGTTATTACACCATAATTTTTCCCTTAGGAGGTTGTAAATGTTATATTAAATGATACATGTGAAGGGAATGAAATATTATAGCATTTCATCTTTTTCTTTAGTCTTTTCCATCGGTTCGCATTTGTTTAAAGGTCACTATTGGTCACATGGATACTTGGTTGGTTATTTATTATTCATACTTTTAGGTTTATCTAGTTTGGGATTTATTTAATATATATGGCTATTGGTTTTTATTACACATACTAATCTAGTAGTATGTGTTATTTCATTATATAGATGTCTTATTATCCATTCTTTCTCTACCTCACCATGTGATGGATGAGTAAAGTGTATAGTTTGGTTTACCTGGGTTGGTGTGTTATGAAATTTTGACTAAAAGAGAGGGTCCAATGGAGCTACAGTGGAAAGACTATACCCTCTAGATTAGTAATAAATAAAATAGAAATAATTATAAATTATAAATTAAAATAAACAAAAAATGACAGTATTAAACGAAGTATAATTATGAATGAATATTACTTAATGTGTAGAAAAAACATAAAGTAGTTACATATAAAAAAGATTCAAAGATAAGAAAAAACCTTCAAGGTCCATATCTATGAACATCCTAAGATTCGACTAAGTGCTGTGCTCCTAAGATACCACATACAATAATAACAACACAAGTATGAACTATAAACTAGAACCTAAAACCATGAAGTCTATTCAGGTATCCTAGTGTAATGGTGGTACAAAAATGGTGTTAGATATACTTAGTAAACCACCACCAACAATGTCTAAATTTACCCAGTTAGTGAATATAAAATAAGCAGTGTGCATGTATATCAAAATGAATAAATAGAAAATAAATAATAACATGTTGGGATCAGATTCCTCAATGACACCTTGATGACCATACAAGAATCATCACAAGCCATAATTTCTCTAGACATCTTCTATCACATATATATATGCACACACAAGAAAATAATTCTTATAGACATACATTACTTAGTGTGGAACCTAGGTTTATTACCCTGGGAATCAGAATTTTAAGATCACATATTAGATAAGTGATTTCATAACTAAGTTATTATACCCATAATTATAATACATGGGACCATATGATATAGAGAAATCAATTGAGAGGGATCCAGTGCGTAACTGAGGCATCTTTGAACAGAACATGTCAGTATAACTCATTCTATCAACTCATGTAGTCTAGTCATAGAGATATGTGTAATCCAAGGGGTTTACCAAAGTAATTACACTAGAATATTATCTAACCAAGTCTATGGATCATGTCAATAACAATATTTGGATAAGAATGACTAGGGCCCAAGGGAGAATCCATGACACCTCTTGTACGTTAACATTACTTGAATCTAAGGTGTGAATTAGGGGAATTGTAAAATCCTAAAATGTGTGAAGTAAATAATTGAACTACACTAACACATTCATGTATAAACAAGACATTAAACTTCTTATAGGGAAGTTATATCCCTTAGAAACTGAACCAATGACTGATGGTGGTTTTATTTGAGTGCTCACAAAATTCCTTTGGAAATCCAAGGATGGATCAATTTAAACCACCCCAATAAAAATAAAATGGTCCATAGTAGTTTTATGAACCTTAATATTAATTAATACCCTTTTCCTTGTAATAATAATACCAATATATAAATACCATTTATTTATACTATTACCACATCATTAAAAAGAGACAAAGATCCACAAAATATGTCAGTGTAATTAACTATATCATGTCATTCATTTTTTTAAATAAAGCCTCTAAATATATAGATTAACTATAAAAAAGTTATATATAAGTTTTCATACAATTTCTCACTTCATTCCAATTCATTTAGTCTAATACCTTTCATTTATACATGAAAAGTTTCAAGGGAGGTTTCATTATTTTTTAAGATTATATTTCATGTGATGAGAGCCATGGAAAACATCATTTCCCAATTATTGGTTATGAATTAAAACATTTAATTTAATTAGTAACTTTGAACTAACCATAAAAATATCAATTTTTAAGTGCTATATCCTACATGTTTTATCCACACATTCAAGAAAATAATTCACTAACCATGCCCTTGGCATTTTAAAACTCCACAACCCACACTAACTAGGTGCATGGTTAGAAAAACCATGTGAAATACATTTGGTTAACCTCTATAATACCCTAAATATAACTATCATGGTAATGAATCACACCTTGTATGGTTTAAAAAATTACATGAAACCCCCTTTTAGGTCTGCCTTGTTTCTCCTGTTGGGACACATGGTTTAAACAAGTCATGTTCCCTATCTGTTTTGCCTAAAAAGTGAGAGATTCATGAGTTGAAGCTCCAAAAAACACAAAACAACACCCAAGAGACCCCTCAGGGCTTAAACCAAGTCCAGAGATAATACATTTAAGAGTTAAAACTCTCATTTATATATTACGGGGATTAATTTAAGAATTTTTTCATCTACCAAATGAGATGTTCAAATTATTTCAAGAATTAAACCGTTCAAAAAACACAAGACATTATAATTAGAAGTTTTGGATTTGTGTTACTATAGTTAGGTGTTCTCCCACTAAATAATACTATAGTAAATTATCACCTCATAGGGGTTTTCTTTTACTCAGTGAATTTAATGGAAATGGAGAGGTGTGTTATGGTTTCATGTTGGGGATTCTAGACAGATGTGATCTGCGGAGACAATGTCTTGTATTATTCTAGTTATATTCCTTGGTGTTTACCATGATTTCTATAAACTTTTTAGGTTTATTTTGGGGGTATTATAACATATATTTTGTTTATATCCCCTACCAATTTTTTTTTTCTCATCACACTGACTGGTTTTGTTCTTTTTCTATGTTTTATTTATGATTTTTTACCATGTACTTTTACTCTCTATATTATTATTTATTTTTGGTTCATTTTCAATGGGTTTGGAAAATGAATTTTAAAGTGTATTTTAAAATTAAAGTGATTTATTTTAAAAAGAGAGTTTTTAGAGAAATGTTTTTTAAATATTAAAGGGGTTTTAACTTGTTTTCATGATTTTTAAAGGTCTTTATTTCAGAGTTTTAAGAAAATATTCTCATTTAAAAGGGTTGGATCATCACTTGATTTTTATAATAAGATTTATTCTTTATAAAAAGGAATCAATGACATGATATTTGGTTTTATCTAAGCTACATGTGATAAAACTATTTTCAGTTTATATTACAATCATGCATTAATGAAATGGTATTTTGAATGGAAATGTCAAAAACTACTTTGGTGAATTCCTACCAGGCATGTTTTCTCAAACTATGCATACACCACTCAGTGTATGTGATTATTATTTTTTCTTTGAGGTGATCTAGTTTTATAGGTATTATGATTGGTTTGGACCGTTTATTCTTGGTATTGGGACTTGGGGAGTGACTTTAGGACATGAGGAGGTGGTTGATATCACCTTCATTTTTTCCTTCTCTTTTGGTAATGATATGTGCCATCATTTTTGGCCTATGAATTTTTTGGATTTGGTTTTATTCATTTTTAATTTATGTCCAGTTATTCACCGATGTAGTGTAGTAGTTCTTATCATAATTTTCAAATAATCCTCTGATTTAGTTGTATCATTTTGTATCGAATCTATTTTCTATGATGACATGGATGCTTATCTTTTTGATTGCTCAAGATATTTTTCAAGGTGGGATTCTTATCATGGGGATTTCATATACATGGGGGAAATCATTCCCATGTGTAAGGTCTTGCAAGTAGGGCGCTCATTTTTAGCTTGTGGGGTTAGATAACACCCTTCGTGTATCTGGGTGGGTCTTGTCAGGTGGAATATTAAGCAGGCATAGGTTGGTCCATGACAAAATGGTATTAGATAACTAGTTTCAAAGAGTCCTATGATCATGAAGAAATATTTTTTATTTCTCATGTCATGTATTTTAAGGATAAGAGTGTCATAACTCTATAGGTATCTGTCCAAAGAGTGTAATGAGATATTTAATTTTTACGAGCCTCATGTTTAAAAGAATAATATAGGTTTTAATATTTAATTTCTGGTTGTATTTATTTATTTAAAATTTATTTTTATATTATATAGTTTTATATTAATTCCTATTTGTTATATCGATGATATTAGGGTCATATTTAAGCTTTTGGTGTTAATGTAGGAATGAAAATAGAGATATATGGATATCTAAAAAAGTTTAGAAAATAAAACATAGATCATGCAGTTAGGTTTTGTAATCACAATAGTGGATATTTCATTACTAGAATAAGGTTAGTTAACACATGTGACGAAGTCATGTATTTGTTTCATTATGAATGGTTTTTTGTCTCTCTTTCTTTTTATAGCAATCCCAATGGTGCCAACCATTATTGTAATGATTATTAAACACGATTTTATGATGGATTGACCTTTTTATTATGATTTTTTTGATATTTTGATCCATTTTGTTTTGTTTTATGATTTAAAAATTTGACATTGTGTTATAGAAATGAATATTTGAATGATATATGGATTTTTATGTGTTTAAAAAGTGTTTTTATAGTGAACAATATTTCAATTTAAATTTTAATTAGATTTTTTTTTTAAACATGATGATTTTTTTAATAAATTTGTTTTTCTTTGAAATTAAATGTTGAGGTTTATTGGTATGAGATGTTTCGACTAACACAAAATGTTTTAAAATTGGTGGATTTCATTATGAGATCCAAAAGAATATTTTCAAAGGGATTTTATTTGATAGGAATTTTTTTAATGATTTAAATTAATGTAAAATTATTTTAATTATAGTGGTTTTTTGTTTCATATTAATTCTATTTCTTCAAAACTTGTGTGTTTTTTAAAAATTAAATTTTTATCTCTTTTAAAATATTGAGACTTTTAGGGGGGATGGTCTTATAAGTTATAAATAAAAATTTTTCAAAAGGGGTTTAATTATTTACAAAACATGTATTCATTGGAAGATGAATTTTGAAACCCCTATAAAAGGGGTTTGATTTTAAAAAAATGGATGTTCTAAATGACTTTTATTAGTTTTCCCAAGTGCATTGTGTATTTATTTTCACTTGTGTTTACATAGGTAAATTTAATTTGGTTATAAAACATGTTAGATTCATGTTTCATGTTTTTTAATCATTACTCCATGATATTTCATGATAAATTTTCAAATTACTCTTTCTAGGATAAACTGACGTGTGTATACTTTTTTTAAGAGGTGTGTCTCTTCTAGTGGTTGGCTTTTCCAGTTTCTAAAAAGAGTGATGGAGATAGAATATTTCTTTTTATAGGAAAAAATGGGTCACCATTCTACTTTAATGTTATCCATGGTAATCTAGTGGTTTTTCAATAATTATATGATTTCTATGGGTTTCATAGATTGAATATTTGGGTGTGATTTTGGTTTCTTTTTTCTAGTGGGTTTGGTTTTTGGGGAGTTAAATTGTACTAACATTCTTGGAAATATTTTCAGGGTTTTATTATTTGGTTCATTATGTTTACTCTCTCAATGAGTGTTGATTTTTGTGGTTGAACTTATGCATTATGGTTTGATATTATCTCTCACGGTTAGTAGATGCTGCATCCTCTATTTTGGTTTTCTCAGGTTATATGTGAGTGTTTCTTGGGTGTGTGTGGATTGAGTGACTACGAAAGACGTTCACTAATTATGTATATGACCCAAACAATGTTTGTTTATATATTTTTGGGTTCACTGTGGGGTAAAAGCCTAGGTATGGGGTCCTAGTCCACCCCTTCAATTCATTTTATGAACTAAGGTCCAAACCCATGTAGTCTCTTTGATGAATCATGTTTTTGGTTGAGGTTTTTCTCTGTTTTTGGTGATATGTGATGAGATAGAATTTGGTGACTTTATTTGTGATCATTATTATTCCTCAAGCTGGTCTCTTTTGTGTAATTGAGACGGTTTCATGATAACAATTTGTGATTGATATATTTCTATTAATTTTTGGATAGTGTTAGAAGAACTGTGTTTTATTGGGTGACACATTCTTTTATAGTTTCCTTGAGAATTTATAAATTTTATTAATTATTATTGTTGGTTTTGGGTTGATTTTTTTGTGTGAGAGGTTATACTTACAATGGTATCCATTTGTGTTTTCCCTCATACTCCCATGTCTTGTGTGTGTGTTATAATTTTCAGTTTTCTTATCCTTATAATTTTTTAATTAATTTATAGGGTAATAATGTGTCATGATGGGGATAATTGTTACACTATCATGTAATGTTTAATTTATATTTTATATTATCTTGAGGTAATTTTAGTTTTTGGAAATTTCTATTTGAAATTTTAAAAATATTGGAAACTTTTCCTCTTTGTTGCAGTTGGATGCATTTTTCACATAATTTGGTAGATCTTTATGATTAAAATTTTGTGGGTATTTTTTTCACATAGTTTTGTAAACCATGCTTAGTAACCATTATATAGAATTTATGGTTACCTTTACCTTAGATATTTTGTCAATTTAATTTGTTCTTTAATTGTTTTTTCTACATGGGATGTGCACAATTTATATTGAAAATTTTAAGATCTTGGACAAACAATGAGAGTTTCCTTTTTCTATAAGGGTATATGGTGCATGACATCAACAAGATTAGTAGAAAATGAGAGGCAAGCACATAAGATAGTATAATTATTTAATATATCATTTTTTCATGGTTGGTGCATGGTTTACCAAACCATGTTTATAAAATGTGAAAGATACATATATTTCATTAAAAATGAGATTTGTACTTTTTTCATTATTTTATTTTAAGGGATTTTACCTATTTACTATTATCTTACTCATTTGAAAAAGTTTTTAAAAAGGGTGATTTCTCCCAACTGTTTTCATTCATTTTTTGTCTTATACTCTTGATATTAAGTAGAAACTCCATGGTAAAGCCTCATTAATCTTGTTGTTATTATTATTATTATTATTATTATTATTATTATTATTCCTTATAAAATTCATCTTTGGTCTTGATATCTCATTCATACATTAGGGAATACCATGGAAAACATTAGAGTTCATGGAGATATAACCTTAGTGGTTTTGGTCTTCTAGGCTTATGAAGGGTTTGGTCTTACTTGTTTGATTGTTTTACTTCATAGGTGATGCATTTTATAATTTTTCAATAATTATTCCACTATATTTAATGTATAATTTTTTTTAATTTTGGCATAGAATAAGTTCCTCTCTGGCCTATATCCCACTTATATTTTTTTGGATTAAATGGATCATTCACACTGCAATTAATGTGAATACCATGACGAATAAATTTTTTAGGAGAATATTGAAAAACTATTTTTGTGGAAGTAATAGATAGGATTTTATCATGTTAATTTATAATTAGTTTAAAATATAAGAAAGAATATTTCTTCAGTCCTGATATCTTTTTTTTAGATTTTATTGATAACATCAACCTCACTGATGTATTGTTGTCATGTAGTGAGGACCCAAAGAAGATACCCTATATAAGTAATTCAAAAATTCCAAATCAAACTCCAAATGATGCTGATGAAAATTCTAGGTTCTAGCATGAAAAAATAATAATCTTACATTATTAACTATTATTGATTAACGTTCCTTCATTTTCAAAGTAATTTCACTTATTCTTCTCGATCATGGGAGAAATATAGATGGAGAGAGATATTTGGAGGAAATTATTATGCATAACAATTAACATTTTAGTTATTGCCATAGCTATCTAAAAATAGACCTCTTGATAGTGTTTAATTCCAATTAATTTCACAATGTCCCTCTATTAAGAATTAATCTCCAACAATCCCCATTCATTGTAAATAAAAATAATAATTTTATTTTACTTATAATGTGTGAAAACCTATAAAATAATAAATATTTGTTAGAAGAAAAAACCTAACCCGCTCTTCCTCTAAAACATTTATTGAATTATGAAATAAATATTTATATAAATATTATCCACTCATTTAATAAATGGATATTTTATTCATAGTCCAAAAAAATATATATTTAACATTTATGTAACTAAATAAATTATTTATTTTACAAATAAATGTTTATTTAATTTTTTGTGAATTAAAATAGATAAATAAATATTATATATTCATTTAATAAATTAGTTACATTATTAATAAATAATTATTTAATATTTACAATCAAACATTGAAATAAGCATAAATATTAGTTCTTAGTAAAGTGAATGATATTTATTATAATTGTTTAAGTATAATATTTATACTAATTGTTTAATATAAACAACATTTTACTAAGATCAGTGGAAACACTTTTTTAATAACCTTTTAGACCTCAAACTTATTGGAATTTTCCAGGATTTACTAACATCCATGGTAACTATCTAGCAATGGGTCAAAGTACCCATAAATGAAAAATATATATCACAATGAAAAAAACTAGATATGAACAAAAAATGTGTAATTTAATATATTTTTTAGGATATCCCATCAAGAAGGTTGCACAACAGTGCCATCAAATTATATAATTGATATGTTTTTCTTTGACTGGATAAAATGATGTTTTTGATACCCCATGTCTTTGGAACTAAATATAATAATTTCATTTCAATCTAATTACTATAATATTAACCACTACAAAGTTGGAAGGATAAAACAAATCATCAAGTTATACATTAATAACATTTAATTCTTAATTCACACGACATATCCTAATTTTCTATGAACATATTTCTTCACTATTTAAGGAAATATATATAACTATGTGATTCATTACATGCAATATTTGTAATATAAATGTTTAAGGAACATTTCAAACATTTGAAAACATAAATACCCAAAAGCATTAAAACATGTTTAATTCCACCTAGTGGTTTGGTTACTATAATATCACTTCTTGGAGATTAATAAGTAAAACATTCATGAGCCAAAGTCTCATTTTTTTCTAGTACATGAGTATGAATATAAATATACTATGTTTATTATAATATAATTTTATTTGATTGTAGAATAATATTTTAGAATATATATATTTTTTATAAATCTTATTTGATGATAAAGGGTAAGAAAAAATAGACTAATGAACCTCAATTCAATTCATATTTCCTCACCTAGGGTATGCTCCAGACACTATTCCAACCTCAGTCGAGGTCTCCTCAGAATTATCTACGTACATCACTTAGGTCCCCATTTATTTTCTTTCCAAAATCTCCTACCCACCAATACACACTACATACATGCTCAGACTACTATACCCATCCTCTATTTTTTTCCTTTAAATTGACCCTTGTTACACCCTCAAATTTTCATATATGTTCCCTATAATTAAATTTAAATTATTGGATATATTTATTTAAACACAACACCATTTTTAAATGAATCATAATGTAATTCTAAAATTTTATCACCTAGCTATTAGTTTGTCAGGTATGAATAAGACTGACTATATTATGAGAAACATATGGTTTATACTTTTTTAAAATTAATTCATTAGTTATAATTTAATTAAACATGAAAAATAAATCATTTGAACGTCAAAGATATGTTTTTCTAAAAAAACTATTTTTGTGATTGTAATGTGTTTTAATCTTAAAAATTAAATCGATCAGTATTTATAAGGATCTCATCTTAAACAACAGCTAATCTTGAGTTATAAGTATATAATTAATTATCTTATATTTTATGTTATTTTAAGGTTTAGAGTTTTTGAGAATTATTTATTAACTCATATATAAAACAAAAAAATATTACAAAGTGGAAACTTTTTATTATTATCCATTTTTTCATAATATATAAAATTTAATATAAATCATGATTTATTTTCATGAATAATATTTATAAAATCCAAATATACTTATTATTTTCCTTCTCTCATCACTAATGCCTCTGATTTTTTAGAGTCACATGAGGAGAATAAAAATATTAGTGAGGGACAAAAAAAGAATAAATCCATTAGTCTAATGGAAGAAATGAAAATTCAGAACAAATGTTGCTTCAAAAATAACTTTTTAACCAAATGACATTATTTTACCTTTAAAATGATCATTATATTACCATTTTAAATCAAAAAATCTACTTGAGAAATCACTACTAAGAAAAAAATTCATGTTGGTGCCATAGTAAATAATCATAATAAAACCCTTATATAACCCTTAAAAGATTTTAATAACCATATGAATAGCTTCTAATACAATTTTCCATAGAACATAATCATTACCCAATGCTTTTAGAGCTATTTGGTTGCACCCATCATATATGATATATCATGCTCACCTATGAAAAATAATTAGGATTAAACCATTATATTAATAATGTACATGGACAATGACATGAATAGGGAAATCTAAACACGATGATTTTCATTATAAAAACCATGAACACTAAATTTAACATGTGTGTAAAACTCTTTCAAATAAAAAAAATTCCCTTCTATTTAAAAAAATTTAATACCAAAATACCCAAAAAAGTGGGAAATGATTTTTATTTGCATAAAACAAGAAATATTTTAATGGAAGGAAGACATCAAATAATGGATGTGGTGGTGGAGAAATTCATTGTCTCTCTATACACTAATATATACCATTTTGTTTTTCTTTTGAAAAGAAAGTAGAATATTCGGTAAAAATATTACTTTTTAAAAAATATTGAAATAAATTCAATTAATAAAAAAATTTCTTCATAATTAATTTATTTCCATAAAAAATTAATTGTAAAATAATTTTAAAAACATGGATAATGAATATAACGATTTATCAAATAAATCATTAATGAATTTAAAAGAAGGTTTTACGTTATCGTATCACTCACATAGATCCTTAAAATTATTCATTTTGAAAAACATTTTAAATAATTAAAAATAAAGAAAAAATAATCTTCTTCATTGATTTAATCATAAAAAAGATTTTTCATGAAACATTTAGAAGAACATAGAAGAAAATTTTTTGGATGGGAAACATTAAAAGTTGAGTTTTTTTAAAAAGACTCTTACATTGATTCCAAATATTCTCGTATGTGCTTTATCTTCAGAAATAATAAAATAATGTTAAATATTTACATAACTAATTTTTTTCCAAGTTTTTTATTTCTTTTATTTTACATTTTTATATATTATACCCAATTAGTTAATCATTTATGTTAACTTTGAATGTTTTGATAGTATTAATCATATATGTGAAAAATTACATTAGTAGGTTCACTATTATCAAATATGTCATTATTAAATCATCTATAGAATAAAAAAATTTAGATAATAATAATTTTCATACATACATTATAATTTTAAATCCAATTATGAAATAAAGATATAAAAAATGAACTATGTTACGATCATGGAGACTGTAATCCATACATACTCAGGAGTAACATTTAATTTTTTCAATGATAACTATTAAAACATATAATTATTATTTTATGTTTAAAAAATTATAATAATATAATAAATACCATATAATTTATTTTTATACACTTATATATATCATCCATGTGATGTGGTGATGATAAAATAATAACATCTCTTTATGGAGGCCACAATACACATGTAAACATAAACGATGCAATAATTTTTTAGTAATTGTAATGGTAAAAAGTAGATAATAAATTATATATTTTTATTTAAGAATATGTAATGATTGTAATATATAAACATTCCTTCATTATAAACTAAATTGGGATGTAATTTTTGAAAAAACACTACCTTAGTTCGTGAGGAAATAATCTTCCACAAAGAAATGATTGTTTTATTTTCCATTTGATTGATGATGAGCTGAATTTAGGTTATTAATGAAAAATAATACAGACTCAGTACATGGGATATATTTGTGTTATTATATCATATTGTATAAAGAAAATTTTAAAGATGTTCAAGAATTAACAAAACAAAAATTCACGATTAAGAACGATACCTCTTCTTTGGATCACTACTTTGGTATTACACCTAAAGCCTTCATTGATTGGTTTTATATTGAAAGTGATACTAAGAAAAGGGATTGAAACTAAGGAAGGAATTTGGTATTTTATGAATCAAAATTCATTTAAGCTGTTAAGTGGGGTGGGTAGGGGCTGAACGTTTACAAGTGAGGGAGAGGACACAATCAGAATTCTTGAAAAGAAAAAGTTATTGCCACATTTTACATATTCCAAAAGGATATAAAAAGACACTTTTATCGATACTTAGATGATAAATGATGAAAAAATGTATAGGTAATATATTCTATACATTTTTTAGTCCATTTTAAACCATGTCTTTTATGTTTAACCCAGTAACCTTATTTTAGCTTTAACTACGGGAAATATTTTTACAGATTTTATTATTTAGAATAATAATAAATTAAGAGAAAATTACTATATAATATAAATTTTTTATTGCAATTATGGAATTAATTTTACCAAATTAAAAACATATAAGTTTCAGAATTTAATTGAAAATTAAACCAATAGATGCGGTGAAAAAGCTGTTTTTCAAGAAACAATTTTTTCAAGATTAAAATCGTTTTATATTAACTCTATGAATTGTAATCATGATTATACAGATGTTAATTAATATTTTCAGATATATAATATAAAAATTTATTTAAATAATTATTTAATATTTTTTAATAAAATAAAATGGAGAAATATTATGTAATTTAAAATGGTTTATAGAAAAATGTATTTTTATATAAAAACTTTTATTAAAATCCATTAAAAACCTAAATTGAATGTAATTAATTGAATTAAATAAAAACAGAGAATAATTATGTTACATTAAATAAAATTAAATGTATACTATGACTTTTAAATTAATTAATTTATTGAAAAAAAATTACTGTATTTGAAAATGTGATATTTTCACAGTTTATTAATAAATTTAACATTTTTTGAAATTTATAAAAATTTCACATGACGTTAATTTTGATATGATTATTTAAAAATATCTATAAAATTAATTTTATAAAATATTTCTAAATTATTGAAATATTTTTCCCTTAAAAATAAAAATAATAATTTTTGGAGAAAATATATTTTTGAAAAATAAAATTACTTTTCTAAAAATCGAATGATTATTTACTATGAATTTATCAATAAATTTATATTGAGTATGAAATTTATATATATTTTATAAATAATTTAATACTATTCATACCCACCAATTTAATGGCTAGGTTTTAATGTATGTATTTATATAATAATATTTCATTATTCATTTAGGATTAGTGTTGCAAATCATATACGCTATCTAAAATTGGTTTTTTCAAAAATATAATGTTGTAACATAAGCCCCCTTTTATAAATTACATAATCTGAATTTAAAATTGAAATTGGAAAACAAGGGTTTGTAATTTCAATATATTATCCTTGAAATCCTACACAGTTATAAGGGTTAATTAAAATTCTTCTTGATTAAAGAGAAAATAAAATATCACGTTCAACTAGAATAAAATATAAACAGGTTTCCAAGTAGTAAAATTTATTATGAAGTGAAAATATTGAAATTGAAGAAAATATTAATTCCCAAATAATGATGGATAATAAGAGATATTATTAAGCACAATAAAGTAATGATCATGAGAAATATAGCAACCAAAAAACTATAAACTAAATAGGTGTGAAAATGTCCATTGTATTATAATAAATTAAGGTAAAATGATTAATGCTTCATTTTCAATATACCTTTCTTAGATCTATAGATAAACATTACCATTTATACTAGAAAAAAATGGAAATATACTTACTTGATAAGGATAATTTCACCCATTAATCAAATTTAACCACAATCTAATCTTTTTCTGTAGACAATGATTACTCAATATGAATTTTTCTAGATTGAAGTACTAATTTATACTTTTAATAGATCACATAATCTAAAAATGATAACAAATTATTCCTCCTATTATAAGAAATTAAACAAGACCAAAATTTTTAGAACAAGGAAAGATACTTTCCAAAATTAACTAACCTTCATATCATTAATATTAAAAATTTCATAGTGATAAGAAATGATTAAACTAAATCATTTTATAAATAATTATCCTTAACATTTTTCAAAATAATCTTGACTAATATTAAAAATCAAAAAAATTCACAGGATTTGACCACATATTCTTCCAAAATTAATTTTACATTTATCTTCAAAAATCAATAATCACTTTTAAAGTTTCATATAAAAAATGTATAGACGTTAATAATATAATCCCCAATATAAAATAATCATTTCCAGAAGTAACTTTAATATGCTCAAATCCCAAATAAAATCTTATGTTATTCCAAAAGATAATTTAATCATTACTCCAAAAATAAAATCCTACAATGTATTGTCTACTTTAATAAAATAAATATCCCAAAATCATGAAATTATTATGAAATAAAATTAATAATCTAATCAAAAAATAACATTTTAATCCCATGGATATCTATATGATAAAACATATGTTCCAAAAAATAAATCAGTTATTATCTTTCAAACTGTTTAAGTAAAAAAATGACATCATACTAACAAGGGAATACCATATTCTTATGGTATGTGCTAAACCGTTATCCCCCATCAATCATGGGTTCAGGCCCAATGAACATTCCATATGTGACTTTTTTTACTTTTCTTAATACTCTACTGATATAATTCTTATAATATTTCAAAAAATCTGGGGAGAATAAAAAAAAAATCTCTTAATTATGAAAAATTATATAAACCCCAAAGGTTATAAATACCTTTAAATTTATTTACAAAAAATAAAGAGATCATTATTCTTCAAATAAAATTCTCAGATCTAAAACTTATGGTTATATACATATTAAACGTCTACAAAAACCTAATAAATGTCTCTAATACTACTCTCATCACAAAAAATCATGAAAGGAGTATTAATTTATTTAAACGTATGATCACCCTTGAATCTATCACTATGACATAACTCTTGAATCCTTGTACGTATATTCCTTAATCACTCAATTTTATTTATAATAAAATTACCATTAATTTCCATACTATTACTTAATTATTCTTTCCTATAAACATAAACATGAATCATGTCTAAAGCTTCTAAATTATCAAAACATAAGACAAGATATAATCCCTACCTCTCACACATCATTTTTAATTTCATAATATTCAAATCCAATAGAATTAGGTATTGTCAAACATTTATCAGTATAGTATTACCGATCCATTTCTTAAGATTTCCCCATAGGACGTCAATTTCTATAATTCCCATACCACCCATATTTTAAAAATTCAATTTATGGATTGGGAATATTTTTATTCCAATTCATGGTGTCAACTGAATTATTCCTTTTCCATTGGAATATTATTTCTTTATTTCCTCTTTTCCACATAAAAAAATTCTTACATTACTTTTAAGAAAATATCCTAGGTGTTTCTTCCCACATTCTTGACACATAGGGCATTGAATATTTTTACCTTTACGATTATCACTTGAACGTCCATAGAGATTCATTTCTACAATATTTGGTGTGTTAAGAAACTCACATAGGTTCACATGATTTATCATAATTTGTGATATCTACTAAATAATAACCACAAGAGTTTACACTATAGCTAAAATTCTATTCGGTTTCTCAATCATAAAATCAAGCATTTTAATTAATCTCAATTATTATTTTGGTTCCTTATATGTCCAACCATTCACTTATACAAAAACGTTAAGTGCGATTTTATCAAATAAACCAAAAAACCCTTCTTATATAGAGAATAAATACTAATATATCATTAACAATGCCATCCCCTATTAAAAACATTATGTTTTATTGAAATAACCATAATTCTTTTTATCATAGTAACCTTTGTGGTTATAGAGGATTTTCAAGTTGAGCTAAAATATCATCCTAACCTCTAAATTTATCTAAAACCATCCTATAATACCAAAAGTAAGGGTCTAACCTTAAATATTACATAATCTTGATTATTAGTTTGATAATTAATTCTCTTACATTTAATTATATATTCAGGGTTATAGTTATAGAGTATTTGGAAATAACTCATAAATAATAAAACCATGTATTACAATGTGGACACTTTTGACCAGTATCCATTTTTTATAATATTAAACTTTTAATTTAAAGTATGATTTGTTTTCATGAAAAATATTTATGAAGTTAAACATTATTATTTTTCTTTAACCATCCTTAAAAACTATGTTTTTTAAAATACAACATGAGGACAACAAGATACATAAGGGATATAAAAAGAAGAAATTTGTTAGTCTAGTGAAAAAAATGAAAACCCATGAAGAATATTTTGTTAAAACATATATTTTTTCCCCAAATTGATTCATTTTTACTTTTCAAATATTATTATATTACCTTTAAAAATAAAATCATTTCCATGAAAACTCATTACTACATATAGAATAGTCATTTAGTTTCCTCAAGAAATAATCTTCATAAAAACCACACAAATCCTTATAGATTAGATAAACCATATATCTAACTTATAATATAATTAGTTAGAGAACAAAAACATTATCCAATTAAATAGATCAATATCTAGGTTTACACATCATATAAGCTATATCGGGATTACCTATGAGCTATAATAGGGGATAAACCCATCATATAATTATGTAGAAGAACCATAACAAGAATTAAATAATTTAATCTTAGAACCATTATTTATAAAACCCTTGGAAAACTCTCATATATTTATATATAAAATTATTTTTGATATTAAAATAGCATTTTCTTTTAGAAGTACAAATTTCCTATCAAATAACCCAAAAAGGGAAAGAAGGGCTTTCATTCAACAAAACATGAATTTTTTTAAAGAAATATAAACATTAAATAATTCATAATATGGAGGCAAAATTCATTGTCAACATATATGTTAAATGAGAACATTTATTATTTCTTTAATAAATAAATTAAAATATTCCATAAGAATATTAATTCCTTAAAATAATTGAAAGAAATTTAGTGGAGAAAAAAATTTACTTGATTATTATATTATATCCATCAAAATTTATTTGTAATGTAATGTCTCAGATTTTTAGTATATTATTTTTAATATTATATGGAATAATTTTGAGACCAAGCGCGGAGACATCCCGTCTTTCCTAGGCCTTTTGAGCCCAGAATGGTGGTTTGGTCTTTTCTTAAGTTTAATGAGTTGTAGTGTGTGCATGGTTGTGATAGTTTCCAAACGATTTCCTAGATTAAAAGTCCAAGGGCACTGTTGTGTCTTGAACGATGAATTTTCCTAGGAACGAGCCTAACAATGACCAACATGGGTCTAGGGAAAAAGATATATTTTATACTTTTTTAGTAAAATAGAATAAAATAAAATAATTTGAAAAGTTATTTCTTTTATATGGAAACTTTCATTGAAGCGCAATGACATTGAAATTGTTTCGATAATTAATGACACAACATGATGACTCTGAAAAAAATGCTGAATCAAAAATGCCACAGTGTAATGGGATGCTAAAATCCATTCCCTCCTTTTAATGGTTTAATCGAATGTTGTTTTTGGGAAGAAAATTGAGAGAAACAATGGAGAATTCTTAGAGATTTAGAGAGAACTATCGACAATGAAGGATGATGAATCCAAAGTGAAAATCACTATGCTAATGGAGTTGACAGATCTTGGTGACGAATGATGACAACACATTCCCTTCATCCGAGATCGATCCTAACTCAAGGTACCTTTTTTTTTATTTTGAATTAGTTCTTCCTCACTTTTCGACTAAACGATGAATTTGGATCAACCCTTGAATAGGTTGATCTGCAGATCGTGCGTTCTTGTGGGAGGGCATTATTTTTTGTTTATTTTGGGGTTTGATTTGGGAATTTTTTGTGTGATAATTTTTGAATTATTTTTTTATTCATCCAGCTTAATCCTTCAAATGGGAGTGAATCGATGCCATGATGAACAAATTTAGAGGTGCATTCTTCTTTTGATTATTGATTTATTCCTCTTTTTTAAACCCGCATTCTTTGACCTCATTGGTGGGTTGTGAAAAAAGGATCATTGGGTGTCTATCTTGAAATGATGTAATCCCAAATTGAATATCCGACATCATAACGACTCAATGGAGGTTCGACGACGATGACAACAGTCGAATCGATATGGTTCAAGAGAAATATTTCTTTGAACATTCTTCATGCGGATGATCAAAATCAGTTTTAGGGACTGATCGAACAACCAAAACCTCTCAAAACATCTATGGAAATGATGGTATACCATGGATCTTGAGTTTCATGGAAAACTGATTGCTAGATCAAATAATTAAGCATCTCCAATGTGTAGGGGATCATGCCTTCATTTTTAAAAAATTCCCATCAACTCTGTATATATCACAAAGAACATGAAGTGTATGGTCGACCCGGTGGTGACTACGGATTCCACGCTACACATGGTGAAGAACACATCATGATCCATGGAAGACCTGGGGTGTGGGACCGTTTTAGTGGCAGCTAGGGTTCCGCAGTGTAGGAAGTGATGACACTACGTGTTCTCAAAAGAACATAAATTGTGGGTCCCTACGTAGGACTCGACGTGTGTCTAGGTCGATATATGTACATGGGGTGGAGTACAAGACCATGTAATCCACCAAACTACCAAACCTATAGGGATGCACAGGTTACTCCTTGTACCGATTACACGGGATGACAATCATTGGTTGAAGCTATGTACTAGCACACGACCACGTACACATAGTAAACCGCTATTACTCTGACACGACATGTGTTCCATCCTACATTTTGTATACTTACCTATCTAAATGGAATGTCCCCCTGACATAGGACATTACACATGGGTAGTACGTGGAGTCATGAGAAATAGCGTGTGAGCCCTTTTACATACCGTGTATATACTGGAACACATCTTGGTCCTTTTATTCACCATTCAATGGACAAGATTCATTTGGGTTAGTTCCCTTTTTTCGGATTCCCCTAAAGGTCCGGTATATTTTTCTTCCACAAATTTATGATCCCTTCAGTGGGACTTTCTATGATTGAGTTAGGAATCCCTTCGAGAGGCCCAGAGCGAGATCCTCTATCCATTCATAACCCTAGGTAAAGTCATGTATCCATGTGACTAATCTTACAAGATGCTGATCCTCTACTTAGAAGGTGAATTTGGATGATTTGTGATATCCTCCAAGTCCCTAATAGTTATCCTAATCTTTGTATCGTGATCTTTCCCCACTCAGGATTGTGTTCTCCTTGAATGAGTGAATATATCTATCATAGATTTGCCTAACGAATGGTACTTCTTGGACAAATGTCATCAGAGCTATCAGACTCACTGAGTGAGTTCTCCCAGATGAGTGCTTCATGGAACCTTCAAACTGAATCCCTATCATGGGTATGCAGTTTTGTGACTGATCTCTAAACCACAGGTCTTGGTTTTGAGTATATCTAGATTGTGTTTCTCTTACTATATGTTCAGTAGGCATATACAATCTAGAGATGAATATACCTGTACCTTGCATATTGATATCTGTTTTTTGGTGTTCTCTATTGAGTATTGTTATACTCACACCTACATAGGATTTTTCCACACGTGTTGTGTCTTGTACATACAAGAGACCTTTTGAAAATGTCGAGGGAGAACTAGTGATGGGCCGAGATTTTTGAGTTTCCTATAGGATGATGTATTCCTACGGCTATAAGCAGTAGTCTGAGTACCTATTTGTGTTTATAGGTTGGACTTGTTATTTTGTTGTATATTGTTTTTGGTGGGCTTTCATTCTATCCTAGTTTACTTTCTTCTCTTTACTTTCCACTTTACTTTTTTGGTTGTGTTTAGTTATATGCATGCATTTTATTCCTTAGTATTTTTTTTTAAATTTCAGCATTTCTGGGATTCTAGATGTGTGTGTGTGTATAGGTACGTAGGTAATGCCTCACATGATTGTGATATACCTACCAAGTGCAAGTTACCAGCACCTGGCCTATTAGAGGTGGGATTAGGGAGTCATAGCCAAGCCCTACGAGTATGGGCCATGACACATAAAATTATTTTTAAAAAATTGATATGGAAGAGAAATATTTATAAAATAAATCATTTAAGTATATAAAATATGGATTTAAGTTATAGAGTCTCTTACATAAAACCATTAAAAAAATTACATTTAAAAAACATCATTATAAAGTAAAATATGGTAAAAAATTACCCTTATTATTAATTTAATCATAATTAATAGTTTTCTGTAAATATTTGTAAGAACATCGAATAAAAAGAGTTAGATGTGAAACTTTAAATATGGTTTTTAAAAGAAACCCCGTACCTATAGTCTAAATTAGATCATACATTATTTATGTTTCTGAATAATAAACTTTTCTCAATTATTTAATTTTTATGATATTTTTTATTTTTATTATTTATTTTATTTTATCTCTTACTATTCTATAAAAATTAGTCAATCATTTATGTCTATTTCGGGTGTTTTGACTGTATTCATATTATATGTAAAAAATGACTTTGATAGGTTGAATATGGTCATAGTGGGAATTATTCTATCATAAATAGAATAATAATCTTGATATTGATATAATTTATATACAAAAATTATAATTTTAAAATCAATCATGATATATTTTTAGAAAAAATTAACTACTCTACGACAAGGGAGACGATAGTTCATACGTACGCATGAGTAACGTTTCCATTTTTCAATGATCACAATAGATCGATGATAAGTATTATTTTTTTATTTTCAATGAATGATATGAAAATCATAAATACCATATTATTCCATTAAATAAAACTATATATAATCTATGTGATTTGGTGATGAAAAAAGAATCACATCGCCTCGTAGAGGCGATAGTCCACACCTATGCACTGAGGATGTTATAATTTTTATGTAAATGGAAATGTAAAAAGTAAACAATATATTTATTTTTTAGAATGATAAATATTTATAGAGTATAATATATTTAAATAAATACAACCATGATATATTTCCATGATGGGAGATGATAAAAGATGAATTACATCGGTTCGTGAGGTAGTCACCCACCAAACAAACGAATGATTGTTTCATTTTACATTTGATAAAATAAATGATTTATTTAGGATGTTAAATTAACACAATAATATCAAATTATATTTTAGATGTGGGTTATATTATTTAAATATGGTTGAATATTCTTTGATAAAGGTGTAATAATAACCAAATAAAAAATTCTCGGTTAGGAACAATACGTATTCAGACCACCTCTTTAAGATTTTAACTATAGCCTTCCAATATTGGTTATATGATCAAATAATGGTGTAAAATTTGTGTTTAGTAAATGACGTATGGATTTTGGGTTGATATATTTCAAAAAATTCTTTTATTGCGTGAAGATTAGTGGAGAGTGGGTAGCCTTTTATAAACAGGGGAGAGGAGACACTCAAAATTTTAGAAAAGAGAATGTTATACCCACATTTTACACTTTCTGAATGGATCAAAAAATGAACCCTTATAAATTAGTAGATGATATAAGGTCAATATATGTGCCAAAAAGGGATATTATAAATGTTTTAAGTTCATTTTAACCCTTATATTTCTAGTCTAACTCCAGATAAAACCGTTGTAACCATAACCATAATAAATGATTTATACAGTTGTCACCAGTCATTATGACCACAAATTATGTTTAAATTATTATATAATATAAATATTTTATTATAAATTTGAAATAAATTTTTAAAAATTAATTTCACTAAATTGGAATAATTTAATTTCAAATAAATCCCATAGATGTGATGAAAAGCGGGTTTTCAAGAAACATATTTTTCAAGAAAAAGATAATCTTTTTACTTAATCCCTAATAATCATCATTATATGAATTTAAATTAATATATATATATATAATATAATTAATTTTAATTTTCATTCATAATATTTTGTTTTAATTACTTAATATAGAGAAAAATTTTCACTCTTATTTTTTTAGAAAAATGTGTTTTAAACCAAAAACTAAACTTATACTAAAATCTAGTATATACATGATTCAAATATAATTAATAGTATTAAGTATAAATAAATAAAACTCAGGTTAATTTAAATATATTTTAAATAATATTGGGACTTTTAACATACTTAATTTTTGGAAAAGTATTGACAATATTTGAAAAATCTGTATTTTTCACTATTCATAAAAAAATAAATATCAATGTAAAATTCCAAAATTTTACCTTAAGTTAATTTTTATATGTTAATATATTAAATTATTTTAATTTTATGAAATAAATTTTGTAATATACCAAGAAATCATTTATAACATTTTCTCTCAAAAATCAACAAACATAATTTTTGAAGACAACATATTTTTGAAAAATAAAATAAAATAACTAACAATTAATAGATTATTTACAATTGATATATAAATAAATTTAAAATGAGTAGGATATATATATATATATATTATTAATTACATTTCGTACCCACCAATTTAACAACTCTTTTGTAACATTCATATTAAAATAATAATATTATGTGGTTCATTTAAGTTTGGTGCTGCGTACCTTGTACACTATCCAACATTGTTTTCTTCTCAAAAATATTAGAGTGTTACAAAATTGGTATATTATATTAATTTAATGTATAAAATATATATTTAATATAAATTTTTAACATTAATAAAAAAATTTCTAGGAATGAGATAAGAATATATATTTAGTTTTGTTCTAAAAAATTTACTTTTTCTAAAAAAAAGTTTTCAAAAGTATTTTCAAACCTATTTTAAAATAAAATTATGAAAATTATAGAAATTGAATATTTAAGAATGAAATCATTAATTTTAACCAGGAGGATGTTTTTCTAAATATGACCATTTTATTTTTTGGTCTATAGGAATTGTATTTATAAAAACCTTTTGTCTCCCTAGTAAGGGTAAAGATGGTAAAATAAGGTTATATTTTTAAGATAAGGATTTAAAATCAATCTAACACCAAAACTCATCCAATTTTATGTTTTTTTATCTAGGTACATTTAATCCACTAATTTTGGGTTATTTGGTTCCATATTTCTTGGAATGCGACCCTTATATTATTATTAAAAAATGAAAAATACAAAATATCACTCTCTTTACTATAACAACTCTAAATTTTTATTATTTGGAAGAATAGAGAATATATATGATATAAAATTTTTATTTTAAATGTAAATTAATTTTTTACCATTTTAATTTATTTATTGAATAGTTACCTTATATGATAACACAACACTAATATAGTATTTACCCAATTAATTCAAATACTAAAAAATTAATTTAAAAACTCAAAAATTAATATTAAGAGGATGAATAATTATGTTTCACTAATTTTTTAGATAAATATAATTTATTAGAGAAGTGATAAATGATTTAATTCTAATTCTTTTTCGGTCAATGTTCACTTAAAATGGAAACTAAATTAATAGTTACAAAAATGACATTAGTGATATTATATAAAAGTAATATATTATTAAATTATCAAAATATCAATATAATATTGAAATATTAAAAGGTTGATAATATATAGTAAAAAATTTCATACCTTTTCCATTTATAATACAATTTTCACCTTATATGTAAAATTATAACCCATTAATTTCGAAAAATCTTTTATCACTATTATGGTTTAAATTGGATAAAAAATGGGTTAATCAGAATGATATGGTCTAAAATGGAACCAAAACCTATATAAATTTCATTTATTGATTATATTTTGGAATTATACTATTTTTATATGAATCTATATAAATATTTAACAATTTTTCTAGATAATTAATTTATTATATTTTACTATTTTCAGAAACTCCAAGACTACCCGTCCACTCACAAACAAAAGGGAACCCTTATTTTTTCTTATTTACATCACCTTGAGCCTTATAGATAAAAAAACCTTAGAAAATTCACTTATAAACTTTCTTTATATAAAAATAATATTTTAAAAGAATCTTAAAATACCATTAAAAGTGTCCTTTATAAAAGGATATAAAGGATATATCAAGAAGAAGTGGTAATCATATTACCCGACCTATTTTAATTTTTTACCATTTATACCACCTATAAATTATAGTTATTGATAAAAAATTATGATAAATTATATATTCTAAAAATACTTGGATGTTTTTTATTATTATTTTATAACACATTATGTCTACATTTTAATCTTATAGAAAAAACTGCTCTCATACTTATGTACAACATATCCTCTCCACATAACAGCATAATTTTTTTTATCAATATATTAAATTTATGATTATAATGATAGATACAATATTTATATGAGATATTTATCAAATAATTATACTTTTATAATTATAATATATTATCCACCCTCTTACCTTTACATCCATTGGAAAATGATAATGTTTCTCAGGCATGCGTCTGAACTAACAGCTCTTTGAAGTGATGTGATTCATTTTATTTAATTTTATTTTGACATGGATGGTAATAATGACTATATCCCCTCCAGTTTTAAGGGATTATACTTTTATTTATTTTTACTAAGTATGTAAAGTGTTTGAGAGAAGTTTGGAATAATTTTGGAATATTTTTAGAGCCCTTTTAAAGGTTTTCAGTTGGTGCATGGTTTTCTGAAACTTTGAAACACCAATATGAAACTGTTCAGAGTGAGATAGGGGCTAAGTGGAAGGTACACAGTTAGGCACACAATTTTCTCCAAATCATGTGTGAACCTAGAATAAAAAATCGAAAGTGGAATTGTGATCCTTTTCATGGTTGGTGCATAGTTTTTCAAACCATGGGGGACAACTTTGCAGGGTCCTCATTGAGGTAGATCCTTGCATAGAGTTAGCACATGGTTTCATATAACCATGCATAGTTTAAAAACAGTATCCAAAAAATGGATCTACATCATGATTAAAAATAAAATCATAATTTTTTCTCAAAATCGACCATAACTTTTTATTTCTCCATCCCAAGGGTTTTAGAACCTTTCCCCATCATATTGGAAGCAATACATAAGTGTTTTATAGTGTATTGAAGCATGATTACCTTGGTAAGTCTCCTTTTGTGGTGGTTTTTTTATAGTTTTTCTTAGATCTAATTTTCTCTGTCTCTTGGATTCTTTGACCTAGTCTGACAAGGATATTTCAATAGTTGTTCATTCTAATCATGGTTATATTTGGATTTTTTGATTTTACGGGAAGAGATCAGAGGCTGGTTTTTTGTGAGTCAACATGATTTTATTAATGTTTTTGTGCCATTTTTCATTTCTATCATAATTCCCTAGGTAGGCGGATTCACTATTGACTACTCTAAAAAATTTAGCACATAGTTTCAAAATTTTCAAATTTATTAAAATTTATTGTGAATTTTTTTTAAAAATCATGGTAACAATTTTCAATAGTGATGATATGTGGATTTGTGGAAATTTTGGAGTTTTGGTTCAAAATTCATTGTTAAATGATTTTAAAATGTAGATCTTAAAATTGATAGTTTGGTTTGATTTTATAAAAATGTTTTGTGGAAATTTTTTCAATAACAATTTGGTTTTATTAAAGTAGTTTTGGCATGATGGTTTTGGAATGGTTTAGCATAATGTGTTTGTGGGTGTTCATTTTCAATTTTATAAGGCCCAATTGAAATATGACTTGGGGATCAATGCCAAATCTATACTGGAAAATGAGATATTAATTAACATGTAATGACTTGGTAGATTTAAAAGAAACCATTCAGGATTATAGAACTTTTATATGGTTATGAATGCTGGTATGTTTGGATTGGAATGGGTTTTGCTAATTGTATGGTGAAGTGGTTTGAAAAACATGATTGGTTGTTTTTCCTGGAAAACAGTTTTGGTTTGAAATTTTTTTTATTTACAAATATTTTTGGTTTGTGATAAAATATTTTAAATATTTTATATAAATGTTCTTTCATTTTTTATCCTAGTGTATTGAGTAGGGAAGTCATATGGGGAAAGCCTACTGAGTTTCATTATTCACCCCTACTTTGGAACCTTGGAGTTTTTATAGATTCTATTTATCAATAAATTATAAATGGTAAATTATGATACATATCTAGTGGTTCTTCATGGTAATTAGAAATACTTGTGGAGTTGGAACATGTAGTATATTGCGATCTATGGAGTTATATCTTGGATTCCTGGTGTTTTGTGGTTTTGTATTCTTCTTTGTACTTGTATATTAGTAGTCTTCCACTATGGTAGTCTATTATAGGTTTGTTTTGATATTAATGGTGTTACTTTGAGTTGTTTTACATTATTATCATGCATCATGAAATGGTATTTTTATGGAATGTTTGGTTGGATTGTGTTATCATCAAAAGAAAAATCATCCCCAATATGTTAATAAATCAATTTGAGTATATTTCCATTCATTAGAACCTTGGAAATTTATATTAAGGATAAGTAATTTCTTTCATACTTCTTAATGCCAATGAAGAGGGTCCAGATATCACAAGTGGTATTAGCTTGTGCAGTCCTTGAATAACATGTTGTAATTGGTTATATTGGTTATGGAGTTGATATTCATTTTGATTTATTCCTCATGTCTAGTTGGTATAAAGAAGTATGATTGATGTGACATGAAATGTAGAGTATAAAAAGATATAGCTCACTGTATTATGTTAAAATTCAAGTTATTCAAGAGAGGTGTATATACTTGTTTTGCGGACACTTACAGGAGGGTTATCTCACTGTCCTAGGTTTATCTAATGAGATGAGCATGAAATTCATTATTTTAATGACTTCCTAACAGCCATGAATATTTCTTTTTTGAGTAATGATTTATAATTTGTTGCAAATGTTTTGATTTTTGAAAATTATTCAATTTGTTTTTAAATGTGATTTTTTGAAAAGGCTTGATGTGGTTATATTAAAAATTTTATGATTTTCTTAAGTATAGTGAAAATTTAAAAATTGGTTGAATGTGAAAAATTTTGAATTTTGGAAAACAAGGTTGTGGTTTTTTTGATATGCTAGAACTTTAAATTGTTAATCCTTAAGTTTCTATAGAGTGAGACTTATTACATTTATCGGGTGTACAAAAAATGGCACTCTGTAGGGATTGGATAAAAAACTGAAGGAAGATGATGAAAATATGGTCGTCCCTAAGCCACAAGTGAACCAAGAACTGGTTCGTAGTATATTCCAAGAAATCTAGGCTATGTATAGAGGGAACAAAAGGGATGAACCAAGGAAAGTGGATTGTCTAGTTCTGTTCTAGAAGTACAATCCACCCATCTTTTAGGGTGATTTGAAACTAGAGAAGGAGGATATGTGGATGCATATGATGAATCATATATTTGATTTATGTGGTACACTAGAAGAGATAAATTTCAAGATAATGATCTTTATTCTGGAGGATCTCACATTCCAATGGTGGGATTTAGAATTTCAAGCAGAATGAGACCAAGACATCACATTGTAGGATTTTTAATATTTTCTCAAGGTATAATTCAGTCCTCATACGTTTAGGATTGAATGAATGGAGAACTTCTTCATATTGAAGTTGGAAAGCCTCACAGTGATAGAGTATGTCAATAAATTTATGAATTTAGTATTCTTTCACCCATAGTTTCTCCTAGTGCATCCATGAAAGCACACGTCTTTGAATAGGGGTTGAGGTAGGAGATTCAATAGAATATTTTTGTGATATATATTAAAGATTATATAGAGAAGGTAAAAAGAGTTATGGTGGTACAATGTGACCTATAAGGAGCTATAAGTGGAGGGATCATGTCGATACATATGGGAAATGGTGGGAACTTGAATATTGATAATAAGAAGAAGATGGACACTTATTTCTAAGGTAGTGAAATTATGCATAATCAAATAGATGGATCAATGAACTATCCTTGAAAGCCCATGACTAGAGATATATATTTCCAATATGGTTCCTTCATCCACATGAAAGGAGAGTGTATGGTACCACCGATATCACACCATATTACAACAAATTGGGGCATATTCAATGCTACTATTACATTTATTTGAGGTCAGGGTTTGGGATACTACTCATGCGTCACAGACATCATGTGCTTCAAAAGGTTGAATCTAGAATAATACATATTGTTATAAAAATAGATCTAACTATGGTGATTATAGGAATTCCATAACTTCTGATAAAGAGCTATCTCAATAGGAAAATAGGGGAAAAATTCTGGATGTTCATATGGACCATCAATGGTGAGAGGTATAATTATTTTGAATTCCAACCTTGTACAAGATTTAATTGATACAGGTGCTTCCCATTCCTTTGTTTCTTCATGTTATTTTTATTTGATGGGTTTAAATGTTGATATTATGCCAATTGAGTTAAAATATCAAACTCCTCTTGACTAAAGAGAATTTCAGGCCCCTGTGTGTAAATCATGTTATATAACTTTGATAAAACTAAATTGATATGGGATTTCTTAGTGATTGATATGGATGTCTAGGACCTAATACTAATAATGGGTTGGTTGACTATGTTTAAGGATCACATCGAATGTTATACAAGAACTATTAGTTTCATAACTAATGATGGCATCAAGAATCTCGTTAAAAAAGACCATAATTTAAAGGCAAGTGAAACAAGATTGTTCGAACTATAATTTGTAACAATATTGTACCGACTAGAATATTTTACCCTGGAATCGATATAAGAGATCAAATAGATATGTCTTCCAATTGTTGTGGATAAATTTTCTGATGTCATAGCTAAAAATTTCTCTCGGTTTTCTCCCATAAGAGAAGTTGAGTGTATGATTGACAACCTTCCATGGACCAGTACTATTTCCCATCCTTCTAACTCGATGAAACCAAAATAATAAGGGGAATTGAAACTATAGTTGCATGTTCTTGAAAGTAAGGTATTCTTTCATCCATGCACATCTTCTTAGGCATCACTCTTCTTTTTCAAAAAGGTAGTCTAGAATCTTTTGATATGATTAGATTATAATTAGGTGAACCAAGTTATGATAATGAATTAGTATCCATTACTAATCCTTGATTATCTATTTTATAAATTTAAAGGATCTTAGTGGTTCCCAAAAATTGAATTGTTATCATGATATCACCAATCATGTGTTAAGAAGTAGGATATTCCAAAGACATCTTTCAGTAGTAGATATGACCATTATGAGTATGAGGTTATGTATTCCAGCCTTAAAAATAAAGCAAAATTATTTATTTCATTGATGAATTATATATTTCAAATACATTTGTATTACTTGGTGGAATTTTTTTGGATGACATATTAGTGTTTTCAAGAAAAATGGTCTGAGAATGAGAAACACTTGAAGATAATGTTTTGAATCTCATGAGATCATATTCCTTATGCCAAATTATCAATGTGTGATTTTCTAGATAAAATAAGTATGTTTTTGAGGCCATATAATCTCTTAAAAATTTATTTATGTGGATCAATAAAAGATAGAGGCCATTATCTATTGGCGAACACCAAATATTGTCTTTGAGATACGTAGATTCCTTGGTCTAGATGGTTATTACCAATTCTTTATTCATGATTTTTAATGACTATCTTCATCAATGTAGCTTTGTAAAGGAATAATGTTCCATTTAAATTGAACGATGAATGTCAAAAGTCATTGTAATAGATAAAAAATTTCCTTACATCATCACCAATAATGATTTATCTAAAATTGTGACATGGGTATATTGTGTATTGTGATGCTTCAAGTTCTAGGTTGGGATATTTTCTCATGCAAGATAATCTTGTTTTTTCTTAAGGATAAAGGAATTTATGAGTGCATGAGAATAATTACCTGACACACTATTAAGAGATAGCTTTTGTTCTCCATTCTTTGAAAACATATAATCATTACCTATTTCGTTAGAAGTTTATGGTGTTTACGCATCCTTAGATATTGAAACATATTTTCTCACAAATAGATTTGAACTTTAGAAGAAGAAAATGGATGGAGTTTCTCTAAATTTTTTACATTGACTTTATGTATACACTGGGTAATGAAAATTTAGTAGAAGATTCATTAATCCAGAAGTCATATAATCAGTTAGAAATGGAGGCCTCAGATCAGTGGCAATTGAGGTCAATGATATAAGACATGAATTTGGAATGTGAAGATCAAGGTGAAGTGTCGGTTTTCTATTTCATTTCCTTTGTTCTTAATTAATTTATAACAGTGAAATAAGCACAAACATCTGATTTAGAATTTGTTAAAATGAGGTCAAAACTCAATGAGGAGAGACCTGTAACGACCAAAAAATATTATAAAAGAAAATTACAATTCTAATAGTTATTTCACATAGTGTAAATAACAATAAATCACATAAATAACACAATATAAACCTTTTTAATGAATGATTAATGAAATAAGAAGTATTTCTAGAAGTTAAGAAACCTATACTAATGAAATAGAAGAATTGCCTTTGGAATAATAATGTGACCCTTATAAATAGTAAAATTTCCGACATAACAATAACCACACCTAAAAAATTATAAATAAAATTTTTATATCTTATAAATTATAATATGGTATACTTAAATAATAGATTATGTAAATAGATGTTATTAAAAATAATTAATTATGTTTTGGTATTTTATAAGTAATAAATATTTAATTACAAATTTATAATTTAAGATAAAAAGTATTTCTATAAAATGTTTTCGTAAGTTAATATTTTACTTTCTTCTGATTTTAAAATAATTTTATGAGACATTATTTAATTTTTCAAAGTGTTAATTTTTTTTATAATTTTAATTTTTGTATTTTTTGAGTAAATGATGATTTTAATTAAAAATTAAAAATTTTATTTTTAGAAAATTATTTTCATAAAATGGATTTAATTTTTTAAATTTAGTAGGAAAAATTGTCTTGGTAAAATTTTGGTATTATTCTAAAATACTTGAATTTTTGGTGAATTATAAAATACATTAATTTAGGGTAAAGCTAAAGACTTGATTTATTGAGTCATAGATGATGTAAAGATGCTAGAAGACCACAATCTAGAACTATAATTCATTATTTTAATATTTGTTTTGATTATTTTTAAACACTACATAGTCATGAGGAAAAATAATAAACCAATGAGTAAGATAATTAGAAAACACCCCTCTTCTCCACTATATATACCAACCATTACCACCTCCTCTCCTCAAACCTCCCAGGATTTGACCATTTTCCAAATTATACTTAAATATTTTCCCAAAATATTTCTCTACATCCAAGATCTATTTGTCTCATCAAATGAACCAAACCCTTTTCCCTCAGGGGCTCTCAAAGAGGTGAAATTCAAGAGGTAAATTCCTCTTTCCTTTTCATTTATTTTCTTTTTAAATTCAATATTTACATATTCTATCCTCATGTCCCATCATAAAAATGGTATGATAACTCTATTACCTAACATATACAATAAAGTTATTATTATAATGGAATAATCCATCATTAAAACACTCTATTCTCATTTTTATTCTAAAAATGAAAATGTTGTTTGTGAGGTGTCAATTTATCTTCTTCAGGTGTTATAAATTATCATTTTCCATTAATATATTCAAGGTTCTTAACAAAATAAGTTTTATGGTTAATTTTTTTTATTTATGTATTAAACCCTATGTAATTTTACAGAATTATTATATACCCATGATGTTAAATAATAAAACAAAATTAGTTCGTTGTGATAAAAGAACAACTAAAATTAATCTAAACAGCCATCGTCAACTTGTTATCTAATGATTCATCCTCATATCTGAAAATAAAATAACAATTAATTTCAATTAGAAATTTGGTTGTGAATAAATAACATATATTTTCAATTATGTATAATTATACTCATTCTACATGAACTTCTATACTCATATACAAGCAATATGATCATAAAAACTATGAAAATGAACACTCCTAAACATTGAAATTGAATAATTAACACATCCAAAATGCCCTAAATGAACATAATAAAATTATAATAAATAAATTACATGAATGGAAGGTTATATAATTATTAATTAATTAATATAATTTGATTATTTAGTCCATTAAGATCAAGTTCCAAACTGTTTCAGACATAATGTATGGGAGAATTTTCTAAACTCCATATTTCCTTCTGGTTACGTTTTCTCTCAATTCAACCTATAGAAATATTATTTAAATTTATTTAATTAATCTAAATTATGTTTATATATTCCAAAATCATGTATCCAAATCATATAACCCTTCTTTTATAGGATAATACATGTTTTAATAAGGTTCTCTTCTCAAATCATCTAAAAACCCCATTAAAGTGAACTTCTCGATTTGTTACCCATTTCGAAGTGCACTAGATAATCTATTTTATGACATTTTTTTTAAAATCAATCATTTTATAATGAAATTAAAACATGGATGATTTTTGGTTTTATACAAACAATTATTCTTTTTCATTATAAATAATCATTAATGTTTTCGTTAAATGTTAATGTAATGTTTTTTTTTCAAATGTTTCTTAAACACTATATTTACATGTATTCACTTTAGTTTGACATCACATATCATGATCTATTCCAATTTTCCTTTATCAATGTCCATGTATGATTTAAATCCTTTATTTCATGGATGCCATTTTTATATTCCCTTATGTTATGCATTCTAACATGATTATGATACATAATTTATTCACTGGGTAAAATTTATGTTTATGTATGATTCCTAATATTTGATTCTTTATGTCATACAAATATTCATGAACATGGTAAGGTGGGTTCATCTAGATATCACTCCAATGAATTACGTAATGTTTAGTCTCATGAGATGTCATGTGCAATGGTATAGGTGGTTTACCTTGACTCGTTCACTATGTGTAATGGACTTGGTAGTTAGACCAGACTCATGCTCCTCCAAGTGCAATGAGCCTTGAGTCATGATAAAGTAATGTTTTATGTTGTTTCAAAATTAATATGATTCCATGTTATTAGGTACCTTTATTCTATATTTTATGATTCTATATATTTAATTATGTTCCATGCATTTTTATATAATTATGTTATGACTTCCAACCCATTTAGTGAGATATATTTTAATATTTATTTCTCTACTGGGATTTTTATCTCACCCCTTTTTTAATGTGTTACCTAGTTTATCCTATGAATGTGTATTGTTTCAAAGAGTTTTTGGATCTCTTTATAAATATTAAATAAAATATGATCTTATTTTTGAATCATGATATTTAATTATATACCTAATCTCTAAGACACTATACTTTATGATACTTGGATTGTAATTTGATGTTTATGTTTTCTTAAAATCAGGTAAGGATATGTATAAAATTTTTAGGTCCCTATAGTTGGTATTAGTGGAAGGTCTAGTTATTTTTGGAGACCATTAATAGATAACTTTAGTAAGAACCCCTAGGATGAGACTAAGTATGAGAAAACATCCCTAAATTTGGGTTTTTATAGAGTAAGTGGTTTACCAAGAAAATACATCACTATCTAGATACTATATGTTTATGCTATTTTTGCATATATTAACTTATGAGTAACAACTCTAACAATGTGTTCCAGGCCTGACATGGGGTAACCTAGTACATGACAATGAGCCTTACTACGCACCTGGTTTCAAACTCTTTGGGTATATGCTTTGGTAATTTCATAAGCTCATTATGAAAAATTATTAAGGGACAAAAAATTTTCTCTTAATAATTTGTTTAAGGAAATATATCATGGATAAAATTATTGAGACATAAGTAATCTCTAGTTAATATATACTTCTCCATTAAAATTTTATCCTTTTATGCTCAAAGTTTCCTTTTATTATTCATGTTAGTTAAGTATTTAATCCCCCTAATTGCAATTTATTTTTCTTAGTTAATTGAGGGAAAAAATAACATGTTAGAAAAATTAGTGTGATAACAAATGCTATAATTTCCATAATGATATGAAAAATATGATTGGAATGTGTGATCAATACTTCATGATAGTACCTTATCAATCATATTAATTTATGAATCATAATTTGAACCGCATGAAACCTCATCCGTTTCCTAAGAGGGGGAAAGTTTTCATGGAATCATTCACGTAGAAAATGGATTCCATGTTTAGTTTATATAATTATACCCTCCTCATGAAACAATATATTAACTCTATTGAAAAGATATTATATCCCCTCCAATTATTAGAATAAGATAAAGTGGTCTTGGAAGTCTATCATTTTGATTGGTCATTTGGTCAGTTATGGATACTGATGAAGAACATGAAGTCTACGAAAGAAGTTGAATCCATGGATTGGGGGTAATTCAAGAAATTTTTTTTTTAATAAATATTCTCCCCAGACACTCCATGTTAAGTTATAAATATTGTTCCTCATACTTAAGCATATGGATGATCATTCAATCAGCGTGTGTGAAGAAAACTTTACAAGGCCTAGAACATATGCCTACAACTTTTTCACGAACATCGAAATCAAGGTGGATCTCTTCTTTAGAAGACTATATAAAAGTCTAGAAAAAGTGTTCATAATTCAAGAATTTCCTAGCAATGAAGATATAGTCCATTTCTCCCTTAAGGTTGAAATGGTGATCAGAAACTCTTAGTGGTCTCATGCATCCAGCAAAAAAAATGGAAAATGCAGTCTATTATCGGTGGATCAGAAAATAAATCCCACAATGGAATGAAAACACAATATCGCATGTTTAAAAATTATGGGAAGAAGTTACATGGAAACTATTTAAAGTGAACTAGCAAATGCTTAAAATTTGGAAGGATAGGGAAACTGGACAATAAAATTTGAAGGGATATGATGAATCCAACTATTATGGAAGAATAAGGGAAGGTTCAGATCGACACTCAGAAAGTAGTGCTATGTTACAACAGCAAGGAATATCTTCATTATGTGAACCATTACCCTAAGACCAGGTTTGTTGGAAGCAATCATTAATAATAATCTATTAGGCAACAAGGAATTTCATATTCTATGACTAGTAATAACATGGAACATGAGAATGATGTTGTGATTGGTACACTGATTATTCATTCAATAATAAAAAACATACTATTTGATTGTAGTTCTATGCATTCTTTCATATCATGAAATATTAGTTTAACTGTTCAAACATGCCATAAAAATATGGAGGTTGAGTTGTCTGTGGGAATATAAAATGGGGAAATTATTGCATCCCATGTTTATAACTCATCCTGAGTAAATATTTGTGGACTAAACAACCTATAATATCCTTTTATACTCTATTTGGAAGAGTTTGGAGCTATTTTTGGCATTAATTGACTATATTTATATAAATCCAACATTAATTATCAGGAAAGGGAGCTCACTCTTCATATATGGAATCATCCTCTAATTTTGTAAAGTGTAAGGACTAGGATGAATATAGTTCAGAACCATTTTTATAAGTGTGGATATTTTTTCCTTATGAGAAATCATTACTAGCTCAAATGATTGATACAAATGATATAATCATGCTTGAAGCCATGTCCATTTTGAGGGACTACACTGATGTTTTCCCCAAAGTGTTGTTTAGTCTTCCACCAAATCGAGAGGTTTATTTATCAATTGAACTTTTTCCTAGATCTCTTCCTATATAAAAAAGTCATATAGAATGGCCACTATTGAGATGGATGAACTAAAGACGAATTTATTGAATAATTTGGAAAATAGTTTTATATGACCGAGTGCATCACCATGGGGTGCAACAATCCTATTTTTCAAGAAGAAGGATGGATCAACGTGCCTCTGAATTGATTATAATTAGCTCTATAAAATCATGATAAAGAACAAGTATCCCCTTCTATAGAGAGATGACTTGTTTGATCAGTATATTGGGGAAAATTATTTCTCTATGTTAGACCTTCGGTCGATATATCACCAATTAAAGTCGAGGAAGGAAGATATTCCCAATATTGGATTTCAAATGAGGCATGGACACTATGAGTTCATAGTGATTTCGTTTTAACTCACTAATGCTTCATAAATATTCATAGACATATGTAATAGTGTCTTTAGATATTATGATGATTTTTTTAGGAAATATTTATTGACGTTATTTTGATATACTCGAAGAGTAAGTGGGATCATGAGAAGCTTTTGAATATTGTGTTGAATACTTTATGATGTTAAAAAATATAAGCAATGTAAAATAAATGTGTGTTATGGATCAAGGAAGTATCTTTTTTAGGGAATGTTATCACCAGCAAAGGGATATCTGTAGACACTTCCAAGATAAAGGAAACCTATGAGTGGCCCCTACCAACACCTGTAATGGAGATCCACAACTTTCTTTTTTTAGCTGGGTACTACTGACGATTTGTATGAGACTTCTCATGGTTGTAAAACTCAATAACCAAGATGAATCATAAGAGAGTAATGATTTTATATACCTATTAAAGTGAATATTTATTTAAAGAGTTAAAGAAGAGGCTTATCTGTGCACCAGTTCTCACATTACCAACAAGTGGGGACCTTTTTTTGGTGTACAAAGATGATTCAAATATGGTATTAGGATGAGTGATGATGGAAAATTATAAATTGATATCCTACACCTCAAGGAATTTTAAAATACATTATCAAAACTATCCTACACATTATTTGATGTTTGTAGTCGAGATTATTTGGATGAAAATATTGAGGCATTATCTCTATTGGGAGAAGTTTGAGAAAAATGGTGACCACAAGAGTGTCAAATATATATTTACCCAGAAAGAGATTAATAGGTGATTGTGAAGATGGTTAGAGATCATCAAGGATTATAACTGCTCAATCCACTACCATCCAGGTAAGGAAAATAAGTTAGCATATGCACTAAGTAGAAAGGATTGTGCGTTATTATCAATAATGAAATTTATAAGGATCCAAACTTCATAGACTTACACAGGATTAACAAAGGGATCGTTATGGAAGGAACGACAACAATAATTTCTAAATTAATTTCTTAACCTTTGCTTACTGAGAAAATAGAGGATGCTCAAAGGAATTATATGGAAATCTAGAATAAGGGGGAAAAAGAGAAATGGGAAATCCAAATATATTAAAATTTATGATGGAGTTATAAGATTTGGGTCACAACTATGTATACTATACAATCAAAAGATAAAGAAAGAGATTTTGAATGATGAAAATAACTCAAAATTATCTATTCACTGAGGGTGGAGAAGGATGTATCATGATCTCCATGAGATATATAGGTGGGATAATATGAAGAAGGATATCAATGAATAGACATCAAAGTGCCTAGTATGTCAGCAAGTAAAGGTTGAAAGACAAAAGTCTAGGGTGATGATACATCCACTACCCATACCAGTATAGAAGTAGGAGAACATTTCCATGGACTTTGTCATCAGAGTTCTAAGAAAATACAAAGGAAATAATTCTATATGGGTTGTTATGGATCATCTTACAAATAAAAACCACTTTATCGTAATTCGAGAGGACTTCTCACTGGATCAATTTACATAGATATACTACAATAAAATGGTAAGGATGCATGGAGTACTGCAATAGATTATATCCAATCAAGATATGAGATTCACCTCTATGTTCTAGGGATGTCACCGACTTTCTCTGAGCACATATCTAAACATTAGTTCAACCTATTTTCCTCAAACTGATGGCCAATTTTATAAGACTATTAGTACATTGGAAGATACGTTGAGATAATGTTCTATGGTCTTCAAAGGGGGATGGGACCAACATCTTCAACTGGTTGAATTCCCTAACAACAATAGTTTCCACTCCAGAATCCAAATAGATCCATATAAAGCCCTTTATGGGAAAATATTTAGAACATCAACTTTGCAGGATGCTGTTAGTGAACATGAGCTAATATGACATGAAATGGTCGAAGAAATGGCGGAGAAGGTGAAAAAAATGTAGTTGTACATCAAGGTATCCTAAAGTCAAAAAAAGACCTATGCAGACATTCATCGATGATACCTTTAGATTAAGGTTAGATACCTAGTATTCCTTCAGATATCTCTATGGATCTAGATCATGATATTTGGGAGAAAGTAAAGCTATGTCCCATGTATATCACCCCCCTCGAGATCCTTGATTGTGTCAGAGTTGTAGACTATCGAATAACACTTCCACCTACCATGTATCAAGTACACAATTTATTCCACCTATATTTATTAAAGAGTTACAAACCATATCCAACACATGTACTTAATTTAGAGGTGGTACAATTGGATAATGAATTGTCTTATGAGTAGCATCCAGTGAAGATCTTGGATCGTAGACAAAAAGTTCAACGCAAAAGACTACTCAGCTAGTTGATGTACTACGGTGGAACCATAAGTATGAAGAGGCAACTGGAGTTCCTTATGAAGTGATTAATGAGACGTACCCACACATGTTCTGAAATTTTAATTTCAAATGAAATTTCAAGGGAGAAATTTCATAAGGGGGAAGACCATAATGACCCAAAAATTTTATGAATAGAAATTACATTTATTACATTTATTTCATATAGTATAAATCACATTAAATTATATAAATAGCACAATATAAAATTTATTAATGAAAAATGAATGAAATTAGAAGTATTTATAGAAGTTAAAGAATCTATACTAATGAAAAAGCATCTTGACCATTGGAATAATAATGTGAACCTTGTGAATAGTAAACCGGCCAACAAAAAAGTAACATTACCTATGATAGTATAAATAAATTTAGAATATCTTTTGAATAAAAATATGATATAATTATATAAAATTTTATGTAAATAAATGCTTTTAAAAATTAATAATTAATATAGGTATTTTATAAGTCATAAATTTTTAATTCTAATTTTTTTATTAATTGATTAATATAAAAGAATATTTATTTTCATAATAGTTTTTCATAAATTAATATTTTATTCCCCAATGATTTTATGATATTTTTACAAGGCATTATTTAATTTTTCAAATCCTTATAAAATTTATTATAATTCTAAAATCTATATTTTCTTATTAAATGATGATTTAAATTTAAAAATAAATTTCTCATATTTATAAAATTATATTAAAAAGAGATATTCATTTTTTAAATCTATAAATAAAAAATGGTTGGGGGGAATTATTTTGGTTTTTCTAAAATACTTGAATTTTTGGTGAATAGAAAAATATAGTAATTTATAGTATAAGCTAAATACTTGATTTATTTAGTCATAGATAATGTACGGATTATGTAAGCCAAAAATACTGAACTATTTTTTATTGTTTTTTATTTTTTATGATAATTCTAAAACTGTTCAAAGTCGTGAGTAAAAATAATAAACTAATGAGTAAAATAATGAGAAAACACCCCTCCTCCACTATAAATACTACCCATCGCCACATTTTTTCTCACACCACCCATGCATTTAGACTTTTCCAGATTATATTAAAATCTCTCTCAAATCCTCTCACCCAAATCTTGGAGCTCTTAGTCTCAGTAAAATAACAAAACCTTTTTCCTAAGGAGGCTCTATAGAGGAAAAATTCAAGTGGTAAATTCATCTTTCCTTTTATTTTCATTTAATGTTATTTATTTTTTATTCTATCATCTCCTCCCATAATCCAAATTATATGATAAATACAGTACCTCACATATAAAATAATTTTGTAATTTTAATGTAATAAACCATCAATAAATCCACGATCTCTATCTTTTATTCTAAAAATTAAAGCATCTTTCGTGAGATGTCAATTTATCACATTCAAGGATGAAAATTTTTATATTCCATTATCACCTTCATGTGTGATCATAAAACAAATTTATGGTAAAAAAATTATAATATATGTATTAAAGATTATTTAATATTATGTAATCATAACATACATATTATGATAAATAATAAAACAAAACAAGTTCGTTGTTATTGAAAAACCACTAAAATTAATCTCAACAATTATTCTTAAAATGTTATCTTATAATTCATCTTAATATATAGTAAAATAATAATATATAAAACCAATTAAACTATTTTTTGGTCATTAATAACATATAACTTTAATTATGAAGAATTATACTATTTCCACATGAACTTCCAAACTCCTATACGAGCAAACCGATCATGGAAACTAAGAAAACGAACACTCCCGAACGATGAATTTGAACACTAAAACTCATAAAAAGTTCATAAATGAACATCATAAAATTATAATAAATCAGTGAATTGTATTAAAGGTTATAAAATTTTTAATTAATGAATGTAATTTGATTATTCTGAACATTAAGATCATGTACTTAACTTTCCCATACATAAGGCAAGGGATAATTTCCGAAGGTCCATATTTCCATCGAGTTACATTTTCTCTATATTTACCCAATTTAAAACTTATTTATTTTTATATAATTTTTCTATATTTTATGTATATATTACAAGGTCGTGTATGGAAATGATATCATTCTTATTTGAAGGGGTAATACATGTTTCAATAAGGCTCTCTTCTCAAATATTCATGAAAAGAAAACCCGATTCAAGGGAACATCCCAATTTCTTACCCATTTTCAAGTGCCCTCCATAATTAGTTTTAAGAAACCATTATTTTTATAAAATGGAAAATTTTAACATGAATATTTATATTTATTTATTTACTATTTTATGCAATCAATTATTCATTTTCCATTTTAATGAATCATTAATGTTTTCATTAAACAACACTAAAATGTTTTATTTATAATTTTTCTTAAATAGAATTTTTACAAGTATTCACTTCAATTAGACATCAATTATCATGATATATTCCTATGTTCCATTATGAATGTCAATGTATGATTTAAATCATTTCTTTATGGACCCCATTTTTATATATGCTTGAGTTATGTATTCTGACGTGATTATGAAACCCAATTCTTTCTATAAACAATAATTATATTTATGTTTGATTAATTATGTATGATTATTAATGTGGAAAAAATATTCATGAATATATTAAGATAGATTCACCAAGATAGTTATCCAAATAATTGGGTAATGTTTAGTTTCTTTACTGATGCACCTCCTTGGGAATTGAGACTATAACCATGAAAAATTAATGTTGTATATTGACTCTACATTAATATCATTCCATATTTATATGAATCAATTTTCTATTAGTTATGATGTCATTTGTTTAATAATGTTCCACTTATTTTTTAGATCATTATGTTATTCCTTATAACACATGGAAAAAAAATTAATTTTATTGTTTATTTTGTTATTATTATTCTGGATCAACCCTTTGTTCATGTATTCCCTAGGTTATCCTATAAATAAGTATGGGATGAAATAGAGTTAGGATCTCTTTATGAAGAATAAATAAAACATGTTCTTATTTTGGACCCATGTTGTTTAATTATGTTCCTAATCTCGATGACACTAGTCATTATGATCCTTGGATTTTAATTTGATGTTTATGATTGACTAAAATAATGTAATAATATGTGTGAAAGAATAGGGTTTATATAAGTCCATTGAGGCCTGGATGCTAGATGTGTGTTTAGAGATATGGTTCAAAAATCAGATGGTAATACATATAGATTGTCAATAACAACTCTTTCATGCTTACCTCTACTAATGACAGGTTGTTCATCTCGGAATATAGAATTTGTGTATGTAATTGAAAGAAAAGTTGAGGTGGGTGTGATTGGAAAGGAACATGGTTGAGTTTGTTTCAAGAGGATTAAATTGATAGTATATTTAAGAATATCAATGGTGACCAAAATGTATGTTGTAGTCATTACCTATACCTATTTGAAAATGGGACCATATAGACTCATATTTTATAATAGGTCTCCCAGGAATGGTTCAAAAACACAATTTCTTATGGGTGATAGTAGATCATCTCACAAATTTGTCAAATTTCATTCCTTATCATGAATCTCATATAGTGGAAGACTTATCAAAAACTTATATCTGAGAAGTGGTAAAGGGGAATTGAATACCAGTTTAAATAGTGTTAGGTAGAGAGTTATGTTTTACATATATTTTCGAGAAATCCCTAAAAAAATACTTTGTCACTCTGTTGATTATCAATGCAACATATCATTCTAGAAGGATGGAAAATCCAAACAGACAATAAAAATGTTGGAATACATGTTTCGGGATCATGTCGTGTATTTTGGTGGCTCATGGGAAGACCACATATCATTAGTGGTGTTCTCATATAACAAAAGTTTCCCATGTTTGATATATATGGATCCTTTTGAATAATTTTATTGTCATCCTTATCGTTTTCCACTTGGTAGGGTTGAAAAATGTGGGACTTAACCTGTTGGGCCGAACCATGTCCAAGAGACAATGGAAGAGATTCATATGAACATAAAGTGAATGGAGATGACATAATATCATCAAAAATAATTTTAAGATCATCAGCGTCAACTTTTTTCTTTTGAGGTGAGTGATCATTTGTTTTTGAGGATATATCCAAGTCTTGGTAATCAAAATTTTGGGTAGTAGGGAATGTTATAAACTTGATACTTAGGGCCTTTTGAGATTTTGGAATGAGTTGGGGAGTTGGAATATCAGTTGGAATTTCCAAAATGGTTCAGTTCTATGAACAATGCATTTTATGTATATCTTTTGAAAATGTATCAGACTGATTCTGACCATGTGATTTTATGGGATCTTGTTGACCTAGAGATAGATACTTCAATGGTTCATGTGCCAAAAAAAATTGTATATAGTAATTAGAAAATTATTCATGGTAAGATCATCATTATATATGAGTTTTGTGGAAACATGGTCAGATTTAGGAAGATACATTAGACTAGGAGAAAGAAGTGGTCGATCAATGGCCTAAAATTTTTCAATATTGTAGTGTTTTTATATTTTTTTAGGATGACAAAGCCAATAGTGGGGAGAATTTCGCTCCCCTGGAATCTATTAATCAACAATTTATTTATGATTTTTAAGTATTTAAACTATTTGAGTGAAGTTCGGTGGGTTTTGGAGGACTTTTTCAAAAAAATTGGGAATTATATAATGTTTTATGGTTTTGGGAAATCATAATACTCCTTCTAAAAACCTTGCACATTGAGGCATGGTCTAAGAAGAAGGCACATGGTTAAGCCAAATATTTTCCAAACCATGTGGAAACCCAGTAGAAACTATGAGAAGTGGGAGAGTGAGATTTTACATTGTTCATACATAGTTTGTTTAACCATGCCCTTCTGTCCTGTGAGGTCCGATTTGATGAAAATCTTGACCAATGGTCAGAGGGAAATTCTTACTAACTATTCAAATATCCATGTACAGTTTAAAAATTAGTTTTTTATAAAGTGGATCTAGGTTGAGATTAACTTTAAAGCCCTATTGTTTTCTCTAAATCAACCCTAGATCAATATTTCTCCCAACGAAAGGCTGTTGAACCATTACCCATCAAATTGGAAGTGATCTATTGGCATTTCTTGATGTGTTGAGGACCAATTACATTATTAAGTCACATTTCATTGTGATTTTTCATAGGTTTTCCCATATCTACATTCTTCCATCTCTCAGATTCTTAGATCTAGTTCACTGTCGATTGATATAAGTGTTTTTATTATAATCAGGGTTATATATGTCTTTTTTTTGTCTAGGGAAGATATATAAGGTGTGTTTTTGTAGATTCAACCTAGTTTTGTTGAATTTTTAATTCCATTATTCATTTTCATCATAATTCATAAGGTAGGTGGCCTCACTATCAACTCATGTACCTAGAAGTTGAAGGATTTTTATCAAATTCTTTAAAATGATTTAAATTGATTGTGAAATCGGTGTGCAAATCACAGTAGAAACCTTGTTTAGTGATTGCTTATAGATTATTGGAAACTGTGGAATTGTTGTGTAAAAGTTTGTGTTAAATAGTTTTAAAATGTTGATTTAAAAAATCGTTCTTTGTTTGATTGTGTTAAATGTTTTTGTGGAATAGTTTTCAATAAAAAGTTTGTTTAATTGAATTGTTTTTAGAATGATCGTTTTGGCATGGTTTAACATAATGGGTTAGTGTGTGAATATTTCATTTCATGAGGCCTATTTGAAATATGTCATAGGGTTCAGTACCAATGGTGTAATGGAAAATAAGATTTTAATTACCTTTTAATGTGTCCTAGTGGATATGTTATTGGTTTATTTTCATGGAAAATAGTATTTTATTGAAAAAATATTTTTTTAGAATTGGTTTTAGTTTGTGATAAACTGTTTTAAATCGTTTTATATAAATTGTTTCTTATAAATGTAATAAAATGTTCAATACTATTGGAATGAGTATAGGTTTTTTTGGATAATTCCTATTGAGTGTCATTACTCACCCTGTCTTTGGAACTTTGGTTATTTTATAGATATCGTTTATTAGGACACATAAAAAGTTAAATCATTACACTTCTTTAGTAGTGTTTTGTGATACTTGGAAATTTTTGTGTACTTTTATTAAGGAAAATGTTAGACACATTGGATTTATATATTGGAGGATTTTATTTTTGTGGTGTTTTCTTCTATAGTGTGCTTGGATGATAATAATATTCCACTATGGTACCATATTGTAGTTAGGTTTTGATATCAATGGTATTACTTTATGGTCTTTTATATTTTTATCACACATCATGTAGTGTTCTTTTTTATGGAATGTTTGGTTGGGTTTTTTTATCATCAACAAGAAAATCACCCCCATATATTAATGAGTCCCTTGGAATTTATTTCCAAACATTATCACATTGGGGATGTCACTTAATCCCAAGTATTATCCTTATGCCTCATCAGACCAATGAGGTGGGGTGAGATGTTACAATAATATATTTAATTAATACAGATGCTATAATAATTATTCAATAAACATGGATTTTTTACATTTCTTTCATTCCACCCTCCAAAAAAAGGGAAAAAAAATCTTGCGTTCATATGACCTACTGTCTCTAGGATCCCAAATAATTATAGTTTAGAAATAAGACATAATAAAACAATGTTTTCCATTAATTTCATGTTCAATTAAATTGTTTTCAATTTCATTAAAATAATTCCTCCTCTGCTGTATTTCCAAAATAGATTCCAAGAAAGAATTAACACTTAAAAATGAATGTAAATTAGTTTAAATTAAAATATGGTTTCAAAAAAAGAGAAATGAAGCATGAAACAACTGAAATTGAAATCACATAACAAGCACCATGGGAAATCCCTAAGTATCTAGTGTTAGTTGGGGACCTAGGATCCTCACACCTTAGTGAAATGTGGCATAAAAATACAAACTAACAGCGTTCTCATGCACGATCCCCTATGATGGGAAAACCCATGGGTTTGATGGTCTATAATCATAAAAAATGTTTAGTAGTGTTATAACATAAATCCTTCTAGATGAAATTTGTACAAACCACTTCTGAATCATCTAGAATACTAGTCCTAGTCTGCCCACCTGGGTATCCAGGGTTACATATTTGCTCTATTTCAAATAATGGTGAGATTTTATCAAGGAAATACATGTGAACATGTCAAATTCATTATCCAAAAACCCATTCAACATCCCATCATTTATATCCCTCCTTAAGTGCTTTCCCCTTTTTTCATCACACAACAGTGTTGATGCCTTTACACTAGGCACATATCACAAATCACATATTAACACTTTCATCACGTTTCTCAAACTAGGGAAATTCCTCAAGAAGGGTTTTCTACTTTAAGAAACCATTTATAGACTTCTAAAAGAACATTATTACATTAAATAGAATATTATAATTTTAAAAAATTGTGTTTCTGAACATCATTGAGTTCCAAAATCTTTTAAAAGCACAATTGAACCACCAAGGCACCACAAACATTATAGAATGCTAGAGAACATTCTTAAATATATGAAACCAATTGGAAATACCCATTACACACTTAAACCATTAAAAAAACCACTTTTAAAGATTTAAAATTAATGATAAAATAAGCATTACAAATAAATCACCATTTTCAATGATGTTAAAGACAGCTTTAAATTTGAAAAACATGTACTAGAGGCTTAGATAAATTATATAAAACAAGTAAATAACTGTTTATAACAATCTAAGCTAGAACACATTGCTAGTAAATACTATATAAATTTTAAACATATTTAAAAAAAATTAAGATATATTAGATTTAAAATCAAAGTGTTATGTATGGGAAAACTACCTTGAATATGATGCTCTTTGATGAAGACCACCCAAACTGACACATCTCAGTTACACTCACATGCTTTTATACATATATATAGATATATATATTAATACCCATTATTTCATTGCACATATTCCCCTATCCATGAGGTAGTGTATAAATAGAGGGAATATATATATATTATTCCTTATGCTACGCAAGTACATGTGGGCACTCTCAATACCCGCAACACAAAACCACCGTAGTGAGTTCCAACCCACTCTTTAAACATTACCGAAAACTCAAAATTCAATAATCCCCCATATAATAATTTTAAAAAAAATGATGAAATCCAAATATCTTACCCAAAAACTGTGGAGAACCCATTTCCTTTGTATACCGCATCTAGAACGATCATCCACAAGGCCAACAAACCATATTTATCAAGAATCGACCAAAGTAAAAACTCCAAAAATTCATTGGGTTTTTTAGAATCAATTGTTACCACCAAAAATACTGGAAAGAAAATAAACTAGAGGGAGAATATGGGAGAGGAGACTCACCAGAGGGATTCACACCCCAAATTGAGATGCAGAACCATCACCAGAGGGAGGGAGTGGCGTACCCCAGGTCTCTCGGTTGGTTGGGTATATTGAGTAAGAGTGAGGCCGACCATTTGAGAGAGGAGAAGGGGGAGCCATGAGAGGTTTGGGAAGAGGGATGAACACTGGAGGGGATGTGGCATGTCGTAGGGTTCTGGTCATGAGGGGGGCGGGGGGTCACACATTTAGAGATAGGAGAGTGGGGGGGTGTAACATTATGGTTAAGGGGGAGGAAGAGGGAGACCTCTATAGAGTTTCCAATAAAATTATACTAATAATAAATATAATAATAATTATAATTATAATAATTTTTTTTATTATTAAAATAGTCTTTTAATTATTATTTAATTTTTTCTTATATTATAAAAATTATCATTTTATTTTATTTTATTTTAGAATAAAGTAATACCACATGGTTTTTCCACACATTCAGTCAGATCATGCGCCAAATATGTGCAGCTTACTATGTAGAAGGGGAAAATGCATGGGCTAGCTGCACAGTTACCAAACTTTACACCAAACATGTTAGAGCAACTCTATCCAATTATATAATTGAACTACACAATTGTCGCATGGTTCCCCAAACCATGAACTACCAATTCACCTTAGAACTAGACACCCAACATAAGCTGCACTATTACCTAGTTGAAGTTTCAAAGGATCCCCAAACCATTCTCTTCTTGTGAACCTGATGCTGTCAAGCCCAAACCATCTATTTCCCAACAAAAGATCAAAAATTCAATCTTGGACTCAACCCGAACCCGAAAAAGAATATCCAAATTCTAGAAAAGAATAAAATAGAATAATTTCAAAGGTTTGGGTGTGAAAAATCTCCCCACAACAAACACTATCTTCCCTTATAACGTTACCTAACCATAGGATGAACAAAACTCAACCTAGAATAGAACAAAGTCAGATAATGATATGAACATCGGGGTGATCGTTAAACTCCAAAAGTCAGACCCAACCACCTCTAAGAACTTCAATAAGAGGAAAACATGGAAAATGTAGAGGGTTATCCTCACCATGAGAACCAGACTAGCACGACCCACATTGAGACTCTCAACATGAGATAACTCTTGAACTACCCACATGAATCAAAGTGGAAACTGCCAACACAGACAAAAATTCTTGTACAAACCGACCAATATAGCCACAAAAAATTCCCAACCCAAACCAGAAACTGTCAACACATAGGGAATCCAAAAGAAAGAGAAAAAACTAAATATAAAAATATACCATGGTTTATCATTTCTATGAGACATGAGTATATCTAAAATGAACATGATGTAAAATAAGAACGATACACTAAAAGGGATAACGAATCAAGATAGGCAATGATTAAAAGACTCACATTTGAGGATGCACAACCATTTGAATTACATGAAAGTGAGATCACGACACCATCTGATAACCAAAATAAAGCATTCAAGGAATGAAGACCACAACAAGGAAAATAGACTTTTATGCCTCTCAAATTAGAACAAAAGCTTCAAAGATGAGAAAGGTACAATAAATAAATTTAAATTATCCATATTCCAGCACTAGAGACAAAATCTAGAGAATGTTTCTCCATAAAATGATTTCTTGACTGCGTTAAAATGTTCACTCCGAAACCTATGGATGGAGCTCTGATGTATTGAAGCATTTTCTACCCAATAGTTAAGAGGATTCGATCTAAACTAAAATTTATCTGTTAGTAATGTGACATCCATAACCCCATGATATGAACCAAATGAGAATTTCAAATAGAACATCCTTTCAACTATGAATGAGAAATTCTTCTATGTTTTAGATAATGAAGGTAGGTGACAAAACCAAGAAGGATTGGATGAGGTCTAAGGTCAAGGATGGGTCTGTCTCCACAACTCAATTCATAGTCTAGGTAAACCTTTGAATGTAAATTCTAAAGGAAACCCTCATTTAGAATTTCATAAAAAACTCAACCATCCTAGTTTTGAAAATTTCGAACCACTAAATAAAAACCAAAACTAATTCTCAAAACCGACCTCCAACTGAACATAGAGAAAGGAATCCTTGAATCTAACTATTAATTCCTTACTGGGATTTTTTTTGGCATAGTTAGAAATATGAAGCACGACGTTGACTCAAAAAAATCCTAAATCAAAACTCCACACTTTAATAAAGAATATATCTGATCTCAAATCACCATTTCAACCCCATTTTCAGAATATCAAAACCAAGATCTAGTGAAAAATTATTCTAATCATGGAACGAAAACACTAAACAATTGCTCACTCACATTTCAAAACATTTAAATTATCCTTTTTGAGAATTATCTTTCAGAAAATAATTAAATTTAAACACCGACCATTTGTATTCCATGAAATCTCACATATTTATATCCTTATGATAGATCAAGTGACCATCCACACATACCACCAAAAATCAACTCACCACATGCGCATGTATGTATACATGATCATTCATAAAAATACAAAGGGATAATTTGAAACCTTTGTCATATTGAAATCATATTAGGCATTGTAAAGCAAAAATTCTAAAATACCTTTAAGTTACTACTAAATAATAAAGAATCATATTCCCTAACTCCCAGGAATTTTTAATTCATAGTCCAAAATGTATTTTCAAAATCCCAAAATAATTTCCCAAAAGCCTTTGAATTTTCCCTTTAAAATCACTCATTCCATTAAAGAATGAAATTTAAATTTCAAAAACCATTTCCACTCCAAAAACCACATTCACATTTGAATACCCCCTTTCCAAGAAATCCATTTTCAATTTTGATATCCAATCACAACATACAAAAAGAATCCCAAACATAACTGACATAAAAACATTAATTAATAAGGAACTAGTAGCTATACCAACCTAGAAACCAGACTTAGTAGACCATGATCTGAGCGAGCACCAACCACATGAAATATATTGGACCATGCACTCAGGATGTACCTGGATCACTACTCTATGTATGTTCATCACATAACACCCACTCACTCCCACTATCATTCCTTATCCACACAGACCAAGAAAAAGAAAAAGAAAAATCCTAAACTACTGTTGGATACTCGAGGCTCAGGACATGCAAGGGTTCATGATGCCATTCTCGCAACTATACCTCAAATCATGATAGTCCTAATATTCAAGCTAATTGACACCCCAAATAACATAGCCCTCATATGATACAATTTTTTCACTAACTAACCTAGGTTGACCTTGAACCAGTCACCTGGAGCCGATCCATGACAATGTCCGAAACGTGTTCTCAATTCCCATGAGGTGACAACAAGTGATGGACATCAAAATAAGACAGTTTCAAAAGGATTGGACCTTAAAAAAAAGAAAAATGAATAAATATAAACTAAAATAACAAATAAAAACCAAGATAAAAAATAAAATAATATTGCACAACTAAACATACTTTCAAGATACCTCATGACACACCACCAAACCCCAAACCACAGTCACTCCAAGAGCAATCCAAAACCAAGAAAACCTGAAACTAAAATATATAGTAGTCATCAGAACCAAGATTCTCAGTAGGAAATCCAATGAATAATAATGAACTATGTCCTTACCTTTTAAAAAGAAGACCAAATCATGTTAGTGTTAAATAAGACATAATAAAATATTGTTTTTAATTCCTTTCACATATAGTTATCAAGTTTTCATTTTCCTGAAAAACATTCCTCTTACACAATATTTTCAAAATAGTTTCAAAAAATGCATTAAAACATCAAAATGAAAGGAAAGTAGTTTAAATTAAAATATGGTTTTCAAAATAGACAGATAATGCATGAAACAATAGGAATGGAAATCACATTCCAAACACCATGGGAAATCCTTAAGCAGCTAGTGTTAGTTAGTGAACTAGGATCCTCATAACATAAAGAAATGTGTCATAGAAACCAAAAATAACAGTATTCTCCTACAAAAGACAGTAGTAGGGGAAACCCAATGGGCCTAGTAGCCATGAATTATCAAAAAAATTTACTTAGTGATGTAGTGTTAATCCAGTTAGGTGAAACCCAGATGAAGCACTTATGATTCATCTAGCATACTTGTCATATACATCCCACCTAGGTATCCAGGGTTACCCACATTATCCATTCCAAATAATGTTGATATTTTATCAAGGAAACACATATAAACATATCACTTTCTTTATCCAAGAACCCATTAAACATCCCACCACCGATCTCCCTCCTTAAGTGCGCTCCCCTTCTTTCATCACATATTAATGCAGAAGCGTCACACTAGGCACATATCACAAATCACATATTAACACTTGTATCACATTTCTCAAACAATGGGGAATACCTAAAGAGGGGTTTTACACTTTCCAAAACCATTCCAAATGTAAAAAATGAGCCTCATTACTTTAAAGGGAATATTTTAATTTTAGAAAACATTGTTTCTCAACACCTTTAAGATACAAAATCATTTAAAATCAAAATTGCAAAATGAAGGCGTGACACATTTAAAAGAAATCTAGAAAACATGCTTAAATATAAGAAAACCTTTAGAAATACTAATTACACACTAAAACCATTAAGGAAACAACGTTTAAAGATTTAAATTTAAAGATCAACTAAGAATTAGATAGAAATCACCATTTAAAAAAAATTAAAAGACATGTTTCAATATAAAAAAATTACACTCGTTTCTTAGATAAATTATTTAAATCAAATAAATAATAATTTATAATAACCGTCACTATACCACATAGCATGTAAAAACAATATAAATATTTAATAGATTTTTTAAAACAATAAAGAAACCATAAATTTCAAATAAAATGGCTAGGAATTAGAAACCATCCTAAAAAATGCCACTCTTTGACAGTGATCACTCGAACCGACACTTCTTAGTTACACACACATGAATTTATACATAAATTTAAAAATACCTTCAAGATGCATTTCACATATTCTCATCCCCATGAGGTAATATGTAAAAAGAGGATATATATATATATTTATATATATATATATATATATGCCTTAACCTATGAATTTGTATATAGGCACTCTTGATACACGTAACCCAAAACCATCGTACTTAGGTCCAATAAACTCTATAACCATTACCGAAAAATAAAAAATAACTAGAACCAAAAATTAAAATTAATCCAAAATGAAGAAATAAAAATATGTTACCTAAAAACCATGGTAAACCCACAACCTTTTCTAACATGTCTAGAACAATCATCAACTGTACCAACGAACCGTATTCATCAAAATTAAACCAAGACAAAAACAAACAAAATGCATTGGGGATCATCCAAGGCATACACAACACCTAGAATAGGAGAAAATCAACAAAATAGTGGGATAATATGGGATATGTGACTCACCAGAGGGACTCACACCAAAAATAAATAGGTGGATAGTAACATCCAAGAAATTCTTAACACAATTTTATTAAATAAGTATTCTCTTAAATGGATTAGTCTATCATTGAATCCAACTAAAAAGTATTTTAGACAAACATATTTGAAAATAATTATAAAACTAAATGTTATAATTTATTTGATCATATATTAATACATATAATTAAGTATACTTATTTTTTATAGTTTTAATTTTTTTTTTTAATTTTAGAAAACATAAATATTGTATTTTTGTATTATTTCCATAAAAAATATTAATATTTTATTATAAGAGATTGAATAAAAATAATTATTAAAAGGTTACATAACAAAATATATTGAACGAATGTATTTAATTTTATCCTTAATCAAGTTATTTAGCTTGGAATGATAGAAAAAAATGTTAATTATTTTTTTCAAAATTTCAGATCGTTAAATAAATTATTATTTTTAAGTGTTATATGTTTTAATATTAAAATTTCAATTTTTTTAACATTATTTTAATAAATGGTATTAAAATATTGAGGTGATTGGAAATAAATAAATTTTAAATGTTAATATTACAATAACATGTTTTAAAAAATACGAAAAGAAAAAAATATGGGAATTATGATATTTTCATAATTATAAATATATATAATATAAAAAATGAATTTATACACTTATATAATTATGCTACTACAAAAATTCACTTTTATATATGTGTTAAGAAATGTGTGAACTGTTTTATAATTACATATCGTTATTCTATTTATAAAAACATGATTTGAAAAATATATATAAGTGTTCGTTTATAAAAATTGATAATAAAATTTTTCATTTATATATATATATATGTGTTTTATAGTTATATGTTTCTAAATTTATATATTATCATATCTTTTTAAAATCAGTAACATTGTTATTAATGTGAGAAAGAAAGAAAAATAATAATGAAAAGTATAAATAAGGATAAATGAAAATTTGATGTGTGAAACACACAAAAAATGGGAAAAAGAGATGGTTTTAAAAAAAGAACTCTTTAAAATATATTTAATATAATAACATAATAAAATTAATGATTAGGGGGACAAAAAAATAAAGACATGGGAGATGAAAAAAAGATAATAATATATGATAAAAAAAGAAATATGTGTTGATGCGAGAAAAAAAGCAAAACAAAAAAAGAGTTAAACGAAATGAAAAAATAAGAGACCATGAAGACCCATGGGAAAGAAAAGACACAAAAAAATAGACCCATGAATAGATAGAAAAAAAAGATAAAAATAAAAATATATAATTATATATATAATGTTTGTATATACATAATAATAACTAGAGATGACCCATGATTTGGGTCATTCTTTAGTTCTGTTTTTAAAAAACATATAAAATAACTTATCTTCTTCGAGAAGCTTGTAAACCTGCAATTTTTTAAATAAGTGATAGGATAACCTATACTCCATGGTCAGAATGTCCCAAATCACACCTCTCTTTGGGTTCAATCTTTAAAGCAATTAGTATGTTTCCTTTCCCCCTTTGGTTTCAAAAATCAAGTAATGGATCTTATAATTTTCAATTGATTTTACAAGGGAACTATTATTTTCGATAACTTTGTAAGGGTTTACCTGTTTGATCAAATTATGTTGTTGCATAATGTTATATATATGTGTATCTACATATGAAAATTGATTCACATATATAAATTATTATTTTTCACTATATATATACATATATGTGTGTGTTTATGGTTTTTATTTTATTATATATATTTAAATTTAAATTTATATATATATATATACATTTAGATGAATCCAATTATTTTATTTTCAGAATATATGGAAATTGTTTTTGTTGTGAAAAGGGTTTTAACTATCCTTTTATCAATCTTCATTAAATACACTCACACACACACAAGAACACACCCACACCCACAAATATATATATATATGAATATCTAACACAAATTATTTTCAGAACCTATAAAGAAAGAGAGATGATATAACTTTAGCTTTTAGATCAAAAATTTAAGTACTATTTTTAATGATGATGTCATTTTTTAATTCATGATTGAGGGTTTAATTATTTTCTTATGCTTCGACATCCCACATTAAATGAATATATTATGGTTATAATTTTTTTTTAAAATAATGATGAATCTGTCGTAAAAATATTTTCAAATATCGAATTTTATGTTTTAATTTTATATTAAATTAATTATTCTAATTCATATTCTCATTTATCTATGTTTTTCTCATTAATGAATTTATTTAGAGATGATGAGTTTGATAGATTTAATTTAATAGATATATAAAGAAATAAATAATTATATATAATTATAAGTCCAGGTACGATTGTTTTTTGTTTATATATTTATATACTTGAAGTTATATATGGTCTTATGAAAATGATTATTTTTAGGTGTATCAAACTATGTTTTAACTATTGTTAAATATGATTTTTTTTATCAATGTTCTTATTAAATATAAATTTATCTCATGAGTTTTAGTATTATAAATACCATGTTATATAAATGTGTGTGTATATATATAAATTTGAAAATAATTAAAACCAACTTATACTTATATACATGTTATAAAAGAAAAAAAATCAATACCCTATTTGTATATATATATATATATAAAAATGTATAAGATATAATGTTTTTTGATATGTTATAATAATTCAATTCATATTTTTAAAAAATGTGTATATCACATTGTTGTGTTATTTTAAACTTAAGGATGTCGCATCTGTATACATGCATGGTCATGCACATGCAGAACATCAACACATATTTCAATCATAATAAACTCATGATTTCAAATATAATTTTCAGGATTATAAATCAGATGGATTTCTTAGAGAATTGAAATTTTTTAATTTTAATTTTATATGAGAATCATATTTATTTATTTTGAAAGATTATTTTGAGAAGAAAAAACAATATATGCATTTTCGATTAAATGTTCATTTATTTCATTACTCATTTTATTGATGGCTTATAAATAAGGATAATTATTTAAAGTATGGAAATAATCGATTTATGATATTATATGGATTAAGAATTAAACTATTCATTATTGTATGGGACACTTCTAATTGTTTAAATAATATGTACCTCTATAATTTACCAATGAATTTATATTCAACTATGATTATGATTTAAATAAATCAATGTGGTATGAGACAATTTGATTTAAAGACAAATTTTTATTATAAACATAAGGAATACATGTTGATTATTATGTGACGAGTGAGGCCCACTATAAGAAATCAATTCATCAGTAGGTCTCTTGAGACAAACTACTTGCTTGGAACAAGGCCTTAAAAATGATTATTTATGGTCTTCTCAGGAGCCCTTGATAGAATGTTAGGTATGTTCTTAGAACAAGGCCTTGATAGAATGATTATGATTGTATAACATTATGCATTCCCTCATTATGAATCTAGTAAATGAGAGTCCATGTGATTATTTTACTAGTAGAATATCCACAGTTAATAATCATTCTATTATGATCATGTATTAACTAGTTATATATTCTAATGTGCACATGGAAAAATGTTTTATACTTTTGTATATCATTTATTAAGAAGGGTTTATTGTATGTTTCCAATCCATAATCAAAGGTTATGAACTTATATATCATTTAATAGTTTTAATACATGTGTTCTAATGTTAATTTTTGTGAAAATCCAAAAAAGTAACATTTCATGTGCAAAATTTGGCCTGCACACCTGGCATGTCAGACATAATTAGTTATGGTCATTATTTAACTTATTAGTGGAATTTCATGCATTTTTATTCAAGAAAGTGCATAATTTTATAATGAATTATATTTAAGACTCCTAAACAAGTTTAGAAATTTTGAACATAAGATTATACAAAAAGCTATTTTAGAATCTCTCAAGAAAATGATGATGGATTATTATAGAAAATGTTAATTTCATGTATTTGAAATAAAATTTTTAATGAAAAATTATTCTTTAATGGTCTTTTTTTAAAACCCATTACTAGGAATACCCAATTCTCACCCTGTGATTAGAATTATTTTTTATAGGTCACATTGATGTCTAATGTTGGATGTCATCATTTTTGCGTGCGCAGAAGCGAAGATGGATTTTGTTTGATTAATTTTTATTACAACTCTGATAAATTTTACGCTTTTATGAAACTCTCTAGTACATAGATAGGTTAAAGGTCACGTGTTATGTAATTTTTAAGGCTATGTCCTTATAATTAGTATCAGAGGGAGGTTATAGACATCTTTAGAGATTTTATGTTGTTGAGTCTAGGAGTTTGTTGGTCTTAGTTACCCTTAATTCTAAAGATGAAAATTCAGAATTTTTTTTATTCCAATAAAATGAATTTTCAGGACACAATTCTATTGTGGGGGGGGGGGGGGTGATGTAACATCCTAGAAATTCGTTACTAAATTTTATTATATAAATATTCCATTAAATTGATTATTTTAGAATTAATACCCACCAAAATAATGATTTACATGTTATAAATTGAAAATAATTAAATAGCATGTGTGTCTATATACACACACATATAAAGTATATAATGTTTATTGACATGTTACAATACATAACGTCATAGTTTTGAAAAATGTGAATAACATGTCGTCATGTTATATTAAACTTAAGGATGCCGCATCTGCATACAGTCATGGTCATGCCTCAAGCATAACATCAACACATCATTCATTCATAATAAACTCATGGGTTCAAATAGTTTTTGTGTGATTATAAAACAAATTTATTTCATCAATAATTGAAATTATTCATTTATTATTTTATGTGTGGATCATATTTATTTATTATAAAAGATTTTTTTGAGAAGAAAAATACTATATATGCATTTTTTATTATATGTTCATTTATTTCATTACTCATTTTATTTATGGATTACAAATAAAGACAATTATATAAAGTATGGAATCTATATTTTTATGATATTTTATGGATTGATAATTAAACATTTCAATGTGGTATGTGAAACTTTGGATTGTTTAAATAATATTTTAATCTATAACTAATCAATGAATTTATTTTCATATATGATTAATATTTAAATAAATCAAAGTGGTATGTGACAATTTGATTTAAATAAATATTTTTATTAGACATATGAGGAATGTATATGACTTATTATGTGAATATTTAGACCTTCAATATCCTCTCGATGCATATGTAGGTCTCATTAGACAAACTATAGTCTTGGTAAATGTCCTTGAAAAAATTATTATTTGTGGTCTTGGAACGAGGCCTTGATAGAATGGTTATGTATGGTCTTGACATGAGGCCTTTATAGAATATTTGTGATTTTCTAACATTATACATTCTCTCATTATGAATCTAGTAAATGAGATACCATGCGATTATTCGACTTGTAAAATAACCATGGTAAATAATTATTCCTTTATAAACATCTATTAATTATTTATACATTTTAAAGTGCACATGTAATAATGTTTTATACAAAAGTATATCATTTATGAATAAGGTTTAATTTTTAATTTCAAATCTAAAAAAAAGGTTAAGAACTTATTTAACATTTCATGGTTTTCATACGTGTGTTTTGATGTCGTTTTCTGTGAAAATCCAAACAAGAAACATTTCATGTGAAAAAATATGTCTGCACACATGGCATGTCATACATAATTAGTTATGGTCATTATTTAACTCATAATTGACATATCATGAATTTATATTCAAGAAGGTGTATAATTTTATAATTAATTATATTTAAAACTTCTAAAAAGTTTATCAATTTTTAGCTTTATTTTATCCTAAAAGATGTTTCAGAATCTCTCAAAAAAATGATGATGATGTGTTATGAGAAATGTTAATTTCATGTGTTTTAAATAAATGTTTTAAAGAAGAATTATATCATAATGGTATTTATTTGAAACCTATTATAGGGAATATCCCATCCTCACCCCTTGTTTAACATTTTTTTCATAGGTCACTTTGAATTCCATAGTTAGATGTCATCATTTTTGTGCGCTTGAAAGTGAAGTTGGATTTTGTTTTTTAATTTTTCTTTCAACTCTGATAAATTGTAATCTTGTATCTGAATCTCTTGAACATAGACCAATAAAAGTTAATATTCTATGTAATGTTTAAAGATACTTTCTTATATGGAATGGTCTCTAATGGGATGGGGTAGTGTGCCATAGCTCTCCCAGTGTGTTAGGTCACACGAGTAGGAGGGATACTAGAAACATGAGAGGAGAAGGGGGAGATGCGAGAGGTGAGGGAGGAGGGACGAACTCTAGAGGGGATGTGGTATGCCATAGGGTTCTTTCTAGGGGCGGGGTGGGGGAATTGGGTAAGCGTTAAGGGGGCGGGGGGAGTGAGAAAGAGGGAGACCCCTCTAGGGTTTCCATTAAAATTATTATTATTATAATAAATTAATAATAATAATCTTAATATAATAATAATAAGAATAATAATAAACTTAATATAATAATAATAATAATAATAATAAATTGTTATTTAAATATTATTTTTATTTTAATTTCATTTTTTCTCATTTGATTTTTTTTCAATTAATTTTATTTTATTATATAATAAAGGTAGGATGAATAGTTTGTCCACATGGTCTGTCAGACCATGCACCAATTGTGTGCACCTTAATAGATAGAAGAGGCACACACACAGACTAGGTGCACGATTACCAAACCATGCACCAGCTATGCAGATCACCTCTTTCTAGTTCAAAAATTATACTACACGATTTCCCAAATCATGTGCAACCCATACACTTCACCACTGGACACCAAACATAAGCCTAAATATTTCCCCAAACTGTGTTCTTCCCATGCAATAAATGATACCAAGACCAAAAAATATATTTCCAAAAAAAAATCAAAAATTTCAACTAGGACTTAATCTGAACCTCAATAAGAATTTCTGAAGTCATGAAAAGAATAAAATAAAATAATTGCAATGTTCGGTATATGACATTTATGACATAAATGAGTATAGTTTTTAAATACATTTATAATAAATATACATATATATATATATGTATATTATATTTGTTTAAAATGAATATGAATAAATACAAGATGTATGGTAAGGGATTTTTCACCTCACTTTTATTTATGGGAGACATATGTCAAAATCACCCATCATTTATTCTGTGTTTTGTATATACAATCCATTTGGAATGTTATATCACCAATATTGTTATTTTAATTAAGTTTAATGTCTCGTTTTATTTTATTCATTTATGTATATTTTATTCAAAAATTAAAACTGTGGTAATATTTTTATGTTACAACGTCATTGTTTATCTGGATTAATTATAATTATGTTTATAATGATGAAATTTAATGGTCTAACTCTAAAGAAACACATGATTTTTCTTTTCCTATAATTATTCCTGAAATTTTCATAAAATAACACCACTTTTCCCTTTTTATTACATTAAATTATTGACAAAGTGTTTTTCTAAAAAATAGACTTTATTTCCAACTTTCTTGGGAATCTTCTTCTTCTATATCCATGTTTTGTGAAAACGTTTTCAAGAATATTTATTCTCATATAATTTTCTAAATCAATTTTAACCACAATTTAATTTTGAAAAAATGGAATAAAATTAATATATTTATTATCTTTAGAATAAGTAATATTCTTATATTTTACCAAAGTGTGAAAGAATGTTTCTATTTTTACTTATACTACATGAATGTTTTTTGAGCCCTCGTGAACACTCAATGATTTGTATCATCGATCAGAATATTCTATGTTTATTTTCAAATAATATTTTTTATTTAATATTTTTAAATTTTATGGATTTTAAATAACTTATTTCAAAAAGAAAAGTAAATTTTATACAAGAATTATTCCAGATATATTTTAAAGATATTTTTCATTTTAATCGCATAATTTGTGTTAATTATTATTTACTAGGGTTATGATTCGATGATACCAACCTTATTGTTTATTTGGATGGATTATAACTATGATTATAAGGTGATTATAAAATCTATTTATTTTCCATGGGTTATACATTGAGGATACATAGAAAATTTCAAGATGTTGTGACATTTATATGAATGAATTATGATTATCTGATAGTTGAATATGTTTTGTCCCTCCAATACATTAGTAAGATTAATATTAGTATATATTCAGTTGATTATGATAATCATTTACATTAATTTTAGTAATATCGTCTTCATATTGATTCATCAATATGATATATTTTTAGCTATACCCAAAGAAAAATGTGTGGGCATGATTCCAAATAGCCTGGTTCATATTTTTATATGTTATTATGATGGATTTATATGTATTCCCATATTATTATCTATGGAAATGATTATATTTATTTATATTCACAAGATTTTAATTTAATATTAGTATAACCCTTCCACTTTATATTATGAGTCTTGTATATTGATTAATACATTGAAACCATTTTAATATTTCTTATAGATATATATTGATTTTTAATATTATGATCTATATTTTTTGGGGTATGAATATTTAATACAGAGAACATGAACTTTAATATTTTATCAGACCCTCAGGGTCTTGTTATCCTTAAATGATTGATATATTCCATATTTACACTTATTTATAATATGTGTTCACACTTTCATATATTTCATTTCCCTAGGTTATAAAGAATGGTTTTGAATAGGGTATTTCTACGAAAATTGATTTATATAAAGATATTTATGTGAGAAGGTGAATATATTTCTTAAAGAATTACAATATATATAGCTCTATAGACACTAATTTTCTGTTTTCATTAGGCTTGTGTTATTTGTAAATTTATTGAATATTTATATAAAATGATTATATATTTATATATGTGGTGTTTGGGTCACATCATTTGGTATTAGATTTCATTTTTAGCCAATGTAAATCATAAGGTCATATTGATTGAAAATAAGGTTTCTGAATTTAGAAATATTATGAAGGGTATTTAATGATTTTATAATAGCTCATCTAATTATTATATATTGATATATTAACATTGTTTTTAGGGATTATAAATGGATATAATTGGAATATATCACTTAAACCCGGAATATGATGGTCAATTAAATAACCATATTCAAGGGAAACTAAATTGCATGGGATATGGGATGAAATATCATGTGAATATTCTTAATCAACTCTTTGAATCTATAAATGGTAACATGGTTCATCTTAGGATTATGAGTGTTCTAATAAGGGATAAACATGCCTTTAATTTTTTATACGACATGGTTAACCTTCCTTTAATAGAAATCTAGATGCACTAGGTTTGCGAAATGGATCTGTGGGATGAAAAATGTTTTTTTCTTCATTACTTTGACCATGAGAATGTTTTATTAACCCTATATCACTTGGAAGGAGATGAGGACAAATGGTGTAATCTTATCAAGAATAATAGTCAAGAGTAATAAAAAAATGTATGGAATGGGGAGAGTTTAGGAGGGAATTTTTCAATAAACAGTTTCCATTAACCCTTCATACCATGATTAAAATGGACTTTCTAGATCATAAATATATTAATGATGAATCCATTAGAACCAATGAAGTAAAATTTACAATAATATCCAGGCATACTTCAAGATTTTTAATTGAATCAACAAAAAAATTAGTGATTCTTTAGTGGCGTAAAAATAATAATTTAAATGGATTTTTACAAAAGATATATTATTAATTATAAATTAATCACTCCATGTTCTATAAATGTAGAAATAGAAAGTGGGATCTCCAATTATTCTTTTGGTTTTATTGAAAATAATTGAAAAATGTATCTTTAAGGAAACTCAAATGGTAAATCTCAAGGAAGAATGATATTACAACCACATACATCCTAAAATTATAAGAGAAAGAATTTAGGAAGCTATCAGAATTGAATTGGTAGATGATTAGATTTTTGAAAGGTTGGCCATCGAGTTAGTGATTGGCAAAGGTGGATGATAAGGTCATAAAATTAAACTCATGAAAATATGGAAAAACCAGTAATGATTAACCCTTTATATATTGGGATACTTGGAATTATTAAAATAAATTGTCAAATCAGTGATATAATAAGGTTAATGGGTTGAAAAAATCCTATAAGGAAAAATATAAAGGAAAGTTCATTACAATCACAACTGAAGAGGGTTAGGAGAATAATGTGGGAAAGGTACACATACTATCCAATATATAACCAATAATAACTTAATTGAATCAAATATACCCAATATTTTATATATGAAGAATTTTGATAATAGTATCATATCACCACATCTACGATTATATAATGTGTTAACAGTGAAAACCCTTATTGGTATAATTATATAATCAAACTTTTATTTCTCCTCTCCAATAAGAAGTTTTTGGTAATATTGTTCTCAATTTTTTTCTCCATCTTGTTGAAGTTGATATGATTTTTGAATGGATTTTCTCTCTCAATATTGACCCCATAACAATTTACATGGAAGTGAAGCCACATTTTATATTATGAATAAACCAATGATAATTTATTTGGGCAAGGATGAATATAAAATCCAAACATAAATTACTTATATCTAGAGGGTCTTAATTCTGGTCCATGAAGGGAATATATGTCAAATGGTTGGGAATAAACTCAACATTTAGTATTTTTCAATTTTATATGAACTTGTCAATGTATTACTAGAATATTTTCTTAGTTTTCCTTTAAAATGTTATATTGAGTTTTTAATAGAACTCATACCTAGCGATACACCTATTTCAAATACTCATTTTAGAATGACCCTAATTGAGTTGTTAGAATTGAATAATCAACATCAAGAGAATCTTTTTGAGGGATTTATATGCCCTAGTTTGCACCTGTGGTTCAATAACACTTAAAATTAAGAAGAAAGATGGGTCAAGGAATATTTTTATTGATTATCAAGAAATGAACATGAACATTATCAAAAACAAGTATCTTATACTATGTATTGACTAATTGTTTTAACAATTATTAGGAGATAAAAAAATTATTCGATTTAAATTCATTTGGGATATAGTCAATTTAGGGTTAATAAGGTGGACGCAACCAAGAAATCCTTTTGCATGAGGTATGTTCGTTATGAATTTTTAGTTATGAAATTTGGACCTATGAATTCCCCTACAATATTTGTAAATTTAATAATTGGAATTACTAGAGAATAACTTGTTATTTTTGTGGAAGTATTTATAGATGATAATATTATATATTAAATGTGTAAGTAAGATAATTAACTAAAATTGATAATTGTACTTAAGACCCCGATAAAAGATAATTTGAATAAAAATTTTACCATGTTTTAATTTTGAGTATAAAAAGCTTCATTTTTGGGACATATAATAACAAGAAAAAGTATATCATTGAATATATCAATGATGGAGTTTATTTTATGTTAGAACATACCCACAACTTTTATTAATATGTGTAGTATTCTTATAATGGATGAATATTTTTGATTCTTTTTAGAAAATTTCTTAAGGATGTCTAGTTCACTCACCAAGATAACTCGGAAGGGAAACAAGATACTTTGGAAAGATGAATTTGAGGAAAATTTCAAATAATTATAGAGAAGTTTTGTCTGTAAACCTATTATTACACCAACCTATAATAGATTAGGTTTTGTAATTTATAATTATGTATTTGATGAAGGGATTGGGATGCATCATTAAGAATACTGATATGGATGTAGCTTATGCCTTGTAGAAATTTATGGGTTAGGAGTGAAATTACCCAACTCATGATTTGGGGTTGGATGCATCAATTTTTTCATTAGGTATAAGGAAGAAATATATTTATTAATAATGGTGTGATATATATACTAATTATAAAATTATTAAGTACATATTATGTAAGAAAGAGTTGGATATATTTTCAGAGAATATGGTTTGGTTGATTTATAAATAGGACTTCTGTTTGCATCACCACCCCAGGAAAGTGAAAAAGGTTGCTGATGTTCTACGTTAAAATGACTTTTCTAGTTTATCCATGGAGAGGATTGAATATTTTTCAATATTTATGGATTTTTAATTGATGGATATGAAAATATGGAATGAAATATAGAAATATTAACTTTCTCAAATTAGTGTTCAACCATATTTCCATGTGAAGAGTAAAGAGTCGCAAATCGAGGATCTGGATTCAAAAAAAGGGTGATCAATATTCCAAAGTTCAACCTCTATTATTATACAATGATAACATTAATGAAACATTTATTTGTTCTATCTATACCATTAATTAAGAATGATCTATTGGATTAGGCTCATATATCATCAATATCTAATCATCTCGAAAGTAAAAAGATATATGCAAATCTGAAAGAGTATTTCACCTGAAGAGATATACCATAAAGAATGTATCTCAGTTCTATGTATGCTAGTTTGTTAAGGATAGAATAGAGAACAGTATGGATATTTTAAAATAATTACACATACCCGAATGGGAATGGGTAAACACCACAATGGATTTTTTTTCCATTAGACTCACCAAAATATGAAATTATCATTATGCAATTGCTGTTGTAGTCAATCAAATTAAAAAAATAGGACACAAAATTTCAATATGATAAGATTCTTCTCTTAATTAGCTTTTCAATATAGACAATAATGATTTTTTGAGGTTACATAGGGTACCACATTATATTTTATCTAATCAGGATTTGAGGTTTGTCACAATGTTTGGGAAAATTATTCAGCAAGATTTTGATTCACAGTTGTGTTTCATAACTACTTGTCATCCCTAGATAGATTGTTAATTTTAGAGTCCATGTCAATCCCTAAAGGATATGATGATATATTTTTCTATGTATTTCAAAATTGGTTGGGATCAACACCTTCTTATTATCAAGTTTAATATAGTATTAGTTTCCAATCGAGTATTTAGATGGCTGATTATGAATACCTATATAGAAATAAGTGTAGAAATATAATTTTATAAGATTATTTTAGAGAAATAACTCTATTGAAACTTTTGATAGCTGAGGAAGGGGAAGAGAAAAGAAAATACACTTAGTAACATGTTATGGAATATCATAGTAGTTACAAATCTTATGTAGAAAATAATTAGGGAAATCTAGAATTCATTATTGGGAGAAAGTATTTATATAAATTTATCATTTCACTAAGTCACAAGAATTAAAAATAAAGAAAAGATGAGCCATAGGAATGTTGGTCAATTCAATATTCTTGTTTGAATATGGTTATTGGCCTCTCTCGGGGAACTTTCACCATACCTCTATCAGGTTCATGACATGTTCCATTCATCTCTCTTATAGAAGTACATACCTAATCCATCAAATGAAATAAAATTAGAGGTCATATCACCAGAGCATAATATTTTCTATGAATAAGAAATTATATAAATACTATACTATTGAGATAAATCAATACGGAATAAATTTTTTATCTTGGTTAAAGTTATCTTATGTTATCAAAAAATTGAAGAAGTTTCTCCAGAACCCGAGGATGTGATAAAATAGAGGCATCATTTTTTTTACTAGAGTGATGGAATTTCACGGGTTAAATTCAATTTAAGTGGTTTAAATGTATCACCTTCATATTTTATGATATAGTCTCTATAAATTAATTTCATTTATTTGATAGCTTTCTTTTCAAACAACACCATGTTTAAAGAAACCATGAAATATTATTAAAATATATTTCATAGCCATAGTATTTTCAATTATGAATAGGACTAAATAAACTATATGAAATGTATGATTTACAAATTTATTAAATTAATTCAAAGTTAACTAATTAATTATAAATTGAAATACCAATCATATTAAATTAAAAGATATGTTTTTCTAAAAAAACCATCTTTATGAAAACAATGTGTTTTTATCATAATAAATTATATTAATAATAATTAATGAATAATTATAATGAAATATAAATAACAAATATTTAATATAATATTTTAATACTAATTAAATGTGTTTCTAGGAATTAGATAGGAATTCATATTCAGTTCTTTTCTTAAGGCGTCATTTTTCAAAAAAATGTGATTCGGCATAGTTTTTCCCTGATTTTAAAATAATTTTTTTACACATATATAAATTTAATATTTAAAAACTAATTTCATATTTGGAATCAGGATGTTGATATTTGGAAAACATGACCCTTTTATTTTTAGTTAATATAAATAGAAACCATATTAAAATTTTTCACATTGGTTCTGATAAAACCGGTAATATAGGGTTCAAAAATTTGGTATAAGGACTGAAACTTTCAATAATACCTTCTATTATCCAATTGGATCAGTGGAGATTGGAGATGTCCACAAAATACCAGAATATATGGTCACTTGGTGTCATATTTCTTTCATTATGACCGTTATATTGTTTTAAGAAAATAATAAATAAAAGATGGCACTCTCTTGAAGTTAATAACAATAATATTTTTCAATAGTGTTAGAGGAGGATAATTTCATCTATAAATGTTTATCTGAAAGATAAGAAAATATATTTTATCTCATTAATTTTTTTATAATTTTTAGTAATTGAAAAATTATCTTAAATTATTTCATAACTCTGTCACAGTATTTATCCAATCATTAAAAAATAAAAATAGTGATGTTAAAAATATTAAAATTAATGTAATTAGAATGAATTATATTATGTAATTAGTATTTAGGATAAATATAACATAATATGCGTGGGTGAAATTATTATTCAAATTCTTTTGCTGTAATGTTTTTTTCATTGTTAAATTAAATGAATAGTGTAAAAAATGACATTAAATATGTAACACCCCAAGCTTCCACATTACGTTTCCCTTTGAATAATCCAATAGCTGGCATTGTATGCAATTTCGAGATTCTAACACTCTATGACCAATCAAACTAGCCATTATCAATAGCAATACCCACTTTTGGAATTTTTTAAAATTTTATTTTTGAAAATGGACTTCATTTTTGAATTTGGATGATCGAATTTAGCATAGAGTGAATTTTTGTTATTATTTTGAAAACATTCAATTTTTGATGAATACTGAAAAACTCTGCGTTATTAGTTAAAATAGAATTTTCTATTTAAATAATTATTTATTTTATTTAAATTTATTTTAGGTCAAAATAGATACATAATACTTATATAAGTTCAATATAATTCATTGGAGTCATTTTATAATATGTTCAGATATTTAACAACAATATTGAACTTTTTACCGTCTTTTACCCACATTTTAGGAGCATTTGAAAATTTGCATAAAACATAATTTAACCGCTTCTATGAGTTGAATTTCAAAAACTTGAGAGTCACGATTAATTACAATAAGTAAAATGTTGTTCAATAAGATGAAAATAATTTTTGGTGAATAGTATATTTTGACTTTTATTTACCACGGTTAAAAGTAAATAGGGTAATTAAATGAAAAAATGATATTATAATTACCATAACACATTTAATAATTCTATTGGATAAGTATAATTCGACCAGAACCACCCTTAGGAATAAAATATGATCCTCTTGGGTCCAAATGGATTAGATTAGGACATTTATTATTATTTTATTTAAAGAAGAGTTACAAGAGTTATATTTAAAGTGTTATAACTATTTTTTTTAATATAGGGTTACAAATAATATAAATTCAACTATAAATATTCATTAGAAAGATAAAACTATTTCCTACATAATGGTAATTTTTTTATAATTTTTATAAATTATATAATTTAATTTTTTATAGCACAATGATGATGCAGTAATTACTTTTTAAATAAAATTTTAAAATAATTGATATTTAAAATATCCAAATAAATTTAAATTGAGACTTCTGATGAATTCATCAAATTTTATAGGTTAATATGAAATTTTAGGATTGGTTAAACAAAATTTTATTTGAAGTGATAATGTTTTTATGGCTTTCTAAAAAATCAAATGCTAAATAGTGTCAAAATTAACTGAACTGAGTTTAAAAAAAATACTATATTATTAATTGATATAATATTCCTAAAAATATAAGGTTTTGACAAAGGAAATATATAATGTTATATATATTAATAATGAACCACATAGGGTTCTATTGGCTTTTATAGTATGTTTATTAACCGTATAGTATAAAAATAAAATGATACTTGGTAAATGTAAAACTATTTAACTAAGAGTTAAATATAAATAATAAGGTTAATATGATGACCTAAACCTATCTAAAACCTATTGGATTAAATTCAATCGACCTATCCCCACCTTATACTATAAATAATTCATTTTGGGTCCATTAGAAACCAAATAATATTTTATTATAAAACAATATTTCATGCTTTTCCTAAAGTGACCCTCACCTCTCTTATAAAAGGTGACTTCCCCTTCTCTTCATTTCACACATCTAGAGCCTTTTTGATCGTCCAAAACCTTCCCAAATATCATTCCAACTACCCTCCCTTAAAACAATAGGCCTTAATTTATTCAGAAATCCATCTAAAGGAGCCCATTTGATCAAATCAGTAAGAAGAACCCGACGAAGACGTAAATATTTCATCACCTCTTTCAAGTTCTTTTCTTCTTCCACTTCTTATTTCTTTGTTGTTCCCAATATAAAATAATAAATCCAGTATCCAATATATGCTGTGATGTTATTATAAAATGGTAAAACCATATTCATTATTATATCCGTCACATGAGTGATAATGTCACCATACGTGAGTACATACGACTTACTGTCTCCAATTCGTGTTGTAGTTTGTTATCCAGACACTTAATTATTTGGGTGGGTATAATAATGATCATAAATGATGTAAATAATACATATAATAGGTTATTTATTATTTATATATGATATACCATCCAATTACATATGATTTCACCATTAATATAATGATATTATCGCCCATGTGTACGTACGGATTACCGTCGCCACGAACGCGATGAGATTCATTCCCCATCGTAATCATCCCAGAATAATTTTCATTTTATGATTAAAAATAATGTTTCAGAACATTATATCATTCAAGATATGAATAAAATACATCTTATACATAACAAACATGGCTTACATAACAGAGAATATTAAGGAAAACATATCAGTTGTCACCCGATATGATGATTTTACTAAAATATTATTAACAAAGCAATATTAGAGGATCATATATGATATCATATTTATGTAAATAGTTTTTTTATAATTTAATAACAATTATTTTACTATTATAAAAGAGGTTAATTTACCATTTACCAATAAAAAGTACATTTTAAGGGTTAATTTCACAATCTCTTTATTATATGAGGTTTTTTATGTAGATATCTATAGGGACATTTTTATCATCCTCATCCATTTTTTCTTAAAAAAATTATTTCAAAACATTTTTACTATTTACTAGAAAATATTTTAAATTTATTTATACCCTTATTTTACATTATATGTTTTTAAAGGAATCTTTCCATCCTTTTCCAATCAATGTACTTTATGACCCTTACCACAAAATTAAGGTAAGAGTGTTTTTTAACTTATACGGTGAGTTCAGATATTTTCCACCATTATAATATCGTCGAATATTCCTTTATAATATTATAAGAATATTTTCAAAATAAATCTTTTCTTTTATAATTATAGTAATTTTAAATTATTTCAGAATAGAAAGAGATATTTCTCTAAAATAGTTTTTATTTCATCTATATCAACATCCTTTGATGGATTTTAAGCTTGTTTGAAGTTGATTTTTTATGATAAAAATATTCTATATTATATAAAAGGTTTTGTGACATGTTTGACTATGGATGTGTTATTATTATACCATTCATGATTTATGAATTATGTGTTGAATTTCATATGCTAGTTTTAATATGAATGTTTATGTTATGTTTAAACAATTTTATATGAGTAATGAATTGGACTTAGTAAGTGATGGGTGGAGCCTGGTATAGCTCCTAGATGAATTGGTAGGTCTCATTACACAAAATAGTGTCTTGGAACAAGGCCTTGACAAAATCTTATTTGTATTCTTGGCACAAGGCCTTGACTATGTGGTTATGAAGTCTGGCATTATGCATTCCATCATTATGAAAGCTTCTACTGATATTACATGTGATTATTCGACTATTAGAATATCCATGTGAATAAGTAAATGGAATTATTTTTTTATCCTTGACATATTATTATGTAGTTTAATATTAAAAGGATTTTATTTTAGTATAATTCTTTTCCTTTAATGTTTATACTTATTTATGAAATTTTATACTATATTGTTATCCATACTAAGCATCTAAGCTCACCCCTTTATATGTTTTATTTTTCCCAGGATGTGAAGAAGTATTTTATGGTTGACCTGCAAGGATATGATAAGGATATATAAGTGTGTTAAAAAGGGGAGAAATGTTGTTGAGGTTTTTATTTCACGATGTAACGTAAAACTTATAAATGTATCTAGTACTTACAAGGATACTAAACGGATTGGTATTTCGGGACATGATTCCTTATATCATGCCAATGTTATGTAATAACGCACAAACACTGGGTAACTGGGGTTAGGACATTACAGTTGGTATTAGAGGAATTTTAGTACAATCCTTGGATATGAGATATAGAAAAATTATGATTAGATAACACTACCATAAGATAGACATTGAGGATTAGTATAGAAGAACTTCATAGAATTTTGGTAATGTAGATATTTTGTGAGTTTTCAAAGCAATACATCCTTGTTTGGATATGAGCAGTTTAGAAAGAATCTGGCACAAATGTAACTAGTGGTAAAACCTGAAAACACCTCTTTTAGCATGACTCGAACGAGAACTGGTGCACGAAAACAGGCCTGACTGCACTCTTGGTTACGACACTCTCAAGGGATATGTTTAGGATAATTATAATTTTCTTTACAAACAATTATGAAGGGTTTATGAGTATATACTTCCTCAAAGAAAACATTTTTATGATTATGGATTATATTCACAAACTTTTCAATTTATGTTAAGTGTTTTACAAGTTCTGAATTATGTTTTGCGATTCAAAAACTAGTCTAATGTATGCCATTGTTGAGAAATGTCGCATAGTGGATGGAATGGAAACTATATCAACGCATGTAATACATGTAGAGATTTACCTCCTACTCAAGATAATTATGTTAGAGTTGGTGATGCAACTAGTGCTAATAAGCTTATCACCCTACATGGACAACTCACTCAGGTAATGAATAATAACCTTACCCGTATAGAGTACACTGATCCACAATGTAGAGGATCAATGTTTGACTTATTCATAAGGATACAATCACCAACATTAAATGGGAGTACAAATCCTTTAGTATCTGAGAAAAGTATAATTTATTTAGAGAAAATATTTCATGGTTTTTGGAGTAGTGAAAGGGAAAAAGTAGTTATTGCAGTTTATCGCCTCACTGGAGATGAAGATCAATGGTTGTCATTGATTAAAAACACAAAGGAAGATAAAGAAGTATCACACATGTAATAGAGGGAGTTTAAAGGGATTTTATTTAAAAAATACTTTCCTCTTGACCATCAAGCTGATATTGAAAGACAATTTCAGAGTCTGAGGAAAAAGAAGGATGAGAATACCACAAAGTATGAGTCTAACGTTACAATGTCAGCAAGGCATGATACATATTATATACATAACCCAATGAGTAATATTGATCATTTATTTGATGGTTTAAAACTATTTCTTCGGTGAGAATTTTTCTCAATATCCTTCTTATCATACGAAGATATTGTCTCATGTGCTATCAAAACATTAAAATAATTCTCTATGTCTTACAAATTTAAAGAAAAGAAAGAGAATAAGAGATCTGATAAAAACTCTAGAAATGGAAATAAGGTTAAGAAGGGAAATGTTGAATATCTATTCTGTGGTAAATGTGGGAAGAAACAACCCGGTACTTTCCTGAAGGGAATGTGAGTCTATTACAAGTGTGGTGAAAAAGGCCACCATGCTCATGATTAAAAGGGAATGAAAGAGTATGTCAATTTTGAATGCTACAATTGTAGAGAAATAGGGAATTATGCAAAGGAATGTCTTAAGAGCCAAGGGAACTTTCCTTATAAAATGAAAATGGAGAAAGACTAAGCTTATGTGATCACTACTGCTAAGGTTGAAGCTCCGAAAGAAGTAGTGGCGGGTAATTTAATGGTTTCCTAAAGTTTATCCAATGCTTCATTTGATTCAAGATCATAACATTGTTTCATATCTTCCTAGTTGGCATTGAAAATTAGATATTTCCAATTTGATTTAACAAGGGAGTTTTTAGTCAAAACTCCTAAGTTAAGTATCCTTGAAACACCGTTTTGTGAATCAGTTCACATTAGGGCATATAAATGTTATTTATCTTCTCATCTCATTATCATACAGATGACTTAATTTGATATAATCCTTGGTATTTGTTGGCTTTCAAACCGTGATGTGAAAATTTATTGTAAGAAGAAAGAGGTTACAATTCTTGGTGATGATAAGGAGTACCTTATCTTTAGAGTAGAAACACCACCACCTGATTCTTATCTACATCATCCCCTAGTAGCTCTACTAAATTCAATTATTGGGGAAGAAGATAATTAAATAACTATAGGTGAGGAAAAGAATGTTCAAATAGATTACATACATATTGTGAAAGAATATGTTAATGTGTTTCCATTGGATTTAACTAGACATCCTCAAGAATGAGAAATCGAGTTTTACATTGATTTAATTCCAAGATCAAGGCCCATATTGAAGACCCCTTATAGAATTACCATTGCGGAATTAGTATAACTAAAGGAAAAACTAGAGGAATTGATTAATAATGGATTTATTCACCCTAGTGTTTATCTATGGGGATCCCCTGCCCTTTTTGTTAAGAAAAAAGATGGGCCTATAAGGTTGTGAATTGACTACATGGAGATCAATGCTATTAAAATAAAGAACAAGTATCCCTAACCTCACATTGATGATTTATTTGACCAAATTAATGAATCTAAATATTTTTTAAATATTGAATTTCGATCTAGATATCATCAGTTGTGTGGGAATAAGGAAGACATTCTGAAAACAGCATTTTGAACCAGGTATGGGCATTACGAGTTTACAGTAATGCCTTTTGGATTGACGAATTCACTATATTTTTTCATGGATCTAATGAATAGAGTTTTCTAGGAATATATTAATGACTTAGTAGTGGTATTTATTGATGATATCTTGGTATACTCAAAAATCTACGAAGATCATGAAAATCAATTGCGCAGTATTCTAAAGACTCTTAGATGAAATGAATTATATGGGAAGTTTATCCGATGTGAATTCTGGCATCAGGAGATTTATTTTCTTTTCCATATTGTATCTAAGGATGGAATCTCTATTGACCCTTCAAAGACCAAGGCAATCCATGAATGGCCAGTACCATCAAGTATAACAGAGGTACACAAGTTTATTGGTTTTTCAGGTTATTATTGGCCTTTTGTCCACAATTTTTCTCCATAGGTTAACCCATTAACCAAGATCACTCGTAAAGGGGTGAAATTTGTTTGGACAAAAGAGTGTGTAGAATGTTTTGAAGAACTGAAGAGAATATTAGTCCATGCTCCTATCTTGACTCTACTATTGGGGAATGTTGGTTTTGTTATTTTTAGTGACGCTTCAAAGAAAGGACTTGGTTGTTACCTTATGAAGAATGATAGAGTTATTTTATATTCATCACAACAGCTAAAAATTCATGAGCAAAACTATCCTAATATGATCTTGAGTTAGCAGCTATAATATTTCATTCAAAATATGGAGACACTATCTCTATGGTGAAAAACGTGAGATTTGTAATGATCACAAGAGTTTGAAATACATTTTCTCACAGAAAGAACTCAACAAGTGGTAAATATGATGGCTTTAACTACTCAAGGATTATGATTTCACTGTACAATACCACCCAGGGAAGGCAAATAAGTTGGTATATGTGTTGAGTAGAAAGGATCAGGAATTTTGAACAAGATCAGGTTTAAAAGGGATCTTATTTTAATGGATCTAGTGAATATGGATATGGGAATAACCATGGATGGTTAAACATCAATAATGTTTCAAATGGTTGCAAAACCATCTTTAATAGAAAGGATATAGAGTTCTCAGACTGATGATGAGGAGTTTCAAAAAAAGATTAAAGCTATTAATGATAGGAGATTGAGTGACTTCGTATATGAAGATGGAATTTTGAAATTTGGGAAGAGACTTTGTGTTCCTAACATACCTGATCTAAAAAGTCAATTTTTGTATGATGCTAATAACTCCAAATTATCAATACAACCTTGGAGCACCAAGATGTATATAGATTTTAAGGAACATTTTTGGTGGGACAACATGAAGAGGGAGATTGCTGATTTTGTAACAAGAAGTATGGTTTATCAACAAGTGAAAGCTGGAAGACAACAGCTTTGAGGAGTCATGCAACCTCTATCCATACCTGAGTCGAAATGTTATAATATTATGATAAAATTTATCATGGGGCTACCAAAGAATTCTAGAAGGAATGATGAAATATGGATAATTATTGATCGTCTTACCAAGCCAGCACATTTTCTTACTATAAAATAATATTTACCACTTGAATTTTAGACAAGAATATATATTAATGAAGTTGTGAGACTCCATGGTGTACACATATCGATTGTTTCTAATCATGATCCCCATTTTACATCAAGATTATAGGAAAGTCTTCCGAAGGACTGAGATACTAAACTTCGTTTGAGCATTGCCTACCACCCTCAAACAGATGGACAATAATAATCGACTATTCAAACCTTAGAAGACATGTTGAGATGTTTCTCACATGACTTTTAATGTATGTGGAAGAAATATTTACCTCTGTTAGAATTTTCCTATAACAATAGCTTGTAATCAAGTATTCAGATGAAACCATATGAAGCGTTATATGGAAAGAGATGCTGCACACCACCTTGCTAGGATGGTGTTGGTGAAGGAAAACTTGAAGGCCCATAACTTGTTGAGGAAACAATATTATAGGTGAAGGTTATCCAAAACCACACCAAATCAGCTCAAAGTAGGAAAAAGAGCTATGTTGATAAACGAAGGAAGGATTTGGTATTTCAAGTAGGAGACCGTGTTTTCTTGATGGTATCTCCATGGAAGGGTGTTATACATTTCCGTATGAAGGAAAAATTGAGTACCATTTAAATCAGACCTTTCGAAATTCTAGAACGAATTGGAGTCATAGCTTATCATTTGGCAATGCCTCCAAGTCTCTCCAAAGTTCATGATGTGTTCCATGTATCACTATTGGAAAAATACATGCTTGAACCAACACATGTACTCACCTATGAAGAAATTGAATTGGAACCTGATCTATCTTATTGTGAAGATCCTGTCAAAATTCTTAATACAAGAGAACAAGTAATGAGAAACCAGAGAACTCATCTAGTAAAAGTTCAATGGAGAAACCATAAGATAGAAGCAGCAACGTGGGAACTAGAGGAACTTATGTTGAAGAAGCACCCAAATCTTTTTTTTGGGTAGTATTATAGAAATTTTGAGAATGAAATTATTTGAAGGAGGGAAGAATGTAACCCCCCATGATTCCATGGTACATTTCCTTTTGAATAATGCAATAACTTTCATTGTACACAACTTTGAGATTCTAACACACCACGACCAATCAAACTAGCCAATATGAATAGTAATACCCACTTTTTAAAATTTTATAAGTTTTATTTTTCAAAATGGACTTCATTTTTGAATTCATAATATTGAATTTATCTTAGGGTGAAATTTTGGTATTTTTCTGAAAACATTCAATTTTTGATGAATAGTGAAAAACACTACATTATTGGTTAAAACCAAATTTTTATTAAAATAACTATTTTTTATTTAAATTTATTTTAGGTTAAAATAGACACATAATACCTATATAATTTCAAATTAATTCATTAGTCATTTTATAATAAATTTAGATATATAAAAATTTTATTGACCTTTTTACCGTCTTTTACCCATATTCTAAGAGCATTTGCAAATTTTCATAAAACATAATTTTACCACTTCTATGAATTGAATTTAAAAAATATGAGAGACACTGTTAATATCAGTATTTAAAACATGTTTCAATAAGATGAAATTTTTTGTTGGGGAATAGTATCTTTTGACTTTTATTTACCACGGTTAAAAGAAAATTGGGTAATTAAGGGTAAAAATGATATCATAATTACCCAAAAACATGTTCTAATTCTATAGGATAAGTATAATTTGACCAAAACAACCTTAGGAATAAAATATGATCCTCTTTGGTCCACTTGTATTAGATTATGACACTTATTTTTATTTTATTTAATGAAGAGTTAAACGAGTTATATTCAATGTTTAACAACTAAAACAATTTTAATATAGGGTTACACACAATATAAATTAATCTATAAATATTAATTATATATATAAAATTATTACATAAATAATGGTATTTTATTTATAAATTTTAGACATTAAATAATTTATTTTATTTACAACCCAATGATGATGGAGTAATTACCGTATTAATGAAATATTAAAATAATTGATATTATAAATATCCAAATAAATTTAAATTGAAACTTCTGATGAATTACACTAAGTTTATAGGTTAATATGACATGTTATTATTGGTTAAATAAATTTCATTCGAACTGATAATGTATTTATGGCTTTCAAAAAAATAAAATACTAAATATTGTCAAATTTGACATTATTATGTTTTTAAAATAAATACTATATTATTAATTGATATATTATTCCTAAAAACCTCTGTTTCGGCCAAAAGACTTATATAAGGTTATATATATTAATAATTAACCACATGGTGTTCCCGAGGTTTCGTTATAGTACGTTTAATAACCGTATAATAAAAAAATACAAAGAGACTTGTTAAATGTCAAACTATTTAACTAAGAGTTAATTCTAAAAGATAAGGTTAATATGATGACCTAATCCTATCTAAAAACTATTGGTTGAGAGGTTTTAGACCCATCCCTACATTATACTCTAAATAATTTATTTTAGATCCATCTTAAACAGAAAATTATTTTATTATAAAATAATATTTCAAGCTTTTCCTAAAGTGACCCACACCTCTCTTATAAAAGGGCACTTCCCATTATCTTAATTTTACACATTAAAAGCCTTTTGGCTGGGCCAAGACCTACCCAAATATCCTCTAATCTATCCTAACTTCCTCATAGTGGCCTTAATTTAATAGTAAATCTATCCTATGGAGCCCTTTTGATCAAATCAAAAGGAAGAACCCAAAGAAGAGGTAAATATTTCATCACCTCTTTCAAGTTCCTTTCTTCTTCCACTTCGTTTTTTATTGTTGTTTCCATTCTAAAATAATAACTCCAGTATCATATATATATTGTGTTGTTATTATAAAAATGGTACAACCATATTTATTATTCTAGCCATCATATCAATGACAAAGTCCCCATACTTGCGTACGTACGGCTTACCATCTCCACGTCGTGGTGTAGTTTGTCATTCAAACACTTCCTTTTTTGAATGGGTATAATAATGAGTATAACTGATATAAATAATAATTATAACATGTTATATATTCTATATATATGATATAACATCCAATTATATACTATTTCACCATCAATATAATGATATTTTCGCTTGTGCGTACGTATGGATTACCGTCTCCACGAACGGGATGAGATTCATTCCCCCATCGTAATCATTCAAGAATTAATTTAAATTTATAATTAAAAATAATCATTAATAACTTAATATCATTCAGGGTATGAATAAATTACATCCTATCCCTAACAAACATGACTTACGTAACCGGGCATATAAAGGAAAATAGATATGTTAACACCCGAAACGATGATATTACTAAAATATTATTACCAAAGAAATATTAGAGGATCATATATGATATCATATTTATGTTTATAGTTTTTTTATAATTTAATAACAATGATTTAACTTTTATACATGAGTTTAATGTTCCCTATACCATGGAAAACTACAAGGTAAGTGTTAATTTCACAATCTATTTATTATCCAAGGTTTTTTTTAGATAAGTATCTACTGGGACCACTTTATCATCCCCATCCGCTTTTTCATAAAAAAATTATTTCAAAAGATTTTTAATATTTACTATAAAATGGTTTAAAGTCATTTATAACCTTATTTGACCTTATATTTTATTAAAGTAATATTTCCATCGTTTTCCAAACAATGTACTTTGTGATCCTTTCAATAAAATTAAGGTAGGAATGTTTTTTAACTTATATGGTGAGTGAGACTATTTTACACCATTATAATATCATCAAAGATTACCTTACAAGATTATATGAATATTTTCAAAATAAATTTTTTCTTTTATAATTGTAGTACTTTTAAATGATTTCAAAATAGAAAGAGATATTTCTCTAAAAAAGCCTTGACTTCATCTATGTCAACATCCTTTGATGGATTTTAAGTTTGTTTGAAGTTGATTTATTATGATAAAAATCTTCCATATTATATTGATGTTTTTGTCACATGTTGGAATGTGGTTGTGTTATTCTTATACCATTGATGGTTTATGGATAGTGTATTGACATTTCATATCCTAGTTTTAAAACAAATGTTTATGTTATGTTTACACCTTTTCATACGAGGAATGCATTGGACTTAGTAAGTGACGGGTGGATCCCACAATAGCTCCTCGATGCATCGGTAGGTCTCATGACACAAACTAATGTCTTGGCACAGGGCCTTGAAAAAATCTTATTTGTAGTCTTGGCACAAGGCCTTGACTATGTGGTTAGGAAGTCTGGCATTATGCATTCCATAATTATAAATGTTCCTATTGATATTGCAAGTGATTAATTGACTAGTAGAATATCCATGTGAATAATTAAATGGAATTATCTGATTTATCCTTGCCAAATTATTTTTATGTTTATTTTTAAAAGGCTTTTTTTTAGTCAAATACATTCCCATAAATGTTTATCCTTATTTATGATTTTTTGCAATATTGTTATCCATAATGAGAATTTGAGCTCACCCATTTCTATGTTTTATTTTTCCCAAGAAGTGAAGAAGTATTTTATGGTTGACCTACAAGGATAGGCTAAGGATATAAGGGTGTTGAAAATGGGACAAAACATTGTTGAGGTTTTTATTTCAAAATTTAATGTAAAACATATGAATTTATCTAGTACTTCCAAGGCTACTAAACAGATCGGCCTTTTGGGACACGATTCCTTGTATCATTCCAATGTTATGTAATAATGCACCAACTCTGGGTAACTAAGGTTATGGTGTTACAAATGACATTTTAAAAAATAACATATTATTAAATTATTTTAAAATTATTAAAACCTTAATGTAGGAAATGCGGGATAATTTAGGGTTTAAAAATCCTTCCATGGACTATTAAGGAGCCGATTTTTACCATACATGTAAAATAATTATTTTTTAATATTGAAAATGATTTTACCGCAGTTAGGGTTAAAATTTGTTATCTAAGGGTATAATCAAATTTATAATTTTAAACTGACACCAATCCTATCCAAATTTTATTTTTTGATAATATTTAGATCCTATCCTTTTTATTCATGTTTATATCCATATTAAGTGTAACAATACATGTTCTTATAAAATAAATTGTTTTCTTTTTTTAAATTAAATAGTTTAACACTTTTCAAATATATAATGTAATAAGTGGTAGTTTTAAGAGTCTTCTCTCATGGAATATTAACATGACCTTTGGAATAGTAGTATGAACCTTATGAATAGTAAATTGGCCAATAAAAATAATAACCACACCTTTAAAAGTATAAATACAATTTATATATCTTATATGTGAAAATATGGTGTATTTATATCTTGGAATGAGTAATTAAATGTTTTTTGAAAATGATAGATTATGTGTTCATTACTTTTTTGAATCATAAATGTTTATTTTTAATTTTTTAATTGATATAATGATTATAAAGAGAATATATTTTCCTGAATTATATTCATGAAATAATATTTTATTATCTTGTGATTATAAGATAATTTTATGAGACCTTAATTAACTTTTCAAAGCGTTGTAAAATCAGTTATAGTTTTAAAACTTGTATTTTTCAAATATATAATGATTTCAATGAATGTTTGAATTTATCAAATTGAGAAAATTATTTTTTTAAAAAATGCAGATAATTTTTGAATTCTACATGTTGAAAAATGGTTTGGGTGGATTTTTGAGTTTTTTTGAAATACTATAATTTTTTGTTAATAAAGAAATATAATAATTTATAAAATATGCCATATACATGAATTATTGTGTGAAGGATGATGTTATACTGAGATAAGAACCCTTGGTTTGAACTCAGATGCACTAATTACAATTTTTTATCACAATAACCAACACCATTTCTTTTCTTGAGAAAAATAATGAAATAATGATTAAAAAATTGAAAAATATTTCTCTCCTCCACTATAAACACCACCCCTTATACGCGTATACTCCTCACACCTCACAATCATAGAGAATTGTCCAAATTATTCCCAATACTATTCCCAAGCCTATTACCCATGTCTAATACCGTCTGGTCTCACCTAAAGGCCAAAACTAATGCCTTTAAGTAGGTTCTCATGGAAGAGAAATCAAGAGGTAAAAATCCTCTTTTGTTCTTTTTTTGTTCTTTTCAATTTTTTTATTTTATTATACTCTCTTGACATCCAATTATACATGAGGAATGAATAATGTAGTATAATATATATACTATAATGTTTTTCTATTTTTGTAAAATTTATTTCTATACTTCTTCTTATATCCCTTTTATTTTAAAAACTAAAACATTGTCTGTCATGTGTCGATTTACCGACATGATGGATGCCATGTTTTCAATTTTCATTAATAACTTCATGAATGGTCATAAATTTTTTTAATGGTTTAATTTTTTTAAAAATTTATTATATAACCTATTTTATGATATGAAATTAACATATATTCATAATATATAATTATACAAAGAAACACGTTCTTGATGATCAAAGAACCACCAAAATGATCTAATAAAATATCATAAATGATTTATATAATAAATCATACTAATATTAGGAAATAATATAATATATATTATAATTTTAAGATTATTAATCATTTATATACCATTTAATTCCAATCTTATAGTTTCACTTCATTTCGATGATAAATTCCATAACAAACCGACCTTGGAAACCTTGTAAGGAATTCAACAAAAACAATGGAATAAAAAAATATTATTAATAAATGGGTGTAAATATGTTATAAAAATATCATATAATTTATTATAAATATTAATATGGTTTGGTAATATATTATTAACACTCTTTGAACCATTATACTGGAAGTTTGGACACATTTAATATAAGACAAACCCATGGTAATAGAATATTAACCTAATTTCCATTCTTTGGGTTAACCTTATACTTCATTGATTTTTTAATGATATAAATATTTATAAATATAATTTTATTATTTTATTCTTTATTACTTTTATTTATCGTGAATATAAATTTCTTTCATAGATTAATTCTTTATTTGATGACATGGTATTTGATAGAGACATTCCTGTTTAAAATCCTTTTAAATGTCTCTTATAAAAAATTCAAAAAGATTGTTATTTTTTTATGTCGTGAAAATTTTATTCAAATATAATAATTTTTGACTACTATTATGTTTAATATATATGTTTTTATAGTTATTTTTTACGAATATTATTTCATTATTATGTTCACGGTTTATATATTTGAAAACTGATTTTTTAGGAAAAAAGGTTATTTTGTAATATGAAGGTGTTTTGCTAAAGGGTCTAAATGAGTGATCAAGTATTTTATTTCATGATATAATCCTTGGAATTTTGTTATATTTGTTTTATTCCATTACTGTTCAGGATATTATGGGTAAATCTCAATTATAGCACAAGATATGTTGGGTTGAGCCCATTATAGCTCAAGATATGACGAGTAAGCCACATTATAAAACTCCAATGAATATGGTACACTAGAGATGGATGATATCTAAAAGTTTATTCCATTTTTATTAGTGAGTGTATGTGTTATATGGTAAATATGTCCCAAAGAAACATCATGATGTTTCTATAGATGCTAATGTGTTTTTAGGAAATGAGTTTTAATGGTTTTTATGTCATCACTTGATTAACGATTTCCTAATTTATTTCCCTTAGTAATATTTTTGTGCTCATAAAAAGTTTTTAAGTGATTTACACATGTTATGAGGATGTTTAATATAAATAATTAATTCAATTTAAACGTAATCATGTTTTTCAAAGAGAACATGTTTTATTTTTAATGTTTTATGTTTTGGAAAAAATGGATACTATTTTCATTGTATCATCTTCATCGAGATGTAGTATGTTATGTATTTATTATGAACAAATATTCTTAAATTATAAACTTGAATAGATAATTAATGTGACTTAAATTAATCTCTTGACTAAAATATAAGATTATGTAAGGTTTTAAGGATGGGTCCTTGTAGTTCGTATTAGGGGATGGTATAAATAAAGTTAGGGGTTAGGATGATGTTAATAGAATAACATAAAAAAATTTTATTTATAGTTAATTTAAAATGATATATAATATGAATATTACTATGTCTATTCAATTAAGTTATTTCTTTTTAGAGTGTTTTTCATAGAAGAAATAGGTATTATGAAGTAGGAAGGCTCTGAGGGGCTGATATCTATCCGAATCTACAGCCTAGAATGGCGGGAATTGGAACAAGTGGTTTATGATAGTAATGGGTCAGTTGAATTAGGAAATAAACGGTGATGGTGTTCATGATAGATAGGATCCTAATATAACATTAATGAACATTTATTTTTTAGAGTATTGCATGCAGAAACATCCCCCATCATATAGTGGATTATCAGACCCAATGGTTACTGAAGAATGTGTCAATGCTCTGGAAAATTTATTTTATATCATGGGATATTTGGATTTCTAAAAGGTAACCCTAGAAATTTATCATTTTATGCTAAATATGGTAAACAATGGCCCATGTTTAAGAATACTAGAGAAAAATATGATCTTAATACTTAGGAATTGGACAAATTTAATATTTTTTTTCTAGAAAATTATTTTCCTAAAATTGATGAAATCAGAATGGAGAAGAATTTTTTTGGGGCTTAAGTAGAAATAAAATGATTCGGTGGTAGTGCATGAATCCAATTTTATGAGACTGGGATAGTGTGTACCATATTTTACCTGTTACTTTGAATTTAATATTAATAGATTTTACTCCGGTGAGAAAACATTTTTAGGAAGATCTTTGGATTCGTAAGAGTATAAAAGCTCTGAGAAACTTTTTCATTAGGCTTAAAAAGTTGATAAGGGGTTTTCTGAGATGTATGTCCCTCATGAAAATAAGAATAAGAAGCGCATAGGTTGGTAGGATTTTTGGAAGAATTTGTAAAAAAAAATGGAGGTAAGAAATTAAATTTCCCTTCTTGTGAAACGTGTTGTAAAAAGAATCCTTGAGAATTTATAGTAAATACTATGATATGCTGCCAATGGAAAAGGATTGGGAACATGTATCATGATTTCAAGGAAAATGATTATAAAAAGGATGAGTAATTGATGTGCTGTTTGATTTAGGGTATACACATTTCTCCATTTCTATTAACTTTTCTACTAAATTGGAAATTTCACATCAAGAAATGAAGTAAAAAATCATGGTAAATAAACCTCAAAGAAATATTGATACAAAAATAAATCATAATAATCAACTTATATTTTTGTATGGAAAGAGTTTACATACAAACATTGTTTTATTGCCTCTAATTTAGTTTTATGTTATTCTTGGAATAGACTAGATTTCTATTTATCATTATAAGATTGATTATAGAGTTAAAGATTTTTAAAAAAAAAGAGTTTCATTTTTTATATAATAAAGAACCCATACCACTGATAACATATCAGAAAGCCAAGAATGTTTTAAAATATGTAAATGAAAGTTATCATGTACATATTTTTAAAAATAATGGAACTATTTAGATTAATGACATGCCAATAGTAAATGAGTATCTTAATGTTTATCCTGATGATTTTCCCAGTGGAGTTCCGAATGGAGATTTTGAGTTTACTATTTAAATAGTTCCGGATGCTATGAAAATTTCAAAAACCCCTTATTGAATGGATCAAATGTATATTTTATAGTGAAAATTAGTTTCATGAATTATTAGATAATGGATTCATATAACCTATCACTTCACAAAGGGGCGATCCTGTCTTGTTCGTTAAAAAGAAAGATGGTTCAATGATACTTTACATTATTATGGAGCATTGAATAAAATAAATATTAAATACAAGTATTCTTTTCCTTATATCGATGATTTGTTTGATCACATATAGGGAACATAATATATTTTTAAGTTTGGCCTTAGGTCAGGGTACTATTAGTTGAAGGAAAAAAGTAGACATTCTGAAGATTGTGTTGCGTACAAGATATGATCATTATGAATTTATAGTTATGATGTTTGGGTTAAATAATTAACCTACAGTATTCATATAAATAATAAATAGTATATTTCATGAGTTCATGGATATGTTTGTGGTTTTGGTTATTGATTAAGTTCAGGTATTTTCTAAAAGTTAATATGATCAAGAAATATATCTAAAGATTATTTTTTAAAACATAAAATAATTGAAATTGTATGGAAAATACTTCAATTGTGAATTTTGTCTGCAAAAAATTTCTTTCTTTGGTCACATTATTTCTAAATATGGAAGAAATTTTGAACCTTATAAAACCAAAGTTGTTGAAGAATTGAAAAGACCCATAAATATAATAGAGACTAATAGTTTTTTTGGTTTGGAGGGCTACTACCAGAGGTTTGGAGAAATATTTGCTTGATTTTCTAGCTCAATGATGATGTTAACTCAACAAGGTGTTAATTTCATCTGGACAAAATAATGTAATTATTGTTTTTATGAAGTGAAATGAAGATTAGTGAATACCCTAGTTCATACCTAACTTTTATAAATGGTTAATTTCTTATCTATAGTGATTCTTTATTGAAATGGAATGATTATTTCCTAATGAAGAATGGCCAGGTAATTGGTTATGCTTCATGTTAGTTGAAACCTTAAGAGTTATGTTATCCTAGACTTGATTTGGAATTAAATACTTTTTCCATTAAATATTTTGAGGCATCATTTTTAGGGAGTAAAATGTAAAATATATACTGACCATAAAATTTTTGATATATATATATATCTACTCAGAAAGAAGTGAACTTGAGATGAAGAAGATGGATGGAACTATTCAAGGATTATGATTGCATGATTCATTACCATCCTATAAAAGGAAAAAAGTGGATGATGGTTTGAGTCATAAAAGTAATGCAATATTAACGATGTAACATTCGGAACATAACCCCTTTGATGATGATTTGATAAATTTTGTTTTGAATGTTTTTAGTGTGGGAAATTCCTCTATTTTGTTTCATGTGTTAGTGCATTATTCTTTTTAATATAAAATACAACATGATATAATGGAATACCATGAGTTTCAAAAAAATGTATAATTTTTTCAAAGGGTTATGTTTCATTAGTTTAACATTTATAAATACTTTTTCTTCTGGTTTAAGAAGAGAATATTTTTTCCATGTGATTTTTTAGCGGATGGAAGAATTGTTATGTGAAGCTTATAGCTCTCCATTTTCAATTTATCTGGGAGGAACAAAGATGTAAAGAGACCTTCGAGAGTATTACCAGTGGAATTAAATGAAATGAAATATTTCTAATTTTATCAAGATATTTCTGACTTGTCAATAGGTTAATAAAGAGTGGAAGTTAAAAAAGGGGCATCTTCATACTTTTCCAGTGTTAGGGAGGAAATGGGATTATTTATCCATGGAATTTGTGGTGGGACTACAAAAGACATCACTTGGTAATAATTAGATTTGGGTCATTGTTGACTGACTAAATAAATCTTCACATTTCCATCCTATTCAAGAAACCATCTATATTGATAAAGTTTCTTGATTGTACATCTGAGATATTTCCAGGTTACATGCATTTCCCATATCCCTTGTATCTGAATGTGATCCCTTGTTCACTTCTAACTTTTTTGAAATGCCTTCAGAAGTCATTGGGAATAGAATTAAATTTCAGAAAAGACATTCATCCTCAATATGATATAATGTCCAAGAAATCAATTAATTCATTAGAGGACATGATTCAAGCTTATTCAATATAATAAATGGAACATTCGGATCAATATCTTTTTATTATTTAAGTTTTCTTATAATAACAATTTTCATTACATTATAAAAATGGCACCACTTGAGGAATTATATGGGAAACTATGTATAACCTAAACATTTTGGGATGAAGTCAAAAATGTAATTTCATGGGACATTAGTTTGTAGAGGAAGTAGCTAAGAAACTGAAGATGGTTTAGTGACACATGAGAACAACTCAAAGATGATAGAAAATTTATACAGACAATAAGAGGAAAGACCTTTCATTCGAGTTAGGTAATCATGTTTTTATTTAAAACATATTGATGGAAAAGTGTTATGTATTTTTTGTTAGAAATGAAACCTAAGTCCATGATTCATCACACCTTTTAAAATCCTCAATAATGTTTGACCATTTTCATACTAAGTTTATTTTCCTCTATGTTTATCTAACATATACAATGTTTTCCATGTTTTAATGTTGAGAAAGTATGTGCCAGTTCTATCTATTGTTTTGAGCCCCTGATGAGGTCAGTTGGAAGAGAACCTTTCTTATGAAAAGGCACCTCTTTAGATACTTGATCATAGAGAGAAAGTATTGTGAAATAAGTTAATTCACCAGGTTAGGTTATTGTGGAGAAACCACATGGTTGAAAAAAGAAAATGCAAATATGAAAACACAATTACAGAAAGGTATCCTTACTATTTTAATAAGTGATTAAAAATTATGAGGATGAAATTTCTAAATGGTGGGTAGAATGTAACAAACCAGGTACTTATATATTAATTTTTTTCTTCTTGAAATAAAATAGTTAAATCCTTTACAAATGTATAATTAAATAAGTGGAAAATTATAGATTCTTTTCTAATGGAATAGTAACTCGACCTTATGAATAGTAATATGCCCCTTATGAATTGTAAACATTCCAATAGAATAGTAACCCCAACTATGAAATTATAATTAAATTTTATCTATCTTATATGGTAAAATATGATATGTTTATATATTTGAATGAGTAAATAAATGTTTTGAAAATGATAGATTAAATATTGGGTTTTTTGTGAAACATAAATATTTATTTATAATTTTACAATTAATTTAATGATTTAAAGGAAAATATATTTTCATACAATAGATTAATGTGTTGATATTTTATTTTCTTAAGATTATAATATAATTTTAGGATACCTTAATTAACTTTTTAAGGTGTTATATAATCAGTTATATTTTTAAACCTAGTATAGTTGGAATAAAATATTATTTTAATTGAAATATAAATTTCTTATATTTAGAAAAATATTTTCAGAAAATGGAATTAATTTATGTATTCTAATTGTTTAAAAATCGTAATGGTGAATTTTAATATTTTTTTGAAATACATGTTTCTTGGTGAATGATGAAATAAGAAAATTTCCGAAAAAAATAAATACATGAATTACTGAGTCATGGATGATGTAATGTTGAGGTAAATACCCCTTGTTATAATTCAAAAGAACTAATTAATGTATTTGGACATAATAACCAACAATATTTCTTTTCTTGAGAAAGATAAAAAAAATAATGGAAAACCCTCCTCTCCACTATTATAAATACCACCCCTCACCCCCTCTTCTTCTCACACATCTCAAGCTTTTAGAATTGTAAAAAATATAAAAAATACTCTTAGCAAGCCTCCTACAGAAGTCCAATACCTTTTTTTATCATGAACAGACCAAAAAATGGGGCCTTAAGGAGGTTATCAAGGAAGATAATTCAGCAGATAAAAATCCTCTGCCTTTTTATTTTTTCTATTTTTTTCAATTATTTTTATTTTCTTCTACTATAGTAACCTACAATAATACAAGAGGAAGGAAAAAATAGCATCATATATATACTATAACTGTTTCTTTTTTATATAAAAATTTATCATCATAATTCTCATACTCTATTTTTTATTCCAAAAATAAAAACATCACCCGTGATGTGTTGATTTGGCGACATCATGGATGATGTGTTTTCAATTTTCATAATGCCATTCATGGCTGGTAATCAACAAATTTTAATGGTTTTTTTAATGTGTATTATATAAACTATTTTATTCTTTGTAATTAATATATATTTTTAATATTGAATAATATAACAAAACTAGTTCGTGATGATCAAAGAACTACCAAAATGATCTAAACGAATATCATTAATGTTTTAACAAATAAATCATCCTCATATGTGAAAAAATGATATTTGGTATAATTTAAAGTTATAAAGTCATTTAAATACCATTTCAATGCACTTATTTAGTTTTTCATCATTTTGAAAAGAAATTCCCTAGTGAACCGACCATGGGAACCATGTATAGAATGCACCTGATACATTGGAAATCACGAGATATTATTAATAAATTAATGTAAAGATGCTATAAAAAAATCATTTAATGTATTATAAATTTTAATATGGATCTAAAATATATTGATAACACTCAATTACCCATTACATAGGAGGTTTTGACATGTTTAAGGTATGAAAAACCTGAGGTAAGAGAATTCTTAACCCAATTTCCATTCATTGGGTTAACCATAGAATTCATTGATTTTATCATGATATGAATATTTTTAAATTTTTTTATGATTAAATTATGTTGTATTATGATTATATACTATGAATATACATATTCCTTTGATTTTATAAATTAGTGCTACAATGATATGGTAATTATAAAGGAGTTTCCTGTTAAAATGTTTCAAATGTCTCTTTTATAAAATTCCAATTGATTGTTCTTTTTTTATGCCATGAGAATTTTAATCTAATTTAATAATGTTTTATTACTATAATTTTTCCTTATTAAAATATTATAGTGTTTTTAATAATATTATTTCATTACCATATGCATGGTTTTTATATTTTAAAAGTGAGATTTTATAGAAAAGGGTATTTTTAAATATGAAAGTGTCTTTCTCAAGTGTCTTAATGAGTGATCAAGTGTTTTATTTCATGATATGTTCCTTATAAATTTATTATATTGGTTGTATCATATTATATCTCAAGATATTATAGTTTTATCACCATTATATCTAAAGATAGGTTGGTTTGATCCCATTATAACTCAAGATAGGATCAGTGAGCCCCATTATAGCTCTCCAATGCATTGGGTACTCTGAAGATGGAATTTAACTCAAAGGTTATTATATTTTTAAGGGAAAATGTAATAGTTATATGGTAAATATATCCCAAGTAAAATTTCTGATGTTTCTATGCATTCTAATGTGTTTTTATGAAATAGTTTTTAATGGTTTTTATGTTTTCAAAACATTAAATATTTCTTTCTTTATATCCCTTACAATCATTTTTGTGATCATCCCATGTTTTAAATGTTTCATTGGTTATAATGATATTTAATATAAATAAGAAATTCACATTAATTGTTATGAATATTTGTCAAATAATTTTTTTTTTATTTTTAAGGTTTAATATTTTTTAGAAATTGGATACTCTTTAAGTAGTATCCACATTGTATGAATATGGTATGTTATATATGTATTATATCCTAATATTCTAAAACACTAAACCGAAAAAGATACTAAATGTGAAATAAAGTATTATCTTGGCTAAAATTTTATATTTTGTAATTTTTCAAGGCTAGGTCCTTATATTAATCATTTTTCTAGAGAATGAATTTATTATATTTTAATATTTTATGAAATTCCTTGTGTGTAACTTCCCTCATTTATTAAATGGATCCCCTGCATTCTCTTCTTTACATAATATTGAGACATATAGGTTCAAAAATTACCAGAAAATTCTATTTGAAACATCCATTTAGACAATATTAATTTCTTCCTCTTATTAAATAACCATTCGAAGTTACCTTTAGAATGGATCTAAAAGAGGTGTCCTAAAAAATATGTAATCATCTTACGCAAATTGTTTCAATTTATTTATTATTATAACTCATATAAACCATTTTTATTATTCATAAAATAATATCTTATGTATCCTAAATTTACTGATATGTTATTATTATTATGGGAAAAAATCTTTCCAACTCTTTTATATGTAAAGGGAAAAGAAAACATCACCCGTGTGTACGTATAAATTATCATCTCCACAAGGTGGAGTAATTAATTTTTCATCACCATATTTTATTGATTATTATAATTATGAAATTTATAGTAATAAATTATATTTATCAAATAATAATTATTCTATAATTATATTATCTTATCCACCTACTTACCTTTCAATCCATTGGAAAATGATAACATTTTTCATGTGTATGTGTGGACTACCACCACCATGAAGTGATGTGATTCATTTAATTAAATTTTATTTTTAAATTAATTGTAATAAGGATAGAATAAATCAATAAATATGATATATATGATATAAAAAATATTATATAAAGGATATTTTATTTACATTTTTTTCATTCATAAAAAAATCGAAACAATGTTCATGCATATGTACGACCTACAATATCCATGAACGCTGTAATTATTTTTTATTTATATTACTTTATAGGTGAATATAATTATATATATGATTAAAATATATGATATTTATCTAATATTTAAAGTATGTATATTTGGTAATAATGATCAATATATAAATACTGAGACTACCAAACTGAAACATGAGAGAAAAAGGAATCAGTTATCACATAGAACATTCATTTTAATAACGTATTATTAAAAATCAGGTGATGAGATGTTATAAAGAATTAATATATGGTATAATATAAATTATTATGGTTTTTTAAGATATTTATAATTAATAAATATTTATTAGACATGTGTTTAAAATTAATATTTATAAAAAAGAGACTTAAGGTAATGAAGTTTTTATATAAAATATTTCTGGGATACATATTCCATACTCACCACTTGTTTATTTTATATGGTGTATATATTTACACTTTGAAATTATATATCATGAATATTATTATTTTACATACATTTAATGTTTCATTTTTTGTTATTTATTAAGGGATATTATGATTCAAAAGTTCCAAAAGCTGTAAGGGTTTTTTACAGCCTTATTGTTTTTCGGGATTGTTTATGATTATGAAATTACATGATATACATATAAAGAAACTCATAAATATTCGTTTTCTGTAATTATTTATGAAATTTTCATGAAATAGTACCATTTCCTCTCCTTGTTACATAAAATGAATTGGATATTTTTATGAAAAAATATGCTTGATTCCCTGATTGGTTCAGAACATTTTTCTTATATATCTATGTTTTCAGAAATATTCTTTTTCTATGGTTTTATAAAATATATTTATCCCATGATATAATTTTAAAAAATGGGAAATAATTAAATCATTGTTTGTTTAGTAAATTAGTTTATTTTTTAGTTTTTACAAACAATGTGAATGTAATGTTTTCTTTTAGCTTATATGGGTTGGAAAAAATTTCTCACCATCATTCCTACATAATTATTTGAATATCACTTTATAAGTTTTAAAGGTTCTTCTAAAATAAAATCATTTTTCATAACATTTTTGGAACTTTTGGTTTCCAAATAATGGATTTCAATTTTAAAATGGTATTTTCCTCGAGAATTATTTAAAGATATTTTAAAAGAATCTTAAACCGGTATATGATTTTGGAATTTATTATCAATATGAGGTTGTCAAATTTCCTTCCCTTGTGCATCTCCCATAAAAAAATGGGTTTGTGAAAGGCTGATCCATCTAGGGTACAATGGCTCTATCTTAGGAGATGATCAAGGACATCAACACAAGGAATGACGGGTCTAATATCTTTTTTAATACGGATATGATAAAGGCATATGATAGGGTGGAATGCAGTTTTATTAATAGGGTGATGGCACACACGGGTTTCTCTGTAAGGGCATGTGATATATTCTACAGATGCTTCAGTTCCCCCTGGCTCACAATTTCTTTTATGGGTAGATCATATAGGGGTTTCAAGGCTACTAGAGGTATTATCTAAGGAGACCCATTATCTCCAAGTATTTTTTTCTTAGTGTAGGTTAGTTTTAGTCGAATGATAAAAAGAGGGATTCAGAATGGATACATCCTTCCCTATTGAAGAAAAAAAATCCTGCCAATGATGTCACATCTCATATTTGCTGATGATTCCATTATCTTCATTAATGCAGGAAGGATTTAAATATGGGTAATTACTAGAATTATCGATGAATAATTCCACTAGAGTGGCCAAGTAGTTAACAAAGACAAAATCACGTTCTACATCTATAAAAAATACACGGCAAGGAGAGCGGTGCATCTTATCAACAAGCTGGGCATGTAGCGAGGACAGTTTCCTCTAGAATATTTGGGAACTCGTATTTCTCTAAGAATATTGTGAATCAGGGTCTTTGATCATGTGATGAGAAGGATCACATGTCGTGTACCCAATTTGAAGTATTAACTTTTATCATTCGGGGGCCGTATTTCTCTGGTTAACAATGTCTTATCAACTATCCCAGTACATGGAACGACATCCAACAATGTTCCAAAATGGGTTATAAGAACTATTGAGAAAATCATGACTGGTTTTATATGGGATGCTTCATCGAAGGTCAAAATACACTAGGTTTCTTGGGGAATAATGGCTAAGAATATCCTTGAGGGAAGTATTAACGTGAGGATCATAGCGGACACTATCCAGTGCATGCGTGAAAAACTCCCGTGGAAACAATTGAGGGGGACACATTGTGGGTAAAGACCATGTCTGGTAACATGGGAGGTAATGTAGGAAACCAGTCTGTGATTGGTTCTCCTTTTTGGTCATTGATTAATTCCTTCATCCTGACTCTTCAATAGCACTGAAAATGGATCATTGGGTAGGGGACATTCAGTTTTGGTTTGATCAATGGGATGAAGAAGAGATAGAGTATCCAGGTTACCCTTCGCCCACTATTTTGTTTTCAAGGAAGCATGCTTTTATATTGAATTTATATCAATTCCCTTGGAAGAGGAGAAAAAAAAGGTGTTCAATGTTGTTCTCATCAATTCGAAGCCAGATAAATGCATCTCTACTCTTTATTCCCTTGTAAAATTCAATACTAAGAATGATCGTATGATTACTTTTTCCCAGACTCAAGGTGACAGATGAAGAAAAGTGGTGTGGTGCTTCAATAATCCTTCCAAATACTTATTTCCCATATGGCAGATATAAAATCATGCTATTCCCTCATATGATAATGTAAAAAAACTGGGAATAAGAATCACATCTTGTTGCCACTATTGTAGTAGTAATCACGAGGAGGATGCTAATCACATCTCCATTAAGGGAGATTGGGCTCAAGTGGTGTGAAGCTTCTTTAGAGGGTTCATAGCGTAATCTTCCCAGGTTCACTATGATGAACCCTTCATGGATAGATTGTTTTATAGGGAACACATAATGGAAATGAAAACAATGGCTCATGCTATTTCCACAATGCTGGGTGTTGGTGTTGCTGGCATGAAATGAAAGAAGCGATGTATGAGGGGCTTCCTTCTTCAGGGCATTCCATTATTGTAAAAATATGAAGCTTCATTGTGGACATGGTGCTTTTTTTTCAGAAACTGGGAGGAATTTCCCTCTCTTAGGAATCTTCATGTCTCCTCCATAGTGACTCATCCCCCTTGCTCTTGATTCTTGGGCCAGTGGGTGCATTGGTTTCCCCCTAAGGCTGGATTCAAGCTAAATACGAGAGATTATTACAAAGAAGGAATTTTTCGAGGAGGAGGGGTCATAAGGGAATAGAGGGGTAATGTGGCTATGGATTTGGAGGCCCATTATAGGAATTGTACTGGTATTCAGGTAGAGGCCAAAGCATTGCTGGCTGGGGTCTTTCTAAGAATCCAGAGGAACATCAGTTTTCCCATGATGAGATTGATTCAATGATCATTCATAGCTCCCTCAATTTTAAAGATCAATCTCTATGGTCGATATCTCACATCATAAGAAAATTCATAATGCTCTTTATCAATGATATTAAGGTTACTCATTACTAGAATTATGGGAAGAAAATTACAGATCATTTATCCTCATCAGCTAACCAAAATCGTGAAGTAACCAGCTCACTCAACATTTCTTCTTTAAACCTGAGGGTCCGATTATAATACAAGGGGATGTTCTCAGCATTAATTTCATCCTCCTTCGTCTATGTTTTGTTTTCCTTCATGGTTTTTTATTCTTTATCCTTCAATAAAAATGGATTCGATAATGATGACATCTCAGGAGATGATGATCAAAAACATGGACATGATTCAAAATAATGTTATTCACATATTTATGTTTTTGTATGATCTATTTTTAACTATGTTCATAGGAAAATATATAGACATGATTGAAAATATATTTGTTCACATTTTGATGTGTGAGTGAGAAAAATTTATAGCTATGATCACAAGATTATGAATGGAAAAGTTTTCTTTTATCTATGTTATACTGATTATAATTTCTTTTTCATTTGATGAACATGCCTATATTATGTCCCATGGATATTGACTACTTCATCGAAACATTATCGATAATTCTTCCAGAAATTAATTTATTTCAAAGACTATAATCTATGTTTTTTGGGGTATAAATATTTTATACTATGAACAAGAAAATGAATATATTCTCAAACCCCTAGTGCCTAGGATAACACATCAAGGGATGAAATCCATAAAAAAATGGAAGTGGGTCCAAATCACCTCTTCTACCAAGGAATACTAAAAATTTACTATGTGAACAATATATGAGTATAACCACATCCCTGACCACACCCAGTAAGCCTCCTAACAAATTCTAGTAGCACCTAAAGAAATTTGTTTCCATATCCCAACAACTAACAGAAGGCATTCCTACTTTCCTACCCCTTCACATGAATCCCATTAGTACATCCCCATGGTAAATGAAGTATATGATAAAGAACACATTCATGATCAATCTAAGGATTTAAAACGTATTACCATTCTAGCTGTAGAATATTATCATTATATCCTAGAAGTCATATAGGTGTTATTCTACATCACTACTATCACTCTATGAAGTTATAAGTATAACATGGTTTTTGAAACAATTAAGGTGTATGAACACATCCCCACTGCCACCATTTGAGTATTTCATCAACATAATACATGGATTACTAATGCAAAGGCACACATTATTTCTCCCATATAGGAGGGTTATCAATGTACTCCCATGATAAATAGACAATAGCATCGAGAACACTCTTATATTAAATAGAAAATAGGTCCAAGAAACAACTCCATTTCTATATAGATATTATCCTCACCTTCTAATAACCATAATGGTAGGACCACCTTACCAAAAAAATCATATAAATTTTTAGAACCATTTAAAAACCACATGGAAGTCACCTAGTTTGGATCCCACACATAGAATTCACTATTGAGGACATGTGAATCTACACTCCCAATATAGAACATTTAGAATGAAATATCACTTAGGGTGATCTGAAGTTCAAAAGATGACCAACATCCGTGGTCTATTAATTGATGACATTCTCAAGGACCTCACACAATTTTCAATTCCATCCCAAGATTCAACTGACTCATTATCATATCCAATAAGCAATAGTTCCATCTGATAAGTTCCTCCCGAAAAATTTACTACTAACAACTCCAATGTTCATCTCCAGATAATTTTTCCAAAATTCCTCACTTGTGGTCATTATGAAATCAATCATAAGAACCCTTTTCATGATGAGTACCATGGAATCCAACCTCATGATCAAAAGATCAAAATGAAATAAGTCCCCCTTTCAATTTTCCAACATAATGGTCATCCCCATGAAATTTGCTATAGAAATACTCTTAATAGTGAGACATTAAGTCATGATGGTGTTATATTCTTTGTGGTAGATTTATTAGTCTGAGTTGGTGATTTCGGGAGAGTATGTTATTCTTATTGGAGACCCTACCACTTCAAACTTTTCTCTAGTTTTTTTCTCCTTTGTCTCTCTTCCATTCAGTCTGCTGTGGTGGTTTCAGGAGGACTTGGGATGTGATGTTTTTTTGTTTAATAATGATATACGAGTAACATTTTTTATTATATTCGATCTGTGTCATACGTGTTATTTATTATTTATTGATGAAATGGGGATTTCCATCACATGTTTTTTTTGATTTGATAATAGATGTTGGGTTTGTGAAGTGCATGGCTTTCTTAGAAGGTAGCTTGGTTTTTTCCTTGATGATGCTGATGACTTCCAAATAAATTTCGATGTCTACGACAGATGCAAATATCACATTGATAACTCTAGTTTTTTTGATTTTTTGTAGGATATTTATCTTGTTTGATGTTGATTCTGAAGGAGGTTCTGGTTTTTGATATAGGTTTTATTTTATGTGAATTCAAGATATGAAAATGGAGAGGATGAATGTGTATCCAGTTTTTGTGGTTTAATGCTCTGATGAGAAAATAGCTAGTGGTTTTCCATCTGTAGTAGTAATGACGAAGGTACTTTTGTCTGTTAGGGACATGGATCAAAGTGGCTCGTCACTTGATATCTTGTGACTCAAGGTGGTTCAGTGTTTGGTTCAGGCCTTATGTTTTAATTTTAAATATGGTTTTGGGTTTTCTCGGTATTATATTTCTATTTTGGGTTTTTGGGTTTGTTTGTTGAATATGAGTCTCCAACAAAACCATAAATAAGATTTAAATAAACACAAAAAAAATAATTTAGAGTGGAATATACCACATGTAGATGGAGTATATCTCAAGGAAAATAGTCAATGTGTAATACCAAAATAGTGCATTATTCATACATAGTGATCCCTCCTAAATTTGAATGTTTATCCACATTGTGTAAATGTAGTTTAGTCTTATCAAACTACCATATACATAAACATTCTATTATTTTCACAAAATAACCCATTCACTGTCCCACCTCCAAAATTTTATCCTAAGTGTAACCCCATTCCTACTTTCACAAACCTAGCACATGCCCCTTACCGAGCTTACATCACATTTCCTAAACAAGAGGAATCCCTTAGTAGTGCTTTTAAGTTCCATAAAATTTTTAAAAGTTCTTACTAAGCCTCAATTTTTAAAATGAAATAATCATTTACTTGGAAATTTTTTTTCCCAAGGCTTTTAAGTTCCAAAAAACACTTCACAATTAAACACATATAAACTTTGATATATATATATATATGGATACCCCTCATCCTAATGGAAATGTTCTTATAACCATGAGTAAAGATGTAAAAAGAGGGAAAATACACACCCCCACATATCTATATATATGTATATGTGAATAAGTGACATTTAATAGTTTAATGGATTTGGAAATACATTGAATTATTGTTAGGAAACCAAACGTGCCATCAAATCATTGTAGTAAATCGATCTAAAGAACAATACACCACTGGGAACTTAAATTTTTCATGGTACAAGTCATTTTCAAAAACAATTTAAATTTATGATACCTAGAATTTAAAATAAAGATTGAAAACATGATTTATTAAAACAAACTCAAGAAAGATGTTTGTAGAAAATTAGAAAATATTGAGAGGTAATATTACCAAGAATCACAATAACATTATATAACCTATATAATTTATATAATATAGAGAAAACCCTTTAAAAAACATAAAGAAATAATATTTATATAATTAATGTCTTGGAAATAGATTTACCTTCTTAAAAAACCAAAAACAATTCATTCAATGCCTGAGAGTCATCACCTTTGATGAACACTAAAAAAATGGGCCTCAAATCAACCTTGTGAACTATTGGGACCTAAAATCAACCAAAAAAACACTCTAATCAATTCATAGTTTTCCATAGTGTTTTCACACCATAGGTGTGGAGATAAAATAAGATATATAATAAGAAGGTGGTGTAGGATAAGAATAAACTCTAATTAGAGACGATCAGACTAGAAATCGGGAGCAAAATTAGATTAATAGAGGTATGATAAGAGTGAGTTCACCTGCATTTTATATCCCTCTTAGCATCAAGAGATAGGGGTTGTAGGTGGGTAGGGGTGAGAATGTGATGTAGTAGGAACCCACTTTGGGGTTTTAATCAACCATGTAAAAAAGAGTATTGTAATATTTATTTTTTAAAATACAACTTGATGTAGGGGTAGGTTACATGGTTTGAAAAACCGTCCACCAATTGTACACCCAATACTCGGATCCTGGAGAACTCCACACATTCATGCCTGATATTTGGGAAACCATGTGTTGATGATATGGTTACATTATTTAAAATTATAAAAGCTACCATATATTTAATGTATGGTTTGATAGACTATGTGACTTAATCGTGAGACATGCTATAGATGCCCAACCTAACCTAATTTTAATTAAAAAAACTCTGATAGAAAAAAGAAGTCAAAATAACTCTAAAATAAATAAAATATTAGCATTCCCTAGGATCAGGGTGTAGAAATAGTCATCTAGATAATGATATTTTATGCGAAGGTCCTCCCTACAATGATATTTCATTTCAACAAGAAGACTCCCCTTTACTAAATCAATCATGGGAAATCCCACATACCATGTAAAAATTATAAATATTAGGCTAACTAGACTTAATTCCATGTGATTGATAAGTGATATTTAATAAGTTTTATTCTTTCTATGCTTAAAGACAATGCAATGAAATGGTCATTTTCTAAATCACCATTGGATCACTTAGTTTCCATTACAACATGGAAGACTCAAGCCAACCCTACCTTCTACCACACGGATGTAGGGATATTACAACTTTTTTTATTAAAAAAATATAAAAATTATCTCTCATAAAAGATGAAGAGAACACATTTATCATGAAAGAGGAATTTCCAATATACAATATACCAGTCAACTTTGGTACCATGACAAATTAATATTGTGATATTCCAAAAACTATGAACAAGGAATGCATACATCATATTCCAATAAATCATTAGATAGCCATTTTCCATTTTTAAGAAAAATTCTTACCATATAAATGGTTTTGTAATCATGTTAATATAATATAATTTTATTTTTTGGGTAGATTGACATGAAATCCCCTTCATTAGTATAATGCCCAAAATTGGGAAATTAGCATGAGTATCTTCATCACACATGTCAAACATCTTGGATCCACCTTCATTAGTTGATCATTAAGACACCATCCTATATAAATATCTATGGATAGGAAGAATATGATGGGCTTAATTTCACTTCCCTATTTTAACTAGAAAATATGATCAAAATAGAAGTCATGCCTTGTCATCAGTTTTGGTCGAATCATAAAATCAACATCTGTAGACTATAACCATTGTACTCCATGGGTATTATCCTTGATTGAATCCCATAAGAGTCTAATATAATGAGAGAATGAATTTTAATGGATATTACAATTAGAATTTTAGAAGATTTTTCATTCTTATCGTTTGAGAAGTTTCAATGTTTAAGTATTATCACAACATTTGTTAGAAATAAATTCACATTAAGAGTGTAAATTTATGTAGCTCGTGATTATATAATGACCCAGATGATCAAGAGGGATGCAACGATAGTCGTAGTTGTGATATTGTAGAAGAAGTCCTAGTCCATATAGAATGGGTATATTCATTAACTTCCACCTCATTTATGGTTATAACATCCAGTCTAAGATATCATACAATTTATATTGAGTATCCATAGAGTAGATATATGGGGGAATTTGTACCTCTTCATCCTACCCCATTGAGATTGGTCTTTTCTTATTTAGATGGTGAAACAAAAATTGAGTCTCCCCAATTTTTTAATATTTTGATTTTTATTTCATCTATGGAAAACACACGAAAAGGTGTTTTGATGACTCTATCTAAATTAATATTAAAAAAACTAGGTAGAACCCCTAAATGAAATGATGAGGCTCCATAGAGGGTTTTAGTCAAAGCTACCCATGAAGAGTGTGACCACTCATGAATATCATGAATTTTCACTCAATATATTCCTCAAGGGAGATATAAAATCCATATATTATGATGGTGATGTGATGTTTTCAATTAACTTTGAATTATAAAATAGCATTAGTATAATCCTTTCATATGTTACAGAATATAAATCCATTATTGATTGAAAATAGAATGATGTTTCTATTAAAAACATGGTTTACACTAAAATGACTAAGGACAGTGAGGGTAACTGGAATCAAATATAGGAAAAAAATTATGACTCCCTAGAAAGTTCAGATTCTAACTCTTTGGAAGGATTATTATATAAAAAATTTCAATGGTGTGGATACATACCAACCATTACATAAATAAGGTGAATTTCATATAATTGAGCAAAGATTATCTCAGTATTTGGAAGAAATAAAACAGTTTAAAAGACTCAATGCTGAATTTCTCGGAGGTAATATCTTTATTGATTATTTCATTTAGATATATGCTAACATAGCTTATTAATGATATTACCCTAAATAGGATGATCTGGTCATTTCAACAATGGTAGAGCTATTTCACTTTCTTTACTGAGGATATACACAACCAATTTACTTGGATATAATATTGGATGGATTATAGGAGTTCCTATCATTATGATAAAAGATGGGACCATGAAAAGTAAACTATTCTAGGCTATTCCAGACTAGATATCATCCAAATGTTCTGGGTGTTTCTCCATACCAAGCTTTACTGAACACTTCCACTATTGAGGTGCCCACCCATTTAGCTGTCTCATTAAATATTATTGAAACCATAGAGTTGTTAACATCTCGAATGTTTTATATTGAGGGAAAAATTTCACGAATGAAACCAATTATAATTCCTTACCATAAATGAGTAGATGCATGACTTAGCCCAAACTGTTTCGGGAATTCTACCATCCCATCATTCAATGTAATATAGTATTTGGAAATGCATTTAACACATTTTGGGTCTTAATGAGGTCCCATGATGGGGACCCCTGAGCAGCTAAAACTCCTAAAATTAAATGATTTACATAGAGACTATATGGGATAGATATTTCAAGAATATAAATTAACCATCCATGTTTATCAATGGATTGGAAGAACTCTACTAATAGAATATTTATTAGTTCATATCTATAATTCAAAAGATAATTATCTTCGGCCTATAAATTTTCAAAAAATAGGAGAATGAAAGAGACTAATATTTATTATCTAGGTAAAGGGGGTTGACCTACTACTTGAATATATATCTTCCCCAGGAGAATATATTTATTATATTTATATAGAACCACCATCATGAGTTGCAGACCCCATTCATCATAGTCAAATATCTAGCTGTGTGTCACAAACTTGCTTCCATTCCACAAAAGAATGATGACTCTATTCAATGAGAAAAAAATAATTATTATACAACACTGACAGTTTAAGGGAGAATAATTGGAATATTAAAAACCATAACCATTAAAATCAAGATAAAACCAAGACCAACTCCAATTTTAAAGTCGATGAATTATCACACAATACCTTACCCAAAAAGACAACAACAACATTAATATCCCCATTGATATGAGAGAAAAGTGTACAAGGATATTCCATTTAAACACTAAAATATTAATGTAAAATCCTAATGATATAATAATGTATTAGGATACCTAATAGCAGTTATTAATTTTACACCCTGAGATTTTATAAAATGTATATTTTAAAATAAATTTAATTTCTCTAACAGCTTGTGTAACATGAAATACATAATTTAAATGAAGCATGATATATTATTGAAATATTTTTATATATAGTGATATTTATCACCTATACATTGTATTGGTGGGTATTAATATGACCAAATAAACTATGTAGAAAATAATTTCTATATATAATAAAAGTTAACTTATTTTTTATCAATTAATTTGAATAGAAACTAAAAATCATTTGAATGTAATTTTTTTCATCAAACTAGTTTATATAAAAAATTTAATTTCAACACAAAAAATTATATTATTCACTATTGGGGAATATTTTGGTTGATATATATATATATAATATAATATTAAATTCTTTATCATTCATTTAATATATTTCTAGGAAAGGGATTCAACTAAACCACGTTTTATGGTTAAACATGTATTTTATTAAAAAGTTTTTTTGATGTGTGTTTCACACTTTTATTAAAATTAATTTTTATCACTTATAATTATTTAATTGGTAAAATTTATTCTATATTTATTACTATGTGTTTGTTAGTAGGCCCCTATTATTTCTTGTCAATCTAAATAGTAATCTTGGTAAAATTTATCACATCGATGAATGGAAAATTATGTAAATCTATGTGAGATTTAAGTGTTAAAGATATAATTTTTTAATAATTATTTTTATTGGATGAATTTAATTATTAACATACCACCTTAGTCTCAACGTAGAGTTATTTAATTGGTAATTATTTAAGAAAATGACATATACAATGTTTAAATAAATGAAAGTTACTAAATGTCTCTCTATTAGTTTTGAATATACCTTATATCTCTATATCGGGAAAAAATAATGTTATGAATGAATATAAGTGTATATATAATGTATAATGAAACTATATTCGTGATATAAATTTTTTTTTAATTTTTTTTAATTATATAATGACTTTAAATTCTTATGGAACACCAATTCAGATTTCTATAATTAAAAAAATATAATAAAAACATTTAAAAATAATAAATGTAAAATGATTTATGGTAGTTAATGTGTTACATGAATTATTTATATTAATATGGAATATTAATGTTATTTAAAATAAATATATTTCAATTCCAACCATTTACTTGTCTGTATTATGTCAAATTAGATAATTGTCTAAAAATTGGAAATAAATATATTTTTCTTGAAAATAATATTTTTTAAATAAAAAAAAATAAAAGTTTTGAAAGAGGCGAATAGGGATAATATTTGGTCTATAATTTCAAAACATTACTATTAAAATTCTAGTTGTACCAATTTTACTAGATAATTATTTTAATATATTTTTATCTTTTAACAAATTTTTATGGTGCCCCTCCCCTCAATTATAAAAGGGAACCCCTCCTATCTCTTCATAACAACTCATTGAGCCTTTAATATTAATCATGTTCTATAATTTTCTATTATCCTCTTCTTTAGACACATTATATAGGTGTTTTCTTCAATAAAGAACAACCCTATATCCATTAAGGGGGGATCTAAAGGAGTTATTTCAAAGTAGTAATTAGCATAACCGTTCAATTTAATTTAAATTATTATTTTACCTCATATAAATTTATAATAATATCAAATTAAATAATAAATTAATTATCCTCAATATAACTGTATTTTATTATGACAACAAAAACACTTTTATTCACCCACATTCCATCAAATGGGGAGTGAAAATATTGCTCATGCGTACGTATGGCTTTCCATTTCCACATTAAGTTAAAATTCATTTATCATCAACATATTTTATAGATGAGTTTAATATTTAAATATTATAATTATTAGATAATTATAATTTATTATTGATAATATATTATCTATGTTATTACCTTCAAAATCATTGAAAAATGATGATGTCAATTCTGTGTATGTGTGGACTACCATCTCCATAATGCTATATGGATTTTTTTTCATGTTTGTTTTATTAGTATCATAATCTAAATATATTTAATGAATATATATTATATTATAATTATTTTTAAATGTTTTTTTATCATTTAAATTTATATCATTCCATCCTCTAAAAAATGGAAACAACATTCATGCATACGTATGCCCTACCTTCTCTATGAATAGAGTGATTCATTTTTCCATATTTATCTTTAATAAATGACTATAAAAATTTATATATTTAATATATATTATATTTATATAATTATTAATATTATTGATAAAATTTAACTATTACAAATAACATGTACCAAAACTATCGAACGAGATCATATATTAGAAATGAAGTAGATATCACCCGAAAAAAATAATTTTAATTAAGAATTATTAGCAAACTGGTGGTAAAAGGTTATAAGAAAATTATATAAGGTACTATAAATATTATTATGGTTCGATAGTAGATATAAAATAAATATATATTTATTATATAATGAGTTTCAACATGTATGAATAAATTCAGACCTAAGGTAAGTGATTTTCGTCTCCTATTAATTTTTATGGGATACTTTCCTTATACACCACTTGTAATATTTGTGAGGTGTTTATAAATCCCTTGAATGTGGTTTATAATTATATTCATTATATTTAGGGGATATAAATATCAATTTAATATTTTTTATTTAAGGGGGATTATGATTCAAAAGTATTGAATGCATTAAGGATTATATGTTATAATCTCTTCATTTATCCGAATTATTTATGATCATGATTCTGATGATAAAATATTATAATATAACTCCCAATAAACTCATTAATTTTATTATTCCCTTGTTATTTATATGGAATACATTTTTTAATTTTTTATTTCCCTCCATTAGGCACTGAAGGGGCCTAAAATATGTTTTTAAGGAAAATAAACATTATTTATCTCTTCGGTCAAAAATAATTTTTTCCCATATCAATGTTTTCTAAAAAGCAATAAAGAAAGATTTTAGTATTCTGAAATATTTTTTTTATAATAATTTTTTCCATTTTTAAATTTTTAAGAAATTCTTTAAAAGTAATCTTCTTGTTGGTTTTGAAACAATGTAATTTTTCACATTTTACAAAAAATGTGGAAGTATTATATTATTTTAACTTATACGACGTGAATGATATATCACGCTTTCCTGACCTCTCAAGGTTTCGAATATTCCATTGAATTCTTAAAAAGGTTCCATTAAAATGAAATGTTTTCTCTAATTTTTTTAAAATATTTATACATCAATACAAATTGTTTTGAAATTGAATGGTAATTTTCCGTGATAAATATTTAAGTTATCTTTTAAAGGAGTTTTTATTTATGATGAAAATATTTTATTTTCATTATTTTTTACGAGGGATATTATCCATTGATGCAATTTTTCCTCTCTATTAAGATGTTTATTTATTATGTTAATGAGATGTTTATGATACCCTTTTATTTTCCTTATGTAATAGAATAGTGAATTGATGAAATGTTTTTAAAAACCATTTTTTATTAGGTTTTGGTGTGATGATGTGAATATTTTTTATGATATTGTGCCAAATATATGTATGGTCTTAAATATTTGAAATTTTTTATTTTATAATCTAGTATTATAGTTATGTTATAACTAAGGATGGTGGGTACTTTATAACTATGGATGGGTGTTATGGTATAACTAAGGATGAAGGTAACATTATAACCAAGGAAGGGTGAGACATATATCTACCCAGAATTAATTAGAAAAAATTAATATCTTTGAGATAAAAAATATTGTAATGAAGAGTGAAACCATTTTAGTAAGGGAATTTTTCCACTATTATAGTCATGGGAGAGACCCATGACTACTAAAATATATTGAATTGTGAACCTAATAAACTATGGCAGTCATGGGAGTAACCCTGGTAAATTATGATGGTTTGGGTAGTAAACCCAATTCCCAATGATTATATAGGAAATTACCCTTGACTATTAAGTATGTTATTGTTTATACTTATATGTATGCCAAAATTACAAGTATTATAATAATGTTATTCTTCCAAGGCTTTTGTTGTTTTATTTTGTTACGATTATTTTCTTAAAAACTACAAACATTTATTCCATGAAACAAAATTATGATTTATGATATGTAGGGTATGTTTTTTATTTTTTTGTCATGTTATTATTTTCTTATATTCATGTTATTCTCAAATTATCATTGACATATCCCTTGTTAACCCTTATTGAGTTAATGAGGTCACTCTTTATTATGTTTCATTTCTCTAGTTTATGAAAAAAAGTTCCAGGTATAATATGTCTTAGAAGGATTTTAGTTATGGGGAACATATTGGTAGATGATATATATCTTTTATAATCCAATTGTTTTGGTTTCAATGTTTCCAAAAGAACTATACCTATACAATTGTGGAATATATCACTCTATTATTTAATGGGTATTCATATACTAAGATTTGATATTTTTTTAACATAATTATGGGTCACTATCATTGGTATTAGATAAGGGTTTAGTTATCATTTAGAAAATATGATGAAAAAAGTGTATGAGAACGCTTGGGAAAAGTCTAAGTATAGGATAACATCGTAAATTTTTGGTAATGATTGGGAATAATCTAGGTAAAACCAATGGTTTCAACCATTAAAAAAAGGATTCATGATTTAGACATCTAATAAATGATTTCTCCAGATCACTCATGTTTATTACTTTTGATCATAATATGCATTTTTTTATTATTAAATGGTTGTAAACTAAATTAATCATGTGAATACACAATTATATGAATAATGAATTTATTTTCCTCATATGAAACAAACTTTTTTTGGAGTTAGGATACAAAACCTTGTTTCTATAGTCACTTAATATTTTTAAGATACTAATCATGATAAATATACAAATGAGAAAACAAGGGTAAAATATTTTTTTTTTCAGACCTTAATGAGGAAATTCCCACATTTTTTATTCGTCCCACTAATCCATTAGTTTCCAAAAAATGGATCATTGCCATTGAAAATTTATTTTTTATTCTCCAGTGTTCACCCCATGATAAATTTATTCTGGATATTTTTTACATTTGGTGCGTAAAAAAGATCAACGGTAGAATATTATCAATTACTAAAGGAGACAAAAATAAATTGAATCTATATTGGAAAATGATTTTAAAATTTTATTTTTCAATATGAATATCCTCATATTATATTCTCAAAAATGTTTTAGTAATTCCTTGATCATAACAAGATGGAAAATTAATTTATTAGTCCCTATGAATTTTTTTAACAATTATTGTGTGGTATGCTTATGGAAGTGTCATCCAAATTGAATTCAAGGGTTAATAATTACTTGTTGGATTAAAAAAGGTCTCTAATGGGTGTTATCTATAATGTAATTAGGTATTTTTTATGAAATAAATTGATTTTTTAAGGCTGATATGAGGATTGGAGTTACCCATCATTCTAATGGTTTTGATAAGAATATAAATATTAACTTCAATGAAAATTCTTAAAAACATTGAGGGATGAATATGAGATTTCATTTATTATAAAAATATTGAAAAAACATGAGGAAGTTTATCTAAAGGGAAATAGAAAATTTTTAAAGTGTGTACTTGAAAGTCATCAAGTAATTAATTGTCTAAGTGATGTGAAGAAGTTAGCTATGGATAATAGTTGAAATAAAACACCTCAGAATGCATCAAAATCACTCTAGGGTTTTAAATATAAGGTGTGTGGGAATTATTACACTGAGTGACAAACTATAATGGTAAAAGATAATGATTGACATCGACAACCTCTTAATCCTATAGACTAAGGGAAATCTTTGGTGATTGGTCTTTCTAATAAGGGGTAAGATAATGACTCAATGAAAGGTAAAATTACCTTCCACTATAGAATTACAAATGTGTTATTTTATTCTAGATATACCCACTATGTTTTATCCAAATAATTTACTAAGTGTATTGCTATTCCACCTCAGGGATTATATTTCAATTTAACAGTAAAAACCCATAATGCTATGAATATCACATCACTTGTTTATGATTCTCCTCTAGTTTATGTTTATAGGAATGTAATTCCTAGAAATCATATTATTTTTCATTTGGTTGAATATTATGTTATACTAGGAATTTATTGTCCATATTTACACTTTTCCCACATTAATTTCTAAGATAGGGAAGTCACATTTCTTATTCCAAACCAAAGTAAGAGGGTATATCAGTAGTTCCTTAAAAGTCAAAATTTATTAGAATATTTTCTTATTCAAACTAGTATGTATGAGATCTAGTGTTGTATCGGGTTGGATGTATATTATTGGTGATTATGGACAATTTCTCATGATTTTCTAATCTATTAAAAATGTTAACTTAGAAGGGTGCTAACTTCCTTTGGATAGAGGAGTGTAAGTAAAATATTAAGGAATAGATGGGATGGTTTTTTAGTACACTTGTGATTAGTTTAACCTATTGCAGAGAAGGATTTGTAATATATAGTGATGCATCAAATAATGGATTGGGATGAATTCTCAAAATAAAATGATATGGTGATTGCTTATTCCTCATTATAATTTATAGTTCATGAGAATAAATACGAAACTCATGATTTGGAGTTCACTACGGTGTTCTTTTTCAATATAGATATCATGGAAGTTTATTTACTATGAAAGGTGTGATATATATACATATATATATATATATCCTAAACTATTGTTGTATATTTTTACAAATTAGGAGCTAAATATGCATCTGATAATCTGTTTGTCAATATATTACCACCATGGATAAGTGAGTAAGGTGGTATATGCTTTGAGATAAAGGGATATTGCTAGGTTATTTTCTAAAATGATTAAAAAATATCCCAAATTTGTTTGTTTTCAAAGGGTGGATCTTGAAATCCTGAAGGAATGGTAAACATATCATATTATTAAAAAGAGTAATAAATCTTGATTACACCTCCCCCTTTAATCAAGCTTGATGATTCACCTTGGTCTGAGGTGTTCCATATTCTAGTCAAGGAACCATCAAATGTTATTTAATTCATTGATTAGATCAACTCCACTATCTTAAGAACTATCCAATTAAGAGAGGTAAAATATATTAAATAAAATAATTTAAATAGATAGGGTTTCATTTAATTGGGGGGAGGGGGTTAGTCATCACATTAGGGATATTCACATCACCCATGCATGACAATCAAATCTAAAACAAATTTAAAATATACATTTAGAAAAATTCAAGAACACCTTTACCCCCTGGCCCAAGCCTTTTGGTCAACCCCCCATGTTTTAGGGTAAGATATCACAATGATCGAAGGATGGAAGAAGTAAAGAAGAATTAAATAATGAAAATATAATAAAGTTATAAAAATAATTAAGGAATCAAAATAGAAGGCAGAGAGAGAAATAAAATTGAAAATAAAAGAATAAATATATATAAGAGTGTTAATATAATAAGAAAATAATAGAATAAGAAAATAATAATTGAGAAAAATAATATGGGGTGTAAAAAAATTGGATGAATAAAAATTTATGAACTAATTTATTTAAGAAAGGAGAATTCAATTTTCAATTATAATAAAACAAAAACAAAAGAAAAAAAATTAAATAAAATAGAAATAATAAAGTGAAGTACTTCAGATATCCTCATTTGAATCCCTCATTGGTGTCAAACTATATTTTTTAGGGGACATGACCCTCATTTTAAATTCATGGGTAGTATTTTCTGTATTCGAATTAAAGATCTTACAAATCCTCATTTAGGATCTCAAGAAGATTCTATTGAATCGAATCATCCTCAAGTTTGAGACATTTAATGATCAAATATTGGAATTTGTTAATCTAAAAATATTTTTTAAAATGTGTCCTCTCTTGAAATTTTCTCAGATTCATCCAACTTGTGTAGAAAATGATTTGTTCCATTAATTCCACAAATATATTCTATCTCAGAAGAATCATTTAATTTCAAAAATTACATTTCACATTCATTTATAGCCTTGATATTGGAAGACTGAAGTGAGTAAATATTTATAAATGATTCTACTATAGATCTTATATTTATCATTGTTGAATTTCAACTCCATTTTTCTTCTATTTATAAGATATATCCCCATATTCCAAAATATCTAAATCTATACACAGATTTTGAGGCATGACTTGTGAGTTTCTTTTAGAATATCAAATGAAGGATTAAGATTTGGGACCATAGTAATTAATTTAATATCACGTTTTATTGAACCATATAAAAAATAAATTTCATAAATTATATCATGGTATAAAAATTTATGTCCAAAATATTGAAATAAATTAAAATAGTTAAATTTCAAAATCGGTCCATTTTTTCAATTAAGCCCAAAAGCATCTAAAACAAAAAAAGAATATAATTGACATTAAAATATCACTTTTTTGGGATTATAGCAAATTAAATTTTTATAAATATTCATGAATATTTAGTGCATAGGACCCCCACACTTAAACCATTATTATCCACAATCATAAAATCCCAACATTAAAATTCAGAGGGCACCAATGCTATCATTATTCAATTTTCTAGGTAATATAATTGATCAATCATCCATGTCAATTCAAAATTTAAAATTTCACATAAAATATCAAATCAATTTTACTTTTTTAAAAGAGTAAATCAATTTTTGTATTTTACTTTTTCCATTTGAAAAATTATGCAACTTTTCCATTCATTCTTTCGAATATCTTAATTTAACAAGATTAAGTATTCCAAATCTTGATCAGAATTAATTTTCAATATCTCCTCTCATCACTCTTGATATAATAAAAGTATAGTTATTATCATATTTGAATAAAATACTCTATATCCATAGGCATATAAAGGAATAACTTTCTCCACTCTGTAATGGAAAAAGTCACCAAAAATCATATGGTATTTCATTATAAGTTCAAAGGACTCTAATGATTTCGGTATGGTGGGAATAAAAATATATAACTCTCAAGGAGGAGGATAATATATATGGTGAATTTCTAATATCAAAATTATATGTGTCATGAATTTCTACCCTTCAAAATTTAACAACTCTAATCATCCCGAAAACTCAAAGTAATGATCTTGATCAAATTAAGCATAGTGAATGATTTATGAACCATATTGAAATTTAATCGATTTCTATATTATTTTTTCATTTTCAAAGAAAAATTTTATAATTTTTTTTGTTTTTTTAATGTTATTATTTATAGTAAATATCTGATCCACCACCTAACCTCAGTTGACAAAATAATTGGTCTAGTAATGGTGTTTTTTTCCCAATCTGCAACCAAATTTTCTCATTTTTTTCTTATTGTCATTTTTTAACAATAGGGGGAAAATAATGTCTAATTAATGAATAAAATGACCTTTCAAAATTCCCATATGTATCAACCCCACATGTCTTTGATACAATGTAAATCATCTCTTCTACCAAGACTCCCATAACCCACACAATTGTATATAATAATATCATGATATTACTTAGAGTTATTTAGGAATGAATAAATATGGATTGAAACATGGATTATTCATAACCAGGTCATTCATGGTATTAATGGTTTAATTAGGGAATTATGTAGATGTTTTTTTAAGGATATAAAAATTTCAAAATATTATTCAATCATTTTAAATTCTTTATCTCATATTAATTTCTTTTATAAGTTCAAATTCAATTTCTAGATGGTGTCACATCGAAAGATCAATCAAGATATATTCTACAGATAAAATATGAAGTACTTACTCTAGAAAAACACATTAGAATGCAACATATGATAATGGAAAATTTATAAAATAATTAATAATAATAATAAATAAATTCACATGAATTTCATTAATTCAAAGAATGAAAAATGATTGGGATATTTTATTTACATGAATCAATAAATTAACTTACAAAAGGAGTCCTAATTTCAATATCTATGTTTTACTATAGTCATTAAATTATCCATTTTAATCCTTAATTCTCTTTAACATTGAAATATAAAACAAGGCATCAAAATATTCCTAATAAAATTATGTCTCCTTGATATGTAAAGTAAATCATAATTTAAATGGTGGGTTGTACTTTCATATTTAAAGATCAAAATGGGTTTTAGACAATAATGTAGAGGGTATAAAAGATAATAAATAAATATAAAATTCCATTCCTATGTATTGTAGTCCCTTTTACTCCTATAATTTTGGGGATTCCTTCTTCCATAATGAACCTATAAAAGTGAATTACTCAATTATGCACAAGGATCTTGTCATTTAAGATGAAAAAGTAAAGAGAGATATGGGATGCATTTTGGAATAATTTAGAAAACAAAAACTAAAATAAAAATTCATTAAAAGAAAATTAAATCTATATGTATTGTTATGATTCAGAATTCCCCTATTAATTTTACTACCTCCAAAGGGTAGTGTTATCTGTTATCCAATGTTTAATGGTGGATGAAGGTTTATTTTATTTAAACCACCACATGTGGATTTTACCAGCTTGTACTTCTGCCTTCTTGGTGAGGATTGATCCATGGAAAAAGTATACCATATTATCGACCTTTATAATTAGTGGTAGCATTTATAGAGGTGGTAGTATAATGTATGGATCTTCCTCCATCTTGGTTTCTACTTGTACAACATCCTTTTTCACTTCTAGTATTGGATTCACATAGATTTATTAAATTGAATTATCAAAGAGTGTATAAGTATGTATTAATACATGGAAATAAAATAAATTTATAATTTTAATAATTATTTTTCCCATTAAAGTGAGGATCATCTGTATTTATTTCCCCAGGAACAGCTACTTTGATTTCCTGATGGGTCACTAAAAATTTTTCTTTATAAAAATTAGGGAGCTCCTAATATTCCTTTGTAGTTGAGTTCTTAGTTTCTTCATCTTCCTCCAGTGTAATATAAGTCATTGATGAATCTGTGTAATAAAAATAGTACAGAGTGATGAAAAATTAATATTTAATAACATTATAAGAGATTTCGATACAACCAGGTTGAAATTTCTAAGATGGTTAAACATCAATCGATATTTCAGTTGAAAGTGACTTATACAGTTGAGATATTGAAAACATTGGTAGGTAGTTAGCCTATTACAGATATTCTTCACATTCAATGATTAGTGGAGAAATTTTATCCACAATGAGCTTAGATATTGGTCCTCGATTAGGTTCTTTGGAGGGAATGATGAGATCATGTTTTTTTTCTAAAATTTTCCAAAATTCATCCAGATATTATTGATCTCCTACATGTAGCAGAAGCTTTGGTTTCTCCTGGGTAGCCTAGAAATTTTCTTATCCTACTATTTTTCCATACATTCCTTTTATTTCCTCTTTCTGTTCCATCACTTGAGTTCTTTTTTAATGTAAAATAGCCTATTATAATTTTTTTCACCCATGAGTAGTCATTTGATGTAGAGTAATAGTAGTATTGATACATCACAAAAAAGATTTTATTTTATTTTTTTTAGTTTTCAAGAAATCGAAAAAAATTTATTGTAAAACTGAAAAAATAAAATGAATTTCTAATTATCTCCCTATTAACGGTACTATATTTGAATGAATGACTATCGTATGGTATATAAATTGAAAATTATTTTCCTTGTGCAATATAGTGGATGACCAGGGTTGTATTACCTGAGGATATTACCATCTTGTTCACCTACTTATTCTAAATCACCTAAACTACTTATTTTTTTGTTTTTATTTTCTATGAAAATAATGATGAATATTTTTTTGTTTTTAAATTACATGAAAAATTGAAATTATAAAATATAATTATGGGAGAACTATTATTCTCCATTATCATCTTGTTCACCTATTTGGGTTCAATTTTATGTTCAATCATTATTCTCATTTTTTATATTAGTTTCATAATTCAATCATGAAATATCATGTTTGGACGACAATTTTTTATTTCTAAATTGTGCAAATCATTTAATTAGTAAGAAATATCCAATCCAACTCATCATTTAATCAATGTTAATTACACACTATGGTCGGAGGTGGGAAAACATCTAAGACCCATCTCTATCGATGTTGTTTCATATATAGATTAGTTCCACTCCATCTTCTGAATGACTAACCAATGGAGTGTTGGAAAATAGATTAAATAAAATAAAAGATATATATTTAGTTTCATGTCAATGGGGTGATGTATCCACATCACGTACATTCACCTCACTTATGTATGCTACTCAAATCCACCAAAAATTTAAAATAAACTATAAGTAAAATTCAGAAGTACCTTAACCTCCCCTCAGTAAAGGACTCAAGGTCAGCCCTTTATTTTCATGTGTAAGAGATCGCAGTAGTGGTAATATGAAATAGGAGAAGAAGAAATAAAATAATAAAAATATAATAATCAATGAAAAATAATAATAGAATAAAAATAAAAGAAAATAGAGATAGTTAATTAAAATATAAAGTAAAAGAATAAATATATATAAAATTATTAATAGAATAAAAAAATAATATATTTGAAGTAATAGAAAAATAATTTTGAAGAAGAATATGGGGTGGAATTCAATTGGTTGAAGAGAACTGCATCAACTAATTTATTTAGTCAAATAAAATTCAAATTACAGTTAAAAGAAAAATAAATGAAAAAAAATAAAACAAAATAAAATAGATATATGAAATTTTAGTGGATATAATATCATTAGTGGAATACCTAATTGGTGTATAACACTCTTTTAGTAGGGGCATTACCCTTGTATTATAGGAAAGGTTGAGATTTCTCTATATTCAAATTCAAGATCGTCAAAATCTCCCTTGATGATCTCTTAAAGATTCATTCAACCAAAGTATTTATCATGTTATACCAATTTAATGACCCAATTTGGAAAGGGTTTTTATTGAATGTGGATCTAAAATGTCTCCTCTCTCTATCAACGAATTTTCAACTTCCACAGAATAGTGTTGAGAAATATATGTCTGATTAATTCTGGAAATTTATTCTAACCAGGTAGAGTATTTGAATTTCAAAAAATAAATTTCCTATGCATTAATAGATTTGATATTGGAATATTAAAGTGTGGGTATAATTATGAATGTTGTTCCAATAGATATTATCTTTATTAATATTGAGGGGAAAACTTAAATGGGTATGTCAAAACAATTACTCATACGATAATATAAATTGGATATCATCCCCATCAATTATTTTATAAGACTCACTAAAATATCAAAAGGGAATAATAATATAATAGTTAGGGTCAATCACTTTATAAATTATACATACTTCATTTCCATTACATATGATTTCTATCTAGATCATCTTTTTATAATTTTTATTATTGAAGTGGCATGCTTTCATGGAATTCTATGTTATATTATATCTGATATGAATTGAAGGTTGATGTCGATGTTCTAGAAAAGTATTTAGCAGGCTCTGGATATCGAGTTGAGTTTCCATATGGTGCATCTTCTTTAAAATTATAGTAATTCTAAGAGAGTAGTTCATGCCTTAGATGATATTATGAGATTTGTTTCTATGGGTTTCATAGTTGGTTGGGATCAACAATATCATCTAATTGACTTTCCTTATAATAATAACTTTCATTTAAAAATATCAATAGTGATGATTTCCCTAAATAAATAGATTAAATAGGGGTTTATATTTCTATATAATTGTCATTACATTATCCATACATCATAAATATCTCAAAAATTAATTTATTTACTTATAATGTTTAATATTGTAAATTATAGTATTTCACTATTCACAAAATTCAACTATTTTAGAAATATCAAAAAAATAAACCTTATTATTTTTTGACATTTAGAAATTAAAAATGAAATATTTTTTTCTGAAAATATTTTTTTAATATGATAAATTTTATTTTTAATTAAAATATTCTTTCATTTGAAAAATAATGATTTCATAATCACCACCGATTTTACGATGCTCTAAAAAAATAATTAGGGTCTCAAAATATTATTTTATATTCCTAAAGAAAAAATTTTTATCTTACTAATCTATTTTTTTAAAATAATATTTATTCTAAATAATTAATTTAATTATAAAATTATAGATAATCATTTACGGTTCATAAAAATACAAATACATGATTTATCATTTTTAAAACATTTATTTACTTATCCCACAGGATAAATAAATCATATGTTAAATTATATGAGACCTAGATTATATTTATACTTTTATAGGTAAGGTTATAATTCTAATAGTCAAATTATTATTTCTAATAGTAACAATACTATATCTAACAATTATTTTAAAATTTAATAGTACATCACGGTTCATTTAAAAGTGCTATTTCATGATACATAATCTATTGAGTAAATTAAATTTACTTAAGAAAGAAGGTACCATAAATCTTGGGGTGTTATAGGAATTATGATGGTTTAATTTTTATATATTATAATTATATCATAATTTTAATTCTATATTGATAATATCATAAAAACTTATTACCTTCAAATTCATTGGAAAATGATAATGTCGATTGTACGTATGTGTGGACTACCATCTCCATGAAGTGATGTGATTCATTTTAGATTTCTATTTTATTTGGATGATAATAATGATATATTTGATGAATATATAGGATATATATGATATAATAAAATATATATATATTGGTTATTTATTATTTACTTTTCTTTCATTCTATCTGTAAAAAAATGGAAATAACGTTCCTGTATATCTACGACTTACCATCTCCATGAACTATGTAATTCATTTGTTCTATCAATATATTTTTTGAATGATTATAAAAATCTATATAATTAAAAGATATTATATTTTTATCATTATTAAAATTCTACATATTTTTTATTTAAGATCCAAATACATTGTCCAAAACTAAAAAACCAGAACATGTATGACAAACGAAGCAGACATCACCTGGAATATTGATTTTAATAAATATTTATTAACACACATATGATAAAAGGTTATAAGTAAATAATATATGGAATGATATATATTAGTATAGTTCTATAATATATTTATAATAAAAATATATTTATAATATTGGGGGTTCCAATGTGTATAAATAAAGTCATACCTTAGGTATGTAATTTTCCAATCACTTTTAATTCTATGGTATAATTTCTATATATAACACATGATTCTATTGTGTGGTGTATATACTACCCATGAATGAATATTACGATTCTAATAATTAAAATTATGGGTTACTAAAATATATATAAGGTTATTTCTTTCATGGGGATTTTGATTCAAAATTTACCAAAGTGGTAAGGGTTTTATGTCACAATCAAATTGTTCATTTGGATTATTTATGAATACATTTAGGATGATGAAATATTTTTATAAACCTCTCCTACAACACAATTATTTTATAATTGCATATTTTTTTCTTTAGAATAAAATTTTACCTTTAATTTTCATTATCATTGGTACTCATGTGTATGAAAAAATGTTTTTTTTTAAAATATACTTTATTTTTTGGTCGAAAAGACTTTTTATTCCAAATCTATTTATTCTAAAAGTGTATTAAAGTGCCTTTTTAATATTCTACAATTATTTTTTGTAATATTTCTTCCCATGTTTTATATTTTTCAAAATATATTAAATGTAATCAACTTATCATTTTCCAAACATTGAAAATTTTAACAATTTAATAAAAATGTGAAATAAATTTTCTCTATTAACAAAAAATGAATGTCTAAAATTTACCACCTTCATGACTGATCAATATTTTGAATATTATTTTTAAAATTTCTTTAGTTATTTTAAATCAAAATTCTAAAATATTTTTTTAACTATTTTAATTTTATTTGTGATTTTTAGAATGGGAAGGTTATTTTCCTCAATAAATATTTCGGTGATCATTTCAAGGAATTTTCATATATGATAACATCATTTGATGTTAATTATGATTCACTAGGGATATAATATATTGATAAAATTGTTACTATTTATTGGTATTTTTAATGTTAATATTCATACTATTTTTATAAAATAGATTTATTTTCCTTCAGTTATGTTATAGTTAACTGATGAACCTTTTGGAAACATGTTTTCTTTGAATATGTTATTATGGGATGATATGAAGAATGTTTTATGAATTTTTTTACACACATGTATAGTTTAAATTATGTGTTTGTGGATATTTAATAAAAAAGAATATTGGACATGTTATAATCAATGATGGTGGTAACATTATTACCATGAAAAGTTGTTACATTTTAACCAAGGATAGTGGTCGCATTATAACCAAATATGGGAGGAAAAAATTTACCAATAAAATTCATTGGGTAATGTTTGATATATCATGAGATAAATAAGAATGGAATTAAGAGTGAACCCTTTTATGTAATATAAATTTCCCACTTTTATTTTCATGATTATGAACCATGACTACTATAAATGTTATTTGGAGTGAAAATAATCGACTGTGGTAGTTTTGGGAGAGAAAATCACTATTATGATGTTTTGGGGAGTGAGCCCAATCCACTATGAGTTTTTTTAAAAATGATATTTGAATACTATGGAAATTATTTTCTATACTTATATGTATACCATAATTCTATTTTTTATATGAATTTTATTATTCCACAGCTTATGTTATTTAATTACATTATGATCCATTTCTTATAAACTGAAAATATTTATGCCATTACTAAATAATATGATTAATTATATATAGGTTATTATTTTAAAATGTTATACTCATATTATCATACCATTGTGCTCATGCCATTGTAAATTAATCATTGATATCTCCCTTATTTGTTTTTGCTGAGCATCTGTGCTCACCCTTTATTATGTTTCCTTTTCCCAGGTTATGAATAATGGTACTAATTATGATATTTATAAGAAGGGTGGATGTTTTGAATAATATAGTGGGAGGTTATGTGAATCTTTTATAAAATAGTTTTTTGAGTGTCCATGTCTCCAATGGCAGTAGACATATCAGATTCTAGAATGGATCATTTTGTTATGTAATGAATGTTTATATACTAATATTTGATATGTATGAAGGATGATTTTGGGTGTCTAAAATGAAAAAATTATGTATGATTGTAGATCCTAGAAGTCACGACCAGGTCTATCTTAGTGATCACTTGAATTATTATCCCTTTAAACTAACAATGGGCCACACCATATATGATCACTTTTTTAAAGACATTTTCTAGAATATGGTTGATTTTAGAGAAGTAAAATTAAGAAATCCACCAGAACATGTTTCCTGTGTTTCTATGACTATTCTATTAGAACACCGTGAATGGAATGAAGTTACAAATAAGATTGCACAAAATTTAGGTAACTAGATGACCAGAGATAGAATCAATAAAACTCAAGCTATCTTTAGGGAATAACTAAAACATCAAATCATTACACATCCATTTCTTCTATAATGTGAGTAGCCTCATCTAAGTTGTTCCCTTATAAGATCCTATATTATAAAAAATGATATAACTAAATAAGAAAGAGTCAATTACAATAAGAAGAACCAATAAAATTCATAATCCTATAATGAACCTCTCATTTTCATGATTACACAACTGATAGGGTGTAAATTATCCTACCAAATGGTACAATTAGTAAAAAATAGTAATATTTTTTCAATTGTGGTATAACTATTTTTAATAGTGATTTTTTATGGTAAAGTGTTTTTCCAACAAAAAATGTCTAATTACTAAATTTTTTGTTAAAAACATGCTAGTAGATTTTATTGCGATAGACAAAACAATTATATTTTAATTATAATTATACTTACAGATAATATATATTGAAAAAAAATTTATCAATAGATTAATATGAAAAATTTATCCATTCAAAATATTATTACCAGTATTTATATTTTCATTATAAATATAATTAACAGTATTTTAAACAATACCAAAAATTATTATATATTTAAAAATTACTTTTTAAATGAATAATTATTCATGAGTGTTGAAATATATTTGGTTAAAAATTTATATTATATTTATTAATATAACCATATATTATATATTTATTATATGATAATTATTAAATTAGATTATATAAATCTACAAGAAAGTGAGGCTTTATTTTAAAAAATAACTATAAAAAATAATTTAAAAACATCTTCATTCTCAATCTATTTCTCTCATATATCGACTGTCGGTCCTATTTCACAATGGACTCAAAATCCACAAAATTAAGCAGATCCTATTTAATACAAGTCCCTATTGTTTCAATTAAACTTGTGTGTGTAACAAGACATCCTTGAAATGTTTGTCACTATCATGGTTCACAAAGAATGTATCTTTCTTTATGTTTTATTCATGAACCCATTCTTGAACTTATAATTATGAAAATAAGTAAATCTATATGGGAATGTTGAAATTATTTTAGTTCTCTACTAATAAGTCATATTTTATACACTTCTGGACGAAAGCATTTTATCCCCTATACCCCATTAACCAAAATCAGATGCATATAAATCATCAAATAATAAACATGATTTCGTTTTACAGAATTAATTTTGAAATTTAAAATAGGTTATATAAAATTAATAAATAGATATGAATAAAAAAAATAAAAATACAAAAAAAAGGTGATTAGTTATATATAGTATTACTAGTCCAAGTATGGTTGAAATTATAGTTTTTGTAGCATGGTGAAAAATGATACATTTTTAGTGGGACAGTTATATGAGATTCAAAAGTTGTTTTCATGCATCCAAAATCATATCCCATTAATGTGATATGGATTCTATTTTTTGTTTGGAAGTGGTCCACCATAAAACACATGTGATGAAATCAACTCTGATAATGAATTCACCAGAGTCTCAGACAACCATAGTCCCCTCCATCCATCGTATTTAGTAAATCTCTGATATCTGGTCTAGACTACCCCTTCAAAAAAAATCTATATCACTACACCTCTCTAAATGAGTTGAAATACAGTTGTGATTGGTTCTGAAAAAACATTCAACATTAAATAACATTAAATAATACATAAACTAGGAAATGAGAATACATTATTTTACATGAAATGAAATCTCTAATGTGTAAATATTCATAGATGGATTTGAATAAAAATATTGTTTTTTATATTCATCCAATGATGGATGTGATAAAATATTTTTCTAAAACAATTATTAAGGTTTCAATAATTAATTTAACCAGTTCTAAAGTTCTTAATATCCATCATACCCAGGTATCAGTTGCCATGTTGTTTTATCCACTTCGTCACACTTTAAACCAATGAATAAATTAAATGATTACTATTTAATATGACACGTGGTTAAACATGGATGATAAAAAATGAATAATCAATATGCCTTGTGGATACTAATAGAAATTGGGAAATTGGTATTATCTAGATTACATTTATAATGGAAGTGATTTTAAATCACTTTTGCTGTCTAAATGAAATTTTAATGAACATTTAAATGAATCGATGTATAAAACATGGATGAATTCATAAGCCCATGAATATTTTGATAATGGTTCACATCTATCAGTATTGATTTAAAAAAACATAATTTATCGGAAGAGTGAGACACACATAGTTAGATTAAAGGGAATCATAAAACATTTAACTAGTAACATGAATTATAAAATTTTTCACAAAATGAGGAGGCATAAAAATAGTGTATAAACTTACCAGTCATGGTAGAATTTAATTAAACTATGGTAAAAAATGTAATCATGTGTAAAAATCTTGTGAGGATGAACTACATTCATCACCCAAACTAGATCAGACGCATTTGTTGCAATAATGCCTCTAAAAAATGTGTTTATATTGATGATGTTGAATATAAATGGATTCATCAGTTCCAATTTTAATGATATCTCATAGAATTCAATCCCCTTATCCCCCTATTGTGCATCATATTCAAAAATAACAGACCAAATTTCATGACACTGGTCTATAACAGTGGTTTTTTTACTTGTCATGCTATTTTGGAATTGTCCCAACACGAAGTTCTTTCTTTTTTGAGGATTTTTAATACCTGAAACACCATGCATGGTTTTAATCATTAGAGTAATTAATCAATTCTAGTCCAAATTCATATTGGTTTTGTAGATTCGAATCTTTAATAGGATTCTTCAAAATTATAGTGTACCCATGGGCTTAAGTTAGCTCATAACACAATTTATTTTGGCACACATTGGAGATCTTCCCACTGCATATCATACTTTGGACATTGTAATGGGAGACCATAGATGACCATATCACCACCAAGGCAATGCATACTATCCACTACTATGAAATATTTTGTATTATTAGCTATAAAGTGGATCAAAAACAAAGAGAAGTGCCTGATTTTAAATGAAAATGAATGGAATAGTAATATGTGAGTTCCCAAAATAGAAATAAAAGAAAGTATCCCCTTCTCTAATGAAAACTATATTTTTGATTTTTGTGAAGCACTTAGAAAAAATGAGTGGTAAAATATGTTCTTATTTTAGCTTTCCACCATATTTAGCAACCCAATATTCCATATCAAGTGTCATCTTAAAAAACACTCTAGTTATGGGGATATATTTATTGAGTTTCTCAATATATTTTTGCACTCCATCTAGGAACATTATAATAACAATGAGAAAGATAAATACCAGTATTCTAGTTTCATCCATCCCTAATGTCACTTTCTCAGTAATTTTATTATGAGGTATTTTTATATATCATATCACGAGAAAGATCTTTATACACTGAATATGAATCTAATACCCATTGGGAAAAAAATAATATTTTCAATAATTAATTGATATTCAATCAACATAATGTAAGTAGAAAAATTGAAGTGTAAAAAAGTTACAATCAAACACCAAGTGACTAATTATTTATATTGAGATGTTTTAAAAAATAAGGAAGAATAACATTAGCCAACGTATGATATAAAAATAGAGCATGTGGATCATCTACTCATACAATACATGAATTTGGGGGACCTTACCAAGAAATTCCAATAGAAATTATCCTTTGACAGTAATATAAGTTCATGGATAATGTAAAGAATAAAAATCAAAATTGACAAGTGAATAACTTGACATTTTTTGACAATGTTATTTGAGGTGAAATCATAAAAATAAATGAATTTTTTGAGTAGAGGTGTATAGGGACTAATATTAAATAAATTTATCTTTGATCTATGAACCACATAAATCACACATAATACAACTAAATATTATTAATCATTTACTCTACAAAATTTCACTCAATAAAGAAGATATTTATTCTATCCAAAACATTAATAAGAGAAAGAAATATGACTCACTCCATCCAACCTAATTGGCTTGAGTTTGTGATGAAATTATGATTTCACTTCATGGTTGATATTATATTAACAGAATCTATGTATAACACAACAAAAAAATTACATAATTTATTATAAAACAAATGGAATTAACATATGAAATTAAGAAAAGGAAAAACCATATTGAGTCAGGAAAGGATAGTCAAATGAACTAGGTTAGGAATGAAAAAATTAGTTACCTTTTGATTGAATTCCCCATCAAAAAATATTTTTTATTGTATGAAATATTTGTGTATGACTTTCATGTTTTCTTCCTTATATATGTATTGAATTCCACTTGGTTTCCCTAGAAATTTTTTATCTTGATTTTTTGAGTCATGTCCTATTTGAAGAATCCATTTTATGTGATTAATTAATAGAAAATGATTATACAAAACATGAAGATGATGCGTTAATGAACTACAAGGCATGAATTCATAGACAAGAATCGTAGGATTTCTATTAGTCCAATAACCTTCCAAGTTCATAAGGACAATTGGATGATGAAGGCTTAGTATGATGACCTTCACCAAGATTTCCTTGTTCCCTTGGAGTCTATTATTTTCAATCACCTTAATTACTACATCATCAGGAACAAAAAAAATCAAAATAAAATTGGAAATGAAAGTAAAATCACTGAGAGAAAGTGTAAAATTTATCTTCTCTCAGGTTAACCTTTATAGACAATCCAAAAATCCCTTCTCTTAGAAGTAAACTAGGATATGATTTATATATCATAGCATAGATCACTTAGAATGTGATGACCTCGGTTGTGATTTGGCCTTTCCCAATTAGTAATATTTCTTCACTCAGAAACTTCATATTGCTACTATCATATTTGGAGTTGTGGGTGATGGTTGTGAGAATAATAGAATCATGAAACCTAATGATTCATATATTAAAATCCTATTTGTTGACATCATTTTCCAATAAAATATAGAATATGAAACAAAAATAGGTGAAATGGAAAGAAGGAATCTTCAGTTCAATATAGAAATTCATTGATCTAAAATAATCAAATAAAATGTGATATAAGAATTAATGATATAAAATGAAAATTTTCTTGATAAATTTGTTTATTATAAAAATAGTTCTTTATCAATGTTATCACATGTTACAAACCTCTATGTATAATTTTCAAAAAAAAATATAAATATTGATAATTCATATAGGTAATTAATAAATATAAATCACAAATAAGTAACACCTAATAATGGAATAAGTATTTTAATATCTCTAGTTTGAGGGATAATGGAGGGATTAAATACAATAATTATGGAAGAAGTTTGTTTCATGGGAATTAAAAATCATTTTAAAAAGTATTTAGGGAAAAATATATGAAAACAACATTCTATTTTTTTAATAGTTGACTATTTGTAGCAACTGGCTATAAAACTGAAGAAGATATATGGCGATATAATAGAATACCCTCACTTATAGGTTTCTGGTTTCTATTAATATGTACATGTTTATGATATGGACCAATCATATATGGAAATGTAATAAAAAAATATCATTTAGAGATATGGGGTTTTTGTTTTTAGTCCGAAGCATATGATGATATAATAAAGTGCTTATCCTTTTTATAAAAACTAGAGATTCAATTGGAGATTTATTCTTTCATTGAACACACCTCAAAATCAATTAGGTATGGTATAAACAGAAACAACCTAAGTATAAATGATAATGTATAATGATTTTAAAGTAATATTTTCAATGTAAAATGTGTTTGAAATATGTATAGGAACTATATTGGAAGAGAATATTTAAACTAGAATAAAAACATTCTAATAAAAGGTGAATCTAATGATTAATTGAGAGAATGGTGTATACAGTATTATAGTCCCATATATTAACATGGCTATAAAAATTTAGTTCTTAATTGAAACCATAATGAGGATATAGTTGATTAAAAAAAATATAAAAGTAGAAAATAAAATCTATTTTAATGGTGTACACCTTAGGAAGTCTGATGGGAGAAGGAAAATTTATTAGGTGAGATGTTTGAGTTAACGTTTTTCTATACCTAGGAACCTATAAATAATATTGAGTAAAAGTTAGTTTTATTTATGTAGGAATTTCATAATATAAGCCAATGTTGTGAAATAATAAATTAAACTGATAATAAATTAGACATTGAAAAAAATTTCAATTACAAGACATAAGTTTTTTCAAAAAAATAGTACAAAACTATTAATTTATGTTTAATATGAATATGTCCCATATTTTAATATTTTCATGACTTCAAAATTTATTTATATGCACCATATCTCTCAATATTTCATGTTTTCATAGAAGTAATCATATCCATGTTGCCAAGAAGTTTGGGAACTACAAATTGATCTAATATTTAATGTTAGTAAATATTAGTTAATGTATTATGGTTCATATAATGAAAAATATAGAGTTATGCTTCAGAAAATAAATACTGTTTTTAAGGATATTATTTATTTCAAAAAAATATCCTTTGAATATGATGAATTTATTAAATGATGAAAAATAAAATCCAAATTTGATTTGATTAATAAAATTTAATAATTAAACATTATGTACATAGGTCTGGATATATGAACACTGCGAATCAGTTCACCATAATAAAGAAATAAACCGTTACCTTGATTAAAATAAATTATATTGTTCCCAACAGTGTGGATTTATACCATAGTTATATAATGTTAAGAATTAGAAAATAATAATAAAAGACGGTGAACATTTGGTACATAAAGATGGTACCATAGATGGAGAACCACTAATATATATAGTTGATACCACTGATTGAGAAACAATGATATATACATATGGATGAATATATGTAGAACCTCTAATATGTAAAAATTTCAAAAAATGTATAATGTAATACTACAATATTTTTAAAAAATAAAGACGATGTTTGATAACATACAAGACAAAAAACACTGAGGTTAAACAAATTATGAAATTTTATTATTTAAATATGACCATTATAACCTAGAAATTGAATTCATGGATATGAATATTATTATATTAATTTTGGAATATATACAATGTTCTTATTCAATATATAAATTATTTACCAATACTTAGTGGAAAATCACTCATTTTTTTATTAAATTCATTTTATTCTTAAAAATTAATTTTTCATAAAAAAGATTTTCTTGTTTCATGTGATCTAATATTATAATTAATTTATGAAATTTTTAAAAATGTTAGTTGAAAAAATTATCATAATTTTTTAAATAATCATTTCAAAATTTACATAGGTTGAGTTGTGGTGACATTTTAGAAAAATATTCATTTTCAACTAACTACTAAAAAATTGTGATTTTCCAAGAAAATTATATTTTTTCTTGATTTTACATATTTAAATAATGTTTTAAATTTGTTTAAAATTAAAATTCGTCCTATTATATTATGAATAATCCAATTAATTTAATTATCATTACATTTTTAATAAAAATTAGTATAAAAACATTATTGTATCTAAAAATGCTTTTTAATGAAAAACTGTTTTCATTGCAATTTTCCAGTTTAGTTTTAAAATAAATTAAAAAAATTTGTTGTTATGAATATGGAAAATAGAATTATATATTTGGAATAAGTGGGAAAAAATTTGGAAGATTGGACTCTTTTATTTTTCGATGTTATGAATAGTAATCATAATATTTTGTGTTTCCAAGGGAAAGGGTAAATCAGGCAATTACTTAAAAAGTAAAATTTAAAAGACTAAAAAATGACTCTAACCCAAAACTTAAATTTATTTAATAATTTTTTAACATCCACATTGAACCTAAAATATAATATGTGCCCTTATGATTCCATTAGACCCAGATTTTGAGTCTTTATACTATTTTATATAACAAAAATAAAAAATGTCATTCACTTTGTTTTATTATATCTAAACTTTTGACATAGGAATAAATAGATGATACGTTACATTGTAAATGTTAATTAATTTTATTATCATGGTAATTAATTTATAATTTTTTGGGATGAAATTATTACATTACATGCTTACACAACACTAACACAGTGCTTGTGAAAGTTGTATAATGTTAATAATATGATTTAAAAACACTAAAAATAATATCATTAAAGTGATTTTTTGCGTTACATATTTTTTAGATAAACTTTTAATATTTTAAAATTTCTTTTCATTTTATTATAATTCCATTGTTTTCATATAGTTTTAAATGTCAAATTAAATGAGTAGTTTATAATTGACAATAATTTAGTTTGATAATAAATAATATTTTACAAAATGATTTAAAATTACTAAAATATTATATTCAGAGTAGATTTGTGTATATGATTTATGAAATAAATCATGTTATATATATTGGATTCTCATCTTTTTATATTAAATAAATTAACTACCTAAGAGTAAAAACATTTATATCACCATTATTGTCAAAAGGGGCAACATAGTGTTAAAAAAACTATAAGGGTGAAAATATGATATGAACTCAAAAAAACCTTATTATATCAGTTTATTCATAATAATACTTATTTTATATTTGTATATTATCATTTTAGATCTATTTTGACATCAAAATTAATTAATATTAATTTAATATTTTCTGAATTTTCTAGAGTTCCCCTCCTTTATCTTATAAAAGAAACCTCTTCATCTAATTTCTTCAAACCTCAAGAAAAATTTGGTTCAGAAAATATCTACAAAATTTCTTTACTTATGTCCCTAAAACCATCCTAAAATCTTAATTTATGTTATAATTCCATCATTATTTGTCAAAAGGTGTAAAATAAAAGAGGTTGTTCGAAGAAGCGGTATAGTTTTTAAATGAGTGTATTTGTTTTATTAATTCTTCCACATCATTAAAATATTATTCAAACTTATAATAAAATAATAATATACCTCATAAGAAGTTTTTATTCTATTAATTTCATAACCTATATCATTATGCATCCTCTATCACATGAGAACGGAATCCATCGTTTGTGTGTAACAAAGAATACAACCTTATGGTATGATGTAATAAGTTTTCCATAAATATATCTCATGTATGGTTATAGTGGTGTATTAAATATATATATATATATATATATGATTTTAATGAAATATTTATCTTTATATAAAGATGATATAACGCCTATTTTCTTACATTTTCATTTATTGATAAATGAAATGTTATTCATGCGTACATGTTGACTACTACCTCCATGTAGCAATGAAAATAATGTTTCCACAAAAAATCACATAGTTGATATATATATATAAGTTTATTTAAATAAATAATCATTAATTTATTATATTAGTATTATTTTTTAAATAAAAAAACTCAAATTCTTTCCTAAATGAATGTTGAAAAATGGAAACGTAAATCATGAGTGTGTACAACCTAACGTATCCATGATTATAACATAATACGATTTTCATAACCATATTTCATGGTAAGTATTAAAAGTATGATTTAAGTATAAAAAATATTATTATTTCATGATTTTTAATGTTTTGATGATGAAATAATGAACACTTTGACTATAGTCATCCCACCAAAGTCATTTTGGACATAAGAGCCGAATATCACTAAAACATCTAACATGATCTTAATTGATTATATTATTGTATATCAAAAGTTAATAAGAGAAATAAAAGGAATTTTCAATGTTAAATGGTTTATATGTAAATTAAAAAATTAAAATACTTTTATTATTCAGGAATATATAGAACACATGTGGCATGTTGGGAACAAGGAAAGACACCTTCGTTTTAAAAATAATCTTTTAATGTTTCCCATCAAACCCTTCTTATTACATATATATATACTTTTTTTAAAAATGTATGGATTTTAACATATGTACATAAATGAATTTAAAATAACATTATTATGCCTCTTTTTAGCTTCATTCATAGTGTTTCCAAAATGAATTCTTTTGTGGAACATTTTAGATATCTTTACAAAAGACAATAGTAGTGTTCTATTTTATTTTATACGGTTAAAAAATACTCCAACCATTGTAATAATTAATTTTTTTGGAGTATTTTAAAATATTTAATTTTTTCTTAATAGAAAATAAATTTCCTTCCTTCCTTTTTGGGATTTTATTTTAGTTAATAATATTTGAAAATAAAGGATAATTAAATATCTGAAAGTGTTTTATGGATGGGTTCCAAAGCATTTTTCTAGGGGTTAATGATGAAAAGAATTATAATTAAAATATAATATTCTTGATATATATACTTTGATAATTATTTATGATTACATGAGAGACTTGTATAACGTATACAATCGGTGCACAAAGATAGTGCTCAAATGCATTTGGTATTATTGGATGTCGATAGTATGGTTATTCCAATTTATAAGGGTTCTTCAAGGGTTCTAAAAAGATGATGTTTCAAGGCACCTACATGATTTTTCAATGATTTATTATGAGTTTTAATTTAAATAATTTTATTTAAAATGTAAATATAAAGTTACTTTTAAGGCAACGGTCATTACATTTTGGTATAAAAAGTTATGTTTCAAGAAAATATTTTAATGGGTTATCTTTTTTTTCTATGAATATCTCACGATTTTGATTTTTTTCTCACATTTTATTATAAATACTTTTTATAAAAAAACATGATAAATAATTATTATTTCATTTAACCCAAAGATTAAAGTAAAATAGTTTTTTGATCTCATTTAAAAAAATAGACAATTGGGATTTTTTTCCAGTTATACCCCATATCGAGCTTTTAGATATTATAAAAATATATCCCTGAAAAGGTAAAAAAATTAAATAATGATATTTATTCTTTAAAATAACTATATTATGAAATTATAAGACCAAATAATTAAATTAAAAATTTTAGGACATTATTAGTAATTTAGAGTATATGATGTTATTAGAGAAAATTTTAAAAGTCCTGTATAACCTCAATACTTAGTAAGTTAAGGAGAATTATAGTTATTTTGGATAAATCAAAATAGTTGAATATAATATAGTTATGGATATGTAATTTTTTTTCCTTCTCATAATATTTTTAATTAGGACATTATTGATTAGCTCACACAAACATTTTTGGTCTCCATAAATGGATGGATCCAGTATGAACCAATGTATCAATGGATGTAAAGTAGAATATAGTGGTTGTCTTAATGAGAAACTAGACAGAAAGGGAGCTATTTTGATTACAATTATGGTTATTATCAATTTTATATCATTATTTATGGTTAGAAATAGGTGGTAACATGAATTTACAAAATACATCAAGTATGATAAAAATAAAGATGCATTTATGTCTCGGTGATAAAGTCCGTAATGGGAAAATGTTTAACGATATTTTAGTTACGAGTTTCAGAATAAGAACAATGAAAAATGACTAAAAATAATGGGAAAATTTTATATATGTGTTAATTGGGGGGATAAAAATAAAATATACCAAGTAAAGTGAAACGTTCAATTGGAACCATGTAGAGGAATAAAATTACTCCAAATGAATCAATTAAATTTTTTAAATGTGGGGATTATATGAATTATGAATTTAGATGTATTTGAGATAAATATTACTAATCTGACAAGTATGATATTAAAAATAAATGTTTATCAATTCCTAATTCCATAATTGTTATAGTATTAAAACTTGAAAATGAAAATGAAAAGAATGGGTTATACTTGGTGTCTTTTTGGACATTTTGGAATCATAAGACATGATACATATTTTTTTGGAATTAATTATTATTGTGTAAGATATTAAAGAAATTTTTAATGGATTTTAAAGAACATTTAATTATTATGGTGTCAAAATATGGCTATTCAAGTCTTATTATGTAATGGTAGCTTTATGGTTGATCACAATTTTGATGGATTAGATAACCTTTTTTATGGTTTATCTAATGAGGATAATATGGGGTAAAATTATTGAGTTTTGTTAGAGATTTAAGGTATATGTAAACATTACATTAAAATGTAAAAATCTAATTTAAGGAAAAATGGGTTTTAATTTTTTGTAAATGATATTAAAGGTATTGAAAACATTTAGGTTGTATATGATCATTGATTATATGGATGACTATTGTTAATCCGATATAAATGTTAAATTAATATAATAAGATATCATGAACATATCCTTCTTATTTTAATGGTTTTATCTTAGTATGGAATATATTGGATATTTTTAAGATTAGTTGAACTTTTGGTGTTATTATTCTGGTTATGATGATTGTTGTTTTATTTCATTATATGAAGGTTTATTCATTTTGGGATTTATCTTACCTTCTGAAAACCATTTTTTATTTTTGATAATTTATAAATATAGGAGGAATATCTTTTTATAATTTTTTGTAATTATATGATCCTTGATAAGTTAATTTTAGTTCTTCAAGAGAAAAAAATTAAACTCCAATACTCATCCTTTAGAGAAAAATATAAGAGTATGGTGGAAATCCATTAAGGGATGAAATTTAACTTGTTATGTAAGCATATTTCTTTATGTTAATAGTCAAAATTATAATGTAATTCAATAACTATAGAAAATGTATCCAAAAATAAAAAAATTATCTTATTACATTAATTTCTAATTTATCATTGTTGAATTTGACACTTCATTGATTTTCAGCATTGTGGTCGTTAACTTTTTAATGAATAATCAATTTCTAATGATCAATAATCTCAAAAACTATACAACATTATTTACATAATAAAGTATTGTTCCATATCCATATTTTCAATTCCGAAAAATGTTATAATATTTTTTCCCAACTTATGTGATATTCTCATTGACATTTGTATTTACTAGTTCCTCTTGCCAATAGGATCATTTATTAACCCCTTTTACATTGTGAGATTTCAACAATTGTACATTAAACGAAATACATTTAATTTTATAGAATAAGTTAAAAAATAAAAGAATGAAAAATATTATGGGTGAGTTTAAATAAATTAATATCCCAATATTTTTTTAAATGACTATATCATATAACATACTTGATATTCTACCCCAATATTAAAAAACTATGAAATAAGGTTATTCGAATATGACCTTTATAATTTTTCCTTTGAATTGGGGGATACGACTATGATTTAATGAATTTTTAGATATATATATATATATATATAATTCTCCGTCTCAATAAAAAAGTTATTGAGAAATTCTGAGTGATGACTCACTTTATTTTTAAAAAAATGATTTATTTCATCGAAAATACATTTTCTTCAAAAATGAATTTTATTGATTTTTAAGCTAATATTATAATTAATTTCCCGAAATATTGGAATATTTATTTTTTAAAAATAATTTTTTTTCAGAATTATCATATGAAAATTATATTATTTTAATTTTTTGGATTTTAATTGGAAAATATTTATTTCCGAATGAGTTGTAAAAAAACATAGATATTCATTGAAAATTTTAATTTTTTTAAAAAATTTAAAAAAGTACATTTTATTTGAAATTTTTTTAAATGTAAAATTTGTTGTAATATATTATTAAATATCCAATTATGTTAATTGGAATCAATTTACATTTAGAATTTTGAATAAAAAATTTTTATACTTAAAATGCATATTTTTGAAAAAACTATTTTCAAAACATTTAGGTGGTTTAATTTTAAATTAAAATCATCCCATGATATGTTTTTAATATTTAAAATGGATTCTTTTATTTAATATTTTGTGGGATTTTTTATATATTTCCCTATTGTTTTTTACATTATTAATTGTAACTATAGTAATTTGTTTTACCATCTTGAAGGGTGAAATAATTTAACTATGGTTAAAAACAAAATGTTAAAGTATAAAAAATTAAATTAACAGTTGAATTAATTTTATTTAATGATCAAATATGATACATAATCATCAGAATTATAATATATGGTATTTTTTTTAATTTTCCTTTTTATATGACCATTATATTGTTTTATATAATAAAAGTAAAAAATTTCATCCTATTTCTTTTATTATAAATAGAATTTTGACATAAGAATAAATTGAACATATGATTGGTAATAAATATTAGTTTGGAATATATTTTATTTTTGTAATCACACTAATTTATTTCAATTTTATAGTGACAAAATAATTACATTAAATGTTTACACATCACTCAAACACTGCTTGTCCGAGATGTATACAATTCAATAAAATGTTTTTAAAAATTTTAAAAATAACATTTTTAGATAAAGTTTTGTTGTAAGTTTTTTAGAAAAAATAAGTATATTTAAAATGTTTTTATTCATTTGAATCCAATCAATTAATTTTCTTTTCATTTTAAATGTCAAATTAAATGAATAGTTAACAAAGGGACATTAATGGTATTTAATAATAAAAAATATTTTATTAAATGATTAAAAATTCCAAAAAATATTATATTTGAAAAAAGAATTTTTATGTTGTTTAATATATCATACAATGTCTATTTATAGACATTTTTTATAGTATCTATATTAACCCATTAAGAGTAAAAAACAATGATATCACCATAATTGTCAAAATATTTAATTTAGGGTTAAAACAGAAAGGAAATGCAATTTTTTTTCTAAACATGTAAAATGATTATTTTATGAGAGTATTTAGACTCATAGTCATATTATATTCTATTATTATCAATTTTGAGCCTTTATAAGCTCAAAATTAATTTACAGTAATTTAATATTGTAAAAAAATTCCAAGAGTACACATCCCTTTTGTTATGAAAGGGTATAACTTCTTCACATTTATTCACAATTCCAGAACCATTTGGTTCAACCATGACCTTAATAAATCACTTAGTTAAATCCTTATCCATTTACTTGAGGACTTATTTGTTGGGTCGGAGAAAACGGGGAAAAGATGGCAAGAGGGGGGGGGGTGAATTGCCTTTTAAAAAAGATTAACAAATTAAAATCAAAGTTGAAATGCAGCGGAAATAAAGAGGCAATCACACAAGAAATTGTTAACGGAGTTCGGCCAAAACCCGGCCTACGTCTCCGCTCCCAACTCAACCGTTGAGAGATTCCTACCGCTTGCTTTTCAATGGTTTTAGCAAGAAACCCACTAGGCTTTGAGGTAGCACTAGGACCTATTACAGCTTGCTTTTGTTGGTTTAGCAAGAACCCACTTGCTTTCAATGGTTTAGCAAGAACCCACTAGCCTTCTTACAGGTGAAGGCTAGCTCACCTATGACACAAGCCTTTTAAAAGGAAGGGCTTGAAGAAACCTCTTCACACCTTAATGGTGATGTGAAACCCAAAAGAAAGGGGGATGAGAAAAGGTGTTGGGGTTTGTAGGCACAAACCCAAATTTAAGCTCAAAATATATAAAGCAAGAAAAACCGTATTTGGAGAAGTCTTGGGCGCCTTTGATTGATTGGAGATGTTGAAGGATGCTTCCAAGCTTCTTTGAAGGGGCTCCTTGGATGTGGAAGTTGTTGGAGCTATTGGGGTTCCCTTGGAGGAAGTCGCCGGAGGTTGGCCAATTGATGCAAAATATGTCCGTGGGCTTCCGTATAGTTGCGGTAAGTGTCCGGGGCTTCCTTGGCCTTTATTTATAGGCATGGAACCCTTGGGGAGTCTTCGGAGCCGTTGGAGAGGCTAAAAGAGCCGTTGGGAGCCAAGTGGGCCAGCCTGGTCAAACTGCAACGGCTAGTTTGACTGGCTCCACCGGCTGGCCGGTACAGTCCCACCGGCTGGCCGGTGTGTGCAAAAAGGCATAGGATTCGGGCTCAGCCTCCACCGGCTGGCCGGTGCTGAGGCCACCGGTTGGCCGGTGTGGAGACAGTAGCTCCCACTGTTCTGCTGGGTGCCACCGGCTGGCCGGTGACAGAGCCACCGGCTGACCGGTGGAACCTGGCAGTGGGCAATGCCTCTGCCAGGTCCACCGGCTGGCCGGTGCTATCACACCGGTTGGCCGGTGGACTGCAATTCAGTCCACTTCACCAGCTTTCTTGGGGCAATCTTTTGGAAGTCAATTGCCTATCATCCAAAAACACTTTAAACAAAATTAGACAAGAAAGAGGGTGATTGTGATCATGAAAATCAAACCTCGAGGGGTTTGAGAGGTACAACAATCTCCCCCTATTTTGATGATCACAATCACCAAAACAAACAATGTAAAAATCAATTGAAAGGAAATGCTAAGCATGATGAAAAGGATTCTCCCCCAATCAATCAAGAAATTTCTCCCCCTTTGTGATTATCAAAATAGCGTGGGGCATAAAAATTTGATTGAGGGAAAACGTTGAAAAACAAGATATGAGAATTAAAAAATCAATTGAGATTTCTGAAATTGAAATGAAAATTTTAATAACAGTTTGAATTGAAAGTTTTGAATCAAAAATGAATTGAAAATTGAAATTTGAAACCAAATGTTGAAATTGAAAGTTGGAATTGAAAATTTTGAAATTGAAAATCAAAAGGGCTTAAACGATCCTAACTCCCCCTAAATAAAAACAACAAATCACCGGGGAGAGGGATTTTGAAAAGAGACAAATTTTGGCCCGGTGAGACTCGCAAGAAGGGATTTTTCAATCCAAACTTGTCTCATAGTGGGTCTTCTCCTATAGAATTCGTCCGAAAAGAAAATAGACTTGGGTTGGCCATACCGGGCGTTTTTACAATTACATTCATAAATAAGGTGCCCGGGTTTTTTACAATAGTTGAAAAATTTAAAACTAGAGCTCCCCCTTACAAAAACAGTGGGTGCACGGGAGGAGGAGGCTTGCTTGGAATTGCCAAGCCCTTGGGTGGTTCTAGATATTCGTTGGGAACCTAGGAGATTGTTCAAATTTTGTTCCCCTTGGGTGAACTTAGCTAGGGTCTCCCTTAGGACTTTGATGGTTGATTCCATGGAATCAACATTTGGAAAATTTTGGATTTTAAGGGTCAACTCTTCCTTCTCTTTGAGAAGTTGTTCTTTTTCGGAGGAGAGTTTTTTGAAAGACTTTTTTAAAGCAACAAATTTTGACGAAAGCTCATGAAAACCTTTTTCTAGTTGGTCTCTAGCGTGTGAGAGTTCTTCATAAGATAGATGATTAAATGAATTAGAAGAACTAGAGGAGGAAGAGGAGGAAGAGGAGGAAGATGATACCTCATGATTTGCCATTAGGCATTTTTTACCTTGGTCGCTTGAGGAGAAAGAAGAGAAGGAGGAGCTATCACTCCAAGTTTTCTTTAAAGCCTTCTTCTTCTTCTTCATGGCCCTTTTCTTGTGAGGTGGGCAAACGGGCTTGATCTTTTCGTCGGGTTCTTGCTTTTGATCGGATTCTTGCTTTGGGGCCTCTCTAGTACCTTCATAGGTAAGTTCTAAAAGCTTCCAAATATCATGAGAAGATGTGAAAGAAGAAATACGATTAAATACATTACGGTCTAGCCCACAATGTAGAGCATTCATGGCTTTGCCATCAAGCTCGAAATTTGCAATGTCGGCGGGGGTCCATTTAGACTCATCGGGAGAAGAGAGCGTAAAACCATGCATAACAATTCTAAATATAGGATAGCCAAATCTTTTAAGAAATGTGGTCATGCGGGTTTTCCAAAAACTATAATCGGCTCCATCAAAGAATGGAGCACGATCCAAAGAATGTCCTTTGGGGGATTGAGAGGAAGAAGCGGTAGAAGCCATAAAAAAAAATAGGATCTTTAAATTTGAAACCGGTTAGGGTATTACTCAAATTATCCCTCTGATACCAATTGTTGGGTCGGAGAAAACGGGGAAAAGAAGGAAAGAGGGGGGGGGGTGAATTTCCATTTAAAAAAGATTAACAAATTAAAATCAAAGTTGAAATGCAGCGGAAATAAAGAGGCAATCACACAAGAAATTGTTAACGGAGTTCGGCCAAAACCCGGCCTACGTCTCCGCTCCCAACTCAACCGTTGAGAGATTCCTTCCGCTTGCTTTTCAATGGTTTTAGCAAGAAACCCACTAGGCTTTGAGGTAGCACTAGGACCTATTACAGCTTGCTTTTGTTGGTTTAGCAAGAACCCACTTGCTTTCAATGGTTTAGCAAGAACCCACTAGCCTTCTTACAGGTGAAGGCTAGCTCACCTATGACACAAGCCTTTTAAAAGTAAAGGCTTGAAGAAACCTCTTCACACCTTAATGGTGATGTGAAACCCAAAAGAAAGGGGGATGAGAAAAGGTGTTGGGGTTTGTAGGAACAAACCCAAATTTAAGCTCAAAATATATAAAGCAAGAAAAACCGTATTTGGAGAAGTCTTGGGCTCCTTTGATTGATTGGAGATGTTGAAGGCTGCTTCCAAGCTTCTTTGAAGGGGCTCCTTGGATGTGGAAGTTGTTGGAGCTATTGGGGTTCCCTTGGAGGAAGTCGCCGGAGGTTGGCCAATTGATGCAAAATATGTCCGTGGGCTTCCGTATAGTTCCGGTAAGTGTCCGGGGCTTCCTTGGCCTTTATTTGTAGGCATGGAACCCTTGGGGAGTCTTCGGAGCCATTGGAGAGGCTAAAAGAGCCGTTGGGAGCCAAGTGGGCCAGCCTGGTCAAACTGCAACGGCTAGTTTGACTGGCTCCACCGGCTGGCCGGTACAGTCCCACCGGCTGGCCGGTGTGTGCAAAAAGGCATAGGATTCGGGCTCAGCCTCCACCGGCTGGCCGGTGCTGAGGCCACCGGTTGGCCGGTGTGGAGACAGTAGCTCCCACTGTTCTGCTGGGTGCCACCGGCTGGCCGATGACAGAGCCACCGGCTGACCGGTGGAACCTGGCAGTGGGCAATGCCTCTGCCAGGTCCACCGGCTGGCTGGTGCTATCACACCGGTTGGCCGGTGGACTGCAATTCAGTCCACTTCACCAGCTTTCTTGGGCCAATCTTTTGGAAGTCAATTGCCTATCATCCAAAAACACTTTAAACAAAATTAGACAAGAAAGAGGGTGATTGTGATCATGAAAATCAAACCTCGAGGGGTTCGAGAGGTACAACATTATTCAGGGTGCAATTCCAACCATATAGGTGTTACTATGAAAGAAAATGTCCGATGAATATGTATTGTTCTAACCCAGACGTTTTTGTTGCTTCTTCCACATCCTTAAAATATTTTTTAAACATGTTCATAATATAAAAAAATGTTTCCCACATATATTTATAAATTATTATATTAATGGAATCACATATATGGTTCTCTAAACTCTATCAATTGGGAATGGAATCCAACATTAATATGTACGATGGACTACTACTCCATAGACTAATACAATCCATTTTCCCAAGCCACCTATTATAGTTGGTTATAATGATGGATTTATTTAATATGCATGATATTAATTAAAAATTAATCATTCTTTAAGGGTGATATAACACCATTTTTCATTCCGTTTTCGTTTATTAATAAATTATAACATCATTCGTGCTTACGTATGGACTTCCACATCCATGATGCGATGTGATTCATTCTTATCAAAACACCACATAGATGATATATATAGTTTTATTTAAAGAAATAATATTTTATTTATTATATTATGATAAATATGAGAATAAAAGACTAATACATTATTTATTTTTATAATGATTCTTGAAAATCGATGTGTTTCTCATGCGTTCGTATGACATACCATCTCTATGATTGTAGTATAGCTCATTTTTCATAACCATATTTCATTTTTAGTATTATAAGTATAATTTCTGTATAGAAATGGTTATTATATAATGATTATTTTTTGGATATGATGGAATATTTATCTATTTTACCATAGTGAACCAACAGTAGTCATTTTTCATATGTGAGCCGAATGACTTAAAAACATGTAACGTTAATTTAATTGATTTAGTAATATTATATGGAATGGTAATAAGTGTAATAAAATGATTAATAAAATAGAAAAATCTTATTAATAAGGTAAATAAATAACCAAAATTTATTTTTTTGTATGATAAATAATGTATGTAACAAGTTAGGAATAAGGTAAGGGTCATTTTTTTTAAAAATTGTCTTTTAAATGATCACTTAAAACTATTTTTATTCCATGTTCAAGTCATTAAAAATATTTTATAGATTTTTTGGTATGGATATAAATGAATTCGAAGTGAAATTTTATGTCCCTTTTTACATTACTTCAGATATATTCATAAGGAATCATTTAAGGGTATGTTTTGAGTTTATTTACAAAAGACAAAAGAAATATTCAATTTTATTATATACAATGACAATTAATTTTTTTGCCTCCATAGGCATTATTTTATTTTTTACTCCTTTATAATTATTTTTGTATTATTAAAATAAAAAAATCCTTACATTTATGTATTTTTGTTCTAATTATGGTATTTGAAACTAATGAGCATTTGGATGTTAGAAAGTTTTTTTCATATGGATTCAAAAGAGTTTTTCTAGGGATTTATAATTAAAAGGCGAATGATTGAAAGTTTTTATTCATGATATTATCATTCGAAATTATTTATGATTATAAGTGTTCCTGATATATGTTATATGATTGGTTCATACATATGCTCTGATGCATTGTGTATTATTTAAAGTCAACCATATGGTAATTATAATGTGTAAGGGTTATATAAGGCTTATATTATTTTTATATTGAAATAATGTCCTAAAAAACTAAATGAATTTTTTATGTATGAGTTTATAAAGAAATGGTGATGCCCTTTGGAGGTAAAAATGTATGTTTGAAGAAAATGTTTTTCATGGGTTCTAATTTTTTTCTATGAAACCCTCATGAATATTATTTTTCCATTTTTTTTCTTGTAGTGTTATTTAATAAAAAACATAGTTATTAAATCTGATCTCAGTGAGCTCAATGATTAAAGGAAAAATCTTTTTTAATCTAATGGCTTTAAAATGGACTAACATGTATATTTATTTTTCTTTTTTGTCCCTTACTGAGATATTTTTGTTCATCACACCTGCTAAAATTCTTTTATATGGTTTATGTATATGTAAAGTAAAAATAAGAAGTTACGATTAATTTTAGGACTATTATTATGTAATTAAATCATGTTTTACTTTAAAATTTGTATATTTTGTGAAAAATTCATACTCATTAGAAGTGTCTATGTTGTGAAATATGGGTTCAATATAAGGTTTTTGACATAATTATCTAAAAATAAATAACTAAAAATGTACTTTACATGAAAGGAAGAAAATTATTGTTTAAAGATTCTACATTATGTAACGTTTAAGGCAAGGTCTTTAAACATATGGAAATAATTAATTTCAGATATAAGTGTGAGAAGTCATATATTAATTATTGGGAATGATTCATAATAATTTCTGAAATTTCATAAAGAGGCATGGAGTAGGAAATAACTCCTACAAAAATGCATGATTATCTTGGACCACCATTCTCTCAACTAATGTGATTCCCTATGTTTGATTGGTAAGATACCCCAATAAATATGTGCCATTGGAATGTAGGTATACAGTTCCTTATGTATATAGGAATCAATGGGTGTTTCATGTTTAATGAATAAACCCATTGAAAACCATATGAAAAGTGAAATGAATTCCCCATAAATATATAAATAACATCTTATGAGTGAAAGCAATATTCTTTACATTCCAATGTTCTCATCATAGTAGGGAAATATTATGCCATTTTGAATACCATAGATACTCTATAAAATTATTACATCAAGTTGAATAGAATAATGAGTGATATTAAATAATATAATATTATTAATATTTACATACTTTAATATACATGAAATGAAATGTATTAAAATTTGGTTCAAGGGAACCAACTCCAATAGACTCTAAATTATACTATACCAAACTTGTAATGATTTTTTGAATGTTTTAACTCATATGATGAACATGTTTCAGTAATGGTAAGGATTTAGTTATAGGGTTCACCATGTTATCATCCATGTAATCTCTTCTCACTGTGATGTCACCACTTCGAGAGAAATCCCTCATGATATGATATTTCAAAAGTATGTACTTCATCTAACGGTGTGACCTTGGCTCCATTACAAGAGCAGTAATTGAAGTATTTCTGTAATAGTATGTGATTGGATCATTATTTTTAGACACCATGTTAAGATTGTAGAACAAGATACATGTGGGAATTAGTTATTTTATTACATTAGAAGATGAAATATACTAAAAATCCCATGTAAAGTCAACAAAAACAAATTTATTTGATCTCTTATAGCTCATAACACCTCTATTGAGAGTTCATATGTATCTAGATTATTATTCCATATCATCTTATTCAATTTTGAAAATATCATTTGGATATCCCCTAATGAATAATTTCTAAAATCCTACATATAATGGGAATATATCGTTATTATAACTTTGTTAATTATGTATCTTCTTAATTAATATCTAATACTTATCACTAGGATCATCTTGATACATTACTACCATTATTAATGCATAAGATGTATCTAAAATTTTACATATCATAAAAACATGACTGATTAAATGACTAATAAAGATGGAATTCATTCCATAATATACTTTTTTTCATGCGTATGGGGAAAACATCTCATAGAAATATGAATTCATTTGATATTGGTAACACTACCCTATTGGATTATTTCATATTGGATAACTGTATTATCTTGTCAATGTATATATATTGGCTTAGTCTAAGATACCTCTTGAATTTTTTAGGATGGATCTTGGTCCCATGAATAATGGAAACTTCACTGAATTCCATAATGGAGAATAATGGGTCTTACTTGGACATAATGGGATTTAAGGCTGATATTTCATTTCTAATAAGTTGTATTTCATCCCAAGGAACTATTAGGAAAATAGACACAATCCCCCTAAACTAGTTATATACACATGGATCATATTCTTTATTTATGAATGAAAATTCCATTTTGGATTAATGAAACCAAATATTACACTACCTCGATGCTTTATTTTAATATACCAACCCAGGTCTACCAGACCAGTCATCGAAGTCATCCCATCCCGGGGTGGGGTAAAAAAAACAAAACAAAATATTCCTTATATATAAGGAGACATGAATATAATGAATGAATGAATCAGAACTAATGGGAGATAAAAATTATCTTAATAGGATAAATCCTCTAGAAAGAAAATACTAGGTAACAAGTCTCCATGTGGACAAATTTCACCTATAAAAACTATCCCAAAATGAAAGAACAATGTAAATATAGTATAACATACTATAGAATGATATTCCCTCTACCTGAATCATACAAAACAACGTCTAAAATCACCCATAAATAGAAGTAGGGTGTGATAAATATTTTCTAGTATGATACTACCAAAAAATATATATAGGTTCTTATAATAATAATGTATAATTCCATGCTTTAAAACATAATAGTTTTATAAGGATTTAAAAAAACATTTGAAATCATGCATTAAGAAATCCTTTAGTTTTCAAAAATTTTATGTCACATTTTCCGAAGACCGGAACATGTAGTTAATTATTTCAAAATATAAATATACATTGGATCCAAAATCCATGAAATAAACTATCATGTAATCAACTTCCAAAACTACAATACACCTACTATAAGGGCTCCAACCTATGTGATAATACATAATAGACACTTAAAAGCCTAACATGGAATACGTTTTGATTAAACTAATATCATGGCCTTCCATAGTCCATCAACAAACATGTGTTAACCTACAATTGGAATCACTCACACTAAGGCTACCATGTCCCTATCTTGATGTTCTGAAGGTTCCTACTATGCAATGCTTTTAAATTTCTATTTTAAAAACCATTGTCACATTTTTATAAAACAATTACAATGACAAGATAATATACCTTAGTGGTTGAATATTGTTTTAATATTTCAAATAAATGAAATTAAATTTTCCAAGAAAAAAACTCTTTCAAACATGAACATAGGCCATTTTTTATTTGAACAAAGGAAAATCAACTAAAAATGTCAAGAAATCAAAAATAAAACCAAAAAATTAATGAAATTTGAAGATTTGAAATGATCATCCAACCTCAAGAGAATAGAAAACCTAATTTCCTATGAGAACAAGGATTTTAAACAATAAGATATTCCTTTGGAATAGTAGGCACAATCGAAGAATTAAAAGGATTTATAGAAAACACAATTTGGACCCAAATTCTCTCACAAAATTGTGCCACAACCACAAACAAGTGATAAACCAAGAGGAAGGATCCCCTAGGGATATGAAATGACTTACCCTTCTGATCAATTATTGAATGAATCAATACATACAAAATGATGAAATCAAGATCACATAGGTTAAGAGCTCCATCTGAGAGGAGAAATCTGGAAAATAGAATTATTACATAAACACCTGTACGACACCCTAAAAGCTGCAACCTTGAGAAATAATTGATGTGTAATCATTTAAACATATTGAATCCTGTTTAATTAATTTTACACAAAAAATTTGGTTTCTTATTAATTAAAAATAAGATATTACATTATATCACTTGTAACCCTTTCATGATGTGTAAATTATCACATTGTGAATTCAAATCACAGGTTGAGTCTGGCCAAAATTATACATTGTGGAATCCCATTATTCAACATGGAACTGATTAAAAAATAGCATAAAATTAATGAAAAAAATATCCGACTAAACTAATATTTGTATCCTCCCAATTCAGGGATGAAAACACACACTCGTTGGTGAAAAGAAACCAAAAGAAAAGATCAGAACATACCTGACAGAAAGTTAACAGGGAATTAAAACCTCACCACCATAATTGTCCCTATAAAGAGGTCAATATCCTAGATATGAAAAATATTATTCCACTAATACATAATAAAATAATGAAACTCCCTAGTATCATGGTGATCCCTTCTATACTTCTATAGTATTTGGACTATGGGAGCCATTTTACCACGTAGTACCTTATCGTGAAGATCCATAATCTGAACTAACTACTCAATGAAAATAGCACCAGGTTATGGAATAACATCCTCCCATCTAATCAAATGGGAAGGATATGGTATATACCTCATTAACTGGGAAATATAAAACACATCATGTATATATATCAATCAAGATTCTAACAACAATTGATAGGATACCCACCCCAGTCGCTCAATGACCTCAATAGGGACCACAAAACTTGTGATGAAATTACTATACATACCCAACCGACGATGTCCAAAGAGAGGAGAAACTATGTAAAAAAACTGATCACCAACCTCAAACTCTAGTCTCTGATGATGATGGTGTGAATAATATTTCATATGAATCTATTTCATGATCGAATTCCTCTAGATCAACTACACTACTTCTATCATCTCTTGAATTTTGATCAATTAAACCATGGAACAATATCCCATATCTCCCTAAAACAAGGAAAATTTATAGTGGTACCCATACAATGACACGAATGGTTCCATCCTAATCAAATCTTGATGACTAATGATATATGAAAAATCAACCATAAGAACATGTTTGTCTCATGATCCATCTAAATCAAGAACAATTTCCACTAGAATATCCCCAACAACCTTATTAGACCTCTATGTATTCCCAACTATCTTTTTATGCTAAGTTGTGATCAATTTCAAATAGAAACCCATTGACATATAAAATCATTTCCAAAACCTAGACCTAAACTACGATTCCCAATTAGAAACAATAACATAAATAACCCCATGAAGCTTCATAATATCTCAGACATACATGTCCCTAATCTATTTCACCTTCAACATCCCCTTTATTGGTATAAAATGAACCAATTTAGTGAGTTTTTTTAATAATCACCTAAATCTAAACCTTCCAAATATGAGTTCATGTTAAAATAAGGATAGAATCCATGGAAATATCACCCGACATCTATACTATAATGGGTAAATGTTGGAACAAACTTTTTGGTCTCTGTTGTATTAACTTAACTTTTTGACAAGTGAGGAACCCTATAACAAAATCAACAACTGGCTACCTCATCCATGGATACCAATATCAACAACTTACTTTGTGGATCACTTTTTTTCCCCAAGGTGAGTGGACCATCATGAACAGTTTCTAATAACATTAAACCCCTATATCAATAAAAATTGAACAACCAACCTATTAAGGAGGCACAAATCTCTACTAGGTGACCAAGAAAACTCACACAGGCTCTCCCAGCCATTTAGGATTTATCCAATGTGTTGGATCTCAGTTCCTATCATCTTATAATGTCAAACTCTCTCATAATAAAATGTGGCAACTTTCATCAAATCCAAGAACAACTTTCCACCATCATCTTCCACTCCCAAGCTCATCTTAGAAAAAAACTCAATAGATAGCCCAGTTCAACTGATTCCTTCACGGCTTGTGTCGATAATTTTATGGTTAATTCATTGACCACCATATTCCATTTCTTAATGGTACACATGATGTCAAAACCAATGGTATTAATATACGTAACACAAATTATCAATCAAGGTCTCAAACCTCTTTGAGTGAAAATATACTACGGCATTTTGTGATCATAATATACCATAAACCAACATCCCAAGAAATTGTGATGTCCCATTTGGATTTCATGCATAACAACTTCCAACTCAAGATCATGGGCAGGGTATTTTTTCTAATGATGGTGTTGATTGTTTGAGCCATAATACCAAACCACTTTTACCAAAATTAATTCACAACCCAAACACATAGAGAATAATTGAAGATATAATTACAACATAAACCTAGTTTCAGAAGAATAAAAGCTAGTATTGAAGTAAAAATCATTTTCATCTCCTGAAAATAACTTTGATAGTTGTCATTCCATTCAATATTTACAACCTTACCAGTTAAAGAATTCATAGAATGTGTGAGAATAAAATATTATTGAACAAACCATCCATAGTAACTTTTTATACCTAAGATGCTCTAGATCTCAAACATGTTTCAACGATGCTCAAAGGAGGAAACTGCATGAACCTTTTTAGGATCAACAGAGTTGCCCCAATTAGATATCAAATTCCCTAAAAATTTAACAACCTATACACAAATCTCACACTTGGAAAGATTACCATAAAGTGTATGTTTCCTCAAAGTTTGAAGAATTATATCTAAATGGTCTTTGTACTCCTCATATGACATATAAAATACCAAGATTTAATTTACGAACACAAAACAACAAAGTCCAAGAACGGATGACAGATTAGGTTCATCAAATCCATGAATACCATATGAGAATTAGTGAGTTCAAATTCCATAACCAATAACACAAAATGACCACATTGACTCTGAAACACTATCTTGGGTATATCCTCTTCACAGAATCAGAACTGGTGGAACCCTAAATGAAAGTCCATTTTATTTAAACAATAATACCCTCTAAGATGATCAATGATATCATTAAATCTGGGTAAAATATAACTTTTCTTAATGGTCACCTGATTAAAACGTTTAATATTGAACACAAATTCTGAGGATCCCATATTTCTGCCCAAAAAGAGTACTTGTGAACCCCTTGATGACACACTAGGTTGAAATAATCATTTCACATCCAGATCCTGAAGTTGGAGTACCTCAAACTGAGTAGGTGACATTCATTATGATGGCATAGAAATATTCATATTTCAAGTTAACATGTCAATAGTACTGTCTAACTCTTTCTATGGTGTAAAGATAGAAAAATATTCTAGAAAGACCATAGGCTACTCACACACAACAATAAGTATCTGACTTCCCAAACATGGGTCATCTATATCAAGAAACATTTATGACAGCTAGAATAAGATTAAAACATGCATAAGGAAGAACCAACTCTTCACTTCTTTATACAGAGTCCCAATCACCTTAGAAAATATGAGTGAAACAATTTGTAGATAAGAGCTGTACTAGATAATGATAACACTCTATTTGGTACATTACTCAAATCACTCAATCCATTCCGATAATCATGTCAATGATGTTAGGATCAAGAACTAAGAAGTGCCAAAACACCTCAAAGTCTCCTATCACCACCCAAAACTTGGGATTATTAAAAGAATATGATGATATATTTTCTAAAGGCATAGATATTTATGAAAATAATGAAATAATATTTAAATGAAACCTGAATACTTCATCAAATTTTAATGAAATAAAAGAATATGTAGAACCTATGTTAAACAAATCTAGCACTATATAAGATAAACTAAACATGTACCTCAAAAAATACATAACCCTACTTCTGATTGCTCTAGAAAAAAACATTTTGCAGAAATCAACCCTGACATAGCCACATGGACATCCCATTTGTCCTAAAATTGAGACACATTAACCTTGGAAGCATCCACATGAACCTATGAACCCATAGTGAAACTGGATCCCACCTTATTACCTTTTGAAATTTTATTACATAAACACTTTAGATTTCCAAATTACCCACAATGATATCAAGCTCTATATTACAAATTCACTGAGGTATGGTATGACCAAACTTCGTACACTAGTAGAAAATGACCTTTTACAGCCCAATAGAATCCACTGAAACTAGTCATGTTGAAACTTTTCCACTCTTTCACTTTCATTTCTGACCAAAAGAAGAATTATAAGTAGTACCCACAAAACCACTTACCAAGCCTATCTGTATAGATATGTGTACTTTATCCAATGATACTCTATCCACTACCTCAAAAAACATTAGAATGTAAAACCTAACTATAATAACCTGAAAATCATCCCTTATCCCCATAGTGAACCTCCAAGGCCTCTAGTATCCGTTGGTAACAAGATCTGGTTCCAGATGAACTGAATCAGAATATTTAGAAGATTACTCTAGAATGGTATGCCCCCATTTATCCTATGTCAAAAATTCACGGGTCTTTTCCAAAACTAAAGACTCAGAATAAATCAGCTGATTACATATATTCTTGAATGAATCCCAGATAAGAAGTTTGTGCAACATATTATTCACTATTGAGTCCCACCATATTCCTCATATCCCTTAGGGAATATAGCTGGAAAAAAACTGGGAATACTCATGAGTCATTAAAATTTTAATGATCCTCTTAATCCATTCAAGACACTCTTATGACTCATGTTTTCCTTTGTTACCACATAAGACAGGTGGATTCTTCTTGGTAAATTATGACTCATGAACCACTACCCTTCCCAAGATTACAATTCCCACTAATCTTAGAGTCTAAATGGTATGGATAATTGATTCAACTAATGATGTTTCCACTGGAGGATCAACCTATGGAACCAACCTCATGACACCACCTCTTCTATATAAAAGATATATTCTAGGAGGCATTGTCTATTAAGCACAATACAATAACCAATTATCCATGAGAATATTCCAAAACAATTTAACGAGAAAAAATAATCCAAAACCATGATTTAATATAATAATAATTTAATTATTTTTTGAACCATTTCACAAAATTCAACACCTTTACAAGAGAACAAGTTCAAATAAATAAACTCCCCACTATGTTTAGTCAAATTAACTCACACAAACCAAGTCCTCATATACTGTAGATTAGTTAATTTATATAAACATATCATACATTTTATTCAAATGAACCTAAATACACAGTCTTGGACTCGGTAAATATTTTCCAACCACCCATAGAAATATTGATTCTATAATAGGAGTGAGCTAGATGAGCCCCTTTTATATAGCTACAACCTTAATTCTAAATATCCAACTCCTTTCTACCTAAGAAACTAAAACATGTTAGACACCAATAAGACACATCAAGCTGAGTAACTCCTCTAATACCAAAATGTAATAGGCTGACCTGGGTCAACCAGACCAATCACCCAATTCAGTCCATCACAGGGTGGGGTAAAACTAAGATAACAATAGTGGTCTAATATATAAGAAAAAAAAGATATACAACTAGATAATGAAGTGAAAAAATGGGAGAGAGAATTGATCTAAAATAGGATGAACCAAATAGAAATAAAATCCTTGAAAATAAGCCTCAATGTGACCAAATATCACATCAAAAAACTATCCCAAAGTAAATCAACAACATAAAGCAAATAATGTATGCTACATAATTATATTCCCATTACATGAATCCAAAAAACCATAGTCTATAGCCACTAATAAAAATACGTTTGGTTTGAGAAAAAACATCCTAGCAGGGTACCACAAAAATACCTATTCAAGTCATATTAACAAGAATAATGATTTTCATGCTTTAAAAAGAAACGATTTACAAGCAGTTTTACAAAAATATCTTTTTAAAATCCTTTTTCAATCAATCCATGAGTTTTAAGAAATTTAATACCATGTTTTCCAAATAAAAAACAACAATTTAATGATAATGAAATATAAATATACATGTGATCCAACATCCATTGAAACAAACTAACATGTAACAAAAAAAGAACAACAATACACCTACCAACTGGAATATAGAATGTGGGAAAATATGTACTAGACACTCATAATAATAACAAATAATTCATTTGGATCAAACTTATATCAAGGCATGCCGTGAAAAATCAACATACAAGAGGTTATATCCTAGTGGTTTCACACACACAGACATAGTCTATCCATGTCTATATCTCGATGTACCAAAGTTTCCCCCTTTGCAATGGTTATAAATTTCTATTTTAAAAACCATGATCATATTTTTATAAAATAATTTCTAAGACATGAAAAAATTCATTATGTTTTGAAAATCCAATTTCTATTTTAAATATACTAAATTCCATTTTCAAATAAAAATCTACTTTCAAGTGCAACCTCATTCTCTTTTAAATTTAAATTCATGAAATTCCACCTCAAATATATTGAAATCAGTACGAACAATAATTAATTCAATTAATTATAAAATTTGAGTAGACAAAACTACATTAATAGAATTGAAAACGTAAAAACTATTGTTAATGGGTTCTGTAAACTAGAATATATTCCTTAATAAGGCAATGCATGGCCAAATAATGAAATGTATTGATAGAAAACACAATTTAAACATCAATTCTCACAAACGTTTCTACAACAAAAAATATGTGAAATCCTGATAGTAAAGATTACCTAGAGAGATGAAGTGCCTATCCCTACTGATCAATCAAAGAAATAATCAATCCATAAAGAAAGAATACAACCAAAATCTCCTAGGGTAAGTGATATGGATTAGAGGAGAAGGATGCAATATAGAATAAATAATTAAGCACACACACAACTCCCAAAAAATTTTAATTCAGGGAATTACATGTTGTTTAATATTTTACTCATTGTGAATCATTTTTTTAATTTATGTAAAAAAAAACACGTCAACATATTTATTAAAAACCATAATATTACATTACACAATGTGTAACCCTTACACAATATGTAAATTATCACACTATGAATTTAACTCATCAGATGAGTCTGGATGACATTACACATCGTGAAACCCCATTAGACGTCTTGTAAATAATTAGTGAACAACTAAAAATCTGATAGAAGAGATGAAAATATAAAAAATCCAGTACTTCACCAATATATGTCTATTCCCAATTAATGGTAAAAAACAGACTTGATGGGAAAATGAACCAAAAAACAATGATTAGAAAATACTTGATAGAAAGGCTAAAGGTGTTACATTTACATAATCTATAAATTGATATTTACTAATTTTATAATTTATTAGAATTATTTATTATTGCAATCACTATTGGTTCTTTTAGTAGCATTTTTATGAAGGTTTCATTTATTAAAAGCTATTTTGACATCATTTTCTAAATTTCATATACATTTTAAGCTACTATGACATGTAGAATTCAGATTTATTGTAGAATACAGACTAGAAAAAATAGTTCATTATAGTGTATGTCTTAACACTTTTGATACATTATGAATCCATTAACCCCTTATAGGTACTAACTTTTCCATCTTGGTTCATATTATCCTTGAATATCCATTTACAAAAAATGTGATTTAAAACAAGTGGAGGACCTACCAAAATATTTACCTTCTTTTAGTACATGGATACTATTTTAGAATTGATAAAATAATCCCATTTGGCTTCTTTTATGTTTCTTACATCTTCCTTATAGGATGTAATATGATAAATATTAGCAACTAATATTGAGTAACCATCCTTGATGATTAGAAATCCATATCATCATGGTTCTCTAACAACTATCATACTCCTACACAATACATATTTCCCCAAAACTAACCTCTTAAATAGGAATTTTTGGAATCCCTTCATATTATTAGTCTTGAATATATTTATAATGGACTTCATCAAATTATATCTCCCTATAAATACCTAAATTAGATATTTTATCCATTATAATAATGGTTTGACATTTATTAACCACAAATTTCTTATATGAAGGATCATATATGTAATATTATTTAGTTTTCTTATAATACCATATAATGAAAACTTATTTCTTCAAGGTGACTGTTTTTTTCCCTGAATATAAATAACAAATTCTTCACAACCTTACACTCATACATGAGACTACTTAGGTTTATTTCAATAAGAAAGATTATATAGAATATCTGATACTACTTTAATTGGTTCTTGGTTTAGTATGTATGCATCAATTTGAAAAGAATTTTTCAAAATGATATTATAAGACTCACCTGACTCGTTAATGATATTATCATGTATAAAAAGTTGTTGTTACTACTATTACTAAAACCATTCCATTGTTGTGTGTAAGGGGAAGTGAGTTGATATAAAATCCCAACCTCCCACAAATAATTGATGAATTACTAATTAAGATGTACTTCGCTGTAGTAAAAGTATATTTTCTTAATTTTATTACCAAAAAATATCAATATATCATTCTTATATTCCACAAATCTATCAAGGTAATCTAACATACACATAATTATGTAGTAATGTCCATATCTACTAAATTTATCAGCAAATGTTACGATGTATGAGTACCCACCCATGGAATCTACTTGAAATGGTCCACACACATCGGTATGCACCATATCAGAAATCTCATTTTCTATTTCCCTTCTCGTAAATAGGGTGATTTATATTTTTTATTTAAAAACATGATTGACATTAACCATGTGGTTTTTCGTTCTAATGAATACAAATATCCATCTTGGTGAAATCTAGTTAATTTTTTTTTGATTATATGACTTAGTGATGACATAGTTGGGGGTGGTATGGGTCACTTGAGTTATTTTTTATTGTTTTATTTTACTTGATTCATGAAATTCAATACAAAAAATCATTATTTTATAATACCTTACCAAAAATAATAATTTCTTTGTTAAATATTTTATTTTTTCCAAATTTTGTAAAAAATAATTTTTTATAAATTTTGAACATAGAAATAATGTATTGGTAACCGGAGATACATAATAATAATATTTAAGTCCCTACATCATTCCAGTCTGAATTGTGAGGCAATAATATCAAGTATATACAATAGAAAATATAGAATCGTTGACTACCAATAGTTATACCTACTATAAGAAACCATTTATAATATACTTGGTTAATTTATTTGAATACATATGTGATAAACACATGTTGTATCTAATACATTCTTTTTTGAAATAATTAATTTTATCTCAATAACAAATAAAAATTATGTTTCCTTTTAATTCTTTTTCAGGGCATTATTTTTCTTCCAGTGGTGCTTTGTTTCACTTGAAAAATAGATAATGTCCTCTTACATAGTTTTTACATTGATCTTCTACTTCTTGGAATGGTGTTTTGAATAGGCTTGATATTTGGAGTTAACCTCGGAGATATTTTAATGCAATTTAATTTTATTCAATATAAAAATGTATATATTTTCATTCTTGGAATCATTATCAACTTGGGTATGTATATTTATAATATATGTGCGAGACATCTATATGTTTTAAATATTAAAAATAAAAAAATAGAGAATATTAGTGGTATTTATGAAATAATGAGATTTGTGAACAATTATTCTGAAAATGTAAACCCCAATTCTATATTGGATTATTTTATCTAATCAGTTTGACTATATGAGGCCTATATTGCAGAAATTGTCCAATTTTACTCATAATAAGTTCCTTGGATATCTAAAACTATTCATATCTGGAAATATTTAAATAATGATCATGAAGATAGTGGATTAGTCTATAGCCATCAATTTTCACATATCAATTCATGAGTTCACTATATTTGTATAAAAAATTTTAACAATGAATATATAGCCTATCCTTTTTGTTTTTTTTTCATAGACAAAAAATTCCACACCACAATTCTTCTTAAGTGGCAGATCTGGGATTGTTTATTCCTACATGTAAGATTTCTAATCATTGTAAAGCAAAACCAATAATCATTTAATCAAATCCTAGATGTTAATTCCATCTAACTGATGGCCTTTTGTAATAATTGATCATAAGGATAATTCAGTTGATGAAGATCTCATTATTTATCAACAATAAGAGAGAATATTATCATTTAAAACATGATTATAAATTATTTTTGAGTCATAATAATTTTAATTTTATTACATATCCAATATCTTATCAAGTATCAATTCCCCTCATAATTGAACGCGACATTTATCATCACATTATAAAATTTAGTGAAATTTACTTATATTCCCCTCCTTGTGATCCAAAATATGACCATGAAATCCATAAGATGGGGTTTAGTTCTATAGTCATAACATGTTCGATCTTGAAATTAATTACCCCTTTGTGTATAATCACCATTTATAAAATAAAAACACATATATTCTTAAAAAATTCATTTAAATATTTATTTAATAGAATATTGATATTAAATACAATATAAATTCAATTAAATTATACAATAATCGTAGTTATGATTCGTTGATAATTAAAAGTTCCCCTCCTCATACCCGTCGCAAAAATAATAAATATGGGTTATCTTAATTGATAAAATTGATGGTTTAATGAAATAATATTAACAAGAGGTATTATTTTTAATTATGCATGAATATTAATATTTTCTCCATTTACATGTCATGTTAATATTTATTGGATTTTAAAAAAGTTATTAACGATATTCTATATAATTTTTTTTTTCAATAATCTATTTTTAATATATTTCCATCATTTCATATTGATCCATTAATTCATCCGGTCATATTCTTTAAGCCATAAAATAAATCATGAATCAGACATAAATACAAAAAATAAACTATGGAATGGACATGCATATAAAAAAACTATTTGTCTATAGTAATGAAATAAAATAACTACTACCCCTAGCATAAGGATCCTCTTTGAGATGCTCTGGGATTGCATTACAACATTACACCTCTATCTGATACATCTTCTAGGATTGGTTTCAAATTGGGTTAATCTTGAACCAACCTCATGCGCATGGGATATCTATCCTTAAAATGAATTTACATCACTTAAAGGTGAAGGGTAATAGAAATAGGTTTTAAATTAAATAAAGTATTGGAAATAAATCCTACACATAAAAAATAATGACGAATAACTCTAAAGACATCAATTTACATTAATAAATATTTACTAAAAACAATTTAATAATTAAATTAAGAGAATCTATACACATACACAGTCCCATATAAGATCATGAACATCCACCATTTCAAAAAATACACATTCAAAATCGTTGGCTATTAATCATTTTGATTCATTATTTTATTAATATAAATATAAATGAAATAATTAATCAAATTACTATGTTAGTCAATTAATTTAATTTTACTTTATCCATATACAATGTTTAAAGGAGATACCCATAAAGTATGATTATATATATATATATATATATTAAATAAATAAAATTCATTTTACATTTAATAAAATAATTACTTATATTTTATATAGAAGTAACTCGTTGAGTACCTATTCAAACTAAATGATTTGTACAATGATCGCGTTTAGTCAACTCATTGGACATTTGGAATACACATTTTACCATGTAATAGAATGCAACATACAATTAAATTAATTGAAATATGAGACACATGATAATTAAAATTGCATGTAATTTTTATAATGTTCATGGATTTGTTGATGTATTTGGACTACTCATGTTATGAAGTTTAGATTTTATACTAAAATTTATTATAAACTCAGTATCATATAAATCCCATTGTATTGTTTGAATGAGTTAATAAATGGAATACTATAAATATAATTATGAGGTTTATATAAAAATAAATTAGTTTCAATTTTCATCATTATTAATTTATTATAACATCATTTATGTCAAGTGACATGTTATGTACATCATACACTGTATTCCCATGATATATGTCTTAGGACTGGAAATGTTTTTCTATTTGAAAATTTATGAGGTAAATGGATTTTATATATGGTAAAGATCGGGTAATAACCTTATTACTTGGTTTCGAAACCCTATTTCATGTAATTAATACGTGACAAAAATTGGACCCCATGTCTTCTTATTTGAAAACCTGCTGACTACATGGTTTGTAGGTGATTTATAGGATATATAGTCTTGTGATCGGTGTTATATCCTTGATTGGTTAAATCACATTTCACATTTAATTCATTCCATATGTATTTAATGAATGCTAATCTGAATTAATTCAATAGTCATCCTGGTGCATCAAACATTGGTATATGGTGTGTAACATAAAGATAAATTAATAGTAGTCTTGTGTTGTCTAGAAAGATTCTAAAATATATTTTTCTAGGTATTTCAAATATTAACCATTGACATTTAATTAAATATTGATTAAATTATTGATAAATTAAGGGGGAAAGAAGGGATGTCTATGATAGACTAAATGAATATTAATCTTGAAAGGAATACTAACCTTTTAATATATAAACAATTAATAAAAAATAAAAAAAATGTTACAATTACTTCAATACTATTTACTTGGTTTCATATGTATTATATGTTCCTTTTAGGAATTTTTCCAACTTATATTTTATATAATTTCTCATATAATTGAAATTGTATAACATGTGAATTCCATTACCAATGGAAATTTTTACGAATAATATCGATAAATTATTTTTCTCAAACACAGAGTTATGTTCTTTCTTATGTAATTTATTTTTAATTTAAAATATAATAAGAAATATTACCTTGATTTTGAGATCATATTTTTTGATTTTTATCGTTTAATATTGACTGCACTTTCATTATTGTATAGAAAGGTCCCCAATCAGGGCCCCTCTTATGGTGATCCACATATACTCCTTTGATATCAAAACAACACCGATGGAAGTATCAAACACATGGATGACCAAATGATAATATTGTTTTTTCACATTGGTTTCTTCAAATTCCTTCAGTTTTAAAGGGATTTGTATTATCTTTTATGTCCTAAGACGAAGAGAGGAGGAGGGATATATTTAGTGATTTTTTTGTGCAAAAAATTATCCATTCTTGAGTTTTCATTACAATATTTAAATAAGAATTAGGATATGGTTTAATTTCACTTAATTTACCAAAGGCTCTCAATTATGAATTAATACACAAAAAACCACATGCTATATAAATAATAATAATTTTATTATTTTACTCGAGGCATAACAAAAACTACACAATAATAAGTATTTATTTCATAAAATTGTAAATAAATATTTATAACTGGAAAAAATCTGGTCTCCTCATCTACCTCATAATATATTGAAATCATGGTTAAATATTTCAATAAATATTATAAATTCAATAAATAAATATATAACTATACTACATAGTATTTTGTGAAAAATATTTATCTAAAATTATTACTAAATTAATTATTTATTTAACAAATAAATAATTATTTATTACCAAGATAATTTCAAGAGATATATATCCATATAATTAAATAATATCTATTGAATAATTTTATTATTATTATTTTTGTTAAAATTATAAAACATGAATGAATTTTATTTCTCATACTGGAGAATAATATTTTTTATAGATTATAAATATAAATAAAGTTTTATTGTAAAAAAGGAAACACCATGTGTTTGACTGTCTAGGACCCTTCCATAGTGAAATTATGTAGAGTTTTGAAATGCGTAGGACTACTATTTTTAAACTAGTCAATAAACCCAAAAAATAAGAAGTTATATTGAAATAAAAAAAACCAAAATCAAATGGTGACTATGTAATATATTCTATTTTGGACAAAATATAATGAAAAATGTTGTAGAACCATATCATAAAACTAAATACATGATATGAGTTTTCTATAAACCTAAAATAAAATCATCTATAACTAGTTACCATGAATTTTAATGTGAAAGTTTCACTTCAATCAATATGTTGAGAAATCAACATCCTAAAAATGAAGGAACAAATCCATCATCAACATATTATTTAATAAAATATCATTTGTGAGACACATTACATACACATTTATTGTGTAAATATATTTTTTCATGATTTGTGGAAATAAATATAGGTTCATGTGTGTTTAAATGTATTAATAATAATTTTAATGTTTATGTATCATTACACATTCGAACAAATAAGAATATAAAATGACACACAAATATATAGAATCCCTACTGGTAGGTCAATTCACATAAACTACCATCTTGGAGATTATGAAGTATAAACTTCATGGTATGAAGTCTCATCAACTTATTAGTGATCATACAAAAAATTTACCTTCTGATGTGTCCCATCATATATTGTTATCTGACCATAGAATAAAATTTTAAACATATTTTCATGAAATTTCAAGGTTTTTGTTAAAATGGGGAACATCAATTCCTTTTGCGAGTAAAAATATTCTCCCAGACATTATTACATTAAATTCATATAGAATAAGGAGTGAAAAATAATAATATATTTAAATTAATAGTCACTTCTTCTGATATTAATGAAACCTAATATAAAAATAGTTTTCTTATACTAACTCTAACCATTTTGTGTGTTTCACTTGATTTCCATGTTATTTAATGCCTATTTTTTTGAATTCCTATTTTTTATAAATGAATGGTTTATGTGATAGTTGAAGAGTTATTTATAAATTTTTTAACAAAGGTATTACTTGGTATTATTACTTAAAATGGGACACCATGATTTTTAAAGAATTATTTGATTACAAAGTGCTTTTAAAAAAATACAACTGATGATTTATTTTAATAAATTTAATTGTTAGAGACATCAGATCTCATTTGCGTGATGCATTTTAGTGAAATTTTATTTCATTGTAAGGGAATCATTTAGAATATTATTTTCAATAAATATGAGATGTATCCTTAATGACTTTTAAATGTGATTTTAAATGTCTTGTTTGGAAGGAATAATTTTAATTATATATTTAAATGACTATAAAGTGTCTCGGAACTCCAAAAATGATATAAATGAATGTTTCATGATTTTAATAATTTTTGTAATTGAGTGGGACCATTGGTTAACCCCTCTATTTTCATTATCTTTTATGGATTAAGACCCCTTTGGGGAGGTTTTTTTGTTGTAAATTTATTGACACTCATGCATTGGTTGTGAATAATGGGGTTATTTTTGAAAGGGAGAGACATATGACATGATATTTACTCTAAACATTTTTTCATCTTATAAATTATTTGGTCCATCATTTTCTCACCATTTAATTGAGTTTTCAAGTAATCTTGGGTATCTAATAGAAGGTGTTTATGGGTTATACAATATATAGATGTTTTAAAAAAATATAGAGCTCTAGGAGAGTAACTACTTCTTAATGGTTTACTTTGTACTCACAGACATGTGAGTGTATTGAGAGGTATATTCTTGTTTCACATAGAGCCCCCCTAGAGGGACTGAGAGGTATATTTATGTCTAGTTGTTTTGGCATGTTTTATTGATTATTTGGTGGAATGTGTGTTTACTAAATATGTTGTTCCAATTTTTTAATTTTGGTTCCCTAATGTTTTATAAATTTTATTTTGAAATTGATGTGTTGCATATTTCATAAAAAAATGTGTTTGATAATTTTTTTAAAAAAGAGAGAATGTTTTTTCCTTGTTCTCATGAATTTATGAAAGGGACTTGCTATTATATTTTAACAACGTTGTAGTCAAAATGTTTTGGGTCATACATTACATTTTCTATGAAGGGGTATATTTTATAAAATCTAAACATTGGTATTATATTTTATTTTCGACCAGTTTTAGGAGAAAATTATATTTTATATACATTTTTTTTAAACTATAATTAATGAAATTTTCATTTTGAAGAAAATGAAATAAATTATTTATTGAAATTTAATTGGGATTCTTTATCAAAACTTGTATTCAACATTTAATATATTTAACTTTTATATTTTTTCTCTGATTCATAATTATGGACTTAAAAAGAATTATTTTTGGGTTGGATAATTGATGGTTGGTATTGGGACATAGTGAGTGATGTTGGGTCACAAGGAGGTAGTAGATTTTGTTTTTGTTTTTATTTATTCTATTTTGGGACCATCATGTACTTAACATGTTGGAGTATATCCTCAATTTGGTTTATGTTATATGCTTTCCATATTTATGTTTAGTTATGAATTGATGTTGTGTAGAAGTTATTATTATCATTATAACACTACGATATGATTGTTTTGTTTCATTTTATATTGTGTTTGTTTAATTTAATAGTTTGGACATATAAATTAAAAATGTGTCATTATATATTTATGGGTGGGAACATTTCCATGGTAATTTATTTTTTCAAGGATAAATTATACCCATTTTTCCATTCTTGATACCCAAGCACTAGTTTCCGATTCTTGGGGATTAGAATCATCCTTCAGCCCATCTGGCGGTCCGGGTTAGCTGATGTGATTTTTATCCTTGTATGGTTTATTATAAAAATACAGTTAAATAATTATAATGTATAATACATCATTTACTAAAAAGTATCCTAATAATTTCATATGAAAAAAATGTTAGAAATTAAACAAACACATAGTTTTTATTATATCCTAGAAATTATGTAGTAAACATTTAGACATAATAAAGCCACTTTATTTCCCAATAAATTGATAAAAATATCATAATACCAAAAAAAATTATATATATAATTTAACACTATATAATTTTTTAAAAACATGTATTCACTCATAGTTATGGAAATCCCATTGATCCGTCTTCCAGAAGTTATGTAAATAATGAAAAGAATCCTTAATAAATAATAATTATCTAAAATAAATACTTATTGGATCATTAAAAACCCAAAATAAATCAAATACATTGATTATTAAATTTAAATATTAAACTATATACATCATGTCTATATGGAGATAAGAATATGAAAAAAGAAAAAGGAAGAATGTAAGAAGAGAAAAGTGTAAGATGTTTACACATATTTAACTTGAATATCAAAATATATAAAGAGTCATAAACGTGATTCTAGGATAAACAAACATCAATATGTGGGATATAACTATGATACAATCCTATTGTAATAAAAATAATATAATTAAACCTATCTTAATGTTGATTTATGGAAAAAATAAAACAAAATTTGAAGTGGTTAATTGTTCAATTGTATGATATGTCGAACTCTGAACCAAATATGTATATCATTGATGGAGAGAATATGTTGTTTATAAAACAATTATCTAAAAATGAATAATCCCATAGGTAATAAAATCTCCTCTTATATTAATCACATGCATGATTAGGAAAACCATGTAACATAATAATACATCTTATGTATTCTCTTAGTATTTTTTTTGAAATTATATTAAAAAAATCAAAATAAATATTGAAAAATATAAATAATAAATTACATACTATATAGTAACAACCTTGGGGTCATAATGTGACTATAATTGATCATTTTTTACTGTGATCTCATTGAGTGAAAATATATGCATTTAGGGGATGTTTTAATTGGCCTTGTTTTTTATTCTAATATTGTATAGAATTTTGGTTATTTTTTTATATGTTCATAATAAATATTTTGTGTAGTTAATAATATTTCCATATATTTAGGTCTAACTTCATCCAAATTAGATTACATAACTTGTAATTTTTCACTATTTCTATATTTTCCTCTACAAAAAAATCTCTTCATAATTTTTCATCTACATTTTCTTTATATTTTTCATGTTTTATTATTAAAATAAAAAAGACAGTATTTTAATCCAACATTATCACCTAAACTGTTGAATTTATACCATCATTGATTATTAAATATATATATATATTTATTTATTTATCAAAAATATTTAATTTTTTTAATGATTTTGGCTACTAATATTTAAAAACAAAAAATTTTATAAATAAATTGATTTTAAATTTTATGGAATAAATATTCTTCTACTATGTAACCATAATAGACTCATTGATTATTTATACTGGGTTTTGAAAATTATCACCTCTTATTATATTGATTGACATAATATAAATTCTCATATTGATATCCCCTATGACGTTCTTATGAAATCCCATAATATGTTTTTTCTTTTGGTTATAAGGTCTTACATGACATATCTTATGAACGCCGAACTTCTTTTATTTGGATTATGTTAGAACATTTTTATATTAATATTCCTTTATTCATATGATCAAATAAAAAATACCACTATATAATATTACATCAAATATTGGAATTGATTCCTATATTTTCATAGATAAATTTATTAAAAATGTATTACAATTTTCAAATATAGTTATAAAATTAAAAGATTAAGATAGATATATTTGGTACTTAACATATAAAAATTATCCTTATATTTATTAATGATATTCTATAATTTATGGTAGTGATTATATTACCATTTATGAGGATTATATAGATTTTTAATCAAGGTATATTCCAAAAATAAATTTAATTGCAGAGGCTGGGCGGGTGATTAAGATGGGAATTTTTGAATGTAAGGGGTCAAATTAAGAACACCTCTATAGAGAGGTATGTTAGTAGGAAGTTGAATACTATAAAATTATATCTACAAAGTAAATAAGTACACATTTAATGTTTACATCCTACGTGTAATAAATTTAGATATGGTGTATCCTAATGTGATATAATTATTCATATTTCAAATAGTGTGCATGTCCTGTGAACAATTATTGTTCTATTTTTAGTAGATTTTGTGTATAGATCATGTATATTTCTATTATTTCCCCATAACAAATATTTTATATAATTTTAGGGATACATGTTTGGAGGGAGTGGTCTCTAATGTGGTATTGACATTATTGTATACCCAAGAGAGAGTTTTGCAACTTAGTTTATTTTTCTCAAGAGTTGTTCAGTTTATCAATTTTGTGTTTCTATATGACCAAATTTTACGTTACTTTTCTACTACTATTTTAGAAATACTTTTTTCATATTTTTTTCATATATTCATTTTTTCATTGAGGAAGGAATTTTGTTTTTTTATTTACAGGTGTTAGTGATTTTTTTGGATTCCCCAGTGGCACTATCTCAATGCTTCTAATGGTATATGTAGGGTAATACCTATATTAAATATTTCATATATTGTGATATAACATTATAAGATTATTTTAGAATTAGTTAACATTAGAAAATATTTTTCCTAGGTAGATTTAGAAAAATATAAAACATTATATGTGCTATCAGTTCATAATTTTATTAGAGATTATGAATTAACAATAGGGGTTTATATTAGATTGAAATACTACTCGAAACAATAGATAGGTTAGGATTTCAAGAACAAAATCTATGATTATTATTAATTTTATATAAAATGATTATTCTTATAATTGGGTATATTGAATTAGTAGTTAAAATATATATTTTATTTTTTAAAATTATTCATTGCAATACTCTCTATGAAGAATTTATTACATTATAAAAATTACATATTTTACTGGTTATTTATTATATTAGAATTTTTGTTTTGGTATACTAACATCATGTGGACCTCAAAATGTATCTTTCACTGGCCCTACCCAATTTCTATTATAAATAATCCTAATCCGTGAAAACTGATTTTTTTAGAAATGATATGCTACTTTTTCTCATTTTGGAATAGTTACAAGTAATTGATTATATGGATCTAATTATTATTATGGTTGATAATTATACTTTTTTATTTTATTCATAAAACAAATTTATACTCATGATCTAAATTTCTAGATGAATTTTTAGTCCTTGTGTGATGTATGTTGTGTTATATTTTCTATTATAATTATAATAGATAGCTTTTTAACTCTTTATCTTAGACCATAGGGACCATATTTAAAATTATTTACTATAGGATGATTCATTATATCCATAAAATTATGCATTATAGTTTATTTTATCACCCTCATAAAATCATGCTTTTATTCATGAGGTGTTCTATATATCAATAGTTAGAAATTTTGGATTAGATGTTCTTATATTAAATTAAGAGTAAAAATGAGTCACTTGATAGAGGTATAGGATCGTCCTTGATATTATTGGATCTATATTGGTTTATCACTATTGGTTATCTATTCTAGGGGTGGGAAACATAACCTAAAATCATTAAGTAAAACTATAATGACTTATATAGGTTTTTTTGGAAAATACAGGTCAAAAAATCATTCAAGAGATTGAAACCGAGTTTTTGGTGTAGGCCTAGAATGGTATGCCTAATCAGGTTTTTCTTTTCAGTTATTTGGTTATGTACAATTCACATCTTTAATTTTCTATCTCTATATGAATCAATAGAGTTAATATAATATAGAGTATTGTGTTACTATCCTCAATATTAGTATTGAAATGATATCATATAGTCATGAGTTCTTCATTCTCAGATAGTTTCTCTAGTTATTTTCTCTTATCTTAATCACCTTTGATAGTTGGTTTCATATTTTTTTCATTTCAATAATAAAAATTTAATGGTGGTGGAGCTATTTTTAGGATAATATACCCAAATTTGAGGTTGTTATGTCAAATATACTTTCTTTATTTAATATATAGACATTTTCCTCTTCATATTACTATCCACTTAAATATCTCTTGAGTTCATCATGTAATACATTTTTTATAATAAAAATAATAAGAAAATTATTAAACTAAAACTTCAACACTACTATGGGATTCTAATACTATCACTGAGGGATAAATCTCCATAAAAGTATTTCATTTAGGTCTATATATAATTATATGGGTATGTTTGATGTTTTATTATTAGAGAATATTGACAAAAAAATTATCATGTAGTTTTTCAGATTTGGATTAACTGTATTGTTATTGTCTGAAGTGATTTTTGTTATCATCAATAATTTCAATGGATTTTATTAGTTTATTTAACTTTTTAAAATTTTTAGAAATTATATATATATATATATAAGTGAAAAAAATAAATGCACATAAATGTTTGTCAGGTTATATATATATATATATATTATTAATATATTTATATATATATAATTAGAAAACATATAATACCATTATCTACATGTTTGTATATATATAGTAGTAGAAAAAAATATTACTTATATATTATATCGTATTTGAATTTAATGTAAATCAAATTTATAGTTAAATAATTGTTCATATTTTTCAATGTAAATTTTAATTTATATTTTGTATAATTTTTTTCATTAAGTATTATGATTATTTTTGAGGTTATAAAAACAAACATTTCGATTACTGTAAGAAGAAAACGTGGGGAATAAGAAAAATTGGAAGCAACATTATTAGAATTTTTTGAGAAAAATGATATAAAAATAAAATATTTTTACTACCCAAACATTAATGATTTAAATATGATTAATTTAATATCCAAATAATAAAATATCGTTTAATTTTGAAGGTTTTTAATATGATTTTAAATAATTAGATTTTTAGTGGTGAAGTGTAATGAAATTAGATATCTTACGGTGAAGAAAATTTTTATATCGACAAATTTGATGTAATAATTTTTTTACTGCTAGAATGGAATCTGTTAAGAAAAACAATATAGTAAACATATTAAATGTTTATGATTTAAAGAATTTTTATTGATTTTTTTTCAGGACCCGTCCCTCGGGGCCCATACCATGACTACCCCAAGATCGCCATCCATAGGCCAGGGGCTGGCGACTAGCACCAGAAAGACATAACCCTAAAATCGGGAAAGGCATTGTCTTTATAAAATGTAAACTCAGACAACCAAGCACACAACAAGATACAAGCACATATTAAATAGTATAATAAAATAGTGTGTACAATAATTAAAGGTTGTCTAGAATACAAGGCCAATTGGAATGTAAAAGTAAAACTAAAAAAAGCTCATGCGAACACCCACCAAGGATCCTAACTGAAGGGTAGGTACAGCTCTCGTACGATCGTCTTTGCAGATCGTCTCATCTAATGTCCACCTCCGAGCAGCCACCAGTCCTGATACCCTCATCCTCAGTTAGCATTGTCCATCATTTGCATAAGACACAGTATGGAGCTGGGGAATTCCGTGCAGGGGTGAGTATAATGACACTCAGTAGGGACCCTGAGACCCCCAAGGGTCTCTCAGAATACAAAAATGATAAACCATAGATCATTACCAAAATCACCAAGAACGAAAACAAAAGTCAACCCTACTTAGTAATATGTCCATACATACACCTAATTTATCGAGGAAACCCATCTCATTCAAGAGGAAACACAAGGCCCAACTCTTTAGAAAAAAGCACAACTATTCCACGAAGAAAAGAATACCACGATGGTAACACCACAAAGGTATGTACAAAAAAAGGTAAAACCACACAGAAGAATACCAAATATTTATCACCACAAAGGTAATTATCACAACGATATTCCACGTAGAAGAATACCACAAAGGTAAAGACTCAGCTCACAATAGGTATAACTTAAGTACGATAGTATAGATGATTAGCTATATTGCTAGATCATATTAATTCATCAAGAAGCTCTACTGTTGACCCACACGTGATCAAAGAAGACCATACGGGATCTAAAGACAACCCACAAAGGATCTAGAGATGACCCACATAGGATCTGAAGATGATTCACATAGGATCCGGAGATGTTGACCCACACAGGATCTGAAGATGACCCAAAGAAGATCTGAAGTCTCTTCCAATACAGCTAGGCACAGGGTTTCTGCATGAAGTGCTCTTGATTATGATAAGATCTTCTCCTCAATCCATATTCAATACATAAACTAGCATGAAGTATCACAAAGAAGTATCCCAAAGGTCTGCTATGTCATAAAGGGACCCAATACAACAAAAGGCGCGTCAATCAGACACCCAATATGTAAGTTTTTATCGTTTTAGTCTGGAGGGCCGGTTGGATTGGGGTTTGATACCACCTGAACATACTCCATATTTATCCAAAACCTAAGTGGAGTATACCAAATGGACCATACCGATCCAAGGATTCTGACTCTGTAGATGGTTCATCAAACGGATGCATGGTTATCATGATAGGGTGAAAAAGGAGTATCTAGGTCTAGATGGGCATGGGTCCGGTCTGACCCAAACCGGCTTGGGCCTGCTTAACCCGGTCTGGTCTGACCCGACCCGGCCTGGGCCGACCCGACCCTGTTCGCATCCATCCTGGTTTGTCAGGGCCGTGGCGAGCTCGGCATGGGAATGGGGCGGCCCGGCCCAGCCTGCTGGTGAGGCCTGCTGGGCGGCCCATGGTGCAACCGTTGGCTGGGTTGGCCCCTTGTGGTGGGGTCTTCCCTAGCTACCACCTGGGAGGGAAGGTTCCCCCTAGGTCACCTGAACGACCCCCTAGCCGTTTTGTTTTGGCCAACCAGGAGGAGCCACAGGGTGCCGATGGCAGGCATGTGCAACCCTCCAGAGGGGTCTCACTCAACGTGATGTGGATGGCTGAAATGGCTGGACCTTCTTCCAGAAGTGCAAACACGTGAAATTGATCCATTGCGGCCAACCGGATGCCAGCCGCCATTTGACCTTCATTGTTTCCACATGGTCGTGGTCTCTAGCTCCAACTGCATGGATGTGCACCACTGCTTCGCCATGAGGCCGACCGGTGTGCCGACTACCACCCTGCTCCGTCGTGCCCAACAGACCATGGCCTCATGCTCAACTGGTGGAGCAGAAGCGTGTGGCCCTACCTCCACGCGGCTGGATGGCGTGCCGACCACAGAATTCCAACCACTATGGCCGAGGGGTCGCAACCTCCTTCATTACCGGCGGCATGGATGCGTGCCCTGGTTCTATGCACCCGACAGGGTGTCGGCTTCCACCTTTCTCCTCCGCGATAGACGAGCCGCGATCTCCTTTAGAAATGCAGTTGTGCCACCACTTTCTTCGTGACCCACGAAGAACAAGTCAACATTAAAGATGCAGATGGATCAGGAAATGTTTGTTGGGTCCTCACCATTCATGTTATACCGATATCATGCTGCTTCGCAGAGAATGAGTCAACATAAAACCATGAACAACAACATAAACACACCCCAACCTTGTTATCTTGTAGGAGATGGTGTGAGGATGAGGATTTAGTCAGTGAAGGGAACACCGACATTCATTGCTCCCACAACATGTTTCCGATCTAGCCTCATGTGTCGTCCCCGTTCTTCATTGGTGGTGTTTCCTCAATAGAGGATCTTCTTTTTTGGAGGATCTACCTTCAAAAGATGTCCACCACAACTAGTTTCGAACCCAATTTACTCCATAAGAGGTGAAGATCCAATCATATTAAGATTAATTATTATTAATTAATCAAATCATGTTGGCAAATCAATGGGGAGGTTCCAAGAGTTACCTTCCATTAAAGGATGTGTTCGGGTTGTCCCTACCACCATGAATTCAAATGGAAGGTTTCTAAATAAATAATTAAAAGTTAAATATTTTATTTTATTATTTGTTTCACCCTCCCACAAGAATATGAAAAAGTAACTTCTACCCTTGACCTACTAGGGTCAGGGTGAAGGTCTCCTTAAGCGAATATCAACACTGTGAGTTCAACGGTGTCCTCAGATTTAAATTCCAAGTACCGGTTTGAAAGTTATAAAAATTTTCTCACAATTTTATTAAACATACCAAAAAATGTTCAGAAACTCATTTCAGGCCCACCGGGCCTCCGAATCACGTGTCTTCAACTTTCACGGACATGTAATATTTCCATATAAATAAAAATAATTACATGATAAAATTCGGGTCTTTACAATTTTGTTAGATTTAAACCTTTATCCATATTCTTTAGATTATTTCAATTGAATCCATGAAATAAAGGGTATGAATATTGTTTAATTAAATTTCATAAATTGTTGAAATAGATAATTATGAAATGTAATGATCTAATATTTACAATTTTGATTTTATAAGAATATTTTGTTGTTGGATTATGGTATAAGATGATACATGAATGAACTAATTAATATATTGTATATTAATGTATATGAACTTTTTCAATGGTATTATAGATGTGTGATATCATTACATAAATCAATGAAATATATAACATTGGCTCATCGCTTATTTTATCTAACACACCTTCTACTAAGAGAATTTTTAATTTACAAATAATTCATTCTAGAATTTATTTATTTGTGAAATAAAATGACTTTAAAATGTTAAAACGACATTCATATGGTATAATATCATATGGAATACTAAATTATCTTATTGATTCAACATAATGGAAAAAATATATCAATAATTTCTTGATTTTGGAAATTATGTTATAACTCAATGAATGGAATTATAAATAAAAGAACTAAATCACTATTAGTTTTTTGGAGATAAAGATGATCTGGAAAAATTACATTGGTTCCTCAAAACATCTTTATACCTATTTATATAAAATAGGAATATATATTAATGATTATTATGTTTTTTGGTCCAAAAGGGTCTATCAATGACATTTATTTTTATCAATTATTATTAATTGATCACTTTAATGTTTCATTAGAGGATTGGGTAAAAGTATATTATAGATTTAAAAATAGTTTTTTTCTACTTAGGATTATAATTTTTTTATTTAAATTCGATGCCCAGTATGTTGAAAATATTCTCAATATAGTGTCATGGGATAAAAGGAATATCCAATTTCCATAGACGGTACTTCATATATTTAACTATTACATGAATATTGGCAATATTCATGAGAATCTAGTTTTTTTTTCAAAATTACTCACCATTCTGAATTATTAATATAGAATTTAAAAATTAAAATGTAATAAAAAATATAATGGATTTAAATAATTTAGTTGTGGTTTAAATCCTTAAACAACCAACTAATATTTTGATAGGGTTATTATTATATTTGTGAATTAGAAGGGATTGGGTAAAGATTCCGATACATGGAAGAGATAATAGATACTATTTATTGTTTTTATGGGCATTTTTACATATAAAATATAATATATATTTCATATAAGTTGATAATAAAATTTTCTTGTTTGATTGGAGCATTAATAGATATAAAATACAAAGAAGAATGGATAGAACGAGTGACATTACTCGATATCCATAAAAATGAATTTGCATTTAGCTCCCAATGCAACGGTAAAATAAATTTAATTATTGCTGAATTGGTAAAAATTACCCAATGAAAATAAATTGTATTATTATAAATGATTATATAGTTTAAAATTAATTCAAATATTTTCCCAAAAAGGGTTTTTTTAGTTTAAATTATTTTACTTAATAGACATGAAATCTCATGAATTTCATGTTTTTACATAATTAGTATTATCTGTCATAATTCATGCAATAATAATAATTCACATCAAAAGGATTACCAGGATGATTTAGTAAATTTTATTATTTTTTAGGAAATTTTTATATCCAAATTAATTAAATATTATATATATTTAATATTTCATTGATGATTAACACGATAAATTTTATTTTAGATAATTATTTTTTTGTCCTGGAATAAATAATGATACATTAGGCGTGATGCATAATGAAAATTGGACGGGCTTATTTATGTTAGATATAACCTTTTGAATGATAGATAATGTTTCTAAAGGGATATGTTCTGATTCCAAACATGCAATAGAACTCTATTATTGAGAATTATATATCTATATAGGTGGATTAATTTATCACAAACCACTTTTATAAAGAGGGGCACATTTTTCATCATACATTTCTCCATGTGGGGACTGAAATTACAGGAGATAGGATCCATCGATTAAAAGTAATATTGATAAAATATGATAAAATAATACAATTTTATTATTAAATATTTAACAATATAGATGAGGATAAATTTATAAAACATCACATATGAATGATTTAATTCTATGATATCAAATGGGAAAAAATATCTGGTTGATAAATGTTTATAAAAAACATTAATTACATGGTTGGAGAAAACCTTGATTAATTATGTAGCTATTTAAAAAACATGAACATGGTTAGGGGATAAAAAATATTTCGTTGTGATCAAATTGTATATGTTTGACATTAACTATTATACTTAATTTTAGAAATAATAAAAATGTTATGATTTTATGTAACTAATTGACACTTAATTCAAAATGTAAAAATAAATGAAACCCAAACATGTGATCCACCATGTATTTAAAATCAAACCATGATAAATTGAAATTGAGGAAACTACATTCCTTTTAGTATATCACTCCTTCTACTCATTATACAATCATCATCATACATGGTGGATGAGGATCCCTTACTGGTCATCAAAAGAATCTTTATTTTTTTATGCATTCATGGGTTTATGTTTGTCACAATAAATTTTAGCAGGATCCTCTTATCTCACAAAGAATTATAATAACTTAAGTTATTAATGAGAAGAGGATGGAAGAGGTCTATAGGGAGAAACCTTGAAATAAACGGAACACAATTATGGTATTCAACAAGGTTTTTTTTTCATTCAGAGATAGTTCCCAAGAACCACTAAGTTACTCATACTTTTCGAAACCCAAATAATGAATCTACACATGAATTTATCATAATAATAAATAATTGAATCTCCCTTTATTTAATGTTTTATTACCTGAATGTAGAAAGATATATTAATAAACATGGTTTTTTACACACCACCAAAAAAGGAATATAATATTATTAATGTTATATATACAATACTATATGACACAACCATTCAAGAATCATCTATGTATGGATTTTTTGTATATCCCCTCTAATCTCACACTTTCACTCAAGCCTCATAAACTTGGCGCCATTTCACATTACATTGAATCGAATTAAATAATTTTAGAAATCATATCAAACACACATTCAGGATACTTTTTTAAATACTCCTATAACGAAATCATCAACTTCACCTAGTTTCACGACATATAAAATACATTGTGAATACCAATTAATAACTCATTTTGGATGGAAAATAATAAAATTTTAGTGAATAACTCTGGATGAAAATATTATTGAAGTATGGTTTAAAAAACTGATACTATAACCCGATTATCAAACATAATTTCACATTAAACTTACATAAAAGGTAGTTTAGTGATATAAAAATACAACTAATAGTATATAGCTTACTGAATTGGCACAATAGAATTAGGAATTTTGTTTCAACATAATCATCACTTCCAAGTCACACCAATTGAAATATATGATGCATACTAAAAAACCGGTGAATAAGAAAAATAAATTAACACAAAAGATTACGTACTTCATACATTCTTGTTATTTCCTTGGGATAACACTTATAAATATTCATATTTTTAGAATCACAAGGTTCATAATAGTTATAGATAATTATCCAAAGATGACTCATAAATATAGAAGAATACACAACACATCTATTCCCACTCATCTTTTTATATAGATCCTCAACAAATCAATCAGTTGAACCATTACCTAAGAAACATGGTCATCTGTACTTTAAATTATTTATTCAAAATATAACAACACTAGCTCAATTTATGTATCAAATAGAAAATTCAACTCCCCTATATGTTATTGTTAATAATCTTTATCTACTCATCATAATTAAATGATCGTTTGTTAAAAAAAACCCAGATGATGAAGGTTACAACTTCAATTATTCTAACAAGATCTAAGAGAACTACTAAATCCTAAGGAAATAATGATTTAAATCAAGTGAGATGAGGAATATTTTAAATCCCACTACTCTCCCACTTTATGATTTCTCTAGAGAATCCACTCACCATCCATCAACACATTGAGTAACCAAATCATACTTCTATGTGCCTGTAAGGTTTTCCTTCCTCCTTCCATTCAGAGGAGTGATACTAAGGAATAGTGTAGCCTAATTCTATATTTTAAAGACTCCTTGATGAACATATCAACTACATTTTTTTAAACCATGTTATTCCATAGCTCTAACACCTTTTCCAATAGTATATTCTCGATGGAACCTAAATTTTATCAAATTGTTTTATTTTTTTATAAAATGTTATTTTCTTAGAATGGTGAATAACACTCTGAGTATTGTAGAATAAAATTCATCTTCATAATTATTTTCCTAAATCCATTATCAAGAGAATCAACAATATAATATATTTTTAGGATTCTATAAATGAATATTATACAGCTTCTATCATTGAAAATCTAAGCAGCAGCTACAACCAAAACATCCAACTGAACTTTAATCTTACAAATATATACACATAGAAAATTTTTCTTTATCATGTGTTAGAGTGACCAATAAAATTGGTATCAAAAAAACCTTTCAGAGTTTTATTATCACAATTATTATTTCAATTATCAGACAAACCACATCAAAACTTCCCAATGATCATTATCATGGTCATACATGAATTGACTTACTAATACCATTGAAATGAATATATATGGATACATATAAATCAACACATTAATTAATCTAAATAAATATAAAATATATAACATGATATCTATATACCAGACCTCATCATTAATTGAAGGATTATATTTCTTGGAAGAAATTAGGTTTCTATCAAGGGGTCTCTCGCTATTTTAATCCGTTAATACCTAGTATCTAGATGATATACAAGTTGTATTTTTGTATGATGAAATCAGAGTAATTGATATTTGATTCCATTATTTTCTCATATTTATTAGTTTTTTTGTATAAAAATATCATCAATTTAAAACATGTTTTCTAAATTCTTCTAAAATAATGTATCTATCAAATGTCTAGACCCACATTCAATATATAATCTATATATAGTTAAATTAAAAATTAAGCACCAACTTTCTCATATATGTAATAAAAACATTGATTGCTGTCACGCTTCATGAATTTATATTTAATAATGATAGTTTAAAACATTTGGTTGCATTATTGAGGTTACTATTTCAAGGGGTATATTCTTCGTCTCAATATGAAAATATGGTCATCTTGTAGATGATCTTCATAACCCATGGTATGCTTCATGTAGATATAATATTCCAAATATCTATAAAGAAATATGTACTTATCATGAAATTTTTTCTGTGTGTAATCTATACAAATAAAACAAATATCACCCCTGTTTTGATGGTATTATGATTAAATACTGGTAAACAAATATCATAGAAATCAATTCCATACTACTATTGGAATCTTTTCCCCACCATTTCTTCCTTGTACATTCTACTTCTGTGAGCTTCATCTTTCATTTGATAAACCCTTTATCTCATGTTCAAAATTCTATTATAACTATTAAATGAGCCTAATTGTTTTTTAATTTTAGTTAATTTATTTCTTCCTCAATGGATGCCTCCCACAACATTGAATAGCTAAACATTTCTTCTAATTTATAAAATTTTTACCCCTATATATTTAAGAATTAATTAATTTTTAACAATCCCATAGTAATAGACTATCTATCTATATATGCACTCTTGGGTAATCCATTTTATAGTTTTGGATCATTTGGTCCCCCTATATCTGATTTCTTCTATTATAGGGATTTTTCTCAAGGTTTAATAGTTATTGAGTATTTTGGAACATATACCATTAGTTTAATTTCTCATGAATTCATTAGACAATTTGGTATTTCTAGTATTTTTGATCCATTGATGATATTTATCTAAATTAATTTATACTTTAGTAGTTGATCTATTTCCCTTAAAATCTATTTCATCCATGTTCATGTATTTCCATAAAATATTAGTATTAAAGACCATATATCAAACTCTAAAGATATTTTCTTGATGATAATTCCACTATTAGAATCCAAAATCATTATTCCCATAACCAATACAATTGTTTAAAATATTTCCTCAACATTAGCTCATTCCATTTTATAAATAAGTTCATAAAAATTTAATTGAAGTCTTTGACTATTTTTAATTCTAGTACCCTACTAGAACACATATATTTTAGCAGAATTTATCCCCTATATAGGTTGTACTTCAATTAACAAAGTATTTTACCATGTTTATTTAATCTACTCAGATGGCATTGGGTATAACAGAGTGCACATAAATACATTATGAATTATCTATCAAGGTTTTTTATCCTCTCTACCACCCTATTCCATTATGAATTTTATGGTACTATTATCTCAAGATTGATCACCTTCATTTTGTTTATGTTTCAAAAATAATTTCCATTTTACTCACACATATTACTGGAACTATGGCCTTTAAATTTTAATCTATATTATATCTCTAAAATAGAGTTACATTATAAAAAGTTACTGAAAATTTAGATTTATTTTTAAGAAAATATAACCACACCATTCTTGAATCTTGAATAATTAATGTGAAAAAACAACATGACCCCCCATGATATTAGAATAAGGATAGTCCCCATACATCAGAATGAAATAATAACCTCCTTAAAACTCTAGGATTATATATAATATATTTGAATTTATCATTTATTTTTCTCTAAGTACAAGACTCTCTCAACATTTGAAAGTTGGGTGATCGAGCTTCATAATTCTACTCCCTTATAGAACCTTCATGTTATTCTAAATATGATGACCCAACCAACAATTATAGACCTCTAAATATTATAAGTTTTACTTCCTTCTAATTTATTTCCATATGATATTCTAGTTAACTTATGTTCCCCATCTTTTACTCCTAATTCCATAAAATTGGACCTTTAAGCCACTTTCTAGACCCCATTGGGGACTTCATTCCACATCCTACATCATCTAGATTTCCTAGAGATATGATATTTCCGTATATTTCTAGAATTTCTTTTATTTCAGGTAGTCATATGAAACACCAATTATATATACAATGATTTATATAACCATTTATTTTCACATAAAAATTTTCATTACCACCCATAATAATATTCCAAATGGTTTTATAAAAAATATATTTTCTTGTAAATATGACAATCTATTGAGTGTAAGGATTAAATAGAGTCAACTACACAGGAATCCACTACAGAACTAACACTAAGTAGTAGGTCTTACCATCTTCTATTGTGTTAGTTAATTTTGAACACCATGGATTCAATCTTCTTATACCTTCTATAATAATTCTACAATTTCTGGGGTACGTACTCAATTTCCAAAATACAAGTATGTCATTACCAGACCAATTTAATTTTTATGACTCTTCTCCATATACATTATTTCAAGTAATATTTGATTATTCCTCGAAGGTGTGTTTCCCCTATCGTCTATGATTAAGGAATTACCAAATGTTCTTGGACCTATATTATCTATATACCCTTATTGGGGATAAAATTTCAGGATAAATTAAATACCATATTAATCATTAAATAGGAATTACATACTACTATACCATTCCATACCAAGATTCTTGTAAAATATATTTCAATAATATTTTCATTAATTAATCCTTAAAATCTATTTCACTGCTTCAAGATAACTACTTATCATGTTGATTTCATTGACATGATTTACTAATGATCTTCATTTTTATAATATCATGCTAAAAAATACATCACTATGTACACTTTTTTAGTGTTGTTAGTTTTTATACGTGCCCCGATGACCTATATCAGTTTAGATATTGTCTTCTTCTACATGATGTTGAAGTCTATAATACATAACAACTTCATCCTCTCAAAACCAACAACTATTATTTCAAATATTTACCATTAAAAATACTCTATATTTTTTGTTTTATATCAACCCAATAGATGATTACAATCATTTTGGTCCAAATATTCTTCAATATATATCATCTAGAAGCATTAGTTGATTCATGTAATTTATTGATATGAAACATTTCATATTTTTTTGTGTCATCACTCATATAAAATATAAAAAATTAAAAGCAATATGAATAAGATAAAATTGATAATTTCACCTGAGTTTACAAGTTTATCAATCCATTTGATGACATCAATTTCTTGGAAATATTACCAAATAGACCAATATTATCATTAGGTGATAAAACCAAAGTTCATCAAAAAAAAATTATGAATATTACTCATTCATCCCTTCTAGAAATAAATAATCTAAATTTGGGTGTTTCCTGCTCCCCAATATCCTATTCTAAGTCATAACCCCGATAATCCTTGATATACACTCAAATAAGAATATTAATTATAAAAAAGTTGACACATAGTATTACATGATTTAGAATTTAATCTTACATCCATAAGAGAACACTACCAACTATTTATATTTTTAAAATTGTAGGGATTACAATCATAGTGGATAAATACCCATTTATAAGTCATAATTATTGAACCATAATTACAAAAACTGGTTTGGCATCAATTTTTATAGTGTCACTTAACTAGTAAATCGATTTGACCATAATTTTATAAAAATGATCAACTATCTATTTCTCCATCATTCAACAGTGGTCAACATTGACTAAATTACTATAATTATTAGTTTATTTACTAACCACATATGGTAATGTAATCCATCCTTCTCACGTAAAAATAATTATGTGATCTTCTAGAAAACACAACAAAGTGACTATGTCTGTAAATATCTATAGAGACTCTGGTTTTGATTTGTATGACTTTGGAATATTTCTATTTATATTTCTCAAGATAGGTGTTGATTTGCTGTGAGATTATGGGGGTAGAGAGAATCATCGTTATGATATTAAAAATGTAAAATATATTTTGACACACTTGTGTAGTTTATAATAAAAATTGAAATAAATCTTGGGTAGCGTCTTCGATTGTAATTATAAGACTGTGTTTGAGTTCAGAACGTCATGTTTTCCCAAAGAGTGACATAAATTTTTTAGTGTCAGGAATTTTTTCGGAGGCTACTTTGTAGGGTGTTGATTGGTTAAATTGTTAATTAAATGAAATTTAATTCAAAATTTAACATAATACCCACAGTACCATTGGTGTGCATGAAGCAGGATACACGAGACCCTCTCACTTCCCCCTTTAGAAAAATTGAAAACAATGGCCAAATCAAAGAGATGGGGTGCTTCCGATCTACGTTTTTTCCATCGATCACCATTAGATTAAGGAGAAAAATGACTGTGGTGTCTCTATACACCAGAAGATTCATCATTTTCCCATCAAGGTATGGGGATTTGAGTTTTAGTCTCAATCCCCTTTGTTATATATTTTTTTAACACTATAGAGCCCTATTTTAGTCAATATAGATCCCTTCATGGTCAATCATAGGGTTTCATGGGAAATAGGGGTGAATCAGGAAATTTATATGAAAATAACACTCAGAATACCCCTTATATGGTGTGTAAACCAATATATTTTCTATGTGTTCTTCCCATTCAGTGAATATGAATTTGGAGGAGTACACACCATGTTACAAGGTAAAATTCTATGTAGTGTCCCCTTATCATGTTGCCAGAGGACATGGCCGGGGTAGCCATGTGATAGTACATAGCTTTGTAGAACTATATGGATAAATTACACATGAACATGGAGCTAGATATGGTCATGATAAAACGACATGATCAAGTGGCAATTTATCATGTAAAATCCACGTACTCGGTGGTACATGTCATTTGTATTGAATAGATGAGCAAGACGTGTGGAGGAAGAACATGGATGTGGGTTGGATGAGGAAATAAACACCATTTATAGGCTATAAATTCCATGATTTCTAGCATGACCTGCCAGGATGTGCAAATAGGGGACACAGACAGGTTCTCGAGCAGGTTCACACACCATGAGGACACTTGTGAATTCTGTGTACATAATTGATATCTTATTGGCATATTCCACATTACATATATCCATCTCTAAGGCTCATATTAAATCTTGTGAGTTTCCAATACTGAGTAGTTTTCTATTTAAAATAGAATGGTGGCCTATGTGATAAAATGTGGTGTGGTTTGACCACAACTATATAGTAGTGATTCTTAACCTCAGAAAGAAATCAAGGTTGATTCTTATGTTAATGTCAGGGTTGGTAACATTCCCTATCACCATAGGATGTTGGTCCCTAGACTCTATAGGCCAATAGAATAGTCCTCCCATGTAGTACCAGGGTGCATTTCCCTTACCCATGGTAGTGTTTTTATGGCATCCCGCCTTTTTATCACATAAACTTTCATTACATTATACAAAACTGAGGATCTTTAAGGTTTAGTGTCTTGAAAACCAGGAACTTAAAACATGAAAACATAAAACATTCTTCTAAAAGACTTGAAAGGCTTCTCCTCATGTTCATCCTAAGTTCATTACGGCATCACATAACCTGGGATCATACATCAAAAGAAAGGGTGAGCAGAAGGCCCAGTAAGGGAAACAAGGGAAACATTTAACATGTGAACTTGAGACACATCAACTATGTCATGAACAAGATCTTTAAGGCAAGATAAAAAAAATCATGTGTCATATCATAATAAAAATAACATTTTCATAACTTGAATATGTGTCTACATCATTTAACATAGACAATCATTAACATATCACCAAGGTCCATCCCCAAGGTGTCATTTGAAAATTACCAAGGTTATTCACCAAGGTATCGTGAAAATTGTAATCTCTAGTGGTTACATCATTACCCAATGCATTGGAGCGCTATCAGGGCGCACCCTTAAATTTTTCTTTATTATCATGTGAGCCACATATATCATCATCAAACATTTCATAAATAACCCATATAGCATAAAGGAAATGGGTTTCATTTCATAATCATAACTTTTTAAAACCTGCTTTAAAGACATGATCTTTATATCACTTTAAAACCCACAGAAAAGGAAGGTGGGTCTCATGTATGTAAATCCCAGAAATTAAAATAGAACATTTTAGTATATATGTGAATACCCCTTTATAAGAAAGAGCTTTGAGTATTCACTTAATAAAATAAAATAACTTTAGAAAAAGAGATAGACATTTTGAGACAGAAATTCTGCAGCATAACGGCAATGTTTCGATGTTTTAGAAGACATTAAAAGAGAGGTAAAATGTGTCAAACAATCATAAATGACCCATAAAATAGTAAATGGACAGAATAAGAAGGATACATGATCATGGTAGGACATACCATTTGAAATGAAAAACATGGAAGGAAGAAAAAAAATTAGATTTCTCTTATGAAAGTTCGGCAGCCTAACGGCGTTACTTAAACCTCAACAAAAATGATTTGAAAGGATCAAATAGGATCTCTCATCATATGAACATAAGAGTTCAGTTTGATAGATATAGAGATAAGTCCCCAACATAACAAAAAGGAACTTGAAAGAATTGACATGAAAGTAGAACTTCAAAACGAGAAGGGTGAATAACCACTTAAAAATTCGGCAGCCTAACGGCGCCACTTAAAACATCAAAATACTGAATTGAAGAGATCAAATGAGGTCTCTCATCATATGAACATAAGAGTCCAGTATGATATATATATATATCATACCCCAATATAACAAAAAGTAACTTGAATGAATTGACATGAAAGTAGAACTTCAAAACGAGAAGGGTGAAGAACCACTTAAAAATTCAGCAGCCTAACGGCGCCACTGAAAACTTCAAAATACTGAATTGAAGCAATCAAATAGGGTCTCTCATCATATGATCATAAAAGATCAGTATGATAATTTAGAGATCATACCCCAACATAATAAAAAGGAACATGAAAGACTTGAATGAAAATAGAACTTGAAAATGAGGAAGGTGAAAAAATCCCTTAAAAATTCGGCAGCCTAACGACGCCACTTAAACATTCTTAAAACGAATTGATGAGAGAAAGGGGGGGTCTCTCATCATATGAACATGAAATAGGCAGTAGGATGAATATAAAAGAACATCCTCCAACATAAGAACATGGAGTATAAAAGAAATGACATAAAAGAGATTACTTGAAAAGAAAGAGAGAGGTCGGATCCCTTACCTTAAAATGTAACTCTTAAACCTCAAAGGTTGGGACCTTGAGGGCTTGGGGGCACCTTGGGAGGACTCCTTGGGAGGTAATGAGACCAGAAATTCATTGGGAATGAGTGGGGAGTCGAATGGATGAGAGGAGGGCTTGGTATTTATAGGGAAAGTGAGGGGACAAGGCATTAATGGCCAAAGGACACCTCACATGTGCTTTTCTCAAACCCATGTGCTATCCCTTGGCATTTATCATGGAGTTAGGCCACATGGGGCCCCCACAACAATAATTCATCACCCTTGGCCGGCCAACCCTCAAAATCTCTCATGACATCATCATGACACAGCTATGATGTCACTAAACATACCGAAACCCTAAAACTGCATTTTTACTATTCACTGAAAATTCAACTTTCTCAGAAAAATCCCAAAATTTCACACTAACCAAATATCAATGCTCTGATTTAAAAAATGAACTCCATTTTATAAAAATAATTTTCTAAATATTTTTAATTCAATTTTTAAATAAATTCACTATGCACCGAAAATTCATTTTTTTCAGAAAAATCCCCAAAAATTACCTTAACATAATATCGATGCTCTGAGTTCAAAAATGAAATCCATTTTCTAAAAATAATTTTATAAATATTTTTAATTAATTTTTTAATTAAAAAACACTATTCACCCGAAAAAACTAATACTTGAATAATAATTAATGAAACCGTTATTTAACCATTTTATTGAATAACATTACTTAATCAAGGTGCCTAGATTATTTTAAAACTTTCTTTAAGTGAGAATACTAATCCATTTGGTCACATTACTAATCCTAAGTGTAAAATCACTATTCACAATTTACTATTCATCAAAAATCAAGTTGATCTTATTAGACTCTAAATTTCGTACTGGACATAATTGTAGAAGACCATTTTTTGAAAATCATTACACATTTTTAATTATTTAAGGTTTACACAACCATTTTTAAAATAACCTTTTTATAAAATTCATCAAAAATATGCATACTAAATTTATCCGGTCATTTCAAAATTCATAAACTTCATCATAAGAAGAAATCCCAATTTTTATTTAAAACAAGGATTACACAAGGTAGTTACGGTCTCGTTACATAGCCCCTTATAATACCAGCATAGGACCTAAGAGTAAGGTGTGCTAGGGTGATAGAAGCTTGGGGCGGCTAAGTCAACATTGCCCGAGTAGTAATTTCTATCAGTTTGAACTTCTCACGAAGGTGATTCCGTTCTAGCTTCACATGATGATGCTCGGCTTGGATTTGATCCAGAGCAAAGCCCAATGGTGCTACCTCTTTCCCAAGCTCTGTTAGATGGGCTTCGATCGGTCCAAGACTACTAGGTGAGGCCATCGAATCTTCTTTCTATAATAATTAACCAAGATTACTTATATTTAGAGACAATAATCAAAACATTTTGTTCACAGCGGTCTTGTTGACCGATGGTTATATAATAGTCAAAACCCACTGATCTCATTTTAATTATAATCATGTTTATCAAATAAAACATTTTTGTTGAGTATAGCAATAACACATAAAATTAGGAAACGAAATTTATTTAAAAATTTCGGGTCGTTACAATCTTCCCCCCTTAAGAAATTGCGTCCTCGCAATTTTAAAATTGGGTTTTGAAATTTCATTGAAAGTCCCACATCGGAAAAGGAGTCAGTAAAACTATTACTTTAAAATAAAGAAAGGGAAGTACAATGGTCACCCGAGTTAACCCACACTAGGGTTCCATGTAGGAAAACATGGACATGGAGGAAAAAACAAAGGGTCAAGTTCTGAGGGAGAGTGATAGAGAACATGATTAGGAGAAAGTTAACCATGAGAAAATCCCAAACTTATGATGTGTGTAAACGGTCTTTGATTACCTAGTAGGAAACGTAAACCAACAACATTTTTGTTTTACGTTTCTTTTCATAATTTTGAGGATTTCATTTGCTACATAGAACAAAAACATAAGAAAATATACCTACCTTCAAGTAGAGTTTCATCCTTTAACAAGTCCCTACCAACACTAATCTTTTCTCCAAATGATGAGAATTCAAAAACACTTGGTCTCATAAAAGCACAAGAATAATCTTCTATAGAATCACATAATCTACAAAAGATTAACTATCTATTTCTTCTATCTTTAAACATTTTCCCAAAAACAGAAAGGTTATGGTAAAACAACTCTTCAAAAATAAAGAATCCCATAGGAATGGAAACAACTTTTAAATCAGAAAATTCCATGGTACTACCCAAAGTTCATTATAGTCCATTCCGTAAATAACGGTCCTTAAGATTCCTCAAAATAAACCAAACTAAGATTGAAACCCAAATACAAGAAAGATTTGATAACATAGTCTTCCAAAATAAACTTCATTGTTCATCTCCAAACAACATCAACCACTCCTAACATCTTATAACAAAACTAGCTAACCTAAACAAATTTTACCCAAGATAGGTTAATCATTCCTGTAAGTAACCTAAATTACTATAAGTCCACCTTAAATTCATCTACTCTTCAAAATATAAGTCAACCTTACTCCTCAATGAAAATACCGTTGTAATCTATTTACCTCGATCATATAGGGTCCCCAAAATAGTGAACGTCTTCCAAAATAAAAATCATATTTTAATCCCCTAATCATCTCTGTCATCTTAATACGGAAATCGTAGCATTTCCTATCACAATGGTTGTTGAGACATGTTCTTCTATTTCCCGCCATTAACTATGAAAAGAAACTATAATTAGGGGATTAAGTACTTAGCTAATAATCATGAAAAGGAACTGAAAGCATATAAGGATAACTTGTATATGAAAGGTATACCCTAACTTGTGATCTCCTAGGTTCCCATCTAGGTTATGAATGATTATATATTCTTATGTGAACCTTTATTTTATTTTATCTTTGTTCCTTTAACAATGGTTCATACCAAGCTTATGAATTTACCAAAGCATATCCCCCGGGAGTGTCGTAACCAAGAGTGCAGCAAGGCCCGTTTTCGTGTACCAGTTCCCGTTCGAGTCTAGCTCAAAGTGGTGTTTTCGGGTTTTACCCCTATGTAAATCTGTGCCAGAGCCACCTCTACCTGCTCGTATCCAGACAGGGATGTATTTGCTTGGCAACCCCTTACTCAATACTCACCAAAATACCAGGAAGATTTCCTATATTAAACTTTTCTATAGGGTTACGCCTAGAGTTTTCATATCCTAATTTCAACAAATAACTAAACCATCCTTTGATACCAGCTATGGCATCCCGCCTTTTTATCACATAAACTTTCATTACATTATACAAAACTGAGGATCTTTAAGGTTTAGTGTCTTGAAAACCAGGAACTTAAAACATGAAAACATAAAACATTCTTCTAAAAGACTTGAAAGGCTTCTCCTCATGTTCATCCTAAGTTCATTATGGCATCACATAACCTGGGATCATACATCAACAGAAAGGGTGAGCAGAAGGCCCAGTAAGGGAAACAAGGGAAACATTTAACATGTGAACTTGAGATACATCAACTATGTCATGAACAAGATCTTTAAGGCATGATAAAAAAAATCATGTGTCATATCATAATAAAAATAACATTTTCATAACTTGAATATGTGGCTACATCATTTAACATAGACAATCATGAACATATCACCAAGGTCCATCCCCAAGGTGTCATTTGAAAATTACCAAGGTTATTCACCAAGGTATCGTGAAAATTGTAATCTCTAGTGGTTACATCATTACCCAATGCATTGGAGCGCTATCAGGGCGCACCCTTAAATTTGCCTTTATTATCATGTGATCCACATATATCATCATAAAAAATTTCATAAATAACCCATATAGCATAAAGGAAATGGGTTTCATTTCATAATCATAACTTTTTAAAAACTGCTTTAAAGACATGATCTTTATATCACTTTAAAACCCACAGAAAAGGAAGGTGGGTCTCATGTATGTAAATACCAGAAATTAAAATAGAACATTTTGGTATATATGTGAATACCCCTTTATAAGAAAGAGCTTTGAGTATTCACTTAATAAAATAAAATAACTTTAGAAAAAGAGATAGACATTTTGAGACAGAAATTCTGCAGCATAACGGCAATGTTCCGATGTTTTAGAAGACATTAAAAGAGAGGTAAAATGGGTCAAACATTCATAAATGACCCATAAAATAGTACATGGACAGAATAAGAAGGATACATGATCATGGTAGTGAAATTTCAAGGACATACCATTTGAAATGAAAAACATGGAAGGAAGAAAAAAATTAGATTTCTCTTATGAAAGTTCGGCAGCCTAACGGCTTTACATAAACCTCAACAAAAATGATTTGAAAGGATAAAATAGGATCTCTCATCATATGAATATAAGAGTTCAGTATGATAGATATAGAGATAATTCCCCAACATAACAAAAAGTAACTTGAAAGAATTTACATGAAAGTAGAACTTCAAAACGAGAAGGGTGAATAACCACTTAAAAATTCGGCAGCCTAACGGCGCCACTTAAAACATCAAAAAACTGAATTGAAGAGATCAAATGAGGTCTCTCATCATATGAACATAAGAGTCCAGTATGATATATATAGATATCATACCCCAATATAACAAAAAGGAACTTGAAAGAATTGACATGAAAGTAGAACTTCAAAACGAGAAGGGTGAAGAGCCACTTAAAAATTCGGCAGCCTAACGGCGCCACTGAAAACTTCAAAATACTGAATTGAAGCAATCAAATAGGGTCTCTCATCATATGATTATAAAATATCAGTATGATAATTTAGAGATCATACCCCAACATAATAAAAAGGAACATGAAAGACTTGAATGAAAATAGAACTTGAAAATGAGGAAGGTGAAAGAATCCCTTAAAAATTCGGCAGCCTAACGGCGCCACTTAAACATTCTTAAAACGAATTGATGAGAGCAAGGGGGGGTCTATCATCATATGAACATGAAATAGGCAGTAGGATGAATATAAAAGAACATCCTCCAACATAAGAACATGGAGTATAAAAGAAATGACATAAAAGAGATTACTTGAAAAGAAAGAGAGAGGTCGGATCCCTTACCTTAAAATGTAACTCTTAAACCTCAAAGGTTGGGACCTTGAGGGCTTGGGGGCACCTTGGGAGGACTCCTTGGGAGGTAATGAGACCATAAATTCGTTGGGAATGAGTGGGGAGTCGAATGGATGAGAGGAGGGCTTGGTATTTATAGGGAAAGTGAGGGGACAAGGCATTAATGGCCAAAGGACACCTCACATGTGCTTTTCTCAATCCCATGTGCTCTCCCTTGGCATTTATCATGGAGTTAGGCCACATGGGGCCCCCACAACAATAATTCATCACCCTTGGCCGGCCAACCCTCAAAATCTCTCATGACATCATCATGACACAGCTATGATGTCACTAAACATACCGAAACCCTAAAACTGCATTTTTACTATTCACTGAAAATTCAACTTTCTCAGAAAAATCCCAAAATTTCACACTAACCAAATATCAATGCTCTGATTTTAAAAATGAACTCCATTTTATAAAAATAATTTTCTAAATATTTTTAATTCAATTTTTAAATAAATTCACTATGCACCGAAAATTCATTTTTTCAGAAAAATCCCCAAAAATTACCTTAACATAATATCGATGCTCTGAGTTCAAAAATAAAATCCATTTTCTAAAAATAATTTTCTAAATATTTTTAATTAATTTTTTAATTAAAAAACACTATTCACCCGAAAAAACTAATACTTGAATAATAATTAATGAAACCGTTATTTAACCATTTTATTGAATCACATTACTTAATCAAGGTGCCTAGATTATTTTAAAACTTTCTATAAGTGAGATTACTAATCCATTTGGTCACATTACTAATCCTAAGCGTAAAATCACTATTCACAATTTACTATTCATCAAAAATCAAGTTGATCTTATTAGACTCTAAATTTCGTACTGGACATAATTGTAGAAGACCATTTTTTAAAAATCATTACACATTTTTAATTATTTAAGGTTTACACAACCATTTTTAAAATAACCTTTTTATAAAATTCATCAAAAATATGCATACTATATTTATCCGGTCATTTCAAAATTAATAAACTTCATCATAAGAAGAAATCCCAATTTTTATTTAAAACAAGGATTACACAAGGTAGTTACGGTCTCGTTACATAGCCCCTTATAATACCAGCATAGGACCTAAGAGTAAGGTGTGCTAGGGTGATAGAAGCTTGGGGAGGCTCAGTCAACATTGCCCGAGTAGTAATTTCTATCAGTTTGAACTTCTCATGAAGGCGATTCCGTTCTAGCTTCACATGATGAAGCTCGGCTTGGATTTGATCCAGAGCAAAGCCCAATGGTGCTACCTCTTTCCCAAGCTCTGTTAGATGGGCTTCGATCGGTTCAAGACTACTAGGTGAGGCCATCGAATCTTCTTTCTATAATAATTAACCAAGATTACTTATATTTAGAGACAATAATCAAAACATTTTGTTCACAGCGGTCATGTTGACCGATGGTTATATAATAGTCAAAACCCACTGATCTCATTTTAATTATAATCATGTTTATCAAATAAAACATTTTTGTTGAGTATAGCAATAACACATAAAATTAGGAATCAAAATTTATTTAAAAATTTCGGGTCGATACAGTTTTGATGTGATGTATGATATGTGTGGTGCTACTTTTAGTTGTTCTAGGATGATGTTGGAGATCATTGTACTTCTTAGTGGGATATGTTGGGACTAGAAATACCTAGTGTAATTATGGAAGAAGTTTCCCATACATCTATACATTGGTAGATACTTGACTCCCCACATCATGGGTGCCGGTTCTATACCCATGTGGTAGTACTATCTTGGATAATCCCTTATTGGACCAGGTTAAGCATTCCCCATATCATTTGTGATGTTGGATACTGTGCTCCCCTACCATTCCAAGGTGCGGACCCTCCATTCCTTTTGTCAATTTAGATTAGAAATTCCCCATTAAGACTAGTGTGTAGGTTATCTATCTCTGGAGTCTGTAATCCCCTACCGTGTCAAGCAAAGTATACTCCATATGCATCGTACATATAGTGTGGGTACTACCCTCTTATGCTAGGGTGTAGGTAAACATTCCACGGAATTAAAATTACCTAATTTTTCTAGAGTGTGGGTCCTCCTTACGTATTATTATATAAGAGTTAGTACCCCATATCATATTTGGGAGTATTTTTCATAGCCTTACGTCGGTACTCCCCTTTCATATTAGGGTATGGGTCCCCCATTATAATGACGCTAATAGAGTGGTACTCCCCTATTATACTAGTGTGTAGGTACTCTACACACAATGTGGTAATCCCCTATTATAATAGGTTGAATGTCCTATATCCATGAAGTTTTACTCCCCTATCATATCAAAGTATGAGTACTCTAACCACCGAGTGATACTGCCCTGTTGGACTAGGGTGTGGGTCCTCCATCTATGGAGTTGTGCTCCGCTATTATATGAGTGTGAAGTTCCTATATCCTTTGACCGTTACTCTTCTGTCGTAATAGGTTTTCGGTCCCCATTTATAGATTAATACTCCCCTACTTGTAAGTAGCGATTGGGAGATTACCCTATATTGGAGTAAGATATCCCCCATTTAGGGATCAAAGTTACATGGAGATGTCCCCCACTAGTTGCGTGTGATTCCTAGTTAGATGTTTTTGGTCTATTTTTGAATTGAGGGGTGGGAAACTCCATAATGGAGTGATAGAAGTTTCAAAGGATGTTTAAGAGAAAATACTATTTCATCATTAGGGAAGTGTAATGGTGTAGGTCCCTATTTTCACCCTCATTAGAGAGGATGCACGCAATGAATAGTTTAGGTCAGTGGTCCCTCAACTCAATGAATTGGTGATAAGTAAATCTGTACATGGAATCTTATGGCCTTGTGTAGGGTACATGTTAGTTATGATTGGACCTCTGGTACAAGGAAATGTAGTGAAACCAAGTGAGTTATTCCAAATTGAGCACTTCCTATTGAACATTCCATCAATATTGGTAGAGTTATTTCTAATTGAGTTTATCATTTTAAAAGGTTCCATTTAGGATGGGTGAGCTCAGGGAGTGTGTACTCATAGTTGTGGGTTACCTTTAGAGCCTTGAGTAAAATCCTATCACTATCTCTGAGGTTGGGACTTCATTACTGTTAGTTTATGAGATGAGTATATTTTGGTTTATTCTAGGATTCCTTGTAGAGTTTTATGATTTCCTGGTTAACAACCTTGTGGACTGAGATGACTAGTCATGTATAGCTTTAGATGGTTTGAGATGGAGTTTCTCTCTGATTGTGGTTGCATCTCTTGGGTCTAGTAGACAATTTCCTTCCAGTTCCTAAATTTTCGTTTGGGTTTTGGGGAGACTAATATGTATTACTATACTCACCCCTGAATGGGTTTTTACGGCACATGTTGTATCTTATGATTATCACAAGACAATCGACAAACTCTCTAATGCACCCAAAGTAGGTGGATCTTAGTTGATTAGACCAACTAAGGTGTTTATGGGAGCATGGATGAGGATCTTTCCAACTGTATAATTTTATAGTGATCACCTCCTTTTGAGAAGTTTGGACAATTTTATTGTTTTTGGGGGCCATGTGTTTTTCCATTTTATGCTTTTAGTACTTCTATAGTACTCTATTTTGAGATATATGTATGCATGAATTTCAGTTTCCTGCTTTTTATATCTCTGCAAAATTTTATGGTGGTGCTTGTGTGTGTGTGTAATTTAGTAAAGGGCCTCCATTATAAATGATATTCAAACTCAGTTCTATTATCCATCTCTTAGAATATTGGAGGAGGGATTGGGGAGTTTTGGATCATACCCTATTAGTTCAGGTTGTGAAAAATTAGTATCAGAACGAGTTCCACTTTGGGACCACAATGTCATAATATGGGATTGGGTATCATAATGATAGTGTTAGGGTGTCTCAATTTTATCTTTTAGGATAGTTGTTCTAGTGATTTTGTGGAAAACTACATATCCATTTATCATAACATGGATAACCTACTATTTGGCTCAATACATTGGGACGTTTTCCACATAGAAGTAACAATACATGCATCATATAGGACTGGGTTGTGGGTTCCTTATATTTATTTATTTATCTCACCATATAAACTTTTTTAACATGGTGAATTTTGAATCTTTTCTAGTACTCGACCGTGATGATATCCATACCAGGTTACATAACATGATTATGATGATGATCCTCCATATGAGGAGGAATTATTGCATTGCAATCATTCTGAGGAATTACTGGTAGATGGTCTATTAGTTGATCCACCTCCTGTTGAGAAGTTAGTTATTTAGGATGTTTTACATATGGATGTGTGCAGGAAAAGTTTACTAAATGGGTTCTAGAGGCAGCGACCAATTAAGTATCAATATCATACATACCTCAAGGTTAATGATGAATGGCTTGAGGAGGCCACACATATTTTTTACCTTGTGAAGACACCTCCAGATCAGCTGGTTGTCATAGTGGGGAGCCTTCTAAAGGGTTCAACTAAGCAATGGTGGAGTCCAGTGACATTGACCCATGATGAGGCAATGCTCACTTGGGTGGAGATTTAGTCACTCTTTAGAGAAGTTTTTTGCCCATCCATGTTGAGACCAGTGTGTATCTAGGATCTTCTACAGCTTCAAAATGGTAGCATGACCATGGAAGTGTTTTCAGTGATGTCACAACCTGTCCCCCGGGGCCTGGTGCCGTGACAACCCCATGCCTGCCTTCCATAGGCCAGTGGCGGGCAACTAGCACCAAAGGCATAAATCCCTAAACTGGGAAGACATTGCCTTTGTAACTGAAAACACACACAACATAGTACACAAAGATATACAAAACACTAAGTAGATCTGTATAACAAGAGATTGATGAATGTAAAGGGGACAAAAAGAAAATCCCAACTGAAAGTACATGTACAACTGAAAAGGAAAAAATTTCTGAAAGGTGAAAAGTAGCTCCTGGATCTTCCACCACGGATCCTAACTAATGGTTTGGTACAGATAGCCTCCTCAGCACTCCATATCTGTCAGTCTCCTCTAGGTACTGACTCGTCATGAGGTCCACCTATAGGTACCGTCCAGTCCTCGCACAACAAGACTCGGTCAAAGATGCCTGTCATCGGCATCCAACACAATGAGGTGCCGGAATAGCCTTCACAGGGGTGAGTATAATGATACTCTGTAAGGACCCTGTGACCCTCAAGGTCTCACAAAATCCATCATGGATAAACCACAAAGTAAGAAATCAACAGATAACCCCACATAGGTATATGCCTATACATATACCTAAGTTATCATGTATTCCATCTCAATCATGAGGAAAAAACAAAGTTACTAACTCACCTCACACAGGTATACAACTTTTGTAGAGAGATAGAGATGATCATATTTAGCCACAAAATCATCTATTTTGTCCAAAACACAGAGGATCCAGGAACAGAAATCAAAACTGTCAAACCGACACATGATCCAAGAACATTTATTCTTTCGAACCTACACAGGATCCCAAAACAGAAGTCGGAACTGTCAAACCCACATAGGATCCAAGAATAGTAGTCAGAGCTGTCAAACCCATACTAGATCTAGAAATATTTTCCAGTGCTGTCGAACCTACATAGGATCCAGGAACAGTATTCAATGTTGCCGAACCTACATAGGATCCCAGAACAGTCGTCAGTGCAAAACCATCCACAAGGTTCCACACGAAGCATGCTGGATTCTGTGAGGTTCTGCTCCTCAAGATGAATTTTGATACATAAAATGCCATGAAGTCCTAAGAATAAGGATCTCAAATGTTCTCATTGTCATAGGGGTTTCAAATCAAGAGACGGTGTGTCAATCAGACGCCCGATCTGTGAGTTATTAGCCTTTTAGTCCTGGGGGCCCGGTTGGATTCGTGTACGATCCAACCTGACTGTATCTCAAATAACCCTCAAACTCCAGTGGATTATACGCAAAGGGATGTATATTCTACAAGATTTCAAGTGCCGCTGACAGATCATCAAATGGACGTCCGGTGCCAAAGATATGGCCAAATAAAGTAAAGGGTCGGTAGTGGACCCGGGTCCGGTCTGACCCTGTTGAACCAACCCGACGCAGTCGAAACGACCCGAACCGACTTAGTATAGGCCATACCATCTTGTCCAAGAGTCCACAAGGGGGATAGTTCATGGAGGCATGTGGGGTGCGCGTAGAGGAGGGCAGGCGGGCGGTTTGGGCAGGGTGCGACCAGTGTGGGTTGTTGCGGCCGGGAGGCATGAGGCCAGGGGGCCGGCGGCACGGCCAGGTGTACCGGTTGGCATCCGAGAGGCTGGGAGGCCATCGATGGTCGGGATCTGGGTAGCGCGGGCTGGCGGTAGTGTGGCCAGGGTGGCTCGGCCGGAGGGCAGCGGTTCGAACCAAAGCATCAGAGCGCCGCAGGGGATGCGCGGTTCGCAGAAGCCGCGGGTAGCGCGGTCTTTGTTGTCGTCACTTTCGTCACATCATTTCTTCATCACCAGGTTGAAGTTCAAACATAAAGAAGATCGGTAGAGGGTTCGTTCCATGATGTTTCGGCCCACACCCTCCGCATGTAGGGTGGTATCAATTGGTTCATCAAGCGGAAGAAATTTGAACATCAAATATTCTTACAATCCACCGCTTCAATTCCATTGATTCGAAGAAGAGAAAAGGAAAGAAGAAATACAAAAAATAACCCCTACCTTTGATAATCAATAATTTTTCATTGATGGAGTCATGGATGTTGGTTGTCTAATACGTCTCTCGATGGTTGAACCTTCAAGGAAGAAGTCAAAGAAGGTTGGCGTTCTTCGTTCTTTGTTGGGGTATGGGGTTCTTCGATGGAGAACACTAATTCTCCCAAGCACACCTCTCAAAGGCTCCCACCAAATGAGAAATTCCAAGCCAAAAATATAATAATAGATTGTCTATAATATTAGATGTTGTCATGAAATTAAAATGGAGAATTAAATTAATTAGATAGGATCCCATTAATTAATTAAAGGGGTTGGAACAAGGAATTAATTAGGGGAGGTGAAGAGGCTCTCCCTCAATAATGAGGGAGAGTTGAGAGGTCATACTCTCCTCCAACAATAGGGGGTTACGCCCCATGTGGTACCCACACGTTAACCACTCATGGGAGGTTATGTTCAGGTGGGTCCCACCACCATAACCTCTCATGGGAGGTTAAGGTGTGGTGGTCCCACCTCCAACTCCACAAAGGTGGTTTTAACCACCAAACACCCACATGGTGGCTCTAATAAAATACAGTGAAAACTCACTTTATATTATTACGTTCCAAAAAAACTCAAAAACTATCTTCTACTCTCGACCAACTGCTATCGAGGTGAAAATATTATTATGTAAATACCAGCACTACGAGTTGAATGGTGCCCTCAAATCTCAATTCCAAGAACAGGTTCAAAATTTATAAAAACCTATTCACACGTTCACTAAACACACCCGAACAAAACATCAGAAATTGATTCCGAGCACACCGTGCCTTGGAATCAAGAACCATCAATTTTCATGGACTTGTAAAATTCCCATGTATTTATGAAAAAAATATCCATGGAAATTCTGGGTCATTACCTTCTCACCACCTTAGGGTTTTATGTCACCATAAGCTACAACTCAAACTAAGGGAACAAATGGGGGTACTGAGCATGCATCTGGGCCTCCCACTCCCATGTTCTCTTCTGGAGGTTCCCGTGCTGCTAAAGAACGCGCACCAGAGGTATCGACCGTCCACGAAGGACCCGCTCCTGTCAATCCTCAATCTCCACTAGAACCTCTATAAAATTAACCCCATCGTTGAAATATAGTTCTCCAGGGTCAATGATGTGAGATGGGTCGTGCACGTATCTTCTCAGCTGGGATACATGGAAGACGTCCTGAACTTGGAGCAACTTAGGTGGAAGAGGAAGGCGGTAAGCCACCTCTCCAACTCTACTAAGGACTTGGAAAGGTCCGATGAATCGCAGAGATAACTTTCCACCTTGGCCAAATCTCAGTAAACCTCATTGGGGTGAGACCCATAGAAATACTTGGTCACCATCCTCAAACTCTAGTGGTCTCCATCTCCTGTCATCATATGACTTCTTCCTTCTTTGTTCAGTATTCATCCACTACTTAATGATCTGCACCTTCTATGTGGTAGCTTATACCATCTCTGGTCCCACTAGTGCTGACTCCTCTGGGTCTGTCCAGCACAACGGCGATCTGCAAGGACAACCATACAAGGCCTAAAAAGGTGCCATCCCAATGGCCGAGTGATATTTGTTGTTGTAGGAAAACTCCACCAAAGTTATGTGATCTCCCAGCTGCATCCGCAGTCGAGGACCCAAGCACACATCATATCTTTGAGGGTATGAATTGTTCACTTAGTCTGACCATCCGTCTGAGGATGGAATACAATGCTCACATGAAGCTGCGTCTCGAAAGCCTCCTTCAACCCCTTCTATAACCATGAAATAAACTATGAATCATGATCGGAGACAATTGAAGAAGGTAATCCATGTAGTCTCACAATCTCCAGCACATAGAGGCATCCCAAGATCTCTACTGAACCCTGATATCTGATTGGTAGAAAGTGGTTTTACGTGGTGAGTCAGTCAACGATCACCCAAATCGAGTCGTGACCCCTAGATGTATGTGGAAGAACCATCACGAAGTCCATGGATATCTATCCCACTTCCACTCTGGGACCTCTAAACGCTGAATCAAGCCTTCTTGTACCTGTTGCTCGGCCTTCACTTACTGGAAAGTGAAGTATCAAGATACAAACTCTGCTACTACCTTCTTCATACCTAGCCACATGTGCTGTCATCGAAGGTCCTTGTACATCTTCGCCACTCCTGGATGTACCGCTTGAGGAGAAGTGTGGAAATCCATCAATACATTCTCCTGAAGTGACCGTAGCACCATAGTACGTCCTCGGAAGAGGATGATGTGCTCCCCACCTTATGAAAATCCATCAGGTGCTTGCTCTGTGGATATCTCAGCACGTCGTGTCTCACAGTCAGCGTCTCCATGCTATGCTTCCCTGACTCACTGAATAAGTGGATTAGATACTGTAAGAGACTGAAGGAAAGATACTCCATCTTGGTCCACAAAGGATATCTGTAAATCAGCCAGCTACTATGTCGCCTCTCCTAGCAGCTGTATACCAGATCTCATACTGAGTGCATTTGCTACAACATTCCCCTTCCCAGGAGTATAGAACATCTCAAAGTTATTGTCCTTGATGAACTCAAGACAACGTTGATGTCTCAGGTTCAATTTCTTCTATGAGAAGATATACCTGAGACTCTGGTAGTCAAAGTAGACTGTAAAATTCTCGTCCATCAGATAGTGTCACCACATCTTCAAGGAAAATACCACTGCTGCTAACTCCAGGTTATGGGTAGCGTAGTTATACTCATGTTGTCTCAGCTGCCGATAACTATATGCGTTCACTGCTCGCTCCTGCATCAGGATACACTCGATTCTAGTCCCTGATGCGTCTCAGTAGACTATGTACCCTACCCCCTCCTCTAGAAGCCTCGATATGGGGGCACTAGCCAACCTATGCCTTAGCTCTTGAAAGATATGTTGGCATCTCTTCGACCACACAAAGGTTTTCCCTTTCTTCTTTCAAGGATAATAGTGGTGTTACAACTCTGGAGATATCTGGTACGAAAATCTAGTAATATACAGCCAAACCAAGGAAACTTCATACCTCCATCACACTTCTGGGTGGATCCCAATCAAGTACCGCCTAAATCATCATTGGATCCACTGCAACTACATCCTCTAAGATGATATGTCTTAAAAAGTGAACCTATAAGATCCAGAACTGGCACTTCGAGACCTTACCATAAAGCTGGTGCTCTCGGAGTGTGTCCAGTACTACTCACAAATGGTAGGCATGCTCCACCTCAGTAGTCGAGTAGATCCGAATTTCGTCGATGAATAATACTACAAAGAGATCGAGGTATGGTAGGAAAATCCTTCTCATGAGACTCATTAACACTTCCGGAGTGTTGGATACGCTGAAAGGCATAACCAAGAACCTGTAGTGGTCATACCAACACCTGAAGGCCATCTTCTGCACATCCTCATCTCGAACTCTGAGTTGGTGATAGCCTGATCTGAGATCTATCTTCAAGAACCAATATGCTCCTTTCAACTGATAAAAGAGGTCATCAATCCTTGGGAGTGGGTACTTGTTCTTCATGGTCACCTGGTTCAGGCGATGGTAGTTGACACAAAGCCTCAAGCTTCCATCCACCTTCTTGGCGAACAGTATTGAGGCTGCCCAGGGAGAAACACTAGGCTGAATGAATATGTTCCCCTGCAAGTCCTCTAGTTGTACCCGCATCTCACAAAGCTCAACAGGAGCCATCAGATATGCTGGTGTAGATATTGGTGCTGTCCTGGGGTATAAGTCAATGTAAATTTCTACCTCTCTGTGAAAAGGTAGACCTAGAACAACTTCAGGGAAAACATCCGCGTACTAGTTCACCACTACATGATAGCTTAGACACTTCACAGAAACTACTCTATGGGTAAGGTAGGCCAATTGATGAGTTATCGGCTGCACCCTCCTTCGAGTAAGTCCGTCCTGCACTGAAAAGGATCCCTTTTTTCTAGTGAAGGTGAACCTGGTCCCATCCATGCAGACACACCACACTTTTCTCCTAATACAGTCGATCTGATTATGGACTGTAGATAACCAGTCCATACCCAAGATGATGTCATAAGGCATTGATGCCACTATGAGGAGATCCAAGACGAAGCTATCACCTTCTAGAGTAAGCTCACACTACCAGAACCAATGTGTAATCGTCAAATCTGCTACCATAGGAGTCTATAGCCGTAAAGATTGTGCCAACAGCTCCATCAGAATCTCTGAGCTCCGAACAATGGATGTGGAAATGAATGACTGACTGGAACCTATGTCTATAAGGACTACATCCATGGTATATTAGACACATATCATAACTCGAATCATCTTTGGAGCATCATGATCGTATGTTCTAGCTGCCTGGAGTTGAGCTCTCTCTTATCCACCTACTCCCTGCGGTCGGGGTGGAACTCCTAGTGGTGGTGATGGTAACACCTCATGACGCCATCCACCACTAGCTGCATGACCATATCCTCTGCCATGTCTTCTTGGGCCCTGCTGATCACCTCTTTCGAACCTCTGTCTCTGCCTGGGAGGTCTCTCAATTGTCTGGTGATCATCTATATGGTGGGTCGGATTGTCACGAGCCATGTGACCCTGCCCGCCACTTGTGAAACACTACATGTTACTCGAATGATTGGCTATGTCTTGTGTGCCTCGCACAACTGAACCTGAGTCTTGAGGTCGTCCACTGGATGGTCTGGTCCACTTGGATCTCTGTGAAATCTATTTAATGCCTTCTACATAAGAGTTTTCTACATGATACCGGGTGGTGGGTCTTGCTACCGGTGACTACTCAACATGGAAACTCTCCACTAAGAGGGCTCGCTGCAACACACCCTCCTGCGTCGAGATGATGAGGGAGATTATCGATGCCTAGATCTCTTGCCTGAGCCCCTGTTCGAAGGTTCTGGCCATGAAGAAGGGGTCCCGCACCATATCTGTGAAGTAGCACGAGAGGTCCGTGAGCCTCGACGAGTACTGAGCTACCGTCATGCTACCCTGTTATAGATGCCATAACTCCTATATTCACACCACATGTAGGGTGGATGGGACAAACTCTACTCAAAATAGGCTATCGAAGTCTGCCTAGATAAGTGTCGCCTCTTCATGCACCTAGAGCATTAGGCTCCACCATCTGCCTGCTGCTTCCTGAAAGAGACTCGTGACAAGGTTCACCATAAGGTATGCTGGTGTCCCTACCAGTCTAAAAACCCTCACCACAGCCTCCAACCAATCCTCAGTAGCCTACGGGTCCATCACTCCCCTGTATCAGGGTGTCCTTTAGCACTGGAACTCATGCGACACGCTCATGCGGCATTCACTCTCTGCTGCTGGGGCTTGTGGCACCAGTGGCGATTTTTTTGTGGTAATGCGGGTGCTCCTGCTAAGATAGGGCCCTACATCGAGGCCTCGTTGCTCAGTGTGATGCCATCTCGTAGGAATCTAATACCCTGGATGGCAATCTACGTGGTGGAATCCTCTAATGAAACAGTTTCATGACGTTCAATAAGTTATACCTGGTGAGATGAATCAAAATAGATCACAAAGAAGACTCTTCAAAATACACACCCAATCAATGTTTTCATGCACCATGATAGAAATCAGAATTCAGGATCCTGGTGTATAGATACGTCATCTGCCACACCAACACTGGACTCCCTGAACTGAAAACTACACTCACTACACTTAAAAAAATTGCTTCACAAAAAAGATAAGAGTTCGTATGTTATGTTGTGGAACCGACTGCCTCTGATACCAATTTGTAATGACCCATCCCCCGGGACCTGTGCCATGACTACCCCATGTCCGCCTCTCATAAGCCAAAGGCTGGCGACCAGAACTAAAGGTATAAATCCCTAAACTGGGAATGAATATCCTTTATAACTGAAAACACACACAATAGAGTACACAGCTGGATAAAAAACACTAAGTAAAACTGTATAACAAGAGAGTGATGAAAAGTAATGGGGCCAGAAATACAAGCCCAACTAAAAGTACAAGTATAACTGAAATGGAAAAAAACAACTGAAAGGTGAGAAGCAGCTCCTGGATCATCCACCACGGATCCTACCTAAAGGGTAGGTACAAATAGCCTCCTCAGCACTCAACATCCTTCTGTCTCCTCTGTGTACCGACTCGTCGTGAGGTCCACCTATGGGTACCATCCAATCCCCATACACTCAGCCTTAGTTAGCGTTGTCCACAAGGGGGGAGAATCAAGGAGGTGAGCGGGGAGAATGCGGAGGTTGGCAGGCGGCTGGTTTGGGCAGGGCGCGTCTAGCGCGGGCTGGCGCGGCTAGGAGGCGTGCATTCAGGTGGGCCGACGGGCGGCTGAGAGGCCAGGAGGCCCACGGAAGCCGTGAGAAGGGTGGTGCGGGCCGGTGGCGGTGCAGCCGCGGTGGCTCAACCGGTGTGCCGTAGTTCATCATAGAGCACAAGAGCGCCGCGGGGGTGGCACGATTCGCGGAGGCTGCGGGTAGCACGACCATTCTCATTTCCACTCTCGTCGCATTTTTGCTTTATCGCCAAGCCGAAGTTCAAACATAAAAATCATCGGTGGAGGGATCGGTCCATGTTGGTTTGGCCCAGACCCTCCGTGTTTAGGGTGGTATCAATTTTTTCATAAAGAGGAAGAAAGTTGAACTTCAATTATTCTTACAATCCACCACAACAATTCCTTTAATTAAAAGAAGATAAAAGGAAATAATAATTACAAAAAACAACCCCTTACCTTTGATTATCGATTTTTGTTCATTGACGGAGTCTTGGAAGTCGGTCATCGAGACGTCTCTCAGCGGTTGAAGCTTCGAGGAAGATGTCGAAGACAGTCGGCGTTCTTCGTTCTTCGTTCATCATCAGGGGATGGGGTTCTTTGATGGAGAACACTAATTCTCCCAAGCTCTCCTCTCAAAGGCACCCACCGAATGAGAAATTCCATCCCAGAAAAGTTATAATAGATTGTCTATTATTTTAGATGTTGGCCCAAAATTCAAATGGAGAATTAAATTAATTAGATAGGCTTCCCATAATTAATTCAAGGGGTTGGCACAAGGAATTAATTTGGGGAGGTAAAGAGGCTTTCCCTCATTAATGAGGGAGGGTTGAGAGGGTTTAATCTCCTCCATCAATAGGGGGTTAAGCCCCAGGTGGTCCCCACACGATAACCTCTCACGGGAGGTTATTTTTAGGTGGGCCCCACAACCATAACCCTTCATGGGAGGTTAAGGCATAATGGTCCCTCCTCCAACTCTCATGAGGAGGTTTTAACCACAAAACACCCACATCGTGGCTCTAATAAAATAATGTGAAAACTCACTTTATTTTATTACATTCCACGAAAACCCAAAAACTATCTTCTACTCTCAACCAACTGCCATCGAGGTGAAAGTCTCCTTAAGCGAATACCAATGCTTCGAGTTCAATGATGCCCTCAGATTTCAATTCCGAGCAGTTGTTCAAAAGTTATAATAACCCACTCGTACATTTACTGAAGATACCCGAACACAACTTTGGAAAATAGATTCCGGGCACACCCGACCTCGGAATCAAGCACCGTTAATTTTTGTGGACTCGTAAAATTCCCATGTATTGAAGAAAAAAATGTCCATATAAATTCTAGGTCATTACAAGTAAGTTGAAAAGACCTAAAATGATACTCCCTAAATATGGTTTGATACTCATTCTTTAGATATTAGAACTATTTGAACGAACTCCATAGAGTTGTCCGAGTATGTGTGGTTTCCTTTTTTTCCTTTCCTCTTATGTGGGGGTAATGGATAGATATCTAATAGTATAGATATTTCTAGAAGAGGGATAGGACGATGTGGCCCATAGTGGTGGTCATGAAGTAGAGACTTTTCTAGCAAATGGAAAGATTGAAGATGATAGGATTTTCGTGCAAGAATCCTACCCATGCCCATATTCAGTCATGTGGAACTATGGAGAAAGAGACACATTGTGGGTTATGTCAGCTAAAGGAGAGTCTATGATATTCTTACAATGGTTAGGAATATCTTGTTAGAGATTGTTCGACCCACCATGGTACTGAGTGGAATCTAATCAAAAAAATTCCTTGGTTGAGGCATGATTTTGAGTGGGGAGTTAAGAATGGTGGAATACATGGAAGATGAGCTGGGAGGGAAGCAGGAGATGGAAATAGGTTCATGGTTCTACCACCACCATCCCACAGTGGTCCAAACCAGGCTTAAAGAGCTTATGGATGTGGGTGAGAATGGTTATAGGTCATAGAGGCCTTTAACCTAGAGGCTCTGAGGATGAATATAGGTATGCTATGTTTCTTTTATCTATTATACAAAAGTTATTGTTTGTCACTATCTGGAGGCATACTTTTCTTTCCCACACTTGCTCAAGTTTTTTTAGTGTGTAATACTATATTGGTATAAACCTGGGACTTTTCTATTCAATGTAACATTGAATGAATAAGGAATATGGATTCTTCCCCCATAAAGTCTGGTTTTTGTGGCACGAGTAAAACCATGTGGGGTTGGGTTAGTACCTCAAAAATATAATATTTTTGAGGGTTGGAGGATGATTCCCTTGATCTTTTGTATTTTTGGAAGGGTTGTGTGTTGCGAGTTCATAAACACAAGGTGCATAAAAACCTAGTAAATACTCTTGGGTATACCTTTTCAGTATGTTGGTTCCATATCATAATTTTGATTCATATTTGTATGCATGATGCTTGAAGAGAATGTGGTGTAGTTTTATGTAGCTTCAGACTAACAATAAATAGTAATATTTCCCAATTTAATACAAATTCGTGAGATGTGATGAAAAACAATGAGGGTGAGTCAGTGCTTCCCAATACTAATAGTATTAAGGTGCAGTAGATGTTTTCCTTTTATTTTGTGTGGGTTAGTGGGGTGATGTGATTCTATACCCTTTTGTGACTATTTTGTTGTCATTTGTTGTCCTCCACCTGTCACATCCATGGATACATGTGCCCACATTATTGCATGGTGTCGACCTGGTTTGATATGGACATGAATGTGTTTTTTTGTTTGTGGTTCCCATGAGTGAATGCTTATAATAAGCATGAGAACCCTTGGTGATATCAATGGAATATGAGTTCTAGTGGAGAGATCAGTTTCATTCACATAGGCCTAGGATTTTCCTTTTCATGGATGAAAAGACATTAAGGAGGGATAATTTAGTGACTCGAGTTTTGACATGTATGAATTTGTAAGATTTCATAATTTTTTTTCAAGATAGGTGCTGAGTCAGTGTGGTATTCTAGGCATGAAGACCCTCAACATGGTGATACTAAAAATATTAAATATATTTTTTCAAATATGTGATGTTATTATGGCAATATGGAATAACATTATAGAGGAAGATTGGATCTAAATTCTAAATTCTGGGATCATGGTTGAGGATAGAATATAGTGTTTGCACTAGATGCAAGATAAAATTTTGTAGTGTTGATAGTTGGTCAGAGGTGAGTTGGTAGGGAATCAAGTGGTTAAATTGATAATTTAATTAAATTTAATTAATAAATTGACTAAAAAATCATCCTTTCCCATTGATTAAAATAACATAGGATATGGGATCCCATATCACAGCCCCATTGTATCAATATCGAATCGAGACCAAATAAATGTCCCGACTTGCTTCCGATCACCCTTTTTTGTAGAGATCATCATCAGATCAAGCAGTTGTATGATTCAGGCATTGTTTTACATATAAAGCTTTAGATTTCCTCCATCAAGGAAGGAATTTTTTAGTTTAATTCTGATACCATTGGATATGAATTGTTTTATGGTTTTAGGTATCTATTACAATTGTTAGAGATACCTTCTAGGTCAATCAATGATGTTTTTGGGAAATAAGGGAAAATTAAGTAACTAATAGATAAATTCATATTATAATTTCCATTTACATAGATTATATGCTATTGGAGATGTCATGTGTTATTTCCATTCTAGTAAGATGAGTTTTTTGGGCTATAGACTATGTATTGGTGTTACATGCCCTTTAGTGACCCCTTGTTATTCATCAATAGTGCATGATAAGGGTATCCATGTGGTATTACATGGTTGTGTAAAACTACATGTCCAAATTATATGGGCATGGGGTGTTGGATAGGGGAATGAGAAAATGAAATGTCCAAGTGGTTATTTTGTCTTGAAACACCATGTTCCTAGTGGTAAACTCGAAGTGTGAGGTATGGATGGTCGATCCATGTTGAGGAAGAACAAGTATGTGCCCTTGGTGAGGCAGGGCATGATGTACATGAGATATAAAAGATATGTATTCCAACATGGAAGTAAAATCCATGAAAAAGGGAAAATATCATGTGCAAGGGAGGGTTCAGACAATGTATGGTCCCTAGTGAATTCTATGTAGTTTCTTGAGATATTCTTGGTATCTTTCACCTTACACATAACCATCTCCTGTGCTTATATTTAGGCTTGTGAGTAGCATATCCTAATAAGTTTTCTACTTTTTATATGATCGTGGCCTCCACTGTGGAATACAAGATATGATGTGGCTTGGTTTGATTACGATGCTGTAATAGGGGTGCGTAACCTTAGGATATTATCAGGGTGGGTTATTGGGTTGAAATCATGTTCAATAACCTTCCCTATCCCTTTAAGATATTGGTCCCCTAGACACTTTTGGCTAATAGAGTGGTGCTACCCTATTGGATCAGGGCATAGGAACCCTTCCTGTGGTAGTGTTGTGATGTGAATTATGATAACAAAGATTCTCTTTTTTTGGCTCTTGGACGATAATGGATATTGGTGTGGTTCTTTGTGAGAGACATTGATACTAATACTACCCTCTGGCATTGAGGTGCAGGTTTCCCATACCTCTATACATTGGTAGAGAGAGGTCTACCCATGTCTTGGGTGTAGTTTTTGTAACGACCCAATGAATTTCAATGGAAATTCACTTCTTATATTTATTTCATAAAATAACATGAAAACACAACATAATTAACTACTAAGTGATAAATGACCATTAAACATAATTTTTTCAGTCCTATGTTTGGAATTTTGAAAATCCGACATACACAGTTGTGTTAAAGATGTTTTTTGGAGCCTAATGAAACAAAAATAATTTTTGGTGAATAGTAACGTACCCTTGGGAATAGTAACATACCCTTATGAATAGTAATATGACCCTTATTAATAGTAAATCATCCAACATAAGAGTAACATTACCTATGAATAATAAAATAAAATTTAGACATCTTAGAAAGTGGCAATTTGACCTTCGTAAACATTTTGGTATTTTGTACGTCATAAATAAATAATTAATTAATTTAAAAGAATAATTATTTCCCAAAAATTTATTCATAAATTATCGATTCAATGTATTATAGTTTTTATACAATTTTATAAGACCCTACGTAATTCTTGAAATCACTATAAAGTCAGTTTTAATTTTAAAATCTGATTCTTTAAGTAAATTATGATTTGAATTAAATATTATATTAATAATAATTTGAAATTTATTTTTGAAAATTGGACTTCATTTTTTATTTCAACATGTTGAAGAATGGTTGGGGTTAATTTCTGGGATTTTTTAGAAATACTTGAATTTTTTATGAATAGAAAAATCTGATAATTCACAATAAATTCTAAATAATGTATTAATAGAGTCATCGATGATGTTCTGCTAATGTAAGCCCACTTGGTTCGGGATTACATTATAAAATTTCTATTATTGGTCATTCAAGACTCACTATTCCTTTTCTTAGGTGAAATTAATAATCTAATGAATTTTATATTAAAGAAACACATCTCCCCTCCACTATAAAAGCCACCCTTCACACCCTCTTCTCCTCACACCTCTCAAGCTCCAAGCCAACTCTCAACACTACCCAAAAAGCTTCCCTAGCCCCTCCCCCACGTCCAATAGCATCTGGTATCATCAAAAGACCAAGTTTAGGCCCTTAAGGAGGTTCTCAAGAGGAAGATTCTTGAGTTAATTTCTCTCCCTATTCTCCTTTAATTTCCATTCAAATTCAAGTTCATTTCTTGATCTATCCCCACCTATCTTCATTAAAATTGTATTATAACTATAGTATTATACATATTCTGTAATTTTATGATTATAATGGTATCTTATATCATCCAACCCCATTTGCATCTTCCTTTTATTTTATTAAAGAGAACGTTGTTTGTGAGGTGTTAATTTATCAACTTTAAGAACGATATACTTTCTTCTTCCATTTATACCTTCAGATCGGGTCATGAAACCATTTTTATGGTGGAACCAGAATATTTTATATGTATTATGTTCTATTTAATGTTCATTAAATAACCTATGGTCATATTAATACATGATAAGTTAAAAAAAGTTCGTTGTGATCCAAAAACCGCCCAAATTGACCCAAATAACCATAATTTAATTCTTATCTAATGATTCATCCACATGGATCTAATTTGATTCATTATAAGATCATAAAAACTTATGAAATATCATTAATAACATGTAATATTAGTTCTGGATGTTTACCCATGTTCTACCCAAACATCAATTTAAGAATACAAGTGAACCACTCAAGAAAACCATAAAAACGAACATCCCCGAACAATGTTTTTAAACTCTATAAGTCATCAAAAAGAACCTAATATGACATAACGAAACCAGAATGAACCCTATTAATGGATAAAAGGTTCTGGAATTTCTAATTAATTAATATAATGTCATTATACCGGACATCAAAGAGAAGGAAGCATTCGGGTACAAGATAAGGGGAAATTCTCGAACCCAACTTTCATCCTTCGGGTTCTACCTCTTTCACTCCATTTTTGATATGGTCACTACTTAAAGATCATTTTTTCACAATTTTATTTCTTTTTCTTGGATATACATGTTTTCTAATGAAGATTATGTCAATCCAAATGTTTTCTAAAAGAACACTTCTCTTAAGAACTCAACTTTTACCCCTCATTCAAAGTTGATGGTTCTTAAATCAAGTATGTTGTTCCCTCTTTCTTTTGGAAACCCAATATTTATGAATGTGTTATTATGAGATGAAACCCATTACATTTCATGGGTTAGTTATGTTCATTTATGTTATATGTTCATTGTGGCATGCATGATAAATGACAATGTTATGATATGATGGGTGCGCCCGGAATTATATAACGCTCCAATGCATTGGGTAAAGTGATAAATCTCATGAGTAAATGTGAAATGATGTGTGAAAAATATTCTAGATTTGTTCACAAGTATTTGTGGTAGTTAACCACTAAGACATGATGTTTCATTTTTATGCATTTCCACATTTCATGTCTTTTATTTATGTTCCTCTCATGTTCATGATCTTTTGCCTATGTTATGATTATGCTCATCCAATGATATATTGTTTTTATCTATCCTCTTACTGGGTTTCTAGCTCACCCCTTTTTATTTATATCATCAGGTGGCTACATGTACTAAGAATAGAACAAGTGCCACATATAAGCTTGAGAAGAAGACATTAAATAAATGTTTATGGTTAATGATGTATTTGTTATGTATGGTCCTAGTTTGCCCAAGACACTAATTTTTCGGATCCTCTATGTGTAAAACTATTATGTTGTTTATCATTGAAATGATTTAATAATAAAGTAAGAAAATTCCAGGTCTATATAGTTGGTATCAGAGGAAAGGTTTAGTTAATTTGGGAGTTAGTATTAGTGAACCGTAGAGAAAACATCTAGTATGAGACTAAGTACAAATATGCACACAAGAATATTTACCTAGGGATCCCATATGTTATGTTTTTGGTATAAATTGTTTAAATGAATAAGTTATTCATGACTTGTTAACTTATGTTTTGTTCTAACCTTTTATATTTTAGAAAATGGTGGGAACTAGAAGAAATCAGGCCATCATCTCTTGCGAGGGCCAATGCAACGATTTCCCAAACAACATACCCAATGATTTGGGAGGTGGAGTTCAAAACTTCATGGCGATGATTACCCAATTATCTCAGGTTATGAATAATAACCATAATAATGGGGAACATTCCCCTTCACCAAAGATGGAGCAACACGCTATTGAATGTTTTATGTGGAAATGACCACCGACGTTTTGTGGATCTTCCGTTCCACTAGTTGCGGAACAGTGGGTCAACTCCATGGAGAAGAAATTTTATGTGCCTCACTGTTCTGAGATGGAGAAGGTTACTCTAGCTATTTATCATCTTAATGGAGAAGCTGATCAATGGTGGGATTTGATTAAGAACACCATGCCAAGGGCAGAAATTGAAGAGATGGAATGAGAAGACTTTGAGATAATGTTTCTTAATAAGTACTTCCCACGAACTCTTCGCACGAAGATGGAGAGAGAATTATTAGAGCTCAAGGAAAAATAAGGAGAATCTGTCACAACCTGAAGCGAATTTTACAAGGCTTGTACGGTATGCTTCTGGTTTTGTTATCAACAATGATAGATAAATTGATAGATTATTTAGTGGATTAAAAGAACAGCTTCAAAAGGCTCTTTCAATTCTAGGCTTTGGGAGTTATGAATAAGTTGTTCGGTGTGCTCTCAAAGTGGAGATAGAGTATGGAGAATGGTTCCATGGCTATGGGGATAAGAAAAGAAAGTTGGAGTTTCAAGATGGTGGATCTAATGATAAAGATGGGAAGAAAAATCAATGACCCACATGAAAAAAATGTGGGATGTTGAACAATGGGAACTACCTCAAAGGTTTGGGGAAATTCTTCAAGTGTGGGAAAGAAGGACACCATTCTCAAGAGTGTCGAAAAGACACAAAAAGGCAGGAGAATGTAGCTAATGAAAGGAGAGATCCACCCATGGTTCAATGCTACAACTGTAGGGAGTTAGGGCACTAGGCAAACCAGTGCACTAAACCTCGAGCCCTCGAGGGTAATTAGCATCACCAGCCACCAAAGCCAATGGAACAAGGGAAGGCTTATGCCATCACTACTACATAGGTGGATCATGATAATGAAGTCATACAAGGTACACATCCTATTCACTCAAGAATGGAAAAAGTCTTATTTGATTCTGGTTCTACGTATTCCTTTATATCATGTAAGTTTGGTAGAACTATAGAATTGAAGCCCCGAAAACTTGAAGTAGTTATATCTGTAAAAACACCAAGTGGTGCAATCATTGCAACCCAAGTGTTTGATTCTTCTCCTGATGATGTATGTGGAATGATTCTTCTGGAAAATCTCGTAATACTTCCCTTGGTGGAATTCGATGCTATAATGGGAATGGACTAGCTCTCGTTATATAGAGGGCATATCACCTGTCGGGAAAAGAAAATATCTTTTCATATTCCAAACCATCCCATGCTCATATACAAATGAAAGGAATATCATGAATCTCCTTTGAAAAATCCTTCAATGGTATGGGTGTTGATTCCCTATGAAGAAGAATACCTCACCCAAATGGTTGAGTCGAAGGAAAGTTCTAACCTTTAGGAAATTCCCATTGTGAGGGAATATAGTTATGTATTTCCCGAAGAGTTACCCAGAATTACCCCGGATCGTGAGGTAGTGTTCTCAATTAAACTCATACCCAGAGCTACTCCTATCTCAAAGTGCTCCTATAGGATGGATCCTATCGAACTGTAGGAGTTAAAGATGCAGCTGCAAGAGCATCTTGGGGTGCGCCAGTTCTCTTTGTAAAGAAGAAGGATGGAACTATGCGGCTGTGTATCGATTATCAGGAACTCAACAAGATCACTATAAAGAAGAAGTATCCTCTCCCTAGGATTGATGACTTGTTCTATCAGTTAAGAGGAGCTCAATACTTCTCAAAGGTGGATATTATTTCTGGATATCATCAGGTAAAGGTGAAGAAGGAAGATATTCAGAAGACTGCCTTCTGTACAATGTATGGGCACTATGAGTTTTTGGTGATGCCCTTTGGACTTACTAATTCCCCTGAAATCTTCATGTATTTGATGAATAGAGTCTTTAGACATTACCTCGAAGAATTTGTGGTAGTGTTTAAGGACGATATTCTCATCTACTCCAAGAGCAAGGAGGAACATGAAGAACATCTAAGACTTGTGTTGGCGACATTAAGAATGGAGAAGTTGTATTCCAAGTTCAAAAAGTGTGACTTTTGGATGAATCAAGTCACATTCTTGGGATATGTGATTACAAGTGAGGGAATTTCTGTGGATCCTTCAAAGAAAAAGGTGATTGAGGAATGGCCCAGACCCTCTAGTGTCACAAAAATCCATTGTTTTCTTGGATTAGGTGGGTACTACCGACATTTTTTTGAGAAACTTCTCACGATTGTCAAGACCACTATCTAAGCTAACAAGGAAAGGGGTAAATTATGTCTAGACGGAAGAATGTGAGGGAAGCTTCAAGGATCTAAAAAGAAGGCTGATCACTGCACCTGTACACACACTACTGAAATGTGGAGAATGTTTTGTGATATACAGTGATGCTTCAAAGAAAGGCTTGGGTTGTGAACTCATGAAAAATGATAATGTGATAGCCTATGCCTCACGACAGTTTAAGATTCATGAGCATAACTACCTGACACATGATATAGAGCTGGAAGCCATGATTTTTGCCTTGAAAATCTGGCGGCACAACCTTTATGGCGAGAAGTGTGACATATAAACCGACCACAAGAGCCTAAAGTATATATTCACTCAAAAGGAGCTCAACATGCGTCAAAGTAGATGGTTAGAGCTAATCAAGGATTACGATTGCTCTATTCAATATCATCTTAGAAAGGCGAACAAGTTTGCTGCTGCTCTAAGAAGAAAAGAACCTGCTACTCTATCCATGTTGCGGATTGAGAAAGACCATATATTCTTGGATATGAAAAGGATGGATTTGGAAATCATAAGGGCAGGGGATACATCCTACCTTTCCCAAATGATGGAGCAACAATCCATCCAATAGAAGATTAAGGAAGCACTAAGGGAGGATGTGGAGATACAAAATCGGGTGAATGTAGTAAAAGAAGGGAAGCTGCAAGAGATCCATATTGATGATGATGGTGTGATTCGGTTTGGAATGCGGTTTTGTGTGCCTTTATAACCTGGGATAAAGAAGGAGCTATTGGATAATTCCCATAGCTCAACTTTCTCTATCCATCCTAGGAGTACCAAGATGTACTGTGATCTCCAAGAACAGTTCTGGTCGGATAACATGATGAAAGAGATCGCAGAATATATATCAGGTTTCTTAATATGTCAGCAAGTTAAAGCTGAGCGGCAAAAGACTAAAGGTATGTTGCAGCCATTGCCTATACCCATGTAAAAATGGGAAACATTACTATGGAATTTGTCACAGGTCTCCCGAAGACGTCAAAGGGAAATAATACGATATTGGTTGTGGTTGACCAACTCACCAAGACTTCCCATTTTATCGCTATTCGGGAAGACCTCTCGCTTGAAAAACTTGATAAGATATATTTAAAGGAAGTGGTGAGACTGCACGGTGCTCCACTATCAATTGTCTCTGACCATTATCCAAGGTTCCCATCTAAGTTCTAGATAATCCTTCAACATTCTTTGAGTACTGAATTAAATTTCAGCACGACCTATCACCCCAAAATCGATGGCTAGTTTGAAAGGACTATTCAGACTCTTAAAGATATGCTAAGAGCCGTCTCTATTGAATTCAAAGGTGGTTGGGATCAGCATCTCCCATTGGTTGAGTTCTCATATAACAATAGCTTCCACTCGAGTATTCATATGGCTCCGTATGAAGATCTTTATTGGAAGCGATGTAGAACTCCAACCTGTTGGGATGAAGTTGGAGAAAAAAAGCTGCTTGGACCAGATCCTATGTAAGAGATGATAGAAAAGGTTCAAGTCATCCAAAAACACATCAATGTTGCTCGAAGTCAAGAAAAAGGACTATGCTGACAATCATCGAAGGGACTTGGAGTTCGATATTGGAGATAAAGTCTTCCTTCGAATATCTCCATGGAAGAGAGTCATGCGATTCGGGAAGAAAGGGAAGCTAAGCCCAAGGTATATTGACCCCCTTGAGATCCTTGGCCGTATAGGTGCAGTGTCCTATCTTCTTGGACTTCCACCAAATATGGAATAAGTTCATGATGTGTTTCATGTGTAACTACTGTGGAATTATATACCAGGCCCCTCACATGTACTAAACTCAGAGGTGGTGTAGCTGGAATATGATATCTCCTATGAGGAGCAGCCAGTAAAGATTCTAGATTGGAGAGATATGGTTCTACGCAATAAGACAACCCATCTTTTCAAAGTGTTGTGGAGGAACCATAAGTTTGAAAAATAATCCTGGGAACCAGAAGAGGCAATGAGGGAGAAGTACCCTCACCTCTTTGTGTAAAGTGAAATTTTGATGGTGAAATTTCTTAAGGGGGGAAGAATGTAATGACCCAAAGTTTTTCATTGGACGTTCCCTTCTTATATTTATGTCATAAAATAACATGGAAACACAACATAATGAACTTCTAAGTGATAAGTGAGCTTTCAACAGAAGTTTGTCACTCTGATGTTTGTAATTTTGAAAATTTAACATACACAGTTGTGTTGAAGATGTTTTTTGGAGTCTAATGAAACAAAAATAATTTTTTGTGAATAGTAACCCACCCGTAGGAATAGTAACATACTCTTATTAATCATAATATGACCGTTATGAATAGTAAATCATCCAACATAAGAGTAAAATTACCTATGATTAATAAAAGAAAATTTAGATATCTTAGAAAGTGACAATTTGACCTTGGTCAACGTTTTGGTATTTTGTAAGTCATAAATAATTAATTATAATTAATTAATAAATTTAAAAGAATATTTATTTCCCTAAAATTTATTCATAAATTATTCAATCAATGTCTTATAGTTTTTATATAATTTTATAAGACCCTACGTAATTCTTGAAAGCATTATAAAGTCAGTTTTAATTTTAAAAACTGTTTTTTAAGTAAATTATCATTTTAATGAAATATTATATTAATAATAATTAGAAATTTCTTTTTGAAAAATGGACTTCATTTTTGGATTCTACACGTTGAAAAATGTTTCTGGTAAATTTTTTGGATTTTTTAGAAATACTTGAATTTTTTATGAGTAGTAGAATCCAATAATTTACAATAAATGCTAAATAATGTATTAATTGAGTCATCGATGATGTTCTGATGATGTAAGCCCACTTGGATCGGGATTAAATTATAAAATTACTATTATTGGTCATTCAAGACTCTCTATTCCTTGTCTTAGGTGAAATTAATAAACTAATGAATTTTATATTAAGGAAACCCATCTCCCCTCCACTATAAAAGCCACCCTTCACACCCTCTTCTCCTCACACCTCTCAAGCTCCAACCCTCCTATCAACTCTTACCAAACACCTTCCCTATCCCCTCCCCAACGTCCAAGAGTCACTGGTCTCATCAGAAGACCAATATTAGGCCCTTAAGGAGGTTCTCAAGAGGAAGATTCTAGAGGTAATTCCTCTCCCTCTTCTCGTTTAATTCCATTCAAATTGGAGTTCATTTCTTGATATCTCCCCAACTATATTCATTAAAATTGTATTATAACTCCTGTATTATACATATTCTGTAATTTTATTATTCTAATGGTATCTTATATCATCCAACCCCCTTTCCCTCTTCCTTTTATTTTATTAAAGAGAACGTTGTTCGTGAGGTGTTAATTTATCACCTTCAGGAACGACATATTTTATTCTTCCATTTATACCTTCAGATCTGGTCATGAAACCATTTTTATGGTGGAACCAGAATATGTTATATGTATTATGTTCTATTTAAAGTTCTGGAAATAACCTATGGCCATATTACTAAGTGATAAGTTAAAACTAGTTTGTTGTGATCCAAAAACCGCAAAAATTTTCCCAAATAACCATCCTTTAATTCTTATCTAATGATTCATCCACATGGATATAATTTGATTCATTATAAGATCATCTAAACTCCTAAAATATCATTAATAATATGTAATATCAGTTCTGGATGTTTACCCATGTTCTACCCGAACTTCAATTTAAGAATACAAGTGAACCACTCAAGAAAACCATAAAAAAGAACATCCCCGAACAATGTTTTTAAACTATATAAGTCATCCAAAGGATCATAATATGACATAATGAAACCAGAGTGAACCCTATTAATGTATAAAAGGTTTTTTAATTTCTAATTAATTAATATAATGTCATTATACAGGACATTAATGAGAAGGAAGCATTCGGGTACAAGGTAAGGGGAAATTCTCGAACCCAACTTTCATCCTTCGGGTTCTACCTCTTTCACTCCATTTTTGATATGGTCACTCCTTAAATATCATTTTTTCATCATTTTATTTTCTTTTCTTTGATATATATGTTTTATAATGATGTTTATGTCAATCCAAATGTTTTCCAAAAGAACTTTTCTCTTATGGACTCAACTTTTACCCCCCATTCAAAGTTGATGGTTCTTGTATCAAGTATGGTGTTCCCTCTTTATTTTGGGAACCAAAGTTTATGAATATGTTCTTATGAGATGAAACCCATTCCTTTTCATGGGTTAGTTATGTTCATTTATGTTATATGTTCATTGTGGCATGCATTATAAATGATAATGTTATGATGAGATGGGTGCGCCCAGAATTATATAGCGCTCCAATGCATTGGGTAAAGTGATGAATCTCATGAGTAAATGTCAAATGATGTGTGCAAAAGATGCTAGCTTGGTTCAAAATTATGTGTGGTAGTTAAACACTAATACATGATGTTTCATTTTTATGCATTTCTACATTTAAAGTCTTTTATTTATGCTCCTCTCATGTTCATGATCTTTTGCCTATGTTATGATTATGCTCACCCCATGATATATTGTTTTTATCTATCCTCTTACTGGAATTATAGCTCACCCCTTTTGATGTATATCCTCTGGTGGATACATGTACTAAGAAGAGGACAAGTTCCACTTATAATCTAGGGAAAAATAAATTAAATAAATGTTTATGGTTGATGATGTATTTGTTATATATGGTCTTAGTTTGCCTAAGACACTAAACCTTTGGATCCTCTATGTGTAATACTATTATGTTGTTTATCATTGAAATGATGTAATAGTAAAGTAAGAAATGTCCGGGTCACTATAGTTGATATCAGAGGTAAGGTTTAGTTAATTTGGGAATTAGAATTAGTGAACCCTAGATAAAACCTCTAGCACGAGTTTAAGTACAAATATGCACACAAGAATATTTACCTAGGGAACCCATATGTTATGTTTTTGGTATAAATTGTTTAAATGAATATGTTATTCATGAGTTGTTTACTTATGTTTTCTTCTAACATTTTCTATTTTAGAAAATGGTGGGAACGAGGAGAAATCAGGCCAACAACTCCTGCAGTGGACAATGCAACGATTGCCTAAGCAACATCCCCAATGATTTGGGAGGTGGAGTTAAAAACATCATGGCGATGATTACCCTATTATCTCAGGTTATGAATAATAACCATAATAATGGGGAACATCCTCCTTCACCAAAGAGGGAGAAACTCACTATTGAATGTTTTATGCGGCAACGACCACCGATGTTTTGTGGATCTTTCGATCCACTAGTTGCGGAACAGTGGGTAAAATCCATGGAGAAGATCTTTTCTGTGCTTCACTATTTTGAGATGGAGAAGGTTACTCTAGCTATTTATCATCTTGATAGAGAAGCTGATCAATGGTGGGCTTTGATTAAGAACACCAATCCAAGGAAATAAATTGAAGAGATGGAATGGGAAAAATTTGAGATAATTTTTCTTAACAAGTATTTCCCACAAACTATTCACACGAAGATGGAGAGAGAATTCATAGAGCTCAGGAAAAAACAAGGAGAATCTGTCAAAACCTATGAAGCGAATTTCCCAAGGCTTGTAAGGCATTCTTTTGGTTTTTTTATCAACAATGATATCAAAATTGATAGATTCTTTAGTGGATTAAAACCACTCCTTCTAAAGGCTCTTGCAATTCGAGACTTTGGGAGTTATGAAGAAGTTATTCGATGTGCTCTCAAAGTGGAGACGGGGTTTGGAGAATGGACCCATGGATAAGGGGATAATAAAAGAAAGAGAGAGTTTCAAGCTGGTGGATCTATTGATAAATGTGGGAAGAAAAATCAACGACCCACATGCCAAAAATGTGATAAGTTGCACCATGGGAACTGCCTCAAAGGGATAGGGAAATGCTTCAAGTGTGGGAAAGAAGGACACCATGTTCAAGAGTGGCGAAAAGACACAAAAATGAAGGAGAATGTAGCCAATGAAAGGAGAGAACCACCCATGGTTCAATGATACATCTGTAGGGAGCTTGGGCACTATGAAAACCTGTGCACTAAACCTTGAGTCCTCGAGGGTAATTAGCGTCAACAGCCACAAAAGCCAAAGGAACAAGGGAAGGATTATGCCATCACTACTGTGGAGGTGGAGCATGATAATGAAGTCATACAATGTACACTTCCTATTCACTCAAGAATGGAAAAATTCTTATTTGATTCTTGTTCAACGCATTCCGTTATATCTTGCATGTTTTCTAGAACTATAGAATCGAAGCCCCAAAACCTTGAAGTAGAGATATCTGTAAAAACACCAAGTGGTGCAATCATTTCAACCCAAGTGTTTGACTCTTCTCCTATTGACGTATGTGGGAAGATCCTTCTGGAAAATCTCGTAATACTTCCCTTGGTGGAATTCGACGCTATAATGGGAATGGACTAGCTCTTATTATATAGAGCGCATATCAATTGTCGGGAAAAGAAAATATCATTTCATATTCCAAACAATCCCATGATCCTATTCAGATTCAAGGAAGATGATAAATCTCATTTGAAAAATCCTTCAATGGTATGGGTGTTGATTCCCTATGAAGAAGAATACCTCGCCCAAATGGTTTTGTCGAAGGAAAGTTCCAACCTTAGGGAAATGCCCATTGTGAGGGAATATGGTGATGTATTTCCTAATGAGTTACCCGGAATTCCCCCGGATCGTGAGGTAGAGTTATCAATTAAACTCATACTCGGATCTAATCCTATCTCAAAGTGCCCATATAGGATGGCTCCTATTGAACTGGAGGAGTTAAAGAAGCAGTTGCAAGAGCATCTAGACAAAGGGATCATACGCCCCAGTGCATCACCTTGGGGTGCGCCCATGCTCTTTGTGAAGAAGAAGGATGGAACCATGCAGCTGTGTATCGATTATCGGGAACTCAACAAGATCACTATAAAGAAAAAGTATCCTCTCCCAAGGATTGATGACTTGTTTGATCAGTTAAGAGGAGCTCAATACTTCTCAAAGGTGGATATTCATTCTGGATATCATCAGGTAAAGGTGAATAAGGAAGATATTCTGAAGACTGCCTTCTGTACAAGGTATGGGCACTATGAGTTTTTGGTGATGCTCTTTAGACTTACTAATGCCCCTGCAATCTTCATGGATTTTATGAATAGAGTCTTTAGACATTACCTCGAAATATTTGTGGTAGTGTTTATTGACGATATTCTCATCTACTCCAAGATCAAGGAGGAACATGAAGAACATATATGACTTTTGTTGGTGACACTAAGAAAGGATAAGTTGTACGCCATGTTCAGCAAGTGTGACTTTTGGATGAATCAATTCATGTTCTTGTGACATGTGATTACAAGTGAGGGAATTTATGTGGATCCTTCAAAGACAAAGGTGATTGTGGATTGGCCGAGGCCCTCTAGTGTCACAGAAATCCGTAGTTTTCTTGGATTAGCTGGGTACTACCGACGTTTTGTGAGAAACTTCTCACGATTGTCAAGCCCACTAACTAAGTTAACAAGGAAATGGGTAAAGTATGTCTGGATAGAAGAATGTGAGGGAATCTTCAAGGAGCTGAAAAGAAGGCTGATCACTGCACCTGTACTCACACTCCCGAAAAGTGGAGAAAGTTTTTGTGAAATACAGTGATACTTCAAAGAAAGGCCAGGGTTGCGTACTCCTGCAAAATGATAATGTGATAGCCTACGCCTCACGATAGTTGAAGATCTATGAGCAGAACTACCAAACGCATGATCTAGAGCTGGTAGTCGTGATTTTTTGCCTTGAAAATATGGCAGCACTACCTTTATGGTGAGAAGTGTTGCATATACACCGACCAAAAGAGCCTAAAGTATATATTCACACAAAAGGAGCTCATCATGCATCAAAGGAGATGGTTATATCTAATCAAGGATTATGATTTCTCTATTCACTATCATCCTGGAAAGGTAAACAAGTTAGCTGATGCTATAAGTAGAAAAGAACATGCTACTCTATCCATGTTGCGGATTGAGAAAGACCATATCTTCTTGGATATGCAATGGATGGATTTGGAAATTATAAGGGCAGGGGATACATCCTACATTGCCCAAATGATGGCACAACCATCCATCCAAGAGATGATTAAGGAAGCACAAAGGGATGATGTGGAGATACAAAAGAGGGTGAATGCAGTAATGGAAGGGAAGATGCAAGAGATCCATATCGATGATGATGGTTTTATTAGGTTTGGAATGCAGCATTGTGTGCCTTCATCACCGAGGATAAATAAGGAGCTATTGGATAATTTACAACGCTTAACTTTCTCTATCCATCCTGGGAGTACCAAGATGTACCGTGATCTCCATGAACACTTCTGGTGGGATAACCTGAAGAAGAAGATTGCAGAATATATATCAAGGTGCTTGGTATGTCAGCAAGTTAAAGTTGAGCGATAAACGTACAAAGGTATGATTCAGCCATTGCCTATACCAATGTGGAAATGTGAAAATATTACTATGGACTTTGTCACAGGTCTCCCAAAGACATCAAAGGGAAATAAAGCGATATGTGTTGTGGTTGACCGACTCACCATGAATTCCCATTTTATCGCTATTCGGGAAGACCTCTCGCTTGAAAAACTTGTAAAGATATATGTGAACGAAGAGGTGAGAATACACGGTGTTCCACCATCAATTGTCTCTGACCGTGATCCAAGGTTCACAACTATGTTCTGGAGGAGCCTTCAACATGCTTTGAGTACTGAATTAAATTTCAGCACGACCTATCGCCCCAAAACCGATGGCCAGTCTGAAAGGACTATTCAGACGCTTGACGATATACTAAGAGCCTACTCTCTTGAATTCAAAGGTGGTTGGGATCAGTGTCTCCCATTGGTTGACTTCGCATACAACAATAGCTTCCACTCGAGTATTCAGATGGCTCCATATGAAGCTCTTTATGGGAAGCGATGTAGAACTACAACCTATTGGGATGAAGTTGGAGAAAGAATGCTGCTTGGACCCGATCTTGTTCAAGAGATGACAGAGAATGTCCAAGTCATCCAGAAACACATAAAAGTTGCTCAAACTCGGCAAAAGAGCTATAATGAAAATCGTCGAAGGGACTTGGAGTTTGAAGTTGGAGGTAAAGTCTTCCTTCGAATATCTCTATTGAAGAGAGTCATTCGATTCGGGAAGAAAGGGAAACTAAGACCAAGGTATATTGGCCCCTTTGAGATCCTTGACCGTATAGGATCAATGACCTATCATCTTGCACTTACACCAAATATGGCACAAGTTCATGATTTGTTTCATGTATCACTATTGAGGAAGTACATACCAGAACCCTCACTTGTACTAAACTCAGAGGTGGTGCAGCTAGAAGATGATATCTCCAATGAAGAGTAGCGAGTAATGATTATGGATCAGAGAGATAAGGTTCTACGTAACAACACAACCCATCTTGTCAAAGTTTTGTGGAGGAACCATAAGTTTGAAGAAGCAACTTGGGAACTATAAAAGGCAATGAGGGAGAAGTACCCTCACCTGTTTATGTAAATTGAAATTTCGGGGGTGAAATTTCTTAAGGGGTGAAGAATGTAACGACCCAATGTTTTTCAATGGAAATTACCTTTTTATATTTATGTTATAAAATAACATGAAAACACAACATAATGAACTTCTAAGTGATAAGTGACCTTTAAACATAAGTTTTCACTCTTATTTTTGGAATTTTGAAAATCCAACATACACAGTTGGGTTGGGGATGGTTTTTGGAGTCTAATGAAACAAAATTATTTTTAGTGAATAGTAATGTACCCTTAGGAATAGTAACATACTCTTATGAATAGTAATATGACCCTTATGAATAGTAAATCATCCAACATAAGAGTAACATTACTTATGAATAATAAAATAAAATCTAGACATCATAGAAAGTGACAATTTGACCTTGGTAAATGTTTGGGTATGTTGTAAGTCATAAATAATTAATTATAATTAATTAATTAATTTAAAAGAATATATATTTCTCTAAAATTTATTCATAAATTATTTAATCAATTTCTTATAGTTTTTATATAATTTTATAAGACCCTACGTAATTCTTGAAAGCACTATAAAGTCAGTTTTAATTTTAAAAAATGTTTTTAAAGTAAATTGTGATTTGAATTAAATATTAAATTAATAATAATTAGAACTTATTTTTGAAAAATGTACTTCATTTTTTGATTCTACATATCAAAAAATGGTTGCGGTAAATTTTTGGGATTTTTCTGAAATACTTGAATTGGTGATGAATAGTAGAATCCGATAATTCATAATAAATTCTAAATAATATATTAATTTCGCCATCAATGATGTTCTGCTGATGTAATCCCACTTGGTTCAGGATTACATTATAGAATTACTATTCTTGGTCTTTCAATACTCACTATTCCTTGTCTTAGGTGAAATTAATAAACTAATGAATTTTATATTAAGGAAACCCCTCTCCCCTCCACTATAAAAGCCACCCTTCACACCCTCCTCTCCCCACACCTCTCAAGTTCCAATCCTTCTCTCAACTCTACCCAAAAACCTTCCCTAGCCCCTCCCCCACGTCCAAAAGCGGATGGTATCATAAAAAGACCAATATTAGGCCCTTAAGGAGGTTCTCAAGAGGAATATTCTAGAAGTAATTCCTCTCCCTCTTCTCCTTTACTTTCCTTTCAAATTCAAGATCATTTCTTGATCTCTACCCACCTATCTTCATTCAAATTGTATTATAACTACAGTATTATAAATATTCTGTAATTTTATGATTCTAATGGGATCTTATATCATCAAACCCCCTTTACCTCTTCCTTTTATTTTATTAAAGAGAACGTTGTTCGAGAGGTGTTAATTTATCACCTTCAAGAATGACATACTTTCTTCTTCAATTTATACTAACATATCTGGTCATGAAACCATTTTTATGGTGGAACCAGAATATGTTATATTTATTATGTTCTATTTAATGTTCTGGAAATAACCTATGGACATATTACTAAGTGATAAGTTAAAACAAGTTCGTTGTGATCCAAAAACCGCCCAAATTAACCCATATTACCATCATTTAATTCTTATCTAATGATTCATCCTCATGGATCTAATTTGATTCAATATAAGATCATACAAACTCTTAAAATATAATTAATAACATGTAATATCGGTTCTTCATGTTTACCCATGTTCTACCCAAACTTGAATTTAAGGATACAAGTGAACCACTCAAGAAAACCATAAAAACGAATATCCCCAAACAATGTTTTCAAACTCTATAAGTCATCCAAAGGAACATAATATGATATAATGAAACCAAAATGAACCCTATTAATGAATAAAAGGTTCTTTAATATATTATTCATGAATATAATGTCATTATACAGGACATTAAAGAGAAGTAATCATTCGGGTACAAGGTAAGGGGAACTTCTCGAACCCAACTTTCATCCTTTGGGTTCTACCTCATTCACTCTAAATTTGATATAGTCACTCCTTAAAGATCATTTTTTCATAATTGTCTTTGCTTTTCTTGGATATACATTTTTTCCAATGAAGTTTATGTCAATCCAAATTCTTTCCAATGGAACTCTTCTCTTAAGAACTCAACTTTTACCCCTCATTCAAAGTTGATGGTTCTAGTATCAAGTATGTTGTTCCCTATTTCTTTTGGGAACCCAATGTTTATGAATCTGTTCTTATGAGATGAAACCCATTCGTTTTTATGGGTAGGTTATGTTCATTTATGTTATATGTTCATTGTGGAAAGTATGATAAATGATAATGTTATGATGTGATGGGTGCGCCAAGAATTATATAGTGCTCCAATGCATTGGGTAAAGTGATGAATCACGTGAGTAAATGTGAAATGATGTGTGAAAAAGATGCTATCTTGGTTTACAAGTATGTGTGGTAGTAACCACTAAGACATGATAGTTCATTTTTATGCATTTACACCTTTCAAGTCTTTTATTTATGTTCCTCTCATGTTCATGATCTTTTGCCTATGTTATGATTTTGCTCAGTCCATGATATATTGTGTTTATCTATCCTCTTACTGGGCTTCTAGCTCACACCTTTTGATGTATATCCTCTGGTGGCTACATGTACTATGGAGAGGACAAGTTCCACTTAGAAGCTAGAGAAAAATAAATTAAATAAATGTTTATGGTTGATTGTTTATTTGTTATGTATGGTCCTAGTTTTCCCAAGACACTAAACCTTTGGATCCTCTATGTGTAATACTATTATGTTGTTTATCTTTGAAATGATGTAATAGTAAAGTAAGAAAAGTCCGGGTCTCTATTGTTTCTCTACCCATTTGGTAGTTGTTTTAGGGATTTACTCCCTTGTTGGACTGGGGAATTTTTTTTGTAGTATTTATCTCTTTAATAGAGAGAGTTCTCCCCTATAATTCCATTGTGTGGGACCTCCAAACTAGTTTTTCAGATAGATTAGGTACACCTCTTTTGGACAAAGGTGAGGGTCCTCTCTCTATGGAGTCAGTACTACCATACTATTTGAGGGTTTTGGTCTTCCACTCAAGACATATAGATAGAGTGGGTACTCCCCTATAGGTAAGGGTGTGGGTCCCCTATCCATGGATTCATAACAATCCTATCTTTCTAGGTTGTAGGTCCTCCATTCGTGTTATTATAGAAGATTTAGTTCTCCCTATTCATACTAGGGAGTTTTCCCTCTATCATGGGGTCGGTACTCCCCTAATGTGTTAGGGTGAGGTTCTCCCATAGTTAGAATGCTGGTAGAGTGTTAATCCACTATCGTACTACAGTGTGGTCCTCTGGCCATAGATTGGTACTCCCCAATTGTACGACATTGTAGGTCCTTAATCCACATAGTTATACTCCCCTATCATATCAGGGTGTGAGTCATCTAAGTACTAATTGGTAGTCATCAGTTAGACCAAGGTGCAGGTCCCCTATCTACAATGTTGTACTCTTTTTTGGTATTAGGGTGTGGTTTCTATGTACTTTTAATGGTTCTCCACTATCATACTAGGGTGTGGGTCCCCATCTAAGGAGAAGTACACTTCTGTCTTCGAGTAGCTATGGGGTGTGGATCCTCCAATGGAGTAAGAGCTTCCTTAGTTTGGGAGCCCGTTTACAAGTACTGAGACACTACACGTGTTACACATGATAATTAGTTATGATTTAGTTTTTCATGGATGTAATAAGGTGTGTTATACTCTATAAAGGAACAAAAAAGGGTTTACAGTATGGTTAGGTGATAGTAGGACTTCGACTATAGAAAAGTGGTGAGGTGTCAGTCTCTCCATTATATTCCACAAGAGAGGATGCATGTAGTGAATATTAAGGATAAATGATCCATACACTATGTGTAGTGTTGAGGGGTAGGACTATTAAATTGGATTTTAATGATTAGTGAATGGGACATGATAGTTATGATAGGACCTCTAGTACTTTGGAAATAGAGTGTGACCTAGTTAGTTATTCCCGATGGAGCACATTCTCTCTGACATACCATCAAGAATTGTAGAGTTGTTACTAAAGGAATGTATCTCTCAAACAGGTTCCATATGGGATGGTTGATCTCATGGAATGTGTTCTCCTAGATGTTTGTTAACTGTAGATCCTAAATTTAAATTCTATCACTTACGACGAGTTTAGAACCTCATGAGATGTAGAGTCTAAGAAGATATTATCTAGGTTGATTCTAGTGGTCCTGAAAATGTTCTCACACACATTTTTTTGACACCCATGTATACTGAGATGACTAGTCATGCATAGATGAGGATGGTTGGAGATGGTGTTTCTCTCTCATTGGGGTTTTCACTGGCTTGGATGAGGGGACTGTTACCCTTTATTTTCTCCCTATTATTGTGTGTTTCAGGGTTATTAATGATTGTTGATATACTAAACTCTACATAAGATTTTACTGCACATGTTTTGTAATGTTCACACCATATGAAAACCAATGATGTCCTTGGAGGATTGGAAATAGGTGGAGTTTACTGGAATTGATCAACCCAGGTGTGTACTGAAGCTTGGACATGGATCTTTCTAGCACATATATTTTACTATGATACCCTCCTTCAGAGAATTTTGGAAACTTTTACATTTTCAGTGGTTGTGTGTTGGTTCCTTTTATTATTTTAGTACTTATGTTGTACTCTGGTTTTCGATAGATGTATGCATACATTTTATCTTTCATATTTTTAAATCTCTACACTCTTGTTTGGAGGTGTTTGTTGGTGAGTTAGTATAGTTACATTAGAAAAAAAATCCTCCCATCTACATGATATTCCTTCTAGGAACAAGTTACCATCCCCTCGCCTATTGGAGTCAGGCTTGGGGAGTTTCATCCCAATCCCCATTGGTTAGGGTCAAGACAGTGCCACTATTTTGACAAGAGTGAAGTGAATTTATCGTGCTTGAACATCTTGTGAGTAAAATATGGTGTATTTAAGAAAATCACAATACCTTCAAACCTTAATCCTTTTTATGTTAGGCATAAATTTTGACCTCATGAGACGTTATAGTATTGGGGTAAAATATTAATTCCATAGTTAACAAATATTAGAAAATAAAATCCTCTAGAAAAGCATCAATGTCGAAAAAGATATATAATGATCTGGAATGACCTCCATCAAACTCATGTGTCTATATTCCATTGTCAACTACATCCATCATATATAAGAATTAATTTTCATATTTTCCCTATTTATTACACAAACTGTGACCATGAGACAAAATGTAATCTAATCCCATATAACCTCTATATACATCATCAATTATCCATATATAAAAATATTAAGTAGATGAATATGTCTTAATATATTCATTATTATAGATGATCACATAATATTCCTACAAACCTATATATAATAATATCATATGTTTTTTCTAGTTATTTCTATACACTTTCATAGTCTACCTAAACTGAGGTCCTAGAAGTCAGTCTCATCATTTGATAGGGAAAACCCTGACCTTATTAAGATCCATCAATGACATGATCAACCCCATACATTCCCATACCACATTTATTGGAGCCGCTTGAATTGTGTTAGTAGGGAATCAATGTATGAATGTTCTCATGATAGGTATCTCTCTAACCTTAGGTATCAGGGACACTAAAAACGAGAAATACATCCTTGTATGCTAATAAAAAAGTGTATGGCATTAAATGTGGAATATACTGAGTGGGTTATATGATAATCATAATCCATTTGTTTCCTAAATAGCATATTCCATATTATTATAGAAAAATAAAATCCATAAAAACCTCAATATTTCATCAAAACATATAATTATCAATGATTGAAATTAGTTTCTAATAACTCAAAATCACACTTTTAAAGGTTTATTATCATTTCAATTTATGATATATATATATACACACACACACATACATACATATACAACCCTAATGATAGAATGATAATGTGGAGAATTACATTTATAATACAATTATACATTTTATAACTTTAAAATTAATTTATCACGCGTAACAAAACTATACATAAGATATTATATAATATATCAAACATGATTGACTAATATAACATCCTTATGCTTGATACACTTTTATGGATTTAGGTAATATCATTATATATATGAATATATATAATTCCTATCAAATCACTATTTGAATAATAATTAAATCATACCTATAAAATCATTATTGAGTAACATTTATAAAATATTCCTATTTGAATAATTGTGAAATTTATGAATCATATTTCCAATGTTCAACTCCTTAAACATTTTAGAATTATTTCAGTTCACAACATTTACTATTACGATATTAATAAATTTATTTTCTTCTTAAAACTATTTTTTAGTCTGTAATAAAAATTATTATAATTTTTTCAATCAATCAATTTCCTTGAAATCTTTAGAGCTACCAATTCAAATATTCTCAAAACTTCTTTAACATCATACCCAAAATATTTTATGATATCACATGACTTGAATAAATTTTATTTTCTATGTTTTAACACCTTTATATATTTACATACCCCAATTAGAATTTTATGAATATTATTCTCACAAAAATATCATTATATGATTTAAAAAATCAATTTGGTTTGGAAATAACACTTATTTACTCATAAGATGAATATTTAATAGTCAACCCTATGTATCCATGGTATTCGATGTGTTTGAAGAATTATTTTTTAGAAAAATATTTTATTATTTAATATATTTCACTGATAGTTGTGTGATAAAATTATATAAATTTTTATTGAAATCTTATATTAACACATTTATCATATATAACGTTTTTATTACTATTTTCACATTTTGAAACAGGTGGCAGAATCTAATAGACCATTAACAATTTTTATGAATCCATCGTCTAATATTTCTAATTACATCACCTTTTCAATAAGAAACTTGTTCTATCCATAAATTCTTTTAAAATGAAGACAAATATTTTATATATAACCATCTAAAACTGATACATTCCTTTACCATCAATCATTTTGTATAACTACCCTTTCTTCATCACTTGAAGGAAAAATATACGAACCATTAATTCCAACCATGATTTTAAAATTATGTATATTTAAAGTAGTTTAGAATTATAAATTTTAGAACTTATACCCACAAAATCATAATAATTGATTTCTATAAAATTGATATATGAATTATAAATTCCTTGAACATTCTAATTTTCATCAAGTACTTTGAATAATTATATACTATGAAATCCTTACTCTTGAAACCAAATTTTTATTTTAATTAACATCTCTATGGACTTGAAGTACCATTATTAGACTCCAATTTTTTTTTTTGTTATTCATATTTGAACTTTTACAAACTTTTACTCTTTAAAAAATACTACATTATAGATTCCATATTAACAGCTCATTTTTCCTCTATGTAATATGAATATTTGTAAAAATTTATAAAAATTGTAAATATTTTCAGATCATTTACATCAAGATCATTGAGATAAATTATTAATCCTAACAATAATTAATTAATCCTAGAGTGAATCATTATATGATTCTTATAAGAATATATATTCACAACTATAATAATAATTAGTTAATCAGAAGGAGGAATTTTTTTTTGCGATCATAAAATTAGTACTTGTTTTATGGAAGAAGTCCAAGAGTTTTTTAGTTTCATATTTTATTTTACTATATTTATTTCAATGTAATATTTGATAATAGTGATCTCATTTCTCTACAATAAATGTTTTTAAAAGTTTGAACCATGTTTAATGATCTTTTAACATGAAATTTTGTTAATCTTTATTCCACTAAAATGAATATTCCTACATAATTCCATGTAGTGGGATGAGATAGATAATTTATAAATAAATGGGTCTGGTCTAGATGTTCTCTCATTACTTATTTATTTTTCTTGTCCATTATGCCAATCATATCAAATGTGAAAATATGACTATTGAGAAGATAATTCATTACCATGTCCATTATTTGGGTAAACTAAACACCATATGTATAGTATCTAAATATTAGGTTTTCCAAAATATGGGTAACCTAAAACTCAAAGAAATGTTATGTTACCAATATCTTAGGATTATCTATTTCACAATGCCTAAAATTAGATAATCATGGGACACCCTACATTGAAAGAACCTACTCAATCGAATGATTGAGTTCATGGCATGATTTTTCATTAGAATATATAAAAAATATTGTATTTATTTAATTGGATTTAATCTCATCATTATATATTTTGTATTCCCTTGACATTAATTCATACATCAAATAATTAAGTTTATTTTCAGATTACATCCAAAAAACAATATGTCTTAACCGTGTTAATGAGTAACTCATTACAAAAATCATATATTGTGTTACTAAAATATATTAAAATATATCTATATTCATAATAATTAAAAAAATAAAATGGATAAGGTTTTTCCATTTCCTTTAATGTCACAAAATCCTATGAAATAAATAATTCTCATTTGATTATGACAGGAGCCATTAATATCTAACCCTTAATGTTTGTAGACATGGAATTTTCCTTTAGATAGTGATCTTTCTAAACCAAAGTCCTTATACACCATGATACATTACTTAGGATAATCTTTAATCTTATAACTATTCCAAGACCTAAATTTTTTGAATCAAAATTAACATCATAATTAAAGCACACAACCTAGTTCAAGCCAATGACATTGTAGAAGGAAACTAAATAAATTATCATACCTTGTTTACAACCCCTTATATGAATGTAAAAAAACATAGATGTACTTTAACAACTTTAAATTAAATAAATTAAAACAAAATTCATTACATAAGAAATATAATCTTGCATAGAGTAAGGAATATAATAAATAAATGAGAAATTACAATATGTAATCAAGAGATAAAAACTTAAGATCAATTCATAAGTATTTCAATTATAATTTTCTTTAAAAATTTTCCTGAACCATGTAGATTCTATAGTTAAAATAAATTTAGAAATTCAATATGAATTCCTTCATTTTATTACTTATATGGAATTTATTTTTAATTTATTATAATATATGAAATATTATCATTTTATATTTCATTTTTATTTTAAGAGAAGCTGTCATAATTTAAATACCACATATATAATAGTATTTAAACCTTGATCAAATAATTTATTACTAGCCATTTGGATATGGTTTATATAATTTATCCATTAATGGCATTAATTATAATATTTTAAATTATTTAATTATGAAAAATCTATAATTTTAAATATAAACAATTTTATACTTTTCCAAATTTTAAAATTTTAAATAAATTTATTAATTATCCTATAATTTAATTATTAACAATTTACATGTAAAATGTTGGACATCCCATATAAATTTAGAAAAATATTTCAAAATTACCTTTTCTTATTATCAATATTTATTTACTAAATTACTTAATAAAATGTATTTAATTAATTATAAACAAATTAAAAATAATTACTGCGTATAAACCCTTATAAATTAATAAATATCTCAACATACCTTTTCATATTATTTATAAAAAAATTAAAATTCACATAAATTTATTATTAATTGAAATATATAAAATCTAATTTTTGGACGTAAATAGTTTTTAACGACATAAAAAATATCACAAGGACCAACTCATTACATCTTGAAGCTGTATATAGTAAAATAAGATAGATAATATAGGTTTATTAGGATAAAAACTAGAATAGGCTCTTGTATGGATAATTCCACAAGCCAAACTACTTTTCCATATGTCACTAGAACTATCCAAGTGCATTGAACCATATCTTTTGTTATTTTTTGTGAGTTTTCCTACCATAATTGGATCTTTATAACATACACCCTATCGATTTTGATGATCAATTGTGTGATATTACCTTTATATGAGGGGAATTACATAGGAATGAATATTTCACCACCCCCCAAATGAATAAAACACACACATGACAAATTATGTTTATTGTCTAGATCCTGTAAAATAAATATATCATGCAACATATCCAGTTTCTGAATGAGTCATGTTTTTCTGTATATTTAAATTTTATGTTTGGGGGTCGGGATTACTTCATTTTAATATTTGGGACATAAAACTAAGAATTTGAATGTGTTTTATATCGTTTTTAGATGAGTTTTAAGGCTATGTGAGTTCCTTGAGTGATTTAATGGGCTTTGGAAGCTTCTATCCTTGAAACCCCAGTTCAATGAATGATTGGAAATGGGGCACATTTGGTTCATGGTTTGTCTAGCCTTGTTTCTCAAACCATGAAATCTTTTTTGATAAAGGGAATGGTTCACTAAAATCATACGACCTGTTTTAGGAAAGACTGCACTGTAGTGTAGGTGTGCAGAGAAACCATTATAATTACTACATTGTTTTTTCAAACTCTATGACATGACCATGTGAGGTGTCCATCCTTTGGATAGATATCACTACACGGTTCCCCCCCACATTTGGTTACAATGAGATTTTTTAAAGAGGCCAAAATGTGTTTTTCCATATATTCATTGAAGATCTTTTTCTCTTCTCTCATTCAACATGCATTTCCTCTTCTATTAGGATGTGGAGATCCTAGTTCCTTCTTCATAGGCTTTGGTTTCCTATCTTAATTTGTACTCTATTTATGGTGTTGTTGGTGGATATAGATCCCTATCAGTAAGGACATCAGTTTGTTAGCATCCATTATTATTTTCTCTCTAAATAAGTAATAAAAAATCTATGAGAGGTTTTTTCCCCTATTTTAATGGTGTTTGAAAAAAACTACATTTTCTTCCTATACAGATTAAATTAGAGGATGCCATTTGACTAGAGAATTACCCTGGTTATAGGGTAGGATGTTTCTTGATTTATCCTTAAATATAAATTTGTTATGGGGTTCATTATTAAATACAAACATGTGGATTTTCATGGAGAAACCATTCATTTATTAATTCTTATTTTTTGAATCATTTAATTGATGTTATGAGATCCTGATGGGAATTATCTATACTTTTTAATGATTTCATGATGGGTATAGGCATTGTGGATTTTTGTAAATGTTTTGAAAATATTATTGATTTTTGATATTAATTAAATGTGATATATCTTTATATTTATGAAGGAATGTAAAGGGAATGGATAGTGGTATTGAGTTGATGTTGATCACTAAAACAGAGATGATGAGGTTCTTCAGACTAAGGTTGTTTCCTAAGATACATGGGGTGATGGTGATCTGTAGTTTTAGGAATCGTTGATTATCAGAAATGATGTTACTAGGTCACCAGTTTAATGACTTGGACCATAGGATATGAGATGGTGATTACCATCATGATTTTGGTTATGTGCTTCACATGTGGAATTGAGTTTTCCAGATCATGTGGCTTAGGATATGTTGATGATTGTCACCCACTATTTTTTGTCAAGCATTACCATTGGAGTCATGTGCAGATAGATATGTCTTAGTTGAGGTGATGTTGACCACTTTTTGTTGGTGGATGCATCAAAAGATACAATGGTTTAGGGGATGGTGTTGACCATCAGTTATGGTAGAGGTGCTTATTATAGAAAGCCACAATTGATGTAATTTGGAACCATTAGTTAGCGACTGAGACTCATAGTTATATTTGATAATAATGGAATGTGATTATTGGAGGAAGTTTATTATCAAGCCTCAAAATGTTGGGGGTTTTGATCCGATGATGGATTATTATTCATTGGAGGATAGATATCACCATGCCTTGGGTCATCAGTTTATTAAGTCAATTGTTACTTTTGAACTGAATTCCAATGGATTTATGACATATTTGTTGGCCATTATGATGATATTCCGGTTAATCGAGTGGTAGAACATGAGGTTTTGGTTGGAATGATTTTTTAGGAGACATGTATGTGCATGAGATATTGATGTACATCATATATGAAGGAACATCGATATGTCATCCCACTACAGTATTGGCTGAAGTTGGTAAATCTCTAAATTGTGTCTGTTCAGTACAAGGGGGTTGATTTTATTTTTATTATGTGCAATTCACTCTTATTTATTTATCTATGAATATAAAATGTAATTATGGATTTAATATAATGGAAAAAAATATTGGGGTCCTACCGAGTTTATAGTTACAACCTACATAGGTACATCGATATGCGAGTAGAAATTATGGATTTCGGATCATGTGAGGGATTACACTTGGGGGATGAAACATAGTGATTACGGATGTATTGATTTTTCATTAGATATATCGCAGTGGTACTGTGGTAGTTCTTTTCATTAATCTGTAGTACTATTTCGTGATTTGGAGTACTATCTTATATGATTATACATGGGTGATCTTTTATATCTATTTTGTATGAATTTTATTACACATGTATTTATCTTCACATGTTATGATGAATTTTGGATTATTATTAATTTAGATTAGTTGGAATTCATAATTATAATGTTCATTTATATCTATTAGTGAGTTATGGAATTATGAACATTTTTCATATCATCACCATAGGGTATAATCTCTCCAATAATACATAATTAGTCCCTCACTACTAGTTAGAAGCCTTTGGCATATAAGGAGGATTTATTAAGGCCTATTTGATCACCATAAAAAATCAAAAATAAAGTGGAGATCCTGTTTTGGGAGCTATAAATGGAATTAAAAGAGTTTAATTTCCTTTTTGGTCATAAAATTTATTATATGGTAACCAAAGAATAGAATATCAATGAAACTGGGCATGGATTTCATTATGGGGTTCATACATCCCCATTCATGGGGGTAAAAACCAGGTTTCTTGGGTGGGAAGTTGATTTTATGATTTTTTATAGGGGACTAATTTTCCCATCATGTAGAACAATTAGTTTCCTTGTTATTGAATTATGGGATCCTGGACCTTGGACCAGTATTGAAAGAGAGGAGTATTTATACTACAAGGTGGGAACATAGGGTCATATGTTATTTTTATATTCTTGTTAATTTCAGTGGGAATATGGAATATTCTAATAGGGGATGGCTTACTTAAGGTGTAAATAAAAAGATAAAAAGTGTTTTCTTGCTTATCCTTTTCGATGTGTTTTATATAATCATCTGAAATATATAGTTCTGGATGCGAGGAGTATGAGTTATTATTCAGGTATGGTATATATGGTCCGGAAATTGTTATGGGTTGTAAGGAATACGTGAATAGGGTGAGTATGTCAAAAAAAGATAAATAATGTTTTCCCATATTTCCTTTTGTCTCTATTTCACCCTTCCATCCTAGATTTATGATATATCATATACATGATACATTACAATAAACCTTTATATGGGTCGTATAAGGGACATAATGATCATTTATATATGATACCTCACTGTGATTGAGGTTAGGAAGGGGCCATTTGGCCGGATGACATATGACATAGGTGAATGAGGAGAGTGCAAGGGTGGTTGATGTGATTCCTATTAATTAATTCCATATTTTTGATATATATGAAATTTACGATTGTTTTGAACATGGTTTTTGGTAATAATCATGATTCTACCAAGAAGGATTCTACCAGAGCATCAGGTGGGCAGAGATGTGGTGCTAACAGAGTGTGCACATGATGAGGTCTTTGAGGGTTGAGATGATCATGGGCCATAGGTAATGTCTATAATTCATATGGGGAAACCATAGAAGAAGGAAGATTTTGGGTCATGGATAGACGAGTAGATCATGGCGAGCTTGGTAAGATTCATATAAGTTATTAATAGGGGAGCACATAGAGATGATCCATCCATGAATTATTTTAATCAAGTGATTTTGTATCAAAACCCACCATTATTACAAGGTGAGGGTAGACCATAGGAAACCGAGAACTAGATTACACATGTGCAATTTTTTTAGTGTTATACATGAGGGAATAGTATTGAAGGATTTCATTACTAAGTTATTTGATCATTTCATCCTAGTGATGTTGAGGATAGATCAAGCCTATGAGTTCATGAACCTATATTTGAGAGATACCTCTATTATGGATTATGTGATGAAAATCATAGACATTTACCCATACATTATTTCAATAGTGGTGATTGAAATCACCCGGGTGAGGTGTTTCGTGGATGGTTGAAGTCATTCCCCCATAGTGAAGGTAAACACATTCAAGAAGAAATCATTCTCTCAGGAATTCAATTAGGATTTGATGGATAAGGAAAACATGAAAAACCATTCATATATGTTTCTAGTTATGGGGCTAGGTGAGATTGACTATCATGCTTCTAGTAACTAAATTTGAGACCACGAGGAGTCTTAAAAGGGAAATAAGTCCAGAGACTAGGGTTGGACACTATGCAGTGTTTCTTCGATGGTTTGACTCTAGTGCATATAGAAGGGTCTTGTTTAGACTAAGTGCGAGTGGGATCCAATGGACTGTCGCGTGTGTTGTTATATGGGGAATATACAGAGTTTCTTCAAGGATCATTCCCAGATAGGTGGGAGCCTAGGACCAGGTCAAAATCAAGGAGCTATGTTAGGACTGGGAGTGGTAATAGGAGATGGTAGTTGGGATTATACTGCACACATAAGTCAAGGAAGATAGAGAGATAGAGAGATGAAACAATGGGGTTAGTGCCTGGAAACTAGTACAAATCTATAGGGAGGTCAAGCCTTGTGTTGTTTGGATTACAGATGGGTCCATCTGTTGAGATTTTTGAGTGAACGAAATATAGGGATATGATTATGGTTTGAGTTATTCCACGATCATGTCGTGACCTTTTGTTTTTGGGAATGACAGATATGGGTTCGTGAGGTGAATGTGTTTTGAATAAACTAACCATGAACTAATTATTATGTGGGAATGAGGCACAATCTATGTTTTGTATGAGGTGCATAGTTATTGTGGATATTATGGGCATGGATATGTATATGACCCTCGATTACATTTATCATTAGTTGTGATACATGACCTTTGGGAACTAGTGAGAAATAGATTTTGATGGGCGTACTATATTGAATGTTATGAAATGGGAATATGATGATATACACGACTCATGGGTTTTATATGTGGAATGAGTATGAAATGGGAATCTGATGAGTTCTAAGACTAGAGGGTGTCATGTGTGGCACATGTATGAATTGGGAATCTAATAAGATGTACGATTTGATGGGAGTCAAGAATAATACTATTTTATTTGATAACATAATTAGGTGAATGATATATGGTATGTCATGTGGGGACATGTATATATGGGGATGTTCTAATGATATATCAGAAATCTAAATGCAGGTTTGGGTCACGAAGTGACTAGATTGGTAATTCCTAAGGTGGGTATTTCCATAAAGTAAACTGACCATGAATAATAATTAGGGTATACAAAGTTATTGTAATTGAGGTTTATTTATAGAAAAAAATCACTGAAAAATCAATAGACATTGAGTATGATCTATATTAATATGGGGAGGTTATATCATCCCAGTTTTTTGAATGGGTTATCTTTTGGGTAAATTTGAATTGTTTTTTTGGTGGAGAGAACAACATTCATTTTGGGATTCAAGACCTAATTAAAACAGTTTGAAGGTGATTTTATTTATTTTTATGATGGGATTAATAGATTTGTGAGTTCCTCAAGAGTTTTAATGTTTTTCAATCATTAGGATCCGATATCCCATTTCCATGAAAGGCAGATAGAGGTGCATGGTTGGTGTCCAGTTTGTATACCATTGTGGTTCAAAGAATTTAGTCTATTTTGGTAAGGGGATCAGTTTTCCAAAATAGTGAAGCCCCTTCCAGGAAGGTGTGTGTTGAAGTGTAGTTGTGATGAGTCACCACCATTACTGGTGATTTTTTTAAACCATGTGGCCAGACCAGGTAAGGTGTCTATTCTTTGGAACATCATTACCGCATGGTTGGCACACAGTTTTCCATACTATGAAGCAAGAATGCATGTTTTAAAGAGTATAAAATGTCATTCTTCACAATAAATCATTAAAGGATTTATCATATTTTCCTTCTACCATGAATAATGTTTCCCTTATTAGGTTTTGGAGCTCCTCATTCCCAATTTATAGGATTTTACCTCCTATATTTGTTTGATCTTCAATTCAGGTGTTGTTGGTAGCTCTGGATTCCTCTCAATAATTCCTTATTTCAATCAGCATCCTTTATTATTTAGTAACTCTATGGGATATGCCAAAACCATGTGATCCTGTACTCCATATTATAGGGCACTTCTCTAAAACTAAATTTTTTTCTGATACAACTAAAATTAGAGGTCGGTATTCAATGAACAAGCACATATGTTTCCAAGATAGGTTATATATATATATTTATTCTTAAATATATGGGTGCTATGTAGTGCGTTATTATATAAAAAAATGTGCGTTGTCTCGATAAAACCCTTAATTAATTAAATATTATTTTTAAATCATTTTTTGATGATAGGAGATGTTAATGGGCATGATATATAATATATAATGATGTCAAATCAAGAATGAGATTTTTTTTATAATTGGGAAGGATTTTTCATTTGATTAAATTAGTAAATATAATTAAATGATGTATGACTATATGATTATTGATGGAATATAAGGGGAATTTATCATATTATTGAGTTGATAATAATCACAGGGACTGAGTCTACAAGATTCATTAGACTGGGGGAATGACCTGAGATACATGGGGTGATTTTGGTCACTTGGCTGAAGTGAGATGGTTCAATAAGATTGAGGTGTTGAGGCCATCATGTTAAGGGGATGTCCCACTGGACATGGAATGGTTAGGGCCATTAGGATTTTGGGGAAGTGGTTCACATGTCGAAATTAAGTTTATATATGCTTTGGATTAGGAAATGATGGTGATTTCCGCCAACTATTGTAGGAGTACATTTACATTGGATTCGTGTTCACATTGATATGATTTAGTTGAGGTGGTGTTGACCAATCATTGTTAGTGGATGCCTACATAGTTATACCCTATTAGGGGGTGGATTTGAACACCAGTAATATAAGAGGTGCGCACCACAAAATTCCACTGTTAATGGTATTTGGGGCCACCATTGGAGGGAAGATTCTCTCTATTATATTTTAGGATGACGGGAAAAGGTTTTTGGGGGATGTATATCATAGTGAATAAATTAATTGGGGTATTTAGAAGTTGATGTTTTATTATTCATTAGTGGCTGGATTTTTTTTTACCTCGGGATGTCTGGATACTGACCCAATAGAGAATTTAGAATGGATGTCTGTGAGACTTGTGACATATTTTATTAGAATACTGATGAGATTACAATTTCCCAATTGGTGGAATAATAGGTGTCAAATAGCCTAAGGTGATGGATGACATGTGTTTGGCTGAGATACCATGGTACATTCTAAATTATTGATTGTGGATATGTCATTCCCCTCAACCATTGTCTGAAGTCACTAAAATGCTCACTCACGTCATTGAAGCACAAGTGGTGTTAGTTGATAATTATTGTGTGTAATTTGATATTTTTTTATGTTTGTACACAATGAGTAATTATATATTTAAAAAGGTAAAAAATTTGTGGTGGACTTCTAATTTTATAATCACACCCCAAACATGATACTTGGGATGCATTTAAACTTTATATATTTAATATATTGTTTGGCATTGGGATTTGGAGCCAGACCTTAGTGATCAGGGATGTACTTATATTTTATGGGATGATCAGTAGAGGAACCATGGTGGTTATTTTCATAAATATGAATAATATTATAGGTATTTTGAGTAATATCTTATATGATCATCCACGTGATATCTTGTATGTTGGTTTTTGTATGGTTGTTATTACATGTGAATTTTTCTACAAATGGTATGATTCCATTTGACATATTATTTCTTCAGTTGAGTAGGTATTCATATTTTTTTCATTCATTTATTGCTTCCAATATGTTTTGGTACAATGATCATTTTTATTATGATCCCTAGAGGGTAAAATCTCCGCACAATCGATTAATCATACCTTTGCTTCTAGTTGATTTCCTTAGAAATACAGGGAGGTATCCCTAAGGCCCTGTGGCCCATTAGCCAAGTGCACAGCTAAAGCGGTGAACCAGGTCGGGATCTAATTAGAATATTGGGAACCTATATAAGATTTACTCATTAAATACGATATCTATTTAATAGATAATTACACTAATTTATGACACAATCCAAAAGAGATTAATCCTACCATATAGTGGTTTATACACTGTTAACCTAACCCATTAGTAATAATTGTAAACAGTAAAAATAATTTAAGGATAATCTTGAATTATAAATCCTATGTAATATTAAACCTAGAAGTAATGATAGTATATTATATGTCATATAAATGAGGTGATATCTTCAATAACACATAGTACTCCATGAGGTCTATTTAAGGATGATTTCAATATTAAAAATCAATGGAATTTTTATTATTCAACTAGTAGGTTTCTTTGAATTGACTAAGAATTTATTATTGTTACATAAACTACATGAACCTGAAACCCAATATTTTCAATATATTGAATATTAAAACATACTGAACATACAATTAAGACTCCTTTTTCCTATAACTAGTGTGTTTTTTCTATTACTATATTTAAACCAAATTCATGATGAAAACCTATTAGAGGTAGGAAAAACAATCCCTCATCTATAGTATTTCAACTTATTAATGTGATTCAATAAATGTTTGACTAGTATCCTCTTATCTTTCTCATTGTGATACAACATCATGATCTTAAATGGCATAGTGGTATTTTAGAGTGATAAAAGTGAAACTAAAAAAAAAGATACAGACAATCCTTCCATATACTTTTTAGGATTTTGGGAAAAACCCTATTACGCATGAATTTTCTCATGTATTACCAAAATCATGATTAAATAGCATGAAATTATAAATAATTATATAACCCACAAGTGAAATATATAAATACAGTTATCATATAAATTCAAAATCAAATCTCTCTATATTCAAGATAGACTATGTGTTAGTTAACAATATATATATATATAATAATTCTTTATGATATTCCATAAATATTCAATATAATATTCCATATGTTAATTGTATTTTACCATTTAATATAACCATTCCTTAAAGATATGTTTATGGATTTAGAACATAATTCCTTAAAAAATTATCATAAGAAATAGCGGAGTAACGATGGTTAGCGAATCAATGAACCTTTCAAGTGAAGAATATATAATCCCTGTCTAGACATAAATTCAATATTTTAGAGCTATTGATATGATATGGAAGGTTTTTTAAATGGTACATAGAGTACCAATTTTTACGTATGATATGTGTAATGGTCTAGATCCATGCAGACAAACCCAATGCATGTTTATGAAGATCAAGATAATCCCAAGTGGCCCAGAGAAATCTTGGAGTAATTTAGTTGTAAAAAATACGAATGAGGGAGAACAGATGTCGTGTAAATGTGTTTCGCATCATGTATTTTAATTTCAATGATTTGGAAAAAGATGTTCATGATCTTGATGAGGTTAACATATTTTTATGGCAAGTTCATGGCGTGTTAGAAGACATATAATATTTTGTGGTCAAATTCCATCTAGATGACACGTTTTTTGGTTGAATTAGAATACTCAAAACATACCTAATGTGTATGATTTACATGCTATGTGAATTATCTATGTAGTGATTCTATAAAGGCTACAACGAATTGGGTTTTATCCCAAACCTCATTTACTCTCATTTCAAGGTGGCCAATGGAGACCCTTTTGGTGTATTGAGATTTCTTCGATGGAGATTGATTCTCGGGCTATTTACTCCCATTTCATATCAAGATACTTTTTAAATTTATCACCACTATTCTAAATTTGTTTCCCTATTGTTTTAAAATCATTTTTTGATGGATTTATATAGGATATCGTAGCTTCTTCATGGGAAATATGATCTAAGATCCACAATATTAGTTTATTTTCATAAAAAGAATACCAGTTCTTTTGATTCAACAGATTCACCATTTCCATTTTTTATTTTTGTGCATTCCTAAATTGATAATAGTCTATCCTTTTTTTAAATTGAATTAAAAAAATTATTTATTAATATATATTAACAACTAATTTGATAGAAAAATCATGTTGATGTTGTTTCCTTATACATTCATTGTGGTTTTCCTCTTAATCTTATAGATTGTGTGATATATTTTATATGATTTGTCAGTACGTTATAATGGTTGGAGTGTCATTTTGAAGATGGAAAAATACAAATCCAAAATTAATTGATAATTAATTTGATTAAGAGTAACTAAATAATTGGAATGTTGGTAATATGGTGGTTTTATTAATTTTATGAAAATAAAATTGACATGAGTATGCTTCATTATTTAAATATAATATTCCATATAACTAATGGAATTTATAAATAATGTACAACATGTTTTTTATTTTTTGATAAAAATTTAAAAGGTGTGAGAAATTGGAATTTTTGGATTCTTAGAAGAATTTATAAATGACATCACTAATTAATTTGGTACCATGTTATAAAATTATGCCTTAGGTTTTATATTGTCAGAACCTGAGAATAATTAATTAGTTAATTTATGTTGGAATAAGAACCTATTGGGTGCTAAATATAATTTCTATGGAATGAGTTTCCTATTTTCTTAATAATAGTGAGTTTTTTGTGACCATAGATTTGGTAGCCCATTTATGTGTTAAGATTAGATTTTTTTTTATTTTTAGAACATAGGTTCCCATATCGGATGTGATGTATTATTTATTTATGATTTTATGATGTGTTCCAGATATGATCATTTCTCTATGATGTGATATGGGGTGGGGAGGGCCAGATGTGATATGAGTATGTGATAGATGTGCCAAGTATGGCTGATGTGATATGGGTAGGGAGCCTGAGATGATGTGGTAGCAGTTGATACCCATGATAGTGAGATGCATTGGGATATGAGCATGAGTTTTAGGGATGACACTAGAGATTGTTTAACATATAAAATATTATCATACATATATATGTGGTGATTATATTTGGGATTATTTCTGTACAGTATGTTTAATATCCATTGGTTGGGTTTCATGTTTTCTCCATCACTCATTTCCCAAATTTTTGAGGCAAAGGGGTGTGGTTCGTTACATATTTCCTTTGAATGGTTTCTTAGGATAGTTTTCCAAGAGTATGAGGAATATGAAATGGTATTAATAATAAATAAATAATTCTTAACCCAAGAAGTTGGTTAATATTGGATTGCAATGAGATGCTACTCTTGAGAAACTATGGACTGAGATTGGATTATTCCTGGAGGGGATATGATTTACTTGGAATATTAATGAAAATAAATGTAGAATAATTTTAATAGTTAATTAATGTTAGATGAGAAATTATCATAAGGAATTGATATATTTAAAAGTATTGAATTTAATGTATCTCTGGTAAATTATTATGTTCTTGTAGGGTATTAGATCATAGTGGTGGTAGCAAAGAGTTTGAGTGACGTAATCTATAGTTGAGTTTAAGACAAGGTTATGCATATATACTAGTGGTGAGATATATTATATACTTCATATCATGTTATTTAGTGAACTTCCCCACCCAATTTAGTTAGGGAAATTGAAATCGAGTGGACTTGGGAAGGGTGTTTTCCCCAACATCTTGGTGGGAGGATGGAAGGATGAAAACCCCTCTGGCCCCACTACCTTTTATTGGTTGTTACTTATTCTAGTATGCATGGTGGTTAGTCATACCATATATGTGAATGGAGGTATGTAATGTCTTGTAGTTATTTCACAATCATGTCATACTATAAATAGCATCCAAAATATTATTATTATTAAAGGAATGATAGTTATAGGTTGTTATTTCTAGAGGTACAAACTCGGTGTATGGTTTGTGATAACTTGAGCCATAATACCTGTTGTTTGAAACAAGTAATATAATATGTAGTGGCTCTAGGAAACTCATTAGTTACTATATATGGATATGTGGATGGAATGATGTGATGATGCGGTACAGATGGTTCATGTTGTGCTGCCTTTCCTAGGTGTGTTTGAGATGGAAAATTTTGGAGAGAGATTTCACAAGACTGGTGATAGTGATCTATATTGACAAACTATTGGTGAACAAGGAGAGGCATACACATTGTGTTTCATTAATATATTATATGATTTCTTTATATTATACAGGGCCAGATTTTTCCATTGTGAGAGTGGGATCTTAGTATTTCTATTTAGGTGATGAGTTGGAATCATTTCTTTTCACTTTGATTTTAGCCAGACTTATTTAACTTTTTTAATGAGAGGATTTAGGAAGGATCCTTCAATTTATACTGTTATGAACCCCATATAAATATATAAATAAATTTTTTAGGTCAACTATAGCAGTAGGGAGATTGGGTTTGATATTACTAGCTCATGGTTTGGCAGGATCTGTTTGGTCTTTATGGTCTCGGTCATCTTTATCTTTTTCTACTCCTAGTTTTCATTTAGGATATTATTTTACTATATGTAATTTCATGTTATTATTGGAATTTACTAATATATATTTATTTTCCAGTGTTGATTGGGCTTCCAATCTTATCTCTCTGTCTTCCCCATGTTCTCTTAAATGATAATGCCTCCCATATTAATGTTTTTATAACATTAGTGCTAGTCTCCAATTTGAGGCATAATAGAGGTGGGACTTAAGAAATAACCCTCTACCTTCCCGCATTTATGGTATAAGAGGGGTACAATTTATGGGGAGGTTATTATGAAGGAGTGGTATAAGAGGTTAAAGTCGAGGGATATGAAAAAAATTTGTGTTTGGAAAAGGAGAGGTTTCCTAGGTTTGTAGGGGAATTTTATTAACTAAGATTAGTCAGTAATGAAAACATGGGTGGTGAGTTGATAAAAATGTATTTATGGGCTCCTATGATATGTTGAATGGAATATTATGTTTATCAATTATACTGAATTAAGAGATTCTATCTGTGGGGTGGAATTCTAAGAAATGAACAAGCATAATTCTTCCATTATTTTTTTATTTGAAATGGGTAAACCTTGGGATAGGTTAAAACAACAATAAGATAATAAAATAATTAATTAAGGAATGTTTGTTATTCCATATTATTGGTTTAGGATCTCGAACATTTTTTTCTTTTTTCCATGGATCCAGGTCAACATACTCATTAGGTTCATGCTAATGATATTTAAAAGGATGTGTGAACATCTCTCCATAGAGTGGAATTCAATGAAGGTAAAACTTTGAGGAGGAAATTATGAGAGTTTTAGTGATATAGTATATATAAGTACGAGTGTCAAATTATAGATTTAGAAATAAAATACTTGCTGGAGGAGGGTGAGATTGATTTTAGTTTGATCCGTTTTAGGAAGGAGCCGTATATTTCATTTCCAATGACAATTCTTCATATATCAGCAATGTCGTAGTTGTTCTTGTTCTATAGGGATGGCATGATGTCAGTTGTCTCCTAGGGATGTTCTAAGATTAGTTTTGATAAGAGTTTCTTTTTTTTTGACCATGATGGTGACTAATAATTAGGATGCACTTAACCTTTGGTAGGGGATATCTAGAATGTCAGAGTTTTGGATCCATTCAAAACCCTTCTTTGATAAGCTTCCGACCTATTACTGGATGAGGTGGCTAGAGTGAGTAATTATTAAGGGACTTTTAATATCGATGTCCAGTTCAAGGATACCCCATTTTGGATGAAGTTATACACTGAGTTATTTAAAGAGAAAATATTATTAATTGGATGTTAGATAGAATGAGTCATCATGAGAGGGGGTATTTTTAGGATTCCACACAAGGTATATGTATTGTCCCATGTTACAGGTTTTAAGGATAAAATAGTTTTCGATCTGTTAGGGGTGGGTCATATCATTCATAGTCTTGTTTCTATATGATGGAATCTCTCAAAACTATGAGAGGGGATCAAACTTGTGTTTATATATTTGAGGTTGTGGTCATCTGCACTGAGAGTGCCAGACTATTTTGATTAGTTAAAAAGCACCATGTGTTCTTCTGCAGGTTCCTCTATTGCGAATGTTTTAGATGAGGCCTCAACTAAAAGGAGAACTAGTTTGTGATCAGTTGAGAGGAGATGGGGAATGAAAAGTACAGTCCTAGTATGCTCTTTTTCTGTGAAGTGGAGAACTTGATCATTATTGATGTCATCATTAGGGGTAGAGAGGCCATGTTGTAGGTCTTGGTAGGATTCTTCCTTTAGTATTGCCATCCTGAGGTTATCGAGATGTGGTTTGAGGTACCATTTTACTATTTTCTACATGGGTGAATTCTTTGTTTTATTTTGGAGAGACATCGTCCTTTATATCACCTACCGTTATCCATGATTTGGGGATTTTTTTAGAGAGGCTTCCTCTTACCTTGGGGTTGACTATGCTAGTTTGATGTCAAGATGAATTGTATGAAGATTGTAGAGATTGTTAGCTAGTACTGAGGAATCAAAACCCTAGGATATTTCTTATGTTTGGGGATTCAAACACATGCAATCATTTTTTTTCAGGGAATGGATATATTCAATGCATGCTATAATGGATTTCTTTACTAGGGAGGTTTTATTTTATAACGCTGATGGATATCTATTTGTTTTTTTGTTGAGTGAGACCCTGAGATGGGTTAGCGGATTAATTAATCCATATGTTAATTGATGGATGAGGTGTGGTTTTGGTCTTTAGATGTTCAGTGGGTAGTCCTTTATAGGGTGGTATATGGGTAGCCTTATGTATTTCTTGAGGAGGTTGCAGAATTACCCCTCAACAAGAGATCGAGTTTGGTATCTATCTGTATTCAGTTGTGTTTCTAATTTCGATGTATCCATATATTATGGAACCTTTTTAGATTCACGATCTACATTAATAGCTCAATGATATATTGTACTGATTTTTTATTTCACCAATTATGTCACCATGGTGTGCACTTTTTTTTGAATGAAAAAAGATGATAATAGTTTGCAACTTTATATCAACTATACTCATTTAAAAAAGGTATAAGTGAAAAAATAGTATCCTCTTATACATTTTAAGGATTTATTTGACTAACTAATGGGAGAAGGTAGGTTCTCAAGGAAAAATATTTGGTGAGGATATCATCAGATACCGGTGAAGGGTAAAGATATCCTGAAGATTGGTTTCAATCAACATCATGGGAATTCGTAGTGCACTGTGACGCCATTCAGTTTGATGAATTCTCCATCCGTGTTCATGGGGTTGATGAATGAAATTTATAGTGTGTTCCTAAATAATTTCAAAATGGTTTTCATTGATGAAATCCCTGTGTACTCCATGTTTGAGGAGGAGACTGTAGAGCATCAGCGGGCCATGTAGGGAGTTCTCCATAATGAGAATAAATTTGGGAAGTTATCAAAGTGTTAGTTCTAGACTCATGAATCCTATTTGATAGGAAATATCATTTTCCATAACAGAGAATATATTGTTCTTTCAGTGATAGAGGTGATAGTGTCAGATGTGAGGATTTTATTTAAACTTGTGTGCTATTATTGGAGGTTCATAGGCTATTTAATTTTTATTAAAACTCATCTGACATACATAACCTATATGTATTAGATGTTCATGAGGATTTCGCAATCATAGAGATATTGTTAGAACTTGATGTATAATTTTTTCACTACTCCAGTATGTTGTTTTATAGTATAAGGTTTTCTTTTTGAGGATTTTTGTGACACATCACATCATATCATGGGAAATGTTATATATAAGAAGAGGTAAATTGTTTCTCATTGGTATATGCAGTTATATACACATGAGTGTTACTATGTCACCCATGGCCTGGAGTTGGAATAAGTTGTGTTTTCATTGATTTTTTTGGAAAATTACCCCATCATTGAGATTTTTTTTGGTTTTTATCAACCATAAGAGCCGGAGGTATTTATTCAACTATTGTGAGTTTTACTTCAATCATCATTAGAGGATGTAATTCTTAAAATTTTAATACTTATATATTTCATATATTCTAGGAAAGTGTTATTTTGTGGCGAATGAACATAGCGTGAAGTCATGGCTGATGTCATGCGTGAATCTTAAGATTCCTATTAAGTGACGGAAGAAGACTCAGTGATGAATATTGATATGGAAGATGTTGTAGTTACAGGTTTTATTTTTTAATGATAGTGAAAATTTATTTTGGGGAAGAAGGTGGAGGAGACCCAGATAGTGGATTTTGAGGTCAATGTTAAGAGAGACGATTTTTTTGGTGATTCTCCTAATGGTTGGTATGTGGACAGAAAATATGGGGAGTTGTTACAGGGAAGGATTTTCATTTATTCCGTAATGTGTGAGATGGTTCTATTTAAATTCTGTTGTTTTCCATTAGTGGTAAATCCCAATTTGAAAAATATATACATTGATTTGAGATGTCAATTTTGGTTTCCGGGGTTGAAGTGCATAGTTGAAGATGTTTTTCTCGATTTTTGGTCTATTAGATGGAAAAGTCCAAGTATATTGTTCTTGGTTTCTTAATCCAAATATTATCTGTCTTCTTTTATATGTGGATTGACAACAAAATTTACATCATTTCTAGTTTAAATTGATGTTAGGAAGGCTATGATGGTATAGGTGTGATATTGGATCATTTGCTGAAATCATCCCACTTTATAGAGATCATATATTTAAGATTAGTGAATGTTTTGTTGAGGTTCTATCTATATGATTAATGTGACTTAATGGAGTCCTGAGGATAAACAACTATGATGATGATCCTAATTTTTCATTTATGGAGTGGATAGTTCTTTAGAAAGATTTGGGTTCTCAATTATACCTTAGCATTGATTTTCATCTCTATATGGATGGTCAAACAAAGAAACTATCCAGACTCTTGAAAATGTGTTGCACTCTTATGTCCTAGATTTTGTATATTTGTGGTTGCGAAACATTTCGTTGGTTATGTTGACTAATAGTAATAGTTTATACTCTATCATTTATTTTAATGCATTTGAATCTTTTTTATAGCTGAACTTTCTGTTCTCCATTGTGATGGACTAGTGTCAGAGTGGTTTCAAATCTTTGGTCAAAATTGTTATATAATATTTTATAAATTGTATAGATAATTTTTGAGATTATTAATGTAGTGAAGTATTGTTAGAAATTCTATGTCGATCATAAGGGGAGGCATATAGTTAATTTTGTTATAGATAATGTACACTTGAAGGTGACTCCTCACCATGGGAATTAAAGGGTTGTTCGTGGGAGCAAGATTTATCCCCTAGTTTATTGGTCATTTGAGGATGATTGATCACCCCATAGATGATTCAGACACATGATTTTTTGTCACCTTCCATGGCTCATTCATTATCTACATGATAACTCTCAAGTCCTTTATTTGGGACAAATCAATGTTTATGATGATGAGACCTTCATGGAGTGGACTATGGGGATACAAGACAACTCAGTGAAGGTGTTTCATGAGTGTACTATTCTATTGGTTCAAGTCTTTTAGAATAATGATAGTGTGTAGAATAATACATGAGAAAGTGATTTGTAGATTCTGACCTAATACCTTGAGATATTTTATGTTCATCTTTTTTGTAATAACATTATTCTCTTATAGATATAGAAATTTATGGTTTATGATATTCTTTAACCTAGTTTCTTGATTGGATTGACTCACATTTGAGAGGTATCACCCATAGGAGAGTGTTTAGCACATGGTTGTTTCTATCGAGTGGTTTCACGCTATTCCAAAAACGAGGTGGTTGAGTTGTTATGGTGGAAAGATCATGGAGAGTTAAATCTCAATGTATCTCTTTGTATAACCCCTTTTTGTTTTCTCCTTGGTTTGGGTTTTTGGATTCGTGAGGAAATGAATTACTTGAGAGGTCTCTAATTTATGGTCTTAGATCAATGTAGGCCAGCCATTTCTATGTTTCCAAAACTCATGGTTCATTGAGGATTACTAGAGTAATCAAAGGGAGGTTTGTCTTGAAAAAGTTGCAATCAAGGAAAATTTATTGCATGTAAATGTGTTTCAAATAATCATTTAGTTGTTCCCAAATTGGGTGAGAGACATTCATGTCCTATAAGTGATTGAAATCTTATTTTTCTAGTTCACGATGTGTCACAAAAGAAGTATTATTTTGAGGTTAAAATCTATGAGGGGAGTTTTTTTATCAGAAGTCAAAAACTCAACATTTAAATGACATGTAACCTTTACACACAATATATATTCTATATGAGGTGAACCTATAAAGGCTATAGTGCATGGATTATTATACAAACCCCGAACTTCATCTTGTTTTTTGGGAGGCAGTGGATCTCCCTTCTGGTGTATGCAGATTCCTTCGATAGGGATCAATAATTGGAATCCAGTATTTGATATGTGGTGATTGATGTTTCTTTTTTCCTAGAATTGTAGTTTGTTCTCCCTAATCAGTATTATTTCCTCCCATTTATTATCACCATTCTAAGGAACTTGATTATCAGAATTCTAAAGTATATTCCTTGTTTTTTAGTGAATCTTTCACACACTGACTTTAATTGAATGCAGCTTACTCATGGGTGAGGTTATTATAGATGCACAGTGTTTTTGAATTCTCATGTGAAGAATGTTTACACCTTTGATATATGAGATACATTGATTTAATTATTTTGTTTACATGAAATCAGAAATTGATAATGGTTTATCCCATTGTATAGTAATGGAATTTACTCTATAATTTATTTAACTAGATAGATAAATAATTGGATAGAGATTGCATGTTGATGTTGTTTCTTTTTAATATGATAACTGTTTGCCTATTTATTTTCATGTCTGTGTGGTATCTATTATACTCTTTATAAGAATTTTTTTATTCATTGAGTATCATGATGAAAATAGCATAAAATATGAAGACCGAATTAAGATATAATTAATTTTCTTATGAGTAATTAACGATGATTCATGTTTTTAATACAAGGGTTATTGTAAAATTATGATAATAAAATTGATAGGATTATGTAATTATAATTAAATGTGATCTTCCATGAGATTAATAGAACTGATAAATACTGTAAACTAGGTTTTTGTGGATAATAATTGAAAAGTGTTTATAATTTGGAATGCTTGGGTTCTTGGAAGCATACTTAGATTAATTGTATAATTAATATGTTAGCATATCATAGCTTGATTTCTTAGGTTTTAATATAGTCTTGACCTTTGAATATTTAGTTGGTTAATTAAAGATGGAATAAGAACTAGTTATGTGATAAAGGTAATTTCTAGGGAATGTGTTTCCCATTTTTTTAAGAAAACTAAGTTTAATGTGATTAGATCGAAAAGATTTCATTTATTTGTGAAGATTAGATTCCTTTTTTAGTTTCTCGAATGAAATTTTGTCTATGATGGTTTTCTTACAACTTGTTTTATGATTTTATATAGATGTGATCTTCTCTATGTGTATTGATATGTGGTGTGGAAGAACCGAGGAGATATGAGTCTTTGTTGGCTGATCCTGGGACAACTGATTTGATATAGATTGGGTGCACCAGTTGATGTGGTAAAAGTTGATTATTGTGGTGGAAAATTGCATTGATATATGTATTTGGTTGTTTGTAATGGAACTAGGGATGATGGAACATGTTATAAATGGGATTACATATTAATGTGATGTATATATATAATATTATTTCTTGTGTGTCTCTTTAAAGGATGATGGCCCAGTTTCTTATTTTATTTCATTTTCTTTCCCCACAACTTAAGGTAGTTGGGTGTTCCTGGTTTCATGTTTCCTTTCGATTGTAGCTTAGGATAGATTTCGTATAGTACCTAAATAATTGTATGATGTGCGTAATGAATAAATAATTGTTAACCCATGAGGTTGGTTTACGATGGAATTCAATGAGATGATTGTCTCGAGAAACCGGTGGATCAATTTGGATTATCAATGGAGGGAATAGACTTTATTATGATGATTAATTTAATGAAATGTGTAACAATGGAAATGGATAATTAATTTTTGATGAGTTAATTAACAAAATGAAATAATATAAAGAAAAAATTAATTTTATATATCTCTTTTAAATTCATGCGTTCTTATAGGATATCTATTCTTAGCAGTAGAAGCCTAGAGTTTGAGAGTTGTTAGCTACGGTTGATTCCAAGTCTTGGTTATCCCCATAGTGTGGTATAAGATATATTACATCTTTTATATTTTTAGATTTCATATTCCTTCTCACCCATTTTCATTATGAAAACTAGTACTCAGTGGACTATGGGATGGGTTTTTCCCAAACAAATAGGATGGATGATTGATGTTTGGCTACCCCCTATGTCCTCACTCTCTTATCTTGGTAGTTAATCATATTAGTATGCACGGTGGTCAATTTTCACATATTTTTGTATTGAGGTATTTAATGGATTATTATTATTTCACAAACATGTATTATTGGATAGAGTATCCAAGGTATTATAATTGGTTTACAGGGTATAGGTCGTGATGTTTTTAGGTAATTACTCGGCATATGGGATGTAATTACTTGAGGATTAATACCTGATGTTCTATACAAGTCATACAGGCTATAGTGGATCTCAAAAAATACTTGGTTACTATATACGGACATGTGTAAGGTATGTTGTGATGATGTGATGAATGAGGTGTAAGTTGTTATGCCTTTCCCAGGTGTCTTCCATCCAACTAATTTTCAAGAGGGATGAGATGTGACATGCGATTTTGGGGTGGAGCCAAAAAATAGTGGGGAAGTGGGAGTGGGGTAGCATTGAGGGTTCATTACTATATTATATTCTCCCTTGTATATGATACATGTTGATAGTAGGGAATAGTGATTCTAGGAAATTAGTATACCTTTTTTGTGATGAGTTTGTTTCACACGACTTCACTATGATTTAGACTGATTTCATTATTTTTATGGTACGCTCCGGGGAGGATCCTATGTTGTATACTATTTCGATCACAATATGTTTATATAAATGGGTTTTTAGGTAACATATAAAAGTTTGAGATTGAGTGGGTTATTACTAGATCATGCGTTTAAAAGAGCTATTTGGAATCCATGGTCACATTCATCTTTATCATTTTGTACTTGTATTTCTTTTCTATCACGATTAAGATTATGTTCCCGTAAAGGGCTCTCGACCTAGGGTTTCCTCTCGCTGCGACCAGCTCCTCCGCTGCGGACGGCATGCCAATTCCTTATCGCGTTCGGTGGGTTGGTGGTGGATCTCCGCTGTAGTGGCGTATTACAGATTCATGGTCTTCTATCTGGCTGTGGAGATGCTCTACGGGCTTCTGTGGTTGCGGGTTCAGATCCGCAGGTGTAAGACTAGTTTTGCTGACGACATACTCTTCAGAGCGCTCCTGGATCAGACCTCAGCTACCCATTGTTGCCTTGTGGTGTTTTTCTTGTCGTTTGAGGGTCGAGCTCATGAGTCTGGAGTTTTAGGGTTCTACCTCCTCTCAGTTATTGCCGGCGATGAAGGACGAAGGGCGCAGAGTGGTGCGCGGATCGATGGAAGTTGATAACGATGATGAGGAATGTCGGCGAAGCTCTTCAGTGGTTCTGTTTTCATATTCTCTAGTCATCTCGGTGGTTTCGAGGTAGACCGTGGTTCGAGGTGTTCCAGGATTCGGGGGATCTTGTGCTTCGAGGCCGTGGCGTGGGTTCAAGGATTGAGGTGGTAAGTGGTGATTTTTTATTGTTGAATTTTTAAATTTGAAAGTGGGATTTTGTTCCTGTTTGAACTATGTGGTTTGGATGGATGTTCGGGGTAACAAAAACCCTTAAACCGTGTATTAGAAAATGGAAAAAAATGGTTTGGCAACACAATTGAGATTCAGATTGAATATTTGTTTTACATTCCCATGATGGCTATGAATGGGGGACAGGATGAACTGGGGTACATGATGAGCATCTAAGTTAGGAAATTGGTCATTTGGAAATGGGTATTATAGAGGTGTGGATAAACGATAGGTGAGTTGGGAATGTGGCACGAGTACTAGAGGAGGGTGGGGGAATGGGAGAACATGGAATGAGTACTTTAGGGGGCAAGAGATAAGAGGGGAAAGATATCCCATCTGTGTATTGGGTATAGGTGCGGTGGGGATATGGTTGGAGGGGGGGGGGCTGTTAATTATATATTTTTATTATAGTGAAAAATAAATAATAAAATTTAAAAGAATATATTCAAAATATATAATAAATTTCAAACGAATATATATTTGAAAAATATTAACCAAAGCTTCCATAAAAGTATATAAATGAGTTGAAACATTACCTATGTTCCAAGAATGCATCAGAAAATGTGGTTCCACCAAATTAGATAATTTTACAACAACACTAAATGTTGGAATTTTAGAAAATTATATTTCCCAATATTTCTAAAAACATATCCATGTGAGGTGTCGCTAAATATCGATGTTTTTAACCATGTATAATTTACTAATATCTACAAACATCTTGAAATGGTGACATTTATAAACATCACTAAATCCTTGATGTTTATAAATTTTTCGAAGTTAGTGAAACCTCATTTAGTGATGTTCATATATGTTTCTAAAATAAGTTTTTGTAGTGTATGTATATATAAATAATTTTACAGGTAATTGAGAGAAGGATGGAGATCAAGATGGATATTACCATATCGTGGTTTTATAGGATCTATTTGGGATCTATGGTCACTACCATATTTATCATTGTGTACTTTTATTTTTCATTTATGTTGTTATAGTGAGGTATTGAATTGCATGTTTTTCAAGGGATTTATTTATAAATATGTATTAGTATTTTTTTGAATAGTTTAAATGTCTTATCGATCTATTTTATTCATGTTATCTTAGAGGGTAATTCCACCCATATATATGTTTATTATAATCTTGGTACTAGTAAACAATCCTTGGCCTACTGGAGGTAGGCCTCAAATATTCATCATCTAAAATCGCTCATTATCGACCAAGGAGTGGTATAAGTTTTGAGGAGATTCCCACAATAATTATATTGAAGAAAAATATGATGTAAAATAGGATAAATTTATATGTACACTAATTATTTAAAAATCATTCTGTTATAAATTTATCATGAAAATTCATTATTTTTTTATGTTGTTCATATTAAAATGATTAGCGGTCAATCAATTTTCAAGGAAATAAGTTACATTTTAGTCATGAGAATATTAACTATATTGTTTATTTACATGATATTACTTCATATAAAACACACATATATTTAGCTAATAATTAAAAAATGTTGACATTATTCACTCTATATGAAATTACCAGTATTAAGGGATTTAAGAAGACAATGAATAATTGATATCTATGTAATTTTGATAGTTAATTATTTTAGTTTAATTATTAAATTATTCAATGTTTGAAATATAATTGTCTTTCAAAAAATATAGATACATTATCTATTTTAACAATTAATGAAATTTTATGGTATACAAATTTAATGTTAATGATATAGATATAATAATTTTATTTAATTATGTGTTCATATTTAAATGAATTATATTTTTTCCCATATTTATTCCATTTTAGTTGTTTGACTGAATAATTATTCAAATTAAGTTATTATGTAAATAATTTTTGATTGATTAGTTATTTGAGATATTTCAAATCACATAAAAGGTCTCATTCCTCTAGATTAGAGAAGACACTATTTATAGGTAAAAAAAATCACTCATTTTTCTTGTTTTTCACTTATTGTTTGGAAGGTGAGAAGGTAATAGGAATACATTAATGGTAACGATAATGCTATTATTTAAAATTTTGAATAAATATTGTATTTTCTGGATCATCCGTGATTTTAAAATCTAAATTCCACTTATATTTATTACTAGAGTGTCAATGAAATGACATAAGATCTACTCTTAAAGTCCATATCCATATAATGTATATTATTTATTTGGGTATTTTATAAATTATAACTATTTTATATGACTATTATTTTAAATATAATGTTTTTGATGAAATTTCATATCCTTGATAAGAAAGGTATGTTTTATTAGGGGTCGTCTTATTAAATAATGTGATGGAAATAATTTAAATATTTTTGAACATGTAAACAAAAATTTGAAAAAATTATTGAGTGTTATTAAAGTAGTTTCCAATTTATATATTAATACACAATGAATAAATTTTCATTTTATTATAATGGTGGAGGAATTTATAGTGAGTATTTGTGTAAAATAAATCATTGTTACAATATTTATTTGACATTAAATTAATGATTTATCAATTATTAATTAATAGTAGCAGATGACATGTATACAAGGAACATATAATCAATAAGATTATATCATGATTTGTATTATTTATTATAGAAGGAAATGATTACTATAAAATTATACTAGTTGTGAGACAATTCACTTAACCATGAGGTGTTTGATTCTCATCCCCACTAACTATGATAAATTTAAAAGGATGAGAATAAAAACAAAGAGAGACACAATATGTAGAAATCCATAGAATTAATATTCAATATTAAAAGGAAATATTTTTTTCATTCTGGATTTCAATGTTTTTATGTTTTTTGGGGAAATATAAAATATAAAAATTTATTATTGGATTATCTTAATTTGTAGGTCACAAAAGGAAGATTTAATCCATATGGATTGAAATTAATCATAATATTATCATTAAAAGGGTGTGACCACTTAATCAGTGTATGTGGAATTATGATGTGTGTAGTTAAATATTTTTTATACATCATAATATTGATATGATTAGGGAATCAGATAATGTTTGAATTGTTAATTTAAATGTTTATGTTTTGTGATATGGATTAGTTATTGGTGATGGTACTTATTATTATTATTTTATTTAGGGATATGTATAGATAGTTTCATCCTCTACATCCCATTTATCCCCCTCAAATTCCAAATTTTACCATGTACTATGAGCTCTACAATTTTTATATCTTGAATTTCATTGTTGTTTATGGGGTGATACACAATATAAAGGACACTATAAATTATTTATTGATATATTAATATCATTTGATATTTAAAATGAAATATATTATGTAAAAATTAACTTGAATTTAATTCTTTACCGATGAGGTGTCAATAATCACAAAAAGTAATAATCATTTTTACAACGATTAATTAGACTCAAAATAGAATTATGGACTTAGGTATAAGTCTTATATATTAGAATTGTTTATTTATTTTTTATTTTATTTGACTATTTTATATATATAAAATTTTATAGGTGTATCAAAAATCAAAGGATTCAATACAACATGGAAAATAACCTAAATATTCAGTTACATTAGATAAAATATTTCAGGAATATGAAGGAAAATCAAAATTATTAGGGAATAATTTTAGTTTAAATATTTTTTCCTATATTGAGAGACTAAAAACCTAGTAAGACCATATTATTCAATAATTACAATAAATAATGATGTAATAGTTCTTTTTTTCGATATTCTATACATTGGAGTATTTCATGTCTTTTAAATGTAATCCAACATTGATATTTTTTCTATATTATTTTTATAATGTTAAACATTTTCATATAATATTTTTAAAGTGTATCTTTAGAGTATTTTTATCCACTAGGAATAAAATTCCATTTATGGATTCATGGAACCATAAGTACGTATAAGGAGATATTGATTATGAAGTTTATATGTATCTAAAATTTTAAATAACAAGAATACCCAATTTTGGATGCTTCTATGTTTTGAGAGGTTTTGGAAACTATGTTTTCACATAAGAATTTCATTTATAATTGTAATCAAAATCAGTTATTTTGAATCCAATTTTTATTTTATATGTTATGTTTTATATCTCCCGAAAACAAATATTTGTAGTTAAGATATTAATTTTGAAATTTAAAAGAATGTTTTAAAAAATATTATAATAGTGAGTTTTTAAATTTATTTCATATAATAATTTTATGAATTATCATGACTTTATTATTTTAATATTGTGTTTTAGTATATCATATAAATAAATTAAAAAAAATACTTTAGTGAAATTATTATTTTTTGTGTTAAATTTTTTTTACCCTGGTTAAATATTTATATATGGTGATAATCCAAAAATAAATTTTGAATATGATTTTTATTAGATATACCATATGTGATGATATTTGATATCGAATGGTATGAAATACATTCATATACCATGTTTTTTTATTATATCATTTCACATGATGTAGAGATATTATAAGGCACCACTTACTTAACTAATCATATTATATTTTATATTAATATCTATTGCATTCTAAAAAAATTATTTGATTAAAAGTGCATCAAATGATTATAAGTCATTGGAACACAAAAATTTAACATTCAATAACCAACACATAAGGTATCATTGATAAAACAATTCATATGTTGAAATGTTTAACAGTTAAATCAGTATAAGGTTATATGTTTTGTAACACACATGATATGTTCAAAAACATTATAAACATACATGTAAATGACTTTAATGAGGTTTCATCCATTCCAATGGGTGATTTAGCCAGATCATGCATATAATAAAAAGGATTTATCTGTTTGGTTATCCTAATGAATCTTTATTTGGCATAATATTGACGGTAATAGGTAAGTGTTTCAACCTGAGATACACTGAGAGTGGAGAGTGGAATCAGAATGTAATTATTTTCTTTATAATTTATAAATATTGTACCCACATTGGATAGAACTCATCAAAAATAATTATTTTAATACACCTTCAATATAATAATAAATCCAACAAATAAAAGTACAACACAATTATTTTCACTAGGTTTAACACTATGGGCTAAAATAAAGAGAATCTATCGATGTTGGGTCCAAAATAATAGAGTAAACTATTTATTCATAGCAACATTGGATTAGAATATTTTATCAATGATATCTTAATATTAGACTCACTTACATTAATATTTGATTTAAAGATTGGTGAACTATCTACCTTTGATCACTTTTGATGACTACTTTCTCACTTCACTATGTAGAGTCATTATCTATTTATAGAAATAATGATTTCAACCACAACATTAGGAAAATATGAATTTTTTTTGATGAAATCTTGAAAATGGTTCTATAATGTTTTGCTCTTTCTTTAAATAACACACAAAATAATTCCACATAAAAATGAATATTGTAAAAATTACATAAAATTATATTCCATATATAAAAATTTCACCATATAGTATGCTTTCTGGATAACATACAATTCCTAGGAAATATTTGTATGCTAGATGAAATGGTTTATTGTATGAAATATTGAGGACTTTCATCTGGTACTGCACCACCCTTCATGAACAACCTATATAGAATGCTTCTTCATGAACTTCTTCATGGAACATCCTTCATGAGATTCCAAACTGATCCTTCTTCTTGATAATTCTTTTTAGAACTATTTTTATTTGTGAACATCCTTGATTTTTTGAAATGAAAGTTACTATACCAGTTTTTCCTTGTTATGTAAACGTCTTGAAATCTTCATTTTTATGAATAATCTCTAGACCATATTTAAAATTATTATCAATACCTAATGATGTGAACTATGAGTTATTTATTGGTAAGAACGCCTATAAAACTAACAAATCACCATATTATAAAAATTACCTTATCAGTAATCATATCACATAACCTCTACTGTAAACATTGATCATAAACAACTATCGATCATGGTCTACATATAATCACCACATTAAGACCCCAATTGATGTTTCTATATGAATCATTTATTCATTTATGGTTTTCTTTAAATCGTTACTATAATCCTTTAAATTAAATCATAATGTCTATTTAAATAGAGACTTTCATTGTTACAAACCCTATAAAAACTATATCATCAAAAAATAGGATTGATCCAAATTTTTGGGTGCTATATTTGTTGTCAATTATTTTTAAATAAAATAGATTTTTATTTCATTATGATAAATAATAATTGAAGTAAATAAGTTAATGAATTTTTTTATTCAACCCATAAATATTGAAGGAGAGGTTCCCAAGGCTTGTGCTATTTATATAGATGAATGAAACTAGACCGTGCATTACAGAAATAAGTTTATAGTGTTGATTTGAATTTATTATAATAAAAAATAGGTGTAAGTATTTTTTTGAGTATTTGAGTAATTACATCCATTTTTATATAAATAATTTAATTACATGTATGATGTTGAAAATAATTGGATATGTGTTAGAATGTTTTTTTATGTTTATTGGGAATAAATTATGCTATTTTACAAAGGAAATATTAAATGTGTTTAGATAAAATATAGATACACAATAGATAGAAAAGCCCTAGATAGGAATTCCATAAAAAGGATAGATTATCTGAGCTAAAAATAAAATAATCCTTAAGTGTATAGGAATAATCAATGCTGGGGTTTGTGGAAGAATACAAATCAGTGAGCATGTGGGTGGGTACATAAGAGGGTGAGGGTAGTTAGATTCAACCATGAAGGTCGGCATAGATGACTTATGGAGACCTCCAAATCTTATATTATTTCACAGGTAATATAATGAAAAATTGAAGTATGAATGAAATCATTCATCACAATGATAATTCAATATGGGTTCATGGAAATAGGGAAAGTTTTTATCATTTAATAATTGTAAAATATCACAGATAAAAGATGTATTTTCAAGATTGTCCCACTATTTTTTACCATATAAAATATATCAATATTACAATGAAACTCTATGGTTAATTAGAATAATGTTTATTATTATAATCCATGAGGTTTGATTCAATAATATGAGAGTGTTAATAAAATAATAATTTACTCTCTATATGTTAAGATATGTAAGGGGAAAAGAGTTAGAGAGACTACAATTATTATATTCATAATAATGTGATTAAATTTTTGAATAAAACATTGATATTCAATGATCAATATACCATGATATTTATTTAGTGTTTTCATGATTAAAGAAGAGTTAAATTAAGTGATGTGGAATTATGAAGACTGGCTGAAGGGGAAGATGTGGGATATTTAACTTGTTCATGATGTGATGTAATGATTAGTGAAATGAAAGTGTGATTTAAAATTGTAAGAAACTAGGGGATGATAATATTAAATCGATTTCATGACTTATTAATATCCATTGATTATATTCGATAATATTATATTCACCACATAGATATTAATTAACTATTCAATCAAAATGGAAATAGTTATATCCATACTAATTTAATTTTATTGTATTATATAATTATATTTAAAATCATAATTAATAAATTATATATTTAAAATTTGTAAAAAAATGATTTTTTTTCTTCTTAAAGTGAGTTTTGGTATTTTTTAATGAAAAAATAATTTTTTTTGGATGAATATAAAAAGATTTATTTTATATTTAAAACAAAATTTTCTTTCATGTATTGAAAAATTTGTTTTCTATATAATAGATTTAAATTTTTTTATTTTTTTTAATGACTTTTAATAATCTAAATAATGTCTTTTGAATCAATATTGTCATTAATTTTGGTACAAAAACATTTTTATAATTAACGACACATTTTTTAAGAAACTCCTCTTCGCTATGTTTTACAAGTTTAAAAAAATTTATTTCATCTATAGTATTTGAAAGTGGTAAAATAGAATCTATATTTTTAATTAATAGGATCAAATTTTACAAATAGGATACTTTTATTTTTTAAAATTTTAATATAAATATACCTAGAAAACTCATTTCCATGGTTAGAGTTCAAACGAGTAAAAATGCTTAAAACTAAATTGATAGGGGATACAATTCCATAAAAATTTGTCTAAAAATAATATTTAATTTTATTAACACCATATAACGTCAACTATTTAGAAAATTATCCATTTTAGAGCATTATTTTATGTGTAATAAATTAAAAATTATTAATGTTTTGAAAAATTCCAAGTGTGTCCTCCCACTCACTTATAAAAAGATATACCCTCTCTTACATTATAAGAACATCAAGAGTATTTTAGTTCAAGAAATCGCTAATAAATTACCTTTTATACACCCTTAATAATTTTATATATTTCAATATATGATTAGAATATATTTCTTGAAAGGATTTAGGTAAAAAACTAAGGAGGTTGTTTGAAGAGGTGTTATAGTCCTAAAATGAATGTTATCTTTTTTGTTTATTGTTTCAACTCATTAAGAAATATACAAAAAAATTTAATAAAATCATAGTTGTATATCCAATATAATTAAATATTATTATGTTTATGTATATCCCTTTTCTAATTAATTGTCAATCTAATTGAAAATGGAATCATCTTTCATCCGTTTATGTGGGCTACCGCCTCATGGAGAAAATATATATCAATTTTCATAACTCCCAATTATGGATGGTAATAATTATTGGATAAAATGAAAAAATATGATATATGTCATATAAATATATTTTCTAAATATAAATAAATATTCGAATTCAATCTTTTCTATTAAAAAATAAAAATAAAAATATTGGTCGTTCTTATGTGTAGAATACCACCTCACAAACTAAAATATTTTTTCTTCATGACCACATCACAGGGATAATATATATAGGTAAATAAAAAATTATATTATTATATTTATTATTTTTTGAAATATAAAATAATACTTATCTGCTTTCCCTCACATTCGTTGAAAAAATGAAAATATTATTCTTATATACTTATGGACTACCATCACCATGTGGTATGGTAATTTATTTTTCAAAAAAAACATAAATGGTTTGTTAAAAATTATAAATATTGAATAAAAATGATACTTATAATATGATTAAGATTATACAATTTATATAATCATGATCAATTTTATGATTTTAAACAGATTGAAGTCCTTTTGGACATATGAGCCTAATATACTCAAAAATCTGATGTGAACTAAATTGATTAAATCATTGAGTACGAAATAGATAAATGTTTCATAAAGGGAATACTATAGTTTATAAAGTTTATTAATAAAGTAAATTATAAACATCATTTAATTAATTTTTAATAAAAACAACATAAGTGTTCAGTCAGACTCGGGGCAAGGTATTTCTAGTCCCCATTACCATTCATTAAGATTTAAGCTATTTCCAACACATTTTTTCTTTATTATGGTGCATAATAATCCTATAATATTTATTATATATTTCCTATATGAAATTAATGTTCTCATTATTTTATTCTATTTTTATTCCTTTAATGTTAATTTGAAGTAAAATTTTTCAATTCTTAAGGGACATTGTACCTTAAACATCATTTTGAATGTTTTAAATATTGTTTCCCATATAATTTTCCACCATTTATATATTATGAAAATTATTTTATGGATTATTTAATGTTTAGATAAAAAAATAAAATTTCATGTATCTTTTAAACTTCTATCACATGTTCTGAAAAATAATCTTTGTATGTTTTTTATATGGAACATATATATTTACTTTAAAGAAGGAAAAAAGGAATGTTCTATTTTAACATATATGGAATGTCATCCATTTCCCAATATCAGTAAAATTATTATTTATTTGGATTTCCTAAAACTATTATATGATTTTATAAAGAGGACACATTCTATTTATTTGAGGGGATTTTAGTTTTTTGTTGTAAAAATTTACATCTTAAAAGAATTAATATTTCTTCAATTCAAAGTGTTTTACATTTGGGTTCAAATTTTTTTTTCAAGAAATTTATAATGAAAAGGAGGTATCACAAAATTTTATTATTTATGAAATTTTAATTTAAAATTATTGATATTGTTGTGAGAGCTTGATATAGCTTTTATTATGGGTGATTCAACAACAAAATTTACAATAGGTGAGCCTAATATAGGTCTCTAATGGATTTAGTAAGGATTTTATTCTACAAATGAAATGCATAGAGAGTAAACTGGGTAGGTTTTTCTAATGGATTTAACTATGTTATATTGATTTTTTTACATGAGTGATCATGAGTTAGGATTCTAATTCTTTAATATTCATATAATTGTATCTATTTATTTATATGGGATTTTAAGGGTTTTATTTGAGAAAAAATGGGTTTTACAATGAATATATGATATACTTTATTTTCATAATGAATAATTTCAAAAGGTAAACATTTTATGGTTTTTCAATTTTTTTACCTGACTAATAGATTTCGTTATTTTATATCCCTTATTAATCCTGTTATAAGTATCCAATGTTTTTATTTTTTTCATTGGGTTTAAGGACGAGAAAGAAGAATGAAGAATTCATATAGAAAGAAATGATTATTTTTCATGAAAAGAAAAATTGTTTTATTTTAAATGTCTTATATTGTAGGATATATGAACACTATGTAGAAGTGTCCATGTTGTAATATATTGTATTTCTATGTATTATTTATTACATAATTATTGAATAATATAATGCAAAAAAATCCTTCAAATGATAGAATATTAATTCTGGTCTAATAACATAGGATTCTGTAATGGTTAATGGTAGAGACATTATAGTTCATTTCAAAAGAATAATTTAGAAAAAATAGAGGTTATGAAAATATGAATATTATACACTTGATATATTATAATTTATTCTTATGTGAAATGATATGGAATTTGGATACTACCATATTAATTAATATAATCTATGTCTATTCAAAATGGATTAACATAGAGAAATTAGAGAAGTTGTGGTTGGGTGGTATCAAGAGATCAATATCCTTCCAAATCTATAAACTAGAATGGTTGGAATTGTAAATTAGAATTATGTTTAAAGGATGTATAAATTTAGGAAGGATATAATTAATGGTTTTATATCAGTTAGACAGTATTTAGATTCAATATAGAGGAACAAATCAATAGTTGTGCATTTTATGAAATAGAAGCCCTGGGTTTGGATGGAGCCTTAGATCTAGTGGTAGATGAATTTTAGATCAACCCTTTTGAAATGATATTCCAAGTTGTAAAAGATCAGGTTTTAGGTTGTTAAACCTTTATTTATGTAATTTACGAATACCATGTATTTAGGATAATTTTTGGGTAGTTCTAAGATATTTTGGCATGTTTATTTGAGATTTTATTGATGTTTATGATTTTAAAATGGTTGATAAAATATGTGAAACACCTTTTAGGAAACAAGTAAACTGAAATTGATCGAACTTGGTAGGTGCATAGTTTATCCAAACCATACTGCAACTATGAGAAATGATGAAATTGTGGACATAGAAACTTATAATTGTTGGTATATATATTTTTATACCATGTAATCCAACCATGTATGGTGTATTTGGAGGTAGTGGATATGGTACAATTAGCACATAGTTTTCCTAACCATGAACGACAACCATGTAATTTTTAAAACAAGATCCTAAAATTGTGTATCTCACTCAAATTACACCCTTAATAGCTAGTTTCCACTAATTCAATACTAACATGACATCAAATTATTCCAAAAGATTGAAAGACACTTACTCTTGATCCAAGATCAATCAATTATTTATTTTATGTGTACAAGAGGGATAGATTCCTTGGTATGTTCTTGTTCTGGAAGGATTTCTTTTTTTATCTTAATCACCCTTTCTTAGATTCATGAATCTAGTCCATTAGGGGATACAATCATGTTCTATAATCAAACTTTTTGAGACATAAATTTTTGGGATTATGGGGAACAAGATATAAGGATGTTTTAAGGAGTTTCAACATGATTTGTTGAATAATTGGTATTGTTCTTTGTTTTGACCTAAGATATGAAGTGTGTAGCTTCACTCTTAAATACATGTAGTTTTAACATCAAGGATTGATTTCAAATTGATTGAATTTATTTAAATTAATTGTGAAATTTTGTGCAATAATTAATGGAAAACTTCATTGTGGTGTTTTTGTAAAATTATTTAACTTATTATGGTTGTCGATATATTTTTTGGCTCATAATTTTAAAATGATGATTTTCAAATTATATTTTGTTTTTATATATTGTAAAATTATTTTAAAAAATCATCAATAATTTTTTATTGAAATGGAATGTAATTATTTTAATTGGGTTTTTGATATAAAAATGTCTTAATTTGTTCATATGCATTTGGGATAGATAAGGGTGTGATTGTTCACCCATAAAAAGTCTGATAGATAAGGATGTGATGTTTCCCCATCAAAATGGTTCCACAATTAACAAATTGATAAAAAAATTTACCAAACACTTGAGAGAATAGGAAAGTAAATTGTTTCAAGAAGGTGTGGATTCATGTAATGTAAGAGGTGTACCAAAATAGAATTTGAGAAATGGGTTTAAATAAATGTTTTGTTTCTTGTTTTGGAAAATTGATTTTTTGTTAAATGGTTTGGTTATTTAAAAGCAATTTTAAATTATTTTAAACAATTTTATATTATAGTGTTAACATTTTATTTATTATTTTCATTTTCAAGAATATCATTTGGGAAATCATGATGAGTTTTATACTCACCCCCTACTTGGTAAATTTTTCACATTTTAAGATATAATATATTTGGTACCATGTAAATATAAGGAATCCCATTTCTTTAGCGAGGCATCCTGATACCTTGGAAATGACTTGGGGGGTTGGATCTTGGAGCTATTTGGGAGTTATTGGGATGTTTTCTTCTAAATATTTGAGTATTTATTGTTTTACCTTCCTCTTTATATTATTATATAGTTTGGTTTGGTATGTTTTTATTGGGTTTTAATACATTATTTTTATGCATTATGTAGTGTTTTTTTGGTTTTGGTGTTCTTTATTTTGATGTCTTATTTTCAAATGTAAAATAACCCCTTATCTAGTAATGAATCCCATGGTATTTATTATCAAACTTTTTAGTCTTGGGGATGTCACATAGGGCATAGGAATTTCTCTACCGCTTCCCAAGACAATGTGAAGGGGTGGATTTTTATAGGTGGTATCAGTCTTATTAGGATGAAGTATCTTTTTAGAAAAATGATATCATTTTGTTATGCCCAAGAAGTGAAAATAATTTTGGTTTATTCCTTAATTTGAATGGGTGTAAAGGAGTAGGATCATCAGAATATAAAATGTAGATCATAATGTTTTATATCTAACCAACTTATATTAATCATATGGTCACCAAGGACATGGGTGTGTTGAGAAAATTATAGGAGTTGTAATCTCATATTCATGGGTTTATCCAATTATAATACAATTCCCAAAAATTATAGAAACAACATTCCATTATTAGTGAATAATTATTGTTGAGTAATTATTGATAATTTAGTAAAAGAATTGTGAGTTTTTGAAACAAATTTAAAAAAGTTGGATTTCCCAAAGTATGGTCGATTTTAAAAAATGGTTTGAAAATAGAAATTGTTGAATTTTAAAAAGCCTTATTGTGATAAATGTGTTTTTGTAAATTATAAATTGATATTACTTCATTTTATAGATATTTAGAATAAATGGTGTTTTATTTTTTTTATAGAAGAAAGAACCATTTAGGTGTATAAGATGCCAACTAGATGAGGATGATGAGAATGTTGTTTCACCCGAGCCATAGGTGAACTAATAGATGTTTTAAAATATTGTAAAAGATTTTAAAGTTATGGGTAAATGAAAAATGGATAATCTGAGGAAATTAAATCATTTCATTCTATTTAAGATGTAGAATCCACCCATCATTCGATGTGATTCAGAACCTGAAAAAACATAGGTGTGGGTGAATAGGATAAATCAAATTCTCGATTTACTTTGAAAAAAAATGAGTTGAATGAAATATTGGAAATGCACAATCTGGACGATCTGGAATTCTAGTGGTGATATTTATAATATCCATAAAAATTAGAATGAGGCATTACATTGGGGTATTTTGAATAATGGTTCAATGAAAAATTGCATCCTCGCACATTTATAATTTCTAGATTAAAGTAATCTTTTATATTGAATTAAGAGAATATATTAGTGACCGATTATATAGATAAGTTCATGACTTTTGTCTACTTTTTTTAGAATTTTCTAGATGTTCTTCCTTAAAGGAAGCCTGTTTTAAATTGGGGATGCGTCTTTATATATGATTAGTGATTTACATGTAATGTATAAAAGATTATATGGAGATGTTCAAACGAATGAAAGTGGAAAAATAGACATATTAGTTAATATAGGTTGATTATTCATGTTAATAATTAATAAAAATGTTGGGAACTATATTATTGTGAATAATAGGAAGAGAGAAACCTATTTTCGAGGCAGTGAAATGACTTAGAATTAGTTGGCCAGATCAGTGAATCTTTATCCTAAAAAAATAAAAATCCTAGAAGATTTTATTGTAGTTACTCTAAAAACCTGAAGTCATTTTGTATAGTAAAACCTAGATCATTCCACAATTATAAGCAGACAATATATCTTTGGTGCTATTTCTATAGTTATCCTATGCCATGTTGTTGGAAAACATCTCATGGTTTATAGAGTTTTTATTAATCGATGGTATGAGGTTAGTATAATTAATATTTTTAGAAGAAATGACCTAGCTATGGTGATTATAATAATACCATGTATACTAAATGTATTCAATATCAATGGGGTAATAAAGAACAAAGTGCACCAATTAGGAAGCTATGTGGATGTGAGGAGGTGATTATGGATGATTTTTGTTATTTATCAATGGTGAGAAGTATGATTTTTTTAATTATACCATTTTGAATGATTCTTAATATTGGTTCATCCCATTTGTTTATTTAATCTCTTACTTTCGATCATTTGGGATTTCATTTTGAGATGATGCCATATATTTTGAAACAAAAAACACCTCTTACTCAATGATAATGTCAATATTTAATGTAAATAATCATTTTAAAAAATTATCAATGGGGGTGAATTTGTTTGAGATTTATATAATTTTGATATGGATTTCTGTGAAATAATTCTATGTTTGGATTGGTAAAAAATGTTCATTGATCACATTTATTTTTATACCCGAAGGATAAGTTTTACAACTAATAGTGTCATAAAACATCTCTTTAAAGGATACCAAAATGTAAAGGTAGGTGTAGAAACGATTTTGGCACAAACATTGGAAAATATATAATTTTAGTTAGAATATTTTACCTAGGAATTAGCTTATTCCAATGGAAATAATGGTTTTATTTCAATTGTTGATCAAATTTCAATTTTTTTTACTAATTACTTTTTTATTTATTCACCCAAAAAAGATGTGTAGTTTATGATTGATCTTTTACTTGTTCTAGTTTTATCTCACATAAGTCTTATCATATGAAACAAATATAAATAACATAATTTAATGTGATGTTGGAAGATATGAATAGAATAGTATTCTCTCAAACTAGAACATATCAATGGGCAGTGCCTATTTTTGCTGTGTGAGAATGGTGGATGTAACTCTTCCGTTTTGTGGGGATTATCCTAAGCATAACATAGTTACAATAAATTTATTATCCTCTTCCATGTAATTATAGAATTTTTTAAAAATTTATTGGAAACCAGTGGTTCTCTAAAATTGACATGTGTTTGGGATAACATAAATTATTGGGTCGAAAGGTGGATATTCCAAAAATATATTTTCTGAGTAGATATGTTCACTATATATATGTGGTTAGGAATTTTGTTCTTAAAAATTCAAGAGTAGTATTTATATAATTGAATAATTTGATATTTCAAAGATATATAGATTATTTTATGGTGGTTTTGTGAATGAAATATTGGTGGATTAAAGGACAAAGGCAGAGCATGAGCAACACTTGGAGACAATGTGGAAAATTCTGTGGGATCATCATTTGTTTGGAAAAAATTCAAAGTATTATTTTTGGATAAAATATTTATACACCCTTGAAGATGTAATATCATAATTTTTTTATTTATACCGAAAAGATAGAGGTTGTGATATTTTTGAAACCACCAAATAATGTATTTGAGATATGCAGTTTTCTTAGAAGAGATGGTTATTATCGATGTTTTGTTTATTAATTTTCTGGAATAGAAACCACAATGACTGATTCAATAATTAAATGTGTTCCATTTCAAGGTAATGATGAATTTTATAATTTATTTATAGAGTTTATATTTCACCTTTCATCTTTATTGAGACTGATATTTCAGGAATCAATTCAATGTAATTCATTATATTGTGATGGTTTGTGGTCAGGTTTGGGATGTGTTCTTAGGCTGAGAGATCTTGTTGTTTCTTATGAGTCACAGAAGTTGTAGCTTAATAAGAAAAACTACCACACACAAGATATGGAATTAGAAACTGTAGTATATGATTTCAATACTTTTCTTCATTACCTATTTGTTGTGAAATTTATGGTGTTCATGGATCGTAAGTGTTTGAAACTCATTTTCTCTCAAAGAGACTTGAACATGAGACAATGAAAATGGATAGAGTATCATATGATGTTTTAATTTGACTTGATGTATACATAGGTAAATGAATTTTGGTGGAAGATTCTTTAATTTGAAATTAATATAGTTATATAGATAAAGAGTCTTTAGATCATTGGAAGATGATGTTAGTGATATCTAATATGAACTTAGATTTTAAAGATGTGGTAGAATTGCAGTTCAATTTTTAGGTTCTATAATTCAGGATTTTGTTAGGATGTTTTAAGTGGCCTAAATATTCAATTCATTTTTTTCTATTCAGTCAAAACATAATGGTGAGGAGACAATTGTGGGATTTTAGCATAAAAGAGTATCACTATTGTGTTTTTGAGAACAGATAGTCATACCAATGTCTTTTTAGGAAAAAATTCCTTGTTATTAGAACCATTTAAAATGAGGACTTATTATTGGAATAGACACATTGTATAAGAAATTGAAATAAGAATTTTGGTGGGCTAAAAAGAAGGATATGTGGAAGTGTTTTTCTTATGATTCCTGACCTATAAACAATTGAAGGTAGAGAACCACTGTCCAGATAGTTTTCTATAGTATTTACTTATTTTAGTTTAGAAATGGGTGTAGATAACCATGGATTTTTAAAGGCCTCTGATGGATGACCCAGAAACATAATACATATGGTTGACTACATGTCATCCCAAAAAGTATGCCCATTCTATCCCTATTCATGAATCTTATACAATAGAAGGGATTTCAAAAACTATATCTAATAAGTGTTAAAGAGGCATGGCATAATAGATTAGAGAAAATCATACCAAGATCTAAGGTTTGCACTTTGTTTTTTTATAGATCCTTATATTAATCCCTTGCGACTCAATTTACTATGAGCACAATTCACCATCCTTATATGTGTGGGTAATATGAAAGGATGATACTAACGATGCAAGAAATTATTAGGGCTTCAATAATGGACTTTGGAGGCTCATGGAAGGAGAAAATACCAATAGTGGAGTTCTCATATAACAACAGTTAGTAGGCCTTGATACATATGTCTCCTTTTAAATCATTTTGTAGGATTCGTTATCAATATTCAATTATTTTGGGTGAAAGAAAGTGATACACTACTTTTTTTTTACCAAACCTTATCAATGTAAAAGAATATAAGATTCTGTTGACTAATAAGTTAATGAAGATGGATCATAGTCACAAGAAATCATATATAGATCATCATCAATAGACATTTTAATTATAGGTGGGTGATCATGTGTTCTTAATAATATATATAGTTATTGGTCATCGTATTCTTTGGAAACAAGGAATTTTATCCCCATGATATATAGGATCTTTTCAGACACAAGGATGGGTTTGTGAAGTGTAACTTCAGTTAGATTTAACACCAAGGTTCAATTTAGAGCATAATGTGTTTCATGTATCTCAGTTGAGGAAATATTAGCCTGATCCTAACCATTTGATTTGATGGGATCAGATGAACCTGGAGATAGATGCTATTTTGGTTAATATGATAGTGCATATTATAGATAGGCTAGATAATGTCTTGTGAAGGGAAAGCATCTGCCTGGGGTAGGATTTATGGAAACATGGTTTGATTCAGGAAGAAACTTGGTAGCATGAGAATGAAATAGTTGAGAAATGGACATTGCATTTTTAGGCTAATTGTGGTTTTCAAATTTACGAGTATAGAAAAAATAATGGCGGGGATAAAGTACACAAAGATTCCATAAAAGTATATTTGGGATCTATGGTCACTACCATATTTATCATTGTGTACTTTTATTTTTCATTTATGTTGTTGTAGTGAGGTATTGAATTGCATGTTTTTTAAGGGATTTATTTATAAATATGTATTAGTATTTGTTGAATAGTTTAAATGTATTATCGATCTACTTTATTCAAGTTATCTTAGAGGGTAATTCCACCCATATATATGTTTATTATAACCTTGGTACTAGTAAACAATCCTTGTCCTACTGGAGGTAGGCCTCAAATATTCATCATCTAAAATGGATCATTATCGACCAAGGAGTGGTATAAGTTTTGAGGAGATTCCCACAATAATTATATTGAAGAAAACTAAGATGTAAAATAGGATAAATTTATATGTACACTAATTGTTTAGAAATCATTCTGTTATAAATTTATCATGAAAATTCATTATTGTTTATGTTGTTCATCTTAAAATGATTAGCGGTCTATCAATTTTCAAGGAAATAAGTTACATTTTAGTCATGAGAATATTAACTATATTGTTTATTTACATGATATTACTTAATATAATACACACATATATTTAGCTAATAATTAAAAAATGTTGACATTCTTCACTCTATATGAAATTACCAGTATTAAGGGATTTAAGAAGACAATGAATAATTGATATCAATGTAATTTTTATAGTTAATTATTTTAGTTTAATTATTAAATTATTCAATGTTTGAAATATAATTGTCTTTCAAAAATTATAGCTACATTATCTATTTTAACAATTAATGAAATTTTATGGTATACAAATTTAATGTTAATGATATAGATATTTTAATTTTATTTAATTATGTGTTCATATTTAAATGAATTATATTTAGTTTTCCCATATTTATTCCATTTTAGTTGTTTGACTGAATAATTATTCAAATTAAGTTATTATGTAAATAATTTTTGATTGATTAGTTATTTGAGATATGTCAAATCACATAAAAGGTCTCATTCCTCTAGATTGGAGAAGACACTATTTATAGGTAAAAAAAATTCTCTCATTTTTCTAGTTTTTCACTTATTGTTTGGAAGGTGAGAAGGTAATAGGAATACATTAATGGTAACGATAATGCTATTATTTAAAATTCCGAATAAATATTGTATTTTCTGGATCATCCGTGATTTTAAAATCTAAATTCCACTTATATTTATTACTAGAGTGTTAATGAAATGACATAAGATCTACTCTTAAAGGCCATATCCATATAATGTATATTATTTATTTGGGTATTTTATAAATTATAACTATTTTATATGACTATTATTTTAAATATAATGTTTTTGATGAAATTTCATATCCTTGATAAGAAAGGTATGTTTTATTAGGGGTCATCTTATTAAATAATGTGATGGAAATAATTTAAATATTTTTGAACATGTAAACAAAAATTTGAAAAAATTATTGAGTTATTCAAATAGTTTCCAATTTATATATTAATACACAATGAATAAATTTTCATTTTATTATAATGGTGGAGGAATTTATAGTGAGTATTTGTGTAAAATAAAACATTGTTACAATATTTATTTGACATTAAATTAATTATTTATCAATTATTAATTAATATTAGCAGATGACATGTATACAAGGAACATATAATCAATTAGATTATATCATGATTTGTATTATTTATTATAGAAGGAAATGATTACTATAAAATTATACTAGTTGTGAGAAAATTCACTTAACCATGAGGTGTTTGATTCTCATCCCCACTAACTATGATAAATTTAAAAGGATGAGAATAAAAACAAATAGAGACACAATATGTAGAAATCCATAGAATTAGTATTTAATATTAAAAGGAAATATTTTTTTCATTCTCGATTTCAATGTTTTTATGTTTTTTGGGAAATATAAAATATAAAAATTTATTATTGGATTATCTTAATTTGTAGGTCACAAAAGGAAGATTTAATCCATATGGATTGAAATTAATCATAATAGTATCATTAAAAGGGTGTGACCACTTAATCAGTGTATGTGGAATTATGGTGGGTGTAGTTAAATATTTTTTATACATCATAATATTGATATGATTATGGAATCAGATAATGTTTGAACTGTTAATTTAAAGGTTGACGTTTTTTGATATGGATTTGTTATTGGTGATGGTACTTATTATTATTATTTTATTTAGGGATATGTATAGATAGTTTCATCCTCTACATCCCATTTATCCCCCTCAAATTCCAAATTTTACCATATACTATGAGCTCTACAATTTTTATATCATGAATTTCATTGTTTTTTATGGGGTGATACATAATATAAAGGACACTATAAATTATTTATTAATATATTAATATCATTTTATATTTAAAATGAAATATATTATGTAAAAATTAACTTGAATTTAATTCTTTACCGATGAGGTGTCAATATTCACAAAAAGTAATAATCATTTTTTACAACGATTAATTAGACTCAAAATAGAATTATGGACTTAGGTATAAGTCTTATATATTAGAATTGTTTATTTATTTTTAATTTTATTTAACTATTTTATATATATAAAATTTTATAGGTGTATCAAAAATCAAAGGATTCAATACAACATGGAAAATAACCTAAATATTCAGTTACATTAGATAAAATATTTCAGGAATATGAAGGAAAATCAAAATTATTAGGGAATAATTTTAGTTTAAATATTTTTTCCTATATTGATAGAATAAAAACCTAGTAAGACCATATTATACAATAATTACAATAAATAATGATGTAATAGTTCGTTTTTTCGATATTCTATACATTGGAGTATTTCATGTCTTTTAAATGTAATCCAACATTGATATTTTTTCTATATTATTTTTATAATGTTAAACATTTTCATATAATATTTTTAAAGTGTATATTCAGAGTATTTTTATCCACTAGGAATAAAATTCCATTTATGGATTCATGGAACCATAAGTACGTATAATGAGATAATGATTATGAAGTTTATATGTATCTAAAATTTTATATAACAAGCATACCCAATTTTGGATGCTTCTATGTTTTGAGAGGTTTTGGAAACTATGTTTTCACAAAAGAATTTCACTTATCATTTTAATCAAATTCGGTTATTTTGAATCCAATTTTTATTTTATATGTAATGTTTTATATCTCCCGAAAACAAATATTTGTAGTTAAGATATTAATTTAGAAATTTAAAAGAATGTTTTAAAGAATATTATAATAGTGAGTTTTTAAATTTATTTCATATAATAATTTTATGAATTATCATGACTTTATTATTTTAATATTGTGTTTTAGTATATCATATAAATAATCTAAAAAAAATACATTAGTGAAATTATTATTTTTTGTGTTAAATTTTGTTTACCCTGGTTAAATATTTATATATGGTGATAATCCAAAAATAATTTTTGAATAAGATTTTTATTAGATATACCATATGTGATGATATTTGATATCGAATGGTATGAAATATATTCATATACCATGTTTTTTTATTATATCATTTCACATGATGTAGAGATATTATAAGGCACCACTTCCTTAACTAATCATATTATATTTTATATTAATATCTATTGCATTCTAAAAAAATTCTTTGATTAAAAGTGCATCAAATGATTATAATTCATTGGTACACAAAAATTTAACATTCAATAACCAACACATAAGGTATCATTGATAAAACAATTCATATGGTGAAATGTTTAACAGTTAAATCAGTATAAGGTTATATGTTTTTTAACACACATGATATGTTCAAAAACATTATAAACATACATGTAAATGACTTTAATGAGGTTTCATCCTCTCTAATTGGTGATTTAGCCAGATCATGCATATAATAAAAAGGATTGATCTGTTTGGTTATCCTAATGAATCATTATTTGGCATAATATTGACGGCAATAGGTAAGTGTTTCAACCTGAGATACACTGAGAGTGGAGAGTGGAATCAGAATGTCAATATTTTCTTTATAATTTATAAATATTGTACCCACATTGGATAGAACTCATCAATAAAATATTATTTGAATACACCTTCAATATAATAATAAATCCAACAAATAAAAGTACAACACAATGATTTTCACTAGGTTTAACACTATGGGCTAAAATAAAGAGAATCTATCGATGTTGTGTCCAAAATAATAGATTAAACTATTTATTCATAGCAACATTGGATTAGAATATTTTATCAATGATATCTTAATATTAGACTCACTTACATTAATATTTGATTTAATGATTGGTGAACTATCTACCTTTGATCACTTTTGATGACTCCTTTCTCACTTCACTAGATAGAGTCATTATCTATTTATAGAAATAATGATTTCATCCACAACATTAGGAAAATATGAATTTTTTTGATGAAATCGTGAAAATGATTCTATAATGTTTTTCTCTTTCTTTAGAGAACACACAAAATAATTCCACATAAAAATGAATATTGGAAAAATTACATCAAATTATGTTCCATATATACAAATTTCACCATATAGTATGCTTTCTGGATAACATACAATTCCTAGGAAATATTTGTATGCTAGATGAAATGGTTTCTTGTATGAAATATTGAGGACTTTCATCTGGTACTGCACCTCCCTTCATGAACAACCTATATAGAATGCTTCTTCATGAACTTCTTCATGGAACAACCTTCATGAGATTCCAAATTGATCCTTCTTCTTGATAATTCTTTTTAGAACTATTTTTATTTGTGAACATCCTTGATTTTTTGATATGAATGTTACTATACCAGTTTTTCCTTGTTATGTGAACGTCTTGAAATCTTCATTTTTATGAATAATCTCTAGACCATATTTAAAATTATTATCAATACCTAATGATGTGAACTATGAGTTATTTATTGGTAAGAACTCCTATAAAACTAACAAATCACCATATTATAAAAATTCCCTTATTAGTAATCATATCACATAACCGCTACTGTAATCATTGATCGTAAACAACTATCGATCATGGTCTACATATAATCACCACCTTAAGACACCAATTGATGTTTCTATATGAATTATTTATTCATTTATGGTTTTCTGGAAATCCTTACTATAATCCTTTAAATTAAATCATAATGTCTATTTAAATAGAGACATTCAGTGTTACAAACCCTATAAAAACTATATCATCAAAAAAATAGGATTGATCCGTATTTTTGGGTGCTATATTTGTTGTCAATTATTTTTAAATAAAATAGAGTTTTATTTCATTATGATAAATAATAATTGAAGTAAATAAGTTAATGAATTTTTTTTATTCAACCCATAAATATTGAAGGAGAGGTTCCCAAGGCTTGTGATATTTATATAGATGAATGAAATTAGACCGTGCATTTCAGAAATAAGTTTATAATGTTGATTTGAATTTATTATAATAAAAAATAACTGTAAGTATTTTTTTGAGTATTTGAGTAATTACATCCACTTTTATATAAATAATTTAATTACATGTATGCGGTTGAAAATAATTGGATATGTGTTAGAATGTTTTTTTATGTTTATTGGGAATAAATTATGCTATTTTACAAAGGAAATATTTAAAGTGTTTAGATAAAATATAGATACACAATAGATAGAAAAGCCCTAGATAGGAATTCCATAAAAAAAGATAGATTATCTGAGCTAAAAATAAAATAATCCTTAAGTGTATAGGAATAATCAATGCTGGGGTTTGTGGATGAATACAAATCATTGAGCATGTGGGTGGGTATATAAGAGGGTGAGGGTAGTTAGATTCAACCATGAAAGTCGACATAGATGACTTATGGAGACCTCCAAATCTTATATTATTTCACTGGTAATGTAATGAAAAATTTAAGTATAAATGAAATCATTCATCACAATGATAATTCAATATGGGTTCATGGAAATAGGGAATGTTTTCGTTATTTAATAATTGTAAAATATCACAGATTAAAGATGTATTTTCAAGATTGTCCCACTATTTTTTACCATATAAAATATATCAATATTACAATGAAACTCTATGGTTAATTAGAATAATGTTTATTGTTATAATCCATGAGGTTTGATTGAATAATATGAGAGTGTTAATAAAATAAGAAGTTACTCTCTATATGTTAAGATATGTAAGGGGAAAAGAGTTAGAGAGACTACAATTATTATATTCATAAGAATGTGATTAAATTTTTGAATAAAACATTGATATTCAATGATCAATATACCATGATATTTATTTAGTGTTTTCATGATTAAAGTAGAGTTAAATTAAGTGATGTGGAATTAAGAAGACTGGCTGAAAGGGAAGATGTGGGATATTTAACTTGTTCATGATGTGATGTAATGATTAGTGAAATGAAAGTGTTATTTAAAATTGTAACAAAATAGGTGATGATAATATTAAATCGATTTCATGACTTATTAATATCCATTGATTATATTTGATAATATTATATTCACCACATAGATATTAATTAACTATTCCATCAAAATGGAAATAGTTATATCCATACTAATTTCATTTTATTGTATTATATAATTATATTTAAAATCATAATTAATAAATTATATATTTAAAATTTGAAAAAAAATGATTTTTTTTCTTCTTAAAGTGAGTTTTGGTATTTGTTAATGAAAAAATAATTTTTTTTGGATGAACATAAAAAGTTTTATTTTATATTTAAAACAAACTTTTCTTTCATGTATTGAAAAATTTGTTTTCTCTATAATAGATTTAAAATTTGTATTGTTCTTAATGACTTTTAATAATCTAAATAATGTCTCTGGAATCAATATTGTCATTAATTTTGGTACAGAAACATTTTTATAATTAACGACACATTTTTTAAGAAACTCATCTTCGCTATGTTTTAAAAGTTTAAAAAAATTTATTTCATCAGTAGTATTTGAAAGTGGTAAAATAGAATCTATATTTTTAATTAATAGGTTCTATTTTTTCAAATAGTATACTTTTATTTTTTAAAATTTTAAAATAAATATACCTAGAAAACTCATTTCCATGGTTAGAGATCAAACGAGTCAAAATGCTTAAAACTAAATTGATAGGGGATAAAATTCCATAAAAATTTGTCTAAAAATAATATTTAATTTTATTAACACCATATAACGTCAACTATTTAGAAAATTATCCATTTTAGAGCATTATTTTATGTGTAATAAATTAAAAAATATTAATGTTTTGAAAAAATCCAAGTGTGTCCTCCCACTCATTTATAAAAAGATATACCCTCTCTTACATTATAAGAACATCAAGAGTATTTTAGTTCAAGAAATAACTAATAAATTACCTTTTATACACCCCTAATAATTTTATATATTTCAATATATGATTAGAATATATTTCTTGAAAGGATTTAGGTAAAAAACTAAGGAGGTTGTTTGAGGAGGTGTTATAGTCCTAAAATGAATGTTATCTTTTTTATTTATTGTTTCAAGTCATTAAGAAATATAAAATATAATTAAAATATAATTAAATATTATTATGTTTATTTATATCCCTTTTCTAATTAATTGTCAATCTAATTGAAAATGGAATCATCTTTCATCCGTTTATATGGGCTACCGCCTCATGGAGAAAATATATATCAATTTTCATAACTCCCAATTATGGATGGTAATAATTATTGGTGAAAATGAAAAAATATGATACATGTCATATAAATATATTTTCTAAATATAAATAAATATTTGAATTCAATCTTTTCTATTAAAAAATAAAAATAAAAATATTGGTCGTTCTTATGTGTAGACTACCACCTCACAAACTAGAATATTTTTTCTTCATGACCACATCACAGGGATAATATATATAGGTAAATAAAAAATTATATTATTATATTTATTATTTTCTGAAATATAAAATAATACTTATCTGCTTTCCCTCACATTCGTTGAAAAAATGGAAATATTATTCTTACGTACTTATGGACTACCATCACCATGTGGTAAGGTAATTTATTTTTAAAAACAAACATAAATGGTTTGTTAAAAAATATAAATATTGAATAAAAATGATAATTATAATATGATTAAGATTATACAATTTATATAATCATGATCAATTTTTTGATTTTAAACATATTGAAGTCCTTTTGGACATATGAGCCTAATATACTCAAAAATCTTATGTGAACTAAATTGATTAATTCATTGAGTACAAAATTGATAAATGTTTAATAAAGGGAATAGTATAGTTTATAAATTTAATTAATAAAGTAAATTATAAACATCATTTAATTAATTTTTAATATAAAAAACATAAGTGTTCAGTCAGACTCGGGGTAAGGTATTTCTAGTCCCCATTACCATTCATTAAGATTTAAGCTATTTCCAACACATTTTTTATTTATTATGGTGCATAATAATCCTATAATATTTATTATATATTTCCTATATGAAATTAATGTTCTCATTATTTTATTCTATTTTTATTCCATTAATGTTAATTTGAAGTAAAATTTTTCAATTCATAAGGGACATTGTACCTTAAACATCATTTTGAATGTTTTAAATATTGCATCCCATATAATTTTCCACCATTTATATATTATGAAAATTATTTTATGGATTAATTAATGTTTAGATAAAAAAAATAAAATTTCATGTATCTTTTAAGCTTCTATCACATGTTCTGAAAAATAATCTTTGTATGTTTTTATATGGAACATATAAATTTACTTTACAAAAGGAAAAAAGGAATGTTCTATTTTAATATATATGGAATGTCATCCATTTCCCAATATCAGTAAAATTATTATTTATTTGGATTTCCTAAAACTATTATATGATTTTATAAATATGACACATTCTATTTGTTTGAGGGGATTTTAGTTTTTTGTTGTAAAAATTTTCATCTTAAAAGAATTGATATTTCTTCAATTCCAAGTGTTTTACATTTGGGTTCAAATTTTTTTTCAAGAAATTTATAATGAAAAGGAGGAATCACAACATTTTATTATTCATGAAATTTTACTTTAAAATTATTGATATTGTTGTGAGAGCTTGATATAGATTTTATTATGGGTGATTCAACAACAACATTTACAATAGGTGAGCCTAATATAGGTCTCTAATGGATTTAGTAAGGATTTTATTCTACAAATGAAATGCATAGAGAGTAAACTGGGTAGGTTTTTCTAATATATTTAACTATGTTATATTGATTTTTTTACATGAGTGATCATGAGTTAGGATTATAATTCTTTAATATTCATATAATTGTTTCTATTTATTTATATGGGATTTTAAGGGTTTTATTTGAGAAAAAATGGGTTTTACAATGAATATATGATATACTTTATTTTCATAATGAATAATTTCAAAAGGTAAACATTTTATGGTTTTTCAATTTTTTTACCTGACTAATAGATTTCGTTATTTTATATCCCTTATTAATCCTGTTATAAGTATCCAATGTTTTTATTTTTTTCATTGGGTGTAAGGACGAGAAGAAAGAAAGAAGAATTCATATAGAAAGAAATGAGTATTTTTCATGAAAAGAAAAATTGTTTTATTTTAAATGTTTTATATTTTAGGATATATGATCACTATGTAGAAGTGTCCATGTTGTAATATATTGTATTTCTATGTATTATTTATTACATAATTATTGAATAATATAATGCAAAAAAATCCTTCAAATGAGATAATATTAATTCTGGTCTAAAAACATAGGATTCTATAATGTTTAATGGTAGAGACATTATAGTTCATTTCAAAGGAATAATTTAGAAAAAATAGAGGTTATGAAAATATGAATATTATACACAGGATATATTATAATTTATTCTTATGTGAAATGATATGGAATTTGGATACTACCATATTACTTAACATAATATATGTCTTTTCAAAATGGATTAACAAAGAGAAATTATGGAAGTTGTGGTTGGGTGGTATCAAGAGATCAATATCCTTCCAAATCTATAAACTAGAGTGGTTGGAATTGTAAATTAGAATTATGTTTAAAGGATGTATAAATTTATGAAGGATATAATTAATGGTTTTATATCTGTTAGACAGTATTTAGATTCAATATAGAGGAACAATTCAATAGTTGTGCATTTTATGAAATAGAAGCCCCGAGTTTGGATGGAGCCTTAGATCTAGTGGTAAATGAATTTTAGATCAACCCTTTTGAAATGATATTCCAAGTTGTAAAAGATCAGTTTTTAGGTTGTTAAACATTAATTTATGTAATTTATGAATACCATGTATTTAGGATAATTTTTGGGTAGTTCTAAGATGTTTTGGCATGTTTATTTGAGATTTTATTGATGTGTATGATTTTAAAATGGTTGGTAAAATATGTGAAACACCTTTTAAGAAACAAGTAAACTGAAATTGATTGAACTTGGTAGGTGCATAGTTTATCCAAACCATACTGCAACTATGAGAAATGATGAAATTGTGGACATAGAAACTTATAACTGTTGGTATATTTTTTTTTATACCATGTAATCCAACCATGTATGGTGTATTTGGAGGTAGTGGATATGGCACAATTAGCACATAGTTTTCCTATCCATGAACGACAACCATGTACTTTTTAAAACAAGATCCTAAAATTATGTATCTCACTCAAATTACACCCTTAATAGCTAGTTTCCACTAATTCAATGCTAACATGACATCAAATTATTCCAACAGATTGAAAGACACTTACTCTTGATCCAAGATCAATCAATTATTTATTTTATGTGTACTAGAGGGATAGATTCCTTGGTATGTTCTTGTTCTGGAAGGATTTATTTTTTTATCTTAATCACCCTTTCTTAGATTCATGAATCTAGTCCATTAGGGGATACAATCATGTTCTATAATCCAAATTTTGGATACATAAATTGTTGGGATTATGGGGAACAAGATATAAGGATGTTTTAAGGAGTTTCAACATGATTTGTTGAATAATTGGTAATGTTCTTTGTTTTGACCTAAGATATGAAGTGTTTAGCTTCACTCTTAAATAAATGTAGTTTTAACATCAAGGATTTATTTCAAATTGATTGAATTTATTTAAATTAATTTTGAAATTTATGTGCAATAATTAATGGAAAACTTCTTTGTGGTTTTTTGTGAAATTATTTAACTTATTATGGTTTTCGATATATTTTTTGGCTCATAATTTTAAAATGATGATTTTCAAATTATATTTTGTTTTTATATATTGTAAAATTATTTTAAAAAATCATCAATAATTTTTTATTGAAATGGAATGTAATTATTTTAATTGGGTTTTTGATATAAAAAAGTCTTAATGTGTTCATATGCATTTGGGATATATAAGGGTGTGATTGTTCACCCATAAAAATTCTGATAGATAAGGATGTGATATTTCCCCATCAAAATGGTTCCACAATTAACAAGTTGATAAACAAATTTACCAAACACTTGAGAGAATAGGAAAGTAAATTGTTTCAAGAAGGTGTGGATTCATGTAATTTAAGAGGTGTACCAAAATAGAATTTGAGAAATGAGTTTAAATAAATGTTTTGTTTCTTGTTTTGGAAAATTGATTTTTTCTTAAATGGTTTGGTTATTTAAAGGCAATTTTAAATTATTTTAAACAATTTTATATTATAGTGTTAACATTTTATTTATTATTTTCATTTTCAAGAATATCATTTGGGAAATCATGATGAGTTATATACTCACCCCCTACTTGGTAAATTTTTCACATTTTAAGATATAATATATTTGGTACCATGTAAATATTAGGAATCCCATTTCTTTAGCGAGCCATCCTGATACCTTGGACATGACATGGGGGGTTGGATCTTGGAGCTATTTGGGAGTTCTTGGGATGTTTTCTTCTAAATATTTGAGTATTTATTGTTCTACCTTCCTCTTTATATTATTATATAGTTTGGTTTGGTATGTTTTTATTGGGTTTTATTACATTATTTTTATGAATTATGTAGTGTTTTTTTGGTTTTGGTGTTCTTTATTTTGATGTCTAATTTTCAAATGTAAAATAACCCCTTATCTAGTAGCGAATCCCATGGTATTTATTATGAAACTTTTTAGTCTTGGGGATGTCACATAGGGCATAGGAATTTCTCTACCTCTTCCCAAGACAATGTGATGGGGTGGTATGTTATAGATGGTATCAGTCTTATTAGGATGAAGTATCTTTTTAGAAAAATGATATCAGTCTGTTATGCCCAAGAATTGAAAATAATTTTGGTTTATTCCTTAATTTGAATGGGTGTAAAGGAGTAGGATCATCAGAATATAAATTGTAGATCATAATGTTTTATATCTAACCAAATTATATTAAACATATGGTCACCAAGGACATGGATGTGTTGAGAAAATTATAGGAGCTGTAATCTCATCTTCATGGGTTTATCCAATTATAATACAATTCCAAAAAATTATTGAAACAACATTCCATTATTAGTGAATAATTATTGTTGAGTAATTATTGATAATTTAGTAAAAGAATTGTGAGTTTTTGAAAAATATTTAAAAAGTTGGATTTTCCAAAGTATGGTCGATTTTAAAAAATGCTTTGAAAATAGAAATTGTTAAATTTTAAAAAGCCTTATTGTGATAAATGTGTTGTTGTAAATTTTAAATTGATATTACTTCATTTTATAGAGATTTATAATAAATGGTGTTTTATTTTTTTATAGAAGAAAGAACCATTTAGGTGTATAAGATGCCAACTAGATGAGGATGATGAGAATGTTGTTTCACCCGAGCCATAGGTGAACCAATAGATGTTTTAAAATGTTGTGAAAGCTTTTAAAGTTATGGGTAAATGAAAAATGGATAATCTGAGGAAATTAGATCATTTCATTCTATTTAAGATGTAGAATCCACCCATGATTGGATGTGATTCAGAACATGAAAAAACATAGGTGTGGGTAAATAGGATAAATCAAATTAACGATTTACTTTAAAAAAATCGAGTTGAATGAAATATTGGAAATGCACAATCTGGATGATCTAGAATTCTAGTGGTGATATTTATAATATCCAGAAAAATTAGAATGAGGCATTAAATTGGGGTATTTTGAATAATGGTTCAATGAAAAATTCCATCCTCACACATTTATAATTTCTAGATTAAATTAATCTTTTATCTTGAATTAAGAGAATATATTAGTGACCGATTATATAGATAAGTTCATGACTTTTGTCTACTTTTTTTTAGAATTTTCTAGAAGTTCTTCCTTAAAGGCAAACTGTTTTAAATTGGGGATGCGTCTTTAGATATGATTAGTGGTTTACATGCAATGTATAAAAGATTATATGGAGATTTTCAAATGAATGAAAGTGAAAAAATAGACATATTAGGTAATATAGGTTGATTATTCATGTTAATAACTAATAAAAATGGTGGGAACTATAATATTGTGAATAATAGGAAGAGGGAAACCTATTTTCGAGGTAGTGGAATGAATTAAAATTAGTTGGCCAGATCAGTGAATCTTTATCCTAAAAAAATAAAAATCCTAGAAGATTTTATTGTAGTTACTCTAAAAACCTGAAGTCGTTTTGTATAGTAAAACCTAGATCATTCCACAATTATAAGCAGACAATACATCTTTGGTGCTATTTCTATAGTTATCCTATGCCATGTTGTTAGAAAACGTCTCATGGTTTATAGAGTTTTTATTAATCGATGGTATGAGGTTAGTATAATTATTATTTTTAGAAGAAATGACCTATCTATGGTGATTATAATAATACCATGTATACTAAAGGTATTCAATATCAATGGGGTAATAAAGAACAAAGTGCACCAATTAGGAAGCTATGTGGATGTGAGGTGGTGATTATGGATGATTTTTCTTATCTATCTATGGAGAGAAGTATCATTTTTTTTAATTATACCCTTTTGAATGATTCTTAATATTGGTTCATCCCATTTGTTTATTTAATCTCTTACATTCTATCTTTTGGGATTTCATTTTGAGATGATGCCATATATTTTGAAACACAAAACACCTCTTACTCAATGATAATGTCAATATTTAATGTAAATAATCATTTTAAAAAATTATCAATGGGGGTGAAATTGTTTCAGATTTATATAATTTTGAGATGGATTTATATGAAATAATTCTACGTTTGTATTGGTAAAAAATGTTCAATGATCACATTTATTTTTATACCCGAAGGATAAGTTTTACAACTAATAGTGTCATAAAACATCTCTTTAAAGGATACCAAAATGTAAAGGTAGGTGTAGATATGATTTTGGCACGAAAATTGGAAAAAATATAATTTTAGTTAGAATATTTTACCTAGTAATTAGCATATTCCAATGAAAATAATGGTTTTATTTCAATTATTGATCAAATTTCAATTTTTTTTACTAATTACTTTTTTATATATTCACCCAAAAAAGATGTGTAGTTTATGATTTATCTGTTACTGTTTCTAGTTTTATCCCACATAAGTCTTATCATATGAAACAAATATAAATAACATAATTTAATGTCATGTTGGAAGAGATGAATATAATAGTATTCTCTCAAACTAGAACATATCAATGGCAGTGCCTATTTTTGCTGTGTGAGAATGGTGGATGTAACTCTTCCATTGTGTGGGTATTATCATAATCTTAACATAGTTACAATAAATTTATTATCCTCTTCCATGTAATTATAGAATGTTTGAAAAATTTATTGGAAACCAGTGGTTCTCTAAAATTGACATGTGTTTGGGATAACAGAAATTGTTGGGTCGAAAGGTGGATATTCCAAAAATAAATTTTCTGAGTAGATATGTTCACTATATATATGTGGTTATGAATTTTGTTATTAAAAATTCAAGAGTAGTATTTATATAATTGAATAATTTGATATTTCAAAGATATATAGATTATTTTATGGTGGTTTTTGTGAATGAAATATTGGTGGATTAAAGGACAAAGGCTGAGCATGAGCAACACTTGGAGACAATGTGGCAAATTCTATGGGATCATCATTTGTTTGCAAAAAATTCAAAGTATGATTTGTGGATAAAATATTTATACACCCTTGAAGATGTAATATCATAATTTTTTTATTGATACTGAAAAGATAGAGGTTGTGATATTTTGGAAACCACCAAAGAATGTATTTGAGATATGTTGTTTTCTTAGAAGAGATGGTTATTATCGATGTTTTGTTTATTAATTTTCTGGAATAGAAACCACAATGACTGATTCGACAATTAAATGTGTTCCATTTCAAGATAATGATGAATTTTCTAAGTTATTTATAGAGTTTATATTTCACCTTTCATATTTATTGAGACTGATATTTCAGGAATCAATTCAATGTAATTCATTATATTGTGATGGTTTGTGGTCAGGTTTGGGATGTGTTCTTAGGCTGAGAGATCTTGTTGTTTCTTATGAGTCACAAAAGTTGTATCTTAATAAGAAAAACTACCACACACATGATATGGAATTAGAAACTGTAGTATATGATTTCAACACTTTTCTTCATTACCTATTTGTTGTGAAATTTATGGTGTTCATGGATCATAAGTGTTTGAAACTCATTTTCTCTCAAAGAGACTTGAACACGAGACAATAAAAATGGATAGAGTATCATATGATGTTTGACTTTGACTTGATGTATACATAAGTAACTGAATTTTGGTGGCAGATTCTTTAAGTTGAAATTAATATAGTTATATTGAGAAAGAGTCTTTAGATCATTGGAAAATGATGTTAGTGATACCTGATATGAACTTATATTTTAAAGATGTGGTAGAATTGCAGTTCAATTTTTAGGTTCTATAATTTAGGATTTTTTTAGGATGTTTTAAGTGGCCTAAATATTCAATTCATTTTTTTCTATTCGGTCAAAACATAATGGTGAGGAGACAATTGTGGGATTTTAGCATAAAAGAGTATCACTATTGTGTTTTTGAGAAAAGATAGTCATACCAATGTCTTTTTAGGAAAAAATTCCTTGTTATTAGAACCATTTAAAATGAGGACTTATTCTTAGAATAGACACATTGTATAAGAAATTGAAATAAGAATTTTGGTGGGCTAAAAAGAAGGATATGTGGAAGTGTTTTTCTTATGATTCCTGAACTATAAACAATTGAAGGTAGAGAACCACTTTCCAGATAGTTTTCTATAGTCTTTACTTATTTTAGTTTAGAAATGGGTGTAGATAACCATGGATTTTTTAAAGGCCTCTGATGGATGACCCAAAAACATAATACATATGGTTGACTACATGTCATCTCAAAAAGTATGCCCATTATATCCCTATTAATGAATCTTATACAATAGAAGGGATTTCAAAAACTATATCTAATAAGTGTTAAAGAGGCATGGCATAATAGATTAGAGAAAATCATACCAAGATCTAAGGTTTGCACATTTTTTTATAGATCCTTATATTAATCCCTTGCGACTCAGTTTACTATGAGAACAATTCATCATCCTCATATGTGTGGGTAATATGAAAGGATGATACTAATGATGCAAGAAATTATTAGGGCTTCAATAATGGACTTTGGAGGCTCCTGGAAGGAGAAAATACCAATAGTGGAGTTCTCATATAACAACAGTTAGTAGGCCTTGATACATATGTCTCCTTTAAAGTCATTTTGTAGGATTCGTTATCAATATTCAATTATTTTGGGTGAAAGAAAGTGATACACTACTATTTTTTACCAAACCTTATCTATGTAAAAACATATAAGATTCAGTTGAATAATATGTTAATGAAGATGTATCATAATCACGAGAAATCATATATAGATCATCATCAATAGACATTGTAATTATAGGTGGGTGATCATGTGTTCTTAATAATATATATAGTGCTTGGTCATCATCTTTTTTGGAAAAAAGGAATTTTATCCCCATTATATATAGGATCTTTTCAGACACATGGATGTGTTTGTGAAGTGTAACTTCAGTTAGATTTAACACCAAGGTTCAATTTAGAGCATAATGTGTTTCATGTATCTCCGTTGAGGAAATATTAGCCTGATCCTAACCATTTTATTTGATGGGATCAGATTAACCTGGAGATAGATGCTATTTTGGTTAATATGCTAGTGCATATTATAGATAGGCTAGATAATGTCTTGTGAAGGGAAAGCATCGGCCTGGGGTAGGATTTATGGAATCATGGTTTGATTCAGGAAGAAACATGGTAGCATGAGAATGAAATAGTTGAGAAATGGACATTGCATTTTTAGGCTAATTGTGGTGTTCAAATTTACGAGTATAGAAAAAATAATGGCCGGGATAAAGTAGCACCCATGGTTTAACTTATTAAAACGGTATTTGGTTATTTTATGTATATAAAAATTTAGATTATGCTTCGAGTGGTTGAGAGGAGTTTTGTAAATTTCTTTGATATTTTATAGATTTGAATAGATTGAGATTATTTTGTAGAAACCGTGAAACACATTATATGATAATGTGAAACTCAAAATAGGGTTCTGGGTAAGTTTCATGATATGGAATATTGTTTGGCCAAATGGTGCAACCACCGAGGAGAGATTTTGGATGTATAGAGAGATTGGATTAGAATATTTGGAATATAGTTTGTACAACCATGAAAGAAAATAATACATAGGGTGTTTGTTGGAATTTGATAGTTCCCAATTAATGCATAGTTTTATTAACCGTTCAACCTAACCGTGCACCATTTTAAAAAGTTTATAGAATTGTGAATCTCAATCAGATAACATCATTAATGTATTTTCCCACTAATTCAACCATCACATTATTTATAATTCATTTAAATGATTAAGAGTTCCTTCCTCATGATCTAGGAGAAATTATTTGGCAATATTATGTGCATTGGAAGGATGGATTCCATGGTATCTGCTCATCCTTGACGGGTTTTCATTGTTTTCTTATTATCCATTTCTTTGGTTCAAGAATCTAGTTTTTTGGGGGTATATTCAAGTTGTTTAATACAAGTATAGAATATGTATGACTATTTATTAATGGGAACATGATCTTAAGATGTTAAAAGAAGTTTCAATCCAATTTTTTTAATAATTTATACCATTTATCATTTTCCTATAAGCTCTGAGGTATGCGGATTTATTATCATCTCAAATTAGTTATAAATTTGAGGAATGATATCAAATTGTTTGTACTTATTGAATTGAATTTTGAAATTTCTGTAAAATTCTAAATTGAATCCAATTTATTGTTTTTTATGAAATTGTATAAATTGGTATGGTTATAGAAAATGAAATTGTTTCACAATTTTATAATGATGATTTTAAAACTATGTTTTAGTTTTGATGCATTAAAAATTAGTTGTAATTTTTTTTAATAAAATAAATGTTTTATTTAAATGGATTATCATGATTTTCTAGGGGTTTTAGAATACATTTGTTGGCATCTATCCATGTCTATTTGGGATGGATATGGGTGTGAAGTTCCCCCAGAAAAAATTGGAACGAATATGGGTGTGAAGATCCCACATTAAAATGGTTCACTTAGTGATGTCATAGAAAAAGGATGACTCTCCACTAACAAGTATAAGGAGTTTTATTGTTGCATGCATGTGTGAATGTGTGGAAAATAACGAGTATATAAAAATATAATTTGAGAAATGGTTATAAAGAAATATTTTCTTTGTTTCTGTAGAATTTTTTGGTTAAGAAAATGGTTTGAATTTTATAAAAATATTTTATATTTTTTAAACAATTTTATATAAATTTGTTAACTTGTTTTATCCTAGTGACATGACTAGGGAAGTCATTAGGGAAATTATACTATGTTTTATAATCACACCCTACATGAAATTTATTGTGTGTTTGAAGATATCATATCTCTGGACAATGGTAAAGGAAATGTTTATCATTTATTTAGAGGTGCATCCTGATTCATTGGGTATGACAAGTGGTGTTTGAGTAGGGAGAATGTTGGGTGGTGTATAGTTTTTTCCTTCTCTATCTTTTATTTTTTAGTTTTATCCTCTAATTTTTTGGTAAATATAGTTATTTTGGTTTACTTTTATGGAGTTTTATTATTGTTTTTTCATGCATTATATAATGTTTTTTTGGTTATGAATTTCCTTGTTTAGATTGATTTATTTTAAAATGGAAAATTAGACTCACTAGTTTTTGTACCCCTTGGCATTTATCACAAACATTCTGTGTATTGGGTATTTCACCTAAGTCAAAGTGATTTCTAAACCTCTTCCCATTAAAATGGTGAGCAGAAAGATATTACTGAATTTAGGGGACGTTCAAAATGTTAATAGTTACCTGGTTATATTATTCATTTTATAGGAGAAACTAATCGATGTAGGTCATTGGTTATGAATACCATAGGGGTATAAGAACTTGGTACTATAGAAAGTGATACATTTAAGATTATTTTTAAGGTGAAATATTTCCATAATGAAATTTTCCTTAGAATAGGGAAAAATTCATACAATTAAGGTAAAAATATGAGGATTTAGTATGTAAAACCCTGAGATTTTAAAATACAACTACCTTTAAATAATTTAATGCATTCAATAGATTTCTCATCAAGAAAACATAAACTAAAATAAAACTGTAACATTTTTAGATAATTAAAAACTAGATATTTAATTAGTAGTAACAAGTTGGAGTGTAGAATTTATAAAATAATTAATTAATGAAAATTAATAAGTATATTTAATACCAATAAATATCAATTGATATATATATATATATATATTAATGTGATAGTTTTATGCTTAGAAATGTAATCTTATAGACAATACTTTTTTTAATATATAATTTTTTTAAAAAACATTTTAATTATTATGATAAAATATATTTCAAACTATTAATTTGTGAATATGAATTTATTTATTAATTTATTGGTAATATTAATGAAAATGGTTAATATTCGAAAAATCTATTTTCCTATAAAAAAAATATTTCATTATATTTTATATTTTTATTTAAAAGATTAATTTATAATTTTAGGATATGAATTTGATAAAATGACAATATTTTTTTATTCATAATATTCCTATATTCTTATGTAAAATTTTATAAATTTTTCTAAAAGGATGAATTTTAGGTGAAAATTGAAAAAATTTATTTTTTAAATAACATAATTTTTTTTGAAATTTATAATATATAAGTATGAATTGAAAAATCATGAATCATTTTTATATTATCAAATATTTATTTTATAAGATAAATTATTGTTGAAATTTTATCTATTCTAATTAAACAACACATATTTTATATTTTAGAACATAATTTAATTTTTTTTTAATTTTTTTTAATAAATTATACATTTGGAATATTAAAATTAATTTCATTGATTTTAGAAATAAAATAAAATAAAATTTATTTAATATTTGTAATAATTATATAAAAATTATTAAATAAGGACCATTTTATTTCTTAGTCAAAAATATAACTTATCTGAGGTTAAAACTATTTACCACGATAAAAGAAAAAAAGTAAAATTAATAATTCAAAGGGGAAAAGTCTCCAGACATGATAAAAACAAGTATAAAACTTATTCGTTGAGGTGTCAATAAACCCTATATCGTTTCCTATCCATTATTTTTCTATTTTATGTTAAATTTCTTTAAGATCAACTTCCCATTGTAGAAATGTTATGGGAATTTTCCAAAAATGTCACCTCTTTTCACATATAATAGGGGAAGTACTCTCTTCTATTCACCTAAAACAAAAACCAAATATTTTTTGAAAAAATATATACAAAATGAATCTAAACATTCATATAATCCATAAAATTTTCTATTATCTTAATAAGGACCACCCCATCAACTTAACACCCATTACAAGGGAGATAATTCGAGAGGTGAGGTATAACATTCTAACTGATCCTTTGTCATTTCTATTTTTTATCTGCACATATTATAAATATAGTTATATACCACTATAATAAAATAATAAAATAATTATAAATAATATATTGAAACGTTTTTATTATAATATTAAAACCATTAACCTCCTAACCTTTTTCCCTTGTGAAATGTAAAACAGTCATTCTTGTGTTCAAATTATCACTTCCATAATGAAACTTGTTTCATTTTTATCACCGCATGAAAATTGTGGTCCTTGTATCGAATTTAATTTAAAATATTAATAGTTGTAAAAAATTTAATATTCTTAAATGAGAATCAATTTTACTCTTATATCATATTTTATAAATACTAAATCACCATAAATGAATACATGTAGACAAAAACCACTAGGGAATAATGCCAATCGTTCACCATTACCATCATTCATTTATATATATATAAGGGTAGTAATAATGGATAAATATTATTTTTATGATATAATTAAATATTTAGATTGAAATTGTTTTTAACCTGTTAATAATATCATCTCAAAAATGATTAACGTTAATTCATTCATTTAAAATGAGCATACTATGAGGAAAGTAATCCCTTATTTCTTAGTAATGAAAAACATATAAATTTTATTTTATTTATAATTATTTTAAAAAATTATATATAACACTGTTAAATTCTAAATCATATCATAATAATTATTTTATAATTATTTTTAAACTAAACCACGTCATAATCATCGATTAATCATGGCTGGTTCATGTTCTGGTCGTTTTCACAACTTATTTATGCCAAACTATGAATTTAAATCATGGATTATTAAGAGTAATTATTTACTAGTATAATATGACAGAAACATTAAAATTGAGTTTTTTTCTATATTATGTTTATATAAATATTTAACTAATTAATTATGAAATCGCCCTTCGATCATTAAGAATCATCGATATATACTTGTTGCAGATTTTAACCCCATAGATGATAACTAAAAAAATCCATGAAATGAAATTATAGTTTTATATAAAATCATTGAATACCTATTATTGTATTTTAGATAATCAAATTTTGATGTAATTTTTTGAAATAGTAGACACCAACACTATTTTTATGAAACTAGTTCAAAGCAATAAATATTACTCAAACTGATCATTAAATGTTGGTAAAAAATACATAATATATATGTATATATTTATTATTAAATTGATGTATAAACTTTTATAGTCATGAATAGTTTTACTTATTATATATTCAATAAAGTTAATTTTATTATTTATGATATTTAGTTTAAGTGTATAATGTATATGGTCCTTTGTAAGGGTTTTCATCTAAAGTTCCACTATTTTATAAATGTTTGATATTATGAATCAAATTAGATTTATGTGGTGTTTATACTGTATATTTTGGATATCATTTATGGAATTTTTTTCATCATGTTATTTTACATTAAAATAAAATACCACCGTTTGAATGGTTTTTTAAATGTCACTTATGCCAAAAGGGTTATATATCTTAAAAATTTATTGTTGGAGACATTTTTATGTTATGAACCATGTTTTCCTTTGAAATTTTTTCTCTACACCCAAATTTAGGTTCTTTATTTAATTTTTTATTAATGTTAAGTACTGACAAAAACTAGTTACTTTTATTTAAATGGATTTCGAAAAGTGTTTAGACAAGTTGTTGGGATTTTTAGTAACTAAATTTTTATTCATTGGGTAATGACAGTATCACTTAGATTTATTTCATATAATTGGGTCTCATTATACCATTCAACTATATTATGTGTAATTTTATTAATTCAAATTTATACTATATAATAACCCTTATTGAAATATTTCTTACATCCAAAATTTTATTGCTAATAAGGTCAATTGATAACTGATGTCTATTTTGTATGAGTTATATTGTTTTATTATTAACATATTTATTCTATGACTTGGATCATATACCATAATATTTTTATATATTACAATTTCTATTACTCTAACTAGAAGTAAAATAATTTATTAGAAATGAATTTATTCATACACTTCTTATAATGTGAAATTTGAATAGAGGTATTTTGTAAAGAATAAAATGTTATTTTTTTAATTTCATATGTTTTATCTTTCTATCTTTATTACTCCAAGAAATAAATTTTATCTTTTAAAGGATCCATTATAAAATATTCCCTTTTGATGTAATGTTTTTTAAAATCTCCCTTGTCATCTTTTAAAAATCTACCATTGAATGAAACATAAAAATATGCATTTTAAGTCATCATAAAAAATGTGTTTTAAAAGTTAATTTATGTTTTCTCTTCAATTTAAATTATCATTTTGAAAATTATTTATGCTAATGGGTTTATGTTTTCTAATTTATATTCTAATATATATATATATATTATTTGTGGGATTAAAATTTTGGTATCAAACAATTTTATTCTTTATCCATTATGTTTTGATGTCATTCAACGAATTCATTTTCCAAGTTTATTTTTTATTTATATCAACACCCTTCCATGTTATCTAAATTTCACTTGGGGTATGATCCTTTGAAACTAATAACATTATTTCTTTAGATAAGTTATGGTCTGGGTTTTCTAGAAATGACCGAACAGTCTACTTGTTACCTTATATGGTAATATCGTCTCATGTTAAAATATTATGATTTGAATATTTTCACATAGAAATGATGTTTATTTATTAGTTCATAATGTATTAAAAAATATTTTTTATTTTAAAAATTACCACAATTTTATAATTTATTTCAATTTTGTATTTAAAATTATATATTCATTCTTGTTTTTATCTAGCTATAGGTTGTTTTGGGAATGGTATAAAATGAGTTTTTGAATAATTTAGTGAATGAGTTAAAAATAATAATGTGATGTTTGTGGACCATAATTATTTAAAACCTTGAGGCATAAATGAGTTTTATGAGGTAGAAAAACACGGGTTTGGTGTAAAAATATCACCATATTAGTATAATTCCATGGGAAAATGTTGTAAAATATTTTTTTGATGTCTAACATTTTTCATTCCATAAGTATATAATCTATATTATAGATATCCATGTTTTCATTTATTTTCACAAATATATCTTGCTATTAGTTTTAGTTTAATTTTTAATTATTCAGATTGATTATTCATAACATATTATACATATCATTCTTACGTTTTTTACAGATTCAGTTATATGCTTCCCAAAGTTAGAATTTTATCTCACTAATTTATTATTCTGACCTTTCGTTAAATATGATGAAAATTAAGGTACAAGACTTATTTAAAAGGATAAAACTTATGAGAAATTTTTTGGGAGAGTTTATAGACACTTTATAGAAAAATTAGTTTCATATAAATTGGGAAAAATCTTTGTTTGATAAAAATAAAATTGTAATTTTTAGTTTGTTTTTTTATAATTATCTAAATGTATAAATGTAAAAAGTAAGGGGAATATATATAATGAAAAATTATATTTTTTTATGTAATTTTAATATGGTTATGTGTGGAAATCTATAGTTTAAATACCATTTATTATTTAATATATATGTTTATGGAACTAGTTCCAGGAGTTGTGGTTTAGGGAATCATTGTTTTTATTAGAGTAGGGTTTATATAACTTTTTATTTTATAGTGTTAATTTAAGATAATTTAATGGTTGATATGATATTGTTGTTCTCAATTTAAATGGTATACATAACACTTGGGTATAGTATCTTACATATTTTTATAATAATAGTGAACATTTTATTTATGAATTATGATAAGATAATTTTTTTTGAAAACCCTAGGGATACGTTTAATCAATAATACTATGTATCTAACTACATCAAAAAGTTTTCTTAAAGTGTAGATCATGGAGTTATCATATAATTTACATATCTATCTAGATAAAACCTGTGGATATTGGATCATGCATAAATATACCTAGTGCTTATACCCACGAAAACGGTATATATGGGTACCAAATCAATCATCACGTAATGAAAATTAAATATGCTTACTATACACTTGGTTTGAAAATTGAGGGGATAAACTACAGTTTATTTAAATTGCCTATAATGAACCCTTTTTCATGATTTGAGTATGATTTTAACAAATTAGGTTTTATAACTTAACAAAAAAATAATATAGGATAAATATTGTTTGAAAAAATAGAGCCACAAGTTGACTGAATGTATCATATTTCAAAAAATGCAAGTATCATTATTGAATACATCAACAGATTTATGTTTTCATATTATTATTCTTTATATCATAATAATAATTTTTTTAGTATTTTTTTTGAAACATTATCATAAAAATTACATCGAGGAGGTTATGTTCCCAAAACCACTAATCATCTAAAGTGAATAATGCATTATAGTAAAATGATTAGGAATTTTAGTGTATTCCCATTATGATAAAAAATTTATGTTTCTTGTTATTCCCCATTGTAGATAGATTTAAATTTTTTAAGAACTAAAATATTTAAACGCTTAGCTAATTTTATTAGTGACTGATATATATTAGTGGTAATCTGGTAAATTAAAAAATATATGAAAATTATGAGAAAATTGTAAGGTTTTTATTCTATAGTCATTATTTAATTGGTTGTAAGCATATATTAAATAGTATTAATAATCCTGAAAGATTACTTTATGATGAGTTTATATTAATGGTGATAAATATTCAAGAACTCTTGATTGGGGGATGATGAACTCTATGTATTATAACATGATTGATGTTGAGGTAATGAAGAGTTCATCTACTTTTAGAAAATTAATATTGATGTTATTGATATCTATGGAATACATTATTTATTCAATAAAAATGGGGTCCATGATATATTTGGTGTATTTTATCACATTTTTGATATTATGATATAAATCAAATAGTTTATAACATTATGAAATATTTATTAACACATTTAATGGTTAAATATATATTTAATGTTTAGATAATGTCTCATTATATTATATATATACTTTTTTATATCATATTACTGTAGATTAATGTTGTTTTCATAAATATAAGTAACTTAATCTATCCTAAGATAGTATGGAAGGTTTCATATAATAATTTTTATCTAAAATGATAAATATGATAACAAACCCTCACTTAATTTCACTATTAATTGATTATTAAAATATAAAATAAATAATATATTTGGTGGGATGGGGGTGGAAGTTCATGGAACTCTATATGATTTTAACATGTGATTACCTTTAAATAAGTCATAGTATTCAATAACTTTCTCCACAAGAAACATTAAACAAAAACAATATAGTGATATTTGCAGATTATTAAAACCTGTATATTTAATTAGTGGTAATGAATAAGAGTAACCTCTTTATATAATTTTTATAGAAAGATAAATAATGGATACTTTTAATACAATTTATATTAAATTAATATTAATGAAAAAACCATATGGTTATTTTATTCATAGAGATGTTTTTTATATATATTTCCATTTTGTATGATATATATTTTTATATTAATAACCATATGATTAAGGATAATAAAGTATCTTGATATTAAAGATTTTTTAATAATAATTAAATTTATAAATGACAGAAAATGTGAATGAGAATGGTTAATAATGTAAAAGATATTTTCTATTAAAAAAATTTTCTTTATACTTCATCATTTTATTTAAAAGATTATTTTAAAATTTAATTATTTTAATTCGAAAAAATGGGAAAAAAATTGATTCATTGTAGTAATATTTTCTAAAGATGAATTTATGGAATTTTTCTAAATCTATTGATTTGAAGGTGAATATTGCAAAATGATAATTTCAAAAATAAAAATATTTTTGTGATATAATTATTACATATGTATAAATTTTAAATTGATATAAACTTTTCTAAATTTAAAATATCTTCCTTATAATTGAATTTAGAAACTTTAAAAGAATTTATCTTAATATATAAAACCATATTTTACATTTTATAACATAAGATATATATTTAATTTTTTTAATATATTATTCATTTAATATTTGAAAATTAAGTTTTATCACATTTATTAATTTAATCAAATAAAATGAATTTGAAATTTTGAACCAATTATTCCCTTTAATGTAATAAATAACAATTTATATTTTATTCATAATGGTATGTAACCATTGGTAAAAAAAAGTTACCAAAGAAAAATCTTAAATCCTAAATGTAATAATTAAATGGGTAAATAGATTCAAAATGAAGAAAAAATATATAGAATTTATTGGATCAGGTATGGGTCTACCTTAAATTTTATTCAACGCCTTATTTAAAAATTTTGGAGCCTCTTTCATTGGGGATGATTACCCATTATAGATTTTTTTTGATATTTATGAAAATGTATACCCTTTTCACTTATAAATGGGGCTCTCCTCTCCTCACACTAAAAACTCCTTAGTTCTACAAAAATATTTCCCTAATATATGAATAATATTCTAATAAACCTTCATGAGTTTTTAGTATTCTAAATATAAAATCAACAAAATCATGACTTCCATTTCAAAATTGATAATCCAAGATGTAGGGTATAACTTTCTAATCAATCCATTCTCATTTCTATTTCATTATGTTTAATTGTTATTCCTCAACATAAATTACAACATAATAAAATTATTAACATTATTTAAATTATTATATTGATATTTTATCATAATCATTGTAAAATAATTAACGTACTTTCCTCTTAGCCTTAAGATATACATCATCATCATTTGTTCATTGTGTAGACTAATGAATCCAAAATGCAACATGCTTTCTTCTATACCACCTTACAGTACTAAAAGTTAAATAAATATATATGTGTAATATTTATGCTTTAATATTAATTTGAAATAATAGACCACATTAATCTTTTAAACTCCCAAGTTTTTCTAGATTTTAAAATCTGAGAAGTAATTTAATTTTATATCTTTTGGGTGAAAATGAGGGGAAAAATAAGAATTTTTCTATATTATATGATCATTGAAAAATTTTATGACCACTCTATTGGTCTTGATATAGGGATTTAAACCTATTTTAGTAGTAAATTGGATTGTAGTGCAGTTAAAATATTTGAGTATTATTGAATATATAAATAAATAAATATTAAATTAATTTTTATGGTTCAGGGGGATATATATTTTTAATGGATAATTAGATAAATATTATGAATCAATAGTTGAGCCTTGAATTGGGGATTTTATAAGGCGATTTATAATACCTCTTCGCATTTACATAATCGAAACATGAATAAGTGGGAATTTAATTAATTAATTAATTATTTAATTAAATTAATAAGAACACCACACACTCATTTTGGCTTCGTTCACATGGATACATAGTGTTCCAACCTTACATGTGATAGTCATACTACATGTTATTGGCAAAAGAGATTCCACCAGACATCATCCTTGATGAGGATCGAGACTAGATCAAGGTGAAATGGCTCTCAGGAATATATTTGGACCTGAAGATTCAGCATTTTGTCTATGAAGTATAATAACTTTTTATTTTTAATACCTCATCCACATAGATACTATTTTTTTAAAAAAAAATTGAAAAAATATTTCATTCTACTATAGAAACCAAGGGGATATATATATGTTTAATTAAGAAAAAACAGGGGATCAGGAGGGGATGAATCCCCATGTTTTTAACTCCCCAAAACATTAATGTTAGAACATTTTATTTGATAGCGTGTATGACATGCAACACCCAGATCGTAATATAATATAATATTTTGATAATTTAAAATATGATTAATATTTTAATTATGTTTAATAGATTTCAATTCAAACAACATTGAGTTAGCTTTCATCACTCAAAACTACGAGTATCTTGAATACATAGTTTTACTGACCCAAAATATATCAAAAAAATATTATAATTTATTATAATAAGATATTAACTAGCCATTAAATTAGAGTTTATGATTAGTAGTAAATATCTTTTGATAATACATGGAATATGAAAAAAATAAAATAAATTCATTGGTTATTAATTAATTATAAATGAATATAGAAACCAATTGAATATAAGGGGAATGTTTTTATAGAAAACTATTTTTATACACGGACAACTGTTTTATCAAGATAAATTAAATTAATAAAAATTAGGGAGTAATATTAATGAAATATATTTATATATATTCAATTATTTTTTTAAAATTCATTCCATATATACTGTTTTGATCAGAGAAGATAAAACCCCATATTTTAAATAAAAATCAATATTTTTCTAATGACACATTTACCACCTTTTAATTGAAAACCTATATTAAATCAAATTATGACACTTTTATAAATTTAATATGTCAAAATTAATTAAATTTTGGATATATAAATATAAAAATTATGTTATAGATATTTTTTGGGATTTTTCTATGAAGTATCATTTTTTATGAATAGTGAAAAATACTAAACTATAATTTAAAACTAAATTTTCATCAATTTTTTATATGGTAAAATTATTTATTTTCTTTTTTAGTGTTCATTTATAAAAATTGAACATAAATTAATACATTTTATCAAATTGAAATCAGCTTCACCTTGAAATTAAATATAAAAACATATCAAAATATTGAACATTTTACATTAAAAACATTCTTTGTCGTGCCGTCTACGAGTTAAAATTTAAATTAATTTTTGACACTTTTGTGTTTGGAATTTGAATAAATGGATTATATATTTGGAAAATAATAATTTATAATTTATATTAAGGTGAATTTTTTTGGGATAAAAATATTTGTGGATGTGATGAAAATTTGTTATAGTGATAAAGATGAAAACTAGCTTACCAATGAAATCAACCTTAAACTTCTTAGCCACAATAACATAGGAACATGTCCAAAATCCATTTTATGGTCATATTTTGACCCTATAATCCCTTTTATTTATTATTTTTCAATATTGGTGCCACGTTTCATAGAAACCACATGGGTGGAATTCCCTTTTATAAAATTTACAAGAATGCAACTCCTCCATCACTATAATAGGAAACTCATCCCTCCCACTTACTCACACCACACATAACACATCAGATATACTATTATCTACCCAAATAGTTCATAAAAATCCCTCCCCTCATCTTATAATCCTACTATTTGGTATAAATTAATCTAATGAACCCCTTTGGTACAAACTAACAGGGGTTACACTAAAAGTGGTAACATCCTTCTTCAAACTCGTTTGTATTATTTTCTATCTTCACACCATGAAATCTTGTTATTAAATTATAATATTAGAAAACATGTATAATAAATATACTCATATGTTTTAATTCTATGTTTGAGACCCACACTTACACACACATACATCTAAGGGGAAATGAAGTTACTGTTTATGTGTTTGGAGAACTACTGCCTCACAAGATGATTTAGTTTGTTTGTTTCCTTTACCACCTCTCATGGTTGGTAATTATGATTAAAAATAAAATTATAAATGATATATAAGATATTTATATTTTTTATTTTTTATTTATCAATTTTCATGTAACACATTCCCCTATTCTTTTTATTTTTTTTAAATATGATATAATCATTAGTGGATTTGTGGACCATCACCCCCTCGAAGAGATGTGATTCATTCACACTATAAATGAAACATATAAAGGATTTACTTATTAAAAATATGTTAAAAATCTGAAATAAATATAAAAAGTTAATTTTTAAATACATATTTCTCTTTTAATTTTCATTCTTTTATATGACTAAGAAATAAAAGTAGTGTTCATGCATACGTACAACCTACCGTCTCTAAGAACCTTGCATTTCAATTTCTATAACCATATATTATGGCTTATAATAACTATATATATAATTAATATCTATGATAATTATATCATTGTTTAAAATCATGGGAGGATTAAATCATCAATTATTTAATACGATTAACAAGTAACAATCCGAAACAAACTTGAAGAACAAGGAAATTAACTTCTAAAATAGTAAAAATAAAGAATATTAATTGCAAAATGAGTAATAATATATTATAAGAAGAAAATAAATGTAACAATAAATATTAATATGGTTTATAAATATATTAATATCACTGTTAAAACAATTACACTTGAATTTAAAGGATGTTTACCATAAAGGAAACACAATTTAAGGGATTCCTTTCACACATTTCCTTCCATTATGTATACACCATTAAGAACACTTACTTATTATGTGTGGTGTAATAACAATCCCTTATAATATAAAATATCCTGAATTATTTTATATTCGTGGTATTTAATTGATTTATATGATGATTTTTAGTTTTTTGTCTTTCATTTAAAATGTTACCATGTAATAATGGAATTCATAACAATTTCCATTTGTTGAGACATATTTTATTATTGTGAACCTAATTTATTACATATGGTGTGTGTGTGATTACAATTCTACATTTAATATCATTATTAATTCATTATTCATGATATGATACATTAAAAATTGAATTATTTCATCAATTTCAATTTTAAATAATAGTAACCATGTGGATAATAATTTCCTAACCCTATTTCCTTTCTCAGGGTTATATTACTTCTTCATTTTAGTTAATATTAGATGATTATGTTTGTAATAAATTTTTAATAAATAATTTTTTATTTCAACTTTTTATATGAGTATTTTAATTGTACACACACAATCTCCACATTTATTTATTCGCACATCAATGTTATATATTTTTCAGGGGTATACATAGAAATATCATTTTTTTGGGATTTTATACTCTTGAATTTACATCAGAGAAAATTATTGGATAATTTTTTAATAAATCAAATTAGTTTTTTTATTATGGTTATTAATTAAAATTTCCATATTGTAGTTTCATTTTTTAAAACTTCCATACTCAAAAGGTTTTAGATACAATTTTTAAGAAACCCAGACTACATTTCTCTCTTAAGTTAGAGAACCTATTTTCTTATAAAACCCATATTTTACTAAAAAAATTTTAAATTATTTTTATGCATTGAAAAAAATTTAATAAATAAATATTTAAATTTTTTTCATTTAATAATTTTTTCAAAGGAATATAATTTCCTCCTTTTGAAGAAGACATTTTCCTAAGCCTTTTACTATAGAAGATGATTGTTCTTATTTACCTTGTACGACATATATTGATTTACTTGTCGTCATTTCGTTGATGCTTCCTTTGAAATTTTAAAAAGTTAATTTCTAAATAATTTTTTGAGAAGATATTTTCCAAGAAACGTAATTTCAAAATGTTTTTATAAATTAAAAGGATATTTTCCTCAATAATGGATTAAAAGATATTTTTAATTTTCTTTTTATTCACCAAGGATCATAAACCATTATTCTTACTTTAATTGTGATTTTTTATACCAACCATATTATTTATTTGGATTGTTAATGTTTTATTTGAACAGGGATAATATTTGCTTTCTTAATTCCTTTTTTAGTCCCCTTAAAATAATAAATATATGGTGATCATTGAACATTTAATTTTCCTAATTATCCATATCATTTGTCATGTATATTCTCATTTATTAAACATTATATGATATTTTATATGGTCTTTAATTTGAATTTTATTTGATTATTTTTGGAAATATTGATAAATATGTATCTTCTACTCCATAATTAAATATGATAAGGTGCATTTTTAAATAGATTATTTGATATATAAGGATTGATTTGGATATGTATGATACAGGTAGGGCCTAGTTATAGATAGCCCCTCTATGCATCTATGGTCTCATTGGACATATTAGGTGGCCAACCTAATCTAATGGGGTTTTCAACACTATTTTTACAAACATTATTGTGAAAGGTATTTATAGTAAAGGTACCATATACATGTAATAATGGTATCCAATAATTAATAATTTCCTCATTGTAGACTTAGTTTTTATTTATCCATGATTTTTTGACATATCTATGGATGCATTATATTATAAATTTATTGATTATATGTATTTCAATTTCATACCATTCCATATTGATTATGACTTATCTAGTCATTTTAATATCATGCATTCAATTATTTACATTTCCATATTATTTATACACTTCCTTCTAAGTGTATTGATTAGATGGAATGTTTTTCTAATTATGTACCATTCCATATTGACCATTATCATTGATTCAATGTTTCATTCACTATAATTTATCCTTGTTATTCATTTTATCTCAATTATACTTTTTTCCATTCCCCATGTATTTTGGAATCATTTGAAAAAATATACGAAAATATATACTAAATAGAATAGGGTTATTATCTGAGTAAGAAAAAAATATGTTGTAACTAGTGTATCCATTTGTTAAAAAATACACATGTATGTATCTGGTTTACCATTGAAACTAAACTATCAAATCCTTATAGAATTTATTCTTTGTAATCATGCTAATGAAATGGTATTAGACACTGAATCTGGGAATTTGGGGGCAATTTATTAAAGTTATTATCAAAGAAAGTTTAGTAAAAACTTTGATAATAAGAATTAGAAAAACATTGATCAGATAAAATAAACCTAAGGAAGTCATTTAGGAAAATTATAGAATAATATCCTAGAATTGTAGTAATTGAGTTATTGTTTGGGTATTACTAAAAATACTACCTAATATGGACACTATAAGTGGATGTGGTTATGGAAAAAATTTACCTAGGGGTAACAACTCTGACAGGGTTCATCAGACATGACACAATATTACCTAGTATAGAAAAATGGGCCTTGCTATGAAAATGGTTTTACACACCTAAGGGAGTTCTTAAGAAAAGTAACATTTTAATTTAAAATCATTATGAAGGATTCAACTAGATAAAGAAAATGGATTAACTAGGTTAAACCTAAGGTGTTATGTATTGAAAAATATGTCTCAAGGTTTGTACATCCTAAAAATAATTATATAGTTTTACCAATATGATAATTTAAGATCACACAATGGTTTTTTGTTTTTGTAAATTCCCCCTTTTAAAAAAAAAATTCAAAAACAAGGGAGGACCTATATTGAAATAAAACTATGAAGTATTTATAAATTAAGGTGGTATTTCAAACCTTTCTAAAAATGATATTTATTGATTAACAATTTTTGAGAATTTCCATCATATTTTTTTTGAAATTATAATGATATTATTTTGGAAAAGGAAAACCAATATTTTGGATGACAACCCGTCAAATTCAGCAAGGACAGGAGGCATAAACCAATGACTGAAATCTAAAAAGGGGTTCCTACTGACCACTGACCTATATAATATCATGGTTAATATGTTATTGAAATTTGTTAAAAAATACGACGAATAAATATTACAGATGAACAAATAGTGTTACTTTTTATGTCTATAGATTAATGTATTCTCCATATTGGATTTGGAGAATAGTTAAGGAATAATTGTATGTCATGAAACTTTTTATGGGCCTTAGGATCCATTAAACATGTATTTTAGTGCACTAGGAATAAATTTATGTTTTGGATATTCATTTCTTGATGTAATGGATGAATTATAATTTAGAAAAAACAAAAAAAATGATGTAATTGTTTATATAAAATTTAACTATGTTATGTTTATATATTTACTTATATTAAAAATTTGTAAATTAATTACTCAATTTTAGGAAAATGATCAATAAATTTTTTCCGGATACATAAATTTTTGTTGAAATAATGTTCTTTTGAATCATTACTAATTTATATATTTTAATCCCACACTATTCCATTGATCAATATTTTTTTTATTGATGACCTTAATGACTCTATTTAAATATTTAAACATATCTTCCATGTACATATCTCTACTTTCCACTAATTTTCTCCTATTTAGAGACATAGTTATATGTTATTATATGTGACCATTGTACCTCCCATTCTCTCCATTGTAGAGTATGTTTTTAGAACCCTTATAACAATGATGGATTTTTTAATATGAAATATGAAATATCTTATTTCCAAGATCAATTTTAAATTTCTAGGATTCCATTTTTTATTGTTTGGAGAACGTAACACCATATAATTCTAAAGAAAAAACAATGTGTTCGATAAAGTGTATGGAATGAAACTCAAAGTGCATAAAGAATATAATATCTTCAGAAATTACAATAAAATTTTAATTTTAAATACATTTAATGTCATTAAATTCACATAACACGAATTTAACTTATGTCGAATGAAAAAATGAGTTTCTTTAATGTTTCACATCACTCCCAAGACTGAGTTTTATTTAAAAACAATATATTAAGTAAACATTATAATTTTCAATAGTAATATATAACTTCGATGTTAAATTTTTTTCTTTTCATTTTTTATCTATCTTATGAAAATACATTCTTTATAAAAACATAAAATAAATTTATTGGTTAAAAATTAAATATAAATGAAAATAAATACCAATTAATTAAAAAGAGAATGTTTTTATAGGAAAATATTTTCATGTCAACATATATTTTTATCCTTATAAAATAAATTAATAAAAATTAGTGACTGATATTAATGAAATATATATCTATTATATATTAAATCAAATATTTTTTACATTCATCCTATAGATTCTATAGTCATAAGATAACAACACACCTAATATTTCACTTAAAAATCAATACATTTATAAAAGAACCTTTACATCCTTTTAACTGAGAACATATATTAAATAAAATTTGAAACATTTGTAAATTTTATAATTAAAAATAAATTTATTTTTTGATACGTATCAACAAAAATTCGGTTCGGGTTAATTTTTTAGTTTACATAGAAGTATCATTTTTTATGAATAGTAAAAAATACTAAATTTTAATTCAAATAAGATATTTAATTTAGTATATTAATAAGGATAAATTAAAATTAAAATTTCTTTTAAAATTATATTATATAATGTTTTCATAAACTAATAAAATTTAGGTCATTTGAATCAATTTCACTTGAAATTGAATATAAAAACACAAAAACAAAATTGACCATTTTACCTTAAAAGCCCTCTTTAACATCTCGTTTGTAGGATTGAATTTAAATTAATTTATGATAGTTCAATGATATGAATTCAGAGAAATATAATAAATCATTGGAATTATAATAATTTATAATATCCAATAAGTTAAAAATCGTTTTTGATAAAAAAAAATTTTATTAGAAGTGATGAAAATTAATTATATTGAGTAACAATAAAAATAGCATAACAATGGGCTAAAAAATAAACTTACGGCCCAAAATGACCTATAATCTAGTGAAAAATCCATTTTAAAGACATATTTATAACCTATACTCCATGGTTTTAAATTTATTTCATTATTGGAGCCACTTTTCAAAGGTAAAATATTAATGGAATAAACTTTTGAAAAATTCACAAGAATATCACTCTTTATCCACTATAAAGATATACTCACCCCTCCCCATAATTAACATCTCTGAACACACTATTTATTGAAAAATATATAGATAAATTATCCTAAATATACCTACCATCATCCTAGAATCCTAAATTATCATAAAAATCCTTCTAATGAAGCCATTTGGTGAAAACCAAATAGAGTTACCCAAAGAGGAGATAAATTCCTTAATCAATATCATTTTTTTAATATCATTATCCAACCCCATAAATGTTATTATTACAAGAATATATAATAATAAAAATTTATAGAAATTTTTTTTAAATTTTTTATTATATGGCTTCAACCTACAGTTAAACACATGTCCATCTAATGGGTAATGTACATAATAATAATGTGTACATTGTACTATCGCCATAGAAAATGATGTCATTAATTTTCATTAACAACCTATCATTGTTGAAAATTATGATGGACACACTTTTAATAAATGATATATATGATAATTAAATTTTTTTATTCTTATTTAATTTTTATATAACACATGCTAGTATGCTTTTCATTTTCTATAAATACGCTGACATCGTTTATGGATGTGTGGACTACTGACCCCTTAAAGCGATGTGATTCATTCACACTACACATGGAATATATAAAGGATGGTTTTATTAAAACTATAAAACATATAATATATATATAAAATAATGGAATTATAATATACATATATTATTTGATTTTATTTCTTTTAATATGAAAAATAAATTAAAGTAACATTCTTTCATATATACGGCCTACCACCTCTATGATCGGTGCACTTAATTTCATATCACCCAATGTTATGAATGATCAAAATAAATATATATTTAAAAAATTTTATAATTAAATCATGTATTATATTGTAAATATTATTAAATCATTATCTAATTAATCAAAAAAACATGTAAAAAGTCCAAACATACTCAAAGTACTAGGAAATTAACACCTAAAATAGTGAAAATAATGAAATTTTAAAGAAAATAGTTAATAAGATATCATAATAAGATAATATATGAAATCATAAATGTTCATATTCTTATAGAAATACGTTACCAAAATGTATTAAACTATTATATATGAATTTATTGTATTCTCCCAAGAAAGGAAATGCATGGTATTAGATTATTATCTCACTTTTCATTTTGTGAGACATATGACATTAACACCACTTACTTGTTTTTGTGGTTTACATAATGAAAATATTGATATAGTATATCTAGAATTATTTTATATTCATTTTATTTAAATGTTCTATTTAATTATTTTATCTTTTTGGTATTCTAATTCAAAAGATTCCCACTAATAATGATCTTCATCTCAATTTCCATTCTTCAATAAATATTTTATTATTATTCATATAATTATTTATAAATGGTGTAGTCACTTCGAATTTGACATATAATACCCTGATTTATTCATTATTCATGATTTTATCAATTTAAAATTGAATTATTTCATCGAAGGGGGTTTGAATTTAGATTTACTATGTGGAAAATAATTTCAAATCCAAATTTATTTTCTATTTGTTATATTACATCCATATTGTCATTAATATTATAATATTATGTGTGTACTTAATGTTTACTATATATTGTTTTATTTTCACTATTTCCTTTTTTATTCAAATTTCAAACACATAATATAATTAGTTTTTTATTCACACATCAACTTTATGATCTTTTTTGGGGTTTATAACACCATGTCAATTTGTTTGTGATTATTTACACTTGAATTTCCATCAGAGGGAATTATTGAATCATTTTTAATAAATTCTTTAATTTTCTTCTCATAGGGTTATTAATGAATTTTCCATCTAATAATACCATTTCGTCACTCTTTATTACCCACAATTTTTTAGAAAATATGTTTAGGAAATCCCGAATTTAGTTCTCGTTTTAGTTGGAGAACCTACTTTCCTAAAAAAATATTTCATAAAAATGTTTTAAAATTTTTTCTAAAAAATGTTTCAAAAAATGTTTTTAACATTTAAAATTATTTATTGAATAATGATTAATGTTTTTTTAAAAAATGTAATAAAAGGAATATTATGGGCACCCTTAAGATAAGGAATTTTTCTAACCTTTTAACCATGAAAAAGGAACATTATTTTTTCCACATACGACTTGTTTTTATTTACACAACATCATTGCCTTAAATCAACCTTTTCATGTATAAAATGTTAAATTTAAATTAAATTATTTAAAATGTGATATTCAATAAAAATTATTTTTAAAATGTTTTTAAAATTAAAATGATATTTTCCACTATAATGTTTATAAATGATTTTTTATTTTATTTATATTTTTTAATGAAAACACTTTATACATACTTCACATATGTTAATTTGTGTTGATACCAGCTTTACTAATTTTTTTGATGTCAATTGATCCAATTGATAATGTATATAATTTACTTCTTTGATTACTTTGTTAGCCCCTTTAAATATTTAATTTCATATGATTATTGAACATTGAATTTTCCCTGTTTATTCATATAATTTATCATGGATATGTTAATTGCATAAACTATATACAATTTTTCATTTGGTGTTTACTTTTAATGTAATTATTATTTATGGAAATAATGGTAAATCGATTTCTTCTTATCTATATTGATATTTAATAAGGTACATTGTTAAATTTATGTTTTGATATAATATGATTCATTTAGACATGTACAACATTTGTGGGGATATAAAATAGATGGCACATCGATGCATCAGTAGTCTCATGGAAACAATTAGTTGGCTTGACTAAATTAATGGGGTTTTCACCAAATATTTTATAAATTTTTTATGAAATGTCTTGATGGAAAAGGTAACATATATATAGGAAACACGGTATAAGGACCTGACCTTAAAACATTACATAATCTGGAATTAAATGAATAATTCACATTGATGATCTTTTAGGGTTTAGCGTTTTTGAAAATTAGGACATAACTATTACATATCAATGATTACAATGTAGAAACATATACTCAGTTTCCATTTTTTCACAAAATTAAAACTCTTGAAGAAAAGATTCATGTCTAGTTCCATGTTTTAGAAAGAATGGCATTTTCTTTGATCCCATCCTTGACCCTATTCCACTTTATATCCTATGAAAAACATTTCAAAAACATGGGATGAGCATAAAAAGCATAGTAAGGGACACACAAATAAAGAAAACATTAGATCATCAATATATACATAACATAATATTTTTAACATATCTCATGAAATTATATGATTTGTGAAATACACATAGATATCATAAGACATAAAGGTTACTTGAGTCATTCAGAACATTCTTACGTTGGGATTAACCCTCATGGTAACGTTTGGAATACCCATCACACTATATTCCCTAAATCTCTTCGTAGAAACCTTAACGTTTAACTCCTTCGCATTACCCAATGCATTAGAGATCTATCTTGAGCTCACCCTCCCTTAGTTTATCATGGAACCACCAGACTTCATAAACAATGCCCAAGAACCTTAACATAATCGTATCACATAAAACATGCATAAAGAAAACATGACATTTCCATATTTCAATCACAAGATATCAATACAACACATAGATTTAATAAAATGTTTATCAAAACCATTTTCAATGCCAAAATTAAAGAAAGGTAAAACATGGTATTTATTTTTTATTTAAAATCATTATGGCTTGTAGAGGAAGCAGAAATTGAAATAATGGTCACAACAGCGTTGAAGTCGTTGTCGCTGCATACGTAATACAAATACATTCCTTTTGTCATTTAGTAAAACACTTCATGTAAAAAGATTCCTTTTTAATGATATTAAAATTAAAAAGGGTATATTATACAACTAATAAAAGATGGTTGTATAAAAATTGAAGTATGCCTCAACGAAAGGAGATTGAGATGAAGTCCCTTATAAAGACAATATCCTTAGATTAAGGATAAATAAATTACATAATTATGTCTGAAAATATATATACACCCAATATAAGTGTATATTAAGTGTAAAAAATTCATAGGTCATCCAAAAATGTTCATAGCACGACCTAATCAAGAAGTAGAGGTTTAACCCAAAGAATTGAAATTGGGTTAAGAAGTTCTCTTAAAACAATTCGACAGCCTAACATCGTCACTTCAAATTTATGAAAGTGAGTTGATGAGAGATAAAAAGGATATCTCATTAATTTTACAAAAAATTTAAAGCAATAAGTATATATAAGAACATATCCCAACATAAAAAGATGTAAATTAAAAGACCTAATAGAAATAAGTCTTTTAAAAAGAGGAGGGTGAAAGGTTCCCTTACCGATTTTGGTAACATTCGAAATGTACACCCCATGAAAGAAGGTTCATACAATGATGTTTTAAATACCCATAAATTAAATTATATTACACAAAGAATACAATTATGGGAAGTAAATATACCACAGAAAATGAAATAGTTGCAAATGTCGCATGAATATCAGGGGAATAAAAAGTGAGATAAAAACCCCTTACCTCGTTGTAATCAATCGAGTCATATGAAAAAAAGATAATAAAAACAATATGGATCACACAATAAAATGAATATAAATATAACCATTATAATATATATGAAATGGTAGTACACAATACACCACATTCAACAAATAAGTGGCAAACAATGGAAATCTCACAGAATTAAAAGTGAGATAAAAAATCCCTTACCTCAACTCAGACTTGTCTTGTTCATTTCATTATATACCTGAATAATAAACCTAGGTAAATTTATAATTGATTAAGTAATTCCTTTAATTTTTATTATTCAATTAATACCACATATTATCATGTTATAAAAATTAGTTAATTATGTGAGTTCATATCATACGTTTTGTCGATGTTCGGTACATGAGTCAAAATAAACTTGTTTGAAATGAATTGCCCATGTATTTATAAGTACATCATCTACAGAATGTTATTAATGATTTAAATATCATATATATCCAGTATATATTAATTTAATACTATTCCATAACATTTGGAGATAAAAAATGAAATTCACCGTTCATGGAGACTGTAGGCCGTACGTACGCATGAACGCTACTTTCATTTTTTGTCATATTAATGGACTTTAAAACGAAATTAGACATAGATATATTATAATTACAGTATAATATATATGTTATATAGATAAAATAATTTCATTAGTTACATTATTTATAAATTCCATGTTTGTCATGAACGAGTCACATCACTTGAGGGGGCGGTAGTCCACACTTTCTCATATGACATTATCGCATTTGCACAACATGCAAAGAATAAATGTATGTTTTAAATATAAAATAAAGAATCATATAGAGGAAATAAATATAATAAATATAATATATAAATATATTTACATCATAATGGCCACCATGAAAGGTGTCAAAAGAAGATTGAACAATCATCATTTCATGAGGCTATAATTCACCACCCACAAAAACAGTATGTTCTTTAACCATTAGATAGGGGTGTATGTAAGTGTAGGTATAACACTTATCATAAATAAATTCAAGTATATTTAGGATACTGGTGTTATTATGGTATCAAATAATAAGAAGTTAGTGGTGATTGAAGAAGGAAAATAATAGAAAGAAACTCGAGAGAAGACATTACCTCTAAATCAGGTAACTCTTTTTGATTAGAGCCAAAGGCTTCCTTGGAAATACTTATACCAATAGTGAGGATTCTAAAAGTGAGAGAGGGATGTGGAGAGATAATATGAGCAGAGTTTGGATGAGCCAAGTGCTTGAGAGGTGTGGGTAAGGTGGTATAGGTGGGGGCCACTTATAAGAGGGAGGAGGGTCACTTTTGGAAAGACTTGAAATGTTAATTTATTATTAAATGATTTTAGGATTTTAAAGGTCCCAAAATGATATATTTTGATTATAAAGTGATAAGGGTCAGAAATACACCCATATAATAGGTTTTCAACAAGTTTATGTCTTATATTTTACCATATTTTACATTTTATTTAAATCGTTCATTAATGAGGTAATCACCGCATCATCGTGGTGTCATAAATAATTTTATTTATTTGAGGTCTAAAAATTATAAAAAAATTACTTTGATGTAGGAAATATTTTTGGATTTCTAATAAATACTTATAGTCAAAATGATAACTTATATAACCCCATGTAAAAATTGTTTTATTAAAATAATACATGTTTGTGACATTTTTATTTATACTTTAAATAAAAAGTTATTAATCACATTACCATACCCAAGTGGCTCCATGGAGTCCCAAAATTGACCCATAGATTATATTGGTCTTCAATGACTCATCCAATTAGGTAAGGACAATTGTAAAGGTGGTTTCATATTACTATAACATTATTTTTACCTTAAATTACACTAATTACCTTTAATCGCAATTAATAAAACTCAAAACTTACTATTCACAAAAAATTATTTTCATCCCATTGAACCACATTTTACATACTAATGGAAAACATGTAGGTCATATTTTTGAAATTCAATTTACAAAAGCAGAAAAATTTCATTTAGACGTAAAATCAGTTTTTTAACTACCACTTGGTGGTTTCAATATTCATCAAAAATTAATGTTTTTCAGAAAAAATACGAAACATTTACCCGAAGATATATTTGATATTATTAATTAAAAAATTATGTATATTTTAAAGAATTGAAATCACATATGTTTCATTAATTAAATTTATAATTAATTCCCGTTGTCAAAACAAATAGTGTGTTTTTAGGAAACATTGTCTATCAAAAGATTGACACTTGTTTATGTCCAATTTTAAAGTGAAATTAATTCCAATGACCACCATTGAATCTAATGGTAAAAATATATTCTAATTAAACTTTAAAAACAATTAATAAGATAATCTAACCATATAAATAAATTATATTAATAGGAGGTTTTTAATTAAAATACAACATTTTCACTATTCATTAAAAAATGAGCTTTATCAGAAAAATAACAAAAAATTTCAGAAAGTAAATTTTGATGTCCCGATTATAAAGAAGTTTTTTATTTTGTGAAATATAACATATAAAAGTGACAAAAAATAGATTTAAAAGAGTTCTCCATCAAAAGGTGGTTAACCGACCTTTTAAAGAATATTAGAATATTTATGATTAAAATTGGATTCATTCGAATTTTAAACCTCTATCATTTATTGGATAAATGTAAAAATATTTAAAAAACATATATAATCTATTTTTAGTTAGTTCTATTCATTCCCACTAGCAAAACGGCTAGGCATTAGCTACTATTTAAAATAATATTATTATATTATTAGTGTGCAACGTAAGATTTCAAAGAAACTCGTTGTTGCAAATTGGGTATGCCATCGAACATAGCATTCCCTTTAGAGTAATATTAATATTTTATTCACAAATATTAAGAAATATGAAAATGTCATATTATTTATTAACTTGGGATGTTACATCCTTCCCCCTTTTGGGAATTGCATCCTCATAATTTAAAATTTGGGCTCGGAAACATCATGAAAGCCCCACATTAAAAAATTAGTAAATTAAGATATCAATTTAAATGAAATAAAGAAAAGTACAAAGGTCGCCCGAGATAAAAGATCCTAGGATTCCATGAAAACATGGATATGGAGGAGAAAAAAACTGTCAATTTCCGATGGAGAGTGATAGAAAATATCTCTAGGAGAAAGTTAACCACCAGAAAATCACAAACTTATGATGGGTTAAACGGTATTTGATTCCCCAGTAGGAAAATTTAGCAGACAACGTTTTTGTTTTAAGTTACTTTTCATTGAGGAATTTATTTATGAGCTTAACTAAAACAAAAGGAAACATAATTAATTGTCATGTAGACTTTCATCTCTTACTATATTTCTTACAAAACTCATATTTTCACCAAAATATGAGTTTTTAGGATAACTTGGTCACATTAAGAGAACTATAATCATCTTATTGTGAATGACCAAATCGACAAAAGATGAACTATATATTTCCCATGTCTTTAAACCTTAACCAAAACCAAAATTGTTAGTACAAGATCAGATAATCCCGAAAAGGATAATCCTTTATAAAAAGAAATATTACTCTTAATCTCCAAAATTCAACAAAAAGAACCCAAGGTTCACGAAAGACCATTAAATAAACAGATATCCTTAAAATTCATCAAAGTAATCCAAACTAGGATTGAAACCCAAATCTTTGAATGATTTATTCATATAAACTTCCAAGGTAAATCATAAAATTTATCTCCAAATAACATCAGTTAATCTCTAAGTATCATATTGAAAAGTAATTAACCTAATCACATATCCTCTATGATGGGTCAGTAATTTCCATAGATAATCAAAAATAAACTTATTCTTGATTTATAAAATCATCTTACTGAAAAGAATTGGTCATACTAACTCGGGAATATATGCAGTCGAGTGGTAGGTGATAAATACCTGTTGCACTTTGGTTGTGGGTTCGATTCCAACATCTTCATTTGACGCGACGAGTTGTCACACGGTCTACGTGTTGTACTTTTTCAATTACTATATAATTTTATAACATTCCCAAAAAGAGTGAAATTCATCAAAAATAACCATAACCTATTTTAACCAAAAGGTTATCTAATAACTTTTGTTTTGCATCCCAAAATGTATTAACGGTAATTACCTCAAATTCAAGGATCATATAAACCCAAATAGTTCTTTATAACTATATCCACAAAAGAAAAGATAATTATTCCTTGAATAAAATTTTTATATATCAAACATCAGGGTTATACATACTATAAAAAGTCTTCTAATGTAATATCATCATCAAAAGAGCCTTAATACTTTTAAGAATTTCACTAGCCAAAAATCTACCATAACTCATGAATCCCTTATATATTGACTTCTTAATAATTCAAAATTCTTCATGATCCATTAACCATAACTTTCCAAATACTACTTTCTTACAAACAAAATCATGAATCATAAAATAAGATTGAATTATAGGAAAACATTTGTTTAAAATTAATCCATACCTCTCATTGGTCATTGTCAGTTTCTTCTTCCTAAATCAGAATGGCATTAGGTATTTGTAAATGAATATTTTTACGATCTTGGTGATCCCATTCCCAAAAATTCTTTATAAGACATGTGTTTGCATAATAACCATGCACACTACATTTAAAAAATTCAATTAATCCCTCAGAAAGAACATCTTTCCCTTTCATAGAGTCAACTAGATGCATCCTTTTTACATGGTAGGTTCTTACTTTATGACCTTCATTTCCACATATATAGCATATTTATGTCCCTTTGAAACATTTTACTAGGTGTTTCTTTCCACATCTTTGACACATAGGTTTTGAACACAGTTACCTTTATGATTATTACCTAAACCTCCATAGGGATTTTCATCTTGCATATATGATGCCTTATAAAGATCACTATGGTTCAGGTGGTCAATCATGACTCCAGACTGTTTGTTGAGAATAACCACAAGAGTTCTCATTTCAGATCCCATATCATTCAGTTTCTCATTCAGAAAATAGTCACAGTTTTCTTCATATCCACTGTTACTTTGGTTCCTGCTAGATCCATAAATTTACTAAAACCAAAAAGGGCAGTGTGAGTATATTAGTAAAATCATCATATAATATCTTATGAGGTGGTTAAATACTAAGATATAATTATTCATGCTATCTTAAAATCATTAACATTATAAAAATAAGTATAAAAATTTATAAAAATCCTAACAACTATGTTAATGTCACTTGTGCTTAAAGAATACCCTAACCTCTAAAGTTATCTAAACCTCCCTTTGATACAAACTATAAGGACCCAACATAAAAAAATTACATAATATTGTATTAAATGAATAATTAACATTGATAATCTTTTCGAGTTTAGATTTTTAGAGATTTGGGACATAACTATTACATATCAATGATTACAAAGTAGACCCATCTACACAATTTCCATTTTTTTCACGAAATAACAACTCTTGAACAGAAAAGTCATGCCTACTTCCATGTTTTAGACAACATGACATTTGCATGATCCCATGCTTGACCCTATTCCACTTTCACTACTAGAAAACTAACATATACCAATGGTTTGGAACTGTTGGTATATGCCTCCAAACCGTTGGTATAGCCTATACCAACGGTTTGGAGAACTGTGGCCAAGTAAGCCGTTTGGATAGGACTATACCAACGGTTTTCCCAAAACTGTTGGCATAGACCTATCCCAAAAGTTTTGGAAACCATTGGTATAATTAATATGAAAATCTTTACAAACGGTTGTGGAACCGTTGGTATATGTATTTCAAAAAAAATCACTGGGATTTGATCCCAGCACCCCTAGTTTATTATTGAACGACTTAACCACTAACCTAACATGAATTTTGGCCTCAAAGTGGGATTTCCCAACAGTTTGGCCAAACCGTTGGGAAAGGGAACCTATACCAACGGTGTTTATGAACCGTTGGTATAGATGCGTTGGGAAATGTCAGATTTCTAGTAGTGTTTATATCATGTAAAAAACATTTCAAAAACTTGGTATGAGCCTAAAAATCTCATTAAGGGATACACAAAGAAAGAAAACATTAGATCATCAATATATACATAACATATGCCTTTTAACATATCCCATGAAATCATAATATTTGTGAAATAAACATAGAAATCATAAGATATAAAGGTAACATGAGACATTCATAATAATCTTATGTTGGGAGTAACACTCATGGTTATGTTTGGAATAACCATCACAGCATATTCCCTAAATATCTTCATAGAAACCTTAGTGGTTAACATATTCGCGTTACCATATGAATTGGAGAGCTATCTCGGGCTCAACTACCCTTAGTTTATCATGGAACCACCCGACGTCATAAACAATTCCCAAAAACCATAACATAATCGTATCACATAAAACATGCATAAAGGAAGCATAACATTCCCATATTTCAATCACAAGATATCAATACAACACATCGATTTAATAAAAACATTATCCAAACAATTTTCAATACCAAAATTAATGAAAAGAAAAACATGGTATTTATTTTTCATTTAAGATCATTATGGCTTGTAGAGGAACCCGAAACTTAAATAATGGTCACGACAGTGGGTAAGTCATTGTTTCCTCATACGTAAGACAGATACATTTTTTTGTCATTTAGTAAAACAATTCGTGTAAAAACATTCCTTTTGAATTAAATTAATATTCAAAAGGGTTTATTATAAAACTAATAAAATAAGGTCGTATATAAATTGAAGTATACCTCAATGAAAGGAGATTGAGACGAAGTCCCTTACAAAGACGATATCCTTAGATTAAGGATAAATCAATTACATAATTGTGTGTGAAAAATATAAATACACCCAATATAATTAGATATTATGTGAAAAACAATCAGAGGTCATCCACACATATTTATAGTACGACATAATCAATAAGTATAGGTTTAACCCAAAGAATTGAAATTGGGTTAAGAAGTTCCCTTACATAAATTCGACAGCCTAAAGGCGTCACTTTAAAATTCCAAAAATGAGATGATGAGAGATAAAAATTATATCTCATCACTTGGAAATACAATTTACAGCAACATGGATATATAATAACATATCCCAAAATAATATGATGTAAATTAAAAGACCTAACAGAAAGAAGTCTTTTAAAAAGAGGAGGGTGAAAGGTTCCCTTTCCGATTTGGGTATCATTCGAAACGTACACCACATTAAAGAAGGTCCATAAAATGAAGATGTAAATACCGATAAAATAAAGTATATTATACAAAGATTACCATCATGGTTAGTACATACACCACACAAAAGGAAATAGTGTAAAATGTAGCATTAACCTCACGGGAATAAAAAGTGAAATAAAAACCCCTTACCTCATTCTAATCAATCGAGTTGTATGAACAAAAGATAATAACCAAAAAATGGATCACCAAATACCATGAATATAAATATAACCATGATAATTTATATGAAATGATAGTACACAATACACCACATGCAACAAACATGTTGCAAACAATGGAAATCTCACAGAATTAAAAGTGAGATAAGAAATCCCTTACTTCAAGTCCGACTTATCTTGTTAATTTCTTTGTTTTCCTGAATAATAAACATAGGTCAATTTATAATTTTATTATGACTTACTTTAAATTTTATTATTCAAGTCATATCACATATTATCATTTTATAATAATTAGTTAATTAATTGAGTTCATATCATACGTTTTGTCGATGTTCGGTACATTAGTCAGAAACAAACTAGTTTGAAAATAATTTCCCATGTAGTTATAATTACATCATCTCCAGAATGTTATTAATGATTTAAATATCATATATATCCAGTATATATTTATTTTATACTATTCCATAACATTTGGAGATAAAAATGAAATGCACCGTTCTTGGAGACGGTAGGCCGTACGTACGCATTAATGATACTTTCAATTTTTTCATATTAATGGGCTTTATTACTAAATTAGACATAGATATATTATAATTATAGTGTAAAATATATTTTATATAGATAAAATAAGTTAATTAATTACATTATTTATAAATTCCCTATTTGGCATGAATGATTCAAATCACTTGAGGGGCCGGTTGTCCACACTTCCTCGTATGACATTATCACATTTGCACAACATGAAAAGCATAAAGGTATGTTTTAAATATAAAATACAGAGGAATATAGTGGAAATAAATATAATATATATCATATATAAATATAGTTCCATCACAATGGCCACCATGAATGTTGTTAAAATAATATTGAACAATCATCGTTTCGTGAGGCAGTAATTCGCCACCCACAGAAACAATATGTTTTTTAACCATTAGACGGGGGTGTGTGTAAGTTTAGGTAGAATACATATCATAAAAACATTATATTATATTGATGATACTGGTGTTTTTATGGTATAAAATAATAATAAGATAGTGGTGAGTGAATAAGGAAAATAAAATAAAGAAACCCGAGGGAAGACATTATCTCTAAATCGGGTAACTCTTTTTGATTTGAGCCAATGGCTTCCTTTGAAAGACTTCTGCCCAATTTGAGGCTTCTAGGAGTGATAGAGGGATGTGGATTGATAATATGAGTATTTTTTGGATGAGACAAGGGCTTGAGAGTTGTAGGTAAGGGGGTAGAGGTTGGAGCCTTTTATAAGAGGGAGGAGGGTCACTTTTAGAAAGTCTTTAAATGTTACTTTATTATAAAATGATTTTCAGATTTTAAAGGTTCCACAATGATATATTTTTAGGGTAAGGTGATAAGGGTTCTAAATCCACCCATAAAATAGGTTTTTTACAAGTGTACTTCTTATACATTACCTTATCTTTTCAATTTATTTAAATTGTTCATTAATGAGGTAATCCCCGAATCATCATGGTGTCATAAATAATTTTATTTATATGATGTATAAAAATTATAAAAAATTACCACGATGTAGGAAATCATTTTATATTTCTAATGAATATTTATAGTCAAAGAGATAACTTATATAACCCCATGTAATTATTTTTATAGTAAAACAATACATGTTTGTGACATTTTTATTTTTACATTAAATAAAAAGTTATTAATGTCATTATCACACCCATGTGGCTCCATGAGGTCCCCAAATTTAACCATGGATTGTATTGGTCGGATATGACTCATAAAATAAGGGTAGGAATAGTGTAATGGTAATTTCATATTATTATAACATTATTTTTACCTTAAATTACACTAATTTCCTTTAATCACGGTTAATAAAACTCAAAAGTGACTATACTCGAAAAAATTATTTTCATCCCATTGAACCACATTTTACTTACTAATTACAACCATGTATGTTGGATTTTCAAAATTCAATTTACAGAAGTGGTAAAATTTTATTTAAATGAATAATCAGTTTTTTAACTACCACTTGGTGGTGTCACTATTCATCAAAAATTGATGTTTTTTAGAAAAATACCAAAAATTCACAATAATCTATATTTGATATTATTAATTCAAAAATTATGTCTACTTTAAAAAGTTAAAATCATATTAGTTGCATTAATTAATTTTATAATTAATTCCCGTTGACAAAAATAATAGCGTGTTTTTAAGAAACAATATCTATCAAAAGATTGACACTTGTTAATGTCCAATTTCAAAGTGAAATTAATTAAAATGACCATAGTTGAATCAAATGGTAAAAATATATTCTAATTACACTTTAAAACAAATTAAAAAGATAATCTAACAATATAAATAAATTATCTTAAAAGGATGTTTTCAATTAAAATACAACATTTTTAACACTTCACTAAAAAAATGAACTTCATCAGAAAAATCACAAAAATTTACAAAAAGTAAATTTTTGTGTCTCGATTTTAAATAAGGATTTTATTTTGTCAAATATAACATATAAAGGTGACAAAAAGTAGATTTAAAGAGGGTTCTCCATCAAAAGGTGGATAATGGACCTTTTAAAGAATATTAGAATATTTATGCATAAAATTAGATTCTTTCGTATTTTAAGCCTCTATCATTTATTGGATAAATGTTAAAATATTTAATAAACATATGTAATCATTTTTTAGTTATTTTTGTTAATTACCACCATTACAATGGCAAGGCGTTAACTACCATTTAAAATAATATTATTATATTGTTAGTGTGCAACGTAAGATTTCAAAGAAACTCGTTGTTGCGTATTGGGTATGCCATCGAACATAGCATTACCTTTAAAATAATATTAACATTTTATTCACAAATATTAATAAATATGAAAATTTCAAATTTTTATTTACCTGGGATGTTACACATGGTGTCCAATAATGATGTATTCCCCTAATATAGACTAAATTTTTATTTATCCAAGATATTTTTTCTTTGAAATATCTTGGGATGCATTCTATTATAATTTTATTTATAAAATGCTATGTGATTCAGTTTCATACCATTCCATATTAATTATGATTTATCTAGTTATTTGAATTGCATGTATTTAGTTGTTTTCCTTTCCATATTATTTACTCATTTCCTTATCATTTTATTGATTAAATGGTATATGTCTTTAGTTATGTACCATTCCATATCAACTATTATCATTGATCCTTTATTTCTTCTATTGTACATTAACCTTATTGATCATTTGAGATAACCGCTATTTTTTTCACTTTCCCTAGGTATCCATGATGTGTACAAAGAATGGTATGCAAGGATATAATAAATGGAATAGATTTATTATCTAAGAAAGAGAAAAAATTATGTCTTAATTTGAGTATTAATTTGTAAAAAAAGACTCATGTGTGAATCAAGAGTACTAAGACTAATAAACTTTTTTTCCCTTCAGGACTTGATTCCTTGTAAATCAATCTAATTTAATGGTAGTTGACATTGGTTCTGGGATTCTAGGGCTGGGTCAATACAATTTCTAAGGGACTTTGACATGTGTAAGAACACATGTAGATCCCAGTAATACCCTAGCAGTGTGATAAAACATAGCCAGAGCCCATGTTTTTGATAAAATATTTAAGTACATGGTCTGGTAGGGGGATTTGGAGGTTTTGTTGGGTACAATGGGTATATGCTGTATACTATGAAATTATTACCCATTTGATGTTTTTGGGGATTTCTATACTGTTGTTAGATTTGGCCCTAGGAATATTTTTTTTTGTTTTTCCATGCATTACATGATGGTGGAATGCTCAGTGAATTTTGAGGACATCTAAGAAGTAGTTTGTGGTCATTATATTTTGATAGAGAGGATTTACTCAAATAATTTAATTATGCTATATACTAATATTAAATCATGGGATGAGTGTAACACCCCATGATTTTATGAAAAATATTCTTTTTAATTTCATTAATGTCTTGTGTTGTACGCTACACCAAAAGGAGCTGGCACAACACGCATCCTTGACTTGCCTTACATTAAACGCAATCCCGACCTTCCTTGATAACGTGTGCAGTACACAATACCGAGTTTCACTAAAACAATGATATGCTATTAAAATATTATTAAAACTAGCCACTATGAATAGTAATAAACAATTTTTGAAATTTTGTAAATTTTATTTTTCAAAATGGACTTCATTTTTGGATTCGGAATATCGAAATTAGCTTAGGGTGAAATTTTGGTGCATTTCGGATAACTTTCATTTTTTGATGAATAGTGAAAATTACTAAATTTTAATTAAAAACAACCTTTTTAATGGAAATAATTAATAGTGATAAATTATTAATTTGAGTGGTTTTAAAGTATATTTAGAATATATTTTTATAATTTAATACAATGTTGGTCATGGGATGTAATTCTACATTTAAACCAAACATAAACAAGTGTCAATCTTTTGATAGTTATTATCTCTTAAGAACACGCTATTTGTTTTGACGACGGGAATTAATTTTTAAATTAATTACTGAAACTGATATGTTTTGAATTTGGTAAAATAGACATCATTTTTGAGTTCATAATATCAAATATAGCTTAGGTCTAATTTTTGGTATTTTTTCTGGAAATTTCATTTTTTGATGAATAGTGAAACCACTAAGTGGTTGTTAAAAAAAATGAATTTTTTATAAAACATAATTTTACCGCTTCTGTGAGTGGAATTTCAAAAATCCAAGAGACACGGTTGATGTTATTGAGTAAAATGTTGTTCAATGAGATGAAAATAATTTTTCGTGAATAGTAACTTTTTACTTTTTTTACCACGGTGAAAAGTAAATAGGGTAATTAAGGGTAAAAATGTTATTATTATTACCCTAACACATGTGATAATTCTATTGTATAAGTGTAATTCGACCGAAAACATCCTTAGGAATAAAATATGATCATTTAGGCCCACTTGGATTAGATTAGGACATTTATTATTAATTTATTTAAAGAAGGGTTAAAATAGTTAAAATCAAAGTTTAATAAGTAAATCATTTTTAATATAGGGGTATAAAAAATGTATATTAAATTTTAAATATTAATTAGAAAGAGAATAAGATTTCCTACATAATTATATTTTATTTAAAAATTTTAGACATTAAATAAATTAATTTATTTATGACACAATGATGATGCAGTATTTACCATAATAGTGAAAAATTAGAATAATTTATATTATAAATACCCAAATAAATATAATTTGAGGCTTTTTATGAATTAAACTAATTTTATAGGTTAATATGACATGTTAGTATTGATTTACTTTACTTTTTTAGAACTAATAATTCTATTATGATTTTCAAAAAAATCAATTACTAAATAGTGTCAAAATTGACATAAAATAGTTTTTAAAACAAATATTATATTATTAATTGTTATTTTATTCCTTAAAATCTAAGGTTCGGCCAAATTACTTAGCTAAGGTTATATATATTAATAATAAACAACTTGTGGGTTCGTTTGGCTTGATATAGTAAGTTTATTAACCTTATAGTGTAAGAAAACAAGAAGACACGGTAAAAGTAAAATTATCTAACTTAATGTTTAATATAAATGATAATGTTAAAATAGGAACCTAAACTTGTCTAAATTCTATTGGATGAGATTATTTATACTCAACCCCACCTTATCTTATAAATAAATCAATTTGGAGCTATTTAAAACTGAATTTGGCTTTATAATAAAATAATATTTTTAGTTATTCCAAAGGTGCCCCTCTCCTCCCTTATAAAAGGGCACCCCCTCCCTCTCTTCCTCACACCACTTTGAGCCTTCATGCTCGGAAAAACTAGGCCAAATTTTCTTCTCCAATTTCCTAGTAACATCGTAGAGGTTCAGGTCTTCCTCAAAGACCAATTTTAGTGCCCTAAGAGGAGGTCTCAAAGAGGTGCTTCAAAGAAGAGGTAATTTCTGTTAACGATTCTTTCACCTTTATTTCTTCTTCCACTTCTTCTTATTAGGTTATTTCATTATGAAGTAATAACATCAGTATCAATCATATACTGATATATTATTATATGTATGAAACAACCCTATTTCACCATCTATCCATCCTACGGAAAACTAAATCACCGCGCGTGCGTACGTACGGAATACCGTCTCCACGCCGTGGTGAAATCTACTTTCCACCACCACCTTACTCGGATGGGTATAATGGTGTAAAAAATAACTATATATGAATAATTTAAAGTGATATTGATTCTGAAATAGTATACATACACTCCAATGTAGTCCCATGATCAAGAGAACGATATCATCGCTCGTGCGTACGTACGGACTACCGTCTCCATGACGCGATGAGATTCATTCTCCACTTTAACCATTCATGAATGATTATAAAGTATATATAATAAGTAATCATGAAATATATGACATAATAATGATACTGGATTTATGTGTATATATATGTATGTCATCTACTTAATTCCATTCAACTCAATAAGGAAACGAAAACAACGTTCATGCGTACGTACGGCCTACCGTCTCTTTGAACATTGTATTTATTTCCATTTACTGATTTATTATATATATGTATATTCTGAATATATATTGTATATAAATCATGTTTTATATTATAGAATTAAGTAATCATGATCTATGTAATCATATGAATAATTACAAGTCAAAACACGGACGACAAATGAAACAATTTTACCCAAAACGCTCTTTAACATAGAATTTACAAAAGAACGGGTAATGTAAAGTCATAAGTGAACCCTATATGATATCATAACAATTAATATGATTCTTTAGTAAGTCGATAAAATTATTTAAATCATTATACAGGAGGTTTAGATACGTATGAAGCATATCGGACCTAAGGTAAGGGATACTTTTGCAAATCTCATTTTTATCCGAGATTGCTTATTCGTAAGTATTTACTGGGACTATTTCTATCATCCTTATCCATGTTTTATAAAAGTGTTTTCATGTATGTTTAAAGTCCTTTTTACCCATTTTTTACTTTTACTACACGGTATGTATGGAATCTTTCTTTTGTTTACATTACGAGGTACTTTTGACTTTTCCGACAAAAGTACAAGGAGAATGTTATTTTTATCTTATACGGTGTGAACAGATTTTTACGGTTTCATAACGCCTCATTTTCAAGAAGCTTCCTCTATAAGATTGTATGATTATTTTCAAAAAACCCCTTTTTTATAAATTGCATGGAATTTTGTGAAAATAAAATGTTTCTAAAGAAGAAAGGATATTTTCCTCAAGAATTCATTTCAAGTGATTTGCCAAAAATATTTTCCATCTAAGATGACATTATTTCATATGTGTATGTTTCAAGTAATATGTCTCTATGATTTAAATGGTTTAAATTTTATTATGATGAAATGATATCAAACTTTTATGGATTATGTTATGATGGCATGATGTTTAAGAATCCCATTTTATTAGATGGGTTATGCTATGATGTATGATTTATGATTTTTTGGCACACGAAATATGATTTCATTATGAGATGGGTGGGACATATATCTCCCTCCAATGCATTGGGTAAAGATATATATCTCATGAGATAAACATGGCTGGAACGGTAATTTAATCCAGTTCAGTGTTACAGGACTGAAACGAGGAGTGAACTCGATTTAGAATGGGACATTGTCCACTAAGATGGTCTTGACAGCAATGCCTTGGCTACTATGGAAATAATTATATGTGCTTAATGTATTCCACAATTACATGTTTTATTACCATGATATTTTGTCATTATTAATTTATCTTTATGATCTATGCCTTACGTACTTCCATGTTTTATGTCATTTCTCAAGCTTTTGATGTTTAAACATTATGTTCATGTTTTTAAGTTCAAATGTATATGGTATGTTCTATTTTATCTATGATTACCCTTACTGAGCATTTGCGCTCACCCTTTTTATGTTTTCTTTTCCCCAGGATATAATGAAATGTTTTAGGTAAGAAAAAAGGGAAAGATCTTTATTGGAGATGTTGAAGATCTTTCTCCACGATTAGAAGATTACGTTCCAAGTTTCCAAAGACACTAAACTATTACGGTCCTTGTGCGTCTGTTTTTGTTATGTATTAAGTATTCCGCTAAAGTAATGTAATGTCCATGTACATCAAGCTTCAGGTCTCTATAGTTGGTATCAAAGGAAAGGTTTAGTCAACCTTTGGAAACTAGGATGCGAAAACGTTAGTGAGATCCCTAGAGATATTTCTAAGGTATGTCTATGGATGTCCTTAAGGATAAGTATACGTATATGATATAGTCCTAGAACTACGGTAACGATCTTAGAATTTAACATAAGATGTTAGATATTGAAGGTACTCCCCCTTTATTATATTGTTTTCCCTAGCGTGATTTTTACCTCTCACACTATTCTTTTTGGGTTTTTGACGATTGCTGGAACCCGAAGGAACCGTGTTGATCAATGTAATGGAAAATGCAATGATTGTACTCCTGAACAAACAAATGTTATGGGAGATGGAGTGAAAAATCTTATTGCTATACTTACACAAGCTATGAATCATTCTGGACTTCCAAATGAACAGAGAAGGGAACAAAATTCTATTGAGTCCTTCATGAGGCAACGTCCACCTTCTTTCAGTGGGTCTTCTGATCCACTTGTTGCTGAACAATGGATCAGTACCACTGAAAAGATATTTTCAGTTCTTCAATGTTCTGAACATGATAAAGTCATCTTAGCAGTATATCGTTTAGAAGTTGAAGCTGATCAGTGGTGGAATCTTATCAAAAATATGAGGCAAAGAGATGAAATTTAGTCCATGGAATGGGATGAGTTCAAGAACTTATTTTTTAATAAGTACTTCCCTCGTATTCTTTGAAAAAAGATGGAGATGGATTTCCTTGAACTAAATAAAAAGGGTGATGAATCTGTTGGTATATACGAAGGGAATTTTACAAGGCTTGCAAGGTATGCATATGGATTTATCATGCAACCAGAAATTAAAGTTGATCGATTCTTCAGTGGCTTAAAACAAAATCTTTGAAGGTCATTAACTATAAGAGACTCCAGTAGATATGAAGAAATTGTGCGTTGTGCTATCAAGGTAGAAATGGAAGTTGGTGTTACTTATCCATCTCATAGTTTTGACAAGAAAAGAAAGATGGAGTTCAAGGAGAAATCTCAGAATAATGGTGAAAAGAATATGAATGTTTCGTTATGCTCAAAGTGTTGAAAGAAGCATGGTGGAGATTGTATTAAAGGGACAAGTAAATGTTTCAAATGTGGAAAGGAAGGTCATCGAGCATTTGAATGCCGCAATGATGGGAAGAAGATGACTAATGATGCAAACAAAGGAAGGGATACACAGAATGAACCTACTACACTTCAATGCTTCACGTGCAAGGAAATGGAGAATTATGATAATAAATGCCCTAATCCAAGGGTTAGTGATGATCAACATGAGCAACCACTTAAGGCAAAGGACAAAGGGAAGTCACATGCGATCACTATTGGCGATGTTGAATATGACAACAATGTGGTGGAATGATTAAGTGTTTATGTAATGGGATTCCAAAATAATGTTGTATATATTATCGTGGAATATTGGAATATTTATGTATGGGTATATTGTGGTTTTCAATGGTATCGGTAACCATGGAATGTGATTGAGATATTTTTGGAAAAAAAGATGATATGCACATAATGAAAGGAAAACAAGAAAATGAAATGTTTGACCGTATTCATGAGCTCATGACTGATATAAGGAGAAGGTTATATCATTGTTTGAGTATATAGAATTTTTGGATTTTGGAATGTGGAAAGAGTTAACTTTTGACTGCATTCATGTTTTCACTAAGGTTCAATGGGTATTCATTCTTCAAGAGAATACATGATTAAGGTATTCACATGTTTGTAATTTAACCAACAAGACATATCTTATGATATATGGGGATCAACGATGGTATTAAATATCTGGTAATCATTTTCACTATATTATGAGAGTGAACTGTAGTATTATGGATAACCTAAAGATTGGAATGGATTATGTTGGACATAAGTTAGTATTGCTTAAGGATATAATTTTTTTCGATATTATTGATTGGATGTTATAGTAATATAGTTTTAGAAAAAGGACAACCTGCAGGACGGGTGACAACCCATCGCGTCAGACAAGGCTGTGGGAATCGAACCCACAACCGAAGTGCGACTGGCCTTTATCGCCTACCACTGACCTACAAGAAGTCCCTGTTTAGTAGAAACTAGTTTTATTATATTAAGCAGCATAATATAAGAACTATAAGTCCATTTTAGGAACCATATATGATTAATATCACTATAGATGGACTTACGTATTTGTTTTGATAACTTTTCTAACCTTTTGTTTGAGACAGATGGAATGACCCCTCATTCTATCAAATGATCTGCTAACACATCACGAATGACAAATTCAACTACATTTCTTTAGGAGATGAAGTGGAAATTGTTCAAAGAACGACAAACGGTGAGACTATACCAAAATCATGAAAGTATTTCTTCTAATTCCAATTTCATCAACTTTAGGGAAATGATCTTGAAAACCAAAAATGTTTTCCTAGTGCTCTTATATCTGATGAATTAGAGGGTACCTTAGATCATCACAAATTTATGGCTTTGTGATTTCTGGATTTTCCATATCCATGTTCTCTACCACTCTCCATCAGAACATGATGGTTAGATTTTCATTCATATCCATATTTTCACCTATGTGGAAACCCAGTGATTTGTTTATTTGGGTAACCGTTACGTCTCATGATTTTGTTTTTAAATATTGGTTTTGGATTCCTTTTTACGATGTGGGTTTCTATTAACGAAACTTTCGAGTAGTAAACCATTTATAACCCCGACGAATTTCGAGGGAGAAATTCATTTTAAGGGGGGTAGAATGTAACACCCCGAGATTTTATGAAAAATATTCTTTTTAATTTCATTAATGTCTTGTGTTGTACGCTACACCAAAAGGAGCTTACGCAACATGCATCCTTGACTTTCCTTGCATTAAACGCAATCGCGACCTTCCTCGATAGCGTGTGCAGTATGCAATACCGAGTTTCACTAAAAAAACGATATACTATTAAAATATTATTAAAACTAGCCATTATGTATAGTAATAACCAATTTTTGAAATTTTGTAAATTTTATTTTTCAAAATGGACTTCATTTTTGGATTCAGAATATCGAAATTAGCTTAGGGTGAAATTTTGGTACATTTCGGATAACTTTCATTTTCTGATGAATATTGAAAATTACTATAATTTAATTAAAAACAACCTCTTTAATTGAAATAATTAATAGTGATAAATTATTAATTTTAGTGGTTTTAAAGTATATTTAGAATATATTTTTACAATTTAATACAATTTTGGTCATTGGATGTAATTCTACATTTAAACCAGACATAACCAAGTGTCAATGTTTTGATAGTTATTATCTCTTAAAAACACGCTATTTGTTTTAACGACGAGAATTAATTTTTAAATAAATTAATGCAACTGACATGTTTTGAATTTGGTAAAATAGACATCATTTTTGAGTTCATAATATCAAATATAGCTTAGGTCTAATTTTTGGTATTTTTCTGGAATCTTTCATTTTTTGATGAATAGTGAAACCTCTAAGTTGTAGTTAAAAAAAATAAATTTTTCATAAAACATAATTTTACCGCTTCTGTGAGTGGAATTTAAAAAATTTGAGAGACACGGTTGATGTTAGTAAGTAAAATGTGGTTCAATGAGATGAAAATAATTTTTGGTGAATAGTAACTTTTTTCTTTTTTTTACCACGGTTAAAAGTAAATTGGGTAATTACGGGTAAAAATGTTATTATTATTACCCCAACACATGTCCTAATTCTATTGGATAAGTGTAATTCGACCAAAAACAACCTTAGGAATAAAATATGATCATTTAGGCCCACTTGGATTAGATTAGGACAGATATTATTAATTTATTTAAAGAAATGTTAAAATAGTTAAAATCAATGTTTAATAAGTAAATAATTTTTAGTATAGCGTTATACATAAGATAAATTTGATTGTAAATATTCATTAGAAAGAAAATAATATTTCCTACATAATGATATTTTATTTATAATTTTTAGATATTAAATAAAATAATTTATTTATGACACAATGATGATGCAGTAATTACCATAATAGTGACAAATTAGAATAATTGATATTATAAATACCCAAATAAATATAATTTAAGACTTTTTATGAATTCCACTAATTTTATAGGTTCATATGACATGTTAGTATCTATTTAATTAACTTTTTTCGAACTAATCATTCTGTTATGATTTTCAGAAAAATCAATTACTAAATAGTGTCAAAATTGACATAAAATAGTTTTTAAAACAAATATTATATTATTAATTGTTATTTTATTCCTAAAAATCTAAGGTTCGGCCAAATGACTTAGATAAATTATTTAATCTATTTCTTATAGTTTTTATATAATTTTATAAGACCCTACGTAATTCTTGAAAGCACTATAAAGTCAGTTTTAATTTTAAAAAATGTTTTTAAAGTAAATTGTGATTTGAATTAAATATCAAATTAATAATAATTAGAATTTATTTTTGAAAAATTAAATTCATTTTTGGATTCTACGCGTCAAAAAATGGTTGGGGTAAATTTTTGGGGTTTTTCTGAAATACTTGAATTTTTGATGAATAGTAGAATCCGATAATTCATAATAAATTCTAAATAATGTATTAATTTAGCCATCAATGATGTTCTGCTGATGTAATCCAACTTGGTTCAGGATTACATTATAAAATTACTATTCTTGGTCTTTCAAGACTCACTATTCCTTGTCTTAGGTGAAATTAATAAACTAATGAATTTTATATTAAGGAAACCCCTATCCCCTCCACTATAAAAGCCACCCTTCACACCCTCCTCTCCTCACACCTCTCAAATTCCAATCCTTCTCTCAACTCTACCCAAAAACCTTTCCTAGCACCTCCCCCACGTCCAAAAGCGGCTGGACTCATAAAAAGACCAATCATAGGGCCTTAAGAAGGTTTTCAAGAGGAAGATTCTAGAAGTAATTCCTCTCCCTCTTCTCCTTTACTTTCCTTTCAAATTCAAGATCATTTCTTGATCTCTCCCCACCTATCTTCATTAAAATTGTATTATAACTGTTGTTTTATAAGTATTCTATAATTGTATTATTCTAATGGGATCTTATATCATCCAACCCCCTTTACCTCTTCCTTTTATTTTATTAAAGAGAACGTTGTTCGAGAGGTGTTAATTTATCACCTTGAAGAATTACATACTTTCTTCTTCCATTTATACCATCAGATCTGGTCATGAAACCATTTTTATGGTGGAACCAGAATATTTTATATTTATTATGTTCTATTTAATGTTCTGGAAATAACCTATGGACATATTACTAAGTGATAAGTTAAAACAAGTTCGTTGTGATCCAAAAACCGCCCAAATTGACCCAAATAACCATCATTTAATTCTTATCTAATGATTCATCCTCATGGATCTAATTTGATTCAATATAAGATCATACAAACTCCTAAAATATCATTAATAACATGTAATATCAGTTCTGCATGTTTACCCATGTTCTACCCAAAATTGAATTTAAGAATACAAGTGAACCACTCAAGAAAACCATAAAAACGAATATCCCCAAACAATGATTTCAAACTCTATAAGTCATCCAAAGGAACATAATATGACATAATGAAACCAAAATGAACCCTATTAATGTATAAAAGGTTCTTTAATTTATTATTAATGAATATAATGTCATTATACAGGACATTAAAGATAAGGAATCATTCGGGTACAAGGTAAGGGGAAATTCTCGAACCCAACTTTCATCCTTTGGGTTCTACCGCATTCACTCGAATTTTGTTATAGTCACTCCTTAAAGATCATTTTTTCATAATTGTCTTTTCTTTTCTTGGATATAAATTTTTTCCAATGAAGTTTATGTCAATCCCAATTCTTTCCAATGGAACTCTTCTCTTAAGAACTCAACTTTTACCCCTCATTCAAAGTTGATGGTTCTAGTATCAAGTATGTTGTTCCCTCTTTCTTTTGGGAACCAAATATTTATGAATCTGTTCTTATGAGATGAAACCCATTCCTTTTTATGGGTAGGTTATGTTCATTTATGTTATATGTTCATTGTGGAAAGCATGATAAATGATAATGTTATGATGTGATGGGTGCGCCAAGAATTATATAGCGCTCCAATGCATTGGTTAAAGTGATGAATCACGTGATTAAATGTGAAATGATGTGTGAAAAAGATGCTAGCATGGTTTACAAGTATGTGTGGTAGTTAACCACTAAGAAATGATAGTTCATTTTTATTCATTTACACCTTTCAAGTCTTTTATTTATGCTCCTCTCATGTTCATGATCTTTTGCCTATGTTATGATTATGCTTAGTCCCTGATATATTGTGTTTATCTATCCTCTTACTGGGATTCTAGATCACACCTTTTGATGTATATCCTCAGGTGGCTACATGTACTACGGAGAGGACAAGTGCCACTTAGAAGTTAGAGAAGAATAAATTAAATAAATGTTTATGGTTGATTGTGTATTTGTTATATATGGTCCTAGTTTTCCCAAGACACTAAACCTTTGGATCCTCTATGTGTAATACTATTGTGTTGTTTATCTTTGAAATGATGTAATAGTAAAGTAAGAAAAGTCCGGGTCTCTATAGTTTCTCTACCCATTTGGTAGTTGTTTTAGGGATTTACTCCCTTGTTGGACTGGGGAATTTTTTTGTAGTATTTATATCTTTATTAGAGAGAGTTATCCCCTATAATTCCATTGTGTGGGACCTCCAAACTATTTTTTCAGATAGATTAGGTACACCTCTTTTGGACCAAGGTGAGGGTCCTCTCTCTATGGAGTCAGTACTACCATACTATTTGAGGGTTTTGGTCTTCCACTCAAGACATATAGATAGAGTGGGTACTCCCCTAAAAGTAAGGGTGTGGGTCCCCTATCCATGGATTCATAACAATCATATCATTCAAGGTTTTAGGTCCTCCATTCGTGTTATTCTAGAAGATTAGTTCTCCCTGGTCATACTAGTGAGTTTTCCCTATATCATGGGGTCGGTACTCCCCTAATGTGTTAGGGTGCGGTTCTCCCATAGTTAGAATGCTGGTGGAGTGTTAATACACTATCGTACTACAGTGTGGGTCCTCTGGCCATAGATTGGTACTCCCCAATTTTACCACATTGTAGGTCGTTAATCCACATAGTTATACTCCCCTATCATATTAGGGTGTGAGTCATCTAAGTACTAATTGGTAGTCATCAGTTAGACCAAGGTGCAGGTACCCTGTCTACAAATTTGTACTCCTTTTTGGTATTAGGGTGTGGTTCCTATGTACTTTTAATGGTTCTCCACTATCATACTAGGGTGTGGGTCCCCATCTAAGGAGTAGTACACTCCTGTCTTCGAGTAGCTATGGGGTGTGGATCCTCCAATGGAGTAAGAGCTTCCTTAGTTTGGGAGCCCGTTTACAAGTACTGAGACCCTACACGTGTTACACATGATAATTAGTTATGATTTAGTTTTTCATGGATGTAATAAGGTGTGTTATACTCTATACAAAAACAAAAAAGGGTTTACAGTATGGTTAGGTGATAGTTGGACTTCGACTATAGGGAAGTGGTGACGTGTTAGTCTCTCCATTATATTCCACTAGAGAGGATGCGTGTAGTGCATATTAAGGAGAAATGATCCATACACTATGTGTAGTGTTGAGGGGTAGGACTATTAAATTGGATTTTACGGATTAGTGCATGGGACATGATAGTTATGATATGACCTCTAGTACTATGGAAATAGAGTGTGGCCTAGTTAGTTATTCCTGATGGAGCACATTCTCTCTGACATACCATCAAGAATTGTAGAGTTGTTACTAAAGAAATGTATCTCTCAAACAGGTTCCATATGGGATGGTTGATCTCATGGAATGTGTTCTCCTAGATGTTTGTTACCTTTAGATCCTAGATTTAAATTCTATCACTTACGATGAGTTTAGAACCTCATGAGATGTAGAGTCTAAGACGATATTATCTAGGTTGATTCTAGTGGTCCTGACAATGTTCTCACACACATTTGTTGACACCCATGTATACTGATATGACTAGTCATGCATAGATGAGGATGGTTCGAGATGGTGTTTCCCTCTCATTGGGGTTTTCAATGGCTTGGATGAGGGGACTGTTACCCTTTAGTTTCTCCCTATTATTGTGTGTTTCAGGGTTCTTAATTATTGTTGATATACTAAACTCTACATAAGATTTTACTGCACATGTTTTGTAATGTTCACACCATAGGAAAACCAATGATGTCCTTGGAGGATTGGAAATAGGTGGAGTTTACTGGAATTGATCAACCCAGGTGTGTACTGAAGCTTGGACATGGATCTTTCTAGCACATATATATTACTATGATACCCTCCATCAGAGAATGTTGGAAAATTTTACATTTTTAGTGGTTGTGTGTTGGTGCCTTTTATTATTTTAGTACTTATGTTGTACTCTGGTTTTCAATAGATGTATGCATACATTTTATCTTTCATATTTTTAAATCTCTACACTCTTGTTTGGAGGTGTTTGTTGGTGCTTTAATATAGTTACATTAGAAAAAAAATCCTCCCATCTACGTGGTATTCCTTCTAGGAACAAGTTACCATCCCCTCTCCTATTGGAGTCAGTCTTGGGGAGTTTCATCCGAATCCCCATTGGGTAGGGTCAAGACAGTGCCACTGTTTTGACAAGAGTGAAGTGAATTTCTCGTTCTTGAACATCTTGTGAGTAAAATATGGTGTATTTAAGAAAATAACAATACCTTCAAACCTCAATCCTTTTTATGTTAAGCATAAATTTTGACCTCATGAGACGTTATAGTATTGGGGTAAAATATTAATTCCTTAGTTAACAAATATTAGAAAATAAAATCCTCTAGAAAAGCATCAATGTCGAAAAAGATATATAATGATCTGGAATGACCTTAATAAAACTCATGTGTCTATATTCCATTTTCAACTACATTCATCATATATAAGAATTAATTTTCATATTTTCCCTATTTATTACACATACTGTGACCATGAGACAAAATTTAATCTAATCCCATATAACCTCCATATACATCATCAATTATCCATATATAAAAAGATTAAGTAGATGAATATGTCTTAATATATTCATTATTATAGATGATCACATAATATTCCTACGAACCTATATATAATAATATCATATGTTTTTTCTAGTTATTTCTATACACTTTCATAGTCTACCTAAACTGAGGTCCTAGAAGTCAGTCTCATCATTTGATAGGGAAAACCCTGACCTTATTAAAATCCATCAATGACATGATCAACCCCATACATTCCCATACCACATTTATTGGATCTGCTTGAATTGTGTTAGTAAGGAATCAATGTATGAATGTTCTCATGATAGGTATCTCTCTAACCTTAGGTATCAGGGACACTAAAAACGAGAAATACATCCTTGTATGCTAATAAAAAAGTGTATGACATTAAATGTGGAATATACTGAGTGGGTTATATGATAATCATAATCCATTTGTTTCCTAAATAGCATATTCCATATTATTATAGAAAAATAAAATCCATAAAAACCTCAATATTTCATTAAAACATATAATTATCAATGATTGAAATTAGTTTCTAATAACTCAAAATCACACTTTTAAAGGTTCATTATCATTTCAATTTATGATATATATATATATATATACACACACACACACATACATATACAACCTTAATGATAGAATGATAATGTGGAGAATTACTTTTATTATACAATTATACATTTTATAACTTTAAAATTAATTTATCACGCGTAAGAAAACAATACATAAGATCTTATATAATATATCAAACATGATTGACTAATATAACATCCTTATGCTTGATACAATTTTATGGATTCAGGTAATATCATTATATATATGTATATATATAATTCCTATCAAATCACTATTTTAATAATAATTAAATCATACCTATAAAATCATTATTGAGTAACATTTTTAAAATATTCCTGTTTGAATAATTGTGAAATTTATGAATCATATTTCCAATGTTCAACTCCTTAAACATTTTCGAATTCTTTCAGTTCACATAATTTACTATTACGATATTAATAAATTTATTTTCTTCTTAAAACTATTTTTTAGTCTGTAATAAAAATTATTATAATTTTTTCAATCAATCAATTTCCTTGAAATCTTTAGAGCTACCAATTCAACTCTTCACAAAACTTCTTTAACATCGTACCCAAAATATTTTATGATATCACATGACATGAATAAATTTTATTTTCTATGTTTTTACCCCTTTATATATTTACATACCCCAATTAGAATTTTATTAATATTATTCTCATAAAAATATCATTATATGATTTAAAAAATCATTTTGGTTTGGATATAACACTTATTTACTCATAAGATGAATATTTAATAGTCAACCCAATGTATCCATGGTATTCGATGAGTTTGAAGAATTACTTTTTAGAAAAATATTTTATTATTTAATATATTTCACTGATAGTTGTGCGATAAAATTATATAAATTTTTATAGACATCTTATATTAACACATTTATCATATATAACATTTTTATTACTATTTTCACATTTTGAAACAGGTGGCAGAATCTAATAGACCATTAACAATTTTTTTGAATCCATCGTCTAATGTTTCTAATTACATCACCTTTTCAATATGAAACTTGTTCTATCCATAAATTAATTTAAAATGAAGACAAATAATATATATATAACCATCTAAAACTGATACATTCCTTTACCATCAATCATTTTGCATAACAACCCTTTCTTCATCACTTGAAGGAAAACTATATGAACCATTAATTCCAACCATGATTTTTAAATTATGTATATTTAAAGTAGTTTAGAATTATAAATTTTAGAACCTATACCCACCAAATCATAATAATTGATTTCTATAAAATTGATATATGAATTAGAAATTCCTTGAACTTTCTAATTTTCATCATGTATTTTGAATAATTATATACTATGAAATCCTTACTCCTGAAACCAAATTTTTATTTTAATTAAAATATCTATGGACTTGAAGTACCATTATTAGACTCCCAAAAAAATTTTGTTATTCATATTTGAACTTTTACAAAATTTTACTCTTTAAAAAATACTACATTATAGATTTTATATTAACAGCTCATTTTTCCTCTATTTAATATTAATATTGGTAAAAATTTATAAAAATTGTAAATATTTTCAGATCATTTACATCAAGATCATTGAGATAAATTCTTAATCCTAACAATAATTAATTAATCCTAGAGTGAATCATTATATGATTCTTATAAGAATATATATTCACAACTACAATAATAATTAGTTAATCAGAAAGAGGAATATTTTTTTGTGATCATAAAATTAGTACTTGTTTTATGGAAGCAGTCCAAGAGTTTTTTAGTTTCATATTTTATTTTACTATATTTATTTCAATGTAATATTTGATAATAGTGATCTCATTTCCCTACAATAAATGTTTTTAAAAGTTTGAATCATGTTTAATAATCTTTTAACATGAAATATTGTTAAACTTTATTCCACTAAAATGAATATTCCTACATAATTCCATGTAGTGGGATGAGATAGACAATTTATAAATAAATGGGTCTGGTCTAGATGTTCTCTCATTACTTATTTATTTTTCTTGTACATTATTCCAATCATATCAAATGTGAAAATATGACTATTGAGAAGATAATTCATTACCATGTCCATTATTTGGGTAAAATCAACACTATCTGTATAGTATCTAAATATTAGGTTTTCCAAAATATGGGTAACCTAAAACTCAAATAAATGTTATGTTACAAATATCTTAGGATTATCTATTTCACAATGCCAAAAATTAGATAATCGTGGGATACCCTACATTGAAAGAACCTACTCAATCGAATGATTGAGTTCGTGGCATGATTTTTCATTAGAATATATAAAAAATATTGTATTTATTTAATTGGATTTAATCTCATCATTATATATTTGGTATTCTCTTGAAATTAATTCATACATCAAATAATTAAGTTTATTTTCAGATTACATCCAAAAAACAATATGTCTTAACTGTGTTAATGAGTAACTCATTACAAAAATCTTATATTGTGTTACTAAAATATATTAAAATATAAATATATTCATAAGAATAAAAATAAATAAAATGGATAAGGTTTTTCCATTTCCTTTAATGTCACAGAATCCTATGAAATAAATAATTCTCATTTGATTATGACGGGAGCCATTAATATCTAACCCTTAAATTTTGTAGACATGGAATTTTCCTTTAGATAGTGATCTTTCTAAACCAAAGTCCTTATACACCATGATACATTACTTAGGATAATCTTTAATCTTATAACTATTCCAAGACCTAAATTTTTTGAATCAAAATTAACATCATAATTAAAGCACACAACCTAGTTCAAGCCAATGACAATGTAGAAGGAAACTAAATAAATTATCATACCTTGTTTACAGCCCCTTATATGAATGTAAAAAAACATAGATGTACTTTAACAACATTAAATTAAATAATTTAAAAAAAATTCATAACATAAGAAATATAATCTTGCATATAGTAAGGAATATATTAAATAAATTAGAAATTACAATATGTAATCAAGAGATAAAAATGTAAGATCAATTAATAAGTATTTCAATTATAATTTTCTTTAAAATTTTGCCTGAACCATGTAGATTCTATAGTTAAAATAAATTTAAAAATTCAATATGAATTTCTTCATATTATTACTTTTATGGAATTTATTTTTAATTTATTATAATATATGAAATATTATCATTTTATATTCCATTTTTATTTTAAGAGAAGTTGTCATAATTTAAATACCACATATATAATAGTATTTAAACCTTGATCACATAATTTATTACTAGCCATTTGGATATGGTTTATATAATTTATCCATTAATGGCATTAATTATAATATTTTAAATTATTCAATTATGAAAAATCCATAATTTTAAATATAAATTTTTTTATACTTTTCCAAATTTTAAATTTTTTAATAAATTTATAAATTATCCTATAATTTATTTATTAAAAATTTACATGTAAAATGTAGGACATCCCATATAATTTTAGAAATATATTTCAAAATTACATTTTCTTATTATCAATATTTATTTACTAAATTACTTAATAAAATGTATTTAATTAATTATAAACAAATTAAAAATAATTAATACATATAAACCCTTATAAATTAGTAAATATATCAACATACCTTTTTATATGATTTATAAAAAAAATTAAAATTCACATGAATTTATTATTAATTGAAATATATAAAATCTAATTTTCGGACGTAAATAGTTTTAAACGACATAAACAATATCACAAGGACCAACTCATTACATCTTGAAGCTGCATATAGAAAAATAAGATAGATAATATAGGTTTATTAGGATAAAAACTAGAATAGGCTCTTGTATGGATAATTCCACAAGCCAAACTACTTTTCCATATGTCACTAGAACTATCCAAGTGCATTGAACCATATATTTTGTTATTTTTTGTGAGTTTTCCTACCATAATTGGATCTTTATAACATACACCCTACGGATTATGATGATTAATTGTGTGATATTACCTCTATATGAGGGGAATTACATAGGAATGAATATTTCACAACCCCCCAAATGAATAAACCACACACATAACAAATTATGTTTATTGTCTAGATCCTGTAAAATAAATATATCATGCAACATATCCAGTTTCTGAGTGAGTCATGTTTTTCTGTATATTTCAATTTTATGTTTGGGGGTCGGGATTACTTCATTTTGATATTTGGCACATAAAACTAAGCATTTCAATGTGTTTTATATCGTTTTTAGAAGAGTTTTAAGGCTCTGTGAGTTCCTTGAGCGATTTAATGGGATTTGGAAGCTTCTATCCTTGAAACCCTAGTTCAATGAATGATTGGAAATGGGGAACATTTGGTTCATGGTTTGTCTAGCCTTGTTGCTCAAACCATGAAATCTTTTTTGATAAAGGGAATGGTTCACTAAAATCATACGACCTGTTTTAGGAAAGAGTGCACTGTAGTGTAGGTGTGCAGAGAAACCATTATAATTACTACATTGTTTTTTCAAACTCTATGACTTGACCATGTGAGGTGTTTATCCTTTGGATAGTTATCACTACATGGTTCCCCCCCCCCACATTTGGTTACCATGAGATTTTTTAAAGAGGCCAAATTGTGTTTTTCCATATATTCATTGAAGATCTTTTTCTCTTCTCTCATTCAACATGCATTTCCTCTTCTATTAGGATGTGGAGATCCTAGTTCCTTCTTCATAGGCTTTGGCTTCCTATCTTAATTTGTGCTCTATTTATGGTTTTGTTGGTGGCTATAGATCCCTATCAGTAAGGACATCAATTTTTTAGCATCCATTATTATTTTCTCTCTAAATAAGTAATAAAAAATCTATGAGAGGTATTTTCCCCTATTTTAATGGTGTTTGAAAAAAACTACATTTTCTTCCTATACAGATTAAATTAGAGGATGCCATTTGACTAGAGAATTACCCTGGTTATAAGGTAGGATGTTTCTTGATTTATCCTTAAATATAAATTTGTTATGGGGTTAATTATTAAATACAAACATGTGGATTTTCTTGGAGAAACCATTCATTAATTAATTCTTATTTTTTAAATCATTTAATTGATGTTATGCGATCCTGATGGGAATTATCTATCCTTTTAATGATTTCATGATGGGTATGGGGATTGTGGATTTTTGTAAATATTTTGAAAATATTATTTATTTTTTATATTAATTAAATGTGATATATCTTCATATTTCTGAAGGAATGTAAAGGGAATGGATAGTGGTATTGAGTTGATGTCGATCACTAAAACAGAGATGATGAGGTTCTTCAGACTACGGTTGTTTCCTAAGATACATGGGGTGATGGTGATCTGTAGTTTTAGGAATCATTGATTATCAGAAATGATGTTACTAGGTCACCAGGTTAATGACATGGACCATAGGATATGAGATGGTGATTACCATCATGATTTTGGTTATGTTCTTCACATGTCGAATTGAGTTTTCTAGATCATGTGGCTTAGGATATGTTGATGAATGTCACCCAGTATTTTTTGGCAAGCATTACCATTGGAGTCATGTGCGGATAGATATGTCTTAGTTGAGGTGATGTTGACCACTTTTTGTTGGTGGATGCATCAAAAGATACTATGGTTTAGGGGATGGTGTTGACCATCAGTTATGGTAGAGGTGCTCATTATAGAAAGCCACAATTGATGTAATTTGGAACCATTAGTTAGCCTTTGAGACTCATATTTATATTTGATAATAATGGAATGTGATTATTGGAGGATGTTTATTATCAAGCCTCAAAATGTTGGGGGTTTTGATCCGATGATGTTTTATTATTCATTAGAGGATAGATATCACCAAGCCTTGGGACATCAGTTTATTGAGTCAATTGTTACTTTTGAACTGAATTCCAATGGATTTATGACATATTTGTTGGCCATTATGATGATATTCCGGTTAATCGGGTGGTAGAACAAGAGGTTTTGGTTGGAATGATTTTTTAGGAGACATGTATGTGGATGAGATATTTATGTACATCATATATGAAGGAACATCGATATGTCATCCCACTACAGTATTGGATGAAGTTGGTAAATCTCTAAATTGTGTCTGTTCAGTACAAGGGAATTGATTTTATTTTTATTATGTGCAATTAACTCTTATTTATTTATCTGTGAATATAAAATGTAATTATGGATTTAAGATAATGGAAAAAAATATTGGGGTCCTACCGAGTTCATAGTTACAACCTACATAAGTACATCGAGATGCGAGTAGAAATTATGGATTTGGGATCATGTGAGGGATTACACTTGGGAGATGAAACATAGTGATTAGGGATGCATTGATTTTTCATTAGATATATCGCAGTGGTACTGTGGTAGTTATTTTCATTGATCTGTAGTACTATTTCGTGATTTGGAGTACTATCTTATATGATTATACATGGGTGATCTTTTATATCTATTTTGTATGAATTTTATTACACATGTATTTATCATCACATGTTATGATGAATTTTGGATTATTATTAATTTAGATTAGTTGGAATTCATAATTATAATGTTCATTTATATCTATTAGTGAGTTATGGAATTATGAACATTATTCATATCATCACCATAGGGTATAATCTCTCCAATAATACATAATTAGTCCCCCACTACTAGTTAGAAGCCATTGGCATATAAGGAGGATTTATTAAGGCCTATTTGATCACCATAAAAAATCAAAAATAAAGTGGAGATCCTGTTTCGGGAGCTATAAATGGAATTAAATGAGTTTAATTTCTTTTTTGGTCATAAAATTTATTATATGGTAACCAAATAATAGGATATCAATGAAACTGGGCATGGATTTCATTATTGGGTTCATACATCCCCATTCATGGGGGTAAAAACCAGGTTTCTTGGGTGGGAAGTTGATTTTATTATTTTTTATAGGGGACTAATTTTCCCATCATGTAGAAAAATTAGTTTCCATGTTAATGAATTATGGGATCCTGGCCCTTGGACCAGTATTGCAAGAGAGGAGTATTTATACTACAATGTGGGAACATAGGGTCATATGATATTTTTATATTCTTGTTAATTTCAGTGGGAATATGGAATATTCTAATAGGGGATGTCTTACTTAAGGTGTAAATAAAAAGATAAAAAGTGTTTTCTTGCTTATCCTTTTCGACGTGTTTTATATAAACATCTGAAATATATAGTTCTGGATGCAAGGAGTATGAGTTATTATTCAGGTATGGTATATGTGGTCCGGAAATTGTTATGGGTTGTAAGGAATACGTGAATAGGGTGAGTATGTCAAAAAAAAGATAAATAATGTTTTCCCATATTTCCTTTTGTCTCTATTTCACCCTTCCATCCTAGATTGATGATATATCATATACATGATACATTACAATAAACCATGATATGGGTAGTATAAGGGACATAATGATCATTTATATATGATACCTCATTATGATTGAGGTTAGTATGGGGCCATTTGGCCGGATGACATATGACATAGGTGCATTAGGAGAGTGCAATGGTGGTGAGATGTGATTCCTATTAATTAATTCCATATTTTTGATATATATGAAATTTACAATTGTTTTGAACATGGTTTCTGGTAATAATCATGATTCCACCAAGAAGGATTCTAGCAGAGCATCAGGTGGGCGGAGATGTGGTGCTAACCGAGTGTGCACATGATGAGGTCTTTGAGGGCTGAGCTGATCATGGGCCATAGGTAATGTCTATAATTCATGTGGGGAAACCATAGAAGAAGGAAGATTTTGGGTCATGGATAGACGAGTAGATCATGGAGAGCTTGGTAAGATTCACATAAGTTATTAATAGGGGAGCACATAGAGATGATCCATCCATGAATTATTTTAATCAAGTGATTTTGTATCAAAACCCACCATTATTACAAGGTGAGGGTAGACCATAGGAAACCAAGAACTAGATTAAACATGTACAATTTTTTTTAGTGTTATACATGAGGGAATAGTATTGAAGGATTTCATGACTAAGTTATTTGATCATTTTATCCTAGTGATGTTGAGGATAGATCAAGCCTGTGAGTTCATGAACCTATAGTTGAGAGATACCTCTATTATGGATAATGTGATGAAAATCATAGACATTTACCCATACATTATTTCTATAGTGGTGATTGAAATCACTCGGGTGAGGTGTTTCGTGGATGGTGGAAGTCATTCCCCCATAGTGAAGGTAAACACATTCAAGAAGAAATCATTCTCACAGGAATTCAATTAGGATTTGATGGATAAGGAAAACATGAAAAACCATTCATATATGTTTCTAGTTATGGGGCTAGGTGAGATTGACTATCATGTTTCTAGTATCTAAATTTGAGACCACGAGGAGTCTTAAAAGGGAAATAAGTCCAGAGACTAGGGTTGGACACTATGGAGTGTTTCTTCGATGGTTTGACTCTAGTGCATATAGAAGGGTCTTGTTTAGACTAACTGCGAGTGGGATCCAATGGACTGTCGCGTGTGTTGTTATATGGGGAATATACAGAGTTTATTCAAGGATCATTCCCAGATAGGTGGGAGCCTAGGACCAGGTCAAAATCAAGGATCTATGTTAGGACTGGGAGTGGTAATAGGAGATGGTAGTTGGGATTCTACTGCACACATAAGTCAACGAAGATAGAGAGATAGAGAGATGAAACAATGGAGTTAGTGCCTGGAAACTAGTACAGATCTATAGGGAGGTCAATCCTTGTGTTGTTTAGATTACAGATGGGTCCATCTGTTGAGATTTTTGAGTGAACGAAATGTAGGGATATGATTATGGTTTGAGTTATTCCACGATCATGTCATGACCTTTTGTTTTTGGGAATGACAGATATGGGTTCGTGAGGTGCATGTGTTTTGAATAAACTAACCATGAACTAATTATTATGTGGGAATGAGGCACAATCTATGTTTTTCATGAGGTGCATAGTTATTGTGGATATTATGGGCATGGATATGTATATGACCCTTGATTACATTTATCATTAGTTGTGATACAAGACCTTTGGGAACTAGTGATAAATAGATTTTGATGGGTGTACTATATTGAATTTTTATGAAATGGGAATATGATGATATACACGACTCATGGGTTTTATATGTGGAATGAGTATGAAATGGGAATCTGATGAGTTCTAAGACTAGAGGGTGTCATGTGTGGCACATGTATGAATTGGGAATCTAATAAGATGTACGATTTGATGGGATTCAGGAATAATACTAGTTTATTTGATAACCTAATTAGGTGAATGATATATGGTATGTCAGGTGGGGACATGTATATATGGGGATGTACTAATGATATATCAAAAATCTAAATGCAGGTTTGGGTCACGAAGTGACTAGATTGGTAATTCCTAAGGTGGGTATTTCCATAAAGTAAACTGACCTTGAATAATAATTGGGGTATACAAAGTTATTTTAATTGAGGTTTATTTATAGAAAACAATCACTGAAAAATCAATAGACATTGAGTATTATCTATATAAAGATGAAGAGGTTATATCATCCCAGTTTTTTGAATGGGTTATCTTTTGGGTAAATTTGAATTGTTTGTTTGGTGGAGAGAACAACATTTATTTTGGGATTCAAGACCTAATTAAAAGTGTTTGAAGGTTATTTTATTTATTTTTATGATGGGTTTAATAGATTTGTGGGTTCCTCAAGAGTTTTAATGTTTTTCAATCATTAAGATCTGATATCCCATTTCCATGAAAGGCAGATAGAGGTGCATGGTTGGTGTCCAGTTTGTATACCATTGTGGTTCAAAAAATTTAGTCTATTTTGGTAAGGTGATCAGTTTTCCAAAATAGTGAAGCCCCTTCCAGGAAGGTGTGTGTTGAAGTGTAGTTGTGTTGAGTCACCACCATTATTGGTGATTTTTTTAAACCATGTGGCCAGACCAGGTAAGGTGTCCATTCATTGGAACATCATTACCGCATGGTTGGCACACTGTTTTCCATACTATGAAGCAAGAATGCATGTTTTAAAGAGTATAAAATGGCCTTCTTCGCAATAAATCATTAAAGGATTTATCATATTTTCCTTATACCATGAATAATGTTTCCCTTATTAGGTTTTGGAGCTCCTCATTCCCACTTTATAGGATTTTACCTTCTATATTTGTTTGATCTTCAATTCAGGTGTTGTCGGTAGCTCTGGAATCCTCTCAGTAATTCCTTATTTCAATCAGCATCCTTTATTATTTAGTAACTCTATGGGATATTCCAAAACCATGTGATCCCGTACTCCATATTATAGGGCGCTTCTCTAAAACTAAATTTTTTTCTGATACAACTTAAATTAGAGGTCGATATTCAATGAACAAGCACATATGGTTCCAAGATAGTTTATATATATTTATTCTTAAATATATGGGTGCTATGTGGTGCGTTATTATATAAAAAAATGGGGGTTGTCTCGATAAAACCCTTAATTAATTAAATATTATTTTTAAATCATTTTTTGATGACAGGAGATGTTAATGGGCATGCTATATAATATATAATGATGTCAAATCAAGAATGTTATTTTTTTTATAATTGGGAAGGATTTTTCATTTGATTAAATTAGTAAATATAATTAAATGATGTATGACTACATGATTATTGATGGAATATAAGGGGAATTTCTCATATTATTGAGTTCATAATAATCACAGGGACTGAGTCTACAAGATTCATTATACTGGGGGAATGACCTGAGATACATGGGGTGATTTTGGTCACTTGGCCGAAGTGAGATGGTTCAATAAGATTGAGGTGTTGAGGCCATCATGTTAAGGGGATGTCCCACTGGACATGGAATGGTTAGGGCCATTAGGATTTTTGGGAAGTGGTTCACATGTCGAAATTTAGTTTATATATGCTTTCGATTAGGAAATGATGGTGATTTCCGCCAACTATTGTAGGAGTACATTTACATTGGAGTCGTGTTCACATTGATATGATTTAGTTGAGGTGGTGTTGACCAATCATTGTTAGTGGATGCCTACATAGTTATACCCAATTAGGGGGTGGATTTGAACACCAGTAATATAAGAGGTGTGCACCCCAAAATTCCACTGTTAATGGTATTTGGGGCCACCATTGGAGGGAAGATTCTCTCTATTATATTTTAGGATGATGGGAAAAGGTTTTTGGGGGATGTATATCATAGTGAATTAATTAATTGGGGTATTTTGAAGTTGATGTTTTATTATTCATTAGTGGATGGATATTTTTTTACCTCGAGATGTCTGGATACTGACCCAATAGAGAATTTAGAATGGATGTATGTGGGACTTGTGACATATTTTATTAGAATACTGATGAGATTACAATTTCCCAATTGGTGGAATAATAGGTGTCAAATAGCCTAAGGTGATGGATGACATGTGTTTGGCTGAGATACCATGGTACATTCTAAATTATTGATTGTGGATATGTCATTCCCCTCTACCATTGTCTGAAGTCACTAAAATGATCACTCACGTCTTTGAAGCACAAGTGGTGTGAGTTGATAATTATTTTGTGTAATTTGATATTTTTTTTATGTTTGTACACAATGTGTAATTATATATTTAAAAAGGTAAAAAATTTGTGGTGGACTTCTAATTTTATAATCACACCCCAAACATGATCCTTGGGATGCATTTAAACTTTATATGTTTGATATATTGTTTGACATTGGTATTTGGAGCCAGACCTTAGTGATCAGGGATGTACTTATATTTTATGGGATGATCAGTATAGGAACCATGGTGGTTATTTTCATAAATATGAATAATATTATAGGTATTTTGAGTAATATCTTATATGATCATCCACGGGATATCTTGTATGTTGGTTTTTGTATGGTTGTTATTACATGTGAATTTTTCTACAAATGGTATGATTCCATTTGACATATTATTTCTTCAGTTGAGTAGGTATTCATATTTTTTTCGTTCATTTATTTCTTCCAATATGTTTTGGTATCATGATGATTTTTATTATGATCCCTAGAGGGTACAATCTCCGCAAAATCGATTAATCATACCTTTGCTTCTAGTTGATTTCCTCAGAAATACGGAGAGGTATCCCTAAGGCCATGTGGCCCATTAGCCCAGTGCACAGCTAAACTGGTGAACCAGGTCGGGATCTAATTAGAATATTGGGAACCTATATACGATTTACACATTAAATATGATATCTATTTAATAGATAGTTACACTAATTTATGACACAATCCAAAATAGATTAATCCTACCATATAGTGGTTTATACACTGTTAACCTAACCCATTAGTAATAATTGTAAAAAGTAAAAATAATTTAAGGATAATCATGAATAATAAATCCTATGTAATATTAAACCTAGAAGTAATGATAATATATTATATGTCATATAAATGAGGTGATATCTTCAATAACACATAGTACTACATGAGGTCTATTTAATGATGATTTCAATATTAAAAATAAATGGAATTTCTATTATTCAACTAGTAGGGTTCTTTGAATTGACTAAGAATTTATTATTGTTATATAAACTACATGAACCGGAAACCCAATATTTTCAATATATTGAATATTAAAACATACTGAACATACAATTAAGACTCCCTTTTCCTATAACTAGTGTGTTTTTTATATTACTATATTTAAACCAAATTCATGATGAAAACCTATTAGAGTTAGGAAAAAAATCCCTCATCTATAGTATTTCAACTTATTAATGTGATTCAATAAATGTTTTACTAGTATCCTATTATCTTGCCCATTGTGATAAAACATCATGATCTTAATTGGTGGAGTGGTATTTTAGAGTGATAAAAGGGAAACTAAAAAAAGATACTGACAATCCTTCAATATACTTTATAGGATTTTGGGACAAACCCTATTACGCATGAATTTTCTAATGTATTACCAAAATCATGATTAAATAGCATGAAATTATAAATAATTATATAACCCACAAGTGAAATATATAAATACAGTTATCATATAAATTCAAAATCAAATCTCTCCATATTCAAGATAGACTATGTGTTAGTTAACAATATATATATATATAATAATTCTTTATGATATTCCATAAATATTTAATATAATATTCCATATGTTAATTGTATTTTACCATTTAATATAACCATTCCTTCAAGATATGTTGATGGATTTAGAATATATTTCCTTAAAAATTTATCAAAAGAAATAGCAGAGTAATGATGGTTAGCGAATCAATGAACCTTTCAAGTGAAGAATATATAATCCCTGTCTAGACATAAATTCAATATTTTAGAGCTATTGATATGATATGGAAGGTTTTTTAACTGGTACATAGAGTACCAATTTTTATGTATGATATGTGTAATGGTCTAGATCCATGAAGACAAACCTAATGCATGTTTTTGAAGATCAAGATAATCCCAAGTGGCCCAGAGAAATCTTGGAGTAATTCAGTTGTAGAAAATAGGAATCAGGGAGAACAGATGTCTTGTAAATGTGTTTCACATCATGTATATTAATTTCTATTATTTGGAAAAATATTTTCATGATCTTGAAGAGGTTAACATATTTTTATGGCAAGTTCATGGCGTGTTAGAAGACATATAATATTTTGTGGTCAAATTCCATCTAGATGACACGTTTTTTTGGTGGAATTAGAATACTCAAAACTTACCTAATGTGTATGATTTACATGGTATGTGAATTATCTATGTAGTGTTTCTATAAAGGCTACAACGAATTGGGTTTTATCCCAAACCTGATTTACTCTCATTTCAAGGTGGCCAATGGAGACCCTTTTGGTGTATTGAGATTTCTTCGATGGGGATTGATTCTCGGGCTGTTTACTCCCATTTCATATCAAGATACTTTTTAAATTTATCACCACAATTCTAAATTTTTTTCCTATTGTTTTAAAATCATTTTTTGATGGATTTATATAGGATATCATAGCTTCTTCATGGGAAATATGATATAAGAACCACAACATTAGTTTATTTTCATAAAAAGAATACCAGTTCTTTTGATTCAACAGATTCACCATTTCCATTTTTTATTTTTGTGCATTCCTAAATTGATAATAGTCTACCCTTTTTTTAAATAGAATTAAAAAAAATTATTTATTAATATATATTAACAAATAATTTGATAGAAAAATCATGTTGATGTTATTTCCTTATACATTCATTGTGGTTTTCCTCTTAATCTTATAGATTGTGTGATATCTATTATATGATTTATCAGTATGTTATAATGGTTGGAGTGGCATTTTGAAGATGGAAAAATACAAATCCAAAATTAATTGATAATTAATTTGATTAAGAGTAACTAAATAATTGGGATGTTGGTAATATGGTGGTTTTATTAATTTTATGAAAATAAAATTGACATGAGTATGCTTCATTATTTAAATATAATATTCCATATAACTAATGGAATTTATAAATAATGTAGAACATGTTTTTTATTTTTTGATAAAAATTTAAAAGGTGTGAGAAATTGGAATTCTTGGATTCTTAGAAGAATTTATAAATTACATCACTAATTAATTTGGTACCGTGTTATAAAATTATGCCTTAGGTTTCATATTTTCAGAACCTGAGAATAATTAATTAGTTACTTTATGTTGGAATAAGAACCTATTGTGTGATAAAAATAATTTCTATGGAATGAGTTTCCTATTTTCTTAAGAATAGTGAGTTTTTTGTGACCAGAGATTTGGTAGCCCATTTATGTGTTAAGATTAGATTTTTTTATTTTTAGAACATTGGTTCCCATATCAAATGTGCTGTATTATTTATTTATGATTTTATGATGTGTTCCAGATATGATCATTTCTCTATGATGTGATATGGGGTGGGGAGGGCCAGATGTGATATGAGTATGTGATAGATGAGCCAAGTATAGCGGATGTGATATGGTTTGGGAGCCTGAGATGATGTGGTAGCAGTTGATACCCATGATAGTGAGATGCATTGGGATATGAGCATGAGTTTTAGGGATGACACTAGAGATTTTTTAACATATAAAATCTTATCATACATTTATATGTGGTGATTATATTTGGGATTCTTTTTCTACAGTATGTTTAATATCCATTGGTTGGGTTTCATGTTTTCTCCATCACTCATTTCCCAAATTTTTGATACAAAGGGGTGTGCTTCGTTACATATTTCCTTTGAATGGTTTATTAGTATAGTTTTCCTAGAGTATGAGGAATATGAAATGGTATTAATAATAAATAAATAATTCTTAAACCAAGAAGTTGGTCAATATTGGATTGCAATGAGATGCTACTCTTGAGAAACTATGGACTGAGATTGGATTATTCCTGGAGGGGATATGATTTACTTGGAATATTAATGAAAATAAATGTAGAATAATTTTAATTCTTAATTAATGTTAGATGAGAAATTATCATAAGGAATTGATTTATTTAAAAGTATTGAATTTAATGTATCTCTGGTAAATTATTATGTTCTTGTAGGGTATTAGATCGTAGTGGTGGTAACAAAGAGTTTGAGTGACGTAATCTATTATCGAGTTTAAGACAAGGTTATGCATATAGACTAGTGGTGAGATATATTATATACTCCATATGATGTGATTTAGTTAACTTACCCTCCCAATTTAGTTAGGGAAATTGAAATCGAGTGGACTTGGGAAGGGTGTTTTCCCCAACATCTTGGTGGGAGGATGGATGGATGAATACCCCTCTTGCCCCACTACCTTCTATTGGTTGTTACTTATTATAGTATGCATGGTGGTAAGTCATACCATATATGTGAATGGAGGTATGTAATGTCTTGTAGTTATTTCACAATCATGTGTTACTATAAATAGTATCCAAATTATTATTATTATTAATGGAATGATGGTTATAGGTTGTTATTTCTAGAGGTACAAACTCGGTGTATGGTTTGGGATAACTTGAGCCATAATACCTGTTGTTTGACACAAGTAATATAATATGTAGTGGCTCTAGGAAACTCATTAGTTACTATATATGGATATGTGGATGGAATGATGTGATGATGCAGTATAGATGGTTCATGTTGTGGTGCCTTTCCTAGGTGTGTTTGAGATGGAAAATTTTGGAGAGAGATTTCACAAGACTGGTGATAGTGATGTATATTGACAAACTATTGGTGAACAAGGAGAGGAATACACATTGTGTTTCATTAATATATTATATGATCTCTTTATATTATACAGGGCCAGATTTTTCCATTGTGAGAGTGGGATCTTAGTATTTCTATTTAGGTGATGAGTTAGAATCATTTCTTTTCACTTTGATTTTAGCCGGACTTATTTAACTTTTTTAATGAGAGGATTTAAGAAGGATCCTTAAATTTATACTGTTATGAACCCCATATAAATATATAAATAAAATTTTTATGTCAACTATAGCAGTAGGGAGATCGGGTTTGATATTACTAGCTCATGGTTTGGCAGGATCTGTTTGGTCTTTATGGTCTCCGTCATCTTTATCTTTTTCTACACCCAGTTTTGATTTAGGATATTATTTTACTATATGTAATTTCATGTTTTTATTGGAATTTACTAATATATATGTATTTTCCAGTGTTGATTGGGCTTCCAATCTTATCTCTCTGTCCTCCCCATGTTCTATTAAATGATAATACCTCCCATATTAATGTTTTTATAACATCAGTGCTAGTCTCCAATTTGAGGCATAATAGAGGTGGGACTCAAGAAATAACCATCTACCTTCCCGCATTTATGGTATAAGAGGGGTAAAATTTATGGGGAGGTTATTATGAAGGAGTGGTATAAGAGGTTAAAGTTGAGGGATATGAAAAAAATTTGTGTTTGGAAAAGGTGAGGTTTCCTAGGTTTGTAGGGGAATTTTATTAACTAAGATTAGCCAGTAATGCAAACATGGGTGGCGAGTTGATAAAAATGTATTTATGGGCTCCTATGATATGTTGAATGGAATATTATGTTTATCAATTATACTGAATTAAGAGATTTTATTTGTGGGGTGGAATTCTAAGAAATGAACAAGCATAATTCTTCCATTATTTTTTTATTTGAAATGGGTAAACCTTGCGACAGGTTAAAACAACAATAAGATAATAAAATAATTAATTAAGGAATGTTTGTTATTCCATATTATTGGTTTAGGATCTCTGACATTTTTTTCTTTTTTCCATGGATCCATGTCAACATACTCATTAGGTTCATGCTAATTATATTTAGTAGGATGTGCGAACATCTCTCCATAGAGTGGAATTTAATGAAGATAAAACTTCGAGGAGGAAATTAAGAGAGTTTTAGTGATATAGTATATAGAAGTACGAGTGTCAAATTATAGATTTAGAAATAAAATACTTGCTGGAGGAGGGTGAGATTGATTTTAGTTTGATCCGTTTTAGGAAGGAGCAGTATATTTCATTTCCAATGACAATTCTTCATATATCAGCAATGTAGTGGTTGTTCTTGTTCTATAGGGATGGCATGATGTCATTTGTCTCCTAGGGGATGTTCTAAGACTAGTTTTGATAAGAGTTTCTTTTTTTTGACCATGATGGTGACTAATAATTAGGATGCACTTAACCTTTGGTAGGGGATATCTAGAATGTCAGAGTTTGGGATCCATTCAAAACCCTTCTATGATAAGCTACCGACCTATTTCTAGATGAGGTGGCTAGAGTGAGTAATTATTAAGGGACTTTTAATCTTGATGTCCAGTTCAAGGATACCCCATTTTGGATGATGTTATACACTGAGTTATGTAAAGAGAAAATATTATTAATTGGATGTTAGATAGAATGAGTCATCATGAGAGGGGGTATTTTTAGGATTCCACACAAGGTATATGTATTGTCCCATGTTACAGGTTTTAAGGATAAAATGGTTTTCGATCTGTCAGGGGTGGGTCATATCCTTCATCGTCTTGTTTCTATATGATGGAATCTCTCAAAACTATGAGAGGGGATCAAACATGTGTTTTTATATTTGAGGTTGTGGTCATCTGCACTGAGAGTGCCAGACTATTTTGATTAATTAAAAAGAACCATGTGTTCTTCTGCAGGTTCCTCTATTGTGAATGTTTTAGATGAAGCCTCAACTAAAAGGAGAACTAGTTTGTGATCAGTTGAGAGGAGATGGGTCATGAAAAGTACAGTCCTAGTATGCTATTTTTCTGTGGAGTGGAGAACATGATCATTATTGATGTCATCATTAGGGGTAGAGAGGCCATGTAGTAGGTCTTTGTAGGATTCTTCCTTTAGTATTGCCATCTCGAGGTTATCGAGATGTGGTTTGAGGTACCATTTTACTATTTTCTATATGGGTGAATTATTTGTTTTATTTTGGAGAGACATCGTCCTTTATATCACCTACCGTTATCCATGATTTGGGGATTTATGTAGAGAGGCTTCCTCTTACCTTGGGGTTGACTATGCTAGTTGAATGTCAAGATGAATTGTATGAAGTTTGTAGAGATTGTTAGCTAGTACTGAGGAATCAAAACTCTAGGATATTTCTTATGTTTGGGGATTCAAACACATGCAATCATTTTTTTCATGGAATGGATATATTCTATGCATGCTATAATGTATTTCTTTATGAGGGAGGTTTTATATTATAACGCTGATGGATATCTATTTGTTTTTTTTTGTTGAGTGAGTCCCTGAGATGGGTTAGTGGATTATTTAATTCTTATGTTAATTGATGGATGAGGTGTGGTTGTGGTCATTAGATGTTCAGTGGGTAGTCCTTTATAGGGTGGTATATGGGTAGCATTATGTATTTCTTGAGGAGGTTTTAGAATTACCCCCTCAACAAGAGATGGAGTTTGGTATCTATCTGTATTCAGTTGTGTTGCTAATTTTGACGTATCCATATAGTATGGAACCTTTTTAGATTCATGATCTACATTAATATATCAATGATATATTGTACTGATTTTTTATTTCACCAATTATGTCACCATGGTGTGCACTTGTTTTTGAATGAAAAAAGATGATAATAGTTTGCAACTTTATATCAACTATACTCATTTAAAAAAGCTATAAGTGAAAAACTAGTATCCTCTTCTACATTTTAATGATTTATTTGACTAACTAATGGGAGAAGGTAGGTTTTCAAGGAAAAACATTTGGTGAGGATATCATCAGATACTGGTGAAGGGTAAAGATATCCTGAATATTGGTTTCAATCATCATCATGGTAATTTTTAGTGCACTGTGACACCATTCAGTTTGATGAATTCTCTATCCATGTTCATAGGGTTGATGAATGAAATTTCAAGTGTGTTCCTAAATAATTTCAAAAAGGTTTTCATTGATGAAATCCCTATGTACTCCATGTTTGAGGAGGAGCCTGTAGAGCATCAACGGGCCATGTAGGGAGTTCTCCATCATGAGAATAAATTTTGGAAGTTATCAATGTGTTAGTTCTAGACTCATGAAGCCTATTTTAGGAAATATCATTTTCTATAATAGAGAATATATTGTTCTATCAGTGATAGAGGTGATTGTGTCAGATGTGAGGATTTTCTTTAAACTTGTGTGCTATTATTGGAGGTTCATAGGCTATTTAATTTTTATTAAAACTCATCTGACATACATAACCGAGATTTATTAGCTGTTCATGAGGATTTCCCAATCATAGGGATATTGTTAGAACTTGATGTATAATTTTTTCACTACTCCAGTCTGTTATTTTATAGTATAAGGATTTATTTTTGAGGATTTTTGTGAAACTTCACATCATATCATGGGAAATGTTATATATAAGAAGAGGTAAATTGTTTCTCATTGGTATATGCAGTTATATACACATGAGTGTTACTATGTCACCCATGGCTTGGAGTTGGAATAAGTTGTGTTTTCATTGATTTTTTTGGAAAATTACCCCATCATTGAGATTTTTTTGGTTTTTATCAACCATAAGAGCCTGAGGTATTTATTCAACTATTGTGAGTTTTACTTCAATCATCATTAGAGGATGTAATTCTTAAATTTTTAATACTTATATATTTTATATATTCTAGGAAAGTGTTATTTTGTGGAGAATGAACATAGCGTGAAGTCATGGCTGATGTCATGCGTGAATCTTAAGATTCCTATTAAGTGACGGAAGAAGACATAGTGATGAATATTGATATGGAAGATGTTGTAGTTATAGGTTTTCTTTTTTAATGATAGTGAAAATGTATTTTGGGGAAGAAGGTGGAGGAGACCCAGATAGTGGAATTTGAGGTCAATGTTAAGAGAGACGATTTTTTGGTGATTCTCCTGATGGTTGGTATGTGGACAGAAAATATGGGGTGTTGTTATAGGGAAGGATTTTCATTTATTCCGTAATGTGTGAGATGGTTCTATTTAAATTCCATTGTTTTCCATTAGTGTTACATCCCAATTTGAAAAATATATACATTGGTTTGAGATGTCAATTTTGGTTTCCGGGGTTGAAGTGCATAGTTGAAGATGTTTTTCTCGATTTTTGGCCTATTAGATGGTGAAGTCCAATTATATTGTTCTTGGTTTCTTAATCCAAATATTATATGTCTTCTTTTATATGTGGATTGACAACAAAATTTACATCATTTATAGTTTAAATTGATGTTAGGAAGGCTATGATGGTATATGGGTGATAGTGGATCATTTGCTGAAATCATCCCACTTTATAGAGATCATATATTTAAGATTAGTGAATGTTTTGTTGAGGTTCTATCTATATGATTTAATTTGACTTAATGGAGTCCTGAGGATAAACAACTATGATGATGATCCTAATTTTTCATTTATGGAGTGGATAGTTCTTTAGAAAGATTTGGGTTCTCAATTATACCTTAGCATTGATTTTCATCTCTATATGGATGGTCAAACATAGAAACTATCCAGACTCTTGAAAATGTGTTGCATTCTTATGTCCTAGATTTTGGATATTTGTGGTTGCGAAACATTTCGTTGGTTATGTTAACTAATAGTAATAGTTTATACTCAATCATTTATTTTAATAAATTTGAATCTTTTTTATAGCTGAACTTTCTGTTCTCCATTGTGATGGACTAGTGTCATAGAGGTTTCAAATCATTGGTCAAAATTGTTATATAATATTTCATAAATGGTATAGATAAGTTTTGAGATTATTAATGTAGTGAAGTATTGTTAGAAATTCTATGTCGATCATAAGGGGATGCATATAGGTAATTTTGTTATAGATAATGTACACCTGAAGGTAACTCCTCACCATGGGAATTAAAGGGTGTTTTGTGGGAGAAAGATTTATCCCCTAGTTTATTGGTCATTTGTAGATGATTGATCACCCCATAGATGATTCAGACAGATGAATTTTTTTCACCTTCCATGGCTCATTCATTATCTACATGATAACTCTCAAGTCCTTTATTTGGGACAGATCAATGTTTATGATGATGAGACCTTCATGGAGTGGACTATGGGGATACAAGACAACTCAGTGAAGGTGTTTCATGAGTGTACTATTCTATTGGTTAAAGTCTTTTAGAATAATGAGAGTGTGTAGAATAATACATGAGAATGTGATTTGTAGATTCTCACCTAGTACCCTGATATATTTTATGTTCATATTTTTTGTAATAACATTATTCTCTTATAGATATAGAAATTTATGGTTTATGATATTCTTTAACCTAGTTTCTTGATTGGATTAACTCACATTTGAGAGGTATCACCCCTTGGAGAGTGTTTAGCACATGGTTGTTTCTTTCGAGTGGTTTCACGCTATTCCAAAAAACGAGGTGGTTGAGTTCTTATGGTGGAAAGATCATGGAGAGTTAAATCTCAATGTATCTCTTTGTATAACCCCTTTTTGTTTTCTCCTTGGGTTGGGTTTTTGGATTCGTGAGGAAATGAATTACTTGAGAGGTCTCTAATGTATGGTATTAGATCAATGTAGACCAGCCATTTCTATGTTTCCAAAACTCATGGTTCATTGAGGATTACTAGAGTAATCAAAGGGAGGTTTGGATTGAAAAAGTTGCAATCAAGGAAAATTTATGGCATGTAAATGTGTTTCAAATAATCATTTAGTTGTTCCCAAATTGGGTGAGAGACATTCATGTCCTATAAGTGATTGACATATTATTTTTCTAGTTCATGGTGTGTCACAAAAGAAGTATTATTTTGAGGTTAAAATCTATGAGGGGAGTTTTTTATCAGAAGTCAAAAACTGAACATTTAAATGACATGTAACCATTGCACACAATATATATTCTCTATGAGGTGAAACTTTAAAGGCTATAGTGCATGGAGTATTATATAAACCCTGCACTTCATCTTGTTTTTTTGGAGGTAGTGGATCTCCCTTCTGGTGTATGCAGATTCCTTCGATAGGGATCAATAATTGGATTCCAGTATTTGATATGTGGTGATTGATGTTTCTTTTTTCCTAGAATTGTAGTTTGTTCTCCCTAATCAGTATTATTTCCTCCCATTTATTATCACCATTCTATGGAACTTTATTATCATAATTCTAAAGTATATTCCTTATTTTTTAGTGAATCTTTCACACACTGACATTAATTGAATTCAGCTTACTCATGGGTGAGGTTATTATAGATCCACAGTGTTTTTGAATTCTAATGTGAAGAATGTTTACGCCTTTGATATATGAGATACATTGAATTAATTATTTTGTTTACATGAAATCAGAAATTGATAATGGTTTATCCCATTGTATAGTAATGGAATTTACTCTATAATTTATTTAACTAGATAGATAAATAATTGGATAGATATTGCATGTTGATGTTGTTTCTTTTTACTATGATAACTGTTTGCCTATTTATTTTCATGTCTGTGTGGTATCTATTATATTATTTATAAGAATGTTTTTATTCATGGAGTATCATGATGAAAATAACATAAAATATGAAGACAGAATTAAGACATAATTAATTTTCTTATGAGTAATTAACGATGATGCATGTTTGTAATACAAGGTTTATTGTAAAATTATTATAATAAAATTGATTTGATTATGTAATTATAATTAAATGTGATCTTCCATGAGATTAATAGAACTAATAAATAATTTAAACTAGGTTTTTGTGGATAATAAGAACTAGTTATGTGATAAAGGTAATTTCTAGGGAATGTGTTTCCCATTTTTTTAAGAAAACTGAGTTTAATGTGATTAGATCGAAAAGATTTCATTTATTTGTGAAGATTAGATTCCTTTTTTAGTTTCTCGAATGAAATTTTGTCTATGATGGTTTTCTTACAACTTGTTTTATGATTTTATATAGATGTGATCTTCTCTATGTGTATTGATATGTGGTGTGGAAGAACCGAGGAGATATGAGTCTTTGTTGGCTGATCCTGGGACAACTGATTTGATATAGATTGGGTGCACCAGTTGATGTGGTAAAAGTTGATTATTGTGGTGGAAAATTGCATTGATATATGTATTTGGTTGTTTGTAATGGAACTAGGGATGATGGAACATTTTATAAATGGGATTACATATTAATGTGATGTATATATATAATATTATTTCTTGTGAGTCTCTTTAAAGGATGATGGCCCAGTTTCTTATTTTATTTCCTTTTCTTTCCCCACAACTTAAGGTAGTTGGGTGTTCCTGGTTTCATGTTTCCTTTCGATTGTTGCTTAGGATAGATTTCGTATAGTACCTAAATAATTGTATGATGTGCGTAATGAATAAATAATTGTTAACCCATGAGGTTGGTTTACGATGGAATTCAATGAGATGATTGTCTCGAGAAACCGGGGGATCAATTTGGATTATCAATGGAGGGAATAGACTTTATTATGATGATTAATTTAATGAAATGTGTAACAATGGAAATGGATAATTAATTTTTGATGAGTTAATTAACAAAATGAAATAATATAAAGAAAAAATTAATTTTATATATCTCTTTTAAATTCATGCATTCTTATAGGATATCTATTCTTAGCAGTAGAAGCCTAGAGTTTGAGAGTTGTTAGCTACGGTTGATTCCAAGTCTTGGTTATCCCCATAGTGTGGTATAAGATATATTACATCTTTTATATTTTTAGATTTCATATTCCTTCGCACCCATTTTCGTTATGAAAACTAGTACCCAGTGGACTATGGGATGGGTTTTTCCCAAACAAATAGGATGGATGATTGATGTTTGGCTACCCCCTATATCCTCACTCTCTTATCTTGGTAGTTAATCATATTAGTATGCATGGTGGTCAATTTTCACATATTTTTGTATTGAGGTATTTAATGGATTATTATTATATCACAAACATGTATTATTGGATAGAGTATCCAAGGTATTATAATTGGTTTACAGGGTATAGGTCGTGATGTTTTTAGGTAATTACTCGGCATATGGGATGTGATTACTTGAGGATTAATACCTGATGTTCTATACAAGTCATACAGGCTATAGTGGATCTCAAAAAATACTTGGTTACTATATACGGACATGTGTAAGGTATGTTGTGATGATGTGATGAATGAGGTGTAAGTTGTTATGCCTTTCCCAGGTGTCTTCCATCCAACTAATTTTCAAGAGGGATGAGATGTGACATGCGATTTTGGGGTGGAGCCAAAAAATAGTGGGGAAGTGGGAGTGGGGTAGCATTGAGGGTTCATTACTATATTATATTCTCCCTTGTATATGATACATGTTGATAGTAGGGAATAATGATTCTAGGAAATTAGTATACCTTTTTTGTGATGAGTTTGTTTCACGCGACTTCACTATGATTTAGACTGATTTCATTATTTTTATGGTACGCTCCGGGGAGGATCCTATGTTGTATACTATTTCGATCACAATATGTTTATATAAATGGGTTTTTAGGTAACATATAAAAGTTTGAGATTGAGTGGGTTATTACTAGATCATGCGTTTAAAAGAGCTATTTGGAATCCATGGTAACATTCATCTTTATCATTTTGTACTTGTATTTCTTTTCTATCACGATTAAGATTATGTGCCCGTAAAGGGCTCTCGACCTAGGGTTTCCTCTCGCTGCGACCAGCTCCTCCGCTGCGGACGGCATGCCAATTCCTTATCGCGCTCGGTGGGTTGGTGGTGGATCTCCGCTGTAGTGGCGTATTACAGATTCATGGTCTTCTATCTGGCTGTGGAGATGCTCTACGGGCTTCTGTGGTTGCTGGTTCAGATCCGCAGGTGTAAGACTGGTTCTTGCTGACGACATACTCTTCAGAGCGCTCCTGGATCAGACCTCGGTTACCCATTGTTGCCTTGTGGTGTTTTTCTTGTCGTTTGAGGGTCGAGCTCATGCGTCTGGAGTTTTAGGGTTCTACCTCCTCTCAGTTATTGCCGGCGATGAAGGACGAAGGGCGCAGAGTGGTGCGCGGATCGATGGAAGTTGATAACGATGATGAGGAATGTCGGCGAAGCTCTTCAGTGGTTCTGTTTTCATATTCTCCAGTCATCTCGGTGGTTTCGAGGTAGACCATGGTTTGAGGTGTTCCAGGATTCGGGGGATCTTGTGCTTCGAGGCCGTGGCGTGGGTTCAAGGATTGAGGTGGTAAGTGGTGATTTTTTATTGTTGAATTTTTAAATTTGAAAGTGGGATTTTGTTCCTGTTTGAACTATGTGGTTTGGATGGATGTTCGGGGTAACAAAAACCCTTAAACCGTGTATTAGAAAATGGAAAAAAATGGTTTGCCAACACAATTGAGATTCAGATTGAATATTTGTTTTACATTCCCATGATGGCTTTGAATGGGGGACAGGATGAACTGGGGTACATGATGAGCATCTAAGGTAGGAAATTGGTCATTTGGAAATGGGTATTATAGAGGTGTGGATAAACGATAGGTGAGTAGGGAATGTGGCACGAGTACTAGAGGAGGGTGGGGGAATGGGAGAACATGGAATGAGTACTTTAGGGGGCAAGAGATAAGAGGGGAAAGATATCCCATCTGTGTATTGGGTATAGGTGCGGTGGGGATATGGTTGGAGGGGGGGATGTTAATTATATATTTTTATTATAGTGAAAAATAAATAATAAAATTTAAAAGAATATATTCAAAATATATAATAAATTTCAAACGAATATATATTTGAAAAATATTAACCAAAGCTTCCATAAAAGTATATAAATGAGTTGAAACATTACCTATGTTCCAAGAATTCATCAGAAAATGTGGTTCCACCAAATTAGATAATTTTACAACAACACTAAATGTTGGAATTTTAGAAAATTATATTTACCAATATTTCTAAAAACATATTCATGTGAGGTGTCGCTAAATATCGATGTTTTTAACCATGTATAATTTACTAATATCTACAAACATCTTGAAATGGTGACATTTATAAACATCACTAAATCCTTGATGTTTATAAATTTTTCGAAGTTAGTGAAACCTCATTTAGTGATGTTCTTATATGTTTCTAAAATAAGTTTTTGTAGTGTATGTATATATAAATAATTTTACAGGTAATTGAGAGAAGGATGGAGATCAAGATGGATATTACCATATCGTGGTTTTATAGGATCTATTTGGGATCTATGGTCACTACCATATTTATCATTGTGTACTTTTATTTTTCATTTATGTTGTTATAGTGAGGTATTGAATTGCATGTTTTTCAAGGGATTTATTTATAAATATGTATTAGTATTTGTTGAATAGTTTAAATGTCTTATCGATCTATTTTATTCATGTTATCTTAGAGGGTAATTCCACCCATATATATGTTTATTATAATCTTGGTACTAGTAAACAATCCTTGGCCTACTGGAGGTAGGCCTCAAATATTCATCATCTAAAATCGCTCATTATCGACCAAGGAGTTGTATAAGTTTTGAGGAGATTCCCACAATAATTATATTGAAGAAAAATATGATGTAAAATAGGATAAATTTATATGTACACTAATTATTTAAAAATCATTCTGTTATAAATTTATCATGAAAATTCATTATTTTTTTATGTTGTTCATATTAAAATGATTAGCGGTCAATCAATTTTCAAGGAAATAAGTTACATTTTAGTCATGAGAATATTAACTATATTGTTTATTTACATGATATTACTTCATATAAAACACACATATATTTATCTAATAATTAAAAAATGTTGACATTATTCTCTCTATATGAAATTACCAGTATTAAGGGATTTAAGAAGACAATGAATAATTGATATCTATGTAATTTTGATAGTTAATTATTTTAGTTTAATTATTAAATTATTCAATGTTTGAAATATAATTGTCTTTCAAAAAATATAGCTACATTATCTATTTTAACAATTAATGAAATTTTATGGTATACAAATTTAATGTTAATGATATAGATATAATAATTTTATTTAATTATGTGTTCATATTTAAATGAATTATATTTTTTCCCATATTTATTCCATTTTAGTTGTTTGACTGAATAATTATTCAAATTAAGTTATTATGTAAATAATTTTTGATTGATTAGTTATTTGAGATATTTCAAATCACATAAAAGGTCTCATTCCTCTAGATTAGAGAAGACACTATTTATAGGTAAAAAATATCACTCATTTTTCTTGTTTTTCACTTATTGTTTGGAAGGTGAGAAGGTAATAGGAATACATTAATGGTAACGATAATGCTATTATTTAAAATTCCGAATAAATATTGTATTTTCTGGATCATCCGTGATTTTAAAATCTAAATTCCACTTATATTTATTACTAGAGTGTCAATGAAATGACATAAGATCTACTCTTAAAGTCCATATCCATATAATGTATATTATTTATTTGGGTATTTTATAAATTATAACTATTTTATATGACTATTATTTTAAATATAATGTTTTGGTGAAATTTCATATCCTTGATAAGAAAGGTATGTTTTGTTAGGGGTCGTCTTATTAAATAATGTGATGGAAATAATTTAAATATTTTTGAACATGTAAACAAAAATTTGAAAAAATTATTGAGAGTTATTAAAGTAGTTTCCAATTTATATATTAATACACAATGAATAAATTTTCATTTTATTATAATGGTGGAGGAATTTATAGTGAGTATTTGTGTAAAATAAATCATTGTTACAATATTTATTTGACATTAAATTAATGATTTATCAATTATTAATTAATAGTAGCAGATGACATGTATACAAGGAACATATAATCAATAAGATTATATCATGATTTGTATTATTTATTATAGAAGGAAATGATTACTATAAAATTATACTAGTTGTGAGACAATTCACTTAACCATGAGGTGTTTGATTCTCATCCCCACTAACTATGATAAATTTAAAAGGATGAGAATAAAAACAAATAGAGACACAATATGTAGAAATCCATAGAATTAATATTCAATATTAAAAGGAAATATTTTTTTCATTCTGGATTTCAATGTTTTTATGTTTTTTGGGAAATATAAAATATAAAAATTTATTATTGGATTATCTTAATTTGTAGGTCACAAAAAGAAGATTTAATCCATATGGATTGAAATTAATCATAATATTATCATTAAAAGGGTGTGACCACTTAATCAGTGTATGTGGAATTATGATGTGTGTAGTTAAATATTTTTTATACATCATAATATTGATATGATTAGGGAATCAGATAATGTTTGAACTGTTAATTTAAATGTTTATGTTTTGTGATATGGATTAGTTATTGGTGATGGTACTTATTATTATTATTTTATTTAGGGATATGTATAGATAGTTTCATCCTCTACATCCCATTTATCCCCCTCAAATTCCAAATTTTACCATGTACTATGAGCTCTACAATTTTTATATCTTGAATTTCATTGTTGTTTATGAGGTGATACACAATATAAAGGACACTATAAATTATTTATTGATATATTAATATCATTTGATATTTAAAATGAAATATATTATGTAAAAATTAACTTGAATTTAATTCTTTACCGATGAGGTGTCAATAATCACAAAAAGTAATAATCATTTTTTACAACGATTAATTAGACTCAAAATAGAATTATGGACTTAGGTATAAGTCTTATATATTAGAATTGTTTATTTATTTTTAATTTTATTTGACTATTTTATATATATAAAATTTTATAGGTGTATCAAAAATCAAAGGATTCAATTCAACATGGAAAATAACCTAAATATTCAGTTACATTAGATAAAATATTTCAGGAATATGAAGGAAAATCAAAATTATTAGGGAATAATTTTAGTTTAAATATTTTTTCCTATATTGAGAGACTAAAAACCTAGTAAGACCATATTATTCAATAATTACAATAAATAATGATGTAATAGTTCTTTTTTTTGATATTCTATACATTGGAGTATTTCATGTCTTTTAAATGTAATCCAACATTGATATTTTTTCTATATTATTTTTATAATGTTAAACATTTTCATATAATATTTTTAAAGTGTATCTTTAGAGTATTTTTATCCACTAGGAATAAAATTCCATTTATGGATTCATGGAACCATAAGTACGTATAATGAGATAATGATTATGAAGTTTATATGTATCTAAAATTTTAAATTACAAGAATACCCAATTTTGGATGCTTCTATGTTTTGAGAGGTTTTGGAAACTATGTTTTCACATAAGAATTTCATTTATAATTTTAATCAAAATCAGTTATTTTGAATCCAATTTTTATTTTATATGTTATGTTTTATATCTCCCGAAAACAAATATTTGTAGTTAAGATATTAATTTTGAAATTTAAAAGAATGTTTTAAAAAATATTATAATAGTGAGTTTTTAAATTTATTTCATATAATAATTTTATGAATTATCATGACTTTATTATTTTAATATTGTGTTTTAGTATATCATATAAATAAATTAAAAAAAATACTTTAGTGAAATTATTATTTTTTGTGTTAAATTTTTTTTACCCTGGTTAAATATTTATATATGGTGATAATCCAAAAATAAATTTTGAATATGATTTTTATTAGATATACCATATGTGATGATATTTGATATCGAATGGTATGAAATATATTCATATACCATGTTTTTTTATTATATCATTTCACATGATGTAGAGATATTATAAGGCACCACTTACTTAACTAATCATATTATATTTTATATTAATATCTATTGCATTCTAAAAAAATTATTTGATTAAAAGTGCATCAAATGATTATAAGTCATTGGAACACAAAAATTTAACATTCAATAACCAACACATAAGGTATCATTGATAAAACAAGTCATATGTTGAAATGTTTAACAGTTAAATCAGTATAAGGTTATATGTTTTGTAACACACATGATATGTTCAAAAACATTATAAACATACATGTAAATGACTTTAATGAGGTTTCATCCATTCCAATGGGTGATTTAGCCAGATCATGCATATAATAAAAAGGATTTATCTGTTTGGTTATCCTAATGAATCATTATTTGGCATAATATTGACGGTAATAGGTAAGTGTTTCAACCTGAGATACACTGAGAGTGGAGAGTGGAATCAGAATGTAATTATTTTCTTTATAATTTATAAATATTGTACCCACATTGGATAGAACTCATCAAAAATAATTATTTGAATACACCTTCAATATAATAATAAATCCAACAAATAAAAGTACAACACAATTATTTTCACTAGGTTTAACACTATGGGCTAAAATAAAGAGAATCTATCGATGTTGGGTCCAAAATAATAGAGTAAACTATTTATTCATAGCAACATTGGATTAGAATATTTTATCAATGATATCTTAATATTAGACTCACTTACATTAATATTTGATTTAAATATTGGTGAACTATCTACCTTTGATCACTTTTGATGACTACTTTCTCACTTCACTATGTAGAGTCATTATCTATTTATAGAAATAAAGATTTCAACCACAACATTAGGAAAATATGAATTTTTTTGATGAAATCTTGAAAATGATTCTATAATGTATTGCTCTTTCTTTAAATAACACACAAAATAATTCCACATAAAAATGAATATTGTAAAAATTACATAAAATTATATTCCATATATAAAAATTTCACCATATAGTATGCTTTCTGGATAACATACAATTCCTAGGAAATATTTGTATGCTAGATGAAATGGTTTATTGTATGAAATATTGAGGACTTTCATCTGGTACTGCACCACCCTTCATGAACAACCTATATAGAATGATTCTTCATGAACTTCTTCATGGAACATCCTTCATGAGATTCCAAACTGATCCTTCTTCTTGATAATTCTTTTTAGAACTATTTTTATTTGTGAACATCCTTGATTTTTTGAAATGAAAGTTACTATACCAGTTTTTCCTTGTTATGTGAACGTCTTGAAATCTTCATTTTTATGAATAATCTCTAGACCATATTTAAAATTATTATCAATACCTAATGATGTGAACTATGAGTTATTTATTGGTAAGAACTCCTATAAAACTAAAAAATCACCATATTATAAAAATTCCCTTATCAGTAATCATATCACATAACCTCTACTGTAAACATTGATCGTAAACAACTATCGATCATGGTCTACATATAATCACCACCTTAAGACCCCAATTGATGTTTCTATATGAATCATTTATTCATTTATGGTTTTCTGGAAATCATTACTATAATCCTTTAAATTAAATCATAATTTCTATTTAAATAGAGACTTTCAGTGTTACAAACCCTATAAAAACTATATCATCAAAAAATAGGATTGATCCAAATTTTTGGGTGCTATATTTGTTGTCAATTATTTTTAAATAAAATAGATTTTTATTTCATTATGATAAATAATAATTGAAGTAAATAAGTTAATGAATTTTTTTTATTCAACCCATAAATATTGAAGGAGAGGTTCCCAAGGCTTGTGATATTTATATAGATGAATGAAACTAGACCGTGCATTTCAGAAATAAGTTTATAATGTTGATTTGAATTTATTATAATAAAAAATAGGTGTAAGTATTTTTTTGAGTATTTGAGTAATTACATCCATTTTTATATAAATAATTTAATTACATGTATGATGTTGAAAATAATTGGATATGTGTTAGAATGTTTTTTTATGTTTATTGGGAATAAATTATGCTATTTTACAAAGGAAATATTAAATGTGTTTAGATAAAATATAGATACACAATAGATAGAAAAGCCCTAGATAGGAATTCCATAAAAAGGATAGATTATCTGAGCTAAAAATAAAATAATCCTTAAGTGTATAGGAATAATCAATGCTGGGGTTTGTGGAAGAATACAAATCAGTGAGCATGTGGGTGGGTACATAAGAGGGTGAGGGTAGTTAGATTCAACCATGAAGGTCGGCATAGATGACTTATGGAGACCTCCAAATCTTATATTATTTCACTGGTAATATAATGAAAAATTGAAGTATAAATGAAATCATTCATCACAATGATAATTCAATATGGGTTCATGGAAATAGGGAAAGTTTTTATCATTTAATAATTGTAAAATATCACAGATAAAATATGTATTTTCAAGATTGTCCCACTATTTTTTACCATATAAAATATATCAATATTACAATGAAACTCTATGGTTAATTAGAATAATGTTTATTATTATAATCCATGAGGTTTGATTCAATAATATGAGAGTGTTAATAAAATAATAAGTTACTCTCTATATGTTAAGATATGTAAGGGGAAAAGAGTTAGAGAGACTACAATTATTATATTCAAAATAATGTGATTAAATTTTTGTATAAAACATTGATATTCAATGATCAATATACCATGATATTTATTTAGTGTTTTCATGATTAAAGAAGAGTTAAATTAAGTGATGTGGAATTAAGAAGACTGGCTGAAGGGGAAGATGTGGGATATTTAACTTGTTCATGATGTGATGTAATGATTAGTGAAATGAAAGTGTGATTTAAAATTGTAACAAACTAGGGGATGATAATATTAAATCGATTTCATGACTTATTAATATCCATTGATTATATTCGATAATATTATATTCACCACATAGATATTAATTAACTATTCAATCAAAATGGAAATAGTTATATCCATACTAATTTAATTTTATTGTATTATATAATTATATTTAAAATCATAATTAATAAATTATATATTTAAAATTTGTAAAAAAATGATTTTTTTTCTTCTTAAAGTGAGTTTTGGTATTTTTTAATGAAAAAATAATTTTTTTTGGATGAATATAAAAAGATTTATTTTATATTTAAAACAAAATTTTCTTTCATGTATTGAAAAATTTGTTTTCTCTATAATAGATTTAAAATTTCTATTGTTTTTAATGACTTTTAATAATCTAAATAATGTCTTTTGAATCAATATTGTCATTAATTTTGGTACAAAAACATTTTTATAATTAACGACACATTTTTTAAGAAACTCCTCTTCGCTATGTTTTACAAGTTTAAAAAAATTTATTTCATCTATAGTATTTGAAAGTGGTAAAATAGAATCTATATTTTTAATTAATAGGATCAAATTTTACAAATAGGATACTTTTATTTTTTAAAATTTTAATATAAATATACCTAGAAAACTCATTTCCATGGTTAGAGTTCAAACGAGTAAAAATGCTTAAATCTAAATTGATAGGGGATACAATTCCATAAAAATTTGTCTAAAAATAATATTTAATTTTATTAACACCATATAACGTCAACTATTTAGAAAATTATCCATTTTAGAGCATTATTTTATGTGTAATAAATTAAAAATTATTAATGTTTTGAAAAATTCCAAGTGTGTCCTCCCACTCACTTATAAAAAGATATACCCTCTCTTACATTATAAGAACATCAAGAGTATTTTAGTCTAAGAAATCGCTAATAAATTACCTTTTATACACCCCTAATAATTTTATATATTTCAATATATGATTAGAATATATTTCTTGAAAGGATTTAGGTAAAAAACTAAGGAGGTCGTTTGAAGAGGTGTTATAGTCATAAAATGAGTGTTATCTTTTTTGTTTATTGTTTCAACTCATTAAGAAATATACAAAAAAATTTAATAAAATCATAGTTGAATATCCAATATAATTAAATATTATTATGTTTATGTATATCCCTTTTCTAATTAATTGTCAATCTAATTGAAAATGGAATCATCTTTCATCCGTTTATGTGGGCTACCGCCTCATGGAGAAAATATATATCAATTTTCATAACTCCCAATTATGGATGGTAATAATTATTGGAGAAAATGAAAAAATATGATATATGTCATATAAATATATTTTCTAAATATAAATAAATATTCGAATTCAATCTTTTCTATTAAAAAATAAAAATAAAAATATTGGTCGTTCTTATGTGTAGACTACCACCTCACAAACTAAAATATTTTTTCTTCATGACCACATCACATGGATAATATATATAGGTAAATAAAAAATTATATTATTATATTTATTATTTTTTGAAATATAAAATAATACTTATCTGCTTTCCCTCACATTCATTGAAAAAATGAAAATATTATTCTTATATACTTATGGACTACCATCACCATGTGGTATGGTAATTTATTTTTAAAACAAACATAAATGGTTTGTTAAAAATTATAAATATTGAATAAAAATGATACTTATAATATGATTAAGATTATACAATTTATATAATCATGATCAATTTTATGATTTTAAACATATTGAAGTCCTTTTGGACATATGAGCCTAATATACTCAAAAATCTGATGTGAACTAAATTGATTAAATCATTGAGTACGAAATAGATAAATGTTTTATAAAGGGAATAATATAGTTTATAAAGTTTATTAATAAAGTAAATTATAAACATCATTTAATTAATTTTTAATAAAAACAACATAAGTGTTCAGTCAGACTCGGGGCAAGGTATTTCTAGTCCCCATTACCATTCATTAAGATTTAAGCTATTTCCAACACATTTTTTCTTTATTATGGTGCATAATAATCCTATAATATTTATTATATATTTCCTATATGAAATTAATCTTCTCATTATTTTATTCTATTTTTATTCCTTTAATGTTAATTTGAAGTAAAATTTTTCAATTCTTAAGGGACATTGTACCTTAAACATCATTTTGAATGTTTTAAATATTGTTTCCCATATAATTTTCCACCATTTATATATTATGAAAATTATTTTATGGATTATTTAATGTTTAGATAAAAAATAAAATTTCATGTATCTTTTAAACTTCTATCACATGTTCTGAAAAATAATCTTTATATGTTTTTTATATGGAACATATAAATTTACTTTAAAGAAGGAAAAAAGGAATGTTCTATTTTAACATATATGGAATGTCATCCATTTCCCAATATCAGTAATATTATTATTTATTTGGATTTCCTAAAACTATTATATGATTTTATAAAGAGGACACATTCTATTTATTTGAGGGGATTTTAGTTTTTTGTTGTAAAAATTTACATCTTAAAAGAATTGATATTTCTTCAATTCAAAGTGTTTTACATTTGGGTTCAAATTTTTTTTTCAAGAAATTTATAATGAAAAGGAGGTATCACAAAATTTTATTATTTATGAAATTTTAATTTAAAATTATTGATATTGTTGTGAGAGCTTGATATAGCTTTTATTATGGGTGATTCAACAACAAAATTTACAATAGGTGAGCCTAATATAGGTCTCTAATGGATTTAGTAAGGATTTTATTCTACAAATGAAATGCATAGAGAGTAAACTGGGTAGGGTTTTCTAATGGATTTAACTATGTTATATTGATTTTTTTACATGAGTGATCATGAGTTAGGATTCTAATTCTTTAATATTCATATAATTGTATCTATTTATTTATATGGGCTTTTAAGGGTTTTATTTTAGAAAAAATGGGTTTTACAATGAATATATGATATACTTTATTTTCATAATGAATAATTTCAAAAGGTAAACATTTTATGGTTTTTCAATTTTTTTACCTGATTAATAGATTTCGTTATTTTATATCCCTTATTAATCCTGTTATAAGTATCCAATGTTTTTATTTTTTTCATTGGGTTTAAGGACGAGAAAGAAGAATGAAGAATTCATATAGAAAGAAATGAGTATTTTTCATGAAAAGAAAAATTGTTTTATTTTAAATGTCTTATATTGTAGGATATATGAACACTATGTAGAAGTGTCCATGTTGTAATATATTGTATTTCTATGTATTATTTATTACATAATTATTGAATAATATAATGCAAAAAAATCCTTCAAATGATAGAATATTAATTCTGGTCTAAAAACATAGGATTCTGTAATGTTTAATGGTAGAGACATTATAGTTCATTTCAAAGGAATAATTTAGAAAAGATAGAGGTTATGAAAATATGAATATTATACACTTGATATATTATAATTTATTCTTATGTGAAATGATATGGAATTTGGATAATACCATATTAATTAAAATAATCTATGTCTATTCAAAATGGATTAACATAGAGAAATTAGAGAAGTTGTGGTTGGGTGGTATCAAGAGATCAATATCCTTCCAAATCTATAAACTAGAATGGTTGGAATTGTAAATTAGAATTATGTTTAAAGGATATATAAATTTAGGAAGGATATAATTAATGGTTTTATATCTATTAGACAGTATTTAGATTCAATATAGAGGAACAAATCAACAGTTGTGCATTTTATGAAATAGAAGCCCTGGGTTTGGATGGAGCCTTAGATCTAGTGGTAGATGAATTTTAGATCAACCCTTTTGAAATGATATTCCAAGTTGTAAAAGATCAGGTTTTAGGTTGTTAAACCTTTATTTATGTAATTTACGAATACCATGTATTTAGGATAATTTTTGGGTAGTTCTAAGATGTTTTGGAATGTTTATTTGAGATTTTATTGATGTTTATGATTTTAAAATGGTTGGTAAAATATGTGAAACACCTTTTAGGAAACAAGTAAACTGAAATTGATTGAACTTGGTTGGTGCATAGTTTATCCAAACCATACTGCAACTATGAGAAATGATGAAATTGTGGACATAGAAACTTATAATTGTTGGTATATATATTTTTATACCATGTAATCCAACCATGTATGGTGTATTTGGAGGTAGTGGATATGGCACAATTAGCACATAGTTTTCCTAACCATGAACGACAACCATGTACTTTTTAAAACAAGATCCTAAAATTGTGTATCTCACTCAAATTACACCCTTAATAGCTAGTTTCCACTAATTCAATACTAACATGACATCAAATTATTCCAAAAGATTGAAAGACACTTACTCTTGATCCAAGATCAATCAATTATTTATTTTATGTGTACAAGAGGGATAGATTCCTTGGTATGTTATTGTTCTGTAAGGATTTCTTTTTTTATCTTAATCACCCTTTCTTAGATTCATGAATCTAGTCCATTAGGGGATACAATCATGTTCTATAATCAAACCTTTTGAGACATAAATTTTTGGGATTATGGGGAACAAGATATAAGGATGTTTTAAGGAGTTTCAACATGATTTGTTGAATAATTGGTATTGTTCTTTGTTTTGACCTAAGATATGAAGTGTGTAGCTTCACTCTTAAATACATGTAGTTTTAACATCAAGGATTGATTTCAAATTGATTGAATTTATTTAAATTAATTGTGAAATTTATGTGCAATAATTAATGGAAAACTTCATTGTGGTGTTTTTGTAAAATTATTTAACTTATTATGGTTGTCGATATATTTTTTGGCTCATAATTTTAAAATGATGATTTTCAAATTATATTTTGTTTTTATATATTGTAAAATTATTTTAAAAAATCATCAATAATTTTTTATTGAAATGGAATGTAATTATTTTAATTGGGTTTTTGATATAAAAATGTCTTAATTTGTTCATATGCATTTGGGATAGATAAGGGTGTGATTGTTCACCCATAAAAAGCCTGATAGATAAGGATGTGATGTTTCCCCATCAAAATGGTTCCACAATTACCAAATTGATAAAAAAAATTTACCAAACACTTGAGAGAATAGGAAAGTAAATTGTTTCAAGAAGGTGTGGATTCATGTAATGTAAGAGGTGTACCAAAATAGAATTTGAGAAATGGGTTTAAATAAATGTTTTGTTTCTTGTTTTGGAAAATTGATTTTTTGTTAAATGGTTTGGTTATTTAAAAGCAATTTTAAATTATTTTAAACAATTTTATATTATAGTGTTAACATTTTATTTATTATTTTCATTTTCAAGAATATCATTTGGGAAATCATGATGAGTTTTATACTCACCCCCTACTTGGTAAATTTTTTACATTTGAAGATATAATATATTTGGTACCATGTAAATATAAGGAATCCCATTTCTTTAGCGAGGCATCCTGATACCTTGGAAATGACTTGGGGGGTTGGATCTTGGAGCTATTTGGGAGTTATTGGGATGTTTTCTTCTAAATATTTGAGTATTTATTGTTTTACCTTCCTCTTTATATTATTATATAGTTTGGTTTGGTATGTTTTTATTGGGTTTTATTACATTATTTTTATGCATTATGTAGTGTTTTTTTTGTTTTGGTGTTCTTTATTTTGATGTCTTATTTTCAAATGTAAAATAACCCCTTATCTAGTAATGAATCCCATGGTATTTATTATCAAACTTTTTAGTCTTGGGGATGTCACATAGGGCATAGGAATTTCTCTACCTCTTCCCAAGACAATGTGAAGGGGTGGTATGTTATAGGTGGTATCAGTCTTATTAGGATGAAGTATCTTTTTAGAAAAATGATATCAGTTTGTTATGCCCTAGAATTGAAAATAATTTTGGTTTATTCCTTAATTTGAATGGGTGTAAAGGAGTAGGATCATCAGAATATAAAATGTAGATCATAATGTTTTATATCTAACCAACATATATTAATCATATGGTCACCAAGGACATGGGTGTGTTGAGAAAATTATAGGAGTTGTAATCTCATATTCATGGGTTTATCCAATTATAATACAATTCCAAAAAATTATAGAAACAACATTCCATTATTAGTGAATAATTATTGTTGAGTAATTATTGATAATTTAGTAAAAGAATTGTGAGTTTTTGAAACAAATTTAAAGAAGTTGGATTTCCGAAAGTATGGTCGATTTTAAAAAATGGTTTGAAAATAGAAATTGTTGAATTTTAAAAAGCCTTATTGTGATAAATGTGTTTTTGTAAATTATAAATTGATATTACTTCATTTTATAGATATTTAGAATAAATGGTGTTTTATTTTTTTTATAGAAGAAAGAACCATTTAGGTGTATAAGATGCCAAATAGATGAGGATGATGAGAATGTTGTTTCACCCGAGCCATAGGTGAACTAATAGATGTTTTAAAATATTGTAAAAGATTTTAAAGTTATGGGTAAATGAAAAATGGATAATCTGAGGAAATTAGATCATTTCATTCTATTTAAGATGTAGAATCCACCCATCATTCGATGTGATTCAGAACCTGAAAAAACATAGGTGTGGGTGAATAGGATAAATCAAATTCTCGATTTACTTTGAAAAAAAATGAGTTGAATGAAATATTGGAAATGCACAATCTGGACGATCTGGAATTCTAGTGGTGATATTTATAATATCCATAAAAATTAGAATGAGGCATTACATTGGGGTATTTTGAATAATGGTTCAATGAAAAATTCCATCCTCGCACATTTATAATTTCTAGATTAAAGTAATCTTTTATATTGAATTAAGAGAATATATTAGTGACCGATTATATAGATAAGTTCATGACTTTTGTCTACTTTTTTTAGAATTTTCTAGATGTTCTTCCTTAAAGGAAGCCTGTTTTAAATTGGGGATGCGTCTTTATATATGATTAGTGATTTACATGCAATGTATAAATGATTATATGGAGATGTTCAAACGAATGAAAGTGAAAAAATGGACATAATAGGTAATATAGGTTGATTATTCATGTTAATAATTAATAAAAATGTTGGGAACTATAATATTGTGAATAATAGGAAGAGGGAAACCTATTTTCGAGGCAGTGAAATGACTTAGAATTAGTTGGCCAGATCAGTGAATCTTTATCCTAAAAAAATAAAAATCCTAGAAGATTTTATTGTAGTTACTCTAAAAACCTGAAGTCATTTTGTATAGTAAAACCTAGATCATTCCACAATTATAAGCAGACAATATATCTTTGGTGCTATTTCTATAGTTATCCTATGCCATGTTGTTGGAAAACATCTCATGGTTTATAGAGTTTTTATTAATCGATGGTATGAGGTTAGTATAATTAATATTTTTAGAAGAAATGACCTAGCTATGGTGATTATAATAATACCATGTATACTAAATGTATTCAATATCAATGGGGTAATAAAGAACAAAGTGCACCAATTAGGAAGCTATGTGGATGTGAGGAGGTGATTATGGATGATTTTTGTTATTTATCAATGGTGACAAGTATGATTTTTTTAATTATACCATTTTGAATGATTCTTAGTATTGGTTCATCCCATTTGTTTATTTAATCTCTTACTTTCGATCATTTGGGATTTCATTTTGAGATGATGCCATATATTTTGAAACAAAAAACACCTCTTACTCAATGATAATGTCAATATTTAATGTAAATAATCATTTTAAAAAATTATCAATGGGGGTGAATTTGTTTGAGATTTATATAATTTTGATATGGATTTCTATGAAATAATTCTATGTTTGGATTGGTAAAAAATATTCATTGATCACATTTATTTTTATACCCGAAGGATAAGTTTTACAACTAATAGTGTCATAAAACATCTCTTTAAAGGATACCAAAATGTAAAGGTAGGTGTAGAAATGATTTTGGCACAAACATTGGAAAATATATAATTTTAGTTAGAATATTTTACCTAGGAATTAGCTTATTCCAATGGAAATAATGGTTTTATTTCAATTGTTGATCAAATTTCAATTTTTTTTACTAATTACTTTTTTATTTATTCACCCAAAAAAGATGTGTAGTTTATGATTGATCTTTTACTTGTTCTAGTTTTATCTCACATAAGTCTTAACATATGAAACAAATATAAATAACATAATTTAATGTGATGTTGGAAGATATGAATAGAATAGTATTCTCTCAAACTAGAACATATCAATGGGCAGTGCCTATTTTTGCTGTGTGAGAATGGTGGATGTAACTCTTCCGTTGTGTGGGGATTATCATAAGCATAACATAGTTACAATAAATTTATTATCCTCTTCCATGTAATTATAGAATTTTTGAAAAATTGATTGGAAACCAGTGGTTCTCTAAAATTGAAATGTGTTTGGGATAACATAAATTATTGGGTCGAAAGGTGGATATTCAAAAAATATATTTTCTGAGTAGATATGTTCACTATATATATGTGGTTAGGAATTTTGTTCTTAAAAATTCAAGAGTAGTATTTATATAATTGAATAATTTGATATTTCAAAGATATATAGATTATTTTATGGTGGTTTTGTGAATGAAATATTGGTGGATTAAAGGACAAAGGCAGAGCATGAGCAACACTTGGAGACAATGTGGAAACTTCTGTGGGATCATCATTTGTTTGGAAAAAATTCAAAGTATGATTTGTGGATAAAATATTTATACACCCTTGAAGATGTAATATCATAATTTTTTTATTGATACCGAAAAGATAAAGGTTGTGATATTTTTGAAACCACCAAATAATGTATTTGAGATATGCAGTTTTCTTAGAAGAGATGGTTATTATCGATGTTTTGTTTATTACTTTTCTGGAATAGAAACCACAATGACTGATTCAATAATTAAATGTGTTCCATTTCAAGGTAATGATGAATTTTATAATTTATTTATAGAGTTTATATTTCACCTTTCATCTTTATTGAGACTGATATTTCAGGAATCAATTCAATGTAATTCATTATATTGTGATGGTTTGTGGTCAGGTTTGGGATGTGTTCTTAGGCTGAGAGATCTTGTTGTTTCTTATGAGTCACAGAAGTTGTAGCTTAATAAGAAAAACTACCACACACAAGATATGGAATTAAAAACTGTAGTATATGATTTCAATACTTTTCTTCATTACCTATTTGTTGTGAAATTTATGGTGTTCATGGATCGTAAGTGTTTGAAAGTCATTTTCTCTCAAAGAGACTTGAACATGAGACAATGAAAATGGATAGAGTATCATATGATGTTTTAATTTGACTTGATGTATACATAGGTAAATGAATTTTGGTGGAAGATTCTTTAAGTTGAAATTAATATAGTTATATAGAGAAAGAGTCTTTAGATCATTGGAAGATGATGTTAGTGATATCTAATATGAACTTAGATTTTAAAGATGTGGTAGAATTGCAGTTCAATTTTTAGGTTCTATAATTCAGGATTTTGTTAGGATGTTTTAAGTGGCCTAAATATTCAATTCATTTTTTTCTATTCAGTCAAAACATAATGGTGAGGAGACAATTGTGGGAATTTAGCATAAAAGAGTATCACTATTGTGTTTTTGAGAACAGATAGTCATACCAATGTCTTTTTAGGAAAAAATTCCTTGTTATTAGAACCATTTAAAATGAGGACTTATTATTGGAATAGACACATTGTATAAGAAATTGAAATAAGAATTTTGGTGGGCTAAAAAGAAGGATATGTGGAAGTGTTTTTCTTATGATTCCTGACCTATAAACAATTGAAGGTAGAGAACCACTGTCCAGATAGTTTTCTATAGTATTTACTTATTTTAGTTTAGAAATGGGTGTAGATAACCATGGATTTTTAAAGGCCTCTGATGGATGACCCAGAAACATAATACATATGGTTGACTACATGTCATCCCAAAAAGTATGCCCATTCTATCCCTATTCATGAATCTTATACAATAGAAGGGATTTCAAAAACTATATCTAATAAGTGTTAAAGAGGCATGGCATAATAGATTAGAGAAAATCATACCAAGATCTAAGGTTTGCACTTTGTTTTTTATAGATCCTTATATTGATCCCTTGCGACTCAATTTACTATGAGCACAATTCACCATCCTTATATGTGTGGGTAATATGAAAGGATGATACTAACGATGCAAGAAATTATTAGGGCTTCAATAATGGACTTTGGAGGCTCATGGAAGGAGAAAATACCAATAGTGGAGTTCTCATATAACAACAGTTAGTATGCCTTGATACATATGTCTCCTTTTAAATCATTTTGTAGGATTCGTTATCAATATTCAATTATTTTGGGTGAAAGAAAGTGATACACTACTATTTTTTTACCAAACCTTATCTATGTAAAAACATATAAGATTTTGTTGACTAATAAGTTAATGAAGATGGATCATAGTCACAAGAAATCATATATAGATCATCATCAATAGACATTTTAATTATAGGTGGGTGATCATGTGTTCTTAATAATATATATAGTTCTTGGTCATCGTATTTTTTGGAAACAAGGAATTTTATCCCCATGATATATAGGATCTTTTCAGACACAAGGATGGGTTTGTGAAGTGTAACTTCAGTTAGATTTAACACCAAGGTTCAATTTAGAGAATAATGTGTTTCATGTATCTCAGTTGAGGAAATATTAGCCTGATCCTAACCATTTTATTTGATGGGATCAGATGAACCTGGAGATAGATGCTATTTTGGTTAATATGATAGTGCATATTATAGATAGGCTAGATAATTTCTTGTGAAGGGAAAGCATCTGCCTGAGGTAGGATTTATGGAAACATGGTTTGATTCAGGAAGAAACTTGGTAGCATGAGAATGAAATAGTTGAGAAATGGACATTGCATTTTTAGGCTAATTGTGGTTTTCAAATTTACGAGTATAGAAAAAATAATGGCGGGGATAAACTAGCACCCATGGTTTAACTTATTAAAACTGTATTTGATTATTTTATGTATATAAAAATTTAGATTATGCTTCGAGTGGTTGAGAGGAGTTTTGTAAATTTGTTTGATATTTTATGGATTTTAATAGATTGATATTATTTTTTAGAAACCATGGAACACATTATATGATAATGTGAAACTCAAACATAGGGTTCTGGGTAAGTTTCATGATATGGAATATTGTTTGGCCAAATGGTGCAACCACCGAGGAGAGATTTTGGATGTATACAGAGAGTGGATTAGCATGGTTGGAATATAGTTTGTACAACCATGAAAGAAAATAATTCATAGGGTGTTCGTTGGAATTTTATAGTTCCCAATTAATGCATAGTTTTATTAACCATTCAACCTAACCGTACACCATTTTAAAAAGTTTATAAAATTGTGAATCTCAATTAGATAACACCATTAATGTATTTTCCCACTAATTCAACCATCACATTGTTTATAATTCATTTTAATGATTAAGAGTTCCTTCCTCATGATCTAGGGGAAATTATTTGGCAATATTATGTGCATTGGAAGGATGGATTCCATGGTATCTGCTCATCCTTGACGGGTTTTCATTGTTTTCTTATTATCCATTTCTTTGATTCAAGAATCTAGTCTTTTGGGGGTATATTCAAGTTATTTAATACAATTATAGAATATGTATGACTATTTTTTAAGGGGAACATGATCTTAAGATGTTAAAAGAAGTTTCAATACATTTTTTTTTAATAATTTATACCAATTATCATTTTCCTATAAGCTCTGAGGTATGTGGATTTATTATCATCTCAAATTAGTTATAAATATGAGGAATGATATCAAATTGTTTGTACTTATTGAATTGAATTTTGAAATTGCTGTAAAATTCTAAATTGAATCCAATTTATTGTTTTTTGTAAAATTGTATAAATTGGTATGGTTATAGAAAATGAAATTGTTTCACAATTTTATAATGATGATTTTAAAACTATGTTTTAGTTTTGATGCATTAAATATTAGTTATATATTTTTTTAATAAAATAAATGTTTTATTGGAATGGATTATCATGATTTTCTAGGGGTTTTAGAATACATTTTTTGGCATCTATCCATGTCTATTTGGGATGGATATGGGTGTGAAGTTCCCCCAGAAAAAATTGGAACAGATACGGGTGTGAAGATCCCACATTAAAATGGTTCAGTTAGTGATGTCATTGAAAAAGGATGACTCTCCACTAACAAGTATAAGGAGTTTTATTGTTGCATGCATGTGTGAATGTGTGGAAAATAACAAGTATATAAAAATATAATTTTAGAAATGGTTATAAAGAAATATTTTCATTCTTTCTGTAGAATTTTTTGGTTAAGAAAATGGTTTGAATTTTATAAAAATATTATATATTTTTTAACAATTTTATATAAATTTGTTAACTTTTTTTATCCTAGTGACATGACTAGGGAAGTCATTAGGGAAATTATACTATGTTTTATAATCACACCCTACATGAAATTTATTGTGTGTTTGAAGATATCATATCTCTGGACAGTGGTAAAGGAAATGTTAATCATTTATTTAGAGGTGCATCCTGATTCATTGGGTATGACAAGTGGTGTTTGAGTAGGGTGAAGGTTGGATGGTGTATAGTTTTTTCCTTTTCTATCTTTCATTTATTAGTTTTAGCCTCTAATTTTTAGGTAAATATAGTTATTTTGGTTTACTTCTATGGAGTTTTATTATTGTTTTTTCATGCATTATATAATTTTTTTTTGGTTATGAATTTCCTTGTTTAGATTGATTTATTTTAAAAGGGAAAATTAGACTCACTAGTTTTTGTACCCCTTGGCATTTATCACAAACATTCTGTGTATTGGGTATTTCACCTAAGTCAAAGTGATTTCTAAGCCTCTTCCCATTAAAATGGGGAGCAAAAAGATATTACTGAAGTTAGGGGATGTTCAAAATGTTAATAGTTACCTGGTTATATTATTCATTTTATAGGAGAAACTAATCGATGTAGGTCATTGGTTATGAATACCATAGGGGTATAAGAACTTGGTACTATAGAAAGTGATACATTTAAGATTATTTTTAAGGTGAAATATTTCCATAATGAAATTTTCCTTAGAATAGGGAAATATTCATACAATTAAGGTAAAAATATGAGGATTTAGTATGTAAAACCCTGAGATTTTAAAATACAACTACCTTTAAATAATGTAATGCATTCAATAGATTTCTCATCAAGAAAACATAAACTAAAATAAAACTGTAACATTTTTAGATCATTAAAAACTAGATATTTAATTAGTAGTAACAAGTTGGAGTTTAGAATTTATAAAATAATTAATTAATGAAAATTAATAAGTACATTTAATACCAATAAATATCAATTGATATATATATATATAATAATGTGATAGTTTTATGCTTAGAAATGTAATCTTATAGACAATACTTTTTTAAATATATAATTTTTTTTAAAAACATTTTAATTATTATGATAAAATATGTTTCAAACTATTAATTTGTGAATATGAATTTATTTATTAATTTATTGGTAATATTAATAAAAATGGTTAATATTCGAAAAATCTATTTTCCTATAAAAAAAATATTTCATTATATTTTATATTTTTATTTAAAAGATTAATTTATAATTTTAGAATATGAATTTGATAAAATGACAATATTTTTTTATTCATAATATTCCTATATTCATATGTTAAATTTTATATATTTTTCTAAAAGGATGAATTTTAGGAGAAAATTGAAAAATTTTATTTTTTTAGTAACATAACTTTTTTTGAAATTTATAATATATATGTATGAATTGAAAATACATGAATCCTTCTTATATTATAAAATATTTATTTTATAAGATAAATTATTGTTGAAATTTTATCTATTCTAATTAAACAACACTTATTTTATATTTTAGAACATAATTTATATTTTTTTTAAATTGTTTTTAATAAATTATACATTTGGAATATTAAAATTAATTTCATTGATGTTAGAAATATAATAAAATAAAATTTATTTAATATTTGTAATAATTATATAAAAATTATTAAATAAGGACCATTTTATTTCTTAGTCAAAAATAAAACTTATCTGAGGTTAAAACTATTTACCACGATAAAAGAAAAAAAGTATAATTAATAATTCAAAGGGGAAAAGTCTCCAGACATGATAAAAACAAGTATAAAACTGATTCGTTGAGGTGTAAATAAAACCTATATCTTTTCCTATCCATTATTTTTCTATTTTATGTTAAATTTATTTAAGATCAACTTCCCATTGAAGAAATGTTATGGGAATTTTCCAAAAATGTCACCTCTTTTCACATATAATAGGGGAACTACTCTCTTCTATTCACCTAAAACAAAAACCAAATATTTTTTGAAAAAATATATACAAAATGAATCTAAACATTCATATAATCCATAAAATTTTCTATTATCTTAATAAGGACCACCCCATCAACTTAACCCCCATTACAAGGGAGATAATTCGAGAAGTGAGGTATAACATTCTAACTGATCCTTTGTCATTTCTATTTTTTATCTGCACATATTATAAATATAGTTATATACCACCATACTAAAATAATAAAATTATTATAAATAATATATTGAAACGTTTTTATTATAATGGTAAAACCATTAACCTCCTAACCTTTTTCCCTTGTGAAATGTAAAACAGTCATTCTTGTGTTCAAATTATCACTTCCATAATGAAACTTGTTTCATTTTTATCACCGCATGAAAATTGTGGTCCTTGTATCGAATTTAATTTAAAATATTAATAGTTGTAAAAAATTTAATATTCTTAAATAAGAATCAATTTTACTCTTATATCATATTTTATAAATACTAAATCACCATAAATGAATACATGTAGACAACAACCACTAGGGAATAATGCCAAACTTTCACCATTACCATCAGTCATTTATAGATATAAGGGTAGTAATAATGGATAAATATTATTTTTATGATATAATTAAGTATTTAGATTGAATTTTTTTTGAACCTGTTAATAATATCATCTCAAAAATGATTAACGTTAATTCGTTCATTTAAAATGAGCATACTATGAGGAAAGTAATCCCTTATTTCTTAGTAATGAAAAACATATAAATTTTATTTTATTTATAATTATTTTATAAAATTATATATAACACTGTTAAATACTAAATCACATCATAATAATTATTTTATAATTATTTTTAAACTAAACCTCGTCATAATCATCGATTAATCATGGCTGGTTCATGTTCAGGTTGTTTTCACAACTTATTTATGCCAAACTATGAATTTATATCATGGATTATTAAGAGTAATTATTTACTAGTATAATATGATAGAAACATTAATATTGAGTTTTTTTCTATATTATGTTTATATCAACATTTAACTAATTAATTATGAAATCACCCTTCGATCATTAAGAATCATCGATATGTACTTGTTGATGATTTTAACCCCATAGATGATAACAAAAAATCCATGAAATGAAATTATAGTTTCATATAAAATCATGGAATACCTATTATTGTATTTTAGATAATCAAATTTTGATGTAGTTTTTTGAAATAATAGACACCAACGCTATGTTTATGAAACTAGTTCAAAGCAATAAATATTACTCAAACTGATCATTAAATGTTGGTAAAAACTACATAATATATATGTATATATTTCTTAATGAATTTATGTATAAACTGTTATAGTCGTGAATAGTTTTACTTATTATATATTCAATGAAGTTAATTTTATTATTTATGATATTTAGTTTAAGTGTATAATGAATATGGTCCTTTGTAAGGGTTTTCATCTAAAGTTCCACTATTTTATAAATGTTTGATATTATGAATCAAATTAGATTTATGTGGTGTTTATACTGTATATTTTGGATATCATTTATGGATTTTGTTTAATCATGTTATTTTACATTAAACTAAAATACCACTGTTTGAATGGTTTTTTAAATGTCACTTATGCCAAAAGGGTTATATATCTTAAAAATTTATTGTTGGAGACATTTTTATGTTATGAACCATGTTTTCCTTTGAAATTTTTTTCTCTACACACAAATTTATGTTCTTTATTTATTTTTTTATTAATGGTAAGTACTGACAAAAACAAGTTACTTTTATTTAAATGGATTTCTAAAAGTGTTTAGCCAAGTTGTTGGGATTTTGAGTAACTAAATTTTTATTCGTTAGGTAATGACAGTATCTCTTAGATTTATTTCATATAATTGGGTCTCATTATACCATTCAACTATATTATGTGTAATTTTATTAATTCAAATTTATACTATATAATAACCCTTGTTGAAATATTTCTTACATCAAAAATTTTATTGCTAATAAGGTCAATTGATAACTGAAGTCTATTTTGTATGCGTTATATTGTTTTATTATTAACATATTTATTCTATGTCTTGGATCATCTACCATAATATTTTTATATATTACAATTTCTATTCCTCTAACTAGATATAAAATAATTTATTAGAAATGAATTTATTCATAAACTTCTTATAATGTGAAATTTGAATAGAGGTATTTTGTAAAGAATAAAATGTTAATTTTTTTAATTTCATATGTTTTATCTTTCTATCTTTAGTACTCCAAGAAATAAATTTTATCATTTAAAGGATCCATTATAAAATATTTCCTTTTAATGTAATGTTTTTTAAAATCTCCCTTGTCATCTTTTCAAAATCTACCATTGAATGAAACATAAAAATATGCATTTTAAGTCATCATAAAAAATGTGTTTTAAAAGTTCATTTAAGTTTTCTCTTCATTTTACATTATCATTTTGAAAATTATTTATGCTAATGGGTTTATGTTTTCTAATTTATATTCTAATATATATATATATATATATATATATATATTATTTGTGGGATTAAAATCTTGGTATCAAACAATTTGATTCTTGATTCATTATTTTTTGATGTCATTCAACGAATTCATTTTCCAAGTTTATTTTTTATTTATATCAACACCCTTCTATGTTATCTAAATTTTACTTGGGGTATGATCTTTTGAAACTAATAACCTTATTTCTTTAGATAAGTTATGGTATGGTTTTTGTAGAAATGACCTAACAGTATACTTGTTACCTTATATGGTAAAAGCGTCTCATGTTAAAATATTATGATTTGAATATTTTCACATAGAACTGATGTTTATTTATTAGTTCATAATGTATTAAAAAATATTTTTTATTATAAAAATTACCACAATTTTATAATTTTTTTCAATTTTGTATTTTACATTATATATTCATTCTTGTTTTTATCTAGCTATAGGTTGTTTTGGGAATGGTATAAAATGAGTTTTTGAATAATTTAGTGAATGAGTTAAAAATAATAATGTGATGTTTGTGGAACATAATTATTTAAAACCTTAAGGCATAAATGAGTTTTATGAGGTAGAAAAACATGGTTTTGGTGTAAAAATATCACCATATTAGTATAATTCCATGGGAAAATGCTGTAAAATATTTTTTTGATTTCTAACATTTTTCATTCCATAAGTATATGATCTATATTATAGATATCCATGTTTTCATTTATTTTCACAAATATATCTTGCTATTATTTTTAGTTTAATTTTTAATTATTCAGAGTTATTATTCATAACATATTATACATATCATTCTTATGTTTTTTACAGATTCAGTTATATGCTTCCCTAAGTTAGAATTTTATATCACCAATTTATTATTCTGAACTTTCATTAAATATGATGAAAATTAGGGTACAAGACTTATTTAAAAGGATAAAACTTATGAGAAATTTTTTGGGAGAGTTTATAGACACATTATAGAAAAATTAGTTTCATATAAATTGGGAAAAATCTTTGTTTGATAAAAATAAAATTGTAATTTTTAGTTTGTTTTTTTATAATTATCTAAATGTATAAATGTAAAACGTAAGGGGAATATATATAATGAAAAATTCTATTTTTGTTATGTAATTTTAATATGGTTATGTGTGGGAATCTATAGTTTAAATTCAATTTATTATTTAATATATATGTTTATGGCACTAGTTCCAGGAGTTGTGGTTTAGGGAATCATTGTTTTTATTAGAGTAGGGTTTATATAACTTTTTATTTTATAGTGTTAATTTAAGATAATTTAATGGTTGATATGATATTGTTGTTCTCAATTTAAATGGTATATATAACACTTGGGTAGAGTATATTACATATTTTTATAATAATAGTGAACATTTTATTTATGAATTATGATAAGATAATTTTTTTTGAAAACCCTAGGGATACGTTTAATCAATAATACTATGAATCTAACTACATCAAAAAGTTTTCTTAAACTGTAGATCATGAAGTTATCATATAATTTACATATCTGTCTAGATAAAACCTATGGATATTGGATCATGCATAAATATACCTACTGATAATACCCCCGAAAATGGTATATATGGGTACCAAATCAATCATCACGTAATGAAAATTAAATATGCTTACTATACACTTGGTTTGAAAATTGAGGGGATAAACTACAGTTTATTTAAATTTCCTATAATGAACCATTTTTTATTATTTGAGTATGATTTTAACTAATTAGGTTTTATAACTTAACAAAAAAATAAAATAGGATAAATAAGTATTGGAAAAATAGAGCCACAAGTTGACCGAATGTATCATATTTCAAAGAATGCAAGTATCATTATGGAATACATCAACAGATTTATGTTTTCATATTATTATTCTTTATATCATAATAATAATTTTTTTAGTATTTTTTTGAAACATTATCATAAAAATTACATCGAGGAGGTTATGTTTCCAAAAACCACTAATCATCTAAAGTGAATAATGCATTATAGTAAAATGATTAGGAATTTTAGTGTATTCCCATTATGATAAAAAAATTATGTTTCTTGTTATTCCCCATTGTAGATAGATTTAAATTTTTTAAGAACTAAAATATTTAAATGCTTAGCTAATTTTATTAGTGACTGATATATATTAGTGGTAATCTGGTAAATTAAAAAATTTATGAAAATTATGAGAAAATTGTAAGGTTTTTATTCTATAGTCATTATTTAATTGGTTGTAAACATATATTAAATAGTCTTAATAATCCTGAAAGTTTATTTTATGATGTGTTTATATTAATGGTGATAAATATTCAAGAACTCTTGATTGGGGGATGATGAACTCTACGTATTATAACATGATTGATGTTGAGGTAAGGAAGAGTTCATCTACTTTTAGAAAATTAATATTGATTTTATTGATATCCATGGAATACATTATTTATTCAATAAAAATGGGATCCATGATATATTTGGTGTATTTTATCACATTTGTGATATTATGATATAAATCAAATAGTTTATAACTTTATGAAATATTTATTAACACATTTAATGGTTAAATATATATTCAATGTTTGGATAATGTCTCATTAGATTATATATATACTTTTGTATATCATATTACAATAGATTAATGTTGTTTTCAGAAATATAAGTAACTTAATCTATCCAAAGATAGTATAGAAGGTTTCATATAATAATTTTTATCTAAAATGATAAATATGATAACAAACCCTCACTTAATTTCACAATTAATTGATTATTAAAATAAAAAATAAATAATATATTTGGTGGGATGGGGGTGGAATTTCATGGATCACTATATGATTTTAACATGTGATTACCTTTAAATAAGTCATAGTATTCAATAACTTTCTCCACAAGAAACATCAATCAAAAACAATATAGTGATATTTTCAGATTATTAAAACCTGTATATTTAATTAGTGGTAATGAATAAGAGTAAACTATTTATATAATTTTTATAGAAAGATAAATAATGGATAATTTTAATACAATTTATATTAAATTAATATTAATGAACAAACCATATGGTTATTTTATTCATAGAGATGTCTTTTATATAAATTTCCATTTTTTATGATATATATTTTTATATTAATAACCATATGATTAAGGATAATAAAGTATATTGATATTAAGGATTTTTTAACACTAATTAAATTTATAAATGACATAAAATGTGAATGAGAATGGTTAATAATGTAAAAGATATTTTCTATTAAAAAAATTTTTATTTATACTTCATCATTTTATTTAAATGATTATTTTAAAAATTAAATATTTTAATTAGAAAAAATGGGGAAAAAATTGATTCATCGTAGTAATATTTTCTAGAGATGAATTTATGGAATTTTTTTAAATCTATTGATTTGAAGGTGAATATTGCAAAATGATATTTTCACAAATAAAAATATTTTTGTGATATAATTATTACATATGTATAAATTTTAAATTGATATAACCTTTTCTAAATTTAAAATATCTTCCTTATAAGTGAATTTAGAAACTTTAAAAGAATTTATCTTAATATATAAAACCATATTTTACATTTTATAACATAAGATATATATTTAATTTTTTTAATATATTATTCATTTAATATTTGAAAATTAAGTTTTATCACTTTTATAAATTTAATCAAATAAAATGAATTTGAAATTTTGAATCAATTATTCCCTTTAATGTAATAAATAACAATTTATATTTTATTCATAATGGTATGTAACCATTGGTAAAAACAAGTTACCAAAGAAAAATCTTAAATCCTAAATGTAATAATTAAATGGGTAAATAGATTCAAAATGGGGAAAAAATATATAGAATTTATTGGATCAGGTATGGGTCTACCATAAATTTTATTCAACACCTTATTTAAAAATTTTGGATCCTCTTTCATTGAGGATGATTACCCATTATAGATTTTTTCGATATTTATGAAAATGTATACCCTTTTCACTTATAAATGGGGCTCTCCTCTCCTCACACTAAAAACTACTTAGTTCTACAAAAATATTTCCCTAATATGTGAATAATATTCTAATAAACCTTCATGAGTTTTTAGTATTCTAAATATAAAATCAACAAAATCATGACTTCCATTTCAAAATTGATAATCCAAGATGTAGGATATAACTTTCTAATCAATCCATTCTCATTTCTATTTCATTATGTTTAATTGTTATTCCTCAACTTAAATTACAACATAATAAAATTATTAACATTATTTAAATTATTATATTGATATTTTATCATAATTATTGTAAAATAATTAACGTACTTTCCTCTTAGCCTTAAGATATACATCATCATCATTTGTTCATTGTGTAGACTAATGAATCCATAATGCAACATGCTTGCTTCTATACCACCTTACAGTACTAAAAGTTAAATAAATATATATGTGTAATATTTATGCTTTAATATTTAATTTGAAATAATAGACCACAATAATCTTTTAAACTCCCAAGTTTTTCTAGATTTTAAAATCTGAGAAGTAATTTGATTTTATTTCTTTTGGGTGATAATGAGGGGAAAAATAAGAATTTTTCTATATTATATGATCATTGAAAAATTTTATGACCACTCTATTGGTATTGATATAAGGTTTTAAACCTATTTCAGTAGTAAATTGGATTGTAGTGCAGTTAAAATAATTGAGTATTATTGAATATATAAATAATTAAATATTAAATTAAATTTTATGGTTAAGGGGGATATATATTTTTAATGGATAATTAGATAAATATTATGAATCAATAGTTGAGCCTTGAATTAGGGATTTTCTAAGGTGATTTATAAGACCTCTTCACATTTACATAATCGAAACATGAATAAGTGGGAATTTAATTAATTAATTAATTAATTAATTAAATTAATAAGAACACCACACACTCATTTTTGCTTCGTTCACATGGATACATAGTGTTTCAACCTTACATGTTATAGTCATACTACGTGTTATTGGCGAAGGAGATTCCACCAGACATCATCCTTGATGAGGATCGAGACTAGATCAAGGTGAAATGGCTCTCAGGAATATATCTGGACATGATGATTCAGCATTTTGTCTATGAAGTATAATAACTTTTTATTTTTAATACCTCATCCACATAGATACTATTTTTAAAAAAAAATTGAAAAAATATTTCATTCTACTATAGAAACCAAGGGGATCTATATATGTTTAATTAAGAAAAAACAGGGGTTCAGGAGGGTTTTAGGGGTTTTCTATTCAGAAATCTCAATCAAACAACATGTGGTTTTAATAATTCATTCCATGTGTTCATCCAATATTGGGTAGTTGTAATTTTTCTAAGTACATGCCATGAATATATTGTATGCACCAAGTACTTTTACATGGAAATACAACTTGGTGAAATGGAAGACATATTTTAAATAAATTATGGTAGAGTACATGATGTATATGAAGTTTAGTGGGACATGGCCATGTGGAAGAGTAAAGGGGATGAATCCCCATGTTTTTAACTCCCCAAAACATTAATGTTAGAACATTTTCTTTGATAGTGTGTATGACATGCAACACCCAGATCGTAATATAATATAATATCTTGATAATTTAAAATATGATTAATATTTTAATTATGTTTAATATATTTCAATTCAAACAACATTGAGTTAGCTTTCGTCACTCAAAACTATGAGTATCTTGAATACATAGTTTTACTGACCCAAAATATATCAACAAAATATTATAATTTATTATAATAAGATATTAACTAGCCATTAAATTAGAGTTTATGATTAGTATTAAATATCATTTGATAATACATGGAATATGAAAAAAATAAAATGAATTCATTGGTTACTAATTAATTATAAATGAATATAGAAACTAATTGAATATAAGGGGAATGTTTTTACAGAAAACTATTTTTATACACGGACAACTGTTTTATCAAGATAAATTAAATTAATAAAAATTGGGGAGTAATATTAATGAAATATATATATATATATATTCAATTATTTTTTTAAAATTCATTCCATATATACTGTTTTGATCAGAGAAGATAAAACCCCATATTTTAAAAAAAATCAATATTTTTCTAATGACACATTTACCACCTTTTAATTCAAAACCTATATTAAATCAAATTATGAAACTTTTATAAATTTAATATTTCAAAATTAATTATTTTCTGGATATATAAATATAAAAATTATGTTATAGATATTTTTTGGGATTTTTCTATGAAGTATCATTTTTTATGAATAGTGAAAATACTAAACTATAATTTAAAACTAATTTTTCATCAATTTTTTATATGGTAAAATTATTTATTTACTTTTTTAGTGTTCATTTATAAAAATTTAACATAAATTAATACATTTTATCAAATTGAAATCAGCTTCACCTTGAAATTAAATATAAAAACATATCAAAATTTTGAAAATTTTACATTAAAAACATTCTTTGTCGTGCCGTCTACGAGATAAAATTTAAATTAATTTTTGACACTTTTGTGTTTGGAATTTGAATAAATGGATTATATATTTGGAAAATAATATTTTATAATTTATATTAAGGTGAATTTTTTTGGGATAAAAATATTTGTGGAAGTGATGAAAATTTTTTATAGTGATTAAGAGGAAAACTAGCTTACCAATGAAATCAACCTTAAACTTCTTAGCCAAAATAACATAGGAACATGTCCAAAATCCATTTTATGGTCATATTTTGACCCTATAATCCCTTTTATTTATTATTTTTCAATATTGGCGCCACGTTTCATAGAAACCACATGGGTGGAATTCCCTTTTATAAAATTTACAAGAATACAACTCCTCCATCACTATAATAGGAAACTCATCCCTCCCACTTACTCACACCACTCATACCACATCAGATATACTATTATCTACCCAAATAGTTTATAAAAATTCCTCCCCTCATCTTATAATCCTACTATTTGGTATAAATGAATCTAATGAACCCCTTTGGTACAAACTAACAAGGGTTATACTAAAAGTGGTAACATCCTTCTTCAAACTCTTTTGTATTATTTTCTATCTTCACACCCTGAAATCTTGTTATTACATTATTATATTAGAAAAAATGTATAATAAATATACTCATATGTTTTAATTCTATGTTTTAGACCCACACTTACACACGCATCCATCTAAGGGGCAATGAAGTTACCGTTTATGTGTATGGAGAACTACCACCTCACAAGATGATTTTGTTTGTTTGTTTCCTTTACCACCTCTCATGGTTGGTAATTATGATTAAAAATAAAATTATAAATGATATATAAGATATTTATATTTTTTATTTTTTATTTATTAATTTTCATGTAACACATTCCCCTATTGTTTTTTTAAATATGATATAATCATTAGTGGATTTGTGGACCATCACCCCCTCGAAGAATGTGATTCATTCACACTATAAATGAAACATATAAAGGATTTACTTATTAAAAATATGTTAAAAATCTGAAATAAATATAAGAAGTTAATTTTTAAATACATATTTCTCTTTTAATTTTCATTCTTTTATATGACTAAGAAATAAAAGTAGTGTTCATGCATACGTACAACCTACCGTCTCTATGAACTTTGCATTTCAATTTCAATAACCATATATTATGGATTATAATAACTATATATATAATTAATATCTATGATAATTATATCATTGTTTAAAATCATGGGAAGATTAAATCATCAATTATTTAATATGATTAACAAGTAACAAGCCCAAACAAACTTGAAGAACAAGGAAATTAACTTCTGAAATAGTAAAAATAAAGAATATTAATTGAAAAATGAGTAATAATATATTATAAGAAGAAAATAAATGTAACAATAAATATTAATATGGTTTATAAATATATTAATATCACGGTTAAAACAATTACACGTGAATTTAAAGGATGTTTACCATAAAGGAAACACAATGTAAGGGATTCTTTTCACACATTTCCTTCCATTATGTATACACCATTAAGAACACTTACTTATTATGTGTGGGGTAATAACAATCCATTATAATATAAAATATCCTGAGTTATTTTATATTCGTGGTATTTAATTGATTTATATGATGATTTTTAGTTTTTTGTCTTTCATTTCAAATGTTACCATTTAATAATGGAATTCATCAAAATTTCCATTCGTTGAGACATATTTTATTATTTTAAACCTAATTTATTACATATGGTGTGTGTGATTACAATTTTACATTTAATATAATTATTAATTCATTATTCATGATATGATACATTTAAAATTGTATTATTTCATTAATTTCAATTTTAAATAATCGTAACCAAGTGGATAATAATTTCCTAACCCTATTTCCTTTCTCAGGGTTATATTACTTCCTCATTTTAGTTAATATTAGATGATTATGTTTGTAATAAATTTTTAATAAATAATTTTGTATTTCAACTTTTTATATGAGTATTATAATTGTACACAAAGAATCTCCACATTTATTTATTCTCACATCAATGTTATATATTTTTCAGGGGTATACATAAAAATATCATTTTGTTTGGGATTTTATACTCTTGAATTTACATCAGAGAAAAATATTGGATAATTTTTTAATAAATCAAATTAATTCTTTTATTATGGTTATTAATTAACATTTCCATATTTTAGTTTCATTTTTAAAACTTCCATACTCAAAAGGTTTTAGATACAATTTTTAAGAAACCCAGACTACATTTCTCTCTTAAGTGAGAGAACCTATTTTCTTCTAAAACCCATATTTTACTAAAAAAATTTCAAATTATTTTTATGCATTGAAAAAAATTTAATAAATAAATATTTAAAAAAATTTCATTTAATAAATTTTTCAAAGGAATATAATTTCCTCCTTTTGAAGAATACATTTTTCTAAGCATTTTACTATGGAAGATGAGTGTTCTTATTTACCTTGTACGACATATATTTATTTACTTGTCATCATTTCTTTGATGCTTCCATTGAAATTTTAAAAAGTTAATTTCTAAATAATTTTTTGAGAAGATATTTTCCAAGAAACGTAATTTCAAAATGTTTTTATAAATTAAAAGGATATTTTCCTCAATAATGAATTAAAAGATATTTTTAATTTTCTTTTTATTCACCAAGGATCATAAACCATTATTATTAGTTTAATTGTGATTTTTTATACCAACAATATTATTTATTCGGATTGTTAATGTTTTATTTGAACAGGGATAATATTTGCTTTCTTAATTCCTTTGTTAGTCCCCTTAAAATAATAAATATATGGTGATCATTGAACATTTAATTTTCCTAATTATCCATATCATTTGTCATGTATATGCTCATTTATTAAACATTATATGATATTTTATATGGTCTTTAATTTGAATTTTATTTGATTATTTTTGGAAATATTGATAAATATGTATCTTCTACTCCATAATTAAATATGATAAGGCGCATTTTTAAATATATTATTTGATATATAAGGATTGATTTGGATATGTATAATACAGGTAGGGCCTAGTTATAGATAGCCCCTCTATGCATCTATGGTCTCATTGGACATATTAGGTGGCCAACCTAATCTAATGGGGTTATCAACCCTATTTTTACAAACATTATTGTGAAAGGTATTTATAGTAAACGTACCATATACATGTAATAATGGTATCCAATAATTAATAATTTCCTCAATGTAGACTTAGTTTTTATTTATCCATGATTTTTTGACATATCTATGGATGCATTATATTATAAATATATTGATTAGATGTATTTCAATTTCATACCATTCCATATTGATTATGACTTATCTAGTCATTTTAATATCATGCATTCAATTATTTACATTTACATATTATTTATACACTTCCTTCTAAGTTTATTGATTAGATGGAATGTTTTTCTAATTATGTACCATTCCATATTTACTATTATCATTGATTCAAAATTTCATTCACTATAATTTATCCTTGTTATTCATTTTAGCTCAATCAGACTTTTTTCCATTCCCAGTGTATTTTTGAATCATTCGAAAAAATATACGAAAATATATACTAAATAGAATAGGGTTATTATCTGAGTAAGAAAAAAAAATGTTGTAACTAGTGTATCCATTTGTTAAAAAATACACATGTATGTATCTGGTTTACCATTAAAACTAAACTATCAAATCCTTATAGAATTTATTCTTTGTAATCATGCTAATGAAATGGTATTACACACTGAATCTGGGAATTTGGGGGCAATTTATTAAAGTTCTTATCAAAGAAAGTTTAGTAAAAACATTGATAATAAGAATTAGAAAAACATTGATTAGATAAAATATACCTAAGGAAGTCATTTAGGAAAATTATAGGAGAATATCCTAGAATTGTAGTAATTGAGTTATTGTTTGGGTATTACTAAAAATACATCCTAATATGGACGCTATAAGTGGATGTGGTTATGGAAAAAATTTACCTAGGGGTAACAACTCTGACAGGGTGCATCAGACATGACACAACATTACCTAGTATAGAAAAATGGGCCTTGCTATGAAAATGGTTTTACACACCTAAGAGAGTTCTTATGAAAAGTAACATTTTAATTTAAAACCATTATGAAGGATTCAACTAGATAATGAAAATGGATTAACTAGGTTAAACCTAAGGTGTTATGTATTGAAAAAATATGTCTCAAGATTTGTACATCCTAAAAATAATGATATAGTTTTACCAATATGATAATTTAAGATCACACAATGGTTTTTTGTTTTTGTAAATTCCCCCTTTTAAACAAAAAATTCTAAAACAAGGGAGGACCTATATTGAAATAAAACTATAAGTATTTACAAATTAAGGTGGTATTTCAAACATTTTTGAAAATGATATTTATTGATTAACAATTTTTGAGAATTTCCATCATATTTTTTTTGAAATTATAATGATATTATTTTGGAAAAGGAAAACCAATATTCTGGATGACAACCCGTCAAATTCAGCAAGGACAGGAGGCATAAACCAATGACTGAAATCCAAAAAGGGGTACCTACTGACCACTGACCTATATAATATCTTGGTTAATATGTTATTGAAATTTGTTAAAAAATACGACGAATAAATATTATAGATGAACAAATAGTGTTACTTTTTAAGTCTATAGACTAATGTATTCGCCATATTGGATTTGGAGAATAGTTAAGGAATAATTTTATGTCATGAAACATTTTATGGGCCTTAGGATCCATTAAACATGTATTTTAGTGCACTAGGAATAAATTTATGTTTTGGATATTCATTTCCTGATGTAATGGATGAATTATAATTTAGAAAAAAAATAATGTAATTGTTTATATAAAATTTAAATGTTTTATGTTTATATATTTCCATATATTATAAATTTGTAAATTAATTACTCAATTTTAGGAAAATCATCAATAAATTTTTTCCGGATACCTAATTTTTTGTTGAAATGATGTTCTTTTGAATCATCACTAATTTATATATTTTAATCCCACACTATTCCATTGATCAATATTTTTTTATTGATGACCTTAATGACTCTATTTAAATATTTAAACATATCTTCCATGTACAGATCTCTAATTTCCACTAATGTTCTCCTATTTAGAGACATAGTTATATGTTATTATATGTGACCATTGTACCTCCCATTCTCTCCCTTTTAGAGTATGTTTTTAGAACCCTTATAACAATGATGGATTTTATAATATGAAATATGAAATATCTTATTTCTAAGATCAATTTTAAATTTCTAGGATGCCATTTTCTATTGTTTGGAGAACGTAACACCATATAATTCTAAAGAAAAAACAATTTGTTCGATAAAGTGTATGGAATGAAACTCAAAGTGCATAAAGAATATAATATCTTGAGAAATTAGAATAAAATTTTATGTTTAAATACATTTAATGTCATTAAATTCACATAACACGAATTTATCTTAAGTCGAATGAAAAAATGAGTTCCTTTAATGTTTCACATCACTCCCAAGACTAATTTTTATTTAAAAACAATATATTAAGTAAACATTATAATTTTCAATAGTAATATATAACTTAGATGTTAAATTTTTTTCTTTTCATTTTTTATCTATCTTATGAAAATACATTCTTTATAAAAACATAAAACAAATTTATTGGTTAAAAATTAAATATAAATGAATATAAATACTAATTAATTAAAAAGAGAATGTTTTTATAGGAAAATATTTTCTTGTCAATATAGATTTTTATCCTTATAAAATAAATTAATAAAAACTAGTGAGTGATATTAATGAAATATATATCTATTTAATATTAAATAAAATATTTTTTACATTCATCCTATAGATTATATAGTCATAAGATAACAACACACCTAATATTTCAATTAAAAATCAATACATTTATAAAAGAACCTTTACATCCTTTTAACTGAGAACCTATATTAAATAAAATTTGAAACATTTATAAATTTTATAATTAAAAATAAATTTATTTTTTGATACATAACAACAAAAATTATGTTCGGGTTAATTTTTTAGTTTTCATAGAAGTATCATTTTTTATTAATAGTAAAAAATACTAAATTTTAATTCAAATATGATATTTCATTTGGTATATTAATAAGGATAAATTAAAATTAAAATTTCTTTTAAAATTATATTATATAATGTTTTCATAAACTAATAAAATTTAGGTCATTTGAATCAATTTCACTTGAAATTGAATATAAAAACACAAAAAAATTTGACCATTTTACCTTAAAAGCCCTCTTTAGCATCTCGTTTGTAGGATTGAATTTAAATTAATTTATGATAGTTCAATGATATGAATTCAGAGAAATAGAATAAATCATTGGAATTATAATAATTTATAATATCTAATAAGTTAAAATTCGTTTTTGATAAAAAAAAATATTATTAGAAGTGATGAAAATTAATTATATTGAGTAACAATAAAAATAGCGTAAAAATGGGCTAAAAAATAAACATATGGCCCAAAATGACCTATAATCTAGTGAAAAATCCATTTTAAAGACTTATTTATAACCTATACTCCATGGTTTTAAATATATTTCATTATTGGAGCCACTTTTCAAAGGTAAAATATTAATGGAATAAACTTTTGAAAAATTTACAAGAATATCACTCCTTATCCACTATAAAGATATACTCACCCCTCCCCATAATTAACATCTCTGAACACACTATTTATTGAAAAATATATAGATAAAATACCCTAAATATACCTACCATCATCCTAGAATCCTAAATTATCATAAAAATACTTCTAATGAAGCCCCTTGGTGAAAACCAAATAGGGTTACCCAAAGAAGAGATAAATTCCTTACTCAATATCATTTTTTTAATATCATTATCCAACCCCATAAATGTTATTATTACAAGAATATATAATAATAAAAATTTATAGATATTTTTTATAAATTTTTTATTATATGGATTCAACCTACAGTTAAACACATGTCCATTTAATGGGTAATGTACATAATATTAATGTGTACATTGAGCTATCGCCATAGAAAATGATGTCGTTAATTTTCTTTCAGAACCTATCATTGTTGAAAATTATGATGGACACACTTTTTATAAATGATATATATGATAATTAAATTTTTTTATTCTTATTTAATTTTTATATAACACATGCTAGTATGCTTTTCATTTTCTATAAATACGCTGACATCGTTTGTGGATGTGTGGACTACTGACCCCTTAAAGCGATGTGATTCATTCACACTACACATGGAATATATAAAGGATGGTTTTATTAAAACAATAAAACATATAATATATATATATAATAATGGAATTATAATATACATATGTTATTTGATTTCATTTCTTTTAATATGAAAAATAAATTAAAGTAACATTCTTTCATATGTACGGCCTACCGCCTCCATGATCGGTGCACTTAATTTCATATCACCCAATGTTATGAATTATCCAAATAACTATATATTTAAAAAAATTTATAATTAAATCATGGATTATATTGTAAATATTATTAAGTCATTATCTAATTACTCAAAACAACATGTAAAAAGTGAAAACATACTCGAAGTACTAGGAAATTAACACCTAAAATAGTGAAAATAATGAAATTTTAAAGAAAATAGGTAATAAGATATCATAATAAGATAATATATGAAATCATAAATGTTCATATTCATATAGAAATAAGTTACCAAAATGTATTAAACTATTATATATGAATTTATTTTATTCTCCCCAGAAAGGAAATGCATGGTATTAGATTATTATCTCACTTTTCATTTTGTGAGACATATTACATTAACACCACTTATTTCTTTTTGTGGTTTACATAATGAAAATATTGATATAGTATATCTATAATTATTTTATATTCATTTTATTTAAATGTTCCATTTAATTATTTTATCTTTTTGGTATTCTAATTCAAAAGATTCCAACTAATAATGATCTTCATCTCAATTTCCATTCATCGATAAATATTTTATTATTATTCACATAATTATTTATAAATGGTGTAGGCACTTCAAATTTGACATATAATACCCTGATTTATTCATTATTCATGATTTTATCAATTTAAAATTGAATTATTTCATCGAAGGGGATTTGAATTTAGATTTACTGTGTGGAAAATAATTTCAAATCCAAATTTCTTTTCTTTTTGTTATATTACATCCATATTGTCATTAATATTATAAGATTATGTGTGTACTAAATGTTTACTATATATTGTTTTATTTTCACTATTTCCTTTTTTATTCAAATTTCAAAACACATAATATAATTATTTTTTATTCAGACATCAACTTTATGATCTTTTTAGGGGTTTATAACACCATATCAATTTGTTTGTGATTATTTACACTCGAATTTCCATCAGAGGGAATTATTGAATCATTTTTAATAAATTCTTTAATTTTCTTCTCATAGGGTTATTATTTAATTTTCCATCTAACAATACAATTTTTTCACTCTTTATTACCCACAATTTTTTAGAAAATATTTTTAGGAAATCCCGAATTTAGTTCTCTTTTTAGTTGGAGAACCTACTTTTCCTAAAAAAATATTTCATAAAAATGTTTTAAAAATTGTTCTAAAAAATGTTTCAAAAAATGTTTTTAACATTTATAATTATATATTAAATAATGATTAATGATTTTTTTTTAAAATGTAGTAAAAAGAATATTATGGGCACCCTTAAGATAAGGAATTTTTCTAACCTTTTAACCATGAAAAAGGAACATTATTTTTTCCACATACGACTTCTTTTTTATTTACACAACATCATTTCCTTAAATCAACCTTTTCATGTATAAAATGTTAAATTTAAATTAAATTATTTAAAATGTGATATTCAATAAAAATTATTTTTAAAATGTTTTTAAAATTAAAATGATATTTTCCTCTATAATGTTTATAAATGATTTTTTATTTTATTTATATTTTTTAATGAAAACACTTTATACATACTTCACATATGTTAATTTGTGTTGATACCAGCTTTACTAATTATTTTGATGTCAATTGATCCAATTGATAATGTATATAAATCACTTCTTTGATTACTTTGTTAGCCCCTTTAAATATTTAATTTCATATGATTATTGAACATTGAATTTTCCCTGTTTATTCATATAATTTATCATGGATATGTTAATTGCATAAACTATATACAATTTTTCATTTGGTGTTTAATTTTAATGTAATTATTATTTATGGAAATAATGGTAAATCTATTTATTCTTATCTATATTGATATTTAATATGGTATATTGTTAAATTTATTTTTTGATATAATATGATTCATTTAGACATGTACAACATTGGTGGGGCCATAAAATAGATGGCCCGTCGATGCATCAGTAGTCTCTTGGAAACAATTAGTTGGCTTGACTAAACTAATGGGGTTTTCACCAAATATTTTATAAATTTTTTTATGAAATGTCTTGATGGAAAAGGTAACATATATATAGGAAACATGGTATAAGGACCTGACCTTAAAACATTACATAATCTGGAATTAAATGAATAATTCACATTGACGATATTTTCGGGTTTAGCGTTTTAGAAAATTAGGACATAACTATTACATATCAATGATTACAATGTAGAAACATATACTCAGTTTCCATTTTTTCACAAAATTAAAACTCTTGAAGAAAAGATTCATGTCTAGTTCCATGTTTTAGAAAGCATGGAATTTTCTTTGATCCCATCATTGACCCTATTCCACTTTATATCCTATGAAAAACTTTTCAAAAACATGGGATGAGCATAAAAAGCATAGTAAGGGACACACAAATAAGGAAAACATTAGATCATTAATATATACATAACATAATATTTTTAACATATCTCAAGAAATTATATGATTTGTGAAATAAACATAGATATCATAAGACCTAAAGGTAACTTGAGTCATTCAGAACATTCTTACGTTGGGATTAACCCTCATTGTTACGTTTGGAATACCCATCACACTATATTCCCTAAATCTCTTTGGAGAAACCTTAACGTTTAACTCCTTCACATTACCCAATTAATTAGATATCTATCTCGAGCTCACCCTCCCTTAGTTTATCATGGAACCACCCGACTTCATAAACAATGCCCAAGAACCTTAACATAATCGTATCACATAAAACATGCATAAAGAAAACATGACATTTCCATATTTCAATCACAAGATAACAATACAACACATAGATTTACTAAAAAGTTTATCCAAACCATTTTCAATGCCAAAATTAAAGAAAGGTAAAATATGGTATTTATTTTTCATTTAAAATCATTATGGCTTGTAGAGGAAGCAGAAACTGAAATAATGGTCACATTAGTGTTGAAGTCGTTGTTGCTACATACGTAATACAAATACATTCCTTTTGTCATTTAGTAAAACAATTCATGTAAAAAGATTACTTTTTAATGATATTAAAATTAAAAAGGGTATATTATACAACTAATAAAATAAGGTTGTATAAAAATTGAAGTATGCCTCAACGAAAGGAGATTGAGATGAAGTCCCTTATAAAGACAATATCCTTAGATTAAGGATAAATAAATTACATAACTATGTGTGAAAATATATATACACCCAATATAAGTGTATATTAAGTGTAAAAAAATCATAGCTCATCCAAACATGTTCATATCACGACCTAATCAAGAAGTAGAGGTTTAACCCAAAGAATTGAAATTGGGTTAAGATGTTCCCTTAAAAAAATTGACAGCCTAACATCATCACTTCAAATTTCTAAAAGTGAGTTAAAGATAGATAAAAAGGATATCTCATAAATTGGACATAAAATTTAAAGCAATAAGTATATATAAGAACATATCCCAACATAAAAATATGTAAATTAAAATACCTAATAGAAATAAGTCTTTTAAAAAGAGGAGGGTGAAAGGTTCCCTTACCGATTTTGGTAACATTCGAAACATACACCCCATGAAAGAAGGTTCACACAATGATGTTTTAAATACCCATAAATTAAATTATATTACACAAAGAATGCAATCATGGGTAGTAAATACCCCACAGAAAATGAAATAGTGGCAAATGTCGCATGAATATCACGGGAATAAAAAGTGAGATAAAAACCCCTTACCTCGTTGTAATCAATCGAGTCATATGAAAAAAAGATAATAAACACTAAATGGATCACACAATAACATTAATATAAATATATCCATTATAATATATATGAAATGGTAGTACAGAATACACCACATTCAACAAATAAGTGGCAAACAATGGAAATCTCACAGAATTAAAAGTGAGATAAAAAATCCCTTACCTCAACTCAGACTTGTCTTGTTCATTTCATTATATACCTGAATAATAACCTTAGGTAAATTTATAATTGATTAAGGAATTCCTTTAATTTTTATTATTCAATTCATACCACATATTATCATGTTATAAAAATTAGTTAATTATGTGAGTTCATATCATACGTTTTGTCGATGTTCGGTACATGGGTCAAAATTAACTTCTTTGAAAAGAATTTCCCATGTATTTATAAGTACATCATCTACAGAATTTTATTAATGATTTAAATATCATATATATCCATTATATATTCATTTCATACTATTCCATAACATTTGGAGATAAAAAATGAAATTCACCGTTCATGGAGACTGTAGGCCGTACGTACGCATGAATGCTACTTTCATTTTTTTGTCATATTAATGGACTTTAAAACTAAATTAGACATAGATATATTATAATTACAGTATAATATATATGTTATATAGATAAAATAATTTCATTAGTTACATTATTTATAAATTCCATGTTTGTCATGAACGAGTCACATCACTTGAGGGGGCGGTAGTCCACACTTTCTCATATGACATTATCGCATTTGCACAAAATGCAAAGAATAAAGTTATGTTTTAAATATAAAATAAAGAATAATATAGAGAAAATAAATATAATATATATCATATATAAATATATTTACATCATAATGGCCACCATGAAAGGTGTCAAAAGAATATTGAACAATCATCATTTCATGAGGCTATAATTCACCACCCACAGAAACAGTATGTTCTTTAACCATTAGATAAGGGTGTGTGTAAGTGTAGGTATAATACTTAACATAACTAAATTCAAGTATATTTAGGATACTGGTGTTATTATGCTATCAAATAATAAGAAGATAGTGGTGATTGAAGAAGGAAAATAATAGAAAGAAACTCGAGAGAAGACAGTACCTCTAAATCGGGTAACTATTTTTGATTTGAGCCAAAGGCTTCCTTGGAAATACTTATACCAAATGTGAGGCTTCTAAAAGTGAGAGTGGGATGTGGAGAGATTATATGATCAGAGTTTGGAAGAGCCAAGTGCTTGAGAGGTGTGGGTAAGGTGGTATAGGTGGGGGCCTCTTATAAGAGGGAAGAGGGTCACTTTTGGAAAGTCTTGAAATGTTAATTTATTATTAAATTATTTTCGGATTTTAAAGGTCCCACAATGATATATTTTGATGATAAGGTGATAAGGGTCCGAAATACACCCATCTAATAGGTTTTCAACAAGTTTATGTCTTATATTTTACCTTATTTTTCATTTTATTTAAATCGTAATTAATGAGGTAATCACCGCATCATCGTGGTTTCATAAATAATATTATTTATTTGAGGTCTAAAAATTATAAAAACATTAATTTGATGTAGGAAATATTTTTGGATTTCTAATAAATATTTATAGTCAGAATTATAACTTATATAACCCCATGTAAAAATTGTTTTATTAAAATAATACATGTTTGTGACATTTTTATTTTTACTTTAAATAAAAAGTTATTAATCACATTACCATACCCATGTGACTCCATGGAGTCCCAAAATTGACCCATATATTATATTGGTCGTCAATGACTCATCCAATTAGGTAAGGACAAGTGTAAAGGTGTTTTCATATTACTATAACATTATTTTTAACCTTAAATTACACTAATTACCTTTAATCGCAGTTAATAAAACTCAAAAGTTACTATTCACAAAAAATTATTTTCATCCCATTGAACCACATTTTACATACTAATGGAAAACATGTATGTCATATTTTTGAAATTCAATTTACAAAAGCAGTAAAATTTCATTTAGACGTAAAATCAGTTTTTTAACTCCACTTGGTGGTTTCACTATTCATCAAAAATTAATGTTTCTCAGAAAAAATACCAAACATTTACCCAAAGATATATTTGATATTATGAATTAAAAATTATTTATATTTTACAGAATTTAAATCACAAAAGTTTCATTAATTAATTTTATAATTAATTCCCGTTGTCAAAACAAATAGTGTGTTTTTAGGAAACATTGTCTATCAAAAGATTGACACTTGTTTATGTCCAATTTCAAAGTGAAATTATTTCCAATGACCACCATTGAATCTAATGGTAAAAATATATTCTAATTAAACTTTAAAAACAATTAATAAGATAATCTAACCATATAAATAAATTAGATTAATAGGAGGTTTTCAATTAAAATACAACATTTTGACTATTCATTAAAAAATGACCTTTATCAGAAAAATAACAAAAAATTTCAAGAAGTAAATTTTGATGTCCCGATTATAAAGAAGTATTTTATTTTGTGAAATATAACATATAAAAGTGACAAAAAGTAGATTTAAAAATATTTCTCCATCAAAAGGTGGTTAACCGACCTTTTAAATAATATTAGAATATTTATGATTAAAATTGGATTCATTCACATTTTAAACCTCTATCATTTATTAGATAAATGTAAAAATATTTAAAAAAAATATATAATCATTTTTTAGTTAGTTCTATTCATTCCCACTAGAAAAACGGCTAGGCATTAACTACTATTTAAAATAATATTATTATATTATTAGTGTGCAACGTAAGATTTCAAAGAAACTCGTTGTTGCAAATTGGGTATGCCATCGAGCATAGAATTCCCTTTAGAGTAATATTAATATTTTATTAAAAAATATTAAGAAATATGAAAATGTCATATTATTTATTTACGTGGGATGTTACATCCTTCCCCCTATTGGGAATTGCATCCACATAATTTAAACTTTGGGCTCAGAAACATCATGAAAGCCCCACATTAAAAAAATTAGTAAATTAAGATATCAATTTAAATGAAATAAATAAAAGTACAAAGGTCACCCGAGATAAAAGATACTAGGATTCCATGAAAACATGGATATGGAGGAGAAAACAACTGTCAATTTTTGATGGAGAGTGATAGAAAATATCTCTAGGAGAAAGTTAACCACCATAAAATCACAAACTTATGTTGGGTTAAACAGTATTTGATTCCCAAGTAGGAAAATTTAGCAGACAACGTTTTTGTTTTAAGTAACTTTTCATTGAGGAATTTATTTATGAGCTTAACTAAAACAAAAGGAAACATAATTAATTGTCATGTATACATTCATCTCTTACTATATTTCTTACAAAACTCATATTTTCTCCAAAAGATGAGTTTTTAGGATGACTTGGTCACATTAAGAGAACTATAATCATCTTAGTGTGAATCACCAAATTGACAAAAGATGAACTATATATTTCCCATGTCTTTAAACCTTAACCCAAATCAACATTGTTAGTACAAGATCAGATAATCCCCAAAAGGATAATCCTTTATAAAAAAAAATATTACTCTTAATCTCCAAAATTCAACAAAAAGAACCCAAGGTTAAAAAAAGACCATTAAATAAATAGATATCCTTAAAATTCGTCAAAGTAATCCAAACTAGGATTGAAACCCAAATCTTTGAATGATTTATTCATATAGTCTTCTATGGTAAATCATAAAATTTATCTCCAAATAACATCAGTTAATCTCTATGTATCATATTGAAAAGTAATTAACCTAATCACATATCCTCTATGATGGGTCAGTCATTTCCATAGATAACCAAAAATAAACTTATTCATGATTTATAAAATCATCTTACTGAAAGGAATTGGTCATACTAACTCGGGAATTTATACAGTCGAGTGTTAGGCGATAAATACCTGTTGCACTTTGGTTGTGGGTTCGATTCCCACATCTTCATTTGACGCGACGGGTTGTCACACGGTCTGCGTGTTGTCCTTTTTCAAATACTATATAATTTTATAACATTCCCAAAAAGAGTGAAATTCATCAAAAATAACCATAACCTATTTTAACCAAAAGGTTATCTAATAACTTTTGTTTTGCATCCCAAAATGTATTAACGGTAATTACCTCAAATTCAAGGATCATATAAACCCAAATAGTTCTTTTTAACTATATCCACAAAAGAAAAGATAATTATTCCTTGAATAAAATTTTTATATATCAAACATCAGGGTTATACATACTATAAAAAGTCTTCTAATATAATATCATCATCAAAAGAGCCTTAATACTTTTAAGAATTTCACTAGCCAAAAATCTACCATAACTCATGAATCCCTTATATGTTGACTTCTTAATAATTCAAAATTCTTCATGATCCATTAACCATACCTTTCCAAATACTACTTTCTTACAAACAAAGTCATGAATCATAAACTAAGATTGAATTATAGGAAAACATTTGTTTAAAAATAATCCATAACTCTCATTGGTCATTGTCAGTTTCTTCTTCCTAAATCAGAATGGAATTAGGTATTTGTAAATGAATATTTGTACGATCTTGGTGATCTCATTCCCAAAAATTCTTTATAGTACATGTGTTTGCATAATGACCATGTACACTACATTTAAAACATTCAATTGATCCCTCAGAAAGAATATCTTTCCCTTTCATAGAGTCAACTAGATGCATCCTTTTTACATGGTAGGTTCTTACTTTATGACCTTCATTTTCACATATATAGCATATTTATGTCGCTTTGAAACAATTTCATAGGTGTTTCTTTCCACATATTTGACACATAGGTTTTGAACACAGCTACCTTTATGATTATTACCTAAACTTACATAGGGATTTTCATCTTTCATATATGATGCCTTATAAAGATCACTATGGTTCAGGTGGTCAATCATGACTCCAGACTGTTAGTTGAGAATAACCACAAGAGTTCTCATTGCAGCTCCCATATCATTCAGTTTCTCATTCATAAAATAGTCACAGTTTTCTTTATATCTACTGTTACTTTGGTTCCTGCTATATCCATACATTTACTAAAACCAAAAAGGGCAGTGTGAGTATATTAGTAATATAATCATATAATATCTTATGAGGTGGGTAAATACTAAGATATAATTATTCATTCTATCTTAAAATCATTAACATTATAAAAATAAGTATAAAAATTTATAAAAATTTTAACAATTATGGTACTGTCACTTTTGCTTAAAGAATACCCTAACCTCTAAAGTTATCTAAACCTCCCTTTGATACAAACTATAAGGACCCAACATAAAAAAATTACATAATATTGTATTAAATGAATAATTAACATTGATAATCTTTTCGAGTTTAGAGTTTAAGAGATTTGGGACATAACTATTACATATCAATGATTACAAAGTAGACCCATCTACACAATTTCCATTTTTTTTCAAAAAATAACAACTGTTGAACAGAAAAGTCATGCCTACTTCCATGTTTTAGACCACATGACATTTGCATGATCCCATCCTTGACCTTATTCCACTTTATATCAAGTAAAAAACATTTCAAAAACATGGGATGAGCATAAAAATCTCATTAAGGGATACACAAAGAAAGAAAACATTAGATCATCAATATATACATAACATATGCCTTTTAACATATCCCATGAAATCATAATATTTGTGAAATAAACATACAAATCAAAAGACATAAAGGTAACATGAGACATTCATGACAATCTTATGTTGGGAGTAACACTCATGGTTATGTTTGGAATAACCATCACAGCATATTCCATAAATATCATCATAGAAACCTTAGTGGTTAACATCATCGCGTTACCAAATGAATTGGAGATCTATCTCGGGCTCACCTACCCTTAGTTTATCATAGAACCATCCGACGTCATAAACAATTCCCAAGAACCATAACATAATCGTATCACATAAAACATGCATAAAGAAAACATAACATTCCCATATTTCAATCACAAGATATAAATACAACACATTGATTTAATAAAAACATTATCCAAACAATTTTCAATACCAAAATTAATGAAAATAAAAACATGGTATTTATTTTTCATTTAAGATCATTATGGATTATAGAGGAACCCAAAACTAAAATAATGGTCACGATAGTGGGTAAGTCATTGTTTCCTCATACGTAAGACAGATACATTTTTTTTTGTCATTTAGTAAAACAATTCATGTAAAAAGTTTCCTTTTGAATGAAATTAATATTCAAAAGGGTTTATTATAAAACTAATAAAAGAAGGTCTTATATAAATTGAAGTATACCTCAATGAATGGAGATTGAGATGAAGTCCCTTACAAAGACGGTATCCTTAGATTAAGGATAAATCAATTACATAATTGTGTTTGAAAAATATAAATACACCCAATATAATTAGATATTATGTGAAAAATAATCAGAGGTCATCCACACAAATTTATAGTACGACATAATCAATAAGTATAGGTTTAACCCAAAGAATGGAAATTGGGTTAAGAAGTTCCCTTACATAAATTCGACAGCCTAAAGGCATCACTTTAAAATTCCGAAAATGAGATGACGAGAGATAAAAATTATATCTCATCACATGGAAATACAATTTACAGCAACAAGGATATATAATAACATATCCGGAAATAATATGATGTAAATTAAAAGAACTAACAGAAAGAAGTCTTTTAAAAAGTGGAGGGTGAAAGGTTCCCTTTCTGATTTGGGTATCATTCGAAACGTACACCCCATGAAAGAAGATCTATAAAATGAAGATGTAAATACCGATAAATTAAAGTATATTATACAATGATTACAATCATGGGCAGTACATACACCACACAAAAGGAAATAGTGGAAAATGTAGCATTAACCTCACGGGAATAAAAAGTGAGATAAATACCCCTTACCTCATTCTAATCAATCGAGTTGTATGAACAAAAGATAATAACCAAAAAATGGATCACCAAATACCATGAATATAAATATTACCATGATAATTTATATGAAATGATAGTACACAATACACCACATGCAACAAACATGTTGCAAACAATGGAAATCTCACAGAATTAAAATTGAGATAAGAAATACCTTACTTTAGTTCTGACTTATCTTGTTAATTTCTTTGTTTTCCTGAATAATAAACATAGGTCAATTTATAATTTCATTATGAATTACTTTAAATTTTATTATTCAATTCATATCACATATTATCAGTTTATAATAATTAGTTAATTAATTGAGTTCATATCATACGTTTTGTCGATGTTCGGTACATTAGTCAGAAACAAACTAGTTTGAAAATAATTTCCCATGTAGTTATATTTACATAATCTCCAGAATGTTATTAATGATTTAAATATCATATATATCCAGTATATATTTATTTTATACTATTCTATAACATTTGGAGATAAAAATGAAATGCACCGTTCTTGGAGACGGTAGGCCGTACGTACGCATTAATGCTACTTTCATTTTTGTCATAGTAATGGGATTTATTACTAAATTAGACATAGATATATTATAATTATAGTGTAAAATATATTTTATATAGATAAAATAAGTTAATTAATTACATTAATTTTAAATCCCCTGTTTGGCATGAATGAGTCAAATCACTTGAGGGGGCGGTTGTCCACACTTCCTCGTATGACATTATCACATTTGCACAACATGCAAAGCATAAAGGTATGTTTTAAATATAAAATACAGAGGAATATCGTGGAAATAAATATAATATATATCATATATAAATATAGTTCCATCACAATGGCCACCATGAATGTTGTTAAAAGAATATTGAACAATCCTCGTTTCGTGAGGCAGTAATTCACCACCCACAGAAACAATATGTTTTTTAACCATTAGACGGGGGTGTGTGTAAGTGTAGGTAGAATACTTATCATAAAAACAATATAGTATATTGAGGATACTGGTGTTTTTATGGTATAAAATAATAATAAGATAGTGGTGATTCAATAAGGAAAATAAAATAAAGAAACCCAAGGGAAGACATTACCTCTAAATTAGGTAACTATTTTTGATTTGAGCCAATGGCTTCCTTGGAAAGACTTCTTCCCAATTTGAGGCTTCTAAGAGTGATAGAGGGATTTGGATTGATAATATGAGTAGTTTTTGGATGAGACAAGGGCTTGAGAGGTGTGGGTAAGGGGGTAGAGGTTGGAGCCTTTTATAAGAGGGAGGAGGGTCACTTTTAGAAAGTCTTGAAATGTTACTTTATTATAAAATGATTTTCAGATTTTAAAGGTACCACAATGATATATTTTGAGGGTAAGGTGATAAGGGTTCTAAATTCACCCATACAATAGGTTTTTGACAAGTGTACTTATTATACATTGCCTTATCTTTTCATTTTATTTAAATTGTTCATTAATGAGGTAATCCCTGAATCATCATGGTGTCATAAATAATTTTATTTATATGATGTATAAAAATTATAAAAAATTACCACGATGTAGGAAATCATTTTATATTTCCAATTAATATTTATAGTCAAAGAGAGAACTTATATAACCCCATGTAATTATTTTTATAGTAAAACAATACATGTTTGTGACATTTTTATTTTTACATTAAATAAAAAGTTATTAATGTCATTATCATACCCATGTGGCTCCATGAGGTCCCCAAATTGAACCATGGATTGTATTGGTCGGGTATGACTCATAAAATAAGGGTAGGAATAGTGTAATGGTAATTTCATATTATTATAACATTATTTTTACCTTAAATTACACTAATTTCCTTTAATCACGGTTAATAAAACACAAAAGTTACTATACTCAAAAAAATTATTTTCATCCCATTAAACCACATTTTACTTACTAATTACAACCATGTATGTTGGATTTTCGAAATTCAATTTACAGAAGTGGTAAAATTTCATTTAAATGAATAATCAGTTTTTTAACTACCATTTGGTGGTGTCACTATTCATCAAAAATTGATGTTTTTCAGAAAAATACCAAATATTCACCATAATCTATATTTGATATTATGAATTCAAAAATTATGTCTATTTTAAAAAATTCAAATCATATTAGTTGCATTAATGAATTTTATAATTAATTCCCGTTGACAAAACAAATAGCGTGTTTTTAAGAAACAATATCTATCAAAATATTGACACTTGTTAATGTCCAATTTCAAAGTGAAATTAATTACAATGACCATAGTTGAATCAAATGGTAAAAATATATTCTAATTACACTTTAAAACAAATTAAAAATATAATCTGACAATATAAATAAATTAGATTAAAAGGAGGTTTTCAATTAAAATACAACATTTTTAACACTTCACTAAAAAAAATGAACTTCATCAGAAAAATCACAAAAATTTACAAAAAGTAAATTTTTATGTCTCGATTTTAAATAAGGATTTTATTTTGTCAAATATAACATATAAAAGTGACAAAAAGTTGATTTAAAAAGGGTTCTCCATTAAAAGGCGGATAATGGACATTTTAAAGAATATTAGAATATTTATGCATAAAATTAGATTCATTCGTATTTTAAGCCTCTATCATTTATTGGATAAATGTTAAAATATTTAATAAACATATGTAATCATTTTTTAGTTGGTTTTGTTCATTCCCACCATTACAATGGCAAGGCGTTAACTACCATTTAAAATAATATTATTATATCGTTAGTGTGCAATGTAAGATTTCAAAGAAACTCATTGTTGCGTATTGGGCATGCCATCGAACATAACATTCCCTTTAAAATAATATTAACATTTTATTCACAAATATTTATAAATATGAAAATGCCAAATTCTTAATTTACCTGGGATGTTTCACATGGTGTCCAATAATGAAGTATTCCCCTAATATAGACTAAATTTTTATTTATCCAAGATATTTTTTCTTTGAAATATCTTGGGATGCATTCTATTATAATTTTATTTATAAAATGGTATGTGATTCAGTTTCTTACCATTCCATATTAATTATGATTTATCTAGTTATTTGAATTGCATGTATTTAGTTGTTTTCCTTTCCATATTATTTACACATTTCCTTATCATTTTATTGATTAAATGGTATATGTCTTCAGTTATCTACCATTCCATATCGACTATTATCATTGATCCTTTATTTCTTCCATTGTACATTAACCTTATTGATCATTTGAGATAACCACTATTTTTGTCAATTTCCCTAGGTATCCATGATGTGTAGAAAGAATGGTATGCAAGGATATAATAAATGGAATAGATTTATTATCTAATAAAGAGAAAAATTATGTCCTAATTTGTGTATTAATTTGTAAAAAAGACTCATGTGTGAATCAAGTGTACTAAGACTAATAAACTTTTTTTCCCTTCAGGACTTGATTCCTTGTAAATCAATCTAATTTAATGGTAGTTGACATTGGTTCTGGGATTCTAGGTCTAGGTCAATACAATTTCTAAGGGACTTTGACACGTGGAAGAACCCATGTAGATCCCAGTAATACCCTGCCAGTGTGATAAAACATAGCCAGAGCCCATGTTTTTGATGAAATATTTAAGTACATGGTCTGGTAGGAGGATTTGGAGGTTATGTTGGGTACAATGGGTATATGCTGTATACTACGAAATTATTACCCTTTTGATGTTTTGGGGGATTTCTATACTATTGTTAGATATGGCCCTAGGAATATTTTTTTTGTTTTTCCATGCATTACATGATGGTGGAATGCTCAGTGAATTTTGAGGACATCTACGAACTAGTTTGTGGTGATTATATTTTGATAGAGAGGATTTACTCAAATAATTTAATTATGCTATATACTAATATTAAATCATGGGACAAGTGTAACACCCTAAGATTTTATGAAAAATATTCTCTTTAATTTCATTAATGTCTTGTGTTGTACGCTACACCAAGAGGAGCTGGCACAACACGCAACCTTGACATGCCTTTCATTAAACGCAATCACGACCTTCCTTGATAGCGTGTGCAGTACGCAATACCAAGTTTCACTAAAACAATGATATGCTATTAAAATATTATTAAAACTAGTCATTATGAATAGTAATAACCAAATTTTGAAATTTTTAAAATTTTATTTTTCAAAATGGACTTCATTTTTGGATTCGGAATGTCAAAATTAGCTTAGGGTGAAATTTTGGTACATTTCGGATAACTTTCATTTTCTAATGAATAGTGAAAATTAGTAAATATTAATTAAAAACAACCTTTTTAATCGAAATAATTAATAGTGATAAATTATTAATTTGAGTGGTTTTAAAGTATATTTAGAATATATTTTTATAATTTAATACAATATTGGTCATTGGATGTAATTCTACATTTAAACCAGACATAAACAAGTGTCAATCTTTTGATAGTTATTATCTCTTAAGAACACGCTATTTGTTTTGACGATGGGAATTAATTTTTAAATTAATTACTGAAACTGATATGTTTTGAATTTGGTAAAATAGACATCATTTTGGAGTTCATAATATCAAATATAGCTTAGGTCTATTTTTTGGTATTTTGCTGGAAATTTCATTTTTTGATGAATAGTGAAACCACTAAGTGGTAGTTAAAAAAATGAATTTTTCATAAAACATAATTTTACCACTTCTGTGAGTGGAATTTCAAAAATCCGAGAGACACGGTTGATGTTAGTGAGTAAAATGTGGTTCAATGAGATGAAAATAATTTTTAGTGAATAGTAACTTTTTACTTTTTTTTACCACGGTTAAAAGTAAATAGGGTAATTAAGGGTAAAAATGTTATTATTATTACCCTAACACATGTGCTAATTCTATTGGATAAGTGTAATTTGACCAAAAACAACCTTAGGAATAAAATATGATCATTTAGGCCCACTGGGATTAGATTAGGACATTTATTATTAATTTATTTAAAGAAGGGTTAAAATAGTTAAAATCAAAGTTTAATAAGTAAATCATTTTTAATATAGGGTCATAAAAAAGGTATATTCAATTGTAAATATTCATTAGAAAGATAATAATATTTCCTACATAATGATATTTTATTTAAAATTTTTAGACATTAAATAAATTAATTTATTTATGACACAATGATGATGCAGTAATTACCATAATAGTGAAAAATTAGAATAATTTATATTATAAATACCCAAATAAATATAATTTGAGACTTTTTATGAATTAAAATAATTTTATAGGTTAATAGTACATGTTAGTATTGATTTAAGTTACTTTTTTAGAACTAATAATTCTGTTATTATTTTCACAAAAATCAATTACTAAATAGTGTCAAAATTGACATAAAATAGTTTTTAAAACAAATATTATATTATTAATTGTTATTATATTCCTAAAAATCTAAAGTTCGGCCAAATTACTTATCTAAGGTTATATATATTAATAATAAACAACTTTTGGGTTCGTTTGGCTTGATATAGTAAGTTTATTAACCTTATAGTGTAAGAAAACAAGAAGACACGGTAAAAGTAAAATTATCTTACTTAAAGTTTAATATAAATGATAAGGTTATAATAGGAACCTAAACATGTCTAAATTCTATTGTATGAGAGTATTTCTACTCATACCCACCTTAGCTTCTAAATAAATCAATTTCGAGCTATTTAAAACCGAATTTGGCTTTATAATAAAATAATATATTTAGTTATTCCAAAGGTGCCCCTCTCCTCCCTTATAAAAGGGACCCCCTCCCTCTCTTCCTCACACAACTTTGAGCCTTCATGCTCGAAAAAACTCTTCCCAATTTTCTTCTCCACTTCCCTAGTAACATCCTAGAGGTTCTTGTCTTCCTCAAAGACCAATTTTAGTTTCCTAAGAGGAGGTCTCAAAGAGGCGCTTCAAAGAAGAGGTAATTTCTGTTAACGATTCTTTCACCTTTATTTCTTCTTCCACTTATTCTTATTAGGTTATTTCATTATTAAGTAATAAAATCAGTATCAATCATATACTGATATGTTATTATAAGTATGAAACAACCCTATTTCACCATCTATCCATCCTACGGAAAACGAAATCACTGCGCGTGCGTACGTACGGAATACCGTCTCCACGCCGTGGTGAAATCTATTTTCCACCACCACCATACGTGGATGGGTATAATGGTGTAAATAATAACTATATATGAATACTTTAAAGTGATATTGATTCTGAAATAGTATACATACACTCCAATATAGTTCCATGATCAAGAGAACGATATCATCGCTCGTGCGTACGTACGGACTACCGTCTCCATGACGCGATGAGATTCATTATCCACTTTAACCATTCATGAATGATTATAAAGTATATATAATAAGTAATCATGAAATATGTGACATAATAATGATACTGGATTTATGTATATATATATTTATGTCATCTACTTAATTCCATTCAACTCAATAAGGAAACGAAAACAACGTTCATGCGTACGTACGGCCTACCGTCTCTATGAACAGTGTATTTATTTCCATTTACTGATTTATTATATATATGTATATTCTGAATATATATTATATATAAATTATTTTTTATATTATGGAATTAAGTAATCATGATCTAAGTAATCATATGAAAAATTACAAGTCAAAACACGGACGAAAAATGAAACAATTTTACCCAAAACGCTCTTTAACATAGAATTTACAAAAGAACGGGTAATGTAAAGTCATAAGTGAACCCTATATGATATCATAACAATTAATATGATTCTTTAGTAAGTCAATAACATTATTTAAATCATTATACAGGAGGTTCCGAAACGTACGAAGCACATCGAACCTAATGTAAGGGATAATTTTGCAAATCTCATTTTTATCCGAGATTGCTTATTCGTAAGTATTTACTGGGGCTATTTCTATCATCCTTGTCCAGGTTTTATAAAAGTGTTTTCATGTATGTTTAAAGTCCTTTTTACCCATTTTTGACTTTTACTACATGGTATGTAAGGAATCTTTCTTTTGTTTACATTACGAGGTACTTTTGACTTTTCCGACAAAAGTACGAGGAGAATATTATTTTTAACTTATACGGCGTGAACAGATTTTTACGGTTTCATAACGCCTCATTTTCAAGAATCTTCCTCTATAAGATTGCATGATTATTTTCAAAAAAAACCATTTTCATTAAAATTTCATGGAATTTTGTGAAAAGAAAATGATTTTAAAGAAGAAAGGATATTTTCCTCAAGAATTCATTTCAAGTGTTTTGCCAAAACTATTTTCCATCTAAGATGACATTATTTCATATGTGTATGTTTCAAGTAATATGTCTATATGATTTAAATGGTTTCAATTATCTTATGATGAAATGATATCAAACTTTTATGGATTATGTTATGATGGCATGATGTTTAAGAATCCCATTTTATTACATGTGTTATGCTATGATGTATGATTTATGATTTTTTGGCACATGAAAGAATTATTTCATTATGAGATGGGTGTGACCTATATCTCCCTCCAATGCATTGGGTAAAGATTTATATCTCATGAGATGGAAATGGCTGGAACGGTAAGTTAATCCAGTTCAGTGTTACAGGACTGAAACGAGGAGTGAACTCGATTCAGAATGGGACTTTGTCCACTAAGATGGTCTTGACATCAATGCCATGGCTACTATGGAAATAATTACATGTGCTTAATGGATGACACAATTACATGTTTTATTCCCATTATATTTTGTCATTATTAATTTTTCTTTATGATCTATTCCTTACGTACTTCCATGTTTTAGGTCATTTCTCAAGCTTTTGATGATTAAACATTATGTTCATGTTTTTAAGTTCAAATGTACATGGTATGTTCTATTTTATCCATGATTACCCTTACTGAGCATTTGAGCTCACCATTTTTATGTTTTCTTCTCCCCAGGATATAATGAAATGTTTTAGGTAAGAAAAAAAAGTGAAAGATCTTTATGGGAGATGTTGAAGATCTTTCTCCACGATTAGAAGATTACGTTCCAAGTTTCCAAAGACACTATACTATTACGGTCCTTGTGTGTCTGTTTTTGTTATGTATTAAGTATTCTGCTAATGTAATGTAATGTCCATGTACATCAAGCTTCAGGTCTCTATAGTTGGTATCAGAGGAAATATTTAGTCAACCTTTGGAAACTAGGATGCGAAAACGTTAGTGAGATCCCTAGAGATATTTCGAAGGTATGTCTAGGGATGTCTTTAAGGATAAGTATACGTATCGGATATAGTCCTAGAACTAAGGTAAAGATCTTATAATTTAACATAAGATGTTAGATATTGAAGGTACTCCCCCTTTATTATATTGTTTTCCCTAGAGTGATTTTTACCTCTCACACTATTCTTTTTGGGTTTTAGACGATTGGTGGAACCCGAAGGAACCATGTTGATCAATGTAATGGACAATGCAATGATTTTACTCCTGAAGAAACAAATGTTATGGGAGATGGAGTGAAAAATCTTATTGCTATACTTACACAAGCTATGAATCATTCTGGACTTCCAAATGAACAGAGAAGGGAACAAAATTATATTGAGTCCTTCATGAGGCAACGTCCACCTTCTTTCAGTGGGTCTTCTGATCCACTTGTTGCTGAACAATGGATCAGTACCACTGAAAAGATATTTTCAGTTCTTCAATGTTCTGAATATGATAAAGTCATCTTAGCAGTATATCGTTTGGAAGGTGAAGCTGATCAATGGTGGAATCTTATAAAAAATACGAGGCAAAGAGATGAAATTGAGTCCATGGAATGGGATGAGTTCAAGAACTTATTTTTCAATAAGTACTTCCCTCGTATTCTTCGAAAAAAGATGGAGATGGAGTTCCTTGAACTAAAGAAAAGGATGATGAATCTGTTGGTATATACGAAGCAAATTTTACAAGGCTTGCAAGGTATGCATCTGGATTTATCATGCAACCTGAAAGTAAAGTTGATCGATTCTTCAGTGGCTTAAAACAAAATCCTTCAAGGGCATTAACTATAAGAGACTTCAGTAGATATGAAGAAATTGTGCGTTGTGCTATCAAGGTAGAAATGGAAGTTGGTGTTACTTATCCATCTCATAGTTTTGACAAGAAACGAAAGATGTAGTTCAAGGAGAAATCTCATAATAATGGTGAAAATAATATGAATGTTTCGTTATGCTCAAAGTGTGGAATGAAGCATGGTGCAGATTGTCTTAAAGGGACAAGTAAATGTTTCAAATGTGGAAAGGAATGTCATCGGGTATTTGAATGCCAAAATGATGGGAAGAAGAGGACTAATGATGCAAACAAAGGAAGGGATACACAGAATGAACCTACTACACTTCAATGCTTCAAGTGCAGGGAAATGGGGCATTATGCTAATAAATGCCCTAATCCAAGGGTTAGTGATGATCAAAAAGAGAAACCACTTAAGGCAAAGGACAAAGGGACAAGTAAATGTTTCAAATGTACAAAGGAAGGTCATCGGGTATTTGAATGCCGCAATGATGGGAAGAAGATGACTAATGATGCAAACAAAGGAAGGGATACACAGAATGAACCTACTACACTTCAATTCTTCACGTGCAAGGAAATGGAGAATTATGCTAATAAATGCCCTAATCCAAGGGTTAGTGATGATCAACATGAGCAACCACTTAAGGCAAAGGACAAAGGGAAGTCACATGCGATCACTATTGGCGATGTTGAATATGACAACAATGTGGTGGAATGATTAAGTGTTTATGTAATGGGATTCCAAAATAATGTTGTATATATTATCGTGGAATATTGGAATATTTATGTATTGGTATATTGTGGTTTTCAATGGTACCGGTAACCATGGAATGTGATTGAGATATTTTTGAAAAAAAAGATGATATGCGCATAATGAAAGGAAAACGAGAAAATGAAATGTTTGACCGTCTTCATGAGCTCATGACTGATATAAGGAGAAGGTTATATCATGGTTTGAGTATATAGAATTTTTGGATCTTGGTATGTGGAAAGAGTTACCTTTTGACTGCATTCATGTTTTCACTAAGGTTCAATGGGTATTGATTCTTCAAGAGAATACATGATTAAGGTATTCACATGTTTGTAATTTGACCAACAAGACATATCTTATGATATATGGGGATCAACGATGGTATTAAATATCTGGTAATCATTTTCACTATATTATGAGAGTGAACTGCAGTATTATGGATATGCCTAAAGATTGGAATGGATTATGTTGGACATAAGATATTATTGTTTAAAGATTTAATTTTTTTCGATATTATTGATTGGATGTTATAGTAATATAGTTTTAGAAAAAGGAAAACCTGCAGAACGGGCGACAACCCATCGCGTCGGACAAGGCTGTGGGAATCGAACCCACAACTGATGTGCGACTGGCCTTTATCGCCTACCACTGGCCTACAGGAAGTCCCTGTTTAGTAGAAACTAGTTTTATTATATTAAGCAGTATAATATAAGAAGTATAAGTCCATTTTAGGAACCATATATGATTAATCTCACTATAGATGGACTTACGTATTTGTTTTGATAACTTTTCTATCCTTTTGTTTGAGACAGATGGAATGACCCCTCATTCTATCAAATGATCTGCTAACACATCACGAATGACATATTCAACTTCATTTCTTTAAGAGATGAAGTGGAAATTGTTCAAAGAACGACAAACGGTGAGACTATACCAAAATCACGAAAGTATTTCTTCTAATTCCAATTTCATCAACTTTAGGGAAATGATCTTGAAAACCAAAAATGTTGTCCTAGTGCTCTTATATCTGATGAATTAGATGGTACCTTATATCATCACAAATTTATGGATTGGTTATTTCTGGATTTTCTATAGCCATGTTCTCTACCACTCTCCATCAGAACATGATGGTTAGATTTTCTTCCATATCCATATTTTCACCTATGTGGAAACCCAGTGATTTGTTTATTTGGGTAACTGTTACGTCTCATGCTTTTGTTTTTAATGATTGGTTTTGGATTCCTTTTTATGATGTGGGTTTCTATTAAATAAACTTTCGAGTAGTAAACCATTTATAACCCCGACGAATTTCGAGGGCGAAATTCATTTTAAGGGGGGTAGAATGTAACACCCCTAGATTTTATGAAAAATATTCTTTTTAATTTCATTAATGTCTTGTGTTGTACGCTACACCAAAAGGAACTTGCGCAACACGCATCCTTGACTTGCCTTGCATTAAACGCAATCGCAACCTTCCTCTATAGCGTGTGCAGTACGCAATACCGAGTTTCACAAAAACAACGATATACTATTAAAATATTATTAAAACTAGCCATTATGAATAGTGATAAACAATTTTTTAAATTTTTTAAATTTTATTTTTCAAAATGGACTTCATTTTTGGATTCAGAATATCGAAATTAGCTTAGGGTGAAATTTTGGTACATTTCAGATAACTTTCATTTTCCGATGAATAGTGAAAATTACTAAATTTTAATTAAAAACAACCTTTTTAATCGAAATATTTAATAGTGATAAATTATTAATTTGAGTGGTTTTAAGGTATATTTAGAATATATTTTTACAATTTAATACAATTTTGGTCATTGGATGTAATTCTACATTTAAACCAGACATAACCAAGTGTCAATCTTTTGATAGTTATTATCTCTTAAAAACACGCTATTTGTTTTGACGATGGAAATTAATTTTTAAATTAATTAATGAAACTGATATGTTTTGAATTTGTTAAAATAGAAATCATTTTTGAGTTCATAATATCAAATATAGCTAAGGTCAAATTTTTGGTATTTTTCTGGAAACTTTTATTTTTTGATGAATAGTGAAGCCACTATGTGGTAGTAAAAAAAATGAATTTTTCATAAAACATAATTTTACCGCTTCTGTGAGTGGAATTTAAAAAATCCGAGAGACACGGTTGATGTTAGTAAGTAAAATGTGGTTCAATGAGATGAAAATAATTTTTGGTGAATAGTAACTTTTTACTTTTTTTACCATGGTTAAAAGTAAATAGGGTAATTAAGGGTAAAAATGTTATTATTATTACCTTAACACATGTCCTAATTCTTTTGGATAAGTGTAATTCGACCAAAAACAACCTTAGGAATAAAATATGATCATTTAGGCCCACTTGGATTAGATTAGGACATATATTATTAATTTAGTTAAAGAAGTGTTAAAATAGTTAAAATCAAAGTTTAATAAGTAAATCATTTTTAATATAGCGTTATACATAAGATAAATTCGATTATAAATATTCATTAGACAGAAAATAATATTTCATACATAATTATATTTTATTTATAATTTTTAGATATTAAATAAATTAATTTATTTATATCACAATTATGATGCAGTAATTACCATAATAGTGACAAATTAGAATAATTGATATTATAAATACCCAAATAAAAATAATTTAAGACTTTTTATGAATTCCAAAAATTTTATAGGTTCATATGACATGTTAGTATTGATTTAATTATCTTTTTTCGAACTAATCATTCTGTTATGATTTTCAGAAAAATCAATTACTAAATAGTGTCAAAATTGACATAAAATAGTTTTTAAAACAATTATTAAATTTTTAATTGTTATTTTATTCCTAAAAATCTAAGGTTCGGAAAACTTACTTAGATAAGGTTATATATATTAATAATAAACAACTTGGGGTTCGTTTGGCTTGATATAGTAAGTTTATTAACCTTATACGGTAAGAAAACAAGAAGACACGGTAAAAGTAAAATTATCTAACTTAAAGTTAAATATAAATGATAAGGTAAAATAGGAACATAAACTTGTCTAAATTATATTGGATGAGAGTAGTTCAACCCATCCCCACCTATGCTTCTAAATAAATCAATTTGGAGCTATTTAAAACCGAATTTGGCATTATAATAAAATAATATTTTTAGTTATTCCAAAGGTGCCTCTCTCCTCCCTTATAAAAGGGCACCCCCTCCCTCTATTCCTCACACCACTTTGAGCCTTCAAGCTCGGCCAAACTCTGCCAAATTATCTTCTCCACTTACCTAGAAACATCCTAGAGCTTCTGGTCTTCCTCAAAGACCAATTTTAGTGCCCTAATAGGAGGTCTCAAAGAGGCGCTTCAAAGAAGAGGTAATTTCCGTTACCGATTCTTTCACCTTTATTTCTTCTTCCACATCTTCTTATTAGGTTGTTTCATTATAAAGTAATAACATCAGTATCAATAATATACTGATATTTTATTATAAGTATGAAACAACCCTTTTTCACCATCTATCCATCCTACGGAAAACAAAATCACCGCGTGTGCGTACGTACGGAATACCGTCTCCACGCCGTGGTGAAATCAATTTTCCACCACCACCTTACTTGGATCGGTATAATGGTGTAAATATTAACTATATATGAATACTTTAAAGTGATATTTATTCTTAAATAGTATAAATACACTCCAATATAGTCCCACGATCATGAGAACGATATCATCGCTCGTGCGTACGTACAGACTACCGTCTCCACGACGCGATGAGATTCATTCTCCTCTTTAACCATTCATGAATGATTATAATGTATATATAATAAGTAATCATGAAATATATGACATAATAATGATACTATATTTATGTGTATATATATATGTATGTCATCTACTTAATTCCATTCAACTCAATAAGGAAACGAAAACAATGTTCATGCGTACGTACAACCTACCATCTCCATGAACGTTGTATTTCATTCCATTTACTGATTTATTATATATATGTATATTCTGAATATATATTATATATAAATAATGTTTTATAATATGTAATTAAGTAATCATGATCTATGTAATCATATGAATAATTACAAGTCAAAACATGGACAACAAATGAAACAATTTTACCCAAAACGCTCTTTAACATGGAATTTACAAAAGAACGGGTAATGTAAAGTCATAAGTGAACCCTATATGATATCATAACAATTAATATGATGCTGTAATAAGTCAACAACATTATTTAAATCATTATACAGGAGGTTCGGATACGTATGAAGCATATTGGACCTAAGGTAAGGGATAATTTTGCAAATCTCATTTTTATCTGAGATTTTTTATTCGTAAGTATTTACTGAGGATATTTCTATCATCCATGTCCATGTTTTATAAAAGTGTTTTCATGTATGTTTAAAGTCCTTTTTACCCACTTTTGACTTTTACTACGTGGTATGTAAGGAATATTTCTTTTGTTTACATTACGAGGTACTTATGACTTTTCTGACAAAAGTACGAGGAGAATGTTATTTTTAACTTATACGGTGTGAACGGATTTTTACGGTTTCATAATGCCTCATTTTCAAGAAACTTCCTCTACAAGATTTCATGATTATTTTCAAAAAAACCCTTTTTTTAAATTTCATGGAATTTTGTGAAAAGAAAATGATTTTAAATAAGAAAGGATATTTTCCTCAGTAATTCATTTCAAGTGTTTTGCCAAAACTATTTTCCATCTAAGATGACATTATTTCATATGTGTATGTTTCAAGTAATATGTCTCTATGATTTAAATGGTTTCAATTTTCTTATGATGAAATTATATCAAACTTTTATGTATTATGTTATGATGGAATGATGTTTAAGAATCCCATTTTATTACATGGGTTATGCTATGATGTATGATTTATGATTTTGTGGCACACGAAAGAATGATTTCATTATGAGATGGGTGGGACCTATATCTCACTCCAATGCATTGGGTAAAGATTTATATCTCATGAGATAGACATTGCTGGAACGATAAGTTAATCTGGTTCAGTGTTACAGGACTGAAACGAGGAGTTTACTCGATTCAGAATGGGACTTTCTCCACTAAGATGGTCCTGGCAGTAATGCCTTGGCTACTATGGAAATCATTACATGTGCTTAATGGATGCCACAATTACATGTTTTACTCCCATGATATTTTGTCATTCTTAATGTTTCTTTATGATCTATTCCTTATGTACTTCCATGTTTTATGTCATTTCTCAAACTTTGGAAGTTTAAACATTATGTTCATGTTTTTAAGTTCAAATGTATATGGTATGTTTTATTTTATCCATGCTTACCGTTACTGAGAATTTGAGCTCACCTTTTTTATGTTTTCTATTCCCCGGGATATAAATAAATGTTTTAGGTAAGAAAAAAAGGGAATGATATTTATGGGAGATGTTGAAGATCTTTCTCCACGATTAGAAGATTACGTTCCACATTTCCAAAGACACTTAACTATTACGGTCCTTGTGTGTCTGTTTTTGTTCTATATTAAGTATTCCGCTAAAGTAATGTAATGTCCTTGTACATCAGGCTTCAGGTCTCTACAAAGAGACCTAATTGATATTTTTATGAATAATTTAAGGATGTGGTGTTGGTTTACTAATTTCAAAGATTGGATTTATAATGGGACTCTCCATGGTTTGAGGAATGGGTTTTGACTCAAGGTGATAGGTAGGTTGGGTATTCACACAAATTGTGGTTGTATTAGAATTCGGTAGTCTTGATGCCATATCACTGTGGGGGTTTAACCATTTTTCTTGTGAGGCCCCCATTTTATAATGAATGGGTTATTTGATAAGTGATATCTCATATAAAGGTATTTTATTAAGAGATTTGTTTTGATTTGGGTTTTTAAGTGGGATGTCTTTTTTAGGTTCTAATATAGATAACCCCAAGAGGGATACCTTATCATTCATACATGTTTATTGGATCTAAAGAGGGATTCATTTTCTTTGGTTTTTAATTATAGGGCCATGTTTATGCATGATTGATAGATTGAACCTGAGCAGAAGTGTTTGTTTGGGAAGTATTGTTCACAAGTGTCCCCTTGGGACCCATAACTATGTATAATCTAATGGGGATGATATAGTGATGATGGGATTGTGTGTTCAACCAACTCATTATATGTTTTCTCTTATTTTTTGGGTTAATACTTGGTTTATTCCCACTAGGATACCAAGTTGTGGTAGGGTGGGCACATTATATTTTCATAGTTTACTAATATGGGTTTCCATAATTGATAGAGTTTGACATGATTCTACACATGTATTCTTATAGATGTTAGAAATGATTCTCCACATATGTGGTTTTTAGTGTAATACATGATACCACAAACATATGGTTCCAAATGTTTCAGTCGACACTCTATATCTGTGATTGAGTAGGGTAAACATTAGTTTATATTCCCAAGAGACATGATGCTGAACATGATTATTTGTAATAGCACTAATAGTTAATTTTATTTCTAGGGTGCTAAACTAATGTTCCAAGAAAATTTATTTTTTGATATTATTGATAATGGTGGAAATAGTGATCCACATATTTGGTTTAGATTCTATACCATGTCACTATGTATTGGTAGTTTACTATTTGGATTAGGTTTTAGAATAAGGCTCTAGACACTGATTTTATAGTCTAGGGATTAAGTTTGATACTGAAGATCTGTGATGAAATCACATACTATTAGAATAAGATATGGGACCATTTTGCATCATATTTGGGTTTTTTATAGTCTAATTATTAGGGGATCGCTGCTGTTGGAATATAGGTAGAATACATATTGATGCTATCGAAAGATTTATTTTGATAGATGGGTAAGACATCAGACTAATAGTCTAGGTATTGGTTGTACTCTATCATGGAAGGGATAAAAGGTAATGATGCTTATAGTAACAACGAATGGGATAATTAATGGAGTTATGAGGACATGTTAGGGGATACCATAGACTACATAACCGGATTGTAGGACTTCTATGGGAAGGGTCCCCAATATCGAGTGAAGTAGTTGATGCTTTCATGGATTTGAATAAAATTGGTTACATGGGATTCATAATCATCAATATTTTTTCAGATGCACCCCAACCCTGGATAATGCATGTATGGTTGAAAAAAATCACAGAGCTAAAAAATTATAGTGATTTTATTTGTCTTTAGTACAAGTTAGTATAATCTAGGCTAAGAATATTTCATGAGCATGTACATATGATAGAATATTATAGGTTCACAACAAGGGGTGGATAAGAAATATTTATTTCCCACCCCCTATATGAGAACCTTGGTATTTATAAAAACCACATATCTTTATTCAATTTTATCATTGATTCATGATCCATATGGAAAACACCCAAGGTTACATGATTGTGTGGATCCAATCATGTAGGGTCTAATGATTAGAGTACTTTATATTGATAGCGGATAGGAGGTGGGGTATGAGGCATATATTAGAGTTCATAGTAAATCATGATTTATTTATTTTTATTTTGTTTACATTTTATATGTGATCAACCATGTGGGCGATTAGTGTTGAATTCATGGCATGAATGTATGTGTCTTTAAAATATTTCATCTTATTACTCTATGATTACGTTTCAAATTATTTATTATTTTCATGTAATATAATTTGTAATAATATTAGTGATTTATAAGTGATTTTACACAACAATATTTTGGTATTGTCTCTCCAATGTACCACCTTAGAAAACTACTATTAGTTAGAATCATCTGGATTGCAAGGGAAAATACCAGAGGTAATGTGGTGAACTACTATAGAATATTTTCATGTGGTAAGTTGGGGAAGGAAGTTAAAAGGTTATATCTGATGGATTACCATCCTTTTATTTTAGTATTTAGGTTTTGGTTGAATGGAGATATAGGAATGTACTAGTTCCTATGACAAATATCTGGCGGGTGTGTAGACGACATCTATTCTAGTGGGATTTCCAGGTTACTAGGGATTGAGTTTTTGTTATCGGTTTTCAATGATATTATTGTATAGGTGTTTTATTATATTAATACACATGTTGTTTGTATTTTATGAAATGCGATGGTTTTTACCTTTTGTCCCTTCTAAAAGAGACCAGTGGTTAAACTTTAACTCTTACCATAGAGAGGCAAGGGGTATCTCATGAATCATGATTGGCCTGTAGGATACAGTTGTTGTAGGGTGTCATATGTGTTATTTTCTTAAGGATATAGACTCATTTTTTAAATATTCCTTAACATATAATAAGGATTTTTCTGGTAATTGTAATTGGTGGAATTTTACTCAATTTTGAGGACTTTTTTATGGATATATATATATATATATATATGATGGAAGGTCATGGAAATCTATGGTAAGATAATTGATGATGAGCATGATAAAGTTGTCCACAAGTAAAAATGGTGGGGTGACCTCAGTTGGTTAGAATGGTCAAGGTTCCTGATTGATTCCCCCTTGTGGGTTTTTTATTCTAGGTTTAGTTCCATACCCTAATCTTCTAGGTATAAGTCTTATGTTTAGATGCCTATAGGGGATGGGTTACCAAGTTATGAGTGATGGTTGACGTGCGATGTCATCATATTTGGGGCCCCTTGAATGGGTATTTTAGATGATGATGTCATGTGATGCTAGAATAGGAGTGTGCATGATACACTGTGAGTAGTTGGATTTTATGAGTTTTCATATATCTAATTGGATAGACCTAGTGACCAGTGTTGGTACATGACTAGTGGGTCTTGGTAGGAGAGACTAGTAAAAATCTTTGATGTGACTCTTGTTTACTAGGTTCGTGATAGGGGACCATTTAAGGTGACCTATGAGTGGTGGTCATCCCATGAGATTGTATTCATCAATAGAAAAGTATTGGTTCGTGACTAGGGATAGATATCAATTAGAAATAGGTTATCAACAATTATAGTAGAGAAAAATGATATCTTTGGTTTATGTAGAAGTACCAGGGGTTCATGGGGGTTTGATAATTGTTTTCATGTGTAGAACTATTAATGTGGCTATCCTGGGTAAATGTTATGCATGTTTGTTATGTCGGGTGGCCATGAGATGGATATTGAGTAAATGACATTCTCAATGGTTTATTGTTAGCGATTTGAAGATGAGTTTTCATGGAGTGTGGATCGCTAGAGTCGAAGAATGTTTTATGTTTGGGTTATCTAAGATAATGTGATTTTTATATGCTAATAATATCATAGTTGTTTGATTGTGTGATGATGTGACATGTCTTTTGGATTGTGGAATTGGTGATAGGGAAGCATACACCCATGATCCTTAGATTCACATGGAAACCATGATTAGTCTAGGAAAAAATGTTGTTGTTATGATTATCTAGTTCTAATATACACCTGAGTAACATAGTATATGATCATTATGTATCAATAATTGGTGATTTTGTGGTAGTATTTGTCGATAACGCATTAGCATACTCCCAGTTTAAACATGATCATGACTAATATAATGAATTAATCTTGAGTACACTTAGTGAGCATCTTCTACATTCCATGCTATATAAATTTCACTTCTAGAATGATAAATGTAATCCTTATAGGTTAAAATCACGAATTAGTGTATGTGAAGTCTTATATAAGGTAGTTCACCATCAACTAATTGTTAGTGAGGCCATCCTGATGGATTAAATATCATTGTATTCCATTGGTTCTATTCATGGATATAAGATCTGAGATTTTCATACAATGTATGGATCCATATTATTTTTTTAAATTATTAATTAAGGCCTAATTTAGATACTATTTGAGGTTATGGTTGTATGAGAGTTGTTAGAGTCTTGTCCAAATCCCGAAAACCATCTTTTGTGGAGGAATAGACCCACTGAACCATTAGTAGAAGCCATGCAAGAATTCACATGGTTATTACTAACCATATGAGACATAAGATGGGAGAAGGAGGATATTTTATGTTTTGGGTAAAAAATGTGATTTGAATTGAAGTCCCTTTCAGAAAATATGTAGTTTTTTAAAAATATAATTTTCATAATTAGTCAAATTGTGCACACTAACCGTGCAAGGTGCCCATTAATATATTATATGTCACAAATTTGGTTTACGGTTTGTCCAACCATGCATCCGTACTGTGAGGCCCATTATTTGTGGATAAATTATGAAATTTCAATTAAATTACTTATAACATAATCTTATTTACACTTATCATCCTTCATTGGATAACATCACCATGAGACTCCATTTTGAATCAATGTAGTAGATTTTGATTTTATATATCTATATGGACTAATATTTCAGCACTTATCATCTCTTTGGATCCACATCAATGAATTTTCTATTCATTAGTTTCCATTCCTCATTCTTCTTAGTATCGAATACACTATTTGGGTGCGTGCTAATGTGTCTTAATTTGAGATTCATTGTCTGATCTTAATTTTTCATCCAATATGAGATTAATTAGGAGTTGATAGAATAAGAGAGATCTACTTCCAAACTATTTTAGGTGGTTAATAATTTTATCATTTGGTTTTGGTTACCTATAGATTTAGTTTCCAATGCTTCACCCACTGGGATTTCGGAGCAACCCATAAATTCAACTGATTGATTGATTTGAATGAAATGAATCCTTTTATGGATTACATGTATCTTCCTTGAGACAATTTAGTGGGGGTTTCCCCTGATAAGGCCACCCATGGGGTGTTCTCTTTTCATTCACCATTTCTGAAACCAGCTAATGCGCTTGTTTTATGATGTTTTAGTTATAAGAGGCCTATTAATATATGAATTAAAATGTTTTTTAATTAAATGATGTATTGCTCGTTTTATGTGTGTCGAGATGTTATTCTATGATTTAATTGATTAAATGGATTATATAGAAATGATATATGAGTGGGTATAATAAATTAATGTGATTGAATATAGATCCTATATCAGTGGGTATATTCATTGAACTTGAGTGTTTGTAATTTGATCGCTGAAATGTGATGAATTTAATTATAGTGGATTCCTTGGTTGGTAATCCATGAAACCTAATTATATTAAATGTAATATATGATTATCCTATGGGTCTTCAATTTTGTAGTGAATTCCTTGGATATAGACTTCTTCTTGGGTCTTCATTCAATGAGATTTATTATTCATTTCAACGTGTGGGATCCTATTTGTCTGGGATTACAATGAATATCATTTGGTGAAATTCTCTTTGGAATACAATTCAATAAAAACCAAGTTTCAATGAATATTCTTTATGAACGTGATGAGGATTCCATGGTGTTCTATACCTTGGATCAAACCATTCATGGTATGACACTTTTGATATACAATGCCCCCATTGTTGGTTTTATTCATGGGTTGTACGAAAAGGATGTGGGTGATAAGATATTCCTAGATCTATGAAGCCTTCATGATATATTTTCATCATTATTTATAGTTTTCTTTATTACAAGACATTTATCATGTTGTTCTAGAATCCTTGATGGGATATATAGTATCACTTGACATATTTCATTAACACTTCACTATTTACTATTTAATAAATATTTTACATGTATTCTACTTTATCTTATTATATTTTACAGGTATGATTGTTATAGACCTTTGGGTGGTTACCTATTGGGATTGTATCTCACACACTATAAGGGATTCTATTGGGTACTAGAATAGAATATTTGGATGTATGTGGGGACTGGGGAAAGAACCCATAATCTGATGGTTGAATTTGTGTCATGCTTAAGATAAGGGGATCAGAAGACTGAGCTGAGGCTCTCAATTCTATCAGTAGATAGTTTTTTTATACATTTGGAATTTTGTTAAATGTACTGTATTGAAATTATATGTAACTTTCAGGATAATTTTTAGATACATAGATCATCATCTTTATATATATATATATATATGTGTGTGTTTCCTTTTTGAATTTTTTTTCTATTCCTCCAGTTATCTATTATCTAAATATTATAATACATCCACTATTTGATATATATGTTTCCTAACAATGTGTTACACTGAAGTAATATGTCATAGTATTTTACATAGACACTTATTAGGCCCATTTTTCTATTAAATTTTATCTTACGTTTAGGGTGATTCAGTTAAGTATGTTTAGCCAACCAGGCTTGGGGCATTGTTGAGTGGGATCTAGGTTCCAGAGGATACAAAGTGGTATTAAATGTGTTTTATTTTCAAATTTTATTATTTGGATACAATAGAAATGGATTGAAAGATTTATAATTTGGTACTGAGCTATTCCTAGGTGTATCTATCCTATATATTGAAAAATCGAAATTTCCTTAGATAGAAATTGATTTTTTTACTCGTTTTTGGTTGTTATAGTGGATTTGATTACAAATTTAGGCTACAGACTTGAATTGTGATATTATTATTGATAATATTGTTGGTTCTATTTTGTTTCATCCGAATGAGATGAGGGTATACCATCTCTTGAATCATTTTTGGCACTTTTTAGAAATCACATTCCATCCGTTATTCCCGACAATATAGGATGCAATGCCAGTTTTAATGAGGTTGTAATAGGGGATGTGAAACATATTATGGATTTTGTGGTAGAAATATGTATCAGGAATTGAGAAACATAGTTAGTAATTATATTTAATACTGTAATATGAGTGGTGTTCTCCTGATCATGATACAAAATACTCCTTTAGTATCCAATTGGAGTACGGTGGGCCATTGTCCCCGAGCCACATGAACTTGAACGTGTTTTGGTGTGGATCTGGTTGATTCTATATTTCGATTCATAAGTAGTGTGGGACCTTATGGATTAGAAACTAACATACCATTTGGTTAAACCATTTAAATGAAATGTGTTATGAATAAGAAATTCAAATGGAAAATTGGAATGAAAAGTATAGAACTCGACCTTGTCCTAAATTAAAAGTGGGTAAGAGGCAGTGTTTCTAGTATCTCTTATGAATCATTCATTTAATACAGTCCTATCTTTAGGAGTAGGTTGTATGGTATGACCTCATTATAGGATGGATTTGACCTATTTTATGCTTTTGAGCTACAAACATTGATATGGTTATTTTTTGAGGTGTGTGTTTGGTATTATAGAGGCATTCCAACATGAATATTTCCAGTCATATGACACGAGTCTGGTGATGAAAATGATTCAGAGGTTGTGGGACATGGGATACTAGTGGATCATATTTTAGTTCATACTACCAAACTAGCTGTTGTTCCCGACATAGGTGTCAAGGCACAACTCTGCGAGGGGTTTTATTGGTTAATACACACTTTTTAGGGAGCACTGCAATTTTATTTATCTATATATGAGATTATTCATGTGTTCCTATAGAAGAATCCTCCCATGTTTTTTAGGGATATTGGTATATAGGCTACTGAGATATTGATTTATACAATGATATGGATCTTTGAGAATATGAAGAAACCAACTAAGAGGAAAATGAATATCATGGTTATATGATTCAGAGTGGATCGAAGAATGGATGGGATGTTTTAAACAATACTAACTGGCTACGAGATATGTGTTGGGAGGATTTTAAAACTAGGTTCTACGAAAAATTTTACCCAAAGAAAATGAGGGCAGAGTGGGATAATGAGTTTATGATTTTGGGGTAGGGTTCTACAATGGTTATGGAGTACTGGACACACTTTATAGATTTAGAGTTTTTTTCACCAACATAAAAGGATGATGAGTTATAGTGTGGGAAGAATAATCAAGGTAGGTCTTTGAAATGTGGATCAATCAGAGTTCAATCTATTTAGATTGACCTATATCACTGAAATGTTGAATAAGGAACTGATTATTGAGTGGAAATTAAGGGAATGTGGGGGCATAGAGAAGTTTAGTGCAATATATCGAACTAGTGGATCAAATTCTTAAAGAGAGAAGAATCATTTTGATGATTCCTATGAGATGAGTACCATCCTGGATGCTAGTGATGTTAGTTCAACTTTCTATCATCAGCGTGGAATATGGGTAGACATTTAGAGTTAGTGAGATCGTGACATAGTCGAGTGTTGAAATATTGATAGGATGGGCATCGTGCATTGTTTCTACAGTAATGTCCCTCCATTTGTGAGTGGTAGGGGTCAACTACAATACTATGTTTAGAAGAGGGTTTCTAAAATCCACATCAGGCATGGATATAGAGTAGTGTTGGTCAATCAGGCCAAGAGGGTGGTGGTCGTGGCTGAAGAATCCTTTCTCTAGTTACACAGAGACCACATACCAGTCCTAATATGAGAAGTGAGGTTGGGTCATAGGGTTGCAGTTCAGGTCAAATATTTTCTATACATCCTACCCCTGAGGAGTAGTGCACCATACTTTCTACTATAAAAGGTGTGATCTTTGTAGCATATACTCTTTTATCAACTCTTTTTGAAGGAGGAAAACTTATTTGTTTTATATAATAAGATTTTATGGAGAGTATTGTGGCCATGATCTATTTTTCTAGGAGAGTTATAACACTTGACACTATGATGGGTATTATAATTGATGGTGTATTATAGTGTAGTCAGTGCCCCTTGATGTTGGTGGGTGTCATTTATTTGGGTTTTGTTTTTTCTCGAGATGATTTTGTTGTACTTCATATTCAGAATGGATTAGCTTACATCATATCATGCGTTCGTTTGTTCCTAGAGGGTTACATTCACATCACCAAATGGTGTAGTTTGTTTTCACAAGGGAGAATGGGATGTCCTGGTGATCCGAGCTAGAACAGATTATAATGGGTTAAGCGGGATGACTTACCAGAAATAGAGTTTAAATATATATGATCATAGAACACATCAGGTATATTTCCCTCTAGTGATAAACTGTTTCGTGGATGTTTAATGGGAATATGTTCAACTTCACCTTCAGAGAGAGAGGTGGAATTCCTTATCATGTTAATTCCATGAGATTCACTGGTATCCACTCTTTTTTAAAGGATTACCACAAAGACTTTTTAGATGGTCAAGAGGGTGTTAATAGATTTTTGGGAAAAGAGGTTTATTCACCCCTGTACTTATCCCTAGTATTCTACATTCCATTTTGTAAGAAAGGTATAAGGTATAAATAGGCTTTGTGTGGATCTTCATAAATTTATCCAGATGATTGTTAAGAATAGGTATCTGTTTCCATGGATAGGTGACCTATTTTATTGTCTTTAAGAAGCCCATCTATTCTTGAAAATCGACTTGTGGTCAAGTTATCATCATGTATGTTTTTGAACTAAATAGATACATCATTCAATCCTTCATATATGTATGGTCCACATGATTATCTAGTCATTTGATTCATGCTCATGAATTATTCAATAGTTTTCATGGCATTTATGAAAAGAGTCTTTCATCCTATCCGGATTTGTTTATGGTGTCTCTCAAGGAAGATATCTTGGTGTATTATCACAATTGACAAAACTATTCCAAACATCTGGAAGTATTTATAGATCCACATAGAGAGAATATATTTTTTATTATTCTAAAAAATTTCCAGTTCTTTATGGATATGATTCTCTTCATGGGTCATACCATCTTAGTGTTAGGATTACTAGTTGATCCAAATATGGTTAGTGGTGTAGAGTCCTATGAGCATTCCAAGAATTTAATTTACACATTGAGTTTCTTTGGAATTTATAGATATTAAATTCATTTCATATAGGAAATATCACACCTAGTATCACTATTGATAGTATTTAATAAGAATGGTTTAACATTTTTATGAAATGATACAAATTAGTGAACCATTTAAGAGCTCAAATAGAGATTTAATTCATCACTGGTCCTGATTCTTCTAGATTAATGTAGAAATTACATTATATACTATGACAGATCATGTATCTAGCTTGATTTAGTTTTCAAACATGGGGATTTATTCATGGAATTAGGGTCTTGATAGCTGAGGTAACATTAGAAGAATAACCCGACGCACAATTTTGAGTTAGCGGCATTAATTCTTGATTTAAACTGTTAGAGACATCACATACTAGAAGATCATTTTTTTCTATAGGTCCACTACAAAAGACTTAAGTATATATTTATGCAGTGTGATATAAATATTATTCAAGGATGGCGGGTTATGTACCTAGGGTCATTTGACTTGGTTATTTCCTACATTCATGAGAAGGAAACTGTAGTGGCTAATGCACTGAGTATGTGGACTTATATACATGATGTTATGGAGGCTGGAACCTAGTAAACAATTATGTATTTTCACTTTTAGAAGAACATATAGGTGTGGGAGAGTTAGGGAGAGAATTATAAATCATAATTTTCTATAAACATTACCATTTTGGATAGGGTATAGATGAGGCATCTATCGTATTGGGAGTCCCTAGACTTAGAGGAGAGTTTGGATGATGTGGACCCACCACCTAGTCAAACTATAAGTGAGGTTGAGAACATGTTGTAAACATTTATGGGTTTTTGTACTAGTGTAAATAAGATCAGGGATGATGTGGGGGTTTCAGTACTCCGTTTGTGAAGTACGCCCCAATTTCACCAAGATATACTGTGACATATGTCAGTATTAATAGTAGATTCATATAAAAAAAATTGGTTTGTTTTTTAGGATATGTTCCACCTATCATCAGGTAATGATGGACCATCACTGAACATATGGACCTTTACAATGGTTACAAATTCCTATGTCGAAATTGGATGATGTTGTTATGGTTTTTTAATGGATTACTGTTGGATCTCACATTTTCATATATTTTATGATGTAAATCATTGTTTATAATCTCACCATAGTGTTATAGTATGGTTAATTGTTATATTTTTAGGTTTTAGTGTTATTTTTTGCCTAAATGAAAAAATGGACTAATTCTGCAAATTTAACATATTTTTATCACTTGGGGATTTTTGACAGTTCTCAAGAAATATATTTCAAAATTTTGTGATTAAAATTTTTTTAGAACGAATATTTTATTTCCATCAAATTTTTCTTCTGGACCATGAGCTGATTTGTCCATCTAAAGGGCTTAAAAATCAATGAATTTTATGATTTTTCCGGCAAACAGCGTGGACCCCACAACTGATACGAAACCACAACTAGGTCATCACAAATACAATTGAGGTTTTTCTACCTGGGATAACACTGGGATAGATAGCTATAGATCTGCAAAATTTTTTTTAGAGTTTTAAAGTCATTAAGGTGGCCATTGAAGGAAAAACTTTTGGAGGAACCTTCCTGGATGCTTCGTCTAGAAACAATAATTGCCAAAGAAAAATTCACAACTCCAACTAAAGGTGGATAAATAAGCTGAAATATGGAGGGGGAAAGACCGACACAATAATAAACGTCTTTTATAATGCGATACCCTCGTCAATCGGCCATTTATATAGACAAAACCCTCAAAACTTTTGGAGTCTAAAATTCTGCCTATAAAAGGAGGCCCTTACCTCCTTCCCAATTAATCCCATTCTCCATCCATCACTTCAAGTCACCAAGGAGGAGATCTCCACTGAGGGAGGCCAACCTCAATTCTTCCCCATTTCCTTTTTATTTATTTCTTTTCTTTATTTTTGTTTTAGTTTTCTATTGTAATTTAGATATTTAATAAAATTCATGCATTGTTTTTATTTCTGTGGAAACCCATCCTCCATCTTTTCATCATCTCATCTTACCATCGTGTACTATAACACTCATGATCATGTGTAACTAATCTGAGAAATATCCCAAGGGAGTAATCAGGTTCTTGAACCCAAGACCATGTTTTCAATATTCTTTGAGTTAATTCTAAGGATAATTTTTAGTGGGTGTAATCCTAACTGTGGTTGTCTAAATTTTCAATTCTTAATCTACAACTATTTTTCCATGATTGAGGAGGTGGATGGATGGTGTGATTAATGATCTCTAAGTGTACCGTTCTTTCATAATCGGGGTATACTAAGGTGTTCACACATACGATAGAGTGTGTTCACTAAGAATATTTGAAGCAGGTCAATGAAGGTGCTCCCAAAAAATTCTCTTAGGATAACTTCCTTTCATCCATATTTCCATTCTCTTTATCATTGAATGCTAATTTATTATTGAATTTTAGTTTTCTATTATTTTTCATTTCAATTATTTTATTATGTTTAATTTATTAAATAAAACATAAAACAACAAAAATAATTACTTCTTAAGTGAATTATATTAAGTGGGTGAATGAACTGAGAAACCTCCTTAAGTGATATGACCCTGGTCAGCCTCTATGATGCACTAGGAAAAGATAAAAATATTATTTTTCCATGCCCTACGATAGGTGTGCATCACTTACTGTGGTCTCCTTGAGGTAGTGATGATGTGTGGGCTGTTTTTTAGAGTCTCACAAATGTCTCTCATTTATTACTAATCAAGATCCTTCAGTGTTATTGATATTGGCCGGATTTATATCCATGAGATAATATGACTTAATGTGGTTCCACACACAATGGTTTCAAATTGGGATGACCATTTTTCATCTCCTTAGTGGAAGAGTTCGTAGATTGACCTAGATACATACGTGCTTCTGAGGATAGCATATGACACTCCGATTGAAGGATGGTCAGTGTGTATCATACATGTTCTTGGGGACATTCCATGGGAATGCGTATATTAATTTGGGGGCTAGAGGTAGAAGAGGAAACTTTACTGAGACCATGAATTGTGACGGGGGATTCTGTGTAGGTCCAGTTGAGTAGAAATTCAATAGATAATGCATTTTCTTGAAAATAATAATAATCATATCATTGAAGATTACCTTAACAGTTCATGGTCAGAGATTATGCCTTTTCGTATCTCACTAGGGACTAGACATAGATGAATCAGGTGACCAGGTAAGATTTCCTCATGATATGTCGGGCTGTTTGAGATTCTATAGGGTCAGGCTGATAGTACATTATTTGATGTTACCTTATAGGTACTTTTCCAAGCATTATGTCATCCATGTATCTCAACTATTCCATTCTCATTTAGACCCATCTCAAATTATAATGCATGAGGAGGTGGTTTTATTTGTTGATGCATCCATTATGGAGTATCCTATTAATTTCAAGGACATGGGATCAATATTTCTATGAGGTTGGATACCTCCTCTAGTATGGGTGAGATGGTAGAATTAACGTATACATAAAATGAATTAGGGATGAGAGGCCAACATACATGATCTGTGGTAGGAGTTATTCAAACGAAAATCTTAACCACCCATGAGGGGCAAATTCTGGGATGAACTGATTTAAGGGGGGATGACTTGAAGAACCCATGTTATCATATTATCTACAGATCCGTTTAGTTCGGGTTTACCTAAATATTTATAGCCAAATGTGGATACCCTTATGTCCATTTGTGTATTAGAGGTTCTCAATTCTTTTTGGATCCCATAACCTATCATTTGTGGAGAAACAATCCTACAACATGTTTACAACTAACCAGGAATGAATTAGAGAGAGAAGGATGATCCAAAATGGTTTTGGTAAACCATGAAATTTTAGGTGGAAACCCATACAATAGATCTGTAGTTTTTGAAAGAGCTAATTTCTTTATTTTTCACATATTTAGTAAGACCATGCACAATAACCATGTGGGTACCCCTTCCTATATAATATGGTGCATGGTTTAGCCTTCCATGCTGCTAATCCATTTGGACCATTATTTTTTGTAAAATTATGAAATTTCACATAATATATATTATTAAATAAACTTATTTTCACTTCTCCTCATACACTATAAAGTAACACCATGGATCATAAATTTTAAATCTAATAGGTTTCTTTTGATCATATTATTCTTTCTATAATCCGAATCAAGCACTAATCATCAAATTGGAAATGTGTCAGTAGGTACTCAATTCTTTCGGTGTCATTACTCAATCTTCTTGATATCAGATTCATTATTTAGGTGAAATCTAATATGCTGTAATTTCATGTTCTTCATTGATTATTTATTTTTCTTTTGACCGGAGTTAAATTAGTATTTGATAATGGATGATAACTCTATTACCGACCTATGGTAGGTGGTATAAAATTTTTCCATTTGGTTTGGTACTTATAGAGTTAATTTGTGTTGTGCCACACACAATAATTTTAGTTTCATCCTTGAAATTGAATCCATTAAATCAATTAAATGATATTGAAACTTTTAAGGATCTCTTTATCGTCCATGATATTTTTGGAGGTAGTTTCCCCAACCATGTCCACCAATGTGGTGTTCCCTTTTCCTTCACCGTTTGTTAAACCACCCAATGGGTGTGTTTTATTCATTCATGTATAGAATAGGTCTGTTCATATGTTAATTGAAAATTTTCTAATTATGAAATGTGTTTTATACTTTTCAATGTTTTGATATGTTATTTTGTGCTTTAATTGATTAAATAGATTCTTTGGAAATGGTATATGATATTTGTAAACACATTTAATGTGATTGAATGTTGATTTTATATCAGTGGGTATACTCATGGAAGTTGAATTTGGGTAATTATATGGGTCCATTATGATTTAATTAATGGTAGTATATTCATAGGTTATTATACCTTGGTTCCTGATTCCATTATATTTGATATATGTTTCTTTTATGGGTGTTAAATTTATTAGTTTATGAACCCAAGAACACCACGATAGGGGAGGTCCGAATCAAGGAGTAAAATTTCTCTTTTAGCATGATGACTATGGTCCCCACATTGGTATTAATCTATTAAACCTGTCTGATGTGAAAGTGAATATTATAAACTATCACAAGCAAAGTAATGACACAATAATTTTAACATGGTTCACCACAAAGGGCTTGTGCAAGGAGAATGCAGAAATAGTTTGTTGGTCATACCAAAATCCACTAATAATCAGTAGTTGTTAATTACAAATATTCAACATAATAACCATGTTCCCGGAACACATCCATTACATGTTTTCAGGGATTTCTCCCTACGTTCCTCAGATCACTTCCATCAACTCCCCTTTTCTCACTTTTTTTGGGAGAAGTCTTACTCAGTTTATCAATTTGAATGTCTCTTTATAAGATTGGAAATGAAGTCTTGGTCTCCATCTAGCATGAGACACAGATTGCATCGAAGTCTTAAAAGGATGTACTTGGAATCACTTATTGGAAAACAAGATATCAAATGATAGTTAGAATCTCAACACTACATTTTCATGTGACATCTTCCTTTTCATGAAAGATCTGATTTTTTTCTTGCAATAATTCAAATTTGTCATAAAAATTGACTTTCGTGCACTCCAGATCTGTTACACCACTATTCTGAATTATTTACATGGTATTTTTAGACTAATTTATCCACTTGTGCACAAGAATAACTATCATAAAATATTTCACATGGATATATTTCATAGGGAAGAGCAACTAGATCTTATTTGGAAAATTTAGAATTCTTCCATGAGGGTAAATACATATTTATAGGCCTCAATTACCATGTGCACATGTTTCTGACGTGTCATCATCGTTGTGTGTGAGTTTTTGTTTCTGATCTCACAAAACCCATTTTGACGTTGCATTGGGCATGTAATATTCTTCTGCATAACCTCACCATTCATGTATATTTAAATCTTGTGTGCACATTTTCCCTTTGCCATATTTTGAGGCATTGACCCAAATCAAGCCATGCAGCCAATTCAAACCTAACCGAGTTTCTACATTTTTGGTCACCTTAGCTAAATATTTTTCCTTGGTTATTGATTCCAAGGGATAGCTTGGTCTATTATACCCCTTGGATCAAGCCTGTTTGGGCTCGTAGTGGAAACTGTCTTGTAAAATGCTCCTTATACCCCAATTCAAGCCTAACTGAGTTTCCATCGATACTCTCCTATGAATCACTATGGATTATTGGGTAATCAACACCTCGGATACAAACCTTTTTTGTCTAACACTTCTAATATATGCCACAGACATGGTAAATGTGATATACTTGGTTATATAGTAATTCCTTGGTTGATTTGATTCAGGGGTTATATGGAAAGGATGTGGGTGATATGATATGTATATATGTGTGACATTTCCATGATATGTGTTTTTTTTATTTTTTTGGCTACATTGTTATAGTATCCTGTGTGTGTCTTTCTAGAAGCCAGGTTGGGATATAAATTATCACACAACTTGTTCCCTGGGAACTTCATTTTTTACTACTACGTACCTATTTTACATGAATTATACTTTATCTTGTTAAATTTTACATTGAGGATTATTATGGACCATTAGCTTGATACATGATTGGATTGTATCTCACACCCTATTCGGGCCAATGTTGGGTACCCGAACCGACTATTTGGATGCATATAGGGATCAGGGAAATCACCCATAGTTCAATGTTTGATTTTGTGCCATGCTTATGATCAGGGGAGCATGGGACCATGTTGAGGATAACGATGGTAAAAGGAGATAATTATTTTAGGTATTTTTTTGGTATTTTGATACATGTATTGTAATGTTTAGATATATACCATTTTTGGATGATTTTTAGAGACATGTATTGTCATCTTTATAGATACGAGTTTGCTTTTTGTATTATTATCTATTCATATAGTTTTATATTGTATGTCTATTATACTAATTTCTATACTTCATATATAGTTTTATACCATTTTGGTACACTCCGGTATGAGGTAATTGTCTCCCCAAAAAACACCTTCTAGTCCCTCACATCTAGTTGGAAGCCTCTGATGATCGGCGGGATACTATAGAGTCCATATAAAAAACTGGGATAACGGTACTATTGAGTGGATTTCTGATTTGGGACATTACATTGGAATAAATGATTGTGACACAGTTGACATTTAATTTCTTCACTCAGGTGGGGGTGAGATTATTATGTCCTATTCGTAGGTTCGATAGTTATTGGATAATGGGTAAGGTTGTTTGTGTACAATTGGGTGGTGAAAATATGGAAACTTCTATAGTGGGTAGTATAAATTTTTTCACGATGATGTAATGATTCTATGGGTATTTTATATGATTCAGTGGGAACCACATAGAGTTGGTTGGCAGATCATCTTGTTTGTTTCATTGTAGGTGAGATCGATTATGGGATATACAATTGATTATAATTGGAACTATAGGTTGAGTTATACTATGGAGAGAGCAATGATAATGATCGTGAATCATTGATGATACTATAACATATCAGGAATTTATAGAGTGGTAAGGAACATTCTTGGTAGTTCTCTAATGGAGAAATCTATGGATTAATGATTAATGGGTTGTACTTATTATATTTGGAGATATGAAAAGGACCAGATTTTTTTCCTAGAGTAGAACATAGTGAGATGCGCATGGAATGATGGATGATATGGGTTGAAATATGTGGAAGGAACCATACAAAATCTTCTCGAGGAAGATAAGTTGTATACTAGGAATGTTATAAAGATCCATGGTTATCTAGATATGTAAATTTTAGTAGAAATGCTATTTTTCTTCTTTTCGGTGCTCATGAGAGGTAAAATGGTCCTTTTACTATTCAATATTCAATTCGATAATTTTTATGCCCACTCCATTTTTCCCCAAATATATTTTTATTCTATTATAGAAGTTAAGTTTAATTTTTAGCAGTTTTAATTTTGGTAGAATATTTAATATTTATTTTGTTAAATATTATGTTAATTTTTTGGGATATGGTGTTGTTATCTATTGAAAAGAGTGTCATAGTTTGATTTTCACTCAATAGTTGTGTTTTAAATGGGGTTTGTTTCATAATAAATTAGTAGAACCAATTGTGGTTGTGGGACAAAAGATAATTGTTTTATGTTGGAATTTAATTTTATTAATTAAATTATTAAAATAATTAAAATACTATATCCCCATTTTGGATTTATATTCATATATGGAAGGGTATAGGGTTCCCCCATTGCATGTGATGGACTACCTGAGTGTTAAGGCAGTTGGAGATTCCATTTAACCTCATCCAAGAAGGAAATCAAGACCAGATCGAGATTCATCGGCTTCCAGGCATGAATTTAGACCTAAAGCGACATCATTTTCTCCATAAGGTTGGATGGTTTTTGGGTTTTAATCCATGATCCCCTTATATGTGTGTTTTTATATTTCAAATCCATTTTATGACTAAAAATATCAAACATGGGGTCAATCCATGCTTAATCAGGGTAAAACAAGGGTTTTATGTGGTCCAAAGGGTTTCTCATTTAGAAATTCCAATCACACCACATGTGGTTATGAGAAAAAACACCATGTTTAATCCCATTTTACGAAGATTTTATTTTCAAAAGTACATACTATGTACACAGAGAACACATTATATAATTTTAATTTTTTATATGGTCAGGTAATTTGGTTGATATAATTTTTTTAACTACACTCCAGGTACTTGGAGTACATACCCTGTCATGGGATATGAACATATTGTGGAGTACATGGGATGATACCCCATTTATCAATGGTCATGGCCAAGTAGAACTACATGGTAATATCCCTTATATCTCATATCTGTATATTAATACATGGAAAAAACCCATGTGTGTTAAGAAGATTAAAATTTACTAAAAAACATGAGTTTTTTTATTACACACCATGTACGTGGGGAACATGTAGTGTACTTCCCCTTTCTTTCCCTATTGATGGTTTTGGGGGATTTTGTGCCCCCCGAGACATAATTTTATGGATGAAGATGTCATTATAATCATTTCTTAATATATAATGTGATGGTGGAACCCATGATTATTTAGGACCTATAAGATGTGGATTACAGTTAGTAAGTTGTGATAAAAAGGTTTTCCTCTAATAATTGAATTCACACACACATAAATATAGAGTGATACATGGTATGAGAGCCAGAAAATGGCCCTGATAATGACTAGAGGTTGTGGTATGGGTTCATTAGAGTCCTCAACTCGTGTTCAAATAGGGACAATCTATGGTTAGTTGATCTCAGTTTTCCCTTGAGGTGATGGTAGGTTCGGTGTTCAAACCAATCTAGGGTTGCTTTATAGGGGATGGTCTTAAATCCATATTCTTGGTGAGGCTTACCACCTTTTGGCTTGTGTGTTTTGGAGATGCATGATATTGGGATATGGTATATGAGACCCCTAAGATATATGTGTTTCCCATAGAGAATAGATGTGATTTAGGGTTGGAAGAGGGACGTATCCACTTCTATTCTAAGATAGAGGATGCTAATCAGGACGTATCCACTTTAGTACTATTTCTGAGGATCAAAGAAGGGAATAGTATGCTTACATATTGACTTAGTGGGTGATGTGGGATCCAGATTGATAGACCAAACCAGATTAGGTGAATGAGTTTCTGTAGTAACATCTGTCAGTTTCTCCTTGGGACAAGAACTGATGAATTGGATGTTGGGTCTCTAATACCAATGATGGTTGTGGGTGTTTATATATACCATGATTTGTTATCTGTTGTTATTTTAGTTTTAGACATGGTATTCCCCCAGTGGTATTTTTTGATATAATTGCGCGTTTAGGTTTGGGAGCCTAGTTTACTCTTATAAGTTTTCATTATTGATATAGTTGGACATGATGATCCACATGTATGGTTCTGTATATATATCATGATTCTCCTCATCCATGGATTATTGTATTGGGATTCATTTTAAACATATATGGTATTGAATTTACAATGTGAAACTCAACAACTATTATTGAGTTGGTTAAATATGACACTCCATGCCCATATGATATGATATTGGAAATGATGCTCTGTATCCGTGTTGATTTTTTCATGACTTGGGTGCTGGACCAAGGTTTTAGGAACTTTTTATTGTTGAATTATATGAGAATATTTTATATGGATATCCATATATGATGTTGATATTCAATACTTTGGATTAAGGAATTTGTAGTATACTATATTGATTAGGTGTCTAGTTGAGGCTCTAGACAAAAAAAGTATACTCTATGGTTTTGTTTCCATACCGATGCTATGGGTAAATATGGAATACCATGTGGAATTGGATGAAGAACTGACTATCCTCATATTTGCTCTAGTTATGGACTGATATTGTGGACATTACCGGTGTTGAGGAATGGATGGATGTTCGATTGAGGCTCTGGGAACATTTGATTCGATACATTGGTTAGATATTAGTCTAAAAATCTAGGCACTAGTTATACACTGCAAAGGTATGAGTATTGGGAACTGATTCATCTAATTACCATGAATGAGATAGAAAAATCGTGTCATGGGGGACATGAAATGGAATTTCTTATAACAGGAACATAGATAGATGAAATTCTATGGGAAACATCCCCATGGTTGATAAGAGTTGTTGCAGATTCCATGGGTGTGGAGCCTATAGGTAATTGGTATTCATGGTTTTTGAGCTCGGATCAATGAAATCCAGAAGCTGGTTGAAGCATGTATGATCGATCAATGTCATGGACCTTAGGATTAGGAACATGGTTAATTTTTTATTTTAGTTTTTTTCCTAGCCTAATCATATGGCATGAGAAATCAATGATGAATTTATATTATAGGTTCTTTCTTAGGGGTGACCTTTAGAGATATATTTCTTACCCCTTTTATGTCAACCCCATTTTGTGTACATACCTTATTTCCATATTCTAGTTAGAAATGTATGCAAAATTAATATGTTAGAGGAGCAAGGTTAAATGATTATGTAGAGACATTTCATGTGGAGTTTATTGATTGGGATTTTATAGATGAAAAGGGTTACGAAAATTGAGAATGTGTGTTGAATTTTTGTTGGATGTACAACCTAATGTATTATTAAAAACTTATAATATATAATTTTTTTAAAAATTTATTATTAATATTATAATCCATATAAATGTGTGGATATTAGTAAGAATAGTATTTTCACTATTCATCCTAAAATGAATAATTTGAAATTTTTTTATAAAATTAATCCTATGGTAATTTTTTGATGAGTAATTTAAAAATGAAATTTTACATTTTATAAAATGAAAATTAAAATAAATATGTATTTATTTTTTTTAAATAAAAATATATAATATGAATAAAATGACTTTTATATAAAATAACCTATTTAATATTAAATATTCTATATTATTTACCTTTTAATGGTAATAAATATAAATTTATTACCATATTAATGATTATTTTTTTAATTATTCATTATTAATATGTAGTGGTTTTTTGTTGCGGCTTGTGGCACAATTTATGGAACATAATATCTATTTAAATTTATCCAAACTATTGGTTTGTTACATTCAACCCACATAGATTTATTGTTTCCGTAATATTTTATTTATAATTTACTAATAATTGTACTAAGGGGTATCCATACTATTCTTTTGGCATGCGATTTAATTTCTAATGTAGTATCAATCCTACTATTTCACATGAGACTATGGAACTCTTATATTCCATACTAAGTGGGACATCTAAAAAAAATTTATATTTAACCATTTGGTTGAACCATTCCTCATAATTTAGTACCATATATATTAGAGTGGAATTAATTTTCCAAGAGTGTTTATATTCATCCTTTTACTGATAGTTGATTATAATTTTATTTGAAATATGAAATGTGATTCTATTTTTAGATTATTTTAAATTATACATATTGTTAACCAATAAATTTTCAATATAAAATTGATTTTCATTAAAGGATAGATAATAATCCCTTCATTAAGTAAATTATATAAATATCAAATTATGATATAATGATAGTTATGAATAATATAAAATCTTTATGGTGTTGGTTTGATTCTGTTTGAAATTTCCTTAGACATATAATGGGTGGCTAGAAATAGAATCCAATTGTTTATCCATAAATTTGGAGTTGATGATTAGGATAAAATTTACACATATGTTTTATAAATTACATTTAGAATATGGGGTAGCACATAACTTCCCTTGTTTCCTTGGTTTAAGAGGCTGATGATATTTATTATCCTTGTTATTTGATGATTTAAGGAATCATATTTCATTATTCTAAAAATCTATTTTTTAATAATTATAAATTATTCACCATTTTTCTTTGCCGAAACATATTTTTCTAATATTTAAAATCTTGAGCACAATCTCAAATACATCCAAACATAAAAAAAAAATCTTATTCTTATGAGAAATTTCATTGGGTGTTGCTTCCCAAATTTTGGATTATAATGAAGATGAATATTTTTTCCTTCATTGTCTTCATCACTTTTTATTCAATTAATTACCACCCTTCCATTATTTAGTGAGTTAAAGTTTTTGAAATGATCATATTTTTAATCATAACTCAAGATATATCAATGATCAGGACCACAAGGTTTTCAACATAAACTTGAATCACACATAGTTTTTAATTAAGATATTTTCTATGTTTTCCATTTTCCCCTAGTATCATGTATCTCCATCCACTTCAAAAATCAAAATGTAAATCCTGGGTGATCAATTTAGACAACCTAACTGAATTATAGGAAGGTAAACCTGAGAGCAGGTTATTATTTTAAACCATTAAACTATCATTTAGTTAGAATTAAATCATTTAGTATTTAATAAAGAATAATTTTGTCTTGTATCTCTCATTCGTATCCTAACTCCTTCACATAACTAATCCCTCTTTTTAGCTTTTCACCATATTGTTATTAACCAAATAAAATCCCTCAGGAGTGTTAATGTATGTGCACAATAAAAGGTCGGGTCAAAAATTCATTAGCATGATGATCGGGTTAATGATCAGCCTACGCTTTTATAGTTTATTACCCTTATATGAGTATTTTCCAAAACCACATCCACTTTTTATTATCCTAACAAACATTTTTTGGATGATAAATCAATAAATATTGTAGTATACTAATAATTTAGGATATAAAACTAAACTGAGATTCATATTTAAAATTTTCAGATATTTTTTATATCCCTCACATTAAAGGATGCTAAAAGAATATAAAAAAACTAAACCTATCTTCAATATAACAAAAATAATAATGAAAATAAAAAATTCCTAATATAAAACTAATTTAAGATTCCAAATATTTACAAGGCCTGCATAAAAAATTAATCTCACTATTCAAAAAATAAAACTCACAATAGTCATATAACTCAAAGATGGAAAGGTTTATTTTTTGGTAGATTAGCTAAATAAACATCCTATTTTACAAAAAATGAGAAATTTTTTTCATAATCATTCTACTGTTGACATTTTATAGACATGTCACGTGATAGAATCATATTCATAACCTATTAATTAGAAATATGAAGAATGGGTGAGGTTAAACACCTAGTAAGGGAAAATACATATCATAAAGTATTAGAAAATAGACATTATGGATAAAATGAGAAAGATATTAATAAGAAAACAATATAAAAAATACTATAGATAATAATCATAAAACATGATGGAAAAACAATAGAACAAATTAATATACTCAAGGAACCATAAAATAAATGACATGGATTAAAAAAATTATAAAACATGTGATCATAATATAATGGTGATAAATAGTTTAAAGACATGGAATATTCATGAAAACACTGCATAACCTGACAAAAAACATGAAAAGATTGCAGAACAAAAAAGTATATTTCATATCCTTGTAATCCTGGATACAAACCAACTTCTTCAAAAATAAAATTATTACTAGAGCATAGTGCACTCACAATCATCCCTTATGAAGGGACTTGGTAGCCTATTCACATATAAACTTATTAGTTTAGAATAATTACACCACACTCACCTTTTGTGAACCATGATACTTTCAAACTAGTTTATAATTGATATTTTGAGTTCTGATAATTCCATCACACTCACCATCTATAAACCTATAAAATTAGTAACCTATTCACACATAAATGTAATAGTATACCATATCACCATCACAGTCACCCTATGATAACAAAGAAATGTTCTAAAATATTAACATAAAATTTATATCTAATGAAAGATAATTCTTTACACATTATATTGGATGGAGATATAGGACACACCCATCTTAAAATCAATATATTTATGTGCCAATTGAAAATTAAACACTCATTATGTCATAATGAACCCATAAAGGTAATGGGTTTCTTAGAAATCTCCAAATCATAACATAACATGAACTCATGAAATAATATACAATAGTAAATATTAATTTCTAAAAGAAATAATATCATAAGAACATATAAATGATTTTCAATGAAAAAAATCTTGAAAAAAAACCTTGGATGGTAAACATAAATGAATATTTAAATGATTTTTCAAAACCATTTCTTAATATTTAAGTGAATATTACATTAAAAACATTTATGGCAAGGGATGGACACATCATTTTAAAATAATATTATACAGAGGTATCAATTAAAAATACATGAAAATAAATATTTATTTAAGAACAACTATGTGAAAAAAATAAAAAAATTTACAATTAAGATAATAATTATTAATATAAATGTTACCAATATATAACCATTTAAATAAAATAAGTGAAAATAATTATATACCCATACCATTTGGAAACAATATGCAGTAATATAAACTTAGAAAAGGATAAATTCTTGAATAAAATAAGTAGAAATACTTTGAAAACATTTACATTAAAAATTTATATATAATAACATAATCTTGAAAACGATATAATTTTTTTTAACAAATAACAATTAAAAGAAACAAAAAACATTACTTCTAAAATGAATATTTAATAACGGAATCATGTAGATAATATATGGTTTTGATTAATGGAAGAGAAAACACTTAAAAAAATGTTTATTTTAAAAATAATCATTAATAATATAAAATTGGGGTTTATATAATAATATTCAAAATAAAATTTTGAGTCGATGATAAAAAATTAAATACTAAAAGGATAGAAAAAACATTTGAGACATTGAGAGAAAATATCTTCAAAAGCATGATATCTTAGAGGATTAGAAAAAAATCAATTTAAAATATGGTAATGGAAAATTAATGTTTAATAAATATAACCATAGGAGAATAAAATTTTAGAGAGTTTAGATTGAATGACCATACACATTTCCTAGATGGATTATATATGATTCTTTATTTGGCTAGGTTGATTTATCCTTGAGTTTTTCATTGAATCTATTTTGTTTCGAAATTTCCTTGAATTTATTCTCTGTTCGTTGAGTCTCACTCATAGTTAGACTGATTTGGATGTAAAAATGGAATTATTCTAGGGATGTATTCTTTTTTAATAAATGGACTTTCATTATAAACATTTTAAATTGAGAAAGGAGGGTTTTCCATGGGTTTGAAGGCCATAGAGGTGGTTCAGATATTTTTTGAAGGAACAAGGATAAAAAATGTCTATTGGTAAATGAAATTCCTTGTAAAGGTATTACACGATGAGAAATGTTACAATACACATTTCTTGAAATATTTTAGGCTGTGAAATAGTCTCTATCTTGGAAATAATACACTGTAAAATCTAATTTCATGTTGTGAAATTATTATAGCCAACCATTTTAATAGGGGAAATGTGTTTGATTTATTTTCCTTCAAAGATAACATTCCTTCTCCTGAACCATTGTTGATTATAATGTGATTATGGAGATATTTTATCCCATTTAGGAATTATGTTTTTTTGTTTGATCTGTAGCTAGCCCCTTTGAAATAGGTTTATTATCCTTTCTTAATTCTTCTGTTTAAAAGGTGTGTTATTCTGATCTCCAGTATAGAAATGTGTGCTGATCAAGTTTTTCATATGATCTTGGTTTCTTCATAAATATCGTTCAAGTCAATCCTTTTTTTGGAGATCCAATTGTTTGTGTTGTATGATCCCCAATTAATAGTAGGTTCTTTAAAACCGAACCCTATGGTCTGTTTAATTATTATTTATGAGAAACACTACAATTTTCTCAAACAAAACATGTTAATTAATTAATTTATTAATGAGTGAAGATAAATTATTTATTAGATGATTTTTTTATTATATTTGTATTTAATGGTGTTATGACCTGACTAATGGCTTCCTACCTGGTGGTCGACCCCAAACTAAAAATGATTTGTCTAATGGTTTTAAGCATGTTTGGAATGATATGAGATTATATGAGATTTATTGATATAGAATATCATTGATCAATCCTTTGTGTAGAGAAATGGATGGAAGTAAATTGATATTTTCTGAATGTGCTATTGAATGAAAAATGTAAATTTACACAATTAACAATTAAGACAGATGATATGATGTTGTGATATCTTTACTGTTTTGAATTGTTTTATTCCATGATTAAATTCTTATATATAAGCCTTTTCTCAGAGGTAAAAATGCTTATATAGAGTGATTTTACTATTAACACTAGTTGAAATTATTATATATAGGGATTATTATATAGGCAGAAATTCTTAGATAGCAGGCTTGGTCAAGTGATTTTATCTGGAAATGCTTATGTATTGGGATTTCCCTAAGCATGAAATTATTTTATTGTGGGATTGGGATAATGATGCATTCTAAAATGTTTATATATTGGGATATTCCCATATGTTTAAATCATTTACTGTGGGATTTTCCTAGTCATATAATAATTCATTTTTATGGTTATGGTTGGCATGATTGTGCAACATTATCTAAGACGTGGTGAGATTGTACCAAAGAAGGTTGAAATATTATTGTATTTTTTGATTAATTAGTACATTTTTATGACTTTATTATATAAATTAATATTCAAACTATATTAATTTATACATAGTGGTTTCAAACTACTGAGTTTTACTCACATCTCATTTAGGAAACAGTTTAGTACCCATTAAGATTACATTGATATTGGTTTAGATGAGGAAGGGGTTTTGTTGCTATTTGTTGCATGCTAAATGAGAAGTAGTTTGGAAATGAGAACAGATCTGGTTCTAGACAAGGGAATTTTGAGTTCATTTCTTTTCAACTGATTATTTTATTTTAATTTTATCCTAGTTTTACATTTATAGTCATATTATCATTTCATTACATTCTTCATTATTATTGGTTTATTAGATCCTCATTCTACATCCGTGTTGTATGAATAAATATTTCAGTTATTTTCATTAATTTGATATTTATTTATATGATTTATTTTCATATATCTATTCCTCAATACAATAATTTATAGTCTCACCACTATACTCATCACCCCCAGCTGATAGTCAATAACCTCTAGCATACATTGAGGCACACTCATGGTCTAATAACCTACCTTATTTTTTCATGTGTGAGAGTGATTTATAGGGTACATTAAAAAGTTATATCAAAGGGGAATATTATTATTTTATGTTAATTTAATACCTTGGAATAGTAAAAATGAGACTAGTATGTGACTGGACTCACTAATGATCATGAGAAATGGAGTAGGTAACCGATTTTTGAGGGAAAATATGAGTTTTTATGGATGAGATTACTATTCATGATGTTCAATTATTATAGTTCGTGTTATTTCTCCCTGAGTGATTCATATGTCGAGTGATGTTATTGTTTTTTTGTATTTATACTCATGGCTTGGTATGGTGTGAGATGAGTATGCATGAATCATGATAGGAACACAGAGATATATCTTGGCATGCACTGTTTAGGATGGAGTCATGTTTATTGAATGTGATATATTTTCCATATGACTATGAAATAAGATAGTTGGTATATCTAAAAATAGAAATTGATGAATTGTTGGGCCATGCAAAAATAGTTGTAATCCATTTTAAGAGAGATCAGAAGTAGTGGTCCTCAATAGTGTCACCTGTTGAGGTTGACTTTGTATTATTATAAAGTGTTCAAAGTGGTGTGTTTATATTTTATATAAAATACCACCTTGTTTTATTTATTTTGGAAATTAAGAGATTAGTAATTTGCATGCTCCTAATGTAGTTGATCTGGTACATCCTGTATCTCTTCAGTATTAGATGGATTGTTCAACATCACGAAAAATCTGTAGGGTCAAGTGATCCAAGAAATGAGATATTGTTTACACCTTTTCATCAATGTATGAGATGGTGAGAGAGTTTCAGCTATATCATTAACCTATGTTCAATGGGAAGAGAAGAACTAGGAAAGATCTGTTTGTGATATAGATGGACCAGACAATCTTCAAGCACCTTGAGACACCCTTATACAATATGGTCAATCATGACGCATATATTCTGTGAGGATATTCCAAGTGGTGGGGGATATTCGAGAGCAAGCTGGTTACAATCATGATTTATCCTTGAGGGAATTCATATGGATGTTTCTAGAATACATGAATCTAGATATGCTGAGGGATTAGAATGGTTAATAGATCATTCATATAATATAGGAGGGCTTGTCTATGATCAACTATGCAAGATGTTTCACCAACCTAAAACATATTTTACCACTTTATATACTGATGATATCTCTTGGGTGATCATTTTCAAGATCGGCTTCACTACATTATTAAGTCTTATATGAACATTTTTAGTTTTAATATCTTTTTAGATATGATAAATCAGGCTCTCATTAGGGAATGAAATATGGGAGAACTGCTGATCAGTGAAATGGATGTTTTATTAGGGAAAAAGTATGATCTCTTCTTTTTGAGTACATAAGCATCGTTATTATAGTTTTTCTAAGGAAATAGTGGGAAGAGTAGTTATGGAACTCAGAAACCATCTCAAGATACTGTTCTATTATAGTGTTATAAGTATGTCATGTTGGAAAAAATGGCCTTAGTTTTCATAATACTATTTATAGTTCTATTTTTGTGGTATGATGAGTTATCTTGTTGATGTTTTGTTAGAAATTATCATTGTATTGTAGTGGGAGTGGATAATTATAGGGACTATATTTTGGGAATGAATAATCTACTCCTTATAAAATTGGTGGCTATTGTTTTATATAAAATTGGAAGAGAGGTTGGAGATGTAGTAACCCATTGTTGGAGTAGTAGTATCATTAAGATATAATTTCATAAGGGAGTTAGACTACAGGCCAACGTACAGGGTTTAGTTAGATACACGTTATAAAAACATCTTTGTATAGTGTGGGGGGAATACATTATACCATCAGAGATAAGATTCTTTTATCATCTACCCTTTCATTCATTTTTTTAATACATGAGCATAAAACCCTTTTTTATCTTCTCAATTTGAAAAAAGACTGGGCTTGGTTGTGGATATATTGGATGGTGCTTTAACAAATTTATATAGTATTTAGAGTGTGTTCTATGAATAAAAAATGATGTAAGGAAAATTATCTATAAATAGGTAGTCAAAAAATCTTTTTATAACCATTCATGATTGAAATCATAGGTTTTGACTTGAAAATTTGCATAGGATTCCTTTTTATATTACTTACACATATTTACAATTACTATAGGAGAGACACAATTACTTATTCAAAAGAAGAAATGTATTAACACTATGATTAGTGTGATATTCCATCTGTCCATATAAGAAAAAATCAGTGTAGATAGGATGGTCTCATGGCATATATCATAATTTTTACTGTAGATGATGGTGGAATATAGACAGATACCTTTCCACTAATGGTAGACCATTTTAATGGCATATTTACTGATTATTTTTGAAACATACCACTCAATTACAAGATCAAATTCATGATTGAGTTAGTAATGTGAGAAGACCAAGTATCTATCTCACCTAAAATGTTGAGAACAAAAGATATTTTTGATTTGAATGATCAGTTTGAAGATTTGGAAACTTATGGTTTCATACAGATAAGTGCATCTTTTTGGGGTTCTCTAATTATTTTAAAAAAGAAAGAAGAATGGAATTTTTAATTATATATGTTTTAACCAACATTAAACAACATTCTTTATAGGAACCAATATCCTCTCCACAGATTAATGATCTCTTCAACATGATCAATGATTATATGGTGTTCTCCATGATCTAGTTGAGAACATGATACCACCAGATGATCGTGAGACCAAAGTACATACCTTAGAATAAATTTAGGAGATGGTATGAATAGTATGAGTTCCTTGTGATTCCATTTGGCTTAACGTATTCACATGTAGTATCATGGCCTTGGTGAGACATATGATTCATCCACTTATGTACTAGTTTATGTTTTTTTTCGTGATAAAATAATGGTGTACACCCTATCATAATATGACCATTACCAATATACTGACATCATGTTTTGTACACCCAGAGAGAAACATTTGTATTACATTCTATCCAATTATATTTTTGGGATTGATAAAATACTCTTCTTTGGACATTTCATCTCAGAGGTAGGAGGGGCATTGAACTCAAAAAATGATATAGTCATAGTATCATGGAAGAAACCTATGAATGTCTTGAATATTAGTAGTTTTTTGTTTAATATGTAATTATCAACACTTATTTTTTAAATTTTCTCTTTTGGATGAACTGATGTCCTGGATAAACAGAAAGGGAATGGCGTTTTTTTGGTAAGATGATTCTATGAGGAATTTTAAGGGGATGAACAGCGGTATGAAATCAAAACCTATAGCCACTTTAAATAAGAATGGTAAATAAAATACCACGTACTATGACACATTAGATGCTAGACTCCCTATCTTTTAGATTATGGATGATGAAGTGGTTTCATATGGTGTAAGATAACTGAGACTTCACGAGATTAATTACAGAATTCTTGTTCTAGAGTTATCAGAGGTGGTACATTACCTGATATTCTGGAGACATTACCCTATGGGTGAGATTTTTGTGGTGTACATGAACCAAAGGGGTGTGAGGTAAAAAAAATTGAATGTGATTTTAACCATTAATAAATTAGGTGGGTAGAGTATCTATAGTATTTAAAAAATGAGTTTTTTATTAACTAGTAAATGAATTTTAATTCTCGATAAATTTCTCCAAAATACAAAGATAGAGGCAGTGTGGGAGTCTTCTGATGAGTGATATGTAGTGGAAGTCATTTCACACAAGAATATTGACATCAAAAATTCATAGGGGTGAGTAGTTATGACTTTTATAAAATATCATACAAATTATTTTGAGTTGGATCCGGATGGAGTGGTTATCTAATTCATAGATCATAGTTTTAAGAGATCAATTATATAGTGAAGTCTCACTATTCGGATGGTCTCTTGGAAGTAGTAATTTTATTTGCTTATATAGATGAGTATGTGTTCCTACAACGTTTCATGACAAGAATATGTGGGAGATTCATTATTTTATATTTGTGGTACATTGTGGCGAGTTAATGGTGTATCATGATTTCGATAGATATTAATGGTGGTCAGAAATGAAGAAGAAGTTAGCTGGATTTCTATTGAGGTATTTCACATGGTAGTAGGTGAAGAAATAAAATTAGAAACATGATAGGATGTTATATGATTTTCCCCTATTTTTAGAGAAAATTGGATGATTTCACTATAGATATGGTGATAGAATTTTCAAAGATGGCCCACGTGAATGACGTAATATGGGTGATGGTTGATTGACTAATGAAAATAGCCCTATAATTTATTGTTAAGGATACCTTAAATGTTGTTGGTGTGGGTATTATTTACATGTGTGCGATTTTTCAGTTGCATAGTGTTCTGAGGAGTATCCTCTCGGATAGGGATCCTCATTTCCCATTAATGTTCTCAATGTGTATTTAAAAGGCTTTGGGATTTTAGTTTGAACTGATCCCATCCTATCATCCTTAGTCTGACGGTCAGTATTAGTGGATCATTTAGAATAAGGATAATATGTTACTAGCCCATTTTTTGGATATAGGTTATTTTTGGGAGCATTATATGGAAATTATGGGGTTTATATATAATAAAAAATACCATTCCCTGATTGATATGGCACATTTCAAGTATTTTTATGGAAGGATATTTCCTTTATCTCTTTATTGGCAGGAGTTAAGAGAGTTATCACTTGTTTGACATAGTCTTGTGTAGGATATGTATGAGACGATTTAGTTGATCAAGAGGTGGTTTGTGAGCACATAGTGTAGGATGTAAAAATACACATATATTTGGAAATGACCTCAGGATTTTGACATTGGATATCATATTTTTTTTCAGGTTCCACCTTGGTCGAGGCAATGATGTATCTGGAAATAGGGGATGCTAGGACCCAGATTTTTCAGACATTTGAGATCGTGGAAAGGGATAGTCTTGTGAAATACCGATTATCCTTTCCATAGCGATATAGTTTCATGCACACCATTATTCATGTGTTTTTTATTCATAGATTTTATCCCGACCCTTCTCTTGTGATAAATGATGGGCATGCTATGATTTATGTAGATGCATCCTTTGAGGAGAATTTGAAAGAGATTGTGGACTATAGGCATAAGTATATATTAAGTAGGACTATACATACAGTTCAAGTGTAGTTGAAACATAGTGATGTATAAGAGGAGACATGGGAGAGGTATTAAGTTATGTGTGCTCAGTGGCCAGACTTGGTTGTCAAGACCCCATAGTGATTCTTGGAATAGATAAGGGATGAGTTGTTATAAGGTGGGGGAAGTTGTAAGATACCACATTTTTCTATGTATATCCCTATTTTATTTTTGGGTTCAATCTATTTTTCTGGATATTTCTATTTCATTTAAACCTATTTGTTGAATATTATTCATAGATGGAGAGATTTTAGGGGGAAATGGCTGAATTTTAGGGATGTCTTTATTTTTTAATTAATAGAGTCTCGGTAAAAAAGTGTTAAATGGTTTTATGATGGGTTTCCATTGATTTTATGTCCTTGTAAGTGGTTAATATCTTTTATGAATGAACCAGTATAAAATATATCAATATGGAATTTACACGACATGAAAATTAATTACAATATACAGAAATGTCTCCATAAAAATGCCATTAATAGTTGCCTGCCATGAACAGGATCATTAAATTAGAATAATAAGTGTTGTAAAATCTATTTATATGATGCATAATAGCCTACTTGGATAGATATTAAACATGAGAGACACATTTTTTTGAAAAAATTTGAAAATAGAGGAATAAGTGATGTGTAATAATTTAACCCCATATAATTCTAATGGAAAATCAAATTAATAGGAAAAGGGCACAAGATTTATTTTACATCTGGTAGTACCTTTACTCTCTCAACTTTAGAGATATTTCCATGAAAATCTAAGGATATTTCATCTCTTTAGAACATCATGGTTTGGTGTTTGATCCCCAGGAATCCCCTGTGATTTTTTTCTTCTCTTTTCCTCATTCATCCATTAATTTTTTTTGTTCATTTGTTGTACACTCTAAAAAAACACGTGTTCATAATGTTGGTTAGATTATCTAGGTTTACTCATAGACTACATTTATGTCCTTTCATCATTAATCATCCATTTTTTTTGTTTCTTGATCATCTATTAAAAATATGTGGTATAAAAACAAACCATATGGTTTGTTTAATTTTCATGTATGTGAAATACTATGATTTCTACCATAATCACATTGAAATTAATTATTTAAATGATCAATGAAGTTAAATCTGGTATTGGATTATTCCGTGGATCGCTTTGGTTTCAACAGTGTTGTGACCTGACATATGGATACCGTTTATATGATAGATCCATTGAATAATAATGATTAGACGAAATGTTGAATGTTTTTTAGAATCACATGAGATTTCATGATATTTATTTATATATAATCACATAGATAATATCTAAGTTTATTAAAATGGTTAGAAATAAATTTATATGAAGTGGTTGTTCACTTGAAAGTCAATTTTTAATTTTCATAATTATCAATTAAGACTGATCATATGACATTGTGATATCCTTATAATTTTGACTAGTTTTGTGGTATACTAAAATTATTTTATATAGTTATTTTTTATAAAATGAAATTATTATATAGTGTGCTTGTTGTAGTGATATATTTTGAAAATATTATATAAATGTCTTTTCATGGATGGAGAAATTAATATATAGAATGATTTCCCCAATAATAAATGATAAAATAATTATACAATGGGGTTTGGAGGATGACGGAAATTCTTATATAGTTTTATTATACCTATGACACATTCTATAATGGTTATATATATGGTTATTCCCATGGTCTAAAATGATGCTATAGAGGGGGTTTTCTAGTTGTTTTATTAAGTCATGGTTATGGTTATAGTTAGAATAGTTGTGCAACGTGCATAGAGACTTTCTGTCATAGTTCCAAAGTAGATTGACTTATGTATTTTATGAATTGATTAATTAATAAATAAATTTTTCCCTTTATTGGATGTAATTAATATTAGATTTTTCTTGTTTAGACATGATGGCGTTGAACTACCGAGTTTTACTCATACCCTATTCGGGATTCCAGTTCGTACCTGATTAGATTACATGGATCAATGTTTATATTAGCGAAAGGGACCATGTTGTTGATTTTTTATCACGAAATGGGAAAGATTTTGGATACGGGACCAACATGGGGTCTTTGGATGCATTCTTTTGAGTTTATTTTTTATTCGCGTTTTCTTTTATTTTTATTCTCATTTAGCTTGAAATTATGTTACATATCATCATTTAATTAAATTATTCTTTGTTATTAGTTTTTTGGGTCCACCTTTTACTTCCCAGTTGTATGATATATTTTTTATGCTATTTTTATTACTCAAATATTTATTTATATGCTTTATTTATATAGCATTGGTCCAATATACCAAGAGGTTTAGTCTTATCATTATATTTATAACACCCCTAATGATGGTTGGAGGGATCTGAAAAATGGGGAGGTGTTCTTAATGTCCCATAACCAACCAATATTTAAAAAGTGATATAGTGTAGGATTTGTGGATATTATAGAATATCACATTTTAGATGTATCAATATTTTTGGAAGGAAGTTTAAAATAAATCCTTAGCCCTTGTGGAGATACTAAACTAAATCTATTAAATGATAATGACCATTAAATTAAACAAAAAATACTCTAAATTAAGAATTTATTCATGATATAATATATCATTAAGGCATTATACACACCACTTAAATGAAAATAGGTTCACAAGACAAATAATGCCTCAAGGAATGTGATATTTAGATATAAATTCATTACCTTGTTTCCTTTACCAGTTGATGAAACTATAAACTAATTTCAAACATACATAGTTAACATAATATAAGAATTTTGAACTTTAATAGAAAATATCACCGTTTTATAAAAATTAAAATATTTATTTATCATGATTACATTAATTAGTTATAGCATATTATGATAATTGGGTGTTATAAATTTCCTTAATTTACACATGTTCAATAATTCTGATATCATTACCATTCAACTAATATAATTTTAATTATGTATATATCATATATGGGTCCATAATATTGAACTTATTTTTTTCTAATTTTCATATTCTACTCTATATGTATTCAGGTCACATTTTGTGAAAATAGAAATGATAATGACTTAATGCTATAATTTTAGAGAACCATAATGTTTTTAAAAAAACATCTCATGTACATTATATAATATTTAATAAAAAATATATTAATCCGGTTTTTATTAATATAATATACTAATATTATTTCGAAATTACCATAGTCATCCAATGTAGTAATTAAAATCATTTTTTATTTATGTGGGTAAATCAAACCAAAATTGAACAAGCATTAACTCGATTAATGGGAATGGTTAAGGAGGTTTTAATTTTGAAATAATGAAATTACAGAATATTTATATTGTTATTATTTTTATTTTTATTATTTTTAACCATATATGAATAATTTTAGATATTTTATAGATATATAATGAAAGGCTAGAAACTTTTCATCGTGGGGGCCTTAATCAGCACGTACTAATGATTAATGTTATTGTCTTTCAACACTAAAGTGGTTGGGAAGAAGGATATGAAATTTATATTTAATAATAATAATTATATGATATACATGATAATTATTTATCATAACTACCAATAATACCTTCTGCGAATGGCAGAGATGAAAAACAATTGACGTCGCCCTGTAGAGGTGGTATTCCATGTAATGATCAAACAATATTATTTTTTTTCTTATATAGATGGAAAAGAATTAATAAGTTTTATACAATTCAAATTAAAAAACAAGTATTATGATTTTACATAATTAATCATATTATAAAATATATTTAAAGAGTAAGACATAGATAAATCCTTAGGAAGAAATAATACTTACACTGGAGGAATGATATTTTCTATGAAGTTCGCTTGAAATTGAAGGTATTAAACTAACAATGATTGAACATGGGAATATGTTCGTGGAATAGGGTTATAAAGAGAATAAATGGTAGGAGTTTCATTTATTAATTCTAAATAGAGGTGTCTGTTTGAAAGGGTTATAATGATCCCGTTTTATAATTGGGGAAAGGGGAATTTTTGGAAACACCCAATATATTTTAATAATTTAATGAAGCTATTCCAATGTAAATGGAATAAAATTTATTAATTATAGAGTTTGGGGTGTTTTTGGTATATTACGACTCAAATATTGATTAAAAATATAGTTTTAATGTGTTGTATGGTTTTATCTTTCTGCTTTTCTTTTTACTCTTTTACTTTTCAACTATGTATCTAGTATTTAAAAAAGTGATTTCACGATTTATTATGAGTAAACAATAAACCATATAACCAAATATGGGTGTTATATAAGTAATTTAACAACTATTTAATAAAAATAGTAGTCTATATATTATATTAAGAGATCTTAAATTAAAAATATTTATGTGTAGACAAACTGTCTTAATAGTTAAATGAAAATTTTACCATTATAAATTCTTAATATTATTTAGTATTGATTAAAAATTAAATAAGTGTTAATATATTTATTTATTCACTTATAAATTTTATTATATTCATAATTTTAAGTATTTAAATATAAATATTATGACAAATATTCCTTTATATTAATAAACCAAAAATTTAAAATTAAAATTGTCACTATTATCATGGTAATTCCCATGTATCTTAATAATCTAAGTTTGATACTGAAAAAAATTACCATGTTAAATTCAAGGAAAATTATTATATCAAATAAAAGTATAACTATTTAAAATTATCTTTATTTTTTATTAAAATTAATCTTAACATTACTTCCTATGTCATGTAGAAAATTGTTAGTCTGAAGTATTTTATTATTAAGAAAATAAAAATATGGTTAGGATAGGATTATAAATTCTAATTATTCCAAATAATTTCAAATAAAAAATACTAATCAACTAGTATATATTTGACAATAATATAATTCAAAATATTTAATTTATCACTTTATAATTAATGAAACAAAACACAATAATTTTTTTAAAAACACTATAAAAATCATTATAAATTATAACATGGGTTATTGAAATTAAAAAAATTGTATATTAAAATGATTTATTCCAATTAATAATATATAATTCTATTGGAAATGTTTTAAAAAAGAACTAAGTCATAATAAAGTGTCTTTATTTGAAAAATCAGCATTTTCACCATTAACTCTAAAATGAAATATTTTAGAAAACTAAAAAATATAAATATTTGGGTAATTTTGTTGTGAGTAATTCAAAAATTAATTTTAATATAGAAAATATAAATTAAAATTTTGTTAAATTTACGTTGTTAATATAAAATATACAATTTAATGAAAATTTATTTTAGATACAATAATCTTTTCAATATTAACTTATTTAAATTATTAACATACTAAAGGTAAAACTACGTGTGGATTACTATATAAATGATAATTATAGTCTTATTAACATTGCCTTATTAATGTGATATGGTTTTTTAAGTTGTATCATATGACACAAGTTATGGGATATACTATGTTTTTTAAAGTATCCAAACTATCATGTCATTATATTATATCCACAAAAATTATGTTCATCCTTAAAATTTTAATTATCACTGAATAAAAAACAATTTTAGGGAATCAATTAGATTTATATGTCTTGAGAGTTGTTGTAAAATGTAAAACCAACCTATCCAATTTTAGTGATACAATGAATCTATTCTGTTTATTCTTTATAAATATATAAAATTATTGATTTTCTTTATAACCATTTGAGTTAAACACCACTCATAATTAAGTATTATTACTCCTATAGTGTAATTAGTTTTCGTATTGCGTTTATTTTAATCCTTTACCAATAAATAAGGAAATGTTGATATAAAATATAAATTGATATATCACTATTTTATTGAAAACTAGGAATACTATGTGGAGATAAAAAATTCATTTTTAAGATCACATTTAATTTCTCTGAAGGATGAATGGTAATACTTTCACAAACATTATTCCATAAACATAAAAGTTTTATAAAATGATAAATGAAGACAATGTAATAAAAATTTGGGGTTTATTTTATGTTATTGGAAATTATCATTGGACTTCTACTCTGGATGAAAAATATTCCAATTGGATAACCAAAAATATAGATGTGTGAGTAATAATTACCCATATTATTTCAGGTACTCTATTTATTAGCAGTGGATGAATAAGATTTACCTTATTTCCTTACATTAGATGGTTGATGATGTTTCTTATCCTAATTACCCATTGAGTTAGGGAATCATTTTTTTATCTCCCATACTCCAAAAATTTGAGGCCATAACCATTAATTATATATATTTTTTATCGACCAGTTTCTTTTTCTCAACTTGAAAATCATGATCTCTATTGCGAATCCTTCTAAACATGGAACACATTCTTTTTCCAATGAGTGTTTTCTTGGGTGATTTTTCATAAATTTTGGATATTTATGATGTATAATATTATTTTAATTCACCATATTGATCACATAATATTATAGGAAACACCATCCTACTCTTATTTTGTGAGTTATTATTATGGGAAAGATTCATGTTAGTAATCCTAAATTGTGATAGTTGGGTGAGCATGACCACAATGTTTTGAAATCTAGTTTCTTTCCCACATGGTTTACCATTTCTATCTTTTACATTATGTCCATTATTATCATAGTTTTCCTTTCTTTCATCCATTTTATAAAATAAAAATTTTATCATTCAGTATTAGTATTTTCATCTTAAGGGAATTATGAAAATCACAAACTCAGAGTGGGTTACTATTTGAAACACTTACACTAACCATCAGTTTAATGTAAAAGAATATTGGTTTAATGAAGGATTTTTTAGGCTGAGGTTCCCCATATATATCTTAATCCATTAGTAGTTTAAATCCTTTATATCATCCAGTAATGAGAATGTGATTAACAAAAGAAAATCCCATGGGATTTTCGATCTAGGTGTGCACTATTAGACCTCCTCTTAAAGCATTTTGGTGACGATAGAGTCAATGCTCTACCAATTATTTTCTTAGTGATTTCCCCTAGGCGAATCTGTGTTATTTCCACATCAAATTTCCTATATACAAATATGGATGTATTACATTGTAAAATAATCCACTTTGTACTTCACAAATTTTTCTTGAAATGGTCATATACTTAGTCTCGAATTTAAGGTTTTCACTATGGTTATCTAACCCTATCCCCAAATATAGCTAAAATGGTCTCCAAAAAATAACTGAAAAATTCTAAAAAATTTGTAAACCCCACTTTGATATTAAATAATGTGACCCAAGATAAATCTAGATAAAATGATACATTAATCTGATGATTTAAATATTAAATATCACTATTAATTGAATAACACAATGACCAAATATTTTAGTGACTTGGAGATTATATAGATAAACATCTTATTTTACAACAACAACAAACATTAATCCATAATCATGGTCCTTTATAGCCTTTATATAATTTTCATATTATTCAACCATCATCATTAAATTAGGATATAAAGCACATGATATGGGTGAGATCAAACACACAATAAGAGAACAAAATGTCATAAAGTATTAGATTAAATATATGAAGTACAATATGTAAATTACATAAATAACATAATAAAATAAAAAATGACTAAGGATAATAATAGAAAACCTGATGGATAAATATAATATCATAAGATAATAATCAAGCCAATATCAATAAAATTACAATGGTTAAAAAAAGATCTATAATCATAAAACATGAGATCATGATATAAAAGTATTGAATATGTATAAAATAAATAACAATCATTAAAACATGGCATAACACGAGAAAAAAAAATGATAAGCTGACACAATCATAAAAATAGTTTTTTATATCCTTATAAACCTTGACACTCACCAAACTATTCACATATTATATTGTGTGTAGAGCTTAACTTCCTCACAATAACCATTTTTTGAACCTGGTGACATGAAAATCATTTTACATGTAAAAATTTGTGTTTATCTTAAAGCCACCACAGTCACACATTATGAATCATGAGATTTTTAAACCTATTCTATATTTTTAAATACATTTAGATCTATCACACTTTCCATTTTTGAACATAGATACTTCCAACCCATTCAGAAGTTAAATTGTGCTTATAACTTAACACCATCCCTATCACTATTTATGAACCAAGAAATATTCTAATTTTTTTCATAAATTTTATATCTCATGGGATATAATATTTCATCAATTAAATTAGTGGGATATATAACACAAACCCCTCTCATAATATATAAATTTGTGAAACAATTCAAAAATCAATCATTTATCATCTCATAAGAAATAAAAAGAGAAATAATCAGTTTCGTAAATGATTGAAAAACATCACACTATAAATTATAAAATAAAAAAAAATAAAAAACATCATTTTTCCAAATAAATAATATCTTAATATAAAATTATTTATCATGAAAACATCACTTTAGGACAAAAAAATATTGGATAGTATATATATGTGATTATATAGATATTTTTTAAAAAAATAAAAATATTTTTGTCAATATTACATTCATTGGGATTCTTGTAATGGGAAAGAGATGTATATGTGAAAAAATATAATGAAGATTTACAATAAAGAATTATATTAAAATAAATAACATTTTCTAAAATTGTGAGTTAATATACGTTGATTTTTTTTAATTTTAATAGAATCTTTAACAATGTAAAGTTGAGAAGGAAGAAATTATTCGAATAAAATAATTTAAAATAATTTTATAACATTTAATTTTTAAAAGAATATTTTTTAAAAAAATATGAAAAATACATAATGTTTTAATTAAATTTAATTGAATTACTTTGAGAAATGATACTTATAAAAAATGACTAAAAATGGAAACATAATATATATATATATTTAACAATAAAATATTTGGAAGTATTTTTAAGAGGCTTACTTTTTAAAATTATCATTAATAACAGAATCAGAAAAAGAAACATTACTTTTCATAAAAAAAGTGATAATGATTTAAAAATTATAAATTTTAAAAAGAATATTTTATAATGGAGACATTATTAATATATAATAGTATTCAGAATAAAGTGTCCAGTAGATGGTGAAACTTTTTTTTGGAAATTATCATCAAACCAGTTGAACATTATAAAAACACTTTGTTAGAATACCATAACTACATAAAATATTTTAATACTTATAACTTAAAATAATATTAATGGAGATTTAACTCTAAAAATTATATCTATAGGAGAACAAAATTATATTTTGATTACAGTTATTGAACATTCAAATTCCACACATGGATTATGACATATGAGAGGTCTCGATTTTGTTGGAAGGATGTGGAATATAAATTATTATGTTTTATATATAATATAAATTACATGTATTGATGTATAATTACCCAAAAATATAAATGTTAATACATAGAATGAATATTTTAATTATAATACAATATTTCATATAGTTGTTATACACACCACATAAATAAAAAGGGAAGTATAATAGAAAAATGTCATAGTGAAGGGGATATTGAGAAAAAAATCACATACATTTTCTACTTCCCTAGTTGATGATACTATAAACTCATGTAAAACATAAATAGAAAAATTAATATCTTTGTTCGTAAACATTATTATAAATATTACCATTTTATAATATTTCTTATAATTATTTTTTTTGAGTAAATTAATATGTTTTAGCGTATTATGACCATCAAGTGTTATAACATTAACAATTATCATAAGTTTAATCAATTTTATTTCATTTCCTGTAATTGGATATCATTATATATATTTATATATTCAATAAGGTTTTATAATATATAATTATATTTATTTGATTAGTTATTATTACATTCAATATATGTTTTTGTTACATTACATGAAAAAAAATTGAAACCGATTTATTTTAGTAATTTTAGTGAAGGAAAATGTTACATTAAATATAACTAAAATACATTATATAATATTTATATAAATATATATTACTTAAGATTTTATTTATTTATTGTTATAACATTTTTTACACATTCCAATAGTCATCCATAGTCACATTTTAAAGAGTTGTTCACTTTTGTGGTTAAATAGACTCAAACCAAAACGCACACTATGTTGATTGGTAATTATGGTTAAAGAGGTACTTATTTTGACATAAAATAAATGTAAAAATATAATTACGATATAATTTTTATTTTTTATCAATTTTATGAGGATTTTAATATTTTATATAATTTATGAAAATCTAAATGAAAAATGAAAAACATTTAATCATAGAGTCCGTAACCCATAAGTACCCATGATTAGCCATCCTATTTCTCAATGTATGAGGTCCAATAAAAGAGGATATTAAATTCAAATTTCAAAATAAAAATTATATTATATATATAGTATTTATTCATCATTACCATCACTAAACCCAATAAAGAAATTAACTAATGATAATCAAACGACGTTGCCATGTAGTGGTGGGTGAACCCGTAATGCTCTAATAATATTCATTAGTTTTTAATGGTGGTTAGAGTTGCAATAATAATGGTTATACCATTAATATAATTAAAAATATGTTTAATCATGTCATTTAATTTATCTTATTGTTATTTTCTATTTTCTATTTTTTGGATTTAGACTATTAAAAATCATAAGAAAGAGAGAATAATTATGTGGGAGGCTTAAAATTTATTGGGCAGTTTCCTTGAAATTGAAGGAATTATTATTTATATCACTGAAAATAGGATTATGTTTCATCAAGAGGGTTTTGGGGATAGAGAAAGTGTACAGTTTTAAGGATTAATTGGAAATTAATTCATGTGTTGAAAATGTTTTAAGTGGATGTTATTATAAGAGAGGGAAGATACAATTTATGAAACACCCTTAATATTTTAATAATACCATGACACTATTCCTAGATCAATGAAATAAAAAGGTGAAATTATTGTTTTGGGGGAGTATTTTCATCTAAAATGGCTAAAAAATTGTTTTATACTGATTTTGAACATGTTATCAGATATTTAACATTATGTTGTTATATTTTACTATTTTACTTTTAAACAAGGTAACATGTATTTAACTATGCGATTTTCTCTCTTTTTATGATGGTTGAATAACCAATATAAAAAAAATTAATTATTATTGGACTAAAGATTAAATTTATTTAACAAAAATAAAATTATTAATATTATCTACTTATCTATTAAATTAAAATTAAAATTGTGTAGAAGAACCATTTTTGTAAATAAATGTCATTTTGACCACTATGTTTTAAAAATCATATTTATTATTTATTAAAAATAAAATGTATGTTAATGTATTTAATTATTAAAATTTAAATAATTATATGTAAAATATTTAAATTAATTAATTTTAATTTATTTAATAGAAATTCATTGATATTAATAATGAAAATATCATGAAAATAATTGTTTCAGTTATTTGATGGTAATCAACATTAATCCAAATAATATTAATTTTATACCAATAAATGAAATTGAAAAAATTTTATATTTTCAAAATTATTATCTCAAATGTACTAATAATTTTATCAAATTAGCATTATATTTTTTGGGAAAATGATATTAAAATTAGAGCATGTATTAGGTAAAAACTTGTTTTTTGGAAACATTTTAGTTTTAATCAAAAATATTTTTGGTTAGGAAAAAATTATAAATACCATTAATTCAAATGAATTTAATGTAATTATTATCATTTAAATTTTATTAAATTAACTATAAAATTCATCAAAACTTCATTTAATTAGGTTATACATAATTAGACAAAATAATTTAAAAAACAATTTTTGCTTAAAGGCTACTTAAATTCACAAAATTTAGAGTATTGGTTTATAAATTAATCATAGTAATTTAAATATATTTATTTTAATTTATAATATATATTTTATTTTAATTTAATATGGAATTTATAATTCATATTAAAATTTTATTGTATCAAAATTTGTAGATTTACTATGAATCCATAAATGACATATATTAAAATAATATGAAAAATATATTTTAAGATAACATCATTATGAGAAATAAAAAATTAAATTTTAATTTATCAAATTTTAGATATAATATTTTTAAATATATTTTTTTTGAAATGAAATATATAATATTAATAAAATTATTTTAATTGAAAAGATCCCTTTCATTATTAACTTATAATAATTATTTACCTTCTCAAGGTAAGAAATATTATTGGTTTAACACATTATTGTTTATTATTGGTTCATTAATGACTCCTCCTTAATGTGTTGTGTTATTTTTATGTTGTATCCTTTGATTCAATTTATAGGGCATAATATGAATTTTAATAGATCCAAAATCTTGGGCCACTATAGTCTAATCCATTAAATATATTGTGTCCTTTGAATCTTTAATATCACTTAATAATAATGGTAGTTAGGGATATCTATATGATTGATATCACTTTTGAGTTAATTTCAAATATAATACCAACCCTAAAAATTAATGTGAGTCTACGAAACACTTATATTCATTCCTAATAATGTCATCCAAATATATAGTATATTTCTAACCATTTGGATTAAACATAAATTATAATTAATTATGATAAATCCTATAATGGGATATATTTCCCAGAGGGTTCATAAATATCCTTGCAGTTATATATGATCATTAATTATTTTAGAACATGATATATGGTTTCCATATATTTTTAATTACTATAGATTTGATGTGGTGATAATCAATTCATTTCATTGATGATATTAATTTTCATCAATGGATTGATAGTTAGACTTTAATGAATCATATTCTCAAAACCAAAATTTTTTATACAATGTTAATTGATTATAATATGAAATCATTATGGGGTTTATTTGATTCAATTATAAAATATAATAGTCATACTCTTGTTCCTAGATAAAGATTGCAGTTGGAAATCCACAAATATAGAGTGAATGGTGAGTGTACATTTTAACATTATTTTCCATGAACTATATTAAATAGATGTGGTAGAATAGAGTCTCCCTTACTTCCTTTAATTATTAGGTTAATTATTCTTTCTATGCTAATTTTATGTTGATTTAGAAAATTATTCTTCATGGTGTAGAAACATTAAATATTTTAAGCACCATAAATTATTCACCTCTAATTTATAGATCAGATTCCTTATCTAATCATAATAATGATGAGCTCAATGTCCAATCCTCATAAAAATGAATCACTATCTTGTTCTTATAAGAATTTACCATGGGTTATTCTGCAAAAATATGTAAAGGTATAAAGTTGATTGTCTTTTTCTTCATTAACTTCATTACGTGATCTTATCTAAAACTTTATCGTTCAATCACTTGGAAAGTTGTAATGTTTTGAATTATTCATGTTATTAATCATAAAACTATATATTTGGGTGTTCATGACCATAAGGTTTTAAATGATTGTTTCTATCCCAGTTGGTTTTCCATTACAATATTGTCCGCCACATCCATTTTTGACCACAGTTTCCCTCATTCTTTCCATTTCCAAAACCAAAAAGTAAACTGTGAGGTTTTATTAAATAAATAATTATTGATTTATAAAATATAAACCTGAGAGTGGGTTACTTCTTAAATTAACTACACCATCACATAGTTAATTATAAATCACTCTTGGTTTAATTTTATTTTCTACAGTTTTGGTTCTTTCATACGTATCCTAATTACATGGAATAATAAAGCCTTTATATTATCTAATAATAAATATGTGATTAACCAAATCATACCATTAGGGAGGGTCTATCTATATGTGTAGTCTTATGATAACTCATAAATAATGAGGATCATAATCCAGTCAGTACTTAGCTAACCCTTATCTAGGTGGCTACTCTAAGGTGTATATTTTCCATTTTCATATCCACATTCTAGTATCTTGATAGAGATATATTACTTGGGTGAAAAATAATATTAACAATTTTACAATATTTTTGGATATCATCCTATAGTTATAATCATATATATATATTTTACTATGTTTTTATAAACAAAAAAATATAGCTAAAATAATCTCTTAAAATTACATAACTAATATTTAAAATAACTAAATTTGCCACCAAAATAACTAAAATAATCTATAAAGTAACTTAACCATAAAAAAATATAAAAAAATTGACCAATGGTAAGCATTGATTAGATAATTCATTAATTTCATGATTTATTAAACAAATCCCACAAACATTCACATAACCCCAAAAAATGTCTGTTGTCATGATTATTAGGTGAATATATATCTTATTTTAAAACATGTTTATAAACTAAAACTACTAATTTTGATAATATCATTTTTTCAGGTTTACAAAAAAAAAGATGTTTTTCTTATTTAGAATAGTTATCTTAGAGTCTATTATATTAATACTAAATATTACATAAGTTTAACAAAAACATACAATTGAAGAAACATTTCCATAATGAAATGACCAATTGATATAGAAATGTGTAAAAACATGTAAAATGAATGTTTGCAAAGTTCTTAAGAAAAATTACAAGTCCATTATAAACAATACCCACACTAATCCTCAATAGTAAAGAAGTTGAAAACACTAAATTTCCATATCCCCAGATTTTACTAAAAGAAAAAGTTATAGTATCCTTAATCAAGGAATCCACCAAAACTATGATTATAATAACTATATTTCACTACACATAATAACTCTTGATCTGCATTATCATACCAAATAAATCCTTTTTACACTGATAATCCCTCAATTAAACCAAATTCAAGAAAACTAAAAAACTCAAAGGTTCAAATGTCATTTTAAATCCTTAGATGAATTATATTATTAAAATAGTTGATACAAATTAAAATAAAATGACTATTTACGGAAAAAAGTAACAAAGAAAGGCTTCATAGAAACTCTTAGATATCAATAGGTGAAAAATATACCTCTTTCTTGGAAGTTACTTATATTTATATGAGCATCTACAACAATAATATTTTTCATTCATTGGAGGTCATAGAAACTAATTTCGAAAAACACTTATGCATGTAAAATGTTATATAAAACATTATTTAGTGGTCAAATTATTAACAAAATTATATTACATATGTATTTAGTCACATAGAAATAACACAGTTATTTTAGAATAATGGAAAAATTCATTCAACATTTTTAGAAGGGTTTATGTTGAGAGCCTATATACCCCCATCAGATCGATATTTGTATGGTGGGAAAACTAGAACTTATTCTGGTGATTCTTGGAAATAATTTTTCATTTAGACATTATAAATAAGCATCATATAGTATTATATTTATATGACGGACAAAAATACAAGATTAAGAAGTGTATAAAGGTATTTGTGTGATCGATGTATTAAAATATTTGTTTGAATGAGATACCAATGTACGGGTTTGTCTATCATACAAAATTACTCATTCTATTGATGTAAAAATTACTTTATTCTAATATGTAGTAAAATTATTTCTAATAGAATATATTTTTTACATTTGGTAAAAAATAACATCCTATAAAAAAATCAAATAGTTTTTTGAATTATGAAGTTTGTAAAATAATTCATTTAGGGAATTGTGTTTTGATTTTCAAAACCATGATTAGTAAGTGTCCAAAGTATTATTTAGGACTAAAAAATTCCATATTCATATCCTAATGATTAGAAAAAATATGGCTGGTTTTAAATACACAGTAATGTAAAATACATATCATAATGGATTAGATCATATATATATGAAGGAGAATACGAGAAATATATTGTTAACATAATAAACCATTATAAGACTATGTATAAAAATAATCAATCCTTATAAAGATACATAAGATCATAAGATAATCATTATGTAACCATAAATGAGAAGAACCACTTCAAAATATGAATATGGATAAAGCATGTGGGCATGGAAAAAAAGCACTAAATACATTACTAAAAATAAGTAATAATTTATAAATTTTTTAATAACATGATAAAAAATATAAAATGGTTGCATATGTCATGACCTGTTCTCAGGGCTCATGCCGTGACTAACCCAAGCCCGCCTTCCATAGGCCAGGGGCTGGTGACTAACACCAAAGGTGTAAATCCCTAAGTTTGGAAGGCATTGCCTTTATAGAAGTAACACACACACAAATAGAGTATGATGTAAGAAAAGAACTAAGTGAATACTGAATACAAAAAGTAGTGTTGAAAGTAAAGGTGCTGGAAATACATGCCCAATAGTAAAGTACAGGTACAACGGAAAGCAAGTACAACTGAAAAAGTGAGAACAACTAAAAAGGGCAGCTCCCGGAATGTCTGCGGAGTATCCTACCTAAAGTCTAGGTACAGATGTCCATCCCAGCACTCCATGTCTATTGGTCCACTCTATGTACCATCAAACCGTGTGGTCCACCTATGGGTTCCGTCCGTTCTTGGCTCTGTCTCGGCCTCTGTCAATATTGTCTGTCATCTGCATCCAACACAACGAGGTGCGGGCATAACCCGTGCAGAGGTGAATATAAAGATACTCAATAGGAACCCCGAGACCCCCGAAGGTCTCCCAGAATCCACGAAGGGTAAATCACAGAAGAAAGAAAAAACCCCAAAGTATCAACCAACCCTACTTATGTATATTTCCATACATATACCTCAGTTATCAATCTATTTTTGGCTCCAACTCTCGAGCCCAAGCACAACCCTGTCCATACATAAAGAAACGTCAATCACATCGATGAAAATGATTGATGTCAAGAATCAGCTCATACAGGTATACATATTTCATATGGTGATATATATGATCAGATGTTGTCTCTAATTCATCTAAGCTGTCGGACCCACACAGGATACAAGACCAGTTAAGCTATCAGACCCACATAGGATACAAGACCAGCTATTTGAATAGTGATAGGGATGATCAGATGTAGTCACTGAATCATCTAAGCTATCAGACCCACAAAGGATACAAGACCAGCTAAGTTTTTAGACCCACACAGTATACAAGACCAGCTACTCTGTCATACCACATAAGATACAAGTACAAGGGTCAATACTTCTAGACCAACACAGGATACATGAATAGTAGTCATCGTCCTCGAACCCATGGAGGATCCCAGTACCGTATTCATTATCGCTGAACCCACAGAGGATTCCAATAAAGTAGTCATCACTGCCGAACACACAAATGATTCCAATGCAGTAGTCGTCGCTGCCGAATCCCCTTAGGATTCCAATACAGTAGTTGACGCAGTCGCAGCCAGCTCTACGGTTCCTACACAGAGCATGCTCGATTCCAGGAGGGTCCGATCCTTGTGAAAAGGGGGTTGATACATCAACAGTCACTAAGTCCATAGTTGATGTATCCCGAAGTTCTGCTTCATCAAAATGTTGCCAATGCAACAGATGGCGCGTCAATCGGACGCCTGGTCTGTGAGTTATTGGCATTTCCGAACCAGGGTCCCGGTTGGATTTATTCTTATTCCAAACTCGTATGTTTTCCAAATTTGACCAAAACTAACATAGAGTATCCCAAAAGGACAATATCATCACAAGGATCCCAGTGCCGTAGACGGCGCATTGAACGGACGCATGGTCTAGAAGATATTTCCATTTAAGAGAAACAGGCCTGGCCCGTCAAGCCAGTTGGGCTGGTGGGTCGGACCGTCCTGACTCGGCGGGTCCGACCCGACTAAGGGGTCCGCCCATCCTGATGGGGTGTGGCCTTACCCGGTGAGGTGTGGCCCCCAGATTTCTGAAATGGTGGTGTAGAGTGGCACCGCCCTCCTGTCCGGTCGGCTGAAGCCGGTGGGTCTTCCCGGTGCGAGCGGCCTGCGGTTCTGGGCCGCAGATCCTCTACCGGCGGTGCCCATGAGAACCATGGCTCCTTCCACTTGGCTGGACGACGAGACGGCCAGTTCATCTGCTGAAGCATCCTTCCCAGTGCGGGACGCTATTCTCTGCAACGTTGCATCGAGAGGCACTGCTGTTCTTCTAGCCCGGCTGTCTTTAGCCGGCCGGTTCTTCTTCCGTCGAGCAGCCCATGGTTGTGGGCCGCAGTCTCCTTTCCGCACGACACCCAGTGTCGTGATCCTCTTCAGACTAGCGCACTGCTATCATTTCCTCTACCACCTTTGATCGTCGCCACCTCTTCCAACACCATCTCCATCGCAAATAAAAACTGGAAACAATGGAGGGTCGTCGGTACGTGTTCGTTCGACCCGCGCCCTCTGCTTTAGGCGGTAACAAATGGCCATAGACGATCACTTCCATTCAACAATAATGAAGGTATAATTTTTTCATTTTCAATTATACAAACCCTCTACCTCGATAATTGATTTCGCACGTCGACAAGCAGTGGAAGACGAGCGTCGCGGTAGTCGGGCGTCACGGATGACAATGTCGCAGAGAGCGGTGTCATCCCGTCAACATTGGTGGAAGAGTCGTTGTCATTAGCAACATTCCATGCGGGTGATATCTTCTCCCTTGACATGGAGGAAGAAGAAGGTAGGTGAACTTGATTCACGTTCTTTGAGTTGTGGATCATTAGTCCCATTCTCCACCGAGAGAGTGTCTCGTTCTTCGTGGAAAGGCCTCTCCCTTTCCCATTATCCCACAACTATCCAACACAACAAGCATACCCCAAAATAATTACTCAGCCTATTATTTTATCCTCACATGATTTTCAAATTAATTCAAAAATTAGAGGAGGCAAAATTAATTAATTCCTCATTAATTGAGAGTGTTGGAAACTTTATGAGGGAGGGTGGAATGTAAAGAATTTAACCACATCAATGGGAGGTTTCAAGAGAGTTTGAAGGGGGAGTTTAGGGGTTAGGTTTGTGTGGGCCCCACACACATTATTCTCCCATGGAAGGTTATGTGGGATGTGGGCCCCACCTCCAACTCCTCCTTGGACGAAATAACCACCTCTTAACAATAAAATTGTGTACAACAATTTTATTTAATTTAAGATGAAACCCCAAAATATAAATTCTCCACCCGACCAAACACAACAGTGGTAAAAGTCCCCTTAGGTGAATACTGGCGTTGTGTGTTAATCGGTACCCTCAGATTTCGATTACGAGCACTGGTTGAAAAGATAGAAAAACACGAACATACATTTACTGAACACACTGGAACAAAACTTCAAAAAATTATTCCTGGCACACCGAGCCTCGGAACCAGGCACCGTAAAAAACTGCAGAATCATAAAATTCCAAAGAATTTAATAAAAAAATTTCCTTGAAATTTCTGAGTCTTTTCAGAATAATCATAAAATTTGGATTTCTTATCTCTATTAACCAAGTTACTCACCAACCACTTCATATGTGAAATTATGAGTAGAGTTTAAATACAAAAAAATACACCCTTTATAAACATTGTGACCTGCTAACCTTTTCACAAGTAAAATTATTAATTGAGTATAACACCATCAAACTATCCCTTTGTGAACATATAGAAATTATAACATGTTAATATGTTATATTTTGATAATATATTAATGTAATTCCACTTAACCTTTGTAAAAATAGTGACTTTTTAACATATTCATGCATAAAATTGTGATTTGATCTTAACACCATCACACTCAACCTTTGTACATCTATCAACATGAAAACGGGTTCACATATCATTTCAACATCATGAGTTTTAATCCACTACACAATAAATTATAGTGATATATTAGACCCACCCATCTTATAATCTTCAAATTTCTATTCTAATTGAAAATAAAACAATCCTTATCTCATATGAAACCCATATAAATATAATGGGTTTCCCCAAAACATTCAAAAACAAGACATATCAAGAACATATGAAATTATAGAATATCAAAACTCTCTTTTTCCTAAATATATAGTATCATAATAATATATTAAGGACCCTAAAAAATTTATTTTATTATAAATAAAACATTGAAGTTAAATATAAGTGAATATAAAATAACCTTCAGAAATCCATTTTAATACATTTTAGTTGATAATTACCTTCAAAAATAATGTTTGGAATGGGAAGAGATGTCTTTTAGAAACATTATTATTAATAGTTTATATGAAATTGTACCTAAAAAAAATTATTGTTTCAAAAAAGGTATGTAAAAATAATTCTAAAAAAATTAATTTTAGGAGAATATTAAACAATGTACACATGAAAAAGACATAAATATTTTAATTAAAAAATTTAAAACACATCGATAACATGTATATTAAAAAATAATAATCAATAATTGAAACTTTGAAATGTTATTATGCATTCAAAAAAATAATTGGAAATCATTTGAAATGTTTTACTATCAAAAATATTATTTAATAATGGATCCTTGAAAAATACATAATTATTTCAATAAAATAATTCATAATTGAAAATTTTACTTTTATCGAGGTTCTTTAATAATAGAAACTTGAAAATGTCAAACAATTTTCATTAAAATATATTTAATGAAATTTGAATGTTTTACTTTTAAAAAAATATTTAATAATTTAAAATTTAATAATATATAATAATAATAATCAAAATAAACTTTCAATGGATGGTAAAAATTTTATTTTGGAAAGGAAGGAAAACCCACTTTTTACATTTAGAAACTACCTTTTAGAATGCCCGCATTGATTAGAATATTTAAAAAACATATTTAAAATAAGATAAGGAAAAATTATTTTTTATGGATGATATCTACAGGATAATTAAATAGAAGAGGCTTTAGATTAAAAGAGAACAAATATTCACTATATCAATTATCACATTTGCGAGGTCTCAATTTTTTAGAAGAAGTTAGACATAATTTTAGGGCTTGTGAGATATTTAAATAAAAAATATTATAAAGAATGAAAATTAAATTGACAATAGAATTCCACGAATAAATAATTATGTTTTTATATAATATTTAATAAGGGAAGTAAAAATACCACTTAAATAAAAATAGGTGGATAATACAATCAATGTCTTAATGAAGGGGAATTTGAGATGAAGTTCCCCTACCCTATTTCCTTTCTTGATGGATAAACATATAGACTTTAGTAATCATATAATTATAAATTAGTATTTTATTTAAGAAAATTACTCATAAATATTACCCTTTTTAATTTTCAATAAAATTATTTATCATGAGTGTATTAATTAGTTATAATGTATTATGACCATTATGTGTTAATAAATTTATCAATTTTGGGCATGTTTCATAATTTTGACATCATTAATTATCATTATATATCAATTAAAATTTTCACATTTCTTATAAAATTATGCAATATATGACTTATATTTATTTAAAAATTTTTATTTCATTTCGTATTTCTTTCATTTACATTATGTGAAAATTAAATTGAGAATGACTGATTTTGGTAATTTTAGCGAGAAAAAAATCCATTTAAATAATAAGTACAATAACAAATATTATATATATATATAACCATAAAATAATCAATATTTACATAAAATATTATAATAATATGAGTTTCCATTATTTCATTATCTTCTATAATCATATTTCAAATAATTTTCCTAGTGGGTGGTCAAATCGACCCAAACTCGAACACTTATAAACTCGATTAGAGAGTATGGTTAAAGAGGTGTTTCCTTTCACATAACGTCACTATAGTAGGATAATATTGATTTTATTTTAACCATTTAAATATTTTTCACTATATTTTATTTTTTTTGTGATAATTTATAAAAATATAAATAAATGAGGGAAAATATTTCATCATGGAGGTGGTGGTCCGCATGTATTCAAGATTAGCATTGTCGTTTCTATATGCATGAGAGGTAGTGAAAGTGGAAAATAAATTTATATTTCATAGTTATTATTATATGATATAAATATATATATAATATTATCAACATTACAACCATAAATAAAATCCATGAAAGGTACTAATGAAAAACAAACGATGTCGCATTAGGGTGACGGTAGTCCACACACCACACTAATAATGTCTTTTTGTTTGTATAAGTCAGAAGAAATGGATAAAAAGTGTTATAAAATTAATAAAAAATGTTAACATTATATTTATAAAAAACTAATAATATTATTTTTGTGATAAGATATTTGGAAGAGTAATATTAAAGAAAAAACCATTATAAGGAGTAAATACTTACATTACTACTAACATTATATTTTATTTACACTAAGAGATTCAAAAAAAATACAAAAAAATCTGTAAGTAAAGAGTGAAACAGTGATTTAGGGAGGACGTAAGTAATTAAGATCAAGTGCATCACCCTGTATTTGATTTACCCCCACATTTGTAGGAGGATTCGTGTCGGGGAAACAAAAAACTTTTTCACAATGCCATGCTTTAGAGGACAATAAATCCACATCCTTACATACCTCCATTAATGTGTGAAGAATAGTAATCTGATTTCCCAAAAGTCCCCTTCACTATCATATAATATATGATATCGACCAGAGGATGGTACCTATTCCATGAAAAGAATTGTGCGGAATCAGGTAATCTGTTTCCACCTCCGCCAACATGATATTATCCATCTTGCATAATTGAAGGCATGTGACCATCACTATAGAATTAGTATGAGGGACCATTGGTTAATTTCTATTATATAGGGTTCCATATAGAGTAAAATGGAATTGTTTCAAGGAGTAATTCTTAATGGAGGTGTGTTCATGAATCGGTGTAAGTGATCCCCTTTTATAAGAGGGGAATTTGTTTTGGAAATGCCTCTTATATTTTAATAATTCCATTACACTATTCCATATTCAATGACAAAAAATCATTGAAATTTTTTGGTGTGTGGTGTATTTTGGTTTATATTTATTTAAAATTTTATTTACTCTTATGCTTTAAATGAGTTATAGTGTTTCTATAATTATATCTTTATATTTTACTATTGTACATTTAATTTGTGTAACTAATTATTAGAAAAGTTATTTTATATTTTATTATGAATATATGATAGCCCATGTAACAAAATTTTGGAATTATCTTATGGAGTATATCATTTTTTTAATAAATTTAAAATTATATAATTTAAATTTTTTTTTCATGTTATAACAGATAATGTATAGAAATACTCTTTTAGTAGGAAAATTACATTTTAGCCATTATGGATCTAAAATCATTTTTTGTACTGATTAATAATATAATTCTGGAAAAAATATTTTTTATTTGTTTATTAATAATATTATATTGATTATATACTATATTTAATCTCAATTTATTCAATATTAATTTTTTGATAATAATAAAACATTTATTTTAAAATATTCTGTTATCTTTTGTGATGGTAATTAGCTTTAATCCCAATAATCTATTTGTTTTACAAAAAAACTTGAGATATTAAATACTACAAATTTTTTTATCTCAAGTATAATAATCATTTTACGTATTAAAATTTCATGTGTAGGGAAATTATTCTTTGAGTAAGCACATGAATGATGTAAAAACAAGTTTTTAAAATGTTAATTTTTATGAAAAATATTTATTTCCCAGATATAATTATAAATTACATAGATCAAAATGAAAAAAATACATATTAACATTCAAATGGTGTTCATTTAAATATAAAATGAATATTAAAATTAATTTCACCATTTTTTAATAAATTAAACCAAACAGTGGAAAAAAAGTAATAATTAAAATGGAAGGAAAAAAATTCAAAATGTTGAGAATGGGTTTTTAAATCCAATATATAATTTTAAAATTATTTACTATACATTATAATATACTTTTTATTATTATAAGTTTATAAAACATATAATTCAAATAAGAATATGGTGTTAGGAAAATCAGTATTATCACAATTCACCCCAAAACTGATTTATTAAAAAAATATATAAAAAATATATCATTTGTTAATTTTGTAGAGATTAATTAAAAAATGAATTAAACTTATCATATTTCAATTCTAAAATTTTAAAATTTTGTTTTTAAAAATTAATTTATAGTATAAAAAAATTATTTAATTGAAAATTATCTTTTCAGTGAAAACTCATACTAAATATTTACCTCTTAAAGGAAAAATTATTAATGATTTACCATATTAATTTTTAAGATAATTTATAAATAAACTATTCTTATTGTATTGTGTGTTTTATGGTATAACCTATGAAATATTTTAAATAATATAATACGTATCTTAAAAGATCCAAATGATGGGTTGTTATAGGAATTGGTTCTCTCAATAGTATATATCTAACCATTTACATTACATCCTCGAATGAAAAAGCTGTATTATTTTCTGATATGTCAGTTTGGGAAGACATGGTTAAGGAATTGTATTTTTATGTTTTTTTATAAGTTTTTAGTTTTCTATAAGGTGAAGGTTGTGCAACATGTTTTTTTTGTTTTTATCTATACATTATATGTCCCTTAGAAGAAGTTATAGGAATGGTTGACGAACATATACATCCATTTACCAGAAAATTAGCGAGGTTATGAATCTATTATGTAGATAGTGGACTATTTAAAAAAATCAAATCAGATTCTAGAGATTAGGGAGTCCATCTTAATGGAGGTTTTATTGAGGATATATCTTGAGGAGGTGGTGATGCTCCATGGATTATTGTGGATGATTATCTATAACCATGATCCTCAATTAACCTCAAGGGTTCAAAAAGTCATCTTAAATTATTTTGGATCTCATTAATTCCTCAACATTACTTTTCATCTAGAGATAAATGATTTTGTATAAAGAGCCATTCAAACTCTTCAGGACAAGATATGGTCTTGTGTCCTAAATATTAGGGGATCATAGAGGATGCACCTAAATTTGGTCAAGATAGATTATAGTCAAATTTTTATTCCAAAATAGATGTTTAATCATATGAGGCTTCATATTCTAAAACATACAATTATTTTTTGTGTTGGACAGGGGTCAAAATGTAAGTAATTATTGATGCTGAACTAGTGTATAGAATAAAAGAGATAAATCAAGATTTTTATGAGAGGATCAACATAGAAAATGTTCATTAGAATTACTTTACCAATTATAGGAGGAGGCCTACATAGTTCAAAAATAATGATGAAATGAAATATATAGTTCACCCTATTTTTATAATGATATAGACAACATCGATTAGGGTGATATCAATATTGAGAATGACATAAACATTGAGGTGTGGCCTTTAGAGATCTACTATCACTAAGAGAAGTTTTTTACACATAAATAATATTCCCTTGGTTTATTTTCTATGGGGGATATAGTGACATTTTAGAGACAACATAAGAGTGTGAGTCAAAAATTCTTACCCCATATCATGTGATATTTTTTAATTTTCTCTTCTTTTATATCGATGTTTTTTGGTTACTGATGTTTATATAGTATATTATAAGATTCCCACTTCATCTAAGCCTAGTTTTTGGCTAAAATATTACTTAAGTTTCATCTCCCATATAAGAGTGTCTCATGTGTTATCTCCATAATTTATTTATTATGATTTTTTTAATCAGATGATGATGATGATATCATTGTGAGGTTACTCACAAGGTGGTTGTTTGGTGAAACCTTTTTTCCTTACCTTTACTAAGGATTTTTATTAAAAATATTGAGGTTGATAATTATTTTATAATTATATCATGTAATAACCTAGATTCTTATTGTCCATTACTTTTTGTGTTTTAAGAGATATTGTATATGACAAGGGGATTGAATAAGGATAGAGGGGGAGATCAGCTAAAAATTCATTTGAAAAATAGTACTGTATTGTAGAGAATTTTACTATTTGATAGATTCCATGAGACTATAGTGTGGATCATTATACATGGCCCATTTTCTTGAGAGGGTAGGTTTGGGTGGTTTATTCATTTTCTGGTTCATTCTTCCATAAGAAAGGCTAATTATTTTGAGAAGAGGTGATAAGAGATATCTGATTATAGTTTCAACTTTCAATATATATATATATATATATTGTTTGGAAGGGGATTCATTGGTTCACCTTTTTGGGTGTAATATTATATTTATCATTATTTATCTCCTTGAGTAACGATGTATTTAATAAAAATTAATATTAAAATGAAATTAAATACCAAATTTTTTTGGGATGTTGTGATCAAATGTGTTTATGTCTTGCTTATTTTTCTCATTATTTTATAGATAAATTGGTTTTTTTATTCCTATAGTTTTCCATGGGTTGTATGTTTCGAATTGGATAATGAAAGTATATATGGTACTTATTTTCTCCAAAAAAGTAATGATTCATCTTAATTTATTTTTCTCTATCTTATGGTTTTTGGAAAAATGGTGTTATAATTGAAATCATGTTTAATATCTTAAATCTTTTGAAAGAAGGTACATTAGTTTTGGTATAGTTTTTTCATGTGAAAAAATAAATAGTCAATTCAAAATTTTAATGAATTGGTAATGTGATTAAAAATATTCGGGTTGAGCAGGAATATTTTTTTTTTGAATGTATGAGCCTTTGTTTTTAGGACTAGATAACCTGTTGAAATTTATTGTTTTCTTGATTCCTTTTTCAATTTATCTTGATTATAATCATTACTATGTAATATGATGTGAGCCTTATATGGATTATTATTTTGTGAGATATGTTTATATAGGATTGTGTTGGTGGAAGTAGTCAGTGACAATTATGGTTGGACGGTTGAGGTTTTAGAGATGGTGTTAGGTATGACACTAGGATTGATGGAATGACCTAGACCAAATCTTTCTGATATTATTATGCTGAAAGTTAGGATAGATACACCATAATGAATATTCTTAATGACTATATGGTTGGTTATCGTGTTTCTTGATTACATTCCCTATTACTAGGTGGATAATAATCTCCATGTGTGGAGGAAAAGTCTCAATTTTTGAGAGATCCTCTAGTTTAAAATTTTTGTATTTTGTTTTTTTTTAATTTTTTTCCACATTTTTAAAATGAAATAGTTTTAACCAAACAAAAACTAGTAGTTTTATAGTTAATCATTATTAGAGTTTTTATATGATTTTAATTATGTAAATTGATTTCATAGGACAAGGTAATATTGTATATTAATACCAGAGAAAATATCAATCTTAAGGAAAAATTATCAAAATTAGAACATATAATGATATGATATATTTATTAATTGGACCATTTAAAATTAATTTAGGGATTTTAAAATAATCCATTTTGTATAGAATGTTTTATTTGGTACTCAATTTACCATGATCCTGAGATACTCAATATGACCAACAATATATATTTACAATATAATTATAATATCACCATTATGTCATATATATCTCATATGTTTATTGAATCCATAATTAATACATTCCATGTAATGTTTTAATGAACCACATCATTTAATATAGTGGAAGTCCACCAAAAAAACTAATGACATTATCATATTCCCAAAAAATAAAATGAACGATTGTATAAGTTATATAATAATTAAAAATCATAAAGAAAAAATAATTATCATAAATAAAATATATAAATATTATTTACATTATTAATTTCAGCAATAATATGTGTTAGTTTAAAAATGAAGGATATCAGCTCAAGAAGTGGTAGTCATCCATACACATGAACAATGATTTCAAAATCCATTTAATGGAAGTGTGTGAATTTCAATGTCCTAACCCTGACCAAAAAGATATTTTTATATTTTAGATACTTAGTTTATTATATAAGAATGATATGAAAATAATTTTAGTAGGTATAGATGGAAATTAAATAAAAATGATTTTAGAAAAGCATTTCCTATTCTTTTGGTATCATCATTATGTTTGCAATAGTTTGTTCATAAGATGGACTTATGACAAAACTAATACCTATATGATAATGTAAGAGAATTTGGGATGTTAATTGGTATGGTTATTGATCATCCAAATGGATTGAGGTATGAATATGTTAGGGGAGTGAGTGCACTTTTATATTGGAAAAGGAGTGGCATGATTTTAAATACTATAGAGTAAACACTATTTGGATGTCTTCCTTACATCATGTGACTCCGATAAAGAACTATTTTAGAAAATAGAATCTATATGGGGGAGATAAATATAGTAAATAGATCTTTGACATGTTCTGTTTCATTTCCACACATTATATTTTAAAATTGACCACTCAACAATAACATTTTACCATAATAGTTGGGATAAAATTTAACTATTTTCCATCATTAGTTTAGTCAAAAAAGAATTTAACTCATTAGAAATTATAAATTATGATGATTCCAAATATGGAATGCATTTTTTAAAATTTAACCCCCAGACGTTGTAGAATTTTAATTAATACATATCCCATATATGTGATAATAAAGCATGTTTTTGAAATTAAAAATGATCAATGTTTTATTAGGTTTTTATTTCTAAATTAAATATAAAAATTATTCAAATAAACATAATTATGTTAATATATTCATTTTTGAACTAATTTAACATTAAAATAAATCTAAAATATAATTTACCATTTTATATTAATTATATGAAAAGTGATATTATAATTAAAATTCAATATTTTATTCACTATTTATCAAAAAATACAGCATACAAGAAAAATAAAAAAATTCCCCCTTCTCTATTTTATACAATAATAATTAAAAAAAGTATATTTTTTCAAAAAACAATCTATTATATTGTAAAAATTTAATTCTAAAACTAACATTCCATTAAATGGTGAAAAAATTGCCTTAAAAATTTATACTTTTTATGAGTAAAATTGGATTTGTGTTTGTCTTTTCCCCATCAAATACATTGGATGAATTTTAAAAAAAAAATCAAAAAAATCAAATATAAATTCAGCTAATATCATTAAATAGTTTAAAATAATTTAATTAATTTTGGTAAAATTCCTTTAAGTGACTATACATAGATTTAATATAAACATTTCCATTATATTCAATTGGTTTTTATTTTCATTTTAATTAATTGGTAACTAATGGATTCAACCAAATATTTTAATAATTTAGTAAATATTATTCATAACAATTAATTACTATCATGGTGTTAAATTTCATTTAAAATTATAATATTAATATTTTTTATTAAGATCGATCTTACACATTACACAAGCTATCGAAGAAAACCTTTGTTACATGTAATAAAATCTAATTCAATATTGTGTTCAATGAATGATATATATTATATTGAATTTATTTTCAATAGTAAATATTTAGTAAATTCTATTATTTTTATAATAACTTCTATTCTTAGTGTTTTTTGTCATACACACTGTTGTATACCTCATTATTACATTAGAATTTTGGGGCTTTAAATTGTTAGTGCAAGGAATCCCTCAGTCGAAAAAATATTTTATATGTAGAGATCAAAACACCCCCCTTTATATTATTTCTTACAAAAGAATGTTTTATAGTGTAATTTAGGGGATTTAATTGTAATATGAAATGGATAAATTTATTGTAGTATTTACTTGGATATGATTAACTTTCCAATTTGATAAAGACCAATGAAAATACAAAAACTGATGTTTCCACCATTTATAATGTCATTGTTGAAATAGGGAAATATATTTGTGGATTTCATGGAGTGTTATCACAATACATCTCAGGTTAATATTATAATTTGTTTAATTTTTGAATGATTGACTAAATTTAAACATTTCTCTCATATTTTTGATGTTATACCTTTAGATATGATTTCTCGACTACATCACAAATAGATTTACATGTTATATATAGTTACACTCTCTATTATATATTAACATGACCCAATGATTGCTTTTAACTTCTTTAAAGGACTTCATATCTATTTGGGAACCAAATTAAATTTTATAACACTAGTTCAAACTCAATATGATGGAATGATATATTAAATAATTCATTTTTAGAAGGAATACTTTAAAAACATTCAATGGACCACTAGGGAATTTAGGATCATCCTCTTCTATTATTTGAGTTTTCATATAACAAATATTTTCATTAAGTATATATAAGAAAACTTTTATTGAATTATTTTGAATATAATATTTGACTCGACCTTGACAAGGTTATTTTGGTGAAATGAATTTTTTGGAAAAATAATGTAGGTTATAATGTTTGTATTGCAGAATAAGAATTGTATAGTGCTATATGTATTGGTAAAAAGAGATACTGGAGTTAATAATGCATTAAATACTAAAAAATTATAGATACATTTGGTTTAGTTCATTGGGAGGATTATATTATCCAATACACATTCAAATACCTTCTTCAAATTCATACCCACTTTTGTGCATCCTATTTTGATCATAACACAATATTATGAAGGAATTAGGTAATATATAAGATGGATGTATTGAGAATAGGTATAGTTCTTAACGATATATTTTTTTGTCTTTTATTTTTACTCCTTCAAACATATCCTAATAATTTTTATATAGTAAAATTTATATCTAAAATGTACTAAAATTTAATTATTATTATAACAATATAATTTTTTACCGACTTATCTATCTAATAAAAATGAGCACATATTTTCTGCGTTTGAGAGGAAAATCACATTACGAAGATGAAATATTTGATTATTCATCACTACTAATTATGTATGATCATAATGATAGATATGAATAATATATTATGATATATTTTTTATATCATTTTCATTCATTAATGATTAATAAATATTATAATAATTTATTTAAAATTCAATGATAAATAATAACATCGATCATGTGTATGTGTCTATTTCTACCACATGAACCTACGTATATTATTTTTCCTAACCGAATCACATGGATAGTAACTAGAAAAGTCCGACCCGAAGGAAATCTTATGACGATTTTTTGAAATATATAAAAAATTAATAAAAATAGATGGTTGGTTTTAAACAATATATATTTCCATCATCCATCAAAAAATAATCTTAAAGATCATAATAATACATGTCATTTGCATATTCAGATTCACCAGTGGTTCCCTACTGAGACTGAGATTTATATTAATTAATTATATTTAGTATTTAAACCCTCTTTGAAACATTAGAATATCTAGTAGACATATTATATGATACATTATAATAGGCCTTCTATGGCCATCAATTCAAAGGAGAAAGAGTGAATCCTTCATTCGCCTTTCTGTAAAGAACTACTTTCTTAAAAAAGTAATGACCACCAATAATCGATGCCTTCAGGGGGGGTGGGTACTTGAACCCACCCCATCATCTCGAGTTTAATTAAAAACATAATCATGTATTCCTAAAGGAGTGTACACCACCAGCTTCATGAACCCCTGTCCCAACTAAGACTATGCATAAATAGCCTATAAAACAACATGATTTATAGGAACATTATCAATAACAACCATGACCTATTGCATACCATCATTACCAAGCTCAAGTGTTGGTGCATACACCTATATGTTTACATGTAAGAAAATACTAGTATCTATTTTCTCCACCATCATACCATCTTTCAAAATAGGACTAGGCCTCATCACCGAGGAAGGGGACTATCCCTTTAAATCATTAGGAAAAAACATAGATATAGGATTCCTATTAGATGAATATCTTCTACCAACATGATACACGTTTTTTTAAACATAAATTTATTTTTACATGACATCACTTGCTGACCTCATTTATAAAAAGATGAGAAAACCACATTTTTAGGGAATATGACTTTCACATGACCAACTGATTGATAGTTTGAACAAAAATGTCGAAGTCCTTTATATTATATCATAAGAGGAAAGACATCATCCAAGGTTAAAAATATATTACTGCTAATTTAGAGAATTATTAAGTTTACCTCTTCTTGGATCATGGATAAAATACCCATACATGTCTACAATAGTGGTTATGTCCGTTTTAATTATAAAAACAACAATAAAAGTGATATGAAAAATAAAATTAGGATGCTAAAGAACCTAGTTAAACCGATAAATCTAATCCAAACTTGATCATAGATATATTTTAATGAAAAAGTGTTAAAACAAAATTTTCCTTCTTAAAATAGATCAAACCTAGATTTACTGCAGTTTATCCAATTCCCATTCATCTTGTGCTTCATTTCCTCTGATGGTAAAATGATGCGAAAAAATTCCTACCCTTGGGTATACATCTCCAATATAAATAATTCCATACAAAGGCTAACTTTTGAAACAAATAAGGGGTGGGAAAATGAGGCGGTCTAGAAAATGGATTTAACAATGATCCAATTATTTATGAGATGAGTAAAAACATTTTATCAGTACAATTGTGTATGATGCATAGAAGGGTTTCAATTTCTTTCTATGAGGTTTTATGGTTTTATTTTTGATGAATATGTTATCTATGTTGATATAATTTATTTTATATTGTTAATAAATAATGTGAAAATGAAAACCATTTATAGGGATTCATGTTTTTCACTAGTGTAAAGGATTTTTAAACTTTATGTATTTTCCTGTGATTTTTGTTCACAACTCATGTTTTATTATTATTTTCACACGGTCTAATAAAGAGTAAGATAAATTATGAAGTCAAGTTAAGTTTAATAAATATTTTCCTAAGAAAACATGATTCATTTTAAATTTAGTTGGTTATTGGGAAAATGGATATTGAATGAAAGTGTCTAATTTCTAATATATGGATTTATTTCTTATAGTAAGAAACTAATTCATAAAAACCCTATACTTTTAAATCCTTGAAAAGTTAGAAAGAATGTATTTTATAATATATATGGATTATATAACATTATATGTCCAGGACCTTTTAAAAGTATCAAAATAGACTTTATTAAATAATTTATATATTTGGACACTACAAATATATTTTCATTTCCTGGTTCAATAAGTAAAATAGGATAAAATAAGTTGGAGTAGAGAATGGAAAACACATTTTATTTATTCAATCATAAATATGGTGATCAGTAATATGAAAATGTATTGATCATATCAAGAATTATCCTATAAGGAATTATTATTATGGGAATGATCCTATGATAAATTAAATCATTATTTGAATTAATTGATTAAATATCCCAAATCCATGGTTTATTCATTGATTCCTACTAATGAATATGGAAGATCTTGAAACCTAGATGGTTTTACTATAATATAAATATGCATGTTATTCCAGATTATGGGTAGTTTTTTATGAGGTTTTTAAGGACAATTAAATTAGAACAATGGGAATTTTATATTATAATGTTTTCACAAAAATAAAAATAAAAATTTGTTGGTTATAAAACTAATTCATAATAGAACATAAATATTGGGAAGAAAAAATATGTTATGATCAAAATATTTTTATTTTAGGAAATATTTGGCTACTAAGAAATTAAAAAACTAAAGTTTAAGATTGTTGTGTATTGAAAGGGTAATATAATGGAATTCCAAATATTAAATACTATGATAAACATATTCAAATTGTTTCTTATGAATATATATATATATTATGAGAAGAAAAAAATATTGTTTAACATTATGAGACTAAATATTTAATACTTCTAATTGAGAGGAAAACTCCATACAAAACACTATTGTAGACCATAAAGTATAAATGATAGAAAATAGGGAGATTTTATATATACAATGGAATCATATCATAAGTATAAGAAGAAGAAGAAGGTGAAGAAAATGAAGAAGAAAGGATTGTATTGGAGTATATATCAACTGATCATACATTAATTGAAGATCAATGACAGCCATCTTATATTATCTTGTTTTAGAAGTCTAATTATTTTGAGTTAACATAGTAGATAAAAACAAGAGAGGAAGGAGAACAATCTATTTATTTGAAATATGAGTTAACATAACATCTATTATTTTTTAATTTATGATCATGTCTATTATCATTTATAGTGGGACAATAGTCCCTCACATGCATTTCAGAAAGCTGATGTGAGGATAAAGGGTTCATGGACATACCCTTACATGTGGTTTATTTCAAAATAGGAAGGATGTTTTCACATGGGATATAAATTGGGCAATAGGACGTAGTTATTCATATGGTTGAAACCCCATTGTCAAAATACAATACCCTCTTGTGGTTATTTTCATTTCTATACCTACCTAATGATTAATGCTTACATAAATAAATATAGTGTCCCATTGAATAAGTAAATATGATCATAGGAATAAAATAATTAGTTAGAGTAAAATATTACGAACACTAATTCATATAACTCCCATTATTGGGAATATCCTTATATTATTGGAATAATTAATATCAAATCTTTGTTAACACATCTATTTGGATTTTCAATACTCTTTGATTTAAATTTCTTAATGAGGTTTCAATTTCAGAATTTAGTATGATGTAAATATTTGATTCTGAAATTTCTATTAATGATCAAACACCTATATTTCTTAAAATAATTGGAAAATAGGAAGATTAAAGTTCCAATGATATTCATAATGAATCATAAAAGGAAAGATTGAACAATATCTGTATACTTTTTAAAGGTATTAAACCTAGTGTTGATATTGATATATTTTTTGATAATTTATATCTTAAAAGAACCTGTGATGATAAGAAATCCCATTTAATTAATGAGGAAGAAATTATAGTTTCTCCAATAAAGAGCATGTATGAAGATATCTTGAATCCTATGTTTTATTGGGAATCTAAAGGTGACATTAATTGAAAAGTGTGATGATGTAAAAACATATCTCCAAACTAATAGGGCCCTTATATACTTTGAATATAAAACATGGATATAGATTCATTATCTACAAAAAGTAATGGATCACAAAGAATCATGGAAGATAATGATATGATAAAAATTATAAAAAAATAATTTATGCATCTAATGAAATAATTAGAGTAAATGGTAACTAACAAGACGTTTAGTCCAAGATGATCAACAACATGATAGTGTATAATACAAAAAGGTAATGTTGAATAATTACAAAATATAAGATATAATAATCTTTTAGTTTGAATAACAATAATCATTACAATATCATAGAGGTATCCTCAATATTATAGGTTTATAATGAGAAAATAAATTTAATAATATGGAATCAGTTTAAGTGATTTTCTATTTTTTTAAAATGTGGTTCCAACCATTTTGATACAGATGATTTTTATGAAAAGAGAGATCTATAGAGTATAAAATATCATTTAAGATCAATTTTTGATCAGAATAGAGCTACCTTAAAAGGAAATGTTCCATCAATAAATAAAAATAATATTTGAGCTAATCTTATTTGTCTAAAAATGTGTTTTTTATCATAAAATCCATAATTTTTTTAGGAATAAGTGTTACTAATCTTAAAATCTACTCAACGGTGGATGTAAATGTTTTCCCAAAAATAAATCCCAACTAATTGATGAAAAAGATAAAAGATAACAACAAGATATATTAATAAAATATAGACATCATGAAATTCAAAGACGAATACCATGGTTTTTTTATTTTAATTTTTTTAACAAGACTGGGAATAATGAATTGATTATTTTGTATTTCCAAAAATTATATAGAAAAAAAGAAACAATATTTCAATAGGGATAATTTATTTGATGAATAAACATCTAATAAATATAATTCAAATTCAATAAAATGTTGTTCTTTTTTTAACTCTTGGAAATACCATTGATGTTTGAAATTAAAGTGGTCACATTGAGGATGATTAAATGTATAGATCATTCAATCCTGAAACGTAAAAATGAGAAGAAAACATCTCTAAATAAAAAACAAATCACATAACCCTTCCTTGGGAGAGATTATAGAGAAAAATGATGAAAAAAGTATTTCTAAATTTTTTTTGGAATAATTATGGTGAGTTATCGTTATGTGATAAAAAATAGAAATATGTTTTAAAATAACATAATAAAAAATAGAAATGACAAAAAAATTAATTACCACTCCTTGGTAAAAAAGGATATTACAAAATGGGGGTTTTAATTCAAGGAATGAGATTACTTGTTAATAATAGAAAATAGTTCTTAGTGAATGAATAATTATTGAGAAATATTAAGGGACTTCATTGGTGAAGGAAAATCCAGAGAAACCATATGGAAGAACTAAAAAATTAATGTCAGCCCAAAAACAATTTCTAGTAACTTGGTTAGATGACCATTAAATGGATAAATAATATGTTTGAAGCAGATGACAGGGAAATAAGATAGATCAGATTAATAATAAAACATTTCCAGAGGTTTCAAAAAAACTAAAACATAACAGATTCAAAATGTTAGTGTGGGAGGTTAAACAAAGCTAAATGACACACAAATGATTTTATAATAATTATTCCATAAAAGGAATAATTCCTGTGTAAATTGAATTTCACCATATGTGATACATGTGATTTTATGGATCATATTATATAGATGAATCAACACAATGACAAAAATAAAATATCATGTACATCCAAAAATAAAATAAAATTATTAAAATAGTTGTGTAAATATGAACAATTGATATGTGCACTAGCTATTTTTTTGGAAAAATGGTTGAGAAGGGATTTAAAACCAATTTCCTCACATTAATAACCAAGGAGGCTCCACATTTTTCAATTATCTATTTGTTATGAAATTATTATTAATTTATATAGTAATGATCATATTTTTAAATATACCTACCTTGATGGTGTTTATATAGTGATTATCCCTAGAGGGGTGTGTATATTAATATATCTAAACAGTTGACTATTAAAACACATTTGAATTTTGGGAGGATCTTATGATATTGTTATATAAAATTTTATTTATGAATTCTCTTTGAACCAAGGTTTACTAGAATCAAACATTGACTTTAAGGGGAGTAATATGTATTTATCAATGACTCGTATAATAAAAACTAGCGACTTTATATGGATTTGTAATTTCTAAATACCATTAAATATGTAATATAATGTTTTGACCTATTTTTTAAAGTATGTGAAGTATAGTGGTGATCAAAATTACATGAGAAATCATATCATTATTAATTTGAAATTCAGTTAATAAAATATTAACTTTTCATATATGATAAACTCTATTTTTTCGATAAACCAAACACATGTCATGTAGACATTGAGAAGAATGTTTTAGGTACCCTTTTATAATTATATTTTGATACCACCAAGTTTATGAAATTTTTTATTTTCTATCAATAATGGGGATAGATTAAAATGAAAATAATTGTTGATGAAATGTGGGGAGAGAAATAGAATGTTTGAATTACACATAATAACACATTATTTTTAGGAGGATAATGAAAATAAATTTAAAGGGAGAGATTGTTGATCCCAAATTTTTTATACTATGGTTTTTTTAAATGATTTTCCATGAATATGTACTTTTATATTGGAAATATAAAAAAGAATATATGTGTAGATGTTATTGAATATTATATATTTGAACCCTAGATTGTTGAAAAAGAATTTCCCAATGATTGATTTATTTATATTATATGAATGAAATTAGAATGAATATATTATATTTTTTGTTTAACATTTCTCTACATGCCTTATATATCAATACCAATGTGAGTGCTCACACCAATGATGGTTTTAATAGGTCCATCCATGTTTATAGGAAGCATTGGATTACTAGGATCAGGTTGAAAATTAGAGTAAAATTTTGGAAACCTATGTTATATTTATAGTAAATGAATTTAATTTCTTAATAATTTTCATTATTATATTTTATGGATTCATATTAAATATAATCATTTTATGTATTTTTTAAATTTAGAAATAAATATTATTGTGTTAACCAAATTGGTTTCCATGATTTATATTGTCTAATTAAAAATATTTAAAAATGAAATTGTAGAACTATAATTTAACTAAATAAACTTATTTGTCGATATTTTTTGGTGAAAATTTTGTTAAAGTGTTTATTTGGGACTTTTTAGAAATATTATTTTCAGTGAATGGTGAAAAAAATAGATTTTAATAATATTGTTACTTTTATGAAATTATGAGGAGAAAATAATGACATTAAATATTTTGATTCCTTTTTTAGACACCAAATTTATTTTTAATACGCGATATAATTTTTTTGAAAAATAATTTGGAACTTATAAATCTATTTTTTTTATTTTTATAAATCTACGTAAGGTTTTAATTTTTAAAAAATCTATTTTTTGGAAAATTTAATTTAATAATGTATTTATAAGGAATATTCATGTTTTTTGGATATTCAAATAAAACTCATTTAATTTAACCAAATCCAATTAATTATATGGTAATAAATCAAATTATATAATTCAGTTTAAAATAATTTTTTAGTCTTAAAAAGGTATATTTTTATAAAATTGGTTTTCATTTAGTTATGCAAAATTATATTAAACGTAAATTTTACCAATTATATAAATTGCATATTTGAAAATAGATTCCATTTTTTGGAATAATATATTTCATGTATTGATATGATTTAAGTATTATTTTTAATCCCAATTAAATGTTACCTAGGTCAAAGATTGTCAACCTGATAATAGATTAAAGCATTGTACAAGGGGGTTAAAGGAATATATAAGACATAATGTATAAATAAATTTTATCTTAATTAGATTAATTGATTTTATTTAGATCTTAACATAACATATATTCGAAAATAAACAAAATTGGATCCAAATTAAATGATAAAAAACATTAGAATATTTTATGTTTCTTAATATTTGAAATGATTATCCAACTCTCATTAATAAAAGGGAAGCTACTCTCCTCGTTTCCTCACACACTTTCATATGTATAGGTCAACACATTTTCATTGGAGTCAAAAAATTTATTTATTTTGGGATAATCCCTCATATATGGGTTGAGTGCGAACCATTACATAACCTGTATGCACTGAGGCACAAGACCTAATACATGAAAAAAGGGCCCTGAGGAACAATGCCTAATAAATGACCTAAATTCCCATGACCTGACTATATATGAACTCCCTCTCATTAGTGTCTACATCATTGAAGGTGACTATATCCCCAAATTTCATGGCTGATTGGAAAGAATTTCACTATGTAAATCCACATGATCCCTGGTACTTAGAGAAATTTTCATAACCTCTCATCATTCAAAACCATTTTCCTTACATTTGGGGTTGCTACATGTTTTGAATCATCTTATAGGGTGTGATATTGTGTTTCCCTCCCAGATTTATCTGATTTAATTTGTCTTGAATTCCTGTTGTCTTGATCCTTGAGGTTTCCAGATCACCCTGCGAACAAAATTCTCAAGGGCCTGATATACCTGTAGGCCATTGGTGGCCCAAGATAACTCAGATCTGTAGGCCCAAACGGATTGTCAAAAGGTACAAATATATTGAATAGTTTATGATATTACAATACAGAATAGTACCTACTACATTAGTTGTTACATTACTACTATAGTGTCTCAAAAATTCCACCCCTCTCTAGATTTCATTTTGGGTCTTTAGGATTCCACGTAGAATCCTTTAGCACTTGGTTACATTATTTTTGGAACATTGAGCACTCTAGAGAGGGGTGGAATTTTTGAGACACTATAGATATGATGGAATTTTTGTAGACATTTATTAGTCTAGAGTGCTCAATGTTCCAAAAATAATGTAACCAAGTGCTAAAGGATTCTACGTGGAATCCTAAATACCCAAAATGAAATCTAGAGTGGGGTGGAATTTTTGAGACACTATAGTAGTAATGTAACAACTAATGCAATAGGTACTATTCTGTATAATATTTATTCTTTAATCATGTCCTTATCTGTGTTCTTACATTCCCATCTGTAGGAAAATGAAAACATCACTTGTGTGAATCTGAGGACTACTCCCTCCATGAAGTTATTTGATTCCATTTTCATTTGTAAATCACATGGTTTTTCATAAGGAAATGATTAAAGAATAAATATTATATTTATAATATTTTTATTATTATGAAATGGTTAAATTTTCGAAATATTTTAATTAATTTCTAAATATTAAATAATTGGTAATGTCGTTCATGTGTATGTGGAAACTACCACCACCATGAAATGTATATTTTATTTTCATCACTTTCTTAAATTAGTTGTTTTAAAACTATATTTAGTATATACAGAAGATAATTAATAAATTTTTAATATTAGTGAGATGATGTTACGATGAACCCTTTTACAATAATCGATGTGACAAATACATTTTTAAATAATTCCTTGAAATGTCCAATGCAATGTTAACTGACCTAGAAACAAAATAAAATATGGTCATAAATGAAATAAAAATAATTTCAGTAAAGAAATAAATATAATAATTTTTCTTAATAAACTATATCGTTAAAATAATTTCATTATTTTGGATTTTAAAACACTTGTATGATGATTCCTGAGATAAGGTAAGGTATTTTATTGAAAGCCTTGTTTTAAATTTATCCATTCAAAATATTTGTCTCCCTTTTCAATGTTATTTAAATATTTTAAGAATGTTATTTTAAATAATTCATAATTTATAAATGGTCTTTTTCAACTAACATTTAATTTCATTATTGTTTTTTTGAAAAAAAAAATTCACCTTTTTTAGGAGTTATTTTAACATTCAATATAAAAGTTGAAATAGAATTTTTATTTTAACATTTACAAAATGTGTACATTTGTTTCCCATCATAGATGTTATTTGTTATCATGATTACTCAATTAGATTCTAGTGTGTTTAGGAGAACATAATACTCCAATTTTATTTGGATGTTTTTATATTAATAATTTTTTAAAAGAGAAAGGGTATTTATTCTTATTTTTTGTGGCATCTAAAAATGATTATACTAATGGAAGATAAAGAAAAATTTATACGGGAAATGAAAGATTTTATGTGTTTTATTAATTTCATGGTACATGTAAATTTAATATAATGATGGATGGGTATTCTATATCCCTTCAATGAATTCAGTGATGAAATGTTATCAATAATATTTATATGGAATTAATTGAGAAGTTTATTCTATTTAATGTTTATTTTAAGAGTTAATTCTAGGGTCATTATAAGAGTAATTTCCAAATATTCCTATATGTTTATTCATTAATTTAAATGAGATTATAATAAGAATATTTCATTTATTGTGGTATTTAATTTTGTTTGTGAAACACTTATTCCTTTTAAAGGTGAAATATTTTTTCTAGGAAATGGCTTTGATGAGTTCAAATAGTATCTCAGAAGACTAGCATGGTTATGATTTCATATTTTAAGATTGATACTATATGTTTTTGAAATATTTTAGAGATAATGTTTTTTTAATGAGTATGTATGTTATTATTTATAACTCATTTATTATTTTTTTTAAAATGAAAACCACTTTTTTATTTTCATTTTTTCCAAGAGGACTAATAGGTTCCCTTTAATTTTATATATTTTATTGGGCATCGTTTGTCTCATCCCAGTTTCGAATTCTATTTCATAGTTTATAAAAATATGAATGAATTTTATCACAGTCAATGATAAAACATATTGATTTTATAAAATGTGTGAAAAATGAAATAAGATTTTAAACTTGAGAAAATATACTTTAGATGAATAAAATAAAAGTTTTATATAACCTTATACATTAGAATGATGTCAAATTTCACTTTTATGTTATATTAGTTTTTGGTTATATTATAAAGAGAACATATTTTAGGATTTAAATATTTTTCAACCAATATATCCCGATCCATAATGGATATCCACCTATAAAACGGTGAATGAAGTAGGATGGAAAAAAGGAAATGATATCATTTTGAATCAGAAACATTGAATAGTTTGAATTGGAAAAGAGTATTTTTATCTCCGTGAACAACGTTGAACTAGGCCATCAATGGTGTAACCACTAATATTTAGATGATATGTTATCCTTAGATTAAAATTTATATAGTGGATAATTTTATTAAACAACCATCAGGATTATGTTGATATTTAGACAATATGGTATAAAAATTGAATTAATTATTTAGAAGATTTATATTTTATTTTGGGATTCAAGGATAATGAGATGGTACAACATTAAATTTTTCATTTTGATGGTGAAACAGATAAGTAGTTGTATTTGGTAAAAAGTAACATGTAGAATTGTGATATTTATTACATAGAGTTGAATTTTCATGATTATTTTCCTTGATAAATATTTTAATAACGTTTTTTAACATAGCATGGAGAGAAATTTTTTTGAATTGAGTAAAATGGAAGTGAAAGCAGTTTCCACTTATAAAGTAATTTTTTCATGATTGTACTTGACTTAGGATAGCCATGAATATCAAAATGAAATATTACAATACTTTTTATTAATATTAAACATATTTCATTGTAATACATGCATGGGACTATAAATGTTGAGTTCCTTTATATAGAATATACTTATTCCTCTCATTTTAAAAAAGATCTTCAACATCCTCAACAAGTGTATTATATTAAATTACCCTTCATAGTAATTTATTACTAAATACCACTCATCATAAGCTAGGGAAGAAGGAAACATATGAAATGTTGATCTTAGATGCTCGGTATGGGTAATCATAAGAGATACCAATAAATAAACACAAGTGAGAATACGATTAACATAATGATAGAAGAATAGAATGTTGAAAATAATTATACCCATTGGATAAAAGATTATTAATTATAAATCACTGAATAAGAATTATTCATAAAAAAATATATTAGTCACATGTGTGTGATATAATTAGTTATCACTTACATGCGATGAGAATGTATCGTAAGAAAAAAGGGAAATGTTTTTGGAAAACAGTTAATCATAGAAAATCATTTCCGCACTCACGTATTACTTGGAAGATCATCCTAGTGTATTGGGTTCACTCCCTAATCTATTATTTACTTTGGAAAGGATCACACCCATGACTCTACTAGTGAACATAGTCTCTTACTGAATTGGTGTCACCCCCCATTATAGTCTTAGTTATATCATGACATTAAATTCTTTACCTAATTCATTAGAGGGATATATAATTGTAGGACCAAAATTAATATAATGAGAACCATATATATACATTCCAAAATGTCATAAAACATTCATCATATCATCATATATAAACCCCTATAAAATATATGGGATTTATAAACATGTTATCTATCTAGAGTCATAATCCATCTAAAACTATGAAGTGGACAGTGTCATAAGAGCATTCATTATATCACCACAAATCAATCAACCCATTAGATGGAAATTAATTTCCTATAATCCCCCAAATTTATTTATCATTATAATTCATATAGAAAGGATTATATACTTATAAGATAATATAACCATCAAACATATAAATCTTTAAAAGAAACTGACATCGATGGAAAATACATTTAAAATAACATTTAAAACATTCTATTAAAAAAAGATAAAACATACATTTTAATAAAATTTTAATTACATATTATTATAATATTTATAAAAATATTTAATTTGTAAATAACCATTGAAAATATTATTTATTATTCATATATATGAATGATAATGATGGTGATAAATTTCATTCAAAAGAAAACCTTTTTTTAATAATTTTTAAAAATATCAAAAATGGATTGTTTGGAAGGAATTTTTATAAAATCATTCATCTAAAAAAGATTTAATAAAATTAAAAAGAAAAAAAAACTATTTTTTAAAAAAATTTAAAAATATTATTAAAAACTTATATAGTTTTTTTTCAAGATCATGGATATACAATAAGAATTTCGACATTTAAAAAAGAAATAAGGTCAACAATACAGTAAATATTTGTTGATCATTTTAACAATTGGGATATAAAAACATTACAAAATCATAAAAATCATATTAATAAACTTAGGTTAATAATATAGTATGTTATTAATGGTTAGGTTAAAAATAATTACTGTCAGTATAAATTTAGCACAAACAATATAAAGAAGAAATGAGATTGTAAGATAAATTCTTACCTCTAGCTCTGTCATACTATGTGTTCATTAGAATATCAAATATAATAAATATATATTAATTATTTATAAATTTTAAAACTATATTTATATTTAAATTACTATGTATCATTCCTGTATAATTTTTAATTATTATTTTATGAACAATTTCTTCATTAAAATGATCATTTATATAAAAACTGGTTTATTTTCCATCCATGATTCTGTTTGATGGCTCCTTTAGATGGACCATATGCATAGTTTCATCATCATAAATAAATTAAAACTAAATTAATTATTTTCGTTCTCAATTATATTCAATTTAAAAATAATTCATATAAATGGGTGATCAAACATAAATTAAATCACCTCATTGAGTTGATGGTCTGTATGTTTTCACAGGTGATTTTTCCACAATTGAATGGATTAAATGAATGTATGTTAATAATAATTTAGATTAATGGAATCACTATTATACAAAAAATATGGAACATATTCATTAAATATATATTAATTACTATTTATGATCAGCATAAATGTAAAATGAATCACATCGATCCCTTGATGTGGTAGTCCATACATACACATAAGTGAAATTATCATTGTCTAAAACCTTGGTAGGTAATTTTGTGGAAAATATATAACAATTAAATAATATTATTATTCTAAATATCATATATTACATTTACATTCATCATAATAATAGACCATTGTAGATGGTGTTGTAAAATGAATTATATCGCTATGTGGAGGTGGTTGTCGGCTCGAAGAAATGAGTGATAATTTCAATACATATTTGATAGATTAGAGGTGGAAAAAGGTTGTACTATATTCATAATAACATATAATAATATTTGTTATATAATATTAAACATGTTATTATGGATAAAATAAATTTATTGAATGTGTAACAAGATGTTAACCTTAAAGAATTAGGGAAACTGATTAACTCAACTTTTAGAGAACTCATTTGGCTAACACATTTATCCATATTAAGGAAATCATTGGGAATGAACATGGGATCATTAAAAATAAAAAATAATCTAGCAAGGTTTTTTGATTGTAATGAATGATTCAAGGTGCTAAAATTTTCTTTCCATTAGAGGATAATATGAGTCCATTTATAGGTGAGGGGAGGTGCACTCATAAAATTACAGAAATTATTTAGATAATATAAACCGATTCAAACACAAAACATTTAAACAAAATGTTATAGTTTTTACTATTCATTATTCCCAAATATAAACGAGAGAGTATTGATTTATATTAATTAAACCTATTTCAAATGTTGAATCCATTTTATAAGATTCAATTTCTGTAAATGGAATAAATTCAACATAAAATTACTCTGCAAAACACATGGAAAAATATGTTTTAAAAAAATAATGATTAAATAAAAAGAAGTATTTTCAATCATTTCATGACATGAAAAGAAAAATAAATGAATGTGTAAAATATATGATTGAATATTTATTTTATAAATTTAATTAAAATAAATTTTTTTATTTATATAATTTTTCATGATAACACACATTACACCCGTATAAATAATTGTTGTAAAAATACTAATTACTCATTTAAATGATTTTATATTCTTTCATATGAAGCTGATAAAAAATATATTAAATTTATAAATGTTTAAATTATATATTTTCGTAATTTAGTTTATTTTATTAATAACCTTGAATCTCCTGACCAGGTGACTATAATAAAAAATAAAATTTTATTAGTATATTGTGGTTTGGATAAAATTTTTGTTACAATTAAATAATGTTATTATAGAAATTAAATTCATTTATAAAGATATATACCCCAAAATATTATTATGTTACATTATAATCAAATAATAAAATTTCACCTATAAGATTATATAACTATAATAAAAAATTGAGTATACTTTTTCCTCGTCACATCCCCTAGTTTCCACATATAATTATCAAATTATTGGGTTCAATATAAATATTTATCTTTGTGGGAAGTCTTGTTTCATGGTAAATTATCTATTACATGTTGAATATCGACCAGTTTCTCCTAATATGAGATATTTTACATTATTGGTTTGGCCTTTAAGTTCAATACATGTGAAGGATCATGTATGTACCTCCTCATGAAAGAGACGTGGAACACATCATGAACATGAGATAGATTTGGTGGAAAAACAGAGAGATATAAAATCTTCCCAATGTGACCAATAACTATGAGGGGGGAGGATATATGAAGATATCATATTCCACATATGTATGAATCTCATAACCTTAGTACATATATATATATTTATTTATTTATTTTTTATCAACTTTGAATTTTATATTTCACCAGTGATTGTCAACAAAACCTTTTTGTTGACTTTGAGCTACACTGATGTGTTTTTGAATGGATCTAACCTTCCATACCATTTCCCTAGAAGGCCCAAGACCCTGTAGTTTTTAGCTCAGTCATATCAGTATATGTTGGAGGTCTCAACTTCTTACTATAATGGTATTTATAAGAACCCATCAAAATTCTCGATTGAAATGAATTGTTTTATGAAAAATATACCAATGAAATATATTTATCCTAAAAACCATTGCAATGGACGTGACTTGTTTCTAAAATATCATATTGGGTTTGAGTGGCCCTCTAAATATTTTCATATATATGAGGATAAAATATATTGATAATATTCAATTCCACATATAATTCTTGTTGAGACTTCTCCAAAATATTGAGGTCTACCACAAATCCAGGTAATAGACAATAACATATGTTAATCCATGAAGACCTACAACATCATTATTTTATACCATTGAAAGGTTATAAAGATTGAAATTTTATCTAATTTAAATGAAATTATCTGATTTCCTAAAGATAATGATTATAACCCTCATATCAGTGTGCCCGTTAGATATTTTGGGGGTGTCTAATGATAAAATCCATCATAGTGTTTTCTTATTTCCATTCTGGCATGTAAATTTTTTATAACATCCTGTTAGACATATATATATTTCCACTACATGATGATGTACTATGCCTAAACATACATTATTTTAAATATGTATTTTTTGGTTATCGCATAAAAAATAATTTTTCAGATATCTTTACATCTTCGAAAATGTAATACCCTAATAATAACAACCAATAAGACAATCTTCGATAGCATGTATGACATTCAATAAAAAAACAAAGAACACTAAAATAAAACTATTCATATACAACCATTACATCATAGACATTAAATTGGATATTAGAAGTAGGAATTTTTCTTAATTTTATTTAAAGGTCATTCTGGATAAAAATTTCTTGATAAATCCTTAAAAATACGATGTCATTTTTATTTAATCATTTAAATCATAAAAAATACATGTTCTTTAAAAATAGATTTTATTTATTTTTGTGAGAAAATATATAATTAACATTAGAATCTTTAAGAAAACATATTTGAAAAATTGAGCACCATTTTTTAAATAAATAGTTCGAAATTATCCGATTGTGAAATTTTTAGATTTTTCTGAAAAATATTGATTTTTAAATGATTAGTGAAAATTATATTTTGTTATTGTAAATTCTATTTTTGATTCAAGAATTTAGAATGTACTATTAGATTTTGAAATTGATTTAATGTAACATTAGTTACATCATATTATTAATAATTTACTTATATTCATATTAATTAATTTTATTTTTGGAATATGGTATAAACACATTTTTTATATAAATACGATTTTTTTAAAGTCTATTTTTTCATTATGCTATAAATTTATTCTTATAAAATTTATAAAACATCAATGAATGGAATATTAAATTTTTGATTCCATATTTGGAATCATGAGGTTAATTTTAATAAATAACACCTTTTTATTTTTTCTTATTAATAATGTTAACCGAAAAATGTTTTTATCAACTCAGTAAGGGAAAATCAGGTAAATTGGGGCTAAAATGTAGGATAAGTATTTATTTTTAATAAAATAAATATATACCATTTTATGGGGTTTTCATCCATTTCTATCCATGTAATGAATATATTCCCACATTGTACCTCATTTATTTCATTATGACCTTTATCTTAATTTATTAAAATAATAAATCAAAAATGTCACTGACATTACTTAAATGTATCAAATATTTCATATATATATAGAAAGTTGATTTTTCAGTTATAATGTTTTTATTTAAAAGATTAATTAATTATATTTATCATAGTTGTATATTTTTTTACAAATTGAAAAATTAATATAAATCCTTACGCAACACCAATAATAATATTTTTTCAAATAATAGGAAAAAAATAAATGATATTAAAAATATTTAAATATTTAAATTTGGAGGGATTAATCTATTCCAAAATTTTACATATATAAATATATCATATTATATTTGAGTGAAAGGTTTTAATTTTAATTACAATGATTTATTTTTGTCTTCAATGTGAAATTAAATTAATAGGGTCAAAAATTACATTAATGATATTTTATGAAAATTATATTTTAATAAATTATTGTAAAATAATAATAATATTGAAATTATAAAATTTGGATAATATATAATTGATAAATTCACCCCATTTCCATTTATTAGAAATTTTTCTCCTAATAAGAAAAAGTGTAACACTATAATATTGAAAAATATAATATGATTGTTAAGGTTAAAATTTGTTAACTAAGAGGTTCAACCAAAAGATAAGGTTTTAAAAACTAAATAAACGTTTAAAATTTTATTATATTTTGATGTGATTTCATAAAATAATACCTTATAGTTGAATATATGTATATTTTTAAGCATTTGGATAGATAAGGATGTTAATATAATTTATTTTTCTACGAAACTACAATAGTACCTATCCCCTCACATATAAAAGTTAATACCTACATTAATTTTTGTCTAGAAAATTGATCCCTAAATCTCAAAAAACCTTAAAAAGTTCAATTTTTAACTTCCATTCCCATTAATTATAGGTTCTTGTATTCTTAAAAGACCATTATATGCATACATAAATATGAATATACAGGACTCTTGATGATGATATAATAACCATACCAAAAAACTTTCCAATTTTTTATTCATCTACATCCCTTAAATCTATGATATTAATCATAACATAACCAGTTAATTAAATTAAATATTAAACAATGTTATTATGATTATAACAAAACCATTTTCACTTTCCTTTCAGTCTAATGGGACATTAAAGTGGCTCTCTAGTGTACATATGTCTCACTCTCTCAACCTGGAAATAAAATTCAATTTTCATCCCCTTAATTCATTGATAGATGTTAGGATGGGTTTAATATCTATAATTTATACTTATAATGTAATTATTATTCTATAATTTTAATATCATACCCACCTTCTTACATTACAATTTTTTGGAAAATCATTATGTCGCTATTGCGTACAAGTGGGCTACCACCTACATAAAGTGATGTGATCATTTTTTTCTATCATATTTACATGGATGGAAATAAAGATATATTTAATGAATATATATGATATATATAAAATAATAACAATTATAGGTGGGTAAATTATTATTTAATATTATTTTTCTACTCTTCAAAATGTGAAAATACCATTCATGCGTACCTTCGAACTAGAATATCTGGGAACGACGTCATTCATTTTTCATCCTCCATAATTTATTGATGAATATATATATATGTGTGTGTGTGAGAGAGAGAGATTAATATTTATGTTATTAATATCATGTTCAAAATTATGTTTATGATTTAATAATAAAGAAATTATAAATACTAAGACCATCAAACCAAAAAAATGCATAAATAAAAAAGTAGTTATTAAATGAAAGAATGGTTTTAGTAAATAATTGTTTATGATAATGAGATAATATGTTATAGGAAAATAATATATTGTATTAAATATATTATAATGGTAAATAAATACATATTTAGTTAATTTTTATTTAATATAAAGTAGTTTCTAATGTGTACAACGAATTACAGGTTATAAGGTAAGAGTTTATCATCTCAAATTGATTTCATTGAGACATATGTTATGTTATTAACCTATCTACATTTATGAGTTGTAATAACTTCTGTTTTACATTTTATATCATGAATATATTTATGTTAATGAAATTTACAGTTTCTTTTCATTTATACATAAATAGGGATTACGATTCAAAATCTACGAATACAGAAATGGTTTTGTGCTATTATATCATTGTTTAATGAGATTGTTAATGATTAATATTATGATAATGAAATTTTGTTACGTATATTTTAGTAATCACATAAATGTTATTATGCACTATTTAATTATTTATTATATAACATTTTAATTTAATATTAGACCTTTTATATGTTAATAAATTAATAAATTATTTTTAAGTCAAAGAATAATTATTTCTCACCTCAATTAAAATTCATTTTTCATCTATATACAAGTTTTATATAATTTTTTCACAAATAATATTACTTATCTTAAAATATTCATAATTTAATTTTTACCATTTTTTATTTCTTTATTTTTTTAAATTGGAATCTTATTGTTGTTTTCCCAATGAGTTGTTTTTCAATATTTTTACAAAGTATAAAAGGAATTTATTTGGGTTATACAACATTAACAAAATTTCCCGCAATCATGAACACTCAATAATTTGAATATTCAATGAAAAGTTTCCGTATTTATTTCAAATTTAATTTTTTCTATAATATAATAATGTTTTTATATTTCAAAAATATTATTTAAAAGTGAAATTATATTTTTCTCAAGAAATGTGTCATGTAATCTTTTAAAGTAATTTACATCTAAGATGACATCCATTTATGTTATCTAATTTTTGTAATGGATACGATTGAATGATATCATCCTTATTATTTTTTGGGTGGTATTTGATTTTGATGATACAATTTTCATGAAACCCAGTATATTTCAATGAGATATGATTTTATAAATTAATGATATTTTTATGATTCTAGTTACATTTCTATGTGTAATGCCTTAAGAAAAATGTTTATGAAACCAATTTATTTTTCATGGGATATGAAATGATGAATGTTATTTAATTTTGTGGAACACATATGTTTGTTTATCATTCTTTTATTTGTGGGAATAAAATTTCACACCCATCGAAGACATTGCGTAAAGATGGATATCTTATGAGAAAAACAAGACTTTATGGGTAATGATTGATATCTCATGAGATAAATAATACTCAAAGGGCGAGTGTCCTAAATTCAATAATTGAATCTTTCCACTATAATAGTATTGTGGGTTAAAAAAGACAAATATGATGGAATGGGGATTGAACCAAATGCACTCTCAATGTCTTGGCTATAATCCTTGAATACTAAGGAATTTAATTTCAATTCTTATGTATATTAAAATATATATATATTATTCAATTATTAAAAATTCATAACTTATGATTTTTGTGTACTTTAGGATTAATGATTGGTGAACCAGTTTGATTTATGCCATGATTCATGATTATGATCTATGATATATAGGGTATTATTTTCAAATGATAAGATCATGTTATCATAACCTTGTTCTAATCTTATTTATGTAGTTATTTATATATCACTTGTTTACCCTTACAAAGAATCTCGGCTCACACAATCTTATTTTCCCCCACCACAAGATATTAAGGATGTTTTAAATACCATATGCATAAAAATGGGGAAAGTTGTGAATAATTAAGTGGGATACATATTCGATCTTATGTAAATATTTTTTATGTATACAAGTATCTAAAGGAACAAGACCTATAATATTACATCATAGATCATTGTATTATATAATTAATATTCATCTTATAAGATTTAATATCTATGTAATAAATGTTTCGATTAATATAGTTGGAATTATAGAAATGTTTAGTTTCCTTTGGAAACTATTAAGGGGTAACCGTTGTGGGAACCCTTAGTGTAATCCAATTTATAGAATATGGAACATCCTATTACTTATTATTATGTGTTTTGACACATTTAATTGATCTTCCATTGAATTGATCTATTTAGGGATGGTTTCTAGAGTTTTCCTTGTTATTATGCATGTTCTTATGCCTGTAAGTGTTGGGAACATAGATTTAAAAACAATGCCACCAAACTAGGATAACTTTCTTGTAGCCGTGGTATGGTACATGATTAGCGCATGATTAAAAAACCCATATATCCAAACAATAAAACCTTAAAAATAGAGGGGTACATGGTTTGTGTGTGGCCAAAAAAACATTAAATCATCAAAATTAAACTTTTATCCAAACCAATTAATAAGTGCATGGGTAGTGCACAATTAGTACTAACCATGAAACCATCCCCTAAAATTTGAGAAATGGAATTTTAGATCCCCAATAGTCCTAATTAACATTCCAAACCCCCATTATTTTCCCTTTGTTCCTTACACTTGAATATAAATCAATCCTTTCATTTTTTAGATACAACTACTAGCATTTTGTATCCCCAAACAACATTTATTGGTCGATCAATATGATGATCAATGTGGTGATCCTATTCTTGAAAGTTATTTGGTACTTGGTATTTGATATCTCAAATCCAATTTAATTTTTATAATAGATGTTATGTGGTCATTTTTTCATTTTCATATTAATGGTTGACAAGGAATTTTGGATTTTAGGATCCCTTATCACTTTTATTGACATCTCGCTTCCTAGATATAATGATCGCCCTTGGAGGTGACACATATAGTATACATTTTGGAGGGATTATATATTTCCATGCTATTGTTTCTATGATTTTTCATTTATTTTATGAATAATAGTTTTTTGAGAGTTTATGGATACATTTTTCTTGACTTCTAAAACATTTTATATGAATGTATTCCATGAAATTACTTTTGAATGTTTCTTTTTACCTATTCTATTGAAATTAAACATTATATTATTTAACCAAATATTATTCAGATCTCCCTTACCTTTTTGTGAATTATGGAATTTCATTATTATTTGGATTTATTTTCCAGGAAATTTTAAAGGATTGTTTATTTATTTGGAGGTCTTTGTCCAAGGATTTTATTCCACAAGTTAAATTCTATAATTTGAAGGAAATGAGTTGGCCAATATGGTTGTTTTTAAATATTTTCAAATGATTCAATTTGTGAAATGGCCAAGATCCCTTTTTGAGTTTTACATTTTTTTGAAATAACTATTATTGGGTAATTTGAAATGAGTGACCTATTCACAAAGAACATTGATGTAAAATGTTGTTTTGAATTGAATTTATTCCCTTTTAAATTGTGTAACACATTTGAATGAATTTGGGCTTTTTTTATTGAAATTATTATTTTAAAGGGTTATTTCAATTTACAACAATCTTTTGTGGAATGAATATAATATGAATACCCTTTAAATAATTTAATTTATGAAAAGGTGTTGAATTGAAATGCTGATGTTTGAAGGTTTATTTGAAACATTATGATGATCCTACCCTGTAATAATAAATTAATATAGATTACTTGATTATATTATTTACTATCGATGGGTTTTGAAAAAGGAATTAATTACATAAAGGTATCTCATGGGTAGTTTGAGATATTTTTTTGGTTGAATTTCCACATGATTGAAATGTTGAGGGACTGATCCCATGAATGATATTGATACAGATCCCTTGTGTGATCCACATAAATTTATTAAGTCACTCACTATTTTGACTAGTTTTTTGAAAAATTGTAGTTCAATTATATTACCTATGTATATTATTTAAAATAATACCCACAACCCATCTATTATATTATTAGACAACATGGTTGGTTCAGGAAATAGATGTTCATCTATGAAATCAGGTGTGTTTGGATCATGTTTCCTTGAGACCCATGAGACAATATAAAACCTAGATGGTCTATAATGATGTATCTTGACTATCATGACTACGGGGGACTAACTATTATAACTATGATGTACCAATTAAGATCACACTCATGATACTTGATACATGACAATGTTCATTATCACTACATGGTACCAGAGTTTCCAAGTTTAATTGATTGCTACCCCAGAATGATCTATTTATTAATATTTTATAAATTGATTATATTATATTTAATATTGTAAAAATATTTATTTGGTTCATATTTACATTTTTTATGATTATCTTTCCTTATCTTAGAATTCCTTTTTAGTGATTTTGACAAAAATGTATTTTTTAAAATTGTGAAATGAGTTTTTTTCCAAATTTTATTAGATAAATTCTTTTAAAATAATTTAAAATATATTTTAAAACTAATATTTATAATAAATTTATTTTAAATAACTCTTAGTATAATTTAAAGTCATATCAAATAAAATAAATAAACTCTTTGGTGAAATATTATTGGGCCGTATAGATCACATTCTACTTATACCATTTGGTGTTAGTAAACATTATGTTCTTAAATCATGAGAATATAGTCCATTCCCATTTATTTATGGGTTCATGAAAAGTTGGAATAAGTAAGTTGTCTTGGGACTTGTTTGGTGGTAGTGGACTACAATAAGCCAAGATTATGGAATCTTTTATTATTTCTAGTTTTTTATCATCTTCTTATACTTTATATGATTATAATGATTTATTTTTAGAATAATATTTTTGAAGTGTAGATTTATTATTGTCATATTTAGTTTTAGAAATCATTCCCAAAAGTTATTTAATGATTACAAGTGCTTTAATTCATTCTATGGAGATCAATATTTCTCTTTGGGTTTGTGGAGAATTAGGTCTCATACTAGTTTAGATGGTACTTCACGTTGGTTCTTCAAAAAATTGATTCATAGATGATCATTTAATGGAATCAATTATCCTTGAGAGAACTTATAAAATTTAGGTTGAGTCATAGTAGATTAAATATTTTGAATTTATAGGTACTAAATATGTAATTTGTGATAGGGGTCTTGATCACTATCTTATCCTAATGAGAGTTTAGTTACCTAGGATTGCGGGAACATGAGTCCCTGTATTGATTTTGTTGTTTCATGATAACTAATTATGGTTAGAGAATTGATGATATTATTATTGATTTTAGGAATCTCATAGATGATTGGGTTGGTAACAGATCGATAAATAGAGCAGCATTGTTCTTTCATATTCTGGTAGACCATGAGGAACTAATGTGGGTATTCTAGAGGTCAATCTATGTGAAATTGTGAGGTTGGTGTGTAGTTTATAAGTCCATACTATTTGAACATGAATTTTCCTAATCTTACTGAAAACTAGTTCCCTATATATTATTTGTAGGATGAAAAAAATTGTGTGATGTTATATGTAATGGTTTTGGATGTGGGTTGTTTCGTTCTATTATATGGTGGTTTTAGATTTAATGAATTTTTTGTTTATTTTTAAATTATTTGTGAAAAAATTATTGTGGCATAAAAAATATAATATTAGTGATTTGAGAAGTGTTTCTAATTACTCAGAAGATTGTTTATATGAAATTTTTCATCTTGAATAACTATTTTTCAAATTCTTTTGAGTGATTTTTTAATGAATTTATTATGTTGAAATAGTTTTTTGTAATGTATTTAAAAAGAGAATGGATTTTCAAAATGAATAGTTATAATAATTTAATTGAAACTGTTAATGATATTCGATGACATGGTTTCATATTTCTAAAAACAGTGATATATTTATTATAATATTTTTAATTTTTAATAGAAATAATTATTTCTTATAAAAAATGAAATATTATGTGTGTTGAAATAAATGATGGTTTGATAATTTGTTTTAATAGATTTACTAAATTTTTTCCATTTCATGAATTCTGTTTAGGATTATTTAATACTAATTTGGTAATAAGATGTTTTATGATTACAACAAATGCACATAGGATGTTTTCTATGAAATATATATTTTCAATTATTCAGTTTAGTTTTCCGATTGCTCCTTAATTTCATTAGATGTAGAGTCTCTTTTCTATAACCCTAACCAGACACTATATTGAGTTCTATATTCATAGACCTTCTCGACATTGGACTCCATCCATGACTTCCAAAAATGTTATCTTCTTATCATAAATACTAAGGAGGTTCTATTTTGACATAGAAGTGGATTACTGAAGTTTATGTGATCCTTGATTCTCTCAAGAATTATGATTCTCATCAAGATACAATTGATAATTTTATGTTTTATGGAACTAGAATATATTGGTATGAATTTTTGATTCTATATAATATCCATTAATTGATATATTGTGAATTCCTTGATTTAGTGTTCATTTAGTGGCAGTATCACAAGGAAGTAATGATGTATAATTGTAATGATTTCTTATTCATTGGTCAATATGGGAGGTCATTAGTATATTATACAAATAAATTATCATGTTTGGTATCCTTAATACCATGGGTTATTGTTAGTGAATTAATTAATGATAAAAATTTTAGAACAGGTATTCACCCAGAACATGTAACCACTATGCATGCAGAATGGTTGACCTCATATCCTATGATGCTTAAAAGGTGTTTTTAGCTGAAGATAAGACAGAAAAACAACATTAAATGAAGAATTCCTTATTCCTGGTTGTTGAAGGATAGTATTCGTGGGAAAATTACTATCATTTCATACTTTTCTAGTGTGCTCATCATTGTCATCTAATGATGTTTTTGTTAAAAGAACTAAGAGTTTCTAAAGGTTATGGACATTTGGGTCACCTTAAGAGGTTCTATAAGTAGAGAGACTAGAATGGTTTGTTTATGTAGGGGAACATCAATCCAGAATACGTGGAATTAGATTCTTCAAGATAATAAGGCTCAATCCATATACCATCGAATAATGATTTTCATATAGTGTGGGAGATATCGCTAGTGGTTATTGTTAATCTAGTTTCTTGTTTCTTCTATCTAGGTGAAACATGTTTGTGTTTTTCTATTATTGTGGAATGGCTATTTTGAGAAATCATTTGTTCCAGATATCATAGCCACATAGTTTTTTATCTTTATTGATGATATCATTTTGATATGACTTTTATAATGTGTTCGTTTCCATTTAATTTTTAACTCTTCTTTTGTTCATTATTTATGTCCACTCTTGAATTCCTAGTCTTCATTACGCATAACTTTAGTTCCATATTGTTCATTGTTCCCATATCAATAGAGTTGAATCTTATTATGAGAAACCAATAGTATTTAGGGGGGGGGGGGCGATTGGTCTTCAAAATTCATTTTTTCCATCTATTGGTATCTCGCTATAGATTATGCTAGATAGTATTGGTTTGATTGTTGTCACATTGTATTCTCTTGTTTTTTACATGATGGTTAGAGCTCAATTTTGATATATATGACAATCTCCATTGAGAGAGCGTATTGAGTCGTTATGCACTAACATAAAATTTTGAGATTCATATATGAGGATATTGATAGTCATCAGGAATATACTTAGGTAACTAAGATATTGTTGATTCTTGATGGGATAATCCCTCAGATGTGAGGGGATTTTATTGGATGAGCTCATTGATGGGTGATGCTCAATGTTGAAAATATTATGTTTATTTGAAGTAATTTCCAGTCATAGAAATCCATTTCATATATTTTATTTACTTATGGATGTTTGATCATAGAAGGACCATGAGATTTTCATTCAATATGGAAATTGTGAGTTTTCTGGATGCGTAATTCCATTAAGGGTTTTGGTTTATGCCTTTATAAGTTCTCCTTATTGAGTGGTTGAACTCACATTATTGGATCGAAGGACTTTCTTTTCTCATGTTACACTATTTTGATGAATCATTAAATGGCTTGGATAACTGTATTAGGTCTCTAGTCTTAATATTTAATGAAATGATTTTATTATATTCCTTTGATGATCATGGAGTTGTTTTTGTTTGTTGTTAATCATTAGATGATTATCTAAACCATACCATGGACCATCCATCTCACAAGATGAGTGAAGGAGTTAAAAATAGTTCATCTAGCTATATATGTTATACTAGAAGCCTTCAAGGAAAATAATGTCCCTCAGTTGGGAGGTTTCAAAATATCCTTACATTATCTTAATTTTTTGGTATAATGATTTGAAATTTTTCTCATTGGATCTCTTTGTATGTGGTTTCTAATTTTTCTTAGATTTTTGTTAAATGTTTCTGATATTGGGTGATTGAGGAGCATAGTTTAAATAATCAGGCCACCGATCTACGAAACTAGTCCAATAACCCAGGTAGAGGACCAATGTGGCCACACATTTAGTTAAACCATGAATCTGAACATTGAAACTTGAACAAAAATGGCCATATAGTTTCAAAAATCATAAAAAACCCATGTAACCTAACCACGTATCTTCTCTTACTACCAAAAACCAAAAAATTGTTAGTGCATGATTAGTAATAACTATTCGATAATCCCCAAGAAAAAATTTGGTGGGATTTGGATGTTTTTAAAGTCATATTTATAATCATGATACCCATCTAATTAACAATAAACTGATCCAATCGAATCCTAATTCAAGGATTTTGATACTAAGATCCCTTAAGAGTCATGTTGGCTCTCCCAAACACTTTTCCTAGAGGATCAACATGTTTTTGAAAGCAGTGATCCTCTTTTGGGGATTTATTTTCTTCTTTGAGTTTGATCTCTCTTGACATTTTGATTTTTAATTCCTAAGGGGTATGGTTTCCTTTTATTTCATTATGATGTGGATGGTCAATGTAGAATTTTGTGTCTAGGATCTCTCCTCATTTATATCTAGATCTATCTTCCAAAATTAGATTACTTCTATTAGTGGTGACACATCATGGATTTATTATAGTTGGATAATGGAGTTCAAATATGGTTTTTTTATTCTTATAGTTTATCATATAATTCATTATTTCATGATATATTAAATACCCATGATTTTAATTTTAAAAAACATGTTCTATAGTAGTTTTCATTCAAATTCATTATAAATAATTCTAGGACCCACTTCTCCTTTAATTGAACATGGAATGAATTGAATTGATATGATCTTGATATCTCTAAATTTTTTGTGAATTTATTAATTTCGTGAGTCTTTGTATTTATTATCAAGGAAAATTTAAATGATATTTTGGTGAAAGAGGGTGATTTTAAACATGTTATTCTTACTAAAATAAAATTAATCGACTTTAATGGTATGATTTTAAATTTTTGATAATTTATATATAGTTTAAAAATCATGAATGTCTCAAATGATTAATGTTACTATTTGATTGATATAAACCAATTTTTTATATTTGGTATTCATGGGTAATTTGAAATGAGTGACTTATTAACATGGAAAGAGGGTAAAATTCCATGTTTTGAATTTTCCTTAATATTTTCTGAATTTTAAAATATAATTGAATTACGTTTGGTTTTCTTAAAGAAATGATTATTTTTATGAGTTTTTTGTTTTTAATTTATTTGTTCTTGAAAGGAATAATTGGATTAATAGAGGACATGAATAGTTTATGCTACAAATGAGTGTCCCAGAAAGAGGGTGTGCATGGAACTGGTTTTACTGAGACCTGTGAGTAAAGATATAAGCTTAATGACCAGTAATGATGTATATTGATTATATTGACTATAGTTTACCCACTAGTGTATCTATATTTAACACATTACATCCACATATATGATACTCGATACATGAAAACATTATTTGAAACTCAATGTCACCAGGGATTCCTTTTTTTGTTTATTCCTTATAATAATTTATTTTTTCATTAAAGTGGTGATCCATGAAACTATTTTAATAAATATTATAAAATTTTTTATATCAGGTGGATTTTCTCATCTATTCATAAATATATATCTTTTTCTTTTTAAAATTTTTTACTTCTCCTTCTTAAAAGTTGTAGTATTTTGTGGGTGAAATGAATTTTTTTTGTTGATTTAGTTTGATAAATGATTTTTAATTGATTTACAATATATTTTCAAACATTTATTTGTACTCTATTTATTTTAGAAAAATATTATAATATTTGAAATACCTTATGAAGTAACTATATAGTCACTTTGGTGGAATTATATTACACTCTATAGCTCATAAACATTTGGCACCATTTGGTGTTTGTAGGATTTATGTTCATTTAGAGGTTACTTGTGGTCCCTTTATATTAATTTTTAGGTTATGTATAGTTGGTAGAGGTCAATTGGGTTAGGACCTGGTGGGAAGTAGTGAACCACCATGATATGTGTTTTTTTAATATTTTTTATTTCTTTTATTGTATCATCTTCTTGTACATGGTATGATAATACTGATATATTATTCTAATTATATTTCCATAGTGTGCTTCGTTTATTATTATCTTTTATAGGAGAAATAATTCCCAATTGTTATTTCATTATTCATAGGTACTTTTCACTAACCAATGGATATTAGACATGCTCTTTCGGTTAGTAGTAAAGTGGGTCAGAGACCGATTTATAAGGTACTCTAGGATTGTTCATCATAAGAGAAAATTATAAATTATTGTAAATAAATAAATATGGTTTTCATCAAATTAAATCAATATCATGATAATAAATGTGGATATGGTTTTAGTAGTATTTCATCAATAGATAATAAACCAAAAAATATTTGCTTCATTATAACTCAACCCTCATTGTAGTGAAAAATTCGTGCACCCTTAGTGATTATCTAATTTGACCGTAATGAAGGGTATCCTTAAGATAAATAGAAATTTTATTATATAACATTATGATGGATTTGAATTGATGATAACCATGAATTATCCATGTGAATAGTAATGTTATATATACTGAAAATAATGCACCTTGTTTTAGTAATATTTTAAATTAATCTCACAATTATGTGGTTTTAGTATATGATAATTGATCCTCACACTATGACTTTTGGTTTTATTTATCATTATATAGAGGAATAATTTTGTTAATACTAAATATGTTGGAAAATTGAAATATTTTCTTTATGAGAAGGCCATGATACATATATCAATCATAAAATAATTCATTATATATGGATTTTATGGTACACAAAGACATGAACAAAATATTTCAACTCCTTATTCATAAATTCTAAACTCATAATATTTCCATTAATTACATATTCAACCATATATGGTATTTATATAGAATCTATTTCTATATCTTTAATCTTCTCGAAAAGTTATAGTTGATAAATCATTTGATAATGAAATGACGATGTCCTTTTCTTTATGATTCCCATGTACATCCTTTGAATGTATAAGAATATTGGATCCTTCTCAATTTTATTTATTAATAAGGTCATCACATCCTTTATATTTAGATCATATAAAACTTTATTTACTTTACCTAGATGGTTGTTTGTGAAGTAGTCTTAGTCTTGGATCATATGTAACAATGTTTTCATGAATATATTAGGCTTCTTCTATGTCAATATACACTTGAGGCTCTTAACGTCCATATATTTTTCATACTTCTCCACATAGAGGCAATGTTGAAGGATTATCAACCTGAAGAATACTGAAACCATGTCTAGATCATGGGTTAGGTAGTTATAATCATTCACATTCAATATCCTTGAGGTGTAGTATATTACATTATCATGCATCATTAGTACACAACCTAGTCCATTCTTTTAAGAATAATTTATTATCATGAAAATTTCTCCACTTGAGGTGCAACAATAATTCTCTTTTTTAAGTATATGTATATCTCTTCACATTCCAAATCCATAAACAACATACGCCCTTTTTATTCAAATTTTTATTGGGTTTAAAAATAATAATATGTTTTTAAAAAATCATCGATAATACCAAGCTAGTCTATAGAAATTATCGATATCCATGACATATATCATCCTAGACCACTTTTAATTGCCTGTTTATTTGAATGATGCATATATTCACCTTTCTATAGATAATATTCGACAAAAATTATACTTCCTCCATCTAGAACATATATATAATATTATTTTCTGGTAACTTTTCATTTGAAAATTATGTAGCATAATATTGAAATGTTCCTCATACTCCCTTATACTATTGGAGTATTTCAGAAAATCATCCTGAAAGAATTATTTTTTTGAGGTAATCTATATAGAATATATTCATTAATTCTATAATTATTACAGGAGCACCATTGAGTACCATGACCTCCCATAAGAACTTGTGGTGTATATAAGTTCTCATAAATGTAGTCATGGGAATGTATTCTTGATTCACATTTAATGGGTTATATACCAAAAAATGCCCACCTATGAGAAATATTGGGACCAAAGGATTTCATCGAACAATTTTTATATACATGTAATGGAGTATCAATTAATTATCATGATTATTTTATGTTCAATATAATCAGTTAATAGGATTATAAACCAATCCTTATCCTTGATGAAGCATACTCCCACAACCCATGGTGAAACGCTCGAAAATATTCAATCATTGTCGAAGTTAACTTTTAATTATTTCTTCTGTACTTCCAACTCAATGGTATTCATTCTATAAGGATACATTAATATAACACTATATCCATGTATAATTTTGATTGATAATTAAAAAGCTTATTCATGAACAAGACAAGTTATGTATTTATAGAATAAAAATAGGTTGCCCCTCATAATGGGAATGTATTCATGCCTAAATATATCCTTATTATATATCACATTGGATATAAACGATTTATTATAAATAAATAATATCCACCCTTGATATAAAATTCTAAATGATATTTATACTCCACCTTACACTTTGACTGAATCAGTGGAAGTCTTAGGATGTGAATAAAGATCTCCATCTCTAGATAGATAATGTATGATTTTTATAACGACAACCAATAAATAAAAAATATTGAATCAAACTAAACTAAAATAAGTAGGAAATATTTTTCATAAAGGTTCATTCTACAAACATTGATTGTGGAGGAGTTATACACATGGGATTCAGTAATTGTTCAATTTTTTTTCTCACATATATCATAACTACCCATGTTAGGAGGTGGTTTTTAAATATTTCCACTAAAAATTCATGATATTAAGTAATTAATTTAACCATAATATAAAAATATGTTCACTATTCTATAATAAATTTCAAGTTTTCCAATCATCACATTTCTCTCAGGATACACCTCAAACACAGTGATAGCATATTCCCTTCTTTACTAGGTACGCTATGAAGTTTGTTGTCTTGTATTGTCTTGGAAAACCCTTATCATTGGTAATTGGATGGAATAATTCCCGTATTCCTTGTATTTAAATCATTGTACCGCATGATAAGTGTTTACCAGAACCTTTATATCCACTATCAAAATTCGTTTTCCTCTATATATCTATTGATTATTGATTATCCTGATGACCAATGTTTCGAAACATGAAGCTTCTCCTAATTCCCATTAGACAATTTTTCGGATGATTATCCCCACACATTCAACATGTGGGATTCTGTGTTTCATTATATATTTAAATTAATCAATTAATTGTCATGAATAAATCTATATATTCTGTTTATTATCACTAGTCCCAAAAGATTACTTAGAGTAACCAATCTTTATCTCAAATTTTAATAGTACAAATGAAAATCTCTTCATACCTACTAACGACATAAATCACTAATGATTTTAATAGGCTATAATTCTACCAAATAAAGAAGTGGTAGACCATACATTCACTGTGGATGAAAAAGATAGTGGTTTACTATGCAAGAAATGTAAATGTTTCCTCCTACAAATTGATATACTCATCTTTCTGTTTCTTCATACTGAAAAAATTCCTCTCAATTTTATGTCAAAGAGTTTGGAGAGAATATTTTTTAAATTTCAATTTTCAATCCTTTAGAATATATTAAATAATATCATATATATTATTTATGTTCTTAATTATTTTACACCATTGATCACCTTCCCCTTGATGTGATAAATAACCCCCACGACTTTATCCAATTTTGAGAATTAGAGGAAAGATAATATCATTTTCCCTTTCACATCAGGGCCCAAATAGGGGAAAATAATCTTGAAACAAAATATTTGATGAATAAAACTCATGAATAAATTTATAAACACTTTTAATTTCATCAATAACATTATACTCAGTGTAAAATATTTTATAAATCACATATAAATCCTTAAAATCATTTTATATTTTAAATATTGTTAAAATATTTTTTCAGTAAATATTAAAAGTAGTTAGTGTTCATAATTAAATAAAAATAGAATTTAATCAATCCTTAAAATAGGGGAACCATTCCTTTTTTATGTAGACTAACAAGAAACCAATTTTATGCTTAGAAATCATATAAACACACAAACAAATTTAATTTTTATGTTTAATATAGAAATTTTATTCTCATAAAATCCATATATCAGTAAATAAATCATAAGAATATGATTTACAACCTCTAATACAAGATGATGTTTATTTTCAAAAGGGATTCTATGTTGGTGGAAAAGAAACTAAGTGGAGAGAGAGAGAAATGATGTAATACAAGTTACTACTATAGAGATCTTACCATGAATCGTGAAAGACCCTTATTGGAATCATCATGGAAAGAGTATATCATATAATTAGAGGAATTATATGGGGATGCCTTATATGGGGATTTCACATAATGTAACATGTGATTCAAATATATAAATTAATATTTTCATTATAATGAAACAATTACATAATTCACATAATGTTAATCAGGAATGTGAATAAATACTAAATTTATATTTTTTAAATATAATTTGTAAAATTTGATTCCATTATTTAATTCATCATGTCAAAATTACATTCTAATGAATTTTTTGTAATTTTCAAATATAGTTGACACTTTCTTGAGTAGCTGAAAATACCATTTTTTTGAAATTTTCTCTTTAAGAACATAATATAGTTATAAGAATTACAAGAATACTTATGAATAATTTTTTTATAGACCAAATATATATATAATTGCTAATAAAATGTATATAATATGTAATATTGATCATTTAAATACACAAATGAAATTTTTGAAATCTAAGTAATGTTTTGTTAAAATAAAAATTCTTTTACATTTTTTATCTTAATCATTTTTTATTTTTATTTTAGAATTAATATGTCACTAAATTAAAATAATCTTAATATTATTTAATATTGTACAATTAATCTCATTCAAATAAATATTATAGTTTATTTTTCATTAAAATATTTTTTATGCTTAAAACAAACCATTTTTTAGAAATAGTTTTACTTGAATTTTATGAACTTATTTATAAATTAATTTTTTCAACTTATAAGATTCTATTAATTTAAAATTTATTCTTTATTATTAATCACCATATTTGATATTAGGTAATAATATCATCTTAATTTTCTATGAAAATTTATAGTATACATGAATAATATTTTTCAATTCGGTTATGGTAGAATGTGGTAAAATGGAAAAAATGGATAAGGATTCATGATAATATAAAATACATGAAGAAACCTATTTGGATGGTTTTATTTTTACATTAACCTTTTCATCTTTTGTGTTATGAAAATGTGGATCCATCTTCAAAAGAAAATAGCTTTATATTATTAAAATTATTTATGTAATTCCACATGTCTCTCTCCCTACACATAAAAATGGGAACCCGTTAACCGACCTTATTCACAAAGATTGAACCCTCTATATCATCAATGAATTTCCCAAAAACCTTAATTGATCATTCCCTAATTTTTTAATCCTCTCTTTACCTTAATACAATACAAATAGAATTTAATGTGTCTCCCAAAGGAGTTATCTTAAAGAGGCGGTAATCATATTAACTAACACTTTAAATGTTTATTTGTTATTTTACTGCAACTAAATATATTGTAAAATTCCTATCATAATGAGTCTATTATAATAATATCTATATAGTTTTTATTATGATTATGTTATAAAAATTGTTAACCTCCATCCCATTTATGAAAAAATGAAACATTTCCCATGTGTTTGTAGACCATTTTGTCTCTACATAGATGTGTAATTCATTTTTCATTAAAATCATGCATGTATGGTAATAATGATTAAATAAATGATATAAATATATATATGAAATTTAAAGAATAATTATTAATTGAAAAATATAACATATCATCCACATTTCTCCCATACCATCCATTAAAAAACTATAACATTCCTCATATATACATGTGGACTACCACCTCCTTGAATTGATGTGATTCGTTATTATATAACCACCATACAAGGATGATTATAAAACTATATATAACGGCTAAAAATTATAAAAAAATAAATTATTATCATTCATCTCATTATAGAACCATTTCATGAGACCATTAAGCACAAATACTATAATGAGGAAATTTTGGCGAAACTGATTGAACAATTAAAAGTTGATTAATGTAAGTGATAAAAAATTAATTTATGAATTTTAACTAATTATATATGTACCTTAACAAATAGAATAATGTTTAAAATTACTTTATAAATTTATTTAATAAATATAAATTCATTATATAGGAGGATGAAACTCGTAAGACTAAAAAAAGACCCTATGTATGGGATATCTATTAAAATATCACAAATGATATGATTCTATGTGTTCATATATACCGTGGAAAAATAATATTGTCCTAAAATTATAACCCCAATAAATTTTCTAATCCACCGGTTATGTTTGAATTTACATATTTATCTTGTATTAATTCAGTTTATTAATCAAGAATCAATTAGTAAATTACTATTAAGGGTCCTTATATTGATTTTTTAAAGTTTTTCATCCAACCCGTTTTCTACCATTACTATATTATTTTTAAAACTTTTCAAAATATTATATTTATTATTATGAAAATATTATTTAAGGTCGGTTTTAGTGAATTTTTATATTCTAACAAAATGTATAAAATGAATCCTATTTAGATTTCCCAAACGTGGTAAGTTTAACATAATATTTGAACTAAATCAATATTTTATCATACACTACAAGAATTAATATTCCCACCATTATGTGTAATATTTTATCATAATTGTACTCTTCATATTTTCATGTTCATTTTCATATAATTTATTTTTCTCAATAATTTATGAATTTTTATTTAAAATGATATCTTAGGAAAACTATTTTTTTTAATGGAATGAAAAATAATTTAAAGGGTCACATATAACATTTTTCTTAAATGAATTTATAAGTAGTAATTTTTTATTGATTTAAATATATGTTCTCATACAAATACATTATTTCAGTACAAAACCTTCATTTCTGATAAATCTATGTTCTTCTTTTATGCTTTAATGAAAATGTTTTTTTTCAAATTTTAAAATCATTGATTTTCTCATGATCATATAACCAATCTCTCTTTCTTATTCACTACACATTATTTTTCAACTTCATGTCAATATTTTTAATATCAGGGATGAATTTGTAATGATTCAATTAGTTTGATGATGTCTCAACTATATATATATTTTTATAGGATACTAGTTTAAGGAATTTTATTAGTATGTTATTTAATTTATTGGGAAATATTGATGTTATGTATTCCTAATTAAATAAAGATAATTTTTTACATATAAGTAACTTTTAGATTAAATTGCATTGATCAATCAAAATATAATGAATTCATAGAATGCTCATGTTTTCAATAGAGCCTGATTATAGATGTCTGCTCACTCCATAGATGGGTTTCACAAGACAACACAACATTATTTCCATAATATATGGTTATTGGGTTTACCTCCATTTAATTTATATTGAATAAAAAATGGGTTGAGAGGATTTATTGGATATATTCATGATAACATGGTGGAGGCCTTGATGGAATGTTCATGAATGTCTAGATATATGATTTCCACTATTGAATTTGATCTTTCATTATCTATGAGATTTTAATTTTTGTATCATCATTGGATTTTAATTAAACTAATAGTTTTCTTTTAAATTCATTGGTTTTGATTAACCACACTTCCATATTTTTTATGAAATATTTTCTCATGATAACTTCTAATGTATGTAACCATTCAAGAGTATGTGAAATAACCCTTTTTTCCAATACTATTTTAATAAATAATGTAATATAAATTATTTCTTGGATAAAATGAGGTTTTTATGATATTTTTTTATAATTCAAACGTATATGGGAATCAAAAATGAATAAAGTTCTCAAATTCTACTAAATATATTGATCCTTTTTGAGAGATTTACTGTAACATGAAAAAAACTAATAATGTAAACTACGGATCTAGATTACTTAAGTGACAATATAATATCTTGTTTTAGAGAAAGATTTTTAGGGACCATGCGAAATATATTTTTTATTTATTTAGGTAACATGAGAATAAAGATAATAATATTGGCTATTTGGGAACAGAACTATTACATGGGTTTTTAATTTATGGATCAATAATCATTATAACTATGAGATAACTTTGTGTGTACTATAATTTTGAGTTATAATCTATTTGAAGAAAGGTAATCAACACATCTATTCAATGACTAGATTTCCCTACAATATAGAATAACACAACATGTGTTAGAGTTGTTCTGATGAAGACCATATTAGTGTAGCTGGATTAGGTTATGAGGAATAATGTTTCCCATATAAGAAATGTTTTTCCCCCAATAGAACTCAATAATGATGGATCACATTATGTGAACTATTTACCTATATGTATTTTATCTAATAATCTATTAGAATCTAAATAATTGATTATAATCCATGAAAATATATTTCTTCACATGGGAAGTAATGGATATGAATTTTTTTTATGAATTTGTATTTAATAAAGGGATATATTGATCAGTTGTTATTATTTTTACAAAGCACTAATGTGGTTTATAAAATTGAGTCTATGGAGTAAATATATTTCAAAGTGATATTCTTCATGAAATAAAATAATCAAGTAAAACAAACTAATATAAGGATGAATTTTTTCACAGTAAAGTAGAAGGAATGAGAATGTGTTTAAGAGAATGAGGATAACATTATAAGTGTACCTATGCATGTTGCATAAAACATAATTAATCCAAAATGTGAGATTCACCATTTCATTATTGGGCATTATCTGATTCACAAAACATCATTATTTTTTCATATTTTTTCATCATATTATTATATATTATCCCATTTGATATATATAATGAAATATAATTTTGGGACTTATATCATCAATAAAAATAACAAAAATAAAGGGTTGGATAAAGAACAAGAAAAAAGAAATGTTTCAAATAAGGATAAAGGGGATATGTGATTTAAAATGTGGTAGAAATATATAATGAAACACCAAGGTACTTGATAATATGGATACTAGTATGTTTCTTGTATAGAAAAATGTTTTATCAATTAGTATAATGAATGTTAATTAAATAAGCCAATATTATCTAGTGATTCAACTATTGTTATATTGGAAATTATTCATACCAACTCTCCAAATATTACAAACATCTCTTGTAGAAGATTCTAAGGGGAGAATTCCATGTGTATTTGATCGGTACACTAGTGGTTGAATTTCCTATATATTTTTTTTGTGGAAACTTTTATTGTAAACTAATGATTAGATAATGGTTTATTTGATTCTATAAACTCTCAGTCATTTATATCATCCACATATGATATAAAATCACAAATTTCCACTGAACCCTAAGAGAAGAGTTATCATTGAACACTCATAGTGGAAATATTAATATAATAATGTTGTTTCATTGAATTAATATTATGAAAATTAAGCATACTCTAATTTAGAACTTGTTGATTTTACATATGGTTGAATTTGATATAATCATTTCTATGTATTGGATTTAAAATTATTACAAAATACATTTATTTCTTTTAAAATGAGATTATGATTCAATATAGAGATATGTAACGACTTTTATTAATACAGGGAATACATCATATGAATCATTTATTTATCCACATACAATAGTGTTTTTTAATTTATTTCTTAGAGAAGAAATGAATACACTACCAATGAATGAGAAGTATATCCATTCAATTTAGTATATACCAACTGTGATAGAATACATTGAGGTGTTTTTTTAAGAACACCATAGAAATCCACTGGATCATGAAGTTGAGATTTATATTGATCTAATACCTAATTAAAAACCATTATTTAATAATCTAAATATAATTTCTATTATGGAAGTAGAAGAATGGATTAAATTACTATTGGAGTCTTGTGATAAGGGATTTATATGACATAGTGTTTCACTATAGGGTTACCATAATCATTTATATGAATAAATATGTGTTTAGGAGGTTGTGAATTTATTTCATTGAAATTTACATCATTACAATAGAGAACACATATAATCTTCCCTACAATGAAAACTCATTCCATCAAGTTCAAAGTGCCTAGTATTTTTCAAATATAGATCTTCACTCAGTGTTTCATTAATTATAAGTAATGTATCTTGATATTATAAAGATGAAATTTCATATGTGGTATGACCATAGATAATTTTCTATATTACCCTTTGAATTTAATAATACAACCTCAATTTTTAATATCTAACTAATATGGTATCCAATTATTATCTTGATTAATATTTTTGGGTACTTATTAGTGATATCTTAATATAATATAAAATCTACGAGAATAGAATAATCAATTTTTATAAATTCTTAATACACTTAGGGGAAATTAGTTATATGGAAAATTCAGAACATGTGAGTTCTAGCATCTGGTTGTTTCATTTTTAGGTTGACTTTTCACATAGTATTAAATATCAATAGATCCTTCAATCAAAGAGTTAATGATGGAATTTACAACACCATCAAAAATGATTTTGGTACATAGTATCCAGGGATAAGAATGTCACCATAAAGGACTTATTTTATATTATTCTTGATTTTATAGCATGAAATCCATGTTGACATATAAAATAGTTGTATTCATTTTTTTTTGATAAATGTAAAGAATGTTTGATAGAGTTAGTGGAGAGGTTGGTCAATTCAATAATATTATCAATACCATATGGAAGGTATAGATTCTTGATATATATTGATTCATCAATGAAAGGACATGTTTGTGACCTTATAATGAATGATAGAGTTTTTGCCTCTGATTCATGGTAGTTAAAGATTCATTAAATAAATTATAATCCACGATATAAATATGGGAGCGAAAATATTTTTATTGAATATATTTATGAAGTACCTTTATGGTGAATCATAAAAAATATATATGAATTACAAAATATTTTAAAAAATATTCTCCTTGAAAAGGATCAACATGAGTCAAAGGAAATGTTTATAGTTACTACAGGATTTGAAATGCTCAATAATTTACCACCTTATGATGGAAAAATAGGTGGATATTTTCTTAGTAGAAATTATAATAGTTTTTTCACTCAAATGTTCATAAAAAAAGTCCCAATGTACAAATATTTTTTAATTTCTGATATGGGAATCATTTAGATGGGGGAAAACCTTATATCTATTAAAAATGACTTACACAACATTTTTATTGAATAAAATAGAATATTCCAATATTTATGATTATAATATGTTATTTGAGGCCATTATGTTGTCAAAGGATTGTGACAATTGTGTTTTCTTGTTGTTATTAACCCGAGACATCAAATGTTGGGATTATCATGCATGGATACATGCAGTTTATAAAAGGGATTAGTTGGATACAATGAATTTCTATAATCAAATCATGATAAAGTAAAACATCTTATTTTCATTTAATGAATATTTCCTTCCCCATTGATTAAATTTGTAAAATGAGGGGAATATTATTGGTATGACATTGCATGTGATGTGAGGCCCCTGATTTTGAAATGGTATGGAATATTTTATTGAAAGGGTAATGGTATAGTACTATATGGGATTACAATAGTATTTTTATGAGTATTTTCATTTAGTGTCGACTCTTTGATGGAATTATTATAGGTATAGATTCAAGGTATATTCTTTCATTTCTAGGGAAGGAAAAAACATGTAATGGTCCTTACTATTGTATTTTGGGTGTAATGGGAGGCCAAGAATGAATTAGATAGTGTGCAATCTACTCAATAGAAATCATTCATGTTTAGGTGAGGAAGCTTGTGACTAAACATAAGTTTATGTTTAGAGAAAGTGTTTTATCTTATTATCTCAGGGGGATGCTCCTACATCATATGTTTGTAGTTGAGAAAATATTTCTCAGTCATTTTGGGAGTTGCGTTTTGATGGATTCTCCAAGATAGTTCCAAAAAACTAAATGTAGATGTATCTTGTGATATGGGGTGGTGTGGGGAGGTGTTATGGTTTGGGATTAGAGGGTCTAGATAGTTATTGGTTTAATTTTTTTATAGTTCTAAAAATTCCATCATTAGAGAGGCTCATGTGAGGGGTAGTGGGCTTACTTTGGGCATCTTGTATAAAATTATTATTTCTGTGGTGGAATATGACCCTAAAATAATGATTGATATACATCAACAGAAAAAAAAACCTCATGGAATTTAACTAATTTTATATGGAATTTTAGTATGATCTTGTATTATAACATTGAGGTGAGACATACTTGGAAGATTGGGAACTTTATTACTAACATATTTTCCATCAAATGAAGTGATAGTTTTAAATCATTATTTATAACTACACTAGATCCTACAATAGTATTTAAACCTCTTTGTAAGGGGTGATTCACCTATATTACACCACTTTCAGCCACCTTTATACCCGATTGTATTTTTTCACTTTTGAATTAAAATGTTACTTTTAATTGAGTTGGTATACTTTATCTATGAAGACAGTATATTAAAATTTGTTAAGAGGATAGTTTTTCAATATACTTCTGATCTAAAAATTGTACCATTTTATTAATCTCACAATTGAAATTTATCTACACAACCTAGTAGCACCAGAACCCATTGAGATATGAAGAATGATATTATTTGGGATAATATGAATTGGTAAATTCTAGAATATGTGTATAGATGATAGGATTTTCGATAGTGAAAGGATAAGATATAACAACCAAAAGGGATCATGAAACCTAACCCTATTAAAATTATAAATGGAATTATATGAGAATGAACTTTGTCCCTCGATAAATAATGACTATTAAAATGAATTATTACATATTGATTATCTATTATTTCCTTAATAAGGACGTAATTTATTTTCCAATAATGGAAGATTGACCTCTCGATCACCACACACGAATCTATATTAATTAATCTATGAGACGTTGTTGTGAAGCTCAATCAATTATATCTTTGCCTAACATACAATATACATTAATATTCTTAAAAATTGATCAAATTGTTCTCAATACATAACTATATTTTATAAATTATTATCATCCTTATATATATGAAAAACTCTAGAGGACTAATCAGAAAATAAATGAAATATTGAGGCCTTCATCACTTGTCTTTAATGGTATGTTGAATCAATATTTACCTTTATTGATTTTTTATGTAACAATAGATTCTATTAAATAATTTGAATAGAACATTATTAATAATTATTTTGATTGAGATTTCATACATAAAATTTTAGGGATTATGTTGGTGAAAGAATGATTTTATGCCTCGAACTTACTGCGGAGGAAATCAAAAAATTGAGAACAATTCAGAATCATATAATGGAAGCTCAAAGAATTCAAATGTGATATACTAAAAAAAGAAGTGTATTTAATTTTAAAAAACGAATTTATAAGGGTTGAAAAGAATGTAATATTATGACTTAGTTATATCATTCCATTTGAAAATATTAAATGAGTTAGAGATTGGGATTTCTACTTCGGGATGAAACCTATTGTTTCTAATGTTCATGATGTTTTACATATCTCTTTATGAAGGATATACATTACAAACCCATCTAAAGTGATAACCCACATAGAAATATAATTGGAATATGATTGTCAAACTATTAAGAGTATATCTCGATTATTTAGAATAGAGAATATTTTTTTTGGAAACAAATGATTCCATTGGTGAATGTACTTTTGAAAAATCATATAATGGAAGAGTAATAGTGGAAACCAAAAATTGTAAATATGAATATCTACAGCAATGAATTCCTTGAGAAATATTTTTTAATTTTTAGAATGACATTTTTTAAGGAAGGAAGAATGTGATTTCTAAGATTCAATTATAGTAATTATGTTTTTCTTAAAATGACTATAATACCCAAGACCCAACTATAGTAAGTAAACATTTTATCCTGAACTATCACTCAATCCCAGTCTAAAAAGTTCCATCAATCCTATGTATATTTAGAACATTCGTTCCTAAATGTTATAATTTTATTTTATTAAGATAAAAATCATTTATTTTTTGGTATAATGGTAATATATAAATATGTATGATTAGGGATTTTTCAATAAAAAAAGTTATTTTTATGTATACTGATATATAATGATTTTCTTACTACTCATATTTTTATTTCATTATTAGTATATATATATAACACAAAAACATTAAGAAATAATTTTTTTGATAAAAAATTTTCATTGACATTATAAATGATCAAATATTAATTGTAGTTTATAAACCCATGATTTCTATTTTAGAATCCAGGTAAATTATTTCTCAATAATTGCATTAATATATTATATATATCAGGATTAATTTTTAAAAAATATAGAAATTAAATGAAAAATTATTTAAAATATAAAATATATGTGTCTAATGTATCTAATAAATATAACTTTAATTTTAAGAATAAATAATTAGTCACATTAGGTATAAGCTAGTTAGACTATAAGATAAAAAATTATAAAAGTCGTAATTCATGGGGTAATGGGATTGAAACATGACAATAAATATCTATAATTTAATGGATAAGGTGTGTAGAAACCTTTTATCTTATATAACATATTATTTACTATTTTTTTGCTACGTTACATGTTTAAATTATTCTAACATTATATTAAATATTAATATTTACTAAAATTACATTCAAATAGATTATAAAAGGGGAATCTCACAACCCAATTAAAAACCTCTAAAAAATTAGGTTCCTCATAAAACCCAAAATTTATTCATTTATATAGAATAAAATTTCACTACAATGATCTTTTAGTCACATTATATTATCCTAAGACCATCCTTTCCAAATAATCAACCTAGAGAAACCCAAAGATCTCAATTCAAGTTACACCTTTTCAATAATTTCCTTTTCTTTTATCTACAAAATTGAAATTTACTAGGCCAATGTTACATTTTAAAAAATATATATATATACAGTCATGTTTTTTACCATGAATAGGAACACCTCTATATTGAGTCAGAATCAATATTTTCTATTATGGCTCCCATATTTATATCAATGATGTGCTACTACAAGTGATCAAAACTATGAACACCCAAAGGGTAAAATGAGTAGAATTCATATAAAGAGTGGATATTTATAAATAGTATAATTGAAAATGAAAACTGATTTAATTATAGAATAATGGATTAATATTCAATGTTTCTAATATTTGAGGCCAAATTACATTTTTATAATTCAGTGACAAGGGTATGTTTTTTTATCGATATTTCCTATCATTGAGACATGTTTTTTCTTATGTGACATATTTCTATTATGTGGGGTATATATAATATCTTCTTGAGATATTTTATCATGAAATTACTATATTAATGGTATTTCAATAACAATTTTATTTAATATCTTTTAATATTTTTTATTTAATTTCAACCCACTCCACATGTAGAATTTTTTCGGCTCAATTTTCATCATTGGACTAATGTTATAATCACCACCAATTTTTGTTGGTGTGGTGAATAAATTTCCATGTAAGAAAATATTTATGTATTACTCTTGAATAATGAACAGTTTACATGTCTACATTTTTCATCCATCTCTCATATTATTTTAATTCAATAGTTACCTAAACCACTGTAAAACTCAATCTTTTCCACGGTGGAAAATCAAAAAAATGTTTTAATAAACTAAAACTATGTATAATTTATATTTAAAATAATCCTTGTATATATATTTGATAATTTATGTGGCTATGGAACGTAAAAACTTAAAGGTAATCACACAAAAAGGGTTGGGTTGAGCATGGGCTTTGTCATCACTATGATGCATAAGGTGTGTCTATAAGACAAAATATCTTGAAATACACTAACATGATATATGTTTTAGAATATTCACATGCATATAATAAAATGAAATTATGTATTGTTCATATCTTTTAATTGGTATCATACATATTATAACTATTGAACACAATTATTATCCTCCTATAATAACACAACAAATTGTATGTTCATTCACGTCTATATTTCCTCGATAATGAAACATCATGTTTCTTTGAAAATATGAATGTGATTAGGTTATGATTTTGGGATTTTTTCTCTATATCCATAACAATATATATTTGGGGATGTATTTTATTTCCATCGATCTCATTATAGTGATTGTAAATTTTTATCCAAAGACATGTTCGTCCTGGAATGGAATGAATGGTATTGATTAATTTTATGAGGAATTCATTATAAATATTAATTTTAATATTAGGGGCCCAAAATTATATGTCTGCATGATGTATCAATATGTCTTATGAGACAAAACGTGATGGGTTTGGTTGTATACTTATTCCCATTATTGAAATGTTCCTTAGTATAAGTCATCTACAATAATTTTTTATATATGACATTATGAAATCCCAAAATATTATAAAAATGGTTATTATTATTTGTGTACTCATTTATTGTAATGCATATGGAATACCCAATGTCTTATATATTCATGATACCCATTTATTCATTCCAAATCAATTATTAAATATTTATGTTATAAAATATTAGTCTATATGATAAACCTTAATGAGTATTTGAGGTTATCTTTATTTTTTTATTTACCTTGGAAACTTAGAGGAGGAATATGTGTAACTATAAAGGATAAGGTGGAAGAGGTAACCATTTTATCATAGTTTGTAAATTATATATCTATTATTTGATTATATTTTTTATATTTATCTTGTCTACCCTGGAAAATAAACTATTATATCCTCTGGTAACTATCAGATCCTATAAAAAATAATGTAATTGAATTAATGGATTTGGTTTCAAGAGTTACATTGGGTTTCAAAATATGTTTATCAATAACTACGGGGATTATATCTAGAGAAAAAAATTGATATAGAAATTTTATTCTTAAAAACATTAATATTTGTAGAGATCACTATATAAAACAAAATAGTAATTTTATTTTATAATTAATATCAACAGCTAATTAAATGTATTATATCATAGAAATATGATGACTAATGAGAGGAATATGAACCGTATATACATGCATAGATAATTAAAGTGTATTAGCCAAATCAATTTAATAAATCTAGGGATAATCATAATCTATTTGTAACCATATTATGGTAATTCCTCCATGTTGTGAAAAATAATTTCACAAGCAGAGAGAATCCCATTGAACGAAACATCGTGTAACTATGTTAGAATGATTCATGTTAAAACAAACTAAATAATTCTATGAAACTACTAAACCATTTTCATATGAACAATTAATTAAGTCCCAAGATAATATCTTTATCACTTTGTGATGTCTTGAAAATGAAAATAATAACAATAATCAATCTTCTAAAGGGAGATATAGACCAATACTGGTTAGTAATTTAAAATACTAAATAAAAAGATGAGAAAAGTATATGGAAGACAAAATATTAAATATGTATTCTATAAAAAAATGTATTCTTCATAGAAATGGATTGGGAATGGAATATATTTCCTTAATAATAGAAAAAAAGAGAAGGAAAATGTAATTGAATATGATGATAACATTACATGGATATCAAGATATTCAATTGACTATATATATATAAAAAACAACATTTATCTTTTCTTTCATGGGATAAGGTTGAGCATTCAACAAGTGTTACTCCGTTAGTGTTTTTAAAATAATGATAATACAGTCTCATGTTCTATTATGTAGAAAATGAGTTATCCTAGATTTATGTATTCTATGTAAATCTAGATAAGAATATGTCTGATAAGAATCATGGGAATAATAATTCATAAAAGTTTGAAAAACTATGGGATTTCCACCATGTGAAAAATATTGGGCTAAATATTCAAGGTCTTTAGAAATATAATTATATTTTATTACTAGTATAGATAGAAAAACTCATCTATCTCTCCAATGAAAAATAAAGGTTTGTGATTTTGATGTTTAGTGATGTTGAATAAATAGAGAATAGAAATTGTGTGAAAAAACGCCTCAAATGTCAGAAGAATTTACCTCAAAAAGGATGTGGGAGAAAGATCAATATTATGTGATTACCATTATAGAAGTAACAGTTTTTACTGATATTATGATAGGTACTTGGATCATGTACTAAAATTTATAAAATGATTAATTTATTCTACATCACTGTATTCTTTTATATCTTAAATGTTTTGAAAAAAATGGATACTTACCTTGAAACCTAGTTAGATAATTTCCAATTAAGACACTATATAATAATGTTATACAAAATTGAAATGTGTTTGTATGTTCTAATTACAGTGCATGGTAATACCCTATTTTTATATTTTATAATTATAACTACAAATAAACTTTTATATCATCCTTAGTATATATTATATTCCATCTTATGATGAAAAAATATATTTTCAAGAGGAGGATATTAGGATTCATGAAGGTGAGGTGTAGTCTATTGTCATTAGAGGGGAAACATCTTCATCTAAATCATTTCTAGATCCTCTCATAGTATCTCTACATAAATAATTTCTAGGGAGAGATGAAGATCACATGCGGTCTATTCATATATATTATTTTTTACTATGTTTTTATAATCACAAAAATATAGCTAAAATAATCACAAAAAATTACATAACTAATATTTAAAATAACTAAATTAGCCTCTAAAATAACTAAAATAATCTATAAAGTAACTTAACCATAATAAAATACAAATAAAATTGACCAATGGTAAGAATTGATTATTTAATTCATTAATTTCAAGATTTATTTATCAAATCCCACAAATATAAACATAACCCCCAAAAATGTTTGCTGTCATGATTATTAGGTGAATAGATATCTTATATTACAACATGTTTATAAAATAAAACAACTAATTTTGATAAGATCATTTTTTAGGTGTCCAAAAAATATGTTTTTCTTATTTAGAATAGTTATATTGGAGTCTATTATACTAATACTAAATATTACTTAAGTTTAACAAAAACATACAATAGAAGAAAAATATCCATAATGAAATGAACAATTGATATAAAAATGTGTAAATACATGTAAAATTAATGTTTAAAATGTTCTTAAGAAAAATTACAAGACCTTTATAAACAATACCCACACTAATCCTCAATGGTAAAGAAGTTGAAAACACTAAATTTCTGTATCCCTAGATTTCCCTAAACGAAAAAGGTATAATATCCTTAATCATTGAATCCGCCAATAATATGATTATAATAACTATATTTCCCAACACATAATAACTCTTGATCCGCATTATCAACCAAATAAATCTTTTTTACATTTATAATCCCATAATTAAACCAAATTCAAAAATAAAAACTAAAAAACTCAAAGGTTCAAAAGTCATTTGAAATCCTCAGATGAATTATTTAGTTAAAATAGTGAATAAGAATTAAAATAAAATGACTATTCAAGGAAATAAGTAACAATGAAAGGCTTCATAGAAACTCTTAGATCTCAATAGATGAAAAATATACCTCTTTCTTGGATATTACTTATATTTATATGAGAATCTATAAAAATAATATTTTGCATTCATTGGAGGTCGTAGAAACTGATTCTGAAAAATAATTCTTCATGTAAAATGTTATATAAAACATCATTTAGTGGTCAAATTATTAACAAAATTATATTACATATAAATTTAGTCACATATAAATAACATAGTTCTTTTAGAATAATGTAAAAATTCATTCAACATTTTTAGAATGGTTCATGTAGAGAGCCTATATACCCCTATTAGATGGATATTTGTATGGTGGGAAAAATTGAACATATTCTGGTGAGTCTTGGAAATAATTTTTTCATTTAGATATTATAAATAAGCATCATATAGTATTATATTTATATGAGGTACAAAAATACAGGATTAAGAAGTGTATAAAGGTATTGGTGTGAACAATGTATTAAAATATTAGTTTGAATGAGATACCAATGCACAGGTTTTTCTAACGTACAAAATTACTCATTCTATTGATTTAAAAATTACTTCATTTTAATGTGTAGTAAAATTATTTCAAATGGAATATATTTTTCACATTTGGTAAAAAATAACATCCTATAAAAAAATCAAATAATTTTTTGAATTATGAAGTTTGTAAAATAATTCATTTAGGGAATTGTGTTTTTATTTTCAAAATAATGTTTAGTAAGTGTCCAAAGTACTATTTGGGACTAATAAAATTCTGTATTCATATCCTAATGATTAGAAAAAATATGGATGGTCTTAAATACACAGTAATGTAAAACACATATCATAATGGATTAGATCATATATATATATATATATGAAGGAGAATACGAGAAATATATTGTTAACATAAAAAACCAATATAAGACTATGTATAGAAATAATCAGACCTTATAAAGATACATAAGATCATAAGATGATCATTAAGTAACCATAAATGAGAAGAACCACTTCAAAATATGAATATGGATAAAGCATGTTGGAATGACAATAAAGAACAAAATACATTACTAAAAATAAGTAATAATTTGGAAAAATTTTAATAACATGAAAAAAACATAAAAAGCTTGCATATGTCATGACCTGTCCTCAGGGCCCGTGCCGTGACTACACCAAGCCCACCTTCCATAGTCCAGGGGCTGGTGACTAGCACCACAGGTGTAAATCTCTAAGCTAGGAAGGCATTTCCTTTATAGAAGTAACACACACAGAAATAGAGTAAGCTGGAAGCAAAGAACTAAGTGAATACTGAATACAAAAAGTAGTGTTGAATGTAAAGGGTCTGGAAATACATGCCCAATAGTAAAGTACATGTATAATGGAAAGCAATTAAAACTGAAAGAGGGACAACAACTAAAAAGGGAAGCTCCTAGAACGTCTGCCGAGTATCCTACCTAAAGGCTAGGTACAGATGTCCACCCTATAACTCCACGTCTATTGGTCTGCTCTGTGTACCATCAAACTGTGTGGTCCAACTCTGGGTATCGTCCGGTCCGGGCTCGCTCTCGGCCTTCGTCAATGTTGTCTGTCGTCTGCATCCAACACAACGAGGTTCGGGCACAACCCGTGTAGGGGTGAGTATAACGATAATCAGTAGGACCCCGAGACCCCCGAAGGTCTCCCAGAATCAATGAAGGTTAAATCACAGAAGAAAGAAACAACCCCAAAATTTCAAAAAATCCTACATAGGTATATTTCCATACATATACCTAAGATATCAATCTATGTTCGACTCCAACTCTTATGCCCAAGCACAACCCATCCCATACAGGAAGTAAAGTCAATCACTTCGATGATAAATATTGATGTCAAGAATAAACTCGTACAAGTATACATCTTTCATATGGTGATAGAGATTATCAGATGTAGTCTCTGATTTATCTAAGTTGTCGGACCCACACAGGATACAAGACTAGTTAAGCTGTCGGACCCACACAGGATACAAGACCAACTATTTGAATAGTGATGGAGATGATCCGATTGTGTCACTGAATCATCTAAGCATTCAGACCCACAAAGGATACAAGGCCATATAAGCTTCCGGACCCACACAAGATACAAGACCAGCTACTCTGTCATACCCACACAAGATACAAGTATAGAGGTCAATACTGCTAGACCCACACTGGATACATGAACAGTAGTCATCGGTGTCGAACCCATGGAGGATCCCAGTACGGTAGTCATCGCCACTGAACCCACAGAAGATTCCAGTACAGTAGTCATCACTGCCGAACCCACTGAGGATTCCACTGCAGTAGTCATCGCTACCGAACCCACATAGGATTCCAATAAAGTAGTTGATGCAGTCACAGCCATCTCTACGTTTCCCGCACAGAGCACGCTCGATTCCAGGAGGGTCCACTCCTCGAGCAGAGCAAGTTGATACATAAACTTCAACGAAGTCCAGAGCTGATGTATCCCGAAGTTCTGTATCATCAAAATGAAGCCAATGTAATTGACAACGCGTCAATCAGACGCCTGATCTGTGAGTTATTTGCATTTCCGAACCAGGGGCCCGGATGGAATTATTCTCATTCCAAACCTGGTCCTTTTCAAAATATTTCCAAAACTAACATAGAGTATCCCAAAAGTACCATATCATGACGAGGATCCCAGTTCCACAGAAGGCGGGTTGAACGAACGTGTGGTCTAGATGATATTTGCATTTAAGCGAAACGGGCCCGGCCCGTCAAGCCAGTTGGGCGGGCGGGTCGGCCCGTCCTAGCATGGCGGGTCCGTCCCGAATAAGGGGTCAGCCCATCCTGATTGGGTGTGGCCTTACCCGGTGAGGCGTGGCATGGAGGGCTGTGGATCAGCTAGCTGGCCGAGCAGATCAGGGGTGCGGCCCCAGGTTTTCTGAAATGGCGGCGTAGAGTGGCGTTGTCCTCTTTTCTGGTCGGCTGAAGCCGGTCGATCTTCCCGTCATGAGCGTCCTAGGGTTGTGGGCCCCAGATCCTCTACCCGAGGCGCCCATGAGCACCATGGCTCCTTCCACCTGGCTGGCCGACGAGCTGGCCGGTCAGTCTGCCGAAGCGGCCCGCCCAGCGCGTGCCACGGTTCTCTGTAACACGGCATCGAGAGCCACTGATGTTCTTCTAGCCCGGCTGGCTTCAGCTGGCCGGTTCTTCTTCGGTCGAGCAGCCCTCAGTTGTGGGCCGTAGTCTCCCTTCCGCACAACACACGGTGTCACGGTCCTCTTCAGGCCGGTGCACTGCCACCGTTGTTGTTGCCGCCTTCGATCGTCACTACCTCTTCCAACACCATCTCCATCGCAAATAAAAACAGGAAACGATGGAGGGTCTTCGGTCTGTGTTCATTAGACCCGTGCCCTCCGCGTTAGGCGGTAACAAATGGACATAGACCATCACTTCCATTCAACAAGAATTACGGTATAATATATTCAATTTAAATTATACAAACCCTCTACCTCGATAATTGATGTCACACATCGACGAGCCGCGGAAGACAAGTATCGCTGTATTCGGGCATCATGAAAGACAATGCCACGGAGATAGGTGTCGTCCCGTCAACATTGGAGGAATATTAGTTGTCATTAGTGAAGTTCCTCATGGGCGATGTCTTCTCCCTTGATGCGGAGGAAGATGAAGGTAGGTGAACTCTCTTCATGTTCTTCGAGTCGTGGAGCATTCTTCCTGTTCTCCATCGAGAGAGTGTCTCGTTCTTCGTGGAAAGGACTCTCCATTTCCAATTCCCCCACAACTATCCAACACAACAATACAACCCCAAAATAATCACTCAGCCTATTATTTTATCCTCACATGATTTTCAAATTAATTCAAAAATTAGAGGATCCAAAATTAATTAATTCCTCATTAATTGAGATTGTTGGCATCTTTATAAGCGAGGGTGGAATGTGAAGAATTTAACCACATCAATGGGGGTCTCAAGAGATTTTAAAGGCGGGGTTGAGGGGATAGGTTCGTGTGGGACCCATATAAATTATTCTCCCATGGGAGGTTATGTGGGATGTGGGCCCCACATCCAACTCCTCCTTGGACGAAATAAACCCCTCTTAACAATAAAATTTTGTACAATAATTTTATTTATTTTAAGATAAAACCCCAAAATATAACTTCTCAACCCTACCAAACGCAATAGTGGTAAAAGTCCCCACAGGTGAATACTGGCGCTATGTGTTCATCGGTCCCCTCAGATTTCAATTCGGAGCACTGGTTCAAATGATAGAAAAACCTGAACGTACATTTACAGAACACACCCGAAGAAAACTTCAAAAAATGATTCCAGGCACACCGCGCCTCAGAACCAGGCACAGTAAAAAACTACGGCTCATAAAATTCCAATGAATTTAATAAAAAACATTCCTTGAAATTTCTGGGTCTTTACAGAATAATCATAAAATTAGGATTTCTTGTCCCTATTAACCTGGTTACTCACCAACCAGTTCATGTGTGAAATTATCAGTAGAGTTTAAATACAAAAAAGCCACCCTTTTTGAACATTGTGACCTGTTAACCCTTTCACAAGTAAAATTATTAATAGAGTATAACACCATCAAACTCTCCCTTTGTTAACATATAGAAATTATAACTCGTTAATATGTTATATTTTGATAATATATTAATGGAATTTCACTTAACCTTTGTAAAAATAGTTACTTTTTAACATATTCATGGATAAAATTGTGATTTAATCGTAACACCATCACACTCACCCTTTGTACATCTATCAACATGAAAACCGGTTCACATATCATTCCGAAATCATGATTTTTAATCCACTAGACAATAAATTGTAGTGATATATTAAACCCACCCATCTTATAATCTTCAAATTTCTATTCTAATTGAAAATAAAACAATCATTATCTCATATGAAACCCATATGAATATAATGGGTTTCCCCAAACCATTCAAAAACAAGAAATATCATGAACATATGAAATTATAGAATATCAAAACTCTCTTTTTCCCAAATATATAATATCATAATAATATATTAAGGACCCTAAAAAATATTTTATTATAAATAAAACATTGAATGTAAATATAACTAAATATAAAAAAACTTTCAGAAAGACATTTTAATACATTGTAGTCGAGAATTACCTTCAAAAACATGGTTTGGAATGGGAAGAGATATATTTTAGAAACATTATTATTAACAGTTTATATGAAATTATACCAAAAAAAATTTGTTGTTTCAGAAAAGGTAAGTAAAAATAATATGATAAAAATTAATTTAAAGAGAATATTAAACAATGTACACATGAAAAAGTCATAAATATTTTAATAAAAGAATTTAAAACACATCGATAACAAGTATATTAAAAAAGAATAATCAATAATTGATACTTGAAAATGTCATTATGCATTAAAAAAATAATTGGAAATAATTGGAAATATTTTACTATCAAAAATATTATTTAATAATTGATCCTTGAAAAGTACATAATTAATTCAATAAAATAAATCATAATTGAAAATTTTACTTTTATCGAGATTCTTTAATATGGATACTTGAAAAAGTAAAATAGTTTTCAATAAAATATTTTTAATGAAATTTGAATGTTTTACTTTATAAAATATATTTAATAATTTAAAATTTAATAATATATAATAATAATAATCAAAATAAACATTCAATGGATGGTAAAAATTTTATTTTAGAAAGGATGGAAAACCCACTTTTTATATTTAGAAACGACATTTTAGAATTCCTACATTGATTAGAATATTTAAAAAAACAAATTTAAAATAAGATAATGAAAATTTTAATTTTCATGGATGATATCTAGAGGATAATTAAATATAAGAGGATTTAGAGTGAAGGAGAATAAATATTCACTAGATAAATTATCACATTTGAGAGGTCTCAATTTCTTAGAGGAAGTTAGAAAGAATTTTAGGGATGCGAGATATTTAAATAAAAAATATAATGAGGAATGAAAATTAAATTGATAATAGAATAACATGAATAAATAATTATGTTTTTATATAATACATCATAAGGGAAGTAATCATACCAATTAAATAAAAATATGTAGATAATACATTCAATGTCTCAATGAAGGGGAATTTGAGATGAAGTTCCCCTACCCTATTTCCTTTCTTAATGGATAAACATATAGTCTCTAGTAATCATATAATTATAAAATAGTATTAAATTTTAGAAAATTACTCATAAATATTACCATTTTTAATTTTCATTATAATTATTTATCAGGAGTGGATTAATTAGTTATAACATATTATGACCATTATGTGTTAATTAATTTATCTATTTTGGGAATGTTTAATAATTTTGACATCCTTAATTATCATTATATATCAATTAAAATTTTAACATTTCTTATAATATTATGCAATATATGACTTATATTTATTTGAAATGTTTTTATTTCATTCCGTATTTCTTTAATTTACATTATGTGAAAATTAAATTGATAATGACCGATTTTGGTAATTTTAGCAAAAAGAATCCATTTAAATAATAAGTAAAATAATAAATATTATATACTTATAACCATGAAATAATCAATATTTACCTAAAATATTATAATAATATGAGTTTCCATTATTTCATTGTCTTCTATAATCATATTTTAAATCATTTTTCTAGTAGGTGGTCAAATAAACCCAAACTGGAACACTTATAAACTCGATTTGAGAGTATGGTTAAAGAGGTGTTTCCTTTCATATAATGTCACTATAGTAGTATAATATTGATTTTATTTTAACCATTTAGATATTTTTCACTATATTTTATTTTTTGAGATAATTTATAAATAAATAAATAAATAAGTGAAAATGTTTCATCATGGAGGTGGTGGTGCGCATGTACGCATGATTAGAATTCTCGTTTCTCTATGCATGAGAGGTAGTGAAAGTGGATATTAAATTTATATTTCATAGTTATTATTATATGATATATTTATATATAATATTTTTCAACATTACGACCATAAATAAAATCCAAGAAAGGTACTAATGAAAAACAAACGATGTCGCTTTTGGGTGGCGGTAGTCCACACAACACACTAATAATGTCCTTTTGATTGTATAAGTGAGAAGAAATGGATAAAAAGTGTTATAAAATTAATAAAGAATGTTAATATTATATTTATACAAAAATTATAAAATTATTTTAGTGATAAGATATTTGAAAGAGTAATATTAAAGAAAAATCCATTATAAGGAGTAAATACATACATTACTACTAAAATTATATTTTATTTACACTAACAGATTCCAAAAAAAATACAAATACATCTGTATGTAAAAAAGTGAATCCAAGATTTAGGGAGGACATAAGTAATTAAGATCAAGTGCATCACCCTCTATTTGATTTACCCCCACATTTGTAGAGGGATTCATGCCAGGGAAACAAAAAACCTTTTCACAATGCCATGCTTTAGAGGACAATAAATCCACATCCTTACATCCCTCCATTAAATTGTGAAGAACATTAATCTGATTTACCAAAATTCCCCTACACCATCATATGATATATGATATCGATCAGAGGATGGTACCTGTTCCATGAAAAGAATTGTGCGGAATCAGGTAATTTGTTTCCACCTCTGCCAACATGATATTATCCAGCTTGCATAATTAAAGGAATGTGACCATCGCTATAGAATTACTATGAGGGACCATTAGTTAATTTCTATTAGAGAGGGTTCCATATAGAGTAAAATGGAATTTTTTTCAAGGATTAATTCTTAATGGAGGTCTGTTCATGAATCGGTGTAAGTAATCCCATTTTATAAGAGGGGAATCTTTTTTGGAAATGCTTCTTATATTTTAATAATTCCATTACACTATTCCATATTCAATGTCGAAAAATCTTTGAAATTTTTTGGTGTGTGGTGTATTTTGGATTATATTTATTTAAAATATTATTTACTACAATGCTTAGAATGAGTTACAGTGTTTCTATAATTATGTCTTTATATTTTACTATTGTACATTTAATTTGTGTAACTAATTATTATCAAAGTTATTTTATATTTTATTATGAATATATGATAGCCCATGTAACAAAATTTTGGAATTATCTAATTGATTTTATAATTTTTGTAATAAATTTAAAATTATATAATTTAAAAATTATTTTTTATGTTGTAACAGATAATGTATCGAAATAATCTTTTAGTAGGAAAATTACATTTTAGCCATTATGGATCTTAAATAATTTTTGGTACTGATTAATAATTAAATTATTGTAAAAATACTTTTTATTTGTTTATTAATAATATTATATTGATTATATACCATATTTAATTTCAATTTATTCAATAATAATTTTTTGATAATTATAAAAAAATTATTTTAAAAAATTATTTTATTTTTTGTGAGGGTAATTAGCATTAATCCAAATAATCTAATTTTTTTAAGAAAAACAAAACTAGAGATATTAAATACTACTTAAAATATTATCTCAAGTTTAATAATCATTTTACGTATTAAAATTTCATGTGTAGGGAAATTATTCTTTCAGTTAGCACATGAATGATGTAAAAACAAGTTTTTAAAATGTTTATTTTTATTAAAAATATTTATTTTCCCCATATAATTATAAATTACATAGTTAAAAATGAAAAAAATACATATTAACATTCAAATAGTGTTCATTTTAAAAAAATATATAAAAATTAATTTAACCGTGTTATAATAAATTAAACCAAACTTTGGAAAAAAAGTAATAATTAAAATGGAAGGAAAAATATTCAAAATTTTGAGAATGGGTTTTTAAATCCAATATATAATTTTAAATTTATTTATTATACATTATAATATACTTTTTATTATTATAAGTTTATAAAACATATAATTCAAATAAGAATATGGTATTAAGTAAATCAGTATTATCACTATTCACCCAAAAACCAATTTATTTAAAAATATATAAAAAATATATCATTTGTTAATTTTGTTGTGATTCATTAAAAAATGAATTTTACTTATCGTATTTGAATTCTAAAATTTTAAAATGTAGTTTTTATAAATTAATTTATAGTATAAAAAAATTATTTTTGTGAAAATTATCTTTTCAGTGAAAACTCATACTAAATATTTACCTCTTAAAGGAAAAATTATTAATGATTAACCATATTATTTTTTAATATAATTTATAAATAAATTATTCTTAATGTAATTTGTGTTTTATGGTATAACCTATGAAATATTTTAAATAATATAATACGTATCTTAATGGATCCAAATCATGGGTTGTTATCGGAATTGGTTCTCTCAATGGTATATATCTCACCATTTACATTACATCCTCAAATAAAAAAGATGTATTATTCTATGATAAGTCATTTTGGCAAGACATGGTTAAGGAATTTTAGTTTTTTGTTTGTTTATAAGTTTTTAGTTTTCTATAAGGTGAAGGTTGTGAAACATGTTTTTGTTGTTTTTCTCTATCCATTATATGTTCCTTAGATGAAGTTAGAGGAATGGTTGATGAACCTAAACATCCATTTACCATGAAATTAGATAGGTTATGAATCTATTATGTAGATAGTGGACTATTTGAAAAAATCAAATCACATTCTAGAGATTAGGGAGTCTATCTTAATGGAGGTTTTATTGAGGATATATCTTGAGGAGGTAGTGATTCTCCATGAATTATTGTGGATGATTATCTATAACCATGATCCTTAATTAACCTCAAGGGTTCAAAGAGTCATCTTAAATTATTTTGGATCTCATTAATTCATCAACATTACTTTTCATCTAGAGATAAATTATTTGGTATAAAGATCCATTCAAACTCTTTAGGACAAGATATGGTCTTGTGTCCTCAATATTAGAGGATCATAGAGTATGCACCTAAATTTGGTCAAGAAAGATTATAATAAATTTTTTATTCCAACATAGATGTTTAATCATATGAGGCTTTATATTCTAAACCATACAATTATTTTTTGTTTTGGACAGGGATCAAAATGTAAGTAATTCTTGATACTAAACTAGTGTATAGAATGAAAGAGATAAATCAAGATTTTTATGAGAGAATCAACATATAAATGTTTCATTAGAATTACTTTACCAAATATATGAGGAGGCTTACATAGTTCAAAAATAACGATGACATGAAATATATTGTTCACCCTATTTTTATAATGATTTAGACAACATATATTAGGGTGATATCAATATTGACAATGACATAACCATCGAGGTGTGGCCTTTAGAGATCAACTATCACTAATAGAAGTTTTTTACACCTAAATAATATTCCCTTGGTTTATTTTCTATGGGGATATAGTGACATATTGGAGAGAACGTAAGAGTGTGAGTCAGAAATTCTTACCCCATATCATGTGCTATGTTTTAATTATCTCTTGTTTTGTATCGATGTTTTTTGGTTACTGATGTTTATATAGTTTATTAAAAGATTCCCACTTCATTGAAGCCAAGTTTGTGGCTAAAATATTATTTCAGTTTCATCTCCCATATAAGAGTGTCTCATGGGTTATCTCCATAATTTATTTATTGTGATGTTTTTAATCAGATGATGATGACGATATCCTTGTGAGGTTACTCACAAGGTGGTTGTTGGGTGAAACGTTTTTTCCTTCCCTTTAGTAAGGATTTTTATTAAAAATATTGAGGTTGATAATTGTTTGATAAGTATATCATGTAATAACCGAGATTCTTATTGTCCATTACTTTTTCTGTTTTAAGAGATATTGGATATGAGAAGGGGCTTGAATAAGGATAGAGGGGGAGATCAGCTAAAAATTCATTTGAAAAATAGTACTGTATTGTAGAGAATTTTACTATTTGATAGATTCCATGAGACTATAGTGTGGATCAAAAGACATATCCCATTTTTTTGAGAGGGTAGGTTTGGGTGGTTTATTCATTTTCTGGTTCGTTCTTCCATAAGAAAAGCTAATTCTTTAGAGAAGAGGTGATAAGAGATATCTGATTATAGTTTCAACTTTCAATATATATATATATTGTTTGGAAGGGGATTCATTGGTTCACCTTATTGGGTGTAATATTAGATTTATCATTATTTATCTCCTTGAGTAATGATGTATTTAATAAAAATTAAGATTAAAATGAAATTTAATAACAAATTTTTTTGGATGTAGTGATCAAATGTGTTTATGTGTTGCTTATTTTTCTCATTATTTGAATGATAAATTGGTTTTTTTATTCTTATAGTTTTCCATGAGTTGTTTTTTTTGAATTGTATAATAAAAGTATATATGGTACTTATTTTCTCCTAAAAAGCAATGATTCATCTTAGTTGATTTTTCACTGTCTTATGGTTGTTGGGAAAAGGGTGTTATAATTAAAATCATGTTTAATATCTTAGAACATTCTAAATAAGTTACTTTAGTTTTTCTATAGTTTTATCATGCGAAAAAATAAATAGTCAACTGAAAATTGTAATGAATTGGTAACGTGATTAAAAAAATGTTGGTTGAGTGGGTATACATTTTTTGAATGTAGGATCCTTTGTTTTTAGGACTAGATAACCAGTTGACATTTATTGTTTTCTTGATGCCTTTTTCAATTTATCTTGATTATGATCCTTACTATGTAATAGGAAGTGAGCCCCGTAAGGATGAATATTTTGTGAGATATGTTTATATAGGTTTGTGTTGGTGGAAACAGTCATTGACTATTATGGTTAGATGTTTGGGGTTTTAGAGATGGTGTCAGGTATGACACTAGGAGTGATGGAATGACCTAGACCAAATCTTTCTTATATTTTTGTTCTGAAAGTTAGGATAGATACACCATAATAAATATTCTTAATGACTATATGGTTGGGTATCTTGTTTCTTGATTACATTCCCCATTACTAGGTGGCTCATAATCTCCATGTGTGACGGAAAAAGACTCAATTTTTGAGAGATCCTCTAGTTTAAAATTTTTGTATTCTGTTTTTATAAAAAATTTCCTCATTTTTAAACTAAAATAGTTTTAACCAAAAAAAACTAATAGTTTGATAGTTAATCATTATTAGAGTTTTTTTATGATTTTAATTATGTAAATTGATTTCATATGATAATGTAATATTGTATATTAATACCTGAGAAAATATCAATCGTAAGGAAAATTGTTCAAAATTAGAACATATAATGATATGATATATTTATTAATTGGACCATTTAAAATTAATTTAGGGATTTTAAATTAATCCATTTTGTATAGAATGTTTTATTTGGTACTCAATTCACCATGAACCATAGATACTCAATCTGACCAATAATATATATTTACAATATAATTTTAATACCACCATTATGTCATATATATATATCATATGTTTATTGAATCCATAATTAATACATTCCATGTAATGTTTTAATGAACCATATCATTTCATGCAGTGGAAGTCCACCAAAAAAATGAACGACGTTATCATATTCCCAAAAAACAGAATGAACGATTGTATATGTTATATAATAATTAAAAATCATAATGAAAAAATAATTATCATAAATAAAATATATAAGTATTATTTAAATTATTAATTTCAACAATAATATGTGTTAGTTGAAAAATTAAGGATATCAGCTCATTAGGTGGTAGTCATCCATACACACGAACAGTGATTTCAAATTCCATTTAATGGATGTGTGTGAATTTCAATGTCTTAAACCTGACCAAAAAAATGTTTTTATATTTTAGATACTTAGTTTATTATATAAGAATGATATAAAAATAATTTTAGTAGGTGGAGATGGAAATTAAATGAAAATGATTTTAGAAAATCATTTCCAATTCTTTTGGTATCATCCTTATGTTTGCAATAGTTCCTTCATAAGATGGACATATGAAAAAAATAATACCTATATGATAATGGATGAGAATGTGGGAAATTAATTTGTATGGTTATTGATCATCATAATGGATTGAGGTATGGATATGTTAGGGGAGTGAGTGCACTTTTATAGTGGAAAATGAGTGGCATGATTTTAAATACCATAGAGTAAACAATATTTGGATGTCTTCCTTACGTCATGTGACTCCAATAAAGAACTATTTTTGAAAATAGAAGGTATATGGGGGATATAAATATAGTAAATGGATTTTTGACAAGTTCTGTTTCATTTCCACACATAATATTTTAAAATTTACCACTAAACAAACACATTTTACGATAATAGTTGGGATTAACTATAACTATTTTCCATCATTAGTTTAGTCCAAAAAGAATTTAACTAATTAGAAATTATAAATAATGATGATTCCAAATATGGAATCCATTTTTTAAAATTTAACCCCCAGACATGGCATAATTTTAATTAATACTTATCCCATATATGTGACAATAAAGAATGTTTTTGAAATTGAAAATGATTAATGTTTTATTAGGTTTTTATTTCTAAATTAAATATAAAAATTATTCAAATAAACGTAATTATCTTAATATATTCATTATTGAACTAATTGAAGATTAAAATAAATTTAAAATATAATTTACCATTTTATATTAATTATATGAAAACTGATATTTTAATTAAAATTCAACATTTTATTCATTATTTATCAAAAAATAAAGAATACCAGAAAAATAAAAAAAATTCCACTTATATATTTTATACAATAATTATTAAGAAATAAAGTTTATTTTTTCAAATAAAATCTATTATATTTTCAAAATTTAGTTCTAAAACAAACATTCCATTAAAAAGTGACAAAATTGCCTTACAAAATTCTACTTCTTATGAATAAAATTGGATTTGTGTTTATCTTTTCTCCATCAAATACATTGGATTAATTTGAAAAAAAAATCCAAAAAATCAAATATAAATTTAGTTAATATCATTAAATACTTTAAAATAATTTAATTAATATTGGTAAAATTCCTTTAGGCGACTAGACATAGATTCTATAAAAACATTTCATTTATATTCAATTGGTTTTTATTTTCATTTTAATTAATTTGTTACTAATGGATTCAACGAAATATTTTAATAATTTAGTAAATATTATTCATAATAATTAATTAATTTCACAGTGTCAAATTTCATTTAAAATTATAATATTAATAGTGTTTTATTAAGCTCAGTCTTACACATTACACAAGCTATCGAAGAAAACCTTTGTTAAATGTAATAATAGCTAATTCAATATTGTGTTCAATGAATGATATATAGTAGATTATATTTATTTTCAATAGTAAATATTTATTAAATTCTATTGTTTTTATAATAACATCTATTCTTAGTGTTGTGTGTCACACACACTATCATATAACACGTTCTTACATTAGAATTTTGGGGATTTAAATTGTTTGTGCTAGGAATCCCTCAGTCGAAAAAATATATTATATGTACAGATCAAAACACTACCCTTTATATTATTTCATATAGTAGAATTTTTTATAGTGTAATTTAGGGGTTTTAATTGTTATATGAAATTGAGAAATTTATTGTAGTGTTAACTTGGAAATGTTTAACTTTTCAATTTGATAAAGACCAATGAAAATACAAAAACTGATGTTTCCACCATTTATAATGTCAATTTTGAAATAGGGAAATATATTTGTGGATTTCATGGAATGATATCACAATACATATCAGGTTAATATTATAATTTGTTTAATTTTTGAATGATTGACTAAATTTAAACATTTCTATCATATTTTGAATATTATACCATTAGATATGATTTCTTGACTACATCACAAATAGATTTCTAGGTTATATATATTTACACTCTATATTATATATTAACATGACCCAATGATTTCTTTTAACTTATTTAAAGGACTTAATATCTATCTGGGAACCAAATTAAATTGTATAACACTAGTTAAACCTCAATATGATGGAATGTTATAGTCAATAATTCATAATTTAGAAGGTATACTTTAAAAAAATTCAATGGACCACAAGGGAATTTTGGATCATCCTCTTCTATTATTTGAGTTTTCTTATAAAAAAAATTTCATTAAGTATATATATGAATAATTTTATTGAATTATATTGAACATAATATTTGACTCCACCATGAAGAGATTATTTAGGTGAAATGAAGTTATTTGAAAAAGAGCTGGTAAGAAATATTATTGGAATGTTAAAGATGATTTGACAACATATGAGGATTGATAAGAGTAGGCAAAAGAGTTGTGAAGATAAAAAGAGGAAATATATTATATAGAATGTAGGTTATAATGTTTTTATTGAAGAATAAGCATGGAAAAGTGCTATATGTATTGGTAAAAAGGGATACCGGATATAATAAAACATTAATTACTGCAAAATTATTAATAAATTTGGTTTAGTTTATTAGGAGTATTATATTATCCAATACACATTCAAATACCTTCTTCAAATTCATACCCACATTCATGTTTCCTATTTGATCATAACACCATATTATGAAAGAATTAGGTTATATATAAGAAGGATGTATTGAGAATAGGTAATGTTCTTAATGATATATTTTTTTTGTCTTTTATTTTTACTCCTTCAAAACATATCCTAAGAATTTTTATATAATAAAATTTATATCTAAAATATACTAAAATTTAATTATTATTATTACAAAATAATTTTTTACCAACTAATCCATCTAATAAAAAATGACCACATCTTTTCTGCGTACGAGAGGAAAATCACATTACGAAGATGAAATATTTCATTATTCATCACTACCACTTATGTAAGATCATAATGATAGATATGAATAATATATTATGATATATTTTTTATATCAGTTTCATTCATTAATGATTAATAAATATTGCAATAATTTATTTAAAATTCAATGATAAATAATAATATTGATCATGTGTATGTGTCTATTTCTACCACATGAACCCACGTATATTATTTTTCCTAACCGAATCACATGGATAGTAACTAGAAAAGTCCAACCTGAAGAAAATCTTATGACCATTTTTTAAAATATATAAAAAGTTAATAAAAATAGATGGTTAGTTTTAAACAATATATATTTCCACAATCTATCAAAAAAATAATCTTAAAGATCATAACAATACAGGTCATTTCTATATTTAGATTCACCAGTAGTTCCCTACTGAGATTGAGATTTAAATTGATTAAGGATATTGAGTATTTAAACCCTATTTGAAATAATAGAATATCTAGTAGACATATTATATGATAAATTATAATAGGCCTTCTATGGACATCAATTCAAAGGAGAAAGAGTGAATCCTTCATTAGCATTTCTCTAAAGAACTACATTCTTAAAAAAGGAATGACCACCAATAATCGATGTCTTCAGGGGGTTACTTGAACCCACCCCATCATCTCGAGTTTAATTAAAAACATAATCATGTATTCTTGAAGGAGTGTACACCGCCAGCTTCATAAACCCTTGTCCCAACTAAGACTATACATAAATATCCTCTAAAACATCATGATTTATAGAAACATTATCAATAACTTCCATGACATATTGCATACCATCATTACCAAGCTTAAGTGTTTGTGCATACACATATATGTTTTCAGGCAAGAAAAGACTAGTATCTGTTTTCTCCACCATCATGCCATTTTGGAAAATAGGACTAGGCCTTATCACTGAGGAAGGAGACTATCCCTTTAAATCATTAGCAAAAATCATAGACATAGGTTTCCTGTCAGATGCATATCTTCTACCAACAAGATACAAAAATTTTTAAACATAAATTTATTTTTACATGACATCTCTTGCTGACCTCATTTATAAAAAGATGAGAAAACCCATTTTTACAGAATATGACTTTCACATGACCAACTGATTGATTGTTTGAACAAAAATGTCGACGTCTTTCATAATATATCTTAAGAGGAAAGACATCATCCAAGGTTAAAAATACATTAATGTTAATTAAGAAAATTCTTAAGATTACCTCTACTAGGATCTTGGAAAAAATACACATACATGTCTACAATAGTGGATCTGTGCACTTTAATTAAAATAACAACAATAAAAGTGATATGAAAAATAATATTAGGATTATAAAGAACATAGTTAAACTGGTAAATTTAATCCAAACTTGATCATAAGTATATTTTAATGAAAAAGTGTTAAAACAAAAATTTATTTCTGAAAATAGATCAAAACAAGATTTAAATCAATTTATCCAATTCCCATTCATCTTTTGCTTCATTTCCTCTGATGGTAAAATGATGCGAAAAAATTCCTACCCTTGGGTTTACATCTCCAACATAAATAATTCCATATGAAGGCAAAATTTTGAAACAAATCATCAACTATTCAAAGTTTCCACCCATAGGAAGAATGATCCTAGAAATAATAGTGAACTTCCAAATCATAAATCAATCCAATATCACTTGTTTATTAGATATTACACGAGTTGTATCACTATTCTTGAAAATTAGTTCTTTAATTACATCCATCATGTGAAAAAGTCCTTCATCTGGGATCCCTTTAATCATCTAGATACCCTAAAATTCTCTAAATATTTAGGTTATCTGATCCCACGCCCACTATTACTGTCATAATGACAAAATTAAGACACTGACTGGACTCATCTTCATGGAAAACACAACAAAAATTTTCCACCATATATTCAATATGATGATGTTATTGATCTTTTATCCCAAATCTCACAAATGGGGACTTGGACACTCCGGTATCCACTACCATTACCATCACGTCACGTTGAACACTAGTATCCCATTTTACCTCCTCAACCCCATCGTATAAAACTAGAACCCACTCACAAATGCAATGCTACTGATCCTCTCCATCACCATAGGTCTATGCTCACCACTCACACCATCTTCTATCATGTGATGGCTAGATATGGGCAGTTTCGGGTTGACTACTCGATGTCCGCTGACACTTACATCTTCCAAACAATGTATGAAAGATACAATGTAATTTTTCCCTTAACACATGTTGTCACCACTATGAAACACTATCGAAATATTCCCAATAGAAATATACTTGATCCCTAAGAAGTGCAGAACTGACATTAGAACCCATAATTTTCATCCTCAACATCATGCATCCATCTGCCTGAACATCATTCCATACAATATACCAAAATTGAATCCTAAAAAATATACACATGGATAAGAAATATAAATTTATTTAATTAAAATTATTATATTTATGATATAATTATTTTTCTATAAATAAACAATTAAACATATCCTCATTCTCTTATGTTCATTGATAAATGAATATAATAACCATATATACATACGGACTACCATATCTAGGATGTAACACAATTCTATTTTCATTACCATCATAAAAGATCATTTATAAAAGTATAATTAACCTAAAAAATGATAATTAGTATATGATTAAGAATATTTAAATGATATAATAATTATCTATTTAATTGGGGTCAACCTACTGAATCCATTTTGAACATATGAGTCTAATATCCTAATAACATGTGATGTGAAAACAATTGATAATGTAATTTTTCATGATATTAGTACAAATTAAATTTAAGAAATAATAAATATGAAAAATGATACTAATCATGTAAATAATTAATATAATTTTACTATTTATACATTTAACAAAAGCATATTGCATGTTACACTTACGTTAAGGGTATCTAGTATTAATTCAATACTCTTAGACTTATAGTATTTACACCCCATGTTTTCTATTATGTGGTTTATAAATATCCTTGAGGATGCATTAAGTCAATATTTTCTAAAATTAATTTTATTAAAAATGCATCCTTGTTCATTACTTCAATTTTCATTTGAAGTAAATGTTTTCAAGTCATAGGGGATCCTTTCCTTAGAACCAATTTCTAAATGTCTTGATGTTTTATTTTATAAATTATTTTTTCAACTACATACATATTCGTATGTTTATTTTATTTATGTGTTTATATTGAAACAAAAACTTTAAAATAGAATTCAAATTTTCATTTGTGTGTTATTTTAAGAGTTTTAATGTAATATTTCGTACATATTTTATATGATTTTTTTGAATTTCTATGCAATAAGAAAAAGGAATAATAAATTTTATAATATATGGACCGATAAAATTTTCCCAATTTCCGGAATACTAATCAATAGTTGTGCTGAATTACTGCGTTCAAATTTTTTAAAAGTGAAAATATGTTTGTGTTATTTTAATACTTTTTACTTTTTCATAGAAATGCAGTTTTAAAGAGGAAGTATATTTCAATATCTGAAATTATTTTTCTCAGGGGTTCAAAAGATTTTTTCTTAGGAATATTGATGATAATGAAAAATAAAATAAAATTCATTATATGTTACTTGATAATTATTTATGATGAATGGTGAGACCAATACAACTTCTATGATGAGTGTTCCCAATATTGCTTATATGATGGGTGGGCCTGATATAGATTTACAATAAATTGTGTAATTCTCATTTTCTTCAATGGAAATAAGGGGTGGGAACATGAGGCAGTCTAGCAAATGGATTTAAAAAAGATCCAATTATTTATAAAATTAGTGAAAACATTTTATCAGTACAATTGTCTATGATTCCTATAAGTGTTTCAATTTCATTATATGAGGTTTTATGGTTTTATTTGTGATGAATATGTTATCTATGTTGATATAATTTATTTTATATAGTCAATAAAGAATGTTAAAATGAAACCCATTTATAGGGATTCAAGTTTTTCACTAGAGTAAAGAATTTTTAAATTTTATGTATTTTCCTGTGATTTTTGTTCACAAATATTGTTTTATTATTATTTTCACACGGTCTAATGAAGAGTAGGATAAATTAAAAAGTCATGTTAAGTTTCATAAATATTTTCCTGAGAAAAAATGATTCATTTTAAATGTAATTGGTTGTTGGAAAAATGGACATTGAGTGAAAGTGTCTAATTTATAATGTATGGATTTATTTCATATAGTTAGAAAAGAATTCATAAAAACCCTAAACTTTTAAATCCTTGAAAAGTTAGGAAGAAAATATTTTATAATATATATAGATTATATAACATTTTATGTTGAGGACATTTTAAAAGTATCAAAATAGACTTTATTAAATAATTTATATATGGGGACACTACAAATATATTTTCATTTGCTGGTTCAATAAGTAAAATATGATAAAATAAGTTGGAGTAGAGAATGGAAAACACATTTTATTTATTCAATCATAAATATGGTGATCAATAATAAGAAAATGTATTGATCATATCGAGAATTACCCTATAAAGAATTGTTATTATGGGAATAATCCTATGATAAATTAAATCATTATTTGAATTAATTGATTAAATATCCTGAATCCATGGTTTATTCATTGATTCCTACTAATGAATATGGAAGATCATGAAACCAAGATGGTTTTACTCTAATATAAATAAGCATGTTATTCCGGATTATGGGTACTTTTTATGTGGTTTTTTAAGGAAAATTAAATTAGAACAATGGGAATTTTATATTATAATGTTTCACAAAAATAAAAATAAAAATTGTTGGTTATAAAACTAATTCATAATAGAACATAAATATTGGGAAGAAAAAATATGTTATGTTCAAAATATTTTTTTATTAGGGAATATTTGGCTACTGAGAAATTCATAAACTAAAGTTTAAGATCCTTGGGTATTGAAAGGGAAATATTATCGAATTCCAAATATTAAATACTATGATAAACATATTCAAATTGTTTCTTTTGAATATATATATATATATATATATATATTATGATAAGGAAAAAATATTGATTAACATTATGAGAATAAATATTTTATACTTCGAATTGATAGGAAAACTCGTTACAAAACACTATTGTAGACCATAAAGTATAAATGATAGAAAATAGGAAGATTTTACATATACAATGGAATCATATCATAAGTATAAGAAGAAGAAGAAGGTAATTAAAATGAAGAAGAAAGGATTATTTTGGAGTATATATCAATAGATCATACATTGGTTGAAGATCAATGAGATCCATCCTATATTATCTTGTGTTAGAAGTCTAAATATTTTTAGGTAACATGGTAGATAAAAACAATAGAGGAAGGAGAACAATCTATTTTTTCGAAATATGACTTAACGTAACATCTATTATTTTTTAATGTATGATCATGTCTATAATCATTTATAGTGGGAAAAAATCCATCACTTGCATTTCAGAAAGCTGGTGTGAGGATAAAGGGTTCGTGGACATACCCTTCTATGTGGTTCATTTCAAAATAGGAATGTTGTTTTCACATGGGATATAAATTGTGCAATGAGACGTAGTTATCCTTATGGTGGAAACCCCATTGTCAAAATATAATCCCCTCTTGTAGTTATTTTTATTTTTATACCTACCTAATGATTAATGGTGACATAAATAAATATATATAATCCCATTGAATAAGTAAATATGATCATAGGGATAAAACAATTAGATAGAGTAAAACATTACGAACACTAATTCACATAACTCTCATTATTGGGAACATCCTTATATTATTGGAATAATTAATAGCAAATCCTTTTTAACTCATCTATTTGGAATTTCAATACTCTTTGATTTAAATTTCTTAATGAGGTTTCGCTTTCAGAATTTAGTATGATGTAAATATAGGAAGCTGAAATTTTTATTTATGATCAAACAACTATATTTCTGAAAATAATTGGAAAATAAGAAGATTAATGTTCTAATGATATTCATAAATATTCATAAAAGGAAATATTTAACAATATCTATATACATTTTAAAGGTAGTAAACCTAGTGTTGATATTGATATATTTTTTGATAAGTTATATCTTAAAAGAACCTGTGATGATAATACATCCCATTTAATTAATGAGGAAGAAATTATAGTTTCCCCAATAAAGAGCATGTATGTAGATATCTTAAATCCTATGTTTGATTGGGAAGCTAAAAGATACATTAATTGAAAAAATTGATGATATAAAAACATGTCTCCAAACTAGTAGGACACTTATATACTATGAATGTAAAACATGGATATATATTCTCTAGCTACAAAAAATAATGGATCACTAAGAATCATGGAAGATAATGATAATATAAAAATTAAAAAAAAATAATATATGCATCTAATGAAATAATTATAGTAAACGGTAACTAACAAGACGTCAAGTCCAAGATGATCAACAACATGATAGTGTACAATACAAAAAAGGTAATGAGAGTGATTACAAAATATAAGATATAAAAAATTTTTAGTTTGAATAACAATAATCAGTACAATATCATATAAGTATCCTAAATATTATAGGTTTATAATGAGAAAATAAATTTAATAATATGGAATCAGATTAAGTTATTTTCTATTTTTTTTAAAATATGGTTCCACCCATCTTAATATGGATGATTTTTATGAAAAGAGAAATCTATATAGCAGAAAATATCATTTAAGATCAATTTTTGATTATAATAGAGCTACCTCAAAATGAAATGTTCCATAAATAATTAAAAATAAAATTTGAGCTAATATTTTTTGTGTAAAAATGTGTTTTTATCTTAAAATCTATAAATTTTTTAGGAATAAGTGTTAATAATGTTAAAATCTAATCAAGGGTGGATGTAAATGTTTTCCCAAAAATAAATCCCAACTAATTGATGAAATAGATAAAAGATAACAACATGATATCTTATGAAAATATAGACATCATGAAATTCAAAGACGATTACCATGGTTTGTTGATTTTCAATTTTTTTAACAAGGGTGGGAATAATGAATTGATTTTTTTGTATTTACAAAAATTATATAGAAAAAAAGGAACCATATTTCAATAGGGATAATTTATTTGATGAATAAAAATCTAATAACTATAATTAAAATTCAATAAATTTTTTTCTTTTTTTAACTCTTGGAAATACCATTGATGTTTGAATTAAAAGTGGTCACATTGAGGATGATTAAATGTATAGATCATTCAATCCTGAAACTCAAAAATGAGAAGATAATATCTCTATATAAAAAACAAAGCTCATAACCATTACTTGGGAGAGAATATAAAGAAAAATGATGAAAAAATTATTTCTATGTTTTTTAGGAATAAGTATGGTGAGTTATTGGTTAGTGATAAAAAAGAGAAATATGATTTAAAATAAAATAATAAAAAAATAGAAATGACAAAAAAATTAACTACTTCTCCTTGGTAAAAAAGGATAATACAAAATGGGGGTTTTAATTCAATAAATGAGATTACATGTTAATAATAGAAAATAGTTCTTAGTGAATGAATAATTATTGAGAAATATTAAGGGACTTCATTGGTGAAGGAAAATCCATAGAAACCATATAGAAGAACTAATAAATTAATTCCAGCACAAAAACAATTTGTGGTAACATGGTTAGATGACCATTAAATTGATAAAAAATATGGTTGAAGGAGATGAAATAGAAATAAGATAGTTCACATGAATAATAAAACATTGTCGGTGGTTTCAAAAAAAGTAAAACATAATAGTTTCAAAATGTTGGAGTGGGAGGTCAAACAAATCTAAAGGACACACAAATGATTTTATAATAATTATTCCATAAAAGGAATAATTCCTGTATAAATTGAATTTCACCATATTTGATACATGTGATTTTATAGATCATGTTATATATATGAATCAACACAATGAAAAAAATAAAATATCATGAACATCCTAAAATAAAATATAATTATTAAAATATTTGTGTAAATATAAATATTTGACATGTGCACTAGCAATTTTTTTTGGAAAAATGGTTGAGAAGGGATTTAAAACCAATATCCTTACATTAATAAGTAAGGAGGCTCCACATTATTCAATTAACTATTTGTTATGAAATTATTATTAATTTATATAGTAATGATCATATTTTTAAATATACCTACCTTGATGGTGTTGATATAGTGATTATCCCTAGAGGGGTGTGGATCTTAAGATGTCTACAGAGTTGATTATTCAAACATTGACTTTAAGGGGGGTAATAGGTATTTATCAATGACTCATATAATAAAAATTAGTGACTTTATATGGATTTGTAATTTCTAAATACTATTAAATATGTAATAGAATGTTTTGACCTATTTTTTAATGTATGTGAAGTATTGTTGTGATCAAAATTACATGATAAATCATATCATTATTTGTATCAAATTTAGTTAATAAAATATTAACTTCTCATATATGATAAACTCTATTTTTTCTATAAACTAAACACATTTCATATAGACATTGAGTAGAATGTTTTAGTTACCCTTTTATAATTATAAATTGATACCACCATGTTTATAAAAAATTTTATTTTCTTTCAATAATGGGGATAGATTAAAATGAAAATAATTTTTGATGAAATGTGGGGAGAGAAATATAATGTTTGAATTACACATATTAACACATTATTTTTAAGAGGATAATGAAAATAAATTTAATGGGAGAGATTGTTGATCCAAAATTTTTTATACTATGGTTTTTTTAAATGATTTTCCATGAATATATACTATTTTATTGAAAATTTAAAGAAGAATCTATGTGTAGATGTTATTGAATATTATATATTTGAACCCCAGATTATTGAAAATGAATTTCCCAATGATTGAGTTATTTATAATATACGAATGAAATTAGAATGAATATATTATATTTTTTGTTTAACATTTATTTCCATGACTTATATATCAAAACCAAAGTGAGTTCTCACACCAATTATGGTTTTAGTAAGTCCATCCATGTTTATTGGAAGAATTAGATTACTAGGATCAAGTTTAAAATTAGAGTGAAATTATGGAAACCTATGTTATATTTATAGTAAATGAATTTAATTTCATAATAGTTTTCATTATTAGATTTTATGGATTCATATAAAATATAATTATTTATGTAATTTTTAAATTTAAAAATAAATATTACTGTGTTAACCAAATTGTTTCCCATGATTTTTATTTTTTAATTAAAAATATTTAAAAACTAAATTATAGAATTATAATTTAACTAAATAATCTTATTTGATGATATTTTTAGGTTAAAATTTTGTTAATGTGTTTATTTGGGTCTTTTTAGAAATATTTTTTTAGTGAATGGAGAAAAAAATATATATCAATAATATTGTCAATTTTATGAAATTATGAGGAGAAAATAATGACATTAAATCTTTTGAATACATTTTTAAACACCAAATTTATTTTTAATATGCAATATAATTTATTTGAATAATTATTTGGAACTAATAAATCTTTTTTTGTTATTTTTATAAATCTATGTAAGGTTTTAATTTTTTAAAAAACTCATTTTTTGGAAAATTTAATTTAATAATGTATTTATAAGGAATATTCATGTTATTTGGATATTCAAATAAAACTCATTTAATTTAACCAAATCCAATTAATTATATGGTAATAAATAAAATTATATAATTCAGTGTAAAATACCTTTTTAGTCTTTAAAAGGTATATTTTTTAAAAAAATATTCACTGAGTTTTGAAAACTTATATTAAACGTAAATTTTACCAATTATTTAAATTTAATATTTGAAAATAGATTCCATTTTTGGAATAATATATTTCATGTATTTATATGGTTTAATTATTATTTTTAATCCCAATTAAATGTTACCTGGGTCAAAGATTGTCAGCCTCATAATGGATTAAAGAACTGTACAATGGGGTTAAAGGAATATATAAGACATAAAGTATCAATAAATGTTATCTTAATTAGATTAATTGAGTATATTTAGATCTTAAAATAACATATATTCGAAAATAAACAAAATTTGATCCACATTAAATGATAAAAAACATTAATATATTTAAGGTTTCTTAATATTTAAAATGATTATCCTACTCTCATTAATAAAAGGGAACCTACTTTTCTAGTTTCCTCAAACACTTTCAGATGTATAGGTAAACACATTTTCATTGGAGTAAACATTTTTATTTATTTTGGGATAATCCCTCCTATATGGGTTGAGGGAGAACCATTACACAACCTGTAATCATTGAGCCACAAGACCTAGTACATGAACCAAGGGCCCTGAGGAACAATGCCTAATACGTGACCTAAATTCCCATGACCTGCCTATATATGAACTCCCTCTCCCTAGTGTCTACATCATTGAAGGTGCCTATATCTCCACATTTCATGGCTGATTAGAATGAATTTCACTATGTAAATCCACATGATCCCTAGTACTGAGGGAAATTTTCATAACCTCTCATCATTTAAAACCTTTTATCTTTACTTCTGGGGTTTCTACATGTTTTGAATCTTCTTATAGGTTGTGATATTGTGTTTCCCTCCCATATTTCTCTGATATAATTTTCTTGAATTCCGGTTGTCTTGATCCTTGAGGTTTCCAGATCACCCTATGGACAAAATTCCCAAGGGCCTGATATACCTTTGGGCCATTGGTGGCCCAAAATAACTCAGATATGTAGGCCCAAACTGATTTTTATAAGGTACAAATAGATTGAATAGTTTAGGATATTACAATACATAATATTACTTACTACATTAGTTGATACATTACTACTATACTGTCTCAAAAATTCCACCCTCTCTAGATTTCATTTTTGGTCTTTAGGATTCCAAGTAGAATCCTTTAGCACTTGGTTACATTATTGTTGGAACTTTGACCACTCTAGACTAACAAATGTATACAAAAATTCCATCAAATCAATCACAACTTGAAAAAAAGATACTCCCATAAACCTATAGCTACAGTTTTGGAACAATGGATAGAGGTCATTTTTTCATGGTCTATAGCCACGATTTTAAAATATATGGCTATAGCACAATCCTATTGCCACGATTTTGAAAATCGTGGCTATGGTCCATTTTTTCGAAGGGCTATAGACAGAATTTGGAAAACTGTGGCTCTAGGTCTCCCGCCCATGCAAGGGATAAAAAATATCCACCCAAATAATTCGAAGAAAAACTATTTCCTAAGTTTTCATGATATTTCCATAGTTTTTAATATTATATATATATATATATAAACAAACTCCTTGGTGGTTTAGTGGTTATGGTGCTGAATCATGAAGTGAAGGTGAAGGGATCAAATCTAGCTAGGCATAGATTAATTTTAGGTGATTAAAATGGTTGTCTAGGGCTATAGAAATGGTTAAACCTTTGAAATAGGCCAACTATTTCTATAGTTAAAACTGTGGCCATAGGCCATACCCTACTGCCATGGGGATAGATCCCATAATTGGGCCAAACTATGGTTATAGCCTACAACTACATTATTGGGCCCTATTTCAACAATTTTGAACCGTGGTAGTATCAAATTTTTGTAGTGGTGTATCCCCACCAATCAATATATCCCATTATATAATCAAAATACCAATCCTATTAGGCCTAATGGGTAATCAAAATTAAGATATCTTGTGAATAGGTATATGTATAAACTGAATTATTTAATGTTGATTTATTATCATACCTCCGTAAAATTTATTTTTAAAACACTAAAACAATTATATCACTATATCATTTCTATGAATATGTTATTATAATGATATGAATGTATTTTATACCACTAATAAATCCTATAATAAATGAATAGTTCTCTCTAGCGTATTTGTGTAATATTTTTCTCAATGAAGTGATGTGTTCTATTTTCCAACACCACCTATGAAATATGTTTACAATTATGAACTGAATATTTATATGTTATACTTATAAATAAATCCAGATTATATAAATAAAAAATATTATCTGCGTTCTTACATTCCCATCTGTAGGAAAATGACAACATCACTTGTGTGAATTTGAGGACTACTCCCTCTATGATGTGATTTGATTCCATTTTCATTTATAAATCACATGGTTTTTTATAAGGACATGATTAATGAATAAATATTATATTTATTATGTGTTTATTATTATGTAATTGTTAAATTTTCGAAATATTTTAATTAATTTCTAAATATTAAATAATTGGTACTGTCGTTCATCTGTATGTGCATACTACCCCTACAATGAAAGGTACATTTTATTTTCATCACTTCCTTCAATTAGTTGTTTTAAATTTATCCATTCAAAATATTTTTCTCCCTTTTCAATGTTATTTAAAGATTTTATGAATGTTCTTTTATATAATTCATAGTTTATAAATTGCCTTTTTCAACTAACATTTACTTTCATTATTGTTTTTTTTTGAAAAAAATCTTTTCAACATTTTTATGAGTTATTTTAACTTTTAATATAAAAGTTGAAATAGAATATTTATTTTAACATTTACAAAATGTGTACATTTGTTTCCCATCATAGCTGTTATTTGTTATCATGATTACTCAATTAGATTCTAGTGTGTTTAGGGGAATATAATACTCCAATTTTATTTGGATGTTTTTATATTGATAATTTTATAAAAGAGAAAGGGTATTTATTCTTATTTTTTGTGGAATCTAAAAATGATTATACTAATGGAATATAAAGAAACATTTATGAGGGAAATGAAGGATTTTAGGTGTTTTATTAATTTCATGGTACATGTAAATTTAATATAATGATGGATAGGTATTATATATCCCTTAAATCCATTTAGTGATGACATGTTATCAAGAATATGTATATGGAAGTAATTAAGAAGTTTCTTCTTTTTAATGTATATTTTAAGAGATAATTCTAGGGTCATTATACGAGTAATTTCCACAGATTCATATATATTTATTCATTAATTTATATGAGATTATAATAAGAAAATTACATTTATTATGGTATTTAATCTTGTTTGTGAAACGCTTATTCCTTTTAAATTTGAAATATTTTTTTCTAGGAAATAGCTTTGATGAGTTTAAATAGTTTCTTAGTTGACTAGCATGGTTATGATTTCATCTTTTAAGATTGATACTATATGTTTTTTAAATATTTTATAGATAATGTTTTTTAATGAGTATGTATGTAATTATTTAAAACTCTTTTATTATTTTTAAAAAGTGAAAACCCCTTTTTTATATTCATTTTTTCTATGAGGACTAATATGTTTCCTTTAATTTTATAAATTTTATCGGGTATCATTTGTCTCATCCCAGTTTAGAATTTTATTTCACAGTTCATAAAAATATGAATGAATTTTATCATATTCAATGATAAAACATATTGATTTTATAAAATGTGTGACAAATGAAATAATGTTGTCAACTTGAGAAAATATACATTAGATGAATAAAATAAAAGTTTTATATAACATCATAGATTATAATGATGTCAAATTTCACTTTATGTGATATTATTTTGTGGTTATATTATAAAGAGAACATATTTAAGGATTTAAATGTTTTTCATCCAATATATCCTTATCCAGAATGGATCTCCACATAAAAAACGGTGAATAAAGTAGGATTGAAAAAAGGAAATGCTATCATTTTGAATCAGACACATTGAATAGTTTATATTAGAAAAAAGTATTTTTATCTCTGTTAACACCATTGAACTAGGCCATCAATGGTGTAACCATTAAAATTTAGATGATATATTATCCTTAGAATAAAATTTATATAGTGGATAATTTTATTAAAAAACCATCAGGATTATGTTGATATTTAGACCCTATGGTATAAAAAATGAATCAATTATTTAGAAAATTTATTTGTTATTTTAGGATGCTAAGATAATGAGATGGTACAACATTAAATTTATCATTTTGATGGTGAAACTGATAAGTAGTGGTATTTGGTAAAACATAACATGTATAATTGTGATATTTATTACATAGAGTGTAATTTTCATGATTATTTTCCTTGATAAATATTTTAATAACGTTTTTTAACATAAAATGGAGAGAAAATTTATATAATTAAATAAAATGGAAGTGAAAGCAGTTTCCACTTATAAAGTAATTTATTCATGATTTTACTTCACTTAGGACACCCATGAATATCATAATGAAATATTACAATAATTTTTATTAATATTAAATATATTTCATTTTAATACATGAATGGGACTATAAATGTTGAGTTCCTTTATATAGAATATACTTATTCCTCTCATTTTAAAAAAGATCTTCAACATCCTCCACAATTGTATTATTTTAAATGACCATACATAGTAATTTATTTCTAAGTACCATTCATCATAAGCTAGGGAAAAAGGAAACATATGAAATGGTGATCTTAGATTCTCAGTATTGGTAATCATAAGATATAAAAATAAATAAACATAAGTGAGAATATGATTTACATAATGATATAAGAATAGAATGTTGAAATCAATTATACCCATTGGATAAAAGATTATTAATTATAATTAACCGAATAAGAATTATTCATAATAAAATATATTATTCAAAAGTGTGTGATATAATTAGTTATCAATTACATGCTATGAGAATGTATCGTAAGAAAAAGGAAAATGTTTTTGGAATACACTTAATCATAGAAAATCATTTCCTCACTCATGTATTGCGTGGATGATCTACTAGTGTATTGGGTTCACTCCATAATCTATTATTTACTTTGGAAATGTTCACACCCATGACTCTACTAGTGAAAATAGTATCTTACTGAATTGGTGTCACCCCCCATTATAGACTTAATTATATAAGGACATAAAATTATTTACCTAATTAATTAGAGGGATGTATAATTGTAGGACCAAAATTAATATAATGAGAACCATATATATACATTCCAAAATATCATAAAACATTTATCATATAATCATATATAAACCCCTATAAAATATATGGGATTTGTAAACATGTCATCAATCTTGAGTCATAATCCAACTAGAATTATGAAGTGGACAGTGTCATAAGAGCATTCATTATATAACCGCAAATCAATCAACCCATTAGATGGAAATGAATTTCCGATAATCCCCCAAATTTAATTATCATTATAATTCATATAGAAAGGATTATATATTCATAAGATAATATAACCATCAAACATATAAATCTTCAACAGATACTGAGATCGATGGAAAATACATTTAAAAGAACGTTTAAACCATTTTATTAAAAAATTATAAAACATACATTTTAATAAAATTGCAATTAAATATTATTATAATATTTATTAAAATATTTAATTTGAAAATAACCATTGAAAATATTATTTAATATTCATAAATATGAATGATAATGATGGTGATAAATTTCATTCAAAAGAAAACATTTTTTTTAATAATTTTAGAAAATGTTAAAAATGGATTGTTTAGAAGGAATTTGGATAAAATAATTCATCTAAAAAATATTTAATAAAATTAAAAGGAAATAAAAATAATTTTTTAAAAAAATTTAAATTATTGGTGAAAACTTCTATAGGGTTTTTTTCAAGAGCATGGATATACAATAAGAATTTCGACGTTTAAAGAAGAAATAAGGTCAACTATATAGTAAAAATATGTTGATCATTTTAACAATTGGGATATGAAAACATTAATAAATAATAGAAATTATATTAATAAACTTATGAAAATAATATAGTATGTTATTAATGGTTAGGTTCAAAATAATTTCTGTCAGTATAAATTTACCACAAACAATATAAAAAAGAAATGAGACTGTAAGACAAATTCTTACCTCTAGCTCTGTTATACTATGTGTTCATTAAAATATCAAATATAATAAAGATATATTAATTATTTATAAATTTTATAACTATATTTATATTTAAATTACTATATATCATTCCTTTATAATTTTTAATTATTCTTTTATAAACAATGACTTCATTAAAACGATCATTTATATAAAAACTGGCTTGTTTTCTATCCATGATTCAATTTGATGGCTCTTTTAGATGGACCATATACATAGTTTCATCATCCTAAATAAATTAAAACTAAATTAATTATTTTCTTTCTTTATTATATTCAATTAAAAAATAATTCATATAAATGGGTGATCAAACATGAATTAAATCACCTCATTGATTTGATGGTCTGTATGTTTTCACATGTGATGTTTCCATAATTTAATGGATTGAATGAATGTATGTTAATAATAATTTAGATTAATGGACTCACTATTATACAAAAAATATCAGAAATATTCATGAACTATATCTTTATTACTATCTTTGATCGGCAGAAATGTAAAATAAATCACATCGATCCATTGATGTGGTAGTCCATGCATAGACATAAGTGAAATTATCATTTCCCAAAACATTGGAAGGTAATATGGTGGAAAATATATCACAATTAAATAATAATATTATTATAAATATCATACATAACATTTAAATTCATCATAATAACAGACCATTAGAGATAGTGTTGGAAAATGAATTTTATCGCTATGTGGAGGTGGTTGTCGGCTCGTAGAAACGATTGATACTTTCAATTCATATTTTATAGATTGGAGGTGGAAAAAAGTTGTACCATATTCATAATAACATATAATTATATTTATTATAAAATACTAATCATGTTATTATGGTTAAAATAGATTTATTGAATGTGTAAAATGATATTAACCTTAATGAATTAGGGAAACTGATTAACTCATCTTTTAGAGAAAACATTTGGCTTACACATTTATCCATATTAAGGCAGTCATTGGAAATGAACATGGGATCATTAAAAATAAAAAATAATCTAGCAAGATTTTTTGATTGTAATGAATGTACAAGGTGCTAAAATTTTCTTACCATTAGAGGATAATATGATTCCATTTATAGGTGAGAGGAGGTGCACTCATAGAATTACAGAAATTATTTAGATAATATAAACCATTTCAAACACTAACCATCTAAACAAAATGTTATAGTCTTTACTATTCATTATGATCAAATATGAAGGAGAGATTATTGATTTATATTAATTGAACCTATTTCATATAATGAATCCATTTTATAAGATTCAATTCCCGTAAATGGAATAAATTCAACTTAAAATTACTCCCCAAAACATAAGGAAAACTGTGTTTTAAAAAATAATGATTAAAGAAAAAAAGTGTTTTCCATCATTGCATGACATGTAAAGACAACTAAATGAATGTGTAAAATATAAGATTGAATATTTATTTTATAAATTTAATTAAAATAAATATTTTTTATTTATATAATTTTTCATAATAACACACATTGCACCCATATAAATAATTGTTGTCATAAAAATACTAATTAATAATTTAAATGATTTTATATTCTTTCATATGAAGCTGATAAAAAATATATTAAATTTATAAATGTGTATGGAATATATTTTCATAATTTATTTAATTTTATTAATAACTTCAAATCTAATGACCAGGTGACTGCTATAAGAAAATAAAAAATTTAATTGTATATTGTGGTTTGTTTAAAATTTGTGTTACCATTAAATAATGTTATTAATGAAATTAAATTCATTTATAAAGATATATAACCCAAAATATTATTATGTTACATTATAACCAAATAATAAAATTTCACCTATAAGATTATATAAATATATTAAAAAAATTGAGTATACTTCTGCCTCATCACATCCCCTAGTTTCCACATATCATTATCAAATTATTGGGTTCACTATAAATATTTGTCTTTGTGGGAAGTCTTGTTACATGGTACATTCTCTATTATATGTATAATATTTACAATGTTTTCCTTATATTACATATTTTATATTATTGGTTAGGCATTTAAGTTCAATACATGTTAAGGATCATGTATGTACCTCCTCATGAGAGAGACATGGAACATATCTTCAAATTGAGAGAGATTTGGTGGAAAAACAAAGAGATAAAAAATCATCCCAATATGACCAATAACTATGAGGGGGGAGGATATATGAAGATATAATATTCCACATATATCTGAATCACATAACCTTAGTACATATATATATTCATAATATTTATTTTTATCAACTTTGAATTCTATATTTCACTGGTGATTGTCAACAAAACCTTTTTGTTGACTCTGAGCTACACTGATGTGTTTTTGAATGGATCTAAACTTCCGTACCATTTCCCTAGAAGGCCCAAGACACTGTAGTGTTTAGCTCAGTCATATCATTATATGTTTGAGGTCTCAACTTTTTACCGTAATGGTCTTTATAATAACCCATCAGAATTCTCGAGTGAAATGTATTTTCTTTTTATGAAAAATATACCAATGAAATATATTTATCCTAAAAACCATTGTAATGGACATGACTTCTTTCTAAAATATCATGTTGTGTTTGAGTGGTCCTCTAAATATTTTCATATATATGAGGATCAAATATAGTGATAATATTCAATTCCACATATAAATCTTGGTGAGACTTCTCCAAAATATTGAGGTTTACCACAAATCCATGTAATACACAATAACATATGGTAATCCATGAAATCTTACAACATCATTATTTTATACCATGGAAAGGTTATCAAGATTGAAATTTTATCTAATTTAAATGAAATTATCTGATTCCATAAAGATATTTATTATAACCATAATATCAGTGTACCCGTTAGATATTTTGGGGGTGTCTAATGATAAAATCCATCACAGTGTTTTCTTATTTCCATTCTGGCATGTGAAATTTTTATAACATCCTCTTATATTTCTATATATTTTCCTTTAAATGATGATATACTAGGCCTAGACATACCTAATTTTAAATATATAATTTTTGGTTATCCAATAAAAAATAATTTTTCAGATATCTTTACATCTTCGAAAATTTAATACCCTAATAATAACAACCAATAAGATAATCTTCGATAGCATGTATGGAATGCAATAAAAAAACATGGAAACCTAAAATAAAACTATTAACATACAACCATTAAATCCTATCCATTAAATTGGATATTAGAAATAGGAATTTTTCTTAATTTACATTAAATTGCATTATCCATAAAAATGTCTTGATGAATCCTTAGAAAATACGAAGTCATTTTTAATTATTCATTTTAATCATAAAAAATAAATGTTCTTTAAAAATAGATTTTATTTATTTTTGTGAGAAAAAATATAATTAAAATTAGAAAAATTAAGAAAACATTGTTGAAAAATTGAGCACCATTTTTTAAATAAATAGTTCAAAATTATCCTGTTGTAAATTTTTTTGATTTTTCTAAAAAAATTAGATTTTTAAATGATTAGTAAAAAGTTTATTTTGTAGTTGTAAATTATATTTTTGATTCAAGAATTTAGAATTTACTATTAGATTTCTAAAAGGATTTAATGTAACATTAGTTATATCATATTATTAATAAATTAATTATATTCATATTAACTAATTTTATTTTTGGAATATGGTATAAACACATTTTTATACATAAATATGATTTTTTGTAAAGTCTATTTTTTCGTTATGCTATAAATTTATTCTTAAATAAATTATAAAACATCAATGAATGGAATATTAAAATCTTGATTCCATATTTGGAATCATGAGGTTCAATTTCATAAATAATACCATTTTATTTTTTCTTTATGTTTATGGTAACCCTAAAATGCTTTTATCAACTCAGTAAGGGAAAATCAGGTAAATTGGGGCTAAAATGTAGGATAAGTATTTGTTTTTAATAAAACCTATATATATCATTTTATGGGTATTTTTACCCATTTATATCCATAAACTGAATATATTCCCACATTGTACCTCATTTATTTTATTATGACCTTTATCTTAATTTATTAAAAGAATAAATCAAAAATATCACTGACATTACTTAAATGTATCAAATATTTCATATATAGATAAAAGGTTGATTTTTCAGTTATAATTTTTTTTATTTGAAGGATAAATTAATTATATTTATCATAGTTGTATATTTTTTTACAAATTGAAAAAATAACATAAATCCTTACGCAACACCAACAATAATATTTTTTCAAATAATAGGAAAAAAAATTAATGATATTAAAAATATTAAAATATTTTAATTTGGGGGGATTATTCTATTCCAAAATTTTACATACATAGATATATCATATTATCTTTGTGTGAAAGGTTTTAATTTTAATTACAATGATTTATTTTTGTCTTCAAAGTGAAATTAAATGAATAGGTTCAAAAATAACATTAATGATATTTTATGAAATTTATATTTTAAGAAATTATTGTAAAATCATAATAATATTTAGATTAGAAAATGTGGATAATATATAATTGATAAATTCACCCCATTTCCATTTATTAGAAATTTTTCTCCTAATAAGAAAAAGTGTAACACTATAAAATTGAAAACAATAATATAAATGTTAAGGTTAAAATATGTTAACTAAGAGGTTGAACAAAAAGATAAGGTTTAAAAAACTAAATAAACATTTAAATTTTTATTTTATTTTGATGTGATTTCATAAAATAATACTTTATATTTGAATATATGGATATTTTTAAGCATTTGTCTAGATAAGGATGTTAATATAATTTATTTTTTAAAGAAACTACAATAGCACTTATCCCATCACATATAAAAGTTAATACATAAATTAATTTTTGTATAGAAAATTGATCCCTAAATCTCAAAAAACCATAAAAAGTTATATTTTTTACTTCCATTCCCATTAATTAGAGGTTCTGGTATTCTTTAAAGACCATTATATACATCCATAAAAATGAATATACAGGATGACTCTTGAAGATGATATAATAACCATACCCAACTAATTTCCAATTTTTTATTCATCTACATCCCCTAAATATATTATATTACTCATAACATAACCAATTAATTACAACAAATATTCAACAATGTTATTATGATTATAACAAAACCATTTTCACTTTCCATTCAGTCTAATGGGACGTTAAAGTGTCTTTCTAGTGTACATATGTCTCACTATCTCAACCTCGCAATAAAATTCAATTTTCATCCCCTTAATTCATTGATAGATATTAGGATGGGTTTAATATCTATAATTTATACATATAATGTAATTATTATTCGATGATTTTAATATCATACCAACCTTCTTATATTAAAATTTTTTGGAAAATCATTATGTCGCTATTGCATACGAGTGGACTACAACCTACATAAAGTGATGTGATCATTTTTTTCTATCATATTTACATTTATGGAAATAAGGATATATTTAATGAATATATATGATATATATATAATAATAACAATTATAGGTGGGTAAATTATTATTTAATATTACTTTTCCACTCTTCAATATGTGAAAATATCATTCATGCGTACGTTCGGACTTGGATATCTAGGAACGATGTCGTTCATCTTTCATCCTCTATAAGTTATGGATGAATATATATATATATATATATATATATATATATATCTGTGTGTGTGTGTGATTAATATTAATGTTATTAATATCAAGTTCAACATTATTTTTATTATATAATCATAATGAAATTAAAAATACGAAGACTATTGAACCAAAAAAATGCATAAATAAAGAAGCAGTTATTAAATGGAAGAATGGTTTTAGTAAAGAATTGTTTATAATAATGAGATAATATGTTATAGGAAAATAATATATTGTATTAAATATATGATTATGGTAAATAAATACATCTATAGTTATTTTTATTTAATAAAAAGTAGTTTCTAATGTGTACAATGAATTAAAAGTTATAAGGTAAGAGTTTATCATCTCAAATTGATTTCATTGAGATATATGTTATGTTATAAACCTATCTACATTTATGAGTTGTAATAACTTCTGTTTTACATTTTATATCATGAATATATTTATGTTAATGAAATTTTCAGTTTCATTTCATTTATACAGAATAGGGATTATGATTCAAAATCTACAAAAGTAGAAAGGGTTTTGTGCTATTATCTCATTGTTTAATGGGATTGTTAATGATTAATATTATGATAATGAAATTTTGTTACCTATATTTCAATAATCACATAATATTTATTATAAACAATTTATTTATTTATAATATATCTTTATAATTTAATATTAGACCTTTCATATGTTAATAAATTAATAGATTATTTTCAAGTCAAAGAATATTTATTTTCCACCTCAATTAAAATTCATTTTTCATCCATATACAAGTTTTATATAATGTTTTCACAAATAATATTACTTATCTTAAATGATTCTTAATTTAATTTGTACCAATTTTTTTTAAATTGGTATCTTATTGTTGTTTTCCCAATGAGTTGTGTTTCACTTTTTTACAAAGTATGAAATTAATTTTTTGGGTTATAAAACTTTAACAAAATTTCCCACAATCATGAATACTCAATAATTTGAATCTTCTATGAAAAGTATCTGAATTTATTTCTAATTTATTTTTTTCTATAATATAATAATTGTTTTATATTTCAAATATAGTATTTAAAAGTGAAATGGTATTTTTTCTCATGAAATGTGCCTTGTAATATTTTAATGTAATTTTACATCTAATATGAAATCCTTAGATGTTATCTAATTTTTGTAAGGGATACGATTGAATGATATCATCCTTATTAATTTTTGGGTGGTATTTGATTTTGATGATATAATATTCATGAAACCTAGTATATTTCAATGAGATATGATTTTATGAATTGATGATATTTTTATGAATCTAGTTATATTTCTATGTGTAATTCCTTAAGAAAAATGTTTATGAAACCCATTTATTTTTCATGGGATATGAAATGATGAATATTATTTAATTTTGTGGAACACATATGTTTGTTTATCATTCTTTGATTTGTGGGAATAAAATTTCACACCCATTGAAGACATTGGGTAAAGATGGATATCTTATGAGATAAACAAGACATTATGGGTAATTATTTATATCTCATGAGATAAATAAGACTCAAAGGGGGGAGTGGGCTAAATTCAATAATTTAATCTTTCCACTATAATAGTATTGTGGGTTAACAAAGACAAATACGATGAAATAGGGATTGAACCAAATGTACTCTCAATGTCTTGGCTATAATCCTTGAATACTAAGGAATTTAATTTCAATTCTTATGTATATTAATATATATATATATTATTATTAAATTATTAAAAATTCATAACTTATGTTCTTTGTGTACTTTAGGATTAATGATTGGTGAACCAGTTTGATTTATTCCATGATTCATGATTACAATCTACGATATATAGGGTATTATTTTCAAATGATAAGATCCTGTTATAATAACCTTGTTCTAATGTTATTTATTTAGTTATTTCTATATCACTTGTTTACCCTTTCAGAGAATCCTAGCTCACACAATCTTATTTTCCCCCACCACAATATATTAAGGATGTTTTAAATACCATATGCATAAGAATGGGGAATGTTGTGAATAATTAACTGGGATACATATTCGATCTTATATAAATAAATTTTTATGTATACAAGTATCCAATGGAACAATACCTATAATATTACATCACATATCATTGTATTATATAATTAATATTTATCTTATAAGATATAATATCTATGTAAGAAATGTTTTGATTAATATAGTTGGAATTATAGAAATGTTTAGTTTCCTTTGGAAACTATTAAGGGTAAACCTTTATGGGAACCCATAGTACAATACAATTTATATAATATGGAACATTTTGTTACTTATTATTATGTGTTTTGACACATTGAATTGATATTCCAATGAATTGATCTCTTTAAGGGTGGTTTATAGTGTTTTTACTTATTATTATGCTTGTTCTTATGCTTGTAAGTGTTAGAATCAGGGTTTGAAAAACAATTCCACCAAACTAAGATATCTTTCTAGTAGCCATGGTATGGTCCATGATTAGTTCTGTCTAGAAAACCCATATATCCCAACTATAAAACCTTAAAAATAAATGGACAAGTGGTTTTTGATTGGTTAAACAAACATTAAATCATCAGAATTAAACTTTTATCCAAACCCATAAATATGTTCATGGGTAGTGCATGATTAGTACTAACCATGAATCCATCACCTAAAATTTGTGAAATAGGATTTTAGATCCCCAATAGTCTTAATTAACATCCCAAACCACCATTATTTTCCCTTTGTTCCTTCCACTTGAATATAAATCAAACCGTTCATTTTTAGATACCACTACTAGCATTTTTCCTCCTCCAACAACATTTCTTGTTCGATCAATATGATGATCAATGTGGTGATCCTATTATAGAAAGTTACTTGGTACTTGGTATTTGGTATCACAAATCCAATTTATTTTATATACTAGATGTTATGTGGTCATTTTTTTCATTTTCATATCAATGGTTGACATGGAATTTTGGTTTTTAGGATCCCTTATCACTTTTATCAACATATCACTTCCTAGATATAATGATCTCAATTTGAGGTGACACATATAGTATATATTGTGGAGGGATTATATATTTCCATGTTTTTGTTTCTATGATTTTTCATTTATTTTAAGAATAATAGTTTTTAGAGAGTTCAGGGATACTTTTTTCTTGACTTCTAAAACATTTTATATGAATGTATTCCATGAAATCACTTTTGAAAGTTTCTTTTGACCTGTTCTATTGGAATTAAATATTATATTAATTAACCTAACATTATTCTAATCTCCCTTTCCTTTTTGTGAATTATATAATTTTATTATTATTTCGATTTATTTTAGAAGACATTTTCAATGATTGTTTATTTATTTGGAGGTCTTTGTCCAAGGTTTTTATTCCATAAGTTAAATTCTATGATTTGAATGAAATTAGTTGGCCAATAGGGTTGTTTTTAAATATTTTCAAATGATATAATTTGTGAAATGGCCAAGATCCCTTTATGAGTTTTACATTTTTTTTTGAAATGAATAATGTTGGGTAATTTGAAATAATTGATCTATTCACATAGAAAGTTGATGTAAAATGTTGTTTTGAATTGAATTTATTCCCTTTTAAATTGTGTAACACATTTGAAAGAAATTGGGGTTTTTTATTGAAATGATTATTTTAAAGGGTTATTTCAAATTACCACAATATTTTGTAGAATGAAGATAATATGAATACCCTTTAAAGAATTTAATTTATCAAAAGGTGTTGAATTGAAATGATGATGTATGAAGGTTCATTTGAAACATTATAATGATCCTACCATGTAATAATAAACTAATATAGCTTACTTGATTCTAGTATTTACAATTTATGGTTTTTGAAAAAGGTATTAATTACATAAAGGTATCTCATGGGTAGTTTGAGATATTTTTTTGGTTGAATTTCCCCATGATTGAAATGTTGAGGGACTGATCCCATGAATGATATTGATATAGATCCCCGACATGATCCACATAAATATATTGAATCACTCACTATTTTGACTAGTTTTTTGAAACATCGTAGTTCAATTAGATTACCTAGGTATATGATTTTAAAGAATACCCACAACCCATCTAGTAGATTATTAGAAAACATGAGTTGTTCAGGAAATAGATGTTTATCTATGAAATCAGGGTTGTTTGGAACATGTTTCCTTGATACCCATGAGACAATATGAAACCTATATGGTCTATCAAGATGTATCATGACTATCATGACTATGGGGGACTCACTATTATAACTATGATGTACCAATTAAGTTCACACCCATGATACTCGATTCATGACAATGTTCATTATCACTACATGGTACCAGAGTTTCCAAGTTTAATTGATTGCTACCCCAGAATGATCTATTTATTAATATTTTATAAATTCATTATTTTATATTTAATCCTGTAAAAAAATTTATTTGGTTCATATTTTCATTTCTCATGATTATCTTTCCTCATCTTAGAATTCCTTTATAGTGATTCTGACGAAAGTTTATTTTTTAAAATTGTGAAATGAGGTGTTTTCCAAATTTTATTAGATAAATTATTTTAAAATAATTTAAAATATATTTTAAAACTAATATTTATAATATATTTATTGTAAATAACAATTAGTATAATTTAAAGACATCTCAAAGAAAATGCATAAACTCTTTGGTGAAATATTATTGGGCCTAATAGATAACATTCTACTTATACTGTATGGTGTTGGTAGACATTATGTTCTTTAATCATGAGAATATTCTTTATTACCATTTATTTATGGTTTCTTGCAAAGTTGGTATAAAGAAGGTGTCTTGGGACTTGGTTGGTGGTCGTGGACTACAATGAGCCAAGTTTATGGAATCTTTTATTATTTCTAGTTTTTTATCATCTCCTTATACTTTATATGATTATATTGATTTATTTTTAGGATAATATTTTTTAAGTGTAGATTTATTATTTTTAGATTTAGTTTTAGAAATCATTCCCAAGGGTTATTTCATGATTACGAGTCCTTTTATTCATTATATGGAGATCAATATTTTTCTTTGGGTTTGTGGAGAATTAGTTCAGATACTAGTTTAGATGGTACTTCAAGTTGGTTATTCAAAAAATTGATTCATAGATGGCCATTTAAAGGAATAAATTATCCTTGAGAGACCTGATAACATTTAGGTTTAGTCATAGTAGATAGAATATTTTTAATTTTATAGGTACTAAATATGTAGTTTGTGAGAGGGGTCTTGATCACCACCTTATCCTGATAAGAGTTGAGTTACATAGGATTGTGGGAAGATGTGTCCTTGTAGTGATTTAGTAGTTTCATGATGATATATTATAGTTAGAGTATTGATGATATTATTATTTATTTTAGGAATCTCATAGAAGATTGGGTTGGTAATAGATTGATAAATAGAGCTGCATTGTTCTTTTCATATTCTGGTAGAACATGAGGAACTAATGTGGCTATTCTAGAGGTCAATATATGTGAAATTGTGAGGTTGGTGTGTGGTTTATAATTCCATTCTATTTGAACATGGATTTTCCTAATCTTACTGAAAAATAGTTCCCTGTATATTGTTTCTAGGATTAATAAAATCGTGCGATGTTATATGTAAAGGTTTTGGATGTGGTTTGTTTCCTTCTATTATATGGTGGTTTTAGATTTAATCAATTTTTTGTTTATTTTTAGATGATTTGTGAAAACATTATTGTGGAATAAATAATATAATATTAGTGATTTGAGAACTATTTTTAATTACTCAAAAGATTGTTTATATGAAAATTTTCATCTTGAATAACTAGTTTTTAAATTCTGTTGAGTGGTTTTTTTAAAGAATTTCTTATGTTTAAATATTTGTTTGTAATGTATTTCAAAGGAGAATGTATTTGAAAAATTAATAGTGATAACAATTTAATAGAAACTATGAATGAAATTCCATGATATGTTTTCATATTTCTAAAAACAGTGATATATTTATTATAATATTTTTAATTTTTAAGAGAAATAATTATTTTTTATAAACGATGAAATATTATGTGTGTTGAAATAAATGATGGTTTGATAATTTGTTTTTTTGGATTGACTGAAATTTTTTCCCATTCATGATTTCTGTTTTGGGTTATTTAATACTAATTTGGTAATAAGATATTTTATGATTACAATAAATTTACATAGGATGTTTTCTATGAAATATATATTCTCAATTCTTCAGTTTAGTTTTTAGAGTGCTCCTTAATTTCATTAGTTGTAGAGTCTCTTTTCTATAACCCTAACCAGACACTATATTGAGTTCTAAATTCATAGTCCTTCTCGACATTGGACTCCATCCATGACTTCATGAAATGTTATCTTCTTATCATAAATACTAAGGAGGTTCTATTTTGACATAAAAGTGGATTGCTGATGTTGATGTGATCCTTGATTCTCTCAATAATTATGATTCTCATCAAGATATGTTTTTCAATTTTATGTTTTATAGAGCTAGAATATATTGGTATTAATTTTTGATTCTATATAATATCCATTAAATGATATATAGTGAATTCCTTGATTTAGTGTTCATTCAGTGTCAGAATCCCAAGGAAGTAAAGATGTAGAATGGTACTGATTTCTTATTCATTGGTCAAGATGGTCGGTTAGTTGTATAGTATACAAATAAATTATCATATTTTGTATTATTAATACATTGGGTTATTGGTAATGAATTAATTAATGACAACAATTTTAGAAAAGGTATTCACCTAGAACATGTAACCACTAGGCATGCAGGATGGTCGATCTCATATCCTAAAATGCTTCAAAGGTGTTTTTAGCTGAAGATAAGACCGAAAAAAAACATTAAATAAAGAATTCCTCATTCCTGGTTGTTGAAGTATAGTATTCTTGGGAAAATTAATGGCATGTCATACTTTTCTAGTGTGCACATCATTGTCATCTAAATATGTTTTGGTTAAAATAACTAAGAGTTTCTAATGATTATGGACATTTGGGTCACCTTAAGAGGTTCTATAAGTAGAGAGACTGGAATGGTTTTTTTATGTAGGGGATCATCAATCCAGACTATGTGGAATTATATTCTTCAAGATAATAAGGCTCCATCCATATACCATGGAATAATTATTTTCATATAGTGGGGGAGATATCACTGGTGGTTATTGTTAATCTAGTCTGTTGTTTCTTCTATCTGAGTGAAACATGTTTTTATTTTTCTATTATTGTAGAATGTCTATTTTGGGAAATCATTTTCTCTAGATATCCTAGCCAAATAGTTTTGGATCTTTATGGATGATTTAATTTTGACATGACTTTTATAATGTGGATGGTTCCATTTGATTATTAACTCTTCTTTTGTTCATTATTTTTGTCCACTCATCAATTCTTAGTCTTCATTATGCATAAATTTAGTTCCTCATTGTTCATTATTCCCATATCAATAGAGTTGAATCTTATTATGAGAAACCAATAGTATTTGGGGGAGGGATTGGTCTTCAAAATTCATTTTTTCCATATATTGGTATCTCGCTATGGATTATGCTTATAGCATTGGTTTGATTGTTGTCGCATTGTATTCTATTGTTTTTTACATGATGGATAGAGCTCAATTTTGATATATCTGATAATCTCTCTTGAGAGAGCATATTGAGTCATTCTTCACTAACATAAATTTTTTAGATTCTTATATGAGGATATTGATAGTCCTTGGGAATATAATTAGGTAACTAAGATATTGTTGATTCTTGATGGGCTAATCCTCCTGATGTCAGGGGATTTTATTGGATGAGCTCATGGATGGGTGATGCTCAATGTTGAAAATCCTACGTTAATATGATGTAATTTCCAGTCATAGAAATCAATTTCATATATTTTATTTACTTATGGATGTTATATTATTGAAGGACCATGAGAGTTTCATTTAATATGGAAATTATGAGTTTTCTAGATGTGTAATTCCATAAAGTGTTTTGGTTTAAGCCTTTATAAATTCTCCTTAGTGAGTGGTTAAACTCACATTATTGGATTGAAGGACTTTCTTTTATCATGTTACACTATTTTGATGAATCATTAAATGACTTGGATACCTATACTAGGTCTCTAGTCTTAATATTTAATGAAATGATTTTATTATATTCCTTTGATGATCATGGAGTTGTTTTTGTTTTTTTAATCTTTATATGAGTCTGTAAAACATACCATGGACGATCCATCTCACAAGATGAGTGAAGGATTTAAAAATAGTTCATCTAGCTGTATATAGTATACTAGAAGCTTTCAAGGAAAATAAAGTCCTACGGTTGGGAGGTTTCAACATCTCATTACATAATCTTATTTTTTTGGTATAATTATTTGAACTTGTTCTCATTAGATCTCTTTGTATGTGGTTTTTAATATTATTTAGAGTTTTGATAATTTTTTATGATATTGGGTGTTTGAGGAGCATATATTAAAAAAGCAGGCCACCAATCTACGAAACCAGTCCAATAACCAAGGTAGAAGACCAAATTCGCCACACATTTAGTTAAACCATGAATCTGAACATTAAAACATGAAAAAAATGGCCATATAGTTTCAAAAATCATAAAAAATCATGTAACCTAACCATGTATCTTTTCTTACTACCAAAAAACCAAAAAATTGTTAGTGCATGATTAGTAATAACTATTAGATGATCCCCAAGAAACCATGTGATGGGATTTGGATGTCTTTAAAGTCATATTTATAATCCTGATACCCAGCTAATTAATAGTAAACTGATCTAATCAAATCCTAATTCAAGGATTTTGATACTAAGAGCCCTCAAGAGTCATTTTGGCTCTCCCAAACACTTTTCCTAGAGGATCAACATGTTGTTGAAAGTAGTGATCCTATTTTGAGGAGTTATTTTCTTCTTTGAGTTTAATCTCTCATGACATTTTGATTTTTAATTCCAAAAGGTTATGGTTTCCTTTTATTTCATTGTGATGTGGATGGTCAATGTGGAATTTTGGGTCTAGGATCTCCCGTCATTTATATCTAGATATATCTTCCAAGATTCGATGACTTATATTAGTGGTGACACATCCTGGATTTATTATAGATGGATAATGGAGTTCAAATATGGTTGTTTTATTCATCTAGTATATCATATAATTCATTATTTCATGATATTTTGAAGACACATGATTTTAGTTTTAAAAAACATGTTCTATGGTAGTTTAAATTCAAATTTATTATAAATAATTTTAGGACCCATTATCCTTTAATTGAACATGGAATGAATTGAGTTGATATGATCTTGATATCTCTCAATTTTTTGTGAATTTATTAATGTCATGAGTCTTTGGATTTATTATCAAGGAAAATTTAAATGATATTTTGGTGAAATAGGGTGATTTTCAACATGTTATTCTTACTAAATTAAAATTAATCGACTTTAATGGTATGATTTGAAAAATTTGATAATTTATATATTGTTTAAAAATATTGAATTTCTCAAATGATTGATGTTCCTATTTGATTGATATTATCCAATTTTTTATATTTGGTATTCATGGGTAATTTCAAATGAGTGACTTGTTAACATGGAAAGAGGGTAAAATCCCATGTTTTGAATTTTCCTTAATATTATCTAAATATTAAAATATAATTGACTTACATTAGGTTGTTTTAAATGAAATGATTATTTTTATGGGTTTTTTTAAATTTATTTGTTCTTGAAAGGAATAATTTTATCAATAGAGGACATGAATAGTTTATGCTACAAATGAGTGTCCCAGAAAGAGGGTGTGCATGGAAGTGGTTTTCCTAATACCTATGAGTAAAGATATAAGCTTGATGACTAGTAATGATGTATATTGTTTATATTGACTATAGTGTACCAACTAGCTTATCTATGTTTAACACATGACATCCACATACATGATACTCGATACATGAAAACATTATTTGAAACTAAATGTCACCAGAGATTAATTTTTTGTTTATTCCATATAATAATTTAATTTTTCATTAAAGTGGTGCTCCATGAAACTATTTTAATAAATATTATACAAATTTTGATATCAGGTGGATATTCTCATCTATTCTTAAATATATATATTTTTCATTTTAAATTATTTTTAGTTCTCCTTATTAAAAGATGTAGTATTTTGTGGGTGAAATGAAATTTTCTTTTTGATTTAGTTTGATAAATGATTTTGAAATTATTTAAAATCTATTTTAAAACTATTATTTTTACTCTATTTATTTTAGAAAAATATTATAATATTTGAAATAACTTATAAAGTAACTATATAGTCTCTTTGGTGGAATTATATTACACTCTATAGCTCATAAACCTTTGGTACCATTTGGTGTTTATAGGATTTATGTTCATATAGTGGGTACTTATTCTCCCTTTATATTAATTTTTTAGGTTATGTATAGTTGGTAGAGGTCAATTAGTTTAGGACCAGGTAGGAAGTAGTGAACCACCATGATATGTGTTTTTTGAATCTTTTTTATTTCTTTCATTGTATCATCTTCTTGTAAATGATATTATAATACTGATATATTGTTCTAATTATATTTCCATAGTGTGATTTGTTTATTATTATCTTTTATAGGAGAAATAATTCCCAATTGTTATTTCATGATTCATAGGTACTTGTCAGCGACCAATGGAGATTAGACATGCTCTTTGGGTTTATAGTGAATTGGGTCAGAGACTGATTTATATGGTACTCTAGGATTGTTCATCGTAAGAGAAAATTATAAATTATTGTAAAAATAATAATTATGGTTTTCCTCAAATTAAATCAATATCCAGATAAAAAATGTGGATATGGTTTTAGTACTGTTTCATCAAGAGATAATAAACCAACAAATCTTTGCTTAATTATAACTCGACCATCATTGTAGTGAAAAATTTGTGCACCCTTAGTGATTATCTGATTTGACTGAAATGAGGTGTATCCTTAAGATAAATAGAAATTTTATTATATATCATTTCGAAGGATTTGAATTGATGATAACCATGAATGATCCATGTTAAAACTAATGTTATATATACTGCAAAGAATGCTCCTTGTTTTAGTAATATTTTAAATTATTCTCACAATTATGTGGTTTAAGTATATTATAATTGATTCTCACATTATGATTTTTGGTATTATTTATCACTAGATAGAGGATGAATTGTGTAAATACTAAATACGATGGAAAATGGAAATATTTTCTTTGTGACAAGGCCATGATACATATATCAATCATAAAATAATTCATTATATCTTGATTTGATGGTACACAAATTCATGAAAAAAATATTTCATCTCCTTATTCATAAATTCTAAACATAGAATATTTCCATTAATTACAGATTCAACCATATATGGTATTTATATAGAATCTATTTTTTTATCTTTAATCTTTTCTAAAAGGTATATTTGATAAATTATTTGATAAAGAAATGAAGATGTCCTTTTCTTTATGATTCCCACGTACATCCTTTGAAGGTATATGAATATTAGATCCTTCTCAATTTTATTTATTAATAAGGTCATCACATCCTTTATATTTAGATCAAATAAAAATTTATTTACTTTCCCTATATGGTTTTGTGTGAAGAATTGTTAGTCTTGGATCACATCTAACAATATTTTCTTGAATATATTAGGCTTCTTCTATGCCAATATACACTTAAGGCTCTTAACGTCCATATATTTTTCATTATTCTCCACATAGAGGCAATGTCGAAGGATTATCAACCTGAAGACTACTGAAACCAAGTCTAGATCATGGGATTGGTAGAGATAGTCTTTCACAATCAATATCCTTAAGGTATAGTCTATTACATTATCATGCATCATTATTACACAACCTAGTCCATTCTTTTAAGAATAATCTATTATCATGAAATTTTCTCCACTTGAGGTGCAACAATAATTCTCTTTTTTAATTCCATGAATTTATCTTCACATTCCAAATCCATACACAACATACTCCCTTTTTATTCATATTTTTATTGGGTTTATCAATAATAATATGTTTTTAAAAAATCATCAATAATACCAAGCTATTATATAGAAATTATCGATATTCATGACATATATCATCCTAGACCTCTTTTAATTGCCTGTTTATTTGAATGATGCATAGATTCACCTTTATATTGATAAAATTATCCACAAATTATACTTCTTCCAACTAGAACATATATATAATATAATTTTCTTGTAAATTTTCATTTGAAAAATATGTAGCATAATATTCTAATGTTCCTCATACTCCCTTATACTATTGGAGTATTTCAGAAAATCATCCTGAAAGAATAATTTTTTTGAGATAATCTATAAAGAATATATTCATTAATTCCATAATTATTACAAGAACACCAGTGAGTACCATGACCACCCATAAGAACTTATGATGTATATAAGTTCTTGGAAATGTAGTCATGGGAATGTATTCTTCATTCACATATAATTAGTTATATACCAAAAAAAAATCTCACCTATGAGAAATATTGGGACCCGAGGATTTCATCGAACAATTTTTATATACATGTAATGGAGTATCAATTAATTATCATGATTATTTTAAGTTAATGATAATCAGTTGACAGGCTTATAAACCCATCCTTCTCCTTGATGAATCATACTCGCACAACCCATGGTGAAACACTCGAAAATATTCAATCATTGTAGAAGTTAACTTTTAATTATTTCTTCTGTACTTCCAACTCAATGGTATTAATTCTGTAAGGTACATTAATATAACACAATATCCATGTATAATTTTGATTGATAATTAAAAATCTTATTCATGAAGATGACAAGTTATGTATTTATAGAATAAAAAAAGTCAGCCCCACATAATGGGAATGAATTCAAGCCTAAATATATCCTTATTATATATTATTTTCGATATAAATGATTTATCATAAATAAATAATATCCACCCTTGAGATAAAATTCAAAATGATATTTATCCACCTCCTTACACTTTGACTGAATCAGTGGAAGTCCTAGGATGTGAATAGAGATCTCCATCTCTCAATAGATAATGTATGATTTTTATAACGACAACCAATAAATACAAAATATTTAATAAAACTCAACTAAAATAAGTAGAAAATATTTTTAATAAAGGTTCATTCTACAAACATTGACTATGGAGGAGTTATACACATGGGATTTAGTAATTTCTCAATTTTATTTTCTCACATATATCATCACTGACCATGTTAGGAGGTGGTTTTTAAATATTTCCACTAAAAATTCAAGATATTAAGTAATTAATTGAACCATAATATAAAAATATGGTCACCATTATATAATGAATTTCTAGTTTTCCAATCATCACAATTCTCTCAGGATACACCTCAAACATAGTGATAGCATATTCCCTTCTTTATTAGGTACGCTATGATGTTTGTTGTCATGTATTGTCTTGGAAAACCCTTATCATAGGTAACTTGAAGGAATAATTACCTTATTCCTTGTATTTAAACCATTGTACCCCATGATAAGTGTTTAACATAAACATTATATCCTCTATCAAAATTATTTTTCCTCTGTATATCCATTGATTATTGATTATCCTTATGACCAATATTTTCAAACATGAAGCTTCTCCTGATTCCCATCAGACAATTTTTCGGATGATTATCCCTACACATTCGAAATTTGGGATTCTATGTTTCATTATATATTTAAATTAACAAATTAATTTTCATGAATAAAGATACATATTATGGTTATTATCTCTAGTCCCACTAGACTACTTTGAGTAACCAATCTCTATCTCAATATTAATAGTACAAATTAAAATCTATTCATACCTGCTAACGACTTGTATCACTAATTATTTAAATAGGCTATAATTTTACCAAATAAAGAAGTGGTAGACCATACATTCACTGTGGATGAAAAATATTGTGGTGTACTATGCAAGTAATGTAAATATTTCCTCCTACACATTAATATACTCATATTTCTGTTTCTTCATACTGACAGAATTCATCTCCATTTTATGCCAATGAGTTTGGAGAGAATATTTTTAACATTTCATTTTTTAATCCTTTAGAATATATTAAATAATATCACATATATTATTTATGTTCTTAATTATTTTATAGCATTGATCGTCTTCCCGTCACTATGATAAATAACCCCCACAACTTTATCAAATTTTGAGAATTAGAGAGAAGATAATATCATTTTCACTTTCACATCAGGGCCCAAATGGTGGAAAATAATTTTCAAACAAATTATTTGATGTATAAAACTCATGAATTAATTTATAAACACTTTTAATTTCATTAATAACGTTATATTCAGTGTAAAATATTTTATAAATCACTTTGAAATCTTTAAGATCATTTTATATTTAAAATATTTTTCAAATATTTTATTGTGAAATATTAAAAGTAGTTAGTGTTTATAATTAAATAAAAATAGATTTTAATCAATCCTTAAAATAGGGGAACCATTCCCTTTTTATTTAGACCAATATAAAAACCAATTTTATGCTTAGAAATCAAATAAACACACAAACCAATTTAATTTTTATATTTAATATAGAAATTTTATTCTCATAAAATCCATATATCAGTAAATAAATCATAAGAATATGATTTACAACCTCTAATCCAATATTATTTTTATTTTCAAAAGGGATTCTATGTCAGTGGAAAAGAAACTAAGTGGAGAGAGAGAGAAATTATGTAATACGAGTCACTACTATAGAGATCTTACCACGAATTGTGAAAGAACCTTATTAGAATCATAACTGAAAGAGTATATCATATAATTAGAGGAATTATATGGGGATGCCTCACATGGGGATTTCACATAATGTAACATGTGATTCAAATATATAGATGTATTATTTTCATTATATTGAAACAATTACATAATTCACACAATGTTAATCAGGAATGTGAATAAATAATAAATTGATATTTTTTAAATATAATTTTAAAATTTTATTCCATTATTTAATTCATCATGTCAAAATTACATTCTAATGAATTTTTTATAATTTTTAAATATAGTTGACTCTTGCTTGAATAGCTGAAAATACCAGTATTTCAAAATTTTCTCTTTAAGAACATAATATAGTTATAAGAATAACATGAATACTTATGAATAATTTATTATAGAACCAATATATATATAATTGTTTATATAATGTATATAATATGTAATATTGATCATTTAAATACACTAATGATATTTTTGAAATCTAAGTAATGTTTTGTTGAAATAATAGTTCTTTTACATTTTTTCTCTTAATCATTTATAATTTTAATTTTAGAATTAGTATTTCATTATATAAAAATAATTCTAATATTATTTATTATTGTACAATTAATCTCATTTAAATAAATTTTGTAGTTTATTTGTAATTAAAATCTTTTTTATGCTTAAAACAAACATTTTTTTAAAAATAGTTTTACTTGAATTTTATGGACATATTTATAAATTAATTTTTTCCACTTATAAGATTCTATTAATTTAAAATTTATTATTTATTATTGATCTCCATAATTGATATTACGTAATAATATAAATATATTTTTCATTGAAAATTTATAGTATCCATGATTAATATTTTTTAATTCGGTTAGGGTAGAATGTGGTAAAATGGAAAAAATGGATAATGATTCATGATAAAATAAAATACATGAAGAAACCACTTTGGATGGTTTTATGTTTACATTATCCTTTTCGTCTTTACTGTTATGAAAATTTGGATCCATCTTCAAAATAAAATGGATTTATATTATTAAAAGTATTTATGTAATTCCACATGTCCCTCTCCCTACAAATATAAATGGTAACCTGTTAACCAACCTCATTTACAAATATTGACCCCTCTATATCTTCCATTAATTTCCCAAAAACCTTACTAGATCATTCCCCCATTTTTTACTCTTCTTCTTACCCTAATACAATAAAAATTGAATTTAATGTGTCTCCCAAATAAGGTTTCTTAAAGAAGAGGTAATCATCATAACTAACACTTTAAATGTTTATTTGTTATTTTACTTCAACTAAATCTGTTGTAAAAATCTTATCATAATTAGTCGATTATAAAAAAATCTATATAGTTTTTATTATGATTGTGTGATAAATATTGTTAACCTCCTTCCCATTTATGGAAAAATGAAACATTTCTCATGTGTACGAAGAACTTTTTGTCTCTACATATATGTGTAATTAAATTTTCATTAAAATCATGCTTGTATGGTAATAATTATTAAATTAATGATATAAATATATATATGAAATTTAAAGCATAATTATTAATTAAAAAATATAATATATCATCCACATTTCTCCCATACCATCCATTAAAAAATTATAACATCACTCATATGTACATGTGGACTACCATCTCCTTGAATTTATGTGATTATTTATTATATAACCACTAGACAAGGATTATTATAAAACTGTATATAACGGCAAAAAAATATAAAAAATAAATTATTATCATTCATCTGATTATAGAACCATTTCATGAGACCATTAATCACAAATGCTATAATGATGAAATTTTGGAGAAATTGATTGAACAACTAAAAGTTGATTAATGTAAGAGATAAAAAATTAATTTATGACTTTTAAATAATTATATATGTACCTTAACAAATGGAATAATGTTTAAAAATTACTTTATAAATTTATTTAACAAATATAATTTCATTATATAGGAGGATCAAACTCGTATGTCTAAAAAAAGACCCTATGTATGAGATATATATTAAAATATCACAAATGATAGGATTCTATGTGTTCATATATACCATGGAAAAATCATATTGTCCTAAAATTTTTACCCCAATATATTTTCTAATCCCCTGGTTATGTTTGTATTTACATATTTATCTTGTACTAATTCAGTTTATTAATCAACAATCAATCAGTAAATTACTATTAAAGGTCATTATATTGAAATTTTTGTTTTAAAGTTTTTCATCCAACCTGTTTTCTACCATTGCTATGTTATTTTTAAAACTATTCAAATAATATATTTATTATTATGAAAATATTTTTTAAGGTCAGTTTTAGTGAATTTTTATATTCTAACAAAATGTATAAAATGAATCTTATTTGAATTTTTTCAAATGTGGTAAGTTTAACATAATATTTTAACCAAATAAATATTTTATTATACACTACAAGAATTAATATTCCCACAATTATGTGTACTATTTTATCCTAATCATACTCTTCATATTTCCATGTTCATTTTCATATAATTTATTTTTCTCAATATTTTATGAATTTTTATTTAAAATGATATCTTAGGAAAACTATTTTTTTCTTAATGGAATGAAAACTAATTTAAAGGGTCACATATAAAATTTTTCTTAAATGAATTTATAAGTAATACTTTTTTATTAATTTAAATATATGTTCTCATATAAACACATTGTTTCGGTAAAAAACCTTCATTTCTGATAAATCTATGTTCTTCTTCCATCCTTTAATGATAATGTTTTTTTCAAATTTTAGGATCATTGATTTTCTCGTGATCATATAACCAATCACTATTTTTTATTCACTACACATTATTTATCCACTTCATGTCAATATTTTTTAAATCATGGATGAATTTTTAATGATTCAATTAGTTTGATGATGTCTCAACTATATATATATTTTTATATGATACTAGTTTAAGGACTCTTATTATTATATTATTTAATTTATTGGGAAACATTGATGTTATGTATTACTAATTAAATAATGATAATTTTTTACATATAAGTAATTTTTAGATTAAATTTCAATGATCATTCAAAATATGATGAATTCATAGAATGGTCATGTTTTCAATCGAGCCTGATTATAGATGTCCGCTCATTGCATATATGGGTTTCACAAGACAAAAGAACATGATTTACATAATATATGGTTATTGGGTTTACCTACATTTATTTTATTTTGAATAAACAATGTGTTGAGAGGATTTATTGGAAATATTCATGATAACATGGTGGAGGCCTTGATGGGATTTTCATGAATGTCAAAAATTTATGATTTCCGCTATTGAATTTGAGAATTAATTATCCATGAGATTTAAATTTTTATATCATCGTTGGATTTTAATTAAACTACTAGTTTTCTTTTAAATTCATTGGTTTTGATTAACCACACTTCCATATTTTATATTAAATACTTTCTCATGACAACTTCTAATGTATGTAACCATTCAAGAGAATATGAAATCACCATTTTTTCCAATCCTCTTTTAATGGATAATGTACTATGAATTATTTCATGGATAAAATGAGGTTTTTATGATATTTTTTTATAATTCAAACTTAATATGGGAATCAAAAATGAATAAAGTTCTCAAAGTCTACTAAATATATTCATCCTTTCTGAGAGATTTATTGTATCTTTAGAAAAACTAATAATGTAAACTATGGATCTTGATTTCTTAACTGACAATATAATATCATGATTTAGAGAGTGATTTTTAGAGACCATGTGAAAGATGATTTTTATTTATTTAGGTAAAATGAGAATAATGATAATAATATTGGCCATTTGGGAACAAAACTATTATATGGGTTTTGAATTTATGGCTCAATAATCTTTATAACTATGAGATAACTTAGTGTGTGCTATAATTTAGAGTTATAATTTATTTGAATAAAGGTAATAAACACATCTATTCAATGACTAGATTTCACTACAATATATAATAATACAACATGTGTTGGAGTTGTGCTAATGAAGACAATATTAGTGTAGCTGGATTGGGTTATGAGGAATAATGTTTCCCATATAAGAAATGTTTTTCCCACAATAGAATTCAATAATGTTGTATCACTTTATGTGAAATATTTCCCTATATTTTAGTTTATCTAATAATCCATTAGAAGCTAAATAATTGATTACAATCCATGAAAATATATTTCTTCACATGGGATGTAATGGATGGAAAAATGTTTTTATGAAAGCGTATTTTATAAAGGGATATATTGAGCAGTTATTATTATTTTTCCATAGTACTAATGTGGTTTATAAAATTGAATCTATGGAGTAAATATATTTAAAATTGATATTCTTCATGAAATAATCTAATCTAGTGAAACAAACTAATATAAGGAGGAATTTTGTCATAGTAACGTAGAAGGAATGAGAATGTGTTTAAAAGAATGAGGATAACACTATAAGTGTACCTATGAAAGTTTCATAATACATAAGTAATCAAAAATGTTAGATTCACCATTTCATTATTCGGATTAGCTGATTCACAAAACATCATTGTTTTTTCATATTTTTTCATCATATTATTATATAGTATCTCATTTGATCTAGATAGTGAAATATAATTTTGGGACTTATATCATTAATAAAAATAACAGAAATAATGGGTTGGATAAAGACCAAGAAAAAAATAAATGTTTCCAATAAGGATAAAGGGGATATGTGATTTAAAATGTGGGAGATTTATATAATGAAATACCAAGGGACTTAAATAATATGGATACTAGTATGTTTCTTGTATAGAAATTTGTTTTATAAATAAGTATAATGAAAGTGAATTAAATAAGCCAATATTATCTAGGGATTCAACTATTGTTATAATGGAAATTATACATACCAACTCTCCAAATATTAGAAAAAACCCCTGTTGAAGAGGCTAAGGGGAGAATGCCGAGTTTATTTGATCGGTACACTAGAGGTTGAATTTCCTATATATTTTTTGGTGTAAAATTTTATTGTAAACTAAAAATTAGATAATTTTTTATTTGATTCTATAAACTCTCAGTCATTTATATCATCCACATATGATAAAAAATCACAAATTTCCACTGAACCGTAAGAGAAGAGTTATCAGTGAACACTCATAGTGGAAATATTACTATAATAAGGTTGTTTCATTGAATTAATATTATGAAAATTGGACATACCCTAAGTTAGAACTTTTTAATTTTACATATGATTGCATTTGATAAAATCATCTCTATGGATTGGATTTAAAATTATTACAAAATACATTTATTTCCATGAAAATGAGATTATGATTCATTATAGAGATATGTAAACACTTTTATTAATACAATTAATACATCAAATGAATCATTTATTTATCCACATACAATAGTGTTTTTTAATTAATTTCTTAGAGAAGAAATGAATACACTACCAATGAATGATAAGTGTATCCATTAAAATGAGTATATACCAACTGTGACAGAATAGATTGAGGTGTTTTTTGAAGAACACCGTAGATTTCAACTGGAGCATGAAGGTGAGATTTATATAGATCTAATACATAATTAAAAACCATTATTTAATAATCTAAATATAATTTCTATTATGGAAGTAGAAGAATTGATTAATTAACTATGGGAGTCTTGTGATAAGGAATTTATATTACATAGTGTTTCACTATAGGGTTACCATAATCATTTTTTATGAACAAATATGTGTTTAGGACGTTGGGAAATTATTTCATTGAAATTTACATCATTACAATAGAGAACACATATCATCGTCCCCACAATGACGACTCATTCCATCAAGTTCAATGTTCCTAGTATTTTACAAATATATATCTTCACTCAGGGTGTCATTGATTATAAGTAATGAATCGTGATATTATAAAGATGATATTTCATATGTGGTATGACCACATAAAATTTTCTATATTACCCTTTGAATTTAATAATACAACCTCAATTTTTAAGATCTAACTAATATGGTATCCAATTATTATCTTGATATAATTTTAGGGTACTTATTGGTGATATATTAATATAATATAAAAGCTATGAGAATAGAGTAATCATTTTTTATTAATTGATAATACACTTAGGGGAAATGAGTTATATGGAAAATTCAGAACATGTGAGTTCTAGAATCAGGTTGTTTCGTTTCTAATTTGAATTTTTAATAAGTATTAAATATCTATAGATCCTTCAATCAAATATTTAATGATGGAATTTACAACACCATCAAATATGATTTTGGTACATAGTTTCCATGGATAATCATGTCACCATAAAGGACTTATTTTATATTTTTCTTGATTTTCTAGCATGGAAACCATGTTGAAATATAAAAATATTGTATTCATTTGTTTAGATAAATGTAAAGAATGTTTGATATAGTTAGTGGGGAGATTGGTCAATTAACTAATATTATCAATACCATAAGGAAGGTATATATTTTTGATATATATTTATTCATTAATGAAAGGACATGTTTGTGACCTTATAATGAATGATAGAGTTTTTACCTATGATTTACGGTAGTTAAAGATTCATTAAAAAATTTATAATCCATGATATAAATATGGGAGCAATAATATTTTGATTGAATATATTTATGAATTGCCTTTATGGAGAATCATATAAAATATATACGAATTACAGAATATTTAAAAAAATATTCTCCTTGAAATGGATCAACATGAGTCAAATGAAATGTTTATAGTTACTCTAGGATTATTAATGATCAATAATTTACCACCTTATGTTGGAAAATAAGGTGGATAATTTCTTAGTAGAAATTGTAATAGTGTTTTGACTAAAATTTTCATAAATAGATATCCAATGTACAAATATTTTTTAGTTTTCGATATGGGAATCATTAAGATGGTGGAAAACCGTATATCTATTAAAAATGACTTACACAACATTTTTATTGATGAAAATAGAATATTCCAAGATTTAGGATTATAATATGTTCTTTGAGGCCATTATTTTGTCAGAGGAAAATGATAATTTTGTTTTCTTATTGTCATAGACCTGAGACATCAATTGCTGGGATTATCATGCCGTGATACATGAAGTTTATAAAAGGGAATAGTGGGATACACTGATTTTCTATAATAAAATCATGATAAAGTAAAACATATTGTTTTCATTTAATGAATATTTCCATCCCCATTGATGAAATTGGTAAAATGAGGGGAATATTTTTGGTATGACATTGCATGTGATGTGAGGACCCTGATTTTGAAATGTTATGGAATATTTTATTGAAAGGGGAATGGTATAGTACTATATGGGATTACAATAGTATGTTTATGAGTATTTTAATTTAGTGTCGACTCATTGGTGGAATTCTTATAGGTATAGATTCAAGGTATATTCCTGCATTTCTAGGGATGTAAAATACATAGAATGGTCCATTCTGTTGTATGTTGGGTGTTATAAGAGGCCAAGAATGAATTAGATAGTGTGGTATCTGCTCAATAAAAATAATTCATGTTTAGGTGAGGAAGCTTGTGACTAAACATAAGTTTATGTTTATAGAAAGGTTTTTATCTTCTTATCTCAGGGGGATGCTCCTACATCATATGTTTGAAGTTGAAAAAATATTTCCCAGTCATTTTGGGAGTTGGGTTTTGATGGATTCCCCCAGCTAGTTCCAAAAAACTAAATGTAAATGTATCTTGTGATATGGAGTGATGTGGGGAGGTGTTATGGTTAAGGATTAGATGGTCTAGATAGTTCTTTGGTTAATTTTTTTATAGTTCAAGAAATTCCATCATTGTAGAGGCTCGTGTGAGGGGCAGTGGGCTATCTTTGTGCATCTTGTATGAAATTATTATTTCTATGGTGGAATATGACCCTAAAATTATGATTGATATACATAAAGATAAAAAGCACCGCATGGAATTTAACCAACTTTATATGGAATTTTAGAATGATCTTGTATTAAGACATTGAGGTGAGACATACTTGGATGATTGGGAACTTTATTACTATCATATTTTCCATCAAAGTAAGTGATGGTTATTAAATCATAATTTATAACTACACTGGATCCCTACAATAGTATTTTAACCTCTTTTTAAGGGTTGATTCACCTAGATTACACCACTTTCACCAACCTTAATACCCTATTGAATTTATTCACTTTTGAATTAAAATGTTACTTTTAATTGAGTTGGTATACTTCATCTATGAAGACGGTATATTAAAATTTGTTAAGAGGATAGTTTTTCAATATATTTTTGATCTAAAAATTGTACCATTTTATTAATCTCACAATTGAAATTTATCTACACAACCTAGTAGCACCAGAACCCATCGAGATATGAAGAATGATATTATTTCGGATAATATGATTTAGAAAATTCTAGAATAGGTGTATAGATGATAGTATTTTTAATAGTGAAAGGATAATATATAATAACCAAAAGTGTTCATGCAACATAACCCTATTAAAATTAGAAATGGAATGATATGAGCATGTACATTGTCCCTAGATAAATAATGACACTTAAAATGAATTATTACATATGGGTTATCTATTATTTCCTTAATAAGCACGTACATTTCTTTCCTATAATGGATTATTAACCTCTCAATCACCTCACATGATTCTATATTAATTAATCTATGAGACACTGTTGTGAAGCTTAATCAATTATATCTATGCCTAACGCACATTATACATTAATATTCTTAAAAAATATTCGAATTTTTTTCAATACATAACTATATATTATAAATTATTATCATCCTTATATATATAAAGAACACTACAGGACTAATCAGAAATTAAAAGATATATTGAGGCCTTCATCAGATGTCTCTAACGGTGTGTGGAATCAATATTGATCTTTATTCATTTTTTATGTAACACTAGATTATTTTAAATAATTTTAATAGAACATTAATAATAATTATATTGAAAGAGATTTCATACATAAAATTTGAGGGATTATGTTGGAGAAATAATGATTTAATGCCTAGAACTTATTGTGGAGGAAATGACAGAAGTGAGAAAAATTCAGAGTCATATAAAGGAAGCTCAAATAATTCAAATGTGATATACTAAAAAATGAAGTATATTTAATTTTTAAAAATGGATTTATAATGGTTGAAAATAAAGTTAAACTATGTCTTAGTTATATCATTCCATTTGAAATTATTAAATGAGTTAGAGATCAGGATTTCTGATTCAGGATGAAACCTATTGTATCTAATGTTCACAATGTTTTACATATCTCTTTATGGAGGATGCACATTACAAACCCATATAAAGTGATAACCCACACAGAAATAAAATTGGAATATGATTTTTCATACTATTAAGAGTATATCTCAATTATTTAGAATTGAGAATATGTTTTTTGGAAACATATGACTCTATTGGTGAATGTACTTTGGAGAAATCATATAATGGAAGAGGAATAGTGGAAACCAGAAAATGTAAATATGAATAACTACACCAATGAATTCCTTGAGAAATATTTTTTAATTTTTAGGATGAAGTATTTTAAGGAAGGAAGAATGTGATTCCTTAGATTCAATGATAGTAATTATGTTTTTCTTAAAATGACTATAATACCTGAGACCCAACTATAGTAGGTAAACACTATATCCCAAAATATCACTCAATCCACTCTAAAAAGTTCCATCAGTCCTATGTATATTTAAAATTTTATTTCTTAAATGTTATAATTTTATTTTAACATGATAAAAATCATTTACTTTTTTGTTATAATGGTAATATATACAGATGTATGTTTAGGGCTTTTTCAATAAAAATTGATATTTTGGTGTATACTGATAAATAATGATATTCTAACTACTCATATTTTTATTTCATTATTAGTATATATATATATAAAACAAAAACATTAAGAAATAATTTTTTTGATAAAAAATTTTAATTGACATTATAAATGTTCAAATATTAATTATAGTTTATATACCCATGATTTCTATTTTAGAATCCAGGTAAATTATTTCTTAATAATTGTATTAATATATTATATATATTCGGATTAATTTTTAACAAATATTGAAATTGAATGAAAAATTATTTAAAATATACAATATATGTGTCTAATGTATCAAATAAATATAACTTTAAATTTAAGAATAAATAATTACTCACATTAGGTGTAAGCTAGTTACAATATAAGAGAAAAAATTATAAAATTCGTAATTCATGGGGTAATGGGATTGAATCATGATAATAAATATCTATAATTTAATGGATAAGGTGTTTAGAAACCTTTTATCATCTATAATACATTATTTACTATTTTTTTGTGCTACTTTACATGTTTAAATTATGCTAACATTATATTAATTATTAATATTTACTAAAATTACATTCAAATGGATTATAAAAGGGGAATCTCACTACCCCATATAAAACCTCCAAAAAATTAGGTTCCTCCTAAAACCCAAAATTAATTCATTTATATAGAATAAAATTTCACTACAATGATCTTTTAGTCACATTATATTATCCCAAGACCATCCTTTCCAAATAATCAACCTGGAGAAACCCAAAGTTCTCAATTCAAGTTACACCATTTCTATAATTTCCTTTTCTTTTATCTACGAAAGTGAAATTTACTTGTCCAATGTTATATTTTAAATTATATATATAGACATATTGTTTACCATGAATGTGATCACCTATTTATTGAGTCAAAATCAATATTTTCTATTATGGCTCCCATATTTATATCAATGATGTGCTACTACAAGTTATCAAAACTATGAACACCCAAAGGGTAAAATCATTAGAATTCATATAAAGATTGGATATTTATAAATAGTATAATTGAAAATGGAAATTGATATAATTATAGAATAATGGAAGAATATTCAATGTTTCTAATATTTGAGGCCAAATTACATTATAATTCAGTGAGAAGGGTGTGTTTTTTATCGATATTTCATATCTTTGAGACATGTTTTTTCTTATGAAACATATTTCAATTATGTGGGGGATATATAATTTCTTCTTGAGCTGTTTTAGCATGAAATTACTATATTAAATGTATTTTAATATAAATTTTATTTAATATCTTTTAATAGTTTTTAATTATTTTCAACCCAATCCTCATGTGGCGTTTTTCCGGCTCAATTTTCATCATTGGGACTCATGTTATAATCACCACATATTTTTGTTGGTGTGGTGAATAAATTTCCATGTAAGAAAATATTTTTTTATTACTCAGGAGAAATGAACAGTTTACATGTCTATATTTTTCATCCCTCTCTCACGTTATTTTAATTCAACAGTTACCTAAACCACTGTAAAACTCATTCTTTTCCATGGTGGAAAATAAAAAAATTGTTTTAATAAAATAAAACTATGAATAATTTATATTTAAAATAATCCTTGTATATATATTTGATAGTTGATGTGGCTATGGAATGTAAAAAGTTAAAGTTAATCGCACAAAAAGGGGTGGGTTGAGCATGGGCTTTTTCATCACTCTAATGCATAAGGAGTGTCTATAAGACAAAATATCGTAAAATACACTAACATGATATATGTTTTAGAATATTCACATCCATATAATAAAATGAAATGATGTATTTTTTCCATCCTTTACTTGGTATCATACATATTATAACTATTGAACCCAATTATTATCCTCCTCGAATAACACAACACATTGTAAGCTTATTCACCTCTATATTTCCTCGATAATGAAACATCAAGTTTCTTTGAATATATACATGTGATTAGGAAATGATTATGGTATTTGCTTCTTTATATCCATAAAAATATATATTTGGGGATGTATTTTATTTCCATCGATCTCATTATAGTGATTGAAAATCTTAATCCAAAGACAGGTTCATCCTGTAATGAAATGAATGGTATTGATGAATTTTATGATGAATTCATTATAAATATTAATTTAAATATTAGTGGCCCAAAATTATATATCTGTATGATGTATCAACATGTATTATGAGACAAAACATGATGGGTTTGGTTGTATACTTATTCCCATTATTTAAATGTTCCTTAGTATAAGTCATTTACAATAATTTTTTATATATGACATTATGAAATCCAAAAATATGAGACCAATGGTTATTATTATTTGTGTCCTCATTTATTGTAATGAATATGAAATACCCAATGTCTCACTTTATTATATATTCATGATACCCATTTATTCCTTCCAAATCAATTATTACATATTTATGTTATGAAATATTAGTCTATATGATAAACCTTAATGAGTATTTGAGGTTACCCTTATTTTTTTTATTTACCTTGGAAACTTTAGTGGGGAATATGTGTAACTATAAAAAATAAGGTGGAAGAGGTAATCATTTTATCATAGTTTGTATATTATATATCTATTATTTGATTATATTTTTTTATATTTTTCTTTTCTATAGTGGATAATAAACTATTATATCCTCTGGTAACTATCAGATCCTATAAAAATAATGTAATAGAATTAATGGCTTTGGTTTCAAGATTAAAATATATTACATTGGGTTTCAAAATAATTTTATCAATAACTATGGGTATTATATTTAGAGAAAACAATTGATATAGAAAGTTTATTGTTAAAAACATTAATATTTGTAGAGATCACTATATTAAACAAAGTAGTAATTTTATTTTATAATTAATATCAAGAGATAATTAAATGTATTCTATCATAGAAATATGATGACTAATGAGAGGAATGTGAACCATATATACATGAATAGTTAATTAAAGTGTATTAGCCTAATCAATTTTAAAAATCTTGGGATGATCCTAATCTGTTTGTAACCATATTGGGGAAATTCCTACAGGTTGTGAAAAATAATTTCACAAGCAGAGAGAATCTCGTTGAACGAAACATTGTGTAACTATGTTAGAATGATTCATGTTAAAACAACCTCAATAATTCTATGAAACTACTAAACCATTTTTATATGAACAATTAATTAAGTCCCTAGATAATATCTTTATCACTTTTTGATGTCTTAGAATTGAAAATAATAACAATAATCAATCTTATAATGGGAGATATAGACAAATAATTGTTAGTAATTTAACAAACTAAAAAAATATGAGATCAAGTATATGGATGAAAAAATATTAAGTATGTATTCTATAAAAAATTAATTCCTCTTCGAAATGGATTGGGAATGGAAAAATATTTCCTTAAAAATTGAAAATGGAAAAGGAAAATGTAATTGAATATGATGATAACTTTATATGGATATAATGATATTTTATTGACTATGTATATAGGAAAAACAACATTGATCTTTTCTTTCATGGGATATGGTGGATCATTCAAAAAGTGTTACTCCATCAGTGTTTTTACAATAACGATAATACATTCTCATGTTCTATTATGTAGAAAATGAGTTATCCTAGATGTATGTATTGTAAGTAAATCTAGATAGGAATATGTCTGCTAAGAATCATGGGAATAATAATTCAAAAAAGTGTAAAAAACTGTGGTATTTCCACCATGTGAAAAATATTGGGATAAATATGATAGGTCTTTAAAAATAGAATTATATTTTATTACAAGTATAGATAGAAAAACTCATCTATCTCACCAATGAAAAATAAAGGTTGGTGATTTTTATGTTCAGTGATGTTGACAAAATGGAGAATAGAAATTGTGTGAAATAACGCCTCAAATGTCAGAAGAATTTAACTCAAAAAGGATATGGGGGAAAGATCAATATTTTGTGATTACCATTATAGAAGTAATAGTTTTTACTGATATTATGATAGGTACTTGGATCATTTACTAAAATTTATAAAATGTTAAATTTATTCTACATCACTATATTATTTTATATATTAAATGTTTTGAAAAAAATGGATACTTACCTTGAAACCAAGTAAGATAATTTCCAATTAAGACACTATATAGTAATGTTATAAAAAATAGAAATGTGTTTGGATGTTCCAATTACAGTGCATGGTAATACCCTATTTTTATATTTTATAATTATAAATACAAATAAACTTTTATATGATCCTTAGTATATATTATATTCCATCTTAGGATGAAAAAATATATTTTTAAGAGGAGGATATTTGGATTCATGAAGGTGAGGTGTAATCTCTTGTCATTAGAGGGGAAACATCTTCATCTAAATCATTTCTAGATCCTCTCATAGTATATCTACATAAATGAATTCTGGGGAGAGATGAAGATCATGTGCGGTCTATTTATGAGAAAGATAACTAAATAATAGAGGACATATCTATGGTATTGAAATTATTTGATGTTTTCCTAAAGAATTACATGGGAATCAACCAAAAAAAAGAAGTTAATTTTTCCATTTGAACACATTCCTGGTGCATGGACTGTAACTAAATATCCTTTTTAAAGGGTATCATTGGAGTCAGTGGAGTTTCAGAAAGATTTATTGGATTATAGTGACAAAGGATTTATGCACACCTAGTGTTTCATCTAGGGGATCCTCTATTTTATTAATGGATTTGAATTATGGGAATATGAGGTTATGCATTGATTATAGGGAGAGTAATCTCAATTAAAGAATTATATGTATGCTTTAACATAAATTTATGATATATTGGATCAATCTCAAGAATACCTGTATTTTTCAAAGATCGATCATCACTCTTGTTGTCCCCATATAAGGGCAATATAGAATGATATATTGAAAATGTAATTTAAAAAAAAGTATGTACTTTACAAGTTTATGATAATTCCATTTGGATTAACTAGTGAATCATATCTATTTATTGATCTAATTAATAGATTATTAAAGTAGGGAATAGATAACTTTTTAGGGATACACATTGAAAAGTTTTTTATATATTTTAAAATCTACAAAGATCACTAGTTTTATCTATAAATAATTATGGAGACCTATAGAAAAATAATAAAAATAATAAATATATTGTATGTTTTTTCTGAATGATGTTTCTTTTGTATTCTATATTTTCATAATCTATAAGATATTTTTTAATTGTTTAATGATAAATTTGTTTAAATAATGTCCCACAACATTAGTAATAACAGATATTCAATGTTTCTTTGGTTTCATTATTTATTATCATTGATTTTTTCTAGGTTTTACCTGATGGAAAAGAAATTTAAAATGTTACGATTTAAAGGGTATGAATTCTGATGGACAACATTATATGAGGAACGAATTGAAGGGATAATATGATGATTGATTAATGAACCAATATCAACTCTACTATCAGGTAAAGAATCATTTTTAATTAATAGTGATGCATCAATTTAAGTAAATGGTTATGTCCATACATTGAATGATGGGTTTATTTCGACTTCATTAATTCAATTTAAAATCCCTAAACCAAATTATATATCCTAGGGCCTTGAGATAGAAACTATAACATTTTATTTTAAAATATATGATAATAACTGTAATTTCCCGGACCCCTTCGGTCAATTCCGTCGTTGAAATCGATGTGGTCAACATGACGCGTGTTATAATGATAATTTTTAATACTAATGATAACATAAAAATATGTTAAATAATAATGATGATGACATAAATTGTGTGATTAATTAAACTAAAAAGAGAAAAATCATGATAAAATGATTTAATGGTGTTTTTATTATTAATGATGTAAAGTGGGAAGGTGTGTGACCCATTAGACGTTGATAAATGAAAAAAGTTGTTTATTATTTATTGATTAATTTTTGAAATTAAATTTGAATAATAATAATGGGTTTTGTGTTATTAATATTATTCATAATATTAATAATAATGAGAAATTAATGAAATGAGTCATGGTATTTATTGAAAACAAATAAATGAAGATGCACTGTGGAGGCATGGTGGTGCATTAATAAAATTAAAGGTGTGTTATTTATTATTTTTATGTTAAATAATAATTATAATGGTGGCGTGAAAATATGTTGGGATTATTAAATTGAATGGTTCTAATTTAATAAAAGTGGTTTAAATTTAATCAGTCTAAAATAAAAATAAATTGAGTTAAATAATTAAATTGAGGTAATGGTGGTCGGACATGGTCAACACGGTGAACGTAAATTATAATAATAATTATTAACAATAATTGCTGACGACTTAAAAAATTTTAATTGGGGATATTTCATTATTTTTATACTAAATAATTATAATAATAATGTTGGCTTAAATTTTGAATGATTCGTTAATAATGATTTAATGAGATTTATGTTTTTGAATTAAATGCGATGAGATTTGAGATATGAGGATAGATGATAGATGTTATTATGATAATTGTGTTAAAAAATATAAAATAAAATAAGTAATTAATAATAATAATAAAATATTGTTATCATTAATTTTGATTATAAATCACTATTTTCACTATAACTTCTTCGTGCGATGTTGGTTTTATGAACCGTCAGTGGCAATGCGACCCTGAATTTGAGATGGAAATTATGAGTCCAATATTGGATGTCTTTTTCGGGTTTTAGGATCGGGTACCCGAAATGCTCGTGAATTAATTGATTTAATAATATTATTAAATCTTCGACCCATCATAACTCCCACGTGCGACGTCCGATTGACTTGTTGTCAGTGGCAATGTGATCCCATCATTAATAAGATCAATTAAAGTCTACGGTTGGATATAAAATTATTGTTTGTGGCTCAGGTCCATGAAACACCCAATAATAATAATATCATTCTTATTACGGGATCTTGTATCTAGCGTATCTCCCTCATACGGTATCGGATTGACGAACCTTTAGCGACAACGCAACCCTGAAATTATGAAGGTCATATTAAGACCAATTATGAATACCTTTTAATGACTTATGTCTCGGGTCAATAAAACACCTATTATTAATTGAAGTTATTATTATCCTTAAAGGCATGGAAACCGCGTGACGTGTCATGTGTTGACCAGTCAAAATGCGTAATGGGTGTACGGTCACACTGTGTATTCATTAATACACACTTTCGTTGCCTATATAAGAAAGGGTCGCAGATTATTTCAAGACTTTTCTCTTCTTCATCACACGATGATGCTCTTGAACGATCGAGAAGTCTTCCTCCTCTAACGTTTTCATCCGGACACTGATCATTGATCTATCCATGACTGTGAGATCATGTCAGCGAGAAGAACACCGAACACCCTATTCTGTTCCCTCTTCATTGACATCCCGTCCAGAGTTTCCAACTGAGGAGACTACTGATAATTGATGGGAATTATGGTCTTTGACGAATGACTCTAAAAGGTATGTTAATCCTATGTTCTTGTATTCTCTTCGGATCCTACTTCTCCCGTTTTCATTCCATGCTACGGCATGTGATATCCGTGTGGAGGATGTTTCTTGTGTTGTTGATTCGGTGGTGCCGCGACATCCTTGGTGGGTGTAGTCATTATGGGAGAAGCCTTGTGATCATGGTGGTCGTGTTCGTAGAAGGACATCAGAACCTGTTGAGGTAGGGATCATACCCACTTCTCTCTAAATTGTGCATCATGTGGGGTGGGTGTCCTTTTTTTTACATGAAACACATTTGAACCGGTTTAATAAAGATAATAATAGTCTTGTATAATGGGGATGGGGAGTTTTTGAATGCTGTTACATTATTTATATCCTGTGATATTATGTTGTGAATTGAATGAGCTTCTGCCTACTGAAAATCATGGTCATTGGGGGCCATTTCTTACGCAATTAAATGTTGCCCCATCCTTAGGGATTTTCTTATGGATGAAAATTTTATTGAATGTGGAAATTGGTTAATCATGTAAAGATGGCTGATTAAATACTCAAAACCCTTGTGTGATCACCCCAGTTAAACAAAAATGAATAATGAACATGTTGGTGTTGGGTTGGTTTTGTTATTGGATGTGTGAAGTGGTAATTTCTTGGTTGATGTGTGATATGATGTTTGGCAGTGGGGCTGCAATGATGGGCGGTGAATATTATTAATGTGGTTAGAAGTGGATTATATACGGGGGGAGAGTAATGGAAATGTGGAATGTGGAAAATGAATTTATATGTGAAACATGGGAATAAATGAACGATGGGGCATTGTGATGGAAATGAATTAGAGATGAATATGATAATCAAATTGTTAAGGAGTTGGTATGTGATTGCTTGTGTTTTCCCTAACATTTTTTGTGGTTGGAAGGGATATGTTTTATGAACACTCAATTTGGTTTGGTTGTTGATAGTTTCCCAATAGTTAAAATAATTGACAACTAAAGCTGTTGAACATGAAAACATTAAATGGGTTTTTGGGATTGTTCGTTGTATGCATGCTTCATGATAGTAGTACCGAGGCACATTCTATGTATCTCTATTTAGAAGTCATAGGTTGGGTTGTGTGTTTGGTATACATATATATAACTATATCTTTGTGTTTTTTCACACCCCACCCAAGTTGAGAACTTAGTAAAGAACACCGCCATTTCATGGGGGGTGTTTTTTTCAACACTTTCATTAGTGGTTGGTTATTAGCTCCTTTCTTCTCCCTCTCCCAGATAGCCTAAGTATCATCGATCTGGCTGTGATGGTCTAAAGTCCATTATTAGTCCATGAATCTTCGGGCAGGGTAGTGTGGTGGTTGGCCTAGGTGTGTGTGGGAAGGTGGTTTCCCAAGTGTCTCCGGGATGGGGCCCAGGTTTCTTCAGGTGTGGCAGTAGATATTCTAGCCCAGGTGTCTTTGAGCGTGGCAGTGGTTATTCTGAACTAGGTGTTTACAGGCTTGGTTACGTGTGACAGTTGTGGCCCAGGTGTTTGCAGGCAGGGTTTGGCAGTGGGACTTCAGGGGGATGTGGCCCAAGTGTGTGTGGGAGGGGTGAGGCAGTAGGACTGCGGTGAGAATGGCGGGATTGGTCTGATGCATAGGATGTCTTCAATAACTAGTGGGAAGGTGGTGCGGGGTACCCATACATTGATAACATTACTACTATACTATAATTACTTGTGTTACTTGGTGAGTGTGACTGGTGAGGCTGGGTGGATAGATTCATTTCTAGGTTTTGGTTCTTCTGTTTTCTCATGAGGCATTAGGATGTCTCTTCACTTGTGCACGAGAGATTTGGGTTTCCTTACTGAGTATACTTGTATGCTCACCCTATGTTAACTTTCAGGTTTCCAGGAGGACTACCAGGGCCGTGTGAGACCCTACTAGTTGGGACTATTGGAGTTGTTGCAGTTTGTTGTACTCTTGTTTCTTTTGGTATTGTACTTTTTGAGCTTCTTGTACTTGTACCTTGTTTCAGAACTACTTAAACATGCATGTGGGATTGGTTTGGGTTTATTTCTATACACTTTTTCTTTTCCCTTTTGGTGGTTGAATTTACCTTTTTCCTGATCTTAAATAATAAAAAATTGTAATGCATCCCATATTTGTGAAAACTCATACCCTTGGTGCTAGTCGCCACCCCGAGTCCTACTAGAGGCGGGACTCGGGGGTCATTATCTCCCTTTCACCATTTCTAGCTCAGGAGGGACATCTTTGGTGGGAGGGGGTCCTGACAGAATGGTATCAGAGGTGATGGTTGAGAGATAGGATGGAGTCTAGAGTTAGGCACAGTGAGGATTTCATGGGATGGTATGGGAAACCATGTTTGTTTATCTTGGTGCGTGACATAGGCTGGGGAAGACCAGCTAGGACACAAGATTTTAGGGTCCCCTATGATCCGATACAAGGACTCTGAGCCTACCGATCGACCAAGTGAGACTACATTGATTGCAGGTTAGAGACCCTAGGTATGGTACATGCATCATCATGATTGTGTTTTACATGATTTGGGTGTTCTGGGAAAGAAATTGAAATAAAAATGATAAAATAAAACCTTGATAAATTTCCTTCCTACTTGTGCTTAGGCATTCCTTGTTTACCAAACAACTATGGCACATGGACATCAATAGAGTGGAAAAGGAGTAGGACACAAACAGTTGAATGCAATAGATGCAGCAACCCTAGCAAGGCTGGAGATCGAGAGAGATGTTTTCAGTTTTACATAAATTCTTTCGTTTATGTTTTGGAGCGTCACACTCCTTTGTTGAAACTCATTCTCACCCATGATTTGGGCCTGGACCTTGTTTTTCATGAGTCTATAATGATATGTTGTTTCCCTCTTTCCATTAAATGTTTGTGAAGATTCCGAACATGTGGGGAGAGGAGGACTTGATCCCTATTCAATACGAATTAATGTGGATGCGATTAAACCCGCACAGGCGAGTAAGTGCCGCCTAAAGCGGATAATATCTCGATATGGGAGAAGGAATTCCCCAAGCCATGTGTTCAGGAAATTTATTGTTGTTATATACGGTGTTGGGGTAGTTTATGTTTGGAAAATCCTAATATATGGAAGTCGGAAGACCTAATTCCTAATCGAGACACATTAATATGGATGCGATTAAACCAGTACAGGCGAGTCAGTGCCGCCAAAAGAGGTTAATATCTCGGTATGGGAGAAGGAATTCCCGACTCATATAATTTGGGTTGTCGGTTGTTTCATGTTATGACAAGATCCCTGAGAGGTATCTTGTAGGGTGGTTTTTTGGGCCCATTCTTTTTTCTGGTTTGGTTTTTATCTCTCGAGGACGAGAATGTTTTGAGAGGTATCTAATGTAATGGCCCGGACCCCTCTGGTCCATTCCTTTGTTGAAATCGATGTGTTCAACACGATGCGCATTATAATGATATTTTTCAATACTGATGATAATGTATAAATATGTTAAATAATAATGATTATGACATAAAATGTGCGATTAAGTAAACTAAAAATAGAATAATCATGATAAAATGATTTAATGGGTGTTATTATTATTAATGATGTGATGTGTGAAGGTATGTGACCCATTAGACATTGATAAATGAAACATGTTGTTTATTATTAATTGAGTAATTATTGAAATTAAATTTGAATAATAATAATGGGTGTTGTGTTATTAATGTTATTCATAATATTAATAATAATGAGAAATTAATGAAATGAGTCATGGTATTTATTGCAAACAAATAAATGAAGATGCACAGTGGAAGCATGGTGGTGCATTAATAAAATTAAAGGTGAGTTCGTTATTATTATTATGTTAAATAATAATTATAATGGTGGTGTAAAATTATATTGGGTTTATAAAATTGAATGGTTTTAATTTAATAAAAGTGGTTTAAATTTAATCAGTGTGAAATAAAAATAAATAGAGTTAAATAATTAAATTGATGTAATGGAGGTCGGACATGGTCAACATGGTGAACATCAATAATAATTATTATTATTAAAAATAATTGTTGATGACTTAATAAATTTTAATTTTGGATATGTCATTATTATTTTTCTAAATAATTATGATAATAATTTTGGCTTAAATTTTCAAAGATCTGTTAATATCGATTTAATGTGATTTATGTTTTTGAATTCAATGCGATGAGATTTGAGATATGAGGACAGATGAGAGATGTTATTACAATAATTGTGTTAAAAAATATAAAATAAAATCATAATGATAATGGTTAAAAATGGGGTGTGTTGGGTATGGAATATAAGAGGGGTTTCTACTTTGTTGGGGCGTGATAAAATGGGGAGAAGAAATTGTGGAAGATAATAAATTTGATTGGAGAGAGAATGAAATATAAAATTTAAAAGAGAAATAAATGAAAAAGGGGGAATTGGGGTTTTATTCCAGCATGAATGGAGACCCAAATCGTGATTGATTTGGAGTAAGAAAAAAAATATAAAATAAAATAAGTAATTAATAATAATAATAAAATTTTGTTATCATTAATTTTGATGATAAAACACTATTTTTACTATAACTTCTTCTTGCGATGTCGGTTTAATGAACCGTGAATGGAAATGTGACCCTGACTTCGAGATGGAAATTATGAGTCCAATATTGGATGCCTTTTTTGGGTTTTCAGATCGGGTACCCGAAATGCTCGTGAATTAATAGATTTAATATTATTATTAAATCTTCGACCCGTCATAACTCCCGCATGCGACGTCCAATTGACTTGTTATCAGTGGCGATGTGATCCCATCATTAATACGATCAATTCAAGTCTAAGGTTGGATATTAAATTATGGTTCATGGCTTGGGTCCATGAAACACCCAAAAATAATAATATCATTATTATTACGGAATCTTGTATCCAATGTATATCCCTCATACGATATCCGATTGATGAACCGTCAGTGACAGTGTAACCCTGAAATTATGACAGTCATTTTAAGACCAATGATGAATACCTTTTTATGACTTATGTCTCAAGTCAATAAAATAGCTATTATTAATTGAATTTATTATTATCATTAAAGGCATGGAAACCGCGTGACGTGTCATGTGTTGACCAGTCAAAATGCGTAACAGGTGTACGGTAACACCGTATATTCATTAATACACGATGCATGCCATTTTAACTTTTCATTGCCTATATAAGAAAGGGTCGCAGATTATTTCCAGAATGATTGCTTCTTTGTCGCACGATGATGCTCTTGGACGATCGAGAAGTTTTCCTCCTTTAACTTCTACATTCGGACTCCGATCATCGATCTATCAGTGACTGCGGGATCATGTCAGCGAGAAGAACACAGTACACCCTATTATGTTCCCTCTTCCTTGACATCCCCTCCACAGTTTCCAACTGAGGAGACTGCTGATAATTGATGGGAACTACGGTCTTTGAGGAACGACTCTAAAAAGTTATGTTAAACCTATGTTCTTGTATTCTCTTCTGATCCAACCTCTCTCGTTTTCATTCCATGCTACGGAATGTGATATCCGTGTTGAGGGAGTTTCTTGTTTTGTTGATTCGGTGGTTCCACGATGTCTTTGTTGGGTGAAGTCATTCTGAGAGAATCCTTGTGATCGTGGTGGTTGTGTTCGTAGAAGGACATCGGAACCTGTTGAGGTAGGGATCTTACTGTCGTCCCTCTAAATTGTGCATCATGCGGAGTGGGTGTTCACTTTTTTACATGAAATGCATTTAAACCGGTTTAATAAAGATAATAACTTTCTTGTATAATATGGATGGGGAGTTTTTGAATGCATTTTCATTATTTATATCCTGTGATATTATGTTGTGAATTTAATGAGCTTCTGCCTATGGAAAATCATGGTCGTTGGGGGCCTTTTCTTATGAAATTAAATGTTTCTGTCTCCTTCTGGATTTTATTATGGAATAAAATTTTATTGAATGTGGTAATTGGTTAATCACGTAATGTTTGATGATTAAATACTCAGAACCCTTGTGTGATCCCCCCGGTTCAACAAAACGGAACAATGAACATGTTGGTGTTGGGTTGGTTTTGTTATTGGATGTTTGAAGTGGTAACTTCTGAGTTGGTGTGTGATATGATGTTTGGAAGTGGGGCTGCAATGATGGGTGGTTAATATTATTAAAGTGGTAAGTAGTGGATTATATATGGTGGAAAAGTAATTGAAATGTGTAATGTGGAAAATGAATTTATATGTGGAACTTGGGAATAAATGAACGGTGGGGTATTGTGATGGAAATGAATTAAAGATGGATATGATAATTAAATTGTTAAGGAGTTGGTATGGGATTGCATGTGTTTTCCCTAAAAATTTTTGTGGTTGGAATGGATATGTTTTATGGACACTCGATTTGGTTTGGTTGTTGATAGTTTCCCAGTAGTTAAGAGAATTGAAAACTAAAGATGTTGAACATGAAAACATTAAATGGGGTTTTGGGATTGTTCGTTGTATGCATGATTCGTGATAGTAGTGCTGAGGCATGTACTCAGTCTCTCTATTTAGAATCCATAGGTTGTGCTATGTGTTTGGTATACATATATATAATTGTATTTTTGTGTTTTTTCTCACCCCACCAAAGTTGAGCACTTATTGCCGAACACCCCCATTTCAAGGGGGAGGGTGTTTTTCCCAACTCTTCCATTAGTTGCTGGTTATTAGCTCCTTTCTGCTCCGTTTCCTGGATTTCCCATGTATATTCGGGTAGGCTGTGATGGTCGGAAGTCCATTATTAGCCAAAGAATCATTGGGTAGGGTAGTGTGGTGGTTGGACCAGGTGTGTGTGGGCAAGTGGTTTCCCAAGTGTCTTCGGGATGAGGCCCAGGTGTCTTCAGGCGTGGCAATAGATCTTCTAGCCCAGGTGTCTTTGGGCATGGCGGTGGTTGTTTTGGACTAGGTGTTTACAGGCGTGGTTATGTGTGACAGTTGTGGTTCAAGTGTTCACAGGCAGGGTTTGGCAGTGGGACTGCGTGAGGATGTGGCCCAGGTGTGTGCGGGCGGGGTGAGGCAGTGGGACTGCGGTGAGAATGACAGGATTGGTCCGATGTGTAGGATATCTTCAATAACCAGTGGGAAGGTGGTGTGGGGTACCCATACATTGATAACATTACTACTATACTCTATTGACTTGTGTTACTTGGTGAGTGTGACTGGTGAGGCTGGGTGGATAGATTCCTTTCTAGGTTTTGGTTCTTCTGTTTTCTCACGAGTCAATAGGATGTCTCCCCACTTGTGCACGAGAGCTCTAGGTTTCTCTACTGACTATACTTGTATGCTCACCCTATGTTTACTTTCAGGTTTCTAGGAGGACTACCAAGGTTGTGCGGGACCCTACTAGTCGGGACAGTTGGAGTTGTTGCAGTTTGTTGTAAACTTTTTTCTTTTGGTATTGTACTCTTTGAGCTTTTTGTACTTGTACCTTGTTTCAGAACTATTTAAACATGCATGTGGGATTGGTTTGGGGTTATTTCTATACACTTGTTCTTTTCATTTTTCGTGGTTGACTTTTCTTATTTCCCGATCATAAATAATAAAAAATAGTAATGCATCCCATATTAGTGAAAACACATACCCTTGGTGCTAGTCGCCACCCCAGGGCCTACTGGAGGCGGGACTCAGGGGTCATTATCTCCCTTTTACCATTTCCTGCTCAGGAGGGGCATGTTTGGTGGGAGGGGGTCATGAAAATAACCTTATGGATAAATATGAAATATATATATATAACACCATGGATTGAAGTATATCTTATCTTATAAGAATATGATCACGGGGAAAATAAGATAGTTGTAAATACACAAGGACCATGATTTAAAGATATAATACCAACATGGTGAAGAAAACATGGTGGCTTATTTACTGAGAAGGAAGGACTGTGGGGTTCTAACCATGATTGGGAATAGCTAGTATCTGATATACCAAGATCATACAAAAAAATGTATACACTGAATTCTAATGAAGGGGAATCATCATTCCTATTTAAATAAATTTCTAAACATCCTCCCTAGAAAGGAGAAAGATGTACCACTATGATTTTAAAAATATAGAATGAAATATTAAATAATTAAATAGTGAAAATTTGATAGATTTTATTGATTGACGATGAGTTTTTAAAATTGGGAAGAGATTATATTCTCCTTTCATTCCATAGATTAAGGGGGGAATACTAGATAAATCACATAAATAAATTTTCTCCATAGACCATAGTAAAACAATAAACATGGGTTTATGATAAAATTTCTAGTATAATGGTATAAAGTAATAAATTACATGCTATTTGTCCATATATATAGAATTCCAGAAGATATAGGATAAAATTCCACATCCTAACAGATTAATGAAACCATTATTTTTAAGACTATAGAATTAATATAATGCTATAATTGAAATTTTCATTATAATCCCAAAGTCTCCAAAGAAAAATGATGTTATATGGTTCATCATTGATCTCATAACTATGTTTCGACATTTCTTATAAATAATAGAGGATCTAACCCTTGAGAGTCTTGATAAGATATATACAAATGAAATCATAATTCTTAATTGGGATCCTCTGTTATTTTATAATTTCATGACATTTAGTTCACATAAAAATTATAGAAGATTCCTCAAACTGTTCTCAATGGTGATGTAGAAGTAAACACTACCTATCTTCCCCAGATTAGTGGATAGTCTTGTAGAGACCCAAATCTTGACATAAATGGACATTACATTACTTTAGCGGAATACTTAATACATAACAAAAATAGACACACAAGGACCGTAATAGTTTAGTGTCTTTGGAAACATGGATCGTAATCTTCTAATCGTGGAGAAAGATCTTCAACATCTCCCATAAAGATCTTTCCCTTTTTTTCTTTTCTAAAACATTTTTTATATCCTAGGGAAAAGAAAACATAAAAAGGGTGAGCTCAATTGCTCAGTGAAGGTTAGCATGGATAAAATAAAACATACCATATACATTTGAACTTAAAAACATGAACATAATGTTTAAACATCAAAAGCTTGAGAAATGACATAAAACATGGAAGTTTGTAAGGCATAGATCATAAAGAAACATTAAGAATGATAAAATATCATGGGAATAAAACATGTAATTGTGGCATCCATTAAGCACATGTAATTATTTCCATAGTAGCCAAGGCATTGCTGTCAAGACCATCTTAGTGGACAAAGTCCCATTCTGAATCGAGTTCACTCCTCGTTTCAGTCCTATAACACTGAACCGGATTAACTTACCGTTCCAGCCAGGTCTATCTCATGAGATATAAATCTTTACCCAATGCATTGGAGGGAGATATAGGTCCCACCCATCTCATAATGAAATCATTCTTTCGTGTGCCACGAAATCATAAATCAAACATCATAGCATAACCCATGTAATAAAATGGGATTCTTAAACAGCATGCCATCATAACATAATCCATAAAAGTTTGATATCATTTCATCATAAGAAAATTTAAAACATTTAAATCATAGAGACATATTACATGAAACATACACATATGAAATAATGTCATCCTAGATGGAAAATAGTTTTGGCAAAACACTTGAAATGAATTCTTCAGTAAAATATCCTTTCTTCTTTAAAATCATTTTATTTTCACAAAATTCCATGAAATTTAAAAAAAAGGGTTTTTTTTGAAAATAATCATGCAATCTTTTAATGGAATCATCTTTAAAATGAGGCGTTATGAAACCGTAAAAATCCGTTCACTCCGTATAAGTTAAAAATAACATTCTCCTCGTACTTTGGTCGGAAAAGTCAAAAGTACCTCGTAATGTAAACAAAAGAAAGACTCCTTACATACCATGTAGTAAAAGTCAAAAATGGGTAAAAATGACTTTAAACATACATTAAAACACTTTTATAAAACATGGACATGGATGATAGAAATAACCCCAGTAAATACTTACGAATAAGCAATCTCGGATAAAAATGAGATTTGCAAAATTATCCCTTACATTAGGTCTGATATGCTTCGTACGTATCCGAACCTCATGTATAATGATCTAAATAATGTTATTGACTTATTAAATAATCATATTAATTGTTATGATATCATATAGGGTTCACTTATGACTTTACATTACCCGTTCTTTTGTAAATTCCATGTTAAAAAGCGTTTTGGGTAAAATTGTTTCATTTGTCGTCCGTGTTTTGACTTGTAATTATTCATATGATTACATAGATCATGAATAATTAATTCCAGAATATAAAACATTATTTATATATAATATATATTCAAAATATACATATATATAATAAATCAGTAAATGGAAAGAAATACACCGTTCATGGAGATGGTAGGTCGTACGTACTCATTAACGCTGTTTTCGTTTCCTTATTGAGTTGAATGAAATTAAGTAGATGAAATACATATGTATACACATAAATCCAGTATCATTATTATGTCATATATTTCATGATTACTTATTATATATACTTTATAATCATTCATGAATGGTTAAAGTGGAGAATGAATCTCATCGCGTTGTGGAGACGGTAGTCCATACGTACGCATGAGCGATGATATCGTTCTCATGATCGTGGGACTATATTGGAGTGTATTTATACTATTTCAGAATCAATATCACTTTAAAGTATTCATATATAGGTTTTATTTACACCATTATACCCATCCACGTAAGATGGTGGTGGAAAATAGATTTCACCACGGCGTGGAGACGGTATTCTGTATGTACGCATGCGTAGTGATTTCGTTTTCCGTAGGATGGATAGATGGTGAAATAGGGTTGTTTCATACTTATAATAACATATCAGTATATGATTGATACTGATTTTATTACTTCATAATGAAACAATTTAAGAAGAATAAGTGTAAGAAGAAATAAAGGTGAAAGAATCGGTAATGGAAATTACCTCTTCTTTGAAACACCTCTTTGAGACCTCCTCTTAGGGCACTAAAATTGGTCTTTGAGGAAGACCAGATCCTCTAAGATGTTTCTAGGGAAGTGGAGAAGAGAATTTGGCAGAGTTTTGCCGATCTTGAAGGCTCAAAGTGGTGTGAGGAAAAGAGGGAGGGGGTTCCCTTTTATAAGGGAGGAGAGGGGCACCTTTGAAATAACTAAAAATATTATTTTATTATAAAGCCAAATTCGGGTTTAAATAGCTCCAAATTTTTTTATTTAAAAGCTAAAGTGGGGATGGGTGTAAATCCTCTCATACAATAGAATTTAGACAAGTTTAGGTTCTTATTTTAACCTTATCATTTATATTTAACTTTAAGTTAGATAATTTTACTTTTACCTTGTCTTCTTGTTTTCTTACACTATAAGGTTAATAAGCATACTATATCAAGCCAAAAGAACCCCAAGTTGTTTATTATTAATATATATAACCTTAGCTAAGTCATTTTGCCGAACCTTAGTTTTTTATGAATAAAAAAACAATTAATAATATAATATTTGTTTTAAAAAGTATTTTATGTCAATTTTGACACTATTTAGTAATTGATTTTGTGAAAATCATAACAGAATGATTGGTTAGAACAAAGTTAATTAAATCAATACTAACATGTCATATTAACCTATAAAATTAGTGTAATTCATAAAAAGTCTACAATTATATTTATTTGGGTATTTATAATATCAATTATTCTAATTTTTCACTATTATGGTAATTACTGCATCATCATTGTGTCATAAATAAATTAATTTATTTAATGTCTAAAAATTATAAATAAAATATCATTATGTAGTAAATCTTATTATCTTTCTAGTTAATATTTACAATCGAATTTATATTATGTATAACCCTATATTAAAAATTATGTACTTATTAAACTATGATTTTAACTATTTTAACCCTTTTTTAAATAAATTAATAATAAATGTCCTAATCTAATCCATGTGGGCCTAAATGATCATATTTTATTCCTAAGGTTGTTTTTGGTCAAATTAAACTTATCCAATAGAATTAGGACATGTGTTAGGGTAATAAAAATAACATTTTTACCCTTAATTACCCTATTTACTTTTAACGGTGGTAAAAAAAAGTAAAAAGTTACTATTCACCAAAAATTATTTTCATCTCATTGAACCACATTTTACTTACTAACATCAACCGTGTCTCTCAGATTTTTGAAATTTCACTCACAAAAGCGGTAAAATTATGTTTTATGAAAAATTCATTTTTTTAACTACCACATAGTGGTTTCACTATTCATCAAAAAATGAAAGTTTCCAGAAAATACCAAAAATTAGACCTAAGCTATATTTGATATTATGAACTCAAAAATGATGCCTATTTTACCAAATTAAAAACATATCAGTTGCATTAATTAATTTAAAAATTAATTCCTGTCGTCAAAACAAATAGCGTGTTCTTAAGAGATAATAACTATCAAAAGATTGACAGTTGTTTATGTCTGGTTTAAATGTGAAATTACATACAATAACCAAAATTGTATTAAATTGTAAAAATATATTCTAAATATACATTAAAACCACTCAAATTAATAATTTAACACTATTAATTATTTCGATTAAAAAGGTTGTTTTTAATTAAAATTTCATAATTTTCACTATTCATCAGAAAATGAAAGTTATCCGAAAAGTACCAAAATTTCACCCTAAGATAATTTCGATATTACGAATCCAAAAATGAATTCCATTTTGAAAAATAAAATTTACAACTTTCAAAAATTGGTTATTACTATTCATAATGGCTAGTTTTAATAATATTTTAATAGCATATCGTTGTTTTAGTGAAACTCGGTATTGCGTACTGCACACACTATCGAGGAAGGTCGTGATTGCGTTTAATGAAAGTCAAGTCAAGGATGTGTGTTGTGCAAGGTCCTTTTAGTGTAACATACAACACAAGACATTAATGAAATTAAAAAGAATATTTTTCATAAAACCTCGGGGTGTTACATTCTACCCCCTCTTAAAATGAATTTCTCCCTCGAAATTTGTTGGGGTTATAAATAGTTTACTATTCGAAAGTTTCATTTATAGAAACCCACATCGTAAAAAGGAATACCGAAACCAATCTTTAAAATCAAAAGTATGAAACATAATGGTTACCCAAATAAACTAATCACTGGGTTTCCACATAGGTGAAAATATGGATATGGAAGAGAAATTCAACCATCATGTTCTGATGGAGAGTGGTAGAGAACATGGCTATGGAAAAGACAGCAATCACAAAGCCATAAATTTTTTACGATCTATGGTACCATCTGATTCATCAGATATAAGACCACTAGGACAACATTTTTTGTTTTCAAGATCATTTCCCTAAAGTTGATGAAATTGGAATTTGAACAAATACTTTCGTGATTTTGTTATAGTCTCACTGTTTGTCGTTCTTTGGACAATTTCCACTTCATCTCTTATAGAAATGAAGTTGAATTTGTCATTCGTGATGTGTTAGCAGATCATGTGATAGAATGATGGGTCATTCCATCTGTCTCAAACAAAAGGTTAGAAAAGTTATCAAAAAATACATATGTCCATCTATAGTGAGATTAATCATATATGGTTCCTAAAATGGACTTATACTTCCTATATCATACTACATAATACAATAAAACTAGTTTCTACTAGACAGGGACTTCCTGTGTTGCCAGTGGTAGGCGATAAAGGCCAGTCACACTTCGGTTGTGGGTTCAATTCCCACTGCCTTGTCCTATGCGATGGGCTGTCGCCCGTCCTACAGGTTGTCCTTTTTCTAAAGCTATACTACTATAAAATCTCATCAACAATATCAAAAAAAAGTTTTATCCTTAACCAATATTAACTTATGTCCAACATAATCCATTCCAATCTTTAGGCTTATCTAAAATACATCAGTCCAAGCTCATAGTATAATGAAAATGATCACATGAATGCCATCGTTTATCCCCCATATATCATAAGATATATCTTGTTGGTAAAATTACAAATATTTGAATAACTTAATCATGTATTCTATTGAAGAATGAATACCCATTGAACCTTAGTGAAAACATGAATGCAGTCAAAAGTTAACTCTTTCTACATACCAAAATCCTCAAAATTCTATATACTCAAACCATGATATCACTTAGTTCTTATATCAATCATGAGCTCATGAATACTATCAAACATATTAGATTCTCTTTATCCCTTCATTATGTGCATATCATCTGTTTTCCAAAAATATTTCAATCACTTTTCATGGTTACTGATGCCATAAAATTATTTAAAACCACAATAGACCAATACATAAATATTCCAATATTCCACGATACTATATACAACATTATTCTAGAATCCCATTACATAAAAAATTAATCATTACACCACATTGTTGTCATATTCAACATCGCCAATAGTGATCGCATGTGACTTCCCGTTGTCCTTTGCCTTAAGTGGTTGCTCATGTTGATCTTCACTAACCCTTGGATTAGGGAATTTATTAGCATAATGCCCCATTTCCTTCTACTTGAAGCGTTGAAGTGTAGTAGGTTCATTCTGGGTATCCCTTCCTTTGTTTGCATAATTAGTCATCTTCTTCCCATTATTGCAGCATTCAAATGCCCGATGACCTTCCTTTCCACATTTGAAACATTTACTTGTCCCTTTAAGACAATCTCCACCATGCTTCTTTCCACACTTTGAGCATAAGGAAACATTCATCTTCTTTTCACCATTATTCTGATATTTCTCCTTGAACTCCATCATTCAGTTCTTGTCAAAACTATGAGATGGATAAGTAACACCAACTTCCATTTCTACCTTGATAGCACAACGCACAATTTATTCATATCTACTGAAGTCTCTTATAGCTAATGCCCTTTGAAGATTTGGTTTTAAACCACTGAAGAATCGAGCAACATTACTTTCAGGTTGCATGATAAATCCAGATGCATACCTTGCTATCCTTGTAAAATTCGCTTCGTATATACCAATAGATTCATCATCCTTTTTCTTTAGTTCAAGAAACTCCTTCTCCATCTTTGTTCGAAGAATACGAGGGAAGTACTTATTGAAAAATAAGTTCTTGAACTCGTCCCATTCCATGGACTCAATTTCATCTCTTTTCCTCGTATTTTTGATAAGATTTCACCATTGATCAGCTTCACCTTCCAAACGATATACTGCTAAGATGACTTTAACATGTTCATAACATTGAAGAACTGAAAATATATTTTCAGTGGCACTGATCCATTGTTCAGCAACAAATGGATCAGAAGACCCACTGAAAGAAGGTGGACGTTTCCTCATGAAGGACGCAATAGAATGTTGTTCCCTTCTCTGCTCATTTGGAAGCCCAGAATGATTCATAGCTTGTGTAAGCATAGAAATATGATTTTGCACTCCATCTCCCATAACATTTTTTTGTTCCGGAGGACAATCATTTCATTGTCCATTACATTGATCAACACGGTTCTTTCGGGTTCCAGCCATCGTCTAAAACTCAAAAAGAATAGTGTGAGAGGTAAAAATAATGCTAGGGAAAACAATATAATAAATGGGGAGTAACTTCAATATCTAACATCTTAGTTTAAATTCTAAGATCTTTACCATAGTTCTAGGACTATATCCTATACGTATACTTATCCTTAGAGAGATCCCTAGACATACCTTAGAAATATCTCTAGGGATCTCACTAATGTTTTCGCATCCTAGTTTCCAAAGGTTTACTAATCCTTTTCTCTGATACCAACTGTAGAGACCCGAAGATTGACGTACATGGACATTACATTACACTAGCGGAATACTTAATACATAACAAAAACAGACACACAAGGACCGTAATAGTTTAGTGTCTTTGGAAACTTGGAACGTAATCTTCTAATCGTGGAGAATGATCTTCAACATCTCCCATAAATATCTTTCCCTTTTTATTCTTACCTAAAACATTTCTTTATATCCTGGGGAAAAGAAAACATAAAAAGGGTGACCTCAAATGCTCAGTAAGGGTAAGCATGGATAAAATAAAATATACCATATACATTTGAACTTAAAAACATGAACATAATGTTTAAACATCAAAAGCATGAGAAATGACATAAAATATGGAAGTACGTAAGGCATAGATCATAGATAAACATTAAGAATGAAAAAATATCATGGGAATAAAACATGTAATTGTGGCATCCATTAAGCACATGTAATGATTTCCATAGTAGCCAAGGCATTGCTGCCAAGACCATATTAGTGGACAAAGTCCCATTCTGAATCGAGTTCACTCCTCGTTTCAGTCCTGTAACACTGAACCGGATTAACTTACCGTTGCAGCCATGTCTATCTCATGAGATATAAATCTTTTCCCAATGCATTGGAGGGAGATATAGGTCCCACCCATCTCATAATGAAATCATTCTTTCGTGTGCCACAAAATCATAAATCATACATCATAGCATAACCCATGTGATAAAATGGGATTTTTAAACATCATGACATCATAACATAATCCATAAAAGTTTGATATCATTTCATTATAAGAAAATTGAAACCATTTAAATCATAGAGACATATTACTTTAACATACACATATGAACTAATGTCATCTTAGATGGAAAATAGTTTTGGCAAAACACTTAAAATTAATTCTTGAGGAAAATATCCTTTCTTCTTTAAAATTATTTTCTTTTCACAAAATTCCATGCAATTTTTTAAAAAAAGGTTTTTGTTTAAAATAATCATGAAATCCTATAGAGTAAGCTTCTTGAAAATGAGGCGTTATGAAACCATAAAAATCCGTTCACGCTGTATAAGTTAAAAATAACATTCTCCTCGTACTTTTGTCAGAAAAGTCAAAAGTACCTCGTAATGTAAACAAAAGAACGATTCCGTACATACCATGTAGTAAAAGTCAAAAATGGGTAAAAAGGACTTTAAACATACATGAAAAAACTTTTATAAAACATGGACATGGATGATAGAAATATCCCCAGTAAATACTTACGAATAAGCAATCTCGGATAAAAATGAGATTTGCAAAATTATCCCTTACCATAGGTCCAATATGCTTCGTACGTTTCTGAACCTCCTGTATAATGATTTAAATAATGTTATTGACTTATTAAAGAATCATATTAATTGTAATTATATCATATAGGGTTTACTTATGACTTTACATTACCCGTTCTTTTGTAAATTCCATGTTAAAGAGCGTTTTGGGTAAAATTGTTTCAGTTGTCGTCCGTGTTTTGACCTGTAATTATTCATACGATTACATAGATCATGATTACATAATTCCAGAATATAAAAAATGATTTATATATAATATATATTCAGAATATAGATATATATAATAAATCAGTAAATGGAAATAAATACACTGTTAATATAGACAGTAGGTCGTACGTACGCATGAACGGTGTTTTCGTTTCCTTATTGAGTTGAATGGAATTAAGTAGATGACATACATATATATACACATAAATCCAGTATCATTATTATGTCAAATATTTCATGATTACTTATTATATATAATTTATAATCATTCATGAATGGTTAAAGTGGAGAATGAATCTCATCGCGTCTTGGAGACGGTAGTCCGTACGTATGCACGAGCGATGATATCGTTATCATGATCATGGGAAAGTATTTGAGTGTATGTATACTATTTAAGAATAAATATCACTTTAAATTATTCATATATAGTTATTATTTACACCATTATACCCATCCAAGTAAGGTGGTGGTGGAAAATAGATTTCACCACGACGTGGAGACGGTATTCCGTACGTACGCACGCGCGGTGATTTCATTTCCCGTAGGATGGATAGATGGTGAAATAGGGTTGTTTCATACTTATAATAACATATCAGTATATGATTGATACTGATGTTATTACTTCATAATCAAAAAACCTATGAAGAAGAAGTGGATGAAGAAATAAATGTGAAAGAATCGGTAACGGTAATTACCTCTTCTTTGAAGCGCCTCTTTGAGACCTCCTTTTAGGGAACTAAAATTGGTCTTTGGGGAATACCAGAACCACTAGGATGTTTCTAGGGAAGTGTAGAAGAGAATTTGGAAGATTTTGGACGAGCTTGAAGGCTCATAGTGGTGTGAGGAAGAGAGGGAGGGGGTGCCCTTTTATAAGAGAGGAGAGGGGCACCTATGGAATAACAAAAAATATTATTTTATTATAAAGCCAAATTCGGTTTTAAATAGCTCCAAATTGATTTATTTCGAATCTAAGGTTGGGATGGGTCGAAATCCTCTCATCCAATAGAATTTAGACAAGTTTAGGTTCCAATTTAAACCTTATCATTTATATTTAACTTTAAGTTAGATAATTTTACATTTACCATGTCTTCTTGTTTTCTTACACTATAAGGTTAATAAACTTACTATATCATGCCAAAAGAACCACAAGTTGTTTATTATTAATATATATAACCTTATATAATTCATTTGGCCGATACTTATATTTTTAGAAATAAAATAACAATTAGTAATATAATATTTGTTTTAAAAATTATTTTATGTCAATTTTGACACTATATAGTAATTGATTTTTGTGAAACTCATAACAGAATGATTACTTCGAAAACAGTTAATTAAATCAATACTAACATGTAATATTAACCTATAAAATTAGTGGAATTCATAAAAATTCTCAAATTATATTTATTTGGGTATTTATAATATCAATTATTCTAATTTTTCACTATTATGGTAATTACTACATTGTCATTGTGTCATAAATAAATTAATTTATTTAATGTCTAAAAATTATAAATAAAATATCATTATGTAGGAAATATTATTATCTTTCTAATTAATATTTACAATCTAATTTATCTTATGTATAACACTATATTAAAAATTATTTACTTATTAAACATTGATTTTAACTATTTTAACCCTTCTTTAAATAAATTAATAATAAATGTCCTAATCGAATCCATGTGGGCATAAATGATCATATTTTATTCCTAAGGTTTTTTTGGTCGAATTAAACTTATCCAATATAATTAGGACATGTGTTAGGGTAACAATAATAACATTTTTACCCTTAATTACAATATTTACTTTTAACCGTGGTAAAAAAAAGTAAAATTTTACTATTCACCAAAAATTATTTTCATCTCATTGAACCACATTTTACTTACTAACATCAACCGTGTCTCTCGTATTTTTGAAATTCCACTCACAGAAGCGGTAAAATAATGTTTTATGAAAAATTCATTTTTTTAACTACCACTTAGTGGTTTCACTATTCCTCAAAAAATGAAAGTTTCCAGAAAAATACCAAAAATTAGAACTAAGCTATATTTGATATTATGATCTAAAAAATGATGTCTATTTTATCAAATTAAAAACATATCAGTTGAATTAATTAATTTAAAAATTAATTCCCGTCGTCAAAACAAATAGCGTGTTCTTAAAAGATAATAACTATCAAAAGATTGACAGTTGTTTATGTCTGGCTTAAATTTGAAATTACATCCAATAACCAACATTGTATTAAATTGTAAAAACATATTCTAAATATACTTTAAAACCACTCAAATTAATAATTTATCACTACTAATTATTTCGATTAAAAAGGTTGTTTTTAATTAAAATTTCGTAATTTTCACTATTCATCAGAAAATGAAAGTTATCCGAAAAGTACCAAAATTTCACCCTAAGCTAATTTCGATATTACGAATCCAAAAATGAATTCCATTTTGAAAAATAAAATTTCAAAAATTTCAAAAATTGGTAATTATTATTCATAACGGCTAGTTTTAATAATATTTTAATAGCATATCGTTGTTTTAGTGAATCTCGGTATTGCCTACTGCACACGCTATCGAGGAAGGTCGTGATTACGTTTAATACAAGGCAAGTCAAGGATGCGTGTTGTGAAAGTTATTTTTGGTGTAGCGTACAACACAAGACATTAATGAAATTAAAAAGAATATTTTTCATAAAATCTCGGGGTGATACAAGTCCAACAAGACTATAGAAACATTATAATAAATAATGATATGATGTTTTCTTAGAATATAAGGTATGTGGTAATAATATTTACAATTGTAGTAATATTGAGATAGTAATTGATTCCATTTGAGAAACTAGATAAAACAATACAATTATTTGAATCAGAAGTGGTATCATACAACAACCTATTGGTATGATGGTTCAGAAAGAAATTCATTTGGACGTGGTCATATAGAGGGTAAAACTATTAAAGTGAGGAGCATGACAGATTAGATTCAAGAATCCAAAATATGAAAAAAGAGTTATGCAAATATTTAGTGTACATAGATGAACTTTCATATTAGGTAACTTGTATTCAAAAAAGATTCACCATGTATGCATTTTTTAAAATTTGTTAGAAAGGGATGTTAGTATCAATTTACATTAGGAATTTTAAAATACTAGAATGAAATGGGGATGTAAGTTACCAACTTGTTATGCTTCCCATGATTTCTATGGTAAACGACATATTCCATGATTTATTACAAAGTATATAATTGTAGGAACTGATAAATACTCTCACATATGAGATAATAGATTTCGAGATTAACTTGTCTTATTGTGAATAAATTTTAAATATTTATTACAAGATATATCCTATATTATAGAATTAGATAGCTTAATTTGTTAAGGACCTTTAGAGAAATCACAAACCAAAAGTGGAAACCTCGGATCTTGAAGAAGGGATGAGGAATATATATCGACAAATGTTCAATAGCTGATATTTAACACAATTTTGAGGTTGAAATTTTTTAAGGGGAGAGGGCGCATAATTTAATACATGAGAACCTACTATATAAGATAAACACTATTTCCTGAAATATCACATAATTTCCACTCTAATGATATTTTATCAATAAATATATTTAATGGATTATTTTTTAAATGATAGAATATAATTATAAAATGATAAATTAATTTTTTTTCTCATTTTTCAGGAATATATTCTATTTTGATGAATTTTAGTAATTTTTCATAAAAATTGATTTTTATGTGAAAATTCCAAAATAAATATTTTTCTAATATTGAAAATTTTATGTTATGATAATTATTTAATTTTAAAATAAAAATTTATGAAAATAGTTGAAAAAATATGTATTTTATATCCGAAATTATAAATTTTAGAATCATAAATATAGTTTACAACACAATGATTAATATTATGGACACTAAATGATATTTTTCTAAAAAATTTGTAATATATTACATCTCGTAAAACTAAATTTTGGAACTCATATAAATTTAATTAGTGAAAATGAATTTTAAATTTATAATTACTGCATCAAAATTATCAAATAATTATGACTATATTTTCATAAATACTATTTATTTAGGTTAAGATGATACTACTTACTACGGTAAGAGTTAAAATGGTAAAATTAAAAATTCAAGGGGTAAAGGGATGGAGACATGATAAATGGGTGTATATAATTTACTATTTTATTTGTGTGTTATAATGAATTCATTATTTATAAAAGTGTTCTCTTCCCACACAATAAATGAACTATGAGAAATTTGGTTTTCATAGATAAAAATTACATTTTTTCCTTTACATAGAATTATATTTCACCCACTCCAGCTTTTGGAGAGGATATTTTTGGTTAATACCTCCCCACACAAGAAATCATCCAATAGTTATCCAAAATTCTCAACACATGGTCAATATTTTTTCAAAAGTATTATCCTTTTACCATTCTCTTTATAATTTATTTTACTAATATTATATGATTAATTCATTATTTATAGTATAAATAAGGGTTTTATGTTTTGTAAATAAACATTAATAACATTTTTTATTTACCTTATGAAATAAGAAGTTGTCACTCCTCTATTGTGTGAACTAACGCTACCCGGATACAATGTGTTTTTTTTCTTTCCCCAACATACATGGATGGAAATAAGGATGAAATTAAAGGACATATATAATTTTTATAATTTAATTAAGGTTTTTATTTGAAAAAATTTATAACTAATTAGTGATATTATCATCAACCAATCGTTGTTTTTTGTATCTTATAAAATAAGTGTACTAAGAGGATAATATATTATTCAATTGGTGTAATGTTTTTATATACATTAATTATTATTCTAATTCAATAAAACTATGATATATAGTACAAAAAACACTGAATAATGGCATCACACATCTTATAAAATGATATTATTACAAAACCAGGTCATAGTCATTCATTAAATCCTCGGATGTTCATGTTTGGGTTGGTTGAACCAACTAATTAAATAATTGCATGAACTTATTTCCTGATTGAATATGATAACACAATTACTAGTATAATGTGATATAAATTATTAAATTTTAATTATTATTTTTACTAGATTTAGAGACCCACACTTTTGATACATAGATTTTACATTTTAGTATATGAATATTCATTTCATTACATTTTGATAAATGATAGAATCATTTAGGTTTAGTCTATTTGAAAACATGGAATCCTAAACTAATGGTTTATAAAATTACTAAAAAATATCACACATATTTCTTCTTAACTTTTACCCTCCTTATAAATATCATACTTAATACCATTATTTGTGAAATGGTGAAAGCAAACATTAGAAAAGAGTTAGATTTGATGCATTATAAAGGTAAATATGGTATATTTCATTGATCATATATGAACAACTTAACAATAAGGGTATAAGAAAATTCTTATGAAATTTGAAAACCATACCTTGTATATAAAAATCATAATCTTACATTAGGTAATAAATCATAAGAGTACATAATACATGAATCATAAGGGAATCGAAGAACCCGATACATGAGAGAATGAATTTATAATCAGGCATAAAAAATAATTTTGTTAATAGTCATGGCTATTTTACAAGACTATAAAAGAGTAATAAGTTTAATCCTAAAATCTTTTTAGTATTCTTGGGACACTCACAATAATATCATAGAAGGAATCGTCCCATACTATATTGGGTTCACTCCCTATCCATGTCATGTCTATCTCCTGATATATCAATCATTACCATTAAATTGGTGGGAAATAGGGGTCCCAAAATAAAAAATAATGAAAATCATTCATATGTGTCCTAAAACACCAAAAAACATTCTTCTTATCCAAACCAGTGAAAAGAAATGGGATTTATAAACAATTAATCCTAGCATAACCCATGGAAATGAAATGGGAATTATAAAAACCATGACATAATAAACCTAACCCATCCAAATAAAGAATATGGATATTACCGATTGATCATATTTCTATTAAATTTAACTGATTTTAATTTTTTTGATGAATAGAAATGTTATTAAAATATCAGTTAATAATTCTAATTGAAAATGACTTTTCTGATATTAAATCACATGATTAAAAATAGGGCACTACTATAATGGTAAAATTTTTCATTGAAAATATCATTGTGAATTATAAAATAAGTTTCAATCAAAATATTATCTAAAATTGTGGGAAAATTCATTCATTCTATAAAATTTACAAACCATTCTTCGAAATGTTTTTTTCAAGAAAGTCACAAAGTGCCTAAAAATAATAAAAAAGATTTATCTCAAAAAAAATTAAAAATTAAAACATGGGTAAAAATGACATTATAATATCATTGGATACTACTAAAAATATTATTTAATTATTTTAAAAAAACACATATATCGATGATTTGGTTTTCACAGAATGAGATAAATGAAGTATATTTTTCATAAAAAATATTTTTTCACTCTTGTGAGTTCACAAGGTTCAGAATATAAAGGGAAAACATTTATTTTCTAGAAAAAACCATCTGATATGAAAATAAATGAATATAATTATAGTCTAAACAAATCATTGTTTCATAAGAACATAATCATTATTAATCCTGATAAACAATGAGATTTTAACATAATCCCCATACCTTGATTATAAGTAGCATCGATAGAAATAAAAAATCTTATATAATATATTATAATATTTAATTATAATCCTTTTCAATACAAGTAAAATCATATATTTCCCATTTTTAACATTTAAAATCTATTTTTTATAAATAATTCCTTATTAAAATCATCATTTATGGTTGTAAAATATTTTTTATCATGGAAATTTCAATTAGGTAGTTTCTTTTCCATGAATAGTTATCTTGGTTCTATTTTTTGTAGAATATTAGTCATGATATAATGATCATATACATAAATTTTATATTTATTTATAGTGTTCTGTAAAATATAGAGCGAGAAAAAGTAATTACACTATTCATGGTGATGGTAGGTTTTATATACCCAAGAAAATAGTTTTCAATTTATAATGGATGGAATGAAAGAAAAGTAAATATTAACTAAACATTGTGGTATAATTATTTTATCATATATTTCATATATATTACTAAAATTATTACTTATTTTAATCAATGGAATATATAAATAAAAAATAAATCATATTTTATTGTGATGGTCTTAATCCACCACACTCAAATGACATTATCATTAACCAAAGGATTATATGGTATGTTGGTAGATGAGATATTATTATAATATATTTATAATAATGTCTTAAATATCATATATAAACATTAAACTAACAACAATATAATTTATTTAATGACGGTGATGAAAAATTAAATGTATTCCTACATGGAGATGGCAGGTCATGTATACAAACAAGTGATAATTTTTTATCTCAGTTGATGGGGATGAATGTGTATAATGGATTATCAATACTTATAACAAAATTTCATCATATTTAGAAGAATAAATTAATTATATTATGATAAATACCATAAATTTTTAGGTGGTTATGACGAGTATAAAGGAATGTGATCGATTAATGTGATTACATCTTCTTCGAAACATCTCCTTATATCTACTCTAAAGGTTCCTAGGGTTGGTATTTTGGAAATAGAATAAACCCTAGAATATGGATATTGTAATTTATAAGAGTTATTGTAAAATTTTTGTTTCATATAGACATCTCAAATGGTTATAAATGATTGAGGTATGATGTGCCCTATTATAATTAATCTAGTGCACACTTTTTAAATTCCTTAAAATATTAAATTATAATAAATTAATTCTCAATAGAAATGACCCAAAAATAGTCAAGTATTGAAATATAAGGGAGTATTGGGTTTTAATCTCATCAAACAATAAAATTTATCCATGTTTTGATGATACTTTAAACCTTACTATTTATATTAATCAATTGAAAACCAATTTTAATTTGAATTATAGAAATGACATTTTCAATATTAAGGGGATGTAATTTAAAAATATATGTATAAAAATGTCACAAAAATGGAAAATTCATAAAATTTTTGAAATTATTATATCCATTAATTATTATGTAAATATTTTTAGATAAATTAATTAAATATTATATTGATAAAATAACATTATAGAAAATTTTGACACTATTTGTTTATTTTGACATAAAATACATAGAAAATAAGTTTTAATTCAAGTATAGTCTTATAATTAAACAATAATTAATCATATTAATCTATTAATTTCATCAAAAAAAACTAAATACTCAAATTATATCACTTCTAATATTTTCAAAATCGATTATTCTATTTTTTTTCTTTAATTTAATAAATAAATTTTTTTCATTGTTCAGTTATTCATGGTAATTTGATAATACCAACAAATTAGAAATAAATTAACATCCCAAATATAATTTTATTATAGAAAACATGGATGTTAATATTCTTTCATAACTAGGTTTTTCCTTAGGTGAAAAAATAAAGGATATTTGAAAATATAATAGTGAAAATTTGTAATCTACATTGATTTATATAATGTTTAAATCCATTTTATAGAATATAATACATTCAAATAATAAATTGACATTATAATGTTATACGTGTATAATTAAATTAATCCAATTATAATTATGATGAGAAATTATCGCTATATCACTTGTTTGTAATCTAGATTAACTAGATTTTACCTTTAGCAATGTGATAAATCTTACTATAGATATTATTCATATTCATCATAAAAAGGGCCTTTTTTAAAAAATTTGTCATTATAATTAAAAATATATATTTAATTTTATCTAATTAAATACCAATAAAAGGATGATAATAATTTTAATGTATGTGCACATAATGCTATAATAACCCTATTGGTAAAGATACATTTTCTGCATAAAACTGGAATAATTCTTATGCTAGTCCAAGTAATAAATATTTATTAAAATTTTAAAAACAATTATCAATTAAATAATGTTTAAATTTATTTAAATTCATCCAAAAGTAGGGATTAATTAAAATTTAAAATAAAAAGATACATTGAACACATAAAAACAATTTCTATGAAAAAACATCACTTTTATTTTGATTTTTTTTATTTTTCAATTATAATTATTTGATAACTAATGAATCCATTTTATAAATGTGATTGATGTATATTTTTCATAATTTAGACATTGTTATTAATACCCACCGTTTCAATAGCTAGGCAATAACAGACACATAATATTTTTAAAACATTTCATGATCTATTTCACCTTTTTGTAGAATATAATGAAAACAGAAAAATAAATATAATTATTTTAAGGAGAAATATTACATAAAAATATTATGGTGTTACAATAGAGATGTTAAATCCATAATAAATTTAAAAATTAAGGAAAAATACTATGTTCTTTATGGGAAACTAAAAATTCATTTTAACTATCACATCTTCAAGGATAAATATGAAAACAAACATGAAAATAAATTAAAACTTCTAAAATAATTATAAATAATCACCAATAGTATGTTAAATGATATATTAAAGATTTCATTTTGATGATGAATGAATATAAGCTCCAATTTTATGAACCCAGTCAAAATAATCAAATCTCTAAACACCTAATGAGGAAAAGCCATAGTGTTCATGTAAAAAAAATTATAGTTAGTGTAAATTAAAAAGGACATGAGTATGGTTATGAATTATGTGATTAATATTTCTATTTTTTATATAGAATGTTCATTTACAATCATGGATGTCAGTACGAGAGTTAATGTTTTTTCATCTGAAATTCATCTCTTTATGCCATGTTTTTCATTATGCACATAATTTAGTTTATTTGGTATATATATAATGCATATTTGATATTTTATATCCTAAAATTATTATATTTATGGTATTTAATGACCAATTTTAAGCTCTAACATTCATGTGGTAATGATTCAATTACTACCCAAGCCACGTATGGTGTTTTTTTTACAATTTTATGGACCTATATTTTTTTTGTGGTGTATAAAAATACATGGAATTTTTTTCCGTATTAATCATGATATTTAATATATTTAAATGAATATTTTTTATCTCACTCTCATGTTTTTTTAATTCATGTGTTACCAAATCATTTGTAAAACATAGTCTTTTTATGGTGGAAACAAATCCTCTATTTTGTTGATGTAAAAATGTGTACAATTTCCTTGAAAATCATCCCAATTTGGATATTACTATGTTTATAAAACTATGTAATAAATGAACATAGGGGTTTTATATCATGAATAGTCTTGGAAGACCATTCCTAATAGGCTCTGAATCAGATCATGGAAAACCCCAATGATAATTATTGATCGGCATGCGATGTGGACTAGGACCCTAACATCCATAAATTACCACAGGGAATGATTCATAAAACCAAAATTAAGAGAAATTAAACATTAATTAACAGATAATAGGAGATTAAATAATATATTATCCAAAATTAAAAAATAAAAGTTTTTATACTACCATATATAGTAAGACAAATCCCATAGCACATCTCCAGAAACATCCCAAAATGATAAAAAATACATATTATCGAGAATCCACGTGATAAATGGGAAATAACCCACCATCTAACCATACTCATATTAAATAAAATTATCTATCAAACAATGGTGGATTTTTATTTCTTGAAGCAATACAAAAATAATATTTTCACACCCCAAATATAGTTATCAATATGTGATCTAAACATGATTAGTATAGTCCCACCCAAGTGTTCTATAATATTTCCCTATCATGTAGATTTAATAAAATAAATTTAACATAATGTATTAAATTATATATATTTTACACATTTATATAAAAAAATCTTAAATAGAACTCGTTTTATAGTTCATAAAAAATAGAATAAAATAGTTTCAATCCCTATTTGAAATTACCTATATAATTTTTTTAAAAGCATTAACAAATTACTTCAAAACCAAATAAGACAAGTAAATTAAAATAGATATCATCTTGTGTATAACTTATCATGGTCCAGCTATGTCCCTCATACCCCAATAAAATTAACAGTAATTCAAAATCAAATACCTAGAGCCAAATAATTTATGATCTAGGGAGAGAGGAACACCCTATAATGTGAACTCCATTATGGTTTCATGATGAATTTAACATATCCAATGGTTATATGATCTTGGAATAGAGGGAAATCCATGAATGTCAACCCCCAATGGTTTTTAGATACATTTCCCAAAATTAAACCCTCTACCTAGAAACCAAGGGCTCCCATGTGCAGTATATGTCAATGCATTTAAAAAAGGTCTTATCCTGTAACGTACTAGATATAGATTCCACACAAAAGTACTTCATACTCGATTAGCCACATGGCCTCAAGAACATCTCTCAAAACACTAGAGGCGGCTGACTAAAAGTGATGGCCAATGTGTATTAGTGTGGATATTATTCCCTCATTAGTAGAGTGTAACAAATTAGGAATACAATGTTATTTCAATATTGGAAGCAGTAAAACATAAATAAAAAACCGAAGATGATTGTTCATATAAAAAATAATATGTCATGTCATATAAAATATGATGATACATTTCACATGTCTCTAATAAAACATCAAAATATAGGTAGATAACTGTCTTATAAAGTAAATACCTCAAAAGTAGAAAAAGTGAAAAATAATCCCAGTAGTATAAAAAGCCTCAACTTAGTCTCGTACTCTCCTACTCCTAAATAAAATATCAAATAGTTGTAGGAGGAGATCTACCATTATCATTACCTTCAACCATATCATCTGTTTCAGTCCAAAATGGTGACCCAGATTGGTTGTGAGATAAAATCACATTAGGCAACCACCCAAGGTCTATTCCAAATAGCTAGTGAATATATATGATAAGAAATGTGCAATTATAAAAGAAAAATGCAAGGAATCACTCTAAATTGAACATCCAAAATGATCATATTTCCATTTACATTCAATTCATATACATTTAAAAATTCAATTATGATTAATTTAAAAATTTCCTAATCCATCTCAAGCCTAGAATCCATCATGTATCTGGAAATACAATAGATTCCTATGAAGTTCATCTAAATGATATGAGTTAAGATCTAATAAAATCTTGTTCTTTGTCTTAGAAGATGTGTCATAAGTCATTTTATTTAAAATCAAATCAAAACTTGATCCCATTAATGACATTCCAAACATATAATTTGAGAATTACACAATGTGAAATATCATCCACCACCCTATAAGACATACCTTTTGAACATATCGAGAAGCTATTATCTCTCTAGGAGAGGTATAATGTTCATGTGAGTTGAGTCTATGCTAGGAACTTCACATGAAGCCTAAGTATCACCCTTGGAATAATGGTCAAATTACTGTAGATTCTGTCCAAGGAATTATCATAGGAATCCATGTATCACTTGATATAAAAGTAAAGCCTCTATGATTTTGTCCCTTGTATCCCTCAATGGATCTATGTATAACCCTTGGCTTAATCACAATAAACAATTCACTCTATCCATGGAATCCTAATATGGATCCATGCATCACCCAAAGTATAATGGTCAATATTCATATGTCTATATCAATGGAATTATAATTTTATCCTATGTATCACCCAAAGTTGTTTATAAATTTACCAATTCAATTCCATTAAACATTTTATTTAACATGATAGGTCCAAACAAAGATCATTTAATAAGATCACCTAAAATTTGTATCAAGCCTTATCCAACCTCAAAGGGAATGGCCTTTCAATTAATCAAGTGGGAATAATTTTTGTAACAGGTTTAAATGGAATAACAAGATACTACATAGCTTGGTTATCCTATATCTGATGTGGAAAAAATAATAAAATGTTAAATTTCTTCCAATTATGGAAATTGAAAAACAATGCCAACATTAAGGGTTTCCATCAATTAATAACATGGAAGATTTTTAAAATTAAATATCTACACGCATAGGAAGTTATCCCATGGAATAGTTTTATTAAATATCATAATGGAATCTCATTATAATCTGAAATTGAATCAAATGAACTCAATTTCATTGCATACACATTAGAATCTCCTGTGGTGAAATCATTTAATTAATAAAAACATGATTTATAAAAAATGGGATTCATGGGTCCAGGGGAGACTTATACTTCCCATACCCTAACTAATATCAATTACAATTAAATGACCTTGAAATTCCATTTTTAACCAATTCCACTTTTTAACAACCTCTGAAAGGGGTAAAGGAAGGATTCATTGGGTGTCTAAGGCATAAATCCATTAAAAGGCCATTTAAGAAAACTCACCCAGGATGTTATTTACATTCATGGAGTAAATCCTATAAACATACAGAAATTATCCTCATAAATTTATTGGGTCATACCTATCAATTATAGGATTTAAATTCAAATTAGGCCGCGCCTGAAAAAATGGTTCTACCACACACCATCAGATATAAACGACCCGAATTTTAATGAAAATCACATTAATATATATCATAGGATTGTTTTTTCTAGATCATAGAGTATAAAGATATTATTCATCCTCATTTTGATGAAATATTAATAACATATAGTGATAGATAATGAAAGGATTATGATCCTAAACCCAGATAGATTAACGGATTCCATGAATAATTTAGAATGGCTAAAAATAGAATTATGGAATTACTATTATAGTTCATGGGGATGAACCACTGATGAATTGGAGTACTAAAAGAGAAGGGATATAAATTAATAGAATAATAAATGTTGATAGCTTCCATTGTCCCCCTTTGTCTTCTGTTTGAACTAAGATATCATATCTAGTTTATACATACCTATTAACTTAAATAAAAATTAATAAAAATCTTCATAGTAGGCCTCACACGGTTTATGAGCACTATTGTCTAAACCATGCGAAACCATGCATGAATTATTATAGCCTTTGTATATAGAACATGGATTACCCTAACAATTTAAAATCCTATGGAAAACCATTATAAAACCCACATTCAAAATTAGTTGAAAACTGTAGACCTTTCATATAGTCATTCTCCTACCCTCACTAGGTTTACCCAATCATTGTGGCTTGTATGCCCCCAATCTGCTATCTATTTGCTTTATTTAAGCCATGTGGCCTACACCACATGTTTTTCACTAACCATTCACCAGTCTAAAAATACCCAACATTGGGTTCCAGCCTCTAGGATAGCCCCATACACTCCAGATACCTCCATGACCCAAACATACATTGAAATTAGGCCATAAAGATGTAATTAATATAATAATTTAGAGGAGATAAGATGTCCATACCTCAACAAAAAACTGGGCTCTTACAAACTTACCCCATTAAAGTAATTCATCCCAAAATCATCCTTCTAATGGGGGAGAAGCATAATATGAGAACAACACTAGCCACTATGATGGAACATCGATCTCCTACTCTCAGGTATCCTACTAAACTCACCTATGCTGCCATAACACCCATACTAATGGAATGGACCGACATCAGAGAACCATCATGCTATGATACACAATATATATAGGATGGTCCTTAAAGTACACATTTTCATGAAACTCATCCTCCTTATACTTGATAGGGGTTGGAATAGAAACACTATAGTTGAAAAACGTGGAATGCATCATGCATGGATCGGTACCTCTATGGTAACTGCAACTTATAGGCTACTGAACCAACCCTCTATAAAATATTGAATGACCCAATGAACTATTGCAAAATACTTCCCTATCTTTTGATTATTTTATGTCCCAAATTCGGTGAAGCATAGAGGAATGCCTGATCCCTGAACTAGAATTCTAGAGGTCATCTACGGTGATAGGCATATGATTTCTCTTGAGAGAGCGACAGATCAGTCTACTTCCACATCATCTACACCGGCTCTATGGTCACCTCGACAAGATGAGGTCCCATTATATCCAACTCTCTTTCCTCCAGACAATATTGGGGTGATCGGTATGTCCAACCATACAATGCCTCGTATGGGATCATCTGAATAATACCTTATACGCTATTATTGTAAGATATCTCAACTCGGGGTATATGCCTCTCGTAAGACCCCAATATCTGGGACACATGCCTACAACATTTCATCAAGCACCTAAATCGTGTTCTATGACTGACTGTCTATTTGGTGGGGTTATGTCATTCTAAGAAGTACCAATATACCAAAATCCCAATTTATCCCCTAAAATGATTATATGTGGGACATTTGGAAGTCATATAATCTCACGGATTTTCAAACTCCCATGCCCATCAAAGGTATAGGTTTCCTTGATTGATGAGAAATGTGAAACAATTTTGATCCTATAAAAACGCATGAAAATCATTACCTTGGGGAGACTTTGGTAAAAGTATCACAAAATCCATCTCAATGTCATTCGACTTCCACTCAAGAATGGATAGTTTTTGTACAAGTCTGAATGATCACTAGTCTTCCTCCTTCACCTACTAGGTGGAACAACCCATGAAAAAACTAGCTACATCACTTTACATACATGGCCACCAATACTAGCAATGTAGATCCTGATACATCCTATTGACTCCATGATTCACTACCCATATAGGGTAGGAAAATCTAATATTAGCTACTCACACATGTTTGGAGAGACCCATATGCAACCATCTACTCACAAGATCTCATCATCGCCTACAGTCCAACTAGGAGGTGGTTCCTCCCCTTCCACACTCTCCCTTAGATCTAGGCGTTCATAATATGATAGTATCCTGATCCTAACTCTATCTAGTAATGTAGGGGTTGTATTTAAGAATGAATGAAAATTCTACCCCTGGTAGTCATCCACCTCCAAGTGAATCTCAGAGAATAAGTTTATAATCTTCCCCTCACTACTGGTATATTGCACTGCTTGTATATATGTCTACCTACTCAGTTCATTAGCCACATAATTTCCTTTATTAGGCATTAAGGATATCTCAATATTTAAAAACTAAAGGTATTCGAGCAACCTATGCAACCTCTAGTTCAGATCATGCTGGGTAAATATATACTTGACGATTTTGTGGTTGTGTACGCCACAATATTCTCTCCGAATAAATAATATATCCAACAATTTATGTCATGGAAAACATTAGCTAACTCAAGATAATGCAATAGGAAATTTCTCTCATGTGGCCTAATCTTCTGAGACCCACACGCAACGACTCTACCCCTTACATAAGAACTCCTCCCATCCTGGTACATAATGCATCATAGTACACATTGTATCTCCTTCCATGATCTAGAAAAATTAGTGTCGACACTAAATTAAATCTCCATTTCAACACCTGAAAGGCCATCTCATATGAATGTAACCATACATACTTCACCCCCTTATTGGAAAAACTCGTCAATGATGCTGCTAAGACTGAGAAGTCCTATATGAAATGCATGTAATAACCAGAAAACCCTAAGAATCTCTCAACCCAAAAAAGGTTCTTTTCATATTCCTAAGTAAATACCACTATCATAATATCTAGGTCAAATGATACTCTTATATCTGAGAAAACATGACTTAGGAAGTGAATTTGATCCATCAAAAAGTTGAGCTTTGTGAGATTATCCAATAACGAATTCTCTCTCATTGTATTCAAAATGATCTCATGGTGTTTTTCAAGGTCATTTATATTGTGAGAATACACCAATATATCATCCATGAAAACCATAAAAAATGAATCGAGGTAAAAATGGAACACCAGATTCATCAGTGCCATGAAGATCACTGGAATTCCCTTGAGAGTGAACAACATAACCTGACACTCATAAAGACCATACATCTTCTGGAAGGCTGGCGCGGTATGTTTGACAGTCTAACATGAAACTGATAGAAACTGTATCTCAAATCAACCATTGAGAAGACATGGGCTCATCAGAGATGGTCGAAGAGATCATCAATCCATGGAAGATGATACCATTTCTTAACCATTAACCTTTTCTATATCTGGTAATCTACACATAGCCTAAGGGTACCATATTCCTTCTTCACAAAAAGTACCGGTGATCCCCTGACAACTCTATCATATCCATCCTATAATGAGGAAATGATACTAATACAACACCTAGAACTAGATCGATAGAGTAATCAACCTCTCTCACCAATGGTAATTAAGATAAGTAATAGAGGATGACATCCCCAACACAATCAACCACTATATGGAAATCAGTTTGATGCATCGCCTGATCAATAAGATAAGAACTGACAATCTATGCTATCATCCTACCTCACCCACATTTCTGGGATCCATCTTATCTTTCTCGGACATTTCATTCACACTTGTGAATGAACTCCCAAACCTATGGTGATTTAAATATAATCCTATGGTGATAGAGACCAAATAAATATTAAAAAGGAACCAAAAATTCATTCTCAAGAATGATATCAAAGCCTATCATCTTAAGGATGTAAATGTTACATTTGATATGAAACCCACCAACCATAGGTGAGGAATCCCTGAACTAATGCACACCTCACGTCTTGATCCCTAGCGGAGTTTCTAGCATCATAACACCATCAAAAGCATAAACACAGATCCTAAGGCTATCAAATATAGGAATAAATATAGATCTACTGGATGCACATGTATCAAGGAATGAAAAGGATAAAATGGAGGCTTTTAGAATGGTATTTCTAGTAGTATAAGGTATGAGATCCTACTCTTGATAAGTATGTTTCACTGTATAAGTCTGGATTATACTATGACCCGGTGACACTACCTGGCTACCCTGATCTAATCCACCCTAATACTACTGTGAACTTCGGTTATGGCTACCATGACCGTGACCCCCACCATAGGTTGATCAACCTAATGTACCCCCGCTCCTTGTATGATGAAAATTTTCCAACCCTTCTCTTGAATGTTGAGTTAGTGAAGACCCTCTCTCAGTTGATGTTAGTGAAAATATTCAAAATATTTTGTATAGATAGAGCATATTACTGCAAGATTGCCACAGGACAGGGTCCTTCATACACTATGAACATGTATGTCCTGACATACCACAATGGTAGAACTTCACCTAGATACCTTAAGGGATGTTGTATCACCCCAAACATTTTATGGTATGTTTCTCGTAAATAAATTCGAGTCACGACATATATTTCACAAAGCACGGAGTTTCTTTGAAACAATACTTGGTTATTTAGGAGATAGTTATTGCCTAGCCATTGAATATAAATTTTCTACTTGTGTGTTTTGAATTTTAAAAATATAACATACACAAGTGTGTTTAGGATGATATTTAGAGTCAGATAGAATTAACAAAATTTTCAGTGAACAGAAAATTACCATTATGAATAGTAACCTACCCTTATGAATAGTAACATATCCTTATGTATAGTAACTTACCCTTCTGAATAGTAACATGAATCTTATGAATGGTATCCATACCCATGAAAGTATAAATAAATTTTGGCACTTTTAAAATAATGATGACTATTTTAAGTGTTTATATTTTTCGAATAAATAATGATTTTAATTAAAAATCTAATTAATAATATTTATAAAATTTATTTTAAAAAATGGACTTCAATTTTGGTTTCTAAATGATAAAAAATGGTTAGGGTGAGTTTTTGGAATTTTTCTAAAATACATGAATTTTTTATGAATAGTGAAATACCGTAATTTACTAAATAAGCTAAATACCCAAATTACAGAGTCATGTATGAAGTTATGCTGATGTAAACCATATTGATTCAGATTGACATGATAATATTCCTTTTCTTGTTCTAGGAAGACTCGTTATTCCTTGTCTTGGGGAGAAATAATAAATTATGGAATATGATGTAGAGAAAACCCCTCTCCCCTCTACTATATAAACCACCCCTCAACCCCTCTCTCACCTACACCACTAAGACTTCATGACTTTCCTAAATTCTACCAAATACACTTACCAAGACCTCTCCCTAAGTCCCAGACCTACTGATCTGACTAAACAGCCAAAATCAAAGCCATTAAAGAGATTCTCAAGGATGATTACTCTAGAGGTGAAACTCTCTTCTCTTTTCATTCAATTTCTTTTACAATGTTCCATTATTTTGTTATATCTTATCACCTCCCCTAATAAAAATTACATTATAATTCTATTACCTTACAAGTACAATATTTTCACTATTCTAATGGAATATTTCATCATAATCTCTCTCTTTTCCCTTCCTTTTATACAACAAATGTAAACACCGTCCGAGATGTGTTAATTTATCACACTCAAGGAGGAAGGGTTTTCAATTTGCATTACTATCTTAAATACTGGTCATGAAAACTTTTCAATAGTTGAACCAAATTATGATATATGTATTTTATGTTGTTTAATTTTATGTAATCCTTACACATTCATAATATTCAATTATAATACAAAGCATGTTTTTGTGCACAAAACTGCCAAGCCAAATCCAAGCGTTTATTTTTCACTCATCGAATGAGTCATCCTATTGGTATATAACAAGAATCATTATAAGATCATTTAAATATATATAATTTCACTAATAATTTATATTAAAATTTGGGGATTTTTAACCATATTTCAAACAAACATCCTTTCATGAATACAAGTAAATGGATCATGAAAACAAAGAATAAATTGCTACCTAAACAATAAAATTTAATCTCATAAACCGATAAAAAGGCCATTAATGAACCTAATGTGGTTATAATATATCAATAACATGTTCATGAGGTTATGTACTTATTAATTAATGAAGTTAAATTTGATTATTCTGGTCATTAAGAATAATCAAGAACACCTTCAAGAATAAGGTAAGGGATCCTCTCTCTCGCTATTGTTCAAGAATATCCCCTATGTTGTGATGTTTTATTTCTAATACCTAATGATGTGGTATGTCTTCGCACCACACCCATAATGACCATATGATATATAAATTTTGGGATACCCCTTTACCTCTCATTATGCCCTCACTAGAACACTCATTACCATGCTGAAATGCTTGTAAGGGGTTTTCTCATCTCACATTCAATTATGCGGGATTTCCATTGTTCGCCTATTATTTATTATATGTTTTATAGGTGCACATCCATGTGATATATATTATCAAGATTATATTTATATTTGTGGTATTTTGTTATTCATTAGGTGGTTATTAACTTTTGTTCATACAACTCAATTGATTACAACATGGTAACGAGCTCTGTCTCTATTTTCACTTCATTATGACCTGCTTAGTATTGTGCTCTATCTATTTATTATGTGGTGTACCTACTGCCCATTTGAGGTAAATTTTCAATAGAAATTAAATTCCATTTAAATTTACATATTCTAATATCATGTATATGATTATTTTTTATGTCAAATACCATTTTACATACGGTATTTATTTTGAATGTTGTTTTGACTGTGGAAATATTGATGAATCTGTATCCTCTATTATATAAGGTGAATGTAAAGGAATATTGCTCTTGTGTTGAATCAATATATAAAGTATTCTTTAGAGAAGTAGTAGTGGATGAGGGCCACTACAACCTCATGACACATTGGTAGGTCTAATGAGACAAATCAGTTGGCAAGAAACCCTTCGAGTTTGTTTCCAAAAATAGACGGGTTCCTACCAACAAAACTAAACTGTATTTATGGTATTACGGTATCATGTGATGTAACACCCCGACTCCTCTAGATTGTAAGGACCCAGTTGAAGTAATGAACCACTGAGAGGTTGGGGGGTGAATCAGTGGTACCTCTTTTCCTACTTTTATGTTCGCTTAAAAAGAGAACAAGCTTTGCTTCCTATTAAAGATATAATCCCTGCTGAGAAACAAACAAGCACATATCCAAAGGAACACGCCAATTTACAAGGTTCTCTATTCAATAAGAATAGCTACGTCCTTGGTATGGTTGGAAACAATCCATCACCATAAAATCCAATAAGAAAATAATCCTTGGATTACAATGAGTAGGATATACCCTTACACTCGTGAAGAACTGTGAAACAATCACTTCAGTGCGTGTGCACCCTCTTATCACAAGAGGGAAAAGTCACGTTTCTTGTAATAACTTATGTTACCTGCACTTCCTTTCAAATAAACAAGTGTAATCAAGTTCAGAACAAATCTTCACTTCGTTACCCAGAAGAAAGAAAAGGTCTCCTTGGACTTGAGATAGATCAATTACAGTCCGAGCTTCCCATTCTGAATCTCCACTCTGAATTATTCAATCCAAAGTTTCATCTCCACTCCGAATCATTAATCTGAGTCTTCCTCAGTCTCAAAAACTCAATACAGTGATAGCCAGTACTGATAAGCCATTCTGAGTCTCCACTATGAATTCTCCACTCTGAATTCTTCTCCACTCTGAATTCTCCACTCCGAATTCTCCACTCCGAATTCTCCACTCTGAATTCTCCCCCACTCCGAATTCTCCACTCTGAATCTTAAATCTAAGAAACTCAATACGATTTCAACCAATATCGAATTATCGTTTCAATTGAAACCACAATAAAACTCAATATCCCAAGCTCTTCTTCCTCTATCATGATTATCATAGCTTATCTCTCTACTTCATCATCACCACACTTACCTTGAATCCTGATCTCCTTTTATAGGTGCTCAAAAGTGTTCTTAGGAGGGAAACCAAAATATTTCCTCGCTCACTTAAATTCACCCAAATCTTAATTTATCCTGAAATCTCAGAGTAATTAAGACTTTTTTCAATGATTCAAGAATCTTCTCAAATATTATTCCACTTCTCTTGATTTAGAACTTTGGCCTTTTCCGGATCCAACCTTCGGGTTTCTCGGTATCACATTCTCGGATCCACCCTTCTTGAGTCTTCAACATCACTTTCTCAGATGCATCCTTCTTGAGTCTTCGGCATGACACTTCATCACTTCTTCGGTCAACTTCACCAATTCTCAGCATGACTCTGCACTTCTGGCTACGAACTTCACGTTCAGGAAGTCGACCTCGAACTTCTTCACTCCAAACTTCTAACACAACAAGTCAACTATGAACTTCCCGCTATGAACTTCTGACTCATGAATTCGACTTCGAACTTCTTGCTACAAACTTATTCTTCATCAAGTCGACTCCAAACATCCCGTTATGAACTTCTGACTTAGGAAGTCAACTCCGAACTTCTCTCTACGAACTTGTTCTTCAGCAAGTCGACTCTGAACTTACCGATAAGAACTTCTGACTCAGTAAGTCGACTACGAACTTCTCGCTACGAACATCTTTGATTCTCAAAGCGACTCTTCTTGATTCTCAGAACGGATCTTCCTAATTCTTGGAATGGCTTTTGGTTCCTGGTATCACTTATTCAATTCTCAGAATCACTTCTTCAATTCTCAGAGTGACTTCTTCACCCATATTTTTCTTGTATCATGAGTACCTGTATATACTCATAATCATAGAGATAAAAAATAGTAAATCATCATCACAAATAGTGCCTTCACATATCCTATCAGCCAGCTTTCAGGAATTTGCAATTTCTCAGTTCCAAACATCACAAATTCCAGACTCCAAATTTCAGACACTGAATTCTTCGAACACCAGGTTCCGAATGTTCAATATTCTTAGTTCTGAATAATCAAACTTCGAGCTTCCAAATTATTAGAAATTCATGGTGTCTTTCCATTATGAAAACATCCTCAAGATCAACAAAAGAAAATCCATGCAAACCATCACTTCCTTCAGCTTGGTCCTAACAATCTCCCCCTTTGGATTTTTTTCAACCATGTTTTCATAAATCACCAAACTTTGTAACCTCAATAAACAGATTATATGACAATAATTCTAAGCCTACGTGAGCTAACTCATTGTAAGAAACAAGAATCATTGACAACAAAACCATGTTATCCATAGGTAGTGAAAATGACATCTTCAGCTTCATACATCTTCAGGTTCATACATCCTATAAACAAATTCAAGGTATTTCTTACAACCACTCCAACAAATAGTTAGAATAGTTCACATACACAAACAATGCGGAATTCACAACTTACCCACAAATCTCTCTTCGAACAATAGATTTATGATAAAAACAATTTCTGCCCTTTGAAAAAACAATCCAAATGTAAGAAGAGAGTGGGGACGAAAAGACATACCTTAGCCTTGAAGAGTAAGAGGTTGGACACCCATGTTCAACCTCAATCTTGAGAATGATTCCTTCGGCAGAGGATTCATGAAAATATCAGCATCTTATTCAGTAGATGAAACATATTCATGTTTAAGTTCATTCTTTTCCACATGCACTTTGATGAAATGATATTTGATGTCAATATTCTTTGAACGATAATGTTGGACTGGATTCTTGGTAAGATTAATTGTGATTTGATTATCACAGGCCAAGAGCAGGGGAAACTTCACTTCAACTAACAAATCATCCAACTGTGTCTTCATCCAGATATGTTGAGTAGCGGCCATGGTGGCAAAAACGTATTCATCTTCATCTATACTAAGTGTCATAGAATTTTTCTTCTTCGAGTTCCATCCAACACAACTTTTTCTTATAAATAACACTCCACCAGATGTGGATATTCTATCATCAACATTTCATGCCCAATCTGAATCTGAATAGCCAAACAAATCAATGTTATTTGAGCCAGTATACTTGATTCCAAATTCTGATGTGCCTTTTATGTATTTTAGAATTCCTTTTCCAGCAACAAAATGTGATTATTTAGGATCACTCTGGAATCTTATACATAGGGTAACAGAAAAAACAATATCTGGCCTTGATGTAGTCAGGTATAAAAAACATCCAATCAGCTTTTGATATTCTTTCTGATTAACTTATTTTCCTTCATCATCTTTAATTAGCTTCGTTCCCACTAAGATAGGAGTTGATACAGGTTTTGATTTTTCCATCCCAAACTTTTTATGAATTTCCTTAACATTCTTTTATTGGGAGAGAAAAATGAATTCTTTCTGTTACAAAATTTTTAACACAAGAAAATATCTCTTTTCACCCAAAATGGACATTTCAAAGACATTCTTCATTTCTTCAGCAAATCGTTCACACCTTCCGTCATCATTACTAGTAAAAATAATGTTTTCAACATAGAAAATCACAATGAGAGAATGATCTTGGCTTTCCTTGATGTACATATTGTTGTCAACTCTTCCTTTCTTGAAGTTAATATCCTTTAAGCAAGTGTCCAGTTTCGAATACCATGCTCTTAGAGCTTGCTTTAGCCCATACAAGGCTTTATTCAACCTGGACACATAAGTTTCATTCTTCCCAACAACAATTCCACATGCTTTCGCAATATAAACTTCTTCTTTGAGATCACCATTATGAAATGCGGATTTAAGATCCATTTGAAAGATTTTGTAGCCTCGGTGTGCAGCAATAGCAAGAAAGATTCAGATAGTTTTTAATCTGGCTACCGGAGAAAAATTTTATTCAAAATAAATTCTTTCAATTTGAGAGTATCCTTTGCAAAACAATCATGCTTTATTTCTAATAAAAACACATTCTTCATTCAAATTGTTCCGGAAGACCCATTTGGTGCCAATAATGTTCTTATTTTCATGACTGGGTATGAGTTCCCATGTGTCATTCTTTTTAATCTGATCCAATTCTTCATTCATGGCTTGAACCCATTCTGGATGCTCAAAGGCTTCTTTAACATCATTTGGTTCCACTTTGGAATACAAGGAAGTATGTGATATAGAATTACTTGTTCTTCTTGTTTGAGCCATGTGACATTGATCACCAATAATGTTCTGATCTTTCCCTTGTTTCATTAGGCTTGGATACGTTTTTCGTGTTCCTTCCTTATCACTTGATATGGATGAATCCAATTCTTCATCTTGATTAGGATTACAATTCATTGCATCCTTATCAGAATTGTCAACTTCATCTTCCTTATCTTCCCTATCTGTCTAGACATGATTATCTTTCCCGGGATTTTCAATGACTTTTAAATCAACTGTATCCACATTTGTTCCTGCTTCTTTGTTAAATCATATATAACCACTTCCTTCTGGAGAATAACCCAGAAAAATTCTGTCTTCTCCTTTCTGCTCGAATTTTCCACTACTTCCACCTTTCTTTTTATGATGCATCGGCTCCCAAAACATTAGAATGCTTCATACAAGGAGTAATTACATAGAAAAGTTCATATAGTGTCTTGTTTGATTGGGGCCTATAGAAACATCAATTTTGAATACAAACCGTTGTACTTGTAGCTTGCCTCCAAAAGTAATGAGTAAGGCCATGTTCAAGTAACATGGTTCTTCCCATTTCCACCAAGCTTTTGTTCTTTCATTCAACAAACCCATTTAATTAAGGTGTATATGGAGCACTGTTTTCTGGATGAATCACATTCTTCTCAAGATAGTCTTCAAATTATTCACTTTTATACTCACCACCATTATCTGTTCTCAACATCTTTACAGAGTACTCAAATTCTTTATCAGCATTCCTTCTGAAGCTTTTGTACATTTTCAGTGCATCTGAATGGTGCTTTATAAACATAACACATGTAATGCGAGTAAAATATTCAATGAACGTGATGAAGCACTTTCTCCGTTTGTTGATTATTTTCTCATAGGCCCACATATATCAGAATGTATTAGTTAAAGGGGTTGTTTTGAACAAATATGAACCTTCTTATGCACAACACTTGTAATCTTTCCTTTTTGACAGGTAGTATAACACCAATCTCTTCTTCTTTGGAAATGTGGAATATCTCAAACACTATACCTTTTAGATAACTTGCTAATGTTTCTCCAGCACATGTGTATAATTATTCTATTCCACAACTGATTTTCTTCCACTAAGCTCATGTTACAAGAGTTTTGTGAATTTCCATCCTGAAACAGATTCCCTTTGGTTCATTGTCCTCTTATAACAATCTTCCCATCTTCTTCACTTTTCACAATAAACCCATCTTTCCTGAAGATAACATTGTTAACCTCATCACACAATTGTGATACACTCAGCACGCTGTGCTTCAGCCTATCAACATACAGAGTTTTCTTGGACTACAATTTTTCCGTCCCAATTATTGCTGATCCAACACCTTTGATTTTTAAAGATTTGTCATTGCCAAATGTCATAGTGCCTTCTTTAAAATTCTTCATATTCTTTAGCAACTTCAGGTCTCCTTTCATATGTGAAGAACACCCACTATCAATTATTCAAGGTCATTCTTCCTTTGTAAATTTTAGAGCAGTTTCAATAACAACAGATTTTTCTTCTTTGACTTCTTTCTTCACCTTCACCTTCTAAGAATTAATAACTTTTTTTGAGCCGGTAACAACAAAAGACATCCTTTTGCAAGGTTTCCATGATTTTCACACCTTTCACAGATATTTTCCAGAGGCTGGAAGCTATTTCCTGTCTTGACATCATTCTTCTCAACTTTCTTCAAGAAAACATTCTCACTCTTCTTTCATTAAGGAGATTGACTCCCCCTCAATCTATACCTTTCAAAACTTCTGGGTTGGTGATAATAATGGTGATTTAATCAACACATATTCTTTGTAAGCCCGAATCCCCCACAATACCAACAGTAACCATTGAAGGAGTACCTTCCTCTAAATATTTTGTTCTGATACTTCTTTGTTGATCTTTCTTCAGCTCCACCAACCATTATTTTGTTAGCAATATTGCTCTGCTAGAATTATGATTTTTCTTGTTTTTCAACTGTGTTAGACATAGGTTTCTTTGAAACTTTGGAGTTCCCAGTAATGCTGGTCTTGGCCACATAAGTAACTTTCTAGGCTTTCTTCTTCATAAAAACCACTTTATTCTTCTTTTGAATTTTCTCAGAATGTTCTTGTAGAGATACTTCACCAACTTTAGTAGTTGAGTTTTGAAAACCAATATTTTTTTATTCAACTTATGAGAGATTCTTTTCAAAAATCTCTAATTCTTCCTCTTTTTCCTTCAGTTTTACTCTCATGTGCTCATTTTGATTTTTCTCATCTTCAAGAGACTTCTTCAAGTCTTAAATATCTTTCTCAAGTTATTAATTATTATTGGCTTGATTGGATGATAAGGAACATTAATCTTCAAACTTTTTGTTAAGCTTCTCCAGCATTCTGATCTTTCTTAAACATTCATTCGATTATTCTTTCAGATGCATCTCAAGTGGAGTTTCTTCTTCTTCTGAGCTACTGCTTCTGAAATCATCATCATTCATTATTGTAATGAATGTATTTTCCACACCATGCTCAGTTGATTTTTTGGATTCAACATCACTTTCTTCATCATCTTTATTTATGGATAGAGAGGTTTCTCTCTTGTATTTGAAGAACATATTTTCTTTCTCTGACCTTCCTTTGCCACCCTTCTTCTTCCATAACTTTCTTGGCTTTCTTTCTTCTTCATCATTGTCTTCCTCTTTCCCCCTTCGAGGACCATTAGTCATGAAGTGGCCAATTCCTCCACATTCAAAACACTTCATGTGAAGTTTTCCCCTTCTATTTCCATATGCCTCTTTTAACATTTTTTGAAAACAAGGATAAAATATTGTTTACCCTGGTGAATAAATCCCCAATATATTCATGCTCTCCCATCTTCAAGTCTTCATACTTCAACCTCAAAATTTAAAGTTTTTCCTTCTTGACTTTTATATTGCCTTTTTATATGTTTTTCAGTATGTCCCATATACCTTTGGCTATGGCCACTCCTTTAACAATCAAGAATTCACTTTTAGAAAGTGAAGATAGTATAAAATTCTTGGCTCTTCCATTATTCTCAAGAAACTTTTTTTCAACAGGTGCAAGTGGAACATTGTCTTCAATGGGGGGAAACCCATCTTTTGAAGCTTCAGGAACTTAATAACTAATAGACACGAGATACGATAGCATTATGTCTTTCCAAATGTGATAGTTCTTCCCATCGAATACCGGAGTGCCTTTATTGTTCACACAATTCAGATTCTCCATCAGCAAGGAAAACAAAGGAAACATCGCTCTGATACCACTTGTACGGACCCAGTTGGAGTAATGAACCACTGAGGGGGTGGGGGTGAATCAGTGGTACCCCTTTTTCTTCTTTTAAGTTCCCTTAAAAAGAGAACAACCTTTGCCTCCTGTTAAATATATCTTCCCTGCTGAGAAACAAACAAGCGCACATCCAAAGGGACACAACAATTTACAAGGTTCACTATTCAATATGAATAGATACATCCAAGGTATGGTTGGAAAAAATCCAGAACCATACAATCCACTAAGAAAATAATCCTTGGATTACAACGAGTAGGATATACCCTTAAACTCGTGAATCACTGTGAAACAATCACTCTAGTGCGTGTGAACCCTCTTAGCACAATAGGGAAAAGTCTTGTTTCTTGTAACAACATATGTTACCTGCAAATCCTTTCAAATACACAATTGTAATACAGTTAAACACAAATCTTCACTTCCTTACCCAAAAGAAAGGCATGGACTCCTTGGACTTGAGATAGATCAATTACAATCCGAACTTCCCATTTCGAATCTCCACTCTGAATTCTTCACTCCAAATTTTCATCTCCACTCTGAATCTTCAATCTGAGTCTTCCTCAGTCTGAGTAACTCAATACGGTGATAGCTAGTACTGATTCCCCATTCTGAATCTCCACTCTGAATTCTCCACTCTGAATTCTTCTCCACTCTGAATTCTCCACTCAGAATTCTACACTCCGAATTCTTCTCCGCTCCGAATTCTCCACTCCAAATATTCTATTTGAGAAACTCAATACGATGTCGTCCAATATCAAATTCTCATTTCAATTGAAACCACAATGAAACTCAGTCGGCCAAGATCTTCTTCCTCTCTCTAGATTATCAGAGCTTCTCTCTCCACTTCATCATCACCACACTTACTTAGCACCCTGATCTATTTTTATAGGTGCTCCAATGTGTGCTTAGGCGGGATACCAAAATATTTTCCCGCTCACATAAATTCACCCAAATCATAATTTCTCCTGAAATCTCTGAGTAATTAAGACATTGTCAATGCTTCTAAAATCTTCTCGAATCTTCTTCCACTTCTCTTAATTTACAACATTGGCCTTTTCCGGATCTGACCTTCTGGCTTCTCGGTATCACATTCTCAGATCTACCCTTCTTGAGTCTTCAGCATCACTTTCTCTGATCCATCCTTCTTGAGTCTTCGGAATGACACTTCATCTCTTCTTCAGATGGATTTTCGTTACGACTTCACAATTTTCGGCATGACTCTGCAATTCTGGGTACAAACTTCTGGTTCAAGAAGTTGACTCCGAACTTCTTCACTCCAAACTTCTAACTCATCAAGTCAACTACGAACTTCCCACTACGAACTTCTGACTCAGGAAGATGACACAAAACATCTCACTATTAACTTCTTCTTCAGCAAGTCGACTCCGAACATCCCGCTACGAACTTCTGGCTCAGGAAGTCGACTATGAAATTATCCCTATGAACATATTCTTCAGCAAGTCAACTCTGAACTTCCCACTACAAAATTATGACTCAGGAAGTCAACTCTGAACTTCTCGCTATGAACATCTTCGATTCTCAGAATGACTCTTCCTAATTCTCGGAACCGCTCTTCCAGATTCTTGGAACGGTTTTGGTTCCTGGTATCACTTCTTCAATTCTCGGAATCACTTCTTCAATTCTCAGAGTAACTTCTCCACCAATATTTTTCTTGTATCATGAGTACCTAAATATACTCATAATCTTAGAGATATAAAACAGCAAAGCATCATCAAAATTAGTGCCTTCACATCTCCTATCATCCAGCTTTTGAGAATTTGCAATTTCCTGGTTCTGATCTTCTCAAATTCAAGACTCCAAATTTCAGTATCTGAATTCTTCGAACACCAGGTTCCGAATGGTCAATATTCTTTCTTCCGAATCATTAAAATTCCAGCATCCAAATTCTTAGAAATTCAAGTTGTCTTTCCTTTATAAAAACTTCCTCAAGATCAACAAAATACAATCCATGCAAACCATCTCTTCCTTCAGCTTGGTCCTAACATAGACTGATGATGTTACATAACTTTTTATATTGGCATGGTTATAAGTAATTAAATTCCTGAAGGAATGATCAATTTATTAGTCTTGATGAAACTATATACAAATGTGAAACTAAAATTACATTGGAAAAGGTTAAAAAAATACAATACATAATAAAAACTAAACACTGCTTCCACATGAACTCAATAAAGGTTTTTATGATTATCACCTGTTGAAAGTAAAAAATGAAAGTTGTGAGATCAAACTCTCAGTAAGGGTTAAAAATAGAGGAATCATGATTCAAGGATTGATTAATTGTAAACAATTTTTCATAATCAAAATGGCATGGTAAATAAATAAAAAACGCATGCCATCAACAAACTGGGAATAAAACTGCATCCATAGATTTTGTCATAGTGAAAACCTCATGGATAATAATATTTGATAATGAATAAAAATAATTTTTATTAATTGGACGTTATGTATCTGGAACATGAAACCATAATACCGCTAAAACGGTTTAGTTCTATTGGTAGAAACCCGTCTGATTTTGAGAAACAAACTCGAAGGGTTTGTCGCGAAATTGATTTGTCTTTTGAGACCTACCAACGCATGGAGGGGCTATAGTGGGCCCCACCTACCTATTCATGTCCAAATCCTTCTTTATACATTGATTCAATACAATAGAAATATTCCTTTTCAGTATTCGTATAGATTAGAGTTTACAGATTAATCAATATTTACATAATTTAAATAACATTCCAAATAAACACCATATGTAAAATGGTATACGGTTTGGACAACAGACAAATACAAGATATGATATTATGGATATTTAATATAAATATAATTTTCAAATGAAATTTTATCTCAAATGATCAGTAGTTACACAACATAAGGTTTATTAGGTGCACAATACAAAGTTAGTCACAACAAAATAGTAGTTGAGATAAATTCTCTGACTACAATTTAATCGGTCGAATCATATGACCAGAACTTAGTAACCCTAAAATGAATCATTTAATAACAAGATTATAATGAGTTTCATGTTATTATATATCAAATGGCAGTACACATATACCACATACAAGAAATAAGTAGCAAACAATGAAAATCCCACAAAAATGAATGTGAGATGAGAAACCCCTTACAGACATATCGGCATGGTAACAAGTATTATTGCGAAGGCTTAATGAGAGGTAAAGAGGTATTAAATTATTTATATGTCACAAGGGTATTAGGGGGGAGGTGAAAAAACATACCCCATAATTAGGAATTAAAAATAAAAGGACACAACATATGGGAGATTCTTGAACAAAAGTGAGAGAGAGGATCCCTGACCATATGCTTGAATGTGTTCATGAATTGTTATTGAAGACCAGAATAGAAAAATTAGGTTTATTATCTAATAATTGCAGAAACCCTTATATTATAAATGATTTATTTAACCCTTTTAAGTTCATTAAATGCATTTTTGATTAGTTATAAGGTTCAATTACAATGTTCGGGCTCGTTTGATTACTTGATTTTAAAAAGATCGGTTCACTTATATTAACGTTCGGATAAATATGAAATATGGAAGTGGTTGTATAGAAATAAAGTTATAATCTATTACTTAACATCCATTACATTTCATGGTTTTAAATTTAATTTGGTTACTTATAGTGAGGTCGAATTATTATACATATAACCTTAGTGGAAACCATATTGGTTAGTCAGTGGGTTTGATTACAATGAACATGTTTTTCATTATAACATAATACCATTTGTAAAAAATGGATTGAAGAGCTAAAAATAGGATAAATTACATATATAATAATCTGGATCAACCATAATAGAATAGGTTTCATGACCAGAATTAATGATTGTAATAAAAATTGATAAATCGTTGTCCTTGAATGTGCAAAATTTGCACATCTCAAACAGTGCATTCATTTCATTAAAATAAAGGGTGGAGAAGAGGAGAGAAGATAATAAAATATCCAATTAGCATAAAATCATTCTGATACATGTATTTAATAGATTTATCACACTATTTTGGTGAAGGTAGGTGAGGAAAGAAATAAAAAAGAAAAGAACATAAAAGAAATGAAGGAATTGGAAAGAGGAATTTACCTCATGAGACATCCTCCTTTGAGAACCACTTAAGGGGAGAGGTTTGGGTATTTTGAAGAGGCTATGATCTTTTGGACATGGGGGAGGATCTTGGGGACTAATTTGGGCAGAATATTGGCAGGGCACAAGGCTTGAGTGGAGTGAAGAGAAGAGGTAGTGAAAAGGGGTGAGGGGTTTATAGTGGAGGAGAGAGGAGTTTTCTTAATATAATTTCCTTTAATTAATTATTTCCTCTAAAGACAACCAATAGTGAGTATTCAATGACCAAGAATGGTAATATATTCATGTGACATCGATCTAATTGGGATTATATCAGTAGATCATTATCAATGACTCAATAAATTCTTTCTTAGCATTTATCATAAATTATAGCATTTCACTATTCATAAAAAATTCATGTATTTCAGAAAAATACCAAAAGATAACCCTAACCATTTTTCAATGAGCCAAATCCAAAATTGAATCCCATTTTTAAAAAATTATTTACTAAATATGATTAATTAAATATTTAAATAAAATCATTTTTTAATCGAGAAATATAAACACTAAAAATATTCATCTTCATTTTTAAGGTTCCTGAGTTCACTTATACACTCATGGGGATAGATACCATTCATAAAAGTCAAATTACTATTCATAAGGGTACATTACTATTCATAAGGGTATTTTACTATTCATAAATGTATGTTACTATTCACCAAACAATAAGATAATTCTACATGACTCTAAATATCATCTTAAACACAACCGTGTGTGTCAAATTTTTTAAATTCAAATCGTAGAGTTGAAAAATTTAAGTTTAATGGATGGGTTATGGATATCTCTAATATGTAACCCTGTTTTTTTCCATATAGGCTCAGTGATTCATGAAATATAGTCTATATCTAGAATGTATTTCAGAGAAACATACCATGAAGTTTTTGGTGTGCTACATTATCTCTCATCTTGAAATTTCATCCTTGAAATTTTATGTATGAATCCCACCAAAAAGATGTGGGTGGCTCTTTTTCATGAAATCATCTAATTCCCATGTCGCTTCCTCCATATTCTAGTTCCTCTAAAGGACCTTTACTAGAAGAGTTATCCGGTTTCTCAAAACATACCCCCTTGTGTCAAGAATCCCAATAGGATTTTCACTGTATGAGAAATTAGGTTCCAGTTCAATTTCTTCATAGGTGACTACATGCGTTGGGTCTGGCATGTATTTTTTAAACAATGACACATTGAACACATCAGGGTCTTTGGAGAGATTTGGAAGAATTTCTAAATGGTAAGCTACTACTCTGATTCTTTCCAGAATTTCAAATGGTCTGATATACCTGCGGCTCAGTATCCCTTTCTTACCGAAACCTAAGACACCCTTTTATGGAGATACATTCAAAAAGGCATGATCCCCCACTCGGAATTCCAAATCCTTTATCTGATTGTCAGTATAACTCTTCAACCTACTTTGCTATACTTTAATATTGGCTTGGATTGTATTCACCTTTGTCTTGGTCTCTTCAATAAGTTCGAGGCCTATAAGTTTCCTCTCACTAACTTCACCCCAACAAGTTGGATTTCAGCATCTCATTCTATATAATGCTTCATTTGGAGCCATTTGAATAGTATAATGTAAACTATTGTTATAGGAAAATTCCACCAAAGGCTAGTATTGATCCCACATACCTTGGACGTCAAGAGAGCATGACCTCAGCTCATCTTTTAGAGTTTGAATAGTCCTTTCATATTTTCCATCAGTTTGGGGGTGATAAGTACTACTCACATGAAGTTCAGTATTCAAAGCCTTCAGGAGACTTTTCGAGAATTTTGATGTAAACCATGGATATCTATTAGTCACAATCGATATAGTTGCACCATGAAGTCTTACAACTTCATTAACATAAAGTTTTTCCAAGAACTCAAGTGGAAAATACTCTCTTATAGGAAGGAAATGTGCATATTTTGTGATTCGATGAACAATTACTCATATTGCATCTTTCCTTCTAGGTTTCCTTGGTAGTTTGGTCAAAGAATCCATCGTAATTTTATCCTACTTCCACATAAAAATAGGTAGAGGATTCATCACTCATTTGGGATGTTGTCCCTCTGATTTTACTTGTTTACAATCTAGACACCTTGACCCGTATTCAGCAATTTCCCACTTCATATTATCCCACCAAAAATATTCCTTCAGATCACTATACATCTTGGTGCTACGCAGATGTATTGAGAAATTTGAGCTATGAGCATCATCAAATAGTTAAATTTTTAGCTCAGGTATTTATGGAATGCATAACCTCTTCCAAAATTTCAAAACTCATTCTTCATACACGAAGTCAGCCAGTCTCCCATCCTTGACAACATTAATTTTCATGTGAAAATTCTCATCATCAGATTGAGAGTTTTTTATCTTCTCTAATAAATATGGTTTAGCAATCATTTGAAAGAAGAAAGTTGTATCCCTTTCCTTAAAAATTCCTATATCCATCTTTAGTGGATCCAAAAATATATCATCTCTCTCAATCCTCATTTTAGTCAGATGTCCACGATCATTCTGGTTTAATGCATCTTCCACCTTATTCATATTTCCCATGTTGTAGTGTATTTAACAATCATACTAATTGTATAAATCAATCCATATCCTTTTCCTCTTTTTGAGGTCATTTTTTTTGTGAAAATTTATTTCAAACTATTGTGGTCTATATAAATCTCACATCTCTCTCCGTAGAGATAATGCCTCTATATTTTCAGAGCAAAGATTATAGCTGCTAACTCAAGATCATGAGTTGGATAGTTTTTATCATGGGACTTTAACTGCCTTGATGTATACCCAATAACTTTTTCATTTTTCATAATGATGAAACTATGTTTATTCTTTGATGCGTCACTGTATATTACAAATCCTCCACTTCCTGATGGAAGAGTCAAAATTGGAGATTTGACAAATATTCTTTTCAATTATTAAAATAATTCTGTACATTCTTTTGTCCAGAAAAACCTAAATCCTTTACGTGTGATTTTGGTTAGTGGGTTAGCCAGTCGGGAAAATTTCTATATGAAACGACGATAGTAAACTGCTGAGCCAATAAAACTGCATACCTCGGTTATGTTTGTTGGAGTGTTCCATTAATGTATTTACTTTGTTTTTACAGGGTAAACTAGGATTCCACTTTTATTGGAAACATGGCCTTGAAAATATACTGATTGAAGATAGAATTCACACTTGAAAAACAACCCATGTAATTTAATTTTTTAAGAGTTCACAGAATAATCCGTAATTGATTCTCATGGTCTTCATATCTTTTTGAGTATATGAGGATTTTATCAATGGATACCACAAATAAGTTATCTAGATATTCCTTGAAAACTCTATTTATTAAATCCCTTAAAATTGAGGGTGAATTTGTCAGTCCAAAAGGCATCACAGTAAACTCATAATTCCCATACTTGATTTGAAATGCAGTCCTAGGAATATCATCCTTCCCCACACAGAACTGATGAAACCTGGATCAAAGTTCAATCTTCATAAAGTATTGAGCTCCATGAATTTGATCAAATAAATTATCAATCCGAGGTAGAGGATACATATTGTTTTTGGTAATATCATTTATTTCCCTGTAATCAATGAAAAGCCTCATGGATCAAACTTTCTTCTTGACAAAGAGGTCAGGGGCTTCCCATAGAGAAACAATAGATCTAATAAATACTTATTCACTAAAATACTCTAGTTGATCTTTAGCTCTACTAATTCCAAATTGGCCATTTTATAGGTAGTCTTTGATATAGGGCTTTCATTAGGAATTAAATCAATAGTGAACTCAACTTCCTCCTCTGGAGGATGCCCAGGTAAATCCTCTAGAAATACATCAATTTACTCTTTCACTATGTGCACATCATCAATTTTAATATTTCTTTCCTCGCCCAAAGATATTGGTTTATCTTCCTCTCCAAGTATTTCATTTAGTAGAGATACTAGGAGTGGATCTAGATAAGAATCAGGTGGAAAAGTTTCTACCCTAAAGACATTGGATTCTAAACCAATTTAAAAAAATTATCTACCTTCTTCTTAAAATAAATTTTTGCATCCAAATTTGACGTCCAATCCATACCGAGAATTATATTAAATTCAGTCATTGGTATGATGAAAAGGTTTGCAACTAAACCACTTTATGGTTTCTGGAGGGAGACGAGTCAACATGCCTTTGTTGCAATGATGCATCCCCCGAGAGTTTTAACTGACAAGTCCTTTACTACATCAAATTAGAAATATCTAATTTTGTTGGAAAACTATGAAGATGCGATGATCGGGAATAAAATAAAGTGTTCTCTATGTTTGAGGAAATAATTAAAGTACCTTCCACCACATCATTAGGAACTTCAACCTCCTCGGTTGTAATCACATAATCTCTCCCTTTCTCTGTTGGCCTATTCTGAGTCAAGTTTCCTTGGAGATTAGGACACTCATTTTCATAGTGTACCATATCTCTACAATTGTATCATTTAATATCATTGAATTGTTTCTTCCCCTTTCATTCATCAAATAGATGACCCTTTTATCTGCAGTTATAGCAGACTCCCATGCCTTTCAAGAATTTTCCGAGATGATTCTTTCCACATTTCTCACATAATGGGAATATCATAGTTTCCTTGCTCTTCTTTGGTGATTCTTCTTTTCCTTTGTTGTCAGAGTACTTCTTCTTATTTTGGTGTCTTTTGAAAATATTTGATCTAGCAAATTATTTCTCTATTTTAATGGCACTTTATACAATTCCATCATATGATGAAAATGTTTGAGAAGACAGTGCCCTACGAAGACATGGATTAAGACCTTCAAAGAAATGATCAATCTTGTCTACCGAGTCACGTATGTAATCTATGGAATACCTGGCTAGCCTTGTGAAGGTAGCATTATACTTTGTAACACAGTCTTCTTGCCTTTTGTTTAAGCCATGGAATTTCCTCTTTATTTCAGTTCGTTGCTCAAGAAGGAAATATTTTTTGAAGAATATTTCTTTAAAAGTACTCCATTCTATATCTTCTATTTCTTCTTCCACCATGATATTCTGAATCAAGGACCACTATTGATCAGAATATCCCTTGAAACAATATACTACTAGTACTACTTTTTCATTTTCATTGCATCTTAATTCCATGAATATCATTTTAAGGGATTTGATCTATTGCTCAGCTACCACTGGATTAGCAGTCCCATTGAATGATGGGGGATTATTCCACATGAAACGATCCAACACATGTGTGGAATAGTTATTCTTTACAACTTGAGTAAGTTTTCCCAATATGGTCTTGATGTGATCTCCTCCAACATTGACTGTGTTCACTTCTTTATTGGAGAGATGCCGACATTGAACATGAGTATTGATTCCCATTCTTCTATTAGATGGCATTTATAAATAATGACACACAATAGATTAAGGTATGAATCATAATGTATAATCCTAACTTAACAAAAGACATATAATAAATTAAGATTCATTGCATGGATAATCCCATAATCAGAATAATGGTTTCTTTGTTGAATAATTTACATTTCAATCCTTCATAGTGGATTGTGAAGGAAATATTAATTATCACATGAATATCCCCTGGGAGTGTCGTAACCAAGAGTGCATCATGGCCCATTTTTTTGTACCAGTTCCCATTCAAGTATAGCTCAAAGCGGTGTTTTTGAGTTTAACCCATAGATACATATGTACCAAAGCCGCCTCTTCTTGCTCGTATCCAGACAGGGAAGCGTTTATTTAAAGATCCATATAATCAATTCCTTTCCAAAATACTAGGACATTATTGTATTTTTATCCTCAAAGGCTTATCATAGGTACTCTTCCATAATATAGATTTCCTGAATCTAGCTTGCAAGTTTTCTACTAAACTTCTTCTGATACTAACTATAATGCCCCGACCCCTATAAACTGGAGCTGGGGCATTCCTTGTTATATTGGAACTATTAAAAGGAAATAAAATCACAAAGGAATGATTAGTTTAGTAGTCTTGTAGAAAATAGATACATATGTGAAACTAAAATTACATTGGAAAAAGATACAAAATACAATAAATAATAAAAACATAAAACTGCACCCACAGGAACTCAATAAATGTTCTCTTCTTCATCACCTATTGAAAGTAAAAAATGAAAGGGGTGAGATCAAATGATCATTTAGGGTTACAAATAGTGTAAGTATGAATCAATGATAGTAGAATTGTAAACAATTTGTCATAATCAAAATGGCATGGTGAATAAATGAAAAACTCACGCCATTAACAAACTGAGAATAAAACTACATCCATAGATTTTTTTCACAGTGAAAACCTCATGGATGATAATATCTGATAATGAATAAAGAGTATTTTTATTAATTTTACATCATGTATGTACTTCATGAAACCATAATATCATTGAAACGGTTTAGTTCTATGGGTAGAAACCGTCTGATATTTGGAAACAAGCTCGAAGGGTTTGTCGCCAAACTGATTTGTCTCATTAGACCTACCAATGCTTCGAGGGGATATAGCAGGCCCCACCCAACACTACATGAACAAATCATTTGGTATAACTGGATTCAATACAATAGAAATAAACCTTTTCAATATCTGTACAGATTATAGTATACGGATTCATCAATATTTCCATAATTAAAATAACTTTCCGAATAAACACCATTTGTAAAATGGTATACGGTTTAGACAACGAACAAATCCATGATATGAGATTATGGTTACTTAATATAAATATAATTTTTGAATGAAAATTTATCTGAAATGGTCAGTAGGTACATCACATAAGGATTATTACGTGCACAATACAAAGTTAGTCACAACATAATAGTAGTTGAGACAAAGTCTCTTACCATAATGTAATTGGTCGAATCATATGTCCAAAAATTAATAACATTAAAATGAATCATTGAATAACTTGAATATAAAGAGAATAATGATATTATATATCGAGTGGCAGTACACATATACCACATACATGAAAACAGTGGAAAACAATGAAAATTTCATAGAAATGAATGTGAGATGAGAAACCCCTTACAAACATTTCTGCATGGTAACGAGTGTTATTAAGAGGGCTTAATTAGAGGTAAAGGGGTATTCCATTATTTATTTGTCACAAGGGAAGTATGGGGGAGGTGAGAAAACATACCCCATCATTATTAATTAAAAATAAAAGGACTCAATATAGGGGATATTCTTGAACAAAAGTGAGAGAGAGGATACCTTACCTTATGCTTGAAGGTGTTCTTGACATGTTATTAAAGACCTGAATAAAAATATTAGGTTTGTTAATTCATAATTCCATAACCTATTCTATATGTAAATGATTTATTATAATCATTTTTAGTTCATTAAATGCCTTTTTGATTAGTTATAAGGTTCAATTCCAATGTTCGGGCTCGTTTGATTACATGGTTTTAAAAGATTGGTTCACTTTTATTAAAGTTTGGATAAATATGAATGATTGAAGTGGTTGTATAGAAATGAAGTTATAAGATAGTAGTTAAAATATAGGATATTACATGGTTTTAATTTTAATTTGGTTACCTAGAGTGAGGTTGAATTATTATACATATACCCTTAGTGACAACCATTTTGGTTAATCAGTGGGTTTTATTAAAATGAACATGTTTTACTTTATAACATAATACCATTTTCACAAAAGGAGTACAGAACTAAAAATATGATATATGATATATATAATAATCTAGTTCAACCATAACACAAATGATTTCATGAAATGAATTAAATATTATACTAATAATTGATAAACTGTTGTCCTTGAATGTGCTAAATTAGAAAATCTCAAACGATGCTTTCATTTCCTTCAAATAAAAGATGGGGGAAAGGAGAGAAGATAATGAAATATAAAATTATCATTAAAACCTTATAGTACATGTATGTTACTGGAGTTATCATAGTATTTGTGTTGAGAGATGTGAGTAAAGAAACAAAGTGAAAATAACTTAAAAGAAATGAGGGAATTGGAAAAAGTAATTTACCTCTTGAGACTTCCTCCTTTGGGAACCTCTTAAGGGGAGTGTTTTTGGAATTTTGAAGAGGATATGAGCTTTTGGACGTGGGGGATGATCTTGGGGGGTACTTTGGGATGAATATTGTCCATGCACAAGGCTTGAGAGGTGTGAAGAGTAGAGGGAGTGACGGGGGGGGGGGGTTATAGTGGAGGAGAGAGGAGTTTTGTTAATATAAAATTCATTATTTTATTATTCCCCCTCAAGACATTCAGTATGGAGTATTCCATGACCAAGAACAGGAATATATTCATGTGACTTCAAACTAATTGGGATTACATCAGCAGATCATCATTAATGACTCAATCAATTTCTTATTTATAATTTATCGTAAATTATCACATTTTACTATTCATAAAAAATTAATGTATTTTATAAAAATACCAAAAATTAACCCTAACCATTTTTCGATGTGTAGAATCCAAAAATAAATTCAATTTAAAAAAAATAATATCCTAAATATGATTAATTAAATATTTAATTAAAATCAGTATTTAATAGAAAAATATAAACAATTAAATATTCATCATTATTTTTAATGTGCCTGAGTTCACTTATACACTCAAGGGTATGGATACCCTTAATAAAAGTAATATTACTCTTCATAAGGGTATGTTACTATGCATACGGGTAGGTTACTATTCATAAAGGTAAGTTACCGTTCATTGAAAATTTAGTTAATTCTATAAGACTCTAAATATCAGCTTGAACACAACCGTGAATGTCAGATTTTTAAAATTCAAATCACAGTGTTGGAAAATTTTAGTTTAATGGTTGGGTTATGGATATCTCCTATAAGTAACCAGGTTTTGTTCAATATAGTCTCAGTGATTATTGAAATATAGGCTATAACTAGAATGTATTTAAGAGAAACATACCATGAAGTTTTCGTGGTGATACATGTGCTAGATACATGACATCCAATTAATAAGTATTATCTTTTTTAATTTTCAATAATTATTATCCACGAAGCTTTCACTATGAAAAAATATATAGATTTAGTTTCATTATTAGTTTATTAATGTTGTGTGTTTTTCATTTATTCACCATCCCATATTGATTATGTCAAATTGATTACAATTTAGTTATTATTGATTCATGCTTCTACTATTTGTAACCCTTACTGAGTATTTGAGCTCACCCCTTTTAATGTTTACTTTCAATAGTTGATGAAGAGGAGAACATTTATTGAGTTTTTTTGGATGTTTTTTTTGGTTTTTGTTATGCAGTGTATTTGGTAACGTTTTTGAATGTAATTTGAGCCACGACTATGTATCTAGATTCTTTAAGACTACTAAACCGATCAATTCTTTTAGATTTTCATTCATTCTAACCATGCCAATATAACAAGTAATGAAATTTCTCCAGTCTAGAGGGGTCGGGGTGTTACATTTTGTATTAGAGGATGTTTAGTAGAAAACTTTGAAACTACAGTAGGAAATGTAGAGTAGGGAACAAAGCCATAAGGTAGTATATGAAAATAAACGTACAATAACATCCTGGTATTTTGGTAAGGAATAGATTATGTGAATATTTCTAGAAAATACATCATTGTTTGGATATGAGTAGGTGGAGGTGGCTCTGGTAGAGATGTAACTAGGAGTGAAATCTCCAACATGGAGTTTCGGGCTTGACCTATGGTATCCTAGTACACGACAATGGGCCTTCCCGCACTCTTGGTTATGTCACTCCTGGGGATATTATTAGGAGAATTCATATTATATTTAAAATCCATTATCAAGGATTGAAATGTATATTATTACTCAAAGAAATCATTTTTTGATTATGGGATTAGCCATGTGTAGGATCTCAATTTATGCTAAGTATTTTGTTATGTTAAGATTATATATTTTGATTCATACCCTAATCTAGTGTGTCCCTTTATTTAGAAAAGATGTCTAATGGAAGAAGGGGTATCAATAATCATGGGAAATGTAGGGATCTCCCCACTAATCATGTCAATATAGCCATTTTTGGAGTATATCATATCATGACCATATTGGGACAACATACTCTGGTTGTAATGAATAACCATTCCAAACCTGTGTTGGATCCTTTCATGCTGCAGTAGTCCCCATCATTCAGCAGGACTAAAAATCCATTGGTTGTTGAGCAATGGATCAAGTCAATTGAAAAGATATTCCTGACATTCAGATTCAATGAAAATGAAAATCTAGTACTAGGAGTATATTGTCTCAAGGGAAACACTGATCAATGGTTGTCTTTGATTTAGAATACCACCGAGGAAGAAGAAATCGATGATATGGAATGGAGGAATATAATTTAAATATTCTTCAAAAAATATTTCCCTCGTGAGCAACAAACAAAAATGAAGATGAAATTCTTTTGCATAAATCAAATGGATGAATATAGTATTGTAGAGTATGAGGATACCATCACAAGGCTAACCAGGTATGCCGTAGATTAAATATGTGACTCAGCTAACAAGATTGCTAATTTTTTGATGGTCTTAAGCCAAGTCTTCGAAGGGCATGGGATTCTCAAACATTTTCATGATACGATGAAATTTTATCGAGTCCCATAAAAACAGAGACTGAATTTTCTAGATCAAATTTGTTCAAGGGAAACTAAGATAAAAATCAGTACTCTGGTAACGAAGGGGAAGGTGAAGAACTAAAAAAGAATAAGGGAATGAAGAAATTCCTATTATTTAAGAACTATGGAAAGAATCATCTCGGTAAATGCTTGAGAGGCATGGGAGTCTACTATAAGTGTGGAGAAAAAGGTCATTTAGCTAATGAATGGAAGGGGAAGAAACTATTTTATGTTGTTCAATGATACAATTGTAGAGAGATGGTACACTAGGCAAATGAGTGTCCTATGATCCAAGGAAACATTCCTCAGAAAAGTCCAAGAAAGAAAGGGAGAGCATATGCGATTACAACCACGAAAGAAGAAGTTCTTAATGATGTGGTGGAAAGTACTAAAATTGTTTCCTCAAACTTATCCAAAACATTATTTTATTCTGGATAATCGCAATCATTTATATCTTCCTAGTTTACCAATTAAATTAGACATTTCCAAATTTGATTTAATAAATGAGTTATCAATGAAAACTGTGAGGGGTTGCATCACTGAAACAAAGGCATGTCGACTAGTCCCTCTCCTGATACATAAACATTTTTTAGTTACTAATCTTATCATCCTACCAATGACTGAATTTTATAAAATTCTCGGTATAAATTGGCTATCAAACTATGATGCAAATATTTATTGATTGAAAAAGGTATTTAAATTTCTTGAAAATAGTGTAGAATACTGTATCTTTAGAGCAGAAACCTCACCACCTGATTCTTATATAGATCCACCCCCAGTAGCTCTACTGAATGCAATAATTGGAGAGGAAGATAAAACAATATCTATTGGTGATGAAAGATATCTTCATATTGAAGATGTGCATATAGTGCAAGAATACATAGATGTATTTCCATAGTATTTACCTGGACATCCACCAGAGGAGGAAATTGTGTTTTATATTAACATAATTCATTTTTCAAGACTTATAAAAAAGACCCCATATAGAATTTCCACTGTGTATTTAGTAAAGCTAATGAGACAACAAGGGGATTTGAGTGAAAAAGGATTTATTCGACCTAGTATTTCTCTAGGGGGTGCCCCAGTCTTGTTTGCCATAAAGAAAGATGGATCCATGAGGCTATGAATTGATTACCCAAAAATCAATGAAATTACAATAATGATTAAGTATCATCTCATCAGATTGATGATTTATTTGATCAACTGCATGGAGCTCAGTACTTTTTGAAGATTGTCCTTCATTGTAGATAACATTAGCTGTGTGTGAGGAAGTAAGATATTCTTAAGATAGCATTTCAAACAAGGTATGTGCATTACACATTCATATTGATGCCTTTTAAACTAACTAATACACCCTCTGTTTTCATAGATTAAATGAATATAGTTTTCAAGGAATATCTTGATAATTTTTTTGTGGTATTCATTGATGATATCATGGTATACTCGAAAAGAAATGAAGACCATGAGTATCATTTGAGGATTATTTTGAAAACACTTAGATAAAATGAATTATATGAGATGTTTAGCAAGTGTGAATTTGGGCTTCATGCAGTTTTTTTTCTAGGCCATATTGTCTCTAATGATGGAATCTTATTTGATCCTTCAATGGCCAAGTCAATCCAAGAATGGCCTACACCAACAAACATAACCAAGGTACACCGTTTTATTGTCTTAGCGGTTTACTATTGATGTTTCATTCAGATTTTTTCCCGATTGGCTAACCTGCTAACCAAGATCACATGTAAATGCGTTTTTTTTGTCTGGACAAAAGTATGTACATAATGATATGGTGAATTTAAATGAAGACTGGCCAATGCTCCAATTTTGTCTATACCAAATGGAAATGATGGATTTATAATATACAACGATTCATCAAAGAATTGTATGGGTTGCATCCTTATGCAAAATGAAAATGGTATTGCTTATGCATCAAGATAGTTGAAGGCTCATGAGAAAATTATCCAACTCTTGATATTGAGTTAGAATCCATAATATTTTCACAAAAAATATGGAGAAATTATCTCTATCGAGAAATTTGTGATATTTATACAGACTACAAGAGTTTGAAATACATTTTCACACAAAAAGAACTATAAATGACAAAAATGAGATGGCTCGAGTTACTCAAATATTAAGATTATTCAATACACTAATACCCAGGAAAGGCAAATAAGGTGGCGGCTAACTTATGTAAGAATGATCATGGACTGTTGATCCAAATGTGGATTTAAAGAGATATTATATTCATGGATCTACTGAATATGGATATGAGAATTGTTAAGGAAGGTGGAACATCGTTACACTTTGAAATTATTGTTGAACCACAATTATTTGAGAAGACAAAAATCTCTCAATCTTATAATGAGAATCTGCATAGGAAAAATAATGATTTCAAGGATGGAAGATTAGCGGACTTTTTTTGGAAGAAAGAGTTCAGAAATTTGGGAAGAGGTAATGTGTCCCATCATTACCTGAGCTAAAAATGGAAACTATTAGATGATGCAGATAGCTCAAATTTTTCTATACAACTGGATAGTGAAAAGATGTATAGAGATCTGAAGGAATATTTTTGGTGGTATAATATGATGTGTTAAATTTATGGCTATGTGTCAAGGTGTCTAATTTTTCAAAAAGTGAAGGCAGTGAGACAACATCCTAGAAGAGTGATTCAACCTCTACATACTCCTATGTGGATGTGGGATAATATTATGATAGATTTTGTCATTAGAATACCGAGGACACATATAAGGAATGATGAAATATGGGTAATTATTGATCATCTCACAAAATTACTAAATTCCCATCCTATAAAAGAGGATTTACCACTTGAGTGCCTAGAATGACTTTATATTAATAAAGTTCTCATACTTCATGGAGAACCTCTATCAATTGTGTTTAGTCGAGTTTCCTAGTTTACATAAAAATTATAGAAAATTCTCTAGAATTCATTGAATACTGAGCATCATATGAGTACTACTTATCACACCCAAACCAATGCCTAGTCTGAAATGACTATTCAAACTCTGGAAGACATGGTGATATCATGCTCTCTTGACATCCAAGGTATATGGGATAAATACTTTCCATTGGTGGAATTTTCCTACAAAAATAGTTTTTATTCTAGTATTCATATTTCAAAATATAAAGCATTATATGGAAAGTGTTGTTCAACTCCAACTTATTGTGATGAAGTGGGTGAGAGGAAACTTATAGGACTAGAACTTATTGAAGAGACCCCAATAAAGGAGATGACAATCCAAGCCCATATTAAATCAGCCCAATTTCGGCAGAAGAGTTTTGTTGAAAACTGGAGAAAGGATTTGGAATTCCAAGTGTGAGATCATGTCTTTATGAAACTATCTCCATGGAAGGGTTTCTTAAGGTTCGATAAGAAAGGGAAATTGAGCCCCAAGTACATCAGACCATTTGAAATTCTAGAAATAATTATATCTATAGCCTATCATTTAGAAAAGCCTCCAAGTATCTCCAAATTTAATGGTTTGTTCTACGTGTCATTGTCGAAGAAACACATGTGATATGCAAAGCATGTAATCACCAATGAAGAAATAGAACTGGAATAATATTTTTCATACTGTGAAGAGCCTATCGGGATCCTTGGAATAAGGGAACAAGTAACTCCCCAAACCTAGTTACCTAGAGTTAGTGAATTATTATGTTTTATTGGTATTATCACAAAAGATCTTGTCTCGAAATACTAATTAGTTTAGTATCCTTGGAAGTACTAGATACATTCATAATGTTTACATTACAAAATTAAATGGAAAACTACAACAACATTGTTTCCATAGAAAACACTGAGATCCCATAGACTATCCCTGCAGGTCAGTGATTATATACTTCTTCACATCATGGGAAAAATAAAACATAGAAAGGGGTGAGTTCAGATGCTCAGTAAGGATAAAAATATAGTGGAAGAATTTATAAATGAGCATAAACATTTATGGCAATGTATAAAACTTAAAAAATCCTTTTAAATATAAACATCATCATAATATGGAACATATAAATCAAAATAATTCCATTTACTTACTCACATGGATATTCAACTAGTCAAATAATCACATTCAATATCAATAGCTGCTTTCATAATGATTGAATGCATAATTCCAGACTTTCATAACAACAGAGTCAAGGCCTTGTGCAAAGACTACAAATATGATTTTGTAAAGGCCTCGTGCCAAGACACTAGTTTATCTCATGAGACCTACATATGCATCAAGGAGCTATAGCGGGCTCCACCCATCACTTACTATGACCAACACAGTCCTCATATGAAATGGTTTAAACATAACATATACATTTGTATTAAAACTAACATAAGAAATGACTATAATTTATCTATAAACCATGAATGGTATAAAAATAACACATCCACGGTCAAACATATCACAAAAACTTCAACACAATATAGAAGATTTGTATCATAATAAATCAACTTCAAACAAGTTTAAAATCATTCAAAGGATGTTGACACAGAAGAAAATGATTTGTAAAAATCTTTGAGAGAAATATCCCTCTTTCATGAAAACATTTAAAAGTCACACAATTTAGAAAGGAATACATTTAAAGACATTTATGAATCAAAGTGTCCCATACCACTTTGAATCTTATGAAAGGAATTAACATTTTAAAAATATAATGTCCGTATAAATGAATCCTTAAAAACCATTTTTGAAAACATGGAAATTAATGAGAATGATTTACAAGAATAAATATATAAAACATTTAAAATAACGTTTTAGTAAAAAACGTACCTTAAAATAATCCCTTAGAAAAATCGTTCATGAAACATGGACATGGATAATAATTATTTCCCAGTAGATACTTACATAAAAACAACCTCGGATAATAAAGAGATTGTAAAATTAACCCTTACCTTTAACTTTTCTTAAGTCGAGGGTGCATTTAACCTCTTGTATGAGAACCATAGTATGTTATTAAAATATGCTAGAACCATATTAATATTTATTATATCATACATGATTCATTTATTATTTTATACTACCCATTTAATAATGATTTTCATGTTAAATTAACATTTTGGGTAATAATAACTTTCTTTATCGTACATATTTTAACTTGTTGTTATTGATCGTATCATTTAGATAAGGATTTAAATAATTCCAGAATATAAACCATAATTTAAAAATAATACAGATTTATAATATAAATATTTATAATAGATAGATATATGATGTGAAAAACACCGTTTATGGCGATTGTAGGCCGTACTTAAGCATAAACGTTGTTTCTGTTTTCTTATAGTATTGAACAGAAGTAAGTAAAAAAGATATATGTAATTACATAAATAAATAAATATATAAATATATATATATATCTCCAGTATCATTATTATGTCATATATTACATACTTATTACTAATATATTTTTTTATAATCGTTGATGAATGGTGAACTTGGAAATGAATATCATCGCGTCGTGAAGATGGTAATCCGTACTTAAGCACAAGCTACAATATCATTTCCTTAATGGTGTGGAATTTGATGGTATATTAAATTTAAAGATATATTAGAATGTTATTTTCATTATTTATATACATATTACTCATCATTATATCCATCTAAATAATATAGTGTTGAATAAAAAATTACACCATGGCGTGGAGACGACAAGCCGTACATACGCACGCATGGTGAAATTATCATTCATAGGATGGATAAAATAATGAATATGGTTGTGCATAATTTATAATAACATAATAGTATATACACGGTACTGGAGTTATTATTTTTGTGTGGTAATAACAAAGAACGAGTAAGTGGAAGAAGAAAAGAACTTGACAGAAGGTGGTAAAATCATTACCTCTTCTTCGGGTACTTCCTTTTGATTTGATAAAATAGGATATTTAGTTTGGATTTATAGTAAAATAAGGCCTCTAGGATAAAGGGAGGATATTTGGGAGGATATTTAGGCAATAGGGCCAGATTTCTTTGGAGGTGTGAAATTAAGTGAAGGGGAAGTGCCATTTTATAAGAGAGGTGAGGGTCACTTAAGGAAAAGCACGAAATATTATTTTCTAATAAAATCATTTTCAGTTTCTAATGGCTCCAAAATGTATTATTTAAAGGCTAAGGTGGGATGGGTCGAAAAACTCCCAACAAATAGGTTTCAGATAGGTTCATGTCACCATATTAACCTTAATGTTTAGGTTTAACTCTTAGTTAAATAGTTTGACATTTACCATGTTTCTTTGTATTTTTATATTATATGGTTAAAAACATATTATAAAATGTCAATAAAACCCCAAGTGGTTCATTAATGACATATATAATAGTATTTATGATTTTTGGCTGAACCGTAGATTTTAATTAAATGAATACCAATTAATAATATAATATTTGTATTAAAAACACTTTTTATGTCAATTTTGAAACTATTTGGTATTTTGTTTTTCCTAAATTTATAAAAGCATTATTACTTTGAAAAAAATTCATTTAATCAATACTAATAAGTCATATCAACCTATAAAATTTGTGCAATTCATAAAAATTCTCAATTTACATTTATTTGTGCATTTATAATATCAATTATTTTAATATTTCATTAATAAGGTAATTACTACATCATCATTGTGTCATAAATAAATTAAATTATCTAATGTCTAAAAATTATAAATAAAACACCATTATATAGAAAATATAATTTTATATTTCTAATTAATATTTATAGTAGAATTTATCTTATGTTTATCCCTATATTAAAAATGGTTTAGTTATTAAACTTTGAATTTAACACTTTTAACTCTTCTTTGAATTAAATAATAATAAGTGTCCTAATCTAATCCAAGTGAACATAAAGGATCATATTTTATTCCTAAGGTTTTTTTGGTCTTATTAAACTTATCCAATAGAATTAGGACATGTGTTAGGGTAATAATAATATCATTTTTACATTTAATTACCCTATTTACTTTTAACCGTTGTAAAAAAAGTCAAAAGTTACTATTCATAAAAAATTATTTTTTTCTTATTGAGCCACATTTAACTTACTGATATCAACTGTGTCTCTCAGATTTTTGAAATTAAATTCATAGAAGCTATAAAATTATGTTTTATAGAAATTTGAAAATGCTCCTAGTAGGTGGGTAAAAGACGGTAAAATTTCAATAAATTTTTTATATATCTAAACATATTATAAAATGACTCCAATGAATTACATTTAACTTATATTGGTATAATTTATTTATTTTGACCTAAAATAATTTTATATGAATTAAAAAATTATTTATAAGAAAAGTCAATTTTAACCTATAACACAATGTTTATTACAATTCATCAAATATTGAATGCCTTGAGAAACAAACAAAAAATTCACCATAAGCTAATTTTGATATTCTGAATTCAAAAATGAAGTCTGTTTTACCAAATTCATAACATAGTAATTGTATTTATTAATTTCAAATTAATTCCCATGGTCAAAACAAAAAAGCGTGTTTTCTGGAAATAATAACTAGCAAAAGATTGACATTTGTTTATGTCCAATTTGAAAGTGAAATTACTTAGAATGACCATCATTGGATTTAATGGTAAAAATATAATCTATTTAAAATTACAAACCCTTAAAATTTATAATTTAACACTGTAAATTATTGTGATTAAAAAGGTAGTTTTCAATTAACATATTGTATTTTTCACTATCCACCCAAATATTAAAGTTATCAGAAGAACTCCAAAAATTTGTTGAAACTAATTTCTTATGTCCCAATTTTAAAGAAGAAATTTATTTTGAAAAATTAAATATATAAAAGTTTTAAATATTGGATTTAACAAGGGTTCACCATTAAAAGGCGATAAAAGTGCATTTTTTGGAAAAATATTTCTTTTGTCTGAAAAAAAACAAATTAGTTCTTATTTTATTTCAAAGAAACTAATACTATGTATTATAAAATTATAAGGATTATATAAAGTTAAAAATTCCATTAATACTATTTATAACCACTTTTGAATAGCTAGTTTGGTAAGTTATGGTGCCCTTGATCTCTGTGTTGCGTGTAGTTCCAGTTATTAAATTAATTTGATGAAATAAAATGCTAAGAAATCTTGGGATGTTACATTATTCCCTAATTCAATAAATTGTGTCCCCACAATTTGAAATTGTTCTTTAAAAATAAAAGGTTGAAAATAGAAAATAACTTTGTGGGAAAACCCACATCGGAAATTCGGTTAATAACATTTAGTCTTAATAAGAGGAAAAAAGAAATGAAAGGGTCACCACCAATTTATGATCTCTATTAGGAGATCATTTGTAGCAATTAGAGAAAAATTATTTGAGGAAAAATGTAAATATTTTTAGGGATTGATTGAGGTCATCGGTCACAAACAATTGTAGAATTGAGGGCCTCAAATCCATCAATCTATGGTGATTTAAAATATCATCAGTTCAACAAAACATAAGCTATTATGATAACACATTTTTAGTTTTAATATACCTTAACTAATATTTAAGAATTAATTTCTTTATATAATAAGAGAAGAAAAAAATATATACCTAACAAGTAGAGTTCCATCCTTTAACTAATTTCTACCACAAAATCATCTTTCGCTCTAAATGATAAATAGATCTTTAAAAAATATTCTATTTATCCTATTCTTATAGGGTTTCAAAAAATTAATTTATAATTCACCTATTAGACCCTTTTAAAAAAGAAACTACATTACATAATCCAGGGACTTCACGTAGTCCGGTGGTAGATGATAAACCCAAATCACACTTTGGTTGTGGGTTCGATTCCCACAGCTTTGTTCGTCACGACTGGTTTTCACATGTTCTGCGTGTAGTCCTTTTTATAAAAATCCAAAAATAACCTTAACAACAGTATCCAATTTCAAACATAATTCATTCCAACTTTTGAATTATTCTAAATACTTCTGTCCAAACTCACAGTCCAAAATTTATAAGTAATGTAAACACAATGAATAACCATCATCATGTATTCTTTTAAAACATAGCAACAGCCTGAATTACCATAAAACTATATTGACAACATTCATGCTCTTTTATTCCATATAGAATACATGATATACTCCTTATATCAAAAAATGTTGTAAACTCCAACAATGATGGATTTTACAAATCATTAATCAGTTTCAAGGTAGTCCGGAATAACCAATATGATTTATCCAAATATATCATCTATTATTCCAAAATCAAGGCCTCAATATCAGGACCAAATTAATGTTTTGACTTTACTTCAACCATGTATTTTCCAAAAAAGTTTAACATTCCATTGAGTCACTTTTCATGGTTCCACACAATCTCAAGTCCTTAATGAAGTAGTACTGTAGTACAATCCTCATATACTGTATAATTATTATAACATGTACATAATTAATACTCAAATGACACAATACTTTAATAACAAAATAATAACTCTTAATCATTCCTCTTTATCTTCGGTAGTATCATAACTTGATTATTATCAAATAGTAGAATTTGGGGTATACTCTGATGATATAGACATTGATTCACGTAGTGTCTCAACTCCTTGTAGATGAATCATTGTACATTTGAATCCTTTTTCTTACCTTTTAAATTAGGTACTTGGTGTCCTTTTTCTCCACACTTATAACAAAATCTCATTCCCTTTAATCATTTACAAAGGTTATTCTTTCCACAGCTATCACATATGAGAAAATATATCTTTCCCTTATTCCCTTTATCCATCTTTTTTTCTAACATCCTTTTCTTCTCTTGATTCCCTTCAAAACCATAGGACTTAAAGAATTCTTTACATATCTTATTAAAAAATGATACTATTTCTTCATATGTTGATAATACATGTGTGACCATTTCTATTTTAAATTTCAGATTAATACTGTGAAGGATACAATCCTTCATACTCTTTTGATCATTCCTATTGTTGGAGGTCTCATTCCATCTTCTAGGTGCCATTTCTAAATAATGGCATACACTAGGTTAGTTTATGAATCACATTGCATAATTCCAAACAAGTAAAATACATAATGTAAATTAAAAAATTATGAATATAATCTATGATCATAAAATGTATTATTTTTGAAATTATTTAATCATAAATCCTTTATAATGGCTTGTAATGAAAATGTGAATTATACCAAGCATATCCACCGGGAGTGTCGTAACCAAGAGTGTAGCAAGGCCTATTGTCGTGCACTAGTTCCTGTTTGAGTCTAGATCAAAGCAATGATTTAAGGATTTTCCCCTAGGTACATTTGTGCCAGAGCCACCTCTACCTACTCTTTTCCAGATAGAGATGTATTACATGGAAAACTCACAAAATCACTACAGTACCAAAATTCTAGGAAGTTCCTCTATACTAATCCTCAAAGTCTATCATAAGGTAATTTTCTCAAAACAGAGTTTAACTAAATCTATTTCCAAGGTTATTTCTAAAATTCCTTTGATACCAACTATAATGCCCCGACCCTAGTTACCCATAGTCGGTGCCTTATTACGTATCATTATTATGATCAAATAAGATCAAGTCTTGAAGGACAAATTAGTTTAGTAGCCGTCGAAGTACTATATATATTCATAAGGTTTACATTACATCATAGAATTGAAAACTACAACAACATTGTTTCCATAGACAACACTATGATCCCAAAGACTATCCTTGCAGGTCAGTCATTTTATACATCTTTGCATCCTGGGAAAAATAAAACATATAAAGGGGTGAGCTCAGATGATCAGTAAGGATAACAATATAGAGGAAGATTTCATAAATAAGCAAAAACATTTAGGGAAATGTATAAAACTAAAACAAAAGCATTTTAAACATAAACATCGTCATAATATGGAAAATATAAATCAAAATAATGCCATTTACATACTCAAATGGATATTCTACTAGTCGAATAATCACATGCAATATAAATAGCCACTTCCATAATGATGGAATGTATAATGCTAGACATTCATATCCACATAGTCAAGGCCTTGTCCCAAGACTACAAATAATATTTTCTCAAGTCCTTGTGCCAAGACAGTAGTTTATCTCATGAGACCTACCGATGCATCATGGAGCTATTGCGGCCATAACCGATCACTTACTAAGTCCAATGCATCCCTCATATGAAAAGATTTAAACATAACATAAACATTCATATTAAAAATATCATATGAAATGTAAATACTTTATATATAAACAATGAATGGTATAAAAATAACACACCCACAGTCAAACATATCAAAAAACCTTCAATACAATTTGGAAGATTTGTATCATAATAAATCAACTTCAAACAAGTTTAAAATCCATTGAAGGATGTTGGTATAGATGAAAATGATTTGTAAAGCACTTTGAGAGAAATATCCTTTTTTTATGAAAAACATTAAATGTCACACAATTTAGAAAGGAAGATATTTGAATACATTTTTGTATCAAAGTGTCCTATACCACTTTGAAACTTTGGAAATGATTTAAAATTTTAAAAACATTCAAGTCCATATAAATAAATCCTTGAATACCATTTTTCAAAACATGGACATTGATGAAAATGACTTACAAGAATAAATATTTAAAAAATTTAAAATTATGTTTTAGAAAAAAAGCCCCATAAAAGTATCCCTTTGAAAACTCATTCCTGAAACATGGACATGGATATTAAATATGTCCTAGTTGATACTTCCATAAAAACAACCTTAGATAATAATGAGATTGTGAAATTAACCCTTACCTTGAACTTTCCTTTAGTCGATGGTACATTTAACCACTTGTATGAAGACCATAGTATGTTATAAAAATATTTCAGAACCACATTAATCTTTATTATATCATACATGATTCATTTATGAATTTATACTTCCCATTTAATAATTATTTTCATGCTATATTAACATTTCAGGTAATTATCTCTTTCTTTATCGTACATATTTTAACTCGTTATTCATGATCATGTCATTTAGATCCAGATTTAAATAATTCTAGAATATAAACAATTATTTATAAATCATACATATTTAATATATAAATATTTATAATATATTGATATATTAAATTTAAAACACAGTTTATTGCGATGGTAGGTCGTATGTACGCATAAATGTTGTTTCTGTTTTCATATAGTTTTGAACCGAAGTAAGTGAAAAAGATATATGTAAGTATGAAAATACATATATATATATCTCTCTCTAGTATCATTATTATGTCATATATTACATACTAATTAGTAATATATATTTTTATAATCGTCGATGAATGGTGAACTTGGAAATGAATCTCATCGCGTCATGGAGACGGTAATCCGTACGTACGCACGAGCGACAATATCAGTTTCTTAAAGGTGTGTAATTGGATGGTATATTAATTTTAAAAAGATATTTGAATATTAATTTCATTATTTATATACATATTACTCATCATTATATCCATCCAAATAAGTTAGTGTTGAATAACAAATTACACCACAGCGTGGAGACAGTAAGTCGTATGTACACATGCATTGTGACATTATCATTCATGGGATGGATAAAATAATTAATATGGTTGTGAAATATTTATAATAATAGAATAGTATATATATGGTACTAGATTTATGGTTTTTTATGGTAATAACAATGAAAGAGTAAGTGGAAGAAGAAAATATCTTCAAACAAGGTAGTGATATAATTACCTCTTCTTTGAGTTCTTCTTTTTGATTTGATCAAAAGGGATCCATAGGATAGCTTTATGATAAAACTAAGGCCTATAAGATTAAAGGTGGATATTTAGGAGGATATTTGGGTATGTTTTGGACGAACCAAATAGCTTTGGAGGTGTGAAATTAAGATAAGGGGAAGTTCCCTTTTATAAGAGTGGTGCGGGTCACTATAGGAAATGCTTGAAATATTATTTTATAATAAAATCATTTTCGGTTTCTAATGGCTCCTAAATATATTATTTAAAAGATTAGGTGGGGATGGGTCGAAAAACTCTCAACCAATATTTTCTAGATAGGTTTAGGTCTCCATATTAAACTTAACTTTTAGGTTTCCCTCTTAGTTAAAATTTTTGACATTTACCATGTCTCTTTGTATTTTTATATTATATAGTTAATAAACATACTATAAAATGTCAATCAAAGCACAAGTGGTTATTTAATTAGATATAAAATATTATTTAAGATATTTGGTAGAACCATATATTTTTAGAAATAAAATAAAAATTAATAATATAATATTTGTTTTAAGAACTCTTTTATGTCAATTTTGACACTATTTGGTATTTTGTTTTTATAATTCAGAACAGTGTTATTACTATGAATAAAAAACATTTAATAAACTATAGTGTGTCATATTAACCTATTAATGTTTTTTTTAATTCAAAAAACATCTCAAATTACATTTATTTGGGTATTTATAATATCAATTATTTTAATATTTCATTAAAAAGGTAATTACTGCATCATCTTTGTGTCATAAATAAATTAATTTATTTAAGGTCTAAAAATTATAAATAAAATAACATTATGTTGAAAATATTATTATCTTTGTATTTAATTAATATATTCGAACTTATATTATTTGTAACCATATAGTAAATATGGTTTAGTTATTAAACATTCAATTTAACACTTTTAACACTTCTTTGAATAAAATAAAAATATATGTCCTAATCTAATCAAAGTGGAATTAAAGGATCATATTTTATTCCTAATGTTTTTGGTTGAATTACACTTATCCAATAGAATTAAGACATCATTTAAGGTTATAATAATATCATTTTTACATTTAATTTCCCTCTTTACTTTTAACCGTGGTAAATAAATGTCAATAGTTAGTATTCACCAAAAATTATTTTTATTTTATTGAACCACATTTTAATTAATGATATCAACCTTGTATCTTGGATATTTTAAATTCAATTCACAGAAGTGGTATAATTATGTTTTATGCAAATTTGCAAATACTCCTAGGAGGTCGGTAAATGGCGATAAAATTGCAATAAAATATTTACATATTCAACTAATTATAAAATGACTCCAATGAATTAAATTTAACATATATAGGTATTATGTATATATTTTGACATAATATAAATTTAAATGAAATAAATAATTTTTTAAATGTAAAGTCGATTTTAACCAATAACGTAGTGTTTTTCACTATTCATCAAAAATTGAATATTTCCAGAAACAAACCAAAAATTCACCCTTATCTAATTATGATATTATGAATTCAGAAATAAAGTCTATTTTACTAAATTCAAAACATAGAAATTGAATTTATTAATTTAAAATTAATTCCCATTGTCAAAACCAAAAAGCATATTTTTAGGAAATAATAACTATCAAAAGATTGACACTTGATTATGTCCAATTTCAAAGTGAAATTATATAAAATGACTAGAGATAGATTTAAGGGTAAAAATATAATATATTTATACATATAAACCCTTAAAATGTATAATTTAACTCTATAAACTTTTTTATTAAAAAAGTAGTTTTCTGTTAAAATATATTAATTTTCACTATTCACCCAAATATGAAAGTTATCAATTAACAACAAATATTTATTGAAAATAAATTTTTATGTCTTGATATTAAAGAAGATGTTTATTTTTTCAAATTGAATATATAAAAGTTTTAAATGTTTGATTTAATAAGGGATCACCATTAAAAGGTGGTAAAAGTGTATTTTTTGTAAAACACTTTTTTATCTGAAAAAAATGAATTAGTTTTTACATTATGTCTAACAAAATATTAATATGTATTATAAAATTATAAGGATTATATAAAGTTTAAAATTCCATTAATACTATCCATAACCGCTTTTGATCAGCTAGTTTGGTAAGTTGTGGTGCATTTGAACTCAATGTTTGGTGTAGTGCATGTTATCTAATTACTATAAAGAAATAACGTACTATGAAATCTTGGGGTGTAACAGAACATGTATTGAGAAATTGGACTACTCATCTAGAAATGGTTCTTTGGAAAAACCAAAATAGGGAGGAAGAAACATGGAAACCTTATGGTGTTATGAATAAGAACCACACACTTCTTTTTGGTGAGCTTTATAAAATAAAAATTGCAAAGATGAAATTTCCGTTGGAGGGAATAATGTAGCACCCCAAACATTTTATGTTATGTTTCTATTAAATACATTCAAGTCAAATCCTATATTTAATAAATCACTATGCATCTTTGAAATAACACTTGGTTATTTAGGAGATAGTCATAGGTTGTCCATTGAACTTAAATTTTCCACTTGTGTGTTTTCAATTTTAAAAATATGATATACATAGTTGTGTTCAAGAAGATATTTAGAGTCTGATAGAATTAACTTAATTTTTGTGAATAATAAACTACCCTTATGAATAGCAACCTACCCTTATGAATAGTAACGTACCATTATTAATATTGACATGACACTTATGAATGAAATCCATACCCATGAATGTATAAATAAAATTATTCACCCTTAAAATAATGATGAATATTCTAAGTGTCTATATTTTTCAATTAAACAGTGATTAAAATTAAATATTTAATAAATCATATTTATGAAATTATTTTTGAAAAATGGACTTCATTTTTGGATTCTACTAATCAAAAAATCATTAGGGTGATTTTTCTGTATTTTTTTGAAATACTTGAATTTTTTATGAATAGTGAAATACCACAATTTACAAAATAAGCTAAATACAATAATTATAGAGTCATGGATGATGTTCTACTGATGCAATCCCAATTGATTCGGATTCACATGATAAAATATTATTCATGGTCATGGAAGACTCACTATTCTTTTCTTGTGGAGAAATAATAAATTAAAGAATATAATATAGAGAATCCCCTCTCCCATCCACTATATAAACCACCCCTCACCCCCTCTTCCTCCCACACCACTAATGCTTCACAACTTGGCTAAATGCTTCCAAATAATCTTCCTAAGCCCTATCCTCACGTCCAAGACCTACTGGTCTTACCAAAAAGTCCATAAACAAAGGCCTAATGGAGATTCTCAAGGAGAAGTACTCAAGAGGTGAACTTCTCTTCTCTTTTCATTCAATTTCTTTTACAAAGTCCAATTATTTTTCTCTATATTGACACCTCCCCCCATCCAAATTCATTGATAATCAAATTAACTTACATATACTATATTTTCATTATGTTAATGGAATATTTCATCATAATCTCTCTCTTTTTCCCTTCCTTTTATTCAATAAATGAAAACACCGTCCAAGACATTTTAATTTATCACACTCAAGGAAGATGGGTTTTCTTTTTTGCTTTACTATCTTCAATAATGGTCATGAAACATTTTCAATGGTTGAACCCGATCATAATATTTGTATTTTATCTTGTTTAATGTTCTGTAATCCTTATACATTCGTAATATGGAATAATAATACCAAACAAGTTTATTATGCACAAAACCACCAAGCCAAATCCAAGCATTTATTTTTAATTCATCGAATGAGTCATCCTCATGGTATATAACCATAATTAGTATAATATCATTTATATCTCTTTAATGTAACTAATAATGTTTATTAACAATTTTGTTTGTTTAACCACATTTCAAACTAATATCCATTCATGAATACAAGTAAAGGGATCATGAAAACCAAAGAAGAAAATGCTACCAAAACAATAAAAAATGATTCTCTTAAACCCATAAGAAGGACATTGATGAAACTAATAAGGATATAACATTTCAATTTCATGTTCTTGAGGTTTTTTACTTATTAATTAATAAAGATAAATTTGATTATTCAGGTCATTAATAACTATCTAGAACTCCTTCAAGCACAAGGTCAGGAATCCTCTCTCTCACTTTGGTTCAAGAATGTCCCATATGTTATGGTATTTTTTTTAATACCTAATGATGGGTTATTTCATTTCTTCTCCCCTATACTGCCCTTATGGTACATAAATAATGGGATACCCCTTTACCTCTAATTTATCCCTCGCCAGAACACTCGTTACCATGTTGAAATGTTTGTAACGGGTTTTCCCAAATCAATTTCAATTCTGTGGGATTTCCATTGTTTGACTCTTATATATTATATTTGGTATATGTGAAATACCATTTGATATATATTATAATGATTTTATTTATATTCATGGTATTCTGTGATTCATTTTCTGGTTATTAACTTTTGTCCATAAGACACAATTGATTACAACATGGTAACGATCTTTGTCTCTCTTTTCACTTCATTGTGACATGATTAGTATTGTGCACCTACTTTTTATTATGTGATGTACCTAATGCCCATTTGAGATCACATTTCAATTTAAATTATAAGACATTTAAATTTCAATATTCTCATATCATGGATATGATTATTGTCTAAGTCCTATAACCTTTTACAAACGTTATTTATTTTGAATGTAGTTTTTACTATGAAAATATTGATGATTATGTATCCTCTATTATATATAGCTAATGTAAAGGAATATTGATATTGTGTTGAATTTTTTTTAGAAATAATGCTTTTGACATACAGTGGTAGGTGGGGCATGCTAGAGACCCTCGATGCATTGGTAGGTATCATGAGAAAAATCAGTTGGCGATAAACCCTTCAAGTTTTTTTTCCAAAAATCAGAAGAGTTCCTATCCATAGAACTAAACCATTTTACGGTATTATGGTATAATGTTCTTGATACACGATGTAAAATTAAGAATAATTATATTAATTCATTATCAGTTTTTACAATCCATGTGGTTTTCACTATGACAAAATTTATGGATGTAGTTTCATTCTTTGTTTATTAATGGTGTTAGTTTTTCATTTATTCACAATTGCATATTTATTATGTCAAATTGTTTACAATTCGGTTATTATTGATCCAGGATTTTTCTATTTGTAACCCTTACTGAGCATTTGAGCTCACCTCTTTCATTGATTAATATCAATAGGGGATGAAGAGGAGATCAATAATTGAGTTCTTGAGGATGCAGTTTTTAGTTTTAGTTATGTAGTATATTCTGTAACCTTTTCCAAATTAATTTGAGTCATGTATATGTATCTAGTTTCTTCAAGACTACTAAACTGATCGTTCCTTCTATATTTTAATTCCTTCTATCCATGCCAAAACAAAAAGTAATGCATCGACTCTTGTCTGGAGGGTTCAAGTGTTACAGATGTTATGACTACTAATATCACTGTGTGGAAGATCCATAGCATGCTTCCTACAACTAGTAAATTATTTACCAAATCTAGGTGATGAATCTTCCTAGATCATGCATCTAAATTTCATCATGTTATGCTCTATGATCATCTCCAAATTCTATATCCCAAATATAGTTGTCTATAACAATACATTTAATTGAGATCAGAAGTCATATTTGAGACTATTCATGAATAATCGTGCTTTCTATAGCACGTCACCCACAAGAATAGGTGATAGGTGCTAGAGCTCATTAAAACTAGCCGAGTATTCCATAACTGATAATGAACCTTCCTCTAAATGTAAGAACTCTTAGGATCAATCGGTCCACAGTGTCTCGAAATAGAAATAGTCATATGAGGCCACATGAAACTCTCTCCAGGTAATCATCTTACAAGGATCAATCTGAGTGATAACATCCCACCACCTCTTTGTCAAATCACGTACCATATAAGTATAGAACCTCACCCACCTTTCGAGAGGCATCTCCCAGTGCTAGAAGATTTACAAAATGGACTCAATAATTTACTCTACAACCTATGGTCTTCCATCCCCCAAATAATTCGGTTTATACTACTGCTAAAAATCATGTGTTAATACTAACATTGTCATGGAAGGTCACAGTTATCCACGAACTGTCTTTGTGATCTTCATAAAAATATCATACAATTGATCCTCAACACCTACATCTGGTATAATAGCTGGTTCCATTACTGGCATGACATGAGGATCCCCTGGTAGTTCATGGCCTCCCACATCTTATGTTTGATCATAGTCACCCTCCTAGAATACCGCTAGAGGTAATTATGGTGGGATGCATCTATAATAAAAAATGGTCACCATAGTTTCAGAAAATCGTCAATGTTTGCAGATTAAAAGAATTTGTATGGAAATAGGATTGTTAAAAGCCTTGATATTAAAGAACACACTCATATTCCTACCTCATGGGTCAGGTCTGGGTGTCTAATAAATGAAAAATCAACACAAATCCAACTCCTATGGTCGGTTCTCTTCATGTTATACATCAAAATCCATTTTAATTTCAGTTGTATTCATAAATATTTCATTTCAAATCAAGTTCACATTCCAATTCACTAAAATGAATCTGTTTTCAATTTTATCACATTTCCATTAGAAATGGAATTTAATGGAATACCAAATACTATTTTTTTGGAGGGATACTCATGAGGAATTAATTCTTAGAGTCCAATTATGGTATATCATAACAAAATTCACTTTAAAACTGAAGCCTGATCTACCCAATTTCGGTCCGATAGGGTCCATGACCCTTAATGATGAAATATTGGCATCCATCTATTTAACACCATAATATATCACAATATACATAACTCAACAGTAGGAATATATAACAAAACACCTATCACAACCGAATGAAATTAATAATGCGTCCTTAATCATGTAGAATAATGCATGGCATGTGAAATATAATAGGAGCCTATATGAATCATGAGATTGAAGAGGCTAATCTCATTGGGATTCAACATAATAAAATAAAAAAACAAATCCAATGTAAAGATATAATTAAATTGTATCACCAATTTTGGAATCAATACCACTATTATATTCAAAATCTAGAAAATAGCTATTAAATTTGATGAAATTGGGAATTTTACTTAATGTTGGTTAGGTACACTAGAGCACATCTCATTATAAAATTTTTATTATTTCTTATCACATTATATTTTCACAAAATTGTAAGTCTGCCATAAAATAATTCCTATATTACACTTTGTAAAGTCCCTATTCTAGATTCCCCTTAAAATTACTCCATACCCGGTTGGCCACATGGCCTCATGTGCATCTCCCTAAATTATAGAGGCAGCCGACTGGAAACAAAGGCCTATATGTGTTAGTGGTCGGACTATTCCCTTATTAGAAGTCTGTAACAGTAAAAAAAATAAAATGATAGTTCAATAGAGGATGCAATAAACCATACAACAAAAAGAAATTGAATATAGATAGTAATAAAAAATCCATAAATCATATCATATACAGGATGATGACATGTACCACATCTTTCTAACAAAACATCCAAATACAGCAAAAAAATATTCATACAAAATAAATGTAACAAATTTAAAAAAAGGTTGAATGAATCCCCATAGTGTCCCAAGTCTTAGCTTGGTCCCATGGTTACCTACTCCTTAAAAACATATCATGTAACTGATGTGTGAGTTTTTTCTTTTCCTATAACCATATAATCAATTTAGGTGAAAACGGTGACCCAACTAGGGTGTGAGATATAATTCATTAAGAAAACCACCTAGGGTATGTTCCGAATAGACACTGAATATACATGACTAGCAATGTGAAATAAGAAAATTCTTTTGTAAGTATGCACTCAAAAGTAAACATCCTACATGAACAAATTTCCATTTACATGAAATTCATATCTACTTAATAATTCAATTATGTTTTATATATAAATCATTATATTTGTCTCTCGACTCAAAAATACCAATTTAAATGGAAGCACAACGGATGCCTCAAAAGGACATCAAAATAATACTGGTCTAGACCAACTACAAGATTTTTCTTTGACTTGGTAGATGTGTTAAAAGTCATTTTATTAATAATAAAATCAGATATTTATTCCTTCAATGATATTCCTAATTTGGAGGTCATGTATCACTCCCATTTAATTATCAACCAGTATCCTACAAGCCTATCTCTAGTGAACCTTTCAAGAAACCCAATTTTCTCTAGGAGTGGTATAATGCCCCATCCAATGAAGTACATCCTCGGTGCTTCCCATAATGCTTGAGTATTACCCTTAGCATAAAAAAATTCCATTAGATCTTATCCAAGGAAATATCATATGAATCCATGTATTACAGAGTATATTATTCTAGTTTTAATAAGTATTACCTTGGTATCCCACAATGAATCCATGTATCACCATTGGCTTAATCACATTTAACCATTGAGCCCTTTCATGGAATCCTATGGTGGATCCTTTTATTACACATGGTATAATGAAAAATAGTAACATGAGTCCAACCATGAAATTCTACATTGAACACATGTATCACCCATAGTTATTTATCATTTATCAAATTCAATTCCATTTAACATTTCATTCAATATGCCACGGTCAAAACCAAGAGAATTTAACAAGGTGACCACAAAATGTGTATCAAGATTTAAAAACAGTAAAGGGCATGGCCTTTCAATTACTCATGTAGATATATTGTGTATAACAAGGTTCAATGGTATAATAGTCTACTACATTTATTTATTATCCTATAACTCACATGGTAAAAATAATATAATGTACAATTCATTTCTATTGAGGTAATTGGAAAAAAAGTCCCAACATGAGGGCTTTCCATCAATTAATCACATGGGAACTTTTAACAAATCTATACTTATAGAACTAGGAATCTATCACATGGAATAATATCATTACACATCACATTCTAATATCATTATAATGATCAATTCAAGCCAATTCAATCAATTTCATAACATGGGATTCAATATCTCATGGTCGAAAATTCATTTCATTTATCAATACATTCTTTAAACACAAATGGAATTCATGGGTAAAAGGGAAACATGTCCATCACAAGCCCATAACTCAATTAAATTATAAATCAACAACATTGAAATTCCATTTATAAAAAATTTCACTTTTATACTACCCCTAAAAGGGATAACGGCATACCTTAGGTGGTGTCCAAGGCATAAAGCCATAAAAGGTCCAATTAAAGAAAATCACCCATTGAGTGATTTAAATTCTAGGTGTACAACCAATAAACAACGATAAATTATCCACATTAACTGATTAGGTCATACCAATCAATTATAGGATTTACATTCAATTTAGGAAATGCCTGAAAAAATGGGCGTGCAACACGATGATATATATATACAACTTGACTATTAACAAAAAATAACTTGAAACCCCACCTTAGTATTATTCTTATAGATCATATAGTATAATCTATAATTCATCCTGGTTTGAAAGAAATATATTGAACATATGAAGAACAAGAAAATAAGAAACATGAACCATAATCCAAGTTGTACATCTAATTCCTCGAAGAATGGAGTATGGATAAAAATGAATAACATCCTTACTGTTAAAGATCCCAAGAGATGAACCATGGTCGAATTAGAGTCTGAAAGGAGAATATATATGAATTCATAAAGTAATCAATATTGAGATCTACTTTTGGTTATGTTTACTATCTTGGTGGAATAAGATCTCAAATTTATGATGTGATGAATTTTTAATTTAATTAAAAATTATAATATTTTCAACACAGTTGGGCCCACACAGTTTACCTACAAGGTTAGCCAAACCATGGGGAAACCGTGCATGGATACTTATATCATTGGGATATAGCACATATTTTACCTACATGGTTTATAAACTATGAACAAACAATTATAAAATCCAATATCAAAATCTTCTGAAAACTACAGACCTGTCTCACTACCGTACAGCTCCTCTCATGTGGGTTTCCCAAACCGTGGGGCCTGTAAGCCCCCACTATATAGCCTCAAATAGTTTATTAAAAACGTGTGGTTATCCCCACACAATATTTAGTAACCTTTCTTCAAGAAGAAAACACACAAAGATTGATTTTCATGCTCCTTACCAGCCTCAAAATCATTCTTTGCAAACAAATTCCATGACCTATTTAAAAGTAATTTGAAAAACAAATATTTAATCTAACATTGGAAACCCGTATTTTATAAAAATTAAATTTTTTCTCACATATCCAACAACTAAATGATCCTTCTTATCGGCATGTATAAAAAAATTAGAAAAATAAGTGAATTCATGGATCAACTAATATACGTTTTGCACCGACCATCCACCACAACCATAGTAAAAATTGAAACCACAATCCGATATACAAACATAAAATAAAGAGAAAACAAGTTAAAATGAAAGGAAGCCTCAATAAATGATTACCAAACATAGAATTGTGTTTCTAAGAAAAAAGATCGAGCATAGAAGATAGTTCAAAACATACCGCAAGGATCTGATATGCTGCAACTCAAAAAATATTTGATGTTAAATATAGAAGATAGAGAAATGATAAATCTATAATAAATTTACAGATAGAACTTACTGAAATAGAAATGAAGAACTTCCAATTATATGAATAGAACCATAGATAGGTGAGTGATAAATCTTAAAAATGCATTGATAAACTATCAAACCATGATAAAGAAGAAAAAATGATTAAAGGATCAGAGATTATCTTATAAAAGACTATCCAGGATTCCTGGTGAGGTTATGTTCATGAATAAAGGATTTTGGGGTTATATAAGTGATTTAAGGGAATATAATTAGGATTATAAACAAATATTTCCAACCCAGGCCATGGGTTTTAGTTGATTAGTGGCTACTGCAGACGTACAATGGCATTTCACTAGCCAACTAAATTACCAGTCTCTATATCCAGAATTTCTCTATCCTGGGGATCCACATTGGCCCTCCGGTGGGATTCCATTAGGATCCCATTAATAATATAATCCCACCATCAAGCCAGTTTTTATCTATTTTTACTAAATATGGCCATGGGGCCTTGAAAATACATTATGTAACATCTAATTACTCTTGAAACCGAAGGAAAAAAATTAATCAAAAAAGACACATGTACATAGAGTTGGTTATTTTAATTCTCTCTACTGTATGAATTTTTATTTCAAGAAATATAAACATAATAAATATGATCTGGGAAAGGATGAGGTCGGTTTACCCTCCCCAATGATTTAAATTACCATGTATCATATGAATTTGAACTATGAAACCATAACACTATGAATAATGAAATAGACACCCCATGTATAACTATAATCATAGAATAAATGGTATTTGCTATTTATTCACCAACTAAATGGTCTAGAACTAATTGAAACTCCTCCCAACTCAGAAAATGGGATGTATCGTGATTGTACTTCATTAGCTGATATATTTGAAAGAAATTCTGAGTGCATATCAAAATATCTAGGAATAAAAATAAATAACCTACATGACCAAGATTCTTAGTCTTCTTATGGTCCAATAGAACTCAGTGATATCATCCCTTGTTTCCAAGGTTTGTGGTGACACCACGGAGGAGAAAAATTCAAGAAGAACTTATCACTAATGGAAAACTGAAAATCATGACATTTACGATCCATATATGATTTTTATAAATCCGTGTTATGACCAAGAATCAACATATCTCCTAAATCCTCACTAATGTATCTTGAAGGAGAAACCATCATTTAAGAAACTCCACTCCAACCTCTAACCAATATTGGGGTGATATTCACTGGTGATTATAAAATTATTTAAAGGGTGTTAGTTTGATCCGTGAATGATAACTATTATTATAATAATACTCACCTTGTTTTTGATGAATAGCCCACAATCTACATTATAAAAAAAACCCCAAAATAGAATATATCCACTAGGAACGGAATAATATACTCCATTTGACCCTCCATCTATGGATTTTAGACACTACTCAATTAGACCTAATTCCCAAATAGTTTTTATAGTGTTTTTCATATCCGAGTGGAAAACCCAAGATCATTGCCACTAAAAATGTGACCTCATAATTTCATTCTCAAAAAAATTACCAAGATATTTAACCATTGTGGTGTCCCTAATAAAAATTAAATATGTAATTTTTTTAATTTATAAATCTCAATGTATATATTATTTATTCCATGGGGTTTCCATGGTAAAACAATGATGAAATATATGGGCAGCGCATCACATTTCCATACCAATATTGGATCATGTTGCATCAGACCAGAATGCTTTTGGTTATATGTGTTCATTTTATAGTAGGTGTAATAATGCACCACGCAATTAGTATTATTAAGATTCATAACCATGAACAAGAAATTAAATATCATTTAATATTACATTATAGTTTTTATAAGGTGAATTACCCAAGAGTAATAATTTAAATCATAAACATAGAATTCATGGTAGATAAAGAGGTGAATAAATGACTCTTACAGTGATGAATTACAGCCTAGGGGAATGACCATCTAGAAATATCCGACCATTTTAAAAGGAATATTTTCCTTTTATGAAATAATCATACTACTATTGTTACTATAGAATAGACACATTTAGTGATGGCGAAAATTCAAAACTAATCAAAACCAAACCAAAACCCACCACCATCCCTTCCCTATGAAACTAAGAATAAGTCCCCATAATCCTTCAATACAGTTTTGATTCTGGGAAAAAAATAGAATATGATTTTTTATTGGGAGTGTCGGAAATGAATATCCCATTTCCCATTATATATGATAAGGTGATGTAGAACTTCTATAGGTACTCCACCCATTAACTCTTCCTTAAAATTAGGTATTTGTATGATAATATGTTACATGTTCCCTTTTGTTTAGTAAATATAGTGAATATATCCAAAAAAATATATTTTTTCTAATACTTAAGATAATATATGATAGTAACAAGCTCAAATTCATGAGTGGGGTAAATTTTATAATTTTATTGAAGGATTTTAGAACCATTTTTCAGTACACAGTCATACAATATAAGAAAATACCCTATCACAAAACCATATTAATCATAATTTACTATATATCCCTTAAATAGTTTTGAAAATATCAAACTAAAAGATGATGTATAACACAATTTCAACTCCTCAAAATATATCTTACACATAAAATATTAATAAAATTTCAACACCTCATTTATAATTGTAGTTATTAGTGATGACAAATTTTAAAAAGCATTGATAAATGACCATCAATATATATATAGACCTATGAAGGTATATATCTCAAAGATGCTCCATTGTTCTTATAATGACCTGATATTCTTATCCATTTTAGGATCAACATAATTGTCCATGTTCTATAATCGCATGCCCTAAAAACATCACCTCTAATAACTAGAAATTACAATTTTATTGCTTCCCATAAAATTGGTGACACTTTATGGTTTCCAAAACAATGTTTCCATGGTTATTGTTGTCACAAATAGAACTCAAATAAAATAGGAAACCAACCATGAATAGGAAAAATGTATCAGGATAAAAATTTAATATCTCACTCATTACTAATATAAATACTTTAGGAGTTTCAGTTAGTTTAAAATAAACAAAAATATTCTTATATTGGTTATAATTTCCCTTTAAAAGTAGGCTATATAAAATTTGATTGTTTTACACTATCATGATGATAACCTAATTTTATATTAATATTCAAAAAACAACATTCAATCTTTAATTGATCAAACATGTTGTTAAATCTGGGAAAATAATATTTTTTTTATAAATTAGACATGATTTGTAATCTAATATTCTACATATAGTCATATTTACCCATTGAGCTTCATGAAAGGGATCATGTGGGATCCCATGCTGAACCAGTTAGGAAAAAATCCAATTTCTATCTGACCTTATTAATAAACCATAAACAATTTCACCTCTATATGTTCTATATGTCAATTGGGTAACATTATGAGATGAGTCTGATGAACCAAATCAACAGAAAACTCTAACTCCATCTCTGGAGGTAAAACTAAAAAATTATCATGGAAAAACACAAGAAAATCATTAAAAAATTTGAAAATATAAAAAAATTATAGGAAATGTAATTTGGATAAGGTACAGTGGTAGATAACAGACTCTTAAGCTTCAGGAGAAGTGGTTTCACATGTTGATACATTAGGAACCACTATAAATATAACAACTATTATATACCATTGATAGTAGAGAATAAACCATATTGATTATAATAATTAATCTTGGTTCACTAATAAAACAGAAAATCCATGAAAATTAATGATGTTGAAAAGATCCATTTCATGAACTATGATGTCCTACACTAACTCTCATATTTCAAATGAGAGAACAAAGGAAAATGAAATATCATCTCTATTATATTATAAGGATTATTTTTCTACTCTATAATAATGAAAATGATCTTTTCTTGATGTTTCAATATGTCCAAAAAATAATAGGTTATAATGATTATTAAAAATTCCCATATAAATCCGAGTATTTGATATGAAATGAAACAAAAATGGTACCACTAACTATAGTCAATCATGTGTCATATTTCACCAAAAACACATCCACTTCATGAAGTTGATTCAGTTTAGAGGCATGTGGCTATATCTCTATTAAATTAGAATAACACTACTGTTCCAAAGATCATTTTGGAGCTAAAATTATTTTAATATAACAGGTCATAGAAAGAGCTATGAATAATATCTATATATAAACATAGTGTGCATAGAATCTACAATTATTTAATAGTTCCCTATATGGCCATAAAAAATTCCCACATTCCCACATAAATAGATATTGAATATTTAACTACAATCCATTGTTAATTCATGATAGAAATTAAACTATTGAGAACCGCCTTCATGACTCCCGAGACTTTCGTTCCACATACTCTTCTTCTTAGGTGTGCCTCAAGAACTGCAACACGTAGGAAGGGAAGATCTAAACAAACCCTTCATTCATACCATATCATAGAATTGTTGTCCTTCTTAATATAGGTGGTTTAATTCAAAATATTCAGAAATGATTAGATGTTAGGTTGCTTGCTTTTTAGGTAAATTTATGACTTAAACATAACATTCTCCACCACTTCTAGAGTAAAATGAGAAAATTTTTCAAAGCATTTTATGTCATTTGTTAGTTAATTCTATCCATACTATAATGAAAGGAACCCTGTATAATTTTACAACATAAAGTATTATAGGAAAAACTATAGAAATAAAAAGGTTTTAAAGCCTTTACACTCCCTAAACACATGACCATTTACCGGAACCATATAATCCCATATCCTTTTTATAGGACCCTTAATCTAAAATCTGGCCCACATCACCTAGAGAGATTTAGGTTTATCTAGAAAATCATTGACATTTTTTATCTTTTCCAGTCATTCCTATATCTCTTGATAGTTATTGGTACCCTTAAAATAAGTTGGGTTATATAATAGTAACTCAATCACTTTATTCTTCTCAACTCAATATCTTGATTCCACCTCAACTTCTTGGATCGAAAAAATGGTGAATTATAATATATCTCTCAAATTTCAGTCACACTATCCTCAAGGTTATTTTCATCATGAATTTGAGCCCCCTAAATAGAATTATCCACTACACCCTCCCATGAAACCCTTGTCATGTGTATTAGAGTAATGTTTCTACATACTAAAAATATAAGTAAATGATATGAAAATGAAACATTATCATTTTAAACTCCATCGAAAAATAAAGGAAAAAATGAATTAGAATAAAACCTAATATAAAATACTCACAACCCAACAGGTCATAGTGACTTGAGGCTACTTATTATTGTGAACCAAGATATATATTAAATAAATAATACACTAATGTTATTATTTATGTTATACATCTGACAAATATTCACAAAACCAAAATATTTAACTATCTAGTTTTTTGTAAATTAGATATATAGAAAACATAATTTAATACACTTGTCAATATTTCTACATAACAATTGTCCACTTATACATTTACTATATATCTCGCATTATAAAATATACTTTATAACTTGGGGATTTGACACATAATAATGGGGAGAGATCAGAGACTTTGTTAGGGTAAAACATATCTTAACATATTGTAATATAAGAGGAAGACAAAAATATTATAAAATATAAAAATAAAATTAATGAGAGTTATATAACATGACTGATTGACACAATATCATATAAATATTATTAAGGAATCATAAAATATGTAACCATGATTAAAAAATATTTTTATAGTCACATGACATTAGAGTGTGACATAAAAATGTAGAAAACATTTAAAATTAAGTCCAAATCTTAAAACCAATGTATTCCATGGAAATAAAAATCATCTTGAAAATTTATAATAACTTGTACATAAACATTGAATTTTATCACTCCCATAATAATAGAAAAACATGTGTGAGTAAGAAAATTATTCCCATTCATATGTGAACAAATTCATTATAATCATGCTTCAAAATGTATTAAGACCCATACTACCCATACTTTTGAGAACAAACTCATTATGTCAATGAATAACTATCTCATGATATATAAACAAAAAGAAATGAATTAAATGGTAATATAAGACTCCATTCATCATTATTGATATATATATGCGACACATAAAAGAAAACACCATCATATCATAAATAACTACTAAATTTTTTTTAAATATTTAAACAACATGATATTAAAAAAATTGGATCAAAAATATTATTTCCAAAAAGGATCAGCATAATTATACCATTTGGAGGGAAATTAAATCACCACTTCATGGTAGAAAAAGAATGGATAAAAAATTTAATGGAAAATAAAAAATATTCTTGTCAAAATATTTATTAACATCTTTTATAAATGGTAGAGTGAATTAGTTTTGGATCCCACATAAATAAAATGCAAAAAGAGTAAATTTTATGAATGTGATATGTAGAATTGGAGGGAAAACATAATTTTGTTTATTTCAACCGGAGAAATAAGATAATTTTTTGGATGTTAACATATATATATTGATAAAACGTCCTTTAAAAGTAAACCAAATTTTTTATGAAATCCATTTCAACCAAGAATTAAAATCATCGAGCAAGAATAAATTAGAGTGAAAGTTGATTTACCTAAATAAGACGGTTGATATGTGTTATAAAATATTCATAGTTTATAATCTATCAATAATGAAATATAATTGAAAAAGATGAGTAAATATGACCAATGAAAGATAATTGATTCAAGATAAATATCTTATGAATGTAATAATTGCTGGATCAACATTAATTAAATAACTGAATATAATATAATTATATAAATATGATGACTTATATCATAGATTACTTAAAAATAAATGGTTTGAAATTAAATGAAAAAATTAGTGAAAAACATTAAACAATGTTTTAATGTAGAGACGGTGAGATGAAAACTCTTAAAAAAGTTGTATCATTTTTTTAAGGAAAGAAAGATTATATTAATGGAGAATATCTGTAGTCGTACATAAGCAGATCCAAGAAGGGAAATTATCCTACCATTGTTGGACGAAATCAAAGGGGCCTGAGGTCGCCAGCTGATGGGCCACATTGTTTCCTTCCATTTTGGTAGAGGAGAAGGTGCAGCAAGAGAAGCCTTGGCGCATTGAGCGGATCCTTTTGACGATAAATCCAAATGCCTAGAGTCTAGCGTCATCGTGGTTAATAACATTGGTAACTGAAAGGCAGTTAGACTTGATGATGATATCATCCCATCCACGTTCCACATAGAGCATCTTTCTTGCCAGAATGACATGGGCCTCAGAAACTGTAGGTTCCCAGAAGGCATGATGTGGTTTATATTTTGCTGCAATGATCTAGCCCAGTTGATTTCAACCCAGGAGGCCGAGAGCAACATGCCCATCCTTGTTCTATAGTAGAAACAAGTGTCTAGGGATTCAAATATCAGGTAATGAAACCCTTACTTTGTTTCCCCACTAAGTCAAAAGATCATTATATTCCATAAAACATAACCAAATATATTAATATGATATTATATAACCATATTAATATATAATTATTTTTATAATTTTCATTTAAATTTATTAATTATATATATACAAGTTAGTTTTTCCTAATTTCCCATCATCAGGTGTTTTAATGTTTTGATCCTTTAGAGATGTTTCATATGTTTGGTGTCTGTGTTCATTATTATTCCAATGTTAATAACTAAAATTTCATTAAATTTATCATAATATATGTAGTATAACAAATTGTGATATTTAAATTTTCATTCAGGAGTAATTTATTCCCTATCCTAGAAGATGGGATCCCCAATAAACCTTTTTCTGTAATTTTTGACATCCGATTGGTGTTTTCATAATTAATAAATAAAATATTTATGTATCCCTTTAAGTAAAAATATAATTATTCACATATTTATTTCATACTATTCCAGATCTAATGTATTTTTTAATAATCCATGATATAAGTTCAAACCATTTTTCTTGTAACAACCCATGTATTTATAGAATAAATTTTTTTCTATTAATATTTAATAATAAGATGTGATTTATTTGTTAAAGGGGGTTATTTTTATGATAGAATACTCAACATGCAACAATGGTTTTCTCCGAAATCTTACATTGCACACAATGTTGATTTATATCGAAAATAATAATATTATTTTAAATAGTAGTTAATGTCTAGTCATTCTTTTGGAGGGAATGAAGAAAACTAACCACATTATGATTGAACTTTTTTAAATGTTATTATTATTTATGCACTAAATTTTAGTGGATTAAAATAAGAATGAATCTGATTTTAAGAATTAAATACTATAATAATTTTAAAAGGGTGGCTTACCACCATTGGATGGAAACCCCTTTTTAAATCTAGTTTTGGTCACTTGTATATGTTCTATTTGATAAAAAAATATTTTTATATTGAATCAGGAAATAAAAATTTTCTTTGGATAAATATTTTATAATTTTTTTGATAATGTACATTTTTAATGAATAGTGAAAAATACCGAATTTTATGTTAAAAATTCATTTTCATATAATTAATTTATATAGTTAAATTGCACATTTAATTATTTTAATGTGTAATTCGATTATATTTTTATCATTTAATCCAATTTTGGTCATTGGAAGTAATTTCACAATGAAATTGGACATGAACACAAGTCAATCTTTTGGTAGTTTTTACTTCTTAAAAACACGTTTTTTGGTGTTGAAAACGTGAATTAATTTTAAAAATTTTAATGTAACTTCTATGTTTTGAATTTGAAAAAATTTATTCCAAATTTAGAATCATAATTTTTGAATTTTTTGAATAGATAAATTTTATTTTGGGAAATTAGGAATAGTAACTTCAATATTTATTTTATTTACCATTGTTTAAATGTAAATATGGTAAATAAGGGTAAAATATAATATTATAATAATATTAAACAACTATAACACATGTCGTAATCCTATTGGATGATAAATTCCTGACCATTGGAATCCTTGGGAATATTTTGAGACCCCATGGATCCACTTCGGAGTGGTAATGATATTTTATAATAGTTAATTTAATGTAAAGGGAAATATTACATAAACTTGTATCTTTTACTAATTTTTTTATATAGGATTACATAAGTGATCTAATAAACTATAAATATTCATTATAAAGTAAAAATATTATATAAATTGTGATATTTTATTTCAATTTTTAGATATTAAATAAATAAATTTAATTATAACACAATAATGATGTAGTAATTAGTTCATTAATAAAGGATTCAAATAAATGATATTATAAATATTAAAATAAGTTTAATTTGAATATTTTAATGCCATCCATGAATTTTTGGGATGATATTGACATATTAGCTTTTATTTAATTCCATTAGTTTGAATGAATCAGGTTGTTAGGAATTCGTAAAAATGTCAAGTATAAATTGTTTCCAAAATTGACATAATTCACAACATCAAATATAAAATAGTTTATTAAATGATTTAAAATTCAAAAAATTCTAATATTTTTATATATGGTTCTGATAAGTGAAATTTTTTATTAATGACTCTTTTATGAGACATATTTTATGTTTTGGAAGCTACTTTTATTCTCAAAGTGATAAATGGTTGATAAAATGGTAAGATTTAGAAAGGGTTAAATAAAATAGATAAGGATTAAAAAATATCCCAAACCATTATAATTCTTATTTGATGATTCTATTTTGACTTATATTCATCCTATTATTCACCAAACTGAATTTTGACACATTTTTAATCAAAATTGAATTTATAATAAATTAATATTTCAAACCTTCCAAAAGTGCCCCTCAACCCTCTTATAAAAGGACACCACGTTTACCCACTAACTCACACCTACCAGGCACCTTGTCTCATCCAAAATCTTCTTACATAGTATTAGAACATTTTGAACATTCTTATAGAAGCCTTACCTTTGGAAAAAGTAAATTCAAGAAGTCTATTTGGCTCAAATCAAAAGATTTTACCCGATTTAGAGGTAACGACATCTCTCAAGTTCCATTACATTATTTTCCATCCCCACTACCTATTCAATTATTATTATATGATTACATAAAAAACTACTATAATAAATATACTAGGATTTTTTTTATGAGAATTATTATAACTACACTTACACACACATCCATCTAATGGACACTGACATGTTGTTTCTGTGTATGGCAAACTACTTCCTCACAAAACGAAGATTGTTCAATTTCCCCTACCACCTAACATGGTGGCCATTATTATGGAACTATATTTATATATTATATTTATTATATTTATATTGTATCTATGGCTATTTATTTTTCATTTACACCATAAAATTATGTTTTCCATAATTTTTAAATATAATAATTTCATTTCTGAAAGTGTGGATTACCACCCCCTCAAAGTGATATGACTCGTTCATTCCATAAATGGATCATATAAAGGATGGAATTAATAAAATTATGTAACATATATAAATTTTGTATTATTATATAATTATAATATACCTATGTTTCATTTAGTTTTAATTCATTTAAATATGAAAAACGAATGAATGTAGAGTTCATGTGTATGTACGACTTACCTACTCCATGAATGATGCATTTAATTTATTATCTAAAATTTTTATGAACTATAATAAATACATATATACTGGATATATATGATACATAAATCATTAATAATATTCTAGTGATGATGGAATTTTTACTACATGGGCAATTTACATCAAAACAAGTTCATTTATGACTCCAGTACCAAGTATCGATAAAACAACCGATATGATGTTAAATAATTTTGTAATTTTTATAACATGAGGATAATTAGTATTAAATTAATGATAAACATGAAAATGGTTATGTAGAAAGTAGAAATTAACCTATGTTTTTTATTCAGGAATATAAAGAAAGAACGAGACTTATCGGACTCAAGGTAAGGGACATTGCCTCAATCTTCTTTCATTTAGGAATATTTTGGATCACAGACGACCTTCATTTATATGGTGTATAATTATACCCTTTTCTGTTTAATTTTAATCTATAGTTTTCAAAAGGAATCTTTTTTTTAATGAATTTTTTTAATAAATGACAAAGGGAATGTTTTTTTAACGTATGCTGTGACAATGACCTTTCCACCAACATGAGTATTATTTGATATTTTTCATCTGTATCAAGTCATACTGTTTTAAAAAGAAAATAATTCCCATATAACATTTTTAAAAAAATTTGTAATGAAATTTTTTTCAGAAAGAATTGATTATTTCAATATCTAAAATGATATATTGTGATTGCAATGTGTAAATGTATTCTTTACATTGTGCTTGTATTATGTGTAGTGAATAAAATAGGGTTCTCGGGATTTTTTTTCGTATATGGGTGCTTTTGTGATAAACCAAGGGAGGGTGAGCCCTAGATAGATCTCCAATGCATTGGGTAACATGACAGAGGTAAACATTAATGTTTCTCTTAAGACATTTATGGAATATACTGTGATAGGTATTCCAAATGTAGCTCCCTATGTAGCTATGAAAGCTATAATGTAAGTACGTTATTGATTCCACAAGTTACCTTTATGATTTATGATTTCAATTTTTTATTCCTAAATATTATGGATTCATGAGGTATGTTTAAGAGATTATGTTTTATGAGTTAAAAGTATGATTTCATTGAGTTGTATTTATTGATGGACTAATGTTTTCTTTAGATATTTTATAACCCTTACTGAGATTTTTATGCTCATCCCATGTTTCTGAAATATTTTTCAGTGGGTATAAAAAAGGTTTAAGAGAATGGAATAATTCAAGAAGATTTGTATCATGAATAGAATTCTTGTTTTACATAAGGATTTTTATTATTGTAAAAAATTGGACAGATTAGGACTGCCTACTTTGTAATTTTTGAGATGTAATGTAATAGTTATGGATAAATTATTTAAAACTATAAACCTGAAAAGATACTCAATTTTGAATTGTTGACATAATTCAAGAACATGTAATGTTTAATTTTGGGGCCTTATAGTTGGTATGAAAGTTCAGTTTAGATAACTTTAGGAGTTAGGATATAGTTAAATGAGGATGCATAAATTGTTTTTAATTTACAATAAGATTGAAATGATATATCATTTAAAGATTACCATGTTTCTTCGCCTAAAATGTTACTTTTTTCAGATGGTTTTTTGTAGAAGAAACATGGCAACTATGATGGGATGACATCAAGAGGAAAAAAACCATCCAAATGATCAACTGGATATGGTCGAAATTAGAACTAAATAGATTTATGTAGTGATGACACAATTGAATCAAGATATAAATGATAGTTGTATCCATGCACTAGATCATCTAGATCAACCAAAAAGGAAGGCGTTAGTACTGGATAATTTCATGAGGCAACAAACCCCATTAATCAAGTAATCATCTTACCCTATGCTGCTGAAAGGTGAATTAATGAACTAGAAAAGTTTTTCAATGTCATGGGGTGTTTATAACATCACAAAGCTTGTCTTGTTGTTTACCAATTTGATGGTGAAGCTAATCAGTGGTGGTTGATGTTTACAAATATTAGGTATTTTGATTAAATGAGGTTTCCTTATTACATTCCCATTCTTTCATGTTTTTTAAATAACAAACACCTATTTTAAGGCAAAATGCATTCTATCTCGATAAATGAAATTTTCCTTACTTATAGAATTTTTTTATTCCTCAAGGAAAATTTTCTCCTTACCCTATTTTTCTTTCATAAGGAAAATTTATCCTTACCATGTTTCCATTGTTTATATCATAATTTTTCTAAATGTAAAATTCAGTTTGTATCTAAATCCTCAGAATCATATAATACTTAGATAATGAAAATTCTAGTTTTAGGATCCGAATTCAGTCTCCAAGTTCTCTATATTCAGAATCTAAACTCTTATAAGTTCAGACTCTAAATTCCCATGAATTCTGACTCTGAACATTGTAGGTTTTGTCTCCTAATTCTCATGAATTCTGACTCCAAACTTGTATGTTCTGACTCTAAATTCTCATGAACTCTGAATAAAAACATTCTAAGTTCTGAGTCTGAATTCTCATGAATTATGACTCCGAACATTGTAGTATCTAACTCCAAATTCTCATCAACTCTGACTCTGAACTATGTATGTTTAGGTTCTGAATTCTTGTGAATCCAAATTCCTAATTTTCTTGAAATTCAGATGCTGAAATTCTATAGAGTTCTGGTTCCAAATTTAATAAAAAATAGTATCCTAATATCCTTGTATTATAGACACCGAAGGTGTTTTTAGTTAGACGATGAACTTTTATTTTTCTTAGGCTCTGATAAATTGTTTTTGACTAATAAACCATATTTTTCCTCATATTTTATATAGTTATGAAATGATGTCAAAAATCATATTTCCAACAAACCGTTGTTTGAGTTACACGTTTATAGATCTCTCCAAAAGTCATGGAAAAATATGACCGTTGGAGGAGGGAGGTGACCATTAGATATGTTCCTATAAATATGATCTTATTTAAAAGAGCTCATAACATTGATGAACTGTTCTATGAAAATAGAGATCACATGTTGTTGAAGAATTTTCTAGAGAGAGACTCTCATGCTTAGTGCGTACTGAATGTCTTGTTCCGATTTTCTTCATGCGACTCCGAATGTTGCTGATTACATTTGAGGGATTCCATGGATATGATGGAAGATGTTCCAACTACATTAAAGTTTGAGGACTTCCATGATGAGGAAGATAGATGTTCTGACTACCTTGAAGTTGAGGGCTTGCGGGGATAGCAAGATAGACTTTGATCTTCATATTGAGGGCTTACCCTAGTGAGGGTAAGATAGATTTTCTTGAAAGTATAAATCAAGGGACCTTTATCCAATGTTGTTGGATACCCTTCTCTTTGGGATAAAAGACTTGATACTTATTACTTGTTTGTTTCATGTTTTCTGGTGTATTATGATTGTTGAAGAAATGTTAACTATCTTATACTTCCTTATACTTGTATACTCTGATTTAGTATGATTCTATACGCTTTATGTTAGAATCTTTATCTTTTAAAACATTCATTATTTTTCATTTTCCAGAACCATATTTCTAGAGTTTCTTTCTCGAAACCACTTCTTCGGATTCAAGCAATTTTATATAATTAGAGGTTTTATGAATTTCCATGTTTAACCATGTTACACAAAATCATCTTTAAAAGTTCCACAGGAATTTTCTTAAAGAATACAATTAACCCCCTCTTGTATTTTTAGCATTATTATATACTTCATTCAGTATCTTTATTATTTCGATACCACATTTGTTATTATAGAGTATATCATACTACACATACCATCTCAACAATTGATATCAGAGCATTGGCTCAATCTGAATTAATATCATGATTAGATTTAGGAGAGAATTCGTCTTTTTCTTATTTTTGGAATCAGATTTTTGGACTCATAATGTTTGGATTCAATTTTTTTCTTAGAGACACTCTTGTTCTATATTTTTCTTACTGAGGAATATTTTACTTTTTTACAAATTTTTTTACTAACAAGATTGTGTGGAATGTTTTCTTTAAGATGTAAAGAATAAATGTTGGTTCCATTGAAAACGTAAATCCAACTAGACCACCTATTTTTTAGGGGAATGATTATGAATATTGAAGAGAATGAATATTAGTTTTTATAAATATTCTGGATAATTTTATGACTTAACAGTGGAAGAGGCTATAGCTGACCCAAAGGAACATGAAGTTCCTGAACCATCAAAAAATGGAGGAAACAATAGGAAGTTGAAAGAAGTAGTAGTTTAAGGCAAACCCCTAGCAGCTAGAGGAACCCAATCCACACCTCCATACCCTAAGAAGTAGAAGGCTTATCTGGATGAGGTCATAGATAAATAGAGGGAAGAAAAACATAATAGAAATGTAGTGGAGCCATGTTTTGGTTTGGATCCTGCTAAGGACAAGTCTTTAAAAGAGAAGATAGCTGAAGTTCTTGAGAAACAAGCTAATGAAAAGAAGCAAAAGAAGAAGATGACTGAAGCCGAGTTAGTATAATCCCTTCTGAGGGATACTAAAATAATATATTAGAATATTCTGGTACCACAACCCTTCATGGTAGAAGAATTACCAGAAACTCTAGGTAAGAATTTTGTCACTCAGGAAAATTCCCAAGAAAATATTATTGAAGAAAAAAGAGAAGAAGAGGTATAAAGTAGTGGTGGCACTGAAGATCTTATAATGAAAGTTGAAGATTACCATGAAAAGTATACCCTATCCGAGAAACTGTCTATCTGAAATTCTAAAGCTGAGTCTTCAATGCTCGCAACTCCTAGGAAGGATGAAGAAGTTGAAGATGAGAAGGGTGAAGAGGAAGTTAATAAACTGTCTGATGAAGAAAGTTCAAAACATGATTTCATACACCCTGAGAATGCTGGGGATAGAGCTGAGAAAGAGAATATAGATGAAGATAATTTTGTTCAGCTATCTGAAAGTGAACATGAAACTCCGGATGATGAATCCATTCTGAGAACTAACAAGGTTAAATAGGTGGTTGTTGATACATCCATTAAAGCAGATGTGAAGAAGAAAGATATTTGTGGATTTTCAAAGAGGATGCTTGTTGATATAGAGAAAAATCCCTCACCAAGAATAGTCTCGGATTCATTATCATCTTCCCTTGGACATGATTTTTTTGTCCAATCCTTGAAGAAGTGGGTTGGAACCATTCTGATTTACCCAAGCAAAGACTCGAGATGTCAGATGCTTCAAAACACAGTAAATCAGAAATCATATTCAGTGTCCATGGTGATGGAAAAATGTGTGAATCTTGAGGCTAACTTCAAGACTTTTTCATTAACTATGAATCCCACAAGTGATCCTGTAATAAGTTGACCACTTGGTCTAAGAAAACCATAGTTGATATGTGGATTATTTATGAGTTTCATGAAAGTGTCAGGGATGCTTTTGATACTGAAGATGGTATGATCAATGATCTTACAACTAGTTTTAAAGAAAAGCTAACCCCTGAGTAGAATACTCAGATTCAAGAAGTGAATGATTTGAATGGAATATTGTATTTTATTGCCCAAAGCTATAAGAGAGAAAGGGTTATTTGGATTGAGAATGAAGAAAATCTTGTTAATAAGTAAAAAGTCATGAAGGCTCAAGAAGAGGTTCTCAAGGCTCAAGAAGAAAGAATCAAGGCTTTAAAGGGAAATAGGAGGATCATTGACAGATTATTAAGAGAGCAGAGAAAGATAATAAGGAGCTCAAAAAGATGAAGACTATAGTCAATAAGTAGATGCTGAAGGAAAAGGAAGGATAACTATTTTCAAATTCTATCTTTTGTTGTATTTTCCATTATTGTACAAATTCTTTCCATACTTAATGAAATTTTTCTTGATCTATTTCATTTTGTGTAGTCTTGTACTAATGTTTTAGGTACCATAATTTCCTATCCCATTCCCTCAAATTCTTTTTCAAAATCACAAAGTGGGAGAAAGGAAATATAATTCTATGTAAAGTAGAAATATCCCTATGTAAGGGGGATTTTTAATCTTAAATATTTCTATATGCAAGATAATGTAAAATTCCGATCCAGAAAACAGAATATGATCCGAATTTATTCCAAAGCCTAAAGAGGAGTTAGTCATAATCACTCTTATTTATAAGTAAAGGGAGATAAGTTTTATTTTCAAGAGCATACATATTATAATTTATTATATTATTTTTCGTAAGGATGTTTGTGCTTTCCAAAAAGAGGGGATTGTTGGGTATATATGTTTTCCTTATGACTTTACAATTACTTCATGTTTTGAAAATCACAAACACCTATTTTAAGGAAAAATTCATTTTATATTTATAATAGCAATTTTAAAAAAGGGATTTTTTCCCTTTTCAAGGAAAAATTTCTGCTTACCCTGTTTTTCTTTCATAAATAAAAATTTATCCTTACCATGATTCCATTGTTGATATATAATTTTTCTAAATGTAAAGTTAAGTTTGTATCTAAAACCTCAGAATCATATAATACTTTGATAAAGAGAATTAAATTTCCAGGATCTGAATTTAGACTCCGAGTTCTCTTAATTCAGACTCCGAACTCTTATAAGTTCAGACTACGAATTATCATGAATTATAACTCCGAACATTGTAAGCTCTAACACTGAATTATCATGAATTATGACTCTGCACTTTGTAAGTTCTGACTCTGAATTCTAATGAACTCTAACTCTGAACATTGTAAGTTCTGACTCCAAATTCTCATCAATTCTGACTCCAATCTTTGTATGTTTTCACTCTAAATTCTCAGGAACTTTGACTCTGAACATTTTAAGTTCAGGTTTTGAATTCTTGTGAATCCAGATTCCAAATTTTCTTTAAATTTAAACTCTAGAATTATATTGATTTCAGGGTCCGAATTCCATAGAATATTGAATCCGAAATTCCTTGTATTATAGACACCAAATGTTTTTTTATTCATACTCTTAACTTTTATATTTCTTAGACTCCAAAAAATTGGTTTTGACCAAGCAACCATATTTTTACTCATCATTGATATAGTTATGAAATGATGTCATACATTCTGTTTCTGAATAACCATTGTTTGAGTGACACATGTACAGTTCCCTCTGAATTTCAAGGGAAAATATGACTGTTGGAGGTGGGATTCGACCATTGGATAAGTGCCTATAAATAGGAGCACATTTGAAAGAACTCATAACTTTGACGAATTGTTCTATGAACCTTGAGATCATATGATGTTGAAGTGTTTTCTAGGGAGACACTCTCATACTTAGTGCATACTGAACCTCTCATTCAGATTTGATTCGTTCGACTCCAAATATTGCTAATTACATTCGACGGCTTTGAGGTATAGAAATACAGAGGTGTCGACTACCTTAATGTTCAAGGACTTCCTTTTTGAGGAATACAGAGGTGAAGACTACCTTGAAGTTGAGGGATTACATGGATTGAAAGATAGACTCTGATCATCGTATCAAGGGCTTACCCTGGAGTTGGTAAGACATAAATTCTTGAAAGTATAAATCAAGGTACCTTTATCCAAGGTTGATGGATACCCTTATCTTTGGGTTGAAAGACATACTACTTGTTACCTGTTTGTTTCAAATTTTCCACTTTATTTTGATTTATTTGGAAAGTATAACTATCTTATGCTTCCTTATACTTGTATACTCATGTTTAGTATGATTCTATATGATTTAATGTATAATATTAATCTTTGTATACTTTCATTAAGTTTCATTTTCCAGAACCATCTTTCCATAGTGTATTTCTTGGAATCACTTTTCCAGATTCAATCCCGTTTATAGAATAAGAGGTTTTGTGAATTACCTTGTATAACCTTGTTACACATAATCATATTTAAAATTTCCAAAAGGAATTTTTTAAAGAATACAATTCACCCCTTTTTTAGTTTGAGAATTATTAGATACTTCATTTAGTATCTATATTATTTCGATCCTACATTTGGTATGATAGAGTATGTCATACTCCACATACCATCTCAACAAGGGATAGTGAGAATATTGATGCTCTTTATTGGGATGAATTCAAAGGTATGTTTCATGAAAAATATTTTCCTAAGGAAGTTTGTCTTAGGATGGAAAAAGAGTTCTTGGAATTGAGGCGGGAGGCTGACCTAGTGGCCTATTATGAAGTAAAATGTACACGACAAGCAGGGTATAAATCAAATTTCACATTAGGTCTTGATATTAAAATTATTCATTTTTACTCCCTATTAAAGCCAATGTATCTAATGGAATTAGCTTCCCATGCGTTCAAAAGTAATGAAAATCTTGATCAATGTGTAGAGAAGGTGGAAATGAAGTTTACCGATGATCAGGTGTTATTTAAAAAACAACAGAATAAGAGGTTGAGGTGGAAGAAAAAAGTGAATTGACCTTCAAAAAAGTCTGATGATAAGAAAAATAAGTTTACAATTAGAGAAAATTATGTTATAAAGTGAACTGGGGAATGCCTTTTGAATTTTGGTAAGTGTTTTTGATGTGGTAAAATGGGACTTATGGCACATAAATTTACAGAAAATGATCAGGTTAGTGATAAGAAAAAATATTATTTACAATCATTAAAATGTTTTTAGTGAAATGAAATGGGTTATTATGAAAATTAGTGTCTAATAAAGAACTAATATGATGGAGAGAAACTATACTATAAGTATAAAGGTGTATTCAAATGCTTTGCAACAACATCAGCAGATGTGGGGCCATCAAATGAATTAGTATCGTGTACAATGATTGTTTCTACATATTATTCCAATGTGTTTTTTAATTCTAGTTCTACACATTCTTTCATTTATATGAAATTTTCATGTAAATGGGGAATTCCATCTCATGATATGAAGTCTGAACATGTGGTTAAAATACTTGGTGGAAATGTCGAGACAAAAATAAATTATAAGAACCTTCCTGTCACTGTGTGTGGATGGAATCTGCCTAAAAACCATATTATTTTTCCTCTAGTAGAGTTTGATGTTATTTTGAGTATGGTTTGGGTTTCTGTATATCATGAAAATATTTATTGTAGAACTAAAGAGGTTTCATTTTAGAATGAATTTCATTTTGTATACAAGAATGAACCCCTACTTTTTATAACATATTAGGAAGTTTTGGAACTATTAAAATATGGAAATGAATGTTACCTTGATCATTTTTTTGAAAACAAAGGAACGGTTTTAATTAATTATGTACCAGTGGTCAATGTGTGACTTGATGATTTTTTGGATGAGTTTCCTAGTACAATACTTGACCGGGAAGTTGAATTTTTTTATTGAATTTGTTCCTGATTCTATTCCAATAACAAAACCCCCATATAAATGGTTCAAATGTACATTTTGTATTAAAGAAGAAATTATAGGAGTTATTAAATAATGGTTTCATTAGACCTAGAACATCCCATTGAGGTGCACCTGTATATTTTGTTAAAAAAAACATGGCTCAATGAGACATTTCATTGACTATAGATCCTTGAATAACAATACTATTAAGAAAAAGTATCATTTTCATTATATGGATTAACTGTTTGATCAGATCAAAAGAGCTCAATATTTTTTTAAGATTGAACTGAGTTTGGGTACCATTGGTTGAAATTAATGTAATCAGACATTACAAAGCCTATGTTTTGTAATAGATATGGCATTTATGAATTTTTAGTTATTCATTTTGGGTCGACCAATGAACCGTCTGTATCCACAGATCATATGAATATAATTTTCAATGAGTTCTTGGATAAGTTTTTTGTATTGTTTATTGAAGATATTTTGGTATATTTTAAATGTAAATAGGATCATAACAGTTATTTAAGGGTTTCCTTGAAAACATTAAAAGAAATGAAATTTTATTGGAAATTCAGAATGTTTGTATTTTGGTTATGAGAAATTTCTGTCCTTGGTCACATTGTTTCTAAAGATGGAATAGCTATTAATCATGTTAAAACAAAAGTTATAAATGAATTGAAAGGACCCTTAAATATAATTGATATCCGTTGTTTTATTGTTTTGGAATGTCATCAATAGTGTGTTTTTGAATATTTTTCATGGCTATCTAGTGCACTGACTATGTTTACTCGAAAAGGTTTTAAGTTCCTCTAGACAAAATAATGTGATGAATGTTTTTAGGAATTGAAAATTAAATGGATGAATTCTCTGGTTTTATAAAATCCATCCAGAAATGGTGAAGTTTTTATCTATTGTGATTCTTTGTTGAAATAAAATGTTTGTGTCCTAATGTAGAATGATCAGGTAATTGCTTATGCTTGACGTCTGTTGAAAACTCAAGAGTAAAATTACCCTACATGTGATTTGGAATTAGCTACTGTTGATTTGGATTCAAAATTTTGGAGGCATTATCTGTATGGAGTAAATAGAGAAATATCTATTCATCTCAAAATATTGAATTATATATTCACTAATAAATAACTAAACATGAGACATATGAGATAGATATAATTAATCAAGGATATTGATTGCACGATTTATTACCAACCCTGAAAATAAAATAATGTGGTTGATGCTTTGAGTTATAAAAGTAATTATACATTAACCATATTACATTTGGAACATGAAACATTGATTAATGATTTGATTTCTTTTTTCTCATGGATATTGTTGGTGTAGAAAATTCATCTTTTCTTATGTTTTAGTAAAATTGTCTCTAGTGGATAGAATAAAGAAAGTGCAGAAAGAAGAAAGTGAGTTTCTAGAAAGGGTAGAATTGGTTAAGAAGGGAAATTTACATGAATTAAACATTGATAAATACTATGGTTTGAGGATTGGAAAGAGGTTATGTGTGCCTTGTGATTCATAGTTGAAGAAAGAGTTGTCATGTCAAGTTTGTAGTTCTCAAATTTCATTTTATCTAGGAAGAACAAAGATGTACATAGATCATTGGGAGTATTACTGGTGGGATGGAATTAAAAGAGATATTCATGACTTTACCCTGATATGTTTGAATTATATATAGGCTAATATAGAATGACATTTATCAAAAGTGATGTTTCATCTATTTCTAGTGCAAGAGTGAAAACGGTAAAATCTGTCTATGGATTTCGTAGTGGGATTACCAAAGACTCCTTGAGGTAACAATGAAATCTAGGATATTGTTGATTGATTGAACAAATCATCTTATTTTCTTCCTATTCGAGATAATCTATCTCAAGATCAACTATATTGATGGTATATTAAAGATATATTAAGGCTATATGGAGTTCTTATCTCTATTTTATCTGATCGTGATCCCATGGTCACTTCTAACTATTGGAAGGGCCTTTAGAAGTTTTTGGGTACTGTATTAAATATTAGTAAATCTTTTCATCTAAAATCATATGGGAAATCAGAATGAACAATTCAGATATTGGATGATATGCTACGTGCTTGTTCAATAGATTACCTTGGATGTTGGGACCAATATTATTCTTTGGTTGAGTTTTCATATAATATTTTTTTTCATTCTAGTGTAAGTATTGCACCAATTGATGCATTATATAGAAAGTAGTGTTGAACTCCAGTTTTTTGGGATGATGTTGGTGAATGGATGTTGATGGAACTAAAATTGGTATAAGAGGTGGTAGAAATAGATTATTTGTCTCAGAAGCACATGAGAATATCTCAGTGAATGCAGAAACGTTATGCGAATAACCATAAGAAGGATCATTCTTTTGAGGTAGGTGATCATGTCTTTCTCAAAGTTTCTCCATCGAAAAGTGTGATGCATTTTGGTAAGAAAGAAAAGCTGGGTTTGAGGTTATTTGGACCCTATGAAATCCTAGATAAATTCAAATTAGTTTCCTTTAGAGTGGGTTTACATCCATGTTTATGTCAGGTACACAATGTTTTTCATGTTTCAATGTTGAGAAATTATATGAGGGATAAATCTCACATTTTGAGTCCAAAGGTAGTTTAGTTGGAAGAGAATCCTTTTTATGAGGAACAACCAATCTAGAATCGTTACCCTAGAGGACAAGTGTTACAGAATAAAGTAATAAATCAAGTAACCGTTTTGTGGAATTTCATATGGATGAAGGGGAAACATAGGAATTTGAAAATTATATGAGGGATAAATACTCCCCACTTATTTGAAAAGTGAATCATATTATGAGGAAACAATTACCAAAATGGGGGAATGATGTAACGACCTATGTATTTATAGAATAATACATTTTATTTTCTATTAATATTTAAGAATAAGATATTTATTTTATGTCAAATGGGATGATTTTTCTGATAGCATACTCAACATGAAACAACTGGTTTCTAAAAAATATTATGTTTCACAAAATGTTGAGTTATAAAAAAAAAATTTAATAAAATTATTATTCTAAATGGTAATTTATGACTGTACATTGTATTACCGAAAAGAACATAAATAACTGCATCATGATTACACATGTTTTTTAAATGTTTTTATTTTCTGTCCAATAAATTCTAGGGGCTGAAAATAAAAATGAATCCTATTTTAAGAATTAAATACTCTAATATATTTAAAATTTTTATTTACCATCTTTTTATGGTGATACATTTTTAAATATAGTTTTCTAATAACTTGTATATGTTTTATTTGACAGAAAAACATATTCTATAGAATAATGACATCCAAATTAACTTTTTACTTTTATTTGGGTTTAAATATTAATTGGATTATATTGTTATCATTTGATCTAATACTGGCCATAATAAGTAATTTCAATTTAAAATTGAATATAAAAACATATCAATCTTTTGTCAGTTTTTACTTTTTTAACAGACATTTTGGTTTTAACCACATGAATTAATTTTAAAATAATTACAAAAAATTCTGTTTTTGAAATTTGGAAAAAAAGATTCCATATTTTTTATTATAGGTTCCAAATTTTTTTAGTAGGTACCTTGTATTGTTGGACATTATGAATAGTAAATTCAGAAATTATTTTATTTACCATGGTTAAAGGGTAAATCTTGTAAATAAGGGAAAAAATATTATTATAATAATATTAAACTACCCTAACACATGTACTAATCCTATTGTATGAGATATTTACGACCATTAGAATCATGGGATCGATTTTGGGAGCCCATGTATCCACTTGGGAGTGATAATCACATTTTATAATAAATAATTTAAAGTAAAGAGAAATTTAACATAAACATGTTTATTTTACAAAAACAGTTTTTATATGGGGTTATATAAGTGATATATTCTATTATAAAAATTCATTATAAAGATAAAAAAATATTTACTAAATCAATTTATTTTATTTATAATTTTTATATATTAAATTATTAAATTTAATTTTGACATAATGATGATGCAGTGATTGCTTCATTAAGAAACGATTCAAATATATGATATTGTAAATATTAAAATAAATGTAATTTGATTAATTTTATGCCATACAAGATTTTTATAGATTATATTGACATATTATCTTTGATTTAATTCAATTTCTTAAGTAATCGTGGTTTTATGATTTTTAATAAAGTTATTTTTGAATAGTGTCTAAATTTAACATAACTCACAACTTGATATATAAAATAGTTTATTAAATGATATTAAATTACTAAAAATATAAGATTAGTCCAAATGGTTATGATAAGTCAAAAATTTTAATAATAACTCTCTCATTAGAAATTTTTTCTTATTTGGGAATAGATTTTAATTTTCAATGTGTCAAATGCTTGATAAAATGGTATGGGTAAAATTGGTCATACAAATAATATATGGATTAAAAAATATCCAAAATCTTTTTAATTCTTATTGGATGATTTTATTTCAATGTATATTCTTCCTATATTCGATAAAAATAAATTCGGACTCATTATAATTGAAATTTAATTTATAATAAATTAATATTTCAAAAATTTGGATAATGCCCCATATCTCTCTTATAAAAGGCCAAAACCTCCACCCACTAACTCACACCTCTCAAGCCCCTTAGATTTTCCAAAAAATGAATACATAAGCTCCCAACATCCCTAACTCTCTTCTAGAATCCTTACCTTGGGAACAAGTTATTTTATGAAAGCCTTTGACCAAATCAAAAGAAGTTACTTGATTTAGAGGTAACGTCTTCTCTCACATTCCTTTACATTATTTTAATTCTCCACTCCTTACTCTATTATTATTAATTGATTACATAACATGAACAATAGATTATAAATACTAAGATGTTTTCTTTTTGAAATTTATTTGAACTACACTTACACACACAACCATCTAATGGATACAGACAAATTGTTTCTATGTACGGCGAACTATTGCCTCACGAAATGATGATTGCTCAATCTTTCCCTACCGCTACTCATGGTGGCCATTATAATATCAATATATTTATATATGATATATATTGTATTTATATTTTCTCTATTATTAGTTATTTTTAATTTATATGATATCTTTATGCTTTCCATAAAGTTTTCATATTATAATATTATTTGGGGATGTCCGGACTACCGCCCCCTCAAAGTGAAATGACTCGTTCATACGATACATGGACCATATAAAAGATGGTGTTAATGAAACTATGTAACATATATAAAATATGATATTATACCTTAATTATATTATACATATGTATTATTTAGGTTCAATCATTTAAATATAAAAAAGAAATGAAAGTAGCATTCATGTGTACATATGGCTGACCATCTCCATGAACGGTGCATTTGATTTCTTATTTCCAAATGTTATGAAATATTTCAAATAAATATATACATGATATATATTATATTTAAATCATGAATAATATTCTAGATATGAATGAATTTTTTACTACATGGAAAATTTACATCAAAACATGTTTATTTTCGACTCATGTGCCATCTATCGACAAAATGACAGATATGAACATAAATAATTATTTATTTTTTATAACATGATGACAAGTAATATTAAATTAATAATTAAATTGATAAATGTTCTGAATAAAGTATATATTAACCTAAATTTATTATTTAGGAATATAAATAATAAACTATACAAGTTGGACATAAGGTAAGAAATTTTGTCTCAATCTCCTTTTATTAAGGCATATTTTGGTTTATACACGACCTTATTTTATATGATGTATAATTATTCCATATTTTTATAATTTCATTCAACATTATTCAAATGGAATATTTTTTTATGAAGTGTCTTACTACATGACAAAGGGAATGTTTATTTTTAATGTACACGGTGACAAATACCTTTTTGTTGCTCTGGATATTATTTGATATTTTTCATCCTTAATAATCCAAAAAAAAAATTTGAGAAAAATAAGTACCATATACCATTTTTATGTATATTTTAATTAAAAATGGTTTTGATAAATAGTTTATTATTTCAATATCTTGAAATTTAAATTATGATTGAAATGTGAAAATGTTATCTTTCCATTAAGCATTACTATGTGTTATGAAAATGTTATGGTTCTTGGGCATTGTTTACATAAATGGTTGGTTCTATGATAATAAAATGGAGGGTGAGCCCAAGATAGATCTCCAATTAATTGGGTAACATGATATAGGTTAATTTTAATGTTTCTCATAAGATATTTAGGGAATATATAATTATGGGTATTCCAAATGTAACTCCCTATGTAGTTGTGAAAGCTATTATGCAAGGATGTTATGGATTCCAAAAGTTTTCTTTGTGATTTATGATTACTATGTAGTATACATTAAACTTACGATTTCAAGAGCTATGTTATAGACCTTATGTTTTAAGAGTGAAAACTCTGATTTCATTGATTTGTATTTATTGATGGACACATTCTTTTCTTTCATTATTTTATAACCCTTATTTAGATTTTTATGCTCATCCCAGGTTTTTGAATTGTTTTTCCTAGGGTACAAGTAAGGGTAATACAAATTAATAATTAAATAATATTTATTTCAAGAAAATAGTACTTATTTTCTAATGAGTTTTATTATTGTAAATTAATTGGATACAATAGAAGTGTCATATTTTTAATTTTTGAGATGTAATGTAATAGTTGTGGCCTAATTCTATAAAATATAAACCTAAAAATCTCATCAATGTATAATTATTGACTTGACTCAATATTATGTAATTTATAAGGCTGGGGCCTTATAATTCTAGTTTTCTTCTAAACCAACACAATCTTGAACATTATTTAACTCTATTAGGGATAAATTTAAATTACATTTTAATTTTTAAATAATATCATTATAATAGAAATAGAATGAAAATATTTTAATTTATCAATTTTGTTTATCAATATGTTATTATTTTTTGTTGAATAATGAAAAACTAAAAAATTGAAAAATTGATTCTTCTTTGAGGCAGTGGGTTACACAATGCTCGATTAGTGTTTCAGTCAATAAAAAATGTGAGTTATTAACGTAAAAAAAAGTGATAATTTGAGAATAATAAAAACACTACATAAATCATATTTATTATCCAATACCATCATTAATACCATTAATTAGATGTGGTGATGAAAAACTATATGTGACTCCTTGTGGAGGTGATGTTACATTCACACACATAAATAAGATTCGTGTTTCTTATTATAGATTAGTGAGATTAAATAATGGTGTAACAATATTATAATAACTTCTCAACTTTATAATGATATATATTTTATCATTATAATATGCTTATTTTTAGTTAGGAATGTAATGAATAAAAAAGTAACATTGAGAATGATTGGATGCCAACATTGAGACCTCAAAACTTTTCTGGATGATGAAATTAATTTTTAGGTTTGTAGGATACTGTTTGTTCAATATTGGAGCATGGTTGTGTAAAATACAGAAATGATAAAAAAATAGGCTTTATTCCAAGGAATTTTCGTAATAGGAGTGGAGTACTGAGATGGTGTTAGAGATATCTCTATTGTATGTGAGGAAGATTGAATTTTTTGTTTGAAAAGAATAGTAAAGTGTAAGAATGGAAGAACAAGAAATTTAGGTGAGTCAAATGAGTAATTGTTGATGAGACATGAATGTAAGAATTTAGAACGTACTATTTTTTTGTTCTAATAGACATGTTATTTTAAGAAATTTAGAACCACATTGGAATATAAATTTAAACACATGTTACTCTTAAATAAATATTAATCACTTCAATTATTTTATTACTAAAAATATAATTAGAAACATTTTAGAATATTTCGATACGTTGAATCCTAATTTTGGATTAATTTATCTAATTTGAATGTCCAAAAAATTGAAAATTAAATTCTAAATCAAAATATATATTGTTTTGAAAAACATTTTTTATTGAAAAATATTATTTTAACCATCAAGTGTTCATGGTATTATTTAACGCTGGTTACTTTTTAAATGGGTGTTAATTAATTTGTATATATATTTAAAAAGTCTATTTTGATGTTAATTTAATATTAATTCATTTAATTATTAAAAATAATAAATATATAAACATTATTATTCTTTAAAAAATAAATGTTCTTTTAGGGTAAATAATATTTACCCAAGTAAACATAATCTTTACGCTTAAAAATAATATGGCAAAAGAGATAATTCAGACCTATTGATTTTAAAAATGAATTCAAATTTATTATATAAGAATCTTACAATTGTGGGAAATTATTTTTAACATAACCAAATTTGAGGCACAAAACCCCATGTTATTTGAAAAAGAGTATTTTCATGAAAAAAGAATTATATTTACAATAAAATTATAAATGAAATTTATAAAAATAAAAAACAATAATTGTTAACAAAAATTTATTTATTTAAAAATAAAAGAACCAAAAACATCATTTTATCATGTTATAATTAATTTAAAAAATTCACTATACATTTTTCATTAAAACAAAAAATATATTCAATGTTTTTATCATGGGATTGTAAATTCAAATTTGAAATTTAAAATTTATTATTATAGTATAGATTACATTATTTAATTTGAAAAATGTATAAAAACATTCATCTTTTTTATATAATAAAATAATGACATAAAATTGATGATATTAATTAAATTGTAATTTTCAATATTCACGTAAAAATTAATTATCTATGAAAAGTCACAAAAATTAGTATTAAAATTATATTACCTTGACAACTCTAAAATAAAAGATTAATTTTTCAAATTAAATTCTTAAAATTTAAAATTTAGAAATTTTTATAAAATACCAAAATAATGTGGAAAACTAATCCTATTGTATAATTTCTTTTTAATGTAACTATATTATACAAATATTAATTTCATTGAATATTTAATTTAAAATAATAACCCATTTAAAATATTTACTTTATAATGTTAACAAATGTTTGTGGTTTTCAATCGTTGTTTTTACTATAGATATATTAATAATTTATTCTTAATATTTTATGTTCTATTTACATTTATTATAGTGTGTGACCTAAGTTATAGAGCACATTATAAATTTTATGGGATCAAAAATCCTACGTAATTTAATTATTCTCCTAAAAAATGAATCATCTCTTTGAAATGTAATAATCTTATACATGAAAGATTAACTATGTGTTGAGAAATGATTGATAACCCTTAAGATATTATCAATAATGACATGTGTTTCTAAATATCATTGGGGAAACTAGATGACAAATATTTTACAAAACAACTTAATGAAAATATATCTGTCATTACTGATCTTAATTTGTCCTATGCCATGACTCCCCAAGGCCGCCTCTTATAAGGAAGGATCTGGTGAATAGTGTTGAGTTGGTAAATCACTAACATGGAAGGCCTTATCCTAAGTAACTGTACACACTCACAGATTGACATGTCCATATAGTACTCATATGTAAAAAAATTATAAACCATGCATACATATATCAAATCCTACAACTAGAGTATGACAGCCTGAACTAAAATTTAAACACGGACAAGTACAAGCCCACCATAAAGAGTCTAAACATAAGTAAAACATTAAATATAAGTTGGGGATTATTGTAAGGATAGCCGTAGGAACACTCCACTATCTATAGAGCATAATAACCACCATCAGGTTATAATCCCACTAGGACTCCATCTATGGGTTCATTATCTGCATAAAACATGACATGTCTGGGAATGTCCCATGTAGGTGTGATTATGGAAACACCCTATATGAATACCCAAAAACAAAAATAATATAATAAAATGGATAAAATAATATGTACATGGGAATATTTATACATAAAAAATAATAAGAATATGACGATATACTCAACAAAGGCACATAGTCCCAAGGAACGTCACAAATATAATGATAGCCATGGATTCCTGTGTGAATGTTCGATATAAAACTCATATAAGAGAACACACTCCATGATTCAAACAATAAAAATGATGTTTTTTTAATTATTCATGCTTTTCAGGTCTCGCCATTGGATGTATACACTGAAGATATAAAGATAATGATACACATAAGAGGGTCACACCCAAGATCTTGGGATTTTACTAAAACTCATTCTAAAATAACCTACTATATATAGGATCAGTTCTTGTCTTGTGTTGTTCATGAAAATACATTGAAAACAAGCTAGGTCAATATGATGACATAGTTTCTCCTACTGATCCAAATAGAGGAATTTGAAAAACACTATACAATAAGTCCATTTGAAAGGATCACTATTCTATATGTAATATAAGAATCCAGACTAACCCACAAAGAATGGATTATAGGAATACATCGAAATGAAACATTTCTATGATACATAAGATAAGGGTTTCAATCAAACATTGAAGGAGTATATGAAATGTAATGGTAGAACGTGGTTCCTCCCATTACCACCAGGTCCTTCCTATATAAACCACTTGTGCCCCTGTCCATGTAAATGTAGATGGTGTGCCTAAGCCCATATACATAATACCACGTGTAATTACATGGTTATTCGTGTGTACATTTATAATGGTATTTTCTATGTTAAAGTAAATGTAGTGCCCATGACCGTTAATGCATGGTCATGTTTATGTACAATCCCAGGTGCACATTGAGCCATGGATGAGGGGATACATGATTTGTTCCATGGACACTTGAGATTTGATAAATCACTTCATACTCAAATCCTACCCAACTCTATGATTGTCCCACATGGAATGTACCTTTGAAACACACGTAGTATACTTCATGAATTTCCAGAATTTCAAATCTTGAATCACTCGTCTTATCCCTCCCCTTTAGCCATCAATACACTACATCGTATGCTTAAAACAAAGTAAACCCATTGTCCAAGCATTTCCTTTCTTGAACACTCTACCAAATCATAAAATAAATTCAAAAACACCATCATGTTTCATTCATCATTGTGCACCAAAAAGCCAGAATTTGGAGTCCTAGATTTTTTTGATCCACTATCACTTCTATCATCTCAATATACCCTCATAAAACTTAGTTCATATCATTGATATTGAATCATTTTGCCAAGAAAGGCTTGGAAAAGGTTGGACTCATCAAATTTTTTTGAACCATATACAAAAACAACTGCCTGTGATAAATAAAGAATCTAGGAAGAAATGTATAACCACAACAAGTGCAATGAACCAGGGACAATATTTTTGTGGGCCTTGATATGTTTCCATTATAATTATTAATGAAGAGAAAAATAATAATCAAAAATCAATTTCCCCAATTCACAGAAAAATAATAATGATACCGGAAATTATGCATGATCTGTGAATCAATTCCTTAGTTTATTGATTCGTGAACATAATAGGAATCATAAATAGCGATAAATACAAGTAAAACATATTAATTACATCAGTTTGGATTGATCAAAAATGAAGAATGATCCTAGATTATTTTTGGTGTTGAGATCCTTGAATCTTATTTCACGCTGATTTTCAAAATAGGATTCGGCTGGCATTCTCCCATAAAATCTACTTGATCAGGTCTCCAATGGTCTTATAGATAACTATATTTTAACTGTAAATAATAAAAATACCTAAATATTATATACATATTGGTAAATTAATTCACTACATCAAATAAAATAAAATAAATCAATTAATGTATTTATTTATTTAATTCTGTTCATGTGATGAAATTTTCCAAAAAACCCCCGCTCCAAAATGGTTATGTCATTCCAAGTGTAAAACCAATAATATAAACTCAATAGTTCCCTCAAATTTATAATTTTTTCCTCTATTTAAAATATATTTTACATTTTTTGGAAGGTTGTGAACACAAGCTATTAATATATATCAAACATTTATTTTGAGCACACCAGACCTCATAATCACACATTTCTCGAAAGATAGACTAAAAAATAATCCATAAAATATTAAGAAAAGAATATATGAAAAATAAGAGTCATTAAATTTTCCCATCTCTGGTATTTATGGTTTGAAATTCCGAAACAAGTGGATATATAAAAAACAAGTGGGTACTGATCTCTTATCTGAGTCCCCCACTCCCTGGTTCTCTCTTGAATATTATCATGATACAACTAGAAATGAACTAATATAATTTTTCATCCATTATGGATAATCTCATAAGGATCCATAATCACTATTGGGTACTCAGTAATGGTAGACCCATCTTCTATGTCTAGGTCCCCCTAGTCGAAAATGTGAGATTGGTTGCACACGTACCATCGCAAATATGACATGTGGACGACATCATGTACCTAGTATAATATTTGGAGTAGATCTAAGAGGTACATCACCTGAAAAAATCAATGAAATACCTATAAATTGACAATGAATATCAAAGGTAGGTTTCTTCCCTAATCAAAGATATGTAATACACGTTAAAGTGAAACCTATATGAACACACTATATACCACTTTAAACTCTAATAACCCACATTGTCGGCCATCATAAAATTTGTGATGAAACTATGTAGTCTTAATCTACTCTTTTAAGATATTTACATTACACATAGTGGATTACACCAACTCTGGGCTGATATTTTCTCACCCACCTAGGCCAGTCCAATAAAGTTGTGACCTATAAGTTCGTTCATAGAAGGCATCAAACCGTGTCATAAAATGATGGAATGGTAGATTTCTTTATATGAAAACTCATAAAATTGTAAATGATCCTCCAACTTTTGGTCGGGGACAAAAATTAAAGACAAAAACCTATCCACTAAAACTTGAATGTTGTACTCAGTCTGGCTGAGAGTCCAGTAGTGAAAATCTATGCTCAAACGTCACTGAGGCCCAAATGAAATTTATAGTCTATTCTAGAACTATGATGTGAAGTCAACATTAGGGTTTGAAATTATTATCTTGGGAACTCCCTTAAGTCAAACTATCTACTCAACATAGAGGCATCCTAGGCTCTATATAGAAATCTTCTCTCAGATATATAACAAGTGGGATGACTTTTTAAGTGCATCCAGGATCACGCAAAGGGAATCCCGTCCATTGGATATATGTAGTATACCCATCAAAATTTCCATGGATATACCATCCCATTTCCACATTGGTAATTTAAGGGGTTGAAAAAATACTACAGGAACTTGGTGCTCAGCATTCACTTTCTAACAAGTGAGGGATCGAGAGACAAGCTCTACAACTCCATTCTACATCTCCATCCACCAAAAATGGAATTGTATGTTTCACTACATCTTGTACACACAAATATGTTTTCCCAAAGGGGATGTATGATTCTATCTCATAACCACATCTTTTAATTTCAATGGAACCATCATGCATCCTATTAAAATAAAAAAATGCTCTCCACCTTTAGAATATCCAACAATATCATGTCCAACGGATATTTGAGTATATAGTGTCTCAGAGTCATCATCAACAACTCTTCCTCCCTAAATCACTAAAACATTATAGGGGTAATAATAATTTATTAGAGGTAATAAGTTTTATATCTATCTAAAAAGTATAAATAAATTGAGGCTAACTGTTTTGAATCTTTACATAGCAACCATGAAGAAAATGTCTTATTGGGAGAATCTAATACCACATTCCACATTTCTGGAATACCAAAAATATAGAAGTCGTAATCTTGGAGGAACAATATCCACTTACTCTATCTCAAAGTATTATTCTTCTGAGGGAAGATATACATAATACTTTCATGGACAGAATAGATGATAAAATGCTCTCCTAGCAGGTAGTGTCGAAACTTTTTTAGTGTGAAGATTGTCTCTTCCTACTCAAGATCATGGGTGAATAATTATTCTTGTGTGATCTCAAATGACAGGAAACATAGGTAATATCAACCTCTCTCTAAATTATAAAATATTAAAATCCTAGGTACCGATTCAATGAAGAACACTACGTACTCGACACCCATCTCTAAATATATCAAGATGGGTGTGTTAATCAATCTCTACCTTAACTCTTTAAAATCCTCCTGGAACATAACTATCGACACAAATGGATTTCCCTTTTTTAATAAATATCATGATATAATATATCCTATACATGATAGGTATGGATTAATTTTAATAATCTACCAACCCATGGATGCTCTGCACCTCTATCATGCTCTTGTTGAGCTCCTAAAATGACACTTCCTCAACCATATCCGGGTCCCCTTGCTCAATGTATTCTATGTTTACAGGTCCAAAAATTGAACCTCCAGAATCCATAACTAGGAAGTTGAGTTCTTACGATAAATTTATTTCTTTTACAGTATGTCTATGACTATCATAAAGTATCTAATGTGATCCTTCTTGGATGTCGAATATTCTTGGGATTTCATGGGGAAGACTAAAATGAACTAGTCTAAGGAGGGATGAAATATGTTGTCCATGAGTCCTGTGAACACTTATGTGAAATTCATCAGAAAAAATAGAACCGTTGGGTACTAATATTCACTATAGATACATCTAAATGTATTCTTTGTTATATCATTAACTTGTACTCACAATTTGTGATAACCTGATTTGCGGTCGAAATCAGAGATCCATCATACCCATCTCAACTGGTCAAAGAGTTCACCAATCCTCAATAGTTGGTATCTTCTCCACATAGTCACCTAGTTTGATAAATAGTAGTCCACACATCACATCAATATCCCATCTTTCTTCTTGTATAACAATTATAGGGATTCCTAGGGTGAAATATAGGGTCTAATAAATAATTTCTGCTCGAATTCCTCCAATTGCACCCTATAGTTGTGATGCTCGGTAGGATTCATCTAATATGATGTTATATATATCAAGGTCACACTGAGGTGTAAAAAAATATGAAATTATGTCTCTCAGTAGGGAGGTAATTTTTAACATCCTTATAGTAGATGTCCTCAAAATTTTCCAGCAATTTAAGTAACTGAAATTTCAATGTTTCCGATACAACATGGGTCCTCTGAGAAAACTATTAAGTAATCCAGTACTCCCTACTATGTATGAGCCCATCTGATTCATCAAATGATTTCTTTTCAATTACAAATAGAAAACAATTTCCATAACAATAGACACACAACTTCCTCATCATAAAAAAGTCTATATGGGATTGAATTCCATATGAACATTTCATCCATATGATGATGTCGTATGGTCTCATCTCTAATACAAAGATATCCCAACAGAATGTATCGCTTACAATAGTTAGTGAACAATGGAAGAATAAGTGTGTGATTATTGAGTCATATCCAGTTAGTTTCTCTAAGTGTACAGGTCATGCAAATTGTTCAAAGAGAATCTCTACATCTCAAAATTGATATATAGAAATAAAGGATTAAACAACATCTGTATAATGAATCATAAATTACATTCAAATATATTACATTAAAATTGGGGAATATTCATTACAAAACATAACATAACCATGACAAGACTATATAGGTTTAGTATCTATAGAAAATATGATACATGAATAACTGTTTCATAAGACATCTATATTATCTCCTGCTTATTCATTCAAAACATGACCACTTTTTGATATATCATACATAATACCCTTCTTCATAACACGGGAAAAAACATACGAATGGATTCTTTAAGATTATCAGTAAGGGTAAACTACTTAGATATCAATAATATAATAACCACAATACAGGAGAGCATAACATTTGAAAAATATTATCCTACATATGAAAGATCCTAATATCATGTCATGAGATAAATCATAAAATTTCATAAAGAATCGATGAACATATTCCCAAAAGTCATAACATATGACATGGAATTTTTGGATTACACATAATCATAGAAAATAATTTCATAATATTCATGTATTATTTCTTATACCATCCTAGTAGAATAATTCCTTTACTAAACTGAGTTCACTATTCATTCTTGTCCAGTATTACAAAATCTGGTTTACATTTCGTTCCAACCAAATATTATTGTACTAGGAACATTTCTAATTTCATCCATATTTGTATCATGAGTTACAAATATTTACCCAATGAATGGGAAGGATATGTAGGCCCCACCCATCTCATAATGAAATAATTCTTACTTGTCCCACAAAAACATAAATCATTCATTATAGCATAACCCATGGAATAAAATGATTTTATTAAACATCATTACATCATAACATAATCCTTTTTGAATAGATATATTTCCAAAAAATAATTACATCATAAATAAAAAAACCATATGACTAATATGGATAATATAATTCAAACAAAACCTTATTAAAAAAATAATATCATAGATGTGCATTTTTCATAGGACAGTTGATACTAATTCTGGATGAAAAAATAATTTCATCTTCAAAAACAATTTCTCTTTTAAAAATGCCACAAAATTTTAAAATAAAATAGATTCATTAAAAACAGAATTGAAGTTTTATAAATTATAATTCAGGGAAATAAGGCATTTTGATTACAAAAGAATTGTACATTCCGTATATGTTAAATGAGATCCTTTTTCTAGTACATTTGATAGATAAGTCAAAAATTTACTCATATTGAAAATGAGAAAAGGTTCCTTTCATGCCATTTAATAAAATCGACCAATGGGTAAAAATGAATTTAATTTTTTTTAGAAGAATATAATTATTACATTGGAATATATATTTAAGAAACATAGACATGGATGAAAAATATACCCAAATAAATAATTACCTATAAAAAATATCGGATAACAATGAGATTAAGAAATTATCCATTTCCTTAGGTCCAATATCCTTTGGTTGTATCTAAACTACATGTATAATGATTTAAATAATGTCATTAACTTATAATTGAATCATTTTAATTTATATGATATCATATATGGTCATATTATCATCCATTTGATAATAAAATTTGTTATTACACGTTATTCAGGTACTAATTACTTCATTTTCTTATGCATCTTTCATCGAATAAGTTCTGGTTCTCCTTCATTGGTTATAGTAATATAATTTACAAAATTTTATTAATAGAATATTTAACATATTTATTCATTGTATAAATTTTTTTAATCATGATTTAATGGATATAAAGTTAAATTAATTGCATCGCATCTTGGTGACGGTAGGTCGTACGTACGCACGAGTGGCAATATCATTCCATAAATATTGATATAGTATTAAAGATAATGGTATGTATTTTATAATTGAATATATATCATGTTATAAAAATCATATATATTTATTACATCCATCATTAGACCCATCCATGTATGGTGGAAGTGAAAAGTATGTTACACCATGATGTGGAGAAGGTAAGTCGTACGTACACAAATGTGGTGTTTTCATTTTTCAAAGGATGGATAGACGGTGGAATATGTGTTTTCAATAAACATAATAACATCTAAGTATATAATTGGTATTGAAGTTATGTATTTATAATGGTAAAATCTCAAGAATAATATGTAGGATAAGAAATAAGTTTGAAAGAATCGGTAGTAGAGTATACCTCTTCTTCGACGATCTCCTTCTAGATCTTCTCTTAAAGGACTAGAGTTATTTATTGAGGAATAAAAAAACCTATAGAATGGAGCTATGGATGTCAATACTGGAAATTGGTAGGGAAATAAAAATATTTAATACTCAATGTAATTTAAATATGTGAGGATGGTTACACTATTTTATAATTGAGGTGTGGGGGCACTTTTAGAATAACCAAAAATTTTAATTCATAATTAAATAAAAACCAATTATAAAAAACACCAAAATTTCATATTTTCTACAGTGAGATATGATATGGCTATAATATCATCACCAATGTAATTTTTGAAATTTTTTATTTCAACTTAAACCATATCATTTTAATTAAAACATTGTTATTCCATTTCAATCCGAATTAAGGTAACCATGATTTCAATGTTAGAAAATTATATACTTTTTTTTATTTGAATTCAATATGAAAATAAATTAACAATAAATAATATATTAGAAAATATAATAATTCTTTTATAATCTTCAAAAAAAATTTGAGTTTTAAATTATTTAATACAAACTTATTTTGATAAAATTTCAATAGTATAAATTTGAAACTATTAAATTATCTATTTTTTTATAATATCTAAATAATAATTTATCTTAGAAAAAATATTTTATTATACCCATAATTTTTCTTGTTCTTTAATAAAATTCATTGGATATGATAATTATTCAAAATTATAAATATTTTAATACATTTAATAACATTAATTTGATATTTCCATTAACAAAATAATTTATACATCAAAATTATGTAATTATTTAATATAACTATTTTTATAGTAAAAAAAATAAAAAACATATTTTATGTTAAATTTTATAGATATGAGAATAATATTTATAGTCGAATTTATCCGATACAAAACTAAATTTTTCATAGAATATTTTTCAAAATAAGAATGTGACATTATTAAAATTCTAATAAATAAAACAACATAAATATCATAATATCACCCATGTGGCCCAAAACATAAAAAATAAATTCTTAACCTAAAAATAATGCTCTTAGTTTAATATTTTGTGTTTATATTCTTCCATAACTAAAATATTTCCCCATGTGGACACATAAGGGATGTTATAGACAAGGAAAGTGATGCTTTGTGTCATTCATTGATTAAAATACTATATATTTAATTTTGATGGACAATTGTCCATTAAATTACTACATTTCTATTTTTATGTATAGAGTGTTTAATTTCAATCATCCAATTTTTTTTACTTTTGTTAGGGTCATTTTATAATAATTATATTTATTATTTGAAAAGTAAATCACTAAATTTACCCATTATAGTTGTAAAAAAATTACCATGTATACTATTAATATTTCCTAAAAAAATAAAGGGTCCTACGAAATAAATTTGGGCCTTATGAATACAAATTTAACATATATTTATTCAAATTTCAAAACACTAGAGTGGCTGAATTAAATTTAAAATAAGACTGATAAAATGTCCTGAAAAAACAGTTATTTGGAGAAATCATTTTTTAAAACATAAAATTGGGTTATAAAAAATTTATGAAAATTTTTTTTAAATAAATTTGTCTTATTTTAAATCAAAATTAAATAACTAAAATTCAAAACTAATCGAAACCATAATTTGACCTTTTAGAAGTATAAAGTTTTCGATGAAAACTCATATTTTCATTATTAAATAAAATTAACTGTTTTCAAAAAATAAGAAATTCATATTGACTTAGATATTTATATGTAATTTTATTAAAAATATTCCTTCCAATTTAAAATCTTGGTTATAATGGTAATTATTATACTAATAGTGTCTCCTGGTTTGTTTAAACTCGTGATTTTATTCAATGAAATCTATTGAAGAATTGAAATTATTTAAATATAAATGTTTAATAAAATACGTGGGTGATACATTTTATCCCCCATAAAAAGAATTTATCCTCTTAAATTCATCACTCAATAAAATATAGATGAAGATAACTTTGCCTCATCAATTCCTTAGGTTCCCACGTAGCATCCTAAAATTGGTAGTTTCACCATAAAAATTTAACTATCCTACTAGTATTGTTTCATAAAACATTCCCTCTATGATCTAGAGTCCCTCTATGTTGTTCTACATATAAAATATAATGCAACGGTGGTACAAATTATATTTCAAGTACATTTGAATGATCAGGTATGCACTTTCTTTGGAGAGATATGGAACATATCATGAACTTGAGAGAGATTCAGTGGAAGCACCAATAGATAAGCTATCTTCCAAACTTGATCCAAAAATTTCAAAAGATCAAATATAACTAGGGATTTCCATCCCCTTATTTCCAAGTCTCATTAGTCTCTTCTAGGGAGATATTTTTTGAAACACTTTTCCACATAGATAAATCTCTATGTCTTTCCATTGGTTTTCAACATACCTTTTTTTGTCCACTATGAGCTACTCTAAAGTATTTCTCAGTAGATCTATCCTTTTCATCAACTTAATCAATAGAATTTTATCATAATATCTTTATTTCTCTAACACTATCATATCATGTTGTGTTTATACCCTTATTTCCATAGAGTGCTTCAGGGGGAGCCATCTGACTAGTGGAGTCAAATCTATTATTATTTTAAAATTACACCATTGGTAGGTGATTATCCCATCCATCATTGAAATACTCAGATAATTATCTCAACATGTATTCTAGAGGTTGAATTTTCATCTCAGAATAACCATATGTCTGAGGATGGTTAAATGGGCTGAAATGCATCTCTATATCTATACGGTACTGAATACATTCCCATAAAATTAAGGTAAACCTCATATCTCAATCAGATATAATAGAAAGTGGTTCTCTATGAAATCTTCCATTACATATATCTTGGAAAGATGGTCAAGAGAGAAACCCCCCTAATATAAATAAAGTGTGTTGACTTCATAAGGTGGTCAACTATAACCCATATAACATTACGAACATTAGATGACTTAGGAATTCCAATGAAAAATCCCATAATGATGTTTTCCCATTTTCATTCTGGAATGGGAAAACGGTTGTAACATCCCCTTATACTCATCTCTCTCATTCCTAACTTGATGAAAACCCAAGCAATGAGAGGCATATTCAGTAACTTCTCTTTTCATTCCATCCCATGAAGAATACACATTCAGGACCTATACATCATTGTGTTTCCAATACGAGAAGGGAATCAATAATGGTGATCCTCATCATACAAATCCTTATTTTTTTATGGGATGAATGCAAACATGATTAAAGAACATTATTATTTCTTCACAATCAAGGTATAATTCATGAACATTTGTCAACTTTTGTAGCTCTACATCTTCCTTCTATAATTCTTTAATGTGAACTTGTAAAAATGGTTGAATCACCATTTAATAAAGATAATATTCTCCCATTCCCATAAAATATCAAAATCCATCCTTCAAAAATCCATAAATATTAGATCTTATGTGATCAATATCATGGATAGGCTGGTGTGGTCTTTTCAAATCAATGCATCATCCACTTTGTTCTTTTTGCAATGTTTGTAATGTATTGAGTAGTTTTATTCTCTAATAAAATCCAACCATCTTAATTAGAACATATTAATCCCCTTTTGGGTGAAAACATACTCTTAAATTTTGTAATCTATATATATAACACACCTTTCACCAAAGAGATAATTTCATTATATCATTAATACAAATATTACCACAACTAACTTCAAATCATGAGTTGATTAATTTTCTACATGGATTTCCAATTATCATGATGAATAAGATTTCACCATATGATTATTCAAGAGAAAACATCCCATCCCCTTCTTGGATGCATCACTATAGATCCCAATGATTTCTATACTATAAGTCAGTGTCAGAACAGGTGTAATAGATAAACTTATTTTTACCTCTTAAAAATTCTCCACATTCCTCCTTCCATAGGAACATAACTCTCCTATAATTAAACTCGGTGAGTGGGTTAGATATTCATGAAGACCCATTCATAAAACATAAATAATATCCATAAATTCTTAGAAAAAATTTTATATCAATTACCCTTGTTTGTATAGGCCAATATGAAATAATCTTTTTTGGATTCAGATATGTCCCATTTTTTGATATTATGTGCCCCAAAATGAATCTTTTTTAAGCCAAAATTTACACTTGGTTAATTTTTCATTAATCATAACATTTCTTTATGGTTCTTCAGTAAAATTATTAAGTGATACTCATGTTCTTATATTCACATTAACTATAAAAGAATATAATTTATAATGACTATTAGAAAAATGATCATGATAGTCTCTAAAGACCTTATTAATTAGATCCTTAAATATAGAAGGGGGTTAGTATGACAAAAAATAATAACTACTAATTCATAGTGTCTATACCTTATAGAGAATTTTATCTTTATTATATCCTCATTCTTAACCCTTAATTGATGATATCCTGAATAAATATCAATCCATGTAGTTTGTTGAAAATGTCATCAATGTATAGAAGAAGATATTTTTATTGATATGGATCTTGTTAAGTTCTCCCTAAATAGTGTAGAGTCTCATTGATCCATATTTATTTTCAACAAATAGAACATGTACACCCAATATGACACACTAGGGAATATGAATCCATTTTCAAGATTCTCTTGGAGTCAATTATTCTATTCATGTAACTCAACTGTGTTCATTCTATAAGATGTCATTGAAATTGGGATAACACCCCATATGGGTTATATTTATAACTAAACATCATCATTCAGTTGATGACCTAGAAAATATTCTATAAAAACATCAAAATATTGTGGCATAATTTATTTATTCTTATGGGAGAGTTTCTACCCGACCATTTGAGATATAAAACCTTCATTTATAGGAATAAAGACACGTAAATGGTAAAAAAATCCATTGGAAGGTCATATTCATCATTACATAGATAGAAAATCATAGATTAATATAGATTATGAAATGGGACTCCCCTTCCTTGACAATTGATATGAGGTCCATATTGAGAAATTAAATCCATGTCAAGAATCATGTCAAATCCCACTAAATGAAGGTTAAGAAGATATGTAGGAAGCACCCCCACCCCACATAAATTAACATGAGAAAAATTATAAACATTTGATGTTCCCATTATGCCATTCGGTGCTTTTACATATAACTCAATATCTAATTATTGAGGTAACATGGTGATACCCTAAAAAAATTCTTCATAAAATAGATTGTATCAATCCAGAATCAAATAAAAAATATTATACTTTAAAGTGGAAGGTAAGTGTACCTTTCATCATTTTATTATCATAATGTATATTTCCATGAGTAATAACATGTTACTTTCCTTAGTATATTTCCATAAGAGTTTTTTCACATTGTTCACCATCGATAACTATTGAATTATGGTATTGGTTACCATAATTCCCCATTTCATTTAACTTGGGGAATTTAATTGTGGGAGGTGCATATTGTGTAGCCTTTTTTTACTCATATAATTTAAAACATTTCCCATAACATCGGAATTCAACTGCCTAATTACATTCTATCCCACACTAATAATATTTTCTATTACCTTTGAAAAAAAATCCCCTATATTTCTATCTGAAATTTAAGCATAAGGTAAAACACATATTATTTTTTGGGTGGTCTTTATAGTTTCCCTTGAAATACATTTTTCTATTCTTATCAAACCCGTAGGACTGATGGGTTACTCTAATATCCATCTCAACCATCAGATAACGTCGAATGATTTATTCATTGCTATTGGAGTCCCTTTTGGATAATTCCTTTTAGATAATTAGTTTTAAGACACTAAATAATCAATTAATTTCACTCTCAGGATGGATAACAATTAATGAAGTGTACCCTACATGTCTCGTAATATTATCTTTATAGGTTCCAGTAGATTAATTATCATTTTTCTTAATGCTCATGAAACTCTTCTGCAGCATTTATCAAATAATATGAGGAAATTAATTATTCAAAAATATTTTCTTAAACAGTTCCAATTCCATATATTCAATTTAATCTCCTTACATCATATTATTTACAAGACTCAACCATTGATAAACGTCGCCTTTAAAATGATAGAATTATTAGAAAAAATTATTTTGATCTGAAAATTGGAGAAATAAAAATATCGTTTTAGTGGTACTAAACCATTGTTCATCCATTAGGGGATAAATCCTAAATTATTATAAACAATCAATGAACATATTCCCAAATATTCATAACATATGACATGGAATTTTTGGAATACACATCAGTATAAAAATAATTTCAAATAATTCAAGGATAATTTCCAAGACCATAATACCTGACAAAGTCCATTATTGAACTGAGTTCATTCATCGTTCCAGTTATGTATTAAGGAACTAGGTTTAATTCCCATTCCATCCCTATTTTACTAAACCAAGATAAATTCCCATTCTAGACATGTCTATATCATGAGATATAAATCTGTACCCATTGCACTGGATTGATATATAGGTCCCAAACAACTCATAATAAGATTATTATTACCTGTTCCATGAAAACATAAATCATTCATCTACCCATAACCCAAGGAATAAAATGGTTTTCTTAAACATCATTCCTCCATATCATAATCCTTGTCAAACAAATAGTTTTCATAAATAGAATTTGAGTATATAAATAATAAAACCATATTAATAATAGAGATATAATACTTGAAAAATATTCCTAAAAATGAAATCCATCATTGATGGAAAATAATTTTGAGAGAACACTTGAAATTAATTCTTGAAGAAAATATACTTTCTTTATAAAAAAAAATTTTGTCATAATTACACACAATTTTTAAAGAAAATAATTTATCTAAAAATAACCATTAAATAATTTTATGAAATAATAATGGTAATAAGGAATTATAAAAACATAAAAATCCATTAATATCTTATAAGTTAAAATAAAACATTCTTTTCATAATTTTTTTCGGATAAGTCAAAAACATCCTTATTTTAAAAATGAAAAAAGATTTATTCATAAAATTTTAAATATTCACAAATAGGTAAAATATAATATAAAAAATATTAGAAAAATTGGATGAATGTTTTTGAAATTTTTTTTAGAAAAATGTATATGGATAATAAAAATACCCCTACAAATAATTATATATAGTCAATCTCAGCTAATAAAGATATTTCAAAATTATCCATTACCATAGGTTCGATATCTTTTGTATGTATCAGAATATCCTATATATTGATTTAAATAATTTCATTGAAATATTATAGAATCATTTTCAGATTTATGATATCATATATGATCATATTATCGTCCATTTATAATAACATTTTATTATTAATCATTATTTGGGTATTAAGTGCTTCATTTTCTTATGTATGTTTTATCGAATAAGTTCTTGTTCTCTTTATTAGCATATAGTTATATCATTTCCAAAATGATATTAATATAAAATATATAACATATATCCATAATATAAATTTGTATAATCATACTTTAAGGAATATCATGTAGAATTAATATCATCACATGTTTGATACGATGGGCCGTACATACGCACGAGCGGCGATATCACTCCCGTAAATGTGAAATGGTATAGAAGTAAGTGGAAAATATATTCTTCTAAAATAAATATCATGTTACAATAATCATATATTGTTATTATTTAAATCATTATACTCATTCGTAAGGTGGTGGTGAATGAAATATTACACCGCAACATGGATACAGTAAGCCATACCTAAACACAGATGGTGATTTTTTTCATTGGATGGATATAAGGTGGAATATGATTATTCCAAAAAAATAATAAAATCTTAGTATATAATTGGTACTAGATTTGATACTTTATAATTGAAATAAATTCATGAATAGGAAGTATAATTTGAATTATGTTTCAAATAATTGGTAGAGGAGATTACATATTCTTCAACAACCTCAATATAGATGTCCACTTAAAGAACTAGTGATGGCATTTTTTGGAAGAAAATAACCTATCGAATGTGACAATGTAAATTGAGAATATAAATGGTTATGATTTCTATTATCTCGAAGGCTTAATGTAATTTCATGAATTCGTAGAGGATGTTCCCTTTTATAATTGATGTGAGGGGTAATTTTAGAATCTCAAAAAATTATTGTATATAATAAAATCAAAACACATAAAAACATCCAAAAAATTAATATTTTAGAATATAGGATGAGATATGGTCGTAATTTCATCAACCAATAAATTTTTGATACTTTTTGTTTTCAATTTATGCCATATCATTTTAATTAACCCTAAGTTGTTCTATTTTAATCTTTGTTATTTTTACAATTTATTCAATGTTAAAAGAGTATAATTTTTTAATTATTTGAAGTAATTTATTCTATAAATTTACAATTTATAATATATTTAACATTTAATAATTATTTTATATTTTTTAATAATATTTTAAGATTTTTAAATAATTTAATAAAACAATATATTGATAAAATATCAACTGTCAATTTAACACTATACAATTAATTGATTTTTAAAAAAATATAAAAAATAAGATAAATTACAACCAAATATTTTATTATATCCCCTCTGCACCATGGTCCTCTATAATATTGATTAGATATATTAATTATTCCAATTTTTTATTTCAATATTTTTAATATCATTTATTAGATATTTCAATTCATAAAATAATTTCTACATCAAAATTGTGTAATCATTTAAAATAATTATTTCTTTGATAAAATGATAAAATAAAATACTCTGATGAATAAAAATCCCCTATAACTCATAAGAATATTTATAGTCAAATTAATCAAATTCATAACCCTATTTTAAAAATAATATAATTATTAAAAAAATTATGTGACATCTTAATAATGATAATAAATAAAATTTTATATTTATCATTATATCCCTCAAGTGGCCCAAAAAATTTAAAATAAATTCATATCATGAACATGTTTTACTTACATTAGAAATTAGTCTTTAGATTCATGCATAACATAAATTTTTTCCAATGTGGATACATAAGGGAGGTTATAGATAAGTAAATTGACACATGGTGTCTTTATTTGATTAAAATATTATATAAGTAATTTTCATTGAAAAGTGTCCATTAAATGACAAAATTCACATCCTTACATGGAAAGGGTTTACTTTAATTCATCCAATAAATATATTTCTTTTTAATGGCCATTATAGAATCTTTTTAATTTTATTTTTATCCTAATTTATTTAATTTACCCTTTACCATAGTAAAAAAAATTTACCATGGTTACTATACATAGTGGGAAAAAATTATAGTGGGACACTTACTAAATTTTGAACATCTGAATATTAATTTGACATCTATTTTTCCAAATTCATAACATAGTTATTACCGACTTATGTATAAAATAAAAAAGGAAAAATGTTATGAAAATATTTTTTTCATAAAAATGACCATTTATAACAAAAAAAATTTATTATTACAACTGTAAGTTTAAAATAAATTTCAAAGGCCATAATTGGAATATTTAAAATCAAAATTAACTAATTAAAATTTAAAATTAATATAAAATATAATTTGACAATGTAATATAAAATTAATATTTCAATAAAAAAAATTATTAATACTATTCATTAAAAATAAATATTTTAAAAAAATCATAAATTCTGATTTAGTTGTATCATTATGAGATAGTTATTTATACTTATTAATTCCAATTTAATAACTCGGTTATAATGGTCATTTTTATACAAATAGTGTCTGAAGGTTCATTTAATCTCATGATTCCGTGCAATGCAAGCAATTGAGGAACTAAGATTATAGAAAGATAAATGATTATTGATATATTGGGGTGTTTAAACCTTTGTCTATCAGAAATTTTTAACTGTTATAATATATACATATAATTCCACATAACATGGCAAGATCCTCTGAATCATAATCCGCGACATCCTATAGCAGCCTCCACCATAGCCCTCCAACTCCTTAATCATGAAGTAGACCACCTGAGGGTGATGGTGGTAACTAGTTGAAGCATGTACCCCCTCCATATACTCTCCACTCTCTTCATCTACATCTACTTCCCATTAGACCTATATGATCTTACCACCCTCTTTAATTTGGTGGAAAGTCGATGTTTCCATTTCATCCATACGGTGGGTTAGACAATGTCATGCAATATGTCACCTATCAGCACATGAGAAACACTACATCAACATGGGGTGAATAGGCCTATATTTTTAGAACAGAAACTACAAAACCTTTTTCATGGGACCCCGTCATAAAACATCTCACTTATTTTGGACCCTCATACTATTATAGTCTCTCTACTATTAGAGTCTCTATTAGTGTGTGCCCATAGCCATTATCCACTATCTATGTCTTCTCATCTAGTATACTCTCAACCACCCAAATTATCTCTAGAACCCAAGAAAAGGTTGGAATGCACAACGATATAATAACATCTCAATTACCTCTGCAAAATCTTTTCATGATTGAAAAATTCAAGAATAAGTTCTGAGGAAATGTATCCATTGAGTTCATTTTGATGGTGTTGATCCCTTATGAATACTAAACAACTATCGTGTTGAAATGTGGAATCTATAGTAGCTCATGGATGCATATATCCCTATATGTATCAATAGACAACTCAAATTTAAAAAATAACTCAAAACGGACCATGTTATACCCTCCTCATTATAAGACTAGGTTACAAAACCCCCTTATAATTTGACAGATCAGTGGAGAAGGCTCAACCACCAAAAATAAATTTTTATTATAATGCAACTGTAAGGGAATATGGGAAAACACAGTCCACAAAACAAGAACCTATAAGTTCTAAAAGATCTTAAAAAATTATTAAGCACCAGTGTAAGATTATTTGAGTTAGAAAATCGATATAATTCCCAGTGTAGAGTAATAAACTAGATGTCTGGATCCTCCCTGATATTCTCTTCAAGTTGTATAACCATTCTGTTTATTGTCTGAATGAATTCCTCTAAGGTGATTTCCCATTGATTAAAGCCTTGGGTGATGATTCAGTCTTGATTTTCTATTCAATATTCTTTCACTTTAGAGGAATTTAGTTCCAAAATTCCTTCATAGATTCTTAAAATCTCATCATTTGAGGTGTTGGGCTGAAGAACATCCTCTATCATTTCTTCCATGGAGTGGAATATTAGACATAGACACTCCTCTACCTCTTCTTACATCACTTTTGGTTCTCTGCATAGATTAAACCTTTCCTCGACTTATAGGCCTTTTCATTCATTGTTCCCACCTTTCTTTGAATGAAATGGTTTCCATCAGTTTAGGAAAGTAAGAATAGTCCTTTTGTCCCTTGGGTTTTTCCCATTGGCCATAATGCATTTCCCTCAGTCACACTTTCCCTTTCCCCCTTATTCCATGTTGGGATGTGGGGACCTTTTCCATGGAAATGGTCCAAACTATCCACTGAGAGTTGGATATTACATTCATCACCAAAATCATCTTCCCCATGCTTCAATGTTTGGTCTTGGATGGCCAGACCTTCGAAACAATTTTTCAACTCAAACCATGGGGCTTGTTTGAGAGGCCTCATCCAGCATAGAAATTCCACCATGACTTTTTTAGCCTCCAGGCCATTATTCTTTCCCTCAATTCCTGACATCTAGATGAAAGAATATTATAAAATGGGAATTTTTTGGTCTATGGGACCCAATGCACTAAACCCATCCTTCCTTCCTTATCTAAGAGACCCTGTAGTAGCAATCAAGAAGGACTTTTCCTGTAATGTCAATACATAAGGCTCGACCTCCTGTCTATATCCACTTGTATTAAAAGCACTACATGACATATCTAAAGATTTGGGAAGCTTTTTTCTTTGTCCCATAAATTTTAGTTGCATGTAAGAGTCCTCCCATCCTCAACCCTGAGGGCCCTTAGGTCTGTGGACATCACTGGAAGACAAATTTGCCACTCCATCATCAATAGTGCTGGCTGAGGCTGGGTGTTTCACCAGATCCACATTCAATGAGACCTACTTTTCTAATACATCCACCTACCTTGCCTCCAATCTACCCATATGTATGGGTCTGATCCTCAGATCATGCTGTAAGCTGCATAAGACCTCCACAAATCGTGGCTCGAGAACCTTTTCCTTAACTTCCTTCACTAAAACTGATGGAACTGAAGAAGGGTACTGCATAAGCTGACCCTCCCAAGAACATTCTTCCGGAATAGACCTAAACACCTCACCTGTGCATCTTTTCAACCTGCCTGTAACCCCTTCCTCTAATACTACCCCGCACGCCTCCCCTGACCCATCAAAACCATCCCGAGTCTGTGAGACCACAGCGGGGTTGACCAGAACCTACAACCCTTCTGGGTGACAAAACTACATTTTCTAAGATCTAAGCCCACAATGACATCCGTGGACTAGTTGTTAAACCCATGGATATCCTTAGAAGAATGATGGCCAAGATTCAAAAACCATTCATTGTTTCTATCTGAATTCATCTACCACCGAAATCCAAATCCAATTTGTAAGATTCTTTGAATCATAGGCCTCAACACAGATGCGGGGTGAGATGGGGTGACATATCTTTGAATTCTTACTATTAGAGAACAAATATATACTAATAAAGTTCCCCATCATGATTAAAATCAAGGGAATATAAAAAGGAAGTGTCAATTTTGTGAAGCATACCCACACCACTGTATTTGGATCATCCGGATTCATGTTGAACTCGAAGGACCAGTGAAGGAGGTAGAAACTGAAATCGTGAAGAGATCGAGGAGCACTAGACCAGGACGCAATGAGATCAGTCTCTAAGGATAAGCGTATCATCAAATGGTACCGGTTGAGTAGATCCCCCATCTATTATTATAGTATCATTAATAGAATAAAAACTCATGTCACCACCTAATGGAAGTCCTTATACACATTTAAGTTAAAAATTACATATAAATGGAGGGGCTGCATTCATTGAAACTTGTGTAGTGCGCTCAACCATTAAAAATTATCTATGGGCATTTTGGATCTCATTTTTTCTCAACAGGTGGTGGTATAACTCCTGCACCACTAGGAGGTAACTCCTGCTTAAATTGCCCATTATAGATTCCTCATCACTAAGGAGATCATCCTTATGATATTTTTATTTAATCCAGGATGGTATATATAGTGACCCAGAATAAATGTACAGGGATATTATATCAATTTTGATGAGTATTAATCACATTAGAAAAGTACATTTGTGGGTACCATAATTTTTTAGTATATTTGAAAATATGTAAAAAATTCTTTAAAATTGTTGATAGATCACTAACCTCTCCCTTATAGATCATACCATTTACTATTCCGACATAAAAACATTCTTCATAACTTGGGGAAGGGAGACATAATAAAGGGTTGAGGTATAATTCTCATAAAGGGTACATAAATGAAATACATAAGCATATAATGATCATAAGGGTATGAGAAAGTGAGCGTAACATTTTATGATCATACCCTATATATTAGAGAAAAGAATAATAAGGCACGACACAAATATTTATAGGTCCTGAGACATGAATTATAAGATAATGAATAAAATAAAACATGTAATCATTTTATAGTCATATAACATATAATTTTTTGGCAGACACAAAATCATATAAAATGATTTCCATAGTAGAAAATGAATCGCATCCAAAGCTATATTAGTAGTATTGGATCACTCCCTATAACATGTTGGTAGTCATAGTTCCCTACCATGACCATATTAGTAGTCAAGGTTCACTACCAATACCGTTTTAGTGGAATAATTTTATAAATGAACTAGGATCACTCCATATTCCATCCATGTCTATATCATTTGATATAAATATCTTCCAAATTCATCTATGGGATAAATAGGCCCAACCCATCTCATAATTAAATAAAACATACATGTTCCAGAAAATCATAAACAATAATATCATAAGAAATGAAATGAAATTGGTATCATAAACATGTAATAATATCATAACCTATGGAAAAATAGATAGGTTCCATAATCATTAAATTAGACCATAACCCATGAAGATAAGTGGGTTTCTAAATAAAATAAACCATGAATGGGAAATGAATTTCCAAAACATATAAAACTAAAAAAGAGAAATGGGTTTGATAAACATCATTCCATTAAACCATATAATATTCAGATAATGAATATGAATCCAACCTTTGGATCATTTCCACAGAAGGACATGAGTATTAGAAAATGATATCATCCTATATGGGAAATAATTTTTTAAGATCCATTAATATCATTTCTTAATGAAAATATACTTTGTTTTTTTAATAAATACTTCTTAAAACATAAAAAAATTTTGTAAACATTTTATTTTATAACAAACTTGAAAAAAAATATGTCAAGTTAGTAAATAGTTTGAATGAATATTTCCTTGAATAATTATAAAATTGGTATGAAAATATTTTCAAAACAATTTTCTTTGAAATATTATAAAAGATTCTTGAATATATAATGAAAAAATTTCCTTCAAAATATATATAAGAGGCTTCAAAATATTTTGAAGACCTTATTCTATTAAAACATATAATAAAATCCTAAAAATATCATGAAAATTTTTTAAACTCAATTAAATTTTATAATAAAACATGAAAGAATTTTATATTATTTTCTTTGAAAATATAATTTAAAATGTTTCAAGGAATATTTAAAAAACACTTATTCAATCATAAAATCTCATTGATTTTTTTTTAAATTCCCATTAAAAACAATAAATATATTTAATATTGGGTAAGTCATTTTTATTAAAAATAAATCTTTTATAATTTCATAGTAAGCTTCAAATAATGGATGATCATGATAGAGGATAAATCCATACATGTGGAACATTCATTTTTTATATAAAAATATTTAGAAAAGTTTCATGATCAGAAAACAACAAGAATATTTCTTTTTTAAAACATTTTTTAATGTAAAACATGTGATGAAATTTCTCTTAAATATCATCGGATAATATTTTTCACATTATTGAAAACAATACATGAAAATATTGTTTTAAAAGAAAAAATGTATTACCTAAGAGATAGATAAATTTAAATATTCTTCTAAAAACATTTTTAATAATCATAAGTTAATAGGTGTAGAGAATTAATAATAATAATAGAATATATAATGAATATAAATAAAAAAATGAAATTCATTTGTTTTCTTTAAATATGGTTTATATTATTTCATTAATGAATCCACAATTATAGATATTCTCAAAAAACAATGAGATTGTTGTGATAAACTCAAACAATATAGTAACTTTAATCATACTCTCCATGTAATAAAATGACATTGAATGATTATTAAAATATAATTACAATAATTATATTCAATTGATAACATTTAAAAGTTTAGTTTATACACATCGTGGAAGAAAATAGGGTCATAACATGGCATGTGTCTCAAAAAATAAAATTGAAAAAAATTACATTACTGATTTGGTGTCCTTTGAAACATAAACCACTTGAAATAAATTTAATCTAATGTATATTTATGTATAAATAAATTTATGTATAATGATGATATAATACATTAATGGTCTGTATACATAACACATATATAAAATAAGAGGTTAACTTTCCTTGTGTCTCATGGAAAATAAAAAGTAAGACTAGATAACCTTTAGATTATGTTTTGACATTCATTATACATGTTAAATCCTCCGGTATAATAAATATATTTTTATTATAGATATACCATGGAACCAAATTATTATATATAATACCATATATTATTTTTTATGACTTTATATTATCCATTTATTAATAAATCCATGTTAATGCTGTGTTTTCGGTAATATTAGTTTGGTTTTTTGTAATTTTTTTCACTTTCTTTTCTTGATCCTCTTTCATAGATTACGATTTAATTATTTCATGAATTTATAGAATGATATAATTATCATATATATACTCATTATATTTGTATTTATAATAATATATAACACATATAAATATGAAATGGAATACTCCATTCATGGAGATGGGTGGTCGTACATATGTTTGAACACTATCCATGTTTACATGTCTTTTGGATAAAAGGGAGTAAATTACATATATTTATATATATAAATTATAAATAAATTATAATTAACATTTCATATATATCATATTATTTTTATGAAAATGTCCTTAATATACACTATGTTGTTTTTACATGAATCATGTCACTCTGTGCAGGCAGTAGTCCTCAGACCCACAATTGAAGTTATCATATTTACACAAAAATAAATATCATGAAGGTAGGTTTTATATAATAATTCCAGATTCATAAATAAATCAGAAAAATAATTTATATAATATATAATAATATTTGTTATCGTAATTAACAACATGTTGATAAATGAAAAAAGAACAACATTTTTTCATGAGGTCGTTGTCCGCCATACACAAGAACAATATGTTCATTAACCATTAGATGGAATTTTGTGTAACTATTGGTCAAACCTATAGAATCAATAAATATAGGAACATTTAGAATAATTATATTGTTTTATAATCATTTAATAAAATCTATTTTGGTTTTTTGCAATGAAAATAAAACAACGGAACTTCAGGAAGGATACAACATCTTATTTGGGTAACTCATAGTGGTTTTTACAAAAACAATTCCTTGATTGGATATATTCCAAATGAGAGGCTTCAAGGATGAAGGGACGAATTTTGTAGATTATTTTATCATATTTAGGGTGAGTAATAGAACTTGATAGGTGTTAACAAGTCAGATGGATTATTTCCTTTTTACACCAGATGAGGAGTGGTAATCTTGTAAATTATTGAAAAGGGGATTCAAAACACATTTTTCCATTTGAGGTGGCATCAATAATGGCCCAAATTAGATACAAGAGAGTATAGGGTAGATATATTTCCTTCCAATGTCATTTAAAATGTTTCTAGATTATTTTTCCCCATTGTTTAATGTTTAGTCTTGTATTAAGCTATTTTTTCCCATAATCACAATAATTAATTTTAATCACATTCACTAATCAACCTGTTCAGAATTTATGTTGACCATATCAGAAATTAGAAATTATTATTATTCAAAAAATTGTGTCAATATTTACCAATTAAATTTACATAATTGGAATAAATTAATTTTAAATTAATCACATAGATTGGACAATAAAGCAAGTTTTTAAGCAAAAACGTTTAAAAGGTTTAATTGTCTAAAAATCTAATTTAAATATTAAATTGGTTACAATAACACAAATTGGATTAATTTTATTATAAATAATCAAATTACACCTTAAAAACAAAATAAAATATAATTTATCTATAAAAAATAATGTGATTAAAGAGCAGTTTTGAATGAAAATTCTGTGTTTGTTTCACTATTAAAAAAAAGTGAAACTTTTTAGAAAAATAAAAAAATAAACCCAAAGTAAATTTTGATATTACACTTCAAAAAATGAATAAAAAAATTTCAAATAATAATTATTATAGTTTCAAAATCATATTTAAAATGTGTTCACCATTAAAATTCTGTAAAATTCCCTCTTAGAAAAAAAATATTTTTATTAATAAATTGGATTTTTTATATCCTTATAGCTATAAAATATATTTTATGAGTATAAAAAACATTTGTCGAGCATATAAAATAAAAATCATATTGAAAAAATTAATCAAAATTTGTTTGTTTAATATATTGTAAAAAAAAATTTGTACATAAGAATTATTTCCTAGAAATGTAATTTCTTTATATTAAAATAGTTCATTTATTCACTTCTAGTGATTGATAAACAAAGGATTAATTTAATATACATGTCTAAATAATATTTTCTCAATTTTGATTGACCTTATTCATAATATCCATTCCAATGTATTGGTGGTAGTTATAATAATATTTTAGTAATCATATGGATAATATATTGTAGTTTGGTAAAAAATCATCCTTGCATGGAACACAAGCATTAAAAGGGACTTATTATTATGTGTAATACAAACAAAAAATAGTGTTTCATGTACTGAAACATAATTTCAGTGTTTCATTTTGTGAAATATCAACTTCGAGTTGCGTATAATGAAATCAGAACATAGTGTTTTTTAATAAAAAACTATATACAATGTTGTGTGAAATATATAATATGAAAAATATTTAATTAATACAAAAAGGAATATTTCAAAATAACTTATAGTGTTATATTCTGACCCTTTAAAATGAAGTTTCCTTTAAAAATATTATGTAGTTGATTACTTAAAATATCTGTTCATAGAAACCTTTATAATAAAAATGAATACTAAAACATCATTCAAAAAGGTAAAGTTGGAAACAAAATTCTTACCTAATGTAAAACATAAATAGGATTCCACATAGGAGAACATAGATGTGAATTGAAAACCTAGACATGGAAGAGAAATATAATTATCATATTCTGATGGAGAGTGATAGAGAACACAGTTAGAAGAGAGTTAAGAATCTAAATGTCGTAAATCTATGATGATCTAAGGGGCCATTTGATTCATTGAAAATGTAAGTACAAGGTTAACATTTTTGGTTTCAAGATCCTTTTTCCTATTGATGAATAGTTTTCATTAAAAGATAAACTTATAACATTTCAAGGAAATTGTATCATTTTTTGTGCTTACATTAATATCCACTTTATCTCTCATTCAGTGAAATGAAGGTAAATTTTTCTTTTCTAATTCTTAAAAAACATGATGTCCATGAATAGAATGACTTGTTATGGAATATTTTATTATCACAATAAAAGGTTTTGACAAGGTATCCAATATATATAAATCTTTCTATGCTCATATAAGACTCTAAAATCTTAATCCTTATCCAAATTTTAACATAAACCATTCCATAAATGTTTAACTTTATAACCATTCTGAAAGATGGAAGTTAAAAACTTTAGAAAGAAGTAATTAATATATAAAATTACCTTGAAATTAATAACCTATATATCATATGGTATCTTTTGTTTGTTATATTCTGAACATTGGAATACCATAATCATTTATTCTCTCGAAACACGGTAATAACATGGATACTATAAATAATTATTGAAAAAATGCATGTTTCCTTATTTTAATGTTAATTGGATAAATTAATTAAATAAAAAAATGTCATAAAATCAATCCATGCTATTATTAAATTATTTTCTAATAAGTATATTAACAATTTAGAGGTAATTAGTAACATCCAATTGAATTATTTACACCCTTTATATCTTTATCAAAAAACCATTTTCTCAACATCGGGAATATATTTAAGGTAATCTTAACATATACAAAATGTAACCTTAGAAATAAATCACTTATCCAATCCATTAGAACCATTAAAAATTTTCTTATAAATATTTAGTGATAAATAAAATCATTACACGATTTATATATTTCACAATTCATAATTATTGAATCCAAATACACAAAAACATCATTTATGTTACTTCATCATTTATCTCTTAACAAGGATACCTCATTCCATTACATAATACATATTTTCTTTCACATATAATATGAATTATCATAATCATTATAAATATAACCATTTATCATACCACCTTGTTAATTCCCATTGTGTTCTTTCCTCATAGGCCATTGATTTTTATAATTCCCGTTCATTCTAATCATAAAACGTTAAACTATGGATAATACATTACGGAGGAAAAAATTCCCATTCATTGTGTTAACTAAACATTTCATTTTGCCTTTGTAGTTACTTGGATTATGTCATTTTTTTCCATAGTCAACACATGTTCCTGTTCCTTTAATACTTTCACTTGGGTGTTTCTTCTCACATTCATAATAAGTAGGAAACAAAATATTATTTATTACATGGTCTCCATTACATGAACTCTCAGAGAACTCCTTGCTTATCTTCTTTGGTGAGTCTGAGAGTTGGATATGATATATGTTTTAAATAAACATTTATGTAAGGTAACATGGCCTGATAACAGTTCTCCTTACTATAGTGACCATCCCATTAGACTACTCATCAGAAAATATTGTATCACATTCAATGTCAACACAATTCTTTATGGTTCCCACTATTAACTAAAACTAGAAAATATTGTGTGAGAGACACTTATCGTAGTGTAAAACTACCTAAATATTAAAAATAACTTATTTTATCTCTATATTATCACACCTTGTATATCTATGAAAACATAAGATTATACTTAGAGACAGTCCAAAAAGAATCCTTTGAAATATATATAGGGATCTGACTAAATATTACTCATCATAGTTTCTAATGGTTGAGTAAACTATTCCTTTGATACCAACTATAATGACTTAGGATTTGCGTACATGGAAATTACATCAATTTTGATGAATATTCAGAACATTAAAAAATTACATGCGAAGGGAATATAATTTTTCAGTGTCTTTGGAAACATGAAACCCATTCTTCTAATTTCTTGAATGTTCATAAAAATCACCCATATTGATATTCCCCATTAGTAATCCGAATTAAATCCTGACTTCATAACCTATAGAAAAGGAAATATAAGAAAGGGTTGAGATAAAATAATCAATAAGGGTAAATAAATGAAATGCATAAGAATATCATCAACCTATGTGAATGAGAACTTGATCATAACATTTAAACATCATACCCACCATAAAAAAGATCAAAATCATGAGACAAGACATAAATATTTATAGATCATGAGATATGAATCATAATATAAACATGACCATGAACCAAGTGATCATATCATTAACATAAGATATAGAATTTGTGATAGACACAAAATCATATAAAATGATTTCTATAGTAGTCCAGGAATCACTGGAACGTCAGTCTTAGTAGAATGGGTTCACTACCCATTCCATAATTCTAGTCAGGGTTCACTTCCTTATCCTTCTACATAGTCAAGGTTTACTCCCAAAAAAATCATATCATAACCCATGAAATTAAATGGGTATCATAAACATGTAACTATACTACAACTCATGGAAGAAATGATAGGTTTTATATCCATTTCCTCAAGGCATAAAACGTGAAAATATTATTTTTTGTTAATCATATATATTATGAAAGGGAAAATCATTTTCATAATCATATAACTTGTTATATAGAAATTGGTTTCACAATAATCATGAAATAAAACCATCAACCAATCAAATAATGAATGTGAATTGAACATTTGGATCAGTTCTCCAGAATGGCAAGTGCAAAACCAACAAATTTAATATAAATGGGAAATAATTTTGAAATAACCCTTAAATATATTATTGAGAAAAATATCATTTCAACTTTCTAAGAAATATTTTTAAAACATAATTCCTTTTGAAAACCATTTTCATTAAAAATAAACATGAAAACTAATAAATTAACCTAGAAAAAAATTTTAAATTTTATTCCTTGAAAAAATAAAATAGATTTTCAAAATATTTTGAAAACATTATTCTATGTAATCTCATAAATGAGGCTTGAAAAAAGTTTGAAAACCATTTTCCTTAAAAACATATGAATGAAAATTGAAAATATTGTGAAACAATTTTTTTTAGAAACTTATGAAATAAGATTGAAAATATTTTAAAACCTTTTTCTTTGAAACAACATTTATACCTCATAAATTAATCTATATAACACATTTAAATCCTTTTCATTGAAAATGTCATTGAAACATTTAAACGAATCTTTGAAAAATATGACATGAATCATGAAAAATTTCATAATTTTATTATAAATCCCTTAAAAAAATAACCGTATAGAATATTAGGTAATTTTTTAATAAATCATTTATGAATTCAATTAAAGCTTCAAAGGAAGGAAATTCATTATAGAGGATTAATTTTTACGTGCCAAATAGTCCTTTTGCACCGTAAAATGTTTAGAAAAGCTCATCGATTTGAAAATTATAAAAAGTTTAATTTTTTTTATTTAATTTAAATAATGGAAAAAACTATCTATTAAAGTTCATAGTACAATAGTATAACATTTTTTAATGTTTTTTTAGAAACCATGGTTTTGAAAGAACACTAATTTCTGGCTGAAGAGGGAGATAAAGATGGACATTCATATAAATAATTGTTTAATTATCAAAATTAACAACACATAGAAAAATGGAAATAATAAATTAATGTATCATTACTACCTAGTGGATAATGAAATTCTTAAGTGCTATTGAAATATGGATTATAACATTTCATTAGTGGGAGCATACATACAAACAATCCCATTAAAAGATGAGTTTGTTTCCAGAAAGTCATACCACTTTGTAACATTGAATCATAATACACATGCCTAAATATGAAATTTCATAAAGACTAAAATATTATGAAAATAAATATACTCGAGATATAACATATAATAGTGAATTGTATACATGATGTATAAGAATATATATTCATAACCAAGAATATGTCTCAACGAAGGAAAATTGAGACAAAATTACATTACTGATTTGATAACATTTGAAATGGAAACCCCTAGAAATAAATATCATGAAATGGATATGAAAATATAAAAATATTTAATAATAATAATCATATAATACATAGATATGAATTACAGAAATCCAATAATCGATATATGAAGCGAACATGGCTTGTGTCTCATGGAAAATAAAAGCATGATGAAAAAACACAATCCTTAGGCCTTAACTTCATTAGTGCGCATTCCAACCTCCAGTATAACACATATATGTTTCTTATAAATCTACCCAAAAAACCATATTATTATATCTAATACCATATATTATTTTTCAGGACTTTATATTACCTTTTTATTAACAACACATAGTTAAATTTACATTTCGTGTAATATCTGTTTTGTTTTTTGTACATGTTTTTGTTTGTTATTATTGATACTAATACATAGATTATTATTTAAATATTTTTATAATTTAAATATTTATATAAGAATAATATATATATTTATATAATATTTATTTGGTTACAACAATCTTTAAAATATAGAAATATGAAATTCAATACATCGTTCATGCAAATGGTAGGTCGTACGTACGTATGCAAACTATATCAAATTAATTATCTTTTTGAAAGAAGGAAAGTAAAGGAAATATATATATATATATACTATATTTATGGTATAATTATTTTTTAATATATATCATATATTTTTACTAAACCCATACATAAATGATTCGGGATAAAATGTGAACGAATCACATCACATTGAAGAGGAGGTAGTCAACACATCCACAAACGAAGTAATCGTATTTATAAATTATTGAAGGAATGGATATATGTCTTACATAATAATTCCATAACCTAAAATAAATTAAAATATCATATATATATATAATATGAGTAAATTGTTTCCATAATAATTACCAACCATGATAGGTGGTAATAACAAAAGAATATTGATACATGAGGTGGTGGTTGGTAGTAAAAAAGAATGACAAGTTCAATACCCATTAAATGAAAGTGTGTGTCAATGTAGTATAACCATTATAATGAAAAAATATAAGTATATTTAGGATACTGATTTTATTATATAATAAATTGATAATAAATGTTGATGGGATGGAGAACTGAAATGAAAGAATGGTGCATGATGAAGGATGTTATCTCTTCTATCTATAACTCCTCTTTTTTTATAGAAAAATGATTCACTGGTTGGATTTCATTCCACTGGTAGGTTTATATTATTAAGGGGAAGATGATAGAAGATTATTTCATCAGATTTTTGGCCAGTTAATGTTCTTGGTATGTGTGAATCTGTGGTGGGGGTGAGTTCTTTTTTATAATGTATGAGGAGTGACATTCTTATACATTTTTGAAAAGAGAATTCCAAGCACGTTTTTTCCATGTAATGTCGATCTTATAATGGTCAAAATTCTAGATAATGTATAATAGGGTGAAATATGTCTATCCAGTGACTTTTAGACTTGTTTCTAGTTCATTTAAGAAACTATGATTAAGGTTTTATCCTTGGTTAAACTAATTTTTCTCATAATCATTATATGTATTTTTAATCACATTCACTATTAATATGGTTAGAAATTAATTTTAACATATTATTCATTGTATTAATTATTATTTAAAATATGGAATCCATTTTCTAAATTAAATTAAAAATTGGGAAAAATTAATTCAAAATTATTCTTGTTGATAGGATGACAATGTTGGTTTTATGTAAAAATATTTAAATGTTTTTAATGTATTCATATATAATTTCAAAGTGAAACAGGATAAATGGACTAAATGTAATTAATTTATGTACAATTAATCATGTTAAACTATTTAACCAATCAAATATATAATTTAACTATGTAAATAAATTAGATAAAAATCATTTTTGAAGAATTTTTTTTTTACTATTCAACAAAAAAAGGAAAATTATGATAAAAAAATTACCACATGTGAATTTGGATAACAAATTTTTATAAATGTTGTTTATTTTTTAAATACTAATTAGTGAAGTGTTAGAAATAATATTTAAAACTGATTCTATATTAAAATATAATAAAATTACAGTTTAGAAAAATACATCCTTTTATTCCTAAATATAGATTTATTCTTATATTATACCTTTAAAATATATTAGATGATTAAAAAAATATTTATCACATATATAATATATAATTTTTATTTAAAAATAATAATCTAATGTGATTTTTTTAATTTATTGAGATAAAAATGTGTTTGTACGTAGAAAAATATTTTTCCTAGAAATGTAATTTCATTATCTTCAAATAGTTATATTGTTCTCATATTTTAATTTTTAAAAAAAGGATTCATTTTAGAAACAATTATTAGTATTATATTCAGATTTATTTAAAATTGTTCATAAATTCTATTCCATGGTCTAGGTGGAAGCTATAAAAATATTTGAATAATCATATTATTATTATATTTTAGTTCAGTAAAAACTTATCCTTTCATATAACACAATCTATCAAAGGGAATCTATATTGTGTGTAATAATATAAAAACATAGTGTTATGTGTATTCCCAGATAATCTAAGTGTTTTTTGTTGTGCAATATTGTCTAGTTGTTGTGTATAATGCAATCAAAAAACAGTTATTTGTATATATAACTATATTCAATGTTCTCTATGATACCAACTATCAACCAGATAAAATTAATTCCAAATACATATATTTCACAAAATAATTGTGTGTTTTAATATACATCTCTGATGGATTCTAAAATAAACAAGATATAACATAATCAAAGAGTATATCTTGAGATATGGCACAAGAAGAAAATGGAAAACAAAATACTTTCCGATATGATTAATGTACTCTAATGGCCTGGACCTCCCTCGTCCATTACTTTGTTAAAATGTGGTGTTGGAGGTGTTTTGGAAGGTCAAGGTGACTTATCCCCAACACTTTGCCGAATTTCCAGTTCTGTGAACAGTGTTTCTAGAATAGTAACCTTCTAACTGTGACCTTCCAACTGTAGACCTGAACAGTGTTTCCAGAACGGTAACCTTCTAACTGTGACCTTCCAACTGTAGACTTGAACAGTGTTTCCAGAACGGTAACCTTATGACTGTGACCTTCCAACTGTAGACTTGAACAGTGTTTCCAGAATGGTAACCTTCTGACTGTGACCTTCCAACTGTATACTTGAACAGTGTTTCCAGAATGGTAACCTTCTGTCTGTGACCTTCCACCTGTAGACTTGAACAGTGTTTCCAGAACGGTAACCTTCTAACTGTGACCTTCCAACTGTAGACTTGAATAGTGTTTCCAGAATAGTAACCTTCTAACTGTGACCTTCCAACTTTAGACTTGAACAGTGTTTCCAGAATGGTGAGGTTTAACGGTGACCTTTTCTTTCCTTTGCCAAATTTTGAGTATGTGAACAGTGTTTCCAGCTTCGCAAATTTGACATTTAATTTGACGTAAAATACTTTTAAAACCTTATTTTAAGGACTTTAAGGCCGATTCAAAGGCCATAAATCCTATATTAATTATTCCTATGGCCGGGATGTTTTTACTTGGTCAAACCGCGTGGGTTAATGCGATCCGTTGTTAATGGAGAATAAATCGGATCTTAAACTGTCGCCTCTCTAATTTATTTTTTTTAAAGGGAATGAGATATCATTCTTCATTATTCTTCCTCCTGGTTCTCATCTACGAGACGCCAAAACCATGCAATCATTCCCGTAGGAGTTTCACAATCAAACGTTACTCGGATCAGTTCCGCTCTGTTTGATGCAACCAAGTTGTGTCAATCGTTCTTCCATATAAGGTATGTTTTATCATCGTTCCTTCGGGGATCACCTTCTCTTGTTCTCCCTTCCATATTAGCATGTAATCTCCATGGTTCTAATGGGTTTTCTTGTGGTTGGTTGGTACTGTCGTACCGTGGCATCCTCCGGTGGATGCAGCTGTCGTGAGGAGAAGAGGACTGTGACCCGTTGTGTGGATAAAGGACGTCAAGAACTCTTCGAGGTAGGGGATTCATGGATTCTCTAATTGTTTATGTGAAACTGTAGAATTATCATGATTTAACCCTTTGGATCACAATGAAATTTACCTAATTAAATACTTGAACCGGATTAAAAGAATTGGTTGATCGCATGTTGTTGCTTTGTACCGTGATAACGGTTTGCCTCATGTTTTCCTAGATAGAGTGATATCTATGATTTTCTTTAATTAGATGCTCGTTCATGATGGAAATTGATAAAGAACATAAAGCCGGAATTATTTGTTAAATAATTGGATAAAGATAAAGAGGCTTGTTAATGAATCTGTTAACTCAAGATGGATTAAAGAACTATTAGTTCGATAATTTCAAAAGGGTTCTAAGTTACCCGCTTTCTTGTAAGGCTGAATGCCTTGTGGTTTGGAGCTCTGAGTTCTCATTTTATATGAAGGCTGAATGCCTTGTTTAAGGGCCAAGAGCTCATTTTGTGATCTTTGATTTCCTGCTACTTGTGATTTGATGTGAGCCTGGATGGCTATTGTGATATGTGGAGGTATGAGGACTTGTGGTTGTGGCAGATGAGGCCTAGTGTGGCGAGATGCATCGTTTTATGCATGTGGGTGTCGAAGAGGACACCAAGGATGATGGTATGAGATGAATGTGATGGTTTGATGTTGGTGGTTTGGTTTGGTTGTTTATCTGCTTTAATTTTCCCCACTGCTCAAGGCATCTGGTATTGCTTACCCTCTTTCCGAAGGAGGCGAAGACACGCGGGGTATGCCACGTGCTTTCCGTGTTTATCCTCTCGATGGAGGATGGGTATATGCTCTTGCTATAGGCGGAAAAGACTCAACGGGTAGTATATCTACTCACTGTGTTGAGCCCCTTTGTGTTTAGTAGCATAGGATGTTTTTCTAGAATGCCTGAGATTATGGAAAAGTAATTCTGAAATGAAAGTTTGTTTAAATGGTGATAATCCACGGGGATGGAGAAACTGGAATTTAATAGTGATGTGAATCCTAAAAAGGAGCAGTTTTCGAATGTGATGCCAATTTTTTTTAATGTGGTAAATTTCTCATGGTTAATTAATGTTTAAAGAATTAATTAATGTACAATGGAACTGATAAAATGAGAATGGAGTAATCTAATAAAGCTCTTCAAATGGTTGTGTGCTTATAGGATACCTAGTCTTAGAAGTAGCAGCTTGGAGTCTGAGAGACGTTAGCTGCAGTTGTGCCTATGACTAGGTAATTCCCATAGTGTGGTTTGGAGTTATATATATTCTGTACTTTTTGTGTTTCTATATGCTACTCCACCCTGTCGGTAAGGGCAACTGACACCCTGGGGATTCTGAGCCCTGGGGAGGTGTTTTCCCCAACATTCTGATGGGAGGTTGAATGGCTGACTACCCCCTATGGCCCCGCTCTCTTCTCTTGGTAGACACTTGTTCCATGAGGCACAACGGTTAGTTACTCCATATATGTGTGTAGAGGGCTGTAATGGCTTGTTGTTATTCACACACATATATTCTGGATATAGTATCCTATAGACTACTATAGGTGTAATGTGTATAGGCTATGATGGCTTGAGGATCCTTACTCAGAGTATGGGATGTAATGGCTTGAGGTATTATACCCGATGTATGATACACATTATGCGGGCTGTGGTGGCTCCCGGAAACTACATGGTTACTTTTGGTTGTGAGGACGGTGTGGTTCTTAACCTAGGTGTCTGCGGGCAAGCCTTTGGAGAGAGATGCACATGACGTATGTCGTTGTGGCAATGCGGCAAACCAGTAGGTAAGTGGTAGCGGGGTACCCTTGATATTCTTTACTATATGCTATATTCTTGTATGCGTTACTTGGTGAGAGTAGCCATGGTGAGGTTGGGAACATAGTATACCTGTTTAGGTAACGAGTTAGTTTCACTTGTTGTTCACTGGGATTTAGCATGCTTTCTTTACTTTTGCACGCGAGGCTTGGGGAGGATCATACTGAGTATACTGTTATACTCACCCTATGTATATATATAAACTGTTTTTTAGGTCACTTGGAGCAGGTTGGAAATCAAGCTGGTTACTACTAGCTTGCGGTTGGAGAGGGAGCTGTTCGGGCTTGTGGTTACTGCCGTTTTACTTTCTTTTGGGTACTTTTAGTTTTCCCTTTCACTTGTATTACTTTTTCATGACATTTCATATATGTACTTTGGTTTCTTTTATATTTCAGTTATGAGTTGGAGTTGGTTGGAGTCTATTCTATCTCTCTCCTATGCATGTGTTCTCTTAGAGGGTAATGCCTCCCATTTGTGTGGGTATTATACCCTCGTTGCTAGTCGCCAACCCGGGGCCTACTGGAGGCGGGACTCGGGGGTCATTATCTCCCTTCTCACATTGCTGGCCCAGGAGGGGTACACTTTTTGGGGAGGGGGTCGTGACAGAGTGGTATCAAAGGCTCTGGTTGAGGAATAGGATGGAGTTTGGAGTTAGGCACAGGGGAGGATGCATGAGATGGTAGGGCAACAGTGTCATTCATGTTTAGAAAGTGGGGTAAACACTAGAGACCGGCAGAGACATAGGTGTTTAGGTCCCCCTATGATCTGTTGCACAGACCTTTAAGCTTATGATGGCTACTAAACAAAGTGATACTAGTTGCATGGTAGAGACCTAGGAAAGGATCATGCATCATTATTCTTTGCGCATGTGTTTGAATGGGTAGACCTTGGGATAGGTAACCTAAAATAAATAAAACAAAACAATTAATTAATTAATATGAGTCTTCCATATTCCAGGATTAGGAGTTCGAACAGTTGTTATTTTACAGGTATGGCTCCAGGTCGACGTCCTCGTCAGGTTTGCGCAGAAGATTCCCAGTAGGCTGTTCTAGCAGAACGCTGCTGAGTAGAGGTTGACGACGATGACACTTGGAGGAAGACACTTCGAGAGTTTCAGTGCCAGAGTCTACAGAAGTACGAGGGATCCGTTTCAGATGCAGTCACAGAAGACTGGTTGGAGGAGATCAAGATAGGCTTCAGTTCGATTCGTGCTCGGAAGGAACAATGGGTGTCCTTGGTTGTGACGATGCTGCGTGGAGCAGCGAGGCAGTGGTGTTTCTTTTTCCTCGATGATCATGAGGAGTCAGCAATCTCATGGGAGGAGTTTCAAGACAGGTTTAGAGTCGAGTTTCATTCTTCGACTGCGAAGGCGTCTAGTCGCCAGGAGCTTCATACCCTTCGACAGGGGAGCTCCAGTGTTCGAGAGTTTGGAATCCGTTTCAGGAACCTTCTACGATATGCTTCAGACATGTTACCAGATGATGAGGCCAGGGAGAGGCATTTCGAGGAGGCATTGTGTCCATAGATCCAGCGCCAGGTCACCCCATTTATGCTGAAGACATATCTTGAGATGCTAGCGAGGGCAGAGGTTGTTGAGAGGAATTTGGCCCGGACTGGATCGTCACGAGAGGGGTATCGTCATGATTCCCCACGAAGCAGAGCTGTGGTCCGGGGTTCCCGGTTTTCAGGACAGAAGAGTTTCCGTTCACATGGGGGTAGGTCCCAGTCCTTCCCATCTCGTTTCTCCGGAGGCTGCAACTCTCAGGCATATGCCAAGGGATCAGGCGCTTGTTTTTCTTGTGGTGGTCGTGGTCATCAGCAGCGGGAGTGCCCGACTTTTCAGAGTAGTCATTGTGCACCAGGCCCTCCACTCCAGGTTCCTCTATTGAGGCAGTTCCAGCCAAGGCAGCAGCAGCAGGTTGCACCAGCTTTAGATCACCAAAGGGTAGATGGAGCAGGCAGAGGACAGCCCCATGACGCTCCCCGTCCTCAGAGAGCAGAGCGCGGCCATCGTGGTGGTCGTCATCTGGGTCAGAGAGGACATGGAGGAGGTCGTGGTCATCTTCATGATCTAGCGTTACCAGCCCCAGGCGAGCCAGATGTCGTTCGAGGTACCCTTTTCTTTTTTTTTCTACCTTGGTGTATGCCTTGTTTGATTCAGGAGAAACACACTCCTTCATATCACCTACCCTTGTCCATGCTTTGGGACTTGAGTTAGAGAGGCTTCCAGTGCCCCTGGCGTTGACTACGCCAGTTGGAGGTCGAGCCATCTTGTTTGAAGTATGTAGAGACTGTGAGCTTGTGTTGGGGCAACACCGCTCTTGGGGAGATTTACTATGTTTGCGAATACAACCATATGATGTCATACTTGGAATGGGTTGGTTGTATTCGGTGCAGGCTATTGTGGATGGCTACAAGAAGAAGGTCGTTTTCTTTGATGAAGATGGAGAGAAAGTGGTGTTTGATGGTGAGAGAGATCCTCGGATGAGTCATAGATGAGTTCCATCATTATCATCCATGATGGCTGGGATGGCGCTAAGTTCTTCAGAGGATCACCAGTTGGCGTTTCCTAGGGTCGTAGAGGAGTACCCCGACGTCTTTCCAGAAGAGGTTGTATCCTTACCCCCTTAACGAGAGATCGAGTTTGGGATCTAGCTACAGCCAGGAGCGTCTCCTATCTCTATGTCTCCGTATAGGATGGCCCCTTCTGAGTTACGAGAGCTACGTATTCAGCTTGACGGTCTGTTGTAGTTTTGTTTTGTTCGGCCGAGTGTGTCACCGTGGGGTGCACCAGTTTTGTTTGTGAAAAAGGCTGATGGCAGTTTGCGGTTGTGCGTTGATTATCGTCAGTTAAACAAAGTGAAAATAAAGAACCGCTATCCTCTCCCGTGGATTGATGACCTATTCGATCAACTGAAGGGTGAAAGTTGGTTCTCAAAGATTGACTTGCGGTCAGGATATCATCAGATGCGTGTAAAGGATGAGGATATCCCGAAGACTGCTTTCCGCTGTCGTCATGGGCATTATGATTTTGTCGTAATGCCATTTGGCGTGACGAATGCTCCAGCTGTTTGCATGGGGTTGATGAATGCTGTGTTCCGTGAATTCTTGGACAAGTTTGTTGTGGTTTTCATCGACGACATCCTTGTGTACTCCACATCTGAAGTGGAGCATGCAGAGCATCTATGAGCCGTTTTGGGAGTTCTTCGCCAACATCAGTTGTTTGGGAAGTTGTCCAAGTGTGAGTTCTGGGATCGAGAAGTTCGTTTCATGGGACATGTTGTGTCCCAACAGGGAGTAGTTGTGGATCCTTCGAAGATAGAAGCAGCTGTGTCTTGGCCAGCCCCCAAGACCGTGTCAGAGGTGCGAAGTTTCCTTGGTCTCGCCGGCTATTATAGGAGGTTTGTAGCCAATTTCTCTCGAGTTGCGACTCCTCTGACAGCTTTGACCAGGAAGGATCAAGCGTTCATATGGACTGATCAGTTTCAGACAGCTTTCGAGTATCTAAAGGAGTTGGTAAGTGCTCCAGTCCTTTGTCTTCCAGCGGAGGGAGTCCAGTTTGATGTTTTCTGTGATGCTTCACATCTGGGGCTAGGCTGTGTTCTCATGCAGCAGAGGTCAGTTGTTTCTTATGGGTCTTGGCAATTGCGTCCCCATGAATGCAACTATTCCACCCATGACCTTGAATTTGCAGCCATGGTGTTTGCTCTGAAGTTGTGGAGACATTACCTCATTAGTGAGATCTTTGTGGTTTTCACCGATCATAAGAGTTTAAGGTATGTTTTCTCCCAACGTGACTTGAACTTGAGGCAACGTCGGTGGATGGAGTTCTTGCCGGAATACGACTTTGAAATATCGTATACACCTGGAAAAGGGAATGTTGTAGCTGACGCACTAAGTCGAAAGATGCGCAATGATGTTGTGCGTGAATCTGGTGATTCCTGGAGAGTGATAGAAGAGCTAGAAGCTTTGCATCTTGATATGGGAGAAGTTGGGGGTAGAGGTTGTCTTTTCTAGATGACGGTGCAGTCATACCTGATGCAGAAGGTGTAAGAGTCTCAGTTGGGTGACCTAGAAGTGGAAGTTTGGAGAGACAGAGTTGTATGTGGTGAGGCCCCTGATGGTTGGTCGGAGGATGAACAAAACCGAGTGGTGTATCATGGAATGCTTTTTGTTCCCTTGGAGATGCGTGATACGGTTCTCCGAGAGATCCATAGTTCACCCTTGGCGGTACATCCTGGTGTGACGAAGATGTACCGATCCTTGAGGAGTCAGTTTTGGTGGCCTGGGCTGAAGCGTACAGTTGCAGAATGTGTGTCTCGATGTTTAGTCTTCCAGAAGGTGAAGGTCGAACACCGTGTTCCTGGTGGTCATCTCCAGCACTTAGAGATTCCTCAGTGGAAGTGGGAGGACATCTCAATGGACTTTGTTACAGGTTTACCTCGGGCTCCGGGAGGACATGATGCTATATGGGTGGTAGTGGATCGTTTAACAAAATCATCCCACTTCATAGCGATCAATGAGTCGAGCTCAGTGGAAGTTTTGTCAAGGCAGTATCTGGAGGAGGTGGTGAGGCTTCACGGAGTCCCTAGGATGATCATTTCTGATCGAGATCCACGTTTTACCTCCAGGGTGTGGAGGGGTCTCCAACATGCTTTTGGTTCTCAGTTATTCCTTAGCACTGCTTTTCATCCTCAAACGGATGGTCAGACAGAGCGAACCGTCCAGACTCTTGAAGACATGTTGCGCTCTTGTGTTCTTGATTTTGGAGGTTCATGGGTGATGCACTTACCCATGGTAGAGTTCGCTTACAATAATAGTTTTCACTCGACCATCGGTATGGCGCCATTTGAATCCTTGTATGGTCGGCCATGCCGTTCTCTGTTGTGCTGGACTGGGGTCGGAGAGTCAGCAATTCTCGGACCAGAACTAGTGCAGAATACAACAGAGATGGTTCAGGTTATTCGTGATAGGATGAAGACAGCACAGGATCGTCAGAAATCATATGCTGATCAAATAAGGAGACCCTTAGAGTTTAATATTGGGGATCATGTGTTTCTAAAGGTGACTCCCCGTCGTGGGCAGCGAAGGTTTGGTCGTGGAAGTAAGATTTCTCCCCGGTTTGTTGGGCCTTTCGAGGTGTTGGCTCGTGTTGGAGCTGTGGCATATCGAGTAGTACTTCCCCCTCAGATTAGTCGGATACATGATGTTTTCCATGTATCACAGCTTCGTTTTTATCTTCATGATGAATCTCATGTTATCGATTGGGGAGAGATCGATATTGACGATGATGCAACCTTCGAGAAGCGACCTATGGATATCCAAGACCACAAGGAGAAGGTGTTGCGTGGGTGTTCTATCCCCTTAGTTCGTGCCTTGTGGCGACACGGTGGCATGGAGGAGAGTACCTGGGAGCGTGAGTCACAGATACGTGTTCAGTACCCAGAGTTGTTTAATGTTTAACTCTTTTCATGTAATGATGTTTCCTTTATGGGAAGACCTTTCATGTTTTATTTATGTACCTTTGATGTGATGTTATGTTTGAATTGTTTCTATATGGATTGTTTGTTTCCATACTCTCGGATGTCGTAGTTTTGTTCCAACTTTTGAACAACTCATGGTGGTTTTCCCCTGAGAGGTATCTTATGGGGTGGTTGTTCGGACCCCTCTTTTCGTCTGGGTTGGTTTTTAATTCTCGAGGACGAGAATGTTTTGAGAGGTATCTAATGTAATGGCCCGGACCTCCCTGGTCCATTACTTTGTGAAAATGTGGTGTTGGAGGTGTTCCGGAAGGTCAAGGTGACTTATCCCCAACACTTTGCCGAATTTCCAGTTCTGTGAACAGTGTTTCCAGAATAGTAACCATCTAACTGTGACCTTCCAACTGTAGACTTGAACAGTGTTTCCAAAACGGTAACCTTTTAACTGTGACCTTCCAACTGTAGACATGAACAGTGTTTCTAGAACGGTAACCTTCTGACTGTGACCTTCCAACTGTCGACTTGAACAGTGTTTCCAGAACGGTAACCTTCTGACTGTGACCTTCCAACTGTAGACTTGAACAGTGTTTCCAGAACGGTAACCTTCTGACTGTGACCTTCCAACTGTAGACTTGAACAATGTTTCCAGAATGGTAACCTTCTAACTATGACCTTCCAACTGTAGACTTGAATAGTGTTTCCAGAATAGTAACCTTCTAATTGTGACCTTCCAACTATAGACTCGAACAGTGTTTCCAGAATGGTGAGGTTTAATGGTGACCTTTTCTTTCCTTTGCCAAATTTTGAGTATGTGAACAGTGTTTCCAGCTTCGCAAATTTTACGTTTTCTTTGACGTAAAATACTTTTAAAACCTTATTTTAAGGACATTAAGGCCGATTCAAAGGCCATAAATCCTATATTAATTACTCCTAAGGCCGGGATGTTTTTACTTGGTCAAACCGCGTGGGTTAATGCGATCCGTTTTTAATGGAGAATAAATCGGATCTTAAACCGTCGCCTCTCTAATTTTTTTTAAGGGAACGAGATATCATTCTTCGTTGTTCTTCCTCCTGGTTCTCATCTACAAGACGCCAACACCTTGCAATCATTCCCGTAGGAGTTTCACAATCAAATGTTACTCGGATCAGTTTCTCTCTCTTTGATGCAACCAAGTTGTGTCGATCGTTCTTCCATATAATGTATGTTTTATCATCGTTCCTTCGGGGATCACCTTCTCTTGTTCTCCCTTCCATATTAGCATGTAATCTCCATGGTTCTAATGGGTTTTATTGGGGTCGGTTGGTACTATCGTACCGTGGAATCCTCCGGTGGATGCAGCTATCGTGAGGAGAAGAGGAATGTGACCCGTTGTGTGGATAAAGGATGTCAAGAACTCTTCGAGGTAGGGGATTCATGGCTTCCCTAATTGTGTATGTGCAACTTTAGAATTAGCATGATTTAACCCTTTGGATCATAGTGAAATTGACATAATTAAATACTTGAACCGGATTAAAAGAATTGGTTGATCGCATGTTGTTTCTTTGTACCGTGATAACGGTTTGCCTCATGTTTTCCTAGATAGAGTGATATCTATAATTTTCTTTAATTAGATGCTCGTTCATGATGGAAATTGACAAAGAACGTAAAGCCAGAATTATTTGTTAAATAATTGGCTAAAGATAAAGAGGCATGTTAATTAATCTGTTAACTCAAGATGGATTAACGAACTAATAGTTCAATAATTTCAAAAGGGTTCTAAGTTCCCGCTTGCTTGTAATGATGAATGCCTTGTGGTTTGGAGCTCTGAGTGCTCATTTTGTATGAAGGCTGAATGCCTTGTTAAAGGGCCGAGATCCCATTTTGTGATCTTTGATTTCCTACTGCTTGTGATTTTATGTGAGCCTGGATGGCTGTTGTGATATGTGGAGGTATGAGGACTTGTGGTTGTGGCGGATGATGCCTAGTGTGGCGAGATGCATCAGTTTATGCATGTGGGTGTCAGGGAGGACACCAAGGATGATGGTATGAGATGAATGTGATGGTTTGATGTTGGTGGTTTGGTTTGGTTGTTTATCTGCTTTACTTTTCCCCACTGCTCAAGGCAGCTGGTATTGCTTACCCTCTTTCCAAAGGAGGTGAAGACACTCGGGGTATGCCACGTGATTTCCGTGTTTAGCCTCTCGATGGAGGATGGGTATATGCTCTTGCTATAGGTGGCAAAGACTCAATGGGTAGTATATCTACTCGCCGTGTTGAGCCCCTTTGTGTTTAGTAGCATAGGATGTTTTTCTAGAATGCCTGAGATTATGGAAAAGTAATTCTGAAATGAAGGTTTGTTTAAATGGTGATAATCCACGGGGATGGAGAAACTGGAATTTAATAGTGATGTGAATCCTAAAAAGGAGCAGTTTTCGAATGTGATGCCAATTTTGTTTAATGTGGTAAATTTCTCATGGTTAATTAATGTTTAAAGAATTAATTAACGTACAGTGGAACTGATAAAATGAGAATGGAGTAATCTAATAAAGCTCTTCAAATGTTTGTGTGCTTATAGGATACCTTGTCTTAGAAGTAGCAGCCTGGAGTCTGAGAGACGTTAGCTGCAGTTGTGCCTATGACTAGGTAATGCCCATAGTGTGGTTGTGAGTTATATATATTCTGTACTTTTTGTGTTTCTATACGCTACTCCACCCTGTCGGTAAGGGCAACTGACACCCCAGGGATTTTGAGCCCTGGGGAGGTGTTTTCCCCAACATTCTGATGGGAGATTGAATGGATGACTACCCCCTTTGGCTTCGCTCTCTTCTCTTGGTAGATACTTGTTCCATGAGGCACAAGAGTTAGTTACCCCATATATGTGTGTAGAGGGATGTAATGGCTTGTGGTTATTCACACACATATATTCTGGATATAGTATCCTATGGACTACTATAGGTGTAATGTGTGTAGGCTATGATGGCTTGAGGATCCTTACTCGGAGTATGGGCTGTAATGGCTTGAGGTATTATACCTGATGTATGATACACGTTATGCGGGCTGTGGTGGCTCCCGGAAACTACCTGGTTACTTTTGGTTGTGAGGACGGTGTGGTGCTTAGCCCAGGTGTCTGCGGGCAAGCCTTTAGAGAGAGATGCACAGGACGTATGTCGTTGGGGCAAAGCGGAAAACCAGTGGGGAAGTGGTAGTGGGGTACCCTTGATATTCATTACTATATGCTATATTCTTGTATGCGTTTCTTGGTGAGAGTAGCCATGGTGAGGTTGGGAACTTAGTATACCTGTTTAGGTAACGAGTTAGTTTCACTTGTTGTTCACTGGGCTTTAGCATGCTTTCTTTACTTTTGCACGAGAGGCTTGGGGAGGATCCTACTGAGTATACTGTTATACTCACCCTATGTATATATATAAACTGTTTTTCAGGTCACTTGGAGCAGGTTGGAGATCAAGCTGGTTACTACTAGCTTGTCGTTGGAGGGGGAGCTGTTCGGGATTGTGGTCGCTGCCGTTTTACTTTCTTTTGGGTACTTTTAGTTTTCCCTTTCAGTTGTAGTACTTTTTCATGACATTTCATATATGTACTTGGGTTTCTTTTATATTTCAGTTATGAGTTGGAGTTGGTTGGAGTCTGTTCTATCTCTCTCTTCTGCATGTGTTCTCTTAGAGGGTAATGCCTCCCATTTGTGTGTGTATTATACCCTCGGTGCTAGTCGCCAACACGGGGCCTACTGGTGGCGGGACTCGGGGGTCATTATCTCCCTTCTCACATTGCCGGCCCAGGAGGGGTACACATTGTGGTGAGGGGGTCGTGACATGTACAATTTTTCCATGCAACCAGATTCCTCATGTACTAGGTTTAAAATAGGTGATTAGATTCATGGGGTAAGGAAACATCTACCATTACACCAACATTGGGGTGCCAGGATATAAATCAAAACATGAATCACTTAACATTGTTTCCCTATAATTATCTCACAGACTTTGGTCTTAAGGGAAGATTTTCCACTTTGATACTACTCTTTCATGATCAATCCTAATGGGTGTTGTGTCGTGACTCCCTAATCCTAACATCAATAGGCCAGGGTTAGGAAATTAATTCTATGTATACATATCACTAACATGGGAGGCCATAGGCTATATACCTATACACACAAAATACTGTAAATGCTCATATAATACTAAAATGTAAAAAAATGGTAAGTTATTCATATATACATCTTAATCCTGTAACCATAGTACAACAAAAATCACTAGAAAGTTAAAAGGGTCAAATAAAATAATATAAAAAAATTATAAAAACAAATCCATATAGAAAGTAAATACATGGACTACAATCAATATAGCCATAGGAACTACCCTCTGTCTTTCCATCACACTAAGAACCTCTAGTTCCAGGTCCCTCTTGGACCCTACCAAAGGATCGATCATCTGCACAAGACACAAAATGTGCTGGAAAATACCATGCAGGTGTTAGAATAACAATATATAGTAAGACACCCAAAAAAACAAATAGAATATAAAAACAAGAATAAAAAAACACAAGATAAATATATGTCAACATCAAACATAAAATGAATTTCCAGATATAATCCACAAGGAAACACAATATCAAGTAATATCATAATCGTAATTCCATACTAGTATTCAATATCACAGGTTCTATATAACTCTCATCAAATAAAACACACTACATTAGTTATACAACTCTATTGGTATCTATCTGAGAAGTTATCCTCATCGGGTCTTGTCATAGGATATATATGATGGAGGTATGAAGATAATGTTACATAGTTTAGGACCAAATACAAGTCCATAGGGTATATCAATAACTCAATAATGAAAATCCTTCCATCTAAAGGATCATTTCGAATGTAGTGTTGGTCATGAAGAAACCCAGAACTCCACCTATGGAAAGAAGAAGATAGAGGATCTCACTTAGTAACTCACAAAGGGATTCCAACTACTATATTTAAAAATTCCTTTTAAGGGATCACCACAATATATTATTTGTTTTATTAAAAAATAACCCATAGGGAATGGAAACATATAACACACCCTAATAAAAAATTCTATGATATTTTGGAAATGGGTTCCATGCCAACTTGGAAGCTGTACATGGAATGTCCCTTTGAACACACATATTGTCTGTGTAAACGGACCATGCCCATGTATATCTATAAGTACATGGGGTTACCATGATAATGTAATTTTACTAGTATCCAACTATATAACTATGTCTATGTACACCTAGATATGCGGTTTCCATGTAAGATCACATTCTGTACCCGTGACCGTGTGTGCTATGTTGTGTTCGTGTACCATCCTAGGTACAAAATGATCCATCGGGGATATGTCACAAATTGACTGACATGGACACATGATATGTGGCATAGTCATATGATGTGTGATACAAAACATCATCCTCAAACCCTTGCCAAATCATTGAGGTTACCACATGACATATTCTTCCAGAACAGACAACATGTACTATGGAAATTTCAAGAAATCCAGATTTAAAATCAAAATTCTTCTCCCACATGTCAAGAAATTGATGTGTCTATTCCATGAGTCAGAAACCAAGAAATAATTTTTGCAAGGTTTTTCTATAATCAAACACCAGAATCCTTCCATCAAATCCTTTGTCTAAATTCCATGATATGTGTTTCATCATCCCATTCCAAATAAACCGAATCAATTTTCCAAAATCCATCAAATACAATACTGCTTCCACATTCACATTATATCCTCACCACTATGTGATCAGATAATTGATATCTAATCATTACACCATGAAACTGGTTCACAACATTTAATTTCTTGGAGTTTGTAAAACTAAAGACCAAAATACTTACCCACGATGAACAAAGAATCGAGGAAGAGAAGAACAACAACATCATGAGGATCAATCCTCCTCCAATGTTCATGATAGACAAGATATATTTACATTAGAATGAAAAATGAATAGATTAAATGAATAAAAATGAATGTTATCCAATTATCAGATTAATCTAACATGTACATATAATTATATACAATATATGAATATTTTTGTTGATTTATTTATTTGTGTTAATCATAACGGGGTTTAATGAAAATAAAATAGAAAACCTGACTTTATTCTGATCAATAATTTATGAAAAATAAATTTTCATCATTTTCTCTGTAAATATCATTAAATATTATTTTTCATCAATCGTTGAAATACTATCCGGCTACTGTTGACCCACAATATTTTCTCCAATTTCTCTCCAATGGTCCTATAGATCAATAGGTTTTAGTGGCTAAACCTAAGAATCCATCATAACAATATAATTTCAGGAAAATTCAATCAATTTATAGAAACAATAATATATATAAATATATATATATATATTATTAATTTTTGTGCCCATGACTAATTTTCTAGATACACCTCATGCTAACATGTTTTTATGTCGTTCATACGGTAAATCCCCCAATATGAACTCAATTGTTCCCCCAAAATATTTATATGATCCTCCATTAATAATATATAATAATTATTCTAGAAAACTCTGCACGTGTGTTATTTAATATATTTTATACATTTATTATAGACACATCGGGCATCATAATAACATGCAGTCTAAGTTCTTAGTCAAAAAATATAAATAAAATATCTAAATAACATTACCAAGAAGATCTAAATATTTAGAATGTCTAATAAAAAATATTAATTCCCTTTTGAATGATTGAAATTTTATATTATCCATTGCAATGTTTCATCTTCACAAATATATGGTCATACTTCATTTAAAAGATATTCTCTCCATATTCTAAAAATAAATATAAATAAAAATTGAATATATCTATTATAATTTAACATTTTAATTTATTTTTTATAATAGAAGATTCTTATTTTACAAAAAATATTTATTAAAACATAAAATTCAGACCACTATGTTTTTTTACAATATAAACATCACTAATGGTGGAGACATGATGTAAATAGAACAAATCCAGGATATAATTGGGTTTATAGAACTAAAATACTTACAATACATAGAAATAGAGGATAAGTGGACATGTAATTACCACTATCCCATTTATCAACCATAATTTTATGGTTTCTTCCATGATTCTTATGTCTATGTGGTTTGGGATTCCTACAATCCTAAAAAATACATGGATTAAGATGTTGAATTGGATAATTACTGAGTACTTATTAGATAAGACATTGATGTGTTAGTGGAACCCTAGGATGAGTTCAATATTATGTCTATATTCAATTAAAAACATTATTTTTCTTCAACAATTTTACTCTTGATATCCTCAATCATAATAATTAAACCACATTCCAATCCCCATAAGGAACTTACCTTGGTGATTCTTTGTACAATTTTGACATATAAGCGGTTGAATATCCATTCTTTCATCATAATAATTTCTTGAATTTTCATGAGCCCCCTTCTTTCTCGACATTTTTTCTGACCTGACTTTGACGATGTTATCATCTTTAATCATGATTTCCTATCAACTTTGTCATAATAATCAACATTTTCGATATATCTCCCATTATAATGGGAGAGTTATTAAGTTCATCCTCACATTTTCCTTCACACACTAGGAAAAATAAACTAATTTTTGTTTTATACATCAATAAATCAAAACATCGTTGACATTAGGGAAAAAAATAATCATAGGGGTGAATTATCATTGTCAAAAAATGAATTTTACATTGATTTTTTTATATTATAGCATTTTCCTATTTATTCATTAGTACATATTATATAAATATTAGTTTTACATTATTAACATTAGTTTTTTATATTATGTTTTTAAAATAATTACTCAAACTAAATAAGAAATCAATTCTTCATAGTGGATTATAATGATCCCTTGATCAACAAGAGCTTATCCACTGAGAGATTCAAACCAGGTCTGTAGTCGTAGTCCCACTCATTATACAACTGAATGGTGATCGTTTCAATTCTCAATAAAAACTTTTGGAGTTGATTAACCCAATTTGTATCAATGACACAATTTTACAAACAAATAGTATCAAAATAGGGATTTATTACAATGTAATACCCTCTACTCGTGACTTTACAAATATTTCAATATATCTTCCTATACGTAGACTCAATTCTAAGAGTTTTAGTATTTTTTTCTAAAAAATCCCCAATTATCTAAGAAACATTAAAAAATAACTAATCCCATAAATGATACCAAACATTGAATCCAAATATTAATATGTCATAAATAATACATTAATCTCAATATTTTAATATAACCTAGCACAAACCATCACCAAACCCGAAGACTGAATGGTTTTGTGTCATGGATATTGGAAATATAAAAATCTTTCATTACTATAATTGTGATGATATTTCCATAATAATTCTCCTCTATACCATTTCATAGATATCTCATATGATATAGTCATCTTCATAACCTAGGTAATATAGATATTATAAAGGGATGATCTCAGAAGGACTATTAAGGTAAAACATTTTATAACATGAAGTAAATTAAGAGGAATACATAAGTATCACAAAAATATAAAAAGGGATTAAATTATGGACAAAAAAAATCTAGAGAAAAACTAGATATTAAAAATATCATCATGTAAGCATAAATTTTGTGACCTTGCTTAAAAAATTTCTCAATAGTCATATAATATGAGATCATGAATGTAAAGTGTGGAATACTTGTAGAATTTTAAATTTATAATTAAAAAATGGTATTCAATATAACTGCAATTCATAATGAAGAATTATCATAACATGATGAGAAACCTAAATGTGTGGAAAAAATATGAATTGGTAAAAAATCTGAGTATACACATTATACCAATTCCTATGTGAACAAACTCGTTATATTAATGATTAAATATGTGAGTAAATCCATCATGCCCGCACATAGAGAAAAAAATAATTATATCAATTCCCAATAATGTCATGACTCCCTCTCCACAAGGTAAACCCCTCCTGGGTTGGTAATGTGAGAAGAGAGATAATGAACCCAAATCTCGCCTCATGTAGGCCTCAGGTTTGCAACTAGCACTGAGTGTATAAAAAACACATAGATGGTGGCATTACCCTCTAAAAGAAAACATGCGAAAGAGAGAGATAAGACATACAACAACCAACTCTAGATCATACTATATTATAAAAGAATCCCCTATGTACAAATATTTAATGTCATTCAAAACTACTATAATTAATGGGGAAAACTGAAGTACCAATGGAATGTAAAAGAGTAATGACAACAACGCCCGAACAACTCATACAAAACCCACAATCTAGTAGTAACCAACCCGATATTCAACATTCTCTAAGTGACCTAAAAATAGTTTATAAAACATAGAGTGATTATAGAAGTATAATATGTAGGATCTTCCCAAGATCCTCTCCTCCAAAAGTAAAGAAAACGTACTAAATCATAATGAATGAATGTAACACCCTGATATTTTATGAAAAATATTATTTTTAATTTCATTGATGTATTGTGTTGTATGCTACACAAAAAGGAGCTTGTGCTACATGCATCCCTGACTTTTCTTACTTTACAAGCAATCACTACTTTCCACGATAGCATGTGTTGTACGCAATATCGAGTTTCACTAAACAATGATATGATATTAAAATATTATATAAACTAGCCGTTATGAATAGTAATTACCACTTTTTGAAATTTTATAAATTTTACCTAACAAAATGGACTTCATTTTTGGATTCCGAATATTGAAATTAGCCTAGGGTGAATTTTTGATATTTTTCTGAAAACTTTTAATTTTTGATGAATAGTGAAAACATTGGGTTACTATTTAAAAACCGAATTTTTATTTAAATAATTATTTATTTTATTTAAATTTATATTAGATAAAAACTGATACATAATACCTATATAAGTTCAATTTTATTAATTGGAGTCATTTTATAATAATTTTAGATATATAAAAATTTTATTGAACTTTTCACCGTCTTTCACCCACCTCCTAGGAGAATTTGGAAATTCACATAAAACTGAATTTTACCACTTTTGTGAGTGGAATTTCAAAAATCCGAGAGACACGGTAAATATCAAGGACTAAAATGTGGTTCAATGAGATGAAAATAATTTTTGGTGAATAGTAACTTCTTACTTTTATTTAACACGATTAAAAGTAAATAGGGTAATTAAGTGTAAAAATGATATTATTATTACCCTAACACATGTAATAAATCAATTGGATAAGATTAATTCGACCAAAAACGACCTTAGGAATAAAATATGACCATCTAGGTCTACTTGGATTAGATTAGGACATTTATTGTTAATTTATTTAATGAAGGGTTAAAATTGTTAAAATCAATGTTTAATAACTAATTCATTTTTAATATAGGGTTATGCATAAGACAAATTCGACTATAAATATTCATTATAAATATGAAAATATTTCCATCCTAATGGTATTTTATTTATAATTTTTAGACACTAAATAATTCATGTTATTTATGACACAATGGTGATGGAGTAATTACCTAAATAATAAAATATTAAAATAATTGATATTATAAATACCCTAATAATTTTAATTTGAGACTTTTTATGAATTACACTAATTTTATAGGTTAATATGACATGTTATTATTGATTTAATTAACTTTTTTCGAACTAATCATGCATTTATGATATTCACAAAAATCAATTACCAAATAGTGTCAAAATTAACATGAAATAGTTTTTAAAAACAATATTATATTATTAATTGTTATTTTATTCCTAAAAATATAAGGTTCTGCCAAATTACTTATATAAGGATATATATATTAATAATAAACCACTTGGGGTTCTTTTGGCTTGTTATAGTATGTTTATTAACCATATAGTGTAAGAAAACAAGAAGACACGGTAAAAGTTAAATTATTTAACTTAGAGTTAAATCTATATGATATGGTTAAAATTGTGACCTAAACTTGTCTATAATCTATTGGTTGAGAGGCTTTCGACCCATCCCCACTTTATCTTCGAAATAAATCAATTTGGAGATATTATAAACCAAATATGACTTTATTATAAAATAATATTTTAAGTTTTTCCAAAGCTGCCCCTCTCATCCCTTATAAAAAGGGAACCCATTACCTCTTCCCTTCACAACCTTTTGAGTCTTGAAGCTCGACCAACCACTGCCAATTTAACTTCTCCACTTCCCTAGAAACATTCTGGAGGTTCTGGTCTTCTCAAAAGAACAACTCTACTTCCTTAGGAGGAAGCTTAAAGGAGGTGCGTCGAAGAAGAGGTAATCTCTTCTTCCGATTCTTTCAAGTTTCTTTCATCTTCTACTTCTTCTTATTTAGTTCTCTCATTATAAAGTAATAACATCCATATTACATATATACTAATATTTTATTATAAATATGAAACAACCCTATTTCACCTTCTATCCATCCTATGGAAAACAAAATCACCGCGCATGCGTAGGTACGAAATACCCTCTCCATGCCGTGGTGTAATATATTTTTGACCACCACCTCACTTAGATGGGTATAATGTTGTAAATAAATAACCATATATGATTATTTTAAAGTTATATTTATTATGAAATATTATACATACACTTCAATACAATTCCACGATCATGGGAATCATATCATCGCTTGTGCGTACGTACGGAAAACCATCTCCACGACGCTATGAGATTCATTCTCCATGTCAACCATTAAAGAATGATTATAAAGTATATATAATGAATAATAATGAAATATATGACATAATGAAGATACTGGATTTATGTATACATATATTTATATATGTCATCTACTTACTTCCATTCAATTCAATAACGAAAGGAAAATACTGTTTGTGCGTACGTACGGCCTACCCTCTCCATGAATGGTGGGCTTAATTTCATTTATCTATCTATTATATATATATATATAGAATATATATGATATATAAATCATTTTTTACATTCTGGAAGTAAGTAAATCATGATATAAGTAATAATAATATCAAGAACAATGAGTCCAAACACGTATGATAAATGAAACAATTTTACCCAAAATGATACTTTAACATGGAATTGACAAAAAATACCTAAGTGAACCATATATGATATAAAAATAATGAATATGATTTTGTAATAAGTCAATGACATTATTTAAATAATTATACATGAGGTTTATATACATATGAATCATATCGGACATAAGGTAAGGGATAACTATTCCAATCTTGTTCTTATCTGAGATTGTTTATTCGTAAGTATTTACTGGGGTTATTATTATTATCAATGACAATGTTTCCTAAAAATGATTTCATGTATGTTTAAAGTCATTTTTAAACTTTTTTGACTTTTACTACATGGTGTGTAAGGAATCTATCTTTCTTTTTACCATACGAGGTACTTTATGAATTTTCCGACAAAAGTATGAGAAGAATGATATTTTTAACTTATACGGAGTGAACGGATTTTTACGTTTTCATAACGCCTCATTTTCATGAATATTACTCTGCAAGATTTTATGACTATTTTCAAAAAATTCTTTTCTTTTAAAACTGCATGGAATTTTGGGAAAATATAATTATTTTGAAGAAGAAAGTATATTTTCCTCAAGAATTCATTTCAAGTGTTTTATCAAAACCATATTCCATCTAAGATTACGTTATTTTAATAAGTGTTTGTTTCAAGTATAATGTCCCTATTATTTACATGGTTTCACTTTTCTTATGATGAAATGATATCCATTTTTTTTATATGGATTTTGTTATGATGGGATGATGTTTATGAAACCCATTTTATTCTTTGGGTTATAATGAATGATTTATGTTTATGTTGTGGCACACGTAAGAATTATTTCATTATGAGATGGGTGGGACCTAAATATCCCTCCAATGCATTGGGTAAAGATTTATATCTCATGTGTTAGACATTTCTGGAACTGTAAGTTAATCCGGTTCAGTGTTACAGGATTGGAATGAGGAGTGAAGACGATTCCGAATTGGACTTTTTCCACTAATATGGTCTTGGTAGCAATGCCTTGGCTATTATGGAAATCATAACATGTGCTTAATGGATTCCAAAATTACATGTTTTATTACCATGCTAGTTTATCAAGACTAATGTTTCATTATGATCTATTCCTTGTGTACTTCCAAGATTTATGTCATTCCTCATGATTTTGGTGTTTAGATTTTATGTTCAAGTTTTTGAATTCTGATTTTTATGGATTGTTTTTTGTTCTCTATGCCTACACATAGTGAGGATTTGAGCTCACCCTTTATATGTTTTCTTTTCCCCAGGATTTAAAGAAATGTTTTAGTTAAGAAAACAAAAGGGGAAGATCTTTATGGGAGATGTTGATGATCTTTCACCACTATTAGAAAATTATTTTCTGAGTTTTCAAATACATTAAACTATTATGGTCATTGTGTGACTAATTTCTTTATGTATCAAGTATTCCGAAAAAGTAATGTAATTTCCATGTAATTAAATATTTGGGTCTCTACAGTTGGTATCATTTGAAAGGTTTAGTTAACCTTTGGAAACTAGGATGTGAAAACTTTAGTGAGATACCTTGACATATTTCTAAGTTATGTCTAGGGATGTCCCTAAGGTTAAGTATAATTATATGTTATAGTCCTATAATTATGGTAACGATCATAGAATTTAACCTAAGATGTTAGATATTTAAGGTAATCCCCTTTGATTATGATTTTTTTTCTCTCACACTATTCTTTTTGGGTTTTAGAAAATGGCTGGTAACGGGAAGGATCATGATAATGGAGGATATGATGGACAATGGAATGATAATCTTCATGAGAAACCGAATGAAATTGGATCTAGAGGTCCACATATCATTATTATTCCTAATCAGGAATCTCATAATATGATCAATAATCTCATCTTTGGTAAGTTTCTTGACTCAGCTAATAAGAGAAAGATGGAGTTTCATGATGATCATAGAGGAAGGAAAGTTCAATTTCTATCATGTAAATCATGTGGGAAGAGGCATCAAGGAAAATGTTTAAAAGGAACTGGAAGATGCTTTGGGTGAAGAAAAGAAGGACACAAATCCAGTAAGTGCAAAGGAAAAGGTTTGGTTAACACCATGTATAAGGATAATGGTATTGCTACGACATCAACAATGATTAGATGTTTTGAATGTGGAATGTAGGGGAATTATGCAAACCAATGTCCTAAGGGAAAATCTCATGAAGAGAATCAACATGGTCATATGGGTAGTATTTATGTGGATGATGATGAGGAGACTACAAATGATATATGAGATAAAATAATTGTTGAAGCTTGGTCAATTGTTTAAGAAGGTAGTGGAATGATTTTATGTTTATCAAGAGTTATGTTGTATAGGTATTTTAATGGTACTATGAAATAAAGAAACATCTAAGGATTGTTACACTATTTTTTTCTTAAAATATTTGAAAGTATATGTTGAATGGTACTGGTAACTATGAAAGGTTATTCAGATATTTTTGGAAAGAAGATGATATGCACATAATGAATGGATAAGGAGGAAATTATATGTTTGATAGTATTCATGAGCTCGTGATTGTTATAAGGACTAAGTGATATCATGGTTTGAGTATACAGAATTTTGTGATTTTGGTATATAGAAAGAGTTAACTTTTGACAACACTCATGTTTTCACTAAGGTTCAATGGGTATTCATTTTTCAAGAGAATACATGATTAAGGCCTTCGAATACTTGGAATGTGACCAAAAAGACATATCTTATGATATATGGGGATCAACGATGGTATTAACATGCTTGTTATATGAATGCTCTCGTAATCGTTTTCACTATAATATGAGATTGGACAGAAGTATTTTGGATAATCCTAAAGATAATAATGGATTATATTTGACATAAGTTTGTATTATTTAAGGTTAGAACATTTTTGATATTATTGATGGAAAGTTAAAATAATGTATTTTTTTAAAAAAGGACAACCTGCAGGACGGGCGACAACCCGTCATGTCGGAAAATGTTGTGGGAATCGAACCCACAACTGATGTGCGACAGGCCTTTATTTTCTACCACTAGCCTACAGGAAGTCCCTGGTTAGTAGAAACTAGTTTTATTTGATTATGCAGGATGATAGATGAAGTATAAGTCCATTTTGGAACCATATGTGACTAATCTCACCATAGATGGACTTATGTATATAACTTTTGCTAACTTATGTTTGATACAGATGGAATGACCTATCATTCTATCGCATGATCTGCTAAAACTTCATATGAGACAAATTCAACTTCATTTCTTTAAGAGATGAAGTGGAAATTGGTCAAGGCAGCAACAATGGTGAGATTATACCAAAATAAAGTAAGTATTTATTCTAATTCAAATTCTTCAACTTTAGGAAAATGTTCTTGAAAACAAAAAATGTTGTCCTAGTGCCCTTATATCCGATGAATCAGATGGTACCCAAATCATCACAAATTTATGGCTTTGTGATTGTTGGATTTTTCATAGCCATGTTCTCTACCCCTCTCCATCAGAACATGACGGTTAGATTTATCTTCAATATCCATATTTTCACCTATGTTCTCCTACGTGGAATCCCAGTGAATAGTTAATTTGGGTAACTATTACATTTCATACTTTAGTTTTTAAAGATAAGTTTTGGTATTCATTTTTACGATGGGGTTTTATATTAAAGTAACTTTCGAATAGTAAAACATTTATAACCCCGACGAATTTTGAGGGTGAAATTCATTTTAAGGGGGGTAGAATGTAACACCCCGAGATTTAATGAAAAATATTCTTTTTAATTTCATTGATGTTTTGTGTTGTATGCTACACCAAAAGGATCTTGTGTTATACGCATCCCTGACTTGGCTTGCTTTACACACAATTGCGAACTTCCACGATAGCATGTGTTGTACATAATATCGAGTTTCACTGTTCATTGATATGTTATTAAAATATTATATAAACTAGCCATTATGAATAGTAATACCCACTTTTAAAAATTTTATAAATTTTATCTTACAAAATTGACATCATTTTTGGATTCAGAATATTGAAATTAGCCTGGCGTGGATTTTAGGTATTTTTCTGAAAACTTTCAATTTTTGATTAATAGTGAAAACACTGGGTTACTATTTAAAAACCGACTTTTTATTTAAATTTATTTTAGGTAAAAATTGATACATATTACCTATATAAGTTAAATGTAATTAATTTGGGTCATTTTATAATAATTTTAGATATATAAAAATTTTATTGAACTTTTCACCGTCTTTTACCCACCTCCTAAGAGAATTTGGAAATTCACAGAAAACATTATTTTACTACTTCTGTGAGTGGATTTTCAAAAATCCGAGAGACATGGTTAATATAAAGGAATAAAATGTCGTTCAATGAGATGAAAATAATTTTTGGTGAATATTAACTTTTTACTTTTAATTACCACAGTTAAATGTAAATAGGGTAATTAAGGGTAAAAATGATATTATTATTACCCTAAAACATGTCCTAATTCTATTGGATAAGTGTAATTCGAAAACAATCAACCTTAGTTATAAAATATGACCATCTAGGTCCACTTTTATTAGATTAGTACATTTATTATTAATTTATATAAAGAAGGGTTAAAATAGTTAAAATCAATGTTTAATAACAAATTCATTTTTAATATATGGTTATACATAAGATAAATTAGACTATAAATGTTAATTATAAAGCTAAAAATATTTCCTATCTAAATTTATTTTATTTATAATTTTTAGAAATTAAATAATTCATGTTATTTATGACATAATGGTGATGTAGTAATTACCTAAAAAATAAAATATTAAAATAATTGATAATATAAATACCCAAATAAATGTAATTTGAGCCTTTTTATGAACTAAACTAATTTTCTAGGTTAATATGACATTTTATTATTGATTTAATTAACTTTTTTTGAACTAATTATTCTTTTATGATTTTCAAAAAAAATCAATTACCAAATAGTGTCAAAATTGACATTAAATAGTTTTTAAAACAAATATTATATTATTAATTGTTATTTTATTCCTAAAAATCTAAGTCTCGGCCAAAAGACATATAAAAAGATATATATATTAACAATAAACCACTTGGGGTTCGTTTGGGTTGTTATATTATGTTTATTAACCATATAGTGTAAGAAAACAAGAAGACACGGTAAAAGTTAAATTATTTAACTTAGAGTTAAATCTAAATGATAAGGTTAAAATTGTAATCTTAACATTTCTAAAATCTATTGGTTGAGAGGATTTAGACCCATCCCTACTTTATCTTCGAAATATATCAATTTGGAGCTATTATAAACTGAATATTACTTTATTATAAAATAATATTTTAAGTTTTTCCAAAGGTGCCCCTCTCCTCCCTTATAAAAAGGGCATCGCTTCCCTCTTCTCTTCACACCCTTTTGAGCCTTGAATCTCGGCCAAACCCTGACCATTTCTCTTATCCACTTCCCTAGAAACATTCTGGAGGTTCTTTTCATCTCAAAAGACCAACTCTACTTCCTTAAGAGGAATCTTAAAAGAGGTGCGTCGAAGAAGAGGTAATCTCTTCTTCCGATTTTTTCAAGTTTCTTTCTTCTTCTACTTCTTCTTATTTAGTTGTCTCATTATAAATAATAAAATCATCATTACATATATAATGATATGTTATTATAAATATTAAACAACCCTATTTCACCTTCTATCCATCCTACGGAAAACAAAATCACCGCGCATGTATACGTACGGAATACCGTCTCCACGCCGTGGTGTAATCTATTTTCAACCACCGCCTTACTTAGATGGGTATAATAGTGTTAAAAAATAACCATATATGATTATTGTAAAGTGATATTAATTCTGAAATATTATACATACACTTCAATACAATTCCACGATCATAGGAATGATATCATAGCTCGTGCGTACGTACGGACTACAGTCTCCACGACGCGATGAGATTCATTCTCCATGTTAACCATTCAAGAATGATTATAAAGTTTATTTAATGAATAATAATGAAATATATGACATAATGAAGCTACTGTATTTATGTGTGTATATATATATATGTCATCTACTTACTTCCATTCAAGTCAATAAAGAAAGGAAAATAGTGTCCATGCGTACGTATGACCTACCGTCTCCATGAACGGTGTGTTTCATTTCATTTATCTATCTATTATATATATATACTGAATATATATGATATATAAATCATGTTTTACATTATTTATGTAATTAAATCATGATATAATTAATAATAATATCATGAACAACGATTCAAAACACGTACGATAAATGAAACAATTTTACCCAAAATGCTACTTTAACATGGAATTGTCAATAAATACCTAAGTGAAACATATATGATATAATAATAATGAATATGATTCTGTAATAAGTCAATGAAATTATTTAAATCATTATACAGGAGGAGCAGATACATACGAAGCATTTCAGACATAAGTTAAGGGATAACTATTCCAATCTCGTTCTTATCCGAGATTTTTTATTCGTAAGTATTTACTGGGGTTATTGTTATCATCCATGTCCACGTTTCCTGAAAATGGTTTCATGTATGTTTAATGACATTTTTAACCTTTTTTGACTTTTACTACAAGGTATGTAAGGAAACATTCTTTCTTTTTACCATACGAGGTACTTTTTGACTTTTCCGACAAAAGTACAAGAAGAATGTTATTTTAAACTTATATGGCGTGAACGGATTTTTACGGTTTTATAATTCCTCATCTTCATGAAGATTACTCTACAAGATTTTATGACTATTTTCAAAAAAATACTTTTATTTTAAAAGTGTATGGCATTTTGTGAAAATAAAATGATTTTGAAGAAGAAAGTATATTTTCCTCAAGAATTCATTTCAAGTGTTTTATCAAAACCATTTTCCATCTAAGATGACGTTATTTTAATATGTGTTTGTTTCATGTATAATGTCTCTATGATTTACATGGTTTCACTTTTCTTATGATGAAATGATATCCATTTGTTTTATATGGATCATGTTATTATGGGATGATTTTTATGAAACCCATTTTATTCTTTGAGTTATAATGAATGATGTATGTTTATGTTGTGGCACACGTAAGAATGATTTCATTATGAGATGGGTGGGACCTATTTCACGACCCATCCTCGGGGCCTGTGTCGTGACTACCCCAAGCCCGCCTTCCACAGGCCAGGGGCTGGCGACTAGCATCAAAGGCGTAAATCCCGATAACTAGGAAGGCATTGCATTTATAAAAGAAAACAAGCACCACAGAGTAAGCAAGCGGAAAAAGTAAACACTAAGTACAAGATAAGTGCTGAAAAGTAAATGGGCTAGAATACAAATCCAAAAGAAAGTACAACTACAGCTGAACGAAAGTACAACAGAAAAAGACAAACAGCTGGAAGAAGGAAGCAGCTCCTGGGTCGTCCTCCTCGGATCATACCTGAAGGGTAGGTACAGATAGCGCAGCTCCTGGATCGTCCGCCATGGATCCTACCTGACGGGTAGGTACAGATAGCCTCCTCAATGCTCTCACCCTTCAACCTCCACTGGATACTGACTCATCGTGTAGTCCACCTCCAGGTACTGACTCGTCGTGTAGTCCACCTCCGGGTACTATCCAGTCCTCGAACACTCGGCCTCTATCAGCACTGCCCGTCGTCTGCAACCAACACAACGAGGTGCGGGCATAGCTCGTGTAGGGGTGAGTATAACAATACTTAGTTGGGACCCCGAGACCCTCAAGGTCTCACTAAAACCAACATAGATATCCATAAGAAGATCTCAACAGATAACCTCTAATTAGGTATATGCCCATACATATATCTAAGTTATCAAGTAACCCATCTCAATCATGAGGGAAACACATCAACGAATAACCACTACCCAGGTATATGCCCATACATATACCTAATTTATCAAGTGACCCATCTCAATGAAGAGGTAAACACAGAGGTCAAAAGTCTCAGCTCAAACCAGGATTTTCGTTATCGAAACAGCAACTACTGAAGAGCCTCGTCTCTGGAGTGTACAGTGGTCCTGTCACGACTCCGAGGTACTGCTCACTAACCTAAGACTACTGAGGTACTCCTCCTGTCGAGTAATGTGGGCCTACTGCTACAACTAAGAGCTTACCCGTGCCACTACAACCAAGTGCACCTCCGTCGTGGGTCTTCTGCTACAACCAAGCGCTCCCCTGTGCTGCTACAACCAAGCGCACCCCCGTCGTGGGTCTGCCGCTAGAACCAAGCGCTCCCCTGTGCCGCTACAACCAAGTGAACCTCCGTCGTGGGTCTTCCGCTACAACCAAGCGCTCCCCTGTGCCGCTACAACCAAGTGCACCTCCGTCGTGGGTTTGCCGCTACAACCAAGTGCTCCCCTGTGCCGCTGAAACCAAGCGCACATCCGTCGTGGGTCTGCTGCTACAACCAAGCGGTCCTCACTAGGCTATCCCTAACACACTGAGTCGTACGATCAGTAGTCGTCAACTCTCAGCCGGCTACACGGTCTCCGTATTCCGCACGATCATCTCCGGGATGGTCCGCTCCATGAGCTGCTGGTCGATAGTACAAGTATCACAAGGTTCCATGAAGAAGTATCTCAAGGGACCACCTCGTCACAGGGGTCTCAACACAACAGACGGCGTGTCAATCGGACGCCCGGTCTGTGAGTTACTAGCCTTTTCGTCCCAAGGGCCCGGTTGGTTTCTTGTGTGAACCAACCCGGCCGTATCTCAACTGTACCTCGAACTCCCATAGGGTATACACGTTGGGACCGTTTCTCAACGTGATCATCAACGCCGCTAACGGTTCATCAAACGGACGTCCTGTCTGAAAGATATCATCTTTTCCGTTCCAGGGGCCCGGTTGGATTTCGGGTACAATCCAAGCCGGCCATATTCCAACTGCGTCCAAAACTCAGGCCAATTATAACAAAAGTTCCGTCTCTTTAAGAGGAAATCAACAAAGTCGACGGCACGTCATTCGAACGTCCGGAAGTCAAGTTACGAGCGTTTCCGCTTAGAGGGCCCGGTTGGTTTTGTGTACAAACCAACCCGGCCATACACAAAGTTCTCCGAAACCTTGAGTTTATATACCAAAACGATCGCCTCGATCCAAGGATCGCGTTTCCACTGACGGCGCATCAATCGGTTGTCCACAGCTCATGATATGGGCATTTGACCGAAAGTGGTCCGAAAACGGGGGGTCTGGGCCTGGGCCGACCCGGCCCGACCCCCCTGGGTCGGCCCGAACTGGGTCGACCCGACCCGGGTCCGACCCGGATGGGCCCGGCCCAGCCCATCCCGGTCGGGCGCGGTCCGGTCCGGCCCGACTGGCCGTCCGCGGCCGAGCGGTCGCCGCGGAGCGGCGGGGGTGCGCGCGGCCGCCCCCCTTCGCCGCTGATTGACGCCGGCGGCAACCGCCGCCGCTTTCCGCAGACCACCGTACGCGCTCCGGTTGTCCGTTTCTCCTGCCGTCTTCGCCTATGGTCCCCCCAGGACCCCACCTTCACTGCGAAGGGATTCAAACACCAAAACGGCCTGCTTCGTCGTCGCCCGTCAATACGCACGTCAAAATGATTAGCGTCGTCTTTGTAGTTTTCCAGCGCGACCTGATGGCGCCGCGCCCCTTCGCTGCAGTCCGACTCCGACCGCGGTTCATTGGTTTTCTTTGACGCGGCGCGACGGCGTCGCGTTCTTAAACATCCTTCCATGGCGCGGCGCGACGACACCGCGCATATCCTTCCGCATGAACCGCGTTGTGCGACGGCACGATGCTTTCTCATACCAACCACAAAGAAACCAATACGAAAAATAAGGAGGAGGGTCGGTCGTGTTTGTGTGTTCCGACCCCCTCGCGTTATTCGATAACATTTGGTTTTAATCCACAATGATCATCAAGTTGGTAATCACGAACAATTAAATAAATAAAACCCCTACCTCAGTTCAGGAACGGTGTTCGTCAACGAGCCGCGGAAGACTAGCATCGCGGAGGTCGGGCATCGCGGGAGAACGTCGACATCGCGAAGCGAGGATTCGAAGTCGTTGACAGCGATTCCATCGCGGAAAAACCGTCGCAGAAGAGACGACGTGGAAGAAGAACGCCGCGTCACAGATACGGCGTCACGGAAGAACCGTGTTCTTTGGCGGAGAAGTTCTTCATTGAAGAATGGTGTTCTTCGCGTTCTTCGTCGAGGTTGAAGTAGAAGAAGAAGATGTTTCCCCAATCCTCTCAAGGTTTCAAAACTCTAATATAATAAAATAAGACTAAGTCTTATTTTATTAACACAACCTACCATTTGAATTTCAAAAGTTTGAAATTCAATAACCACACACAACTCACCTCATTAGACTTGTTACATTTAAGTCATAAGTTATAACATAAGTTAACAAAAATTAAAGTGGGAGTTGAGGGGGGTTTTAGAGGATATGAAGGGGCGGGGTTCGTGTGGGCCCCACCACCCTCATAACCTCCCAAAGGAGGTTGGTTGGTTACCCAACTTCCATCAAGAACTAACACTTAGAGTAAAATAATAAAAATTGTAGTGTAATTATAAAATAAACTTCCACAATTTTTATTATCAACACTCGTGTAAACGCAACTCCGGAACAGGAGTCCCTAAGCAATTACCAGTGTTGCGGTCCCATCGGTGCAATCAGAATTCGATTCTGGGCACCGGTTCAAAAGTTAGAAATTCCCTCTCGTTCATTCACTGAACGTACCCGAGCCAAACTTCGGAAATTAATTCTGGGCACACTGGGCCTCAGAATCAGGCGCCGTCAGAAACTGCGTTCTTGTAAAATTTGAAAGAAAATTAAGAAACAAATTTCCTTGTAATTTCCGGGTCTTTAAATTACTCCCACCACAGGACTTTACGTCCCCGTAATGCTTTAACACATACTAGGGTCACAAAAGCGGTACAGAGCACGCATCTGAGCCGTCCTCTCCCATGTGCTCACCCGGAGGTTCTCGTACTGCCAGAGAAAATGCACCCGAGGAATCGATCGTCCTCGTAGGATCCGCTCCTGTCGATACTTGATCCCCACTAGAACCTCCCTGGACGTAACCCCATCACCATTGTCCTTCTCCTCATGGTCGATGATATGCGAAGGGTCGAGCATGTATCTCCTCAATTGAGATACCTGGAAAACGTCATGCACCTAGTGCAACTAAGGTGGATGGGTCAAGCGGAAAACCACCTCGCCTACCCAGCTGAGGATCTAGAATGGTCTATTGAACCATGGAGATAACTTTCCTCCCTGGCCACATCTCCGTAAACCTCGTCGAGGTGAGACCCGTATAAGGACATGATCGTCATCCTCAAACTCTAGAGGCCTCCAAGTCTAGTCATCATAAGGCTTCTGTCGGCCCTGTGCTGTCCTCATCTGCTCTTGGATAACCTAGACCTTCTCTAGTCTCACAAGAGCTGCTGTGATTTCTTCTTTGCCGATAAGAGAAATCTGGTCCCATCCCCTGGATGAACCACATTCATTGCATAATACAGTCAATCCTGACATGAATGATTCATTCATCCCATGGATGACGTCGTAAGGCCTCGACGTAACTACCAAGAGATCCAACTTTCACTCTCGCCTCCAAGGGTCGAGTCACACTGTCAGCATCAGTGTGAGGTCACTAGGTATCCTCCAGTAGAAATCTCAAAAGTGAGGGTCAAGTAAACAGTCTTAACCGGGACCACTCAGTATCAATCAAACAAAAGGACAAAAGGCAAACTTTACAAAGATAAGTGTCTTTTCATTACTGCAGCTCATAGTACAAGACACAAACGTAAAAACAACAAAACTAGAAGCAACATGATCAATAGCCTCCAGGTCTGGAGCTATTATTACTCCTATCCATCTGCCTCTGGAGCTCCATGACCATAGGTCACAGCTGCCTGAAGCTGAGCTCTCCCATGTCCTCCTGTCCCTTGCGGTCTGCCCTGATCGAACCTCTTCCTCTACCTGGGAGGTTCTTCATTTAACTGATGGTCATCTGCATGGTAGGTCGGATAGTCACGTTCCATGTGACCAATCCCGCCGCAGGAGTAACACTGTCCACTATCGGCACGTCTGGCTCTGACTCCACCCCGGTTTCCTCGCACAACTGAACCCGAGTCATGTAGTCAGCCACCGGTAGGTCTGGTCCTCTTGGACCTCTGCGTCATCTGTCTACTACCTGCTGTAGAAGACTCTGCCGCATGCCGGCTAGTGGTGGGTCCTGCTGCTGGAGACTGATCAGCAAGGAAACTCTCCACTAGAGAGATCTCTCCAACACCCATGTATGCATCAGAATGCTGTGAGAAACAACAGAAGCTCTAATATCTCGCCTGAGCCCCTACTCGAAGGTTCGGGCCCTGAAAAACGGGTCTCGTACCATATTTGTGGAGTAGCGTGAGAGGTCTATGAACCTCTCTGAATACTGTGTCACTGTCATGATGCCCTTCCGCAGCTGGAGTATCTCCTGTGTATGCAGTGCTTGAAGGGTGGCTGGTACAAACTCTGCCCGGAACAGGCTCTCCAAGTCTGCCTAAAGAAGTGTCGCCTCGTCATGCATTTGAAGCATCAGGCTCCACCATCTGTCTGCTGCTTCCTGAAGAAGGCTGGCAGCAAGGATCACCATGAAGTCTGTCGGCGTCCCCACTAGCCTGAAAACTCTCACCACAGCCTCCAGCCAATCCTCAGTTGCTTGCGGGTCCGTCCCTCCCTGGAACCTGGGTGGCCTCGAGTGCTGGAACTCGTGCAGCGCGCTCAAGCGACATGCACCCTCTGCTGCTGGGGCTGGTGGCATCGGTGGCCCAACGGGTAGTAGTACCGCTGGTGCCTCCGCTGGTGCCTCAACTAGATAAGGGCCCTGTAATGAGGCCACGTCGCTCGGCGGGCTGTTAGTACGAACCACTCTCGAGGCTCTAGCTGGTCTTCCACTGGCACACATCCTGAAAGGAACAACGTGACACGGTCAAACGATTTATACCTGGTGAGATGACCTGGTTTGAGCTGATATTCAAATAAAACTTCTGGAAACACACACACAATCAGTGTTTTTGTGCACAAAGTCGGAAATCAGTTGTCAGGGTCCTGGTGTATGGATACGTCAGCCGCCCGCACCAACACTGGACTCCCTGAACTGAAAACCACACTCGGTACTCTTAACACTATTGTTTCACAGAATGAAAATATCGGAGTTATAAGTTTTGCGGTAGAACCGACTCCTCTGATACCAATTTGTCACGACCCGTCCTTGAGGCCTGTGTCATGACTACCCCAAGCCTGCCTTCAATAGGCCAGGGGCTGGCGACTAGCACCAAAGGCGTAAATCCCGATAACTGGGAAGACATTGCCTTTATAAAAGAAAACAAGCACCACAGAGTAAGCAAGCGGAAAAAGTAAACAATAAGTACAAGAGAAGTGCTGAAAAGTAAATGACCCAGAATACAAACCCAAAAGAAAGTACAACTACAACTGAACGAAAGTACAACAGAAAAAGACAAAAATTTGGAAGAAGGAAGCAGCTCCTGGGTCGTCCTCCTCAGATCCTACCTGAAGGGTAGGTACAGATAGCGCAGCTCCGGGATCGTCCGCCACAGATCCTACCTGAAGGGTAGGTACAGATAGCCTCCTCAACGCTCTCGCCCGTCAACCTCCACCGGATACTGACTCGTCGTGTACTCCACCTCCGGGTACTGACTCGTTGTGTAGTCCACCTCCGGGTACCGTCCAGTCCTCGATGACTCGGCCTCTGTCAGCACTGCCCGTCGTCTGCAACCAACACAACGAGGTGTGGGCATAGCCCGTGCTGGGGTTAGTACAACGATGCTCAGTAGGGACCCTGAGACCCTCATGGTCTCACTAAAACCAACATGGATATCCACAAGAAGATCTCAACAGATAACCTCTACTAAGGTATATGCCCATACATATATCAAAGTTATCAAGTAACCCATCTCAATCATGAGGGAAACACATCAATGGAAAACCACTACCCAGGTATATGCCCATACATATACCTAAGTTATCAAGTGACCCATATCAATCAAGAGGTAAACACAAAGGTCAAAATTCTCATCTCAAACCAGGATTTTTGTTATCGAAACCGCAACTGCTGAAGAGCCCCGTCTCTGGAGTGTACAGTGGTCCTGTCACGACTCTGAGGTACTGCTCACTGACCTAAGACTACTGAGGTACTCCTCCTGTCGAGTACTGTGGGCTTACTGCTACAACCAAGCGCTTCCCCGTGCCGCTACAACCAAGCGCACCTCCGTCGTGGGTCTGCCGCTACAACCAAGCGCTGCCTTGTGCTGCTACAACCAAGCGCACCACCGTCGTGGGTCTGCCGCTACAACCAAGCGCTCCTCTGTGCCGCCACAACCAAGCGCACCTCCGTCGTGGGTCTGCCGCTACAACCAAGAGCTCCCCTGTGCCGCTACAACCAAGCGCACCTCCGTCATGGGTCTGCTGCTACAAACAAGCGCTACCCTGTGCCGCTACAACCAAGCACACCTCTGTCATGGGTCTGCCGCTACAACCAAGCGCTCCTCACTAGGCTCTCCGTAACACACCGAGTCGTTCGATCAGTAGTCTTCAAGTCTCAGCCGGCTACACGGTCTCCGTATTCCGCACGCTCGTCTCCGGGAGGGTCCGCTCCATCAGCTGTTGGTCGATACTAAAAGTATCACATGGTTCAACGAAGAAGTATCTCAAGGGACCGCCTCATCACAGGGGTCTCAACACAACAGACGGCGCGTCAATCAGACGCCCGGTCTGTGAGTTACTAGCCTTTTCGTCCCAGGGGCCCGGTTGGTTTCATGTGCGAACCAACCCGGCCGTATCTCAACTGTACCCCGAACTCCCATAGGGTATACACATAGGGACCGTTTCTCAACGTGATCATCAACGCCACTGACGGTTCGTCAAACGGACGTCCAGTCTGAAATATATCAGTTTTTCCGTTCCAGGGGCCCGGTTGGATTTCGGGTACAATCCAACACAGCCATATTCCAACAATGTCCAAAACTCGGGAGAAGTATACCAAAAGTTCGGTATCTTCAAGAGGAAATCCACAAAGTCGACGGCATGTCATTCGGACATCAGGAACTCAAGTTACGAGCGTTTCCGCTCCGAGGGCCCGGCTGGTTTTGTGTATGAACCTACCCGGACGTACCCAAAGTTCTCCGAAACCTTGAGGTTAATATACCGAAACGACCGTCTCGATCCAAGGATCGTGTTGCCGCTGACGGCGCGTCAATTGGAGGTCTAAAACTCAAGATATGGGCATTTGACCGAAAGTGGTCCGAAAACGGGGGGGTCTGGGCCTGGGCCGACCCGGCCCGACCCCCCTGGGTCGGCCCGAACTGGGTCGACCCGACCCGGGTCTGACCCGGATGGGCCCGGCCCGGCCCAGCCCGGTCGGGCGCGGTCCTGTCCGGCCCGACTGGCCGGCCGCGGCCGAGCGGTCGTCGCGGAGCGGCGGGGGTGCGCGCGGCCGCCCCCCTGCGCCGCTGATTGACGCCGGCGGCAACCGCCACTGGCCAGTTCCGGCGGCACGCCGCCGCCTCCTTCCGCGGACCACCGGACGCGCTCCGGTGGTCCGTTTCTCCTGTCGTCTTCACCTATGGTCCCCCCGGGACCCCACCTTCACTACGTAGGGATTCAAACGCCAAAACGGCATGCTTCGTCGTCGCCCGTCAATCCGCATGTCAAAATGATTAGCGTCGTCTTTGTAGTTTTCCAGCGCGACCCGATGGTGCTGCGCCCCTTCGCTACGGTCCGACTCCGACCGTGGTTCTTTGGTTTTCTTCGACGCGGCGTGACGACGTCGCGTTCTTAAAATTCCATCCACAGCGCGGCGCGACAACGACTAGCATATCCTTCCGCATGAACCGCGCGGTGCGACGGCACGACGCTTTCTCGTACCAACCACAAAAAAACCAATACGAAAAATAAGGAGGAGGGTCGGTTGTGTTTGTGTGGTCCGACCCCCTCGCATTATTCGATAACATTTGGTTTTAATCCACGATGATCATCAAGTTGGTAATCACGAACAATTAAATAAATAAAACCCCAACCTCGGTTCAGGAACGATGTTCGTCAACGAGCCGCGGACGACGAGCGTCGCGGAGGTCGGGCGTCACGGGAGAACTTCGACATCGCGAAGCGAGGATTCGAAGTCTTTGACGGTGATTCCGTCGCGGAAAAACTGTTGCGGAAGAGACGACGCGGAATAAGAACGCCGCGTCGCGGAAACGGCGTCACGGAAGAACCGTGTTCTTCGGCGGAGAAGTTCTTAGTTAAAGAATGGTGTTCTTCGCGTTCTTCGTCGAGGTTGAAGAAGAAGAAGAAGATGTTTCCCCAATCCTCTCAAGGTTGAAAAACTCTAACATAATAAAATAAGACTAAGTCTTATTTTATTAACACAACCTACCATTTTAATTTCAAAAGTTTGAAATTCAATAACCATACACAACTAACCTCATTAAACTTATTACATTTAAGTCATAAGTTATAACTTAAGTTAACAAAAATTAAAGTGGGAGTTGAGGGGGGTTTTAGAGGATATGAAGGGGTGGGGTTCGTGTGGGCCCCACCACCCTCATAACCTCCAAAAGGAGTTTTGGTGGTTACCCAACTTTCATCAAGAACTAACACTTAGAGTAAAATAATAAGAATTGTAGTGTAATTATAAAATAAACTTCCACAATTTTTATTATCAACACTCGTGTAAACGCAACTCCGGAACAGGAGTTCCTAAGCAATTATCGGCGTTTCGGTCCCATCAGTTCCCTCGGAATTCGATTCCGGGCACCGGTTCAAAAGTTTGAAATTCCCGCTCATTTGTTCACCGAACGTACCCGAGCCAGATTTCGGAAATTAATTTCGGGCGCACCGGGCCTCAGAATCAGGCGCCGTCAGAAACTGCGTTCTTGTAAAATTTCAAAGAAAATTAAGAAAAAAATTTCCTTGAAATTTCCGGGTCTTTACAACCTATATCTCCCTCCAATGCATTGGGTAAGATTTATATCTCATGAGATATACATGGATGGAATGGTAAGTTAATCAGGTTCAGTGTTATAGGACTGGAACGAGGAGTGAACTCAATTTAGAAATGGACTTTGTCCAATAAGATGGTCTTGGCAGCAATGCCATGGATACTATGGAAATCATAACATGTGCTTAATGGATACCACAATTACATGTTTTATTTCCATTCTAGTTTATCATGAATAATGTTCCTTTATGATCTATGCCTTGTGTACTACCAAGATTTATATTGTTGCTCATGATTTGGATGTTTAGATTTTATGTTCATGTTTTTGCATTCAAATGTTTATGGATTGTTTTATGTTCTCTATGCTTACCCTTACTGAGAATTTAAGCTCACCCTTTATATGTTTTCTTTTCCCCAGGATTTAAAGATAGGTTTTAGGTATGAAAACAAAATGGGAAGATCTTTATGGGAGATGTTGAAGATATTTCACCACGATTAGAAGATTATTTTCCGAGTTTCCAAAGACACTAAACTATTACAGTCCTTGTGTGTCTGTTTTTTTATTTATCAAGTATTCCAAAAAAGTAATGTAATGTCCATGTACGTCAAGGTTTGGGTCTCTACAGTTTGTATGAGAGGAACGGTTTAGTTAAAATTTGGAAACTAGGATGCGATAACTTTAGTGAGATCTCTTGAGATATTTATAAGGTGTGTCTAGGGATGTCCCTAAGGTTATGTATAAGTATATGTTATAGTCCTTTAATTATGATAACGATATTATAAATTATCCTAAGTTGTTATATATTGAAGGTAATCCCCCTGGATTATGATTTTGGCCTCTCACACGATTCTTTTTGGGTTTTAGAAAATGCCTGGGAACGGGAAGATTCACAATAATGGAGGATATGATGGACTATGGAATGATATTCTTCCTGAGAAACCAAATGAAATTGGATCTGGAGGTCCACATATCGTTATTATACCTAGTCAACAATCTCATAATATGATCAATAATCTTAACTTTGGTAAGTTTCCCGACTCAGCTAATAATAGAAAGACGGAGTTTCATGATGATCATTGAGGAAGCAAAGTTCAATTTCTATCATGTAAATCATGTGGGAAGAGGCATCAAGGAGAATGTTTAAGAGGAACTAGAAGATGGTTTGTGTGCGGAAAAGAAGAACACAAATCTAGTAAGTGAAATGGAAAAGGTTTAGTTAACACCGTGGATAAGGATAATAGTATTTCTATGACATCAATAATGATTAGATGTTTTAAATGTAGAATATATGGGCATTATGCAAACCAATTCCCTAAGGGAAAATCTCATGAAGAGAATCAGCATGGTCATACGGGTAGTAATTATTTGGATGATGATGAGGAGACTACAAATGATATATGAGATGAAAGAAGTGTTGAATCTTGGTCAATGGTTTAAGAAGGTAGTGGAATGATTGTATGTTTATCAAGAGTTATGTTGTATAGGTAATTTAATGGTACTATAGAATAAAGAAACATCTAAGGATTGTTACACTATTGTTTTTCTTAAAGTATTTGAAAGTATATGTTGTATGGTACTGGTAACCATGAAAGGTTATTCAGATATTTTTGGAAAGAATATGATATGCGCATAATGAATGGATAAGGAGGAAATAATATGTTTGATAGTATTCATGAGCTCATGAATGTTATAAGGACTTTGTGATATCATGGATTGAGTAAACAGAATTTTGGGATTTTGGTATTTGGAAAGAGTTAACTTTTGACAACACTCGTCTTTTCTCTAAGGTTCAATGGGTATTTATTTTTCAATAGAATACATGATTAAGGCCTTTGAATGTTTGGAATGTGACCAACAAGACATATCTTATGATATATGGGGATCAATGATGGCATTAACATGCTTTTTATATGAACTCTCTCGTAATAATTTGCACTATAATATGAGATTAGACAGCAGTATTTTGGATAAGCCTAAATATTGGAATGGATTATGTTGGATATAAGTTAGTATTGTTTAAGGCTATATCTTTTTCGATAATATTGATGGAAAGTTATAATAATGTATTTTTAGAAAAAAGGACAACCTGCAGGATGGGCGACAACCCATCACGTCGAACAAGGCTGTGGGAATCGAACCCACAACCGAAGTGCGACAGGCCTTTATTTCCTACCACTGGCCAACAGGAAGTCCCTAGTTAGTAGAAACTATTTTTATTTTATTATGCAGCATGATTGATGAAGTATATGTCCATTTTGGAACCATATCTGATTAATCTCACCATATATGGACTTATGTATATAACTTTTTCTAACTTAAGTTTGTGACAGATGGAATGGCCATTCATTCAATCTCATGATCTGATAAAACATCGCGAGAGACAAATTCAACTTCATTTTTTTAAGAGATGAAGTGGAAATTGTTCAAGGCACCAACAATGGTGAGATTATACCAAAATAAAGTAAGTTTTTCTTCTAATTAAAATTCTTCAACATTAGGGAAATGATCTTGAAAAACAAAAATGTTGTCCTAGTTCCCTTATATACGATGAATCAGATGGTACCCTAGATCATCACAAATATGTGGCTTTATGACTGTTGGATTTTTCATAGCCATGTTCTCTACCACTCTCCATCAGAACATGACAGTTACATTTCTCTTTCATATCCATATTTTCACCTATGTTCTCCTACATGGAAACACAGTGATTACTTAATTTGGGTAACTGTTAAGTTTCATACTTTAGTTTTTAAAGATAAGTTTTGGTGTTCCTTTTTACGATGTGGGTTTCTATTAGAGAAACATTCGAATAGTACACCATTTATAACCCCGATTAATTTCGAGGGCGAAATTCATTTTATGGGGGGTAGAATGTAACACCCCGAGATTTTATGAAAAATATATTTTTTTAATTTCATTGAGGTCTCGTGTTGTAAGATACACCAAAAGGATCTTGCGCTACATGCATCCCTGACTTGGCTTGATTTACACGCAATCATGACCTTTCAAGATAGCGTGTGTTGTACGCAATATTGAGTTTCACTGAACAACGATATGTTATTAAAATATTATATAAACTAGCCGTTATGAATAGTAATTCCCACTTTCTGAAATTTTATAAATTTTATCTTTCAAAATGGATATCATTTTTGAATTCAGAATATAAAAATTAGCCTAGGGTGAATTTTTGGTATTTTTCGGAAAACTTTCAATTTTTGATGAATAGTGAAAACACGGGGTTACTATTTAATAACCATCTTTTTATTTAAATAATTATTTATTTTATTTAAATTTTTTTTAGATAAAAAATTATACATAATACCAATATAAGTTCAATGTAATTAATTGGGGTCATTTTATAATAATTTTAGATATATAAAAATTTTATTGAATTTTTCACCGTCTTTTACCCACCTCCTAGGAGAATTTGGAAATTCTCATAAAACCTAATTTTGCCTCTTCTATGAGTGGAATTTCAAAAATACGAGAGACACTGTTAATATCAAGGACTAAAACGTGGTTCAATGAGATGAAAATAATTTTTGGCGAATAGTAACTTTTTACTCTTATTTACCATGGTTAAAAGTAAATAGGGTAATTAAGGGTTAAAATGATATTATTATTACCCTTACACATGTCCTAATTCTATTGGATAAGTTTAATTCGGCCAAAAACTACCTTAAGAATAAAATATGACAATATAGGTCAACTTGGATTAGATTAGGACATTTATTATTAATTTATTTAAAGAAGGGTTAAAATAATTAAAATCAGAGTTTAATAAAAAATTCATTTTTAATGTAGGGTTATGCATATGATAAATTCTATTATAAATATTCATTAGAAATATAAAAATATTTCCTACCTAATGGTATTTTATTTATAATTTTTAGACATTAAATAATTCAAGTAATTTATGACACAATGGTGATGCAGTAATTACCTAAATAATAAAATATTAAAATAATTTATATTATAAATATCCAAATAAATGTAATTTTAGACTTTTTATGAATTCCACTAATTTTATAGGTTAATATGACATTTTATTATTTATTAAATTATCTTTTTTCGAACTAATCATGATTTAATGATTTTCCAAAAATCAATTACCAAATAGTGTCAAAATTGACATAAAATAGTTTTTAAAACAGAAATTATATTATTCAGTGTTATTTTATTCCTAAAAATCTATGTTTTGGCAAAATTACTTATATAAGGATATATATATTAATAATAAACCACTTGGGGTTCGTTTTGCTTGTTATAGTATGTTTATTAACCATATATTGTAAGAAAACAAGAAGACACGGTAAAAGTTAAAATATTTAACTTAGAGTTAAATATAAATGATAAGGTTAAAATTGTAACCTAAACTTGTATAAAATCTATTGGAAGAGAGTATTTTGACCCATACCTATTTATCTTATAAATAAATCAATTTGGAGCTATTATAAACTGAATATGACTTTATTATAAAATAATATTTTATGTTTTTTCAAAGGTACCCCTCTTTTCCCTTATAAAAAGGGAACCCCTTACCTCTTATATTCACACCCTATAGAGCCTTGAAGTTTAGAAAAACCCTGACCATTTCTCTTCTAGACTTCCATATAAACATTCTGGAGGTTCTGGTCTTCTCAAAAGATCAACTCTACTTCTTTAAGAGGAATCTTAAAGGAGGTGCGTCGAAGAAGAGGTAATCTCTTCTTCCGATTCATTCAAGTTTCTTTCTTCTTCTACATATTCTTCATTAGTTGTATAATTATAAAGTAATAAAATCAGTATTAATTATATACTTATATGTTATTATAAATATTAAACAACCCTATTTCACCTTCTATCCATCCTACGAAAAACAAAATCACCGCGCGTGCGTACGTACGGAATATTGTCTCCATGTCATGGTGTGATCTGTTTTCGACCACCACCTTACATAGATCGGTATAATGGTGTAAATAAATAAGAATATACGATTATTTTAAAGTAATATTGATTATGAAATATTATACATACACTTCAATACAATTTCATGATCATGGGAATGATATCATCGCTCGTGCGTACGTACGGACTACCGTCTCCACGACGTGATGAGATTCATTCTCCATGTTAACCATTAAAGAATGATTATAGAGTATATATAATGAATAATAATGAAATATATTACATAATTAAGATACTTGATTTATGTATATATATATGTCATCTACTTACTTACATTCAAGTCAATAATGAAAGGAAAACATCTTTCATGCGTACGTACGACCTACCGTCTCCATGAACGGTGTGTTTCATTTAATTTATCTATCTATTATATATATATATACACTGAATATATATGATATATAAATTCTGTTTTACATTTTGGAAGTAAGTAAATCATGATATAAGTAATAATAATATCAAGAACAACGAATCCAAACACGTACGATAAATGAAACAATTTTACCCAAAACACTACTTTAACATGGAATTGACAATAAATACCTAAGTAAACCATATATGACATAATAATAATAAATATGATTCTGTAATAAGTCTATGAAATTATTTAAATCATTATACAGAAGGTTCAGATATATACGATGCATATCGGACATAAGGTAAGGGATAACTATTCCAATCTCGTTCTTATCCGAGATTGTTTATTCGTAAGTATTCACCGGGGTTATTGTTATCATCCATGTACATGTTTCCTAAAAATAGTTTCATTTATTTTTAAATTCATTTTTAACCTTTTTTTACTTTTACTACATGGTATGTAAGGATTCTTTCGTTCTTTTTACCATACGAGGTACTTTTTGACTTTTCCGATAAAAGTACGAGAAGAATGTTATTTTTAACTTATACGACGTGAATGGATTTTTACGGTTTCATAACACCTCATATTCATGAAGATTACTCTACAAGATTTTATGACTATTTTCAAAAAAATAATTTTCTTTTAAAATTGCATGGAATTTTGTGAAAAGAAAATAATTTTGAAGAAGAAAGTATATTTTCTCAAGAATTCATTTCAAGTGATTTATTAAAACCATTTTCCATCTAATATGACGTTATTTTAATATGTGTATGTTTCATGTATAATGTCTCTATGATTGACATGGATTCACTTTTCTTAAGATGAAATGATATCCATTTGTTTTATATGGATTATGTTATGATGGGATGATGTTTATGAAACCCATTTTAATCTTTGGGTTATAATGAATGATTTATGTTTATGTTGTGGCACATGTAAGAATGATTTCACTATGAGATGGGTGGGACCTATATCTCCCTCCAATGCATTCGGTAATGATTTATATCTCATGAGATAGACATGGCTGGAACGGTAAGTGAATTTGGTTCAATGTTACAGGACTGGAACGAGGAGTGAAATCAATTCAGAAAGTGACTTTGTCCACTAAGATGGTCTTGGGAGCAATGCCTTGGCTACTATGGAAATCATAATATGTGCATAATGGATGCCACAATTACATGTTTTATTACCATTCTATTTTATCATGACGAATGTTCCTTTATGGTTTATCCCTTGTGTACTTCCAAGATTTATGTTGTTGCTCATGATTTTGATGTTTAGATTGTATGTTCATGTTTTTGCATTCAAATGCTTATTGATTGTTTTATGTTCTCTATGCCTACACTTACTGAGCATTTGAGCTCACCCATTATATGTTTTCTTTTCCCGAGGATTTAAAGAAAGGTTTTAGGTAAGAAAACAGAAGGGGAAGATCTTTATGGGAGATGTTGAAGATCTTTCACCACGATTAGAAGATTATTTTCAGAGTTTCCAGAGACACTAAACTATTACGATCCTTATGTGTCTGTTTTCATTATGTACAAGTATTCCGAAAATGTAATGTAATGTCCATGTATGTCAAGATTTGGGTCTCTACAATGAAAAGTGGAACTAACTCATCACATAATAGGTATATTAAGTTCCTAGAATCACCATGGCTACTCAAACTATGTATCACATACAAGATTATATAATATAATAATTAATACCAAGGGTAACCCACATCCACTTCCACAGTGGTTTTCCACTTTACCCCAAAATAGCATGTCTTAAGCATCATTCTCCAAAAGTCTCGCTCACATACACCATGGAAAAGCACTGCAACATGAACCTCATGCAACTCACCACCACAACCACACAACTAAAAGTAACCAGGTAGTTTTTGGGAGCCACCAAATATGGAATAATGTGTATCAAACGGGGGTAGTCACCATCCATCCTCCGAATAGGATGTTGGGAAAAACACCCCTAGGGCTTAGAATCCCTGGAGTGTAAGTTGCCTTAACCAACAGGGTGGAGGTGAATATATAATCACAAAAAGTATAGGATATAATACAGATCACAACCACACAAGGGGCATAACCTAATCTAAGAAACATCTATAACTAATGTCTCTCAGACTCCCTATTTCCGTGGCTAAAATAGATATCCCATAAGAACAAAACCACTTAAAGAGATTTGTTAAATCATCTTATACCATTTTAATTTGTTTCAATTTATGATAAATAATTCATTTACCATTAATTAACCATTATATTTTTCAACATTGCATTTCATTAAAATTCCAATTGATATCCATTCACTCTAGAAATAACCAAACCGAGTCTATGGTTTCTCAAATGCATAACCTTGAAATTATATCCCAACAAGATCTAACACCACAGGTTAAACATAATTATTCCATTATTTAATAGCATTATCATTTTCTATAATTCCATGTATTCTATGAAAATTATCCAAGCTACTAACACAAGGTTCTCAATTGGGTTAGTAGATGAACTACTCGTTAATTCATTACCCCTATAGAAGGAGCATCTACTCGTCCATCCATAAGAAGCTTAATCTGGAATGTTCAAGGAATAAGACACATGTCTTCAACTCTTTTGAAAGGAGGGTAAGAAAGATGAGCTTCCTCAAGCAGTGGGGGTGTAAATAAGATAAAAAACAACAAATTCAACTACAATATAAATTCACATCAACAGTTTATCATTTATTTAAGCTATTTCATTAACTTTGATGTTCTCCCTGATACCCACATGCATAAAATGATATATCTCACCACTCTCAACCTCAATTTCTGCCAAAAAAACCATGAATCCCTACCCCACTTAACACAACAACCATCCAGGCTCAACCATCCCAGGCTCACACAATAACAGAAGAAGCAAGAAATAATCAACGCCACTAGTCACATGGACCCTAAACAAGGCATTATATTTATCACACTACTAGTTATTTATTCCATATTTAATTAATCAATTCATTAACCACATCATCCAACTACGGGAAACCTAAGAACCAATATCTCAAAATTATCCCAAATAAATTAAATCATTAATTTTACAATCCTTTAATCCTCTATCAACATGTCTCAAATTTCTTCTGGTGTATTAACTAACTTAATAATTCAAAACTTCATCCATTCTCATATTATTGAATTAGAACATGACATCAAGATCCATTAAACATGTCTCATTATATTTTAGCTCATTATTTAACAGTTATTTAAGTATTTATGATCTTTACCAATTTCCATAAAAAATGATGAATAGAAAGGCATACATATCACACTATCCAGATAATCATGAGGAAAATTATTATCATAGTTCAATGAAACAACATTTATATGAATTCAATACCAATTCATTAATCCACTTCATATATTTAATTAGGTAAATTCAATTGTGATAGAAGGGGACAAATAATGCTAACTCTACAATTTCCCATAAATAAGTAGAAGAATCTAAAACCTACCTCAAAAGTACTTCAAATTTATTTACTCGAGAATGAACCACAAAAAAGATCAAGGTAAAATATCCCACAATGACTACATCCACTTGACGATGTCGTGACACCAAAAATCTAACCAACAACTGAGAAAGCACAATTAGAAACCTGGAGATCACATGCCCACACACTGAATAGAGAAACACAAGGAAATAAATTGAGGAACCTAGAAGAATAGACATATAACATACAGTATATTAAAGATGGAATGAAACATCCTTGTTTTATCTAATGGGGGTGATCATAGAACAGGAAAAACATCATGGGGAACACAATCCAAGGATTTTAGTTTGATCGCAGAACTCCTATGGAAGGAAGAACTCTACCGTAATATCCATACCATTTCTAGAGTCATATTAAGTGAATTTTTAGGTAAATTTAGAGCGTTTTATGTAATTTTTTTGGAGTAGTGTCTTGGGGTGTGTTTCGGTGATTTTCAAGAAGAAAAAACTAATAGTAGGTTGTGCACGACTTTTACATGGTTTAACAAAATGTGCTACTAAACTGTACCAACCGTGCAAACTATATAGAGAGGTTCACTTGGTTTGTGAATAGTTTGACAAAATATGTGACTAAACTCTTCAAATCATGAAAAACTGGATTGAGAGGTCCACATGATTGGTTCATGGTTTTCCCTAACAATGTTCCCCATCCTCGAAAATCTTGTAAACGTGATTAATTTTCTGAAAATAATTTTTAAAACCATCAAAAACCCAAACACACCCATATTTCGACCATGGATTTTAGTTAAAAAATTATAGGTGATTCTAGAGAATTTTATAGGGATTCCAATGTGATTCGATCATCATTCTTCGAGAATGAAATCTAGGATAGAAGATCCACTCACTTCCAGGTAAGTGGAGTTCATCCTGTTGCTTCCCTCATTCACTCCTCTATCATTCCTTAACCTTTTTATTGAATATATCCACCGTTTTCACAGATCTAAACCTATGAGTTGAGATCTTGATCTTGGATTGTGTTTCTAGATCTCTATTTTCATGATCTTGATACCATTGATCTTGATTTCGGATTAGGGGCTTAGATCTAGAGATGGGTCGATGATGTTGCACCACTTGAATTTTGGGGATATCTCTTTGGATAACATACATACATAAACCATTGTATGTGGTCTAAATTAAACTCCCATAGCTGTTTCTTTTATATGTGAATGTGACATTATCGATTTTCTAGATTCCCTTGATAATATATTTCCAAAATTGGAGTAATTTGGAACGTGGAATTGATTTGTGATTTCCTTGGTGATTAATTGATAATTGAATCACAGAACAAACGATGGGGGGTTTCCCACAGAGATAACTGTTTTATAGATTTGTTATGGGTTAAGATATTGAAATTTTGATATTGAATTTATTTTTTAAAGATAATTAGTTGTGGAAAATTAATTATGAAATAATATTTTTCTATGTGAGATAATTAATTGTGATAATTAATTATGTGTTATGATGTGGATCAAATATAACTAATTGTGAGAATTAATTATAGAAAGTTGAGGTTTGATAAGGATAATTATTTGTGAACAATTAATTATGGAATTATAATTGTTTTGATTGATTAATTAATTGATGAATCAATTAATGGGTTGTGTTCTAAGTTAATTGTTGAGTTAAATGATAGCCTCTGTTATGTTTAACTAATCGTTACATTAGTAATGGAAGGATGTAGCTAATTAATATGAATTAAACAATGATTAAATGGATAATATTTCTTGGTTCTAGACATATAATTCTAGACCAATTAGTTTTTGGTACTTGGACAATAGATTCACCCCCAATATTTATCCAAGATTGAGATTTTGATGTTCTAGGCATGACTACCTACACCGAATTAGATGTGGAGTTTTAGGCATAGCGACCTACACTGAATGAGAAATGGGTTGCCTGACAATATTTTCAACATCGAATGAATGATAATAATGGATGATTATTCTAATAGAAAAGATGAATATAATCTGGGCTTAATGTGATGAGTTATGATTAAGTTACAATCTGATAATTGTTTAATGGTGTCATCAAGTCATTGCTTTATAAAGCTGGATACACTATATTTTTACTAGACTGGCTTTAGAAACCATTGCTGGTGTCCTACTGAATTGTGATAACACACTATTTGGGACACCTTATAGGCACCTGAGTAGACTATGTTGTTGTAGGATAGGATAAGGGCATGTCATAAAGATTAGTTGTTTTTTGGGATTGGAGCATGGGTGTGGGAACCAGACATGGTTCATAACCCTCTTGGGAGATTTTGTGTCTTTAATTTTAGTTTCATTATAGACACATGAAATTTTCATTGTTAGGGAATTTTTTAACATTCAAGTGAGTATTGTATTTTATTGGTTTGAATATCGTATAACATGGAATTGTTTTGGTTATTTATACGCTTCCGCACTTGTTTATTTTTGTTTCCATTTTGGGTGTTTTATTCTGATAAAAGAGGGTATAATATTCCTAATACTGACTTACCAAACCCTCACTACTAGTCTTCACCCTCTGGCATATGAAGAGGAGTGCGTGATGGAACGTGTCCAACTACATCGGGGCACTGTTTAGTGGTACCTAGGTTGGGGCATCACGAAGTGTTATCAGAGGGGTTTTCCATTCTTTCAACTTTTTTTACAATTTTGGGACAGGTTGGCAAGAGAATAAGAAGATTTGAGTCTTGGTAATGTGCTTGTGCATGGGGTTTTCAATCTTATGAACAAGGGGAAATCTGAGCTCTAGGGGTGGGATTGTTGCTACTGTTGTTTGTTGTTACATTTGGATATTATATAACCTTGGGTGAAGTACTTGTGGTGTGATGTGATATTTGTTTTGACAGTTTTTGAATATGGATTCATAGACTAAAGTGGCACGATAATTGTGTCTATGAACATCATTCTAGGGACATAGGGTTGTTGTGACATGAATATTTCTAGGAACTCATGGGAAAATGGGTTATGGGTAATTTGTTGAACATGAATAGATTTTCCTTATTGTGAGATTGAAATAATGATGATAAATGAGAATAATTGGGTGTATAATGAGGAACTTGAATGATGAAATGTGTATGATTAATTAATTAATTGTTTAATAGATTTATTTTAAATTATGTGACTAATAAATCATGTAAATAATTAATGAGAATATATGTACCCTTATTAACCACGACCTTGGAGAATGATGGTTAAGCCTAGTGGTAAGGCCTCGGTGTTGAATGTGTGATGATAAAAGGGCGAAAATATCTTTCGAAACTTCTTTTGTTAGTTTGTCATCATATGTAAATGTTATATTGTTTTGTTATGAGACCTAATGTGTGTGTTCGGATTTGTCGAGATATTCCTCGATGACGATTGTTGAGGGAGAGACTAAAGGGTATGACCTAGAACAAAATTTCAGACAGGGAACATGAGGAACCATAGGTGAAAGCTTATGAGTAATGTGAAATATTATGAGAGACCAATTCTCATTTCATGAAATTACTGGAGAGAGACCTAGGGAGGGTTTTGAAAAGCATGTTTGTGTTGAAAAGATAGTTTCAGCTGCAGCAACCTCCAAATTTTACTAGAGAGGGTGGACATGAGGGAGAAAAATTTAGGATTAAATCCATAGAGACAATTCTTGACCATTTGGAGACGTTTTTGGTAGGAGGTTCAATTTGGATGCTTGTATTCCACGGGGCTCAGTGATGTTATTGTGGGACATTTAGGTATGATCTGGACAGAACAATAAAATATTATGGGAGGATTTTCTGGAGATGTTCTTGCAGCACTTCTATACAGACATAGTGGGACAAGAGAAGGCTTCATATATTATGCATATAACCCATGGAAGCATGTCCATGATGGATTATTATGATGGTTTCAAATATTTAAATTTTTTTCTCCAGATTTGGTGAAAAATGAGGATTCATCAGCAAAATGATTTCAGTATCAATGTAGGTGTGAAATTATGTCCCATTTATTATCTTTAGGAAGGAAAAATTCTCAGAAGTGGTTAATTAAGATCTCATTTTAGATGAGAACTTGAAGGAGGCATCCTGTACTAGAGAAGTAGCTATCACTAGATGATCAAGGATTGTGCCTTCTAAGAGAAGGAAGCATCATAACAAGAACCTAATTCAGGATAGTAGAAAGCAAGGTGGATATCCTTGAGTAACAATAGCACTAGATCATACTAATGTTATTTTGTGCAAGTGAGGAAGGAAGGGACATTATCATACACATTGTCCCCAACAACTAGTGGATTGCCAGTTTTGTGGAATGATGGTGAACCAATTGAAGTTCTGTAAGAAACAACGACAAACTAGTGATGAGGGAGTATATGCTCAGAGTCAAAGTAGGGGGAGGGGGTCTTCTACACCATATAAGTATGGAAGCTGGATCTCTATGGGTAGATGCGGTAGAGGAAGTGGACATGGTGTTTCAGGGTCTGAGAGTCAGTGAAATCAGAGTGGCGCTACTCAAGGGAGTTAGACGACACCACATGGAAGAGGGGAAGAAAAGTTACATGTAGTGATGGCTACACTTCTAGAGAGCAAGGCTGGTATATCGATAATGAGAGATACTATTATAGTTTCTTCAACTTTAGATACTTTTTTGATTGATACCAGCAACTCTCATTCCTTTATATCTTCTAATCCTGTTAATGGTTTGATCCGGGAGGGGGAGTTCATAAGCAGGGTGATGAATATCAATACATAGTTCGGAACACAATCTAGGGACATCTATTTATGCAATGACTATTTTCTTGAGATCTGTAAAGACCCAGATATTCCATATATATTTTTTCAATTAAATGGAATTATTTCGATTCTGTGAAATTTTATGACATGTAATTCCATGGCCTATAGTTTCTGGAATGATCCGCCAAAAAATTTTATTCTTTAAACAGCACGCATGTGTAGTTTTTCTGAAAAAGTGGAATAACACATAAACTTGTTCCCGGATCAGAAATCTAAATGCACCATTTCATTTAGGATGGCTGGTTTTCCATAGGTGTGACTTATGATTAGTTGGCACATGCCTACATTGAGAAAACCCAAATATGGATTAACTGTTACTAAAATAGTTCAAAAAATTATTTTATTTTGAAAAATATTATAACTCATGAATGGTGACTTAGATTAAAAATTTGAGAACATATCTGAGCTCGAGAGGGTATACATTTCATAAGCATAATCTAATATTGGCCAGTACGGGACAATAGTGGAAGTTAGTATTTTGTTCTAAATAAAATAATTCATAACAATTATTTCTTTTAAACACTATAACTTCTAAATTCTCACTCAGATAGAAAATATGAGTGTACTATTATGTTATTCAGGGTGTTTTCCACTTACGTGGTGCCTAACCTTGACCGGAATAGTTGAAGGTGGTTGTTAATATTATTTGAACATTTTTAAGGCACGCTCAATATACTTGAAAGTGACGATTTCTGTCTTTTGAATTGGTTTGTGGATTAAAAATATGAGGCCAATGTTGAATTTGAAATGATGATATTCACTTAAGGGAAGCCTAACATTGACCAACAAGGGTCGGATAAAAAAGATAATTTTTGGACATTACAAAAAAATAATAAAATAACTCCAAGATTTATTTTATTTTTCTTTCAGTAGTTGAGCGGCGGATGTCAGGACCACAGTGCAATGTCAAACATTAAATAAGAGACATTAAATGCCTTGAACCTCTCATTTCATTGGTTTTTCACTAATAACATTGGATTTTTTATTAACTCATTGATTATAGTTAATTAGTGATCTATATTTTTAAACACAATATGGGAGATTATCCTCATATTTAATCAAATCATGGGCATGGTTTTTGGGAGAGCTATGAGAGGTGGCTCATACGGAACGCTGGTAGCTTCCCAATCTAATGAAAAATGGTGAAAGATTGATAGTTGTTGGAGGAATCGACGGGCGACGACGAACGCTTACGAAAACCTTCAGACGCAAACCCTTCTTCCTCATCTGCAGTTCCTTCCAATGAATTCAACATAGTGGATTGTCTTGATTTTATTTCAGATAGTTTTATATTTCATCAATTCTTGATGATGTCAAACCCCATTACCTTCATATAATGCTAACGCAGAGGTTTCATACCGAATCAACAAAGTAAAGGACCCTACGCCAACTTTTCTTGATTTCATTCTTCATGGGAGACTGGCCAAAATGATGAAAATATCGAAATTGGGGCCACCTAATGATTGAAATGTCCTGGAAGGCCTATAGGTGCAGTAGGGAAAAATATCAGACACCAGGGCTTCACCGGTGGCCCATGGAAGCAACACTGGAATGGTGGCACCGGAGACTGGAGGCAGAAACTAATGGTGGATACCAGCTCTCTCTAACCATGAGAAGATAGCGGTGCCTAAAGGCACTGTGGTGGAAGAAGAGAGGAAGGCAAACTACGTCGACCCCGTTGACGGCGGCGCCGTGCCGCGGCAGTGCGCTGTGGAGGAGGACCGTGACTCCAAGCCATGCTGGAGGGTGGAATCATTCCCACAGGCCCCGCTGAGAACAAGCCCATGTAGAACTAGTAGGGGGTGCGGCACCAAATAGCGCTTCTGATAGAGGAGCCTAAATGGACAAGCTGTTCGGGAGGGGTGATGACCCACGTACCCAACTGGCGGGCCTCACTAAGCCTGCGAGACGGGTTGGTCCAGCATTTCGGCAGGCCAGTGCCTCGTCTAGCGAGAAGATCCGTAGCCTAGTGGGCCGGGCCTAGCCGACCAGGCCGATCCCACCACCTTCGGGCCTATCCTAGAGGGCCGAGTCGACTCGGACCGGACCCGGACCCACTAAAAGCCCAATATTGATTAAAAGGCTATATCTCCTAAACTGGACATCTGTATGATGAAATATCAATAGATCTGGAACCCTTAGGACGAGGTGGTTCTTTTGAGATACTTCACTTGGGGTTTGGAGAGAGTTTATGTATTTTTGGGCTAGATCGGACTCGAATCCAACTAGGCCCCCAACACTAAAATGCATATAACTTACAGATCGAGCGTCTGATTATCACACCGTCTGTTACATTGGAACTCTCATGACATGGAAGTTCATCAGGTTACTTATTTGTTGGAATTCACAGCATTTGAAATATGATCGATGGATTGATGATTAGATCCTCCAGATCAATCATAAAAAGTGTGTTAATCTAGTGGATAGCTATGACATGAAGAAAAAATAGTGATCCTCTATGGGTCTGCACAATGAAATATTCTATGGGTTTTCACCTTGAGATCCTCTATGGATATGCACCTTGCATTCCTCTATTGGTCTGCACCAAGAGATCCTCTGTGGGTATTCAGCTCACCATCCTATGTGGGTTGGTACCTACCGATCCTCTGTTGGTCTTTACCTAGTGATCCTCTGTTTGTCTGTACCTAGCGATCATTTTTGGGTCTACACCTAGAGATCCTTTGTGGGTTAGAACCAAGTGATCTTATGTGGGTCAGAACCTATAGATATTCTAGGGGTCAACACCTAGAGATACTCTTTTGGCTATCAACTGATGACCTTGTGCGGTCTGAAAACAAATGAATATCGATAGAATAAGATGATCTAGCTTTATGACTAATCAAATTTATTCTAATTATTTAAGATATATAACTAGTTTGAGATGATCCTTTCTTATACTTGTGATTGATATCATTCTTTTTGGGTTTTCCTATGTCAAATTTTGATAGAATGTCGGGGGTTTTGAAGTCACTACGGGGCATTGTTATACTCACCCATGCACAGAATTTTCCCATACCATATTGTGTCTTTTGAAGACGACATACAAATTTTATAGAGGATTGTAAATTTGGATTAGTTGGTGTGTGGAGGTTATTGGTTGATGTGGAGATCCACATTAATGAGTTGTACCAACCCTTCATGTAAAATCCATGGCGAACAATCTCAGGTGTTTTTAATATTTTTTGTTGTATTGTCTCTTTCAGTTGGGCATGTATACCTTCCCCTTACTTTGAGATAGAAATTTTACTTTAGAAGTTTTACTTTGTTGTTTAGTTTTGTTGTGTACATCTATGGGTGTAATGGTTTAAAGGAAATGCGTTCCTATTTTAGGGATACTTATAGCCTGTGCTAGTTTCCAACCCCTAGAATATGGAATGCAGGCATAGGGGAGTCACAACACGAGCCCCAGGGGATGGTCCATGACCAAGTGGTATCAGATGAGTCGGTTCTACTGAAGAACTAAGACTCTAATATTTTCAATGGGGCAGTAGTGTTGAGTGTCTTGATTATGGGTTTCTATTTTGGGAGTCCAATCTTGGTGCGGTGGAAGACATATCCATACACCAAGACCATGAGTTCTATTTTCCATCTCGATACATGAAAATACTAGCTGCATGTGTTTAGAAAATGTTTTTATTTTGTTCTATTTTGAGACAACTCACCAGGTATAACTTATTGATCATTTTTCATCTTGATTCCCTTTTAAGATGCCTCCATGAAGATATCTTGCCAGGATTCCAATGTGTGACCATGAGAATGTTCCACATAGTAATGAGGCTTCATTATAAAGATTATTGCCCATGATAGTACCCTTCGGAAGTGTCCTAACGATGCCACTGCCCGTTGGTCAGCAGTTCCTACTGATGCTACGGGTAGAGGACACACGTTGAATCCCCGCCTTACGCAAGTTTCAGTGACAAATACCCCTCAGGTTTTGGGGAAATCCTGACTCACAAGCGGCTAAGGAATGGATTAAGGTGGTGATCGAGTTTCCATCTATATAGGGCACCATTAGATTAGATGGCGGTCCTGGGAGTGAGCATTCTATGTCGATCAACGGGGTAATGGTAGGGTTCATATTACCCATATATTATGATGAGGTGACTTTTCTAGGGTTATAGCATGAGAACCATTCTCATAGAAGATGTATAATGCCATAAAAAGATAAAGGGTATGTGTTCCCAAGAACATCTACACGTTCATTAGGACAACATGTCTGTAGCTGAGTATTCATAGAGGTGTACCGACTATTCTAGGTACTCGATGAATATGATATAGTTCCTTAGGGCCAGGACCTCTGAGCAAGATGTGTTTAGGAACATCCAAACCCGCACTATTCCTCTATGCATTCTAACTTATATTATAATGCTATAGATAACCTTATTGGTTGAATGTTATTTGGATGAGAGGATATAAACAATTAATGTTAGTAGTGAGAAAGAAGGAAACTGATGTCAGTCACAGAGACATGGGTGTCTAAAATGTTTTGAGAAGAGGATGTGATATGGACAAGTGAATATGTAGGGAAGTTGACATGATAGAGGTTCTAGGAGATTTCCATGAAGTGGTATAAATTTTGACAGGTTGCAGGGCTACCCTACGGGAGGGATGAGTTCTGGGAGGGTATTCCACACTTTGTGTCCCCTCGGGAAAATGAGTTGATGGAGGGGATCCTAGAGGAGGAGGAGAACTTTATGACTATGTTGAGTATCAATCATGAGAGTGCCGCATGCCCTAAGGGTTTTCCAGGTGGGTTCTATAGGAGCTCCAGGGAGGTGGTGAAGGGGGATATCATCAATGCTATCCCAGATTTCTTCAGAGGGGGAAGCCTACCACATATTGTGTCTACCACGACCCTTGTCATATTACCAAATTAACAGATCCCTCCACCCTCCTCCATTATCAACCGGTGATTATGTGTATCATTACATATAAAATACTGGAGAGTATCATCAACAAGAGGTTATCTGGAAATCTTCCTCCGTGGGTCTCCAAGGAGCAACATGGTTTCGTGAAAGACCGCTCAATTCAGGGAGCTAAAGCGTTGGCCCAAGATATGAAAAGATATATCAATAAAAAGGTTTGTGCATATAATATGGCAATCAAGCATGATATGAATAATGAATCTGACCATATCGAGTGGGGATTTATTAATAGGCTCCTGAGCAAGATGAGGATCTCGAGATGGTGTTGTGATATTATGTTCAGGTGCTTCAGTTCAGCTTGGATGGTTGTGTCTATTATGGGGCGTACTAAAAGTTTTTCAATACAGTTCAAGGCCTTCTTCAAGGCGATCCTCTATCCCTGAGTATTTTTATTTTTATGCAGGATACCTTAAGTAGTCTAATTAACAGAGGCATCTATATCTGGGATGTTATTTCTTACCGAATGAGGTTGAGGATGCCTCCCATTTCTCAAATGATGTTTTCAGATGATACCCTCATCTTCATCAATGCGGGGAGTTGATCGGTGTAGGGAACTATAGCAATCCTTTAGGAGTATTTCAACTGGAGTGGTGAATAAATTAATAGGGAGAAGAGTGGATTCTATATGGTCCAGGATTTCACATAGAGTATGGTGATTGATATGGGTTGAAGATTGGGTATGAGGCCCATTTTGTTTCCCATGGAGTGTCTTGGAACCCATGTGTCTCCAAGAAGAATGCGTATCAGGGAACTTGACCCTTCGGTAAGAAAGATTATGGGGTACATTCATAGTTGGAATAACCACTTTTTATCCTTTAGAGGTTGAATTACTCTTGTGAACAGTGTCCTCTCAGACATCCTGGTACATGATCTCTCATCCACCAATGTGTCGAAGGGGGTTATCTAGGCCATTGATAGTATTTTGGCTCATTTCATATGGGATGAATCTTTAGAGGGGAAGAGGCATTGGATCTCTTGGAGGAAGATGGCTCAGCCAATTTTAGAGGGATGAATCAACTTTAAAAGTCTGGAAAAAACTATTCATTACCTGCATGCGAAGTTGGAGTGGGATGTAATGGAAGAGCGATCATTGTGTGATAAGCTGATGTCCTAAAAAAACCGGGTCACCACTGATGCATCTACGGATAGTGGGTCTCCGCTCTGGTCCTCTGTTAGTAGTTTTATTTCGTCCATCCTCCAGAGATTGTAGTTGATTATTGGGGAGGGGAATATAATTTTATGGTACCACAACTAGTCGGGAAGGGCTCTTGGATATCTAGGGTGCCTGAATCCTTTGATCACATACAAGGAGGCGAGTCAGTTCCAACATTTCTTCAGATCTATCCAAGACGCGGACCAAGAAAAGGTTTTTGACACTGTTATTTTGAGTCTGGAGATGGACCGATGCGTCTTCACCCCCTCCACTTCGGTAAGGTTCAATGAGAATGATTATTTCAGGTCCAGCTTATCGTAGGGCCAACAGGAAGGGGGTACAGTCAGGTGTGGTGTAAGAGTATCCCTACAAAATTAAACTTTCTGACATGTAGGATCCATAACCGAGCATTACTAATCGATGATATCATCAAGAGGCTCGACATCAGCATGGACTCTTGCTATGAGTGTTGTGTTAAAAAACGTGTGGATTGTTTATCCCACATATTCTTCGAGGGAGAGTAGGCACACCTGGTTTGGGGAGTCTTCGATGAATGCTCAGGATACCCCCACAACGTGTTGAACTTCGACTCCTTCGTGGAGAACTTCTGCCAGGGGACAGATGACTCATGTAATGAAGGGAGTGTGAGATCCATCATCTTCAATGATGTATGTTGGTGTGTATGGAATGTGGGGAATTAGGCTAGGTTAGAGGGGATTGCATCTACGGGGAGATTCGTTACAGTAAGAGTATGATGTATTCTGGTGGAATTGTGTGGCACCAATGACATCTGGAAGCAGACCCCCTACCTTTGCAAGCTGTTTGTGACTCACAGCATGGCTCAGCGGTTAGAAACTAGACGGCAAGGGCACTGGGTCTGTTGGAATACTCCTAAAGATGGCTTCAAACTGAATATCGACGGCTCTTGCGTACTGGGATAGATGCGTGGTGGTGGCATGGTCTGAGATCCTAGAGGTAGTGTGGCCTTGGCTTTCTAGTTGTACTATGGTTATGGGAATTCTATGCAGGCGGAGGAAAAATTGGTACTCACAAGTATCACAATTTTCCAACAGTGGGTGCTTTCTATCTCCCATGTTAAGAATGATTCTATAGTTACTCAGGATGCTTTTCATGGTAAAGGTATCTTCCCCTAGTCCATTTCATACACTATTCAAAAATACAAATCTCTCATGGAAAGTATCGCCAGAGTCACTCACATGTGGAGGGAGGTAGACAAGGTGACAGATCACTTGGCCTCTATTGCAACCCTCGGTATCATGGTAAGTTGTCATACTCATGTTTCCCATTTTAAACTGAAGGGGTTAAATTTGATAAGGGGTGATTCCCTAGGTCTTCATTACATTAGACCCCCTAAGCACTTGTTCTCTATATGTTTTAATTCCCTTTTTGACTAATAATTGTAACATTGGATGGATGGAAAACCACCACCCCAATGTGGTCCCCACTAGGCTCAGGGATCAATAGGACATGGGAAAGGAGTAGCTGCATGCAGTCAAGAAGTGTGACACCTAGGGCTACAGGAATGATTCGAGGTATGGTATGTGTCTACTAAAAGATTCCTTATTAGAAGAAATATGTACTAATCATTCCTTATTTTAAAAAAATATTCTCAAGACCTAGTGTTTCTGGGTAAACCATTGACTCGACCCTTATGTCTGGAGATACCTATGATTGAAGACTTGATAATCATAATTATTCCATCAGTGTGATCTGACCATTGAGGCTAGAGTTTCGGTTGGAACATATTGGTGGAAACATCAAGGCTTTAAGATATTTTTTTGGGGTAAGGACCGGTTATCCACACTTCATGCTCAGATTGATTTATTTAGGAAAAAATGATGTGTTACGTCCAAAGCCTTGGAATGGGGTTTTCTTTGGTCAGCAAAAACAAAAACCCAAATAGCACAGACTCTTGTACTAGAGGGTGCAGTCGATCTCACTTGAGTCGACCAGCCTTACCCTCATGGCAGTGGATTCTTTGAGTTTCTAGTTCCCAATGGTAGTTATGGAGTGTGAAAAAAACATTCAAATTTTTATTTTAGGATTACATCCCTATAGGGGAGGGACTTCTGTATATTTCTACACCCCGAGATTGCAATGATATCATCATCAGTATATCAAAGGTCTTTTCTAGAGCTACACAAGTAGGGGGAGTAGGTGGGGGAATTGTAGAGGAAGGGCTATGTAAGACCTAGTGTTTGAGGTTATGTGTGAATGAAAGTCACTTTAGTCAAGTGGCCATGGAGAACGAGTACCCACTAACAAAGTTTCAATGGGCACATCAATTAATTAAATGGGGTAGCCATTCGCATGGATGGAAAGGATCCCATTGGCTTTTCAGCTGTTGAGATAGCTACGACCCATAAATTTCTCCATGGACTATGAAATTACATACTCTACACTCATTGAAAGGGGAATGTAGTGGAAAACACACTTAGAAGGAGGTTTGGTTTACAATTGTTGAGTGGGGAAACATAGCATCTTGTCGGGTTGCAGTAATCTTTTGTAGATAGTGATGGAGCATCTTACCTCTAGTCTATGACAATCATTCCCCAACTCTTCAGCAAGTCATGGAGGCACCCCTTGGGGATATCGACTACAAATCCTGACATGCTCATATATCCTTTGGATAGGCTCCTAAAATATTTTCAGAAGGTGGGGAGCTCATCATCCTTTTTAGGGGAAGCACCATGGTACTAGTGACGTTTTGGGATGAAGTGTTGTAGGAGTTCCATAAATTCTCTTTGGTGGTACATCATAGAGTTGAGAAGATGAACGTTTAAATTCTATGTCAGTATTGATGGCCCGGGATGGATGAAACGGTGGTCGAGTTTGTTTCACAATGGCTCACTTGTCAGCAAGTGAGAGCTGAGCATCAGGTTCCAGCACACTTGAGAACAACTTTTTCCCCTAGAAATATGGTCAGATGGTGCAGACCATACAGACCATGGAGTACATGCTTCATGCTTATGTCTTGATTTTGGACATAGATGGAAGTAAAATGATCCATTGGTGGTGTTTTCGTACAAAAATAACTATCACTCCACCATTATCGTGACACTATTTGAGGCCCTATACGGGTGACCATGCAGATCAAATCTATGATAGAAATACCAAGAAGAGTCATCACTAATGGGTCAAGAGATAGTATGTGGTACCACAGAGAATAAGAAGATCATCTAGGAGTAGATAAATATTGAACCATGTAGGCACAATTCCTATACGGATAAGAGATGGAGACCCTTGGAGTTAATAGAGGGAGGCCAGGTCTTATTATGGGTCTCACCATGACATGGATTGTAGAGATTTGGTTGGGGTGGAAAGATATCTCTGATATTCATCAGACCATTCTAGATGTTCAACAGTGTTGGGGAGGTTGCATATCACCTGGATATTCCCCCACAGAGTCACCGAGGGCATAATGTTTTCCATGTGTCACAGCTCAGGAGATATGTGCAAGATCCATCACATGTGATTGATGGAGGAAATATGGACATTGAAGATGGGTCCATGTTTGTGGAGTTCTCAAAGGAGATATAGGATCGACCAAACCGAGTCCTTTGTGGATGGTCAATTCCTCTAGTGTATGTTCGTTGGAAGAATGAGAATCTTTAGGATATAACCTAGGAGAAAGAGGCTCAGATTCCTTCATAGTACCCCAATTTTTTCATTGATTCTATTGTGGAGTTTTTGGAATAAAATCCCAAAATTGGGGTGAATGTAATGACCCGGAAATTATATATAACTTTTTTGAATTAAATAAAATAATTTAAAGACATTGAAATTTGACGGCATGTGATTCCGAGGCTCAGAGTTCCTGGAATGATTCGTTAAAAAATGTTAAACTTCAAATAGCGTGTGTGGGAAATTTTCAAGAAAAAGTGGAATAACTCTTAAGCGGTTTCCTAGATCAGAAATATTAGGGCACTGTTGCAATTAGGATGGTGGTTTTACCATAGGAGCAACTTATGTTTTGTCAGTGTAAACCTCCCGTGAGAAAAACCAATAATGGAATAACCATAAATACACAATTTAAATAAAATTATTTTATTTTTCAAAGGCTTATAACTCATGAACAGTGACACGGATTAAAAAATTGAGACCACCAGTGTGTTCATGATAGTATACTTTTCTTAAGAAGAACCTAACATTAGAAGGCATGGGCCAACAATGGATGTTAGTTTTTTGGCTGTAAATATAATAATTATTAACAAATATTTTATCGTTAATAAAATATAACTTTTAAATGGTAACTCAGATTGAAAATTTTAGAGTAACATTGAGTTCTTGGGGGCTTGTTCCTTTTAGGAGGAGCCTAACCTTGACTGGTGCGGGTCGAGGGTGGCTGTGAATAATTTTTTATCCATTTTAAGGTACGTTCAGTAAACGTGCGAATGAATATTTATATCTTTTGAAGAAGTTCTTAGATTATATATCTGAGGGAACCGTTGAATTCAATGAAGCGGGATTTACTTATGGTAAGCTTAACCATGATAGGCAAGGGTTGGATGAAAAAGTTAATTTTTGTATTTTAAAAAAAATTAAAAAAAATAATCCAGGAATTATTTTATTTTTCTTTCAAACAATGAGTGGCAGATGGTAGGACTACAGTGCAACATATGAGATTAAATAAGACAATGTTAGTTTCTTCAACCTCTTGTTTCTTCGGTTTTGTAACAAAAACGTTTTTGTGATTAATTGACTCCTTAATTATGGTTATTTAATGAGCCACAATTTTACACACAATGTGGGAGATTATTCTCAGATCTAATAAAAGCAGTGTCATGGGTTTTGGGAGAGCTATGAGAGGATTATCTGATGAAACACCGACAACTTCCAACTACAATGAATAATGGTGATCGAGCAATGGTCGTTGGAGGAATCAAGGATCGATGATGAATGTTGATGAACACCTTTGAACACAAACCCTTCTTCTTCATCTACAACACCATCCAACAAATTCAAGGGAGGGATTTGTCTGGATTTTATTTCTAATAGTTTGATGTTTCATCTACTCTTGATGATTTAGAACCCATTTTCCTTTTTATAACTCTAACCCAGAGGGTGTTGGACAAACCAAACGAGGCTCGGACCCTCCACCAATGTTGCTTGATTATGTTCTTTATGGGCAACTGACCAACATGACTGAACGATGGAACCAAGGGCCACACAATGATGGAGAGATCCTGAATGGCCCCTAGGCACAGTCGGGAATAAGATAAGACCACCAAGGATCCATCAGCAGCCCAAAGAAGCACTACTGACATGGCAGCACCGAGAACTGGTGGTGAAAACCATTGGTGGGGGCCAACTCTCATTGTCCACAAGAAGGTGGACACGCCTGAAAGAGCCGTGGAGGATGAATGGGGCGGCCATCCATTGTTGGCTTCATCGACTACAATGGAATTCCATGACATCTTTCCACGAAGGAGGTTTGAGGCATTGAGCCATGGCAGAGGGCAGACCCACACCCAACGGGTCATTCAGATGACCGGTCCACATGAACAGGCTATGCGGTGCGGTGCCAGATGGCACTACTAATATAGGAGCCTGGATGGCTGATCTATTTGGGAGGGGAGCCAACCCCTACGCCCATCCACTGGGCTAGGTTGGTCCAGTGGCTCAGCGTGCCGGGCCCAGCAGAGTGGGTTGGGTCGGGTCTGTCCGACTATGTCAGACTAGACCCAGATCCATTCATGAACTAGATTTAATTAAAGGAATATATCTCCAAAAAAAAATTCTATATGAATAAACCATCTATGGTTCCAGAACCCTTAGGATGAGGATGTATTTTTTTGAGATACTTCCCTTGGGTTTTGGATAATGTTGGACTGCGGCTGGGTTCGATCTGACTCAATCCAACCAGGCCCCTGGCACTAAAATGCCTAGAAATTACAAACCATGCATCTAATTGATGTGTCATCTATTTCATTGGAACCCTTATTACATGGTAGTTAATCAGGTTACATCTTCATGGGACATCATGGTTGTTAAAAATGTTTGATTTTATGAAGATCAATTCCTCTCGAGTCAAGTGTTCTTACTGTAAGAATTTGGTGTTCGGCTGGGATGTGAAGAAATAATAGGTATCCTTTGTGTGTCTATACTTATAAATCCTCCATGGGTATGCACCTATAGATCCTTAGTGGGTCTTCACGTAGTGATCCTCTATGGACTTTTCCTTGTGATCCTCTTTGGGTCTGCACCTAGTGATCCTCTGTGGGTCAACTCCTTGTGATCCCCAGCGGGTCTGTACCTAGAGATCTTCCGTGGATCTTTACCATTAGATCCTATATTGGTTTAAACCTACAAATCCTTTGTCGGTATTCCCCTAGCGATCATACTTGGGTCTTCACATATTGATCCTCCTTGGATCTTCACATAATGATCCTTTGTGTGTCTTAATCTAGCTATCCGCCCAAGGTCAGCACCTAGAGATCCTCCATGGGTTAGAAAATAACAATCCTCTCTGGGTCAACACCTAACAACCATCTGTGTTCTAGCAACAAAATCCTCCTGATGGAATAAAATGATCTAGCTTTATGAGTAGTCATCTTTATTCATTTTCATTATGTTGTATACCTGGTTTGAGATGATTCTTTCAATGTGCTTGTGACTAAGAAAATGATTTGTGTTTTTTTCATTGGTGGAATTATGAGAGACCATATTGGTCTTTGGGTTCCTACTAGGTATTGTAATACTCACCCCTGCACGAGATTTTCCCATACCTTTTTGTGTCTTACGCAGACAATAGACAGCTTTGACTGAGGTTGGGGAGATATGATCAGATGGTACGTGGAGGTGACCGGTTGATGTAGAGATCCATATTGATGAGATGTACCTTCCCATCAATTAGGATCCCTGGTGGACTATCTTAGGAGTTGTTTTCTATTTTTGGTTGTATTGCCTCCTTTAGTTGGGTATGTATACAGGCACCTTACTTTCAGTTCACACTTTTACTCTAGTAGTTTTACTACATAGTTTACTTTTTTGTGTACCTAGACTCTGTGTGTATTGGTTTAAATAAAATTCCTTCAAATTTTAGGGATATTCCTTTCTGGTTCTAGTTGCCAACCCCTGGCCTATAGAAGGAAGGCTTCGGGTAGTCATGGAATGGGCCCCCGGGGATGGTTAGTGACATGATCAGTGAGTATTATTTTCTAATTGATATATATGACCTTGATGTAATGGGGCTTCGATCTGATTATGGGTACGGACTGGATAGTGGCATATCGAGCCCACAAAGACGGTTACCTCTTGAGAGTGACCTTTTTATCTCCTAAGGGTGACTAATATCTTCATCATGGAGAATGGGATATCCATGCAGGATGAGCTGGACCAATTACTCAGCAAATGGGAGAGCTCATAGCCCATGTTTCTAGTCTTTTTCTGGATGATGGGAGTGGTAGGAAAGATTTCCCTCTTAGAAGAAGTAGAACTATTTCAGTATGTATTTCCTAAAGACTTTTCACGGTTTCCACTAGAGAGAGATTTGGAACTCACCATTGGGCATCTTCTAGGGGTTATTGCAGTATATATTTTACCATACGGACTGGCACCGACTAATCATTAACAGCTCAAGATTTATATGGGGGAGTTGTTGGATAATGGGATTATCTATCCAAGTTTGTTGATTTGGGGATCACTTGATTTGTTTGCAAATCAGCCCGATAGAATTTTATGCTTTTGTGTCGATTACTGGAAGATGAATAAAATGAACATGAAGAACTGATATCCCCTTTCGTTTATTGATGATCTGTTTGACCAACTAGAGGGGGCTAGTGTGTTCTCAATGATCGATATGAGATCAGGGTATCATCATGTGATAGTTTGGACCTCTGACATACCAAGAACTGCTTTTATAAGTAGGTATGGCCTTTATGTGTTTGTTGTATTGTCGCTTGGGTTGAAAAAATTCCCCAGTAGTGTTTATGGCCTTGATGAACATGATATTTCATATGAACTTAAAATGAGTTTGTTTTGGAATTTATGGATGACATCTTGGTGTACTCTAAGACTCATGATGATCATTACCAACATAATGACATCATCATGGGTACATTGATAGAGCATAGGCTATATGCCAATCTAATTAAATGTGAGTTTTGGATTAATAGCGTTCACTTTTTTGGGCATATGATGTTAGAAGAAGTTGTGGAAGTGGACCCAGAAAATGTGCATGAAGTGATTTTTTGGGAGTATCCCAAGAATGTTTTTTAGAAACGAAGATTTTTTGGGATTATCTACTTATTACAGGAGGTTCATCCAGTACTTTTCTTAATTGGTTGCACTGGTTTATGTTTGAAAAATAAAGGGGTAACGTTCGATTGGTCATAAGCATGTGGGAATAATTTTTAGGAGTTGAAGAAGCTCTTGACATCAGAACCAATTTTTATCTTAGTTGAGTCGGGTGGGGAGTACACAGTGTATTGTGACACTTCTATGATCAGACTCAGAGTTGTGTTAATACAATGGGATCAAGTCATTGCATACAGGTCTCGACTATTGATGACAAATGAATGGATTTACCAAATTCATGACCTCAAGTTGGAAGAAGTGGTTTATTTTCATAAGTATTGGTGACATGATCTTTTGGGTGAAATGTTTTAGTTTTTACATATCCAAAAATCTTGTTGTATATCCTTTTGCAATATGACATGAATATTTAGTAGCGAAGATGGGAAGTGTATATGAAGTACATTGATTTTTAACTGGAATATACACCCATAAAGGGGAATAGTGTGAATGATTCACTGAGGAGGAAAACTAGGAATCGGTTGGTATATGAGTTGAGTACAGAATGGAAGATGATGACTTTTCTTGTGGAAATTCATTTGGTAGTTCAAGAGAGTTAGGAGAGGATGACTCTAGTTTCTATATTAGTGGATTATACACTATTGAGATAGATCAATGATGGAAAGTTTGAAGATCTAGAGTGTTTTTACTAAAGCGAGAGCCTTGAATTTGGGTAGAGACCTTCAGTCTATATAATAAATGAGGATGAGATCATATATGTGAAAAATTGGGTTGTTGTGCCTATGAGTACGTGAGAGGTTTTCATGTTTGAATTTCATGCCTCGAAGTGGGTGGTATATCTTGGGATAAAAAAACATTACTGTGACCTACGATGATGGTTTTTGTGTCCATGAATGGAAAATGATATAGCAGTCTTCATAACAAGATGTTTCCTCTTTCAGCAGGTAAAGGCAAGTCATCAATGAACTGGAGGCCTATTGTAGTCATTGGCTATTCCAAAATGGAGGTGGGATGACATGACTATGGATTTCATGGTAGGACATTCAAATACACATAGGAAGAATGATTCTATTTTGGTCTTTTCAGATTTACTAAGGATGGTAATAAATTTCTTTCTTATTTGTGCAACCCTTACAATAGAAAAGTTAGGAGAACTGTATGTGTGGGAGATATTTCGTTAACACGGGGTTCTACAAATTATAGTTTCATATCGCGATTTTCACTATACGTCACTCGTCTAGAATGGATTACATAAGGTATTGGGTACCCATGATTAGTTATGTAGGGCCTTCCACAGATATATAGATTGGAAGTCAGATCATACCATAGTGGTGTTAGAGGATATATTGCGCCCATGCGGACATAACATTAGTCATTCATAGGAGAACCACTTGGCCTTAGAAGAGTTCTCCAGTAAAAATAGTTATTAGGAAATTATACATATGAAACCATATCAGGAAATTTATGTATACCTTGTTGATCACCATTAGTTTTTTAGAGGTTAGTGAGTCAAACTTGTTGGGACCGAGTCTCATTTAGGAGATATCAGAGTAGGTGCAGTTGTTTTGGAAACAAATGTCAATAATATAGAGTAGGTAGAAGTTGTATGATGATAGATAGAGACAACCCATAGGTTTTACATTGGGTGTCGATTATTCCTTTAGGTTTCTCCTAGATTGGGTCACCAGAGGATATGTAGGTAGGGCATGTTGCTGCCCAGGTTTGTAGGACCATTTGACGTGCTGGAGAGAATCTGGACAATGGTGTACCGATTAGACCTTCAATAAAAATTCAAGGCTATGGATGATGTTTTCCATGTATCACAGCTAAACTGATATCACCCCAACCCTTCTCATCCGATTAATGTGGAAGTGGATGACCTTGAGATAGATACATCATTTGAGGAGCATCTGATACGTGTGTTGGGGCACACTGAGAATGTGTTGCAGGGATAGACCATGTCGTTAGTTCATGTGTTATGGCAACATGGAAGTGTTCAAGCGGAAACATGGGAATGGAAATTAGACATGATGGCTCAATGAGCCAATATTTCTGTCTCAATATCATAGTGAAATTTGGTAGTGCAACTCGTGGACGAGCTATTATAAGGTGGGTAGATTTTAAGATCCCATTATTTTTTGGAGTCATCTCAGGAATTTTTTCAAGTACCTTTTGAGGTTTTTAAGTACCTTTTTTTGAATAGTGTTTAGGGGTGCGTTTGGGTGATTTTTTATAATAATTAATGGATAGAGGTCTCTTCATAGTTTTTGCAAGATTTGAAAAATCATGCAACAAAATTGTACCATCCATGCCAACATGGACATAGTGGTATTTATGGTTTTCATGTGGTTTGAAAAACTGTGCGACTAAAATGTACCAGTCATGAAACCCTAAAAAGAGAGGTATGCACAGTTGGTGCATAGTTTTCTCTAACCGTGTGCCCTTTCCCACGAAACCATTCACGCAAGATTAATTTCCTGAAAATATTTTTCTAAAACCACTCGAACCCCTGAGACTCCCATATTTCAACCTTGGATTGGTCTTTAGAAATTCAAGGTGAACCTAGAGTCTTAAATATTCATTCCAAGGTGATTCAAGCATCATTCTATGAGAATGAAATCTTTTATGGATGATCTAATCTCTTTATGGTAGTTGGATTTCATCTCGTTGCTTCTCAAATTCATTCTTCTATATTTCCTTGATATTTTCATTGAGTTTCTCAACAATTTTCAAGGATATAAACTGATGGGTTGACATCTTGATCATGGATTGTAGATCTAGATCATGATGTAGATGATCATGATGCATTTGATCATAATTTTTGATTAGGTATTTAGATGCATGACTTGATCGACGATGTTGTGCCGCTAAATTTTTTTGGGATTTCCATTGGGCTAACATCCATCAATAAAACGAATTATGTGGTCTAAATCAAACTTCTATTGTTGAGTATTTGATAGGTGAATGTGAGTTTATGTATTTTAAAACATCTCTTGATAATTGATTTCCTAAGTTGGAGTAATTAAGAATGTGTAATCGATTGTGATTTCCTAGGTGGTTAATTGATAATTGAATCAAGGAATAAAATAAGGGGGATTCCCAAATAGGCAATTGTTTGGGAGAATTCTTATTTGTTGAGTTACTATAATTGAGATACTGAATTTATTTTATTAATTTAATTAATTATGAATAATTAATTATGAAATGATGTTTGGCTATGTATGATAATTATTTGTGAGAGTTAATTTTGTTCCATTATGTTGATCAAAGATAATTAGTTTTGAGAATTAATTATGACATGTTGATATTTGATATGGATAATTATTTTTGAATAATTAATTATGGAATGAGAATTTTGTTGATTGATTAATTAATTGATGAATTAATTAATGGTTTATTTGATAAGTTAAGTGTTGAGTTTTCTAAGGGACTTTTAAATTATTTGATATTCATTGCATTAGTAAGGGAATGATGGGGGTAATTCATGTGAATTAAAGAAGGATTAAATGGGTGATATTTTTGTGGTTCTAGACATGGAATTCTAAACCGATTAAAAGTTGAGACTTTGAAATGGCGTTCCACGCCTATAGTTATCCATTCTTGAGATTTTGGGGTCCTATGGATGACGGCCTACACTGACTAAGATATGGAATGTTAGGATTTGTGACCTACAATAAATGAGATTTGGGATTCTTGAAATGATTATCAACACCCAATTAAAGACCAAAAATGAATGGTTATTAAAATAAAAAACATGACATAAAACAAGGCCTAATGTGATGAGAAATCATTAAATGACAATGTGATAGCAGTTTAATTATGACTTGTAGTTATTTATTCATTATTCTACATACACTATCTTTTTACAAGACTTATTTCTGACACCATTGAAGGTGTCCTACAAAGTTGTGATCACACACTATTTGGACTGCCTAATCAACACCCGAGTAGGGTTTCTTGTTGTAGGATATGTGAGGGAAAGGCCCTAGGATAGGTTGTTGTTTGTGATTGGAGTATGGTAGTGGGAACCAGATTTAGTTCAGGGCCCACATGGGAGTTGTTGTATCTTTAATTTTAGTTTCATTATATAAAATTGAAATTTGCATTGTCGGATCATGTTTTACCTTTCTGTTGAGTATTTTATCTTCTTGTTTTTAATATCATATGACATGGTATAGTTCTATTTATTTATACGCTTCCACACTTGGTTATTTTTGTTCTCTTTAGTTGGTGTTTTATTCTAGTAAAAGATAGTATAGTCTCCCAAATACTAACTTAAAAATCTCTAACAGCTTGTTGGAACCCTCCAGCTTATGGCCCGGCATGCTTAAGGGCATGTGGCCTATCAGGTTGCGACACAGTTTAGTGGCACCTGAGATAGGATGTCACATCTGGCATCCTGTACAAAAGAATGCAAATAAGAAATAACAAGGGACATACATTGGAAAATTAAAATGAAGCAACAACTTAAATATATTTTATATTTTTCATTAAATTATGATCTACTAGGATAATGCAGTTTTATGATGTAAGGAACATGAACCCCTAGAAAAATTGGGGTATGTGGTATGAGCTTTGAATCTGCCTTAAATCCCATAAAACATGGCATTGAAAGCATTTTACTTCAAATAAAATGTGAAAGGGGTGAAAATGAAAGAAATTGGAAACTGCTCACAAGTAAACATTGGACAAGTCTCTATTTGGTGAGGCATCATCGGTGTGTCACTATTGGGTGATTCACCGTTCAACGAGTCATTGTTAGGTGAGTCATTATTGGACAAGTGAACATTAGAAAAACTGGAATATTGGAAAAATCCTGAAATGAGCCACAATGAGCTCTTAAAACACCTCAAACACTAGATTCCAACAAAGGAATGGACTAAAGTGTTCCAACATCTTACATTATATACCACTCAAAACATTATCATCATCGAGAGTCTAAATCCAACCATAGAGGAAAATAAATGGGGTTTTCCAAATCGAGACCCTGTGTGATACCTCTCAAGGCCCTCGTCACCATATGAGCTCAAAAGATTTTCCAAAGAAACAAAACAAAACCATGTGACCACCACAACCATCTCCTAAAAAATCTCCAAAAACCGATAACTCTCAAAAGAGAGGAATCTACAACAAACATTAGAGAAACCCATCTAAAAAATATAAGGGGTCTACAACCACAAAAAAACCACATTACAAGAAGGGATAAACATCAAACAGATCAGGGTAATGAGCATATATATGTGAATCACATTCCTTTGGACTCTTATCCACACCACCGTTTCACCACAAGATATGAATCCAGGGGATGGAACACCCACACAACACCATCTCCCTATAGTCTTGGATCTCTACAGGATGATCCTCAATGGTTGAATCATCATTAACATTGTGCTCGCCAAAATTGATGACATGATAGTCAGCATGAAGTGAATGAAAGATCTATGACATGTGAATAACATCACGTATCTAGATTAACTGTGGGTGAAGTGATACCTGATACGCCACAAATCCAACACAATACAAAACCTCTAAATGCACAACAGACCCGGGAGAAAGCCTACTATCGCAACCAAAAACATCACTATATATTATGGGGAGTCTCCTTCAGAACACAAGATCCCCTATATAAAACTCCAAATTTCTCTTCCTATGATCAGCATAGTATTTCATATGATACTGAACTTCTTTCATCCTCTCCTAAATCACCTGAATCATCTCTTTCGAGTTTTATACCAGTTTCATAATGAGAATTGCAGGCTCTGTTAACCCAGTCTAGCGTAATGAGAACCAAAATTTCATCCTTACCAGGATTCAAATTGTACCATATTGATTGTGGAGTGGAAAATATTTTCAATAGAACTCTATAAAGGGCAGGTGCCTCATCCACGGACATCGAAAATCTACTACCAAGAAAGCCACAACTCTTCAAGAGTTTGGATAGTCCGTTCAATCTGACCATATGTCTATGGATGAAAAGTAGTGATAAGGAATAATAGAGAATGGAAATAATTATGGATTTATATCCATACCCTGGCCAAAAAAATGGGGGTCTTGATTAGAAATCATCATCCTTGGGACCCCATGGTGTCTCACCATCGTTCCCAGATACAGCCATGACAAAATATCCACTGATCTCAACTCCTTGATCAATATGAAATGAGATGATTTCGTCAAAACCATCTACTACAACCCATATATCCCTATAGACTCACTATTCTCTAGGTAAATTGGTAACAACGTCCATCGAGATGTCCCCACATATCCACTAAGGAATTTCTAACAGCTGAAGCAAACCACTGAAAATAAGCTACCATTCCTTCAACTTATAGAAGACCAAACATCGAGTCCAAAACTCTAAAACTACTTGATTCAACCCAGGCCACCAAAAATGAGCTCTCAAAGCATGGTATATCATATAAACACCAGTATGTACCACTATGGGAGAACTGTGGAACTATATCAAGACTATGTCACATGTAAACAAATGAATGAAAAGCCTTCCCCGAAATGACCCACAAAGATCATTTTCCTCAGACCAGCCAATAGGGGCGTCACCAAAAAAACCGGAGTCTCTCCAGACCTCCACTTCAAGATCCCCCAACTTGGATTTCTCCTACCACGGTACCAGATATGATTTCACCATCATTTAATAAAATATAGCAACTTACCCCAAATTCCCCCATATTGATATGTAATACTAAATGTTCTTCGATTACCCTCCATGAATCACATGATTCACGCACTGCATCACTATGTGACTTCCTTCTCAATGCATCATCTAAAGCATTCCCCATACCTAGTTTACATGAGATGTTGAAGTCGTAACCCAGTAAGATCTTGATCCACAGACACTATCCCAAGTTCATGTCATGCTAAGAAAAAAATGTACCTCAAGCTATTATGATAATAGAAGAACACAAAACACTCACCAATGAGGTAATGTCTCTATAACATCATGGAAAGCACCACTACAGGTAACTCGATATCATGGGTGGAATAGTTACATTCATGGGGACTTAACTTCTGGGGCCCATAAGAAATGACTGATATATACTAAAATAGAACACAACCTTACCCCATACACGAAGCATCATAGAAACCCTAAAAATGAAATCCTTTTGCACGCAGATAATGAATGGTATCAATGAAAAATTATACTTTAGATACTCAAAAGCTTTCAAAAACTAATCAGTCCATACTAATTTATGATCATAACTGGCTATCATAGGATTAACAAACTGAGAGAAATTAGAAATGAAACTTTAATAGAAGCCTTCATGACCAAAAAAACATCACAACTATTCCAATATTTTGTTTTTTTCCAAGACACAACTACTTCTGTCTTTGACAGATCATTGTCTATTACTTCATGGAATACAACATTCCCCATGAAATGAACTACTTGAGACCAAAACCCACACTTCGTCAACTTCCAAAATAGTTCTTATTGATGAAGAACTCCCCATATGGAATACCTAAGATCTACAAGCTCCTCCTTTGACATGAATTATACAAGTATGTATTCATTGAAGACCACGATGAGCTTATCTAGGCACTCACAAAACACAACATTCATCAACCCCATGAACACAAATGGAATATTTATCACACTAAATGGCGTCACAATGAACTCATAATTCCCATGGTGACAATGAAAATATTTCATGGGGATATCCCTATCTTTCACACACATATAACGATATCCTGAGAACAATTTGATCTTTGAGAAACAACTTGCACTATTAATTTGGTTGAATTAATCATAACTTTGCAGAAGAGGAAAATAGTTCTTCAGTATTACATGGTTTAGGAAATGAAAATAGATACACAACTACAAACTATCATCCTCCTTCTTCATGAAAAAATTGGTTCCCCCATAGTGACATTCTCATCTGAACAAACCAACACTGTAATTTTCTATCAAGTGATATACACAACACTCTCAACTCAGAAGGGGACATCCTAAATAAAGACATTAAGATATGAGACGCACCTTGTTTTAGCTCATTCCCAATATCGATCTCTCATCGAGGGGATAATGCTACAACCTATTCAGTAAAGATATTAGGTTAACTCTTCTACGACCCTGTGAAATGAAAAATCTTGAGCCTCCATCAAATACAACATCAGCTCAACCATCATGGATTATAATGATGTAACACGCCTATAACCCATCTGAGGGTCTTGCTCGCCAACAAACACTCCTAGCTCTCTATCAACATTGAACAAAATTAGATGCCTCATGAAGAAATCCTGAATATTATGAACTGAATACAACCAATCCATGTAGAGGATGAGTTTATATGGTTGTATCCACAAACATAGGAAATCTCCCCACGATCGGTGCTTCCCCAGTACTATAAAATAATTTCTACATATTTCAATCAATTTAGTTTAGCCTCCAACTGGCGTAGTCCATACCAAGGGAACTGGAAGCCTCTCTAACTCAAGTTCCAATGCATGGAAAAGGTAAACTAATATGAAGGAGTGTGTTTCTCTTGAAACCAACAAGGCATGGACCCAAGTAGAAAATTCAAAAAGGGAACCTCGAATGATATCTGGCTTTCCTAGTACCAGAAACACTATCAAATGAAGATGACCACTACTTACTCCAAAACCCCCATGATCCAGATGGATACCACCTACATGGACTTTATTTTCTCTCTTAGGATGAATAGTGTCATAGGGTTTCCCTCTGCCTACCCCATATTTTATCTGCAGATCAAAAACTAGTGAAACATACTATGCTTCCATGGCTATAACTACCTCTATGGGGGAACCAAAATAGTAACACCTAATGAATCATGACTACTTATAATGGTCGGGAACTATCATTTTTGATAACCACTACATCCACAAAACAAACAAGCACCTAATTCCTAGGAATGGGCATGAGAGCTACTAGCCCAAGATAAGGGATATAATGAGGGATGAGACGTACCCCCAGCCGAATGGTAAATCTTATTCAAAGAAAAACGAGATATCCAGACCACATCTCTACATCATGATGAATTCGAATGACCCCCCTCTAATGGAAATATAGTTCTAGGTAACGTCTTCTTGAGGATATCTTCCCTTTCTAACACCTCAAGATATATCATCAGCATGAACGATGTAACCATGAACTGTGTCTATTGATGGAAATCCTCCCCTGAGTGAATCTACCAGGACTCCTCATGTGGAAGCATGTCTAAATAATATCACATAAGGTTCCCAAAACAAATCCTGGTATCTCGCACACAAGATCACCTCTACTAAAGGGTAGAAAACATATTGAGACTAGCCAACTTCACAGTTGAAGAAAGAAAATATGATCTGAATTTCTCCTAGAATGTTTCCCATGAGACTGCCAACTCCTCACAATCCCGAGGTACAATTACCACCACTTCCTCACTAATCCATGCAACATCATCACAACCGAAGACACCAAGTGATCATTTCAAGTAGGGATATAGCTAAATTCTATCTCAACCTCCACTAACCATTCTTATATGACTGCATCTGAAATGTATACCTCATACTTCTATAGACAATGGCCCTGGAATTCTTGGATTGTATTCTTCCAAGTGTTATCATCTTCAACCTCTCCTATATGGTGGTCTACTAGTTAATCCTGGTGGACATCTTCTATTAAAACCTAAGGAGGATGTTTTCTTGGATCCATACGTGCAGATGAAAAAATATTTAAACCTTATAAACATGAAACATGGATGAATTCAACATTAATTACTATTTTTATATATTTATTTTAGGTTATCCTATTCCAAATTATACCCATTCAAAAATAGTAGAAAATAATGATGATGCACGATCCTTTCCTAGGAATCTACCCTAAAACTAGCATCACTTCATTTATTATCCACTATAAACTAAATGGTCCATGTTTCAGATCAGAATGGGCCCCAAATACAGGGGTCTCATCTAGTCTCTAATGTTTATAGCACTTTATAAACTTATCTAACACTATATCCCTTCCAAACCAGGAAACACCACTTGTGTTTGTCCCTAAACTCCAACATATCTCTCAACCATATATATGATACCACTATGTCACAACCCCCTACCAACAATGATTTCCCCAACTGGGCCGGGAATGTGATAAGAGAGATAATTACCCCCCGAGACCCACCTTTAGTTTGCCCCGGGATGGCAACTAACACCGAGGGTATATAAATATAATGACCCATACTTTACATACATTGTTATTACTTCAGAGTTGAAGCATACTTTTTACAACATATAACAAAACCACGAAAGGACCGTATGGGTATAGTGTCTTTAGAAACATGGAAATATAAACAATTGGTTCATAAAATCAACTACATTGTCTCCCGTTTATTTCATCATATCTAGAGTCCATTTTTGGAATATCCTACTTAATTTAATTCTTCCTGACCTGGGGAAAAGAAAACATACAAAAGGGTGATCTTAAATGCTGAGTAAGGGTATACAAAAGAAATATCAGTCATATCATATTCATAAGAACATAACATTTTGAAAATCATAACCTTCAAAAGAGGTCAGAATATAATGTCATGGATAGTAATGAAAAGTAATACCAAATAATAATAACATAAAACATGAAACTTTGTGTCATACACACATAATCATAGAAAATCATTTCATATTAGTCAAGGCTCATTTCCAAGACCATCATAGAGGACAAAGTCCATTACTGAACCGAGTTCACTCCTCGTTCCAGTCCTGTATCACTGAACCGGTTTGACTTTTCGTTCCAGCCATGTTTATCTCATGAGATATAAATATTTACCCAATGCTTTGGAGGGAGATATAGTTCCCACCCATCTCATAATGAAACCATTCTTATGTGGGCCACAAAATCTTAAATCATACATCATAGCATAACCCATGTAATAAAAATGGGATTCTTAAACATCATGCCATCATAACATAACCCATATAAGATAAAAGGACATCATAAAATTAATTCCATCATAAAACAATCAAATCAATGTAAAAATAGGGATAGAAACAGAACCCTATTTTATCTTAGATGGAAAATAATTTTGATAAAACACATGAACTCAATTCTTGATGAAAATATCCCTTCTACTTCAAAAACATTTTTCCTTTCTTAATATGTCATATAATTTTAAACTAAAAGAAGTTGATTGAAAATAAACATGAAAACTTGTAAAGAAAGCTTTTTCGAAATAATGTTCCAAAAATCCATTCATGCCGTATATGTTAAAAAAACATTCTTCTCGTACTTTGGCCGGAAAAGTCAAAAAGTATCTCGTACGAAAAACGAAAAAAGATTCCTTTCATATCTTTTACTAAAAACTCACCGAAGGGTAAAATTGGATTTAAAAAATTTTAGGAGGATGTAAATAATATTACATATTGAGGAAACATGGATCTGGTTGATAAAATACACCCCAGTAAATACCAAAGTAAAAACAGTCTCGGATAAAAATGAGATTGTGAGATTTTACCTTACCTTAGGTCTGATATGCTTCGTATGAATCTGAACCACCTGTAATTTGGTTTAAATAATGTTGATTGACTTATTACAGAATCATATTCATTTTTTTGATATCATATATGGTTATATTTGTATCTTCTTAGTAGTAATATTTCATTGCTAATTGTTATTCGGGTGTTTATTGCTTTATGTTCTTATGCATATTTTGTCGAATAAATTATTATTCCTCTTTATAGGATATAGATACATCATTTAGAGAATGATATTATTGTAATATATATCGTATTAATTCATTCATTTCATTTATATAATCATTATTCAATGATGATCATATAGAACGAGTCGCATCACATCGTGGAGACGGTAGGCCGAACGTACGCACGAGAGATGATACCGTTCCCATGATCGTGGAATTGTGTTGAAGTCTATGTATAATATTTCAGAATCAATACCACTTTAAAATAATCATATATAGTAATTTATTTACACCATTATACCCATCCATGTATGGTGGTGGTGGAAAACATATTACACCACGGCGTGGAGACGGTATTCCGTACCTACGCACGCGTGGTGATTTTGTTTATCGGAGGATGTATAAAAGGTGAAATAGGGTTGTTTCATATTTATAATAACATATCAGTATATGAGGGATACTGATGTTATTACATCATAATGAAACAACTAAATAAGAGGGAGTAGAAGAAGAATGGAACTTGAAGAAAATAGTAGAAGGTATTACCTCTTCTTCGAAGTGCCTCCTTTAAACATTCTCTTTGGGCACTAGAGTTGGTTATTTGAGAAGACCAGTACCACTACTAGGTTTCTAAGTAAGTGGGGAAGTAAAATGGGTAGGGGTTGACCAATCCTGAAGTCTCAATGTGGTGTGAGGAGGAGAGGGAGGAGGTTCCTTTTTATAAGGGAGGAGAGGGGCACCTTTGGAAAGTGTGAAAATATTATTTTATTATAAACTTATCTTCAGTTTCAAAATGTCAAAAAATCATTAAAGATGAAGATAATATGACTCATGCTAGAAAAAAAATCATCCAATCAGAAATGGACATGTTTTTGAAAATATTTTAATCATTATAATCTTATTTATTTAAATAATTTATTAATGAGGAAAATACTTCATCATTATTGTGTCATAAATAATTTAATTTATTTGATGTCTAATGATTATAAAAAAATACCAAAATGTAGGAAATATTTTTAGATTTCCAATTAATATTTATGTTCAAAAAGATAATTTATATAGCCCCTTATAAAAATTAATTACTAAATAATTTTTGTTAATGCCAATTTTGTCTTTACATTAAATTAATTAATCTAATGTGTCATTGTCTTTCATAAGTGGCTCCATGGTGTCCCAAAATCAACCCAAGGATGCCCATGGTCGGCCATTACTCATCCAATAAGGTTTGGACAAGTGTTATGTTAATTTTAAATTATTATAATTTTCTTGTAACCTTGAATTACCCTAATTACTTTTAACCGTGGTAAATAAAAGTAAAAAGTTGCTATTCACCAAAAATTATTTTTATCTAATTGAACCACATTTTACACCTTGATATTTACCACGTCTCTTGGATTTTTGAAATTAAACTCACAGAAGCGGTAAAATTATGTTTTATGAACAATTACAAAACCTCCTAGGAGGTGGGTAAAAGACAGTGAAAAGTTCAATATAATTTTTTATAAATTTAAAATTATTATATAATGATTCTGATGAATTTCATTGAACTTATATAAGTATTATGTATCTATTTTGACCTAAAATAAATTTAAATTAAATAAATTATTATTTAAATAAAAAGTCGGTGTTAACCAAAAACTTAGTGTTTTCACTATTCATCAAAAATTGATGTTTTTCAGAAAAATACCAAAAATTCAGCCTAAGCTATATTTGATATTCTGAATTCAAAAATGATGTCTATTTTTTTCAAATTCAAAAGATTGAATTGGCATTAATTAATTTAAAATGTAATTCCCGTTATCAAAACAAATAGCGTGTTATTAAGAAACAATAACTATCAAAAGATCATCACTTGTTTATGTCCAATTTGTAAGTGAAATTAATTTGAATGAACAAAATTTGATTAAATAGTAAAAATATATTCTAATTACCCTTTAAAACCAATTAAAAAGATAATATAACCATATAAATTATTGCGATGAAAAAAGATGTTTTTAATTAAAATATAGCGTGTTTTTACTATTCATCAAAATATGTAAGTTAACAGAATAATATGAAAAATTTATCCAAAGTAAATTTTTATATCCTGATTCCAAAGAAGAATTTTATTTTGTAAATTGAACTTATAAACATGTCAAAAATTAAATTTAAAATGTGTGTTCCATCAAAAGGTGGTAAAACTACAATTTTTGAAAAGTACTTCTTTTATCCGAAAAACTTATTTTGTTTTCATACCTCATTCTAGAAAATGTGTAAGATGATTTATAATGTTATAAAATTTTAAATTCAGTTAATATTATTTATAACAGCTAGTTCATAATATTATAATAATATATCATTGTTTAGTAAAACTCAGTATTGCGTACTACACACGCTATCGAGGAAGGTCGTGATTGCGTGTAACGCAAGCCAAGCTAGTGTTTTGTGTAGTGAAATATTTCTTTGCATATAAAATAATATAAAAAAATATACTTCTCATAAAATATTAGGGTGTTACATTCTACCCCCCTTAAAATGAATTTTTCCCTCAAAATTTGTCACTTCGTAACAAACAGATGAAAATACCTCTCCCTCATCATATCCTCAAGCTCCCATGTAGCTTCTTCTAATTGGTGGTTCCTCCATAAAACTTTCACAAAGCGAGTGGTCTTGTTCCGTAGAACTTTTTTTCTATGATCCAGATTCTCTATCGGTTGTTCTTCATAATAAAGATCTTGCTCCAGCGGTACAACTTCTGAGCTTAGTACATGTGAATGATTAGGTATGTACTTTCTCAAGAGAGATATATAGAACACATTAGGAACTTTCGAAAGATTTGGTGGAAGTGCCAATCGATAAGCTACCTTCCCAACATGATCCGGTATTTCGAAATGACCGATATACCTAGGGCTCAGCTTTCCCTTCTTCCAAAATCTCATTATTCTCTTCTAAGGAGATATTCGTAAGAACACTTTATCACCCACTTCAAACTCTAGATCTTTTCTTCAATTGTCGGGATAATTTTTTTTTTCGACTCTGAGCTTCTCTTATGTGTTGTTGAATAGATCGTACTTTTCCTTCCATCTCATCATCAAGATCAGGTCCTAATAGCTTTCATTCCCCAACATCATCCTAGCAAGTTAGAGTTATGCTTTTATTTCCATAGAGAGCTTCATAAGGAGCCATCTGAATACTGGAGTGAAAGTTATTATTATAGGAAAATTCCACCAAAGGTAGTTGTTGATCCTAACCACCTTTAAAATCCATATAGAATGATCTTAACATGTCTTCTAGAGTTTGAATTGTCCTCTCAGACTGACTGTCTGTTTGAGGATGATAATCTGTGCTAAAACTCAATATTGTATCTAGATTATGCTGAAGACATCGCCAGAACTTCGAGGTAAACCTCAGATCCCGATCAGATATAATGGAAAGTGGTACTCCATGTAATCTTACCACTTCATTTACATATATCCTGGAAATCTGATTTAGAGATAAATCTTCACTAATAGCAATGAAGTGTTCCAACTTCGTAAGACGGTCAACTATAACCCAGATAGCATTATTGGTTTTGGATGTTTTAGGAAGATCAGTGACAAAGTCCATAGTGATGTTTTCCATTTCCATTCGGGTATGGGTAATGGTTGTAACATCCCCTTATATTTCTATCTCTCAGCTTTAACTTGTTGACAAACCAAGAATCAAGAGACATATTCAGCAACATCTCTTTTCATTCCATCCCACCAGAAGTACTCTTTCATGTCCCTATATATTTTCGTTCTTCCAGGATGAATAGAGAATGAAGAACTATGAGCTTCATCCAACAACTCCTTTTTTAATTCGGGGATTGGAGGAACACAAACCCGATTCTTGAACCTTATTATCCCATCACAATCAAGGTTGAATTCAGGAACATTTATCTCCTTCTATTGTAACTCTACATCTTCTTTTTGTGCCTCTTTAATCATCACATGTATATATGGTAGTACATTCATTTGAGAAAGCTAAGATTTTTCCCATTCCATTATAATTCCAAGATCCGTCCTTTGTAAATCCATAAATATCGGATCTTTTGTGATCCTATCATTGATAAGCTAGCATGGTCTTGTCGACTTAATGCGCCTGCCACCTTGTTTTCTTTCCTAGGGTGGTAATGAATTGAGCAGTTGTAATCCTTAATTAGCTCTAACCATCTTCTTTGGCGCATATTCATCTCCTTTTGTGTGAAAATATACTTTAAACTTTTGTGATCAGTATAAATATCACACATTTCACCTTAAAGCTAATGCCTCCAAATATATAATGCAAATATTACCGCAACTAACTCCAAATCATTAGTTGCTTAATTTTGCTGATGGATTTTCAACTATCGTGAGGCATTGGCTATCACCATATCGGTTTACATGAGAACACACCTGAATCCCATCTTGGATGCGTCACTGTAGATCACAAACATTTCTCCACTACAAGGTAGTGTGAGCACAAGTGCACTGGAAAACATTCTTTTCAATTCCTTGAAATTTTCTTCACACTCGTCTGTCCACACGAACTTAACTCCTTTTCGAGTCAACCTGGTGAGTGGATTAGATAATCGTGAAAAATCTTTCACAAAACGTTGATAATATCTAGCCAAACCATGAAAACTTCGGATCTCAGTTATTTTTGTTGGTCTCGACCATCTTTCGATAACCTATATTTTTGCTGGATCCATAAATATCCCCTCTTTTGAGATTATGTGACCAAAAAAGGAAAATTTTTTAAGCCAAAATTCACATTTGGTAAATTTGGCATAAGGCTTCTCCTTTCTCAGGGTCTTCAATACGATTATCAAGTGATCTTCATGTTATTCATTCCTCTTTGAATAGACAAGAATATCATCTATAAAAACTACCAATAACTGATCAAGATACTCCATAAAGACTTTATTCGTCAGATCCATCAAGATAGAAGGGGTATTAGTAAGACCAAATGGCATCACTATAAATTCATAGTGTCGATACCTTGTACAGAAATCCGTCTGTGGTATATCCTCCCTTTTGAACCTTTATTGATGATACCATGAATGAAGATCAATCTTGGAAAAGTATTGAGCTCTGTGTAATTGGTCAAATAAGTCATTAGTGCACGGGAGAGGATATTTGTTCTTGATCTTGATCTTGTTAAGTTCTCATTAATCAATGTCGAGTCTCATTGATCCATCTTTCTTCTTAACAAACAGAACAGGTTCTCCCCAAGGTGACGCACTAGGGCATATGAATCCTTTACCAAGATTTTCTTGGAGTAGCTTCTTCAATTCCTGCAACTCAATTGGGGCCATTCTATAAGGTGTCTTTGAAATAGGCAAAGAACCCAGTAAGAGTTCAATTGAAAACTCAACTTCACAATTTGGTGGAAGACCAAGAAATTCCTCCGAAAAGAAATCATCAATCTCCCGTATAATGGGAATATTCTTAATCGTGAGTTTCTCGCCAACCATTTGAGATAAATAACCATCATTTATTGGAATCAAGACCCATAAGATGGTAGAAATTTCCTCTGGAAGGTTATATTAATCCTTGCATCGATAGATGATCATAGATTGATATGGAATATTAAATATGATTTCCCTTCTTTAGAAATTGATATGAGCTCCATATAAATAAATTCAATCCATTCCAAGAATCACATCAAATTCTACTATAGGAAGGATCACAAGATTTGCAGGAATCACTTTCCCATAAACATCAATCGGAGAAGAATTTTATACTTTTGATGCGACTGTTGTTCCATTAAGAGTTGTCTTTGCTAACTTAACATCTAATTGTTGAGTTAGTACGGTGATACCCTTAGAAAACTCTTCATAAATAAAAGATTGGGTGGATCTAGAATCAAGTAAAACATTTAATACTTTAGAGTGGATGGTACGTGTACCTTTCACCACTTCATTATCGTACTCCACAATGCCGATAGTAATTGCATGTGACTTTCCTTTTTCTTTGGACTTAAGAGTTTGTGGATGTTGATCATCATAAACATCCTATAGATTTGGGAATTGATTGGCATAACTCCCCCATCTCTTTGCACTTGAAACATTGAAGTGTAGGAGGTGCATTCTGTGTATCCCTTTCTTTGTCCGCATCATTAGACATCTTCTTCCCATTATTTAGACACTCAACTGCCCTATGACCTTCTTTTCCACACTTAAAACATTTTCTTGCCCTTTTAAAACAATTCCCTGCATGTTTCTTTCCACAATTTGAGCATAAAGTAAATCTAATCTTCTTTTTAGTGTGTTCTTTATATGTTCCTTTGAATTCCATTTTCCTCTTCTTATCAAACCCATATGACTGATGGGTTATTACAATCTCCATCTCAACCTTGAGAGTACTTCGAACTATTTCCTCATAGCTATTGAAGTCCCCTATGGCTAACGCCCTTCAAAGGCTTGGTTTTGAGCCACCAAAGAATCGACCGATTTTACTCTCAGGTTGGATAATAATTCCGGAAGATTACCTCGAAAGTCTTGTAAAATTAGCTTCGTAGGTACCAACTGATTCATCATCCTTTTGCATCAGTTAATGAAACCCTTCTCCATCTTTGTTTGAATAATACAAGGGAAGTAGTTATTGAAAAATACGTTCTTGAACTCATCCCATTCCATGGACTCAATTTCATCTCTTTGCCTCGTATTCTTGATAAGATTCCACCATTGATCAGCATCACCCTCCAAACGATACACTGCTAAGATGAAATTGTCATGTTCAGAAAATTGTAGAATTGAAAATATATTTTTAGTGGTACTAATCCATTTTTCAAATACTAATGGATCAGAAGACCCGCTAAATGAAGGTGGACGCTGCCTCATGAAGGATTCAACAGAATGTTGCTCTTTCCTTTGCTCATTTGGAAGTCTTGCATGGTTCATAGCTTGAGAAAGTTGTGTGAGCATGGATACAAGATTTTACATTCCACCCCCCATAACATTTGGTTTCTCAGGGGGACAATCGTTACATTTCCCAACGCATTCAGCATTAACACGGTTCCTTCGGGTTCCAGCCATTGATTAAAACAAACAAGCATAGTGTGAGCAACACTAATCATAATAGGAAAACCAGATAATCGAGAATAAAATTTCACACTTAAGGTATTATCATAGGTTGTTCATGGCCATTTCTAAAACACTAAGATTGTGTTCTATGCTTAGACTTATCCTTAGGGTTCTTACTAAGGATTTCACATCATAGTTTCCAAAGGTTGACTATAACTTTCCTCTGATACCAACTATAACGACCCATACTTTACATACATTGTTATTACATCAGAGTTGAAGCATACTTATTACAACTTCTAACAAAACAATGAAAGGACCGTATAGGTATAGTGTATTTAGAAACTGGGAAACATAAATAAATGGTTCATAAAATCAACTACATTGTCTCCCATTTATTTGATCATATCTAGAGTCCCTTTTTGGCATATCCTACTTAATATCCTTCTTCCTGACCTGGGGAAAAGAAAAAATACAATAGGGTGAGCTCAATTTCTCAATAAGGGTAAACAAAAGAAATATCAGTCATATCATATTCATAAGAACATAACATTTTGAAAATATTAACCTGTAAAATAGGTCATAAAATCATGTCATGGGATAAATCATAGTAATGAAAAGTAATCCCAAATAATCATAACATAAAACATGAAACTTTGGGTCATACACACATAATCATAGAAAATCATTTCATATTAGTCAAGGCTCATTTCCAAGACCATCATAGAGGACAAAGTCCATTACTGAACCGAGTTCACTCCTCATTCGAGTCCTATATCACTGAACCAGTTTAACTTGTTGTTCCATACATGTCTATCTCATGAGATAAAAAACTTTACCCAATTAATTGGAGGGAGATATAGGTCCCACCAATCTCATAATGAAACCATTCTTATGTGTGCCACAAAATCATAAATCATAAATCATAGCATAACCCATGTAATAAAAATGGGATTCTTAAACATCATGCCAACATAACGTAACCCATATAAGATAAAAGGACAACATGAAATTAATTCCATCATAAAACAATCAAATCAATGTAAAAATAGGGATAGAAGCAAAACCCTATTTTATCTTAGATGTAAAATAATTTTGATAAAACACTTGAACTCCATTCTTGAGGAAAATATCCTTTCTACATTAAAAACATTTTTCCTTTCTTATCATGTCATACAATTTTATACTCAAAGAAGTTGATTAAAAATAAACTTGAAAACTTGTAAAGGAATATTAATGTAAATATTTTTCTAAAAATACATTCATGACGTATAAGTTAAAAAATCATTCTTCTTGTACTTTGGATAGAAAAATCAAAAAGTACCTCGTACGAAAAACGACAAAAGATTTCTTTCATATCTTTTAATAAAAACTCACCAAAGGGTAAAATTGGATTTAAACAATTGTAGGAGGATTGAAATAACATTAAATATTGAGGAAACATGGATGTGGATGATAAAATACACCCCATTAAAAACCAAAGTACAAACAATCCCGGATAAAAATGAGATTGTGAGATTTTCCCTTACCATAGGTCTGATATGCTTCGTATGAATCCGAACCTCCTGTAATATGGATTAAATAATGTTAATTGACTTATTAAAGAATCATATTCATTGTTATGATATCATATATGGTCATATTTGTATCTTCTTAGTAGTAATATTTCATTGCTACTTGTTATTCGGGTGTTTATTGCTTTGTGATCTTATGCGTGTTTTATCGAATAAATTTTTATTCCTATTTATAGGATATAGATAAATCATTTACAAAATGTTATTAGTGTAATATATTTCATATTCATTCATTCATTTAATTTATATAATCATTATTCAATGTTGATCATATAGAACGAGTCACATCACATCGTGGAGATGGTAGGTCGTACATATGCACGAGCGATGATATCATTCCCATGATCGTGGAATTGTATTGAAGTGTATGTATAATATTTCAGAATCAATAACACTTTAAAATAATAATATATAGTTATTTATTTACACCATTATACCCATCCATTTATGGTGGTGGTGGAAAACATATTATACCACAACGTGGAGACTGTATTCCGTACGTACGCACGCACGGTGATTTTGTTTACCATAGGATGGTTAAGAGGTGAAATATGGGTTTTTCATATTTATAATAACATATCAGTATATGAGGGATACTGATGTTATTACCTTATAATGAAACAACTAAAGAATATAGAGTAGAAGAAGAATGGAACATGAAGAAAATGGTAGAAGGTATTACCTCTTCTTTGAAGTGCCTCCTTTAAACTTTCTATTAGGGAACTAGATTTGGTCTTTTGAGAATACCAGTACCTCTAGTAGGTTTCTAAGGAAGTGGGGAATTAAAATGGGTAGAGGTTTCCCGAGCTTGAAGGCTCAAAGCGGTGTGAGGAGGAGAGGGAGCAGGTTCCCTTTTATAAGGGAGGAGAGGGGATCCTTTGGAATGTGTGAAAATATTATTTTATTATAAAGTTATTTTCGGTTTCAAAAGGTCTCAAAATCATTAAAGATGAATATAAGGTGACTAATGGTCTAAATAAAATCATCCAATCAGAATTGGACATGTTTTGGAAAATATTTTAATCATTATAATCTTATTTATTTAAATCATTTATTAATGAGGGAAATACTGCATCATTATTGTGTCATAAATAATTTAATTTATTTGATTTCTAAAAATTATAAAAAAAATACCAACATGTAGGAAATAATTTTAGCTTTCCAATTAATATTTATTGTCAAAAAGATAATTTATATAGCCCCTCATAAAAATTAATTACTAAAGAATATTTGTTAATGCCAATTTTGTCTTTACATTAGATTAATTAATCTAATGTGTCATTGTCTTTCACAAGTGGCTCCATGAGGTCCCAAAATCGACGCAAGGATGCCGATGGTCGGACATTAATCATCCAATAAGGTTTGGACAAGTGTTAAGGTAATTTAGAATTATTATAATTTTCTTTTAACCTTGATTTACTATATTTACTTTTAACTGTGGTAAATAAAAGTAAAAAGTTACTATTCACCAAAAATTATTTTTCCTAATTGAACCATATTTTACTATTTGATATTAACCGTGTCTCTCGGATTTTCGAAATTCATCTCACAGAAGCAGTAAAATTATGTTTTATGAACAATTGCAAAAGCTCCTAGTAAGTGGGTAAAAAACGGTGAAAAGTTCAATACAATTTTTTATAAATCTTAAATTATTATAAAAAGATTCCAATAAATTTCATTGAACTTATATAAGTATTTTGTATCTATTTTGACATAAAATAAATATGAATCAAAAAAATGATTATTTAAATAAAAAGTCAGTTTTAACAAAAAACTCAGTGTTTTCACTATTAATCAAATATTGAAGTTTTTTCAGAAAAATACCAAAAATTCAGCCTAAGCTATATATGATATTCCGAATTCAAAAATGATGTCTTATTTTTTTCCAAATTCAAAAAATTGAAGTGGAATTAATTAATTTTAAATGTAATTCCTGTTATCAAAACAAACAGCATCTTTTTAAGAAACAATAACTATCAAAAGATCATCACTTGTTTATGTCCAATTTCAAAGTGAAATTAATTCCAATAACCAACATTGGATTAAATGGTAAAATTATATTATAATTACACATTAAAACCAATTAAAAATATAATCTATCCATATAAATTATTGCGATGAAAAAAGTTGTTTTTAATTAAAATATAGCGTGTTTTTACTAATCATCAAAATATGAAATTTACCAGAATAATATGAAAAATTTATGCAAAGTAAATTTTTATATCCTATTTCCAAAGAAGAATTTTATTTTGTCAAATTGAACTTATAAACATGTGAAAAACTAGATTTAAAATTTGTGCGCCATCAAAAGGTGGTAAAACTGCATTTTTTGAAAAATACTTCTTTTATCCGAAAAACTGATTTTGTTTTCATACCTCATTCTAGAAAATGTTTAAGATGATTTATAATGTTATAAAATTTAAATTTATGTTAATACTGTTCATAACGGCTAGTTCATAATATTATAATAATATATCGTTGTTTAGTAAAACTCGGTATTGTGTACTACACACGCTATCGAGGAATGTCGCGATTGCGTGTAACGCAAGCCAAGCTAGTGTTGTGTGCAGTGAATCATTCCTTTGCGTCTAACATAATACATAAAAAAATATACTTCTCATTAAATATCAGGTTGTTACAATAAAACACAAATATGGGAGGCATTACCCTACAATATAAAATATGTGGAAGAGAGGGATAATACAGACACCAACCATCTTCTGCTAAGACTACAATATATATGAAAACCAAAATTAAACTTATGTAATTTCATGAAATACAACTATAACTGAAAGGGGAAAACAAAATGTACTAATGTAATATAAAATGGAAATGACCACAAATCCTGAATAACTCCTCCAAAATAAACATGATAGTAGCAACCAACATAGTCTCCAACCTGCTCCAAATTACCTGGAAAAAGTTTATATGACATTGGGTGAGTATAATGGTATACTTAGTAGGATCCTCCCGGGTGTCGCTCATGAAAAATAAGTAAATAAATAATGCTACAGAACAGTGAACAAAAAGTGAAACCACCATATCATCTAATCATGTATGATAAGTTCCCAACATATCCATGGCTACACTCACCATGTATTGCATAAGAGAGTATAAAATATAATAATGAATATAATGTGTACCCCGATACCACTTCCCCATTGGTTTGCCACTTTGCGACAACGTCACACATCTTGAGCATCTTTCTCCAAAAAGGCTTGATCGTAGACACCTGGTCGTAGCACCACAACATGAACATCATCCAACTCATCACTGCAACCCCACAACTGAAAGTAACCAGGTAGTTTTTGGGAGCCACCACAACACGCAAATTTTTTATCAAACATTTGGTATTATACCTCAATCCACTGTAACCCATATATTGAGTAAGGATACAAAATCTATCACCTCATATACACATTATACCTATATTAGCACATATGAAACTATATCTAGAATATTTTTCTATGAAATGAACACAGGCCATTGCATACCGCAACACCCACATATGGAAAAAACTTACCATCATGATAAGCATCACATGTCACTACCAAGACAAGAGAGTAAGGATAAAGGGGGTTTTCAACAATCCATCCTCCCAATGAGATATTGGGGAAAACACCCCTTGAGGGCTCAAAATCCCTTGGGTGTCTATCCCATAACATACAAGATGGAGTATCATATATAAATAAAAAAATACACGATATAATATATCTCACAACCATACTATGGCCATAACCTAGTCATAGACTCAACTATAACTAACGTCTCTCAGACTCCCAGCTACCACTACTCGGAGTAGATATCCTACAAGAACACATCCAATTACAGAGAATTATTAAACCATCTTATCCATGTTTAATAAGTTTCACTTTACATTAATTAATTATTTAACCATTAATTAACCATTATTATCTTCCACATTTAATTTCATTACAATTCCAACCAATATCCTTGGCCTCCATACATAACCAAAATGAATCTATGACTTCTCAAATGTATAACCTCAGTATTGCATCCCAAAAAGCTCTAACCAAAGGGGATAAGAATCATTTATTCATTTATATAAAAATATTAACATTTTCCCAAAATTAAATGTATTATAAGAAAACATTCAATGATACCAAACACAAGGGGATAGACATGGTCAGTAGATGAACTACACATCAGGTTATTTACACCTATAACAAGAGAATAGACCCATCTATAATCATGAAGATAAACACACACAAAAATTTCCATACATCGTGCCTCTTTGAATATTTAGAATGGATGGTAAGAAAGACCAGTCTCCTCATATATTATGGAGAGTAAATCAGATAATAAAATACAACATTCGATAATAATGCGCATTCTCATAAATGGGTAAGCCCAACTTCAACCTGTTTCAGCATCTTTGATGTCCTCCCTGACACACGCATGAATAAACTAATGCATCTCGTTACTCTCGGCATTAACTGCTACCCTAAAAAACAAGGCCTATAGGGCCTACATATCATGACAATCCTTAAGGATATTCCATACGTAGATAACACCACATGAAAATCTATAGGGAACAATCATATAAACATGTTTTTTGTCCCCAAAACAAGGTATTATATTTACCACACAACAGATTAATTATTCCATCCGTAAATAACTAGTTCATTATCCATATGTTCAATCAATGAGAAAGCTATGAATTGAGGAATCCTAGATATCACAAATTAATTAAATAATAATTTATAATGCCTTTAATCCCTTATCAATAGGCATCAATGTGATTTTTTAACCAACTTATACAAGAATAAATTCATCCATTTGATTATCATCAAATTACAACACGATAACCAGATTAATCAAACATGAACCTTTATCATTTATTCAATGAATTAATAATTAATTCCACCTTTATGTTCTTTACCAATTTCCATCTAGAAATACATGCTAAATAGAATGTCATAGATATCACACTATCTTGAAAACTAAGAGGAAAACTGTTATTAAGGTAGAAAGCAACAACATCACTACACAAAAGATAACAATTCGTCAATTTGGTTCATATATTTAATTATGTCAATTTCATTGGGATCCGAGGAGAGAAATTCAGATAACACTATAATTTCACATAAATAAGGAGAAGCATCGAATCCCCTACCTCAAAAGCTCTTCAACGTTTTTTGCTCATGAATGAACCATATAATAGATCGTGATCAACTCTCCCACAATGACTTCAACCACCTGAGGATTCCATCACACCCTCCCACCTACCATGAAATGAGAAATATCCATTAAAATCATGGAGATACAACTCCATCACATGGAAGGGAGAAATGGGGGGAAATAGATCGAGGAACCTAGAAAAAAATAGAACATAGCATATATCAATGAAGGATTGACACATTATGCTTTCACCAAACTAGGGGTTCACATGGAGCATAAAAACCCCAAGGAGAACAGAATACATGGATTATAGTTTTATCACATGACTCCTATAGAAGGAATAACTCTATAAATCCCATACTAAGGAAATAAAACAAGGAAGAACAAGGGTTGAACTTTACAAAATGTAAATGTAACATCAGTTTTAATATGTTTTAGATTAACCATTAGAATAATATTTTTCAAATATTATACTATTTGACCGAGTAAGTTACTTAGACCCTTAAGAAAATTATGTTAATAGTTATAGGATTTTAATTGGCCTTAAATCCATTAAAACATTTCCTTTATAAAATTTTATGTAAAAGATAATGTAAAGGTGGTGAAACTTTATGAAATAGGAAACTATTGATGACTCTCCATTGGAAAAGTAACCATTAGGTGAGGTACCTTCAGTGAGTCATTATTTGTTGATTCACCATTAAGTGATTCTTTGTTAGGCGAGTCACTGTTGGACGAGTGACCGTTGGAAAAATCTAAATTCTAGAAAACTCTTAAAATGTGTCACTATAAACTCGAAGAACACCTCAAACTCCATATTTGAAAAAAATAATTGACTGGAGAGGTATGGGCCATTACAAATAATATTTTAAGACCATTATATTTTGTGATTTTTTTCAAATTAATTTATTATTTTTAAAATACTGCATTTTATTCAACAGTGAATAGAGTTTTTTATATATTAAATCACTATTTCAAACATTCATTTCACACAAAAATGACTAGTTTTATCTTACACACAACAAAAAAATTAGTTATGTTACATGTAACACTGATTTGTTGTATGTTATGTGCAATACAAACTCAACTTACATTACCTGCGCCACTGAATTTATATGAAACACCATTTTATTGTTCTAATTTTAATAACCTAGTAGTCAAAATTAGTAATATGGATAGCAATAAATTCTTATAAAATATTTTTTATTATTGTTTTATATAAAAAACATATTGATTATTAAATATTTAATCTTTGGAAAAGTCCTTATATGTTAAAAATACTATTTTCTCAAATGAATTAATTTTCATGTCATTCTATGAAAAATAATAAAATTAAATTTGGGACACATTTAAAAAATGAATTTTATAAAATAAAATTCATTTTATAATTTATAATTTCAAAATTATATTAGGGTGAATATATGGTATTTTAATGATAAATTATTTTTGTATGAATAGTGAGAAATACTGAATTTTATTTCAAAACTGATATTTCTTCTAATTTAATTGTAAGGTAACCATATATTTTAATTGGTATTAAAATTTTATTAGATCTTATTTTTGTAATTCATTCCAATTTAGGTCATTATAATCATTTTCAATTTGTAATTGGGTAACAAACAAAGCAAACATAAGGATGTTTTTACTTTAAAAACATGTAGTGTGGTCTCATCAGTATGATTAAGTTTAAATTAATTTCTCGAATATCATTTACAAGAATTTGATAAAATGGGTTCAATAATTGGAATAATAATAATTTATAACATATAATAATTTCAACTTAGTTTTTGACCAAAAATATTAGTGAATTTGAATAAAATTAATTTCAACAATTAATGTAAAATTACACTTAATATGGGACTAAACATTAATCATATGGGCCACAATAACCTAGAAAATTTACAAGAGATATTTTAGGGTTATATTTATACCCTATAATCCATTTTATATATTTTTTCAATTTATTGGACCCACATGAGATGGGTAAAACATGGTTTTTATTCATTTTCCCCAAATTTGCAAGAGTGCCACTCCTCATCAACTATAAAAATGATTTCTCACATCCCACATTATAAAACCTCTCAAGACACATTATAATGACCATGATCTACCCAAATTTCTACTCCAAGTCTCTCCCCTCATTTAGAATCCTTTCCGTGGGAATAAATCAATTCAAGGAATCCCTTAGGTGCAATCTATATGGAGTTACCCAAATAAGAGGAAATATTCTTCTCAAGTTCATTGATTTTATTTCAATTATCCACCCCTTAAACACTTAATATTATATTATTGTACAATAAAAAATCATATATATTTAAGTATGTTTTAAGCTATTTTATAACCTAAATTTTTGCACACTTCCATATAATGGGTAACACACATACTATTTAGGAGTACAACGAACTACCACCAAACCAAATATTGATTGTTCAATTTATCCATTACAACTTGATGGAAAAACTATTTAAATGTGTTATATATTATATTTATTATTTATATAATCTTATTTAATAATTTTAAATCACATATCTTTATACGTTCTATATGGTGTAAATATGATAATTTTGTTTGAGGAAGTGCGTAAAACTGACCACTCAAAGCGATGTGATTTGTTCACAGACTATGTGAAATTTAGTAATGATGAATTTTGTGAAATTATATATGAAATATATGAAATAATAATTATAATTTAATTATAATATATATATATATATTCATATATGTCATTTTATTTATTTATTTCAATATGATAATAAAAATGAAAATAATGTCTATTCGTACGTATGGCTTACCATATACAAGAATGATGTATTACATTTCATAAAATCCATAATATAAATTATTATATTAAAAATATACTGAATATAAATGAAATTTTATCTTGGTTTACAATATTTAAGGCATTATATAAGTACAAGAACCAAATATATAAAAAATAAAGACACATGCAATGAACAAAGAGAATATTACCTGATGTGAAATCTTAGTATATGATTGTTAACATGAGGATAATATAAAGTCATAATATAACCATATATGGTATTAGATATAATAATATTATTCTTTAGAATATAAATAATAAATTATGTTTATTATACCATAATATTGTACAAGTACGAAAATATTCAGACAGAATGACAGTTGATTTCAACTCACTTTTTATTTCCATGAGATACATGCTTTCTTCACCCCCAATTCCTTTTGTTTGGTGTCTATACTAACCATGTATGTATAAAAATACTATTATACCTAAATTTAATGGTATTTAAATATCCATTCTATTATCATTATTTTCTTTGGGTTAATGTTTCAAAAGCTACTAAATTAGTAATACATTTTTCTCTGAATTTTCCTTCTTTGAGGGACATGTTTTATTATAAACTTGTATTATATTTTCAAGGTGTATATAAATTTATTTGAAATGTTATATATTGAATATTATTTATTTAATTAAATATTAATATTTATGTAATTTTATTTTATTACCTGGAGAGTATGATCCCAAGTTACCATGCGGTAAGAGTTTATTGAAACAATCTCTTTGATTATTGAAATTGTTTATTATTATGCCTCCTTTATTGAAATATTATGATCAATACCTCAATAACACATGTGAGTTAAATTTTCATATTTGTATTCAAGTTATGTACATTTATTAGTACCATTTTTGTGGTCTTTAGTACTTATAATAAATATAATATGTTTTTAATAAAAATAATTTTGTATTTCCCTCTTCGGTCGAAATCTATTTTATTCAAAAAAAACAAGTTTTAAAAAGAATTTATAAAAAGTGTTTAAAATGTTTTTTGAAATCATTTTCCAAGGGAAAAACTATTTTAAATTATTTTATGGTTTTAAAATATTAATTTATAAATTTTCAAATAAAGTTTTAAATAAAATGGTTTTTATAAATGTTTTATGTTATCAAATTTATTTTAAAATTATTTTTTCTTTATTATTAGTTATCCATGTATTTTCATAGAAAATGGTTTTGAAAATGGTTTCACATTTATTTCATAAGTTTCCATGTAATTGGTATTAAAATTATTTCTTTATTTTTTTATAATTTTTAGTGTATTGTTAAGGAAATAGTTTGCAAAATGTTTTCAAGGTTCTCTTATAAGCTTTCAAGGAATTTTGTTTTCAAAAGGTTTAATGTTATTTAAAAATAACATTTCATTAATATTGGATATTTTCGTCAAGAAATGTTTTCAAAACATCTTTCCAAGTTATGTTTCATCAAGTATGACTTTTTTTATGTTTCCCATTACCTTATTAGAAATGATCCAAAGGTTCCATTCATATTTATTAATGGTATTCGTATTGATAAAATGATTCTTATAACACATATTTCTCTTCCGTGAATTAAATTATATTGAAACACGCTTCCTTTCATGGGTAAATATTTTACGAAATGATTATGTAACCTGTGTCTTTTCATACATTATGACATGATTACATGTTTATGAAACCCATTAAATTTCATGGTTTTTTATACGATTATTTATGATTTTGTGGAACATGTTTGTGTGATTACATTATAAGATTAGGGGACCTATATCGCCCTAAAATTCATTGAGTAAATATTTATATCTCATGATATATACTTCTTTGGAATGAAAAATGAACATATTTTAGTATTAAATGGATGAAATGTTAAATGAACACATTTTAATATTATAGGGATGAAATGTTGAGTGAAATATATTAAGTAATACATGGATGAAACAAGGTGTGAAACTAGTTCAATAAAAGTAATTTTCAACAAATATGGCCTTGAAAATAATCCCTTAACAACTGTGTAAATAATTATATATGCTTATGTGGCTTCCACATTTCTATTATTATTCTTATGTTATGATTTTATGGATTATGATCATTATATACTTACGATTCATCTCTTATGAACATTCAATATTTATTCCATGAATCTATTTATAATGTTTGATTTTCATGATGAAATCTTCTAATGATAACATCTAATTTTGATACCCCTATGATGGTGTATGTTCATTCATGTTTGCCTTGTTTTCCCTTACTGAGAATCTGAGGTCACCCCTTTTTATGTCTCTTTACATATAATATGATTATATGTATTAAGTATTAAATGTCTAAGAAGGGTTCTATCCATGAAGAACATACTGGGATATAATTTATCTCACATACATACATTGGTTTCTGGTTTGATGTTTCCAAATGAGTTGGACTAACACATTCAACAGTTATCTATTAGTATAATGTTTAATATATTGAGAAATAATTATGTAATTTTAATGTATGAAATGTGAGGGTTACTATAGTTAGTTTCGTAGAAATGGTTTAGTCAATCATTGGGATCTAGGATGAGAAAACATTAGTTCTAACCCAAAGGAATTGTATAATGATAAGTCTAAGGATTAAAAAAGTATAGGAAAATTTCATGGAATTTTGGAAAAGGATATAATGAGTGGTTTTCTAGATATAATTCCATGTCTAGATAATACAAGAGGATGTGGATCTAGAACCTAAGTACATAGGAGTATAAATTCATACATTATTTTCCCACCATCATTTTTGTGTATTTTTTAATCCATTATTCATCATCTATCAAATTAAATTTGTTAATTTCATATTTTTTGAGTTATGATAAATATTAAATTTAGTTTGGCCTTTTTGTGGTGTTCTTGAGTCACTAGATTCAAAGGACACTGACCATTTATTCATAGTCATGAATTGATTTATTTATGTACCCTAATTGTATGTATATTCACCCATGATAGTGAATATATATATATATATATATATATATATATTGGTCTAGGTGTTCTTATGTATATATATGAAAAATGCATACGGGTGTAAGTGTAAACATGAATATGCATATTAAATCATATATGTAATGAAAACCTCATACATATTCATGGACTTGTGAATATGCACATATGTGATATGTTTCATTATGAATATGGTAAGGTGCATATTCTTGGAGGTGGAAAAGTGTTTCTTTGAGTGGTCTCCATGGTAAACGTCAAGTGCCAATGTGTTCAACTTTGACTTCCTCATCTTGAGGTAGGTTCTGTTTCCAATTACACTTAAAATATAAGAATACATTAATATATCACTTTTAAAATCTACTATTATTATTAATTTGTTACATATTTGTTTTATAAAAAATGATTCTTTGATGAATTGAATCATACCTAGGGATGGATTCTTAAATACCTTAAATGAATGGTTTGAGAAACAATGTCATTATATTATAACAAAAACCCTCAGATGGGGTGCACTATCTTCTTAATAAAAATTATTGACTTGTTGTTTAATACATGTTTGGACATATTTCATTGGTATTCTTTATTCGGAGATTTTATTTTTAAAATATGGAATGTTTAGTATGAAACTTATTTTGATGTTCTAAATTGTGTTTACTTCCTTCTTTTTAAATATTTAAGAAACAAAGTCACCCCTTCTAACTGATTGACATAACATTTGATTTTAATTTCCCATGTAGAAAATTCCCCATTTTTAATAAAACATACTAATTTTTTTCATTGATCGTATAAACTGGTTTGTCTTGTTTTAGTATTTTAAATGGAATGTATTAGTGGTTTAGTATGTTAATGATTTTATTTCCTTCGATAAAGTAATTTAATGGTTCATTTGAAATTGAATTTACTAGGCAAGTACAACCATTCCTCTTTCAATAATTAAAGGAAAACGGATTATATTAATTATTATAAATTAGATGTCATTAATTATAATGGTTTATTGAAATGAAAATAATTAGAGGTGTATCCTCATGTAGTGTATTATAAATTTGATGATTCTTTTATATGGGCTTGATAAATGGAATGCATCAGTGGCATTTCCTCATGTATTTTTTGGATAAATATTATTATTCACTTTTATAGAGGTTGTGATATGATTTAAAGGGGTGTTGATCCAGGAGGGAAATACCACTCCCTTTCATCGGTTGTTGCGCATATCAACTTGAACTAGTGATAATTCAAACAATCATTCCTCAGAGCTATTGTTTAGAATGGCTAAAAATTCTAATGGGGTTGATCTGGATAACTCCCATATTCATAACTAGGCCGGATAGATTGATTTATCATGTGGTGTTTTGATCAGGGAAAGTCCCCAAAATTCTATTATGATTAATGATGAACTTTTTCATTCTAAACACAAGATACATTCAAGGAATTATTGATGGTTCTATTTGGAATGTGAAAGTCTTATAATTCAGGAATCATAGACGTAAGTTTCCCAGAGTGTCTTGACTCATTATCCATCATTTTTAACGTGTACGGTGGGATGGAGACATTTTAATAACATTTTGAGGTTTTGGTGAGTGAGATTTTATGGTTGTTTATACCTTTACTAGAAGACATATGTAGAATGTTTCGGTTTAGTCTAGTATGATTCATCATTTTCATTCTAATAAGTTCCCTGTTATGATCACATATGTAATTAGGTTCAACTAGTTGAACTAAAAACATTAGTATCATTGTTAAAATTCGTAGAAAGTGGTTTATAATGAAACTACAATGATAGAAAGTGATGTGGTTCATAATTTTATGCTTCTTGATGTTAAAGCCTAAGGTGGGAAGAACATTTGGAGTAATGGTTAAAGAGATAATGACATGATCATGTCTCTAGAAAAATGGGCTCCAGTATGAATGGTCTCATTGCTTCATTTGTGAAATTGGAGTTGTCTATAATTTTTACTTCTTATGTTCTATTTTTTTAAATTAATTCTTAAAGGTGACCTGTGCATTTGGAAATGCAATGTATCCATTTGAATGAGTCTTAATGACCAATGTAGGTCATTTGACAATTATATTATTATCAAAGGATTCTTAGGGATGAGAAGTTATTTTTTGGAATGATTAAATGACATGTGTTTTGAACCAGGTTAAAATAAAAGTAAATTTATGTTTTGTTTTACTAGATGGGACATTTTATATCCCAGGATTCGAAATTAAATTATAATAGTTAGGACACATCAATGTGTTGTTTCTAGAGTTGTGTAAAAGATTGAGTTTTCCCCCGAGATCCTAATTGAGTTTCAGTAGCATCAAAATCTAAAATCTAAATTTTTGGGTGATCTAAACAGGGTGACCGGTTTTTCTAAAACCATATATCCCTCAGCAGCAAATAGTGCAGTTGTAGTAGAGGTGTTGAAATCCCCAGCACAGTTTGTGAATAGTTTCCCGAATGATGTGACTATCCCACAATGTTAGTGGAAATTGTATATTATTCTTTAACTATTAATTTCAGGGTGTGTGAATAGTTTGTCAAACTATGCAGGTAAATCCATGAGAGCTGGATTCCTAAGCTGAGGGTGCTACATAGTTGGTGCACAGTTTGACAAACCATACGACCCTAACTGTGCTGTATTGTTTAAAAAAATGAAATCAATTTATTAAAATTAAAATAAGGAATACTAAACCTATAAAACCCTTACCCATCCTTTTATTATGAGACGATCCCCCTTGTAACCTAGTCTTTACGAGACTCCCCTCCTCCTTCTCATATCCTAAAATAACATCACCCTATTTCCCCCAAGATTTCTCACTTGATCCTTCAACGGAAAGTATATGGATCCCTCATCTTCTCTTCTCTAATGGGTTTTCCACCCTCCTGTCACCCGACAGAGTTTGTATGAACCCTATGGTTTGGGTTAACCATGTTTTTTGCTTTTCTTATGTTGTTAGTGTGTTCATGTCATCTTCCAAAAATCCAGTGTGCATGTTTTATATCCTCCACCAAAGGTGAAATGATTCATATCATATATGAATTCCCATCATCAATTTTGGGTATTTTTTCATCACTTATTCCTTATTTCACATTTATAATTTGGTTATTTCATAGTTATTGAGTTCTGGTAATTTTCTTTAAGTGTGTTTCAACTTGTTGTTATTTTTTGAGTCCCCATAGTCAATGGTGAATTACAACATATGTTTATGTTGAAATATATATATGTATCTATGTATGTTCTTTCATTATATTTATATTCTCCAATGTAAGTGAATATATATATATATATATCTTGGGATTGGTGTTCTTTTATATATATGTGAAAAATGTGTACAAGTGTAAGTATAAATGGGTATATGCATATATATATATAAGGATCCCCATGTACATATTCATGGCCACATGATTATATACAAAGGGGATAGGTATCATTTTGTATATATGAAGTTGAATACTATTATTTGTAGGGAATATCTGTTTCAAGTGGTCTCGAATGAAAATTCCTAGTGTCAAAGTGTTCATATTTGTCTTCTTCATCTTGATGTAGGATCCCTTTCCATTACCCCTTAATATTTAAGAATTCATTAATAGCTAGCTTTTTGAACGTAACTTTTTTATTAATTAGTTACAAATGATATTTATAATAAATTTTTCCTTTCATGAATCGAAACATTCCTTTTGATGGATGCTTAAATTAGTTAAATGAATTGACTGAGAAACTTTATTGATTTTAAAATAAAACTCTTCAGGTGAGGTGCACTATATTTTAAAAAAGGTAATTATTTGATATTTAGTACATTATTAGACATATTTTTTTGGTTTTATTTATTCCTATATTTCATTATTGAAATTAGAAATGCTTAGTATGTTTCCACTTTTGATTTTCGAAGTGGAGTTTCCATCCTTCTATTTAAACATTTACCAAAACAAGGCATGCCTTATATATTCTTGGCCCAAATTTTGATAGGAATTTACCACGTAGGTAGTTTTCCATTTCTAATGACCCCTCCTAAGTGATCATTGATCATATTAGTTTGTATATATTGTTTTAGTATTTTAAATGGAAGGTATTAATCGTTTAACATGTTTATTATTTTCATGAATTCCAGGAATGAATTGAATTATTAATTTGAAATGGAATATAATAGGTTGGCACGACCATGACTCTTTTTATAATTAAATAAGAAAAATTACATGAATTATTATAATTTTCCCTTTGATTATAATGGGTTATTATAATGAAAAACAAGAGAGGCTTTGCCTCATGGCTTGTATTATAAATTGAATGGTGCCATTATATGGGATTGATAATAATAAGGAATCAAATGTATTATATCATTGATGTTTATGATAAATATGTTTATGTGTCTTTATAGAGGATATAATATGATTGAAAGGGGTGTTAATGTAGAAGCGAAATCACACAGCATTACATCCAGTGTGGAGCATGGAATCTCACAGAAGTGATACTATATATGGGATTTGATTTATGAACCACATTCTATAATAGAGTGTTTCCATGGAAGCTCACTAACCCTCCTGAGTTATTTAGTATGGAATCTGTCACTCTATTGAGATGTATAGAATGTACCCTATTGCATGATATTTTAGTCCCATTAGACTAGTTATGTATAATGTGTGTTACGTCGAGGTCCATCCATTACTTGTATTCTAGGTATATGGCTATTAGGCATCCCTCACAATCATTGCTCTTATAGGTTGATTAAATATGTATATAAACAATATATATTATCACTATTTATATATATAGTGACATGACCATACAATCTTTCCAATAATGAGCTGATGTTGGTATAGTAGGCTAAGTGTCTGATTAGAACCCAAGCCAGCCTGTGTTATTTTTTCGGAACGGTTTATTTTTTCTTATTATATACACACTAATTAATTTATATTGCACAAAATGGATTAGGATAGGCATCATGGTCGTAGACCTACTGATATTTATATCTCACAACTTTCTCAGGATTCTATTTCATTGTTCTACCTCAGTAGACATTGTGTTTACAGAACCAAGGTTGATTTCCTGTTCTCATTTGCGTGTACCCGAGAGTTTGGAGTATAGAACTGTGATGTTTCTCGAGATGCAACTAGATATATTTATTGTGTAGTTTTTACATTATTATACTGTATTAATTATTATAATTTTTATTTCTTATACTTGTAAGATCATATATCATACTTGAATTTTTTTATATTTGTGTTGAAAAATATTTATTTATTTATTATAATATAGTTGTTCCACTACATTTTCAATTATTTAATATTTCTCCCTCCATTATCTATTGTTTACAATTTTATATATCACTGTTCATAGAAAATAAGTGGGTATATTATCCCAACTACAACCTCCAAAGACCCACTCTGCTAGTAGGAAACATCCAGTATATGGGGAGATGTGCTTGTGGCCATGTGACCCACTAGTTTGGCTACCATCATAGTGGTAACTCCTACCATCTAGTTGGGAGTTATATTTTATATTGTGATGTGTCAGGTATTGGGCTTGGAATGTTCTAATGATGGATATGAAAGTCTTCCTGTACATGTCTTTTCAGTTGAGGCCCAATGAGTTGAATTACTTTATGCACTATCTTGAGCATGTTGTTGTTGTTAGTTCTTTATGTAGATAGAGACACTATATACTTGTATAGTGTTATGTGGTATTCATAGACCAAAATATCTTCAATTATATCATTATATAGTGGTATTGTATTCTCATAAAATTCATTTGGGTTGAGTACTTATAGCCGTTTGACAACGAGCTTGCCTACACATCTGGGAAAGCAAATATTGTAGCTAATGCTCTGAGGGGGAAGACTCAGACATAGAGAATTTTAAATCCAATGGGGAATGGTAGCATATGGGATTATTCTCTGAGATTCATGTTGATGTTCATGAGGACCATGTACATAATATACTCTCAACCCTAGCATTGTCTTATACTTTACTATAACATCTAATAGTGAGAAAACTATCTGACCTCAAAAGGCCTTTTATTAAAGGATAGTGTCTCAGATGATGATATGTATTAATGTTGGTTCAGGTGTGGGGATGATAACATTTTATTCCAAGGGAATGTTATGGCCCCATCAGACATTAGAGAGGTTTTAATGTGAGACTTTCATTCCCTAGCATGGACAGTTTACCCTTATCTCACCAAAAAGCATTGAGATCTACGATTCTAGTGTTGGTTCCCTATTAGTAAACAAGAAGTTTCCAGCTTCATCACTCAATGTTCAACCTATTAGTAGGTGAATTAAGAGAGTCAATGACTGATAGGTATCCTTTAGATGTTATCCATTATTGAGTGGAAATAGGTTTAATTTTCAATAAATTTCATGACGAGTCTACCCAGATCTCCTTTAGGAAATGATAGAGTGTGTGTTATAATGATCTTTGGATAATGGTTTCACACTTCATAACTATATAATAGGCCTAACTATTATATTATCTATGAAGGGTAAAAGATAGAGTGGTTGTACATATTCATGGATCTTCTTGTTCTATCATTTCTGATGGAGATTCTCATCTCTCCCATGGAATAATGGACCTAATGAGCATAAGATTCATGTGCTAGAGAAAATTACATATGCATGTTTTTATAACAGTGGGGGTCACTAGGAGAAACACATACCCCTAGAAGATTTTTCTTGTAATAACATCTTTCAAGATACCATCGAAATTGATCCATGCGAATCCTTATATGGTTGGCCTTTACGTTACACTCTGTGATGAATAGAGGTAGGGAAAGTGACAATGCTTGCACCAAATCTTATCCATGAGAATATAGAGATGGTATAATTGATCATAAAGAACATGTTGGTACCTCATTCTAGAAAATACTCATATTCCAATAGACATTGGCATCCTTTTGAGTTCAAGGTTAGAGATTGGGTTTCCTAGTGAGTCTTACACAAGTTTAAGAGTAGATGTATTTAGAAGAAGGGTAAGCTCTAATTGAGGTTCGTTGGAACCATTATGGTTTTGAACATTATCAGATCAGTGGCTTACCAATGGGAAAATCCTTAGATATACTGATAAATGCATGATGTATTTTATGTATCTCAGCATCACTATTACTATCTAGACTGAACCCATGTATTTCATCTTAATGAGGTCGAATTTGATTTGGATGCTTCCTTCATGGAGTATCTAGTTCATGTATTTTATTGGATAATGAAGAAACTATGAGGAAGGTCTATACCACATATATATATAATATGGTAGCATGAATGATTATAGGATGAGAACTAGGAATATTAATTTGATATGTGATCTCAACGGATATAACTCATTATACATGATAGCCCTTTACCCTTAAAAGTACAACTATAGAATGAGTTACTTGAAGGTGGGGAGGTTGAAATGATATTTCTTTTAAATGAAGGTATAGATCTTTAGTTTTTCAATTTGAATTATATAAATGTTCCAAATATTGATGTTTAATCTCGTCCCAATGTTTATAGGTGTGTTTGCATCTCCTTTAGAAACCATATCTTTAAAATGAGAAATCATATTGGGCTTCACATGCCTGGTTTTTTTGAGCTTCCAAATTATATTGATTCCTTAAAGTATAATTGACCATTTCTCCTTAATAAATTCCATTAATATTTTTGGTGGGTTAAATCTTATACATACCTTACATGGTCATGAAATTGGTTTGCCATGTAGAGTTTGACATTTTGGAAAAAAATTTCAAAATGGCCTGAACTCTTAAATAGATAAAAAATTTCGTTTTAAATGTAATTTCCACTGATACATGAGTATTACATGGGACCGAAGGCAGCTCTAAGGTTCTTGTACCTCTTATAGTTGGAATTTTCTAAGAAGGAAATTGGATTTTTTTCTCATGCAATCATTTAAATGATCGCTGGGCCTTTTGAATTGAATTGTCATACAATAGTGAATTAAATGGGTTGGATTATATAGGTTGGCCAACTCTTGATGGTTAACTTTTCTAAATGAATTAGATTAATGAAATTAAATTGATTATATATAATGACTTATAAAGGATTATGAAAAATTGACTTTGGATTATGTCTTATTAAATGAAAATGTTGAATTGCGTTTCCCTGAATGGAATATAATTTGGGTAAAGGGACATCTGAAACATACTTCCTCATGTATTGAATTTTATATATAAGACCATGATATTGATAATGTTCTATGGAAAATATTAAGATATTTTTTCTTGTCTATTATGTTATAAAGGTCATTATGATGATATTATGTATTTGGGCTACATGAAAGAAATGAATTTGAGGTAATTCCCCAAAATAGATATAATTGTAATACTCCTAAAAAGAGTATGTATATGATGTTAATGGGTGTTGAGCTACGAAGGAAATAAAAAGACCTTATATTGGGTGTTCAAAAAGGATTATCGCACTAGTGATATTATATGGGTTATGGTCATTATGAGCTATGATCCTTGGTAGTGTGCTTCCATTGATGCTCACTCACCATCCCACATATTTAAGCATGACATATCTCAATATAACTAGGATGTATGGATTTTTACCTATTGCAATATCTTTTAGTCTCATTAGACAAGTTATGGATGTCAATTTTATGCTCTGGTCCAGTTCTATATTAGTAATCCTGGTATATAAACATTAAGAATCGGCATGCACTTGGTTCATCTCTATTGATGCAATATGGAAGTAAAATATATATATATTATTATTATTATTATAATTGATATAAATATATATAGTGATTTGATGAGACACATATTCAATCCATGATATGATGTTGTTAGACCTGAAAGTTATACTATAAGAACCTGAGTGGGATGGTTATTTATATCTTCATTGTTTACTTTTCTTCTTATACCCACTCACTATTTAGTTATGAACATTACTTAGTTTACACATAGACCCCATTGGTGGTGGCCTACTGAATTTTTTATCTCACACCTTCCTCAGGCTCCTTTTGGTGCCCATGAATACCATCTTATTACATGTATTGATAACAAAAATGACATGTTATATGTTGTTGACATTCATACATAGTTGGATCATTAGAGAAGAGGATGTGTCATAGGATTGAGATTCTTATGGAGTTTTGTTTTTTTTTTTTGTATTTTGGTACTATTTTATATCATGCTTGTATCTAGTTGTTACTTTTTATATTACAGCATGTCATGCCTCTATGTATTAGAAATTTCCTTATAGGAATTTGGATGTTATATTTAGTTCATTAGTTATATTTATTCTTTAATTTCTTATCTGGTAATACTATATAATTTTATATTCTACCACTAAAATGTATATATATCAGTGGTATCTTGAGTGCTAATCTGAACTTAGTGTAATGTATTTCCATTGTATCACCTTTAAATCCTTACTATTAGTTGGTAGCCTCTAATGTATGTGGAGGAATTCTTGCGGCTACGTGACCCACCATATTAGGACACGAGTAAAGTAGATCCTATTTCAAGACATTATATATCACTACACGAAGGTGATAGTCAACACATACCTGAATATTGTTATAATATTTACACGAGTTAAAAGGAAAGAAACAAAATAGTATATATTAACATTATAGAATGGTAAATATTTCAGAAATATCATTGTTATTTCATATTAAACTCATGAAAAAATTAACTATTACCTTATTAAATTAAATTTAATTAATTAGTGAATGATGAATCACATCACTTCGTGAGGCAGTAGTCAGCCGTACACAAGTTTGACGTTATCATATCCCCTAAATGAGTGAAATTAAAAATATATGAAAGACATAATAAATCCAGAGGTATAAATACATTATAAATATCATATAGATATATATATTTAATCCATAATCATACCCATCCATGAATGGTGGTAATGGAAGAAATAAGGACATTGGTTTTTGAGGTGGTAGTCCATCGTACACTCTTGGGGTGATTTCATAACCAATTTGATTGTAGTGGGGATGGTTGTAGTTTCTAAATATATTATAAATACATCCCATTATGTTAAATATAATTAGGTTATGATACCAGAATGGTTTAATAATAATTTAGGTATGTAGAGAAAGATATTAAATAAATACACTCCTTGAAGAAGAGATGAGACAGGTTTAACATTTATAATTGGTGTCAGTGGTAGAGTTATATATTTTTTAAAACATTCTATTATAACCTAGTTTCTAACATTCCATAATAATTCAATGATATAAATTATCAAAAATAGAATATATTGTATGGATATTATACCATAAATTGGATTATGGTAAATGAATTATGTCATTTATAACCCTTATCCTCTTATTTAACCCCCTTAGTAAATTAATTTTTACCCTAAGCAAAAAAATTAATTTTTACAGTTTTTTACTAATAATTTTGGTAAAACATAATGTAAAACCATTTAAAATTATAAATTATGATTGTTACAAATTTGAAATCTCTTTTAGATAACTAAATTCATATAAGTGTAAAGTTGTAATTTAAAATCAATCCCACAGATGTGATGAGAATGCATGGATTTTGTGAAAAAATATTTAAATGTTTACATCATTTTTATACAAAAATTCAATATAAAATTAATTCCAATTTACTAAATTGGATTAATTAAAAATAAATTTGAACTAATATTTCATAAACAAAACTTTAAAATACAAATTAAAAATATAAATTATTTACATAAAAACAAATATTTTCAATATAAATTCAGTATTTTTCACAATTGATCAAATAAGGAATCATTTTTGAAAAATACCAAAAATTAACCCTAAGATAATTTTCATATTCAGATTTTTTAAAATATTTTTTGTTTCTGAAATAATTTTTTTAATTGTGACATTTTTGTTGTATATTTTGGATGGAAACAACAAGTAATCCATCTTTTTTTAAATATAGTTTTTTAAAAAAATAATTTTTTATTTTTATAAATGATTATTTTATATTTATAATCGTTAAATAAAGAATTAATTTGTATTAAATATATATTTTTGTAATATAGTTAATCCTATTGAAATATTATATTCTAATGACTAGGTGGAAAATACCATTTTAAATTATAATATTTTAATAATCTAACAGTTTTCATTAATATTGGTGTTGCATGAAATGAAAGCTAAACCTAGTGTTCCATATAATTGTAGCGAAACTTAGTGTTTCATTTAGAAAAACGTGAAAATTGTGTTTATTTTAACATAAGATAATACATTGGTTTTAGGTAATGAATTATATTTATGATATTGAATTTTTTTTTAAAAAAAATAATAAATTGTAATGTCTTGGGGTGTTATAATTTCATATATTCTTGATGTTGCATATTATACAATTTACCAAATAAAATGTTCCTATCATATTATTTTGGGGAGTTACATTCTCCTAGACTTAAATAAATTCCATCCATGTAATTTAAACTTGATCATGGTAATAAATGGTGTGATATTTTAATATTCTTTTATTAAAAAACCCACATCATAAAAAGTGTCAATAAAATATGCTCTTATTAAGAGAAAATGGGATGTAAAATTGTAATATGGAATAGTGAAATTTGGGTTTCAATTTAAAATTATTTTTTGAAATTGAAGATAAAGACATAGAAGAAAAACATAAATAAAAATATTTAATGATAATGATCATTGATCAGAAGAATGTGAATGATCAATTGAATGTTAAGTGTACTAAACCATATACCATTAACGGTTTAAAATACAATTTGATTAATAATATATGATGGTAATATGGTAATTTTTTTGTTTAAATTCAATTTATGAAATATAAGGTATTATTGTACTATCATATAATATAAGCAAATATACTTTCATGATACATTTAAATTTAATAATAATAGTTAAATCATTTGTTTGTGAATTGATCAATTCCCAATTCATCACTTAATCTAAGAGATTAATATCCAAAAATGCATTTCCTTTTCCCACAACACTAAAAATCACTTTTATTGGATTATAATATCCATTAAAAAGTGAAAATTATTATATATGTATCTAAAACATTTATATAACCAATATGGTCAGATAAAGCTATCCAATATAATAAATTATTCTATAAACCTCAAAGTAAAACCTCTTATTCATTATTAATTTTATTTTTCAAATTTATTTAATTCAAAACAATGATATATTAATTTGATCATCACCTAGGGTAGTGTTTGTTTCTTTACACTTATTTTCATTTAGTCATAGGATCAAGTCACAAGGCCTTTTCAGATTAAATGGGTTGCCACCTAGAACGCAGGTTGTTCTTGTTTTGAACTATATTAAAATAATTCCTATAACATATAAAAAAAGATATTTTATACTTCCATGATTTTAAATTAATCATTAGGTAACTGTTATACTAAGAAATTCATTTCAAGGTATATTTTTGAAATTTGAAAACTATTTTAATGTAATTAAATGTCATATCAACTATAAAAGTTATCCATACCTTCCAAATTAGGTCTATAAAATTTAATGGAATTATTATGACATTACCTTTTTCACTAAAATATATTTTGGTTGTAAATATCTATGAAAATACCATTAATATTAGTATACTCCCTTCTGATTAACTATAAACTCACAACCCATGATGGTATCCATAACTCATATATTAATTAATGAACATATACATATCAAATTCAACACAATCTAAAAATGTTTCATTATTCTTAAAAACAATTTATATGTAAAAATACTCCTAAAATAATATTTTTTGAATTATTGTACAAAAAAAATCATGTGTTTCATTTCAACATTGGACATTGATATTGGGTTAGTCCATTTGAAGTGCAAATTATATAATAAAATTACCATATTTTATAAATTTATCACAAGGATAAAATTTATATCATTTCATTTTAAAAAAAATTCTATGGATATTCCTTTCTTTATTCCCCTATTTTACACGCATAAAGCAATTTTCAATTTCTTTCAGACACCTTATTATATATCCTTGAATCCAATGGATTAACCTAGAAATATATTCATATCATCTATTAAAATAATTTTTAATGGTTTATAAATAAAATGTGAATCAGGCTATGGAAATTCCTCATAAGTTTAAATCTAGGTGCATAGTGAGACACATTGGTCTCAAACAGGTGACAGTATGGTCTATCCAAATTCACCCTTTTCAATGTAAATGTAATGTCGTGACCCCAGAAGTAAAGAGTGGTGCATTAATTTATTTCATTTTCATTTTAAGAAGGAATCAATTTCTGATGTGACAATAATTTTTGCACTCTTGGAAATACATATTACATACATTATACCCATAGACCACTGTGAAATAATTAGTAAAACAAGATACATAAAAATAAAATAAATTTCCTCCTTGAGTTCTCACTCAAAGAGTTCTTATTCATAACAAGGGTAACAAAACATTATTGGGGTGAGTCCAAATGCTCAGTAAAGGTATGTAAGGTAGAAGAAATAATTAATCAATATGAATAAATAAACATGGGAAAGTATATAATTGATAACACATTCCATAAGAAACTAGATAAGAAAATATCAATATAAAAAGGTAAGAAACTGAAAACACATGCCATTAAATCAGTGAACTGAAAATGAAATGCCTCCACAAAAATATCGACAAAAAATATCATGGATAAATATTAAATAATTTACCCAAAAATTTAAAAGATTAATAATTTAATTTCATGTTTCCTAGGCACATTTCACATTTACTATCAATATATATTTTAATCAATTTTTTCATATAATTAACCTCATGATACTATTGATGCCTCGAGGGGCTTGCATTAACCAATCCCAAACAGGTGTATTGCATGAAAAAAGAATTCATCATATATATAAAAAATAATCAGAATTATTATATATCCATATTCAAAAAATAATATGGTTTTATAAATAATATCTCATTGCGGGATATGTAACTATAAGGGTTTTTGACATTTAATCATTTTTGAGGAAAAAATTAACACTATTCATTCCGAAGTGTCCCATACCACGTGAATCATTAAAATCAGAATTTTTTGTGACTTAAATTAAACTTATTATATTAGGATAATAAGTATACTTATGATATATCATGTTAAAGGTAATTATATACCCCCTAATGAAACTGAATCGAGGCATAAAAAAATAATCCACAATTTAATGTAAATTATGACGAAATCCCTTACATTATCCTTTCTTTTTTATGTGATATTTATCCTTCCATAGTGTAGTTTAAAATATATTAGTAAAAATATCATAAAAATATTCATTTTTAGAATAAAATATATTAAATTCTTAAAATATATGATAACATTTTTGTTACCCACATTCATTAATTTTATTATTTTTAGTGTTAATAGCCTAGTTTTCTCGAGTCAGTTTTAACCTGTTATTTATTATAATGATTAAATAGATAATTGTTTCATAATATAATGAATGTAATAGATGACCTATTTATCATATATAATTAGTGTATATGTATTTATAGTAGTCCATAATTTTTGGATATTAACTATTATGTGAATCGTTTATGGAGTTGGTTGGCCATACATACACATCAACACTACTTTCATTAATTGTTTTTAAATATAGAAAACTAAATGATACAAATTTATATTATAATAATTGTATCATATATTTTTTAGAAATGTTACATAGAATAATTTAATCCATCCTTTACACTTTCCATGTATGGAATGAAAAGTTATATCCCTTTGAGTGGGAGGTAATCCACACCTTCAAAAAGAAAATTATCATACATACACAAGTTAGAAAGAATAATGGTATATTTTAATTAAAAGTTACATAATAATAAAGTCATTATAAATATCATAAATGAAATATTTAAAACAAATTCCATCATTATTTACACCATGATAGGTGGAAAAGTAAAAAATGAATAATCATCATTTCGTGAGGTAGTAGTTCACTGTAAACCGAAAGAGTATGTTTATAACACATTATATAGATGTGAGTGTAGAAATTGGTAGAAATATTTAAAAAAACATCCTAGTATATTTATTATACTAGGGTTGTTATATATTAATGCAATATATATTTTTTCGGAGGTGGATAATAGAAATGAAACTTGAGATTCTGCGAGAGGACTTTATATAATAATTGGGTAACTTCTTTTGGTATGTACCAAAAGGCTTACATGGAAAGTATACAGGCCCAAAGTAAGGACTAAATATTAAGGGAAGGTATTTCAGGAAGATATTTGGGAATATAATGGCCAAACCTAGTATGTTTTATAGGTGTGAAGAAGTGGTAGAGGTTGTGGCATTTTATGGGGAATGAGAAGGACTGGCGTGGAATTTCTAGAAACAAGTTAGGTGTATACATGATATTACCTAAAAAAGTCATAAAAAACAAACCAACGATATAATGGATGGTTTATAATAGAGATATTTCCACCCAATATATTTTAACAATTGGATAGGTCACATCTTCACTTAAATTAATGGTTTTGATTAATATTAAACAAATTTTTACTTTAATAATTGTAATTAATTTTAATTAATTTCACTACTATTTTTTCTCAAAAACAAATATAATATTATTATAAAATTTAAATTATGATTATTATAAATATGGAATCCATTTTTCCAAATTCCAATCATATATGTGTCATAATGTAATTTAAAATTAATCACGCAATCAGTATGATAATGTATGTTTTTAATGTAAAACAATTCAAAAAATTGATATGTTTTTATAGTAGTTTTCAAAGTGAAATTGATCCTAATGACCTATGTTGAATTAATTGGAAAAAAATTTATCTAATTAAAAATTAAAACAAATTTAAAATATATTTTTACCTTATAAATAAATTACATTAAAAATAACTTTGAACTAAAATTAAGTATTTTTAGCTATTCATTTAAAAATGAAATGTTTTTGAAAAATATGAAATATTCACCCACACGTAATTATTATGTGTAATTTTAAAATAATAAGTTTGTTTAGACTTTTTATATAAATTAATATGTAAATCATAATAAGTAAATTTGCTTCACTATTGAAAGGTGGTAAAATTGTCTTTAGAAAAATATAGAATGTTATGTATAAAATTTTATTTGTTGTGATCCATGGATTCTAAAACCTATTGGATGAACATAAAAATATTATATTGAATATATGATATATATATATATATCGAATTAGTATCTTACAAAATCTGTTATTTAATAAATCTATTTGGTTAAAACAATTTTTTAATAACAATAATATTTTCTTTTATATTCAATTTTTTTCATACACATTTCTAATCAATTTATAATCAATCCATTTTAAGTGTCCTTAAAACATAAATTTTTATTAATTAGTTTCCCATTTTACTAACTAAAATTATAAAGGCCATGGTATATCTTATTATATTTAATAATATACCATTGTTCTTTAAACCTCAGTCTTGGATGTAATGTATGCTTTCAAAGAAAGGTGTTATTGCGTGTAACGCATTATAACTCGATGTTGAGTTCATTTCTAAATATAGAATATATATAATATATTTTAAATATAAAATATATTTTAATTTAATAGGTAATTATTTTCCCTAAAGTTTTTTTGTTGTGAGTCATCAAAACTATCAAATATGAAGTTTTATTTTAGAATCATGGGGTGTTAATTTCTCCCACATAAATTAAATTCCATCGCTGCAATTTAAAATTGATCTCGATGATTGAGAGATTAAATGTGGACTTTTGTTGAATGACCCAAATCATAAAAGGTGTTAATATCACATATTCATAATACAACTGAAAGGATAGTACAATGGTCATGTAAAAAGGTTCCTTACTAGGAGACCATTAGATGGAAATATAAACATGGAAACAGAGGAAAAATATTGCAATATTGTTAAATTAGAGAGTTCTAGAGAACATGGTTAGGAGAAAGTTAAAAATAAAAAATCCCTACATACATGATGATCTAAGGGACATTTGATTCATTGGAAAGTAAGGAAGTAGGATAATATTTTCGATTTCAATATCATTTCCTATAGTTGATGAATTATTTAACTCCCTAGGAATATAAGTAAATATTTGTCTCAATAAATAAAAAAATTTCCATTGATTATGGACTGATCTATTTCTTTTCCATCTATTATCACATGATGCCTCATATGGTGAAGTTATACATTACCCTAAAAAATATCATCCAACAATTATCTTAAACCATTTATAAATGGATAAATTTTCAAAAGTTTATTATCCAACAATTTAGAAATAAAGTCGCTGAATTTTCAAAAAATTAAATTCTCATTAGAAAACTACATGAAACGGATCTAAATTTTCACATTCCAAAAATGTCCAAAAATTCAACATGTGTCATATTGAAATATTGTAATAACTAGAATCACCATAAAACATCATTGGAATCAAGAATTATTCCCTATGATTTAATTAAGACATAGGTTATTGGACATATTCCATTAATAACGAACTATTTTAAACTCCATTAGTGATAGAATAAACCACTTTTCAAAAAGTCATTAATTAATTCCAATGTAGAATACACAGGTCAAAATTAATTAATTATTCATTATTATCTCAACATAAGAAACATATTATGGGTTTTTTTTCCTTAAATCTTTTTTAACAAAAAGTTTAACTTTCAAATGAATCACTTTTCATTGTAACATTTAGTATTAGATATAAAATCCTTAATGACAATGTACAGTAGCACAATCCTTATATATTCCATAATTCTAATAACAAATACATTGATGATAAAATATTAAAATGAAATAATTCTTGAATAGGAATATTAATAATTCTTATTCATCAATGGTAGTATCGTAACATAATAATTATCTAATGTCATCATTTTGAATATATTCCTTTGATTCTTGGGACATTGATTCGCATAGTTTCCCGTTTCCTTTCAGTTGAAGTATTGTACATTGGAAACCTTTTTTTACCCTTACAATCACAAAAATGTTGTCTTTTTTCTCTATATTGATGAAAAACTACCATTCCATTCAAGAATGTATCAGATTATTTCTTACCAAAATTATCACATGTTGGAAAAATACATCTTTACCTTTTCCTTATTTGAGTTATTAACTTTTTCATGGTGCTCAGATGGCCTCTTCTTATCTTGGTTTCATTCGAATACATAAGACATGAAGAATTATTTATGATCTCATTGTAACAAGATACTATATCTTCATACGATGATAATACTTGGGAGATTATTTCCCCGTGAAATATTGTCTTAATATGATGAAGTATTTGATCATTGTTACTCTTTAGATTATGTACATCGGTGAGGTTCACATTCCATATAAAAGGCTCTATTTATAAAAAATTTCATATAATTCCTTAATTAATAACATAATTTATAATTTCAAATAAGGTATAACATATAAATTTAATCATTCTGATTCCTATAATCGTAATCTTGGGATACTTTGCTGTAATATTTACATTTAAATCATTCATAATTATAGGTAAATAAAATGTGAATCGTCATATAAAAATACCTCGGTTGTGTTAAACCAAGTGTGTAGTAAGGTCTGTTGTCATGTACCTGGTTACCCAGAGTTAGACCCAGAACATGAAGTTGTATTTTTAATCCTAGGTACAATTGTTTTAGAACCACATCCACTTGTAATATCCAAACAGGGATGTATTACTTTTTATACCGAAAAAATCATCGTCTTTCCAAATTCTAGGATGTTCTTATACACTTATCCTCAATGTATAACTTATTTTGGGCTCCCAAATATATGTTTTATAAATATGGTTTCCAGTGTTGATTCTAAAATTAGCTTGACACCAAATATAACACCCTTGCCTAGATTTCTAGAGATGGATTTATTATATTATCATGATTATAATGACTGAAATACCAAAGAACCGATCAATTCATCAGTCTTGAATGGAATGATTTTAAATATTATACCCATAAAAAATTGGGATTTTGGAAATACATGAAATATATATAAAAATAACATAATTTTCATCCTTTAATGTGTATTCAAAAAGTTCTTCTTCAAATGATGCGAAGAGGAAACATAATAATGGTGAGATCAATTACTTAGTAAGGTTATGTAAAACGAAAGAAAAAATGAATCAATAGGAATAAATTAACATGTTATGGTGAATAACAAATAAAAAATTCCCTAAAAATAACAAGATAATTCAATATCAATAATTAATGTTAATAAACTAAAAACACATACCATTAAATCAGTTAAATAAAAATGAAATGCATCTATAGATATGTCGACCCAAAATATAAAGGGCAAATAATAACTGAATTATAAATAAAGAAAATTATTAATTATCAAACAGCATGTTTCCTAAGAACATGATACCTTTACCATCAAGATACTATTTAATCTATTTTTCCATCAAATTCAACTCATTATATTACCTAATCATTGAGAGGCATATATTAACCTATCCCTAACCCTTTGGGGTTTTCATAAATTATTCTCAACCCGTGTATTTCATGTCCATGGAATTCCTCATAGATTTAATAAAATCGTGCCTTATTAAATATCCATATTTAATAAATAATATGGATTTATCAAGGAAACCTCAAAGTAGGATAAGTAATAAAAAGATCTTTTGATATTAAAACAATCGTGAAGGAAAATAAACATTAATCATTCCCAAGTGTCCCATACAACATTAAACATTTAAAAAATAATTCCACATGAATGAAATTAAACATATAATATTATGAGAGTAAATAGATTCAGGAATAAATCATGTAAAATTGTATTATATAGACCAAATAAAAGTGAAGTAGTGTATAAAAAAATAAGTCTTAATAGAATGTAAATTTAGATGAAATCTATTACCTAATCCTTCCTTTTTGTTATGTGATATTAATCCTCATATATAGTTGTTTAAAATATTTTACTGGCAAATATCATAACCATAATCATGTTTATAGTACTATATATTAAATTCTTATAATATATCATTAACTTTTTGTTAATAATATTTATTTATTTTACAATTTCATACATTAATTTCCATGTTTTATTAAGTAAATTTTAACTTGTTATTTTATGTTATCATTAATTAGATCATGAATTAATTATCTCAAGAATCGAAAAAATGACTTAATTATCACATATATTCATTATATATGAAATTCTAGAAGTCCATAATATTTTTATATTAGAAATTATTTTCTCTATTCATAGAGATACTAGGTCGTACATATGAATTAACGCTACATTCATTAATTTGTTGAATTAAAAGAATGAAAACTAACTGATTCATATGTATTTTTTCATTATAGTTTCATATAAATGTTATATAGGTCAAATAATTTTATTAAAACCATCCTTTATAGAATCCATATACGGCATGAATGAGTCATATCTCTTTGAAGGGGTGGTATTACACACTTCCACAAAAGAAATTATCATATTTACAAAAGATATAAATAATAAAAGTATGTTATAAATAAAAATTTAAAAAGCCTGAATACATTATAAATATCATATATAACATATAGATAAATATATTTTCCATCATTATGGCCACCATAAAATGTGGTAAATGAAAAATTTAACAATCATCATTTGATGAGTCAATTCTTCACCACACACAGGAAAAATATGTATATTACCCATTTGATGGAGGTCTGTGTAAGTCTAGGACAACAAATTTAAATAATCAATTGTATAATTATTTAACAAATTCAATTCAAGAGTTGGATAGTGGAAATGAAATTAGAGATCTTGAGAGAAGATGTTACATCTTAATCATGTAACTTTGTTTGGTTTGTAATAAAAGGACACCATAAAAGGATTTCATTATAATGGGATTATTAAAGGTATATGGTAGTTATTTTGGGATGCTATTTGGGAAGATATATTCCAAACCAAAGAGTCTTGAGAGGAATTAAGTAGTGGGAGTGGTGGTGGCCATTTATATAAAAGGAAATGGACTCACTTTGAATTTTTAGAAACAAGTTTGATGTACATATGTTATTACACAACAAATGGAATACCCTATATTAAAAAATAATTAATGGAATATTTATAGAATAAATATCTCCATACAACTGGTGTTTTATTTTTGGATACATCATTTGGGACCATAAATTATGGTTTAGTCCTTTATTATAAATAATTCCACATTAATAATTTTAATTAATTTTAATTACGCTCATTTATATTTTTGGATAAAAACCAACTTAGTCCTATTAGAAATTATAAATTATGATGAATAAAAATATGGAATATTAGTTTTTCAAATTAAAATAATATAATTTTCATAAATTAATTTAAAATTCATCTCACAAGTGGGATGACAATGCAGGTTTTTAAAGTAAAAAACATTCAAAAGATTTCAAGGTTTTTATTGACATTTTCAATGTTAAATTGATCCCAATGATAGATATTGAATTAATTGGTAAAAATATAATCTAATTTAACATTAAAACATCTAAAACATAATTTATCATTACAAATAATTTATATGAAAAATCATTTCTAAACTAAAATTCAGAATTTTTTACTATTCATTTATAAATGAAATGTTTCAAAAAAGTTTCAAAAATTCACCCTATCCTATTTATTATGACTATATATTAAATATGATGTTTATTTTTACATATTAAATCCATTAATGTGTCAAAATTATAATTTTAAATTGGTTCACCATTATAAGGAGGTAATATTACATTTATAAATATATATAATTTTCTGCATAAAATTGAGTTTTTTCTGATCTTGTGCTTATCAAATATATTGGATCAATATATAAAATATTATATTGTATGTATGATATATTTATTAAATTAATCACAAATTATATGTTTTATTAATTAAATCAATTATGGTAAAATATATTTTTCAAAGTAATAATATTTTCATATATATTTAATTAGTTTTCATTTCCATTTCTAATTAATTCATAAATATTTAAATTTTTTTGTTGTAAAGAAATTATTTTTAAATATATAATATAGAGTCTAAGTTATATCTTATTATATTTAATAATATATTGTTTTCCAGTAAAACTAAATCTTGCGTCTAATGAAAACTTTTGAAGAAAGTCTCTCTTACAGGTAACACAAGGCAACAAAGTGTCGAGTCCATTAATAAATATAGAATATATAAAATCTATTTAAAAATTTAAATATATTTTAATGTAGCTGTTCATTATTTTCCCATGCATTCTTGTTGTTGCGTTCCTTGCATGCTATCTAATATAAGGTTCTCATTTTAGAATTATGGGGTGTTATATTCTCCCTACCTTAATTAAATCACATCCTTTAAATCTAAACATTATACCAGTGAAAGAGGTATTGGAAAAAAACTTTTATGGATATAACCACATTTTAAAAAGGGTTAATATCACATATTTTTAATAATACACAATGGAAAGTAAAAAATTCACATAAATCGATTTCTCAGTAGGAGAACATTTTTGGGAAATGTAAGTATGAATATAGAGTAAAAATATAACATTCATGTTCTGATAGAGAGTTCTAGAGAACATGGTTAGAAAAAAGTTATTAATTAGAAAGCCATAAATTAGTGATTATATAAGGTCTATTTTATTTATCAGATACAAAGATACTATGACAAAATGTTTTGCTTTTATTTCATATTTCCTGGAGTTGATGTATTTTTTCACTCTCTTAGAATATATATAAATATATGATTATATAAACATAATATATTCCTTTGATTATTACTTGATCTATTTTTTCTAAATATCTTATCAGCGGATGCATCAAATGGTGATGTAATACATTAACCTAAAAAATCACATCTATTAATCAACTAATACCATTTGTAAATAGTTAAATTTTCCCAAAAAAAATAGTACTGCCCAACACTTTAGAAAGAATCTAAATTTCCAAAATGAATTTATCCTTATCCAACAACATGAAACTGCTCTAAATTTTACCATTCCAAACATGTGAATAAATTCATCATGTATCCTCTTGAAATATGATAGTAACTCAAATCACCAAAAAAACATCATTTGAAACATGAATTCTTCCACATTATTTATGTATGAAATGGGTTATTGGATATTTTTCACAAATCCAAAAGTGTTCTAACCTCCATCAGTGATATATTAAACCACTTGTCGACAAGTGAATCATCAATTCAAAGGTAATCTACACTTATATGGATTATATAATTTTTCATCATTGTCTCAACATAAAGAACATATTAATGGTTTTCTATCCATAAATGATGTGATTTATGAATAGTTTAAATTTATATTGAATCGCATTTCTTAGTACCATTCAGCATTAGGTCTCAAATAATTTTGGAAAAATTACAAAAGTACAATCCTCACATATTTCATAATTTTTATAACAATAAATTTTTTTAAAAAAATTAAAATGAATAAAATATTTAATAGATATATTTATTATACATCTTAATCTATGATAGTATCACAACATTATCATTATCTAACAGCATTTTTGGGGTGTATTTCTTTAATTCTTGGTACATTTACTCATATAGTGTCTCATCTCATTCCAGGTGAAGCATTATAAATTGGAAACCATTTTCTTACCCCTAAAATCATGAACTTGGTGTACTTTTTCTCTAAACATATAATAAACTCCCATTTCATTCAAACAAGTACCTGAGTGTTTATTTATATAATTATCACTTATTGGAAAATCCATCACTCCATTCACCTTCTTTGACTCGTTCACTTTTTCATAGTTCTCGTATGGACTATTCTTGTATTAGTTTACTTCAATGAATTATAACATGGGGAATTATTTACCCATATCATTTCCACTTCATATAATGTACTCAAATGATGATAATGTCTCGAAGACTATTTCCCTTTGAAATATTATCTTAATTCCATGGCCGATTTCATCCTTCACACTCTTTGGATCATGTGCATTGGCGAGGTTCACATTCCTTCTACAGTTTAACATTTATAAACAATGGAATATACTACATTAATTCATAACATAATTTATAATTCATAATTATGGTATAGTACATAAATTTATGCATCATGAGTTCTAGAATCATAATTCTTGGAAACATTGGGGTAATATTTAATATTAAATACTTATTAATTATTGTTAAATAGAATGTGAATCGACCTAATAATATACCTTACGATTGTCAATCCATGTGCATTGTAAGGTCCATTTTCATGTATCACATAGCCCGAAATCCGGCCCAAAACACCTTGTCAGAGTTATTACTCCCAGGAACATCCATTCGGGAACCATGTCCACATGTAATATCCAACCCAAGATATATTTATATTAATACCCACATATTCACCACCATATAAAATTTATTGGACATTTATATATAATTATCCTCAATTCCTAGCTTAGGTTCTTCTCCCAAATCTATGTTTTCATAATCTAGTTTTAAACTACATCCTATAATGCTTATTCAAAGAGTTATTCCTCATAACATGGGTAAAAGAAATGTAATAAGGGTGAGCTCAAATGCTCAGTATGGTTTAGTAATTTAGAATAAATAATTATTCAATAAGAATAAATTATGACTGAATGTTATATAACTAATAAAAAATAACATAAAATAAATAGGTAACAAAATATCTATATGGTAAATTATAAAAAAATAATCACATTCTGTTAAATCAATGAACTAAAAATGAAATGCATCCATAGATATGTCGATGAAAAATATCAGGGATAAATAATAAATGAATTCTCAAAAAAGAATATCTTTATTTATAAAACATAATGTTTCATTGGAACATGATAACTTTACTATCAATTGAGAGTGTAATCTATTTGGAAAACTAATTCTCCTCATGATACTACTGATGCATCGAGGGGCCTGTATTCACTGGTCCCCAACTCATAGGGATTTCTTCAAATGGTCCCCAACCATTGTATAGAATTCCACATAATTCCACAAATATTGAATAAATAATGTGCCTTATAAAATATCCATATTTAATAAATAATGTGGATTTTTTAATAATACATCAATCTAGGATAAATAACATCAAGGGTTGTCTATGTTAAATCATTATTAAGGAAAAATAAACTTTAAATATTCCAAAGTTTCCAATACCACTTGAAAAATTGAAATAATAATTCCCTATGAATCAAATTAAACATATAATATTCATATAACAAATATATTCCTGATATATCATGTCAAATGGTAGTATATACACCATATAAATTTGAATTGGTGTATAACAAATTTAGACTCAATGAAATGTAAATTGAGATGAAATCCCTTACCATGTCATTCTTTTTTTGGTTTCTGGTCTTTATCCTCTTGTATTGTAGTTTAATATGTGTTAATAAATTACATTATAACCATAATAATGTTTGTAATACCACATATTAACATCTTATAATATATCATTACCCATTTCTTATCAACATTCATTAATTTTACTATTTCAGGTGTTAATTACCTAGCTTTCTCAAGTATGTTTTAACTTGTAATTAATTATTATCATTTATTAGATCATGTTTTAATTATCTATATAATGTAAACCATGATTTAATTATAATATATAATCATTATATAGTAATTTATAATAGTCCATAATATATGGAGTTTAGAAATGATGTGCACCATTCATGGAGATGGTAGGCCAAGCATACACATGAACGCTATATTCATTTCATTATTGATTGTAGGAATGAAAAATAAATGATAATTCTGTATATTATAATTACTGTATCTATGTTATTTTTTTAAATAGTTTTATCAAGACCATACTTTATCTGTTCAATGTATGGAATGAATGAGTCATATCACTTTAAGGGGGTCGTGTTCCAAACTTCCTCAAAGGAAATTATTGAATTTACACAAGATGTAAAGCATAAATATATTTTATAATTAAAATTTAAGGAATTATAAAGAAATTATAAATATTATATATAACATATTTAAATAGTTTTTCTATCATAATTTGCACCATGATAAGTGGAAAATGAAAAATGAACCGTTATCATTTTGTGATGTAGTTGTTCACCGTAAACATAAATGATATGTTCATTAACTGATTGATGGAGTTGTGCATAGTTTTAGGTTGAACCATTGACATAAAAAAAAGATATTATATTTATAATACTATAATTGTTAAATAATAATTCAATAATAAGAATGTATGGGATGGAAAATGTAAATAAAACTAGAGATATTGAGAGAAGATGCTACCTATTTTTTGGGTAACATCTTTTGGTTTGTACCAAAAGGGTACCTTGAAATTATTTATGTAAAAAGGGAGGATTCATGGTCTAGGGGATGTATTATTTTGAATTTATTTGGGTATATATTTTCTAAATATATGAGGTGTAATAGTTTTGATGAATAGGGAGATGTGGTGGCCATTTATTGGGAAGTAAATGGACTCACATGGTATTTTTGGTAATAAGTTATGTGTACACATGTTTTTATCAAATAAATTAATAAAACCTCAATAATGGAATATTTATATCTAATATATGGCCATAATTTTTTTTTTGGGTTAGTGGATATGTCATTTGGGCCATTAAATTAAAGGTTAGGTCCTTCAATAAGTTTAAGTTTACCCTAATAATTATAATTAATTCCAATTACATTCACTAATATTTTTGGTCATTTTTTTTCTTATTAGGAATAATAATTTAATTTTATTAAAAATATAGAATACATTTCTCAAAATTATAATAATATATTTGGTGGAAGTTAATTTAAAATCCTTATTATGGGAGGGATGATAATGCATGTTTTTATTATAAACACATCCAAAAGATTGTTATGTTTTTAAAGTCATTTTCAAATTGAAATTGGTCCCAAATAACTATATTCAATTTATTGATAAAGATATTAAATAATTACAATTTAAAAATAGTATAAAAAATTTAACTTTATAAATAAATTAGATGAAAAATCAGTTTTGAAGTAAAATTTTTTATTTTCAACTATTCATTAAAAAATGAAATAATTCAAAAAAATATCAAAAAATCACACTAAAATAAGGCTCATGTTTTCATTTCAAATATAAATTTTATTTTGACATATTATATCTATTAATCTATCAAAATAAATATTTAAAAATGGTTATCCACTAATATTAGTAAGATTGACTAAAAAATATAATATTTTATACATAACATTGGGATTGTTGTGATGTTTTTCTTATAAAATATAATGTATGAAAATAGAAAATATTAAATTTAATATATGATATATATATATATTAAATTAATACCACCAACTATTCTTTATTAATTATTATATTTTGATTTCCCACATGAAGTTAATTTTGACATATTAAATCAATTAATGAATTGAAATTATGATTTTAAATTTGTTCTCCACTAAAAAATAGTAAATTTTCCTTTATAAAAATGTAGTATTTATTAAAAAAAAGGGTTTATTGTGATATTTTTTTATCAAATCTACTGGATAGACTTAAAAAATATTACATTTGATATAATATATAAAAATATATATTAAATAAATATCACCCACTAATTTTTATTAATAAAATCCATCAGGGAAAAACATCTTTGTGAATATTATAATATCTTATTTTATATTCAATCAGTTTATTATTCATTTAAAATTAATTTATAAAGAATTCATTTTAAATTTGGTTAAACCGTAGATTTTCACATATTAGTTACCCATTTTCAAAACTACTAACTTAAATTCTATGTTTTATCTTGTTACAATTAATAATATATCATTAATCATAAAAAATTGGCCATGTGTGTAATGTATGATTTCTCAGAAAAAACTCTCTTTTGTGTAACACAAGTTAACTCGTTGCTGAGTTCATTAGCTAATATAGAATACATGAAATCTATTTAAAAAATTAAATTTATTTTAAAGAATCAAGGTATTATTTTCCCTTAATTACATGGTGTCTTGTGTCATGCATGCTATCAAATATATGGTTCTTATTTTATAATTTTAGGGTGTTACATTAATTAACCATTAGTTCCTTGGTGTTAGAAGAAAAACACACATTCAGTAACTATATGGGGATGTATTGAAAAAAATTCACATAAACTCTACCTTACTAAAACATTATTATGTTTTTAATTTCATGTCCTTAATTTATATTGTAGGGTTATGTTTTCTAAATAATGATTTCCAAATTCTAGTTCCCAATGTTTCTAAAAAAATCATCTGATACAAATTAAAGATACCCTGGATCCAGTATGTCGTAAATAATGTCTTCTTTATTAAATTTTATTAATATTCAAGATATAAAATTGTGAAGTAATAAACTATTTAGTTGTATTGGTAAACCAGATAGAAACATGATTACATTATATTAAATTTGAATACCCAAATTAAATAAAATGTTTTTTGATTATAAAATTATTTCCTTTAGAATCGTAAAAACATAGACTTTTTGAAAGAAACTTGTTTTCTTAGAAAATGTGCTTTATTTTATTTTTTTACTAAAAAAATATATCTTAATAAAAATTAAGTGAGTATAATATTAAATATTACCATTAAGAATTCATATTTATATGATAGTTGGTCAATTATTACCATCTGTCAATAAGATATTTGGGAAAGATAATATAGAAAAAAGATTAATGTTATAATTATCGTTTGTAAGTAGAAACGTCAAAGGATAATTAATGTATAAATGAGTAATGATAGACCTAAATAGTAGATTCATGTTTTAAAAATCCCATTTATCAGAACATGGGAGGGAGGTAGCATCACTAGGCTTCACTCTTGACCGTGAAGAATCCGAGCTTCAAATATGGGAAGCTTGAATGAAATCACCTATAAGAGAATGTCATGTTTGTTGGAATTTCCCCTCATATGATGTTAGTTGATCTACCACATGAATCTACCTTCATCACACAACCTACCCATAGGTCATATGTTGGGGTTATATGGGGTTATATGTCATGGACCTAATTCTTTAATGTGTAATTATATTATGTAAATAAAATTATTATTTCATCCTTTCCGTTTCAAGAATAGTTTTTCATAGTAATATTTAGATGGAATTTCATTAATTGAATTTTTTTATAGAGAATTCACTTTTCAAAAAATATTTAATTATTTGAATAAAATATTATATTATAAATAATGTTTATTTTAATGAAATAGTGTGTTAAAATAACTCTTATTTAAAAATAAATGATAATATATTAAATTTTTTTCAAGTGTATGAAATTTTAGTATACATTTGGAATGCTCTACTATTTTAAATAAATAAGGGTGTTTATTTTTAAAGGATAAAATTATCATATATAGATAATTATTTTGATTAAATAAATATCATTTAATTAATTAGCATATGAATATTAAGATGGGGTGAATTTATGATAATTTTATAAAATTTCAAAATAATTCTCTATCTATAAGAAATTAATTTTGATAAAAAAATATCATGATGTTTTAATAAAAAATTAACTACAATAAATTACATAAAATATATAATATTATTAATATAAAGTATTTTTATATATTTTAATCAATTAACTAATATATAATTCATTTTCCAAATTATCAAATGGAAATATTAACTTTAAAAATGTCATTTTGTTGACATTTGAAGTTTACTTTCCAAAATAAGTAACATAAAATGATGGTTGATGCTTGTGGATTGAAATAAAATAAAATATTTTCCAATTTTTCAATAAAATGGTAATATACCATGGTCAATCCCATGGTTTTTCATTTACAACTACCAAGGTGTCTAAATCCAAAGTTTAGTAATTAATAAACAAATCACCCACTTTTTCTATAAATACCCCTCAATTTCCACATTTACAATCCATCCCATTTCATCCTCCATGAGGATATAATATTTTTACCTCCCTAAAAGTCCTACAAAGGGGTCCTCAATCTATTAAGGTCCCAATATTCATGTTTTAGTTGTTACTATTAAAGGTAAGGGAAATATCCTTCTTTTCCCATTGTTCCAGAAACCTCTTTTTGTATATTTATTTTGAATGTTATGGCAATCTTTATTATTTTTTGTATTCATTACATTAAAAAAAAAATATTTTTTTTAATGGGATACCCCTATGAAGTAACTTTTTACACATTTCAAAAACCATGTTTTATACTCGTTATGATGCTGATTTTACTTCAAACATTTATGTACTCTCCTCAGGATATTTTCTTTTATATTTTTTTTTTGAATAAATTAAACAATTTATATTACATGGGTAATAAAAAATATGTAAATAAGATTTATTTAATTTTTTTATTGACATACATAAAAACCATATTCCCTTTATTTGTGTTATAAATGAAATAATGATTATGTTTTTAAAACACCTTGGAAACACAATTATTTAGATATATATCCTATTTTATTTTATTCACAATGGGTTACTTATGAAATTTTTTGATATTATTTAGTTGGATCATATTAAATTGATTTATATGAAGGGTGAACCATGATATTTATCAAATGGACTGGTTAAATAATTTTATCTCAATAAATTAAATGTTTTATGATACCTTGGTGAAACATGGTTGTAATGTTTATGAAAACATTGTGAAAAATAGTCGTTATATTTTTATGAATGTATCATTTAAATTTTGTGGTCAAATTTCTATGTTATGGTTCATGTTATTTTTATTAATATATTAACTTATTTCCTTTACTCGCGACTTTATTATATTCCATGTATTCTTATAGAGATTTCCCAAGATCACATGTAAACTATTTCCCTTACTTTAACATTTTGGGCCTTATGAAAACCCTTTATTTATATTTAACTCCCCAAGATACGATATGCATTAAATGTTAATATGATTAAACTATGATTAATCCTATATAGTTTATTAGATGCTTTTTATGTTTTGATGTATTATGTACCCTATTTCTATGAAACTAATGTTTAAAAGATTAACTTTTTACACAATGTAAAGAAAGTGTTATGTAATATACGTCAGATTCCATAGTTAGAATCATATAATGGTGTAGTTATATTTGTATGTTAGTATTTGAAAATAGTAGTAATAAACCAATATAATTATTCTAATATAGAAAAACATGTTGGATTTTTTGTGAAATATTATGTATATGGGTTTTGAGAAAATAAAACCCTATCAAGATACGAACAAGTGGATGTGGCTCTAGAAAAAATATAACTATGGGAAAACCCTGAAAACACTTCTATGAACGAGAATAAAATGGTAAGTGAATCAAAATGGGCCTTATTGCACTCTATGTTTTATAGTACTACGATATATGTGTGGTTAATCAAAAGATTTCTATAAACCATTATGAAGGATTTATAGAAAATTTTATTGTTGTTATCAAACAACATATTTACGTTTAATGTTTCAAGATATAAAATTATTTTACAATTATATGACTTCTAAAAGAAACATTTTTTCACTAAGGTTTTCTTCTTCTAGGAAATGGTGGGAAATTAGAGAAAATGTGTAAATTATGAGCACTACATAGCAGACACTGATTACCCTTTGATGGAAGCCATAATGAGGATAATGAATCATCTTAATCATGTTATAATCATTAATTATAAGTAGGAAGAGAGACTAAGTTATCGTAAAAGGTAACATATTTAATTTGAGTCCTTTAGGTGTCAACAACCACATTTTTCAGTGGATCTACAGACACATTGAGTGTTGATCATTGGATATTCCCTATTTAAAACGTCTTTTTTTTGTAATCCATTGTTTGTAAAAAGTGAAATTTTCCATGGGTTTTTAACCCGTATATGAAGATGTTGATTAGTGATGGATACTAATCAAAAAAATGTATCCAAAAAGGGAGAATGAAAATATGAATTGGGAAGAGTTCATGGAGAACATTTTCAAAATATATTTCTTTTATTCCTTGAGAACAGAAATGGATAAGGACTTATAGGATCCTAATATGAATGAAAACGAATATGTGGGAAGATATGAGATGAACATCACAAGACATTATCAACAAAAACCTAGATTTTTCATGGATCCTAACTGAATGATTGGTAGATTTTTTGTTAGACTAAGACCCCATCTATAGAAAAACCTATCCAATCAAGACAATTACATCTATGAGGAGATGTACAAAGTGAGGTGATGGTTTAAATGATGTTTGGAGAGATGCAGTGATCCCATTTTTTTATTGAAAGAAATAGATCTATAGAGGCAAGCATAGGGAGACACTTTGATCATTAAAGAGGAGTAATGTAAGTTCAATTTTCCACATGAAAAAATTATAGGAAGAATAATTATTGGAATTGCATTTTTAGGAGCAGGATATGTTAAAAGTGTGGAAGGGATGGCCATATTTCTAATAACTATCATAGTGGGGTGATGCCTCAACTTCTCAACCCTAACGATATTAGGATGCTGAATGAATGCCCAATATGAAGTCCAATGATTCGAGTGTAGATATCTTGTACATTTTTACAATAAATATCCAAATCCAAATTTAATAGAGGGTAATCACTATCAACATCAGTATAGGACAAGGGAAAAAGTTCAGTACTTTTCTATCATGACATCTTATGTTGAAGCTCCAAATTTTGTGTTTGTTAGTAATCTCACTATTCTTATAAATATATAAAGTAATTTGTTTGATTATGGTTCTATGAATTCATTTATTTCTTTAATGTTTTCAAGGAATATAGAATCAATCCATAAACTAATTGAAGTATAGTTATCAGTCAAGATAACTTGATTGATTATCTAATTCTTTGTAGTATGTAGACACTCTATTATTCACTTTGGAGTCCCTAATATCATTCCTAATCTAGTAGTCATCCCCATGCTAGAATTAGAAAAAAATACTAGGGATTTACTATTTCTCAAATTATAATGCTAAGATCACTTTTAGAGGAAAGGAAATAAAAATAGTATTGAATTGGCAACCTATAGTTACCATTAAGTGAGATATATCATAACCAGATAATTTTTTAAAAGCACCTCCCATTGCCTTATTTAAGAAAATGATTGGTGAAGATGAAGATGGAAATGAATGTATACAAATTCAGAACGACTTAATTACTCATTAATACATTCGCGTATTTATTGAGGAGTTACAAAGAACACCCCTAGAAAGAGTGGGAGAGTTCACCATTGAACTCATTCTAAGATCCAAGCTGATATCAAAGACCTGAATAGAATGGAAAATGTAGAGATAGAGGAATTAAAGAATAAAAACCAAGATCATTGGCAGATTCGGTTTATTCAACCCTATGTGTCTCATTAGGGACCACCTATTTTCTTAGGGAAGAAGAAGGATGGACCAATGTGACTATGAATTCATTATAGATCACATTATAGGATCATAGTTAATAGAAAGCACCCACCTCCAAGGATTGATGATTTATTTTTCATTCATTGTGGGGATCAATTGATCTCTGAGACTGATATTTGATATAGTTATCATCAATTTAGGACTAATAAATAATATATTCAAATAAGACCCTTGCAGTCTAGATATGAGAATTATGAGTTTTTTGTTATGCCTTTCAGTTTGATTAATGATCCAGCTATTTTTATGGATTTGGTGAATAGAGTCTTTAAGGAATGTTGTGATAATATTGTTGTAGTGTTTATTGATTATTCTATGATATTTTCCAAAATTAATGCGGAGAAAGATAATCATATAAGGTTTATATTGAAAACTATGAGGAAGGAGTGTCTAGTTGGAATGTTCAAAAAATGTGATTTTTTTACAACAAGTTCCTTTCTCGGAGTACATTGTAGCCAATGATAGAATCTGAGTAGAACCTACTGTAACACCCCATGTAAATGGAGAATAAGACATATTTCATATTTATTAATATTTTTTAATTAAATATTAATTTTTCTTTAAAGGTGTTGTTATATTCGATAGCGTACCCGATACGTAACAACAGGTTTCTTTGGTATCTTACGTTGCACACTAATAATATAATATAATTATTTCAAATTTTAGGTAACTCCTAGCAGTTGTATTGGAGGTAATGAATGAAACTAACTACAATATGATTATACATTATTGTTAAATGTTTTTACATTATCCAATAAAAAGTTAGAGGCTTCAAATGTGAATGAATCTAATTTTAAGCATAATTTACAGAAAAAGGCCGATTTACCGCCTTTTAATGGCGAACCCTCATTAAATATAGTTTTGTCCACATTAATACATTCTAACTGACCAAATTAAATCCTTCTTTAGAATGGGGACATTAGATTTTACTTTGGGTAATTTTTTGGTATTTTTTTGATAAAGTTCATTTTTTAATGAATAGTGAAATATACTGTATTTTAATTCAAAAGTGCCTTTTAATATAATTTATTTATATGGTTAGATTATCTTTTTATTTGGTTTTAATGTGAAATTGAAATATATTTTTACAATTTAATCCAATTTTGGTCATTGGAATTAATTTCACTTTGAAATTGGACATAAACAAGTATCAATCTTATGAGAGTTATTGTTTCTTAAAAACACTATATTTGTTTTAACGAGAATTAATTTTTAAATTAATTAATGCCACTTCTATGTTTTGAATTTTTCAAAATAGACATCAATTTTGAATTCAGAATATCAAATAATGCTTTGGCTGAATTTTTGGTATTTTTCTGAAAAACATCAATTTTTGATGAATAGTGACACCACTTAGTAGTAGTTAATAAACCGACTTTTTCATTTAAATGAAATTTTACCAATTCATTGAATTGAATTTTAAAAATCCGACATACTTGGTTGTTATCAAGAAGTAAAATTTGGTTCATCAAGATGAAAATAATTTTTGGTGAATAGTAACTTTTGACTTTTATTTACCGCGGTTAAAGGTAAATAACACAATTCATGGTTAAAAGAATATTATAATAATTCAAAATTACCTTAACACTTGTCCTAACCTTATTGTATGAGTAGTGTCCGACCATGGTCATATTTTGGTCGATTTTTGGACCCCATTGATCCACTTGGGAGTAAAAATGACAATTTAGATCAATTAATTTAAAGTAAAGGCAAAATAGACAAAAACAAAAATCATTTAGTAATTACTTTTTATATGGTGTTATATAAGGAATATTTTTCACTATAAATATTTATTTAAAATCTAATAATATTTCCTACATCATGGTATTTTTTTTAATTTTTAGACAACAAATAAATTAAATTATTTATGACATAATAATGATGCAGTGTTTACCTCATTAATAAATGATTTAAATAAATAAGATTATAATTCTGAAAATATTATCCAAAACATGTCCAATTATGATTGGATGATTTTATTTTGGCCATGAACCATCTTATCTTCGACTATAATGATTGTTTGACCATTATAAACCGAATATCATTAAGTTATAAAAAAAATACTTTCACACTTTCCTAAAGAGCCCCTCCTCCCCCTTATAAAAGGAGGCCACTTCTATCCAATTCCCCACACCTCTCAAGCCATTTGGCTCGTCCAACCTCTACCCAATTTATCTCTCAACATCCCTCTCCTCCTCTTATAAGCCTTACCTTAGGAAGAAGGAATTTCAAGAAGTATTTTTGGTTTAAACCAAAGGAAGTTACCCAAATTAAAGGTAACAGTTTCTCTTAAATTGTTTTCTTTTATTTTACTTCTCCAACCCCTAAACACTTTTTATTTCTTTTCTTTTGTAACAACACCAGTATCCTAAATATTCTAGGATTTTTTTATGAGAAGTATTCTGACTACACTTACAAATACCTTCTATCTAATGGAATAAGAACATAATGTTTTTGTGGATGGAAAACTAACGCCTCACGAAACGATGATTGTTCTATTACGTCTTACCGCCTCTCATGGTGGCCATTATGATTGCACTATATTTATATATGATATATATTATGTTTATTATTTCCTTATTCTTCTTTACATCCCATTTATATCATGCCTTTATGGTTTCTATAGTGGGTAAATATGATAATCTCATTTGAGGAAGTGCGGACTACCGCCCCCTCAAAGTTATTTGATTCGTTAATTCCTTATGTGGGATGTATAAAGGATATATTTAACAATATTATATATGATATTATACTAGAATTATAATATAACTATGTATCATTATGTTTTAATACCATTAGAGTAATAAATATAATAATAAATAGAAATGAAAGTAGCATTCATGCGTACGTACGGCTTACCATCTCCATTAACGGTGCATTTCATTTCATACCTCTAAATGTTATATACTATTATAAAAACATGTATATACTGAATATATATGATATATATGATATCCAAATCATGAATATCATTCTGGATATAATGACCCTTTGACCACATGGACAACTTGTAAATATAAGGTGTTCATTTTTACTCAAGTACCAAATATCAACAAAATGAACGTTGTTAACTTAAATGATTGAATAATGTTTATAACATGGTAATAAGTGATATAAAAGGAATAATAAACTTTAAAAAGTTTCATAAGAAAGTATAAATTATATTTAGTTTATTATTTAGGAGATTAAAGAACGATCGGGTCAAGTCGGACGCGAGGTAAGGGACGTCGTCTCAATCTCCTTTCATTGAGGCATTTTTAGTTTTATACATGACTTTATTTTATACATTTTATAAACCCCTTTGACTCTTCATTTTATTCAAAGGGAATATTTTTATACGAAGCATTTTACTAAATGATAAAAAAGAATTTTTTTTAACGTAAGCAGTGACAACGACCTTTCCGCCGCCACAAGCATTATTTGATCTTTGGATTCGTTAACAAGCCAGAATGCTTTTAAAAGGAAGAATAAATACCATATACTCTTTTTTTTGTATTTTGGGATTGAAAATTATTTTGAAAATGGATTTATTATTTCACTATCATGAAATGATATTTTATTATTGCAATGTGGAAATGTTATCTTTCCTTTATGCTTATTGTAACGCCCCAACCCTAGTTACCCAGAGTCGGTGCATTATTGCGTAACATTGGCATGATCACAAAATATCAAGTCTCGAAAGACCGATTAGTTTAGTAGCCTTGGAAACACTAGATACATTCATAAGTCTTAAATTACATCATAAATTAAAACAAAACAACAACAACATCTTGTCTTCATATCCCCTCATATTATCCCTGTAGGTCATTCATAATATACTTCTTCACATCCTGGGAAAATTATAACATTGGATGGGGTGAGCTCAGATGCTCATTAAGGATAACAATATAGCGGAAGCTTTCATAAATAAAAATAAACATTTAAGGCAATGTATAACTAAAACAAAATCCTTTTAATCTTTAACTTCAACATAATATGGAAAAAGTAAAATGAGATAATGCCATTTACTTATTCACATGGATATTCTACTGGTCGAATAATCACAAGCATTATTAATAACCACTTTCATAATGATGGAATGCATAATGCCAGACTATCATAACCACGTATCCAAGGCCTCGTGCCAAGACTACAAATATGATTTTGTCAAGGCCTCGTTCCAAGACACTAGTTTGTCTCATGAGACCTACCGATGCATCAAGGAGCTATAGCAGGCTCCACCCATCACTTATTAAGTCCAACGCATTCCTCAGATAAACATGTTTAAACATATCATAAACCATAACATAATCGTATCACATAAAACATGCATAAAGGAAACATAACATTTCCAAATTTCAATCACAAGATATCAATACCACACATTGATATAATAAAACATTATCAAAACCATTTTCAATACCAAAATAAATGAAAATTAAAACTTGGTATTTATTTTTAATTTATAAAAAAGTTATGGCTTGTAGAGGAAGCCGAAACTCAAATAATGGTCACGGCGGCGGAGAAGTCATTGTCGCCACATACATATGATAAGAAAAACATTAATTTTTGTTCATTTAGTAAAACGCTTCGTATGAAAAGATTAATTTTGAATAAAAGTAAATGTCAAATGGGTTTATACACCGTATAAATGAAAGTTGCGTATAAAACAAAATATGCCTCAATGAAAGTAGATTGAGACGAAGTCCCTTACAAAGATCATTTTTTTAAATAAAATAGATCTATTATGTGTATTCACTATAATTACACATAAAGAAAGTTCAAATACAAGATAGGACAAAATAATATCATGACATAATTTGAAAGTAGGAGATTAACCCAAAGAACAAAAATTGGGTTAAGAAGTTCCCTTACCTCATGTCCGACTTGACTTGATCGTTCTTTAACCTCCTGAATAATAAACTAGAGTAAATTTCTATTTTCTTAAGAACCTTTTACATGTTAATTATTCCTTTTATATTACTTATTACCATTTTATGAACATTATGTAATTATATAAGTTAATAACGGTCATTTTGTCGATCTTTGGTACTTGAGTAAAAAATAAACTTCTTATAATTACAAGTTGTTCATGTGGTGAAATATCCATTATATCCAGAATTATATTCATGATGTAGATATCATATATATAATATATATCCAGTATATACATTCATTTATAATATTACATAACATTTAGAGGTAAGAAAGGAAATGCACTGTTCGTGGAGACGGTAAGCCGTACGTACGAATGAACGCTACTTTCATTTCTATTTCATATTTAATGGATTGAAATTAAAATTATATAAAGGTATAATATAATTCCAGTATAATATAATGTATAATACTATTCACTCCATCCTTCATACATCCCACATATGGAATTAACGATTCAAATCACTTTGAGGGGGTGGTAGTCCACACTTCCTCAAATGAAATTATCACGTTTACCCATAATGGAAATCATAAAGGTATGGCATAAATGAAAAATACAGAATAATAAGGAAAAAAACATAATATATATCATATATAAGAAAAATTCCATCATAATGGCCACCATTAGAGGTGTTAAAAGAATATTGATCAATCATCGTTTCGTGAGGTAGTATTTTTTCACCCACAGAAACAGTATGTTCTTTAACCATTAGACGAAGGTGTGTGTAATTGTAAATCAAATCCTTATCTTAACAACATAATTGTATATTTAAGATAATGGTTTTTTTATAAATGAAATGAATAAAAATAGTTTAGGGGGTTGGAGAAGTAAAATAAAACAAAACAACATAAGAGAAGACATTACCTTAAAATTGGGTAACTCTTTTTGATTTGAGCCAAAGGCTTCCTTGGGAAGATTTCTGCCTAAAGTGAGGATTCTAGGAGTAAGACAGGTAAGTTGGGAGAGTATTTGGGAAAAGGTTGGCCGTGCAAAATTTCTTGAAGGTTTGAATAAGGTGGTAGAGGTGGGGGCCTTTTATAAGAGGAGAGGAGGGGCACTCTTGGAAAGATTGAAATGTTACTTTATTATGAAATGGTTTTCAGATTATAAAGGTCCCAAAATGATATAATTATAGGATAAGGTGATAAGGGTTCTAAATCCACCCATCCAATAGGCTTTTGAAAACTTTAAGTCTTATATTTTACCTTATCTTTTCATTTTATTTAAATTGTTAATTAATGTGGTAATCGCTCCATCATCATGATGTCATAAAAATATTAATTTATTTAATGTCTCAAAATTATAAAACAATTACAATGATGTAGGAAATCCTTTTAGCTTTACAATGAATATATATTGTCTAAAATTTAACTTATATAACCCAATGTAATAATTGTTTTAGTAAAACAACACATGTTTGTGATAATTTTATTTTTACTTTAAATAAAAAGTTATTAATGTCATTTTCTTACCCAAGTGGCTCCATGGGGTCCCCATGTTGACCCATGGATTTTATTGGTCGGCCATGACTCATCCAATAAGTGTAGGACAAGTGTAAGGGTATTTTCATATTTTTATAATATCATTTTACCTTAAATTTCACTAATTACCTTTAATCGTGATTAATTAAACATAAAAGTTACTATTCACCAAAAAATTATTTTAATCCCATTGAACCACATATTAATTCCTAATGAAAACCATGTATGTTGGATTTTTTAAAATCAAATCACAAAATTGGTAATGTTTCATTTAAACAAAAAAATCAGTTTTTTAACTACAACTTAGTGGTTTCACTATTCATCAAAAATTGATGTTTTTCAGAACAATGCCAAAATTTCACCCTAAGATATAATTGATATTCTAAGTTCAAAAATAATGTCTATTTTACAAAATTCCAATCATATAAGTTGCATTAATTAATTTTATAATTAATTCCCGCTTTCACAACAAATAGCGTGTTTTTTAGAAACAATATATATCAAAAGATTGACAATTGTTTATGTCAAATTTTAAAGTGAAATTAATTCTAATGAACACCATTGGATAAAATGGTAAAATTATATTCTAATTATACTTTAAAACCCCTAAATAGTATAATTTATCACTATAAATTATTTTTATTAAAAAATTTGTTGTTAAGTATTTTTCACTATTCATAAAAAATTTTAAATTCTTAGAAAATTACCAAAACATAAACATTGGATAACTTCGAAATTCCGAATCAAAAAATTAAGTCCCTTTTTAAAGATAAAATTTATAAAATTTCAAAATTTAGGAATTACTATTCATAATGGCTATTTTGATTGGTCGCGGTGCGTTAGAATCTCGAACTTGCGTATAATGCAAGCTATTGCATTATTGAAAGAGAAGCGTATCGTGGAAGCTCGGGCTGTTACATTCTCCCCTCCTTCAATAAATTGCATCCTCGCAATTTGAAATTTTTCTTTGAAAACAAAAGGTTTAAAATAGAAAATACCTTTCTGGAAAACCCACATCGAAAATAGGGTTTATTAAAATATAATATTAAAAGAAATATAAAGAAGTACAAAGGTCACCCGAGATAGCCCATACTAAGATTCTATGAAAATATGGATATGGAGGAAAAAAACCCTCAAGGTCTGATAGAGAGTAGTAGAAAACAGGACTAGGAGAATGTTAACCACAAGAAAATCACAAACTTGTGATTGGTTAAACGGTCATTGAATCCCAAGTTGGAAAAGTCAACCGACAACGTTTTTGTTTTAAGTGACCTTTAATAAAGTTGAGGAATGTATTTAAGAGATTTACTAACAATGTATGGAAATATACTTACTTGTCATGTAGGCTTTCATTCTTTAATAAATTTTTACCATAAATCCATCTATCACTCCAAATGGTAACAAAAATCAAAAATATTCTATTTATCCTAATTGTATAAGGTTTCAAATATTACCACAAACCATTTAGATTAGGAAAACTATTTTGTAATAACCAGGGACTTTCTGTTGGCTAGTGGTAGGTAATAAAGTCCTGTCGCACTATGTTTGAGGGTTCTATTCTTGCAGCTTTGTCTGACGCAATGGGTTATCCCCCAACCTGCAGGTTGTCCTTTTCCTAAAAGTATAGTATTATAATATTCCAAAAATAATCTTTAGAAATGTTTTAACCTTAAACAATACTATCCAAAGTTCAACTTAATTCATTCCAACCTTTATAATTATCCAAAATACCTTTATCCAGACTTTCCCTAAAAGGTCTCTAGATTCCAAAATCAATTGTAACATCTGATTCCCCAAACAAAGTAACGTTTCTCATATTGTCACATACTAAAAATTTGATTACCTTCATCATATTAAATCCTTAATAAAAAAAAGTACTACAGTACAATCCTTTTATATATCACATTATTCATATAAACATAATATAATCCTTATGTCCAAAAGCACCAATACATTAATCATTCCACTTCAACTGTAGTAATAGCATAAGATTAGCCTCGATCCCTTGTACTTTTCAGAAATAATATTCCCTGACGCTTAGGACATTCCATTGCACAATGCCCCATTTTCTACAATTGTAGCATTCAACATTGATAGCCTCTTTTTTTCCCTTGCAATCACGAGCCTGGGGACCTTTTTCTCCACATTTATAACAAACTCCCATTCCTTTTAGGCAAGCACCAGGGTGATTCTTCCCACAATTATGGCATAATGGAAAATCCTTCTTTCCCTTTTACCTATATCTGTCTCTTGTTCCACCGTTCTCTTCTTCTCTTTCTTGACTTTATTTTCATAAGATTTAGAGAATTCATTTTCTGTCTTGATAGCACATGAAACAATATCTTTGTATGACGAGATGGTTTGTGAGACTAATACTCGATGGAGAAATGGTTTTAACCCATCAATGAAATGATCGATCTTACTTATTGGGTTACGTATATAATCTGCAACATGCCTCGCTAACCTTGTAAAGTTGACCTCATACTTTGCGACATTCTCATCCTCCTTTTGTCTAAGACTCAGAAATTGCCTTTCCATATCTACTCGTTGGTCATGAGGAAAGTATTTTTCTAAGAAAAGTCCTTTTAACTCCCTCCATTACATATTTGATACTTCATCATATTCCTTTGTATTTTTAATCAATGACCACCATTGATCGGTATCTCCAATGATGGGGTAAACTGCCATGACAACCTTCTCTATTTCGCTACTCCCCAAGGCATGGAATATATTATTTAATGAATTTATCCTTTGCTCAGCTACTAAGGGATTTTTACCCCCATTAAATGTTGGTGGTTTTTGCCTCATGAAGCGGTCTAACATTGATCCTCCATGTTGCAGATCAGGGTGCTCTATATGAGTAAGGTTATTATACATAGCCTGAGTGAGTTGTCCCAATATGGTGATAAGCTGATCAGCAGCAGTTGTATCACTAGCTCCATTATAATTATCTTGAGTAGGATGGAAATACCTACATGGAATGTGTGCGTTGATACGGTTTCCATTTCTTCCACTAGGTGCCATTTCTAATCAATGGCATAAACTAGATCAGTTTATGAATAAAAATACATAATTCCGTACTTGTAAAACACTTAATATAAATTGAACAGTATATGGATATAATCCATATTCATAAAAAGAAATGTTTTCTTTGAGGAAGTATATACTCATAAACCCTTCATAATGATTTGTAAATAAAATGAGAATTATCCTAAGCATAACCCCAGGAGTGTCGTAACCAAGAGTGCAGCAAGGCCCATTGTCATGCACCAGTTCCCATTCGAGTCTAGGTCAAAGCGGTGTTTTCGGGTTTTACACCTAGGTACATCTGTTCCAGAGCTGCCTCTACCTTCTCGTATCCAGACAGGGATGTATTGCTTGAAAACTCCCAAAATCTCTAAAATACCAAAAATTCTAGGAAGTTCTTCTATACTAACCCTCAAAGTCTATCTTTGGGCTATGTTCTCTAATTAGAGTTTATCTAAATCTAGCTTTAAAGGTTAGTACTAAACTGCCTCTGATACCAACTGTAACGCCCCAAAACCAGTTATCTAGAGCCGGTGCATTATTTCATAACATTGGCATGATCACAAAAGATCAAGTCTCGAATGACCGATTAGTTTAGTAGCCTTGGAAACACTAGATACATTAATAAGTCTTACATTACATTATAAATTAAAACAAAACTACAACAACATCTTGTCTTCATATCCCCTCATACTATCCCTCTAGGTCATTCATAATATACTTCTTCACATCCTGGGAAAATTAAAACATTGGAAGGGGTGAGCTCAGATGCTCATTAAGGATAACAATATAGAGGAAGCTTTCATAAATAAAAATAATCATTTAAGGCAATGTATAACTAAAACAAAATCATTTTAAACTTGAACTTCAACATAATATGGAAAAAGTAAAATGAGATAATCCCATTTACATATTCACATGGATATTCTACTGGTCGAATAATCACATGCAATATTAATAACCACTTTCATAATGATGGAATGCATAATGCCAGACTATCATAACCACATAGCGAAGGCCTCGTTCCAAGACTACAAAAAATATTTGGTCAGGGCCTCATTCCAAGAAACTAGTTTGTCTCATGAGACCTGCCGATGCATCGAGGAGCTATAGCGGGCTCCACCAGTCCCTTATTAAGTCCAATGCATTCCTCATATGAACAGGTTTAAACATATCATAAACCATGACATAATCATATCACATAAAACATGCATAAAGGAAACATAACATTTCAACATTTCAATCACAAGATATCAATACCACACATTGATATAATAAAACATTATCAAAACCATTTTCAATACCAAAATAAATGAAAATTAAAACATGGTATTTATTTTCCATTTATAAAAATTTTATGGCTTGTAGAGGAAGCCGAAACTCAAAAAATGGTCACGGCAGTGGAGAAGTCATTATCCCCGCATACGTATGACAATAAAAACATTCAATTTTTTCATTTAGTAAAACTCTTCATATAAAATGATTCATTTTTAATAAAATTAAAAGTCAAAGGGGTTTATACACCGTATAAAGGAAAGTTGTGTATAAAACAAAATATGCCTCAATGAAGGGAGATTGAGATGAAGTCACGTAATAAGATCATTCTTTTAAATAAAATAGATCTATTATGTGTATTCACTATAATTACACATAAAGAAAGTACAAATACAAGATAGGACATAATAATATCATGACATAGTTTGAAAGTTGGAGATTAACCCAAAGAACGGAAATTGGGTTAAGAAGTTCCCTTATCTCGTGTCCGACTTGACTCGATCGTTCATTAAACTCCTGAATAATAAACTAGAGTTAATTTATATTATCTTAAGAACCTTTTTCATGTTCATTATTCCCTTTATATCACTTATTATCATGTTATGAACATTATGTAATTATTTAAGTTAATAACGGTCATTTTGTCGATCTTTGGTACTTTAGTCAAAAATAAACTTCATATAATTGCAAGTTGGTCATTTGGTGAAATATCCATTATATCCAGAATTATATTCATGATTTAGATATCATATATATCATATATATCCAGTATATACATGCATTTATAATATTACATAACATTTAGAGGTAAGAAAGGAAATGCACTGTTCATGGAGACGGTAAGCCGTACGTACGCATGAACGCTACTTTCATTTCTATTTCGTATTTAATGGAATGAAATTATAATTATATAAAGTTATAATATAATTCTAGTATAATATAATGTATAATACCATTCACTCCATCCTTTATACATCCCACATATGGCATTAACGATTCAAATCACTTTGAGGGGGCGGTAGTTCGCACTTCCTAAAATGAAATTTTTGTGTTTACCCATAATGGAAATCATAAAGGTATGCCATAAATGAAAAATACAGAATCATAAGGAAAAAAATATATATCATATATAAAAATATTTCCATCATAATGTCCACCATTAGAGGTGTTAAAAGAATATTGAACAATCATCGTTTCGTGAGGCAGTATTTCACCACCCACAGAAACAATATGTTATTTAACCATTAGATGAAGGTGTGTGTAAGTGTAAATCAAATAAATATCATAAAAAATTACTATTATATTTATGATTCTGGTTTTGTTGCAAAATGAAGGAATAAAAAGAGTTTAGGGGGTTGGAGATGTAAAATAAAACAAAACAACATAAGAGAAGACATTACCTTAAAATCGGGTAACTTATTTTGATTTGAGCTAAAGGCTTCCTTGGGAAGACTTATTCCCACAGTGATGCTTCTAGGAGTAATAGATGGAATCTGGGAGAGTATTTGGGCAATGGTTTTCCAAGCCAAATGGTTTGAAGGTGTGAATAAGATGGCAGAGGAGGGGGCCTTTTATAAGAGGAGAGGAGGGGCACTCTTGGAATGATTGAAATGTTACTTTATTATGAAATGATTTTCTGATTATAAAGATACCAAAAAGATATAATTCTAGGATTATGTGATAAGGGTTCGAAATCCACCCATACAAATGGCTTTGGACAAGTTTAAGTCTTAGATTTTACCTTAGTTTTCATTTTATTTAAATTGTTAATTAATGAGGTAATCGTTTCATCATCATGATGTTATAAACAATTTAATTTATTTAGTGTATAAAAATTATAAAACAATTACCATGATGTAGGAAATCTTTTTAGCTTTCCAATTAATATTTATAGTCTAAAATTTAACTTATATAACCCAATATAATAATTGTTTTAGTAAAACAACGCATGTTTGTGACAATTTTATTTTTACTTTAAATAAAAAGTTATTAATGTCATTTTCTTACCCAAGTGGCTCCATGGGGTCCCCACGTTGACCCATGGATTTTATTGGTTGGCCATGACTCATCAAATATGTTTAGGACAAGGGTAAGGGTATTTTCATATTTTTATAATATCATTTTTACCTTAAAATTCACTAATTACCTTTAATCGTGATTAATTAAACTTAAAAGTTACTATTCATAAAAAAATAATTTTAATCCCATTGAACAACATTTTAATTCATAATTACAACCATGTATTTTGGATTTTTGAAAATCAAATCACAGAAGTGGTAATGATTCATTTAAACAAAAAATCAGTTCTTTAACTACCACTTAGTGGTTTCACTATTCATAAAAAATTGAAGTTTTTCAGAACAATGCCAAACTTTCACCCTAAGCTATAATTGATATTCCGAGTTCAAAAATGATGTATATTTTAAAAAAAATCCATAAATATAAGTTGCATTAACTAATTTTATAATTAATTCCCTCTGTCACAACAAATAGCGTGTTTTTAAGAAACAATATATATCAAATGATTGACAACTGTTTATGTCCAATTTCAATGTGAAATTAATTCTAATGAACACCATTGGATAAAATGGTAAAACTATATTCTACTTATACTTTAAAACCACTCAATAGTATAATTTATCACTATAAATTATTTTTATTAAAAAAGTTGTTTTTAAGTATTTTTCACTATTCATAAAAAATTGGAAGTTCTCAGAAAAAAACCAAAAATTCAATATAGGAAAACATCGATATTGCTAATCAAAAAATGAAGTCCATTTTGAAAGATAAAATTTTTAAAATTTCAAAAAGTAGGTATTACTATTCGTAACGTCTATTTTGATTGGTCGTGGTGCGTTAGAATCTCGAACTTGCATACAATGCAAGCTATTGCATTATTGAAAGAGAAGCGTATCGTGGAAGCTCGGGGTGTTACAATTATGTTATGTGATATGATCATGTTATGGTTATTTGGAATTATTTATGTATACGGGTGGTTTCATGATAAACCTAGGGTGGGTGAGCCCAAGATAGCTCTCCAATGCATTGGGTAATGTGACAGAGGTAAACGTGAATGTTTCTCCTAATAGATTTAGGGAATATACTGTGATGGGTATTCCAAAGTAACTCCGTTTGTATCTGTGATAGCTATAATGTATGTATGATATGGATTCCACAAGTTACCTTTATGATTTATGATTTCTATGTGTCTTTCATAAAACTTATGATTTGATGAGGTAAGTAAAAGAGTTCATGTTTTGTATGTATTTACGAACAAATGTTTTCATTATTTGTTTTATAACCCTTACTGAGCTTTTTATTCTCATCCCAAGTTTTTAAATGTTTTCACAGGAGTCAAAGATGAATAATATCAAGGATGGGATCAAGGAAAAGTCATGCTGTCTAAAACATGGAACTAGACATGACTTTTTATAATAGTTTTTATTTTATGAAAAAAATGGAAATTATGTGGATATGTCTACCTTGTAATCCTTTGAGATGTAATAGTTATGTCCTAATTCCCTAAAACACTAAACCTGAAAATATCCTCAATTTAAATTATTCATTTCATTCAATATTATGTAATGTTTAAGGCCATGTCCTTATACCTACCATGAAAATGTTAGAGGAGGAGTGACCTCATCCTAAAATAGTAATTGAGAATCATATTTTTTGGAGATTATAAGTATATTATATGAGAGTTTTTAAAAAACATCATGACTTTCTAGTCCACTAACCATGTTAGCTCAAATAGGGTACAAGTTAATCTAGACCAAGGAGGGTGAATAATTTTTACATGAGATAAATAAGATATTGGATACTACACCTATGTTAAATACACCCCTATCAATGAAATATTCATTATTTTAAGAGATGCATTCCTAAAAGTTATTCACTGCATCCGCATAAAAATAGAAATGTTGATTACTTATAAATCCTGATACTTAAAGCTTCATGAACTAAATTATCATACATATGACCCTGAGTTGGTTTTGTTTGTTTATTATCTAATGATAAGGAGGCACTCTCATTAGGGGGAGAAATTTGATATATACCAAAACCTCTAAATTATGATGTATATTTTCACATAAAAAATGTTAAAATGAGATAGAGGAGATGGTTGGATCTTCTTAATGACTATTATTGTTCAATTCTTTATCATATTGGAAGAGAAAACATTTTTGGTGTTGCATTAGGTATGAATGACCCAATTGTTTTTTCAGTGATTAAGATTCAAGGAGATCTTTGATCAATGACCTAGTATAATTGTACATGGGAATCAAAAGATAATGGAAATCATAAACCCTATCCATAATGGTTTCCCTATGATAATTACCAGAGAAGATAAAGAAAACTCAATGATAGGATCCTTTGTTAGAGAAGAAGATAGAGTCTTTGAAGTGTATTAAGTATCTAGAGTTCAATAATTATCGAGAAGGTGAACTGAAATTTGGTGCAAGTATATTTGTTATGTATATTCTAGAAATAAAGAATGTGCTAATGGATGAAGCTCAAAGATCTACATTCTCTATACATATTGGAATAACTAAAATATATAGTGACTTTTATGATCATTATTTTTGGATAACATGAAAAGGGTGATTTCGAATGAAAATATATAGTTATTGGTGTGTCGAAAGGTGTAGGTATAGAGAAAACTCTATAAAGTAGTATTATAACCACAACCCATACTAACATGGAAGTGGAAAAATATCCCTATTCACAGTGTCATTGGTCTCCTAAGAACATCCAAAAGAGAAAATGTGATACGGGATATTGTGGATTATCTCACCAAGACTGCCCATTTCATATCTATTCGGGAAGGTTTATCACCTGACCAACATATCAAGATATATGTGAAGGAAGTGGTGAGGCTTCACGGGGTACCACTTTCTATAATTTTTTATCGTGATCCATGGTTCACATAAAAATTCTTGAGTATTATTTGACATGATCTGAATACTGAATATAATTTCAGTATAGCCTACCACACCCAAATTTATAGAAAGTAATAAAGGACTATTCAAAATCTCAAGGGAACATTAATAACTTTCTCAATGTAGTTTAAAGTTTAATGGGATGAACATATCTGATTAGTTTAATTCTCTTACAACAACAACATTCATTTTAGTATTCAATTGGAACCCTATAAATATTCATATGGGAAGCGATGTAGAACTCTTACATGATTGGATGAAGTTGGTGGAAAAAATATTCTTGATCATTATCTTTTGAATGAGAGGAATGAAAAGGTTCATTCCATCTAAAAACACATAAAGGCTGCTTAGAGTTGGTAAAAGAGTAATGATGACTACTGTTGAAAGGACATGAATTTTTATGTTGCCAAAAAAGTATTCCATTTAATTATACCTCATAATAGAGTCATTATTTTTGGAAATAAAGGTTGAATTATCCCCATGTGCATTATACCTTATGAAATCATTGATCGCACAGAAGGAGAGGCCAATCATCTTCCAATTTTACTAAATCTAACACATGTTCATTATATATTCCATGTATCACTCTCGGGGAAGTACATACCTAAAAATTTGATTGCACTGAATCCATAGGTTGTGTAACAGGAAAAAATATCTCTTATAGGGAGTATCGATTGGGGATATTGAACCATATAGATAAGGTTATATGCAACAAGACTAGCCACCTCCTCAATTTTTCGTGGAGGAATGAATAATATGAAGAAGTGACATGGGAAAAAGAGGAAAAAGTGAGTAATAATTTCCCAAATCATTTATTAACTGAGGTAATTTGTTGAAATTTGAAGGATAAATTTCTTTAGGGGAGAGACTGTAAGGAACAAGACTTTTTTTGATATTGGTTTCTTGAGAAAATTTATATTATATTCATTTTTACTCAAGAAAAAAATATCTTATTTTAAAAAAAATTGCGTATAATTTGAAATTGGACAATATATTATTGATCGTTATATTGAGGATGGAGAATTATGACTATTGGGAAATACAATCATTGAAAACATTAATTCTAATAAAAAAATAGATTAAAATTATGGTTTACAAGTTGTAATGAAAAAGGATAATTAATTCATAAAGGAGTAACAACGGCCTCAACCAGAAGAGTCATGTAGTATGAAGCCCATTTATAAAAACATGGGGGGAAGTAGCATCACTGGGCCTCACCCTTGACGAAGCCCAAACCAACCATCAATAAGTCAATCTTGAATAAAATCACCTATAGAAAAAGTTCATGTTAGAGGAAATTACCACTCATGTGATGGTAGACATGACACCACATGAATCTATCACCATAAAAAATCTTACCATTGTGTTGTATATAGGTGTTAAAATGGGTTATATGTTGATTCCCTAATTTATTAATGTGTAATTCAATTATATAAATAAAATATTTATTCTATCCTTTCTGTTTAGTGAATATTTTTTTAATAAAATTGAGATGGAATTTGGTAGATTAATTTTTTAGATAAATATTATGATTTTCAATGAATATTTAATTATTATATTAAACTATTGTATTTGGAATAATATTTATAATAGTTAAATATTTTGATTAAAACACTCTTATTTATCAATAGATTAAAAAATAATTTTTTTTCAAGTGTTATAAATACTACATGGTATTTTTAAATATTTATTATTTGTAAAAATATAATGATTTTGTATTTAAAAATTTATATTCTTATATTCATATAATTTTTATGATAAAATAAATTTCATTTTTTAAATTATCACATTGAATTTAGGCTGGGGTCAATTTTTGAGAATTTTCTAAAATACATTATTTTTTCAGGAATTGTAAAAAAATACAATTTCTGTTTTTTAGCATATTAATTTCATAATAATTTGTTCATAGTTATGAAATAAATATTGATCCATAGTCGAACATATATGATATGATATTTTATTGAAATAATGTAATTTAACATATTTCAATCAATTTAAAAATATATAATTTACTTTTTACATTGTAAAATAAAAACATTAACTATGAAAATCTTATTTTGTGAAAGCATTAACATTCCTACAAAAATTAGTAATATTTAATGATGGGAGAATATTTTGGAAAACAATAACATAATATTTTTCCCAAGCATCCAATACTATAGCCAATCCAATGGGTTTTCATATACCACTACCCGAGATTCCAATGCTTAAATTATTTAATTAATAATAAAATCCCCCACTTTCACTATAAATACCCACCCATTTTTTCATTTACATTCACAACCATTTTATCCTCCAAGAATATCTGATAGTTTTATCTTCTAATGAGCCCTATAACAGTTTTCTCAAGACCCCATGTTCCCAATCATTATGTTATAGCAGTTACTCTTCAAAGTAAGGGAAAATATAATTATTTTATCATCATTTAGTGAACCTACTTTCATTTATTCCTTCTTAATGTTATTTACACTTTGTTATTTTATTTTAATTAATTCACATAAATAATTTTTTTTATCATTGAAATACCACTATTATATATATTTTTAATCTTTTCATAAACCATGTTTTATTCTTGTGATGTTTCCAATCTTACTTCCCAATATTTCAATATTCTCCCCCAATAATTCCATTTTTTTGTGAATACTATAACCTCTTTATATTATATAAGTACTATAGAATTTGTAAAAATGATTTATTTTATTCTTTTATTGACATACATAAAACCTGATTTCTAGGAATTCAGAACCTGAATGCATGACATAGTTTTATAACCAAACAAGTGTAAGAAAAATATGGTTACATAACTAAAATTCAATATATGGAGTGTAAGAAAATATGAAAGTTCGGAGTCTGACCAAAATTGAATTCAGAGTCTATAATACAAGGAATTTTGGATTCTATTTTCTAGGAATTCAGAACCTGAATTCAATAGAATTCTGGACTCTAAATTTCAATGAAATTCAGAGTCTAGATTCCCAAGAATTCGGAACTAGAAATCACAATGTTCGGATTCAGAGTTCATGAGAATTTGGAGTCAGAACTCATAGGAGTTCGGAGTCTATATTTAGGGAACTCAGAGTGATAACTTATGAAAGTTCGTAACTATAATTCGTATTTGGAATTCGGAGTCAGAACTCAGAAAGTTTGTAACTAGAATTTGTATTTAGAATTCAGAGTCAGAACATCATAAGTGTTCATAATCAGAAGTCTTAATTGGAATTCGAAGTCAGAACTCAGAAAGTTCATAACCAGAATTCGTATTCAGAATTCGGAGTCAGAACATCATAAGAGTTCGTAATCAGAATTCTGAGAATTCTTATTCTAAAACAAAATGCTTCATATCTAGGTATTTATTGTATTCTGAGGTTTTGGTTTCAATCCAAATTTTACACTTAGAAAAATTATGATATGAACAATGAAAACAAGATAAAGATAAAATTCCTTGAGGGAGGAAATTTTCCTTAATGAAGTAAAACTATGTTAAATTGAGATTCTCCATGAGATGAGGTGTTTGTGATTTTCAAAACAAAAAGGAATGGTAAAGTCATAAGGAAAGCCTTAATGACTTAACAATATCCCCCATGATTAAAGGAATGGAAAATTCATATGGAAAACCTTATTTCCTCAACAATCTCCACCTCTTTAGAAAGCATAAACATCCTTACAAAAAAGAATAGGACTTAGAAAAAAAATTCTAGACTTTGAAAATAAATCTTATCTCCCTTTATATATGAAAAATGGTGAATATGACTAACCCCCCCCCCCCCCTTAGGCTTTGGAATAGTAATGATCGTATTCTAGATTTCTGGAATGAGAATTTTCATTATCTTGAGTATGAAAATCTTCGTAATGGAAAACTCCCCCATAGATGAACTCCCCTTATATAGGGATATTTCTTCTTTTACATAGAATTATTTTCCTTCTCCCCCTTTGTGATTTTCAAAAAGAAATTTAGGGAATGGAAAATAAATTTTGGTACCTAAGTGATTAAAAAAAATGTCCAAACAATAAAAAACAACAAAAAATTTCATTAGGATAGGAAAAATATGTACAAGGACAAACAGATACAACAAAAGATCTGATTGGGATCTATTTTACTTCTTTTTCCTTGGGTATCAGCTTTTTCACAATGGTTTTCATCTTTTTTATATCTTTGTGATCCTCCATTGCTTGATTTTATAAGGCTTTAATCCTTTATTCTTGAGCATTTAGAGCCTCTTCCTGAGCCTTTAGCAAGTCATCTTGCATCACTAAGTTTTCTTGAAACTCGATCCGGAGATCCCTTTCTACTTTCCAAATTTGGACAACAAAATTCAACTTCCCATTCAGATATTTGACATCCTGAATCCGAGTACATTTCTCAAGATTTAGCACTTCATAAAATCTATTTGAGAGATATTCGATTTTGACATCTTTTATATCAAAAGATTTATTAAAATCATCTTTTAAGTCAGCAAGCTCTCTAATATATTTGACTATATTTTTTGACCAGCTCACCATTTTCTTGTAAGACTTTCTGTGGGATTCATAGTTGATAAGGATATTCTTGTGTTCAGCCTCAATATTTATACACCTATCCATCACCATGGATATAGAGTCTGATTTCTGATTCATACTATGTTGGAGTGTCAGGCATCATGAGTCGATTGTTGGAAAGATCAGAATGGTATCCACTAGCATATTCCGGGACTGAATGACAAAATCATGTCTCAAATATGATGACTCCAAATATGACATTTTTCATAGAGATGGTTATTCCTCTAGCTCGACCAGCTTCCTCTTAGAAGATACTCCAGCTTCCTTCTTCCTTAAAATTGCTTTGGTTGGGGTATCGACAACCACTTGTTCCCCTTATTGGTTTTCAGGACAACATCTTCATCTAAGGAATCATGATCACTTTAAGATAATTGGACAATCTTATCTTCATCAAATTTTTCCTTCTATGCTCCAGCCTCAAAATCCTCATGATGAATAAATTCATGATTATGACTCTCTTCCTCAGATAACTTGTTCACTTCATCTTCAAAATTTTTTCCAACTCCATGAGTAATATGTCCTGAATATTTTTCTTGAGAAGTCTGGATTAATAATTTCTCAGACAAACATTCCTTTTCATGAATTTCATGTACTATATTTATCATATCATCTATACGTTCAGTGATTTCAGCTTCATGTACTTCTTCCAGAGCCTCCTTTTCAATATCCTTCTATTTGGCTTTTTCTGGAAACATGAACTTCTTTCCCGGAGTCTTAGGCAATTCTTATACTAATAAAGATTTCGGTATGTGAATGTTCTCGGATGAAACTTTGGTAGCCTTCAAAAGAGTTTTCAAAATCTCAACCTTCGACAAATTCTTCATATGATTCTTCTCTTTGGCTTGCTTCTCAGGCTCATCAGCAGTTTTCCCTTTCAATGCTTTGGCCTCTACAAGGTCTAGGCCAAACTGTGGCTCCCCTTCCTTTCAATTCTTCTTATCCTCCCTTCATTTGGCAGCAACTTCATCCATATATGATTTTTGTTTCTTGGGCTTTGGAGGTGCAGTTTGAGCTTCCTTAGCTTTACGGGGTTTTTCTTCTTCTTCCACCTTCCTCAGCATCCTCTTGCCTTCTTCGATGCTTCATCCCCTTCTACATTTTTCAGAATGCCATCTGCCTCTTCTACTGGCAGATCATAAAACTCTCCTGACTTCTTAGAAAATCCAACATTAATTCTTTTCAAGGTGTCATCACTAACTAAAATTACATTGCAATTCCTCTTCTTGGAACCGTAAGGAATCATCAAAGATTCAAGGCACCGAACTATCAACATAGAAACTAGGGCGGGATACATGATTATCTGAGATCTTATATTATCATTCTTGATATTCTCTATCGTAATGAGAATATGCTTCATCAGATTGATTTTCCATAGATTTACAAAAAAATCTAGGATATACATATCACTTTTCTTAAGAGTGTTCTTGTCACCCATTCTCGGTACAATAATACACTGAACCCATAAATCTAGGATCTGATTGTTAGTAGAAAAGTGACCAATCTTGCTGTCTTAACATTAGTAAGTCCAAGACATTGTAAATCCTTCACCTTTATAAAACTACCTTGCACATCCGGTAATTTGTGGGAACAAAATTCTGCCTCTCCTTCATAATATAGCCCTACCAAGCTAGCATCCTTGGTATAAGAAAGTTCATATGTCTTTCCATAACATTTGAAAGAAAATTTTTCCCTATCATCTTCCTTAAAGAAACAAGATGACTCATAAAACTCTATCAGCAAATCCGGATATACTACATCATGATCTCCTGGATTCAAAATATATACACTTTCCTATCCATTATGCTTGATATTCCTGGAGATAATGTAGTCATAATTGAAAAAGAATTTCAGATGTACCAACCTCTCCCTGTATATCTGCCACTCCACAATTGTCTTGAAAGTAGACATCTCTTGAGAAGGAACTTCACCATACATTCAGACATGAGTACTTATGAAGAGTTCATAACAAACTTTTGTAGTTGGGAAGAGATTCAACACAAAAAATTTATGAAAACTGATGTGGGAAAACTATTGTGGGTCCCCTTTTATTAGTGTTTAAGCGACGGTTCATCTCCCCATTTCAATCCAATGGATAATAATTCTTCAGATCTGATCTGACGGTTGAAAAAATATCCGCAAGGAAAATATAATAGGATCCGATCTTTTGAGGTTTCTAAAGGAAAACATTCAGATTTAAGGAAACTAGAATCTAATAAATTTTAAAAAAAGAAACTAATGTAATGTAAAAAGTGATTATGAATACTCAAGAAAGAATCATACCTTTTGGATTGTCAAAATAATTATTCGTATTGAGGATAATTCTTCTTGAAGGACATTAGATAAAAAAACTTGATTACAGAAACAAATGTAGTATGCAGATCTTTATTATGAAAATATTCAATACAAAAATTTACATTACGAAAAATTTCTTTATAAAAATTTTAAGTACAATAATCATCATTACAAAAATTATGAAAAACTTCATTACGAAAAATATAAAAAACGTCATTAAGAAAAATATGAAAGACTTCATTATAAAAAATATGAAAAACTTCATTATGAAAAATATGAAAAACTTCCTTACAAAAAATATCAAAAACTTTATTATGAAATATATTAAAAACGTCATTATGAAAAATATGAAAAACATAATTACAAAAAATATGAAAAAAATCATTATGAAAAATATTAAAAACACCATTACAAAAAATATAAAAAACATCATTACGAAAAATAAAAAAAATACTTTTGTACAAAAAATTTAAAAAAACTCATTAAAAAAATATGAAAAACTTCATTACAAAAAATATGAAAAACATCATTACAAATGTACTCCCCCTGTGAAAATAAGTTCATTACTGTAAAGATATTGGTTTCAATAGGAATTTGATATAGAGGATTACCTTATGGTAATCATTCCTAACTTCTGTTTAATGTATTCAAATCTATCAGAGGGTAAAGATTATGTCAAAATATTAGCAAGTTGATCTTGTGTTCTGATAAATTGAAGAATAACATCTCCTTTTGTGTGTGATCCCTAAGGAAGTGATGCCTAATATTTCTGAACTTTTCACAAGAGTGATGTGTAGGGTTTTTAATAATGGAAATGGTACTTGAATTATCACACAATTTTTTTTTGGTAAAACCCATACCATAGTCCGTGAGTGTGTGTTGCATCCACAAAACATGAGCCCCACAAATTCTAGTTGCAACATAATCATCATTAGCAGTGGAAAGTGCTACAGAGTGTTTCTTATTGCAAGAAAAAGAAACTAATTAATCTCCTAATAAATTACAAGTTTCAGATGTACTCTTTCTATCTATTCTACATCCACCAAAGTCAGTATCTGAAAAACTTTTCAAAACCAAATCATTTCAAGAAGTATAGAAAAGTCCTAAATCCATAGTTCCCTTTAAGTTGAAAAAAAAAACTCTTTTCACTACCTTTAAATGAGATTCCTTATGATTGTATTTATATCATGCACATAAGAATATTAAAAACATTAAGTCTGGATGACTAGCTGTCAAGTAAAGTAAACTTCATATCATTCTTCTAAAGGTTGTTTGATCTACTAGTTTCGCACCTTCATCAAGATCAAGTGTGTTTGAGGTATTAATAAGAGTATTTTAATTTTAGTGTTGTCATATCCATACTTTTTAAGAAGATATTTAATATAATTATGTTGGGATATATAGATTCCTAATGGTTTTTGATAAATTTGAAAATCAAGAAAAAATATTAACTCACCCATCATACTCATTTCAAACTCAGATTTCATTAGATCCACAAAGGAATCGATTAATGATTTCTGAGTTGAACCAAATATAATGTCATCGACATAAATTTGAACAATCAAAAAACTTTTCTTATATTTCTTTATAAAAAGGGTTGGATCTAAATTTCACTTAACATAGTTATTTTGATGCAAAAATCCTGTAATTCTATCATACCATTCTCGAGGGTCTTGTTTAAGACCATACAATGTTTTGTTAAGTCTAAAAACATGATCAGGATGTTTTGTGTCTTCAAACCCATGAGGTTGTTCAACAAAAAATTCCCCTTGAACATAACCATTAAGGAAATCACATTTAACATCCATTTGAGAAAATTTGAAATTGAACAATGCTGGAAACTAAAGTAAAATATGAATAGATTCAAGTCTAGCTACATGATCATACGTTTATTCATAGTTTATTCCCTCATGTTGATTATAGCCTTTAGAAACTAATCTAGCTTTATTTCTTAAAATGATTCCATTTTCATCACACATATTTCTGAAGACACATTTTACACCAATAACAGAAGTTTCCTTAGTTCTTTCAACCAAGGTCCAGACTTTATTCCTTTTGAATTCATTTATTTCATCTTTCATAGCTTAAATCCAATCCTCAACACCTAAAGCTTCATCAGAGCTTTTTGGTTCTAATTGGGAAAGGAATGCTTGATGATCTACTTTATTGCATAAGGAACTTCTAGTCCTTATAGGTTGATTTACATCTACAATGATTCTATCACATGGATGATTCTTTAGAAACATCTAATTTTGGTTTTGTAAAACCTGTTCATCAACATAGGGTTGAGAGTCTTCTAGGGTAAATGTTTCAGAAGTATCTTCTTGGAAATTATCCTTATCAGAAGGATCTTCTATTAAATGTTGATAATCAGTTTTTGAAAACACATCTGAATATGTAGGATGGGGTGGGTTAAAAAAATGATTAGTTTCATCAAATTTAACATGTACTGTCTCTTCCACAGTACATGTTTTTTTATTGTAAACTCTATAAGCCTTAGAAGTTGTGGAGCAGCCGAAGGAAATTCCTTCATCGGATTTTGGTGCGAATTTATGTAAATTATCTTTAGTATTTAGGATGAATATCTTGCAACCAAAAACATTATAGTAAGAATGTCTAGGTTTTCCACCATTCCATAAATCATGAGGAGTTTTATAAAAAAAGGTATAATAAAAACTCGATTTATAGTATAACAAGTAGTACATACAACTTCAGCCCAAAAATGTTTGGCTACAAAATATTCACTCAACATGGTTATTTTTATCTCTTGAAGAATTATATTTCTTCTCTCAACAACACCATTCTGCTGAGGTATTCTGGGTACTGAGAAGCTATGAGTAATGCCTTTTCTACTACAAAAAGTTTCAATATCAGAATTCTGTAATTATTCACCATGAACACTATGAATAGTGTTCAAAGGAAGGTTTTTCTCATTTTTAACTTGGGCTCTAAAATATTATAAATATGAAAAAGCTTCAAACTTATTTTCTAGAGAATAAACCTACATAAATCTAGTGAAATCATAAACTAGAAAAAATACATAGTACATTCATCCAATGCTTCCAGTTTGTGTTGTACCAAAATGATCCATATGCACTAAATGTAATGCATCCATAGTTGAGACTTCACCAACTGATTTAAAACGTGATTTAGGTTTCTTCCCATATTGACAAGGGTCACAAAATTTTGAAGAATTAAATCTAAGCTCCGGTAGATCCTTAACTAATATTTTCTTATATATTTTTCATAAGTTCCTAAGGTTACAGTGTACTAACCTTCTATGCCACAACCAAAAATGATATTCTATTGCACTAAGAGAATTTAGATCTTGGCTTCTAAGGTCTTCTAAGTTTAGTGTGTTATCATTTTTTTTCCTATGGGAAGAAAAGACAAACTCTTCGTTGGAATTGTGTTCGAAACACTTGTCATTCCTAAAATTCACAAGGTAACCTTCATCACATAATTGGATTATGCTAATGGGGTTGTGATTAAGACACTTAACAAACAAAATATTAGAAATAAAAGTTTTTTCAAGAAGAACAATGTTACCTATACCAATAATTTCTCCCTATGCATTATCTCTGAAAGTTACTTTTACTCTTTTCTTCATGATAATCTTTTCAAAATAGTTTTTGTTACGAGTCATATTCCAAGAACATACACTATCCATGTACCATGTATTGCTGTTTGTACTTTATTTATTTTGATGAAAATAATAAAAAGTTAGATTTTCGGAATCCAAACTTGCTTGGATCCAGATTTCTCAGAAAGAAAAATTTTAAGCACCCACATATTCATAGAGAATAGGCTTTATAAAATCCTAAAGACTGGGTTTTGTTTAAGGAATAATTCTTTGCCCAGTGTCCACCACACTGACACTTAGTGCAGAATGGAGCACATTGAGGAATAAAATAATTGTTACTAAAAATCAGTTTAGAACCAGTATAACCAAAACTAGAACTATTCCTTAGATTTCGGATTTGTGAATACATTTTATCAACATTTTCCTTACCTAATGTATAGTTTGAAAAACACTTCCTCAAGACAAATATTTTGGATTTGAGTTAGATAACTAGGTTCATATCGTCCAAAGCATTTTATTTTGAACTAGAGCTAGGTTTAAAAACATTTTTCTTATAAATTACATTTTCTAGATGTTTAGAAAGTTTATTATTCTCCGAATTTAGTTCCTCGGGATTTTTTTGAAATACTTTCAAAATCAGTATTTTTCTTATCAAGATCTTTAGAATGATTTGATATTTCCTCAGTAAGAATATTATTCCTTGATTTTTCATTATCAGGTGTTTTCATGAGTTTTGAATTCTCAACCTCAAGAAGTTTGGAAAACCTTGAAACTTATTCATAGTAAGGTATAGTATTATCTTCATCAGAAGATGATTCCTCATCAGAAGAGTTATAATATTTACTATTATTGGCATTCAAAGATATATTGGTCATAGATTCAGTATTGTGTACCTTATCCATTAAAAAATGATTGTCAATAGGTAGTCTGGATATTAGAACAAGATTCTTTTATACAGAAGATTCATAATCTGAAGATTCATATGAAGAGTCTCCACCACTGGCACTCCATGTGTCATTAGAATTCAATACTTTTATAGCTTTAGCCTTATAGTACTTATTTTTGTTTCTCCCATAATGTTTTTCATTTCTTTCTTTTCACTTATGCATATGACAATCAGGTCTTATATTTCCAATCCTTTTGCATTCATAACACGTGACTTCTAAATCATTCTTGTCTTTCCTTTCCTTTTTCTTGTATCTGGATTGAAAGTTCCTCTGTCCAGCTATCTTGTTCATCCTTCCCGCAAGATTTTATAACTCATTATCTGAGTATTCAATTCCACTAGATTAATATTGAATAATAACCTTCTTAGATTTGGATCGAGTAACTCTCTCAGGAGTCTTGGATTTCATATGATTAGAAGTTGTAGTAAAGGAAACACTTCCATTTAAATTCTTTTTCTTTACATTATTAGCATCACTCTTCATTCTAGTCTCATGTTGAAGAATAGTTCCAAAGAGTTCATCAAGAGTAATCTGAGTATCCTTTCTATTCTCATCAATAGCAGTCCTCTTGGATTCCCACTCATTAGGCATGATGATTACGATCTTATCAATAAGAGATTCATCATATAATACTTTCTCATCCATTGATTGTAAATGATTCACAGTAGTGATGAATTTTTGTTGTACCTTAAAAATGGGTTCTCTATAAGGAAAGTTAAAATTATGGTATTCAGCTCTCAACATAGCTCTTCTTGTCTAAATAAAATTAGAACTTCCAAAATGTGTAACTTCACGTTTCTTACAAATAAAATTTTCTGCTTCACAATATGAAATTTGGATATATATATATATATATATATTTCTAGTCATGGAGAAACGAAAAGTATTGTGCACCTTATAATTCAGTTGATATTCATGATTTTCCTGATTCGTAAAGGTACTAACTTCTTTGTCACGGATTTTGTATCCTCCAGTAAGCATAACAAAATTATCAACACCAGTGTTGATAATGAAAGTTTTCATTCGGTCTCTCCAATATTAATAATCATTTCCATCAAAGATAGGCCGTCTTGTTAGATTGAGATTTTCAATGGAACCAACATTGATTTATGCCATCTTAAAGAAAATTGTTTTACACCCAAACTTGTCAATAATAAAAGTTTGTAAACAATCATAATATAACCAGAGTATCTCTAAGAAAAAAATGAAACCAAACTATATGAGTCCTAAAAATAAGATTCTGAAAAAAAAATATAAGAATAAGATGAATTCTCTTCGGACTCTAACTGTGAACTACTGAAATTCTTGGTAATTGTGACAGCCTATTTGCGACGGGATCCAGTCAAAAATAGGCTTTGCGACAGGGCCCCATTGCAAATAGACCATTGTAGAAAATGTTTTCTCAAATTCACTTATTTGGGATGGGCCCGTCGCAGAAAATTTAAGTTGCGATGGGAATCATCGTCATCACAAATAATCCTCTAATTATATGTATTATATATACATAAAAGTTTTCCTGACAGGCCTATCACAAAAACTATTTGCAACAGGCCCTTGTCTCGTCACAATATATATATATATATATATATATATAATGTTCTATGATGGGTCTGTCACAACAAAGTATTTGCAACGGGCAAGTAGTCCTGTCAGAAATACGTTTTTATAAATATTTAGTTAGACTATTTTCGACGAAACCCAGTCCCAAACGGTCATTTCGCAATTAATAAATTAAATTTTTTAAATTTAAAATTTAAAATAATTATGATTAATGAAAAAATAATATTACTATGATTAAAAAATAAAAAAAATAAAAATATTAACATTCTCAATATTCAAAAAAGATATAAAAAATAAAAGAAATATTAAAAATTAAATTATGTAATATTTTCACCATTATAAAAGGTAGAAAATGTAAATAATTCATATGAAAATGTTAAATTGAAATATTTTTAACATAAAAAATCACGGGGGGGGGGGGGGGGGGTCGTCTTCTGTAGTAGGTGGAGGAGATGAAGGAGCTGGTGGAGGAAACTCTGTCCCTAAACTACGAGTCAGATAGCGCATGTACTCCATATTCTTGTGATGCTGCTGATGCCATCAATTCATCTCCTCCTCATGCTGGTACTGCTGCTGCTACTGCCATCGACACATCTGCTCCTCGTAATGCTGCTCCTATTGCGGCTGCCACCGACACATCTCTTCTTACTTCTTATGCAAAGTCTCTATATGCTCAGACTGAGCTCCCGACTGCTCCTGATACTGTGAGCCAGAACATGATGCCTCTCCATGAGCTCCTCTCGATCTTGACACTGACATCGCATCAATAGCATAATAAGTATCAGGAGTCAAATGAGAGCCGATACCAACTAATCTGCCCTTCTCAAAGCCATACTGAGTCGCCTGCATCCATGCCGCCTCATCGAAATGGTGAGCACTGGTCTGCTCAGTCATCTCGTCCTGACCCTCAGCCTATGTCTGAGAGGTCACAGCCTCATATGACTACATCAATTCCAATTTAAAATTAAAATTTTGAAAATTTTATATGTTGTTAATTGTCAAAATTAGAAAATAACTCTAACCACAATCTGACGTTGGCGATCACCTCTAATCTCTCTGGTGGCTAGATCACTGTACATCCCCTGAAAAATGTCTAACTCCCTAATATCAGGATGCTCAACTGCCTATAGAAATATAAAATAAACTGTTTATATTTAACGTTATATAAAATATTTAAAAAAATATTCTTATTGGATACTCTCCATGCGAACTGAATGTACGGCTAACAGATCGATGTGTCACCTCCTGTCTCCCTTAGTTCTATCATCCAACTGAAGATCTCCTCTGAAATCCACCACCCAACCAGTTTAAAAATAATCCATCCCAAATGTGTGATGAAATGTACTCTGGTCGGTGGGATCTACAGAACTCATCAAATTCTATCACCCCTACTTTCTTAATGGTTGTCCTTCTCAAATTTTGCAAAAACTGACAGAAACGTTCATGTATAGAAGCCTTCCATGCTGTATGGATAGTGTAGTGCATGCTATCATCGATAGGATACCATAAACCCTACGAATAATTTATAATACCAAGTTTTTAATCAAATAAATTTTAAAATAAATATTATTAATTTACGTACCAGCCAATGATGGAGCATATCACGTCGCATATCAACGGGAATCTGTTCCCATGTGATCCATGGATGAGAAAAATAATTTCACAAGATAGTGCTCCCCTATCCAATAGCTACATGCACAAAAATGTGAAAAATGAATAAATAATCAAACAATTAGTATATATATAAATAAATTAATGAAATCTAACTAAAATATACATGTTACCATACCTCCATGTGTGAGGATCGAAACCAAGATGTGGACGTCGCTTGGGGATAGGGTCAGGAATAATCATTCGTGCAAGACCACGCCCCCTCTGCGTACCCCCTGTACCGCCAGTAGGCTGATGGTCAGATGATCCAAAATCCCCCTCATCCAATGGTAGGCCAGCCTCCTGCAACTCGAGAAATAACTTAGGGTCCATCTGAAGCACAAAATGATTATTGTTAGCAGATAGTTGAAAATAACTATTATATATAGATATATATTAGTTATGATTATAATCAGAATTTAACTGCATCAATTTTAATCTTTATCCTCTTCTCCATAGCTGTCAATGTCTATGTCTTCATCTTCCTCCTCAGCGTCATCAATATCCATATGAGTTTCAGTTTCAGCATCTCTTGTCATGTCAAATTCATTTGTAACATCATTAACATCTTCATCACCATCGATCCTTAATTGTGGGATGTCATCATCGATATTCATGTATTTTTGTGAATCAGATGGATATTTATCAGTCTCATAAAAAATTTCAAGTCCTTCCACTTTAGCGAAACCACATTCATTTTGAGTAAACTGATTTTCACGATATTTCATTTTTATTATGCTCCACTAATCACTCAAGTCTCTTGAAGTAGCACAGTACTTTGTATAATAAATTTGACGTGACTGTTGAGCTGGTAAAAATGGTTCATTTACTACAAGAAAACTTTTATATTTAATATCGATGATTCCATGAGTCGGATTAACATGCAAGCCTCTCTCAGTATCAAACCACCACTACTGGAAAAATACCCTATACCAACAATTTTTAACCATTGGTACAGGTACCAAAACCATTGGTATAGGCTATACCAACAGTTTGGAGGACCGTTGGCAAGTAAGCCGTGACAATAGGTCTATACAAACGGTTATGAAAACTGTTGGTATAAGTAATTAGAAAATCTATACCAACGGTTCTCAAAACCGTTGGTATATGTATTTCAAAAAAGAAACATCTGGTGGGATTTGATCCCAGGACCTCTGGTTTATAACGGAATGACTTAACCACTAACCTAACTTGACTTTTGTTAACATAATTTCATAAATATATATATATATGTATTGTTCTAATTATTTTAAATTTTGATTTATATAATGTTCTCCGTAGATAGATTCCAAAAAAATCAAAGGACCTTTCCCAATGGTTTTGCAACCCATTGGGAGAGGTCTTGCTTTTCTTTGGGTATTCTGGCCGAAGGTTGAATTGTGGACACCATTTCCCAATAGTTTGGGCAAACCGTTGGGATAGGCTACCCTTTCCCAACGGTTTGGACAAACCGTTGGGAAAGGGTGTCCAAAATTCAGCCTTCCCCAACGGTTTGGCCAAACCGTTGGGATAGGCTAACCTTTCCCAATGGTTTTCCCAAACCGTTGGGAAAGGGTGTCTACAATTCATTCTTTCCCAACGGTTTGGCCAAACCGTTGGGAAAGGTGGCCCAAAATGGGGTTTCCCAACGGTTTGGCCTAACCGCTGGGAAAGGGTACCTATACCAACGGTTTTTACAAACCTTTGGTATAGAAGCGTTGGGAAAAATCATTTTTCCAGTAGTGGACCCACATTTAAAAATTGTTATGTAATTCTGTCCTAGATAACACAGCTCAATAATTTCATCCAAAATTCCATAAAAGTCAACTTCTGTTTCTATGTGATGTGATCCTCTCAAGAAAACTCCACTGTTAATTGTTTTTTTATTCTCCGTATGCATGTGTATGAAATCGAAAACCATTCACCACATATGCATTATAGGATTTAACCATTTTTTATGGTGGGTTACTCAATATACACAGTCGCTTATCAATTTTATCAGCATATTGAGACACCTGAAAATTTTTAAAACTATTATAAATATAATAAATATTTAATAGAATTGATTTTATACCATCAATAATTTATGTTACCTGTTTTTTGAAACTATTGAGAAAAATATTTTTGTCTACGTTCTTTAAGAGCAGCTGCTGTAATTTGTGGAAGTTGTTTCTTGAAATGATTATCATATAACCTACAAATAAAATAAGTGTAAATACTTTAACATAAATTATATAATAAGTGATAAAAGAACTCAAATGACAAATGATGTCATTTCTTTACAGATGTGCAGAACTTATGTATGAGCTCTGTGATATTCATCATTTGAAAGCTATCGTTCATGAATTCCACCGAAACCAATATTTGGATGATTAAAAACTGTTAATTGATTTTCCATTTCATCATTAACATTCCCCTAATTTTTTCCCATGTGATTGTGTTTTGAGGGATATTGAGAATAAAAATAATGACAGCAGAAAAAAGAAATTTCCTCTTGTAAATAAGCTTCAGCAATTGAGCCTTCAACTGATGCTTTGTTACATATTTTTTTCTTCAATTTCTACATGAATCTCTTGAATGCGTATATACATCGAAACTATACTGGACCTCCACATTTAGCTTCATGCGGAAAATTTAATATCAGATGTTCCATTGAGTCAATGAAAGACGGCAAAAATATTTTTTCCAGTTTATATATAATTATAGAAACATCTTCTTCCAGTTTTCATAGCACATCGTTGCCTGTTGTTGCTGCAAAAATGTCTTGAAAAAATATAATATGTCTGTTATCGAATCCCAAATCATAGAATTCATCAAACCTCTGAATCCAATCGGCAGAAGCCTTTCTATTATAACATGACAATCATGACTTTTTAATCTTGTAATATTTCCATTCTTAACACATCTTCCCAAATTGGAAACATGGCCATCTAGAAGTCTCAAATCTACAATACACTGACAATATAATAAGAGACTCTCATTTTACAGTGTATAACCTGCTTTTGGCTTCATTAACCTCTACGATATGACATTTTCCAATAGTTCAAGTTTTGGTCACCTGTAAATTTGGGAAAGATCTAATCGTGCATTTACAATATCTTTGGTCTTACTTGGTGTATCCAAAACCATATGAAATAAACTATCAAAATAATTATTCTCAATATGCATAACGTCCAACATGTGGCAGACCAACAAATCAGAGAAATACAGAAGATCCCAAAAAATGCCCCATTTTATCCAATTATATTCTTTCCCAAATCCATTAATTTTCTATTGGTTTACTGTTGGTCCAAATGTGATTGGGGTAATCAAAATACAACTGATTTTAACTATGTACTTGAGATCATATTTGGAGGTTTATCCCATTCAATTTTACCTTTTCTAAAATGATATTTATTCCTCCGAAAAGGATGATCGGTTGGAAGAAATATTCGGTGACAATCAAAATAGCAAGGTTTTTTCCATTAACAAGCATAAAGGCTTTGTTTTCTTTCATACGGTAAGGATATGATTTCAGACCATGTGTACTCCAACCAAATAACATGCCATATGCCAGAAAGTCAGTAATCGTCCACATCCATGCAGCTTTTAATATGAAATTTTGTTTCACTGCAACATCATATGTATTAACATCATCACTCCACAATGAATTTAACACATCAATCAAGGGTTTCAAATAAACATCAATATTCTCTTTCAGATGTTCTAGGATTAATAGAGTAAAAAAGATATAAGGATCCTTCATCAACATCCATGGAGGCAAATAGTACAGAGTTATAAAGATAGGCCAACATGAATACTAACTACTATAAAAACCAAACGGACAGAAACTATTAGTAGAAAGACCCAATCACACGTTTCGGGCTTCTATAGAAAAAGATAGATGCAGACTGTCATAATGTTTCCATGAATCACCATCAGATGGATGATTCAAGATTTTATCAGTTGAAATCTTGGTTTTATGCCATGACATCATTGACGCTGTGTTTTGAGACATAAATAAATGCTTCAACCTGGGTGTAAGGGGGAAATATCTCAACTGTTTTAATGGAATTGATCTAGACTTCCCTGGTTGAGCTTTTTTTGACCTCAATTTTTCACATGTGGGACAACTATCCAATGACTCATTTTCGCTAGAATATAAGATGAAATCATTTGGACATTCATGAATCTTCTGATAACTAAGGCCTAGATTACGAATCAACCTCTTACTCTCATAGTAATTTGCTGGAAACACATTTCCTTCAGGTAATAGTGTTTTAACGAAAGAAAGTATCTGATCAAAACAGTTGTTTGACATTTCATTATTTGATTTAATAGCCATAAATTTTGCAACGAATTTTAATTTTCTTATCTTGCAACCAGGATATAATGCATCCTCAGCTGACCTCAACAACTCATAAAATTTGGATGGTGCCAACTCAGGAGTTATATAAATATCATCGTGAGTTTCAGTTTGTTGCACATATGGACCTGCAACATCATGTACTAAATTTTTTAATAGTGATGGATCCAGAATCAAGTTATTAGGATCTTCTCTAGAACTGCGTTCATCATGTTGACACTGGAAAACATAATCTGGTTAAAAACCAGACCACAAGAGATGTCCCCCAACCTTTTCAATTGTGTCAAATGTTCTCAGAGGACATTTTTTACAAGGACACTTAATTGTGCCTTCTGAAACATATTCTGGTTTTGATGATTCAAATTCTAATAAAGCTTCAACACCCTCAATATATACCATATTTAAACCAGAACCATTTGGATTTCTATGATGATTTATCTAAGCTTGATCATCTAATAATGATTGATGTCAACTTCCTTGTTCCATATTTTTCTACATAAAATATAAAATCATCACTGTTTTTGAAAAATTTAAAATTATAAAAACAGTAACTAAAAAAATAAGATGAATAATTACAACTACTTAATAATTACCATTAATTAAGGGCGACACAATTTCCAGTGGATTGACGACTACTTTTTTGTCCGAAGACTCATTTAATTGCATGTTTCTCACACTTATTATTACTAATTATTTCTAATTATTCCTAATTATTCCTAATTATTCCTAATTATTTATAATTATTAATAATTATTACTAATTATTACAAATTATTACTAATTATTACTAATTAGTACTAATTATTACGATTTATTATTAATTTTTACAATTTATTACTAATTATTACTAATTATTACTATTTATTACTAATTTAGCAATAATTATCAATACTTAGTAAAATGAATACTGCTTGAATAATGAATGTAAATTTGGTAATCATCACTGTGGAGATGATTTCAAATTTTCCCTTCATTATCCAAGCAGATTTCATTTACTAATTATTACTACTAAAAAAATATTATCAATATTTAAGAAATAACAATATTAATATTATTATAATAATAAAAAATTTATAAAATATAGAAATTATCAATATTCGCAACATACTTTTCTCTATTCTTAACATGTTCAAATATCAAAGGGTCATCAATTGTCAAGTCATGCGCAAGAAAAAGTTTGTGTCAATCATGTCCAATGTAAACTCTATAATTGTACTTTCATGGTTGATCACCTCGCAAGTAGTATTGAAATATGACAACCAAAGTAATGAAGTTCTCATCTCTAAGAATCATCTCACATGACACTTTACATAGATCATTCTTGCCTAAACATTTGTGGGGATATTAGTATCTTTCCCTTAAATTTTCAAGGAAGAATGGTCTATGTAAAGGTTCATGTGAGATAATTCTTATAGATAAGAAGCGCATGACTTGGGATGTCCTATTGCAACACTACTTACGAGGTGATCAACCGTGCATGGAAAATTATAGAGTTTACATTGGACATGGCTGACATAAAATTTTTATTGCGCAAGACGTGACAATTGGCGACCATTAGAGATTTGAACATGTTAAGAATAGAGCAAAGCCTGTTGTGAATATTGATAATTTTAATATTTTATACATTTTTTATTTTTTAATAATATAAATATTTTTTTTCGTAAATATTGATAAATTAATTTTTTTTTATTTATAATTATTGTTAATTGTTGCTAATTATTGCTAATTATTACTAATTATTACTAATTATTACTAATCATTACTAATTATTTATAATTAGTACTAATTATTACTAAATATTACTAATTATTACTAATTATTACTAATAAGTACTAATTAATACTAATTATTACTAATTATTACTAATTATTACTAATTATTTCCAATTATTACTAATTATTACTAATTATTACTAATTATTACTAATTATTACTAATTATTACTAATTATTATTAATTATTACTATTTATTACTGTTTATTACTATTTATTACTAATTATTACTAATTATTTCTATTTATTTCTATTTATTATTATTTATTACTATTTATTACTAATTATTACTATTTATTACTAATTATTACTATTTATTACTATTTATTATTATTTATTATTATTTATTACTAATTATTACTAATTATTACTAATTATTACTAATTATTACTAATTATTTCTAATTATTTCTAATTATTTCTAATTATTACTAATTATTACTGATTATTACTCCCTATTACTAATTATTACTAATTATTACTAATTATTACTATTTATTACAATTTATTACTAATTATAACTAATTATTACTATTTATTACTATTTATTACTTTTTATTACTATTTATTACTATTTATTACTATTTATTACTATTAATTACTATTTATTAATAATTATTAATAATTATTACCAATTATTACTAATTATTACCAATTATTACTAATTATTACTAATTGTTACTAATTATTACTAATTATTACTAATTATTACTAATTATTACTAATTATTACTAATTATTACTATTTATTACTATTTATAACTAATGTTTACTAATTTTTACTAATTATTACTAATTATTACTAATTATTACTAATTATTACTAATTATTACTAATTATTACTAATTATTACTAATTATTACTAATTATTATTATTTATTACTATTTATTACTATTTATGGCTATTTCTATCTATTTATTACTATTTATATCTATTTATAACTAATTATATCTAATTATACCTAATTAATATTAATTATGACTAATTATTTATAATTATCCCTAACAATATCAATTTCTTATTAAAAATAAAAATAAATATAAATCAATTGAAATCTAATTAAATTACAACTAATAAACAACAATTAAAATTCACATAAAAAAATAAAAATAAAATATATATATATATATATATATACCTTAAACTTTGATATTCTGAAGATATTGACGTCGTCCGATTGCTTTCGTATTAAAAATTTCAACTAAAAGAAATTTTTTTCATTGAAACTGACGAAAAAAAGAGGGAATGAGCAAGATCTGAATGAATTGGGAAAAAAGGATGTTGGTATATATAGGTTAGATTATTTGCGACAGGGATACTAGCGACGGGTTTCCCGTCGCAAATGGTGGTATTTGCGACAGGGCCCGTCGCAAATACCCTCGCCCGCATTAATTACAGTCGGTGACTAAATGGTTATTTGTGACGGAACCCGTCGCAAATAGTTCCCGCCGACAGCCTTTTTGTGACGGGATGACATCCCATTGCAAAAAGTTATTAACCGCCTCCGGGTATTTGCGACGGGATCACGTCGCAAATACCTCTACGCGGTTTGGCGCGCATGCCGCGCAGTTTGGCACGCAAGTCGCACAAAACTATTTGCAACGGGAGACGAAAACTCATCGCACATAATTGGTTATTTGCGACTGTGAAATTTTCCCTTTTCAAATAGCTTCCTGGATGTGTTATTTGCCACGAGATTTCTTCCCGTCACAAATAGTGATATTTCCCATTGTGGTGAGATTAATTCATATTGAAAACCCTCCCTCTGATACCAATTGTTGAGATGCAATGTGAGTATAATATACTCTATAATACCCAATGTAGGATCGAAATAATAGAGATATTGTATGTTCTATCTAGATTTACTCAATATCAAAGAGGGGGGTGAATTTTATACTTTAAAAAAAAATCATTTTTAACTTTTAAAGATGGTTATGCTTAACAAGGTTAAACAAAGTAATTCACAAAACCTCCAGCTCTACACATTTGCTTGACTCTATAAATATGATTCCGAGAATGTGAATCCAGAAAGATGGTTCTAGAAAGTGAAACTTAATGAAATTTTACAACAACAAAAATTCTACCTTAAAGTGTATAGAATCTTACTAAATCAGAGTACAGATATACGGAAGTATAAGATAGTTATACTTTCCTCAATAATACAAATGCAGCGGAAAACTTGTAACCAAACAAGTAACAAGTAGTAAATCTTTTAACCCAAAGAGAAGGGTATCCAACAACCTTGGATAAAGGTGCCTTGATTTATACCTTCAAAAATGTCCCTCTTACCCAGACCAAGGTAAGCCCTCGATATGAAGGTTGGAGTCTGTCTTGTTATCCCCGCATGCCCCCAACTTCAAGGTAGTCGGCACTTCTGTCTTTTTCAGTAAAGAATCTGTCAACATCAAGGTAGTCGTCACCTCTGTCTTCATATCCCTAGAAGCCATCAAATGTACTCAGCAACATTTGGAGTCTCACAAAGCAAATCTGAACAAGTCGTTCAATATGCACAAATAAATAAAGCATGTCTCTCTAGAAATAACTTCAGCAGCATGTAATCTCTAGATTGATCAACTTGTTTTGAGGTCTTTCAAATGAGCTCCTATTAATAGGCACAGCCTCAATGGTCGGCTCCCTCCTCCAATGGTCATATTTTTCCTTCAATTTCAGAGGGACTTGTACAAGTGTCACTCATACAACGGTTAGTTAGTAAATGAATGCACGAAATCGTTTTATATCAAAAGAAGTGTAAGAAAGATATGGTTACATAACTAAAATTCAATATTCAGAGTGTAAGCAAATATGAAAGTTCGGAGTCTAACCAAAACTGAATTCAGAGTTTATAATACATGGATATTTAGATTCTATTTTCTAGGAATTCAGAACCTAAATTCTATAGAATTCTGGAGTGTAAATTTCAATGAAATTCAGAGTCTGGATTCACAAGAATTCGGAATGAGAACTTACAAGGTTCAAAGTCAGACTTCATGAGAATTAGAAGTAATAAATCCTAGAAGTTCGGAGTCTATATTCAGAGAACTCGGAGTCAGAACTTAGGATAGTTTGTAACAAGAATTCGTATTTGGAATTCAGAGTCAGAACTCAGAATGTTAGTAACTAGAATTCGTATTCAGAATTTTGAGTCAGAACTTCATAAGAGTTCATAATCAGAATTCGTAATCAGAATTCGGAGTTGGAACTCAGAATGTTCGTAACAAGTATTCAGAATTCGGAGTCAGAACTTCATAAGAGTTTGTAATCAGAATTCTATGAATTTTTATTATAAAAAAGAATGCTTTGTATCTAGGTGTTAATAGGATTCTGAGGTTTTTTGTTTCAATCCAAATTTTACACATAGAAATATAATGATATAAACAATGAAAACAATATAAAGATAAATTTCCTTGGAAAAGGAAATTTTTCTTAATGATGTAAAACAAGGGTAAAAAGAGATTTGCCTTGAGATAAGGTGTTTGTGATTTTCAAAACAAGAAGGAATGGTAAAGTCATAAGGAAATCATTAATGACTTAACAATATCCCCCATGTATGATGTAATGGAAAAGTCATAAGGAAAAACTTATTTACTAAACACAAGTCAGGCTATGAACAATTATATTTGATTCTCATGTAGTCCATGTACAACACTAGGTGCTCACCCAATAGATAATGTCTCCAGTAATTGAAGTCATGGACATCTACTAGTACCTCAAGGTGGTGTGTCAGGTTATTTATCATGTGAGACCTCAAATACCAAGAACTGTATGCAATAACTTTTTCATGCAGCATCAACAATGCTCTTAGAGAAATAACTGATGCATCATAGAAGAAGGTATAACCTATACCTGACTCGGGAAGAATTATAAAAGGTCCCAATACATGCCTCCCTTTCCTCCCTTGAATTTATTTCTCACATGATTCTTACCATGTGAACATTAAAACCTTCTTTGTAAAACTAGTAAGAGGTGAAGCTGGATGTGAGAATTATTGTATGAAACATCTTTAATATCCATCTAGTCACAATAAAATCTTCATGACAAACATTTTCTTGGGATGCTCCTAGGAAACTATGGAACTATCCTTTTCAATGTCAACATATACTCTTGATTCTACGATAATATGACCTAGGAAGTAGACTTTTTTGATCCATAAGTGGCACAAAGAAATATTTTCATAAATATGATGCTCTCTTAGTGTACTCAGTATGATCTCAATATGTTTGGCATGATCGCTACAACTATAAGAATACACAAGTATGCATTTCACAATGACGACAACAAATGAATCAAAATATTGGTGCAATAACCGATTCATCAGAGCCATCAAAATTAGGGGTATGTTTGTAAGACCAAACGACATAACAAGGTACTCATAGAACAAAAAATACTGAGTGTCTCGTGGAGGTTTATTAGCATTAGTTTACTAAACCACCACTAATATTTTATTAAAAAAATATATGGTAGGTTTATATAAACCGCTAAAAAATAATTACACTTTTTTAAACAACTGATATTCTCCCCCTCTCGAGACACCACATACTCCCTCTCTGCGACTCCCCGAAGACCTAGACTCCCTTTTCTTGCTAATCCCCACCGACCCTCGTCGTGAAAGCCTCGTCTCCAGCCATCGTTTCTGATAACCATAACTCCTTATGCCTCACCATTACCCTCTGACCCTCACTACCCCTTGCCTTGTGGTCCCTCTCCATGCCTCGATTCTCTAGGTATTTGACATGGATATCCAAATAAAGTGTTTTATATTAAAATTAGTTTGATTTGAAAAAGATTGAATACACCCTATCCCTCTCTATCCATTTTAATATAGTATCTTCTGTGGGAATACATATATTGGTTTGTATTAATGTATATTGTATGGAGTCACATGACTGACAATTGAAGGTGGTCATGTTTAGGCGATTCTTTGAGGCATAGGAGTGGATGAATGACTGTGTTTTTTAGATGTTAAGTTGGTGGGTTAGCTCTATGAAACCACCGTGTTCACAATATTATGTTTATGATCAATATTTTAAGTGGTTTACATGATCTTGGAGTGTTTAAATGTTTCTCAATAACCCCTTCATATGATCAGTTGCTCAGAGGGTTTTCCAAGGATCAGTAATGTGATCAAAAAATGATTAAAGTCACATGATTTGGGTAAAATAAATTGAATCATGTGAAAGGATTTGATGAAATATCTCATATGAATTGGTATATCAAGAGTATTATTCATGAACGAGATATATTCATGGTGTTACAAACATAGGCTCTTCGAGGGAGGGTTATGCATTATCAGTCATGTGCAGGAGTTATATGTTCATGGTTATGTTTCACCAGGGTTTTTGAAATTATATTTCTCAAAAAAGTAATCACATATAATATTACTCAAATAGGTAATTATTGATGAAAACATATTTTATTGAACATTTAAATTCATTGATTTTAAAAATATATTAGGGTTCTTAGTCACTATGATTTATTTTGGTAAAATTGAATTGTTCTAGTTATGTATGACATTAAAGTCATGAAATGGAATTTCATTTTTATTTATGTGTTGATTTTATTAGTGGAATAACATATTTTCTATTATTCATTTTAATTTAAAATAATATTGGAAATTAATCCCATTAAATATTACATACCCTTAGTCAATGTTCATATCCAATGTTTATATCCTATGGGGAATAAATTCTGTCTAACAGATTCATCTATCGGTATAAGGTTTGTGGTATCATAAATTTCCAATTTTTTTGGGGTTTTACATTAGGTTTACCTTGTCCCATATTACACACATTCCTCATGTTTCTCTTAAAATAGATAAAACCCAAAATTAGTTTTTTAAAATAAATTGTAGACCTGATATGAGACAATGATATATGGTGTGAGGTTGATTAACTCAACCAAACCAACACATGGGTCAGTTTCACTACATTATATAATGACTAATGTTCCCTTTGGGACTAAAGAATCAACAAATTATTTTAGGATAGGACTTACCAATTGAATATTTATAAATCTAGTTAATAAAATCATGTAGAGGAATAGATTATACACTATTTTCCTTCATATTATTTGGAAAATTTATGGATTAAATGATTAAATTAGTTGAATAATGGATTGAATGTTATTTTTAATCGTTGAATGCAATATAGAAGGGATTTGATTAGATCATTAATAAAATCAATAATGTACATGAAATTACTTATTTTTATTATTAATTTAAGGAAATAAAATTCATTAATGTTCACTTGGAATATAAAGACATGATGTTCATTATTTTAATTTTAATTAATGAAAATCATACCTTATATTATTTTTGTTGAGTATCAATACATGACATTCCTCTATGTTATTCAAAATTAATGTTTATGATGTCCCATATTCTCAAAAATCAATTAATGGACATGATTTCACATATGTTCATTTTTTAAATCAATGAGCATGGAATCCTCTTAAAACAAAGAACTTCCACTATGACATAAAGATACCTGAATTTATATTTCTACTAACGATCACAGGACTACCTTATATAGTTTTAAATCAAAAATGAAATGTAGAAAATACTGTATCAATACATCCTCTTATATATGTAATTTATATATTTATTTATGTAGTAAAACTTTATTTTAGATATTCATATTTTTTTAAACGGTATATATGAATCTGTTTTTCTTTTTAGTAATAGTTTTGTGTGTAATTTGTTTTAATAATATATAGGTACATTGTGATCTATATGTATAAAGGCCGGATCACATTGTTCCAGGATTATGGAATTGGAATATTTACTAATGATGGGAGGCATTTTTCACATAAATTATTCAACAAAGAAATTCTCTTTCATAGGAGAAGTAAGTCATTTCACATGATTCATGTTATTATTACTAACTTTTTCCTATTGAGAAAGTAATATCTGCATGATTTGAGTGCATGTTCCCATAAAATTTGAATTTTCATTATGAAAATCACCACATTTCCTATCAAATTTAATATTGGAACATGTTCTCATATTTCGATACAATAACTAAGAAAAAACATCAATTATTTGGGTTCTATACTTAGCTAATAAAATTATATATAACATCCCAATTTCAAATTTCACATACTGGTTCTCCATAACCAGTTAGTGAAATGGCCTCAAGTGCATCTCACAAAATTTCATAGGATTCTGACTTGCATTGAGGGCCTAGGTGATTCTCTAGGGAGACTACACCCTCAATAATAGTGTATTGTAGTGGGAATATCATACATGTAGTAAAATATGTAATACAAATAGAAATCCAAAGTAAACAATAGAGGACATATAGTACGAATAATCCAAAATTCATATCATATAAAATATAATGTTACATGTCAAATGATTATATTCAAACATCCAAAACAGGTACACACTAGCAATATATTATACATTTCCAAAAAGAAAAAAAGGCCAAAAGAATCATTATACATCGCATGTCCCAGCTTGGTTCAATGTTCTACTTTTCTTAAGAAGCATATCATGTACCTATAAGTGGAAGATTTTCCTTATCATTTATTGTAATCATATATTTTATTTGAGTCCAAAAAGTCACCTTAACAAGGTGTGAGAGAAAATCCCAGTATGTAACTACCCAAGGTTCGTTCCAATCATTTGGTGAATATATATTACTGGCAGTGTACAATAATGAAATTAGTAATCAAGGAAGTAATTAAACGTAAACATCCATCCTATTTTATCAAGTTTATTTAACTATTTAAACACATTTAATATATATGTCTTGAGATACATCCCAATCTAGGAATCCCCCATGTAACTAAAAGCACAACAATTACCACAAAAGGCCATCTAAATGATGTAGTCTAATACTAAATCCAAGATTGTGATTTGTCATGGAAGATGTGTTGAAATAGTCATTTCATTATTTATTCAATTTCAAACACGGGCCCGTCCATGACATTCCAATATTGGAATTCAAGTGTCACTCCATGGGAAATATGAACCAACACCCCATAAGATCTTATTGTGGGAACCTCTCAGGAATATGGAATCTCTCAATATGAGGTATAAAGTCCCATACAATAGAGTCCATCCTCGACACATCACCCAAATGATTGAGTATCACCCTTCGCATAATTTTCAAATTCATTTTGAGTCATTCCATGGAATTCTCATTATGATCCATATGTCACTCGACATATTTTTTTAGCCTCAATGAGTTTGTATGTGGTATCCCTCACTTAGAACCTTATATCACTGATTGATTAGTCAAGGTTTATGGAAATGAGCATTTCCATGGAATTATAATGTGAATCCACATATCAACCGATGCATATAAGTAAATATGAACAAGAGTACATCCATGGAATTCCACACCAAATCCATGCATCACCCATGACATTTAATCATTTAACAAATTCCATTTCATTAAATCAAATCATTAACTATTACAAGGTCAAACCAAAGGATTTCTATATAACATAGCTCAAAATGGTGACTCATGAAAAGGCCAACCTCAAAGGCTTGTCCAGTAATTTACTCACATGTGAATAACATGATAACAACCTTCCTATTCTTATTCAATTAGTTTCATGGCATCATCTCAACATAACTTACGTGATAATTTTCATATTCAAGGAATCACATGCATAATGAATCCATTAAAATTAATAAGTGTCCTTTTACTCACATGGTTTTAGAATTCATGGGCCATTCAAATACCCACACATCAATTTTTAATATTATAAGAATCACAAAACTATAATGATATCAAATGGATTAGTTATCATATAAATCACATGAAAAAAATGAATAATTAATGAAATTAAATCCAATTACATCAACGAATTGTGTATCCCCTATTGTGATTACACGGGAAGGAATTAATAAAGAAAGTATGCATAGACAATAAATGAAATGCATGGGTAAAGGGGAAAGTCATCAATCCCATACCCTTAATTCATATTATTTAAAATTAAAATTATAAATAAAATAATCTATTTGTTTTATATACCAACTGAAAAATTTCACCCCATGATCAAGGGGGAAAATCCTACCTCATAGGCATCCAAGGCCAAAATTCATTAATAGTCATTTCTAGAGACCTCACCCATGGGGTGGATATTATTCGAGTTATTAATCCTATAAAAATCAGTATAAATCAAATTAAATGAACAAAACATGGATGGAAATAATAGTGTTCAATTTCATTTTATGCTGAAAACATAAAATTTGGCATGAAACCTAAAAATATATACAAATATCTCAGCACTAAGGTAACGGCATGAGACCACCTACCTAAAAAATATGATAGATAGATCATCCAGTATTAGAATCTTATTAGACCCCGATTGGATAAAATATTAAAAATGGACAATTAAATATAAATTAGGGAATATGATCTTTAAAAAAATGGCACAAGTAATTCCAATAAGAATCAAGTACAAAAAAATGAACCAATTTTCTACCCTTTCTGGTCCATAGATATGAATCTTCTTTAAATTGGAGGATAAATAAATGATGTTTCTTATTTCCAAGAATAGGATCAAATAAGGCTCAAAATGCATAACTTATTTTCCACAAATTAATAATTAGACATTGGTTTAATTTAATATATATTTTGGTGGGGGGGTCATCATTTTAACCAAAATATCTGGGTTCCACTATTTAGAAACACAGTTTCCTAAAGGTTAATAGGGATCCAGCATGGTTTAAACTCAAAATTTACAAACTATGTGAAAACTGTGCAAAGATCCACTGTCAAAATCTTCTAAAAATGAAGACCAGGTCATATAGCCATGTAGCCCAACCTACACAGTTTGAACTAACAATATATCCTGTTATTTTCACCCAAAATATGGGTTTTGAGATCCAAACCACATCCGAAAACCTTTGAGCCATCTATAACCACAAAAAAAATTTATACAAGGTTATATTTAAGAATTTAAACTAATAATTGATGAAAAAAAGAGATTTGTTCCATAAAGGTGAATTGGGTTCTTACAAACTCACCATTAAAGAAATTCATCATTGAATTACCTCCCCATGGGTCATAAAGAATAATCAGGGAACAACTTTGGTAATTGTGATCATACATCAGACTCCCACTCCCATGTCTCATCCAGTACTCAGTCGGTCAGACATAACACCCATAATAATGGATCGAATGGGCCTAAGATAACCTTTGTTCTATGATCCTAAATTTTTGTATGGTTCACATAAAAATAAAAATCTACATGTAACACAACCTCATCAGGATTAAATGATTGAAATGTGTCTGAATAGAAATTTTTTATCTATGAAATATGGAAGTTTTCACGCATTATATGGTACCTTTGTGAGAACTATTCTTGATAGGAAACTGACTTGACTCTCTATAATCATGAATTGTCTAAGTTAGCTCATTGAAATCTTACCCTATTTCATGATCCACTTATCTCCCAACACTGGTAAAACACATTGGAAAACATGATCCCCGACATCGAACTCTGTGGGACATTTGCGATGATTATTATATGAGTTCTGAGCAGACTACTTTGTAGACATTTTGTTCTGAATGATCTACACCGGCTCTATGGTATCCTGAACTAGATGAGTATTCAGAATTGCTACCACTATAGCCTCCATCCAACAAAGGGTTTATCATGATGGACTACCATAAAAACACTCAAATAGATCCACTGTAATATTTTCATGAAATCTATTATTTTAGGGGAAATCAACATTGGTATATACCTCTCCCAAGAGCCACTAAATTATAATGAATATGCATAAAACATGTCCTTAGGCACCTGAATTTTACTATTTGATGGGGAATCTTTATCATGGTGGTATGTCGTGCTCAGACAAACTTGTAGACCCAATTCCCTCTGTATCCCTTTCCATAATTGTGAAGTAAATTGGGCATCCCTATCTGAAATGATATATTGTGGAACCCCATAATTTTATAATATCTCATAGATATAAAACCTCCCTATCTCACCAACATTATTGGTTTCCTTGATTTCTAGTGAATGAGAATCCTTCATGAGCTTGTAAACAACAACTGAAAAGACATCATCGCTTCAAGGTGACCTCGGTAAACCCATAAAAAATCCATTTTGATGTCATTCCACCTCCACTCAAGAATGGGTGGCTACTGTAAAACATTGGATGGTCACTGGGGTTTCGCCTACACATGCTTACAGGTGAAACCCCCCATGACCAGACCAAATAAATCTATTTTCATTCCTATCCACCTATAGTTATGATGTAAATCTCAGTTAATCATAGTAATACAAGTCTTTATTGTACAAACTGAAACATGAAAATCCTACATCACCCCTTCATGTATGGCTCTTGAGACCCATACATTACCATTTTCATTGAGGATCTCATCATCTATTATGGTCCATCTAGGAGGTGGGTCCACCCCTTCCACACTCTCTTATAGGACTAGGCCTTAAATTTATTATTGCTTCATTAGACTTACACTATATAGAAGGGTATAGGTAACAAGTATGGAAGAAATGTATGACCTCCTATGAAAGTCAGGGACCTTAAATTGCACCTCATAGAACATTGCCATATGTTTTCATTCACTACTGGATAGAGGAAATACCTGTATCTGAGTCCTCCTGCTCAGTGCATCAACCACAATATTACCTTTAGTAGGCTTGTATAATAGCATAATGTCCAAATATTGAAGTTATTCCACATAACATGACTACCTCAGATTCATATCAAGATATGTTAAAATATATATGAAGATTTTGTGGTTTGTGTACACAAAAAAATTCTCTCCCATTATGTAATTACATCAACCACACATTGTGTGAATAACTATAGCTTACTCAAGATCATTCATTGTGTAATTCCTCTCATGCGGCCTTAACTGCCGAGACCCATACACGACTACTAAATCGCCCAACATTAGAACATCCTCCCATCCTGACACCTGATGCATCATAGTAAACATTGTAACTCCTTATTGGCTCATGAAAATTTGGTATTGATGCCAAATCAAATATCCCTTTCATTTTCTGAAAGGCCATCCCACAAAGATTCTGACCATAAATACATCACACCATTTTTAGTTAAGCACGTTAGCATATTTCTATGTATGAGAATTCAAGTATGAAATTTCTAAAGATACCATCAAACCCTATGAAACTCTTCACCTCAAATATGTTCTTGAGATGATTCCAGGAAACTATAGCTCTGACCAACTATGGGCCCACTAATACTATTGTATCTGAGATGACATGACCCAAGTAGTGAAGTTGATCTATAGAGAAGTGTCACTTTGTGATCTTAGCATATAACTTATTCTGTCTTAGTGTATTCAAAATGATCCCAAGATGGGTGGAATGGTTTTGTTGATTATGAGAATACACCATGATATTATACATGAAAAATACTACCAAAAAGAATCGATAAGGATGGAACACTCAGTTTATTAGATCGATGAGGATCGTTGGAGTATTCGTGAGACTAAAAAACATAACTAAATACTCATATAGACCATAAATGATTTTAATGTCTATGCAAGGTAAGTCTATTGGTCTAACATGCAAATTTTGATAATTGTATCTAAAATTAATATATGAGAAGACCTGATCTCCTTAGAGCTAGTCAGACAAATCATCTATCCATAGAAGAGGATGTGAGTTCTTAATCATATGTTGGGACAATTTCTAATAATACATACGTAAATTATTGGTATTTTTTACCTTTTTCGAAAAAAGGACTGGAAAATCCCATAGAGATGTCATATGTGGGGTGAAATAATTTTCCTCTAAATCCCCTAATTGTCACTTGATCTCAAGAAACTCTATTTTAAAAATTTGATAATGATGAATCAAATATGGATAAGGTCCAAAAATAATATTGATAGAAAACTCAACATCTCTCACCATAGGAAATCCATAAAATTCGTCCAAAAAACATCTAAGTAATGATCAACCACTGGAGATAAATCAGTGTGACATTTTCACTTGTAATCCTGATATAAACTCACAATTTGGTATATCATCTAGATTTTCCCACGACGAACTAGTCCATCTTAGCTCTCTTGGTATCCCATTAACCCTAGTGAATGGACTCAGTACCGTATTGTGATGTAAATCTCACTATGTGGTGATATGAATATTCAAAATAATGAAATGGAATGAACTAGTCCATCCTGAGAATGATATAAAATCAAATCATCTCAAGGACATAAATGTACAGTATGATGTGACAACCACCATCCTCAAGGGGGAACTCCCTTCACAGAAAAACACCTCCCTTCCCAATCACTAATGAAGGGACTAGAATTATAATCCCATCACAAGACAATATAAAAAGGCCAATGCATTTGACCAAAGATACTGGTATTAATCTTTGAGAATCACTTGTTATAAATAGTGAAAAATATAAAAGGGGGAATCTAAAATAGTACCACGAAAAGTAGAAGGTCTGGGATCCTTCTTCTAATGGGTCTATAAAACTGAGTATTGTTTCCTTATACAACGACCCAGTGAAACTACCTTGATACCAAGATATGATAGACCCTACTATCTCTATAAGTCTGCAGTCTAACTACCATGCACATGACCACTTCCTCAGCCTAATCTGTCAGCTGAACCCTATATCTCTACATGGGGAGAACCTTCTGACCCTTCTCCAAAACATGGAGTCTGTGTAGACCCACTATCATAGGTTTTTGGTGAAAAAATTCTATATAAGTGATGTATATGGGCCATCTTTCCCCAATATCAGTACTCTACTTGGTCTTTTATACATTGTGGCCTTGTATATCCCAGCCTACTGCATTGTTGGCAACTCACAGTCATAGTTGAAGAGATTTTGTGACTGCTAAAATCATAGTGTGGAATCACCATATGATGGTTCCTACTATTGGTCAGTCTTATTCCAGAACAAGGTGTTGAACCTCCCTGGCACACACCTCTAGATTCCATTAGGTTAGCCTCTATGATCAGCACCATATTCACTATCCAAGATAAAATAGTCTATTAGAATACATTTACTTGAGATCATATGTCGTAATTAAGACCATCCTCAAATAACCAATCTTTTGAAATCTCATCACCCATCAGAATAGGTACGATGCGCTAAGTATTAGTCAAAAGGGATGAATAGTCCATGAAGGATAATGCACCCCACTCCAGATGAAAGAACACCCATGCTCTATCAATCCTCAACATCTCGGGAAAGAAATTCTCATATACAGTAGGATAAAAATCCCACCCAACCATCCCATGTTTACAATTTTTCTAAGTGATAACATCCCACCATCTCTGGGCGGAATCACATAGCATGTAAATAGAGAGTTGTACCCTCATCTCAAGAGGTGTCTTTATGTTCTAGAATATAGTAATCATGTACTCTAGAAAATAATTTACCACATTTATTGCACCATACCCTAAAAACATGGGTGGATGCTACTTCTGGAACTGACACATCAACTTTTCCATAGTTGGGGAAGGTTACAGTGCTTCTAGAAAATTCAGTATGAATTGCTAGAACCCATCACAGAACTATGCCTCAGAACCTATGTCTAATATATCATCTAGTTACTCAATTTAAATGAATGTAGGATCTACTGTTAACCAATGCTCGACAGCCACCATTGTTTGATAATTTCCCCTCCTGGAATACAATAAGAGTACTTCATGGTGGCATGACTCTACAATGTCAAACATATGCTTCAGTTTATGATCATAATGTTTGTCTGCATAAAATAAGCATAGATATAAAAATAGGATACGTAAAAATCTTATTCTATAAGTTCTCACCCCTATGACTACCATATGGTCCAGGTTTGGGTGTAAAACAAGTGATAGATACAATAAAAATCATACTACTATGGCCAGGTCTCCTCAATTTTTCTTCTGTAAGAAATTTTAGTTTCACAATAAGGTTGAACCATGATCCACCAAATTTCGATACAAGAGGGACCATCCCCCTTAATGACCAAATAATGGTTTCCATTTTTGTTACACCATAATATATCTCAATATTCCAATCGCACATATCAATCATGATATCAACCACAATAGCATGAGTTCAATAATTTATCCTAAATGGCATGTCATAATTCATGGAATCTGAAATATATCAGTTTCCTATATGATTAATGAGATGGAATACCCTCATCTAATTATATTTCAATAGAATATAACCCAAATTCATATCAACAAAAACAACATAAATCAAGAGAATCACACAATGGAGGAATACAATCACTTATAATAGTCAAAATCCAGAAAACAATATTTTAGTTTGAGGAAATTTGGATTTTTCCTCTACACATGTTAACAACGCCCATGCAGAAATCATTACCAAATTCATATTCATTTTTATCCCATAATATAGTCTCTAAATATTATAGAAACCCATAATAGAATTCTTTGATACAACTTTGTAACATCTCGAGTCTGGATGCCACCCAAAGGTTATCTGTACCCGGTTGGTCACATAGTCTCAAGAGCATCTACCCAAAGGATAGTGGCTACGGAATAGAAACAAGTGAACAAGTGAGTCTGTGGGGAGACAATCCCCTCAATACTAGACTGTATCATAGAATAAATATCATACAAGTAGTGTAATCGGTAATGTAATCAAATAAAAAAAGTAATTAGTGGAGGACTGTTAGTATAAATAAGATAGAAGTAATATCACATAAAAATTATGATACATGATGAATTTCCTACCAGAACTATAAAAACAAGTACAAAACATTCATATATAATAAATACCCTAAAATTTTAAAAAAAATGTAAAAGAATTCTAGTAGCATCACAAGCCTTATTTTGGTCCCATGGTCTTATTCTCTTAAGAATCATATCAAGTACCTATAGGTGGGTTATTTCCCATATCATTACATACAGTCATATAATGTTTTTGGGTCCCAACAATTGGCCCAAATAGGATTTGAGACTAAATCCCATTAGGAAACAACCCAGGTTCTGTGCCAATCCATCAATTAATATATATATATATATATATATATATAAGACTATGTGAAATTATGAAATTAGTATGTACAGAGGTACAAAAATGTAATCATCCATATTTTTTAATGAATTTCACTTAACAACCCACTCTCATTTAATTTACAAGTCTATAGATCTATCCCATGCCCAATGTCCCCAATGTATCTAAAAGAACATTAGATGCCTCAGAAGACCAGCTAAATCATACAAGTCAAGGACAAATCTAACCATATGAATTGTCTTTAAAGACATATCCTAATATTAATTTCACTCATTTTTCAACTGAAAATATGAGACCATCATTCACATTCCATAGATGGAATTCAATTGTCACATCACGTGAAATATGAACTAGCACCCTAAAATACCATCCTAATGGAACCTATCAGAAACTTGATATTGCTCTAGCTGTGGTTCAATGTCCCATCCACTTGATTTCATCCAGAGTACTTCACACAAAATCCTATGTTTCACCTGTGTCGTTATAGTCACATTCTATTTCGGTGCATCCATGGAATTATCATAATATTCCATGTATCACTCATAAAATAATTATACCCTGAATGAGTTGATTAATGGAATACCTCACTTGGTTCTACGTATCACCCATGGATTAATCTAGGTTTAAGGAAATGATTATGTTAGTGGAATTCAAATGTGAATCCATGAATCACCCAAGGAGTATAAGTCAATAGGCACAAGAGTCCATCACAAAAATTATAATCAGAATCCATGTATCTCTCTTTCCTATTTATAATATAACTAATCCAATTTTTTTAAACAATTCATTAAATATGACATGGTCAAACCAAATATATTTTATAAACTCACATTAAAATATTGACTCAAGAAAAGATCAACCAAATGGGCTTAGACATTCATTTATACATGTGGGAATAACTTTATAATGATCATCCTATGCATAATCAATCCATCTCATATCATGGTTTCAATATAACAGACATGGATATTTTTATTTAAAAGGTGTCACATTCATAAAGAATCCATCAAAAGGAAGAAAAATCCTTTAATAAATGTGTTCATAGAAATTCATGGGTCATTTAAATACTCACATGGTCATTTTTAATATAAAAAGCCTATTAATATTATGAAAATATCACAATTCCTAGTCATCATATGAATCACATGATAAAATCATCATTTAATGCTATAAAATCTAAGTCCATAAACTCATCACATAGCCAATACTCTACTCACATGGGTAAGTCATAAACAATGAAAAAATTCTTAGACAAGTAATTGAATACACGTGTAATGGAGAAATTCATTCATCCTATACACTTAATAGATTTCATTTATATTTCAAAGAAAAACTAAATAAATAAATTTAATTTATATACCAATTAACAAATGACATCCCATGATCATAGGGAAAATGCATACCTTATAGGCATCCAATGCCAAAAGCCATAAAGGGCCATGTAAAGGAAAGTCACCCATGTGGTGGTTCTTATTCACATTATAAAACCTAGAACAAGAATTAGAAATCCTATTCAAATACATAAATAATGAATAGAAATAATAGGGTTCAATTTCATTTTTTGGTGACACTAAGAAAATAGGGTGTACGACATAATGAAATATATTAATACCTCAATATTGAGAGACAGTCAGATGGAAACCTTACTTAGGTACGATCTATATAGCTCATTCAGTATCAGATATAGATATGACCTTCAATAGATGAAACCCGAAGAAAGGATGAAGAAGGAGAAATTAGGTCATATGAGCCCAAAACAAAATCACCCAACCAAATCCTAGAATAATAAATAATGGATAAAGATAAATAAAGCTCTAACAATTATGGATCCAATGAATTGTGTTTAAATCCGAGGTCAGATGGAAAATGTAGCTAAATTCATAAAATAAGGTCAAAGGCGGAACAAAATGGATCTTCACTATTCCATAGATGAATAACATGACATAGGAGTGATTTAATATAATTTTAGGAAAAATGGACCCTTAACCCCAAAGATCTGGGTCACATGGTTTGGGTGCGTTGTTTTTTAAATAGTGTTCCAAATTGCATGGTTTATTTAAGGATAATGGGGAACCCACAGGGTTTACTTGCACGGTTTACAAACCATTAGTAAAATATGTGATGTGACACTATCAATATTTAAGGAAAATGAAGACCTATCTTTAAGGATATGTGGCCCAAACTGTGTGGTTTTCACCCCAAATATGGGTTCTAAGATCTGGACCAGCCCCTGACACCCCTGAGCCTTCTATAACATCAAAGAACATTTATACTAGGATATATTTAATCATTTAAATAGAGAAATTATGGAAAAAAAAGATATCAATATCCCAAATAAGAACTATGTTCTTACAATATAAAAAGTAAACAATGAATATAGATTGATAAAATTATAAATGGAAAGTATATCGTAAATTGTGATACCCTATGTTTCAATCTAGGTTATCAATGGTGATAGAATTATCCCTCAGTTATTTATAAATCCTTTTATTCATAATCTACACAAATAAATAAATTATCATCTGATTCAAACTATAAAAACCCTAATCTTTGAGAAATATTATTACTTTATTTGAATCATAATAAAAAATTAATATTTTACTAAATTTCATAATGACTAGTCTCTCTTGAAGATTAGGTACATAATTAGAAAGCATAAGACTAAAAGAAGAAAATATTTTATTAAATTTAAATAAAGTGCTATTAATGTAATTTTATCTCTAAAATTTATATAGGATAAGTTGATTAAAAAATGAACAAAAAGAGATTAGATAAAAATCCCAATGAGGGATTAAATATAGGATCAAAGCATAACACAGGGGTTAGAAGTTATAGAATAATAACATAAAAGGCATCGAACATGTATAAACAGAATGGAACCTGAAATGTACTATCTAAGATCATGTATTTATTTTATAATAGGAATGTGGATGAAAAATAAAACATTACATACTCATGATTCAAGGCTAGCTTCCAAGATTTCTTATCTCGTTGGATAATGTCCAACAACGGAGTCTGGTTTAATCTCTATCCCAATATGAAGTCTCATGAGAATAAAAATTAACCAATGCATTGGATATCTATTTTTGTGACCTAATAATAAAATATTAATTAATTTCTTTCCACATGGAGAATCATTCATATATAATAAACATTAGGGTTACCCATTGAAGGAAATTGGTGTCATAGTAATGTCATAAAGCATAACCAATTGGAATATCATAATGATGTACATGAAAGAATGGATTCAAGTCACAAATTGACTTTAATAAAGAAAAAAATTTATATAAGATGATAAATTATTCCCATTTTAAATAAAAACATGTAAAAACATTGTTTATGAAATTTAAGAAATGAGCCACTTCGGTGCAGTTTAAGGGAAATATTAAAGAAGTTTCAAAGTAGTGAATTTCATATTTTCTTGCAAGATAATAGATATTAATAAAGATTTTTATTCATTGAATAATATTTATTTTATAAAATTATTGGTGGAATAAAAGATATTATGGTTGGTACAAGATAATTTTTATGATATTAGGATGTTGTGATTGATCGAGTTTGCTTATTGAAATGAATTTAGAAGGGAATATTTTAAAAACATGTATTTCTGTATAAAAGAAGGATGAATTTATTTGAATTCAAAATTTATTAACAAATAAACAGAATTTAGATGAATTATATAAAAATTAAGATGAATTAAATTTGGGTAAAGTTAGAGATTATAGTTCCTTGTGGTATATATGGAGGTCCATAGAGATCCCTTACCATAAATATGAAATTGTTCTATACATTCCCTTAATTTATTTAATAATAAAATTAAATCAATCAATTAATTAATTCATAACCTCTGCAATTTTTATTTTAGTTATTATAAATATTTAAAGTTAATTAATTTTCCATATGATGAGTTATATAGTTCAATTGTGTCATTCTGAGAGTACTCATTTTCATGATTTTTCAGGTTAGTTCTCGCTTATATAAGTATGGATGATCGTGTAAAATGTGAATAATTACATTGAAATTAAACTTATTATTATTAATTTTTTTCCATAATATTACATTTTCATTTATATCATTTGTATATATGTAATGATTTTGATTCTTCAGATAAAAGGTTAATGAAAATGATTTAATTTATTTTGGGGATTTCATAACGGCATCACGAAAATATATCATTTTATTTAATATCAAGTTTATAAATTGGATCAATAACATTATATGATTAATAATATTTATATTAAAATCTTATTTTACCATTATTATCTTTTTATTTCCATTCATTAATGTGTTAATGGAAAATAAAAATGTATCATCCATGATGATGGTAAATCAGGACATCACATATTATTTTTTCCATTTTTTAAAAAATTGAGAGGAGAAGGGGAGTGATGATGGATATTCCATTTACATAATAAAATTATTGTTTATATAAGTTTTCTTATTCATCGTGATTTTTTTGATATATGTTATAAGGACATGATAAGAAAGGAAAATAAATTAAAAAAAATTAAAATAGAAGGAAATAGATTTTACTTCATGAATTTATTCTCCACGAGAACCTCTTTAAAGAACTTAAACATAGTCATTTGTTAAGAAACGTGGATCCTCAAAATGGGGGAGTGTCTTAGGAATAGTATTGGGTAATATTTTTATAATCATCAAGGCATGGGTTATTGAGGAGAAGAGGTGGTGAGGGGTGGAATTTATATGGTAGAACATGGGTGTTTTTTTATTTTCATAATTTGTCTATTATTTTCACTCAACACTAACAATAGTTTTGGCTATTTTCAAGAAAAAAATTATATAATTAGGGATAGGTATATATAATAGAATCATATTTCATAAATAAATCATCCATGAAACAAAAGTTCATTTATTTACATATAATGTAAAATACCATAAGTAAACATATTTCACTAATCACTATAAATTCAACTATATTATAAAAATAAAAAATTTGACCATAACCATGGGTTTATGCATAGATCAAAAAATTTCTTTTATTTCTTAATGATAATATAATTAATATTATAAATTCAATTTTTAATTAAAATGTTCATTTATTGAAAAAGTACAGATTTTAAAATTATAACATATTTTATGACACTTTGAGAAATTAATTTAGTTCACACAAAGTTATATATTAATCTTAATAGGGAAAATATTAATTTATGAATCTATACATGAAAATAAATTGTCATTTAAATTATAATATTATTTATAAAATTGAAAATAATAAATTATGTTTCACAAAAATACCAATAAAAAGATAATTGTTTTGAAAAAAATTATTTACTTAGACAATTATATAAATATATTATATTTTTATTCATAAGATACCTAAATTTTGTTTATGAATTCATAGGTGATTTTACTATTATATATGATGGGTTACTTTTTTTAATGGTCACATTTATATTCCAATGGTGAAGTTACTATTTCATTACTTTAGGTTCCTCAAAATCTATAAATTCCATTTTTTCATTCGTAATTTATTAAAATAATGTTTTTATTATGTTTTGTATGCGATGTATGTTTTTTATACTAAATAAAATAATAATAAAAATAAAAATTTTATTAATAATTGTTTGTGTTTTGACATTGGAATCGCCTTGGTGTGTATGAAAATTATATACTTTATTTTTACAATTTCTATTTCCATATCAGATTCAATATTCATGCAAGTTGATTTTCCATTTTTAGGGAATTTCATGATTTTTTCAATTTCTCTCATTATAGCCCAAATCTAGGACCAATATTGGATGAGTGGATCATCCTAAACGAGAGGTTGGGGGTCTAGTACATTTGCATAACAATTTCACTCATTTATATAATCTTATTATTGTCTCGTATGACAAAATTTCCACAAATTTCTAAAAAATTATGAAATTCCATTAAATAATATGTCTAGACCTTCAGTTTGATATCTTTATAGAACAATGAGATAAATTGAGGTTATTTATCAAATTCATAACATAATTTATGCTGGGTTTGATTTAATGTTAATAGGTTATCATTTCCATCTATGTATGATCACCCATTGGGTGGTTTTGACTATATTTTTTATAATATTGCATTGAAACAAATATAATAAAATTATTAAGACATGTATTTGACATAGAAAGGAGTTACACATGACTTTAATAGGATTATAAATATATTTACAGAATCTTAATTTAATTCTTGGAATATATATATATTAAATTGTTGATAGTTTTAGTTAAACCACTTGGTCCTTGATTAATTAATAATTATTATTATGTTAAAGCATCTGTTTGATTTTAAATGGTTAATTGAATTTTAAAAAATATGTAAACGTAATGAATAGATATCATCACCATTCTATATTATTTTATGACTCCTACCTATGAATTATATAACTAAACACCTTTAATGGGTACTGTCTTGTTTAATTAAAAGGTAAACAATTGGAGTTAATTGAAATGATAATTACCATGGACATTCCAAAATACAACTTGAATAAATAAATGGAATAGCCACAATCTAACCCATGAATTGTGATATGGCATGATACTCGACAAATCCTATTTTTATATTTTGTTCTTCAATAATAATATGACAATCTTACTAAAATATAATATTAATATTATAACATTATGAAACATGGGACTGGTGTCTCTTAAGATACATAGGCATGGGATCCCTAGAAATGGAATTCCTAGAATTAATATACTTGGGAATTTTATGGGCTTGTCGTCTATTACGTTATGATTAGTGGGCATGGTTTTCCCTGGCATGAAATACCTTTTTATCATTCATATGAGATAATTATTCATGACTCCCCTTATTAAAATGTAATAAATATTTTATTATTATGTGGACTCATGGTCAGTAAGCTATATGTGCTCACCGATTCATGTATATACCAACATACAAACTCTATTATATGATTATTTATATACATGATAGAACATTTAGAGACATTTTAGTTTAGTATGATGATGGTATGGTCAACCATGTATGATTCGGGTACCCGATCTAACATAGTTATATTTATTTTTTACTGCACTGAATTACTTTTTACGTACCTTCCCACCGATTACTTAATATGTGGGGACTATATTTCATTAGAAACCATCAGTGGTGGGATTAATAGTATATCATACACCCCTTTATCATAACCATTTGGTAACAATAATGACACCATGTTATTGTAGGTTTGGATCTGGTTATGCTATATAATGTTTCCATATAGATTTGGACATGATATGGGAGCTTGAGAGTGTAGGTGAGAATCTACTCGGTCTTCCTTCCTTTTGTTTATTTTTATTCTTCCAGTCCAGTCGTATTGTATTATTATTAATTATCGCATTCTTGTCATTATGTATTAATTACTAAAAATGATAATTAATTTCAATTTATTAATTATTTATTTATTTAATGTTATTATACTTTACTCATTATTATAGATTTCAAATGGTATAGTCTCCCCACTCTATTTTCATTATACCGTCACTACAAGTTAGTGACCTCTAGAATACAAGGAGGCACACATGATGCCATCTAGTGAACTAGATAGTGACACTGTTTTAGCAGATCTTTGGTCAAGATGTCACATAAATGATCAAACTAAAAAAATTCATTGACTATTTGTAAAACATGGATCAAAAAACCAATGTGAGAATAATAAAGGGACATTAGAATGCCAAAAGGCGATTCTTGAGGGGAATATAATTATGATCACACAATTTATTTTCAATCCCTTAATAAGAACACCAGATTGATAGAGGTTGACACTGCAGAAACACAATGGCTATTAGCATGCCAACTGACTTTCTGTGCAGTAGGTCGGTATCATAAGGCACCCCACCCAAATTATACTGGGGTTCTGTTAGGATATCCTTACATCCAAAATGAAACATACTATCTGGTATCCCTCTATATCCACCAAAACTAGGACGAGTCAAATTAAAAATCCTCTATGACTCCTCTGATGACTCCGGCTCTAGAAAAAAACATAATAAACCAAAAATAAATATGTTCATATAGCTAGATGATACAAAATAATCCATAAAAAGGTAGGTGGATTATTAAATTATTAATCTTTATGGTGCCAGAAGAGAGGGATTAATATTGCACATATGGGAAGAAACACCCATGGGAATTTATGTGAATATTTATATGATTTTATTTAACCATGATGATGAAATTTTTATACCATTTCCTTGGTCACATAAAAATAAAATATTACTACCAAGTCTATCAACCATGGATAACCCAAAAAATTATAAATACCCATGACAATATTGTTCATTTATTTTGATATTTTCTAGTATAATGATGATAACATATATAATTTATGTATTATTTTTCATTGTAATAAATATCCATATTATTATAATGAATTTACGAATAATTTTATTTCAATAATTCTATTTATAATGAGATACACATTTTATTCCTTAATAGGTTCCTTGAATAATTTAATGAATTTCCTGGATGAGTATTATATATATTGTATCAAACATAATCTCGTGATTTTTGGGGCCTATATTTATATATGCCCTCGATTCACTAAGAGGCCTCAGGATATATTTTCCTTCTTTTATTGTAATATTATTCCCATAACAGGGATGTGTCTTGTAATAACCACATGAATAATGTTTTTAATGTTTTGAATTATGCATTACATTAGCTTGAGATCAATTAATTTTTTATTTATGATTCCATTTATTAGCATATATAAAAAACTCCATCAGTTTGAGTTGATTATGGATTCATATTTCTCATTTATCATCATTGTATCACGAATTCCTTTTTTATGTTATGAAATATTCTATTATATTATACTCCTTACTAATCATTTAAGATTACCCATTTTAATTTTCTCGTTTACCATGGAAACCTAGAGGAGGGATATCTACAATTTTAAATGACATAGTGGAAGGGTTATTCATGTTCTAATAATATGAACATATTGTATATAAAATTTTTAAATGTGTTGTGTATATGTATCAGGTTTCCCAATAGTACTAAACTTGGGTAATATTTAATAACTCTTGGATCCTATTCCAACAGAATAATATAACTACCAACTCTCAGTTTCTAGAACCTTGGATATTATAGAAACAATAATATAATTCATATTGAATTATTCAAGAATATGAATTAAACCTAAATACCCAATTTTAAAAGATACATTTTTTATAAATGAATTCAATTTTTTAATTCCTTATGTCTATAAAAGCTCAGGAATATTTTTTGGTTTTTTATAAATAGTTTATTTTGGGGTGAACAGTGTAAAATAATGACTTTACAAAACAATCTGTTTTATGAAATTATAATTGTATAATAATGACATGAATCTTTATAATTTATTCCTAGAATTGTTTTTAAATTTTTAATATAATTCATATTAGAATTTGAAATTAAAATTATAAATATATACATAACATTTTTGTAGTGTAACATAAATTTTTTCTTAAATAACTATAGTTTTCAGTTCATAGAACTAAATAAGGTATTTATAGCATTGATATTGGTTTTTATTTGGTTTAAATAAAAATAAAGTCTTTTTTATTTAATATAACAAAATTAATCCCATTGGAATAGAAATTAACATTTATTTTACTATAAAGTCATTTTTATTCATAAATTAATTTTTTTTCTAAAAATTATTATCGTTGAATTTTTTATACATATGTTAAAATTTATTTCTACCATTTAATGTAGTCAAATAATGTAAAATTGATTATATTCATGAAAAAAACTAATTAATATAAGTTATTTATTTAAACGTAGTTTTTTTCCATAATGAATAATACCCACAAAAAAAATAATTATCACCATAATTATGAGTAAAATGGATGAAAAGGTTAAAAAATAAAAGGATGTGGATTAAAATGTGACATCCTAGTCTCGAATCACACCTGAGTATCCAATATAGGTTGGGAATGTGGCAATATGCATTCATTCCCATATTTGAGATTCTGCCAAGTAGTAGTGATGTCACGAGGTGTGAGAGTAGGGAGACTAATCCATCTTGATAGATTGGAGCACAAAAAAGATAACAAATTAATAATAATGGAATAATTATTATAATAACGAATAATATAATGAATAATGTCATATAACTCAATGAAATAATTAATCAAATCAATAGATATAAATTTTATCATATAAAAACTATGTAACGTCAAGTTTCTACAAAAATTAAGGCATAAATATATATCATAAGAAATAAAATTCAATACATGATATATAAATTTACTAAAAAGGAAAAAACAATAACATAAACCAAATAATTAGCCTGATAATCTGTAATAATTTTCATATCATAATGTAATGAAGTCAAGTTCCCAAATTGGGATTATTACCCTTTCCCGCACCAAGGATCATATCGACTACATGGGTTCCAATTGTAGCGAGATAGGGTATGATATAAATTTCAGTAGGATACTAACAACAATGTATATAAAAATCCAACCTATGAATATAAACTATAATAGTGTGCAGGTATATAAATGTATAGATGAACAATATGCATAACCCATGCCTCGTTCAGCCTCAACTCGTGTCTCTAGATGTGAATTTTGAATTGTTTTATAATTGGGATATCGGATGTATATATTTTAGTAGTTTTGTAATAAATGATATTATTAAAATAGGATAGATAGTGAAATAGGAATCCATGAACTCAGGTGTCGGGTGAACTCATAGTAGTTACTCGTGTAGTATGGATATAAGGGTTTATTTGTAATCGAAGGGGTACATCCAATGTATTACACATTAAAAGAGTCTAATAAATTACATGGATATTTCTTGTCATTATCTTAAGAAATGTATGATTGGGCCTAATAAAATAAATCCATGGAACTTCATTTCTGTAGGCCTAGAGATAAATCCAAGGATAGTGTAAAAGTTATTCTAAAAACATAAAAATGATTTCAGGTGAATCATTAGTACATCACCAAGGAATTCACATATTAATTCAATTTCCAAGTTCCAAGGTGGGTATCTCAATATGAAATTGTCTCAATGTATCACAATAGAGTCGTCTGAGTGCTTATGGAATAGCATGAGGAACCCAAGGTTGGATCAAGTCAGACCATTCATATAAAAATGAAAAATTACAACTGAATTATTTACCTTAAAGACCATATTTTTTAAAACATATTTGATCATAGTTCCTGTAACAATCATTCCATATAATCATTCAGTTGGTTCATTCCATTAACTCACATTAAACATTACAAGTTTAATTAAGGACATAAAACCAACATCAATTCATGTTTTAAGGTTAATGACCACGTGATATATATACTTATATAATTTTGTTTTTAACAATTTATAAAACATTGATTTAACGTAAATAAACTACCTATTTAAATTTCTAGTATATCACACCTCAATGGTGTACCAAATAGTCTTAGTATAGGCCACCGAAGGAATAAATAAATTATGCACCTGAAATGGTTGGTTTATGTTGAGATCTCAAAATCCAATGGTGTCAAGACATATCAATTAGGATTTAGATCAAAATTTAGTCAGTTGAAATTTAAGGAAAATGACTTTAGAGATAAATTCCTCGTAAAACCTTCATGTGCATAATGGAAAATAATTTATAACCTATTTAATTTTAAGGGATATGTATTAACCACATAACTTATGCCCATAGTATATTCCTCCTCCAATATTAACAATTAGTTTGGTCTAGGTCATAAGAAAATAGAATAACTGAACAACAAACTCAGAATAGGGAATAAGGGACATCAATAAAATAGAATCATTTATTGAATGAAATATGATAAAGGGAGCCTATGGAGAAGAGAAAATACCATGATGAATCCAATGAGATAAAAAATCTTTATTATGAGGCCAAGTGAAAAAAATGATAGAAAATATTAGGTGATGAGAGAAAGATATATTTTAACCAGAGAAAAATGAAGGGGATTATCTATTAGAGGAAGAAAAGAAATGATGGGTTAATGTGATAAGGAATTTAATGGATAAATGGAAACATTTTATCATAATTGAAAAGTTTAATTTTTTGGATATACTCTTGAAAAAAACATACACCAATCGTGCATGTCATATTATCCCAAGAGTAGGGACATACAGTTCATGCACACATTTTGAGAAATCATGAAGAAACAGTTCCACTTTAATATATTAAAAACAAAACCATTTAAACATGGTCATGTAGTTAGGGACTCATTGTTAGGAAAAATCATACATCTCTCTAATACTCCCTAACAGACACCATATTACATGTATAAATTTTTTTGACTCGGCTGCATAGTTTCTACTAACTATGTGTCAAAGGTGTTCTTTCTACGAGCAGGGGTTTCAAGCTCTAAAAAAATCATGGACACCATCGTTTACTCATAGAAATCAATTTCTAATTATTTTATGATAAAACCATTCAAAAATTGGAAGAGGAAACAGTTATTACCTCTGAGGAAAAAATGATTCTTACAATCTTCACCCATTAAATGTACTCTTCCCTAAGTTTTCCTTCCATGGGTGGTATAACTTCGTCTAAGAACCACATTAACCACTGAGACCATACTTCAACATCTTGCTCCCAAGTCACTTCTTGTACATAGTTATGCTTGCATATCACCCACACTAAAAATATACATTGGTGTTGGAGATCCTTTATCATCCAGTAGATCATATGAATGGAATAAACCTGCAAAGAAACATCAACATCTACTAAAATATCTTATGAATTGAAAGTATGATATGAGTCGTCATAGTAATGGTGATGTGTTGAAACTTGTAGTACATCATGGATTTTATAGTAAATAGAAGGTAATAACAACCAATATGGTATTGTACTGAACCTTTCAATGATAGGAAAAGGCCTAGAAAACTGATTTGATAGTTTCCCTTACCTCTATATCCATATATTCTCATGTTCGGATGATACACACGTGAAAACATGTTCTCCGAAATGAACTCCAATAATCATCAATGTTGATTGGAATATGATATCATTCACAACTAAGTAGTGTTATACTCTTTCTGATCAACTAAAACTTCTATGAAGTCTCCTGCATTACATAAGGACCAAATAGTAGATTCTCCCTTTCCTATTATTAGAACAAAAGAGAATGGAATGGACTACAACATAGGGACTCATAAGAGGTCATATTAATTATTAAATGAAAGATTTTAATATACGAAAAATAGATGAGAGGGATATTATTCACCAAAAAACCTCTGAAATCAATGATGCTTTCATAGAGAATGTCCTCAAACACGTATATAGTCCGTTTTGACAAACCATCGGTCTGAGTGTGGAAGGATATTCTCAGAAACACATTTGTAACCAATTCAATCTATAACACATGCTATAACATTAGCGTGAAATAGCAATACCAATATAAAATAACAGAACAAGGGAAACAATGTAATATTTTAATAAGATGAACATGCAGTCTTTCCAACACATCAACTAATAATTTCTCTATGATAGGAAAGAAGTTGGAAACCATCATTCTATGATACATAACTAATAAAAATGCATCTCTAAATAGAGGTAACAAAGATAAACCAGTCATTAAATCCATCACTAAATCATACCATTTCAATTTTGGGACAATAAATGAATGTAACAAGACAATGGACCACTAGAATTCTTCTTTCACCCACTGACAAGCAGACCACCTACTGATAAAACACACAATATGTTGTTTTATCCAATGACACTAACACTGGTGATGAATATCATGAGATATTGTAAAAGTAACCAATTCTACTCCAACTATGTTTCATGAGATTATTTTCTCAGCTCCTATCACGGGCATATAAGAACATAGATACATTCTTGCATATGCAGGAGGTCATCCCCATCAACAAACTAATCTAGTGTTGGGTTCTCGCCAGAAATAAATTTCAATAAGACCAAACGACCAGGGTCTAAAAATTGTCTTCTCTTAAAAAAATACAAGATTGAATAGGTAACTACTAAGGTTGAAATAACATACCACTCATGAATCTCTTAAAAATATGGAAGTATCTATGATAATAGGGCCACAAAATCACATTCATTGGTTACTTATTGAATAATGTGGGTCTGAGATTTCTTGTTCATAGAAGCAGTTATCACATTCCGCATTCTATACATATAGGAAAGCTCAATGTAATAGAAATTAAGTTATTCAACTCAAATTAATTTGTCCAAATTAATGTCACACAACGTAAAGATATATTTTAGTCTCTTTTTGTACTTATACACCATAATGAACTATCCCAAAGGATAATGATAATAATTACACAAGGAATGTATGAGTGTTGGAAGATCGAGGTTCTGTGTCGAGTAAATGTGCTATTGAGGTATCAACTGGAGAGATACGTAAGAAATGCCTCGAACCTCTACATCTACACTGAACCCATCACAACTCATGAGGCATCATAGAACACTATGTATTCTCTACATGGATAAGGTTTAATCATAATACGATATGAAGTAAGCCATATCTTTTGATTTTAAAAGGATTTCTCACCTTTTTTAGAATATAATAACTATAAACCCTACTTAGTAAGACTACGAAGGGGAAATGACGGGCTTACAAGTGCTTTACGAAACACCTTTAATATTCAACCAGCTCTAGAATTCTATAGAAATAAAACACATTCATAGGTTGCTCCCAATAAACAATAACACTCACATTTTCTTTGTTAATCGATACTCTAGATTCCAATATTATATTACCCATGATGTTAACATTGTTGATCAAGAAGTGGAAATTCGTGAGTAGTAAATATAATTAATTATCTATCAATGTACTCTATAATATCTCCAGATGTTTGGTATGACCTCTATGATTATGAAAATACACCAAAATGGAATCCCTAAAAACTATGGTGAATTATTACAAATAATTGTGGAAATATATATTCATAAGGATATAAAAATAGAATTTGTTTTCACATTACCAAATGACATAACCAAGAACACATATTTATATAACTACTTCAAAAATATTTTTGTGGAATATTTGAAGAAATGAATAGAACTAGATGATAGTTTAATATTAGGTCAATCATTGAGAATAATCTATCTCATTTGAGCTAGTCGAAGGGATCATCTATCCAATGAAATGTATAACATTTCATAATCATAATCTAGTTCAACCGTTATTAATCCATGAAAATCCAAATAGATTTCTATTAATTCATGGATAAAAGTAATGGAAACACCTGAAGAGAAGTACGAGGTCCGATTAAACTCATAGATTATAAATCATAAAATTTACTATTGAGCTCCAAGAGCTTAGTTGGATCCATTATGTTTGTAAGAATATATACTAGATAAAATCATGGAATTATATAAATAACAACTTGTACCTCTCTCTAAGTTTGTATTACATAAAATTCATCTGTAAAAATATCCCAAAAATGATCCACCATTATAGGAAAATCACTAATGCACACTGTTTAATCATCCAGAAAAAGGACGGTAATTAGCCTATCACTCCTCCCATCCCACAATGCTCTTTTATGAATCAACTTATAGTGAAATGAAATTATCCCTCAATTAAATAATTATTACCCTCTGGTGATGCAAATTATACCCTATGGTTATATAATTACACATTTGTGTGATAAGGGACCAACCAGTCCATCCTGAGAATGACATTAAACCCGACCATCTTGAGGATGCAGATGTCCCATATGTAATGATAACTTAACACCTCAAGAGGAAATTTTTAAAATTGGAGTATACATTATTACCATAAACCCAATAGTGAATCTAGGTTTGTTACCCCCATAAATTTACTATATTGCAATCCCATGATAGCCCCTGGTCTATTCTGAGAAAGTAGAGTGTGATTCACATGTATCAAATAAAGAACACAAGAGATTAGAGGATACTAAGATAGTACATTGTACAATAGATTATTATTCCATATTATCCTTTGTTAATTTAAATACAAAATTAAATTAGACTGATCTACAACTCTGAGATATATCTAGACTTAACTGAGATTTTCATCTCTACATGAGATAAAATTAATAAGTTCAGGTACCTTGGCCACAACATTTTCTTCGGCCAGTTCAATCAATGATACATCATATTCCTGCCTGATAGGAAGCGACAAGACCTTCTCATGATGCTGGAGATAGTGTGGGTCCACTTCTAGTTGAAATTTGATAAATGTTTCATCATTACCCTTGAAGATAACCCTTTTGTTCGTAAGAATGATACTCTTATTGGTCTCTATTACACTATGTACTCACATTACCTTATCGTTCACATTGATAGTAAACAATGGAGATAATTATGGGGATAATCTGGCTACTTATACTCAAATAAGAGGCTTCTAGCTGACGATTCCATCCACTACAATAACTAATACCCTATATCATAATTGAGCCTCATAGGGGAGTATTATCACCCTCCTACAAGTTGTCCTTATTGATAAGAGAATTTTCCTGATCTCAAAAAAGGTAGATTGGTGAAAGTGATTCACCTAATAGTGGATGGGATACCTAATAAAATCCTTGATCCATCTTGAATATGATAAATCATCACTAATAAAGATCAGTTAAAAACATTGAATTGTAGTTAAAGTGTTGAATATTTTATGAAGGACATATCACCCAACTATAGGTGCATGAACACAACAGATCAGTTATCTATTACCATATGAGGGAAAATATAATCATATAAGGTATTCTAGAATTACACCTAGATAATTTCCAGATGATACCATCCATGTTAATCACATCCCTTAAGTGAATGGTAGAATCATTCAACATGAAGGGGGAAATATGTACCCTCTTCTCTGGTGTAATATACAGATTCTCAAACATATATAGAATGGATTCCAACCATGAATAAACTGTCTAAGGTCTTCCATCCTCCATGAATATGGGAGGAAGCTACTGTTGGAACTTAGGATCAATATAAAACAATATAGGTGTCAGGTGTGGAGAACCAATGATAGATGACATCACATGTACAAAACTATCTCGAAGCTGAGCATCGGGGCCCAGTTTGAGAATTCTAGGTGGTTTGTCATATGAAACTACTATATGTACCAATGGTGGCTTAGAGACCACCCCATATAGAGCATGGTCATCACAGACCTCTTACACACAACTCATGTATATCATGGTGTCATAGCTCTAAAAATGGAAAGTACACACTTTAAAACAAAATTCATATGAATGTAGGATCTCTAATGGAAGAAGAAAAAATAGAATTGGGTTGACTACCCAACTTACGAACCCAACCACCTACATATAAGGTCAAGGTATTTTAATGTTTCCAGAATTTTATTTTTAATTGGTTCTAGTATATGTAAAGTCAATAACAGTTTAAGGAGGGAAAGTTTTTTTAAATTTATTTATTCCTCCCTATTTAAGGTGAATGATTTTATTTATAAGCCGAAGATTAATGTTTTAGTTTCTAAGTGGTTATATATATAGTAAAGGTTTTAATTAAGTGGATATTTATTCCTAGTTTATAAGGTTCCATAAAATTTACAAATTAAAATTGACACCAATACAATACAACTAGCCCATTACATCTGGTCTTAGAATGTAATATGTAAGATATGATGGTCGATTTCAATGAATTTTCATTTTCAATTCATATGATCTCATGCACATTATTAATTTAAATTGATATCAGTGTAATCACATCTAAAGGTTATCTAATTTGACTAGTGAGACACATATAACATTGGTCAAAGTTGTATATTTAAGATTCCATGATCAATCTATATGGGAAACACCATTTAGCTTGATCTTGACATTTTAAACAACCAATGACAATTCCATACAAAGGATTTTAGTGGAACATGAATGTATCACTAACATGGAACACCAAACATCACTGGAATTATAAGACATTCAAGTAGTAAAATTTATCAAGTGGCATGGAATATGTATGGCATGTGAATCCTAGGATCCTAAAATGATTTATTTGAAAACTATCATTTTAATTCAACTACAATGTATACAACCGATAAAGTATAACAATTAACAAATATATGCACTGAACCAAATGAGAAATTATATAAACTAAAATAATAGAAATATAAATGGAAATCACACTCAAATAAAACATGGAATTTATCCTAAAACTGGGTTTTCTACTCCCAAGCACAACTTATGAACAAGTTCCATCATGTACATAATCTATTTTATAATTTTAAAAATATCATGAAATGAAATGACGATACTATAGTATAATAATGTGATGTCGTGAACCTATTTTACTCCTTATTTTCCAAACCCAGTTTTCCACATCGACTCATGCACAACAACCAATATGAAAGAGGATACCAAATAATACTGAGGGACAAGTGGTAAGAGTCAAGCATGTAGAAGATAATATATTAATAAAAATGAAAGAATAATAATAATGAATAAGAAAAAATAAGAAAGTATAAAAAACCATGAAATAATTAATCAGCTCAATATATGTATACAACATCATATATGAAATGATGTAATGGAATTTCTATACAAAAAGGAAAACATAAAATACATGAATTATGGTAGATAGTACAGTACATGATATAAACAATTATAAAAAAGAAAAACATTTCTATGAATCCTAAAAACAAGTTTTGTTATTTTCTATTGTTTCCACATCGTAATGAAAAAATGTCAGGTTTCAAAAGTGAGACACTTACCCTTGCCATCACCAGTGATAATATAATATTTCTTAGTAAAAATGTTTTCCCAGATAGGGTATGAGAAAAATCTCATTAGTCCACCACCATCAGTATATATCAATGTTAAGTCATTGAATATAAAATATAACAGTCTCAAGGTATATAAAAATTTAGAATAAAAATACAAATAACCCACATTGACTTCATCCTTAGTTGGTTTCTCTAAATATGAAGTAATTTAATTACTTAACCATGATTCAATTTATAATAATGATATCAAATGTAAAAGTATTAGACAAACTTTAATAGACAAAAATAATTAAAGAGTATCTATAGTGAAACCTAGGATTCCATGACTAAAGGGGCTGGACCCACACATAGTATAAACTCATGTAGTCTGACTATTTCTGCCTTAGTGTAATGAAATAGGTACACCCAATGCATTTTACTATAAAAGAATCTAACTAAATACATGGATCTCATCCATAGTAATTGATATCTAATAATGATTGGGCCCAAAGGGGGGATCTATGGTTCATATTTCTATTATACACCATGCTGGGTCTAAAGAGTGTATCCATGGAACTCTAATTACCCATATATGATATTAAGTGAATATTCAATATGTCGTTGAGGACATCACATGATAAGATAGTGACCAAATTCCATGGGGGGTATCTGCCTTAGAAACAAGCCCTATGAATTATAATTTTATCCTCAATGTTTTCAACGCATTCTATCAAGAATTTGGGGCCTACCCCGACCTTATCATTCGTATAAAGATGAAATGTTCTAAAATATGTTTTCACCATATACTAATTTCATATGTATGCACATTCATTCATACGCCATGTAAAACTCATTCTATGTAATTGTTTATCTGGTTTATTCCATTACCTATACTTAAATATGATAATATAAATTAAGGACAATAATCGATATCAATTCAACATTAAAGGGTAATGTATAAGAGATTTATATATATACATGTTTCTAAAACTTTCATCGGGGTGAATATTTGTCTTTTTAGGATGTGTTGGTATGTTTCACCGCATTTCATCTTTCTAATGGAGGGCGACATCCATCGCTTATTCTGGGACGATTTCTCCTTAATCAAAACGGGTTAATGGGATATCCGTTCCTCTTTCTGTGGATTACTCCTTGGAGCTTTATACCTTGTTCGGGTCTCCCACATAGATTTATGATGTTGTTTTTGAAACTCTCCCCTATTCCATGTCTTCATCGACACTGGTTAATTATGTTGCATCTTTTGGGACATTCCAAGGGGAACAATCAGAGCATCAACCTTCGGTCGGGGGAGTAGTCATGTTGGACATCGCAAGCGTTTCGGGAAACTAGAACACTAATTCAAATTGTTTTCTTCCCCTCATGATATGGATTGTTGAGGGTGCGGAATTCTGAGGCATCCCATGTCATGTTAATGGAATTATATGTCATAGGCATCACACTGAGGTTTTCGAAAGCTTCCCACGTCAAAACATGGTTTGCCGCAAGTTTAACTTCTGGAGGAGAAGCATCAGATTGATGAGAACACTAATGGAAGTGGATCATATGGGTGAATCCCATAGAGGGGGACTTTTGGGGTTGGTTGGATGAGTGTATCAGAATGCCTGAGGAAGGCCGATCTACGAATGTTTGAAGGGGACCCGGAGGAAGTGGAACCTTCGTGTCGGGGCATGACCTTCTCGAAATATAGAGGCTCAAGGGAGAGACTATGTTGAGACACTAATAGGGGGATATAATAGCAGGTAGGTTTCCTACATATCCCTATGGTAGATAATCAAATTCCACATATTTTAGGATGTGGCATAAAATCGGTTCGTACACAGAGGACAGCAACCCGACCATGTGATAGGCATACGTGTGGTTAGAAGCCTGATAGTAGGTCTGATGCCACTGGGATGGAGTAGAGATATGGTTACCACCAAAGAGGACCACAACATATAACAGATGGATGGGACTACAATTTCTTTCTATTGGATGTGTTTCAAAATGGCTTATCATCGATTGCGGACTAAAACGGCTTATCGGTGGATAAGAATCGCAACAGCTTACTGCTGGATGTAAATCACAACTACTTAGTGTTGGATTGGAATAGAAAATGATTAATGTTGGATGGTAATCTCAATGTCTTACCATTGGATGATAATCGTAACATCTTACAGTTGGATGGGTACAAAAGAATACCACTGATTGGGGATCACAACAGCTTACCACGGGAGGATTACAATGGCTTACCGCTAATTGGAGATCAGAACGGCTTACCATTGGATATGGTTGAACCTCACGAAGTCTTCCTACGTACCCTATCTAGGAGATAGGGATCAAATCCCATGTAGTTTGAACGAATACAGTTTTGTGTCATGTAGGACGAATGGGGTTGTATAGTTTAACGTTGTGCAGGACGGTGATGAACTGATGTGAAATGGTTGGGACCAATGGGTGATGGGCTTGTACCTCAGGGAGTCTTCCTATATACCATTCCTACCTGACAAGGATATAATTACACATAGTTTTGAATGGGATGATACAGGTTAACTTCATGTAGGATGACTATGAAATAACATGAAGAGGTTGGGAAATGTTGGAGTTGGGGTTGAACCTCAAAGATGCTTCTTATATACCTTGCCTATGAGACATGGATAAAAGTACATGTAGTTCGGAAGGGGATGATGTTTAACATCATATGGGATGAGTATGAACTGACATAAAGCGTTTGGGGCAAGTATGTTTTGGTCTTGAACCTCAGAGAGGATTCCTATGTATTGAGCCTATGAGACAAGGATAAAATTCCACATAGTTTGGAAGGGGATGCAGTTTGATGTCATGCAGGACCAGTATGAATCGACATGAAGGTTCAGGGAGAAGTAGGTGTTTTGATTGAACATCAGGGAGGAATCCTACATACCTTTCTTAGAAATGGTAAAGGATAAATGTCCACATAGTTCAACATGGGGGATTTGTCCTTACACTCTAAGGTGGACCAAGAGGGATGCCATGGTCGATGCTTACTCTAAACTCATGTTGAACATGCTCGGTGTAAGAAACAATAGGGAGAAAAGACATGATGATAACTTCATGAACGATGTGTATGTGAGAAGTGATGTAGGGCTTACACATGGTTAACACCCCAAAGTGGAAACAATGGCTTATGCGTGGAGCGGTCTAGGGAGATGGAGATTGGGACATAATCTAGGATGGAGGCCCGATGTCAATAAATCCCATAGGGGGAGGGATGGGCTAATGAATATCTCTGTGCCCCTCCGAACTCTAGTCTTTGGCATGGTAGAAGAGAGGATTAGGGGTGCTACCTCAATCAATAAAGGACAGGGTATTACAAAAATATGGTTTCCCTTCTCCGCGGATAGATACTATTTCAGCAAATAGGATCTCATTACATGAAAGGAAGTTTTCACGCCTGTGTATATGAGCAGGCCTGAAGAATGTATGAGACATGTCACCCTGCGTACATTGGACAGGGTGAGGCTGTAGTTTAATGTCATGTGTTGAGGACGATGGTACTTGGCAGCTTAAATTCTTGTAGCTTAGATGTGGCAGCGTCAGTCCACACCCCTAGAAATTACCAAATCGATATGCTATAACCCTTAGTGAAGGGAAGGGACCAGTAATGCAGTGGTGTGGGGGTCTTCTGTAGTGATCCATTGAGTGGATAACATTTTCGTGGTTATGAAAAGAAGTAATAGTTGTTAGTATGCATTTAAGAAGAATCATAAGGCTAAGTAGTGGAAGTTAATGCACCGCCCAAAGGTCCCTGAAATAACTTCGTACAAACCTGGAGGGTCGTATGGGAGAAGGGTTTGTACAACAGAGGTGTCATGTCTAAGAGGGGCTCAAACACAGTTCCTTGGGGTTAAGATGATACATGGATCAAACAAGGAGTGATCATTTCCCAAAAAATAAGTGGTTTGTGTGAAATATGTGTGCAAATGGGAATCAATGTGTGCAAAAAAGGCTGGGTGGCGTGGATAAAGGATGTGTGAGAGGAATTGGAGGAGGGTTTCACTCAATTGAGAAGCTTTGTATGTAAGAGGCCAATGATTGAGCTCATGTAAATGGAGTTTTGCACAACTAGATACTTAATGAATGGATCTTATGTGAGGTTAAATCCCTAGGGGTTTCACACAAAGGAGAACTCCTGGGATACCTATTGTGGAAAACACTATACCTGGAAATCATCGTTTCCGGTGTGTAAGATTTGTATTATGTTCATGGGAGACATTTTCAATTCTTCAGCACCAAAGGTGAGGGGGTTTCCTAATACTTATAGGTTATCAGGGGCCAAAGGTGCATGTAAACATTCTCCTGGGGTGCATAAATTTTCACTCTACTTGGGGTGGATTTACATGCACCTCTCTGATTTACCGCGCAACATTTCATCCTATACTAGATGATTCATGCCCGAGGGTGGTAGCATAGGATCAATCCATCAAAGGGGCTGATCCATAAGGGTCGTGTTTTGGTCAAACCTATAAAAATTCAACCATTTGGTTACGTTTCAAAAACTACATGCATTGACTTAGTATAATATTTCATGTTTATTTTGATTATATCATCTCAATCATAACTATGGAGTAACCAACAATAAATCCCTAGGCTCATGTGGGTTGTGTCTGATGAGAGAAACAGGGTATGACCGTATTATTACTTCATCTGAATATGAGACTTCCAACTGATCTTTGGGCATCCATGATATAAATGACCAATCTGGGTTCCATAAAGAAAGAGGGAGTCCTTATTGGAGAATGAAGTTCTCATAATAGTCGAGTTGTCATTTTTTTGTTGTGACTTAGTGTAGGAGTGAAGTAATGCTAATGGTGTTAGAATCAATCTGAACATAATGGAATGGAATGTTTGCATCATGATACCCAAAATTTGAAACACTAGTGGGTGGAATGACAATGATGGATAACTACTGTCCATGTTCAAAACACAATATCCCTATTGTGTTATCCTAAAATGGGGATAACAAATGGGGGCCTACCTCTGACCTTGTTCGAAACATGGATCATGGTTCAAAATTATACTTGTTAGTCTTCTACAACATTGGCCCAGAACAATAGGAAATCTATAGGCCTAGTACTCGTACCATTATGGTAGTTCCTTTAGACTTGAAATTGGATGAGGTTGAGGATAAAGGACCCAAAAAGCATAGAGGGTAGAGTAAAATGTTGTTCAAAGGGATTCCAACAATTATAAAATTATTCCACCATGATGAAAACACATTATTTGGGAACATCCATCTAATCAGGGATCTAGCTTTCTTCTTAATAGGATCTATCTCGTGAGGATCTAGGATGCCTTGTGGTTTTATGCCTTGTCAGGGATGACAATAGACCCTTGTTTGGGAAAAATGAAACATTCCTGGACATCACTACATATCCCATAAAGATGATAATCAAGCCATACAAAATTTTCATGCACAACGTAGTCAGAGAACAATGATGGTAAGGGGAATCCTCTTCAGCGAGGATGTCGACTTATCCCATACATATCATGGGGAATCTTAAATTTTTTTGGGTAGAACAATACTTTAATGTCATGTGTCGATGATATTGGGACTCGTGTAGTTTAATATCATACAATAGGATGGATGGATCTTAGTTTAAATGTATTAGAGATCGGAACATAAATATAAAGAAGGCAGGGTGTCACATTGTGTGGAAATTTCCAAACCCATCAAGAATGAGGACAGTAGGGGTATATATCACATCATTTTCTTCATGAAGATATTTTAGGTCAGGGGACAAAAAATGAAAGTGTTTTGGTCTCGAGGCAAGGTGTGCATGAGTTCTTACGTACCTAATTATGATGGGGATCAAGACCCACATTGTTATAGAATTATAGTTTAATGACATGACAGATGATAGGTATGTGTGTCATAACTACACTAGTACACACCCCAATAAACTACTAAGCCAATGTGAGTGGTGCTAGATGTGGGAATAAAGGATTAGCGATAGAATTTCCCTGGTACAAGGAGGTACACATTAGGTGCGACATACCACTAGGTGAGTGATTTCCTACTACTACTGACCCTCCTACTTAATGCACATAGATGTGTGGGGGAGAAGCACAGAGTTTGTTAGAATTCCACATAAACATATGGGGGTGGAAAGATGTGAATCTTGATACTCGAGATCTAGATCACAATGATAGCGGTGTGATGATAAAGGATAACCGATGACCATGTTTGAAACACAGTATGCATTTCATGTTATCCTGGAATTGGTACATACATATGAGGGTTGAACAATGACCACAATCGAAACGCAGGACGTGTCACAAATGTTGTCCAAGGTCTTCAAGGGCGCTGGCCCAATACGGTAGGTAATTGAATGTGGTATGAGACCAGGACGTAAAGGGTGTACCTTTCAGACGTAGAAGATGATGTGGATCTAAATAATGGGCTCATTATGTGTGGACATTAAATGAGGGAATTTTATATGAAAATTCCACACCTTGGACTCTTTTCAATGCTGAATTTGAGTGTTCCAATGGGACGTATCAGATAAGGGACGTTGAAACCATTTATAAGGACAAGGGTAGTGGGGTCAAACACTCCTATCATAATGTTATATAGTGGACCCTCAAGAGGGGACCATGTTTGCTGGATTGGGTGCATGACAGTAATGTAGGAAAATTTAAGGAATAGTTCCCATGGGGTGATATTAGTTTAGGGTCATAGAAATAATACAAAGGGGGCCAAAAAAGGGGAAGGATTTAGTATCCCAGGGGCTGGACCTGCAGATGAAATGTTTGGGCATTTCAACGTATCCCATGAATATAGGAATCAAGACACACATTGTTCTAAAAGGGGCATGCTAGGGTACCAAGGCTAGGAACAATACTATCATGTGGGTATGGTCCATGCACCAAAAGAAACTGCATTTGATAGATATTGTTTGATCATTAGCATGTATGTGTGTGTTGGTTTATGTTTTGTGAAGTGAAAAGCCGAGGATGAAGAATACAAGAATATCTATAGTGATGAAGCCATATGTAGGACATGAAAAAATGACATGGTGGAGAGATGATACCAAACGTGATATCCTCTCATGTGAGGATACCACAATTTGGTGTCGATTTTAATCATGAATCTAGGAAGATAATTTCATAGTTTAGGGTCATATGATAGGACCAACTTATGCATTTCAATTTATTGTGATAAATATGCAACTGTTTAAATTTATGTGGGACCAAGAAGTATAGTTTAAAGCCAAATTACATGGACACATACAATATAAATGAGGTTTTAGGGTGGAATACAGATGGCGTGATAAAGAATACCTAACGTAAATGAGGACGAGGTACACACCACACCACACAAAATTCTTGGGAATAAATCCTAGGCAAGGGGCCCAAAAAGGTAAGAAAATATGGGGCAGGACTAGTAGATGATGTTTCTATGTGTTCCTATGTATCCCATAGGGATGGAAATCAAGATATATAAAGTTTTGAGGGTTCAGTTTAATGTCATGCAGGACAATAGGTGGGAGGGATCTTAGTTAAAGTTAATAGAAAATAGAACATAGATAAGTGAGAATCTTCCAAACAAGAACAAACCTCAATGAAATCACTAGGCCCACGTGAGCTACTCTCGATGTTGGAAACAAGGCCGGAGAAGTTCTTTACAACACATGTAATACACTCAAAAGGGAAACCGTTGTGAATCCCCAAAGGATGCCTCACTATGGCTTTGTCCTCCGAATGTGAAAATGTGAACTGAAGAATAGTACAATGAGTGTCAATGTTCCACTAGGATATGATGGAATGGAAAAGGATGTGAATCAAGTCACCAACATTTAGGGATTTATGGGTGTGGTGTGTTGATGGGTATAACTATTGATAATATTTGAAACACATCATAAATATCATGTGACCTGAAATGGGGGAAAAATAGTGTTGACCATAGACCATATTACAAACACGGGACTTATATTGAATTTTCATCTGAAATCCTCAAGGACTTTGGCCCAAGACAGTATAAGAGCCCTATGGAATATCATCAATGTGTTCAAAGGTCCTTTCAGATGTAAAAGATGATGGAAGCCCCAAAAGAAGGGGAAGATGGAGCATCAAAATGGGTAAGAACATATCTACGTATAATCCTATACTCTCGGTCCTAAATTAGACTTCTCTTGGACACATTGGTAAACTACCAAAGAGGGCCAAGGGGCCCAACTCAAGAGAATCAAACTCTAAAATATGAGTATAGAACATGGGGTAAGAGCTCTCAGGAGGGAAAGGTAAGTGTTGTGGTTGTTATAAACCTGACGTGAATGAGTAAATAACCTCACGTCACCCAGTAACTCCCACTCATAGATGAACCCTTGCCAAGGGGGCTAGGAATATGAGAAAATTTCTGAGAGATGGGGTTGGGCCTAGAGACTAAAAATCTATGTGGCCTTACATATCCCTTTAGGATGTGAATCAAGAAGTACGTAGTTCTTGAAAATGTGACGCAGTTTAACGTCATGGAGAAAGAATGCGGATAGGGGCAATGTATCTTGGTGAGGAATGATAACAACATGAAAAGTAGCCTGATGTGGATGAGGACATAATCTTATATCACACCGTACAAGCCAAGATAAGAACATGGTCCCCGGGAGGTGAAAAATCCAAAGGATCTAGGGCGGGAATTCCCACACAGTTCGTAATTTAACGTCTTGCGGAAAGGACGATGATGATTGAAGGAATCCAAGGAGGGGAACACATGACTTCGTCATTATAAACTTAACGTGAATGAGGACATAAGACAACACCACATCATATGTTTTGGAGGTATCTGAACCAAGGTTCTGGAAAAAAGGGTTGATCTTGAAGCTAGGGGCTAGGCTTACAGACAAAAAATATCCAGATGTTCCTATGAATCCCGTAAGAATGGGAATTAATCCATATATAGTTCTAAAGGGTCCATCTAGTTCAACATTGTGCGGTAAGGAAATGGGAGAATTGATGAACGAGGAGCAGCACATTGTGCGACCATCGTAAACCAAGCACCAATGGGTCCATGTAAGTCTACCTAGTACTCTGTGCAATCCTCGAAGATAACTAAAACAAGTGGGTAGTGATATAGATGAATTTAGGGGATGGAATATATGAAGAAGTGTTCAAGAATTCTTATGTATCCCATGAGGATGAGAATCATGTTGTACGTAGTTCCTGAAAATGTTTTATAGTTTAATGGAATGCAGCAAGGACATGGGACACTTTATGGTCATGTAGGATTTTCTATAGTTTATCATCATGTGGGGCAGAATACAGTATAATGTCATTTAATACATAATAGTTTAAGTTCATGTAGGACTGTATAGATCTTATTTTATGGTCATAGATCATAGACCGCCTTGTATTTTATCATCATGTGGGATGAAAAAAAATTAATTTCATCTAGGACATTACAGTTTAAGGTCATGTCGGATCGGGCTCACATAGGCAAAGTATTTCTTGGTGAAATTGGCATTAGTCGGAGGAGTTATATGCTCACCATCCATTGAAACCATTGATTATGCACCAATGTGGTAATCCTTCATAATTATATAAGGTTATTTCCATTTGGGTTCTAATTTTTGTGGTTTCCTGCTAGGTATCATTGGCGTTCTCAGGGCGAACATAATTTTAACATATAAAAAGGGTAGGAGGTGAACATTATGGTTAAAAGCTCCAGGTATCCTATTGTGATGTCTCTCCAGATTATGAGGGGGAAAAGCATATTCTCCTCAAGCACATATAGTTCATCCTAGTGAATTTCGACCACCTTGTCTGGCATCTGTTGATTGTAGACCGCTATTCGTAATGAAGGAAACATAATCTCATTGGTATGAACTTTTTCCATTCTATACACTAGGGAATATGGGGTCACGTTGGTGGAATTACAGGTCGTTGTCCAATAGGCCCAGAATGCATTGGGGAGTTTATCCGACTGAGTCTTTTTGTTCTGACCAACCATTTTCAATTGGAAGATAGGCATGGTTTTTTTAAAAATTCGTTAATCTCCCCATTTTCCAATGCATGATAGTGGGAGGTATGATTCAAATGGATTTTGTACTTAGCGTACAACTTCTACTATTCGACCACCTAGAAATTGGTTCCATTATAATTGAGGACGACGTGAGGGACTCCAAATCAGTAGATGATGTTAGATCTCACAATTTCAATGATAGAACATGCCTTGAACTCCTTGGTCAGAAATGAAACTTCCCCATTATAAAATAAATTTGTAGCGGTCATGATGAACTTATACTGGTGAGATTTCACTGGTGGATAGTGTTCCACGACATTGAGTCCCCAGACCGCAAAGGGACAATAGTACATGATAGCATGGAGAGGTTTTGGCAGCCGATGCACAAAATTAGCATGGATTTGGAATTCATGGGATCTCTTGGAAAAATCAATATAGTCATGGATCATGGAGGGCCAAATATACCCCATCCTATGCATTTGGTGAGCTAGTTTTGGCTAGGTCTGATGATTCCCATAGTAACCGACATAATCCTCCTACATGACATGATGAATATAACCCCATAAATGAAATGGAGGATAACCCCTTCAAACCCAAATCGATAAGGGATATGATCATGAACAGGACCACTCATGAGGGTAAACTTTAATACATAGTGTTGGATACACTCTCTCTCAGTGTGATCTACTGGGATATTTCCATGCTAGAGATACATAATGAAGGGTGTCCTCTAGTCGGGAGTTACATACTATAATGAGGCAGGGGGCCTGGTGGTCCTGATGTAGAGGAACCCCCAGTTAAGTGGATTAAATGTGGGTTATCTTCATCATCTAGAGAGCAGCTTCAATGAATCTCCGGTGTGCCACATGAATAATTAAATTAACCTGGTTAGGTTCCACAAGAGATGCAGTCAATCTTGCCAAGGCATCGGCTCAACCGTTCTGCAAACGATGGACATGGGTAACCTCTAGATAAGATGGGAATTGGGTATCACTTAGCAGTTATGTTCCAATAATGGTACCAGATATGTATTCTTAACATCATAGTCACTGTTGATCTTCTTGAGGACCATTTGGGAGTCCCCTTTCAGATGAAAATGGGGAATGTCAATTTAAAGGGCCCGCTCAAGTTTGGTAATGAGAGCTTGTTACTCTACGTAATTGTTGGTACAAGCTTCTAACATAAAGAATGAATATTTCAGAACAAATAGTGTTATAGTGATGAAGAAAATACCCATGCCCACTATGTTGAGCTGGGAATCATTGAGTCTTCTACCGGTAAGACTTCTGGAGGCACCATTGGAGTGAATTTTGCAACACAGAATGGCTTGGTGTACCAGTAGGATTGCCTCATCACGAATATCAAGATCTTGGGACTGGACTATGGGAGCTGGACAGGTGGCAATGAATTATACCAATATATGTCCCATGATGCGCTTCTAGGGGAAAACATGAACTCATTCTTCTAGAGAATCAATGCCCACTGATCTAGATGGCATGTCAACATAGGGCAGTTCAGAATGTACTTCAGTGGATCCAGTTGGGACACTAGCTATATCTAATGACTTTGTAAGTAGTATCACAATTTATACACTATGAATACTAGTGTGAGGCAGCTCTTCTCGATAGAAGAATATATAGTATCTATATCAAGAAGCATGTGATTGATATAATACAAACTATTCTATATCCCTTCATTGTTCTTTTGGGAAAAAAGGGTGGAAAGGGATCATTCCAAGGTGGTCACGTAAAGGACCAACAGCTTTCTAGAAACCGTTGGCATCATAATCGAATGATGTGACATGTATGACTTGATTTCCTTGAATGTTTTCTGACACTACTCGTCTCTATGATAATCAAGTCCCTTTTTAGGAGCTGGGAAAAGTGCTTACACTTGCCAGCCAAATTCCCAATAAATCGATGTATATAGGAAAAGTGGTCATGAAATACTTAATTTTCTCATATGTTTCTTGGGTGAGACATATGGCTAATGTCCATGATCTTTTCCCGTTCGATCTTGATGCCCATGTTTCTTAAAACAAAGACGATAATATTTCTGAATGTAACCCTGAATAAGCACATCAAGGGGTTCATCATCATATGGAAGGATCAGAGGAATCCAAACACTTTCACTACATCTTTGAGATGGGTGAGAACTGAAATGATTTAACCATCAGGTCATCCATGTAGCATTCCACCAGTGTCTCGAAGATCAGCTTAAATATGGGATGCATGGCATGCTGACAAGTGGCACTTGCATTCCTTAGACCGAAGGGAATTACCTAGTAACAAAAAGTAACTTGTGGTGCCCCAAAAGCCGTAAAATCTTCATGTTCAAGGGACATTTAGATTTGGTTATACCCAAAATACCTATCCATGAAGGAGAGGGACTGGAACCCAGTGGTAGCGTTAATCAACAGCTCCATCATGGAAAGGGGAAAATCATCCTTTGGGCAGTGACTATTGGGATCTCAAAAGTAGATGTAGGATCTGATCTATCTATTCTTCTTTTGGATGCAATCAATTTTGGATACCCATTTGCGGTACTGGAACTCTTTGATGATGTTGGCTTTTTTGATCTTTTCAACCTCGGCCTCAACCATGGCACCGTGAGAAGGGTGCATCTTTCTGGGAGGTTGTTTCAACCCAAGATGACTCACTGCAAGACTAAGGTAGTGGATGAAAACCTATGGATCAAGTCATGTAATATCATCATAAATCAAGGTGAATACACCACAATTTTTCTTTTGTAATTCCACATATCATTTTTTTCTCTTCGATAGGCATACTGGAACTTATCAATGTGGGTTTTGGATCCTTCCTGCTGTCGAGGTTCACCAGTACCAATTCATCAACTGTTGAAGAGATTCCCTCTTCAAAAGTGGGAGTTGCATCTTCCAAACAATATCCATAACTTATAGAGGATGGATCACCATTGGGGTGAGATTACTTTGAGTCAACATATCCTAAAGGGAAGCTAGTTCCAGCCTGAGTGACGGTAGATACTACATCAGGGAACTCCAGTGCTGCCAAAACCATAAAGATGAAAGCCATCGATCTGATCCCATATGGTATTTGGAACAAATGGGACACACTTGATAATATCAAAGATATAGTGGCACATCAGCTTGAGATGGTTAATCCTAGACTGGTAAAACTAGCAGGTATGTCGTATCGCCGTAGCCATAAGGTGGGCATCCTAATAACTTATGGTAGTATGGGGCTATGAGATCACCCATTCCTCATTTGTATAGGAATATGAGGTGTTCTTATAGTATCACATAGACTTTGGAATTTTTTTCCTCCTCATTCAAGATACAACAAAAAATTTCCCCAAATCCAGAGGTTTGGCCTCCAATCGATGGATCAAGAAGACATAGGCATCATCTAGGCATGTCCACAGGTCGGTCACAACCGTAGCAAGCTCAACATCGATATCTTGGATCTTCTGGTCTTTGCTCTGGTATTAGTCGGCATCTATCTAGAGGTCTTCCCTAGAGGCAAAGGGATACATATCACCTTGGAGTATGCCTACATGACTGTTAAATGAGTAATTAAGGAATTAGTAATGTGAAGAAAGAACTGCCATGTGTAGGTTGAGACATGGCCTTCCCATCAATGCATTGTAGGTTGTGACTTTCAAAAAAACCATAAAATCAGTGCTGGCTACGAAGCCACCAAAATGACATTTCAAGAAGATATTTCTGCTTGATTTATGTTATTTCCTATCATAACATTGAATTTTTAGGTCGGAGGGACTCAGATCGTCCTCAATCAACCTCATCTTACGGAGTGTACGTGTCAGGATAAGGTTGATACTTGAGACTATGTTAACAAGACAATGATGAAACTCGATTCCTTTGAATTGGAAAGTGATATAAAGTGGGAATACAAGACCTTTTATGGAAAATCCTTCATCCTCGCCTGATAAAGTGATAATTTCTTATCATTTTTCATGCTTAGTTACCTCAGCATGGAAGGCTTCTACTACTGCTACCTCTATCTCATACTGGAGGGGTCTTCTTAAAGCCTCGGTAAGGGATTCTTTAATATCTGACAATGGGAGAAGAGATTCGAGGATAGAGATCCTCAAAAGAATACTTGAGAGACGCTTAAGAACATCATACTTCTGTGACATGTGTGAACTTCTGCTTACATGGGGTCATTCTGTAGCAGGAAGCATGACAACCCCTTTTGGAGGAACCAGCGACTGACTGGTGCTAGGAATATCCCACAGCTCACTAGTTGAAACCCGGGGGAAACCACTTGATGAGGTCAAGATGATTGAGGCTGGTTTGTAATAGAGTATGACTGATCCTTTCATGATTGGGTGGATCAAACTGATCAAGAAGCACAAATGTATCTAAAGGCTACCCTGATGTAAAAAGATGGGATGACTGTGCATGTTAAGGTCTGTACTGGGTATGTTGTCTAGTTTCAGTGGCATGCACATCCTGGATAGATGTGATTACCAATGAATCCTGACGACTCACATAACCATGGCCTTTTCCCAACTGGAAATGGCTGGTGATGTTGGGAGGATCCGTTTGGTGCTCTTCTTCACCTTGAATAATGTGGGGGTTTACCAGCTCCACAGTGTTAACAAAAGTGTTCCATGTGCTATCACTTGAATAATCCTCAACCACTATAGGGACCCTATGGTAATCATCATCTCTGGTGGCATGAAGTCTCCCAAAGTATGGGATAACAATGGCATCAGTGGGGATCTTTGTTTTCCCTTATGCTGCCAATACATTCTCTCTTAGGAGGGGGAAGGATGAGATGTCGATGTAAAAGAAGAAGTTGTGGATGGAACATTGAATTTTGAAGGCCCAAATTGATTCACACGTGCACCGATAATTCAGTGGGAATGGGTGATCATCTTATGAGAAATCCAGTCATCACAGTTTTAGGACCCACAGATAGGAAACTACTGCCACTCAGCTCCACTATCACTATCTCTGTCGGGCTGTATGGACACACATGCTACCTGTTCTGGTGCTGAACCCAACCTAACTATGTTGTTATCAACCTATAATTGAATCTACTCTTTCAAAACCTAGAATTTTTTATAGAATTCCCATGGATATGGTGATAGTGGAAATAATTAGGTTGATCAGTGAGATCCACCTCTTTGTATCTCCTGCATTCTGACAACCACAAGAGACCCTGTTCCAAGGTGATTTTGAAATAACTAGGGGCCTGACCATTAATGAATGAGTAGATCCTATTTATTCTATCCAAGAAGTGGTCTATGGGATCCTAGACCAGACTAGGGGCTTTAGGAGCCTTCTAAAGAGGTGGAACCTCATTATATTACCCAGGAGGTGGTAGTGCGTTATGTGGGGGTGGCTACCAATTCTGAGGCTGACACTACAGGGTCGGAGGTTGCACCTGAGGTGGTAGACCTCTGCGTGGTTATGGAGGTGGCTCCACTAATAATAAATCCTATTTCCTAGGGGAATCTATTTGATCTACTATGGAGGGCTTGACCTTGGAGGGCCTTTATGGAGGGACTACAGGGGGAAATGGACGCCCCTGTTTGGCCTACTACAAGGGTTCCACTAGGAGCTTGGCCTCATCGGATAATTCTCAGAGTCCCCCAGGAAAATCATGGGTGATGAGATAGGGTACCAGTTCATTCTAGACATTCCCCACACACATTGTTAGTAGCTTCTACAGAGTCAACGGCATGTCAAGGGAGAATGTGAGTCCTTTCCACCGAGAGACAAATTCTGTGATGCGCTCATTTGGCCTATGCTTACACATGAAGAGGTATAAAATTTTAATCATCTGGGGTGGTAGAGTAGAACTGCAAAATAATTTTCCAATGATGATCTTCCTAGACAGCTACTGAAACAATTGGTAGGTTGCTGTAATAGTCAAACATGGGCCATTACAATGTTTTTACGAAACACTAGAGTTTGGCAGCCTCTTGCTACACTGGAGGTCCTAGCATGGGTCCACACATTAAGATGAAGTGATCCAGATGATTCATCGGGTCACCTGTCCCATTGAGGGGGGGGAGTGGGGTTTCTGATACCCGAGGTTGTTTTCATATCCTTAACCCATGACAGATACGACTTTCCATTAGGTGGGATTGCCACATGTTGAGTCTCCAATTCCTAGAGGTGAGAAATAAGTGTTACCATTGGATCATCTGGGAAAAAGTTCCGATCTTGGTGAGGTTCACTAACCACTAGCATATTGGTAGGTTCTTTAACATTGTAAAAATGTCGAGCGGCTTATGGATTGGATGGGGGGATGACCTGTGGTGTTGAAGGGGGAACCTGAGCTGGATCCTTAAGATCATCACGCCGCTAGGAGGAGTTGTGGGAGGGGTATTCTACTATCTTCTCCTAAGCTCTGAAGTCTATCATGTCTTCATGGGATGTGTGGTTAGGGTCACCCAAAGGTAGCTCAACTGGGACATTGTGTCTGCCCCTACTACCCTATTTGAGGATCATCGTAGTCTATTCGTCGTTTTGCATCACGTTTAGCAAGGAGTTTATCAACCATCTTTTTATGTTCTGAAAGCCATTGAAGCCACACGATCTTTTCTAAATCATATTCAACCTTCTACACTGAGCTAGACATGTCAGAAAGTTCGATTGATTTGAGTTAATCTTTACCTTTATTGTGATTGTGGATGAGGACTAATTCCATGGTGGGAACAAGAAGAACCTTTAGATTTCATTGCTGGTGAGTAATCCTTCCCAATGGATCCAATAATTGTGGTAATCCCCCAGAGGATAAGTTCTCATCAAGGATTTGTAGCCTGTTCTCCCACTCTGATAGATCATACATGTTAGCCTCGACTATTCCTGGAGGCATATCATGAAAATTGCCTGGAAAGTCAAGCTGGCACTGAATAGAAATAATGCGAAGGTCTACGTACAACCACCAACCATGGATCATCACATGGGGGAAGACTCTTAAATTATCAAACGAACCAATGTAATCATCTGGAAGCATCGCTGTTGGAGGGACTGTAGGTGACCCAGTGACTTAGGGCATTGGACCATAGGGAGAATGACCAAGTCAACTAGACGACACTGTTGGACAATTTCATCAAAGTTAACTCGACTTTTGGGGTAATCCACTCATTGATGAATAATATTCAAGTGTGATACCGGGATGGTTTAGAAAAAACTCTGACATCATCCAGAGTAAGAGTTTTTTGGGCACTAAAGTTTGATGTTTCAACTAGAAAAACATCTATGGGAAATGGTCCACCACAAGGATATCCCACAAGATCCTCATCTCAGACTTGGGGTCTCGCCCTTGGTTTCCCCATTTGTCTACTAAAGGGTGATGGGGAACCAGTAGCAGTACTAAAGAAGACCGCTGAGATGGTAGGCTAGCCAGTTGAGAATACAGAGAACATGTTGACATGCCACTACATCTCGGGATATCCTACGGTGAATGTAGAGTCTTATCCACCGCATTGTGGAAAGATGGGCTGGAGACCAAAATTTATGGTATAGGGGATGCGGTTATAGGGGGTGGGCCATGCTAGCACTCATCCCCCATCGGTCCCCATAATAAATAACATTGAACTTCAGTTGTGGTAGAGAGTCCTCCAGATGACGACATGGGGTATTACAAGGAAAATACATGTAAAGACACCAAATTTTTGACCTCATGGATGTATTTGCAGAGGGAGGATGGGATATGGTGGACCTCGCATTCTGGAAGTATGATTCTGATACACCTCATCCCTACCCATTCCCTTAACATAGAGGATCGAGGTGAGGGTTCCATTTCCAAATTGCATTCTACCTTGTAATATGAGGTATAGATAGGTTTAATGATGGTTCAAATCTGCTTGGAATTATTCTTATGGAAGTGGCAGCCTGCCCTTCTACATTAGACTGGTTCTTCGGGACAGTGTGGGTTCCTAGCACCTGGAGCTCCTTCGGCCGAACTAGTGCTGGGGAGGAGGGGACTTCCAGTTGGGTGAGCCAGGGGGCGAGGTGCACCTGGAAAAATGTCAAAGGAAACACAGGGATAACCTCTTTATCCGCTAGCTAGTGCATGGGGGAAGTCCCAGTAGGAAGTGTAGAGTGGTTAGGACCTCCACTGGAGTTGGTAGGGGTAATGGTGGTGCCCCTATTCTTGTTCCCGTTAGTAGGGACAACAGAAGGATGACCTTCATTCTGGTCAAACTGTACACTGGTAGGACCTCCATGCTGGGAGCCCAAGAAGTGAGGCAGACCTCTGCTTCCTGGATTACATAGATGAAGAAGGCCTTTGTCAATAGTGATATGAGCATTGGGAAGATCATCATGCTGGTAATTGACATGATAGACAGGATCATCACATCGGTGACCTGTAGTAGGAGGAAGGATTCCACACTTGAGGTCACAGGTATGAGGTAATACTCCATGACAGATGTTGATGTGCCAGGGAGAACCCTCGCTCGGATCGATGTGGCATGGAGAATACCTCCACGCCAGGGCTTGGGAGCAAGGGTAACATACACTCTCAATGGTAGTAGAATAAGGAGTACTACCATACTATATGTCAATGTCATTGGTAGACGCGCGATGAGCGCTACCAATTTCGGGGACCAGGAGGGTCGTCCTAGCCTTCCTGTGGGGTGTTTGGTGCCTTGAACCTGGCTGGGCATATGAGTGTCCCTGCTCAGCATAAACAGTGGAATGATGTTATGCAATAGCGGTGGAATGGGAAACAGTAACCATTGATGTTGATTCCCCTCAGCGGCCATCCTCCTCAGCTTGTGCCTAACATTGTCTTCGGGTTAACGTATTTTTGATCGGTGTAATAGGCACATAGATCACCTCCTCCTCAGCCCGTGGGGATGGGTTTCGACACTGATGCTTTCTGGTGGGATCCCAACTAGAGAGTCTCAGGAATTAGATATCGGATGGGCTAGCCTAGGCATCCCTCACCTAATTGGCGTAGGGGAGAAAGTCATAGAAGCATTCTGGGGAGAGACTCCTGAAAAGATTATAAATTTGAGCGGGGAGTAGTGGTAACCTGCGTAGCCCTTGGGGTGGTGGTGGTGATGAGGCATTGGAGCCTCTTTGTCTTGATGGGCCATATGTCGAGTTTAGATAATCCACTCCCCCCATTATCATTGAATTAGGTTGTTAATTACCCTTATCTGATTGAATTCATATGGGGAGATGGGGTATGGGTGCCGAACAGCTGAGGACATGGTGACTGCATTGGGGGAGATGAGGTTGTACAAGATTGTCTAGTTGACGTTGCCCCTCCCCTACATCGGTAGGTGGGCAGTCATTGGTTTCATGTTAGAGCATCTTGGGTCCTATAAATCAAGGATATTAAACCATTAGTAGTAAAAGAAGGAAAATCAATGTCTAGTTCCCCAACACAATTCCTTCTTCTGTTGTTTGTATGAAGGATCCATGTTGACAATGTCGCAGATTGGGATGTCCAACGTCCTTCCATCCTAATGACTACAGAGTATCACACCAGGAACACTATTTTCATGGTGGGACTTGGCCCCATATTCGTGGATCTTGTGACACGCTAACCCACTAATGTCTTGAATGCTAAAAATCTCCACAATGAGGAAAAGTGTTTCAGGTCAGGTACACTAATTCTATTTCTGATGCTTTTGGAAGGGCACACATTCATCTATTGAGGACATCAAGGCATATTTCCCCACATTCCCACTTTCCAATGGCGGGCAGCATCCATCACTTATTTAGGGATGTTTTCTACATGATGGAATTTAGATGATGGGATTTCAGTTCCTCCTTCTATAAATTCCTCCTCGGTGCTTGTTAACTAGTCTGGGTCTCCCAAATAAACATAAGACAATGTTCGTGATACTCTTCTCAGCTCCATGTGTTCATGGATTTAGTTTAATTATGCCACTTCTTTCGGTAGATACCTAGGGGTCTGGCCAGGGCATTAAACTTCAGTCATGGGTTTAGTCATGTTGGACATCGCTAGCTTGTCTGGATGCAAGAACACTTGTGTGTATGGGTTTCCTCTCCATGTTATAGGGCTTCTCGATGGCATATTACTCTGAGGCATCCCACCTCGAGTGCATGGAATTATATTCCATAGGAATGTCTCTGAGGTTTTCCTTAGCGTCCCTTGTCTAAAAAAGGGTATTCTGTGAGTTTAAAGTCTGACAGAGATGGATCAGTCTGATTGGAACACTGATAGAAGTGCATCATATGATTGCATCCCAAATAGGGGGACCTGAGAGGTTTACTAGATGAGGGGTTCAAAATTCCCCATGAATGTGGATATGAGGAATTTTGGAGGGTACCTGGAGGATGTTGATATTTTGGGTCGGGGAATGACTTTCCCAGAACACATAGGCATGAAGGAAAAACCATGTCGAGACAAGAATAATTGGATTGAACCACCAAAAGGCTTCATACATATTCATTTTGCAGGGAATAAAAGTCCACATTGTTCATGATGGGGCATAGAATCAGGGTGTATGCATAGGAAAATGACCCAACTACATGATGAGGATTATGTGTGGTTAGCAGCCCGATAGTTGGTCTGATTCCATTGGAACGAAACAGAGATATGGGTCCCACTAAAGGGGACCACAAAAAATTACTGCTAGATGGTGCTACAATGACTTACACATGGGTGGGGTTTACAACGAATTTCTATCAATTGTGGACTACAATGGATTATAGTTAGACGAGAATCAAAACTGCTTACCACTGGATGGAAAATGAAAATACTTAACATTGGATGAGAATCGCAGTGTCATACCACTGAATGGTAATCGAAATGGCTTAACAATGGATGGGAATTGTAATGGCCTGCTGTTGGATGGGTACAATTTCTAACCGCTGATTGGGGATCACAACGACCTATTGCTAGATGGGTACAACAGCTTACCGCTAATTTGGGATCACAACGGCTTACCACTGGATGGGTTGAAGCTCATGAAGGATCCCTATGTACCCTGTCATAGAGATATGGATCAAAGCCCATGTAGTTCGAATGAGTACAGTTTAGAATCATACAAAATGAAAGGGGGTGTACCGCTTAACATCATGTAGAACGGGGGATGAACCGTCGTGAAGTGGTCAGGACCGATGGTTGTTTGTCTTGAACCATAGGAAGGCTTCCTACGTACCTTTCTTAAATCACAAGGATCAATGTCCCTGTAGTTTGGAAGAATAGGATACATTTTAACATCATATGGGATGAGTATGAACCAATGAAAAAGGTTCGGGCCAAGTAGGTTTTGGCTGGAACCTCAGGGAGGATTTTTAAATACCTTGCCTAGTTGATAGGGATCAAAGTTCACATAGTATGGAAGGGGGATTTATTTTAATGTCATATAGGATGATTATTAACCAACGTGAAGGGGTAGGGACAAGTATGTGTTGGACTTAAACCTTATGGACACTTTCTACGTACCATGCCTAGGATATCGGGATCATAGTCCACGTAGTTCGAAAGGGGGATGCAGATTAATGTCATGAGGGATGAGTATGAACAGATTTGAAGGGATTGGGAGACATAGGTGTTAGGGTTGAACCTTAGGGAGGCTTCCTATGTTCCATTCGTATAAAGGGGCAAGGATAAAATTTAGAATAGTTCGAAAGGGGGGAATGTGAATTACACTCAAAGGCGGCCTAGGAGGGATGCCATGGTCAATGATTACTTTAAGTTCACGTGATTAATTCTAGGTATGTAAAATAAGAGGCAGTGAAGACCTAACAATCACATTTTGAAAGGTGCATATGCGGGAAGTGAAGCAGGTCTAACACGTGGTTAGGGGTTGAAAGAAAAAATAGGGGCTTATGAATGGAGTGGCCCTGGGAGAAGGATATTGGGACATACTCTAAGATGAAGACCCAATGGCAGCAAATCTCAGAGGGAGATGGATGGGGTAATGAAGGTCTTGGTTCCCCTCTCACCTCCAGTATTGGCATGGAAGAAGAGTGGAGGAGCAGGGGTGTTTCCTCATATAAGAGAGGATAGGGGCCTACTCCTAGATGGGTTCCCTTCTCAATGAACAGAAGAAATTCCCATAATCAGGATCTCATTCCATGTAAGGAATATCTCACTCCCGTAGAGACAAGCATGAATGAAGAATGTTCAATATGGGGAACCCTACAAACATTGCACGGGGAGAGGTTGTAGTTTAACATAAACAACTATGGATGATGGTGATTGGATGTTTTACATCTTGTATCTTATATGAGGTGGGTTCACTCTACTCCCCTAGGATATACATAACTTCCACAATATAACCCTTGATAAAGGGAACACACCAACAATGCCATGGTGTGGGGGTGTTGTGGAGTGATCCATTGAGGGGATCACGTTAGCATGGATATGTGAAGAAGAAATAGCCGTTAGCCTGCCTATGTAAAGAAGCATAAGTTTAAGCAATGTAATGTAAAGAACCACCCAAGGTCCATGAAATCACTTCATATAAACCTGGAGGTAGTATGGGAGAAGGGCGTGTATGACAGATGTGACACGTATAATTGGGGATCGAACATAGTGCCTTTGGTTTAGGAATACACATGGTTCACACAAGGAGTGATGATATCATGCAAAATAAGGGTTTTGAATGCAATAGGCACAGAAATGGGAAATTGTGCCCACAAAAGGTCAGGTTGTGTGAATAAAGGATGCGTATGCAGAATTTGAGGAGTGTTCCACATAATATCGAAGCCTTTCATGCATGAGGCCAATGTTTGAGTGCGTGTAAAGGTACTTTCGCTCAACTGGCCATTTAATAATGGAACTTAGGTGAGGGTCAAGCCCTAGGGGTTTCCCATGAAGTCAGACCCCTGAGAGACATGTCGCGGAAACACTGTACCTGAATGTTATCTTTTTGGGCATGGAAGAGGTGTATTGTGCGCATAAGAGGAAATTTAAATTCTTCAACCCCATAGGTGAGGGGTTTAATTCTAGTTATAGGCGATTATAAGCCACATGTGCATGAAAAATTTGGGCGGCATGAAAAACCCATCCCATCAATCGACCGCATGGGAATATCTGTGCGGCACATTAGAATTCTCTTGGGTGCGTAAATTTTCTCACCATTGGGGGTGGATATACGCTCACCTCTATGATTTTTTATGAATCCTTTTGTACTATCTCATACCTATTTTCTTAGAAGAAATTCTCTTTTTGATTTCCCTAAAATTCTGATGGAGGCCTTTGGTGGATTTCGACGTCTACAATACATAATTTTATTACTAATAATTTATAAAAAATTTAGTAAATAAATAACATATCTTATTAAAGGTCTAGAAGATCACACCCAAAATACATCCAAAAGAAACTCAATATAGGTGACCAAAGGAATTAATAAATAAATAACCATAAATGGGGTACTCCACACTTATTTCTAAACATCTAACAGAGTTAAGATTATCAATATATCTTTAATACAATATTTAGTCAATTGAATTTAAGGTAATTGAATTTAAGGAGTAGTGCCTAGTGAAACTTTTTTTTGAAAAACATTAATCAATTTATAAATGGAAATAATTTTAGTGATAAGTTTCATAACTCCTACCTTTTTATTATATTTCATTTATCATCCACAATCATCCATTTTTTAGCCTAGATTAGATAAAAAAGGGAGAACATATGAATGGCCTGAAATTGGGCATAAGATCCAACAACCAAATTATTTCTTCAATAAAATGAAAAAAAGTTAAAGGATCATAATCAGTGGATAACTTACCTATAGGAATCCAATGAGAAAATAAGATCTTGATTATGAAGTTGGATAATAAAATAAGAGAAAAGGGTAGGTCATCATGACTTTAGTGCCTCTAACGGGATAAAATTTAAGGGGGGGGGGGGTTCCACTAAAGAATGAAAAAATAGGGCTAATTTTATATGTTTTTGAGGTAAAAATAGAAAATTTACCCCCCAATTAAATAGTTCATGATTGTTCTACATGTCTGACCAAACCATGTGCCAACCATATTTGGAATACTATTCAAAGAGGGAGATCACATGATTTATATGTAACGTTTGAGGAACCATGTACAGACTATTCCATATTAATTTATTAAAAACAAAAACATTTTTTCATTGTCATGCTACCTAGGTCGCATAGTTAGGGAAAAATGTGCGGCCCTCTAGTGTTCCATGAATCACCCCACATGGATAGTGGAAATCATGGGGGCTATAGAGCATGGTTTCTAATAACCACATGGCCTAGTTATTTCTTCGACTAGCTTGAGGTATGGGATCTTAAATAGCTCCGAACATCCACATTTCCTTCAAGATTACATGAAGATCTTATTTTAGGATAAAACTAAGTAACTAAATTGAAAATGAAAGGATCTATAGCCCAAAGTGAAACTATGTTCTTATATAATGATAATATAAAAACAAGCATAAATATCATTGTGTAGTTGAATTTAAAAATTAAACATATTTTCATTGAATCATTGACATGTTGGATCTATGTTCACAATAATATGAATTTATATTATTAATATATTTTGTGTAATTTTAGTTATTCCCCTCCCCTCACATATAAACTGTCACCCCATCCACTACCTGTTTTAATAACTTCGGGACTCCTAGATTACACAATGCATACCCAAAAACCCGCCTAATTTACTTCCCCTCACTATTTCACTATTTTTCATACACTAAGACCATCCTTATAATGCTTATGTGGTCTTACAATGGTGGTTTCTCAATGTTGTACTCATTGTCTTACATTATTATTTAAATGAATATATACTCATTCAATTCCTCTAAATATATTGTATATATCATAACATAATTAATCGAGTATCACAAATATACTGATATTTTTTTATGATTATGTGACCATTATTTTCCACCTTCTATCCATTCTATTGAAAATGGAATCATCGCTTATGCACACATGAAGCCTACTGTATCGACAATGAAATGTAAATTTTTTCATCCCCTTTTCATGTAATGGTTGTAAAGACACGAATATTGAAATATATATGATTTTATTGAAGTAATTATTATTTTTTAAATATATTATACCATTAAATAACTAATCATTACATCCATTAGAAAATAATATGGTCACTCGTGTATATTTATGGACTACCACCTCCATGAAGTGTTGTGATGTGTTCTTCTATTACCACCATGAAAGTATAATTATAAAGCATAATAGAATGAAAAAAATTATAATCATGAAATTATTATAATAAGGTATATGATTAACCATTTCCTTCCATGTTTAACCTTAGATGGTGTACTTAAATAATTTTTGATAAACTGACAGAACAACTATAATGTGGTTGACCTATGAGACAGTTATTCTGTGAGTGGATTTCAAATTATTCTAAAAGGAACCTAACAATGGAATTAATATAAAAGTTATTATTACTCAATTATTTAATTAAATTGAGTTCAATATATCAGATGTTCAAACACATGCATCTATTTAGAGACTCAATGTTTGAGATTTTTGTTACAATGTCATTTTTTTTATATTGTTTACATTTAGATTAACCATTAAAATATTATCACATTTTCATCTTGTAAACCCTAAATATTATATAATCTTGTGGTTATTTTGGTGTGTAAGTTTATATTTTTTGATGATTATCCTATTATATTATGAATCAAAAAGCAAGTGACATGTAAGGAACTTTAAAAAAAATCATTTTATGATTTCCATCCAACACTTTTTCCTAGTCCATATTTTCATTAATAATTTTCTCTAAAATGTATTTAATATTATATGATTATATATTAAATTGATTTTAACCATGTATTTTCATTCCAATAAAATTCCAAAATGAAATCTTTTGTTTGATTTACGAATTCTATATTTTTTACCGATGGCATGAACAAAATCAATGTTTGAACCTAAAAAACCTGAATGAAATTTCCGGACATCATTACTACTCTATTGTCTAATATTTAATCAAAATTTTATATTGTGTATTATTAAATAAAATATTTGTATCATTGTTTCTTGAATAATTTTTTTAAATAATATCAAAAATAATAATGGGGTTTTTCTTAAATGAATGAAATGAATTTATAAAATATATTTATAACTCTTTTCATAGATTAAATTACATAGATGATATTTTTGATGTATTTATTCAACAATATATTTTAAGGACTTTTTTTCATGAAAAAAATCAATTATTTAGAGTCGATTATCTATTTTGATCATTTAACTATAATATTTTATACCTTATTTTTAGATCATTAACTTTATTGTGAACTTGTTCTGTATCAATCTCCATTATTCAGTTGACATTATTTTTATCCTTTAGTTACCTCTTTTAATATCATCAATAAACTTAGAATAGATTTTATTACATTGATGTTGTTTGAACCATATAAAATTTCTATACAGGATACATGAGAAAGGATGCTTATTAGTTATGTTATCTCATTTACAGTTGAAATATTGATGTTCATTTTCCATTATTCAATATTGATATTTTTTACTTCAAAGTAATTTTGATAATGAATTATATTGACCTTTTGAAATATAAATATTTTTTAGGAAATTCATGTTGCAGGTGGGGCTCTGATATAGATATATTCTCGATGAATTGATAGTATCATGAGATGAAATTGTTGGAATTCCATATTATACAGGTGATTGATATAACCTACATATTTTTCGAGAATGAATCCATGGTTGAGATTCCATAATAATAGTATTCATTATAATATATCTGAGTTAGTGGTGGAGTGTTTATAAATGTATATATTTATTCAATTCATTTACTAATTATTATGATTCTATTTTCCATATGATTGAAATGTTGATATTAGGAATGGATGTTCATTGAAATAATGATGTTGATTGTAAGACACATGTTTTTAATATCCGTATAGTTATATTTATTATTCCATGTTTAGTCATGATAACAACCCCTATATGTGATGCTTACTATGTATAAGAACTCGCACATTATATGTTTTTTATTCCATAATATTTAAAAATGGATATTATGAATGATTTCAATTATGTAATGATTTTTCATATATTTTGTTTATATATTTATAATTTAATATAACAAACATGTATGCATCAAGTTTTATAATAATTATAAATTGATCTATCATATATGGAGAGATTCACCATAACATGTAACAATGTAATAATTTGGAAACCAGCCCTGTATTTCTACAAATTTAGAATGAATTCATTTTTATGTAATGTGTTTAACATATAAATAAACTTATAGAAAACAAAAGACTCATCTGGTGTCATTTCATGTGGAATATGACTAGATGATGACTAATTTATGGTTTTTTAATATTATTAGAAAAGTTTATGAAAAAAATTGAATCATGTTGTGAAAATGATTTCCCAATAATATCATTATTTAATATCAGATAAATATATTACATCTTGTGAAATTTAAATTGAATTATCTATGTAAAAACATAATCTTTAATGTTCATCATATAGTATTATATGTCATGATAACATATTATTGTTTTTATGAATACGATTTCAAAATTAAATATTTAATTTTATCACGACAGAGAAAAGGAGTTTTTCCTGATGGAGGACCCACTGAGTGCACAAGATAATGTGATATACACTCTACCTGTGGTCTGTTAGGGTTACGTGTTTCATATTGAATCCTTATACTTGTGGTTGGAGGTATACAATTCATGGAATCATTCACACTTTTGTAAAACCTGTATAAAATACATCAGAGTGTGGGAATGTTTCTTATCACATCATTAGTCTTGTATTGACCAAGATGAGATTTTCCCTCTCGAGTTATGAGATGTAATTTGTCCCTTAATTGTGATTGAGTAAGGATGTGTATGAGTATACCCTGCTAAAGTACAAGTGATGTGTTTATCTACCTTTATATGGGGTATACTATTTTCTCACATACAATGATGAATGATGTGTGACATATACATCAAAATGGATATTATATACTCAAATAATCAAGAATCTATGAATTAAGTATATTTTAATGACATACATTGTGTCCCATGGTTTCTCAATGAAAAATAAAAATGATTTATATAATTATGCATAAATTTAGATGAAAAAAATATAATGAATACGTATATAGATACACTTGTTCGATAGATATATCACAAGATTCGTTTTTGACATTAATATAATTATTTCTTTGAGGGAGCCTACTCTTTTATTAAATTTATGATTTCTGGAATTTATATTTGTTTTAGATGATCCAAAGTCTCATGTGGTGACATTATATAGTTAACATAATAAGTATAAAGTTGTATAAAACATAGAGAGAAAAGCTAAATTTCTTTTCGAGTTTATAAAAAGTTATATATTAATCAATAGTACTAATATATTTTATAATATATGATGTTAGTTGAAGAATAAATCCATGAACAATTTTGTAGAAAAATGTGTTTTATGAAAAAAAGAACATATACCAAAATCAATCAACGTACTGTGTACTATCTAATTAATTTGATTATATATAATTAGATAAGTCTTGAAATACTTAATTATAAAATTAAAATCAAAATTAAACATTTAAATCAGAATAAAATTTAGTTTTAGAAAAAATTCATATTGATAACTCTTCACTAAAAAATAATCTTTTTATGAAGTCACAAAATTACACCCTACGATGAAATTAATATAATGATTTAATCAAATGATAATATTTTTATAAATTACGATTTATAATAGATTAATCAATTAAATATAATTTTTCATCACAAAAAGTAATAAACTAATTTTTGAGAAAAATACATTTGTATGAATTAAATAAAATACAAAAAAAAGGTTCAAATTTTCTAAGAGTATGTCAATAAATTTAAATGTAGTGTGAAATTTATAAACGTATTTCATAATGATGTTAATCATATTCCTACCCACTAAAAAAATACAAGCTTATAATTTTATATTAAGAAATAATAATATTTTGTTGTTCGTTTAATGAAGGTGTTGGGTATCTTGCATGTTATTTGACGTAGTCTTACATTTAAAATATCTCGTTGTTATAGAATAAAAGTTAAATAGGTTTTAGGTTTATTAACCAATACTCCATTACTTTTCGGATTAGTTCATAACATATTAGGAAATTTAAATTTTTATAAAACTACTACACTTTAACTGATAAAGTCCCTAAATATTTTATTGTATAAAACATTTTTACAATGGTTAGTTAAATAGTGATTTTATTAATAGTATGTTTTTCTATTCATATTAATTATAATCATTAGAATATATTTAGCTTATATAATTTTATTAAAAAAATAACCTTATATTAATTTACTATAAAATAATATTAGGCAAGTAATATGTGACTTATATATCACTATATCCAAAAAAATAATATAATAACAAACATGTTATAGGTTTGGATTTAATATCATACTATATCTATTATCATCAAATATGGAATTCATTAAATAGATCAATTAAGATGTGAATATATATAATATTTCAACAATTTGACATTTATGTGAAAATAATGAACTTATAATAAAAATTATATCCCTTTAATATCAAAAAATTCATTACTATAGTTTAGGATTAGACTGGTTAACAAATGGATACATTCAAAAGAAAAGGTCAAAAATGATATCCAAATATATCAATATTTATTTTTCACTTATATGAAGACCAAATACAACATATATTATAATACATGAATTTTTAAAACCATTTAACTAGAGTTCTGTGCAAATAAAATTATAATATTTAATGTATTTCGAAAAATGTCCATAATGAAATTATATAATATAAAATATTTTATTGAATTATTTAAAATCCACATATAACTATATTTACCAAGTGAATCATATATTGTTAAATGGATATATATTATTCATTTATGGGTTAATTTTTCCTTTTATAGAAACTTTCATGGCCCCTAAATATTAAAAGTCATTGACATCTTGATAATTATCAAAAGAAATAATTCGCATAAAACAAAAATTTAAGGAAAAAACATAAAAAACCTTATTAATGTTTTATTACCTGGGATTATTTCAACCCATATTCAAATTTTAATTTAATTACATCGATTTTTTACATTTTTAAATGAAATAGAATTTATATTAATTTAATACACAATTTAATTCCATTAATACCCCTCCCCTCACTTATAAAAGATTACAACCTATCATCATTTTTCACACTTCATGAACCATTTGGTTTAGAAAATACCTACACAATTACCTTTATAAAATCCATCCCCACATTCTATAGGTCATATTTTGGTAATTATAAGAATTTAATGGGGATTAATATGTAAAGTATAACATGTTTTATAAATAAGTGGTATAGTTTTTAAATGAATTCTTTAGATTTGTTTCTTCTTATTCCTATGTTAATTAATCTTTATATATTATAATATAATTACGCTATTACATTCCATATTCTATAATTTTCTTAATAGAATATGCTATATTAATATCAATAATATACATTCCTTTTCTAGGGGACTATTGATCTTTTTTACAGTTTCTTCTTTCTATTTTTTTTACATTTTTGGGGTTTTATTTTGGGTGTGATTTTTGGGGAAATTAGAGAAAATTATGGGTAATTGGGTTGGGCATATTTTTCACACAATTTCCCCAAACTGTGTTCCCATCCCAAAAAACTAAGTGAACCCAAACATAAGGGATTTACATGGCCAGTCCACTATTGGTCATAAATTATTCCTTATTAGGAGTAACTTTGATCCCCACATTTAAGAGGCACATGGTTTTGTTTCGTAGTTTGGAAAACCATGTTCTCATACCCAAGATACCATGCGTGTGGTTTTTATTAACCCAATGATCAGACATAAAATTTACTAAACCCCCATTTTATATCCTGAAACCCTGTAACACAACTCAAATAATATTCCATCATTTTTTGGAAGATCTGGGATATATTACATGCACTTCCAACATCTGTTCTAAAAGAATAAATGCCCGAATTGAATGTGTCACATGTCTTGGTAACTAAATTTTATTCCATGTGGTGTCCTCCATCTTTTTATCCATTCACGCATCCATTGAATGGGATGTTCACCCATTATGTCCTTGATCTAAATCTTGGTTTGATAGATCATGATATATTTGATAACATTTCAAGGATTGTATTCAATATCTCATTATTTACTGTATGTTTGAGATTTGTATTTTAATTTGGGGAATTTTCATTTGTCAATTGATCATCATAAATTTTCAATAATGTGTTTTAATGCACCAAGAGAAAGTTCAGGTAGTGGTTTCTTTGGAGAATCCCATGAATGTTTTTGATATCCATTGACTTCAAGGGTTAGTAAGATATTAGTTATGATTCATTGAAGACTTTTATCCTATTGAATAACCCCTTTCAGGCATGAACAAAAAGGATATAAAGTTATAATTTTTTGTATCATGTGATGACTATTTCCTAGAGTTAAAAAAGTTTTTTTTTCAAATATACCAATATTAATCCTACTCTAGCCTAAGGAAGTGTATTATGTGTTTTGTGGTGCTTCAAGAATAGGGCTTGAAGCAGTGTTGATGTATAGAGATCATGTTGTGATGTATGTGTCTTAGAATATGAGGCCACATGAATGGAACTACCCTAATAATGACCTATAGTTTTAAGAAGTTGTTTATTCATTGATGTGCTGTGTGAATTTTCTATTGGTTGAAATTTTTACTTTTTATACCCATTATTAGAGATAAAATTAAGTATTTTTACAATTAGACTTGAATCTCTGGTAATGGATATGGGTTGATTATATGAATTCATTAGATTCTTGGATAACATATTTTATTAGGAAAGGAAATAGTGTTATGGATTATTTAATATAGATTACATATACTCAGGAAGTTAAGGAGTCCTATGTCGAGTAGAAAATGATAACCTAGTTGACTAGGATGCATGTTTTTGTTTAGTATAGCTAGGACACGATGAATCAAATATCCGTTTTCGTGGAGTCTACACTTTTTATTCATATTAGTGACAAAAAGTATGATGGTACATAATGTTTGGACTTGAGGGAAATCATTTATGGTGTGGAGTCACCTTTCTATTGAATTATATATTACGATGAGATCATCTATATTATGGATAGGGTTGTTATGCCCATGCGTATGTTCGAGGAGATGATGTTTATGATTAATGCACCAAAGTGGGAAGTTCTTACAAATATGGATAAAATGTACATTGAACTGTGTCAATAGTTTTGGTGTCCAAGTATGAAAAATGTGATAAAAGTGTTCATGAAAGAATTCTAACCCGTCAACAAGTGAATTTATATCCTCAATGACATGGTTGTTTATTGAATCCACTTCTTATTAGGGATGGGAAATGAGATGATGTTACTATGGGAATTGTGGTCGGTGTACCAAGGATTCCTCAGAACAAAAACTCTATTTGGGCGGTTGTGGACTGGCCTATAAAAGTATTGAATTTCATGCCTCTAAGCGAAACATTCTCCATGGAAGAGTTTATAGAATTTTTTGTTTGATATATTCCTTCTACATAAAGTGAATCAGAAAATTGTTTCATAACAAAATATGCACATTACTTCATGTTCTAAAAGGGATTATAGAAGGAAATTTGTACAAAGGATTTATTTTCTACGAATTTACACCCATAGAAAAATCGGAATTCAGAACATACTATACAAGTTCTTCAGTATATGATTTGAGTGCGTGTCTAAGAAATTGATGGGTATTGGGAGAATCACTTAGCTTTTGTGGAGTTCTCCAATAAAAAAAAGTAATCAGGAAACTATTTATTTGGAACTATACTAGGATATGTATGGTAAGCCATGATGATTACCTCTACGATCAATGGTGGAAGGTGAGTCCGAGCTATTTGGACAAAGTCTCATCCATGAGATGTTAGATTGGGGATACTTAATTCAGAGGAGTAAAACTATGGTTCAAAGTAGAAAAATTTCATATGTTGATATACATATATAACCTATATATTTTCTCTTGGGTGATCATGTATTCCTTACATTGTTTCCATGATTGGTTCACCATTTGATACATAGGCTTGAAATATTGGCTCACTAGTTTGTTGGATTATTTGTGGTTGGGGATAGGATCTTTCTAGTGGCATACTGATTGGCTCTTTCATAGTGGTATTGTGATATGCATGATTATTTTTATCTTTCACAACATGGTATCACCCAGGCCATTATTATGTGATTGATGTGGATGATATTGATATTGAAATAGATGCATCCTTTGAGGATCATATGATACATATGTTGGACCACCTTGAGAAAGTGTTACATGGAAACATTGTTTTTATATTTCATATATTTTGGAAATATGGTCATGTTCAATTGGAACAATGAGAAATAGATGAAAATGTGAAGGCTCAATGACATGATCATTTTACCTTAGTATCATAATGACTCATAGGAGTACATGCTGAGCAAGAGTTGTTATAAGGTGAAGATATTGTAAGATATTGACATTTTCTAGAGGTGTCTTGGTATTATTTATAGGTACTCTTTTGGATGAGTAATTTTTTTTATTTTTTTTCTTTGGTGAGTTTGGAAGAAATTATAGAAGATTATAAGGAACAGAGGTAGTTAAGGTTTAGCTTATTGTTTCCCCAAACCATGAACCCATACCAGCAAACAATATAGACTCAAACTGAAGGGGTTTACACTCCTGGAACATGATTTTTCAAACTATGAAACCTCTTAAGAGTAACTATGGACCTCCCAGAAGAGGTGAATGGTTTAGATGCATGGTTTGGAATATTGTGAACCACATCCCAGATAACTGTTAAAGTGGTTTTAAATAACAAAAAAATTATATTTACAATTTCACGATCCCCCATTTTATATCCTTACAAACCATAAATAAAACCATATTGTTTTCTCTCATTTTTGGAGCCTCTCAAATGGATTACATCCCCTTCAGACATCCATTCTTGAAGAATCTAATCCTGGATGGAAGATCTTCACCTAACTCGGTACGTGTATCTTATCCTATCTGGTTTCCACTAACATTATTTTTATTCTACCATCCATTAATGTGATGCTTCTCACTATTTGGTTTATACAAAGATCCAGGATTGGTGGATCATGATCTTTTTTATCTCTTTTCTCATATATTATTCAAGATATCATTTTTTATCGTAGGTTTGACCTTGCTATTTCAATTCGGGGAATTTTTAATTTGTTATTGTTCATCATTGTATTTGAGGTACATGGACTATTATTCAAAATCCAATGTCATGATTTAAATTTCATGTATATAATTTATGAATTGAAATATAACATTTATCCATTGCTTTATTTAAATTTAATTAATTAATTTGGTTATTTAATTACTATGAGATATTTGGTTTATAAAATTGGATTAATTAATTGTTGAATTACTTAATAGAATATTATGAATATTTATTAAATAGGATAATGTGAAATTAAATTAATTAACTGTTGAATTAGTTAACAAAATATTTTGAATCTAGATTTAATTAGATATTGTGAAATTGGATTAATTAATAGTTCAACTAATTAATAAAATATTATAGATGTGGAATTGATGAAAAATTTTATATTATGAAATTTTATTAATTAATTGATGACCTAATTTTGGTATTATTAAGATTGTCCAATTAGTCAACTAATGTGATTATGATTTAATTGGAAATTTGAATTATGAAATGATGGTAAAAGTATTAAAGTTGGTTTATCTTAATTGATGTGAAACTAGTAATTGTGTTATTGACTGAAAAATATATATGGGTCATGGTTTGTGGATTAAAAAGTCTATATGGATAAATTGATCTTCATGTGCCGGACAAGGTCTTCTAAATAAAAATCCCACAGTGATAAATGAGTTTTTGAAATTGACAACTTCTATAAAATCCCACAATTGTGAATGTTTGATAAATGAGGGTAGGACACAGACTACTACTTCAATATCCTAGTTGTGTTGTTGTTTTATAAATGAGTTATTGGTCACCTATTACTACATAAAATACCCTTGGTGTCCTAGTAATAGAGAAAAATTCCAAAAATATTACCACTGGTATATGGTTCCAATTTTTCATACTATAAACTGAAATGAAATTGATAATGAAATACCTTGTGTTCTGATGATTTATTAATTTAATTTTTTATGTAGTTCAGACTTCGACATGGACAAAAGAAGGTATAGAGAGTTCTTGAATCCACAATACACCAGGGATTTATGTTATTAAATAAAAAATACATGAATAAATGTGAACAAAATAATTCTATAAATGTAAACATATAAGATTCTTTTAATATTAATCATTATAAAACTAAATAGAATTTTTGATAGGATATTGTTTGGACACAATTGGTAGAGGCCTACTGAGTTGTAACCACACCCTAATAAATATGCTTTAGAAGTAACAAACATATACTTCACGAATGTAGAAAGGGATAAGTGAAAAGTATATGCGTTATATGGATGAGTTGTGGTGGGGCATGGATGAGGTAACATGATGCCATTCAGGACCCACTAGGGAGATTTCATTATCCTTTTTTATTTTTGGGTGTTATGTAGTGACTCTTGACATGTATTTGGCACAGAGTATCTAGTATTTAGTATTGATATTTTATTTCATGTTTTGTCCATCTTGTTTTACTATAATTATTATGGTCCTGGTTTTATCATTTGGTTATTTTTATTTGTTCTCTTTGTTATGATACTTTGATAAAGAGGGTGTAGTCTTCCCATGATCGATATTAGTCCCACATTGCTAGTTAGAAGCCTTTATAATATAGGGAGGCGTTAATGAGTTCATTCAGTTTACTATATTAGGGAACTGATATGTGGCACCCAGGTTTGGACGTTATAACTCCTCCCATATCAAATGTGAAATGTAACCATCAATCACGTGTATGATAGACTTCCACCTTAGGAACCAATATAATTCATTTTCCCCCACGAGTATTCATGAATGGTTATAATGAATGATTTAATATTTATATATAATGTATGTGGCATGTTTGTCATTCTGAAAACATAATACTTTATCTACATTCCTACCTTTCCACAAGTTAAAAAATGATGACATAATTTGTGTGTGTCTGGACTAAAACCTCTATAAAACAATTTCATTCATTTTATTTACCAAAAATTTTAAAATATACATAAACGTTTATTTAAATATAAAATATAGATTATATGATATTAATATAATTTTTTAAAAATAATTTAGCACTTAACTTCTTACAATCATGACTATTGAAAAAAAATCCAATCATGCATACATATGACCTACTGTCTCCATGATTGAAACATAGTTCATTCTTAATGACCGTATATCATTGTTGGGAATAAATGTATAAATGATGTATAAAAATGATAATTTTGTCATTACTATTTTTTTTGGAGATTATTTAATGATGAATTGATATACCATGTTCAACCTATTGAATTCTTTTTAGACATATGAGACATATGAATTTAAAAAATCCGGTGTCTACATAATTGATTATGTAATTAGATAAGAAAATGTAAGACATAATACTAAATTTGTAATAAACATGAAAAAGTTATTAAGAATGTAAATAATTTTCAAAAGCTAATTATTATTGAAGATAATTAATCTATGTGATGATTTAAACTCAATTTAAGAAATACATTATTTTTGAAACCTCGTTTTTAATGTTTTAAGGATTTTTTCTAAATATTTTACATCCATTTCTAGTTTCATATTGATATATTATTGATGTATTTATATATTCATAAATTACATTTAAAATACATTTAAGGTCTCCTTTTTTACTTTCTTTCAATAGTCATCAAAATAAAAACTCTCTTTTATATTCCCATAGTTCAAAAATAAACTAAAGGGTATTATGTATTCTTTTTATATGTCCCATATTGTTTATTTGTTTCATCCCATGGTTTTAATGGTTTTCATAGGGATTACATATGATTCAGAAAATTTAACAGTTCATGTTCAAATCTATGAATTTTTTTCAAGAATAGAGCGCTAGTTTTATTCTAAAATTTCTTTATTGTGGAAAAAATAAATACTAAACTTATTCTTCCAATTTGTAATATATTTATTTTTTATGAAAGGGTTATAACCTAATTATATTAAACTCTAAAAAATATACTCTTAATGAAAGGAGATTAATTATTTTATAAATATTCAGTTTATGGATTGTTTAAGGTTGCGTTATTATAGTTGTTATCTGTTGTAATGATTAGACAACTTTAGATATTTGGATGGATTATTCTGAAGATAACTTAAGAGTTAAAAATACCATCAGGGTTTATTACTTTTAAATATTTTCATAAGATAAATGTTGTAGATACCTCATGTTGAGGTTTTCTATGATTGAATTTTAATGTGATTGATAATATATTTGGTAATAATTTTTTTGGGTTGAGTTATACGTAAATGATATGTTTAATGTGTTATATTATTTTAGAAAAATTTTCCATATTTTATGGGATTTAATTCTAATGGAATAAGATAAATTATGAAGGTAAAACATTATTTAATGATGAATTTCTTCAGATGATTATTGTGGACGTTCATCATATTTTTGGGACTATTATAGGAGTTATACTAATTTAGAATTATAAAATGATAACCCCTAAGATGGATAATTTCCCATCACATTAGAAAAAGGCAAGGGATTGAACCCGCAAACTATGAGTGACATTGGTTTAGTGTATACCATTAGCCTACTTGATGTCATAAACAGAATAAAATTGTTTTTTTCTGAATGATTTGAGATATAATGATTTAGATCATTTGGGGAATATATGTATTATTATAAAGATAACTAAATGATTGAAAAGTTATTTGTTTATTAAGTGATTAATTATATTTTGGTTGATTTTAACTATTTTTTGGGAAATTTAAATAATAATGTTAAATGGAAATATTTTTTTATAAGAGAATATGTTGTTTGAAAAATAAATGATGAATTATCTTTTCAAAGCAAATATGATTTTAATATGGAATTAGAGTGATTTAGGTTATTTGGGGAAATAAGTAGCATATAATAGAGATTATATATTTATTGTGTGCACATTTTTCTGGTATGAGACATTAAGAGTGATTAATTCCATTTAGAGATTAATATTAAATAAATCATTGAAGAAAATTTAACCAAAAACATCTGATATTCTTATTTTTTTAACATGTTTTAGATTATTTTGAATAATATATTCGGTTTATTACTTATTAAATGACCTCTTTTAAATTATTGGTGTTACTATTGAGGCTTTCGAGTGTTTCAATTTATCATATAATGTATTATATTTTTTTGGATATATCTCTCATTATGGTAAAAAAATTTGTTTTGAATAAATTCGAAAGTAGGAGGAATAACTTTTTATCTTTTTTTGAAATATCTGATCCATTTTATGTTTATTTTAGTTCTTGATGGAATAATATAATAATGTTTAATACTCATCATTCGAAGAAAAAGAAGATATTATCTTGTAAATTACTAAATGAGGAAATTATAATTTATGAGTAATAATTATTTATTTTGTTCTTAGTATCAATTGTATTTGAATTACTTGACTCTCATTAAAGGATCTTGAAAAAAATATAATCCTATTAACTTTGTTTCTAATGAATTGAAAGGTTTTTTAACATCCACATTATCATGATTAGTGATATCTATCACTCTCCACAATTATTTGGAAAATAAATTTCTCATCATTATCTATATCTTTACATCCCACAAATATTATCCAATTTTAAAATTTAGTAATATTTTATTCTAGATTTCCCTTTTTACTTTCCTCTAATTCCTTTCAATAGGAAGATTATTTTACATTTTTTAGGAAGATAGATTTTAAAGAATGTCTTTACAAATATCCAGACCCTTAATACCAATTACATGTCCAAATTGAGAAGATTGAATTTATTAAACAGGTTAGGGGATTTATTATCAAGATTTTTGAAAATAAATATTATTTTATTTAGAGTATAGCACACACACCACCAAGCCTAAAAAAACCACGAAATAGGATTATTTAAGTATAATAATTACAAGTTAGCCGTTGAATTTGAAGGTTTGAATAAGATTAACCACCTTATGAACTATATATATAATATTTATATTTAATAAATATCCATTGATTAATGTGTTTTAAATATTCACTAAATTGTTAGCAGAGTTATTTTAGTCATCAAAAATTAATTTTCCTCAAAATAATTTATTTATTTAGTATTTTTAAAACATTTTATAAATAAAATTTAAATATTCCACATATTTTATTTCATAAAAGGAATATAAATTTCAAAATAATAATATGAAATTAACAGAGAATTTAATATTTGTATTTATCTATAAAAGATCATTTTTGTGTAAAAAATGATAAATATTATTTTTTGTAAATAAAACATTGATTTTCATTTAAAAATATTATTATGATTTTAATTTGATCATAAAATAATACATGTCTTATTTAATCAAAAATAATGAAAATAATTTCCAATGAATTAAAATTATACATTATTTCAATATATGTCCATTTTATCATAATTTTTTTTTCTAAAACACTATTTTTTTTGGGTTTAATGAATTTATGTTAAATTTGATTTATTATTCTTATATAAATTAAATTTTAATAATGAAGATCATATTTTTAATTATGGGATTTTAAAATATAAAACAAGTCTCCTTTATGTTTTGTCTTTATTAATAGTAACCATAGTAAATATTGTCACCTTGGTAAGGACAAATCAAGTAATTTTGGTTAAAAATAATATTGTAAGGACTAAAAATTATCCCACATCCTGAAATTAATATATTTTATGACTGTATTACAAACCATACACATCCTTGATTCTAATTTAGTAAAAAAATTACATTTTATTGAGAACAACATAATTATTATTTGAGTAAATACAAAGTAAAAAATATCACTCTCTTGAAATAAATATCAATAAAATTTTATGAAAAGGATAGGGAAAATTCATCCTTGGCTATAAATAATGTTTCTAAAGATGAATTATTTTTTATAATTGAATTATTTTTCTAATTATTAGTAAATGATTTATTATATTAAAATCATATGAGATGCCAATATAGAGCCTTTGAAAACAACAAACAATTAATGTAAATCGTATTAACAACTCTAAATTTAATATTTTTTGTTGAGTCAATGTTTTCCATGAAATTTAAAAAAATATATAATATATTTTGGGTATAATGAGTATTTATGTTACCATAATTTTTTTTATAATTATAATTTCAAAATAAAATTATGTGAATATTTATTAAAATGAAATTAAGAGTATTTTATGTTAGATAAAATTTAATTAAATTATTAAAAAAATAAAAAATATATTGTAATAGTATAGTTTAGATTATAAATTAAATTAAATATAAAACCTTATACAACAATGGTATATGTTTCAACCAATAATAAAAATTATAACACTATAATATTGAAATAGTCATCATCGCAAGTGAGGTTAGAATTGGTAAACCAATGGGTAAATCCAAAATATAGGGTTTAAAATTATATCAAACCTAATAAGAGTTTTATTTGGAATTTATATGAAAACCATAACCACTTATATGTGAATAAAGGATCTTTTTCAACCATTATAAATGAGTTTTAATAATATTATAATATTATATTTGATTCCCCCCAAATTAGGGTATTTAATAATTTAAAATCATAAAAAAATTATATCAATGGCCAATGTAATGCGATATGTTTAAGAATAATAACCTGGTTAATTTTTAAATTACATTATCTTTTATAGTAACTTTTTAAATCCCTAAGATGTAAAAACCCCATCATATCGTAGTCAATTTTTAATGGTTCATGGGGGTTAAAATTAAAGATAATGATAAATAAATAACCAAAACATGATCAAATTTTATATTATGGGAGTATTTAGACCCATACTCATATTATATTATAAGAATGTCTATTTTGATCAATTTTTAAAATAAAATTATTTTATCTTAAATTAATACATTATTTAATTGCAAGAATACCATTCCCTTCACTTTTGAGAGGTTACATACAATCCTATTTTATTAAATCACAAATAATAATACCATTTTGAACATAACAACCCAAATACTGTCTTAAAATATATCCCCACATTCTAGAGGCCTTAGTTTGGGCCTAATAATAAACATACAGAGCGTAATGTGTAAATCAGAAAAAGGTTATCAGATGAAGAGGTATTGTTTTTAACTTAATGTTTTAGATTTATCCCTACATATACTTCCATAAAATATTCTTCAAACAAGATGAAATAACAAAATATCTTAAAAAAAATTTATATTTATATTTTTAATTTATAATATATATCCATATTATATTCAATCAAATGGGAAATATAGTCTTTGTTTTGTTTTGTGGCGAGCTACCGCCTAGCAAACTGATGTCATTTGTTTGTTATCAAGACATATCTTGGATAGTCATAAATTTGGATTTTATATATACATAATATATTCATTAAATATTTATCAATCTTCTAAATTATATATCATCTACATTCTTAACATTTCATCTATTTAAAAATGAAAACATCATTAATGCATACCTATAAACTAACCCCTCAACATAGCTATGTGATTCATTTTTCAACCCCAAAACATACAGATGATAAATATAAAATTATTTAAATATTTTATAAGCTATTTATGATAAAATTTTCATTATATAAAATTAAAAAATACTTATCTTTATTCCATAATAATTTTTGAAAATCGGAAATGTTACTCATGCATGTGTACAACCTACAGTCTCATTAATGGTAATGTAGATCACTTCTCACAACCATATTTCATCAATTGTTTTTTTTAATATTAATTTATGTATAGAAATTATATAAATTTCATTATTATTATTATTATATTATTTAATAGAGAATAGTTTCAGTATATCTATCATACTAGAGTCATTTTTGGATATATGAGTCAAATATCATCAAAACGTCCAACATGAGCTTATTGACTAAGTAATTAAATTTTACGTGGTGATAGATAAAATAATAGTATTTATAAAAATGAAAATGGACATTATGTAAGTTAATATTTGAAATAATGTTATTTATTTTGGAGATATAAAATGTATTTTGTTTGTCAAAATTTAGGTATGAGACAATTTACCTCAAAACCCACATTTTATGTGTTTTAATGATTAATTATATAAATATTTCCCTTATATTTCCATATTTATAAAATAATTTTTGGGATTTATTTACAGAGATATAAATTAATAATAATTTTTTTTCATACTTTCTGTAAAAATCAAATGTATTCTTATTTCATATTTTATATTGAACCTATTTAATTTCATTACAAATAAGGAATAATGAATGTTCGATTTTAAGGTATTTGAAATGAATATATTTTAAATCTATCAAGACATTACATTTAGTTAATGATTCCATTTAAATTATACAAGGTTATTTATATAGAAAATAACATTCAAAATATATTTTTATTTTGATGTTTTTAATGGAATAAAATAATATTTTATAAATTTTACATTAATATAGGAATTTATTTTTTTAATGGATCAAAACGTATATTTTTATGAATTTCATGATTGAAATTATATATTTATATTTTTCATACATGTTATAAACATTTTTCATTATTTATAGTCTGGTGAGGAATTTATATCTCTCTAATGCATTGACAATTTATTATGTTCTCTTGAGAAATGTGTCTGAAGTCAACCATAATGGTTATTATAATTATAAGTGTACTTGTATATAATCTATGGATATGTTGACCCCTATATCCTACATGAAATTTTTTTTCTTGAAAATAATTTTTCATGGAATTAATTTGGTTTCAAATGTTATGTTATTTATCATTTGTATAAAGGCACTGGAATTCCCTTTTAGGTTAAAAAGGTATAATTTTATTAAATATTTTTTTATGGGTTATCGTTTTTTCAAAGAAACAATCATGATAATGATTTTGAATTTATATTTTCTTACAATTTATTTTATTAACTTTTCCTAGTACTACAGATTTCATGGTTATGTAACTGATTATTTGGGTTGAAAGTTTTTATTTTTAAAGAAAAATGTCTTTTAGGATCTCATGGTTTTAAAATAGTCTAACGAGTCAATTTATTTGTTTTTATATGTATATTACTAATATTTTTCTTCTTCATCCAATATCATTACATTTTATTTGTAGGATTAAGGATTAGAAATAAAAAATACGATTTTAAGTTGAAATACATGAACCTTTTTCATGAATAGAAAACATTTTTTATTCTAAATGCTTTATATTATAGGAAATGGATACTAAATAGAATTTCCACTTTGTAATAGATGGATTTTTTATGTGGGAGTTATGACATAATTATAAAAAAACATTAATATAAAAATAGCAACTTAACAAATGACATGAATAATTTTCTAAAGATTCAATTTAAAAATTTTTTAATTCCATGTCCTTATAGATATATCTAGTGATAATGTGTTCATTCTATCATAAAAAAATATTTGAAAATTATATACTAGATGAAATATTATATATTTCTTCTTCCATGAGATAAAATATCATATATTTAATTTAATAATGGTATTTTTGGGGGTTGGGTTATTTAGATTCCATTGGATACACCACTGTAGAAGGAGCTTGATAGTTTCTAATGGGATATCAATTATAAATTTGATTGAAGGTAGTAACTGAGTGTATCATTAGTTCATGGTAGATTTTATTTATTGTTCATATACATTTGTTTTGTTTTCATAGAATGGTGAATATTTTATATTTCTCATGAACACAAGAGTATTAAATAAACACAATTCAATATTTAGAAACTCTTCATTTATTATATTAAAATTATAATATTAAATAAATTTAAAAAATAAATATTTTAATTTTTACCCCCATAGTTTTAAAATTTCAATTTCATTGTGATTGTTTAATCATATAGTGGAGTTAATATTTTCTATAATTTATATATGAAATTATCATAATTAGAAAAAAATCATTCTAAAAATTATTTTCTTAAAAAATATTGTATTATAAATAATATAATATATTAATAGTATCATAATTAATTTATTAATAGTATTATCATTTATATGATATTTCCTCACATATAAGAATGATTTGAACAACTTAAGAGACTATTTATAGATTAATTTACATGAATACTTCATTATTAATTATTTTATTGAAATTTATTCTATAAAAGTTTTATTTTTAATATTCAATAAATAATTTATTTAATATTTAAAATTCAAAATTCAATAGATATAAATTTATGATTGAAAAAATGTAATTTTTTTAGTAAAAAGTAGTATTTTTTTAGTGGTGGTCACCCCAAACTAAATTAATTCTATATTTTGATTAATTTTAGACATTCTCCTTTCTAACTTCTTTGAGAGGGAACCCATATATGAACAATAAGCATAGAGGATCAAGGCCCATTACATGACCCCAAGTGCAAAGAATATACTACAATTAAATTAACACTCCCTACAAACAATATTTTTGATGGTTTCTAGTTCCCCACTCTTCATAGACAATCAGCTATAACTGAACAATATAGAGAAACCTGGCTCCTTGTATTGATGGAAGTTTCCATACCATGTTGTTCTTTCAATCCAGTTTTCTCTCCTCAATGAATGCTACATGCTCAAATATCTCTTATGGGGCCTACTAGTATGTCTTTAGAACTGAATACTTCTTGACAAGAAGGGCCTATGGACTGATAGTCACTTTATCTAATGCATGAAATAACTTGGATTCCACGTGGACCAATAATATGTGGTGGGGTAATGACCTTATTTTCTGAAGGCCCAAATATGTGGTCCACATGCCCTTATATGATGAGTTGTTCTATAGATAATGTATCCACTATAGTAACTCAATAATTCACCCCTTATCTGAATTTATCATGGGATTCATTCAAGATTATAGGGTGTGCTGACCACTCAACTAAAACCCAAATTGTAGTCGTGTTTCGACTATGATCTAATGAATTTTTTATTAATATTAAGTGTTGTTAGTTCTATTAATATACTGAAAATCATTAAATAAACTCTTTAAAATATTTATTTAATTAAATTACTTTAAAACCCCAAAAAATATACCATTCACACATTTTTTATAGATAATTAATGAGAAAAATCAACTGTCACATTACTTATCAAAATAGTTAATGTAAATATATATTACATGGAATAAAAAATCATATTTTATGTTAGATATTTAAAATAATGTATAGAAAATCTAGAATGCTATATTGGTTGAATAAATTAATCAAAAATTTAAACCTTTATATTCATATATTTATCATTTTCTTTTTCTTTTTAAAAAAGTATCATTTCAATAAAAATCATGGTAAATTGTATAAAGTTATGATTTTTATAATTATAATAAAAATTATTTTTACTATGATTCTCATAATTATGGGATTCAATAAATGGTTTAAAAACTTATTAAATTCATGTAATTTTTTTAAAAACCCATTAGGTTTTATATTTTGATTTTATTTTTTTAATATATAAAATGTATATCAAAATATTGACAACTTTAATCAAGAAACCTTGGATATAAGTAGAAAAAATCTAATTTTCATGATTTATTGTAATAATACTAAAACATATAAAATATTTTATTTTTTTCATTTTCAAAGGGTAATGTTATGTCCAATGAATATGTTGATCCAACAACTATTCTATTTTATCTCCAATCTTTAAAAAATAATTTTAATTTTGGAATTTTAAGAAATCCCATTATAATCAATTGCATAATGTGTTTTTAAATATATGTATGATATTTAGAGATATTAAATACCATCTTGAGTATTTTCAAGTGTTTTTTCTCAAATAATTTTTTTTATGTTAATAATTGTATGTTTTATATGCTGAAAGAATTTATTTAGTGTCCTCAATAATTATTGATTTGGTTTGGAATATTTTAATTTAATAAAAATTACATAGTAATGTTCATTAGCATCTCACAAGAACTAATATTCAAATTCATATTTTACCTTCATTCCTATAACTAAGAATATTTTATGTAGAATAAATTTAAATTAGTTATATTATCTTATATGTTATTTTAAAAAATTATATATACATTATCAGAATAATTGATATTTCAAAACAAATTTCCTGTGAAGAAATATCATTGAATATGATTTAAATAGATTGTTTGCCAAAATGAACAATGAAATTAAAACCCAAGAACCTATAGTTTTTGACAAATCAAAATAGACAATTTAAATTATATTCAAAAAGTTTAATGGACAATCAATTAAATGAATTTAAGATACTAATATTTAAATTCAAAATAATATATTATTTCACTAATACTATATTTATTCCTTAATATTGAATGAAAACTCATTTATAATTCTATCTTAGAAGATAATTTTTGTGTATAAATGATTATTTAGAATAACATATATACAACAATAAATTATTAGAATGAAAAGTAAAATAATTTGATGAGTTATGATATATTAATGATTTTAGGATACCATTTTCATAAAAATAATAATTAATATTTATAATATTGGAATAGATTAATTTAATAAAATAATAATTTTTTGAGAAAAACATTATGTGGTTCAAAATTTATGAAAAATCACAAATATAATACACAGTTTATTACAAAATATTTTTTTTGAAAACAAATGTGTATGCACCAATGATATGTTTACTAAGAGAAAATTTTAATTTTGACATTACTATATACTAAAAAAATTTATATTTTTACATAAATATTAGTTAGATATATAGGGAAATTATTTATGGTGTTGCAAAAAAATTACAAACACTAAACATGGAATTCACTATTGGTAATTAAAATACATGTTGTGGAATACATTATTTTACTATAAGGTTTGAGTAGTATTCCATGTAGATTAATTTAATTATTTTTTTAAAAAATATTATTCAATTAGGATTATCAAAATAACTAGTTCTAAAAATAAATTAGTTTTAAATGGGTTGTAACATTGAAAAATATTTGTTTTTTTTTTAAAAAACAATAGAAAATTAATCTAGTTAATCAAAAACTACAAAAGAAATACTTGGTATGAAAACATGAATATGAAATTTGGTTAATACATAAAAAAATTAAGAATATAAGAATATATTTTTAATCCATTAATGAAAAATATATTACAGATACATAACATTACAAAAATTTACAGGTAAAACATTTCAATTTTTTTAATTTTGTTTCCTCTCTAATAATATTCTCCATGAACTATATCATTGATGCTTCTTTATATTTATTCCAGAGCCATGTATAATATTGTACCAAATAGTTTACATATGGTGAATTATTATGTGAGATTTTATTTTGCTGAAATTCACACATATTGTTCATTATGTATTATTTGTACCAGATAATATTATCCATGTATCATAAATTTCTCGGTTACATTATGTTTCATATTTTATATTATTCTTTTTATAATAATGAGAGATGTTAGTAGACAAGTATTCCCACCATTAAAAGATCAATATATATATATTAATGATATATTGATTGGTATTTTTCAGAGAATAATATAATATTATTTTTGATATATATTCAAGATATATCCCTTTGAAAATATTTATATTCCATGTTAAATAAATACATTCCACATAAATAAAATGGTAAGTAAAAAAAATTTATTATTACAAATGTATTATTATATTTACCCTGATATAAAAAATAATGGTTGAAAATTTATCTATAATTGAAAAAGTGTAATTACACATTCATTAAATAACACAAACCATGTATATAAATATATAAGAATAGTTTTAATAGTATGGAGAAATTAAAAATTAATAAAAGTCAACAAACCTATAGGATTTTTTAACTTATCATGAACTGTATCTCGTAGTAATTTTTCAGCCCATTCCATGGAAGTCATTATTATTTCTTTATATTAATTAAATTTATTATTACAAAAAAAATCTTTTTTAGGATCATCTTATATTACATTAAAAATGCATAAAAAGTAAAATATATAATATTATCATAATAGAAAAGGAATAACTAATTAATATATATCATTTCTCATTATTTTTGGAATATGGGACACATATATATTATAAAATAACAAACTTTTATTTTAGGTATCATAATTGGTTTACCATGTTTTCTTTTGAACCATAATTTCCTTTTTTTAATTTTTTCAAGTATTGGAAATGTTTAGAGGAATAAAATAAGTATTCTGAATTTTTCTAAAAAAAATAGGCAAGATCATGCCTTAGTCAAAGATGTTTAATACGTGGGTGTCACCTATGTGGATTGGAAATTACAAAACCCCAATACCAAGTTATTTTCATGGGAAAACATAATGTGTGACACGTTGTTGATCAAAGCTATCAAGGAAACCACTATGGCATAGTTGATGATTTTTCCAAACCCAAAATTATAAGGGATTTTTCTAAATGGTCCGTTAGAGATTCTGGTTAAGGGAGGTTTAAAATTTTTAATGAATGAATTGACACATTAACATCCATGATATCTAATCTAGTTTGGTGTTGTCCTAATAGTGGATTTTGATTAATCTCATAACTTGTATTACCTCAATGAAACCATTCATTATATATATTTTGGTTCATATTTTAGATTTAGAGTGTTCTAGAACATGGTTTTTATATTCCAGGTTATTTTGACTGGGTATTCAATTTCTCATAGTTTGGTTCTTATTCCTCATAATTGAAAGATTTTTGTAAGGGATCTTGAGTCATTTTCCCTTGATTAATGTACAAGAGTCATTATGGATCTCTTTTTATTACTTTATGATTCTATTATTCATAATGTATTCCCCTGTTTTGTGTTTGATTATACAATTTTTGGGTTTGGTAGTTTCATGAGACAATTCATATATAGTGAAATTATTGATTCATGCATATTTTTAAATAGAGTTCAAATTAATTTTTCAAATAATTGGGTGATATTCATGATAAATTTTCTGAAATGGAATGACATTTTTGATCCTCTTTGACTATCGATTTACATGTAAAGTTTTTATTTACGGATAAATTATCTGTAAATTAAAGGAATGAATTGAATAATGATTTTGATTATGATTCTATTCAAACGAAGGAACGAAATGTTTTATTAATTTTAAATGAAATGGTTAGGTTTTTAAGGAATGTGTTTTGATGAATAAAACTTCATAATTTTTTCTAGAAATTAACTGGAATGTTTTAAAATGTGATGTTTTGGATAATTAAAATGATTGATTGAAATGATTTAAGACAAATTAAATGAATCTTATCCCCTATGTGATTAATTTTGATGAATTGCCTGGAATCCTAGGTATTTTGGTGTGTATGTTGAGATATGTATAGAAAGAATGTATTATGTCTACCTAGAAAAGGAATGATGATGAAAATAAGGATTTAACTTGATAAAGGTATGAGCTTTGTCGATTAGGATAGATCCTTTTTCCCCCAAAGATTGAGATATGTTGTTGTGTTCACACCAAGATACAATTTCATTAAGCGTGTTTAATTCTTGGGCTATAATATATGAAATTCAAGGAATTATTATCATAGTAATCTGAATGAAAATTATTTATACATTCCATGTTTATGAAATGATGTATTAATTATATTTCTGTTAAAAATTATCATTAATATATAATTTTATATAATCTCACTTTTGTACCTATTTTATATATTATATTAAAAGGATTTTGAAGGAATGATTTTTTATAATTGTGAAAATATTTCATTGTTAAGTTTTTTTATAATTATTCATTTTTATTTTATTTGATATGGATTACATATAAAATGATTATTGGTTTCATCCTAGGATAGTGATCACCACACCACATTTTTTATTCAGGAATTTTTATGGTTTCTTATTATAGGTATAAGAAAAGAGAATTGACTTCTTGAAGGTGGTGGGTTTTATTGATAGTTGGACCTTAGGAGATGGTGGTGACAATCAGACTATGTGATCCACAAGTGATGTAGAGATCACATATTGATGTCATCATTGGTTATTATGTCTTATTTTGATACAATTAGGGTTTATAATTATGTAGTAGTCTTGTTCATCTCTTTATTATTTTTAGGCATACATATAGACAATTGATTCATTTTAATAGTTTTATTTTGATGAACTTTTATTTTGGAGAAATCATTCCCTCTTATTTGTTTCTAGATTCCAGCCTCTTATTTCTAGACCATAAAGATTAGTAAATCCCCTAATTCTATGAAAATATTTATTTTAGTGGGTTTTTAGTTGGTTATCTACGATATTTTTATGAAAAATTGGTATAAAAGGACAACAGATTCTCTTATAGATGTCAGTATACAGTTTGGGATGTCCTGATAGATAAGAGTTATGAATTCCGGTAATTATGGGGTAGGTTACAAGTGATTTTTTAACTATATTTCATTATAACAAGACTTTTGGGACATGGGGGGTTTGGGAAAATGTTTATTTGACTAGTTATTTTAATTTAATTATAGACATTTCTCTTAATTTCATCTGCATATTGTACTCCATTATTATGATTTGACTAATGGAATTACTAATATTTTGTAATGCGAATAATTTTTTCTTGTTTAATGTTGATGTTTTATAGTACCATACCCCATATATATGTCAAATTTTTCATTATAAAGGTTATACTAATATATCTGGGAAGATAAACCTCCTGGTTAATAGATACTCAGGGAGGTAGAGGTGCTTATGGTCCTAATATTATAAAAAGGGTCCACATGTGTTTCCATTCACGATCCAGTAGTGGAACCATGATATGATTATAGAAGATATCATTTATAAGAGTTTCTTCATTATAAAACATTCTAGTTTTAGGTATTGAACGATCCTCAAAAGGTATAGTATTGGTTGGGTAACATTTAGTGAATAATTTTGTTCATAGAGACATGAGATTCTATTAAGGTGGCTTATATTTATTTATACATGAGTGAACTAGTAAGTGAATGTGGGATGTATTAGATCTATAAAATAATACTAAGGGATTACATTTGAAAGACTTAAACAAAATTTTTATAGAGAAATTATATATAGAGTTGATGTTATTGGACAAGTCCAATTAGTTTATTAACCATTATCTTTGAGATTGGATATTGATACAGTAAAAAAATTATTTTTTGAATGTTGTCAATTATCACATGATGTGGTGTCGAATAAGAGGATGATGTCCGATAGGTTTGAGATAGGTATTATATCACATTTCTGAAATCTGGTATTTTTTATGCATACATTATATAAATTGGTTCTAGATAATGGTCTAATGGAAGAAAATAACCTTATTGGTATATTATTTTTTATTAGAGACCCCCCATCTCATAGTGGATGTTTATTTAGATCCATTAAAGGGAATTTCTAGTAGAATAAATTTCATGATTGAAATTAAATTTTTTGCTTTTATAAAAGACATATTGATATCCTAGTGTATTTATTTCAATGGTCTCGCCAAAAGTTTTCCATTTTTTGAATGTATTGGAACTCAATGAGTGCTTTCCAAGAGTTTCTAAATATTTATAGATCGTGTGGTAATTTGCACCACCTGAGGATATATTCCATGTTTATAATAGTCCACATAGTAATACAGTCTCATAATACTACTTCAACATTTTATGTAGTTAGATGATTCAATATTAATGTTGATATAAACAAATGCATCTTAAATGATGTATCTTGACACTGTGGATGAGTCAAATAGAAACTGAGGATGTTTCTATGATAGTGAGATGAACCATTACTATTTCATCAAATTTAGTGACTTCTATATTTAATACAAGTCCCTATTAATCTTTTATTTCAACATACACCATAGAATTGATGAATCTTATAATGAATCACATTATATATATGATGGAAATTATGGAACCTATTGAAATGATGAGAGATAAGGATTTCTATTTCTCTACTTGTAATTTCTCTTTATTTGAGATCAAACATCTTTGGGAATTATCTGTTCTTATAATGAAATATTTGAATCCCATTTTGAAAATTGATTACATAGTGTTTATGAAATATATTAGACTGACTGGTATCTTATGTGGGTCTCCTTTATTTCCTCGATTAGAAGTGCTATGTTTTATAAGGAGAATTGCACGTGAGGGTTAACTGAGATAAACTTCATCTTTTAGAGTAGTGTAGGATAATATGCATGTATTATTTTAAAATAAATAATGAGTCCCCATGTGGTGAAATTTTTTCAATAGTAGCTGAATTTGTAGATGTATTCACATCATAGATTTCTAGCCCACTACTGAAGAGGGGGTTAGTGTCATCTATTGACTTAGTGTATGGTAATTAGGAAATATCTATTCATTCATAAATTATAGCAACATATAAAATAAATTTGATAAAAATTAGTTAGATGAGATGATATCCAAATTACATATTTAATACGTTTTATGTACTTGGGTATCACATGCCTTTTTAACCAAGATGGATGATATAACCCTTCACTTATTTGTTGGAAATTAAAATATAAATTGGAATATAGTCAAGAATATATTTCCATTTCCCTGTATAGATGATTAATTTGATCGTCTTAAAGGGTTAAGTGGTTCTCTACAATTGATCTTTAGTCTAGTAATCGAATATTTTGGATCAAGGATTCCGATGACCATATAATTGCATTTAAGAAGAAGTTGTGGATACTATTTGTATCTTGTAATGATATTTTATTTCTAACCAATTCTTCTATTATATTTATATAATTAAGGAACAATATTATCCATCATTTTTTCGATAATCTAATTTTTTTACATATGCATGAAATAATTATTTCCTATAAAACAGTATAATATCATGGGATTCATTTGAGAGATGTTTTGGATATCTTGATAAAATAACAACATTATACTAAGCTATATAAATTCCAATTCTAGATATAAGTGGCATGTTCATGGGGAACATGGTAACTTAGTCGATCCTAAAGAGGTGACATTTTATTTTCTTCGGAAGAACCAAAAAAATGTTACTGAGTTATAGAACATATTATAATTTTTAGGGTATTATCACATGATTTTGAAATAATTCTCGAATCCCGCATCTCCATTGAATTCTCTCACTCATAATGGGGTGAGTTTTTTTGGGACATAAAATTATATTCTTTATTTGATGTTTTGAAGATAAATCTGACATCATATACATTGTTGACTCTTCTAAAGGCTATACATGGGTTTATAAATTTCTATAATGATTTAGGTTTATGTTTGGTATGAATTATTATGTGTGGTGATCATTGTTTTTGGTTTTTTTATAATTATATTTGGACCAAGTCGGATAAATATCCCACTCAATATATTGGAAATGAAACTATGAAGTATTCCCATAAGATTTAATGAAACTACTTTTTTGGTGAATGGTTTACTATTTACTGTGATAATAGGAGTTTGATTTATATATTTTCTCTGAATGAGTTGAATCTTTGACAAAGGAATTTGGTTATACTTATCCAGCCATAAACATTTCTTATTCTTGAGATAAGTTAATAACAAAACATTAATTCTCCTCGAAGATCTTTTTATGTTTAGACCATTAGATAATTAGGTCATAAATTATACAAAACAACTTTAATATTAATAGTAGACACTTCTACTCACTATCAATTTTTATTATAAAAAAACTATTAAAAATGAAACATGTTTCGTTTCATGTTTTAAATATAATATCTTTTCCCTGATCCCATCCATGACTCTATTCTTATTTTTGTCCTGTAAGAAACAATTCAAAACTTGGGATGAGCATAAAAAGCTCAGTAAGGGATACATAATAAAAGAAATCTATTTTTCTTTCGAAAACATATAATAAATGAAATAATTTTCATAAATTAATACATTTATCCTTTAAGAAGTAACAAAAACACTTCACTGAATATAAGATCATTTCTCACCATTTTTTAACCAAAATATTTCTATAAATCCCATAGAAATAAGTATATAACATATAATGGTAAATTGGAACATAAACATACATAAATGGAATAACCATATGGTAAAATTCCACAAATATATCTAAATGGAATAGTCATACGGATGACATTGATACCCAGTGTATTAGAGGATATAATGTAACCACTCGCCCATGGATTATCAGAAAACCACCCGTCATTTGGTTAATAACATAACCACCCATCATTTGTTTATCACTTAACCACCCGTAAAATTTTCAAGTAACATTTAATAATCATAACACATAAAAAATGATAAAGTAAAAAATAACTTTTCCACACAGCAACCAAAATAGAAAATATGATCATATAGAACTTTTCAACCCGTTTCCAAAACCATTTAAAACATTTTATGATGAAAATTTTGAATCAATATATCCCATAACCAATTGAAATATTTTAAATAAATTATCATTTTAAAACATTCATGTCCATATAAAAACATTCATAAAAACCATTTTGAAATCATGGATATTAAATAGACGGTTTGAAATGAATAAATCATTAAAATATTAAAAATCATGTTATAGTTAAAGTGGAATTTTCCACTTTAGAAACAAATGAATAAAATTAATTTTGGATTAACATTAATTAAATCATAAAATATCATGAGAATGTAATAATTCATGATTTAATGAGTCAAAAAGTTTTATATATAGTTTATAGGTTAATAAAGGTTCACAATATCAAGATATGCCTCAATGAAAGGAGATTGAGATTAATTCCCTTAAAAAGACTATATCATTGGATTAAGGATAAATCATTAACATAATTATATTTGAAAAATACAAATACATTAATTATAGGTGGATATTATGTTTAGAACAATCAGATATCATTCATAAATATTCTTGGAAAAGAAACCAACAATATTGATATTTAACTCAATGAATAGAGATTGAGTTAATATTTACCATAAAAGTTTTTATAAATGACGTAAGAATTTATAAATGGGGTGACTATGTGTATCAATAGTATATATATTGAATGGGAAGTGGAAATTAAAACATATATAAAAAAATAATTATTCCACACATAATCATTTCATAATATAATCAACAAAGTTTGCGTAAAACCCTAGGAGTGGAAATTGAATTTAGAAATTCCCTTACAAAGATCTTTTTTTAAATAAAATAGATCAATTATGCGTATTCACTAAAAGTACACATAATGAAACTATAAATAAAATATAGTAAATCAAAATTTATTTCTCACTTAATCATAGCATGACATAATCTAGATGTATAAGATTAATCCACATTATTATAACTCGGTTAAGAAGTTACCTTACATAAATTTGGTAGCCTAACTACGTCACTTACAAATTTCGAATGTGAGTTGCTGAGAGAGAAAATAGTAACTCATCATTTGGACATAAAATGGATAGAAATAAGGATATATTATAATATAACCCAACAACGTACAATTGAAATGAAAGGAAATTACATTAAAGATGTATTTGACTAATAGAGGAGGTCGAATGGTTCAATTACATTGATTCTGAATTATCTTGCTCGTTTTTTATCTCCTTGAATAATAAAATTAAGTTAAATTTATCCATATTAAATATATGTTTGATGCTTATTATTCCTTTTTTATAACTTATTTATTTTTTATAACAATCATATAATTATTCAAGTACTTTTCAGTCATTTTGTTGATATTCGACACTTCTGCTGAAAAAATAAATTATTATAATTCCAAATTGTACATATGTTCAAAAGTTAATTGTCTCCAAAACAGTATAAATGATATAAATATAAGATATATCTAGTATATAAATATATTTAAAGTAGTACATAACATTAGGAGATAGGAAATGAAATGCACCATTTATGGAGACGGTAGGTCGTAGATACACATGAATGCTTCCTTCATTTTTTTTCAAATTAATGGAATAAAAAATAATTCATATATATGTATATAATAATTATAGTATAACATATATGTTATATATGTTACATAATATCATTAATTACATCATTTATACATTTTAGGTATGGCATGAATAAGTCATATCACTTTGAGGGGGAAATAGTTTGCAATTCATCAAATTAAATTATCGTATTTACACATTTTGGAAAGCATAAAGGTATGATGTAAATAAAAAATATAGAATCATAGTGACAATATAAATATAATATATATCATACATAAATATAATTCAATAATAATTTCTACCATGAGTGGTTTTAGGGAAAAAATTAAACAATCATCATTTCGTGAGGTAGAAGTCTTCCATCCAAAGAAACATTTTGTTCATATCCATTAGGTGGAGTTGTGTGTAACTGTAGGTTTAATAATTTTCATTAACCACCATATTCTATTTATTATACTGGTTTTTTTATGTAATCAAATAATAATAAGATAATAAGTAGTGGATAAGGAAAATAAAATAAAATAACTTGAGATAAGACGTTACCTCTAAATCGGGTAACTTCTTTTGATTTGAGCCAAAAGGCTTTCTTGAATTTCTTTCTGCCCAAGGTAAGGATTATAGGAGGAAGGAATGGATTTTCGGAGCTTATTTGAGCTTAATATGGGTGAGACAATGGGATTTAGAGGTGTTAGTAAGATGGTATAGGTGGTGGCCTTTTATAAGAGGGAGGAGGGGACCTTTATGAATGTTTTGAAATATTATTTATTTTCATTTTGAAATGGTTCCAAACTAAATTATATCAAGAGTAAGATCTTTTTGGGAATTAAAACATTCAAAAAAGTATTTTTTTTACATGTTTAGGTAAAGAAATAACCTTAAGTTTTAGCTTCATCCCTTAGTTAAAAACATTCACTATTACCATGCCTTCTTAAATTTTCATAATATGTTGAAATTTTATTTATAATAAAAAGCCAAGAGAATGATAAGTAGATCATCAATGAAATTTTTAAAATTATATAAGTCTGTTGGACAAATCCTTCAATTTTTGGACTATTATATCATTTAATAAAATATTATTGTTTAAAAAAACCCATTTATGTCAATTTTGACACATAAATGTAATTGATTGTTTTTAAATTCATAATTACTAAAGTTAAAATTCATAAATTTTAGAAAAAGGTAACTATTGACACAATTTTTACCTTCTTATTCCATTTATGGAATCCATTTTTGAAAATTCAAAACACATAATTTTCTGTAATTAATTTAAAATTAATTCCCTTTTTTCAAAACCAAAAATCATGTTTTTAATAGGTAAAAACAACAGAAAGATTGACTTGTGTTTGTATCCAGTTATAGTGTCAAATTACATCCAATGAACATCATTATATTAAATGGTAATAAAACCATTATACTTTAAAACCAATTAAAATAACAATCTAACTAAATAAATGAATTAATTGAAAAGGCAATTTTGATTTAAAATGCAGTATTTTCACTTTTCATTAAAAAAATAAAATTTATCAAAAAATTACATAAAATATAACCAATGTAAATTTTGGTGGGCCACATATATATAAGAATTATATTTTTTAAAATACAACATATTTAATTTAAATAATATAAATTTAAAATTGGTTCTCAATATAAAGGCGTTAATACATAATTTTTTGAAAAAATAATTCTTTTATTTGAAAAATTGAATTTATTTATATATCACATCAAGAAAACATATTATATGAATTTAAATAATTTCATTGAATATATAACTTATATTTTTCATTAAATTAAAATTTATAATGTTTTATATGATTTTATAAACACAATTATTCACTTCTTAAATGATTTTTTATATAAACACATCCTTTTTATTAGATTGGTTTTTATTTCCATTTTGAAAAATTTGTTAACAAATGAATCATTATTTAAAATTTTTTATACCATATTTGAAAATATTGTTGTTAATATTATTTATTTCCATTCAAACAGCTAATAATTAACTACTATTTTAAATAATAATAATAATATATTATTATTTTTAGTATATCATAATGTTGTGTGCAACATAATATTTCAGAAGAACTTGTTCTTTCATGTAGAGTATTCTATTAGAAAAATCATCCCCTTTAACTTAAAATTATCTTTTTATTCCGAAATACTAATTTAAAATAAAATTTATTATTCTATAAATACATGGTTCATTATATCATTACCTCCTTTTGGAAATTGTGTCCCCACAATTTTAAAACATGGCTCGGTAACATCATTAAAAATCTCACATTATAAATAGAGTCAATAAATCTATCACTTTAAAATTAATAAAGAGAAGTAAAAAGAACATATAAGATAGCACAAAATAATATTCCATGTTGGAAAACATGGATTTGCAAGAGAAACTAACCATACAGTTCTGATGGAGTGTGATAGAAAACATGATGAAGAGAAAGTTAACAATATGAAAACCATAAATATATGATGGGTGAAATATGCTTTGTTTTCCCTTTAGGAAAAGTAAATGGAAAACATTTTGATTTAACATACCTTTCATAATCTTGAGGAATTATATTACTACATAGAATAAGAACATAAGACAACATAGTAAATTGTAAATTATAGTTTCATTTTTTAACAAATTCCTACCACACACCCATCTTTTCTCTAAACAATGAGTATTCAAAATGACATGGTCACACCTGAATCACTATAATCAACACCAAGAGAATCAGATAACCCTCAAAATATAATCCATATACTTCCCCAATCTTTATAAATTAACCAAAACTTAAATGGTTACTATAAGATTAGATAATCCCCATAAAATGGTAATCCTTTATAAAAGTAAATACTACTCTTAATCTCCTAAAATTTAAAAAAGAATTCTTGAAGTAAAAAAAATACAATTCAATACACAGTTCTCCTCTAAATTCTTTAAAATAGTAATAATGATTATTGAAACCCAAAACATAAAAAAATTGTATCAAATAGTCTCCAATGATAAATCTTAACATTTATCCCCAAATAACATCGACTACTCTTAATATCTCATACTAAAAAGTAATTATCCTAATCACATATTCACTATGATAGGTTAATCATTTCCATAAAAAACTACAATTCTCTATAATTACAGAATAAAATCAGAGATTCTTCTAAAAAAATTCCACCATTAATCCTAAAAAAACAATAACATAGTATTCTATTTTCCTCAGGCTTATAGTGTTCCCAAAATAGGGAACATCTTCTAGAATAACATTTATCAATTATCACAAAATTATTTTCATATACTAAAGATATCCATGTGGTAAAACATAATTTCCAAAATAATCTTATTATTTATCAATAAAATCATTTAACTAAAATGAATAAGTAATAATAACTAGAGACTGCCTGTAGTCTAGTGGTTGATGATAATTCCCAGTGGAAATTTTGTTGTGTGTTCGATTCCTGCAGCTCCGTCCGATGCGATGGGTTGTTACATGGTCCATGTGTTGTCATTTTTCAAAAACAGTATAGTTATAATAACACTAACCAAATGAGATAAAATCCTCAAAAATAACCAGAACATATTTTAAACTTAATGGGTATTTCATACCTCACATTTTTCATCCTAAAAATTAATAAACCATAATTTCCTCAAATGTGAATGTATCTAAAAATATAGTTAATAACATTGATATAACATAATCCTAAAAAGGGTTTTAAATGCCATTGAATGTATAATATACCCTAAAATTATAAACCCATGATCATATCTCTAACCATTAATAAAATATCCTAACCTCTAATGTTTTCTAAACCTTTCCTCAGATAACAACTACAAGGCTCTGGCCACAAACATTACTTAATCTTGATATAAGTCAACAATTTGACTTTAATTCACATTGAGGATCATTTAGGGTTTAAAAAATTAGATAATTAGTTTATAACTTATATGTAACTACTTGATTATTATAATTAGACACTTCTAATCACTATCCAAATTTATATAAAACAAAAAAATTTAAAAATAAGTATGTTTTGTTTCGTGTTTAAAACAGCATGAATTTTCTTTAATCCCATCCATGACTCTGTTATTATTTATGTCCTATGAAAAATATTTCAAAACATTAGAGGAGCATAAGATGCTTGGTAAAGTATACATGATTAATTAAAACTATTAGTCTTGTGAAAATATTTAAACCATTAAATCTATATCATAATGTAATACTTTTCACCATTTTGAAGTATAAAAAACACTTCACTGGATATAATCTCATTGCTCACCCTTTTTGTTACAAAAAGATTACTATAAATCTCATATAAAGAAACATATAACATATAAAGGTAACATGGTACATAAACATATATAAATTTAATAACCACATGTTCCACATCCACACATATCACTAAATGGTTTAGCCATACGTCCCACTTCTATTCCCAATGCATTGGAGGTTATAATGTAACCACTCATCCTTGGTTTATCAAGGAACCACCCATCATTTGATATATCACGTAACCTCCCTTAATTGGTTTATCACGTAACCACATGTCAAATTTCCATGTACCATATAATAATAATAACACATAAAACAATTGTATAGTAAAAAATAACATTTCCACACTACAACCAAAAGAGATCATTTGATGATATAGAAATATTCAACTTATTTCAAAAAACATTTAAAATATTTAATAAAGAGAATTTTGAATCAAAGTTTTCCCATGCCACATTGAAACTTATTTAAATATATTATCATTTAAAAAAATTATTGTTCATGTAAATAAATAATTAAAACCCAATTTGAAAATAGGGATATGAAATAGAAGGTTCTTAATGAGTAAATATTTGAATCATAAAAAATGATGTTTTAGTTAAAGAGACCATTTCCACTTGAGAAACACTTAAATAAAAATAATTGTGGATTAAATTTAATAAAAACATTATATGTAATTATAATATACTAATTCATGATATAATTAGTCAAATGAATGTATATAAAATTTAAAGGATAATAAAGGTTCCCAATATCAAGATATTCCTCAATTAAAAGAGATTGAGATGAAGTCCCTTACAAATATTGTATCAATAGATTAAGGATAAATCAATTAAATAATTATGGGTGAAAAATATAAATACACTCAATATATGTGGATATTCTTTGTATAACAATCAAAGGTCAATCACACATATTCATGGAAAAACAAAACCAATGAAATTGCTATATAACTCAATGAATGGAGAGTGAGTTAAGATTTTCATTACAAAGATTCTATAAATGATGTAAGAATATATAATTGGGGTGATTATGTGTATAAATAGTGTATCCACACAAAGGGAAGTGTTAATTACAACATAAGTAAATAAATATTTATTCCTCAGATAATACTTGCATAATATAGTCAACGAAGTTTGTGTAAAACCCAATGAGTGGAAATTGAGTTTAGAAATTCCCTTACAAAGATCATTTCATAAATAAAATAGACTAATTATATGTATTAAATATATGTACACATAAATAAATTATAAATACAAGATCTTCAACATCTCCCATTAAGATCTTCCCCTTTTGTTTACTTACCCAAAAACTTTCTTCATATCATGGGGAAAAGAAAACATATAAAGGGTGAGCTCAAATTCTCAGTAATGGTAATCATAGAGAACATAAAACAATATATAAACATTTGAATGCAAAAACATGAACATAAAATTTAAATGTCAAAATCATGAGCAAAGACTTAAATCTTGGAAGTACACAAGGCATAGATCATAATGGAACATTAGTCATGATAAACTATCATGGTAATAAAACATGTAATTGTGGCATCTATTAAGAACATGTTATGATTTCCATAGTTGCCAAGGCATTGCTGCAAAGATCATATTAGTGGACAATGTCACATTTTGAATTGAGTTTACTCCACGTTCTAGTCCTGTAACACTAAACCAGATTAACTTACCATTCCAGCCATGTCTATCTAATGAGATATAAATCTTTACCCAATGAATTGGAGGGAGATATAGGTCCCACCCATCTCAGGATGAAATCATTCATACGTGTGCCACAAAATAAAAATAAAACATTCTTCATAACCCAAAGAATATAATGGGTTTCATAGACATCATCCCATCATCACATAATTCATATAAAACAAATGGATATTTCATCATAAGAAAATTGAAACCATGTAAATCATAGAGACATTATACTTGAAACAAACACATATGAAATAATTTCATCTTAGATGGAAAATGGTTTTGATAAAACACTGGAAATGAATTCTTGAGGAAAATATCCTTTCTTCTTCAAAATCATTTTATTTTCACAAAATTCTGTGAAATTTCTAAAAGAAAGGTATTTTGTTGAAAATAGTCATAAAATCTTGTAGAGTAAGCTTCATGAAAATGAGGCGTTATGAAACCGTAAAAATCCCATCACGTCGTATAAGTGAAAAATAACATTCTTCTCGTACTTTTATCGGAAAAGTCAAAAAGTACCTCCTGTGGTAAAAAGAAATAAATAATCATTACATACCATGAATTAAAATTCAAAAAAGGGTAAAAATGACTTTAAACATACATGAAACCATTTTTAGGAAACATAGACTTGGATGATAATAATAACCCCAGTAAATACTTACGAATAAATAATCTCGGATTAGAATGAGATTGGAATAGTTATCCCTTACCTCATGTCTGATATGCTTCGTATGTATCTGAACCTTTTGTATAATGATTTAAATATTGTCATTGAATTATGAAAAAATCATATTCATTATTATTATATCATATATGGTTAGCATAGGTATTTATTGTCAATTCCACGTTAAAGTAGTGTTTTGGGTAAAGTTGTTTCATTTATCGTACGTGTTTGTACTCGTTGTTCTGGATATTATTATTACTTATATCATTATTTACTTACATCCATAATGTAATACATGATTTATATATCATATATATTCAGTATATATATATAATAGATAGAAAAATGAAATGAAACACGACGTTCATGGAGACGGTAGGTCGTACGTACGTATGAACGCTGTTTTCCTTTGTTTATTGACTTGAATGGATGTAATTAGATGAAATATATATATATATATACATTAGCTTAATTATGTCATATATTTCATTATTATTCATTATATATACTTAAAAATCATTCTTGAATGGTTAACATGGAGAATGAATCTCATCGCACCATGGAGACGGTAGTCCGTACGTACGCACGAGCGATGATGTCATTCCCATGATCGTGGAACTGTATTAAAGTGTATGTATAATATTTCAGAATCAACATAACTTTACAATAATAATATATGGTTATTTATTTACACCATTATACCCATCTAAGTAAGGTGGTGGTCGAAAACATATTACACCACGGCGTGGAGATGGTATTACGTACGTACGCACGCGCAGTGATTTTGTTTTCCATAGGATGGATAGAAGGTGAAATAGGGTTGTTTCATATTTATAATGACATGTCAGAATATAATTAATACTTATGTTATTACTTCATAATGAGACAACTAAATAAGAAGAAGTAGAAGAAGAAAAAAACTTGAAAGAATCGGAAGAAGATATTACCTCTTCTTCGACACACCTCCTTTAAGCTTCTTCTTAAGGAAGTAGAGTTGGTCTTTTGAGAAGACCATAAATCCCCAATGTTTCTAGGGAAGTGGAGAAGATAAATTTTTAGGTGTTGGATGATCTTCAAGGCTCAAAAGGGTGTTCATAGAAGATGGAAGGGGTGCCCTTTTTATAAGGGAGGAGAGGGGCACCTTTGGAAAAACATAAAATATTATTTTATAATAAAGTCATATTCGTTTTATTATAGATCCAAATTGATTTATTTCGAATCTAAAGTGGGGATGGGTAGAAAGACTCTCATACAATATATTTTAGACATTTTTAGGATACAATTTTAACCTTATCATTTATATTTAACTCTAAATTAAATAATTTAACTTTTACCGTGTCTTCTTGTTTTCATACAATATATGGTTAATAAACATACTATAACAATCCAAACAAACCCCAAGTAGTTTGTGATTAATATATATATCTTTATATAATTCATTTGGATGAATCTTATATTTTTAGGAATAAAATAACAATTAATAATATAATATTTGTTTTAAAAACTATTTTATTTCAATTTTGACACTATTTGGTAATTGATTTTTGTGGAAATCATAAAAGCATGATTAGTTAGAAAAAATTTTATTAAATAAATACTAACATGTCATATTAACCTATAAAATTTGTTTAATTCATAAAAAGTCTCAAATTACATTTATTTGGGTATTTATAATATCATTTATTTTATTATTTTATTATTTAGGTAATTACTACATCACCACTGTGTCATAAATAACTTGAATTATCTAATGTCTAAAAATTATAAATAAAATACCATTAGGTATGTAATCTTTTTATCTTTATAATGAATATTTATAGTCGAATTTATATTATGCATAACCCTATATTAAAAATAAATTAGTTAATAAACATTGATTTTAACTATTTTAACCCTTCTTCAAATAAATTAATAATAAATGTCATAATCTAATCCAAGTGGACCTAGATGGTCATATTTTATTCCTAAGGTTGTTTTTGGTCGAATTAAAATTATCCAATAGAATTAGGACATGTGTTAGGGTAATAATAATAATATCATTTTACCCTTAATTACCCTATTTACTTTTAACTGTGGTAAATAAAAGTAAAAAGTTACTATTCACCAAAAATTATTTTCATCTCATTAAACCACATTTTAATCCTTGATATTAACCTTTTATTTTGTATTTTTGAAATTTCACTCATAGAAGCGGTAAAATTAAGATTTATGTGAATTTTCAAATTCTCCTAGGAGGTGGGTAAAAGACGGTAAAAAGTTCAATAAAAATTTTATATATCTAAAATTATTATAAAATGATTCCAATTAATTAAATTTAAATTATATAGGTATTATGTATCAATTTTTACCTAAAACAAATTTAAATAAAATAAATAATTATTTAAATAAAAAGTCGGTTTTTAAATAGTATCCCAGTGTTTTCACTATTCATAAAAAATTGAATGTTTTCAGAAAAATACCAAAAATTCACCCTAGGCTAATTTCGATATTCTGAATCCAAAAATGAAGTTCATTTTGAAAGATAAAATTTATAAAATTTTAAAAAGTGGGTATTAATATTCATAACGGCTAGTTTATATAGTATTTTAATAATATATCGTTGTTTAGTGAAACTCGATATTAAGTACAACACACGCTATCGTGGAAGGTCACGATTGCGTGTAAAGAATTCCAAGTCCGGGATCCATGTGGCGCAAGATCCTTTTATTGTAGCGTACAACACAAGACTTCAATAAAATTAAAAAGAATATTTTTCATAAAATCTCAGGTTGTTACAGTTATTATCCAATCCGAATCTAGTGAGAGTGAAGTCTCAGAAAATGAGGTAGCTAATGTTGCTTGAAGGATGAACAAGATAGCTGGACAGAGAAATTTCCAATCCAAGTATAATAAGAAGGAATGGAAAGATAATAATGATTCAGAGGTCACATACTATGAGTGCAAGAGAGCTATACACATAAGACCTGATTACTCTATGCTCAAAAGAAAAGAGGGAAAAAAGGAATTCTAAAAAAACAGAAAGAATTATTACAAGTCCACAGCAAAGAATGTGTTGAAATCCAATGACACATGGAGTGATAGTGGTGGTGACTCTTCATATGAATCTTCAGATTATGAATCTTCTGGATAGAAGAATCTTGGTCTTTTAGCTAAGCTACCTATTGATAATCATTGCTTTATGTCTAAGGTACACAATGTTGAATCATTGGCCAATGTCTATTTGAATTCTAATGATAGTAAACATTATAACTCTTCGGATGAATAATATTCTTCTGATGGAGAAAATTATTTACCTACCTATGAAGAAGTTTCTAGGTTTGCTGATCTTCTTGATATTGAGAACTCAAAACTCATGGAGAAACTCGATAAGTCGAACTCTAGGAATATAATTTTTACTAAGAAAATGTCATATCTTTCTAAATATCTTTATAAGAAAAATGATTCTTTTGAAAGTATTTCAAAAAATATTGAGGAAGTATGTTCTGTGAAGAATAAACTTTCAAAAGATCTAGAAAAAATAAATTCTAGGAAAGATGTTATTGAGCCTAGCTCTAGTTCAAATGTTTTTAAAGATAAGAACTTATTTATATAACTCAAATCCAAAATATTTTCTTTGATGAAATTTTTGTCAAAATTTACCTCAGGTAAGGAAAATTTTGATAAAATGTATTAACAAATTTGACCTCGAAGGAATAATTTTTGTTTTGGTTACACATGTTCTAAACCGATTTTTATTAACAATTACTTTGTTCCTCAAAGTGCCCCATTTTGCACAAAGTGTCAATGTGGTGGTCACTGGGCAAAGAATTATTCTCTAAACAAAACCCAATCTCTATAATTTTATAAGTCTTATTTTTCTAAGAAGATGTGGGTACCCAAAATTTTACTTTCTGAGATTTCCAGATCCAAGCAAGTCTAGATTCTAAAAACCTAACTTTTTCTTATTTTTACAAAAATAAGGAATGTACCAACAGTAATAAATGGTATATGGATAGTGGATGTTCCCTTCAAATGACTGGTAAAAAATGCTATTTCGAAAAGATTATCAAGACGAATGGAGGAAAAGTAACATTAAGAGATAATGCTCAGGGAGAAATTATTGGTATAGGTAACATCGTTCTTCTTGAAAAAACTTTGATTTGAAATGTTTTATTTGTTAAGGGTCTTAAGCACAATCTCATCAGCATAATCCAATTATGTGATGAAGGCTTCCATGTGAATTTTAGGAATGATAATTTTGTAGTACACAATTACATGTAAGAGTTTATTCTTTCTGCCCATATGGCAGATAATGTTTACATACTAAACATAGAAGACCTTAGGATCTAAGACATACCTTGCCTTAGTGCAATGGAAGATCATTCTTGGTTGTGGCATAGAATATTAGGACATTGTAACCTTAGAAACTTATGTAAACATTCTAAGAAAAGTTTAGTTAAGGATCTACCAGATAATAGATTAGATTCTTCAAAATTCTATGAACCTTTTCAATACAGCCAGCAAAATAAATCATTTTTTAAATCAATCAGTGAAGTCTCAACAACTGATGCACTACAGTTGGTGCACATGGATCTTTTTGGTCCAACACAAACTGGAAGCATTGGCGGAAAGAACTATGTATTTTTTTTGTTGATTACACTAGATTTACACGGGTCTATTTTCTAGCAAAGAAATCTGAGGCTTTTTTTATTTCAAAAGTCATAAAGCCCAAGTTAAAAATGAGAAAACCCTTCCATTGAAAATTATTCATAATTATCATGGAAGAGAATTTCAAAATTCTGATTTTGAAACTTTTTTTAATAAAAAAGGAATTACTCACAACTTCTCATCAGCCAAAACACCTCAACAAAATGGAGTTTTTGAAAGAAGAAATATAATTATTCAAGAGATAAATAGAACCATGTTGAGTGAGTGTTCTGTAGCCAAACATTTTTGGGCTGAAGCTGTATGTACACCTTTTTATACTATAAATCGAGTTTTTATTATACCTTTTCTTAATAGAACTCTTTATGAGTTATGGAATGGTATAAAACCTAGGCTTTCCTACATTAAGGTTTTTGGATGCAAGGTATTTATTCTGAATACTAAAGATAACTTACACAAGTTCGCACCAAAATCTGATGAAGGAATTTTCATAGGCTACTCCACAACTTCTAAGGATTATAGAGTTTATAAAAAAACACTTGTACTATTTAATATACTGTACATGTCAAATTTCATGAAACCGGTACTTTTGTTTTTAAACAACCCCAATCTACATCTTCAGATGTGTTTTCAAAAATTGATTATCAACCTTTCATAGGAAATCCTTCTAATAAGGAAAATGATCAAGAATATGATTCTGAAACATTTACCCTAGAGGATTTCCTACCCTATGTTGATGAAAAAGTTTTACAGAATCCAAACCAGTTGTTTCATAAGAATCATCCCAGTAATAGTATCATTGGGGATGTAAATCAACCTGTATGGACTAGAAGTTCCTTATGAAATGAAGTAGAGAATCTATCATTCCGTTCCCAATTGGAACCAAAAATCACTGATGTAACACCCCGAGATTTTATGAGATATATTATTTTTATTTTCATTGATGTCTTCTATTATACACTACACCAAGATTAGCTTGTACTATACGCAACACCGTATTACCTTGCATTATACACAACACTATTCTTGGATCATGTTATACACAATTTCAATTTTGTTTTGTGGAAATTATTCTCCAGAACATTAATTATAGATTTTGATAAATGTATAAATGAAAAAAAAATGTTTTGATTATGTTATACGCAACATTAAACCGAGATTTCACTACACGTAGCCCTGACATGGCTTGCACTACATGCAATCAAGACCTTCTTCGATAGCGTGTGTAGTACGCAATACCGAGTTTCACTACATGAGATATTATAATAATATTATTATTAACCAGTCGTTATTAATAGTAATACACACTTTTTGAAATTTTATAAATTTTATCATTCAAAATGGAATTCATTTGTGGATTCAGAATATCGAAATTATCCTAGGGTGAATTTTTGGTATTTTTCTGAAAACATTCAATTTTTGATGAATAGTGCAAACACTGGGTTACTATTTAAAAACCGACTTTTTATTTAAATAATTATTGATTTTATTTAAATTTATTTTTGGTCAAAATTGATACATAATATCTATATATGTTCAATGTAATTTTTTGGAGTCATTTTATAAAAATTTTAGATATATAAAAATTTTATTGTACCTTTCACCGTCTTTTTCCCACCTCTTAGGAGAATTTGAAATTCACATAAAACTAATTTTTACCGCTTATCTGAGTGGAATTTCAAAAATCAGGGAGTCACAGTTAATATCAAGGACTAAAATGTGGTTCAATGAGATGAAAATAATTTTTGGAGAATAGTAACTTTTTAATTTTATTTACCACGGTTAAAATTAAATTGGGTAATTAAGGGTAAAAATGATATTATTATTACCCTAACACAAGTCCTAAATCTATTGGAAAAGTGTAATTCGACCAAAAAAACCTTAGGAATAACATATTACCATTTAGGTCCACTTGGATTAGATTAAGACATTTACAATGAATTTATTTAAAGAAGGGTTAAAATAGTTAAAATCAATGTTTAATAATGAAATAATTTTTAATATAGGGTTATACATAAGATAAATTCGAATATAAATATTAATTAGAAATCTATAAAGATTTACTACATAATGGTATTTTGTTTAAAAAATTTAGACCTTAAATAATTTAATTTATTTATGACACAATGATGATGCAATAATTATCCTATTAATGAAATATTAACATAATTGAAGTTATAAATGAAAAAATAAATGTATTCTGAAACATTTTATGAATTTCTATAATTTTCTAGGTTAATAAGACATGTTATTATTGATTTATTTAACATTTTTTCAACTAATAATGTTGTTATGATTTTCACAAAAATCAATTACCAAATAGTGTTAAAATTGACATAAAATAGTTTTTAAAACAAATATTATATTATTAATTATTAATACATTCCTAAAAATCTAAGGTTCATCCAAGATACATAGATCATGATATTTTTTTCATTAATGGACCACTTTTGGGTCGCTTCGATGTATATGGTATGTTTATTAACAATATAATATAAAATTACAATGTGACGTGGTAAATGTCAATCGAATTAACTAAGATTTAAAAATAAAAGATATGGTTAATATAATGACCCAAACCTGTATAAAGTCTATTGGTTGAGATGATTCCTACCCATATCCACTTTATCTTCTAAATAAATCATTTTAGAGCTATTATAAACTGAATATAACTTTATTATAAAATAATATTTTGAGTTTTTCCAAAGGTTCCCCTCTACTCTTTTATAAAAAGGGCACCCCTTCCCTCTTCACTTCACACCCTTTTGAGCCTTGAAGATCAGCCAAACCCTTCCCATTTATCTTCTCCACTTCCCTAGAAACATTCTGGAGGTTCTGGTCTTCTCAAAATACCATCTCTAGTTTTTTAAGGGGAAGCATAAAGGAGGTGCGTCAAAGAAGAGGTAATCTCTTCTTCCGATTTTCTCAAGTTTCTTTCTTATTATACTTAATCTTCTTTAATTGTCTCATTATAAAGTAATAACATAAGTATTACTGATATAATGATATGATATTATAAATATTAAACAAAACTATTTCACCTTCTATCCATCATATGGAAAACAAAATCACCGCGCATGCGTACGTACAGAATACTGTCTTTATGCTGTCTCCATGTCGTGGTGTAATCTGTTTTCGACCACCAACTTACATGGATGGGTATAATGGTGTAAATAAATAACTATATATGATTATTTTAAAGGTATATTTATTCTGAAATATTATACATACACTTCAATACAATTCCACGATCATGGAAATGATATCATCGCTTGTACGAATGTATGGACTACCGTCTCCCCAACACGATGAGATTCATTCTCCATGCTAACCATTCATGAATGATTATAAAGTATATATAATGAATAATAATGAAATATATGAAATAATAATGATACTAGATTTATGTATATATATATTTATGTCATCTACTTAATTCCATTCAATTCAATAAGGAAACGAAAACAGCGTTCATGCGTACGTACGACCTACCATCTCTATGAACAGTGTATTTCATTCCATTTATCGATCTATCATATATATTTATATGATGAATATATATTATATATAAATCATGTTTTAAATTCTGTAATTATGTAAATTGGGATATAAGTAATAATATCAAGAACAAAAAGTTGAAACTCGTACGATAAATGAAAAGATTTTACCCAAAACGGTGCTTTAATATGGAATTTACAAAAGAACGGGTAATATAAAGTCATAATTGAATCATATATGATATCATAATAATGAATATGATTCTGTAATAATTAAATGACATTATTTAAATCATTATACAAGAGTTTTGGAAACATACGAAGTCTATCAGACGTAAGGTAAGGGATAACTGTACCAATATCGTTCTTATCTACGATTGTTATTCGTAAGTATTTATTGGGGTTATTGTTATCATCCATGCCCATGTTTTCAAAAAAAATCATGTATTTTTTAATTCCTTTTTACCCATTTTTGAAACTTACCTCATGTTATGAAAGGAATCTTACTTTTGTTTACCACAGAAGGATGTTTTTGACTTTTCCGACAAAACTATAAGAAGAATTTTATTTTTAACTTATACATCATAAATAGATTTTTATGGTTTCATAAAGCCTTAGTTTCATGAAGATTCCTGCACAAGGTTTCATGATTATTTTTAACAAAATCCTTTTCTTTTAAAATTGCATGAAATTTTTTGAATGGAAAATGATTTTGAAGAAGAAAGGATGTTTTCCTCAATAATTCATTTCACGTGTTTTATCAAAACCATTTCATCCATCTAAGATGACATTATTTTCATATGTGAATGTTTCAAGTATAATATCTCTATGATTTACATGGTTTAACTTTTCTTATGATTAAATATCCATTTTTTATGGATTATATGATGATGGGATGATGTCTATAAAACCCATTTTATTCTTTGGGTTATGATGAATGTTGTAAGTTTATTTTGTGGAACAAGTAAGAATGATTTCATTATGAGATGGGTGGGACCTATACCTCCATCCAATGAATTGGATAAATATTTATATCTCATGAGATAGCCATGGCTGGAATGATAAGTTAATCTGGTTCAGTGTTACAAGACTGAAACGAGGAGTGAACTTGATTCAGAAAGGGACTTTGTCCACTAATATGGTCTTGGCAGCAATGCCTTGGCTACTACAGAAATAATTTCATGTACATAATGTTTTTCCACAATTACAAGTTTTATTTCCAAGCTATTTTTTCATGATTGATGTTCCATTATGATCTATGCCTTACGTACTGCCATGTTTTATGTCATTGCTCAAGATTTTGATGTTTAAACATTATGTTCATGTTTTTATGTTAAAATGTATATAATTTGTTTTATTTTCTCCATTCTTACCCTTACTGAGAATTTGAGCTCACCCTTTATATGTTTTATTTTCCCCATGATATAAAGAAAGGTTTTAGGTAAGAAAACAAAAGGGAAAGATCTTTATGGGAGATGTTGAAGATCTTTCACCACGATTAGAAGATTATGTTCCGAGTTTCCAAAGACACTAAACTATTATGGTCCTTGTGTGTCTATTTTTGTTATGTATTATGTATTCCGAAATAATTATTTAATGTCCATATACATCAAGCTTTGGGTCTCTATAGAAGGTATCATAGGAAAGGTTTAGTCAACCTTTAGAAACTAGGATGCGAAATATTTAGTGAGATCTCTAGAGATATTTCAAAGGTCTATCTAGGAATGTCCCGATGGTTAAGTATAAGTATAGGTTATAGTCCCAGAATTACAGTAATGATATTAGAATTAAACTTAAGATGTTAGATATTGTAGTTACTCCCCCTTTAATATGTTGTTTTCCCTAGTATTATTTCTTCCTTTTACACTATTCTTTTTGGATTTTAGACGATGGCTGGAACCCAAAGGAACCGTGTTGATCAATGTAACGGGAAATGAAATGATTTTCCTCAGTAAAAAACCAATGTTTCGGGAGATGGAGTGAAAAATCTTATTATTATACTTACACAAGCTATGAATCATTCTGGACTTCCGAATGAGCACAGAAGGGAACAATATTCTATTGAGTCCTTCATGAGGCAATGTCCACCTTCTTTCAATGGGTCTTCTGATCCACTTGTTGCTGAACAATGGATCAGTACCATTGAAATGATATTTTCCATACTTCGTTGTTCGGAACATGATAAAGTCATTCTATCTGTTTACCATTTAGTAGGTGAAGAAGACCAGTGGTGGACTCTAATTAAGAATACAAGGCCCCAAGATGAAATTGAATCCATGGAATGGGATGATTTTAAGAACTTGTTTCTCAGTACGTACTTCCCTAATATTCTTCAAACAAAGATGGAAAAGGAGTTCCTTGAGATTAATCAAAAGGATGATGAATCTGTTGGTATATATGAAGAAAATTTTACAAGGAATGCAAGGTATGCATCTGGCATTATCATCCAACCTGAAAGTAAAGTTGATCGATTCTTCAGTGGCTTAAAGTGAAGTCTTCGAAGGGAATTAGCTATAATATACTTTAGTAGCTTTGATTAAATTGTGCATTGTGCTATCAAGGTAGAACTGGAAGTTGGTGTAACATATCCATCTCATGGTTTTGACAAGAAAAGAAAGATGGAGTTCAAGGATAAATCTCATAATAATGGTGAAAAAAAGATGACAGTTTCTTTATGATCAATGTGTGCAAAGAATCATGGTGGAGATTATCTTAAAGGGACTAGAAAATGTTTTTTTAAGTGTGGAAAATAAGTACATCGAGTAGCTGCGTGTCGAAGTAATCGAAAAAAGAATTTCTAATGGTGTTAATAAAGAAAAGACTGCAGAGAACTCACCACCAACACTTCAATGCTTAAAGTTCTAGGAAATATGGCATTATGCTAATCAATGCCCTAATCCAAGGGTTAATGATGACCGACATGAGAAACCACTCAATGAAAAGGACAAAGGGAAGTCACATGTGATCACTATTGGTGATGTTGAATATGGAAATGATGTGGTGGAATGATTAAGTGTTTATGTAATGGGATTCCAAAATAATGTTGTATATAGTGTCGTGGAATATAGGAATATTTATGTATTGGTCAATTGTGGTTTTCAATAATTTTATGGTACAGATAACCATGGAAAGTGATTGAGATATTTTTGGAAAGAAGATGATATGCGCATAATGAAAGGATAAGGAGAAAATGAAATGTTTGACAGTATTCATGAGCTCTTGACTGATATATGGAAAACGTTATAGCATGGTTTGAGTATATAGATTTTTTGGATTTTGGTATGTTGGAGGAGTTAACTTTTGATAGCATTTTATGTTTTCACTAAGATTCAATGGGTATTCATTTTTCAATAGAATACAATATTAAGGTATTCACACGTTTTTAATGTGATCAACAAGATATATCTTTTGATATATGATGGATAAATGATGGTATTCACGTGCTTATTATATGAAATTTTTTGTAATCGTTCTCTTCATACTTTGAGTTTGGAAAGAAGTATATTAGATAAGACTAAATATTGGAATGGATTATGTTGAACATAAGTTAGTATTGTTTAAGGATAGAAATTTTTTCGATATTATTTTTGGAATGTTATAATAGTACAGTTTTAGAAAAAGGACAACCTGTAGGACGAGTGACAACCCGTCGCATTGGACAAGGCTGTGGGAATCGAACCCACAACAGAAGTGCGACATGCCTTTATCGCCTACCACTAGCCTACAGAAAGTCCCTGGTAAGTAGAAACTAGTTTTATTTTATTAAGCATGATAATAGATGAAGTATAAGTCCATTTGGAACCATATCAGATTAATCTCACCATAGATGGACTTATGTATATAACTTTTGCTAACCCTATGTTTGAGACAGATGGAATGACATATCATTCTATCACATGATATGCTAACACTTCACAGAAGAAAAATTCAACTTCATTTCTTTAAGAGATCAAGTGAAAATTATTCGAGGCACGAGCAACGCTGAGATTGTACCAAAATCATGTAAGTATTTCTTTTAATTCAAAAATTATTTAACTTTAGGGAAATGATCTTAAAAACCAAAATTGTTGCCCTAGTGCTCTCATATCTGATGAATCAGATGGTACATTAGATCATCACAATTTAATGGCTTTGTGACTGTTGGATTTTTCATAGCCATGTTCTCTACCACTCTCCATCAGAACATGACGATTAGATTTCTCATCCATATCCATATTTTCACCAATGATCTCTTATGTGGGAACCCAAGTGAAGAGTTACTTTGGGTATCTGTTTTGTTCCTAATGTTCAGTTTTTAAAAGTATGTTTTAGTATTATTTTTTTACGATGTGGGTTACTATGAACGAAACTTTCAAGTAATAAACCATTTATAACCCCGACGAATTTCGAGGGAGAAATTCATTTTAAGGGGGTAAAATATAACACCCCGAGATTTTATGAGATATATTATTTTTAATTTCTTTGAGATCATCTATTATACACTACACCAAGATTATATTGTACTATACACAACACAGTATTAGCTTGAATTATACACAACACTATTCTTGGCTCGGGTTGTACACAATTTCAAGTTCTTTTTTTTGGAAATTATTCTACAAAACATTAAGTATAGATTATGATTAATGTATAAATGAATAAAAGGCATTGATTAGGTTATATGATACACTAAACAGAGCTTTCACTACACGCATCCATGACTTGGCTTGCATTACATGCAATCAAGACCTTCTTCGATAGCATCTGTAGTATGCAATACCGAGTTTCACTAAACGACATATTATTATAATATTATTATGAACTAGTCGTTATGAATAGTAATTCACACTTTTTGAAATTTTATGAATTTCATCGTTCAAAATGGACTTCATTTTTGGATTCAAAATATAGAAATTATCCTAGGGTGAATTTCTGGTATTTTTATGAAAACATTCAATTTTTGATAAATAGTGAAAACACTGGGTTACAATTTAAAAACATAATTTTTATTTAAATAATTATTTATTTTATTTAATTTTATTTTAGGTAAAAATTGATACATAATTTCTATATAAGTTCAATGTAATTCATTGGAGTCATTTTATAATAATTTTAAATATATAAAAATTTTATTGCACTTTTCACCGTCTTTTCCCCACATCCTAGAAGAATTCGGAAATTCACATAAAACATAATTTTACCACTTTTGTGTCTGGAATTTCAAAAATCCGAGATATAAGGTTAATATCAAGGACTAAAATGTGGTTCAATGAGATGAAAATAATTTTTGGTGAATAGTAACTTTTTTCTTTTATTTACCACAGTTAAAAGTAAATAGGGTAATTAAGGGTAAAAATGATATTATTATTATCCTAAAACTTGTCCTAAGTCTATTGGATAAGTGTAATTCGACCAAAAACAACCTTACGAAAAAAAATATGACCATTTAGTGCCACTTGGATTAGATTAGGACATTTACTATTAATTTATTTAAAGAACGGTTAAACTAGTTAAAATCAATGTTTAATAACTAAATAATTTTTAATATAGGGTTATACATAAGATAAATTCAACTATAAATTTTAATTAGATAGCTAATAATAATTCCTACATAATGGTATTTTATTTATAATTTTTAGACATTAAATAATGAAATTTATTTATGACACAATGATGATGAAGTAATTATCTTATTAATGAAATATTAACATAATTGATGTTATAAATACCCAAATAAATGTAATTTTAGACTTTTTATAAATTACAATAATTGTATAGGTCAATATGACATGTTATTAATGATTTAATTAACTTTTTTAGAACTAATCATGCTGATATGATTTTCACAAAAATCAGTTACCAAATAGTGTCAAAATTGACATAAAATAGTTTTTAAAACAAATATTATATTATTAATTGTTATTATATTCATAAAAATCTGATGTTCTTCCAAGATACTAATATCATGATAGGTGTATCATTAATGGACCACTTGGGGGTCTCTTGTATGTATATGGTATGTTTATTAACTATATTATATAAAAATACAAAGTGACATGGTAAATGTCAATCTAATTAACTAAGAGTTAAAACTAAATGATAAGGTTAATATAATGACCCAAACCTATCTAAAATCTATTGTTTGAGAGGATTTCGACCCATACCCACATTATCTTTGAAATAAATAATTTAATAGCTATTATAAACCGAATATTACTTTTTATAAAATAATATTTTGAGTTTTTCCAAAGGTGCCCCTCTCCTCCCTTATAAAAAGGGCACCCCTTCCCTCTTCTCTTCACACCCTTTTGAGCCTTGAAGCTTGGACAAACCCTGACCATTTATCTTCTCCACTTCCCTAGAAACATTCTGGAGGTTATGTTCTTCTCAAATGACCAGCTCTACTTCCTTAATAGGAAACTTAAAGGAGGTGCGTCGAAGAAGAGGAAATCTCTTCTTCTGATTTTCCCAAGTTTCTTTCTTCTTCTACATCATCTTCTTTAGTTGTATAATTTTAAATTAATAACATCTGTATCAATTATATACTAATATGTTATTAAAAATATTAAATAACCCTATTTCACCTTCTATCCATCCTATGGAAAACGAAATCACCGCGCGTGCATACGTACGGAATACCGTCTCCATGCCATGGTGTAATCTGTTTTCGACCACCACCTTACTTAGATGGGTATAATGGTGTAAATAAATAACTATATATGATTATTTTAAAGTTATACTTATTCTGAAATATTATACATACACTTAAATATAATGCCATGATCATGGGAATGATATCATCACTCGTGCGTACGTACAGACTACCATCTCCACGACGCGATGAGATTCATTCTCCATATTAACCATTCATGAATGATTATAAAGTATAAATAATTAATAATAATGAAATATATGAAATAATAATGACACTGGATATATATATATACATATATATATATGTATGTATGTATTTCATCTACTTAATTCCATTCAATTCAATAAGGAACCGAAAACAATGTTCATGCGTACGTACGACCTACCGTCTCCATGAACGGTGTATTTCATTCCATTTATTGATCTATCATATATATTTATATTATGAATTTATATTATATATAAATCATGTTTTACATTATATAATTATGTAAATCAGTATATAAGTAATAATATTAAGAACAAAAAGTCAAAACTCATACGATAAATGAAATGATTTTACCCAAAACAGTGCTTTAACATGGAATTTACAAAAGAACGGGTAATATAAATTCATAAGTGAACCATATATAATATCATTACAATGAATATTATTCTATAATAAGTCAATGACATTATTTAAATCATTATACAAGAGGTTCGGAAACATACAAATCATATCAGACATAAGGTAAGGGATAACTATTACAATCTCATTCTTATCCGAGATTGTTATTCTTAAGTATTTACTGGGGATATTATTATCATCCATGACCATGTTTTCTAAAAATGTTTTAATGTATTTTTAAATTCCTTTTTACCCATTTTTTGAAATTTACCACATGTTATGAAAGGAATATTACTTTTGTTTACCACACGAGGAACTTTTTGACTTTTCCACCAAAAGTACGAGAAGAATGTTATTTTTAACTTATACTGCATGAACGGATTTTTACAGTTTCATAAAGCCTTATTTTCATGAGGATTCCTTCACAAGATTTTGTGATTATTTTTAACAAAAGCCTTTTCTTTTAAAATTTCTTGGAATTTTGTGTACAGAAAATGATTTTGAAGAAGAAAGGATATTCTCCTCATGAATTCATTTCAAGTGTTTTATAAAATCCATTTTTCCATCTAAGATGACATTATTTTCATATGTGAAAGTTTCAAGTATAATGTATCTATGATTTACATGGTTTCGCTTTTCTTATGATTAAATATCCATTTTTCTATGGATTATATGATGATGGGATGATGTCTATGAAACCCATTTTATTCGTTGGGATATGATGAATGTTTTAAGTTTATTTTGTGGCACAAGTAAGAATAATTACATTATGACACTCGTACAAATACCTTTTTTTACATAACCATTTTCATGTCGGTTTTTAGAACCTACGTGAAAATATCTAAAAATCGATTTTTCACATCGTTTATTATATAACCGACATAAAAATACATTTTCACTGATTTTTCACATCGGTTATATAAGAAACGACATTAAAAATCCATTTTATCTGATTTTTCACGTCGGTTATTATATAACCGATGTAAAAAATCAATGTAAATCACTTTTCTAGGTCGGTTATTAAATAACTGACGTGAAAAATCCTTTTCCAAGAAAATATATCAAAAGTTTCACTTATTTTTCACGTCGGTTATTTCATAACCAATGTGAAAAATGTTTAAAAAAATGTAGTTCATTTCTGAAGATTTAATTTCACAGGTCGCGGAGCTCAAACGGAGTTACGGATTAAAAGTTATGGCCTTCAGAAGTTGATCATCTCTAAACAATGTCTTAAGGATGTCCAACTTCTGAATGCCATAACATTTAAACCGTAACTCCGTTTGAGCTCCGTGACATGTCAAATTAAAGCTTGGGAAATTAACTACATTTTTGTAAAAAAAATTCACATTAGTTATTAAATAACCGACGTGAAAAATAACTTTTAATGTCAGTTATTAAATAACCAACGTGAAGAAGTCATGAAAATCGATTTTTCACGTCGGTTATTTAATAACCGACGTGAAAGAGTGACGAAGATTGATTTTCCACATCGGTTTAATAATAACCGGCATGAAAAATAAGTGAAAATTTTAATATATTTTAACTTCAGTTATCATAAAACTGAGGTGAATAAAATTTTTAATATCCCACGAACGCGAAATTTCAATTTTTTTACATCGCAGCATCGAAATATTTAATTGCCACCTAAAATTTTTAGTACCGCATTTTCTCATAGAATCTCAATTATATGTTTCCATTATACACCCATCCTAATTTTACGATCATTTATTTCAACCATTATCTTTCCCCAAAATCGACTCTTTTTCTCTCGAACGCGAATCAATTATTTCTTCTTTCCGCGATCTCATCAAGGTATATTTAATCATACATCCATGGTTTATGGTTTTTATGAATTGTTTTCTTAATTGACATACCATTTTATGATCATTTCATTCAACCACCATCGTTCCACCGAATCAACTTGTTTTATCTTAAACGTGAATCAACGATTACTTATTTCCGCGACCTCATCAAGGTATTTGTAATTATTTTCCCATGATTTATATTTTCTATGAGTAGTTTTCTTAATTGATATACCATTTAATGATTGTTAATTTATTATAATGATGGATTATTCTTTATATCATGATAAAACTACAAATCCTCCTACGGATTCAAAAATTCCTTCTAATATAAAGCTACGGTTGTCTCATTCAATCTTTCCTCGAAAAAAATATCAATCTTCTAATGGTCATAACTTTTGATCTGTAAATCCGTTTGAGCTCTATGGCATGTCAAATGAAAGATTAGATAATTTTCTACAGGATAGTATCTATTTTTTATGTTGGTTATTTAATAACCGACATTAAAAATAACTTTTAATGGCGGTTATTAAATAACCGACGTAAAAATGACTTATAACGTCAGTTTTTTCAAAAATCAACGTAAAAAATGGCTTCTTATCGCCATTTCCAGAATTTATTTCACGTCGGTTTTTTAAAAACCGATGTTAAAAACTATATTACCCCATTTTTAAGTCTTCTATTAAATAACCAACATAAAAAAATCATATTTTTAACGTCGCTCGCAATAACGTCGCCTAAAAACCGATGTTAAAAAGCAAAAAAAAAACCGATGTAAAAAAAGGTTTTTATACTAGTGTGAGATGGGTGGGACCTATATCTCCCTCCAATGCATTGGGTAAAGATTTATATCTCATGAGATAGACATGGCTGAAATGGTATGTTAAGCCGATTCAGTGTTAGAGGACTGAAACGAGGAGTGAACTCGATTCAGAAAAGGACTTTGTCCATAAAGATGGTCTTGCCAGCAATGCCTTGGCTACTATGGAAATAATATCGTGTGATTAATGTTTTTTCATAATTAAAAGTTTTATTTCCAAACTATTTTATCATTATTTATGTTCCATTATGATTTATGCCTTACATACTGCCATGTTTTATGTCATTCCTCAAGATTTTGATGATTAAACATTATGTTCATGTTTTTATGTTCAACTGTATATGGTTTGTTTTATTTTCTCATTGCTTACCCTTACTGAGCATTTGAGCTCACCCTTTATATGTTTTCTTTTCCCCAGGATATAAAGAAAGGTTTTAGGTAAGAAAACAAAATGGGAGGATCTTTATGGGAGATGTTGAAGATCTTCCACCACTACTAGAAGATTATGTTCTGAGTTTCCAAAGACACTAAACTATTACAGTCCTTGTGTGTCTGTTTTTTGTTATGTATTATGTATTACGAAAAAGTAATTTAATGTCCATGTACGTCAAGCTTTGGGTCTCTACAACTGATGAAGCTTTAGGTGATTATGATTGGATAAAATCCATGCTAGATGAACTAAATGAATTCGAAAGGAATAAAGTATGGACCTTGGTTGAAAGACTAACGGAAATTTCTATTATTGGAGTAAAATGGGTCTTTAGAAATAAGTGTGATGAAAATGGAATCATCGTACGAAAAATATATATATTTGTTGCTAATGGCTATAATCAAAAAGAAGGAATAGACTATGAAAAAACCTATGCTCCAGTATCTAAAATTGAATATATTCATATTTTACTTTCCTTTGCAGCATTCTTCAATTTTAAACTTTTTCAAATGGATGTGAAATGTTCTTTCCTTAATGGTTATGTTCAATAGGAAGTTTTTGTTAAAAAAACTCTTGTATTTGAAGACACAAAACATCCTAATCATGTTTTTAGACTTACCAAAGATTTTTATGGCCTTAAACAAGCCCCATGATCTTGGTATGATAGACTTATAAGATTTTTGCTTCAAAATAACATTGTTAAGGGAAATGAGGATCCAACACCTTTCATAAACAACGATAAGAAAAATGTTTTGATTGTTCAAATTTATGTTGATGACATTATATTTGGTTCAACTCAGCAATCTTTAACTAATTCCTTTGTAAATCTAATGAAATGTGAGTTTGAAATGAGTATGATGGTTGAATTAACATTTTTCCTTGGTTTTAAAATATCTAAAAAACCAGAAGGAATCTACATATCCCAACATAAGTATATTAAATTTCTTCTTAAAAATTATTGATATGACAATACTAAGAGAATAGGTACTCTTATTAGTACCTAAAACACACTTGATCTTGATGAAGTTGAAAAACCAGTAGATCAAACATCTTTTAAAGGTATGATAGGAAGTCTACTTTACTTGACAGCTAGTCATCCAGACTTAATGTTTTTAGTATGATTATGTGCAAAATATCAATCCAATCCTAAGGGATCTCATTTAAAGGGAGTGAAAATAATTTTTCGTTGCTTAATGGGAACCATGGATTTAGGACTATTTTATACTTCTGGAAATAATTTTGTTTTAAAAAGTTTTTTAGATGCTGAATTTGGTGGATGTAAAATGGATATAAAGTGTACATCCAGAACATGTCATTTAATAGGAGATTCATTAGTTTATTGGTCTTGCAAGAAGAAACATTCAGTAGCACTTTCCACTGCTGAAGCTGAATAGGTAGCATCTGGAAGTTGTTGTGCTCAAGTGTTGTGGATGCAACAGACACTCACAGATTATGGCTTAAGTTTTACTAAGACTCAAATTTTGTGTGATAACACAAGTTCCCTTTAACTTATTAAAAACCATGCACATCACTCCCGTGAAAAGCTCATAGATATTAGGCATCACTTTCTTTGGGATCACACACTTAAAAGAGATATCATTCTTAAATTTATCAGAATGCAAGATCAACTTGCTGACATCTTCACAAAATCTTTACCCTCCGATAGATTTGAATATATTAAACAGAACTTAGGAATGATAACTATGTGGTAATCTTCCTTCATTACCTTCTTGATTGAATAATTCTCCTTACAGTAATAAGCTCTTTTTTATAGGGGGAGTACATTTGTTTGTTAGCCTTTCAAAAAATTTCTTAATGAAGTTTTTGTACTGGAACTTTTTGTAATGAGAATTTTTGTAATGGTAATTTTCGTAATGAGAATTTTCGTAATTATAATTTTCATAATAATAATTTCATAATGAGAATTTCAGTAATGGGAATTTCCATACTCATATTTTTCATAGTATGTTTTTCATAGTATGTTGTTCGTAGTCAAATTTTCTTCAAGAAGAATATCACCTATTATGAATAAACTTCCTAGCCAATCTGAAAGGTATGACTTCCTTACATAGGTTTTCGTAGTCATTTATAGTTGTTGGTAGTTTCTTTTTCTTATAAAATTTCTCAGATTCACTTCTTCTTAAATACGAATGTTTTTAAAACCTCAAAAGATTGGATTCAAGATTTCTGTGTGGGTATGTTTTCAATGATAAGATCATATCAGAGAGCTTTTCAACCATTAGATTGTTTTGGAAGTTGAAAGGTCACCACCATCACCTATATAAAGGGGACCTCGATGGTTGGCCCACATCGTTTTCATGCTCTTGCATGTTGAAGCTCTGCCTCAGTTCTTAAAGCATGTTATGAATCTTTCAGTGATCCTCCATTTCAAATTTCTGTAGAAGCCGCCTCTCAAGAAATGTCTTCCATGAAGCCAATATCTAAATTGAAAATTTATAGGGAAAGATTGATCCATCTGAACTTTTTCATGTAAGATTCTATCATATCTAATAATATCATGTTAAACGGTTGGGAAGATGTCTGAATATCTAAGATAAGTGTTCAAGACATGGTCTATCCGGAATTGCTCATAGATTTCTATGAATTTGTTTGTTTCTTTGAGGAAGAGGGTAGAGAAAAATTATCATTTAAGAGTTATGGGAAGACCAAAAAAATTACTTACACTAAGGTTTCAATCTTGGTGGGGCTTGCATATGAAGGAGAAGATGAATTTTTCTCACACAAACTCCCAGATGCTCAAGGTAGTTTTGTTAAGGTAAAGGCATTACAATGTCTTGGACTTACGAATTTTAAGACAACAAAGATTGCTCACTTATATTCTAACAATCAGATTATTCAGTTGTGGTTACATGTTTTTTTGGTACCAAGAAAGGGTGACCAAGATACCCTCAATAATAGTGATATATATCTTATACTTCCTCATAAAACTAAGGAAATTCAATCTGATGAGGCATGAAATTGTTACTATCAAAAACATCAAGGATGGAAATATTAGATCCCAAATTATCATGTATCCTTCCTTACATTCAATGATGATAGTTCGGTTTCTTGAGTCTTTCAAGATTCCATGCAAATCCAAGTATCAGAATTGAAAACTCATTCTTGTCAGTGATGACATGCTGAAAAGAATGAATATGGCTTTTTATATGGAGACAAAATAGTTTTATGATCTTCCAGAGGGTGAGGCAAAAGTCAATCTGGAAGTTGTGGAAAAGGCTGAACCATATATGAAAGCCAGGAAGAAGAGAAAGCTGGAGGAAGTGGAGGAGTCAGACAAAACACATAAAGCTAAGAAATATCAATCTGCACCTACCAAACCGAAGAAACAAAAAGCATATTTGGATGAGTTAGCTACAAAATAGAGGGAAGATAAGGAAAAGAGTAAATAAGGGGAGCCAAGGTTTGGAATGGACCCTGAAGAGGCTAGGGACTTAAGAGAAGTATTTGCTGATGAGCTTTAGAGGCAAGCAAAGGAGAACAAAATGAAGAAGAAAATGTCTGAGGCTAAAATTGTTCAATCTCTTTTGAAAGCCACAGAATTAGCTTCCGAGAATATTTCAGTACTAGAAACATTCCTTGAAGATCTATTACCCGAGACTCCGGTGAATAATTTCTTCACTCCAGAAAAATCAAAATAGAAAAAAGTTGTTGAAGATGTAGAAGAAGAAATGGTTGAAGAAGTACAAGACGAAGAGGGAGTAGAAGAAGAAGAAGAATAAATTGGTGATTTAGATGATCTCATTAAAAAAGTTGAGGATTATCAAGAGAAGGAAAACCTATCAGAATAACTACCACTCCGAACATATCAGGCTCAGTCCTCAAAACTTGTCACCATGGGAAAGGGAGATGCGAAAGATAGTAGAGGGATGATGACGAGGAAGAAGAGAATGAAAATTATTTATCTAAGGAAGAAATCTATCAAAATCACTTTCTTGAAGAAAGAGTAGAGTAGGATAAACCAGATGAAGACAAGATAGTTCAATTATCTGAAAGTGAAAAAGAATCTCCTAATGAGGAACCCATTCCGAAAGTTTATAAGGGTAAGAAAGTGCTTATGGAAACCCCAACAAAAGATATAATAAGGAAGAAGGATGTTGGTGGATCTTCAAGAAGAATGTTGGTGGAAATTGATGAAGAACAATCCTCGAGCAGGGTGTCTGATTCAGAATCATCAGCACTGGGTAATGATTTTGTTGTTGAATCTTTGAAGAAATTGGTGGATACAATTATGATCATTCCCACCATAGACTCCAGGTGCCAGATGCATCAGCATAGCTTAAATCAGAAGTTATAATCCTTATCCATGGTGATGGATAAATGTGTGAAGATTGAGGCTGAGCATATAAATTTTCTATTCTATTATGAGGTCCACAAGAAAAACATGCAGCAAAATAACTTTTTGGTCAAAGAAAATCGGTGAGGATTTTTCAAAGCTTGATTCCTTTTAGAATTATGATAAAGAAGCATTAGACAATGAGGATTACAAGATAATGAATCTTCAGGATAAGATGACCCTTGATCAAAATTCTCCGAATTAACATGTGGGGGATTTGAATGGAAAGCTTAACTCGGTTGCTCAAAACTGGAAAGGGGAAAGAGATCTCAACATTGAGATTGAAGAGAAACTTGTGAAGCATGATGAAATTCTTCAAGCATAGTCTGAGGCTCTGAAGGATCAAGATGAATGGATTAAATACTTAGAAAAAAAAGTTGAGGAGGACCATAAATACTTGAAGAATCTGAAAATCATGTTGAATAAGTTAATCCCCAATCAAAAGGAAGACAAAGAGACCAATCTGATTTTTTTTGTAATTTCTTTCCATGTAAAAATTCATTCAATTATAATGAAATATCTGGTTGTTTGTATCTAGTGTTATTATGTAAAAATGTTTCAAGTACTTTATTACTTTTCCATTCCCTCAATTATTTTTGAAAATCACAATGGGGGATAAGGAAAATGAACTACTCAAAAGGGGGAGAAGGAAAAATCTGAAAGGGGGAAGAAAATTTTCTATGTTAAGAACTACCCTTATGTAATGGAGAGTTTCTCATTATGAAGTTTTTCATTCCCATAATATTGAATAATCCATTTCGGAAATCCAGAATACAATCCTTAGAGTTCCAAATCCTAAGGGGGAGTGAGTTGTATTCAACATCATCTATGAACAAAGGGAGATAAGATTTAATTTCAATGTCTAAAAAATTTCTAACTCCTTATATTCTTTTTTGAAAGGTTGTTTATGATTTCAAAAATGGGGGTGATTGTTGAGTCAATAAGGTTTTCCTTATGACTTTTCCATTCCTTCTTGTTTTGAAAATCACAAATACTTTATACTTACGTATATCTATATTTTTCTTCTATAAGAAAAATTTCCTTTCCAAAGGAATTTACCTCTACCATATTTTCATTGACATATAAATATTTTTCTATTGTATAAAAATCAAATACATACCTCAAACCTCATAATCATATAATACTTAGATATTAACCATTCTATTTTATGATCTAAATTCTGGATACGAACTCTAATGATGTTCCACTCCGAATTCTGGATACGAACTCTAATAAAGATCCACTCTGAATTCTTGATACGAACACTAATGAAGTTCCACTCCGAATTCTGGATACGAACTCTAATGAAGTTCCACTCCGTATTCTGGATACGAACTCTTATAATGTTCCACTCTGAATTCGGATTATGATCTTCAACTAGTTCGACTCTGAACTTCATTGAGTTAGACTCCGAACATGCACTAGTTCGACTCCAAACATCTATGAGTTTGACTCTGAACTTATACTAGTTCGACTCCGAACATCGATGAGTTCAAGTCCAAGCTCTTTATGATCTGGTTCTGAATTCCTAAGAACCCAGACTCTGAATATACTTGAAATTTAGACTGTAGAATTCTATAGAATTCAGGTTTTGAATTCTTACAAAATAGAATCTAAATATCTTTTTATTATAGACTCTGAATTCCTTTTTGTTTAGACTCCGATCATTTATTTGGTTACATTCCGAAAATCAGTTTTACTTATACTTACACATATTTCATTAGAAAATGATGTCATTCTTACAGTTATTGTCTAACCGTTGGTTGAGTGACACATGTACATGTCCCTCCAAAATTCAAGGATAAATATGACCATTGGAGGAGGGAGCCAGCCTTTGGAGCTTCACCTATAAATAGAAGTTCATTTAAACATTCTCATAACATTTGGAACATTTGGAATTTTGGTGCTCAGAACTTCCTGAAGAGGTTTCAAGAGAGAGAGGCTCTTATCAACTCTCAAGCTTCGTGCAGAATGTTTTAATGGCCTGTTCAAACTTTTCCTTGTACAGATTTGCTTCGTGTGACTCCGATTGTTGTTGTGTACAATCGAGGCCCTCTAGGGATAGGAAGACAAGGGTTCCAACACCATGAAGTTGCGGGCTTTTGTAACACCCTAAGCTTCCATGGTACGCTTCTCTTCGAATAATAGAGCAACATGTGTTGTACGCAACCTCGAGTTCTAACACACCGCGACCAATCAAATTAGCCGTTATGAATAGTAAACCCACTTTTTGAAATTAAATAAATTGTATATTTCATTACTGACATCATTTTTGTATCTTGAATATCAAAATTATCCTAAGTTGATTTTTTTGTAATTTTCCGATAACTTCCAATTTTCTATGAATAGAAAAAATACTTAAAAACAAATTTTTTAATCAAAATAATTTATAGTGATAAATTATAATATTTGGTGGTTTTAAATAATAATTATAATATATTTTTACACTTTTATCCAATGGTGGTCATTATAATTAATTTCACTTTGAAATTGGACATAAACAATTGTCAATCTTTTGATATATATTATTTCTTAGAAACACGTTATTTGTTGTGACAGCTGGAATTAATTATTAAATTAATTAATTAAACTAATATGTTTTGAATTTTTTAAAATATACATCATTTTTGAATTAAGAATGTAAAATATATCTTAGGGTGAATTTTTGGTATTTTTCTGAAAAACTTCAATTTTTGATGAATAGTGAAACCACTAAGTGGTAGTTAAAAAACTAAGTTTTCGTTAAAATGAAACTTTACCACTTATGTGAATTGAATTTCAAAAATCTGACATACATGGTTGTCATCAGTAAGTAAAATGTGCATCAATGGGATGAAAATATTTTTTTTGTGAATAGTAACTATTAAGTTTTACTAATAGCGATTGAAGGTAATTTGAGTAATTTAATGTAAATATAATGATTTAATAATATGAAATTACCTTTACACTTGACCTACACTTATTGGATGATTCTTAGCCGACCAAGATAATCTATGGGTCAACTTGGGGACCCGAAGGAGCCACTTGGGTAAGAAAATGACATTAATAACTTTTTATTTAAAGTAAAAATAAAATTGTCACAAACATGTGTTGTTTTACTAAAACAATTATTACATGGGGTGATATAAGTTAAAGTTTCTACTATAAATATTCATTGAAAATATAAAAATATTTCCTACATCATGATATTTTTTTATAATTTTTAAATATTAAATAAATTAAATTTTTTATGACACCATGATGATGCAGCGATTACCTCATTAATTAATGATTTAAATAAAATGAAAAGATAATGTAAAATATCCTACAAAAACTTTTCAAACACCTATTGGATGAGTATATTTCGAACCCTTATCACCTTATCCTAGAAATATATAATTTTGGGACCTTTAAAATCCAAAAATCATTATATAATAAAGTAACATTTCTTGACTTTCCAAGAGTGTCCCTCCTCTCCTCTTATAAAAGGCCCCCACCTCTACCACCTTATTCACACCTTCAAGCCATTTGATTGGGAAAAAATCTACCCAAATACTCTCTCAACTTCAATATCTTACTCCTAGAAGACTCACTATGGGCAGAAGCATTCTCGAGGAATCTTTTGGCTCAAATCAAAAAGAGTTACCCGATTTTAAGGTAATGTCTTCTCTTATGTTTTTTTGTATTATTTTGCTTCTCCAACAAATTAAACTCATTTAATTCCTTTCTTTTGTAACGAAAACAGTATCTTCAATATACTAGGATGTTTTTATGGGATGTATTTTATTTACACTTACACACACCTTCGTCTAATGGTTAGAGAACATACTGTTTCTGTGGGTGGCGAATTACTGGCTCATTAAACGATGATTGTTCGATATTATTTTAACACCTTTCATGGTGGCCATTAAGATGTCACTATATTTATATATGATATATATTATGTTTATGTTTTCCTTATGCTTCTGTATTTTTCATTTATGGAATACCTTTATGATTTCCATTATGGGTAAACGCGATAATTTCATTTTAGGAAGTGCGGACTACTGCCCCATCAAAGTGATTTGAATAATTAATGCCTATGTGGGACGTATAAAGGAAGGAGTAAATGATATTATATATGATATTATACTGGAATTATAATATACCCTTATATAATTATGATTTCATTCCATTAAATACGAAATTGAAATGAAAGTAGCGTTCATGCGTTCGTACGGCTTACCGTCTCCATGAACGGTGCATTTCATTTCTTACCTCTAAATGTTATGTAATATTATAAATGAATGTATATACTATATATATATATATGATATATATGATATCTACATCATGAATATAATTCTAGATATAATGGATATTTTACCACATGAACAACTTGTAATTATAAGAAGTTTATTTTTTGACTCAAGTACCAAAGATCGACAAAACGACCGTTATTAACTTAAATAATTACTCAATGTTCATAACATGGTAATAAGTGAAATAAAAGGAATAATGAACTTGAAAAATGTTCTTAATAAATTATAAATTAACACTAGTTTATTATTCAAGAGGTTAAAGAAATATCTAGTCAAGTCGGAAACGACGTAAGGGACTTCGTCTCAATCTCCTTTCATTGAGGAATATTTTATTTTATACACAACTTTCCTTTATATGGTGTATAACCCCCTTTGAATTTTACTTTTAGTCAAAAGGAATCTTTTTATACTAATCGTTTTACTAAACGACAAAAGGGAATATTTTTTTGTCGCACATAGGCGGTGACAATGACTTCTCCGCCGCCATGACCATTATTTGAGTTTCGGCTTCCTCTACAATCCATAACTTTTCTAAAAAAATGAAAAATAAATACCATGTTTTACTTTTCTTTTATTTTGGTATTGGAAATGGTTTTGATAATTTTTTTATTATATCAATATGTTTTGTTGATATCTTGTGATTTACATGTGCAAATGTTATGTTTCCATTATGCATGTTTTATGTGATACGATTATGTTATGGTTTATGATATGTTTAAACGTGTTCATATGAGGAATGCATTGGACTTAATAAGTGAGAGGTGGAGCCCGCTATAGCCCCTCGATGCATTGGTATGTCTCATGAGGCAAAATAGTGTCTTGGCATGAGGCCTTAACAAAATCTTATTCGTAGTCTTGGCACGAGGCCTTGGATGTGTGGTTATGATAGTCTGGAATTACGAATTCCATCATTATGAAAGTGGTTATTGATATTGAATGTGATTATTCGACTAGTAGAATGTCCGTGTGAGTAAGCTAATGGAATTATTTAATTTTACTTTTTCCATATAATGCTAATGTTCAAGTTTAAAAGGCTTTTGTTTTAGTTTTACATTGCCTCAAATTTTTATGTTTATTTATGAATGTTTTCACTATATTGTTATCCTTACTGAGCATCTGAGCTCACCCCTTTCTATGATTTATTTTTCCCAGGATGTGAAGAAATATTTTATGACTGACCTACAAGGATAGTATGTAGGGGGTATGGGTGTGGACTATGGAGACTATGTTATTGTAGTTTTTCACTTTATGATGTAATGTAACATCTATGAATGTATCTAGTGTTTCCAAGGCTACTAAACTAATCGGTCTTTCGAGACATGATCTTTTGGGATCATTACAATGTTACGTAATAATGCACCGACTCTGGGTAACTGGGGTTGGGGTGTTACAGTTGGTATCAGAGGTAGTTTAGTACTAACCTTGGAATCTATATTTAGATAAACTCAGATTATAGAATATAGCCCTAAGATAGACTTTGAGGATTAGTATAGAAGAACATCCCAGAATTTTGGTATTGCAGAGATTTTGTGAGTTTTCCGAGCAATACATCCCTGTCTGGATACGATCAGGTAGAGGCAACTCTGGCACAGATGTACCTAGGGGTAAAACCTGAAAAACCGCTTTGATCTAGACTCGAACGGGAAATGGTGCACGACAATGGGTCTTGCTTCACTCTTGGTTACGACACTCTCAGGGGATATGCTTAGGATAATTCCCATTTTCTTTACAAACCATTATGAAGGGTTTATGTGTATATAATTTCTCAAAGAAAACATTTTTATGAATATGGATTATATCCATTAACTATTCAATTTATGTTAAGTGATTTAAAAGTATGGAATTATGTATTTTGATTCATAAACTAATCTAGTATATTCCATTGTTTAGAAATGGCGCCTAGTGGAAGGAATGGAAACCGTATCAATGAACACACTCCATATAGGGATTTCCCTCCTGCTCAAGATAATTATAGTGGAGCTGGTGATACAACTGGTGTTGATCAAATTATCACCATACTGGGAGAACTCACTCAGGTTATGAATAATAACCTTACTCGTATGGAGCACCCTGATCCGAAACGTGGAAGATCAATGTTATACCACTTCATGAGTCAACAACCGCCAATATTCAATGGGAGTAAAAATACCTTAGTATCTGTGAAATGGATAAATTCCTTAGAGAAAATATTCCAAGCCTTGGGAAGCAGTAAAAGGGAAAAGGTTATCCTGGTAGTTTACTGCCTCACTGGAGATGCTGATCAATGGTGGTCATTGATTCAAAACACAAAGAAATATGATGAAGTATCAAATATGGAATGGAGGGAGTTAAAAGAGATTTTCTTTGAAAAATACATCCCTCATGACCATCGAGAAGATATGGAAAGGAAATTTTTGAGTATGAGACAAAAGGAGGATGAGAATGTCGCAATGTATGAGGCTAACTTTACAAAGTTAGCGAGGCATGAAACATATTATATACGTAACCCAAGAAGTAAGATTGATCATTTCTTTGATGGGTTAAAACCATTTCTTCGTCGAGATTTAGTATCACGGTCTTTCTCAATGAATGATGATATAGTATCGTGTGCTATCAACACAAAAAAGCAATTCTCTAAATCTTATGACAATAAAGTAAAGAAAGAGAATAAAATAATAGTGGAACAAGAGACAGATAAAGGGAAAAAGGGAAAGACGGATTTTCCATTATGTGATAATTGTGGGAAGAATCACCCTAGTACTTGCCTAAAAGGAATGAGAGTTTGTTATAAATTTGGAGAAAAAGGTCACCAGGCTCGTGATTGCAACGAAATAAAAGAGGCTATCAATGTTGAATACTATAATTGTATGGAAATGGGGCATTATGAAAATTAATGTCCTAAGAATCATGGAATCTTACCTCAGAAAAGGCCAAGGTATGAAGGCCAATCTTTTTCTATTACTACAGTTGAAGTAGAATAATTAATGTATTGGTGCTTTTGGACTCAAGGATTATATTCTGGTTATAAGAATAATGTGATATATATAAGAATTGTATAACAGTAATTGTTTTTTTCATTAATGATTTAATATGATGAATGTAATCATATTTTTAGTATATGACAATAAGAGAAACTTGACCTTGTTTTGGGAATCTAATTATATAATTGATTTTGGAATTTTGAGACCTTTTAGATAGAGTCTGGACAGAGGTATTTTGGATAACTATAAAGGTTGGGATGGATTAAGTTGAACTTTGGATAGTATTGTTTAAGGTTAAAACATTTCTGAAGATTATTTTTGAAATATTATAGTACTATAGTTTTAGGAAAAGGACAACCTACAGGTTGGGGGATAAACCGTCGTGTCGGAAAAAGCTGTAGGAATTGAACCCACAACCATAGTGCGGCATTCCTTTATTACCTACCACTAGCCTATAGGAAGTCCCTATTTATTACAAAATAGTTTTCCTAATCTAAATGGTATGTGTTAATATTTGGAACCTTGTACGATTAGGATAAATATAATATTTTTGAGTTCTATTATCTTTTTGAGTGAAAGATAGGTTTGTGGTAAAAATTTATTAAAGAATTAAAGTCTACATGACATGTATGTATATTTCCTTATTTTCTTTGTAAATCACCTAAATAAATTCCTTACTTTTATGAAAGGTAACTTAAAACAAAAACATTGTCGGTTAACTTTTCATACTGGGGAATCAATGATCGTTTAACTAATCACAAGTTTGTGATTTTCTTGTAGTTAACTATCTCCTAACCTTTTTTCTACAACTCTCCATCAGACCGTGATGGTTTTTTTCTCCTCCATATCCATATTTTCATAGAATCCTAGTATGGGCTATCATGGGTGACCTTTGTACTTCAATTTCTTTCTTTAAAAGTTATATTTTTATTAACCCTATTTCTAATGTGGGTTTTCTACAAAGGTATTTTCAATTTTCAACCTTTTATTTTCCAATAAATATTTCAAATTGAGAGGTCACAATTTATTTAAGGAGGGGAGAATGTAACACCCCAAGCTTCAATGGTACACTTATCTTTGAATAATAGAGCAGCGTGTGTTGTACGCAACCTCAAGTTCTAACACACCGTGACCAATCAAATTAGCCGTTATGAATAGTAATACCCACTTTTTAAAATTATATAAATTTTATATTTCAAAATGGACTTCATTTTTGTATTCTGAATATCGAAATTATCCTATGATGATTTTTTTTGTAATTTTCTGAGAACTTCCATTTTTCTCTGAATAGAAAAAATACTTAAAAAAACTTTTTTAATCAAATTAATTTATAGTGAGAAATTATACTATTGATTGGTTTTAAAATTATAATTAAAATATATTTTTACCATTTTATCCAATGGTGGTCATTATAATTAATATCACTTTGAAATTGGACATAAACAATTGTCAATCTTTTGATATATATTGTTTCTTAAAAACACGCTATTTGTTGTGACAGCGGGAATTAATTATTAAATTAATTAATTCACCTTATATGTTTTGGATTTTTTAAAATGGACATCATTTTCTAATTAGGAATGTCAAATATATATTAGGGTGAATTTGAGGTATTTTTCTGAAAAACTTAAATTTTTGATGAATAGTGAAACCCCTAAGTGGTAGTTAAAAAAATAATTTTTCGTTTAAATGAAACTTTACCACTTATGTGAATTTAATTTCAAAAATCCGACATACATGGTTGTCATTAGTAAGTAAAATTTGGTTCAATGGGATGAAAACAATTGTTGGTGAATAGTGACTTTTAAGTTTTATTAATCGCGATTAAAGGTAATTAGTGTAATTTAATGTAAATATAAAGATATAATAATATGATATTACCTTTACACATGTCCTACCCTAATTGGATGAGTCATGGAAGACCAAGACAATCCATGGGTTAACTTGGGGACCCCATGGATCCACTTGGGTAAGAAAATGACATTAATAACGTTTTATTTAAACTAAAAATAAAATTGTCACAAGCATGTGTTATTTTACTAAAACAATTATTACATGAGGTTATATAAGTTAAAATATAGAATATAAATATTCATTGAAAAGATAAAATGATTTCCTACATCATGATACATTTTTTATAATTTTTAGACATTAAATAAATTAAATTTTTTATGAAACCATGATGATGCAGCGATAACCTCAATAATTTACGATTAAAATAAAATGAAAAGATAATGTAAAATATAATAATTACACTTGTAAAAACCCTATTGGATGAGTATATTTAGAACCCTTATCACCTTATCCTAGAAATATATAATTTTAGGAACTTTAAAATCCGAAACTCATTATATAATAAAGTAGCATTTCTTGACTTTCCTAGAGTGCCCCTCCTCTCCTCTTATAAAAGGCCCCCACCTCTACCACATTATTCACACCTTAAAGACATTTGGCTCGGACAAAATCTACCCAAATACTCTCTCAACATCCCTCTCATACTCCTAGATGCCTCACTTTGGGCAGAAGTCTTCCCAAGGAAGCCTTTGGCTCAAATCAAAAAGAGTTACTCGAGTTTAAGATAATGTCTTCTCTTATGTTCTTTTGTTTTATTTTGCTTCTCAAACCCCTTAAACTCTTTTAATTCCGTTATTTTGTAACAACAATAGTATCATAAACAAACTAGGATGTTTTTATGATAAATATCTGATTTACACTTACACACACCTTTGTCTAATGGTTAAAAAACATACTGTTTCTGTGGGAGGCGAATTACTACCTCATGAAACGATGATTGTTCAATATTCTTTTAACACCATTCATGGTGTCCATTAAGATGTAGTTGATGCTCCTTTCTTCACAGAATATAAATATTGGAAAAGGGGAATATCTGAGCTCAAATTGATTCAACCTTTGGACAAATATTGAAAATTGACAGAGGAATGAATAAGAAGAACATTGCACAAGGGTCGTGCAAGTTCTACAATGGTCGCCCAAGTACACATACGCGCCATAATGGTCGCGTAGATACACCTGCGCGCCGAAGTTGGTTTCTCAAGTCACTTACGTTCCCTAGGTGATAACCACCCTGGGTCTTCACCAGCCTATAAATACCTTCGATGGGCCCCCCATTTTGGGAGGAATTTTTCCAGAATTCAGATACAGAGCTCTGAACTCCCAAGTATCTTTTTCAGGTCTTCCGAACACTTCTAAGGTAATTCTTTACCTAGAATGGAAGGTCTAAATAGGAGGAGTAAAGTCCAAGTGTAAGAATTCACTAACACTTGTGTGCCTATGTGTTTTACCCTTAAGGGAAATGTACACACTTGCGCCCCGCCCTACTTCTTAACCATAACTTGTGCGCCATATTCTGGAAAGACTCTAGGGATGATTCTAAAGGCTTTGATAAAGGATCGCCCAAATATTACTCTAAGGAATGAAAATCACGCAAGTACCCATGTCCTGCGCAGGTATACCTACGCGACCAGGACTTGTGCACCCACGCAGTACCTGCGCGCCTGCCAGGACTTGCGCACCCCTACCTTTTTGGGTGCCTTTCATGCCCATTTCACCCCTCTTATCCCATTCCACCTCTCCAATTCAAAATTCAGTCTTCAAGGCACTCTTTAAAGCCATTTATGGCATGATTTATTAATTTGGATTCCTTATCTGAAAGGAACCCCATGGAACATCTCTCAAAATCTAGTGATTTATACATCTTTATGTCACTAAAGATTGAGATTTCATTCATTCAACCTCATCCTTTAAGATGAGAGAATCTTTAACCTGGAGCTCCTTTTCAAGTTTAATTCCCTGTCCAAATTCTCATTACTGTGGGAATCCTCTTTAAGAGTAAGCCCCAAGTCCTCTAATCTGGGCATCCTCCTTAGGAGTAAGCCCCAGTCTTAAAGTTCCCAAATATGGGCATCCTCATTAGGAGTAAGCCACAACCATAATTCTCTTAACCTAGGCTTCCTCTTTAGGAGTAAGCCCTATTCTCAAATATGGGCCTTTTTTTCAGGAGTAAGCCCCACTCTTAATTTCCTTTTTATCTGGGCTTCCTTTTCAAAAGTAAAACCCAATAATAAATCCCCTACTAACTTGGGCATCTTCCTTAGGAGTAATCCCCAAGATTAGAGTATCCAAATCTCCATTAAGCACATATAACTTTATGTACACTATTCCTGGATTTCCTCCCTGAAGTAAATCTTAATCCTCATTTATTTTGGGCAGTCATACACACATAAGCCCCAGATCATTGCATCTTTTGTGGCACAAATTGTCTAGTTTCACCGATACCTTTTGTTTCTCACACCGAGCATGACTCACATGAGCTTAGAGTGTAAAAGTAATCATGACATATTTCATGATCCATCAATCATGCATAAACATCATACTCCCTTACTCGAACTATGTGGGTTCTGATTCCTTTTTCAAAACAAAGGATACGTAGGTAGCCCATCAGCGGGTACGATCCCAACTCTGAATTAATCCATGTCCTCCTGAATAATAATAAACATCAAGTGCCCCAATGAGTGGCTTTAAAACCTGTATGTTCATCATAATGACCAAGATACTTTTATGTATTTTTAAGGATACCATCAACTACGAATCTCTAACAAATACAGATGATTCTTCATCGATGAAGAACCTCGAATACATATAAATGATTCTCTGAATTTCCTATGTACCAATCATTGATTTTCATACTAAATGAAAGCTCATTTTATACTTGGTAATGTAATAAGTATTAATGAAAATAACTTAAATCTATAAAGAGAGTCCCAGAGTAAACAATAATTCCCCTAAAAAAGGTGTGATGAGTCCGACGTCCCATCCTCTCGACCAATGAAAATTCCTAAGCCACATCAGTCCATAACTAATGAGGGCCTACCTTTGGAATGTAGGTCCAAATGGATATGGAATCATTGGATGTTTCCGGTTCTATGATCAAACCCGTTAGAAACCGACTGGAATGTTTGAACCTTCAATCAACGAGGTCATCCCGAATTCCAGAGGGAAACAATAAAATGGTGAACCCGACGTGAATCCTTAACCATGTTAAAATGATGTTTTACTTATTTGTTAGGCCCCTATTTAAAACTCAATGAGAGGGCCAACAAAAAAGATTCATTGATATATGTGCTCATCCAAAAGATGTAGTGCTAGAATTTATCTTGATTACGTATGTTATATCAAACATGCACTCTTTTCCATGATTTTCTGCATTCCAAGAAATGGCTTCTCTCAAGTTCACACCCATGAATACGTCTGTTGTGAAAACCTTTGTTGTGAATGCCACAGCTGCTACTCCTGCTGGATCATCGTCCGGTCTGAGGAAGACATCACCTACTCAGCATCTTCAACGCTGGGTATCAAACGCGCTAGTTATGGAGTACCATCAAAAAGGTACTATTCTAACTCTGGAGGCTACCCGACAAGCCCTCTAAGTGAACAATTCACCCGGGTCATCCGGACAGCGACGATCCGTGATCAAGAAGCAGGCGGTGCTAACCACTTTCTTTAACCATTTCAGGACATTATCCCCAGAAATAAATCACCCTTCTCTCCCTTATTCTGGGGATGTGAATGAGCAGGTCCCACAGGGCCATAATTCAAAGAGACAAGAGTCCTTCCCAAGGGCTCCCATCAATAATCGCTGCAAGAATCGTGCGGTAGTGTGCCCGCAACATGATGATGTTACCGACTCTAGGTGTTCAGCTCAGGTTCCTTGAACCTGAGCAGGCAAGAAGAATCACCATAGGTGAAATCCGGTTAACAGTGAGCAGGTTATCATCTCTGCCATCTACGAAGAAGGTCACCAACCTAACTTGGTGGAAAGAAACGAGTGGGCACACACACCTACCCGTTTTAATTCCGCTGTCCAGCAGACTCATCTGGAAGCATCACGCCAATTTCTCTAGGAAATTCCAATGGAGTACTATAGGCAGGAACATACACCTATTAATACGTCATCAGCAAGTCAGCAGGCTTGTCTGACTACATATGATGAATCTCGTCAACCACGTTCGGTGAAGTGAAATCAGCAGGCACATACACCTGCTAGTACTGATCAAGCCTACCAATAGTCTCATTTGGTATCATTTAGAGAAGTCAGTTAGAGAGCTCTAGTAACAAACAGGAGGAAGACTCAACTTTCTTCTCCTACACTTGAGTACTGTCAGGATTCAATGATAGGAAAAGGAGGGCAGGAGCAGGCACATACACGTACTCCAATCACGGAATGGACGTATATCCCTGTTCTGGCAGCTGAAGTCACCAATCATATTCTCTCAATGGTGAAAGAGCAGAAGCAAATCCCTACTCATATTTTGGATGCATGCCAGGATATTATAACGGCTTCAGCAGCATCACAGTGAAAGAAATGCAATTCTATCCTTACCAGTGGAGTGACACATCAACAGTTCACTCTAGAACAGACACACACATCTGTACCAGTCCAATAGGGTTGTGGGGAATACTTCCCCATATCATATGGACAACCAAGTCAGGCACATACACCTGATTTGAGTGGAGATCGTCAGCCCAAATGGGCCATCTCTCCTGATCAGGAACATACACCTGCTCAGAGCAACCACTTTCAGCAACAAGTGGTTTCCAAGGAGAGTAAGAAAGCATCTAAAAAGATGTCCCTCCCAACACAGTCAATAGATCAAGATCCAATCTGTAACAAGGCCTTCCTCGATGCTGGAGTTCTTGAAGCCCTCAGACAGTTATCTGTTGGAATTCAATATTCTACTCCCTCATTTCCCAATAGTGGGAACATTAAATTTTGAGGACTTCAACAAAAACTTCTTCATGAAGTCTTTCTTCATGAAAAGTTGGTCGATCTCGAAGTTTCATCTTTAGATGAGAGCTACAGTAACCCTCTGTGTGGCTAGAATACCAAGGAGCAAGAGATATCATCTTTTGTAGTAACCCAACATGGTGGTCCTCCCCATGATGATGAATTTTGCTGCGAAATTCCTCTTCGCAGTAGTGATTCACATTGCCCAAAAAATGCTCCAGTGGACACTGTAGTGCCGAGAAATTCCTCATATCTTGAGGCACTACAAAATGTGAAACCAGTCATGTCTGATGCTTCATCGCTAGCAGGTGAAATAATTTCTCAATCGGATGATAGCCCATGGTGTAGGTCATTCTCCAAACCACCCCTAAGTCATGCATCTTCTAGTTTGATCAGTGGTTTCACTACCAATTTTGTTGAATCCGATGAAGCAACAAGGAAGCACCAGATCTGGTCAAATCAGGTAGAATAATCTTCATTGAATTATAAAGAGGAAATGTTGAACATGAGAAAACAACTGGAAAAGGGTGAAGTGCCAATCATATTTTGGCCTCTGGCTGACTCTCAATATGACATTCCAGGGATGTTGATGGAAGATGGGATTCATGATATTCATCTCAACATATGGAAAACTCTTTGTTAGTTGAAAAAGAAAGTATTATCTTATGATGAATATTAAAATCACGTTATGATAATAGAAGGGTTACAACGTCAAATTGACTTTGCATCTCTATCAGTCTCTCGATATCTGATGGATGAAAAGAAGTAGAGAGCCCTTCAGTGTTCAAGCCTTGACACACTAAGAAGATTGCACCAGTTAATTTCCAATGTCCCATCTGGTATTCATGTCAGAGGATGGGGTGTTCATGGAGCACTACATTTCACTGTGCTCTCCAGCTAGCAAAGCCCGCTGAAAATGGTCTCATGAAATGTTAATGCCTGTGGCCGGCCACAGTCAATGGGTTTTGTTTGTAATCAAAAGCTTGCTCAAGAACATGCCTCAACTAGTTCTTCTCAAAATCAAGAATATAGAGAACAAGTTGTTGAATTACTCTTGTATCAAGCAAACGAGAATATTGAACAGGCCTCTCATATAGAGCAAGCACATCATCATGTGACAGAAGTGTCAGAAATAATCCAACGGTCTTTCGAGCTGGGTGCTAAAAGTGGATATAGGTTGATGCATCCAGCTAATTTCCAGACCACGATCCGCTAGATCATGAGAGCTTTTAAGAAAGTCCCAGACATAGCATGTCAAGAGCCACCCCATATTTCCATACTTGGGACTCTTTTAAACCAACCCTCAGAATCAACAAATAGAATTCGAAGAGTTGATCGGGAACAGCTGGAACAGCCCCAGTCCATCGGATTGGGGAATTTTTCAAATCATTAATCCCCTCCTCAAAGAAAGTCTGTCTTTTCTCGATCGGGGAAGAAGCCTCAAGAGGAACGAAGAGCCAAATTATTAGGAAATTCCCTCCAAATTAAGGTTCATCAAGAAGTTCCTATGGGATTGAATCAACAAATGGAATTTCTCATCAAAGACATGGAAGAAGACAATATCACAGAAATGATGATACAAGGGATGTGATGCATTATGCATCAATATATTTCATCAATGTCGTTTTTGCTGATCCACCATATGAGGCTCACTCATGGGACTTAGATGAAGAGGTTTCTGCACAGGAAGTTGTACGTACAAACACAAATGAAGAAGCTGTGCGTACACGAAATCAAATATTTACCCAAATTCTGGGTGTTCCTTCAAATAACCCACTTCCCCCTCTTAGAAAGGGATCAAACAAGGGGAAGGTAAAGAATAAAGTTACATATCCTCCCTCTATAGAAGGCCAATCGCTCTCACTAAAGCTAAGATTTGCACAACAAGAGGAATAAATGAAAGAATTGAGGATGTTGAACGCATAACTACTTCAAGGTAGTCTTCCTCCTAAACGTGATGGAGTCAGTAAGCCAAGGGAGTTTGTTGCAGCTACTGAGATGGATCAAGAATATCCTCCTTTATCAGTATACCCTCATAGGTCTAATCTTATGGGTCAAGTGCAACAACAATTGACAGTTCTTCCATCGGTTGCAGTACCAACCACCACATCTGTCCAAGCTCTAGTCAGTGCACCTATTCAGATTCAAGCTCAACCAGATGTTTCTCAAAAGTTAATAACTACTATTGATTCATTAACAGTACGGTTGGAAGCTATGGAAGGGAAGCGTGCGCAGGTTCAACCAGAAAGGAATGCTTACCCTGAATGGGTTGTTTAAATCTCTCCCCCATCAAATTTTAGGAACTCTGTATTCCCTATTTTCAATGGATCAGGCGACCCTGAATAGCATTTGATGCATTACGTGTCTTGTTGCGATCCTATGATGGGAACTCTGGAGCAACAAGAAGCAGTGAAACTCAGATACTTCATGCAAACCTTGCAAGGACCAGCTTTTTCCTGGTATACAAGCTTGAAATCCCTATCAATTACTGGATGGGAAGATCTTCGTCAACGATTTCTTCTTCAATTCAGCTCAACTTTTCCAAAGACAACAGTTTTCGATCTTAAAAACTGTAAGCAAAGAGAGAATGAAAGAGTCTCTGATTTCACTGCTCACTGGAAGGGATTAACATATTCCATGAGCATAGAACTCCCTCAAGAGGAACTGTAGCCAATCTATATGGAAAATCTGTGTGTCGAATTACGCACACCACTAATTCCTGTGAAATACACAGGAGGGTATCGAGACCTTACCTCAATCGCTCAACAGATTGAATATTCTATTATATAGACTAAGGCTAAATCTCGTGTAATTCCATCAGCTCCCGGAATGAGAATGGGAAAAGCAGAAACTGCTACAGTTATGCTTAAACAAGCACCTATACCTTCTTCTACCTCAAAACCGTCATATTTTCAAAGGGATCCACCTCCTGAGTTCCAAAAAAAAGGCCATTTCTTCAAGACAATCAAAGATATCAAAGACGAAAAAAATTTGAGGATCTGAAGAGAAAAACATACTCTTTATGAAATGAACAAGTTCCTGGTTACATTATTTCGGCTCTGGAAAATAATTTGGTTTAGTTGATAAGGCCCAAAAGGCCAAACAAGGAAGGAGATGAAGACATTCCCAATTATTCCCCCTTTCCTCAAATGATAGGGCATCCCATAAAAGAGTGTTTTGTCTTCAATGGCCTCCTGCAAAAGATGGTCGACTCGGGACAAGTCAAATTAGAAGGTTCTTCAGCTCAGGTAGCATGTGTTACTGCTACAGTTACAAAGGAGGAAGGCGAGTGGCAAGAAGTTAAGAACAAAAATGCACAAAAATATGATTATTGGATGGTCAGAAAGACGACCAACCGAACTCATGCTATTTTAAGAACGCAATTAAAGAAACCAATTGTACCTTCTTCCATGAATGCCGCAGAAAAACCCTCTTCATCAGAGGGAAAATCCTCAACGAAACGACATGATTCAAAGAAAGAAAAAGAATCAGAATAAGATGAGTACGTTCCAAAGCCAAAGTTGTCTTTGACCCTGGTAGACTTCATGCCATCTACTTCAAATCAACGGGCACCGTCCCACCAAACGGCATAGCCTAAACAGGCTAATAAGGTAGAGTCTTCATTGGATGAAGAGTTGATTTTCGGTTCTGTTAATATGATTCAAATAAAAGATCCATATTCTAGTTGCAGTTTCGATTTCAATAAGCCTGAATTCCCTATATCAAACAGAGGAATTAAAGGATGTTCCAAAGGCTCATGATACAGGGGAAGACGTTGATCTTTAAGAAGCCACTATTCCAATTCTACCCCTGCTAGAACTATGTATGCTGTAGAAACTCCTGGTAGAGCCCTTCAACGAGCTCAGAAATAACAAGGAAGTTCTTCTACCAATAAAAAATTCAGTCCTAGAATAGTTATTTTGGAGGATCGGTTGGGGGTTCCACCTTCATCCTATCAACATGTAAATAGATCTAATCAGTCTAATCTTCCAAAACCAGGAATATTGCCAACTTTTATCCCAATACAATATGCATCAACTTCCAAAGCATCTACTTCCAAGGAACCTGCTAAACCACATGTTCCTGTTGGGAAACGCAGACCTCTGGATCAAATGTATGATGTATTGAAACACATGGCCAAAGTACCCTCCAAGTTATCAATTCTGGATGGTTTGAATTTGTCAAAAGATCTTCGGGAGGCACTCATTGAGGCTTTGTCAAGTCCTCAGGAGTTTGAAACTAAAATTGTTGTAGCTGAAGTCTATCACATAGAGAATAATCGTGCGGAATTCCATGCAATAATATATTTTATTGAAGAAGATGAAGATGGTGTTGTGCATTGGAATATTATACTTTTGTACTTATCCAGAAAGGTCAATGGCGTAGATGTCCAAAGAGCATTCATTGACAATGGTTCAAGAGTCAACCTCATCCCCATTCATACACATCGTCGATTGGGCCTCACAGAATCTAATTTATCTCCTTCTACCATGATGTTACAAGGATATGATAAAAATGAACAAGAACCACTGGGTGAAGTTACACTCAGAACTCAATTTGGAGATCTTGTATCCAATTAAGATTTCATGGTTGTTGATCAAGACTCGTCTTTCAACATCTTGCTTGGAAGACCCTGGCTACATCACCATGTGACTATCCCTTCATCATACCATCAATGTCTCAAATATTGTTTCTATGGTGACATTAGGACATTATATGGTGATAAGGCCTTGTTCAATACATGTGAGTCTCAGAAAATTGAGGCGGAATTCTATCACATGAAAGAAAAGGATAAATCCACAATAAAGGAGATTATCAAAGTTAATGTTCCATATGGTTTGGAGAAGATTCCAGTAAATCTATTTGAGCATGTTAGTACAGATTATGTGTTTCCTATCAGTCAAATTGATAGGATATACCCAAATCAAAAATACTCTTATGGAAATATCCATAATGTCAATTATGACAATCAATCTAGAAAACATGGGAGAAATTGGTGATCCTCTAAGCAGTGTTGAAAGCCCAAATGGTGACATCTTCATTTCATCTGCTGAAATCCAACATGTCTATACTTCACCAATCAGGCCAAAAGAAGTTATAGAAACATCGGAGGTGAAAAATGATGTCGATTATCAATCCATAATATCCTCTTTATTTCCCAAGGAAGACCCTTCATCATCAATTGGGTCAGAAATGGATGATTCTTCTTCAAGATGTTCAAATTTTAACATCTTTTCTGATCATGAAAATTCTGCTTTATCATATACTATGCAAGTAGAAATGGAAGAAATAACACATGATGAAGAAGAGGATGAAGATCTCAGAGATACTCCTCCAGCAATTGAAGAGGTTATCTCTACCACCGTGGATGAACTTAGAAAAATAAATCTGGGTACAAAAGAAGATCCATGCCCCACTTTAATTATTGCGGCCATGACTCTTGAAGAACAAGAGATGTATATTTCCTTTTTAATGAAAAATCGAGACATATTTTCTTGGAACTATACAAAGATTCCCAGGCTTGATCATGATGTTGCTACTCATCATTTGGGTTTACCAAAAGAACATCGTGGATTTAAGCAAGCCGTGAGAAGAACACACCCAACTTATGCTTCCAAAATTGAAGCTGAAGTGGATAAGATTATCAAAGATAACTTTGTCAGAGAAGTTCAATATCCCAAGTGGTTGGCTAATATTTTCCCTGTATAGAATAGGAACGGAAAAATTAGAGTTTGCATCGATTTCAGAGATCTTAATCAGCATTGTCCTAAGGATGATTTCCCTGTTCTGATTACAGAAATTTTAATCGATGCAACAACTGGAAATGAAGAACTTTCCTTCATGGATGGATATTCCGGATATAATCAAATCCTAATGGCCCCAGAAGATGAGGAATTCATAGCCTTCAGATCCCTTCATGGTGTGTTTTTCTACCGGGTAATTCTCTTTGGCTTAAATAATGCAGGTGAAACATATCAGCGTGCCATGCATCATATCTTCAAACCCTTTTTAGGGAAGTTTTTTGAATGCTATGTGGATGATTTGGTGGTCAAATCCAATCAAAATTTTAATCACATGGCTGATTTGGAATTCATATTCTGCAAGATTCGAAAACATAATTTGAAGATGAACCCCTTAAAATGTGCTTTTGGGGTAACCTCAGGAAAATTTCTCAGCTTTGTTGTACGCTATCGTGGTATTAAAGTCGATCCTGAAAAGCAAAAGTCAATAAATGGTATATCACCTCCTCAAAATTTGAAATAATTAAGAGGACTTCAATGAACCTTATCCAATATTCGGCGTTTCATCACCAATTTGGTAGGAAAAATGTTACCCTTCACCAAATTGATGAAGAAGGGAGTCACTTACCAGTGGACTGAAGAATGTCAAGAAGCATTCGATATTCTCAAGAAATACCTCTTGATTCTGCCGGTACTCATGACACCTATTAAAGGGAGACCACTTATCCTCTACGTGACTACTTTAGAGTGATCATTGGTTGCCTTTCTTGCTCAGAATAATGATGATGGGAATAAAAAGAGACTCTACTACCTCAGTCATACTATGCTTGAAGCAGAAACCCAGTATTCACATATTGAGAAGTGCTACCTGTCATTAATCTTTGTAGTTCAAAAGTTGAGACACTAACTTCAATATCACGAGTTCCAATTGGTATCTCTCAATAACCTGCTCAAATTCATCCTTAGTCATACAATGCTTACAGGACGTCTGGCAAGGTGGGCAATTATTTTTCAGCAATTCGATATTCAGTATGCTTCTCAAAAGGCAAAAAAGGGCCAATCTCTTGCTGATTTCCTGGCTGAACTCCCTTTAGTGGAAGACACATATTCAGATATTGAACTCCCTGATGAGGAAGTCTTCTCTATTCAAGAAAGTCCTCAGGCATGGGAAATGTATTTTGATGGTGCTTTTAGAAGTCCAACAGGGAGGAAAACGGAAAATCCTACATTCAACAATGTTGGCTTAGGAATTGTTCTCATTTTTCCAGAAAATATTGTGTTACCTTATTCCTTCTTATTGTGGGAAGGTGGTACCAATAATGAATCATAATACCATGCTCTCATCGCTGTCTTGGAATTGGCTGTTCAAGAACAAGTGAATCACTTAAAGGTGAAAAGTGATTCAGACCCGGTAATCAAACAAGTCAATGGGGATTATGCCTTCAGAAAAGAAGAATTAATCCCTTTGTATGATCACGTCAGAGACTTAATGGCAGAATTACCTTCAGAACCAACATTTTCTTATGTCTCGTGATCACAAAATGCTCAATATGATGTACTGGCTAATATAGCCACAGCTCTGGAAGATCCAAATCAGGACGAGACAACCATGAGTATTTCCCACCGTCGTGCAATTTCACCTTATGTTCGAATCAGAACAGAGGAAAATAATGAAATTAGTCCCATTCTGGATCCATATAGTCATACTACAGGATGGATGTCACCTATTAGGGAATATCATCAAAATAGAACACTTCCACCAGATATAGCCAAGAAAGAACAAATTTAGCGATGTGTGGTCAATTTACTCTTCATGATAGCCCAGATCACCTAGAGAAAATTATCTACAAACATGGTTTGGATGGAGTTCTCTTCAGATGCATTGATGGTGAAGAGACAATGGATGTCATGAAAGAAGTGCATGCAGGAGTCAGTGGTTCCCACCAGTCCAGCATAGACTGTCTGATCAGATTCGAAGGCCTGGATACTTTTGGACTTCAATGATACAAGATTGTGTTGATTTCACAAAGAAGTGTCATTCATGCCACGTACATTCCAACTTCATTCATTGACCTCCAGATTTTCTTCATACAGCTAAATACTCGTGGCCATTTGCCGCATGGTGAATGGATGTGGTGGGACCTTACCCTTCAGCTATAACCAATCAGTTTAAGTATATTCTTACTACTACTGATTTATTTTCCAAATGGGAAGAGGAAATACCTCTCAAGGAAGTTAGTTCTAAATTCATTTTCAGTCTCATCAAGTATAACATCAATACCAGATTCGGTGTCCCTCATACCTTATTGACGGACAATGGCACCAAATTCTGTTCATCTGAGGTGAAGAAATTTTATCAAGAATACAACATAAAATCCAACCATTCATCTCAGTATCATGCAACGGCTAGTGAACAGATAAAATCATTCAATAAGTCTCTGTCAAATATTCTGAAAAATATGGTGGATAAAGATAAGAAATCATGGCCTGATAAACTCTTCCATGCTTTATGGGCTTATCAGACTACCACCCACACTGCAACGCGGTCAACTCCATATTCACTGGTTTATGGAACGAAATCCATCTTTCCCATTGAAGTTCAGTTACCCTCGCTTAGAGTATCCATTTTTGATCATCATCTATAGATGAGAAATATCAAAACCGATTGAATGAATTGGAATGGTTAGATGAGAATAGATTGTGCACTTTTCACCACTTGGAAGTCTATCATAATCGAATAGCACGAGCTTTTAAACCATAACACTCTTTCTGGGCTACTAAGGTTGTGCATCGTTAAGGTTGTTGTTACCTCTTGTTTATTACACTGAGTATGACTCATGTGAGCTTAGAGAAAAATTAAACCATAACACTCTCTCTGGGCTACTAACCATGTGTAAGTCCCAACAACATCATTTTTTAGGTCGTTGTCCCCATGAACAACTTGATCATTAATTAATAATTTAATTGAACTATGCAGACTTTGATCCTTGCCTTCCAGGCTGGGTATGTAGGCATCCTCCCATGGTTCAATCCCAAAATCAATCTCTTCACATCAGTTCACCTCCATCTCATACAATGTTGATTCGTGAAACCACCCCTAGAATCAATATCTTTACATTGGTTCACTTTCGTCCTTGCTATACGACGTTAAACTATACAACACTTTTTTCCAGTATGACAATAAAATATAACATTATTTGATACCCTCACCTGAGATGGAATCATTATTTACATTGATTTTGAATCATGTTACATTCCAAAGACTACGTGCATACATGGCAGTGCCCGAACCTTTTATCTTGGGTTAAACCATCATTGCACTAAAGTCCCTTTTCACCCTTCACATGTACGAACCAAATTTGTAAAGAGGGTAGTTCTAGAACTACGTGGACTTGATTCCCATCCTTATGGGATATGTAAGAACATTCGAGTGTCCCTCAAATCTAGCCCCAAGTCTTTGGGCCTAACCCCAAATTCCACTTTCAGTCCCTTGGATGAAAAGTCCCTGTGAAAAAACACACTATGTATTTCTTATAATGGTCCAAGCTCTATGACCCTAAACTAAGATCTCCAATCCTTTTGTCCGACATGACATTAAACTGTAGTTTAAGAACTACGTATGGCATGATTCCCATTCTTATGGGATACATAGTGAAGCCCAACATTTCCATTCAAGACCCAGCCACAACATGATTATGGTTAGCATTGACCTGTGTATCTCTACATACATTGGACAATACCCATCTTTATGTGTCATAATCCTGACCATAAATATTTTCAGATCTTCATAACCCTTTTCTTAACTTCTAGTCACAAAAAGGTTTGATATTTTGAGAGTTCTTTTGCCTGACCATACAGCACATGCCCTTAGGCGGCCTTGCATAAACAGTCTACATAACGGACCTGTCAGCCAAAAGATGCTATTATTTGACTATGCAGCCAATTCCCTTAGGTGGCCCTACATAATTCAACCCCCTAACGGGTTTTTTAAATATTTGTAACTTCATTATTGGGAGGAAAATCTGTTTTGCCTTTATTTGTCTTGACAATATGTAAGGATCTGCCAAAATAGCCATCCTTAACATATTTGTCCCATATCCTTTTTCATGATCTGAAAGTAATCAAGTCTATGGTTTATATTCTTTGTCCATACGTTTTGGTCAGACCTTCGTAAGAGTGATATTCATCTAGTTATTCAATAATATTTTTGGAAATATCTTCTCCATATTCAAGTACCTCTTTCCATACAGAAAACTTTATACTTTGGAAAATTTGAATCTCCATAAACATTCACTGGCTTTTTAACACTAGGAATGTAAATTTCTGAGAGTAATTTTGGCTGACTATGCAGCACGTTCCCTAAGGTGGTCTTTCATAAGTAGTCTACATAACAGACCAGTCAGCCAAAAGATGCTATTTATTTAACTATGCAGCCAATACCCTTAGGCGGCCCTACATAATTCAACCCCCTAATGGGTTTGTTACATAATGGTAACTTCATTCTTGGGAACTACTTCTTCTAACACCTTTTAGCACTTTTCATATAATTCCTCATATTCCAATATTCTTAAGTCATAGTTTACATATTTTCCCTCATACTTGAGTATGTTAATATGTTTTTAGATAAATTTTTAAGGAATTGAGTCAATTTTAATCCATTTCAGATAGAGCTATTTTGACATTAAACATTAGCATCTTTATGTCCGACGTGCATAACTTTAAACTGCCCACAAAAGGCAAAGTAACGTTGAATAAAAGTCAAGTTCCATCTCACTAAACATACATTTTATATGATTTAGGTAATATTGATCAATTAAAAGATTCAAAGTGTGTAGGGTTATTTACATTAATCCTTGTAAAAATCAAACTAGGATTACTAGGCCCATTGGCTTAGGTAAAATTTAAAGCAGGTACAAGGAAAATACGTGCACAAGTGATTGAAGATAAAAGAATTCTTTAAATTTGATGCACAATAATTAGAGGTACATCTACAGATTGGAGCCTCTTATATTTTTCATGAAGTTAAAAAAGACTATCAACATAAGTCTTCAATTGATGAACCGTATCCCGAGCTTCATCAGCAGCTACTTGAAGCTCATGCACTCGACCAACTTCACTCATTTCAGCCTGATAGAGTGATTTCTTGGCATTCACAATAGTCTTAATACCATTCCATTGAAATCTCTCCAGTGAATTATTGAGTTGGTCAAGTTCCCCAGTAACAGCATCTAACTGTTGCTGAAGGTGCATCTTCTGGATGACTTTTTCTTTGATCTTATGCTTCATGTCCTTCTTCTTGGCAGCATAGTCAGCTTCAACTTGGGATACCGCAGCTAGAAATTCACCGATTTTGACTGACAGTTTCACCCTGGTAAGATCTTCGGGACACTTTTTCTCCTGCTCCCTCTTGAAGATGACTTGTTTCACCGCGGTATAGATCTCTTGGTATCCAGAACCGCCAAGTCCTAGCATGATAAACTAGGACGACAATCGAGGGATCTTCGATGATAGATCTTCTAAAGGCACCTCAGATATGATTTTCCATATGTTATTCCATGCCTTGCGTCGTGAGAAGCTGACCGCCTTCAGCACCTCTGGGTCTGATTCAATATCATCATCACAGGGGGCGCATGTGATTTGGGATTAATGCACTTAAGGAAGTTCCCAGTTCTGCTTCTTCCCCCCTGACCTTGGTTGCTTCACCTTCTTCTACTGTTTGGCCGGATGTTGAGACCTCAACTCCAGTTCTAACCATTGAAGTTGATAGCCCGGTTTGATCAATTAAAAGTATGGTTAGTTTCACGGAATAATGGAAGTTAGTTGTCTATCTTGAAAACTCATTCCAATCATTACCTTACAGTAGATCAGAAGATTGAGAAGACTCTTCCCCAACATTCCCTATTTCAACAGGATCTTCAAGATGGGTCTCATGAGGGTTTATTGGATTTATCTCCACTTGAGATAATGTTTCTGCAATGGTAGGGTTGACATCAATATCCACACCCTCTTCAGGCATTGGTAGTTCAACAGCTTCTATGGATGGAACTGAATATTATTTTCAGTCATGATGAGAAGTGTAAATTATAAAAAAATTACTGGGCGAAGGATAACACTCATGAACAAGGTCTTCTAAATCACATGACAAATTATAATGATCATAAAATTCTCCGAAAGTCATGCCACGATTCATCATTTCATCCAATTATATTTCAGAATCCCGATTACTCTCACTAGTGGGAGCATTTGATGTATCCTCTTGGTGACCCCTATTCTGTGTCCCTTGATCCCGAACAGCTTCTTCAGGAAGGATGGTATATTCAGTTTCTGCAGACACCAATGATTCTGGTGCAGGTTCTTCTCTACTTATAGTAGTAGTAGGAGCAGTACTGGGAATAGATGTTGGCTCTTTTTCTGAAGTAGTCAAGTCATCATGAATTTCCATTTGTTCCACAGCACCCTCCATGGTCCTCAAAGGAGGATCAATCCTTTCCCTCATAGAAGAAATTGAAGAAGCCCCTACAATCCCAAAGAAAATGAAAATATTTTTCATGGTTTAATAATCATGATTATTCAAAATAATTTCCACTGATAATGAAGCATTTAGCTGTGGTATTCTTCCTCCGATGCTTTGGCTTCCTTGTCTTTTTGGGAGTGTCAGCAGTCTCTATTATAGGTACCTGAATGGGAGAGGGGAAAGCCATGTGCAACTCCTCATCCATGGCCTACTGGCCCGGAGATATCTCGTCCAGTTCACGAGGAGATTCAACAGTAGCCCCGATGGCAGTACCACTAGGGCTATACTGTGGTGAAGGAACCTTGGTAGTTTTGGCAAGCTGAAAGATGAAGAAAACAATTTCCTTGAATAAAAAAGCTTTCCATGAAATCAAGTTGCCAAGTAAATAAGGAAATAAAACTTACATCTTCAGGAGACACATACTCATGCCACTCCTTATCAGTGGCACCGTGATCCATCATTTCCTTCACCCGCTTGGTGATAGGGATAGAATAATTGGTGGCATACATGTAACCCTTCCCATAGCTCCATCCAGATAGATTTAGTATCGCAGTATACATCCCGCCATGTCTGGATGGCCTCTGGTCGTAGATATGCAGCTGTACTGGAAGGTTGTGAAGAGGGTCCTACAACCTTGGATTTTAATTTCTTTCTAGCTCCTGCAACTATGAAAAGAAAATTAAAACTTGTTACTCTATAAAGTTACTGGAAATTAAATTATCTCAATAAAGTAACTCACCAGGAGTTGATGGAGTGGATCTCTTGATTCTAAAAGGAGGATTATATACGGTATGACATCCCTACTTTTTATTACAAATTAAACATGATTTATTACATAAATCTTCACTTGATACAAAAAAGAATATCGAGAGGTTTAGTGTCTTTGGGGCTTAGGATCATTACATAAAAACTTAAAACATGAAATACAACATCTTTATTGAAAACTTCCTTTACATGACCACTGCATTCCCTCTTACTTAGCTTTGCATGGGATAACCTGAGGACATGCATAAGAAAAGGTTGAGCTATAAAGCCCAGTAAGGGAGTACACATGGAATAACATGAGGAGTACAATGCATGTTGGACAATAGGTATATCAATAGAGCATAAAAGAAACATGAACATAAAGGAATGATAAATCATGATAATCATAACATGGAAATGTGGCAACAACACTTAACATTGAATTAGCATGAGCCATGGCTCATTGCACATGGAGCATGAGTAAACCCTCATTGCACATGAAGCATGACTAACCCTCGTTGCACTTGAATTAGCATGAGTCAAAACTCATTGCACTTGACGTATCATGATACTATACTTTACCCAATGCATTGGAGCGCTATAAGGGTGCACCCTTCTTAAACATTTCATTTCATGCATAAGTGTGCCACATGGATCATAAAACATGGATTCATAAAACATAATAATTTATTCCACGATAAAGGAATGTGTAATTCATACATGAAACTTTAAAAACAATATGTAAATGTGCATAAAGGTGAATACCCTTGATGGAGATATGGGCATGGTATTCACTACACAATGACATTGGCTTAGAAAATCGGTGCGATTTCGGCAGCGTAACGGCGTGACATAAGAATTCATAAAAAAGGTTGATGAGAGATAAAGGGGTTCCTCATCATATTTACATGTAATGGACAGTAAGGAGGTCATATAGATACATGTCCCAACATTTTAAATGGAATTTATATTCATGATAAAAAAAGTATTTCTTGAATGTAAAAGAAAAGAGAGAAGTTCCTTTCGGAATTTCGGCATGGTAACGGGTGTACATGGGAGGCATTTAATGAGAGAGACAGGGGTATCCCATCATTCAAACATAAATAGGGATGTGTGATGGAGGTGAAAACCATACCACAACATTTATAATTGAAATTAAAATGGCAAAACAACTTAAAAAAATTGACAAAAATGAGAAAGGAAGAAAAACCCGTTACTTAGAAGTGTGCTTCCAAAGGCTAGAGAGAGGCTTGTGAGAGGCTTCTTGGGAGCTTGGGGAACTGTGGGAGGATTCTAGAGGGAGTAGGGAAGAGTTTGGACGAACTACAAGGGATTTTAGTGAGGAGTAAGTGGGAGCTTCGGTGGGTTTATATAGGAATGGTGAGAGAATTATTTATTATTTAGGTTTGGGACAACTTATATTAAAATAATCCAATCCACAAACCATCCCATGGTATTTTCCCATGGCTTCTGGAAAAGAAAAGTGGAAAAAAATATTTTACAAGGCCAGGGTCCGAACTTATTAAAATAATAAGGTTGCTTATGTGGAGGTGAGTCACACTCCCAAGGAAATTAATTTAAAAAGGAAAAGTGTTGAATAAGTCTTGAGGGGTTCCTTAATGCTTTGAAAAGTAAGTCCAGAAAACCCAAAACCTCATTATATTAATGATAAAACATATATTTTCCTAACTTAAGGATTATGGTACTTTATTACATCACCATTGGGTCATTATGATGTCATAAAACACATTATATATTTAAAAGGTATTTAATTTTTACCCAAAAATTTGACTGTCTCAAAAAATTATGAAAAATTCACCATTGGATAATTTCGATGTCCTGATTCCAAAAATAACATTTATTTTCTCTATATAATTTTCTAAAAATGTGAATTTTCACTTTTAGAATAAAAACCTACATTTATCGAAAATTCATGGGTTTTGACAGAAATGGCATTCAAACCTTAATAAAAATTTTAATTGCATTCATAAAATTATAAGATCATTTATATTTAACAAAAATTAATTTAATAATAATAATATTATATTATTAAAATATTATTTAATTCAAAAAACCCTTAACTATAAAATATATTTCTTAATTAAGTAATAACTAAAAACACCATTTGTACTTTAAAAACTATTTACAATGTATCAAAAATGACTAGAAATTATATTCAGTATTATATACAAAAATAATGTACATGAACATAGTACTACTTATTTGTTATATAACCCCTTAAAATAGACTCATAAGACCTAAGGGTAAGGTGTTAAATGGTGACAGACTCTTGGGGCGGCTCGGATAACATCACTCGAGTGGTAATTTCAATCAACTTCCACTATTCCCGTATACGGTCACATTTGAGATTGACATAATGAAGCTCAGCTAGGGCTTGGTCAAGGGTGAAGCCCAAATACACCATCTCTTTTCTGAGCTCCAAAAAATGGGCTTCGTATGGGGAAATTCTACTGGATGAGGCCATCGCTTCCTTTGTCTGAGTAAAAATTGGGTTCGTTAAAGCCTTACTTTTTTACTAATAATGTGATCACTGTTCAACGGCTATATTAACAACGGTCAAAATTCTTAACATGAAACCAAAATTTGACATCTTATTAAAAAAAATTCATAAAGAGACATTTAACTAGATCAAGAGGCATTTTCCATTAATGAAACTTTGGGTCATTACATACGACACTTGGTCGTTTCAACACATGTTGTATCTCTTGAGAATCTGATGAATCATCCTCGGTTGAAGAACTCGGTGAACCAGCTTCAGGAGTGGAAGAATCACCTGCCACCTAAATTGTTTCTTTCTCAATGGTACTCTTCTTCTTCCCAACCCGATAAACATGTTTATTCAATATGGACTCAGGATATGACGATATCCAGTTTTCAGCATAACATATGGTCAAATTTCTTACCGCTTCAGTATTTGGTAAGTCAATGACTACCCCAGTCCTTTCCATAGCCGTTAGCAACCATAGTTGCCGAGCAACCATTGGATGCTTCTCTGATCTGACGTGGACTGGAGGCGATACAACAGTTTTTTACAGACACTTGAATTGGCGTGCAAATCGATATGGAGAATAGGCCTCACATATAATTTCCCAATCAATTCTGGTGACCAGTACACCATCTCTGCAGGACAGTATATAAGACCTCTATTCCAAGATGGCTAATCCATCGTCAACATATCTCCCTGTCAGCGGATATCCATAGGGAAAGATGTGGAATTCCTTATGCACACCCAGCCTTGGCATAATATCATAAGCATTGAGGGACAAAGGAAAAACTCCAGAGAAGGCCTAAACAGACGGCTTGAATGAACTTCTAGGAATTTGTATTCCATTTTGAACAGCATATGTCCGAAGTGAGTGGCGATCCATCCCCATAAAACATGGAATGGTCCCATTAATCTCAAAGGAGACTTACCCATATAGACATGGAGTAAGTTCCTGTGAATCATTTCCAAAACCCGGGTAGCCAACCCCACCATATTCCTCTCTGCAGACTTGGCTGTGATAACGAAGGTCCCTGGCCTGACGCCTCCCTTCTAATCTCTAACTGGAAAAAGATAGAAACTGATTCATAAGGCTAAAAAGCCTACCAGACGGGTCTTCTCTGAGAATCCATGGTTCACTTTATACCCCCATTTCTCAAACTCTCCAACTTCCAAAGTCGGCCAGAATGTGCCAGGAACACCTCCCTTATCTGCTCTACGGCAGCTAGTATGACGAATAAAGGTGGCCCCCTTTTCCCTCTTCTTCTTGAGAAACACATCCATCCATTCCTCTGGGTGAATATCCCTTCTATAATGAGTCTTTGATGTCTTTGAGATTTTTAGTTTATGATAAATCTTCAATAACTCTCGAACCAAATCTGGAGTCTTCTCTGGATCATTCATGGTTGCCTTTTCGAGGGACGAATTCATCATACATATCACCCAGGATTGGAACCCCTGAGATCTTGTAGACATTCCACAAACTAATGCCTACTTCTCCATGGGTCAGGTGGAAAGAATTAGTTTTTGGGCTCCAGCAGCTAAGCAATTCCGGTGCAAAATTATCATTTCTATAAACATACCACTACCCAGCATAGACGGCTTCATAAATTTCAGCTCCCTTCAGGTCCTTGATAAACTCTTCACAAGTTTGACACACCCAATAAACCAACATCCAAGTTGGATTCACCCCTCCTCTAGAACAGAATTCCCATTTCTCCTTCCCGCCTTTGGATTGATCCATCTGAGAGATTAGAAAGACTAAAGGATAACAATGTGGTTGCAACTTAGGCTTGTGAAGTTTCAGATCTGGAGCACATGAGTTATGATGCATTATATACGCTTTCTTTACTCTTCCAGCATTTCAAAATGGTCATTCGATTGAGACATTCGTTGAAGAATAGTTGGTATATGACTTAAACCAGGAAGGAGGGAGATAGTTCTTTGCCTCTGGAATACTGACATCTTTCAAGTGACCATGGCCATACAGAGGCAGATAGATGCTGTGTGGGAAATCACAATGATATTTCTTCGGATGCTTAGCCATGTCCGGCAGAGTGCTTTCACAGATGGAATAGTAATCATGGCCAACGATGTCCATCATCTCATTAATTCTTTTTCTCTCTAGTTCATCAGTCATTCTAATTCCCTTTGGAGCCATTTGATCTGCACAAGAATTGAATTATTAACTCTTAAGTTATGTTAATTTTTCATAAACATTGTGAAGGATTTGAAGAAATTGGCTAAGTCATTAAGGCACGCAATTCCCATAGTTAGCATGCAAGTCTCCTTCAGTCGCGCAAGTATTGGTCGTGCAAGTATCATCGTTCAAGTCCAAATACCTTAACAGAAGCGTGATGCAAGAAACAAGAAGCACGAAACAACGGAATCACTTTCATGGACGAGCAAAAGCCGAGATCCAAGCTACGCGCTGAGAGTAAGAAATCTGTGAGAGCTGAGTGCTTTGTGCGGAATGAAGCCCCCTATTTATAGACGTGGCCATGACCCTGCGCATCGTACCCTACGTGACTAAAGGCTGTACCCTTGCGTGCCAGACCCTACGCACTCGAAGCTCATTTGCGCACCTAACCTTATGCGCCCCAATTTCCTTTTCATTCTTGATTTCCTCAGAGTCAAATCCACATTTATTTTGGTTCCAGCTCTGATGGGGGTCTTTTGTTGACGCTCCTTTCATCACAGAATCTAATTATTGGAAAAAGGGAATATCTGAGCTCAAAGTGATTCAACCTTTGGAAAAATATCAAAAATTTACAAAGGAATGAATAAGAAGAACATTGCACAAGGGTCGTGCAAGTTCTACAATGGTCGCGCAAGTACACTTATGTGCCGAAATGGTCGCGCAAGTACACATGCACGCCGAAGTTGGTCACACAAGTCAGTTGAGCGCCCTAGGTGATAACCGCCAGGGGTCTTCTCCAGCCTATAAATACCCCCGGTGGGCCCCCCATTTCGGGAGGAATTTTTCAAAAATTCAGATACAGAGCTCTGAACGCCCAAGTCTCTTCATCAGGTCTTCCGATCACTTCTAAGGTAATTCTTTACCTAGAATGGAAGGACTAAACAGGAGGAGTAAGGTCTAAGTGTTAGAATTCACTAACACTTGTGTGCCTAAGTGTTTTTCCCTTAAGGGAAATGAACACACCTGTGTGCCACCCTACTTATTCACCATACCTTGCGCGCCATCTTCTGGAATGCCTCTAGGGATGATTCTAATGGCTTTGATCAAGGATTTCCCAAATATTACTATAAGGGATGAAAATCATGCAAGTACCCATGTGTCGCGCAGGTATACCTGCGCGACCAGGACTTGCATGGCCACGCAGTATCTGCGCACTAGCTAGGACTTGCGCGCCCCTACCTTTTTGGGTGCCTTTCCTGTCCATTTCACCCCTATTATTCCATTCCACCTCTCCTATTCAAAATTCAGTCTTCAAGACACTCTTCAAAGCCATTTGTGGCATGATTTCTTGATTTGGATTCCTTATCTGAAAGTAAATTCGTGGAACATCTCTCAAAATCAGGTTATTTACACATCTTTATGTCACTAAATATTGAGATTTCATTCATTTAACCTCATCCTTTAAGATGAGAGAATCTTTAACCTAGGCCTCATTTTCAGGAGTAAGACCCAGTCCAAATTCTCATTACTGTGGGCATCCTTTTTAGGAGTAATCCCCAAGTCCTCTAATCTGGGCATTCTCCTTAAAAGTAATCCCCAGTCTTAAAGTTCCCAAATATGGGCATCCTCCTTAGGAGTAAGCCCTAACAATAATTCTCGTAACCTGGGCTTCCTCTGCAGGAGTATGCCCCAGTCTCAAATATGGGCCTCCTTTTCAAGAGTAAGCCCCAGTAATAATTTCCTTTTGATATGGGCTTCCTTCTTAGGAGTAAAACTCAATCATAAGTCCCCTTCTAACATGGGCATATTCCTTAGGAGTAATCCCCAAGATTATAGTATCCAAATATCCATGAAGCACACATACCTTTATGGACCCTATTCTTGGATTTCCTCCCTGATGTAAATCTTAATCCTCATTTATTTTGGGCAGTCATACACACATAAGCCCCACATCATTGCATCTTTCGTGGAACAAATTGTCTGGTTTCACCGATACCTATTGTTTCTCACACTGACCATGACTCTCGTGAGCTTAGAGTGTAAAAGTAATCATGAAATCATTCATGATCCATCAATAATGCATAAAAATCATACCCCCTTACTCAAACTACATGTGTTCTGATTCCTTTTCCAAATCAAAGGATACGTAGGTAGCCCATCAGTGGGTATGATCCCAAATCTGAAATAATCCATGTCCTCCTGAATGAAAATAAACATCAAGTGCCCCACTAAGTGGCTTTAAAACCAGTATGGTCATCATAATGACCAAGAGACTTTTATGTATTTTTAAGGATACCATCAACTAAGAATCTCTAACAAATACAGATGATTCCTCATCGATGAAGAACCTCGAATACATATAAAAGATTCTCTGAATTTCCTACGTACCAATAATTGATTGGAAGACTAATGGAAAGATCATTTCATACTTGGTAATGTAATAAGGATTCACGAACATACCTTACATCTATAAAGAGAGTCCTTGAGTAGACAATAATTCCCCTAAAAAATGTGTGATGAGTCCGACCTCCCATCCTCTCAACCAATGAAAATTACTAAGCCTCATCAGTCCATAACTAATGAGTTCCTACCTTTGGAATGTATGTCCAAATGGATATGGAATCATTGAATGTTTCCGGTTCTATGAACAAACCCGTTAGAAACCGATTGGAATGTTTGAACCTTCAATCAACGAGGTCATCCCCAATTCCAGAGGGAAACATATGTCACTATATTTATATATGATATATATTATGTTTATGTTTCCTTATGCTTCTGTATTTTCCATTTATCAAATAACATTATGATTTCCATTATGGGTAAACGTGATAATTTCATTTTAGGAAGTGTGGACTACCGCCCCCTCAAAGTGATTTGAATTATTAATGCCATATGTGGGATGTATAATGGATGGATTAAATGATATTATAAATGATATTATACTGGAATTATAATATACCTTTATATCATTATGATTTCATTCCATGAAATACGAAATATAAATGAAAGTAGCGTTTATGCGTACGTACGGCTTACCGTCTCCATGAATGGTGCATTTCATTTGTTACCTCTAAATGTTATGTAATATTATAAATGAATGTTTATACTGGATATATATGATATATATGATATCTACATCATGAATATAATTCTGTATATAATGGATATTTTACCACATGAATAACTTGTAATTATAAGAAGTTTATTATTTGACTCAAGTACCAAAGATCGACAAAATGACCGTTATTAACATAAATAATTACATATTGTTCATAACATGGTAATAAGTAATATAAAATGAATAATGATCTTGAAAAAGGTTCTTAAGCAATTAGAAATTAACTATAGTTTATTATTCAGGAGGTTAAAGAATGGTCATGTCAAGTCGGACACGAGCTAAGGGAATTCATCTCAATATCCTTTTATTGAGGCATATTTTGTTTTATACACAACTTTCCTTTATACGGTGTATAAACCCCTTTGACTTTTACTTTTATTCAAAAGGTATCTTTTTATACAAAGCGTTTTACTAAACGACAAAAGGGAATGTGTTTTCTGTCGTACGTATGCAGCGACCATGACTTCTCCACCACCGTGACCATTTTTTGAGTTTCGGATTCCTCTACAAGCCATAACATGTTTAAAAAAAGAAAAATAAATACCATGTTTTACTTTTCTTTTATTTTGGTATTGAAAATGGTTTTGATAATTTTTGTATTATATCAATGAGTTGTATTGATATCTTGTGATTGAAATGTGCAAATGTTATGTTTCCTTTATGCATGTTTTATGTGATACAATTATGTTATGGCTTATGATATGTTTAAACCTGTTCATATGAGGAATGCATTGGACTTAATAAATGATGGGTGGATCCAGCTATAGATCCTCGATGCATCGGTAGGTCTCATGAGGCAAACTAGTGTCTTGGCACGAGGCCTTGACAAAATCATATTTGTAGCCTTGGCACGAGGCCTTGGATACGTCGTTATGATAGTCGGGCATTATCCATTCCATTATTATGAAAGAGGTTATTGATATTTCATGTGATTATTAGACTTGTAGAATATCCATGTGAGTCAGTAAATGGAATTATTTCATTATACTTTTTCCATATTATGCTAATGTTTATGTTTAAAAGGCTTTTGTTTTAGTTATACATTGACTTAAATGTTTATGTTTATTTATGAAAGTTTCTGCCATATTGTTATCCTTACTGAGCATCTGATCTCACCCCTTTCTATGTTTTATTTTTCCTATGATGTGAAGAAATATTTTATGACTTACCTACAGGGATAGTCCGAAGGGGGTATGGGTGTGGACTATGGAGACTATGTTATTGTAGTTTTTCACTTTATGATGTAATGTAACATTTATGAATGTATCTAGTTATTACAAGGCTAAGAAACTAAACGGTCTTTCGAGACTTGATCTTTTGTGATCATTCCAATGTTACGTAATAATTCAACGAATCTGGGTAACTAGGGTTGGGGCGTTACAGCTTTCCTGCCAAGGAAGAGAGAGGTGCTGACTACCTGATAGTTGAGGGCTTGCGGGGATAGCAAGAAAGACTCTGATCTTCGTATCGAGGGCTTACACTGGTGTGGGTCAGACGGACTTTCATTAAAGTATAAATCAAGGGACCTTCATCCAAGTTTGTTGGATACCCTTCTCTTTGGGTTAAATGAGTTTATACTTGTCACTTGTAGTTTTACTAATTTGTTTTTCCACTGAATTTTGTATTGTTAAGGAATGTATAACGTTCTTATACTTCCTTACTTGTACTCTAATGTAGTGAGATTCTATATGATTTAAGGTAGAATCTTTATCTTTGTAAACATTAGGTAAAAATTTCCTTAAGGAATTTTAAAAAGGTACAATTCACCCCCCTATATCTTTGTATCACATTGTACTTATTTGATCCTAAGTTTGGTTTTATAGAGTATATAATACTCAGTCACATACTATCCTAACAATATATTTATTCAGTAATCCTATAATTATATCCATCTATGAGTGACAGTGAATGAATAATAATTATATCAGTTTGTGAGTTGATTTTCTTTTGTACACAAGAATGATGGGTTTCCCCCTTCTGATTAAAGATGTGATGGATAATAGTTATTTCTAATTACCTAGACTTTTATGAATAAAATTCCTTTCAGTTTAATGACTTATAGATATAGAAAATAGATATACACTTTTTATGAGATTAAATGACAGTTAAGTATCATTACAATTGATAATATCGTGATTGAATAGTGATAAAAGGACTGATATAAATATATGGTTTTAAAATATTCCTTTTATATATAGACAAAGGAGATGATGGAATCGTCTAGTAGATTCGGGTTATAAAAAAAATCATTTGTCAGATCTCAGAAAGGAGGGAGTGTCACTAGGCTTGGATCTTGACCAATTTTAAGTCAATATTTAACATGTCAAGATAGTACTGAATCTCTTATTAGAGAAGTTCATGTAAATTGAGATTACCACCCAGATGATGTTATTTGTGCCACCCAAAGAGTCTCTCACCATCTTACACTTTACCCTTTGGTCTTATGTGTGTTTTTTAAGGCATTTTTAAAAAGGTATTAGTTACTTATTGTGTAATCTCTTTTTATAAATAAAATTATTATACCATCAATTCGTTTATGAGAAGAGTCTTTCTTAAAAAAATAATGAATTTGATAATCAGTTAAAGAAGTGTTATATTTTTTATATGATAAGAACAAAAGTTTATTTTTAATGAATTTATTTTAGGGAATTAATGAATTTTTGATTTAGGAAATATATTAGTAGAATTTTATTATAAAATTAATTTAATGAATTAAAAATGAGTATAAAACTTTTATAATCTGAAATGTAATTTTTTTCAAGAATTGAAAACTGTTTATGTCAAAACTCGTGAATTTTCATCAAATGATGGGATTCATTTTAAAAGTGAAAATTCTCATATTTATAAAATTATTTAAATAAAATGAATATTATTTTTGGATTCCGGATTTTGATATTATCCAACGGTGAATTTTTAATAATTCTCTGAGATGGATGTAATTTTGGTTAAATATTAAATATCGTAGAAATAAAATATGTGTTTTATGACCTCATAATGAACCCAAAATGTGATAATAAAAACTGTTATTGGTATTATAGGACCAATATATGTTTTCCAATTAAAATAATGTGATTTTATATTTGTTTTCCTTATTTTATAACACCTTAGTGAATCCTCATAAATGTATAATATACATTATGATTTAAAATTCATTACATAAATAATTTGACTCACCTCCACATAAGAAGGGATAATATTTTAATATGATTTTCCATTTTCATTATAAAATAATTTTTAACACTCCACATGGTAAAAAAATGGTGCGTATACCGTAGGATGGTTTGTGCTTTTGATCATTCAATTATATAGATTCCAAAACACAATTTTGTGCAATATTAAAGAATTACTCTCTTATTTCCTATATAAACCCAACCAAGATCCCACTTATCTTCACTAAAAAACATTTTATAACGTTCCTAATCTTTCATCCCCTCTCTATAATCCTCCCAAGGTTCCCCATGCTCTTATGAATCCACTCTTAACACTTTTGAAGTCACACACTCATGTTAGGGATCTTCCCCCATCCTCTTTTATCAAGCATTATTTACATGTTATGTATTTTAATTTGATGTATACCTTTGTTGGGATATTTCATCGAATATCAAACATACTTTAAATTTTATTTATAAATTATTATATCCCCTTTAAGTATAATTTATTCCTTTTTTAACCCTTATGTTCACCCATTACTGTGCCGAATCTTCGTAAGGGGTTCCTTCCTTTTTCAATTTTATCCATGTTTCATATTGTTGTAATACCATTTTATATTCAATTAAAAATGTTGAGGTTTGATTTGGAACCTTCCCCATTCTTCCCTGCTCATGTTTGAATGACTAGATACCCCTTTCACTCTCATTAATGCCTTCCATGTGCACCTATTACCATGTCCAAATTCCATAATGGATTTCTCTCTTATTAATTCCATTGAATCATTTCATCTATATTATGTATCAAAATTCCATTTAATAAGTAGGGGTATTATGTTCAATTATCTGCATATTTTATAATTCATGTATAAAAGTTGAGATACATCTTTCTCTCTCATCAACAAAATTTATGAATTTCCATATGAGGTCGTTATGCTGCAAAAATTGCACCGTAATTTTCTATTCCAATATCATCATGTAGTTAATAACATAGAAATTTCTCTATCAAGGGTATTCAAAATTATGAAAAAAGTACATATATAATGGTAAATATTTTTATTTATTCCATATTCCATGATCGGGGAATAAATGATGATGTTTAATGAATCCATAATATTTGATCTATGTAGAAAACTTAAGCATTAGAATCAAATGTTCATGAACAGTACACCCCGATAACACTCCAACGCATTGGGTAGTGTTTAGTATAAGGATACACCATGAGAGATGATGGTTCACTCATTATATTTCATGTGCAATGAGGGTTTACTCATTATAATAAATTTTAAACGATCCTTGGGTCATGCTAATATCATGTTGTATATTGTTGCCACATTTCCTTGTTTTGATAATCATGTTATATCTTGCCTTTATGCCAGGTTTCTTTTATGCCCCATTGATATTTGTATTTCCTAACATGTATTTTACTCCTCATTTTATTCCTCCTATACTCCCTTACTAGGATTTATAGGTCACCCATTCTTATGCATGTCCTCAGGTTATCCCATGTAGTGCTAAGTACAAATGAATGGTGTAGTCATGTAAAAGATGTTTTATATAAAGATGTTGCATTTTATGTCTTAAGTATTCATGAAATGTTCTTAAGACCCATATACACTTGGAATCTTGATATTATTGGTTGTATTTTGTGAAATTTTTTGTAATAAAGCTTGTTTAAATTTATAATAAAGAGAAATGTTGTTAAAGTTGTTATCAGAGGACATGTTTAGTTATTTTTGGGATTAGGATTATAAAATCCTAGCGAATTCCTTAAGGATAATAATAAGTATGAAAACGTCCTTAAATTTTGGTGAGTATATATTAAGTGGATCATCATGAAAATACATCCATGTCTAGATACAAACAAGTATTGGTGGCTTTAATGCAGATTTATCTATGGGTAAAACCCAAAAACACCACTTTGAGCTAGACTAGAAAAGGAAAGGGTGTAGAAAAATAGGTCCTACTGCAGTCATGGATTTATAATCATGGGGGATATGCTTTTGTAAATTTATAAGATTAGTATGAACTGTTATTTAAGGAATAAAAAATTTCCCTAAGAATATAAGTTGTGAAGTAGATCATGGATAACTTATATTGAAGCCTATAAATTCATAAGTTAAAGAAATAAATGTATTTTACATGATATCCATTTTTTTCATTGGATTCCCATTATTTGTTTAATAGTTTAGAATACATACCCCTGATTTTTCTTTTATTCTATTCAATGGCTGGTAATAGGAGGACTCTACCTAATAACCGATGGGAAAATCAATGTGATAAATGTTCTAATGAGATTCCCAATCCAATGGGAGCGATAATAAAAAACTTTATAACAATACTCTCTTAGTTAAATCAGGGTTTGAATAGAAACATGGGTTAATATGAATTTCCAAGCCCACTAAGAAAGAACAATCTATAATCGAGAGCTTCATGAGACAAAGGCCTCCAACTTTTAATAGATCATCTGATCCCAGAACCATTGAAAAATGGATAAACTCCATTGAGAATATATTCTATATCCTTCAATGTTCTAAAAAAGACATGGTTCTTCTAGCTACATATCAAATAGTGGGTGAAGCTGATCAATGATGTATATTGATAACAAATATGACGCTTGTGGATGATATTGAGGTGTTGGAATGAAAATATTTCCAAAAAATGTTTTTCAAAACATATTTGCATTGCACCCTTAGAAATAAGATGGAATGGGACTTCCATGCCATCAAAAAAATATGAAGAATAAATAAGAGCATATAAGGATGTCATCACAAGGATTTCATGATATTCCTCCGACATTGTCATTACCCCTGAAATATAGGTTGACCATTTTATTGATGGGCCAAAAAGTATTCTATATAAATCCCAATAAATTCGTGACATTGATAGCTATGAGAAAAATTTTTTATGTGCTCTTGAAGTTGAAACAAAGATTAGAAAATCTCAAGGGAATCTTCAAGAAAAAAAATTGAATGGGGACATTAATTCTATCGGTCTAATGGGTAAATCCAATGGATCTATGAAATTCCAGCACCCCGCGTTCCAAATGAGGGGAAAGAAGAGCCTTGTAAATTGCCAGAATGGGAAGAGGAAATGCTTTTGGTGTGGAATAGAAAGTCACCTGAACAATAATTGCTGACAAGAAAATCCCACTACTGCGATATAGGAGAGGAATCCTCCATTTGACCCTCAATGCATTGTTTATTGCTACAACTACAAATAACCATGGTACTTTGAATACCAACTCCTTATGCCAGAGGTTTTCAGTGGAAACCAACAACCTCCAAGGTATTAAGGTTGATATTTTTCTATCCCTACTACTGATATGAATCCTAGAAATGATGTGTTGATACTTACACTAGTTATTAATTTAATAATAGTGAACATACTTTTTGATTCTCATTCTACGCATTCTTTTACATCCCGAATTTTTAGTACAATATTCCAAACAACCCTAGATATCATTGATGTAGAGATTTAATTGAAAATGAAAAATGGGAGAATTATTACATCCCATGAATATAAATCCTCCCCTATAACAATTTGTGGATTAAAAAACCTGGAGAACCTCTTCATACTCTATCTAGTGGAATTTATTGAAATTCATGGCATGTACTAGATTTCCCTATATAGATCGAACATAAATTTTCATCTGAGAGAAATCACTCTCCATAAATTGAATCCACCATTGATTATATAAAAGTGTAAGGTGGAGGATGAATCCTCTGTAGCACTATCATCTATGTGTGGATATCACTGCCTTATGAGCATGAATATATTCCAGTAATTATTTATTCTGAGGAACCATCCTCGAAGACTTGTCTATTCTGAAGGAATTAACTGACACATTTCTTGAGGATTTTCATGGTCTTCTTCCTAGAAGAGATGTCGAATTCTCGATTGATGGTAAACTTGGGACATTTCTAATATCCAAGAATCTGTATATAATTGTTGTTGTGGAGAATTATGAGATAAAGAAACAACAACATGAGTATTTGGATAAAAGGATTATACACCCATGTGATTCACCTTGGGATGCACCAGTTCTCTTCATCAAGAAGAAGGAAGGATCAATGCGCCTTTGCATTGATTATCGTGAGCTCAGCAAAATCAAAATATTGAACACTTATCCTTTGTCATGAATTGATGACATATTTGATCAGCTATCTAAAGAAAAATATTTCACCAAGGTGGATCTATGTTATGGATATTACCAATTATGGATAAAGATGGAAGATATCCACAAGGCCACTTTCGTACAAGGTGGAGGTACTAGGAATTCATAGTAATGCATTTCAGGATAACTAATGTTCTAAATATATTCATGGAATTGATTAATATCGTCATTAGAGTTTACATCAAAAAATATTTGGTAGTCTTTATAGACAATATTCAAATACACTCTATAACTATAGAGGAGCAGGAGGAGCATCTAAACATTGTATTGGAGACTTTGTGAATGGAGGAGCTCTATGAAATGTATTCAATGTGTGAGTTGTGGTTCAAGGAAGACTAATTATTATTTATTATCATCAAAATAAATAGTACATGTGTGGATCCCTCCATGAAAAATGAAATTTATAGATGACTGAGGCAAAAATATATGACGTATATCCCTAGAACCCTTGGGTTAGCTGGATATTATTCCTGATTAGTGAGAAATTTCTCATTATTTTAAAACCCTCACACAAAGCTATCTCTGAAGGGAGTTATCTATTCTTGGAATGATAAATTCAAATATAGATTCAAGGAGTTTAAAGAGAGGCTTATCAATTTTCGTGTGCCCACAATAAACACAAGTGGAGAACATTTTATTGTATTCAGTGATGTTTTGAAGATGTTCATGGGAAGTGTGTTGATGAAAAATGGCAAATTCATTACCTATCCTTCAATGCAATTGAATGTTCAGGAGTAGAACTATCCAACACATGATCTGGAGTTGGCTGTGGTGATCTTCGCTTTGATAATTTGGAAACATTAACTCTTTTGGAAAAAGTGTGAAATATACATGGATTAAAAAATAATCAAGTATCTATTCACATAGAAAGAGTTTAATATGATCAAATGAATATTGTTTGATCTGATCAAATACTATTACATCACAATTCACTAGAATTCAGTGAATGTGAATAAAGTGGTAGATGCTCTTTATAGAAAGAATGCAGCAACTCTTTCATTTATGAGAATTATAAAGGATCCAATCTTATTAGATTTGATGAAGATGGACATAGAAATTATAATGAATGGAAAATCCCTAATAATTTTGAAAATGATTTATCAAAAGTGTCTTTTAGAAGGTTTAAAGGATGCTTAAAAGGAAGATGTGGGAATTAAGAAGAATGAGGAAACCGTCAAAAAAGGGGAATCGACAGAGATCAATGTTAATGAAGAAGGAATTGTGAGATTTTGGGAAAGCTAATATGTTCCATCAAATCATGTGTTAAAGAAATAATTTTTGGATGATGCACATAGATAGATTTTCTAGATTCACTATGGAAACAAAAATATACATTGAGATATCCAAGATCATTATTGGTGGGATAAGATGAAGAATGAGATCATTGAGTATAAATCAATGTGTCTAGTATGTTAGCATATGAAGGATAAGAGGACGAATTCAAGATGGATGATGTAAAGAATATCCATATCAACATGAAAATGGGAAAACATCACCATGGACATTGTCACTGGACTTCCAAAGGCATTAAATGGAATCAATGTTATCTTTGTTGTTGTGGATCGTCTATAAAAAACCCACTTCATTGCAATTCAAGAGGATTTCTCATTGGATTTATAGAATTAATATAAATTAGAGAAGTGGTGAGGCTGGATGGAACACAACTATCGATTGTATCTGATCGAGATCCAATATTCACCTCTATGTTCTGGAAGAGTCTCTAACACAAATTGAATACTGAGATGATCTTCAGTACGACTTAACATCCTCAAACTGATGGCCATTCTGAGTAGACTATCCAAACACTTGGGGACATGTCGAGAGAATTCTCGATGCACTTCAATGGAGTATGGGATCAACATCTTTCTTCAGTTGAGTTATCTTCCAACAAAATTTTCCACTCAAGAATCCAAATGTATCCTTAGGGTTCCCTTTATTTGAAAATGTGATGAACAATGACATGTAGGGATGATGTTGGGGAGAGAAAAATTCTAGGTCCAGAATTGGATGAAGAAATGATGGAGAAGGTTAAGACCAACGAGCATCACATTAATGTTCATCAGAGTTGACAAAAGATCAATGTTGATAATCATCGATGATACCTAGAGTTTGATGTTGGAGACCAGTTATTCCTATGAATATCACTATGGAAGAGAGTTATGATATTTGGGAAGAAGGAAAAGCTTATTCCAAGGTACATATGACCATTTGAAATCCTTGATCGCATCGGATTAGTGGCCTATCGACTAGCACCACACCTAACATATCTCCAGTAGATTATATATTCAATGTATAACTATTGAAGAAGTACATACCTGACCCATCACATGAACTCAATCCAGTGGTGGTACTATTGTAGAATGACCGCTCCTATGAAGTGAAGCTGATGATGATATTAGATCATAGTGAAAAATTTCAATGGATTAAGGTGATGCCCCTCATCGTGGTGTTGTGGTGAAACCACAAGTTTGAAAAGTAATGTGGGAACCTGAAGATGTGATAAGGTATAGTTACCCTCATATTTTTTAGTATTGGAAGTTTAAATTTTAAGGTTGAAATTTTTTAAGGGGGGAATGTTGTAACGACCTTATATTTTATGAAAAAAAATCTCTTTCATTTAATGGCTTATAGATATTGAAATCACATGCGATTTTTTTTTATTTTTTTTATGTTTGAATGAGTGTTATTTATCTTTACTGTTGATAATATAGCCGTCAAACAGTGATAACATGATTGATATAAATATAAGGTTTTAAAAAAACATTCAACAAAGACAAAGGATGGGATGACCTCATCTAGTAGACTCGGGAGATATGATGCTCTTTGTTGGAGCTTAGAATGGAGGTAGCATCACTTGGCTTCCCTCTAGACTAAGCCCATGCTAAGATTTAACACGTTATGTTTTAACAATATAAACTATGGGAGAAGTTATTGTTAGTACGGATTACCACCAGAGGGATATTATCCAAGACTCCCCAATAGTCTTTCACCACGCCACACCTTACCCTTAGGAATTATATAGGTGTTATATGTGGTTATGTAATAAGGTATTAGTTACATATTGTGTAATCCATATTTATTAATTAAAATTTCATTCCATCAAATTCATTATGAGAAAATTTTTTCTTAATAAAATAATGAACTTGATAACATTTTTCTTGGTAAAAAAATAAATATTTTGATAAATATATATATTATTATATTAAAATATTTTTTTAATAATATTATTAAATACATCTTAATAATGATGATTATATCAGTTCCTTATATGTAAATAGTTCAGCAATCAGTTTGATAAGAGTTATATCTATTATATGATAAAATAGAAAATGTATTTTTAAAGAATTTATTTTAAAGAATAAATTAATTTTATAAATAACTAATATTCATAATAAATATTACTATAAAATTACTTTTATGAATAATAAATGAGTTTATAACTTTTTTGAAGTCAAATTTAATTTTTATCAAGGTTTGAAAACTGTTTTCGTCAAAAACCGTGAATTTTTCATAAATGATGGTTTTAATATTAAAAATGAAAATTTAAATATTTAGAAAATTATTTAGAAAAAATGAATATTATTTTTGGATTCTAGATGTTGAAATTATCCTATGGAAATTTTTTTTTAATTTTCTTAGACAGTAAAATTTCTGGTGAAAAATTAAATACCGTATAAATAAAACTTATTTCTTATAACATCATAATGACTGAAAAATGATGAAATAAATACTATAATGGGTATTATAGAACCAATATTTATTTTTAAATTAAAATAATGAGAATTTATATTTTTTCCTTGTTTTATAAAGCCATACCCTGTCCTCCAAAATGTACAATATACCTTATGATTTTAAATTCAATCCATTAATAATTTGACTCACCTCCATAGAAGTTAAGAGAATATTTTAATATATTCATCCATTGGCCTTATAAAATAAATTTTTACACCCCACATTTTTAAAAAACCTTGGGAAAAACCTGTGAGAAGGTGTGTGGTTTTGAATATTTAATTATATAGATTTCAAAACCTAAGATTGAGAAATATTATAGAATTACTCTATCATTTACTAAATAACCCACACTATCTCCCACTTAACATCTGTAAAATAAATTATACAGTGTCATAACTCTTCCATCCCATCTTTAAAATGCTTTCAAGGAACCCCAAGCTCTCATGAAGCCACTATTGAAGCATTTTAAGTCAAACACTCAAATAAGAGATCTTCCACCCTACTATTTTATCAAGAATTACTTTTGTGATATGTATTTTAATTTAATTTATTCCTATGTTGGGATATGTTATTAAATATCCTAATTACATCACATTTTATTTATAAATTATTATTTCCCCTTGAACTCTCATGTATTCTCCTTATGAACCCTTGTGTAGACAAGTTACCCTGATGAATTTTTGTAAGGGATTCCTTCATTTTTCATTTTTATCCATATTTATTCATGTTGTTATACCATTTTATTTTTAATTAAAAATTTTGGGGATTGATTTCGAACCTCCAGAATACTTCCCCACCTGTGTTTGGTTGATTATATACCTCTTTATTTATCATTAAGGACTTCGGTGTACACCCGTTACAATGCCAAAATTTCGTAAGGGATTTTTCTATTCATATTTCAAATCAAGAATTTTTTCAATATTATATATATAAATTAAATTTCATATATTGGGATATTATGTTACATAAAACCTTACTATATGTTTCATGTATAAATGACAAGTTACCCCTTTCTCTTTCATCAACTTAATTTATGTATTTTCATAGGACGTTGTAAATCTGCAAAAAATTACACCGCAATTTTCCAATCCAAAATCATTGTGTGGTGAATACCATACCCATTTCTCTATCAAGGGTATTCATATTTATAAAAATATACGTATTTAATTGTACTTCCATTTGTTTTTTCCAAATTATTAGTTCATTTGAAAAATGGTGTCTTTGAATGAATCCATATTATAGGATTTATGTGGCACACATAATTATGAGAATGAAATGTTTGTTAGGGGTGTGTCCTGATAGCATTCAAATGCATTGGTAATGGTTAGTATCATGATATGACATGTGCAATGAGGGTTTAATCATAATAATTCATGTGCAATAAGGGTTTACTCATGTTAATCCTTGTGCAATGAGCCTTGGATCAGGCTAAATATCCTGTTATATGTTGTTTCCAAATTTCCATGTTTTGATAATCGTGATATATCACACCATTATGTTCATGTTTGTCTTATGCTCAATTGGTATGTCTATTTCAAAACATGTATTTTATTCTTCAATTTTTGACTTTTTTACTCCCTTACTACGATATATATCTCACCCTTTTTGATATATGTCCCCTGGTTATCCCATGCAATGTTATGTATGAAAGAATATTGTACTCATGTAAAAGATGATTTCAAAAATTTTGTTGTATTTTAGGTCTTAGGTTGTAATGTAATGATCCAAATTTGCAAATACACTATTCATCTCATTCTTCTCGGTTGTATTATGTGAAATTTCATATAATAAAGCATGATTAATTTTATAATAAAGAGGTGGGTTGTTAAATTATTCCCTAAACATAATTAAATATCCATGCCTTTAATATACTAATTTTATTATATTTTAATGTAGAAGATTATTTTGAAGGATTTTGATGAATAAATAAAATAGAAGCATTGGGGTAAGTTCTTATCCTATTCATCCAACAAACTCCACAATTTTACCCATTAAAATTATAATGTTTAAATTATAAAATAATACATATAATATATGTGGAAGTATTTTAATAAGGTCTTTTTAAATATAATGACTTTGATATTGGAATATTGTTGTATGATAGAACAGAATATATGGGGTGCCAGTTTGTAAGTGACCGATAAGTCCCAAAGTGGTAATTCTAAAAGATGTTAATATTATAAAGCCATTATCATGAAATTTTTTTCCAAAAAGAAAAAAAATTTGATAACAACGTGATAAGGGTATAAATTAATTCATCTAATAATAATTAGTACGATATTATGCACACTTATCACTTAATTTAACTCTAGGTTAACCTGATTAATCTATTTACCATGGTGATACATTTATTTACCAATGTTGATATTAGTAGTAAAAAAAATTAAAATTTATATCATAAATTAATATTAACCTGATGATTAAAAATATGAAATAAATTTTATATTGTCTCATTTCTATATTTTGAAGAAAATAATTTTAAATAATAACATATAGTGCATTGAGAACTTGTTTTATTAAGAATGTAATTGTCAAGCATAACAAGGAATTAAAAAGTATTTCATGGATAAATAATGTCATATAATGAAATTTAAAATAATTTTATGAATCATATAAGATAATTTTATAATTAAAAATTAAAAATATAGAAATTGATAATTTATTTAAAAAAAAACACATAGTAAGTATAAAAATAGTCATTTCCAAAAATTATTTTTCAGCCCAAAAATCAACATATACAAAAATGAAATATTAAGATGATTATAATGTAATTACATAGATTATTTGTAAATTATGAATTATTATTTTAATTTATTATGAAATTGAAAACATAAAATGTCTTTTCAATTACTTCTTGTAATGAATGTTTTAAAGACATCAATAATGTCTCACTATTAACTAAAAAATAAGTATTCACAAAAAAACTTTTAATTGATTCACACTAAGATAATATTGAAATTTTAATTTAAAAACATATTTTAATTTACTCAAATTTAATTTTTTTTAAAAATTAGAAATTAATTATGATATCTGTGGAAAAAATAGAACAAAAACCATTTTTGTAGATAATACAGTTATGATGCATAAAATGAATTTATTATCATTCTATTAATAATAATCATAATTAAATAGTGGGTAAATAATTCAACTAATTGTATATAATATATATAAATCATCAAAATAATTTATCAATCGTGATAAATTTAATATTTTAAGATGAAACTACAATTCACACAAAAATAACAATTTATGAAAAGAACTATTTTACTTTCAAAATATTTTTTCCTCTTTTTCCACCAACTGATAATCAATAAAAAATTCATTATTAACTATATTAAGGGTTTTCTATAAAGACATATTTCAAAATATGGTTATTTTTATATTATACCTTCAAAACCAATGACTAGGTCATACTAATTATATTTAAATAATAGTATGTCAATGTTTAACTAATACTAATGCTTCATATAATACACACTGTCAATTATAATATATTAAATTCAAAAAACATGGGGTCTTTCTTATTGAATTTGAAAATATGATCATGAAAAGTTTTATGGATGATCATTGAGACAACTAAAGGGTCTTGAAGCATAAGATTGTATGATGTTGGGGTTCTTAGAGACTAGTTTATTGGGAATATTGTTATAGGGTACTCTTCTTATGGTATTGTTTATATATTATTATTTTTTTCTTCAATTTCAAACTTGGTGAGTAAGACATTGTGTGGATAGAGATATTATTTACATATTAAATTTATGAGTTGGTTTTTAAGTTATTTATTAATGATTTAGTATGATTATTCTACATATTCATGATAGTTTCTTGGGGAGGATCATAATGAGCATACTGGTATGATCACCACTATATATATAACTATACATATTACAATTCACATGGTGGGTATTTTTTATAGATATTTTCATCGTTAACTTTTGGAGGTGGTTCCTGAGTTGATGGAGTTATAGGTCATAATCATAGGAGTGGTTACTAGTTTAATTACACTATTTTTATTATTTTTATATGTAATTATATATAATATAATGGTTTATTATTTATGTTATAGATTTTATTTTTTATCATTATAATTTCCCAGGATTTATTGTTAGTAATGCTTTAGATGTATTCATTATATACCCTCGATGTTAGCTGCCAACCTATTTCTTGTCGATGGACAACATTAGGAATTAAAAAAATATTCATTACTCACTCGAGTGGGGTACTAGTGCGGGATGACAATGAAATAATCCATCACATTTTAAATGATCCATGATTTTTATAGCTCAGTAATTTAATTATTTTCAAATAGATTTACAAAAAATGATATATTATTTTATATTTTAAACCATTTGATTTTAAGAATACCTTAAAATCATTATAACATTTCCATAATCAAATCAAAATTTTCATATTAATCCATGGTAAAAATATCATGAAATTTTTAATTGATAAAATATAAATGATTATTTGTCTTATATGATTATTATTTTAATGATATAAACTATAAAATACTAAATAAGAAAGAAATATTTGTGTGTAAATTTCTTGTGAGAAGTTGAAAAATGTATTAAAATTTTATTTAACAAAATTGGCCTAGTTTAGAATTACATACATGGTATAAAAATAATGAAAAAAAATTATTTTACAACAAATAAAAAAACATAATACATACATATAAAATAATACTTGAAAACCAATGACAGAAAATAAAAATTAAAAAACTAGTTCTAATAATTATAAATCATAAAGATACTCATCACCAATTTCATTTTAAGTTAATTATTTATCCTCATTAGATTCAATACACTATTATACATTGAATTTATAATTACTAAAAATTTTAATAGAGGATTATGAGAATTTAAATTATGTACAAGTTTCATAAAATACAGAATAAAGTAATTATAATTCATTAAATAGTGAAAATTAATAACCCATCATTTTTAGATAATATATACAATATAGAAATTATCATAAAACAATCACATCAGACGAAAGAAAATAAAATATCCACTGATAATAAGTCATAAATAAGAGTACAGAGAACCCAAATTAATAATTTTTTAAGATAACAAAGAGATAAAACCTTGAAGTAAATTATAAATGAAATTTCAGGATCAAAATTTTTATTTAAAAAAGAATACATTAATAGAAATTATAGATTAATTAGTATACTTTAAAATCAAAAAAAAATTAATTAAGAAATCATACAAAGGAATTGAAAATAATGATAATGAAATGTGGTAAAGCCTTTGTGGAAATAATAAATCAATTCCAGACAAAGCCTCACTTGAGGGAAAAATCACAAAAATATTCACATTAGTACACACATTAACTCATCAAATAAGTTGTTATCAATGAAAAAGAGAAACTATATATTTGACGAATTTCTAATTTTAAATTCATTAAAATTTTAACAAAAATTGAGAGAGTGATAGAAAAATAATTTCTATATAAGAAAATGAAAGAGTATGTGATTAAAAAATACATGTATAGTGGAAAAATGTACATTTAATAAATAAATTATATAATAATAAAATATAATAATTTTTTTTTTACATCTATTACTTGGATGCACGGTTTCATAAATATCTTATTGTGAAATTTAAAAAACATTTTCCAAAATTCTCAAAAATTTAATTTTCTATATTTTTTTACATCATTAGTATTATTGAGAATAAACTTATGTCTGATAATACTATAAAAAAATTATATATATTTTTTTTAATTTTTCACATATTTATATTATTAACATTCAAATTTGAATGTTAAAAAATAAATTAAATATCTATTGACTATAGTATACTAAATTTAAATTAGAATACAATAAATTAAGATTAATTTTCATAGAATTATGATATAATTTATACATAATAGAATATATGAATGATATCTAACAAAAAAACTATTTTTTAATTAAAGTAAGTATTTCATATTAAATTTCAAGGATATAATCCCCACATATACATTACATCATGTGGGTTTAAAATGATTTAATGACTCTTGTTATGGATGTTGAAAAATACAAAAACCGTAAAAAATCATCAAGATATTGTAGTTAGACTGTGTATAAATATAATGACGACCATATATGTGTATATTACACCAATATAGGTTGAAATTACTATCCTCAACTAGAAAGCTAAAAATGGTCACTAAGAACTATCCAATTGGATAATCATTCTGTGATGTTTCAATAGACTTTCCCAAATCACCAAAGGGTTGGGTGATTTTATTCTTCTATTCATGATATGGAATATTATCTTATAGATAAAGGTGAAGTATATTGGGATATTTTAGGGTGAATTAATATGACTCAAATATATATTAATATAATTTTTTTATTCTCCTTTACATCTTCATATAATCTTTTAGGATCGTCGCAAATAAATAATGAAATTTTTTTATTTTTTATTATATATTTTTAAAAGGCTAGTGGTAAAAATATATTTATAATCTAATGGTAAATCATTATTTTTTTCAAATAATTGAATTTAATTATATATAAATATACATATATTATAATTTGAAATGTTCACAATTAGTGAAAAATTTATATGGATGATTACAATATCCTTAAATTATAATGAATACATCCTATTTTTAACCATACAATTCAACTAAACTATATCATAGTGCTTATGGTAATAATATGTCAAATAATAAAAATTTTTATGCCCTCCGAATGATCATCCAATCATTTTTAATTAAGGAATCAACCAATTTACATGTATAATTTTTCATTAATGAAAAGATGTATGAATCATAGATATATTTATATAAAGACACCGGGATACATGAGTTAGGTTTTCATTAATAAACATAAAAAAGTCATGATCCCCAAGAAAAAAAGAGAAGGGAATATGCACTTCACATGGTCTATTCACTAATCATCTGATGCTCGATGAGACAATCCCTCATGATCCTCTAAATCCCTTCGTAAAATTCTCTATGTCATGTGAACACCTTAGACTATTATTTCAAATCATGATATATGTTAGTGAAAAACACAAGAAACCCATTGAGGAACTCTTCAAAAATAATATTAAAATGACATGATCCTTTTATGAAGTGAGTAATATTGATCATTAAGACAAAGTATCTTGAGCTTAACATGATCAAATTATGGATCATGAAAAATCCTCTAAACTTGTTTCTCTAGATATGTGAAATCCCTTGGATATGTCAACTCTATCATTTGACCCATTAGTGATAAAATGATATAAAAATATTTTACAATCACGATGGGGATCACATGATGGAAGATTAAAATGCTATGATCCTTATGCAAGTTATGTTATAATATTTTTCTCTTAATTGGAAAACATTATACATATGATTAGTATATTGATCATTTGAATGTCTTTTGACTTGTTGAATCAATCTAATGAATTCCATTCAACAAGAAAACCTGGATCTCACGAAGGCCTAATGGCATGCATACTGAACTAATAATTTTCCTATCACATGCATCCTAATCTTGGAAATTCCCTTGAAATATTTTATTTTATCCAATGTAATCACTTTAAGATGACATAGGTTCAAGGAATATGGTAATGATAGACTGATAAGGAAGTCACTGTTTATCATGTGACATAAGGATGATGTCATTTTCACCATATGAATCTTTCTTGAAAAGAATATGGTACCCTAATTAATTATAAAAAGTTCACTCCACAAACTCAATCCAGAATTTGAGACATAATCTCTATACAGTGATATGTAGTTATATTACTACATTATTTATGATATAATACCTTGAAAATTAAAAATAGACAGGAAATTTGTTTCATGAATTTAATTTATAGACTGAATGACCATGTGATCTAAGGATTCTACCTCAAAAAATATTTGGTGAGTAACATAACTTATTATGAAATTGGATTGTTTATTTTAAATGATCTATATCATGAAACAGATATTCCACATTTTAGTTGGATCACATGAATGACCATCTATGGGTGATCTTGATCACACAATTCCTCATTAAGAAAATTTTCTAAAAATATTAAGGAATTCCTAAAAATAAGAATTAAAATTTCATTTGCTTCAAGTGAAGGATGATACATTGATTTTCATCAGAATGGATAATGTGTTTCACATGGTCTGTTGTATAATGACATGACATATGTTACATTTTTCAGTATGATTTACATGATAACCATTGGATATATCCATCAGGTTCATGTAGAGGCCTTCAGAAATGCAAACCCACATAAATCCATTTTTATAATATATATATATATATATTCAATTTTTTTCTAAATTTATTACATTAAAAAAATATTCTTTAGGATTGTAATAGTTTATTGCCTTTGGAAACATGGATGAACAAAAAACATGTCCATATGTGAAGTAAAATATCTCCTACTATTATCATCAAAACTAGAAACCTTAATTGACATATCATAAATAATACATTTATTCATTAGATGGGGAAAAGAAACATAAAGATGTTTTGTCTTAAATGAAATGTTATGGTAGACTGGGGAGATACATGATTAAAACATGAATACAATGGATTGAGAAATTTATCATAACATTTCAAAACTATAACCTACATATCAAAGATCACAATAATGATTACTAGAATAATGATTTGAATTTCATAAGGCATGAATAATAATGTAATCAAATATCACAACTTATGAGAGTATAACACTGGACAAACACATTATAATGACTCGAACGCTTATAAATTAAATTTCCCATATTATTTTATTAAATGACTTATTATGAAATATGGATATAAAAAACAAATGCATTTATTAATTTTATTATATAAAATAGGATTTAAAGGGCCATTATGTATCATTACCATTTATGATATGTCCATCTAATAGTTATCACATGATTAGTATAAATATATGATTTTAATAAATCAAATTTACCAAAACAAAAGAAGTGATAGACTTAACGAGTATGAAAATACCCTATAAGTTCAATTTGTCAATGAATCTAAGGGAGATTACATCCTTGGGAATTTCCCTAGACCAGTAATAAGATTATATCCAATAACTTGTTCTTGTAGGAAACCATTTACTAGATAAGTTCAAGATTATCAAGATTATGTCCCAAACCATGTTTGTCGAACAACCAAAAAACTCTCACCATCGTGAATCTTACTCATGGGTATTTTCTTCTATATTTAATGCATATATATCAACACCCTATAAATATGAGAATACATATTATTTTTTATATAATCATGAATAGATTTCCATTATATTATTATTTCTTTATAAATTATGTTTATTTTGATATAATAAAAAACATATAGTATTTTTGGGAAATATTAAAATTCAATTAAGGGAAATATTTTGATGAATACATTTATTTTTTTTAAAAATAATTTTTTTAATAAAATATTATTATCAAATAATTTTATTAAATATAAATTATCATGTAATTTTTAGGATTTCAAATATAATTTTTATAAGGTTTCTAAAATAGTTATTATAAAATAAGTTTCATGTCTTGATAAATGTAATTTTTTTAAAAGAGATTATTCATGTAATCATAAAATTATTTAGTTAAAATGAATATTATTTTTTGTATTGGAAGATCAAAATTTTCCACGAGTTAATTGTTCATAAATTTCTAAGAACATCGAATTTTTCGGTAAAAATTATATACCTTTTAAATATAATTTTTTTTCTATGACATCATAATGACAAAAAAGTGATGTAATAATAAATATAAAATGTCTCCAAAACCATATATATATATATATATGTAGGAAAATAATGTCACATTATGTTTATTTTATTTATTTTATGACTTAATTATGAATCCTCCAAAACCATTAATATATTTTACATTTTCGAACAATTTCATTAAGAGTATGACCAAAATCCACATAATAAAGTATATTATTTTTTAAATTTAGGCCCTTGGACATAAAAAACAATTATAAACACTACCATTCATCAGAATCCATGGGAAGTATCCTGGGATGGTTTGTGGTTTTGGTTATTTTAGTAAATAGTGTCCAAAACCTAAATAAGAATGAAATCCTCATTTTTTCTATATAACCCCCCCCCCCAATTTTCAATTTATCGTCTATATAACTTCTTTTATTATATCCATACTCTACCCTCCATTTTATAGAGTCCTCAAAAGGAACCCCAAGCTCTCATGTTTCCTTTCCCGAGCATTTGGTCTCACACACTCAAGTAAAGGATACATTCATTTATCATATTTATTCAAAAAATATCTATTCCTTATATATTTTTTGTTGATTTCATTATTATGGGATATTATATTTTTTTTCCCCCTTACATACCAATTTATTTCAAAATTATTAGATAACCCTTTCACTCTTATCAACCGATTTTATGAATATTTATGTTACTTTGTTATGCTGCCAAAATTTCAATACCGTTTTCCATGCCAAAACAATTGTGTAGTGAATACCATACCTATTTCTAATCATGGGTGTTAACCATTTTAAAGTGATAACTATTTTATTTTTGTTTTGAAATTTATTTTTTACACACTCTTATATCATGTAATAAATTTTTATTTATAGATGAGTCCATTTTTATGATCTCTGTGTAACACTAAAGAAGGAGATTGAAATGTATGTGATGGGTGTGCACTAAAATATATAGATCTATGGTTAATTTGGTAATTATTAGCCTCATGATATTTCATATGTGGAAATGCTGTGAACCTAAATCATTTATTGGAATTTTTCCATCATGATTTCATTGATTTTATACATGACCTATGTCTATGATGAATTATTTTATGTTGTTTCTAATGTTCCAATATTTCTTTTATGATTATCCTGCAATATCATGCCATATTGTTCATGTAACTTTTATCACCCATTTTTATTCCTACTATCTGACATGTTTTTCTGTATTACATGACTATTCCTATTTTGGGATTTGTAGCTCTAACCTTTATTATGTTTGTCCCCATGTTATTCCATGTTGATTTAAAAGCCATGGAATTTTAGAAGCATGTTATAACAATATTCAACAATGTTATTGTATACCATGTCCAAAATGTTATTTCATGCACTTATTTCTTAAATACTCTTGACATAATCATCTTTTTTATTGTATTATGAGTAATATCAATAATAAATAATGAATTAATTTATAATAATGATCATTGTTGTTATAGTTTGTATCAAATGAAAAGGTTATATATTTTTGGGAGTATTATTAGAAAACTCTAGAAAATACATTAGCGTTAATACAAAATGTATGAAAACATATATAATTTTTTCGGTGTAGAGTGTCTGGTTTATCAAAAAATATATCCATATCTGGATGCTACAAGTTGGTGCAGTTTGGGAAAAGATGTACCTTGTTGTATCAACTCCAACATGTTGTGTCGTACCTAACACGGTGTACCCTAGTAAATAGAAATGGGCCTTAATTTTCCCCTGGGTTGATAATTTCATGGGATATGTTTTTGTAAATTCCTAATTTCATAGTGAGCCATTACTATGGGAACAGAAATACCAAAAATAATATATGTTTTGAAATAGATCTCGGATATGATAGATTAATGTCAATAAATTCATATGATATGGAATTAAATATAAGTTATATATTAAAAATTTATTGTTATTAATTTCCCATTTATGTGTTTAATAGTTTAAAAATAATGATCCACAGATTTTCTTTTAGTTTAGCCTATGTTATAAAATAATAGGAATCGGGTAAACAATAAATGGGAGGGGAAATGTGATGACGTCCCCAGTGAGATTCCCAAACAGATGAGATTAGGAATCCTGATCTTCGTGAAAATACTCGATCGGTTGACTTAGGTTCTAAATAGAAACTAGGATCAAGTGGAGCACCCAAATCCCCCTAAAAATGAATGATCTTCAATTGATTCATTTATGTGAGAAATTCCTCCAACGGTGAATGGATCATCTAATCCCATAATCATGGAACAATGGACCAACACCATTGAAAATATCTCCTCCATCCTTTTATGTAATAAGAATGAATACTCTCTAAGAGATGTTTATATAATGGTGGGAGAATTAGATCAATGGTGGAGACTGATAAAAAATATAAAGAATGGGGAAGGGATTGAAGTGATGTGGTGGAAGGAATTATATAAAATGTTTTTTGATAATTATTTTACTCATAGTCATCGGCTTAAAAAAGAAATTAATTTTCATGACCTAATAAAAAAAGAGGTAGAATCTATCGGGGAATATAAAGAAAACATAAGAATAATTTCATGATAGAAATATTTATTTTTTTTGTTACCCCTAACTTCAGGTTTAATTGTTTCTTTTGTGGTATAAAACCAATTCTATTAAAATCTCTAGAAATCTGTGACTCTGATAGCTATAACGAAAATGCCTAATGTACCCTCAAATTCAAAATAGAGAACAGAATATCTCAAGGGAAACACTAGGAAAATAATCAAAAAGTGTATTTTAGTTCTTGTGGTCTGAGGGAGAAATATAACTATCCGAAGAAATTTCAACATCTCACTTTTTAATGGAAGGGAAATAAGCACCCTAGAAATTTCCTAAGGTGGCATGAAAATTCTTTTTGTGTGAGAATGAAGGACACCTAGATAACTATTTTTGATAGGGGAAACCCGTTAATGAAAAGGAGGAATTTAATACTATAGTAAAACCTCAATGTATTTTTTATTACATAAAATAAAAGGACCTAGGGAACATTGAAAACAAATGCACTAAGCCAAGGGATTTTGAAGACAAATAATAACCTCCAAGGCATCAATGGAGAGATTTTTCCATCACCACCACTGATTTGGATTTTGATAATGAAGAGGTGATATTTACAATAGTTGTTTGTTAAATTATATTGAATATTTTTTATTTTAGTTATGTACATTACTACATGTCATGAGTGTTTTGTATAACTATTCATACACCCCCCAAATCTTCTATGTTGAGTAATCAGTGAAAATTGAAAATGGAAAAATTATTACATCCCAAGTATATAACTCATCCCTATATATTTTGTGGTCTGAAATTTCCAATGATTCATGTTATACTCACTTTGATGGGATTTGATATAATTTTGGGTATGGATTGGATTTCCCAATATAGAGAAACAAAATTAATATTCATGAAAAAAAATCACTATCCATATTGAGAATCAACAGTTATTCTAGAAAAGTTCAAGGAGGAGGATAGATCTTCTTCAGCACCAACATCTCAATCATGGATACTAATACCCTATTAGAAAGTGTGACAAGATCAAATGACTTAGTCTAAAGAAAGAACCATCCTTTAATACATGCCTATTGTGAGGGAATATGTTGATGTGATTCTCTATGAATTTCTTGGATTCCTCATAGATGAGAGGTTGAATTTTCAATCTATCTTATGAATGGAAATTTCTATTATCCAAGAATCAATAGAGAATAGTTTTTTTGGAACATGATGTGCTTAAGAAACAACTGCATGATAATATTTTTAAAGGGTTTACACAACTAAGTGATTCACTCGTGGGTGCACCGTTACTCATTATAAAGAATAATGATAGGTTTATGTTCTTTGTCACTAATTATCATGTTCTAAACAAGAACATGATAAAAAACATATATGATGACATGGATTAATGATTTATTTGATCAGCTACGTGGATCATAATACTCCTATAAGGTGGATATATGCAAAGGATATTACCATTTTATGGTAAAGAAGGAGGACTTCCCCAATACTTCTTTTCATACAGGGTAGTGCCACTATGAATTCATAGTGATTCCTTTCAGAATCACTAATGATACATAAATCATCAGGTAATTAATTAATAGAGTCATTATAGATTACCTTGACATATTTGTGGTAATCTTTATAGATGGTATTCTCATATACTTCAAAACCCTGGGGTAGCATGACGAGAATATTGGAACTAATCTAAATACCTTTCAAAGTGTGAATCATTATACCATGTACATAAATTGTGAGTTTTGGTTGAAGGAAGTATCAATATTGAGAAATATCGTCACAACTGATGAGATATATGTAGACCATTCATAGACATAAGAAATCTAAGGGTGGGTGGGGGGAAAATCTGTGAAAGATATCATTAGAATTACAAATTTATAGACTGTGATTCCCAAAAGTTAAAAGTTCATCAACAGAACTACCCAACACATGACATGAAGTTGGTAGTAGTGATATTATGTTGAAAAATATGGAATTATTTTTATTTGGGGATAAGTGGAAAATATATATGGACCAAAAAATCTATAGTTATATATTCACATTGAAAGGGTTTAATATGCAACAAAGAATATGGTTAAGACTGATCATGGGAAATGACAGCTCAATTTACTATTGTTACAAAAAATTGAATAAATTGGAGGGTAGTATATATAGAAAGGATACATAAATTCAATCATTAATGAGAATTGAGAAGTATATAGTCTTATTATATTTTAAAAGGATTGACATGGTAATTATAATGGAATGATAATCAAAAATATTTTCACAAATCATTTCTCATCCATCTCTTTTAAATAGTGTAAAGGGTGATGAAAGAGATTATATAGGAATGTAATAGATAGTTGAAGCTATAAGGAAAGGTTAATCCATAGATTTCAATGTCAATGAAGAGTGAGTTGTGAGATTTGGTTCATGATAATGTACTCCATCATTTCCTGAGTTAGAAATGTAGTTTTTTGGCGATACACATAGATCAACCATCTCCATTATCCCAGGATGCACAAATATGTATCGAGATCTTTGAGAACCAATTTGGTTGAAAAAATGATGAAGGATATAGCAAAATATACATCAAGTTGTATTGTTTTTCTATAAGTTATTTAAGAAAGGACACAAATACAAGGGGGTGATGTAACCATTAAAAACGTACAGAGAAATGGGAAAACATTACCATGGAATTTTTCACCGGTCATCCAAATAAAACAGAAGGGAATAATTATATATGGGGTTTGGTGGATCATCTTATAAATACTGTACACTATATTCCTATTTTAGAGAACATATCATTGGTTCAACATACATGGATATAAATTATATAAGTGGTTAGGCTACATGTTATACCACAATCAATGGTTTCAGATGAATATCCCAGATTCACCTCTATATTTTGGAAGAGTCTCTAATATTCTCTAAACACATCAATGAACTTTATCATCCATTTTGACCTACAAAATGATTTCCAATCTCAGAAGACTATCCATAAATTTGAGTACATGTTGAGAGAATGCTCAATTGAATTCAAAGGAATAAGGGACCAATATCTTCTTCTGGATGAGTTCTTTTATAATAACTGTTTCTACTTGATCATCCAAATGGATCCATATGAATCTCTTTTTTAGAATAGGTGTATAACACATATACGCTGGGATTAAGGTCTTGAATGCAAATTGATATGTCCAGAAATGATCAAGGAAATGGAGTAAATGGATAAGACCATTCAATATCACATCTAGGAATATCATAGTTAACAAAATATATATTCTAATAATCATCAAAGAAACCATGAGTTTCATGTTGGAGATACGGTATTACTCCTCATCCTTACCAGGAATAATGTGATGGTAATTGTGAAAACATGAAATATTTTTCCAAGATACTTCATCCCCTTTGATATCCATGATCACATTGGAGTAATGAAGTATTGACTATAACTACCATAGAACCTATCTCTATTATATTTTGTATTCCAATTATCCATATTGAGAATTTAAATACTATACCCCTCACATGTACTAAATCTAGATGTCATTCCATTAGAGAATAATATTTCCAATGCGTTGTAGCTAGTGAAAATAATTGATTATAGATAAACTGTTATACTAAATATGAAAATGATAATCATCAATGTTTTGTGGAGAAATAAACATTTTGAAGAACCAATATTGGATGTAGAGTAGGTGTTGAAATAGATATGACCTCATCAATATTATTTAGGGAAAAATGTTAAGGGTTGAATTTCATAATGGGAAAATATTATAATGACCTAATTTTTTATAAATAAAATTCTCATTGAAATTTCATTAAATTGCACATTATATAATATAGATATAGAAAGAAATTCATTAATTTGATTTAATATATCCAATTGGATATAATATTCTCTTAAGTGTCATTACCATTGATAATATAGTCATTTAGAAGTGATCACATGAGTTGTATAACTATTGGGTTCTTAAAAATCTAGTTGACACAGACAAAGGAAGTCATGACCTCAGCAAGTAGAATTGTAACCTATCAGGCCCATTTCCCATAGATTAAAAGGAATATAACATCATTTGGATCTTACTTTGACCAATAAAAAGCTAATATCTAACAACTTTGACATTATTGAAATTAGTTATGGGAGAATTTAAATCTCATCAAGATCATGGATCAGACTATGTTTTCCCAACCACCACATGAATGTCCCACTGTCAAGAACATTACTCTTAATAATTTTTTAGTCTATTAAATTGATATGTATCAAGTCCCATGGAATATTATAATTCACATTATTTTAATATAATAATGAATATATTTTCATCCAATTATTGTTACATTATAAACGATTTTTAATACAAAAAATAGTATTATTAGGTAATATAAAAATTTAATCAGTGAACTAATTTTGATTAATTAATGGATTTTTCAAATAAATAATATTTTAATAAAATATTATTAATAAATAATTTTTATTATTTATAAATTATTATATAATTTTTAATAAGATATACGTAATTTGTATAAGGGTTCAAAAACGATTATTATCTAAAAACCCAGCATTTCTTAATCAATGTTGGTTTATTTCAAAATTTAATGTTCACATATTCCGAACATTATTTATATAAAATGAATATTATTTTTGGAATTATAATGTAAAATTTATCCAATTGTGAGTTTTTCAAAATACTCTACGATAGTCATATTTTTTGGTAAATAGTACATATCATATAAATATACTTTGTATATTTTGACATCATAACAGAAAAAAGTGATAAAATAAATTCTATAAAAAGTATAAACTACCAAATATAAGTTTTATATTTTATGTATATTTGGTAGTTTTAATAAAGCTCCTTTAAATCCTCCAAAACCAGTAATATACCATAATGTTTTAAAAACATTTTTTCATGAGTATTGCACACCTCCACATAAGAAAGGGTAAATTTTTATTAATTTCTGATCTTGTACATAAAAAATGTTGATAAACACTCCAATTTGATATAAACCATGGGGAAAACCATGTTATATTTTTTATTTTGGGTTATTTTATTATGTGTATTCCAAAACCTAAATAATAAAGAAATCGACCTCTTTTACTATATAAACCTACCCATTTCACATTTTTCATCAGTCAAAGTATTTGGATCCCACAGATAATATAATAAAAATTATGTTGATTAATTCAACTGCTTCCTAATATCTCAATATTTCTCTCCCAAAAATCTATATTCACACACTCGAGTAAAGGATATTTTTCTTTTCTTCACTTTTATCAAATATCTTCGTTACCAAATATATTTTATCTTAATTTTATTATGGTTGGATATGTTACTCAATAACCTCCTTATATTCAAATGGATTTAAAAATGATGAGATAATTCATTCTCTCTAACCAACCCATTTTATGAATTTTTATATGGAACTATTACGCTGCTGAAATTTCACCGCAATTTTCCATTCCAAAACAATTGTATAGTGAATAACATATATGTTTCCTATCAAACGTTTTCACCAATATAAAATTATATTTCATTTAATTGGGATATATAAGTATTTATACCACAATATATTATCATGGAACAAAATTTGATGATGAATTAGTCCATGTTGTATGATTTATGTGGAACACTTAAGCATTAGATTAAAATGACGGTGACGGGTGTACCCCGAATTAAATTATGCTCCCATAAATTGTGTAATGTTTAGTCTCATAAGATTTCATGTTGGATAGAAAGTGAGCCATATTCCTTTATGAGATTTTTCAATCATAATGTACTTGTATTTATCTTTGACCATTTTTTATGATGTAGTGTTTTCAGTTGTTTCCACATCTCCGATGTTGCCGTTATGATTATTAATCTCTTTCATTCCTTACTATTCAAGTACCTTTTATTGCTCATTAATATTTATATTTTATAAAATGTTTTAACTTATTTCATAATTTTTACCTCACTAGGATTTATATCTCGCCAATTAAATATGTTTTATCCAGGTTATCCTCTGTATTTTTAAAAGACATATAATTTTAGAAGCTTTTTATGGATATATTCAATAATGTTGTTGTATCTCTTTTTCAGGATGTTTCGATATGTACCTAATTCCAAAATACACAAGGAATCATGATATTTAGGGATGTATAATTTTAAATTTTATGTAATAAATAGTGTGTAAATGTGTAATAATGATTAGGGTTATTATAAAAACATATTTTTTGTATACAAAAATTCATAGAAAATCATTTCTATTGATTTAATGGGTACCATCCAAGTATATCATCATGGAATTGATTCACTACCCATACTTTTATGCCACTCTAGATTTCCACACAAAAACATCTTACCAGACAAGTACACATACTAAAAAATCTTCCCTCTCTATTCATTTCCTATCTTTGCATTGATATATAAAACATTACCTAATGAACTAGAGTGTGATATATGTCTTACCAATCCCATAATGAAAATAGTATTTTTGTGTGCCATATGTTTATAAACCATTCATAATATCATGACCAAAGAATTTAAACGGGCTTCATAAACATTTTATTATATCATAACCTATGGAAAATATAAAGGGTTCAAAATTATTTCACAATTTAATTATAGCATAAACCATGGATAAGAAAGTGAGTTACATGGGAAGTTTATCCAGATAAAACTCATGGAAGAAAAAGGGGTCTCATAAACATCATGAAATCCTTAAAAATATTTAGATAAATAATAAGAATGTTATCCTTCAATAATATCCCATCTAAGGAATAAGTGAAATCAACATATGTCATCTTGGATGGAGATTAATTTGTAATTTTCATTTAAAAGCTATCTCGTGGAAAATAGACTCCCACAAGAAAAGAAATTGTAACAATATTTTTTATAAAATATTTTTGTTATAACATATACTTTAATATATATAAATTAATCATCAATGAAAATAATGTTTTTGCTTATAGGAAGTTTTCTTCATGTTATATATGATAAAATAATGATCCCTGACAAATTTTTTATAAAATCATAATAAAATTGGTTCAAAAATTATATGGAGAATAATTTATAAAATATGATAAATATTTAAACATTGGAAACATTTTTAACAATAAAATCATAAAAATATAATCATTTTTTACAACATTTCTTTAAATAATGTTTTTGAAAAAATTTATACTTCTGATTGTAGAGTGAAACAAATTCGAATATTCCTAAAAACAATTTATATATTGTTTTAAGTGACAATTAGAGGATAATGATATTATAACTTAAAAGTATCATGATTAACCATAAAAGAATAAATATAAATATATTTATGAGATGGGGTTCAAAATATATTTTCACCAAAAACTTGATCTTAAAATATATCCGGATATAGGATTAGATTGTAATATTAACACATTACCATGTTGGTAAATTTGAAACATAAGAATCATGAATAGATAAATTAAAATGGTGATAAAAAATTATCATATGGGGAATGTAATTCATGATATTACATGTAAATGGGGCTGTATAGAATCCCCATTAAATAATAGAGGTGTATAATAAAACATTCGTCTTAATGAAAGAAAAATTAATGAAAAACTCTTTCACCTTATGTCTTTAATTTTTTGATTCATGTTTAAATATATTTTATAATAAATTTATGATCATTATATATATATTATATATATATAATACAATATATAATTTATTTATGATATTTTATTTCCCATTTATTTTCAATTCCTTGGTAATGATATGTTTTATGTAATAACCACATTGTTTTTCAAATAAATTTTGATTTGTTATTTTTTGGTCCACTTACAATGATCATTGTTTCATAATCCCTATAATTTTTACCATGATATAAATATATATTTTCATTATATATATTTTTATAGATATCCAAAAAAAATTGATGGAAAATGAAATACTCCATTCTTGGAGACAGTGGGTCGTGTTTATGCATGAGTGTTGTTTCCATTTTCATATCACATTAAACTAAAGAAAGCTATATGATATAATTTAATTTAAGAGACATTTTATTTCGATATATATTACATGTTTTCATTAAAACCATGCTTATTAACTTCTATGTAAAGACGTAATGAATAACATCTATTCGTGAGGTGGTAATTTGTAGAATGAATGATTGACATTATCATATGTTCAAAAAATGGGGAGTATAAAGGTATGTGTGATATAATTATTAAAAATTTATAATAATATCATATATTTAATATATAAACATTTAATACATCATTAAAACCAAACCTAATAGGTATCAATGGAAAAGAGAATGAATTATAATTCATTGAGACATGTTACATGTAATACACCATGTTACCTATATATGGTGTTCTATTGACCTAATATACTATGAATTTTCATAAGTTCATTTAATTTTAATTCATGGGATATAACATAAAAAAACATTTTACATTTATTAAATTTTCATTTTAATCAGGTGTAATAAAAGTCATAAGAGTATTTGGTAACTTAATTTTCATTGATTGAGTTATGATTATTTTATTGTAATGATTTCATATAAATTTAGAAAATTTATCCGTTTAATTATATTAATTTCTATTATCTATTTATTTACATTTATTCCAAATAAATTCCATTCCAAATATCTTATTCATTAAGTAGTATGTCTTCCAAAATGGATATTGAAAACTAAAATATCATTTCTTAGTTATATTGTTTTATCTTGAACTTTGATTTTTTATTCAATTGTTATTCCCGTATAATATTTTATTATATATTATATTATAATCCTCATTGGGAAAATTATGTTTTAGTATAAGGAAGGATTTATTGATCATTTTATATAATGTGATTTCTGAATAATGTAATTTTAAAAAAAATTAGATATTCTTTTCACCCTCATGTGTTTTTTATTCCTACACTTATTTCTATAAGAAAATATATATATTATTGCAATAATACATATTTTTTTATATTTTATAAAAGTAATATTTCTAAATATATTTTATCATTTCATTTAAAAATTTACATTAAAAAGAAATATGTAAATTAATATTATATGCCAGCGTTAAATGTGTTTAGTAATTATATTTTTTTCTATTCCAATTTCCATATCATTATAAAAAGGAAATACCCTAATTGGATTTAGGTCACATGATTTTCTGTCTAAAACACACACACACATATATATATAATTCTATTTTTTGAGATTAAACTCATGAAATAAAATAATTCCATTCTTCATCCCTTATATTGTGATATGGTTCAAAACAATTTCTTACAAGGATGTTTTTCATCCTTGTAATCATTATTAAGAGTTTTTTTTACTCAAGGGATATTTTCATTTGAAAATAATCACATTATTTCTCTATATGGTTTAAATAATGTTCTTATTTACCTAATATATGATCCATTACTTCCTTTTTCTTACCTAACCATCCACTATGAATTTTCCTACATTCTCTTATGATATTATTTTTTCCATCTCATTGATATATATTTGTTCAACAATATTTCATGCATCCATTAATTTGGGGAAATTATTAAAATTTGCATACACCAATACTCTATACAGTTTTGATGTGAGGTATTCTTATAAAAAATTAAATTACACATAATAAATTAGGAACTATTAAAAATTCATAAATTTTTATTCCTATATGAATAATTACAAGAAATTATAGTATGTATTGTTTCACTATACACCATTTTCCCCTCGATGGTTTATAAACATGTTGAAACGTTTATTGAAATTGGAGAAATTTTTGGTCTTCTGTATGTTTTGATTTATAAAGTGATGATGATTGTAAATGTTTACAATATATTTTTCACTCGTTTTCAAATATGATGAATTAATTTTACAAAATAAAGTTACTAGTGGGGCCTAACATTAAAAATCCACTCTATATAGTGGTAAGTCTGAAGAATCAAACAAGTTTGGCTAATTTTGTGTATGCCTTCCATGAAGATGTTATTTCATTAATGGTATAATAATAATGTATAAGATCATTTTGTCCTTCCATATCATATAGAATTAGTTGTCCTGCATTTAGTAATTTGTCACTAATGACGCAGTACTTGATATCCATAAGATCTATTTATTTATATTTTTATCCATGGTAATATTATTATATTAGCTTCTTTCTATTATGTAATTATTTTTATTATCTAATCCAACCATTAATTTTTTTCTATGTTTTGGCCTTGACTATTCCATTTTTACGTTTCCCTTACTCATAATTTTAGGTCCAACATTATTATGATTCTATTTCCATTAGTTGTAATGAAATTTCTTAAACAAGATAGGTATTATAGGATTTATTTTCAATAGAACGTTCAAGAGATATCAAATAATTACAATGGAATATATATTTTATAATATACTGAAATAATATTCTTCATTTGTGAAAGAAATTTGTTTCATTAGTTTATGTTTTTTCATAATTCCAAAAAAATATACCAAAAAATATCATTAACTTATATACAATGATATGTTTTCTTTATTAAATTTTACATATGCAATTGTGATATTTGAAAGCATATAGTTGGTATCTAATAGAGTATGAAAGGAATTTGTTTATGGAAATTGATCTAGATTTTTTTTTTCAGAATCACATTTGGAATCATAGTGGGTTTAGATAACTTTAAATATTATAATTATTATTGAGGATAATTTAATGATTGATATTCATAGTTGATCACAATTTCAAATTTATATATAATTATTTGGGATGTTAAATTATTTATTGTTTTTTGGTTATGGGTACAATGAAATCATGTCATGGTGTGCAATATATTCAATTCTCCTCCAATATTTCTATACACTAAACCCTGAGAAAGGATATTTAATGTTAAATTTATAATTATGTTATTTATATCTAATGAAAATAAATACATTCTTATAGGATCCCTTCTTCAAAATCATTGATCTTTTAAAATACCCTTTCACGATTGCATTCATTTCATTTGGTGGATCCATGGGTAGAATCCCTCTACTGGTAATCCAAAATTTATCCATTGATCACCAATAAACACTAATTTATTTTTGAGTTATAGACTCATGAATCTATCAACTAGAATCATTCAAGTAGACTAGTCATCCTAGGATATTAAAATAGTCTCCCTTTCATTTCTCTCTCTTAATACGGAGAGAGAAAATGTAATTTGAGAGAGAATTCCTTATGCTAAAAAATTCTCTACATATTGATTTATCATACATAAAAGACATAACCTTCTATTAATAGGGTTTTTATTTTGGTAAAAATATTGGGTAATTTTTTACCAGCACTTAAATAACCGAAGAACCATCATAATACCCTATTATATAAAGTATTAATAATATTAAATTTTTTATTTTATGGTGTGTGCCAACTTTAACAATGATTAATCTTATTTTTTGTCTTGTAAGTAAATATTCTTCATCAGACATGGTATTAGTCCATTTTACCTCCTTATAATTTATCAAAATCCTGAATAAAATATTTTATTACCTTAAATAAATATTTTATTCATAAAATAGTAAATAAATACTCATTAAATATCCTTCAAAATTAATAAATTTATTTTATTAAAAATGGGGTTAATAAATATATATTTAATTTATGAGATCAATAAAAATGAATATAATTGTTCTTTTTTCTTGAGTATAATATATTTTTTTCAAATTAAATTCAAAAATAATTTAAATGAGAAAAATGGAAACACTGTGTATATGACCTAAAAATATTATTTCTCATTGGCATTTGGAGGGATTTACTAATGTCCATTCATATAGTCTAGAAATATTTCAAAAAACCCATGACAAAGAATGTAATGTCACAACTTCAACAACCATATATGAATGATCAATATATAATATAATCCATTTGTAAAAATATCTCATCATTTTGGTTGCAGATATGTTTCATTAACCTATGTTCTCGATACATCATTATTTGACTATATGAATAAATGAAATCGTTGCAATATAAAAATTGAATTCAATGTTATGGATATATTTAAATATAAGTGCTAAGACATCTCCTACCATAAAGGTAGTAAGGACAAATTCCTCTTCAACATATCCATTAACAACATTTCATTTCTACTGAACCAATTATACCTTACCTGTCCACCAACATATGGTGTCATGATTTTCATTATAAAAGTAAAAGTTTTTTAATCATTACATTTAATTAAGATAATCGTAATATCTAGGGACCATTACACACACTCGTGGATAATATTACCAAACGATCCAAAAAATGAAAAATTATTACTGGTGGGTTAATTTACAAAATCTCTTATATTGGATATTACAAAGTGTGAAGAACATGAGATGAATTCCCATCCTCTAATGATTACTCACACCTTATGATCAATATAATATTTTCCCTATCATAGTATATCATATGACCAAAGAACTATATTTAGAACATCATCACGGAATGTCAAGGTTATCATCATAGAGGGGATGCACTATACCCTTATCAATAAAAGAGATAATCTATGACATTATAAAATAAATAGTAGGAATAAGATCTATTAGTATGTGATATAATACTTATATTAAAATTCACTCAAATGAAAATTCTTGTATTCCAAATTAAAATGCAGTTGGTTATGGAAACTAACACCAACACACAATAAATTGTACTAAATCAAACTTCTTAATTACTGATTTATCCAAAAAAATATAAAATATTCTGTTTAGTTTGGTTATAGATTCTAGTATTACCATATTCTTTTATAAAGGGTTGATAAAACTATTACTCAATGTAGTGATTCTATTTGGTGAAACATTACTTTTTTGAGGAAGTCACTAAAGTAGTACTATAACTAAGTATGGATCACTTATTTCTAGGTCATAATCCTTAAATCGGAACTAAAATTATTGTCAAAAATTATAATAAAATAATAAAATAATTTATTTTTTTATAAATTAAATTCATATGTGGAAGATTCCAATTCTACTTATTAGATACCTAAAAATATCCAATATTCTCAGATATTGTAGATAAGGATTCGATTAGCTATAATAATTTTTTATTTCACAATACCTTATACTTTTTTATTATACTCGATCATATAGAACTAAGCTCAAAAAATTGTTTACTTATCTATGTTATTACAATTAAATATTCCATAAACACCATTATATAATCCAGTTCTACATTCCAATGTAATTTCAGATAGTTTTAACTACAACTCTAGGAAAAAATGTTGGATCATTTTGTTATTCGCCAATTATGATTTATTAATCAGTACTACAAAATATCAATACATATCATAGAATATGAGATGAATTCATATAAAAAAAGGTTTTGAAATTAGTTTAATCGCTATAATCAATACATATCCCCATGAACGTTCTATATGGAACATTATATACCAAATAAAATTCAATTTAGCATTGTCTTACCATTTATTTCTCAAAACTATTATAATTTATGAATTATTAATATATTTAGAAAACTCTGTGTTATTCCTTTTACTTCCATCTTGACATTGATGTGTGTAAGGTTATCTGAGATAAAGATTACATTTACTCCATGTGTATCGTTAATGATACTTGGATGTGATATTCTCTAAAAATATGCCTCACAGAATAATTTTACAGAGTGCATTATTTTAATTCACCATCATTATAAAATTTATCGTAATGTCTATAAAGTTACATTTAGATTTAAAATCATTTACATGTCTATGTTAAACTAAATCTAAAATATTTTTGATGTAAATTTTATTAAAATGGGTTTATTTTCTAAAACATAATAATTAGATTTTTTGTATACATTGTGTCATTCCAAAAATTAGACCATGATTTTTTAATGTAAACAACAAAGTGAAATAAATTTAGTTTTACTCAATGAAAGGATTATTAATACATTTTTGGGTCAGAGTCTTCTATTTTATATTCATCATTCAATGTCATTGATATTTTGTATAGAGGAGTTACTGAGGTATTATATTTTTATTATAGAAAAATAAAAGATTCATTCCAAAAATATAATGTATCATGGTGTCTAGAAACAGAAAAAGTTAATTTTTCTGGTAAATGTTATTAGATACACGAATTAATCTAATCATACAGTGATAAAAAGTGATCTCCTCTTATTTACATAGAAATCACCCTTTCCCAGATTCATTCGAGTTCACTGTAAGAATTATCTATTTTTTATCATTTCCCTTATTTTAGTAAATTTTTTAAAGAATATTGTATTTAATAAATAAATTAGAATAGAAACTTTATAAATAATCATGATGTGGGTAAACCTATTGTCTTCTTCGTTCCATTAAATTTTCTTTTCCAGGGTCCATTATTTCCACCTAAGAATCATATAGCCTCCAATTAAATCATCTTCTTTGTAATATTTGTTCTCATTAAAGGTTGTTATGAGGTATAGTTTGGCTTTATATTAGTCATGATATCTTAATCCAATTATTTAATTCTTTTTAACAAAATGGGTGAAATAATAGGTTTCAACTAATCCGTATCCACTTGGTTAAGTATGGTCAAGAGTTTCTTGAGTGACTTATCCATACCATTTATCTTCTCTTGGACATATAAGTAAAAAAAATTAGTGATGATAAAAAAATAATATTAATGGAATCTTCTTTCCCCAAGTAGAATCCCAAAATTTCTTACTGATTAATATTGCCTATCATTTTGAATGCACGGTCATCAAATAAATTTCCCTATCCTAGTTTACAATAATATAGTTCATTGATGATATTATTTTTTTAAATCCTTTTCTAATATTTTTGAAGATAATGGATATGAGATAGTTTGATGTATGAATACATTTTCTTGTATTATATTATTTAATTTTTAGTCATAGTTGATGGTATAATACAATATCCATAAGAAACATCCTCAAATTACCTCTAGCAGGCATCCTTTTCACCTACTCTCAGTAGCTCGGGTTTATGAATATAAGTATGAGATTCTAATAAATATGGAATTTTTTTTTGAAATAATATTTTTCATATACTATTGAACCATATCTAGAAATGTTAATTTGTAATGAAATTCATTGATTTATGGAAATAATTCATTGTTTTAGGGATTTATGATCTATACTATAAAATAATTATAATAGATTATTAGGACTCAACATTATTAGAAATTGCATGAGAAATAGTTATAATTAATTTTATTTATTGTCCACCTATTTTATCAGGTATCAATATCCATCTCTATAGAACTCATAATGCATTGTCACTAGAACATAATTGTTCCAATGATTCATATTTCCAGAACTAATTATCCGGATTTTGGACACGAAAACAAAAAATATGGTTTTAGGAAAAAAAATCTTTCAAACTACAGTATTGAAAAACTTTGATCCGTTGAATAGATGCCACCAACTAGAATTCATGGAATGTAATTCCTCAAAACGTGCTAATAAATTTTTTCTACGGAATATTTCTCTCTTAAATTCATTATAATTTCTTTTAATTCAAAATAAAATCACTATGATAACACTTTGATAAATGTATTGATCTAAAAATTTTGAAAGAAAAAAAATTGTTTTATTTTTCATTCCAAATCATGTAATGGTAGGCCATATCTGATTTATTATATTATTGATGGATTTTAATTCATTACGCATAAATTTTATCTTATTTTCCATTTTACATTTCTTGTTAAAATTATATAGATTTTTCATAATTAATTAAACATGTTAAATATAACATTTTCACATAATATGTTGATTTAGATATCATTTTTACAATATTAAATTTAGTTATATGATTGTGGTATTCTATCCATAAAATAAAAAAATCATAGGAAAAATAATTATTTAATTAAATCACCTGTCTAGGAACATATCTAATGGTTTATTTAATGGGTTGACATAAAATTAACCTATAAATTAGTGGATATAATTATTATTTCCAGTCTTCACATAAGTTATAGAATTCAAATCATCTATCAGTGTAACAACTAGGTGTGCATCATTATAGTTCAAACATGATTTACCTCCACACACATTAGGATACTCTATTAATTACATGTATTTAAAACTCAAAAATAGGTTTGGGGAACCAAATGATTGGTTAAAGGGGATTATATGAATTATTTTATACATGTAGGTCATACACAATAATGGTGGACGGGATGAAACATAATACATCAAATTATTTAGTAATTAATATTTCAAACCCTCTCAAATAAATTAAGATAAATAAATTTCCATACAAACACTGGCCTTGGACTATCTAATGAATTACCATACATACAACACATACGAAAAAGTATAATACCTAAAATTTATTTCATATCCATTATTTATTGTTATGATAAATGTGTTTTCAATAATTAATAAATTAATTAATTCTCCATAATCATAACTACCATCCAAATCATCCATTAGATAAATATTATTAATAAATTAAAGTAAATTAAGCAATAAAAACAATTATTCTAAAATATCACAATAAATTAGTCAAGAATTTAAAATTATTAAAAATCAGTAATAAATTTCAAAACACCACATGTGAAAATCTAAAAAATAAGGATATAATGAATTTATTTTTACAATAAATTATTTTATTTTTTCCATTAATTGAGACACTATATTGAATTTACTAACCAGTGACGCACTGTATATATCAGTTTCTTTGTATTTGGGTTACATAGGTTAGAAATTTGTATGTTAACATAGTCAAACAATATTGTATGCACACAATAACTACACACAATAAATATACTTTATTTGTTCCCTATATAAATTATTTGTCTTATACATGTATCTTTATTTGACTACACATCATTTACAAGCCAACTACACAAAATGTATCTTTCAATCCTTGTGTGTTAGATTCTCACTGAATGGAATAACATGTATTTTGTGTGTTGGTAATGATGAAATATTTGATGCATACAACATATACAAATCTTGCAGATCATAAATTCACTAGGATTTTATTATCATGTAGTTTGAACCTATATAATGACCACTCAGATTTCACAATTTACGCCAATAACAGTTGTAGACATCTTAGAATTTACATAATCTAAACACTATATAATTTGGAATCCCATGTGTTAGGTGGGTACCATATATAGGTAAATTACAATAAATTTACCAAATTTAATTAACTCCTTGATGTTTCACGTATCACGAGACACATCCGGGTGCAGTGTATTGGGTTACATGACCTCTACTTTGGTTAAAATCAATGTAAGCTATTTTAATGAGAAAATGTAACTTTCCAAATAGAATCTATTACCATTTTTCATATATTATTATACCATTAAGAAAATGAAACAATGAATATACGTGTTTAATATTTCCATAAATTGTTAATTTAAATTGGATTAAAGAATGAATAACATTAAAATAATACAATAAATCATGATTGTATATAGATCAATAATCATGTAATAATTTTAAATTTATAACATGATCACCTCAATACCACTTTTGTGTTATAAGGCACAATGGAATCATTCTATGGTGGGTTATATATAATAATTTATTTTAATATTTGGTTTTCAAAAAACCATGAATGAGGATCATTCATGTTAAATTTACAATTTATTTATTTACATCTTAATAAAATAAATAACCCAACTTAGAGCCCTTTGTTATATGATGTAGTTGATCTTTTGAAACACCATTTTTTTTATTTCTTCATTTCATTGTAATGATCCATGGGTAGAATACCTCTAGTGGTGTTTTATACATGCCACTCTGATCTTTGAGAAAATGCCAATTGATTACCATGTCCTATCATGGTGAATCAATTTGTTGTTATCAATGATATTGAATGATTCTACTTTGATCATTAGGGAACCTACATTGAGTTTCACATTACTGGTTGGGTGGGAGAAAAAATAATGTGAGAGAGAATTAAATTTTCACCATAATTCTTTATATATTGATTAACCATACAGAAAAGACATAACCATCTATTTATAGAGATAGGGTTTAGGATACAATATTATTTAATTTCATATCATACCTAAAGAAATATAATTAAAATCATAAAAACCCATGGAATACAATAATAATAACAATAATAATAATAATTGTATTTTACATTGTGTGCAAGAATGTGTATAGATTAATATTATTTACTATCTTGAAAATAAATATTCATCACTAGACTCATTCATTCTCTATTTTTAACTCTTTAGAATCGATTGAATAATTGAATAAAACATTTTACCATCTTAAATAAATATATTATTTAAAAGTTAGTAAATAAATATTTATTAAATATTATATAATGTAAATAAATATAATTTTTTCAAAATATATTGAAAAAATATTTATTTAATTTATAAAATCATTAAACATGAATAAAACTATTCTTTTGTTTTGATAATAATATTTAATCAATTAATCAGATTGAAATAATATTTAATTGGGATCAACTTAAACACTTAGATTGTTTCTTTCAAGGACACTTTATCATTAGCTTTAGGTAGGTATGAACGATGTATAAGATCACGATTTTACAAATATACAAAGCACCACTATGAAATAAAATATTTTATCAATGATGATAATCCCATATGAACACTCCCTATTTTATATAATACATTTTTCACAATATATAGAAAATTAGGCCTCACATCCATGTCAGCAACTTATGTACTCGATACATCGTTCAATGGCTATCTAAAATAAGCATATTGTTACACTATCCCCATAGAATTTAATGCAACAACTGTACTACAATAAATATGACAATATATAAACTTCCATAAGGATTGATCAAAAAAATTCTTCATCTAATTATGTATTAATAGTATATCATTCCTGAGACTCCCAACATACCTTATCTAACCATGAACATATGTGGTCATAATTTTCATTATCAAATCTAAGTGTGTGTGTCATAGCATGATTTCATAATACCGTTACACATGATCACAAAATGGAATATACGATGACAATAAATATGTGTAATTCCTACTAGAGAGTGTTAGATTAATCTCCCATCATTCATACTATAATGTTTGAACTTCATGATAAGAATCCTCATTATCTTATGAGTATTAATTCATACTAATTTATATAATATGTTCCCTATCATAGTACTTTGTATAAATGTAAAACTATGATAATAATATTATCATGTAATTTCATGGAAGTCATCAATGCATGAAACTTATAATACGTTATCTAATTGGAAGATACTCAAGGACATATCTGCAAAATTGGTTTTAGAATAAAAATTAACATGTGATGACATATTTATATTAATTTTTCCAGTAAATATTCTTGTAATACAAATTAAAATGTTATTTGTTTTATGGTACTAACCCCAAAAATTATATGATATTAAATCACACTTTTTTTATTTGGACAATATAAATTCAATTAAAATACATGAACTAAGTCCAATTGTTAATTATATGTAATTGATAACATGCCAATGTTTGGGTAATGTACTTATTTTAAGATTCTCTTTTCAATTACATACCTATCATAATACTAGAAGTGGATGTTATCCCTATCACAAATATACCAAAGTCTTATAAACCCCAATATAATGAATTTTGTATTATATTTATCATATCATAGTTCATGAAAATGTACCCTAACCAGATAAACTGTTTGAAACCCCCGTTTGATAAAATTTTGTTAATTAAATTCTATTTATAAACCCTTATGAAAAATTTAATTATGATGCAAAATAAAAATTTTAGAGAAAATAATATGAAATACAACAATGGATAACCAAGGATTAGTTGATGATAGATATTTTTAATGCAAAGTATCATATGTAAAAAATGATGGTTTTATGTAGAAATATATAATTGAATTGATATACTCCTATTAATTTTTTGGATACTATTATAATTTTGTTTTTGATTATTCAAGAAAAAAAGATCACAAATATAACCCTAAGAAGGGTATGTGTATGTAAGATACTATATCTTATAACCAAAATGGAGAATGAATAAATAATTATGAATTTTTCTATATTTCTATTGTGATTTAAATGTTGTGTTTTCCAATATTACCTAGTGTAGTAAGGTTGGCATGTTAATGAAACTATTAGCTATTTTTATCAGTGAGTGGTATTTATTATTAATATAATGATATATTACAATTTTTATGGGGATTATTTAAAATAAATAATGATTTTTCATCAATGGTTCTAATTTTAATTATTGGACATATATAATAAATGGAATAAATAACCGTAGATATTTATTTTGTGGAAATTTAATTATTTTGGGATAAATATTGGTGAACGAATGACTAAGGGGTTGGTACCTTTTACATGTAAAATAATTTTTATTTTGATCTAATAGATGGTTGATTTAATTATGGAAAATTGAGTTATAATGTATTGATATCCCTAGATTTGAATATTTATTTATGGAATAAGTGATTCATGATATTATTGAGGGGTGATTACTTCATTTTTTAGATTATTATATATGTTGGCTAGTGTGTGACCTTATGAACAATTGCATAAAAACCATAGAGGGTTATATATTTTGATACGTTTTCTAAAAATATATATTTTTACTATGGTTTAATATCTTATACAATTTAATGGATTTTTGAATGGTGTATGTTCAAGATGTTATGATTTAGGTAATACAGACCACAGTATATGATTTTAAGATATATTAATGTTATATTTAAGAAATATAAGTTACATTATTTAAAATAATATAATACAATATATTTCATGTTAAAAATATATCTGAAATTTTAAATACAATAATATTACCTTCACTTATTTTCCCCCATGTTTAATAATTAAAAATGTGTGGATGCCATTTATTTTGGGGATTGAATTTAAAAACTTGAAATTCTAGACCATATAAAACTAATGATTTGTTGAATAACTTTTTTTACATGCTAACCCAAATAGAATATAACCCTAAAACAATTTAGGATATTTATTGATAATTATTTAGAACAATCAATGATGGTTAACCGATAAAATATATATACTTTGAATGATGAATAATTAATATGAGTTAATATTGAATAATATTTTTATCAATACATATTGTTTTATTTATATAATGTAATTTATTATAAAAGATAAAACATCTACTTATAGAATTAAAATATGATAAAATAAAATTCCTTTTGTGAATTACTAACACTTAATTTTTCTTTGTAGGAATTTTTATGTTTTTTCTTTTAAAATTTTATTTTCATTAAAAAATTATTTTTTATGGGAAGGTTATAAGTTTAATGATATTATCCTTAAGTAAGAATATCCTATAATATTATGATGATTTTTGGTAATAAAAAATTTATTTATGGAATAAAATATTAATATTAAAATATTATTTTATCTTATAAATCATATTTCTAATATTTTTAAAACTAAATTAAAATGTTACTTTTATAAAAACAATTTTATATTTTCTTATAATTAAGGGTTTTGATAATAATATTTAATGTTTCAAGAACATAAATGTCACTTAAATATTTCATGTTTAATAGTAAACCATTTAATGTCATAAAAATTTTAACTATAATAATAGGATTATGTACATAAATTTTTAAACATAAAAATACTATTTCAATAAAAATATTTTTTATGATTTATGTGTCAAACAACTAATGTTAAAACATAAACCCATTAAAATTTTAAATTATAAAATGGTTTGATATTTTAAATGTAGATGTTTTAATCAATTTAGATGTTTACATACTGATTTTTTCCTTATTATTAATTACTAAGGCTCAAAGTTAATTACCAAGGAAAAAGATTTTTTTTAAATTATTAAATGTTAAAGGATAAATTTGTAAAAAAAAATTGGGATTCCTAAAAAATATATTTATGATAATATTCACAACCCACTCACATTTCAACTCCACTTTTTCTCATTTTAGTTTCATTGTTCATTGATTAGTAACATTACATTTATGAAAATGTAATCGTTACTTCCAAAACTACACTTCTGTTCACTTATAAAAGGAAAAAACATCTACCACATCAAGACTCACCTATTACTAGAATTTTACCATTAAAATGAACCAATATTTACATCATAAAAAACACTCACAATTGTATAAGATTCAAATAACCTTCATTTTTCATCAATCATTAATTTTCATAGAGTTTTATAAGAGAAAATTCAATATTCAAAATTAACTACTACTTTCACTTACAATTATCATTTACAGTATTTTATCAAAATTAATAGCTAGCCATATTAGAATAATGATATTTTTATCATTAGGTTGTATTTTATGAATAAATAAATTCTATTTGTTAAAATTTAAATTATAAAATGATTCTTTTATATATACTATCATTGCATCCATTCATTGAGAAAATGGATCATTAATCCTGATTAAGCATTCAATACCATCATCATAAACCAAAAATCTTATTTGTCAACACCACCCATATGTGATGGTTACTAGAATGAATTTAATAATTATATATATTATCTTGTATAAAATTTTTATATTATTTATTATTTACATTATAATATCTAAATAAAGTCCCTTACTCTTGAAATGATTATAACACATTATATTTTTGGTCAATTTATTACCCTCTATAAATAATATTATAGTGATTATTTATTAAATGATTATGGGATGTAATATAATGGAAATACATTTAAAAAATGATATATGTAATATGTATAATTATTCTATAATGTTTCCATTTATATTTAAAATATTTATTAGTATGACAAATTTTGATCGCTAGTCATACCAAATACTAGTTCATGAGGATTTCCATTTTCATTGGATGTATCTATGTCTTTCAACTAATTAAAATGGTACTTAATTAATAATTGAAAAAAAATGCAAAATTATATATTGAATTATCTGGTCATTAAAAACATGAATCAAAATTGTGATAATAAACCCCTTATTTATGAATATTGAATGTAACAAATAACAGAATCTTCTAAAATATTCTATGGAAAATATAATATAAGTGGTTAATATATTTTCAATTTAAGATAATAAAATAATTTTTAAAAAATATTAATTTTATATTAATTTTATAATATCTGTGATGTGGATAGTTATGTTCAAAATACGAGAGGTTGTTAAATAGCCAATTAATCAGGTATACAAGGATAGGGTTTTTAGCTCAAAATTGTCCCTTTATGGCATGTTTAGTATTATGCTCAAAATTTCACTAATGTGGTGTATAAACCATTCATTTGAGATATCATTTAATGAATTATATTTTAATTTTCATGATCCCCACCCAAAAAAGTGCACCCCTTTTGGGAAGGAAATGTGAGAAGGGAGATAATGACCCCTAATTCCCACCTCCAATGGGGCCCAGGTTAGCGACTAGCACTGATGGTTTAGTAAAGACAAAGATTGGAGGCACTAACCAGTTAGAGAACATATCTGAAAGATAGATATTTGAATGACACCAACCAACTTCTTCTCAGACTGTAATATACAATAAATCCTATGTATGAATATGTTATGTCATTAAAAACTACTACAACTAAATGGAAAAACTAAATGAACCAAAATAAAGTAAAATGGTAGGGACCACGAAGCTGAAATAGATATTGAAAAACCCTCTAGCTAGTAGTAACCATCCTGATCACTAATATACTCAAGTTAACCTGAAAAAATAGTTTATATAATTTAGGCTGAGTATAATAGTAAAATCAGTTGGATCCTTCTCATAGCCTCTCATTTAAAATTAAATAAATCATTTTAACTCACAGGGGACAACAACAAAAACTATCTCATCCCCTAACCAACAATACTATGTTCCAAAGATTACCATGGATATTTTCAACATGTATCACAATCATGATCATATAATGTAATAATTAATCTCATGGGTACCCTATTACAACTTCCCAACTGATTTTCTACTTTCCCCTAATGTATCATGTCCTGAGAATCTCTCTCCTAAACGGATTTCCCATAAACAGCAAGGAGAAGAACCACAACATGAACATCGTGTGTCAGTGTGCACCTCAGGAAATACTTCACAACTTCAACATAACAAATGTAACAAGGTAGTTTCCTAGATCCACCATAGATCACATATTGTGTATCATACATCAGGTATTATACCTCATACCATTACATCCCAGACAATTAGTAAATATCATAAAGCCATCATATCCTATACACCTTTCATGTATAGTAGTCCATAGGAAACTATATCCAAAAAATATTTCTACGAATAACCAAAATCCATTACATCCCTCTACACACGTATATGCGGGAAAACTAACCGTCATGCATACCAACAAAAATAACTTCCAATAGAAGAGAGCAGAGCTGAAGGGGGGTAGTCAGTCATCTATCCTCCCACTAGAGTGTTGGGGAAAACACCCCCAGGGTTTAGAATCCCCGGGTGTTAGTCTCCCTAACCATCAAATTTGATTAGAATATAGAAATGAAAAAAATGGTGTGGTATAATATATCTGACAATCATACTATAGAAAAACCATAGTCACAAACTCAACTGCAGCTAAGTTCTCTCACACACCTTGATGCCAGTGCTAAGACTAGATATCCTATAAGCACACAACCATTTAAATTTCTACATTAATTTTAATTATATATTTTTTATAAGTTTCACTTTATGTTAATAAAATAATTTACCATTAATAAAAAATGATCAATTTTTGACATCACATTCCATTGAAATTCCAATGAAAATCCAATCCCTCCAAGAATAACCAAAACTAATTCCAAGGATTCTCGGAATTAAAACCTGAAAATTTCATCACCGGGAGCCCCAACCCCATTGCTTAAACATCATTGATTAATTTATATAACAACATTACCATTTTACATATTCCTATCCAATATTGAACTGTATTATAAGATAAAAAATTCAAGAGATTCAACACGATGTGTAGATGAGATACCCATCGAGTCTTTCCCACATATAGCAGGATCGTAGACCCACCCATCCTCGAGAACCGAAAAATGGAAATCATGAGGAACAACCCATGCATCTTCACCAGTCTTGGAAGAAGAGTGAGAAAGACGATCTGCCACATGGAGTGGGGGAAGTAATGTATATAAAAAAAATAGATTCAGCAACAACCACATTCACATAATTAGGTGACCACATATTCAACCCATTCCATCATCTTGGGTGTCCTCCCTAAAACCAAAAAGTATAAACAGATGTATCATTCCATTTTAGGCATCAACTTCAACCATAACCACTAGGCCTCCATGCCCCCACATACCACAATATCCCTCCAGGCCCAGTCCTCTAATGATAATGTCACATCTGGGAAACCCACCCCCCCCCCCCCACAAATACAAGGTTCATAACTAGAGAACATCATAAGTAGTAAGAACAAACATAGTAATGGCATATCATCCCTAAAATATGTCATACCACCTTCAGACACAATGAGCTCTCACGGCTCCAAAGTACAAGGATCTCATCCTTTAAATGAAAGTTGGAAACTCAGGCCCCTCAAGTAATTATATTTATCACAGAAATGGTTCTTATTATATCTTTAATTAACAGTTTCATTATTCACAGGATCCAACTACATGAATCCTAAGCAACAAGTTATCACATGATAACACCAAATTAATTAAAAAATTAATATTTAATTCCTTTAACTCTTTTTCAACAGACATCAACATTATTTAGGTTTTTCAACCAATAACATTCATAAAAACATTAAAAATAATCAAAAATAGATATAATGCTCTCTATAAAATAAAGAGGAAAATGCCTGAAATTTTATAAGGAAACAACATTGTTATGAGATTGATAACAATTCTTTAATCTGGTCCATATCATTAATTTGGTCAATTTTTTTGCGATCCTTTGGTATAAATAATGATAACACTTCAACTACACATTAATAATAGAGATGCATTGAAACCCCTACCTCAAAATTTCATTATCATTCATCTCATAAGAAGAGGTCAAAGAAACTAATCACAATGACCTCTCCCATAACCACTGCATCCAGCCGAGGACGTCGAGGCACAACCACACCAACCAACAACCATGAAAACTACATTACAAACATGGAGATCATGTGCCTTCACAAGGAAAAGAGAAAGGGGAGGAAACATATCGATGAAACCACAATAATGGAGGTAGATCATACCTTATATTGAAAATAGATCACTATGTATTAAAGGTAGTTCGAGGGATAATTCCTTCATGATGGAGTCCTCCAAATGTTGAAGAGATGGTCATTGGGTCACCTAGGGTCATGGGAGTGTCACTTAGCTATAGGTTTTAACAAAAACGAGCTGCTAGAAAATAACTAAAACATAAACTGTCAGGAAATTACATGGATTGCAATCCCCTTGAATAGAATGTAATGCCTCAAGGTCTAGTTCCACCAAAAAAGCGTGTCGCCTCAACACATTAATTTATTTTCCAGACCCCAGTCCAGTTCACACTGTGAAACCTTATTTCATGTCATGATAAAACCTATGAAGGAGTATGTCACGTTGAGTGATGCAGTTACACAACTTGTAATCCCCTCTTTCCATCTTTTACTTATATGAGATTCTACCCAATTCGTCTAATCCACCTCTGAGAATATCATCCATTGAAAACATGAAAGGTGTTGAGCCACGAGGATCTGGACCATTACTTTAGATATCTCTCAAAACATTCTATTCTTAGAGAATCTAAAACCAAACTAGAGAGGAAACAAAAAAGTGTCATATGAAAATCCACCCAGCATGATACCTCTCAAGGCTCTCATCCCTACAAGAGCTCAACAACATCACTATAGGAAAAATATCCAAACCACACACCAAACACAACCAGCTCCTGAACACTCTCCCGATAGACATACCTATTAAAAGTGATAATTACCGAATAAAAAACAAGGGAAATCCATCCCACAAATAAAAATAATCTACTACCAATAAATGAATAAAATTCAAGAGAATAACTAAACATCAAATATCCCATGGTACTGAGTACATATCTATGACTCAAGATATCTTGTACTCTCCTCCATGCCACTGTACAGCCAAAAGACGCTATCCAAGGGTATAACTCTCCCACACAACACATTCTCCTGGCTGTCTTGGATCATTAAATACTGATCCTCAAAGTTCAAATCATCGTCAACATCGATCCCACCCCAATTGATGATGTGAGAGTCTTTAAGAATGTAGAAAAAGATCTATAACACATGAAAAAGATCATTTATCTGGCTCATATGTGTGAGAAGCACTACCCGATACTCCACATCTCAAATATGATCCAACAACTCAAAGGCCCATTAAACTAAGGAGAAATCTTACTCCCACGACCAAACCATCATTTCCCAGGACAGAGATTCACCTATAGAATCACATGATTCCCAATTCCCAATTCCAAAGGTATCCTACTGTGATTAGTGTATGACTTATGATGATGTTTTGATTTCTTCATCCTCTCACAAATCACCTAAAAAATATATTTTGTACTATGATCATCTGTATAGTGAAAAAAAGTTGTTCTATGGAATAATGGAGAAAAAAAAGCATTCTAGAGGCTTATTTATTCCCTAGAGATAAAACGAGGATATCAATTGGAAATTATCATTCTCAAGATTATTTGGAGTCTCACCACCTCCTAAGGATACTACCTTCAAAAAACCTCCACTGATATCAACTCCATGATCAATATAATGTGGGAATATTTAATCAAACAATCCACTTATACCCATAACGCTTCATAGCCTTCTTAGGATCGAGGTAAACAAAAAAAACTCTCAAGAGGTCCTCCCACTTCCACTATGGAACAACAAATGACAGGAGAAAACCAACAGAAACACGATGCTATGACTTCACCATCTGGCTGAGAAAACAACAAGAAAAAAAACTATGCAACTACATGCAATAACACATGCCACCAAAACATACTCCTTAAATATCATTACATCATTTTCAGGCCAATATGTACTGATAAGGGAGAACTAAGGAACCGTTTCAATAATATCCCACAAAATTCCAATGGAACAAAACACCTTCCCTGAAACAACACTTGATGTTTCTCGTCCTCATACCGACCATCAGCGGGCTCGCCACAAAAAACTCAGTCTCTCTAGAACTCCACGACATGATCCCCTACCTCTAACTATTCCACCTGCTACACCATAGAAGACCACACCATCATCTGAAAAAGAAAACATATACCCACAACATCTCCCATGTCAAGATTTAATGATGACAGTTTATCTATAACCCTCCAAGAATCTTTACATTCATGAAATACATCACAATGATACTTCCTACAGAATGAATCATCCACAACATTCCCCTTTCTTGGTGTATACGAAATTTCAAGGTCACAATCTAGTAAAAACTCCATCCACCGATGTTATTTAATTTCCATGTTACGCTAGGAGAAAACATACTTTAGTCTCTTATGATTTGTTAAGACCACAAAACACTCATAAATGAGATAATGTGGGCACAAATTTAAGGAAAACACCAATTATGCCAACTCAAGATTGTGGTTGCATAGTTACATTCACAGGGATGAAACCATTGAGGCCCATATTAAATTACCAATCTCTGCTGCATCAAAACACATCCTTAACCTTGACACAAAGCATCATAGAAAACCTCAAGCTAAACTTCTTATACATAATACCAATAACTAGAGAACAAAATAAATTCTACAATAGATACTAGAAATCTGCCTAAAATTGAACATTTATCAAGAACACAAATCCTTACTAGTCAATACTATCAGAGGAGTTGCAACTTATTAGAAGTCGTCTATGAACATCTTGTAATAGTAGGAAAGACCAAAGATACTTCACACCTCTGCCACTGTATTGGGGGTTTCCCCAAAAAAAACTGCTTCTACCTTTGAAATATCCATAGCTACACCCTGTTGAGACAAAACATACTGCAAGAAATATAATTCTTGATCCCACAGCTTCCCAAATAGCTGCTGTTGATGATGAACTCCCACAACGGCATGCAGATTTACTATTTTATCATCCTCATACATGTAGTAAACAATCATTTCATCGATGAAAACCACCATAAAATTATCCATCAACTCAGGGAACACAACTTTCATCAACCCCATGAACACAACTATAGCACACCAAACAGCATAACAACAAGATCACAATTCCCATGACAACAATAGTAAGAATTCTACAAGATATCCACATCCTTAAAATGCGTATGATGATATCATTACCAAAAATTGATCTTTGAGGACCAAATTAAACTGAAATAATCAAACCATGGGAGAGGATAGAGGTTCCTCAATGTCACATTGTTAAAGGGATGATAATTGAAACACAACTGCAAATTGTCACCAACGTTCATCATGAATAAAATTGGTGCACACCCCGGTGACACACTCAGGTAAACAATACATCACTTTAACAAACCATAGAGTTGTATACATAGTTCCCATTACTCAAAAGGTGATATCATTACATAGAAATCATTATACGAGACATGCCTGGATTTAGCTCGATATCAAACTCTATCTCCCATCAAGGGGTTTATATTGTGACCTCCTTTTGAAAGGAATTCAGGTACTATTTTATTACCAATAGAAACGCTAACTACTGAACCTCCAAAGAAATCAACATCATCTCATCTATTGAGGATAACAAGGAAGAAACAAACCTCTGACCCATTTGATGGCCATTCTCTCTAACAAACTCCCATGGATCCCCATTAGTATCTAAGAACACCACCTTTCTCATAAAAAAAATCCTTGATAACTTGCACCAAATATAACCAATCCATACTGAGGATAAAATCATATCATTGTATTTTTAAAAATAGGAAATCTTCCCAAGAGAGGTGATTCCCCTACACTAGTTCACAATCTCTTCATACTTCAAACAAGATAGCTCGACCTCCAACTTTCATAGTCAACGCCAAGGTAACTGGAATCATATCTAACTCAAGTCCCAAACCATGGAAAAATAAAGGTGATATGAAGGAGTGAATTTCTCCAAAATCAAACAAGGCATGAACCTGAAGTATAAAACATGAAAATGGTTCCTCAAATGATGTTTGGCTAGCCTGGCACAGGAAAAGATTACACATGAAGTGGACTAATACCTTCTCCACAACCTCTCTAACTCTATTAGAGTCCACCTCCATAGTAATGATCTTCTCTCTATGGATAGGTATTTTTTTAAGGCTATACTCTACTAACCTGATATGTTCCCTACTATTCAAAAACTAGTGAAACTTACTACTGCTGCCTCACCAAAAATAGCCTCAATGGAGGAACATGAAGTGGAACAACTGACGCACATTGACTGATCAGAAAGGAATGACACTCTCATTGCATATGGACTCAATATCTATAAGATAAAAAGCATGTGACCTCTTAGCATAGGCCTAGGATCCACTAAACCTCGTAAAATGAGATACTAAGGGATGCAACCTACCCATGGATGAACGAAACTAGTTCCTCCTTGAAAAAAATGACCCCTATACCATAGATTTGCTTCATGGAGAATCCGAATGACTCCCCTCTCATGATGATCCGGTTGTGGCTATCATTATATTAGTGACCTCTACCCTCTCCACCACCTCAAGACATGTATCTAACATAAAGGGGTGACATGATACTCGATCTATAGATACAAATCCTCATCGAAATACCTCTCCCTGACCTCATCATCTAGAAATAGGCCGAAAAAATATCATAACAGTTTCCTGAAATAGATCTTGATCTATCACACACTAAAGCTTCCAAACCAATGGGTAAGTTGCTCTTGGAAACCGGTATCCTTCATGGTTAGTAAAAGAAACTAAGATCTAAACATCACTTGGAACATTCCCAATGAGACTATCGACTCCTCATGATCCTAGAGGAATAAGAACCACCACTACCTTGCTTCCCCATCCAGTATCATCACTACCAATAACACCTAGTTCTCCTTATAAGAACATATCAAATTGAAATCTAACTCCAACTCCCCTAACTAGTCATTCTCAAATTCCTCTAAAATGGATCCCTCATACCTCTTCAAACTATAGTGTGAAAAATCTTAGAGTGTCCTCCTCCATTTTTTTTCATCGTCAACCTCCACTCTGCATAGATATTCTAGCACAAACTCCAAATCATCATCTCTACGAACCAGAAGATGATGTTGACCTAGATCCATCCTTATAAAGAAAAAAACATATTGAGCTCATAAACTTGGAATATGGAAGAATTTACATTTATTAATTTTTTTTCATTTTTTTCATTTTAGGTTATCATATCCCATGGTATACCCTCTAAAACATAGGTTAAATGTAGAATGATGCATGATCCATTCCTAGTTCTCTACCATGAGAAAATTATCACCTTCTTTAGTATCCATTGAAACCTAATGTTCTGTTCTTCAGATCACAGGGGGCCCTATATACCATTGTCTTAGACGATCTCTAGTGTTCACTGCGCTTTGTAAAAAAAAGTGACATATTTTCCCGACCAAACTATGCAACCTCACCTATGTCTAACTCATAACTCCATTCCATCCATCAACCTAACCTCAGATACCACTCATTCATGATCCTTTCCCCACAATGTGTACCCCTCCCCGTCCGGGAGTGTGAGGAGAGAGATAATGACCCCCTAAGTCCCACCTTTAGTTGTCCCTATGTTGGAGACTAGCACAAAAGGTACAAAAAACACACACATGCAAGGTATTACCCACTAAGAGAACACATGAGAATGAGAGAGATAAGATAGAAACTAACCAACTCCTACATGGACAACAATATAAAAGAAATCCCAAGTACATATATGTAATTTGTAACACCCCAAGAGATTATAATATTTTTATTTCTAAATAAAATAAATTTTTATGATTTTGTTATTTTTACATAAAATGATGATAATCTTACACTACACACAATAATGCGTTGGAGTGAATTACACTCAAGGCCCATTTTTACTAAATAGTAATATATAAATAAATAATTAATATTTAATATAATATATAACATAGCCGTTAAATTACTAATTATGAATATTATTAACCACATTTTGAATTTTATGAATTAAATTTTATTTTAACATTCATCTTATGTATTTTCTGAACATGTAATTAGAAAATATGCAAATCTTTAGATAAAAGGTGTATTTTTAAAAATGTAGTTTTTCTTCTTTTTGATGCCAAACTCATTATACTGTCTCCTTGCTATTGTGAAAAATGTTCATCATTTATACATTATTTTTAGGGGTATAATGATGAATATAAATTATGAAACTATTGAATATTACATTATAATGTTTCTTTGTAATTCATATTTCATCCAATTCCACACTATTTAATAATCAAGGGAACAATATCGTCGCTTGTGCATACGTACGACATACCATCTCCAAGACATTGTGAGATTCGTTTTCACATTAACCATTCACGAATAATTATAAAATTTATATGATGAATAAAATTAATGAGGATAAACTTAATATCATTCGTTATATTAATAAAATTCATCCACTGCAAATCCAACATGACATATAGGATGAAATAGGATTTGGAAAATGAAGCGGTTAACACCCAATAGAAAAGTAATACTAAAATATTTTAAAGAAAACAGAATAAAAGGAATGTCTATGATACCATAAATATGGATATCATTCTTGTATAAATTTATAACATTCTTTAGCCATTATATATGAGGTTATAACACCCTTGAATAATTGAATGTACAAAGTAAAGGTTAATTTCAATATCTATTGATTATTTGATATTTTTTATATGTAAATATCTACTGGGACATCCTTATTATCCATGTTCATGTTTCATAAAATGTATTCCAAAATTTTGTTGAAATTTTTTATTGAAATTTTTAACCATATTTTACTTTTTATATAATTTTTTTTGAATTGAATCATTCCATCGTTTCCCTGATGAGGTACTTTATAAAACCTTCGACAAATTATGGAATGATTTTTTTTAACATATACATCATGAGTGGCTATTTTATAACATTCGGATTCCTTAACATTTTTATTCTTCCCTTATTGTGTTATAAGATTATTTTCGAATGTAAGGTTTTCCTTTATAATTAAATGTCATTTAAATTATATCAAGAAATAAAAGGTATATTTTTATCAAAAGGTTTTAAAGATTTTAGTAGATTATTTTCAACTATATCGACATTATTTTGATGGATTTTACGCTTAATTTAGGATGAAGTATTATAATAAAATAATACATTTTATATTTACCGGTTTATGAAATATTTGATTGTGGATGAGATTTTTTGATAAAATTCATGGTTTATGGAAAACGTATTAACATTTCATATGCTAGTTTTAATATATATGTTATTGTTATGTTTTCCCCCTATCATAATAAGAATGCACTAGACATTGTAAATGATGCATCGGGATCATTATAGACCCTTGATGCATTAGTAGGTCTCGTGAGACGAAATTAGTTGGTGAAAACCCTTTTCTGTTTTTATCATTAGTTTTGTCTTGTTAGCATGATAGATCCTGACACAAATTAGATGTGTTTCTACCCAAAAAAATAAAATCTAAGTAGCTATCTCAAGGATATATCATTACAAGGAAGATGTCCGGAATTGTGAATTTCTGTACTATGATATTAGTTTTTGATATTCTAGGTGATTATTTAATGAGTAGAATATTCATTCTTTTGATTATTTAATATGGTATTATATATTCCTTCCATATTATGATCATGATTATGTTTAATGGTCATGGGTTTTAGTTATACATATATCCTTATAGAATATGATTATTTATTCATAATAGATTTTTTGTATACTTACTATTACTGAGTATCTTGTTAGGTAAACTAGGCTAGATACCTTGAGAGGGGGTTGAACCTGAGTATGAAAAATTAAAACAACTCCCCCTTTTGATATTGTTTTGCTGTTAGAAAAAAACCTCCTCTCTCTTTCCCATTGCAGAGTATTAATAAACCATAATGCATTCACAGGACACAACAATTTTTACTTGGTTTACCCTCACTGGGCTACATCCAAGGAGAATACACCAGTAGTGTACCGATTTACCAATTCCACTATAAGAGAAATATATTTTAAAAGTTAGAAGCGGACTCACTGTCCTTCCTGGATTACAACCGATCACAATTTGAGAACTCATAGCTCTCTCAACTGAAGTGAGCTCACTACTTTTTCAGAACATCCACTCACAGTTTGTAGACCTATAGGTCTCTTCATTATCACTAATGAATGCATCCTCCACTATATATAGATACTCTTTTTAAGTTAAAATTCCATACACTAACAAATACCCCTCTACCACTGAACACTAGGAAACACACTTTGGAAACACCTTCGCAAAGCACCCTACTTCGCGAGGCTCCCAATTTCGTGAAGCTTGGAAAATCCTTCATGATGCCCCTACCTTTTCACGAAGCTCAAGCCTTTGCAAAGTTTAGGCCATAGTGGAGCTCAAGATGTCGCATAGAGACTTCCCTTATGAAGCTCACCAAGACAACGTAAAGCTTGCAACTTTCGCAGTGCTGGATTAGCCACCACGAAGCTCTTCTTTCGCGATTCACACTAACTTAGTGAACCACCTTCACTAGCCGTGAGAAAAATATTCTCATCAAAAACTCTCTACTTATACCAAGTGGGTCAAAGTCTATTTATAGGCGATACCACCAACCCTCTAACCTTCCACACAAATTCAGCACAACGTCATCAAAAAATTATGAAGCATCGAAATTTCCACTAAAATTATCATAATATTGCGATGAACCTGAGAATATTTCTGTTTGAGGATCTCATTGTAATCAGAGAGCACTCTGTCAATTAATTTGTGTCACTACTGCGAAGCTCCCTCGTATTTACCTTCAGCATCATCGTTCGTGAATCTTGTCTTAATCGTGAAGAATCTTCGTCAACATTCTCCGGGTCTTCGCGAAATCCAATCCATGAGGTCTATCTTTATCATGGATCATTGTAAACATTGACTGTCATGTACATATCTGGAACTCGACAATTCATCATGGAAACCTGCTTTGTCAACAAACACAATCAACCTAAAAATGCTGCCATGTTACCTTGAGGGATTTTTTCCCAACATATCTGAACTCACCCCTTTTGTATTCTTTTCCTAAGAATTAATGAAGTCTTTTGTGACAGATATGAAAGGTTAAGCTAGGAGAATAGTGGCTCTCTTAAAGGATTATATGTGTTGTATTATATGTTTGAAATTGTATTGTAATGTTCTTTTTTGTAATCTATTTTCCAAGACTGCTAAACTAATCAACCCTTCTGGATTTGGTTTCTTTGTAATCATGCTAATGTATTAAAATAACAGAGAGGATCCAGTATTCCATGTTTATTTTGTTACATTATGTCATGCCAAACAACTGTAACTGGAAGAGAAAACTGCATGTACCAAAAGATAGTAAAATATCAGTGACCATGAATCCTAAACAGCACCTGCAAAACCCTCAATGTAGTAGTAACCAGCCCAATCATCAACTTTCCCCAAGTAAACTAAAAATAGTGTATATAACATAGTGTTAGTATAACAGTATACTCAATAGGATCCTCCCAAGATACTGTTATGAATATGTGAAGATAGAATGCTAAAGCGTAGTGAAAAACCAGTGAGTGCCAATTATCACGTAAATAGGTATACCATGTTCTCAACCACACCATGGATACTCTCAAAATGTATTGAACACAAGAGAATATAATGTATGAAATAATCTTAGGGGTTCCCTACTACCACTTCCCTAGTATTTTTATTCTTTTCCCCAACATCGCACATCCCGAGCATCTCTCTCCAAAATGAATTTCTCGAAGACACCTAGTCGAATCCCCAAAACATGCACCTCATGTGTCAACATAAACCATATTCATCGCACCAAAACATCCATTTAACAAATGTTACCAGTTGGTTTTTTGGATCCTAAAAAACTCGCCTATTGTGTATCATATGTTTAGTATTATAACTCAATCCATTATTTTCCACACACCTTATAAGGATCCTCAAGGAATCACAGCCTATACAAATTACAACTATAGTACTCCATATGAAACTATATTCAGAATATATGTGTGTGAATCACCCCAAGCCATTACATCCCTCTACACACATAGATTGGTAAAACTAATTGTAGTTCCTACTAGCACAAGTAACTATAGAGGGATGAGAGGAAGTCTAAAGGGGGTAGTCATACATCCATCCTCCACTCAAAATTTTGGAGAAAACACCCCTAGGGATTTGAATCCCTGGGTTTTCATTTTCCAAACTGATAGGGTGAAGTATCTTATAGAAAAAATAATATTAAATGGCATAATATACCTCAAAACCACACAATGGGAAAAACCATGTCTTTTAATCAACTGTAGGTAACGTTTTTTTGGCCTCCCATATGCCACTACAAAGACTATATATCCTAGAAGTACACAACCATTTAAATTGATAAATTAAGTTACCTTATATTTTTTTATTAGTTTTTGTTTTTTTAATTAATTTTTTCCAAAAAATTAATTGACAATTATCAATTTTCTGCATCACATTTTTATAAAATTCCAACCATGATCCAGGACCACTAAGCATAAACAAAACCAAGTCCACGGATTCCCATAATCACAACCTCACCATTGCATCCCATCAAGATCAAACCCCATGTGTTGAATGTCAATTATTCATTTATTAATCAAAATTCCATTTTCCCACTTTCCCAGGTATTCTAGAAAAACATTATAAGCTACCAAATGGAAAGGGATAAACATAGTGAGTAGATGAGCTACCCATCGATTCATTTCCACCTACAGTATGAGCATAGAGACATCCATACTCGAGTGGATAAACAGGAAAATAACATGGCATACCACATGCATCATCAGCTCTTTTCACAGGAGAATGAAAAGGACCATCATGGTTATGTAGTGGGGAATGTAAATTTGATAAAAAACAACAGATTCAAAAAATTATACTTTTATATCAACGGGTAATACCACCTTCAACCAGTTCCATCTTCCATAGTGTCCTCCTTGACACCCACTTTTATAAATCGATGAATCTTTCCAATCTAGGTGTCAACTAATACCCCAACCATTGGGCCTCCCATCTCCCACAACCACAAGTCTCTAAACCAAAGAACCTCACAAGCCACTAGAAAAAACATAGTAATGGGGTCTCATACCCAAAACAAGGCAGCCCCACCCCCCATTATAAACAATGAGCTCTCATGGCTCTAAATCACAACACACTCTCCCTTTAAAATAAATAGGGAAAATCATGACCTAAAATTCATTATCTTTATTACAGAACTGGTTCTTATTCCTTCTTGATCTAACCGATTCAATATTCACAGGTTCCAACTATGGGAAACCTATTCAACAAACTACCACACACTGTTTCAAAATTTATTAAACAATTAATTTATCATGACTTTAAATATTTTATGATCATGAATGAACATGCATTAGGTTCACCAATTGATTCCATTCAGAAGAAATTTATATACAAAAAAAACATAAATATTACACTATCTTATATGTTGAGAGAAAAACCATTGTCATAATATAAAGAAACAACATCACTAATTGATCGATACCAATTATTTAATCTGGTATATATATATATATTTAGGTCAATTTCATTGAGATTTATGGGGATAAATCATGATAATTATGTAATTTTACATATATAATAGAGAATCATCGAATCCCATAATTCAAAAGGACATTCACATTCGTCATATAAGAATAGATCAAAGCAAGAGATCATGGTCACTTACCCCGCAACAACTGCATCCACCTTAGGATTCCACATCCAAACCACACCAACCAAAATCCGAGATAACACCATTAAAAACATGGAGATCATGCACTATCACTTGGAAAAGCGAAACAAGAGGAAATCGAGAGATGAAACCTCAATAACTAAGGTAGATCATACCTTATATAGATGATGTATTTCTATAGATTGAATGAGGGATCAAAGGAATGTATTTTGATAATGGAATCCCTAAAACGATGTTGAGTGGGTAATTAGGTCGCCTGGGGTTGTGGGAGAGCCATTCTAGACATAGACTTTGACAAAACCAAGTGGCTAGAAAACACTTAAATCCTACATCGTCGGGGAATTACATGATATGTAACCCCCTTTCACACAATGTAATAACTCGATGTCTAGTTCCACCAAAAAATGCATCACCTCAATGGTCTATTTTATTTTTCATACCCCAAATCATTTCATTCCATGAACCCTTACATGAAACTGTGAAACAACATTTAAAAATCGATTTCACATTGTTCCATTTTGTTACACGATGTATAATCCCCTCATTCCATCTTTTACATAACTGAAATTATCTAAACCTCTTTCGAGCCACATCTATGAACATTGACCTTCAAAAACACACAATGGGTTGATCCACAAGAATTTGGGCCATTACATCAATACTGATATTTTATTATTAATTTTTTGACCACTCCTTCAATGGGGTTGACTTGAATGTTTTGGTTATTTGAAGGTTTTTGTTGGTCGCAATTTTTATTTTTTCTTATATGTTACATATTATATACCATATTTCCCCTTTAGTGTCCAATTGATTTACTATCCCAATATTTTTATATTATTTAATTCTACATAATTTCTATGATGTAATATGTTAAATAGAGTTTTTTTTAGCAAATTTATTTTGAATAAAGTTTTACCATAGTAGTAATAGTTTTTGATAACTTTATTTTCAATAATTTATTAATTATTATTCCTTTTACATTTTCTTATAGGTTGGAAAAATATAGATCTAAATTGTATTATGTGGAATTCCTTCATTTTTTATTTTTACCATTAAAAACCCTTTACGAATATTTCATACCCGCTTCATTATGTTTCATGTATAGTACATTGACAACTTGAGTCTAAATTTATTGAGTAGTAATGTTTCTTCTAGAACATTTCTTTTCCATTCATGGGTTCTCCCTATATAATGTTTTTTGTATAGTATTTTATAATACACATTCAGAAAATGAAATTTTAATTCAAATAGGGCTTTTTAAAAATTTTCTTGTCATGTTAATTTTGAACAATGTTATTTAAATAATAATAATAATAATACATTTTTCTATATATTCATATGTTTTGTATTCCTTCCATCATTTATCAAGAATAAAATATATATTTTTCAAGGAATCCTTAATATATATTATTTATAAAGTAACGGCTTATAAGAGATCTCATGATAACTTTTCAAAAGACATTATTCAATGTGACATGTAAATTTTAATGTTACACTAATATTAAAAATGAATTTTAAAATCTCTTTTATGTTTTCACGTCAATTTCACGTATCAATTTTGAATTGATTTACCCTAATGGGATTTATGTTACATGACATATCCTCTACTAAATATATAAATATTTTAAATTTTTGATATTTAAATTTAGATATCAAACATTTATTTTTTTAATCCATTCTTATGTGGTACTGTTCGAAGCATTATTTAAAAGAAATGTTTCTTCATCTATGATAGAATTCATATAAGCTTCCATTTTTACACTAGGTATTTTATCCTTTGTGACCATAAAAACATTTGTTGTGTGGATTATATAATGTTCATTTATATAAAATTTATGATCTATTACTACCTTTGTATTACTAAACAATCCACCATGAAGAGTAATTAATTTCTCTTCCTTACCTTTTCATTGTGAATTCCCCATTTTCAATACATTTGACTTAAGGTAGTTCACCTAAGTTTCATACATCATTTCATTAGAAAAGTTACTGAACATTCAATATACTATTACATAATAATGATTCATCTAGAGGGATTCGTATGTAATAATTCATAACATTTATTTATTATATGAAAATTGAAAACTGTATGTCGTTATTCTAATTTGGATTATTATTATCAAGTTACAAATGAATTTTTTAACCATCATCCTTCATCCTCTGGATGAGTTATAATCATATTATCATTATTATTGATATGGGGATAATTTTTTGTATTCAATAATTTTTTATTCCAATACATAAAATTATTTTCCAAATTAAATATATATTTTTTACTAACCATGTCATATAATGAATGAATTTTACATGATCAACTGACAGATATGGAATGAAATTTATATCCCATAGTTGAAGCGATAGATCTCATGAGAAAATAATGTTTGGGAATTTCGGTGTATACTTACATAGAATAAGATATTTCCGTGATAATAAGACCAATATTTCTTATATTAAGCTATATTGGATTATATAATGGAAATAGCTATACGAAATTAAGAATATCATTGATAAGGAACAAATTATTAATATCCATAAGATCTATTTATATCAGTTGATATCCATGGATATATTATGCTTTCTGTTAAATTATCTTATAATATTTTTTTCTTAGTATAAAATATTATAATGTTAATTTTTCCATGATACCATCATTTGTATTTTTTCCTTACATATAGTTTCATCTCACCCCTTCCTAGGTTTCCATTTACCTAAGCAGTAATAAAATATAATACCTATACCAACCTAAGTTTTTATGGTACATTTTTTGAATAAATTATAAATTCATTTATTAATTCCAATCCACAAAGTAAAATATTCCATTCACACAACACTAACTCAAGGAACATTACATTGAATATTAAATTCATGTATGCTATATAAGACATCAACTTTGTTTATGTAACAAACAACAGTACTGTTTTTATGAAATATCATTTTATAGTGATAATTATTTAAATGGGATAATTATAAGTTGGGCCCTAAACATATTCCTATGAGTATTAATAACAAATTTTATCAAATGTTTCATAATTGTTTTTACAAATAAATCATAATTATAATGAAATATATTATATTCTAAAAGTCTTTATATGTTTAATAATACTATTTTTTCAAATGATCTTCTTTTAATGTCATACTATGAAAAATAATAAAAATAATTTAACAAACATATATAAAATTAATTTAACAAAATTAACTTCATTTTTATATTTATAATGTCTAAATTAGCATTGGGATAATTTCTTTATTTTTATAAGAATCTTAATTTTTAGATGAATAGTGAAAATACCAGATTTTAATTCAAAAATTCATTTTTGTATAACATATATATTAGTATAAATAAAATTTAAATTTAGTTTAAAAGTATAATTATATCATATTTTTATTAATTAATATATTTTAGGTCATTGGAATAAATTTCACTTTGAAATTGGTTAGACAAACGTAGAAATATTTTGGATTTTTTTTCCATGAAAAACATTTATTGTCATCCCGTCAGTGGGAATATTTTGAAATTAATTTCAACCAATTATGTTATTATAATTTAGAAAAATTGGTTATATATTTGTAATTAAAATAATTCATAATTTATAATAAGGTATTCATTGTTTTTACCCAAAAATATTAGTGAAGGTGATTTAAATTAATAATAATTATTAAGAGAAGAAATAGGTTGAAAAATTACTAAACAATAAATTTAATGCCCAAAACAAACAATAAAATATTCCAAAATCCATTAAATGGACATATTAGGACCATATACTCTATTATGTCAGTGTTTGACTATTATTTATGAGCATTCATTAAAAAATGTGGTTGGGTTTTCCCTTTCCAATAATATTACAAGAATTCCACTCATCATCCACAATAAAAGGCCTCCTATCCTCCCACTTCCTCAAACCTCTCAATACAGTTTGGTTCAGAAAATATCTTTCCAATACACATACACACATCCATACCTTACTCATAGACTCACCCTCTTGGTATGAATGAAATTTAAGGAATCCTTTTTTTAGAAACCAAAAAGAGTTAGCTGACTAAGAGGTAATATCTTCCCTCAAGCTCTTTCTTTTATTTTCTTTCTCCAACCCTAAAATATCGTTATTCCATGATTTTATAACCACACCAATGTTTTAAATATATGATTATGTATTTATTCTAAGGGTTATATCTAAATATAAATATTTCTTCATATAATTCGTCAAAAACTTATTTTTTATCTGTATGATGAAGTTCCACCTCACAAAACAATGATTGCTCATTTTTCCTCTCCACCACTCATGTAAGAATTTATGATGGAAAATATATATATATGTTATATTTTATTAATATTTTTTATCTAATATTATTTAATAATTTTAAAACATATATCCATATACCTCCCATTTTATGTAAATTAGATAATTTCGTTTGAGGAAGTGTTAACTACAGCCCCCTCAAAGCGATGTGATCCTTTCTCACAATACGTGGAATTTTTTAAGGATATGATTAGTGATATTATACGATATATATGAATGGTTTATTATTATTTTTCTCTTAAATATTATATATAGTATTATAATAAAAATATAATTAATATACATGATATTCATATCATGTTTTAATTATGTAAATTGTGATATAAGTATAAAGACCAAAGATATAACAAAATGAAAAATGAAAAAAAAAATATTACACAAAGATAATCTTTAATATAGAATGGTTGAAATTTTTTTAATATAAATTCATAATAAAAGTTTATAATGTATTAGATAAAATAATATGTTCTTATTATATATTTATAATAAACTTATATTTATTATATAGAAGTTTTGAATGAGTTAGAGAATAGTCATGACATAATGTAATGTGTTTCCATCTAACTTTTTATTTCTATAAGATATATGATTTATTCACAACCCCTTTCTACTCTATGGTGTGTATTCTGAACATTTATTTGTTAAATGATTCATATAATTAATTTTATCGATATTTATAGATGCATTTGTTGATCTTTATTTCATGGGTTTTAAGATTCTGATGTTACCAAATCGGTAAAATAGTTTTGTCTCAATTTTTCTTCATTGAGACTCATGTTTTTTTACAAACCAAAATTATTTTTGATGTGTATATAAATACATTTTACTAGTTACATCCTTAATCACTTTATTTTCATTACATTTTAGGATTTAGGTAATTTTCTATTCTTACATGGATAGTATGATCCCAATTTACCAAGTTATAATATTTTATTGAACAATCTCATTGCTTTTCAAGATTGTTTATATATATGCTTACATTGATGAAATATTATTATATATCTCTCCAAGACACTCATGAGTTTCCTTATACATTTTTTATTAATTTTATATCAAATTATTTGTACAATTTTTCTGGTATTTGGTACTAAATATAATTAGAAAAATGTTTTAATTAAAATATTACCATATTTTCCTCTATGATAAGAAATCTATTTTAGTCCAAACTCATGTGTTCAAAAATGTATTAAATTTTTTTTAGGTTTAAAAAAATCAATTATGAATGGATATTCTCATCATTAAATGTTTTTAAAAGATATATCATAATTATTTCCCATCCATGATAACATATGTTGGTGCTACTCCTATATTTATAGAGAAATTATTCAATATTTACATTCATATTCTTTCTTCGAATGGATTATTTTTTGATGGAATGATGTTTATGAAACCAATTTCTATTCCAAGAGTTACATTTTCATGACACACACTTCCTTTCATATGTTATTATTTGAGGAATTGATTATGAAACATGTCATTTTTCCTCAAGTTAAAATATTATTAGATATATATAAATCCGATTTAGTTTCACGGGTTATGATATGATTATTTATGATCCTGTGGAAAATGTATGTGTGATACTATTATAAAATAGTTTATCCTAATATCTCACTCTAATGCATTGGGTAATTATTTATATCTCCTAATATTTACTAAGATGGTTTTTATATTGAACTTTTACTACTATGATTGCTATGAGAGTAAACCATGACTATCAAGATGGTATGATTAGTGAAATCATGCAACTAATATGGCCACGGGAGTGAGAAATGACTACCAAGATGGTATTTGGAGTGAACTAAGACTACCAATCTGGTCTTGGTAGTGATGACTTGGAAAATTTTAAAAACTTATAATCTATTTCTATGACTTCCATGATTCTAAATTTTATTCCTTTGTTAGGATTTTATGTCGTATGTTCATTATTTCCATATTTTTCATATCTTATGAAAAACATATATTTATGCCATGATTTATTTTTATGATCTTTTATATTAATGGTATGATCTTTTATTTTCCTGATCATGTACACATACCCTTATAATCATGATTATGCTTATGCATTTCTATTTTCACCTTACTTAGCATTTTTGATCACCCGGTTTTATAATTCTTTCAGCCATTTTATGAAGAAATGTGATATGTTTGATGTGTTTAAGAAGGGTTCTCATCAATGAGAACTGTGTGGGGTATGATTTATCTCATTTATGTATCAGGGTTTATGTTTCCAGATTTCGAAAGGCACTAGGCTAGTACCGAAAGTTGGTGCCTGTTTGTATAATGTTTAACCAATTACACAAAAATTATGTAATATTAATGTATGAAAATAATGGGATACCATTGTTTCTATTTAAAAAAAATTAGTAAAACTTTTGAATCTATGGTGAATAAAACGTATCGATAACCCTAATGACATGTCTGGGCATAAGTCTACGGATAATGAAAATCATAGGAAAATGTCCTGGAATTTTATTAAAGGATAGAGTGAGTGGTTCCTAGAAATAAATCCCCAAATAGATATTATTAGTGGGTGTGGATCTAGAATAGAGGTACCTAGGAGTAATAATTATGATAGGAATTTTTGGTCTAGACATGGGGTAATCTAGTACATGACAATGGGCCATGCTTCGCATCTGGTTTGACACTCACATGGGATATTATTTGGAAATTAATAAACTCTTCACCAACTATTATAAAGGATTTAAATATATGTTGTATATGAATAACCTTGGATAAACCTAGGGTGTCATAGATTAAGGAAAGTGTCATAATTATACATCTTATAATTGAATTTTCCCAATTATGTGGTTCATTATTATGATAATTGTTTCTTAATCTATGTTTTTGGCTTTAGTAAAAGGCTGGAAGCCAAAATAACCATGTTAATGGTGATTTCAATGGACAATGCAATGATTTTCCTCATATGTAACTAAATAAAATACAATCTTGAATGAAAAACCTCTTTGTTGTTCTCAAATATATTTCTCAAGAAATGAATCATTATATACTTCCAAACACGAAAATAATGGAATAATATTCTATTGAGTCTTTCATGAGGAAATTTCCACCTTCTGTTATAGGGTTTTGTAATACACTTGTTTCTGAAAATGGATCATTAAAAATGAAATTATATATTTGTTCTCATGTGTTTGGGGTAGTAGAATGTTATTCTAGATTTATAGTGTATAGATGGTGAAGAGATCCAGTGGTGGACTCTAATCAAGAATGTGAGGCAATAATATGAGATTCAATCATTTAATTGGGATGAGTTTAAGACCTTATTTAAAATAATAATAATTTGTAATTACCTAACCCCTGATACCAAGAGCATATAGATTATATTAATACATTTTATTGATTAAAAGGAATCAAATCCCAAATTACCTATCAGTTTAGGTGCCATTGAAAATACATTACATAAATGGACATTACATTAAAAAAAAAATAACGTATAGAAATTTTTTTGAGAACTCTATTATTCTCATATCTTAACACTTTATATCAATCATAAAACACTTCTTCGCATGTTGAAAAATAAAACATAAGAAATGGGTGAGATCAGATCCTCATTACAGGTAAACAATATTTGAAAAATCTATCATAAATAAGCAAAATATTTTATGGCAATGTATAAAACTAAAGTATAAGAATTTTAAACATAGTTTTTATCATCGTATGAAGAGAATAACTATAATAATTCCATTTAAACAATCACATGGATATTCTACTAATCAAATAATCACATGTAATATCAATAAAAATTCATATAATGTGGGACATTATATTGCTAAAAATTATAACCATACCGTTAGGGCCTTATTCCACAGTCATGTGAAAACTTTGTTCAGACATATGCATTGGGTCTCCAGTACTTTAATCCTCCTTAGGTTTGTTATGTGTAGGGATTTTCCCATATTAAAATAATAACAAAAATCTAAAGTAGTATAGATCAATGGTCAATAGTGGGCCTCACCTATCACTTACAATGTCATATTCATTCCTCTTATGAAAAGGGGTGAAACATTACATAAATAGTTGTATTAAAACTAGCATATAAAATGTAAATACTTTAACAATGAACCATGAATGGAATCAGAATAGAAAATATACAGTCAGGCATGTCATAAAACCTTCTATAAAATATGATATATTGTTTCTTAATAAATCATTCTCATTCAAACTTAAGATCAAAAAAAAGATGTTAACATAGTTGAAAATACTCAAATAAAATAATTGAAACATTTTGAGGGAAATGAAATTTTTATTCAGAAATCATATATTAAAAAACATTTAAATTATAAAAAATAAATTTATTTTTAAAATAAACCTATAATCTTATACGGGGTGCTTAAAATTGTTGATGTGTCATCATGATATAAAAATAAATTCACACTGTAGAAGTTAAAAAATGTTACTTTTTTCGAAATATCCATAAATTATCTAGTCTGGAATATGACAAAAAGAATCTTTTTAAACCATTTTATAAAGAGAAAAACTTGTGTAAAATACTTCTAATATTTTTATGATAATATTAAAAATATTTGGGCGATCATTTTTATTAATCATGGATATGGATTATAAATATGTTACATTAAATAATTATACATAAAAAATCCCAAAAAATCATATTGAGAAATTAATTATTACATAAAACCTAAATAAAATTATTTTTAAATCATTTGAATGAAATTAAAAATAGAAATAAATGTTCTTTACATTCACTTATATACATATAAATAAATATTATTGAACGTATCAAGAATATTGAAATAGATACAAGATTAATTATTTAATTATTCAATGTGTCCCAAACCACTCTGAAAATTTAAATCCTATTCCATATATTTTTAAAGGAATATTTAATTACCATAAAGAAATATGTATTTATGACGTGAAATATAATAGGGGTAGTACATAAACCACACATAAGAAATAGTTAGTGAACATGACTTATATCTCATGAAAATTAAAAGTGAGATGAAAATTGCCTTAATATAGGTTTGATATTCTCCGTATATGTCCAAAACTCATGTATAAAGGTTACATAATGTAATTAATATATACCATACCTATATCCCTTATTTATTATATTTTATATTATTCTCTTATATCATTTTTGGAATAATATTTCAGTATTACCATTCTTTTAGGTATGAAGTGTTTGGTTTTTCATTTGCATGTTTTGTTGTGTAAGTCATGTTTCTTATGCATAAGATATATTTTATTCATATCCATAATTATATTAAGGTAATTATATTTAATAAAATTATAAATTTTATAGTCATTCATTTATTATTGATGTGGATAATTACTCTCATCTCGTCATGGAGACGGAAGACCGTATGTACGTATCAATGAAGATATCATTCCCTTAATGGTTAAATGTTATTGAATTGGATAGAATATTACTTATAAAAAAATTATCATTTAATATAAATTATTTATATCCACTAAATATATCATTATACCCATCCTAATAAATTAGTTTTTAATTTAAAATTACTCCACGACATTGAGGTGGCTATATTAATGTATATACACATGGTGATGTTGTTATTCATATGATAGTTAAAAGATATTATGGTGGTTTCCCAATTATAATAAACCACCATATAATATATTTTATGATGTATTTATTACATTATTATAGAAACAACATAGGAAAAGGTGTTAGAAGAAGAAAAAAACCTTGAAAGTGTTAGTGAAACTATTACCACTTCTTCGAGTGTCTCCTTTTGATTTTCACAAAAGAATAGCATAGGTTTGTTTTCCTCCCAAAGTGTGGACTCTATGATAAATTTAAGGATGTTTTGGGAGAAATATTCAAGGATTGGTGGAACTAAATGGATTTAGTGGAGTTAATAGAAGAGAAACAGATGTTCCCTTTTATAAGAGTGTGGCAGGGCACTTTTAAAAATTCCAAAACTATTAATTTAATATAAATTTATTTTCGATTTTAAATAGCTCCAACTTGAGTTATTTCGTGACCAAAATTAGTATTTTTCCAAATCCTCTAAAATAATTACTAATATCCATGTATTGGTCACAAAATTAACCTTTTATGTTCTCATTAACCCTTAGTTAAACAATTTAACTCTTATCATGACAACTTTCCTTTTTTACCAAATATGGTTAATATATTTACTATAAAATTCCAAAAACCTCAATTAAGTGATTAATGAAGTATATAAAATTATCCTTTTTATTTTATCAAAATATATATTTTTAATAATTATATATATTTTAATAAAATATTATTTATTTTAATGTATTATTTATGAAAAAATTTACAAAATTTATTTATTTTTTTAAATTGTTATGACTTTTTTCCTTCTTAAAAATACTTTAAGTAATCCCTCACATGTAAAATTAATCCCTAAACTTTGTGGATGGTATCAAATATTTCAAATTATATTTATTTTAATATTATTAATATTATTTAAATGATTCTTCCTTTAATATATAAATTACTATATAATTGTTATACATTCCTATAATTAAATTATTTTCGGAAAAATTAAAAATAAGTTATCATGATGGATATAAATTTTTTATCCGTCTAAATAATATTTATTGTATAATTTCTCATATATATAACCATATATTACAAATTTTTATTTATTTAAATTATGAATATGACATTTTTCACTTATATTTATATAAAATATAATAAATGTCTTATTATTACCCAAGTGGCTTAAAAAGATAATAATTTCAACCTAATTTTTATTATGGTCCAAAAAACATATACAATGAAAGTATGAGATGTGTTAGAGAAATTTTATTATAATATTATATTATTTTTTTGCCTTTAATTACCCAATTAACTCCTTAATGTGGAAAATAAATTCAAATTTTCTAAAGTTATTATTCAAAAAAAATTAAGTTGATCCTATTAAATGAAAAAAGTTCATTCTATTTACAACAATGTGTTTAAAATTTTCAAAATTCAATTCATAAAAGCAGTAAAATTATTATTAATGGGAATCCCGTAAATGTTGCTAGAATGTGGGGAAAAGTGACTTTGAAAAGATCAATAAATTTTAACTTCTAATTATATTATAAAAATTATTCCAATGAACAAAATTTGTTTAATATATATATTATTTATCTGTGGTGAGTTTAAAATCAATTTAATGTGAAATAATTATTTAAATGAAAAAGTCATTTTTGAAAACAATGTAATTTTTTTCATTATTCATCAAAAATTGAATATTTTCAAAAAAACAAAAAATATTAACCCCATGCTAATTTGGATAATAAAAATTCAATAATGAAGTCTATTTTTAAAAATAAAATTAATAAATTTCCTAGGATGGTTAATATTATTTATAACTACTTTATAAACAGCTAGTTTGACAAATCATAGTGTGCTCGAACTCAGTATTGCATATAATGTAAGCTATTGAATTTATATAAAACGAATCATACCACAAAATCTTGGGGTGTTAAATTTCCCCTCCTTAAATAAATTTTACCCCCGAAATTTTCAAATTATATTTTTCTAACTAATTTTTGACTATTCAAAATTCATTTATTGAAATCCCACATCAAAACAAGAGTCGTTAAAAGATCTAATTCAATATAGTGTAATGGAAGTAAAAAAGGTTACTAGATATAACATATACAAGGGTTTTATATTTTAAAACATGTATATAAAAGAAAAATATGACCATCATGTTCATAAAGAGAGTGATATAGAACATGGTTCCTAGAAATTTAACAATCACAATGTTATGAATCTACCATGATTTAAGGGACCATTTGATTAATCAGAAAAAGTACTATGATAGAATTTTAGGATTCAAGATCATTTCCCTATTGTATAATATTTAATTTAATTAATAAACTAATAATATAAGGAAGGATTCATTTCGTTTATTGTTTCATCCTTTAACAAATCTTACCACAAACCCACCTTTCTCTTCAAAAGGTAATAATATTTGAAAATATTATATTTATCATAAATAAATAGTGTAAAGAAATTGAACATAAAAGTATTCTATATTATCATTTAAATAAAGAAACCTATGTTATAATAATCAGTACATAACATAGGAAAGTGTTAAGTGAGGCTCCCCTGTTTCCCTTCGGTTGGGGGTTGAAGCCTTGCAGCCTTATCAGATGTAATGGGTTGTTGCCTGACCTGTAGCTTGTGCATTTTCTAAAACTATTTTATTTTGTGATTATAAAAATAAACTCAACAAATTTTTTCACCTAAAACAATAATATCTAGTATTAAAACTAATCTATTCCTATTGTAAAATGTTTCCAACAAACTTTAGTCATAATTAAGAGTCTAAAAAGGTATCTAAATTTCCAAAATGAATCTTTACATATAATTTCCCTTGAAAAACATAATTTTTCTCATATTTTCACATACCAAAATAATAATAATATCTTTATCCTATTAAAAACATAATGAAAACATTAATTCTTCAAAATCCTTAAAGAATAAGTATTATTGTACAATACCTATATATCACATAATTCTTGAAACTAGTAAATCAATGATAAAAATACTCAAATGAAATACTACATGAATGTAAACATAATCACATTAATCATTCATATTAATCCATGGTAGTAACATAATATTGACAATGATCCTTTATCCTTTTTAGGGTATATTCCTTAGATTCATCTCATATAGATTTGGGTTGTGTCCTATATCCTTATAGTTAAATATTTTTAATTTAATAAATTTTTTATTATTCTAGGAATCCTATTCACTATGGGATTTCACTGCAAATTTTAGAAAACTCCAATTCATTTTAATCAATTAATATGGTTTTTATTTTCATAATTATCACATGTGTGAAAATTTTTCTTTCCCTTCTTCTCTTTATGCATATTTTTTCTGGATCTCCTATTATTCTCATGCTTCTATTCATTTCCATGATACATATAGAAATTGTTACCTACCCTACTATTAGTCGATATTATGTCCTAATGGGATAAAATTATTTGGAGACTATTTACCTTTGAAATATCAGCTCGAGCACATGAAAGATATTATCCTTCCTACACATTGGATCACATGCAATGGTGTGGTTCAAATTCTTTATACTATGTGTTATATCTAAATGATGAAATACACTAGATTATGTTATATCATAATGAATTTTAAAAAAACTATACAAATTATTAACATAAATTGATGATTTTTTATGTCTAGTATCAAAATTATAAACATGATTTATCTGGTGGCTTATTTACTCATAAATATTTCATAACATATTGTAAGTATAAAGTTAATTATCCTACGAATATCCCTATGGAGTATCAAACCAGGTGCACATTAAGACCTATTGTCTTGTACCAGGTTACCCCATGTCCAGCCCAGAACACATTTTGGATGTTATTACTCCAAGGTACATTTGTGTCTTAACCATGTCCACTGGTATTTTTGAGAAAGAGATGTACTTTCTAGAAATACCTACATAATCTATGTATTATCTAAATTCTTGGATTTTCTTCTATACTTATCCTGAAAGTATATCTTTATGTTATATTAACTAATCTACATTTTTTAAATCTAGTTCCCAATGCTTTTTCTAAACTTCCATTGATACCAACTATAATACCCCAACCCCAGTATCTCAAAACTAGTGCATTATTTTAATACATTGACATGATTACAAAGAATCAAATCCTGAATGACCAATCATTTTAGCAGTCTTGGAAAATATATTAATTACACCAACATTGAATTAGAATTCTAAAAAAATATAGATCATAGATAATTATTTGATAAGGTTCTTATTCTCCTTGATTTACGCTACATATTAATCATTAAACTCTTCATGGAATCTTGGGGAAATAAAATAGAAGAAAGGGGGGAGTTCAGATGCTCAGTAAGGGTTAACAATAGGGTAGAATATATCACAAATATGCATAAAATTTTCAGGAAATGTATAAAACTAAAACAAAAGACATTAAAATATAATAAAGAAAATAATATGGCAATAATAAATCAAATAATTCCATCTAAACATTAACATTCATATTTTATAAGTCTAATAATCAGATGCAATGTCAATAAATAATATCATAATATGGGAATTCATAATGTAGGACATCATAACCATACCATTAAGGCCTCCTTCATATACCATAAATAAATAGGAAAAACTGAAAACTACTTTGTCTCTTGGGACCTATCATTACAATGAAGGGCTATATCAGGCCCCACCTATAACTTTCTAATTCCAATTCATTCCTCTTATGAAAAGGGTGAAATATAACATAAACATTCATACTAACACTGTAACGCCCCGACCCCAGCTACCCAGAGTCGGTGCATTACTTTGTAACATTGGCATGATCACAAAATATCAAGTCTCGAAATACTGATTAGTTTAGTAGCCTTGGAAACACTAGATACATTTATAAACGTTACATTACATCATAAAGTGAAAAACTACAATAAAAAGAGTCTCCATAGTCCACACTCATATCCTCTTCTGACTATCCCTGCAGGTCATTCCTAAAATACTTCTTCACATCCTGGAAAATATTAAAACATTGAAAGGGGTGAGCTCTGATGCTCTGTAAGGATAACAATATTGCGGAAGCTTTCATAAACAAACATTAACATTTAAGGAAATGTATAACTAAAACAAAAGCCTTTTAAACATGAACTTCAACATAATATGGCAAAAGTAAAATGAGACAATGCCATTTACTTATTCACATGGATATTCTACTGGTCGAATAATCACATGCAATATCAATAACCACTTTCATAAAGATGGATTGCATAATACCATACTATCATAACCACGTAGCCAAGGCCTCGTGCCAAGACTAAAAATAAGATTTTGTCAAGGCCTCGTACCAAGAAACTAGTTTGTCTCATGAGACCTACCGATGCATCGAGGAGCTGTAGCGGTCTCCACCCGTCACTTATTAATTCCAATGCATTCCTCATATGAATAGGTTTAAAAATATCATAAACCATAACATAATCATATCACATAAAACATGCATAAAGGAAACATAAAATTTCCACATTTCAATCACAAGATATCAATACAACACATTGATATAATAAAAACACTTTCAAACCCATTTTCAATACCAAAATAAAAGAAAGTTAAAACTTTGTATTTATTTTTCATTAAAAAAAGTGATGGCTTGTAGAGGAAGCCGAAACTCAAATAATGGTCACGGCGGCGGAGAAGTCATTGTCGCCACATATGTACGGAAAAAAACCTTCCATTTTTGTCGTTTAGTAAAACGCATTGTATAAAAAAGATTCCTTTTGAATAAACGTAAAAGTCAAAGGGGTTTATACACCGTATAAAAGAAATTTTTGTATAAAACCAAATATGCCTCAATGAAACGAGATTGATACAAAGTCCTTAAAAGATCATTTTTAAAATAAAATAGATCTATTATGTGTATTCACTATATGTACACATAAATAAAGTATAAATTCAAGATAGGATATAATAATATCATGACATAATTTGAAAGTAGGAGATTAACCCAAAGAATAGAAATTGGGTTAAGAAGTTCCCTTAACTCGTGTCCGACATGACTCGACCATTCTTTGATCTTCTGAATAATAAAATAGAGTTAATATATACCTTCTTAAGAAATATTTTCAAGTTCATTATTCCTTTTATATCACTTATTACCATGTCATGAACATTATGTAATTATTTATGTTTATAACAGTCGTTTTGTCGATCTTAGGTACTTGAGTCAAAAATAAACTTCTTATAATTACAAGTTGTTCATGTGGTAAAATATCCATTATATCCAGAATTTTATTCATGATTTAGATATCATATATATCATATATATCCAGTATATACATTCATTTATAATATTACATAACATTTAGAGGTAAGAAATGAAATGCACCGTTCATGGAGACGGTAAGCTGTACGTACGCATGAACGCTACTTTCATTTATATTTCTTATTTCATGGAATGATATCATAATGATATAAATGTATAATATAATTCCAGTATAATATAGTGTATAATACCATTTACTCCATCCTTTATACATCCCAGATATGGTATTAACGATTCAAATCACTTTGAGGGGGAGGTAGTCCGCACTTCCTAAAATGAATATATCGTGTTTACCCATAATGGAAACCATAAAGGTATGCCATAAATGAAAAATAAAAAATAATAAGAATAAAAAAAATAATATATATCATATATAAAAATAGAGTCATCATAATGACCACCCTTAGAGGTGTTATATGAGTGTTGAACAATCATCGTTTCGTGAGGCAAAAATTCGACATCCACAGAAACAGTATGTTCTTTAACCATTAGATGTAGGTGTGTGTAAGTGTAGCTCGAATCCTTCTTATAAAAAAATCCTAGTATATTGAGGATACTGGTGTTGTTACAAAATAAATTAATAAAAAGTGTTTAGGGGGTTGGAGAAGAAAAATAAAATAAAAGAACAAAAGAGAAGACATTACCTTAAAATCGGGTAACTCTTTTTGATTTGAGCCAAAGGCTTCGTTGGGAAGAGTTCTGCCTAAAGTGAGGCTTCTAGGAGTAATAGGGGGAAGTTGGGAGAGTATTTGGGCAGAGGTTGGCCGAGCCAAATGGCTTGACAGTGTGAATGAGGCGGTAAAGGTGGGGACCTTTTATAAGAGGAGAGGAGGGGCACTCTTGGAAAGTAAAGAAAAGTCACTTTATTTTAAAATGGTATTCGGATTTAAGAGGTCCCACATTGATATAATTCAAGTATAAGGTGATAAGGGTTCGGAATACACCCATACAATAGGTTTTGTACATGTTTAGGTCTTAGATATTACATTATCTTTCCATTTTATTTAAATCGGTAAATAATGAGGTCATCGCTGCATCATCATGATGTCTTAAATAATTTTATTTATCTAATGTCTATAAATTATAAAAAAATACTATGATGTAGTAAATCTTTTTATATTTCCAATGAATATTTATAGTAAAAAATATGACATGTATAACCCCATGTAAAAATTGTTTTAGTAAAACATTTCATGTTTGTGTCATTTTTTTACTTTAACATTAAATAAAAGGTATTTATGTCATTTTCCAACTAAAGTGGCTCAATGGGGTCCCCAAGTTGACCCATGGATTTTCTAGGTCGGCCATGGCACATCCAATGAGGGTAGGGCATGTGTCAATCTCATCTCATATTATTAAAACATTATTTTTACCTTAAACTACACTAATTACCTCTAATCGCGATTAAGAACTTAAAAGTTACTATTCACCAAAAATTATTTTAATCTCATTGAACCACATTTTACTTCTTAATGACAACCATGTATGTTGGATTTTTGAAATTCAAAACACAGAAGTTGTAAAATTTCATTTAAACGAAAAATCAGTTTTTATAAGTACCACTTAGTGGTTTCACTATTCATCAAAAATTGATGTTTTTCAGAAAAATCCCAAAAATTCACCCTAAGCTATATTTGATATTCCGATTTCAAAAATGATGTCTATTTTTAAAAATTCCAAACAAATAAGTTTCATTAATTAATTTTATAACTAATTCACGTTGTCACAACAAATAGCGTGTTTTTAAGAAACAATTTATATCAAAAGATTGACAATTGTTTATGTCCAATTTTAAAGTGAAATTAATTCTAATGACCACCATTGGATAAAATAGTAAAAATATATTCTAATTATACTTTAAAACCACTCAATACTATAATTTATCACTATAAAATACTTTTATTAAAAAAGTTGTTTTTATCTATCTTTCACTATTCATAAAAATTGGATGTTGTCAAAAAATTACCAAAAATTCAACTTTGGATAATTTCGATATTACGGATACAAAAATGAAGTCCATTTTGAAATATAAAATTTCTATAATTTTAAAAAGTGGGTATTACTATTCATAACAGTTACTTTGATTAGTCGCAGTGTGTTAGAACTCGAAGTTGCGTACAATACAAGCTATTTCATTATTGAATGAGAAGTGTATCGTGGAAGCTCGGGGTGTTACATTCTCCCCTCCTTCAATAAATTGCGTCCTCACAATTTGAAATTTTTCTTGGAAAATAAAAGGTTTAAAATAGAAAATACCTTTGTGGAAAACCCACATCGGAAATAAGGTTAATAAAAATATAACATTAAAAGAAATCAAGATAAGTACAACGGTCACCCGAGATAGCCCATTCTAGGATTCTATGAAAATATGGGTATGGAGGAGAAAAAAACCATCAAGGTCTGATGGAGAGTTGTAGAAAACTGGATTAGGAGAAAGTTAACTATAAGAAAATCACAAACATGTGATTGGTTAAACGATCATTGATTCCCCAGTTGGAAAAGTTAATAGGCAACATTTTTGTTTTAAGTTACCTTTCATAATGTTGAGGAATTTATTTAGAAGATTTACTAAGAACGTAAGGGAATATACATACTTGTCATGTAGACTTTCATTCTTTAATAAATTTTTTACCACAAACCCATCTTTCACTCTAGAACTCAAAAATATTCTATTTATCCTAATTGTATAAGGTTCAAAATATTACCACATACCATTTAGATTAGGAATAATATTTTGTAATCACCAGGGACTTCCTGTAGGCTAGTGGTAGGAAATAAAGGCATGCCGCACTATGGTTGTGGGTTCGATTCCTACAGCTTTGTCCGACGCGACGGGTTATGCCCCACCCTACAGGTTGTCCTATTCCTAAAACTATAGTATTATAATATTACAAATATAATCTTCAGAAATGTTTTAACCTTAAACAATACTATCTAAAGATCAACTTAATCCATTCCAACCTTTATAGTTATCCAAAATACCTCCATCCAGACTTTCTCTAAAAGGTCTCTAAATTCCAAAATCAATTGTAACCTCAGATTCCCCAAACAAAGTAAAGTTTTTCTTATTGTCACATACTAAAAATATGATTACCTTCATCATATTAAATCCTTAATGAAAAAAACATGTACTGCATTAAAATCCTTATATATATCACATTATTCTTATAACCATAATCTAGTTCTTGAGTCCAGAAACACAAATACAATAATTATTCAACTTCATTTGTAGTAACAGCATAAGCTTGGCCTTGATCCCTTGTCCTTTTCTAAGGTATGTTTTCCTAACGCTTAGGAAATTTATTTTCATAATGCCCCATTTCCCTAAAATTGTAGCATTTAACATTGATATCCTTTTCCTTTCCCTTTCAATCACGCACCTGGTGACCTTTTTCTCCACATTTATAACAAACTCCCATTCCTTTTAGGCAAGTACCAGGGTGATTTTTCCCACAATTATCACATAATGGAGAATCTTTCTTTCCCTTTTTCCCTTTATCCGTCTCTTGTTCCATCGTTCTCTTCTTCTCTTTCTTTACATTATTGTCATAATACTTAGAGAATTCCTTTTCTGTCTTGATAGCACACGAGACTATATCTTCGTATGTTGAGAAAGACTGTGATACTAAAGCTCGACGAAGAAATGGTTTTAACCCATCAAAGAAATGATCAATCTTACTTCCTGGGTTACGTATATAATCTGCAGCATGCCTCGCTAACCTTGTAAAGTTATCCTCATACTTTGCGACATTCTCATCCTCCTTCTGCCTCAGACTCAAAAATTGCCTTTCAATATCTGCTTGATGGTCATGTGGAAAGTATTTTTCTTAGAAAATTTCCTTAAACTCACTCCATTCCATTCTTGATACTTCTTCATCTTCCTTTGTGTTTTGAATCAGAGACCACCATTGATCGGCATCTTCAGTGAGGCGGTAGACTGCCATGACAACCTTCTCCCTTTCACTACTCCTCAAGGCGTGGAATATTTTCTCTAAGGAGTTTATCCATTGCTCAGCTACTAATGGATTTGTACCCCCATTAAATGTTGGCGGTTGTTGCCTCATGAAGCAGTCTAACATTGATCCTCTACGTTGGGGATCAGGGTGCTCCATACGAGTAAGGTTATTATTCATAACCTAAGTGAGTTGTCCCTGTATGGTAATAAGTTGATCAGCACCAGTTGTATCTCCAGATCCACAATATTTATCTTGAGTAGGAGGGAAATCCCTACACAGAGTTCATGCATTGATACGGTTTCCATTCCTTCCACTAGGTGCCATTTCTAAACAATGTCATAAACTAGATTAGTTTATGAATAAAAATACATAATTCCATACTTGTAAAATACTTAACATAAATTGAACTATTTATGGATATAATCTATAATCATAAAAATTATTTCTTTGAGGAAGTATGTACTCATAACCCTTCATAGTGGTTTGAAAAGAAAATGAGAATTATCCTAAGCATATCCCCTGGGAGTGTCGTAACCAAGAGTGCAGCAAGGCCCGTTGTCGTGCACCAGTTCCCATTCGAGTCTAGCTCAAAGTGGTGTTTTCGGGTTTTACCCCTAGGTACATCTGTTCCAGAGCCACCTCTACCTGCTCATATCCAGACAGGGATGTATTTCTCGGAAAACTCAAAAAATCTCTATAATACCAAAATTATAGGATGTTCTTCTATACTAATCCTCAAAGTCTATCTTTGGGCTACGTGCTCTAATCAGAGTTTATCTAAATCTAGCATCCAAGGTTAGTACTAAACTGCCTCTGATACCAACTGTAATGCCCCGACCCCAGCTACCCAGAGTCGGTGCATTACTTCGTAACATTGGCATGATCACAAAAGATCAAGTCTCGAAAGACCGATTAGTTTAGTAGGCTTGGAAACACTAGATACATTTATAAACGTTACATTACATCATAAAGTGAAAAAATAAAATAAAAAATTCTCCATAGTCCACACTCATATCCTCTTCTGAATATCCCTGCAGGTCATTCTTAAAATACTTATTCACATCCTAGAAAATTTTAAAACATTTAAAGGGGTGAGCTCTGATGCTCAGTAAGGATAACAATATTGAGGAAGCTTTCATAAAAAAACATTAACATTTAAGGCAATGTATAACTAAAACAAAAGCCTTTTAAACATGAACTTCAACATAATATAGCAAAAGTAAAATGAGACAATGCCATTTACTTATTCACATGGATATTCTACTGGTCGAATAATCACATGCAATTTCAATAAACACTTTCATAAAGATGGAATACATAATTCCATACTATCATAACCACGTAGACATGGCCTCGTGCCAAGACTACAAATAAGATTTTGTCAAGGCCTCGTACCAAGACACTAGTTTGTCTCATGAGACCTACTGATGCATCAAGGAGCTGTAGCGGGCTCCACCCATCACTTATTAATTCCAATGCATTCCTCATATGAATAGGTTTAAACATATCATAAACCATAACATAATCGTATCACATAAAACATGCATAAAGGAAATATAAAATTTCCACATTTCAATCACAAGATATCAATACAACACATTGATATAATAAAAACACTTTCAAAACCATTTTCATTACCAAAATAAAAGAAAGTTAAAACTTTGTATTTATTTTTCATTAAAAAAAGTGATAGCTTGTAGAAGAAGCCGAAACCCAAATAATGGTCACGGCGGTGGAGAATTCGTTGTCGCCGCATACGTACGGAAAGAAAAACATTCCCTTTTTGTCGTTTAGTAAAACTCATTGTATAAAAAAGATTCCTTTTGAATAAACATAAAAGTCAAAGGTGTTTATACACCGTATAAAAGAAAGTTTTGTATAAAACCAAATATGCCTCAATGAAAGGAGATTGAGACAAAGTCCTTAAAAGATTATTTTTAAAATAACATAGATCTATTATGTGTATTCACTATAGTTACACATAAATAAAGTATAAATTCAATATAGGACATAATAATATCATGAGATAATTTGAAAGTAGGAGATTAACCCAAAGAATGGAAATTGGGTTAAGAAGTTCCCTTACCTCATGTCCGACTTGACTTGACCGTTCTTTGATCTCCTGAATAATAAAATAGAGTTAATATCTACCATCTTAAGAACCTTTTTCAAGTTCATTTTTCCTTTTATATCACTTATTTCCATGCCATGAACATTATGTAATTATTTAATTTTATAACGGTCGTTTTGTCGATCTTAGGTACTTGAGTCAAAAATAAATTTCTTATAATTACAAGTTGTTCATGTGGTGAAATATCCATTATATCCAGAATTATATTCATGATGTAGATATCATATATATCTTATATATCCAGTATATACATTCATTTATAATATTACATAACATTTAGAGGTAAGAAATGAAATGCACCATTCATGGAGACGGTAAGCCGTACGTACGCATGAACGCTACTTTAATTTCTATTTCGTATTTAATGGAATGAAATCATAATGATATAAGTGTATAATATAATTCCAGTATAATATAGTGTATAATAACATTTACTCCGTCCTTTATACATCCCAGATATGGTATTAACGATTCAAATCACTTTGAGGGGGCGGTAGTCCGCACTTCCTAAAATGAAAATATCGTGTTTACCCATAATGGAAACCATAAAGGTATGCCATAAATGAAAAATAAAAAATCATAAGGAAAAAAAACATAATATATATCATATATAAAAATAGTGTCATCATAATGGCCACCATTAGAGGTGTTATATGAGTGTTGAACAATCATCGTTTCGTGAGGAAAAAATTCGCCATCCACAGAAACAGTTTGCTCTTTAACCATTAGATGTAGGTGTGTGTAAGTGTAGCTCGAATCATTCTTATAACAACATACTAGTATATTGAGGATACTGGTGTTGTTAAAAAAGAAGTGAATAAATAGTGTTTAGGGGGTTGGAGAAGAAAAATAAAATAAAAGAACACAAGAGAAGACATTACCTTAAAATCGGGTAACTCTTTTTGATTTGAGCCAAAGGATTCCTTGGGAAGCGTTCTGCACAAAGTGAGGCTTCTAGTAGTAAGAGGGGAAAGTTGGGAGAGTATTTGGGTAGAGTTTGGCTGAGCCAAATGGCTTGAAAGTGTGAATGAGGAGGTAGAGGTGGGGGCCTTTTATAAGAGGAGTGGGGGGGGCACTCTTGGAAAGTAAAGAAAAGTCACATTATTTTAAAATGGTATTCGGATTTAATAGGTCCCACATTGATATAATTTGAGGATAAGGTGATAATGGTTTGGAATCCACCCATAAAATGGGTTTTGGACATGTTTAGTTCTTAGATATTACATTATCTTTCCATTTTATTTTAATCGTTAAATAATGAGGTCATCGCTGCATCATCATGATGTCATAAATAATTTAATTTATTTAAGGTCTAAAAATTAAAAAAAAACCTATGATGTAGGAAATCTTTTTAGATTTCTAATGACTATTTATAGTAAAAAATATAACTTGTATAACCCCATGTAAAAATTGTTTTAGTAAAACATTTCATGTTTCTGTCATTTTATTACTTTAACATTAAATAAAAGGTATTTATGTCATTTTCCAACTAATGTGGCTCCATGGGGTCCCCAAGTTGACCCATGGATTGTCTTGGTTGGAAATGGAATATCCAATTAGGGTAGGACATTTGTCAATCTCATCTCATATTATTAAATCATTATTTTTACCTTAAACTACACTAATTACCTCTAATCGCGATTAAGACCTTAAAAGTTACTATTCACCAAAAATTATTTTAATCTCACTGAACCACATTTTACTTCTTAATTACAACCATGTATGTTTGATTTTTGAAATTCAAAACACATAAGTGGTAAAATTTCACTTAAACAAAAAATCAGTTTTTATAAGTACCACTTAGTGGTTTCACTATTCATCAAAAATTGAAGTTTTTCAGAAAAATCCCAAAAATTCACCCTAAGCTATATTTGATATTCTGATTTCAAAAATTATGTCTATTTTAAAAAATTCCAAACATATAATTTTCATTAATTAATTTTATAATTAATTCCCGCTGTCACAATAAATAGCGTGTTTTTAAGAAACAATTTATATCAAAAGATTGACAATTGTTTATGTCCAATTTTAAAGTGAAATTAATTCTAATGACCACCATTGGATAAAATAGTAAAAATATATTATAATTATTATTAAAAACAACTAAATAATATATTTTATCACTATAAAATACATTGATTAAAAAAGTTTTTTTAAGTATTTTTCACTATTCATAAATATTGGATGTTCTCAGAAAATTACAAAAAATTCAACTTTGGATAATTTCAATATTACGAATACAAAAATGAAGTCCATTTTGAAATATAAAATTTCTATAATTTTAAAAAGTGGGTATTACTATTCATTACAGCTACTTTTATTAGTCGCGGTGTGTTAGAACTCGAAGTTTCGTACAATGCAAGCTATTGCATTATTGAATGAGAAGTCATGACATAATTTGAAAGTAGGAGATTAACCCCAAGAATAGAAATTGGGTTAAGAAGTTCCCTTACCTCGTGTCCGACTTGACTCGACCGTTCTTTGATCTCCTGAATAATAAACTAGAGTTAATCTCTACCTTCTTAATAACCTTTTTCAAGTTCATTATTCCTTTTATATCACTTATTACCATGTCATGATCATTATGTAATTATTTAAGTTTATAACGGCCGTTTTTTCGATCTTAGGTACTTGAGTCAAAAATAAACTTCTTATAATTACAAGTTGTTCATGTGGTAAAATATCCATTATATCCAGAATTATATTCATGATTTAGATATCATATATATCATATATATCCAGTATATACATTCATTTATAATATTACATAACATTTAGAGGTATGAAATGAAATGCACCGTTCATGGAGACGGTAAGCCGTACGTACGCATGAACGCTACTTTCATTTCTATTTCGTATTTAATGGAATGAAATCATAATGATATAAATTTATAATATAATTCCAGTATAATATAGTGTATAATACCATTTACCCCATCCTTTATACATCCCACATATGGTATTAACGATTCAAATCACTTTGAGGGGGCGGTAGTCTGCACTTCCTCAAATGAAAATATCGTGTTTACCCATAATGGAAACCATAAAGGTATACCATAAATGAAAAATAAAAAATAATAAGGAAAACAAAAACATAATATATATCATATATAAAAATAGTGTAATCATAATGGCCACCATTAGAGGTGTTATATGAGTGTTGAACAATCATCGTTTCGTGAGGCAAAAATTCACCATCCACAGAAACAACATGTTCTTTAACAATTAGATGTAGGTGTGTTTAAGTGTATCTTGAATACTTCTTATAACAACATCCTAGTATATTTAGGATACTGGTGTTTTTACAAAGGAAATGAATAAAAAGTGATTAGGGGGTTGGAGAAGAAAAATAAAATAAAAGAACACAAGAGAAGACATTACCTTAAAATCGGGTAACTCTTTTTCATTTGAGTCAAAGACTTCCTTGGGAAGAGTTCTGCCCAAAGTGAGGATTCTAGGAGTAATAGGGGGAAGTTGGGAGAGTATTTGGGCAGAGTTTGGCCGATAAAAATGGCTTGAAAGTGTGAATGAAGTGGTAGAGGTGGCGGCCTTTTATAAGAGGAGAGGAGGGGCACTCTTGGAAAGTAAAGAAAAGTCACATTATTTTAAAATGGTATTCAGATTTAAGAGGTTCCACATTAATATAATTCTAGGATAATGTGATAAGGGTTCGAAATCCACCCATCCAATAGGTTTTGGACATGTTTAGGTCTTAGATATTACATTATCATTCCATTTTATTTAAATCGTTAAATAATGAGGTCATCGCCGCATCATCATAATGTCATAAATAATTTAATTTATTTAATGTCTAAAAATTATAAAAAAATACTATGATGTAGGAAATTATTTTATCTTTCCAATGACTATTTATAGTCAAAAATATGACTTGTATATCCCCATGTAAAAATTGTTTTAGTAAAACATTTCATGTTTGTGTCATTTTTTTACTTTAACATTAAATAAAAGGTATTTATGTCATTTTCCAACTAAAGTGGCTCCATGGGGTCCCCAAGTTGACCCATGGATTGTATTGGTCGGCCATGGAACATAAAATGAGGGTAGGACATGTTTCAAGCTCATCTCATATTATTAAAACATTATGTTTACCTTAAACTACACTAATTACCTCTAATCGCGATTAAGAACTTAAAAGTAACTATTCTCCAAAAATTATTTTAATCTCATTGAACCACATTTTACTTTTTAATGACAACCATGTATGTCGGATTTTTGAAATTCAAAACACAAAAGTGGTAAAATTTCATTTAAATGAAAAATCATTTTTTATAAGTACCACTTAGTGGTTTCACTATTCATCAAAAATTGAAGTTTTTCAGAAAAATCCCAAAAATTCACCCTAAGCTATATTTGATATTCCGATTTCAAAAATGATGTCTATTTTACAAAATTCCAAACATATAAGTTGCATTAATTAATTTTATAATTAATTCCCGATGTCACAACAAATAGCGTGTTTTTAAGATACAATTTATATCAAAAGATTGACAATTGTTTATGTCCAATTTTAAAGTGAAATTAATTCTAATGACCACCATTGGATAAAATAGTAAAAATATATTCTAATTATAATTTAAAACCACTAAATACAATAATTTATCACTATAAAATACTTTGATTAAAGAATTTGTTTTTATGTATTTTTCACTATTCATAAAAATTGGATGTTCTCAGAAAATTACAAAAAATTCAACTTTGGATAATTTCGATATTACGAATACAAAAATGAAGTCCATTTTGAAATATAAAATTTCTATAATTTTAAAAAGTGGGTATTACTATTCATAACGGCTACTTTGATTAGTCGCGGTGTGTTAGAACTCGATGTTGCGTACAATGCAAGCTATTGCATTATTGAATGAGAAGTGTATCGTGGAAGCTCGGGGTGTTAAAAAAACTAGAAAATGAAATATTAATACTTTATCCATAAACAAGGAATGTATCAAAATAGAAAAAAAAATATAGCTAAAAAAATCATAAACCCTTTAATAAAATTTGATAGATTTTTTCCTAATAAATCAAACTCAATCAAACATAAGGTACAATAATGGATGCTGACATAGTTAAAAATAATATAATATGATCATTGAAACATTTTAAGAGAAGTACCCTTTTTATTTTGAAGTCATTTATTTAAAATCACATGAAAATATAAATAACACATTTATTTTTTAAGATATGGATGTATTCTTATAGGGTAATATTAAAACATTAATATATCATGATGAAATAAAAATCCACCCACACTGTATAAGTTAAAAAAATTTCATTTTATTGAAAAAATATAAAGTAACTCAGTTTGAAAATTATATAATAATTCCTTTCAAAACATTTTATATAAATATAGACTTGGATAAAATAATTTTAACATTTTTAGGATAATAGTAGAAATATTTTGGAAAACATTTTTAGGAAACATGGTCGTGGATGACAAATATGTCTAAATACATACTTATGTATAAATGCTCCTAGAAAAAAAAACAGATTGTGAAATAAACCATTACATAAAACCTTAAAAATATTCCCTTTGAAAACATTTTAATTGAATTCAAAATAGACATAATAATTTCTTTATAATCCTTTCTATACTAATAAATAAATATGTATGATAATAACAAGAATATTGAAATGGAGACAGGATTCATTCTTTAAACATTCAATGAAACTCGTGCCACTATGAACACTTAGAACATAAGACCGATATATTCAAATTAATCATTAAATACCATTAAGATAAATTTATTCATGACATGAAATATAACAGGGGAAATACATACAATGCACACAATAAATTAGTGGTGAACATGGCTTATATCACATGAAAATTTAAATTCAAACGAAAACTTCCATACCTCAGGTCTGATCATCTCCATAAATTTATGAAACACATATATAATGATTAAGTGATGTTATTAATCTATTAAATAACTATATCAATTATATATTATATTATATGTCATTCTTTTATATAATTGTTTTATATTATTTTAGTATTATAATTATTTCAGGTGTTAACTGCTTCATTTTCCTATGCATATTCTAATGTGTAAGTCATGTTTTTAATTCGTAAGATATATTCTATTCATATCCATTATGATATTAAGTTCCTTATATTTATACATATAATAAATTTTATAATAATTTCTGATTTGTTAATGTGGAGAATGAATCTCATAGCGTGGTGTAAAAGGTAGGCGATACGTACGCACGAGCGACAATTTCATTCCATTAAAAGTTAAATGATAAGGAATTGGATGAAATATTAATTGTAAAAAATTATTATCATGTAATATTAATTATTTATATTTATTTTAATTATCATTATACCCATAATTATAAATTAGTATTGATTAACAAATTACACAACGATGTGGAGACTGTAAGTCATACAAACACATTTAAGGTGATATTGTTATTCATAGGATGAGTAAAAGGAGGAATATAGTTCTCCCATTATTTTAAAGACATATCATAATACATTATATTTTTGATTTATTAATTTAGAATTGAAAAAAAATATTAAAATTAATTTGAAGGAGTAATGAAATTTAAATGAGTTTGTAAAACCATTACATTTTATTCGAGTGTATCCTATTGATTTGAAAATAAGAACTCCATTGGTAGAATTTATAACAAAATTAATGACTCTAAGATAATTTAATGGATGTTTCGAGTATTAATGATTAAGAAATGGTTGAACTAATTGGCCTTAGAGGTGTGAATAAAATAGAATGAGAGGTTCCCTTTTATAAGAGAGGGGAGTGGCACTTTTAGTTATTCTAAAACTATTAAATTGATATAAATTGATTTTTGATTTCAAATAGCTAAAAAGTATGTTATTTAGAGTATGATATATTTATGGGTAAAAATAATCTTATCCCATTAATTATATATATGTTTATGTTAGAACAGAAATCTTATTTTTGGTATTTAACTCATAGTTAAATAATTTTACTCCAATCGTGACAACTTGTCTTTTTATACTATAGGGTTCATATAGTCACAATAAAATTCAAAAAAATTCAAACTGGATAATGTGTGACATATTTAACATTATCCTAGTCATTTATCCAAAATATTGTTTTTTATGAATTTCATATCATTTAAAAAATATTTTTATATTAAAATTTTATTTTATTCAATTTTGACAATATTTATTACAAGTTTTTTAAAATTACGAAAAACATAATTCCTTTGAAAAAACAACATTAAACCATCCAAAAGATGTCAAAGTAATAAAAAATATTATGGAATAAAATATTTCATATTACATTTATTTTAATTCTATAAATAATATTTAATTGATTGTTTATTTAATAAATCCATTACTACATCATTATTATGCAACCATTTAATTAAAATGTTTATATTCTGTGAAATTAAAATAAATTATACAGATAAATGTAAATTTATTAGTTTTATAATGAATATTTATAGTCTAATTTTTCTTATATAATACCTTATATTAAAAATAGTTTAGCTATTTAGATTATGAATATCATATTTTAACATATCTTTATATATAATTTAATAAATTCCTTACTCAAACCCAAGTTGTATAGAAATATCATAATTTAAACCTAAGGTTGTTTTTGGTGGAAATTTTTATCAAAAAAATTAGGAAAAGTGTTAGGGTAATTTTATAATAATATTATATTATGTTTTTACCTTTAATTACCTAACTAACTCAAAACTAAGGTGAATAGTTTTAAATTTTGTATAGTTACAATTCACCAAAAAATTAATTTGATCCTTTTATATCAAAAATTTCATATCAATTTCAATCATTATTGTTCATTTTCTAAAAATCCATTCACAAAATTAGTAAAATTTGTTTTAGTACTAATCCTGTAAATTTGGCTAGAAGAAGGGTAAAACAGACATTCAAAAATATCAATAAATTTTTATATCAAAATTTGTAATAAAAATTATTCCAATGAAATAAATTGCGTAAATATATTTATTACTTTTCATGTATGACTTCAAAATCAATTTAAATTGAAATAATTAATTAAATGAAATGTTTTTTTAACAACAATACATTATTTTTCAGTATTCATAAAGAATTGAAAATTTTCTGAAAAATACAACAAAATTAACCTAATTTAAATTTTTTCTTTCTATATTTAAAAATGATTTCAATTTTGAAAAATAAAACAAATTAATTTCATAATGTTTTAAATAGTAATCATAATTTATTTTTAAATGTATATTTTGATAGATGATAGTGCCCTCAAAATCAGTGTTGCATCGAAAACAAGCTATTGAATCTATATAAAAAGAATAATACCATGAAATGTTGTGGGTGTTACATAATTTTGAACAGTTATTCATACCATGATAGGGAAAGATTTACATGAGTATAATAAAAGGGATGATGGATCTATTGCTACCTATAAGGATAATTTCATGAGACTTTCAAGGTATGTTTCATGAATTATCGTACAACCTAAATGTAAAGTTGATAGGGTCATTAGTGGATTAAATCTATGTATCAGAAGGGAGATGTCTATAAGATATTTTAGAATTTAATATTATATTTTCCATTGTAAAATAATGGTTTAAATGGAGGTTAGAGTCATGTATCAATCCCATGGTTTTGAAAATAAAATTAATATGGAGTATAAAGAATAATCTAAAAACCATGATTTGAAGAAGATGATCATTATTTGAAGCTTTAATTGTTGGAGGAAGAATAGAGGAAATTTATTTATGGATTAAATTAAATGAATTTAGTGTGTAAGGGGATTCTATTGATGATTTGACTACTGAAGAGATGGGATGAAGTTAGAAAATAATGTGAATGGAGAAAAACAACAAAAAATGAACATCCTATGATCCAGTGGTACAACTGTAAAGATATATAAAATTGTGCCAAACACTTCCCAAACCCATGGTCTGGTGGTGATGATTGATGTAATAAACCTCATAAGCAGACTGATAAGTGGAAATCTCTTGCAATATTTATTTTTTATGAGGGATTTAATAATGATGTGATGAAAGATAAAATTACCATCCACTCAAGAACATCTAATGTAAGATTTTATTTTGGATATACCCACTCTTTAATATCTAAATAATTTACTAAGGGTGTTAAGATTCCACCAAAACAATTAGATGTGGAATTAGAAGAACAAATCCCTAATGGTGTGATTATGGAATCCCATGTTTATGATTCCTTTCTAGTTTTTGTTAGTGGGAATGTTATTCCTACAAATTTTTTCATTTTTACTTTATTTTAATTTAATTTTAACTAATGTTTGGATTGGATTTCTCTTCTTAAATCTCACATCAATAGTCCCAAAATTGAAGTTGAATTTGATATTTTAGATTCTCCAATGATCATATATCCATCTGATGAAAATTTTGAACATCCAGTGAATATTACATCCAATTTATGGGTCTTAATTCATGTTCAAAATGGTTAATTATCTCAAAACGTTAGGTAAAATATTCACATATTTGTTATTCTAATTATTAAGGATTTTTTGGTTTTCTTTCTGGAAGAATTTTATACCCTTCCAAAAAAAAGTGATGTTGATTTCTCTATAGAAATCATTCCTAGATAAACCTGATCTTTGAAGACTTTTTATATAATTGACTCGATTGAGCTGGATGAATTGAATAATAAACTCCCAGAAAACCATGATAATGAAATAATTTTTTCCAAGGGTGTCACCTTAGGGGGGTCACTAGTTCTCTTTTGAAAAATAGAGATGGATCAATGTGATCTTTCATTTTTTATTAGGAGTTGAAAAAGATCTCAATAAAGAATATGTATCTTATTCATTATATTAATGACCTGTAGGATCAACTCTCTCAAGAAAAATACTTTTACAATATTGACCTTCATTCTGGATATCATCAATTGTGGTTCAAGAATGTGTATATACTAAAAAAATAATTCTCTAAAAGTTAAGGACACTGAATATATAGTGATTCCTTTTGGTCATTCTAATTCCCCTACTATCTTCATGAATTTAATGAATATGGTATTTAGAAATTACCCCGATTAGATTGGGGTAGTTTTTATTGATGATATTATTATATATCCAAAAACAAATGAACAGAATAAAGAACACTTGATAATTGTACTAAAGACTTTAATGATAGAGAAACTATATTAAAATTTTTAAAAATGAATTTTGGCTACAATTTTTTTCAATTTTTAGTCCCATAATAATAAGATATTGTATAATAGTAGATCCATCAAAGATTGAGTATATTTATTACTAGACTAGACTAAACACAATTACAAATATCAATAGATTTTTTTTGGTTTAGCTCTATATTATCCTATATTTGTGGAGAATTTATCATGACTATGTAATCCTATGAACATGTTAACTCGGAATGTTGTAAAGTTCCTATGGACAGATGAATGTGAGGAAAATTTCAAGGAACTAAAGGGAATATTAGTTAGTGCCCTTGTTCATACATTACCATATATTGGAGAAGGGTTTTTATTATATAGAAATGAATCCCAAAAGGGTTTGGGAAGTGTTATAATGTAGAAAATAGGGTTACCACTTATGCCTAATGGTAGTTAATGATTTGTGATCAAAAGTACCCAACTATTTATTTGGAATCAGCAGGAGTAATTTTTTATTAAAAATATTGAAGAATTATATTTATGGGGAAAATTTTGTATATATAATAAATATAAAATATGAAATATATATTCACACAGAAGGATTTGAGCATGCTCCCGATAAGTTGGTAAAATTTTATAAAGGATTATGACTTCTCAATACATTATCACCATAGGAAACCAAAAAAGATGGATGATGCTTTGATACTGAGGATCATTCTATCTTATCCATGATGAGGGTAAAAAAAGATCAAATAATTTTGGATTATTAATGGATTGTTTTATAAATCTTGAAGGTAGGAAAAAAATATTTTCTTTTTCAAATGATTGTTCAACCCTGTATCCGAGTGAAGATTAAGTAGAGGTTGAAGGAATATGTAGAGTTGTAAGAGAATCTTATCAATGTTCCAAAGTTTATACTTCGTAATATTGTAATGACAATGTTCAAGAAGAATTTAATTGTTCCTTCCATACAATATTTGATAAAGGATCTGTTAGAATAAGAACATATATCTTCATTCTCTATTCATCCTGGATGCATAATGATGGATAGAGACTATAAATAATTATTCATGTTGGATGGAATGAAGAGATATATCATAGAGTTTGTATCTCAGTGTATGGAATGAAAAAACGTTAAGTATAAAATAAAAAATTCATAATGGATGTTGCATCCATTACCCATTCTTGAATGGAAATGAGAGAAAATCCTTATGGATTTTTTTCATTGGAAAACCCAAAACCTATAAAGGGTTTAATAAAATTTGGGTGGTACTATATCACCTTACTAAGTCATCACACTTCATAATTTTCAAAGAATACTTTTATCTAGATATAATTTCCATGATATACATTAATGAATTTGTAATTACACATGAAGTACCACATTCAATTGTATCAGATCAATGTTTGAGGTTTACCTTAGTGTTTGGGAGAAGCCATCAACAAGAATTATAAATATAATTGAGTTTCAATATTTCTTATCATACGCAAATGGTCAGTCAATATGAAGGCAAAATTCAAGCCCTATAGGATATGTGGATTTCTTATTCCTTCTTTTTTCAACGCTAGTTGAGATCAACATCATCCTCTAGTTGAGTTATCTTAAAAACGTATTTTTCACTCAATAATTAATATGGGACCTTAATAAGCCCTCAATTATAAGAAATGTAGAGCTCCAATGTGTTGGGATGAGGATAGAGAATGAAATCTATTGGGACCCGAGATCAATGAATAAATAGTCGAGAAGTCTAGAACAATTCAACAGAATATCAAGGAACCTCACTGTTGGTAGAAATGGTATGTTCGTTACTAAAATCATGATCATGAATATGGATTTGGTGAAAATTTATTTATATAAATCATGACGCTTATAAAAATTATGATATTTGGGATGAAAACGAATCTAAGCCATTGAATTAACATCTCATTTGAGATTCTTGATCATATCTGGATGGTAGCCTATCTTATGGAACTTCCTCCAAATCTCTATCAATTAAATGATGTGTCCCATGAATCTCATTGGAGGAGGTACATACCTGAACCTTCATGTGTACTGAACTCAGAGGTTATACAACATTACCAGGTTCTTTCTTTCGAAGAATAACCTGTTGAAATTCTAGACCGATCAGAGAACGTTCCACAAAAAAAGCACACTCCTCATGTCAATGTTTGTTGAAGAAATACCTAGTTAGAGGAAGCTTCATAAGAAATTGAGGATATGATGAAGTAGAAGTATCATCATTTTTTCTAACATGAGGGGCAAATTTTGACGATGATATTCACCTTAAATGGGTAAAATCTAACAGCCATAGTTTTTTTAGACATTTTTTTTGAAAAAAAATTAATTTTTCATTTATTTTTTTCTCTGAAATAAATCGAACATTACATTCACACGGCACTAACTCAGCATAAATGACACCTGACATTGAATTTTCATACATTACATGGAACATCATCTTCGTGTACTTTACAGGCAACATCGTGGTTTTTACCAAACATAATTTTATGGTTATAATTATTTAAATGAGATAATAATAAACTAGAAATTAAACATAGTTATATTAATAGTAATAAACACTTTTCAAATGTGGATTATAATTGTTTTATATAAAAAAGACATATTTTTAACGATATATGGAATTTCTAGTAAGGTTCTTATATGTTTATAATATAATTTTATCAAATGAAATTCTATTAATTACATTAAAAAAATTAATTATATACACATTTGGAAAGTCAAATATAAAAAATAATAATAATTTATTAATTTATAATTACTAAATTATCTTAGATATATTTTTTTGGGTTTTTTTAGAAACGTCATTTTTGGATGAATTATGAAAATACAGGGTTTTAATTTAAAACATCATTTTCATATATTTTATTTAAATGGATAAATTAACTTTTAATTTGATTTATTAGATTTATTAGACAATATTTTTTTCAATTAATCCAACTTAGGCATTTTTAATCAGTTTTATTTTGAAATTTGGTATAAAAAAATAGTTATGTTTTGGACATTTTTACTTTTAAAACATGCAGTGTGGCCCAATCAGTGAGATTATTTTTAAATTAATTTATAAAAACTATTTTTATTAAAATTTAAAAAAAGTAATAAATATATTGAATCATATTATTTTATAATATCTAATAATATCAAATTATTATTGGCCAAAAAAATAAGTGACAATGATTAAAATTAATTACAACAATACACATAAAATAAAGATAACAAAGTAATAACCCTTAAATTTACAACATAAAACGGCCTATAAACTTTTCCAACTTCAATTTTATGGCCATATTTATACCCTATAATACCTTTTCCCAATTTTTTACCATTATTGATCCACATTCAATGATGAAAACCTTTGTGGGATTTCCCATCCCAAAATATTACAAGAGTACCACTCCTCCCTATAAAAGGCCTCCACTCCTCCCACATCCTATCACCTCTAATGAAACGTAGGAACATATAATATCATACTAATACACATCCCAACATCCAAAAGATTCTCCTAGAATCCAATAATTGTGTAGATATCAATCAAACTATTCCTTTTTTCAAAAACCAAAATGAGTTACCTAATTAAGATGTAATGAATTCTCTCAAGCACATTCTTTTATTTTCTCTCTAAACCCTGAACTATTTTTTTATATTAATGTATAAAAAAATATATCCTAAATATACTATAATTTTTTTATTCTAATGGTTAAATCTACATATACACACACCTCTATCTAATGGGTAATAATCATATTGTTTATGTGTACAGGAAGCTACCACCTCAATAAACGACGATTGTTAATTTTTCCTTACCAAATATCATGGTGGAAATTATAATGGAAAATATGTTTATTTATGTTATATATTATATTTATTTAATCTTTAAAAATATCCAATACTTTTCTAACACATATTTTTATACTTTCTATTTTTTTAAAATAAGAAAATTTCATTTGTGGAAGTGTGGACTATCTTCCCCTCAAAGCGATATGATTTGTCAAAACACTAAATAGAATCTATTAAGGATGGGTCTAGTAAGCTTATATTATATATACGATATAGTAATTATAATATAATATGCATATAATATGCATATATATAAACAATTCATTTACCATCTTTCGTTAAATACGATAATAAAAACAAAAACAACATTCATGCGTATGTATGGCTTATAATCTATAAGAAAGGTATATTCCTTTTCATAAATATATATTCAATAGATTATTATAATACACATATAATGAATATAAAATATATTTATATCATAATATACATTCTTAAAATCATGATATAAGTATAAAAACTATAGATATTACAAATTAAGACACATGAGAAAAAGAAAGTGAAAATTACCCAATGTAAAAAACATTAACATTGAATTTTTCACAAGTGGGTAAGATAAAGTCATAATCAAACCATATAAGGAATTAGATAAAATAATATGGTTCTGTGATCTATTTATAATAAAAAAAATATTTATATTATAGGTGTTTTTAATGTGTAGGATGAGGTAAAATACAAAATGTAAAGGGAATTCATCTCATTTTTATTCCTGTGAGATACATACTTTATTAACAACCCATTCCTTTTGTGTAGTATATAAATATCCCACATATATATTCAATTTTTCATATAATTAAATTTATTTATATGTAAATAATAATATTATGATATTTATTTCATGGGTTTTTGGTTTCATAATTTACTAAATCTGTAAAATAGTTTTGTCTCAGTTTTCTAGCATTGAGACTCTTGTTTTATTATATACCTAAATTATTTTCAAGGGGTATATACATCCATTATACATTTTATATCATGAATATAATTATTTTAATGTTATTTTATGATTCATGTAATTTATTTTTCATACATGGATAGTATGATCACAAGTTACCAACTCATAATATTTTATTGAAACAAACTCATCCATTTTCTTGATTATTTATTATTCCGCTTCTATTGATAAAGTAATATAATCCATATCCCAAGAAAACTCATGATTTTATTTATAATATATTTATTCAAGTTATATTAAGGTATTATTACCATTTTTCACTCTTTTATACTTAATATAATTAATAAAATGTTTTTTAGGAAATATGATCATATTTCCCTCTTCGGTAAGAAATATATTTAATTCAAAAACCATATTTTCAAAAAGATTTTAAATTTTATTTTATGTTTTAAAAAATGTTTTTAAATAAATAGAAGATATTTTAAGAATTAGTTTTTTTAAATACATCATAAAAAATTATTTCCCATCTATGATAACATCAGTTGGTGTTACTCATGCATTTCTATGGAATTTATTCAACCTTTCCATTCATATTCGTTATCAGAATGGATTTTTTTTTATAAAATGATATTTATGAAACCCATTTATCTTACAAAAGTTATATTATCATGAAACCCTCTTCTTTTCATGAGTTTTTATTTTATTAAATGATTATAACACTTATCTTTTTCTATAGCTTAACAAATGACTACTTGTTTATTACATTGCTTTCATTTCATGGGTTATGATTTGATTATTTAGGATATAATGGAATTTGTTTATATGATTTCAATATTAGATGTATGGGACCTATACCTCCCAATAATTAATTTTTTGATGTTTTATATCTCATGATTGACTATGATGGTCTTGGTAATGAAACTTGACTACTAAGACGGTCATTGGAGTGAACTATGAATATGAAGATTGTATGAGGAGTGACCTCATGAAATTAAGATGTACATGGTAATGAAACAAGACTACAAATATGGTATTTGTAGTGAACACATACTAATAATATGGTCATGGCATCAATTCCTTGGATAGTGTGGAAATCATGTAGCATGCTTCTGTATCTTCGAAAATTCCATGTTTTATTCCTATGTTATGATTTCATGGATTATTTTATTTATTTCCAAAGGATTCATATCTTATGAAATTCAAAGAATTATTCCATTATTCATGTTGAATATCCTTTATATATATTGTATGATATTATATTTTCATGATCATGTTCTTGTACAATTATTATCATGATAATACTAAGGTATCTCCCTTAGTTACCCTTATCGGGCATCAGATCTCACCACTTTTTTTATTTCCTTCCCTCAAGTTATTAAGACATGTATAATGTTTGATGGGTCTGAGAAGGGTTATAGTAAAAAATAACATAGTGGGGGATTATATGGCTCATTTACTTACCAATTCTTATGTTTTTATATTTCCAAAATCACTAGACTGGTATAGTCTTTGGGTGGTTGTGTGTACAATGTTTTAAGTGTTCCAAAATATTTAAGAAATGATTTTGTATGAAAAGCTATGGTTATTAAATTACTCATGATATATCTAATATAGTTTTGAGTGGGAGACTTTTTTAGATATGTTTATGAATTATGATGGATTATGTAGTTAGTTATATAGTGAAAAAATAACCACCAACATAAATTACAAAAGATTTTTTAGTTTTATCATTTTTAAAATAATATATATCTATTATCTAAAAATGATTTTTTAATGTATTTCTTGAAAAACATTATTCATTTAATTATATAGATGGTATATTCATTTCAGAGAATCTATAATTATTATCAAATCCATTTTTTAAAGTATATGATTGTGGAAACATATCCATGAGTGCTGGTCTAAGGTATTACACTATAGGATGGTCTTGTTTTAGTAAATAATAATTTATTTGATGTTTTTAATTTTTATTTATATATTTTGATTGATTGGTGACCCATGAGGATTATTTTAACTAATTATGGGAGAAATTTGGCTTTTTGGCATATTACAAGTAATTGAAATCCTAATAAAACATCATGTTGGTTATGAAAACACACCAAGTTCTCTTCATTTTGGGAGAAGGATGACGATAATGTCTAACACAATTTGTATTTGAGACATTCCATATAGATAAGACTCATATTTTCCCAGATTACTTGACCAAATATCACATATTTGGGGCACATGTCAATGTAGGATGGACGACCAGACCCCGTAAAGGGCACACGACCAATCTTAGAGTATGCTAGTTTGATAGACCTCATATAGGATACAAATATAGGTTCATATAAAATATTTTATGTGTGTTACACACCTTTTTGGGAGATTTTACACATTATACATAGGATAATTTCACAAGGAGTGGGATGTAGGACATGCATAGGGAGGCATGTTGGAGAAACACATTATATACAAAAGGCACACACTGTGTTCTCACTCCTCAGAGATATTTTTCTATTTCACCACCCCAAATTCATAATGTTACGTGTGATTATTATTATATGATTTGTTTTTATATATAATTCATTGATGGAACACATAGATTGTTTAAATACTTCTGAGAAGTTATTCAAGGTAAGCTAGTAGTTATTAAGAGGTTCTTCTCTAAAAATTGATTAGTGTAATCTCTAAAGAGGGAGAGATAACCGATGAATGAGACCAAGATGATGGTTATCAGAACTCTAGGAGGATACATAATGGGATCTCTAATGGTCCATGATTAGGGTTATCATAGGATATCCCTGGGTAAGCAGGACGATTTTATGACCCTAAAAGATAGATAGGTCTGTTGTGTGGATTAAAATTGTGCTATGATGTATGGGACACTATTTACTCTGAGTGATCGGTGTTGACCTAAGAGATATGGATGGGAAAGAGGAACCCTTGTCGGGTACCATGGATTTGTGTACCTTAGTTAGTGTATGTTTAGAAATATGTTGTTTTTGTTATAGGTGTCACCTTAAAACCCTAAAACCAATTTTTAGGCATGAAGAAAAATTAATATTAATGTAACATTATTGGTGGGGTGGGGTGGGGGAATGAAATTAAAATTTTGAAGTGGTATTAACAAAGGTCTTTTATTAAGATGTGTGACCTTGTTGAAAGTGCCCAATTAATGTATATTATGTCTGAGAGGGGGAGGGGTGAACTAGTGATACTATTTTTCTTTTATCTTTCTTTTCTGTTGAAACAACCTTCACCTCCTATTAGAGATTTATATTCCTTAATGAAAACAAACTCAAAACACATCCACATGAACCCAATGATTTACATGGTTCACTACTCAAAAAGAATAGTTGCATCCATGGTACTACTTGGAAATGATTAATTACAATAAAATCCACTATGAAAACTATCCTTGGATTATAATGAGTAGGATATACCCTTACACTCATATAGAACTATGAAATAATCCTTCCAATTCATTTTCACCCTCTTAGCACACTAGTTTAATACATTCATTTTTTTGCATATCATGTTACCTATACTTATTTTCAATTTACCAAATGTATTAAATTGTAAAAAAATTCTTCTTTTTTTTACCCAGAGGAATGGAAAGAACCTATGGGACTACATAAAACAATATGTCTAATTACCCTGAGTAAGATGCTCGGAGTCCAATTCTTCTCGGTCCGATCTTTCAACTGAATACAATAGAATGGAATCTACATCATTCAAATACATGAATACAACAGTCAATAGAAATATAGTCGACACCACTTAACAACATGCATGTAATATTCAAGACAAATAGAATTAGAACCACTTCAAAACATGTATGCAATAGTCAATACAAATAGACTCGGAACCACATCAAATCATGTATGCAATATCCAAGACAAAAAGAATTGGAACCACTTAAAAACATATTCTTATCTTTCTAAAATGAGGAACTTCTCTCTCCTAAACTATGAACAATGATCGTTGTCATAATGTAAAGTATCCCTCCTCCTTTTATTGGTGAAAATTGGTGGGAATCCAAATGGTTTTACTACTTACACAGATTTTTCCCAAATTTGAATCCCCCCTGAAATTATGGGATACATTTTGACTTAATCAATGTTTCATGAAGCTTATTAAAGCTTATATAAAAATCATATTAATCTAAGAATCCTTCATTTGTATCGCCATGATTATTTATTATTCTAGAAATACAAAAAACCATTCTTTTTGAAAATCAGAAATGTGGGTACTATTGTTTAGTACAATTGTTTCTCGGCATGATGATATTTAATCAACACCGTCTCTTTTCATTCACTTTCACCTGTGAGTTCAAAGTAAAACTATGGAATTACTCTCTCAACATGACAGGCATCATCTTTTCACTTTCTCCTTCCATAATCATGGATTTTTCCTCTTTTCCACCGACATGACTATTTCTATCAGCACAACGATTCCCATCAACATCGCTATTCCCATCAGCCTGACTATTCCCATCGACACAACTATTTCCATCGGCTTGACTATTACATTTCAATATGCTTGAGCATTACTCTTACATTAGCATGACTCTTTCCATCGGCTTGAATATTCCATCGGCATGACTCTAAGTCTGATGAAAAACAATGTCATTACCATATCAGAATGACAGTCATCATCTCTTCTTTCATAGGTATGACTATTCCATCGACCTGACATTGAGTTTCATAGAAAAAAAAGTCATTACCATTTTGGCATGACAAATATCATCCCTTCTTTCATCAGTATGGCTTTTCCATCTGCATTAATAATCCATCATCCCAACAGTTTCCTCTTTTTCATTGAAACGACTATGATTCCCATTAAAAATAAAGTCATTAACATGTTCACTGGACAATAATCATCTCTTATTTCATTAGCATGACTATTCCATTGACACGACTCTTCCATTATCCCTACTTTGAGTCTCATATAAAACAATTTCATTACCATGTTAGTATTATAAGAATCATCTCTTCATTCATCGCCATAACATTTCATCGGAATGACTATTCAATCATCATCACCGTTCATAGTTTTTCAATATTCACCACCATTCACATATTTTCAATAGTAACCACCATTCATATATTTTCAATATTCACCACCATTAACAAATTTTCAATAATATCCATCATTAACAACTTTTCAATAGTCACCACTATTCACAGTTTTTAAATAGTAACCACTATTCATAACTTTTAAATAGTCACCACCATTAACAGGTTTTCAATAGTCACCACCATTCACAACTTTTCAATATTTACCACCATTCAATGATTTTCAATAGTCACCATTATTCATAGCTTTTCAATAGTCACCACCATTCTTAGCATTTCAATAGTCACCACCATTCACATCATTCCAACAGTCACCACCATTAACTAAATTTCAATAGTCACCACCACTTTTACATTCCACTTTATTTTATAATGTTTTCATCATATGTTTTACCACATCTGTAAGATTTTTGAGAATTCCAAAACAGAAAATCATCATCACAATTAACATTATAAATAATCATATCCTTCCATTCATTCTAGGTTCTTTAATATCTTCTTATCATGAGAAAAAAACTTTCTAAATACATGAGTCTTATTATCAGAATACATGGGTCAGTTTTTCTTCAAAACAAAACAATTTTTTTCCCATGGGATCGATTCTGTCATTCTAGATAATGAAAAATTCATCATTATAATAGATAGAGTGAATACGTTTCTTTTTGAATTCCATTTATTTTAAAACTATGGATCTGATTCTTTTGAAAAACATGGATTTGATTCATTTGAAAACAAAGGTATATATGATTGTTTTGAAACCAATACAATATTTCATGAAAAAAGATATTCAAACTACCTTTATTCTTTTTTAGGAAAATAGATCACCCAAAAATTATCTTTCTTTTAATCCCTTTTAATCCAAAATCCCATTCATCACCTTTATCACCATCCTTTCTATCTTCAACATAATGATCGATTGAAAACATATACAACCAAAACACAAACTGGGAATTATAATCTCCTAATTTTTATTTTTTTTCAATACCCACTTCAATCAGTTCAACCAGATAAAACTCTTCTTTCTTTTTATTTTATCAATTTCTTTCATGATCCCCCAGTTTCTTTTATCTCTCACCATATCTCTTATCTCTCACCCTTATTGACAATCAAATTCAAAGGGTCTGTAACAACCCAAACATTCATTAATGTAAATTCCTATTGAACTAATTAAATGTATTATTATTGTTATATATAATGTGAACTTATTTGGTTTTAAGATTCTGGATTTTAAAAAACCTTTATGAATTATGACCATTGCTAATATAGTCGTTGAATAGTGATCACTTGATTACTATATATATAGGGATTAAACAAATACAATTTACTCAGATGAAGGAAATGAAGGCCTCATCCCGTAGACTTTCCCCGTATGAAGCCCATTTTTCTGAACTTGGAAAGGAGGTGGCGTCATTGGGCTTCGCTCTTGACCAAGCCCATGCTGAGCTTAAACATGTTATGCTTTAGAGGAACTGACTACGAGAGAAGTGGATGTTAATAGAGATTACCACCTGAGCAATGTTATCTGAGCCAACCCAAAGTCTTTCACTATCGCACACCTTACCCTTCAGTCTTATACTGGTGTTATAAGATATTATGTAACAATACACTAGCACTATGACTATGTACATTATTTTTGTATAAAGAATGTGCATTCATTTTATTATTGTTACTTTTTAAAAAAAAATTAAATCACAAATATTATTTTTAGTCAATATTCAACTAAGAAATATATTTTGATGAATTAATGGATTTTTGAATTAAATAATATTTTAATATAATATTTTTATTATTAATTTTCTTTTTATTAATCATCATATAATTTTATGAATGCAATGGTAATTCTTATTAAGGTTTGAAAGCAGTTTTTGTCAAAAGCCATGAATTTTTTATAAAGGTTGGTTTTTATTTTAATAGTAAAAATTATAAAATTTAGAAAATTATTTAGATAAAATGAATATTATTTTTGGAATTAAGACGTTGAAATTATCCAATAGTGAATTTTTCATAATTTTCTGAGAAAGTCTAAATTCTTGGGTTAAAATTAAATACCGTTTAAATATATATTGTCCTTTATGAAATCCTAATGACCCAATAGTTATGTAATAAAATACTATAAAAATTATGTTCATCCAATATATGTCTTATAATTAAAATAATGTGATTTTAGATTTATTTGATTAATTTTAAAATGATTTTGTGGTCCCTCCAAGACTTCTAAAAGATTTTGTCTTTTTAAATTATTTTCTTCAAGAGTGTGACTCACCTCCACATAAGAAACCCTATTATTTTAAGAATTTCGTCCATTGGAATTATACAATATTTTTTTCCACTCCCCTTTTGAAAAAAATATGTGCAAAATCCATGGGTTTGTTTGTGGTATTGATTAGTTTAATGTGAGGTGTCCCACACCTAAATAATAAATAATTCCATCTCCTTTCCTATATAAACCCACCCAAAGTCCCACTTCCTCTTCACTCAAAGAATTTTTAGTTTGACCAACCCATTCCCTCTATTCTATATAATCTTCTTAAGGTGCCCCAATCTAACAAGAAGCCTCTCTCAAGCCTCTCCCAATCCTTTTGGATGACACCTCCATGTAATGGATTTCTTCCTTTCTCATTTTTTGTCCAATTTTCTTTAATTTGTTTGTGATTTTATTTTCTATTAGGAATATTGGGGTATGATATGACACATCACACAAACCTTTCCCTTGATAGAAGACCCCTTTTTTATCTTCTTAATGCCTCCCATGTACTCCTATTACCATGCCAAAATTCAGTGTGGTGTTTCTCTCCCCTATATTATATCCAAGTAATTATTTTGTATTATGCATGTAAATTCTATTACATTTGACGGTACATGTATCTATATGAACCCATTACTGTCCATTTCCTGTAAATATAATGATACAGCCCTTTAACTCTCTTAAATATTTTTTTATTAGTTTTTATTTCACGTCATTATGCTGCCGAAATTGCACTACAATTTTCAAAGACAATGTCATTGTGTAGTGAATACCATGCTCATTTCTCTATCAATGGTATTTGTATTTATGAAAATTTTATTATTCATTATAAATCATCATGTATATATTCCTCATCCATTTATCATGGAATAAATTATGATGATTGATTCCATGTTGTATGATCCATGTGGCACACTTGTGCAAGAAATTAAAATTTTCAGAAGGGTGATCCCTGATAGCACTCCAAAGCATTGCGTAAAGTATAGTATCAAGATAATTCCTGTGCAATAAATTTTTACTCATGATAATTCATGTTCAATGATTTTTTACTCATTCTTCATGTGCAATGAATGTTTACTCAGGATCCTTGTGCAATGAGCCTTGGCTCATGCTAATTCCATGTTAAATGTTTTTGCCACAATTCCATGTTATGATTATCATTCTTCATTAAGCCTTTATGTTCATGTTTCTATTTTTATCCATTGAATATCCTATTGTCTAACTTGTATTTTATTCCTCATATTATTCCATATTTATTCTCTTACTGGGCATTATATCTCACCCTTTTCTTATGCATATCCTCAGGTTATCCCATGAAATTCTAATTAAGAGGAAACGTAGTGGTCATGTAAAGGATGTTTTAAATTAAGATATTGAATTTCATGTTTTAAGTTTTTATGTAATGATCTAAATCCCTAAAGACACTAGACCTCTCAATCCTCCATGTCGTATCATGTGAATAGTTTATGTAATAAATTAGGTTTATGTGTCTAATAAAAATTAGTGTTGTAATAGTTGGTATCATAGGATAGGTTTAGTTGTTTTTTGGGATTAGGATTAGAAAACACTAGTGAAGAATTATAAAAACTAATAAGTATAACAAGAACATCCCTATGTAATTTTGAGTATTGATTATGTTGTTTATCAAGAAAATACATCCCTTTCTGGATACGAGCTGCTAGAGGCGGCTCAGACACATATGTATCCTAGGGGTAAAACCCAAAAACACCACTTTGAGCTAAACTTGAACGGGAACTAGTGCACGAAAATGGGCCTTGCTGCACTATTGGTTATGACACTCTTGGGTGATATGAGTTGGTAAATTCACAATCTTAGAATGAACCCTTATTAAGGGAATGAGAAAAATCCCCTAAGAATATATGTTAAAAATTATATCATGAATATCATAGATTGAAACCTATGGATTCATACGTTAATGAGATAAAAGATATTTATAAGCCATCAGTTTTTTCCTTGGATTATCATATATTTTTTACCCCTAATTTTCTATCCATTAAGGAATAATAAATTGTTAGGCTTCAAGTATCTTAATATCAAAATTTTATCATGTCTAGAGGGTAACTCAAAAGTTGATATGTTTCATCAGCAGGATAAAGGTTAGTTTCGAGATGGAAGTGAAAGAACCTCATACAACACTATTGTCCCATCGTGAGGACTAACTAGAAATAATTATTGCTACGTAAAGCTCACATAGTATTGAAACATTTTATAATGTCCAACTTTCTTACAGGATGCTCTACAACATATCAAACACCTCCTCCATACCACAGAATCATCAAGGATCATGGCACACCTATGATCAAATATTAATATCCCAACTCTATCACCATTGAAGACGAGGTATTCCATCAGGGTATTTTGAAATATTTCACTCTATCTAGAGAGTATGATGCACTATTTGATTTTAGATTTTTTTCTGAATAGGGAGACCACTGAGCATCCTATATATAAATAATCATGTCTTCTATTTTTTTGGAAACATAGACAATATATTCGAAGAACTACATTTCAAAAATTTCAATCTGATTCTGTCAGACTATTTTACAAAAAAATTCTACATGGTGATGTTTTGAAACTATATGTTAGAAACAATTTTTTTCCAAAATTTAATCATATTTTCCATTGGTACGCTCTATATTTCACAGACTGTGTCTAGACTAAGGATGTGGAAGGATTTGATTGTACGTTGTTGTATTTTTGCACCAAGTGGACCCTAACTATCTGTGATCGACCTAATAATGAGGGTTAGGGAATGCTTAATGGTGGTGGGTAAAGAACCCTAAAGTAACCTTTAAATTCCAGTGTTCTTTTTGTATCTAATCAAACTGTGAGGACAAAATTCTTTTTAAGGGGAGAAGATTATAATGACATAAACATTAATTTATGGAAATTCCTCTTGATCTAATTAAATGTATTATTATGGTTATATATAATGTGATCTTCTTTGGTTTTATGTTTCTATATTTTAAAATAGCATTATGAATTGTGACCGTTGTGAATATAGCCACTGAACAATGATAACATGATTAATATAAATATAAGGCATTAACAAATCCAGTTTACATAGAAAAAGGAAGCGATGGCCTCATCTAGTAGACTTTACCCGTACGAAGCCCATTTTTCGAAGCTCAGAAAGGAGGTGGTGTCATTGGGTTTCGCTCTTGATGAATCCCAAGATGAGCTTGACCATGTTAAGCTTGAGCAGAACCGACTACTAAATAAGTGGAAGTTAATAAAGATTACCACCCTAGCAATGTCATTTGAGCCACTCCAAGATTTTTTCACCATCGAACACCTTACAATTCAGTATTATGAGGGTGTTATAAGGGGATATGTAACAAGACCATAGCACTATGACTTTGTAATTTCTTTTATAATGAATGTTCATTCATTTTATTATTGTTACTATGTAAATAGTTTTTAGAGCACAAAAAGTATTTTTAGTTAATATTCAACTACGAAATCTATTTTGATGAATAAATGGATTTTTGAATTAAATAATATTTTAATATAATATTATTATTATAAATAAACTTTTTTTAATGATCATATAATTTTACGAATGCAATGGTAATTTTTATTAAGCCTTGAAAGCTGTTTTTGTCAAAACCTGTGAAATTTTTTATAAATATCAGTTTTTTTAAAGAAATAAAAAATTCACATATTTAGAAAAAAATTTAGATATAATGAATATTATTTTTGGAATCAGGATGTCAAAATTATCCAATGGTTAATTTTTCATAATTTTCCGAGACAGTTAAATTTATTGGGTAAAAAATAAATACCGTTTAAATATATAATGTGTTTTGTGATATCATAATGACACAATAGTGATGTACTAAAACACAATAAATATTATTTTCGACCACTGTATGTTTTATCATTAAAATAATGTGATTTTAGATTTTTTTGATTTTTTTGCAAAGGTTTTGTGGATCCTCCAAGACTTATAAAGCATTTTGTCTTTTTAAATTGTTTCCAGTGTGACTCACCTCCACATAATAAACCCTATTATTTTAAGACATTCAGACATTGGACTTATAAAATATTTTTTTCCACTCCCCTTTGGAAAAAACTATGGTCAAAACCATGGGATGGTTTTTTTTATTGATTAGATTAATGTGAGGTTTCATAAACCTAAATAATAAAGAATTCCCTCTCTTTTCCTATATAAACCAACCCAATTTACATTTTACTCTTCCCTTAATGACTTTGGAGTTTTACAAATCTTAGCCCTCCTCTCTCTTGATTCCTCCCAAGGTTCCCCAAGCTTTCATAAAGCCTTCATCATGCCTCTCCCAAGCCTTTGAGATCACACTTCCAAGTAAGGGGTTTCTTTTTTTCTCATTTTTGTCAAATTTTCTTTATGTTGTTATGCCCTTTTATTTTCAATTACAAATGTTGGGGTTCTATTTCACATCTCCCCATACTTCCCTATTTATTTTTGGATTATGGGAGACCTATTTCTCTCTCACTAATGCCTCCCATGTACACCTGTTACCATTCTGAAATTCCGTGAGATATTTCTCACTCCTCTTTTTCATCCAAGTAATTATTTTGAATTATTCATCTATATTCCATTACATTTGTTGGGACATATATATATATATATATATATATATATGACCCCACTACTATGTATTTCATTTAAATATGATGATACACCCCTTTTTCTCTCGTCAACCATTTTTTATGAGTTCTTGTTTCACGAAGTTATGATGCCGAAATTGCACTACGATTTTCAAAGCCAATGTCATTGTATAGTGAATACCATGCTCATTTCTCTATCAAGGGTATTCACCATTATGAACATTTACTTATTTATTATAATAATTCATGTATGTATTCCACATCCCCTTATCGTGTAATAAATTATGGTGATTGATTCTTTGTTGTATGATCCATGTGGCATAATTATTTATGAAATAAAATGATTAACAATGGTGCACCCTGATAGCGCTCCAATGCAATGGGTAAAGTATATTTTCATAATATTTCATGTGAAATGAGTTTTGACTCATGATAATTCAAGTGAAACGAAGGTTTAATTGTGCTTCATTGCAATGAGGGTTTACTCATGCTTCATGTGCAATGAGGTTTAGCTCATGCTAATTCCATGTTAAGTGTTGTTTCCACATTTCTAGGTTATGATTATCATGAATTATCATGACTTTATGTTCATGTTTCTCTTTTTCTCCATTGATATTCTTATTTACTAACATGAATTGTATTCCTCATGTTATTCCTTGTTTATTACCTTACCGGGTATTATAGCTCACACTTTTCTTATGCATGTCCTTAGGTAATCCCATGCAATGCTAAGTACGAGGGAATGTAGAGGTCATATAAAGAATATTTTCAATAAAGATGTTGAATTTCAGGTTTTAAGTTGTTATGTAATGATCTTAAGCCCCAAATATTTTATACCTCTCGATCTTCCATGTTGTATCATGTAAGAGTTTTTGTAATAAATTAGGTTTATGTGTGTAATTAAAAGAAGGGTTGTTATAGGGTCCATCAAGATAATTTCCCCTCATATGGAAAATAATCTTCATTTCCAGAGTTTGGAACCACTCTCCAGCCTAGGTATCACATATTTTCTTTAAACCTGAACCATATAGAAAACTACTCTAAGTATACAATGGATAACCAGATATAGAAAAAAAGTGTGTATAATCATAGTGATCAATTTTTTCCATATTACTACATTTATGTAATATCAAATCCATAATTCTTTCTACATTCTCATGACTAGGGAAAATTCATGAAGGAATTTGTTTGAAAAAAAATATCATGCACCCATATCGAAAAAAAAACTTCAGAAAGTTCATATGAATAAAAATAAAACTTATCAAAACAATATTTTTTTCATCCTCATTAATTTATTTTTCATGAATGGTAAGAGTCTCATCAATTCCAACTTCCTTATTTACACTCCATTAATTCCCTACATGTGAGAACAAGTACACAATGATTTTGGGGGTAAGGAGAATCCTTGATTGATTGTTAGAAACAACAATCAGACTAAGAGTCGTCTCTCAATATTTCCTTCTCCTTCTTCTTCCGGGATTTTTCATTGAAATTTCTTTCATCATTCTGTTCCTCCTTCTAATTTTTTGTAGTATATTTCTTCTTATATGTCAATTCTTATAATGACGATTTCAACTTTTCTTCATCATTAGGAATATCCTTGTTGGAATAAGTTTTTTTTCATGTTGTCCATTACTTATTTTTCATATTTAATATTTTTTGATACGTTTTTGTCTGCATTTCTCATATCTTTAGAAATATGCTTCTTCCTTTATTCTTTAATATTCATTTTTGATTCCTCTAATTTCCTATACAAGTCACTTTGTTATGTCCTAACAACTAAGCAATATTTTTTTTGAAACATTGTAGTTCTGTCTTTCTTGTTTTTCAAAAAATCTAGCTTCTTATAATTTTTAAGAACCTTTTTTTGTGACTGTATCGAAAGAATATATCTTTTCACAGGGTTTCTAGGTTTGTCACACCTTCCAAAAATTATATCCAAGGATTAGAACCTATTTTCAATTTTCATATCATTCTTCTCATATTTCTTCAACAAAACCATCTTAGACTTCTTTTTTAGGGAGAATTGACTCCCAATCTAACATTTATTTCCCTAACCAATAGAATAATAGTAGCAGTGTTGGTTAAACCATGAAATATTCTCTATATGTCCAAATTCACCACAATAATATTAATATACATAAAATGAGTTTTTAACTCGAAAACATCCATGCTGTCAATATTTTTTAATGTGTTTCTCCTCCACCTTATTCTCATTATTTCCGATCCACCAACCTTTCTATTGTTAATTAGATTCATTATTTTATTTTATGAGTTATCAAAACTAGAAGATTCGGAAAAATTTTCAGATTTAAAATGTATCAGAACATTCAAAACTATGTTGTTCTTGGCCACATACATAACATTCCCAGCATTTTTTCTTTTCAAAAACAATTCCATTCATATTATCAGCCATTGAAGGTATATTTGGTTAAGCCTTCTCAAGTTTCTCATTCTGAGAAAATCCATCAATTATAGTGATAGAGTTTTAGAAACATGTAATTCTCAATTCAGTTTCAGATAACTTTTGTGATAGAAGTCTCAACTCTTCTTACTTTTCCTTCAGTTTCACTTCTAGATACTCATTACAATTATTTTAATCTTTATGATACTTCTTCAAATAATCAATCAATTTATCCATATTCCCTTTATCTTTGACCAAATATCCTTGACTACTTTTTGAGGAAGATTCATCTTCTATATTGTTTGTTTTATTTTCAATCCTTCTGATCATTCTTACACATTTTTTAAATTTTTCTTTCAAATGCATCTCAAGTGGATTATCTTCATCATCAAAATTACTGATTTGGAATTCATCATCATTCCTCATTGCAATAAAATTATTTTCCTCAGCATACACAATATATTTTTTGGATTCAACTTGACTTTCTTCTTATTCTACAGCACAACTATTTTCATTATGAGAAGAGCTTTCGTCATAAACCATTGTAATGAACATGATTTCTTTACCATCATTTCTTACAACCTCAATATCATCTTCCATAGTCACAATGATTCTCCATTGTATTTTTGAGAACCTCTCATCATTCATCATGGAATAAAATCTTTATTTATCACCCTTTTTCTTCAAAGATCTTCTAGGCCTTCCTTCTTCATCTTCACTTTCTTCTTCATCAGATTAATCTTAATCAGTTTCTTCTAAATTTCTTATTTGAGGATAGTTTTAAAAAAAATTCCCAATGGATACACATCCAAAACACATTAAGGGAGGTTTTCCTTTATATCTTCATGAACCTCTTTTCACATTCTTAGAAAACAAGGACAATGTTGAATCATGATTTTTACATACCTCATTTTTGAATTCAAAATCTCCAGATTCTTCTTATTATAATAGAATCATATTTTCCTTATTGGAGGCATTGGAATACAATTATTTATCAAATTTAGTTTTTACTTTCATATAATTCTCCCTTCTAATTTATTAAGTAATGAGAGTACTATGATAATCATCAAGAGTTACTGTTTTAGGATCTTAGTTTTCCAATGAATAAAAATTTGAATCAAATTTGTTAGGTAGGATTCTCAAAACCCTTTCAACCACATTAAAATCCTCAAAAGTTTCACCAATACATATGATAGTACATACTATGTCATTTACCCTGTTAAGGAATTCCCTAATATGTTCATACTCATCCTTCTTGAGATCTTCATTCTTCAATCTCTATATTTATAATTTTTCCTTATACACTTTTGTATTACCTTCATATATGTCTTTCAATTTATCCCATATACCTTTGTTTATGGAAACACTATTTACTCTAAAGAATTTACTTTTAGAGAGTGATGATAATATATAATTATTCCCCCATCCATCATTCGTAAGATGTCTCTTATCAATAGGTGTAAGTGGAGTTTTATTTTAAATAGGGGGAAACCCTACTGTTGCAACTTCAATAACATCATAACTAATATATAAGAGATATGGAATCATTATAACTTTCCAAATATTATTATTCTTTACATAGAAGACTGAAATACCTTTACTATTCACACATTTCAAAATCTGCATCAACAAGAAATAGTGAATAGAACCTTCACTCTGATACCACTTGAATGTACACACTCAATCTATTGTATCACTGGGAGGGGGAGTGGTTGAATCAGTGATACTTTTTTTTATTTTATTTTCATTTTAATTTATACAACCACCACCTACTATTATAAATTTCAATTACATGATGAGAAAAAACTCAATACACATTCACAAGAACATAATGATTTAAATGTTTCACTATTCATAAAGAATAGTTATGTCCTTGGAAAGGTTTATAAATGATTCAATACTATAAAATAGACTTACTAAAGAATCATTGGATTACAATTAGTAGGATATACCCATACACTCATGTAGAACTGGGTAAAAATACCTCCAGTATGTGTGCACCATCATAGCATAATAGGGTAACACATTTGTTTTGTAACATCTCATGTTACTTGTGATTCATTTATATTCACCAAATGTATTCAATTGTAAAACAATTATTCATTTCCTTACAAAGAATAAAGGTAAGAACATATTGGACTATGTGAAACAATATATCCAAATAACCTTAGTACAATTCTCCCAGTCTGATTCTTATCGGTCTAATCTATCAATTGAATATAATAGAATAGAATTTGCACCACTGTAATACATGCATACAATATTCAATAAAAATATAATCGACATCAATTAAAAACAAGTATGTAATTTCCAATACAAATAGAATTTAAACCACTTCAAATCATGTATGTAGTAATCAAACCAGTATAATTGGCACAACTTCATAACATGTATGCAATAGTCAAGAAAAATGTAATAGGTACCACTTCCAAACCATTTATTCTCTCTCTAAAACCCAGATCGTATATCTCCTCTATTGTGAACAGTGCTCATTGTCAGAAACTAAAAATTACCTTATCCTTATATAGTTGGCAATTGGTAGGAATCCAATAGTTTTTACCACTCGCTCAAATTTTAGAAAATTTGAATTCCCCTTGAAATTATGGGATACATTTTGACTTCATCAATGTTTCTTGAAGCATCTTATATATTTTCCAAACTTCATCTCATTCATTGGATATTTCATTTGTATCACCATTCCCATTTGTTTTCCAAAAATCCAAGAAAATATTTTTTAGAATACCTCAAATGGGGGTACTTTTGTTGTGTAAGATTGTGTCTGGGTATGATGGTCTTTAATTAACAGCAGATATTGTCTTTCACATTCTCATGTAAGTCCAACGTAAAATAATGACATTATTATTTTGGCATGATATGAAAAATATCTTCAGTTTTTCCATCAATTTGCACGACTCTTTCCTCTTTTCCATTGACATGACTATTTCCATCATGAAAGATATTCCCATCGGCACTATTATTCCAATTAACATGATTATTCCCACCAACATGACTATTCCATCAGCACAACTATTCCCATCAGAATGACTATTTCCATCAGGGGGATAATTACTTTACAATATGTATGACCATTAATCATATATTGGTATGACTCTTTCCATCAAGATGACTATTCCATCAGCATGACTATTCCATCTACAAGACTCTGAGACCGATGCAAAACAAAGTCATTACCGTTTTGGCATGGGAAACATCATCTCTTCTTTCATCAGAATGACTATTCCATCAACACATCTATTCTATCAAAACGACTTCAAATCTGATACAAAACAAAGTAATTATCATGTTGGCATGAAAAGAATCATCTATTATTTCATCTACATATCTTTCCCATGGTCATTATTATTCCATTTTCCCGACACCTTCATCTTTTACATCGGCATGAGTATGAGTATGATGCATGAAAAATTCACTACCCTGTCAGCATAAGAAGCATTATATCTTCTTTCATTGCCATAACTATTCCATCGACATGACTATTCCGGCATCCCAACTCTGATTCCAATATAAAAAAATGTCATTACCATGTCGGCGTGATAAGCATCATATCTTCATTTATTAGAATGACTATTATATTGGCTCGACAATGAGTCCAATACAAAACAATGTCATTACCATGTTGGCCTGAAAATAATCATCTATTCATTAATCGATATGAATATTCCATTGGCAAGACTATTCCATCATCATCACCATTCACAGTTATTCAATAGTCCCCACCATTCACATATTTTCAATAGTCACCACTATTCACAACTTTTCAATAGTCACCACCATTCACAGATTTTCAATAGTCACCATCATTCATATCTTTTCAATAGTCACCACCATTCATAGCTTCTCAATAGTTACCACCATTCACAGCTTTCCAATAGTCACCACCATTCAAAGATTTTTAATAGTCACCACTATTCCCTGCTTTTCAATAGTCACCACCATTCACATATTTTCAATAGTTACCATCATTCATAGCTTTTAAATAGTCCTCACCATTCAATTATTTTCAATATTCACCACCATTCACAGCTTTTCAAAAGTCACCAACATTCACATTTTTCAATAGTTACCATCATTCATAGTTTTTCAATAGACACCAGAATTCACAGCTCTTCAATAGTCACAATCACTTTTACTTTCCACATTCTTTTATCAATATTGCATCATATGTTTTACCAGAAAAATAATATTTGGTATAATTCCAAAACAGTAAAGAATCATCAAAATTAAATTTTAAATGTCTTATAACATTAAATTCATTCTAGTTTACTTAATTAATTCTTATCAAAATAAAAAACATTCTAAACACATCATTTTTATTGTTAGAATACATGGATCCGATTGCCTTCACAACAGAACCCAAAACAATTCCTTCCATGTGGATGATTCTATCATTCCATATAATGATCTATTCCTCATTACGATTGACAGAGTGAGTAATTTTTTTTTTTGAAAGTCCAATTCTTTTGAAACCATGGATATGATTTTATTGATAAACATGGATCCCATAATTTTCAAAATAAAGGTTTGTAAAACTATTTTGAAACCAATACAATATTTCATGAAAACAAACATACCCCCAATACCTTTCTTCTTTTTCATCAAAACTGATCACCCACGAATCATCTTTCTTTAAAACCCTTTTAATCCTAATTCCAATTCATCTCCTTTCTGAACATGCATTCATTCTTCATTATACTAGTTGATTGACAATGAAATCAACCAAAACCCAACTTCAGCATAATAATTTTTAGAATGTATCCATGAAATTATGATCTCAAGAACCTGATTATGTGGTTAAATGACATACTAACCATGAGTGGGGGAAAATGGATATGTGTAGATATGTTTTTTTGAGTCCCCTTAGAACCAAGACTGGCATGTCAGCCATGTAGGGCTATGTTTGTAGTTATATGAATGAAAATTCATCAATCCCTTGACATTGTTTCTATTAATTACTTAGTGAATTTGATTTATGATTCCCAAATATTCCTAGGAATCGCCTAATGAGACTAGAAATATGATTGAAACATTTTTCTATGAATCAATGGTTGGAGGAGACCCTTGGATTCTTGAAGTTTCTATAATACAGACTCAAAATTTATTTTGTGACGGGTTTCTATTCGCACATGCATTCAATGAATATTTTCGACATAATTATGAAGGACTAGAGTTTAATCTCATGTTGATAAATTATAAATGGATACGGAATTCATATAATATTTCTTATGATTCATTGGATTAGATTGATATCACGAGACCATTATTAATTCTCGAGGATCCTAGGATTTGAATTGAGATACAATTAGCCCACAACAAATTCTGTGGCTAACCGAGATTTGAATGGAGGTATAAATGATGTGTGTCTATATATGCTTGATCATTTATGTTCTAAAACATTAGTGTGACTATCAAATTCCATTTTTGATCCTTTTGATACTCCCTAGGATCGAGATGACACATCATATGTGGGTTGAATGGATAGTCTCATGTTATTGGATTCCCCAATGACTATTTATGGGATCTAGGTGGGTATTTAATTTGACTATCTTGGTATCATTGGAATTAATCATTCATGGGTGTCTAGAATTTCTTATGTACTCCCCCTCTTAGGAATTAGATAGAAACTTGAAATCGATATTTTCCAGGCACAACCATGGAGTTCAGTCTTTGGGCAGGAGAATGAGGGATGTTGGGTGATGCTATAGGTTTTTCTTTTCATCATGGATGAGGTGTGATTTTGGAATACTAGGTGTGTCGTTAGAGGTCCCCTTAAGGAGGCACACATTCTTAAATATATTCTACACATGGATGAAGAACGCATGTTCGATTGTGGTTTTGATGTACAACTAGATGGTCAGTGATGATTTTTATTAATAATTTTTAATCGAGTTTTTCTTGGTTAGGTAAGGAATGTGGCATGAGTGCTTACTTATGATAGTACATTATAGCTTCACAATTGGTTGTGAACAAACAAGACTAACCTATCACCCCTTCTACGAGATCCTAGGTTTTAGGGTGTAACTAATGTATACATTCAAGTTGGCCATGATGTGTAGTTTATAAAATGGAGGCCCAATTTTTCATGCTTGAACGGATGTCATCCTTTGGGGACATAAGATTGGATACGTTCATCTTAAGAGTCTTAGAGAATAGTTATTTGGAATGAACTGAATGTGGTATATGATCCTTATAACACCCGAGATTTTATGAGAAATATTTTCTTTTTATGTATTGTGTTATACGCAACACCAAAAGAATCTTTTCACTACCCAGAACACTCTCTTGGCTTGCATTGCATGCTAGAGAAACCTTCCTCGATAGCTTGCATTGTACGCAATACCGAGTTTCCCTAAACAATGATAATTTATTAAAATATTATATAAACTGGCCATTATGAATAGTAATACCCACATTTTGAATTTTTATAAATTTTATCCTTCAAAATGGACTTCATTTTTGGATTCGAAATATCGAAATTAGCCTAGGGTCAATTTTTGGTATTTTTCTGAAAATTTTCAATTTTTTATGAATAGTGAAAACATTGGGATACTATTTAAAAACCAAATTTTTATTTATATAATTATTTATTTTATTTAAATTTATTTTCGGTCAAAATAGATATATAATACCTATATAAGTTAAATTTAATTCATTGGAGTAATTTTATAATAATTTCATATATATTAATATTTTATTGAACTTTTCACCGTCTTTACCCACCTCCTAGGAGCATTTGTAATTGTAAATAAAACGTACTTTTACCGCTTCTGTGAGTTGAATTTAGAAAATCCAAGATACGAGATTAATATCAAGGAGTAAAATGCAGTTCAATATGATAAAAATAATTTTTGGTGAATAGTAACTTTTTACTTTTATTTAACACGGTTAAAAGTAAATAGGGTAATTAAGGGTAAAATGATATTATTATTACCCTAACACATTTCCAAATTCTATTGGATAAGTTTAATTCGAACAAAAACAAACTTAGGGATAAAATATTACCCTTTAGGTCCACCTAGATTAGATTAGGACATTAATTATTATTTTATTTAAAGAAGAGTTTAAAGAGATAAAATCAAAGTTGAATAACTAAATCATTTTTAATATTGGGCTATACATAAGATAAATTCTACTGTAAATATTATTTAGAAAGAAAAAAATATTTAATACATAATTTTATTTTATTTATAATTTTTAGATATTAAATAATTTAACTTATTTATGACACAGTGATGATGTAGTAATTACCTTATTAATGAAATATTAACATATTTGATGTTATAAATACCCAAATAAATGTAATTTTTGACTTTTTATGAATCCCAATAAATTTATAGGTTAATATGACATGTTATTATTGATTTAATTTACTTATTTCTTTCTAATCATGATGATATGATTTTCACAAAAATCAACTACCAAATTGTGTCAAAATTGACATAAAATAGTTTTTAAAACAAATATTTTATTATTAATTGTTATTTTTTTCCTAAAAATCTAAGGATCGGCAAAATTACTTATATAAGGTTATAAATATTAATAATGAACCACTTGAGGTTTTTTTGGCTTGTTATAGTAAGTTTATTAACCATATAGTGTAAAAAACAAAAAGATGCGATAAAAGTTAAATTATTTAACATAGAGTTAAATCTAAATGATAAGGTTAGAATAGTAACCTAAACTTGTCTAAAACCTATTGGTTGAGAGTATTTCTACCCATCCCCACCTTAGATTCTAAATAAATCAATTTTGAGCTATTATAAACCGAATATTACTTTATTACAAAATAATATTTTAAGTTTTTCCTAAGGTGCCCCTCTCCTCCCTTATAAAAGGGCACCTCTTCTCACTTCCCTTTACACAACTTTGAGCCTTCAAGCTCAGCCAAAACCTACCCATTTTCCTTCTCAACTTCCCTAGAAACATACTAGAGGTCCTGGTATTCTTAAAATACCACTTGTAGTTCCCTAAGTGGAGGTTTCAAAGAGGCGTGTCGAAGAAGAGGTAATATCCGTTACCGATTTTTTCAAATTTATTTCTTCGTATACATCCCCTTATTTAGTTTTTTAATTATGAAGTAATAAAATCAGTATAAATAATATACTTATATGTTATTATAAATATGAAACAACCCTATTTCACCTTCTATCCATCCAATGGAAAATGAAATCACCACGCGTGCGTACGTACGGAATACCGTCTCCACGACGTGGTGTAATCTGTTTTCCACCACCACCTTACTTGGATGTGTATAATGGCGTAAATAATAACTATATATGATTATTATAAATTGATATTGATTCTGAAATATTATACATACACTTCAATACATTTCCACGATCATGGGAACAATATCATCGCTCGTGCGTATGTACGGCCTACCATCTTTACGATGTAATGCGAATCATTATACATGATCTTCATTGAATAATGATTATATAAATGAATTGAATGAATAAATATGATATATATTACACTAATAAAATTCTTTAAATGTGTCATCTATAACCTAAAATGAATAATTAGAATTTATTCGACAAAAACTTCTTAAGAACATAAATCAATGAACACCCGAATAACAAGTAGCAATGAAATATTACTAATAAGAAGATAAGAATATAACCATATATAATATCATAAAAATGATATGATTATTAAATAATTCAATGAAATTATTTAAATCATTATACAGGTGGTTCAGATACGTATGAAGCAAATCATACTTAAGGTAAGGGAAAATCTCACAATCTCAATTTAATATAAGACTGTTTATAGTTCAAAATTTATTGGGGAATATTTATAATCCACATCCATGTTTCCTCAAAATTTAAAATTATTTCTATCCTCTTAAAAAATTTTAAATCCAATTTTACCCCTTGGTGACTTATTAGTAAAATATATGAAAGAAATCTTTTGTCGTTTTTAGTACAAGATACTTTTTGACTTTTCCGGCCAAATTACGAGAAGAATTGTTTTTAACATATATGGAATCAATAGATTTTTATGATTTCTTATAAAATTATTTACATGAAGCTTCCTTTAAAATTTTTAAAGTTTATTTTTAATCAACTTATTTTAGTTTAAAATTTTATGACATGTTAAGAAAGGAAAAAAAATTGAAGTAGAAAGGATATTTTCCTCAAGATAATATAGGGTTATGTTTCGATCCATATTTTTACATTGATATGATTATGTTATGATGGAATTAATTTTATATGGATTATGTTATGATGGCATGATATTTAAGAATCCCATTTTTATTACATCGGTTATGCTATGATTTATGATTTTATGGCACACATAAGAATGGATTCATTATGAGATGGGTGGGACCTATATTGTCATGACCCGTCCTCGGGGCCCGTGCCGTGACTACCCCAAGCCCGCCTTTCATAGGCCAGGGGCTGGCGACTAGCACCAAAGGCGAAAAACCCAATAACTGGGAAGGCATTGCCTTTATAAAAGTAAACAAAACACGACATAGTACAAGCGGAAGAAAAACACTAAGTACAAAAGAAAGTGTTGAAAAGTAAATTGGCCAGAATACAAACCCAAATGGAAGTACAACTACAACTGAACAAGTACAACAGAAAAAACAATAGCTGGAAGAATGGAAGCGGCTCCTGGGTCGTCCTCCTCGGATCCTACCTGAAGGGTAGGTACAGACAGTGCAGCTCCTGGATCGTCCACCACAGATCCTACCTGAAGGGTTGGTACAGATAGCGCAGCACCTCAACGCTCTCGCCCGTCGACCTCTTCCGTGGGTCATCTCATCGCTAAGTCCACCTCTGGATACTGACTCGTCGTGTAGTCCACCTCCGGGTACCATCCAATCCTCGAACACTCGGCCTCCGTCAGCACTGCCCGTCGTCTGCAACCAACACAACAAGGTGCGGGCATAGCCCGTGCAGGGGTAAGTATAACGATACTCAGTAGGGACCCCGAGACCCTCAAGGTATCACTAAAACCAACAAGGATAACCACAAAGAAGATCTCAACAGATAAACTCTACATAGGTATATGCCCATACATATACCTAAGTTATCAAATAACCCATCTCAATCATGAGGAAACACAAGGATCATGAAATCAACGGATAACCACTACCTAGGTATATGCCCATACCTAAGTTATCAAGTGACCCATCTCAATAATGAGGTAACACAAAGGTCAAAAGTCTCATCTCAAACCAGGATTTTTATTATCGAAACCGTAACTGCTGAAGAGCCTCGTCTCTGGAGTGTACAGTGGTCCTGTCATGACTCTGAGGTACTGCTCACTAACCTAAGACTGCTGAGGTACTTCTCCTGTCGAGTACCGCGGGTCAGCCACCCGAACACAGTAGTACTTCCCGCCGGGGTATGTCACCCAAACATAGTAGTGCACACCCCTAGTAGCCTGCTGAGGTACTCTCCGGACGAGTACCGCGGGTCTGCACTGTCACATAGGTATTGCTCCGTCCGCCATGGGTCTGCACCTCACAAAGTAGTGCTCCGTCCACTGGGTTAGTCGACTCACTCCAAGTCGAGTCGGTCAAGCCGTCACCAGGTCTCAGCCGGCTACACGGTCTCTGTACTCCGCATGCTCGTCTCTAGGAGGTTCCTCTCCACGAGCTACTGGTCGATACTCCAAGTATCTCAAAGTCCCACGAAGAAGTATCTCAAAAGACCGCCTCGTCATGGGGGTCTCAACGCAACAGATGGTGCGTCAATCGGACGCCCGGTCTGTGAGTTATTAGCCTTTTCATCCCAGGGGACCGGTTGGTTTCATGAGCAAACCAACCCAACCGTATCTCAACTGTACCCCAAACTCTCGTAGGGTATACTCAAAGGGACCGTTTCTCAACGAGATCACCAACTTCGTTGACGGTTCGTCAAACGGATGTCTGGTCTGAAAGATAATAGCTTTTCCGTTCCAAGGGCCCGATTGGATCTCGGGTACAATCCAACACAGCAACTATCCAACAGCAACCAAAACTCGGGCGAAGTATGCCAAAAGTTCCATCTCATCAAAAGGAATTCAACGAGACAGACGGTGTGTCAATCGGACGCCCAGTCTGTGAGTTATTAGCTTTTTCGTTCCAGGGGCCTGGTTGGTTTCCTGAGCGAACCAACCCGACCGCACTCTGACGGCATCCAAACCTTAAGCAGAGTAAGCCAAAAGATCCGTCTCACTTATAGAAATCCATCAAAGTCAACGGCACGTCAATCGGACGTCCGGAGCTCAAGATATAAGTGTTTCCACTCTGAGGGCCCGGTTGGTTTCGTATCCAAACCAACCCAGCTGAACCCAAAGTGTTCCAAAATTTTGAGTGTGATATACTGAAACGACCGTCTCGATCCAAGGATCGCATCACAACTGACGTTGCGTCGATCGAAGACTCATAGCACAAGTTATGGGCATCCGACCGGAAAAGGTTTGGTAATAAGGGGTTCGGGCCCGGTCCGACCCGGCCCGATACCCCCGGGGTAGACCCGAACCGGGTCCGGGTCCGGCCCGGCCTGGGCACAGCGCTCCCAGCGCGCTGGCCAGGTGCTCGGCCAATGGCCGAGCCGTTTGGAAAAGGGGGGGGGGGGGCGCCTGCCCCCCTGGTGTAACCGCGGCCCGCCCCCCATTAATGGGGGCCGTTTTGTAGGTCGGTCGGGGGTTTGAACCCCCGACTGCTCACCTGTCCGGCCGGCCCACCCTGGCCGGCCGGTTCCTGCCTCCACGGGACCGGCGACGGCTGGTCCCCTCCCTGCTCCAACACTGGCAGCTCAGAACCGGCCGCCGACCACTCTGCTCTGCCACGGCCCGAAACCGACCGCAGTTTTGGTTCGTCCGGCACGGCGTGATGGTGTCGCGCCCCTTCGTCGTGGCCCCACTCCGGCCGCGGTGTCTTCAGTTTTTCTCTGATGCGGCGCGACGGCGTCACGTCCTTGTTCTAATTCATGGTGCGGCGCGACGGCGCCACGCATTACACGTCGTACGATCCCGTGTGGTGCGACGGCACCACACCATTCGGTGCCAACCAAATTAGAAACAACATTCAAAATGGAGGAGGGTCGGCCGTGTTTGTGTGGTCCGGACCCCTCTCGTTAAATGATAGCAACTGGTCGTAAATTCACGAAGGACAACCAAGTAGAATTCACGAATGAAAATAATTAAATAAACCCCTACCTTGAGCGTAGCTAGAACGGGGGTTTGCCGCGGAAAACGACGTCGCGAGGCGAACCTCCGTATGTTGACGGAGAACGCCCGAGGAGGAAGTGGCATCTCCTTTTTGTTGACACGGGAAGAAGATCGAAAGAGGGTGCATCGTCAATCTTCGGAAACACACCGGCTGCGAAGAGGAGAAGAGACGACACGCCGATCTCTTCTTACGGTGACAGCATTCTTCGTCGAAGTCTTGGTGTTCTTCGTGATGAAGATGAAGAGCTCTCTCCTCAATTGTCCACACACAACATCCAACCAAAATAAAATAAGGCTCACCCTTATTTTATAAACTTAAGCCACAATTCAAAAATTCAAAACTTAAGTTAAATAATTGATTTCGGTGTTGGCATACTTAATGAGAGGAGAGGTAAAGTCACCCAATTAATGGGAAGTTTAAAAGTTATAAGAGTTACACAACATAAGTGGGGGGTTAAGAGGAGTTAGGGAGTTAAGGGATTTGAAAAGGTGGGGGCTCGTGTGGGCCCCACCTCACCTTTAATCCACTCAAGAAAAACTAACAAATAGTGGGTCCCAACCTAACTCCAACACTTAGGTTCTAACTCATGGAAGGGGAAATAAAATTCTTAACGAAAATTTTATTTCACTAACACTTAATCCACAAATTAAAACAACTCATAACGAGCAAATGCAACTCCAAGAAAGGCGTTCCTAAGCAATTATCGGTGCTACGGTTCCATCGGTGCCCTTAGAATTCGATTCCGAGCACCGGTTCAAATGTTAGAAATTCACGCTCGTTCGTTCGCTGAACGTACCCGATCTAAACTTTAGAAAATGATTCTGGGCACACTGGGCCTCGGAATCAGGTGCCGTCAGAAACTGCATTATTGTAAAATCCAAAAGAAAATTTTGAAAAAAATTCCCTTGAAATTTATGGGTCTTTACACTACTCCCACCTCAGGGCTTTGCATCATCGTAAAGCTTTAACACAAACTAGGGTTACAAAAGCGGTACAGAGCACACATCTGAGCCTTCCGCTCCCATGTGCTCACCCGGAGGTTCCCGTACTACCAGAGAAAGTGAACCCCGAGGAATCGATCGTCCTCGTAGGATCCACTCATGTCGATCCTCGATCCCCACTGGAACCTCCGTGAAAGACACCCCATTGCCATCGTCCATCTCTTCATGGTCGATGATATGCGAAGGGTCGAGCTCGTATCTCATCATTTGAGATACGTGGAAGTCGTCGTGCACCTGGTGCAACTGAGGTGGATGGGTCAAGCGGTAAACCACCCTGCCTACCCATCTGATGACCTAGAAAGGTCCGTTGAACCTCGAAGATAACTTGCCGCCTTGGCCACATCTCCGTAAACCTCGTCGAGGTGAGACCCGTATAAGGATGTGATCGTCATTCTCAAACTCAGAGGTCTCCAAATCCTTTTTAGAACAGAAACATAAAATGACTGCTACCACGAGGGTAAGGTTGACCGACTCAAGAATGATCGACCGCACCCTCCTATGCATGAGTTACCCTGTGCTGCCTAGGGTTTCCTTTTTCACCGACCAAGGAAAACCCATTCTGACGTCGTAGTTAAACCACAACCTTTTGCCTAATACCGTAAATTTGTGTATGAACTGTGATTGCCCTGTCCATACTCAAACCAACATCGTAAGGCCTCAACACTACCACCAAGAGATTCCAACCAAAACTCTCACCTTGAGGGTCTGACCACATCGTCGGCGTAAGTGTGATTATCGAGTCTCCTCCCAAGGTATCTCCAGACGTGAGGGTCAAGTCCACGGCTTACCGGAAACTCTAGGTCTGGGTCAAGATTTGTGAAAGAAAGGAATGATTCATATCAACGTCTGCTATTACTGCATCTAGTAGTGTACACAGACTGTCCCTTGAATCATTTTTAGAGCCATCGTGTCACTCTCCTTGACCGCATGCAGCCGCACTCTTCCTCCTCCCTCCAGCTCCCTGAGCCTGGTGGGGATAACTAAGGCGGGTGGTTGTAGCATGTTAAAATGTACACCACCTCATGTTGCTCTCCTAGCTCCTCCTCTATGTCTGCTGCTTCACAGACTCATCTCTCCTTTAAGCTTCCTCTTATGGAAATATTTAACATGCCTGAGTCTCCAAGACTGGTGCCAGTTTCATGTTTCTTACTGCACTGTGCAGTCTTCATCTGCTCCTGGATGATCTGTACCTTCTTTGCATATGATCTGAAGAGCTGCTAAAATTTCTCCTTTAGCGAAAAGAAAAACTCGGTCTCATCCCCTGGATGAACCACACCCATTGCCTAATACAGTCAATCCTGACATGAATGATGTATTCATGCCATGGATGATGTCGTAAGGCCTCGACGTAACTACCAAAAGATCCAACTGTCACTCTCGCCTCCAAGGGTCGAGCCACACTGTCGGCATTAGTGTGAGGTCACTGGGTCTCCTCCTGTAGAAATCTCAAATGTGTGGGTCAAGTCAACAGTTTTAACCGGGACCACTCAGTATCAACCAAACAAAAGGACAGGAAAGTAACCAAAGATAAGTGTCTTTTTATTATTGCAGCTCATAATACAAAGACACGAATACAACAGCAACATGGAACTAGAAGTACAAGAGACATAACCACTAGTTCCGCTCTTGTATACCTGCTCCCGGAGCTCTACTGCCTTGCCCACTGCTCGGCTGTTGCTCAAGCACCAGCCACGGCTTCTATCTTGGTGTCTCCTCCAACACCCGTTGATCAACTGTACGAGGAGTCGGATAGTCACGGGCCAGGTGACCCTTCATGCCGCATTCATAACACTTCCCGTTCCTCGTACGTCTGGCTCTAGTCCTCTTGGACCTCTGCATCATCTGTCTACTGCCCACCGATGACTCGGCTACTGATCAAAAACTCTGTGGAAAAGGAAGAAGCTCCTGTACACGCTCGGGGTGTAGAGCTACTGGCACAAACTCCTCCCTGAAGAAGGCCTCTAAGTCTTCCCATGTGAAGGTCATCCCGTCGCCAAACTGGAACAAGTGGCTCCACCACCTGCCTACTACTGCCTGAAGAAGGCTGGCAGCAAAGATCACCATGAAGTCTACATGCGTCCCCACTAGCCTGAAGACTCTCACCACTGCCCCCAACCAATCCTCAGCTGTTTGCGGGTCCGTCTCTCCCCGGAACCTGGGTGGCCTCTGGCACTGTAACTCATGCAGCGCGCTCAAGTGGCATGCATCGCCTACTGCTGGGCCTGGTGGCATCGGTGGCCCAACGTATGGTACTACCGCTGGGGCCTCCGCTGGTGCCTCAACTGAAAGAGGGCCCAGTACCGAAGCCTCGTCGCTCGACAGGCTGTCAGTACGCACATCCCTATGGGCTCTAGCTGGTCGTCTGAGAAAAGGCATCCTGAAATAAAGAACATGATACGGTCAAACGATTATACCTGGTGAGCTGACCTGGTTTGAGCTGAAATTTAAAAAAACATCTGGAAACACACACGTAATCAGTGTTTTCATGCACAAAGTCGGAAATCAGTTGTCACGGTCCTGGTGTATGGATACGTTGGCCGCCCACACCAACACTGGACTCCCTGAACTGAAGACCACACTCAGTACCCTTAACACTATTGCTTCATAGAATGAAAATATCAAAGTTATAAGTTATGCGGTAGAACCGACTCCTCTGATACCACTTTGTCACGACCCATCCTCGGGGCCTGTGCCATGACTACCCCAAGCCCGCCTTCCATAGGCCAGGGGCTGGCGACTAGCACCAAAGGCGTAAATCCCGATAACTGGGAAGGCATTTCCTTTATAAAAGTAAACAAAACACCAAAGAGTACAAGAAGATGCAAAACACTAAGTACAAAAGACAGTGTTGAAAAGTAAATGGGCCAGAATACAAACCGAAATAGAAGTACAACTACAACTGAACAAGTAAAACAGAAAAAAACAACAGCTAGAAGAACGGAAGCGGCTCCTGGGTCATCCTCCTTGGATCCTACCTGAAAGGTAGGTACATACAGTGCAGCTCCTGGATCATCCACCATAGATCCTACCTGAAGGGTAGGTACAGATAGCGCAGCTTCTCAACGCTCTCTCCCGTCGACCTCCTCTGTGTGTCATCTCATCGCGAACTCCACCTCCGGATACTGACTCATCGTGTATTCCACCTCCGGGTACCGTCCAATCCTCGAGCACTCGGCCTCCGTCAGCACTTCCCGTCGTCTGCAACCAACACAACGAGGTGCGGGCATAGCCCGTGCAGGGGTGAGTATGGCGATACTCAGTAGGGACCCCGAGACCCTCAAGGTCTCACTAAAACCAACAAGTATAACCACAATGAAGATCTCAACAGATAACCTCTACTTAGGTATATGCCCATACATATACCTAAGTTATCAAGTAACCTATCTCAATCATGAGGAAACACAAGGATCATGAAATCAACGGATAACCACTACCTAGGTATATTCCCATACCTAAGTTATCAAGTGACCCATCTCAATCATGAGGTAACACAAAGGTCAAAAGTCTCAGCTCAAACCAGGATTTTTATTATCGAAACCATAACTTCTGAAGTGCCCCGTCTCTAGAGTGTACAGTGGTCCTATCACGACTCTGAGGTACTGCTCACTAACCTAAGCCAGCTAAGGTACTCCTCCTGTTGAGTACCGCGGGTCAGCCGCCCAAACACAATAGTGCTTCCCACCGGGGTATGTCACCCAAACACAGTAGTGCACACCCCCTAGTAGCCTACTGAGGTACTCTCCGAACGAGTACCGCGGGTCTGCACTGTCACACAGGTAGTGCTCCGTCCTCCATGGGTCTGCACCTCACAAAGTAGTGCTCCGTCCACTGGGCTAGTCGACACACTCCAAGTCGAGTCGGTCAAGCAGTCGTCAGGTCTCAGCCGGCTACACGGTCTCCGTACTCCGCACACTCGTCTCTGGGAGGGTCCACTCCACGAGCTACTGGTCGATACTCCAAGTATCTCAAAGTCCCATGAAGATGTTTCTCAAATGACTGCCTCATCATGGGGGTCTCAACGCAACAGACGGTGCGTCAATCGGACGCCCGGTCTGTGAGTTATTAGCCTTTTCGCCCCAGGGGCCCGGTTGGTTTCGTGAGCGAACCAACCCGACCGTATCTCAACTGTACCCCAAACTCTCGTAGTTTATACTCATAGGTACCGTTTCTCAACGAGATCACCAACGCCGCTGACGGTTCGTCAAACGGACGTCTGGTCTGAAAGATAACAGCTTTTCCGTTCCAAGGGCCCGGATGGATCTCGGGTACAATCCAACATGGCCACTATCCATCAACAACCAAAACTCGGGCGAAGTATGCCAAAAGTTCCATCTCATCAAGAGGAATTCAACGAGACAGACAGCGCGTCAATCGGACGCCCGATCTATGAGTTATTAGCTTTTTCGTTCCAGGGGCCCGGTTGGTTTCGTGAGCGAACCAACCCGACCGCACTCCGATGGAATCCAAACCTCGAGCGGAGTAAGCCAAAAGATCTGTCTCACTTAGTGGAATCCATCAAATTCGACGACATGTCAATCGGACGTCTGGAGCTCAAGATATAAGTGTTTCGGCTCTGAGGGCCCGGTTGGTTTCGTATCCCAACCAACCTAGCCGAACCCAAAGTTTTCCAAAACTTTGAGTGCGATATACCAAAACGACCATATCGATCCAAGGATCGCATCGCAACTGACGGTGCGTCGATCGGAGACCCGTATCACATGTTATGGGCGTGTGACCGGAAAAGGTTTGGTAATAAGGGGTTCGGGCCCGGTCCGACCCGGCCCGATACCCCCGGGGTCGACCCGAACCGGGTCCGGGTCCGGCCCGCTAGGGCGCGGCCCGGCCCGGCCTGGGCACAGCGTGCCTAGCGCACTGGCCAGGCGCTCGGCCAATGGCCGAGCCGTTTGGCAAAGGGGGGGGGGGCGCGTGCCCCCCCAGGTGTAACCACCCCCCCCCCCCCCGCCCATTAATGAGGGCCGTTTTGTAGGCCGGACAAGGGTTTGAACCCCCGGCTGCTCACCTGTCCGGCCGCCCCACCCTGGCTGGCCGGTTCCTGCCTCCACGGGACCGGCGACGGCCGGTCCCCTCCCTTCTCCAACACCGGCGGCCCGAAACCGGCCGCCGGTCACTCTGCTCCGCCGCGGCACGGAACCGGCCGTGGTTTTGGATCGTCCGGCACAGCGTGATGGTGCCGCGCCCCTTCGCCGCGGCCCTGCTCTGGTCGTGGTGTCTTCGGTTTTTCTTTGACGCAGCGCGACGGCGTCGCGTCCTTGTTCTACTTCACGGCGCGGCACGACGGCGCTGCACATTACATGTCGTACGATCCCGTGTGGTGCGACGACACCATGCCATTCCATCCCAACCAAATTAGAAACAAAATTCAAAGTGGAGGAGGGTCAGCCGTGTTTGTGCGGTCCGGCCCCCTCTTGTTAAATGATAGCAACTGGTCGTAAATTCACGAAGGACAACAAAGAAGAATTCACGAATGAAAATAATTAAATAAACCCCTACCTTGAGCGTAGCTAGAACGGGGGTTCGCCGCGGAAAACGACGTCTCGGGGCGAAGCTCCGTAAGTTGACGGAGAACGCCCGAGGAGGAAGTGGCGTCTCCTTTTTGTTGAAACAGGAAGATGATCGAAAGAGGGTGCATCATCAATCTTCGGAAACACACCGGCTGCAAAGAGGAGAAGAGACGACACGTTGATCTCTTCTTACGATGACGGCGTTCTTCGTCGAAGTCTTGGTGTTCTTCGTGATGAATATGAAGAGCTCTCTCCTCAATTGTCCACACACAACATCCAACCAAAATAAAATAAGGCTCACCCTTATTTTATTAACTTAAGCCACAATTTAAAAATTCAAAACTTAAATTAATTAATTGATTTGGGTGTTGGCATACTTAATGAGAGGAGAGGTAAAGTCACCCAATTAATGGGAAGACTAAAAGTTATAAGAGTTACACAACTTAAGTGGGGGGTTAAGAGGAGTTAAGGGGGTTAAGGGGGTTGAAAAGGTGGGGGCTCATGTGGGCCCCACCTCACCTTTAATCCAATCAAGAAAAACTAACAAAAATTGGGTCCCTCCCTAACTCCTACACTTAGGTTCTAACTCAGGGAAGGGGAAATAAAATTCTTAACGAAAGTTTTATTTCACTAACACTTAATCCAAAAATTAAAACAACTCATAACGTGCAAATGCAACTCCAAGAAAGGCGTTCCTAAGCAATTACCGGCGCTACGGTTCCATTGGTGCCCTCAGAATTCGATTCCGAGCACAGGTTCAAAAGTTAGAAATTCACGCTCGTTCGTTCACTGAACGTACCCGAGCTAAACTTCATAAAATGATTCCGGGCACACCGGGCCTCGGAATCTGGCGCCGTTAGAAACTGCATTCTTGTAAAATCCCAAAGAAAATTTAGAAAAACTTTCCCTTGAAATTTCCGGGTCTTTACATATATCTCCATCCAATGCATTGGATAAAGATTTATATCTCATGAGATATACATGGCTGGAACGACAAGTTAATCTAGTTCAATGATAAATGACTGCAATGAGGAGTGAACTCGGTTCAGTAATGGACTTTTTCATATATTATAGTCTTGGAAATGAGCCTTGACTAATATAAAATTATTTTATATTATTATGTGTGTATGCCACAAAGGTTCATGTTTTAGGTTATGATTATTGGTATTATATTTCACTACTATGATATAGCCCATGTTATGATATTATGATCTCTTTTTCAGGTTAATATTTTCAAAATGTCATGTTCTTTTGAATATGATATGATTGATATTTCTTTTGTTTACCCTTACTGAGCATTAGAGCTCACCCTTTTGTATGTTTTCTTTTCCTCGGGTCATGAAGAAGGGTATTAATTAGGATACTCCAAAATGATATCTAGATATGATGAAATACAAGGGAGACAATGTATATGATTTATTAACTCATTTTTTATGTTTCCGAGTTTCTAAAGACATTATACCTATAAGGTTCTATCATGGTTTTTTTATATGTTGTAACAAGTATGCTTCATTTCTGATGTAATAACCATGTATGTAAATTATGGGTCGTTATAGTTGGTATCAGAGTGCGGGTATAGTCAACATTTGGAAACTAGGATTTGAAAGCCTTAGTAAGAACCCTAAGGGTATGTCTAAGCATAGAACACAATCTTAGTGTTTTAGAAATGGCCATGAGTAACCTATGATAAGACCTAAAGTGTTAAATTTTATTACTGATTATGTTGTTTTCCTATTATAATTAGTGTTTCTCACACTATTCTTCTTGGTTTCAGTCAATGGCTAGAACCTGAAGTAACTATATCAATGCAGAATGCGATGGGAAATTCAATGATTGTCCCCCTGAGGAATCAAAAATTATGGGAGCTGGAATGAAAAATCTTGTGGCCATTCTCACACAACTTTTTGAAGCTATGAATCTTGAAGGACTTCCAAAATAGCAATGAAAGGTACAAAATTATGTTGAATCATTCATGAGGTAGCTTCCATCCTCATTTAGTGGGTCTACTGATCAATTAGTGGCAGAACAGTAGATCGGTACCACTAAAAAGATGTTTTCAGTTCTACAATGATCTGAACATGATAAAGTCATATTATGAGTATATCATTTGGAAGGTGAAGCGGATCAATGATGGAATCTTATTAAGAATACGAGGCAAATGGATGAAATTTTTCCATGGAATGGGAAGAGTTCATGTACTTATTTTTTTAATAAGTACTTCCCTCGTATTCTTTGAAAAAAGATGGAGAATGAGTTTCTTGAACTGAAGCAAAAGGATGGTGAATCTGTTGGTACCTATGAATCACATTTTACAATACTTGCAAGGTACGCTTCTGGGATTATTATCCAACCTGTGAGTAAGATCGATCAATTATTTAGTGGCCTAAAACCATGTCTCCGAAGGGTGTTAGACATAAGGTACTTCAATAGCTACAAGGAAATAGTTCAATGTGCTCTCAGGGTTGAAATGGAGATTGGAGTAACCCATCAATCATAGGGGTTTGATAAGAAGAGGAAAATGGAATTCAAAGGATAATCTAAAGACCACACTGAAAAGAAGATGAGTTTTCCCTTATGCTCAAAGTGTGGAAAGAAACAAGGAGGGAAGTTTATTAAAGGGACAAGTAAATGTTTTAAGTGTGGAAAAGAAAGTAATTGGGCAGTTGAATATCAAAATAATGGGAAGAAAATATCTAATGATGCGAACAAAGAAAGGGATACACAGAATGCACCCCCTACACTTCAATGTTTCAAGTGCAAGGAAATGGGGCATTATGCTAATCAATTCCCTAATCCAAGGGTTTTTGATGATGATCGATGTCAACAAACTCTTAAGGCCAAAATCAGAGGAATGTCACATGCAATTTCTATCATCGATGTGTAGTATGATAACGAAGTGGTGAAATGTACACATACCATCCACTCTAAAGTAGAAAATATTTTATTTGATTCTGGATCCACCCACTCCTTAATTTCTGAAGAATTTTCTAAGGGTATCGCTCTATTACCTTAGCAGTTAGTTATTGAGTTAGCTGTGACAACCCCTAATGGCACAAAAGTCGCATCAAAAGTTTACAATTCTTCTCCGATTAAAGTTTGTGGGAAGTGCTTCCTTCAAATCTTGTGATCCTTCCTATAGTTGAATTTTATGTGATTCTTGGCATGAATTTTCTTTCCTTATATGGAGCTCATATCAATTTCCAAATAAGTGAAGTCAAATTTCATATTCCATATCAATATTTTACCGTCTATCGATGCAAGGATGAACATAACCTTCCAGTGGATATTTCATCCATCTTATGGGTCTTGATTCCAATAAATGAAGGTTATTTATTTCAATTGGTTGGAGAGAAACTCATGAGTAAGAATACACCCATTGTACAGGAGTTTGATGATGTCTTTCTGGAGGAATTTCTTGGTCTCCCACCAAATCGTGAAGTTGTGTTTTCAATAAAACTCATACCAGGTGCTTTACCTATTTCAAATACACTTTACAGAATCAACCGAATTGAGTTGCTTGAATTGAAGAAGAAACTCCAAGAGAATCTGTATAAGGGATTCATATTCCCTAGTAGATCACCTTGGGGAGCACCTGTTATATTTGTTAAGAAGAAAGATGGATCAATGAGACTCTGCATTTATTATCAAGAACATAACAAGATCACTATCAAGAAAAAATATCCTCTACAATTCATTGATTACTTATTTGACCAACTATGCGTAGATCAATACTTTTCACAGATTGATCTTCGTTCAGGGTATCATCAATTAAGGGTCAAAAGGGAGGATATACCAAAGACGGATTTCCATACAAGGTATAGAAACTATGAATTTATAGTGATGCCATTTGGTCTTACTAATTCCCCTGCTACCTTCATGGATAAAATGAATAGAGTCTTTAGAGACTATCTTGATCAGTCTGTTTTAGTCTTTATAGATGATATTCTTGTCTATTCAAAGAGCAAGGAAGAACATGAAGATCGCTTGAGAATCGTGTTGAAGACCCTGAGAAAGGATAATCTTTATGCCAAATTTACCAAGTGTGAATTTTGTCTTAAAAAATTTGCATTTTTAGGTCACATAATCTCAAAAGATGGGATATATGTGGATCCAAAAAAAACGTAGGTTATTGAATGATGGTCGAGACCAACAATAGTAACTGAGATCCGAAGTTTTCTTGGTTTAGCTAAGTACTATCGATGTTTTGTGAAAGATTTTTCATGATTATCTAACCCACTCACTATATTGACTCGGAAAGGAGTTAAGTTTGTTTGGACAAAGGAATGTGAAGATAATTTCAGGGAGTTAAAAAGAAGATTATCCAGTGCACATGTGCTCACACTGCCTTGTAGTGGAGAAAGGTTTGTGATCTACAGTGATGCATCCAAGAAGGGGTTGGGGTGTGTTCTCATGAAAAATGATGTGGTGATATCTTATGCGTCATGACAGTTGAAAATCCATGAGCAAAATTACCCAACTCATGATATGGAGTTAGCTGCAGTAATCTTTCATTAACGATTTGGAGGAATTATCTTTATGGTGAATGGTGTGATATTTATACTGATCATAAATGTTTCAAGTATATTTTCACACTAAAGGAGTTGAATATGCACCAAAGAAGATGGTTGGAGTTGATTAAGGACCATGACTGATCAATTCATTATCACCCTGGGAAAGCAAATAAGGTGGAAGATGCATTAAGTCAACTAGACCATGCTAGCTTATCCATGATGAGGATCACAAAAGATCCAATATTTATGGATTTACAACGAATTGATCTTGGAATTATAATGGAAGGGGAAAAATCTTATCTTTCTCAAATGAATGTTAAACCATCTATACATGTGATGATTAAAAAGGAACAGAAATAATATGTATATTTAAAAAAGAATGTGAGAAATGTTCCTGAATTAAACCTTGATTGTGATGGGATAATAAGGTTCAGGAATCGGGTTTGTGTTCCTCCCATCCTAGAATTAAAGAACGAGTTACTAGATGAGGCTCATAGTTCTTCATTCTCTATTCATCCTGGAAGCATGAAGATGTATAGGGACCTAAAAGAGTACTTCTTGTGTGATGGCATGAAAAGATATGTTACTGAATATGTCTCTCGATACTTGGTTTGTCAGCATGTTAATGTTGAGAGACAAACGTCTAAGGGGATGTTACAGCCATTACCCATACCCGAATGGAAATGGGAAAACATCGCTACGGACTTCATCCATGGACTTCCTAAAACATCCAAAGGCAATAATGCTATCTGGGTCATAGTTGACCTTCCTAAGAAGTCGCCACACTTCATTTCTATTAGAGAGGATTTCTCCCGTGATCTTCTTGCCAGAATATATGTAAAGGAAGTGATAAGATTTCATGGAGTACCACTTTGCATTATAAATGATCGGGATCCTAGGTTTACATTGAAGTTTTGGTGAAGTCTTAAACATAATCTAGATACAGAGTTGAGTTTCAGCACTGCTTATCATCCTCAGACAGATGGTCAGTCTGAGAGGAAAATTCTAACTCTAGAAGACATGTTGAGAGCTTTCTCTACGGATTTCAAAGGTATATGGGATCAACACCTACCTTTGGTGGAATTTTCTTATAATAATATATTTCAATCCAGTATTCAGATGGCTCATTTTGATGTTCTCTATGGAAAGAAATGCAGGACTCTAACTTTTTTGGATGGAGTCGGGGAAAGAAAGCTATTAGGACCTGATCTTGTTGATGAGATGGCAGAAAAGGTCAGATCTATTCAACAACACATAAGAGCAGCTCAAAGTCGACAAAAAAATTATGCCAAAAACTGAAGAAAATGCCTAGAGTTTCAAGTTGGTGATAATGTATTCTTACAAATATCTCAATGGAAGAGAGTAATGAGATTTGGAAAGAAGGGGAAGCTGAGCCCAAGGTATATTGGTCTTTTTAAAATATTGGATCATGTTGGGAAGGTAGCTTACCGATTGGCGCTTCAACCGAATCTCTATCAAGTTCCTCATGTGTTCCATGTATCTCTCCTGAAAAAGTACATACCTGATCCATCACATGTACTAAGCTCAGAAGTTGTACTACTGGAGTAAGATCTTTCTTATGAAGAACAACCGATAGAGATTCTGGATCGTAGCGGAAAAGTCCTACGGAACAAGACCACTCTCTGGGTGAATGGTTTATGGAGGAACCAACAATTGGAATAAGCTACATGGGAACTTGAGGATATGATGAGGGAGAGGTTTCCTCATCTGTTTGTTACAAAGTGACGAATTTTGAGGGTGAAATTTCTTTTAAGAGGGGTAGAATGTAACACCCGAGATTTTGTGAGAAATATTTTGTTTTTATGTATTATGTTATATGCAACACCAAATGAATATTTTCACTACACATAACACTATATTGGCTTTCATTGCATGCAAGAGCAACCTTCCTCGATAGTTGTGTTCTATGCAATACCAAGCTTCACTAAACAGTGATATGTTATTAAAATATTATATAAACTAGCCTTTATGAATAGAAATACCCACTTTTTGAAATTTTAGAAATTATATCTTTCAAAATGGACTTCATTTTTTCATTCGGAATATCGAAACTAGCATAGGGTGAATTTTTGGTATTTTTCTGAAAACATTAAATTTTTGATGAATAGTGAAAATACTGGGTTACTATTTAAAAACTGTCTTTTTATTTAAAAAAATATTTTTTTATTTAAATTTATTTTATGTCAAAATAGATACATAATACCTATATAAGTTCAATGTAATTCATTGTAGTAATTTTATAATAATTTCATATATATAAAAATTTTATTGAACTTTTCACCGTCTTTACCCACCTCCTAGGAGCATTTGTAATTGTACATAAAACTTAATTTTACCGCTTCTATGAGTTTAATTTCGAAAATCTAAGAGAGATGGTTAAAATCAAGGCATAAAATGTGGTTCAATAAGATAAAATTAATTTTTGGTGAACTGTAACTTTTTACTTTTATTTACCACGGTTAAAAGTAAATAGTGTAACTAAGGGTAATAATGATACTATTATTACCATAACACATATACTAATTATATTGGTTCATTTAAATTAGACCAAAAACAACCTTTGGGATAAAATATTACCCTTTAGGTCCACTTGGATTATATTAGGAAATTTATTATTATTTTATTTAAACAAGAGTTAAAAGAGTTAAAATCAAAGTTTAATAACTAAATCATTTTTAATATAAGGATATACATAAGATAAATTCGACTATAAATATTAATTAGAAAGATAAAAATATTTAATACATAATGGTATTTTATTTATAATTTTTAGACATTAAATAAATTAATCTATTTATGACACAATGATAATGCAGTAATTACCTTATTAATGAAATATTAACATAATTACTGTTATAAATACCCAAATATATGTAATTTTAGACTTTTTATGAATCCCACTCAATTTATAGGTTAATATGACATATTATTATTGATTTAATTAACTTTTATAGAACTAATCTTGCTGATATGATTTTCACAAAAATCAAGTACCAAATAGTGTCAAAATTGACATAAAATAGTTTTTTTTTAAAAATATTATATTAGTAATTGTTATTTTATTCCTAAAAATAAATGGATTTGAAAAATGTATTAGATAAGGTTATATATATTAATAACTAACCACTTGGGTTTCGTTTTGCTTTTTCTAGTATGTTTATTAACTATATAGTGTAAGAAAACAAAAATACACGGTAAAAGTTAAATTATTTAACTTAGAGTTAAATCTAAATGATGAGGTAAAAATACTAACCTAAACTAGTCTAAAACTTATTTTTTGGGATTATTTCGACCCATACCCACCTTAGCTTCGATATAAATCAATTTTGAGCTATTATAAACTGAATATGACTTTATTATAAAATAATATTTTCTGTTTTTCCTAAGGTTCCCCTCTCCTCCCTTATAAAAGGGAACCTCCTCCCTCTTCTATTTACACAACTTTGAGCCTTCAATATCGACCAAAACCTGCCCATCTCCCTAATCCACTTCCCTAGAAACATACTAGAGGTCCTGGTCTCCTTCAAAGACCAATTCTAGTGCCCTAATAATAAGTTTCAGAGAGGCGTGTCGAAGAGGAGGTAATATCTGTTACCGATTATTTCAAATTTATTTATTCGTCTACCTCCTCTTCTTTAGTTTTTTAATTATTAAGTAATAAAATAAGTATCACTAATATACTGACATGTTATTATCAATATGAAACAACCATTCTTCACCTTCTATCCATCCTACGGAAAATGAAATCACCGCACGTGCGTACGTACGGAATATCGTCTCCACGCTGTGGTGTAATCTTTTTTCCACCACCACCATACTTGGATGGGTATAATGATGTAAAGAATAAATATATATATTATTTTTATAAACTGATATTGATTCTGAAATAGTATACATACACTTCAATAGAATTCCACGATCATGGGAACGATATCATCGATCGTGCGTACGTATGGACTACCGTCTCCATGATGTGATGCGACTCATTCTACATGATCTTCATTTAATAATGATTATATAAATGAATTGAATGAATAAATATGATATATATTACACTAATACCATTCTAGAAATTAGGTATCAATAACCTTAAAAAGAATAATAAGAATTTATTTGAAAAAACATGCATTATATCATAAAGCAATGAACACTCGAATAACAAGTAGAAACGAAATATTACTAACAAGAAGCTAAGAATAAGGCCATATACGGTATCATAACAATGATATGATTATGTAATAATCCAATGAAATTATTTAAATCATTATACAGGAGGTTTGGAAACGTACGAAGCAAATCGGACATAAGTTAAGGGAAAATCTCACAATCTCATTTTTATCCGAGATTGTTTATACTTCAGAATTTACTGGGGAATATTTGTTATCCACATCCATGTTTCCTAAATATTTAATATTATTTCTATCCTCCTACAATTGTTTAAATCCAGTTTTACCCCTTGGTGAGTTTTTATGTCACGAACCGAATCGGGTCGCCATCCGAACCGACGCCTGACCTGGCCCGCGGCAAGGCCCGAAGGGCGTTCCCAATCCCCACTGGCTGGCACAAGTGCTCAGGTATCAAAATAATCATTGGGAACAGTTTACCCGAGTGAACAAATATAAAGCAGCCAACCAAAGTAAACCAAACAAAAGTAAAGGTTCCAGTCAAATGTGCACCTAACCAAACAGGTTTTTGGTTCAAAAGCATTCAAAACCCAAATAAAACTAAAACAAGATTACCAAAAACCAACCTAAGAACTGTCGCCCGGTGTGAGGACACCGCCCCTAAGTCACCACCAAAACGCCACGTAGATAGGCCTGCTAAAAACATGAACCACTACTCCCAAAAGCTGGACCCTTACCTGTATCAGAAGTATAAAAATATACTCACACCCAAGGGTGTAAGTAGGGTGTGAGAAAACGCCCAGCAGGATATCACCAAGAAAATATTCCACGCACAACTATCAAAAGACAAACCATTTGCAATGCTAAATAAAGAGAGAAAGAAGTAAAAAAGAAATGGTTTTCATAAAACGTTTTAAAGGAAAGATAGTTCAATATAAACACATTAGAGTAATAATTCAAGTGACATATCACATATCGTTGTGCACGCAAAGTAACCGGTATCATCAAAGGATGGGAAAGGCCCAAAAGGGGTACTAGAGCATGTGGGACCCTAGAACGCCGTGTCTCGGTGAAACGTGGCTTAGGCAGCCATGAACCTCAGATAACGTGGCTTAGAAGGCCACGGCCCTCAGAATACGTGGCTTAGAAGGCCACGACCCTCATATATCATATGTTTAGTTAGTGTTGCAATCGTCAAACCTGCCAGTGAAACCGGGTTGGGTCATCTCCTGAACACTAGCTCACTAATTCTAGTCTCCCCACCTAATACCCCGGTTTCCCTCCTTGTGCTCACCCAAAGATCAAAGTTCACAAAACATGTCCCATTAGCACTTAGAGCCAAACAGGTCACCTGCACACTGATATCCTCTTTTAAAACCACACACACACCAAAACTTGTCTTTTTAAAAACATAAACCACACTGCTTACGCTTTAAATTAAACTAGACGCATAACATAACGAAATCACTTTGTTAATTAAGAAAACCACTAAGAAAAATTATTGGATAGTCTTCAAACATGTCGCAAAATTTTTTTTAAAAGGTTAAAAAGTCACTCAAAACCACTTTATATAATAAAACATATTCTGACATGCCAAAACACAAACTGCATCATCCGCACTTTCTAACCCACACACTTCACAGTTTACAAATAATAATAAATAGCCAAAGTAAGTTTTCACAATAAAAATGGACTTGCATCACATAAATATACTACTGGAAAATTAGATTCACATTTTAAAAGTAATCCGAACTAATTTTTCAGCATGAAAACTAATTGGCAGGGTGCTAAAAAATTAAACCAACACGCAAAAGATCGCCAGATGATAATTGAGTGTGGAATCACCTACCTCAAACAAGTGCATGAAACGATATGGCACAGAACTCTCGTTGCACCACGGTCGCACCGTATCGAGTCGTCAAACAGGTCCTAAAACAGTAGATCGATCAACAGGTTCAATGAAAATGTTAACATAATAATAATAATAATAATAATAACAATAACATAATAATAATAGTAATAATAATAACATAATACAATAATAATGATAATCACATATTAGTAAAATAATAATAATGATAATAATAATAAAAATAATAGCATAACCATAATATAATAATAATGGCAATATTATAATAATAATAATAACGTAATAATAATGTAATAATAGTAACAATAGTAAAAATATAATAACAATATGATTATTATTGACATAATAATAATAACTGAATAATAATTATAGTAATAATATAATAATTAACATATTAATAATAATAACAAAAGAAAACCTTAATATCTTATAAGTTAAAATAATAAAATAAAATAAACAAAATAAAAAAAGAGAGAACAACCGGCGGTTGCTGGAGGAGGGTGGTCGAACAGGGGGCGCAGGAGCTGGGTGCAAGACAGTCCGGGGTGGGGCCGAGCTGGTCCGTTTGGAGGAAAGTTGTGGCGCAGTGCGGTGTGGCTGGTCCGCTGCGGGTGCCACAGGGGCGTGGTGAGTGGTTCGGGGCAGAGGACAGGGACGGGCAGAGGAGAGGTGCAAGAGCGGTGCAGGTGCGGAAGGATGAGGGAGGGGAAACCAGGAAGAGGGAAGGTCAGCGGTGCAGGAGACTGGTATGATGCAGGTCCGGCGTGGAAGCAGCGGGGGCGCAGCAGGGAGAGGTCCGAGGCAGAGAGGTGGTCCGAAGGTAGGTGCAGGTGCAGGGTGAGTAGGAGGTTCGGCGTGAGGGTGAGGCCGAGCGGAAGAACGGCGGAGAACGGGGCGGGGGTGCAGGTCGGGCGGTAGTACGGTAGGGGGAGAAGACGGAGAGAAGGAGAAGAAGAAGGAGGAGGAGAGGAGGAGTGGGGTGTGCCGCGGGAGAAGGAGAGGAATGAGGGAGATAAGAAGAAGAGAAGGAGGGGGAGACGTGGGGGAGAAGGATGAAAAAGAAAAGAAAAAGAAAAGAAACAAAAAAAATAGGAGAATGGGGGGTGGCGGCGGCTAGGGTTAGGTATGGGGGGAGAGTTAAACAAATTAAAATAAATTAATAATATTAATATCACAATAATATTATAAATAATAATATTAATAGTAATAATAATAATCATAATTTTAATAATAATAATTTCATAATAATAATAATTATAATAATAATAATAATATATTAGATATAATAATAACAATATCATAATAATTATAAAGATAATAATAAAAATAAAAATAATATAATAATAACAATAATATAATAATCATAATACAATAATAACCAATAAAACCATAATAAAAATTTATCCGGTTATTTAACGTTCGAGCATCGGCACCACGTGCCGAGCGACGTGAAGCCAACGCGCACTTATTAGTGCACTTAAAATAAATTTTACCCGGCCTGCTCCTGCCTTGCTCGCGCGCCAAGTGATGTAAGGCCAACACGCATTTATCAGCGCCACTTCGGAAACCCCTTGTCGATTCCGCCCACACTTCAACCAAGAAATTAGATAAACCAGAAATTTAAACTCATGAAATAAAAATTTAAAAATTAAAGTCATACCTCTAAATGACGTCCGGGCGTGACAATTCTCCCCACCATGAAAACTTTTCGTCCTTGGAAAGTCAGCTCAAAGCCTGATCAGAGAATAGAAATGGGTACTCCTGCTCAACCCATGACTTCTGCTCCCAAGTTTCATGCTCATCATTCTCGTGCTGCCAGAGAATACGAACCAGAGGAATTGACTTTCCACGCAACACCTGTTCTTGGGAATCCACTATATGCACTGGTCGCTCAACCACATACAGGTCGGACTCTATCTTTAGCTCCTCCCAATCCAGCACATGTGACGGGTTGGGGTTGTACTTCTTTAGTTAGAAGACATGAAATACTTTGTGAATCGACGTCAACTGTGAGGGAAAAGCTAACCTGTATGCCACCTTGCCAATCCGTTCAAGAATCTCGAAAGGTCCGACATATCTCGGTGTCAGCTTCCCCTGCTTCCCCAAACGACATTGACCCAAGCGAGGGGACACTTTCAAGAACACTATGTCCCCCACAGAAAACTCGAGGTCCCGCCTCCTCTGATCTGAATAAGACTTGTGGCGACTCTGAGCTGTCAACAATCGCTTCCTAACCAGTTTTATCTTCTCAGACGTCTCCTGAACAAGGCTCAGTCCCAAGAGCGAGGCCTCCCCTATAAGGCCCCGACCCTAGTTACCTAGAGTCGGTGCATTATTACATAACATTGGCATGATCACAAGAAAGATCAAGTTTCAAAAGACCGATTAGTTTAGTAGCCTTGGAATAACTACATACATCCATAAAATTTTACATTACATCATAAAAAAACATCTAGTCTTCATATCCCCTCATACTATCCCTGCTGGTCATTGATAAATTACTTCTTCATAATAATGGGAAAAATAAAACAATGAAAGAGGTGAGCTCAGATTCTCCGTAAGGATAACATTATAGCAGAAACTTTCATAGATAAGAATAAACACTTAAGGCAGTTTATAACTAAAACAAAACCCTTTTAAACTTGAACTTCATCATAAAATGGAAAAGATAAAATAAAATAATGCCATTTACTTACTCACATGGATATTCTACTAGTCAAACAATCCCATGCAATATCAATAACCACTTTCATAATGATGGAATGCATAATTCCAGACTATCATAACCACATAGCCAAGGCCTCGTGCCAAGACTACAAATAAGATTTTTCCAAGGCCTTGTGCCAAGACACTAGTTTGTCTCATGAGACCAACCGATGCATCGAGGAGCTATAGTGGGCTCCACCCATCACTTATTAATTCCAATGCATTCCTCATATGAACATGTTTAAACATAACATAAACATTCGTATTAAAACTAGAATACGAAATGTCAATACTTTAACCACAAAACATGAATAGTATAAAAATAGCACATCCACAGTCAAACATAACTCATTCGATACAATATGGAAGATTTTATTGTATCACATTAACCTCAATCAATAATAATTAAGGATGTTGACATAGATGAAAATAATCATCAAAACTATTTGAGAGAAATATCTCCCTTTTTCTTGAAATTATTTAAAAGTCACACTATTTGTCAAGAAGCCATTTAAAAATAGATTTTTGAATCAATGTGTCCCATACCACTTTGAAACTTTTTAAAAGCAGTTTTAATTTCTAAACATCAATGTCCATATAAATAAATCCTTAAAACCATTTTTAAAACATGGACATTAATGAGAATGATTTAGATGAATAAGTCTTTAAAACATTTAAAAATGGTATTTTAGTTAGAGTTTCTAACAAAAAGAGAGACACTTGAATACAAATAATTGAGGTAATCAAAACATTTTAATATCATGAGAATAAAGGGATTCATGATATACTATGTCAAAGTACATTATATACACCACATAAAAGTGATTTGGTGTATATCAACAAAGAAGTCTCAATGGAATGTAAGTTGAGATGAAATCTCGCATAAAGGTCTTATCCTTAGGTTAAGGATAAATCAACGACATAATTATGTGTGACAAATATAAATACACTAAATATGATTAGATATTCAGTGTAAAACAATCAAAGTATATTCACACATATTCTTGTAAAAACAACACCAACGAATTGGATGTTTAACTCAACAAACGGTGAATGAGTTAAAATTACTCTTATCAAATTCATATCAATGACTTGAGAATTATCAATGGTGTGATTATGTGTATCAAAGGTATATCCACAGGAAGGGGAGTGGAAATTATGACATAATCAAATGAATAGTTATTCCACACATAATCTTGGGGTAATATAATCAATGAAATATGCGTAAAGCCAAATGAGTGGAAATTGAAATCTCAAATTCCCTTATTGATTAGGTAACTTACGAAACATGCACCCATGAAAGAAGGATCATACAATGATGATGTAAATACCCATAAATTAAAGTATATTACACAATGAATACAATCATGGGCAGTACACATACACCACATGCAACAAATATGTGGTGAACAATGGAATTCTCACGGAATTAAAAGTGAGATAAGAAACCCCTTAATTTTACTTTTTCCTTGGTCGAAGGTAGGTTTACCTCCTGTATAATGGTGAAATAATTGTTATTGAATTATACAAGAATCATTTACTTTAATATACTATCATATATGTTCTTTTAACATTTATTTGTTAATAATATCTTAGAATTATCGTCATTTCGGGTGTTAACGGGTTTATTTTACTTTATATTATTTGTTATGTGAGCCATATTTTTTATTAATATGATGTAAATTATTCATATCCAGAAGGATATCAAGTCCTTATATACTATTTTTAAATCATAAAATTATAATTATACTTGAATGGATATGATGGAGAATGAATCTCATCGCGTTTGTGGAGACGGTAGTCCGTACGTACGCATGAGAGACAATATCATTCTTTTGATATTAAAATAATATATAATTGGATGGTATATCATGTATAGAGAATCATTATCATGTTATATTTATTATTTACATGAGTTACAAATCATTATTATACCCATCCAAATAATAATATATTTAATAACAATTACACCACGACGTGGAGACGGTAAGCCGTACGTACGCACGTATGGTGACATGTTATTCAAAGGATGGATAGAATACTGAATATGGTTGTACCATATTTATAATAACATCACAGTATATATATGAGACTAGAGATATTATTTTACATTGGTAACAACAAATGAAGAAGAAGTGGAAGAAGAAAGGAACTTGGGAAAGGGGTGGTGAAAACATTACCTCTTCTTCGGGTTCTTCCTTTTGATTTGATCAAAAGGGCTCCATAGGTTGTATTTTTGATCAAACTAAGGCCTATAGGTTTTATTGAGGGAAGTTGAGAGAGTATTTGGTCAGGTTTTGGCTGAATAAAAAGGCTTTTAAGGTGTGAATAAATGAGAAGGAGGAGTGCCCTTTAATAAGAGGGGTGAGGGGCACCTTTGGAAAAGCTAGAAATATTAATTTATAATAAATTCATATTCGGTTTCTAATGGCTCCAAAGTTTATTATTTAAATTTTAAGGTGGGGATGGGTCAAAAAAAACTCAACGAATAGAATTTAGGCAGGTTTAGGTCATTATATTAACTTTATCTTTAAGTATTAAATCTTAGTTAATTAGTTTCACTTTTATAATGTCTCTTTGTATTTTTATATTATATGGTTAATAAACTTACTATATACATCCAAGATACCCCCAAGTGGTCCATTAATGATATACCTATCATGATATATGTCTCTTGGCCGAACCTCAGATTTTTTGGAATTTAATATCAATTAATAATATAATATTTGTTTTAAAAACTCTTTTATGTCAATTTTGACACTGTTCAATAGTTGATTTTTTTGAAACACATAACAGAATGATTACTTCGAAAAAAGTTAACTTAATCAATCCTAATATGTCATATTGACCTAGAAAATTATTTCAATTCAATAAAAGTCTCAAATTATATTTATTTGGGTATTTATAATATCAATTATTCTAAGTTTTCACTATTATGGTAATTACTGCATCACCATTGTTTCATAAATAAATTAACTTATTTAATGTCTAAAAATTATAAATAAAATATCATTATGTAGAAAATAGTTTTAGATTTCTAATGAATATTTTAGTCTAAAATCCAACATATATAACCCTATGTAACAATTGTTTTGCTAAAAGATATATGCTTGTGTCATTTTTGTATTTATTTTAACTTAATTAAAATAAAGTGTCATTATCACTTATAAGTGGATCCATGGGGTCCCAAAATCCACCAAAAGATTCCCATGTTCGACCATGTATCAACCAATAGGGTTAAGACACGTTTTTGGGTAATTTAGTATTATTATAATATTATTTTTTAACCCTTGTTTACCGGATTTACCCATTAACCATGGTAAATAAAATATTTACCGAAGTAATTATCCAAATGTCTAAAAATAAATGTTGCCTATTTACACAATTTGAACATCCTGATTCCAAATATGGAATCCATTTTTCCAAATTCAAAACACAGAAGTGGCAGAAATTAATTTAAAATTAATTCCCGTTGTTAAAACAAAAAAGCGTGTTTTTAAGAGATAATAACTATCAAAAGATTGGCACTTGTTTATATCTGGTTTAAATGTGAAATTATGTTCGATGACCCACATTGTATTACATAGTAAAAATATATTCTAAATATACTTTCAAACCACTCAAATTCATAATTTATCACTCTTAATTATTTTGATTTAAAAAGTTGTTTTTAATTAAAATTTAGAATTTTCACTATTCATCAAAATATGAAAGTTATCCGAAAATTACAAAAATTTCACCCTAGGCTAATTTCGATATTCCGAATCCAAAACTGAAGTCCATTTTGAGAGATAGAATTTATAAAATTTCAAAAAGTAGGTATTACTATTCATAACGGCTAGTTTGATTGGTTATGGTGTGTTAAAATCTCGAAGTTGCGTACAATGCACACCATTGCATTATTCGAAAGGAAACGTACTGTGGAAGCTTGGGGTGTTACATTCTCCCTTCCTTCAATAGATTGTGTCCTCTCAATTTTTAAAATTTTTCTTGGGAATATAATGGAAATTACCACATCAGATAAAGAGTCAATAAAACTATCACTTTAAAAGAAAGAAAGAGAGGTATAAAGGTCATCCAAGATAACGCATACTCGGATTCCATGTAGGAAAACATGGATATGGATGATAAACTAAGTGTCAAGTTCTAATGGAGAGGGATAGAAATAATGATCAGGAGAAAGTTAACAATAAGAAAACCACAAACTTGTGTTGGGACAAACGGTCATTAGTCTCCTAGGAGGAAAGTAAACATACAACATTTTTTTGTTTTAAGTTACATTACATAAGGACGAGGAATTCATTTATGATATTGACTAAGAGATATACATACTTTTTAAGTAGAGTTTCATTATTTAAATACTTTTTACAACTAACTTATTTTTTTTGAACAATGAGTATTCAAGATGACTTGGTCACAATAAAAGATCTAGAATAAACTTCTATAGAAATACATGATCCATGTAGGATAAACTATATATTTAACTTGTCTTTAGAGATTAATCAAAACCAAAATGGTTAGTATACGATCTGATGATCCCCCAAATTTATATTCCATTATAGAGAAAAAATACTAATCTTAATTTCTAAAATTAAACCAACAATACCCCAAAGTTAAATAAATACCATTCAATAATAAATTTCCTTAAAATCCTTCAATATAATCCAAACTAATATTGAAACCCAAAACTTATAAGAATGTAGTCTTCCATGTTAAATTGTATCTCCAAATGACATCATCTACTCTTAAAGTCACATACTTAAAAGAAATTAACCTAATCACATATTCTTTATTATAGGTTATTCATTTCCATAAATAACCCAAATCACTATAGATCCACAATAAAAACATAGATAAAAATCCACCATTACTACTCTAATGACATCCCATAGTATTCTATTTTCCTTGGACATATAGTGTTCCCAACAAAGAAAACATCTTCCAAAATAACATTTATCACTTAATCACCAAATCATTTTCCTATACCAAGGGTATTCATTTGATAAGACATAAGAACCCAAATCAACTTATTATTGATCAATAAAATCATTTAACTAAAAAAATAGTCACACTATCCAGGGACTTCACGTAGTCCAGTGGTAGGTGATAAATCCCAATTGCACTTTGGTTGTGGGTTCGATTCCCACAGATTTGTCCAGCATGACGGCTTGTCACACGGTCTACGTGTTGTCCTTTTTCAAAAACTATATTTTATAATATTACCAAAATGAGATAAATTCCTCAAAAAAACATAATTTAACCACAAATGTTATATCATACCTTGCATTTTCATCCCAAATTATAATAACTTATAATTTTCTCAAACCCAAATCATCATATAAAACCAAATGGTTATTTATACCTATATCCACAAGAGAAGAGACAATTCTTCCTCAAATATCATTCTCACATGGCAAATTGCGGGGTTACAAATACAAGAGAAAATTATTCCAATGTAAACCCATCAACAAGGAGCACTAATACTTTTTAAACATTTATCCAACCATTTATTTCCACATAGCTTCTTCTTTAACCAAGAAAATATCCTATAGAATAGGACATTCACTCGGGTAATGGACAGGTCCCCTATATTTAAGGCAAATGACTGTAAATGGACTTTTGGGACCATTTTTATCTTCTTCCTTAGTACTCTTCATTTTTCTTCGGAAATTCTTCACTTTATGTCCTTACTTCCCGCACGTAAAGCATTTCGTTGTCCCATTAAGACACATTCCTGGGTGTCTCCTTCCACATTTCCTGCATGATGAAAATTGAGGGTTCTTTTCTCCATGGTCTCCATTTCTGGAGCTCTTATCATTTATCACCTTTCTCTTCCATGTTGAGTCTAGGAGTTGGTTAATATATATGTTGTTGATCATATTTTTGGAAAACTGATTTGGCATAAAGATGATATCTTTTACTCTTATCAACATTCCATTTTGTTGCTCATTGCCACAATTGTTCCCACCTTGTACATCATTCTCAAAGTCACTATGACTTCCTTGGAATCCAGCCGTTGACTAAAACCAGAAAGCATTGTGTGAGTAACAGTAGTCGTAAAATCATTTAGAGATTAAAATGTTACCATATTATTAATTTGAAACATATTAGGATTAACCAAGGTAATTTACTCTCATCTTATATATATATTACTTAAATCGGTTTGTAATGAAAATTTAAATTATCCTAAGCATATCCCCCGGGAGTGTCATAACCAAGAGTGCAGCAAGGCCCGTTTTCGTGCACCAGTTCCCGTTCGAGTCTAGCTCAAAGCGCTGTTTTCGGGTTTTACCCCTAGGTACATCTGTGCCAGAGCCACCTCTACCTGCTCGTATCCATACAGGGATGTATTTCTCGGAAAACTCACAAAATCTCTACAATACCAAAATTCTAGGAAGTTCTTCTATACTAATCCTCAATGTTCATCTTAGGTCTACGTGCTATAATCAGAGTTTATCTAAATCTAGATTCCAAGGTTTGTACTAAACATTCTCTGATACCAACTTTAACGCCCCGACCCCAGTTACCCAGAGTCGGTGAATTATTACACAACATTGGCATGATCACAAGAAAGATCAAGTTTCGAAAGACCGATTAGTTTAGTAGCCTTGGAATAACTAGATACATCCATAAAGTTTTACATTACATCATAAAAAAACATCTTGACTTCATATCCCCTCATACTATCCCTGAAGGTCATTCATAAATTACTTCTTCATAATCCTGGGAAAAATAAAACATTGAAAGGGGTGGGCCCAGATGCTCAGTAAGGATAACATTATAGCAGAAGCTTTCATAGATAAGCATAAACACTTAAGGCAGTTTTTAACTAAAACAAAAGCCGTTTAAACTTGAACTTCAACATAAAATGGAAAAGATAAAATAAAATAATGCCATTTACTTACTCACATGGATATTCTACTAGTCGAAAAATCTCATGCAATATCAATAACCACTTTCATAATGATGGAATGCATAATGCCAGACTATCATAACCACATAGCCAAGGCCTCGTGCCAAGACTACAAATAAGATTTTGCCAAGGCCTTGTGCCAAGACACTAGTTTGTCTCATGAGACCAACCGATGCATCATGGAGCTATAGCGGGCTCCACCCGTCACTTATTAAGTCCAATGAATTCATCATATGAATAGGTTTAAACTTAACATAAACATTCGTATTAAAACTAGAATACGAAATGTCAATACTTTAACCACAAACCATGAATGGTATAAAAATAGCACATCCACAGTCAAACATAACTCATTCAATACAATATGGAAGATTGTATTGCATCACATTAAACTCAATCATAAATAATGAAGGATGTTGACATAGATGAAAATAATCATCAAAACTATTTGAGGGAAATATCTCCCTTTTTCTTGAAATCATTTAAAAGTCACACTATTTGTCAAGAAGCCATTTAAAAATACATTTTTGAATCAAAGTGTCCCATACCACTTTGAAACTTTTTAAAAGGAGTTTTAATTTCTAAAATTTAATGTCCATATAAATAAATCCTTAAAACCATTTTTAAAACATGGACATTAATGAGAATTATTTAGATGAATAAGTCTTTAAAACATTTAAAAATGGTATTTTAGTTAGAGTTTCTAACCAAAAGATAGACACTTGAATAAAAATAATTGAGGTAATCAAAACTTTGTAATATCATGAGAATAAAGGGATTCATGATATACTATGTCAAATTACATTATATACACCACATAATAGTGATTTGGTGTATATCAACAAAGAAGTCTCAATGGAATGTAAGTTGAGATGAAATCTCTCATAAAGGCCGTATCCTTAGGTTAAGGATAAATCAACGACATAATTATGTGTGAAAAATATAAATACACTAAATATGATTGGATATTCAGTGTAAAACAATCAAAAGATATTCAGACATATTCTTTTAAAAACAACACCAACAAATTGGATGTTTAACTCAACAAACAGTGAATGAGTTAAAATTACTCTTATCAAATTCATATCAATGACTTGAGAATTATCAATGGAGTGATTATGTGTATCAAAAGTATATCCGCAGGAAGGGGAGTGGAAATTACGACATAATCAAATGAATAGTTATTCCACACATAATCTTGGGGTAATATAATCAATGAAATATGCGTAAAGCCAAATGAGTGGAAATTGAAATCTAAAATTCCCTTATTGATTAGGTAACTTACAAAACATGCACCCATGAAAGAAGGATCATACAATGAAGATTTAAATACCCATAAATTAAAGTATATTACACAATGAATACAATCATGGGCAGTACACATACACCACAAGTAATAAATAAGTGGTGAACAATGGAATTCTCACGAAATTAAAAGTGAGATAAGAAACCCCTTACTTTTACTTTTTCCTTGGTCGACGGTAGGTTTACCTCCTATATAATGGTGAAATAATTGTTATTGAATTATAAATGAATCATTTACTTTAATATGATATCATATATGATCTTTTAACATTGATTTGTTAATAATATCTTAGAATTATCGTCATTTCGGGTGTTAACGGGTTCATTTTACTTTATATTCTTTGTTATGTGAGTCGTATTCGTTATTAATGGGATCTATATTATTCATATCCGTAATGATATCAATTCCTTAGATACTATTTTTAAATCTTCAAATTATAATTATACTTGAATGGATATTATGGAGAATTAATCTCATCGCATTCGTGGAGACGGTATTCTGTACATACGTACGAGCGACAATATCATTCTTTTGATATTAAAATAATATATAATTGGATGGTATATAATATATACAGAATCATTATCATGTTATATTTATTATTTACAAGAGTTAAACATCATTATTATACCCATCCAAATAATAATATATTGAATAACAATTACACCACGACATGGAGACGGTAAGCCGTACGTACGCACGTATGGTGACATGTTATTCAAAGGATGGATAGAATACTGAATATGGTTGTACCATATTTATAATTACATAACAGTATATATATGATACTGGAGTTATTATTTTACAATGGTAACAACAAAGGAAGAATAAGTGGAAGAAGAAAGGAACTTGGAAAAGGGGTGGTGAAAACATTACCTCTTCTTCGGGTTCTTCCTTTTGATTTGATCAAAAGGGATCCTTAGGATGGCTTTCTGATCAAACTAAGGCTTCTAGGTTTTATTGAGGGAAGTTTAGAGAGTATTTTGGCAGGGTTTGGCCGAACCAAAAGGCTTTGAAGGTGTGAAGAAATGATAAGGAGGAGTTCCCTTTTATAAGATTGGTGAGGGGCACCTTTGGAAAAGCTAGAAATATTAATTTATAATAAATTCATATTAGGTTTCTAATGGCTCCAAAGTTTATTATTTAAATTTTATGGTGGGGATGGGTCAAAAACAACTCAACCAATAGAATTTAGACAGGTTTGGGTCATTATATTAACCTTATCTTTAAGTATTAACTCTTAGTTAATTAGTTTCACTTTTACAATGTCTCTTTGTATTTTTATATTATATGGTTAATAAACATACTATATACATCCAAGCGACCCACAAGTGGTCCATTAATGATATACCTATCATGATATAAGTCTCTTGGCCGATCCTTAGATTTTTAAGAATTTAATATCCATTAATAATTTAATATTTGTTTTAAAAACACCTTTATGTCAATTTTGACATTGTTCAATAGTTTATTTTTTTGAAACACATAACATAATGATTACTTCGAAAAAAGTTACTTAAATCAATTCTAATATGTCATATTAACCTAGAAAATTATTTTAATTCAATAAAAGTGTCATATTATATTTATTTGGGTATTGATAATATCCATTATTCTAATGTTTCACTATTATGGTAATTACTGCATCACCATTGTGTCATAAATAAATTAACTTAGTTAATGTTTAAAAATTATAAATAAAATATAATTATGTAGGAAATATTTTTATATTTCTAATGAATATTTATAGTCTAAAATCCAACATATATAACCCTATGTAACAATTGTTTTTCAAAAAGATATATGCTTGTGTCATTTTTGTATTTATTTTAACTTAATTAAAATAAAGTGTCATTATCACATACAAGTGGATCCATGGGGTCCCAAAATCGACCCAAAGATGCCAATGGTCGACCATGTATAAACCAATAGGGTTAAGACACGTTTTAGGGTAATTTAGTATTATTATAATATTATTTTTTAACCCCTGTTTACCGGATTTACCCTTTTACCATGGTAAATAAAATATTTACCAAAGTAATTATCAAAAATGTATAAAAATAAAAGTTACCGATTTACACAATTTGAACATCCTGATTACAAATATGGAATCCATTTTTACAAATTCAAAACACATAAGTGGCAGAAATTAATTTAAAATTAATTCCCGTTGTTAAAACAAAAAGCGTGTTTTTAAGAGATAATAACTACCAAAAGATTGCCACTTGTTTATGTCTAGTTTAAATGTGAAATTATGTTCGATGACCCACATTGTATTACATGGTAAAAATATATTCTAAATGTACTATAAAACCACTCAAATTCATAATTTATCACTATTAATTATTTTGATTAAAAAAGTTGTTTTTAATTAAAATTTAGTAATTTTCACTATTCATCAAAATATGAAAGTTATCCGAAAAGTACCAAAATTTCACCGTAGGATAATTTCGATATTCTGAATCCAAAAATGAAGTCCATTTTGAGAGATAGAATTTATAAAATTTCAAAAATTAGGTATTACTATTCATAACGGCTAGTTTGATTGGTTATGGTGTGTTAAAATCTCGAAGTTGCGTACAATGAAAACCATTGCATTATTCGAAAGGAAACGTACCGTGGAAGCTTGGTGTGTTACATCTCCTACCTCAGCCCAACACATAGGAGACCGACAGGGCCGGCCATAGAGCACCTCAAAGGGTGCCATTCTGATGGAATACTGGTAACTGTTATTATAAGCAAACTCAACCAGTCCCAAATGGCTATCCCATGAGCCTCCAAAATCTAGCACACAGGCTCGGAGCATGTCTTCCAAGATCTGATTCACCCGCTCTGTCTGGCCATTGTTCTGAGGATGGTATGTCGTGCTCATCTTAATCTGCGACCCCAAAGCCTTCTGGAGGCCTCCCCAAAACTGAGATTTAAAGCGGGGGTCCCTGTCAGAAACAACTGCCGACGACACACCATGAAGTCTGACCACCTCCTGAACATAAAAGCGGCCCAGTTACTCTACCTTCGCTATATCTTTGATCGTAATAATGTGAGCAGACTTGGTCAAGCGTTCAATCACCACCTAGATAGCATTCCTCCCTCGAGGTGTACGAGGCAGGCCAATGATGAAGTCCATGGCGACCTCGTCCCACTTCCAGGTAGGAATGGGTAATGGATGGAGTAGGCCAGATGGTCTCTGATGCTCTGCTTTCACTTGCTGGTAGGTGTAACATCTGGATACGAAGTCGGTTATGTCCCATCTCATACCTGGCCACCAGAACTGACGGCAAACATCGTAACACATCTTGGTGGTACCAGGATGGACGACCCACTTAGATTGGTGGCTATCCTGCATCACCACCTTCCGTAGAGGCAACGGTACTATAGCACGACCCTTGAAGCATAGGACCCTCTGGGAAGACAAAGTCCAATCCGAAGGAGTATCCCCACCATGATGAAACTACATGGATTGCTGACATAGCTCACCACCAGGCTGCTCCCGCTGGATCAGCTCCAGAAGAGCAGGAGTCAACTGGATGCTAGCCAATAAAGTACTTCCACTGTGCTCCCTGCTCCCCAAATGCATCTGGGCGAGGAGCCCCATCAAAGTCCACTCATCGCTGGACTTCCTCAATGCCTGCACTGGTACTTTTCTATTCAAAGAATCAGCTACCACATTACCCTTGCAGGGGTATAGACAATATCAATATCAAAACCCTGCAGGTACTCGACCCAGCGGCGCTGCCTCAAATTGAGATCCTTCTGAGAGAAAATATAGGCCAGGATTTTATGGTCAGAATAGACCACAAACTTCTCCCCAAAAAGACAGTGGCGCCACATCTTCAAAGCATGCATCACCGCCGCCAACTCTAAGTCGTGAGTGGGATAGTTCTTCTCATGCGGCCGGAGTTGTCGAGAACCATAAGCCACAACATGGACATCCTGCATGAGCACACATCCAAGGCCTGTACCTGAAGCATCACAGTACACCACATATCCATTTCCTGACTCTGGTAAGGTCAACATAGGTGCGGTGGTCAACCGCCGCTTCAACTCCTCAAAAGATGTCTGGCACTATGGGCTCCAATCAAACATCACCCCTTTTCGGGTGAGTGCGGTCATGGGTGAGGCAAGCCGCGAGAAGTCCCGGACAAAGCGCCTGTAATAACTAGCCAAGACCAGAAAACTTCTAATCTCAAACACATTTCTCGGCTGCTCCCAAGACATAACTTCCCTGATCTTTTCGGGATCCACTGAAACCCCTTGTTCTGAGACGACATGCCCTAGAAACTTCACTTCCCTAATCCAGAAAGTGCTCTTCGAGAGTTTGTCATACAGGCGGTGATCCCGCAAAGTGCCCAAAACAACACGCAGGTGATGCTCATGTTCCTCCTCAGATCCAGAATAAACCAGGTTTTCATCCACGAATACCACGACAAATGAGTCGATATATTGGTGGAACACCCTATTCATGAGTGCCATGAAAACTGCAGGAGCATTCGTCAGTCCGAAAGGCATGACTAAGTACTTGAAGTGACCGTACCTGCTTCGGAAAGTCATCTTCGGAATATCTACTTCTCTCACCCTGAGCTGGTGGTATCCTGAACGCAAATCAATCTTGAAGAACCACTTTTCCCCCTTCAGCTGGTCAAACAAATCGTCAATCCGAGGAAAAGGGTATTTATTCTTGATGGTTACCTTGTTCAATTTCCGGTAATCAATGCACAACCGAAGGGTTCCATCGGCCTTCTTCGCGAATAAAACCGGTGCGGCCCAAGGAGAGACGCTCGGGCAAATGAATCCTTTGGATTCCAAATCGTCCAGCTGTATCTTTAATTCCCTCAATTCGGTGGGGGCCATGCGATATGAGGGAAGAGATATAGGCTGTGTTCCCGGCGCCAACTAAATCGAGAACTCAACGTCTCGCTCTGGGGGTAAGCCAGAAAAATCACTTGGGAAGACCTCTGGGAACTCATTCACTACACGAGGTAACCCGCCCTGTGAAATACCACCATCGTCCTCCAGCGCGAGCAATGACAAATGATAAGCAAGATTTCCAAGCTCAGGGAGCGGAGGTCCCGCGCGTCCCGACTGAGGATCCCATTCTCCGTGAAATAACTGGGGAGTCCCATCTGGTGCTGTAAAGATGACTCGGCGTTGATAGCAATCAATGTGCTCCTAAAAACTCACCAGCCAATCCATAACAAGGATCACATCAAATAGGTCCATGTCAAGGACCAAGAAATCCCATTCCATCTCGACTCCCGACACAGAGAGTGCGCACGATCGGCACTTAAGGCCTTGCTCCCTCTTTTTCCACAGCGGTGTTACCAACTCCATAGAAAACGATAACAGCTCGGTCGGTATGTTCAACAGATTCACAAAACGAGAAGATATGAAAGAAACTGAAGCACCGGTATCAAATAAAACTACAGCTATAGAAGATGCAACCAGAATAGTACCTCGAAACGTCGAAGGCCCTACATCAGATCCCGCTGGTGCCTGATCCACAGCATGCAGTTGCCTGGTCCCTGCCTGAGAACGATCGCTCGCCTGAGGCTCTTCCCTGATATGGATCTGCCCTGAAGATGATCCGGTCCTACTGCCACGCCCACCAAACCAAGATCCTGTCGTTCTGGTCGGCTCTGACTGAACTGATACCCCTCTAGAAGCCACAAATCCATCCCCACTCTGGTAAGGGCATTCAGTCTTGCAGAAGCACTGTATATGTCCCACAACTCCACATCCATGGCATGGTCTGGGAGGGTATTGAAAAACAGGTCTGATGTGCCCTACCCTTCCGTAATGATGGCACACAACGGACCCTGCACCAGAAGCCCCAGAAGAAAGCTGCTTGGGAGGAGGACCTGAGCTGCAATCACTCTTCTTCCATTGCTCATCACGCTTCCATTTCTTCTCAGATGAACTGCCACTCCCAAGCCCTGATACTGATCCATAAAACCCCGACATTCCCTTCTGGTCAATCTTGGCCATAAAAGCATGATCGACTACCTCAGCATAAGTCTTCATCTTGAATAAAAAAACCTGGGAGTGAATTTTTGGTCGAAGGCCCTTCTCAGACTTCCGAGCTTTCAAGAATTCACTCGAAACTATCTCAGGTGCATACCGTACTAGTTTAGTAAAGCGATTCGCATACTCCATCACTGTCTGATTCCCCTGTGAAAGCTCCATGAACTCCCGAGATCTAGCATAGGCTACGAACTCTAGACAATACTGCTCGTTGAAGATACCCTTGAAATCCTTGCAGCTCATGTGCTCATGGTTCCCAGCCTGGACCACTGATTCCCACAATTTGTGACTGGAACCCTCCAGTTGGAACGAGGAACACTTCACCCTGACTTCATCGGGCGTGTCAAGGAAATCGAACATGTGTTCTATCTTTTCAAGCCACTCCTCTGCCTCCTGAGGTTCTGAACCTCCTTGGAAAGAAGGAGGTTTGCTCCTCAGAAACTCCTGAGCTCTATCCTTCCTGGAGCCGAATTCTTCACCTCTAGCTAGAACAGGGGCAGGGGTAGGAGTCGTCCCTTGTCCGAAAGCCTGAACGGCTTGGACCATCTCCTCTACCAATCTCTGATCAAGCGGTGTGGGAGAACTCTCTCCGGCTTCCTCCCGTGGGTGCATGGGAGCTCTCCGAGGAGGCATCTTACTGAAAAGGGGCAGCAATAAAGAAAGAAAAACATCCATAAAAAGGGAAAAAAAATTTCCAACAAGATAAACATTCATCAATAAACCAAACATTCAAAAATGACTCCATAAAAAAGCTTTACTTTTCTTGCCTGGTGTCCACGTACAGTCTGCAGCCTGCACGTCCCACCCAGAAAATAAGTGAAACACACACCCTGACATCCCATGGTGACTCAGTATCTGTCACGAGGCGTGCTGGCCAGGCACCCTACTCGCAACAGGAATTCTGAGCCCCGACAGACCCAACTCCTGTATAATCCAACTTATCCCAAATAACATAGACCACGAACTAACCTCCCTTTGATACCATTTTTTCACGAACCGAATCGGGTCGCCATCCGAACCGACGCCGGACCCGGCCCACGGCAAGGCCCGAAGGGCGTTCCCGATCCCCACGGGCTGGCACAAGTGCTCGGGTATCAAAATAAACATTGGGAACGGTTTACCCGAGTGAGCAAATATAAAGTAGCCAACCAAAGTAAACCAAACAAAAGTAAAGGTTCCAGTCAAACGTGCACCTAACCAAACAGGTTCTTGGTTCACAAACATTCAAAACCCAAATAACACTAAAACAAGATGACCAAAAACCAACCTAAGAACTGTTGCCCGGTGTGAGGACACCTCCCCTAAGTCACCAACAAAATTCCACGTAGATAGGCTTGCTAACCACCTGAACCACTGCTCCCAAAAGCTGGACCCTTACCTGTATCAGATGTAAACAAATCTACTCACACCCAAGGGTGTATGTAGGGTGGGAGAAAACGCCCAGTACGATATCACCAAGAAAAGATTCCACGGACAACTATCAAAAGAGAAACCATTTGCAATGCTAAATAAAGAGAGAAAGAAGTGCAAAAAGAAATGGTTTTCATAAAACGTTTTAAAGGAAAGATAGTTCAAGATAAACACATTAGAGTAATAATTCAAGTGAAATATCACGTATCATTGTGCACACAAAGTAACCAGTAGCACCAAAGGATGGGAAAGGCCCAAAAGGGGTACTAGAGCATGTGGGACCCTAGAACGTCATGTCTCGGTGAAACGTGGCTTAGGCGGCCATGACCCTCAGATAACGTGGCTTAGAAGGCCACGACCCTCAGAACACGTTCCTTAGAAGGACACGACCCTCAGATATCATATGTTTAGTTAGTGTTGCAAACGTCAAACCTGCAAGTGAAACCAGGTCGGGTCATCTCCGGAACACTAGCTCACTAGTCCTAGTCTCCCCACCTAATACCTCGGATTCCCTCCTTGTGCTCACCCAAAGATCAAAGTTCAGATAACATGTCACATTAGCACTTAGAGACAAAAGGGTCGCCTGCACACTGATATCCTTTTTGAAAACCACACACACACCAAAACTTTTCTTTTTAAAAACTTAAACCACACTGCTTACGCTTTAAATTAAACTAGACGCATAACTTAACGAAATCACTTTGTTAATTAAGAAAACCACTAAGAAAAATTATTGAACAGTTTTCAAACATGTTTCAATTTTTTTTAAAAGTTTAAAAAGTCACTCAAAACCCCTTTATATAATAAAACATATTCAGACAATCCAAAACACAAACTGCGTCATCCGCACTTTCTAACCCACACACTGCACAGTTTACAAAAAATATTAAACATCCAAAGTAAGTTTTCACAATAAAAATGGACTTGCATCACATAAATATACTACTGGAAAATTAGATGCACATTTTAAAAGTAATCCAAACTAATTTTTCCGCATGAAAACTAATTAGCAGGGTGCTGAAAAATTAAACCAACACACAAAAGATCACGAGATGATAATTGAGTGTGGAATCACCTACCACAAACAAGTGTGTGAAACGATACAACACAGAACTCTCGTTGCGCCATGGTCGCACCGTATCGAGTCGTCAAACAGGTCCTAAAATAGAAGATCGATCAACAGGTTCAATGACAATGTTAACATAATAATAATAATGATAATGATAATAACAATAACATAATAATAATATTAATAATAATAACATAATATAATAATAATGATAATCGCATATTAATATAATAATAATAATGATAATAATAATAAAAATAATAGCATAACCATAATATAATAATAATGACAATATAATAATAATAATAATAATAATGTAATAATAATGTAATAATAGTAACACCAATAATAATATAATAACAATATAATTATTATTGACATAATAATAATAACAGAATAATAATTATAGTAATAATATAATAATTAACATATTAATAATAATAACAAAAGAAAAACTTAATATCATATAAGTTAAAATAATAAAATAAAATAAACAAAATAAAATAAAAATAAAAAAAGAGAACAACCGGCGGTTGCTGGAGGAGGGTGGCCGAACAGGGGGCACAGGAGCTGGGTGCGAGGCAGTCCGGGGCGGGGCCGAGCTAGTCCGGTGGGAGGAGAGTTGCGGTGCGGGGCAGCATGGCTGGTCCGCTGCGGGTGCCACAGGGGCGCGATGCGTGGTTCGGGGGCAGAGGACAGGGACGGGCGGAGGAGAGGTGCAGGAGTGGCGCAGGTGCAGAAGGATGAGGGAGGGGAAACCGGGAAGAGGGAAGGCTGGCGGTGCGGGCGACTAGTACGACGCAGGTCCGGCGTGGAAGCAGCGGGGGCGCAGCAGGGAGAGGTCCGAGGCGGAGAGGTGGTCCAACGGGAGGTGCGAGTGCAGGGTGAGCAGGAGGTGCGGCGTGAGGGTGAGGTCGAGCGGAAGAACGGCGGAGAACGGGGCGGGGGTGCAGGTCGGGCGGCAGTGCGGCAGGGGGAGAAGATGGAGAGAAGGAGAAGAATAAGAAGGAGGAGAGGAGGAATGGGGTGTGCCACGGGAGAAGGAGAGGAATGAGAGAGATAAGAATAAGAGAAGGAGGGGGAGACGTGGGGGAGAAGGAAGAAAAAGAAAATAAAAAGAAAAGAAATAAAAAAAATAGGAGAAGGGGGGGTGGCGGCGGCTGGGGTTAGGTATAGGGGGGAGAGTTAAACAAATTAAAATAAATTAATAAGATTAATATCATAATAATATTAGAAATAATAATATTAGTAGTAATAATAATAATCATAATCATAATAATAATAATTTCATAAAAATAATAATAATAATAATAATAATAATAATAATATATTAGCAATAATAATAATAATATCATAATAATTATAAAGATAATAATAACAATAATAACAATATAATAATAACAATAATATAATAATAATAATACAATAATAACCAATAAAACCATAATAAAAATTTATCCGGTTATTTAACGTTCGAGCATCGGCACCACGTGCCGAGCGACGTGAAGCCAACGCGCACTTATTAGCGCACTTAAAATAAATTTTCCCGCCCTGCTCGTGCCTTTCTCGCGCGCCAAGCGATGTATGGCCAACACGCATTTATCAGCGCCACTACGGAAACCCCTTGTCGATTTAGCCCACACTTCAACCAATCAATTAGATAAACCGAAAATTTAAAATAATGAAATAAAAATTTAAAAATTAAATTCGTACCTCTAAATGACATCTGGGCATGACATTTTAGTAAAAGATATGAAAGGAATCTTTTGTCGTTTTTAGTAAGAGGTACTTTTTGACTTTTCCAGCCAAAGTACGAGAAGACTATTTTTTAAACGTATACGTCATGAACAGATTTTTATTATTTCTTTGAACATTATTTCCATGAAGATTCCCTTACAAGTTTTCACATTTATTTTTAATCAACTTCTTTTCGTTTGAAATTTTATGACAAGTTAAGAAATGAAAAATATTTTTGAAGTAGAAAGGATATTTTCCTCAAGAATGGAGTTAAAGTGATTTATCAAAATTATTTTCCATCTAAGATAATATAGGGTTATGTTTCTGTCCCTATTTTTACATTTATTTGATTATGTTATGATGGAATTAATTTTATATGGATTATATTATGATGGCATGATGTTTAAGAATCCCAGTTTTATTACATGGGTAATGCTATGATTTATGATTTTTTTTGAACACAAAAGAAAGGTTTCATTATGAGATGGGTGAGCCCTATATCTCCCGCCAATTCATTGGGTAAAGATTTATATCTCATTAGAGAGACATGGCTAGAATGGAAAGTTAATTCGGTTCAGTGATAAAGGACTGGAATGATGATTGAACTCAGTCCAGTAATGTTCTTTGTCTGCTATGATGGTCTTGGAAATGAGCCTTGACTAATATGAAATGATTTTCCATTATTATGTGTGTATTCCACAATGTTTCATTTTTTAAGTTATGATTATTGGGATTAAATTTCACTACTATGATTTATCCCATGTTATGATATTATGATCTCTTTTGCCGGTTAAGATTTTCAAAATGTTATATTTTTATGAATATGATAAGATTGATATTTCTTTTGTTTACCCAAACTGTGTATTTGAGCTCACCCTTTTTTATGTTTTCTTTTCCCTAGGTCAGAAAGTAGGGTATTAAGTAGTATATTCCAAAATGGTCTCTAGATATGATGAAATAAATGGTAGATAATGTAGATTATTTATGAACCAATTGTTTAGGTTTCCCAATTTCTAAAGAGACTATACTTATATGGTCCTATCATGGTTATGTTATATGTTGTAATATGTATGCTTCAATTCTGAAGTAATAACCATGTATGTAAAGTATGGGTTATTATAATCCTTCTAAATTATTTATCATTAATTTAATATTTTTATGTAGATATCATAGTGGGTGATAAGTTTTTGATTCCACCAATTATGTTAGATTTCATTTTTTTCATAACATGATTAGTTTATTTATTATATTTCTTTACTATACTATATTGAACTGATGTTATTTCATTATTTATCCACTATTGTGCACTATAATATAGGGGTTATCATTCTCAAGGTCAAACCTCAAAGTCCCACTACTAGTCCATATCCTCTAGTGTATTGGGAGCCACACCTGTGATCATGTGGTGAACTGGGATCGAGCACCAAATGAGTGGCCTTTGGTCCATGGGATTACATTGTGTTATTATAGCATTTCATTTCATAATTTCTATTTCGGAGTATGGTATAATTATAATACAATAACTTTTACATAATGTTATATACCATATGATGATGTGTCCTAAAAAACATCTCCAACAAAAAAATGAAGTTACCTATTTTGGGATATATGTTCATGATTTATGATGATACTAGTGACTAATTTCACCACATGTGACACTGATGATATCAAGAATTGTTTATTTTTATTCATCATGTTCTTTTTGTAGGAGAAACATGGATCTTAAGAAGCATATCGTGCATATATGACTTTCATTACATCTAGGGAAACTAGAGTTTGATTATATGACTATAGATAGAGGTTATTTTTTTTAATTTTTTAATAATAACTATTACGATGTTTTCCTTTATATCCCCTATGTTTCATTTTTCTCAACAAAAATGACATTTATATTGATTTATATCTATTGATTCGAGATGATAATTCAATTACATAGTGATTGATCGTGATTATAACCATGTAATACCTTGGTGAATGACATATAAATTGATGATTGTGGGTTATAATGACATGGAATTATTATAGTTAGCATAAAGTTGGGGGTATTTATATCAATTCGATAATTGTAGGTTTTAGTAGAAATTTATATATTTTATATAATGATTGGAATGAACCTATAACTAACAGAATCACGTGACTATGTACTCTTTGATGTTGGTCATATTAGGGTGATTCCTTATTTATTGTGCATATGGAAGATACATTAAACTTCAAGGAATATTATGATGTGATGGCACTCAATAGGGATTGGTTCCCTATTGTGGGTGGCGATTTTTGGATTTTATTTTGAATATGTTATATTTGACACATGGAGGGGGTGGTTTGGAATTCTTGATTTCATGGTAAATTTGAGATTACTACCAGGATGACACCCTTCTAGCCATGTTATTCTTATGAGAGATGCTTTATGTGTTTACTGGGAGAGCCTATTAAACCTTGGGACATGATATAGCATTTTGGTGGGTCGGTGAGTTTTGAATCATGATGGTATCCTGAGATAGAGAGATATTACACAACTCCCTCCCTCTCTCAGGTTTTTTAATGATAAAAACACTAATCTATATACCAAAAAGTTTCCTTCTTGTTTATAATAGTTATATTGTGTAGTTTCCCTATCATCATATAAATGTATTAAATGATGAGATCTTATTAGATATTTTCCTTCTAATGTTGGATTGTCCTATTAATGAAACTGATATTTCTATGAAGATCAAGATGATTTCATCCTGAGTATATTGAATCCATGTAATATAGTTTCAATGATAGATAATGTCTTTAGAAGAATATTTATGGGACACTAGTTAATTTTTATGTATAGAAAAAAACATTAACTATATTGTGAATGAAGACCATAACCATTCAGGAGACGAGTATCTTCTAGTATCTAGTAGAGGATAACAAACTAACTAGTTGAAGTAGGAAGAACCTGAAAGACCCCATCAAGCCTACTAGATAGCCTATGTGGACAATGAAAAATGTAAACCTACTTAATTTTACGGCCTCACATTAATTAATTTGTTGTTGATGATTTGTAATGATCTTGATGAATTTTCAATGTTTCTCAGATCCATTGGAGGGTATAAATATTGGTATTCAGTGGGATGGAAGATAATAAACTCTGTCAACACTCAATTTTAGAAACTCTTAGATCAAATCAAATACACCACCGTTGTGATTCCCAAGAGATCTCAATAATTCATCTCAATTATCCAATTCAAAATTCAGTATTCTTAACGATTATCATAACTATATATATATATTTATTTATAAATGAATCAATTTTTTTGGGAGATATTAAATTTTATTTTTAATAAATTTTCACCAATAAAATATCTCTCTTCTCATCCAACCTCCTACTGATGGATTTATTGAAACAACGTTGAAAATCAAGGGAAACTAGTGCTTAATACCACTGAGTTGAGTAAGGCAGGTTTTATAAAAAAGCATAATGAAGGGGGGTGGATTGGTTAACTTATTATTCAAAAAAAATAAATAGATATTCAGCCTCTTGATCTATATTAAAATCAATAGAATAAGACAAGAATATCAACCCAAGGGGAGGAGACATAGGGGATCACATCAATCTATTTCCAAAATCTTATATAAAAATTTATTTTCTCCTAATTTATATTTATTTATTTCAAAATATAATATATATAAACATAATACACATAAATTTCATTTTAATATTATTCATTATTCATACTCACTTAATGAAATTTAAAATTATCTTCTTTAATATAGATCAAATTTATCACAATATCACTCAATTTTATTAAAAACTTTTTTGTGTAGAAATTATTCTTTTCATTTGTATTTTTTTTAAAATTTTATAAATAAATTCTCCACTCTAATTATTTTCATCATACTCTGACCAATATATTGTTTCAATGTAGACACTTTTCCTATTCAAAATATTGTTTTTTATGGTTTTCAGAGAAAAATAGTTTATTTGAATATTGTATATGTGTTTTAAAAAACATTTCATTTAATATTATAAGATTTAAATTTATGATTTTATGATATCTTGAAACTCTTACAATCATGATAATTCATAAAATGGGACAAATTAATCTTATAGTAAAAAATCACATGTTAATTTTATCTTTGAGGAATTTGATATCCAATAATCATAATGGTTATGAGTGTTTGCCCCCATAAAATAGAAACAATTTTTCTATGGACACCCTAATAAATTAATTCATTTGAATTAGATGGAAATAAAATAACTCATTTCATTATGCTATTTAATAAAATGAATGTAATCATATATTTACTTGTAAAATGAATAATGAATAATGAAACTGTTAGATAATACTCATGAATTCAAAAAAAAAATTAATTTTACCATAATTTATTTTTATATCAAATACATTAATATTTTAATGATGCAATAAAATATATAATTATTTAATATCTCTACTAACATTATAAATTTTCTGAATGGTTAAAATTCCAATTGTAATTAATTTTCAATATAAATATTATTAAAGAAAATGCTTTCTATATTACCAAGTTCTTGGGAACCAAAGGTGTTGGATATACTATTGGTGAATTAAATAAAAAATATGTAACTCTAAGAACTAATCGGATCCTACATGATTTATGAAATTAAGAGTATTATTCAATATGAAATTGAAATTAAATATTCTATAGAACCCATAGAATCCATAAGAATAATATATTTTGATGATATTGATGACTGAGATTCATCATATAATGAATATAATAGAGAACTACTGACCATGGGATTGAAAAAATTTCATATTTACAGCATTCCAAAAAGTATAATTAAATTTAATCACTATATGTTAGGTGGTTATAATAAAAAATAAGGGTTATATTAGACTATACATCCCCATTAAATTAAATAATATGATGATGAATGTCTAGGGATCAACAGAAGTGTCTTATAGAATACGACCAACTCATTTTTATCATAATTATTTATTATTAAGAATTATTATCAAGCAAAAACATCATGAACAATGGAATTGAATAAATTTTTATTTGATGAAAGATATCTAAAACAAAAATTAAATATTATCAGATATTATTTATAAATAATTTAAATAATTAAATAATTATCTAGTGATGAACTGTTTAATTATTATTCAATATAAATATTTCTCTACATCCCATCGTCATTTTGTTATAGTAATCATGGGTAGATTCCCTATATCATTGATTCACACCTGCTCCACGGACATCTAAATGAAATCATAAGAATATCAAGGTACTAATATGGTAGATCATTGTACTTTATTTGTTTTTATTTGATCATGATGATGATATCCTAAAGGAAGGATCTCTATGATCTCTCAAGACATGAGAGTGGTGGAGGAAGGTGACTACACTCCATTATAGATTGTTTTCTTGTAGATGGAGATAAAATGGGATTCAATAAAATTATATGTAGATATTATTATGCACAATAAATTAAATGGAAATAGAGAAGAAAATTATGTAATTCATTTATATACATATATTATAAGAAAATATTAATTATATATTCACCCTAATTATTTTTAGTAATTTTCATACAACCACATTTTTATAGTAATAATAATATTATAATTTCATGACATTTGTAAAAATCACCAATTAATGTAAATATTTTTTCACTCAAATAATCATTCAATATATATATTATTTCTCACAGAACTAGTTAACTAGGTCTTCCATTCTTCTAAAATAATTATTGGGTCATGAGTATGTACTATTTATTTAGTAAATAAATACTACTACATTATTTTATAACAAATATATAAATATCGTATTGACATAATATATATTCAAAATTTTGTAAATATTATTCTCAAAAAAATATTTTCTTGAATAACTAGTGATGCAATATATGTGGTAAATAAAATAGGAATAATTATTATACTATATGAGGGAATAACATTTACTAAACATAAAAAATAAAAAATAATACTATTGTCTAAAATATGTTTTGGATACACTTAGTGTGTGAACCACTTGTTCTATTTCATAGTGGAAATATATGATGTAGCCCAATGTCCAAAGACTGTGATTATAAACATTCCAAGGATCCCAAAAATAAATAATATACTTTTTCAGGTAAATAAAACCTCATATAATTTATACAATTTAATATAATCTCAATATCATGATTTCTATGATCTTGCAAATTATATACAGATGTCATTAGCCAGTGTACTCGATTTATCTTTCTTTGACTTTCTATATGTTGAACTTTTCTACAGATTACCATGACCATAAATTTATTTATGATTTATTATTTCAATAAAGAGGGATTGATATATAAACATATATTAAATACCAAATAAAATCACTTTCTATAATAATTCATCAATGAAATATTACTTTGTGACACACCCTATATATCCTACATCACTATGAACATATGTTATCATATTTTTCTTTAATACATAAAATTAAATGAATAATTATATCATATAATAATAATCATAAAGTCTAAGGTTCAATACACACATTCTAATAAAGGAACATCCATTGACACATATAAATGAGGATTTCATATTGGTGGATCTCAGTCTCATAATTTCCACAATTTGAAATTAATAACGGTGTTCACCGTCAAAATGTACCCCAATGTCCTTTTTGTATCCTCCCCTGATTGAATATATAATTTGTGTCCCTCAAATGTATTCATAATGATATTTATCATATATTTATGAATAATTTAATGTAATTTATTACTTTTAATTATAACATAGATCTTAAATTAATATTCTATGTGAATACTGCTCTTATGAAATTATCACTTACTATATCACACAAAATATAAATCTTGATTGATAAATATTTATTTAGTATTCCAAAAATTGAATATCATTTTTTTTAAAATTTACACTAATGTTTTTCGTAGGTAACAAAATATAATAGAAATTCACATGCTATGGAGATAAGTAACAATATCTTTCATTTTCTTATCTCTCCAATGATACAGAATATTTTTATGATGTAATTATTTTTTCATGGGGTCTACCATGCTTTTTCCAGGGATATTTTCTTTAATAAAACACAATAATATTGAGAAAAATACAATAATAGGTGATACTTCCATAGTATGTTCTTTATCTGTTGTTGTTACCTTGACTCTATGGAAATATACACCACTAAATTATTATTATAATATAATTTGGATGTGTACATACATCTGGATACCATATCAAAATAATGGAAAAACATTTTTCATCCGAACAACATATTGTACATCAAAACCTGATATATATCGAGAATCCACAATATAATCGGTGAAAACTAGATTCTTTGAACTCTTCCATCACACAACTACTCTGTTTGGACTGTTACATTATGATAACTATAAATAAATATTATAATGATTTTCCTTAAAATTAGAATTAAAATAACCCCTATTTATAAGATCCTCGTATCCTACATTCACCACGAACATATCTCTATCTCTTCTCAAATACAGAAGGATTATATTAACAAGGGAACAATGTTGTTCACTTGAATAATCATGATATCAACATACTATAATCAATTTATGGGAAAAATTTAGTCTATAACATAACAAGGAATACATGAATGATCATATCACATAGTCATGTAGGATATTACTCATTATGTCTTTCTCATATTGTTTATGAGGACACATTTTCTTGGAATGATGTATACCATGTGATGGTAAATCCAATTAAATTTTTGATTATTCCATAATATATCAACTTAAAATTTGAACATTATATGTACCTTCAATTAGTCTAATACTCCTCTTAGATCTATCACTAATGATATTCATCCAAAGAATATAGACTACTTCCCCTAAGTGCTTCATAGAGAAACAGTTGTTTAAAAGTCCTTAATAGACTGCATGTCTAGTATGTCAGTTCTCATATGGAATATTTAAAAATGATATATTAAAAGGTAAATGATATCATTACAACTATAATTATTTTATACAAATTGATCACTTTTGTTATTAATGAAAAAATATTATTTTTAAATTCATCGAACCAATTGTTCTATGACATGGAATCTTTCATTAATTAATAAATTGATCCCTATGACATTATATATTTTGGGATCACATTGAACAAAAAACATTTGTTATTTTTATATAGGTATCTTTCAAAAGTTTCTCATTATGTAATTTTTTTACATCGATCTTCAAATATTGTATATTCATGTTATGTTTTTCAAAAATGTATAATTCAGATTGATTTAATCATGAAAACATGTGAAACGGTTTTTTCATAATCAATACTATGAAATTTATTAAACCCTATCACCACAAGCCTTATTTAATAGGATCATATATTACCATCCATATGCAATTTTCTCTTTAAAACCCATTTACACCCCAAAAGGCTATACATCAACTTGTGGACTGACCATAACTCAACATGGGTTAGGATTCAAAAAATATATGTAATAATTTATTCCATTATATCATTTTTAGATTCAATTATGTATAGTACCTATTTCTGTGATACCAGATCATTATTTTCAAAAAGGTAAAAATCCATTATCTATGGGAGCTATAAAACCATATATATCTCGCTCTCTTAACGCTTTGATTCTCGTACACATTACTATATTTCATGAACTACTTCCATTGGTGACTATAGAAACCTTTCATATACCGAATCTTATGAATCATGAGAATAAATTTAATTGAACTCAATATTTCTACCACTATCATTCCTTTTGATATAATCACTCTCAAAAAATATTTCCTGTTTTGCGATAGTCACATTTTTTATCTAAGGTACTGAATTGGTACATTCCCTTTACATTATTAGGATACCATATAATGATACACATTATACCATGGGGAGTTAGATTTTTCCTGATAAGGACATAAGTAATTCCTCGGAACACCATACACTGGAAGAAGAAAAAATGTTTCTTTCCACGCAATAGATTGAATAATATTCTTTTTTTAGCTTTATTTGGTACTCATTTACGCATTTATGATGTATTTTTTAATCCAAATCCCTCAATGGATTATTTAATTTATTTACAAATCATCATTGAACGTAACTTTTCAAGAAAGTTACATTTTTACCAATCTCTAACAAAATTTCACTATGGTTTGTTAGGTGAGTGAGTCGATAAATAATACAAAACTCCAATTACAAGTCGAATTACTAGTGTTTAATACGTTTACCACAACAATTTGATCAAATCATATTTATCTTATTTCCAAGATTATTCTATAATTAATATTTTAAATATTTTAATTTATCAAAAATCTAAAACACCTACATCAGTAAGTAGATATAACCATATTAAATCATTGTATCTGTAGATAATATTAAATAAGAATACAAATATATATATTAGACTTGAAATCATCTACATACATAAGTGTGTTCCAATATAAGAATCATCATAGATGTTTCACCATACCCACCAAATCTTGGTACATTTATTTTTTCTTCAAAACTAGTATTACATATTTATTGTTGTTTTATCTCAAAAGAGTATAAATAACCATATTCATATATCTTTAAAAGATTCTTCTAAATTATATTCCCCAGATAGTAATTACACAACCCGGGGTTATTTGTGTCATGTGAACGTGACTCATTTTCAATTCCAAATACATTGATTTCATAATTTAACAAAAAAATACTATTATTTAAATATACATTTCCTTCAAATATAATTTGTTAATAAAATAATGATGTCAATTACCAAAGATTAAAACAAAACCATTTTTCTCTGGGTAGGATAAAACAAAAAATATGAAGTGTATTTTAAATTTTCTTGAATCAATTTATGTATATTTGTATTCATCTAACTATCAACCGAGATAATTTCTATTTGAAGGATAGTTTTTCTGTAACGGATTCTATGAATAGAAGGAAAATTTTTATTTCATAATCTCTCACTCCATCTGTCAAATAGAGACTATAAATCAAGGGGGAATTAATATAATGTTTCTTGAGGCAAGCAAACACGACATCTAAAAAAGCATGTACAATAGTATAATACCGTTGACTCAATTATAGAATCTTGTGGTGGATGAGATCAACCAACACAAATTTCTAAGAAATGATTCATGTTTCTATCATAGTTTATAATGAAAATTAAAAATTTTACATCAAAAAATATGATTTATAATCAAAAGGAATAAAAGTTGGTTTGGAATTCATACAACAGTATTAAATGTAAAAATAAGTCTCCATTCATCGCACATGAATGACAATAGAAATCACATTCATGATATCAAAATGCAAGATATTGGATATGTTACATTCGATAATTTTATATCAATGAATTTCAAATTATTTGTATTCACTAATATTTTTTAGGATGAATCCATTGATGTTATCTTTGATAATAGACTAAAATGAATTCTCACAATAGTTTCTTTACTTTATATAAAATTTAATGAGGTTTTATTTCTCAATAATTTATGTGTGATAAGAAATATATATTTTGGAGCAATAAAGTTGACTAAACCTTAGAGAAGATACTATTAATTAAAAATACCCTCTTATAAACATGCATGGTGCTTGAAAATGATGTTGTAAAAAAATATTGAATAAGAGGAATTGCTATTTTACAAAAAATAACATATCTAAACATATAAAACATAATATTGTGAGTAATATTATAACATAACAACATGATATAATCCACACCAATGATACATTTCAAAATGAAAAAAATTAAATAAGACCAACAAACTGGTGGAAATTAAATTGAAAAAAATTAGTTGGTCTACTTATATATTTATGATCTAATGAGTTCGAATTAAAATAATAGATATTATTATTTAATTATATTTTATTTATGATTTTACATTAATGAATTATGTTTTTTTACATTGTCTAAGAAATTGTATCTTGGAAAAATGAATAATTTTTAAAAAATGTATAAAAATATAATGAGATTTTATATCAAAATATTTTGGTCTGAAATTGAGTATAAATATAAAACTTAATGATTTGATTAATATATTTGGACACATGGAATAATATATGAATATAGTAATCTTAAAACAAGACATCAAAATGGTTTAGTGGGGAAGAAAAAATAGAGATCAGTAAACATGGATAGAACATTGTTATCCGAACATGAAACATCTAAATAATTTTGGTGATAATCCATACAGTGGCTGAAATTTTTTTAGTGAAAACCTTAACCATATATGATAGAAACAATATATGATTTATAAGTTGGTAGTAATATATCCTTTCTAGGTTTCATGATTCTTAAAAAAACTATTCCATTAACTTTCAAGAAAAATAATAAGGAAATATTGATGAGAGAGCACCTAAAAGTACATTTGATGGATAAAACATGGTGGATTGAGTTATTAGTGTTGATATAAACAAATATGTATAATAATTCATATAAATGATTTAACTGTATTTTGAAATCAGGAGACGTTATAGAAATAAATTTTTATTTTTTAATTTGATAATGATATTTGAGAAAATTGTGGATATCATTGAAGTATTTTTTACACCAAATTATATTAATAAGTATTTAATTTGGTTTTGAAATATCCATTTATATATAATCCCCCGTTTTAGGAGGAACTATGTTATTATTACTTATAAAAAATGTCACAACTGAGTAATTCCTTAAATATAATATCAATGGAGTTAAAATAAGGTGGAGTTTGAAGAATTACAAGAATACCATCTTACATTAATAGGATGGAACAAATACAAAAAAGAACCTTTTTATTAGAAGGATTGGAGTAATGTATTGAATGAATATATCAATAGAATAGCGAAGAATGAAAATTTGGAATTATTTCCATGTTCCAAAGTAAATAATATCATACCGGAGAATTGTTTTTTAAGAATTAATTCAATAAAAATGGATAAAATTCATAGAATACTGATCCTCTAAATTGTATAGGAAACTCTCAAATTATGGGTATTTATTTTGATGAAACATTTACTCCAACACAATGGATTTAAATTAATCAAATAATCATTATGATATATAATAAAATAAAATAATTAAATTATATAAATGGTCATTGAGTTAGTGGTTCTAGATAGAGACCATGAGAAAGAGGTCATCATTGAACAAGTATAATTTGTTTCTTGAAATTTATGATTATAAATTATGAAATATATAGATAGAATTATAATTATAAAACAATCCCATCAATCATGATATTGATAAATAGAAAACATCTTAAATGGTATGTAATTTAGGAATGGAAATGAATATTCTAATATCAATGTCAAATGACATGACTTGGTTTTTTAGTGATAGTTCTTGGTTTAGATATATTTTCTCAAAATAAAAAATATGAAAATTACTGGGAATTTTCTAAAAAAAATAAAGTGAAAATTTATTATTTAAATGAATGGTGAAATGGCGTTATTTTTTAGGTTTCAATTCAAAAATACATTAAATTGTATATTTCTCTCATAATAGATGTATTCTCATGAGTTATTGCAGAAATATTTCATGGATGAATCCAGGTAGGTATCTACTTCTATATAATTTTAAAAAAACTTTTACAATAATAATTAATGAGTTTGGATAAATTGGACTTTTTGTGGCTTATTAGTTCCCTATATTACATAAGACCATCTCAACCCATCATTATAATTGTAGTTATAATGTGTGTACGATTCCAAGGAAATTAAATGGAGTTGTATCTCTTAGTGGATTAATTGATCATGTTATAAATTAAAGGGACTCCTTATACTATATTTTTATGAAATGGAATCATAAATTTAATTTAAATTTATTTATATTTCAACTTGAATAAAAATCTATGACACCAGAAGTCATCTTTTTGAGTTTTATTCTTTTCTAGAGGAAGAAAATTTAGACCGAACACTAGGAATGAATTTTAAATTACATTAATACATGTTAACAATGAGTTTATTTTAAAATACAAATCCATGACACCAATTATGTGTATTAAATACATTGAAAAATGTTTGAAGGTGGTTTTCTTATAACCAATGATGATTAGGTGGGAAAATCAATGTTCCACAAACTTTTCAATGAATCTATAGGTACATTGTAGGTTGAGGAATATTAATATTAAGTAGAGATGTTTCATGTAAATGGTTTATTCTTATGTGATTTCATTGGAGTATATTAAAATAATGGATCACATAGAGGATAACATGAGAAGTCACTTAATAACAGATGCATCATAGTATATGAGTGTATTATTGAGAGTTAATGTAATCAAATAATTACTGGTAGGTTTTCTTAGAAGGATTAATCATTTAATTATTTTTATTATGTTGAAAAATACAATAAAAATATAAAATTATTTCATCTTGTAAAGTGGGAGATAATATATATTATTTTTTTGGTGATGATCATGGTAAAGGAAGCCAGAATAAAATAATTGTAGCTAACACTTAAGCTATAAATGAACATGCATTTCAATGATTTTAATGTTGAATAACATATAAAGTTGTAGATTAAAGGTTTTATAGGTTATTGTGAATTTATCTATGAATTAGTGAGTTTATAAATGTATGTGTTCAAATAGGCCCCTCAATAAGTGAAATAACAAATGAGAGTTTTTTTATGATATTAATTCAGAAATAATCATTATAAAATTAATATTACATAATGAATTTGAGCATTCTTAGAAAACCCACATTCTCATATTATGTGGTGTTTATATTTCAATAGCATTGGTGGCATGATATTACTAGACTCTTGAAGAACATCATTCATTGTTTTAGGATTTTTTTCCCTTATTATATTAATGTGAAAAATGATTAGGGAAATGTTGATGTCTTTTTAGATCTTAATGAAGTTTAAAATTAATGTATTTCTATGTTAGTTTAAATAATGACATGAAGAATATTAATTTTTCTGATAATCTAGAAAATGAATAAAGTATTACACTAAGATAAAGGACCTCACATCATATCCCAGTTGGTTTGGCCATGATGTAGTTGAGATAGATGGGTGTCATTCCATATTTAGACACATTTCACCTTAGTAGATGCCTATATGGGGTTATTAGGATCTATTTTTAATTAAATCACATCCTATAATAAATTAATATTATTCTAGTTTAGGATTCATATGGTATCAAGATGAAATGAATTATCCAATATCGTGTATGGTTGACACATTTTACAGTGTCCATTTCATAATATATAGTTGTCTAATTAGAAGGAGGAGTTAAAATACCCACATAGTGATGACTATGGATATAACAGAATATCTCATCAAAAATAATGGTAAAAATGAAGAGGTATGGGATATTTATTTTATAACTATTGGATTTTACAATTATAACATGATGAATGATGTTATTCCATAATTTTTATCTACGAATTAAATAAAATTTTGTCTCAATCCAACCAAGGGAGATGGATTCTGATGAAAATTTCAGTTATTCTATAATTAAATATATATCTATTTCATTGGATAATTTGTATTAGATTTGTGGAAGATAACAAGTGTTAATATGGAACATGGATCCTGAATGTGCTTAAAGTAAAGGAAGAAAGGATTTATCAACTTATGAAATTTATAGTTATGTTTTATATTGGATTTTAGGACGACATCCATTCTCCATTCATTTTTTTCTTATTGATGGTAAAATAAGAACATGGACTAAGGGACCAGAACAATTACACAGTAGGTATTTTCCATCAATAAACAAAAGTATGTTGACCTTGTATTCGACCATGTACCTTGTGTATTAATCATCACCTATTCCCTCACTATTATATCATTATCTTGGAGATACGTATACTGCTGCTAGTGGTCAGAATCATTGATTGGGATTTGATGGTTTAGGCCATGCATTTATTCATCCCCCAAATTATTTGTAGTTTATTCTCTACTAGTCGTATTAGTAACCATGAGAATCAATTTATGTTAATATAATATAATAAATTTTACATTCATGGGGTTTCAATCATATATAGGCCTGTTAGATTAATACATCCCATTTCATTCACCCATGCTGATTCCCACATTATATACTCCTCATCGAAATAAATAATCACATAACATGCACCTTAACAATGTATATCATCATATTTGCTCAGTTTATCTCAATCTAGTGATTAGATATCATACATGTTATATGAAAGGATTAATACTATCTTAGATAACTCTCCACTCATGAGAATATCAGTTACATACACAACTACCAAAAGATGGGATCAAACTCAAGGGTAGTTTAATAATAGCCTAAAATTTTGAGGGTTGTCATGATATTTAACTTTACGACATCAAATTTTGGGATTCAATTTAACAAATTAACCCAAACTAAACCAATGTATAAGTGTATTCCACTTCATGAAATATACATGGAAGTTATTCAAGCACTAAAACACATTTTATATCTCATTATGATATTTTATATCTCTATACAACGTCCATCCCACACTAACCCTAAAATTTTATCACAAAAATTACTAATTTAAATAAAATATTAGTTTTGGATAACACAATGTCATATATTGGGAGGTAAAGTATCATTTCATGTAGTGAAATATATATAACAAGACTAAAATAATGATAAAGCTGAGTCTTTTTTCATAACATGTTAATATTTCAATTTTAATCAATCATAATAATTCTAAAAAACAAGCTTAAGGACCTTTATTAGAATATCCTATAATATAGACCACATAATAAGCCTTATGATTGGTGAACTTTTAGGGTGTTTTCAAAATTGTTATATCTCTATGTAATTTATGGAAAATTGTTACATAATCATCTAAAAATCATCCCTTAAAATAATTTAAAATTCATTATATCCCTATAAGGTTGTTAATATAATTTTGAGACTTTTAATCATGTTCTTAATTTTCAAAATGGTGAATAAGTTCTCATACATCTACACATCATGACACCCAATGTTATAAAATCAATAACATTTTTTTCTACTTAGACATATTCCTATGTTAATCATCGTCACAATTTGAAAATATATAAATATATATATATATTGAGATCATCATGATAAAAAATGTAAATATTTATATTATTTCTTTATGAACATACCCTAAAATATTTAGATTTTAAAGGAACATTGAATTCGTTTATTGTGTGATATAATAATTTATTTTTTGTAAATAATTTCTACTTATCCTTATCCAAACATACTCTCATAAAGATTATTCAAACTACATTATATCCAAAATATTTAGCTACGAAACACAAAACCCTTTATGATCATGAGGTAAAAATTATTTATTTCAGTATAAATATTTAAAAATAAATCTATTAACAACCATATCTTTTATGATATTTTATTTATTTTGATAGTTATTCTAAAATAAATAAATGATTAATTATAAAATTCGTATGGTTTATTGGTGGAATATCAATTTCTCATAATTATGAAATTATCTTTTATAATATATATTAATAGGGATTCCAATTGTTTAATCATTTTCTCATTTTAAAACAATTTTATAGTGCTTGGTGAATCCTAAACCATATGTACCATCTCATTTTATAGAAAATAAATTCTTGTTAATGAATAATTTCTATTTTATATTTGAGAAAAATTATGAGAATAAACTTCCATTATATATATCTATTTGAATTTTGGGTATTCATTTTCATATTAAATATCCCATAAAGAAACATTTTTCAATAATATTGAATGAAAAAATGATGTTTATAAATTAATTCCAAAATTTTGAACTCCTATATAATTAAAATAATGTTAAAATATGTATTAAAAATCAAAAAATAATATAAAAATTGTAAAAATAATTTCTATAATATTTATACACATCACTAAAACTCCAAACTACTTATCAAAAACATTTATTTATCATAGGAAACATCATCCTATTGAAATAATTACCATCCTTCATAATAACTCATTTTAGTTTCAATAAAACTTCCTTCAAATTGGACCATAAAATATTATTATTTTTTATAAAATAATTTAAATTTTTTAATTTTCCATACCACACTAATGTCTAAAATACCATTCCCAATTCACTTATCTTCAATAATTTGTGAAAATAAGGAAATATTTTATTAATCCAATTCATATTTTGGTAAAGGAAATTAACAATTATTACATAATGAAGTAAATGGAATGAATAAGAAATATAGGAAACCCCAATCTCTATTATGCAATGAAATAAATGAGTCATATTGGGTTAATATTTGATAACTAATTATACATAGGTAATTTTCCATTTATACATTTCTAATGAATCCATAAATAAATTCACCTACCTGTCTCATAGGTATCAAGATCCTTGTGTCAAATAATACTAACATATTGTCACTAAAAAAATGTATTACTATAAAGTTTATATTTTTATTCTTTCCTAAAAAACTATTTTGTTTTTGTACCATTAAATAATTTTATTTATATTATATTTTTACTTCCCATGAATTAATTATAAAGGAAAAATGAATAGAAACCATACCATTTTATCTATAATAGAATAATTTATGAGAAGAATATTATCTTATATATTCATTTAATATCAACATGTACTGAATGTGATTTAATGAACAAACCCATGATACCCTCTATTTCTAATACCTAAACCGATCTAATAATTATGAGATTGATTTTATCCATACCCATGTTTTGGTGACATGAACATAAACATCAAACAAAAAAAGGGATGTATTTTTTCCAACCTAAATCAAGATGAATGATATATATATATATATATATATATATATGAATCCTAAAAAATACATGCACTTATCAATGAAATATTATGGAATAGATAATACCCAAAAAATAATGATAAATATCTAAGGAGCATTTCAAGAAACCAAATAGTGAAACCCAAAACCATAACCAGTAACTAGATTTGATAAGTGTGTAATTTTACATGATCTCCCCACCAAATAATCCTATATAGATGACACAATCCTCTCCACCTCAATATTTCACCATACCTTTCTTATATCAGAATATAGTACAAAAAATATAAACCCTCAATGAATTATGATGGGATTTATCTAAACATGCTTATAATGATCCCATCATAGTTTTCCATAAAAAGTCTCTATAAAAAATACCAATATTACAAATTTAATAAAATTATGGAATGGTAATTAGATTAAAAAAATTAATATAAAAATTATGGTAAATAGTTCCCCTTTTCCCGAGATCAAGAAAAAATCCAGATAAAACTGTTTCAAAGTATAAATCCAAAAAATAATATATATATATATATATATATATATATATATATATCCAACAATATATGAACAAACCAAAACCAAAAAAAATTGAAAAGGTAAAATATTCATTGTATCACAAATTTATAAATTGTATCATAACTTGTACCATAATAATAATTGATGGCCTGTGTTAACTCAGGGCCCTAGAACTCATACAAAAAATTCTATGGGAAAGAAGAACACCCACATAATTGAAGCCCCAACAATGTCAATTATGTTCTAAACACAAATAATCAATTATATAGGATAATAAATCAAATATTGATGTGAAATTCCCAAAAAAATTCCATATGAAATACTGAATATTATTCCCTCCACCTAGTTACCCAAAGTTATCACTGATTCATATATAAAACATGTTTTAATGGTATCTTTCACATTTCATCAGCCATTCCAAACAACCATATATCATTCAAAAACAGTATTTGAAAACACATTTCACAATTTGTTTCAAAATTCCTTGAAAACCCATTTTATTTCAAAAAAATTAATATAAAGACCATGTTTTCTCAAAAACCAATTAACATACACATATTAATCATTACTACTATCATAAAGAAATTATTTTAAAAAAAATATAAAACTAGTAGAAACTATGATTATAATGAGGTAGGATATAGATGGAACCTCCAAACTTAAACGTATGTCACACACTAATAATTATTAGATCAACTCATACTGGAAGGAATAGAATGAATGATCATCCAAAAGAAGACATATCATCGATTTAATCCTCTTGATATTTAATTCCATTAGAAAAATGGTTGTAGGAGAATTCATATTTGAACATACATCAAGTATCTAATTGACTGCTCCACAACCAACAAAAGATATGGCCCTTATAAGATAATTTCACAATATATCTGGAAGGGAGTGAATATGAAGAATCATCACATGATCATAGATAATAAATGAACCAACCCAAATCACCACCAAAATATATCCAAATAGGAATATGAATATCTTTAATATAAATATAATAACATCCAACCATTTCATAGATCAAAGAACCAAAAGGAGAAGTCTGATGGATCATAATTAATCTAAGAATTCTATGAATAAACCTTAGGCTAGACCGTGGAAACACAATATAAATGAGGGAGTAGAAAGGCATGTATCATTAATACTCATGTTGGTAGAAAAATTACATAGCATTAATCCCATATTAATAATTTTATTTCTTGGGTTTCCATATATAACGAAAAAATGAAATGCCTCTGGTAAAAAATCTTGTGAAACCAATTCATAACTTGAAAAAAATTAATTTCCATAATATTTTTCATGATTTTTAACAATTTATTGAATTATTCCCATATTTAATTCAAATGATGAATATTCATGATGTGAAACAATCATATAGTAAGCACCAGTAACTAGTTCCTTTTTAATAACCCATGAGTGACCTCTAATGGGATAAAAATACAAATTACAAGCACATAAATATTTACAAGGATATTTTACTTTACTCTAATGTTAGAATTATCTAAAAAATATAAATTTTACTCACTAAAAATTCAATTGGAATAATTATTCTTTGTGAAAAGAGGTGAGACCATCAACCCTTTATTGATGATTCAAACAAAAAACTATAATGGGGATTTAATTATTTTTCTGCAACACATTAACCTGATAAATGAAATTCTCTTGTAGGATTTTAACATGGAAAAAAAGGATCTCCACTGTTTACTCTATAGTAAAAATGTTATATCTATATCTCAATCAACTCAAAACTCATAATATGGTATGGATAATGAAGGTACATCCCAATCTATGATATATGGTAAATAACATGAATAACATTCAATAAAGTTAGTAATGTAAATAGATATATATTCTAACCTATATTTAATGACATTTAAAATAGAACAACATATCTCAAAGATAGTTTTATCCATTTCCAAAGTTATTGGTGACCCAAAAATGGAGAAACATTCAAGAAAATATTTTAAATAATGGAAAAATACATATTATGATATCGACAGTCTGAAAGTGATTTATGCCTACTTTGACCTACAACTTAGCATCAATATATATCCTGAATCCTTTTTAACATCATATAAATGATACTATTCCCCACTCTGGTGCATTATCTTACATCTTCTAATCATAGAGGTATCATGCAAGGGAAATCATTCAAATCCTTGAAGGGAATCATTCTGATAGATGAAAAATTTCTATTATTATAAATAATCATGACCATTCCCCAATGGTTATCTCATGATCCATCAAAATTTAGTATATAAGCATGGACTATACACTCTAGAATATGTATAGTGTGCTACATCATACCATTCATTTATGGAAGGAAATATGCAGTCAATTTGACATGAGTCCTCTTTTCCCCTAGAAGGCTCCTCTATAATTTGGAAGTAAACCATGGATCCCTATCTGAGACAATGGGAGATGGATCCCTATATAACTTCATGATTAATTTCATTTACATAATACTTATATATTAAAACATTTACGTGTCCATCATTAAAATGAAATGATATTATTTCATCAATAAATCAATGAACACACAAATAACAATATTTCCTTAGGGTCTCTATGGAAATCCAATAATGAAGTCAGTGGAGACCAAATCCCATTTATAAAATAGTTTTTTATGATAACGGAGTAGAAAATAAATATTTTTTCCTTTATATTTATGTAGATTATTATTTTTAAATAGGACCCAAAATGAAAAAAAATTCCCTATATACCCATCCACTATAAACTCTATCTCATATCTTAGTACGTTTTCTTTGTATTTTGAATAGTGGACCAAGAAGATTTATGAAAATCATTCAACACTAAATTTAGCCTATGAGATTGGATGATAAACTAATCCCCAAATCATATAATAATATCATAATGTATAGATAATTTACAAATGGTCTAGACACCATTAAACATTTCTTGATTCCTTTGAAATCATTTGCCAATTGATTTCACTACATAATAAACTAAAGAAAGATCATGATTTTCAAATACTAATTACAGCCATACTATAAATATACCCTTATGCTTCAAAATTTATGTATGATAAGATATCAATAATGATTGAATCTTACAATAATTCCATTCTTGTCTATTAAGAAACTTTATTACTGAGAACATCCACCGCAACCTTCCCCTTTCTCCAGTTATTCGATTTTTTTGGAAATTTATCCTTGATACATATTCCACCCACCACATCTACATACGATTAAAGACCATTAAGGAAAATATATATCTCATACTCGTATCATTATAAATTTCCATGAATCCCACATCAAAATTATAATTCCTTCAATACGTAAACACAAGAATATCTATATAATTATTTAAATCACTATTTGTGTAGTTTTTCTCATGTTGTCAATGTTATAGTGAACCACATGACATGAAATTCTCATCCTATATATACCTGTAATGTAGACCAATTCCATTACTATCATAGTGTACCTCATACACCTTATTGGGAATATCTGATATAACAATTGTAGTTGATTTTAAAATAAATTTGAAGTCATTGAAAGAATGATGATATTTAGAATCAAATGTCAAATTATACCATATATTGGTAATATAAGTAATAAGTGTTTAAAAGATAAAAAACCCATGATTAAATGTCATTAATATCCCTAAAGACCAAATTAGCCTCATATCTCAATGGTAGTTCATGGTTTCTCCATTTACAATGAAGTATACACTATCTGAAGATCTACAAAAATTTAATGCTTTTAAATATAATTCCTCTTGAACATCACTTATTGGATCTATAATGTAAATTTAAAAATATTACCATAATGGTAATAGTGCCTCATTTTAGAGACCCAAAGCTTGACGTACATGTAAATTACATTACTTTTTCGGAATACTTAATACATAAAAATACAAACACCGAAGCACCGTAACAGTTTAGTGTCTTTGGAAACTCAGAACATAATCATCTAATCATGGTGAAAGATCTTCAACATCTCCCATAAAGATCGTCCCCTTTTTTTCATACCTAAAACCTTTATTTATATCCTGGGGAAAAGAAAACATATAAAGGGTGAGCTCAAATGCTCGGTAAGGGTAACCATGGAGAAAATAAAACAAACCATATACATTTGAACATAAAAACATGAACATAATGTTTAAACATCGAAATATTGAGCAATGACATAAAACATAGCAGTACGTAAGGCATAGATCATAATGGAACATAAATCATGATAAAATTTCATGGGAATAAAACATGTAATTGTGGCAACCATTAAGCACATGTTATGATTTCCATAGTATCCAAGGCATTGCTGCCACGACCATCTTAGTGGACAAAGTCCCTTTCTGAATCGAGTTTACTCCTCGTTTCAGTCCTGTAACACTGAACCGGATTAACATACCATTACAGGCATGTCTATCACATGAGATATTAATATTTACCAAATAAATTGGAGGGAGATATAAGTCCCACCCATCTCATAATGAAATCATTCTTACTTGTTCCACAATATAAACATAAATCATTCATCTTAACCCAAAGAATAAAATGGGTTTTATAAACATCATCCCATCATAACATAATCCATATAAAACAAATGGATAACATTTCATCATAAGAAAAGTGAAACCATGTAAATCATAGAGATATTATACTGTAATCATACACATATGAAATAATGTCTTCTTATATGGAAAATGGTTTTGATAAAACACTTGAAAAGAATTATTGAGGAAAATATCATTTCTTCTTAAAAATTATTTTATTTTCACAAAATGCGACAAAATTTTAAAATAAATGGATTTTTTTGAAAATAACCATGAAATATTGTAGAGTAAGCTTCATGAAAATAAGGCGATATGAAACCGTAAAAATCCGTTCATGCAGTATATGTTTAAACAACATTCTCCTCGTACTTTTTTCGGAAAAGTCAAAAAGACTCTTGTATGGTAAACAAAAGAATGATTCCTTACATACCATTTAGTAAAATTAAAAAAATGGGTAAAAAATACTTTAAACATACATGAAACCATTTTTAGAAAATAGGTACATGTATGATAAATATAATCCCAGTAAATACTTACGAATAAACTATCTTAGATAAAAATGAGATTGGAAAAGTTATCCCTTACCTTAGGTTTGATATGATTTGTACGTATATAAAACTCATGTATAATGATTTAAATAATGTCATTGACTTATTATAGAATCATATTCAATGTTTTTATATCATATATGGTTCACTTATGACTTTATATTACCCATTATTTTGTAAATTCCAAGTTAAAGCAACGTTCTGGGTAAAATCATTTCATTTATCGTACGTGTTTCGACTTGTTGTTATTGATATTATTACTTATATCCTGATTTAATTAATTCCAGAATGTAAAACATGATTTATTTATATTATATATATTCATAATATACATATATATATGATAGATCGATAAATGGAATGAAATACACCGTTCATGGAGATGGTAGGTCGTACGTACGCATGAATGTTGTTTTCGTTTCCATATTGAATTTAATGGAATTAAGTAGATGACATACATATATATATATATATATATATCCAGTATTATTATTATGTCATATATTTAATTATTATTCATTATATATACTTTAAAATCATTCATGAATGGTTAAAATGGAAAATAAATCTCATCGCATTGTAGAGACGGTAGTCCGTACGTACACACGAGCGATGATATCATAACCATGATCGTGGAATTGTATTTAAGTATATGTATAATATTTCAGAATAAATATCACTTTACAATAATCATATATATTTATTTATTTACACCATTATACCCATCCATGTAAGGAGGTGGTCGAAAACAGATTACACCACGGCATGGAGACGGTATTCCGTACGTACGCACGTGTGGTGATTTTTTTGGTAGGATGGATAGAAGGTCAAATAGGGTTGTTTCATATTTATAATAACATAAAAGTATATAATTAATACTTATGTTATTACTTTATAATGAAACAACAAAAGAAGAGGAAGTAGTAGAAGAAAGAAACATGGAAGAGTCGGTAGAAGGGATTACCTCTTCCTCAACACACCTCCTTTAAACTTCTTCATAGATCACTAGAGTTGATCTTTTGAGAGGACCGGAACCTCTATGATATAACTAGAGAGGTTGAGAAGAGGAATTGGGCAGGGTTGGCTGAGCTTCAAGGCTCTAAAGGCTGTGAAGAGAAAAGGGAAGGGGTGGCCTTTTTATAAGGGAGGAGAGGGGCACCTTAGGAAAACTTAAAATATTATTTTATAATAAAGTCATATTCGGTTTTTACTAACTCCAAATTGATTTATTTGAAAACTAAGGTGGGGATGGGTCGAAATAATCTCAACCAATATGATTTAGACAATTTTAGGTTAATATTTTATCCTTATCATTGAGATTTAACTCTAAGTTAAATAATTTATGTTTTACCATGTCTTTTTGTTTTCTTACACTGTATGGTTAATAAACATACTATAACTAGCCAAAATAACCCCAAGTAGGAAATTATTAATATATATCTCCTTATATAAGTATTTTGGCCGAACCTTAGATTTTTAGGAACAACATAACAATTAATAATATAATATTTATTTTAAAAACTATTTTATGTCAGTTTTGACACTATTTGGTAATTGATTTTTGTAAAAGTCATAACAGCATGATTAGTTCGAAAACCGTTACTTACATCAATAATAAAATGTCATAGTAACCTATAAAATTATTTTAATTTATAAAAAGTCTCATATTACATTTATTTGGGTTTTTATAATATCAATTATGATAATATTTCATTAATAAGGTAATTATTGCATCATCACTGTGTCATAAATAAATTAACTAATATAATGTCTAAAAATTATAAATAAAATACCATTATGCAGGAAATCGTTTTATATTTCTAATGAATATTTATAGTCGAATTTATCTTATGTATAACCTTATATTAAAAATGTTTTAGTTATTAAACATTGATTTAAACTATTTTAACTCTTCTTTAAATAAAATAATAATAAATGTCCTAATCTAATCCAAGTGGACCTAAATGGTCATATTTTATCCCTAAGTTTGTTTTAGGTCGAACTACACCTATCCAATAAAATTAGGACATGTGTTAGGGTAATAGTAATATCATTTTTACCTTTAATTACCCTATTTACTTTTAACCGTGGTAAATAAAAGTTAAAAGTTACTATTCAGCAAAAATTATTTTTACCTTATTGAACAAAATTTTACTCCTTGATATTTACCGTGTCTCTCGGATTTTCTAAATTTCACTCACAGAAGCGGTAAAATTATGTTTTATGTAAATTTTTAAACTCTCCTAGGAGGTGGGTAAAAGATGGTGAAAAGTTCAATAAAATTTTTATATGTCAAAAATTATTATAAAATGAATCCAATGAATTACATTGAACTTATATAAGTATTATTTATCAATTTTGAATTAAAATAAATTTCAATAAAAAAATTATTTATTTATATAAAAATTCGGTTTTTAAATAGAAACCTAGTGTTTTCACTATTCATCAAAAAATGAAAGTTTTCAGAAAAATACCAAAAATTCACCATAGGCTAATTTAGATATTCTAAATCCAAAAATGAAGTCCATTTTGAAAAATAAAATTTATAAAATTTCAAAAAGTGGGTATTACTATTCATAATGGCTAGTTCATAATAATATTATAATAATATATTGTTTAGTGAAACTCAGTATTGCATACTACACACACTATCGAGGAAGGTCTTGATTGTGTGTAATGCAAACCAAGTCAGGGATGCATGTATTGAAACCTCTATTTGGTATTGCGTATAACATAATCAAAACATATTTCATTTATACATTAAACAAAATTTATACTTAATGTTGCGTAAAATAATTTCCACAAAACGAACTTGAAATTGTGTGTAACAGGAGCCAAGAATGGTGTAGCGTATACTGAAAGCTAATACGGTGTTACGTATAGTGCAAGATAATTTTGGTGTAGCATACAACACAAGACATCAATGAAATTAAAAAGAATAATTCTCATAAAATCTCGAGTTGTTACACTCAAGATTTCAAGAACCAAATTCAGAGGGTGCTCATCCTGATGTATGAATCTCAAATAAAAAAGTATATCAACCAAAAACACTAAGAATAAGGTGTTATGAAACAAATAGAATATATGTTGCATTAAATCCATGAAAAATATATGATCCTTAGTCATACTAAATGTTATTATAATGTATTCCTAGTGTCCATAAAAACACTTAAATGTGGTATTTTGGATATCAAACTCAAAAACCCTACTATGTTGATAACCCAATTGAATATTGATTCTAAAAAACCAAATTTAACTTTTAACAAGTTGAAAAAGTCTTCCAAATATGGGAAAGGGTACGAATTATGAACAATCCTCACCTTCAACATTTGGTTTTCTAGGAAAAAACAATGCGAACCATCATCCTTCTTTGAGAATAGCATGAGCCTTACCAAAGAGAAACACAAGGGAAATAAAATCCATTACCCATTAAATAATTCAAATATATAATGAGATATTTCATCTTCATAGGTTTCTTGTGATATTAGGGTATAGAAATATAATATTTACACTACACTAGTTCAATCCAAGACTCTACCAACCTAGATGGAGGAAGACCAGAGATGCCACAATGAAAATCTTTGGGGAAGTCTCTTTTAACCAAGGTAACATCAATAACATCATATATATAATTATACTCAAAAGAGGTTGAAAAAAACCTAGGATCTCTATGTGGGAAGGTCCATCATGACCAGACCTCGGATAACACTCTCCCTGAAACACCAATGATCTCTCATTAGTGATAGAGAATGAAAAACGATGATGATGAAAATATATACTAGCTTGGTGATTTACTAACCAATCCATCCTAATGAGGACATCTAACAGATATAAACCAAGAACAATGAAATACTAGAGAAAATATTTATCATCCATCAATAAGAAACATGAAGGAAAATAATACCCCTACTCCTTTATCTTTCCAAGATGTTCCACCAACACTATTAAAAATACATGAGCTCTATTAGATATCTAGGAGATCAACATAATTCGATGATGTAAATGACTTGGAAAAACCTATATAAAAAAATAATATTATATATTATTCAACAATGATGGAACCTCTCACTGTAAAAACCAATAAATTAAGATATATTTCTATTTAAATGAATCTTACCTCCTTGGTAGCTTGTAATACATAAAACCCTCAGTCTAAATAAAATATAATATGGCTTGGAAACATATTTGAGCCACAACATTTTGGGATATGCATAGAATTAATTAATTATGTAAATTTTTCAATTTAAACAAGATTAAAACAAAATCTATAGTTATTTATCAATTACAAATGATAATAAAAAACATTTAAATTTAAAATAAATAGTTTTCTAAATAACTATTTTATCCTTGCAGTGCATTTTTATCAAAATAATGAAATGTATAAAATATTAGTGAATTATATTAATGAAAATTATATAATATCTAAGAAATATTTTTTATCATTTATCTAGTAATTTTTAATGATGAGGATATAATAAATCCAATTTTTATGCTTAAAACACTATTTTTCCTAATAATATATTCATCGTGTTTTGCACATATAATTTAAAATTAAATTTTTACCACTTTAAATAAATATATATATATAAATTAACTTCATTTATTAAATCATCATTTCAAAATTACGTAATGTTTATTTTTATATTTTTTTAAAATAATGATTTTTTAAAGAGTTCTGAGAAAAAATATTTTTATTAAAAGTTTCCATTTTCATTTAGACGTTCAGAAAGAGTCATTATTTTTAAAATAGTATGAAAAGTAAAATTAATTAAATTATAAATTTATTAATTCAATTTATGTTCTTTTATTCAAATTTATATTGAATTTTGTTATAATGTATTTTCTACAAGAGAAAACTTTTCTTTTAGAAAGTACATTTTCATCACGCTTGCTGGTTTTTTTAAAATTATATTATCCTAAATATGTGAGTTAATATTATTGAAATGTATTTTTTACTACAAATCATAAAAATTAATATTTTTTTATAATTTAAAAATAATATTTTGTCATAGTTAATATAAAAATAATTAAAAATTAAATATCCTTATTAATGTTAGAACTTGTTTTTTAAGAGTTTAAACCAAATGATAAGGGTACGTTTTCAAATTAAACAAGAATAAATCAGATTTTTTATAAAAATGTTGACCTTTTCCCAGACCATATCTTGTGTTATGCCTATTTGGAATAATTTTTATTAAGAATGACTTTATCATTTTGGTTTCTTTTACAATATTTTCATGGGAAGTCCTCTCATCCATTTATTAAAGGACATCGCAGCCCCTCACCCTTCAACACATCAAGTGGCATGTTTTGGACATTTATTTTATATATAAAGTCTTTAAATAACTCCTTACTATTTATATTCCTTATTTTTCATTAAACTATCATAGTATGGTTGTATGTATAAAACCAAAGAGGTACTCTAAAGATGGCGTATGATTATTATTCAAGCATCGTCATTTTCATTCTTCACGCTACAGATTAAATATAAAAAAACTATGATAAAATAATAAAAAGACTAAAAAAATATATTATTATTTTATTATTTTTATTGAATAAATTTTATTCTTCCTATACTATATAAATTGGGAAACAAAATTGTTGATTGTGTGTATCATAGTCTATAGCCTCTATAACTAATGTGATTACTTTTCCACCAAAACATATCAAGGATTGGTATAATGGTGTATTTAATCTCTCTGTGTGTGTGTGTCTGTGTGTGTGTGTGTGTATATGATTTTTTTGATATTAATATGGCTCTATAATTTTAATATCACATATATGTTCTTACTTCCAAATCTGCTAGAAAGCGATAATGTCAACTATTCATAGGTGTGGACTATTTCATCCTAGAAGGAATGTGATTTGATTTAAATTTTGTATTCTAAATATATTGTAGAAATTATATATTAAAGGAATATATGTTGAATAATTATGACATTGGTTAGGTTAATTATTATTTTCAATAATTTCATTCTATTTGTCGAAAAAATGGAGACAACGTTTATGCTTACATACGACCTACTATCTCCATGGATCATGTATTGCATTTTTCTCTCTCTAAATATTATGTATTATTTTAAACATGTATATAATTAATATATATTATATTTAAAAAATTATTATAATTTTGGATATGATGGAACCATGATCAATGTTCAATGGTCAAAACTACAAGAACAAAAAATACATTTAAAATGAAGATGTTATTACATGTAATACATATTTTAACTTGTCATAACATGTTATAAGTAAATAATATAATACATAATATATTTTAGTATGGCTATATAAAATAATTATCATAAATTAATATTTATTATAAAAAATATTTTGACACACATGATGGTATTCAGTCTTATGTTAAGTGTTTTTTAACAATCTCATCATTATTTAGGATTGTTTATGTTTCGGTCCACGCTTTGTGAATTGTTCTCATTTTATGTCATAATCTAAATCTATTTTAGTCTCCTTTTGTTGTATTATAATGTTAAATTTTTCCCATAAATTTACCCTATATATGTATTTAATAAAATAACATTATTTTTTTTGTAACATAAACATTATTTTTATACTCGATTAGGAATATTTTTCTTTCATGTCTATATTGTCATTAAAATGTTTTTAAAATATTTTATTATTTATAAATTTGTTTATTAAATACATTTCTTCACATGTTTTTAAAAAATGGGATAAAATTAATCTTCCTATTATTTTACACATGATGTACTTTGTTGTCTTTTTACCAAATACAGGGATGTAATATTTGATTTAACATACACGGAATAATCATAGTTATACACTGTCATAAAATGACAAGTTTTTTTCGATACTTACCAAACCAAATTAGATGTTGACTTAATGACATGTGTTTCTAGAAATTTACATTACTATATTAGTTATTCCTTGCTTATTCATGATATAATCCACTATATGGATACCCATAATACATATATTATCTATCCCCTTTATTACATTTCCCTTCCCCAAGAATTTAAGAAGTTTTTTGATTTATAGTTAGGGATATGCTAAAGGTGATAATGGTGTTTTCAAAGAATATAATATTTTGTATTTTACTTTATCAATTATAATGTGATATTCAATTATGTGTCTATTTTAAAAATACTATTAATCTATAACATCTTTTGGATGTTATCACATGAATCAAATGACAATGTTATAAATAAAGCGCCAATTCTTGGATACTGGGTACAAAGTCATTGTAGATAGCATTATAGTATGTTTTTTCGATTCCTTGGGACCTAAATTTTAGAAAACAAAGATTTAGAAAACATAACCTTCAGACTGAATTTTATGATAAGTCTAAGTGTAGTATAACATGCAATTTTATTAATGAAGAAATTATTTTAATTTCCCACCTATATATATATATATCGATACGAAAAGTATATGTGGTTATGGCATAGTTGTACTGAGATGAAATAAACCTAAAAAAGGGTGCATTGGGAATTTTTGTGATCTCCTCCTAGTGCAAGAAACTAGCCCTTTCTACACACATGTTCTTTTATACTTCTTGAGATATGGTTGTGAATCTTAATATTTTATTAATAAACCATTAACCAATATTTAAAAAAATCACGATTTGACTAATTTCCAAAGAGACCAAGATTATAATTATGATATTATTTATACATAATTTTATCAATTTTTGATATGTTTTTCTTTAGTTTTGTAATTATATATTATGTTCCCTAATGTTTTGTTTTAATCAATTATATGAAATTATTTATAAATGATGCCTATAATAAGAAATATGAACCATATAAATGCCCATAATCATTGTACGTATTTTTCTCACGGTATTGATACTGAATCTAGAGTAGAACTACAATTTTAGCTAAACAAATTATAACAATTTTGTGGTAGATGAATCAGGCGATGACCAATGACCTTTCAGATACGAATAAACATGTTGATCGATAATATTGTTCAATAATATTAGATTAATTCATGTGTCATTAACATTAATCATTTAATGGGAAAATAAATGCATTTTTAGATGGGAAATGCCTAAGTTTCATACATAAGATATTTTCTTCTTTTAGAAGATAAATAAGTGATATATTTTTCAAATATTTTTATCATCTCTTAATAGAATCAGAACAGTGAGTTCCAATATTTCAAATCATGAAGGATAATGATTAATGAACGAGGATGGAATAGAAGGATTTTATGGTACACTTCTTGGAAAAATATTTTACTCATGAGAAACAAGCATATATGGAGAGACAATTCATGAGTCAATAATTAATGAATAAATAAATGATGTTATGTATTAATCCAACTATAGAATGATATAAATAAAATCTGTGGACTATGTATACAATCCAATGATAAATATCAACAATTTCATTTATATGTATAAGATAATACTTTGAAAGGAACATGTCTCCCAAATATTCTCATTATTTGGGGATATAGTATCATTTTCTATCAAGAAATAGAAAATCATATCCATGTGTTATTAATTCAAATAATTAATTATAAGAAAATGGATTCTAGTAACTATAGAAAAAAATATTGAAAATGGGAATATTGGCAGGGTATAAGTTATAACATATAATAAATATGGAAGGATAAACTATGGACTATACATATTATGAATGAAAGATCAAAATATGTGTGTTCAAAAAGACACCATGATAATGATTTCAAGGGAATGAAATAAGATAAAAATATGTAGTGCTTCAACAATATGTATATGGGGAATTATGAAATTTATTTCCCAGGAATCAAGGGAATTTGACCCATATAACTCCAAGGGTGAAACTCCAAGCTTATGCGATCACAATAGATGATGTAGAAGTTCTTAAATATTTTGTGGAAGGTACATTAATTATATCCTAAAATTTAGAAAATTCTTCATTTGATTCTATGTCTTGTCACTCAATTATACCTTACATCGTTTCTTTGAAAATTAGATATTTCCCAATCACCAAAGTAATGAGTTATTTTTTTAGAAATTTTATTAAACTACCCCTAAAACATAGGTATTTTATCCAGTTCCTAGTATGAGACATGAATGTTCCATATATTATGACCTTATTATTATATATATGGTTTATTTTTATATAATCATTGGTATAAAATGGGTTTCAAAATTTTCAGAAATTTTTTATTTAAAATAGAATGGAATTACAATTCATGATGAAGATGTGGAATTTCTTATAATTATAGGGAGTACATAATTCTTTTAGTGACGTCTAAGTCCACCCATGGTATCTATTATGATTGATATCCATGAGAAATATTTGTAGACACAATCAATATATGGAAAATGTAATTTTCAAATTAATGATCTAAATATTTTATTGAAATTAATTGATGTATTTCATGAAGAGTTTCCTAGAAATTCAAGAGATATTGACATATAGAATTTCATTGATGTAATACCTAATGATAAAACTATATAAAAGACTCACTATAGAATATCATCTTCTTAATTAGAGTTGTTGAGTAAAAAACTAGATGTGTTTCATGATAAGTTATTTATACAACCTATTGTTTCACCTTTAAGAGACCCAATTATTTTTTAATTTTGAATAAGGAATGATATTCAAGGTTTTACATTGATTATAGGGAAATAATTGTTTATATGATAAATTATTAGTGTACCCTACCTCAAATTTATGACTTATTATATAAATATTTGGTAGCATAATCATTTTCAAATATTGAACTTTGTTCTAGGTATTATGAATTGAGAGTAATGATGGAATATTTTCAAAAGAAATCATTTTATATTAGGTATTAATATTACGAGTTTATTATAGCTTAATTTGGTTTAACTAATGAAAAAAACTATTTTTATGAATCTAATGAATAAAGTATTTCTGGAATATCTCGATAAATTTATGGTTATTTATTGATTTTATTTTTGTGTATTATAAATGATATTAGAACCATGATATCTGATTTTTAATCATTCATTAGACTATTAGAAGGTTCTATTTTAATGATAAATTTAGACGGTGTGAATTTTGTATTCATAATGTTTCTCCCATGGAAATATTTTCATTATGTATTAAATCTAAGTATCTCTTTGAATGAAAAAGGAAGTCTATGAAGATCCAAAACCAATGAAAATTACCAAGGTATGTAGCTTCATTTGTCTGTCAGGTTATTATTGACTAGTTTTTTCAAAAACAAATCTTGATTCGCTGACCTTTTAACCATGATGACTCATAAAGAGGTTGAGTTCATATAGAAAATGGAATGTGATTATGGTTATGATTAAATGAAGAAGAGATTGGTAAATTATTTGATTTTAACTCTACCATCCTAAAATGAGGGATCTATGATATATAGTTACGCATCAATGAATGGACTTAATTTTTCCCTTTTGTATAATGATAAGGAAATTTAATATTCATAAATGAAGTTGATGATTCATGAAAAAAAACTACCCAAGAAAGAATATTTACATGGTATCCATAAACATTACATTGAATATAAGTCAGGGTTATATATATGGAGAAATATTTAAGATATACATGGATCATAAGATTTTAAAATAAAAAATTTCATATAAATAGATCAATATAAATCAAATACAATGCCTTGAGATACTCAAGGATTATAAATTTTCAATATACTAATGAAGACATAATTTTTGTTTTATTATATTTATTTTAAATGAGTTAGTATTATGAAATATATACTAAATTATATGAACTTTAGGGGTTTATTGGTGTTCCCAAGTATGTTTGATTGATGTTATGCTCCCAAGATACTATATACATTATGTTAAGACATACATTGTGATAATCAAATGTTTATTTAATAATATTATTTTCTTATCATAATACATCCAAAAAATATTCTCAGAATGTATTTTTATGTTTTTCAATGATTCATTAATGTGCTTTATGCTTAAAATATGATCAATTCAAGTAATCTTTAGGATCCCATTTTTAAATATGAGTTGAATTAGTGATTATTTGGGAATTGTTATGGATTATTTTTTTGGAAGTTTATTTCAGGCATAAAAAATTATCCATGTGAAGTATGAAGATTGATTAACAATCCGTCAAAGGTTTTGGAACATGTTCTTGTGTGTTTATCATTGTTTAGAACATCAATATAAGTGAAGGGAAATCATTTTTTGGTGATTTCAAGTAAATAATTTCTGTTAAAGACTCAAGAATGTGTAATTTCATGAAAAAAATTATCATAATATGAAAATATAAATTCCTTTTAAAAAATGAAACAAATATATTTTACTGGATAGATCTTTTGGAAGAATTTATTACTGTTAAAATAAAAGTTATATAAATGGTCATAAATAAAATTTTATATAAATTTATACGCTCCTTACTAGAAAATGATCTAGATCAAATAAAACCAATGACCCCTTAACCAAACATGTATGACCTAAGGGGTCAACCATGTGAGAGAGGTGAGCTTGGCCAACTATATGTGGTAGGAGGTCTGACATGATTATCAACCCATAGGGAGTATAACGAAGAACAGGTGAATATAATGCACATTATACCTGCATGGTGCATTCATAGTATGTTCACAGTTCCTGAGTGTTTTTTGTAGGAGATTGGTGGGACACAAGAGATGTGTTTATAGTATTATGGGTGTGTACCCCACTACTTGGTCGAGTAGCGGATGATACAAGGCCACTTAGTAAGTAGTGGGAAGATGAAGAAGGCAGTGAAGTGGAATAGATGATGTCTATTTCTATTCCAATATTATAAATAGACAAAAAATAATGTGATATAATCAATTATATGGTTCACGACTATCTGATCATTCAATGTTATCATCTTTAATAATCACTCCTTTCACAACGCTGAGAATGATATGAATTGGATAAAACTTTTTGACAAACCTTGGATCAAACCTTCTAGATTCACTCTTATTTGGCGTCTCGCCCACAATAGAGTTCCCACTGATGTTTGTCTTCAAATTTTTGGTATCCAACTTTGTTCAAAATTTCGTCTTTGCAATCAGCATAGAGAAGATACTAACCACTTATTTCTATCTTGTGCTACTGCCACCGCTATTTGGAACTATATTTTTGACACTTTTGATTGCAGATGGCTGGTTCAGAACTCAATTGATGAGCAGCTTAAGAGATGTGTTGCCAAGGATAACTCTCAACAAATCAGAAACTTGTTCCTTGTTGGGGTCTCAGAGCTGATACATGTGATCTGGTATGATAGAAACTCGATTCTTCACAATAATTGCTCACACAACATTAATGCAGGTAAAACGCGTATTCTTATTGCTATTCGGGAAGCTGCGCTGATTCAGAATGGTTCCTGCAACAATTCGGTGGATGATTTTATGATCCTTCGACGTCTTCGAGTTGAGGCCATTTTCTCGAAACCGCTCCGCACTCTAGAGGTTTTTTGGAGACCTCCCTTTCCAGGTTGGATTAAAATTAATGTGGATGGAGCTTCTAAAGGAAATCCAGGTCCTGCGGGTTGTGGTGCTGTCTTCAGAAATCAGCATGGTAATGTTATGGGATGCTATTTTGGAGGCTGCAGTACTGCAACCTCTCTGGAAGCTGAGATGCTAAGTGTTATTCATGCCACTGCTTTTGCTCTTCAACGTGGGTGGAACAACTTATGGATTGAAAGTGATTCTACCACTGTTGTTCAAGCCATTTGGAAGGGAGAGATTCATCTTGCTTGGTCAATTACTACGCGCTGGATGAATTGTCTTCAATCTCTTCATGACGTCAGTTTCATTGCAACTCATACTTACCGCGAAGCTAACAAGGTTGCAGATTCTCTCGCTAATAAAGGGATTGCTCAGAATCTAACTTGGCTGGAGGAGCTCCCAGATAACTTGATGCCTTTGCATCGTAAAGATTGTAATTTGATCCCGTCTTTTAGACTCTTGTAATCTTTGCTTTCTTTTTTCTAATAAATATGCTTTGGTCCTTTGACCAAAAAAAAATGTTATCATCTTTAATATTTAGCTGACTAGGTTTCTATGCACAATAACATGATGCCACTGTCTGCTATGTCATAGGAAGGGGAGCCTCATTGTAATTCTAAGCAGGTTGATTTTCACAAGCTTTATATTTTCACTCTATCATTGAGGGTTTATAATTTAAAGAGTAATTGGTTTTTTGAAATACAATGTTAAAGGGGGTAAATTCTGTCATTTATTAGATTTTATAATAAGATGGAATCATGAGTTTTGTGGTTCTAGAAAATAATTTATTTTTTCCCCTTGGAATAAGTGTTGCTCTATAGGTATTTCCATTACATGGTTTGAATGATTATTCATTGTAATGTAAATCATATTAGAAAGTAAGATGATGTTTGATTATTTTCGGAGGTTTTTGAAAATAAAATAGTGTTGTAGTATAGATATTATGGTTATGTAGTGGTATCCCAACAAGAATAAATAGTTATAGAAAATCTGAAAGATTTTTCTACTAATGTGAATTCCACAATGCAATTTGTTTGATGTAATTTTGAAGAAGGCATGACTTACCCCATATATAACAGTGCTCCACTAAAGTTTTACATTTTATACATGAGTTAGCATGTATGTGAGGAATATAATATAAATCAAGAAACCTTGATTTTTTATGTATGAGTGATATAAGGTGATCCACATTCAAATTTTCAATTATGGGTGAGATACATGGATCTTTAGATGGATTATCACACAACATAAAATGTTCACCTAATGTTTAATATATTGAGGTAGATTAAGTGAACATGATTAAAATGTAATGATCCTCATTCCATGAGTAATACAAGAAAACATTTAAGTAAGATTCATTTTGGGGATTAGAATATTTAAGGGGATATTGAGAAATAATTAATATAAAATGGTAGAATAATAATAATGAAAAGTTTAAGAGTTCAAAATAGATTTTAGAAGAAGTAATCCATTTTCCAAAAAGATATAATATAAATCCAAACAATTATTTTCTAATAAACTGAACAGAGATACAATGGAGATCTAGTGATATAAATTATATAAATTTTATATCAACTGAAGACGAGAGAATTTTTATTATGTATATGATTTCCTATTATAATTTGGATCTAATTATAACATGGATATTTTCAATATATTTCTCATTCTTATCATTGTTTCTATAGAATTGATTGAGGAAGCATATTAGATTGCTATATGGTATGAATATATATCCAAAAATATATTTCTATATTGTATATGTATAATGATGATTATGATATCCCTTCATTAATTCATATTAGAGACAAACTATTAAGTGCTGTGAATTTGGGGAATTATTATGATTTCACCATTTCAAGGAAGTTTATTTGAAGAATTTATTATCATTAATGAATATATGTTTGAAAATATTGATCACTTCAAGAGGATAAGACCAAATATTTAATTTCTTGTAACATTTTATAGTTATCATTTTACATGGTTTGTTCTTGGAGAATGAGTAAAAGGTCACACCCTTACTAATGAAATCATTTATAATAAAAATGAATGTTTTTTCATGTTTTATAGTGACCACCAATAAACCCCACACATAGTCATCCTTAAGGATACGAACACTATTAACAAACCCTTGTGTTTAATCTGATTTATTGTATTTTGTGTTTTCTTTCTAACCATAAAGGAAGAAGATAATTTAATAATTCATTAAATAAGTTATACAGATATACTAAGGGATAAAAGTTTAAAATTATAATTATTCACTAACATTGATTCACCCCCGATTTGTGTGATCATCAAAAAATTGAACCAAACAATAAATATCAGAATGAATTGTCACTCCTCTGATTGGATTCTCTGATTTTAAGATTCTTTAAGACCTGAATACACATATAAATTCATAAAAGGATGAAGACAAGGTGATGTTATATATACTTCTGATCAATAACTATATCTAAACTTTGAAATTAGAAATGTGAATAATAATTAAATTAAGAATATTAAAAATATGTCTATGTTGTCAAAATAATAAGAAGAATTTCTAAAATATTAAAGAAAGAGAGAAACCGTATCTAAAATTTATATAGAGAGAAAAAGGTTTTCTATAATTACCAAAAATGTGGACAATATTATTAATTCATTAGCATAAATGGATTTTATTTATGCTGATGTATGTGTTATTTTATATTTATATTATCTTAATAATGGGGTAATATAAATTGGATGGTGAAACATGGTAGTTTAAATTTAAATTGGTTCATTGAGGCACATGATGGACTTATATATAAAGATCATTCTTCTACAATCTAATAGATTTTAAAAATCATAAAAAAAGAATTATCTATACATTATGTCGATAATGATAAGATGGATAAGATCTTTATGAACAACTTAAACACCTATAAAAATCTCCCCACATAATTTATTGTCATTAATGTAGCATGGGGATCCAAATGAAAGATCCAAAAAATAAGAAGAAGAGTGGATCCACACAAAGGATGAGGAAACTATAGAATTTGATATTAATGTTCATACATTGGATGAAAATATAAAAAACAAAATTAATGTCAAGAATGTATAATATGATATTACATTTAATAGAATTAAAGAGATTGACTATTTGTTGAATGAAAATGATGCTTTTCATAAGTAATATATCGAGAGGATGATTAAAACCTACTAAAATATAATGGAACACATTGAAGATCAAATGAATTCACAGAGTATGACATTTATTACAAATTAACTCAAACTGATCAATCTTAAAAGGACTCATGTCAAGATCTCAGAATCAATGATGTATCAAGTCGGTTCCAAGTAGTTTTATTTGGAGGATTCTACTAAAAACATCTAAAAATTAAAAATAATATCATTATATTACTTAATAATTTCTACGAAGAAGATATGATGTAAAAGAAACGACCAATATTTCAATAAAACAATTATGAAAAAAAATTAACCAAAAGTTCACATTTAGATAAATTTTTTTGAGAAAATATATGATATATTACTGATCAAGTAAACCAGGACAACAAACCCAATCCGGAAACGAGTCCACCCAATAATGATCACCCAAAGATTTCCCAAAATGAGCCAAACAATGAGCTTCCAAATTCCCTCCTCACTTGATAAAAGAAAATTTTCATGCAGCAGAACCTTTGGATAATGACCAGATCTTCCTCAAGATAAGTCCATACGGTTGAGATGCATCGTCCTTCGAAGATAAAGAGTTCACCGCTTCGTGGAAGTCAGATTCCACCAAAACCTTGGTCCAATTTTTTGAATAGGCAAAAATGATCCCATGGAGGATGAGAAAGGTCTCCTCCACCATAGGGATCTATGAGAAAGACACAGCCCGACACTAAGCTTCCACAATATGGACAAAACTATTATGAGAAATAAGTCCAATACTGACCCTGGAATTAGCAGAGACCGCAACATCTGTATTGATCTTGTGGAAACCCTCAGAGTGGGAGACAAACAAGGAGCCGGCTACCGAGTATTACCTAAAGGAGGCACTGAATCATTATTATCCCAACTGTTAATCCATTCCCAAGCCATATCCACCCAATGAAGATCATGGGTCGCCATCATTTGGAAAATGTGATCATTTTGTCGAGTCCACACTAACCAAGAAATTGTGTAGATCAACCCACCACTCTCAGTTCAAGAGAAGCAACCCATTTAACTAGATTTTGGACTATCCCAATTGAAAGATCAAAGAACAAACCAAAATCTGGTTTCCATACCTTACACACCCCTTCCATCCCATGACAGGAAAGAATTGCATGCAAAGGGGATTCCACCTACTAGAGGCACAACAGATAGGTGTCATCCTCCGCCAAATGTCACCGCACCAAAAATTCATGGGTTATGAGAACCCCAGATCATAATTTCCACTAAAAACATTTCACCTTAGGGGGAGGGGGAATTGAGAACCCAGATAATCTTCCATTGAAAATCAGGAAAGGCCTGCTCTAATCCATGGACCGGTATTTTGTAACCCGAGCGGACAGAATATCTTCCATGAGACTCCCCAGTCCAGCAAAACCGGTCACTGACTATCCCTAGTGTGAGAGAAATACTTATGATAAGCTGATGTTCAACCTCATTAAACCCCCTATAAAGCTTCCAGTGATCCCAGTCGTCAAGCGAGTCATTGATCAGATCTCGTACCCTTGTGTCTTTGAAACTAGAAACAGTAGTCAAAGAGACCTTATGGTTAATGCCATTTTACAGCCAGGAGTCCTTCCAAACATGAATATTATTCTCTTCATCAATTATCTAGACACAACCCATGTCAAGGTGGGATTTTGCGCACTATATTCTTCTCCACAAAAAACTCAGCCTCGGCCCCAACTGGACATGCAACAAGTCAGAATGAGGGAAATATTTTTCTCGCATAACCATTTTGAACAGGGCATATGGATGGGAGAGGAGGCGCCATCCTTGCTTTCCTAGAAGAGCCTCATTAATCCATTTTAGATTCCTAAAGCCAAGGCCCCCACTAAATCTTGAAATGCATAGATTCTCCCAAGACATCTAGTGGGAGTTATGTTTTCCCTCATAAGAGCCCCACAAAAATTGTCCAATCGATAGTAGATCTGATCGACGAGAGTTTCTGGGAATTTGAACAGCGACATAGCATAAGAACTGATTTCTTGGGCCACTAACATCACAAGAACATCCTTTTCCACCATGGAAATATTCTTACTAGACCAAATACAAATCATATAATCCACCCTATCCATAATTTAGGTGAACACTTGTTTCTTTGACCAACCAAATTTGATCTATCTATTGTTATCATAAATATTGTTTATAGAAACTGATCAAACCTCATCCTCGATGAAGATTATCATGCTATCATAGTTTATCAACAAACATGATGTCATAATCCATGAATATTTTCTCAATTAGTATAGTGAAGAATATATTGGAGAATCAACCTTGATGAACATGAAAAAATTTATGTATATGTTATACAAATATAAGTTGGAGATTCCATCCAGTAGTGACATATGTTTCTTATGAATATTCACTGTATAAGATCATTCATCGTGATGTAACAATGTTTTTCACATATAGACTGCTAAAATTTGATAATCCATTTTTTATTCTCATATTGAATGATTACTTAATAGATCCACCACCATGAAAAATTTTAGTAGTGTTTCCATTTAGGGTGAGACATGTTAAGAATGAGAAGAATCTTATATAAAACATTAACTCATAAAAATCTAAAAATTATAGAATGTTCTTAAATAGGTTTCTATTAAAAAAATTTATTATCATAATCTCTCATCCATTATCATCAAAATATATTACATTTATAATTAAAGAAATTTTTAATAAAATAAAAAAATGATATTTGGAGAAGTATGAAGGTTGTTATCAAATATTTCTATTAGTTCCTAAAGATTTTTATTCTTCTTTCTAAAGAAAATAAAGGTTATTTAGTTAGTTTTTTTTGTATTCATAATTTTACTTAGCCTACAATATAACTAGATACATTGAATAATATTGTGAGTTCTCATTTTTTTGGTATCATATTTATAATTCAGAATGGACAATATTAATGTTTAAATTAGACCCTCTTTTTTTCTACATCTGGTTACCCCATATAGAATTAATGTTGTATAATTTATGGAACATTTCATTAAAAATTTAATGATATAATGCACGCTATGATACATTTTCTATGTTATCCATAATATATAGAAGATAAAATGATAATTTATAAATACTATGTTGGAGAAAAGAAATAAATCATAAGTTCAAATTGGAAGAAAATACTGATATATCATTTTCTATTGGTATTCAGAAAAAATAAAAAAATGTGGGAATGGTGATCATAATTTGTGATTGTATTTTATTTTGTTAATGAATGACTATTTTGTCAATATAAATACAGAACAACAATACATTTAAATTTTATTGGTGTTCACATGAAATTTTTATTAATGTTATGTTCCGAAAAAACCATATGCATTATGTTGAGACATACATTATGAATATAAAATGTTGATAAACCTATGAGTATTTATTCAAGATATATATATATATGTTTGGAAGAGAATCGTTTAATTTTATTTATTCATAGAAGATATTCCATTTAAGGATGTTAAAAAATAATATTACCTTATGTTGGATGTATTGGTTATACTTTAAGAAAGTTTATGGATTCATTTGTCATTACTATATGTCATTATTGAACAAATCCCTATGTCAATGATGATGATTGATGATATTATCTATATTGGTTTATCAACATGTAATAATGTATTGTAATTTTTTTACAACATTATAATAAGTGATGTAAAATCATATGCTTTCTTAATGTGATGGATGTTAATGTATAAGATTCAAGAAGGTTTAATTTCAAGAAAATATTTACTTCTATTTGTAAATTTTAAGATCATTTCAATAAAAAGAATAAAAATATATATTTTTGAATGGTTCATTTTGAAGAAGGCATTATATCTTCCTCAACATTCTACCATTTTTAAGTTGCTACATTTAAGTTGTGTTTTGTGGTACTTATTAAAAAATGATCCTTTTCAAAGATAAAAAGGACCCCTAAACTACAAATATAGGACCCATGGGGTAAACCATGTTGGATAGATTGAACGTTTCTTTTGAATGTGGTGGATTATTGGGAATTCATATCACCCTCACAGAATAATGGGATAATACAATGGAGGGAAGGCATACAATTTATGTATGGTATTTGTAGAGTGTGTGGTACAATTCCTAGGTATATCATGTAAATGACACACAAACTTTTAGGGATGTTATTATCGGATTTTTGATATCAACCCCATTGCACGTTTGATAGGAAGATGAAATGTGGTCTGTCGTTAATCAATGTGAAATCGAAGAAGAGATAGATGTGGGATAGGGAAAATATGTTCTTTTTACCACTTTGAATATATATGTATATATTTATATATATAATGACACCCACTCCATCACACTATTATTCACCATAAAATGATTTTATGTGACAATATTCAACCTTCATTCATTGAGGTTTCATTACAAAATCTCTTAGAACCATTATCTGATACATAGTAGAAAGGGAATCCTCAACAAAATTCCATGAAGGTAAATTTACCAACACTATATATTTTTTCTAAGAAATGGAGGTTTCAAAATCAATAGAGTAGAGGATTTCATGAAATAGCAACATACATTGGTCTATTCCTTAACAGAAGCTATTTAACCTTCAGATTAAATCCTGAGTTGTTATGTGGTTCAGGAAAATAAGATCAATATTATAAGATCTACACTGCAATGTTTTCCAGGGTACATATTGATAGAATTTATTTTCCATAGTAGATGAAATAACATTGTAAGATGAAGTATGATGCTTTTGGTGGTTCTAGAAAATTCAATGGTATTGTTCAACAGATATTGTGGTTACACCATAGTATCCCATCATGCCAAAAAATTGAATAAAAATAGGAATATAATTATTGTATAAGAGAATGACACATCACATTCTACTGTAAGTCATTTTTTTTAAGTCATGTATTATGTTTCAGATATATTCACTTTACATTAGTATTTTTATTAATACATGAGATATAATTCACATGAAGCTATGAAAAAAAATTTAGAATCATAGTTTTTCAAGTATTGGTGATATCAATAGTTCAATTTGTTAGATATGAATGAGGTACTCAAATAATTGAATGAGTGTTAATGTACCATAAATTATGGATATGATGTTTAATATTTGAGGATATATTTGTTGCATAAGACTCAAAATTAATAAATCACATTCCACTATATTTATGTCATGACCTATCCCCAGGGCTCGTGTCATGAATACCCTAAGCCCACCTCCTGTAGGACTAGGGATGGAATCTAGCACCGAAGGCATCAACTTGCAAGTGGCAGGAATTTTTATGAGTACCCATACATGCACACACACCCAACCACATCCCAATACACTGAATAGGGGAAACAAGTACCACTATAACAATGTTGACTGCATGTAAAACTGAAGGTATGGGGTCTAGAATACAAAGCCAACAATGACTAAAAACAGCAAGTACAAAAAGGATGGATGTCCATCCACAAAAATACCCACCTGATCAGGAGAGTGGGGAAGCTATTGGAAGTAGAAGTAGTATGTCATGTCCGCTCGGATAAAGAATCCACAATGAAATCACCCTCCCATAAGTATGCATGGTCCGCCGATTAATCTATTCATTTGTTAATTCGTGTTCGTCATATAAAAAAATGATTGTAGAAACTTTGAGATAAAACCCCCCTACATATTATGATGTCTGATGTCACAGTATTCGTCCTTGAGGGTTTAAGATGTCGACATTACTTCACTACTCTGGTCTTCAAAAGGTGTTGAAGGTGGGGAACATCCGCCAGTTTTTATTATTCTTTTCCAGAGTGGAAGTCCATCAGAGGTTTTCTAGAGAATCTTCTAAATTTATAATCCATAATATCCATATGCGTCAAACTATAAATTAGAGAACATCATAGATTCCCCATTACGATACGACCCCAAGTCGTTATAATATTTAATTTATGAAACATCATTCGTGTTTCACTCCATTAATGCATCGTTATAATGCGAGTTATGAGCCATTTATGATTCTCATTGATGTACATCATCGCCACCCTATCACTTCCCCTCAATTTTTCCATCTGCCACTCCGAGGTGAGAAGGAAAATAATATATTTTATTTAATATATTTTATTATTTTGTCTCGAAAAGTGCAAAAAATGTCATTTCTGTTTATCCCTTCTTAGCCAAAGATAAGTCATATCTATGAAAATACTGACATTCTAAATTAAATGTTTTCCTCAAATTTTTTATCTGAGTGATAGTTCAAAAGATAGAAAATATTGATCTCACGTTTAGTGCATGTACCTTAAAAAAGATCAAAATTCTATTTTGGGCTCTCTGACCATTGAAATTACACGACGTTAAATTTTTTGGTCTCGAAATAATTCCATATAAATAATAAAATACACAGAAATTATAAGAAATAGCATTATCCCCACCAGAATTTATTACATACCCACAATCCAAAACAAATACTAAACGAAAATATGGGGGTACTAAGCATGAATCTGAGCCTCCCACTCCCATGTGTTCTCTGAGAGATTCTTGTGCTGCCATCAAATGCGCACTAAATGAATCAACTATCCACATAAGACCTGATCTTATTTATCCTCTATCTCTACTAAGAACTCCGAAAATATTTCCCCATCATCAATGTCTAAATCGACCAAGTAGATGAAATGTGATGTATCATGCATGCACCTCCTCAACTGCAACTCAGGTAAAATATCATGCACCTGGTGCATCTGTGGTGGGAGAGATAGGGGGTTTTCCACTTCGCCAAGTCTACTCATGATCTGAAAAGGTTTGATTAACCATGGAGATAGTTTTTCACCCTGGCCAAATCTCCTCAATACTTATTGGGGTGAGACCTAAAGGAACACATGATCTCATTCCACAAAATCCAAGGGTCTTGATATTTTGTCGGCATAAGACTTCTATTTACTCTGTGCATTCCTCATCTTCAATTGAATGATCTTCACCTTCTCGATGGTAGCCTGTACCAACATTAGACCCGTGATTTCTGAATCCCATGGGTTTATTCCTATATATGGGTGATCTTAAAGGCTGCCAGTATAGGGCATCAAACGGTTCCATGCTGATGTTGGAGTTATAACTTTCTTTTATGCAAACTCTACCAGTGGTAGGTGGTCCTCCCAATAATGGCCAACGTAAAGGATGAAAGCCTGAAGTATCTCCTCCAAGGTCTATAGAGTCTATTCTATCTGACCATCTGAATGGTGATGGAAAGATGTGCTCAAATGGAGTTACGTTCTGAACACCTCCTATAACCCCTACCACAACCGGGATGTAATCCGAGGATCACGATCTAAGATGATCATCGAAGGCACCACGTGAATCCACACCATCTCCTAGACATAGTGGTTTCCCAAGCACTCTACCATTCCCCACTCTCAGATGGGTAGGAAGTGAGCCAACATGGTGAGTCAGTTAATGATCACCCAAATAGAGTTCTGACCTCTAGACGTACTTGGTATCTCCATCATGAAGTCCATCAAGATACCGTCCCATTTCCACTCTGGTACTTTGATTGGATGAGTCAATACTACTAGAACCTGGTGCTCAGCCTTCACTTGCTATCAAGTGAGGAATCTTGAAACGAACTCGGCCACTACTTTCTTCGTCAATGGATTCTAGTAATGATGTCAGTGGTCTAGGTACATATTTTCACCACATGGATGTACCACTAGAGGGGATGTATGGAACTCCCTCAAAACCTCCTCCCGCAATGCAACCAGTACTAAGTTGTGCCCTATGAAAAGGATTACGTTCTCCTCACCTATCAAAAATTCATCAAGAGCTCGTCCTAAAGATATTTGATCATGTCTGGACACACAATAAATATCCCCTAGTTGTACCTCCTAAACACATCATATGCGTGGGGGTGTAATAGCCCTCGACAAGAGGTAAAATCCTGCACTGCCATCCATGTGGGATATCTGAATCACAGCTAACTGGTTTTTCGCCTCAATCAGTTGCTACAACCTGGTACTCCTTCTGACCACGTCTGCCACCAATTTTCCCTGTTAGGATTATAGAATATCTCAAAATCATAGATATTGAGGAACTCTAGACATCGACGTGGTCTCAGGTTTATGTCCTTGTAAGAGAATATATACCTGAGACACTTGTTTTCAGAGTAAACTGTAAACCACTCACCCATCATTTAGTGCCACCACATCTTCAACGTAATGACCAATACTGAAAACATCCGAGAAAGGGTCATGTAGTTCTGGTCATGTTGCCTCAAATTTCGTGACCTGTAGGTGATCAATGCTTTCTCATTCATTAGGACACAACTGATCCCAGTCACTGTTGCATCGCAGTAAACAACACACCCAATACCCTCCTCTAGTAGTCTCAAAATGGGGGGACTAATATGTATCTACCTCAGCTTCTAGAAGCTTTACTGGAATTCCATCACCCACACAAAGGGTTTTCACTTCCATGTGAATGCCGATAAGGATACTTCTACCCGGTAAAAGTCAGGAAAAACAAACGATAGTAACCATCCATCCAGAAGAAGCTCCACACCTCCATCACGCTCCTAGGTGTCTCCAAAGCAAGCACTGCCTCTATCTTCGCCAGATGAACTGAAACTCCAACATTTGAGATGACATGTCCCTGAATGTGGACCTCCAATATCTAGAACTAACACATCAAGATATTAACATGATGTTAGTGCTCTTAGAGTGTATCCAAGACAATATGAATGTGTACAGTGTGCTCCTCCTCCAACACTGAGTACACCAAGATGTCATTAATGAAGACAACAATGATCCAATCGAGGAAGGGCTAAATGTTCCTACACATGGGTCCCATGAACACTATTGGGGAATTTTTCATACCGAAAGGCATCACCAAGAACTCATACTGGCCATACCAGTACCTGAAGGCTATCTCTGGTAAATCCTTATCCCGTACCCAAATTAATTGGTTTTTGGATCTGATGTTTACCTTTGACAACCACTTAACCCCCTTTAATTGGATAAAGAGGTCATCAATTCTTGGCAGTGTGTATTTTTTCTTCACGTTCCCCTAGTTCAGGCATTGGGAGTCCACAACCAACCTAAAGTTATCATCTGCCTTGTTTGAAAAAAGAAATGAGGTTTTCCATGGTGAAATGTTGGTTCTTCGAACCACTTATCATTTAAGTCCTATAGTTTCACCCTCATCTCACAAAGCTCCATGAGAGAAATTTGATATTCCGATATGCATATCGGTGCCTTCCTAGGGTACTAGTTGATACAAAATAATACCTCTCTACGAGGAGGTATCCCTGAAACCTCATCCTGAAAAACATCCTTATACTCATCCACAACTATAGGAAAACTTGGACTCCTCTCCTCTACTAAACCGAGGGTGACACTATCCAACTGATGAGGGATTAGATGCACCCATCTCTGAGAGAGATTGTCCTATTCTACAAGGGTTTCCTTCTCATCAGTGAAGTAAAAATGGGTCCCATATTAATGGACACACTGCATTGTACGCCTAAAACAGTCGATCTGAGCATAGACTGTGGATAACCAGTCCATCCCCAAAATGACATCAAAAGTCCTCGACGCTTCTACTAGGAGATCCCAGTCGAATCTCTCACCTTCTATAGTAAGATAACATTGCAGGCACCAATGTGTAATTGCCGAATCCCCTCCCATAAGAGTCTGTAGCCATATGGATCTAACCAACTTCTCCACCAGAATCTCAATGCTCTGAACGAGAGCTATGTAAAAGAAGGAGTGACTACAACATGTGTCTATAAGTATTGTAGCTAGTGTAAAGAAGACACAGATCGTACCTTGGATCAGCTCTGGAGCATCGTGGTTAGATGCCTCAGCTTGCTGAAGCTGCACTCGCCCATTTTTGTCTACTCCCTAAGGTCGGGGTGGACTACCTGGTGGTGGTGGAGGAAACACCCCGAACTATCACCCATTGCCTACTACTCGACCAGCTCCCCAGCCATGTCCACCGCACTGCGAACTTCCTCACTTGAACAGCTGTCGGTGCCTTAGCAGCCCCTCGACAATCTTATGGTCATCTGTATGGTGGGTTGGGTAGTCATGTGCCATGTGTCCCCTCGCACCCCCTGAAAAGAAAATCATGGGCCCCTTCTTACTCCCTCGGGTCTGGGAGCCTCGCACTGCCGATCTGGAGTCCTAGGATCGACCTCGAAAACACCAGGCCTACTTGGGCCCACACGTCTTCTATCTACTGCCTACCAAAGACTCTACCACCAGGGTTCTGCTGGAAACTCTAGTTGTGGGCGCCTACTCTTCCATGATGTTCTCTATCCGAAGGTCTTGGTCCGGCACCTCAGCCTGAGTAGGGATGCTGAAAGAAACCATCAAAGCCCTGATCTCCCACATGAGTCCTAGCTCAAAGGATCTATCACTAAAGAAATGGTCTCAAACAATAAATGTGGAGTATTGGGATGGATCCATGAACATTTTCTTGTAATCTGCCTCTTTCATGATATCCTTTTGTAGTTGAAGCATCTCTTAGACGCACAAAGAGAGTAGGGTCATAAAGAAAAGTATTCCTCTAAAATCTTATTAAAGTCAACCAATGTGAGGGTTGCCTCATCGTGAGTCTGGATGGTCAAACTCCACCATCTACTAGATGATCCCTGAATAATTCTCGCTTCCATGATCTCTATATGGTCAATCGATGTACTCACTAAGTGGAAGACTTGCCTCACAGCCTCTAGCCATTCTTCAGCAACCTAAGGATCTGTCACTCCCCTGAACCTGGGAGGTATCCATCTCTAGAACTCATGTAGGGAATTGAGCCTACGAACATCCTTTTCCAGAATAGCCGGTAGTAGATTCAAACCAATGGGTGGTGGTATCAATGTTACACCATCCGGTGGGGCCATCTCAAGCACTTGTACCTAAATAGACGCCTCGTCGTAGGGCGGACTGTCCTCACAACCTCATATCGAGATCTTGGCTTGTCATCTTCTTGAAGGAATCTTGAGATAGATCAAGATTTACCACTCTATAAGAATATACATGATGATTTCAGTCATATTCAGAATAAGAGACACTTATGGAACCATTGTTTTCATGTATTGAGCCCAAAACAAAATTCAAGGTCCATGAGTATGGATACATCAGCATCCACAACAACACTCGACTCCCCGAATCTAAAAGTCGAACTCACAACACTTAACAATGTTTCACCAAAAAAAATTGACACTCGGTGTTTAAGGGGGAACTGACCACCCTCTGATACCACATTATCATGAAGCATCCCCTGGGGCCCGTGCTGTGACTACCGCAAGGCCGCCACCCAAAGATGAGGGGTTGGAGACAAGCGTCGAAGGCATCAACCTACATGTTGTATGAATTTTTCAGAGTACCCATAAAAGAACACACACCTAACCACATCCCAACACAATAAAAAGGGGAAACATGTACCACTAAAACAATGCCTAGGGAAAGTACAACTGAAAGTATGTAGGGCCTAATACAAACACAACAACGACTGAAAAAAACAAGTTGAAAAAGGAAACTATGATTTCCATACAAAGAAAACCCCACCTGATTGGGATAGTACTGAAACTACTGGAAGTCAAAGTAGTACATCATGTATTCCTAGTCCTACTAGGCCATGCCCGGTCCTAGGCCACAAAGTCTACTATCGTAGAAACCATCAATCACACCTCCCTGAGTACCCCAGTAGTAACATCGGTTGTCTGCATTATACACAACACATGTAGGAGAAGCTCGTGCAGGGGTGAGTAATACAATACTCAATAGGGACCCTAAAACCAAAAGGAATGAACACACATAAATTCCTAAAAGTAAATCATGAAACACAAGACATCTCACACCTGGTATTTTATAGGGTAGTAATTGTAGCATTATCAGTCACAAACATCTAACTCCTTATCCGCTAGAAAAATCCTCCTATATCGAGTACATTGGGTCTTTCGGGTCACACAGATAGGATTCCCACTAAACATGAACAATTGCGGTACTAATCCATGTTGATTATTGTAAATATGTTGGGTCACAAAGAGCTAATCCCCACCATGGGTCTACTAGATCAGAATGATCCACTTCTCACTTATGCTAAACCGATGTACCCTTCTAATCGATTATTGTGGTTCTATCGGGTCACAAAAGGCAGATCCGCACTGTGGTCTTGCTGGGTCACACATATCTGCTTCCCAATGGGTCATCAGCTAGCAGTCTTCCAATTTTAGCCAACTGAATGGTTTCGTTGGTAGCATGCATGGGAGAACCACTCCTCAAAACATTCATTTCTTTTCAGAGTCCATGAAAGTCACCAAAATGCATGTTGAAAGATCTGCCTCATTAAGAGGGTCAAAATGCCACAAATGGCCCATCAATAGAAAACATTGTTCAAAAGATACATGTGTTTTAATAACTAGGTGTAGTTGCAATGGGGCCCAGTCTGACTTGGTTCAACCCACCCAGCTATCCCATCCTAGGTTTTCCACATACCCTGGTTCATTATGAAAGACCTAACCTAACCTGGCGTGGGTTGGGGTCGGTCTGGTCCGGCCTAGCTGGTGGGTCCGGCCATGTAGGCCTCGCTAGACCCGGCCTGGTTGGTCGAGGGTCCGGCACACAGGGTCACCCGACCACCCTATCTAATCCTGCCCGACCTGATGAGGAGTGGGTTGGTCCCACTGTGCGGGTCTGGCCTGCTGGGGGTTCACGCCACATCTGTTCCACAAGACGCGGATTGGTCTGCCTTGCTAGGCATGGCTAGGAGCTGCGTTTGTTCCCCACCATCACCTCGTGGGGTGATGTGGGGTGCCTCCTCTTCCACGGTCAAGAAACCCTGGCCTATCGCACAGTATGTGGCTCGATATTATGTGCACTGCCCTCCAATGCTTTTATACAACCCCATCTGCATCCACCAGCCCCCGGCTCGGCCGGTGGATTCTCCTGCAGCTCCACAGCCCAGTACGGCTGCAACCATTCACCCAAGGCCCCTTCAGGGCATGCCGATTCCCACCTGTGGCCACCGGCACACTAGCAGATTCTTCCACGGGACACTGAGTCTGCACTAGTGGTCCGTTATTCATGCCGCATGTGCCAACATTTTCATAGGATTGTCCTCTCCACCATGACGGCCTCAAAACTGTGTTGCCATCGATTCGAAATATTGGCTATGAAGAACACCCGTGGAAGAGGGGCTTGGGCCTTGTTCGTGTCGGCTAGGGCCCTCCGCGTTAGAAGTTTACAAAACAAGGGAGGTCTGAGAATTTTAATGTTAACAACAAAGATAAATAAATCCCAGATAAAAAACCCAAAATAAATCATCCTCCAGCATGAACACACAGTCCAGATATTAACCTGTTTGTGGGTTAATCTGCGTTCATCGTTTAGAAAAAAATAAGAATGGGGAAGCTATAAAATAATGAAACCCCTACCTATTATGAAGTCTGAGGTCACGACATTCGTTCTTGAGATGTTATGTTGTCGACGTCTCTACCCTACTCCTGTCATCAAAAGGAATCTAAGGGGGTGAAGATCCACCTGTGTTTATCATTCTTTGATGGGGTGGATGTCCGTCAGAGGTTCTACAGAGAATCTTCCAAATTTCAAATCCATACACCCCAAGCATGTTGAACTATAAATAGGGGCATGTCGCAATGTTCCTATTATGATGAAACACTACCTTATTACACTGTTTCATTTATGAAACAACGTCACTATTATGCGCAATTAAACCATCATTACATTGAGAGATAATGAGCCATTTTTTTATTCTCCTTTGTGTGTTTCTTCGTCATCAAGTTGCTTCCCTATAGCGTCACCATCCACCAATCCAAGGGTCGAGATAAAATAAAATAAATTATTTAAATTATTTTATTATTTTTCTAAAAAAAATTGATAAATAACTTTCTTCTTGACCCCTACCAGCTAATGTTATGTCATTTCTAGGCGAATCCCGAAGTTCTGAATTCGACGGTGGCCTCATATTTTCAATCTGGGTGATGGTTCAAAAGATATAAAATTCCACTTGCAGGTTTGCTAAACGTAACTTAAAAAATGTTCAAAATTCTGTTCCGGGTACTCCGACCATCAGAATTACGTGCCATTGAATTTCTCAATCTCAAAATAATTCAATATAAATTAAAAATATACACAAAAATTATAAGACATTACAATTTATGAGAATGTATTTATATATATATATAGATTAATGGGATACATATTTTGATGATAATATTAAGAATATTGAATAAACAATTCTAGAACAATGATAAAGAAAAGTTGATATGTTCGACATTGATTTTATATGAAATAATTCATGTCACTGGATGAAGATACAATAAAGCATCCACACCATATTTTATATTATATAAAACATAGTCACAATAAGGATCTCATGTCTAAAATCAATATGTTTTCACGAGATCTGATGAAGAATTAATTTTTGATCAATATCATATTTTTTTATCATCATTTGGATAGAATATGGAAATTGAGATTCCACGTATGTTACTCAATCAAATCATTGTGATAGAAGAATGACATGAGAAATCCTCCAAGATTATTTTATTTTACGAATATCTATGCTATAATATATATCTATATTGTATAATTATAAGGATTATCATGTCGTACCATGACTTCTTGAAATTGGAGACATCCCTTTCAGTATTATTAATATAGAGTATTCTTGTGGTTGATGTATTTCAAGGAAGATGTATCAATAATTGGTGGTTATTAAATAGAACATATTCTACAATACTAATCAATTAAATAATAGAATGATAAATCCTAATTTTTTTCTATATATAATATATTTCTTTTAACAATGTTCATTCTAGTACAATTTGAACATGTTCATACCCCTATTCATTCTTTCTTTGATAATAAAAATTAATTGGTGTGTTCATTGGATAATAAACACTATTTAATAGGGAAGTTTTCATACATAAGGATGTAAAACTCATTAATAAATATTGTTTACCATTGTGGTATATTAGTTATGTGTGTTATTACTAACCATATGGGACGAAGCTAATATAATCATTCATTGAATTAGTGATAGATGTAAAAAAAGGAAAAAAATATTAAAATAGAAAATATTCATCCCATACTAACTCACCCCCACTTAGTGTGGTCATCTAAAATGTGATCATACAAATTACCACTTAGGGAACAAAAATAAGGTCGTGTATGCATTTAGGATGGAAGATTATGGAATTATATCTTAATGTATGATCGAAGGGATACAATGTTCATGTTTATAGTAAGGATGAATATGTGAATTGTTATGTAATGTGATATATAAGTACTTTTTAAAATGTTTTTTAATATTCCTTATAGATGTTAAAATTTTCAAGATGATGATAATTTTTAAATGAAAATTTGTGTTGTGAATAATGGAAAATTGAATTTACATAATTATTGAAATGAAAAATTGTGATTTTTAAAAACACTATGTGTTCAATATATATCTAAGAAAAAAAGGAATTTTTAGATGATCATAAATCTCAAATATCCCTATACACCCATGTGGAACCCTGATTTATAAAGATTAGGATGAAAATTTATGGTAGTATAATATGAAGTAGGAAATTATTGATTATGTGTAAAGATGTTGGGCTTTCTAATTGTTGAAGGATAAGAAATATAATCCTAGAGGATTAACGCAATGAATACCTATTCCTTTGTTTAATTTTGATGACATTAAAATGGAATATTACATTATATTTCCAAATAATACTAGAAATAATGATTCAATAAGGGCAATTTTTTATCGCGTCATTAAACCTACACATTTCTTCACTATAAGAAAATATTTAAATATTGTTATCACTGAAAACACTATATTAAGGACGCTGTAAGGAATAATAATTCACTTATATAGGTTATACCTCATCATTATCCACAATTTACATCAAAATTATGGAATTTTCTTCAGAAGTATCTTGAAACAGATAATTATTTGAGCATAACATATCTCCCTCAAACTGAAGGACAATCCAAATGTAAAATTCAATAATTTGAATAAATGTTATGTTGATTATCTTTTTTCTATCAAGACATGTGGGTTTAGTATTTACCTTAATTAATGTTTTCCTATAACAAAAGACTCCAATCATGTTTTCATTTGGCGCATTTTATAACATTATATGGAATAATATTTTGTATTCAAACATGTTGGGAAGAATATGGAAAATGTAATCTTGTAGCCTAGAACATGTAAACGAGGTAATGAAAAAGGTAAAAACTATTCAAACCCATATAAAAGCATCTCACAGAATTAAGAATATCATTATTGACCAATTGAGGAATGATTTTGGAATTTCAAGTTGGAGATCATGCTTTCATTAAAGCATCTCCATGTAAGGGTGATATATGGTTTGGTAAAATGGTAAAACTAATCTACATATATATATGGACTTTTGAAATAATATTGTGAATTATAGTTGTGTCAAAATATTTGGAAATTCCATAAATTCTATATAAAGTACATGATATGTTCTATATATAATTGTTAAATTGGTACACTCTAGACCAAACACATGTCATCAACTCTCAATTAATAGAATTTTAAACTAATCAATCTTATTACGATGATATTATTTATATTAATGATATGAGAAAAAAATGTATATGGATTATTCAAATTATTTGGTATTGGTACATTGAAAAAATCATAAGATTAGAGAGTAGATGTGTGAACCTAAAAAAATTATGATAAACACACCAATATATTCAAAATGGGACATTTTAGAAACTTTAATACTATGTTTTTTACTAATGGAAGAATGAAAAACCTTGAGACTTAATGATGTATTTCTTTTTGAATAAATTTAATTGCTTTGATAGATTTATATACACACAACCATATCTGTAAATAAAATATAATATGGTACAACAATAAAAAAACATCCATTAAATTTGAGGTTATGAATATTAATAACATAATTAGGAAAATTATAATTTCTACACAATTATAAAAAAAAATTTATTCTTCATTTCATTACTCATCAAAAATCATTCAAAAGAAAAATAAATATTTTTATGAATCCAATTTTTATACAAGAGGTGTGTTTTTATCTCAATAAATAGAATTATTAATTATTGGTGATTTCTTTGATTGAAACATATATATTAAGTGTTCAATAAATTTTTCTATCATTAATCTCTGATTTTTAGGTATTTTATTACAATAAATATGGTTTTATAATAAAAAATTGTTTTTTTAAATTTCATTCATTGTATTTTAAAAAATTATTTTAAAATTTTTTCTTGTCACATTATGAATATTTAATTGAAAAAATGAACATTTTCTAGAAAACAACATGTAACAATTATCATATTATGAATTGTAGAAGATAAACTGAAACAAATAATGTTTCAGTGTATAGTGAAAATTATGATATTATTTAAAAATTACCTTTTTAAGAATTGTTTAAGTTAAATTTTATTATTCATTTCAAAAATATAATTGTTAAATTATAATATTATTAATACAATTTGGTATTGTGGAATCAATTTTATGTAGTTCGTTTATATAAAACTATTTTGTTTTTAAGAAAATGTTTCTTTTGAAATTCATATTTTCATTGGCCTTGAAGATTTAATTTTAAACTATATTCTACCAATTGTATGAATTTGATTTCCTAAAATTTATTACATAGTTAAAAATATATTAATTAATATTAGTTAAATAGGTAAACAAAATAATAATGATCAGTGAAAATTAATATCCTTGATTAAGGTATAAATGTGTTTACTGTAGGATTAAACCTAAAGAAAAGTGTTTGATTGTAAAAACTCTATACATCCAATATTCTTGTCATATTTAAACCTTATAATAACAAAAAAAAAATATGACCATTTGGATGCATTTTTCATCTAAGTGAAATTATCATTTTGTTTTCTTTTTAGAAATTTTGATGGATGGTCCCCTTCAACAATTATAATTGAACACCCCATCTCCTCCACATCTCACACATAAAGATCATTTTTTTTGTTTAGAAAAAACTTCCCCAAATTAATTTCTCACATCCATACCCATGACCTAAATCCCATTTATTTCTCATAAAAACCTCATAGAAAGGATTTAGGTATAAATCAAATGAGAAATATATACATCTATGATTCTCAAGGACGTGCTCTAGATCTTCACCCTCATCCTCAGATGGCATAGGGATGAGTTCGACGCGGTCACCCCTCCCTTTGCCTCGGCCAGGGAGGGGGGGTGATGACTCTCGTCATCCTCCATGATCCCTACATCACTCCTTTTCTCCTACTTTTGATCCCTCCTTCCCACCTGATCATCCGGAGAATGAGATTTTCCCTAAGGATCCGCAGTGGGTAAACGGTGTGATTTCTGTTCCGATTTAACATCTAGAGTTCAAAAAGGCTTCGTTGCTGCTGGATCTGACTTTGGTTTCTCTATTTGGACGGAATCGTACACAGTTTCATCATTTTACATGTATGACTCTTCTTCATAGAAGCTGCGTGAAAAAGCGGTGGTCGGGCTTCTGTATACGAGGAATTTTTAAATTCGTTTTAGCAATGAAGTTGGATTAATTTATGCCTGGTCCTCTGACTCACGTTCGGTGGAAGGTGCTCGTTTTTCGCTTTTCTGGTGGTTTTTTGGTTTCATATGCATCGTGATCCTCCAACGACGGTGATTTGGATCAACCTCCCGGGTCTGACACTACCTTTTCAAAACATGGCGATTCTACATCTGATTGGGAATATGATTGGTTGTTTTTATGCACAGACTCTCACCCTCGATCTATCCGCCATCCAATTGCTCTGAGGATTTACGTCGAGGTTGTTGTGTCTAAGGTACTTGTTGAGTCAATCTGTGTTGAGGTTGAGGGTGAGATACGGTGGTCTCAGTTGGTCTACTACGAATCATGGGTCCCCTTCTGCGTGAACTGCTGCCGCTTGAAGAATATGGCTTCGTTGTGTCATAAGAGTGGCCTGCAGCTTACTGTAGGAGCCTCTGCCGGTAATGGGGTGAAGGGATGCGGTGGTGATGCCCCTCATACATATGCTGGAACAAATGAACATATTGAAGACCATAGGGAGGATGACTCAGCGGCTCAAGTCCTTGAGCCTCCAGACAGTCGTGAGCCTCATGGCCATGAGGATGGTACTGCACAACATGATGGTCCGGTGCCTCTGCACAAGAACATGGGTGCACCCCCTAATCTGGCTGTGGCTGAGATCATTAGAAGGTTGTACTGTGACCTGGGTGTGGTGTCTACTGCGGGGGAAGGGGCAACAGTGGGCAACCTGAATCTGGATGGTTGCAATGGTGGGGTGGGAATGGATTCCAGGGGTTCGGTGATTACTATGAAGGAGGTACCGGGTATTGAGGCTGATAATCATTTTGAAGTTCTGAGGAATGAGGGGGCTGGTCAGGAAGAGGACGCATTAAGGGAGATGGCTCTAGATGGACAGGAAGCCATGGGGCACAAGGAGTAACCCCCGGAACAGTCAGAGCTACATCAGAATTGCATAGTGGGATGGGAACCTGTTTATTGTGGGGGTGTTGATTCTGATGAGGGGTAGGGCAATGTGGAACATGGTCAATGCATGGCATTAATGGAAAATAATAGGCAATATTCTCGGGAGAGACCTGGTTTAGTGCATGTGAATCATCAGAACGACATTGGCTTATTGGAGCTACCAACTATGTGGGGTGATGTTTCTGATGAGAATAAAGAAAATTTCCCCAATAGCCATGTCAAGACATCTTATAGTTATATACTCAAGAATGGGAGGAAGAAAATAAATGCTAATGTCCGGGCGTTCACTAATCTTCCAAAGAGGAATCCAGGAAAGGATTACTCTAACATGCCAAAGATGGTGTCTACCAGATCCTTCTTCAAGGATTCTAAATGGAAGGAGATAGATCCGAAGTGGGGGCGGGTCAACAAGCAGTTGTCTAGGGAGCCACTGACTTCAGAGCAACTATGACTACGGGAGTAGTATATCAAAATTCTCAATTCCTATAATTCGCAATCTGAGTGGGAATCAGCAGATCCAGAGGTGGCTTCAGATGTTGACAATGGTGAGGAATATGATCCCTTTTAACTTTTTTGGACATGTTGTATCAGTTTGAACCCTTGTACTTGTGCTCTATTTTCATTTAATAAATTTGGAGGACTAGTCATTTTCCCTAGGCTTATGCCTTTTCGGTATAAACCAAATGAGGCTCTCTGAAGAAGAGTTTTATTTCTTTACCATGATTCATTTTTTTATTTCTTTCTATACGTCATTAATCTATTGTAAACTTATGAAAAAATATTAATAAAATTATATTCCATATACATATATATTATTATGATAATATAACAACTTGTATACATCCCCAATTCTATCATATGGGAAAAGAAACTGTCAATTATGTGTATGGGGAGCTACCCCCTCACGAACTAATGTAATTTTTTTTTCCATTAATGCATTTGAAAAAAGGATATTTCAAAACACAACGAAATCTGGGGCTTGAGTTGCAACTACCCCAAGCCTTCCTCCAATCACCTTTGGCTGGATACCAGCACCAAAGGCATAACTAACATACGGAGGACATTTCTTAAGTACCTGTACACATACTCCCAACCATCTCAATGAAAAAGTGTAGATGGAAAAAAGAAAAGATTCAACAATTATATAAAGTAAACAATGAATGAATGAACTACTAGACAACACAAATGTATGGAATCATAAATATAAAAGTAACTGGAAAAAATCCATGCCTAGTCATATGAGATAATTGGATAAGTAAACATTTGAGTGGTCACTGCTCATGAAACTCTATCCTATGAGAACCGTATGGGATCCAAGCACTTAGAATCCCTAATCATCTATAAAGTCACATCAAACCATTCCATAATCTTCATATGATTAGAAATGTGTTGGATAATACCATAATGTGTGAGTATATATATAACTAGTAAGGCACCCCAAAATACAATGGTGGAGAAGAAAGAGATACAATAAGAATAGGAAACCCGTAGATAGAAGATATAGTCAAATAGAACTTCTCAAACTGCAAATAGCGTTAAATTAGGATCAACCAATCACATGGGGATAAAAATGATTAGTAGATGAAATATCCATCATGTTTTCTTACTGTATAGTAGGATATTGGACTCATCCGACCATGAGAATCTTGACTTGAAAATAACAAGGCATGCCCCATGTTTCGATTCCACTCCTAGAATGAGAGTAACCAAATCCAAGTCCTGGATAGAGAAATATATATATAATCATTCAAAAGAATCCCAAATGAGTGTGTAATGGGACATCTATCTCAATTTTTAGCATAAGAAAAAGAGTTGACAATAGTTACAAAATTCCATCAACAATACACCATACCTCAGGAGTCTTACCAAATGTAACCATCCATGTTTATCAAAGTATATTCCTTGTTCCAGATAGTTGAGGGTCTATAAACTCCGAATATAAGACACATTCACTAGAACGTTAGGGGGTTCTACTTTTTATAATGTCAAGACTTCAACGACCCATCTATGCTGGAGGGTCTATGTGGTATCCATCGTCGACAGCACATACCATCAATACGGGAGGATCATCATAGCATCAATAAAAGATGCCACTTCCCAGCTTTGCAAGAGGGTTAAATCAGTATCCTTCTTGGAAACCACTGTCCATCTATGCAATAGGGTCAACTCAATATTCTTCTAGGATTTCACTACACAACTATGTTTAAGGCTCAACTTAGTATCTATTGATGAAGACACTTCCTTTCTATATTGGAGGGTCAACTTGGTATTGTCATCATGGAACTCCACTACCTAGCCCTTCTGAAGGGTACTCTACAGAAATGTACTAGTAGTCAGGCACAATCACTTCTAATATGGGGTGTTTCCTTATCAGGATCTATTCCTAGAACATTTCAAATCATATCACCAAAACCACAAATGAAGGAACTATTAAATTATTTGAACAAGGACACTCTAGATTGGATAATCATTGGGACAAAATCCATGTTCATACAAATGAGATATAAAAGACTAAAATTTCTCCAATAGTTATGTTGGTTTACACTACTTCTGAGGGGTCTGGAATGACATGTGGATCCATTGAATATCTAGAACATAAACCTAGTTAGAAAACATATTCACTACATTTTGTAGTACACACCATGTTGGAGGACTACACGCCATGTTAAGGCTAACTGTGACCGGGCTATGTTAGTGTAAATAACCTCGTGTCCGTGTACTTTGGTACGTGACTATGTTACTGGATATCTTCTTCCTCAAAGCTTCCAAACTATGTGATCCAACATAGGTTTCCCATTTGAGGAAGGTGTAAAAAGCATGGTGGAGAACCACACGCCAAGTCATCCTTATGTTTTCCAAAATAATAACTAGCTGCACTGAGGGAGACACACTCCTTGTGATCATCCATGTACATTTTGTGTAGTCTAGTTCGTTTACATATTCTCATATCCATTATTTAAAACTTGAATATTTCCATATTACCTTAAAAATAAGAATATATCTGGATGAAAAAATCATATCCTTCAATGGTTCATAGAATATGGACATTTATCATCAAAAATTTGATCCATAGGTTCTATAAATGATCATCGATCATCCCACAGAAAAGTTATCCATCCAAAGTTGATTTATTGATTCTAAAACATTGAAATAATAATCCATTTCATGCATGATTCCTATATCTAATCATAGATCTTTGATCAGTTCTTATTTTCTCTATCACACATGGTTTTGGGGGACTTATCAGGCTTAATACCGCTAAAAAATGTAAAATTGGAACCATAGGTTCCTACAAGTGATGAACGTAATGATTAATTGGATGAAATAACAACAAAAATGCTAAATGATTAACTCGAATTGTTCATGGCTTGTTGATCGAGAATTGGGAACCCAGGGTTAGAAAAAAAAATGAAATTTGACCAGATTTCAATACAAGGGAACATGGGAAGGTGGTAAAAGGATGCATATCGAATAAAAAGGTCGATATGCTCAATATATTTAACAAATATTTCATAAAACACGAATTTATGAGTCCTAAATAATTTATTTTTTTATTTTTTGAAGAACTTGTCTACCAATGATCGAGAAAAGATGTTCAATTCAATGCATCTTGATCTGATCCAGTTTAGCATTTCGACATTATCTGATGAGATTTTCTAATAGAGGAGGGAGGAAGAGCTATAGATTTCTCTCTAAGTTTATACAACAAACCCTAGAGAAAATAATTGGAAATTGATCTTATAGATCTATTCTCTATGTTGAAACAAATGAATTAATGTAATTAATAATTAATTATCCCACTGAATTTACATCCAATGTGTGAGGAGTCTAATCAGTCTCCACCATCCCATTTTATTTCACAATAAGGGTAAACACTAGGTTCTTGACACAAATTTGTTATCAGATTTATGATCCATGGGGACATTTAATATTTAACATGTTATCTTTTAGAAAATTAACATGTGAAATATTAAATATATTAAAAAAATATTAAATTAATTTCAAAAACCAAGCCTCATAATATAACGTTGTCTTAGAGCTAATATCTAGATGTATATATATATATCAAAGTCATAAAAAGAATAATTGGTTATCTAAATCATTCTATCCTTTTATATTTTCGTCACCAAAAATCCAAAACTAAAAATAACATAGGATTATAAGCCCAGACATGGCTATCCTACTCTCAGGAACTCTCCTACACATTCCCATGTAGCCATAACATGAGAACCAATGGGATAGTCCATCCACACATGGTCCTCTCCTTCCAATCCTCAATAAGCATATGGTCTTCTGAAAAAGTGGATCCATCCTCAATGTCAAGCACACCCTTGTAAATAATGTGCATATGGTCATGAAAATATCTCCTCGGTTGCGACACATGGAATATATCATGCACCTACTCTAGTTGTGGGGTAATGGAGAGGAAGTAAGTCACCTCACCTAACCTCTAAATGATCTGGAATGTCCCGATGAACCTATGGGATATATTTTCATCCTGGTCGATCCTTGGTAATAACTATTGTGGTGAGACATACTGGAAATGTGGTCTCACTACTCAAAATAGAAGGGCCTATGTTAGTGATCTGTGTAAAATTTATATTTGATCTCGGTCTTATTAACATTCTAATTGACGATCAAGACCTTCTTAGTCATCACATACACCATCTATAGGCCCATAACAGACGTCTCACTGGTCTCTGTCCCACAAAAGGGTGACGTGAAAGGTCTCCATTGTAGGGCCTCAAAAGGTGCCATAGTGAGGGTAGATTGGTAGTTGTTTTTTGTATGAAAAATATACCAATGGTAAGTGAATTTACTAGATTTAAATGATGTATAACATGCACACATTCAATATATCCTATAACATCTGGAGAGTTCTCTCTGTCTTCTAATTAGTATGGGGATAAAATTATATACATATCCTCATCTGGGACCCAAATGCCTCTTTCTGGACTTTCCACAATCACGTCGTTAACCATGTTTCATGGTCAAAGATAACTCTTAAGTGCACCCCATTATGGTAAAAAATATTTTAAACATACAGATGCCCCAAACTGAGAATTGAAAATTCCTCTTTGATAGAGAGGAAGTTTTACAAATTCATGAGTTGGTCAAAAATCACTAAGATGGCCTCATGCCCCTTCTTTGTGTGTGGAATCCATGTCATAATGTCTTTGGATATGTCATCCCATTTCCACTCCAATATCATGAGAGGGTGTAACAACCATGTTGGAACATGATACTTGGCCTTCACCTGCTAACATGTGAGGAACCAAGAGATGATCTCACTTATGATTGATCTTATTACAGACCACTAAATCTACCACTAATGTCCACTTTACATCTTACCTTTACCAGGATGTACATATAGGGGAGAATTTTGGAACTCTCTCATCACCTCCCCCTGAAATGTGACTATAACAATTTTCCACTCATGGAATAAGATGATGTGATTCCCTCCTTTAGAATATCCATGTGGTGCATCACATGTTGATATCTAATCACATAATACCTCACAATCCAATTTCTCCTAGCTAGGATTCCCTCACATGGTCAAGAAGAATAAGATTCATCACCATCAACTATAGAAAATTTATACCCTTATGGTCTACATGGGTCTCCTGAACATTGTCCAATATCTCTAAATCCTCATTTACTAAGAAAAATTAAGATTTACTACTAAATAAATCATTAAAAAAATCTCCCATTCATAGATTATAGACTATCTCAATGTCATAATCCTCTTGGAACTCCAAACTACATCATTGTCCTACATTTAGGTCTCTCTATGTAATTATCTACCTTAAACTATAGTGTTCTGAGTTGGAAAAAATGCACTCCCATAGAAATTAGTTTATCATCATCTTTTTGATGAAGAATATCATTGCAAGCTATAGGTCCTAATTTACATAGTTCTACTCAAGGGGTCTCAACAAACCCATTCTGTATGTGATAACATCCTTTACTGCGTCAACATATAACTAAGCCTGGTTCATGATGCATTGAAATACCCTAAAAACTCCACACCTTCCTCTGGTTTTCACAACCATGGAGCACTCATCTGCCGCATCCACAACTCCACAAATGATCACTAGAACCCCACAAACCAAGAAAATGGATTCCCTTTCAATGTCAGGATGGTCAAAAGGGGTGATATTTTGGGGAATTCTACAAAAAACAAACTATAGTACCCATTTAATCAATGGAAACTATATAACTCTAAAACACTCTTAGGTTGGTCCCAAGCAGGCATTGAATCGATCATCACTGGATACATAGAATAACCATGTTCAGAAATGACCTACCCTAGAATGTGAATCTCCTGAATCCAAAACTGACAAATCGAGATATTTCCTTAATGATGGTTCTATAAAGAATCTTTGACCATGATCATGTGATTTTCTTATTCCACCTATAATTTATAGTAGAATAGTATGTCATCAATAAAGACAACAAAAAACTAGGCCATGGCATGTCAAAATAATTGGTTCACCAAATCCATAAATATGGTGGGGTGATAAATCTCACCAGAGGAAATCACTATGAAAACATTCTATTCATAGTGAATTTAGAATTCCAACTATGTAATATCAACATTTGTGACCTTCAATTTGTGGTAGAAAACAACATATCAGCCTTTAAGATATATCCTATGGCTCGCATCTGGTCACAGTGGTCATCATTCTTTGTTAAGATGTACTTCTTCTTTGTTGTTCCTTAGTTCAAGTGACAATAATCTACACAATGTCAGAATATCTCACCCATGATATAAATGAGAAATAATGGATCCAACTAGTGGGTCAAATTGGTTTTAATGAAACCATTCACTTAAAGGTCATACAATTTCATCTACAGCTCCCGAATCATGGTGGGGTCCATCTGATGGTCCATGGAAGATATCATAGCACTATCAGGATTCAAGTCAATGAAAACTACATCTCCCACATTGTGGATGTTTCTAGAGAATCCTTAGGGATTACACCCATGTAATCTGTCACAATTGAAGAAACCGAGATGCCTGAATATCCTACTACACAAAGGGATATACTATCCAACTGACGGTTTATGCGTGCTAAAGTCTCCAACTCGCAAAACCATCTCGTCGTTCCATGAGAGCTCTCTCTTTCTAGAGAAAGAGAATATCATCCCACTAGTGCATAATCATCTGAGTTATATATAGTGATAGTCATTATTGGATCAGACTATCAAGAACCAATCTCTACCTTAGATGTTGTTATAGGGTTCTATCATGAAGAACAAAAGGACTCCCATGAACCTTTTTTTATCCAAGTGATAGTTAGAACTGACGATATATAGAAGATATAAAGGAAGTGTTACCTGTAGCAACTTCAAGATGAGGTTGCTGGGATATAACATTAATTGGGATCTATAGCTCTATCAATAGAAGTACAGAGATAAAAGAATGGATGACACCAATATATACATTTACTGAATAAATATTAGAATAAATATATATTGAACATATAATAATTTCATGCAAAGTGGGATCATAATCATCCATAGTCTACATGAGTATGTAGCCCCAACTGCTAGCTCCCTGACCCTGACATGGGTTGCCTACTGTTGGTGGTTGTGGAAGGTTCTCAAAACAGCTTCTATAACCCATAGCTCATTCTGATACTCTACCAGCTCAACCTCCCTATGTTACACCCTGCCATCACAAAGGAGATCCCTGATAATGGAACCTACTCTATCATTGTGGTACATTAGCTGTCATATTGTGCTTCTCAACATATTTTCTCAGATAGTCTTGTGTTGTGTTTTATTTCACATCACAAATAAAAACTGACTCTCTTTGGGATACCCTAGTGATTTACATTGTCCATACACTGCATGAACTCATGCTTGAACCTGATTTCAAATGGGCTTCCCGCACTGAGGTCCTGGATCCTAGAATCTACTATATATTATAGATGACTCATCTCTATGGTGCCCATAGCCAACACTATCTATCGGGTATCACACTGATAGAAATATCTCTATTACCAGTTCCCTTTCTATAACCCTAGCCTAGGTGTGCATGTATAAGGGTACTCTACAGAAACATATATTTCAATGGAAACAATTCTCAAAATTATATGCTTGAAAGTATCCATCATGGATCATGCCAATGATGTTCTGGGTAATGTCAATTTACCTTACTGCATACTCAGAATCCATCATCCCTCTCAATTATAGCTCTAGAAGCTTCTAAATCTGAACTGATCGCAAGCAGTAGGGGTTTTAATCCTCATGGATGAGCTACATCAAGTGTTTTCATGACAGTGTTGACTCATCATGAATTTGGGTAAAAAAGATCTTCTAGCACCCAGCTAATATGAGGAAAAAGATAGCGAAAATCAAAGTCACTTAATCCTTTGGGGTCCGAACAAACATGAACATAAAATCCACCAACTATATTCAATCCTATGTTTCTTGATGATTGGGCTCCCCACCAAACATCGTCATCTAATGGAGATGGAACTCATAGAGAACTCTAATCCTACACACATCCCTAAACTTATCTATTGGAATGATCTACTTATCGATAGCTGGAGGTTCTAATACCTATCTCCTTGGAGGTACGTGGTCCTTAAAAGGACCCTGATCTGAGTCCTTTTTTCTCATCAGATCATCATAATGAATCAGAACCGGTATCCTATCTAGATGGCATCCTGGAGGCATTCAACAATTTATCAAGATTTACCACATTCATGTTCACACACACACATACATATACTTGTGTATGTGTGTCTATAAATATATATGTAGTTATATATCAACAACAATGGTGAGATGACTCAATAATTATACTCAAATATTCAATCATATATCATGCATGTGATGTTGATCCCTGCAAAAAATATCTCAGCATGCTAAGTCAAAAATATGGTAGTCAGTGTCCTAGTGAATATATATGTGAGTCTCCACACCATCACTGCATTCCCTATTGTGAGAGATGAAATCGAGACACTTTGATATAACTTACCTAAACCAATCCAAATCATTATAAGGGTACTAATCTGAAAAAATTTCCAAGGATCGAACCAACTTTGATACTAATCTTTCATGACCTAACCCAAGATGGAGCTCGAGACACAACTAACACAAATCCGACACCATAGTCAAGGGCATGGAAACTAGTGTTGAATTCATAAAATAAATGGGGAGCCCCTTTTCTAAGTACCTATATTCACAAATAATACCATTTCAATTCCAAAGTGTATCGGGGAAAAGGAAATGGTGCAACACTACTACAAAGTAATCTAAGCCAGTGTGAAACTCACGATAGTATAAAAGTCTAGTAGTGTAAACTAAAATTTAAAGGGAAAAAATAAATTCACAACATGAAATATATCCCAACATGAAGAAACTAAGGAAGTAAACAACTTAGAGGGCCCACCTCCTAAATCACCATCTACAATCACCATACATAGTTCATGCACCTAGTATCCCTATGTTCTAATAAATTCACAGTTTAGATGTTCGAAATATGAAAAATACATGACACATAAGGGATGATCCCATACATGGGTGAGTATATACATTCCTAATAGGACACCCCAAAATCTAAAGGGGGGAGAAATAAGAGATACAATAGTATTAAAATGTAAGTATAAACAATATATACTCATAAAGAACAGATCAACCGAAAAAGATAGTGAATGTAAGCTCATACAAAAACAAGGGGCTATACATGGAGAGTATATGAGCTACCTTTTGATTATTTTCAACCTATAGAAAGAGAGTAGACTCATCCAAGAATGAGATACTGGAATAAGAAAGCATGTGGCATACCCCACACTTCATTTGCTCTCCTAGATAGAGAGTAACCAAATCAATTGTGATGATACAATATATATATATATATATATATAATAAGTTAAATGAATCCCAAAAGTACAGAGTAAGGGTATCACCATCTCTAAGATCATCACATGAAGAAGGCTGGACTAAAGTTATAGAAGTCCATCAACAATTCACATCTTCTCACGCATTTTCCAAAAAGTAATAATCTATGTCCTACCACTCCTCATCATTATCCTGTATAGTCGATGGGAAGATCACTCGATATACAGGACTCATTACATATTACCTCAGTGATGTTACACACTGTGAGTTATGGACGACACCACTACCCAACTATACTGGAGTTATAACTCAGTAGCTATCAAGGACACCACATACCAGCTATGTTGGAGGGTGAAATCGATATCCATCGAGGACATTGAGGCCTAGATATATTAGAGGGTCAATATGGTATTCATTGAGGATGTAACTACATAACTACGGTGGAAGGTAAAATCGGTATCTCCCATTAATGCCAATGCCAACCGATGCTAGATGGTTAATTCTGGATCTATATAGGAATCCCCTACCCAGTTATGGTGTTGGTCAACTTGGTATGGTCTTGGGGGAACTCTACAACCTATCCCTTCTAGGGTTACCTTTAGTAATTCTCTTGGGGATCCAGCACAATCACTAATGTCATTGAGAATTTCCTTATTAGGTGCTATTCTGGAATCATTTCACATCACATCACAAAATATAAAAATGAAGACACCATCATGTTCAATGTAGAAAAACAATCTGGAGAGGATAATCATGGCCCAAAATACAATATTAAATGAAAGAGTAATAGATGATTGAAGTATACTAGAAAAGGAATTGGGGGTGCACGACATGTGAGGAGACCCACATGGTCTGTTGTCTCGTTCCATAGACTAGTTGTGTCGCTGGCCTACACATGGATCCTTCCCAAGTAGTTGAACATTTTTGATAGTTGGAATACATGGTGTGTCCATACTAGTTTGGATCAGGCCGTGTTCTACTCACCGTTCCATGTATAATATCCCTTGTTAATGTACTTGAGTACGTGAACATGTACCTGGACATGTACATCCACACGGGTTCCCACCTGTGTCATCCACCACACGGGTTCCCATTTGTGGATGTGGTACATGGGGTGTTTGAGTACCACACTTTATTTCATACTATGTTTAATTAAGTTAGAATAAAATTAAAATTGACAAGTGTTACATTGATTATGTTTCATTCATTAATGAAAAATTCATCATCCAAAAATTGAGAGATGTTTTTGCATTTGACGCATCATGATTTGATCAATACCTGTAATTTTCCTCCATCCATTGAGATTAACCAACATGGGAAGATGGAAGAGCAATGGATTTCTCCAAGGGTTTATATGGATGAAACTACATAAATCATCCTTACATCGATCTTATAGATCATTTATCTAAGTATATATAAATGAATTAATTAATTTAATAGAATAATGACTCACTTAAGGTATAACCAAAGAGCGAGGAGTCTGAACACCCTACACAGACTGATTTAATGTCGCACATAGGATAAATACTACATTACAGACTCAACAATGGTTTGAAATTTTTGATCCAGGATTTCATTTATGATTTTTCCAGTTTTAATTAAGAATATTTTCATTCTTGATCTGAAATATATTGACTATTTTTATTAAATTAATTTCTGGCATACCGGGCCTCAGAATTGCACACCGTCCCATTGCATAATTTTCCTAATATATATATATATATATATTTCAAACTGTTATATTGAAAAAATAGGGTATAAGGAATTTAATGAAGGATTAAATATATATATATATATATATGACATACTTGAAATTAGTATACTTATGTAATTATAATATCACATCTACCTTGATACAACTCAATCCATTAAAAATGATAATGTCATGTGTACGTAAATGTGGACCACCGCCTCTGTTATACGATGTGATATGTTTTGAAATATATATTGATTATGATTGTAATAATTTCTGACTTATTGAATATATATGAAATATATGTAATTAAAGTTATTCTATGAGGGTGAGGTTTTAGTTATCATTATTTTTTTCCATCCATAAAAAATGGAATCTATGTTCATGCATTTGTATGACCTACCATATCCATGAAAAATGTAGTCCATTCTTCTATCTTTAATAGTTATGAATGTAGAAAAATATGTATATAATGAATATATATGATATTTAAATAATTATTTACATTCTAAATATGGTTTAAAAATTATCAAAGTATAATGATTGAATCTATCGAACCAAAATATACCAGAAAAATGAATCATTTATTTCCCAGAACAATGATTTTAATATGTGATAAAATTTTATAAATAAATAATAAGTATAATATAACTAATTATGTCCATATAATAGATATATAATAAATATATATATATTATATGGTAGGCCCAAAAACAATATAACAATGTAAGACATGTGGTGAGTGTGTATTTCACAATCTCTTCATTATTCGAATATATATATATATTTAAGTCTCTATAGGGGGAATTGTTTAATTTTTTTTATAATAATCCAAAATATGTTTTATTATTCTTTTTTAAAATATAAAAATTACACTATTTTAATAATTTATTAGGGTTTTATGTACTTATGACACTGAAACTGTGTTTTTAAGGGAAACTGACTCTATTTTTCTAGTCGTTCAGGAAACATTCTCTATAATATCCATATTTTCATTAAAATATATTTAAATTATTTTTAATATTTTTAAATGATTTGTTAAATAAATTTATTCACATTGTTTTACAAAATTGGTTGAATAGAATATTAGTACATTTTTTTTAAATGACGGTATTTTTTATTTTTAATTGAAAATTATAATTGAATCATTATTTTAATATACCAGACAAGAAATAGATTTTCTATAATCAAAATATCTCAATTATTTAAATATTTATTTACTTGTTTTCATGGTTTATTTCAATGAAAATTTTCGTAATAATCTTTACTAATTTTTTAGAAATATATTTTTTAAATTGAAAATCGTTTTTTAAGAATGTTTTAATGCCATTTCTGTGGTATTTCACTTCCTCAATGAAAAAATTCTTTATTTTTATTATACTCCATTGTAGATATACATTAATTTTACCATACATAATATTTCTATTGAAATTTTATGATATGTTTGATTTTGGATGTACGATTTTGAAGAAATTATCTATATTACTCTATATGGTTCATGATTTTCATTATTGATTGGGGAAACTAAAACATTTCATTTCACAGTTTTTCAATATGAATATTTAAATTGATTTTTCATAAGCAATATCATACAATTAATGAATTAGAAATAGTAAAAGGATGATTATGGTCCACTATATCTTCAATACATCAGAAGGTATCATGAGAAAAACTTCCTTGGGTATTTTGTTGAGGTCATAACCATTTATGTGATATGTCTTTGCATGAGGCCTTGATGGTTTGTTTATGATATCTAATATTATGCATTCCCTAATTATGAGTTTTGTTATTTATGTATATGTTAATATTATATTATTATTTTTATCCATGGAAATATTTCCAGATAATGTTATAGTTTATATGGAATTATTTGATCAACATTTATTCCTAATATATTAATCATCATAATAAAGATATTGATTAAATAGAATTTGTTCTGGTATTTACCTTTGAATATTGATTATAAATTGTTTTATCATTATAGATTCCATTTTTTCATACTCTTAATGAGAATATGTGCTCACCCCATTCTTATGATTCCTTTACCTAGGATTTCCGTGAAGTGGATTAGGGTTGATAAGCATGTATATTATATACTAAATAAAAATGTTCGCAATTTAAATATTATATTGTATTTTTTGTTTACAATTGTAACGTGAGATTTATACATTTAAACAATTTATTTTGAAAATTTAACAATTCAATCATTTGGTATGTGGTCACAAGTTTTTTATACCAATGTAATAAAGTATCCACCAATTCTAGGCTACTATGTTTGGGGACATTACACTAACTATATCTACAGATACACTAAGATTCATAGAAAACTCATCAACTATGAGAACCAGATTTATATTTGAGGATCATGGATACAGACCTATGGAATTTGAATATTCTAATTGAACCAAAGTTTCCAATGGATCTAGAGATCCTTGAACATAAAAGGTAATTTATTGTTCATGGTAGAACCAATCCAGATTACCTCAATGGATAAAATGGTTTTATATCATATGGGTTTTAGGACATGTTTGATGGTAATGCTCTAAAATTACACATTGATAGTAATTTAGAGGCCAACTTTTGATATTTTTAATGGTATAAAGGATTAGTTATGCTGATAACTTCTTCCATCACCATTATTTTTTCATTACATCTTCTTTGCCTTTTTCTCCACAAAAAATAATTGAAGTTTTATGATAACTGGAAATGTATCCAATATTTCTATCCATTACAATTTATTACAATATAGAACTATGTTACATGTCATCATATGTGGAGATAGTCAATATAAATTCCTATGATCATATTTCTAGTCACAATACATGTTGGTATTTCAATGATCCGATTTGATCACCCATTACCACATCCCGAGAAAAACAAACCGTCCCCGCAAAATGGTTTGTGTACTTGGAATCCAAAGTATCTCTTTACTGAAAATAGATGGAATATAGATAAACCTCTATCATTAGAGACTCTATATAGAATAACCATAAGAATAAGGTCTTGAAATCCATTTAGTATAAACCCACATATCAATTTTCTTATACCATAGAATCCCTTCACTACCTTTTGGGATCCTCACATATGAACATTATACATTTCTCCAATATACCCTTAGGTGTATCAAATATGTAAAATACATTAGTTAACATCACTATCTATTTCTCCATCATTTTTTTCCATTCATAACTCTAATGTATGTGGAATTCTCATTTAGGAACATTCGATCTTGGTCTTCATCACCCTTATCTTCTCTTTGCGCCTAAACACTATGGTTATAAACTCATGCATCATTCTGGTCTATGACACAAACATCTATTATGAAAGAGACTAATAGATTATAATGAAAATTAATACTCGTATGAGGAGAATATATTTCTACAAATGAATGAGGAACCAGTGGAAGATGTCTTGGAATAATTCCACTACCCAAAAGAAGAAAATTATTAGGGAATGGGATAATAATACTATAAAGTATAAATCATATTAATAAAATAAAATAATGACTAAAACTCAACACATGAGACAAATATCATGTAATCCCATGGTATCTCATGTAACTTCATGATAAGGACTATCCAAGCACTCAAAATAATCTACCATTCATGATCCAAAAAACATTATATTCTATCTACCAGATGTCCCAACATAAAAATGATTTAGGAAAACCCCCATTGATACCATTTATAAAGAGGCCACCCTAGGATACCCTCCAAAACTGCTATATATACTGATCCTCTACTGACCCAAAGGGAATTTCTGATCCCTTAGGGATGGTAATATTTACTCAAGAATCAATAAAATAAAGATTTCACCCAATCTGAATTGATATACATGACATATATATATATATATATATATGATATTATCAATAGAATACATGCCATGATAAAAGAAATATATGGTATAAATTGAACCAAATAAAAGATAGATCAGACTCTAATAAACATGTACACAAATCAAATAGGGATAAATAAAATTGAAAACATCTACTCCATGCGATAGGTAGGAAATCTCCAACTACCTCACAACAATATATGTATACCTAGCTTTTTTAAACCTCACCATCTCGCTCTAGTGACTTTCCAATCCCTATATTGTAAGAAAATACTTTTTATACGAACCCCTATAGTGAGGGTGAAGCATGTGAGTGAATACAAGATAGTATGATCCCCCCAGGTGTTCCATATCATATATATAGATATATATATATTATTATCCTCAATTTCATGAAAACATTGTATGATGATTAGTTTATGGTTTTTTATTTCAAAATAATTGTAATCAATTTCCAATTTTTAGTAGTTAACAAAAATCTTGGTCATACTATTTAAAATATTAGAACCCCAAAATAATTTACATTTATCAAATAAACTAATTCAATTCCCTAATATAATAAGTTGGATAGTAATGGTAAAAAATCTAAAATATAAGAAAATAAATATATCTAGGTCTCATGTACTATAAAAAAAATTCATGATTAGTGTTCATTGATGTCTGTAGAACTCATTCATAAATTTCAATAGAATTGTGGGACACCCTTGAAGTTAATAACCCTAAAATTTAATTCAGTCCCTAGATCCCATTAATCCATGATTAGGGATAGGAAATCACATATTGACATGAATTTTCTCGCAAATTAAACAAACAATTCCGAAAACAAGACAATCCACCATGGTACCCAACACACCCTTATGCTACATATATCAAATAAATTTCAATAGGATTTTCATGTTTCATAAACAATTCCAAATCTCTATTTAAAATTAAAAATCGTATTTGATTACCAATTTCACAACTCGTTTGATAATTATTTCTATAATAAATTTATTACTAAATGACGGGGGAAACAAATTTCCATAGAAACCCATTTACACACACAAATCAATAAATACCAAAATAATAAGAAATAATTTATAGGAAAATTTATCAAACCAATACTAATTTCTATTAAAATGTTATAGGTTATATACATAACCACCTAACTCAAACAAATTCCACAGACCAACTGTGACTGGATCCATACATACTAGACATAAATAAATGTATAATAAAAAGGTAGTGGCCCTATCATTGATTCTTATATCTTCTAATAATATTCCATGTGAAAAATTATTTGATGAGAAGATATATTGAAATATTTATAGATAATCTCAGACATCACAAAAATCCAAAACAAGATATATCCCTAGTAAGATGATCACATAATAGATCTAGAAGGGGTTGAAGATGAAGCACCATAACATGATCAAAGATACTAGAATCACAACCCAAAACCATTTCTAAAACCTATAAAAATAGGTAGATAACAATCTTTCATACCAAGAGAATAATGGAGACCCATGAAAGAGATTAAATCCTAAAAAGGAGAATCTCAACGAAGATGGATATACCCAAAGGTTCCTTTTATGTACAATGATTTTAAGAGAGTAAACACAATCTAGATGAGGGAGGAATCAGATATTTAGGCTATAAGAAACTGTTGGTTAGATAAATTGCACAATTTGAATCCCAGATAAATATTTTGATTTCCAAGATTTTTATGTATACCAAAAAAAGACTCACCTATGATTAAAAATCCCGAGAGACCCATTCATGATGTAAACATAATTTTTCTCCGGATTATTGGTTACCATTCATTTAACTAAGATTTCATATTCATTATGGAGTTAATTCATATCATGTTAATATGATTTAGGAAATGAACTTGTCTTGTACCTAGCTCCGTTAACAAGTTCCATTAAAAACCCATCAAGTTAAATCTGATTAATTCTAAACTAAAGTAAAAAAAATCATATACATTAAAAAAGACTACAACATAACTATGATTTTATATGTTATCCCACAAAAATTATGATATCTTTTAATTACCTAATATCCATTAGCTGGAAAATTTCTATATTTCATTACTCATTGGTTTTCATTGGCATTTCAACCAAAACATATAACATTTGAAAGTTAGTCATGTTAATTATATCATTCACGAATCAATGATTTTTGATTAGATACATATATATCAAATTTTATCATATGGATTCACTAAACATTACACTTATAACATTATAACACAATTAGGTTTTACAAGTAGTTGTGACCCAATTCTTAATCCAAAAATATAATCATAATATTATTATTGTCACTAATAAATTACTTTCATTAAAGAAGAAAATTATCTATCAAAAAAGTTTATTAGGACTATCCTGGTTGGATAATTGAGGTCTTAACAAGTGTTTTATTTGAAATGAATGTAACACAAAATATTTTAATAGGTTCTAAATATCTCACTCTATTTTCTCATGTTTTACCTTTACAAGAATGTATGAACATATTTATGTGTACCATGAAAAATTTATATAAATCCCATTAATGTAAATATTTAGAATAATATGTAACCAATAATCCCCATATGAGTAAGTATAGAGCGGTAAGTATCCAATCACTATATTTCTATGTAGAGGCTATGATCATAGGCTACCGATCAATCCAACAAAAATCCTTTCTAAGGACCTTTAATGCAGAGAGGCCATAATTTTTTCATAAATAAAACACCTAACATCTATAAACCATATTTATTTTTTAATTCAATAATATATCTTATTATGATCTAATATCATGGTATAAGAGTATTAAATCATATAACATATTTATCATGTAACACGTAGTATTCTGGTATTGTAACATATATTGTAACATACTAGGTATTTATAGAATAATAAATTTTTGTAACTATTAATATTTGTGAATCAGATAATAATTTTAAATTAAAGGGGATGCTTTGTCTAATAGCATATATGGCATGGGACAATGCGTTTCTCAGAAATCTTTCATTACAAACAACACTAATTTATACAAAAAATAATACCATAATATTATAATTTTAAATAGGAGTTACCACAGAGCTATTGTATTTTCAAGAATTTATAGATCTGTCTAAAATATAAGTACCTCTGTTGGTAAATATTTTTACATTTATCCAATAATATTAAGAGGATAGAAATTACAATGAATCTAATTTCAAGAATAAAATACAATAATATTTTTAAAGGTCGTTAAACCACCTATTGATGGGGAATCATTTTTAAATATAGTATTTGTCACTTTTATTGGTTCTATTTGACAAAATAATCTTCTTTTTTAGAATCGGTAAATCAAAATTTACTTTGGTTGAAATTTTGGAAATTTTCTGATAAAATTCATATTTCAATGAATAATGAAAACACAGAATTTTAATTCAAAACTACTTTTTTGTCTCATTTATTTATATCCTCATGTTGTATTTTTAATTGGTTAAAAGTGTAATTGCTTAATATTTTAATCATTTAATCCAATTATTGTCATTATTATTAATTTCATAATTTAATTATATATAAACGCATGTCAATATATTGATTGGTTTTACTTGTAAATTACTCTCTTTCTGATTAGGACATGAGGAATTAATATTAAATTATTTACTGAAGATATTGTGTAATGAATTTGGAAAAATAGATTCCATACTTGTAATCATAAGGATAAATTTTTTAAATAAGTATCCTTTAATTTAGTTAATTATGAATTATTTCTTTAGTAATTATTTTTATTTACCATACTCAAATGATAAATATGGTAAATAAGGTTCAAAAATAATATTATAATAATATAAAACTACTCTAACCCATGTCCAAATTTTATTTCACGAGTCATGGGTGACCAAAATAATCCTTAGGTCGATTTTTTTTCTTTTTGGAAGCACTTGGGTGTGATAATGAAATGTTATAATAATTAATTTAATGTAAAAAGAAATATAGAATACACATGTAACTTTTTACTAAAATGATTATAAGGTGGAGATATATAACTAATATATTTCACTATAAATTGTTATTAGAAATATGAAAAAATTTATTTCATCGTGTTAATTTATTTATAATTTTTAGACATTATATAAATAAATTTATTTGTGAAACAATGATGACGCATTGATTACCTTATTAATGAATGATTCAAATAAATGAGATTATAAATAAAAAATAAATATTATATAACAATTTTATTCCATCCAAAAAAATTTATGGATGATTATGACACGCTATTTTTTAGTTCATAATGTTTTTTCAAATGAATAAAATTGTTATGACTTTAAAAAAATCATTTACAAAATAGTGTAAAACAGACATAAATGAGTTTTTAAAATAAATATATTTTTTAAATGATATAATAATTATAAAATATTTTTGATATGGAAAACTGACATAGATAATGTAACAAAGTTAATTAATGTTTCACTTTAGGTTCTCTTTTAATTTTATATTAATCATATTATTCATATGGTGTTAAAATACAATAAGACATGGAAAGGGTTAATTTATTTTATTAAGGGTTAAATAAAAAATATAAGGAAATATGATTGACATGAAATCATCTAATCCCAATGGGTTGAGAGGACATCAACATTAAATAATATTATTGTTGAATTATATCACTATGGGCATATTATAATTTGAAAATCAATTTATAATAGTCTAATATTTCAAGACATTCCAAAAGTTCCCCTCATTCCTCTTATAAAACACCAAAACCTCTACCAACTTACTAACACCTCTAAAGAACCTTGGATCATATAACCTATACTCAAATCAGCTCCCAACATCCCTATATTCCTCATAGAATCCTTACCCTGGGAATAATTCATCTGAAGGATAATTTTTTGCTCAAATAAAAAGGAGTTACCCAATTTAGAGGTAACATCATCTCTCAAGATCTTTCATTTATTTTCCTTCTCCAACCCCATAACATCTCTTTATTAAATTGTTTTATAGAAAATCTAGTATCCTTTTTATAATAGAATGTTTTCATGTTATTTTTTTTGACCTAATATTACACACACCTCCATCTAATGGATATAGAACTTATTGTTTCGATGTACAGTGAACTACTACCTCACGAAATGATGATTGTTCAATTATCTCCTACCACCCCTCATTGTGGCAATTATGATGGAAAGATATTAATATATGATATATATTATATTTATATTGACTCTATGTAACACCCGAGATTTTTATGAGAAATATTTTGTTCTTATACATCATCAAATGAATCTTTCACTACACAAAACACTAGCTTGGCTTGCCTTACGTGCAATTGCGGCTTTCCTCGATAGATTGCGTTGTACGCAATACCGAGTTTCAATAAACAACGATATGCTATTAAAATATTATTAAAACTAGCCGTTGTGAATAGTAATAACCACTTTTTGAAATTTTATAAATTTTATTTTTCAATATGGACTTCCTTTTTTGATTCGGAATATCAAAATTTTCCTAAGGTGAAATTTTGGTATTTTTCTGAAAACATTCAATTTTTGATGAATAGTGAAAACACTCGGTTTCTATTTAAAAACCGAATTTTTATTTAAATAATTATTTATTTTATTAAAATTTATTTTATTTCAAAATTGATACATAATACCTATATAAGTTCAATGTAATTCATTGGAGTCATTTTATAAAAATTTTAGATATATAAACATTTTATTGAACTTTTGACCGACTTTTACCCACCTCCCAGGAGAATTTGCAAATTTACATAAAACATAATTGCACCGCTTCTGTGAATGAAATTTCAAAAATCCGAGAGACACGGTTGATTTCATTAAGTAAAATGTGGTTCAATGAAATTAAAATAATTTTTGGTGAATAGTAACATTTTACTTTTATTTACCACGGTTAAAAGTAAATAGGGTAATTAAGGGTAAAAATGATATTATTATTACCCTAACACATGTCCTAATTCTATTGGATAAGTGTAATTCGACCAAAAAATTAGGGATAAAATATTACCCTTTAGTTCCACTTGGATTAGATTAGGACATTTAATATTATTTTATTTAAAGAAGAGTTTAAATAGTTAAAATCAAAGTTTAATAACTAAAACATTTTTAATATAGGGATATACACAAGATAAATTCGACTATAAATATTAATTAGAAATATAATAAGATTTAATACATAATGGAATTTTATTTATAATTTTTATACATTAAATAATGTAATTTATTTATGACACAATGATGATGCAGTAATTACCTTATTAAGGAAATATCAACATAATTGATATTATAAATACCCAAATAAATTTAATTTGAGACTTTTTATGAATTAAACTAATTTTATAGGTTAATATGACATGTTATTATGGATTTAATTACCTTTGTTTGAACTAATAATGCTTTTTTGATTTTTACAAAAATCAATTACCAAATAGTGTCAAAATTTACACAAAATAGTTTTTAAAACAAATATTATATTATTAATTGTTATTTTATTGCTAAAAATATAGGGTTTGGCCAAATTACTTAGCTAATGTTATATATATTAATAATAAACAACTTGGGGTTTGTTTGGCTTGTTATAGTATGTTTATTAACCTTATAGTATAAGAAAACAAGAAGACACGGTAAAAGTAAAATTATTGATCTTAAAGTTAAATCTAAATGATAAGATTAAAATAGTAACCTAAACTTGTCCAAATTCTATTGTATGAGAGGATTTAGACCCATCCCCACCATAGATTCAAAATAAATGACTTTGGATCTATTAAAAACCGAATATGACTTTATAATAAAATAATTTTTTTTGTTTTTCCAAATATACCCCTCTCCTTCCTTATAAAGGGGCACCTCCTCCCTCTCCTCCTCACACCACTTTGAGACATCAATCTCAGAAAATCCCTACCAAAGTCTCTTCTGAACTTCCCTAGAAACATCCTAGAGGTCCTGGTCTTCTTAAAAGACCATCCCTAGTGCCCTAAGAGGAGGTTAAGAAGAGGCGCATCAAAGAAGAGGTAATATCCATTACCGACCCTTTCCAATTTATTTCTTCTTCAAATTCTTCTTCCTTAGTTGTTTCATTATGAATTAATAACATCAATAGCACTCATATAAGGATATGTTATTATAAATATGAAACAACACTATTTCACCTTCGATCCATCCTATGGAAAATTAAATCACCGCGCGTGCGTACGTACGGAATACCGTCTCCACGTCATGGTGTAATATGTTATCCACCACCACCATACTTGGATGGGTATAATGGTGTAAATAATAAATAAACATGAATATTTTAAAGTGATATTGATTCTGAAATAGTATATATACACCTCATTACAATTCCACGATAATGAGAACGATATCATCACTCATGCGTACGTACGACCTACCGTCTCCACGATGTGATGAGACTCGTTCTACATGATCCTCATTGAATAATGATTATATAAATGAATATAATGAATAAAGATGATATATATTAGACTAGTAAATTTCTGGAAATGATTTATCTATAACCTAAAAAGACGAATAAGAATTTATTCGACAAAACACGCATAAGAACAAAAAAACAATAAACATCCAAATAACAAGTAGCAATGAAATATTATTAATAAGAAGCTAAGAATTTGACCATATATGACATCATAACAATGATTAAAATTCTGTAATAATTCAATAAAATTATTTAAATCATTATACAGGAGGTTCGGACACGTACGAAGCAAATCAGACCTAAGGTAAGGGAAAATCTCGCAATCTCAATTTTTATCCGAGTTTGTTTATACTTCAGAATTTACTGGGGAATATTTACCCTCCACATCCATGTTTACTCTATATGTAATATTATTTATAACCTCATACAATTGTTTAAATCCAATTTTACCCTTCGGTGAGTTTTTAGTAATAGATATGAAAGGAATCTTTTTTCGTTTTTAGTACGAGGTACTTTTTTGACTTATCCGGCCAATGTACGAGGAGAATGTTATTTTTAACTTATACGACATGAATGGATTTTTAGAACATTATTTCCATGAGGCTTCCTTTACAAGTTTTCAAGTTTCTTTTTAATCAAATTCTTTTAGTTTAAAATTATATGACATGTTAAGAAAGGAAAATGTTTTTGAAGTAGAAAGGATATTTTCCTCAAGAATGGAGTTAGTGTTTTATCAAAAATATTTTCCATCTAAGATAATATATGGTTCTGTATCTATCCATATTTTTACATTTTTTTGATTATGTTATGATGGAATTATTTTTATGATGTCCATTTATCTTATATGGATTGTGTTATGATGGCATGATGATTAAGAATCCCATTTTTATTACATGGGTTATGTTATGATGTATGATTTATGATCTTGTGGCAAACATAAGAATGGTATCATTTTGAGATGGGTGGGACCTATATCTCCCTCTAATGCATTGGGTAAAGATTTAATTCTCATGATATAGACATGGCTGGAACGACATATTAAACAGGTTCAGTGATAGAGGACTAAAATGAGGAGTAAACTCGGTTCAGAAATTGAATTTGTCCGCTAAGATAGTCTTGGGAATGAGTCTTGACTAATAATAAATGATTCTCTTTGATTATGTGTGTATTCCACAACGTTTCATGTTTTATGTTATTATTATTGGGATTACATTTCACTACAATGATTTATCCCATGATATGATATTATGATATCTTTTGCAGGTTAAGATTTCCAAAATGTTATGTTCTTATGATTGATATTTCTTTTGTTTACACTTACTGATCATTTGAGCTCACCCTTTTGTATGTTTTCTTTTCCCCTGGTCAAGAAGAAGGGTATTAAGTAGGATATTCCAAAAGGGACTGTAGATATGATGAAATAAATGGGATACAACGTAGATGATTTATGAACCAGTTGTTTATGTTTCCCAATTTCTAATGACACTATACCTATACGGTCCTTTAATGGTTTTGTTATATGTTGTAATTAGTGTGCTTCAATTATTAAGTAATAACAAAGTATGTATTGTATGGGTCATTATAGTTGGTATGAGAGGAAAGGTATAGTCAACCTTTGGAAACTAGGATGTGAAAGCCTTAGTAAGAACCCTAAGGATAAGTCTAAGCATAGAACACAATATTAGTTTTTTAGAAATGGCCATGAATAACCTATGATAAGAGCTTAAGTGTGAAATATATTCTTGATTATGTGATTTTACTATTATAATTAGTGTTGCTCACACTATTCGTCTTGGTTTTAGACAATGGCTGGGACCTGAAGGAACCGTGTTAATGCGGAATGCGATGGGCAATGCAATGATTGTCCCCCTGAGCAACCAAAATTTATGAGAGCTAGAATGCAAAATCTTGTAGCCATTCTCACACAACTTTCTCAAGCTATGAATCATGCAGAACTTCCAAACGAGCAAAGGAAGGAGCAACATTCTATTGAATCCTTCAAGTGGAAGCATCCACCTTCTTTCAGTGGGTCTACTGATCCATTAGTTGCTGAAAAATGGATCAGTACTACATAAAATATATTTTCAGTTCTTCAATGTTCTGATCATGATAAAGTCATCTTAGTAGTATATCGTTTGGAAGGTGAAGCTGATCAATGGTGGAATCTTATCAAGAATATGAGGCAAATGGATGAACTTGAATCCATAGAATGGGACAAGTTCAAGAACGTATTTTTCAATAAGTACTTCCCTCGTATTCTTCGAACAAAGATGGAGAAGAAGTTTTTTTGAACTAAAGCAAAAGGATGATGAATCTGTTGGTACCTACGAAGAAAATTTTACGAGACTTGCAAGGTATGCTTCTGTGATTTTTATCCAACAAGAGAGTAAGATCGATTGATTCATTAGTGGCTTAAATCCAAGTCTTCGAAGGGCGTTAGCCATAAGGGACTTCAATAGCTACGAGGAAATCGTTCGATGTGCTCTCAAGGTTGAGATGGAGATTGGAGCAACCCATCAGTCGTATTCATTTGATTTGAAGAGGAAAATGGAATTCAAAGGAAAATCTAAAGAGCACACTGAAAAGAAGATGAGTTTTCTCTTATTCTCAAAGTGTGGAATGAAACATGGAGGGAGTTGTCTTAAAGGTACATGTAAATGTTTCAAATCTGGAAAAGAAGGTCATTGAACATTTGAATGCCGCAATGATGGGAAGAAGATGTCTAGTGATGCGAAAAAAGAAAAGGCTACACAGAGTGAACCTCCTACACTTCGAATGTAACAAGTGCAATGAAATGGGGTATTATGATAATCAATTCCCCAATACAAGGGTTGTTGATGATGATCGACGTTAACAAACTCTTCAGGCTAAAGACAAAGGAAAGTAACATGCAATTTCTATCAGTGATGTGGAGTACGATAACGAAGTGGTGAAAGGTACACTTACCATCCACTCTAAAGTAGAAAATGTTTTATTTTATTCTAGATCCACCCAATCTTTTATTTATGAAGAATTTTCTAAGGGTATCGCTATATTACCTCAACAATTAGATGTTGAGTTAGCTGAGACAACCCCTAATGGCACAACGGTCGCATCAAATGTTTATAATTCTTCTCAGATTGAATTTTGTGGGAAAGTGCTTCCTGCAAATATTGTGATCCTTCCTATAGTGTAATTTGATGCGATTCTTGGCATGGATTGCCTTTCTTTATATGGATGTCGTATCAATTTCCAATGAAGGGAAGTCACATTTCATATTCCAGATCAATCTATGATCGTCTATCGTTGCAAGGATGAACATAACCTTCGAGTGAAAATTTCTTCCATGTTATGGGTCTTGATTCCACTAAATGAAGGTTTTTCTTCTCAAATTTTGGGAGAGAAACTCACGATTAAGAATATTCCCATTGTACGATAGTTTGATGATGTCTTTCTGGAGGAATTTTCGGGTCTTCCACCAAATCATGATGTTGAGTTTTCAATAGGACTCGTATCGGGTGCTTTGCCTATTTCAGAGACACCTTATAAAATGGCCCCAATTGAGTTGTAGGAATTGAAGAAGCAAATACAAGATAATATTGATAAGGGATTCATACATCCTAGTGCATCACCTTGGGGAGCACCTATTTTGTTTGTTAAGAAAAAAGATGGATCAATGAGACTCTGCATTGATTATCAAGAACTTAACAAGATCACTATCAAGGAAAAACATGCTCTCCCATGCATTGATGACTTATTTGATCAAGTATGCGGAGCTCAATACTTTTCCAAGATTGATATTCATTAGGGGTATCATTAATTAAGGGTCAAAAGGGTGGATATACCAAAGATGGCTTTCCGTACAAGGTATGGACACTATTACTTTATAGTGATGCCATTTGGTCTTACTAATGCCCCTGTTATCTTCATGGATCTGATGAACGAAGTCTATAGAGACTATCTTGATCAGTTTGTGGTAGTTTTTATAGAAGATATTATTATATATTCAATGATCAAGAAGAACATGATGATCACTTGAGAATTGTATTGAAGACCTTGAGAAATGAGAAGCTTTATGCCAAATTTACCAAGTGTGAATTTTGGCTTTAAAAAGATGCATTTTTGGGTCACGTAATCTCAAAAGAGAGGATATCTGTGGATCCAGAAAAAAAAGAGGTTATATAAAGATGGTTGAGACCAAAAATAGTAACTGAGATCTGACATTTTCTTGGTTTGGCTAGATATTATCGACGTTTTGTGAAAGATTTTTCACAATTATCTAATCCCCTCACTAGGTTGACTTGAAAAGGAGTAAAGTTCATGTGGATGGAGGAATGTGAAGAGAATTTCAAGGAGTTGAAACGAAGTTTATCCAGTGCACCTGTACTCACACTTCCTTGAGTGGAGAAAGGTTTGTGATCTATAGTGATGCATTCAAGAAGGGTCTTGGGTGTGTCCTTATGAAGAATGATATGGTGATAGATTATGCCTCACGACAGTTGAAAATCCATGAACAAAATTACCCAACTCATGATTTGGAGTTAGCTACATTAATCTTTTAATTAAATATTTGGAGGCATTATCTTTATGGTGAAAGGTGTGATATTTATACTGATCATAAAAGTTTAATCTATATTTTCACAGAGTAGGAGCTGAATATGCGTCAAAGAAGATGGTTGGAGCTGATTAAGGATTACGAATGCTCAATTCATTACCACCCTGGGAAAGCAAATAAGGTGGAATATGCATTAAGTCGACAAGACCATACCATCTTATCCATGATGAGGATCACAAAAGATCCAATATTTATTGATTTACAAAGGATGGATCTTGGAATTATAATATAAGGGGAGAAAAATTATCTTTCTCAAATGAATGTTCAAACATCAATAAATGTAAAGATTACAGAGGCACAAAAAGAAGATGTAGAGTTACAAAAGAAGGTGAGAAATGTTCCTGAATTAAACCTTGAGAGTGATGGGATAATAAGGTTCAGGAATCGGGTTTGTGTTCCTCACATCCCAGAATTAAAGAAGGAGCTGCTGGATGAGGCTCATAGTTCTTCATTCACTATTCATCCTGGAAGCACGAAGATGTATAGGGACCTGAAATAGTACTTTTGGTGGGATGGCATGAAAACATATGTTGCTGAATATGTCTCTCGATGCTTGGTTTTTCAGCATGTTAAAGCTGAGAGACAGAAGTCTAAGGGGATGTTACAACCATTACCTATAACTGAATGGAAATGGGAAAACATCACTATGGACCTTGTCACTGGACTTCCTAAAACATCCAAAGGAAATAATGCTATCTGGGTTATATTTGATCATCTTACGAAGTCGGTACACTTCATTGCTATTATAGAGTATTTCTATCTTGATCATCTTGCCAGGATATATGTAAAAGAAGTGGTAAGATTGCATAGAGTACCACTTTCCATTATATCTGATCGGGATCCGAGGTTTACCTCTATGTTTTGGCATAGTATTTAGCATACTCTGGATACAGAGATGAGCTTCAACACTGCTTATCATCCTCAGACAGACGGTCAATCTGAGAGAACAATTCAAACTCTAGAACACATGTTAAGAGCTTACTCTATGGACTTCAATGGTGGTTGGGATCAACACCTACCTTTGGTGGAATTTTCTTATAATAATATCTTTCACTCTAGTATCCAGATGTCTCCTTATGATGATCTCTATGGAAAGAAGTGCCAAACTCCAACTTGCTAAAATAAAGTTGGGGAAAGAAAGCTATTAGGACCTAATCTTATTGATGAGATGACAGAAAAGGTCCGATCTATTCAACAACAATTAAGAGCAGCTCAAAGTCGGCAAAATATTTATGCCGATAACTGAAGAAAAGACCTAGAGTTTGAAGTGGGTGGTTAAGTGTTCTTATGAATATCTCCTTGGAAGAGAGTAATAAGATTTAAAAAGAAGGGAAAGCTGAACCATAGGTGTATCAGTCCTTTCGAAATACTGGATCGTGTTGGGAAGGTAGCTTACCTATTGGCACTCCACTGAATCTCTCTCAAGTTCATGATGTGTTCCATGTATCTCTCATGAGAAAGTACATACCTAATCCATCACATGTACTCAGCTTAGTAGTTGTACTGCTGGAGCAAGATCTTTCTTATGAAGAACAGCCGATAGAGATTCTGGATCGTAGTGAAAAAGTTCTACGAAACAAGACAACATGCTTGGTGAATGTTTTACGAAGGAACCACCAATTATAAGAAGCTACATGGGAGCTTGAGGATATGCTGAGGGAGAGGTATCCTCATGTGTTTGTTATGATGTGAAGAATTTTGAGGGTGAAATTCATTTTAAGGGGGGTAGAATGTAACATCCGAGATTTTTATGGAAAATATTTTGTTTTTATACATCATCAAAGGAATCTTTCATTACACAAAACACTATCTTGGCTTTCTTTACACGCAATCGAGGCCTTCCTCGATATCTTGCGTTGTACGCAATACCGAGTTTCACTAAACAACGATATGCTATTAAAATATTATTAAAACTAGCCGTTATGAATAGTAATAACCACTTTTTGAAATTTTATAAATTTTATTTTTCAAAATGGACTTCATTTTTGGATTTGGAATATCGAAATTAGCCTAGGGTGAAATTTTGGTATTTTTCTGAAAACTTTCAATTTTTGATTAATAGTGAAAACACTCAGTTACTTTTTAAAAACCGACTTTTTATTTAAATAATTATTTATTTTATTTCAATTTATTTTTGGTCAAAATTGATACATAATACATATATAAGTTCAATGTAATTCATTGGAGTCATTTTATAATAATTTTAGATATATAAAAATTTTATTGAACTTTTGACCATCTTTTACCCACCTCCTAGGAAAATTTTCAAATTTACATAAAACTTAATTTTACCGCTTTTGTGAATGGAATTTCAAAAATACGAGAGAAAAGGTTGATGTCAGTAAGTAAAATGTGGTTCAATGAGTTGAAAATAATTTTTGTTGTGTAATAACTTTTTACTTTTATTTACCATGGTTAAAAGTAAATATGGTAATTAAGGGTAAAAATGATATTATTATTACCCTAACACATGTCTAAATTCTATTGGATAAGTGTAATTCGACCAAAACAACATTAGGGATAAAATATTACCCTTTATGTCCACTTGGATTAGATTAGGATATTTAATATTATTTTATTTAAAGAAGAGTTATAATAGTTAAAATCAATTTTTAATAACTAAAATTTTTTAATATACGGTTATACATAAGATAAATTTGACTATAAATATTCATTAGAAAGATAATAATATTTAATACATAATGGAAGTTTATTTATAATTTTTAGACATTAAATAATTTAATATATTTATGACACAATGAGAATGCAGTAATTACCTTATTAAGGAAATATTAACATAATTGATATTATAAATACCCAAATAAATGAAATTTGAGACTTTTTATTAATTAAACTAATTTTATAGGTTAAATTTACATGTTAGTATGGATTTAATTAACTTTTTTAGAACTAATAATGATTTTTTGATTTTCACAAAAATAAATTACCAAATAATAAAATAATATTTTTAGTTTTTCCAATGGTTCCCCTCTCCTCCCTTATAAAAGGGAACCTCCTCCCTCTCATCATCACACCACATTGAGCCATCAAGATCAGCCAAAACCTGAAAAATTCGCTTCTACACTTCCCTAGAATCATCCTAGAGGTTCTAGTCTTCTTAAGAGACCATCCCTAGTGCCCTAAGAGGAGGTTAAGAAGAGGCGCATCAAAGAAGAGGTAATATCCACTACCGATCCTTTCCAACTTATTTCTTATTCTTCTTCTTCTTCCTTAGTTGGTTAATTATGAAGTAATAACATCATTATAACTCATATACTGATATGTTATTATAAATATGAAACAACACTATTTCACCTTCTATCCATTCTACAGAAAATGAAATCACTGTGCGTGCGTACGTACAGAATACCGTCTCCACACCGTGGTGTAATCTGTTTTCCACCACCACCTTAATTGGATTGGTATAATGGTGTAAAGAATAATTATACATAATTATTTAAAAGTGATATTGATTCAGAAATAGTATACATACACTTCAATACAATTCAACGATCATGGGAACGATATCATCGCTCGTGGATACGTACGGCCTACCGTCTCCACGATGTGATGCGACTCGTTCTACATGATCTTCATTACATAATGATTATATAAATGAATTTAATGAATAAATATGATATATATTACACTACTACAATTCTGGAAATGCGGTATCTATAACCTAAAAAAAGAATAAGAATTTATTTGACAAAACACGCTTAAGAACCAAAAAACAATAAACACCAGAATAACAAGTAGAAATGAAATATTACTAATATGATGTTAAGAATATGACCATATATGATATCATAACAAAGAGTAAAATTCTGGAATAAGTCAATAACATTATTTAAATCATTATACAGGAAGTTCGGAAACGTACGAAGGAAATCGGACTTAAGGTAAGGGAAAATCTCACAATCTCTATTTTTATCCGAGATTGTTTATACTTCAGAATTTACTAGGGAACATTTATCATCCACATATATGTTTCCTCAATATTTAATATTATTTATATCCTCATATAATTATTTCAATCCAATTTTACACTTTGGTGGGTTTTTAGTAAAAGATATGAAAGGAATATTTTTTCGTTTTTAGTACGAGGTACTTTTTTGAGTTATCCGGCCAATGTACGATGAGAATGTTTTTTTTAACTTATATGAAATGAATTGTTTTTAGAACATTATTTCCATGAAGCATCCTTTACAAGTTTTCATGTTTATTTTTAATTATCTTCTTTTAGTTTAAAATTATATGACATGCTAAGAAAGGAAAAAAAAATTGAAGTAGAAAGCATATTTTCCCCAAGAATGGAGTTCAAGTGTTTTATCAAAATTATTTTCCATCTATGATAACAAAGGGTTCTATTTCTATCCCAATTTATAAATTGTTTTGATTATGTTATTATGGAATTATTTTTATGATGTCCTTTTATCTTATAAGTATTGTGTTATGATGACATTATGATTAAGAATCCCATTTTTATTACATGGGTTATGTTATGATGTGTGATTTATGATCTTGTGGCACACATAAGAATGGTATCATTATGAGATAGGTGGGACCTATATCTACCTACAATGCATTGGGTAAAGATCTATATCTCATGATATAGACATGACTGGAATGCTAGGTTAAACCGGTTCAGTGATACATGACTGAAACGATGAGTGAACTTGGTTCAAAAATGGACTTTTTCCGCTAAGATAATCTTGGAAATGAGTCTTGACTAATAAGAAATTATTCACTATGATTATGTGTGTATGCCACAAAGTTTCATGTTTTACGTTATGATTATTGGGATTACATTTCACTACTACGATTTATCCCATGATGTGATATTATGATCTCTTGTGCAGGTTAAGATTTCCCAAATGTTATGTTCTTATGATTGATATTTCTTTTCTTTACCCTTACTGAGCATTTGAGCTCACCCTTTTGTATGTTTTCTTTTCCCCAGGTCAAGAAGAAGGGTATTAATTAGGATATGCCAAAATGGACTCTAGATATGATGAAATAAATGGGAGACAATGTAGATGATTTATCAACCAGTTGTTTATGTTTACCAGTTTCTAAAGATACTATACCCATACGGTCCTTTCATGGTTTTTTAATATGTTGTAATATGTGTTCTTCAATTATGAAGTAATAACAATGTATGTAAATTATGGGTCGTTATACTCTATTCTTCTATAATTTTTATTTATAACATACATTTATGCTTTCCATGTATTGTAAATACAATAATTTCATTTGAGAAAGTGTGGAGTACTACCCCCTCAAAGAGATGTGCCTTGTTCCACCTATACATGGAACATATAAAGGATGGATTTAATAGTAATAAGTGACATTGATGAAATTAATATAATATCAGATTTTTAATAAAAATTTATATAGTATTATTATTATTCTTTCAATATGGAAAAAATGAGATTACTCTTAATGCGTACGTACGACATACCATCTCCATGAATAGTGAATTTAATTTCTTATCTCAAAATATTATGTATATTATAAATAAATATGTACTTGATATATATGAAATTTAAATCCTGAAAAATATTATGTAGATGATGTAATTTTGGCTACATGAACAATTTAAATCAAAACAAGTTCATTTTCAACTCATGTACCGAATATAGACAAAACTTATGATATGAAATTAATTTATTGTGTAATTTGTATAATATGGTAATAAGTGCTATAAAATGAATCATTATGTGGAAATATGTTATCAATAATGTATAAATTAACATAAATTTATTATTCAGGAAAATAACGAGTGCATGTGATGAGTCAACCTTAAGTTAAGGGACTTCGTCTCAAACTCCCCTAATTAAAGAATATTTTAATAATATAGAACTATTTATTTTATATGTTGTATAATGAACCCATTGACTTTTAACCTCATTCAAATGGTTTCAAAACGAGTCTTTTTTATGGACATTTTTTTTGAAAAAAATAATAATGTTTTAACATTTGTGGCGACAACAACTACTCCATCACTGTAACCATTATGTTTTTATAAGAAAGGCTCAGAGAATGAGTAAACCCATGGTCCCCAAAATTCATTAAATAAAAGTTAGAATGTCGGATGAATACAAGAGGTACAGTGGGCTTGTACCAGCAAGAGAATCAGTGAAAAGAAAGGACACTGACACCTCTGGATCATCCCTGTGAGAGAATGGAAGAGCGCAACATGAATAAAAGTCAAGACTCACCATAGCATCTACCCAGCAGCACACCTTGCCAATCAGAACTCACTCACACCACAACACCAATTTTTGAGCACAATGCAAAAAAAACACCGCCTATGTTCCTTGAAGATCCACAAAACAAAAATAGGGCAATGCTAATTGTAAATTCATCAAAGGGGGTGTTGAGCCTTCTAGACATTTCATGAAAATGCCTACTCATCATAGAAAATCAGATGTAACAAAAGAATGAAAAGACAACAAAAACGCTGGAAAGTGTAATCCTGAATTCCTTGTGCCAAGCCAAGCACTGGACCAGCATGACAATCTATTTTGTAATTCTACAGATGAAACTTCATAGTCCTAGACCTCAAGAAGAGTGATATCCTCTTCATTCTTTCAAGGAATGCAAATCCTCAAAATTCCAGCCAACTTAAAATTAAGATCAGGATGTTAGAGCAGAAAATCCATTCGTCATATTCTTCCAAGATAGATCCTCAGTAAGGAAGAGCCGCAACCGAAGAACCGGTGCAAAGATCAAGCAGCAAAATATCAGAATCAAGCAGATCAACAAAAAACAGAGCTGGAACTGGACCACTTAAAATGGTACAGCAAGAACAGGTTCCAGCCAGACAAAGTCCAGACAAAGAAATAGAAATCCACAGTTTCTGGATAAAAAAACAGCAAGATCATCTCAAAAAAATGTCAAAGATCAGACCAGAGAAAGAAAATAATCGACTCCCGTAATCAAGTTATTCTATCTTCCACCCGACCAATCAGATGAGTTAGGGAGTTTTTTGAAACTCCATCTTCATTATTTCATTGAATATATCCGACTTGATGGCTAAGTAAGTATCCTTTGAAATATATCCTCTTCTAAAATATTTATAAAGGATTTCATCCCAAAGCTTCTCTGTAGATTTAAGATCTTCACAACAAGGCACATTATGCGAATTTTCCCCTTTATCGTGTTGTTGGGCCTCTACATTCTGAGTTTTCTCAGTGGTAGAGACTTCCTGTCTTGGGATGTCCAATGAATGTGTGACTATGGTTCTTTCAAGTTTAGAGTAGTCGTTGCGTCTCCTCGTTTTTATGGGGTTATGGGTGATGAACCAATCAGCATCAACTATTGGTTTTTTCCCCTTCCTAGCCATAGCTCTCAAGTAATCTTCCTCAATATGAGTAGTTTTATCTTCTTACATATGAGGTGAATCACTATTTTCAGATGGTTCACACATTTCATTTTCATCCTCCTGAGTAATATCTTGTATTTTCACTGTCGGCACATCCTCAAGAGGTGGGGGTTCCACAACCGAAGGTGGAACCTCCTTGGGGGAGGTCTGAGTCCCATCATGCAATCTGTTATGTGTAGATATTGAAGGAAGTGGTTGATTTATCTTGCCTTTATCAATCCAAATATTATTTTTAGTTTGATAACAAGCATCTTTGATTCCACATTCCTTTGAGTCATGTCCTAATCTAAGGCAACATTGGCAGTAAGAAAGTAAATTTTCATAAACAACATCCTGAAAAAAAAAAACCGTTTTCACCATTCTGGATCAAGATTTGAGAAGGAAATTCCCTAGAAACATCAGTCTCAATACAAATTCGTGCAACTGAAGTCCTTGAGATATTCCTAGTGGCCAAGTCCATCTTTAATGGGGTTCCAATTAGATTGGAAATTGGGAATAGGGCTGGTTGTTTGAACAAGTGCAGGGGTAGGCCTGGAAGACCAACCCAGAGTGGAACAATTGGAGATTCCTTGAATGGGTCAAAATTCGGGGTCCACTTCAGTACTTTCATGGGGTATCCACCAAAAAACCAAGATTTTTTAGACCAAAGACTATAGTAGCCATCCTCAACAGCGAATCAGAAGATAATTATTCGCGAGCTAACCCGACCGATGCTGAAATCTAAAAACCCAATCCCTTCTAATGCTCTTCTAATGAAACCTAGAGAAGGTCTACGAATAGGAAATTTACCAACCAAAACAAGGTGTAAATCCAAGAAAAGAGAACTCACCTCCAAATATAAAAATGAAATCACAGGCTGCCCGTGGTGTCGAAAATACTTTGGATTAACATCCAGATCCAGAACCACATTGTCTTTAAGGATTTATGTATTTTGGAACAGAAATAGTTTTGATAAAGGATTTATTATATCAAAATCATAAAATTATATCTTGTTATTGGAGTGTGGAAATGTTTTTTCCTGTTATGTTTTTTAATATGTTAGGATTATATAATGGTATATAGACATATGATGGGTGGTTAATTGATAAACCAAAGACGTCTGGTTATGTGATAATCCAAAGACAGGCAGTTCCACACTAAACCATGGATGGGTGGTTAGGTTATAACCCCCATGAGTTGGGTATGGAAGTTGTCCCAATGGCTATTCCATTTATAATAATGATATGTGGTTGTAGACCGTATGGTTATTCCATTTAAGTATGACTATGCCCTATGTTACATTTTATATATTATTTGATTCGTTCTATGGGAATTATTGTAAACTATTTGGTAAATAGTGGGTAAGTAAATATCTTATATTCATGGAAGAATATATGCTACTTTCTAAATGTGAAAATTATTACTTTATTAAAATGTATTCATTGTTTATATGTTTTCACATGGCTAATAGTTTACATTATTTATGTATCCCTTACTAATATTGTCATATTCATACTAGATTTTGAAATTTTTTACATTAGACATAAATAATAATAGTGTCATGGATGGGATCAAGGAAAATACATTCTATTTAAACATAAAAAAACCATGTTTCTTTTTCAAAACATTTTTTTATAAAAAATAACTTGCGATTATATGCATATACTTGTAATATTTAAGTTGGTATGTATGATTTATGAACTAATTCCAAAAATAAGTAAACCTAGAAATATACTCAAGTGAATTAATGTTAAATTTTTGACTTACCTCAATATTAGGTAATTTTTATGTCTGTTTCATTATAGTTGGTATCAGCAGTCGGTTTAGATAACATTAGGAGTTAGAATATTGTTAGTAGAATATCCCTAAAATATATTTACATTATGTTCAAATTTAAATGATATATCATTTGAAGATTACCACATTTCTTCATCAAATATATGTTTTTTGAAAATGGTATTCCACATAGGAAACAAGGAAGTTATGATGGTAAGACAAACAGATGGAAATTCCCTTCAAAATCAATATACTATGATGGTCAAAATCTGATATAAATAGTGTGTTGCAGTGATGGATAAGTTTTACTCATGTGAGAAAAAGTGGTGGTGTCCAGGTATGAGATCCACCAGACTAACCACAAAGGATATGTCGATTGTGGATCATTTCATGAAGCAATTCCCCCATGAATAAAAGAATAATCTGACCCTATGCAAGTTGAAGGGTGGATTAAAGCACAAGAAAAGATTTTTTTTAATATGGTGTTCAAACTATCAAAAGGCTGGTCTTATTGTTTATCATTCTGATGTTGAATTATATCAGCAGAGGTCAATGATTAAAAATATCATAGGAAGTGAAGAGATTTATGCCATGGATTGGGATTAATTTTTGGATATATTCCTTGAGAAATGTATCCTTAAGGCTGTTCGAATTAGGAAGGAAAAAAATTCTCTAAATTGAGAAAAAAGGAAGAAGATTATTTGTAATCATAAAATTAAAATTTCACATTTTTTTAAGGTATATAACATATTTTATCAAGGATATTAATAGTATGATAAATCAGTTTTACTCAATATTGAAGGAAAAAAATAATAGGGTGTTAGCTTTTCGTGAGTTCAAAAGATATGAGAAACGTTTTAGATGTTCTATGAAGGTTGAAATAGAGTTTATTGATTATAATGTGTTTCAAGAGTGAAAATAAGAGAATCGATCTAGTGGATAGGAAATGGGATTGAATTCAATAAAAAATCCTGGCAGTAAGGAAACAATATTTCTTACTTGTGGGAAGTATAGTAGAAAATAATCAAAAAGATTGCCTCTCGATGTTCGGGAAGTTATTCGGTTGTGGTATGACTAGTCATATTGGTTGTAACTTTAAGGAAGATGATTAAGTAGGTAATGAAAAACTAGCAATATGGTTTGTTAGTTGCAATGACATATGAAGTTATTCCCACATGTGTACCATGTTGATTACCTAGGGTGAAATACTGCAAGATCAAAAGCAGAAGGGAGTGTAAAAATAATTTATTACTACTACGGTTGATGTGGGACCATCAAATGAAGTGGTAATAGCTCTATGTATCTCAGTATTTTTTTTGAGATTTATTTGAGGTCTGGGTACCATCAGCTAAAGGTGAAGGAGGATAACATTCCAATGAAAGTGCTCTAAACTAGATACGAACATTTTGAGTGTTTATTTATGCCTTTTCAGTTATCTAATGAACCTACTATATTTATGAATCTAATTAAACCAGTATTTCATCAGTTTATTGTTGTGTTTATTGATTATATTTTGGTATATTTCAAAATTTCGGGGGAACTTGACTGTTACTCAACAAAAATTTTGAAAACCCAAAAAGAAAACAAACTAATTGTAATGTTTAGTATGAGTTAAATTTGGTTGCAAAAAATTTCATTCCATGGACATATGGATTGTAAAAATGGCATAACTGTAGAACCTTAAAAACACTTATTGATGAGTGGGAAAGATATTCCAATATCACATAGATTTGTTGTTTTCTTGAATTTATGGGTTATTACTGAAGGTTTGTTGAAAATTTTTCAACGTTATGTAGCCCACTGACTAAGATAACATGTAAGGTATTTATATTTATCGAGACAAACTAATGTGATCATTTCTTTCATGAACTGAAAAGTATATTGGTAAATGAATCATTTTCTACCCTTCCTTCTATGAATGGTAAATTTGTTATCTACAATGAAGCATCATCGAAAGGGCATGGTTGTGTCTTAATGAAGAATGATCAGGTTATTGCTTATGCTTCACATCAGTTGAAACCAAAAGAGTTTACTTACCCTACACATGATTTGGAATTTGATTCTGTTTTGTTCGAATTAAAAATTTGGATGCATCATCTATATGGAGTAATGTTTGAAATATATAATGATCACAATAGTTTGATGTATATATTCACTCTAAAGGAATTAAAATTGAGATAGAGGAGATGGATGGAATTATTCAAGGATTATGATTCTATGATACATTGCCTTCAAGGAATGTAAAATATAGTCTATAATTCTTTGAGTTTAAAGATAAATGATATATTAACCATGATGCATTTCGAACGACCTTCTTTTGGCATTTATTTGATAAATTTTGTATTGGATTATATTGGTACATTTAATTCCTCTAATTTGTTTCAAGTGGAAGTGAAATAATCTCTATCAGAAAAAATTATGAATGTGTTTAATAAAGGCAATGAGTTTCAAAAAAAATTAAAATTTGTTCAGAAGGGTAAGTTAAAAGAATATTACGCTGATAAATTTTTTTTTTGAGGATTAGAAGTTGATTGTGTGTTCCTTCTGATTCATAGTTGATGAAATAGTTGTTATGTGAAGCCAATAGTTCATTGTTTTTAGTTCATCCAGGCAGTACTAAGATGTACAAGGATCTTTAGGAGTATTGCTGGTGAAACTATATGAAAAAAAGGTATTGATGACTTTATAGTGGAGTGTTTGACTTGTCTGTTGGTTAAAGGAGATTGATAGTTACTAAAATTGATGCATCAGCCATTTCCAATTCCAGAGTGTAAATGAGAAAATATATCCATGTATTTCTTAGTGTGATTCTCAATGAATTCTCCAGATAACTATTCCATTTGGGTTATTGTTGATAGATTGACTAAATCATATTATATTATTCATATTCAGGATTATCTTTCCCATTATCAAATTTCTTTATTGTATTTTATATATATAATTAGGTGACACAGAGTTCCCCTCTCTATTTTATCTAATCGTGATCCACGAATCAATTCTAAATTTAGGAAGGCCTTAAGAATTCATTGGGAACTGAATTAAATTTTAGTTCATATTTTAATCCCCAATCGTACGGACAGTCAAAATGAGAAAATTCAAACATATAGGATATGTTATGTGCTGGTTCAATGGATAAACCCAGATGTTCAGATCAAATTCATTATTAAGTTGAGTTTTCATATAATAATTGTATTTATTCCAATATAAAGATGAAACCATTTGAATCATTATATGGAATGTTTTGTCGAACTATAGATTTATAAGATAAAGTAGTTGAAAGGAAATTGGCGGTACCATAACTGATAAATGATATGGTAGAAAATGATTAGTTCATTGAGAAACACATCATGATAGACCAGATCTAGAAAAAAATTATGCACACTACCAAAAAAAATATTTCATTCAAGGTAGGTGATCAAGCCTTTCTCAATGTTTCTCTATGGAAACATATGATGCGTTTTTGTGTGAAGGGGAAGCTAAGTCTGGGGTTCATTAAACCCTACGAAATCCAATAGAAGTTGTTTCAGTTTCTTGTAGAGTATCTTTACCTCCATTTTTATCCTAGGTATATAATGTTTTTCAAGTTTCAATGTGGAGAATGTGTATACCGATACCATCTCATGTTTTGAGTCCAGATTTAATTTAGTTGGAAGAGAATCTTTCATATGACGAACAACCAGTTGAAATTCATGGCGAAATTGAGAAAGTGTTTTTGAATAACATGATTGATTAGGTAAATGTATTCTATAAATCCATATGGTTTAATAGGGAATGTAGAAATCTGAAAATTCTATGATGGTTAAATTCCCCCCACTTTTTTGACATCTAAATAAAATTATGTGGATGAAATTTCCAAATGGGGGGAATGATGAAACATCCTTGGTATTTATAGAATAATACATTATCATGTCTACTAATTTTTTTGAATAAGATATTTATTTTATGTTAAAGGGTTTTCTTTTTTCGATAATGTACTTGACAGGAAACAACAAGTTTCTCTAAAATGTTATGTTGGACAAAACACTGAGTTATACCAAAAAACAATACAATAATATTGCAATTATTTTAAATAGTAGTATACATATAGATTTTTTATTTGTGGGAATAAACATAATTATATAAAATATGAATTCACATATTTTTTATATGTTTTCACATTTATCCAATAAAATTTAGAGGCATAAAATGATAATTAATCTAACATTTTTCCTAAAATATCTAATGTTTTTTAAAGGTTGTTTTACAACCTTTTGATGGAGAAACCTTTTTAAATCTACTTTTTTCAATTTTATTGGTTCTATTAGACAATATAAACTTTTTATTTAGTAGTGGGAAATCCAAATTTACTTTGGTTTAAATTGTGGTATTATCTGGTAAAATTCATATTTTATGGAAAACTAAAAAATAGTGAACTTTAATTCAAAACTGCCTTTTTATCCAATTTAATAATATAGTTATATTATCTTTTTATTTGGTTTTAACATGTAATTGGAAAAAAATTATCAGTTAATCCAATTTTGGTCAATTGAAGTACATTCAATATTTAATTAGATTAAAATGCACGTCATTATTTTAATGGTTTTTACTTTTAAAAAACCCACTTTCTAGTTTGGACAATTTGAATTAATTTTAAATAAATTTCGGAAAATACATCATTTTTAAATTTGAAAAATTAATTCCATATTAGGAATTAGATGGTTGAAATTGTTTAAATTTGTATATTTTATTTGTTGACATTATGAATAGTAACTTCAATAATTATTTTTATTTATCATGGTTAAAGGATAAAATAGGTTATTTAGGGTAGTAAATAATATTATAATAATATAAAATTACACAAACATGTGTCGTAATCATATTTTATGAGTTATGGGAGACCAAAATAATCCATATCATTAACTTTTAGCTTTTGGGAACCACTTGGATGTTATAATAATTAATATAAAGTAAAAAAGAAATATAATATAAACATATATATTTTTATAAAAAAAATTAGGTGGGTTATATAACTAAAATCATTGAAAATAAATATCCATTATAAATATAAAAATATATATTATATCATGGTATTTAATTTATATATTATAAATATCAAATAAATAATTTTTTTTTATTCCACAATGATGATGAAGCGATTACCTTATTCATGAAAAATTAAAATAAATATAATTAAAAATATTAAAATAAATATAATTTGGACATTTTAATTCCATCCACGAATTTTATGAATTATTATGACATGCTATAATTGTTTTAAAAAATATTTTTTCAAATGAATCCAGTATTTATGACTAACAAAATTCAATTACTAAATAGTGTCAAAATAGACAAAAAAAGTGTTTTTAAACCAAACACAATTTGTTTGAATGATATAATAGACATAAAAATATGAGATTCTGTAAAATTTCAAAGATAATGTTACAAATGTCATTAAAATCCACCTGAGGATCTCTTGGAATTTTATAGTAATCATATTAACCATATAGTGGAAAATTTCAAGAAGGCATGGTAAAGGTTATTTTATTTAAATACGAATTAAATCCAAAATATAAGGTTAGAATTGTCATCTAGACATGTATAAAAATACTGTTTGAGAGTATTTTGAACTGTACTTATCCTATCATATAAATATATACCTTTTGAACTATTAGAAATCAAAAATAAATTTAAAATAAATTATTGTTGGACTTTCCTAAAGTGCCCCGCCTCCCTCCAATAAAATCCCACCACCTATACTCACTTAATCACACCACTCAAGCCCCTTGGCTCAACCAAAATATGCTCAACTAAGCTTCCAACATCCATAAATTCTTCATTGAATCATTATTTTGGGTATAAGTAATCGTAATATATCATTTTAGCTCAAATAAATAGGAGTTACCAAATATAGAGGTAACGTATTCTCTCAAGATCCATTAATTTATATGCCTTCTACAACCCCTAACCTCTCTTTATTTCATTAATTTATAATAAACCCACTATATAAAATATACTAGTATGTTTTTATGCTAATTTTTCGATCTATACTTACTCACATCTTCATCTAATGGATATAGAATGTATTGTTTCTATGTACTTCAAACTACTGCCTCCCAAAATGATGATTGTTCAATTTTCCAATACCACCTATCATGGTGGAAATTATTATGGTACTGTATTTATATATGACATTTATTTTATTTATAATGTCTCTATGCTTCTGTAATTTTTAGTTTGAACATACCATTATGCTTTCTATGTTGTGCTAATACAATTATTTTTTTGAGGAGGTGTGGACTACCAGCCCCTCAAAGAGATGTGACTCATTACCGCTATACATGGAACATATAAATTACAGCTCCATTAATTATATGAGACATAAATGAAATTAACATAATACTAATATTATAATATATATTTATATCATTTGATTATTATACTTTTAAAATCAAAATGAAATGAACGCAATGTTCATGCGTATATAAGACCTACCATCTCAATGAACGGTGCATTCCCTTTCTAATATCCAAATACTATGTATATTATAAATAGATATATACTCGATATATATGATATTTAAATCATGAATAATATTCTATAGATGATATAATTTTGACAACATGGAAAATATACATCAAAACTGGATCATTTTTGACTAATGTACTAAATATTGAAAAACCAACCAATAAGAAGATAAATAATTATTTAATTTGTATAATATAATAATAAGTGATATAAATGGAATAATAAACATGATAAAGGTTCTCATGAATATATAAATTAATCTTACTTTATTATTAAAGAACATAACGATTTTATATGACAAGTCAGACTCTAGGTAAAGGACTTTACCTCAGTCTCCTTTCATTGAACCATTTTTTCATAATATACCCCTTCTTAGTTTATAGAGTGTATAATAAATCCTTTGATTTTTAATAACATTAAAATGTTTTCAAAGGGAGTCTTTGTTTTATGAATCATTTTACTAAACAAAAAAATTAATGTTTTAACATATGTGGTGACAATAAATACATCATCACAACAACCATATATTGATATGTGGAATCCTCTACCAACCATACTATTATTAAATGAATAATAAAAACTATATACCCATTTCATGTATTTTTGTACTAATAATGGTTTTGATAAAATATTGATTAGGTAAATATATTGAAATTATCTCTTGTGATTTCAATGTGGAAGAGTTATTTTTTCATTATTATTGGTCCATATGATAAGATTATATAATCGTATAGGGATATTTTACTAGTGGTTACGTGTTAACCAAATTCAGCTGGTTACATGATAAACCAAAAACAGGTTGTTACTTGATAAATCAAGGATGTGTGGTTACGTTTTATCCCCCAATGTATTTGTTATGGATGTAAGCTGTAAGGGTATTACATTTGTTATAATGGTTTGTGGAATTGGACTGTATGGTCATTCCATTTAAGTATGATTCATTCCTATGTTACATTTTTTATGATACATGTTTCTTTCTATTAGATTTATGTTAATCATTTTGTTATAAAAAGGGTAACCAATGAGCTTATATTCAGGGAATTATATTTTCTACATTTTAGTGGTGAAAATAAATATTTTATTATAATGTGTTCTTGGGTTACATGTTTTATCAAGAATAATAGTTTACATTCTTCATGTATCTCATACAGAGCATTTTATGATCATCCTATGTTTTGAAATGTTTTTCAAAGAACATAATGAAAAATAGATTAAAGGATGGGATCATGGAAATTCATGTTGTCTAACCATGAAATGAACCTTCATTATTTTTAAACAGTTTTTGTTTTATTAAAAAAATAATGGAGTAGAAGTGTCTACTTCTAATAATTAAGTAGTTATATATGATTTATGACCGAATTCATTAAATCTGTAAACTTTAAAAGATCCTCAAAGTGAATTAATGTCATGTTTTTGACTTATCTCAATATTAAGTAATGATTAAGGCTAGGGCCTTATATATATAATTAGATTAAAACATTCAAAAAATAATATATCCATTCATATAAAATTTATATTTAAAAATTATTCTAGGAATAAAACTAAATGGCTTGGAAATTTATAAATCGGGAGAAGTTAAATAAATTCAACAAATAAAAAAAATTACAAAAACTCTGTAATATGGCCATGTGTTATTTAAAATAAATTAATAACTATATATATTACCATTTTATTTAATCTCTATATAGACTCCTTAATATTAACATTTTTCTAGAATTTACTAAAATATATGATATTTTAAATATGTTTATTTAAATGCACTATGTTGAAATTTTACATTATTAATTTATCACATATTTAAAATTATTTGAACCTTGATCGTATCAATTAATGAAACTCATTCTCATATTATTCCAAATTTTTTCTCAATACATCCATTTAATTTGAATATTTAAAAGTAAATATTATGAATAAATTACAATTAAATATAAACATTGATATATTTTCCATATTTTTTTATTATAATTTATTTAAAAAATAATGCTTACAATATTTATATAATATTATTGTATACAATTAATATTTTCTGAAATATAAATCAATAATATAATTAAATATTAAGAATTAATACCTTTCATATTGATTAATTAAATGTTTCCTTATCTTTGGACAATTTTGTGTAAACATTTTATAAATAATTTATTTTAAACATCTTTAAATTAAATAAATATACTAAAATACCATTTATAAAATAAATATACAATTTATAATTTTAAAAGTTCAACTAAAAAATAAAAAAAAAATTGAAAGAAAAAATTTTATATTACTTATTTAATGATATGTTCAAGTCATAAGCCTTAACATAGTTCATAATTGAAATTGTGATTTATTATTAGTGCTTTGTGACTTGTGTGTGATAATTGAAAATAATCATTTTAATTTATTATATCTATATCTAATTTTTAAAGGCTCCCCTATTAAATCTTAAACTAAACCTGATACCATTTATGATATATGATTCTCTATTATGTATTAAGAATATTTTATATATTTTCACTATTGTATGCTAAAAAACATAGTTTGTGAAATAATATGGTGAAACCCAATTAAAGGACACTCTTTCACCACATATGATATACAATATCAAATTCTTTGACCATTTTAGGGATTTCAATATCATATACAATGACATATTCTGTAGAAGAAAAAACAGATCATGTCATAAGGTTTCTAATACTATAAAATATAAAAATATTAGAAATATATATTATTTTTAAAAACATGAAATTTTTTCCATTTATTTCATTTTAAAACATGATTTCAGGAATTATATGAATCATGTAAAATATCTAATAACATTGAGGGGATTATAAATATAAAATATTCCATAATTATATAGTGAATAAAAATAATAAACATCAACCCCATATCACCATGATATGAAAAAAAATCTTGTATAAAATAATAAATAACAAATTTGTGTACCTTACACTGAATTTGGATGTAACTATTGTCTTCATACATACATTTGATGAAGATAACTGATATATAACATGAGGGGTCCTTCCCCTAAGGCACATAAATGGTATATTCCGAATCATCAAATTCATGGGTGGGACTTTCCTATCAACCTTGATATATTGGTATCTTGGGTAGAAAAATATCATGGAGAATGTAATATTTTTGGATGAATCAATGGGACCCTTTTAGATGTTTAGATTAGATTTCCAGGGTATTTGACCTTTTTGTATTGGACCTTGTGGTTTCTCTACAACTCATCATGGAATTCATTCTCATGTTGATAAAATATGATTAAATGGAATTTGGTAACAAAGTATTTCCAATAGATTATTGGATCATTCATTTATCAAATAAGTACATTTTATTCTTCTTGTATTTCATCATATGAAATGTTTATAATCAATTAATTCCCTTTATGGAATATTTTCTGAACATTAACATTGAATTTTTGAAAACATCTTCTTGATCATATAAATATATTAGTCTACATATTATATAATAGGATATTTATATGTCATATTATATTTAAAATTAAAATAATAGGTTTGATATCACCATATCACTCCATATGATATTCCAAATCCTACAGAATAAGATATGACTTTATTTTTCTGTTTCATTGAAGTTGAAATATCCATATCATAAAATATGTTTTATAATATGCACCAACCAAATAACTATCATCTTTTATTTGATTTTATTTCTTTATATCATAAGGTATTTTAATAATTCAAGAGTTTTAGAGTAAAAAATGAAAATATTCAAAGTTTATTTATGTGGTTGATCTATGGTGAACAATTTATTGGACACAAAATGAGTACCATTACATGGAGATGTGTAAACAATATTTTTAATTCAATTTCAACATTTATAATCTTTCCTGTATGCGTAACACATGGTTTGGGTGACTCCAACTAAAACCATGTGACTTTATCTTTGTGAAATATTATTATTGAGCTTGGCAAGTGTACACTTAGGTAGGCTGTGAAACTATTTTGTCGCAAGGATGTATAGATTGATATTTGTATTAATAATCATTAGTGATTAAATGGATAACATTGTGGGGTATCTAGGAGAAAAATATTTATGTTTTTAATTCTATTCAATGGTTTCTACATCGTTAGATAATGGTTTAACAAATTGAGTGGACAAAAAAGGTGTCCTTATATAATATTATTAAAGAAGTGACATTCATATTTTCAACATGGGATTTTATTACTTTTCCCTCACTCTTCACCCTCTTTTCTTGAATAATGTGTGGTGTGTGTGTGTGGTAATTCACCCATAATTCCTTGATTTGGTGATGTGTTATACACAATTTCATGTTGGTAATCTTTTAATTCTCCATTATTTATTCTTTCAACTTCTTCCATTGACCCCTAACTTAGTTTCCATAATTTACACAAACCATAAATGTTTATTAGGAATGTAATTGGGTTCTTGGTGGTATTAATGATAAGGATTTATATTTTTTAAGGAGGATGAATTATGGTTCAATTGTGCATTCTCCATTGGGTGTTATGAGTTTTGGTTCTGATTATTCATTAATGACATATGAAATTCTTTTTAAATTCCTTAAAATACATCTTATAAATTTCATTAATTTTTAAATGAGTTATTAGGAATTTTAAATGATATTTTGTGCCATTAGTTGGCTTGAAATGGTCCTCAAGTGTCTTTCTCATGTGTTAGGGACATTCCACATGCAATGTTCTTGTGAAAATGCCATGTAATCCCAATTAAAATGTTTTAAGGGTGATGAAAGCATGAGTTATTGTAATTTTTTTAGGAATGTTAAATTTAAATCATTTTTGACATTAAATCATGTGTGTTGTTTTAAATTATATTTTTTTATAAAATAAAGGGAGTACACCTTCTACCTTTATAAAAGGTTTTGATACAATTGGGTCTCACATTGTCTTGAAAGGATATATAAATAATGATGTTAAGTTTTATTGATTACTATCATGGTAATTTTTTTCCATCATAAATTGGTTTATTATTTTAAAAAGAGTTTTTAGAATATTTTGGTTTCCAAAGGTGAATTAATGTGTGGTTTGATAAATAATTTTGGAAGGAAATTTGATATTTTATTTTCAATGATGTGAAAATGGATTACCATCATGAGTAATTTTTTGGAATACTTATTGATAATCTGAAGATGTATTTCGAATATATTATACCCTTGATTAATCCATGTGTGAATGTTGTGCCTTGGTTTTCTTGTGGCCCAATAGTTGAATTCTAGATATTTTTATAACTTAATGTTAAATACTTATTCATCGATCTGAAATGGTATTCAACTTGGAGGGGGAAAATAGTGAGGTTTGGTAGAATATATAATGCTAGGAATTCAATTTATGTGATGAATTCTTATTTCATTGTTTTTTCAACACTACTATTAACGTGTCATGAGAGTCCTAGGAGGACAATACATATATAAATAACTAAAATACCTATTTTTGAGTGTACTTCCTTCAATGAATACCCAGTCAGACCAAATATGAAAAAATGATGTTTTATGTGGTACCAAGTCATATTTTAATGGTCCAAGGATTTCTTTGGACCTTTATATTTGTTATGTATCCCTAATAGTTCTACAGAACCACCAAGGCATGAAATGTTCAGTAATGTAATCCTAGTTCATCATAACTAGTTTAGGATCCATATACTTGAGTCTTAATATACATTATAGAAAAATAGATTATTCTTAGGAAAAAATAGTACATTTATTTCTTTTTCTTAATTTCTCTTTCCTAGTTAATTTGATTATATGGCATTGTTGTATGATCGTTCTCTTGGAGTATATTTCCTTCTAACATTAGTGCTTATTTTCTATTTTTTATCACCTTGAGTGTGTAGTGGTGTACTTTCAAATTTTATTCCTAAATATTTTGGAATGTGTATTTTGGATCGGAAGTTGGTTGAATTTTTATTAAGCTAGTTGGAAGACTTGTTTTTAATGAGGGTAGTCATGAAAATGAAGTTTTTAGGATATGTTTGGAATTTGGGAAAAAAGTTGATTCGAAATTATTTTCCATTTTTATAATGGAAAACATAAATGTTTAAGAAAATCATAATTATAATTTTCAACCATCAAAGTGTTAATTTATAAAAATAGTTGTTATTTTAAAATGTAAATAATGAATTTTATCATACTTTATTTTATAAATATAGTGGAAACACCAATTTTAGGTCTCATGTTCATTCTATCACTTTATGATAATTATTATAAATTTATTTATACATAATCATATGTGATATCCTTTTGGTAATGTTTTTACCACAACTACGTATTCCTCAATTCCTATGTTACAACCTTTGTCCTTATGGGTTATATAAATTAAGGGAAATTTCAATTTTTTCATTGGATGATCATGAGGTGTAGAATGATATTTTTTTCCAAGAATATTTCCTTATGTAATTTCCTCAATTAATATATTTGTTCTATAATATAGTTTTTACTCTTGTATGTGGGTTTTTTGAAATATCACGACCTAAAATTTTAGGCAGAATATTGAAAATAAAATAATAAAATATTAGTTACTCACTCATGTTATAAATGTGATATCTTATAAATGGATTGTCATATAGATATTCTGACTCCATGGTTGAGTTCAGAATAGGGTTTTTAGAAGGAATAAGATATACTATATAAAACCATTATTTTTATTTATAGATAGTACATATTAATAGATAAATATTAATTACATAACATTTCAATAAATTCCAAAAAAAGTTTGGTAAATTATCTTTGGAAACATGGAATCATAAGCAACTGGTTCATAAAATATCTAAATCTCCCCTCTCTTAATTCACAATAAGTATAATTATTTACATATATCATACTCAATGCCATTATTCATAACCATGGGAGAGGAATCATAAAAAAATTGGTGAGATTAGAAACTCAATAAGGGTAAAAAAGGTAGATATCAATTAACATATTAGCATAACATGAGAATAATGGTTTAAGAATAAGAAATTAAAGTTTCAAAAACAATACCCAACAGATCAAATATTATAATCCTAATCCACAGAATTAAATTTTGAAAGTTCACAAGACAGAAATCATATGGAAATAAAAGATCATAAATCATATGATGATAACATTAGAAAAATACTATTAATTAGGGCATACATATAAGAATAAATAATCTTTTCATGGGTATTAAATACTATTTTCAAAATATTTCATAGTGGATTGGGTATACCCCCCCAAACCATCATAGTATTAAATGTTAACCCCTATAAATTTCATAGTATAAATTGTATCTTAATAAACTAGATTCGCTACCCATTATAACATATACATCTCATCAGATTTCAATTATTTTCCGATGAATGTTTGGAAAATATAGGTTCCATCCATCACATATTTAAAATAATTCATAATAATTGAACAGGATAATAACTATTTTATCATATTAGAAACCATTATATATAAATAGGTTTCTTAAAATTATTATCATAGAATAACCCATGGAAAATATACTAGTTTCATAAACATATTATAATCATAAACATAAAGGGTTTAATTTTATTTTATATATATAAAATTATGGATGAATCTAAATGTGAATATAATTAGTATATATTATATTCAAATTATGATTAATATTTTCGATATAATATAACCATGATAAATTTTCAAGTATTAGAACTAATAAATTAAATTTATCTGAGAAAATGAAAGAGTTAGCTCCTGGAAATGATGTTTTAAATAAGTAATAATTTATAAAGGGGAGTTTAAATGTTATAAAGGGATCATATATGATACTCTATGTTTTATAATTAATATTATATAAAATTTTAATAAATTTTAATTTAGTATACATGAGGTTATAGATGATTCTATATAAATATAACTTAATATAATTGATTTTGATCTTGGTTTTATTTATGTGGGAAAAATGCCTTATAAAATATCTTTCTTCATTTATGAGCTGTATAAAAATACCATGAATATATATTATGATTATTATAATTATTGAAATTATTTTAAATTATAAATCCATCAATGTAATTTTCTTTCCGTGTACCTATCGTTAAAAAATACACTTTTAGTATGCCATTTATTGCCATAATCTCAGTATTTGTTAGGATTGATTATAATTAAGCTCTATGGAATAAATATTCTGATGGGACTCTCATGATTCATATGTATTTTCTTCTCCTAAAATAACTACTTGAAAATAATTTTTTCATTTAAATTTCCTCACCTTATATACACATGATATTAAAAACAAATTAATGAAAAAGGAGTTTATTTCATTCTATAGTAAAAAAAAAGATATTCTATGCCTATAAATTCTAAAATAAAATTTAAATAAGGGTATTAATGTTATATTTTCATATTTTAAATCAAATTTCATCTATTTATATCTTTATAAAAAATTATTTAAATGGGAAAATCATTATTTTTTCAAATGAGGTATTTATTAACCTTCCAATAAAAGTATTTATGTAATTTTTCAAATTATATGGAATGAAGGGATTTTCCCTCCATCATTAATTTTTCTTCTTAGAATCATCCATGATAATTTTAAGTGGGTATCTCCAATTGAGTTTTTTTCCTTCACAAGTAAATATATTTTTTTGCATGTCAATTAAAAATAGATTTGTTATTTTACCTAGGATGGTTTTAAAGATATGTAAATTGTATTTATATTCTTAATAGGAAAAAACCATGATATAACTTATGTTATACTAGGGATATGATCCATGGAAATAATCCGTATTATTTATATGGATGGATTATTTATATGATGAAAAAGTGTTTAGGACAATCATTCCATTTTTATATGTTATTATATGAGGAAATTTTAATGGAACCCATTTCCTTTCATGGATTATAATAAGATAATAGATTAATGATCTTACACCATACATATGTTTGGTTATCATTATGTGATGGGTGAGATTTATATCTTCCTCCAATTAATTGGGTAATGATTGATATCTAATGAGAGAAATAGACCAATAATAGGGAGTGACCACAGATCTATAAGGGGATATGTCCACTAAGACAGTCTTGGTAGTTAACCTAGACTACTATGATGGTTTGGGGAGTGATCCCAATAAATAATTATAGCCCTAGAAAATGAGGCTTTAATTCTACATGAATGATATTCTATTCTTATGTTTATACCCTAAATAAAAGTGTTATTTCTATTTAAGATTTTATAGTTCTTTTTATTTGATTTTCTTATTATTCCTACTAAATATAAGTCAATAATTTATTAAATGAAATTATATTATGATCATTGATATGTTAGGTATGGTTTTCAAATGTTAAGTTCATATTACTATAAAATTATTCTTATGTTATTCATATGTTTTCATTTATATCTCCCTTATTTTCACTTAATAGGCATCTGAGATCACCCTATTATTATGATTCCTTTCTACAGGTTTTAAAGAATTTTTTAATGATGATTTGTCTAAGAAGGCTTCAATTTATAAATAATTTAATGGGTGATGATGTAGATAATTTATAAAAAAGTTTTTTATGTTTCTAAAATTTCAAATACATTAGAGATAAATTATTGTAATTTGGATCAAAAAAATTTCAATGAATATACATCTATTGTTATATAATATATATATATATGAAAAATTAATGGTCACTATAGTTTGTATCATAACAGAGTTTAGTAAACCATTGAAAACTAAGATTTAAAATTAATAGTTATAACCCTAGGGATATTTCTTTTTATTGGATAAAATCATAATGTTTTAGTAATGATAATGATTGACCTAGGATAAACCTATGGTGTCATAGAAGAATGTGTCATGATTTGGACCACATATAAGTGATTTTCATGATTATTTGGTTTCCAACCATGATTAATATTACTAATAATATGATATTTGGTTTTTTAAATGGAGGGAACCCAAATAAATTGTGTTCACATTGAATGTTATTGATAATTTAATGATTTTCCACCCAAAAAATAGAATTTTAGGGGTGTTTGAATTCAAAATGTTCATTCTGTGTCACTAAAAATTATCAATATATAAATGAAATTGGGAAACCAAATGAGAAAATGAGGGAAATTTTTATTTTGAGACATTTATGAAAAATCATCGACCATTTTTATTAGGTCCACTAATCCAATAGTCATTAAGAAATAGATCATTACCATTGAGACAATATTTTCTATCATTATTTTATGATCTTGAGAAGGATATTATAACTATATATCTTTGGGAAGGTGAATAATATATATTGTTCACTCCAATCAACAAAACGAGACAACAAGAATAAATCGACTGCATAGAGAGGGGTGAGTTTAAGATCTTCTATTTCAAATATAAATTTATATATTCTCATTTCTCAAAAATAGAGAAATAATTTATCAATATTATTCAGAAACATGATAAATTCATTGGTACAAATGAAAACATTTTCATAAGAAATGCAAGGTATAGTTATGATGAAAATATTTAATGTGATATCAAGGTGAATATGGATATTGTGGTTAACCACCACTATCCTGATTTTGATATGAAAATAAATTTATAATTCAAAATAAATTTTGAAAACCATAGAGATAAAAAAATAATACTTCCATTATGATCAATGAGTTTAATGAGTCATGGGGGAAATTGTATTACGTAAATTGGTAAGTGATTCATGTGTGAAAAGGAAGGTCATTGGGGAATAAAATAACAATTTCATGGGAAAAAGTTCTCAAAATATTTGAATATTTATAAAGATCTATCGAATTCAGCACCCACAATATAGTTTTATAAAAAATTAGTATGGTATTTATGAATAATAGTGACCAAATTATAATTTCAATGATGATTATCATTGTCAATAGCCACTTAATCCCAAATAAAAATATAAATATCAGGAATTTAAAAATTTTTATGAGAAGTATGATAATTATGTGGTTTAAGGTACACATACTATTTACTCTAGAACTAAAAATTTTATTTTAGATTTTATATCTACCAACTCATCTATATATGAATATTATTTTAAGGTTATCACATTACCACATCAAAAATTAGGTATTATGTTAGTAGTAAAAACCCATAATAGTATGATAATCATATCCAATGATTTTTATTCTTCTCTTGTTGATGTTTTTTGAAATTTTTATCCTAAAAATCATTTCATTATTCATATATTTGAGATTTTATTTGTAATGGAATGAATTTATATATATAATTCCAAAATCAATTTCCAAAGAAGGGTTGTTATGTTTGATATTCAATTCCAACCTTTGATCGCCTTTTACTATGATGAAAGAATGAAAATTTGATTTAAAATACATACATCATATGGGTAATGATTCTAATTACAGTAGTTTTTTATATAGATGATTGGATATAAACTCAGACTAAAATATATGGCTATTGTGATGGATTTTAATGATGTCTGTCTAGATGAATTTTATTTCCTTCCACTGAATATTGAAGTAGTGTTTTAAATAGAACTCATTCCGTGTTCTACACCTATTTAAAAGAATACATAGAGAATGAATCCAACTGAGATGAATCAATTGAACAATTATATCCAATATAATCTTGATAAGGTACTCAAATAAACAACTGTGTGACCCTAGGGTCCACATATTAATATTTTTAGAATATAAATAGATTAATGAAACTCATCATTGATTATTGGGAACTTAACATAGATCACTATCAGGAAAAAGTATCATCTACACCTTATTGATGACTTGTTTAATCAACTATATGGATATCAATACTCTTAAAATATTAATAATTATTATTTATATAATCTATTGAGGTCCAATAAACCAAGAATTTCCCTGAAAACATTTCATATAAGGAATGAACACTATGAATTTATAGTAACTTCATTAAGTGATAATAATTCCCCAGTTATCTTCATGGATTTAATGAATAGAATCTTTAAAGACAAGATTGATCAGTTTTTTGTAGTATTTATAAATTATATTCTTATTTATTCAATGATAAAGGAAGAGAATGAACCAAATTTGGGAAATATTGTGATAGAGTTTTAGAAGTATGTTATTTATAAAAAATTAAAATGTTTTAATTATGATTTTTAAATGTTTTATTCTTTGTTCATATAATAATAATTGATGGTATAAAATTAAACCCTTCAATGATATATGTTATCAAACACTAGAAAAAAACAATTTTATTGTGATCCACATTTTCCTAGGTTTGGATGGTTATTATTGATACTTTTTGTATGATATTTCCAACCTATCAGATACACTAACTATGTTAACACATATGGGATCCTAGTCACTTTTGATGGATAAATGTGAGGAATGTTTTAAGAAAATGAAGAGAAGGATATCCAACACTCATATTCTTACACTAACCTATATTGTAAAATGGTTTATAATCTATACAGATTTATCAATGAATATAATGGGATGAATCATTAATAATAATGATATGGTCATATAATATGTGTAATTATTATTTAATGTGCATAAGAAAAATTACCCAACCCATGATTTAGAGTAAACTGGTGTAATTTTTTAACTAAATATATGGTTTCATTATACCTATATAAAATGGTGTGACATATATTCTGATAAAAATTGTTTAAAGAATATTTCCACTTATAAATTTTTGATAATTCCCCAAATATGATGGTTCGAAATGATTAAATATTATGAGTCCTCCAAACATAACCACCATAGAAAAGTGTGCAATATTAAAGATTCTTTGTGTCAAAAGGATAATGGTGGCTTGTCTGTGAGGAAAATCAAAAAAATATATGATTTTTATAGAGATGTGAATTTTGGATATTGAAGTCGTGAAGGAATAGAAGAAATCATATCTTTATCAATTGAGTTTCTAACCATCTATCAAAGTAGATATTAAATTGGAACAAAAGGATAATGTAGACCTACAAAAAAATATGACAAATTTTCCTAAGTTTATCATTGATTTTTATGTACTAATAATATATGGGAATCTTTTATGTGTCCCTTTGATAAAATATTCAAAGAAATATATGGTGGATGAGTATTATAGTCATAAATTCTCGAATCATCCTAGAAATAAGAAGATGTGAATATATTTGAAAGAGTATTTATGGTCAGACGTCCTAAAGATAGATATTGAAGACTATGTTTATAAATGAATTTTATTTCATCATGTTGAGGATAAGATTTAGAAATCTAAGGGTATGTTACAATAATTAACAATACTTTATTTGAAATCGAAAAAAATCACCATGTATTTTTTTAATTCACTATACCTGTAAAGGGGGTAATGTTAAATGGGTTGTAGTTGATCAACTTATGAATTTAATATAATTCATTTCCATTAGATAACATTTATGTCTTGAGTAAATTAATTTTTTATACATTATGTTAGAGGTAATATTTCAGGGTATACAACTATCAATTTCCTCTTATCATGATCTATGAATAAAGTTGAGTTTTTAGTGAAGTATTCTAAAGGATCCAAATATTGATTTATGTTTTATAACATTATATAATACATAATCATATGTTCTGTCTGAGATGTCCATTCAAACTCTAAAAGACTTATTGAAAGATTTTTATATGGATTTTAGTGTTGGTAGGGATTAATACCTTACTTTTTTAGAATTTCCATACAATAATATCTTTAAAATTATCATTAAGGTGGACCCTTCTGATGTCCTCTTTGTTAGGAACAGTTGAACTCCACTGTACTAGAATGGAGGTTGAGGAAAAAATTGTCTTGGACTTAATATATCCATTTATATAATAAATAGAGTTCATGCCAAGAAATAACATATAAAAGCACCTCAAACTCAATAGTAAGTATATGCTGACAAGGATTAGAATGATATAGAGTTTGATGTTAATGAGATGGTATTCTTAAGAAATATATCACTTGGACAAGGTGATGAGATTTATATGTAATGAAATTTTGAGCCCTATATATATCATTCCTTTTTAAATGTGTGATCATATATGGATATAATATTATCTATTAAAGATTCTATAGAATCTCACTCATGTTCATGGTGTGTTTCATGTATCTCTCCTAGGAATGTGAAAACATGATCCCTCTCATTTGTTAAACTATTAGGTTGAACAGATAGAGAAATATGTTTCTTTTAAAAAAAAATAGAAGATATTATTTATCATATAGATAAATTTCTATGGAATCGTACCACTCACCGATTCAATTTTGTTTGGTTAACTAACAATTTCAGTAAGAAACATGGGAACATGATGGTGTGATGATGTATATTTATCCTTATTATTTTGTGTTTGAGTGATGAATTTGAAGAGAAAAATTCATTTTATGGGGGGTATAATGTTACAACAATATTTTTTATGAAATATTTATCTTATCTTGGGTTACATGTAACAACGAGTACAGATGAACCACATAACATTATTAAAATATTATGTGTCTATTATCACCTAGACATTAGATTATTCAAGTTGAAAAGTAATAAATACATTACTAAAAAAATTTTCTTTAGAAATTGGTAAAATGGGTTTATTGGTGATCAATCTTTTGAATTAAAAGTAAATGTTATTTAGAAATAAAAGTGATGTTTTTTGGAAAATTATTTTTAGGTGAACAACATATTTTTATATTAACAAATAAAATTAATACCTAATAGATAATTACTTAAATAAAATATTTATATTATTTATAACATTAAATTTTCTAAATAGTTATTAAATGTTTTATAACAATGTGATAAAAATAAATTAATTTTTATGCTTAAAATGTATTTTTTATAAAAACTAGTAGTTGGAACGTTTTATATAAATACATTAGAATTAATTTCATATATTTGTAAATATTTAATTAGATTAAATTAATTAAATATATAGAATCATGATATTCAAATTTGATAACAATTCCCCTTTTAGTTTTGGTCAATATTAATAGTAGACGTGGTAAAATTTATCACAATGGTAAAGGGTAAATTAGGTTAAGGTAGATTAAAAATAACTAATGAGGACACCATTTTTCATCATAATTATTATCTAATCATAATATATATTCCTTTATCCTTATATTCATAAAATTTATTAATTTAATGGATATGTTTCCATGAAAATGACATATATATTATTAAAATCAACGAATGTAACAAAAAGACACACTCTTAGTTTTAAATATCCATTATGTATTGTTGTAGGAAAAGAACCAGTTGTGAACCGATATAAATATTATTGTTGGGAATAATAGAATTATATTCATGACATTAATTCATTTATATTTTTTATTAATTATATAATTATCTTAAATGCTTATAGAATTCCAAAACATTATTTAATCAATTAATGAAGAAATAAAATAAATGATTTTGAAAATATTAAAAGTGATATAATTTGAGTATGATATATTATTCCATGAATATTATATGTACATATGACATTTTATTTTTTATTTAAAATATTATATTTTAATTCTAACTTTTTCATTAGGCCTTTTATGTCAAATTAAAAAAACAGGGTGAAAATTGATAATACTGATATTTTATCCAAATAAATATTTATTAAATTGTTTAAAATAATTAAAATCATGAAATTAGAAATTTTCTATATTATAAGGACTAAAATTTCAAAAATTTATTTTCTGATTTTCAATTTTTTTTGTAAAAATTACAACCCTTTAAAATTGAAAAAGTTGATTCTATAGTTAAAAATTAATTTGGTTATCTGTGGGTTAATCAAAATGATATGGTTTAAATGAAACAAAAACACTTATGTAGTTTATTTTTTAATGGGAATAATAACATATCCTACCTTATAATTTAATATATATAAATATCAATTTGGAGGTAATCTTTTGTGAAAATTTTATTATAATTTAATATTTTGAGAATTTCGTAAAGAGCCCCTGACCTCAATTATATAGGGGAACCCCTTCCCTTATTTATTTATCACACATTTATTATTATAACTCAAAAAATAAATCATTTTCTCTTATTAACGTTATATTATTTATTAAAGAGGTTTTATTATTCCCAAAAGTTCAATCCTGTAGCCTTTTAATGGGGATCTATTGTAGTTTATTCAAAGAAGAGGTAATCACATACACTGATCACCTTATTTTATACTCTTTATTTCTTCCTTCACATTAATGTTCTATATCAAAAAAATAATATATCAATCCTAAATATTTTTAAAATTTATTATGAATATAAAAACACCAGTACACAGTCTCTTTACAACAAAATGAGGAGTGAAAGTATTGCTTGTGCAAATGTAGGACTTACCGTCTCTACATAGAGATATAATTTACTTTTCATACCCATTTTTTATGGATTAGATTTTTGATGAAATAAATATAAATATATATTATATTTATGATTTAATTATAATTTTGGGATTATAATATCACATTTACATATTTACCATCCAATATTTTTGGATGTGATAACGTCGCCCATGCATACACATGTACTACCACCTCCATGAGATGATGTGATGCATTTTTCGTTTAAAATTTACATGGATTGTAAAATATGATATATTTAAGGAATTTATATCATATATATAATAAAAAATTGATTATTAAAAGGTTAATTGTTATTTTTCTTTATTTCATTCCATCCATCGAAAAATGGAAATTGTGTTCATATTTACATTCAACATACCCACTTCATGAAGAGTAGAATTCATTTTTATATATCTAAATTTTATGTATGACATTAAATATATGTATAATGAATTTATATTATATTTATATCATGATTAACATTAATTATACTATTAATAAAAGATAAATGATATAAGATGAAAACTACATATCTAAAATACAAATTAAAAAAGAAACTGTTAACACACAGAAACGATAATATTAAAAATAATTTATTAACAAAAATCAGTGTTGATATTTTATAATGGGATCATATATGATATTTTAATTACTAAAAATAGTACTTTAAAGTGATTTTATAAATTTAAATTTATTATATATGAGGTTGCAGTTCTTTCAGTTAAAGTAAAACTCAAGGTAATGGATTTTCATCTAGGTTTTCTTTCTATTGGACATATGCCTTATACACCACTTGTCCCTCAAGTGTTCTGTAAATAATAACCATGAATTTATTTTTTGATTATTATTATCAATATTACATAGATTTAAATTTATATCTAATTCTATATATTTCATTGTAATTATATTCCAAAGCTAATAATGTGTTAAGACTTTTTATACTACAACTTCATTGTTTATCATGATTGTTTAGGAATATTTTCTAATGATGAAATATCACGTCAAAATCTCAAGATACTCATCTATTTATTTATACTATTTTTATTTATTAAAATTACGTATTTCACATTCATTTTTATTACTCTTTGTATACTTGATACATAAAACATTGTTTTACGAAAAATTTATTCATTTCATTGTTTCATCAAAAACCCTTCTACTTCCAAAAAAATATTAAATAAAAATATTTTTTAAAATGTTTTTAAATTCACTTCTTATTTTTTAAATTCAATTTTACCCATTTTTGTATATTTATGTTTTTTATGTAATATTTCTTCATTTTTAAATTAGGTAATTTGTGACTTTCCAACATAATTATCGAATGAGTTTTTTAACTTATACAACAAAAATGAATTTTCCAAATATAGTCGATAATTGTATCACTAAAACGTCCATTTAAATTGTACATGATTTGTTTAAATTAAATTTATTTCAATTTTAATTACGTTTAATTTATATTAAGTTATTTATAAATGGAAAGAATGTCTTCCTCATCAATTTAAAATGATCCTTTAATTTTATTTCAATTCATCAAAGACATTAACCCATGATATCAAATATGATTTAATAGAGATATTATCTGATATCACCATCTATATTATTTCTAGAAGGTTTATTATTATTATTAAATTATTTGTGAAACAATTTCAATTTTCTCAGGATATGCAGTGATGAAATGTTTATGAAAACAATTTCACTTCATAGGTTCTAATATGATGAATGTTTTATGAACTTATTTAACACATATTTGTGATTTTTTTATGTGATGGCTGATAAATATATATCGATATAATTAATTTGTTAAATAGTGATTTCTCATTAGATAAATTTGATTATCATAGGGATTGAACCCAGTTTAGTAAAGGTTAATATGTGCTATGATTGTCATGGGACTGAACCTTGACTACTATGAAGGTTTGGGGGGTAAACTCATTTCCACTTTGATAACCTTGGAATTAATCCTTGATTACTAATGAAATGATTTTATATGAATATGTGTACACCATAAATCAATGTAACATTCATATTTTAATCTTTATCATTTCTTATTCTTTGATTCCCTTATCATTCATGTCTTATGACATACCAACATTTATTACAAGACATAAGACTACAATCTTTGAGGTTCATTGTATAGTATTAAAATTTTAATTTCATATTATTATCCCCTTATTCTCATGTTATTATTATGTGATCACTGATATCTACCTTTTCTAAACATACTAGAAATCTACACTCATTGTTTTTCATATATATCTTTCACCCAGGTAATGAAGATAGTTATGGAGTGTGGTTTGTCTAATAGGGGTTCTAGTTATGAAGAAATATGTGGGAGAAAAACAAAATATTTTATGAACTAATTATTTTATATCATTGTTAATAAATATACTATACCTATATGATTCTATAATGGATTAAAATGTTATTTAGTGAATATACTTATAATAAGACATGATTACACAATATGAAAATTTTGTTTCGTTATACTTCTTATATTTTATTATTTTCCCAAAATTATACCTTTAGTAATTATATTTAAATAAATTTTACCACTATATTCTTCATCCTCTCCTAGTATAACATTTTCGATGCATGTGAAATTTTCACTTATTAATCTATAAATTAGGGTAATCGATTATGAATTTTAAGTAAGTAAGACATTTGTTAGTCAACATTTCTTCTCTACTATTATTCCAATTAAATCACTCTCATTTTTTTCTCAATTACATGAACTGTGTCCATTGTTCATGTTAGTATTATGATTCAATGATATTCTAAGAATGATTTTTTTGGTTGTTTAGGTTTATAAATTATAAATCATTGCTCAATTGTGAGTCCCCTATCCAAATATGTAATCTTATTTTGATTCTTCATGTATAAGGTTTGCGTTACTTTGAAAATCACATGAAATACATATTATAAATTATTTTTATTCTTTTAAACGCATTAATAATAATTGTTTATAACTATTTATTCTCTTAGTACACCGAAAATGCTTCTCACCATTCCTTTCACATGGTATGAAAGTTTCACATCCCAAAAGTTTTCGAAAATTCCAGTGTGGACCAAATAAAATTATTCAAGTGTTTTGAATTATTATGTGATTAAAATTAGATTTTTATTTGGTTGTGTGAGAGTATTTTTATTAAATTAGGTGTGTGTGGTTTTAAAGGTATATTGGTGTAAAATTAATGGATTCTTCTTTCATCCTCTATAAATTTGTTTGTATTCATTGGGTCTTCCGGTTCCATGGAATGATATAGAAAAATATAATCGATGTTTTTATGGAGGAGTTTTTGGAACTAATTTATTTTTATAATAGATGGTTGTTACTTGATAAAAATGATTTTTATAAATGGAAAAAACATCGGAATGGGATTTCATGTGAAACTTGATTAATGATATATAATGAAATTTGAAATTTAGTTTTAAAATTATGGGAAAATTGAATGTATTAGAGATAAAAAAATTTAAATACTAGATGTCACATTTAAGTGTGTTGTTTTATAAATAAGTGTGATACTCAACAGATCCTCATGGTAGTATTGTTACTTCTATAAAATTTGATCCTATTGAGGAATATATGTTATTATGAAATGGTTATGAATATATGTTAAAGAAGATGTTTCATATGCGGGTGTAGTAGGTGAGGATGGATTCAATTTTTATTCATGATTTTTTATTAATTTTATAATTTTATATTTCATTTGTTTCCCACTTAAATATCTGACTTGTCATGGGAGTCCTCGTGGACTATTATGGGCCCATATAAGTACATGATAATGTGTTATGTTTGATTTTATGTCTATTGATCTATTTAGAATGAGTTATCTAATAAGATATTTTCACAGGTCCCATATAATATTGGAAGTTCATGATTATTTATTCTAGTCTCCATGATTGTATTAGATCCTGATTGGATTTTTAGGATAACCAAGAAATTATATGTTCAATAGTGATAGTCTATGTTCATCATCATTATCTTGGGACAAGAAATGTGATTATTTGAATTTTTCACATTATGTTTATACCATTATCAAGTTACATTAGGATATTTATTTCATTGTCTGATTAGGAATCCACCATTTCATTTTCTTATGTGGAACCATTTTTTGGGTTGTTTTATTAGATTATATTTCCTTATTACATTTGTAAATATGAGAGATCATTTTATAATCAAGATTTTGTTATGGTTTACATTCAATTAGAATTCAATTTTTTGGGAATGCCTTTTTTTAAACTGAAAGAGTTTTATATTATCTTAAATCATTTTCATGAATGGTTATAATTTGGGTTTTTATAAAATTTATTTTTAATGAAATTCATAAAATCATGGATAAATTTGGATTTTTATTGTTTTCCATGGGTTTAATGGAGTTATTTACTTTTTTTGAAATCATTAACCATAGTATCATATCATAAAATTATACAAACATAATAAATTTAGAAAACCATTTAAAATTACAAGGAAGACTAATAATACCATCATCATAATAGATCATGACTTATCAACTATTTCTAGGTATAGATCATGTCACACTTTTTTCCCATAGTGGATCGGGAAAAGAATATTTCCCATAATATTACATGCTCATTAACTATTTTCCAATTTTAATCTCATGAGATATAATGATTTACCCAATTTATTGGAGGGATATATCTGTCCCACCCATCTGATAATTAAATGAAAAATTATGTGTGACAAAACTTCATAAAACATTGATTATCTCATCATATCATAACTCATATATGGAAAATGGAATTCATTAACATTTAACCAATTGACTATAAGAAATTCCATGAAAAATAAATTCATTTTATAAATATTTAATATGCATAAACATTAACAAAATAGTTAAAAAATAAATATAACACAATTCAATGTTACACTCAAAAAAGAATAAATAAAATCAAAGGATGTACTATTAGATGAAAAATAAATTTTAAAGATCACATAGAACATTTCTTCAAGAATATAACCTCTCATATTTTAATTTTTTTAAAAACAAAATATATTTCCAAAATAATTTTATCTAAAAATTACCATTAAAACATATTAAAAAATATTTAAAAATAATGCGAAACTTTTATTGAGAAAAATATCCTTTCTGGTATGAATAATTTAAAATAATCAAAATTACATGAAAATATTTTTCAATAAAAATATCCTTGAAATCATATAATGTAATATTCAATGAAAATAATGGTTAATATGGTGTGAAATTACATTAATTTCTTACTTGTTAAAATAACGATTCAATAAACATTTTAAAAAAAATCAAAAATAATATTACATGGAAAATCACATGAATGTTCCTTTTGAAACAATTTTCAAAAAGTAAAAAGTGGATAAAAATTCCTTTGAAACTAATTTGAATAATATTTAAATAATTAATTTTTTTAGAAAAATGGTTTTGGATGAAAAATTAATTTCAACTGAAGAGGGATGAAAGAACAATTATTATTAAACATATATTTTAAACTCTTTAGTACATAAAGGCACTAAAATTAAAGGGAAACATGTTTTATTATGAAAAAAATATATGAGAATAAAATAATTATCATTCTTGATAGTCATCTCATAATATTTTTTCATCAGAAACACACTATTAAACAATCTTGATTAAAGAAGAGACTGTAAAATAAAATATTCACCACAATCCTAACATTGAATTATGACCCCCCATGAAGTAATAAAAATAAATGAAAAATATAATATCATGATATTAAATTAATTAATAATATTACATTTCAAACTTTTTTTATTTACACCTAGTTAAATAATATAAGTTCATCACATAAAATATGTACTAATTATAGAAAATTGTGACAAAATAATCCCTAAATGATTCAGAAACATTTTAATGGTTAACACCATTAAAAAGATATTGTAAAATGGATATTTAAATATGAATCTTTCTAGATAATAATCCTAAACTACACTCATGGTATTTAAATATAAAATCCAAATGAAATAGGTGGTGAATATGAAATGTGGCTCAGAGAAGAGAAAGGTGAGATGAAAATCCATTACATTATGTCTTGAATTTATTTATAAACATTGAAACCTAATTTATAATAAATCTAATAGGATTATACATATATTTCATGACTATATATCAAAAAATATTAGTTTTACTCATTACCATTTATTACTTATTTATTTTCAATTACAAGTTGAACTCAGGTTTTAAGAAGTAACTGTATTGTATTTATTATATTTTATGAATTGTAATTTATAGTCCTATTATTTTTATAATAGATAATTATTATTTATAATATTATAAATAAAATAAAAAATTTATATAATTATTCAACATATAATTTTAGTGATCCAAAATAGTAAGTGATATAAATGAAATGCAACATTCAGGGAGATGATAGGTCATATGAACACATTAACATTGTTCCCATTTTACTCATTGAAAGAAATAATAAAAGTTAAATTATATATTAACATTATAGAATAAATTTTATTTAAAATTTAACACATATATTCAACAAAACAATCTTTACTACATCACACATAAATCGTGGACAATCACATCACTTCGTGAGGTTGTAGTCCTTCAATCACACAAACGGTGTTATCATATTCACTATAAATGGAATGTAATAAAGAAATTTTAAAATAATGTTTCAAAGATCCTAGTAATATAAAAAATATCTTATAAGAACAATAAATACATCATTATATCTATCCATTATATTCTTTTATGGAAAACTAATAACATAGGTTCGTGAGGCGGTAGTCCACCGTACACCGGGATGATGATTTTGTAATACATTTTATTAAGGAGGAAAATGATTTAGGCTATATAACAAGATTAATAACAACTCTGTATATGAAATATAAATATTTTATTATATTCTAATTTTATAAAAAAAATTAATGGGGTGGAGGAATTCAAAAATAAAGCGCTTGATTTAGGATGTTACCTCTTCTTCAAACTACTTGTTGTGAATTTCATCAAAAGGATTCATATGATAGATTTATGAAAAATAATAATATTATAAAAGATGATATATGGAAATAAAATGTGTTCTATACATGTTTTGGATCATATTTAACCTCTCTATATTTTGTTTAACCCCATAGTAATTCCATTTTTACCCTAACATTGTTAAATATTTTTATATTTTTTTTATATTAATTATTGTAGAAAGTTAATTTTAACTTATAAGATAATATAAATTCTTTATATTCCAAAAATTTATTCTATTTATTAATTTTTATTATCATAATTGGTAAATTTTAATGAAAAATTAACCCTGCAAACGTGATTAGAAAACGAGTTTTTCAAAGAGAAATTTATCAAAAGTATAAAATGATTCTATAGAAATATTAAATATAAAATTTTCCTGGTGGCCTAAATATGATTAATATATATATATATATAATCTATGATTTATTTTAAAACAATCTGAAATTTATTATTATAATTTTTAAGCATAAAAAACATGAAAAGTTATAATAAAAACAATTATTTTTCACTATTCCTAGAAAAAATTTGAACTTCTAAAAAACAAACCCTCAACTAACCATAAGATAATACTGACAAAAGATTTAAAAAAATTAATTTTATTTTATCTAATATATTCTCTGCATAGTTCAAAAAAGAGTTTTAAAATAAGTAATCAAAATTAGATAAAACATCGTTTTAGAATAATTCAGTTTTTAAGACTAATATTAGAATTATTCTTATGACTTATCTGGAAGATACCTAAGATAAATGTAATAATTGTTTTAATATATAATATATAAATTTCATTAAAAAGTCACAAAAATAATTTATTAGATTTTATTTTAGTAAGACACATTTTTTACATAAAAATAGTTCTCGTGGAAAAGTTTTCCTTTATTTTCAAAGAGTTATTATCATTATTTATAAATAATTGGTCCCCAGTTAATTAACTTTATATACTTTTATAAATAATTTTTTTCGTAACGTATTTAATCATAAACAAATATTCTATTCAAATGGAAATGTGATATCTATAATAATCAATAATTATATTTTAATGTTCTATCGTGTTTTGTTTAAATATGGTGCCGTGTGTAATGAGAAATATCAAAAACCCAAAATTTATTTGAAAAAATATATATTTCAAAAAACTGTCATGGTACTAAATTCAACCGCACCTAATGAATTTTCATTCTTTCAATTTCATCTTGTGGAAGGTAAAATATGGATTAACTTTGGAAAGCACTATTATAGGAAAACCTTATCTTAAAAAAGGATAATCAATCATCCCCTTGAAAAAAGGGAAAGAAATATAAAAAGGGTGTCTAAAATATATAAAATTATGTTTCAAATATGATAAAATAGGTGGGAGTAAAAATAAGTATATTGAAGATAAAACTATACCCTAACTACCAATTAAGTGAGATTGATAACATGGTTATGGGAATGTTAATGACTCTAAATATATAAAACAATGGTTCCTTAAAAAGGTTATTAATATCATCAAAATTAAAATAATATGAAAAATAATTATTTGGAGATCCATTTAATAATTTTGGGAAAATTAAAGAGAATATGTACAAAATTTATTTCATTCCATTTCATAAGAACAATATCATTCTTTGGTTTATCCTTGATCAATTTATAAATCATATCTTACTCTAAGAGTTGATTTTTTTCATCTCTAGAGCACAAAATATGGTCTATAAAATAATGATAACTCATTCCTTCTATCTCTAGTTATTATAAAAACCAAATGCTTAAAATATGTTATGTATATGTCCTTATGTGGTGAAATAATACCTTAATATCTAAATCCTCATCCAAAATCCAACTTAAATTATTTCATTATCAGTTAACCATATGATACTTCAAGAAGGTTAAAAATAGATTTAAGGTCCCTTAGTTTTCAAAACGAAAAATTTATTAATTACTCATAAAACATGAAGTATATGATATTTTTGACAAGATGAACATGTAAATACATTCATCATGTATTCTCTTGAAAAATGTTAATAAACCGAATTACAATAAAAAATTATTGAAAACATACATGTTATTTTAACTTAAATAAAAAATAAAATATTGAACATATTCCATAAATAATTTTTTTTGGTAAACTCAATCAATTATATAATAAACCACTTTGTCGTGATGTAATTAATCAATTCCAAGGTAATGAGTAATATCTAATTTAATGTATCCTTATGAGTCCTATATTTATACCAAAATCATAATCTCATCCTCAAAAATATATTAAGGGTTATGTTTCTCTTATGCATGTATTTTCATTAAATAACATCTTTCAATTAAATAATTATACTCGGTTATCATTATCATTCATCATATTCTTGAAAAACTTATATTTAATAGTTTTAATGTATATCATATTTCTTCAATTCCAATACATAAACGATTCAATTATTCCACCTCATCTGTAGACACTAAATATGACTTATGATCTTATTCCGCAATTCATATTTCCTTTCCGATGTCATTAATAGTCTCTTCATATTCAACCATAAAATAATTTCTCATTGAACCTTAAATATTCTATTTTAGGTAAATTCCATAAGGACACTGATTTTCATAATTCCAATACATTCCCTGTTTAAAAAATTCAACTAGCGATGATACCTAAAGGAGACCATTATTCATATCAATTAATTGAATTGATCCTTTCATTTTCCCCTTCTTAGTTACTTTATTTGTGTGTATATTTTACACAACAAAAACTTCCTCTCATTCTTCTATGACATTCAATTAGGTGATTCTTCACATATTCTTAACATATAAGAAATTTAATCTTCTTTCCCTCATGGTTTCCACCACATAAACTCTCAACAAAATCTATGATTCACTACATTAGTGAGTCTAAGAGTAGGTTGTGGTGCATGTTATTAATCATATATCATTATAAGTTATTATAAATATTCATAATATACTTCTCTATCATAAGTATCTCACTTCATTATTCATCAACATGTTGTCTATCATATTAAATATAGGTCCAGTTCCTTTTGGTCCATGCCACTGAATAAAACCAAAAAGAATAGTGTGAGAAATAATAATCAACATAGGAAACAAAATGATAAATAAAACACATATATTATTTCTAAATCATTAAAAATTATTTTTTAATATATAACTATTTTTTTATCCAAGGTCATTGAGGACCATTATTAAAATCATTCATGATGGTTTAGAAAGAGTTCATAATATTTTCAAAGAATATCCTCTATGAGTGTCTATAAGGCCCCGACCTTAAACATTACTTAATATTGAATTAAATGAATAATTCACATTGAGGATCTTTTCAGGTTTGGATTTTTAGAGAATTAGAACATAACTATTACATCTCAAAAGATTTACAAAGTAGACACTTCTACTAAGTTTCCATAGAATAAAAAAAACATTCTTAAAGAAACATGTCTAGTTCCATGTTTTATATAGCATGACTTTCCCTTGATCCCATCCTTGACCATATTACACATTATGTCCTGTGAAAAAACATTTCAAAAAACTTGGGGTGAGCATAAAAAGCTCAGTAAGGGATACACAATGAATAAAAACTGTTATTTTATCAAAACAAAATGTAAACCATGTATACTTTATCAAAGTAATACTTCTCACCTTTATGAAGTAGTAAAAACTCTTCACTGAATAAAATATCATTACTTACCTTTTTGTAACCTAATGATTACCACAAAACCCATATAAAGAACACATAACATATATAAAGGTAACTTGGGACATAAAAATACTTAAGTGGAATTACCATACGGTCGACTTCCACACATATCACTTAATGGAATAGCCATACTGCCAATTTCCATACATACTTAATAGAGTATCCATACGGCCGACTTCCATACCCAATGCATTGAAGGTTATAACGTAACCACCCATCCTCGTATTCACGACACCACCCATCATATGGTTTATCACGTAACCACCCGTCAAATGTCCAAGTAACATTATAAAATCACAAGACATAAAACAAATATAATGGAAAGAAAACATTTCCACACTTTGATCACAATATATCACTTAAATATATTGACATAAAAAATCCATTATAAAAACCATTTTAAATACCAAAATACATAAAAGAGTATATGGTATTTATTTCATTTAAAAAAAACATTACGGCTTGTTCAGGAAGACAAAGACCAAATAATACTCGCGGCGGCGGAAAAGGTCGTTGTCACCTCGTACGTTAAAAGAAACATTATTTTTTTTCATTTTGGATAACTCTTTGTAGAAAAAGATTCCTTTTGTATAAAAGTAAAAGTCAAAGGGGTTTATAAATCGTATAAAATAAAGTTGTGTATAAAACGAAATATGCCTCAATGAAAGGAGATTGAGACGAAGTCCCTTACCTCGGGTCCGACTTGACTCGATCGTTATTTAACATCCTAAATAATAAACTTGAGTTAATTTCTATTTTCTTAAGAACCTTTTTCGAGTTCATTATTCCTTTTATATCACTTATTGTCATGTTATAAACATTATGTAATCATTAATTTAATAATGTTTATTTTGTCGATATTTGGTCCTTAAGTCGAAAGTGGACTTCTTACGATTACATGTTGTTCATGTGGTCAAAGGTTCATTATATCCAGAATGACATTACTGATTTTGATATCATATATATCATATATATCTAGAATATACATGTATTTATAATATCACATAATCATTTAGAGGTAATAAATAAAATGCACCGTTCATGGAGATGGTAAGCCGTACGTACGCATGAACGCTACTTTCATTTCTTTGTCATATTAATGGAATTAAAACTAAATGATAGGTATGTATATTTTAATTACAGAATTATATTTATCATTTAGATGTATAATTCAATATATATATATCCATTATATACATGTACTTTTAATAGTACATTACATTTGTGGATAAGAAATGAAATGCACCGTTCATGGAGACGGTAAGCCGTACGTACGCATGAACTCTACTTTCATTTCTATATCATACTTTAATGGAATGAAATAATAATGATATAGAGGTATATTATAATTCCTGTATAACCTCATATATAATAACTTTAAATCCATCCTTTATACGTCCCACATATGGCATTGACGAATCAAATCACTTTGAGGGGGCGGTAGTCCGCACTTCCTTAAACGAAGATATCACGTTTACCCATAATGGAAACCATAAAGGTATGCCCAAAATTAAAAATACAGAAGCTTAAAGAAAACATAAACATATTATATATCATATATAAGTATAGTGTCATCTTAATGGCCACCTTTGAAGGTGTTAAAAGAATTTTGAACAGTCATCGTTTCGGGAGGCAGAAATTAGCCATCCATGGAAACAGTATGTTCTTTAACCATTAGATGTAGGTGTGTGTAAGGGTAGCTCGAATCTTTTTTATAAAAACATCCTAGTATATTGATGATACTGGATTTGTTACAAAAGAAAAGAATAAAAATATTTTCGGGGGTTGGAGAAGCAAAATAAAACAAAATGACTCAAAAGAAGACATTACCATAAAATCGGGTAACTCTCTTAAGTTTGAGCTCAAAGGCTTCCTTGGGAAGACTTCTGCCTAGAGTGAGGCTTCAAGGAGTAAGAGAGGGAAGTGGAGAGAAAAAATGAGAAGGGGTTGGCCGAGCCAAAGGCTTTGGGAGTGTGGGTAAGGAGGTAGAGGTGGGGCCCTTTTATAAGAGGAGAGGAGGGGCACTCTTGTAAAGTTACAAAATGTTTCTTTATTTTCAAATGATTTTCTGATTTTAAAGGTCCCACATTGATTTATTTTGAAGATAAGGTGATGAGGGTTAGAAATTCTCTCATCCAATAGGTTTTAGACATGTGTAGGTCTTAGATTTTACATTATCTTTCCATTTTATGTAAATCGTTAATTAATGACACATCAAATAAGGGTAGGACATGTGTCAAGGTATTTTCATTTTATTATAATATCATTTTTGCCTTAAATTGCACTAATTACATCTAATCGCGATTAAGAACTTAAAAGTTACTATTCACCAAAAAAATATTTTAATCTCATTGAACCACATTTTACTTCTTAATAACAACCATGTATGTCAGATTTTTTAAATTCAAAACACAGAAGTGGAAAATTTTCATTTAAACGAAAAATCAATTTTTATATGTACCACTTAGTGGTTTCACTATTCATCAAAAATTGAAGTTTTTCAGAAAAATACCAAAAATTCACCCTAAGCTATATTTGATATTCCGAATTCAAAAATGAAATCTATTTTACAAAATTCAAAACATATAAGTCAAATTAATTATTTTAATAATTAATTCCCATTATCATGACAAATAGCGTGTTTTTATGAAACAATAAGTATCAAAAGATTGACACTAGTTTAAGTTCGATTTCAAAGTGAAATTATTTCCAACGACCACTATTTGATTTAATGGTAAAAATATTTTCTAATTTCACTTTAAAACCAATTCAAATGATAATATAATCATATAAATAAATTAGATTAAAAAGAGTTTTTGAATTAAAATACAACATTTTACACTATTCATTAAAAATGAACTTTATCAGAAAGATACCAAAAATTTACACAAATTAAATTTTGAAGTCCCGATTATAAAGAAGAGTTATATTTGGTCCAATAGAATTTATAAGTTCGATCAAAACTATATTTAATGACGGTTTTCCATCAAAAGGTGATAAGTGGACCTTTCGTGAAAATTACAGTATATAAGCCTAAAATTGAATTCTTTTCGTATTTTAAGCATTTATCCTTTATTAGATAAATGTAAAAACATTTAACAAACATATATAATCATATTTTAGTTATTTCTATACATTCCTGCCAGTACAACGACTACGTGTTAACTAACATTTAAAATAATATTATTTTATTACTAGTGTGCAACGTAAGTTTTCAAAGGAACTCATCATTGCGTATCGGGTACGCTATCGATCATAGAAACCCCTTTAAAGTAAAATTAATATTTAATTCATAAATATTAATAAATATGAAAATTATTTATTCTTTATTTACCTGGGATGTTACATCCTTCCCCCCTTTTGGGAATTGCGTCCTCGCAATTTTATTCACTTATTAAAATAAGTTAGGGTATTTATCCCTCATAGAATTTTCAGATTCCCCCGTTTCCTCTTCAACCATATGGTTTTTCCACAAAACCATTACCTGGTGGATTACCTTATTTTGTAACACTTGCTCCCTGTTGTCAAGAATATGGACCGGTTGTTCCTCATAAGAGAGATTCTCTTCCAACTGAACTACCTCTGGGCACAAAACATGAGATGGATCTGGCATATACTTCCTCAACATCGAAACATGAAAAACATTGTGTACCTAGGATAAACTCGGAGGTAAAGCCACTCGGTAAGCAACTGATCCAACTATCTCTAGAATTTCATATGCTCTAATAAACCTTGGACTCAGCTTTTCTTTCTTACCAAATCTCATCACACTTTTCCATGGAGAAACCTTGAGAAAAAGATGATCACCTACCTCGAATGATAGATCCTTCCTCCGGTTATCCGCATAACTCTTCTGCCTGCTTTGAGCTGTTATCATGTGTTTCTGAATCAAATGAACTATTTCTGCCACCTCTTCTACCAATTCTGGTCCCATCAGCTTCCTTTCACCCACTTCATCCCAAAATGCTGGAGTTCGACACTGCTTCCCATATAATGCCTCAAATGGTGCCATCTTTATACTGAAATGAAAACTGTTATTATAAGATAACTCAACCAAAGAAAGATGTTGGTCCCAACTTCCCTGATAATCCATCGAACATGCTCGTAGCATATCCTCCAAGGTCTGAATTGTTCGTTCTGACTGCCCATCTGATTGCGGATGAAAAGATGTACTAAAATTTAATTCAGTACCCAATGAATTCTGAAGGCCTTTCCAAAAGTTAGAAGTAAACCTGGGATCACGATCGGACACAATTGATAGAGGAACTCCATGTAACCTGACTTTCTCTTTAAGAAACAAACGGAAAAGTTGATGTAGAGAAAAAGTATCTCGTATATCAAGGAAATGAGCAGATTTAGTCAAGCGATCAACAATAACCCAGATTGCATTATTACCTCGATATGTCTTCAGTAATCCCACAACAAAGTCCATGGATATATTCTCCCATTTCCACTCTAGCACTGGTAAAGGCTGAAGCATCCCTTTCGATAACTGCTTCTCTGCTTTTACCTGCTGAAAATTCTAACACTTCATAGTAAAATCAGCAATATCCCTTTTCATTCCATCCCACCAGTAATACTCCCGCAGATCCTTGTACATCTTAGTACTTCCAGGATGAACTGAAAACGGGGAACTATGAGCCTCACATAACAACTCATTCTTCAACTGTGAATCACAAGGCACACATAATCTCTTCCCAAACCTCAAAACACAATCATTATCAATGTTGAATTGAGGCAACTTACCCTTCTGAACCATCTCTACCTTTTTATGCAACTCACTGTCTTCCCTCTGTGCTTGCTTAATTCTGTCTAATAGGGATGATCTCACTGATACCTGAAACCAAACAGAAGAACTTCCTGCACCAAAAACTTCTATACCAATGTTCATCAAATCAAAAACCAAAGGATCTCGTTACAAATGTAGCATGGTTAATGAAGCATTAATTTTTCGACTCAAAGCATCATCCACTTTATTTGCTTTTCCCGGATGGTAATGAATTATACAATCATAATCCTTGAATAATTCTAGCCATATCCTCTGTCTCATGTTCAATTCTTTATGAGTGAATTTATACTTTAAACTTTTGTGATTAGTATATATTTCACACTTTACTCCATACAAATGATGCCTCCAAATTTTTAAAGCAAAGACAACAGCATCTAATTCCAAATCATGTGTAGGGTAATTTACCTCATGAGTTTTCAACTGACGTGAAGCATAAGCAGTTACCTGATCATTCTGCATTAGGACACAACCAAGTCCTTTCAATGAAGCATCATTGTAGATAACAATCTCACCATTCTTGGAAGTAAGTTCCAAAACTGGAGCATTCACCAATATTATTTTCAACTCCTGAAAACAATCATCACATTCTTTTGTCCAGATGAACTTAACACCCTTCTGGGTTAGCTTTGTCATTTGACTAGATAACCATGAAACATTTTCAACAAACCTTCGGTAGTAACCTACCAAACCAAGAAAACTATGGATCACTGTTACATTTGTGGGTCTTGGCCATTCTTCAACAACTTTTGTTTTAGCAGGATCAACAGTTATGCCATCTTTTGAAACAATGTGACCCATGAAAGAAATTTGTTGTAACCAAAACTCACATTTACTGAATTTTCCATATAGTTTCTTTTCTTTTAAGGTTTTCAAGATAACCCTTAAATGACATTCACTATCCTCTTTACTTTTAGAAAACACCAAAATATCATCAATAACATAACCACCATTTAACACATGATTCAAATGAGCCATCACTGCAGTAAACTTCTCAATTCTGATTCTGACCATCTCAGTATGCTGATTTGAAAGGTCATTTTTCTCTGTATGCCTTCCCAGAAAATCTGTTCTGTTTCCTATATGAAAAACCATTCGTAACAAACATGTCTTAGATGAAGCAACATGGTAATCTTCAAATGCCATATCATTTCAATTTGACCATAAATTTTTTTTGGATAATCATTTAATAAAATTCTAACTCCTAAAGTTATCTAAACCGACCTCTGATACCAACTATAAGGCCCTGACCTTAAACATTACTTAATATTGAATTAAATGAATAATTCACATTGAGGATCTTTTCAGGTTTAGAGTTTTAGAGAATTAGAACATTACTATTACATCTCAAAATATTTACAATGTAGACACTTCTACTAAGTTTCCATAGAATAAAAAAAACTCTCTTAATGAAACATGTCTAGTTCCATGTTTTATATAGCACGACTTTCCCTTGATCCCATTATTGACCTTATTCCACATTAAGTCCTGTGAAAAACATTTCAAAAAACTTGGGGTGAGCATAAAAAGCTCAGTAAGGGATACACAAAGAATAATAACTGTTAGTTTATCAAAACAAAAATTAAACCATGTATACTTTATCAAAGTAATACTTTTCACCTTTATGAAGTTGTAAAAACTCTTCACTGAATAAAATATCATTACTTACCTTTTTGTAACCAAAGGATTTCCATAAAACCCATATAAAGAACACATAACATATATAAAGGTAACTTGGGACATAAACATACTTAAGTGGAATAACCATACAGTCGACTTCCACACATATCACTTAATGGAATAGCCATACGGCCAATTTCCATACATACTTAATGGAATAGCCATACGGCCGACTTCCATACCCAATGCATTGGAGGTTATAAGGTAACCACCCGTCCTGGTATTCACGGCACCACCCATCATATGGTTCATCATGTAACCACCCGCCAAATGTCCAAGTACCATTATAAAATCATAAGACATAAAACAAATATAATGGAAGGAAAACATTTCCACACTTTGATCACAATATATCACATAAATATATTGACATAACAAATCCATTATAAAAACCATTTTCAATACCAAAATACATAAAATATTTTATGGTATTTATTTCATTTAAAAAAAACATTACGACTTGTTCAGGAAGCCAAAGACCAAATAATACTCGCGGCGGCGGAAAAGGTCGTTGTCACCGCGTACGTTAAAAGAAACATTCTTTTTTGTCGTTTTGTAAAATGCTTCACAGAAAAAGATTCCTTTTATATAAAAGTAAAAGTCAAAGGGGTTTATAAACCGTATAAAAGAAAGTTGTGTATAAAATGAAATATGCCTCAATGAAAGGAGATTGAGATGAAGTCCCTTACCTCGAGTCCAACTTGACTCGATCGTTCTTTAACGTCCTGAATAATAAACTTGAGTTAATTTCTATTTTCTTAAGAACATTTTTCAAGTTCATTAATCCTTTTATATCACTTATTGCCATGTTATAAACATTATGTAATCATTTAAGTTAATAATGATTGTTTTGTCGATATTTGGTCTTTAAGTCGAAAGTGGACTTCTTACGATTACATGTTGTTCGTGTGGTAAAAGGTTCATTATATCCAGAATGACATTAATGATTTGGATATCATATATATCATATATATCTATCATATACATGTATTTATAATATCACATAATAATTTAGAGTTAAGAAATGAAATGCACCGTTCATGGAGACGGTAAGCCGTACGTACGCATAAACGCTACTTTCATTTCTTTTTCATATTAATGGAATTAAAACTAAATGAGAGGTATGTATATATTAATTACAGAATTATATTCATAATTTAGATGTATCATTCATCATATATATCCATTATATACATGTACTTTTAATAGTACATTACATTTGGGGATAAGAAATGAAATGCACCATTCATGGAGACGGTAAGCCATACATACGCATGAACGCTACTTTAATTTCTATCTCATACTTTAATGGAATGAAATAATAATTATATAGAGGTATATTATAATTCCAGTATAACATCATATATAATATCTTTAAATCCATCCTTTATATGTCCCACATATGGCATTAACGAATCAAATCACTTTGTGGGGCGGTAGTCCGCACATCCTTAAATGAAGATATCACGTTTACCCATAATGGAAACCATAAAGGTATTCCCAAAATGAAGAATAAATAAGCTTAAAGAAAACATAAACATATTATATATCATATATAAATATATTTTCATCTTAATTTCCACCTTTGAAGGTGTTAAAAGAATGTTGAACAATCATCGTTCCGGGAGGCAGAAATTCGTCATCCACAGAAACAGTATGTTCTTTAACCATTAGATGAAGGTGTGTGTAAGTGTAGCTCGAATATTTCTTATAAAAACATCCTAGTATATTTAGGATACTGGAGTTGTTACAAAAGAAAAGAATAAAAAGAGTTTAGGGGGTTGGAGAAGAAAAATAAAACAAAAGGACTCAAAAGAAGACATTACCTTAAAATCGGGTAACTCTCTTAGATTTGAGCTCAAAGGCTTCCTTGAGAAGCCTTCTGCCCAAAGTGAGGCTTCCATGAGTAATAGAGGGAATTGTAGAGACAAAATGAGAAGGGTTTGGCCGAGCCAAAGGCTTTGGGAGTGTGGGTAAGGAGGTAGAGGTGGGGCCCTTTTATAAGAGGAGAGGAGGGGCACTCTTGTAAAGTTACAAAATGTTATTTTATTTCCAAAATAGTTTCAGATTTTAAAGGTTCCACATTGATTATTTCAAGGATAAGGTGATGAGGGTTCTAAATCTACTCATCCAATAGGTTTTGGACATATTTAGATCTTATATTTTACATTTTCTTTACATTTTATTTAAATCGTTAAATAATGAGGTCATCGCTGCATCATCATGATATCATAAATAATTTACTTTATTTAATGTCTAGAAATTATAAAAAAATACTATGATGTAGTAAATCTTTGTATCTTTCTAATGAATATTTATAGTCAAAAATCTGACTTGTATAACCCCATGTAAAAATTGTTTTAGTAAAACATATCATGTTTGTGTCATTTTTACTTTAACATTTAATAAAAAGTTATTTATGTCATTTCCCAACCAAAGTGGCTCCATGGGGTCCCCAAGTTGACCCATGGCTTGTCCGGGTCGGCCATGAAACATCAAATAAGGGTAGGACATGTGTCAATGTATTTTCATTTTATTATAATATCATTTTTGCCTTAAATTGCACTCATTACCTCTAATCGCGATTAAGAACTTAATAGTTACTATTCACCAAAAAAATATTTTAATCTCATTGAACCACATTTTACTTCTTAATAACAACCATGTATGTCGGATTTTTGAAATTCAAAACACAGATGTGGTAAATTTTCATTTAACCGAAAAATCAATATTTATAAGTACCACATAGTGGTTTCAGTATTCATCAAAACTTGAAGTTTTTCAGGAAAATACCAAAAATTCACCCTAAGCTATATTTGATATTCCGAATTCAAAAATGAAGTCTATTTTACAAAATTCAAAACATATAAGTCACATTAATTAATTTAATAATTAATTCCCGCTGTCATGACATATAGCGTGTTTTTATGAAACAATAAGTATCAAAGGATTGACACTAGTTTATGTCCGATTTCAAAGTGAAATTAATTCCAACGACCACTATTGGATTTAATGGTAAAAATATTTTCTAATTTCACTTTAAAACCAATTCAAATGATAATATAATCATATAAATAAATTAGATTAAAAAGAGGTTTTGAATTAAAATACAACATTGGAGGAAAAACGTAAATATTTGTAGGGAGTGATTGAGGTCATCAATCACAAACAATTGTAAAATTTAGGGCCTCAAAGCCTTCAATCATTGATGATTTAAAATATTATCAGTTCAACAAGACATAAGGTATTAGGATAACACATTTTTTGTTTTAATATCCCTTCACTAAAGTTTAAGAATTAATTTATTCATAGAATAAGAGATAGGTATATATATTTATTCTTGACAACTAGAGTTTCAACCATCAACTAATTTCTACCACAAACTCATATTTCACTCAAAAAGATAATAGAACTCAAAAATATTCTATTTATCCTAATTGTATAAGTTTCCAAATATTAACACATACCATTTAGATTAGTAAAACTATTTTTTTAATAACCAGGGACTTCCTGTAGGCTAGTGGTAGGTAATAAAGGCATGTCGCACTATGGTTGTGGGTTCGATTCCTGCAGCTTTGTCCGACGCGACAGGTTATGCCCCACCCTGCAGGTTGTCCTTTTCCTAAAACTATAGTATTATAATATTCCAAAAATAATATTCAGAAATGTTTTAACCTTAAACAATACAATCCAAAGATCAACTTAATCCATTCCAACCTTTATAGTTATCCAAAATACTTCTGTCCAACTCACGGTCCAAATTTTATAAGGTAAACATAATGAAGATCCTTTTTTCTGCATAACAACATGTGAACACCTTCATCATGTATTCTTTTAAAACACTGCAATTACCAATGATCCCTTATTCCTTATAGAATACTAGATATACTCCTTCTATCCAAAAATATATACAAATCATTAATCTGTTTCAAGGAAGTGAAGAATATCCAATATAATTTATCCAAATAAATCATGTATTATTCCAAAATCACTATCTCGGTATCAGAACCATATTATGGTTTATCTTTCTCTCAACCATATATTTTCCAAAACATTAACCTGCTGTGGAGTAACTTTTCTTGGTTCCACACAATCTCAAGTCCTTGATGAAATAGTAATGCAGTACAATCCTTATATACTCAATAATTATTATAACCAGTACATCATTGATACAACACTAAAATGAAAAAATTATTTAATAACAACATAAGAACTCTAATCATTCCTCCTTATTTTTGGTAGTATCATAATGTGATTATTATCCAATAACATCATTTGGGGCATACTCTGATGATTTGGACATTGTTTTGCATAGTGTCCCCAATCCTTACAGATGAAGCATTGTACATTTGAAACCTTTTTCTTACCCTTGAAGTCACGCACTTTGTGTCCTTTTTCTCCACACTTATAACAAACTCCCATTCCCTTCAGGCAAGTTCCAAGGTGTTTCTTCCCACAGTTATCACATATTGGAAAATTCTTCTTTCCCCACGTCCCTTTTTCTATCATTCTCTCTTCCATCCTTTTCTTCTCTTTCACCCCTTCAAAGCCATAAGACTCAGAGAATTCATTACTTATCTTATTAACACACGATACTATTTATTAATATGTTGAGAACACATTGGAGATTATTTCCCTTCTAAATGTTGGCTTAATACCGTGAAAGATATGATCCTTCTTACGCTTTGGATCATACGTATTTATGGAGTTCACATTCCTTCCACTGGGCACCATTTCTATAAAATGGCATAAAATAGGTTAGTTTATGAATCAAAATACATAATTCCATACTTGTAAAACACTTAACACTAATTGAACTATTTATAGATATAATCCATAATCATAAAAAAAAAGTTTTCTTTGAGGAAGTATATACTCATAACCCTTCATAGTGGTTTGTAAAGAAATGAGAATTATCCTAAGCATATTCCCTGGGAGTGTCGTAACCAAGAGTGCAGCAAGGCCCATTGTCGTGCACCAGTTCCCGTTTGAGTCTAGCTCAAAGCGGTGTTTTCGGGTTTTACCCCTAGGTACATCTGTGCCAGAGCCACCTCTACCGGCCCGTATCCAGACAGGGATGTATTGCTTGGAAAACTCACAAAATCTCTATAATACCAAAATTCTAAGAAGTTCTTCTATACTAATCCTAAAAGTATATCTTTGGGCTATGTGCTCTAATCAGAGTTTATCTAAATCTAGTTTCCAAGGTTAGTACTAAATTGCCTCTGATACCAACTGTAACGCCCCGACCCTAGCTACCCATAGTCGGTGCATTACTTCGTAACATTGGCATGATCACAAAAGATCATGTCTCGAAAGACCGATTAGTTTAGTAGCCTTGGAAACACTAGATACATTCATAAACGTTACATTACATCATAAAGTAAACAACTACAATAAAAAAATCTCCATAGTCCACACTCATATCCTCTTCTGACTATCCCTGTAGGTCATTCATAAAATACTTCTTCACATCCTGGAAAATATTAAAACATTGAAAGGGGTGAGCTCAGATGCTCAGTAAGGATAACAATATAGCGGAAGCTTTCATAAATAAACATAAACATTTAAGGCAATGTATAATTAAAACAAAAGCCTTTTAAACTTGATCTTCAACATAATATGGAAAAAGTAAAATGAGATAATTCCATTTACTTATTCACATGGATATTCTACTGGTCGAATAATCACATGCAATATCAATAACCACTTTCATAATGATGGAATGCATAATTCCAGACTATCATAACCACGTATCCAAGGCCTCGTGCCAAGACCACAAATAAGATTCTGTCAAGGCCTCGTGCCAAGACACTAGTTTGTCTCATGAGACCTACCGATGCATCGAAGAGCTATAGCGGGCTCCACCCGTCACTTATTAAGTCCAATGCATTCCTCATATGAATAGGTTTAAACATTTCATAAACCATAACATAATCGTATCACAAAAATCACGCATAAAGGAAACATAACATTTCCAAATTTCAATAACAAGATATCAATACAACACATTGATATAATAAAAACGCTTTCAAAACCATTTTCAATACAAAAATAAAAGAAAATTAAAACTTTGTATTTATTTTTCATTAAAAAAATGATGTCTTGAAGAGGAATCCGAAACTCAAATAATGGTTACGGCGGCGGAGAAGTCGTTGTCGCCGCATACGTACGAAAAAAACATTCCCTTTTGTCATTTAGTAAACACTTCGTATAAGAAAGATTCCTTTTGAATAAACGTAAAAGTCAAAGGGGTTTATACACCATATAAAAGAAGGTTGTGTATAAAACAAAATATGCCTCAATGAAAGGAGATTGAGACGAAGTCCTTAAAAAGATCATTTTTAAAATAAAATAGATCTATTATGTGTATTCACTATAAGTACACATAAAGAATGTACAAATACAAGATTGGACATAATAATATCATTACATAATTTTAAAATAAGAGATTAACCCAAAGAATGGAAATTGGGTTAAGAAGTTCCCTTACCTCATGTCCGACTTGACTCAACCATTCTTTAAACTCTTGAATAATAAACTAGAGTTAATATCTACCTTATTAAGAACCATTTTCAGTTTCATTATCCTTTTTATATCACTTATTACAATGTTATGAACATTATGTAATTATTTAAGTTTATAACGGTCATTTTGTCGATCTTAGGTACTTGAGTCAAAAATAACATTCTTATAATTACAAGTTGTTCATGTGGTGATATATCCATTATATCCATAATTATATTCATGATATAGATATCATATATCTCATATATATCCAGTATATACATGCATTTATAATATTACATAACATTTATAGGTAAGAAATGAAATGCACCGTTCATGGAGACGGTAAGCCGTACGTACGCATGAACGCTGCTTTCATTTCTATTTTGTATTTAATGGAATTAAATAATAATGATATAAATGTGTAATATAATTCCAGTATAATATAGTTTATAATACCATTTACTCCATCCTTTATACATCCCATATATGGCATTAACGATTCAAATCACTTTGAGGGGGCGGTAGTCTGCACTTCCAAAAATGAAATTATCGTGTTTACACATAATGGAAGTCATAAAGGTATAACATAAATGAGAAATACAGAAGCATAATGAAAACATAAACATAATATATATGTCATATATGAAAATAGTGTCATCAAAATGGCCACCATTAGAGGTTTTACAAGAATATTGAACAATCATTGTTTCGTGAGGCAAAAATTCACCATCCACAGAAACAGTATGTTCTTTAACCATTTGATGTAGGTGTGTGTAAGTGTAGCTCGAATAATTCTTATAAAAACATCCTAGTATATTTTAGATACTGTTTTTGTTACAAAAGAAAGGAATAAAAAGAGTTTAAGGGGTTGGAGAAGCAAAATAAAACAAAACAACATTAGAGAAGACATTACCTTAAAATCGGGTAACTCTTTTGATTTGAGCCAAAGGCTTCCTTGGGAAGAATTCTTCCCAAAGTGAGGCTTCTAGGAGTAAGGTAGGGAAGTTGGGAGAGTATTTGGGCAGAGGTTGGCCGAGCCAACTGGCTTGAATGTGTGAATAAGGTGGGAGTGGTGGGGGCCTTTTATAAGTGGAGAGGAGGGGCACTCTTGGAATGTAAAGAAAAGACACTTTATTATAAAATGAGATTCGGATTTTAGAGGTCCCACACTTATATAATTCTAGGATAAGGTGATAACGGTTCGAAATAAACTCATACAATATGTTTTTGATAAGTTTATGCCTTGGATTTTACATTATCTTTTCATTTTATTTAAATCGTTAATTAATGAGGTAATCGCTGCATCATCATGGTGTCATAAATAATTTCATTTATTTAATTTCTAAAAATTATAAAAAAATTCTATGATGTAGGAAATCGTTTTATCTTTCCAATGAAAATTTATAGTCAAAAATATGAATTGTATAACCCCATGTAAAAATTGTTTTAGTAAAACATTTCATGTTTGTGTCATTTTTTTACTTTAACATTAAATAAAAGGTATTTATGTCATTTTCCAACTAAAGTGGCTCCATGGGGTCCCGAAGTTGACACATGGATTGTCTTGGTCGGCCATGGCACATCCAATTAGGGTAGGACATGTTTCAAGCGCATCTCATATTATTAAAACATTATTTTTACCTTAAACTACACTAATTACCTCTAATCGCGATTAAGAACTTAAAAGTTACTATTCACCAAAAAAATTATTTTAATCTCATTGAACCACATTTTACTTCTTAATTACAACCATGTATGTCGGATTTTTTAAAATAAAACCATATAAGTGGTAATATTTTATTTAAACGAAAAATCAGTTTTTTAACTACCACTTAGTGGTTTCACTATTCATCAAAAATTGATGTTTTTCAGAACAATGCCAAAATTTCACCATAAGCTATAATTGATATTCCGAATTCAAAAATGATGTCTATTTTACAAAATTCCAAACATATAAGTTGAATTAATTAATTTTATAATTAATTACCGTGGTTACAACAAATAGCGTGTTTTTAAGAAACAATTTATATCAAAAGATTGACAATTGTTAATGCCCAATTTCAATGTGAAATTAATTCTAATGAACACCATTGGATAAAATGGTAAAAATATATTCTAATTATAATTTAAAACCACTAAATAGTATAAATTATCACTATAAATTATTTTGATTAAAAAAGTTGTTTTAAGTATTTTTCACTATTCATAAAAATTGGATGTTCTTAGAAAATTACAAAAAATTCAACTTTGGATAATTTCGATATTACGAATACAAAAATGAAGTCCATTTGAAATATTAAATTTCTATAATTTTAAAAAGTGGGTATTACTATTCATAATGGCTACTTTGATTAGTCGTGTTGTGTTAGAACTCGAAGTTGCGTACAATGCAAGCTGTTGCATTATTGAATGAGAAGTCTATCATGGAAGATCGGGGTGTTACATTCTCCCCTCCTTCAATAAATTGTGTCCTCTCAATTTGAAAATGTTCTTTGAAAATAAAAGGTTGAAAATAGAAAATACCTTTGTGGAAACCCACATCGGAAATAAGGTTAATAAAATTTACCCTTAATAAGAGGGAAAGGGAAATGAAAAAGTCACCACCAAATTATGATCTCAATAAGGAGAACATTGGTGGAAATTAGAGACATATAATTGGAGGAAAAACGTAAATATTTGTAGGGAGTGATTGAGGTCATCAATCACAAACAATTGTAAAATTGAGGGCCTCAAAGCCTTCAATCATTGATGATTTAAAATATTATCAGTTCAACAAGACATAAGGTATTAGGATAACACATTTTTTGTTTTAATATCCCTTTACTAAAGTTTAAGAATTAATTTATTCATAGAATAAGAGATATGTATATATATTTATTCTTGACAAGTAGAGTTTCAACCTTCAACTAATTTCTACCACAAACTCATCTTTCACTCAAAAAGATAATAGAACTCAAAAATATTATATTTATCCAAATTGTATAAGGTTCCAAATATTAACACATACCATTTAGATTAGTAAAACTATTTTTTTAATAACCAGGGACTTCCTGTAGGCTAGTGGTAGGTAATAAAGGACTGTCGCACTATGGTTGTGGGTTCGATTCCTGCAGCTTTGTCCGACGCGACGGGTTATGCCCCACCCTGCAGGTTGTCCTTTTCCTAAAACTATAGTATTATAATATTCCATAAATAATCTTCAGAAATTTTTTAACATTAAACAATACTATCCAAAGATCAACTTAATCCATTCCAACCTTTATAGTTATCCAAAATACTTCTGTCCAACTCACAGTCCAAATTTTATAAGGAAGGTAAACATAATGAAGATCCTTTTTTCTGCGTAACAACATGTGAACACCTTTATCATGTATTCTTTTAAAAAACTGCAATTACCAATGATCCCTTATTCCTTATAGAATACTAGATATACTCCTTCTATCCAAAAATGTATACAAATCATTAATCAGTTTCAAGGAAGTTAAGAATATCCAATATAATTTATCCAAATCAATCATGTATTATTCCAAAATCACTATCTCAGTATCAGAACCATATTATGGTTTATCTTTCTCTCAAACATATATTTTCAAAAACATTAACCTGCTGTGGCGTAACTTTTATTGGTTCCACACAATCTCAAGTCCTTGATGAAATAGTACTGCAGTACAATCCTTATATACTCAATAATTATTATAACCAGTACATCATTGATACAACACTCAAATGAAAAAATTATTTAATAACAACATAATAACTCTAATCATTCCTCCTCATCTGTGGTAGTATCATAACTTGATTATTATCCAATAACATCATTTGGGGCATACTATGATGATTTGGACATTATTTTGCGTAGTGTCCCCACTCCTTGCAGATGAAGCATTGTACATTTGAAACCTTTTTCTTAACCTTGCAGTCACGCACTCTGTGTCCTTTTTCTCCACACTTATAACAAACTCCCATTCCCTTCAGGCAACTTCCAAGGTGTTTCTTCCCACAGTTATCACATATTATAAAATTCTTCTTTTCCCACGTCCTGTTTTCCATCATTCTCTCTTCCATCCTTTTCTTCTCTTTCTTCCCTTCAAATCCATAAGACTCAGAGAATTCTTTACTTATCTTATTAACACATGATACTATTTCTTCATATGTTGAGAACACTTGGGAGATTATTTCCCTTCTAAATGTTGCCTTAATACCGTGAAAGATATGATCCTTCTTACGCTTTGGATCATACTTATTGCTGGAGTTCACATTCCTTCCACTAGGCACCATTTCTATACAGTGGCATAAAATAGGTTAGTTTATGAATAAAAATACATAATTCCATACTTGTAAAACACTTAACACTAATTGAACTATTTATAGATATAATCCATAATCATAAAAAAATGTTTTCTTTAAGGAAGTATATACTCATAACCCTTCATAGTGGTTTGTAAAGAAATGAGAATTATCCTAAGCATATCCCCCGGGAGTGTCGTAACCAAGAGTGCAGCAAGGCCCATTGTCGTGCACCAGTTCCCGTTCGAGTCTAGCTCAAAGTGGTGTTTTCGGGTTTTACCCCTAGGTACATCTATGCTAGAACCACCTCTACCTGCTCGTATCTAGACAGGGATGTATTGCTTGGAAAACTCACAAAATCTCTATAATACCAAAATTCTAGGAAGTTCTTCTATACTAATCCTCAAAGTATATCTTTGGGCTTTGTGCTCTAATCAGAGTTTATCTAAATATAGTTTCCAAGGTTAGTACTAAACTACCTCTGATACAAACTGTAACGCCCCGACCCCAGCTACCGAGAGTCGGTGCATTACTTCGTAACATTGGCATTATCACAAAAGATCAAGTCTCGAAAGAACGATTAGTTTAGTAGCCTTGGAAACACTAGATACATTCATGAACGTTACATTACATCATAAAGTTAAAAACTACAATAAAAAAATCTCCATAGTCCACACTCATATCCTCTTCTGACTATCCCTGTAGGTCATTCAAACAATACTTCTTCACATCCTGGAAAATATTAAAACATTGAAAGGGGTGAGCTCAGATGCTCAGTAAAGATAACAATATAGAGGAAGCTTTCATAAATAAACATAAACATTTAAGGCAATGTATAACTAAAACAAAAGCCTTTTAAACTTGATCTTCAACATAATATGGCAAAAGTAAAATGCGATAATTCCATTTACTTATTCACATGGATATTCTACTGGTCGAATAATCACATGCAATATCAATAACCACTTTCATAATGATGGAATGCATAATGACAGACTATCATAACCACGTAGCCAAGGCCTTGTGCCAAGACCACAAATAAGATTTTTTCAAGGCCTCATCCCAAGACACTAGTCTATCTCATGAGACCTACCGATGCATCGAGGAGCTATAGTGGGCTCCACCCGTCACTTATTAAGTCCAATGCATTCCTCATATGAATAGGTTTAAACATATCATAAACCATAACATAATCGTATCACATAAAACATACATAAAGGAAACATAACATTTCCATATTTCAATAACAAGATATCAATACAACACATTGATATAATAAAAACGCTTTCAAAACCATTTTCAATACCAAAATAAAAGAAAGTTAAAACTTTGTATTTATTTTTCATTAAAAAAATGATGGCTTGTAGAGGAAGACGAAACTCAAATAATGGTCACGGCGGCGGAGAAGTCGTTGTCTCCGCATACGTACGAAAAAAACATTCCCTTTTGTCTTTTAGTAAATGCTTCGTATAAAAAATATTCCTTTTGAATAAACTTAAAAGTCAAAGGGGTTTATACACCGTATAAAAGAAGGTTGTGTATAAAACAAAATATGCCTCAATGAAAGGAGATTGAGACGAAGTCCTTAAAAAGATCATTTTAAAATAAAATAGATCTATTATGTGTATTCACTATAAGTACACATAAAGAAAGTACAAATACAGGATAGGACATAATAATATCATGACATAATTTTAAAATAGGAGATTAAACCAAAGAATGGAAATTGGGTTAAGAAGTTCCCTTACCTCGTGTCTGACTTGACTCAACCGTTCTTTAGCCTCCTGAATAATAAACTAGAGTTAATATCTACCTTATTAAGAACCATTTTCAATTTCATTATCCTTTTTATATCACTTATTACAATGTTATTAACATTATGTAATTATTTAAGTTTATAACAGTCATTTTGTCGATCTTAGGTAGTTGAGTCAAAAATAACATTCTTATAATTACAAGTTGTTCATGTGGTGATATATCCATTATATCCAGAATTATATTCATGATATAGATATCATATATCTCATATATATCCAGTATATAAATGAATTTATAATATTACGTAACATTTAGAGGTAAGAAATGAAATGCACCGTTCATGGAGACGGTAAGCCGTACGTACGCATGAACGCTGCTTTCATTTCTATTTCGTATTTAATGGAATGAAATCATAATGATATAAATGTGTAATATAATTCCATTATAATATAGTGTATAATACCATTTACTCCATCCTTTATACATCCCACATATGGCATTAACGATTCAAATCACTTTGAGGGGGCGGTAGTCCGCACTTCCTAAAATGAAATTATCGTGTTTACACATAATGGAAATCATAAAGGTATAACATAAATGAGAAATACAGAAGCATAATTAAAACATAAACATAATATATATTTCATATATGAAAATAGTGTCATAAAAATGGCCACCATTAGAGGTTTTACAATAATATTGAACAATCATCGTTTCGTGAGGCAAAAATTCGCCATCCACAAAAACATTATGTTCTTTAACCATTTGATGTAGGTGTGTGTAAGTGTAGCTCTAATAATTATTATAACAACAACCTAGTATATATTAGATACTGGGTTTGTTACAAAATAAAGGAATAAAAAGAGTTTAAGGGGTTGGAGAAGAAAAATAATACAAAACAACATTAGAAAAGACATTACCTTAAAAACGGGTAACTCTTTTGATTTGAGCCAAAGGCTTCCTTGGGAAGAATTCTGCCCAAAGTGAGGCTTCTAGGAGTAAGGGAGGGAAGTTGGGAGAGTATTTGGGCAGAGTTTGGCCGAGCCAAATTGCTTGAATGTGTGAATAATGTGGGAGTGGTGGGGGCCTTTTATAAGTGGAGAGGAGGGGCACTCTTGGAATGTAAAGAAAAGACACTTTATTATAAAATGAGTTTCGGATTTTAGAGGTCCCAAACTTATATAATTAGAGGATAAGGTGATAAGGGTTCTAAATATACTCATCCAATAGGTTTTTGAAAAGTGTAAGCCTTGGATTTTACATTATCTTTTCATTTTATTTAAATCATTAATTAATGAGGTAATCGCTGCATCATCATGGTGTCATAAATAATTTAATTTATTTAATGTCTAAAAATTATAAAACAAATACTATGAAGTAGGAAATCGTTTCATCATTCCAATGACTATTTATAGTCAACAATATGACTTGTATAACCCCATGTAAAAATTGTTTTAGTAAAACATTTCATGTTTCTGTCATTTTTTTACTTTACCATTAAATAAAAGGTATTTATGTCATTTTCCAACTAAAGTGGCTCCATGAGGTCCCCATGTTGACCCATGGATTTTCTTGGTCGACCATGACACATACAATGAGGGTAGAACATGTGTCAAGCTCATCTCATATTATTAAAACTTTATTTTTACCTTAAACTACACTAATTACCTCTAATCGCGATTAAGAACTTAAAAGTTACTATTCACCAAAAAAATTATTTTAATCTCATTGAACCACATTTTAATTCTTAATGACAACCATGTATTTCAGATTTTTGAAAATCAAACCACTTAAGTGGTAATATTTCATTTAAACGAAAAATCCGTTTTTTAACTACCACTTAGTGGTTTCACTATTCATCAAAAATTGAAATTTTTCAGAATAATGCCAAAATATCACCCTAAGATATAATTGATATTCCGAATTCAAAAATGATGTCTATTTTAAAAAATTCAAAAAATATAAGTTTAGTTAATTAATTTTAAAATTAATTTCCGCTGTTACAACAAATAGCGTGTTTTTAAGAAACAATTTATATCAAAAGATTGACAATTGTTCATGCCCAATTTCAATGTGAAATTAATTCTAATGAACACCATTAGATAAAATGGTAAAAATATATTCTAATTATACTTTAAAAACCCTAAATAGTATAACTTATTACTATAAATTATTTTGATTAAAAAAGTTGTTTTAAGTATTTTTCACTATTCATAAAAATTGGATGTTCTTAGAAAATTACAAAAAATTTAACTTTGGATAATTTCGATATTACGAATACAAAAACGAAGTCCATTTGAAATATAAAATTTCTATAATTTTAAAAAGTGGGTATTACTATTCATAACGGCTACTTTGATTAGTCGTGGTGGGTTAGAACTCGAAGTTGCGTACATTGCAAGCTGTTGCATTATTGAATGAGAAGTGTATCAAAGATGATCGGGGTGTTACAGCAGTTGTGTCTAAGACAAGGTTATGCCCATAGTATGGTTGTGAGTTATAGTATATTTTTTACTTTTTGTGTTTCTATACGCTAATCCACCCTATCAGTAAGGGAAACTGACACCCTGGGGATTCTAAGCCCTGGGGGGTGTTTTCCCCAATATTCTGATGGGAGGCTGAAAGGCTGACTACCCCCTTTGGCCCTTCTCTCTTCTCTTGTTAGTTACTTGTGCTATTTGGGACAATGGTTAGTTTTCCCCATATATATGCGTAGAGTGATGTAATGGATTGTGGTTATTCACACACATATATTTTGGATTTAGTATCATATGGACTACTATCGGTGTAACCTGTATAGGTTGTGATGGCTTGAGGATCCTTACTCGGTGTATGGGCTATAATGGCATGAGGTATAATACCCGACGTATGATACATGTTATGCGAGCTGTGATGGCACCTGGAAACTACCTAGTTACTTTTGGTTGGGTGGATGGTTTGGTGCTTCACCCAAGTGTCTACGGGCAAGCCTTTGTGATGCATGAGGAGCATCATGGTGCTTCACCCTGGTGTCTGTGGGAAAGCCTTTTTGGAGAGAGATGCTTAGGACATGTGATGTTGGGGAAAATCAGAAAACTAGTGGGGAATTAGTAACATGGTACCCTTGATATTCTTTATTATATACTATATTATTGTATGCGTTGCTTGGTGAGAGTAGCCATGGTGAGGTTGGGAACTTAGTATACCCACTTAGGTAACGAGTTAGTTTCAATTTTTGCTCACTGTGCTTTAGCATACTCTCTTTAATTTTGAATGAGAGACTTTGGGGAGGATCTTACTGAGTGTACGGTTACACTCACTCTACGTATATAAAAATTGTTTTTCAGGACATTTGGACCAAGTTGGAGATCAAGCTGGTTTATACTAGATTGGGGTTGTAGGAGCTATCCGGGCTTCTGGTTCCTTCTGTTTTATTCTTCTTTTCAGTACTTTCAGTTTTCCCCTTTCAGTTTTAGTACTTTTTCATGACATTTTATTTGTGCCCTTGGGTTTATTTTATTTTCCAGTTATGAGTTGGAGTTGGTTGGTGTCTGCCTTATCTCTCTTCCCCATGTGTTCTCTTAGAGGGTAATGCCCCCGTTTGAGTGTTTACTATACCCTTTGTGCTAGTCAACAACCCTGGGCCGACTGGAAGCGAGGTTCGGGGGTCATTATCTCCCTTCTCACATTGCCGGCCTAGGAGGGGTACACTTTGCGGGGTGGGGGTCGTGACAATTTTAATTTCTCATAAAAATATACAAAATTCACTCAATGATAATTTATTAATTATTATTTAAAAATTTAAATTTTTTATCACATAAATTTAGTAAAAGTTCCAAAAATTAGTCTTAAAATAAGTTCCCAAAAGGTGAGTAATTGTATGGTAGAAAAAATATTGTTTCTATGCATAAAATTGTATCTTTTTATTATCTTTGTTATGAAAAACATATAAGATAAACATTAATAATTTTATTGTATATATAATATATAAATTTAATTAATCATTTATGTATATATATTTTTAAATTTATCGAGGTAAATCTTGTTTGTATGTATATAAATAGATTTTTATAAAATTATTTCCTTTATTTCCTAATTTTTTTTATTCTCACTTATGATTTAGTGGTCACTCTATAACTAAATTATCATACATTTAAAAACAATTTTTTTTTCTAATTTAATGTATCTCATTAATACTAAACATACCATCATCTCTATGATAACTATCATATTAAATAATAACATATTAATAGTATGTCATATTTCATTTAAACTCAGTGTTATGTGTAACAAAAAATATTGGAAAGATTAAATATATTCAAAAAATATAATTCACAAAATATCAAGGCATTGAAATAAATTTTCCTCAAACCAAACATTTTCTTTAGTTCCTATATTCCTAAACACATATAATTTTTGTGATTAAGGTTTAGAATAAAATTTAATTCTCATGCTTTTGGGTTGGTTCATAGATTGATAATGGGATGTGATGAGTGTAGAAGGGTCATTTGTGGTAGTGTTGGAGCTATTTGGGTTCCATATCCAATTTTTATCTCGAGATATTATTTCATCTTTTTCGGGAGGTATGCTTTATAATTTATATTTTTCTATGTATTAAATATAGTATTTTCCCATGTATATATGTTTATGTATTCTTCCATGCTTGTTCCGTTTATTATTTATTTATACATCTTATTTGTCTAATATTTTTATTGGGAGTCTCTTCACTTATAAAGTGTGTTGTTTGATTCACATGAACTATTTAATATCTTGTGTGGGTCTAGAAAACCCTTATGTCCAGTATTGGGTTTGGGAATGTATTGATATATAATGAAGCCTTATGATAGTTAATTATAGAGACTTTATACATCAAATTTTTTAATGTATTTGGGGATTATCTCCATAAATAACTCTAATTGATAAATTATATCCAATTTCAAAATTGTCTATATAATAAAAGGGAACATTAATTATTAAATTATCCTCTAAATGTAAACTCATATCTTAGAATAGAGTAGAATTTGTGGAAATTCTAAACAGCCAAAATTTAAATTTATGGTACAACAATGATGTTTATTTGAAACACACATAAATAATATATCGCTAAAAAAATGAATTCTTCTATATTTTATTAGAAAAACAAATAAAACATATTCTAAATATATTATCATGAGGAGTTATAATCATAATTACTTTATCATATTACTTAGAAATAAGTTATTTAAGAGATAATTTAATGATATATACACCGTGGAAATAAATAATATTATGTTTTTCCATTAAAAACATTTAAAAATATTTCTAACATAAATAAATTTAGATAAATACATTAATATACATTTATTTTCTATAATTAGTTATATTTAAAAAATCATATTTTAATAGATAATGAATTTTATTTTAGAAAAATCATGTTATGATATTAAATTAACACTCAGTATAATATTTTTAATAAATAATGATAAAAATTCAAATTAAAATAAATAAATAAATTATAATAGTATTTTCATACTATAATTTAATAAATTAATCGTTCTAACTACTACTAAAACCATTATTAAATATAAAATGAATAAAAATCATCAAAAAAATTTCATGATAAATTATTGATCACTTCAAAGGGTTCTATATGATGGAAAACAAATTTATCATATAAATTTATAAAAAATACTTTATTTGGTTTCATAAAAATATAATAATAGGACACATCATGTATTAAATTAATTTTACATTTTGTTATTCAATGTGTATTTGTTTGAATAAAATAAAATCAAATTTACATATAAGAAAATGGTTTTAATTAATTTCATAAATTTTTAATGTCATTAAAATATTTTTAAAATATACAATTAACAACTATTCTATATTTAAATGTAACATTATTTTTCTCATATTCTCTTAATTTCATCTAAATCTCATTTAATAGTAAATTATTTTTTAATAAAAATTTCAATGTTATTTTCAATAAGAGAGTTTCTCTTTAAAATAATATCATATAATTATATATTAGATATTTGTTTTAACTAAATTCATATATGTTTTTCATCCATTATAAATTAGTACCAAAGATATGTAAAATGGAAAATTTTACTATATTTTTAAAGAAAATCCTACAAAAAGGCGTATTTAATCAATAAGTTATATCTATTATTATTTCAAAAGTAAAAATACTATATAAATATTTGGAATGTGATTAAAATTTATATTATTTTTCAAATTTATTTTTTATTATAATTATGATTTCAATACTGGAATTCAATAATATTTAAATGATATAGATAATTTTGTCCTGAGCCATAAAAAATAATGAAACCCAGAAAATGAGAGGCATTGTATTTTATTTCACTTCACCCTGTACTTCTTTGATTTGGATTTGTTTAGGTATATAATGTTAAATAACATTTTCATTAGATGTGCTAGATAAAGGGTAAAAAATCCATCAACATTGATATATGATCCTATATGATGTTATACTATTTCCACTTTTTTATTTAGTTCCTCTAGATTTTTAAACTTATATACCCTAATATGTTATAAAATTATAACATTTTTTCATTATCATTGATATAGTGTGAAAATAAATTCCTAATATTGTATGAAAATATTAAAAATAATTTATCTTGGTAGTCTCAATTTGTACTATTAATATTGAGATCCAAATATTCTATTCATTGGATTTTATAATTTAAAAATAGTATTCATTAAATCAATTATGGGATATATTTTTTATAATGATATGTGAAGTGAATATTAAATCCCCCGTTGGGGATGTATATGTTGATTACCTCGAGGTATACATTTTTTTTACAAATATTGGTTATCTATTGATTTTAGGGGAATATTTATAAAACTTCTTGGTTAGTTACACTACATAGAAACATACAATATAGTTTTTTAATGAATAGTATTGTGAATGTTTAAATGAACAGGCAAGGTAAATATTAATAATAACTATTTAAATGATAATAAATAATGTTAATTGACATATGTATTTACCCCGACTAATTAATTCCCTTGTTCATCACTAAACACTTTTAATGAAATTTTGTACTTCCTTGGGGTGAATCTTGGTTCTATCTTCATAGATATAATGGATATCTTTTCAAGAAAAGCAGTTAATATTTGGATTTTAGGTCTGTTTTCTAAATCTACTTCCCCTTTATCACACTGCATTTGATATAATATTAGTCATATATCTTGTGTGATAAATATATGATGACGGGATATTGAGAATTTATTTAGATGGTACAATTTTATATTTTATAGTATGAATTTTTATTGAAATTATATTAACAAGAAAATTCCAGAGAGAGATCGTCGTTTTGACGGAATGAATCACAAATAATGAATTAAGGTTTTTGAATTTACCCTCATTTAATTTTATTTTTATTACATTTATTTATAATATTTTAGTTATAATGGATATATGTATTAACATAATAATCTAACTAAAATTATGGAATAAATTATTTGGTTGTGTGAAATTAATTTCTAAAAAAACTTATCACATTATTGAATAAATGAAATGAATACTTTATTCAAAATGATATAATAATTTTTTTAAGTGTTATATTTGATGTTATACACAAATAAAATTGATGAGATATAAAACCATTACGGGATTATAAAAAAAGTATATTCCTAGATTTATGGGAAATATGTTATTTTATAGAAAAATATTGAAGGTAGAAATTAAATGATAGTTATCGTAATATATTATTTCAAGAGGTATCAATCAATGTAGTATTATATTTATATAATTATTATATTTTAATTCCATTAAAGACAATTGGATATATTGATAACTATATATGGTAAAAAATAATATGCTGGAATTACCTAAAAATAATAATATGAATAATATAATAGTTTCATAATGTGTAAATAAAGTGGTAAAAATTTATAATATAACTAAATTAAAAATATGCTCATGATATGGAAACTGTATTGCGGAATGAGAAAATTTGAATGAAATTCTTTGTTGAGCATAATGAAACTTGTGGAAGAATATTTATTATAGTGTGTTTGGGATTTTTTTGTAAAATTATTTATATAAAAAATCAATTCATATATATTTGGAGTATATTGTCTTATATCTTTTTTATTTATGTGATAGAGTATTTATTAATCACTAATAACTCTTTGATAAAAACATATATTGGATCAACTATGCTTAAGTCTCCATGTTTTATTATATTTTAGTTGTATTTGAACAACCATGTTGTATAAGATATATAACCAAATAACAACTATGTGATATTGCATGTACACACCTGGGATGTAGAATATATATATGGATATTTTAAGATATTATTATAATATGAACTTTTAGTGGTACATTTATGGTGTAGAGGGATACATGACCCTTCATGATATTTTATTATATTATTTTTGAATTCAATTATATATTTTTCAAAAAATTTAAATTGTTGTGAGATGTGATGGGATATATTATTTCATTTGATTTTGTTAAAATAATATTTTATTTGTATTTTACTCAATAGTTTTTCATTACTCATTTCAACAATAACATATGATAATTATTGAGTGCAAACTGATTTAGTATAATGCATGCTCACTCATATTTATAACTATTATTTCTTATATATATGTGATAGTGTTAGATTTTATATAGATATTTACAAGTCTAGAGTTATTTGTTGTTTTTTCTATAATAAAAAACCACAAATATATTATTTTATGTCAGGTACTCTTGTATTATTATCTTGGTATTATATCGTATGTTAGGTCATATTATTGATGTTGTTTTTTTGTAATATCAAATATTATTTGGTCAGTGAAGTATTATTTTATAATTTTTATTACCATGATTCTACTCACCACCCTATAGTTTAATATATGAATTACATTAAGGTCAATTTTTTATTTATATTGACATTTATTAATACATAGGAATTTTTTATCGTGAAATGATTTTAGAGGGAGGATTATAGTGTTGTTTTTGAGAAAAGACTAATGATGATTTCTTTGTTATTAGAAGAAAGAATTATTATTAAGTCAATGTAGATGAAGTAGGAAAGGGAAACATTTCATGAATCTAGTGTCCCTTAATGATTAAAATCATAGAATGTAATCATTATCAGTTCCCTAAAAGGGGAAATTATGATGTCTATTGAAGATAATATTTTGTACTATATTCATGTATAAGGCTGTACAAGTGAAATAATGTTATGAAAGTTTATTATGTGTTGATTTTTATATGGGGTGTCTTTAGAAATTAATTAAAAATGATTCCATATCATAATTATAAGGGTTTAATATTAGAATTAATAATCATATATATATATATATTTCCAAAAGACCTTATTTAGTTATTTTATAAGAATACATGTATTCTCTAAAATGGGAATGAATGATGTAGTAGTATAGATCAATCCTGATAAGGTTTATGGTCTATATTTGGGTTGCTTTCTATGAAGCATTTACATTCCCAGGATGGAATATATGTCATCCTAATGTACAATTTCCATTATTAGACTATAAATTATTTACTTATTGGATTCAACTATTCCCAAGAACATATAATTATTTCTTTAGATTAGTTATTTTGACTCAATGAAGATTTACATCAAAGAATATCAGTTTTTCATATTAATATGAATCTTCAACCATAGTTAAGGGAATTATATTAATAGGTTGAACAATAGGTAAGGGTGTATTAACCAACTTGGTAGTTTATATTTTGTTGAATATAACTATATATTTTCATTTTAGTGAAGGATATTTCATATTATATGCAAGTGATTATACATGTTTATTAATTTTAGTTTTTTATAAAATAAAATTATGTCCTCCGATTTTAGATGGTGAGAGGGATCAATATAAGGATAATATACGTGGGGATAAAATTATACCATGGAAAACTATTTTAACATGTTCATAATGAATATTAGGGTGGAATATTTTCTCAAAATTCATGAAAAAGTTATTATTTATCTCCTTAAATTGGTTTTTGAATTATCTTCTTCTGGGGAGATTGAATTTTTCATTGTATTATATCAATGTGTTTAACTATGTCAATGTCCCCTCATTTGAGGATATAATATATAATTATGGTATATAATTTTATGTTTATCTTATTTTATAGAAGGGATTTATTGACCAAATTATACTTCCAAGGGGATCTGTCATCTTTTTTTCATGAAATACAATGGTAGAATATTGTTGTATATAGAATATTAATATCTAAATTAGGTGATTGTTAAACATTAATATCCATTACAATGGTTTTTTCATATATTCTAGTATATTTATAATGATACTGGGGAACCAAATGAATAATTGTGGCCATGGTTCCGAAATATTATAGTGATAAAAGAAATTATTCCAAATATAAAATGTGTTTTATTATAGTATTTATTCATTCCCGATAATTCTATTTGGATTAAAAAAATAGTTGGTAGTGTTTATAGGGTTGATGAACCTGGGGTATCAACAGTATAATAAAGAATTATTCATATTATTTATTGATGATATATTTGATTAGTTAAATATTTATACGAATAAGATGAGGTATATTTGAAAAGTTTTGTGTCATCCTCATAAATATATGTTATATTTAAAAATTTTAATGAGAAATTATTGTACAGAAGATGTTTCTTTAAGTATAATTTTTTTCTCGATTAGATACATTTTCATAACCATAAATGGTAGAGGTATTTCTTTATTAGGTTATATATGACAATTTGTTATAGGTTCATATAATTCTAGGTTATTCTTATTATTATATTGGGTTTTTGTTTGATTATTCTTCAATTTATACCCCTTTAAAAGCCTTGAAAAGGTAATATATTCATTTTAAATAGGAAAGTATTTGAATACCTCTTTTGAATTTCTAACATCAAATTTTCTTAATAATTATTTCTTATTTTATTGAAATGAGTTTTTTTAGATTCTTGTGATGTTAATTTTAATAGAATGGGTTACATGTTAATGAAAGGAAGATTTTTTATATTTTATTAATATACATTTTTATGATATTGTTGGCCTTACTATGCTACTCATGACCATGAGCTTGTAGACGTAATATTTTATTTTAAATTATAGACAAATTACTTTATTGGAATTTTTTGGTTTTTACAAAACATAACTTTTTTAATATATTCTATTATAATGAATCTTGATCATATGCAAATATATATAAAATAATTCCTAGAGTATTATTAATTTCAAATTATATATACATTAAATAATGTTAATATTATAAATGAAACATTGAGGAAGATAGTATATATTGATACATATTAGGATTTCAGTTGTTAATGGATGATGATGAAGTATATAGAGACATTGCATTTAGACAAGGATAAAATTTGTGGTAAATGTTTCATATATCCAATGATGATGGTTCCTGTTAACTTTAACATGTGTATGGGTATTATTTACCAAAACCTAGAGTGGAGTTTTAGAGAGACTAGGTATTCCATTGAGTTGATCATGATGGTCTGATTATGGGTAGGGAAAATTCAGTTCTATTCCATTGAAATTTACAAAGAAACTTAATTTTTCCTTTATAAGATGTTGAAATATTTCTATATATATTTACAAATTTAGGCATTGAGATTAAATCCGTTTCTGAGGCCTGGGGTTTACAAAAGTATTAAATATATTTTATAATATGTGTGGTCAAATTATATAGACAATTGGATAACTATTAAATAGATTCTCTAATCCCGAATATGATACCACTATTGAGTATGGAATGTTGTGTTTACCCTATTTGCGACTTAAAATTAGTTGTTTTGGGGCGTTCAGATATCTCACCCATTGGAGATACTTATAATGGATTAATTAATTATTAAATTAATTTATTCATTCTTTTAACCTAAAAGTATTTCTTACTATTACATCATTATTAATAATTTCCTATGGTTATATCAATTATCATAGGATCTTTTGAGAGCTTCTCAATCCTCTTTCCGTTCAAAAATCATCCCAGGTGATGAAAATACTCTAGATCCGGGGAGTTCAAAGAAAAAAAATCAAAAAACTTTCTTTAATCATTGTTTAGTGTATTATTTGATGAGAAATGATCCTATATCCATAAAATACTCATCAATTTTGGGTTTACACACTCTGTGTTTAAATTGATTCAGCAGAATCATAAAATTTGAGAATTTTTAAAATTGTTGGACCTTCTCATGAACCATTTTACTAATATTAATTAGTTATTCTTGTTTTTCAAACCCTTGTTTTTCCTAATCAAGATGATTTTATAAGAAACCCTTTAAATTATCCTTAAAATTTTGTTCTTTTTACTTTTCCCCCACAATTCCAACAAATTATTCACTGGTTTGACCCCAAGGTCCTTGGTCATCATTGTACAACATTACCAATCCTGATCAGATCACTAGAATCACAAAAAAAATTGAGCAGGGTACAAATTAATGAATAAATCATAGAAATGGGATTTTGTTGGTTTTAGAAGACTGTTTTGGAAATTAGAGACCGATTAATCGATGATGGAAGTTACATTAGATTGAATTATGTGTAACAGTCCACTAATGATCGACATAATATGATTTCCTTCCCCAAGATAGAGTGAAATAATCAATAATTATAGATACACTATGTATATGTATAATTGTGGCTGACATAGTAGGAAATGATCATATTCTGTTTGTGGGAAGAAGAACTAATAAACCATGAAAATCCCAAGTACATTCCAGGTATCGCGATGGAAACACTTCATGTAACCTCGTAGCTGTGGTGACTAGGGTCTGGAATATTATAAATATTTCATGACATGTAGATCTCCGAATTGTTATGAACATTGTCCCCGAAAGGATGGGACGTGTGGTTGATCTCAATGGTACAACCTGTATGGGAGTATGCATCCACACACACAATTCATTATAATAGTACCTGGATATGACTAGAAGGACATGGCTTGGTCTCGAGTAGTTTAGATAGATTTTTTAGTCCAATTACACAATGTGTATTTCTATATGGATTAGGATCCATGTGATGGATATGGAAACAAATCGGTGGTGGAGAGGGACTATATGATGTGTGGGTACCCTCACATGTTGTGTACTACATGGTTCCTTTGAGAAAACATAAAAATCCAACACTTTCTTCATTCAGACTCAGATGTGGCCCATAAATAGCCCATCCTGGGTGCTTTTCCATGTAGAATTTTATGGTTCCCTTGGTTTTGTTTTTGGGATATAATGAGAAATATTATTTGCATGACTCTTGGTTAAGAGATGGTGGACAATTGTAGTGATCATGAATGATCACTAGATACACTTAGAGTGGAACCCTACTATCTACAAAAGGAATGGGTCCTCTATAGAGATTTATCGTGGAACCCTCCAGCTAGCCTAGGCATGGGTCCTCTACTGACACATGAGTGGAACCCTCTAATCGATATCAGTATGGTACCTCAACTACTACACTCTTGGAACCCTCCTATCAATCTATTAATGGTTCTTCAATGAGAAGATTTGAATAGTCCTAGCAAAAATGGGGATTGATTCTCTATAGTCTCCTCGATTTCAACCCTCGAATTGGACTGGGCATGTGTCTTCTTATTTCATCTGAGTGTAACCCTACAGTATGTCTGGTCATGGGTTCCAGATAACAGGAGAGGAATCCAGCTGTTGTTTTGGGCATGAGTCCTCCATCGAATCTCAGAGTTGAACCCTCTTGTTGTACCAGGTAAAAGTTCCACTACCTAGATATTGTGACCGCTTGACAATTCCACATAATAAATTGGCATATCATGAGTTGGATGGATACATCAAAGAAGACTTATGATATATTGGGCTTTATTGATGGAATATTTCAACTATTGGAAACTCTTTTCCGATGATGATCTATGAGATGGAGATCCCCTTACCCTTTAGTTTGGTCTTCTTTTGAATGATTATATATATACATCTTTATACATTCCCTTTTATTTAGTTACTCTCCTTCCATGAGATTCAAATAGAAATGAGGTATGCCAAATAATTTCCATGTTTAGCTTTATGTGGTTGGATGAGTCTATGATACTAATATAGGTGTCGAATATTCTATGTGTAGTTTAACTACGCACCGTGTTCAGCCCCTTGTGATAGTATGATGATACTCTCTCCTGGGTTGGGTTGAACTATTCTCTTTCACTATTTTTTCCTTCCTATTAAATATCTACATTATTTTTATTTCTCATTAATATCTAATTCCTCCTTGTTTAATTTTTAGGACATCCTACTAGGTATGAATATAATCATGCCTTCATGGTTTTTTACCTCACATGTCTAGTCTTATGAAGATGATGTACATGTCAATAGTACAATCCGATGAGAATAGGGATACTTGGTACTTTGAACCATGTATGGTGGTCACATCTTAGTGATCCAGTGTTAGCTAATCATATTGTTTTACATTATAGTTTATTATGCTGGAACATATTTTTTGTTCCTCATGTATTTCAACTTACCTTTTTAGTTCACACTACTATTCTCATGTATTGTATATAGTTTTTACATGATTCGGTTGTCTCTTTTTATTTTTAATCTTTTACTTTTACTCCGTCTATAAGTTTTCATAGAGATGGTTTCATGTGTGATATATCTAATTAGGAAATGGAATTCAAATGTTAGTTATGTCTTTAGGGTTGGTCACCAGACCGTGGCCAATGGAGTTGGGCTTGAGGTTGTTGCTTCTTGATCCCTAACTTTGGTTGGGCTGTGAAAAATTGATATCATAGGTGGTTCAATCCATGGATCTCTGTTTGAAGTTGTCCCATTTTAAGTATTTGGTTGGGATTAGGGGAACATTATTAATGTTTCTCAAGTTAAAATGTCATGTAAAAGAATATATTGATGGTTTGAGAAGCTTCTATATCAATTCAATAGGTTCATGGGCACATTATTGTTGACTCAGCCGACCAAGATGATGGGTGTAGTGATAAACGGTAAATGCATCACATAATATTGATTCATTGAATAAACATCATGTGTTATCTCCCCATTGTTGTTTTGATTATATATATATATATATATATTCATTTGGTCATGGTATGTCTTAAATAAAATTTAAGTACTACACAGTTGAGACAGTCAACCAGGATACCAGTTCTGGATTTCGAAAAAAATCCAATGAGTGACACGGACTCAATTCAAGGTACATTCTATATATTTCTTCCTCCATTTGGGAAGGTACCAACAACCCATCCTCATGAGAAGAAAATAATACAATAGGAGTAATATGAGTATTAGTTCTTGATTAGAATTCTCCACGAGTTCTTGCACTAGAGGCTACTGGGGTTCTATAGTGATAAAGATCCTATGGCATTAGAAGATGGACTAGAGTTGAAGGTCCAAATCTTATTGCTCATTTGGACTGTAATGGATCAGGTGGTTTCATTGAGACCTAAAATTTTTCACCAAGTATTTGGGCACTTGTGAATCCCTATTACACAGATGCACAATTAGTTGACACTCTCGAGTCCCAAATTCTTGTAGTGGATCCGTGAAGAGTATTACCCATACTATTTTCACTAAGTATTGATTCATGAGATTTTGGAGCTACAAACGTGAGGGATGATGGTGGATGAGTGTGCTATGATGTTCAAAGACCTTATCCATTTCTCTATTGAAAATATCCATGATGGATACTTCATTGAATGATAGTTTGAGTTGGGCCTCTATATAGAAATCCATGCTATTGTAGTTTCTTTATGTATTATTTCCTATATTTTTGTGTTATACCAGGAACTAGTGATAGATAAATTTATATTAGAGGGATGTTATATCTTTTGTTTTGGTTGTCAGTTTCACATATTTGAGTCACCTAAAAGAGATTGAAGGTGCCAGTATGTGGGATCTAGACGTATGACACCATTTCAGAATTAGTCCCAGCCACATGGTCGAGCAGTACACTTACAGTGTAGAACACTAGATAATCCAAGATAAGGGTGGTGATATGATTGATATGAGTAAGGTCAAATAGTGCGTGATTGCATGAACATATGTGTCGAGGAGCATGAGAAGATAGTTTAAAGAACTCCATAATATATTATCATGGAATAGGAGCATGATGATATTTGGGTAGTGTAAAACTCTATGACATCCTCCCACAACCACCAAGTATCCCAATTCAGGCTTTGGCAGCATCTAGATAGGGCCACAAATAGTGTGATGCTTTGGAGGCTTATGACCCCATAGTGATCAAGATTATTAGACGTATGATATGCATTCATCCACATATTTATTCTATAATAATAAACATAGATTGAATTCATGATTTAATTTATATATTCTGAGTGAGACAGATGGAGTTCCCAATTGAGGATCTATCCCAAAATTATAGACTTAGGGTTACTATAGGGAACACTTATTCTATATATTTTTTATTCCGGTAGTGTGATCTATAGTTTGGTGGAGGGAGGTTTTTGGGTGACATTGTGTTCCTCATGGTGGAAACCTATTACATCATCATTGTTATGGAGTATTGGACCATGGTATGAGCCTAGATTGAATATCACCATAGATATTTCTGATGCCTATGTACTGATGGGATGAGATTCTCTATTTCTGGAGAGAGAGATCTGATGGAATAGAAAATAGGATATTTTGTAGGAGGTTGTATCTCATAACCTATTATTTAGAGAGTTTAAAACTTTGTTTAGTAGGCTCCTCATGCATTTATATTACATTATTTTTGGAATATTTCATAGACGTCATCCTTGAGGATGTTTTGGGACTACCTATGAGGTGGGAGATCTATTTTTTCATTGAATTACATCCCATAAAAGCAATAATATCCTTTACAATATATTATATCACCCTAAAAATCTCTGGGATCTTCCATTGTAGTGTTTTGTCATTTTAGGAATGGTTTCAATAGGACATTTGTTTCCCCTATGCATATTTAGTGTTTTTCATGAAAAAGTTAGATGGTACCTCGTGGATTTGTATGGATTATCATTGCATGGACCAAGACAAAATAAAGAAGAAGTATCCCATACCAATTATTAAAGACCCATTTTATTAGTTGAGTGGTGAAATATAGATCTCGAAGATCAATCTCATCTCCAAACATAACTAATTGGGGGTACATGAGGATAATAATCCAAATATAAAATTATGATGTCACTATTGACACTAAGATTTCCTGGGGATGGGATTTGGTGTCATTAATTACCCTATCATGATTATGGATTTTAAATAACAACACTTCCTTTTGTACTTGGGTAATTGTTTTTGTCTTCATTGATGACATACTCATATACTCTGCATCAACGGAGGAGCATGCATAACACATGATGATGGTTACAGATTGTATTTGAGATTACTGGATTTACTGAAAACTCTTGAAGTGTTATTTATGTATTTATGAAGAAAAATGTTTTTATAAATAAATATCTAAGCTTGTTTTTTTACATAGACTAATTGTATATCAATTTAGTACGTGGTTGATAACCACCCAAGAACATGTCAATGTGGTGGAACATTCTTTAATTGGAGGGGTAGTATAGGTAGCTTTTGGAAAATATTTCAATAATTATATCCCCTTTGACTACCCTAACATTGAAGGGGGAACTATTTACATTGACTGTGTAGTTATAGATATCCTTTGAAAACATTTGGTTGATGTTGGCAAGTGCTTCAGTGTTGAGACTACCAGAGGAGGGTGTGGAGTACATTGTGTATTGTTATTCCTCCTGAGATGAGCTTGTTAATGTGTTGATTTAGTGTAATGAATTTATCACATAAATCTCAAGGGTGTTGTGAAACCATGAGAATAAGTATGTGACTCAAGACCTAGAGATGGTAGTGGTAGCCTTTTCCATGAGGATGTAGAATAACTACCTTCTAAGAGAGAACATTATGGATTACTCAGACCATTAAAGTCTCAGTTAAATCATCACAAAGATAATATGAAGCCTCAGAGAGTGAAACTAGTTGGAGTTCATGTAGGAGTATGTATTTGAGATATTATATACTATAGTTTAGAGAAATATAGATGTTGATGAATTTATGAGGAAGTCCCATACTCAATTGGTTGAGGTTACTTCTAAGTAGTTGGCTTCCCTACAGCAAACCTCAGTGGAGACGGAGGGAACATCATTTCAACATTCGATAGTGTTGACTACTCCGCTTATCAAATATGTGAGAGATTCCCAGCTAGGAGACATCCAATGTGAGGTCTTACATTTCCATATATCCACAGGGTACAGAACATATTGATATTTTTATGGAGGTAATCACATCATCTTTTTTGTGGATGGATGGTGGTTCATATCTCGATATGGGATGAGGAAATGTGAGAGTTCAACACTGCACCATTTTTTTGTAAATATAGAGGCGGAGAACATATCAATAGACCATAAGTAGTAGTTTTCAGAGTTTATCATGAGATTCTTTCATAGATGATTTTATCTATCGGTGCATCACCTCTAAGTAGTTGAAGGCCAAGAACCATGATTTGGAAGCTTTGTAGCAACCACATGAGATCCTAGAATGAAAGGGGGAAAGAATAATCATGTAGTTTTTCATATGGATTCAAGGAAATGTGAGGGTCTATGGTGTTTTCTGTGTGATAGTTGACCAAATCATGATTTCATCAGGTTTCCTTTATTTTAGGCATGATCATTCAGGGGAAAGTTTGGGGTAGTTTTACGTATGGTATATCGTTTTCCTTCATGGGGATCTCTAAAAAAATTTCCTTAATTGTGGGGCATGCCTTAAATCATGATTATGGGGGGTCATATAGGAGGAATTTAGGTCCCAAATGAGGATTGGTATTTCCTTTCACCCCCAACCCAATGGGAAGACTGTTCACAGTATCTAGGTGTCGGTGGAAAATGATTGGAATGGATCCTTTTGAGGCCCTGTATAGGAGCCCCTATTGGTCACCCTTATACTGGATAGAGATCAGTGATACATCTCTTTTGGGTCCATAGATGTTACAGGTAACAACATAGAAGGTCCATGTGAATCATGTTTTGATGAGAATAGCCAAATTAGACATAAATCATACACATATCACAATAATATTCCCTTGAAGTTCATGATGGGAGAGAACAATGTGATTTTATTCTCCAAATGATGTGGATGGTGATGTTCGGGATGTGGAGTAAAGATACCCCTAAGTTTCATCAAGTTATTCATGATCATTTAGAGGGTTTGTGATGTTTCTTATCACCCCTCCCTACCCCCAAAGGTAGAGTGGGTTCATGACATCTTCCTTGTGTCACATATGTGGAGACACATCAATGACGCTATGAACATCATCGAATGGGGTGAGATAGACAATGATGATGGAGTGACCTTTGCAGAGCACTTGATGGTGATCAAGGATCGATATGAGAGGACCTGCATGGACGGATCATCTCCACCATTTGTGTGCATTTGAAGCTTGAGAAATTGAAGGATATCTCCTCTAAGTGGGAGATCCATATGGGGGATAAGTATCTCACGTTATTTTAGTTTTTATTTTCATGGATGAAAATATTGAAGGATGGAATAAAATAGAGCTGTGTTTTCCCATGTAAGACTTTTAAATATTTCTATTCATATTTACAATGCTTGGAAATGAAAGGGTGTGAAATTCTATGATCTGGTGTTCGGGTAATTAGTTTTATAAAATGATTAAGTTATTTTTATAATATGCACATTCATTTTATATTTAAAGCATTAAAACACTAAAATGGAATATTGGATCATGAATCCAAGTCCATGGATGAGTTTAGAACATGGTGTTTACACTAGATGTGATCTAAAATAGGTTTGCATGGGGCATTAGAATATATCACACAATGGTACTACATTCAGTAAATTAATTAATTCAGTCATTCATTAATTTAATTTTATGACTCTTCCCTAAAAATACAACATTATTGTGAATTTCCTAGGATTGTCTTCATAATCATGGGATCTTCGAAGAGCCTCTCCTTACTCTGGTTGAGCAATCACATCGGATGATGTTAAAACTCCACATCATCAAATATCAGAGCATAGTGAACATAATTAATTCCTTATATCATTTTCAAACACGTTATTTGATGTGGAATGACCCAATATCTAAGTAAAACACAAAAATATGTGGTTTATTTTAAATTGGTGTAAATTTATTTAAAAAATTCATCATGTTAATGATCAGTTCCAATTACCTGAAAAGTTAATTAGTTTATATACCAATTTTATTTGGTTGTTCCTTTTTTTTCTGACCTCAGTTATTCCCATTATTGATCACATCATAAGGATTCTTTGTAAAAAAATCTTTAAATCATTTCTCGTAATACTTTTCCTGATTAAGTTATTTATTTTGTTCAAAGGTTGTACCCCACAGTCTTGGTTCAACATTACAAGGGGTACCAAGACTTATCGAACCCATATAATCATTAATGATTCACAAATAAGGGATTGGTGAATGAATTAGGCACAAATATGGGATTGTTGTATTTTTTTGATGATATCTTTGACAATTTTATATTAAAAAATTGATGGAGGAAGGTGAAAGAATGTGTGTATCATTAAGCAGACCATCAACGATCGATGGAATCATATTTACTACCACCGTATGTTAGAAAAGAATAAATGATTCTACATCCACGATTTACTAGTGTAAATGATGTTAAAATAAAAGTAAAAGGTTATAATATGTATGCCTAAAGATAATCTGTGAAAATGTGAAAATACCGACAACACACCATGTACGACTATAAAAACACCATGTGAAGACCCTAGATATGGTGGCTATGAATTTAGACTGTTATTTTGATTGAACAGTGTGTATCCCTCATACACATTGTGTTCCTAATCCAAGGATGGATGATCATTGTAGTAGATCACAAGGGTGGTACCTATGTGGGATTACATGTAAAAGAACATAGCCATGTTCTGAAGTACACATACATGAGGTCAAGTACATAGAAATGTACAAAAAGACATGGAACAGTCATGGATAGTTGGGAAACACATTTTAGTCCACCGCATGGATTATTCTTCTACATGTACAAGGATTCGTGTGTTTCCCATTGACTTGGCCAATTGGTGGAGTGGGGAAACAAGATGTGTGGGTCCCATCACACATCATGTAACCCTCGGGACTTGTTAGGAACCATAAACATTCAAAATATACATCATTTGGACTTGTATTATATCCAATGTGAGGTCTACCTATGGTTTTTTCATTTAGAAAATGTTGGTTCCTATAATTGTGGCTTTTGTGATACAATGTGAAATGTTCCGAGAAAGATTCTTGCTTAGGGTATGATTGGCCATAGAATTGAACATTAAAAATCACCAAATACTCCAATAGAATAACCCTTCTATCACACATGGAATGGGTCCTCTACAAACTTTTAGAGTGGATCACTCTGGCTGGGCTGGGAATGGGTTCTCTACCAACACCCTAGTGGAACTCTCTAGTCGAGTTGGGGATGAGTCCTCCAAGGCTTACTGAGTAAAACTATTTAGTTAATATGGTCATGGTTCCTCAATTACTTGAGTTAACCCTCTTATTAGCACTTTCTAGGTGTCCTCTATAAACTCTTTGAGTGGAATACTCTTCATGGGATGGTAATGGACACTCTATGATTATTTTAGTGGAACCATCAAACATGGCTAGGCTAGGGTCTTGGATGACCATAGTGGAACCCTACTTCTTGGCAAGGAATGTTTCCTACATTGACTATTAAAGTGAAACCCTCATTTTCTATAATGGAATGGGTCTTCTACCTACACATTGTGGCTCTATATGTCTGGGTCATAATGACAAAGCATGGATTAGATTCGATTGAAATAAATGAGTAGATGGGTGAGATTTTGGGCATCATTGATGGACATATGAAAATGTTTAGAGATATTTTAATGGGATGTTCTATGTGATGAAGATATCCTTTCCCATTTTATGGGATTATTTTGATGAATCACACACACACAACCATATATATATATACATATATTTAAAATTTTGTATTAATGCTCTTGGATTTGGTTACTCTCTATCCATGGGATGACAATATTATTGGGGTATTTCATGTGTTTTTTTGTTTAGCTTCTCATGGTTGGATGATTTTACTCTCTCACATTAGGTGGTAATGAATCAATGTATTTTTAATTTAAACACTATGGTGAGCCCCTTATGATTGGACAAAGATCCCCTATTCTATTTTTAGTTTATCTATTATATTTCACTCATTTCTATATCCTATTTACTCTTTGTAGTATTTTTTTACAATTTTATATCATAATCCCCCACCACCTACATATTTTGGGGAATCCTACTATATTTGTTTATACTCACCCCTACATAGGATATTTCTGGATGTGTTGTGTCATATACATATGACAGACTAGTTGGCAGTGAATTCATAGGAGATTAGGGATACCTGTTACTTTGGACAACGTATGGCTATTGAATCTTGTATATTAGTTGTTGGTATCTCTTAGTATTATACATTAATTTTTCCATGTTGGGTCATATTTCATATTGGGAATTTATTTTCTAGTTTACACTACCATGCTATTATGCTATCTTGTGGTTTCATATGCTTGTTTTTTCCATTAGTATTTTTCATCCATTACATTTATTCTCCTTGTAATTTGTCATTGAGATAGTTGTGTTCCTCTATATTGGTCCATAGGGAAATGCCTCCACAAGTTTCATATGGCTTTAGAAATACTCACCAAACCCTTACCTAGAGAGGAAATATTGGGGTAGTTTTGTCTCAATCCCAGGCTTTTGTCAAGTCCTAGAAAGATATATGTTCCACAGAGAAATAAGGAATATATAATACATATTTTCGAAATATCAAAATTAATGATATATATTGGTATTAAAAATACATAATATTATTTTAAGAATAAATTTTGTTTTCCTAGATAATGAAATCAGTTTCTACGATATGTAAAGGTTTCTATAATCCAACAGTTGATAATTGAAATTAATATAAATTATAATAATAATACTTGAATATTATTTATTTTATGTATAAGGAAAAGATATGTATTTCAGGATTAGGTTATCATATTAATCTATAAAAAACGATTTCATATTCATAATTTTTGATATATTGGTAAAGTCATGTAATTTATTTCTAATTATAGAATTAGTATTTTGTCATATTTTTTCATGATATTATAAGAGATATAATGTAAATATTTTAAAATTATATAACCCACTATAACACCCTTTATGTTATAATTAATATGATTAGGTCCCCTTAAACATCTCTCAAATTGTTTAAGGGTGATTGAATTTCACCATGTAGCTGTATAATAAAATATATGATTTAGTAATAAAATATTCCTACACATAACTCTATGTATCCACATAAGATATAAAAATAATTATTGACCAAATAAAAAATGAATAGTGATATATAAATTATAATTTATACCATAATTATCTAAATATTATGACAAAGAGAAACAACATAGTGAAATATATAGAAAAATAAAGGCATGATATTTCAAATGAAAATCACTTACAAAAAATGAGAAGGAATACAAACTCTTTGATTAATAAAATTATAATACAATATCTCCTTGCACCTATCAACTCAATGAAACCCTAATATTTGACTACAGTAGCACCATTTAAAAAAAATTCATCATTCCAATCATCATATACAAATTAATTTACTTGTTAAGGTGAAATTCCAATGAAGGGGTTAGTGTATTCATACATAGAAGGATTACCTAAAAACCCCGAATGATATATAAAAGTATTTTTCCTCTCAAAACCAGAAATAAATAATGTACCCAAACATTGTTAAAGGATATATTACCTGAGGTGTATAAGTGTATATCTCTTTATGACCCCCTATATAAATATTCACAACCTATGTGTAACCTATGAAACCAAGAACTGATTTATTCCAAGAAAACATCACATCTCAATGTATGTTGTGGGGAACCTATACCTCGTAAAGGTATATGAGTGTTGTTCAAGGGAGGAAAAATGCTATTTAGGGACATATACCCCTTGGATAAAATAACAACAAATGAGGGAGTACCTGACTCAATATAAAGTGTATCCATTCCCCATTAGTGGGGTTGAGCTTATATAAATAATTCATACAAGGGACCCCAACCATATTTATCCAAAGGGAGTCCAAGACCAATGCCAAAATGTTAAGTACATAATTCCTATATATGTGGGGAAGTACAGATATTTGTTAAAAAATAGGGGACTCGTAGTCTATTCATAGAACATAAAACATGATTACTTACCCCATTACATTCTCCAATAAGCGTTCTCTAACCCTTTCCTAAATCCTAGAAATATGGAAAATACATCATTCTAATTTATCTTAAAAAGATATATATATTTATATATTGCTGAATTGATCGAACAATCATGGTCATATAGGTGAAATTCATAGTATAGAAAATCCAACAACCCAAAATATAACATACAATAAAATTCATGCAAACTTCTATTAAGGGATTGTATTAGGGTGTATTCATCTTTTCCATTAACATAATTATGTTGAAATTCATAATCTCTTTTTATAACATTTCTTGTTTTGGAATAAAAAAAATAAAAAAATATCAAAAACCATGCCATTTTTATCTTCATTATAAATCATCAAATTATTTCAAAACATATTAAAATATAAAATTACATTCATCAGGCACTACAGTCATGGTGAAGTTGGTCCTTATTTGTATGATAATTTCTTATGTCTGTATACATCAATGATATAGTGTTTTCCAAAATCAACATTATGTGTTTATTCATTATTATATGTGTTAAAAATAAATAAAATTTCCTAAGGATATATGTTGTGCTGTGACATTATTTTTCAAAGAAAAACATGACTGAAAAACATATTTGAACATATATCTTCATTAGAGACTGATGTTGCATCACCATACCAACCCTCCACTATCGTTCCTCTTCACTACTATTATTGTCTATTTAGTTGGTGTATTATATTAGTTTAAACAACAATTATAAATGGTTAGATTTTAAAGGAATCCTTGGAACTGTGTTTTATAACACCATCCTACAATACAATATAAGGGCTAATTTTATATTGAAAATTTGTTTTCATGGAAATACATAGAACATCATAAGTAAATAATAATATTGAACCGAATTATGTGGGATTTAAAATGATACTAAAGGGATCAAAAAAATAACATGAAATAATGGATCAGATGACATGAAAAGATACCAAACATATAATCAACATTAAGGTTTCATGAAATCTATCCTTTACAAAGAGACTAGAGATAACCACTTGACTACTGATGGTAAATTTCATCCTTACGAAACCATGGATCCAAAATGACACCTCCAATGGGTAGGAAGATGGAAAAATAAAAACCCCTTCGAAATATTGAGAGAGTGATTAGAAAATATTTATAAGACAAATTTAGGACATCATGATCATGGATTAACATTAATTTTGTGTCATAAGTCTCTAAATATAAAAGAAATAATATTATACAAAGGACTATTAGACAATAGTGTTATTTGATCGAAAAAGATCATAAAACAAAAATGTGTTCAATGGCCCATTTAACTATTACTTACAATCATCTAACCCTGGTAAAATTCATGTCACAAAACTAGAATATGATGAAACACAAGATCCAATGTAATAGTCATTATCCATAAAGCAATCATGGTGAGAATATCATGGATCCTTATTCAATCCGAGAAAAAGGAAATGAAAAAGTTCCTACCATCACAGTGTAGCACCACCATGATGTTTAATTTAATAGTTCATGAATTTCTATCCCAAAACTAACAAAAACAATGAATATGGATAATAATCATTGTAAAAATAATATCTCTCATAGTAGATAGACTCTTCATCTAAAAATTTTATAATGAAATTCCATTAAAAAATATAGTAATCTAAAAATTTATCATGTTCCCAAGATGATCATTGTATATCATAATTAATGATTTACATCACTGCTATAGAAGACAATAAAATGTGAATTTGGTACCCAAGTGTTTATTAATACCATATTCCACTTATATATTGATGGTGAAATAAATCATACAATATTAAAATTTAAGGGTTGTATTAAAATTATTGATTTTTAATTTTTGGGGATGATGGAAGAAGAAATTACCATTGGTTTGACTTTTCTAAAACCACAACATTCAAATTTCATTTGGAATGTAATGAATTATGGAATTTTTTAGTTGGCCATGTCAATCACTCCTTCTTGGTTTGATGATTGTGAATAATGGATCATTTGAATTTATTTTTTATTGTATGTGATAATTATACTGAAATTGATTTAATAACGAATGGTAATGATTTGTAATCGATAAGACACTTAGATTTTTCAGTGGAAGAGGAAGCATTATTGTTGTGGAGGATTAATGGATTCACCTAATCATAGAAAATACATGATTGATAGAGGTATTGTGATTTCTCATAGGTCATTTAAAATTTATAAAGTTGTAAATAATTTCATTAAAGGGTTATATCAATAATACCTTCCACATATGTTAGAATCAATTCATAATATTTTCTATCTACCACATCACTATAAGTAATATTATGATTATTTTGATATCATTAATTTGGGAGGGCATGATATTAAAGATGATTTTTAATTCAATGGATATCCCATGGGTATAAAATAGAATAAATTAGATGTATTTTAGGTCTAATTAATACCATTTGTATGAGATCAATGGATATATGGTTGGGGATAGAGTGAATCTGGGATGGAAATTAACAAATTAATGTTCAACATCCTTAGTAATTTAAAATAGTTTATTAAATTCAGTAATATATTAAATTTTTGAAATTTTATATTTTAGTTTTTTTATTTAAATTGATATGAAATTATTGATATTTTTATGATGTGAATAATTTTATAAGTTTATATTATTATTAGAATTGGTTTAATTGATGAAATTATATATTTTTTAATTTTTTGTGCCACAGATTTAGGATAAAAAACTTTTCTTAAGGGGTATATAATTTCAATATATCAAAATTATAATAACTAAATATATGAATTATAAATCTATTTTCATTAATAATACATTAATAGTGTGAAAGTATAGGTATAGGGATATTAAAAAGTTAATTATGAATACGCATTTGAGATTTGAATTTATTTTTTACCATGGAATTGAATTTTGTTAGAAATATAAATTAACGGGTGAGTGGGGAAATTATTTAACAATTATTATGGTCAGATGAAAAATTTTAGTGCTTATGAATCCTAATATTTCATTCTTGGTTCAGAGTTAAATATGACTACATGGTTAGTTGCATGTTTTAGAAGAGTACTTCTCCCAAAAATTAACTTAAAAATACATATTATGAATTTAATTTTGAACAAATATAAATAGTTATTTAAAAGATCTAATTAATAACATGTCTTCCATGTGTCATTTTTGGCTCATTAAGGTTATTCTTTGTTCTATCTACACAAGATTATCGTACCATGGTTTATGGATAACTTGACCTATGTAGAATTAAAGGTAGCATTTCATAATTTATTCCCCCATGATCAGTAGCCTTTTTCTATATCAGAAATAGTATTTATAGTATATTATCACTTTTATTATGGTGTATTATGAGTTTATTTAAATGATTAATATCTATATATATATTAAAGGATTATTATTTTGTTTTAGAAATATATTCTTAAGAACAGGATTTTGTGGAAATAAATATTGGATGATATATTGATGTGGGTAAATCACAATTATGTTCTTAATATCTTTTCAAATATTAATTTCACATATTTTAGATCTCATGGATTATTTAAAAATATCATGTTTAAAGTATATATACATTTTTTGAATTGGAATGGTATTGGAATATATGATACTATACATATTTAATATTCAAATAAATTTTATAAATTATTTGTAGTGAGATTCATAGAAGTATGTATGCTTTTATTATTAGATTTTATATTCTAATTTAAATAGTCATACATTGTATTTTAGTGTTACTATGTAAATTTAATATCAAAGATAGTGGTATAAATTTGACATTCTATAAGAAATATATAATTTTTTAAATTTGATGAAAATTATATAGATATAGTATTATAATATGAGTAAATGTATTTATTATTTCATAAAAAGAATGATAAAATGTTTTATTATTAATTTAGTGCCTGAATATTTCAAAAAATACATTATGTTTGATTGCATAGAAGACACGTGACATTGATATTTAACAAACATGAAATATTATTTTCACCTTTATATCCTAGTCCATGTGTTATAGAATATGAATAAGGGTAACCATACAATGAAAAATATACACAGAGTTCCTACTCAGTAAAAATTAGTTGGGTAACTCTTACAAAATTAGTTTTCAATTTTTAGTGATTTAATTTTATTCTTTAATAACACTTTTTCATGAAAAAATAGATTTCAATGCCTTTCCTGAGTGAATATTATAATTAATTTATACAACTTTTAGATGCTTTATTTCATATAAATATATATATTTTTTAAAAAATAATATCAAAATAATATTAGAATTATATATTGTGATATAATTAAAAAAACATTTTTCAATGAATTGAGAAAAAATAATGATTTTATAAAAAAGGTCATTTTCATTCATATATAAACAAAATAAAACTATATTATAAGTTTTTTAAAATAATACTAGATCATTTTCAATTAAAAAAATAAATTACTTCAATAGGAATTAAAAATATTTTATATTTTCATATAAAAACATTTTTATACATAAAAATACATTTTCGATAAAATAATTGATTAAATTATTTTCAATGTTGTATTATAAAATTAAATTATTCCACTAATAGGAAATGATTTTGAAACTATTTATTAAATAACTGTAATTATGAAGTTAAATATAATAAATATAACATTTATATTATGTTAGTCCTTTTGAGTAGTAACCCTGATAAAAATGTTGATATCTTTATATGGGTAAGAAATTTAAAATAATATTAAAACATTAGTATATATATTTAAAAATATGTCTAACACTTGTCTATAATTTATGGGATGAATTTTATTCGACCATACCCTACCCATAATATATTAATATATACCGACTTTTACTATAACATGTCTATAATAATTACTTCGATATTATATTATGTAAATAAAAAATAAAAAATTTCACACTTTATATTTTAATAACTCACATATTTTTTATAAGGATAAAAGGATATTTTTTACCATTATAAGTGGGTATTTTAAATATTATTTTTTTATCAAAATAACTTTTTTAAATTTTCAGATGAAATACTTATAATAATTTATTGGAAATGATGAAAGTTTTTTTGTACATAGAGTATAAAAATTACATAAATTATTTTAAAGCATTATAATGTATTATTTTCTTTGTATGGTAATAGTGTTCATGATTTTTTGATAAATGTAAATTATTAGAGATGTTTTGAAATTTTATATTCTAAATATATTAATTTCTTGAGAATTTTTAATGCCAAATTTTGCAAATAGTTTTAAAATGACATTAATGGGTTTTTATGTAAAATATTAATTTCATAAATGGTTCAAATTTAAAAAAAACATTGACCAAATGAATGGGAAACAGAGAATAATAATGTCCACTTTCTTTTTATGTGTCGTTTTCCTTTCAATAATGTATTTTTTAACCCCTAAAGAGTCAAAACATTTTTGGTATGGTCATCATTAAATGGGTTAACAAGATGTTTAAAATAAGTGAAAAGGGTTACCAAATAACCGAATATTACAAACAAATGGATGAAATGATTTTACATTAATTCAATATAATTGAAAAATTTATTTGATGATATGATTTTGATTATAGGGTTCTTAAGGAGAGATCCAAAATAGATTCCTTAAAGAGAATGTAGTAATTTTTATAGATTCTATGTATTTTACTTCTTCATATATATACATAAATTATTTCCTAACCATTCTCATATAAAAACATTAGTATCACCCATATAATGATATTTTTTTGTTGATATCCTATCCTTTTTATACGATTTTTTAATACTATGGGGAATGAAAATAACTTTTTCACAAATGTTGGTACCACCACCTCTATGAATTGGTGGGTTTCATTTTCTGTTACTATCACTCATAGATGCTAATTATCATAAATTATATGAATATATATGATATTAATTTCATAACTATAAATTTTTAATTATAATACATCATATATAATTTTATTATTTCAATTATTTAAAATGATATCATTACACATATGTACGTACAGACCACAATTTCAATATAGTGATATTCATAAGTTATAGAAAACCACCTCGCATGGGTATTTATAGTATTGGATTAAATGAATTTATATTATTTTTATAAAAGGATAATGACTATAGAAAGTTAATAGATTTTTTATTTTCCCACCAATGAAACCTAAAAACATCACTTTTCTACACGTACATAATACCACTTCGTGAGCCGATGGGTGATTTTCAATCACCAAATTTCATGGATGGATCAAAAAAATTATTTTAACTATACTAAATATAATAATTCCTTGATTATAATTTTTTTATAAGGTAATAATTCATCCATTAAGATATTCAACCTAGACATTTCATTTTTTTAAGTATGAACATTTTTTCCTTAAATCCCATAGTGTGGAATTAATAGATTTACTAATAAAACATGATAATAATATAAATTTTCTAATGAATTTTAAGTAAATATATAATGGTTTTACATAATTAAATAATTATTATATACTTATTAAACGGTAGTTTAAGGACATAAATAGAAATATGGGACTCATGGTCGGTGGTTACATAAGTCATATAACATTAATTGGGATATAATTTTACATGATTTATTATATTTTATGATGATAACATGTGAAAAGACATATTATAATATTATCTCATATTTCAACATGTTTGATGATGTTTTATTATTTTTTTACATAATCTCTACTATGATTACTTCTCACTTTAGTGATACATTAATTTTTTTGAAAAAGGTGATGCCTTGGTCAAATACCAAGACGCAACATATTAATAAAGAAATCATGAACTACATAAGTCTAAAGGAATAAATAATATTACAATCCCTTTCAAAATAAGGCAGATCATCAACCGGAAAATCATACATCCATGTGATGGTCTAGTTGATTCCATATTGGAAAGGCCATCATCCACCTTGTTCGCTTCATGAAAGGCGTGTTTAGCTATGTAGTTGATCTCCAGAAGCGAAGGGAGGAATCTCATCCAAAGGGTAGTGAGTGGACAAGAAAGATGCACAACACCGTTCCAAATTGCCTGGATAGTTGTAGTTGAGTCACTTTCAATCCAGATGTTGTTCCATCCTTTTTGATTGTCGTAGTCCATATCATAAATCACATCCACCATTTCTACCTCCAAGGATGAGGCCATGCCACAATTGATAAAGAAACATCCTTGGAACCTCCCATGGTAGTCTCTAAAGATTTATCCATAACTAGCAGGTCCAGGGTTGATTTTGAAGCTCCATCAACATTAACTTTAATCCATCCTGGAAGTGGAGGATGCCAGAAAACCTCAAAAGTGTGGATCGGTTGTCTATAGAGACCATCTACCTTGAGTCTATGAAGGATCACTACTGGAATGGTGGTCTTTCCCAACAGTTACATACCAATGGTTTGATAGAACCGTTGGTGAAGGAGGTTTTTCCCAACGGTTCTAATGAACCGTTGGCATAGATATGGCTGGGAGGTTTTTTCCCAACGGTTCTCATGAACCGTTGGGAAAGATGGCTTTGGGGAGGTTTTTGCCAACGGTTCATGAGAACCGTTGGTATAGATATAGGTTTTTGCCAACGGTTCTTATGAACCGTTGGTATAGATATGCTTTGGGAGGTTTTTCCCAACGGTTCTAGAGAACCGTTGGGATAGATATACATATGCCAACAGTTTTTAAGAACCGTTGGCAAAGGTTCTCCCCAAATTCCAGCCGCCTGTTCTCTCCCCCATTCGCGATACACAACCCTAAAACGGGAGCAGCAGCTGATTTAGGCGATTTTGGAGGTACTGCCAGCCTTGAATCTTCCAGGTCTTCTTCAGGTTATTCTTCTTCTTTATCTGAAAACGTATTCAAATGTTTGGATAGTATTTAAACCTATTTTCATTTTTCCCATCAGTTTAGGTGATTTTGGAGCTACTGCCCGCCGGACCAGCCTAAGGGTGAGTTTTCTTGAAAATTCCTTTTTGGATTTTACCCCTTGAACATGGTATGTCATTTGTGAAAGGTTATATAAATCGAATTGATTGTTCGATTTCTGAATTGAATTGTAAATTAAATTAATTAAGGGTATTTTATGGTTTGCATTCCCCTTTTAACACATAAATGCCAATTATTTTTTAACACATGTTTTAATTGTATTGCCTTGCCAATGTGAGTAAAGTAGAGACTATGCTATGAATCTATGAAATTGGATTGAATTTATCTTATATTTTATGTTACCATGTTAGATATATTATAACTAATGCATGTGATATCTTTATAGTCTTGTTAGGAGTGTTCTATTAAAAATTCCCATGTGAGTGCTTGAATTTTCATTGAATTGCTAGCCATTATGAGTTATGTTGAGACCATGATATGGAATTGATTGATTAAGCAAGGGAATATCATTATCTTGTCATTACAACATGAGTAAATGAAGCTTCATTCTTTTCAGGTTATTATTTGATTGAGTCGCCATTTTGAGGTGAGTTGTATTAAATACCTTAGTTTTTGACCTTGGTATGTTTAATGAATTGTTTAAATGAAATGGAATTCATTAAATGATTAATAGTAAATAGTGATACATGGATTCTATTAGGATGCCAGGTATATAATCTTGTTTCTATTAACTTATACGCTTTATGTGATAAATGGATTCACAGTGGAATTCCACGGATAGACTCATTTCTTTGAATATTGATTAAGCCATGGGTGATACATGGATCCAAGGGAGGGATTCCATAGATAGACTTATTGAATGTAGAATTATATTCCAATTGATACATGGATTCTTATGATAATTCCATAGATAGACTTATTGAATGTAGAATTATATTCCAATTGATACATGGATTCTTATGATAATTCCATAGATAGACTTATTGAATGTAGAATTATATTCCAATGCTATGCGTCTTGTGTGGTGGTGGTGTGGTTTATGTGTTTTATGGTAGTAGTGAAGTCTGTGATTATGTAGTTAATGTGAACCCATAGGTTGAGTATTTTGTGCTATCTATATATCATGTATTTTTATGTTATTTCTACACATTCCCAACCAGAGTTGGATAAACTTACCAACGATCAGAGGTTTTGAGTTATGAGTATTTTTTCTAATATCTAGGATGGTGGTTATATGTTTGGATAGCTACCATGTATTCCCTACTCTTCCTTCAAAAGTGATTGACCATGTGTTTTTAGGCAAGATGCGATGTGATTGTCCATGTGTCTTCAGGTGAGATGTACTATGATTTCCCTAGTGTTTTTCGGTGAGGTGTGATGTGATAAGGCTATAATAAGATGTGGCATGTGGTTGGGGTCATGTAGGGTAGGAGGATGGCACAAGGTTGATGTTATTCATGTTCATGATACCCTACTAATATGGTTATGGGATGATTCATGCTGTTATGTGATATAACACATTAAGTTCTTGTTGGTTTTACATTTTTTCAATAACACATTTGTATGGTTTTTTGACATGTGTAGTTGATACCTTGATTATTTTCTTTCTTTATCGTTTACTTAAATGTATTTTCTATTATAGTTAATTCCTATTGAATTGTTTATGACAAAATGACTTATATAAATTCTTTTTACAGAATGGACAGAAGTTGGATGTATGAAACCGATCGGATCTCAGACGATTTTCAAAACAATTTGGAGAGCTTTATAGATTTTGCATTTCACAATGCTTCAGATAGTGGTCGCATACACTGCCCATGTTCCAATTGTGTTGGTAGACCTTGGTTGAGCCGTGAAGAAGTCAGCTACCACATAACCAAAAATGGGTTTCAAGCAAACTACTTTCTGTGGTATCACAATGGGGAGAAAACGAAATATCAAATTGGTGATGATCGAAATGAAAAGACTGGAATGGAGAATTTGTTAGATGATCGGTTTCCATTTATTCGTCATCATGAAAAAGAAAGGATTTCGACTCAAGAAGACTTCGATATGAGGACAACTGATGCATCTAGTGAAAATGATGATATTGAGAGGGTGAAAAAATTGAATGATGCTGCCACGACTCCAGTATATCGACAATGCGATAAAATGAAAAAGCTGGAATTTTTAATCCGATTATTTCATGGGAAAACTATGTATGGGATTTCTAATACAGCAATCGATTACATTCTTACCCTCTTGAAGTATTTACTTCCAGATGATGCAGATATTCCCTCAAACCACTATATGGCATGGAAGTTAGTTGAGGAACTTGGATTTTCAAGAAACAAAATTCATGCTTGCCCGAAAGATTGCAGTTTATTCTGGGAGGAAACCGCTGAACGAAATGAATGTATAAAATGTGGCACATCCCGCTGGAAGTCAAAATCTGATGGAACACCATCCCGCGTTCCACAGAAAGTAATGTGGCACTTTCCATTGATCCCCAGACTCTAGAATCTTTTTATGTCTGATGACATATCAATAAAAATGAGATGGCATGATACCGAGAGAAAGAAGACTGATGATGAGTTGGTTCATCCTGCAGATGGATTTGCATGGAAGAGATTTGATGCTCGACATCCTGATTTTGCAGCTGACGTGCGTAATGTGAGGCTGGGTCTTTCATGCGACGTTTTTAATCCGTTTGGGCAGATGCTTACTTCGCACAGCACATGGCCCGTTTTTATGCACATTTATAATCTTCCCCCATGGTTGTGTATGAAAAAATCTTTCACTTTCATGAGTATACTCATATCTGGTCCTTCTGATCCCGGCATTGATATTGATGTATACATGCAACCTTTAATAAAAGAGTTGAAGCTTCTTTGGGATGTGGGTGTGCGCACATACGATGCATGTTCGAAAGACTTATTTCAGATGCGCACTGCGCTTATGTGGACAATCAATGATTTTCCGGCTTATGCAATGATGTCTGGATGGAGCACGAAGGGGAAACTGTCATGTCCAGTTTGTATGAAGAATACACGATCCAGAAGACTGAAACATCATTGTAGTTTCAGTTTTATGGGACATCAACGATTTTTTCCAAAGGATCATCCATATAGAATGAATCGTCGAAGATTTGATAATACTATAGAGACTGATGATCCACCTCAGCGTATGTCTGGAACTGATGTGCTTAATGAATTGAAAGATTTCAGTTTTTCGTTCGGGAAGGGTCAAATGAAATCTGGAAAGAGAAAGAATGTTTCCACAGAAACCTGTTACAATTGGAGGAAGAGGAGTATCTTTTTTGATTTGCCTTATTGGTCAACCAATTTGCTACGTCATTGCTTAGACATAATGCATATTGAAATGAATTATGTGAAATGTTGCTTTCAGTTCTTCTAAATGTCAAGGGTAAGACAAAAGATGATTTACGATCTCGACGTGACTTGGTGGATTGGTGCATCAGACCAGAATTGCATCCTGTGCGTATCAGTGAAAATAAATGGCAACTTCCATGTGCTTCTTATGTGATGACACCTACTGAAAAAAAAACAATTTTTGGAAGTATTAGAGACTATTAGAGTTCCTGATGGCTATTCAAGCAACATATCTAAACAGGTCAACAGAAGAGAGTTGAAGCTAAAATCTTTGAAGACTCATGATTATCACGTTCTACTGCATGAGTTGCTTCCAATAGCAATCCGTCATCTTTTGTCCAATAATATAAGGGTGGGTGTTATTCGGTTGTGCCATTTGTTTAGAGATCTTTGTGCTAAGAAGTTGTCGAAGTCTTTCTTGCAAAAAATGTTGACAGATGCCCCATTAATTTTGTGTGAGTTGGAGAAAATATTTCCCCCATCATTTTTCACATGCATGCTGCATCTGACTGTCCATATTCCAACTGAAATACTTCTCGGAGGACCTGTTTCTTTTCGTTGGATGTATCCAACTGAAAGAAATATGTTCACATTAAAGTCTTATGTTTGAAACAAGAATCATCCTAAAGGTTCTATCGTGAACGGTTACTTAGCTCAAGAATGTATGGATTTCTGTTCAATGTATTTGTCTGATCTTACTAAAAGAATGAACAGACCAATGAGAAATGAAGAAGAACAATATGAGCAAATGGAACCCAGTTTTCCATCACTTCCTCAAACAGGAGGAATTCCTGGATCATATACATTGAAGACATTAAGCCATGAAGAGCGGGAGATGGCACATCGCACAGTTTTGTTCAACTGTGATTTGTTCGATGACTATATCAGGTAACAAAATTGAATATGTATATCTTACATATATATCTGTTAAACTATTCATATTTTTTTATCTACAGGGAACATAAAACAATGATAAATAGAAAGCATCGTTCTTTATCTTCGAGAAGGAGAGAGACTTTGCATAGCAAAGAGTTTTCTGCTTGGTTAAAATTGAAGGTAAAAATATTACTGTTTAAATTAATTATTTCAATATTTACTTAAGTTTAACTGTCATTTATATTGCAGGTATTGAGTTTGTCTGCTGACTCTGTCTCTAAGGAAATAAGAGCTTTTTCTTTTGGTCCTAATACCGTGGTTCGTGACTGTAAATCAATTGTTATCAATGGGTACAGATTTATTGTCACTGAACGAGCCAAAAACATGAGAACACAACATGATGGTATTATGGTTACTGCCACAACAGATTGTTATGCCAGCGCATCAGATAGTAGACCGCGACTTGAAAATGTGGGTTATTATGGAGTCATTGAGAAAATAATAATATTGGATTATTACTCTCATGGACGAGTCACAATGATGAAATGCCATTGGTTTGATTCGATGACGAGACATGGCACATTTATTGATGATTGTGGATTTCGAGTAATTAATATGACCCGCACTCTTGCAACCGAAGAACCATATGTGTTGGCATCAATGGCTAAACAAGTTTTTTATGTCAAAGATCAACTTCAACCTGAATTTGGTGTCGTAGTTGAAGTAATTCCAAGACATATTTTTTATGATGCTGATGATGGAATTGACACTGTCCCTATTGCCATTGGAACCAATCCATTTATTTCTTTTGATGACTCCAATAGCTCAATTGTCAGAGTTGATTGTGAACCTGAAGTTGTGGTTGGAAATATATAGAATCATTCATCCATGTTCTCAATTCTTTTGGTTTACCTCGAGTTGGGTTGTTAAGGTTGGTAATATTCATATTTATTTAGTATTGATCACAAATATGTTTTAGCTGACTTGACCGTTATGTGAATTTTCAATGTTTATTGGTTGCTGTTTTATTTGAATTGCATTTTCTAATTTGGAATTGAACTGTATTCAAACCAAATCAAACAATATTTCTAACTTGGTGAACATTACAACTTGTATGTTTTATTAAATTCATTCAAGCTCTTCTAAAACAATTGATAGGTAAATTACCAATGAATCCCCTCATTCCCTCATATGTTTAGTTTTTTGGTTTACACATTAATTTTCTTTTTATAATTAATTAAATATTTGTTTTCCAATGCAAGAAATGAATCCAATTTAAGAGAGACGAAGAAAAAAAATGGCGGAGAACAATCGTCGGATGGAGGAGATGGGCATTCCACCATTAGTGCCTACAGTGAGTAATTTATTTCAAATATATATATATATATTTACAGAATATATAATGTCATGTGATTATTTTTTTTTGTAAACTTTTTTGTAGGATCCACCATTACGTTGAAAGTTATTCGACGAGGAGCCTAGTACTGGTCCTAGTACTCAGGCCGGTGGTACGAGGAGGGTTCGTACCAGAGGTGGACATAGAGCTGCGCGTGCCCGACTAGACCCTGCCCCTCCCACTGACATTTCAGCCTTCCCACATTCTGATCCCGGTGTGTCGTTAGGGACACACGGGATATTTAGACCTCCCATGTTTTCGCTACCTTCTGCATCTTCTGCCCCATCATTTTCACATCCCATGATGATTCCCACTCCCCAGTCAGCATCAGGTCATACAGTTGTTCCATCTTCTTTTCCTTCTACTTCTGTCTCTCCGAGCTTTTATATTCCATCGTCTTCGACTCCTATTCCACCAGAGGGTGTTCCATCAGGTTCTGTGGATCCGGCGCCACTCATTGATCAGACTATCACAGGTATGACAATTGTTTATAAGTTTTCTTTACGACTTACATTTTCTTTTGTTTCCTCAATTATTTAATTATTTTCTGAAGTCTTTATATAAATTTTGTTTTCAATGTCATTGTAGAGGAAAGTACAAAATATTGAAGGACGTGTGCCTCGAGAAAAACTGTTTTGCTCGAGTAGACGAAAAAAGGATGGACGTGCTGTCAACGAAGCGACTCAGCAGCAGATTGTAAGTTTTAATCCATTGATTTTATATTTTAATATCTATTTCGTAACTTAATAATATATTTATATTTGTAACAGGATGCTTTAGAGGCCCTCGATGCCCAAGAAGCAGACAATTTTGGGCCATCTGATCACTTACATCAGGTGTTGGGAGAGGATCATTCTGGCAGAGTACGCTGCCGACCTAGGATAGCCCCGACGAGGTATTGGCCTGCCTCAGGTACGAGTTGTAGTGCCACCGAGCTGCAGCAAGTTAGGGCATAGGCAGAATAGGCTGAGAAAAGGGCCACAGAGACGGCAGAACAGTCTGCAAGGGCAAACAGTGCATTTATGAAATTTATTGAAGTTCTACGTCCAACACTTCCAGCAGAGGCCAGCCCAGCGATTGATGAATACATGTCGTCGATACATTCTATATATGGTGCACCAGGTGGCAGTTCCAGTGGTGGTCAGACCGATGTCGAGCTTGAAGATGATGATGGCGAGCAGTCTGATGCGGAAGAGGAGGGAGATGAGGAGGGCGAGGAGGAGGGCGAAGGCGAGGAGGAAGGCGCTGTGGAGGGTGAGGACGATGAGGAGGACGATGACGAGGGCGATGATGATGATGATGATGGAGATGGTGATGCTGATGTGGGACATATTGATCCGTTACTTTTTTGACTTGAGATTTGATGTTTAATCTATTCTAGTTGTTGGTTTTATCTAGACTCGTAGTATAGTATTGGAGTTGAGTTATTTTTATATATTGTCTGTTTTTATGGATGTTGTTGTCTTTTAGTGGTTGTGTGTTTGAGAACTCCCTGGACAACCCCCCTCATTCTTGGACCCTGGACAACCCCCCCTCCCCCTTGGACCCCGAACACCCACCAAACACCCCCCGGACAGCCCCGCGGACAGCCCCCTGGACAGCCCCCTGGACAGCCCCCCGTACAGCCCCCAACCCTCCACCCTGGACCCCGGATAGCCCCCCGGACAGCCCCCCAGACAACCCCCCCACCCTCCCCCTTGGACCCCGGACAACCCCCCAAACACCCCCCGGACAACCCCCTGAACAACCCCGGACAACCCCCTGAACAACCACCGGACAACCCCCTAAACAACCCCGGACAACCCCCTGAAGAACCTGTTGGATCGGAAAAACGGGGATTGATGGCAAGAGGGGGGGTGAATTGCCTTTTTAAAAAAGATTAACAAATTAAAATCAAAGTTAAAGGTGCAGTGGAAATAAAGGAGGCAATCACACAAGAAATTGATAACGGAGTTCGGCCAAAAACCCGGCCTACGTCTCCGCTCCCAACTCAACCGTTGAGAGATTCTACCGCTTGCTTTTCAATGGTTTTAGCAAGAAACCCACTAGGCTTTGAGGTAGCACTAGGACCTATTACAGCTTGCTTTTATTGGTTAAGCAAGAACCCACTTGCTTTTGATGGTTTAGCAAGAACCCACTAGCCTTTTTAATGGGTGAAGGCTAGCTCACCGAAAACTCAAGCCTTTTAAAAGGAAAGGCATGAAGAAACCTCTTCACACCTTAATGATGGCGTGAAACCCAAAAGAAAGGGAGATGAGAAAAGGGTTTGGGGTTTGTAGGCACAAACCCAATTTTAAAGCTCAAAATGAATATAAAATAAAAACCGTATTGGAGGAAGACTTGGGCGCCAATTGGATGATGGAGTTGATGTAGCGTGCTCTCCCAAGCTTCTTGAGGTGCTCCTTGGATTGGAAATTGGTTGGAGCACTTGAGGATCCTTGAAGGTGGAGCACCGGAGGTTCGCCAAATGTGCAACAATATGTCCGGGCGCTTGGTATATGATCCGATAGGTGTCCGGGGCTTCCTCAGCCTTTATTTATAGGCATGGAACCCTTGGGGAGGCTTCGGAGCCGTTGGAGAGGTCTTCGGAGCCGTTGGAGGCCAAAAGAGGGTTGACTGGTCAAACCCAACGGCTAGTTTGACTGGGCTACCGGCTGGCCGGTGCAGGGCCACCGGCTGGCCGGTGCCTTGGCAGAGAAGAGGAGATTTGGTCCAGGCTCTACCGGTCGACCGGTGGAGGAGCCACCGGCTGGCCGGTGTCAAGACAGTAGCAAACACTATTTGGGCTGGGTGCCACCGGCTGGCCGGTGGTCAAGCCACCGGCTGACCGGTGGAGCCTGGCAGTGGGCAATGCCTCTGCCAGGTCCACCGGCTGGCCGGTGCTATCACACCGGTTGGCCGGTGGACTGAATTTCAGTCCACTTCGCCAGCTTTCTTGGGCCAATCTTTTGGCAATCAATTGCCTATCCACAAACACACTTAAAAACAATGTTAGACAAATAAAAAGGTGATTGTGATCATGAAAATCAAACAACGAGGGGAACGAGAGGTACAACAGAACCCTCAAACACCCTCCGGACAGACCCCGCACAGCCCCCCCACCCTCATCCTTGGTCCCCGGACAGCCCCCCGGACACCCACCGGACAGCCCCCCCGGACAGCCCCCGCGGACATCCCCCTGGACAGCCCCCCGTACAGCCCCCAACCCTCCACCCTGGACCCCGGATAGCCCCCCGGACAGCCCCTCGGACAGCCCCCCCCCCCCCTTGGACCCCGGACAACCCCCCCACCCCCCTTGGACCCCCGGACAACCCCCCAAACACCCCCCGGACAGCCCCCTGAACACCCCCGGACAACCCCCTGAACAACCCCCTGAACAACCCCCGGACAGCCCCCTGAACAACCCCGGACAACCCCCTGAACAACCCCCAAAAACCCCCCGGACAGACCCCGCACAGCCCCCCCACCCTCCTCCTTGGTCCCCTGATAGCCCCCCGGACACCCACCGGACAGCCCCCCCGGACAGCCCCCCGGACATCCCCTCCACCTTCCTTAATTTCATTAGCTCTGAAATGTTTCATAGCACGATCAACTAAAATCTAATCCATACTAAATATGATATAAAAATATTCTATATGAATTTCCATAAGATTTTAAGTGAAAACAAAAAGTGACATACGAAAAACTGACCAAACGCATTCGAAATGTGTTGATGCTTTAGGACAATGATCCATGGGTCATATGTGACGTGTACGAGTCATCCCCGCCTCAATCCGAGGCGCGGTGTGGTCTGAACAACTCAAAGTGTATGTCTTTTGTTTCAAAAGGACATCATTTTAAGTGAAAAACATCAACTGGCATACGGAAAACCGGCCAAACGCATTCGGATTGTGTTGATACTTTAAGACAACGATACATGAGTAATTTTAGACATGTACGAGTCAACCCCGCCTCAATCCGAGGTCGTCCGCTATGAATTTGACCATTGGACGCCCGTTTTGGCCGTTTATGACACCAGAACTGCATTGTCGGTCACCGCGGGCACACGACATGTCCGATTGATGCGCCGTCTGCTCGAACACTTCATAAATCACTGTCCCGTATTTGTCGTTTGATTTCAGTCCATTCCGACTTCGTTCGGCCCATTTGGACCCCCTCACGCGCGTTTACGAAGCGCACGCATCACTTAAAACACGAATATTGAGCCGTACCGCGCAAACCGCACGTCTGATTGACGTGCCGTCTGCGCCTACACGTCACGAATAATAATTAGAATGTTTCTCGGTGGTTTCAGCTCAATCCGAGGTCGTCCGCTATGAATTTGACCGTTGGACGCCCGTTTTGGCCGTTTATGACACCAGAACTGCGTTGTCGGTCACCGCGGGCACACGGCACGTCCGATTGATGTTCCGTCTGCTCGAACACTTCATAAATCAGTCACCCGTATTTGTCGTCTGATTTTATGTCATTCTGAAATCGTTCGGCCCGTTTGGACCCCCCTCACGCGCGTTTACGAAGCGCGAGCATCACTTAAAACACAAATATTGAGCCGTACCGCGCAAACCGCACGTCCGATTGACGTGTCGTCTGCGCGTACACGTCATGAATAATAATTAGAATGTTTCTCGGTGGTTTCAGCTCAATCCGAGGTCGTCCGCTATGAATTTGACCGTTGGACGCCCGTTCTGGCCGTTTATGACACCCGAACTGCGTTCTCGGTCACCGCGGGCACAGGACACGTCCGATTGACGTGCCGTCTGCTCGACCACTTTAGAAATCAGTCACCCGTATTTTTCGTCTGATTTCAGGCCATTCCGACATCGTTCGGCCTGTTTGGACCCCCCTCACGCGCGTTTACGAAGCGCGCGCATCACTTAAAACACGAATATTGAGCCGTACCGCGCAAACCGCACGTCCGATTGACGTGTCGTCTGCGCGTACACGTCACGAATAATAATTAGAATGTTTCACGGTGGTTTCAGCTCAATCCGAGGCCGTCCGCTATGAATTTGACCGTTGGACGCCCGTTCTGGCCGTTTATGACACCAGAACTGCGTTGTCGGTCACCGCGGGCACACGGCACGTCCGATTGACGTGCCGTCTGCTCGACCACTTCCGAAATCAGTCACCCGTATTTGTCGTCTGATTTCAGGCCATTCCGACATCGTTCGGCCCGTTTGGACCCCCCTCACGCGTGTTTACGAAGCGCGCGCATCACTTAAAACACGAATATTGAGCTGTACCGCGCAAACCGCACGTCCGATTGACGTACCGTCTGCGCGTACACGTCACGAATAATAATTAGAATGTTCCACGGTGGTTTCAGCTCAATCCGAGGCCGTCTGCTATGAATTTGACCGTTGGATGCCCGTTCTGGCCGTTTATGACACCAGAACTGCGTTGTCAGTCACCGCGGGCACACGGCACGTCCGATTGACGTGCCGTCTGCTCGACCACTTCAGAAATCACTCACTCGTATTTGTCGTCTGATTTCAGGCCATTCCGACATTGTTCGGCCCATCTGGACCCCCCTCACGCGCGTTTACGAAGCGTGCACATCACTTAAAACACGAATATTGAGCTGTACCGTGCAAACCGCACGTCCGATTGACGTGTTGTCTGCGCGTACACGTCACAAATAATAATTAGAATGTTCCACGGTGGTTTCAGCTCAATCCGAGGTAGTGCACTATGAATTTGACCGTTGGACGCCCGTTCTGGCCGTTTATGACACCCGAACTGCGTTCTCGGTCACCGCGGGCACAGGACACGTCCGATTGATGTGCCGTCTACTCGACCACTTCAGAAATCAGTCACCCGTATTTGTCGTCTGATTTCAGGCCATTCCGACATCGTTCGGCCCGTTTGGACCCCCTCACGCGCGTTTACGAAGCGCGCACATCACTTAAAACAAGAATATTGAGCCGTACCGCGCAAACCGCACGTCCGATTGACGTGTCGACTACGAGTACACGTCACGAATAATAATTAGAATGTTGGACGGTGGTTTCAGCTCAATCCGAGGCCGTCCGCTATGAATTTGACCGTTGGACGCCCGTTCTGGCCGTTTATGACACCAGAACTGCGTTGTCGGTCACCGCGGGCACACAGCACGTCCGATTGACGTACCGTCTGCTCGACCACTTCAGAAATCAGTCACCCGTATTTGTCGTCTGATTTCAGGCCATTCCGACATCGTTCGGCCTGTTTGGACCCCCCTCACGCGCGTTTATGAAGCACACGCATCACTTAAAACACGAATATTGAGCCGTACCGCGCAAACCGCACGTCCGATTGACGTGCCGTCTGCGCCTACACGTCACGAATAATAATTAGAATGTTCCACAGTGGTTTCAGCTCAATCCGAGGCCGTCCGCTATGAATTTGACCGTTGGACGCCCGTTCTGGCCGTTTATGACACCAGAACTGCGTTGTTGGTCACCGCGGGCACACGGCACGTCCGATTGATGTGCCGTCTGCTCGAACACTTTAGAAATCAGTCATCCGTATTTTTCGTCTGATTTCAGGCCATTCTGACATCGTTCGGCCCATTTGGACCCCCCTCACGCGCGTTTACGAAGCGCGCGCATCACTTAAAACATGAATATTGAGCCGTACCGCGCAAACCGCACGTCCGATTGACGTTCCGTCTGCGCGTACACGTCACGAATAATAATTAGAATGTTCCACGGTGGTTTCAGCTCAATCCGAGGTCGTCCGCTATGAATTTGACCGTTGGACGCCCGTTCTGGCCGTTTATGACACCAGAACTGCGTTGTCGGTCACCGTGGGCACACGGCACGTCCGATTGACGTGCCGTCTGCTCGAACACTTCAGAAATCACTCACCCGTATTTGTCGTCTGATTTCAGGCCATTCCGACATCGTTCGGTCTATTTGGACCCCCCTCACGCGCGTTTACGAAGCGCGCGCATCACTTAAAACACGAATATTGAGCCGTACCGCACAAACCGCATGTCCGATTGAGGTGCCGTCTGCGCGTACACGTCAAGAATAATAATTAGAATGTTCCACGGTGGTTTTAGCTCAATCCGAGGCCATCCGCTATGAATTTGACCGTTGGACGCCCGTTCTGGCCGTTTATGACCCCAGAACTGCGTTGTCGGTCACCGCGGGCACACGGCACGTCCGATTGACGTGCCGTCTGCTCGAACACTTCAGAAATCAGTCACCCGTATTTTTCGTCTGATTTCAGGCCATTCCGACATTGTTCGGCCCGTTTGGACCCCCTCACGTGCGTTTACGAAGCGCGCGCATCACTTAAAACACGAATATTGAGCCGTACCGCGCAAACCGCACGTCCGATTGACGTGCCGTCTGTGCCTACACGTCACGAATAATAATTAGAATGTTCCACGGTGGTTTCAGCTCAATCCGAGGCCGTCCGCTATGAATTTGACCGTTGGACGCCCGTTCTGGCCGTTTATGACACCAGAACTGCGTTGTCGGTCACCATGGGCACACGGCACGTCCGATTGACGTGCCTTCTGCTCGACCACTTCAGAAATCAGTCACCCTTATTTGTCGTCTGATTTCAGGACATTCTGACATCGTTCGGCCCGTTTGGACCCCCCCTCACGCGCGTTTACGAAGCGCGCGCATCACTTAAAACACGAATATTGAGCCGTACCGTGCAAACCGCACGTCCGATTGACGTGCCGTCTGCGCGTACACATCACGAATAATAATTAGAATGTTCCATGGTGGTTTCAGCTCAATCCGAGGTTGTCCGCTATGAATTTGACCGTTGGACGCCCGTTCTGGCCGTTTATGACACCAGAACTGCGTTGTCAGTCACCGCGGGCACACGGCACGTCCGATTGACGTGCCGTCTACTCGACCACTTCAGAAATCACTCACCCGTATTTTTCGTCTGATTTCAGGCCATTCCGACATCGTTCGGCCCGTTTGGACCCCCCTCACGCGCGTTTACGAAGCGCGCACATCACTTAAAACACGAATATTGAGCCGTACCGTGCAAACCGCACGTCCGATTGACGTTCCGTCTGCGCGTACACGTCACAAATAATAATTAGAATGTTCCACGGTGGTTTCAGCTCAATATGAGGTAGTCCGCTATGAATTTGACCGTTGGACGCCCGTTCTGGCCGTTTATGACACCCGAACTGCGTTCTCGGTCACCGCGGGCACATGACACGTCCGATTGACATGCCGTCTGCTCGACCACTTCAGAAATCAGTCACCCGTATTTGTCGTCTGATTTCAGGCCATTCCGACATCGTTCGGCCCGTTTGGACCCCCCTCACGCGCGTTTACGAAGCGCGCGCATCACTTAAAACACGAATATTGAGCCGTACCGCGCAAACCGCACGTCCGATTGACGTGTCGTCTACGCGTACACGTCACGAATAATAATTAGAATTTTTCACGGTGGTTTCAGGTCAAAAGGACGTCATTTTAAGTGAAAAGCATCAACTGGCATACGGAAAACCGACCAAACACATTCCGAATCTGTTGATAATTTATCTCAACAATCCATGGGTCATATGTGACGTGTACGAGCCAACCCGGGATGAATCCGAGTCGCGGTGTGGCCGGGATAAGTCTAAGTGGCTCTCTTTTGTTTAAAATGGACACCATTTTAAGTACATACGGAAAAACGACCAAACGGATTCGGTTTCCGTTGAAACTTTAGGAGAACGATCCATGGGTCATATGTGACGTGTACGAATCAACCCCGCCACAATCGGAGACACGGTGTGGCCGACACCACTCAAAGTGTCGGTCTTTTGTTTCAAAAAGACGTCATTTTAAGTGAAAAGCATCAAGTGACATATGAAAAACCGACCAAAGGAATTCGGACTGTGTCGATACTTTATCACAAGGATCCATGGGTCGTATGTGACGTGTACGAGTCAATCCCGCCTCAATCCGAGGAGCGGTGTAGCCGACACCGTTCTAACTGTGTCTCTTTTGTTTAAAATGGACAGGATTATAAGTGAAAAGAACAACTGGCATACGGAAAACCGACCAAACGCATTCCAAATTTGTTGATAATTTATGCCAACGATCCATGGGTCATATGTGACATGTACGAGCTGACCCGGGATGAATCCAAGTCATGGTGTGGCCGAGATCAGTCTAAGTGGCTCTCTTTTGTTTAAAACGGACATCATTTTAAGTACATACGGAAAACTGACGAAACGGATTCGGTTTCCGTTGAAACTTTAGGAGAACGATCCATGGGTCATATGTGACGTGTACGAATCAACCCCGCCTCAATTGGAGACGCGGTGTGGCCGACAGCACTCAAAGTGTTTGTCTTTTGTTTCAAAGGGACATCATTTTAAGTGAAAAGCATCAAGTGACATACGGAAAACGGAGAAAATGCATTCGGATTTTGCCCATACTTTAGGAAAAGGATCCACGGGTCGTATGTGACGTGTACGAGTCAATCCCGCCTCAATCTGAGGAGCGGTGTGGCCGGCACCTCTCTAACTGTGTCTCTTTTTCTTAAAATGGACAACAATTTAAGTACATACGGAAAACCGACCAAACGCATTCGGTTTCCATTGAAACTTTAGGAGAACGATCCATAGGTCATATGTGACGTGTATGAGTCAACACCGCCTCAATCTGAGGTGCGGTGTGGACAGAACCACTCAAAGTGTCTGCATTTTGTTTCAAAAGTATGTCATTTTAATTGAAAAACATCAACTGACATACGGAAAACCGACCAAACGCATTCGGATTGTGTCGATACATTAGCACAACGATCCATGGGTCATATGTGACGTGTATGAGTCAACCCCACCTCAATATGAGGCACGTTGTGGACGGTAGCACTCCAGGTGTATGTATTATGTTTAAAACGGACATTACTTTAGGTAAAAATATATGGTATACAAAAAACAGATCAAATTATGAATTGACTTCCAGATTCCACATATAATTGTCATCTACATTTTAAATTGAAATCATAATGAATTATGTATGTTTATAATTTAATTATGGATGTGTATAGTTCTACCATTATATGTTAAACGTGTATGAATTTGTTCTCTATATGTAAGTGTTAGTTGGTTACTGCAGGTACAATAATTATATATGTATGTGTTAGTTTATTGCAGGTACAATAATTGGATTGAAAGATGAGAGGGAACCCACAAAACCAGATGTGGTGATGGTCAAATTGGAGACCTGGTTGGGAGCTGCTGGGCAAATTGGGGAGCTGCTGGGTGATTTGCCCAGCAGAGGCTATGCTAACGGTTCAAAACCGTTGGCAAAGAAATTGTGGATTAGTTTTACCAACGGTTCAACAAACCGTTGGTAAAACACTTTTCCCAACGGTTTAAAACCGTTGGGAAAAACATGATAATTTTAAGCCCTTGTGCCAACGGTTTTAAACCGTTGGCAAATCTTTTTCCCAACAGTTTTAATGAACCGTTGGGATAGAATCCCAACGGTTTACTGTAAACCGTTGGGAAATGTTTTTCCCAACGGCTTACTTACCTACGGTTGGCAGAACCATTGGTATATGTTATACCAACGGTTGTCCAGCCTTTCCCAACATTTCTCAACCGTTGGTAAATCTATTATTTCCAGTAGTGGATCATGAAATCCCTATAAAATTTGTCGTAAATAGATTTTTGGATTGTAGCATCATCTGATATAGAAATTAGAATTTCAATATGACCTGCATGAAGATAGAATGAGAATTTTCTATGGATAATGGCATTTCGAGCGTACCAGATAACATGAAGGGGATCAACAACAATAGCTAAGAAAAGATTCTTGATTTGTTGTGAAGATTAAAGCTCCCCACAACGAATTAGTTGAGCAGAAATAGAGATAGAGTGTAACCATCTACAGCCAAACACGCCAATAATGAAATTCTAGAGAGCAGAGGCTCTAACACATGATAAAAATAAATGGTTAGCATCTTACTTCTGTTGAAAACAAAAATTAAATTGAGAAGAATGTTGGATTCCAAAAGATTGCAGACAAATATCAGTGGGAACACGGTTATGAGCAATACGCAAAATAATATTAAGTCTTGAAGGTTTAATATAGGGATTTAAAAAATATTTTAACCAAAAAATGTTGATAATAGGAGTAGATAAATTTTGATTGTAATAAATTTTTGAATAAAAGACCACATTGTGAGATGGTTCCCATGTAATAAAATCACCATAATTAGAGAAAGAGTAATTATCAAAAATACCCATGATGTTGTCAGGAAAATTAATGTGACTAGATTGGAATGCATCCCGTATATTATAGTTGGTGTTGACCAGATATGAGTTAGTAGTGATGTAGTCATTGTAATGATGTTTTATAACAATATTTTTTGTCTAAGGATATTAATATATTATGCACCTAGATAAATTTATAAGGTGAATATGTTTTCTAATACAATAATATATCATTAATTAATCTTTTTCAGGTTTTTTAATGTTTCTTCATAGTTATCACTTTCATGAGAAATTGATTAAAATGTAATAAATGTTTCAGAAGTATTCATGGTCTCAATTTTGATTCTTTTAGATATAATTAATGTTATTAAACTTGTTTTATTTTATATATTGAACTTAATTCAACGTGTATGACTTTTTAAATATTATATATTATAATTCACGTGATATATAAATCCATTTCAAATTATTTCATTTCATTCGAAAGTAATGATGTCAATTAAGGCTTTATGTTACAATCAAATGTCTTTTCAAGACTATTTATCTTCAAGGTTACATTGGGGGAAATTATATAATAATAATTTCAAAAACCAAATATTTATTCCTATACTCTCTTTATTCATTAGTTTCAAATTATTTCATTTAATTTTTCCCTACTTGGTACTCAATAATATAAAAATATATTTTTAAGTAAATCCGGATTTGTTTTTTTATTTAGTTGAGAATTTTTTTCTTTCTAGTACACAATTTATATATAATGATATAAATAATTATTTTAATGTTAAATATATATTTATTAATTTCATTATTACAAATTCTTTATTTTCAATAAATAATTTAAGTGATATCTTCTTATCTTTTTTTAAGGGTACTTTTAAGAATGGTGTAAAAGAAAAAATTATTTTAATAAATATTGCACAAACATTTTTCCCACTTTTATAAAAAACACTCTATTTGATGATAAATTTATAATTTTTTCATTGTTATTTTTTTAAAACAATAAATTCACAGTATATTTTGATTTTTTATTCTTTTATTTTACCAACAGAATACATATATTTTCCCTATTTCAATAAAATGATTATATTGTTAATTTAATGGTATTATCATATATTTAATCTTAATTTAATGACTCTTATAATTAACATAGAATATGATATTATTAATACATCCTTATTACTTATCCATATGGATTAGACTGATCATTAATGTAGTTTTCAAGAAACCCATTTTTTCATTAGTAAATCTAGGTATAATGGAATTCCATTTGATTTTAAAATCATGAGCTTGAAAATATATGCATCTAATTGCTATAATAATAAATGACACTAGTAAATTATTTATGATAATATGTGGTCCTTAAATTAATCATGATGAAAGGTGGTCGTGATATATATTTTATGATATGAGAGACTGATATTTTTCTCTAATGTGTTGAGTAACATTTACTCACATAAATGAAAAGAGGCGGGGAGTTAAAAATGGTGGTTTCCCCTATGGATTAAATTAAGATCCAATAATTTTTCAAAATTTCAACCCAAGTGATGAATATATTTTTCCAAGACACCATAACATGTTCTCTATTAATTCTCTATGCTTTAATGGTTCCTTTCATCATGATTGACATCACATGTATCATTGTTATTTTTTTATTATGACTCTTTCCATTGTTAAAGAATCATTCCATGAAACATGTTTAATTATATAGGTTAATATGTGTATAAATTATTTTATATAATTAGTTTAATCATTGAATACGATCTCATATTCTAATGTACATATTGTACTCAATAAATTAATTCATTTTTTAATGTTTATATTCATCCATACGAAGCATTTGATATCCCACTTTAATTTACCTTATCACTAGGTTATAAATAATTATGTCATATATATTTTATTTATAGAAGTTTATCATGTGGGATATTATTAAGGCATAATTTAAAATTAGAAAATATTGGTAAAGTGGAAAAAATATTACTTAAAGACATTGGTATTATTATATATGTGTTTTTCCTAATTCTATAAAACATAAAACCCTTATAGTTTCCAGGATAATTAAGTGATTTATTTTTTCCATTTTATTTTTTATTTTTTTTGATGGATAAAATTTTTCATATATATCTATTTCATATGTTGAAATATAAATATTATTTTTTTCATCAGATCGGTGAGTTTGTCTTTCAAAATATTTTTGTTTGTTTTAGTGTAGAGTTCAGAAAACATTAGAGACTGGTATTTATTCATTTTAGGATAACGTAAGAGTTATATATATAGTCATGTGTTTATTATTTATTCGTTAGTTATAATTTCTGAGTCATATACACTTTTTTTAAGGTTTTATGTTATGTTATTTTAAGGTCATTACAGATATTTAGGCATGAATATTTTTGGATTGGGTATATGTAGCCCTTAGGTTTTAGTGAATTATTATTTCAACATAATGTTACTACATATTAAAGGGATGTAAACTAAAAGGTATGAGAGAAAATTGAATGTTAAAATATTATTAAATATTGTCTAAATTGAGGTTAATTTTGATAAATGGTTATTTTTTAGGAAATAATCTATGAAGAATTTTCAGTATTGTTGTGGGAATATCAGTTTCAAATGTGTTATTTCCTTATATTAAGTATTATTCATTTTGGGTAATATATCACCATATATTACCCATTTGAGTTTTGGAAATATTTTAAATAATATAGGATTAAATATTTTTCATTTTTTGATCACGTGATCCATTTGATGTTTTTTTTACAACTTCAGGCGAGAAAAATTAATCTAGAATATTTCTTTTTTAGAGTATGATATGTTTTAGAAGTTGAAAGTGATCAAATATCAACCAATGTATAAATTTTTTTATGATATAAAATATGAATATTTTATCTTATTCTCTATATTTACAGTAAAAGAGTCCCTCACATCTAGAAAAATTATCTTCAAATAAGGATGTTATATTTTTAAAGACGTTTCTTATAAAAAAATGTTATTTAACTTCTAAAAAATGTATAATGTTATGTTATACATGGATCATATTTGTAATTCCATGTTTCCCCTTTCTAATCATTTTTTACATATTTGGGATCTAGAATATGTGTTATTTGGGGTGACCGTTCTATTTAACCTTTTATATTTTCAACATGATGTTTTATTAACCCTTATTACAACATCTTTTTTCGATGAATATATTTTTAAAAAAAATATTATGTCATTTTCATTTCATTATGGTATGTTTTATCTTCAAATCCATGAAAATGATGTTAAAAATAGGTTTTGAGGAATTTTTATGGGAAATGAGATAAATTTTTTCGGTTGTAATTTTGTTTAAGGTTATATAATGTAATACCCTAATATTTTAAGAAATACATTATGTTTGAATGAATACGTGACACAATACATCAATCTATGATGACCACAAAATATTATTATAGACATTATATGATATCCATTAAATTGGAGGTTATAAATAAAATTAACCTCCCTATGAAATATATAAAAATATAATGGGCTTACATAATATTCATTTATTTATTGGTATATAAGATATAAATTCCATATTTGTTGTATTCATTTTGTGATTTGATAATTACCTTTCTCAAAAATTGTTATTATTATTTTTAATTAAGTGAATATAGTAATTAATTTCTAAAATTTTTATATATTTTATTTCATTAACAGGTTATCATTTTTTAATTTCTAAAATAAAAAACTATCTTCAGATTAAAATTTGGTTTTTTTCAAAAAATATTCATTTTTCACTGAATTGTTAAAAATTCAAATTTTATAGGGAAATTCCCATTCTGTTAAAGAATTTAAGAAGACCAATTTGTTGTAAATTTTATTTATAACTTAATTAGTTCCATTTAATTAAATATAAGTTAATTAATATTTTTATAATTAATATTATACTTAATTTTTATATATGAATATTTACCAACATAAAAATGTATTTTTCTAGAAAACAGTTTTTCATCACTCTGTTCAGGACTATATTTGATGTAATTTATAATAATTATGGGTATAGAGTTTTATAAAATAGACTAAATATTTAATAATTAGTTATTTAAAGTTTATAAGTAAATCCTTTTTTTATTGTTTTCATTTTGAATGGTAACTTTTTAAAAATATTATCACTATAATATTTTTAAAATCTATAAAACAAGAATAAAACTATATAACATGGATTTAATTACCTCTATAATACATTTTTATATTTAAATGGTTGAGTTTAATGTAACCACCAATTAATATATCTTCTTAATAAGGTTTTTTTGACTTGTTTTTGATAATGGCATACATATTTTTTAGGTAAAATATAAATAAAAAACAACTCTTTATATAATTCAAATGTTATAATATTTATTATAAGGTAATGGAGGGATGTTATAATAAATTTTTTATTTTTTATTTTTATTATAAATTAATTTATTTTATCTTTGTAATTTTTTTTAACATTTTATAGAAGAAATAAATATGTTAATTTTTTACGCAATGTTAACACAATTCATATGAAAGTTGTAGATATAATATATTAAATGGAATTAAATAAATTCAAGGTAAAATTTTTGAGATTTATGGTGATGGTGTAATTTTTTAGGAAAATATAATGTACTGTTAATGTGTAAAAATAATATATTTAAACATTATTACTATCCAAATTTTATTAATGCCAACTTTTATAAATATTCCTAAAATGAAATATAGAGGCATTTTATGTAACTGTTACTCTATTAAATGATTTAAAATTTAAAAATTAATATATTTTGGAAAATAAATGATACATGGTCAATAATATCAATTATTTTCCATTTATTGGTAACTTTTACTTTTATATTAACATTCTTAACAATAAAATAAACAATGACATTGTTGTTGTCATAATAGTTAGAAAGTCTAACACGAGGATAAAAATATGTGATCATGGTTAAAACTGTTCCTAAATGAGTATAAATATTATTAAATTTGATTATTTATTATTATTTCTCACAATATTCTAAATTTCTAAATTTCATTCCCTATAAAGATGAAAATTATTTAATATTAATTTAATTCATTTTGTAATTCCAATGGTTCCCCTCATTACTCTCATATAAGGACACAACCTCTCCACTCTTTTTCACAATTGATTATCCATGTAGAAAATAATTCTAAAAAAACTTACTATACTTTGTTTATGCTTTCTATGGTTTTTTATCCTCTTAAAATACCATCCTCAAGTTTATTATTGAAATATCCAAAGGATACTATTAAAAGAGGAGGAAATGATCTTAACTATGCAATTTCATTTTACTCCTTCTACCCCAATAAATTATATATTAACCATTAAAATATAAAATAATATGTATCTTCCATGTATATTGATGTATTCATGTTAAAATTGAACCTTATTGTTATCCCTTTCCATTATATGAGTAACAAAAACATCATTCATGCATACACGTGGACTACCACGTCCATTTAGTGATGTGTATCATTTTCAATCACCACTTATCTTGAATATTTATTACCATAATGTTAATACCCTAATTAGGTATTTAATTAAATAATTATTATTATTTAAATATAATATCTCATCAATCATTATACCATTCAATCATTAAAAATAAAATATTTCATGTGTGTAGGTACATACTGCTTTCTCCATGTAATAAGAAACATCATTTATCCAACAAATACTCTCATTGAAATTAATGGGGATGTATTTAAGGGAGTCACTTGATTTTTATAACAATATAATGATTCTAGAAATAAAAAAAATCATTTACTTATTTTTTATCCGAGTAAAAGTGACAAACACCACTCTTGTGTACGTGTGGATTACTGCCTCGTAGGCCATTGTAATTTTTTTATCATGGCCCCTATGCATAGATAGGTTTAAATTGAAATTTATATATATAACATATAATAATATTATGATTATTATTATGTATAATATTGATCAATTAACCCTTTTAACAAGGTCAACTAAAAAAGTAGTTTTCAAATAATGAAATGATTATCCTCTATACACGTGATGTAGAATTACATGATTAAGTAAACAAATATATCATTGAAATAAATAAAATTAAATGTTTAATTAACGTTTAATACACCTATTAAAGGTTTTTTATAAATTTTATAATTTATATATTTTAATTATATATGAGTTAAAAGACATACATATAAAGTCTTGATAATAAGTAAGGGATTTATTAACTCAATGTACATTGATTGGGTTATAATTTATTATCAATGTTAAAAATTACAAATAACTATTTTATTTTATGGTAATAATTTTAAAAAAAAAATATATACACAGTTTTATAAATTATTAACTATCAAATCAGTGATATGAACATTATAAGGACAGTTCATCCAAATATTTTTTTGAGACATATCTCCTACTATAAAGATACTTACCTTTATAATATATTTATACTAAATATTGAGATACTATATCATTAATGAATCAATGATAATGAAACTTAAAAGTATTTTTAATTTTTATAATTCATGATATATTGATTCAGAAGTTATTAAAGTTGTGTTATTTTTATGTTCAAAGATTCAAATATTTTAGAGAGAATTCATTGTATGCAACATGTTTCTTATTTTATTGTGTATATAATAACCCATGAATGTGTATTGATATAATTTATATTATAATTAATGATATAAATATATCCATTTAGCATCCCTTAATTTAATGGCCCTTTATTCGAATGCTACAAAAATTTTAAATTCATTATATTAAAATCTCATTTAACTGAAGGATTGTTTTTTATAATTATTTCATTGGGTGAAATTTTATAACCACAATTTCATGAACCATATATATATTTTTATCCAATGGTTTTTTATTATGAATACATTATTTCTTTTCACATTGCTCCCTTTGGTATTCAAGAAAATAAAAATATTATTTTTAATGAAAACTAACATTATTTTTCTTTTGTATTGGAAATCCTTTTCACCCACATTCCTATTACCTTTTAAATTGTTTCATGAATGTACTTAATATTCAATAATATTATATTTAATTCATTTCCCCCCATTTTTGTATATAAAAGTTGAAAATGACTATTCTTTTCACTTTTTAAACAATGTACTTATTATAACAAGTTTGAATGAAATATTTTTTTTACATATACCGCATTAATGACTTTTGCAACCATCATATCTATTTAATTATTTTATGATTTTGTTTAAATTTTCCCTTTTTTATTTTTATTTAAAATCATTTTCTTAATATTTGGAGATTTTTTAGTTTTTAAATTTACTAAAATAAAAGGTTATTTCTCCCATTTTTCAATTAAAAGTTTTAAATGTTTTTCAAACAGTTTTCTTTATTGTAAACATTCATTGATAATTCCAATTATTCATTAGTAATATGGCCATATAATATCATCCATATCATTTCAATTGATGGATTAAAATGAATATTTTAATGTGATTATCTGTAAATCCATTTCATTTATAAGGGTAACACAACCTTTAAAGTAATACATGTTTTTTTAACTTTTTGATGACTAAAATGATATATTACATTTCTTCTGACCATTTATGGTTTATGGAAATTAATTATGATGATGAGTAAGGGTGATATTTATCATGATTTTGGGTGATCCTAATATTTCTTATACAATATATGAACCTAATATAGCTCTCAAATGCATGGTATAATGTTCCATATCTTTAATGGAATTTAGTATGGTGTCAACCATAGTGGTTTCCCTATTTATTTAAATGGGCAACATTTATTTTTTTTCATTAATGAATATAGGGGATGAGGATAGTTTTCAATAATTTAAGATGTTTTCTCTATGATTGATATGGATTTCTTATGATTCCTTTGATTAATATTGACATCACATGGATCATAATTAATGATTATTATGATTCATTCATTAGATTGAGATTTTTACCATTCCACATGATTTATGAGATATTTTTAATGGGAATGAATTTTCTTATGTAATTATAATGAATTTTGAATATGTTCTTATACTAGTATTCTTATTTCATACTCACCAATGATATTTATTTGGGCATCCATGTGTTTACAATTACTAATAATTTGAGCTCACCCTTATTATATTTTATTTCTATAGGTTATAAATAAATATATTGAGTAAGATATGTATAGAGGGTTTCATTTGGGATATTAATAAATATCAATAGATAATAAGAAAATATGGGTATTGTGAGGAAAATTATCATTGAAGGACTTGGTTTTTTCTCTGTAAGATTTTTTTTCGAACTCTAAAAAACAAAAAACATAATACTCTATTTAGTATATAATTGATCAAATATTTAAATATATTATTTTAGGTTTTGGATGGATATAATTAGTTCAATTTTATCAGTATCAAATTTATATTTTAATACCAAATCGGGGAGTGTTGGTTTAGGGATATTATAGAGTTGAGGATGAATGGATGAAACATTAGTAGAAGATGAGATATATTAATCTGAAACAATTATATTATTATGAATTATGATGAAGTTATTTAGTGTTAATAGAGTATATTTTAATATTGAAATTTATGTTATTAAATTTATCATATTCACCATAAATGGAAATTTTGGTTTGAATCATTCATCTCTCCGAAATATTTTTATTGAATTATGTATATGAATGATAAAATATTGATAATAAAAGACAAAACGTTTTATTGATATTTAAAGAAGAAACCCATTGTTCATCATTATTGTTAATTTTATAAAATTTTATATTACTTTAATATAATTCCATTTTTACCATTCTTTACACAAAAACTAATTTAGTTGTATCAGATATGGTTAAAAATACATGATTTATTGATTTCTAAGTGTTACTATTAATCTATGTTGCATTATAAAGACTAAAACTATTAATATTATATTTTATTATTGTAAAACATATTAGTATGGATTATATCATTGGTTTTAGGTTTTAACATACTTAAAAGTGATAATATTTTATATATTTATTATTATATTATATAAAGTGATTCCTGGTTATTTTATTATTTTAATTAATTTAAGGTTATGGAATTATCATTTTAGTGGGATATAATATATTGTTTCTCCCATTAATCAATAAATTATATAATATACTTCATCTATAATGATACATTTGATTTATATATGAGGAACCTTCTGGGTATAGTGTATACATGTTTATCCTTTTATCTATCATTTATAATATTTTTCTATTTATGTTAGAGGTTCCGATCGACATTATTCATTAAGATTGTGTGGTGGTTAGTTTAAATTTTTTGAGTCTAAATTTAAATTTCCTTTTATATCATGTATTATGGGATTTTATCTGATATTTATTTTTCTATTCAAGTTATTTTATTATTTTTATTTATGTGGTATATCATGAATGAAATTAGTTAATGATGATTTTATATTATATGTTTATAGATTGGGGAACTATTTTTGATCATTTATATGTGGATTTAATATAATAATTTTAATACATTACCTAAATTTATTTTTATATACCTTATCATAGTAACCATCACATGGACCATCGAATGTGTAGTTTGAGTGTAAGTATTGATCTTGAAATCAATTCCAAAGGTGTCAAGGTGGGTTTAGTACCCTAATTTTATATTGAAAAAATCACTATACACAATAATTATACCATCCTCTAATCTATTGTAATGACCTATAATCCTATCCATCCATTATTTATTATAATATTATATTAAATTAATTCCCCCACCCAAATCATTTAAGAATTATATTTTGTAACCGTAAAACTCAAATAAAATTTATATCATAGGAAAATATTTATAATTATTATTATATATATCACATTTATATTAAAAATATCAAACCAAATTTATATATTATTTTCTCCTAAGGAATATTGTAAATGACCATCAATATCCTATGACTCATTGCTCACTAGTTAATAATATAAACACATTAAATAATTATTCATTATGATAACACCCACATAAATATATAAACATTATAACATTTATAAATCAACATTCCCTTCATTTTTTTTGAAAATGGTATTATTAAAATTTTAATTAATATGGACTTGTCACATACAATTAGAATAATTTTTGAATTCACTATTAAATTTTTACGTAGAAATATTTTACTAGAAATAAATATATTTTATTTTACCTCAAATTTATCATATAAACCTAATGTTCAATCCATCATCATTATATTGAACATGATATTCAATATTTTCTTACCCAGAAAGCATATACTAATTATAGGGATATAGATTATTTTCTACAAATAATGGTATCAATTATATAGTTAAATAAATTTCTAAAAAACATAATAAAATTATGAATTTTTCCAAATCCTCTAACTAAATATCTATATAATCCAATCCTTACATGAATTAATAAAATTAATTTTTTTGGATTCTTTTTAATTTTCAAATCACATTATCATTTTGAAAATTAAATAATATTTAATAAATCCCACCAAGTAATGTCTTGGTGATGTAAAAAAATAAAATTTAATCAAAATTTTCGATGAAATAACTCAGTCAATTATTATAGGAGCTCATGTCCTAAAAAATTAACAAAAATATGGAATTTTATCTCATCGTAAATAATTATTAGAAACATATATATTTCATATATGGATTGGATTCCTCCGAAACCATACTATTGTAATGATCTTGTATCAATTACTATTTTTATTTTTTCACTTTTGGGATGCTGAAATTGTGGAGGTAGTAAAAACTAATGATCATTCTTCAAAGACCATTTCAATAATTAATTATCTGAATGAATCATTTAACTATACTCAAAACGTTATTTATCCAACTAATACAAGGACATGAGATGATACCTAGGTTAAAGAGAGAATAATTTCTTTCATAGATAAGGATAATACCTCAAATAAGTTTACCATTCCTCCTTCAATGATATTCAGGGAGTATGTTATCCATTATGGGACTATTAACTCCATTGAAACTATATCGATGAATGAATGTACATTAGGTAATGGGAGACATATGAATTTTTCTTGTGAAATTTTTTCATAAAGAGGTAGTAATTGATATTTTGGAAACTATTTTTATACAATAAATTTTATTAGTGCCTACAAAAATAACAAAACTCTTCATGATTAAGGTATAAAATAGATTTGATAATAATATTATAACTATAAATAAACAATTTTTTCTCTACTTATGTAACCCCTAAACAAGCTCCTTATGAAAATACTAATTTATAAATAGAAACATTACAATCAGGTCAAAACAAAATATAAGATTAAATCATCTATACCATTGGAGTATATATGGACGATACTCTATGAAAACGGACTTTTTGAAATGATTTTGAATCACCTATCAGGGAATGGAATGGATCCTATTAAGATAAACCTAATAATAACATTTACCCCAATTGTACACTAATGAAGGATTTGGATGTGGGTGGGGATCTGATACTTTTAATTCTTAATATTGAAGGAAATATTATTTGAAATTTATTCTATTTACTTTTATATGGAACCTATTATTGATGTTGATCATATTCATGAGAAATAGAAGTCTGGAGACACTCATGACCAATAGGAAAAGTTTTCTACAATAACTTCACTTACAAACGATTAAGCATTGTGAAAACCCAAATCATGATGGGGGGACTCTATCGAATATATAATGTCACCCCGAATAATGTGCTATATATATAAATTTATCAAATTATTGATAATATACATAGATCATCGTAGGGATATAAATCTAAAAGGTTACTTATGATTATTTTCTGATTTATTATAAATATCATATTCAAGATACCATTGTATCTTGAAGACCTACAAACTCTTGTAATATTTTATTTTATTTAATAATGAAGCTATTAATGTGGTATTATATATTCATGGTTCAATATTATTTAGAATAATTTAGTATTTTATTATCATGGATTTAATTATAAAACATTATATATTAAAATTATAATCATTTATATTCTTTTATATTTAAATTATTTTATAATGATTTTACATGGGTACATTGATAATAATATTTTGGTTCTACAAAATTAATCTTTATCAAAGAAGAATTTAATTTAAAAAATGAAAAAATACATGATTTTTATTATCATTTATTAAAAATTATTTTTATGAGAATAATATTTAAATAAAAAAATAATATAGGAACTATATTTTAAGGAGAAGGAAAAATAACCAAAGGTATAAGGCATAGTACTTTTGTTGTAACACCGTAACCCGATTCAAAATTATAACAGGCAATGATTTTCATACATTGATATTAAATATTTTTTTATGAATATACATTACAATAGAAAAACACACTCCATAAAACATTAATAGTTTAGTGAGTTTGAGAATTTGGAAGCATAAACACTTTTCCACAAGTGAGCTACGACATCTCCCCCTATATTCTTCACAAATAGAACTTTTCTTAGACATATCATACCTAACAAATATATTTAAATCCTAGGGATGGAAAAATAATAAATTCTAAGATCGGATGATTAGTAATGTCAAATAACTGGGATATATACCACAACATGAACATAAGTTCTTTATAACTTTATCATGACATTTAAAAAACATACCCTGTATATCGAAAATCATAATATCGAGTGATGCAATAAATATTGGATTTTAATAAGACATGAATCATAATGGAATAAAATAATGTGATCCATGAGAGAATTCATTGGAATAAGACATGAAATTTTTTGAATACACATAATAATAGAAAATCATTTCCATATTAGTTAAGTATCACAACGAAGAACATCATAGTAGAAAAAGTCCTTAACTGAACTAGGTTCACACATTGTTCTATACCAATATTACTAAATTGATTAACTACCTACTCTAGCACTATCTTCATAAACTAATTTCATTCCATGTTCCAGACGTGTCTTGCTGAATTGAGTTAAATCCCCATTATAGTTCTATCTGTAATGTCCCCAAATAATGCACTCCCTCATGTGAAAAAATTGGGTTTCTTAAAGGACCTCAATATTTCTTCCTCATATCTAAGAGGCCTTCAACTAGAAATGAGGGTGTGAAATTTATAGTGGGGAGATTATAACCCCAAGTATAAAGTTTCATAGTAGTATAAAATACTACATTTTGATAATAAAAATAAATCTATAGACCTATAGGTTGTCAGCAGTAAGAAACAGCTAAAACATCTAATATTTAATATAGAAATATGAAATGACGTGCCAAAATGTAACTAAATTTGATGCTAGAAATAATAATATAAAATAATTATAGGCTCAATTATGTACTCAAAATGTTCCATGCCCCGAACCCCATGTTGGCCCTAATTCCAAACTACAGTCCATCTATTAAACAAGAGAGTCATTTTCCAATGTCATATCCTACATCCACATAATCTACTCGAGTGCCCAATGGAATCCTGAATAGTAGGTGAATAAAAGTTAATAGATTGATACCATAGAATATAATATAACTGGTTCTCTAATAAGTGTAATACCCTGATATTTTTTTAAATTTATTTATTTTTTCAAATTAATTTTTTTATATTTATCATTTCATGCAACCCTGAATATAGTTTTTTGTTTCAAATATCCTTATGTGTCTGGGGTTTATATAATTGAAGACTTAGATTAGCTTTATGTACACACAACCATATATTTTTCTTATGTTACATGAAATGTAGTATTCCTTTGATTTCATTCATAACACACAAGGCCATGTTTTTAAAAAACTACAATATATTATTATTATTATTATTATTATTATTAAAATATTATTATAGAAACCACCTATAAATTGGAATAGAAGTTAAAAATATTATTGATGAAATGGTGAAAATATTATTTAAATATGTATGTAAAAAAATCCATTGGTTATTAATTTGTATAATTAAATATAAAGACTATTTGAAAATAAATTAATTACTTTTCAAAGAAAACTATTATTCTATTTTCAAAAAATATTTTATATTAACTAACTAAAAAAACCAATATAGATTAATTTTTTCATGGAAATTTTTATATTATATATCCAATCATGTTTTATATACTCATCCAACATATTTGATTGGTATAAGATAAGAATGAATCCAATTTTATGAATAAGAAGCAATTTTCATCAAAAAAATAATTTCATCCGCATTTAATGAAAAACCCATTTAATTCATATTTATAGAAATTTTATTGATTTAATAATTCAATAAAATAATAATTTAATGTGGAATATAACAAACATCATATTGTGATTTTTTTGAAGTATCATTTTATGATAAGTAGTGATAAATATAGGATTTTAATACAAAAATGCTTTTTCATAAAATGTATTTATAAGGTGAAATTATATTTTTTTATTACATTAATATTTTAATTAGACTAATTTGTATTCATTTATTTTATTTTAGACCATTAGAATAAATTTATATTCTAAATGATAGACAAAAATATAAAAAATTAATTTTTTACATTAAAATCTCATTTCTCCGTCTCTTTTGCGGGATTAAAATCGAATTAATTACTACCAGTTCTATAATTTGAATATTGAAAAATAGATTCCATGTTTGGAATCATAAAAATATATGATTTTAATTAATATGAGAATTTTTTTTGACAAATAAAGTAATGAAAAATAATGAAAAATAATTACATTGATTATGATGAGAATTAGCTTCACAAAGGATAAAAAATTACACTTAAGGTCCACGATGATATAGACACTTGTCCAAAATCCATTGGATATCCATATTTTGACCATGATTTTATTTTTGATAAATTGGTTATATTATTTGGTCCAATTTCCATTGGAAAAATATGGGTGGAATTCCCTTTTCAAATATTTTCAAGAATCCCACTCCTCCCCCACAAGAAAAAGACACTCACCCCTACCACATATTAACACATCTCAAGCCCTTTAAATCTATAAAACTCTGCTTAAATAAGTTACCAAAATCACTAAATTATTCTTTTAAGACTAAAATTGGGTATAAATCCGGCAAAAGAATCAGTGTTTTGCAATGACAAAGGATTTACTCAAAGAAGACGAGGATTGAATGTGTATGGAGAAAGTCAAGTCTTAAGGTACGGGAATTTCATCTCACATTTTATTTAAATGAGATACATTCCTTTCCCCACTAATTATTTTCTTTTTGGGTGTGTAAACGTCCAATTTAGGTATTATATGATTCATATAATAAAATTTATGGATATTTACATATTCATTTTATGATCGATCTTTCAGGGGGCTAGGTTTCAGAAGTTTCCAAATTGGTAATCTAATTATATCTCAATTTCCCTACTTTGATACATAATCCATCCTATGAACCTCTATTTTTAATGTAGGTCTATATAATTCCTTTTGAAATGTTATATTAGGAATCCCATTCTTTTGATGATAGGTTAGGCTTTATGTAATGATATTCTTTCAACAGTATTATGATTTTATATTACCAATGTGGTAAAGGTGTATAGATTCAATATCATTATTTATCAAGACTGTTCATGATTATTAATCCATTGAAGAAATGTTATTACCAATATCTTAATAAATCTCATGAATTTTCTTACCCTCAAAATATAATTATTATATAGAAGTAATAATATCATTTTTCTACTCTTTGGTACTTAAGATACTTAAAAAATGGGTTATTAATCTGACTTTATTTCTACTTTCGATCGGAAATATATGTTAATTAAAAATTTTGTTTCCATAAACATTTTCAAAAAATATTTAATATTATCCTATGATTCATAAAGTAAATATTTACCCATGCATTACCCTTTTACGAAATGTTTTTAAAACAAATATTCTTTTCTTTTTTCAACCAAGAAATATTTTCTAAAATTTTAAGGTATAAAAGGAATGTTCGAAATTTAAATTTGTAACCATCATCATAAGAGTAATATCTTTGATGATTCCTTTTTATTTTTTCAAGAATATTTTAAATTATTTTTTCTATTATTTTTTATTTTTTTTATTTTAAAATGATATTAAAAAAAGTGTTCTAAAAAAATATGATTAATTTTTTTTTAATTTTTTTAAATGATTTAAATACATTCCTTTATATGTTATCCTATATTTGTTTTTAAATGAAGATATTAAATTGATATTAAATATATTTTAATATGTTTCCAAACTATATTCACAGAAAAAAGTATTCAAATTTTTTAAATCTTTTTTAAAAATTTTAGAGGAAATGGTTTTCAAAATATTTTCAAGATCTATTTAGAAGTTTTCAATGGTCTCTTAGAAGAAAATCTTTCCAAAATGATTTTTTCTTTAGAAAACATTCTTCAAAAGAGTAAAATTTATTTTCCTCAAGAAATGATTAAAATCAAATTGTAAAACATTATTTATAGAAAAAGTATTTTTGGAACGGTTTTATGTAAACAAATTTTAAATAAATGCTATTTTTCTTATGAAAATATTCAAGTGATACTTCAAAATAATTCTTCATAAATAATGAAATCCATTGATATAGTTTATTATTTATTGGAAATATGATCCAATAATGACATTCATATTTTTTCATCATTGTTTAATGTATTAATTTCATGATGTCTATGCCACATATTTCTCTTCCACATGTTATATCCTTTTCAAACCCACTTTTATCACAGGTTATGCGGTGATGAAATGGTTATGAATACTATATGATTTCCATAGTTTATGATGTGATTAAATATTTATGTAACACATTTAATTTGTTGGTTTATGATTTGATGTTTTTGAAGCCCATCTCTTTTTATAGTTCTTGATATGGAGAATGTTTTATTATATTATAGAACATATATGAATGATTTTACTATGTGATATGTGAGGCCTATACCTACCTCCAATGAATTGGATAAAGAATTATATCTCATGAAATAATGATGGGAATCAAGTAGATGGGCTTTACCCACATGGGAATATGGGGTGACCAAATCTACTATGGGAATATGGGGAAACCCAATCTTATAAGGAAATAATAGGATACCTGATCAACTATTGGAAGATAGGGAAACCCAATACAATGTGGTAATATTGGGGAACTCATTCCCTTATAAAGAAATGATTCTTAATCTAGATGGTGGTGTGTTCTTTCTAGTTTGTGTAGTCTTTATGATGTACCCAAATATGTTTTTGGTAATGACCCTTGACATATAAAGAATGATATTACATGTTTATGTGTTTACGAAAAATTCAATGTATTTTTTCTATGATATGCTCACATGGTTCATGTTCAAGATTATATTATGATTTTTTATTATGTATTACCAATATTTATTCCATATCCAATTTTTATAATCTTTGATATAAAGGATATGATCTTTAAATTTTATTGTCATGTTCTTGTACCCTTATGTTCATGTTATGCTTACGTATTTCCTTTATTTACCCTTACTGAGTATTCGAGCTCACCCCTTTCTTATTTTTCCGTTCCCGAGGTAATGGTGATTTTTTATGTATAATTACTATGTGGTGTATCTCTGTGTGGATCATTTAATATATTTCACTGATTTAGATGATTTTTGATCTATGTTTCCAAAGGCATTATACTAATACAACCTTTGGCCATCTCTTTTTCAGTTTATTATGTATTCCAAATAAATCATGTCATATCTATGTACATAAAGCTTGGGTTGTTATAATTTATATTAGTGTGAATGTTTATTTGATATTATAAAAAAAAGATGATATAACTTTATTAATATATCTATGGATATTTTTCAGGTTATGTCTAGGGGTGTTTTTAAAAAAATTCTATGGAAAAGTTTATATTTAGGAAAAAGACCTTGAATTTGGGTAAAGGATAGAGTGAGTGGTTTCTTTATATTAAATCTCTATCTATATACTACAAGTGTATATGGATCTGGAATATATTTACCTTGGGGTGACAACCCAGAAAAAGTGCGTAGAGGAAAACTCAAGCGTAACCCTGTACACGATAATGTGCCTTGATGAAGACATATTTAACACTATCAAGGGACATGGTTTGGAAATTCACAAACTCTTTATAAACCATAATGAATGTTTTAAATGTAATTTTGATATGAATATCCTATGATAAACCTATGGTGTCATATATTAATAATTATTCCTCAATTTAGTCATCCTATACGTGATTTTCTATGATTATGTGGTTTTTCATTATGATACGTGTTTGTCACACTATGTTGTATATATTTATTCAATAGATGGAATAATAAGGAACATTATTAATATTTAATGATTCATATGTGAAAAATTTAGGCATTTTATAAATCAATTCCCTAGGTCCGAACATCTTAAGGATAATTGGGAAGGTGGTATGAGTATTTGGTATAATTCTAATGGTTGGGATACTAAAAATGAAATGTGGAATTTAGGGAATGTACATACAATTATATTCACAATAAAATCTAGGAGAATAATTATATTAACAGTGAGAAACCTTAGATATGATTCATATTTCATATGTATGAAAGTGGTATTAATGAATATATTGATGGATCCTGAGTGATTTTTTTAGGAATAATGTTTGATGATTGAAAAGTATATGTTTTGGAATTAATATATTTTTTTATATGAATCATAATGTATATAAAGATTTTTTGTAGATGTTTTCATTAATTATTTTCAAGAATGTGTTAAATGATACAGATAACCTAGAAAATAGATTTAATAAAAATGTTACATTAAGGTAAGGTAACATTAAGCATGAGTAAATGATATTTTATATGGATAAAGTAATTTGGAAATTATTTATGACATCAGAAATGATAAATTATTTTTTAATAAAAGTTTTCTTTGTTATCATCGCTATTTTTTACAACTTATTAGATTCAATGAATATATCCATTAATCATTTGAATATGAATCATCCATGTTTTCAAAAAGTATTAACATAATTCATGTTTTCACAATGGTTCAAGAGAATATACAATGAGGGTTTTCACACCTTTAAACATAAGATGATTTGATTCATATTAAATTATCATCTTAACACATGGGGATAAATAAATAGTTTCAAACCGATTAAAAAATATTGTGTTGATTATAACTGATGACATATGGATTGTCTTATCAATGATTTTATTATTTTCTAGTGCTTCTGGAATGAGAAATTCACCATCCTTTTTGGGGAAAGTGATGAAGTGGAAATTGATAAATGAATGAAAAAGGTTGAGGTTATCTTAAAATCATTGAGGTATTTTATTTCAATAAAATTATTCAACTTTAAGAAGATGATATACAAATAAAACTTTGTCCAGATATATTTTTTTAACTAAATTCCTTTTAAATAATCATAGATTTATGAGTTTGGGGACCTTAACATTCCATTTAACATTAACATGATTGTGATTTATGATGAAAATAAATCCATATTAATTTATTTCTTTTTCCTATATGTCTTTATTTTTACATTACAGTATTGTTCCCAAATATGGAAACACGGTTTTGAGTTACTATGGGTAACCTATCAGGTTTCCAACATTCCATTTTTAAAAGGTGTTCCAGTATTCCATTTTATGATTTGGGATTATATAAAATGATCTTTAAAGTATTATACCTTGGTTACCCATATGAATTTTAAGTAAAATATTCATTATATGGGGTTAGAATATAAAATTTCTGGATTTTGGGATTTTTTTCAAATTAACTTTATCTTTTTTATATTTTTCATTTAACACGATAGAAAATATTTTTTTCTAAAATATATTAAATCTCTATTTTTGGATTACATTCACTACATGAATGAATTAAATAAGATTTTGGTACATGGAATAGTTTGTTTGGATTAGGATACACACAATTATATGTTCCATAAATATCTTGTGTGACATGCAAGTTTGAGTTTTTACCAAACTATAATATACTATTAATATTATTACTCTAATATTATTACAACCACCACCTAGCCATTGTGATGGATGTTGTGATTATAAGATAAAAAATTAACAAAAAATGAATTTAAAATTTATATAAAATGAATCCTTTTGTTATCAATTGTTAGAAGTAAATGTATGAACTATTTTAAAATAATGAAAATACTTTTATAACAAAACTGTTTTTCTATATAGACACTCCATTTTGTCTCCAAAAATTAAAAAAACACTTTTGAGGAATTTTTTTAAAAATTTTCATATATAATATCTCAAATATATATTCTTGGTACTTATCATATAGATTTGATTGGTATAATATAATAATAAATCCAATTCTGAGAATTAAAAGATATGTTCTTCTATAAAGTAATTTTACAACTTTTTAATTGAGAATCCATATAAAATCCCATATTTATAAATTTTATTGATTTTATATGTAAAGAAAATCTTCATTTTTTAAATTAAAATATAAAATTTAACTTATGATGATTTTTTTGTATTTTTATATGATGTTTCGTTTTTTGATCAATTGTGAGAAATACAAGATTTCAATTCAAAACTGATTTTCCATCTAATTTATTTAAAAGGATATATTAAAATTTTAATTAGTTTTAATATATAATTAAACCAATTTTACATCAATTAATATAATTTAGTTAATTATGAAAAATTTCATGTTAAATTTTTATATTAAAAATTACATAACATTTAAACTTTTTTTATTAAAAACCTACTATGTAGTCCAACCCGCAAGATTAAATTTGAATTAATTATTTCCACTACTATGAATATAATTTGAAAAAATTAATCCATATTTGTAATAAGAAGTAACATTTAATTTTAAATAAGGGAAAATTAGTATTGAAAATTATATTATTGAACATAATTAAAATTAATTTCAATGATTAAGTGAAAAAGTTTCTTAACAAGGGACTAAACCATAAAATTTAGTGTTAAAAAGGCCTAGAATGTTTTCGAAACCCCACTAAGTGGACATATATAAACCCTATTCTCTCATGGATCAGATTTTATCCATTATTTGACCCAATTTCTATACAAAAAACTAGGGTGGAATTCGATTTTAAAATATTCACAAGAATTACACTCCTCCACTATAAAAAGGCAACCACCCCTCTCATTTATTCACACCTCTCTACCCTTAGCTCACTGAAACATTTCTAAAATAAGATATCAATATCATTCATTTACATCTTGAATCCTACATTTTAGAATTAATCCAACCACGGAATTACATTTCTTAATATCAAATGGGGGTATCATATAAAGACAAGGTTTGAACATGTACGAATGTCAAGACACAAAGTAATGGAATTTCATCTCACTTTTTATTCCTGTGAGATACATGCCTTATTAACTACACATTACATTTTTTTAGTGTGTATATTAACCATGGATGTATTATATTGTTACTATAATTAAATTAATGTGTATTTGAATATCCATTTTTTTAACATTCATTCATGGGGATTACGTTTCAAATGTTTCCAAATCCATAAAGAAATTTTGTCTTAGTTTTTCTTTTTTGAGACACATTCCATGTCCTGAAAAAATATTTTTCTTAGAGGATTATATAATTATTTTTACATTTTACGTCAAGAATATCATTCATTTCATGATAATTTAAATTTATGTAATTTATTCTTCTTGTATTTTTATGATTTGAAGTTATCAATGTGTTAATTGTTTATAGCATCAACTTCGTCATTTATCGAGATTATTTATGATTAGAATTATATTTATTAAATTCTATAATACCAATCTCAAGTACTCTCATTTATATTTTACCCTCCGAATAATCATTTTATATCTAAATAACAATAGAATTATTTCACACTATGGTACATAAGATAATAAAGAAAATGTTTATTATCGAAATAACAGTAGAATTATTTCAGGCTTTTTTTACGAAAATCGTTTTCTAAAATTCTTTTCTATTATCCTATAATTTTTAAATTTTTTTTTCATGTCGTACCCTTTTACAAAACGATTTAAAATAAATTTTCTGGTCATTTTCTAGTCAATGGATTTTTTCTCATACTTTAATTTATAAAAGTAATTTTCTGCATGTACAGACTTACCAATAGACATGACTATCATTTACAAGATACATTATTTGAAATTTTATAAGGTTATATTTAAAATAAATTTTGTATCCTAATATACTTGGAAATTTTTGATTTTAGAAAGGTTTTTAAAGAAAATTGATTTAAAAAAATTGTGTAAAAATTGTGTTTAATATTGTTTTAAAAGAATCATTTATATGATTAAAAATGTTGTTTTTAAAGAAAACTATTTCAATTATATCAAAAAAATCTTAACTTTTCAAATTATTTCAAAATAAATAGTTTTTCAATATTTTATCATTCTTATTTTATATATTTTCAAAGAAAAATGGTTTTTGAAATATTTTTTAGCTTCTCTTATATATTTTCAAATATATGTTAAAATATTAGTGTTCTCAAAATTATTTATGTTTTAAAAATAATTTCCTCAAAGTGGAAAATATATTTTACACTGAAAATTTTTTAAACTTCATTGTAATTTATTTTTATAGTAAAATAATTTTTGCATTTTTTATGAAAAGGATTTTAAAATAAAGCTTATTTTCATAAAAAATTGTTTCAAGAGGTCTTTCAAAAAAATTATCTGTATAATATGTTATCCTTTGTATAAGATTATGATTTATTGGTGAAAGTTTCCAATAATACCATTCATATTATTTCCTTAATGGTTTATGTTTTAATAGGACAATGTTTATGACAGTTGGTTCTCTTGAAATATTTAAATTCTTTACAAACTCACTTTTTTCAGTTAATGATTTCATGTAATGGTTATGAAACATTTCTATTTTCCATAGGTTATTATGTGATAATGTTTTTATGATACCCATGTCATTTTATGGGTTATGATATTATCATAATGAAACCCATCAATTTTTATGGCTCATGATATTATAAATGTGTTTTAATATTTTGGATCATTTATAAATGATTTTATTATGGGATGGGTGTGACCTATATCCCCCTCAAATGAATTTGGTAAAATATTATATCTCATGAGATAATGATGGGAATCAATATGATGGGCTTGATACACTATGGGGATATAGGGAAACTCGAACCACTATGGGAATATGAGGAAACTCGATCCACTATGGGGGGACGAGGAGACTCGATCCACTATGGGAATATGGGGAAGATGATGCAATATAGGGAGATGGAGAAACCTGATCCACCCTGGGTATATGGGGAAACTCGACCCACTATTGGATGATAGTGAAAATAGATCCATTACAAGTAAAGGAATATGACTGGGGATGGTGGTGTGTCCCATCGAGTAGGTGAAGTACCTATGATGTGCCCGGATAATGTTTTGTAAATGATCTTTAACATATACATAATAATATTACATGTTATAGTATTTACCATAAATTATATGACTTTTTATTATGATATTCTCTCACGGTTCATGTTCATGATTATCTTTTGATTCATATCTAATGAACTACCAATCATTATTCAATGTCTAATGTTTATGATCCTTGATATGAAGGGTGTGATCTTTTAATGTTATGATAATGTTCTCATACCATTATATTCATGTTATGCTTGTGTATTTTCACTATCTACCCCTAATAAACATTCGAGCTCACCCCTTTATTAGACTCCTTTACCCAGGTTCAAAATAATGGGTATTAAGAATAATTAATAATGTGGGTTATCTTTTTGTGAATTATAGAAGATATTTCACTGAGTTAAAATATTTCTGTTCGATGTTTCTAAAGGAACATCAATAATATAGCCATTGGGTGTCAATTTTTTTTATATATTATGAATTATGAAAAAATGATATAATTTCCATGTATGATAATCTTGTTTCGTTAAAACCAGTGTATGAAATAAAGCGATAATAATGTGTATTAAATAATTCAATAATTCATAAAATTCAACAACAACATTTTTGGCTCCAAGGAGGAATAACTCTAAGCATGTCTTATGACTATACAAACAACTAACATAAAGCCAATTAAAATAACTACATTTGGAACATTTATAAAATATATCTGATCATGTCTTGTGACCAGGATAACCAACACCATGTAACCACAGTATAGTCACAACAACTGGGGTCAAAGCCCTTTAATCATTATCACATCCAGGAAAAATCCATCCAAACATTACGTCATGGGAAAATGAATATACCACTATCTATAAAAATTATAGCATAAGACTAATCCAATCCTAATAAATATCATCATTACATCATATAAGTTTGGAAGTTCTAGGGCCAACCCAGGTAAATAAGCTTTTCATCACGGAACACAAGGTTGGGAATACAACATGGATTTCACAATATGACAACATATATCTCAATGGTTAATTATGAAAATTACCATTTATTATTCAAATAACTCATTCAATTAAATTCACAATATATTAAATGATATATATATATAATAAAATGTCCAAAATTTATTGATTATATAGAAAGATATCACCTAAGGTCTTATGTCATGATAAAAACACATTAATCCATTATCTGATTAATTTATTTTCAATGACGGGTTATCCAATCGCTAGACATAAGCTTGGTTAGAAGACAATTGAAACAAAATTAAATCAAATAATAATTCCATTCATACATTTATTTTATTTGGGCTCACTTTATATTGGGGCAATCACAATATAGCATAAGCAAGGAAATTACAAACCATGGGGTTTGGATTTAGAACCCCTATCTTTATCTAATGATCCAAAATAATTTCAAAAGACAAACACCCATGAGTAAGAAGGTGAAGATGAATTCCTAGTGAAACTGATATCAAAACAAATCAATATCAAAACCAAAAATGCACATGGTTAGTGGATTTTGAAACAACGGTTGGAAGAAGAGTATGAATAAGGATGAAATTTAATTGAGAGGACTTAATAGTGATTTCTCAAACAAACATGACATCTATAAGAGAGTTCCGAACACCAAATTCAGCAGGAAGATGTTATAATTTTGAGATGAGAGTATTTTTACTGTATTAGAATGAAAATCATCCACATTACATGTTTATATCCATAGTTTGTGTAATTTCAATGCGTGTATTGTATTTACACATCATGTAAAAATAATTTAATATAATATTCCAAAAAAACATGTTTCCTTAGTTTATTTTATTAAAACACCAAAACAATTACTTGATGTGTAATCACTTTACATGGCATGTAAATTTCATGCATATGGTTTTTTACCCATTTTCACATTAAATAGTCTAAAACACTTTTAATGCTTCACAACATATGAAAAAACATTTTAATGCTTAACACATTTACACCAGAAATCTATTATTTAAAAAAATAATAAATCTGTATACATTAGGTAATTTTCTATAAAACATTATCTTCATCTCCAAAAAATCTTAAATAAAAAACATTGAGATTGACGTACCTAGAAAATGACGGGATATCAAAAACTCCTAACCTTATAGTAGCTTGTTCATGAGATTCTCCAAGCATTACTACGAGGTATCTATGAAAAAGTATGAAAAAACTATTCACATATTAAACTCCCTCTCAAATGTAACCTCTTGAACTCACCTATGTTTCTGATACACTGAATAAAACGGTATAGTACTACACTAAATTTATTTCTCACTATGATTCATCAACAGTATCAAATTATCTTGAAAGGATAAATTTCCAGAAAGATAAAAATATGTTATTTATATCACATGGGAAGTGTCAAGATGATATATCCATAACTACAACATGTGTAACATGTCATCTTGGGAATAATTGAAATATGGAAGGGCTAAATGGTACCCCACTATACAGACCCATTCCACTATTTCAAATAGACTGAAAACATAGGCATTGGATTACTGTGTTTCCTTATACATATTTTCTCCAATCTAGGTGACCCTCAAATGAAAACATGATAACCCTACTAGAATTATATTGGTCATCTCTAATGGTCAGCATAAAATTTGTTCTTTCTCAGTGTGGTCACCAACCATTGTCTAGCCAGCTAAACCTTCTAGGATTTCTCCTGCATGAGACTATGCTTAAAGAGTGTTGACTCACGTGCCTCTATTCGTTAAATATTTTAACAACATTTCATTTAAAATATATCCTCACAATGTGCCATTTTTATTGATTACTAGAATCTATCATTAAATTTAAACAATAATAAGTCCACATGTTACTTCCATGAACCACTATAATCCAAAACAAAGCCTCATAAAATTTCCTCTAGTAACAGAATAGTCTATTAAAATTGACCATCAGTATGTGGCTGATAGGTTATTCATTAAATAAATCCAGATCTTAGATCCTTCTAAATACCCTTCATGAAATGTAAAGTGAAATGAGGATCTCTATCTAAAAGAAAACTCTTCAAAACAATATGAAAAAATCCACTTTGTTCATGTAAAAGAACTTATTGAAATATAATGTGAAATAATTATCACTATCTAAAATGATACTCCTTTGAACAATATGAAACAAAACCACCTTTCATACGTAATGACTACCCATATCATCAACTGTGATGTTTTACTAGGTATGAAAGAAGTGGGATACCATAGTCAGTCGGTCCAGAAAAACACATTCAGTATCATTCTTATAGTTTTGTGTGTGTAATAATATCACAAAATCCATTATGAAATCTTCCCACTTCCACATAGAAAATTAGAAAGAAAAAAATATATGAAATGGACTCTAATGCTCAGATTTCACCTTTTTCAATTGAACAATCTTACCATGAATCATTCTACATCCTACTTCATTCTTGAAAAAAAATTATCTATGAATATCATGACACATCTTTGTAAATAAATTACAATATCCATCTAGAAAAATAAAACAAACTCATAATCTCATTGTATAAGCCCATAGGAACCTAGACACATCCATAGAAAAAAATATAAGTGGCACTATTAAGAGACAATCTTTATGGTCTCTCCCCATCATATAATATTTCCCTTAACACTAGTCCCTCTAGATTAGATAACTGCTTGGTCATAATTGAGTCTAAAATCATTGGTATAATAGGTGTAGAAGTTAGAGTTACCCATTACTAAGAGCCATTGACATAAAGAGTGATTTCTGTAAAAATGGCCATTATCCACCACTCATCAAAAGACTCTTGTATTGCCTCCATTTTAGTCATTCCACTCAATGAATCAGAAACCTATTTTCCCTTTCTAGGTGTATAAACAAATTCAATCTATAAATAATATAAATACTTGATCCACCCCCACTGCCAATGTTTTAGGTCTTACAGAGAAAATATATAACTAAGGATCTATTATTTTATGTATGCCACAATTCTCTCACCCATGAGATAGTGGAACGAATATCTCAGGGAATGTAGAAATATTTTTAGCTATAGACCGTGAGAATGTTAATTCCTCTAATGCATTCATAGATTCCTATATCAATACGCAACCACTTGATCTTACTCCATTAGAACTTCTCTGAGTCTAACTCTGTATATGTCATAGTACATGTCATATTCTTTACAAGGAAAAGGTAATGTGGGGATAGGTGATGTTGTCATCCTTCCGTTCAACTCTTGAAATTATTCCTCATAATTATCAAACCCAAAAAACATCCTCACATTATTGGTTATAGTGATCATTAGTGATGAAAAATGGGATAACTATGAGATATAGAGATGATAATAACAAGAAAAAATCAAATAGATCTGAATCGTAAATATGTTCTTGGGTCATTCATAAGATACCCTATCTATGAATTTCTCTTCTTCCACTAACACTACTTCCTCAGAGATCACATATCCTAATAAGTCCAATTTATTAATTCAAAAACTACATTTGGATATCTTTCGGTAAAGATAATAATCTATCAATGTACTCAGGATGATTTCATGATGTTTGCTATGATTGTTTGCTAACAGTTAGTATACTAATATATCAAGGACAAAAACCACCACAAAATGGTGTAGAATGATGAAAGAACTTTTAATTAAGTCCATTAATACCCCCAATGTGTTACTCAGTCCAAATAGCATCACAAATAATTTATAAAATCTTTACTTATTCATAAATGAAGTCTAATGTATGTGTACTGGACTCACCCTCAATTGGTGGTAAGCTAATCTCAAATAAATCTGGTATAATATCTTATCACCTCTCACCAGTTCAAAAAGGTCATCAATGAGAGGATGAGGAAACTAGTTCTTGACCATCATCTAGTTTAACCAATTATAATCCACACATGAGTTAAAAGTCACATCACCCTTCTTAGACAAGAGAAAAAGAGAACCCTAAGAAATATTCTAGGATGTAGGAATCCTATAGATTATAGATCATCTAAATGATCCTCCAACTCCATCAACTTTGATTGTTCATTTTTGTAAGGTGGGATAGAAACTAGCTCTCTTCCAAACACCAACACAATTGGTATCTTGATCTCTCACTCAGGTGGTAATCCATATAAGTCATCAAGAAAAAAATATATAAAATAGTCTTACACTGAAGAATAACAATTATACCACATTAAACTATTATCTAGAGCATGAACTACTATATGATCTGTGATATAATCTAATCTACATTAAATTGGTCTTGCAAGAATGGCATTAAACTCCCAATCACCCTAGTGACAATAGCTTCCTCTTTCACAATATAAAAAGTTAACTCACCACCTATAACACTCGATATGATCCTAGTATATAACTAATAAATGCACAACCATAATCAAGTTGAGGTCAACCATTTCAATTGTGAATGGTTCCCAGAAGAAATAGAATCCACTAATATCTATAGAACACACCTTGAAGCATTTTATATTCTCTAACCCCACTACCAATGGTATGTCAGTTGTTAAAATACTATCCATTATTTCCTCATCCAATCACAAAAAACAATTCATAAATATAGGATAGATAAAATATTAATCTCATATGTGTAATAAAACACTAGATAATGTCGATAATACCAGAATCACACCTATAATCATAGATCTTCATGCATCCATGATAGATAGAGTAGTCTTTAAAATGTTCACCTAATTGTACCTTTTACCTAGGCTCTAGTCTAACTAACCTAATCTATTTCCATTTTTTGGTACTACATATCATTTACTGGGGTACCTTTTCCCCTTATTCTTTGTAAAATGTATGTTTATACATAACCCCTAAAGATGAACTTGTATTCCATATATATTAAACTCAACTACATTATAAGGACACTGTAGGCACATGTAACCAAACATGGCATTCTAATATCATGGGAACATAAAATTCCCTTGAGAAGATTTTCCACTTCCCTAAATTCTCTTCCTGCTACTACCTTGGGTTAAATTTTAATTGTGGTTCTTATTTCCACCTGAATATGTGCTCCCAAATCCATCTACAGGAATAGAATGACCACTAATCGAGGCTTATTTTATATTCCATTCTATGATGAGTTACATGTTCATCAAATCCTCAATGCTATTTAAATGAAAAAATTTAACATGTGACTTCTCTTCATAGAGAATAGTATCCTAAAATAATGTCATCCAAGTGATCTCATCAGGTTCCAATTGTGACACAATGTAATTTAAGTCATTGAAACATCTATCATAGTCCAGGACTAGCATGCCCTCAGTTGTTAGATTAATGAACTCACATGTATTTTTTCATCCCGTTGTATCTCAATTCATATTAAGAAGTATAAAATCATCATCAATTCTCTCCAATTCATCTAATAATGGTGTCTATATTTCTCTAAATATCCCACCATTACATTTTGGTCTAGAAATTATATATGAAAAAAGTTTCACCCTCCTATTAATGGTTGTTTCAAGATGATTGATGATTGTATATCCAAACTTGATCTAGATCTCAACTACCACAGGTCCACCTTCATTGGTAAACATTGCTGGATACTGTACCTAAAAGACTTTTTCATATTAGATACCAACATAATGGTACAAACTATCTCTCATTCATATATTACATGACCCTTAATATGTTTTCGTGAATCTTAACATCCATATTCTCTTTAGGAACTACATAAAGACCTGATTCAGCTATGTTAGAATTGTCTTGATTTCCAATGTCTTGATATTCACATCTGGGATTAAGAGGATTCATTTTCTCTAAATTAATTATCCACTTTTAATAAATCAAGTTCCAAACAATGTCAAACTCAATAGGATACAAAAATAGAGAACCCCTGACTCCAGGCCCCTCTAAACGTGGATTTAATGTGTTTTAGAATAAAATGTAAATTAATTTTAGTTATCCATGGAAACAGATATCTCGACTCATAGTGCGATATGAAATTATATATCACATGGAAAAAATAGAACTTCCTTATAAATAACAACTCATGCCAATATATCCTTCTATGCTAATTATGATGCAAGTATTTCCATCTCATGCCATGTTGAGCCATGAGTAAAAATATAAATTTATAGTAACATTATTTAAAAAATTACTCACAAAAAATTTCACTCGAACAAGGTGAAATAACTAAAATTGTAACAAGAACACATCATAAACAACAGTAACATCCTTAGGTACTCTGATTTCCCCTCTACACGGTTTAGATACTCCCATGAACAAGCTCATTAAAAATTCAAAACTCTTTATAGTAACCTTTATACATTACCTAAATAGTGTAATATAATTAAATAAAACATTATCTTATGATACCACTTTCTAACATCCCCCAATATGGCACTCTCTCATGTAAAAAAAGGGCTAGTTATGAGAGCTAAAGTATGAATCACTATATGCATGAGGATATCTACTAGAAGTAGGGGTGGAAGTAGAATAGTTAGGAGAATATAAACCCTGATATTATGTTTTGTAGTAGTTGAAAACAATCCATATAAACAAAATAATATCTGAGTATATACATAGTGGAAGAAATAAATAATAGCCAACTAAATAATCTAATAAATAATTACTAACAATGCAATGACATGCTAGAATTTAACTAACTACCAATCTCAAAACAATAAAATAAAACAATAGAAGACTCAAATAAAGACTCAATTTTCATTGATCCTAAAACCAACGTTGGATCCAACTCCAAACTCCATCCCATCTAGAAAATAATCAATCAACAAATGGTTTCTTTTCCTGTGTCCAAAACTGCATCCATATAACGTGCTCGAATACCAAATCATAGCTGGAATCGGGTGTGATTAAATCTCATTAGGTCGACACCACAATGTCTAATATAACAATGCTAATAAAAAGTGTATGTTATACATATTTAAATACTATTATTTATTAAGTCAAAAAATGATAAAATCAACAACAATAGGCTTTGGGTCCATGTCGGAATAAATATGAGCATTTCTTACGACCATGCCAACAATAACCATATAACCAATGTAAAATAGCACAAATAAGAACCATTCAAAAATATCTCAAAGCATGTATTACGACTATTCCAACCACCACTAGTTAACCATGGTATAATAACAAAAATCATTTTCAAGTCCCTATATGCATTTCAGCATACCGGTCAAATCCCTATAAGCATTACAAGATGGGAGTAGCCATATGCCACTCTCTATAATAATTAAAACATGGTACTGGGCCTTGAACACTCATTATCAACATTACAACATATAACATTGATTTTACAATGGGTCAAGAACTATATATAATCATTTTATCCTGGAAGAAAAATCATTTCATTAAACATATATATCATAATATCACAATATATATCTCATTGTTTAATTTGGAAAATAACTATTTATCATTCAAAAAATACATTCAATCTAATTCAAAATTAATTAAAAAATTTATACAGAAGGAAAGTTTCACAATTTATGGATTCAAAAACCTGTAATATTATAAGGTCTCATTTCCTAATAAACACAAATTAATCCTTTATCAAATTCAATTATTTTCAATGTTTTTGTAACAAATAGGAAGTTATAAGATAGGTAAGAATATAACTGAAACCAAATTAAATTAAATAATAATCTCACTCATTCATTTAATTTATTTGTGTAAAAACTACATTGTATGTAACATAATATTTCATAAACATTGAAATTATCAAACTATTGGGTTTTGATTTATGTCCCTACCTTTAACTAATGATATAAAAAATCTTTTAGTGAAAACACCTATGATAAAGAATGTGTAGATGATTTCCAATAGAATCGTAGATCGAAAGTGATCAAGATCCAAACCAAAAAGAAACATGGTCAAAGTATTTCACTGAAATGATTGGAAATGGATAGGATAGAATGAAGAAAACTACAGGAAAGGACATAAAATTGATTTCCCACACAAGAAGGACCTATGAAAGGGAGGTAGTCACTCCAAATTTGAATGGAATATTCCTTAGAATCAAGATGAGAGGAGTTATAGTTGATTATAATGAAAATTATCTACACATCATGATTAAATAATTAGGTCATGGAATTACATGGAGTGAAATGTTGATACACATTGTGTAAATATTTTTAATAAAACTCACTAAAACAACCATTGCCTCATATTTAACTTATTAAAACCCTTAAATAACTATATAACATGTAATCCACTTACATTTCCTATAAATTGTTCTCACATGGTTGATCGGTCCACTTACATTTAACATACCCAAACCCCTTTTAAAACAACTCAACCTACAAATATCCCATGTTGACACTTAACCCAATTATATCCAGACTCCATTAATTCAAACAAGCATACATACATATACATTTTATCAATTTAATCAGTAATGTCCCTCCATATATATAAAACACACAACTTTCAATGATAAGAAACTCATAGATAGATACACCAATAAGAAGATGGTATCTCATAATGTTTATCTCATGATATATAAATCATTACCCAATTCATTGGATGGGGATATATGTACCACCCCTGACATAATGAAAAGAATATTTAAGTGTTCCACAAGATTATAAAAATTCATCATATTATAACCTGTGAAATGAAATTTTTATGTGAAACATTTCATCCTATCATAAAACATGGGAAATCGAAATTTTTTATAATAATTTCATTATAGAATAACCCATGAAAATAAGCATGTTTTATAAGAATTTCATCATGGTAAAACCATTGAAAGAGAAACAAGTTTCGTAAATATCATTCCATAATATAATAAAAAATTTAGATAAAGAATATTAATGGTATCCTTGAACCATATCCCCAATAATTCATAGGAAACTACAATGTATTTCATCATATATAAAAAATAATTTTGAAACAACCTTTAAAACATTTCTTCTATAAAATATTTTTTCTAGATTGAAAAAATTATATTTAAAATAAAAAAAATTAAAATTATATTTTAAAATAAACTTCAAAAATAATAATGGAATATTTGATTCATCTCATGTTCATGAGATCTATGAATTACATTCATTTTGAACACATTAAATTAAATATTCATTTCATATTTTTAATAAATTCCATACGAGAATTATTTTAAAAATGTAAGGAATAATAATTTCAAAACATATTTGAAACAAGTAATGAATGTGTGAAATTATATTTTTAATAAACATAATTGGGTAATAAAAAAAATTTCAATTTGTTTTTGAAAACATGGTTTTTTAATAAAACTAATTTCTGAATGAAGGGATAAATAGTGTTGGATTTTCTTAAAAACATTTTCTCAAATGTCTTCAGCACCAAATAGTTATTAAATTGTACAGTTACATGAAAATAACATTAATAAAAAAAGGATAGAAATATTCGTTAAAATTATGCAATGAAGGATCACAATATTATATCATCAGAATCACAATGGTAAATAATATGGATAAACAATGAGAATGTAAAATAAAATTATTACCAAATTGGTATCATTGATTCTTAATCCACATAAATAAAATAATATAAAATGTAACTTAAAAATTCATGAGGATTAATAAATTCATCATATTAAATGTCAATGGTTCTTTTTATACACCATTTAAAGGTATATTGGTGTGTACGTCTCAAAGAATGAAAATTGAGACAAAATCCTTTAATATAAGTCTTGACATCTGTCATACTCGTTCAAAATGCATTTGTAACAAATATAAGATGGTTATATATATATATATATTAGAACCATTTTAATATATATCAAACCATATGTGATCTACTTATGACCTTTTATTACATATTTATTAACGACTTCATGTTAATGTTATGCCTCAAGTATAAACTACATTGGTTTCTATATATGTTTTGATTTTTTATAATATTGGTCATCTATATTTAATGATTATTCAATAAAATATAGACACATAAACATGGAATAAATATAAAATAATTTCATTATATATGTATTTATAGTATTTTATATAAGTTTAAGATTGGTAATGAAAGACACCATTCATGGAGACGGTAGAATGAACTTACGCATGAACACTATTTTTCATTTTCATATTGGGGTGAAAGAAATAAAATAAAATAATATGTTATCAATTAAGATTAAATTTTATTTCATATATAAATATTGTTTTTATTATAAACATTCTTAATAACTTCCTTGTAAAACATGAAGGAAACACATCACTTCACAAGTCTATAGTCTTCTGTGCACAAAAACGATGTAATCGTAATCCAAAAAATGGAAACCTTGATGTTATGTGTGATATAAAAATTTAAGAATCTTAATAATTTTTTATATTTCATAAAGATCATGTATAATTAATAAATCCAACATTATGAACAGTTCTGAGATGTGGTAATGGAAAAAATAACGACCTCAGTTCTTGAGGTGGTAGTCTATCAAACACAGAAACAATGATTTCATAACCCATATGATTGTAGTGGGTATGGTTGTAGTAAAATACCATAACATAATATAATCTATGTATTTGGAATATACTAAGGTAATTATATAATAATCATTTAGTACATATTCATTAGGGTGGAGGAAAAAATCAAACAAAAATTCTCATTGATGAACGTTGCCTCTTATCCAAGTATCTGCCTTGGGTTTTCACTAAAATACTTCATACGGTAGATTTATTCCCAGAATTTATAAGATTAGGGGGGTTTTTTGAAGTGATTTTTAGTTATTTTATGATCCAAAGAGAATAAACGGTGTAAATAGGGGATAAGGGGTAGCCATTTATATGTGGGGGATAGGACAAACGTAGTATGTTTCAATAGAATTTAGTGATCCCATATTTTTTATATGTTAATAGGGTAAAAAATAAACCATTTTGTAATATTATATGTGAAGGGTAAAAATAATTATATAAAATAGTTTTTATACAAATTTATTACATATTTTTACCATTATATTTTAATATTAACCACTGGTAACCCCATTTTTACCTTAAATATGGTAATTGATTTTTACTGCATTCACTATTATTTTTAATAAAATATTAATTTTAACTTATTATAAATTATAACTTTTTTTAATTACAAATATAAAATCCAATTTTTAAAATTATTTTCAAAAAATTATAGAAAATTAGTTTAATATTAACCATGAAAACATGATGAGAATGTGGATTTGTTAACCGAGAATAATCAAAAGATTAAAATATTTTTATATAAAATATCAATATTAAATTTATCAATTTGACAAAAATTTGATTAATTTATTTTTAATTGAAATTGTTATACGTTAAAACAAAAATTTAAAAATATAATTTAATTTTATAAATAAATTAAATGGAAAGGCATAATACTAATAAAATTCAGTATTTTACATGATTCATAAAAAAATGAAATATTTCATAAAAATATCAACAATTCCCTAAAAGGTAATTTTGAAATAATAAATTCAAATATAAATTTTATTTCACAAAAAAAAAAATAATGTATAAAAAATGATTTTTCTATTATTTATAATCAATATTTTTTAGAAAAATATACTACATTGTCACATATAAATAATTTACTGAAATTTATATATTTTATTATCAATATGTTTTATTTATATTAATCCATTACAATTAATAATAAAAAATATGTTATTAATTTTCATATCATATTATTATAGGGGTGTTTTTTTATGAACTTTTTTAAATAACTAAATTTGTCATTTATTATTGTTTTTTAAAAACATAGAGTTATATATAATGGAAGCTAAAACATTTTTGTATGCAGTGAAATCATAACATTGTGTTTCATAAAACAAGAATATTAACATGGTTTATCATGAAAGGGAATCTATAATATGAATTTAAATTATAATAAAATTAATAATTTATAAAAACACATGGTGATAAATTCTACCCCAACTAAATGGAGTTTCTTCCTTTAAATTAATCACTATGACAAAAAATTGAGGATAATTCTACAACATAATATCCTCATGTACCTGAATAAACTCCTAAAAATGATGGGTTTTCCAAAAAAAATCAATGTGAGTATTCTTTTTTGATAGAAATTTCTATGTAAGATCTATAATCTACATTAGAAGTTTCCAAAATGAAATATATTACTCCAAGATTATTATTCCTAATTTTAGTGCATATGATGGGTCTTCTATATACATACCCAGGATAGATACATTGAATGCATCTTGGTTATGAAATAGGTTTGGTGGATGTTCTAATAAATAGGATATCGTCCTAATAAGTTCAATATTATCAATGTTACCTATATACCTGGGGCATAGTTTTAATTTATTTTAAAATATAATAACCATAATCAATAGATAATTTTCCTAAAAACATTTTTGAAAATTTAAATTATATACCACACTAGAAATTATAATAATATCTTTTCATATGACTCTGAGATGCCTTGATTTATTGCTGAATTTTTTAACCATCTCCACCATTTCATTAGATATCTCATTTCCCAATAGATTTATTTCTTTATATTAACTCATTAATGTTCTAGCTCGATATTTCATTCCATAAAGTTCTTCATATGATTCTATATGAATTCTTGAGTGAATGTTTTATTTATGAAAACTCAACTAGATGAAGGTGTTTATCCCAACCACATTTTTTAGTCAAATTAAAAATATCACAACATATCCTCAAGTAATTAAATTTCTTTTTCATTATGACCATCTATCTATGAATGATATACATTTCTTAGACTCAACTCTGTATCAAGTGATTTCTGAATAATTCAACAAAAAATATTAGGTAAACATTATATAGGAATCAAATGAAATAGAATGTTTCATTCCATGAAACCATACCAATTATTTAATGTTTTTTCAAGTAAACTAGTCCAGATAGAAGTCTTATCTAATAATGATGAAGTGTACATAAACTTTTAAGGCAAAAAATTAAAACTCGTTCAAGAATGATACCCTTTAGAATTCATGGGGTGTCTAATGAGAAAATAAATGGTTATTTTTTCCCATTTTCATTCTTGTAAGGGTAATGGATACAAAAACCTCTTATACATTTGACTTTCACCATTTACATGCTAATTTACAATGAACTGAGATAAAAACTCTATGATATCTCTCTTCATTCCACCCCACTAAAATTATTCATTCAAATATCAATAATTCACCATACTTTTATAATTTATAGAAAATTAAGAATTATATGATTCCATTAATGACCCCTCCCAATATAGTATATAGGTTACACTTTTACGATTCTTGGACATTATCATAACATCATGATCAACGTTAAAAATAGGAATACTTCAAACCTTCTTTTATAGATCCACAACATCCTTTTATGTCTCTTTAATCATCGCATGGGTAAATGGTTCAACATACATTTATGTAAGATAAATTTCTCCCATCAATTCCGGATTTCAAATTCTATCCTATCCAAATCCATAAACATTGGATCTTTAGTGACCCTAATCATGGATAACCTATAATAATTCTCTTAACTCAATGTATCATCCACATTATTCACTTTCCTAGGTTCTTAGTGTATTAAGTCGTCATAATATTTAATCATCTCTTTCCATTATCTTTGGAACATATTCAACTCATTCTATATAAATATATAGTTTACATATTTATTATTAGTATATATATGTCACACCTTTCCATTAATGATAATACCTATATAATTTTAATGCAAAAATTAGCAGAAGTAACTTTAAATCATGAGTTCGGTAATTCTCTTCATGAATCATCAATTATCTTGACACACAATCTATAACCATGACATTATAAAAATAGTGCATCCTAATATCTTCTTGGTGGAATCAATATAGATTAGAACCCCTTATCCCTTATAGGGTATTGTATGCTTAGGTTCACTAACTAATCGTCACTTCAGTTCCATGAAATTTTCCACACATTCATCTATCTAGACGATCTTAGACCCCTTACTAGTGAAATGATTAGAGGATTATATAGTAATGAGAAATATATATAAACCATCAATAATATCCAACTAAACCAATAGAACTATGAATCTCAATTATAATGGATGGGTTATAAAAACATTCAACAGCCTCCATATTTTATGGATGTACAAATATACCCACTATTCAGATTATATGACCATAAAATGAATACTTTTTCATACAAAAATTACCCTTTGAAATATTTCCAAATTTTCTCTCCTTCCATAGGGACAATAATACAATTCTAAAATAATTCTCATGATATTCCTTCCCCTTTGAGTATATATTAATATCATCTATAATGACTACCACATATAGAACAAGGTAATATCTAAAGACTTTATTCCATAGATACATTGAGATATAATGGCAATTAGTAAGACCAAATAGAATCACAATATATTAACCTTTTTCATAACATGTTTGTAGGTTTCTCTTCGGTATATCATCTTTCATAAATGTTAATTAATGTTATCAAAATGAATTTAAATCTAGGAAAAGTATCAGCCTCTCCATTTTTATCTAAAATTAATCAATATAGGGAAGGGGATATTTGTTCTTAATTATGACCTTGTTAATATTCCTAAAATCAATACATATTCACATGGATCCATAATTCTTTTAACAAAAAAGAACTTGTGAACCCCATCATGTTCACTCCCCTTTCTATCCCTATCTTAATAAATCCTCTTCACTCTATAATCTATCCCTTTCTTACTAAATCGAGTTTCATTCCCAAATTTATTCCACCCTTACCGAACTATATTTAATCACTATTACAATACTATTTATGTCAAGAGAAATAAATCTTTTCCAAATTGATGAAATAGATATATAGGCCTCAATCATCACATAATCAAAAATATTTATGTGTGTCAAACCAACGAAATTGATTGGGTGTCTTAGAAATTGCATTATATCATAATCTATGAAAAATAGTCAGGTTTCCTAATTATTTCATCAATGAATAACCCATTAAAAGAAGTGTGTTTCATAATAATTCCCCCATCCTATAACACATAGAAAAGATAATGGTTTCATAAAAAACAAAAAATCATAGCATAAACCAATATCAAAAAATAATATGAATGGTATCCTTCAATCGTATCCCAAGTAAGGAATGGGTAACACTAATGGATTTCATCATAAAAGAGAAATAATTTTAAAAGATTTTATGAGTAAAATATAATTTCCTCTATGAAAAATTGTTTAATAACACTTAAAATAATTTAAAAAATACATGGAAATAATCATGAACTATTTTAATTATTTATCAAATCAATTATTAATCATTATTTTAGAAAAATATGTTCATGCCTTATAAATTAGAATAAATTTTAATATCACATTTTTTCTAAAATTCAAATGGGAATTTTAAGGATAATGAAATGAATATTCCTATGAAAAAATTAAAAAATTAACTCCTTAGTAAAAAATTATTTTTAAAATGAAATAAGGTAGTAATAAAACATTATTAAAGACATTATTAGAATACATGGTTTTGGAAGAAAATAAAATTATGAACCAAGAGTGAAATATTTTTGAATTTTTTTAAAAACATTTTCTTAGTTGATTTATATTCCATAGAGTGGAAAAATCGTTCCTACATTTAATGATGTCAAGAATAAAAATAACATAAGAAAATTCTTGAGATTTAATAAGAGAAGGATCATAAGTGTAACGTCCGGGCCTGGGATCCACACATCGGTTCCCTAATTTGGTCAGTTATATACCCTCAACAACACTTCCCCATATGTTTAATGCTAGAAACTAGAAACAAGGTATTAATTTGGATGATGGGTTGACTATGGCCTATTTATAAAAGAAGAACCATAGAAGAAATAAATAAATAATAGCTAGATAATATAATCATATATTGAATAGTACCATTATCACATGATGACCAACCCAGAAATTCAATATCTAAAATGAATGTAGAAAAAATGAACTTCCAAAAAAGTACCATGTGTATAATAAAATATTGAGAAAAAAGACACTAAAAATACAACCATATACTAACACCGTGTTTGGATCCCTCATCTGTGCTCTATCCCAACAGATACAACTAGCATAGGTCTATTTACCTTATCCTGTCTTGAAAACATGAATTCCATTCGGGTACCGATCTGGTCAAAAAAGTTGAGTCTGACTACAACTCAGTAGGACACCACCTATTGTGTCAAAAAAAATATATAATAAATAATGGGATATGATGTTGAATAAAGAATAAACATGAATAAATTAGGTAAAAATTTATATAGTCAGTTTTTAATTCTTTTACAACATAAGCCTCCTGGGTTCTTGAGGACAGAAAACCCTAAATAATTTCTTTTTCCCATGTCAGAGTTTGAACTAGAACATAAAAAAATTGACAATCAATTATAACACGCAATATTTTATTATCTGTTACACTAAATTTCACATCATGGTCATTTAGATCATAGTCTAATATTGATCTAATGGGACTCGAACAACGTTTCTAATACCCTGTGGGTATTTGGAGCATATGTCTCTATCCTACACCTTAATATCACATGAGAATTTTGTGCCTTAGTCCCTGACCCACACCCCCTATATCACATAAGAATTTAGTGACTTGGTCCATAACCCACAATCACTATGTCATATAGGTACTTGGGGCATCAGTACCTATCTGACACTTATAAACACATATGGGTATTTGAAGCCTTGGTCCCTAACCCATACTTGTACATCAACATATGAAATATATTATACTTAAGATATACCATTCATAGTTAGTCAACATTATCCCGCTTTTTCTAACTTCACAACATGTATTCAATCACATTTATCAAAACAATAATTGTTCAAATTTTTGATCCCTTTTAATAACATGAGAAATTAACCACTAATTATTTTATGATATATTTAAATCATATATTCCATTATATCATTAAGGTTGAGCCAACTATCACATAATTACCATTATCAGTTAATTCCTAAGAACATTTACTCAAACTTTATATCTAAACTCATCACAGATGGAGAAAACCTATATCTTTATTATCTAGAAAGAGAGCCAATAAATAGATGAACATGATCCAGAAGAAACCGAATAACTATAAACTTTCATATAAGACAATATTGCATTTGATTTGTTTGAGAATAGTGTTCGATAGAACTACAAATTCATCTGGAAACCTCTAAAAACTAGAACGATGACTTAAGGTCGAGTTGGGTAGACTTTGGTTGATTTCCTGGTGATTTTGGAAATATAAAAACTATGTTCATAATAATTAAACCTATGAACACATTTTCATGGTTAAGGAATCATGGTGTTCCAAATTTCACACCCTTACCGTATTCCTCTCATATGGGGGTTGTTTCGCACCCTGACATTTTTCTATCATTTATTTTATTCTATTATTGCTATTAGATCCTTTAGTTGAGGATCGTGTTCAGATCGTGGCTTAAAGCCTTTTCTTTTGGAGGTTATGATTGGATTTTTAGCCTATGAATAGTTTATATGAACAATTTGGGGAAAACTATGAGGCATGTTGAGGATGAGGGGGTTATTATATCATTTTATTATTGAATGGTTTGTGAACACCTTATCATAAACCATGTGTTGCCAAAGAGTAACTGTGTGTATTGTCTTTGGGTGTCTAGGTTATGTAAAACGGCTTCTGTACAGTTAGTAGAAACCATGTGACAACTGTGTGGGGAGGTTATGAATTTGACATAGCTGAATCACATGGATAGAACATGTTTTCCAAAATCATGTGTCCAAACCAAGTGGGGTTCCCCTTTTATCTAATAGGTTGTTCATGGATGGAACACTCTTTGGAAAACTATTTTTCCTAATCACGATACATTCCCATATCTCATAAAATAATAAATTCCATAGTTTGACATGAAATTTTTAACCCCTTTTGTGATTTCCATAGACTTAGATGGTTTTTGACCCTCGGGCTGGATCCCAAAATTTCTTCCCTTGGTTACTCTCCCTCTTTTGGTTATTCTACTTCCATTCAAAGGTGAGTTACTCAGGATTTCAAGTTGATTTCCTATACTCCTCTTCCTTCTATCTTTAATTATTTATTTTCCATTTTTGTGTTCTCTCTTGGCTGGATAGTAGAGGCTAGGGATGACGTATGGGTTATGCTTAATTTATATTCAAGTGTTCGGTTCACCCCTCAATATATTTTCATCCATTCCTAAAGGTTTTATTATGTGTGCATGTCATTGAGGTAGGTGTTTACCTCCATTTCCATTTTATAACATTATATCAAATCTTGGGTGTTTCTTAATAATTTATAAATGTGTTTGTCATAATTTTTTTATTATAGTATGAATGTTTTCGTTCTTTAATTTCAGTGATTTTTTTGATTGGGATTTTTATGGATTTCAATTAAATTATTCCCATATATGTTTATGTAAGGTCTTCAAAGAAATGTAAATTTATATTTTAAAATTAAACTGAATAATTTTTGTATTTTGTTGAAGCTTTTTCTTGATTTTGTTAGTTGGGTTCTTATTCTAATTATATGTCCAAATGTTATTGTAATTATTTATTGTGTTTTATATCATATGGGGGTTGTTGTGATTCATGGTGATGCCATTGGTAACTCTTCAAGTTATTTTGGGATACTTTTATGTCGTATAACAAGTGTACCATTGGAATTGGTAATCTTCTTATGTGGACATGGTTCACATATAGGTACACACAAAAATGAAAATGATCTTATTTAAAGATGTACTTCTTAAACTGATGATTTTAAAATGACCTTTTTCTTATCCTTATTTTCAATAATGTTATATCAATGAATGGTTCTTAAAGAACACAAATGTTTCCTAAAAGGTTTTATGCCAACCAAAATACATAAACTACAATTTCAAAGAATGGAAGGCTTGGCCTATTTGGAAATAGAAACACATAATGGAAACTAAATTATATTAAGGACAATTTGGAACGAATCGTTAATGTTGATTGTTTTCGAATTTGTTTTGAAAAATGACTTGAAGTCATATGTGGTGTGCAGGCCCGATTGGTATTTTATAATGTTTGGGAAGGTGGTTTGAAACTCTTATGATGTGATGGACTAGTTTGAGCATGTTAAAGAATTTTTGTGAGATGAGAACATATATGGTGAATCCATTGAGCCGAGGGTCATCTAAAAGGTGGTTTCAGTGTTTGGGATTGGAGATATAGGCGGTTGTGGGATTTTTCTTGATCTAATATTAATAGGCCACCCCAATCACCATGAAATACTATCTTGTGATCCATGGGGGTCACCAAGAGGGTTGATTGATGGTTGGTTGTTGACCCAAATTAGATGTGTTGGTACCCCTAGATTTTTTAAGAGTCTTGGAGAGATATGACACTAGATTTTCTATTTTAGTGTCGCTATTTGGTTATTGAAAATAGAGCCACATCATAAGTCGGTACGTATTTTTGAACTGAGTGTGTCCAAGTATACCATAAAATATCATTTAGGAAATAACCATGATTAACTATTGGTATATCTATATTTACATTTTTGCATTATGGGTAATCTATTCTATTACTGTCTACCTACTTTATTGGGTTTCCTTCTTTTTTAGCATAGCCCCATTTTTACCAGGTTTGGATTTTTTTGGGTTTTCGGTATGAAACTGATATCATTCAAATTGGAGACCTATTTTAATAATAAATGTGATGTGTTTTTTAAATTTTTTATTTTTTTGGAAAGGATTTTTTTTTATTTTAAAATGATAAAATCTAATTTCTATATGTATTTAAACATAGTTTTGTGGACTATTTTTTGAATGGAAATTCATGTAGTTTATGGTGATTTCATATTAAGATATTGTATGCTCACACCCTAATTCTTCCAATCAGTTTTGGCTATCTCAAGGCATTTTGAAGGTTCAATTTTCATGTTCATTTCTTACTCTAGAGTGGGTTGTCTTGTGGTTTGTGGTGACCAAGTGGTCTCATGGAGTTTGTGTTGTTCTAGTTTGGATTTGGGGTCATTTTCAGTATCTCAATTTCAAAAATAGTATATCTAGATCCTATCTATGTTTTTATTGTTACCAGTTGTATTGGTTATGTTTGTTTCTTTATTTGGTTATTTGATCCTGGTTGTTTTTTCCGAAATCATAACCCTTATGATTATCTTTGTTACGCAAAACTAGTCTCTAGACTAGGAGGATCATGAAAAACTATTGGGCCATGTCTCAGATTGCATTCGGTGTTAGGTTGGATGGTATCCAATATTTGTTCATGAAAAAATGGTATCATACTATCCCTTTTCTATTTTATTCATTAGTTAGATTTTAGATTAGTACAATTTGGACTTGATAGGTTGGTATGATAAAGAAATCATGAACCATTTCCCATTATAAACCTCATGTGTCCAAGGGTATTCTAGAATTTGAGCCATTGTTTTTTTGGTTTTCGTGAGGATGAAAACAGAAGTGATCTAATGTTGTGTTGTGGTCTCACATGGAGTGGTGACCCATGTGAATCCTGACCCCATGGCTTACGATATTTTGAGTGGTCATTTCTTTCATATGGAATGGTTTAAAAATAATATATCCACTTAATGCACATATACTTGTTCCATATCCCTGATGTTTTTTGAGATTTTTGTGTTGGATTATTATTGGTTAGTGTGGGTTTATTTTGAAATGGAAAACTGGCCTTTTAGAAAATATTGATTTCAAAAAGAAAAGAATAGTTTCATGTTTTGTTTTAGGTTCAAATGTGGGCATTAGTTTTTAACCAGATATGAACGTGAGTTGGATATTTTGAAAATTTGATTTAGGATTCAAAATGGTTTAAATTAAGAATTGAAACTTGGGATTTAAACAAGAATATTCTTCTTTTTTTGTGTTTGTATTATGAGATAGATGTTTTGGAATTGAAACATGGAATTGAAACGTGGGATTTTTAAATGAGTGTTTTTCTTGTTTTTTAGTGTTTGTATTATAAGCTAGTTGTTTTGGAAGTTAATGGTCTTTTTGTTGATTTTTTATTGGTTGATGATTTTGGTTCTATGTACTTTTTTTCTTAATATGCCTCCCACAAAGGTCCTCATGGTTTCTAGTGAGTTTCTTCTTGTACTTCAATTTTTTTGTACTCTTAGTGGAGTGGTAGAATATTTTTTTGGGAGGTTGTTTCCTATTTCCCATTATGATCAATTTTTTAGAGTTAGTTTAATGGATTGAGAATATATAGAGTGTCTTTAAATTATTGGGAACTCTTGAAGTCATGAGGGTGTATGCCATTTTGGATTTCTCCAATTGTCAATGTTTGGATTGTTGGAAGGGTATAGTTTTTACATCATATGATGTTGGGAAGATGTGGAAGTCTTATGAAAAAATTTTATTCTTGTTTTTACCTGAGAAGCTGAATGTGAGAGAATTTCTAGTGCTCATGGGTATTCATGATGTTCTGTGGATGGTGAAGGATTATGTTTTCCAATAAAAAGAGTTGGTTTCCATTTATTTGGTGGTAGAATCAGTGGATTGGTTGAAATAATCTCTCTTCATTTGGGGTATTCACTTCAACATCAAGGAATGGGTCCTTTAATATAGTTATGTTTAGTTTTATAAAAAATTGGTTGATAAATTTCTCACCAAATTGGTTCCTGTAATGTAGTCTATGGGGGTTAATGAGTAAGTTTTTCGTAGCACCTTTTAAGTTTCCCTATTGATGAGAGGTGTGTACTATAGGAAGATATTCTTTTGGAGTTTCATTTTTGGTCCATGTTTCTCTTTCATCGATCAATTATATCATATGTTTTTAGTGTGGTTAGTATGGTCATTTAAATCCATCTTTTCATAATCTTCCAAAACCTTGTAGATGATGTGGGCGATTAGGTCACTTCATTTAAATCCATCTTTTCATAATCTTCCAAAACCTTGTAGATGATGTGGGCGATTAGGTCACTTGATGAAGTTCAGCATGTATAGTTATTTGAAAAAGAGTTCTTGATCAGGGGATGTCAGCTCCAAATTAGAGGGCATCAAATTCATCAAGAAATCATGGCTCTTTCCATAGGACCCAGACTGAATATTTTCATGTAGTCAATATTTTTCAGTGTGGTGGAGTGGGTGGCCCATCCTTTTGTATCCCACACCAGAGTGGACTTGGTTTGAGTTTCGTGTTTGTAGTTTTCCCTACTGTTGTACGTTCCTCATTTATGTAAAATTTTCATGGTCTTGTAATTTTATCATGTTAGTTAATTTTGTGGGTTGGTGGTGTCTTTAATTGGGGTTTTTTTATATAAATTTTGTTTTTTTTTGAAATATTGAATTTTGTTTTCAGTTTACTTTTTGGTTTGAGTACTATATATGGGGTTCCTCTTGTGATAAGGATTCATGGTTAGGATTGGTTTGTGTAGGGGTGAGTTTATGAATTTAGTGGCTGGGTTTTTTGGCTTTTTGGGATAATTGTTAGTTAGTTTATGTTGCTTCCTCAATTTTGGAAGTGGTGTTAGTCAGATAATTTTGGTGGAGGGAAACCTCCTCTTTTTCCAACTCTAATTCTCATTGACGTTTCTCTTTGATATGGTAGGGTGTGACCTATAGAGAGAAGGGTCACACAGTGGACCATTGTTTTAGTTGATCTTCTCTCATTTTTATATTGAGCCTTTTTCTTCATGTGGTTGGGTGACATTATAGGTGTTTATGAATGGTTCAAAACTTTTTCACAATTAGTAAAAACTATATGACAGTCATTTTGGGAGGATTTGAAAATTTATAGGTCCAAATCACATTGCTCAACCACATTTTCCCAAACAATGCTGCTAAACTGTGTGGGGTTCCCCTTTTCTCAAGTTAGTTGTGGATTATTAAGGAACATTTTGAAAAACTGTGTGGCCTAACCCTATGCATTTCCCTTGTAAATTAATACATGAAATTAAAAATTTCTACTCTTATGTTTTGACCCCTTTCAAAACTTTCTCTACTATTTCTTTTTTTAGTTTATGAAGTGTCACCCATGATATTTCCCATGGTTCCTCTACCTATTTTTGTGCTTCTTCTTCCAATCTAAGGTGATTTCCTTTGTATTTTTGTTTGTTGAATTCATATTCTCCCCATCATTCTCTAATAATTTCATTATTTTTCTGTGGGGGTTCTGTCTTGGATGAACCGTATAGGCTAGGGATGATGTGGATGTTGTGTTTCTTGGATGTTACAGTGTGCTGATTGTCCCACGAGTATATTTATTACTTACCCAATGGTTTCATTTCATACTCACATCACTGAGGTATGTGTTTCAATTTTTTTAATTTTCAGATCATTCTAAATTATTCAATGGTGTTTCTAAATAATTTATAATTGTGATTCCCATGCATTTTGTCTGATTGTATGATTTTTAGTGGTGCTTCCATGTTGGAGATTTTTTTTGAAAAATAGATTTTTCAATAGATTTCATTTCACTTATGCCCATATATATTCATGTGATGTGTTCAATGAAATATCAATTGGCATTTTAAAATGAAAATGATTAATGTTTTACTGAGTTTATGCTTTGGTTGGATTTTGGTAATTGGGTTCTCATTCTAAATTATGTTTTACATGTGATTTCATATCCTTGTGGTGGATTGGAGAATTTCTGGGATGTTGTGATTCCGGGTGATGTTAGTGTTAATTATTTATTTAGTTTTTGTATACTATAACGATGTATAATAAGTTTACCATTGATTGTGGTAATTTATTTTTGTGAATAGGGTTCACATATGGATAAATAAAAAAATGAAAATGGTTTTCTTTAAACACATTCCCCTTAAACATGAGAATCCAAAATGACCTTTTCTTTTCCTTCTTTTAATTAACATTATCCCTTTGAAATGGATCCTCTAAAATCCCCAAGGTTTCATATCATGTTCTGTGGCTCCCAAATCATTTACGTAATAGTTTAAATATTTCTTTCAGTATTTTTCCATTTGTAATTGGAATCATTAATTTTGAAATTAATGTTAAAAATGATCGTTTCACACTATTTTGAATGTTTTATGATTTTGATAAGGTTTGGAAAGAGGTATTGAATGATTATGTGGTTTTAATGACCAATTCATATTTTATAATATTTTAGAAAGTGTTCTGAAACTCATATGATGCAATAGCCTAGATTTAACTTATGGATGGATCATTATGAGACGAGAACCTCATTGTTTGATCCTCTGAGGTGTGGGTCATCACATAGGTGTTGTTAGTGTTTGGACTAGTTAAGAACATTGGATATGTGTTTTTCTTTTATTCACGAATTTTTGGACATTCACATTCACCATGTACAATTTTCACGGAATTTATTGGGTAATATAGAGGGTTGAGTGATGGTTTCTTGTCAACCATGATTAGACAGGTTGGTACCCATGGATGTGATGAGAGTCCAAGTGAGACTTTCCACAATATTGGCTAGTTTTTTTAACAGCTAGTTTTTAATGTATATGGAGTTTCACCATGTGCTAGTATGTTAGATAGAACTGAGTGTGTCCATAGATTTCTTCTAGAGATATTTATGAAATTTTCACGACTATCTATCGGTATGTGTCTATTTAATTTTATATACTTATATGTTCTGTTAGTGTATGAATTCTTGTTTTTGTATCCTTAATTTTCAATATAGCACTCTTATGACCTAGTTTGGATTCAAATTTTTGTTTTTTGTAAAACAAATATATATTACTATTGAAATATTATTTAAAAATAATTGATGTGTATTAATCTGAAATATGAATTTTTTTAGAAAATGTGTGTTTGGATTTTGAAATTGAAATCTTATTTTCTATATGTATATCAAATTGGTGTTTTAGACTTTTTTGGGAAAGGGGGTTCATTTAATCAGTGGATATTTACATCTAATATATTGTATTCTCACACCCTACTTGTTCAATAGTGTGTTGGTAGACCTAAACTATTTTGTAGGTTTATGTTTTTCGATCATTTTTTTCATTGGGGTATGATGGTCTTGTGATTGGTTTTTATTGAGAGGTCGTATGGTGATTTTTTCATTTCAGTTCAGTTTGGGTTTTGTTTTCATTTCCCATTATTCTCAGTTGTTATAACTAGATATTTGTTATGTCTTTATTGTATCCAGTTGCATTAGTTATGTGGAGGATTCAATTTATTTATTGTGATTCTGGTTATCTAGGAAAAAAAATTTCCTTCAGATTATCTTTGATTCTCGGTGCTTGTGGCTATTATAGGAGGATTTGGAACCACCCTCAAGGCTTCTCTTAGACTGCTTCAAGTGTCGGGTTGGATGGAATCCCAAAGTAGTTCATGATACAATGGTATCATAAGATCCCTTTTTTCAGGGTATAAGTTATATTGGAGATTAGTTCTACCAGAACTCTATAGGTAGGTACGAGAAGGATGCCATTAATTCTCTCTCATTCTAAACCTAATGTTACTCATGGTAGTATGATAATTGTGGCCACTATTTTTTGTGTGGGTGGGGATAACAACGAAATTGAGATAGTGCGTTACAACGGTGTCACATGGATTAGTGAAACATGTGATGATCGAACATATGGATTAGGGTATTATGAGTGTTTGGTGCTTTACTGGAGCAGGGATCACTAAAATGGTTACTAGGTATTCATGGAATACTAGCTCCATATCCATAGATTTTTGTACGAGTTGTTTGTTAGTTTTTTTGTTCGTTTTTGTTGATTTTTATATGGAAAAAAATTCCTGAAAAATTTTGGTTTCAAAAAGAAAAAAAATAGTTTTATGGTGTGTTTTAGTTTCATATTTTTTCTTTAGTTTTTTAAATAGTAATTAAAATGAGTTATGTATTACGAAAAGTGGTTTTGGGATTCAAAATGGTTAAAATTAGAAATTAAAATGTTGTTTTTGAAATGTTTATTTTGGTTTTCTATGTTTTTTTGGCTTCTGAGAAGGATATTTTTTCTATAAAATTTATTTTGGTTGAGTTTTGAGTTGATATTTATTCTCGTTTTTTGTTTTTCATGTTCATAATATTCTATAAAGAAAGGAACCTAAGGTTTCTAGAGTGTTTCATTTAGTTTCTAGAATTGTCTGGACTCCTAGTATAGTGGTGGAATCTATTTTTTCATTCTATATTTAATGTTTTCTATTTTATTTTATGCCTATTAGATGTATTGGAATGGATTGAAGAAATTAAGAGTGTCTTTAGATTATTGGAAACTCCCTATTCCATGAATGTGCATGTCCTTTTGGGTTTTTTATAAGGTCTTAGTATGTATTATTATAAGGGAATTAGAGGATTGTTTTAATGTTACTATCTTAGTATGGGGTATTAATCCTAAGAATAAAGAAGGATACTATTTTTCTTGTGATTTACTGTTTGAGAAGTTAGTGGATGATTTATTTTTCATCGAGTAGCTTCCTAGAATTTAATTAGATATGGATAATGAACTAGTCCTTTTTGATTATTGTGATAGTTATACATCTGGTGAGAGCTATGTGCTAGAGGTACCTATTCTTTAAGAATGTCATATTTGGGATTTGGGTTCTCGTTCATCATACCCTTTTCTCGTATATTTCTTGTTTGGTCGATTTGGGTATTTGAAGACATTTTTTTCAATCCTATGAAGTTTGGTCAATTATGTGGCCTCTTAAGCCACATGGATTAGTTCTAATTGATTATTTGATAGTAAAAGAAGTTCAATTTGGGGGATATCATCTTCTAACTACAAGGAAGTAGATGCCTAATGCCATTTGGGCTACACCCATGGGCCCCAGGTTGAATCTTTTCACATGGTCGGGGATCATTCTGTTTGGTGGAGTTTTGGGCCATGATTTGTTTCTATGACACTATAGTGGAGATTGATTTATTTTCCTTCATTTAGTTTTCCTTTCCATTTTAGGTTTCTCATTGATGTTAAATCTTGGTAGTCTTTTGATTATTGCAATCTGATTTTTTTTGGTATGGTGGTTCCATTTGGTTGTTTTAGTTTTCAAGGAAATCGAGTTTTCTAGAAATAATGAATTATGTTCTTGGGTAACTATTTTATTTGATTTCTACATGTGGTATTCACCTTATGTCAAGGATTTTTGGTTTAGGTTGCATAATTTGGTGGATTATTTCACTATTCTGGTGGTTGTGTTGTTTATCTTTTGCGGAGAAGTTTGGGTTAGTTTTTGTTGGGTCCCCGATTCTAGAAGTGGTGTTTGTTAGGTTCTTATGGTGTAGAGGACCCTACCATTTCCCCAAAATCAATCTAATTGAGGTTTCTATTAAATCTTACCAAGTGTGAATTTTGTAGTGAAGGGTCACACCGTGGACCATTGTATCATTCAATCTCACCATCTATTGTTCTTGATACTTTTCCCTCAGGTGGATGGGTGACTTCTTAGCGGAATAAAGTGTTTATGGTGGGGAGAAATATAACACATGAACCTTGGTCCTTCTATAATTTTATTCTTATCTTGATATGAGATCCCTTTGTTGAGTCTTGGGTTGAGTTTGAGGCTTCAATTTTCCTGTTTTGGCATTATCAGGTGTATTTTTATTGTGTGCGTGATTTTCAGACCCTGTTTGGGGGATAGTTGTGTAGCATGTTGAGGATTACGGTGTTTTCAGTTCACTTTATTCTTTCATGGTTGGCCTTTCATTGTTTGATCATGGATTATCCTATGCATTGTGAGGCTTAAGATTAACCATGTGGATTGTGTTTGGGTGTCTTGTACATAGCGCAAGGATTTCAAATGGTTAGTTGAAACTACATGGAAAGAATGTGGGGAGGCTCTACATTTTTTTAGCCAAATAAAAACGTTAAAGCATAGTTTCCAAAACCATACTGGAAAAACAATATGTGTGACCCACTTTTCTATTAGGTTGTGCATTTTTGCCTCACAGTTTGGATAACTATATCACTTAACTAGGCAAGTTGCCCAGATTCCATAAAGATAGAACATCCATGTTTTACACTCTTATATTTTAACACTATTCAAGATTTATTCCCCTTTAGTTCATTTTTTAGCACATGAAGGGGCTCCCAAGATCCACTCTCGTAGACCTTTCAGCATTTTGATGGTTTTCTTCCAATCTATGGTGATATACACTGTATTTTTGGTCAATTCCCATTTATACTATTTATTTTCTCTTGAGTTAATGGGTTTCTATTAGGGAGATGTTTGTTGGACTATCACTAGAGGCCAGGGTTGATTTGTAGTTGTTATTCCTTGATGTTAGGGTGTGCACATTGGCATTTGGGGTTAGTTCTTCCTTCCCCAATGGATTTATGGATTAACATGTCATTAAGGTAGGTGTCTACATCCATTCTCTTTCTGGAACATTATATTCTATGGATGGGTATTTATATATAAAATAGAAATGTTTTCCCTTGATTTTGGGGTCATAGTATGAATTTTAGTGGTGCTTCTATGTTGGCGATTTGATGAAAATGGATTTACATTGAATTTAACTTAAGGTATGCCTATATATGTGCAGGTAAGGGGTTCACTGAAATATTACTTTGTATTTTAAAATTAAATTTAATACTTTGGGAATGTGTTTAAGATTTGGTTGGATTTTTGTAATTGGGTTGTTTTCTAAATTGATTTCCATGTGTGATTTCAAGGGCTTGTGGTGATTTAGAGCATGTGTGGGTTGTTGTGATTCATAGGGTTGTTAGAATTAACTCTTCATGTGGTTTTCAGATACATTAATGGTTTAAAATTTTTTTACCATTAGATATGAACATCTCCCTATTTTTACATGGTGCGCATGGGGATACACAAAAAATTGAAAGTGGATATATTAAATCATTTTACCTTTTATCCCCATATTTCAAAATAGAATTTGCTTCTCCTCTATTCATTAACCACATATCCTTTAAAAGGTTCATCTAAACCCTTAGTGTCTCATAACCGGTTCCTTTCCTCCATAATGATTTAAATTTTGTTATTAAATCTGTCTTTGAAATCTTGTACCATTTTTAATTTGAACAATGTATTTAGAACTAAATGAGACAGTGTCCCATTTGGAATCATTTGTGATTTTTTTTTGATTTAGACTAGTTTTACAAAAAATAGATTGAAAGATTGTTTGGTGTGAATGCATAGATAGTATTTATACTATTTGGGAATTCTTTTTGAATGTCATATTATGATATGTGTTTTTTGGAACTTTTTAGTGGATTATTGTGAGATGTGAACCTCTATTGTGGAACTTATTAGTAGAGGTTCATTGCATAGATGGTTTTAGTGATTGGGCTAGGAAAGCATGGTGGTCGTGGGTTATTTCTTGAGCCACACATGTGAGGACCTACCCTTTCACCGTATACTATTATTATGGGATTCATGGGTGTCATTTATAGGATCAAGTGAAAGTTTCATGTTGAACATTATTAGATGGGTTGGTACCTTTTGGATTTATTGAGAGGCTATGTGGGATGTTCCACTGGAATAGATAGTTTAGAGCATCCAAATGGTTATTAATTATGGAGCAACACCAAACACCATATGGTGAGTATGAACTGAGTTTATATAGGGATTTCTTCTAGATATGTCTTGTAAATTCCAATGTTTATCTATCATTATGTTTTTGTATACATTTACCAATTTATTATCTATTCTATTAGAGTCAAACTGCTAGTTTTTGTTTCCTTGGTTTTCATCATATCCCTCTTATTACCTAGTATGGATTCCTATTTGGTTTTTTGTTACGAAACTGATATGTACTGAAATGGAAACTAGTTTTAAAAATGTAAAGTGGTTTTTTTATAAAGGGGTATTTTTCTAGAATGGTGTGTTAGGATTTTCATATGGTAAAACATGTTTTCTATATTAATTTAAAACTATTGTTTTTTTTACTTTTTTAGGAATGAGAATTTATAGTATCATTTTTGATTAATTACTAAGCCATTATATGCTCACACCCTACTTGTTCCACTCAATGTTGGTATACATGAGCTATATTTCATGTTCAGGTTTTTGGTTTTCTTGTACTCTTAGAGTAAATTTGTATTTTTAAGTTGTGAATGAGTGGTCACATGTATACTATGTCATTATGGTTTGGTATTGGTTTCATTTTTAGTTTCTATTTTGTTCAACTATTGTTTTTGGTTCCTATCTATGTATTTATTGTTAGAAGTGGTATTGGTTATACTGAAATTTGAAATTTTATATTAGATTATGGTTTTGGGAAAAAAATAGTCTCCCTTTGGATTATATTTCATCACCAGCACTAGTCACCCAGCCTAGAATATTAGGAATACCTCTTGGGCCTTATCTTAGACCGGGGTCGAGTGTTAGGTTGGATGGAAACCATGACAGATTCATGATAGGGCGCATGATTAATCCTAATAAAGAATTTGGTTTGGAAAACCATGTTTCGACTTTGAAATCCCTCTTTGTCAGGGGATTCATTGTTTGTTTGGGAAGGGCACCCACTTTTGGAAAACCGGGCACTGCCCAAAAATCCTCCAAAATTGACAAAACTTTCAACCAAACACACCCAAGATAAAACCCAGACATGATATACCCAAAAAATAAAATGATTCCCTCAAATCAAGATCAAGACATCTCAAAAAATGTTTGTGATATTATAATAATATTATATCATCGAAAATATTATCATAAAAAATATCAATAAATGATTAGATTATAGTTACAAATATTTATCATTTTAGAAGAATTTATTTCTAATCCCCGTGTGGGAATTACATAAAATGAAACTTAAATTATCATTATTAGGAATAAATTCATGATATTACATATCAAAGATGATATATATACACCTTTTTAAATAATATAGGTGAATACATCTCAAATAAGAAAAATTTGGACAATAATATATTACCTTAAGTCATGACTTCCATCTTACTCATTCAAACCACCAGTATAATAAATATATGTTTATTATAGATAAATTATAGAACCATTTTCTGTATATAAAACAATATATTATCTTATTATGGCATTTTAATTCCCATTTATTATGGATTTCAAGTTAAAGTTACATTTAGGGAAGTAACCACTTAGTTTTTTTAGATATGTTTTGATTTTTTATAATTTTCATACTCTTATATTGATCATGGTTCCATAACCTCTAGAATGATGACCATGATATGTATATCATAAAAATTTAGTACATAAGAATTTTTATTAATCAATTTAATTTATTTATATGAGATTAAATACACTTTTCATGGAGACAGTGGGTCATATGCAGACACAAATGAAATTTTTCATTTTCTTTTTTGGGTTGAAAGAAGGAAAATTAAATAAATTGTTCTCAGAATAGTATCATTTTTAGGATATATATATATAGTATTTATTAGTAAATCCATCCTTAATACCATCCATGTATATATTGAAATAACCACATTTCATCACAAGGAGGTATCCCATCGTACACATGAATGACAACAGTTCATGAGGTGGTAGTTTTCTATACACAAGAACGAAGATTTTATAACCCATTTTATGGAAGAGGAGATGGTTGTAGGAAATTAAAATAACATAAAAATATCTCATTATATATAACATACATTTTTATATATATAATAATAATTTTAAGGGTGGATAATGAAAAAACAAAAAAACTCACATTGTTGAACATTACAACTTCTCTAGGTTTCCTCTTTAGTTTATCACTAAAAGACATTATAATATTTTTCTATTACAAATGTAATGATTATTATATATGGGGAGGGAATTTGGGAAGTTATTTATTTAGGTATTTGGTTAACCAAATATGTTGTAATGTTTGAATAATGGAGTAGTTGGTGGCCTTTTATAAGTGGGGGAGAAGACACCTATATTTTTCATATGATAAATGGGTCCAAAATGAAAAATTGTTGAAAAATATATGTTTTTTAATAAAAATATTTCTATACAATAGTTATTTGATAATTTTGTAGGATATTTGTGCCCTTATATTCTTTCATTTATCCTCACTGGAATAACTATTTTTACCTTTACTACAATAATTAATTTTCGTAGAATTCACTATTAAATTTGGTCCAAAACGAATTTTAACTTATTAAAAATTATAGATTATTATCACTCTAAATATGGTTTCAATATTAAAATTTTTATTAATATCACTAGAAAAAATTAATTTAAAATTAGTCCTGTAGAAGTGACGGGAAAATGGGTTTTTAGAGTGAAAATTCTCGAAAGTATAGAAGGTTATTATAACCAATTTAAATATGAAATTTATTATAATGAATTAAATTTTATTATTTTATATGTAATTGAATTCATTATTCTTTAATCCCAATTTAAAAATATAATTTAACTTTCTAAATAAATTCAACAAAAATTAAATTTTCAATTAACGTTTAATATGTTTAACTATTTATCAAAAATTAATATGTACTTAAAATCCAAAAAGATCCCCTAAAATATTGTATATATTTTTTATTAAAAATTAAATTTTATTTTGAAAAAAAATTTCCTTAATTTTTAAAAAATATATTTTATTATTATTCATAATAACATTTTTTATGAAAATTGTATTTTTGAAACATATAAAGAATTTACCAAATATTATATATTTTATAATCAATATGTTTTTCATATTGAAAAATTATTTTTATTATTTAAAAGATATTTAAAAATTATAATATCATTATGCATAATAGATAGGTTGTAACAGTTATGTAAAAATAACTAAATCAATAATATATAATGGTTTTGTTAAAATTCAATTTTGTGTATAATAGAAGGTAAGAAAATTTTCTGTATATTAAATTACTAACTTGGTGATTTGAATAATTCAACCACATCATCGTGTATCATGAAATTAAATAAATTTAATAAATTTAATTTTTTATAATAAAATTAATTCATAAGGACTAAGGGTGTTACAAATCTGTATGTGGTGAAGTTCCATGTTACCTATTACATAACTCCTCATATGAAAGAGGTTTCATACCTGCATATTGTCTGTATATATTCCATGGGGAAAATATATTCACATAAATAATATCCATACAATATAATTTTGATACATATTCATAATTCAACTATATGTTTCAAAAGAAAAATCATTAAAAGGATTCTATACTTGATTTCATGTCATGTCATACAATATAATACCAACGTACCTCCAATGAGAAATTTTGAAAAGTATTTGTGGCACACATAAAAATAAATAAATTTTTTAAATTTATTAAGAATTTGATAGTCTTTTGTAGTACTATTTCAATCTCCTACCACTAAGATCCTCATCTTTCACCCATTGGTCCCTTTCCACTTTCTAAATCATTGATCATGAAGTCTACACATGCATAGAGATAACTATACAAGGTATGATTATAGACCTAGATGGACACCACCAATTCACTGTTAACATATGTTCAAAAATTTATTTTTCATTATGTTAGGATGTGATGGGAAATTCAAATAGAATAATACAAATATTTTTATTCTGACTAATTTTGTGATAACCAAGATGCCATGACCCCTATTCAAACATGATAAGTACCATGTTAGAATAATTTAATAAGTGGTAATCACTTTAAATAATTTATTATATGTGGCTAAATCCTTCTTTCAGGAAAATAATCATTTCTCCATTAAGGATAAGCTACATTCCCATATATAATGGATACTCACACCCATGACTCAGGGTCTCCCACTTCTATAAGATTGAATGAATTATTAGAAATATGGAATGGATAGAACTCTACACATACACTTGGATGATCCCCATCAACACATCAGGTCATCCTATGAACCATCTTTGAACGAAATATAGAATTCTCACCCTTTTGTCTGAAAACATTCCATTCATTGGAATTATACATGCTGTATCTAGATCCAAAATCATTGATTCATTTCATGAAAACATCTCTTCAATAGGAATGACCATGTATGACGGGTCCAACTATCAACTAGAGCACTAAAACATAGGTTCCACTAGCAATTCACATGTCCACATGTAATGAATGAAATATAAAGTAGAAATGTATCATCATAAATATTCTTTATAATATGAATGTGTACACAATAAAGGAACAATAGATCATGGAACAACCACGACATATCAAATATTCCTTCGCTATGAAGTTACCACATATAATGTGAAATATAGAATAGTACAAACATGACATACCAAAACAATGGTCACATAGGCTGTCCACACATGAGAATTTATCATATTATGCATGGGTCTATAAAAAAGGAACAGATAAAAAATAAATTATTGTAAAAAATTTATAAAAATTGTAAAATGGAAGGGACTTTCTAAATTTAGAGAAATGATGCTAATTTTCATGATTCTTCATTGGATGAAAACTATAATATACTCACACACCATCAGTAACTCAAAATATAAAAAATAAACCACAATATAATCTCTATAATTTTGAATTTGATAATATATAATTCTATATGGTGGAATGCACATCAAATATTCAAAAAATATTTTTCACCAATAGATGATCTAGGATTGATCAAGGAGAGGTCAGCAATTCTCACAATCCAACATTGATCTATCATTCATGTATGAGTTGTCTATTACATGTGGGTAGGGAGTCATATATATATATATATATCCAAAATTTCGTAAATCTCTAATTAACTGTTGAGGAAGATGGATAATTAGTCATAGAATATATATATTCTTTATTAAATTCTCCAAACATAATTATCTTGACTTCATGTGCCCATAAGTAGAGAAACATGATTCATGTATCACTAAGGGAGAGATCTACATATGATTCTTGTCATAATTGAATTTCATTTAGGTTAATGTTATTCATATGACTTAGTTATTTATAAATGAATAAAATCCTAGTAATAATGTCCTTATTTGGGAACCATATGTAGGTCAGTGGCATGATTGGACGATAGGTGACTGGCCTCTAGTTGGTCAATATACATGTATAAAGTGAAATAATTATTCTATAGATACTAGTAAAATGGATGCATCCAAACAAAAATCTGGTGTGATGTATAGAAATAGAGTTCCCACAGCTTGTAACATTTATTATGTAGTGCACCTCAAAGGCTAGCTGGTGAACTTCATGTAAGCTCCAAGTTTCCCACTAAGCCTTCATCCCATTTAATGATAACTATGAAACCCCATTAACCATAACACACACCTAATACTGGGATAAAATAGAAGATAATTAATTTTGGAAGAGGTATGACACTCCAGAAGGGTTGAATCGAGTTCCTATGAAACAATCCATTAAAAAACATTATTTTTTAATTTCCCAATTTAAATACAACAAAAAAAGTTAATAAATGTATTAAATTTATAATAGTTTGACTATTCAATTAATTTATCATATGATTGGTTATTTCATGGTTATAATAATATGAGAGATTGATATAACCTTTGAAACTAATTTACTAAGTCAAAGAAGTTATAAATACTATCCAAGAAAATCTATCAAACCGAAACTTGTTTTATAAAATATTTATGAAAATATTAGAAAAAAATTAAAAAAAACACAACGGATAAAATAAGTTATTTAGTCTCAATATTACACCTATTCATCTATAATTGGTCATCACCTACCTCCAATAAAATTATATTAATAGAAATTTATCAACTCCATGGATCGAGGTTTAAAACTGCATACCAAGCTATCTGGGACACATGACCTATACCTCATTTATAGGTGGGAAATTAAAACAACTAGGCTGAACAAGGGCCACGTCCATAATTGAACGTGTGTGAAATATAGTTTAAGAGAATATTAGTGAGTGGATATCTTGAATCCTTCAGTTTATCACAAGAGAATGTGTGTATTTTTAGTACATAGACACACACTACTCGAAAGATGAATACAATAGTACAAAAAAGAGAAAAATATAATAAGAATTGATTAGAAATTGATTGAGTGTTTTTCTATTCAACTCTAAACTTCTAGGATGTAACAGATTTGATGTTTGGGTGTCCTATTAAATAGAGACTCAAAAATAGAGTGTTGTGGGTAATGTGTTCTGGTTTCTAGTGAGTTTCTTCATGTTACTATTTGTACCACATCTTCATTATTAAGTTGGTGTTGTATGGTTGTTCCTTGGATGGTCCACAACAACTTTTATCGATTATCATTGTTTTATTATTTTTATAACATGCATGTATGTTTAATCTAACATCTCTTACATTCACTAAATTAATCTCGTTCTCCACCTTGTGTTTCATCATTGGTTATTGGGTTATGGCCAACAAGGAGTAAAATCTACACACCTTGTACCTTGAACTATTTTCTGATATATCTGCAAGAGATCATTAATTATATCAGTGTCATTAAATGAATCAAGTATGACCATTAGAAAAAAAAATTAAATTTATTTGAAAAATATAGAAAAATTGTTATTTAAGGAATGGTGTCAGTGTTTTGGTGATACAGGAATATTTCCATTGTCATTGTGAGTTAGAAGTGGTGCCATAGTCAGGGTGATGTGTCCTTTGTGAGTTTTGGAGTTGGTATCATAGTTACGGTGTCTGGTCCTCTGCAATTTCTGGAAGTAGTTGCATAATTACGTTTTTTGGTCTTTTTTAAATTCTATAACCAGTAGTACAATTATAGTTTTGGGTCCTTTGCAATTTATGGACTAAACGTCGAGACTGTTTGGGCCGAGATACGGTGTCCCATACTTTGTCAACTAACTGTAATCTGTCGTAAGAGGTAATAATCAATAAAATGGATTAATATTAAGAAGAATTATACTAAAATAATTTTGGAACATGAGTAATCATGATTCACAAGATTTAAACATTATTTACATTATTTACATTATTTAAATGATTTACATGATTTAGTTTATTTACTTTATTTTTGAGAATTAAACCAAGTATATTCTAACAATATCCCCCTTTTGATGATCACAAATCATGGAATTTATGAGCCATACATCTTATAAAAAAATAAAGAGTGTGTTTATCATATCAAACAGTTTATGTGAGTGTAAGACATACACTCATGAAAATCCACGACAGTATTAGAGCAAATGTGTAAAAAACGTGTAAATCCCATTACCAAAAATTCCCATTAGCACTAATTTTGGCTATTCTCCCCTTTGGGATTATCAAAAGGATAGTATGAAAACAAACACTAAATGAAACCAACATGTCAATAAAATAGAGAATGAACATGTCATTGAATATACAGAGTGTAGTTACAATCAAAAAAAGAGAACACATCATAGCCATATCAAATAATATCCTTCACATCTCTTATGATTCTAAAGCCTTCAATTTATCCTTGCCAGAGACAACAAGATTTGGATCAAGAGATGTAGATGGAATATGGTTGGAAGGAAGGGGTTGATATTCAATGAAAAAAGTTGAAGGGCTTGGTCTAGGTAAATAATGAGGAAGAGACAATTCAATAATGACATTTCTGATTTGGCAGAAATCCGAAGAGACAAACATGATTGTGGTTGGAAAATAAGAAGAATAAGAAGAATTGGATGAAGAAATCAAACCTGGTCTCAAAAAAAGATACATAAGGATAAATTATGGATATTCTCTAAACATGAAAATAATGCTTCAATATATCGACAAAATCTGTGATGATTTCACCACCATACTACATGGCCTTTTCAAGGGAATCTTTATTTTACATGCATTTATCCAGAGTACGTGTGAATTTCTTTATCTTATGAACAAGAACTTCAAAATCTTGAGTTATAGGAGGAAACTTTAAACTCTAAACAAGATACATCAAATGGATGGTTAAATCATGCTTTGAATAGATCCTCCTGTAGTAGAAATCCACTTTCTTAGAGATTTATTCTAGAGAATTAGTGGAAATTTTTAACTAGACTCTTACTTGGTCAACCACATGGTAACAATTATTAATATCTTTATCAATAATTTTATTATCAAAATCATTAATAAAATACTTAATAATTTCTTTAATTACTGATATGACCATCTCACTAAACAAGAGCTGAGATGGCTGTGTTGAAACTGATAGAGAAGAAATAGATAATGTGAGAGAATTAACATGATTAAAAATAGTGTGTAGGAATCCTTTATACTCAGTGGTAAGATTATTGATTCTAGAGGTATGCTCGCACATCTATTTTTTGATTTTTGTGTTGTACTCAACCACAATCATAGCCATAGAAAGCAAGATGGTTTGAATATAGATAAAACCTTCATTGAGATATTATCAGCACCATCCTCACTGTGATGAGAAACATGGGCTTGATAAACATGAAATTCCTTCCTAATTTTATAAGACATTTATGTTAAATCTTTCACTTCATCACTCAAATGTATATTTTCAATCCTGAAATCCTATACCTCTTGAAGAATCTTTGGTTGGATCTATTAAATGATTTTCTCCAAAATCAATGCAGAATCCCTTTCATAGTGATAGGTTATTGGAGAAGTCTGAGACTTCATGAGCTTTTCAAAACCAAAAAACATATTGTCTCAAGACCCTATCATATCATCACAATATACATAACATGGAACCTCTTGAGAAGGTTTATGATCAGGAATAGAGGTAGGTTATGGATCCATAGAAAATATCATGTCCTTGGTAGTCATTAGTTTGGGATAAAACATAGTTCAATTATACAATACTTTAATTGAGGTTCCTTGAGACTCATTAAAATTAAAACACCATGGAATCGTATACCAAGTATCACAAGAACAAGAATCCATAGGGTTTAGCACCTAAATCCTTTCCAATTTGTAATATTCCTTCACAAGGATAGATGAATCTCTTTTAAGACTAAGCAACTCAATATATTGACATGTTTCCACATCCTCTAATCTATCTGATTCAGACACATCTATAGAAAATTGAATATATTGCTCCATTCTTACTTCAGTAGGCCGAACGAATTCTATTTCATCAGATTATTCCTTTGTATGTTTCTTAGAAGGAGCATGTTCATTTATATTTACATATTATTCATCAATATAATTACTCTTATGACCAGTTTCATTTATTTTATGGAATCATCATCACCATTAGAGAGAGGAGATTCTCTAGAGGGAATATCCTAAAGTTTTCGATGAGATTCAAGATTGGGTTCCCCAGTCCGTTTAAAAATTATCGAATTATCATATTCTCCATCTGAAGCCTTTTCATCTTCAGTTCTACGAGAATCAACTTCCATTTATTCATTTGAATATTCCAAAACCTCATATGACTCAAAACCAAGGACATTTACATTATTAGGTCTTGAAGGGTGCTCAATTGGATTGAAATCCCTGTAGATCCTCTCATTGTCTTCAACCAATAACCTCTTCCATGGATTCCAACTGATTTTCATTATACTGCATATATCTACAGATATTGATAACTCACAGTTTTCCACAACATAATCATTACTTCCTACCATTACTTCTCCTTCAAGTATTGTAGAGATAAACGATGAAAAAAATAAGGAGGTCTACATTGTGGTTTTTTAACATGTCACATATGTGAAGGATAATGTAATTGTGCAGATTGATTTAGTGACCATTCTTCAAGAGTTGTACCAAAAATACATATTGATACATGAGAATGGAAAATTATCCTTTCCTTATACATATTAGACGTTGAATAAAAATTAAGAATAACATAGACTCATTGACTAGTTCAGTAGCTATAGGCCATTTTTTCTTCTTATTACCAGTCAAAAAACCCAGAGAATCTTCTAGGATAAACCAATCACGTGGTAGAGGAGGACCTCTTTGATAGTTCACAAAAATTCTTTCATGTGGTATTTTTATGAAGGCTTCCCACCACCTCAAAGAAAGGGTACATCACTATCCATTCACCCATAATCTGACCACAAAATCATCTTTAGAGTTAAATTTAAAATGAACATTATAATAAAATTATAAAACTAAATTTGTATAGATAGGTATTTTATCTTATGTAAACCACTCTAACCATCCATGTTCTTATAATAAATTTTGAACAACAAACTTACATGATAGGATCCACTTCATAAATATTTCTATCTCCAGTATGAAAGAACAATCCGTAATAACTTGGTATAACAATTTCTCAAGAATGGTAATCAAAGAATTATTCTATTTTTTTGAAGAACAATGCTTTTCAAAAGATGATGAATATGGATTCATCATCATGGGAATTATTCATGTCTTCATGGACAAATATGTTTTCAAACGTAATGGTATTGGCGTAGGGATTAGAGAGTGTGACTTAAGAGAGAGGTGAGGAGATTGTTTTTTATCATTTTGTGAGTTTAAACATCACAAAACACCAAAAACATGGTGTAAAAGAAATAAAATAATCAATACAATGATATGGGAAAATTATTTCTAAAAATAGATGTCAAAGTCATAATGGTGAGATAGGAATAAGGAATCACAGTATCAACATTGCAATGAGACTCTAAACTATTCGATCGTACCTTGTGAGATAGCAAATATAATATTGCAAGTTGAGAGAATGTAACTAAGAGACAGAAACTATGAATAAGTATTTGTTAGATATTAATCTGGTCCCTCTAGGATGATCATTCCAAACTCATGTATCATGTAACACATCCTTTCACAATGAAATGGCTTAGTGAAAATGTTAGCAACCACATGTTCAGTTCCAATAAATTCTAAATTAATATCACCCTTTTGACAATGATATCTCAAGATGTGATGTCTTACATCAATATTTTGTTCATGGATGATAAAAATTATTCTTATATATTTTAATAGAACTTTTTTTCACCATTTATAGGGACATGTCTAAATAGATATGAATAATGTAGGAAAGTGTGTTTCATCCACAAAATCTAAGAACAGAAACCATCAACAGCTATATATTCATCTCTAGAAGTAGATAATACAATAGAATTTTTCTTTTTTACTAAATTATGATACTACGGACATTCCCAAAAAGTGACATTATCTAGGGGTGTTTTTCCTATCTCACTTACAACTATCAAACCCGCATCTAACTAGATAACTATGTAAAATTATTGTCCTCTGTGAAATAAAGATGTCAGTATTTTTTTAGTATTTGAATATTATTTTAATAGTATGAAGATGCAAATCTTTAGGATTTCCCTGAAAACAATCACACATAGACATAATGAACATAATATCAGTCATGCTCGAAGTTTATTAGAGTAAACTCCCAATCATTCCTCTATAAGTTGTTTGATCAACTAATTTACCATTTTCCTCATGATCCAATTTACTGGTGGTACTCCAATATCTATCACTACATTCAGTACTATAAATACCAAAATGTTTTAGAATACCATTAGTATATTTACTTTGATTAAAAATAATTACTTCCTTATTTTTAATGATATGAAATAAAATTATGAATTTGAGTTCCCCTGTTAAAGTAATTTCAAATTCCCTCGGCATCATTTTTGAAAAATCAACATAATAAAACACAATTTTATTGATTATTTTTTTGATAATATATGATATAATTTCCTCAAATTATGCTAAATATGTTTAATTTTAAAATATATGGGGTTAGATCATTCATTTTCAAATTTGATAAAAATTATTGTTTTACCCTTTTAAAATTCAATGTAGTATTTCATGCACAAATTTTATTCTGTAAATTATTTTGACTTAAAATTTTTTAAATGTGTTCCTAACATAATGGGATAAAAATTAAATTCAGCATATGTGAGCTCGATCGTGAATGTGAGTAGAGTAAATGGGCCATGAAAACAAAGATGGACTGAACTATCCAGATTGGACATCACTTCACCATTGGGGTCATATATTCTTCCTCCGGGCTTGGATTGGGCCCAAAATTTGAGGGAATCTAAGGGACATGATTATTCACAAATAATCCTTCTATAATGCCAGCCAATGCACGAGTTTTGGAGGTTAGATATGCGGTGCATGTGGGATTAAAATATTTGGCCGAATTTCCCTTTCACATTTAATAATGTTTAGTAGCCCTATCCCTCCACAACTCTATTTAAATGATTTTTTCACTCCTTTTGAGGTCTCGTTGAGGATTTGGGGAGGTGTGGCCTAAATTTTGTCTCTTGGGAGCCCCTCAAAACTCTTGGAAGATGTAAGGATTTATGAAATCATCTCTTCTAAAAAGTCTCTTCTCTCCCACCTCCTCTTTGTAATTATTTTTCATTCATGTTGGTATCATAATTTTTTCTTCAATTAATCTTCTATGTTCTTCCCTTTTATTATTCTCTTAATCTTACTAATTGTTTTGGAATATAGAGTAGAGAAAAGATTGGGCTCTACCCTTTAAATCCATTTCTCATGCCAAACGTCTCCACGATGACCACACCACCTATGGAAGAGTAGTTTTTTAGTGATCGATCTATCTTCTACCCTCTTCAATTAATTGATTTGAATTTTTTAGATACTGTAATTAACATAATATGATTCATGAATTGTTTTTTAAATTTGAAGAAATGAAGAAAGAAATTGAATGATTGACACAAAAACACACGAGGTAGAGATTTTTTGAAAATTGGGAGATCACGAACTTAATCGGTAATACAAGAACACGTGGGATAAGTTTTTAGAGTTCAAATACAATCCCTAAACAAGATTCATCATCATTTACAGAATGGATATGTTCTCTAATTAACCACTTACAATAAGCTAACCTTATAACAAAAATCAAAGCAGGGTGTTGCGATTGTGTGTTCCGAAGCTTTCCTATGGTTTAAGTAAATCATAATTGTGGTTATGCTAACTCTCTTAGGGTTTGAGGGTTAAAAAATTAGAGGATAATAATTAAGTGGATATTTATTTAAATTATAATGATTAATAAGTAAATGAAGAGGTATATTTAGATTGATTACATCTGTTAAAATATTTTCTAAAAATCATCTTATTGTTGCATCTTGTTAATCGAACATCATTTCAAAATTAAAAAAATGCAATCTTATTCCACCAAAATTATTCAAGTTTTATAAAAAATCAAAAACCCACCCCTCTCTATCCATTCAAGTAGTGTTTTAATTATTTTTTATTTTTTATTTAGAATACCCTTAAGAAGTTTTTTTAATTTACTTCCTCCTTTGAGAGATGACCTTGGTTAGCCACTTTGCTGCACGTAAGTACCCAAAAAACACTAATCATTTGAGGGCGCCCAAGATAGATCCTTTAAAAATGATGTCGTTTTCGGGGAGGCAATTAATTATTTCATCCAATTAGAGTTATTTATTTTATTTTACATTTTATTCACTTCCGCTCTTTTTTCTTCCTTCTTTACCCAATCTAATTTTTTTTTCTTCATTTTTTATTTTCTTATACTTCTTTTTAAACCATCAACTCAAACTTCATATTTTTATTTTACTATGATCCACTTTCCTACTTTTCATTTTTATTTGATTTATGACACTAAATAATCCTGAAGATACCTTAGATCTTGACCCTGAGATTGAACGTAGATTTAGGGCTTGAATTAGACATTCTTAGTCTATGAGAATTTTCAACATTCAAATAGTTGGAGAATTTATCCACTCCAATAACATTGAAATTAGAAACACTTCTAATTCAAACATAAAACAGGAACCAATGCTTTAAAATAATATAAATGAACATACTATAACTATTCAAGAATTGGCCGCACCAGATATTAACTATCAACCAAATTGTATTGCATACTTGAATCTTAAATCAGACTTTGAACTGAAATCAGGGTTAATAAATCTTCTTCCAAAGTTTTATGGATTATCTGGTGAGGATCCAAAAAAAAAATTAAAGAATTAAATGTGGTTTTCTCAACCCTCAATCCAGAAAATGTTTCAGAAGATCAAATCAATCTAATACCATTCCCATTCTCACTTGATGGAGCTACAAAAGTCTAGATGTATTATTTACAACCTGAAGATGTAACTTGTTGGAACAATTTGAAACGTCTTTTCATGCAGATATTTTTTCCATCATCAAGGACCACTTCCATTCATAAGAAGATATTGGGGATTAAGCAAGCCCAAGGGGAGTCAATGTATGAGTACTGTGAGCGATTCAAGAAGTTGTGTGCAAGTTGCCCACATCACCAAATTAGTGAGAAAATCCTCATCCAATACTTCTTTGAAGGACTCACACCTCTAAAGAGGAGCATGGTGGATGTCGCGGCTAGAGGATCATTGGTGGACAAGACACTAGTATCTACACATGCATTGGTTGAAAAAATTTCCTTAAACTCCAAACAATTTGGCGATCGTGGTACACCACAAGTTAGGGGAGTACATCAGGTAAGTCCTTCCTCTCTTGAGAGTCATTTGATTGATACCAAGATAGAAGAATTGAAAACTATGGGGAGGCAGATTGTTTTGGAATAAAAGACATCCCAAACCTCTCCTTCAAGGCCTTATGGCATTTTCACTGAGAAAAGCCACCCAACTGACTATTTAACACAACTACAAGAAAAGTTTGTTTCATTTTCTCCAATATACAACCAAGGGTTGAAGGATCAATCAGATAAGAGGTATGGATCTGGTCAACAAAAAAATCCCCCTTTTCAAAAAAAAACTACCTACTGCTTCCACCTTACTAGTAGGGTTTCCAATAACCCCAAAAAAGATTTGAAGCCCAAGCATCCACAAGCCAGCAATAAGGGAATCCCCCACCCAAGTTAGAGTCTAACACGGATGACCTTTTGATGCAAATTCTTTTAAATCAACAGAATGGGATAAAGAATAAAGGTTCAGAGCTAAGGGAGTTGAAGACTCAAATGATCCATATTGACACTACCCTCCATGAACTTGTATGTAATAATTCTAGAAATATACCATCCCAACCTAATCCAAATCCAAAGGGGAATGTCAAATCCATCACATTGAAAAGTAGGAAGAAAACAAAAAATATATCTTCACATATCATTCCACCAGGATTCACCTCAAATATGGAGAAGCCGCATTCTATTACAACTGATGAGAAATCCAAGGAGAAAGATAAATGTAAGAAAAATATTGATGATTTTCCCCATAAACCCCTTCCATTTTCAAATAGGGTTGTACAAACCATGAATATGGCTGAGGATGAGATTCAAAAAGAAGTTTTGGATACATTCAAGCATGTGGAGATCAAAATCCCTTTACATAAAGCCATCAAGAAAATCCCAAGTTATGTGAAATTCTTATAACAACTTCTTACCAATAGAAGAGGGATCAAGGTAAATGAGAGGAAAAAGCTCAGAACCAATGTTCCAGCACTCATTACACCAATTCTAGAAATGCTGACAAAGTGGAAGGAAATAAGGACATTCACCATCCCATGCACCATAGGGGAGTTCTACTTTTCTGATGCACTTTGTGAGTTGGGAGCTTCCATAAATGTGAGGCCTCACTCTGTATTCTCCTCTTTGTAGGTTGGTGAGATGAAACTGACAAGGGTAGTAGTGTAGATGGAAAATAAAATATAGCTTATCCAGTGGGAGTCCTTGAGGCTGTACTTGTCTGGGTAAGATACATGATCTTTCCAGTAGATTTCTACATGCTTAATATGGAGGATGATCAGGTAAGTTCTCAGGATCCCATTTTCATAGGTAGACCCTTCCTCAAAACTGAAAAAACTATTATAAATGTCAAGGAGTGTACACTTTCCATGGAGTTTGGGGATAAGGACGTGATATTTAATGTTATGGATTCCATGATGTACCCCTCAGAGAATCATTCTGCATTTTTTATCTCCCATTTTGAACAACCAGATAAAAACCCCATGGAATTTGATTGTTCTATTCTTAGGGAGATTATGTGTATTGTTTCAAGTTTGATGTCTAAGAGTACTTCCACACCTGTTTCTAATGCAGAAGACTCTCTTAGATTTTATTTTGAAATGGAATAATATTCTCATTTTGATCATATGAACTCTAATAATGAGATGGCTATTGAGTATGCTGGTGGATTTGATGATTTATTCTCTGATTTTGGTGATGTATATTCTGATACTGATTCTATTTGTGCATATATTTTAGTTTCTTATGTGTATCCATCCATACACCACCCCCTACACTGGAACTCATGCCATTTCCACCAAATCTCAAATACTCATACTTGTTAAGTGGTGAGAAATTACATATTATCATTGCTAACAATATCCCTTTTGAACATGAAGAAAAACATTTGAATCTTTTGAGGGAGAACATCAGGGAAATTGGGTGGACCTTGGCTGACATATCAGGTATTATCCCCTCCGTTTTCATGTATAGGATTATTTTGGAGGATGGGGCTAAACTGGTTAGGAAGCAACAAAGGAGAATCAATCCCACACTTTTGATGGTTGTTGAAAAATAGGTTAAAAAATTTCTTGAGGTAGATATAATCTATCCATTTAAAATTACCAGTGGGTGAGTTTTATTCATGGTGTGCCTACAAAAATTAGGGTTACAGTTGTAAAAAATGATAAAGATGAGTTAGTTCTGATGAGGGTACAAAATAGTTGGTGTGTGTGTGTATTGATTATAGGAAACTAAACCAGTCCACTCACAAAGACAATTTACCCCTCCAATTAATTGATCGAATGATTGAGAGACTAGCTGGGAAGACACACTATTGTATCTTGGATGAATTTTCTGGATATTTTCAGGTTATTATAGCTTCAGAGGATTAGGAGAAGACTATATTCACTTTTCCCTTTGGCACGTTTGCCTACCAAAGGATTCCATTTGGACTTTGCAATCCACCAGGTACCTTCTAGAGATGCATGGTGATAATTTTTTCTTATTCTTTTGAAACCTGCATGGAGGTACTCATTGTTGATTATATAGTGTATGGGTCTTCATTTTATGAATGTATAAGTAGTTTGGGAAATGTGTTAAATTGTAGTATTGAGAATAATTTGTTCTTGAACTTTGAAAAGTATCATTTCATGGTAGAGAATGGCATTGTCTTTGGGCATGTAGTGTCAAAACATTGGATAGAGGTTGATAGATCTAAGGTAGATATTATTTCACCCTTACCATATCTTTCATGTGTTCCTGAAGTTAGATCTTTCCTAGGGAAGGAAAGATTTTATCAGTGCTTCATCAAAAAAAATTAATAATATTTATCTTCCTATGTCATGATTACTTCAAAAGGATTTCTATTTTGTGTTTGATGATTCTTGCAGGACTTCCTTTGATGAGATAAATAAGTGTCTGACAACTCCACCAATCATACAGCCCCCATGGAGGGAGATTTTTTTGAGCTTATGTGTGACACCTCCAACTTCAAGGTTGGAGTTGTATTATCTCAGAGGGTGGAGGGACGTTCATATGTGATTACCTATGCATCGAGGAAATGAGATTCAGCCCAATAAAACTACACAACCACAGAAAAGGAGGTTCTTGCAGATATATTCACATTAAATAAATTCAGTTCATATTTATTGGGCTCTAAAGTAGTTTTTTTCTGACCATGAAGCTCTGAGGTAACTTTTGAAGAATTCATATGCGAAGCCCATGCTAATCTGATGGATTATACTTCTTCATTAATTTGATATTTATATAAAGAGAAACAATGGTGTCGAAAAACCTAGTGGCGGGCCACATTAGTAGGCTTACTTGCACACTAGAGGATGATACCTTGGACTAGATACCACTTTGGGGCACTTTCCCCGATGAGAATCTTTATTCCATATCAGGTATGCATCCTTGGTATGTGGATTTAGTGATCTACCTTGTAGCATCTGAAATCCCTACAAATTTAAAGAAACATCAAGTCCAAAAGTTAAAGAGATAGTCTAGATTTAATGTGTGGGAAGATCCCTACTTATGGAACATGTGTAGTGACCAAGTTATTTGGACGTGTGTTCCTGATCATGAGTTTCATTCTGTTCAACAATTATGTCAAACACTTGATTTTGGTGGACACTTTGGACCCCAATGGACATCTAGGAATGTTTTGGACTTTGGATTATATTTTCCTAGCTTATTCCATGATTCCCATGTGTTTTTAAGTCATGATCTCATTTCCGACACACTGTGAACATTTCTAAGAGACATGAGATGCCCCAACAACCCACACATTTCTGTGAGTAATTTGATGTATGGGGAATCGATTTTATGGGACCTTTTCATAGTTCCTATTTTCGTAAATTTTGGATTCTTATGATTATGTGAGTAAATGGGTGGAGGCTAACACCACCAGAATTGATGATTCTCATGTTGTTGTGGACTTTTTCAAAGCACAAATTTTTTATAGGTTTGGAGTACCGAAGGCCATCATCAGTGACCAAGGGAAAGACTTCTATATTTGGAATTTGGGTTCTCTCCATTAGAAGTATGAGGTGACACACAAAACATCAACACCATACCACCCACAAAAAAATGGCATGACTGAGGTTTCAAATCGTTAGTTGAAAAATATTTTAGAGAATACCATGAAACCAAATAGGAAGGATTGGAGAAAGCTCTTGGATGATGCGCTATGGGAATATAGGATAGCATACAAAAATCCCATCGGTATGTACCCATTTCAGATTGTTTTTCAAAAAGTGTGACATCTCCATATGGAAGTTGAGCATTGAGCCTATTAGGCTATAAAGAAATGAAACATGGATTTGGCCTAAGCGAAATCCAAAGGAAGCTACAAATTCAAGAGATCGAGGAGATTTGATTGCCTTTATATGAGATACCAGGGCTCTATAAAGAAAGATCCAATGTTTATCATGAAAAAATCATCCAACAAAGGGAGTTTCATTTGGAGGGAAAGTCCTTCTCTACAGTTCATGACAATAGATGATGCCTGGTAAGATCTGTTCTAGGTGGTTAGGTCCTAATGTTATGACTAATGTTTTTTCTTTATGGGGAAGTGGAGATCAAACAAGAGGATACAAGAAGGAGCTATACAGTCAATGGGCAACGTTTGAAGAGATGCATTGAGGGAATTCCTACTGATGTAGTGGATTTTATCACACTGCATGACCCCATCATCACTTGAGCTTATCAGGCTGTTCTTAACCCATTATCTTTTTTTATTTATTTTAATATTTTAAATTATTCATTTCATGTGCATATATCATCTCATGGGTTCACATTTCAGAAAAGTCAATATTTTATGTGTGGGGGAGGGAACCTTTTTGTTTAGTAATTTCAATTTTTTCTTATTTTTTTAAAAATAGAACAAAAAATTGTGTTTTTCAAATTTTGTGTGTTTATTTTTCAGTTTTTTTGTGTGTTTTTGAAAAATTTGAGCTAAAATGATTTTCATCACCATTTTGGAATCCATATCAATAAGTGAAAAAATCTATCCCATGAAAGAGAGCTTAAATAAATGCTTAAAATAACATGTTTTTATTTTAAAATCGTTATTAATTTCATGAAAATTACTCTGAATTTCGAATCCCATGCCACATCTCACTGTATTTATATTTGAAATCACTTTCATGTGAGGCTTATTAACCATTATTTTCATATTCTTCACATTCACCACACTTATTAAGAGAACCAACCCATTCTTGATTCAAACAGAATTTGATTTATTCCTGTCATAACTTGAGGGTTTGAGGTACTTATGTTTAAATGATTGGGGATTTTGTTTGGTATTAAAGCCCGTATTCCAAATAATCCTTTTTCATAATGGCCTACCTTGAACATTTATTCCTTGTAGCCCTTATAATCCATGAATATCCTACTAGGTTAGCCACATTACAAGCCATTTTTCAATATCCAACCAACTCTTGAAGTGAAATTGCATAATATAGTTGAACATAAGTGTGTGGGAAGCTATCTTGTGTTGTGATACGACATTCTGTGATACTTTTGGTGGAAATTTAAATTCTGAAGAGATGTGTTTGTTGCTAAAAAATAATTATATTGAAATATGTTCCCTTTCTGGAGCTTTCATGACAAGTGAAGTTATGCCTTTCTGGAGCTTCTAAAAAGAAAGAAAGTTGGGCCTATCTGAAGCTTTCCCGAAAAAACTATTTTGGAGAATATTGAAATTATTTTTTCTGAAATAATGACATGTATAAAATTTCCATGACTTTTTATAATGATGTAGTTTAATTGATGATAAGGATATTAATGAGGAGACCATATTTAAGTGAGAATTAGATTAATTCAATTTTTCTTCAAAAAGAGTCAAGCCCTCTTCATTATGCCTTAGAGTTTTTCACATCCCAACCCTACCAAATGAAAGCCACAGAACAACCCTAAAAAGTCTTCACGATAAAACTATGTCCTTGACTCACATAAAGTGGTGATGTAGGAATTTATCAAGACTATGGTGTCCCTTGGATGAGTTTGGACGAGAAATACATTACTAAAAATTGACATTTGTGTGATAAAAGAAAAGCCAAGTGAGGTAACTGTTTTATGCATGGGAGGATAAATGAAGTGGAAATATATTGAATTATATAAATGAAGAATGTGAAATAATGGTTTTTTATGAGGAAATATATCTTTCATTTCTTGGTATGAAATTGTTGGATCTCAAGGATATATGTTTTAAAATTCGTTTTGATTTGATATTGATGTTATTTGATATGAGGTTTTTCCTAGGAGTGCAAAAAGTTAAGTGTGGGGGAGTTGATAAAACACAATTTTATTGAATATATTATTGATAATAGATGATATAATCTCCTCACATTATGCTAAATATGTTCAATTATGAAATATTTGGGGTTAGATCATTCATTTTAAAATTTCATGAAAATTTCAGGTTTACTTTTTTAAAATTCACTGTAGTATTTCAAGAATAAATATTTTTTATTTAAATTATATTGAATTAAAATTTTGTAACTATGTTCTGAAATGTAATGGGATACAAATTAAATTCAAGACATGTGAGCTGGATCGTGCATTTGAGTGGAGTAAATCCGCCATGAAGGCAAAGATGGACTGAACTATCCATATTAGACATCACTTACCCATTTGGACCATATCATCTTCATCTAGGATTTGATGGACCCCAAATTTTGAGGAAATATCAGGAACATGATTATTCATAAATCAACCTTCTCAAAGACTGGCCAATTCATGCATTTTATAGGATAACTATGGAGTGAAAGTGGGATTAAAATATTTGGCCGAATTTCCCATTCACATTTAATAATGTTTAGTAACACTAGCCCTCCACAAAACTATTTAAAGGATGTTTTCACTCTTTGGGGGGCGGGGAAGTTCGAGGCCTTGGGAAGGTTTTACCAAAATGGTGTCTCTTTGGAGCCCCTGAAAACTCTTGGATTAAATAAGGCTTTGTGAAAAAATCTCTTCCAAAAAGGCTCTCCTCTCCCACCTCCTCATTGTAATTCTTTTCATTCATGTTTGTATCGTGGATTTTTCTTCAATTAATCTTATATGTTCTTCCCTTTTCTTCTTCTATTAATCTTTCTAATTGGGTTGGAATCAAGAGTGGAGACGAGATTAGGTTCTACCCTTTGAATCCTTTGCTTATGCAAAACGTCTCCATGATGACCACACCGCCCATGGAAGAGTAGTTTTTTAGTGATCGATCTATCTTCTACCCTAGTAATTTAAATGTTTTGAATCATTGAGCTACTGTAATTCACTTAATATGATTCATGAATTGATTCTTTAAATTTGAAGATACTAAGAAATCAATTGGACAATTGACACAAAAACACACGAGGTGAGATTTTCTGTAAATTGTGAGAGCGCTAGCTTCATTGGTAATACAAGACCACACGGGATATGTTTATATAGTTCAAATATAATCCCCAAACATGATTCATCCTCATTTCTATAATATATATTTCTCTAATTAACCACTGACCATATGATAACTTTTGAACAATAATCAAAGAAGGTAGTTGTGATTGCATGTTCTGAAGCTAGCCTAGGGTTAAAGTAAATCATATTTGTGGTTAAGTTAACTCTCATAGGGTTCGACGGTTAACAAATTATAGGATAATAATTATGTGGATATTGATTTAAATGATAATTATTAATATGTAAATAAAGAGGTATATCTAGATCGATGACACCTTTTAAATTTTTTCTAAAAAACATCATCTTGATTCGTCTTTTTAATCAAGCTTCATTACAAAATTAAAAACAAAAAAATGAAAAATTATTCCACTGAACTTCGTCATGTTTTATAAAAAATAAACCACCCCCATCCTTTCTAGTAATGTTTTAATTATTTTCTATTTTATTTTTAGAATACCTTTAAGAAGTTGTTTTAATTTACTTCCTCCTTCGAGAGATGACCTTGATCTTCCACTCTGCTACACCTAAGTACCCAAACACCACTAATCATTTGAGGGCGCCCACGACAACACCTTTCAAAACACATTATGAATTTTTAGAATAACCAAAAATAATATCCTCATCATAGATTTTAATAACTAAAACCTCTTTTGAAACTATTTTTATAATGAAATTATGATAAACTATACCTTATGTAAATCCAATAGAAATAAGAAAACTACATAGTCTATCATTCAAAGATCTTGGATCTAGTTTTAAACCATATAAATCTTTTGTTAATTTAAAAGTGGATGGTTCGTAAAACTAGGATTTTTCAACAAAAATAGCCTCAAATATATACCTATTTATGAATTCTCTCTTTTTATCCAATTGATAGAGCATGAAATTTAGATGTGCTACATATGAAAGAAGGATTATAATGGATTCATGTCTAGGAACTGGTGAAAATGTTTCCTTATAGTAAATCCATTTTTTATGACTATAACATTTTGCAACAAATCTAGATTAATTTCCTAAAATATTACCAGATTTATCTACTTTATTCTTAAACACCCATTTAGTTCTTATATTTAATGTGTATTTAGGTCTATAAATGAGTTTCTAGTATTTATTTACTTCAAAAGGATTTAGTTATTATTTTATAGTCATAAAAAAAAATTCATCATTGATTGCCTCATTGATATTATTATGCTCATGTTGTGACAAGAAAGCTTGATGTTCAACAAAATTTTATATAGAAGATATATTCTGAGTTCCTTTTTCTATTTCTCCAACTATATCATCTATATTACGATTCCTAAGGGTCCGGATAGATTTATAAAATGAAGGGAATGAGATTTTATGTTCTTCAATAAGTTTGGTTCCATCATGATGGGATTCTAGAGAAATTTTAAATCTGGGAGATTAAACATATTGTTTAACAGCAAGGTCAGAAGATTTTTCATTTATGTTTATATTGGACACATCATCCCCAAGGTTTTATATGGAGGTCTTAGGTTTATGTGGATATATTTCATTAAATTTCACATGTATACATTATTCCCCACATTTGGTTATTAGTTTAAATAAACTATAGGATATACTAGATATTTAATAACCTATAAATATTCCTTTATCACCTTTGGATTAAATTTATTTAATATTGTTATTAGTATTGAGAATATTGACTTAGCATCTAAAAACATTGAAGTAACTAACTTTGGATTTACTACTTTCCCAAATCATATAGGGTTTTTTTAAGAATATGTTGGATTAAGATTCTATTAATAATGTAACATGTTGTATTCGCAGCTTGAACCCAAAAGTAGATAGGTAGGTTATATTCATTAAGCACGGTTCTAACTATTTCTTTTAAGGTTATATTTTTTCGTTCTACAACACCATTTTTCCGAGGGGTCCTAAGAGCATACATGTTATGGATATATCCTTTTTGAGATAAAAAGGATTCTAAATCTTTATTTTTAGAAACATGACCATGGTCTCTTATTAGTGTTTTAATTTTATGACTATTAGGTTTTTTATTGTTCTAGTTTACATGAAAAAATGAGAACATGTTTCAATTTTGTGATCTAAGAAAAAGGTCCAAGTATATCTAGAATAGTCATCTATATGAAGATAGACACAGTGACTAACATTATGGGTTGAAACCATAGATGTTATAAACAATTCCATGTGAACCAACTCGAGAGGTTGAGAAGATCAAACTTATTTCATTGGTTTGAATGTTATTTTGTGGTGTTTACCTTTTTGACAAGGATTACAGACTTTGTCATTTGGAAACTCTTGTTCGGGTATATCCTTGAGTAATCCTTTTATAGTAATCATTCTATGGGAGTGTATATTACAATATCCTAGTCTTATATGACAAATCCATTACTCATTATGAAATACACTTATGCATGAATCACTTTAATAAAATAAATAATCTATGTTAACAACATAAACATTACTATTTATAAAAGTAGTATATACTAACTCTTTTTGATAATTGATAAAATTTCAAGAATACTTTTTATATTTAACATTTAAACCATCATTTCACAACTGAAAGATAATATGTAGATTTTATTTTAATCCATCAACAAAAAGAACTTTGGAAATTAAAACTGAGTTAGAGTTACCAACCTAGCCAGGACCAATTATTTTTCCATTTATCATTTTTACTGAAAGCATAATGTCCACCATCAATCATTATCTGATTCATGAAGCATGAGTATTCTTTTTTCATATGTCTTCAACATCCTCTATCCAAGTTCCATAGACTTCTACATGAGCTCTTTAAAATTATTTCCTACAAATGAATTAAGAAATAGATTATTTTGGAACCATGATATTTTTGGGTCCAATAACATTAGTAATAAAAGATTTTGGAACCCATACTTTCTTCATAAGATTCCTAGTCATTATTTTTTATTTATTAGAAAAGTTAACTTTTTGTCCTAAAAAACTAGATGTAGTGAATGACTTCCCAGTGCTTGGACTAGAAGTTTTTTCAGTTATTTAAATGAAGATATAATTTAAATATTTTATTATAAATTGAGTTTTAGATATGTTCATATATCCATGTTTGTATCCTATACAGGTTTTATACCTAATATCAACTTTTTTATGAATAATTTTTTTAGAGTACTCTTTCTATTGGAAAATTTTTCTATATCCTTTTTCAATTTCTAATTGAATAATTTAAGTTCATTATTTTTTTAAGTAATTGAGTAATCTATTCATTTTCTATAGTAATATTAGGTTTCACAGTAGAAGTAAGTGCGTCTTTTTTAGATATTTTGATTTCTCTTTTAAATCATTGCATGAATCCTCCATCATTTTACAGTACTATAACATTTCTCCACTAGTTATATTTTCATAATCACATTCATATCCAAAATAATACTAATTTTTTATTGGAAAATCAAGAGTTATCTTATAGGAGTTTTTCATGAAACACATGTTTACATTGTCACATTTCTCTCTATGCGATGATTATGATTCCCTAGACCAATCCTTAAGAACACACCATGAGGATTTCATTGAATTTTTTGACTTTTAATATTTGTCCTCATACTTCTTTTTATACGTTATCGAGGGGGTAGATAGATTTTACATGTCCATTTATATTACATTTATATCATACTATCTCATTAGATTTGTTACATTTATTCGAATCATTTTTTCCAATTACCTATATTGTCATATTTTTTTGTAGCTGGGCTTCTTGAAGAATTTCAACCTTCTTCAAAAAATATTAAAACATCTTCTGAATTGACTCATTTCCTCATAATTATCTTTTAGAGAATCATCTTTACTTATATTTTGATAATGATTCTATATCATTTCCTCTTCCTTATTTTTTAAAGTAGTGGTTTGGAAATCCACTAACTTTCTAGTTGTTTCAACATCTTTCTTTTGTTTTACCTTTAACTCTTCCTTATACATCTTCAATTTTCCTATCAGCTCTTTGACTGGAAACCTATTGATGTCACAAAATTCTCTAATTGATTCTGAGGTTCCTCTATATCTTTCTAGTAGACATCTTAGTATATGCATGATTTTATCATTAGCATGGACGAGTATTACATTAGAGCTCATTGTATTTAATATTTCATTAAACGTGAGATGCATATCAGAAATTTGTTCATCAGGATTCATCATAAATCTATAATATTTAATATTATTTGTATTCTGTCCCATTTTTTAAACATTATTAGTTCCTTCATGTGAGATAGTGATGGTATCCCGAATTTCATAGGCATATTTACAAGTATATATTATAATAAATTCTTCATCCTCTAAAGCGAAAATCAAGACATTCATAGCTTTACAATTATTATTATAAGTAACTTTTGTAGCGTAACCCTTGTATTTCCTATATTTTTTATTATTTAATATTTATCTTGTATTACATTCCAAATATCAAAGCCCATACATTCTATGTTCATTTTAATTTCGATTTCCCCTTGGTATAATTTGTTCCATCGATAAATAGAGGTCTGTTGGTAGTAACACCTTCTTATATATTATCCATAATAAAATAATAAAGGATATATTTTTTAGAGATAGATATTTAGAACTAACATAAATTTAGAGATATTTACAACACAAATAAATTAAAATTGAAATGATTTGAAAAATATTTTAATCCTTGGAAATTAATTCTTTAAAAACAACCTCTGATAGAATATTTTGGCGAAGTAGGCGACTCAATAGGGGGTTGAATTGAGTTCCTATAAAAATTTCTGTTAAAAAAATTATTTGTAAATTCCCTAATTTAGAAATAACAAATCCAAGTTAATCAATTTAGTAAGTTTATAATAGTCTAATTGTTAAGTTATTTTCTTAGAAGATTGATTATTTATCAGTAATAACAATATGAGATATTTATATGACCTTTGATTCTAAATTACTAATTCAAAGAAGTTATAAATAAAATCGAAGACTAATTATCAAAGTGAAACATAGTTTTCTAAAATATTATTGAAGAAAGAAAAAAACTAAATTTATAAAACATAGTGGATAAAAAAGTGTTTGTGTCTCAAGCGGAGACCTAATCCACTCCACTTGGTGATCACATTCCACCCAGAAAATCATATTAATAGTCTTTGATCCACACCCTAGATGGTGATTTACAACAGAATAAAAATATATCCTGGTCAATTGACCTCTTCCATAGTTTTATGTGGGAAATTAAATCTACCAGGCCGCACAAGTAAATCTTCCACAGTTATACGCGGGTTAAAATGGTGAAAGAGAGTAGTAGTGAGAGGATATATTGTATCCTCCAGTTTATCACAAGAGACATTGTATATTTATAGTATAGATAAAAACACTGATAGAATGATTAATAAAAAAGTAAATGACATAGAAAAATATAATAACAAAGGATTAGAATTTCTCTAAGTTTTGTTCGATGCATATCTAAACAACTAAGATGTAGAATATTCGATATTATGGTCCTCAAAATGCAGACATGGAAACTGAGTGTCATGAATTATTTATTCTAGTTTTTAATGAGTTTTTTTTGAAACTCTTCATAGAAATTGTTCTTCTTTGAGTTGGTGCTTCTAGGATGTCCACAGGATAGTTCATAGTAAGAAATATGGATTATCATAGTTTTTCTAATTGGTCTAGAATGCATGTATGTTTACTCTAACATCTCATTTAGTTATAAATCTATATCATGTGCCGCATTTTATTTTTTATAAGGTGTCTGTGTTATGGAAAACAAGGAGCATGATCTCCAAAACTCGTACCTTTTACTGTCTGCTGATATGTCTGAAAAAGTTCAGTAATTATATCAGTGTCATTAAATGACTCAAATATGATTCTTAGAATCAACATTTAAATTTAATTAAAATAGAAAAGAAAAACGGTTCAGTAGAGAATGATGTCACAGTTTGTGGTGAGATAGGATTGGTGCCATACTCAAGGCGAGTCAAATGCAGTTCCACAATTAGAGGTGACTTGTCCTTCACAAGTTCTGGAACTGGTATCATGGTTATAATGTCCAGTTCATTGCAATTTCAAGAATTAGTTGCACGGTTATGGTTTTTGTTCTTTTATGAATTCTAGAAACAATATCATAATTACATTGTCTTGTCCTTTGCAATTCCTAGATTAAACGGTGAGACTGTTTGGGTAGAGAAATGGTGTCTCACACTTTTTCAACTATCAGTAATCTGTCTTAAGAGGTAATACTCAACAGAATGGAATAAGATTAAGAATAAGTGTAATAAAACATAATTTAACATGATTAATCTTTATATACAATATTCAAAGACAATTTTCACGATTTACAAGATTTACAAGATTTATATGATTTACGTGATTTACGTGATTTACATTATTTACATGATTTATGTGATTTACATGATTTAAATGAATTACAAGTTTTTTAAGCATTAAACCAAGTGGATTCCAACACACACATTATTTTAAAATTAATCATTCCATGAAATTTTATTATGTAATATTTATCCAACCTTAATGAATTCTCTTCCCTAATATGTTGTTTTATGAGACATAATTGAATAGATCATACCATTGTTCTGAAATATTAGACCCACAGTCCAAATTATCCTCATAAAACGATCTATGTTTCTATAAAATATAGAAAACTATCAATTTATTCCCTTATAACACATTATCACTTCATTCAATAATAGGAATCTTGTTCTCCATGAATTATTCCTAAAGATATAGTTAAATGTCCTCAGAGTTGATTATATGTAAAATATTGAGAATTTTCTTCCAAATATGAGACACATGGAAAAAATAATTCATACCTCAATACCGTGATGGATTACCCAAATAGTATGGAATAATTAAAATATTCTTAGTAATATTGAATTTTACAATTAATCTGAATGATATATTTCATTACATTCATAACGATACATTACCAAATTGAGGATATACCCACATGAAAACACATTCACCTATAGTGAAATTAAAATTTCATTTAAAGTAGTTTTAATGGGCTCACTTTATACTCTGACAGGTGATTAAATAGTTTTGGATAAATATCCCCCACTCTAAGGGCTCTTGTACCAAGCTCATCCCTATAACTACAACTTCACCACCCTTGTGTGAACTTTGTAGTGAGTAACATAACAAACCATAAAGAATCCAAAAAAAAAATTCCATCCAAATTTATCCAAATTATTTATTTTAATACATGAACCTAATAATGTATAGGTGATCATAACAGGATCAACCAAATCAAATAATGCACTCCTATAGTATATCCTCTAATATTAATATCATCTTATTTGATTGTCCGTCTGCCTACAGATGATATATTATTCTTAGTTCAAACTATTAACCTAAAGCCATCTATAATACCTACCAATATATGTTGTGAAATGTTATCCCATGACTGAAATTATTATAAATGGGACTCTATGAAAATATATAATCTCAAATACATATAGATTTCCTAAATCATATACTGAAGGGGTCTGTAAATTTGATTGTAATTGGGACACATTCTCTAGCCATTTAATAATCACCATGAAAATATATCATGGTATATATTCTTCAATCTAAGATCTATAACCCCTTTCAAAACATGAGACACTCCCATCTATTACTCTATCCTCGAAACTAGCACTACTAAACTCCCGTAAAAATATATCACATTTTCTCAACTATGTAGCAAATGAGGATCAAATAATTCCCTACAATTTTCTACTGAATCACTACACACAAGGGAACCTACATCTACAAGGAAATTTCATATCAACTAATGTATACAATATTACTAAGTGTGAAATTGTTATAACTTCATGGTCCTTAGATGTTTCTATTATCCCCTCATGCTTCAAAATCATCATATTCCATTCCTCCTATTAAATCCACTCAACATGCTCTTTTATCTCATATTTTTTCCTATAGGAATCATCTATATGACATTACCATTTCCAAGATCATAGAAAACCTCAATGTCAAATGGTTGTAGATACTCAACCCAATTAGTCTACATAATATTTAGTATGGAATAATAAAATTTAGATCATATGATCTCATTTTCCATGTAGATAATAAATGGGTCAATAATGAAATTTTTCCACCTATGGTTCAACGTGTGAACCATATCTGCATACTTTAAGTCATATTCCATGTATTTCCCTCCATGCGTTTGCAGCTGATGTGACCCAAAAGTGAATATTTGATCCCACATCATCAATATAACTCCAAATTCACACTAATGCAATCACATTACACTGCATATCCAATCCGTAAATCTAAAAAAATTATTACAAGATTTGTATTAAATTCCCTATTAAATTCTAGAAAGGCCTCATCTAAAATATCAATCCACTCTAACATCACACCTTTTTGGTCAAATCTCAGAGCGGTGTTGAAAAATAGTTCAGTTGCTAAATGCAATTACGATAGTACCCAATATTCCTAATGAATTTCATGATATCAAATTCATTTGTAGTCTATTACCAATATATCATAATCTCTATCTTCATTTTTTCCACTAGAACACTTGTTTTTGAAATTACATTCCTAAGGTACTGTAACTCCCAAATTAACAACTGACACTTGGAAAGTTTTTTGTAAATCGGATGGACTTTATGTGTAATTAATACAACATCCTATTGGATAGCATGTATATTTGAATTCCTCAAAAAAACCCAGATATCATCCAAGATTAAAATAATGAAGGAGTCATGATTTGGATTGAAAATATTGTTCGTGAGATCCATGAACACCATTAGATAAATTTTCAACCATGAAGTCCCAAATAGATACATATATAGTCTATACCTTCCCTTATACACTGTATAGATAATATAATCCTCTCTAGCACACTACTAGGGAGAGGATGAATGAATATTAATATTGTTAAAACACCAATCTCTCCATAACTAATCAAACATATCAATAATTTGGGTCAAGGTACATGTTAGTCATCCATGCATGATTCATCTTCCTATAGTATACTCATATCCATAAAATACCACCCACTTTTTTAGAAAATCACACTTTATCACCCCTTGTAAATATTTTTAGTCAGAAAATTTCATTTTCCTATAAACCATATAACTGCACCTTCACATTTCTCCACAGTACTAGAGCCTACAATTAGGAAGAATCAATATATGTTCCACCTAAATTTTAATCTCAACATAAGAATCATTTCCTCTATCTCGGGAAGACCTGATAAGAAATCATGGAAGAAATCATAATAAAAATAATCCAATATAAGGAACATATAAAAGGATACATTCAATTCTACTATGATTGAAAACCCAACAACATATGATGTGATAACTCTAATCAATATTATGTCCATTATCCTCCAAACTACTCTAACATTCCACTAACTAGTGAACATGAACCGATCTCAAGTAGGTATGGTGAAGGATAAAAATATTCTGTTGTAGTTAATATGAGACCGAGAACTAGAATAGAGGTCTATTATTAATATCACATTGAAACTAATCATCACTGAGATCCAGAAGTCCCATATATTTTTATAGCTACAAAAAACTATGAGACTCCTAAGACATCACTGGTGATGGTCTACCTTCATTCCCAGGGTCATGTATAGACAATGAATCTCAAAATGTAACTTTACCAATAAATATATTCCATCAAGGACATGAGATGATATAAAAAAATAATGATATTATATCAAAAAAATAATTAGGCACAATATATTTAATAAAAACTATAATTATAACATAAAAGGGTCTATCTTTTCTAGTGGATAGAACCTCCTCTATCACAAACATCCTACCTACCTTTGGATCATGAATGTTCCTCTACCATTCAAAACACACCTGATTCACCAGGGTCTGAGGTGCTTGGGAATTTCTCTAAGACCCATTCCTATTCCCACAATGATCATAATTGAATATGTATATAACTCATTTGAACAAAATAATTTTATATTCTCCACCTAAAAACATGTAATAAATTATCATGGTGAGTTCAAATACAATGTACTAGAATTTCCATTTTTTCATAGTTGTTGGACCTAGTAGAACATCATCATATAGTGGGCGTTCAAGAAACACTACTATTTTCTATTTTTTTACCACAATGTTGTACCTCCAATTCCATCCACTTCATATTACAATATGGGTCACTCTATACATAACTGGGATGTTTGATTATCATATTAATAAAATATAGAAGAAATCATATACACTTAACCTCCTCTATCCCCTTCTCAAATTCTGTGTAATTGAAAATTACCTCTTCATATATAGTCCATAAAATACCTTAACTAGATGTCCAATATCATAGTAAAGTCAAATCATAATTTTCATACCAATAAATACATTATTCCTATATAAAATTGAAGCAATGAATAGTTACTACATAAAACGAACTAAAAATAATGAAATAAAAAACATCCCTTAAATATATTTTATAAACTCTTTTACTCAGTCTAATATTATAATGTAGGGAAATAATTCATCGAATAACATCTACTTAAAGGCCTCCAAAATAATACCATCGTGTTTTCCTACCATACGAATATTTACCCAACATCTATTGGGGGGTCTATAAATCATAAAGCCTACTAGTATCATAATACATTCCATAATAGTATCTACCAGATCCATGTTTCACTTGATAATATCAATATAACACTCAGTATCCTCTAGACCACCAAGGCACTAGAAGGCTAAGATATGGTGGATCTATATGTCTAGAGCATATTCAAACATCTTACCATACACCCCTCCACCGTGAGCAATCATCATCTTATATACTCTAGGATCAACTGGATTTGATTCATAAACAACTAGATTGGGAGATAGATCATACTTAGGTGAATACACATAAATAACTTATGGTGGAGCTAAAACATCATTCAAGTTGGGAGCATTCTCGTTTTCTTCACTAGGTAGCCCCACCAAGCATGTCTGAGGTATCCTTTTTATGGATTACTAAATTAATGTTTATAATTCTTACATAATCCTTATTATGTGAACATTTTTAGTGGTTATAAGGCAGACACATGGGATTTCAATTGGTAGGAATATCCTTAGAGGTACCTAATACTAAGTTATTACCCTGCTATTTCTTCAAACTGACCAAGCCTAGATAATTTTACCTACATGTTAGTCACAATAGATATATACATAATCAATGAATACAATAGTTCAACTAACTAATTCCCATATAGATATATCACAGAAGAATAAAATATATATATCACCTACATTTAGAAAAAATCAAGGAAATTAATTAATGAACTACTATAATTAAAGTAACTTTTTTATATAATACATGTGATCATGTGTGCCTACTCATAATGAATTAACACACCCAAATCCCATAAAATGTAAAAACCAACATATGAGGGATTGAAATCAAACTGTTATTCCACAAATATAATAATAATATTATGACTGTGAATCCGATATATATTAAAAATGAACATTCTTGGAACATTTACACTCCCTTAAATGAGTTCCACACAATCTATCTTATTTCTACCATTTACTGAATAACATGTGTCTAACCCCTTTCCCTTCCTCAAATCCATGATAATGATGTATGCACCTCCACCATGATTCACATGTAGGGTATGAGTATGAGCCCAGTATGACACAAATAATTCATCCAGAACATAATTGAAAATTTATATTAAGGTTTATTTCCTAAAATGATGACAAAAGTGCATATAATCTTACAAAATATCATATAATAGGTTATCGTCGACATAGAATTTTTTTATGTGAACCCCATCCATACCTACTTCTACATCATCCAGAATTATGTCATAATTGTTCATAACATTACATAATTAAAGATATGTGAATTAATCATCCTTTAAATAAAAATATATTTTCCACCATTGTGGAAAAATATAGGGACCAACAATGAAGAAAAGTCACACCCATGATTCATGGTTACCAACTTCCCTCATATGGAATGCAAGCTTCGCATACATTAATCAATGGAACTCTACACATATGCAATTAAGTTCCCCACAGGAACAACATATAAGCTGATCAAACCTCTTAAAATATGATATAAAGTTCTCCCCATATTGGATTATAACATGAGAATATCAAGAACATCCCATCATACACCAAGAGACATAATCAATTAGTCATGTTATCTTTTATCCTCCTCTATGGGACAAGTTATGTCCATCAAAGCCACATGTTAACCAATACACTAAAATAGATATTCCACCCTATGTGAACATATCCTCATGGATGTATTGATGTTTAATGAATTAATATTTCACATTATATATTCTAAATAATTTGAAAATTTATATAAGTTGGGTAAAAAAGAGCAACAACTAATCATAAAATATCAATATTTTTACGGCTATTAAGTTTTCACATCTAATGTGTGCCATACTAAGAAGAATGCCACATATACCAAATCATGGCCTCATAGGATATCCATGAACACCAATATAATATATCATTTATCAGTCTCTACACTATACTCATATAGAAAATTTATGTTTGTTATACATATCCATTCCAAGGGAAATTTTGGTAAATACTATCTTTAGTGAATTATTATTAATTTCTTTAATTAGTTGAGGTATGAAACATGGGCCATACCCATACACTATGATTCACTATAAAGTGAAAAAATTATAATAATAGGGTCTCTATAATTGGTATTAAATGATAGATCATGCTCATAGGTAGAATCCACAATACCATACTAGAATAGATTCATTGCATATTGTAGATCGACGATCGATTAAGGAGCGGTCACAAATTATTGAAATTCAACATGAATATATCAATCATGAATGAATTATAAATTCGATATGGATGTAGATTCATATATTGTTCAATAATGTCTTGTTCAATGATTAATGGTAGAGAATAAAGTATAATAAGTAATAGAATAGATAGATATTACACGAAATAATCCAAAATGATTAATATAGATTTTAGGACCACAATAGGAGAGTAATAGGAATCCTACTATACCAAGGGAGATCCATTTATGATATTATATGAATTAAGAGGTTTCATTAAAATAATGGTTCATCTAAAACCATATTATATAAAAACGTCAATAATATCATTAATCAATGCATTTTATAGGCACAATTGGCAAGCTCATGGAACCACTTGTTAGCCAATACCATAATTATTACAGTATTTTATTTATTGGAATAAAGAAATAGTTTTTATATGTTCAATAGTATTAATTTGGATTACTATTGGCTAGATGGTTGGATCCATTATAAAACAAGTCCCATTGCAAGAACAATTTTTTAGATGGTGTGCCTAACTAGAAATATAGTGTCCTTATTTCAATATACAAGCATCCCAAAAATCCCCTATACATTGAAACCCTAAATATAAATAGCCTTTACACATAAAAAATTACTCTAGGTGGGAGAATATGATGTGATGAATTTTATTTTAAAGAAATGTTTCCATGAAATTCTAGTATGTTATAAATTATATTTCTTTTAATATGACTTATGTTATTGATATAAGAACCAAAACAATGTTTCCTTATAATGAAATGGAAAACCAGTAAACATACAATTAGAAAAAATAAATAAATTCAATTTTAGTTGATTTCATCTTCTAATAATTAACATGATACATTAATCAACTATTATAGTTAAATATTTCTATGTACTAAATGAGAATTACATAGACATTTGATTTAACAGAACTCTTAGGATGTGATAAATTTTATTTACAATAATAATGAATTAAATGAAAACATTATTTTATTTATATGGTTAAAATTTTAATTTGGTTTTATTTATTTTTTGATATATTTTAGATAGTAAAATATAATGAAATTAATGATGGGGGATTTGAAAAAATGGGAAAAAACTTGACCTTGGTGGGAAATGACACAAAACTAAAATTCCAGTGGTCTTTCATTAATATTTTTCATCATCAGAAAGTGTCCCTTTTAGTACCTTGAGATACTAAATATTTATTAAAGATAATTTGGTACTTTATTGGGAGTCCAAAAAATATTTTATTGGGGGGTCCTTTTAGTATTTTCCTTAAAGTGTACTTTATATTTAAAACTTCCACTTTTCTTCTCATTATTTCATGATAGAACTCATATTTATTCTAAATTTTTTAATTCAAATTCCATTAATATGTACTCGTACTCTTCCAAATTTCCCATCAACATTAGAATATATTCATTATATTTTAATCATATATGAGAATAAATTATATTCCCATATTTTAATCTACTTATCTTCCATACCTAAGAAATGTTTTATATAAGTCTTTACTTTGTAAAAAATTTCTATTTCCCTTATTGATCCAATATACATTACCTACATTTAGTATATGATATACACTTCTAGTCTTGGATATTATAGTAGAATGGTGATCTCTAAAATGATTGTTAATAACTTGAATAAGAAAAAATCATTTTTTTATTCTTAAGGGTATATTTTATCCTATGATATATAAATATTTTAGGATCTTTATACAACAACCATAATCAATAATATAATGATATAAAATTATAATTGTTTGAATATATCATATTTTATGATATAATAAACCAATAGTTTTATGGATGAAAATGTTTCATTCTATTTGCACATATATTACTTGGTAAGCCTCTAAAATATTAATGATATCAAATTATCACTTCAAGAATAATTTAATACATTAGAGTGTAAATTTATATAGGTTAAATATGATGTAACTAGAATCATTACTCTTACATTTATGAATAATATGATCAATGATATAACATGGGTGAATGACATTAGAACCCAATATATAGCCTATATTAAAGGATATTTTTCCATGGATAGTGTGTATAACTCCATAAAACCCATTTCCATAAAAATGTTCCTCTAATAAATATCCCTTAATCATCCATTAATATTTTGATACTATAATATAATGAATGGCCTAAACCATCACTGATGAATATCAAACATGGAACCCAAACAAGTTCTCAAAAAGCTCTAAAATTATCCCCAATATTCATTGGATAGAAACTAATTTATAAGACTCATTGAATTCCTTTTGGAATAAGTTTTACCATAAAAGAAAATATATTTCAGTCATACATGCAATATAAAGAAGACACATAAGAAACAACATTCATGTATGCAAAAATTTCATGTCCAGAATAGGAATAATGAAAATATAAACATCGGTCCAATTAGAACCCAATCAAGAAAAACGAAAATCCCAGCACCATATGATATGTGGTTTTAATTCCAACTATTCCACCACCAAAATCACACACACTCTAACCTATATATCTAATGTCACCATGTGGATATTTTCTATGAAAAAATTTCTCATTATTCCATATTTAAATATGATTTATTACATAATCATGAACTTATTAAAAATTAGAATATCAATAGGTCTCATGTCATTTTTACTTGGAATCATTACATAAAAACATAAAACATGAAATACACATCTTTATTGAAAACATCTTTTACATGACCACAGCATTACTTCATACTTAGCATTGCATGGGATAACCTAAATACATATATAGGAAAAGAGTGACCTATAAATCCAAATAAGGGAATAAACATGGAATAAAACGAGAAAGACAATACATTTTAGTAAATATATACATAAATGGACCACAAAAGAATAATTATCATAAAAGAATGATATATCCTGATATTCATAACAAATAAATGTGGCAACAACAAACAACATGATATTATCATGAGCCAGGGCTCAATACACATGAATTAGCTTGAGTAAAACCATATAGAACATGAATTAGCATTCATAAATCCTCATTGCACATGAATTAGCATGAGTAAACCCTCAATTCACATGGAATTTCATGATACTAAACATTACCCATTGGATTTGACTGCTATCAGGGCGCATCCTTCATAATGATTTCAATCGCATGTTTTTGTTTTCCACATATATCATATAACATGGATTCATTCAACATCATCATTTATTAAATGATAAATTAATATAGTATGAGTACATGAATGTATTAAATAAACAATTATATGTGCATAATGTTGAATACCCGTGATAGAGTAATGGGTATTGTATTCACTACATGATGGTTTTAGCATGGAAAATCAAGATGTCATTTCAGTAGTATAACGGCGTCATGTGGAAAATCATAAAATGTGTTGATGAGAGAGAAAGGTCCCTCTAATAACATATAAATGAATTGGAATGTAAGAGTTTCATTAAATACATGTCCCAAATTTGGGAATTTGTAAATAGATGTAATAACATAATAAATAAACTTGAATAAAGAGGATAAATGGAATTACAATTATGAAATTTTAGCAAGGTAGCAGGAGTACATGGGAGGGATTAATGAGAGATAAATGGTTATATAATCATTAAAAATAAACAAGGGAAGTATCTGGGAGGTGAAAAATTATTCCCCATCATTTTTAAATGAAAATAAAAGGTTGTAACAATATAATGAAACCTGAATAAAAATGATAATGGAAGGAGCCCTTATAGAATTTCTTCACAGTAACGACTTAGGTAAAGGTAAAAATGTGGAAGCAAAAAAGATACCTCACTTAAATAATAATAAATTTACCTTATATAATTTATAATTAAATTATGAACATATAAACAATTAAAATTAAAAAAACAACTTAAAAAAGGTTATTGAATTGAACAGTAGAGAGAAGAGTGAGGATCCATTACATGGATGTGTGACTCTAAAATCTTGAGAGAGGATTCTTAGGAGAACGGGGTTATTTGGGAGGTCTCTAAAAAGTATATAGAAGAGTTTTTATGAGATTAAAATAGTTTTAGAAAAGATAAATGGGAGTGTGGGAGTGTTTATATAGGAAAGGAGGGGGATTTCTTTATTATTTTGGTTTTGCACACTACACAATAAAATATTGAAAACTAAAAACCATCACATGGATTTTCCTTGTGGCTTCTAGAAAGGGGAGTGGTATATATTATTTGATTAGTAAAAGGGAATAAAATATTAAAATATTTCCTTTTTCTTTTGTGAAAGTGAGTCACACATTCAAGGATATGATTTGAAAATCATAAAATATTTTATATGTCATGGAGGATTCACTAAGGCTTTATAAAATAAATCAAAAGAAGATGAAATTACATTATTTTATAGGAAAACATATATATTTATGAATTTAAATTTTCTTTTATTTTAATACATTACAATTGGGTCATTATGTTGTCATAAAACTAATTATATATTTATATAGTATTTAATTTTTAATCAAAATTTCGATTGTATCAGAAAATTATGAAAAATTCCCAATTGGATAATTTCAATAAACTGATTAAAAAAATAATATTCATTTTATCTAAATAATTTTATAGATGTTTTAATGTTTACTTTTAAAATAAAAACAAAATTTTATTAAAAATTAAGGGGTTTTGGTAAAAATAGTTTTCAAGCCTTACTAAAATATAATTTTGACGTCATAAAAATTATATAATAATTAATAATTAATAAATTTAATTTAATAAAAATATTTTTAAAAATATTGTTTATTTCAAAAATACATTAATTCATCAAAATAGATTCATTAATTTAATTTAAATATTCACCAAAAATACTATTTGAGCTTTATAAAGTCATTTAAAAAGTAACAATAATAGAATTAAAATATATTAATTTCTATATATGAAAATAATGCATGTAATCATAATGATAGGGTCTTGATACAAATCCATTTATTACAGAAGTATATTCCCAAAGATTAATGTCTGCGATTGTAGTGATTTTTTGGGGCTGTTCAGTTTACATGTTAGGGTCATGATCACGATGAGCTTGAACATATCGCATAAATGGTTTCACTCATTCTTATGTTATTGGATATCATCTTGAGGTTGAGCTAGGTCAATTCCCAAAAATGTTGTATACCTTGAAAGCTCTGATAAATGTGCTTCATAGGGAATGATCCTTCTGGTTGAGTTCACCACTTCATTTGTATGTTCCAAAAGGATTTGTTAAAAAACTATGTTTAAATTAGTCATATGACCACAGTTCAACATCTATATTATCAATGTAAAGGATATCTAACATCCATTTAAATCTAATTTGATATAATAAAAAAGGATTACTTGTGTTTTTTATTTCAATAAGACTTTTAATTAAAAGAAATGGAATTTTATTCATAAGTGTTTGGGTCTTTATAACCTTGACCACTTAAGAATGTTTTCTCTAAAAAGTATCTTTTCACACATTAAAATTTATAAGGGTAACTCTTCTTCATCTCCTCCTATGGTTCCCATGTTTCTTCATTAAAATTGTGGTTTTCCACAACACATTTTCAAGGGGAATCGTCTTATTTTGTAGAAATATTTCTCTATGGTCTAACATATTCCCCAAATTATCTTAACAAAAGTGGTCATTCTCCAATGGTACCAATTATAAATTGAGTACTTGTGTTGGGTCGGGTATGTACATCCTCCAGAGTGATGCATAGAATAAATATTGTACTTGATATAGGTTCAGTGGGATTCCTAGTCGATAGGCCACTAATACAATGTGATCATGGATCTCAAAATGGATGATGTACCTTTTATTAAGCTTTCCCTTTTCAAAAAATCACATAACTATCTTCCATGGAGATATTCATAGGAATATGTTGTCTCTAACATCAACCTCTAGGTCACATCAAAGATTGATAACATTTCTCTTCTGTTGACTTTGGATAGCCTTGATGTGTTGTGGGATGGTCATAACCTTATCCACCATTTCATCAACCATTTTCAAACATATATGTTTTAATTCCCCAACTCCATCCCAACATTTCGGTGTTCTTTACCTCTTCCGATGAAGGGATTCACGAGGAGCGACTTGGATTCTCGAGTGGAATCTATTGTTGTAATAGAACACCAACAAAGAAAAATGTTTGTCCCATATACCTTGGAATTAAATTCAGAATGATCACAAAATTTCATCAACTATTTTCATAGTCCACTTATATTGGATATCAGTTTGTGGGTGATAAGCCATACGGATGTTCAGCTCTTTTTTTAGAGCATTTTGGAGTCATTTCCAAAACAAAGAGGTGAATCATGTATCTCGATCAAACATAATTGGTTGTGTTACTCCATGAAGCCTTACTAATTCTATGATTAATATATGAGTGAGTTGATCCAGAGAGAAATCCTCTAAAATACAACAAATTCTACAATCTTTATAAGATTATCCACAATGACCCAGATAGAATTGTTTCTTTTGGATGTCTTCAGAAGTCCAGTGAAAAATTCCATGGCGACATTTTCCCATTTCTATGTTTGTATGGGTAATGGTATAATAATACCCTAAATATTTTTCCTCTCAGCCTTCACATTCAAACAAACCATGCACATTGATGTATATTTGGATATCTGCTTCTTCATGTTATCCCACCAACTATGCTACCAATGATCTCAACACATAGTTGTGTGTTTGGGGTGAAGGGAGAAATTCGAACTATGTGCACCATTAAAAAGTTATTTTTTATTTCAAGATTTTATGGAATACATATTATTGATCCAAATCAAAAAATTTCTTCTTCATTAACATTTCACTCTGAGGGTTTCCCTTTTCTAAGAGATTCCACTTCCTTCTAAATTCTCTTAACATCTTTTTTATCATTCTTTAAACATTACAAAAGATATTGTTGATCTATTATTTTTGAAAGGATTGATGATGTTCCATTCTTTTTGATTCCCATGTCCATGTTCATAAAATTTAATAAAATTGGAACCTTTTCAATTATATTGAATGATAGAATTTAAGGGTGATTTATAATTAGTGAATCTTCCACCTAGTTCACTTTCCCAAGGTGGTAATGGATTTAGCAGTTGTAATCCATGATGTGATCTAACAGTATTTATTGGCACATATTCAACACTTTCTATGTGAATATATATTGTAGACTTTTTAAATCGGTATATATTTCACACTTCTCCCAAAATAGATAATTCCACTATATTTTAAATGAAAATATCACAACTACCAACTCTAGATCAGGTGTGGGATAGTTTTTATCATGCATTTTCAACTACCTTCAGGCATATGCAATGATGTTCCCATTTTTCATCAATAAAAATCACAGTAACTTCTTCAAAGCATCACTAATGATTATAATAACCTCCCCACTTTTGTTTAGTGTGAATAGATGGGTAGTTACAAGTCTCTTAGTCGACTCCATGTTTCTCTCTTCACATTCTTCATTAAATGAAAAAAATAAATGCCTTATGAGTTAGTTTTCTTAGAGGGTTTGACAATCATGAGAAAAATCTCACAAATAAGCAATAAATATTGATCTAACCCAAGAAATATTTGGATATCAATCAATGTTTTCAGATTTGTTCATCCCTCATTTTATTTTTTTATGGGATCCACAAATTTTCCGTTTATTGGGATGATTTTCCACTTGAATGACACTTACTTAAACCATAACGCCCACTTTCTTTACTTTTCATAGATCTTTTCCTTTCTCAAGGTCTCTAGCACAATGTACAGAAGATCCTCAGGCTCCTCCATGGTTTTGGAGTTTATTAGAATATCATCTATAAATACTACCACAATTTTTTCAATGTAATCTCAAATTAATCTATTGATCATGTATATAATGATTTTTGGATCATTAGTGAGTCATAAATGAATCCCGATGAACTCATAATGGTCTTACCTCTTATGAAAAGAAGTCTTGGGGATATCCTCCTTCTTGACCCTAACTTGGTAATATCTTGAATACAGATCTTCCATGGAGAAGTGTTCTTTCCCATGTAGTTGATCGAACAAGTCATCAATTTCTGGAAAAGGATACTTGTTCATTATCAGGATATTTCTGAGATCATTATAATCAATGAAAAGGTGTATTAACCCATTACTTTTCATGATGAAGAGAACTGATGCACCCCATGGTGAAGTCCTTGGATGTATAAACCATTTATCAAGATTCCCCTATAGTTGTTTCTTGAGATCCTTAGTCTTCAGAATATCCATTCAAAATGAAGTCTTGGATATTAGAAACACACTACCTACAATATCATCTGGTAATTCAACATCGCTTCTAGGAGGAAGACCAAGAAATTCCTCGAGAAACACATCAGAAAATTCCCTCACAATAGGCATTTCTTCGAAGATTTTTATTTCCTCAGAATCAGTCATCAGAGAAAGATATGCATGGTCATAGGGTTTTAATATAAATTCTTGAGAAGATGGTGCTAAATAATATTCATCGTCCACCTTTCACTTTTATAGAAACGGCGGTCGATTCACAATATAGATATTTATTTTCTATCATTGTAATTTATGTTGGATCCATATAAGGAAAGCCAATCCATGATATGAATTGCATCACATTCCACCAGAGTGAGTATACAGATGTTTTTAGGGAAGTTTACCACACAAATTATGATAGGGGAGATGTTTTATAAATAAAGTCCAATAATTGGGAGATTTTCATATTCACTGACATCTCTACTTCCATGGTTCGTGGTGGTGTTTGGATTGTTATACTAAACATTCAGGATATAAAAGAATGCATTTAACCAAAATCAAAATGTATTTTTTCAATTATTGAATGAATAACTAGAGTGCATTCCTCTAATTAGTTTTTGGGATTCACTTTGGTGGTATTAATGGAAAAAGATCACCCTTTCTGCCTTATAGGTTGTTGGTTACCTACAATTACCCTTGGATTAGGGAACTGGTTTGAAATTTTCCTTGGTTCTTTTCACTTGTAGAAATGAACAATGCACTGAGGGCCAACTATAGAATGACTTTCCTCTATCAAATTGAATGGTTTACCCTATTTGAAATTATTTTTCAGTTTCCCTTATCTTATGTATCTATTGCATTTCTTTGATACCCTTCGGAAATTTCTGGGGTACTTTTTTCCGCACTTTTTGACATGCAGGGTGTTATAATTTCATAGCACCATTGAATTTATCCTTCAGAATGATATTATTAAATTCTAGTTTTGATGTCTTATCCCCATGATACCCATGAGATTATATGATTTCCAACTCGACTTTGAGAGTGCATCGAACAATTTCCTAATATCTATCCATGTCAAGGATTTCCAAGTTTTTTTATAGACTATGATTTATTCCACCAAAGTATCTGTCAACCATATATTCTGGGGTGACAACAAAACCAGAGGTGTACCGTACATTTATTGTGATGTTTTATGCATACTCTCTAATGGATTCATCATAATTTTTCTAGAGTGAACTAAATTCCATTTCCATATTATGTTGGATGGTACGGTAAAAATATTTATTGAAAATCATTTTCTAAAAATACTTCCATTCCGTCACATCATTCTCTTCCTAATTCTTTTTATTTTTTATCAGTTTCCACGATTGATCAGCTTCACCCTCCATATGATAAGTATCCAGATGAACCTTCTCTCATTTATAACATTAAATTTTGGATAATATCTTCAAAATGTAGTTGATCCATTTTTCAGTGATTAATGGATTACATGATCCCAGGAATGTGTAAGGCCATTATCTCATGAATCTCTCGATTTTGAATTTTTCTCATAGGGGGTTGGATGTTCATCTTGATATATGTTTCTATAAAAAACATGGGTTAACTGAGGGAGTATTGTGGAAATGTTTTTGAATCCCGCTCCCATTGGATTGGGAATCTCATTAGGGTAGTCATCACATTGATCATCGCAATGGTTGTTAGTCTGGTTCCTCTTATTACCATACTTACACCAGAATAAAAGGAATATTAGTGATGTGAATCATAAATAGTTAAACACATAAAAGGGATTCTATTTATATTAAAGGGATAACTTATAAATTACATTTATCTATTAAATTTTCAATTTCTAGGCTTTGATCTATGTTTTACATGATCTACTTCCTAACATATATTATTGTTATAATTTTTATCATTAATAATGTTTTTCACTAATATTCGGATTTTTTCAAAGCATATCCCCTAGAAGTGCCACACCAAGAGTGTATCAATTCCCATTTTCATGCACCAGTTCCTATTAGTGTCTCAATCAAAGTGGTGTTTTCCTATTTTACCCCTAAATACATCTATTCTAGATCCACCTATGTTTGTTTGAATCCAAATAAGGATATATTTCCTTGATAAACCACTTACTTTATAATAAAAAATTTAGTGATTCCTTTATTATATTTATTCTTATCCCAAAGTATTTAACTAGAGTTTTATAATCCTCATCCCAAAAATAACTAAACCTATCCTTTGATATCAAAAATTTCAACCCTACCCTTTATTCCATATTTAAAAAATATTTATTATATAAACATCAACATAATACAACTTAAAAGATCAAGAGTTCAAGTGTCTTCCGGGCTTAGGAACAATACATAATAACTTCAATCATTAAATACAAAACTTTATTAAAAACTTATTTCACATGAACATAACATTCCTTCATATATAGAATTTCATTGGATAACCGGAGGACATACATAAGAGAAGGGTGAGATATAAATCCTATTAAGGGAATAAGCCTGGAATAGAATGATGAAGAAAACACATGTTAGTCAATAGGAATATCAATGCTATCCAAAAGAAACATGATCATAAAGGAAAAATATAGCATGATATTCACATCATGAAAATGTGGAAGCAACATACAACATGATATTAGCATCAGCCAAGGCTCATTACACATGGATTAACATGAGTAAATACACATTTCTTATGAGTTACCATGAGTAAAACCTCATTTTACATGAATTTTAATTATTAAACCCCCATTTCAATTGGCTTATCATGATACTATGCATTACCCAATGCATTGGAGTTCTATCAGGGCACACCCATTGTAATAATTTAAATCTCATGTTTATGTGTACCAGATAGATCATATAAAATGGATTCATTAAACATCATCATTTATTACATGATCAAGGAATGTGGAATATATAAATGAATTTCCTCAATCAAAAATTAAATGTTCATAAAGGGTAATACCCTTGATAGAGGAATGTGTATGGTATTCACTACATAATGATTTTCGCATGGAAAATTGCGGTGCAATTTGTATAGCATAATAATTAATATAGAAATTCATAAAAGGATTGATGAGAATGAAAGGATTATATCATAATATATAAATAAAATGGATAGTAATAGGGTCATATAAATACATTTTCCAATATAAGTAGTTTTTAAATGGATGTCATAACATAATAAAAAAACACTAAGAAATAGGAGAATTGAAATAACTCTAATGATATTTTAGCATGGTGACAGGTGTATATTAGAGGGATTAATGAGAGAGAAAGGGGTATCTCACCCATAAAAAACTAATAAGGGATATATGGGGTGATATGAAAACAAATACCATAATTTTTAAATGAAAATAAATGTATATATCAATATAAGGAAACATGGATAAAAATATGAATGGAAGGAACACGTACCGAATTTCAGCATAGTTACAACTTAGAGAATGGTCGAAATGGGGGAGGATAAATGACCCCTCTTTGAAATAAATTCAAACTAACTTTAGAAATTTGATCAAAAAATAATGACAATATAACCAATTTAAATTAACAAAACTAATTTCAAAGATGTTTCATGAATATAAAGGTAGAGGGAAAAGTGAGGATCCCTTACATAGATGTGTGACTCCAATGGATTGGGAGAGGCTTCTTATAAGCTTGGGGTGCCTTGGGAAGTCTCTAGTGACCATAAAGAAGAGTTTGGACGAGATTCAAGTAGTTTTATTAAAGATAAATGGAATAATTGGAGGTTTTATATGGGAAATGAGGGGATTTCATAATTATTTTGGTTTTGGATGCAACACAATAAAATATTCAAAACCACCACCAACCCCATAGTTTTTTCCCACAGTTTCTAGAAAAGGGGACTGGTATACAATTTTTCATAAGGCTAAGTGAAAATGATTTTAAAATATTTTACGTGCATATGTGTTGGTGATTTATACTTTCAAAAAAGTTATTTGAAAATCGTAAAATATTTTATATGTCATGGAGGATTCACTAAGGCTTTATAAAATAAATGAAATAAATAAAATAAATATAAAATTTCATTATGTTAATTGAAAAAGAATATATTTTTCTATATATATCTTTTATTTTATTTTATTTCCTCACTATTGGTTTATTATGATGTCATCAAACACATTTTATATTTATAAGGTATTTAATTTTAACCCAAAAAAATGAATTGTCTCTGAAAATTATAAAAACATTACTGTTGGATAATATAGATGTTCATATTCCACAAATAGTATAAATTTTATATAGATAATTTTCTATTCATGTCAATTTTCAATGTGAAAAATTGATATTTATTGAAAATTGACGTGTTTTCAAAAAAATAGTTTTTAAACATAAAAAAGTTACTTTTGAATTAATATTAATTATATGATCATAAATAAATAGTAAATTTAGTTTAATAATAATAATACATTAAAATATTAATTATTTCATAAATACATTAATTCATCAAAATATATTCTTTAATTGAATTCGAATATTAACAAAAAATACTACGTTTTTATTAGAAAATAATTTATAATGTAACAATAATAGAATGAAAGTCTTTTTGTTATTCTATTCAGAAATAATGTACATAATCATAATGATATTTTCTTAATATGTATCCCCTTTTTACACCCACATACTCCCTAAAAGTAAAGTGTGAAATTTTGGGGCTTTCTTGGGGTTGTTCGGTGAACATGGTTTGTGTCGTGATCCCGATAAGCTTGAACATCTCAAATAAGTGATTTGGCTCATTCTTTAGTTATTAGATATTTTCTTGGTATTAGTCTATGTAAAATTACATAAATTATATCTCCATATGAAGACCATATATATGGGCTCCATAGAGTATGATCTTAATGGTTTAGGTCATAACATCCTTTGGTTGTTCCTAAAGGATTTTTTAAAACCCCATATTTATATTAGTAATGTGATCATTGTTCAATTGCTATATTATCAACGATAATGATATGTAATGGTCATTTAAATACAATTGGATATAATAAAAAATGTGTCTGTTTTTTCTATATCCCTATAAAATTTAATTAAATTAAAGGGAATTTTATTCATAAAAGTTCATGTCGTTACAGTTCACTTTCCTACACCTAACAAATATAGATAATCATATACACAATTATATATGAAGAGTTTTAGAAAAAATCTAATAGTAGAGTTCAAAAAAGTGATTCATAAGCAACATTAATATGAAATAAACTTTTTCATTTTAATGAGATAAATAAAAATAAAATCTTTTTTTCATATATTTTTATAATGTATATAGATGAACATATTTCGTATCATTTTGAGAAAAATCTACCAAAGATACATTCTAAAAAAATGATTGATCAATTAATTTTTATTCGGTTGATACAATTTATGAATTGAGAAGAATTAAATATGGTTTGCATAAAAAATAATTATTTTTTGAAATAGAATTATGTTTCATATTTCAATGTAAAAATTTATAAACTCTCTTAATTGGAATTAATAGTTAGCTGTTTCATCAAGATATAACCATTGGTTAAATCCAATATGTATTTTTTATCTCTATTATCTATGATCCTCTCACCTTTTGGATTAGTGAAATATGATGTCAATATGTTTAACCCCACAAGCTAGAAAACTGATGGCCATGAGATGGAAACCACACGGGTTAGTATCCACCCAAAATTTCTAACTAATGTTTAATTTATTTAATAACATAGATCCATTATAAGGACCATACCTTAAACATTACATAATACTGAATTAAATGAATAATTCACATTGAATATATTTTTAGGTATAGAGTTTTAGAGAGTTAGGCAAGAACTATTAAATTTCATCTCAAAAATTAAAAAGTAAACACTTCTACTCAGTTTCCATTTTTTCATAAAATAAAAACACAAAAAAAGGGTAATGTTTAGTTCCATGTTTTATACAACATGACATTTCCATGATCCCATCTTTGACCCTATTCCACTATCTGTACTATGAAAAATATTTCAAAAATATGGGATGAGTATAAAAATATTAGTAATGGATACACGAAGAAAAAAACAATTAGTTTTTTAAAAAATCATGTAAACCAATAATACCCTATATTAAGTATTAATTTTCACCTTAATGAAGTATTAAATACTTTTCACATAATAAAAGATAATTTCTTACCATTTTTTAACCAAAATATTACCATAAAACCCATATAAAGAACACATAACATATAAATGTTACATGGGACATAAATATACATAAATGGAATAACCTTACGATTGAAATCCACATATATCACTAAATAGAATGGCCATACGGTATACTTCCATACCCAATGAATTGGAGGTTATAACATAACCACCCACCCTAGTTTATCACGGAACCACTCGTCGTTTGGTTTATCACATAACCACCCATTAAATGATCAAGTACCATTATAAAATCATAACACATAAAACAAATATATAGGAAATATTAAATTTCCACATTTCAATCACAATATATCATATAAATATATTTATATAACAAATTCCATTATCAAAACCATTTTCAATACCAAAATATGTAAAATAGTATTTGGTATTTATTTTCCTTTTAAAAAAATTATGGGTTGTTAAGAAAGACAATGATCAAATAATACTCATGGTGGCTGAGAAAGTAGTTATCACCGCTTACATTTAAAACATTATTTTTTTTTGTTTAGTAAAAATCCTCATATAAATATAATCCCTTTGAATGAAATGAAAGGTCAATGGTTTTTATACAGTGTATAAGATAAAGTTGTGTATAAAACAAATTATGCCACAATGAAAGAAGATTGGGACGAAGTCCCTTACCTAGTGTCCGACATGACCCCTTCATTCTTAAATTTCTTTAATAATAAAAATAAGTTTATTTCTAATTTGTTATTAAAAATTTTCATGTTTATTATTTTTTTAATATCACTTATTACCTTTCTATTGAAATTAGTTAATTATTTGAGTTCATGTTGGACATTTTTATGATGTTCGGAACTTGAGTTAAAAATGAATTTTGTTATAATTATAAATTGTTCATGTGGTAAAACATCCATTATCTACAAAATTATATTCATGATTTAGATATCATATATATCTCATATATCGAGTATATATATTTATTTATAACAATACATAACATTTGGAGGTACGAAATAAAATGCACCATTCATGGAGACGGTATGTCGGACGTACGCATGAATGCATGAATGCTACGTTCATTTATATTTATTATTTTGATACAATTAAAACATAATGATAAAAGTTATATTATAATTCCAGTATAATATCATATATAATTTAATTAACTTCATCCTTCATACATCACACATAAGGCAAGAACGGGTCATATCACTTTGAGGGGGCGGTAGTCCGCACCTCCTCAAAAGAAATTATCGCATTTACCCATAATAGAAACCATAAAGGTATATAATAAATGGAAAATAAAAAAGTGTAAAGAAAACATAATCATAATATATATCATATTAAAATACCATTCCATCATAATGGACACAATAAGAGGCAGTTGGAGATATTTGAATAATCATCGTTTCGTGAGGCAGTAGTTCGCCATCCACAGAAACATAATGTTGTTTACCCATTAGATGGAGGTGTGTCTAAGTGTAGTTATTTTCATTATCATGACCACAACCTAGTATATTTAGGACACTGGTGTTTTTATAAATGAAATTAATAAAAATATTTTAGGGTTTTGGACAATTAAAATAAAATAAAATAACTTAAAGAATATATTACCAATAAATCTGGTAACTCCCTTTGGTTTGAAAGAAAAGTGTTTCTTGAAGTGCCTTATACCTAAATTAATGTTTTTAGGTGGTAGAGAGGGATCTTGAGAGCTTATTTGTTTAGGGTTTGGATGAGACATGGGGATTGATAGGTGTGAGAAATGGGTTAGAGGTGAGGGCTTTTTATAAGGGGGAGGAGAGGCTCTTTAGGAAGGTGTGAAAATATTATTTTATTATATAATGTTTTTCAGATTATAAAGGTAAAAAACATGGTATAGTCGAAGATAAGATGACTCATGGTCTAAATAAAATAATCCAATGGGAAATGGATAGGTTTGGATATTATTTTAATATTTATAATCTTATTTATTTAAATCATTTATTAATGAAGTAAACATTGCGTCCTTATTGTGTCATAAATAATTTTATTTATATGACGTCTAAAAATTATAAAAAAATTACCATGTTGTAGGAAATAATTTTATATTTCCAAATAATATTTATATTCAAAAATATAACTTATATAACCATATATAAAAATTAATTTACTCAAATATATTTGTTTAGGTCCTTTTTGCCTTTACTTTGTGTAAATTAAAATAATGTGTCATTATCACTCTTAAGTGGATCCATTGGGTTCCAAAATAGTCCCATGGATGCCCATGGTCAGACAAGAGCCATCCAATAATGTTATGAAAATTGTTAAGGAATTTTTTTATTATTATTGTATTATTTTTACATTGAATTGCCCTATTTCCCTTTAAACGCGGTAAATAAAAGTTAGTAGTTACTATTCACAAAAAAATTATTTTCATCCTATTGAATCAAAATTTACTTACTAATAACAACCATGTATGTTGGATTTTTGAAATTCAATTCACATAAGCGGTAAAACTTCTTTTAAATGAAAATTTCCGTTTTTAACATCTACTTAATGGTTTCACTATTCATCAAAAATTGAATTTTATCAGAAAAATACAATAAATTAATCCTAATCCATATTTGATATTCCAAATTCACAAATTATGTCTATTTTACCAAACTCAAAACATGGATTTTGGATTATGTAATTAAAATTAATTCGCGTTGTCAAAACCAAAAGTGTTTTTTTAAGAAATATTAACTATCAAAAGATTGACACTTGTTTATGTCCAATTTTAAAGTGATATTAATTACAATGAGACAATTGGATTAAATTGTAAAAATATAATATAATTTCACATTAAAAATAATTAAAAAGATAATATAACCATATAAATATATTATATTAAAACGCAGTTTTCAATTAATATACTATATTTTTCACTATTTATTAAAAATGTATTTTATCAGAAAAATCCCAAAAAATTACCCCAAGAAAATTTTTATGTCTTAATTCTAAAGAATAATTTTATTTGGTAAAATAGAACATATAAAAGAGAGTAAAACTATATTTAAAGTGGTATCCCCATCAAAATATGGTAAATCAACCATTCAAAAAATATTAGAGTATGTATGCTTAAAATTAGATTGATTCACATTTTAAGCCTCTAAGTTTTATTGGATAAATGTAAAAAGATTTAACAAACATGTGTAATATTATTGTATTCTTTTCTATTAATTCCCTCCATTACAATATAGAGTCGTAAACTACCATTTAAAATAACAATATTATATTATTATTATTTTAGTATGAATCAGCTTTGTGTGCAATATCTGATTTCAAAGAAACCTATTTTTGTGTATTGAGTACGCCATTAATCATATCAAATCCCTTTAAAGTAAAATTAATAATTAATTCACAAATATTAATAATTAAGAAAATTTATTATTCTTTATTTACTCTGGATGTTTCATCCTTCCCCTGTTTTGGAAATTGCATCCTTACATGTTATATTCACTTATCAAATATGTGGGGGTATTTATACCCCGTAGCATTTTCAGATTTGCACATTTCCACTTCAACCATATGGTTTTTTCACGAAACTTTTACCTTGTGAATTACCTTATGTCGCAACACTTACTCTCTTCGGTCAAGAATCTGGACTAGTTGTGCCTCATAAGAGTGATTCTCTTCCAACTGAACTATATCTACACTCAAAACAAGATATGGTTATGGAATATAATTTCTCAACATTGAAACATGACAAACATTATGTACCTGGCATAAACATGGAGTTAAATCCACTATGTACACAACTAATCCAACTTTCTACAGGATTTAATAAGGTCCAATGAACCTCAGACTCAACTTTACCTTCTTACCGAAATGAATCATACTCTTCCATGGAGAAACTTTGAGAAATACATGATCACCTACCTCAACAGAAAGATCTTTCCTCCGATTATCCTCATTACTTTTCTGCCTACTCTGAGCTGTTCTCATGTGCTTCTGAATCAACTCAACCTTTTCTGCCACTCACTGTCTTCCTTCTATGATTTCATTATTCTATATGATAGAGATGATTTCACTGGCACCTGAAACAAAATAGATTAATTTATTTCACCATAAACTTCTATGCCCAATTTCATCAAATCAAAAACCAAAGGATCTCGTTTTAAACTTATAATGGTAGATATTGCAATAATTTTTTGACTCAAAGCATCAGCCACATTATTTTCCTTTTCCGGATGGTAAAGGATCATTCAATCAAAATCCTTGATTAATTCCATCCATCTCCTCTATCTCATGTTTAATTCTTTCTAAGTGAATATATAGTTAAATATTCGGTGGTAAGTATATATTTCACATTTAACTCCATACATATGATTCCTCTGAATTATTAAATCAATTTAAAAGGCCCGGAAATTTCAGGGAATTTTTTTTTCATAATTACATTGGAATTTTACGAGTCTGCGGTTTCTGATGGCACCTGATTCTGAGGCCCGGTGTGCCCAGAATCAATTTCTGAAATTTAGCTCGGGTACGTTCAATGAATGAACAAGCGTGATTTTATATCTTTTCAACCGGTGCTTGGAAATGAAATCTGAGGGCACCGATGAACTCGCAATGATGGTAATTTCTTAAGGGGGCATTTAACACAATTTCGTTTTGTGTGGGTTGTAAGTTAAAATTTGGGGTTTAGTTAAGGAGTTAAATAAAATTGTTAGAACAATTTTATATCTATGGAAGTTAATCCCTCCCATTGGAAGTTATTGGTGGGACCCACACCCACCCAACTTCTCATATGTGAATATTAGAAAGGTGGGGGCCACACGAGCCCCAACCTTTCACCTCCCCCCATAAACTCCCTTAAATTCACTTCATTAAATTGGTAACCCCCATATTTAATGAGACCATCCCTCTCTCCCTCTTAAATGTTTTCCAACTCTTGTTAATTAATGAATTCAACCTCTTCAATTAATTTAATTGAGGTTTTTAATTTTAAACCATTTTTTGTGTGAATAAAAATAATAACATGAACTATTATTTTAGTTCGAGCTTTTGGTGTGTTGGAAAAAGCTTTGGGGAGAACTCTCGAGTTTTTGAAGAACATCGACTCTCCGATGAATAAAGACCTTTCCTCACGGTGAATAATGCTCACTGAATCTCCAATCATTTTCTTCCTCCACATCAAGGGAGGAGACACTAACATGGGGAAATAGCCAATGATGATGGTTCTTTCTCCGATGTTGATGAAGCGACACAACTTTCTGTGTGTTCGACAAACAAACCTTAAATGAGGTAGGGTTTTTTTGTATAATTTCCATGTATGTGAATTATATCCTAGAACTGGAGTGTTCTTTTATGATGAAATATTGGTTTGATCCTCTAACGTGGAGGGAACAGACTAACAAACAAGTTCGGATCCTCTGCTAGTTGTAGTCTGTGCGCGGATTGATGGGTGAACAGAAGGGAAACAACGTTTTGGAGCCTTCACAAAAAATTTCAGGACCCGAGATGACCGCCGGCGCAGATGGAAGTTAAAAAGAACCACCAAAGTGACTCTGATGGCCTGTGGAACCTCGCAGCAGGATGGGTTGCCAGCGCGGCGGTGCTGGTGACCGGAGGCGGTGTCTCCCCATTGCACCGCCGCGGCAACAGCCGCGGGGGATCACGTGGCCGCACGGGATCCGGGATAACCTAGGGCGGCGCCAGCTGGTGCCGCCAGTTTCAATTAGCGACCCCCCCCCCTCTCCGCGCAACTGTTTGGCCTGGCTTGCCAAGCCGCCGCCGGCCACGGGCCGGGCCGTGCTCAACGGGGCCAGACTGGACCCGATTCAGGTCGACCCGGTTCAGGCCGACCCGAGGTTGGTTGGGCTGGGTCGGACTGGGCCCAGACCCCCCCCCTTTCGGACCGTTTTTGGTTAAACAACAATAACATGAGCTACGGACCACCGATTGATGCACTGTCAGTTGCGTAGAATTACTTGGATCGACAAGGTCATTTCAGTATATTACACTCAAGGTTTTGGCAATTTTTTGGGTATAGCCGGGTCGGTTCGAACCCGAAACCAACCGGGCCCTCGGAGCAGAAATGCTTATAACTTGAGGAATGGACTTCTTATTGATGTGTCGTCAACTACGTTGGATTCCTCTTGATGAGATAGTTCTTTTGACATACTCCACTTGGGGTTTGGATGCATTTGGAGTATGGTCGGTTTGGTTTAGCTTATAAACCAACTGGGCCCCTGGAACGGAAAAGCCAATAACCCTCAGACCAGACGTCTGTTTGATGAACCGTCAGTGGCTTTGGTAATCTCATTGAGAAACGGTTCTTTTGAGTATACCCCATGGGAGTTCGGGATATAGACGAGATACAGTCGGGTTGGTTCATACACGAAACCAACCGGGCCCCGGGGGCTAAAACGCTAGTAACTCACAAACCGGGCGTCCGATTGACGCGCCATCTGTTGTGTTGAGACCCCAATGATGAGACGGCCCGCTGTGATATTTATTCATGGGAATTTGAGATACATGGTGTATCGACTAGTAGCTTGTGGAGTGGATCCTCTCAGAGATGAGAATTCGGAGTGCAGAGACCCAGTAGCTATCTGAAACCTGATGACTGCTTGTCTGATTCGTTTCGGAGTGACTTGAACTATAAGGCCCTGGCCTTAAACATTACTTAATATTGAATTAAATGAATAATTCCCATTGAGGATCTTTTCAGGTTTAGAGTTTTATAGAATTAGATCATAACTATTACATCTTAAATGATTACACAGCAGACACTTCTACAAAGTTTCCTTTTTTTTCAAAACGTGAACTCTAAAAAAAGTCATTTCTAGTTCCATGTTTAGGAATGCATGACTTTTCCTTGATCCCATCCTTAACACTATTCCACATTATGTCCTGTGAAAAAAAATTCAAAAAAACATGGGGTGACCATAAAAAGCTCAGTAAGGGATACAAAAAGAAGAAAAACAAGTAAACCATGAATACTTTATCAAAGTAATAATTTTCACCTTTATGGAGTATAAATTAGTCTTCACTGAATAAAATATCATTACTTACCCCTTTCTAACCAAAATATTACTATAAAACCCATATAAAGAACACTAACATATAATGGTATCTTGGGACAAAAACATTCTTAAATGGAATAACCATACGATTGACTTCCACACATATCACTTAATGGAATAGCCATATGGACGACTTCCATACCCAATGCATTGGAGGTTATAATGTAACCACTCATCCTGGTATTTACGGAACCACCTGTCATATGGTTTATCACGTAACCACCCGTCAAATGTCCAAGTACCATTATAAAATCATAACACATTAAACAAATATAATGGAATGAAAATATTTCCACACATTGATCACAATATATCACTTAAATATATTAACATAAAAATCCATTATAAAAACCAATTTCAATACCAAAATACATAAAATAGTATATGGTAATTATTTCATTTTAAATATATTACGGCTTTTTGAGGAAGCCAAAGGCCAAATAATACTTGTGGAGGCAGAAAATGTCATCATCATAGCGTACGTTAAAAAAAACATTCCACTTTGTCGTTTTGTAAAATGATTCATATAAAAATATTCCTTTTGTATAAAATTGAAAGTCAAATGGTTTTATACACCGTATAAAAGAAAGCCTTGTATTTGAACAAAATATGCCTCAATGAATGGAGATTGAGACGAAGTCCCTTACCTCGTGTCCGACGTGACATGATTGCTCTTTAATCTCATGAATAATAAACTAATGTTAATTTCTACTTGCTTAAGAAACATTTTCAAGCTTACTTTTTTTATATAACTTATTTCCATGTTATAAACATTATGTAAACATTTAAGTTAATAATGTTTGTTTTGTCGATATCTGGTTTATAAGTCAAAAATGGACATCTTACAATTACATGTTGTTTATGTGGTAAAAGGTTCATTATATCCAGAATGATATTCATGATTTGGATATCATATATATCCATCATATAAATGTATTTATAATTGTACATAACATTTAGAGGTAAGAAATGAAATGCTCCGTTCATGGAGACGGTAAGCCGTACGTACGAATGAACGCTACTTTCATTTCTATTTCGTATTTAATGGAGTAAAATCATAATGATATAAGACTATATTATAATTCTAGTATAACATAATATATAATAATATTAACTCCATCCTTTATACGTCTCACATATGGCATTAACGAATCAAATCACTTTGAGGGGGCAGTAGTCCACACTTCCTAAAATGAAATTATCGTGTTTACCCACAATGGAAACCATAAAGGTATACCACAAATGAAAAATAAAGAAGCATAAGGAAAACATAAACATAACATATATCATATATAAATAGAGTGACATCTTAATGGACACCCTAAAAGGTGTTAAAAGAATATTGAACAATCATCGTTTCGTGAGGCAGAAAATCACAAACCATAGAAATAGTATGTTCTTTAACCATTAGACGAAGATGTGTGTAAGTGTATCTATAATACTTCTCATAAAAACATCCTGGTATATTAAAGATATTGGTGTTGTTACAGATGAAAGGAATAAAAAGAGTTTATGGGGTTGGAGAATCAAAATTAAACATAAGAACACAAGAGAAGACACTACCTTTAAATCGGGTAACTCTTTTTGATTTGAGCTCAAAGGCTTCCTTGGAAAGACATCTGCCCAAAATGAGGCTTCTTGGAGTAAGAGAGGGATTTTGAGAGACAAAATGTGCAGGGTTTTTCCGAGCCAAAGGCTTGATATGTGTGGGTAAGGTGGTAGTGGTGGGGGCCTTTTATAAGAGAAGAGGAGTGGCACTCTTGGAAAGTTATAAAAGGTTACTTTATTATAAAATGAATTTAGGTTTTTAAAGGTCCCAAAATTATATATTTCTAGGATAAGGTGATAATATTTATAAATCCACCCATCCAATAGGTTTTTGACAAGTTTAGGTTTTAGATTTTACATTATCTTTTCATTTTATTTAAATCGTTAAATAATGAGGTAATCACTTCATCATCATGGTGTCATAAATAATTTAATTTATTTAATGTCTAAAAATTATAAAAAATATCATGATATAGGAAATCATTTTTTCTTTCTAATTAATATTTATAGTAAAAAATATGACTTTTATATCCCCATTTAAAAATTGTTTCAGTAAAACAACACATGTTTGTGACATTTTTATTTTAACATTAAATAAAAAGTTATTAATGTCATTTTCCTACCAATGTGGCTCCATGGGATCCCCAAGTTCACCCATGGATTTTCTTGGTCGGTAATGATACATCCACTAAGGGTAGGACATGTTTCATGGTCATTTTGTATTATTGAAACATTATATTTACCTTAAATTACACTAATTACTTCTAATCGCGATTTAAAACTTAAAAGTTACTATTCATAAAAAATTATTTTAATCCCATTGAACCACATTTTACTTCTTAATGATAACCATGTATGTCAGATTTTTTAAATTCAAAACACAAAGGTGGTAAAATTTCAATTAAACAAAAAAAATCAGTTTTTTAAGTACCACTTAGTGGTTTCACTATTCTTCAAAAATTGAAGTTTTTCAGAAAAATAAAAAAACATTACCCTAAGCTATATTTGATATTCAGAATTCAAAAATGATGTATATTTTACAAAATTCAAATCATATAAGTTACATTAATTAATTTAATAATTAATTCCCACTGTCATGACAAATAGCGGGTTTTTATGAAATAATATATATCAAAAGATTGACACTAGTTTAAGTCCAATTTCAAAGTGAAATTAATTCAACAACCAATATTGGATTAAATGGTAAAAATATATTCCAATTTCACTTTAAAACCAATTCAAATGATAATATAATCATATTAATAAATTAGATTAAAAATAGGTTTTCAATTAAAATACAACATTTTTCACTATTCATTAAAAATGAACTTTATCGAAAAAATACCAAAAAACTACACAAAGAAAATTTTGATGTCCCGATTCTAAAGAAGAATTTTATTTGGTCGAATAGAATGTATAAGAGTGACCAAAACTATATTTAATGATGGTTCACCATCAAAAGGCGATAAGTTGACCTTTAGTGAAAATTAGAGTATATATGCCTAAAATTGAATTCTTTTAATATTTTAAGCCTTTATCCTTTATCGGATACACGTAAAAACAGTTAACAAACATATATAATCATATTTTAGTTATATATATTCATTCACACCAATACAATGACTATGTGTTAACTACCATTTAAAATAATATTAATTTATTACTATTGTGCAACGTAAGATTTCAAAGAAACTCTTTGTTGTGTATCGGGTATGCTATCGAACATATCAACACCATTAAAGTAAAATTTATATTTAATTCATAAATATTAATAAATATGAAAATGTTTTATTCTTTATTTACCTGGGATGTTACATCCTTCCCCCTATTGGGAATTGTGTCATCGCAATTTTATTCACTTATCAAAATAAGTGGGGGTATTTATCCTTCATAGAATTTTCAAATTCCCAAGTTGCCTCTTCAACCATATGGTTTTTCCACAAAACCTTCACCTGGTGAATTACTTTATTTCGCAACACTTTCTCTCTTCAGTCAAGAATCTGGACTAGTTTTTCTTTATAAGAGAGATTCTCTTCCAACCGAACTACCTCTGGGCTCAAAACATGAGATGGATCTGGCATATACTTTCTCAACATCGAAACATGAAAAACATTGTGTACCTAAGATAATCTCGGAGGTAAAGTCACTCGATAAGCAACTGATCCAACTCTCTCCAGAATTTCATATGGCCCAATGAACCTTGGACTCAGCTTTCCTTTCTTAGCAAATCGTATAACACTTTTCCACAGTGAAATTTTGATAAAAACACGATCACCTACCTCAAAAGATAGATCCTTCCTCCTGTTGTCTGCATAACTTTTCTGTCTGCTCTGAGCTGGTCTCATGTGTTTCTGAACCAACTGAACTTTTTCTGCCATCTCTTCTACCAATTCTGGTCCCATCATCTTCCTTTCACCCACTTCATCCCAAAAATCTAGAGTTCGACACCGCTTCCCATATAATGCCTCAAAAGGTGCCATATGTATACTTGAATTAAAACTATTATTATATAAAAATTCAACCAAAGAAAGATGTTGGTCACATATTCCCTGATAATCCATAGAACATGCACGTAGCATATCCTCCAAAGTCTGAATTGTTCGTTATGACTACCCATATGATTGAGGATGAAAATCTGTACTAAAATTTAATTCAGTACCCAATGACTTCTGAAGGCCTTTCCAAAAAATAGAAGTAAACCTGGGATCACGATCAGATATAATGGATAGGGGAACTCCATGAAACCTGACTATCTCTTGGAGATACAATCGAGAAATTTGATCTAGAGAGAAAGTATCTCGAATAGGAAGGAAATGAGTAGATTTAGTCAAGCGATCAACAATAACCCAGATTGCATTATTACCTCGAGATGTCTTCGGTAATCCCACAACATAGTCAATGGATATATTTTCTCATTTCCACTCTGGCACTGGTAAAGGCTAAAGCATCCCATTCGATAACTGCTTCTCTGATTTAACCTACTGACAAGTCAAACAATTCACAGTAAAATCAGCAATATCTCTTTTCATTCCATCCCACCAGTAATACTCCCGCAGATCTCTGTACATCTTAGTAATACCAGGATGATCTGAAAACGGGGAACTATGAGCCCCACATAAAAAGTCATTCTCCAACTGTGAATCACCAGGCACACATAATCTCTACCCAAACCTCAAAACACAATCATTATCAATATTAAATTTAGGCAACTTAACCTTCTGAACCAGCTCTACCTTTTTCTGCAACCCACTATCTTTCTTCTACGCTTGCTTAATTCTGTCTGATAGAGATGATCTCACTGATACCTAAAACAAAATAGAAGAACATCCTACCCCAACAACTTCTATGCCAAAGTTCATCAAATCAAAAACCAAGGGATCTCATTCAAAATGTAGCATGGTTAATGAAGCATTACTTTTTCGACTCAAAGCATCAGCCAATTTATTTTCTTTTCCCAGATGGTAATGAATTATACAATCATAATCCTTGATTAATTCTAGCCATCTCCTCTGTCTCATGTTCAACTCTTTCTGAGTGAATATATACTTTAAACTTTTGTGATCAGTATATATTTCACACTTTACTCCATACAAATGATGCCTCCAAATTTATAGAGCAAAAACAACAGCAGGTAATTACAAGTCATGTGTAGGGTAATTTACCTCATTAGTTTTCAATTGATGTGATGAATATTCAATTACCTAATCATTCTGTATAAGGACACAACCAAGTCCCTTCAACGAAGTGTCATTGTATATAACAAACTCACCATTCCTGGAAGGAAGTTCCAAAACTGGAGCATTCACCAATCTTCTTTTCAACTCCTGAAAAGAATCATCACATTATTTTTTCCAGATAAACTTAACACCCTTTCGAGTTAGCTTAGTCATTGGACTAGATAACCATGAAAAATTTTCAACAATCCTTCAGTAGTAACCTGCCAAACCAAGAAAACTACAGATCTCGGTTACATTTGTGGGTCTTGGCCATTCTTCAACAACTTTTGTTTTAGAAGGATCAACAGTTATGCCATTTTTTGAAACAATGTGACCATGGAAAGAAATTTTTTGTAACCAAAACTCACACTTGCTGAATTTTCCATACTGTTTCTTTTCTTTTAAGGTTTTCAAGATAACCTATTAATGACTTTCATGCTCCTCTTTAATTTTAGAAAAAACCAAAATATCATCAATGAAAACAACCACAAATTTATCCAAGAACTCATGGAAAATTCTATTCATAAGGTCCTTGAATACAGTAGGTGAATTGGTTAACCCAAAAGGCATAACAACAAATTCATAATGGCCATATCTAGTACTAAATGCAGTCTTCGGAACGTCTGCTTCTTTCACTTTCAACTGATGGTACCCCGACCTCAAGTCAATATTTGAAAAATAATGAGCTCCCTGGAGCTGATCAAACGAATCATCGATATGAGGCAAAGGATACTTGTTCTTAACAGTGATATTATTCAAGGCTCTATAATCAATGCCAAGTCTCATTGAACTATCTTTATTTTTAACAAAAAATACAGGAGCACCCCATGGTGATGTTCTAGGTTGAATGAAACCTTTATCTAATAACTCCTGCAATTGATTCTTTAACTCTAAAAGTTCAACATGAGCCATTCAATAAGGGGGTTTTGAAATTGGCTTAGAATCAGGAACTAAGTCGACAGTAAATTCAACTTCCCGATCATGAATAATACCAGGCAACTCATCAAGAAAAACATCAAGATAGTCATTTACCACTATAATATCATTAATCTGAACAGTTCCTTTATTTTCAACAATAAGTGCAAGATAACATTCATTTCTATCTTTTACTGGTTTCTCAAATTCTTGATATGTTATCAAAAGAAAGGGTTCATTCTTGTACACAAACTAAAAATCCTTCTGAAAAGAAACCATTTTAGATCTACAGTCAATCTTAGAATGATGAACAGAAAGTCAATCCATGCCCAAAATAACATCAAACTCTAATAGAGGCAAAAAAAATAATGTTTGTAGGTAGATTCTTTCCGCACACAAGGATAGGAAGGTTCTTATAATTTCTTTTTGTCTCAACGTTTCCTCTGGGTGTTTTTACCATAAGTTCAGGATTCTTATGTTGAGATGGAATTCCCAATTTACTAGAAAACTTCTCAGAAATGAAAGAATGTGTAGACATTGAATCAACAAACACATGGGAATAATCTGAACAAACAAACAGTGTACCTGATACTACTTCATTCGATGGCCCAACATCTGCTGAAGTAGTTGCAAAGGATTTCACCACCCCTTTCTACTTGTAATCCCACTGCTTTCTCCTAGTTGAGTTCTTCGTTAGACACTCATTTGTATAGTAACCTATTTCATTACACTTACCGCTGGCTTTTCATTGCCTGCTTGATCATCTTCCTTACAGTTGCAAGCAATATGACCCGACTTACCACACCAAAAGCACATTGCAGACTTGGATAAACATTCTCCAGGATGCATTTTACCTCAATTCTCACAGGATGGATATTTGGTTTTCGTACCTCCTTGTTTCTTTAATGAATTCTTCCCCTTTTCCTGCCAACTGGAGCTCTTATTCTGTTGTTTTTCAAAGAACACCTGATCATCGACAAACTCCATTTCCACCTTCTTTGCACATCGAAAAAGTTTTTCATAACTTTTGAACTCAATAGAAGCTAAATCCCTTCGATACTTTGGCTTTAACCCTGAGTAAAAATGGTTGATTTTACTATGAAGATCTCGTATAAAGTTTAGAGTATACCTTTCCAGTCGTGTGAACATTTCTTCATAAGCATCCACTGAGTCATCCTTCTGCCACAATTCTAGGAATTGTTTTTTCATCCTAAGATGAACCACCTTAGGAAAATATTTCTCAAGAAACATACCTTTGAATTCATCCCAGTGAAGATCATCAATATCATCACTATCCCTGATATTTTTCATCATCGACCACCACTGATCTGCTTAACCTTCAAAACGGTAAACAACAAGACTAACCATTTGATGTTCTGAACACCCCATGACATAAAAAATCTTCTCCAGTGCTTTAATCCAAACTTCAGCTAGCACATGGTCGGATGATCCTCTCAATGACGGGGGATGTTGCCTCATGAAATGTTCTACAACTGACATGTTCCTTTATGGTTGATCTGGCTGATCTCGTGCATGGATACCACCACCATTTATAGCCTGAGTCAACTGTGCCATCACTGCAACAAACTGTTCAGTTCCAATTCCAACCATCTCAGGTTTCTGATTTGGAAGGTTGTCTTCCTCCTGATGTCATCCCAACATAGCTACCTTGTTTCCTCAGTGGAAAACCATTCTGAAGACAGAAATATCTTAGGTGAAGCAACATGGTAATCTTTAAATGATATATCATTTCAATCATACCATAAATTAATTTATAATTTAACAATTTTCTAACTCCTAATGTTGTCTAAAACGACCTTTGATACCAACTATAAGGACCCGTCCTTAAACATTACTTAATATTGAATTATATGAATAATTTCCATTGAGGATATTTTCAGGTTTAGAGTTTTACAGAATTAGATCAGAACTATTACATCTCAAAAGATTACACAGTACACACTTCTATAAAGATTCATTTTTTTCAAAACATGAACTCTAAAAAAAGTCATTTCTAGTTCCATGTTTAAGAAAGCATGACTTTTCATTGATCCCATCCTTGACCCTATTCCAAATTATGTCTTTTGAAAAACATTTCAAAAAAACATGGGGTGAGCATAAAAAGATCAGTAGGGGATACACACAGAAGGAAAACATGTAAACCACGAATACTATATCAAAGTAATATTTTCCACCTTTATGGAGTAGTAATTACTCTTCACTAAATAAAATATCACTACTTACCCTTTTTTAATTAAATGATTACCATAAAGCCCATATCAATAACACATAACATATAAAGGTAACCTGGGACATAAACATACTTAAATGGAATACCCATACGGTCGACTTCCACACATATCACATAATGGAATATCCATACGACCAACTTCCATACCCAATACATTGAAGGTTATAATGTAACCACCCATCCTGGTATTCACAGCACCACCCGTCATATGGTTTATCATGTAACCACCCATCAAATGTCCAAGTACCATTATAAAATCATAAGACATAAAATAAATATAATGGAAAGAAAACATTTACACACTTTGATCACAATATATCACTTAAATATATTGACATAAAAAATCAATTATAAAAACCATTTTCAATACCAAAATACATAAAATACTATATGGTATTTATTTCATTTTAAAAACATTATGGCTTGTTGAGGAAGCCAATGTCCAAATAATACTCGCGGCGGCGGAAAAGGTCATAGTCACAACGTACGTTAAAAGAAACATTCATTTTTGTCATTTTGTAAAACTCTTCATAGAAAAATATTCCTTTTGTATAAAATTAAATGTCAAAGGGGTTTATACACCATATAAAATAAAGTCTTGTATTAGAAAAAAATATGCCTCAATGAAAGGAGATTGAGACGAAGTCCCTTACCTCGTGTCCAATGTGACTCGATTGCTCTTTAATCTCCTGAATAATAAACTAAAGTTAATTTCTAATTTCTTAAGAAACTTTTTCAAGCTTTCTATTACTTTTATATAACTTATTTCCATGTTATAAACATTATGTAAACATTTAATCTAATAATGTTCGTTTTGTTGATATCTGGTTCATAAGTCAAAAATGGACTTCTTACAATTACATGTTGATTATGTGGTAAAAGGTTCATTATATACTGAATGATATTCCTGATTTGGATATCTTATATATCATATATATTGAGAATATAAATGTATTTATAATATTACATAACATTTAGAGGTAAGAAATGAAATGCACCGTTCATTGAGACGGTAAGTTGTACGTACGGATGAACGCTACTTTCATTTCTATTTTGTATTTAATGGAGTGAAATCATAATTATATAAAGGTATATTGTAATTCCAATATAACATCATATATAATAATATTAAATCCATCCTTTATATGTCCCACATATGTCATTAATGAATCAAATCACTTTGAGGGGGCGGTAGTCTTCACTTCATAAAATTAAATTATCGTGTTTACCCAAAATGGAAACCATAAAGGTATGCCAAAAATGAAAAATATAGAAGCATAAGGAAAAAATAAATAGAATATATATCATATATAAATAGAGTGACATCTTAATGGCCACCATGAAAGGTTTTAATAGAATATTGAACAATCATCATTTCGTGAGGCAGAAAATTGCCAACCACAGAAACAATATGTTCTTTAACCATTAGATGAAGATGTGTGTAGGTGTAGCTCCAATTATTCTCATAAAAACATCTTAGTATATTTAATATACTATTTTTGTTACAAAATAAAGGAATAAAAAGAGTTTAGTGGGTTGGTGAAGCAAAATAAAACATAAGAACACAAGAGAAGACACTACTGTTAAATCGGGTAACTCTTTTTGATTGGAGCTCAAAAGCTTCCCTGGAAAGACTTCTACCCAAAGTGAGGCTTCTAGGAGTAATAGAGGGATGTGGAGAGATAAAATTGGCAGGGTTTGTCCGATCCAAAGGCTTGAGAGGTGTGGGTATGGTGGTAGAGGTGGGGGCCTTTTATAAGAGGAGAGGAGGGGCACTCTTGGAAAGTTATAAAAGGTTACTTTATTATAAAATGAGTTTCGGTTTTTAAAGGCCACAAAATTATATATTTCTAGGATAAGGTGATAAGAGTTTTAAATCCACCCATCCAATAGGTTTTTGACAAGTGTAGGTATTTGATTTTACATTATATTTTCATTTTATTTAAATCGTTAAATAATGAGGTAATTGCTGCATCATCATGGTGTCATAAATAATTTAATTTATTTAATGTCTTAAAATTAAAAAAAAATATCGTCATGTAGGAAATATTTTTATCTTTATAATTAATATTTATAGTAAAAAAATATGACTTGTATAACTCCATTTAAAAATTGTTTTAGTAAATCAAAACATTTTTGTGACATTTTTATTTTAACATTAAATAAAAAGTTATTAATTTCATTTTCCTACCAAAGTGGCTACATGGGGTCCCCAAGTTGACCCATGGATTTTTTTTGTCGTCCATGACACATCCAATAAGGTTATGACATTTTTCAAGGTCATTTCATGTTTTTGAAACATTATTTTTACCTTAAATTACACTAATTACATCTAATCACGATTAAAAAATTAAAAGTTACTATTCACAAAAACTTATTTTAATCCCATTGAACCACATTTTATTTCTTAATGACCACCATGTATGTCGGATTTTTGAAATTCAAAACACAGAGCTGGTAAAATTTCATTTAAACAAAAAAATCAGTTTTTTAAGTACCACTTAGTGGTTTCACTATTCATCAAAAATTGAAGTTTTTCAGAAAAATACGAAAACATCACCCTAAGATATATTTGATATTCCAAATTCAAAAATGATTTATATTTTTAAAAATTCAAATAATATAAGTTAAATTAATTAATTTAATAATTAATTCCCACTATCATGACAAATAGCGTGTTTTTATGAAACAATATATATCAAAAGATTGACACTATTATAAGTCCAATTTCAAAGTGAAATTAATTCCAATGACCCCTTTTGGATTAAATGGTAAAAATATATTCTAATTTAACTTTAAAACCAATTCAAAAGATAATCTAATAATATTAATAAATTATATTAAAAATTGGTTTTGAATTAAAATACAAAAAATTGCACTATTCATTAAAAATGAACTTTATCGGAAAAATAAAAAAAATACACAAAGTAAATTTTGATGTCCCGATTCTAAAGAAGAATATTATTTGGCCCAATAGAATGTATAATAGTGACCAAAACTATATTTCATGACAATTCTCCATCAAAAGGCGATTAGTGGACCTTTAGTTAAAATTAGAGTATATATGCCTAAAATTGAATTCTTTTTGTATTTGAAACCTTTATCCTTTATCAGATACATGTAAAAACATTTAACAAACATATATAATCATATTTTAGTTATTTATATTCATTCCCGCCAATACAATGGCTACGTGTTAACTACCATTTAAAATAATATTATTTTATTACGAGTATGCAACGTGATATTTCAAAAAAACTCATTGTTTCGTATCAGGTATGCTATCGAACATAGCAAACCCTTTAAATTAAAATTAATATTTAATTAGTAAATATTAATAAATATGAAAAAATTTTATTCTTTATTTACCTGGGATGTTACATGAATAGCCCAGTGGGAAGCACTACTATGGTGGGGTGGCAGTCCCTTGGCGGAGGAGCACTACTTTGTGAGGTGGATGACCTGTGGTACTCGACAGGAGGAGTACCTTTGTAGGCTATTAGGGGTAGCACTACTATGTGAGGTGGTAGACCCATGGCGTGGGAGCATTACTTTGTGAGATGGCCGACCCACAGTACACGACAGGAGGAGTACCTCAGCAGTCTAAGGTTAGTGAGTAGCATCTCGGAGTCGCGATAGGATCACTATACTCGACAAAGTGGGAGTTCTCTAACAGTCATGGTTTTGATATTGTGAATAAAAATCCTAGTTTGAGATGAGTTAATGACCTTTGTGTTTTCCTCATGATTGAGATGGGTTACTTGATAACTTAGGTATCTGTATGAGTATATACCTATGTAAAGGTTATCTGTTGAAATCTTTATTTGTGGTTTATCCTTGTTGGATTTTGTGAGACCTTGAGGGTCTCGGGGTCCCTACTGAGTATCGTTATACTCACCCCTACATGGGCTATGCCCACACCTCATTTTGTTGGATGCAGATGACGGGAAGCGCTAACGAAGGCCGAGTGTACGAGGACTGGACGACACTTAGAGGTGGACCTCACGATGAGTCGGTACCCAGAGGTGAACCTCACGATGAGTCGGTACTAGAGGAGGTTGATGGACGAGGGCGTTGAGGAGGCTATATGTACCTACCCTTCAGGTAGGATCTGTGGTGGATGATCCAGGAGCTACTCGTCACCTTCCAACTATTTTTTCTTTTACCATGTACTTTACAGCTGTGCTTGTATTTCCGGCCCCCTAACTTTTAGCACTACTTTTTTCAGTTTTACTTAGTTTTTGCTAATGCTTGTACTCTGGTTGAATGTGTTTACATTTTCTAAAGGCAATGCCTTCCCAGTTATAGGGATTTATGCCTTTTGGTGCTAGCCACCAGCCCCTTGCCTATGGAAGGCGGGCTTGGGGTAGTCACGACACGAGCCTTGAGGATGGGTCGTGACAGTAATACCAATAGCAGAAAATTCCAAATCATATGTATTTTAATGTAACTCACGACTTTTCAACTAGCGTAAATTATAAGCAATTACTTTATCATTCTGCATAAGGACACAACCATGTCTATTCAACAAAGCATCACTGTAGATAACAGACTCACTATTTCTAGAAAGCAGTTCCAAAACTGGAGCATTCACTGATCTACTTTTCAATTCCTAAAAACAATCATCACATTATTTTGTCCAAATAATCTTAACACCTTTTCGAGTAATCTTAGTCAATGGACTAGATAACCGTGCAAAAGTTTCAACAAACCTCTTATAGTAACCATCCAGACTAAGAATACTATGGATCTCAGTTATATTTGTTAGTCTAGGCTATTCTTCAACAACTTTTCATTATGAATGATCAAAATTTAGGCCATTTTTTGAAGCAGTGTAACCAAGGAATCAAATTTACTGTAACAAAATCTCACAATTTCTGAATTTACCAAAAAAAAATTTCTATTAAGGTTTCCAAGACTACCCATAAATGACATTCACGCTCATATTTACATTTAGAATAAACCAAAATATCATCAATGGACACAAACACAAACTTATTGAAAACCCCATGAATAATTATATTAATAAGATCCATGAATACTGTAGGTGCATTGGTTAAACCAAATGGAATAACTACATATTCATAATGGCCATATCTAGTATAAAACACAGTCTTCAGAATGTTTTCTTCCTTTACTTTTTACTGATGGTACCCCAAACTCCAGTAAATCTTCGAAAAATATTGAGCTCCCTGGAGCTGATCAAAGAAATCATTGATATGAGGGAAATAATACTTGTTCTTAATAGTGATGTTATTCAATGCTCTATAATCAATGCGAATTCTCATTGAACCATCTTTCTTTTTAACAAACAAGATAGTCGAAGCCCATGGTAATGTTCTAGGTAGAATGAAACCTTTATCTAATGACTCCTGTAATTGCTTCTTTAACTCTAAAAGTTCAATTTAAGCTATTCGATAAGGGGGTTTTGAAATTCTGTTACCATCAGTAACTGAGTCATAAGTTAATTCAACTTTCTGATCATGTATAATACTAGAAAACTTATCTATAAAAAACCTCAAGATAATCATTTAGCACTGGAACATAATTAATCTGAACTAATCCATTGTTTTCAAAAATATGTGCAAGGTAACATTAATTTCCATATTTTACTAGTTTCCTAGCTTTCTGATATGTCATCAATACTAAGGGACCATTCTTGTACAAAAACTAGAAATATTTCGAAAAATAAACCACTTTAGATCTACAGTCAATATTATCATGATAAATAGAAATCCAATCTATAACCAAAATAACATCAAACTATACTAGTGGAAAGATAAAAAGGATTGTAGGTATAATATTTCCACGCATAAGGATAAGAAGGTTCTTTTAATTTATTTTTGTCTCAACATTTCCCCTAGGTGTTTTTAACATAAGTTCAGGATTCATATTTTAATATTGAATCCCCAATTTACTATAAATTTTCTCAGAAATGAACTAATGTGTAGACCCTAAATCAAACATAACATTGGAATAATCAGAAAAAACAAACAATGTACCTGATACTACTTCATTTGATGGCCCAAAATCTGCTGATATAATTACAAAGGATTTCCCCACCCCTTTCTTCTTGTAGTCTGGTGTCATTCCCTCAGTAGAGTTCTTCATTGGAAATTTATTTGCATAATGACCCATTTCATTACACTTAAAACATCTTATAGTTGGGTATTCATTGCCTTATTGATCATCTTTCTTACAGTTACGAGAAATATGTCTAGACTTACCACACCGGAAACACTTTCCAAACATTGACAAACATTCTCATGGATGATTTTTTCCACAATTCACACAAGATGGATATTTAATTTTATTACCTCCAGGCTTCTTTGATTAATTGTTCCCTTTGCCAACCAATTGGGCCTCTTATTTTGATTTCTCCCTTAGAACACCAGATTTTTAGAAAACTCCATTTCTACCTTCTCGGCACATATGACATGTTTTTATTAGCTTTTGAACCCACGAGAAGATGAAGCCCTTTTATACTTTGGCTTTAATCTTGTGTAAAATTTATTTATCTTACTATCAAGACCTCAGATGAAATTTGGAGCAGAAATTTCCAGTCAAGTGAATATTTTGTCATAAGAATCCACTAATTCATCCTCTTACCTCAATTTCATGAATTGTTTCCCATTCTCAGATGAAATAACTTATAAAAATATTTCAGATGCAACATACCATTGAATTCATCTCAATAAAGAGCATCAATCTCCTCACTATCCTTGATATTTTTCTCCATCGACCACCACAGATCAGCTTCACCTTCAAAATGGTATACAATGAGACTAACCTTTTGCTGTTTTGAACACCCCATAAAATCAAAAATCATATCCAGTGCTTTAATCCACACTTTTTCTAGCACATGTTCAGATGATCCACTGAAAGATGGGGTATGTTGCCTCATGAAATGCTCCACTACTGACATGTTCCTCTATGGTTGATCTGGATTATCTCATGCATGGTTACCACCACCATTTATAGCCTGATTCAAGTGTGTCATCACTGCAAAAAAAAATTCAGTTCTAATTCATACCATGTCAGGTTGCTAATTTGGATGGTTCACTTATTCCTGATGTTGTCCCATCAAAGATACCCTGTTTACACTTTGGAAAACCATTCTGAACACAGAAATATCCTATGAAAAGAAACATGGTAATCTGTACATGCTATATCACTTCAATCATACCATAAATTAATTTATGGAAATTAATTAAACAATATCCAGACTTCTAAAGTTACCTAAACCGACCTCAGATACAAACTATATGGATCCGAACATAAAAATTACCTAATTAGATATTAAATGAATAATTCATAGTGAGGATATTTTCAAGTTTAGAGTTTTATAGAGTTTGGTCGCAACTATTATATTTCAACTCAATAATTACTAAGTGTACACTTCTACTCATTTTCCATTTTTTTCATTAAAAAAACTCTTTAAGAAAAAGAGTCATGTCTAGTTCCATGTTTTATACAGCTTGACTTTTCCTTAATCCCATCCTTAACCCTATTCTAATTTATTTTTTGTGAAAAAACATTTCAAAAACATGGGATGAGAATAAAAAGCTCAGTAAGGGATACAAAAAGAAGGAAAACTTTTAGTTTTTTCAAACAGAAAGTAAACCAAGAATACTCTATCATAAGAAATACTTTTCAACTTCATGAAGTAGAAAATACTCTTCACTAAATAAATTATCATTGATTACCATTTTGTAACCAAAATATTACCATAAAACCTATAAAAAGAACACATAACATATAAAGGTATCTTGGGACATAAACATACTTAAATGGAATTACCATATAGTCGACTTCCACACATATCACTAAATGGAATACCCATACAGCCGACTTCCATACCCAATGAATTGGATGTTATAATTTAACCACCCATCCTGGTATATCATGACACCACCTGTCATTTGGGTTATCACATAACCACCTTTCAAATGACCAAGTACCATTATAAAATCATAACACATAAAACAAATATATTGGAAAGATAAAATTTCCCCATTTCAATCACAATATATCATTTAAATATATTGAGAAAAAAATCCAATATCAAAACCATTTTCAATACCAAAATACCTAATAGAGTATATGGTATTTATTTACCTTTTAAAAACATTACGGCATGTTAAGGAAGCCGATGATCAAATAATACTCGTGGTAGTGAAAAAGGCCATTTTCACCGCTTACATTAAAACATTTTTTTTTCATTTAGTAAAATTCAATGTAGAAAAATATTCCCTTTAAATGAAATAAAAATTCAAAGGTTTTTACACACCATAAAATGAATTTTGTGTGTAAAAAAATTATGCCTCAATGAATGGAGACTGAGACGAAGTCCCTTACCTCGTGTCTGACTTGACCTCTTTGTTCTTTAATTTAATATATAATAAACATAAGTTAATTTATTATTTCATGTAAACATTTTTTATGTTTATTATTCCTCTTATATCACTCATTACCTTTCTAGAAAAATTAGTTTATTATTTTAATTCATATTAGACATTTTTTCGATGTTCGGAACTTGAGTTAAAAATGATTTTTTTTATAATTATAAATTGTTCTTATTGTCAAAATTACATTATCTCCAGATGTATATTCATGATTTAGATATCATATTTATCTTATATATCCAGTATATATATGTATTTATAATAGTACATAACATTTGGAGTTAATAAATTAAATGCACCGTTCATGGAGATGGTAAGCTGTACGTATGTATGAACGCTACTTTCATTTATATTTTTTATTTTAATAGAATCAAAAAATAATGTTAAAAAATTATATTATAATTACATTATAATATCAAATATTTTTTAATAAACTCTATCTGTAATTCATCCCACATAATTCATGAATGAGTCATATCACATTGAGGCGACGATAGTCAGTACTTCCCCAAATGAAATTATCACATTTACACATATTAGAAAACATAAATCTAAGCTATAAATGTAAAATACTAAAGAATAAAGAAAAAAATCATAACATATATCATATCTAAATATAGTTCCATTATAATGGCCTCCATAAGAGGCAGTGGGAGATATTTGACCAATCATCATTTTGTGAGGCAGTAGTTCGTCGTCCACAGAAACAGTATGTTCTTACCCATTAGATGGAGGTGTGTGTAAGTGTAATTCAAACCCTTATCATAACAACAACCAAGTATATTTAGGATACTGGTGTTTTTATAAAAGAAATAAATAAAAAGAGTAATGGGGGTTATAGAAGTAAAATAAAATAAAATAAAATAAAAGAAGACGTTACCTTTAAATCGGGTAACTCCCTTTGGTTTGAACCAAAAGGGATTCATGAAGTGCCTTATACCTAAGTTAAGGAACCTAGGTGGTAGAGATGGATATTGATAACTTATTTGGTAGAGGTTGAATGATCCAATGGCCTTGAGTGGTGTAAGTAATGGGTTAGAGGTGGGGGCATTTTATTAGGGGGAGGAGGGGTTCTTTAGGAATGTGTGAAAATATTATTTAATTATTTAATGATTTTCAGTTTCTAAGGACCAAAACATATTAAAATCAAAGATAAGATGAATCATGGTCGAAATAAAATCATCTAATAATAATTAGACATGTTTTGGATATTATTTTAATCATTATAATATTATTTATTTAAATCATTTATTAATGAGGTAAACACTGCATCATTAGTGTGTCATAAATAATTTTATTTATTTGATCTCTAAAAAATATAAATAAAAATACCATGATGTAGAAAATATTTTTATATTTTCACATAATATTTAAATTCTAAATTATAACTTATATAACCATATGTAAAAATTAATTTACTAAAAGATATTTTCTTGTCATTTTGACTTTACTTTAAGTTAAATAAAATAAAGTGTTATTATAACTCTTATGTGGCTCCATAAAGACCAAAAATAGACCCAAGGATGCCAATGGTAGTCCATGACTCATCCAATAAAGTTAGGACAAGTTTTATGGTAATTTTGAATTATTAAGATATTTTTTACCATGAATTACCCTATTTAAATTTAACTGCGTTAAATAAAAGTAAAAAGTTACTATTCACTAAAAATTTTAATCTTACTGAACCACATATTACTTACTAATAACAACTATGTATGTCGGATATTTTAAATTCAATTCACATAAGAGGTAAAATTTCATTTAAATGAAAGGGTCAATTTTTAACTACTACTTAGTGGTTTCACTATTCATCAAAAATTGACGTTTTTTAGAAAAATTCCAAAATATCAGCCTATTTTATATTTGAAATTCCTAAATCAAAAATGGTATCTATTTTACCAAATTAAAAACATAGGTGTTTGATTAATTAATTTAAAATTAATTCCTGTTGTCAAAACAAAAAGTGGGTTTTTTAAGAAATATTAACTATCAAAAGATTGACACTTGTTTATGTCCAATTTCAAAGTAAAATTAATTAAAATGACCACAATTTGATTAAATGGTAAATATATAATCTATTTACAGTTTAGAACCAATTATAATGATAATATAACCATATAAATATATTATATTAAATCATGGTTTTGAATTAAAATATAGAATTTTTCATTACTCATTAAAAAATGAATTTTATTAGAAAAATACCAAAAATTTACCCAAAGTAAATTTTGATGTCTTGATTCTAAAGAAGAATTTTATTTGGTCAAATAGAGCATATATAAGTGACAAAAAAATATATTTAAAGAGGGTTCTCCATCAAAAGTTGGTAAATCAACCATTTAAAAAATATTAGAGTATTTATGCTTAAAATTAGATTAAGTAACGTTTTAAGCCTCTAACATTTATTGGATTAATGTAAAAACATTTAACAAACATTTATAATCATATTTTATTTAGTTCTATTCATTCCCTATTTTACAATGGCTAGGTGTTAACTACCATTTAAAATAATAATATTGAATTGTTGTTTTTCTAGTATGACTCAGCATTGTGTGCAACGTAAGATTTCAAAGAAACCTATTATAGCGCATCGGGTATGCCATCAAACATAACAAAACCTTTAATCTAAAATTAATATTTAACTAACGAATATTAATAATTATGAAAATATATTATTCTTTATTTACATGGGATGTTACATCCATTACAAGGTAGCCACAAAACATCCATCCATGCTTATCCAAGATTGCTCACCAAAATAATGAAATTTCTATATATATCATCATCACATATTCAAAAATTTAATTCAGGGAAATTAAAAACATATTATAACATCATAAATCACACAATAATAAACCCAAAATCCCTTTCACATATACATTCATATCAATTTAGTTAAAACATGAAATAATTGATAATATAATTTTTTCATTTAAAACCAATATCATGGAACCATAAAATTATTTGAAAATAGTTTATAAAATGACATTAATACATGAAAATGACTCACAATTATAAATAAAAAATAAAACATACCAAAACCACATACCTTAAAAGTCTTATTCTCAAATAAAACGCACCCAATTAATGAATACATAAATTTTATCTCTATCTTTATCAATATCCCTATATTAATTTCCATTAGATAATACCCAAAAGTATTTATCTATTCATGAAATTCTAGACATAGAATTACTTTCAAGGAGATAATACTTCATCAGGAATTGGGATGAATAATGATTAAATAATGAACACATATATTTAATTTACTTGTTCCACTACACATAAAACAAATATAATCAATCTCTAGAGAAAATGAAATCACCAAATTATTCTAGGGAAAAACTTAGGTAAACGATATTAGGATTCAAAAGAATGAATTATTGATTTGGGTAGAGATTTATATTACAAATTAAATTATTAAATTATTAATACACATCAAGATGGTTTGGATGAATGTTTTTTGAAACCATGCACTAATCATATGAGGATCAGTGTGTCCTACGTGACCTAAATTTTGTAGTCACATAATTACATTGAACATGTACCAACCATGAAAATCACCACTATCCTCAGATTTTTATTTTCTAAAATAAGGATTCATGGCTAGAGTACACCATTAACTACTTACGCACTCACTCCTAGCAATGTCACCCTAAAATATAGTTCCCAAAAAACCCCACATGGTTTTCAAAACAATGTTTGAATCATTAATAAAAAAAATCCAAAAAACATCCAAAATATTCAAAAAAAAATGACCGGATAAAATCAATGAAAAAAGTGGTCAAATTTAATGGTTATATGAACCTAAATTTGACACAAGGGTGTGAAAAAACATATAAAAACCTAGAAATTTTAAAATACAATCATCTAATTTAATAGCATGTATTACAAGAAAAAACAACCTTAGAAAGAAATATAACCTCTCAATATTTTATGATATATTTATTGTTAAATAAATTCAATCTCTGTAATGCCTTAAAATGCATACAACAATGAGTTTGAACTAAATGTCATACTTTATTAAAATATTATTATTTAAACATTAGAATTATAAGATAGCCCTTAATTTTTTGGACATTAATAGTAATAACTAAATTATGAAAATTATATATTTTACACATAAATAAAATATATTAAGTGTATATCTATTTATTATATAAAAACAAGAACCAATTGAAATAAAAAATTATTCTAAAAAAACGATTTCCCTAAAAGGATGTTTAGTTTCCCTTTGTAGAAAAAATTTATCATTAATTTTTTCAACATTAAAAAATATTCTTTGAATCAAAAAACATAATTTTTTGAAATATAAATGAATATTTTAGCATAGAGTGATTTTTTATTTTTCTAGAATGCTATATTTTTTGATGAATTGTGAAAAATCCTGATTTTAAATTGAGAAGTTAATTTTCATTTTAATTATTTATAGAGTTATCATATTATTTAAATTTTTTTAAAGTAAAATTATTGACATTATATATATATATATGTGAGTAAACAAATAAGCATAATTATTTTTATATTTAATATTAACATAAACACCATATAAACTTTTTAAATTCTTCTCTTTGAAACCCTTCTTTCTCATAGAATCTACGAGATTTATTTTTTATTATAATTTTACAATTGAGTGAATTTAATTTGGTAAAATGGATTATTTATTTAGAATTATCATATTTTATATTTCACAATATATTCAAATCATCTTTTGAGCGTAATAATTTATAATAATAGTAAAAATTATTTTCTTTGGTCATGGTAATGATCGATTTTTGAGGGTTAAACTAAAAATATAACGATTAAAATGACCTGAAGTTTTGTATAAAATATATTTTATTAACATTTTTAGAAATTTATATGAATTCATTGTCTACAATAATTCAATTTTTTTCCTTTTACATGATTAAAATTGGTGTAAACTATTTTCAGTTAAAGAATTACAATTGTGTCACTCACTACACATGTAGAAGGCCACCACCTATCCACTCTTCTTCATACCTTAAAACTACTTTGGTTCATAAAATAAATCTCAGAAATCAATTCCCAATTTATATAACCTCATAATATAATCATTATTTATTTCATAAATTCATCATCTGAAAGAATTTGTGGGGAAAACCTAAGGAGTTTACCTGAACACAGTCTAATGTTCATCATCTGTCATTTTTTTTCAACCTCTACCTCTTTCAATTATTATTAAAACATGATAAAATAATAACCATTTTTTTTAAATATACTAAAATTTTAATATTTTATAATCATTACATACAACCATATCAACATCCATCTAATGGGTGATGAAATCATCACTCGTGTATACGATGAACTATCATATTGCGAATTATTGAAATTTATTTTTCAATTACCGCCTCTTCTGGTTGGGTATGATGATAGGTATAATGTATATATATGATATTTATAATAAAAATATACCTTTTTATTAATTATATCCAAGAAAATATTTTCCCATTCTATAGGGTATACAATAATTTTTCTATTGTATACGGTGGACTACTACCTCACTGGATGATGTGATTCGTTCTTTAGAAATACTTTCTGAGGAAGGTTGTAAAGATAATGTTAAAAAATTTATGTTCTATAGATGAAATTATTATTATATTTATGACATATTTACCATTACTAAAATAATATACATCATTTTATTTTTTACCTTTTCTTTCACTATAAGATGAAAATGTCATTTGTGTATGTGTAGGCTATTACCTTCACGAAATTATGTGAATATCTTTTCAACACCACACAACATGGATGATATATATAACTAAAATTAAATAAATAATATTTTACATATAATTTTATTATCATTATTAAAGTAAAAAATATTACCTGCCTTTATTTCATAATGATCATTGAAAAAATGGAAAAGTTACTCATGCGTACTTTCATCCTACCATTTCCATAATTATAATGTAGTTAATTATTAATATCCAAAATTAATTATTTGTTTTACATGTTTAATTTATCTATAAATATGATTATAAATTTATTATTAATATTATTTATATGTTTTAATAATTAATTCTTTGATCATAGTCAACCTACCAAATTCATTTTTGTCTCACAAGAAAAATATCATTGGAATATCTGATGTAAACTTAATTGATTAAGTAACCATATATATAATTGTAATAATAGAAAAATAATAATAATAAACATGAAAAAAGTTGTTAATAAAGTAAATTATCAACATATCTTTATTATTTAGTAGATAGATAATGTATGATATGATTCAAGCTCAAGGTATGGGTTTATTGTCTCACATTTACTCTCTTGAGACATACGACATATCCACCACATATTTCATTTGTGTTCTATATATAATATCCTTTTTTTATTTATATAGTAATATATATTATATTCATGGTATTTAATGTTAAAATTAAATATATTTCATTCATGGGGAATATGATTCCAAATTTATAAGAGTGTTAAGGGTTTATTTCAATATCTCAACATTAATCGAGATTATTTTTGTTTAAGTCTCCCTTGGAAGAATTATTTAATAATTCTATCAAAAAATAAATATCATTTATTATTTATATGTTTATTCATTAACATTACCATGTTATGGTACCATTATTACAATGATCGGTACCTAAAATGATTAAGAAAATATATTTAATAAAATCTGTTATTATTTCACTTTTTAGTAGGAAATCATTTTTCTTCCAAACCATATTATCTAGAGACATTATTATATTTTTTGTTGCATTATTAAAATGAGTTGTTAAATAAATTTTCACACCTATTTGAATTTTTAAAAAATTGTTTAATAGTTTTCTTCTAGGAATTATTTAAATGGGAAACATTTCTAAAACAATTATAGTGCTAATGGAATTTTAAATTTAACTAATACAACATGTATATAATTAACCACTATAATGAATATAATTTAATTGAATATCACATTTAGTAATTAAAAGTTCAATTTAATATTATTTTTTTCCTAATATTATTAAAATTATTATCTTCTAAAAGGTATTTTCAATGAAAGGGATTCTAAAAATACATTATGAATATTATAGTTTTAAAATAATAGGTTCATTTTTAAAGAAAGGTTAATTTCCTCATTCAATGTTCTAAGTTAACATTCAAAACCATTTTCAACCTAATAAGACAATATTTTATGTTACTTATGTTTTAATGAGTATTTTATCAAACTATACCATCATTATAATTTCTATAAAGGGATTGTGGTTAGTTTTATTGGGGATATACTATACTGATACAATTTATTTTATTCTAGATGTTGTTTTATTATGTTTATTAATTGGGGAATGTATTTTTATTTTGTATTGTACTTTGATAATGAATGTTTATGTTCCATTATGTTTCACCACTTTCATATAAGGAATTCATTAGACTTTTTACGTTATTGGTGGGACTTACTATCACCCCTCGATATTATATATAGTTCTCTACAAGAAAAAAATAGATTTGGTCTTAGATGAGGACTTATAAATTTATACCAATATATTAGAGAGTTCCTAAATGGTTTTATATGTCTAGGAAAAGGGCCCCAGACTTATGTTTTAGATGTTTTTCATTACACATTTCAACATTATATATTTTGTTAATGATATTCTAGGTGTTTATTTGAATATGTTATAATATCCATGGTTATGTTTTTAAAATTATTTTGTTATTTATATGTTTTTATTTGATCCTCATTTATTCCTTCCATATTATGATCATGTTAATTATTAAATAGATATTTTTTAGTTATTTACAATTCCATATTGATTATATCTCGTTAATTCATAGAATCCACAATAGAGTTTCCTTTACAGAGAATCTGAGATTTCACATAATTTATTTTATATTTCCCCCAAGATATCATAATGATTTTTATTCTATATGTAAGGATATGATATGTGGGATAATGGTGTTCTAAAAATATATATTTTACGTATTTTAAATCTTCAATTGGAACAAGAATTTCAAGTGTGTATTTAGCATCAAAATAATACAAAACTATTTGTTCCTTTGGGATGTTATTACTTGTATCTTATACTCATTTAAAAAATTAGACATATGATCCATGATATATGGGTCGGGCACACTAATTAGCATCAGAGGAAATTTCTGTTAAAAAATTGTAAACTATATTTAGGAAAATATAAATTAGGGAAAATAACTATATTATATCATTTGAGGATATGTGTAAAATAACATCATTATTTTTTTATGGAATAAAGTACGCCAAAATTCCTTGAATGTATATCCTTGTTTGAATACTACAAGTGGAGGTTGTTTTGGAATAGTCTGCCCAACATTCTCATCATATGAGGAAATTTTATTATGTCCTAACAATACAAAAATAATAATTATATAAGTATTATATGTTATATGAGTAGCAATACAAATAAGGAAGTTTGATAAAAAATAAATAAAGGCATTAAGGAAAGATGTACTTTTTTACATGTGATAATTGTGGATAGAAGCACCAAAGTACATGCTTAAATGGAATGGAAGATTGCTAAATGTGTGTGCTGAAAGTCCACCACAGTTGTGATGGAAATAGAAATAAATAATCTTCCCATGTGCAATGATTCCACTCTATAAATTTTAGGCACTAAAAAAATAAATTACCGATAAATCAAAGAGATATAACTCAAAATAATTTGAAGTATCAATGTGGATATTATTTTATTAACAAAAATAAATTAGAATGATTAATATTATTGTGTTTTGAATAATGAATTATGTTATAAGAGTATTATTATAAATGATATCTATGTAATAACAATCCTGAACTATATAAGGATTAAACTACATTACCATTTATTATTGTTTTTTAGAGAATCTGTTGAATGATGCTGATAACCAAGAAAAATGATTCAGTGGTAATTTCGATTTTTTTGTAAAAACATGATTAAAAGAAATATAACCCTTAATATGCTCATGAAGTTAAGATAATGATGTTGTGATAGAGATATGTCTCATATAAAAATAGAAAACTAGATAGTACTGACTAACATGGAAATAATTATTAATTTGATGAAAAAGTGGTTTATTGTATCGTATATATAGTTACCATTATTTTTTGTATTTAATGAATATATCAAATAATTTTAATTTTATTTAAATAATATGAAATAAAGCATTTAAAAAAAATAGTAATTCAGTTTACTACCAAATTTCAAGAGAGTACATTATTAAGGTATTCACATCATTGGTATGTGATTATTAAGAGATACATCAAGTTTTTTGGAATATAAATAATAATTTCACTTAAAATAATTACAAAAATTGTTCTTAAAGTGTTTGATCATATTATTTTGGAATGGTAAAATTATTAATCATTTAGGAAATGGATTATACATATCATTGGATGTAGTTTTAGAGATTAATGCATTACTTCACTATATGATTATTTATAAATATTATAAAAATCATAATGATTTTTTATAATAATAAATTGAGACTAAAGGAACATTATATCAATCTATTATATATTTTATGATCCATTAAAATTGAATTTTTTATCAAGAATATAAAATATAGCTTGGATATTTTTTTATTATAGTAACAAATGATGTATAAAATGATTGAAGTACAACCAAAATATACAATTTTTATTTTGATATATAGATATATCTAGTAATTATATTTTCAAATATTCTTGGTATAGTTGTAAAATGATATACTCAAATCAAGGAATTCAAGAAATTAAGGATTTCTGGCCACTTTAAGGGATTTGGGACACATAAAGGCCTTTGGCCTACCATATGGCCTTTAGGCCACAAGTAAAATACCAATGAAAACAGACATATTACAAGGAACAAGGATATATATGAGGGTTGTGATCAGACACAATCACTAGGGTAGAGATAACAAGACAATGACGATTTAGAGGATATGAAATTGCCATCAATCCTAGGACTATGGAGCTTTTCACATGATAACTTTCTGACTATCCTTGAAAAGGTAGAGAGATTACATCATGATTTTGGTTGGGAGGTGCAGTTCCAGGTTTTCTTGTTTGATATGATTTCCTCTAAGAAATAAGGGTAATGTAAAGACCTGAAAATTTAAAGGACAATATTTTCTTAATTTATTTGGAATTTTACGAGTCCGCAGTTTCAGACAGCACCTAATTCTGAGGCACGGTGTGCCTGGAATAATTTTATGAAGTTCTCTTGGGTACGTTCAGTGAACGAACAAGCGATTTTTTCTAACTTTTGAACCGGTGCTGGAAATTGAAATCTGAGGGCACTAATGAACTCACAGTACCAATATTCACTTAAGAGGACCTTTACCGTAGTTGTGTTTTATGCGAATTGAAAGTTAATGTTTGAGGATTAGTAAAAAAGTTAAATAAAATTGTTTAGACCAATTTTATTCACCATGGTGGTTAAATCCTACATGGGGAAGTTAATGGTGGGGCCCACACCCACATAACTTCCCATGTGTGGTTATTTGTAAGGTGGGGCCAACATGATCCCCAACCTTTCATCTCCCTTGAAACCCCACTTTAATTCACTTGTATTTATTATGACAACCATTATCTTTATTTTAGTTTGTTAAACTCTCCATGTTCCTACCAATTAAATTTCCAACACATTATAATTAATTAAGTGGATTCTCCAATTAATTAATTATAGTGTTTAATTTTTAAATCAATTTTTGTGAGAATAAAATAACAACAAGAGCTATTATTTTAGGGGGGTGGGGGAATTGTAGTGTTGGAGAAGACCGGGGAAAGCTCGGAGATATAGATAAAAATGTGTTCTTCTCTTCGACGAAGAACGCCTCCAAAGAAGAACGATGCCCTCGTCGATGAATAACTCCAGTTCCTTAATGAACGTTTCTCCTTTAAATGGATCTCTGACAAATGACACTCGAGCCAGGATCGATGGTACTTTGTGGGAGCGACGAACGCCAACGATCGTCGACACCTTTAACTCATACCTTGCGATGACATCAACGAACTGATGACCGACTTTTCGCGTTATCGTCAACGCACGGTGAACCTTGATGTAGGGGGGTTGTTTTTTGTATAATTATAATTATGTGAATTATACCCTCAAACATGGGCGATTAATTTTTGCGTGTTTATTTGAACCACTAACGTGGTGGTTATGGGCTAAAGAACAATTCTAGAACCACTGCCAAATTTTTCTTGATGTGTGGATTGACAGGAAATGACGGAATGAGGCGGAAATGACAATTTTAAGCTGTCTTAGTGAAGAGTGGGTCCCGAGAGATCCGTTGGAGCAGATGACGGGTAAAACGGACCACCGGATCGCGTCCGGCCGTCCGCGAAAGGCGCTGTCGGGGCGGCGGTGCGCCGCCAGAGCCAACCACCACAGCTGTGCCATGGCTGTGGAAGGTTCTTGGAAAGGCTCTATCATTCCGGTGGTGAAGCGGTGTGGCATTAAGTCGCGCCAGTAGGAGAGCCACCCCCCCCACCCCTCGCGCTCGGCCAGGCTGGCCGAGCCGCGGCCGGCCGCGGGTCGGGCCGCGACCCGCCGGGCCAGGCCGCGTCTGCCCCAAGGAAGGCCGCCCCATCCCAGGGCTGGGCCATGCCAGCTGGGCCGGACCCAGACCCAGGTCGGGACGACCCGGTTCGGGCCGACCCAGGGGGTGTTGGGCCGGGTTGGACTGGGCCCAGACCCCCTATTTTCAGACCTTTTTAGTTAAATGACCATAACATGAGCTATGAACCTCCGATCGATGCACCATCAGTTGTGTATGATTTCTTGGATTTAGACGGTCGTTTAAGTATATTAAAATCAAGTATTTGGTGAAGTTTGGGTATGACCGGGCTTGTTAGAACTCGTAACCAACCTGGCCCTCGAAGCGGAAACACTTATAACATGAGGAAAAGACGTCCAATTGACGTGTCGTCAACTACATTGGATTTATTTTGATGAGACAGTTCTTTTGGCACACTCCACTCGAGTTTTTGATGTAGTTGGAGTATGGCTGGGTTGGATTGTACCTGTAATCTAACCGGACCCCTAGAACGGAAAATCCAATAACTCTCATATCGGGCGTCTGTTTGACATACTGTCAGCAGTGTTGGTAATCTCGTTGAGAAACGGTTCTTTTTAGTATGCCCCATGGGAGTTCAGGGTACTGTTGAGTTACGGTCGGGATGGTTTGTACACGAAACCAACTAGGCCACTTGAACTACAAGGCTTATAACTTACAGACCGGGCATCCAATTGACGCGCCATCTATTGTGTTGTGACCCCTATGACGAGGCGGTCCTTTGTGATATTTCTTCGTGGTACATTGAGATAATTGGTGTATTGAACCGTTGCTCATGGATTTGATCCTCCTGGAGACGACCATTCAAATTGCGGAGACCTAGTAGCTATCTGAAACCGGATGACTTCTTGTCCGATTCGTTTCGGAGTGACTTGAATAACCCAGTTGGGAGCACTACTGTGTTGGGGTAGCAGACCCATGGCAGAGGATAAATAATTTGTGAGGTGGTAGACCCAAGGTACACGACAGGAGGAGTACCTCTGTAGGCTATGAGGGGGAGCACTACAGTGTGAGGTCGCAGACCCATGGCGGGGGAGCACTACTTTGTGAGGTGGCCGACCCGCGGTACTTGATAGGAGGAGTACCTTATCAGTCTAAGGTTAGTGAGTAGCACCTCGGAGTCACGACAGGACTACTGTGCTCGACAGAGGAGGAGTTCTCCAGCAGTCGCGGTTTTGATATCATGAATAAAAATCCTAGTTTGAGCTGAGTCAATGACCTTTGTGTTGGACTCATGATTGAGATGGGTTACTTGATAACATAGGTATATGTATGGGAATATACCTATGTAATGGTTATCTGTTGATATATTTCTTTGTGGTCTGTCGTTGTTGGATTTTTTGAGACCTTGAGGGTCTCATGTTCCCTACTGAGTATCGTTAAACTCACCCATGTACGGGCTATGCACGCACCTCATTGTGTTGGATGCAGACGACGTATAGTGCAGACCGAGGCAGAGTGTATGAGGACTATATCGTACCCGGAGGTGGACACTCAATGTGACGGTACACGGATCAGACCGATAGACACGGAGTGCTGAGGAGGACATCTGAACCTACCCTTCAGGTAGGAACCCAGAGGACGATCTAGGAGCTGCTTCACCATTCAGCTGTTGTCTTTTGAGTTGTACTTTTCTTTCTATTGTAGTTGTACCTTTCTGTTGGGCTTGTATTTCCGGCCCCTCTGTACTTTTAACACACTGTTTATACTGTTATACTTTGTGTTTGCATCAGTTTGTTCTCTGGTTGTGTGTGTGTTTACTTTTTATTTAGGCAATGCCTTCCCAGTTCTAGGAAATTATGCCTTTGGTGCTAGTCGCCAGCCCCTGGCCTATGGAAGGCAGGCTTGGGGTAGTCACGATGCGGTCCCTGAGGGATGGGTCATGAAAAAATGGTATCAAAGGGATCTTCTACCGCAGAACATGGGACTCTGATATTTCATTTCTATTAAGTAACAGTGTTATGGGTACCAAGTTTGGTTTTTAGTTCAGGGAGTCCAGTTTTGGTGCGGCGGCCGATGTATCCAAACACCAGGACCCTGAATTCTGATTTCTGACTCAGTCCACGAAAAAAACTGATTGCGTGTGTGTTTTCAAATGTTTCTTTAGGTCCGAATAACTAGGTCATCTCACTAGGTTTAAATCATTTGACAATGTCGCATATTTTAAGTATGCCTCCACGCAGACAGTCAGTTGGAGTTCCGATAGTGTACACGATGATGGCCAACCGAGCGACGAGGCTTTGGTGGAGGGCCCTCATGCTATGTTGGCACCTTTGGGTTGTGTACCAGCAACACCACCACTTGTTATGCAGCAGATGACACCAGTCGTACTAGCGTATGGTGCACGCTGACAGAGCGTGTTGCACAAGTTCTAGCAGCAGAGGCCTCCGAGGTTACGAGGAGAGATAGATTCCCATGCAGTAGTGGACTGGATGGAGGTGATTTTTATATTTCTACACCTAGTATAGATACTAGTAGAGTATATGGTGATATTAGCTACCGGTGTTTCTCAATGAGTGACCATGATGTTGGTCCACATAGTGATGAGGCTTCGGTATGTGGACCGATGCCTGGGATAGTACCTTCGGGTAGTGTGCCAGCTATAACACTAATTGTTGGTCTATAGCTCCAGTAGGATGATGTGTCGGTAGCTGAGTATTAATTGAGGAATACCGATATTTCCTAGTACTTGATGGATATGATACGATCAGTGCTTTAGAGCTCGGACCTCTGAGAGAAGTGTGTTTAAGGACATCTGAGCCAACACTTTTTCCTCTATGCATTCCTACTTATGCTAGGGTCCTAGAGAGAACCTTTGTGGTTGAATGTTCTTTGGATGAACGAATACTGCTAGTGAATGTTAGCAGTTAGAAAGTAGGGAACTGATACCAGTCTAAGAGACTTGGGCATGTAAAATGTTTCAAGAAGAGGAAGTGCTAAGGATAAATGAATATGCAGAGTACCAGACGTGTAAGCTGAGCTAGGAGACAAGCATGAGGTGGTGTACTTTTCGACATGTTACAACCATCGGCCTTTGTAGTCCCCTCCAGGATTAGGGAGTAGGAGGGCAGGGGAAGAGAGTAGCTGCATGTGGTCAAGGAATGTGTGCCAAGGGCTCTAGGAATGATTAAAGGTATGGTCTGTGTCTACTACCAGCTATCGTAATAATAGACATTGATACGAATCATTCCTTCCTTCCACGAATCTTGTCCCAGACCCAGAGTTTCCGGTTAAGCCATTGAATTTCCCTCACGTATGGAGATACCTTTGGGAGGATACTCGATAATCACACTTATGCCAATCGTGTGATCTGACCCTTGAGGTGAGAATTTAGTTTGGAACCTCTTGGTGGCAGTGTCGAGGCCTTACGACGTTAGTTTGGGTATGGACCGGAAAACCACAGTTGATACACAGATTGACTGTATTGGGAAAAAAGGTTGTGGTTTACCGACAAGGTTGGGATGGGTTTTCCTTGTTCGATGAAAATTAAACCCCAGGCAGCACAGGATGGAATCATACCCCAGTGGGTGCAATCAATCACTCATGAGTCGACCAGACATATATTTTTTCCAAACTTATCCAGAGTTGCTTCACTGCTTTTACCATTGATGAAGAAGGGGAAACCCTTTGTGTGGACAGAGATATACCAGCAGAGCTTTTCAGGAGGTGAGGCAGAGGTTGACCAGTGCACCCATTTTGAGGCTATCGGAGAAGGTGCAGATCATCCAGGAGAGGATGAAGACTGCACAGAGTAGACAGAATACATATGCTTATAGGAGATAGAGACCATGGGAGTTCGAGGATGGTGATCACGTTTTCTTACGGGTCTCAACTCGATGAGGTCTATGGAGATTTTTCCAGGGCAGCAAGTTATCTTCATGATTCTTCAGACCTTACCAGGTCCTCAGCAGAGTAGGCTAGGTGGATTACCACTTGGTCCTTCCACCTCAGTTGTGTCGGGCTCACAACGTCTTCCACATATCTCAGCTCAGGAGATAAGACCACGACCCGTCCCACATCATCGACCACAGGGAGAATTTCACAAAGGTTCCAATGGAGATTGGGGATCGACAAGAGTAGGTCTTACGTGGATGGTTGATTCCTCTGGGGCGCATTCGCTTGCACCAAAGGATCCTCCAAGGAAGCACATGGGAGCAAGAGGCTCAGATGCATGCTCAGTACCCCTTTAGTTTCCCTAGTTTGTGTTGTAACTTTATGGGGACGTAAAGCCCTGAGGTGGGAGTAATTTAAAACATATAAATTTCAAGAATTTTTTTTTCATAATTTCATTGTAATTTTATGAGTCCGCAGTTTCTGACGGGACCTTATTCCAAGGCCCGGTGTGCGCGGAATAATTTCCTGAAGTTAGCTCAGGTACGTTCAGTGAACGAATGAGTGAGTTTTTCTATCTTTTGAACAGGTTCTTAGAATTTAAATCTGAGGGCACCGATGAACTCGCAACGTCGATATTCACTTAAGGGGACATTTACCACAGTTCTGTTTTATGCGGGTTCTGGGTTAATGTTTGGGGATTAGTTAAAAACTTAAATAAAATTGTTTAAAATAATTTTATTCACCATGGTGGTTAAATCCTACATAGGGAAGTTAATGGTGAGGCCCACCCCCACATAACGTCCCATGTGTGGATATTTGTATAGTGGAGCACACACGAGCCCCAACCTTTTATCTCCCTTGAAACCCCCCTTTAACTCCCTTGAATTTATTATGACAACCATTCTTTTTATTTATGTTTGTTAAACACTCCACCTTCATCCCAATTAAATTGCCAACACATTATAATTAATTAAGTGGATTATACAATTAATTAATTATAGTGTTTTATTTTTAAATCAATTGTTGTGAGAATAAAATAATAGAATGATCTATTATTTGAGGGGGGAATTGTAGTGTTGGAGAAGATTGGGGAAAGCTCTGTAGATATATATAAAGAAACTATTTTTCACTATGACGAAGAATGACTCCAATGAAGAACGACGCCTTCTTTGACAAAGAATTCCAGTTCCTCGAAGAACGGTTTTCCTTCCGATGGATCTCCGATGAACGGTGCTCAATCCAGGATCGATGGTTCATTTCGGGAGTGATGAACACGAATGATCATCAACACCTTCATCTCCTCCCTTGAGATGGTTTCAATGAACTGACGACCGCCTTGTTGCGTTATCTTCAACGAACGGTGAAGCTTGAGGTAGGGGGGTTGTTTTTTATAATTATAATTATTTTAATTATACCCTCAATGTTGGGAGATTAATTTTTGTGTGTTTATTTGAACCACTAACACGGTGGTTACGGGCTAACGAACAATTCTAGACCCACCACCAACTTGTTCTTGATGCGCGGATTGACAGGAGACAACGGAACATGGTCGTAAAGGCGATTTGAAGCCGTCGTAGTGAAGAGCGGGTCCCAGGAGAGCTATTGGCATAGAATGTGGGTAAAACGGACCAACGGAGCGCGTCTAGTGGTTTGCGGAAGGCGTGGAGGCGTGCCGCCGGACCTAACCGTTGCGGCTGAGCCGCGGCGGCGGAAGGAACCCAGAACAGCTCTGCCATTCCTGTGGAGATGCAGCGCGGCATTATGCCGCACCAGCTGGGGAGGCCGCCCCCACCCCCCACCCCCGCTCGGCTCGGCTGGACCCAGACCCGATTCGGGTCGAATCGGTTCGGGACGACCTAGGGGGTGTTGGGCAGGATCAGACAGGGCCCAGACCCCTAATTTTCGGACATTTTTCAGTTAAACACCCATAAATTCACCTGCGGACCTTAGATCGACACATCGTCAGTTGCGAAGGATTACTTGGATCGAGGTAGTCATTTCGTAATATTACACTAAAGGTTTTGGAGAATTTTTGGTATGGTCGGGTTGGTTCGAACTCGTAACCAACCGGGCCATTGGAGCGGAAACACTTATAACTTGAGGACCATACGTCTGATTGATGTTCCATCAACTACGTTGGATTTCTTTTGATGATATGCTTCTTTTGTCACAGTCCACTCAAGGTTTGGATGCAGTTGGAGTATGGATGGGTTGGATTGTACCCGAAATCCAACCAGTCCCCTTGAACCGAAAAACAAATAACTCTCAGACCGGACGTCTGTTTGATGAACCGTCAGCGGTGTTGTTAATCTCATTGAGAAAAGGCTCTTTTGAGTATACCCCATGGGAGTTTGAGGTATAGTTGAGTTACGGTTAGGTTAGTTCGTACACGAAACCAACCGGGCCCCCTGGACTAAAAGGCTAATAACTCACAGACAGGGCGTCCTATTGACGCACCGTCTTTTGCATTGAGACCGCTATGATGAGGCGGTCCTTTGTGATATTTCTTCCTGGGTCTTTGAGATACTTGGATTATCAACTAGTAGCTCATGGAGAAGATCCTCTCGGAGATGAGCATTCAGAGTGCGGAAACCTAGTAGCTATGTGAAACCTGATGACTGCTTGTCCGATTCATTTCGGAGTGACTTGAATAGCCTAGTGGGGAGCACTACTGTGTTGGGGTGGCAGAACCATGGCGGAGGAGCACTACTTTGTGAGGTGGCAGACCCACGGTACTCGACAGGAGGAGTACTTCTGTAGGCTATGAGGTAAATCACTACTGTGTGATGTGGAAGACCCATGGCGGGGGTGCACTACTTTGTGAGGTGGATGGCCCACGGTACTCAACCGGAGGAGTACCTCATCAGTCTAAGGTTAGTGAGTAGCACCTCAGAGTCATGACAGGACTACTCTGCTCAACAGAGGAGGAGTTCTCCAGTAGCTTTGGATTGAATATCAAGAATAAAAATCCTGGTTTGAGCTGTGTCAATAACCTTTTTGTTTTCCTCATGATTGAGATGAGTTACTTGATAACTTAGGTATATGCATGGGCATATACCAAAGTAAAGGTTATCTTTTGAGATATTTATTTGGGGTTTATCATTGTTGGATTTTGTGAGACCATGAGGGTCTCAGGGTCCCTACTGAGTATCGTCATACCCACCCCTACACAGGCTATGCCCGCACCTCATTGTGTTGGATGCAGACGACAGACAGCGCTGACCGAGGTAGTGTGTACGAGGACTGGACGGTACCCAAAGGTGGAAACTCGGTGTGCTGGCACATAGATCGGACCGATAGACATGGAGTACTGAGGAGTACATCTATACCTACCCTTCATATAGGAACCCGGAGGATGATCCAGGAGCTGCTTCACCATTCAGTTGTTGTCTTTTTAGCTGTACTTTTCTGTCAGTTGTAACTGTACCTTTCTGTTGGGCTTGTATTTCTGGCCCCTTTGTACTTTGAGCACAATTGTTATACTGTTATACTTTGTGTTTGCTTCCTCTTGTTCTGTAGTTGTGAGTGTTTGTTTATTTTTTGTTAAGGAAATTCCTTCCCATTTCTAGGGAATTACACCTTTGGTGCTAATCGCCAGCCCCTTGCCTATGGAAGGTGGGATTGGGGTTGCCACGATGCGGGCCCTGGGGGATGGGTCGTGACAGGTAATGTAATGTGTCACTTAATCCATCAATACGTTTTAAGGGTTACCAATCATCCCCTAAAAGTAGGATTATCATAAATAAAAAAAATAACTAAGGCCTTTTGGCTTCTCAGATGTTGATAAGATATAAAAGTATGCCCATTTAAATGAAAAAATTCATGATTTTTTTTTGAAAAAATGTACTTTTCTAAATGGCCGTTTAGTCGATCATTGATCATATATTATAAAATAATTTTTTACCACTATTATAAAATTTATTTGAATGATAAAGAAAAATTTTTACATCTATATTTTAAAAAACAAATCTTTCTGTAAATATTTTAGGATTTACAAAAAATATTCACTTTTTCAGAATAGTTAACAATACTGAATATAAATTGGATATTGTCATTTATTTTAAATTATTTATAAATTTTAGTTAGATTATAAATTTTTTTTAACTGAAATTAATTAAATTATATATACATTATCCCACTTTAGGTAATTTGAATCATTTTCATATTAAGTTTTTATATAAAAATTGTAAATATTTGAACATTTTCTCTTTGAAGACCCACTTTATCGACATGTTAGTGAGATAAATTTTAAATTTAATTAATCCAGTTCAATTAAATTAATTTGGTAAATTAGATTCCATATTTTTTATAGGAATAATTTATATTTCCTAAGATTGTAATATTAATTTTTTAAAATAATATATAGTAACAATAGAGAAAACATATTTACCACTGTTATGGTAAAAACTGATTTACATGGGTTAAAACAAAATTCATGGTTTTAAATGACCTAAAAATATTCCTAAAATAATTTTATGGATATATTGTGGCACAATAATGTCTTATTATAGGTAAAATATTATTTTAGAAACCGTTTTCTTTAGAAAAACTTTAGTAAATCATTTTATTTTTAAAAAATTACATGTGTGCCACTCAACTCACATATAAAAGGGAACCCACTCTCCTTCCTTCATCACACTATAAAAACCATTTGGATCAAAAAATGATTATCCAATAACGTACCATATCTCATATAATCTTTCACTAATACTTATTTTCTTCCCAAATCCATCCTATAAATCATTTTGGCACAAACCTAGTATGGTTACCCATAGAAGAGATAATGTTATTCAACAAGTATTTTTATTTTATTTATTCATTCACTCTCTTCAATTATTATTAATCCACCATGATATAACAATATCTGTAAATTATATGTATTTATATTTTTATATGTTATGTTCATGACCAATATACATCCACACTTCTATCAAATGGTTTATGAAATCATAATTCACTTGTACAATAAACCACCAACTTAGGAATCGATGTCATTGGTTTTTCCATTACCTTAAATCATGGATGGGTATGATGATAGATATAAAGATTATATATGTTATTTATAAAATAATTATACCTTTTTATTAATCATTTTATAGATATCCTTTTTTTAAAATTTTATTCCAATGGAGATACGATAACATCACTTGTGTGTATGATCGACTATCGCCTTACAAATTGGTGTGATTATTCTTTCACTATCACTTAACTTGGAAGGAAAAAATGATAAAGTAAAATAATATAAGATATATAAGAGAAATAATTATGAAATTAATGTAATATTAATCATTTGAAAAATAAAACACATCAATTTATTTTTTACCATTTCTCTCAATGAAAGATAATATTGTCATTTGTGTGGGTGTGGACCACCACCTTCACGAAGAGATGTCAATCAATTTTTATCCCCAAACCACATAAATGACATATACAAGTATATTTAAAATATTATTATTATAAATATGATATAATGATCATTATTTATTGATAAAATATTACTTAACTTCTTTCCATAATGATAATTGAAAATGGAATAGTTAGTTGTGAAAACATATGACCACTCATCGCTATAATGGTATTAAAGTATATTATTAATTAAATTAAGTATTGTTTGTTTTTAAAATATTAATTTATTTATAAATATGATAATTATTTATTTATTATTATAATGAGTTTGATTTAATAACGAACCCTTTTACCATAGTCAACTTCTTGAATGTCATTTTTGACAAATTACTATATATCCTTGAAACATCGAACAAAAACATAATTGTTTGTGTAATGATATATATAATTGTACTAAGATAAATTAATGAAAAATAAAAAATAAAAAAAATATTCATATTCTAAATAATTAAAATGAGTTTACTATTCATGAATTTATATAATGTACATAATGGTCAGACTCAAGTTAATGGTTTCTCATCCCACTTTGATTTCGGTGATACAAATTCCATATTCACAACTTATATCTTTTGTGTGGTTTTTATACTCGAATGTTTGAATTTTATATCATGAATTAATTTAACATCAAGTTACTTATAGTGTCATTTAAAACTATTTATTTCATTGGATTTATAATTAAAAAATTACCATAGTTGTAAGGGTTTATTTCATAACCTCGTCATTATTTAGGGTTCTGTTTTCTTAACTATCCCTTGAGGAATTATCTGATATTTATATATTATAATAAATATATTTTATTATAATATTATTATTAATGATGATTATTATGTAATGGTACCATTTTTTTACACATTGAAAATTAAAATTGTTTAGAATGTGTTTTTGAGAAAACCCAATATTATTTCCTCTTTAGTCAAAAATAATTTTTCTTACAAACCCAGATTTTATGAAAAAAATTTACAATAATGTTTTATCATTATAAAAATAAGTTAATAATAAGATATAAACCCATTTTTAACATATAATTTTTTTAATGGAATATTATTTTCATTTTTTGAACGACGTTCTTTTCTATCATTTTTTATTTTGAAAAAAGAATATTCTTTTTAACAAATAAAAAATATATGGAATTTTTCAACATCTTGAATATAATTGCAATAAAGAATACATTTCATCTAAAAAATTCATTTTAAAATAAAATTCCATTACTAATATTGTATAAACTCATTTTTTTTAAATGTTATTTTCAAGGAAACATACATTGATAATACTTTTTGAATTTTCTACTTTTAAAATTGGGTAATTTTTAATAAATGGTTATTTTCCTCCAGAAATGTTACAAGTGATCTTCAAAAATTATTCCCCATTTAATAATACGTTATGTGATTTCACTAACTCTTTAATAAGGATATACTAAAATGATACCATCCTTATTATTTATCTTGATGGTTTGTGATCTGTTTGACTTGGGATGTACAATGATGATGTCGGTTATTTAGAAACTCATGTTTTATTATTACATATATTTATTATGGGAAGAAATTAAATTTAATATTCTAGTTTAATTTCTAATTTTTATGTGTATTCTATTTAACAAACATTCATATGACGAATTCATTAGACTTAGTTATGGGCATGATAGGTTTTAGGCCCTCGATGCATCGTAGGTCAAATGAGACAACATAGATTGTGTTTTGAATGAGGCCTTACAAATTTATATAGATGTATTGTCACAAGGCCTCAATGGTATTAGATGACATGGACCACTGGCTTGAAGATATAATTTCCATGTTCAGTATTATGCATATCATAATTATGAATTCAGTAATTGATATCCCATGTGAATATTAAATTATTTTGAATATAAATAGTAAGGTAGGGAAGATCATGTAATTATTTATATAAAATTATTTAATAATCATTTATTCCCACCATATTATGATCATGTTATTGATTAAATATCATGAAATTTAGTTATTTAACTGGACATATTTATTTTTCCTTATTTATTCATATCTTTCACTATACGCATAACCTCATTGAGCATCTGATCACACTAATTTATTATTTTTTATTTTCCCATGGATACCAAAAATGTTTTTTGATTGATATGTAGGTATATATTAATGGGAATAATTTAATTCTCACATAAAATATTTCATGTATTTTTTGTTTTCAACTATAATTATAATTTCAAGTATCTATCTAGTTTACCAAAATTAATAAAAAATTCATACAGACATAATTCAATTGTATTTATATTACATGAATGTAATAAATCAGACATTTTATCTAGGATACTAGTTTTAGGGTACTATAATTCACCCCATCGTATCAATTTCCACCCCCAAAAGTGAAATTGAATAAAATATACTATTGAAAAAAAGTGGCCACAACTCCCTCATCATTAATTCTCATTACCTTGCCCAGTGAGAATATGTTGAATTTTTCTAAATCATCCAGTTCAATAGAATAAACCCCCCCCCCAATAAAATATTTTATTAGGAATCATGTATATTAAATTTTTAATCAAACATTGATAATTCCTTTTCCAACTCAAGAACCTATTTTATTGGAATTTTGGAAGGGTTTGAATCACTATTTTTTTATCATATGGAAAGTAAGAATTAAGAATTTAATTTAACTAAGATGGTATTGCTAAATTATATTCCATCTTCAAAATCAGATCAATGACCTCAAAAAGTCCCACACAACTTGTAACTAACATTCCATACATTTCTAGCTGCTATTTTCTAAGGAAGGCGTCACTTTCAAGAAAACACATTCACAATCCATGAACTCTAAGGTTAGTTCCAATTATCCCTATAGTATTTATTATATCTTTATGCAATAAAAATACATCTAGAAATTATTTGTATATTTATATATATGTTTTCCAAATGATGTTCATCCTAATCATGAATTTATAACGTATCTTCAGCCAACCAAAGGGTGATGTTCCTGACCAACCCTATAAGTCATCCATTGGGGAAATTTTATTACTTGATTGGTGGATAATAATTTATATGAAATCAAAAAAAATCCAAAATATATTTCCCAATACCTATTAATGTATAAGAGGTAAAGAAATAGTATATCCTTTAGAATCTTAATAGTTTGTTCCATCTGTCCATCCATCCGGGGATGGTGTGTTGTGATTGGCCTAACATGAAATCCCAATACATTCACATAAATAATAAGGAAGTAAAAGTAGATTCTTTTTTATATATTGGATGATTAAACATTTTGAAACATTAAAACATATTTAACATAAATATTTCACAACCTATCAACTCGGATATTTTCTTTTATTGGAAAGAAGTGGTCCAACTTGTTGAGTTGGTCGATCATCACACATTTATTATTCCTCCTTTGGGGAGTCTAGTGATGTCCAAATATAAAATACCAAGATACATAATCCCAATGAATTTTTATCATAGAGAAAATGTTAATAAACCCATTAGTACATTATTATTCAGCCTTACTTCATTGGAAGGTATAACAATGATAGAAAAATATGATTATATGTCATCTCATGCCCGCCCTCCAAAAAAAATGGTTCACATAATATTACATCTTTATAATTCATTAATAAATATCCCAATAATGAAAATTATGTTCCCCCATCATTATCTATATCATTTTTAATATAACTGAACACTAATTAATGAAATAAATAATGGATTTCTAGGAGAGTGACGACTCATAGATGGTCTCCGAATGATATAAAGGATCCATGATACTCAATAATTAAATATAATTTTTTTCTCTAAAAAAAATAACTAAAGCATATATGGTTTCAGATTAATTTTTACCCAAAAGATTATAACTTTATACACCACTTCATCCATATGAAATCTATCAGATAGACTCATGATATTTTACTCGTCCTTGGATTTTATAATAGTCTGAAAGGGAAAATAAATTGTAAAAAAATATGGTTTAAATTTTCCAAATATTAGGGTGTCAGAATTAAAAAATCAAATGAACAAAGGTACGTAATATATTTCCTCTATATAAGATTCAATTATGTCTATCATGTGAGCCAATTAAGACTCTTATTATCAAATTAAACATAGATAATTTCACCAAAAATTGGTGTAACCAACACATGAGTACATTCCCACCTGATTTATGTTCTAAATCATGATTTGGGTAATAATTCTCCTACCATAAAATCTTACAAGAACCATACCCCAACATTTGTTCTCCCTATATATGAACACAACCCAAACCTACACTATAAGTAATATAATAGACCTGATAGCCTTGAACTATCTATGAATAAATTAAGATTCATTTTGACATTAGTTGATGTTATAACTCAATAAAATAAGTCGAACACTTAATCTCCAACATTAAATTTACCCATTTTTTGGTTTGAGTAGTCAATAATGATGAAATATTAGATAAATTTATCATGAACCTATTATTATATCCATATAAACCAAATAAATTCTAAATATCAAATAAATTTCATGGGACATCCCCTAACATGATAGATCTCACCTTCTTAGGGTCAACAAATCATCCTCATTCACAGAAAACATATTCCACAAAAAAATAAATTGATTCTAAAATAAAATGTTCATAACTAAAAATAAACATACTGTTCATTGAGGATTCCAAATATCACCTTATATAGAAAATCACACTACCCACTAGTTCTCATGTAGAAAATAATATGGTCCAGAAACAGCAAAATGAAGGAATTGTGGTTTTTTATTGAATATATATATCATTTGATCCCCAAAAAATATATAATATTTATTTTGGAAAAAGGAACCACATGTTATTCAAAATGGTCATAACATCTTCTAAATGTTTTCTTATAGATGTCAAAATCAATAACTCTAAAATAGTATTTCCTCAATTGATGGAATATTTTTGAAAATCGTGCTTACCATTATACTAGTTAAAAAATTGATATAGGTAAAAGGGAAATTATTTGTGTCATCACCTGATTAATATTCTGATAATCAACACATAAATGAATCATTCTATTATCCTTTATGGTGGAATATACTAGTATTTCCAAATGTGAACGTCAAGGGATGAAATAACCCTTGGAAGTCAAGTCATATAATATTATATTACAATCATTTAAATCTATAAATTCCATTAAACAACAATGAAAATATATAGGTTATATTTTTGCACCAAATCTATCTAAAAATCCACCTCTTTCTCCCAAGGGAGACATGAGACATCATTGAGAAAAATTTCAAGATATTCCAACACCATTGTGGAAAGTTAAAAACATGAAGCTTTTACTTAAATTTATATAAAAAAAAATATGATATCCATTTTCTGATATATAAAATGAATGTCCTTATTAACTACACTATTAATCATATTACCCTTGAAACACAAGTGAACTCCCATTAAGGGAAGTAATAGTAAATAAGGATTGAAAAAAATAGATCTCAGAATTACTGTAAAATAATAAGTGCACCCAAATGATAATATCCACTAGGTAAATATATTTAACCCTAATATTACATACTATCTCTAAATTAGATATAGGGAAGGTCTAATAAGTGAATATGAATCTAGATTCCTTCCACATTTTATGATGGGTTTCTAGTTCTGTTACAAAAGGAAATATCATCATTGGGAGGTTCATGTAATTCATCAAATATGAATATATAAAAGTGATAGAGGCACATATATTAAAAAAAATTATCTCTAGATGAATTAATGATAACAATACATGTCACAGTTTCTAATCATGCATCCACTTCCACCACAGATTTATCTACTACGTAAAACATCCTTAACTAAAAAGTAACTAGTTTCCCACTAAATGTATATGGATGATATATCAATTATAAAGAGTAAGTAGGATTCACTATAGACCATATAGATAATTAAAAAATCATTTTTCTATATTGAGTATATTATTTATGAGAAAATTTTAAAAATGGCCTAAAATTGAATGAGAAATGTGGTTTTTAGAGGTGTCTTGATGTTTCATTTCAAAATCAATGAATTTCCATATTAATACAATGTAATAGTTACACAAATAGTTGTAAAATACGTGGTATGCTACTATTGTTGGGAACCACTATCACTCCCATTATGAAAATTGATGTAATTCCTCTTCATTTCTTAATAGATTCTATGGCTAAAATTGGTCTTTTGAGACGAACTAGGGAGAGTAATCATTTCTAACTTGTTAATATATACAATTAGTTATATATACATCATCTCAATATAGGATGAAATCAGTATCATAAAAAACTTTTAACAGATTTCAAGTCATATTCTCATCAGATACAGCTGATCCATCAATTATTCATTTGATACAACCCTTGTTAAGATGAATGGTTGTTTCACAAATTTGTTTGAATACACTGTCAACGTATGATTAGATTACTAAAGGTTGAGGAACTTTGTGAACATTTCCTATATAATCCAATAAAGGGAAAACTATTGAATGAAAATTTCGTTCAGTAAATTATACTATAATCCATTATGTTGTTATTTTTAAATTACTATATCCCACAGTCCATATTAATGACCTTAATGTTTGAAAATAGATCACATTAACATAACTGAGTTCATGGTTTCTAAGAAATAAATATAATTTTTGTATTTTCTAAAAAGTTATGAGTTTAATAATGTATATTTTTTCCTTGAAATTAAGGTGGATTTTTTTGGTAATCTCCAGGTATTGATATCTTCTTCCTCCAAATTTTAGCTCAACTTCTCTAGCTGGAAATGGAACGGGGTTAGCACAACAATCCTTGTAACATACCTCACACACTATAGTCTGAACATGATTTTGATTGGATACATGATTTTCCCATTGAAAATTATCTATGATACCCTATTTTACATTCACAACACATCTTCATAGAGAAATGATATATCAAAACATAAATGTAGATAAAATAAATTGATAAATTGTAATCTGCAATGAATTAAAATACACAATTAAATAGGTAATTTTAAAATATTGAAACTATCATCCATTAAATACTATACAAAATGTACCCTAATTTTGATTCCTTATGATAACTTAAAGATATTTATGATATGTGGTTTCCAATAACTCACTCATAACATTCCCCTTTTCACCCCATAAGCCTATCTCTAGTCTACTCAAACCAAATACCCAAAAATTATTTAACTTCATTTGATGGAAATATTTCATGAAAAATCGCAAATATCACATTAAAAATATTTCAAATAGTACTAAAAGGAATCCTAGAACTCAAAATGCTAAAAACTTGTGTTTGGTAGTCAATGAACACCGTGGGGAATGAATTTACCCACGTATGAAATTGACATCGAACATCAATGTATTGAATAAAATAATTAATAATAACCAAAATAGATGTAGGAGACAAAAACATGTCTTGACATTAAATATATAGTAGAGAATTTTATCCTATAAAAACCTAACTATAGAAAATAGAATATCATATACCTGTGACTACTAGTACTGCATCCTACCTAGACACTGCTAACATACCACACCCACTAGTCCAGATACCCACCAACCCCGTGTAGAAACTTCTCTTTACCTATACATCAAAAATATATCCCTTCAAATACCCAATTGTATATATAGGGTTTTATCAACAAAATAACTTAATATTCACAATAATTTCTCTGTGTACAGGTATTATAAAATACTCAAATTTCTCAAAATTTTGAAGAGATTAATAAATATAAAATATAATTCCAATAGTTTTATATAAATCATAGAAAAATAAAAAAAATTAAATCATTTAGAGAGACATGTATCAAAAAATAATTCATAAATCCATGAATTAATAAATATATTGACAATGATAAGTGGATTCCACATTTAAATGTGAAACTGCATAATTAGTTTTGAGAGGAATACAAATTTAATCATTTTATTAGGCTAGAACTACAAGGTATAAACACATAAGTAACTTAGATGTTGTTAAAATAGGACACTATAACATTAGTGGTCGGTGAAAGTTCAAATAATCCTGAAAAACCTCTAAGTTAAGAAAACTCAAGAGCTTGGTATGGATACCACATGGGCTAGGTGCTCCCCACCATATCTAAAAAATATTTAGTTAATATGTTATAGCAAAAATAAATCTCTAATAGCCATAAACTATATTGGTATGATTTTATTATCCTTATAACCTAAAATAATAGGATCCCATGTGCTATCACAATCACATATTCCAAAATATCATTACGTGCATGTCAGAAAACATAATAAGTTCATCAGTCACAAAACAATAGCCACAAACCCATTTTGGCTTGCTCTTTTATTTAAATTTAAGACTTATATCTAGTAAATATTATTTTAATTCTTCTATCATTCTAAAAAAACACGAATTCATTTCATTTTGAAAATATTGTATATGAAAACCCACTAAATCATGAAAAATCATCACATGTTTTTAGGACAAATCTAACTTCTCAAACCCGAAACACAAATGTTCATGTTCCCAAAGAAAACAAGCTTGATCTTAAAAAATACAAATCATATCTCCCTGACCTTTTTTCATTCTAAAAATAATTTAAATTAAATTATAAAAAAATATATAGATGTATCAATAAAATTATAAAACTATCATTCTAATCAAGGATATAATATATGATCTAAAAGTGTGATGAAGATCTGGTGGTAAATTAATATATACTTTTAATTTTATTGTTCCACCACCCTCATAATCAATGAAATTATTCTCTAGAGAGGAATAAATCACAAACATTTTCAAGTTAGAGCCTTAGTATAGAGATCATATGAATCTATTTCATGAATTAGGGTTTTATGTTGTATTTTAGATCAATAGTCAAATTATAAAATTGTTAAAACAAATTAGCATGGTTTTTTCCTCCTAGCTAGACAAACATTGTGCCACCCAATTGAAAATAAATCTATAATATGTCACCCTATTCGTTTAATAACATAGTTAGCTTAGTTGTGTGATAAATATGAAATATTTATACAATATTGAGGAACATTTTTTCATAGAGAATGCCACCCTAGTCTCCAAAACCCTGAACTACCTGTACACCGCATCAAGGAAAACTGAACTAGACACCAAATTTTTGGTTGGATCTATATAGTTTACACTAATCCTATGTAAATCAAGAGACTACAGAAACACTACCGAAATTATCCAAAAATACCCCAAATGATTTGAGAAAATTGAGAAATAGTTACTAGTCAAAAGGAAAGCTCATAAGTAACTAAAACTTAAATCAGGATGTGCCATTGTAGGCTTTACAAATCCCACCCAATTTAATTTGGGTGATTTATTGATTCCTATGGATACACATAATGGTTAATAACCTTTTGGTTATGAATTAGTGATCCCCAACAAATAAAAAATTAATATATATGATCTTATGAAAAAAAGATGTATACATATTCCCCATTTATATTTATCTTGATTTCCATTTCAATTGTATAGAGACGATGTTTTATTTATTCATAAATGAATATTTTTGTGTTTTTAGATTTTACTATATTCTACAAGTTCTTTTAGTTGTATCACAATATTTCCATGAAGATAAAATCATGAAATGATTTGAAAAATTAAGGTTTTATTTTACTTAAATCATGTCATAATCTTCATCATAAATTATTACATGGTTGAAGTTATTACATGTTGAAAAAAATATAATACGATATTTGATAACATTATATGTTATTTTAAAAAAATTAATTTATTTTTTATAGAACATTGAATACCATATTGATATATTGTATATAATAATTGGACCTATATAGATTATAAAAATCATTGTTTCATAGTTCTTTAATGACATCTATGGATATAGAAAAAATATAATGAAATAATAATTTCGATGGTTGTATTATCAATCAAAAAATAAAATATATTTTATGCCAAAGGTTTCTTTGCTTTATGTATAAATATTATTCTACAATTAATCATTAATTGTAAAATAAGATGAATTAAATGTAATTTTTTTCTCTATATTTTCAATTTGTTTTTATTTTTTTTATTAATTAATTCTCTATAAATAGTATAAAAATGAATTTAGGTATAGTGATTCATAAATAAATTTTCTCATAAATTAATTAATTATTAAATTTTTATAATTATTTAATTAAATATTTACAAACATTAATCAACAAAAATTATATACATATTAAGTGTTAAAATTAAAAATACATTTTCTATTTTTAAATCAATAAATATATTTTTTATAAAAATTTTATTTATAGGAATTAAAACTATAATTTATAATGTATTTATAAAATACAAGTAATTAAAATATAGAGTCATTAAATTTATATTTTTTTATATATACATAATATATAATTATAAATGTTTATATTTAAAGTGTCTAATTTCAAAATTATTTTAAAATTATAGAAAATATTTTTGGTAATTGAAGTAATTAATTTTTAAAATATTGCTACTATCTAATATTTATAATTTGTAAAAAAAATTAAATAATTGAAATTAAAATATGAAAGGATTTTCATGAAATATCTTATATTATAATAAATTCAAGTATAATGAGTAATATGACAGAGTTCATATTATAAAATGAATATAAAATATTTATATTAAATTAAATAATATTTCTATATATAATTAAGAAAATTTTAAAAATTTTGATTAATGGATTGTTCATAATAAAATATATAATGTTTGGGAATGAAAATAGTTTTTATTTATTTAACTCCTTTTCTATACTCGTTTCCATTGATTTTTTATGAAATATATAGAATGTGTATACCCCTATTTATTTTTTATATTGATTCATGATTATTTTTAACTAATGAATGTCATGATTGGTATAATTATATATGATTTAGCTTTCAAATACCTTTTCCTCAATTTATAATTGAAATTATTGGAATTAATTTATTTGTTTAAAATTTTCTATATAATTGTTTTTTAAATTTTCTTAATAATTTAATGATCACTTGTGTAAAATATCCTTGGGAAGAGGTAATTTTTTTCAGACATCCCATTTGATTTAAGTCTAACGAATTATTATATAAAGGTGGTGGTTACCTATTGGTGTCACCATGATTAGTCATTTAAATATACTCAATCACATATAATTTTAATATTCAATATGAAGTGTTTAGATACATTATCCATAGGACATATTTAAGTATATAATAATATTACTTTCCTATATTTGTATGTGAATAACCCAAATTATGGGTTTTGGAAAGAGTTAAAAATTAGTATGGTGTTATAACATAATTTTGGAGGATAGAATAATGATAGAAAAACAAAATCATTTGAAGAATCCATACATGAAGAAACAAAATGAGATAATAAGGAATGTGTATGATGAAATGATTAACAATTTAATATAAATATAATTCATATCATATAATTTAGACTTTAAATGAAATATTATCATATATTAAGTGACTTATTCCATACAAATAAATTACATGTGGAAACCTAGATCATCCAACCAAGTACTTTCATCCAGAATTAGCGTGAGTCTATAATATATTATTTATGTCATTATTGGTGTTTCTAATAATAATGGTTAATTAACCACATTACATTATAATCTTTAGGTTATAATAATCTAAGAAACCATAAGGGTTTAGATACTTGAGGAATAGAGTTGGGTATATCCTGATAATGGATTGGATGATGTGTGGTCTTATCAACTATCCAGGACACATATATGAAATTATAAGGATGATATCATAACTAAATTAGAATTTGGATACTTTCAAAACAATTATAGGTCATTTACATAGTTAAATAATGATATTGAATCACTAAATTAATATAATGTAAGGGGTCACCATTTTAGGTTTTGTAATTTTGATAAAGGTTATTATTAAATGAATATTAAACATTCAACACATTTTATAAAATATTTCTTTTTAGATAATGGGATCATCACTGCTATCATGGATGGACATGAAATGAATATTGGATAAATACACTATAATTATTAATATCATCCTCAACTAATATCGGAATATTATAATATTATTTAAGAAAGTTGGAAAAATTTATGTTGGAAATACCCCTATATAAAGAAACTGCTAGATAAGTTTTTCAATAAATGATTATAGATTCACTAGATAATATTCTATAAGATTTACTAGAATTATATAATCTCATGATTGTTACGATGGATTAAATGCTGTAAAATATTTATATACGAATGATTCTTATCAAAAAATATAAAAAATAAAAATTCCCTAGTACGATAAATCAAAGTATGAAAGATATAAGGTGATAAAGGTTAGATCCAAGTGAAATTTAGAGGAATGAATATCATTCTTAACATATGTATTCAATATTATTTTGTACACCAAATATTTATAGTGAAGAAGAACACCTCTAAACTGTGAATTAACCTCAAACATTTTTTTCAATCACTTTTTAATGGTTTCAATAATTGTAATAAATTATCAAATGAATAAATTTAACAATCCATTACCTGATCTCCTAAAAATATTGTGGATATCTAATCTAGACATGGTTTTTTTTGAGATCGAGTTCTATGATGATAACAACAATTAAGAAATGTAAATGATTTTGGTCGAATGAAAATAATAGAGGTTGTAGAGAGTCCATAGTTATATAAATTCCTAAGAATGTCAAGGATTCTTATATTATTATAGAATAATTTACCATTATAGACAGAACCTTTTTTATTAAAAAAAGGGTTGTAAGAATTAAATCATATAGTTCACTTCATGTATTGTTGTTATAGAATTCATAAAATTTATATTAAAGTTTCTATGAAACCATATGCATGTTTTAAAGTGTTATTAATATATAATTAGTTAGAAGTAAACAAATAATTGAATATGGGTTCTCAATATTTTAATTAAATAAATGTAGAAAAGGATTTTAAACATTGAGATATTGGATACATGAATTAGTTTGCGATAAGAAAAATTATTTAGAATACATTTTTTGTTTATATTATTTTTCTCTTAGGTATATATTGTAAATAATAACTTTTATAGATAAATTGGACTGTTATTTTATGATAGATATGATCTATTATTTTTCCATTTAAACAAAATTAATAATAATATTTCAAGGAAAACCCTAGAAAGATTATTATTCTAAAATATTAAGGAATATGATTTCACAAAAAATAATGGAATATTTGTTAATACCCTCTTCTAAGAAAACATTTATAAACAAAAGATATACCATATATGATATGGATGTAGTATTTTATCAATTACATATTCTTAACGAAAATAAATTATTTTTATTTTTAATACAAAAAGTAGTTACAATATCTAATAATTATATACATAAAATGATATTTCTTTTATGAGGCTATTGGGAGTATAATTAGACTATATAAGTTCAATGTTGACAAATAAAATATTTTTCTAGTCAATGATCATTGTAATTTTTAGTTAATATCCTAAATTTTTAGAATTTTATTGTAAGTAAATAATTTGAAATTTAAATTATTTTTGACAATGAAGTATGTTTTTTATACTAAAATTTTTATGGAATTTTGTAAATGATAAAATGTCATAATTACATTAGTTACAATATGATATCAAGGAATAAGTGCATTAAAATAGATTTCCAAGAAAATTGTGATGTATTTTTAAATTTTATAAGTAATAAAAAGTATTTTTTATCATCATAAAATTGCCTGTTTCGGATTTAAAAAGATTTAAAATTTTCTAGGTGTTGGAAATTATTAATAAGACTTATAAGTCTCTCCATTATTGAAAATTTCATAATTCATAATGGTATAGAATAAACTTTTTATTGGTAGTATTTTATAGTATGGTTGTGAATGGATATGATGAAAATTACACGTTGACTTAATGTGTTATCAAAACAATAAAATGGGAAAAAACCTACGGATTCCCCAATAATTTATCATATGTGATAAGATATATGAGAGATTATGCTGAGTTTTTAAAAATTATATTATCACATTTATTGAATATAATGTGAATAAAACAAAAATAAATCTATAGTTTATCATTCCATTATATTGGTTTCATATAGTTTCATATAATTATACATTTTTTAATTATAATTATAGTCTTCCTCTAAAATTATAGCTTTGTATTTTCTCTAGTCAATGTGTATCATTCAATATATTATGATATGATGATTATATTACATAAAAATGTGTATTATTCTTTTATTAATATATAAATTATTATCATTTGGGAAAAATTTATTTTTCAACAAGTTTAATCATTTATTGTACCACAGAGAGTGTCAAATACTATGTATTTTGTAAACTAGTGATATATTTTATTATATTTGGAGTCTCCAATACCTGAGTTCTAGGAGAAACCAATAATTATAACCATTACATTTTGAATCCTTTATCATGATGGCCTTGAGTATTAGAAAAGTAGAGGGTATTAAACTATGTTGTCAATTATGATATTCGTTAAAGAAAAACCATGATGTGATTTCTTCCACTCATATGAAAAAAATGATATCTGGTCCATCATTTGAGAAATGCCTAAGAAATATATTGATGTTCTTAAAAATGAATATATGATTTATTTTAATACTTGAATTAGGGGCATGTGATGAAATCATATTTTAAATAAATTACATGGGACATATTAATCACACTAGTCATTTTATACTTAGAATAGACATAAAGTGTGAAGAGGTTTTATGGGATTGACAAATACCATGTCCCATATCCTATTTATATCGTTGAAAATGAGAAATTGAAAATTCATCCTTTTATGTGATTCATTTGGGGGAAATGTGTATACATATACTTGATTTTGAGGGAGATCATACCAGAACACAATATAGTTGAGCATCATTGTTTCTACCCCTGATTCCAATCTTTATATATGTATATATATTCAATTATACATATTTTTTTAACACAATAATGGAATTTTGTGTCCTGTTTTTTTAATATGTGAATGTGAATAGTTTTTTACATTAACATATTCTCTAAAAAGGGTTTTAGTTTTTTTATCTAAATTAGTTTTGGATGAGGCTTGTAGAGGTATTTTGTAGGATATAATACATATTGAATTTAATTATATATTAATAAAAGTGTTTTAAATGATATCTAAAATATTTTTTTAGATATAATTTCCAATGTTATTTTATATGATATATAATAACTTGAAATGAAAAGAATTATTTAAAATTTAGAGAAAGCAAGAGAATAAAACAAATTTTCCCTAAACCCATGTCTATTATATAATTCAAAAAATCATTCTTTAGGGTATTACTAGTAGAAAATAAAATTATTATTATTTATTAATTGATTATTATATCCTAGGATATATAAATATCATTGGATCTACCGTTGAAATTTTTATAATGGGATATAATTATATTACATTTTAATTGTTGGAATAATTTGTAATATAATATTGTATTAAACATCAATTCCTTGAATTGAATGCATCAATTCATTTTTTATAGACATGACAAGTTTGGCCACCAAAATATTATGTCATTAATTTCATCCCAACAATTAAGATAAAATACCTTGGATTACAGATGATTGTATGTTACATTGGATGTAAAAGATGTTTTTACTCATACATACCCTTAAAATACACTGCTGGTAATTAAATAAATAATAAATATTTATAAATGTGGGGCTAAATCAATTTTACATTAAACTAAAATTTCCCTCCCATTGGAAAACAACCTCTTCACAAGTTAAGATCAAGATCCACACAATCCAACTCTTCATTACCAGTATTTAGTAAGTAAATAATTATTAATAGAGAACAAGTTATTTATACATGGTTTGCTTGCTAAGGTGGTTGAAATAATATATTCTATGTTTAGGTTTGGTATGATATATAGATTTTTTTCACTACTTTCAATGTTAATTATAATAGATTTATTTTAACATCGTTGTCTTCTAAGTATTAGTTATAATTGGTCCCATTACTAAAAAATATGAATATAAACCATAAAAAAATAAACATCAAGCACAAAGATACTAACACATTAACAAAATATCTCTCCCAAACCTTCATAATATTCAACAACAAGATATATTCCTTTTCATAAGAATCCTTAAAACTAGAATATTCATTTGGACTCAAAAAATAAATAATATTTTACTCCATATTAATGTCTTCATCCTTTAATAATTTAGATTCAAATTTTTTTATATTTTCTACTCGTAAAATAATTTCATATATTCTCTTTTAATACATTAATCATTCATTATGAATTACTCAATTATTTAGAAATATGGACATTCATGAAAAGATGGGGCTCTAATAATTACCGTATATTCCATTAAAATAATTTTTTCAAGGTTATTCTCTTGACATTCTCTCACAAGCTAATCACATGGATTATTTTTTTTATCCTAAATAGATTTTAGTTCTAAAAAAATATGTTTATTACACACATAAAATCTTCAACAAAATTTCCTAAATCACTATGTAACTTATCTCATCTCATTCATGATAATATTCAATAATTTCTAAATCATTGATCTCAATTTATAATTTTTAAATATTCTTATTTTAAAATATAAAAAATTCTGAAACCTTTCTTCTCAATTAATTCTCATTCAATTATCCTTTACAACCATTTTAATTTTCTCTTCTTCTATATCTGATTTCATGATTATGGAATGACTATATTTTCACTAAAACAAATATTTTATTCAATGAGTGGCTATATGGAAAATGATTTTAACCAATCGAAATCATAGTTTTTCTATATTCATTTTCATCAATACATCATTTTATATAATTATCATTTAAATAAATTCAACTAAATATATCATATTATTTTTCAAATAGATAAATCATGAATATTCTAAGAAGGATCATATGTATGTTGTCTAAGTTTGAGGGAAACCACAAAATTTACCAAAAAATGACTCCAAAATAAAAATAAATTTTTAATAAGATACAGAAAATCATTTAAGTTAGAAAAAATATTTTAAATACCACAGTGTATCTAATACATTGATATGTTTTACTCTATTAAATAATTTTCCTAACCATTGGAATTATTTTCTTTATTTGAATATAATTTTTTCTTTTAAGTAATTTATATATCACAATCTGGAATTTTATTTTCAATATTCCTTCTTGAAATTCATCATATATATTTTGTGTAAATAAGGATATCTTATGGTCTTTAATAAAAATATTATGTACCCTCTTAAATATGTTTTGAATCATATATGGACCCCCAAAAAACCTTATATAGCTAATGAATTACCAAATTATCTAAAAACATAAGCTCTTAATTTTGTACCTTGTTTCTTCAACAATAATCTAAATAACCTTAGACACAAAAATTAATCTCAATCCATTTCAAATATGTATTAATTAAATAAAAAATAATTCCTAATAAATTCAATTTGTCATCACTCATCATTGAAATAATGTCCACACTTACGAAATGATTTCACTGATTTTTAAATATCACTCACTGGACTATTTTAAAAATATAAAAGTTAAAAAACTTTTTTTATCAAATGATATCATCTATTAAAGAGAAATATATTGACACTTCATAACTATATATAATAAAAAATTTAGACAATTCAATCATTTAATGAATATAATTAATGGATTGCAATTTTTAATAACTATCACTTAATCAATAAACTAATTTCTCCAATATTTTACAATAGAAAAAATTTGTGTTCAATATAATAAAAATTGGTCTTTGAACTTTCTCTATTTTTGAAAATTGAATCCAATGAAATACGATGTATTACAAAAATTCGTCATGTATGAATAATAAGCCTAACATACATATTCATCCTTATGGAATCAAATATATTCTTCTATATTATATCAATGAAAAAATTGAAAATATATCCATTAAAGTAGTATATACCAACCTTATATCACTATTTTCATTTTTATATTTAATAAAATGACATATAATGTCAATATTTTTAGATCTAAACTATTCCTTGTCAATCAAGTATTGAAAAATTAAACATTAATTACTATATAAAATCCATATCGGTTACCCAATCATCATAATCATACCTTCTTGTTAGTATTTTATCAAAATAAAATATGTACACGCATGTGGAGCAGCCACACACTCATCCTCTATATTGAGTAACTTTTTTGTGTTTTTCTACATGTAATACTGGCTTACATAACATTATACCCAAAAGAAATACCCCATGATTTCAATTTCATATCACCACAATGTCCATCCTATTTAACATCAATGTACCCAAAAAATTCCAAATTATCACAACTTTTGAAAAAAATACCATAATTTAATTTTCTTTTAATGTATTTAAAAACTATCCAGTTAAACATAAATTAGGATTATTTTCCATCACTTTTTTACAAAACACAAAAAAGTACATCATAGAAAATCATAGGACAATATGAAATTAGATAAAAAATATTTATACTAAAAATATTTATTTATTATTTATTCACACTCTTCCTAGTATCAATGGTATTCAACTTCACCCAAGATTTATTTGTTGTGGATATCACATTATAATCTTCTAAGAAAAATTTATATGACAATTCCATTGAATATTTTCATTTGGATAGAATAGTAAATAATTATTTTTATAAAATATGTGATAATAAGAATAAATTATCCTATATAATAAGATATATTTCAATGTTTCTTTTCATTTTCATTGAAAACTAATCATCTTCAATTTAATTTCTTCCTCAAAAAATGATGTGATCAGTATAATCATTGAAAATAATAGCACATTTTCTTATCTCTATGAAATAATAATTTCCATAAAATATTCGTTTAGTGAAATTAATATCTCTCTATCACACATCCATAATTGATTACTATATCAGTGGGATTGTTTTAAACAATTATGTGTTTTCTTCAATTCTTATAACATGGTTTCATTATTATTTTGAACAAAACCATTCAGTTTCTCAATATAAACACCATCATCTTGTTCTAAATTAATGAAATCATAATTTAAATCAATATTATAAATTTTGTAATAATTGTGTACTATAATAGTCAATGAAATTATAATGAAATCAATTATTAAAATGAGATAAAATGTATCTTCAAAATAAAAAAATTTAACATGAAAATATCCTTTACAAAATAAATCTTCATTAATTATTGAATCTTCCCCTTGGTTATTAATATTGATTATCAAATCCCACATAGTTTCAATGAAATTATATACATTAGTTTTTAGAATAAGATAAAAATTGATAATCATTTATATCTAGTGAAACTCTTAAAAATTACATTTATCCATTATTTGCACTCAATGGCCTCTGAAACTGTATATGTATCTACTTATCAAACAAGCATTATTTGACTGAAAACCCTCATACATATTCTACTATAAACTGGGGAATTGTAATTTCAAATTACATTATCTTATTATACATATTTTTTAACTATTTTTTTTAAAAATTCTCATCTCTACAACAAATATCAACACAACTGGTCTAATATAAATTAATAAAAACATTATTTGATTCAATTATAGATTTTTCTCCTCACATTTTCCTATTATTTTTAATTTTACCATTTAAATATAATAATATTAAATTTAATTATGCACACCAATATTTGGATTATATACTAACAAAATCACCTCATTTTAATTCAATAACCATTGTTTCAATTTCATCTGACACATTTGACATCTACAATTGGTTAATTAACTAATTGAAACTCTTTCAAAATTTTATCATTAAGTAATATTAGTTTTTAATTTTATTATCATAAATTATATACTCCCAAAAACATTGATATTATTCATAACATACTACTTATTATTCTAAATTTTATCAGATTTTAATTATTTTTATTGTCTCAATAAGAACCATTAATGGTAATTAAAAAATTTCTTACACAGTATCTCAAAATGAATTTTATGATATTGAATTCAATAAGAATATCTCTTCCAATATCCACCATGATTATACTTATACAATCTAAAACACTCTTTTCCTATGGTGTATATGGTATACTATATTTATGAATGATCTTAATCTTAGAATTATTATATTTAAATGAAATGCTAGTGGAATTTCATTTATCTTTATTTTATATCTTATTGATAAAAATCCTCATCCCTTTCTTCATATATATTCTGAAAATATTTAATATATTTATAACATAATGTTTTTTATTCAAAATAACCACACCAGATTTTCTTATTAAATCATCAAGTAATGTTATGAAATGAAAATCAACTTAGTAAAATTAATGTCTCATGGGAAAATATAAAACCTAATATAAAAATTCATGTGGCCATGTGGAATGAATTTCAAATCTTAGGTGACTTCCTTGTATCATTGTTTCCTCTTTCTATGTTTCAAAAATATTATCTCTTTCTCACTTTAATTGAGGAAATTATCTTTCAACATAATGTTCTATAATATTTACCATAATCCATTCACCATTATAGATATTTCCCTTTTAGAATATATTTTTATCATATTTTCATCTCGAATAAAAATTATCACCTCTCTTCATAATTTGAAATATGATGTTACTTTTTGTTCTCCCTTTGTAATGAATATTACATTTTAATTCTCGTGAAAATGTATAAATTATTTTAGGAATTTATTTCATTTCATTCTTCAAAATATTATTTAATATTTAGTAAATCTCACTTAAGACTATCAAAAAATATCACTTCATTAAATTTCAATTTCATGGAATCATATTAAATTAAACTAAAATTTATAATTATCAGGGTGGTCTAGAGAAAACTAATTGAACCTCCAATAAACATTGTATATTCTTCACTATTCTAGTTTCCATATTCATGTGTGTTGGAAATCTACTATCAAATGTCAATGGATGATATCATTTTATTACATTAACATCCACTTTAACAGGGGCTTACTTTTCTACCATATCAGCCTTCTAATATTTATCCAATACAATCCCCTATAAAATATTTTCTACAAGTAACCTTAATCATCCCTTTTCATAGTGTCCTTACTGGTAATTTTTTTTATAATATTTTTCTAGCCATTCGGAAAAATTTTTATTGTACAAGAATGTTAATCATTTTTCAATTACTTCTTTCATCTAAGAATAATTTCTTATTATCTATGGATATCCAATGTCAACAATTTCCTTATCAAACTCAATAAAAACAAAATCTAATACCATATTACTTAAATTTTACTTCCATATACTATAGAAAAGCAATATTTTCTACTAAAATTTTATCATTTATAAGAGTGGGATGTCTTTATATTGAAATATATATATATTGTGTGAGTGAATTCCAAACATTAGTTCAAATTTATCAAGTAAAACTTGACATAAAATGGAACAAAAAGATTCCCATATTACAAAACTGTTGTTTTCAATAATTTAATCATCCCATTTAATATATATTTTATTTCTGGGTGATAAATTGATAGATTAAAATATTTGAGTCTTTTAAATAAAAGAATTTAATTTATAAATTCTATTATGAGAAATTATTAATAGTATATAGTGATGATTGATCTCGAATTTCCCTAATTATATTATGATATTCCCTCATATTCAAAATTTATTCTCAGCTTTTAGACCCCAATATTTTCTGTTAACAAACTATTCAACCATTGTAATAGATTTTACTTCAAGTTTAATCAAAATTTTATCTTGTTCTAGAATTATTAGAATAGGTATATTATTTTTTACAATTTAGTAATTTTTTTATAGAAAAATAAATCTACCAATTATACTTACTTTTGATAAATTCATATACGTTTCTTGAGATTCAATTTTTTAAGATAATATTCATGCTCCTATTTTAATATTATTTAACCCATCTCTATTCATCCTCCTCCTTACTTCATGAATTAATGTCACATTATTTAACATGATCAGTTGAAGTATTTCTTCTTTTTTCATTGGAAAATTATTATTTTGCATTACTACATTATTATGATTTATTATATTAATCTTAATTTTTCATCAGATTCATTCCCAACCTTTCTGAAAATTATTTCTTTAAAATATAAGTCTTATTAGTTTTATTCACTTTTTGGGAAATAACTAATTTATTTTCATCATTCTCTTTCCCATGATTATTATTATTCATATAATCAACTATATTATAATTCATTCATAAATTGATTTATTAATTTGGCAGAAATATTTCAATTTTATTTTCCTTATCCACATGTATTTTTCTTTAATATAAGATACATTAATCTTTCAGGGTCTTTATCATTGTCTATATCATCAGCAAATTCAAAGAATAGATCTATCTTATTTTCATTTAAGATTGTGATCTTTTAAGGATTGAAATGAAGTTTCAATCTTGTTTATAATATTTATATTCAAAATAGAATCCTTTATCATTTTTATGAAACAATGATATTTTGTATATTATAATGATACAACTCGTATAAATCCTAAAAATAATAATTCTTTGCATCAATTTTATCATGAAAATGTTTTATTATCTTATTTGTAATGGATTAATATTCAAGATTGTCTAAAAACCCCTAATGTTTACAATAATTTCACTTACAATTATGAAATAATATTCTATAACGTCATCAATACCTATTAGAAATTCATTAATCTTTTCACTCCAAATTTATAGTTGTGTTCCTTTCACTTTAATATTTTCATTTATAGAATTCACCATTTTATCCAATATTTTAATTGATGATTTTTTCATTCAATTTTTTATAAATTTATTTATAAGTAGAAATGATAATTGAATTCATTGATTTTACATCAGCCTAAAATTTTATTTTGTAATAATTTCCATGAAGGGGTCCCAATAAATGAGTGTAATAGTAACAATAGAAATATCAGTATTATTTTTTATAAGATAAAGGATATATAGAATCATCATATTCTTTTAATAATGGTAATTATTTCAATAAAATATTGGAACACCTATATTCTTGATAGATTTCAGATACTACAGAACTTACATAAAATACCAAATTATTAGTAAGTGAAACATAGATTATAATTGATAAAACATGAGATACATACTAATTATTTGTGTAACACTAATTAGTGTAGTAGATAGAAATAAATGTTAAATTTAATTTCAATTCCACAATTTTTAGAAATTACTCTCTATGAACAATTTATATTTTGATCCACTTGATTCAACTATCCCACAACTATATATAGAAATTAGTGAATAAGATAGGGAGGAAGTAGTTTTTTTGTTTATCCACTAGGATATGTAACTATGTATTTTCAATGTTTCAGTGGATTCTAATACATGTTTTTTATTACTAATATTAAAATTTATTAAAAAATATATATAAATATGGATATATCTTTCAAATATTTTTTATACTTACACCAACTTCTTTAAAAAAACAAACCTCATACGGTTAATGGTAATCTCCAAGATGTTTCTACAAAAATATAACTTCTCTTTAAAACCTATCATTTATTCTAAAATATTTACAATTATTTTTAGCTAATAAAGTTATGCTCAAAATATTCATTAGGATATAATATATCTCTAGTAATTATCTCAATCAAAATATTTTCTTCCTATGATATCTCTCAATTAGTATTTACAGAATAACTGAAACCATTGTTTAAATAATATTCTTTCCTTTTATAATTTCTATAGTACTGTGAAATTAAACAATAATTATTTTTTAAGGTAAAATGGGTTTCTCTGTAAATTATATAATATTTTCATCAATATAATTTACCATGGTTAATCTAAAATTATTTTCTATTTAAATTTTCATTTAGATAAGGTTAAATGATCCCTAAAAACATATATTTTTAATTGTACGCATAAGTTTTCTCCCCATTATACATATATAAGTTTCCAAAAGTACAAATATTTTCTATTTTAAAAATACAATAGGATCTTATTTTATTTTTATATATTTTATTTCAATTTATGATATTCAAATATTAATTTCTAGAAATCCTAGAAAACCGATAAATGGAAAAATTAATTAATTCTCATTCAATTACCTTGGATATATGGTTCAATGTATTATTATTACATATTAGTATAGATAATTTCTATGTGAAAATATTTTACTAAAAATTACCTTCTTAATCAGAATATCTAAACATGAATGAATATTTGGTTAAATCAAAATTACAATATTTATGAAAAAAATATAATTAACTAATCGTCTTATTGAATTATTCATGGGAATTAATGTTTTAAAAAAATGAAAAATTTTCAAACATGTTATCCTTAGGTATTTTCATAAGCATAATTCATATGTTTCCAACTTTCTTAAAACACTTTTACTATAATCATCAAATATATTTTTTATTAACAAAAAAGTATTATGCATACTATATAAAACATTATGTTTTAGTTATAATATAGTAAATACCATTTTTCCTTTAATAATTTACCAAAATTTATATATATATATATATATATATATAATAACTCATATCACTAGTGGGAAATTACATATTTAAATAAAAATATTATATATCTATCAAATATCATATGCATCATAGTGAGGTATTTCATCTCCTTTATGTTTTTTCCATAATAATAGTATATATATTTCATAATAATTAGGATATATTATGCATCAATGAAAAACCTTATGTACCATCAAAAATATGTTACAAAACATATCAAAATCACCCAGAAAAACCATATATAGTAATAAATTTCTTCAATTATCAAAAAAATAAAACAAACAATTCTTCTCCTCAATTATTAACTCAACCCAAGATTGTCTAATCTACACCAATTTATGTTACATCACAAAAAAATTAATATATTTAAATACTTCAAAATAATTTACAATGATATTTACTCACAATTCTAAAAATCTAAAACACTTCTCTACAATTTTTAATTATTCTTCAATTTGATGATATATAATTAATATCATTGAATAAGAAAAAATATGATTTATTTTTATTACATAGACCTCAAAGGGATCCCTTGATAAAATAATCCACTAGAAAGGAAGTATTAAGGGGGAAGATGAACACCCATGTTGTTACATGTAATAGGGGTTATTTTCTGATTTTTACCAATCATGATGTATCAAATTTAGGAAATAGATTGTTTTGCATGTTGATCTTGGTCAATATATAATAAATGAAATTATAGAAAATTGGTAATTTTTAATTGTGTAATGGATTAAACTCATTAAAGGGGATTGTTAATGAAAATTTAATAAAATTGGTAATAGAATTGTATCTCTCCAGTGAATTACAAAAAATAGGTTAATAGAAATTAGGTATAGGTATATCAATATAGTCCTCATGAATAATGAACATAATAGAAATAAATTCATGTTTGAATATCATTTATTGAATTTTGGAATTTGAAAAATCATGGACTGAGAAATTAAATTGGATACCTTCATTTTTATATATCAACATGTTTATAAATTGTTTGGGTTTTATTTCCTCAATTTATTTTATTGCTATCTTAAAATTCGTTGTTATATAACATATAAAATATGTGTTCTTATTATGTTAGATAGAAAATATAAAAAAATAACGTTATGAACTCTTATATTATGTTATGGGTTAAGATAAATTATCGTGTACACTAGATCATGATGTGGGTTTTTAATCATTATATGATCTGTCATGACCTACATAGACCCCTCCGTTTTTAGTGGTAAGATTAATGTTCAATCTTAGGACCATCTCTAATAGTCCATAGGATATATACTGGAAACAAAAAGTCATGCCCATACAAGAGAGGCCTCAAAATATTACAAAATTTAATATAAATACATCATTAATAAACAATAATAACCAAAAATACAAGATTTTTATATCCAACTAAACTATATAAAATTGTCCCATGGGATATGAACTGACGAGTAAACACTATAGTGGAAAAAAACTAGAATATATAGATAAATGTATAAGACCAAATCACATTGTACATCTTGTTATAGAAAGAAGAAGACACCTTATTAGTACATGGTCTCTATTAATTTAATTCCATTAGTATTTTCATCATTATGTAACATTATATATTGGTATGTTTCAACTCTATTGGAATCATTATAGCCTCATACACCATAGAAAATTATAATCCATGATACTTATTCACAAAAACAATAAGTGTGGTCACAAAGACTATTTAGAAGATTTATTATCATACACAACATTATAGTTTAAAAGGGTAATGTTATTATAGAATTATATGTCATATCAAAACCCATGTTTAAGGGAAACACATTGGAGAATCCCATGTAATTGTTTATTCTCTTTAGTAATGTCGACAAGTTAAGATGATAAATTCCAATATTCTCAAATATGTTTCAAATATTTATATCTAAAAAGAAACATGGGATTCCCAATATTACTAAAATCTAAAAAAATTTGGCTTCTTCTAATTTGTAGTTCATACCTTAAAGGATACTAAATATACCCATTATAAAAATACTTATAACATAAATTTCACATTATAACATATTCCCATACCCAAAAATGTCAACCCAAACTCACAATATTTATAATTGAGTACCCACACTATGATGAGGGGTTCCCATAATTCGACTAGATACTGATTCACAGTATAAGAATGACCTAAAAGCTAATTTAAAATAAAAAAAACCGACCTCTCAAAGTATAGGACCTTGTCACATCACATGGGGTAGTTTATCTCTGTCTATATTGTGGGGGAATTTTATATCACTGAGAGTGTTGGGATACCATACCCATTACCAAATTGAAGGACTATTCCCACGAATTGAACTCAAAAACATTTAATAATAAATGAGCTCACCTACACCATATAATATTATAGTGTCGCACCCTATAAAGTCAATAAATTTAATGTGGTTGTTGACTATGTTCCAGAAATGAAATTCTCACACAAATAGAAAAATTATTTCAAATAATATGAGGGTCATTATCTCTATAATATATTCCTAAAAAATAACTTTTTATGAAACATATACTTCCATTATGTATATATATAATTACTCAAAATGAACTACACATATAACCCATTTTGACTCCATGTTTAGAAGATATGAAAAATTTAATAAAAAAATGGCTTGTGTAAGGACCGCAAGGTACACCCAGAAGGGGAAGGTGTGAATTGAGGTGTAACTAGTTTCACCATTTTTTTCTATTTAAATTAACTTCACATTTTCATCTTCTTTTCATATTGGTAGTAATTGTTTTTATCTGATATTTATAAATTAAATTCATTACACCTCACATAACTATATGTTAATAAAAATAAATTTAATAAATTTAGGGGTATAATTATTTTTTCATGCTTAACCTACACTAGGATAACACGTGGATCCCACCATCGATGATGTTTTGAAACATCTCTATCAAATAGGCTCACAATGATTTAGTTGATAAAGAATTTTTTTACTACATACTGAGGGATATTTAATTAAATGATTTTTGGGACATGTTCTATTCTTTTCCATGGAACAAGAAAAATTCTCATATATCACACACTACTCTAGGGTCGGAAGACACAAAATTTATAGACATGTTGGTCCCTTTATTAGAAACACTTAAGTATATGGGGGAATCCTCAAATTTTGGTAGACACAATAATAATGTACTGTTTTATTCCATTACAAGTATTCTATGTATTTCATGTCAAATAACAGACATATAATATTTTAATTATGATTATGATATATTAGAATGATTCATTGGATCCACCTTTAACTCCAGATCATAGTAGTGAATTATTCCATTCATTTTGGTAACCAAAATTCATTATCATGATTATTCTAAGAATACAATCTTCGACTAATTTTAAAAAATGTATATATGATGTCATATAGGCTATTTCCACTATTTATTAGTTTTTTATATATTCTGAAATGAATATTTATCATTTCCCCTCTACTCTTCCTTATGTTGTCAAATTTTAAAAAATAAAATATCCCACATGAGATGTCTTTTTCAAAAAAATTTAATATCTAATTTTTTTAATTATCACTCTTTTATTCTTCCACATTTCATAACATATCTAATAATATAAAAATTTATAATATAAAACAAAATTTTTGATGGATACCATAACCTTTTGATAAAATCCATGACCTCTAAGAAATTTATGGTTTATGAAAATAACTACTTCATGGCCCATTATTCTTGTTTGTAGTGGGTAATTAATTTTTCATTTAAACCTCTAAAATAATGTTTTTAAATTTCTTAAATGAACTTTAATTGTGGATTAAAATAAATGAATATAACATTTGAATATTATAAAAATTTTCATCCACCATTTGAAAAGGAATATTTTCCCACTTATTAACACACAATGACCATGATATTTCCACCACCAACCTGAAATTTGTTTCACTTATCACATATAATTAAATTCCAAGCACTATACTCCTTGAAAAAATTGGGTAGTGGGGTTACCATTAAAGTAAAATTATATTTTAAATTTCATGAGAAATATCTAATTTTCATTATGAATTCTTTCCAGAATCAATGATACTCATCTATTTTTAGTTATCCATGTTGACTAAAATTCCTTATTTGAACTTTCCTAATTTGAATATAGATTCCTCAAGTGCACCACTCCATGAGAATAATATTGACCAATTTTTAAATCAAGTATTTTTTCTTGGAAACCACTTTGGTCACCATAATATCCACCCCACCTATACTCTAATTAATAAAACCCAATGAAGTATAGTGTAGAAGAAACATATTACCCAATTCACATTTGATATTAATCCCTTAATATATTTCTTCATTATAATATAAAAATTCCATTATATTGGAATTTCTAGGAATAACTGTTTCATGATTATTTATCTTCAATTATAATATATTCTATTTTAATAACCTATAAATACATACCAATAATTATAAATACAATCATATGTACTTCTATAAAAGCTATGATAAATTATTTTTGGTGTGGTTAGTCAAACCGAGCCACCAAAAATATTTATATAATTAAACATATTTTTCTATGAAAGAATTTTTTTAAATTTCCAAAACAATATAATATAAATATCATTTCATTAAAAAGTATCTTTTTAAAAATAATACTTTTTCTATACTATAAATAATTCAGGTTTTCTAAAAAAAATTACCAAAACATCACATGTAGATAATTTTAATATGATCACTATAAAAAAAATTATTTTATCCAAATAACTTTTTATCTTATTTACTTTAAATAGATTTTTTAAAAAAACAAGGGTCCTAGAAAATAACCTAAAATATATTATACTAAAAATATTCGCAAAAAGAATCTATAGGTTACCTAATTTGAATATCTATTTTATGAAAATTTTATATTTATATTCACATATTTAATTCAAGGAAAATAATTTTTCAAGTCATTCTACACTTCTAATGGTCAATACATTATTAAAACTGTTAGGTTATTACTCTAATGATATGGTCATTCATCTAAAACTCATATTACCTTAAATGAAACTATAAATACATTTTATTTCATAAATTTATTTCTTACTTAGTATTGTTTTAAAAATATCCATAACTTTTACCAATATTAAAATGATGTTACTAATTTTTTTTGTTTACAATATTGTTCGTGGCTATGAAATTTATATGTGATAGTGAATTTATACATTTTGAAATTCTCTTTATGTAGATTATTTATATTTATTATCCTGTTATAGTATTTTTATTTTTATTTATTTTTTTCATCAATTTTAATGTGGTATATTGGTGATATTAATATAGTATTACTCATGTGACATGGTTCATGTGATATATTTATTACCTATACATTATGATCAATTTATTTAGGAAATAAATAATTTCATTATTATATTAAATGATTAAATAATATATATATATATATATATGTAATGAAAAATATTAGTTCTTAATATGGCATAAATTATTTTTATTTAGACATATATATAAACCATGGAAAAATATATTTTCAAATATCTGGAGTGTTATATTTGCTCATGTTGATTTGGGATTTGTACTATTAGTTTAGTTGAACCAGTTATCATTAAAATAATATTTTGCATTCTAGTATTAGTTAACATAGGTAATTTTTATAGGGTATTGATAAAATTTAATTTCTTATTCTCTATGTTTTAATTTATTATTTAATGATTATGTATTTGGGGGATATTTAACCAATGCAATTGTTTGGTTATAGAGAAAATAATTATATGAATATAATGAATACCTTAACACGGTATTTATTGATGATCTTATAATAAGATTATAGTCAAATATATATATTTGGAAAAATATTGATATCATACTAGAGAAACTATTGACACACTAACTATATGAAAATATTTAAAATTATTTTTGGGACTAGAGAGGTGGAACATCATGGACATATTTTAGAGAAAGATAATATATTCTCAGATCTTATGGGATATTCTCACTGGTTCATCTCATAATTTACATGGTTAGACACATCTATGAATTCTTTGATGATATGGGTCATCGAATTCATGTTTTATTAATAATTTGAGGTCTCATTTAGTGAACATATTTCATGAATCACATTTTCACTAATTTTTTTACCGCCCCTGGAAAATAAGAAAAATCAGTTAAATTGTTACATATCTAGTGTAGAACACAAGTGAGTGATCATACAAGAAGTATATTTTTTATCTTATCAATATGAGAATCATTTGTCATAAGAGAAAAAGAAAACACACATTGATCTTAAACTCTGAAAATTAGAGAATGTTTTAAAATTTGGTTAGATTAATATGGTATATTTTATCCTTCCCAGAAATATTCAATAGTGTAATGTAAGAATGTTTTTCTATTAAGCCACTAATGAAGTATCAAATCAGATATTTGATTTTATACTAATTATTATATTATTAAAATCTGATTTATTCATTATCACTAATTTTTTTAAAAATATTTAATTTTATGAAAATTGTTAATTAAGATTATCATATAAATAATTTAAAAAATTATTTATATAAAAATGAAAAAAGAATCATTTTATAATAAAATAAATATAATTTAATAATTTCAATATTACAATTAATATTCTAATATTTATTTTGACTCGCACTACCCGTAACATCATAAATCCCATGATTAAAGAAATTGGTAAATGTTAATATACATTATTATAAAATCATAATATCAAAAGATGAATAAAAATTGAAATCATTATTCCGTAAACATTAATATTTTTTTACTCTCTAAATATAAATATTCACTTAAACAAATAACAAAAAATAAGATAGCTATTTAATTCCCTACATGAAAATTAATAAATAATCTTCATTTATAATACAATTTTGATTTAAATTTTATATACACAATACTATTCACATCATACTAGTCATATATATGTATATAGACATTGTTCATATACCAAAAAAACAATAATTTCAAAATAGTTAATTGAATTCAAAAAAATAACGAAAAAAAATTATATTAATGAACTAACTCAAACAATAAAATGAAAAAAATAAATTTATTTATTTCTCAATAATAAAGGAAAATGGATTTTTTTTAATGTCATGAATATCTAACCATATACACACACACAGTATCTCTAAATACCTTATAAATAATTTGAAAATGATAAATGATGAAAAAAATTTATACATAAACTAACTGGTGATATGAAATATATTTCGTAGTAAAAAAATTATATTTTATTAACCATGATGTGTCTACTTGATAAAATTTTTATATATTCATCCAAATAGAACGTAATAAATTCGCGTCCCATGAAAACACCTTAATGAATTGTCTTGGATTTTTTTAATAAAATTAATCCATTAATTTTTGAAAAAATATTGACATGGAAAAAGTCAATTCAGTGTGATTTATTAATGGTAAGATCATAGTTAAATATTTTTTCGTTTAAAAAATATTATTTTTTCATATAATTAATTTATCATCATTAAAATGAAATTTGATAATAATGAGCATAGGATTTGTTTTTAATTATATTAAAAATTTAATAAATTATATTTCAAAAAATATATAGTTTCAATTTATATTTTTCATTAGCTTATTTCTTAAGATATTCCAAAAAATTCATCTAATTGAATTAATAATAATATTTTTTATATATAATGAAAAATCGTTAATTGGCCTTCATCGTAGTAAAACATGATCATTTTGTTATCAAACATGCCATTTTTTGGTAACTATAATAAATTTCCAACTAATAATCTCTATATCATTAATATAACTCATAACATACACAAAATATAGAAAAAAAGATAATTATGTTGTGCCCGACTCAATTCTTAATCAAATTAAACACGAAAATTGTTTGAAAAAAAGTGTGTTATGTATAAAAAACCATAAATTCATGGAAACAATTAAATAGAGAAATTAAAATCTATATTAGTGCATATAGTTTCATTATTTTTATTCACCTAATGAAAGATAATGAAGGTTATATAAATATTAGATACACTAGAGAAATAATTATGATCCTAAGATTGATTTCATACAAGGGATGGGAAAATTTAGATATTATATTTTATGAAGTTTAAAATGTGTGTAATCATAGTCAATTGGAATTCAGGCCTCTAATTAATTTATATTACCACTTTATTTTTGTAATCTTCATATTTGGGGTTGATCCTCAATCAGTTAATCCTTATCGATTAAACATAAATTTCTATCTTATAGTATTGGATCTAGTAATGTTATGAACTCCGTAATGAGTATGGTTCTAGTATTTTGGGGTGGAATTATAAGAGATTGTGGTTTGATGGAAGATGGATACCGTTTTGAAGTATACCTTTTTATAATTTTTCTAATATTTGGGGAATGGTTGTATAACACGTTAGTTTATTGAATAAGTTATAACTGTATGTTTTATTGTTTCATAATAATCATTAATGACTATTATGATTTGAAATTGATTTTTCTACTAACCATTCAAGATGACACATAGTTATTGTCTGATATTTTTGTTTGGACTTTATTTTTGTTTTTCTGATTCTTCTAAGAAAATAATATTGAGTGATTTGAGTACTTTTAATGTGGTTGGTCTTATTTTTTAGTGATTTTAAGGCCCGCTAATAAATCATATAGTGGTATTTTATCATATTAAATTAATTATTGATAAAAAATATAGGTGTATATCTAGTCACTATAGAATAATGATTTACGAGAGTCTTTTTAGTGTTGTGTTCATGAATTTTTAGATCAAAAACACTAAATAATTTCTTTATATATATAGTAATATTATACTACCATAAAATATGTAGTATTAAATATTTTTTAAAATTCAATCCCCTCAAATTTTTGTTTACCTTGGAGTCACTATAATATACCATGATATTTTATGTTTCTTTTCACTGTGATCAGTGAGACTAGTTATAATACTATTGGTTAAATGATCAATTTTATATCATTATGTAATTAAAAAACATAAGAAACATTAAATTTCATGGTAACTACTACTCATAAATATTTATAAATTATATTATTTCAGTATGGATATCACCATTTGATAGAACATATAACCCTATGGCATGATTTACTATCATTGACGATGGGTACACTAGGCTTGAAAGTAGAAATTTTTCATATATTGGAAGATATGTCAGTAGATGAACTATAAAAATAATTTTTTTTATAGTAAATATGAATAGGCTTCAAATTATCATTTATTTGTGGGGTATTATCGGGTTTACATCCAATAATTATTGTTATGATATATAGGAAATTAAGTTAAATTGTCTACATCCATTGATCTGAATGTTGGCGGATAATCTGAATTTGGAATCCATATATTAGTAAATATGATTTGTACATGTATATTAAAACATAGGGGGTTAATGGTAGGATAATTTTGGAATGGTTTTTTTCATTATAAAAAAAATCACAACTAATTAATTTTTTTTGGAAAATTATACACCACATATATTTTACAATAAAATATATTCACTATTTGTTATAGAAGACAAAATATTATTTATTGGATCTATTTTGGTACAAAATACAAGTGACCACATGAAAAATAGATAGAAATTACATATTGTGGATCTATTCTTTCCTTAATCCTATGAAATTCATCAAATTTAGTAATTGTATTTTTTTTAAAAAATCAACCTGTCTTTCTGTACTTTTTAACCTGGTTGTGTCACTACCATTTTGGAAAGTATGGAGAGATTACACATTTTAATAGAAATTTTTTCATTCTAGACCATCTGTGATTGGAATCTTATAGGATTAATGTGCCTCTATAAAATTTGTCAATTAATTAGATATTACTTATTTTACAGTTGAGAAAGCAAAAATATATCCAATTTCATATGATTAGTTAGGTGATAGATGTGTTATTATAATATTCATCATTTACATAGAATCTAATTTGATTTTTTATTATTAAGAGAATAAAATATTAACAAATCTATACCTTAAATAACATCTTGGGGATCAAATAACCCTCATGAATTGAATTTAAAAAAAGAGGAGTTGAGAATATTTAAATTATGAAATAGTCAATATATTATTGATCTTCAAACTGATAATTGAGGAATTCTAAAAAACTATTTTATTCAATATCATGCTATTTATAAAACTCACAAATTTGTGTGTTTTTTGATATGTTTCTCAAGATGTTCATTTAAAATCATTTCCATGTGATTTCATGCATTAATTATTAACAACATACACATGAATTAAATGTAGATATATTATTTTTAAATAAGATATAAATTAATTGGTAAATTATAAGGATTCAAAATCCACATTATGGCCTACATTAAAAAAATGTTTGGGTTTTTTTAATATAAAACAACACATTTAATGATTGAGAAATGGTCAATTTAGTGGTTATGTTATTCTATATGTCTCATGTTTTGGATAGATAATTTTTAACCATATTGTGGAGTACCACTAAACTTCATTATTTATTGAGGATACCCATGGTCATTGAGTGGTCTTGGTTATATTGAAATTTATTTGGGATGCTTTTGAACTACCATGAGGGTATTAAATTTCATGGTTTTGGGACTATGCCATGGTTTGAATAAAAGAGGTCTGTTAGGCATCAAGCATTGAAAAAAAAAATTGTTCTATATTCTTAGGGGTATATAATTATGGATTCGTATTCCTGAATATAAAGTTGATGGAAGAAATCATATTTAAATCTCACAATATCATTGACTAGGTGAAATAAATGTTCATGAAAAAAATATCATCAATATTTTGATGAAGATGAAGATTTAGAAAAAAATATATTCTTTTTTTACTATTCAAGCCATGCCATAGTGAAACACATCATTCCGTGGAATTTAAATTTTTTTTAACTATGGTAATGTATTACATAAATAGATGGATGAAACATAATTATAGAATATAATAATTATTTAAAGTATATTGAGATAATTATTGACTATTTTATTATTAAAACAAAGGAACATTCATGATCTAAATAGAGAGGTGAATTAAGAGGATTATTATATATTGTTCAACATTTTTTTTATTTGTCATTCATATTTATTTTATTCAGGTTCATTATCATATTATGGATTCCTATTATTTGATCATTTTAGATAATCTGAAACATATGAGTAAATCATGAAATCAATTACAAAGTGATGATAGCATTGGAAGTAAATAAAAAATATTTTCGAAACAATTTAAAAATATGTTATTTGTTGTAATTGTAATTCCATTTCTACATCGTTTTTGTCATGTATAATTAGTTTCAATGATTCCAAATAATATATATTTTGAGAAATTTTATTATATTTGAAGGTAATTCATTTATGAAATATGGATTCACTTGTTCTCATTAAATTTCACTAATATTTATTAGTATACATCATTTTTTATGAGATCATGGTCGTTCCAACGGATATGATTTTATTGGTTTCTATTATTTTTTCTGGTTAATTTTTTAGGGAGTTTATAAATTCTATATAAAAAATAATGGTCACATTTTGGATGAAAAATTATTTCACATATGGAAGAATAATATGGTTTCATATCATCCATTTCATATCTCATAGGTTCCTGAAAACACTGAGAATTGTGTAAATGAATATAAATTTCTAGAAATATTTATAATAAAAATGGAGAATAATATTAAATATTATTAGAAATAAATGATCATATAAATCTCATTCATCCCATAAATATATTTTATACATGATATGAGATCCAAAATAGAGAATACAATTTGGATAAAAGAAAATAAAAGTGAAGCAATATAAAAGATGATCACGAGGTCATGATTACAAACATATAGATAATATTTTTTTTATAATCATTAAGGCATAGAAAAATCTGTGTATGAATTATTTTATTTAGTTGTTAAATTAATTAGTTTGATCTATAGTTGTAGTATATATTTTATTTATTCAGTCATAGTAATGAAAATTATTCACATTCTATATAAAATCTTGAGGTGGTTTTCTTTCTTTATCAGATTTTGAATTATAGGAATTTTCAATTGACAATCCCATGAAAATCCTAATAGACTATTAGATACGATAGGGTATAACCTTAATGTAGAAAGGAAAATATATTAAATGAACACTTTGTTAGCACACAGGATTAAAGAAATATGATTCCATAATAACATAAGAATATTTTTTTTTGAAGCAATACATGATTTATAAAATTTTGACAAGATTATATGTATTTTCAATAATTTCTTATAGTTTTTGTAATAAAATTAGATAATAGAGGTTACGATTAATAAAAATGATTATATGTGAGAAACAAGATAAATAAATCATGTATAAAAAACAAATTATCAAATGGAAAACATAATTCAAATTAAGTGAGAATAACTGTTTTTAAAAAAATATGGCATTTCATATTATGTTAATGAATATAAAAAATAATAAGATGGATATAAGGTGGAATTTCATCCTGATTTTTTTGTTTAATTAAAATATTATATTAAACTATCTGGGAAAAAATAATGATATAATTAAGAGTTTTTTGATGGTGAATAAACCCTACTATACATACCATGTATGATGTTTCTCGTTGTTTTCTTTATAGAAAATAGACTCATTAAAGGGAAGTAATATTCTTGAAAATTTTGATTTAATCTATGTATAATACCATTGATAAATCAACTTAATTGGATAATTTACAGGATTTAATGATCTCAAAAAATTTTGTCTTTTATGAGGAAATTGTTTAAAAATATTATTAAGATGACAAAATTTACTATCATAAATTTTCTATTAATAAATGGAAAATTTAAATTCCATGATTTAATGTTTTTGTAAAATCATTAATTAATTTAAATAATTTCAGTTTTGGTAATAAAACTCTATCAAAGATTCCTTAGAATATTTAAATGTACCAGATATAGTAAGTTTAGGCACTGTGATACTTGATTATGATATATTATAGTGGGAAGAACTGATTTTTTATAACAAATAATACATTGAACATAATATATGTGATTTCATTAATGGAAATAAGGTTGTGATGTCGTATAAATATTTTGGAACATGGATTATTTATTCAAAATCATATAAAAAATATATATAATAGACACATGTTGAATAAAATTTAGGTTGAGGTTATATAAAATGGAACATAGATGAAAAATAAAAATAAAAATTCAGTATATTATTAAATAAAATAATTTTTTTTTGAAATTTTATTAAAACATAATAAGAATATGTTGATAAAAAATTCTATACGATTAAGTTATATAAAGTTGAAAAAAGATATTTCTATTAAAGTGTTTATGGGGATAGAGAATTTTTTTAGGGTACTATATTTATTTACAAAAATCAAAGATTGTTTATGGAATTAATGTCAGTTATATAAATATATGAGATGAAAATTAATACAACACAAAATAGAGAAGATTAAATTTTAAATTTCATTCTCAACTATTAAAATACATATAAAAGATTTTATCTAAGATAAAATATAAAAAAATGTATCAAAATCATATTATTGTACCTGGAGATGAAAGAAAGTTAAAAATCTACAAATATAAGAAGTTATAAAGAGTAATAATTGATATTTGAGGTGTATTACAAAGCATAAATTGGGATAAAAGTGTTGTAGGTATATATACGTTTTTTGTCACATGGAAAACATAGAAAAATTTAATGTTATTTATAAGTATAATAGAGGATCATATATTTTTTAAATTATAGTTCATTAAAAATAAAATATGTTGTAAATATGATATTTTATTAGATGAATATTGAATCAAATAATACTCTCATTATTAATGAGTTGAGTAACACTCACATAAGGGTTTCTCTATTATTTTATTGTATACATGATATGATTTGGAAGAATAATTGATGTTTCGTTTAAATATTTAAGATTTAATTAATATAATGAATGTTATGTGTAAAAGTAGAAAAATATTACTTGTTTTTTATTGAAGAAGAATTTTTTGCATATTTGTGATGTAATAACTAGAGAATTTATATGAATTAATCTTCCAACATAGTTTTGAAGGGAATTAATCAAATTTTTAAATATATTGAAAAGTGAGATACAAAAAATTTGAATTAATAGTGGATTAATTATTCTGATGTGTTATAGAAAGGAAAGATATAAAATTAAATGCACTTATTGGTAGAGATCAAATTAAATAAGTCACATGCATTTTTCCACAATAATATATAGTGCTTGATGAAATTTAAATGAATCATTGAATATTATCACGTTATTAATTTTTTATGGTATTACTCATATGAATTATATTTTCTTCATGTAGTGTTTGTGTAGACTATTTAAGTTGTTTCTGATTTTATAAAGTTGTGTAAAAAATACAACAATATAAGCTTTGAAAAGTTTTGAAAAGATAATTAATAAAAATTCATGAAATTAAATGATAAGTCATATCACTGTAAACATGGAATAATCTTTGAATATATCACTCAATATACACCATATAAAAGGATAATATTAAATAATGATCTAGACCTTAGTTAATATTGAAAACTTAATATTTCTAGGGAATGGAAACTCAAAATATTTTATGCAGTTGAAAATTCCAGGTCCTATAAACCCTATTAATAGTTTTTTAAATTATGTATATTTTAGATTCCGGATAATTCCATGTGTAAGACTTTAAGGGTTCTCTACTTCTCTATTTAGACTAATTTTAATGGTATACACTTTGGAAAATTTTCTGAGTTAGTCGGTGATGGAATCACTATTATATTTACACCTAATTATGCAATTCATCAATGTAATAAAAATAATATTATGTGAATTATTGATATAAATGATTCAACAATTATGGGGGACCATATTGGGGTTGAGGGGTCTAATTTCTTTTATAATATTGGGCTAACTGATCATATCCCTTGATATACACTAGGAAAAAATTTCAAAATGCATCAATATTGTTTTATTTTTATGTTACCATTTGAATAATGACCAATAATATCAGAGATAATTAATGAAATCAAAAATGGAACTGAAAAACTGTGCACTAGATCTTGGTATGGTTCAAGAATGATACATAAAGAAAGGGGTATTGTAGTTCCATATACATGAAATCCAAAATTACAATAGCAAAGCCAACCTACAATATAGATTTGCCTCTATAAAAAATGGGTTATTATGCCCAATGTTTCCTTCTTTAATTATTTTGATCAATGGTCTCAAAATTCATTTAATTCGATCTAGTATATTGTGAATTTTATTCTACCTCTCTATGTAAGTATATGTCATTTCTAAATAACATAGATCCATTGATATATTAATTTTTATTAATATTTTTTATCCATTTTATTAGTTTTTTAAAATATACTATCAATGGTGTTATTTTAGATTTAATAAATACTAGTATCATAGATTGTGTTCTAAATATTGAGGTCATATTTATTTAATATAAATGATTGAACTAAATAATGAATTGTATGGATTTTTTATTTTAATTGATATAACTTCTATTATTTGGGGAATGAAATAAATGATTATATTTATAAAAAAATTATTTTTCCACTAATGGGTGTTAAAACTAAATATATGGAGGACGGTGAGTGATAGTTATTTAATCCATAGGTTCATGGAGTTTTGTGCCTTATATTTCTGAAAAATGGATTTCCACATAAAGGAAGATACGATGATAGTGTTATTCAAAGATCTCATGAGTATGTATGAGAACTCTTCCATATAAAATAACTTTAACATGATTTGATGGTTATTTGAACAAAAAATGATTGAAGGTATCCTTCTTGATGATCATTTCAATGAACTCAACACTATTAAAATATAATTAATATCAATAGTAATTATACTAGAAGATGAGGTACGTACGCCAATTTTACTATCTTCCTTACCCAACAATTGGGATGGAACTATATGTATTATGAGTAGTTCGTCAAGGAATTAAATGTTAAAATTATTGGATATGTGTGATATAATCCTTAGTGGGGATATCTGGAGAATTTACTTGGATTAAGTCTCTAGTTATACTCAATAAATGAAATGAAAATTTATATACCTAAATTTTGATAATAATATAGCATATGGAAAATTAAGAGGAAAGATACAACACTTGGAAAAGGGTCTTAGTATTACTATGTTGATTTTTAGGAATAATGGTAATTTCTTAATTGGGTGAATAAATAAATAAAATAAAACAAAAACCAATAATTTAAGCACAAAATATATCAAAATAGATTATTTTTAACTTTTGATTGTTGAAACCCCTTAAAAGAAGTGGATTTTGACACAATATCCTTCTTAAACTCCATAGAGATGTAGGCCATTCTGGAGAGCTTCATTTATAAATATCCTAGAATAGTTTCTCTTGCTAATTATACACCATTATTGATTTTAAAAAAAAAATAAAATTGAATAAAATAACATTATTTGAAGTTTTACCATCCTATAGGTTCTTTGAAATATCCCAATATTCAGAAGAAATTTTATCTTTAATAGGTATCCTAATGATGTAGTATATTTTACCATTTTCCATAGTGGTGAACAAAAAAAATTACCAAAGGATATATAATCATAAATCGTGGATTAATTTACTGAACCTCATATAGTATGGAAAAATGTTTCATGGTTTTCCTTGAAATAAAAATTATTAATCAAAAACTACAAAAATGCATGTTAGGTCACATAAATGATAAAGGGATGAATGTGATAACAAATAATTACATTCAACAAAAGTAGATTTCAGGGGATTTTTTCTTATGTTAATATTATATATTTGGAAACCATAAGAATGTATCTTTTATAAAATAAAGAAGAACATTGAATATTGGGAAGTTATATATAGTGAACACTGATGTTTGGGGACCAAAAAAAAGAAATATCCCCTTATTGAGTCCCTATATTATGTGTGACTTATTAAAAAATGAACAAGGAAGGTATGTGATTAATTATGGAGAATAAAATCCAATGTATTTTAAATTTGTTATAAGTGGTAGTAATTTGTTGAGAATAATCCAGGATCAAAGCTAAAATTATGTAGGGATAATATTTTTAGAGAGTATAAAAATAAATTTTATAATAAATTCCATTATAATAATAAAAATATAATTTAATTGGGATAAATATTTTTCCTAAACCACAACAGAGCAATATGGTTGTGTTTCTATACATGAAATTAACAAATATATTATATGTATAAGGTTATACTTAGTATTTCAATGACCAGGGTACTTAAATAATAATTTGTTTTTATTTTGGAATTAAATAGTTAAATTCATTGTAAACATATAATGAAATGATTGGTATTTAAAATTAATGAATCTATTCTAATAGAATAGTAAACCAACCTATGATAATATAATTAAAATATATTTATCATATAAGAGTAATCTGGGTATATATCACTTAATTAATAAATAAATGTTTTTGCAAATGATAAATTATGTGTTGGTAATTTTGGAAGTCATAAATATTTAACAGGAATTTAATAATTATTATAATGATTTAAAATAAAATAAATTTTAATAAAATATATTCATTAATAAATATTTTGTTTATTAATATTGTTATATAATTTTATGTGACCTTAATTAATTTCTCAATGTGGCGTAAAACGAGTTATAATTTTAAAATAGTTATTTTTTGAATAAATGATGATTTTAATTAAATATTAAATTTATCATATTTAGAAAATTATTTTTTAAAATGGAGTTCATTTTTTAATTAATTAAATTTAACAATTTATAGGATGAATATTTAGGATTTTTCAAAAATACATGGATTTTGTGTGTAGTAAAATACTGTATTTTACACTATATATAGATTATAAGTTTAAAACACTATTCCTTTAGTCATCGATGATGTAAGAACCATAATCCCACATGAAAATTCATTATTTTGAACTATCTAGTTATAATTATCAAATTATTCCTATTCACGATAAAAAATATTATACTAATGAATATAATTAATACAAAACACCTATCTCCTCCACTATAAATACCACCTATTAACCACACACCTTAAAGCCTTTTATGTTGTTTAATTTCATCCCTATTACCTTCCCAATTTTCTTCCCCACATCCAAGACCTGATGGTCTCACCAAAAGTCCAAAACAAAGGTCCTTAATGAGATTCTAATAGAGGATAATTCACTAGGTGAAATCCACTTTAATTTTCATTTATTTACTTTTGAATTCTATTTGTTTTCCCATACGATCCTCAAATAACCTTATACAAGTGAAATGAAAACTAATATATCTTATATATACATTAATTTTATTATATAGATGGAAAATTACACATCAAACCTTTTTTCATTTTCCATTTATGCTAACAAATGAGATCCTCATCCGTCATGTGTAGATTTACCACCATCATGGATGATACACTATAATTTTTTATTATAACCTTCAAGGATGTTAATAAAACCATTATTATTGTTAAATAATATTTTATTATACATATTATAGTGATTTGATGTTATTATACCAATATATAAACATGATATTGAATAAAATGATATAAGTTCAGGATGATTGTAAAAAACTACCCAAACCAATTAAATCATTTTCATTAATGTTTTATCTCATGATACATCCTCATATCAAGAAAAAAATGATATATGGTGTCATTTAAAATTATGTAAATATATTAACACTCATACATTCCACTTCTAGAGTTTTACTTCAATTCAAAAAGAAAATCCATAATGAACCAACCATGGAAATGATAAAATAAATGCACCAGAAAAAAAAAATATTATTAATAAAAGAGTGGAAAAATGTTATATTAATATATTATAAGTTACTATATATATGAATATGGTTCATTAATATATTAATAACACTCATTAAATTATTATATATGTTTTTTTAACACGTTTTAATTAATGAAAATATTATGTAAAATAATTCTTAACCCAATTTCCATTCATTGGGTTAACCTTCAACTTCATTGATTTTGTGGTTCTAAGATTATTTGTGAAATTAATTTCAATTATATTTTATTTAATTACATTTATTTATAGATTATATAAATATTACATTCTTTTTATTAATTCTTAGTTAAAATATATGATATTTATAAGGGGCTTTTCATTAAAAAACCACTTTTAAATTTATATTTTTGTAAAATTCAAATGGAATGTTTTTGTGAAAGTATTATTGTTTTATAAGGATGTTATGGTTCATGGGAAATTTTTATGATGAACTGTGGGAACATTATCTCCATAAACATCATTGGGTATTATAATTTTGGAGGTTGAAAGTATAGTAACTCCATTTGTAACTTCAATGGTTACACCATAAGGTAGATGTTAGGGTTATATTATATTGTAGCCCAAAGGGACACATTGTAAGGAAGCTATAAGGGTTAAAAATTATATGGTAGTCATGATGGTTAAAATATTATGTAATTAAATCCCCATGTTACCTTTACAGTATTATTTATGTTTTTAATGTTATATTGAAATATCAGGTTTTCAAAAATTAACAATATGATACTTATTGGGTGAGAAGTATGTCTTTGGGAAAATAATTTCATATGTTTATAGGTATTCGAGGATTAATGGTTTAACTCTTTTTTTAAGTCCCTTACTAAGATTTTTGTTCTCATTACATGTTCTAAAATGATTTTTCACAGGTTTTAAGGGTGGTTAGGAGAAAAGGAGATGCCAAGATTATTGTTTCTATGACTTTTCCTAAAAAGATTATAAGTTTTAATTTAAAAAATTTATATTGTTGAATAAATGTATACTATTTATATTTTAACCATATATTATTATTTTGGGTTGATATGTATGAATTATATCAAAATTTTATAAAACAGTAACCTAAATAGATCATTGGGAATTAAAGGAAGTGAATTTTATAAGAATTTAATAGATTATGTAATGTTTAAGTTTGTGTCCTTATAGTTGGTTTCATAGCATTTTTTAGATAACTCTATGGGTTAGGTTGATGTTAATAGAAAACAACAAATATATATTACCTTATGGTTAATTTTAAATGATATAGACTTTATATATTGTCATGATTATTCATCGATGATATGTTTGTTAAAAGTGGTTTTCCAAAGAAGAAATCTAGAGTTTGAAGTGGGAAGGAAAAAAATGATTATATCTTTCAGAATCTATAATATGAATTGAGAGAATTAGAACAATAAAATTCGCGACAGTAATGTATCATATGAAAAATGCAATAAACGATGATAGAATACATGAAAGAGAAAAAAAATTGAACTACCAGAATGAAACATGATGATACTAGAACATTTTATTAGGAAACAACATCTTTTATTAGTGGATATTTGGACCCATTGGTGGTTGAAGGGTGGGTTAAATCCCATGAAATGACATTTGATTCCATGGGTTGTTCATATAATCAAAATTTTGGTCTTAATATTTATCATTTGAAAGGTGAATTTGACTAGTGGTGGTCAATGGTAAATAATATATTGGATAGAGAGAAGGTTGGTGCCTTGGAATGGGATGAATTTAAAAATATTTTCACTGAAAAACATTTTACTATGGAGGTTTTACTTAGGATAGAAAACTAATTCCTTTAATTGAACAAAAAGTAGGATGATTCAATAGCCACGTATGCAGAAAAATTCACCTAATTTTCGAGGTATGGTTCAAATCATATTTGAGACCATGATAGTAATATCAATTTTTTAATCATGATTAAAGCCAAGATACCATGGGGATTTGGAATCCCATGAATAAAAAATTATGAGAAAATTTTGTGATGTGTTGAGAGGTTATAAATGTAGTTTTCCAATCACATATGTACTTTGAATTCAATAAGATGAATAAGTCCATGTGTAATGTGATGGGTAAACATCAATCAATAAAATCTAAAGGTAAGAAAATTAATTTTCCATTTTTTGGGATGGGTGGTAAAAATATCACTAGTTAATCAAATCTGAGATTTGTTTCAAATGTGATATGTTTAAACATATGGCTTGAGATTGCAATGAAAAATAATATTGTGATAGTATTTTTAATTTTTATAAGAAAAATATAAAGTGCATTAAATGTTGTTATATGGTTAATTATGAGAATACAATTCAAAATTAAGATCAGAATTATGGAAAATAGCCATATAGTAAGAAGAATTAGGGAGTGAGATCCTTTACAACTATGTATGTAGATGTCAAGGCATCCAGTGAATTGGGATCAACTATATTATTTTTTACATAGATTTTTGTAATTTCATTTTTGATTTTATGTATACACATTCCTTTATTCTTAAGAAATTTTTAGGTAATTTGGAAATATCACCTCAATAAATGAGATTAGAATGTATGGTTAGAAAGCTAGGGGAATATATTACAGCAGAAAGAAAGTAAAATAATCTTTGTGTTATTGTTTTTGGAAAGAAATTACCTACAAACATTGCTATTTTCTCCCTAGTATCATCATCATTGTTTTTTTATTTATTAATATTAAGGGGAATAAAAAGAAAAAATAATATCTAAACTGTGCTAAGGAGGATCCTAAGGGTGGTGAAACTGTGCAATACAAGGGAATACCTTTAAAAATGATCATCCCCCTTAGGATCCATAAAAATCTACATTAGAGAAATAAATGTTTTCTTTCTCATTTTTTTAAACAAGGGAAATTTTAATGAAATTAATGTTATAGTGGTAAATGAATTCATTGGTTTTTTTACTGATGAGTTTCCTTGTGTTATACCTAATTAATAAGTTGATTTTACAATTCACTTAGTTTTTAATGTTAATAAAATTTCAAAACCCCCTTGTCAAATGGGTCAAGAGGAACTTTTAGTATAAAAACATCAGTTAGATGAGTTTCATGATACAAAAATTATTCATTATATTACTTGACCAGAGGGTACTCATGTTTTTTTCATTAAAACGAATGATTATCCATGATAATTTTTGTTGATTGTAGAGCTTTGATTATCATTAATGTTAAGAATTATAATCCATTTGTTTATATAGATTAATTTTTGAATCATCTCTAGTGAGCATAGTATTTTTCCAATATTGACTTGAGATCCACATACCATTAGTTATAGGTGAAGGATGATTTCATCCTAAATACTTCTATTTATACTAGATAGGAGAACTATGAGTTTTATCTCTTTGGTTTAAAAATGATTGTGTTATATTCATGAATATTATGAATAGAATATTACATGAATATTTAGATATGTTTTCTTTATTGATGATGTTTTGGTCTTTTGAAATTATTATGAGGATCATGAAATACATTTCATAATTATTTTGAAAAATCTAACAGAAACAAAGATATATTGAAAATTTAGAAAATGAGATTTTTGGATTCAATGGAATAATTTTACTAGGTATATTGTAAATAATGATTGCATAATAGTATATCCCCCAAAAAAATTGGTTGATGAATGTACAATACCTACAAATGTTATATAGAATCATAGTATTCTTGGATTAGTAGTCTATTCTGGACATTTTTTATAAAAGCATTGCATGGTTATATAGCCCACTAACTATGTTAACAGAAAAATGGGTTAAATTTACTTTCATAGAACAATGTCATGTTTTTTAGGAATTTAAGGAGAGTTTTTTGGATGCTCCTGTTTTTTCATGGCATTCTACAAAAATAGACCTTTTCACCAATAGTGGTGCTTCTTTGAAGTGACATGGTTTTTTATGATGCAGATTATTCAAGAAATTTATTATTCATTAAGATAATTGAAGTATCATAAATTAAATATTCCCTACCAGATTTTGAATTTCCATATGTGGTTTTCTAATTGAAAATATGGAGGTATCATTTATACAAATCCAAATGTGAAATATAAACTGACCACAAAAGTATGAAGTCTATATTTACTCAAAAGGAGTCGATCATGAGGAAGATAGGATGGATTATAATGATAAAGGTTTATGATTGCATTATCAATTATCATCCTGTAAAATCAACCAAAAAGGTGGATTACTTGAATAAAAAACATGATTTTAGATTAACCATGTAAATCATGGAACACAAAACCTTGATTAATGATTTCAATATCTTTGGAAGGAATGTTGTTGGTATAGGAAATTCCCATTTTTTGTTTTAAATTCCAGTGTAGTCATCTCTATTAGAGAAAATTGACAATGTTCAGAAGGAAGACCATGATTTAAAGGAAAATATAGATTTTGTAACACCCCGACCCCAGAAGCCTAGAGTTAGTGTATTATTATATATCATTTTCGTGATCACAAGAGATCAATTCTCAAAAGACTAATTAGTTTATTAGCCTTGGAAGTAATAGATACATTCATATGGTTTACATTACATCATAAAATAGAAAACTACAACAACATTGTTTCCATGGAAAACACCGAGATCCCATAGACTATACCTTTAGGTCAGTCATAATAAACTTCTTCACATCCAGGAAAAAATAAAACATAGAAAGGGGTGAGCTCAAATGATCCATAAGGATAACAATATAGCAGAAACATTCGTAAATAAGCATAAACATTGAAAGAAATGTATAAAACTAAAACAAAATCCTTTTCAACATAAACTTCATCATAATATAGAAAATATAAATCAAAGTAATTTCATTTAATTACTCACATGAATATTCTACTAGTCGAATAATCACATGCAATATCACTATCCTCTTTCATAATGATGGAATGCATAATTCCATACTTTCATAACCACATATTCAAGGCCTTGTGCCAAGACTAAAAATAAGATTTTGTCAATAACCTATTCCAAGACACTAGTTTGCCTCATGAAACCTACTGATTCATTGAGGAGCTATAGCGGGCTCCACCTGTCACTTACTAAGTCCAATGCATTCCTCATATGAAAAGGTTTAAACATAACATAAACATTCGTATTAAAAATGGAATATGAATTGTCAATACTATATACATAAACCATTAATGGTATGAAATAACACATCCACATTCAAACATATCACAAAACCTTCAATACAATATGGAAGTTTTTTATCATTATAAATCAACTTCAATCAAACATAAAATCCATCAAAGTATATTGACATAGATGAAATCAAATACTATTTAGAGAAATATCTCTTTCTATTTTGAAAACAATTAATAGTTACATTATTATAAAATAAAAAATTTATATTTGAAAATATTCTTAAAATCTTGTAAGGGAAGAGTCGAAGATGTTATAACAGTGGAAAAAAGTTTCACCTTCCGTGTAAGTTATAAAAACATTCTTACCTTAATTTTTGTCGAAAAGGTCATAAAGTAACTTTTTTGGAAAATGATGGAAATATAACTTTATAAACATCTTATAAAAGTCAAACAAAGGTATAAATCACTTTAAAATATACTCTATAAAATTAAAATAAGGTTTTAAAATTAATTTTTACGAAAAATGGATGTGGGTGATAAAGAGGTCATAGTAGATAATTACATATAAACAACCTCATATAATGAAGGGATTGTAAAATTAACCCTTACCTTGTACTTTTCCTTGGATGAGGGTAGTTTAAACACCTGTATAATGGTGAAATAATTTTTATTAAATTATACAATAATCATACACATAAATATGATATCATGTATGAGCTTTTAACATTGCTTTGTTTATAATATCTTAGTATTATCGTTGTTTCAGGTGTTAACTGATTCATTTTCCTTTATATTATTTGTCACGTAAGTAATTTTTTTTATGGATAGGATGAATCTTTTTCATATTATGTATTTTATTAAGTCGTTAAACATTAATTTTAATCATATAATGAAAATTTGTCTTAAATGGATATGATGGGGAATGAATCTCATCGCATTCGGGGAGACGATAATCCTTACATACGCCCGAGCGAACATATCATTATTTTGATATGAAAATAATATATAATTTGTTATTATATCATATATATAAATAATAATTATCATGTTATATTTATTATTTACATCAATTACACATCATTATTATACCCAACCAAATAATAATGTATTGAGTAACAATTACACCACTACGTGGAGACGGTAAGCTGTACGTATGCACGTATGGTGACATTTCATTCAAAGGATGGATAGAATAATGAATATGGTTGTACCATATTTATAATAACATAACAGAATATATAAAATACTGGATTTATTATTTAATAATGGAAACAACAAAGAAATAAGAAGTGGAAGAAGAATGGAACTTGAAAGAGGTGATGAAATATTTACCTCTTCTTCGGGTTCTTCATTTTGATTCGATAAAATGACCTCAATAAGTTGTCTTTCTGACTAAATAAAGGCATCTATAATTAAGTGAGGATAGTTGAGAGTTTATTTGGGTAGGGTTTGTCTGAGACAAATGGATTTTATGGTGTGAATTAGAGATAAGGAGGAGAACCCTTTTATAAGAGGGGTGAGGGGCACCTTAGGAAAATCTAGAAATATTATTTTATAATAAAATATTTTTCGGTTTCTAATAGATAAAAAATGATTTTTTAAAGGATAAGATGTGGATGGATCGAAAACCACTCAACCAATAGGTTTTAGACTGGTTTGGGTCATTAAATTAACATTATCTTTTAGACTTAACTCTTAGTTAAATAGTTTGACGTTTACCATTTCTCTTTGTATTTTTATATTATATGGTTAATAAACTTTTTATATAATTCCAAACGAACCGCAAGTGGTTTATTAATGATACACCTATCATTATAATAGTCTTTTTTCTGAACCTTATATTTTCCGGAATAGAATATCAATTAATAATATAATATTTGTTTTAAAACCTTTTTTATGTCAATTTTGTCACTATTTGGTATTTTGTTTTTGCTAAATTCATAAGAGCATTATTACTTCAAAAAATCTATCTAACCAACCCTAACATGTAATATTAAACAATAATGTTAGTTTAATTCATAAAAAGGCTCAAATTATATTTATTTGGATATTTATAATATCAAATATTTTAATATTTTATTAATTAGGTAATTACATCATTATCATTGTGTCATTAATAAATTAAATTATTTAATGTCTAAAAAATAAAATAAAATACTATTATGTAGGAAATATTATTAGATTTATAATAGAATATTTTTAGTTGAATTTATCTTATGTATAACTCTATATTATAAATGTTTTAGTTATTAAATTTGAATTTAACAATTTTAACTCATCTTTGAATTAAATAATAATAAATATCCTAATCTAACCCAAGTGGACCTAAAGGATCATATTTTATTCCTAAAGTTTTCTTTTTGGGTCTAATTACACTTATCCAATAGAATTATGACATGTGTTAGGGTAATAATAGTATCATTTTTACCCTTATTTACCCTATTTACTTTTAACCATAGTAAATAAAAGTAAAAAAGTTACTATTCACCAAAAAATATTTTCGTCTTTTCGAACTAGATTTTACATACTAATATCAATCGTGTCTCTCAGATTTTGGAAATTCAAATCACATAAGTGGTAAAATAATATTTTATGTAAATTTGAAAATGCTCCTAGGAGGTGGGTAAAAGACGGCAAAAAGATCAATAAAATTTTTAAATGTATTAAATTATTATAAACTAAATCCAATTAACTACATTGAACTTATATGGGTATAATGTATCTATATTGACCAAAAATAAATTTAAATAAAATGAATTATTATTTAAATAAAAATTCAGTTTTAAACTATAACTCAGTGTTTTTTACTATTCATCAAAAATTGAATGTTTTCATAAAAATACCAAAAATTCATTCTAAAGTAATTTCAATATTCCGAATCGAAAAATGAAGTCCACTTTGAATGAAAAAATTTATAAAATTTTAAAAAGTGGGTATTACTATTCATAACGGCTAGTTTGATTGTTTGTGGTGTGTTAGAACTTGAAGTTGCGTACAACACACACTATTGTATTATTTAAAGGGAAGTGAATAGTGGAAGCTTGGGGTGTTACATTCTCCCCTCCTTCAAATAATTTCATCCTCGAAATTTCTAGAATATTACAGCATACAAATACTCAAGTGGTTCTTCATCATAATTTCCTCGGGTTCCCACGTTGCCTCTTCCATATTATGGTTTTCCCATAGAAATTTTACCAGACGAGTCATCATTTTCCTTAGCACTTGTTCTCCTGTATCGAGAACCTTGACAGGCTCTTCGCAATAAGACAGATTGGGTTCCAGTTCTAATTCCTCATAGTTGACTACATGCATTGGGTCAGGCGTGTATTTTCTCAACAGTGATACGTGGAATACGTCGTGAACTTTGGAGGGACTTGGCGGAATTTCCAACTGGTAAGCTATAGCCCCAATTCCCTCTAGAATTTCCAACAGTCAGATGTATCTGGGACATAATTTTCCCTTCTAACCAAAACTTATAACCCCATTCTACTGAGATAACTTCAATAAAACATGATCTCCTACCTGAAATTCCAAATCCTTCCTTCTCTTATTGTCATAGAACTTCTTTCTATTTTGAGATTCTTTCATGTGGGCTTGGATTACATTCACATTTTCAATCATTTCTTCTACAAGTTCTGGGCTGAAGAGTTTTCTTTCACTAACATCGCTTCATATGGTACCATATGAATATTTGAATGGAAACTATTGTTATAGGAAAATTCTACCATAGGTAACTATTGATCCCATATAACTTGAAGGTCAAGTGAGCATGATCTCAACATGTCTTCTATGGTTTGAATAGTCCATTCTGATTTTCCATCTGTTTGGGGGTGGTAGGAAGTGCTCAAACGAAGATCAGTATCCAGGGAATTCTGAAGACTTCTCCAAAATCATGATGTAAAATGGGGATCACAATCAGAAACAATCGACAGTGGAACTCCCTGAAGTCTTATAACTTTGTTAATATATTGTCTTGCTAAACGTTCAAGTGGTAAATCTTCTCTTATAACAAGAAAATGTGCTAACTTGGTAAGACAATCAACAATAACCCATATTACATCATTCCTTCTAGGAGTCTTTGGTAGTCCCATGGGAATTTTCATCGTAATATTATCACATTTCTACTCAGGTATGGGAAGAGGTTGCTAAACTCCTCCAGGCTATTGCATTCCAGATTTCACTTATTTAGAAACCATACATCTTGACACAAAATCAGCAATCGCCCTATTCCTTTTGTCCCGCCGAAAATGTTCATTAAAATCTCTGTACATTTTGGTGGTCCCAATGTGTATAGAGAAATTGGAAGTATGAGAATCATCCAATAATTCTCTTTTTAGATCAGGTATATCAGGAGCACAAAATGTCTTCCCAAATTTCAAAATTCCATCTTCATATATGAAGTCACTCAATCTCCCATCATTCACAACATTGATCTTTTTTTGAAACTCCTCATCATCAAGAAGAGACCTTTTTACCCATTCCAGTAAAGATGGTTCGAAATCCATTTGAAAAATTATTGATGTTTCACCTTCCATGGTGATTCCCATATCCATATTTACTATATCTGTATATATATGATCTTTTTGAACTCTCATCTTGTTCAAAACTCCATGATACTTTCTACTCAAAAGCATCTGCCACCTTATTTTCCTTCCCCGGGTGGTAGTGTATAGTGAAATCATAATCTTTTAGTAGTTCAAGCCATTATATTTTCCTAATGTTGAGTTATTTCTGTGATAAAATATATTTCAAACTCTTGTGGTCAGTATATATATCAAATTTTTCATGATTGAAATAATGTCTCCATATTTTCAAAGCAATGTTTATAGATGCTAACTCAAGATCATGAGTAGGATAGTTTTTCTCATGAATTTTTAGATGTCGTGATGCATATGCAATAACCCTATCATTCTGTATAAGGACACAACCAAGTCCTTTTTTTGAAGCATCACTATAAATAACAAACCCATCATTCCCCTATGGTAGAGTCAATATAGGAGCATTGAATAATATTCTCTTCAGTTCTTCAAAACATTCTTCACACTCTTTTGTAAAATCAAATTTATCCCCTTTATGTGTGATCTTGGTTAATGGGTTACCCAATCGGGAAAAATTATGGACGAAACATCGATAATAACCCCCTAAACCAATAAAACTGCGTACCTCAATTATACTCATCGATGCTGGCCATTATTGGATTTCCTTGGTCTTTGAAGGATCAATATATATTCCATCCATAGAGATAATATGGCCCAGAAAAGAAATCTCTTGAAGCCATAATTCACACTTTCTAAACTTCCCATATAATCCATTTCTTCTATGTGTCTTCAGGATAATGCACAATTGATTTTCATTAAATTCATAGATTTTGATGTATATGAAGATATCATCAATAAATACCACTACAAAGTCATCAAGAAATTCCTTGAAAACCATATTCATTATATCCAAGAAGACATAGGGTGCATTATTCAATCCAAAAGGCATTACTGTAAACATGTAATGCCAGTACCTAGTTCGAACTGCTATTTTCGGAATTCCTTCCTTCCTCACACACAACTGATGATATCTAGATCAAAGGTCAATATTTGAAAAGTATTGAGCTCCACTAATTTAGTCAAATAAATCATTAATGTATTGAAGGGGATAATTATTCATTATTGTAATAGCATTGATCTCCCTGTAGTCATTTCACAACCTCATAGATCCATCTTTCTTCTTAACAAAAATGACTAGGGATCCCCATGTCAAACACTAGGGTGAATAAATCCCTTATTACTCAATTTCATTAGTTGTTTTTATAGTTCCTCTAATTCCTTGGCTGCCATTCTATAATGGGTCTTTGATATGGGCCTTGATCTAGGAATTATATCAATGGAAAACTCAATTTCTTGTTCTGGAGGATATCCAGGAAAATCTTCTAGAAACACATCAACATATTCATTCAAAATAGGTGCATCCTCTATTTGAACATTCATTGCCCCACCCACAGTTTTTTCATTATCTTCCTCCCAAATAATTGAATTTTGTTGAGCTACTGGGGGTGGATATAGATAAAAATTAGGTGGTGACATTTCTGCTCTAATGATAAGGTACTCTTTATCATCATAAACAATTGTAACCTCTTTATTCAAACAAAACAATTTCGCATCATGGTCTGAAAGACAATCCATACCGAGTATTATATCAAATTCAATCATTGGTATGACGATGAGATCAGCAGATAAAGAACATATATATTCCCTAACGGGGATTGATTCATAAAGCATTGTTTTAATGATACTTCCATTGGGATTTTTGACTAACAACTCCCTTGTTAAATCAAATTGGAAATATCAATTTTTCATAGAAAAATGGGATGATATGAAACAATGTGATGATCTAGAATCAAATAATGCATTTTCTAAACTTGAGGAAACCATTAAATTTCTTTCCACTACGTCTTTCAGATCTTCAAACACAGCATTAGTGACAACATAAGCTTGGACTTCATCCCTTGTCCTTTTCTGAGGTAAGATCCCCTGATGCTTATGAAATTCATTCACACAATACCCCCTTTCTCTACAATTGTATCATTCAACATCGACATCCACTTTCTTCTCTATGTAATCACGAGCATGGTGGCCATTTTCACCAAAATTGTAACAGACTCACATTCCCTTCAGGAAAGTACCAGGGTCTTTCTTCCCACATTTAATACAGGATGGATATTCAACTTTTCCCTTGTTCCACTTGTTCCATTTCAAGAGTGTTCAGCAGATATCTTCTTATCATTCCTTTCTTTAATGTCGTAATACTTAGAGAATTTTTTTTCTTTCTTGATAGCACATGAGAAAATATCTTCGTACGATGATAAGGATTGTGAGAATAATTGTCAATGGAGAAATGGTTTTAACCCATCAAAGAAATGATCAATATTACTTCTCGGGTTACGTATATAGTCTACAGCATGCCTCAAAAAACTTGTAAATTTAGCTTTATACTTTTGGACATTCTAATCCTCCTTTTTCCTCAGACTCCGAAATTGTCTTTCCATATCCAATCGATGGTCATGAGGAAATTATTTTTCTAATAATTTTTTTTAAACTCCCTCCATTCCATATTTGATACTTCATCATCATCCTTTGGGTTTTGAATCAATGACCACCATTGATCAGCATCTCTAGTGAGGCAGTAAACTGCCATGACAACTTTTTCACTTTCACTACTCCCCAATACATGGAATATTTTCTCTAAGGAATTTATCCATCGCTCAGCTACTAGTGGATTTGTACCCCCATTGAATTTTGGTGTTTTTTGCCTCATGAAGAAATATAACATTGATCCTCCACGTTGTGGATCAGGGTGCTCCATACGGGTAAATTTATTATTCACAACCTTAGTGAGTCGTCCCAGTATGGTGATTAGCTGATCATAAAAAGTTGCATCACCATCTCCACAATAATTTTCTTGAGTAAGAGGGAAGTCCCTATGTAGAGTGAATGAATTGATACAGTTTCCCTTCCTTCCACTAAGTTCCATTTCTAAACAATGGCATAAACTAGATTAGTTTATGAATCAAAATACATAATTCCAAACTTGTAAAACACTTAACATAAATTTAACATTTTATGGATATAATTAATAATCATAATAAATGTTTTCTGTGAATAATTATATACTCATAAACCCTTCATAATGGTTTGTGATGAAAATGAGAATTATCATAATCATATCACCCGGGAGTGTCGTAACCAAGAGTGCAACAAGGCCCTTTGTCATGCACCAGTTCTCGTTCGAGTCTATCTCAAAGCAGTGTTTCGGGTTTTACCCCTAGTTACATTTGTGCCAGGGTCACCTCTACCTAATCATATCTATATAGGGATATATTTCTTGGAAAACTAACAAAATCTCTACAATACCAAAATTATAGGAATTTATTCTATACTAATCCTCAAAGTCTATCTTAGGGTTATGTGCTCTAATCAGAGTTTATATAAATCTAGTTTCCATGGATTGTATTAAACTTCCTCTAATACCAACTATAACGCCCCTACCTTAGAAGACCAGAGACAGTGCATCATTACATATCATTGGAATGATCACAATAGATCATGTCTCGAATGACCGATTAGTTTAATAGCCTTTTAAGTAATAGATACATTCATAAAGATTACATTACATCATAAAATGGAAAACTACAAAAACATTGTTTCCATGGACAACACTAAGATCCCATAGACTATCCCCATAGGTCAGTCTTAATATTCTTCTTCGTATCCTAGGAAAAATGGAACATAGAAAGGGATGAGCTCAAATGCTCAATGAGGATAACAATATAGAAGAAACTTTCATAAATAAGCATAAACATTTAAGGAAATGTGTAAACATAAAACAAAATCCTTTTCAACATAAACTTCATCATAATATTGAAAATATAAATCAAATTAATTCCATTTACTTACTCACATTGATATTCTACTAGTCGAATAATCACATTCAATGTCAATAGCCACTTTCATAATGGTGGAATGCATAATGCCAAACTTTCATAACCACATAGTCAAGGCCGTGTGCCAAGACTACAAATAAGATTTTTTCAAGGTCTTGTGCCAATATACTAGTTTGCATCATGAGACCTACTGTTGTATCGCGGAGCTATATCATGCTCCACCCGTCACTTACTAATTACAATGTATTCCTCATATGAAACAGTTTAAACATAACATTAACATTCGTATTAAAATTGGAATACAAAATGTCAATAATTTATCCATAAACCATGAATGGTATGGAATAACACTTCCACATTCAAACATATCACAAAACCTATAATACAATATGGAAGTTTCTTATCATAATAAATCAACTTCTAACAAACATAATATCAATCAAAGGATGTTGACATAGATGAAATAAAAACCTTCTTAGAGAAGTATCTATTTATATTTTCAAATCATTTAAAAAGTAAAATAATTATAAAAGAAAACATTTATATGTTAAAATATTCTTATAAGCTTGTAAGGTAATCTTCGACGATGTTATAACGGCGTAATATATCCCCACCCACCTTATAAGTTAAAAAAGCATTCTTACCTTAATGTTGTCGAAAAGGTCATAAAGTACCTTGTATGGAAAACAACAAAAAGATTCCTTTATAAACATATTATAAAAGTCAAACAAGGGTATAAATGACTTTAACCCATAGTCTTTAAAATATTAAGAATGTTTTGAAATAAATTTTTATGAAACATGGATGTGGATGATAAAGAGGTCCTAGAAGATAATTACATATAAACAACCAAGGATAATGAAGAGATTGTGAAATTAACCCTTACCTTGTACTTTTCCTTGGTTGAGGGTAGGTTAAGCTCCTATGTAATGGTGAAATAATTTTAATTAAATTATAAAAAAAAATACTTTAATATGATATCATATATGATCTTTTAAATTTGCTTTAGTAATAATATCTTAGTTTTATCATCATTTCGGGTGTTAACTAATTCATTTTCCTTTATATTATTTGTTATGTATATAATGTTTGTTATGGATAAGATGTATAATATTCATATTAAGAATGATATTAAGTCTTTAAACATTATTTTTAATCATCTAATGAAAATTAGTCTTGAAGGGATACGATGGAGAATGAATCTCATCGCGTTCCTAGAGACGGTAATCTGTATGTACGCACGAGCGACAATATCATTCTTTTGATATTAAAATAATATATAAATGGATTTTATATAATATATAAAGAATAATTATCATGTTATATCTATTATTTACATCAATTACACATCATTATTATACCCATCCAAATAATAATGTATTGAACAAAAATTACACACGACGTGGAGACGGTAAGCCGTACGTACGCACGTATGGTGACATGTCATTAAAATGATGGATAGAATAATAAATATGGCTGTACCATATTTATAATAACATCACAGTATATAGAAGATACTAGAGTTATTATTTTAGAATGGAAACAACAAAGAAATCGAAAGTGGAAGAAGAAAGGAACTTGAAAGAGGTGATGAAATATTTACCTCTTCTTCAGGTTCTTTCATTTCATTTGATCAAAAGAGCTCTAAAGGTTGGATTTATGACTAAAGGAAGGCCTTTGGGATGAGGGAGGACATTTGACAGGGTATTTGGGCAGGGGTTGTCTGAGACAAATGGATTTGAAGGTGTGAATTGGAGAGAAGGGGGGGTTCCCTTTTATAAGAGTGGTGGGGGCACCTTTGGAAAAGCTAGAAATATTATTTTATAATAAAATAATTTTAGGTTTCTAATGGCTCAAAGATGAATTATTTAAAGGATAAGGTGGTTATGGGTCAAAAATAACTCAACCAATATGTTTTAGATAGGTTTGGGTCACTATATTAACCTTATCATTTAGATTTAACTCTTAGTTAAATAGTTTGACATTTACCATGTCTCTGTGTATTTTTATACTACATTGTTAATAAACATACTATATACTTCAAGTGGTTAATTAATGATACACCTATAATTATATAAGTCTTTTGGCCGAAACATAGATTTTTAGGAATAGAATATCAGTTAATAATATAATATTTTTTTTAAAAACACTTTTATGTCAATTTTGACTCTATTTATTATTTTGTTTTTTCTAAATTCATAACAAAATTATTACTTCAAAAAAAATTCATCTAACTAACCATAACATGTCATGTTAACCTATAAAATTAGTTTAATTCATAAAAACTCCCAAATATCATTTTTTTGAATATTTATAATATCAAATATTTTAATATTTCATTAATTAAGTAATTACTGCATCATCATTGTGTCATAAATAAGTTAAATTATTTATTGTCTCAAAAATATAAATAAAATACCATTATTTAGGAAATATTCTTATATTTATAATGAATATTTAGAGTTGAATTTATCTTATGTGTAACCATATATTAAAAATGGTTTAGTTATTAAACATTGAATTTAACACTTTTAACTCTTCTTTGAATTAAATAATAATAAATGCCCTAATATAATCCAAGTGGACCTAAAGGATCATATTTTATTCCTAGGGTTATTTTTGGTCAAATTACACTTATCCAATATAATTAAAATATGTTTTAGGGATATAATAATATCATTTTTACCCTAAATTACCCTATTTACTTTTAATAGTGGTAAATAAATGTAAAAAGTTACTATTCATGCAAAATTATTTCCATCTAATTTAACAACATTTTACTTATTGATATCACTGTGTCTCTTGGATTTTTGAAATTCAACTCATAGAAGTGGTAAATTTATGTTTTATATAAATTTGAAAAACCTCCAATGAGGTGGGTGAAAGATGGTAAAAAGTTCAATAAAATTTATATATATATATATAATTATTATAAATTGACGCCAATGAATTACATTGAACATATAAAGGTATTATGTATCTATTTTTAACTAATATAATTTTAATAAAAAAAATTATTATTTAAATAAAAATTCGGTTTTAAACTATAACTCAGTGTTTTCACTATTCATCAAAAATTGAAAGTTTTCAGAAAAAATACCAAAAATTCACCCTAAGCTAATTTCGATAGTATGAATCCAAAAATGAAGTCCATTTTGAAATATAAAATTTATAAAATTTCCAAAAGTGGGTATTACTATTCATAACTACTAGTTTGTTTGTTTTTTGTGGTGTGTTAGAACTCGAGGTTGCGTATAACACACACTATTGTATTATTCAAAAAGAAGCGTACCGTTGATTCTTGGGGAGTTACATTCTCTCCTCCGTCAAACAATTTAGTCCTAGAAATTTATAGTATATTACATCATAAAAAGACTCGGGTGGTTCTTTGTCATAAGTTCCTTGGATTCTTACATTTCCTCTTCCATATTATGGTTTCTCCATATAACTTTTACCCGACGACTCGTCTGGTTCCTTAGAACTTGTTCTCTAGTATCAAGAACCTTGAAATGATCTTCGCAATAAGAAATATTGGGTTCCATTTCTAATTCTTCAAATGTGAGTACAAGCATTGGGTCGGGCATGTATTTTATCAACAATAATATTTGAATTACATTGTGAACTTTGGAGAGACTTGGCAGCATTTCCAAACGGTAAGCTTCAACCCCAATTAGTTCTAGAATTATGAAAGGTCCGATGTAACTGGGACTTAATTTTCCCTTCTTAGAAAAACGTAGAATACCCTTCCATGGAGACACCTTCAAAAAAAACATGATCTCCTACCTGAAATTCCAAATCCTTCCTTCGGTTATTGGCATATCTCTTCTGCCTACTTTTAGCGGATTTGATGTGGGTTTTGATTACTTTCACCTTTTCCATCGTTTCCTCCACAAGTTCTGGGCATATGAGTTTTCCTTCATCAACATTGATCCATATGGTTCCATCTGAATACTTGATTGGGAAAAATTGTTATGGGAAAATTCTACCATAGGTAAATATTGATCCCACATACCATGAAAGTCAAGTGATCATGAGATTAATATGTCTTCTAAGGTTTGAATAGTCTGTTCTAATCATCCATCAGTTGCAGGTGGTAGGAAAAGCTCAAACGAAGTTCAGTATCCTGGGATTTCTGAAGACTTTTCCAGAATCCTGATGTAAAATGGTGATCACGATCAGAAACAATCGATAGTGGTACTCAATGAAGTCTTAAAACTTCATTAATATATAGTCTTTCGAAACATTCAACTGGTAAATCTTCCCTTATAGAAATAAAATGTGCTGACTTGGTTAGAAAATCAACAATGACCCATATTACATCGTTCCTTTTAAGAGTCTTAGGTAGTCCCATGACAAAGTCCATCGTAATATTATCCCATTTCCACTCAGGTATGGGAAGAGGTTTTAAGACTCCTCCAAGAAATTGCCTTCCAGCTTTCATTTATTGACTAACCATACATCTTGATAGAAAATTAGCGATCTCCCTCTTCAAGTTGTCCCATTGAAAATGTTCCTTTAAATCTATATATATTTTAATGCTCCCATGGTGTATAGAGAAATTGGACCAATGAGAATAATCAAACAATTGTCTTTTTAGATCAGGTATATCGGGAACACAAAGTCTGTTCCCAAATTTAAAAATTCCATTTTCATATATGAAGTCACTAATTCTCCCATCATTCACAGCTTTAATATTCTTTTGAAACTCCTCATCATTATCCTGAGAACTTTTTATCCTTTTTAAAAAATATTGTTTGGCACCCATTTGAAAAAGTATTGATGTTTCACATTACATGGTTATTCCCATATCCATATTTACTAGATCCATGTATATAAGATCATTTTCAACTCTCATCTTATTAGAAACTCCATGATCCTATCTAATCAAAGAAACATCCACCTTATTTGACTTCCCCAGGTGGTAGTGTATATTGAAATCATAATATTTGAGTAGTTCAAGCCATCATATTTGCCTCACGTTGAGTTCTTTCTAAGAGAAAATAAACTTCAAACTCTTGTGGTCGATATATATCTCACATTTTTCAACATTGAGATAATTTATCCATATCTTCAAATAAAATATTACAACTACAAACTCAAGATCATGAGTAGGATAGTTTTACTCGTGATTTTTTATTTTTCGTGATTCATAGGCAATAACCATATCATTCTGATTAAGGACACAACCATGTCCTTTCTTTGAAACATCACTATAAATAACAAACCCATCATTCTTCAATGGTAGATTCAATATAAGATCATTGAGTAATATTCTCTTCAGTTATTCAAAAAATTCTTCACACTCTTTTTTCCAAAAAAAATTATCCCCTTTACGTCTGAGCTTGGTTAATGGGTTAGCCAATCTGGTAAAATTCTTAACATAATGGCGATAATAACCTTCTAAACTAATAAAACTGTGTACCTTAGTTATACTCATCGGTGATGGCCATTCATGGATTTCCTTGGTCTTTGAACGATCAATAGATATTCTATCCTTAGAGACAATATGGACAAGAAAAGAAATCTCTTGAAGCCAGAATTCACACTTGCTAAACTTCCCATATAATTCATTTCTTCTAATAGTCTTCCGGATAATAAGCAAGTGATTTTCATGATCTTAGTTTCTTTTAGAGTATACCAAGATCTCATCAATAAATACCACTACAAAGTCATCAAGATATTCCTTGAAAACCACGTTCATTATATCCATGAAAACATAGGGTTCATTAGTCAATCCAAAAAGCATTAATGTAAACTCATATTGCTCTTACCTGGTTCGAAAAGTTGTTTTCAGAATTTCTTCCCTCCTCACACACAATTAATGATATCCAGATCGAAGGTCAGTCTTTGAAAATTATTGAGCTCTATGAATAAGGTCAAATAAATCATCAATGCGAGGTAGGGGATACTTTTTCATTATTGTTATAGCATTGATCTCCCTGCAGTCAATTGACAACCTCGTAGATCCATCTTTATTCTTAACAAAAAGGACAGGGGATCCCCATGGAGAAACACTAGGGTGAATAAATCCCTTATTTCTCTATTCCTCTAGTTTTTTCTTTAGTTACACTAATTCCAAAGTGGACATTCTATATGTTTTCTTCGATTTGGGCCTTGATCTAGGAATTAAATCAATGGAAAACTCAATTTCTCAGTCTTGAGGATTTCCAGGTAAATCTTTTGGAAACACATCAATATATTCTTTCACAATAGTTACATCCTTTATTTGAACATTATTTTCCCAAACCATTGTTATTTCAATATCTTTCTCCCTAATAATTGAATTTAGTTGAGCTACTCGGCGTGAATCTAGATAGGAATTAGGTGGTGACGTTTCTGCTCTAAAGATAAGGTACTCCTTATCATCATCAAAAATTGTGACCTCCTTATTCTTATAATAAATTTTTGCATCATGGTTATAAGGCCAATAAATATCGAGGATTATATCAAATTAAATCAACGGTATGAAGAAGTGATCGGAAGATAATGAACATTTATATTCCCCAATAGGGACTGATTCAGAAAACATCGTTGCAATGATACTTCCCTTAACAGTTTTTATTGATAACTCCCTTGTTAAATAAATTTGAAAATATATAATTTTCTTATCAAACTAGGAAGATAATGAACAATTTGGTGATATAGAATCAAATAAATCATTTGCTAAACTTGTGGAAACCATTAAATTACTTTCCACTACGTCTTTCGGATCTTCAACCTCAACAGTAGTGATAGGATAATCTTGGCCTTGATCTGTTGGAATTTTCTGAGGTAAGTTCCCCTGATGCTTATGAAATTCATTCACATAATTCCCCCTTTTTCTAAAATTGTAGAATTCAACATCGACAGCCTCTTTCTTCCCCTTGAAATCACGAGCATGGTGGCAGTTTTCACCACACTGGTAACGGACTCCTATTCCCTTCATGAAAGTACCAGGGTTTTTCTTCCCACATTTACTGTAAGATGGATATTCAAATTTTCCCTTCTACCCCTTATTTCCATTTCTAGAGTGTCCAGTAGATCTGTCATTCTCTTTCATTGCTTTAAAGTTGTAATACTTAGAGAATTATTTTCCTATCTTGATAGCACATGAGACAATATCTTCGTAGGACGAGAAGGACTGTTAGACTGAAGCTCGATGGATAAATAGTTATAACCCATCAAATAAATGTTCAATATTACTTCATGGGTTATGTATATAATTTGCAGCATGCCTCGCTATCCTTGTAAAGATAGCGTCATACATTGCGACATTCTCTTCCTTCTTTTGCCTCAGACTCCGAAATTGTCTTTCCATATATGCTCGCTGGTCATGAGGAAATTATTTTTCTACGAATTTTTTTTAAAACTCCCTCCATTCCATATTTGATACTTCATCATACTCATTTGTGTTTTGAATCAATGACCACCATTGATCATCATCTCTAGTGAGGCGGAAAACTTCCATGACAACGTTTTCCATTTCGTTACTCCCTAAGGTGTGGAATATTTTCTCTTAGTAATTTATCTATTGCTCAGCTACTAGTGGATTTTTACCCCCATTGAGTGTTGGTGGTTGTTTCCTCATGAAGAGATCTAACATTGATCCTCCAAGCTATGGATCAGGGTGCTCCATATGGGTAAGGTTATTATTCATAACCTGAGTGAGTTGTCCCAGTATGGTAATTAGCTGATCAGAACCAGTTGCATCACCAGCTCCATTGTAATTATCTTGAGTAGAAGGGAAATCCCTATATAGAGATCATGCATTGATATGGTTTTTATTCCTTCCACTAGGTGCCATTTCTAAACAATTGAATAAACTAGATTAGTTTATGAATCTAAACACATAATTAAAACTTGTAAAACACTTAACATAAATTGAACATTTTATGGATATAATCCATAATCATAAAAAATGTTTTCTTTGAAAACTTATATACTCATAAACAATTCATAATGTTTTGTATATAAAATTAAAACTATCTTAAGCATATCCCTCGGGACTGTCATAACCAACAGTGCAGCATGGCTCATTGTCGTGCACCAGTTCCCATTCAAGTCTTGCTCAAAGTGTTGTTTTTGGGATTTATCCATAGGTACTTCTATTCCAGAGCCGCCTCTACCAGCTCATATCCTAATAGGGATGTATTCCTTAGAGAACACACAAAATGTCTACAATACCATAATTCTAGGAAGTTCTTATATACTAATCATCAATGTCTATCTTAGGAATATGTGCCTTAATTAGAATTTATATAAATCTAGTTTCCAAGGATTGTACTAAACATCCACTGATGTCAATTATAACACCCTCACCCCATAATCCCAAAGCCGATGCATTATTACATATCGTTGGCATGATCACAAAAGATGAAGTCTCGAAAGACTGATTAGTTTAGTAGCCTTAGAAGTAATAGATACATTCATAAGGTTTCCATTATATCAGAAAATGGAAAACTATAACAACATTGTTTCCACGGAAAACACTAAGAACCCATAGACTATCCCAGCACGTCAGTCATGATATACTTCTTCGCATCGTGGGAAAAATAAAACATATAAAGGGGTGAGATCAAATTCCCAGTAAGGATAATAATATAGTAGAAACTTTTATAAATAAGCATAAACATTTAAGGCAATGTATAAAACTAAAACAAATGCCTTTTCTACATAACATTCATCATAATATGCCAAATATAAATCAAAATACTTTCATTTACTTACTCACATGGATATTCTACTAGTCGAATAATTACATGCAATATCAATAGCCACATTCATAATAATAGAATGCATAATGCTAGAGATTCGTAACCTCAAAGACAAGGGCTTGTGCCAAGACTAAAAATAATATTTTTTCAAGGCCTTGTTCCAAGACACTAGTTTGTCTCATTAGACCTACCGATGCATCGAGGAGGTTTAGCGGGCTCCACACGTAACTTACTAAGTCCAATGCATTCCTCATATGAAAATGTTTAAACAATAATATTTTGTAAGAAACCCATATTTTTATAATATAAAACTTTTTTTCATGAAAACTATCATATTTAATTATAGGTATTATATAGAAAATTAATCTATTTCATTGATTAAGTAAACCAATATATTTTGTCGTAAAACTGCACTGAAGTGGACCATTTATAATATATCTTAAGCTCTCATTTTACATGTTTCAACTTTAGTTGGTCATCATTTACCCTGATATATATTCTTATTTTATCTTAGTAGTATCCATGAATGATTTAAATCCATTATTTCCTTGAAACGGTTATGATACATCGATTTTATTTTCCTTGTAACATGATTATGATACCTATTTATTTTCATGGGTAACCCTTATATGAATTTATTATGATTAATTGTGATTGATATATAATGATAACACCAACCATATTTTATGGAATGGGTTATGCTCATATTGACTTGGGATATAATATTTTTATACAATTCTTCATTTTACCCTGGATATATTATGATTATGTCTACTAGTTGGTGAAATTATTTAAATTTCATATTCTACTTTTCAAATAAATTTTAATATTTATTATGATTCACCCCATTCATATTAGTAATTAATTATACTTAGTATGTGTTGTTAAGGGCCCCCTATATCCCCTTAATTCGTTGGTAGGTATCATGAGACAAACTAGACTAGTTTCTGACCAAGGCGTTAACCATTAATATATACTTCATAGTTGAGGCTTTGATGGTATGTTTATGAAGTCCCCCAGTATGGATTCCCTTATTATGATATATTTTTTATAGTACATGTAATTATTAAACTAGTAGAATATACATTTTTAATTTTATTTCTCATGTGATTATTTATATTGAATTATTTGATCATCTTTTTGTCTCTTCTATATAATTTCAATATAATTTTTTAATTGAATTTTTTTTAGTTATTCACCTTAACTTATTGTTTATATTTATTTATGATATGTTAAAATATATTCTTTCCATTACTAATCATCTGAGCTATCCCCTTTATGCTATTTTATTTTTCCCTAGGTTTCTATGATTTATATTATGACTGACATCCAAGGATAAGGTAAGATAATAAGATTATTTTCAATGCAGTTAATATGTTTTATTTAATTTCAATTTGTAATATATTAACTATGTTTTTATTTAGTTTTTTGAAGCTATTGAAATATTCTACCATTTTTAATGTGATATATTGTTTATATTAGGAATGTAATAATGTATGTAACCATCCATGAGTAACTAGGTTCGGGGTCTTTATAGTTGGTATTAGAGAATGTTTACTAGAATCTTTAGAGTGTATAGTTTTGAAAACATAGATTAGGGAAATAAAACCCTATAAATGACTTTAAAAATATTCCCAACATAACCAATCTCATTATTTAGAGATTATTTGTAATTAAATTTCCAATTTACATTAAATGTATTAATAGTTTTGTATTATAAATTAAGTTTCATAATGTTATGATTTAATCAAGTGTATGCCATTGTTTTTAAATGACACCTAGTGGAACAAATGAAAATTGTATCAATGAACATATTCTATGTAGATTTTTCCTTGTTATGAAAGATATTGATGTTGGATCTAGAGCTACAAATGGAAATAAAAAACATATAACTGTACTATGACAGCTAACTCAAACTATGAGAAATAACCTTACTCGCATGGAGAAACTAGATCCACAGTGGAGTGTAACAATGTTATACCACTTCATGATATAAAATATCTATCATTCAATGGGTATACAAACCAATTTATATCTAAGCAATGGATAAGTACCTTACAGAAGGTTGTTAATGCTCTGTGAAGTAATAAAAGGGATATAGTTATCTAGTAATTTTATCTAATCTCAAGTGATGTCAATCATTTTCAGTCAACAATTGAAAACAAATAGGATGATGAATAAATTAAAAATATTCAATGGAATGAATTTAAGAAAAATTTCTAGGAAAAATTTTTCCCTTGAGAATAGTGAGCTTGTATAGAGAGACAATTATTGAGTTTGAGAAAGAAAAACGAAGAAAACACTACTATGTATGAATACAACTTTACTAAGTTATCAAGGTATGTTGTGGACTATATACATAATCCAAGGAGAAATATTGACCATTTCATTAATGATCTTAATACAATTATATGAAGGCCACTAGTCTCCCAAATAGTGCATTCATATAAGGATATTGTATGAAGTTCCACAAAGATGGAAAAATAAATTTCCAATCTATATGGAATTGAAGGGATGTAAGATAATAAGAGGGATGTTCAGTATTATAGAAAAGGAAATAACACAAAAATTGTATATGGGAGTGATGTAATATACTACTTTAAATAAATGTGAATAGAAACACCAAGGAACATGCCTGTAGGGAATGTGAGTTTGTTACAAGTGTTGATAAAAGGACACAATACTTGTGATTATAAGGGAAAGAAATAATTCTACATTATGTAATGATTCATTTGTAATGTGATGGGACATTATGCACATGAATGACCTAAAAATTAAGTGAACTTCCCCAAAAATGAAATGGGAACAAGTTTTTGTTTATGTAGTTAAAAGAGAAGAGTTTTAAGTTCCTAATGATGTAGAATAAGGTTCTTCAATCATCACCTCGAATTTATGATAAAGAATTATTTGATTTTTGATGATAACATTTTTTATATCTTCTTAGTTTTATATAAAAAATGAATATTCTCAATTCACCATAATAAGGGTGTTTCCTTTAAAACACATAGTGTAAACCTTAATTCAACAATGATGTATTGAGAAAGTCCCTATTACCACACATAAACATGCTCTAATTTATGATTTTATTATAATAACTATGATTGATTTTCATATAATCCATAGAATATAGTGGTTTTTTAAATATAATGAAAAAAATTATTACAAGGAGAATGAAATTACAATTCCTGATGATGATATAGAATTTCTCATCTTTAGGGTGGAAAGTTCCTTATCTGAGTCATATATATATCCACCTCTAGTATCTATTCTAAATGAGATTATTAGATAAGAAGAAAAGCTAAAACATACTAATGAAAAATGAGATCTTCAAATTTAGGATTTACCTACTGTACAAGAATATATTGTTGTATTTATAGAGGATTTTCATGGACATACTCCAGAGTGGAAAATTGAGTTTTCTATTGATTTAATCAGTAATGAAAGACTTATATCCAAGAATATTCATAGAATTATCACATATTAGTTAATAGAGTTAAAGAAACAACTAGATGAATTCATTGATGAGGTATTTATGCACCATAATATTTATCCAAGGGATGATCTTAATCTTTTCATTAATAAAAAATATGGATCTATAATGATTTTTATTGACAACATGGAGATCAATGATATTACAACAACGAATGAGTATCCTCTTCCGCACATTGAGGAAATATTTGACCATTTTCATAGAGATCAATATTTTTGAAAGATTGAACATTTTTCTACATATAATCAATTGTGTGTGAGGAGGAAAAATATTACAAAGATAATGTTTCGAACATGGTATTTACATTATGAGTTATAGTAATTCCATTTGTACTGAATAATCCATCAACTGTTTTTTTAGATCTAATGAATAGATTATTCACGAAATATGTTGATAATTTTTTTGTGGTATTAATAGAAGATATCTTGTTGTACTCAAAAATCTATGAGGGCCTTCAGGATTATTTAAGGATTTTTATAGAGACAATTATAGGAATAGAGTTTCATTAGAAGTTTAGCAGGGTGAATTGTAGGATTAAATAGATTCTTTTCATGGGCATATTTTCTATAATGCTGGAAACACAGTTGGACTTGGAAAGAAAAAGGTAGTCTAGGGATGGTCAATACTAATGAACAAATCCAATGTATGCAGTTTCATTGGTTTTTATGTTACTTTTAGCATTTCATTCATTATTTTTTAGATTTGATTACCCATTAAATAGGCATACTCATAAAAGGGTATGTTTATTTGGACTGTGGATTGTGAATAATTCTTTATAGAATTTATGGGGGATTATTTAATGTTCTTATTTTGAATCCACCATCATGAAATGGTGGGACTGTAATATATAATGATATATTGAAGAAAGGTCGTGGGTGTGTCCTTAGGCAGAATGATATAGTTATTGAATATGTATCAAGGAAGATAAAAACTCGTGTATACAACTATTTAACTGAGGATCTTTAGTCTTCTGGGATAATCTTTTCATTTAAGATTTAAAGAAACTACCTATAAAGTAAAATATGTGATATATATAAACATCAAAAGTGTGTAAAATAATTCTTCTCATTAAAAGAACACAACATGCATTAAAGGAAATGGATTTAGCTACTCAAGGATTACGATCTTTTTATACACTACCACCCATGAACGGAAAATAATGTTGAAGATGAATTGTCTTGGAAAGATCATGTTGTTCCAAAAAAATGTGGATTTATAGGGATGATGTTTACATTGATCTAGTAAATGTGGTTATAAGAATTATCAAAGAAGGTGAAATATTAATACGTTTTAAAATAGTTGAAAACCATATTTATTGGTAAGGATTAGAAGTTATTGGTCTAACCTTAAGAATTTTCAAAGGAAAAATAATGTTGTAGATGACATTAGTTTTGTATAATTCTTATATGAAGGTGGAATTTTTAAATTTTCAATGATTCTTTTTGTTACTTCTATACCTGATCAAAAAAGTAAATTATTGGATGATTTTCATGGATTGAATTTCTATATACATGCTTGTATCAATATTATGTTTAGATATTTGAATGAACATTTTTTTTGGATAATATAATGTCAAAAATTGAATATTATGTATAAAAATGTTTAGATTTTCTATAGGTGAAGGATTAAAAACTGCATCCTATAAGAGTCAAAAATCCATTACCTATTCTTATATCGAAATGGGATGACATTGATAAGGATTTTTTCATGGGATTACCATACACTCCAAGAAATAATGATACAATATCGGTAATTGTAGATTGAAATACAATATGCACATTTCGATGGTATAAAGGTGAATTTCCCACTAGTATACCTTATACGAATCCATATTAATGAAGTTTTAATACTTCATGGAGAGCCTATTTAATTTTATCTAATCATGATCCCTAATTTACATCAATATTCTCAAAAGTACTTCATAAAACATTTGATACTAAGATTCATTTTAGTACTACTTATCAACCACAATCTGATGGACAGTCTGAAAGGACAATAAAAAATTTATAATTCATGTTGTGATTATGCTAAATAAAATTTCAAGGTATATCGGATCCGTATTTTCCTATGTTAGAGTTTTCCTTTAATAATGGTTTTCATTAAATTATTCAAATGGAACCATATAAATCATTATATAGAAAGAGATTTTGTACTCCAACTTGTAGGGATGATGTTGGTGAAACAAAGCATGTAGGCCAAGAAAAAAGTATCCCAATGTAGGAAAATGATTTATATCAATAACCTAAGAATGGATTTTGATTTTTGAGTGGGTGATCATGTCTTTCTAAAAGTATTTCCTTGGAAGGGTGTTATAATGTTTGGTAAAAAAGAAAACTCAGCCCCACATGTTAGAACCCTGATCTTGTTTTTAGGTATGTTTTTCTTTTTCCTGTAGTTTTTGAGAAAAGAGGAGTTTCTATAAATTTTTGAAGTACACGCCATGTACTTATGGTTACGCGCCGTGTACTCGGTTATCACGGGTAACTGTGTAGTGGTCTTTCACACGGCCATGTGTGATGACCTGGAGGACCCCTAAATCGGAGTAAGGAAATGGTGAGTACACATCGTGTACTTCAAAATTACATGCCGAATAATTTTTTTTTCATTAAATGCCTCCAGGTTGTGTCTGATGGACAAAATTGTCTCCTTCTCAACCTAGATAGTCTAAGAGCACCGAGAAGCCATGGATCTTTGACGAGCCCCCGGCAAAGTGTCCATCCTCCGGATCTAACATCGACGGTTGGGTAGCAATCACATCGATGAGTTCTCTCTTCTCCGGGAGCACCATCACTTGATTTCTCCTCTTTAGTGATTTATCATGGGTTTAATGTTTTTTATGTTTTCATATATCCATGGAATTCAAAGGAGATTCGATCTTTATGGTTCAAGTATCTTGATCTCCTAATGTTGAGGTGGGTGGTTTGAGCCTTTCTGTTCAAAGTATTTTTGTATTATGTGCAAATTCCACCAATAACCTATAATGGGGTATTGCATGTTTACTGTTTTACCCCTGTTTTTTGCCTTCCGTGCTTGTATGCCTGTATAAAGGTAAATTGCTTATGAATAGGGATAATTTCTATGCTTTGGATGTTTTTCCCTTGCAGGTTCTATTTACGACCGATTGGTCCTGTTTAGCCAGTTTGGTTGCCTTGATTATTTTCCATGCCTGTTGTTGTAGGATAGTGAGTTTGTTTTCTGACATTCTTGATATGATGTAGACTAATTAGCCAAGTAGTTTTGTAGGTTTACTTTTGCCATATTACACTGCTATGCTCGTTGACCTACACAAGGCCGTGAGAACTTGGTGTAGTAGACTATTAGGGGAATTGACCGGGTGAGCTTCCTCAGAGAGTCTTTGAGCACTTTTGGATATAAGGGGGACTGACTATGTGAGAATAATCAGAGGGCCTAATACAACTTTGGGATATAAAGTAAATTGACTAATTGAGCTTCCTTAGAGAGTCCTTGATTTCTTTAAACTATGAGGGGATTCACCGCATGAGCTTCCTTAGAGAGTCTTGTTTGAATTGTATGGCCTAGGTTATAAGGGGAACTGACAAAGTGGGATTCCTCAGAGAGTCCTCGAACTTGGGGCTATAAGGGTAATTGATTGTGTGAGCCTCCTCTGAGAGTCCTTTACTACCCTAGAATATACGGGGAATGGACTATGTGATCTTTCTCATAGATTCATTCTTTACCATTGACTATAAAGAGAATTGATTGTGAGTGCTTCCTCAGATAGTCTTATTATAATCCTATGACTAAATCTTAGGGGTTATATTGAGTCCACTAACCAAAGGGTTGCTTGTACTTCATATGTTAGACCAGAGGGGATGGATGTTAGTACTTCCTATAGGGTTACATGTTTGAGGTTTAGTTGTTTGTCTCACTGTTGCGTGACTTTGAAACTGTGTATTTTTTACTGTTGAGCACTTTCATGTTTACTATTTTTTATAATTTTACCTACCATATATTCACTGACTGTTAGGCACAGCTCTTCGGGTGGTTGAATACTGGGATATAGTCTCAAACTATATTTGGGAAATGGTTTTGGGATCAAAAAAAATTATAATATTGCAGGTATAGATAAGGGAAAGCACCCATCTACATTAGGTACTTGACATGTTGTGGAGCTGGAGAGCATGGGACCAAGCTTATGCTTATAATTTTGCGGAGCAGTTTGTCTTTTATTATTTACTTTGGATTAGTTTTATTTTGTATTCTAGAATTGTGACTTGTTTGGCTGGTTTCTTATACATATGTATCTTCCATCATTTATATATGGGTTGTAGTTGTTTTTACTTTCTGTATTTCATTGTTTACACTTGTATGGTTGTTTACTGCTTCTGATGTTACTTTTGTTTACTTCTGCTATGTACTCTGTATTTCGTTGTTTACACTAGTCTGCAGCCTTTGGCGTTCAAGGAAATACGCTTGAGGCCATGTGACCAACCGGGTACGGGGCACCTCTGGGGGGCTTCCAGAACCGAGATGTTACAAAGTGGTATCAGAGGAATTTTTTTCTCTTGATTTACTATTTGGAGCCTTTATCCAGGGATAATATGGAATCAGTACTTGGTAATAAGTTATGCCCAGGAGTAGCTAGCCCATGTACAGGGGAAAGCTAATCTACCTTGTTTAATGCAATTTCTTCTATTTTTCATGTTTATGGTGGATCTGGTTTTCACAGATGGGTGACTCACATGTTTTTTTGTAATTACTATTGATGTTATTGAGGTTCTATTTCTGTTTCAACCCGATGAGATGAGGGTATTACAACTCATGCATCATATAGGCACTTGCTATAAATCACATTTGATATATTTTTTTCATGCCATCTTGGATGAATTAGTGATTTCATGTTGTTGTGATTGATGTTGTGTAAAATATGCATGTTTTTGTGATAATTTTCCTGATAAAATACCTGATGTTTTATAGGGTATTGTTTTGTGTAACGTTTTGCTTCATGGACACCAAACTTTGGTTCTTGAGGTGTTATGGGCCCTTATGGATCGGAATTTGGTAGATAATTGCTATGTTTTCCTTGTTATAACATTTATAAGATGACAGGACTTTATTCTTGGGGAGTATGGGCACTCACAGATCAGGATTTGGAACTTTCAGTGTTCGTTTCATTGTTTCATGGGCTCCGAGGTAGTTTTTGAGGCTTACTGTCCGGAAAAAACCCAGAATAAATGCTGTGTAGTGTTAAGTACATGCCTTGTGATCTTTTGTTTGGGAAGAAACTATTTTTCTTAACTTCACACCTTGTATTATATGTACACATTGTGTAGTCTCTGACCATGTCACAGGCAGGTTGGGTAGAGACACAAGATAGGGAATGTCCGGTGGGAACAGGCCATGTACCAGACGGACACGATGTGTAGTGTCGACCCTGTGTCCACCTCTGTAAAGAACTACATAATGGATAAGACCTTAATCTCTATATGTCATGTCCGCATTGAACAGATCGTGTAGTCTGACCCAGGTTCCCAGCCGTTTCACAAACAAAATAGGTTTGTGTTACCCCTTCACAAACATGATGTGTCAGTTCGGAACATGCCATGTAGTGGGCGTCTTGTGTCAGGCTGTGTCACTAACAACACGGGACAGGTGATGGTTGTCTAGTACACGCTGTCTCTACCTTGAACACGACATGTAGTCCTGTATTAGGATAGCCGTGTGGCTTGATGGTGTTGAAAGAATCAGGTAGTGGAAAGGGATTCTAGTACACATTTTGTGTGAAGAGAACACATTGTGTGTTTGGGGTTTTACATGGCCTGTCTAGGCAGGAGTACATGCCCATGTAAATGACTTAAGGGAACATTCCATTTTTGAAAAGTATAGGCCATGTGGTCATGTTTTGTAAAACATGAATGTTTTCTTTCTCTGGTTCCCTTCATACACTCCTTTTTTTCAGTCCTTGATAATCTTGATCTAAGGTGTGTGCATTACCTTGAAGATTCATGCCACCGATACATACTCTGGTTTTGTGCTAGTTTCCAGAAAGTGATCAGACACTGGATATGGCTGATCAGGGGATACCTGCAGATCCTCCCATTGTTACAGCCTTGGCACCAGCCATTGTACTAACATAGGTGGTGATGCATATTTTAGTGAGGAATTTTTTAGGATGATTCAATCCTTTCAGGGAGATTTGTCTCATGCCCCATCAATGACTGATTTGACATGGGTCTTCTAGTAGCTACGTCCTCCCGCTTTCTCAGGGGATGGTGGAGCTTAGGCTACAGAGTCATGGCTAGAAGACACACTGAGAATTTTTTAGCATCTGGAGATTCCTCCAGAGAAGTAGGTGAATCTCGCTACCTACATTCTCTTAGAATCCACCAAGAGGTGGTGGGATGTGATCTCACCGGCAGGCTTCTAGGAGAATATCACTTGAGAAGAGTTTCGGCTCATCTTCTATGATTACTTCTATCCGGAGACCTTGAGGGACGATCAAGCCCAAGAATTTATTAATCTGGAGAAGGGTACTCTTACTATTATGGATTATTCCTCTCGATTCACAGATCTACATTGGTTCATGCCAATTCTAGGAGGTGATGAGTTGTTCCTTGCACGGGAATTTGAGGATGGTCTGAGGCATGACATCCGATCTCAGGTGAACATCTTCAGGTTGAATTTGATACTCTATATCATCAACCTAATTCTGATCACAGAGCGCAATATGAGGGATTCTGGAGTCGTGATCCAGGTCGGTTCAGCATCCAGAGTTAGTGCTCCACCAGCTGATAGGAGGAAGCACCGCTGGGAGGCTTCACGAGGAGATTAGAGTATGTGGGATGCATCTTTTGGTATCTAGGGGGTGTGCTACCAGTGTGGGAGAAGTAGGCATAGGAGGGAAAGTTGCCCGAGAGATCGAGTGGAGTGTCGATCTTGCAGCAAAATGGGTCACCTTTAGCACTTTTGTCAGTTCTTCTCACCAACAGCAAGTGATATGGGTTCTTCTTTGACTCCTCATTCAAGAGAAGCACCACCAGTTTCTCATCGGTCTGGGAACTGGAGTTCTTCCTGCTGTTCGGGCTGAGGTGGAGGTCATGGACGTGGCATCCAGTTGCCCGATTTTCAGCGACCTCAGGGTAGATAATCTTAGATTAGTCAGGCAAGGTTATAGGGTCACAACACATGACAGACTTTTGTAGTGAAACAGACCTAGCCGGAGCAGGATCTCGAACCCTCTACAGTTCAAGGTACGATATTAGTAGCCTCAGTTTTAGCATATTCTCTTTTCGATACATGGGAATCCAATAGCATTATCTTTGTTGCTATCTTGGAGAGTCTTGAGAACTGTATCTTTTCTTCTACTGATATTTTAATGCTAGACACTTCATTGGGGACTAGAACAGCTAGTGTATGTCAGTACTGAGAGTTCCCTCTACAAGTTAATATATTTCACTTTTTATGGTACCTCTATGTCCTAGAGATGACAGGTTATGATGTCATCCTCAAAATGGACATTCTAGTTCTCTTCCAGGAAGTCGTCAGCTGTTATCACCATAGGGTGAGTTTCATATCACCAGAGGGTAGATCATTTCTTCATATGGGATAATGGGATTTCCAGGTGAGTAGAGAAGGTCCAGAGCACCATTGTATGGGAGGAGTTAGAGCCCATATTTCTAGTCTTTATTTGGATGACTAGGGGACTTCATAGTTATAATTTCTTCTAGTGGTGGGTCATTTCAGAGATGTCTTTCCAGAGGAATTTTCAGGTTTTCTTCTAGAGCGTGAGGTATATTTCTTGACTGATCTTATTCCAGGAGTGGCACCAATATCCATTCTTCCTTATATTGTGGCTACACCTGAGTTTCAGGAGCTCAAGAATCAGTTGGAGGAGTTTTAGGAAAAGGGTTTCATCCAACCTAGTACTTCTCCTTGGGGTTCTCTTATCCTATTTATGAAGAATGCAGATGGTACCCTTAGGGTTTTCATGGATTATTGGAAGCTGAACCATTTGATGGTCAAGAATCGATATCCCTTGCCTAGGATTGAGGATCTCTTTGATCGACTTCGTGGAGCCCAGGTGTTCTCAATGATTGAATTGAGGTCCAGTTATCATCATTTGGAAGTTAGACCATCTGATATACCTCTCACAGCTTTCCAGCGCAGGTATGGCCAATACGAGTATGTGGTTTTGTCATTCAGTCTCAAGAACGCATATGTAGTTTTCTTGGTACTAATGAACTGAGTGTTCCATCCATAGTTATATTATTTCATGGTGCTCTTCATCGACAATATTTTTGTGTACTCTCACACTCGACACAACCTTTATACCCATCTTGAGATCGTTTTGGGAACACTGAGGGTGCATCAATTATATTCTAAGCTCTCAAAGTGTCACTTTTGGATGGATCATATTCACTTATTGGGTCATGTTATCACAGAGGAAGGAGTATCAGTAGAATCAGATAAAGTGAGGGCAGTAGTCTCCTGGGAGTAGCTGAAGAACGTCTTTGCAGTTAGGAGAATTCTAGGGCTGGCTAGAGACTACATATGTTTTAAATAGGAATTTTCATGCTTAAAATCACCGTTGACATGTTTGACTAAGAATAGTGTGAAGTTCTTATGGTCAGATTCTTATGATTCAGCCTTTAATGAGCTGAAAGGGAGGTTTACTTCTATACTAGTACTAGTATTTCCATAGCAGGGAAAGAGCTATACTATTTATTCTAATGCTTCATGTATCAGGTTGGAACCTATGCTTATTCAGGGAGATGGAGTCGTTGTGTAAGGGTCTCGGCAATTGAGGCCACATGAGAAGAATTACCCAATGCATGATTTGGAGTTGGTAGTTGTTGTTCATGCCATATGCTGCTGGAGTCATTAACCTCTAGGAGAGAATTTTGTGATTTTCAACATCCACAAGAGCCTCAAGTACATATTCACTCTACGTGATCTGAATTTTTGATAGCGAAGGTGGGTTGAGTACCTTCAGTCTTTCGAATTTTAGCATGCCTATATGACTACGAAAGGCAACGCAGTGGATGATGCATTGATTAGGAGGACTCAGATACAGGTAGTTCAGGAGGCCAATAGTGAGTGGAATCTTATGGCTATATTCTTGGAGATGCATTTGGAGGTGCACGACAGACAGGGTCTGACCTTTATTTCTTCTATAGCTATTACCTCTACCCTTTTTGATCGACTAAAAATTAGGAATCTATCATATTCTGAAGGACTTGTCCTATGGGAAGTGTGTCAGTAGAGGACCTTATTCCTGGGTGGAACATAGGTGAGGATAAGATATTTCATTTCTAGGGACGTGTATGGGTGCCAGCAGATATACACGAGGAGCTGATGCGGGACTTTCATTCCTCTGTTTGGGCAGTTCATTCTGGTGTCACCAAGATGTATCATGTTCTACACCATCAGTATTGGTGGCTAGGTATGAAGAAGGATGTTGTTGTTTTCATCATGAGGTGTTCCACCTGTCAGTAGGTGGAGGCTGAGAATCAGTGATCAGCAGGGCTTCTACAGTAGTTACCCATTCTCTAGTGAAAGTGGAATGACGTCGCGATAGATTTCGTGACAGGTTTGCCAAGGTCTCCTCGCAGGAATGATGCAGTATGGGTTTTCATTTACAGACTTACAAAGGTCACTCACTCCTTTCCTATCATGGAGACCTTCAGTGTTGATGATATGGGATGGTTGTACATCTGAGAGATTGTGCGCTTACAAGGAGTTCCACACTCCATTGTTTTAGAAAGGGATGCATGTTTTACTTATTGATTCTGGCAGGGGCTTTAGAAGGATTTGGGTACATAGGTACTATTGAGTATAGCTTACCACCCCCTGACGGATGGCCAGTCCGAGCGTACGATTCAGGTGCTTGAGGACATGCTCTGATAATGCATTCTTGATTTTGGTGGTTCTTTTGAGAAGCATATACCTCATGTAGATTTTTCCTACAATAATAGTTTTCAAGCAACTATTCATATAGCACCTTATGAGTCTTTGTACGATAGGTCATACTGATCTCCCTTATGTTGGATGGAGGTATGAGAGGCAGCGTTTCTAGGACCTCGTATTGTTAAGGAGACCATGAAGCAGATAGAGTTGATTCAGAAGTGGACGACTATTGCACAGTGTAGACAAAAGTCTTATACTAATCAGCGGAGACGACCTCTGGTGTTCGGGGTCATGGATTAGGTTTTTCTACATGTCACACCGAGGTTGGGACACAAGAGTATTAGGAGACAGGGTAAGCTTTCACTAAGGTACGTCAGACTGTTTGAGGTGTTAGAGAGAGTTGGGATGGTTGCCTATCGGCTATCATTACCTCAGAGGCACCGAGCTATGCATGATTTTTTCCAAGATTCTCAGCTTTGACATTACTTTTCAGACAAATCTCATGTTTTCCAACAAGAGTAAGTTGACTTGAAAGTGGATGCATCTTTCGATGAGAATCCTATCTGGATTGTTGATCAAAGTATGAAGGTTCTCCATGGCTAGTTTGTTCCTCTGGTACGGATTTTATGGCATCACGAGCGAGTACAGGACAAGACTTGGGTGAGGGAGGATAATGTATGATCGTTGTGGTAGGAGCTGTTTGGGGTTTCATCTTTTACGCCACCTTACTTGGGAAATTCGGGGAATAATTTCTATAAGGGGGTATGTTTGTAAGAACCCAGATATTATTTTCAACTATGATTTTCTTTTTGCTGGAGTTTTTGAGAAAAGATGTGTGTTTAGAAATTTTTGAAGTACACGTCGTGTACTTTATGAGTACATGTTGTGTACTCAGTTACAGCAGGTAGCCATGTGCTGGCTATGTGGCAGCCTTGCACATGGCCATGTGTGATCACCTGGAGGCCACCTAAAGTGGAGTATGGAAAAATTTACTACATGCCATGTACTTCAAAAGTACATGTCATTTATTTTGTATTTTTCATTAAACGCACTGGGGTCACGTCTGATATAAAGAACCGTCTCCTTCTCAACCTAGTTCATCCAAGAGCGTCGAGCAGCTGCAGATCATTGACAATCCCCCGGCTGAGCGTCTGTCCTCCAAATCTAACACGTACGCTTGCGTTGGAATCGCATTGGTGAGTTCTCTCTTCTCCTAGAGTTTCATCCCTTGATTTCTCATCTTTTGTGAGTTATCATGGGTTGAACATTTTCTAAGTTTTCATATATGAACTGAATTCTCAGGTGATTCAAGCCTCTTAGTTTAAGAATATTGATCTCCAAATGCCGAGGTAGCTAGTTTTTTCCTTTCTGTTCAATGTCTTTGAGTAATATGTGAAAATTCCACTAATACCCTAGGACGGGGCATTGTGTGTTTACCATTTTCCCCATATTGTTTTCCTGCCATTATTGTATTTCTGTGTAGGGGTAAATTGGTTATGAATAGGGATAATAGCTATGCTTTTGATGTTTTTCCCTTGCATGTTCTGTTTATGACTGATTAGTCCTGTTTAGCCAGTTTGGCCGCCTTGCCTAATTGCCATGCCTGTTGCTGTAGGATGGAGAGTTTGTTTTCTGAAATGCTTGATTTGTTTTAGATAGCTTAGCCAAGTAGTTCTTTAGTTTTACATTGTCCATATTACATTGCTATACTTTTTGAAATACACAGGGCCATGAGAACCTAGTGTAATAGACTATAAGGGGAATTGACCGTGTGAGCTTCCTCGGAGAGTCTTTGAGAACTTTTGGCTATACGGGGGATTTACTGAGTGAGCATCCTCAGAGAGACTAGAACCACTTGGGTCTATAAGAGAAATTGACGGAGTGAGATTTCTCATAGGGTCCTTGATTTCTTTAGACTATGAGGAGATTGACCGCGAGAGCTCCTCGGAGAGTCTTTTTTGAATTGTACGACCTGAGCTATAAGGGGAATTGACCGAGTGAGCTTACTCCGAGAGTCCAAGACCTTGGGGATATAAAGGGAATTGACTGTGTGATCTTCCTCAGAGAGTCCTTGAATACCCCAGACTATATGGGGAATGGACTGTGTGGGGTTCCTTAGAGAGTCTTGCATTACCTTTGACTATAAGGGGAATTGACTGTGAGCACTCCCTCAGAGAGTGTTATTATAAAATTATGACTGAACCAGAGGGGTTAGGAAGAGTGCACTACCCATAGGGTTACATGTACTTCTTAGGAAGGAAAATAGGTGATGTCTTTGAGTACTTCCTAGAGGGTTACCTATTTGAGTTTTAACTGTTTGTTTCACTGTTGTGTGGTATAGAAACTGTGGATTGTTTATTGCAGAGCACTTTCTTATTTACTGTTTTTTGTACATTTACCTTCCATATATTCACTGACTGTTAGGCATAGATATTTGGGTGGTTCCCTACTGGGATTTAGTCTCACACCCTGTTTGGGCCATGCTTTTGGGCAAAAATAGAAAATATTGTTTCAGGTATAGATAAGGGAAAGTGTCCTTATACTTCAGGTACTTGACTTGCTATGGAGCTGGAGATCATGGGACCAAGCTTATGGTTGTGATTTTGAGGAGAAGTTTATCTTTTATTTTTTACTTTGGTTTAGTGCTGTTGTATTCCAGCATTGTGACTTGTTTGGCTGCTTTCCTAGACATATGTATCTTGCATCATTAATAAATGTGTTCATGTTGTTTTTACTTTCATTATTTCATTGTTTACTCTTGTATGGATGTTTACTACTTCCACTATTAATTTTTTTAACTTCTAATGTGTACTCTTCCAACAAAGGCATAGTTTCCCCACTATCACACCCAAGTCCATCACTACTAGTCTGAAGCCTCTGTTGTTCGGGGAAATGCGCTTGAGACCATGTGACCAAATGAGTATGGGGAACCTCTGGGTGGCTTTTAGAATGGGGTTGTTACACCACATATATAAAACCATTTTAAATTATGGACAGAATTGGATGTATTTCTTTTCATTTTTAAATGACACTAATCCTTTTAAAAGAATATGATGTGATCGACGTATCATTGTTATTCATGTACATTCCAAACCCAATAATGTGTTCTCACTTATAAATGAATAGAATTGGAACATGATTTATCTTAATATGATGATCTAATCCTTTTCATAGACATTAGAGAATATATTTTTATGAATGAAATTACACAGTAGGTAATGGTACTTTAGAAAAAATCACAAAATTGATCTGGCGACATTGGAATGAGAGGAAATTTTGATGAAGAACTACAATAATATTTTTTTATGAGGTCAAATTTTATAAATTTTATTGATGAAATTTTTGATGGAGTGTAGAATGTAACATCTCAAGAGCTTATTATATGTGCCTTTTATATTTAACAACTTTAATACCTTATATTGAATGAAACACAATACTTCAACAATTTAAGATAAACTATTAAACATTAATGTAACCATTTGAAAATTGATAAGACAATTAGAAATTGTAATCTATATATTAGAATAATAACCTCACCTGTGAATGTATAACTACAATATAGGTATCTCATAAATGAAAATATGGTAAATTTATATCATTGAATATGTAAATTAGTTTTTTAAAAAGGATAGACCATCTTTTGTTATTTTTGTTAAGTGTAAATGTTTATTTAAAATTTAATAACTAATATATTGATTTAAAGGAAAAATAATTTCCATAAAATAAATGCCTAAATTATTATTTTTACATATCATGATTTCTATGCATAAAATTATAATTATAGGTTTTGAAATATACTCATTATTTGAATCGATCAATAAGGATTAAAATGTCCTAAGGAAAAACATTTTTCATTGTATTATTTAAATAATGGAATTGAGGAAATGAATGGTTTTTATGATGTGACTTCATTTGTTCTAATAGGATTTATTACAATTCATTCACATCCACTTCTATATTAAATGTGAAGGACTCCCTCTTAAACCATAGTGTAATTTTTGGTGATTTTGGGTGATCTTGGTCCTTTAAAATAATTCCCTTTGGAACATGATACCCATGGAGGTTGTGTCAGATTCTTGATAAATGATATTTTTTTATCTCATCATTTAGTCATGAAAACTAATTATTGTGTGTTTGTGGATTGGGTTGTGATAAATTTCGGTTTTCTATTGATCCTTTGCAGTTTTTCCTTGAGATTTTTCTTTCAAAGGATGATCTACTACCATCTCCAATGTCTAAGGCATATATTTTCCATCATTTCTAAGGTTGTTAAATCTATAAAAAAGGTTAAAATTTTGAAATTATATTATTTTCTAGTTATTTACTTTGTTTAGTTTTATTAAAATTGATTCATTTGGAATTATAATGGATTTATTGGAATTGATTCTAGTTTTTATAAGGTATTTTATTCATAAATAGAGTTTTTGAACATTATGTTTTTTAATAATTTATATAAAATGCTGTTTTGGATTTGAAATATATTTTTACAATAATAACACATTTATTAATCTCAGGTGCATAGAAAATAAACTTTTCATACTTTTAGTGTGTAATTACACGAGAGGATGATTATCACATTAATGTGTTTAATTCCATTAGAATATATATTTTTCAAATCCTCCATAGGCATGGACTAGTGATTTTGATTCATGTCATACATGTATACCCTTAGGTTAGAGACAAAATAGTGTTATTTTCCATTTATGATTGGTTTATCACATGATGGTATTATCAATTTTATTCACTATATTTTTTATATTATCTGGTATCAATAATTAGTTTCCATATTCCTACATTATTTCATTTATTATTAGCATATTCTGGGATTTGCTTAATATGGTATGTTTTTGTAAAAACCAAAAGATGATTTATAAAATGGATTTACTCTATGAAAATATTTCTAATGGGACATGTTTTAAATATTTAGATAATTCATCATTCATATTATAAATATTATTGATTCATTGGTAGTATCCTAGTGGGATTTTTTTTCACAGCCTTCTTTTTCCTTTGGGTAATTATAGATGCTATTTTGCAAGCCTTGGGTAAAGGGAAGAGAATTTTGTAGCATGATGGTATCTCCAGTTATTCTTTGACTTCAAATATGGATGGTTTTGTTATGTTGGATGGTCAAAATAGTAATGTTTTTTCTTGTCTATGTTATCCTTTTAGTTTTTCATGTCTTGCTTGGCATTATTTCCCTCATAAATATTTATTTTTCCTCCACATTGTTCATAGAATGTATACCTTGTTTTTATTACACATGAAAATGGTTTTTTTTCAATAGTTTCACATCACCATTTGGTAGATTATATTGGGTGACTTTTTTAGTTTACTAACACTAGTTGGTTATACCCTCATCCATCAAATTGGAAATGAACCTATCGATCTTTTTTGTGGTGGACAACCGCCACACAAACCAATGTAATTCATTTTCAATCACATATTCTCACATTCATATATAATAAAGTACTTAATTTATATATATGATATTCATGATAAAATTATACATTGGAATTATAACATCACATCTACCTTCTTAACCTCAAAATAGTTGGGCATGATAACATCGCCCATGTGTATGTGCAGACAACCGCATCTAAGAAGTGATGTGATACATTTTTCATTTCTTTTTGTGGATGGTAATAGAGATACATTTATTAAATATATTTGATATAATATTGAATCTATAAATATTAATTATTATTTAACATTCATTCATTCCATCAATCATAAAAATAGTAACAACATTCAGGTATAGGTACGACCGACCGTCTTTATGCAAGTTGTAATTCATTTCTCAATCTCTAAAATTCATGGATGACTATAAATATGTATATAATGAATACATACATATACATATATATATATATGTATATGTATATATATATATATAAATGATTTTTAAACAAAAAATAACATTCTGGAGATTAATAAAAGTGATCAATGTTCAAGGATCGAAACTACTAAACTAAAACATACATGAAAAATAAAGCAATTCTTTCCGAAAACACTGAATTTAATGAATAATTGTTAATAAAAAAGAGATGAAATGTTATAATTAAATAATATAAGGTATTAAATATATTATTGTGGTTCTATAACAAGTTTATAATAAATCATTATTTATTATAAAATATGTTCAAACACAAATAGTTGAAGTCAGACATGATGTATGACGTTATTTCAAAATCTCATCATTATTTAGGATTTTCTGTGTTTATGTCACCATTGGGGGAATAAATATATCTTTATACATCAAACCAGGTATATTTTGATCAAAATTGGATATTTATTAAAATTATAATTTTTCTTCACTTTCCGCACATTATATGCTCAAAATAACAAAAACATGGTTTTACGAAAAACTAGAAATATTATTCAACTTGGTCAGGAATATTTTTCTTCCATATTTTAATTAATGTTTTTTAAAATATATTACTATTCTCCAAAGATTTATTATAGATATTTAAACCTATGAAAACCCTACTCTTTATTACACAATAATTTATGATTTCTTACATAATAATACACATAATAAAACCTATAATATCAAGAAGTCTAGTTCCCTTTAGAATTAAGTAAATTACATAACAACATAAAATATAATGTGCATTGAAAATATTTAAAATACCCTTGAGAAAATCATATTATTTCATCGTACGTAAAACTAAATTGAATAAACTATTGAAATACTTGAGAAATGGGTGAATTATAAAGCCCAGTCCGGGAATAAACATAAAATAACATGAGAAAATTATTACACGATAGAAAATAGGATTATAAATGAGACATGAAAGGGTTGAAAGTCATAAATATGAATAATAAGGCATGATATATAATGATAACACAAAGGGGGCATGAGAAATTTAGAAACAACATTAAACATGGAATCATAAACATAGGTCAAGGCTAACCGTCGATCCATCATGATGGAAAATATCCTATGATGGATTAGGTTTACTTTCTAATCCATTTCAAGACATATCATGAGAATAATATATTACCCAATTCATTTTTGTGCTATACAATTCTTGGTGCAACCATCACTTTCATTTCATTCGCATAAATAAGTGTGCCACATAGATTATACAACATAGAATCATTTATCATAACATTTTATTCCAGGATAAAGGACTGTGTAAAACATACATATAATTCCCCAATCAAAAAAGTATAAGTGACTAAAGCTGCAAATACATGATAATAAATGGTTATGGGTATTCACTATATAATTATTAGGAAAGGAATATTGAGGTAAACTTTCTAAAACATAATAGGGGAATATAAATTTGAAAGTGAGGTATTAATGAGAGTAGAAAGGTTTTTATCGTCATTTATACATCCTAAGGACCATAAGGGGGTATGTAAGTGAATATTACAGCATTAGGAATTGTAGATAAAAATCATAAGATAATTAATATTCTTTAATAAATAGAAGATGAAATGGATCCTGTACTAAATTTATGCACTATAACAAGTGTACATAAAGGTTCATGGGAGAGCTTAACGAGAGTTACAAGGATATATCATCACATTTACATAAAAAATGTAGTAAGAGGGATATATAAAAATATATCACCAAAATGAAGAAAGGGAATTTGAGAGGCATAACATAAAATAGTTACTTGAATAAAAAGAAGATATGGGGAATCAATTATCTTGAGAGGGTGATTCCAAAATCAATGGGGGACATTATTATGATCTTAGGAGGACTATTTGAGGTCAATATGGAGGGCATTGAATATCAAGGACGTGATCCAAAGTTTTTTATTAAATATAAGTTGGAGATTGGGTTTTTTTGGGAAATGAGTGGGGAATTCTTTATTATTTTTCAAACATAGGTTCTGGACTCGATATAGTAATGTACTCAAAACCACAAACATTCTCAAGGTTTTTATGAATGGTTTTTTCAAATGTGATTTTTTTTAATTGTTTAATTTCTTCAATTTAAAAATTTATAAAAATATTACACTTGATTATGTGGAAGTGAGACATGCCCTTAAAGAAAAGATTTTAAAACATTAAAATATATTATAGGTTTTTGAGGATTGCTAAAGAAATTATAAAATTAATAAAATCAAATAAAATTAAAACTTTTTTAAATAAAAAACATATTTTTGGTCTTGGATACCCTTTATTGTATTTATTACACCATTTTTCTGTCATTATGATATCATAACACACAACATATATTAATATTGTATTTAAATTTCACCTAAACATCTGACTGTCTTAGAAAATTATAGAAAATTCACCATTTGTAGATTTGATGATTTGATTAAAAAATATTATTTATTTTATACAAATAATTTTATAAATATGTGATTTTTCAATTTTTAAACAACAATCAAAATTTATTGAGAAATGCTTGGCTTTTTTTACAATTACAGTTTTTGAACACATAAAAAATTACATTTAACTTCATATAAAATATATGATCATTTATATATAGTACATATTATTTAATAATAACATATTATTAAATTATACTTTATTTAAAAAACCATTAATTCAAAAAAATAAATTTCTTAATTGAATTTGAATATTACCCAAAAATTAAATTTTTGTTTTATTTTATCAAATTAAAAAACATTTATAAAGTAATAATAAGTTGAAAATATATTCATTATTATATAAAATATACATATCCATAATATTATAGTATTGATACAAATCTATTTTTTACCCCGAAAAATACCCTATGGGTATGGTGGGTGAAAGTGCGGCCTTGATGTGGTGGTTTGGGGTATATGGTTTTGGTCATGATCTTGATGATCTTGAACATATACCATATAAATCTTCCCTAATGGTTTAGTTTTTTTTATCTCAAATTGGTCTTAGTTAAGGGAAAATACCCATGATGCCATCTACATCATAATCCTTAATAAATGGACTTTACTAGGCACGATACTGTTGGTTGAGTTCATTATTTCATTTGTCTATTTTGATTGTATTTATTAAAACCTTTATTTATAAAAATCATAAAATCATGATTCAATGGTTATATTATGTGTTCCACATATCACTCTTGTATAAGAAAAAACAAGACTCCTCACATGTACTCAATCCAGATGTGGTGCCATTAGAGAGTGAAATTTCTTATAAAGAGCATTTGGTGCTGTTATTAGATCATTGAAAATATGATCTACAAAATAAATCAATCCTCCTTGTTCAAGTGCTATAGAGAAACCATAGGTTTGAATAAGTGATGTGGGATCAAATTCATGTGATGAAACGGAATTACCCTCAACAATTTTAGTACATGAAATAAAAATTATTATGGAGAAATTTCTAAAGGTGGGAAGATAATAATAATCCAATCATTTATAAATAAAATCCCCTTTGTTATTTAATTATATGTATTCTTATGTATAATATATAAAGAAGAGTCATGAAATTAACTATTTTTTAAAATCAATCCAAGTTGAAATGACTTTTAATCATCATAACCATCAATAATATATCCATTGAATATTGATTATATGATTATTATAAATATAGTGTTTAAAAAATGAAATTGATGACCAAAACCAGTAAAATCATACCATATGGGGACAATTTATTTGAGATTCTACAAGAGATATCATCATTGGGGTTTATCCTCTACCAATTCCAATATGTTTTTCAATAACTAAAGCACAAGAACAACTCTTTATGATACAAGTCTAGGCTCATCCCTATAACAACCCAAACCACGTATATTGAACCACCTCATGAAAGTATCCCAACCACATGCCTTTCCCTTAATTCATTTTCTGGTATAATAAAGGGATATGTATCAAGATTCTAATAATATGAAAATTTATATTTTATAGAACAATGTATCTATTTTAATCGAGAGATATTTCCTATGGATTTTCAATGAAGTTACAAGTCATTGTAAAATGATCCACCACAATCCATATTGCATTATTTTAACTTGATGGCTTCAGAATTCCAGAAAAAAACCTCATTGTCTTATTTTTCCATTTTCATGTTGGTATGGGTAATGGTTTCATCATTCCATTATATTTGTTCCATTAATTATTCACTTCCTAACATGAAAGGAACCAGGATTTATATTCTTCAATCTTCTTCTCTATAGATTCCCACCAATACTACTCTGAAATATCTCTACACATCATTATTCTACCTTTATGGATATATAATTTCAATATATTTTAATCATCCAAAAAGCATTTCTCTAACTAAGTATTTGAGGGTCACATAGTCATGATCCAAATCACTCAACTTCTTCTTCAATAACATTTAACTCTGAGGACTTCCCTTTTTCAAATAGCTTCAAATTTATTCTGAATTTCTGCAACACCTCTTTCATCATACATCATCTTATCTAGAAGGTATGTTTGAGAAATAATTTGTAAAAGGGTTGATTATATTTATTACTATTTGATTCCCATGTTCACCCCTTTAATGTATAAGAAGATCAGATCCTTCTTAATTCACATCAATGTTAAAAATTCTGGGTTTTTTTACTTTGATCATCTTAAAATTTATTTTATTTCCCTAAGTGGTATTGGATTACGATTTAATAGTTCTTAATCATCTCTAACTATCTTCAATGGTGCATATTCAGTACTTTTTGTGCGAATATATACATGGGGTTCTTATGATCCTTATATATTTTTCACTTCTCACTAAAGAGATTGTGTCGACATATTTTCATTATGAATCTCAATACATACAACTCTATACCATGTTTTGGGTAGTTTTCTCCAATAACGTTTAATGTCCTTGAGGCATATTCTATAAGATTTTCATTTTGTACTAATAGATAGCTCTTTCCCTTTATTGAATAATTCATGTATACCTTGAAAATTTATATAGTTATGGGTAGTGAAAGTATGCAAGAAGTGATTATACACATTTTAAAATCATTAAAACTCTCTTCACATAAAACATTCCAAAAAATATATAATCCCTTCCAAGAAATCTTGGTTAGAGGGTCTAAAAATCATGACAAGTTTCTCAAAAGTCAATGATAGTTCCCCGATAATCAAAGAAATATAAGGATTTCTGTAATAGATTTTGGTCATAGTCATACATCAACTATATATATCATTGAAGGGTCTACATGTATCGCATTCCTCATAAAAATATTTCATAATAATGAAACATCCATCAACCTTAACCTAAACAACATCAATGGACTTTCCAACCGCCATAAATAAAATTTTATGATTTGATGCCTCTATAAGATTCCATGTTTTATTCTTTAAAAATTAAAAAAAAACTAATTTCCCTTGGTTATAAGTATTTTTAAAATGGTTCTAATTTCAATAGATATTTTTATATCTGTAAATGTTTAGCTTCTCAGAGTAAGGGGTCCCTCCACACCACCCATTTCTTTAGATTTGTTTATTTCTCTCTATAAATCACTTTCAATCTCTATTTTGTTTTATGTAATGATTCAGAAAAAATTATATATGTATCTTAAATATATATTTATCTTATTCTTCCTTCCTTTTATGTGGTAATACTTTCCAAAAATTTCTTTCTAAAATGCAATACATTTCTTCAAATGAATAATTTTTATGTTTATACCATATGATTTTTTATGGCACACATTATCATGTAAATGTTTTTATGGGGTTTACCAAATATCAATCCAGTTAATTGGGTAATGTTTTGTCTCATGAGACATTATATATGGGATTAGGTATTAAACCGAATCCATTATGGGACTATATCTACCATTTAATGTTTTCTGGGTCATTTTTGTTGACTTATTCTTATGTCGTACATTGTGTTTCTGCCACATTACCTATGTTTACATAATATTATGATATACATTTCATTATTATATTCAATAATGTGATTACTATTGAGCTTATTTGTAATGGAATTATATTCTACATAATTTTTGAGAAATTTATAACTTTTATTTTTAAATTATTTTTAGGTTTTTCATGATTATAGAGGAATGTTAATGAGTATTATTTTTCCTTAAATGTTTCTGATGAAATGTATTCAGAATTTTTTCTGAAAATATGATTTCTTGGATAATTGAAAATGCTAGATTTTATACTAAATATTAAATTTATAATAATAAAAATATTTTATAAGTATTGATGAACTGACCAGTTTATTTTATTATTTTTTTGTGCGTTGGTGGTATTTTTATAATCATTGCAGGCTTGAAATTTTTTCGTAGGGTTTTAAAAATGATTAGGGATAATTATAAGGTTATGATAAATATTTTAGAGATATTACCTAAAAATAAATATTTTTAATATCATAAAATATTTATTTTTAGAGAAAAAATTGATACCAAGTGGAATTGGCCTCTTTGTTATTTAAAATATATTTAAGGGTGATTTCATAATTCACTAAAAAACTAAACCATTATTATACAAAAATGAAATGAAATGAATTATTGACTCAAAATTCTAGATTACATAATTTTTTAGGCTAGATTATTATATTTGGTGTCTAGGAAATGGTTTATATTGCATTCTAGGATATGATGTTTTCATTCTAGTTTAACTTAAGAGTTATTGATAACATTATAGGATTATAAGTTTAAGGTTGATCATAATTTCATTTATATAGACATCACTTATATCTTTCTACGTGATGGGATTTTAAGGGGATAATGATATTTTTGGAGATGTTTTAATTAGGTTGCGGTATATGCATCCCTTAGAGTTATTGTAAAGAATTAGTTTTGAAGAATACTATTACATTTTTAGGGATGAAAAATGAATGTTATGATATAACCATTATTATTAAGTCATTATTTAATGATGAAGATATTAGGATTATTTTTTGAGGATGTTCATATTTGTTTTTTAAAATTTTATAGGAATTATGATAATATATTTTTAGTAAAAGGAAACCCCACAGTAGGGGTGACAATCAGTTGTATTAAACACAGTTTTGGGGCTCAAACCCACAATTGAAGGGTGAAAGGGTGAAGCATCTCCCACTGGCCTTTTTGATTCCTTTGTGTAAGAAATTTTAAATAATGAAAATACTTTTCAGATAAATATTAAAATGAATCTAGGAACATATATTTTATCTTATATATAACTATGTGATTGTAATTTTATATGGTTGTAAAGTTAATTATCTAATTTTTGAAGAATCAACCATTTTTTAGACGTTATATAAATATGGTAAATAAAAATATTTTTTTGAAAAAAATGGATTTTATTTAAACAGTAAATGTAAAATTATATTTTTTATTCCTGATTATTTTAATTTGTGCATTGATTCGGGTTATTTACAGAAATTATTAACATATCATTCAAGTTATATGATTAGGGAATATACATTTTTGGTATGAGACGGTAAAATTGATTGATTTTATTATAATATAATTGTTAAATTGGTATCAAAAGACTATGTTATAAAATATTTTTAATTTTAGTATTTCTATATAATTATAGATTATTTTGATAAATTTTATGCTTTATAATTAATCAATTGGTCTGACCTGAATATTTGGTGTTATTTTTGTTTCCTTTGTTATTAAATTTGTACTTATTCATATGACATTTTATTCATTTTGAAAATTATATTATGCATCCAATTTTGGTTTTGGATAATGTACAAAGATGTGTGGAATAAATTGTTATCCTTTCTAGATTATTTAATCTATTATAAGTAGATTTTGGTACTTATGGAATGAAAAATTCATCTTGAAAACTCATCATATAGAGAAAAATTAAATTGAGGGTGAAAATGAATAAATGGTGAAACTATAAATTTCATGTAATTATATTTCTTTTTTCTTTTATTTTATATGGTAATGTAATTCATCAACCCTAAGAAAATGATCTTGAAAAAGAAATATTCTATTACATTAATTTATGATGAATTGATGGCCTTATTCACACCACATTGTTTATGTTTTTATATCCAATAACATTCTCATTATCATTCAATTTCTTAGGACCAACTATCTTAGTCCCTATACATTATTATTGTGAAATTATGTTTTTTTGTCCATGTATATAATTTCAAATCCCATTGAACTTATCTTATTTTGATACCATGTTTTTGTTATTCAATGTGGCCTTCATACATCCCACTCATCTCTTTTAAAATGGTTGTTTTATAAACTACTTTTAAGATGTGACTTTTCAATAAAAGAATTTTCATATGTAAAAACCATGATTTATGTTATCAATTTAAAATTGTGAGGATAAAATTTAATAAAGTTGGGGAGAATATTACACTATAATATTTGTAAAATAAAATTATTTTTAAGTATTTTTATTTTATTCTTCAAGAGTACATTTTCATCAAAAATGGTTTTTTTCTTTATGTCGGAAAATATTTCAATTAATCTCAAGAAAATTTTTTAATTTTATTGATAAAAATTATATCATTTTATAAATAATCATATAAAATTTATATTATGATAAAATTATTATTTTTTCTAAATTTTTTGACTTTTAAAGAATAATGAAAACCAATTTTTTTAATAAATATATTTTTTATTTTAAGGCATTTATATAGTAAAATATTATTTTTAATTTATTTTAAAATTTAATTATTTAATTTTTATTAAATATAATCTAAATATATTCTTTGGGATCAATTTTACAATATAATTTGATAAAATAACATTTTTATGAATAAAACTTCATTTTTTGGATAAACTCTATTTAATTTCACTTTGTATTTAAATTTTATTTTAATTACAATGAATTATAGAAACTAACTCATAAAAAATTAAATCTATATTTGGAATTTGTCAGAATATTTTTGGAAAAAAGTTCCCTTATATTTTCTGGCATTATGAAAATTAACCTTAGTTATTAATTGTCACCATGGTAAGAGTAAATCAGTTAATTAAGATTATACATAATATTATTTGGAATAAAAATTGTCTATAAAAATTTCCTTTGTCTTATTTGATGAGTGGTGTTCATCTATTCCCATTATTATTTAAAAAATATTGATAACTGATTCCATATATCATTAATTTTCAAATTTATATTATTTTTTAAAAATAAAATTTAAAAATGTCATTCTCTTGGTTTTATTATATCAAAATTTTTGAAATAGATATAAATAGAGTATATGTTTTCTTCTAAATTTATATTTTAGAGATGAAATATTATTTATTAATAGAAATTTATTTCAAATTTCTATTTCTGAAATAATTACCTAAATTATTATGCAACTCTAACACATTATTTATTAAATTAACATGCAAATAAAATAGATGATTTTAAAAATATTAAAAGTAATATAAATTAAATGAATTATTCTCTTACATGGATGATTTTTCTAAATATATAATTTCAGATCTATTTTAAGGAAATATATTCAAATTACTTTGTTGTAATGTTTTCATTCAAAGTAAAATTAAATAATTTTACCCAAAAAATGAAATTATTTTTATTTTATAATAATAAATATTTTATTAAGTTATTTAAAATTTATAAAAAAACATATATTCAATAATATTATTATTATATGTTTTGAAATAATCATTATAGTCCATTTATGGTCCAATTTTTTTTATTGATACTACGTTTACCCCTAAAGAGTAAATACATAGTTGTCGTGGTAATTGATAAAAAGGATTAATGTGGGTTTAAGTAAATACATAAGTAGAAACCCTAATATAATAATGTCTATATTTTATTGGATGATATTATTTAGACCCATAAACATCATATTATCTTGTTATATATTATTGGATCCTTTTAACAAGAATATTAATTTATATTGATTTAATACTTTAAAGAAAAATCAGAGTGTCACTACTATCACTTATGAAAAGGCACCACCTCATACCTTTTATTCACACATAAAGATAATTTTAGTTCAGCCAATACCTTCCCAAAAACCTTACTATAATCCATCCACCCATTCTATAGTTATTGGTTTTGAAATAATATCAATCATATAGTAATTAAAGAGTAAATCAATGGGGGTACCGAGAAGTAGTATAGATTTTAACTGCTTGATTTAGTTTTATTTATTGTTCTACTTCTATTAAATCTTTTTCAACCATTATGATACAATGAAATAATTATATTAAAAATAAATAGATGTAATTATTTTAATTTAATAACCTATACCCATCTCTTTTACATCAAATATGTTATCAAACCATCGTTCGTTTATATGGTGGACTACAGCCTTACAAAATGATGTTATTTTTTTCATCACCACCTCTCAGAGTTGGTTATAATGATCAGTTTAATATATATATATATATATATATATCTGTGTGTGAATTTAATTAAATATTTTTCTTTCTTGAAATATTTGATAACATATATAATATTAGCTTTCCTTCTATTAAAAAAATATAATGGTGTTCATGAATACGTTGGGAATATCTCCTCTATGTAGCGATGAAATTTTTTTTTCATAAACACACCACATAAATACTATATATAATTGTGTTTAAAGAAATCAAATTTTATTAATGATACAATTATAACTATATAAATATTTGATTATACTTACCATATTTCCACCCAGATCATTGAGAAATGGAAACTTTATGTATGCATACGTATAGCCTACCATCTCCCTCAATTAAATGTATTTTATTTTTCATAAAAATAATTTAATATTAGTTTAAAAATATTAATTAATTAATAAAAATTAAAATTATTTCAGGATTATTATTCTAGATAGGTTTTACTAATGACCTCTTTGACAATAGTCTTCCTACTGAAGTCATTTTTGACAAGTAAGATGAATATCATCAAAAAGTCCAATATGGACTTAAATTGAATAAAATATAGAAATAAGTAAAATAAAATTGAAAAAAATCTTAATAAATTAAGTAATTGATACTTTTTATTATTTAGGAAGATAAATTGTGTACATCATTATTCAAACTAGATATAAGGGAAACTATAGTTTAAAAACCTTATCATAAATGTTTTAAAGATTTATTTTCTAAATATTTCTCATCCATTTCAATATTCATAAAATTAATTTATTGATGTATTCATATGAAAATAAATTACTATGATGTAAGTTTTAGGACTCTTCAATTTCTTGATAATTTTTTCAAAATGAATGATTTTACAAATTTTATATGAAATGTTTAAAATAACATTACAAAATACAAAAAAAATGTACTATTTTAATGTATATGGCGTCGATGCATTTTCCCACCACCATAATTGTTATTTTAAGCTTGGATTCCTATATAAGATTAAATTTTTTCTTAAAAAAAATGAAACAAACCATATTCTTTTTTTATTATATTAAAAATGTTTTCAAATTGGACAAATATTTTGATATCTAAAATTTGTTTTCTTATAGGTATAAAGGGTCTCTTAGAACCACACTTCTATTTCGGGTTATGACCTTTTTATCTTTAAATCACATTCCCTCTTTTACATAGTTTCACTCTCTACTTAATTTTATATAATACTTCTAAATTTTTTTAAATAAGTCTCCCACATATATAAATTTCTTATTATTCCTTCTATTTATGGGTTAATACCTTCCATATGTTGTCTTCCGAAATGAAACTAATTTATTTCTTTTGGTAATTTTTATGTTTATAACATTATATTTATCTCCTTTTGTGGAAAAGATAATCATATAAATGTAATTATGGGATTTCCTAGATAGGTATCTAAATTATTGGATAATGTTTTGGGCATATGAGGTGTTATGTATAGGATTAAGGAGTAAACCTAATCTATTATGGAACACTATGAACAATGTGATATTGTCTTAGAATTTTCCCATAACATATTCTTATGTCATGCTTTCTAACACTACCACATTTCCTATGTTTACATGATCTTATGATACCATGTTATTTATTTAATTCCCCCATGTCTATTTTAATTACCATATGGTTTAAGAAAATTATATTTTACTTCATTTGGTTGAAATGGCTATGGTTTTTTTGAAATTGTTTTCACATGTTTTTCTTGACCAAAAAGGATCCTTTGTGGGTTTTTTATTAATATTTTTTAAGAATTATTTTATGAAAAAAATTTACAAAAAATGATTATTTATTATGTAGTAAAGGATTTATTTAGATTTTAATGTTTAAATTTTAAAAGAGACAAATCATATATAAGTATTCATGAACTAATGGGTTTCTTTCATTATTTTTTTTTGTCTTTTAATAGTATTTTTGTACTCATAAAATGATTAAAAATGTTTTTCAATTTTGTAATGATGACTATGAAATATATGTAAAAAACATGATAATTTGGAATATATTTCTAGAAAATAAATGTTTTTATATCATGAAACTTATTTTTTGTGAATAATAGATGCTAAGTGGGAGTGTCCACTTTTTTAATTAATATTTATTTATTTAATGGTGCTGGATAAATTCTCAAAAACTAAAAACCATATAGATACTCAAATGCATTAAAATTAATTATTGAATTAAAACTCTATATTATGTAATTTTTAGCTATGTTCTTTATTTGATCACCAAATATCAAGAAAATAATCAATTATTTGTTTGATGTTCAGGCTTGTTTTTTTAATTACATATTAACTTTTATTCATTTGAGGTAATTTTATTTAATTTGATGTTATTTAGATCTTTGATAGTGTTTTGTGCATTTCATTATTGTTTTTTGGATTTAATATGTGGGTGGAATTTATGGTTAATGATGAGATCACATGGCCTGAAAACTCTATCAAAATATTTCACATAATTTTGAGAATGTCTTAGGGGTAATTTCAATTTTGGGCCATTATCATTAAAACCAAACTAAAAACTATGGAAACCAATATACCCTATATATTATTTATACTTGAATTATTTTAGATTTAGAATTGAATAAATTTTCTAATTGATATGATTTCATTTGATTTTAATGTAATTTGGAAATGGATCATGGTTTTAAATGGTTAATTTAATGTCTAGATATATATATATGTGGGGTTTTAATAAGAAACATTTAATCTCTCAAAAATATTTAAAGTCAACATTTCAGGTTTAAAAATTTATGTATAGATATTTCAAAAAATCCAATAAACATTCCACATTTCCTGCCTGCAAATCATTTTTCCCCATTTTAAAAAAGTATGTTTATGGGTTTCTAGTACCCCAACTTACAACCGCAAAAAATTCAGACACCACATACCAAAAGGACATACACATCATAATAACCATATTCATCTCCGCATCCCAAGAAGGAGTTTTCTCCTCCAGTAGCCTATTCCAATTCTGGATGCCTCCAAAAACATCCACTTTGAACCTGACTCCTAAGCTGATCAATAACAGATTGGTCTGGGTATGCCTTCATGACCACGCTCCCCTTTTTAAAGGCCAATGTCACCTCGTTGTTCCACTTTGATGAAGATCGAGTCCACATCGGTCTCGGAAGAAATGAATAGTCCTTCCTTGGTCTTCTTATTGGGGTAGCAGACAAAGGTCCATCATCAGTAGCTAAAATCTTATTCCCACTTTTAACAACATCACTGAATGAAAGGCCAACTTGACCGCTCACATTCTCTTTCCCATCCCTAGAATTCTCTCTTCCAAAATCGGTTCGCTCCCTCAATGAAACATCAGCAAACTCCAAGTTGTTCCCCAGTCTTTGGGCTGGAGTTTTACATTCCATCAGAGGGTGGAACCAATCCTCAGTAGTAGCACTTTCAACAATGGATTCAATGTTATTTCAAGGCCTTTGTTCTACACTCTCCACCAAAGGACTACACCTTTTCCCATTGTGATTGTTATCCACAATCTTGATTCCTGAATAAACCATGAAAATAAAAGGAGGAAAAGATTAATATCCCTTTTTTCTAGAATTCTCAGGTATTATGGGATTAAATAGAAATTATAGAGTTCTGGCTGAATATATGCATTAAACGTCTTTTCTGAAGAGGTCATTTTTGTGAAATCGGTCACCATTGTTTTTAATATGGGTTTATAGTCTTTTAATATGGTATATTTTAGTGATTCTAATGAGAGTGGGTTGTATTATTTCATTTAAACTTCATCAATATAATAGATATCGTAATTTTGATCCATTCTACTTAGTTTCTTAGATATTCTGATAGTTAGGGTTCCCACAATCTGAGGGCTATGTATCCTTCTAAAATTTGCTAGTTGTTTGGTAATGTTCAACGTATCCATTATATCCTCAATTTCTATTATTGTATGTATTATACTATCATTAAATAAACCTAATAGAAACATGACTTTAATGATATATTTATCTACTGATTTAAATAGTGCCTCTCACAAATAATCACAAAACCTAATGACCTAATGTTTATTTGTCATGATGATTAGATAAAATAACATTTAATTTCACAACATATGAAAACATTTATCTACAAGTGTGCCCTTATAGTCCCTTTTCTATACATCACATCCAGTATCATAATATTCATAACCTACGGAAAGTAAATATATGCAAGGGATGATCTAAGATGATCGGTAAGGGGAAAACACATCATAACATGAAGTATAACATGTTGAAGACATAAATTTCATAATAAAATAATGAAATATATTATATGGTAATCATAAACATGTAAGAGAAATGTATGATCATAAAAATAACATTAACGAATAATAAAATAAATGAAATAACTCAATAATCTTATAGAATTAGAGCATGATTTAAAAGTAAGTAATAGATTAAAAATAAGGTGTAACCATGGAAACATTGCATTATATATAGGTTTAATGCCCCTTTAAATTTTTTAAAAACATTATATAAAATATAAAAATAATGAAAAACCATAATCATAAGAATAACTCTATGAGAAAATCCGTTATTCCCATGAATCCAAGAACAAACTCATTATATTCATTCATAATTAGGTGAGGAAACCACTATTCACAAACCCATGTGGAGAGAATCATTATATCCATGCCATAATATCTCAAGAGATATAGACATACAACATTGAATTATAGGGTGATATTGGACCCCACCCACCATCATTCATACATATTTGGTCTACTTAAAATAAATAATATATTAATTAAAATGGATTTAATAAACATCCAAATTTAAATCACTCACACATCATAAATAAACCTTTTAAAAAAATTATTTTATAAAACAATAAATTGGTTAAAATAACATCATGAATTAAAACATGTGATACTGAAAAAAATGATCACCCAAAATAATAAAAGTGAAATTGAAATTATATTGTGAAATATGAACCATAACCCCATTTGATATAGTTAATTTTATGATAATTTAAATTCTGTCATGAAAATGGATTTTTGAAAAAAAAAATTATAATCATCATTACAAATGTCAAAGTTACGGGTACATTTCCAAAAAGCCTCATTTATTTTTTTAATGTACGTAAAGATAAAAAAAATTCATTTATATCAAAAAAACTTTTTACATATAAGTAAATATATGCATCATTTAAAAAAGAAAATATATTTAACATTTGGGATAGAAAATCATTAATAAATTATATAACTTAAAGGAAGAAATCTGAGTGACTAATCCCTTACTTTTACCCTTCATTTCAATGAAATTTATTTATCCTACTATATAATTACTATATAAATGATAATTACCTAAAAATTCATATTCATATACATTATCATTTATACTCTTTATTAAAAATAATTCACATCATGTATTATATTTTCATATTATCTTTTCAATATGTGTCAATAATTTTATTTCTATTGGATTGTGATCCTTAAAGTGGTGATGATATTATATTTTGTCACAAATTACTTCATTTAAAATATATTATATGTAATTTGGTTTACTTTTTATAATTATTTATAGGTTTATAGTTCCATTGCAAAGTAATTTCAGTTATTTTTCATGAAGACAACGTAATTCGTGAACCTATTTGGGGTTACTTATCGATATTGATGGATTACCTTCTAATGATAATTAATTTATGTGATAACCATATAAAACCATATTAATTATATATATATATATATTACTAATATATAAAATGTATTTACATTCAATATAAACTAAAACCATCCGCATCGGTGGTAGTGAAAAATGAAATATACAAGTTCTTGGTGGTGGTAGTCAACATGTACTTATGGGAGATGATTTTATTTTCATTGGGTGAGATAAAATAGGTAAAATGTTTTATCATATAATAACATAATATAATTCATAAACATCATAATTATTTATTAAATTATTTATTAGGGTCATATTTTTAATTTGGATAAGGAAAATTAAACACATTGCATCGTGGAGGTGGTAACCTGCACAACGCATGATTCATGTTTTTGTTGTTCATAGTAAAAAAGTATAGAGTGGTTAATTATTTTACCAATATTATAATGACAACACAATTTAATAATAATTATGATTTTATCATCATAATGTGGTGAAATTGAATATGAGGAAGAAAAAATTATAATGAAATAGAAATGAGGGAGGAGACGTTCCAAATATATACATTACTAATTACATTTTCTCTTTGTAGAAGGGGATTAATCCTTTTATGGAGTTTATTTCGATAAAAAAAAGCTTCATTAAGGTTCATAAGAGTGGTTATAAGGGGGTTTTGGGATTTTCACTAAAAAAATTGGTTTTTCTGTCAGGATAAGTGTGGAGACCAATGCCCCTTTTATAGGTGAAAAGGGGTGGCAATTTTTTAAATTCAAAAAGAAAATCTGAAATGGAAAGTAAAAGTTAAAGAAAGTGGCTCCAAAGTAGAGGGATAGTGGATTTTAGAATATATAAGGTATTTTATAACCACAAATTTTCATTTAAAACATATTGATAATATGTTAGTCAATTTAACACTAAGGTTACTGATTTTTTCCATTTTTTCTTTCACCGTGAGGACTACATTATACCTATTAAATGTATACTTCATGTCCATAAATATAATATATATCATTATAAAATTTTAAAATAATGATCAAAAATATGTAATAACTTTTTTAATCAATATTAAAAAGTTATAAAAGTTATATTTAATATGATAAATATATAATGTATTTAAAATGATTATTTTTGAAAAATATAGCATAAGTAATAAATTTTAAAATATGAGTTTATAAATTCAAAAAAACAAGTTATAAATTATAAATTCACTTATAAAATAAATATTTGACATTTTGGAAATGTTTCTTGAATTTATAATTGATTAAAATATATTAATGATGTTATAAATATTGTGTAGTTTTTATAGATAGTATTTTCCACTAATCACATAATTATTAATTTTTTTGAAGATTAGAAAAAATAATTATATTAAAATATTTCCATTATAATACTAAATATGTTATTATTATTTTTATCAATTTCAAGTTATAAAATTTCTAAATTGGGTTTTATAAAATACAATGAATATTTATTTATGGAGGAAATTGATTTTTAGCATATTATTTTTTCATTTTCCCTATAAATTAATAATTAATCATCTTTTTATTCTTTATTCCAATAAATATATATTTCAAATTAAATCAATTAAATATTATAAAATAAATATATATTAGTTTCTTAGATGTTCTAGTTCTGCTGATTTTTAACAAAAAATTACTTTTTCATATATATATATATATATATAAATATATTAATTTAATCAACAATATTTATACCTACTAATTCTATAAAAACATTATAATAGTCTATTTTTTCATTGGTTCATATTGATTAATTTTTCAAACATTATATTCATTTAAAGATGAAGAACTTATTTCATTACACAAATTTTTTGTAAACTTGATTCCGGAAAATTTATTCTAGGAATTCAATATTTTGATCTTAATTTCAGATTAAACCAAAATTACAATAGTATTGGGGTTATATATTTGGTTTCATTATTCTAATAATCCATTTTTATTGGAGCTTTTTTATGGGGGTAATATATATGTGTGTCTCTTTATTGGTACATTATGCTCCCAAATTCCTTCAATAGTGGGGATGCCAAGTATATTCCTCATTCCCTTAAAATTTTCAATAAAACCAATGGGTGTGATTTTTATTGGAAGATATATTTTTGTGTGTTGTCAAAAAATTTATTCATTTGGATCTTTGAGATAAATCCATAATTATCTCATTCCTTTTAGCATATACATCCTTATGTTTTCCTATTGGATTTAGTGACATTATAGTCGTTTAAAAGATTATGTTAGGGAGATTTATCAGACACTAGACATTTATTTATCTACAATTTTATTTACCAATAGAATTTTTATTTTTGTTAAAGGAAGTCATATTATTTACTTTGAAAATATTTTATGTTTTAAAATTTATTCTTTACATATGATTAATGAATTTTTATTATTAACCATGGAAAAATATTTATGAAGGGGTATAAAAAAATACCATATCTATTTTTCATGGTTATATTATAATTTCTATAACCATGTGGACAAACCTTTATGAATATCTTATGTATCCAATGAAGGATGAATGGTGTGAAAAGTTGGGTGACAGTCATGAAACCAATCCTGAAATTTTAAATTATGAAGTAATTGTTCAAACCCTATACATTTTAATTTTCATTATCCACATTAATTACACACTCCCATTATTCCCATACAAGTGTCAGAGATGGATAAATCCCTCCTCACCTCTCCCATTGATTAACATCTCATCTCCTAATAATTTTGATCTAATCCCTCCCTTGTTAGGATTTCTTATTCTCCTTCACCTTATTCCCCTCCTTATTTCACATTTCTTCACATACTTTTCACTATTCATCTCTACTAGAAAATCCATAGGTGGTTTTTGGACCAGATTTATTATTTCATGTCATTATAGGGTGTGTAGATTCCCCTTCAGGCATTTTATACACCAATGATAAATGTTTCACCTCATTTTTCTTTCCCTGGTTAGGTGTTTACATACATCATCAATCACATGAAATACCTTTTGATTAATTAACATACCCAATCTAATTTAATTGGAAATTGTGTATACTATTTTAGTATAAATGGTATGTTTTTCACTAAAATGGGTTTCAGGAAATATTATTCATTTTTTGTGGTATATTTTTATATTTGATTATCATTTCCATATATAATATTTGCAGTGTGGATTTTACATATTTAGTATAACTTCTTGATAATTTTTTATCATGGTTATTAATATTTGAAAAAAACTATATCATAAGAAAATTTTATACAAAGATTATTTTTTATTTTGAGGAATTAATTAACTAGTTTGCATAGTTTATTAATAATTTATGTAATTATTAATGATGGATCTTCTTAATTCCTTTTTATAATTTGTAATTATGATGAATCTTTGGTCAATTTATTTGGTTTTACCCATATTTATTGGAAAAGTTATACAGTTTTTTAAAAAAATATAGGATTTTATGGTTTATAAGTTGATTCAAAATTAACATTATGTTTTAAAAATGTGTTTTAAAAAAATGGATTTATAGATGATTATTTATAAATTTATCTAAATGGTTTGTCTGGAAGTTGTAAATGGTAGTGTGAAGGATTTTATTTTTTAAATGTTTTCTAAATATATTTTATAGGAAAATTTTTTTATACTAAATTCAAGGACCATCTTAGAAACCTACATAGATATTTTTCCTTTAAAGATCCAATGCTTAATCTTAAACCCATTAAACATGGTTTCATATGAGTTCATGATGTATTATTTCTATTATAGGTTTTTTGAGGTCGTATAATTTCTTTTTACACTCTATATTTTATTTATAGTGCGTGTAAAAATTCTCACACAACCATCCTTACCATATCATGAAACTTTCATAAGGATACCCAATGCCTAGGGATAGATTATGAGGTGATTTATATACTTCTTAAGATGTGATAATCTTGAATCGTCTAGTATTGAACCAATAATATGTAGACGTGTTACATCAATCAATATAGTTAAGGGTAAGACTAATGGTTTTAGATATTATGACTTCCTAGATAATTCTATATATTCTTAAAACCTCATAACATCTAGTATTGTCTTTCTAATTGTTTAGGACCATCCCATGGTTGTCTATGTATTTTCCCAAATCTTTTTTCATCCCAATTTAATTTCCTCATTTATTTTTTATGACTATCATGTTCCTTTATATTATATATCATCTTGCCATTCATTTATATCATGGTCTCTAATATTTTTGTATTCGTTGTCCATTTATTATCTATTCCAAATTTTATTATTGATGTGTTAGTTCAAGATTGGTTCACTAATTAATTTTTTACAACTCTTTCCTACTCACATATTTAGTTACTAGTTTTTTATGTTTTCATGTTTTTTATATGTGTTATAAAAAAAGGTTTTTTAGAATTATTTTTGAAACAATATTTTCTATTCTATTTAAAAGGTTGTTTTAAAATTTTAAATCACCAGTATATATTTGAAATTCAAATTTTAATAAAATACATTTTATTTTATTTACATTGATAATATTAAAAATGTTATTTTAATATAATGTATTTTAAACTATAATTCATGGTTTATTTAAATAAGGTTCATGCATGGGATATTTGCTGAATCTTAATGGTATATTAATTATCAGACCCTACAAACACTACGTTGTGTGTGTATGCCAAGTGGCTCTTTCGTATTCTGGCTCTGATCCTATGGATTTCCACTTTAGTGACACATTTCAAACATCTCTACTAGTTTGTTTCAAGATATTTCATAGAGACTGAACAGATGTTAATTAAAAATATTAATGAAGGTATATTAATTTTATTATATGTTGTAGATGTTATAACCATGACTAATTTTAACTATTTTTGTTTTTTAATTTATTTAGATATTTTCGATGTACCATTTTGTTGTAGTATTATTTTACCCTTAATATTTGATTGTTTATGGGTGTAAAACATATGCACGTTTCATGCTGAAATGCTTCTAATATTCAACTATTAATTTAATTAAATTTCACTATGTGAAATAATTCCCATTATGTAAATCTGATTTTCAAACACTTTTCGTCATCCCTCGGTTATCTATAATGGCCATCAATCCTCACTTGGGGCGGGATAGGGTACCATATATGTTGTTGGATAGATCTAGTTCATAATATGTTTTCCCAACACATTTCATCAAATAAGAATCCTTCATTACATTTTTATTTCACGAGATCGATTTCCTGGAATTTTTTATTTTTATATTTATCTATTTGGTCCCTCTCTTCAAATTAATATAACAGTTTCTATTGGTTGGTATATACTAGACCCAACCATAAAAATAACTAGATTTTAAGACATTATTACATTTGTTATCAATATATTCATGTATTTTCTTAGTTGAATTATTATTCTATGAAGTATAATTACTTAAAGCTGGGCAATAATTAAAATCTGCACTGAATCCAAATATTTCTTTCCTTAGTATGTGAAACATCCCCCAATTCATAAATCCCTCACATGGACAAAATAGGTTGATTATGAGGCCTCAAGAATGACTTCCCATACACAAGAGGATGAAGAATTGCAGTGGAGTGTGATACGTATAGTGAGGATACTATACCCAATTCTAAATAGTACAGTATAGTGAATAATCCATAATAATAAATACCATAGTTATGAAAAAACATAGAAAAAAATATCATATAACTATGAAATAAAAGGAGGAACCAAATAACCCAATTATTAATAACTATGTAATGAGAAAATGGTATTTTTCTTAATATAAAAATGAAAACAATACAAAATAATAGAATTAGCTAACATAATATAAAAATAAAATCCCCTTTTCATAAACCCCATGTCAATCCCATCTCCATACTCTTGACTATCCAGTATGAAATAAAATTCATCAATAAGGTCTCTTTTCCTTTTATAGACCTTCATCCAGGTAATCTTCCTAGGTATCGAATGGTGAACTGAATAGGATTTGAGTAAAACTCATTATTTCAACCCCACCATAATGAAAATATTAGTATTCTAATAAGTGAATATATTAAAGTGATAAATAGATGTATTAATTAAATAATAAATTTCATAAATCAACCTACATCAGCACTATGCTGAGAATTCTCTCAGCATGTAGCACAACCCTGATAACCAATAACCATATATACATGGAAAATCCCAAAAATATAGACCAAGATCACTATATAGGAATTTTAACATGGGATAAGGTTGATCTTTCTTAAAATAAGAATTACAGTAGGGGATTGGGAAGAGACCACTCAATATAAGAATTATAGAATGGGATTGAACAGATCCCACTCAATATAATCATTATGACATGGGAATGTAAATACCCCCCTCAATATATGAATTACAGCATGGTACTAGGTAAATATCTATCAAAATAATCATTACAGCATGGGACTGGGTAGATACCACTCAATATAATCATCATTGAATTGGATTGGGATTAGCCTACTCAATATAAGGACTACAACATGTATCATAGAAAATTTAATAAATTCACGGATATCATAATATCACATTATATAGTTCATGGTTATTTCTTTAAATCACCATTTATCTTTCAATTATACATTTCATTTATCAATTTTGTCATAACCCATTAACATTCCAACCATTTCAATAAATAATGTCATTCCCAAGGATAATCTTTATCATGAAATCACTTGAATCACAATTCATGCTAAACATACATTAATCAATTTACCCATTCATATATATTATTGGGTTTTCTCACCCAAAGGGTATCCCTAAGGTCGGATTCTATAAAATTGTTACTAAAGAATCAAAGAAAAATCCATTTTATCATTCAATTAATTATTGACAAAATTATGTTGGAACAATCACAATATTACATATACTTGATGATTAAGAAGACAATATAACTATGTTTTAGACCCCCTTTCATTATCTTATTATATATGCAAGGCATATGACCGAAAATACCAATATAGAAAAAAGAAAATAATATTTCAATAAGAACACAGATCAACCAAGTTCAAGATCAAACCCCAAAACAAACTAACAATCAAAATATATACATAACAGTGGAATGGAACAACTAGATAGAAGAGGGGAACCAATGAAAAGAAACTCAATAGTAATTAGATATTTAAATGGGATGTTCAGACTTGAAAAAAAGGCCACGAAATTTATTAGAATACATCCTTGGGTTATGTGGAGAGGGTAGTGTGTAATAGAATGAATGAATCATGTGCATAATAGAATTAAAATTAATTAGGTTGATAATTTCATGGTGTGTAACCATTTTACATCATGTATTTCTCAATTAATAATATATGCTAAAAACATGTCACCTTGAGTTAATATTTATCTCGATCAACATTTACACTACTTGAATTGGGTCCACATCACATTGTAAACCAGTTAATGATATGTATAAGGAAGCTGTCACATTCCATTTAACATTTACAAAATGTGTAATTGTCTAATGAATAGTTTTCAACCTAGCTTATTTGAATGTTCCAGGACAACCTATGAATCCTTCAAAACTCATGGAAAACCCCCATGAATCTATTGAAAATGTTTATACCTCGTCTTTATTAATTAAAATAAATATACATCAATGCAATTTAGGTCATTTTACCAAAAAAAGTATCTCTATCTTCAAACAAGAAATATCTATCAAGGATTAAATAAATATGAAACCCCAAGAAAATACATTTAACAAAATACTCGAAATAGAGACATACCTTGAAAAAATGGGATCTTACAACCTCCCCACCATATAGTTGCTTATCCCTGAGATGCTCCAAGAATCACTATGGGGTCTCAGTGAAAATATTTAGCCACTATATTCACATATCAGACTCCATCTCCTAGATAAACTCTGAAACACACCCATGTTATAACTACACTCAAACTAGAGTTATAGCACAAACCCTGAGATAATTTTTATTACGGTCTACAATATGTATTGAATTCTCTTCCAAGGAGGAATCTACACAATGATTGATGTACTCAACTTATACCACATTACATGGGTCAAGATAATATATTTGAATCTATGACATGTGAAACACATTGTCTATGGATATATAGCCTAGTGTAAGGGATAATTAGTACTATGGTAAATGGACTATATCCACTATGTTAAATGTCTCAATAAACCTGGGTATTATCATTCCCTATTTCATAATACAACATTTCTAGAACCTAGGAAACACCTAATGGACCACATGATATCCATCCTCAAACTCTATAGGTCATATCTGATTGTCATGATAGGTTTTTCCATTGTCTATATAGTCACCAACAATCTCCTGATCAACTAAACCTACTCAAATCTCTCCTACACAAGACTTGCTCAAACAAAAATTTGCTCACCTACCTCCAACAAAAAGGTGGTTAACAACATGGTCTTACATACAAATCCTCAAAAGGTTCTATCTATAATTATACTTGGAAGTTTTTATTATATGAAAAAACTGAGAGTTCTATATGTTTCTCTAATGAAACACCAAAATAAAAAACAAATTCTTATACCATAGCCTTCAGAACCTGAATGTTCTACCTAGAATGATCGTCAGTATGAGGATGATATATTATAATCAGATGAACCTACGATCCTGGAACCTTATGAAGACTCTTCTATAACCATGATGTGAAACAAGGATCTCTGTCTAAAACAATATTCCCAAGAACATTAAGCAACTACACTATTTCATTCACTTATATACTACCCATATCATCCACTATGAAGGCCTCCCAAATAAATATAATGTGGTCTTTTCATGTAAATCAACCTAGGATAATCCATAATACATCATTATTATAGTTTTCCCTTGGTAATACAATCACAAAATCTATATTTACCTCATCTCATTTCCACATAGGAATGGAAGGATGTTTTAAACACCTAGTTGGACTCTATTGCCCGAATTTAACCTACTATGAGATGAGACATCTATCCAAAAATCCCACTACCTCTTACTTGATTCCTTACTATCAATAATGTCTATTGATATCAAAATATATCATTGTTAACCCAAGATGTACTATACATCTTAAATAATGAAACCCTTACATTATCTCTTCACACAAGACCATTGTAACCCATAATCGGCCACATAATAGAAGTGAAATAAAACTACCTTGAGACTATCTGGATGGTGTCTCCCCACAATATAGGGTTTTTCTCATTAAAATAACATTTGAATTATTTTAATTATCTACCATGATTTGATCGAAAATAATGGGTGTAAAAGATGTTAAATTCAAAGATACCCATCCTTGTGACATATGACCTTCTATATACCTCCATTTAAAGAATTTAACATCCTGAACTCATAAAAATACTCATTTACTACCTCCATCTGCATCTTACATGTCACAGAATAAGTAATGATATTTCCCTGTCTTGGTGTATTAGCTAACTTAAAGTTGAAAGACTGTAAAAACACAACACACCTCCCCCACTGATGGTTCAAGTCCCATTAAGAGAAGACGTACATGTGTCTCATGTGGTGCATGTACACCACAAACCTCCCACCATAAGATATTGTATCTAGTATCTCAGGGAATCAACCACCATCACTAACTCTATATTATGACTATGATAATTCCAATTGTTAAATCTCAGCTATCCCAAGACATAAGAAACCACTCGATCCTCATGTAATAGAATTTCTCTGAGTTTGACTTTTGACATGTCACAATATATCTTATATGATTTATGTGACATAGGTATATTGATGATATATGATGACATCATCCTTTCTTATATCTCATCAAAATCATTCACAAAATAATCTCACCACGCAAACTTCTCCCCCTTCTATGTCATCCTAGAAATTGGTTCTATTAGATGTGAAACGATCAAAATAATTTGTTGATAATAACCTAATAAACCATGATATTTTCAAATCTCAAATACATTCTTGGTTTCATTATAGGATAACATGGTTCCAATCTTATTTTCATCCACTAACACTACTTCCTATGGTATTTTATGGATCAAGAAGCATATATTATTAATAAATAAACATTATTTTTTTAACATGGAATAAAGATAATGATATATCAATGTAATATAATAGTTCTCAAGATTTTGGGTATGATCATCTTCTGACAAAGAGTATACAAAGATTTATTTAAAAAAACCTGCTACAAACTAAACTATATAAGGATGAATGATATGATCCTTCATTTTTATGAAATCATTGGTGTGTTCACCAATCTAAACAACGTCACTACAAACTCATAGAATCCTTTACTACTATTAAATGATTGATGAGGTATGTTTGATTTTATCACACTCAACTAATGGTATCATGTTCTTAAATCCATATTAGAAACTTTTAGCTGGTCAATGAGAACATTGGTGTATGTATGAGGATATCAGTTCATTAATATCATCTTGTTGAATCTCTGATAATCCCCACATATGTTTAAGGTACCATCAACCTTCTTGGAGAAAATGTAACACCCTAAGACATTATAATATTTTTATTTCTAAATAAATTTAATTTTTTTCTTACTTTATTTTTACGTGACACCATGTTAATCTTACAGTACAAACAATAATGAGTTTTTTTGTGTTACACGTAAGGTTGAGTTTTACCGAACAACATTATTTAATAAAAAATTATTATATAATATCATATATTACTCAGACAATAAATAAAAGGATATTAATAGTATTAAATATATTTAGAATTTTAATCTATATTATTTAAAAATTCACCTTATGTGTTTCTAAGATATAATATAAGAACAAATTCATTTTTGGATAAAATAATTATTTTTTAAAAAATGCAGTTTTTTTACCTTTTGATGGAACCTCCATTTTAATTCCAATGATAAGAATATTAATATTTTAAATATAAAAAAATAAATTTCTTCTTTGGAAGCATTACACCAAAATTTAGTTTGGATAACGTTTTGTTGTTTTTTAGATAACTTTCAAATTTTGATGAATAATCAAAAATAACAATGTAAATTGAACAAATTTTTTAATTTAAATAATTTATATTATTAAATTGTACATTTAAATTGATTTAAAGAATAATTATATTATATTTCTATCATTTAATATAATTTAGGTAATTTGAATTATTTTTGAATTAAAATTAGATATAAACACATCTCAATCATTTGATAGTTTTTACTTTTAAAAAAATGTATTCCAATTTTGGCAACAGGGATTAATTTTAAATTAAATACTGAAACATTTTTTTTATAAACATTGATAAATGGATTCCATATTTGGAATCATAGGTTACAAATTATGTTAATAGGAAACTTTTATTTTTTGTTATTATGAATATTTACTTTAGTTATTTTTTTATTACCGCAATTATGGGAAAATCAGGTAATTAAAGGTAAAATTAATATTATAAATTACATTAACACCTGTTAAAATCCTACTGGATGACCAAATTATAAAATTATAATCTATGGATCAAAATAGATTCACTTAATGGACACCTTGTCATAAATATGGCATTAATATTATTAAAATCAATGAATGTGGAAAAACGTCACACTCTCATTTTATATAAGTATATTAATTTTAATATTAACATAATGTGGAGATAACATAGACTATAGGTAGAATTTTGAATTATAATATAATTACCCACATCATTGAAATTTATTTATAATTTTTAGATGTTAAATAATTATCTTTAATGATGACAAAATAGTGATCACAAAATTATTTTCTTAATAGAAATATGTAATAAATTATTTTCAAAATTTAAAATAAATATAATTTTAATTAATTGATGTTCTCCCTGAATTTTATAGCTTACTATGACATGTTATTAGTATATATTCTGGTATTTTTTTCGTGGTTTTCTATAGTGTGGTTTTTATTCAAATTCAAATAACTGAATAGTGTAAAAATTTCCACTATTGATATTTTATAAAAATATCATATTATTAAATTATTTATAAATAATAAAAATATAAAGAAATTGAAAATTGAAAATTAAATGGTTTAAAATTTCATAATATTTCCAATTATAGACCATTTATACAACCAAAGTAAAAATTTATAACCATTTAATATCAAGAACATTTTTAGCACAATTAAAATTAAATAGATTAAATAATGAAAAATAAAAATAATAAGGTATAAAATAAAATAAAAACATGTATAAATTTTATTTTTTCAGAGGAAATAAACTCATAGTCATCTTATATATTAAATAATCCACTTTTGTGCTATTTTAATTCAAAAAATAATTTATAATAATTTAATAGTTTTGGTATTTCCAAAGGTACTCATCCCCTCTCTTATATAACAGAAATTGCCCTTCTTTTTTGATAACATCTCTAAATTCATTTTCCACATACAAAACCATCAATTTTATTCTCCCAAAATCCCTCAAATAATCTTAGAGTCGACACTTTTATCATAAAGGAATCATATGGAGTCCTTTTGTGAATACCAAAAGAAGATACTCGGAAAAGAGGTAACTGTTTTATTACCACTTTCAAAGTTCTTTTCTTCTTATACTTCATATTTCTATGTTGATTCCATATCAAATTAATAAATTAAGTATCATAAATATACCTAGATGTTATTATAATTATGGTACAACCATATTCCTTATTTTATTCATCATACAAATACAAATATCACTATGTGTGCATATGTACAGCTTACCATCTCCACTCATTGCTAAAATTTGTTATTCAACACAAATTTAATTTTATAGATATAATGATGAGTATAATAGATATAGATAATGAATTTAACATGATAATTATTATAAAAAACTAATATAACATACAATTCTACACTGTTTAACCATCAAGGGAATGATATTGTCACTCGGACATACATACGACCTATAGTCTCCATGATGCGGTGAGATTCATTCTCCACGTTAACAATTCAAGAATGATTATAAAATTTATATGATGACTAAAAATAATAATTATGAACTTACTTTAAATATTTACATGAATATAAAAAAAATAATATTCATAAAAAAATGACTTACATGGCCAAACAGAAAAGGGAAAATGAAGAGGTTAACACATGAAATAATTGTCATATTGAAACACTATTGATAAAATGAAATAATAGGATCATATATGATATAATAAATATTTATGTGGTTATAGTGTAATTTAATAATATACATTAACCATTATATAAGAATTTAACACACCCTCAACTAACAAAAAGTACAAGGTAAGGGTTAATTTCACAATCTCTTTGTTATCCAAGATTATTTATATGTAAGTATATACTAGGAAATTATTATCATCCATGTACATGTTTCTTAAAATGAATTTCAAAATATTATTTGTTTAAAAAATTTTTTACCCATGTCTTAGGTTTTACATCAAATTTTTTGAAAGGAATCTATCTGTCACATTCCAAATGACGTACTTTATAATCATTTTGACAAATTAAGGAAAGAATGTTTTTTTAATTATACGACGCATGTTTCCATATTCAGTCGTTATAATGCCTTATAATTTTTAAAATTCCCTTACAATCATAAAAGGTTATTTTCAATATAAATGATTTCTTTTATAATTTTTCCGATTTTAAATGATTTCTATGTAAAAAAATACCTCTCTCAAAGAGTTTAAAAAAAATTGAAGTATTTCATCTTTTTCAACATCCTTTGTTGGATTTTATTCATTAATGAGGTTGATTTATTATGGTACAATATTCCATATATTATCAATGGTTTTCTTCATATTTTTTTACTGTGGATGTGATTTTTTTACCATTCATGGTTTATGGATAAAGTATTAACATTAGGTATGTTATTTTTAATATGAATGTTAATGTTATTTTTCACCCTTTTCAAAATAAGAATTCATTGGACATAATAAGTGGAAAGTGGGGCCTGAAATATCTCCTTTATGCATTGGTAGGTCTAATGAGACAATATAGATATTGACATGGCAAAGGCCTTACACATTTATTTTCATATATGGATTCTTCCTATGCATTAACCATTTATTTTTAAATGTCCTGAATGAGGCCTTGTAGTTATGATTCAGATGTGAAACATTATGCATTCCCTCAATATGTTATTTTTTATTAACATTACATGTGATTATTCAAGTAATAGAATATCCATCTGAATGTTTAAATGGAATTATTTCATTTATTATTTACATATTATGATTATGTTTATATTTAATAGGTATGTGTTTTAGTTTTATGAAAGCCTTAAATATTTTGGTTATTTATGATAGCTTCTGGTATATTGATTAACCTTACTGAGAATTTTTTCTCACCCCTTTTGTATGTTTTATTTTATCATTATTAAAAAATTGTTTTTTGATTAATATATAGGGTTAAGATTGAATAATAATGGAGCTCCCAAATAATGTATTATGTTGTTTATTATGTTTTAAATTGAGATGAATGGTTTAAGTATGAAATCTATTTTCCAAAACTAATAAAGAGATCGGTCCATCAAGACATGATTACTTGTACTAGGACAATGTATTAAAATAATGACTTGTCTCCAAGATTATAGGGTTTGGGTGTTATAGTTGGTATCAGAGAATGTTTAGCAACAACCTTGGAAATTATATTATCAAAAAATGGATTATTAAACATAACAGAATGAATGAATTTCAGGATAAGTCTATGTATTAGATATGATCAATTAGATTGGTAATGGATAACCTAGGTTAATCCTATAGATTTATGTATTTATAAGAATATTGAATAATTTAGAGTTTGTATAAGTGATTATTCATTAATATATCACTATTATTAATGTTTCTAACCTAGTGCATTGAGTATTAATCAATGGTTAGAATAATAAAGGTTATACATTAAATGGTTATACTACTGGTGATGATGTTATTATAAAAGAAACATATGATATAGGTGGTATTGTTGAAAAATATTTTTGAATAATAGTTAATGGTTTAAGAGTTATGTGTACTGATTATGGATATTTTGTACTTGGATTCATGAATTATTACATTATCGGTTCTACAGTTATAAGATTCATGAGATATATAAGGATTATACTATAGTAATTCTTCTATAAAGATTTGGAAGTATAAGAATTTTCATTAAGGATTTAAAGGTGATCATATATTTGGTGAGTGACAATAAGAGATAAATTATGTTGTTTGGTCAATCTAATGTTAAGATTGATTTTTTAAATTTATAGAATTTTTGGAATGTGAATTTCGATGGAAGTATTATGGTATATTCTTATGTTTGGAATGGAGAATGTTGAACACTAGATATTATTACTTGTGGTTAATCTATGATTTACTGGATCCTTTAGGATAACCTTTTTGGTATCAGTAAATATATATAATATTAAGGATGTAATTTCAGGCCTTATGATCTATCAAAAGTTTTCTAGGCGTGAAAAATATGTTTTTAACATTCATTTTTAGGTGTAAGTGATAATGTGAAAATAGATCAAACCACAACAAAGGGATGATATTATGCTTATTATATAGAAGGAAATCAATTAAATGATTAACTAATACTTATTCCTAGGGAATGTATCATGAAACAAAAAAAATTATCATATTAATTTTTCTTATGAATCAAATGATCCCTTATATCATTGTATATTTCTTTGTTTTTTATAGTTAACTTTCTCTTCATCTTGTTCTATATCACTCTTTATCATAACATGATCGTTAGATTTTTATTTCATGTCTATATTTTCCTATTGGAATCCCTAGTATTAATCAACTCTGGTAACCTTCTTAGTCCAATTAATATAAAAATGGGGGTTTGATTAATCCATTTTCCAATGATGGATTTCCACAATGATATTTTGAAATGAAAAACTGCTAGTTATCAATCCTAATTTTAAATTGAAAGAATGAAATTTATTGAAGGAGGGGAGAATATAACACCCTGAGACTTTATAATATTTTCAAATCTAAATAAATTTATTTTTTTTCTGCCTTTCTTTTTATGTAACAACATGTTAGGCTTATGATACACACAACAATTTGTTGGATTGCATTACACACAAATCCTTGTTTTACCAAACAATATTATATTAGTAAAAAATTATTATTTAATATAATATATAACCTTGCCAATAAATTAGAGGTTATGAATAGTATAAACCATATTTTTAAATTTATACCACAAAATTTTATCTTTCAACCGATTTGTTTATCATACATAATATAAGAAAAAATTAATTTTCTTGGATAAAATAATCATTATTCAAAAAAATGATGTTTTCCACCATTTGATGGAGTACTAACATTGTTTCCAATATTTGACACTTTTTTACATAGAATTTAAAAAAATAAGCTTATTATTTGGAATCAAGAAATCAAAATTTAGTTTGGACAAATATATGTTGTTTTTCTGATAACATTCATATTTTGAAGAATAATGACAAATATTAAATTTTAGATGAATTTTTTTTAATTGAAATAATTTAAATATTTAAATTATAAATTTTAATGGTTTTAAAGTATAATAAGATTTTTTTTATCATTTAATATAACATAAGAAATTGGATTTGTCTTCAAATTAAAAATAGATATAAACACATGTGAATTTTTCGATAGTTTTTACTTTTGAAAAAAACTGCTTTCTTATTATGACAACGGGGGTTGATTTTAAATTATTTACTAAAACTTCTCTGTTTTAAATTTTTAAAATATATTAAATATTTTGAATTAGTGGGTTTATGTTATGTTAATGGGAAACATTTATTTTTGTGCATTATTAATAGTAACTTTAGTAATTTTTTATTACTGTGGTTTAGGATAAATCAAGTAATTAAAAGTAAAATAATATTACAAATTATCTTATCACCTATAAAAATACTATTGGATGACTAAATTAGACCTTTATCCTCTATTAGTGTATATGGAATCACTTAATGGCCACTTTCTTGTGAATATGCAATTAATATTATTAAAATCAATGAATATGGAAAAATCCCATGCTCTCATTTTATATAAGTATATTAATATTAATATGGGGATAAATGGGAGATAAAATAAACTATATATTGTATTTGGAATGATAAAAACCTATCTATATCATATAAATTTATTTAAATTTTTTCAGATGAAATAATTACCATTAATGATGACACCATAATGATGCACAACTTGTTTTATTAATAGAAATATCGAATTAATATTTTAAAAAACATATAAAATAAATATAATTTGAATTAATTGATGTTCTCTACTAATTTTCTAGGCTACTATGACATTTTATTAGTATATTAAATGGTTTTTATAATTTATATTTTGTGTGGTTTTTGTTTAAATTCATCCAAATTAATTGTGTCGAAATTGACACTATTTATATTTTATAAAAATAACATATTATTAAATTATTTAAAATCATAAAAATATTTAAAAATTATAATGGAAAATTTATAAGGTCTAAAATGACATAAAGTGGCCAATTATGGAAAATTGAAACAACATAAGTAAATATTTATGGCCATTTAATATTTATAATATTATTACCACAATTAAATTTTAATAGACTAAACAAGGATAATTCAAAATGATAAGGATTAAAATAAAATAAAAACAAGTCAAAATTTTATGGGTTGAGTGGATTTCTACATATCCCTATATTATCTTCTAAATTATCCACTCTTGATACATTTTAATTTAAAACTTTTTTATATTAATTTAATATTTTTGGTACACTAAGGGAAAAATGGGTATTTGCGACGGGAATAAATCCCGTCACAAATAGCCCCGTGAAAAACTTATTTAGGACGGGGGTATTTACCCGTCGCAAATAAGTAGGCTTTTGCGAGGGGATTGCTTTCCCCGTCGCAAAAGAACTGGCGCGCATTGCGCGCCAAATCGCAGAAAAACTATTTGCGACAGGGGAATATTCCCGTCGCAAATAACCGGCGGCGGTAAAAGATATTTGCGACGGGAATATTCCCCCGTCGCAAATAGTATGTCGGCAGGTGGTTATTTGCGACGGGACCCGTCGCAAATAACAATTTAACCGTTGACCGTAATAAATGTTGGCTAAGGTATTTGCGACGGGTACCGTCGCGAATAACACTATTTGCGACGGGATTCCCGTCGCAAATGGACCCTTCGCAAATAATCTAACCTATAAATACCCCCATCTGTTTTTTTCAAATCATTCCCAAACTCCATCTTCTTCTTCTCTCAAAGTTGTATTTCTAAAGTTCAGTTTTTCTCCAGTTTAATTTTTTTCTCCGGAGTTGATATTAAAGTTTTGAAGAACGATCAGAGCAGATCAATTTTCAAGGTATTTATGTTCATTTTAATTTAATATTTATTTTTAATTTTTTATTAGTTTCAATTATTCTTAATTAGTTGTAATTTAATTATGTTTACATTGTTTTGTTACTTAATAAATTTAAATTGTTAGTATTGTTCATAGTTAATGGTAATTAGGAATAATTAGTAACAATTTTTAATAATTAAGAATAAATATTAATAATTAATAATAAATACCAATAATTAGGAATAATAACAATATTACATTATTAGTATATTTTATTATTAATATTAAAATAATATAATTTTTTATATATATACAATTCTCTTTTCATCTGTGTGTTTGCTGTCTTCACATGTATTATTTATATGTGGAGATAGAAAACGCACAGATGAAAGGAGAATTGTATATAAATTAGAAAATTATATTATTTTAATATTAATAATAAAATATACTAATAATGTTATTATTTGTAATTATTGGTAATTATTCCTAATTATTGGTAATTATTCATTTAATTACTAATAATTAGGAACAATTACCAATAATTATCAATAATTAGGAATAATTAGTAATAATTACCAATAATTAGTAATAATTACCAATAATTAGTAATAATTACCAATAAGTAGTAATAATTATCAATAATTAGTAATACTTACCAATAATTTGTAATAATTACCAATAATTAACAATAATTAGTAATAATTAGTAATAATTACTAATAATTACCACTAATTAGTAATAATTACCAATAATTACCAATAATTACCAATAATTACCAATAATTACCAAAATTACCAATAATTGCCAATAATTAGTAATAATTAGGAATAATTAGGAATATTTAAGAATAATTAGGAATAATTAGGAATAATTAGGAATAATTAGTAATAATTGGTAATAATTAGTAATAATTACCAATAATTACCAATAATTAGTAATAATTAGTAATAATTAGGAATAAATACCAATAATTACCAATAATTAGTAATAATTAGTAATAATTAGTAATAATTACCAATAATTAGTAATAATTAGTAATAATTAGTAATAATTAGTAAAAATTTGGAATAATTACCAATAATTAGTAATAATTAGTAATAATTAGTATTAATTACCAATAATTAGTAATAATTACCAATAATTAGTAATAATTACCAATAATTAGTAATAATTAGTAATAATTACCAATAATTAGTAATAATTAGTAATAATTACCAATAATTAGTAATAATTAACAATACTTACCAATAATTACTAATAATTACCAATGATTAGTAATAATTACCAATAATTTCCAATAATTGGTAATAATTAATAATAATTACCAATAATTAGTAATAATTGGTAATAATTAATAATAATTACCAATAATTAGTAATAATTATTAATAATTAGTAATAATTAATAATAATTACCAATAATTAGTAATAATTATCAATAATTAGTAATAATTACCAATAATTAGTAATAATTAACAATAATTACCAATAATTAGTAATAATTAGTAATAATTAGTAATAATTAGTAATAATTAGTATTAATTACAAATAATTAGTATTAATTACCAATAATTAGTAATAATTACCAATAATTAGTAATAATTACCAATAATTAGTAATAATTACCAACAATTATTAATAATTACAAATAATTAGTAATAATTAGTAATAATTAGCAATAATTACCAATAATTAGTAATAATTACCAATAATTAACAACAATTTCCAATAATTAACAATAATTAGTAATAATTAGTATTAATTACCAATAATTAGTATTTATTACCAATAATTAGTATTAATTACCAATAATTAGTATTAATTACCAATAATTAGTAATAATAACCAATAATTAGTAATAATTACCAATAATTAGTAATAATTACCAATAAATAGTAATAATTACCAATAATTAGTAATAATTACCAATAATTAGTAATAATTAACAATAATTAGTAATAATTAACAATAATTAATAATAATTACCAATAAATAGTATTAATTACCAATAATTAGTATTAATTACCAATAATTAGTAATAATTACCAATAATTAGTAATAATTAGTAATAATTACCAATAATTAGTAATATTTAGTAATAATTACCAATAATTAGTAATAATTAGTAATAATTACCAATAATTAGTAATAATTAACAATACATACCAATAATTACCAATAATTACCAATAATTAGTAATAATTACCAATAATTAGTAATAATTACCAATAATTACCAATAATTGGTAATAATTATTAATAATTACCAATAATTAGTAATAATTAGTAATAATTAGTAATAATTACCAATAATTAGTAATAATTATTAATAATTAGTAATAATTAATAATAATTACCAATAATTAGTAATAATTATCAATAATGAGTAATAATTATTAATAATTACCAATAATTATTAATAATTAACAATAATTACCAATAATTAGTAATAATTAGTAATAATTAGTAATAATTAGTATTAATTACCAATAATTAGTAATAATTAACAATAATTAGGAATAATTACCAATAATTAGTAATAATTACCAATAATTAGTAATAATTAGTAATAATTAGTAATAATTAGTAATAATTAGTAATAATTACCAATAATTAGTAATAATTACCAATAATTCGTAATAATTAACAATAATTAGTAATAATTAACAATACTTAGTAATAATTACCAATAATTACCCATAATTACCAATAATTACCAATAATTAGTAATAATTACCAGTAATTAGTAATAATTACCAGTAATTAGTAATAATTACCAATAATTACCAATAATTGTTAATAATTAATAATAATTACCAATAATTAGTAATAATTAGTAATAATTAGTAATAATTACCAATAATTAGTAATAATTATTAATAATTAGTAATAATTAATAATAATTACCAATAATTAGTAATAATTATCAATAATGAGTAATAATTATTAATAATTACCAATAATTAGTAATAATTAACAATAATTACCAATAATTAGTAATAATTAGTAATAATTAGTAATAATTAGTAATAATTAGTAATAATTAGTATTAATTACCAATAATTAGTAATAATTAACTATAATTAGGAATAATTACCAATAATTAGTAATAATTACCAATAATTAGTAATAATTAGTAATAATTAGTAATAATTAGTAATAATTACCAATAATTAGTAATAATTACCAATAATTTGTAATAATTAACAATAATTAGTAATAATTAACAATACTTAGTAATAATTACCAATAATTACCAATAATTAACAATAATTAGTAATAATTACCAATAATTAGTATTAATTACCAATAATTAGTATTAATTACCAATAATTAGTAATAATTACCAATAATTAGCAATAATTAGTAATAATTAGTAACAATTACCAATAATTAGTAATAATTAGTAATAATTACCAATAATTAGTAATAATTAGTAATAATTACCAATAATTAGTAATAATTAACAATACTTACCAATAATTATCCTAGATTGAGTGTTTTTTCTAACAAATTATTTAAAACCAGTAATGCTATTATATTTTATAGAGAAATATGGAACAACGAGGTCGTCAACAATCATTATTAGGTGACCGCATATGGATAAATCAAGGTAGAAATCCAAACTGTTCTGGTTTAAATCCAGTATATGTTGAGGGTGTGGAGACATTTTTTATCATTTGTGGCATCAAATCCAGAATTTGTTTCAGAAGGCAAAATAAAATGCCCTTGCAGAAAATGTGCATTGAGAACGTTTGACATGTTTGACAAAGTGGGAGAACATCTCTTGCGTTTTGGTTTTCAACCAGATTATGTTTTTCGGTATCAACACGGTGAACGCAGTTCCAGAGAAGGTGATACCAACTTGATTCTGGATCCATCCCGGTTTCAAGATTTAGTACATGATGTTGCAGGTTCATCTATTCAACATACAGAAACTCCGGCTGATATAGCTTCAAATCCTGAGTTGGCACCGTCTGAATTTTGTGAGTTGTTGAAGTCTGCTAAGGATGCATTATATCTTGGCTGCAAGAGGAGCAAATTAGAAGCAGTTTCAAAATTTAGGGCTATCAAATCAGATAATGGAATGTCAAACACCTGTTTTGACCATATATTTTCTTTGCTGAAAACATTGTTACCCGAAGGAAATGTTTTACCTACAAATTATTATGAGAGTAAGAGGCTGGTTCGAAATATGGGACTTACTTGTCAGAAGATTCATACATGTTCAAATGACTGCATTTTATATTCTGGGGAAAATGAGTCGTTGGATAGTTGTCCTACATGTGGGCAACTGAGATATAAAGAAGGACAACACGGAAAGTCTGGTTTGATTCCTGTAAAACAGTTGAGATATTTTCCGCTTACATCCAGACTTCAGCGTTTATTCATGTCTAAGAATACAGCGACAATGATGTCATGGCATAAAGAGAATTTTTCAACCGATAAAAGCTTGAATCATCCAGCCGATGGTGATTCATGGAAACATTTTGATAGAGTGCATCCATCCTTTGCTTTAGAAGATAGAAATGTTCGACTGGGCCTTTCAACTGATGGTTTCTGTCCGTTTGGATCTTATGGTAGTCAATATTCTTGTTGGCCTGTTTTTTTAACTCCGTACAATTTACCTCCATGGATGTTGATGAAGGAGCCATATATCTTTTTGACTTTACTAATATCAGGACATCCGAAGAAAAATATTGATGTTTATTTGAAGCCATTGATTGATGAATTAAATTTATTGTGAAGTACTGGTGTCAGAACATATGATGTTGCAACGAAACAAAATTTCATACTGAGAGCAGCATTGATGTGGACAATAAGTGACTTCCCGGCTTATGGGATGTTATCTGGCTGGAGTACACATGGTCAGAAATCATTTCCTTACTGTATGGGAGAGAACAAAGCATTTATGCTCATTCATGGAAAGAAACCTTGTTATTTTGACTGTCATCGCAGATTTCTTCCAGCTGATCATCCTTTTCGCAGAAACAGATCTCATTTCAGAAAAGGAACAGTTGAAAGGGATGGACCTCCAAAAATGCTATCAGGTTTGGAGTTAAAATCAGTTGTATTTTCATTACCTCCCATCACTTTTGGTCCCACAATAAACCAACAGAAAATTTCTGGTTTTGGGAAAGAACACAATTGGATTAAACGTAGCATATTTTGGGATTTGCCATATTGGTCTGATCTGTTGGTCCGACACATGTTAGATGTCATGCATATTGAGAAGAACTGTTTTGATAATTTGTTTCATACAGTTTTGGATACGCCAGGAAAGAGAAAAGACAATGTAAATGCACGTTTAGATCTTGCCCAAATTTACAGGCGTCCAGAATTGGAACTATTTGATAATGTCAGAACAGAAAGGTTACTGAAACCAAAAGCATCTTATACACTATCTAAAGAAAACCGTTTATTATTTTTTCAGTGGATTGCAGATTTGAGACTTCCAGATAGTTGTGCTTCCAATTTGGGTAGATGTGTAAAGAATGGTCATATTACTGGATTAAAAAGTCATGATTGTCATGTTATAATGGAGAGACTTATACCCATTGGATTAAGAGGTCTGTTGAATTCTATGATTTGGGATTCCATAACATACATGTCTCATTTTTTTCGGGAAATTTGTGCGGCTATGGCAGATTATGATGCTCTAGGAAAACTTGAAAAAGATGTTGTTGTAATTATATGTAAACTGGAAAAAATATTTCCGCCGTCTTTCTTCGACTCAATGGAACATTTGATGTTACATTTGCCATATGAAGCCAAATATGGAGGTCCGGTACAGTTTCTATGGATGTACCCATTTGAAAGATGCATGCAAAAATTGAAAAGAAAAGTACATAACAAAGCATCTGTTGAAGGATCTATTGCAGAAGCTTATTTTCAAGAGGAAATATCTTTTTTCTGCTCCCATTATTTTGAATCTGAGTATCCTTCAAAACACAACCGAATGGGAAGGAATGAGAGGAATATTGATGAAATCGACAATCAATTATCTATTTTCAACCAGTCAGAGCTTGGTTTTGGTGGAGTTTATGAACGCTGGCTTTCAGATGATGAACATCAGAGAGCTCATATGTATGTTCTGCTCAACTGTGAAGAGATGACATCAGTTGTACTGTAAGTGTTTATATCACTTATTCTATCATTTATGTTACAGTAAATAACTTTGGTTTTTATAGGTTGTATGATAATCATACCAAGAAACAAATTCCACAAATTATAGCAGCTGCTCTCGAAGAACGTCGACTGAAAAATTTCTCTCAGTGGTTTCAAAAACTGGTAACATAAATTCTTTATCTTTTAGAAACTCATTCAATGTATAGTTTACTATATTGATAATTATTTCACAAATTTTCAGGTGTCTCGACATGCTGATAAAATTGACAAACGGTTGTGTGTATTGAGTAACCCACCTTCCAAACTTGTTAAAACTTATAATGAATATGTGGTGAATGGATTTCAATTCCACACACATGCATATGGGGAATCGAAAAAAACAATGAACAGTGGAGTTAGCATGAGAGGATCTCATCCTCGAGAAAATGAAGTTGACTTTTATGGAATGCTTGATGAAATCATTGAACTCTGTTATCTTGGACAACATTACATAATCATGTTCAAATGTCGGTGGTTGGATACAGAGAGAGGCGTGCGTGTTCATCCGACTCATGGAATCATCGATATTAAATGTAAAAGTGTTCTCGCAGTAAATGAACCATTCTTATTGGCTCAACAGGCATATCAAGTTTATTATGCAAAGTACTGTGCAACATCAAGAGACTTGACTGATTGGTGGAGTGTAATAAAAATCAAAATTTGAGACAATCAGTTTAGTCAAAGTGAATGTGCTTTCACTGATGTGCAAAGAATTGAAGTTTTTTAAGAGAGTACTCAAAATCAATCTTTTTTACAAAGAGACATGAGTATCGATGATGACACCCCACATTTAAGAGTCGGTGATGACGATGATGTTAATGATGTCACATATGAATTTGAAATGGTAAGAGATGAAGCAACTGTAACTCGAATGGATATCGATGATGTTGAGGATGAATATGAAGATGACATTGACAAATATGAAGATGATGATGAAGATGAGCACTGATAGAATTCCATGGTATATATATACAATCATAATATGTATATATGTATATATAATAGTAATTATCAATTATTTGCTAACATTAACAATTTCTGTTTCAGATGGACGACGCCACATTTCGTGAGTTGGCGGATGCTGACCTAACTTTCGATGCGGATGCGTTGCTGACAGATGACCCTCAGCCTGCAGGCGCTCCAGGGAGTACGTGGAGGGGCGCGGTCTTGCACGATTGATGATTCCTGACCCCGTCCCCGAGCGACGTCCACGTCTTGGGTTTGATCCATGCACACAGAGGTGTGATAACCTGTGTGATAACCTGTGGATTTGACTAAGATTTCATTAATCTATTCACATAATAAATGTCTATTATTTTTTCAGTTTTCCGCATATAGCAGTCAGACAGGGCAGCGCTATTTTGCGCAACTATTTCTCTCAGTCGTGGACCACATGGGAGCAGATTCCCATTGATGTGCAGCAGGCCATGTTCGGCCATTGGTTGGTACATACGTAAATAAATATTTTTTATTTTGAAAATTATTTCATTTCTAACTTGATATTTTGATTTATTTGTAGGGTTTATGGTATCCGATCGAGGATACCATGCGTGACGCCATCCACGAGGCATGGGAGGTGGCCATACGTGATCACCTTCATCAGTTTTTGCACAATTTAAGAAAAGCTGTGATGAAGAAAGCAGGAGTGTCATATTTTGAGGAGTCATGTAGAGCACACCACCCAGAGTATATTTCATCCCATGTATGGGATGGATTATGTGCGCACTGGTTGAGTGGTGCCTTTCAGTGGAGATCATCGGTGGGGAGGCAAAATCGGGGGAGACAGGAGGTGACTCATCGAGCTGGGAGTCGTTCTTTTAGTACTCATAGACAACATGTGGTACGTACATTATTTATAAATATTTTATATAACTATAAATATTAACAGTTTATTTTTTATTCTTACAGGCTGTCGAGCACCCCGATATTACAGAGTACGACGTATATCGGAGGATGTATAGTGATCCTGCTACTGGGGAGCTCAGAGGTGATCGTCAGCATCACATCGTGGTCAGTATTATTTGTTTTCAAGTTTAAAAATTAACTGCATATAATATATTGACAATTTTAATTTTAAATTGCAACTATAGGAGTCATATGAGGCCACAACATCACAGGCCCGGCCTGAGAGTCAGGCCGAGTCATCAGATCAGACCACTGCCCATCAGTTTGATGAGGCGGCATGGATGTAGGCCACCCAGTATGCCTTCGAGAAGGGCCGGGTAGTTGGTATCGGCTCTCGACTGACTCCCGGAGATTATTGTGGCAGTGCTGCGATGTCGGCGTCCAGCTCGAGAGGAGCTCGTGCATCTTCTTCTACTACACAGTATGAGGATCAGTTGCGATCTCAGACTGCACAGATAAAGAGTCTCTGACAGGAGCAGGAGCAGATGCGTCAGCAGCATGAGGAGGAGCGTCGACGCCAGCAGTAGTTGTACGAGGAGCAAACGAGTCTGTGGCAGTAGCAGCATCATGAGCAGATGGAGTACATGCGCCGACTCACTCATGCTTTAGGGATGGAGTTTCCTCCACCACCATCTGCAGATCCCCCACCTCCCCCCCTCCTTCAGATTAGAGTTTGTATTTATGTTATAAAATTTGGGAAATCAAAATATTTTTTTTTTCTATTCTTAGTTTTTGTCTAATTATAAAATATTAATAATATTATATTTTTAAATAACAATATTAATATGAATAATAATATTATTTATATTTTATAATATTAAATTTTATATATATATTAAAATTTTATAATATTAAAATTTAATTATATTTTTTGTAATACTTGAATTATTTTAATATTTGAATGTAAAATAATTCTATTATTTTTATATTAATTAAAATAACTTATTAATATTTTTTTATTTATGAATTATAATTCTAATATTATTATATTAATTAAATCATTTATTAATATTCTATTATTTTTTATTTTTGAATTATAATTCTATTATTATTATATTAATTAAAATAATTTATTATTTTTATTTGTGAATTATAATTCTATTATTATATTAATTAAAATAATTTATTAATAATTTTTTTTTATTTTTTTTATAGTATTTGCGACAGGATACTATGCCCGTCGCAAATACTAGTATTATTATATGCATTAAAATAATTTATTAATAGTTTTTTATTTTTTTTTTAAAAAATAGTTTTTGCGACGGGTCCCGTCGCAAAAAGCCATTTGCGACGGGATCCCGTCGCAAATGACCCGTTGCAAATAACTGTTTTTCTAGTAGTGGTATTTCCAAAGGTGCCCCTCCCCTCTCTTATAAAAGGGCACCTCACCTTCTCTTTGAATCATGCCTCTAATGTACTTTGGCTCAGCCAAACCCTCCCAATTTATTCTCCCAAAACCCTAAATGAATCTCATATGCCCAATGTTTTTGTAGAAATCAATCTTATGGAGTCCTTTTGTGCATACCAAAAGGAGATACCTGAAAAAAGGCAAATTTTTTTATTACCTCTTTCAAATTTCGTTTCTTCTTCTACTTCATATTTTTACATTTTTCCCATATCAAAGTAATAAATCCATTATAATAAATATATTTATAAATTATTATAATCATGATACAACGACATTCCTCATTTTTTCCATTATAAGAATAATAATATCACCATGCTTGCGTTTGTATGGATTACAGTCTCTACGCCATGGTGTAATTTGTTATTGAACAATAATTAAATTGGAGGGATAAATGATGATTATAATGGATGTAAATAATAAATATAACCTGATAATGATTCCTCATTACTAATATACCATCCAATTGGATACCATTTGACCATCAAGGGAATGATATCGTTGCTTGTGCGTACGTACGACATATCGTCTCCAGAACAATGTGAGATTCATTCTTCACGTAAAAAATCCAAGAATGATACTAAAATTTCTATGTTGAATGAAAATAATTATTATGAACTTAATGTCATTATTCACATGAATAAAATTTATCTAATACATAACAAACATGACTTACATGGCCAAGCATGAATGGGAAAATGAGGCTATTAACATCCTAAATAATGGTAATATTGAAACACTACTAACAAAATGATATAATTGGATCATATATGATATCATTAATATGTATATGGTTAGGGTTTTAGTATATGATAATAACATACATAAATAATTATATATTAGGTTAACACACCCTCCACAAATAGAAAGTACAAGGTAAGGGTTAATCTCACAATCTTTTTAATATCCGAGACTGTTTATAAATAAGTATCTATTGGGACATCTTTATCATCCACATCCATGTTTCGTAAATTTTATTTCATAATATTATTTAAATTTGTTTAAATTCACTTATAATCATGTTTGAGTTTCTACATAAAATTATTTTAATGGAATCATTCCGTCATTTTCCAAACGAGGTACATTATCAACTTTTTTAAAAAATTTGGAATGCATGTTATTCAAATTATATAGTATAAGAGAAAATTACCATCCATTATAACACCTTGAAATTTTTTATATTCACATAGAATCATACAAGTTTATTTTAAAAACGAATTTTTATTATATAATTTTGGATATTTTAAATGTTTTTAAAGTAGTAAAAAAATATCTCTCTCAAAGTGTTTTAATATTTTTATTCAAGTATTTAATCTCTATCAACATCCTTTGTTGGATTTAATGATTTATTGAGTTTGATTTACTATGATGCAATCTTCAATAATCTATTAAAATTTTTAGGATATTTTTGTTTGTGGGTGTTCTTTTTTTACCATTCACGGATTATGGTTAATGTATTAACATTTTTTATGCATTTTTTTAATACGAATGTTTATGTTATGTTTCACATTTTTCATATGAGAAATGCCTTGAACATAGTAAGGGTTGTATGTGGCCCAATATAGCCCCTCGATGCATCATTAGGTATCATGATAAATACTATATATAGACTTGGATGAGGCCTTTCCCATATAGTTTCATATATGGATTTGGCCAAGACCTTAACCATTTTTTTTAATGTCTTGGAAGAGGCCCTGAGAATATGTTTTAGATTTCCCGCATTATGCATTCCCTCATTATGAGATTTTTTATTGATATTACATGGGATGATTTGATTAATAGAACATACATGTGAATTTTAAATGGAATTATTCAATTTATTCTCTCTATATTATGTTCCTGTTTATTTTCAAAATCCATATGTTTCAATTATATACATGATTTAATATTTAGTGATAATTATGATATCTTTTACTATATTACTTAGCCTTATCTAGTATTCAATCCCACCCCAATCTTATAATTTTTTCCAAGTATGCGAAGAAGTGTTTTATGATTGAAACGTAGTATTAAGCTAGAAGAATAATCAAATTCTCAATAAATAGACCATGTTTCATATTTTGTTTTGAATTTTAACGAATGGAATATATTTGTAATCTATTTTCCAAGACTGCTAAATTGATCGGTCCTTCGAGAATTTATTCCTTGTATCATTCCAATGTATTTAAATAATTCATCGGCTCCTAGTGTCTAGGGTTGGGAAATCACATAAATTAATGAGATAACCCCATGGTAACACATTATACCATATAAAACATTTAGATTTAATATATTTCAAATAATATTTCAACTCAGGAAACTCTATTGGTACCATTTTATAAGGTGCGAGAGATTTTAGATCTTATCCTAACACCAACTATATTATTAACATAATCTGTCACTCGGATGGTATATCATAGAATACATCAGGAAAGATGTCCAAAAAAATTTCTACCACTGGAGGAAAAAAATTCTACTACCTTCCACCATCATCCTGAATAAGTCTTGTTATCTAATCCATGAGAAAATCCAATCAATAGTTATTTGGTATAGTATTACTATAATGAATATCCCACTCAACCCGGTTATAATAGCTACTTCCCACTATATATATAAAGGTAAATCTCATCTGGCAACTGTAGATGTATCTCTTGTATATAACTAACCAATCCATACAAAGAATCAAATTGAAATCTATAATTTTTATCACAAAAAGCTTTCAAAAGAAATGGTAACCGCCAAATTCTAGATAACAAAAATTTTAATGTTTGATATCCTCTGACCACACTCCCAATAGTGTATCAATGGTCATAATATTATTAAATATTTCCACATCCAAGAACAAAAAATTATAGAAAAGAAATTATTAGAAGTATTTTGATGCTCAAGTATCTAAAAAACTCAAGAAAGGGTATATGGTACAAGAATCATTCCTTTGATGGTAGAATGTATTATACCCATAATAGCCAGAGTAGTATTCATAACATAAATCTAACCAATCCCTATTCCCTAGGCTCCAACAATACTCTCTTCAGATAACCCCTCACCCAGGTACTTTAAATGCAACACTAGGGTACCTAACATCGTTCCTGACAAGAATATCCCTTCGAACTCCGTATACCTATATACTAAGGAATAGTTTTGTCCTTATTGTACTTTGGTACCTCTCTTGATCCCTTACCAGTAATCTTCTACTACATGGCCTTATAAATCCTCTACAGGTCACATATCCTTCTAAAATCATGACAATCCAATGTCGGGTACTAACACTAAGGATGGGTGTGGAAAAACATGACAAACTAAAATAACTACAAATAACCCCATTCCTATGATGGATTCCTACTATAGTAAATTATGTACTTGTTGTTGATTTGGTGAAAACTATCATAGTGTATCTTATTACCATTAGAAAAGGATAATTTTATTCACCCTTATAAAACAACATTCCTGCTTTTTGAGTCCTTTCTCAGATTTCCCTCAGTGATGAGTGAACGAGTCATCACATTAGAAAAGATACATCGTTAAAATAATTCACCTATGACCAGATGTCATAGATATTTCCAACCTTAAAATGTCTTTCCATGGAGATTTCATCAACAACTAAAGATGTTTTAATGTGCAGTAGGTCAATGAAACATTCATTGTAGTCCATTGCGGACTTTTCATCCTACGCCAGATGCAGAAACTCATGAGACTTATTATCCATCAAAGTATCTAAATATAAGTGGCTCAATAATATTTCCTCAACTTCATTCCTCGATAACTCTTCTGGCTACCCATCTTACTCTAGAATGTCCCACCAATACTTGGTAGGTCCATAGAGTGTAAATGTAGTAATCTTCATCTTACTGTCTTTGGGTATCTCAAGATGGTTGAAAATAATCTAGAAATACAAAATCCTAAACACATCTTCCTAGGGACCACCCTCCCTAATAATCATAGGTGGATTTTATAGTTGGAACTCTCTCATAAACTAAATCATTGATGGAATAGTGTAATTTTTTCCCTTTTGTGGATTTCATAACCCTATGGAACCTATCACAAATCTAAACATCCCACTAATCCTTAGGATCTATAAGAATATATGGTACAACCGTGTTAGGAGAATGTTTATTTCCACTCTCCTGATCCTAAACTCTAAGACAATAAGGAGTAATTTCTTCCATAAGACAAACACACTCCTTAGAAAACTAGTTATAACAATATGGTCAACCTCAACATATGACAATAATAGAAAACCACTACCCATGGTCTCTCTAAATATGGATTGCAATTTATTTATCATGAAATAATAGTTCATTAAATTCATTTATTATATATAATATATAACTCATATCAATGTTCTTACAAGTAAGTATATAACACAAGAGACAAATATATGTATCTATATATATATAAACATCCCTATGTGCCTATCATGATTCAAAAATAATCATCCCACACCATACTAGATCATGAGATTAAATCTATAGAAACAAGAACATCACACAATATGTGAATCGCCCATGGTGAAATAACAATAACTATAACAAGAGAACATCATGATAAATAATCCTATACTTAGAACTATATTTTCTATATCAACCCAAGATTCAATTTTATATACATTACATTAATTTTGAAAAATAATTAATACAGGACACAAATAGATTCCCAAAGAATATTAATTTAGTGCCTTTGGAAACTAAAAAACATAAATAATTGGTTCATAAAACATCTACTTATTCTCCTGGTTTATCTTCCATAACTAGAACCCCTTTTGATACATTTTACTTAATACCCTTCATCAAATATAGGGGGAAACTAAAACATAAAAATTGGAGTGATCAAATTCTATTAAAGGGTAAGCATGGAAAATATCTTACAAAACTGAAATATAAGAATGTAAAAACATGAACAATAATTTTGAAGAAAAAACATACCACATTTAAAATATACCAAAATATTGTGTCATGAAATAAATATTTGTAATACATAAGGCATAAATCATAATGTAATCATGAACCATGAGAAAATAGCATTATCATAAAACATGGAATTATGGAAAATGAATAAGCATATAATCTGATTTGAATAGTAGATAAGGCATCATTTCCAAGACCATCATAGTGGACAGAGTCCATTACTAGACTGGGTTTACATTCCCTTCTATCCATGTATTAATGAACCATATTATTTTTCAGAACAACCCTGTAATACTGTCCGAGATTTACATGATGTTCCAGTCATGTCTATCTAATGAGATATCACTCTTTAGCCAATGCATTAGTGGGAGATATTGGTCACACTCAACATATAATGAAATCATTTTACATGTGCCACAAAAACATAAACCATTCACCATATCATAAACCAAGTAAAAAAATGGTTTCTTAAAAATAATTCCATCATAATCCATATAAAGTAAAGGGATTCCATAAAAATAATTCTTTCATAAAAAATTAAAATCAATGTGATATTATGGATATAAAAATAACCCTATTTCATATTAGATAGAAAATAATTTTCATAAAATACATAAAATTAATTCTTTTGGAAAATATCATTTCTTATTCAAAAATAATTTATTTTCTCAAAATTCCATGCAATTTGAAATGAAAAATTTTTAATTTAAATTAAACCTGAAATCATGTAATGGAAGCTTCTTGGAAATAAGGCATTATAAAATACTAATTATCCATTAATTTTGTATAAATAATAAAAAAATTCTTCTAATACTCTTTCCATAAAAGTCAAAAAAAAGTACCTCGTATGGAAAACGAAAGAAAGATTCCTTCCATATCATTCAATAAAAAATCACCATTTGGTAAAATTTAATTTAAACAATATTAAAAGGAAATTAATAATAATATATATTTACAAAATATGGAAATGAATGATTAATATAACCCAGTAAATACTTAAAAATATGAAATATTGAATAAAAATGAGATTGAAAAATTATCCATTACCATAGGTCTAATTTCTTTCATATGTTCTGGAACTCCTCTTTTTCTAGTTTCTCATTTTGATTTGGACTACAGGTCTCCCTAGGATGTATTTATGCCCTATGTTTGGACTCTAAGAGGTAGGGAATGATATTGGGAGCTTACTTGAGTATATTTTGAATTACCCAAGGGGCATGAAAGGTGTGAGTAAGTGGGTAGAGGTGGTGTCCATTTATAAGAGGGAGGATGGGCATTTCAGGAATGTCTAGAAATATTAATTTAATATAAATTATTTTTCAGTTTCTAACAGTAAAAACTCATTTTTTAGAATCTAAGATGAGGGTGGTTTGAAATATTCTCAACCATTAGGTTTTAGTAAATTTTGTTTCACAAAATTAACCTTATCTTTTAACTTTAACCCATAGTTAAAAACATTATCTATTACCATGTCTTCTTGTATTTTTCTAATATATTGTTATTATAGATACTTTAAAATACCAAGAAGACCAAAAGTAGAAATGTAATTAAATTTTTAGTGTTGTATAATTTAGTTTTCCAAATCATTGATTTTTAAGACTATTATATACTTTGATAAAATAGTATTTGTTTTAAAAAGTCATTTTTGTCAATTTTGACACTATTTTAAATTGATTTTTAATATGTCATAAAAACTTGATTCCTTAAAACCAATAGATTTAACTCAAATATAATATGTCATAGTCACCTATAAAATTATTTTATGGAATCAAAATGTTCAAATTATATTTATTTTAATATTTATAATATCATTTATTTTAATCTTTCATTAATAATTTAATCACGACATCATCATTGTGTCATTAAAAAATTTATTTATATAACGCTTAAAAAAATTAAATAAAATACCTAGATTTAGGAAATATTTTTATTTATATAATAACTATTTATATTTCAATATATCCATTATATAACATTATATAAATTTTTTTTAGTAAAAGATATGTCTATGTTTTATTTCCCATTTCTTTAAATAAAAAAACTATAAAAGGTCATTATCACACCTATGTGGCTCCATGGGGCCCAAAAATATACCCATGGATGATTATATTGTGCCATATCTCATTAAATAGGATTAGGACACGTGTATGGATAGTTTTATGATTTTATAATATTATTTTTTACCCTTATTTACATGATTTAAAGAAACCATGGTAAATAAAAATAATTTCAGATATTATAATCCATAATATCTAAAAATAAAAGGTACCTATTTAAACAACTTCGAAATTATGATTCCAAATATGGAATCAATTTTTCAATTTTTAATCACAAAATCGGCAGAAATTAATTTAAAATTAATACATGTTGTCAAAACCAGAAAGATGGATTTTAAGAAGTAAAAACTATCAAAATATTGACATTTGTTGATGTTGAATTAAAAAAAATTACCTCTAATGACCAAAATTGGATTAAATGATAAAAATATAATCCAATTGCACTTTAAAACCATTTATGAATATAATAAAACTTTATAAGTAAATTAGATGAATAGGTTATATTGAATTTAAATGTAGTATTTTTTATTATTAATTAAAATATTAATCTTATCAGAAAAATACCAAAAAATAAGAGAAACTAAATTTTGACTTCCCACAATCTAATAGAAGTTTATTTTTATAAATATAATATATATAATTGTTAAAAACTATATTTTAAATGGGTGTTCCATCAAAAGGTGGTTGAACTGAAATTTTTGAAAAATACCTCTTCTATCCCAAAAAATTAATTCGTTCGAATAACATGTTCTATAAAATAAATAAAATGAATGTTAATGTTATATAAAATTCAATATTTGTTAAGTAATATTCACAATAGCTAGTTTATATCCCATTAAATAATAATATTTTAATATTATATCATTGTTTAGTGAAAATCGGTGTTACGTACACCACAAGCTATCTATGAAGGTCACTCTTACGTGTAACAAAAACCAAGAATTGTGCTATGTATACTACAAGATAATATGGTGTTGTGTGTAGAGAAATATAATACTATGGTATAATAAAATATAAGACATTAAATAAATTTAAAATAATCCATCTCATAAAATCTCGTGGTGTTATACTATACACCCCTTAAAATGAACTTCTCCCTCTAAATTCATCGGAGTTTTAAAAGGTTTACTAATTGATGTTTTCTATCATGGAAACCCACATCTTAAATTTTTTATAAAATATCATTTTTAAAAAGTAATGTTAAACATAATGGTTACCAAACATAACTCATCATAGGTTTTCCAAAAAAGTATAACATGGTTGGGAAGTGAAAACATGGATATGGAAGAGAAGTCTGACCATCATGTTATGAAGGATAGTGATAGAGAATACGGTTGGAGAAATTTAAAAACTAGAAAGCAGTAAATCTTTGATTATTTAAGGGTCCATCTAATTCATTGGATAATAAGGTAATAATATGTCATTTTTTTTCAATATCCTATCCCTAAATATGAATATCATGAGAAGAAATAATTACTAGATTTTTTTACAATCTCGGCATTGGTCGTTCCTTGAGCAATTTCTACTTCATCTATTTTTTAGAGAAATGATGTTGAATTTTTAATTCATGAAATGTTAGAAGATCATGTGATAGAATGATAGGTCATTCCATCTATCTAATCAAAAGGTTAGCATATGTAGTCAAATATGCATAAATCCACCTATAGTGAGGGAATACATTAATATCACAAACATCAACTGGAAAATAACTTATACTATTCCTAAATGGATAACATTACAATCCTTCCAAAAACTGAAAATATAAAACTTTAGACGAGGTGAACTAAATCGACTTAACATATGTCTCTCATGTCTCTTTAGTTTGATCATGGTTGTCACATTCCAAACATGTTAATACCTTGATCATGTATTCTATTGAAATATGATAATAACATAAATTAATATAGAACCTTAGTGAAAACATCCATTCTGTAAAAATTAACTATTTCAACACCCCAAAAATACAAAAAAAAATCAATATACTCACCCAATGATATAAATTATAACTTCTATCAATAATGATGACATTAATACTATAAAACTTCCCATTTTCTCATTATCCCATCATTATGCACATTCATGCATTTTCCAAAAATATCTGAATAACATTTAATGGTTATTTGTATCATTAAACATGTACTATCAAAAAATTAAGGACAAACAATAGTGTATCAATCCTTAGATGATTCTTTATTCTATAATACCATAAAGTTACTTATAAAACATTATTCATGATAATCATGTAATCATTTTACTATCTTCTTAAACCATTGATCGAGCTTCATCATTTTATTCCTTAACACTTCATTCATCACATATATCATTTTTAGTATATTCATCATCGTCAACCTAAATAATACCCATAAGACCATGTTGACTCTCTTAGTGAGATTCTTCCTTAGGGAATCTATTTTTATAACACCTATACATTCCACATTTAGAACATTTTACCATCATTGATGTCTTAGTAATACCATTATCCTTGCCTATTGTGTTAACTGAAACTTTTCCTTTGAAATTATGTAGTTTTGTAATTATTTTCAAAACCCAAATCATATTCTAGTTCTTTTGAACCATTCTCCTTAATGCCTCTTCCCAAAAGATTTACATGAGGAAAATTGAACTTTCATTCCAATATGATCACCATGAAACTCTATCATTAACAGATTATTTGGGTCAGGAAACTCACCAAAGTTGATATTATTGATCATATTATGATATTTATGATTACTCATAATAATTAACATTCACCTTTCAACCCCCATTTAATTTTTTTTGATAATGAATAATATCATAACATTGTCCATCGTATTCTCCATTAACACAAATCATCCTATTTCCAACCATTTTCTAATACCCAAAAATAATAGTGTGAGGGGGAAATATTAACTAGGAAAATAATATAATCAATGGGGATTACTTTCAATATCTAATACATTAGGATTAATCCTAGGATATTCATGATTGTTACCAGAATTCTAGGACTATAACCTATAGTTATACATACCCTTAGGGGCATCCTTAGACATACCTTAGTAATATATCTATGGATCTCACTAATTTTTTCACATCCTAGTTTCCAAAGGATAACTAAATATTCACTCTGATTCCAACTATAGTGACCCATGATTGATGTAAAAGGAAATTACATTACATTTTTGAATTACATAATACACGAAACAAATAGATGCTAAAAGACCATATTAGTTTAGTGTCTTTGGAAACTAGAATACAAAAAAAACTGGTTCATAAAACATCTACTTACTCTCCTTCATTATCCTTCATAACTAAAACCCCTTTTTGACACATCTTATACAATACCATTTTTCAAATCCTAGGGGAAAAGAGAATATAAAAAGGTGTGAGCTCAAATGATCAGTAATGGAAAGAATGGAAAATATATTACAAAACTGAAACATAAGAATGTAAAGACGTGAAGATAAATTTTGAAAAAAATTACCACATTTAAAATATACCTAAATCTTGAGTCAATAAATAAATCTTGGTAGTTTATAATGAATTAATCATAATGTAATCATGAACCCTGAGAAAATATCATAGGAATAGAAAATGGAATTGTGGAAAACAAATAATCCCATAATATAATTTCTATAGTATCCAAGGCATTGTTACCAAGACCATCACAATGGAAAAAGTCCATTAATGAACCGGGTATCTTGCCATTCTATCCAGGTATTAATGAACCCGGTTATTTTTTGTTCCATCGCTGTATTATTGATCCAGGTTTAATTTCCGTACCATTCATGTCTATCTAATGAGATATAAATCTTTACCCAATCAATTTGATGGAGATATAGGTCCCATCCTTCTCATAATTAAATCATTCTTAAATTTTCTACAAAAACATAAACAATTCCCCAAAGCATAACCCAAGGGAATAAAGGGTTTCTTAAACAACATTTCATCATAATAGAAAAAAATAATGGGATTTCATAAAAATAATTCAATAAAAAACACAATAAAATCAATGTAATATTTGGGATAAAAACATAAACCTTTGTCATTATATATTGAAAGTTATTTTGACAAAATTATTGAAATTAATTCTTGAGAAAAATATCCTTTCTTCTTCAAAAAATTTGATTCTCAAAATTCCATGCAATTTTAAAATAACATAATTTTATTTAAAATACACATGAAATATGTTTTTAGGAATATTAATGGAAATAAATTTTTATGAAAGCGTAAGAATCTATTCATTATATATTGGTTAAAAAAATATTCTTGTGATCTAGCTGGAAAATCCAAAAAAGTACCACATATGGAAAAAAATTAATATTCCATTCATACCATTTAATTAATATTTACCTATGGTTAAAATTCACTTTAAATAATAGTATAGGAAAATAAATAATATTTTATATTTAAGAACCATGGATATGGAATATAAATATACCCCATTAAATAATTATTAATAAACAATCGTGGATAAAAATGAGATTTCTAAATTATCCCTTACCTTAGGTCCAATTTCTTCCATATGTGTCTAAAACTCATCCTTTTCGTGTATCTCGTTTTTATTTGAAGAGAAAGTCTCATTAGGAAGGATTTAGGCCCAAATTCTAGCCTCTAAAAGTAAGGGAGGGATTTTGTGAGATTATTTGAGTAGAGGTTGGATGAGTTAAGAAGCTTGAATGGTGTGAGTACGTGGGTAGAGGTGGTGGCCTTTTATTAAAGGGGGTCTCTTCAGGAAAATCTTCAAATATTAATTTATTATAAATTTATTTTCTGTCTCTAATGGTCCCAAAAACATTAATTTCAAAGATAATATGAGTATGGGTCTAAATCATTTCAACTAATAGGTCTTAATCTAGTTTTTATCACTACATTAACCTTATATTTACTGTTATCCCTTAGTTAAAAACATTAACTTTTACCATGTCTTCTTGTATTTTCCTAATATATGGTTATTATAGTTACTATAAAATTAAAAGAGAACAGAAATTGGTTAATTAATTACATTTGTAACATTATTTATGTCAGGTGGATGAATTTGAGATTTTTAGGTCTATTATATCATATGATAAAATAGTATTTCTTTTAAAAACACATTTTTGTTAATTTTGACACCATTTAGTAATTGATTTCTTTTATAGTAATAAAAACTTGAATATGTAGAACCAATAGATTTAACTCAAATATAATATGTCATATTACTCCATAAAAATTTTTTATGACATAAAATTGTAAAATAAAATTTATTTCAATATTTATAATATTATTTATTAGAATATTTCATTAATAAGTTAATCAATAAATCATCATTGTAACATAAATAAATTAATTTATTTAATGCCTAATAATTATAAATAAAATACCTTGATGTTGGAGATATTTTTAGGTTCCTAGTGATTCTTTATATTCAAGGATTACAGTTATATAAAACTATTTTAAAAATGTTTTATTAAAAGATACATATTTAAGTTATATTTCACATTTCTATAAATTAAAAATTATAAAAGGTCATTATTACCCACAAATGGCACCATGGTGTTCTAAAATATACCCCAGGATGATCATGGTGTTCCATATCTCATCCAATATTATTTTTACATATGTTAGGGTTGTTTTATATTATTATAATACTATTTCTTACCCTTATTTACCTGATTTACCCTTTAACCATGGTAAATAAAAATAATTACTGATGTTATTATTCAAAATATCCAAAAATAAAAGGTAAATATTTACAAAATTTGAACCTTATGATTCCAAATATGGAATCTAATTTTATAAACTCAAAACAAGGAATTGGCAAGACTTATTTAAAAATTAATTCCAGATGTCCAATCTTGAAAGCGGTCTTTTAAGAAGAAAAAACAATCAAAAGAATAACATGTGTTTGTATTGACATTAAATGTGAAATTACATCCAATGACCAAAATTGGATTAAATGATAAAGATATAATCCAATTAAATATTAAAATAAAATAAATAATATAATATAACTATATAAATAAATTAGAAAACAGGTTGTTTTGAATTAAAATATAGTATTTTCAATATTCATTAAAATATGAATTTTATCAAAAAAAATCCAAATATATAACTAAAGTAAATTTTGATGTGCTATTTCTAAATAATAAGTTTATTTTGTTAAATTGAATATATTAAAGCGTTAAAAACTAGATTTAAAATTTGTGCACTATCAAAATGCTGCAAAACATCATTTTTAAAAAAATACATGTTTTCTCTAAAAATATGAATTTGTTCTTATGTCATATTCTTGAAAATAAACAAGAGGAGTTTTATTGTTATATAAAATTCAAAATGTGGTTAATACTATTCATAACAACCAGTTTATATCCTATAAAATAATAATATTTTAATAATATATCATTGTTTAGTAAAACTCAATATTGCGTACAACACATGTTATACAGGAAGGTCGCTCATGCGTGTAATGCAAGATCAGAATAGTGATTCATATAATTCATGATAATATAGTGTTGCATATAGCATATGCTAATATTGGTGTCGCATACAATACATGACATTAAAGAAATTAAAAAAATTATCTCATAAAATCTCGGGGTGTTACATTTTCAATTGTACATGAGTAAGATACCCTCATTAACAAGATAATTACCAAGTCATGAAATAAAATATTTTTGTTCCTACCATTTCGAAATAGTAAATAAATTGAATACAAATACCTAGATTTGATACAACTTTATAACTTCTCACGATTAGGCACTCTCTCACATAGACAAAAGTGGTATGTTACGAGACATCATGTACATTTCCCCATACGCTAGAGGTGGCAGACTAGTAGTGTGGGTGTGATATGTATAGTAGGTATGATATACCCCTAGTATATAGTAAATTACATTACAATAATCCATTAAAATAAATACAAGATTGAGGAAAAAATATAAAAAAACAAAATATCATAAAATTAGGATGTAAAAGGAGGAACCGTATAATAGAATAAAAATAAACCATGAAATGATAGGATATGATGTGTTAAATGTCAAACTAGAAACAATAAAAAAAGAATCAACTAACATAATATAATCTAAAAAAATATTGGTCTTGAACCCCATCTCAGTCCCATCTCTAAACTCCAACTCATCATGCGAATAACAAAAATATGCAACATACTCCCTTGTTCTTTTATAAACTGGCATCCATGCAATCCACTCTTGTACCAACCAGTGGAACAAATAGGATATGAGTAAAAAATAGTTGGTTCACACCACTGTATCTAAACAAAAACAAATATGATAATAGGTTCATGAAATAAATCAATATAAAGTGTATTGATTAAATAATTAATACAATACATAAATCAACATATTCTAGAACCATAATAGAATTTATCTGAGAATTTCGCACAAACATGCCAACCAATAACCATATATACATGGAAAATCACACAATTATGGGCCACTCTAACTATACAATCATTTTTCTATGGGAGTGGACTGATCCAAATAAATATATGAATTAATATATTGGTCTGGTAATTGCCTACTCAATATAAGCATTATAGTGTGGGAATTGGTATTGAAGACTCAATATAATCATTATAGCATGGGACTGGGATGATCCCACTCAATATAATCATTATAGAAAAGGACTAGGCATAACCTACTCAATATAAGAATTATAGCTAGGTACTAAGAAGAGAACACCCATTATGAGCATTACATCAAGGGACTCAATAGATCCCACTCAATATAAATATTACTTCATGGGACTAGACAGAGCCTACTTAATATAATTATTACATCAGAAATCACATCACATTTTATAGCAAGAATAATATAAAAATATCCCATCATATAGTATAATGGTTAATTCTAAAATTACCCTTTTATATTTAAATTACAAATTTCATTTATTAATTTGATATTAACTAATTAACATTCCCCCTAATTCAATAAACAAATTCATTTTTAGGGTGAGTCTATATAAAGGAATCCCTTGAATCACATGTCAGGGAAAACATACATTATGATATTAACCAATTCATATATATGTATGTTTTTCTCACCCAAAGGGTATATATAAGCCTTGTATCTATCAATAAGATCCAAACGAATCCAAGGAAAATCCAATTTGTCATTCCTTTAGTTAATGTTCTTGTTACATTGTCCTAATTATTATATTTCCCCTACTTAAATATTAAATAAATGGTGGGGTTGGGTATTAGACCCACTTACATTCTTTGGAGGTATATTCAATGCTTCTAATTAAAAAACCAACAAGTAAAATGGCTTAAAATGTTACAAAAATATCTATGATCAACCCAGGTCATGATCAAAACCCCAAAAAAATTCATTGGAATTTTTTTTTCACCCCAACAATAAGGAAAGATGGGAGAGAAGGTGTAAATTTTTTTAAAAAAAAAGAAACTCCCCAAGGATCAAATTCATAAACGGTATATTATACTTTAGTGGGGAGGCTCCCAAATCACCTACAAATATGTCCTTGGGTCAAGATGAGTGGAATTGATGTGATGTAATGAATAAATCATATGTATGAAAAAAAATCAAACCATTTGGGTGTAGAAATACATTGTGTGTAACCATTTCACATATTTTATTTCTCAATTAGAAATATGTGTCAAAAAACACAAAGTCATGGGTTAATATTTATATTGTTCGACATTTACAAAATGTGAATTAGGTTTATAGTGTGTAACCACTTCATGCCATGAACCGGTTCACAACATTTTTCTAGCACCTATTATACATCATGTAACATATACATGACTTGTAATTTTTAGAAAATAGTTTTCATGTAGCATCTATGAAAATACCTGAAACACATATAAAGACTTCCAAACTCACAAAACCCATCATAATCCTATTTAAAATTTTTATAATTGAACAAATTTATTTCAAATACACAAACATTCCTAAAAATTAGTTCATTTTCCCCAAAGAAGACATTTTATCTCTGAATAAGAATCAACCAACAAGGATTAAAGATAATGGAAAAACTAATGAATGATTTTTATTGAAAAAATAAATTTCAGAAATACATTGAAAAAGATGGGATCATAAAATATAATTTTGATTAATTTAAATATTATAAAAACATTGAATCAACATCTTGAAAATCCTCTTATAACACTATACATATCTTCTAAACCTTTTCATTTTTTCCATTAGATTTATATTTTTTATTTTTTAGTACACTTAGTATATTTGGATTGGTAGAAAAACTTTTGGGAACTATTTATTTATATTATCTTAATACTCTTTCTAACAACCAAAACTAATTATGTGGTAGAGTTTTCAACATTTTTCATTTCCTAGATCTCTCTTGATTATTTTCATAATCTATTATGCCTGAAAACTGTATCAGCACAATCATATTTACCATAGTTAAAGGATAACTATCTCTATGATCTTATTATTGATATATATTTGTGAAATTTTATGCACTTAATAACACGTGATTGGATTGTTTTATTTTCAGGGCTCTTATCAAAAGTATCCGTCGAATCACTTTCCATCTTATCATTTTTTGAATATTCTTATTCATTGTTTTCAAGGATTATCAATTCCAAATTGAACTAAAAAAATTTAATATTTGACAAAAACATTTATTTTCCAAGTAATTTAACCTTGTTATAATTTTTCTAGTATCATAATATAATACTCATGCATCTTATTTTTCTCTATTAATGAATTATCCAGATTTTTTATTTTTCTAATTTAACATAAAATCTTGTATCTTTCACATTCCTATATACATTTTATAGTTTTCTCAATGCACAGATCAATTTTTAAAAAACATTATAACATAAATATACTCAAAAATATATCTTTGATATTCTCCATCAATCAATGAACTTAATTCATTGAAAGGTGATATAATTGGTCTTTATCACTACTGGAAATCTGAATTTTCCCAACGTTTCTATACCAATGGTTCTTAAAAACCGTTGGTATAGGTTCCCTTTCCAAACGGTTTGGACAAACTGTTTGGAAATTCCACTTTGAGGACACCTTTCCCAATGGTTTGGCCAAACCATTGGGAATGGGTATGGCTTTCCCAAAGGTTTGGCCAAACCATTGGGAAATCCCATATTTTAGCCACGTTTCCCAACGGTTTGGGCAAACCGTTGGGATAGTTATACCCTTTCCCAACAGTTTGGTCAAACCGTTGGGAAAGGTCCCCACAAATCAATCTTCCACCCAAAAACAAAATCTAGAATCAAAATATATACCAATGGTTGTCAAAACCGTTGGTATAGATCCTTTGATTTTTTATCATTTCTTCTTACCCAGAACATTATAAAAATAAATATTTAAAATAATTATTAGAATACATATATACATTTATGTAATTATATTCACAAAAGTCATGTTAGGTTAGTGGTTAAGTCGTTCAATAATAAACTAGGGGTCCTGGGATCAAATCCCATCGAGTGTTTTTTTTAAATACATATACCAACGGTTCCAAAACCGTTGGTATAGATTTTCATATTAATTATACCAACGGCTTCCAAAACCGTTGGGAGAGGTCTATACCCACGGTTTTGGAAAAACCGTTGGTATAGACCTGTCCCAACGACTTACTTGAAAACAGTTTCGAGGCCTATACTAACAGTTCCAAACCGTTGGTATAGGTTAGTTTTCCAGTACTTTATCTTGAACATGTTTTCTGAGTGTTAAATCTGCTCACATTTTTTACTAATACGTCATCTAAACCCCTCTATGATTTTTCATTATTCATTATATTTATATATGAAAATATATAAATCAAACCCAACATGATAATATTGTTAAAATCATACATTAATTTTTAATTAGAATTATTTAATGGTTCATTAGATACAAAAAAATTTAAAAATTATTCTTAATTAATCAAAGGAATAATTTTCAAGAGCTATAACAAAAAACAGACCCCTCAAGTTACCCTTATATAGTGGTTTTTTCTAATTAATGTTTTAATTTATTATCTTATTTTTTTCTTCTTTTTTATTATGGACTCTTATGATCTTTACTAAGAAATTATATTCATAGAAACTTGTGTAGAAAAAAATTCAATTTAAGGATCTTTGGAAAAATATTCATTTATATACATTATAAACTTATGATAAAAGCTCATAAAATTATAAATTTTGATCCCAATAGAGTGATTCATTTTATCTAATAAAACTTGTGATCCTCATAAGAATATGTAGTCACCAAAGGGGTGGGGGTGAATCATATGCGTCAAATTTCAATAATATTAATAATCTCTTAAAACATCCAACCCTTTCAAATATTACTAGTATTTGAAACATTTTTACCTATTTGGATATAAATGAATCTATTTATATCTTACCCAACACACAAGGACCACAAGTAATATGTAATTTAAAATAAATATTACTATATGACATTTTAATCTACTTCAGCCCCATCAAGGGAAACCTACTCATTTTATTGATCAGTTATTCACCCTAATAATAGATTATACATAAGTAATATTATTATGAATTATAATATGAGATTAATTTGTTTATCGGACACATATAGTATATATATTAAATATATAAAATAACATCGTTCTTCTCTTGTATTATTTTGGATTTATAGTACACCCCACAGTCAAAAGTATTCATTGATTTTATTGTAAACATACTTACATTAATTTCATATTGATCTAATGTTTAAATTATATTTCACTATATAAACATGATATGATATCCTTAATCAAAAAATAATCATTCAATTCCTATAGATCTTTATGAATAATAGTTTGAGGTTTTTTTCCGTAGTTATCCTCTCTCCCATATCTTATTTATAATCTGATTGTTATCTTCTATGAAATTATCCTTCTCGGATATATACTACCAATGATTATACTTTTTGACATATGAAACATGATCCTTTATAATTTATTATTATTATTCCATAGTCTTATAAATAAAAATACTTGGTATCTAAGGACATCTTTTTTCTTCATAATTTTATCAAACACTCCAATTCTGATCTTATAATTCTCAATGAATTCATCTTTTTACATGAAACATAATAATTTATTCATCTTAAATATTTTATTCAGTATAGTCATTCTTTATCTAGATATATATTCTTCTCAAGGGATAAAACCTTCTATGCCTCCTCCTTATTTTTTATATTTTTAATCACATAATATATTTTGAATATATTTCATATATAAAATTATAATCAAATTAGCATGGTTATAATCCATCTCATTTTCCTTAACATTTTTATATGGGTGTATTCCCATGATATCATATATTCATTTTTCCTCCAATATTTATCATTACTTCATTTTTAGGAATACAATTCTTCTTTTACTAACATTTTATCCCAAATGCGTAAGTATCCATTTAACTCATCTATAATGTTACCAATTTTTACTCTCATAACCTTTCATTAATAACCAAGCTAAATATTTCATTAAAACTATAATAAAATAATATAACTAAAATAATATTTTAGTGTGTATTATCTATTCATAGTATGAGTGAATCTAAAATACTATTTGGCCTCAAATTATATATTAATTCAAACATTATATATCAAATTGATCTTCTTCTTCTTAGTCTGACTTCAATATCCCTCAATAATTTATTATGAATTTAATTCCCTTTATTAATTTTCATGTCTCTAATGATCAAAAAATTCATTGAAAGTTTAAAATTTTTCATCTAGTATTTCATTATAGAAATATATTTCTTCATAAATTGTAGAAATCTCAAAAAAAAAATTAAAAACATTTGAAACTTAAAAATATTCTGATAAACTTAAAAAAAATCAACCTTAAAATGAAACATAAGCCTTAATAATTAAAATAATAAACATTATAAAAATCTATAAAACCATACTATGTTCCCATATGAGCCTTAAAACGTATTGAACCTTTCTATTTTCTTGTGAACTTTATACAATTTTTGGATAAAAATTTTGAATATAAGGTTAACCTTTTAATGTTCAAACCATTTCTAATATCTCCATCTTCCTCCTTCGAATCAATATAATATCCTATTATAGAATCTTTATTTTTTATAAAATTACCATAAGAACATAGAATATGAACCTTAAATTTTTTTCATATTTCATTGTTCACTTAAATGTTGACCACAAGGAGACATAGTGAGCATTACCATGTTCAAAAAAAAATTATTGTATTTTTCCTTTGTAATTTTCTAAACCATATATATATACGTATCCTATATTTATTCTAATAAACTAAAGATAAAAAATAAATTTATTGTGTGTCCAATTTTATCACATCAATAAATTTTAAATTTGTTAAAAATAATTATATAATTAATTGGAATAATTTTAAAAATATTTTGATTATTTCTATTCTATTTTATATAAAATAAACACTCAGTTTTCTGTTTGTCAATAAAAATCATATCCTTTAAAATTATTACATCAAATGAAACTTATTTTAAGATTAATTATAGTGATTTTCATCTATACATATAATACCAATCTTTATCAATGATTCTTTGATGGATATTTTATAACCCTATCCATATATTATCAAAATAAAGAAATCATAATTTCTCAATTTTCTGATGAAATCATTACAAAATATCCATTGGTCAGTTCAATATCCAACCCTTCAAACTCTTTTATTAAATTTTGAAGATAATTATATACATAAGCATTAACACATATCATTTTCATCAATGAGGACCAGCTCAACAATAATCACATATTCATACAATTATATAAAATCTTTCAAAGTATTTATTTGTATATATATGCTTTAATATTTTTTTTCAATTTTAATTTATGGTACTTAACTTAATCTTATATGGTTGTAAGATTCTATGTCCATTAACTAATTTCAATCTATATTGGAATGCCTTTAAAATTTATATATTTAAATAATACTAAATCATGTCAATTAATCCACCTAAGTAATTCATTATTTTATCTTGAATTTTTTCTCAAATTATACTAATCTAAGTGGTCACATATATGATCACAAATTATATTTTATTTATTTTCAGTATGTTAATAAAAATTATATGTATAATTAGTTTATAAAATGACAGAAACTTGTTCATTGACCCTGGGTTATATTCCATTCAAAATTTTATCTCTTAATGATTCAATTTATTCTTTTTAAAATAACATAAATATTTTTTTATTGATATTATTCACATTCAACATGTTATGTTTAAGACCATTAACAAAAAATACAACTTTAGATTTAATTTTTTTGGATTTAGTTATATCTAGACTTATTACTTTTATTTTCAATTCTTTTTACTTCCCAAAAAGTCACCATCATTGATTTCTTTAATTAACTTCGCAATCTTGATATCTTAGTCATATGTGATGAGAAACCACTATCATTGATACATGACTTGTTCTTGTTGATAACATTAGGAGAAATTTCATCTAGAATGAACTTTCATTCTAAGCCTCTTAATTAAAAAACATGTTTATTTTGTTTTGGAATCTGGGTTATACATTTATAATCATTGTAAATAGAAATGAAAAACCTTCCAAATATATCCACTAAAGAATTAAATATTTTATGTGTGGTTAAACAAGATGAATATATATTCACTGGTTATTTATTATTAGACACTTTTCTTTTGTTCACAATAAATATTCCAATCAATTAGTGAATTTATTAAATCCATGGGAGTGACATACTATATAATAAATCTTAAAAATAGTATTCCAAATACATTATAATACAAATATTTGAATTTAAAACTAGTTTTTATATTAATCTATTATTTTTTTCTAGGAATTTTTTCATTATCTTTTAGTCCATTTCTATACTTGTTTTACATTAGATTTGGAGATCCATTCCATATCAAGATATCCTCAAAGCCCATTGATATATGATTAAACTTATTATATTTCTTCGCAACATAATATTATAGAGATCCTCAATTAGACCATCTTATATTATATGAAACTATTTTAGAATAATGTTTTCATAGAAATGTAGTTTTTACCTTTTTAAAGTTATATCCTAATATCCTTAGATGAAACAACTATAATTTCCAAAAATATATTATAATCATGTCCCATTTATTTGAGGTACTTCTCAATCTTATGAAACCTTGACTAAGTAATGTTCAAATATTCATCATTGGAAGTAAATATCATCTAAATATCTTCTTTCATTTTATATTACATAATAAAATTTACATTAAATATTTTAATTTCCTCATCCTATCCATTTTCAATATTATGGAATTTGTTATTTTCTTTATCTGTCATTACAACCCCTATTTAATTGATTTTATTTCAATAATATATTGTTTGTTCCTATTAATAAAAAATTAATGACCAGATTTTACGATCTGTTCCGTATATAAATTATCTCATTCTCCCTCACTACATGATGTTTTTTTGTTACATTTGAAATTTTATGTCACTAAATTATTCAACACAATATTTATTAGGCAGATAACATGTGGTATAATAGTAATCATCTTTATTTCATAACATGATTCTCATTTTCCTTTATTAATAATTTTCTTAATTATCTCTATATTATGTGAAATCTCAAGAACTCTATCCCAATTTCATTTATATGGGACATTATTCCTCATCTTCTTCTTCACAATCCTACATTTTATTTCCAAGATGATATAAAAATAGTATCTTATATTCCCACATTTAAATAATTATACTCTTCTCCTTACCCTATACCATTTTGTGTTTTATTGATAAGATACATTATCATTTTACAGAATTCCTTATTTTTCTCTTCTTATGATTTATTTGAAGATTCAGCATTTAACTTCTAAATCTATAGTTTATTTAATGTTTTGTATTCCATTTCTATTTCATCCCAATTTACAAAACTAGTTCATTCCTTATCTCTTAATGGGTGTGTAATCCAACTCATCAAGGGATAAGTGTACCCATTCTTACAGAGAAGATATATTTGGATTAAATATTTCCCAAAAATTCAACATAAGTCTCTTGATAATGGGAGTGTCTCCCAAAGTATCCACAAATGTTGTGAGGTGGATAACTATTTCATTGACTCTTCTGTAGAGGTAGCATATTTTATCAACATCTTTTATTCTAATAATTTCAAAATTTACTTTATATAAATAAAATATTTCTTCATTAACATTTATATATCAATCATATGTATTCTTGGTGTTCTCTTACATCTCATATTCTACTTTTAGATGTTATAATTTTTTTAAAGTTAATCAAAAAAGGGATGAAGGGTAGAATTTTTATGTTTAAAATTTACTTTTACATTTTTATTATTTGTGAATTTCATATATTAATTACTGTTTTAAAATAAAAAATCCATTGTCACAACATCACTCAGTAAATGACATTGTGATAGAGTATTTGGAAGAAACCTATTAATTCACTAATTAAAATTATGTTAATAAAAATATTAACATTCGTACTATTTACCAAACATAAGATCTTCATACCTCACCAACCAAAAGGGTTTTCTCTTAGAGGGATCCTCGTTAACTCTGATACTAGTTAATGATCCATTTTCAGATAAATTACCACTAAGAGATGGTTTAATCAGTGGTACATTTTTTATATCTTCACAATTATAAATTTTGTTCCATGAATTTAAAAAATATTCATCCATTTTTCATTAAAATATCTCTCAACCATATAAAACTAAAATATGAATAATCATTGCACACATGTATTTTTATAAGGAGAAGTACCAATATCAATATCAACTTGATGATTTTTTATATTTGTTATTATTAAACAAATTTTATCACTATTTATTTTTAAATGATTAAATGTATATTATATAGTTCAATAAATTCTATATTGAAAACACAGGTTGGGTAGGAATCAATCACATCCACTTATGAATTTTTTTGGTATCATTGACCTCCCAATCACAATAGATCACTATCATTCTTATTAGTTTTTAAACTATACTAACTCGTTTCCAAAAAGTTCTTCTTATCACTACCACAAATGAAGGAAAAGAAAGCGCTCGGGTTTTATCAGTGCTAATAAAAAATTGTTGGTAAAATACGGACTTTTATCAGTGCTAGAAAAATCCATTATAAATAAAACCTTAGTTCGAGATAATATTAGTGCTAATAAAGCCAACCCTTCATAAGCACTAACAAAAAGAACTGCCAAAAAAGGATTTATCAGTGTAAATAACAGCACTGATAGATATTTTTAATAGAAAATACAATTAATTTATATAAAAATAATAATTATATTCAAAAATAATGTTTATATGTATAAATTAAATAAAAAACGCATGTTTATTATGTTTATTATGTTTATGTTTTGTTTATGTTTATTATGTTTTTTAGATTTAGTCATATCATTATTATATATTTATTGTACTTCATATTTATAATATTATATATAAATACATTTTAATATATATATATATATATATATATATATTTAAATAAATTTATGTTTCCAAATCATTATGTCAATTGATGCGTACATTCAACAAAGGAATATATGTTCATTGTTTACCAAAATATCGGCCATATATACTATTGTACTATATATACTTGGTTTATTCATTCATTTCCATATATATGAAACTTTATCTTATCATAAAAACATAAAATCATGATAAACATATTTAAATAAACAATAAAGAAATTTATTATATTTAAAAAATATAAATTTTTTGTTATATATAATTATTTACATTTTAAATATATTATATATAATTATAATTATATATAACTAATTAAATATAAATATGTTTAAATAATTACAAAATTACAAAATATTTTATTAAATGATTTATATATACTTATGAATACCTTTTGAATATATTTATTTATAAATATATGTCTTTAATGAATATATACACAAACCTAGACATATATATACTTAAATAATTATGAAATTAAAATTAAAAATAATATATCATTGTATATTTATATATATTTAATTATAATTTGATTTATAATGTTATATATATATATTTATTAATAATTTAGACACAAACACCGTGAATATATATATATATATATATTTAATTATAATTTAACTTTTTAAATTATAATAAATATATTAATTATATAGATTTATAATGTTATAAAGGTAATAAATATATTGGTTATTAGTTTAAAAATATGAATAAATGGTTTTTTATTAATGCTAATTTAAATTGTGATGATAAAACATCCATTTATCAGTGCTCCAAAAGCACTCATAAAGTCATGTTTTATCAGTGCTTTCAATTGAAGTGCTATTAAAACATACTTCCATCAGTTCTTTTTCAGCACTGATAAAGTCATGTTTTATCAACGCTTTCAATTTTAGCACTGATAAAACATACGTTAATGAACTTTTTCATCTAGCACTGATAAATTTGTTGCCGAGTTTTATAAATTACCGCTAACTTTATCCTCCTTCATCGCATCATCAAGCTCTCACGAAAGCTGATCCCTGCCAATGTCATCATTGCCGCTATTTCTGCTACCGCTACTGCCACTACTCCCACCCCCTCCTCTCCTCCCTCCTCTCCTCCCCCTTTCCCACCTCTTCTTCCTCCTCGGCCTCTAACTTCTTTACCACTGCGAATCGAGCTTTGATGTGCATCTCTCCCCCACCACAAACCGAGATTCGCCTCCGACTCCTCCACTATTGGCTCTCCTCTATTTAACCTCTCTAATATGATGTACATAAATCTTGTAGTTTATTAGTTTATTATTTTTTTGGGATGTTATTAATTAGCCTTGTCGACCTAGATTTCTCTTTTAATTCTTATTTTATATGATTTACTTGTTATTTATTTATATTCAAATGGTATGTTGCCATTATTTTTTACTTAGTTTTTTATCATTAACGTGTTTACTATTGTTGGATGTTTCTTTTTATTTGTATTACTCCCTTCTGTTCATGCACATTCTTCAAATGTATGGGTCATGTTAGAATTTTAGGTAGAATCCTTGTTGTGTTTTTTTAGATTCTGAGGGTGAAATAATTCCCAATGGTTATGTTTTTATACCCTACAACTAGTTTTCAGTTGGTTGATTAGGAATGCTCCTTGGGTACTTCCATGGATGAGATCAGTTTCTCTTTTTATGGGTGGCATGGGTCGATTCATGATAAAATATTATCAGAACACAATCTTACTATTTAGGGTGTGTCATATTAGAAAAGAGGAATAGGGATGTCAAAACTCAAGTGGTAAAAATCATGAGTAGTTTTCTATTATCCCCTTGAATGAGAAAACATGGTTTTCCATGGGTATTTTGGACTTGAGTCTTGATTTTTAATTCCTATTATGATTATTTGTTATGGATTTTTATTTGATATGATGATGCTTTGATCCCCAATGAGTATATACATGATTTTCTAGGGTCTCAATAAGATTTAGGATGGAATTGGGGAAGGTAAAAGAGTTATACGAAAATCTCTTTGGATTTTAAAAACCATTATGGGCACAAACTATTGGATCTATAAACCATATTAGATGATAATGAAAAATTGGATCACAGTTTTCCATCTTTAGGAGCTAAACTGTTCCTAACTCTATTCTTCTCCCATTTTGGTTGTTTTACCTCCCTGGCTTTCCAAATTGATCCCTATAAAATTTTTCATTGGTATGGGGTTAATGAAGTATGTTGTATTATATAATTTTTGTGGTTGGGTGTGATTTTTATTGATGTCATTTTTTTATCAATGAAACTCATCTTTTAAAGGTAAAAATTTGAAATATAAAAAAAAATTGTAAGAATGAAATAATTTTATGAATTTTTTTATATAAAAGAGTATTTTCAAGAAAGTTTCTCATTAAAAAGATAGTTATTGAGTGTTGTTTATAAAATGATATTAACTTGATACTTTAATTCCAAAATCAAGTTTTTTAAGATGATAATTAGAGAGTATTTTGAAAAAAAATTGGGATTTTAAGGAATTTAAGTGGCCTCCTTGTTTTCATGAAGAGTCTAATATTTTAAAACAAGATGAAATGGTTTATAGTTTTGGAGTATTTAAAAAATGAGTAAGCTATTGAAAAATTGGTGTTATATTTTTTTTTCTTAGTGGAGTTTTATTTTGTATTTTCATTGTTATATAGTGAGGTTGTTTGGTTTAGTTTTTTAAATTTGAATTGTTCAAGATTATGTTCCTTATTATTTAGAGTGTACCACCCATGGTGTCTTCAAACAAGAGCAGGAGGTTCACTCATTGGGTATATATTCAAGGAAATTTATCACATTTTCTAGAACTGGTTTCCCTACTTTTTACTCCACCCAGACTCTAGATAAAGTGGTGTACCCACAATAATCCATTCACAAATACATCATCCAAGTCTTTTTGGGTCATTGGACTCCTTCCTTCCACAATTATTGAGGTTATATTGAAAAAATTTAGTGGATGTAGATAATTGAGGGAGACATAAATTCAATGGAAACTCTTATGGATAACGATTGGTCACTATTTTTTTTTTAAAGAACATAACTATGTGTGGTGGGAGTCTATGGTTCATTCTCAACTGCATAAGTCCATGTTTTGGGAATTTTTCACAACAAAAATTATTGAATGGAACTATCCTAGGGAATTGAGTGTGGATAAGGCCATTCAGATCACGACCCTTCATTAGGGTGAGCGGTAGATGAAGGGGTATAAATATTATTTCAAATACCAAGTATTATTTTCACATGATCTAGTCAGTAATGACACTTAAAGGTTGTTTTATTAAAAATAGTTCTTCGCTCAAACCATGGTGTGGTTGTATTTAAATCTAGGAAAACATAATTTTTGGATGTAAATATAAACGCCTTGTTATTGGAAATTAATATAGAAAACAAACATGTGGAAATACATTAGTTGAATTCGATTGATATGAGTGATGATATTATTTCTAATGAAATTGATAGGTTATATGACCCTGATTAGGAAGGGTTGGTTAGTGACGGTCAGACTCCCAAATTGGTTGTTTCTCAAGATTGAAAAATATTTCTCTCATATGGGTTCTTTGTATGGGTTCCTTATGATATAATGAATGTTTTATTTTCAAGTGGAAATAAATTTTTATATTATGAGACGGGTAGTACCTATATTTCCCAAAAATTTATTGGGTAAAAAATTATATATCATGATTTATAAATGTTATGTGAATAGGTTAGTAAGTATATTGGTTTGAAAATGGAGCGTGTGATTGTGTAAATATCTACACATAATAATACATGTGAATAAGTTATCAAGTTTTTATGTTCATGGTTGAGTGTCATGGTTTTAATCTCTAATCATAAATTTAATGTGAATATGGTTTTGAGTATCCAATGGGTGGTCGGAACACTGAAAAATAATCTCACCCACCAGTGATGGGTTGGCCAGCCCATACGGTTTTTGGGAATATCGATGAAAACTAGCGATCAAAGATTGATAAGGGGTGTAATGAGACATATAATGTAGGTGGACATTAATGTTTTTCATTTTCTAGATGGAGGTAAGTGAATATTAAATCTAGTTAATTTTTTAGGGGTTCACTTTTAAAAAGATTCAAGTGCTTTGAAATGTTTCTTAAAAACATATATGTGTTCAACATACCCTTTTTTGGTTTTAAATTGCTTTAAATGGTTTAAAAAAATAATTGGGGTTTTGAGGGAGGATTTTTGAAACTAATTGGTTTATTTTAAATTGGTTTGGTTATTTCAAAGAGGAATTTGTGTAAATGGTTGGTTTTTAATGGGATTTCAACATTTTTTTTAAAAAAAAAAATTAGAAGAGATTTAATGTCCATAAATTTTTTTAGCCTTGGTTAATTTTTATATCAATGTTTTGTGTATTTATTTTTTTAAATATGAAGATGACTGAATCAAATAGGATGGATAAGAATAATGAATAGATAGATTCCAGTCATCAGACAAGAGATTATGAATATGAATTGAAAGAGTTCATAAGGTTTTCAAAAGATCATGGATATGATCCATCTCAAATCCTTTTTCCATGTTTACATTGTTGTTATTCAAGACAACATAGTCTAGAGGTGTTGGAAGAAAACTTGATCTGTCATGGAATAGATCGATGTTATAAATGTTGGAATAAACATTGGGGAAAAGAGAATGTAGCTAGTGACTAGGATAACACTACATTTTAAGGATCATTTGATAATATTACATGTGTGAATAATGAATAAAGTTGTATTAAGGATGTGTGTAAAGACCCGAAAAATTACATGTAATTTTTCTAATTATTTGGGATTATAATGATTTTGTGAAAATTGATGTCACGTAATTCTAAGTCATGGTGTGCATGAAATGAATTTCTGAACTTTTTTTAGATACGTACAGTAAATTCTTGGGCCACATTTTCTATTTTTTGAACTTCTGCTCGTAATTGAAATATGAGAGCAGTGTCAAATTCGCAACAATAGGATTCACTTAAGTGAAGCATCACTTTGACTACTGTTGGTCTGGAGAAAAAAAATAGTTTTTCTGACTTTTAGAGAAATAATAAAATAACATAAATTGTTATTTTATTTCTTTTTTTTTCAACCACATGTTGAGTGGAAGAATCGAGGACCATGGAGGTGGTTAGACCTTTTATTAGGGGTTTTTAATTGAATGGTTACACTTATGTTGCATAACCACCCCTCGCATAATTAATTAGGCATATTAATTTTTCCAATTAACAAGACATATTAATTATGTCAATTAATGAACCTCATTAATTCCTCGAGACATTGCTCATCATTCCTATTTCTATTTATTTAGAGCTTGGGTTTAGTTTTTTTTTCACGACATCATCAAGCGAGGAACCCCTAATAAAGTGATGGCATGGCTTCCACCGACAGAGAACGGATGTTTAATGATGCTTGTTGTAGGATCGATCTAAAGGTCGACAGACAATGAACAACAATGACTCTGATATCTCCAACAAATTGAGGTAGGGGCTGTATTTTAATTCAATATTTTCACTTGATTATATTAATATTTTTTCTGGAGGTTGTTATTGGGGATTTTAAAGGGGTTCAACATTATTAAAATATGATGAATAATTACCTCCCTCATCCTTTAACGCTAACGCGGAGGGCGCGGTCCAAACGAACAATTCCTGGACCCCCTACTGCTTTTCTTATTCATGTTCTTCCAGGAAATATTTCCAAATTCAATGGAAATGAGAGAGATAAGGTCACACTGTGGTAGCTACAATATTGGAGCCCCTTAGACCTAGACGACACCAAAAACGGACCACCAGAGCACGTCTGGTGGCCTGAAGAAACAACCTTCGGCGCGCTAAGTCGGCGGTCGCTAGAGGAGGCCCATGACAAATGGATGTTGATGTTGGGAAAGTATCATGCCATTGTGTGACATTGTGGCTAGAGGTGGCTAACCTGATTCGGCCATGCAGAAGAAAGGCGGCACCCACAGGCACCTCTGGTGGCAGCAGTCACGGCCAGTGAGCCACAACAGGAAAGGGCGGCCTGGCCCCATGCCCCATCATGCTAAACGAAATTTTCTTGCATTCGTGGGGCCAACTGGGTGAATCAGTCCCCCTTTATGACGATCATGCTATATCTGGTCCCTGTGGTTCAGTATAGGTCGGTCGAGCCCCACCCGGTTGGCTGAGCCAACCGTGGCCGGGGCCCGCAAACCAGCCGAGCCGACCCCGACAGGATGGACCCAGAGAACCAGACCCACCCTTAATAGGCCAGACCTAGGTGGTGTCAGGTAGACCCTGGTACCCGTTTCGTCGATATGGCCTTACTGAGTTGGACCGAGCCCAAACCAAACTGACCCTCGAAAAAAGAAACACCCATAACTAACTAACTGGGTGTCTGTTTGACATGCTGTCAGTGGCGTTGGGATCCCTTTTGGGAAGCTGTCCCTTTTTCGTATTCTGGTGTAATTGACTGAGCCGGACCAGAAAAATATGCGATCACACCCATTTCATAGAAAGGGGTGTAACTAACAGGCCAAGCATCTGATCGACATTTCGTCTATGTCATATGGACCCTTGTGGAAATTTGGTCCTTTGGAGATACCCTATGTGAGTTTTTATGGAGTTCAACATGTGACAAGGGTTATATTAGACTTGAATTCAACTGGTCCCTTTTCACAAAAAGTGTCCCTATCTCTTAGAACGGGTGTCTTATCGACGCGCCGTGTGTCACGATAGGACCCTTATGATGGGACAGTACATTTGGTATGTTTTTTGAAGGACTTCATACCAGTTGAAAAATGACCGATTTCTTGAGGTGCAGAGTCTTTCAGAGATCATGCATTATTCTTGCCAAAATCCAGTGGTTGGTTGTAACATGAAGAAGAGGGGTGACCAATACTGGTCAGCATCAGAAACTCAAGAGTGGGATGATCTAGGTATACAACTAATCATCCCTACATCTGAACCAGCGAATAATACGGTTCAGCACCAACAACCAATATGGGTCCGCACCAGCGGCGAATACAAGTTAGCAAAAATGACCAATACGGGTCAGCTCCAGCAACCAATATGGGTTAGCATATAGTGACCAATACGGGCCAGCATATAGTGACCTATACTGGTCTACAATATAGTTTATACGGATTTGATGATCTAGAATTATGACTAGTCATCCCTATCACATTAACCATGAAATTATACCATTAGAGTGAGCTGTCTGTTTTGATTTGTGCTTCATGATTTAGATCATTCTTGTGATATTAACATTGTGGTATTTCTTATGATGTTTTACTTTTTCGATTATTGAGAGACCTTCAGGGGTCTCGTGGTCCCCTACTGAGCTATCATACTCACCCCTGCACAGGCTCCTCCCACACATGTGTGTCTGGTATAGACTATTGACGCTCCAAGGAAGACATTGGAGGTTTGGGACTTGTTGGAGCTTAGAGAGATGGGTTCAGTATAAAACAACTTCTTTGAATTTGTATATACGGCAACTACCCTCCAGGTAGAGTTCCCAGGTAGATGTGATAGTTTTTTACTTTTTCCAGTTTCGAGGGCCTGCATTTCAGCCCATTGTTTTCAATTATTAGTTTTACTTTTTGTTGTACTTTACTCTTGTGTTTATACCATACATTTGTTGGTTATTTACTTTAGTTGGCCTTTTTTAGTGTGTAAAGATCCTTAAGGAAATACCTTCCTTGTATGGGAAAATCCATCAGGTGCTAGTCACCAACCCCTGGCCTATGGAAGGTGTGCTTGGGGTAGTCACATCTGGGCCCCATGGGATGGGTCATGACAAAGTTGAATCAAAGGGTGGTCAGTTATACAATAATAACTAAGTGTTTACTTTTAATGAGGAAATAGTGTACAGTTTCTTGAGTTTGGATTTCTGTATAGGGAGTCTAGTGTTGGTGCGGCGGCGATGTATCCATACAACAGGACCCTGAATTCTGTTTTCTAACTTGATGCATGAAAACACACATTGTTAGTGTTTTGAAAAGTTTTCTTGATCTTTCTAGAGTCATCTCACCAGGAATAACTTATTGACTATGTTGCATCGATTTCTTACAGGATTCCACCACAAAGAGAGCCATCCAGGATTTTGGTTAGAGCTCGTGACAGTTGTCCACTGAGTGACGAGGCGTAGGTATAAGGACTTCTCATAGGGATGGCACCTTTGGGTGGTATACCAGTAGCACCACCACCCATTGAGAAGCAGATGATACCAGTGGATAATCCAACTATTTGAGCACATTGAATGAGTTCCAAATATAGTGTCCTCCAAGGTTTCAAGGTGATATGGACCCCCAGGTAGCATTGGACTGTCTTGAGGCCGTTTCGCAGGTCTTTCGCTTAGTAGAGACACCCTCCGAGAAGATGGAGATCTTGGCCGCAAGCCTTCTTCAGGGATCTGTAGGACAATGGTGGAGCTCAATACTCAAGGTTAATGTGGAGATGACCCTCACCTAATAATAATTTGAGAGCCTTTTCAAGATAGAGTGTGTTTCAGTGACACTACACTTTGTGCATATTCAAGATATGCTACATCTAGAGTAGGGAAGCCAAACAATGGCTCATTACTCGATGATATTTACTGACCTCTCCTGATACATCAACGATATGGTACGAGACCCTTACTTCAGTGATCAGACCATTGAGTAGGGGTTGCGATGAGAGATCCGAGCTATAACAGTTTCTCTCAGCATCCTGAAGTAGGCTGGGGATCTAGAGTGAGATTTGATGATGAAGATATTTCACGACAAGGAGGAACCGATAGAGAAAGTCCCTACCAGAATATAGGTAGCAGAGTTATATACAGCTGGTAGTACAAGGACGATGCATAATCCCAAGCAGGATAGACCTTTTGAAGGGCGACCCGAGGACACAGGGTCAGTGGTATGAGGCTTGAGAGGCAGAGGGAGCCACCAGCGAGGAATGATCTATTTTATCCTATGGGGGGCAGGGTCATAGAGCTCGTGACTAAATGAATCCCATCATAGATGAACGACAGATGGTGGAGGGGCCACCGAGGCAGCGGCAGCAACAAGATCAAGATCGTCATCCAGGCGGCGGACAAGGCAGGGGAATAGGATGTGCAGCAGGAGAATGTCGGTGTCACTAGGCACTACCCCCACCACCCCAAGGAAGTCCAACATGACCACAGAGAGTAGGGGGATGGGGATAGGCCCATAAAAATCTATAGAGTCTCACGATCCTGACAAACCTAAGATGATATGAGATACGATCTATATCTAATATACTTTATTATCAGTGCTTATCGACACGGGTGCTGGCCATTCTTTACATACTGCAGACGTAGTTAAAGACTCTGAAATTCTGAATGAGATTTTATCTTGACCCTTTCATTTGGATACTCTTACGGGAGGATATTTAGTGGTCACACATTGGTGCTGATAGTGTGATCTTACTCCCAGAGGAGAGAGTTTCGTATGGGATATTCTAGTATCGGTGTTGAAACCATATGATATCATTCTATGCATGGAATGGGTATTAGCAGTTCATGCACAAATCGACTGCTTGAGATGTACAGTATTATGTACACGTAGATATGGAGTCCATTTTTCCTTTTTTGGTGAGAAGTGAAAGAGAGAAATGTTAGTTGGACTTGTTCTCAGGAATGTGCATCTGATTACTTATTAGCTGTCTTGAACGACCTTCGACACGATGGATGAGTTGAGTCCCCGGATTCCAACAGGGGTGAAAAAATATGAGTAATCCTTTCAAGAATAGGTATGGGTAATACCTCCTCTTAGAGAGGTAGACTTTTGCATTGACTTCTACCTAGTAAGAGCACCAATATCCACACTAGCATATCGGATGGCCCTGTAGAGCTCCAGGAGATGGGGGTAAAGTGGGAGTGCTTACAAGGGAATGGATTCATTGGGCCTAGTGTTTCTCCATCGGCAACCCCAGTGCTGTTTTCCATGAAGGAAGACAGATGTTTGAGGCTCTTCCAAGGATTTATTATCTAATTAATTAGATGAAAGGAGCAAAGTGGTTCTCAAAGATAGAACTCAGATCAAGATATCATCGACTTAGGTTACAGGATGAGAACATATCGAAGACAGCTATCAGATGTCGTTATGGCCATTACGAGCTCTTGGTGATGACCTTTGGGTAGACCAACACTCTATTAGTGTTCATGGGGATAAAGAATATGATCTTTCAACCATACCTCGATCGCTTTGTGGTGGTCTTCATCGACGAAAACTTGGTTTAATCATCATTTGATGAAGAGCACTTTGTACACTTAAATATAGTTCTAGACACACTATGGGATCACCAGTTATATGGGAAGCTCTCAAAGTGTGAGTTATGGATAAGAAAGGTCCACTTATTGGGACACATCATCTCAGAGGCTGGAGTTGTAGTGGATCCAAGAAATATTGAGGCAGTACTTACTTGGGATCACCCAAGAGTGTTTCTGATGTGTGGAGCTTCCATGGATTAGCAGGATACTATCAGAGGTTTGTACCTAATTTCTATGGAGTATCAACACCTATGCATGCCTTGAAAAGTATATGGAAACCCTTCCTATAGTTTTAGACATGCCACCAAAGCTTGCAACAGTTAAGGAAGATCTTGACCAACGCTCCCATCCTGAGGTTTATAGAAGAGGGAACTAACTACGTGGTATACTATGATGCATTCGGGACCGGACTCGGTGGAATCCAGATGTAGGATTATGTAGTGATTGCTTATGGCTCTCGAAAAATGAGGCCTCATGAGCAAAATTATGAGACTCACGACTTTGTTTTGTAGGACTAGTCTTCACACTAAAGATGTGGTGACACAACTTAATGGCCGAGAAGTTATTTGTTTATTCATACCATAAGAGTCTCAGATATATCTTTACATAGAATGATATAAAATTGAGACAGTGATGTTTTCTACCATTCCTCTATGACTATGACTTAGAGATAGTATATACTCCTGTAAAGGGGAACATAGTTGTATATGCATTTAGCTGTAGATCGAGTTCATAGGTACAGAACGAAGCTTTATAGAAGGTAGCCTCACTTCAGATATCCTACATGGATATATATGAGACATTCTACCTCCATTCGATGGTAGTTTCCCCTCCACTCCTTCAGCGAGGTAGGGAGGCACAACTCAGAGACAGCAGCTGTGAGACTACATGTGATCGGATATCCTCTACCATGCACCTAGCAGATATTCAGAAGGTGGGGAGCACACTACCCTTTTCAAAGGACGTACAGTTGTACCAGTGGAACTGTGAGAGGAGGTGTTGAAGGTTTTCCATATGTCCCCCTTGGTAGTACATCTAAGTGTGATGAAGATGTATCAAGACCTCCATAGTCAGTACTAGTGGTCAGGGATGAAGAAAGTTGTGGCGGTGTTTTATTTCTAGATGCCTCACATCCAAGCAAGTTGATGGCTGAGAACCAGGTACCAACAGGCTTGACCTAACCCCTCGAGATACCAGAGTAGAGGTTGGAAGGGATATTAATGGACTTTGTGAAGGGGTTACCATGTTTGTCCAGAGGGAACGATACAATCTGGGTGATCTTTGACCAACTCACCAAGTCGTCCCACTTCCTTGTTATTTGAGAGAAGGCTTTGGTACAGAGCATGCATTATCTCTACATTCAAGATTTCACGCAACTTCACGGGGTTCCTTCGATGATAGTCTTAGACCATGACACACACTTCACATCCCAGTTGTGGAGAAGATTTGTAGGAGGCTTTTGAGACTCATCTTCGCTTGAGCATAGATTTTCACCCGCAGACATATGGTCAGACGGAGAAGACCATCAATACCATGGAGGTCATGCTTTGTGCATGTGTCTTAGATTTTGGTCACATTTGGGAGAAACACATACCCTTGTAAGAGTTTTCATTCAACAACAATTATCACAACACTATTTTTATGAGCCCCTTTTGAAGAATTGTAATGGAGACCGTGAATATCGCCCTTATTCTAGATGGATCTAAGAGATCCAGAACTCGTGGGCCCATATATGGTATAGGCTACCACTGAGAAGGTTCATGTCATTAGAGAGAAGATTTAGACTGCATAGAGATGACATAATTCATATGATGACTGGCAATGGAGACCATTGGAGTTCCAGGAGGAGGACCATGTATTCTTTATAGTCTCACCTCAACGGGGACTACAGAGATTTGGACGAGTTGAAAAACTATAATAGAGTTTAATTAGACCATTCTTGATACTTAGGATGATTGGAGGCACTGCCACCGCAGTTGGAGAGGGTGCATGATGTCTTCCACTTATTTTAGCTGAGGAGATAGGTGCATGACTCATCTCTCTTCATTAACCATGGAGAGTAGGAGATTGACGATAGGGTGACTTTTGGCGAGTACCAAGTGGAGATAGAGGATTGACAGGAGATAATCTTTCAGGGTGGTCGATAACTCTGGTGCACGTTCTGTGGCATCACAAGAATCTCAAGGAGAGCACATGGGAGCAAGAGGATCATATGTGTGTCCATTACCCCTCTTGTTTTGTATAGCCTTGTTTTTATTTCAGGGATGTAAATCCCCAAGGTTTGTAGAATTTAAAGACATAAAAAATTCCATGTAATTTTATTTTTTTATTTGGGATTATTATGAGTCTGCAAAAATTTACGGCACATAATTCTAAGGCCCGGTGTGTCAAGAATGAATTTCTGATATTTTTTCATGTATGTTCAGTAAATGTGTGGGTGACATTTTATATCTATTGAACCGATGCACAAAATTGAAATCTGGGAGCACCGTTGAATCCGCAATGCCGAGATTCACTTAAAGGAACTTCCACATAGACCGCAGTTCATCGAGGGAATATGAATGCTTTTGCAACATTTAGTGAAATAATAAAATAACATAAATTGTTATTTTTTTTTTCTACCACCTTTTGATCAGCAGAGGTAGGGACCATAGAGGTGGTCGGACCTTTAATTATGGGGTGTTAATTTCATGGTTACACTTTGGCTGTGTAACCACCCCTCATGTAATTAATGAGGCACATTAATTATGTAAATTAATGAGGCACATTAATTATGACAATTAATAAAACACATTAATTTCTCAAGGTGTTTCTCAACTTTACCCTCTTATTTATATGGAGCTTGGGTTTAGTTTTTGGAATTACTTCATCAAATGAGGAACCCCTGATGAAGTGACACCATGCCTTCCAATGACAAAGAATGGAGGATTGACGATGCCCATTGTAGGATCGATCAAAAGGTCGGAGAATGATGAATGACAATGACTATGATATCTCCAACGAATCAAGTTACAAGCTGTCTTTTTTATTAATGATTTTCCCTTGATTATATTCTTATTTTTGTGTGAGTTTGTTGCAGGGGATTTAAACAGGGTTCAACATTATTAAAATGGGATGAATAATAACCACCCACTTACTTTAACGATAATGCAGAGGGCATGGGCCAAACGAACAAGGACCGGACCATTAACTCCTTGTTTTTTAGTTCTATTATTCAGGTACGGTTTTCACAATTCAATGGAAATGAAAAAATAAAGGTAACATTGTGGGTGCGGCAATTCGGGAGGCCCATAGGACCAGACGATGCCAAGAACGGACCAGTGGTGCATGTCCGGTGGCTCGCGGAATCAAATTTCGGTGCACCATGTCGGGGGCGGTCGGCAGTGGTGGGAGGAGACCCGTAGAAACCGGTCGTGGGTGGTGAGAAGACTGTGTGTCGTCGCACACCGCGGTGTCTAGAGGCGATCAGCCCGATCTGGCCACGCGGGAGATAAGTGGTGCCCACTTGTGATGCCGGTGGGAGCAGCCGTGAATAAAGTGGGTGGTGTGGCCCTACGCCACACCACATCACGCCCGACGAAATGGCCACGCATTCACGGGTCCAACTGGTTGAACCGGTCCGCCTTTAGGCGGACTACGCCAGCCACAGGCCGGCCAAATAGGCCAAACCCGCCGAATGGGCAGACCCGCCCAGCCGGCTAGACCTGCGGCCTTGAGAGCCAGTGCGGGTGGGCCGAGCACCACATGAAGGGCCTGACCCTCCATGGCATGAGGCAGCGAACCAGCCAGACCGACTCCGACATGCCGAACCTAGTGAACAGGGTGGACCCTTAATGGGCCTGACCCAGTTGGGGTCAGGTAAACCCTGAGACCCATTACGTCGGGTCGACCTGACGGAGTCGGACTGGGCCTTGACCCAACTGGCCCCCAAATAAAGAATCACCTAGTACTGAAGAAATGAGTATATATTTGACTCACCATATGTGGCATTGTTACCCTTTTTGTAAAGTGGTCTATTTGGTATATTCTAGTAGGCCAGACTATGTCAGGCCAGCCTAAGGTGTGATCACCCCTATTTCACAGAAAGTATTATAACTAACAGGCTGGGTGTCCGATCGATGCGACGTCTAGGGAAATAGGACCCTTGTTACAAGGTGGTCCTTCGGAGATACTCTAAGGGTGTTTTGACTGATTTTTTACATGCAGCCTAGGTTGGATCAGGCTTTAATCCAACTGGGCCCTTTTTACAAAAGTGCCCATATCCTACAGAATAGATGTCTGATCGACGTGTCGTGTGTCACGATGGGACCAATATGACGGGGTGGTCCCTTGGGTTTTCATTTTTATGGTTCACATACTAGTTGAAATATGACTGATGGCTTTAGGGGAAGACTCCTCCAGGGATCAGGCATATTTCATTCGGGGATCCAGTGGCTGGTTGTGATGTAAAGAAGAAGAGAAACCAATACGAGTCAGCAACAGAAACTCCAGAGTTGGATGATCTAGTTGTACGACTAATCATTCCTACCTCTATACCAATGACCAACATGGGTTAGAACCAGTTACCAATATGAGTCGGCACCAGCAACCAATACAGTTTAGCACCAGCAACCAATACAGGTCCGCACCAGTGACCAATACGGGTCAGTAACATTGAAAAATATGGATCAGCATCTAGGGACCAATACAGATCAGCATAGAGTGGCCTATATGGTTCAACTATAAAGGTACAACGGATAGGATGATCAGGCTTTATGACTAGTCATACATATCCTAGAAACCTTGAATTTATATCGTTAAAGTGATCTATCTCTTTTTATTTTTGATTAATTATTTTGACCGTTATTTTGATATTGAAATCATGGTATTTCTTGTGATGTTTTCCTTTGTGGATTGCTGAGAGACCTTAGGGGGTCTCGGGGTCCCCTACTGAGTTTTTATACTCACCCCTTCATGGGATCTTCCTGCACTTGTGTGTCTAGTGAAAACTACTAACGCTCTGAGGAAAACTTTGGAGGTTTGGGACTAGGTGGATATTGGAGTGAAGAGAGCAGTAGATATCCTCTTCTTCAACTTCAGACTTATAGCTACTACCCTCCAGGTAGAGCTCCAGAGTAGATGCGACAACTATTTAATTTCTTTTCATTTTCTAGGGATTGTATTCCGGCACACTATATTTAGATTACTGTTGTACTTGTGGTTCTACTTCACTCTCATTGTTCTACCTTACTTTTTTTTGGTTATTTAATTTAGTTTCCCTTTTCCAGTGTGTATAGATCTCTAAGTCAATGCCTTGCATTTTCAAGAAAAGACGCCAGGTGCTAGTCTCCAACCCCTAGCCAATGGAAGGCCAGCATGGGGTAGTCACGTCTGGGCCCCGTGGGACGGGTCGTGACAACGTGATTACAAATTTTCCTGATAATGAATATAATATTCATAAAATGACAAGGAAAGTTGAAGATGAACTTTGTTATTTCCAAAAAAAATGTTTGAGAAGCTAACGGGTTGTGAAATGATTCCATTGTATAATGGTTGCACTAAATATTCAACATTTTAAACCATACTGAATATGTTTAATTTGAAAGTAGGAAACAAATGGATTGACACCAGTTTTATGAAATCACATTTTCTCTTGAGTGAAATGCTCCAATAAGATAATGAGCTCCTATACAAAAATATGATGCCAACCGAATTCAACACTCGATGGGGATGATATTTGAAAGATTAAATGCTTTCCCGAATGAGTGTATATTGTTTTGAAAGGAAATAATCACCTAAAGAATATCCAAAATTTGGTGCTTCTCGATATAAGAAAGTAGAATCCAATCATTCAATTGTTTCACGGTATATTCCTATCATTCCAATGTTTTGGAGCCTATATGGAAATGGGGAGACTATAGAGAAATTGACGTGGCAGGAATACATAATAAATATTCATGGGAAACTATGGAATCTAGCAGACTATCCTCATGGGAAGAGAATTGATCATGAGTATCCTGACTTTGGAAACAAGCCGAGAAACCCTCACCTTGCATTATCTATAGATGGAGTGAATCATTGTGGTTTTCAAAGAAGCAGTCACAGTACATGGACAGTTATGTTGGGAAATTATATCTTTTGACTATGGTGGTGCCTAAAATGAGAACACATCAGGTTATATATGCTTATATTAGGACAAAAATAACTGAGTAATGATATTTATGTTTACTTGGCTCCATTGGTCAAGGATTTTAAATTATTGTGGGATTCAAGTGTTACGATATATGATGATTATTGAAATAATGATTTTACATTGAGATCCTTGTTGTTGGGGATGATAAATGTCATTCCGTCTTATGGAAATATTTTAGGATATAGCCTTAAAGGAGCTCTTGTAGATACCATCATCAAACAAGGTACACAATCAATTTGGTTGACACGTTCATTGAAAACTGTGTTTCTAGGACATCACCGATTTTTCCCCAATGACATAAATACCAATCTTGGATGACATCATTCGATGGAATTCTAGAAGAACATACACCACCGTCTCTTCTAACAGGTGATCAAGTGTTTGATAATTTTAACGATGTGGACACTAATTCTGGTAAACTGTTTTCAAAAAACCATATGAACAATTGTTGAAAAAAATAAATTAGATTTTTTAATTACTATACTTGAATTGTCTATACGTCAGACATTTTTTGATGTTATGAATATTGAAAAAAATGTATTTCATAGTGTCATCGGCACATTGATAAATGATCTTGGTAAAAAAGGATGTAATTAAGGCTAGTTTGGACATGGATGACATTGTAATATGAGAAGAATTGGAACCAGTGACAGGTGAAAATAAACATGTATTCCTCCTACTACTTACACTCATTCCAGGGAGGAGATAGATTAGTTTCACAACTTCTTGGATGATGTAAAGGATCTGTAGGGGGATTCACTTAATATCAAAAACATCATTTCAATGCACTATTTAATGTTAAATTATTTGAAATCACGTGTATTCCATGTTTTGATGCAAAATATAAATTCTAGAGGTTTACATAGCATTATTTCCAATAGTGTCCATTATACATTAATGATGTTATGTTTCTTCTTTAAAAGTATATGTATCAATGTTACAGACCTGAAAAAATTGCTGATTATGTAAAGAGAAATTGTCTTCATATTGTGTGAATTGAAATTTCTTTCCCACTAAAATACTTTAATATGATGGTTCATTTTATGTTTCACTTGGTGAGAGATATTTGGCTATGTTTTCCTCAGCACTATTGATGATTGTACCCCATTGAATGGTATATGAATATTTTCAAAGGGTATATCAAAAATCGAAGTTATCTAGAGGGTTTTATTACATAGCGATATATTGTTGAAGATCTTGTTGAATTCTATAATGAATTCCTATCTGGTGTTCAAAGCATTGGTCTAACAAAATATTGTTATGTTAGGTTACTTGTGGATGAAGGAATTTATGGAAATGAGGTCATCAGAATCAATATTATAAATCATGACTAGGCCCACCATTATGTGTTGTATAACAGTTTGGATGTTGACCCATATGTTGAATCCTCCAAAAAATTTCTTATGCATTAGAATCCATCAAGGACTGAGAAATGGATATTAAATAAACATAATCAACAGTTTATAGGATGGTTTCAGGACCATATTTTTGAGGAGTCAAATTAAAATCCAGACTCAATTAAAAAACGGCTTCGACGGATAGCTGGATAACCAGGATTGGACGTATTATCTTACAATGCTTATGTAATTAATGGTTATACATTATATACTAATGAAAATGATGAGGTCAGTACCAGAAATAATAGTGGGGTTACACATGTGGCTGAAGTGATGCATGTTTCTAGTGCTAAAGAAAAAGATCCAATTTATACGAATATGTCATGTTTTGGAATCATCAAAAAAATATGAGAGTTGAATTATACAACATTTAGAGTGAAAATTTTTCAATTCAAGTGGGTCTATAAAATAAATGATGATAAAATAGATTTGTTGGGAATTGTGAAAGTTGATTTTTATAAGGATGTGTAAAAAAGATGAACTATTTAAGAATTCATTATAGGCAGTACAATAATTTTATATTCCAGATCCTACAAACCAAAACTAGTCAGTCATTTTCATCCAAAACCACTGAATAGTCGGATGAAAACTCAATGGAGGATGACCCTTTCATTAGGACATCACAATTATTTCCCAGTGGTCCCATTGTAGAAGGAATTTTTTATGTCAGAGTAGACCACAATGAATGGATTTGGATAGTCGATAGAGGGGTCAGATCCCTCCACCCTTAAAAAAATATTTCAATAATTTGGTTATATTTTTTTCTAATATATATCTTTTACATTATGTTAATCTTTTTACACTGCTAATTTTATATTATCTAAATTAAATTTTAACCAATATTCTAGATAAATTCATCTTCATGTGATGAATCTCCAAATCCCCAGGCACAATAGGTCTCTCAATCTGCTACTGCTCCCAGTGTTGAGGAACAAGATGTTTCTAAACTAGTTTCCTTATGTTAATATTTGTCTATTGTAACACATATGTTATCTAAACTAAATTTTAACAACTTTTGTAGGTAATTACTTCTTCATGTTATTATTCTCCTAATTCCCAGACATAAAAATTTTCTCTACCTACTGCTATATGCAATATAGACAAATAACAGGTTTCTCAACCTACTTCCTTCTGTTAATATTAGTTTATTATTTATTTTTTGTTATCTAAATTAAATTTTAATCAAAATTTGAAGATAATTACTTATCCACCTGATGATGATCCCAAACCCCCATCACAACAGGTTTCTCAATGTCCTAATCTTCACAGTGTAGTTGAAAAATATGTTCCTCATCCTATTGTTTCTCCCTGTGCAGAGGTACAATCACCTTCTACACATGTCGATGCTAGCCCTCTAGAGCTGGAGGAACATATTGATGATGGTGGATCCAAAGAAATTAAAGATGAAAAAAAACAAACGACATAGAAAAAACAGAATCTTTTTAGTTTGATGGTATTTAAAAAAAATCATTATTGCAAAAAAGAAATGTATAAAATATGATATTGGATAAAATAAGCAGGGCCAACATGTTAACCCAAACTAGGCCAGGTTCAGAATTTATATTGTAATCGTCACTCAGCAACGCATAGAGATTGATGTACCATCATGGAACCATGTTGTGGCTGAGATTAAGACACTGATATGGGAAGATATTATAGTACCATTATGACAACATTTTTATTATTATTATAGTAGATGACTTGCCCAAAGACTATGTCTTCAGGTTTGTTGGAATGATTCATAGAGGTATTCACTCAATTTTTATGAAATATCATCTTAATGATGCTGAAGGGAAAATAAAATTGCACCCACCACTTATTTATGCACACCTCATAACCCAATAACTGTGGGATGCATTTACAGGATTTCGTGTGAAGTAGTCTTTTCAGGTAAGTTGTGTCTAGTAATATTATGTTTAATGGTACTTGTATTCATCACTTTGATTCAATGTTTTTTATTTATCAAACAATAACTAAGTGATGAAAACAAACAATGGGAATCAAAACCAGTGTACCCCTACTATAAATAAAGTTTGGATTACACATCACTTGAAACAAATTTGGTACATATTTTAAATCTACCACAATAATTTTATGTGATATAAAACAAAAAAATAACTATCTTATTTTGTTTATATTTAGCTTGAAGGGTCTAAATCAATAACCACATCAATCCCACACCTTGTTTTATGGAAGGAGGTGCATGTAACTAAATATGGAAAACTAATAGATGAAAACAAACTTAATGTTTTGGTAACATGTGTAAGAATGTCATAATGAAAATTTGTTTTTCATTAAATTTCTATTATATAATAATGATTAATTATTTATATATATTTTCTATCAGATAATGTCACAAAAATCAACAACACCCACACCGTATGCATATATTTTTTTAGTGGACTAGAAGTAGCTATAAAATTATAGATGTATCAGAGGTGCGTGTTTTGGGGTGACCCCCTGAACATATTTTGAGAAAAAATAAATTAGAGGATCAAACTATAGAAATGAAAAACCTGGGAGAAACATTATCAATGTTTCAAGAAGAATTAAAATACTAGATAGATCAAATAGAAATTTTGATAGGGGAGGAAAAGTGAAGAAAAAACACAAAAACAACTCGCACGTGAAGATCTCGCACCACCCCTACCATTTCTGAGGTGATCAATTCCCCAAAATAAAAACTCTTATATGAGGTTGTCAATTTTTTAATAATTGTTTTTGTGAATTTTGAATCAAATTGACAGTAGACACTGATACCTTTCATGTATTGATACTCTATTGGGTGAAAATTACCGTGATTTATATCTATCAACACTCACTCAATGCCTTATAATGAGGGAAACAATGTTCAATATCTAGAACGAAATGCTCCACAATATACCACTTCTGATAGATCATGTCAGAGTGTCAATTACTATATCCCTGTAGTGGAGAGCTGAGATACCTATTCCAATTGATGATTCATATATTCCTATGGTCGATCAAGGTCTAGGAATACTCATCGCATGGCCATCACATCTTGTAAAAAACATGTCAAAAATGACGTATTCATTTCCAATTTAATTTTCAAGTTAATCCTTGAACATTTGATGAAATAAGGTTTGAATTGATGTATGTTATTACCGATATACAAAGAGAAGGGGGTGAAGCAAAATACAGGTTGAAAACCATATCAAGGATCAACTAACCAATCAAAATGATCTACCCAATAGACCTCAACCACCTGTTCTATATCCAAATTTATTATCATTAAAGATTCATATTGATAAAAATATTAACTATGGTGATAATCAAATAATTGAATTTGATGAATGTATGTATAGAGGGGAAGATCTAGACATCATTGGTGTTGAGAGTGAAACTGAAATTCTCGACTATGACTGGTTAGGCGGCTCAGTTTTAAGTATTTTAAATGAGGTATGTTTTCATGATTTTATTTTCCAAAATATGATATAATATGATAATTAGTACTAAATATGTTCCATATTTTTTGAAATCATATATATGGAAGACAATTGAAAATGCATTCCACATGAAAAAAAATTTGTACTCATTAGTCCTCACATCACCTCTATTGAACTAGAGGATAGAATTTCCCAGAAACATGTTGAAATAGTTGTAGGACTACTCAAATCATTTAAAAACAAAATTATGTATGAAAGACTCTAATTAATACCAATTATATAGGGGTAAAACTCTAAAATTTTATCATATAAAATATATTTTAATTTCTTTCATTAATTATTTTTTTTGTGTTCTAAGAAAGTATTGTATGCTCATTGTGTTAAATTTAATTACTCCAAAGATTTATTTTCTGAATTGGATGCCTGGATATCCAACAAAAAAGAAAAAAAATTTGTGTTTTTTAATTTGTAAAAAAATAAATCAAAAATTTTAGAACTAAACTTCAAGTTATATGATTTATATTATTTTTTAATAAGGATTATATTATGATTGGGTAGTGCACGAATATCATCTACATCATGGAATAAGGTTGGGGAAAAGGATAAGAAACCTGAAAAGTACTACAACTAGATACAAATCAGGGTATACATAATAATATTTCACTATCCAAACACATAAAAAATTAGTTATTATTTTCAATATTTTCATAGTGCCCAAATTAAAAAAATGATAAAGACTGTGGTTATTATATTTGTAAATTTTTTAATGAGATCATATTCCATGAACAAAACATCATCCTTGAAGTGGTATATCCAAAGATAATTTGAATTTGATTTAAAATAATTATTAATCTTTTGGGTATTTTTATTTTTTCATTACTACCTTGAATGTTGAAATAGTCATATTAACAGGATGATATAGATATTATTAGAAACAAATAGTAAATACTTAAGTGGTGAATGTACAAATATAGAACGATGCTGGTAAACTTCCCAAATAACTTAGACTTTAATAATATTGTTTTCTTTATCTTTCTCTTTGTTTGATGGGAATGTTGTTAATTTTATGTGATAAACGCCCCAATTAAAATCCTGGCCAATGGTGGTCTTTTTTGGACTCTAAATTATTTATATGTTGATTGTTTTTTGAAAAGAATTTTGTGGTCCTCGTTTATAGGGTATGGGTGTTTCTCATAGACCAAAAAAGATGATGAGTATCCCAAAGGGGATTCCCCGTCCTTTGAGTTTATTGTGACATCTTGAGACATAATAGGAAAAAGAGCTTATTGCATTGTTTAGTTGACCCAGTGAAGAACCAACTGTCATATATTCATTTGGAGGTCCTGAATATATAATATTTGGTTCTTCACTAGGTTGATTAAATATAGGTTGCAGAATGAGGATGTTATTATGTGTCAACTATACAGGAATCAAAGATGTCACAAAAACTCAAGGGATAGGGAAACCCCTTCTAGATACTTGAAATATTTTGTGGTCTATCAACAAAAAAAATACCATATAAATGATGACCACTAATTTATTTTTAGAAACCCTTCAGCATGCAATTAATTTAGTGAAAAAACACAACTGTCATACTCAAAACCGATGAAAGGTATTCCGATTGTTTTGATACTTTAGTAAAACAATCTATCAGTCATTTGTGACATGTAAGAATTAATCTCACCAAAATATGATGAACAATGTCACCCATATGACTCCAAATGTTTTTTTATTTAAAATTGACAATAATTAAAGTAAAAAACCCATCTAACATTATAAAAACTAAGAAAATGCATTTGGATTGTTTTGATACCTCAAGAAAACGATACATGAGTTAGTTGTGATATGTAAGAATCAACCCCACCGCAATCTGACAAACGGTGTGATCGATATGACTTAAACTGTCTGATATTAGATTAAAATTCACATTTTATATCAGAATGTGTAACTAAGTAAAACAATCAAACTCACTCCAATTCTCTTCCAAATTATGTTTTGTGATTTTTAAGTCTTTTTTTATGTGTATGAAGTAGTCTCACAAAAAACCGATGCACGATGTTACAGGTATGACTCAAGTTGAATATTTTTGTTTTGAAATGACATTTTAGTAAAAAAACTCATCTGACGAACTAAAAACTGTGGAAATGAATTCCAAATGGTTTGATACTTTTATAAAATGATATTTTAGTCATTTTTGTTGTGTAGAAATTAACTTCGCCTCAATCAGACACATTGTGTCACCAGTATGAATCCAAATGTGTCCAGTTATTCCAAATTGTCACTAATTTAAGTAAAAAAACACAACTAACATATTGAATACTTAGAAAACAAATTCATATTGTTTTGATACGTTAGAAAAACAATCTATTGTTCATTTGTGACAAGTATGAATCAATAAAAACTCAATTCGATGAATGATGAGACCGGTATGACTAAAAGTGTCTACTATCTGTTTAAAATTATCATTTCAGTTCAAATCATGTCACTCATTAAAAACCCATAAAACTTTCTCTGATTGTCTACAAAATTAATTATTATGATATGTAAGACCTTTGTTATATGTATGATGCAATATCACATCAAACTGATGCACGATGCAACTGATATGACTCTAATAGCATGTTTTCGGTTTGAAATGACATTTTAGTAAAAAACACAATTCACATAATGAAAACTGAGGAAATGAATTTTTATTGTTTTGAAAAATATGTAAAATGATCTATCAGTCATTTTTGACATGTAAGAATAAACCACACCTCAATCTGATACATGGTTTCACCAGTACGACTCCAATTGTGTCTTGTTATTTAAAATTGGCATTTATTCATGTAAAAAACACAACTAACATTATGAAAACTGATAAATTGCATTCGTATTATTTTGATACATTAATAAAATGATCGATGAGTCAGTTGTGATGTGTAGGAATTAACCCCTCTTAAATTCTATGATCTTCATTATCAGTATGACTAAATGTTACTGCAATCAGTTTAAAATTTAAATATCAGTTCTTAACATGCCACTCACTAAAATCCATGAAAACATGATCTAATTATCAGTAAAATTAAATAAAATGATTCTTAAGTCCTTTTTTAAGTGTATAAAAAATTTCATGTCAAACTAATGTATAATGTGAGAGGTATGACTCAAATTACATGTTTTTTTGTTTGAAATGATATTTTAGAAAAAAACCATTTGTCATACTAAAAACTATGGAAATGAATTATGATTGTTTTAATACATTAGAAAAATGATTTATCTATCATTTTTTATGTATACGAATCAAAAATCCCCCAATATGATGCACGGTGTCACTGGTATGGCTCCAAATGTGTCTTATTTTTTTTAAATTGACATTAATTCAAGTAAAAAACACAACTGGCATACTGAAAACCAAACTAACACATTTGTATTATTTTTATACTTTTGTAAAAAGATCTATGAGTCTATTAAGATGTGTAGGAATCAACCCCACCACAATCTGACGAATGGTGTGACCAGTATGAATAAATGTGTCCGCTATAAGTTTAAAATTGAAATTTTAGCTCAAAACATGTCACTCACTGGAAACTAATAAAACATACATATATTTTCTTCACAATTAAGGATATATATTTTTAATTCCATTATGACATGTATTAATGAATCTCATTTCAAACTGATGCATGATGTGAAAGTTATGAACAAAAAATTGCATATTTTCAGTTTGAAATGACATTTTAGTAAAAAAGACAACTGACATTCTGAAAATAGAGGAAATGAATTATGATTGTTTTGATACTTTAGAAAAAGGATATATCAGTAATTTTTAACGTTTATGAGTCAATGAAACCTCAATCTGATTCAAGTTTTCACTGGTATGACTCTATATGGGTCTTTTTATATAAAATTGATATCAATTCAAGTAAAAAAACAGAACTGACATACTTAAAATTGAGAAAATGTTCTGATTGTTTTGACACTTTTGTACAATAATCCATGAGTGAGTTGTGATTTTTATGAATCAACCACACCTTAATATGACCAACATTGTGACTAGTAGACTAAAAGTGTTTGTATCATTTTAAAATTGACTTTTTAGCTGAAAACGGGTCAACCACTAAAAACCATAAAAACATGATCTAATTGTCTTCCAAATTATTGACAGTGGTTTGTATATCCATTGTGACATGTATGAAGTAGTATCACATTAAATAGATGAACGATGCGACCAGTATGACTCAAATTGCATGTTTTCATTTTGAAATGACATTTGAGTAAAAAACACAACAGAGATACTGAAAACCAAGGAAATGAATTCAAATAGTTTTAATATTTTAAGAATATGATCCATCAATCATTTTTGATGTGTAAGAGTCAACTTCACCTCAATACAACACACGATGTCATTTTTATGACTTTAAATTTGTCTTGTTATTTAAAATTGACATTAATTCTAGTAAAAAAACACAACATACATACTAAAAACAAAGAAAACACATTCAGATTCTCTTGATATTTTAGGAAAATGAACCATGAGTCAGTTTTGATGTGTAGGAATCAACCCCACCTCAATCTAATGAATATTGTGAACGGTGTGACTAAAAGTGTCTGTTATAAGTTAAAAATTGACATTTTAACTCAAAATATTTGACTCACTAAAAACAGCAAAAATGCGCTTCGATTTTCATACAAATTATGTAAAATGTTTCATAAGTCCTTTGGGCTTGTATGAAGCATTCTCATGTCAAACCGAAAAATTTTGTGACTGGTATGACTCAAATTGCCTATTTTCATTTGGAAATGAAATTTTAGAAAAAACCCGCAACTAACATACTGAAAATTGTGAAAATGATTTCTGATTGTTTTGATACATTAGGAAAACAATATACCTATAATTTGTGAGCTGTAGGATTTAACCCCACCTCAATATGATGCATAGTGTCGCCTGTATGACATTAAATGTGTCTTTCTATTTTAGATTGTCATTAATTCAAATAAAAAACACAATTGACATACTGAAAACAATGTTAACCCATCCAGATTATTTTAAAATTTTATGAAACTATTCCATAAATCATTTGCGATTTGTAAGAATAAGCTCCACCAAAATCTAAAGAACAGTGTGATCGAGATGACTAAAAGTGTCTGCTATCAGTTTAAAATTAACCTTTTAGCTTAAAACATGTCACTCAATAAAAACCATGAAAACATGTTTTGATTTTCTTCCAAATTAAGGAATGTGATTTGTAATTCCTTTTTAAGGTGTATGAATTAGTCTCATGTCAAAAAGATGCATGAGGTGACCGGTATGACTCAAATTTCTTATTTTCATTTTGAAATGACATTTTAGTAAAAAAAACACAACTAACATTCTAAAAACTGAGGAAATGCATTCATATTGTTTTGATACATTAGGAAAATGATCTATCAATCATTTGTGATGTGTAGGAATCAACCCCACCTCAATAGGATGCACACTGTCACCAGTATGACTCCCAATGAGTGATTATTATTAAAAATTGAATTTTTTTAATGTAATTGACATATTAATGTATAATTTATTTCTTTATAATATTACTAACATAATATTTTTTTCTTATATAGGAGGAACCTTTTTATCGTGTTTGGATTAATTTTTTAGAGACTATAACCAATATAGAACATTTTTTATAGGGGACAACAAATGTTAAAAGAGAAAACATTAAAGTTTTTAACTTTTTTTCAGATATTTGTAAAGGTAATTTTATAAAACATTTTGAAAAATGTATATAGAAATGATTTTTTTCTATATTTCATTAGTGAATAATTTTGTATTCATGATGTCAATTAAATATATATAGAATTGTTTTCCAAAAATTTGTGTGTGACAGTTATTTTTTCATCATTTTCATCATGTATGTGATTCTTTTAAATATATATATATATATATATTATGAGTGGTTTTTTTAGCATGTTTTTGCTGGTTAGGGAATTTAATTTTTCTGGTTAGATTATTTTTTTCGGCTATATTTATTTTAAAGATTGTTGGGGTTTTTATATAAAATCATACCCATACAAAGAACCCTTTATCAGCACTAGTTGAGGCATTGATATATGGGGACTTTATGAGCACTTTAAATAGTAACGATAAAGGGGGTCCTTCATCAGTGCTTTTCGAAGTACAGATAAAGGGTACCCCCCCCCTCTTATAGGAGCTTGATTAACAATGTTTGTTTAGCACTAATAAAGTACTTTTTTAGTGATGATAGAATCATATTTTGTGGTAGTGTATTATCAGTCTAAACAATATCCTTACTGAATATTCTGATGTCTAAGAAACTGATATTAAGATCATAATCCTTGAAATTAGATCCCCAACTACTACCAAAATACCAATAGAATTACATTAACCTCCACCATCCTTTTGAAACATTTAGAATGATTAACATGTGTGCTATAGAATGCACAAACATTCTAGTATTCCTCTTTCTCAACAAAAATCCCCTTAGTGATCAAAAACCTTCCTCCACATACATGATAAATATATTATCAATTATTTTTAATATATTCTTCACCATATTCAATATTGCTGTTTTGTATATGAAATGTAGTATCGGGTTACATGAAAATAACTAGTAATATTCATTATCTACTTTAATGTTCATAAAAATATGAGAATAATATTTTTATATCATATTTTCAAATATATTAGTTTCTTTTCATAATATTATTAACACTAATTAAAATTTCCTAACAATCTCTCTTGTTAGAATAGTAATAATGAACTTTAGATATTTCCATTCAATATTCCCCCCACTATATCATAATAATATTGTCACGAACCAGCCCGGGTCGACCCTGAACCGGTCACCCGAGCCGGTCCGCGGCAAGTCCCGAGGGGCGTTCCCGATCCCCCCGGGATGGCAACGAGTGCCGGGCATTAAAATTTGAATCGTTGGGAACGATTTCAGCCCAAACTAAAAACAGGAACAAAAGAATGAATACAACTTAAACCAACAAACAAACACTAAAGACATAAACAAACTATACCACGACATACCTCCATGTGACCTCGCGGGTCACCACCCAACTACAACCAACGTCGCTCCCACACTGAGCGACTCAAGCAGGAGAACCTGAACAAAAGGAACCTGCAACTGAAAAGGTAAAAGATAGGCATGAGCACAAAAGTACTCAGTAGGTGATCCCCACAACAAATCCCAATGCACCACCAGTAAATAAAGAATCTACATAATCCAGGTTTGAACTATAATGTATAAAAGTAAGTTTTCACAATGCTTTACTTTAGAATCAAACACGAGACATTTCCCTTATTCCTTTTCGAAAGTTAGTTCCATTTCATTTGTTGTAAACTCATTCTGAAAAGAAAAGTATTACATTTTCAAATCTAACCCAAAGAGAATAAAGCATTTTCATTTGAAAACCATTTTTCCCAAAGTCTAACAGTATAGGCTGTGAAATATGACCAAAAGCAAGCAAGCAGGGAAAACAAGTGCAAGTAAAGGTAAACAGGCAAGGAAAACCAAGTGCAAGAAAAAAAAATTAAACCAGAAGTTATCAGCAATAACCATGGGCACACACACACACTCACACACTCACACACACACACACACATACTCACACACGCACACACTCACACCCAAGTGGTCCCCCGTATGCTGATGGAAGGCACCACGCCAGAGATGGTAGAGCACTATGGGTAAATCCCCTAAGGTTCATCTAGCTCGCGTGGGACCCTAGAACCTCGTGTCTCGGTGAAACGTGGCTTAGAAGGCCACGACCCTCCGAAAACGTGGCTTAGAAGGCCACGACCCTCAGAACACATGGCTTAGAAGGCCACGACCCTCAGATATCATATGTTCAGTTAATGTTGCAATCGTCAATCCAGCTAAGTGAAACAGGGACGACACCCATCCGGCTCACTAGCGCACTAGTTCTAGTCTGCCCACCTAGATACCCAGGGTCTCCCCGTGTGCTCAAAAAAGTTTCACATTCACATAGTATGTTTCTTCCTCATATCGCAGGCCAAACAAGATATTGCACACAAAAGTCACTATTTCCACCCCCAAACAATATTTCAAAACTCACGCATGCCAAAAATACCTTTCTAGAAATATAAATGTCATTACCTAATCATTTCGCAAAAACCCCTTTTTGGAAACACTCAAACAAGAACATAACCAAATTTCACAACTCAGAAAGCATTATTTCTAATAACACAACAAGGGAAAACATCTTTCGTCAACCAAGAACCACACATAAAGTTTCCAAAAACAATTTCAAAGGGTCACACGACGTTTTCTCTAATCAAGGTTATAAGAAAACACCATTTTCCATAAACAATACATTTACTAATTTACACATGCCAAAAACATTTCAAAACCCAATTCAACATGTCTTTCGTTACTCAGGAAGAACCATTTAGCGACATTACTATGAAATCCCACAATTGAAACCAAGAAAACACTTTTAATGAAATGCTAGAATTAAACAGTTTGCATTATCAGCAAATCACCACACTATAAAAACTACTTAATATTTTTTTTTTTAAATTTACTGAAATTTAATAAAAGAACAAGGAATAAATAAATTCTTAATTTAGAGGCAAGTGCATAGGGAGACCTACCTCAGGACGCAGCTCGGATATGACGACACAGTATACCTCACACTGGCGCACAAGCACGCGCAAGCCGATGTTCGCGGTGTCATAGGGTTACCTCGCCAACACGCTGAAACAAACACATGGTAACTAAGAACACGAAGCCACTGACTCAGAACAAAACAAACGAACAACCAATGCAAAGGAACCACCTTGATATATTTTTTTTTTCAAAACACATCCCGCGAAAGAATAAGGATTTATCCAAATTAAATAAAAACACCGATGTTGAATAAAGAGAAAATTAAATAAACAATAAGACATAAATACAATAATAAATAAATAATCAAAAGAATAAAATAATGAACAAATGAATAAACAAATAGATAAATAACTAAAATAATACTTAATTGAATGAATAAATAAATAATTAACCAAATAATTAAATAAATAAATTAATAAATGAAAGAAAGAATGAATAAGTAAATAATTAAATAAATAAATAATTTAACAAGTACCTAAATGAACAAATAATTAAATAAATAGATAATTTATTAATCAATTAATTAATAAACAAATAATTAAATAACTAAATAATTGATTAATTAACAAATACTTAAATGAGTAAATAAATAGACAATTAATTAATTAATCAATTAATAAATAATAATAATAATAATAATAATAATAAGATGTTAATAATTAAAATAATAATAAATATAATAATAATAATAATAATGATAATAATAATATAGTATTAATAATAATAACATAATAGTAATTTTTAGTAATGATATAATAATATTAATGATAAAATTAACATAATAATACCAATAATAATAGTAGTATAATAATAATAAAAATAAAAATAAAAATAATATAATAATAATAATAATAACAAATAAAATAATAACACATTATAATAATACCAATAATAATAATAATAGAAAAATATTAACATAGTAATAATAATAATACAATAATAGTAATGACATAATAATAATAAAGTAATTATAATATTATCAATATGATAAAAATAGTTAATGTTATCAAAATAAGATTAATATAAAAATAAAAAAAAGAAAAAAGAAAACTCATACCTGAGGGGAGGGGGTGCGCCGGACAGGGGGAAAGGGGGCCGGGACAGCGGCGAGAGGGGCGCGGCGGTCGGGGTCGGCGCAAGGCGAGAGGGCGGTGCGGGCTGGGAGCAGCAGAGGGGGGCCGGAAACAGGGAGGCCGGCTCGACGGGAGGCGGAGGTGGGAGCCGGGACGGCTGGGATGGAGAACAGGGACGGCGCGGCTGGGTGTGGCCTCGGGACAGGGAGAAGGAGCAGGGAGGGCGGCGCCGGAGGGGGTGTGTGCGGGTCGGCCGAACCAGGACGGGCTCAGGACAGGGAGAGGCCGGGGTGGCGCGGCGCTGGGACAGCCGAAAGGGGAGGAAGCCGGTTGCAGGCCACGGCAAGGTCGGGGAAGAGGAGGCCAGCAGAGGAGTAGCAGAGTGGGAGGCCGCAGACGCCAGAGGCAGGAGGCAGGGCCGGGACGGGGGGTGAAGGGGGTCGCCGCCGGACTGGGGGGGTGCAGAAGGATGCCGGCGCGGAGCAGGGGTGAGGGCGCGGGGGAGCCGGGACGGTGACGAGGATGCGGGGCGGTGCGGGCTGCGCGGAGGATGCGCAAGGGGAAGCCGGGGCCGGGACGAGGCGAGGCGGAGGGTGCAGCGGCGGCACGTCTGGTCGGCCGCACCAGCAGGGGGGGAAAGGAAGAAGAAAACGAAGAAAGAAGAAGAAAGAAAAAAAACGGGGAAGAAGGAGGAGAAAGGGGAGAGAGAGAGGGGGGGGGGAGAGAAAAAGTGGCGGCTACGGGGGTAGGGGTAGGGTTAGGGTTTGATTATGATTATATATATATTTATATATGATAAAAAAAGAAAATAATAATAATAATAATTATAATAATAATAATAAACCTTATAATATTAATAACAATAGAACTTATATAATAATAATAAAACTTATAATAATAATAAGTAATAAATTAGTTAATTCAAATAATAATTAATTTGATCACATATTTAAAATAATAATTATAAAATAATTTAAAGATGTTACACAAATATATATTTATACATATATAAATCTATATATATATACATACATTACTATACATATATATATAAAAACATATATAAACATATATACAATAATAATAACACAAATAAAAAGTTATTAATAATAAAATACCAACATAAAAATTATAAAATTTAAAACACCGGGTGAACACACTGTCACCCGGGCTAAACGCACGGTCACCGCTGACAATGCGGTGACCGCGCACCGGCGCGAAACCGCCAATGCAATTAATCTCCGAAAAATTTAAATCGGGACCAAGAAAGGAGAACAAATACGGACATCCGCGGTCGGGGTGTGACAATTCTCCCCCCCACAGACACTTTCTGCCCCCAGAAAGCCACCAGGCCAAAAGTCAATCAAGATTTAAGTCCATGCCCCAACGGAACTAAAGGAACCGGAGAGAACTGAGAATCTCGGGGATGACCTTACTCTGCACAGGTCACACCAGACCGATTCAAGAGAAAACTGGGGTCCGAGATTGAGGGGAGAACACGAAGGGGTTCTCCCCACCACAAGAACTTAACTAGTGCAAAAAAGAAGACCATTTAAATGGACAACCCTAGAAAAAGGGGGGGGGGGGGGAGGTCAACGCGGGAACTCCCAACCGATTCAAACCAACTCTCATAGCACGATTAAAACAACACCTCCGTCGAGACTTTGAACCCACGACTAGAGTCAACAACCTTCAACACCAGGGAAAACCCATAGAAAACATTTAACCAACATCAAATTGGAGACATGATCCACCGAAGTCCACGAAACATAACCACATTTTAAACATAACTAAAACGAGGTCAACCCACACGAGAGTCAAACACACTTTTAAGAAGGACACACGATTTAGAATATCACCTCCACACGACAAGTCTGCTTAGATTATCATAGAACCAGTCCATCATCACTTTATAGAAAAACTACGCATTTACAACGCTATTGAAACTTCAGTAGCAGGAAAACAAGTATGGATGAGGTTTCTAATTGCTTCACCGTCAACACGGAAGACAGAACTTGGACCAAGGCTTCACAACCCTGGGAACTCCTGACTGTGCGCGAGCTTCACCCCGAGACTTGTGGCTGGGGCTCTGATGGCTGAAGCATCTTCTGCCTCACAGTCAGGTACTGACATTCTTCCATCACAACTTACTCTTCAAGCAACGCTTCTTGCAAAACTTCTCCAGATGACCCAGACAACCACAACGATGACACGTCTTTGGAGGGTTGCGACAAGATGACTTTAAATGCCCGAAACGACCACACTGAAAGCATACCATCGAATGATCTGATAAACTGGAAGCTGGGACCAAAGGGAATAACTCATTAGGAACAGGTATCTCTGGCGCCTTTTCCTCACCAGAGGGGGAACTCTTACAAACGACAGGGGACACTGAAGGATTAACCACCTGCACACTGGAAACCAACTCAGCCAAGAATGCTTCTTCCACCAGCTTCTCGAAACAAAGGTCTTTAGAAGGGAGGACTCGCTCCTTGATTTCCGAACGAAGACCCCCGGTGAAAAGAGCGGCCTTCATGAGCTCATGCGACGCTACATCTGGAGAAAAGAAAATTAGTTCCTTGAAATGGTCAACATATGCCTTCACCGTCCGTCGACCTTGTTGAATATGCACAAGCTCTCCCTTTTTCTCCAGCTTCACTTCCTCAGGTACAAACCATTGGATGAAAACGGTTCTGAAGACATCCCATGTCATTTCACCTTGCATTGATGATGGGGTAACCATCCTCCACTGGTCCAGAGCTGGACCCTCAAACAACTCCATAATTGCACGGACCTTAACACTATCGGGAGTTCCCAATATTCTAAAGACACGTTCCACTTCCTCGAGCCATTTCACTGCTTCTAACGGACCCTGATCACCATGGAGAATAGGCAAAGTCTGAGGAGGACCAAAAACTGGGCATGACATATCTGAATCCTTAGAGACCTTTCTGGGCGGCATTTCCCGAGCGATATATAAAACTCAAAGCCAAAACCAACATCAAATCGAAGCAACATCAATAAAAGCGTCTTCATCAAAAACAGTCAGCACAAGGACCAAACAGATACAACACAACCTAAAACAAAATCTCCTCTTTAAAATTCCCTTTTCATTTTTGATTTCAAAACCACCCTTTTTCAAGATCACTTTCCAAAAACCAATCCACTTTCAAACCAAAACTTTCCAAAACCGTTTCCCATTTAAAACCAATTTAGAAAACAAAGTCAAATGTTACATTTCAAATACGCACCCAGGTACTCCCATGACCCATTGCACATGTCTTTATCCACTATCCATTAATACTCGCACCAAAACGCATTTTCCATGCATTCTCACACATGTGCAAACGTTCATAGAGAGGACCTGAGGTTTCACCCCAAACCATTTTAAACCAACTCCAAGAAAACAACAGATTTTCAAATCAAGAGATTTCAGTTCTAAAACCCATTTTATACATTTAAAGTCCTTTAAAAGAAACCAGTCCAATTTTTTTTCTAAAACTTTTTTTTTTCATTTCCAACAACGCACTCACACAAATGAAGACGAAATCAGCAACCAAATTTGCATCAACCACTGAAGTGAGAGACTAGTAGTCATGCTCAACCTGACGACATGGTAGTGAGCCATGTCTCAAGTCAGTTTCGACCACTAGGAGGAATTCAAACCACGTACTCGGACTCCACATGGGTCACTACTCTATGTGAAATCACGACGTAACGTCGGCTTGCCTCCATTGTCATCTCTCAATCCAAGACAAACCAGAAAAGACAAGGACACAATTCCCGAACTACCCCTTGTAACTCGAAGATCAGTGCGAGCAAGAGTTCGCGACGCTCTTCCCGTACTTACCCCTCGAGTTCTGATAGTCCTAATCTCCTTCAACCGGACAACCCAAATAACAAGAACCACCTCTGATACCATTTTGTCACGAACCAGCCCGGGTCGACCCTGAACCGGTCACCCGAGCCGGTCCGCGACAAGTCCCGAGGGGTGTTCCCGATCCCCCCGGTATGGCAACGAGTGCCGGGCATTAAAATTTGAATCGTTGGGAACGATTTCAGCCCAAACAAAAAACAGGATCAAAAGAACGAATACAACTTAAACCAACAAACAAACAATAAATACATAAACAAACTATACCACGACATACCTCCATGTGACCTCGCGGGTCACCACCCAACTACAACCAACGTTGCTCCCACACTGAGCGACTCAAGCAGGAGAACCTGAACAAAAGGAACCTGCAACTGAAAAGGTAAAAGATAGGCGTGAGCACAAAAGTACTCAGTAGGTGAGCCCCACAACAAATCCCAATGCACCGCCAGTAAATAAAGAATCTACATAATCCAGGTTTGAACTATAATGTATAAAAGTAAGTTTTCACAATGCTTTACTTGAGAATCAAACACGAGACATTTCCCTTATTCCTTTTCGAAAGTTAGTTCCATTTCATTAGTTTTAAACTCATTCTGAAAAGCAAAGTATTACATTTTCAAATCTAACCCAAAGAGAATAAAGCATTTTCATTTGAAAACCATTTTTCCCAAAGTCTAACAGTATAGGCTGTGAAATATTACCGAAAGCAAGCAAGCAGGGAAAACAAGTGCAAGTAAAGGTAAACAGGCAAGGAAAACCAAGTGCAAGAAAAAAAAAATTAAAAATAAAAAAAAAATAAAAAAAATAAACCAGAAGTTATCAGCAATAACCATGGGCACACACACACACTCACACAATCACACACACACACACACACATACTGACACACGCACACACTCACACCCATGTGGTCCCCCGTATGCCGACGGAAGGCACCACGCCAGAGAAGGTAGAGCACTATGGGTAAATCCCCTAAGGTTCATCTAGCTCGCGTGGGACCCTAGAACCTCGTGTCTCGGTGAAACGTGGCTTAGAAGGCCCCGACCCTCAGAAAACGTGGCTTAGAAGGCCACGACCCTCAGAACACGTGGCTTAGAAGGCCACGACCCTCAGATATCATATGTTTAGTTAATGTTGAAATCGTCAATCCAGCTAAGTGAAACAGGGACGACACCCATCCGGCTCACTAGTGCACTAGTTCTAGTCTGCCCACCTAGATACCCAGGGTCTCCCCGTGTGCTCAAACAAGTTTCACATTCACATAGTATGTTTCTTCCTCATATCGCAGGCCAAACAAGATATTGCACACAAAAGTCACCATTTCCACCCCCAAACAATATTTCAAAACTCACGCACGCCAAAAATACCTTTCTAGAAATATAAATGTCATTACCTAATCATTTCGCAAAAACCCCTTTTTGGAAACACTCAAACAAGAACATAAACAACTTTCACAACCCAGAAAGCATTATTTCTAATAACACAACAAGGGAAAACATCTTTCGTCAACCAAGAACCACACGTAATGTTTCCAAAAACAATTTCAAAGGGGTCACACGATGTTTTCTCTAATCAAGGTTATAAGAAAACACCATTTTCCATAAACAATACATTTACTAATTTACACATGCCAAAAACATTTCAAAACCCAATTCAACATGTCTTTCGTTACTCAGGATGAACCATTTAGCGACATTACTATGAAATCCCACAATTGAAACCAAGAAAACACTTTTAATGAAATGCTAGAATTAAACAGTTTGCATTATCAGCAAATCACCACACTATAAAAACTACTTAATATTATTTTTTTAAAATTTACTGAAATTTAATAAAAGGACAAGGAATAAATAAATTCTTAATTTAGAGGCAAGTGCATAGGGAGACCTACCTCAGGACGCAGCTCGGATATGACGACACAGTATACCTCGCACTGGCGCACAAGCACGCGCAAGCCGATGTTCGCGGTGTCATAGGGTTACCTCGCCAACACGCTGAAACAAACACATGGTAACTAAGAACACGAAGCCACTGACTCAGAACAAAACAAACGAACAACCAATGCAAAGGAACCAGCTTGATATATATTTTTTTTTTCAAAACACATCCCGTGAAAGAATAAGGATTTATCCAAATTAAATAAAAACACCGATGTTGAATAAAGAGAAAATTAAATAAACAATAAGACATAAATACAATAATAAATAAATAATCAAAAGAATAAAATAATGAACAAATGAATAAACAAATAGATAAATAACTAAAATAATACTTAATTGAATGAATAAATAAATAATTAACCAAATAATTAAATAAATTAATTAATAAATGAAAGAAAGAATGAATAAGTAAATAATTAAATAAATAAATAATTTAACAAGTACCTAAATGAACAAATAATTAAATAAATATATAATTTATTAATCAATTAATTAATAAACAAATAAGTAAATAACTAAATAATTGATTAATTAACAAATACTTAAATGAGTAAATAAATAGACAATTAATTAATTAATCAATTAATAAATAATAATAATAATAATAATAATAAGATGTTAATAATTAAAATAATAATAAATATAATAATAATAATAATAATAATGATAATAATAATATAGTATTAATAATAATAACATAATAGTAATTTTTAATAATGATATAATAATATTAATGATAAAATTAACATAATAATACCAATAATAATAATAGTATAATAATAATAAAAATAAAAATAAAAATATAATAATAATAATAATAATAACAAATAAAATAATAACACATTATAATAATACCAATAATAATAATAATAGAAAAATATTAACATAATAATAATAATAATACAATAATAGTAATGACATAATAATAATAAAGTAATTATAATATTATCAATATGATAAAAATAGTTAATGTTATCAAAATAAGATTAATATAAAAATAAAAAAAATAAAAAAGAAAACTCGTACCTGAGGGGAGGGGGTGCGCCGGAAAGGGGGAAAGGGGGCCGGGACAGCGACGAGAGGGGCGCGGCGGTCGGGGTCGGCGCAAGGCGAGAGGGCGGAGCGGGCTGGGAGCAGCAGAGGGGGGCCGAAAACAGGGAGGCCGGCTCTACAGGAGGCAGAGGCGGGAGCCGGGACGGCTGGGATGGAGAACGGGGACGGCGCGGCTGGGTGCGGCCTTGGGACAGGGAGAGGGAGCAGGGAGGGCGGCGCCGGAGGGGGTGTGTGCGGGTCGGCCAAACCAGGACGAGCTCGGGACAGGGAGAGGCCGGGGTGGCGCGGCGCTGGGACAGCCGAAAGGGGAGGAAGCCGGTTGCAGGCCGCGGCAAGGTCGGGGAAGAGGAGGCCGGCGGAGGAGTAGCAGAGTGGGAGGCCGCGGACGCCAGAGGCAGGAGGCAGGGCCGGGACGGGGGGTGAAGGGGGTCGCCGCCGGACAGGGGGGTGCGGAAGGATGCCGGCACAGAACAGGGGTGAGGGCGCGGGGGAGCTGGGACGGTGACAAGGATGCGGGGAGGTGCGGGCTGCGCGGAGCATGCACAAGGGGAAGCCGGGGCCGGGACGAGGCGAGGCAGAGGTTGCAGCGGCGGAACGTCTGGTCGGCCACACCAGCAGGGGGGGAAAGGAAGAAGAAAACGAAGAAAGAAGAAGAAAGAAAAAAAACGGGGAAGAAGGAGGAGAAAGGGGAGAGAGAGGGGGGGGGAGAGAAAAAGTGGCGGCTACGGGGGTAGGGGTAGGGTTAGGGTTTGATTATGATTATATATATATTTATATATGATAAAAAAAAGAAAATAATAATAATAAAACTTATAATATTAATAACAATAGAACTTATAAAATAATAATAAAACTTATAATAATAATAAGTAATAAATTAGTTAATTCAATTAATAATTATTTTGATCACATATTTAAAATTATAATTATAAAATAATTTAAAGATGTTACACAAATATATATTTATACATATATAAATCTATATATATATACATACATTACTATACATATATATATAAAAACATATATAAACATATATACAATAATAATAACACAAATAAAAAGTTATTAATAATAAAATACCAACATAAAAATTATAAAATTTAAAACACCGGGTGAACACACTCTCACCCGGGCTAAACACACAGTCACTGCTGACAATGCGGTGACCGCGCACCGGCGCAAAACCGCCAATGCAATTAATCTCCGAAAAATTTAAATCGGGACCAAGAAAGGAGAACAAATACGGACATCCGCGGTCGGGGTGTGATAAATATTCTTAGTTAATCTTTATTCAAATAAATATTGGAATTATTTTTTATCTAAAAACCAATGATTTATTAAAATCAACTTCCAGTGAAACATTTTCACACTAGGATGTCCTTATGTATTTTACTAACACATGACCATTATTGAATGAGCAGATAACCATTACAATTTCCAGGATTAACCGTTATGAACATATGTGGCTCACTGATGACTCTTATGAAAGAGTAAATTTTCTCTTATGAAATTTAGATATTTAAAAAATGTTATGAATTTCTTAATAAAATTAGTGATATATAAACGAAACATAAATCACCTATATGAAACTTTCAAACTTGTAATGTTAGTCTTAAAAAAAGAGTACTTTGAAAATTTTCCATATAAAATTATAGATAACTCTTATAAAATAAAAAATGTTAGTTTTATTCCTAAAATAGAGTCCCAATATATAATATCATTCTTATGTTCATGTTTTGGTATAACTTTAGAAGTTCATAAGCTTAGTTATGTTTTTGACCTTCCACTTCTAATCTCTAGAACTGTACTAATTCATCCTCAAGATATATAACAACATTTTAGGATGTTCTCTAACAAAATATCATAATTATTAGTAAAAATATCCTAGGTAAACATCTATTAATTTAAATATGAAGAAAACAATACATATCCCATAAATTAACTAGATCTACTAAATCTACAACATTCTGAACATTATTCAAGGGTTCTTAATTCATCTCCATCTAACTCAAAAAAAATATGTAAACAGAGTTAATAATATTAAAAATCCTCAACCATGTAGTCGCCTTATTCTAATAATAATTTTTAATTTATGAAAATAAATAAAACAAATAAATAATTCCATGGGATTCTTCACATTGTTTTTGGTATTTCATTTTATGAATACATTGGACTTCTTTTTTACCTCAAAATAAATATATAATAATAATATGTTGGAATGTTCAGAATGATTTGATTAGAAAAAATTAAATTCCTATTTCACATGGGGATAATTTGTGATTTCATGAACAAGGATGTAGTATAGATCAAATTGATTTTTTAAGGATAATCAAAATTATAAAATATAAAAAAAATGAAAATAATAAATGTTTTCTTCTCATAACATTTTGGATTGATGGATATGAAAAATGAAAGTAAAAAATCCTATGAAGAGAAAATAGATTTTTACATACTTCAAAAGAGATTTTGAAAAGGGATTAATCTATAAAAAATCATTGTAGTTTTATATAATTTATTATAATAGATGGGATGGTGATTAGTTATATCACAAATATATTTTTGGATGTACATTTTTTATTGGGGTAATTTTTTCTTTTTTGAACTCCAATAATAAATAATTTATCAATTTTAGGATAATAGATAATCATTTAATTGGGATATTATAAACCAAAACTCAAATAAGGGGTATGAAGTCACTATAACTAATCATGTGTGTGTTATTAATAAACACATTGATTTTTGGTTGATATAATAGTGCGAAAAAAATTTGATAGATCTGGAAAAATATTTAATGTTAAGAAAATTTAATTTCAAGTAAATATTCTTAAACTTTGTATTTAAATGTCTTTTTTATATTGATTTTTTATATTAGCGAATAAAATTTCTGATTTAATAAAATTTCTATATTATCAAATATTTGAAACAATTCATTAATATATGGATAAAATAAATAAGTACATAAATAAAAAAAATTGTATGGTCAATTTCCAATATGGGTAATGATGTCTTTATTAGGTTTGGTGAAATTTTAGACACATATGTATTATTAAATTAATATATTGAATACATAGAGTCATGGTGTCTTCTTTAACCGAAGAGTTTTTACCAATACATTTATATGAGGATAGTTTATTTGTAAAAGACCCCTTCTATTTATATTGTTGTTCAGACCAAATGAAAATGATCTTCAAAAATATGATGAATGATTCTAAATAAACATATAAATATTTTATATTCCAAAGAGTTTTACCACCAATAAAATTAACATATTATTTATTATTATTAATTCTTATTATCCTTTGGAATTTTTAATATGAATATGTTCTCCTTCATTATATAACATTAATTTAGCATCTCTAGATTCAGGTGCATTATAATTTTTTTATTTGGAATCCATATAATAAATTTTTGTGTTTTGAGAGTTTATAGATGGTTTTATAGTATTTTTTAAGGATTTTTAAGGTCTCAATATTTGTGAATGGTTAGGAGAACATGTGTAATTTCTCTAATAAATCATGTGATTTGGGTGTTTTGGGGGCAATATCTACACAGAGTAACTGTAATGTTTTTAAAAAATGTGGCCCAATAATGTGGACAATCCAGATAATGGAAAATAATTAAGAATGATTGGAACATGATTTTCTAAACCAGGTAGCATATCCATGCATTCTACCTGTTTTAGAGATAGTAGCAGTTGTATTATGGGTACTTGGTTTGTTAAACCATGCGGCCAAATCTTGTGATGTAAATTAATTCCCATAAAATGAGTTTTTAACTTTTTTTGGGCCATTAAATCAAATTTTTCTCCAATTGTCTAATTATCTCATATTTATCTTCCCTCCATGTAATATTTATTCATTCCTTTTATTATGTAATATGTATCTTTTTTTGCAAATATACAAGTTTCATATCTCTAGAATCATGATATGTCCACATTATTTCAAATTCTCTACAAATACTCTCATCTCCTTTGACACATATAATTAGATCTAGTCCATTATAAATGGATATATAAACTATGATGAATTTTTATGAGATATTATTGGGATCTATTGAATTTAGGGAGATCAGATTTTAGTTCTAGAGGCTTTTTGGTGCCTTTCTTGTTTTCTTCGCTCATTGGGAAGAAGGTGGCATCTCTCCCATTATAATTATTCTATAACATAAAGGATTTATGATTAAATTACTCTATCTCAATTTTGGGAAAACACTAATATTTTTTTACATTAATCCTGGGGTTTATAATGATTCCCACAATCTATGTGATAACATTATTAAAAGAAAATGGTTCGTATAAGATATGGGTTTTTTCAAAATTTGGAATGTCTGGTTGGTGATTATTCATGTTAATGAGGATAGATCATTTTCAAATGTGAAAAAATAATGAAATATGGGTGGGCCATGCTAATAACTAAAAACATAAATGGAGGTGAAAATTAAATGACTTGGTGATAGCATGGCTCATCACTAGCAGATATAGGGATATCCATTGTATAAACTAATTTTGGTGAATGAGAATTAACAAGGGATAATTATTCCAAATGAAATTAAATAGTGGTAAACTTTTTTACTATTTTTCATAAATTGAACTTATTTATGGATTTTTGTTAATATATTTATCTACTTAACATAAGTTTTATAAAATATTCCAATACAGTTTTGTCAAACTGTCATGTTATGGGAAGTATTTGACGATTAGAGAATGAGTTTTATAATAACCCCTTCTTGCAAACTTTAGTGAATTTATAGATATGGTATGTTGAGATATTTGTAAGGGTAAGGTGACACATTTCACAAATAGAGTCTAAAACCCTCTAATTCAAAAATACATCGAATATTGAGTTTTATTTACCTTTTGGTTTAACTTTGTAGGATTTAGGTGTCAAGGGAAAACACACATTTTTTAGGGAATATTGACCAAGGTGTATGATTAGTACATGGTTAGAAAATAGTTTTTCTAACTATATGACTAACCATGTGATGGGAGAATAGTTTGTAATGGAGGTATTTTGTATAATTTGATCTTGTTTTTCTAAACCAATTGATGTCAAAGTGTTCACCATGCTGACCATATTTGGGGAGACATTAACACCTTCCTAGTTAGCATAGGGTCTTCAAAATCATTCAGTTTGTCGATCTCAGTATTTTTTTTATTTTTAAATAATTAACTTATATGTTTCTGAATAATTTTCACCTTAATTTCTTCATATCATAATTTATTGCATGTTCTCCTTGTATTTGGCTTTTAACCCTTCTTTTTTTTTGAATATCTTTAGATTCAAGAATGTTTTGGTTGATATAAGATCATTTCTTTGACTTTTTTTCTTCTTCCTTTTCCCCTGATCATGATTTTTCATCCATTTTCATTGGAGTGTATAACACTATATGGTGGTTGAGTCAAAATATATGGGGTTAACGGTGGTATTTGTTTGATTTATTATGGATTAGGTATGCGACTAATCTTAATACATATTTTGAGTGGTTGTTACCGATGACAATGAGTTTGAGACCAATTTTTAGGTAGATTTCACTATTTCCGGGTTTTCTCCATAGATTACCATTAAATCTATATTCCAATTTAATTATGTTTATAATATTCCTTTTATTTGATATATGTCTGATTTTTATTTCATTATTGTAAATATTTATATCTTAGTTTTGATCTTTTCTAGTTAAAAAGGGTTTTGCAAATGGGATGTCTTGTTTGCACTCTAGGTGTTTCATAAAATGGGTAGAAGTGATTTTGTGTATATAAATCTAATTCTAAATGAGTTTTTTTAAAATACCTTTTTGGATGGTGTTTTATAAATTGGGGAATGTCGGTTTGAGAAATTATCATGTGAAATGGTTTTTTTGATTATGAAACATGATTTATGATTATGTTGGCATAGATAAAAACATTAGTTAATTAGGGTGAGAGTGAGATATTCTCTGAGGAATCGTGAGGGACTTCTAGAATGAAAAATATAAAAGATATTAATTTTTTTCAAGGGACCAAAGCATACCACGTGTAAGATGATTAAAGGAGATTAAATAGATTGTTCCAGAGGCTAATAGAGCTCTTGGAGTTGTTCTATGGATATGAGAGTCTTAATTTTGCATAGTCATCTAGAATACACTTTTTAGAGTCACTCACAGTAAACCCTTATGGTTAGAGCCTTAGGAACGCATAATCATCCTTGTTCAGTTAATGTTCTCGATTCATTTATTTAGTGCCATGATTGATGTGATGAGATATGTTATTCCCATTTTAATTTCTTGATAATAATATAATGGTGATGTTATTATTTACCACAAAATTATATGATGGGTATATTGGGTATATTGTAAAATACTGCCTTGTTTTTTAATTTCTTCCATATTGATAAATATTTTGGAAATAAGTTTTCCTTCAATATGGGAAACCTGATGGATTTTAAAAAGGATTCTTTGAAAGAGAACATTTTTCAAAGTGGTTATGTTTTGAAATGTGATTCCAAGATGTTTTATTGTTTTAATAGTGTAAAATTATTTAATAGATTCATGTTGTCATCTAAATGGGATTTGTTCCTAACACCTTATAAATGCATTTCAGTGTTTGTAGATTTCATTATTAAATACGTATGCTAAATAAACGGCACCATGTACTAGGCTGTAGATTCTTGATTTCTTCCATTGGGTGTTTTTTTAGGAGATGTGGTCCCATGGGGTTGGATCATGGAGGTTTTTTGGGATTGGGAATTTTGTGGATATATACTAGTATAATTGAGATTCCCCCCATTTCTTTTGATTTTTATTCTCAACATATGGTTCCGTGTATATGTACCGTTGGTGTTATGGTATAATATATTAGTAATGGTATTAGTAAATTATTATTTCACACTATATATGTCTTAATTAATTCTATTTACCATAATGATATTTGTGTTTTTTTCATTTCAATGATGTTTCATACTAGTTTAACATAGGGTAACCATTCCCAAGAGATTTTTTTCATAGTAAATTTTACCAAATAGTGGTAATAAAAAACATTATTTGGGTCATGTGGTGGGACAACTCTCTTAATATGTGGGGTTGAACCAAGATAGGTTTATAAAAAAATGGGACCATGGTAGGTTTTTTGGGAGTTAGTGGTATATTAGAGCAAGGATCATTGGGAATCAAGAATCATGAGTGAGTGAGTGTCCTGATATCTTTTATTCATGTCAAAACTCTAATTTCAATCAATATTATATGAATTGTTCATTTTTTATCCAATTTAATGGTTTATTTGGTAAAGAAATAAGTAGTTTTGGAGGAGTTTCCCGGTTACGTCACATGATTAGTAGTAATTTTGAATAGAACATGAGGAATAATCTACCAACCTCTATGACACCTTAAATATAAGATAATGAATTTCTTAATAATGCAGACAACCCATGCTCTCTATAAAATGTTCAAATTTTTGGATGTTTTCTCCTTTTTAATTTTGTGATTATTTTGCTGATTGTGTTACATTTTTAGACCCCATATAGGTCTTTATTTTCATTCTTTAGACATAGTTTGTGAATGAATTGCACATAATGAAGCCTTTATTTTGTCTATTGTAGAAAATTACTCCCAGAAGGACAATATCTATCTATAGAGTGGATGCTATATAGAATATACCATATGAAAATTCTCCTGTTGATCTAGCCTTGGTGGATTATAGGATTCATATGATCAAATCCTTGGGCCCGGAGGGAGATTGAGAGTATACATGGGTAGTGGACCATGATTATGTATTAATGAGGTAAAATCCATCAATGTTCCATGGTGACAAGACACCTAATGGGAATAAAATTTAAATGGTGATATTTAGAGAATATTTAAGTTTCTGAAGAACCATGAGTCCTGTAAAGTTTTATTGTCCATGAATGTGATATAATTATTGGGTAGAAAGTGGTGGGAGTCTATGGTTCTAACTAGGAGGTATGATGATCTCACATAAACAACTATCAAGGTTTCATTAAATCAGAAATTCTACATAGAAACATTGAAGATGGTGAAGGACCATGAGTTCTTGAAGAAGTTTTCATGGGTCATTTGGTGGTGGTGTTTTCTTCCCATTTTACCAAGATGGTTCACATGTCTTCGAATCTCTTTATGAATGGTTACATCAAGGCTCGATGTTATTGAGATAATAATGAAACCAATTACCATGACCATGCTAATTATTCCCTATTTTTAAACTTACTCATATGTAATTGATAGGGTTTATATAGAAGAGGTATATTTGACTGGAATGAAATGTTTAGATGTATTCATTTAGTTGTAATTATCCAGTGCGCCTTGTCAAGGTAGAAGAAAAATCATGGTGAGTCTCATTGGATAAGTGGTAAGATTTTTCATCATTCATTGAGTAAATCTTCCATGTATTTATCAAGGGGTAAGATTTTTATTTTCTATCGGTGAGGGATGGGTGGAAACAAGAATCCTAATTTCCTAGAGACTTTAATGGCACGACACTAGTGTATACATTTGGGAAGTCTTCAGTTCTTTTGTTAATTTGATTCATGGGGGAGTGGTGTATGTTATATTTTTGCAAAGGGATATTAGGGAAAATATGAATCTTTTAAGGGTGTATGTTCTCATCCACTAAAGAAGGTGGTACTCACTAGGAGAATAAGGCACTAATCAGGCTTGAGGAAAGTCATATTCATGTATTATAGATTTTTTATTGGATTTGGATATCGTACTAGGCACTGAGAGTGGTATGGTTTTCATTTATACTTATATGGAATATATTTTATTTGATATAGTGTGTCCCAATTTTTATGTCATAAATATGATTCATTATTTGGTTATGTGAGTAGGTTTGATTCCATTTATGATCAATTTTATAACCCCATTGGGTAAGATAAAAGCGTAGTGTTTCATGTTCCTAGAGTGTTGTGTATTAATTGTTGATGTGGAAGTTGTTTAGGATTTTCTCATGTCAAACATTAAAATTTTTGAACTCATCATCAACATGGATTGACTGATCAGTTTTAAGGTGATATTATACCAATACCACTATATGGTCCATTTTCTTACTTCTGATGGGATAAATCACATATTTTAGGGTGAGTGGTATCCATGATTAAGGCGAGGAGGACGAGTTGCTTCAGAATTTGGGTTAATTAATTTCTAGTTATCCAGGTTGTTTCTCAATGCCAAAAAGTAGTGTCCAGAATGAAAACATCTAGTGGTTATTAATACAGACCCAAATGTTTTTTAGAATGATATTTTAATATGTTCATCCAAGTAAGATCTTGAGTTCACCATCGATCTTCTCTTGGGGATGAGCCCAATTTCAATTTTTTCTTACCAGATGGATCTTATTGAGATGAAATTGTTTAAATTTCACCTAGTACATCTTTATGGAAGTTGATTTATCTATCTAATCATATATCAATGTGATTCTATAGTGTTATTTACAAGGAAGGACTATGGGATCTTATGACATTACACAGACTATCGTAATCACAATCAGGTGATCGTAATGAATAAATTCACATTGCCTAGATTTTATGATCCCTTTGATCATCTTAGAGGAGCCCAAAGGTTTTAAAATATCTAATTGAGATCCAAGTAACAACAGTTCATGGTCTAAGAAGAGGATGGTCCAAAGACTATATATCTAAATATGTATAGGCATTTTTTGTATTCTTTATCATAATTGGGCTCTAAAATGCACCTAAAGTGTTTATAAAATTAATGCAATTGGTTATTATTTTAAATTTTGCAGTCCTTAATTTTCATGTTTATTGTTGACATATTGGTTTATCTAAATATGGGGGAGGACTATGATTAAAATCTCGAGGTTGTCTTAGTTGTTTTGATGGATCACCATTTATATGTCATGTTTCCGAAGTTCCATTTTTTTATTTAGGAGGTAATGTTCTTGGGCTAGGTGATACTTGATAAAGGGGATTAATAGGATCTTGATAAGGTTCAATAAGTCTTGTATTATGAGAATACCATGAACGAGTTCATGATTAGAATCATTTTGGGATTTTTTTAGGTATTATAGACATTTCATTTTGGACATCTCTATACTACTTTATTTTTTAAAAATATTTACTATAAAATGGATTATGTTTGAGTTGGATGAAAAGTACTTGCGTATATTTGTGTAGTTACAACCCCATTGGAAATCCTCACCATTTATTATTCTTCATTTGTTTAAAATTGATTTTGTTTTTTATTTTGATTCTTCTTGGTACGGTTTGGGGGTACGTGCAAAAGTAGAATGATTATGTGGTGGCATATTTATCTCAATATTTGTTCACGCATGAGTGCAATTATACCACATAGGACATAAAATTGACATATTTGAAGAATGTAATGAAGGAATGGTGAAATTACCTATTCATAAAATGTATTATAGTTTACTCAGATATGAAAATTGTGAAGTATATTTTAACCTAGAAGGACCTAAACCTCTGATATAGATACTGGTCAGAATACCTTTATACTTTTGATTTGGATGCTTCTTAAACACCTAATATAGGGAAATGTGGTCATAGATTAATTGAATAGGAATATTCCATGACATGTTTTTTATGAATTAGTATATGAATGGGTTTTGATGATTTCCTATTCTAATTTGGGGATGGAGGTGTCAGAGGATATATGATAGTAATACTTCTCTACTATGTTGGTCACTCTATCTCTCATTGATCGTGTTTCGAATGAGTTGGTATTAGATCATGAGTTCTATCCAATTAGATGTGATATAAAAGGTAGGGAGACCACATGTTATTGGTTTCAATCTCAAAATGATTGACTTATTTTTAGAAAAAAGGATTGTAGTTCCTTCCATCTTGATTTAGGAGTTGATGCAGTATGCACATCGTTATAGTTGTGTTTTCCTCCCAATGATACCATGATGTTTTATACCTTGATAGATTGGTATAGGTGTCATGGGATTGAACATGCTATTTTGGATATTGTTTCTAGTTGTCCAACCTTCCATAGAATCAAAGATGAGCCCCCGAGGCCAGAAGGGTTATTACAGCCTCTTCCCATTCCAATGTAGAAGTGGGGTGATATCTCAAGGGATTTTTAAGTCAGACTACCTAGTACTCGGAGTGGGAAGTATTCCATTGGGGTTATTATTGATCATCAGATGAAATCATCTAATTTTATTCACATCAAGGTGTCAAAAATCTATATTTTCTCATATAGTTATATGTTTGAGTAGTTTTTTGGCTTTATGGAGTGATGTTAGTAATAGTTTCGTAACATGATTTCAGTTTTTCTTCCCAATTCTTGAGGGACTCTATGAGTTTTTGGGAACCCAGTTGTGATTAATTACCATGTAACACCTGCATACATGTGATTAGTATGATATTACTATCCAAAACCTTAATGATATGTTACATTCATGTGTGCCTGATTTTGGAGGTTTTCTAGAAAATAACCTATAATTATTTGATCTTTCATATACCAATAGTTATTCATACTCAATCAGCATATCCCCATTAGTGGAACTGTAAGGGAAGTCATCCAATCCTCATTTTGTTGGGATAAGGTTACTTAATGTTTTGTGGTAGAACTATGTCTCATACAAGATATGATAGAGATGGTAAAACTAATTTTCAAATATTAGTGACATCTAAGTGTCTCCAAAAGTCGTATGTCGATCGATGTCGTTTCTCGTTAGATTTTTTGGTTGGGGATGAAATTTTTTCTCTTGGTATCAATTTGTGTCGCACATCAAGACTTGGAAAATCAAGAAAATTGGGTGTCATGCTATGTTGGGTAGTTTTATTTTATAAATTTTCCTGGTAAGGAAGCCTATCAGTAGGACTTAACACCATAGATGAACTCAATCCATGAATTATTTCATATATATGAGTTGATGATATACAATCCAGACCCATATCTAGTTTATAGATATATGGTATAGAGGTAGAGCCTGATACCACTATTGTGGAGCATCCATTTAGTATATTATATTATTAGAACATACTACTCGAGGATAAGTCGATCATGTTGGTCAGTACGCTCAGTCAAAATGGTAGAGATAGAAATGAGAAATGGGAGTATGAAGCATCGATGAGAGAGAATTGTCCTCCCTTGTTGTCATCTAAGGGTTTATGGTGTCCCTTGAGAATATAAATTGAAATGGTGGGGAGTTTATTGTAACACCCTATGAAATTATGAAATATTTTTTTAAAAAATAAATTTAATTTCATTGTTATCATTTGTTACATGAAACTATCACAACTAGAAAGTGTCTTGATACACATGGTTCTGAAAAACCATGGGTATAGGGTTTTTAATGACATCTACCCATGGTTTTGAAAAAAACCAATGTTATAGGGTTTTTTGAGACCAATACGCTTAGTTTTACAAAAACTATGGGTATAGGGATTTTTTTAACACATATACCCATAGTTTTCCTAAATCTTGGGTATAGACTTTCTGCGTTATGGCGGTAAAAAATTTCTTGTGAAATAAAAGAAAATAATGGGAATAACTATACCCAAGTTTTTTTACCTATATACATAATTTAGATAAATATAAATAATTTAATATATATTCATATACAAATAAGTGAGAATGGGGTACTGTTTAGGTTCTATAATCGCAAACAGGGGGTCAAGGGATACACTTTGATTAGTGGTTATTTGTAAAAGATATTCCCTCTGTTTTAAAATTATGGGAATAGGGTTAATGACTTACTGGAATATACATATACCCATAGTTTAGAAACCATGTGTATTGGTAATTCAAACCGTGTGTATAGATTTGGGCAATATTGATGCCTTGGTTTTCCATGATTCCTTGAAACCGAGGGTATAACATATACCGATGGATGTGTGGACAATACTCTCAGCTTCAAACCATTTGTATAAGGTAAATTTCAAATAGTGAATGAGTAAAAAAATAAGTATATATTATTAAAGGTTTTTCATTTCATAATTATAACCTAAGAGTTAAATTGTTCGGTATGAATAGGATTAAATTATTTATAAGATATATTAAACTATCCTGCTCAATATAATTGAATTACCAAATTCAACATAAATACACATTCATTATTTTAATAAAATATTTGTTATACAAAAAATGATTTCGTTCAAATGACTTTAATTTTTTGTGATAAAATATTATATTTATTTATTCTAAAATTTAAAAAAAATTATTTCATAAAAATAAATAAATTTTTTAGATCAACATATAAAAATTATGTTTGTGTGATTTTTTGAGAATTTCTTAAAAAGATTGATTTTTCATTGAATAATGAAAAAATACTAATTGGTATTAAAAAATATATTTTTTAGTCATGTAAAAATTTTCTATTTTTATATGGTTTCAATGTAAAATTATTTATCTTTTTTAAAATTATATAATTATGTTTAATTGAATCTATTTAATGTTTGTTCTTAGTATTTTAATATAAATTTATATTTAAAATGAATTTTCATAAAAACCTATCATTATATGAATAATGTTTTTTTATCATAAAAAATAAATTAACTTAAAATAATTTAAATTTTCATCTAATATTATTAATATCCATAGGATATGAATAAATATTGTTCTTGATTAAAATTTCATTTTTTTAAAAATTACTTTTCATCACATTTTTCATTAATATTTTAAAATTAATTTATGAAACTTATTGGTATTGAATTTGATAAAAATATATTCCATATTTGTAATAAATATTTTCCAATTTGGTAAATAGTTTCGTTTTAGTTTTAGTCAATATGAATAGTAACCTGGGTAAAATATATCACCTTAGGAAATCGTAAATCTTGTTAATATAGGTTTAACTAAGTTTCAATCCCATAATATTTCATAATAATTATTGTTAGATGAATTTAATTGTACCCTTATCACTTCATTATCAAAATAGAGTTTTTTAATTCACACTTTTCGTTAGAAATGACATATATAATATTTAAATCACATAAAGTTACAAAATTTCACTCTATAAGTTTTCTATATCTCTTATTATTTCATATAGGTAAAAAATGTAGTGAATGAATCTCTGTGCCAATTTTTATATTTATTAAATTATCATGTAGATAAAAAATTATTTAAATTATTAATAATTATATAATAACCTTAAATTATTATATAACGCTGATGTAATATATCTCCAATTACTAAAAGTATAATAAATAATATTAAAAATAATAAACTCAATATAATTTTAGTAATTGAGTGTCTGTGTCGTAATTTTTTAAAACTAATATGTCTTATTAGTATTATGGTAAATATTTATATTATAATTCCAACATTGTCTTTATTACTTTTTTGTCAAATTAAATAAATATTGTCTTAATTAAAAATAATGATAATTTATGAAAATACTATTTTATTAAATTATTTAAAATTTAAAGAAAATATTTAAATACAAAAATTACGATAATATGTGTTCTAAAATTTCATCCATTCCCCATTTTTTAGGACATTGTGATACATTTTCCTAGATAATGATTTCAATATGTTTTAATCTGTAATGATATTCCAAGGGCGCCCCACCCTACAATTTAAAAATGGAAACCCTTCATTTCCCTTCTTCAGACCACATTATGGCTTCTATATTGACTAGAATCTTCCAAATTATCATCTAAAATTAAACAAATGCATTATAGAGGTGTTTTTCATTCAAAAATTACAACCCAACATCCCTTAAGATGATATTTAAGTAAGTTATTTCGAAAAATATTTAATTTCATTAACTGTTAATTTTCTTTTTAATGATTCATTTTATGACTCTAAATATGTTGGATTTTTTATAAAATAATACATTCAGTATCCTCAATAACATTAAATTTAAATATTTTTATGAAACAATCTTTATTCACCCTCCTTCTATCAAAAATAGAAGTGAAAATATCACTCATGCATATGTATGGCCTACCGTCTCCACAAAGCGATGCAATTTATTTCTCCTCACCATATTTTAGGGATGGGTATCATGATATGTATAATTTTTATATAGGATAATTTTCATATAATTATACATGTATAATTAAAATATCATATTTTCCTTCTTAACATCCAAATAGTATGAAAACAAAAATGTCGATCGTACGTACATGTGGACTACCACCTCCTTAAAGCGATCAGAATAATTTATTCCTTTCTATTTTATTTTTATTTTAATAATTATATTTTTAATTAATCTGTATTGTATTTAATATAATAATTATTATTTAAATTTTATTTATTATTTACATTCTTTTCATTCTATCCATCGAAAAAATGGAAATAGTGTTCATGCGTATGTGCGACCTATTGTCTCTAGTAACATTGAAAATCATTTTTCAATATCAATATTTTATTAAGGACTATAAACCTATATAAAATCAATATATATATATATATATATTATTTATATCATGAATAAAATTCTAAATATTATTGAACAATTATCAAAATATATGTACGAAAACTATCAAACCAGAACATCCATTAAAAACAAAGGGGGTATCACATGAAATAGTGAATTAAATAATGTATTGAAACATTTGTTATAAAATTTTATACATAAATAATATATTTTATTATTATTATTGAATAAATTTATAATTAATCCATATTTAAAATACTAGGGTGTTCCAACTTTAAAGTAGAAGCTCGGACCTAAGGTAATGAATTTTTATCACTTTTATTACTAAGGGGCACATACCTTATAAAACATTTTTGTTCTTTTATGTGGTGTATATACTACCCATAATTTTTTTTATGATGATTATTATTAATATTGTGGTATATACATATCAATATAATTTTATTTCTTTAAATGTTCTTATGATTCAAATGCTTCCAAAGTTGTAAGGGTTTTGTATTATAAACTCATTGTTTATGGGGACTATTTATACTTATATTTCTAGGGATTAAATATTTTGATATACCTATCAATAAACTAATTAATTTTATTCTAATATAGTTATTTCTTGTGAATTAAATAACTAATTTCATTTTCTTAACCTTAATTACTCAAGAGACATAAAATATCTTCTTTAAGAAAATCGAATTTATTTCTCTCTTTAATCGTAAAACATTTTTCTTATATATACATGTTTTAAAAAAAATTAATATTTATTTCAATATTATCAATTTATATTTATAATCATTTTTACCCACATTTTACTTTTTAAAAAATAGTTTTTCATTATTCTTTTTTATCATATTCTAAACAAGGTACATTTTGGAATTTTACTACAAATATGAAGGGGGTGTTTTCTTTTAAATTATACAGTATGAATAAATTTACCTTCCATTATGACCGCTTATTCTTTTAAACAATCCTTATTAATTTTAAAAGTTTATTTTCCAATAAATAAATTTTCATGATATTTTTTAAATATATTGGTTTTAAATGTTACATTCAAAATGGAATGGTTAATTTACTCAAGAATCATTTTAGTTTTATTTAAAAAAAACATATGTGCTAACAACCATTGAAGTTAATTATTATTTACATGGGTGTGATCCATTAATACTATAACTTATATTTCATTATATGGTTAATTTTTTGGTTGATTATATTCTTTGAAACTTATTTATTTTCCATGTGTTGTGGTATAGTGAATTGATGAAATGTTTATGAAACCAATTTTCATTATACATGTTATGATGTGCTGATATGATGAATGTTTTATGGATTTATGGAACACATGTGTGTTGTTTTTATTATTTTAGGGTTGTTAATTTAGATCCAATGATGGGTTTGACATTATAAATAATGATAATGGTTATGTTATAGTAAAGTATGGTAGTTATTTCATAACCAAGGATATAGGTTACATTATAAACAAGGATGGTTGTTATTTTATAACCAAGGACGATGGTCCTATTATACCGAAGGACTAGGAGGACCTATATATTCCTCTAAAAAATTAGGTCAATATTGATATATCCTAAGATAAACTAGACTACAGTTTGGAGAAAACCAATTTCAGCACGGGACATTTCCAACATACATAACCATGAGAGTGAACCTTGAATACTTCAATGGTTTGGGAAATAAACCATATCCACTATGGTAGTATGGTATTGTACCTTGACAACTATGATTGTTTCTGGAATTAATCTGCTATGATAATCATTGAAATGAGCCATGACTACTAATGAAATGATTTTCTATTATTATTTATATTCCAAAATTCCATATCTTATGGTAATTTTATCCATAAATGGCTTATGTTCTTTTATGCTTTATGAATCATGTCTTATGAACTACCAATATTCATTCCTTGACTCAAGATTATAATTTATGATGTACATGGTATGACTTTCAAAAGTTATTCTCTTGTTCTCGGAACATATTTTTATGTTATTCTCCAGGGGACATTGATATATCCCTTTTTTATCCTTACTGATCATCTGATCTTACACTTTATTTTGTTTCCTTTACCCTTGTTATCCATAAAGGTAATAATTATTACTTATCTAATATGGGTTCTATTTATTATGAACATAGTGTGAGGTGATATATATTTTTTATTAAGTAGTAATTTAGGTTTCACAACTAGAAAATCCACATGAATACATGGGTTGAATCAATGGAAGTAGGATAAAATACAAGGTAAATTTGTTATAGCCCTGATTTTCAATCCTTGGCTGATAAATCCATTATAATAATGATTTTAAACTTCAGAGGTTTAAACAATGGTAGTAGGACTGGTATATCAACTGTTTAATGAATTATTTTATCACTGTATCGCTAAATTTTAAATGTGAAAATTAGTCCCTAATATAATGGTTAAGGATAATTAAAATTAAGTTTATAGCCACGGGTTTCATAGTGTCAATGTTTAGCTACATACCTAGTTTAATCATGGAAATTGGACCCTAATAGCATTGTAAAAATATTTATAATCAAAATCTATTATCATATGTAAAACACTGAATATATCGTCAATATTCCATAAAAATAAATACTACCATGTTTTAAACCATTTTTATATCCACTATTTTCAAAAAATGAAAACTCATACCCCACAACCTACAACTACCAGAACTCATATCATCTAGATACTGCTACTTATAGAATCTCACATATCCTCAAGCATTCATAAAAAATAATTTGGAATTTAAATTATTTTTATAACCTTTAGAAATACCTTTAATGAATTATAAAATAATGATTAACTATATTATGATAACCTAAAATTGATGAAATTTAATTATTCTATATAATATTATTTATTCAATGTAATTCCACAAATCATGATACACCTATATAACTAGAAATGTTAAAGAGATTATGTATCAAGAAATTTAAGGAAGAATACTTTTTTGTTATGGGGTTTATTTCATAATTACATCAGTCACTTACATTCACTAAATAATTTTAGAGATAATAAACAGACACACCCACAAATGTCAATAAGTCAAACTAAACACAAGTTACATCATACATACCAATATTTACATAATTCAATTAATATAGATAGTTGAAGGAAGTGCATACAACTCACAAATTAATAATATATATGATTATAGGCTAAGATTCAATCTATTTTTAGAAATCAACACCCAAATACAAAATCCACATTCAATTACATGAAACATCATGAATTAAGTTTCTACAAACAAACGGTGTTATGTATAGTGACCAAGAAAATAATCCTTAGTAAAACCCAAAAAATATGTTAACTCAAGGAGTTAGTGTGTGAATATATAAATAGTAGTGAAATGCCAAAAAGGTTCAATTGCATTCATGGATAATTTTAACAAACCATGAATTTTTATAACCCCCCCATCATAAGTTACCTTTAAGTAACGGATACCATATCTCAAACAAAGAAAAATATATTCATTGATTAACATCTCATACATTACTAAAGACAAAACATATTATTTCATTTCATTCCTATAACAACTCATGTTTTCTTTTTATCCCCTTGTATAAACCATTAAATCAATATAGAAATATAAATCCAATATCTATATTAAATATCATAATTTCAGAAACCCAATACACATAAATAACCTCTAACAAGGTCACAATATCCCATGTTTCATGCCAATATTAATTACCCAACCATTACCCAGTTATTCTTCCTATTTAACCATTTATGGATTCATTCCCATATTCATTACATATAAATTTAGTGTGTAAATCACTCTATAAAATCCCAATTAAGAAACATCATCACACATTTTGGTTTAAAAAACATTGGACATGATTTCTCCCATAAAATCAATACCATTTTTTATTAAACATTTTTCACAAAGTTTAGAAAATAAATTAATGCATATTAATCTCACACTTTTGTATTCTCAAGAGTATGTTCAACACCCCAATACCTCTGTGTACATTCTATAAGTTTATCAAAACATTAAAATCATAAAATAATATTATTATCATTATTTGAAAATTCATGTAGCCTTATTTCTGGTATCTCATTACCATATTTTGATCTCCTCAGAGCCAATTCTTGTTTTAGGTGGTTCTGAGAGAATTTAAAGAATTTTGGAATCCTAAGTTCCTACTCACGGTTAGAAAATGATTAGGAAAAATAGTGTGATCTTCCGCACCAATTTGTGCGCTCTGTTGAAATCTACTTGGAGGGGGAACACATTTTTTTCAAATTGTGAAGAAATCCCTCCAAACCGTTCACCCAAATGACTTTTGGGAATGTATGTTTGGTGAAAGATTAGTCTAACAATGTTTCCAAGTAGTTTACCCCCAATAGAAGACTAGTAAGGTTGTATGGTCAGGGAATATGGTTTTTTTAGATGTGCAATCCAACCTAGAAAACTATATGTATGAGTTTTAATTCCCCAAAAAAATTATTTAAAAAACCCAAACCCCTCCTTTAAAAATCATAATACTACCATTGAACCCTAACATGATTCATTGGATCTAGGTGATTCTCAAACGATTATCTTGTATCTTCTAAACATATTTTGTGGCCGATCAAAGTGGCATCGATCTCATTAAATATCTACTATATATTTGGATATCCAATCATGTGGTTTCTTTCAATATCTCTTTGAATCATCCTTATATTTTTATAGATCACCATGTAATAAATTGATATAAGCTATATATTTTTAGATGTCTATTCTAGTTAGTGTTTCTAGATCTGTTGTTCCTTCATTATTCATCGATGTTCCCCATTATGGGTGTTGTGTGTTGTGATTCTTTGATTTAAAGGTATCTGGTTACAAAAGCCTCTTCCACTAAATTTAAATCCTTTTTTCAAGATTTATTTTTAAATGTTTTATAAATGATTTAAAACAAGTATTTTATTTGATTTGATCTTTGATTTTAAATGGTTATAGAAATTGAGAAAACCCCAATTTCAATGAAATTGATAATATGGGGTGAATTTTTGAAAATTTATGGTGTTATTTTGAAATAATTTTTGATGAAATGATTTGATGATTGATTATGATAAAATGGATAAAATTGAAAGATGGTTTGAAATCTCATAAAATTATTAAAACCTATTATTTGGTTTTTAAATGGGAAAGTCATATTGAAAAATAATATTGGGAAATTATATTTAGAATTGATTTGAAATGATTAATTCAAAATTTGACTGATTATTTCATTGATAGATTTATAAAGAATGACTAATATTTTTTTATTAAGTAATGAGGAAAATCACACATCGTTATTGATCCCCTATTGAATGGACTTATTTTGACAACACAAATGGAACAAATATCTTCGTGATCACCCATAATTGGTCCCCTAATGGGGTGTATATTGATTGAACATAAGAGATACATCAAAGGGTGAATCATATGAGTGATTTTTCATTTTTATAGTTCCGTTGATAATTGAGAAGTGCAAGGGTCTTATCACTAAGAAATAACAATCCATAGTTATCTTTTTCATGGTTCTTCCCTTACTATATTTGATGCACATTCTGTTGATTTCTTTGACATCATTATTTATGCTAACTAGTTTATATAAAATATTTTATATAAAATTTTCAATTAATCCTATTTAAAATATTTTTAAAATATCATCCATAATTTTGAATAAAATCCTATTTTGGTGTAAAATATTTATATATAATACCATGGATAGACATAATTTAAATTGATTTCATAAATGGTTAATAAATTTCGTATTGATTTTGGAACATTGGGTGAGACCCTACTATTATTTATAGCATAAACCCTATATTTTCCATCAGTAATTTTAAGATAATATTTTTCTAGGTTTGAGAAAAGGTAATGCTATACTTAAATATGGGGGATATTCTTGATCCTTAGGACCCAAATTCAGGAATATGAACAGTGGAGATGTAAAAACAATGTTTCATGGGATTTTCTTAGTTTTTATCTTCTTATATTATGAGTACTTTAATAACCTATATATGACAATTTTTGTTATACATGTTTGTTTCTAGTACTTTCTACCTTTCTAGTGTTGATCATACTAACTCTTAATATTTTATATTCCACTCTATTGTGTAAATTTAATTACCTCATTGAACTTTTTTGATTCCTGGTGCTCGGTGTCAACCCATGGGGATCGATAATTCCATTCAAACTATATTAGTGTTGTCTTGGGAATCAAGGGAACATAGTACATGGGATAGTTTGTGACAAAGTGGCATAAGTGGTTCAAGTTTAATATCTTTCCTAGATGTTATAATGTGGTTTGGGATATCTTCATGGGACTCAAAAGGTTGTGGTGTGGGAGTTCCCAGCTAAATGTCACCATAATGAGCCTTAAATAAAAATGGGTTTTTGTAAAAGTGTCATTGAGGAATGTTTTTATATGAATCTTGTCTTTTTATAACTATTTAGTTGGGTATGTTTAAATCCAAATCTTGACCACTTATCTGATTGGATTGATATTATCATTGATCTGTTAACATTCATTGATCTAAGTAATCTTCTAATATCTTCAGTATTGTATGTTTATGTTGTGTAGCATTATGCCTCTATTAAGATGTTTTAAAAGGCCTCATGAGAATGTATTCAATGAACTACATTGATGAGATCCTCCCTTGTAATATAACATTTTTGAGATTGTTTTTCATATCTTTAAATCTGGGATATGGGAACCTGCACTCATTCCCATTAATGCTTCAATTATGGAACCATGAAGGGGTGAATAATAGAATATTTCTCAAGAATTTATTTTACAAATTCAAACCTCTTTCCAAGAAATAGATTATCCTCAAGAGGGTGAGAATTGGTTGAATAAGATAGAGATGTTTTTTATTTCATAGTATTGTCAAGCCTAATTTATGTGAAATTTTTTATGATTAGGATGGAAGGGTCTAGTAGGTCATAGTGGAATTTGGTGGTAACAGTGAATGAGTAATAGGGTTTGGAGTGGAAGTAAATTAGAGTTCCTTTAACTAATCTATTATTTCCAGAACCTATGTTATTACATAATCGTATATATTTTTCAACCTCTAATTTTATTATATGACCATGATTCATTATAGAAATATCATTTGTGAGATTGTGTAGACTTTACCTTCCATTATATCAAATTAGAAGATGAATGCTTAACTTTTCAAGAAAGGTTTCAAACCTAATATCCATTCACAAGTTTTTCTTATTGAATATAATTTTATTTTTTATTGTATTTGATAGGGTGTTGATTGTTAATCTTGGTATGGTATGTAAGTCATGGTTAATAGGAGATCATTTTTTCTCTCAATGGTGGTTTGGTGATTTCCTTTAAAGTAATGAGAAAGAGTGATAATTCGTATGGTGGATCATTGTTGTAGGTGTATTGAAGAACTCATATTGTGTCTGGCATAGTCCATTTGACTTAATTCTAGTGTGGGATGTTTTTTCATTCTAAAAGTGTTTTCTCTGAGGTACCCATTATTTTTAGTTCATGCAGTCACTCATGACTCGTAAATAAGTTATAAAATATGTTTTACACTCTGTATAGTGGAACAAGATCATCATTTCCAAAATGCATTTTGGTTCGATCAATTTCTTCATGATCAATAGGGTTCCATCCACATGAACCCATAATAAAGATTATTCACATAGTGGAATATTCTCTAGTGGAAGACGATATAGTTCCAATGATTGTTAGTGATCCCATCACTATTGCATCATATTTATTGAACACATTATTTGATACTAGTGCATCTCACTCATTTATATTAACACATATTATAGACCTACTAAATCTTCCTAAGTAGATTTTATCTTCTGTGATGTATATTACTATTACATTTATAATAAAGAGAGATAACGGTCTCTATCATCCTACTTATGAATTCTCTTTATTAGAGATTGATATTTTCTAGAATTTTTTTTCCTCACATGAAACCTCTTGACATCATACACGGGATAGATAAACCAATTTACAATAATACATCAATTTACTATTATCATTAGTGGGTCTCTATGAGTGTCCTCGATGGGGTGTTCCATGTTTTTTAGGGAAAATGGTACCTGAGGTCATTTAGGTTTGTACCTTCTTATCTATGTACGAGGAATGTAATCTCTTTTATTTATTTGATAGAGAATTTTTAATTGATGATATCTCTCCAATCATTGTGGAGTTATTTTAACATGTTTCCTTCTACTTTCTAAGTTTTTCTACTGAAATAAAGGTAGAGTTTTCAATTGAATTGGTTCCTATTACTCTACTAGTGTTTATTAATTTTTATTTTATGGAAAAAGCTTAACAGAAAGTGTTTAATAATGCATTGGATGATATATTTTTGGATTTATTTATATGCATAAGTGTGTCACCTTTGGTGGATCCTATTCTCTTTGTGAAAAAAGGTAACAACACTCTTAACCTCTATTTTTACTACCAAAATCTAAAACTAGTAATGATAAAGAAAAAGTATTTACAATCAAAAATAAATGATACTTTTTACCATTTGAAATAGAAATATTCTTCTCGAAGATTGACCTTTGATCTGGTTATCACCAGTTCTAAATAAAGTTATCATAAATTCAAAATAGTTCCTTCCAGAGAATGTATGTCTATTTTGAGAATATTTTTATTCTATATGGTATATCCAATGATCCTCCAGTATTTATATTATTGATGGACAGAATATTAAATGAGCACCTTGATATATTTGTAGTGGGGTTTGTGGATGACATCATGGTTTCCTCTCAGCCAGAGGAGGGTCATGTGCATCATCTGAGAGGAGTTCTCAGAGTGTTGAGAAATCACTAACTTTATGATAACCAAATGAACCATGATTTATAGTTTCAGGAAGTGGAGTTATTATGACACATATTCCCTAATCATGGTGTTTTATTTGTTCATGATATTGTAGAATATTTTATGACATGGGAGAAACAATCATATGTATTCAAAATTCATAGATTATTTTTATTAGTGGTGTACTATCATTGGTTTTTAAATGATTTCTTAATGTTGGATTATTCTATTGACTAGTCTCACTTGAAAGGGGTTAATTTATATTGGATTGATAAATTTTAGATCTCTTTTGTTGATTGTAAGTGTCTTTTTACTTTTTCATCGAAGCTGAGTCTTCTAAAAGATGTGTAGGAAAATGTAGTGTTTTTTGATGCATCATGTTTTAATTTGGGCTGCATTCTTGTGAAAGGTGATAATGTCATAGCCTATGGTTATCAAAAACTTATTCCATGTGATAATAATTATCTAACCCATGACTTTGAACTCCCAATCATGAAGCATGCCCTTAGGTGTTGGTGACATTATCTTTTTAGAGATAGGTTGACCATGTATTTGACCCACAAAATTTTGAGTTTTATCTTCTCTCAAAAATATTTGAACCACTATCCATGGTTTTGAGTAGAGTACCTATAGTCTTTTTACTTTTACATTTCCAATACTCGACGGACTGGAAATCTCTTTGTTGATGCTTTGAGCAGGAAACTTCTGACTCATGCCATAAAATAATCATTATAAGAGTATAATTTTATGGATCTCTTATAACAATTCCAACTATTATTCTAGGTGGTATGATATATGTTTTGTTTCTACAAAGTATTTAGTTTACCTCATAACATCTCAATATTATACTAATTTCGGATAATTGGGGGCTCTCTTTATAGTGGGGATGCTATTGGCGAGTTAACATTATCTTATGAGGGAACCCTATTATTTAAAAAAATCAGGCATTATCCTATGGGAAAATCTGTGATGGAGGATTTCCATAATTCCATATGTGAATTTCACTCTAGAAATAAAAATAAATTCTATGATATGCGATGAAGATTATTGTGGTGAGGTAATAGATAGGACATCACTGACTTTCCTTCACAATTTTATACCTCTCATCTGGTCAAAGAAGATCACCGGTGAGCTTAAAGATTGCCTCAGATGCTTATGGTGTTGATATAGATGATGAATGAGATATCTTTGGACCTTATTTTTGGGTTTCAACACAACCCTGAGAAATATATTATGATATGTGTTGTGATTAGATGGTTGATGAAATCATTTCACCTATAACCCACTTGTGATATTAAAAAAATTGGACTTCTGGGGTCTCTATGTGTAAGTGATTGTCAGATAACATGGTGTCCATTACAATATAGTCTCTGAAAGCTTCCCCATCTCACCACTCAATTTGGGAAACGTCTTCAGGAGGTGATGTTATCATATGCAAGTTTGAGCCTGCCATAACATCCAAAGATGGATGGCTAGACAAAATGATCTATAATGATTCTTGAGGACATGTTATGTTCCTAAATTCTTAATTTGGGTAAATAATGTGATTTCTATTGGGTATGGTTTAGTTTAAATATAATAATTGTTAGTAGTCTATAATTTGGATATCTCTATTGAATAATTTTATGTTTTCCATTACAAATACCAATTTTTTTGTTCAGAGACAGGTGAGAGTTATTTTTTTGGATTCTGTTTGGTTTAATAGATAATGGAAATGATTTATTTGATTCATTATATAATTTTGATGGAATAAAGATAGTATATGTCTTATGATGATCTACAAAGGTGATCATTGGAGGTTTTAGCTAGTGAGCCGGTGTTTTTGAGACTTTCACCTCATCTGGTTCATCAATAATTTTGGAAATAGGGTATGTTAACACCACTTTTTGTGGAACCATTTTGTGGTTGTGGAGAGGGTTGAGAAAGTGTCTTAAAATTTATAACTTCCTCCGTTGTTAATATTGATACATAGTGTGTTCAATTTATCACAGCTTCAAAAGTAAATTTTTGACCCTTCCCATGTCTTGTGTTGGTAAGATCTTGGGGTTGAGATTTATTAATCTAGGATTGATCGTCTAATAAGTATTTTTGATTTTATGAACAAGTTACATTATTGGAGGATAATACACTTTTCCTATGTTCTTGGGCACCATGGTTCGGATTCTTATGAGACAATGGAGTGTGAGGCACTAATGAGAGAGTAGTGTAATCATCTCATTGATATGGATATTTCCTAATAAATTTTTTGAGTAAACAAATGTTTATATTGGGAATGTGGAAACATTTTATACCATATATCTTGTATTCATTGACCATTTTTCTAATCTACATTAATTTGGGTCCAATTTTGGTGTCATTTTGAGAGAATTTTGAGAATTTTTTAAGCCCAAGGGGTTATGCTTGGTTGGTGAATGGTTAGGGAAAACCATGTGGTTCGACCTAGAAAAATATACACCCTAATAAAATCCACATGAAGGGTTAATATGGTTTTTCCAAACCATGAAGCCAAACATCTGTACCATACACCCCATGTTAATTATAAAACACATTGCTGGAGCATGGTTAGTTTAACCATTTGTCCAATCTAGGAACCCTAAATAGAAGATCGGTATGGAATCATAGTTAGGGAACATTGGTTTTCTAACAGTGTATCCCTACCCATAAAAATAGTTCATGTGGGTTTTAATTCCCCTAAAATTTATTTCAAAATGTAAAACCCCACTTTAATAATATTAATATTATAATTCAACCATGAAAAAATATTCTATCTCTTGGAGGCTCCCAAGAGGAATCTTTGACTCCACCAAACCTTTTCTTGGCAGATCAATGTGGCATTAACCTCGTTAAATCTTCTTCAAGTAAGTGTATATCCTCTCATGTGGTTTCTTATAATCTATCATTCTATCCTCATATGGTTTTGATTGATAAACATGTAATGTATGGATTTGACCTCCATTTTTTAGATAATGATTCTAGTTGGTGCTCCTTGATTCTATACTTCTCTGTTCTTTGTTGGTGTTCTCTATCATGAGTGTAATGCATTGTGATTACATGATTTTATGATAAGTTGTTCCATAATTCCATTCCATTCAATTGAAACCATTATTTCTTTATTAATTTGTAAGTAATCATAAAATTATTTTAAAAAATGGATTTTAGATAATTTAATCTTTTTCTAAAAATGGGTATAGAACTTTAGAAATATAGTCATTTCAATGGAATTGAAATTAGGGGGAATTTAGGAAAATTTGTTACTTTATTTTGAAAATCATTTTGACAAAATTATTTTATTGTAGACCTTGATATAATGGATTAAATTTTAAGTTGATTTAAATTACAATGAAATTATGAAAAACTATTATTTGGTTTCGAAATGAGAAAGGCATGTTGAAAACTCGAATTTAAGAATTTTATTTTTAAATTATTTGGAATGATTAATTTTCATTATTATTTATTGATTGATAAATAACATTTAAGGCTAGGTATTTTGTAGGTAATGAGGACTGTCACAGTTGGCTCAAGATCTCATAGAAAATGTACTTATGATGACAACACTTACTGAACCAATTTCATATTAATTTTCCATAGTGGCTCCCCTAATGGGGTGTAGATTGATTTCCTATAGTGGCTCGCAGAATGGGGTGATAATTTTAGTGTGTACACATATTTAGATCATTTTGATTAATTATATGTGTGAGAAAACTATCATAATTAATCTAACTTACCATAGGTCTATTTTTAAGGGTTCATTACTTATATGATTTTATTATACATGTCATTGATTTTTTTTCTACTTTAATAATTCCCACTAATTTATTTAAAATATTTAGTATAAAATGTTTATTTTATCCAATTTGAATTTTTTTTATCATATCATCCATCTTTTTTAATGAAATCATGTTTTTGTAAAAAATAATGAAATGGAATTTCATGCATTATTTTTATTGAAATTGATATAATAATTTGTTAATTATTATGGTATTGAGTATGGATCATTAGGTGGATATTTTGTCCACTTTTTCCATCAGATGTTTTATTTTTTATCATGTTTGATACAAAGTAAAACGATGATGTACTGCATTAGATTTTTGTTATACATTCTGGTTTTAGTACTTTATCCCTTCTATGTTTTGATTATACTGACTTGTAATCTTTTATGGTTTTTTGTTTTGTTGAAAAATCATTCCCTAATTGATCTTGTTTGATGTCAAGTTTTAGTCCTGAAATTGTGGGGATTGGGAATGCCCCTTGTGTTGTGTTAGTGTCGAATTGGGTATCAAGGTACTATGGTATCAAATCTGGTTAGGGATAAATCATATCATAGGTGTACATTTATCATCTTTCCTTGATTTTAATATGTATTTTGGGAAATCTTTATGGGTGTTTGGTGGAAGTAGAGAGTGATTTTTGGACCATCTTATAATATAATGAGCCACGTGTTGTCATGGGTGTTTTTGAAAAGTGACTTTCAGGAATTTTAATATATGATTCCAGAATTTTCCATAATTTTGAATTTGATATGTTGAAAAAAAAATCATGATATCTTATCTAATAGGATTGATATTCTCATTTCAAGTTTTTTTATTTTTTGATCTGAGTAATATTATGATGTCTTCAGTGTTTTATTTTGATTTTGTGTTGCATCAGGCCTTGTAGAAGTCATTTTAATAGACCCCAAGTGGAATATATTATTGAACAAAAGTGATTGGATCCTCCCATGGACCAAATTATTGTTGATATTATTGTGCATGTTTTCCAATATTTGGGATAGGCACATGAACCAATTCATATTAAAGCTCTCATTATGGAACCTCAAAGGGATGAATCCAACAATAAAGATCAATAATTTATACATAAAAATCCAATTTCTTTATAAGGAACTAATTATCCTCAAGAGGTAGAAGATTTTTATAACATGATAGAGATGTTTTTGATTTTTTTCTAAATTCTTGATCTGATTAAGGTAAAATGTGATACCTTTATGATGGAATGGACTAGCAGGATATTGTGGTACTTGATTGTAATGGTAATGGTAAATAATTAAAGAGTGTATGGAATGTAATTACTTTATATTTCATTTTAATTTTCATTTTTATAGAGAATATATGTTACTGGAGAGTGATATAGAGTTTTTGAACCTTCAACAGGCCGACTAGAACTTGACATAGCATGGGAATTTCTTTTCCAAGATTATGTAGTTATTACTAGATATCGTATTTAATTGAAATATAATGTTTAAATAGGTTTATATGGGTCAATTAATTGAAATCCATTGACATGTTTTCATATTAAATCTCACATCATATGCTTACATATTAGATAGGGTGTGGATGGTTGATCTTTACCTGGATGGTATGTTATGGTTAATGGGAGTTCCTTCTTTTATTAGTGGTGGTTCATAGATTTCATTTAATGTAAATAGAAATTTTGATGATTCATGTTGTCCATCATGAAAATATGTGTCTTAAAAACCTATTACAATGATACGAATATTCCCTTTGAATTACATCTAGTTTGGGATGTTTGGTTATTCAGAAAGGGTTTTGTCTGTGGAACCCAATATATCTAGTTCATGCAGTCTCTTAGGCAACCTAAATAATTTCTACTGTAGGATTTCAACTCAATGTAGAGACATGAGATCATAAATTCTTAGAACTAATTTAGAATAATCATATTCTTAAGGAACCAAGGTGTTCTAACCTAATACATTTGGAATTATGCTTTTTTTATTGTAGTGCAAGAGGCTATAGAGGAAGCATATATAGGTCTAGTGACTATTGGAGGTACCATTACTATATCATCATGATTATTGACTTATTAATATAATATATTTTCATATAAATTGTTTATATAAACATGTATTGTTGAACTAATAAATTTTACTACGAATCATTTATATTACGTGATAGATATCACTAAGCCCCTAAAAATGAAGAGATTGTAGGGTCCCCATTATCCAACTTCGGTCTTCACTATATTAGAGTTTGGTCGTTTCTGGAATATTATAGTTCTTTACATGAAAACTCTTTACATTGTTCTCGGGATGGATTAGATAATTTCTAATAATAAACAAATTTAATTCAATCTTTTACGGGTCTTCTTTACTTGGCCAGATGTGGTGTACAATGTTTTGCATGGAGAATAGGACCCAATTTCAATTAGAGTTGGACCTTATTATCTAGGGTTGGGGAAAGAAATCTCAGCATCTTCTTCTGATATGGAGTTGGGATCTCTGAGTGATGACCTATCTCCCTTCATCACCATGTTTCTAGATATGTTTCCTTTGATTTATTTGGTTTTCCACCAGTAATAGAAGTTGATTTTTCAATTTATTTCTTGCTCAATATTAAACAAGTGCCTATTATTTCTTTCCATATCGATATATTTGAACTAAAAGAGACTAAGACATTTATTGAAGGTCTATTTGAGAAATTATTTATATGCTTGAGTGTGTCACCTTAGGCGGAACTGATTCTCTTCACAAATAAATCTTATGGAACGCTTAACCTCCCTATTGTCTATCAAAAAATAAACCGAGTTTTTACAAAGAACAAGTATATATTACCATGGTTTAATAATCTTTTTTACTAGTTTAAAGGGGAATATTTATTCACTAAAATTGACCTTCAATCTACATATCTTCCATTAAGAGTTAAATAATATGACATTTAAAATACCTCCTTCTGTAAAAAGTAAGGCCATTATGAGCATCTTCATATTATATTTGAACTAACCAATGATCCTTCAGTATTTATGAAATTGATCAAAAAAATATTCCATGAGTATCTCTATACATTCATGGTTATGTTTTTGGATTAAATCATGGTTTACACTTATATCATGGAAAAAAATGTGTATCATTTTAGATTACTATGGTAATTTTTTAGAAATCTCTAACTACATGACAATATATCAATCTTTTCTTTTAGGATTTGATAGAAATTAAATATTTTCATAAAGAAGTGCACGGTTACATCTAAGCATCAAGGGGGTCTATAAAAATGGAGGCCTAAAGACTCACTAATGGAAATTCTTCCACCCCCAGAGGGAAGGTAACCAAAACTATTAAACACCCTGAGGGTGACCTCCTAGGAAGTCTTAGAAGCCAAAAATACACAAGCCGATTTCTATTATGCCACGAATGTACGATATCGATATCATAGGGGAGATTATATTTAAATTTTTGGATCAGATAGTTGATATCCCAGGGAGTAGGAGTGAGAAATCTAAGGTAGCTCCATATAATCTTTGAATCTCTCTTAATCACCGATAAATAAATATGCTTGGAGAATCATAAAACTAGGCCACTAAACAAGGCCTTCGCTTCAGCCAATAGCGAGTTTTCAGTCCCATGAAAAGAGAAGAAATAAAAAACAATTGAACCCATATGGTCGCGGACTATGCCACCACCATGCATACTACCTTAGCTATATGAATGGTCAATATTTAACTAAATAACAAGGGTGGGGGAGACCATTTCACCCAATGGCCCACTGATTGGGGGTTGGGATTAGTAGGACATTTCCTTCTGCTCAAAATGTGCCTGAGAGAAGGGGAACCCGCCCATTGGTCCTTAATACTGGAATGGTCCACCACTAGGCATTTAGATCCCACCATCAGACCAACATCAGAGGAAGGGGAATCATGGCAGGAGTGGTTCCTCGCATCCCAGATACACTAGCAGCTCGTGGTAAGGAGGAGGGAATGTGATCGCACCTCTTGGTAATTACCATTTGAACTGTTGAACCATTACTCTAGTAAATCCTCATTTGAGTCCACTGGAGAGTTATAACCAAAGGACTCATCCATAATTCTCCACACCTTCTCTTCCCACTCAATTTGGAAGAAGAGGTGGGTTGTAGTTTTCACCTTCAGATACTGGAAGTAGGAGCGTTGGGAGGCCATGAAGATCCCTTTGTGATTGATCTTTACTTCAATAGGAAGAGAAGAATTCAAAATACTCCAAATAATAAAGTTAAATTTCATAAGAATGGTTTTGCACCATAGAGCCTCACCCCATAAGTCACTGACCTAGTGTGAATAAGTTTCCTTCTTATAGTATTTAGTAGAGAAAGCACCAAAAATAGCACGAGTGAACATGCACACATCAGGAAGTGAAGTTGTAAGAACATGTGGCCTTTGAACATGGTATTTTAGTTTATCCAAATAAGTTAAAATTTGTTATGACATGAGGTAACCCATGGAATTTTTTTATAATTCATATATATTTTTTGTTTTAGTGGGGTATTATCGCCAGTTTGTTAAATATTTATCATCGTTGGATTCTGGGATGATTAATCTCATCCAGAAGGGGGTGATGTTATCTTAGGATGATAAATGTTAGAATTGTTTTGTTGATTTGAAATTTCATATTAATTCTACACCAATGTTGACTCTTCTATGGGCTGTTCAAGGCTACGTGGTCTTCTTTTCCACATCGGGCTTGGGTTTGGGATTATTTCTTACATAGGGAGTTCACACCATATCCTATATTTCTCAATATCTTTAGTTGCCTAAGAAGAATTATCTATCCCATGACCTTGAACTCACAATAATGATTCATTCAATTAGTAATTTATTACATTACCATTTTAGTGAATGGTTTTCCATGTTTTTTGACCAAAAACTCATGATTTATATCTTATGTCAAAAATATTTTATCTTTTATATGAGGAATTGGGGGGGAACCTAGAGAATTTTGACATAGACATTTCCTACACCATGTGGAAGGGAAATTCGGTTTCTGATTCATTGAAAGGAAATATTTAACCCATGCTATTAAATAATAATCAGAAGAGAAGAACATGATTGATTTTTTTCCCAGTTTCAACTGGGAATCTATGAAGAGAGAAAATTTTGTTTTGGTAAGTGTTCGACTAGACATACCTTTACTGAAGTTGATTATTTTGGATATTTATATTGATAGATAATTTTATAGAATTACGAAATATCTTTATGGTGGGGACACAATTGGTGAGTGTTCATTCTCTTCTAAGGGAACCTTCTGTTTTCGAAATTCTTTTGTTGTCCCATTACATGTGAGAAAAATTATAATGGGGGTATTTCTATAATTCCAAGTGGGTAGTTCATAATAGAACCAAAATAATGATTTTGGATATGCATCCATGATTATGGTGTTCATGTATGATTAATGTAATCAATTACATTATTTCACATTTTTATACCTGTCAACAGGTCAAAGTTAAAAACTAGTGACATTCGGGATTGTATAAGCTACCTCCAATGCTGACATGAAAGTTGAATGAGATCTCTGTTGTCAATGTGATTAGGTTCCAACATACACCTCAGAAAAAATAATTTGATATGGGTTATGATTGGTTGGTAGATGAAATCATCTCAATTATTACACATTCATTATAAAACCAAATTTTAGGACTTTGGAAGTATCTATGTGCAGGTGATTTTCAGATTTCATGGTGTCCCTTCCACTATAGTAACTAATAGAGACCCCTATTTTACCTATCATTTTGGTGAGCCCATTAGGATTCAGTGGGGTCTCAAATACATTAGAGCATGAAAAATCATATTCCAATGGATAAATGGAAAAACTTATATGTACATATTATTAAATATATGATCAGCACTTGAGTTCACGATTTTATCAGAGCATGGTGTGTCCATTTGAGACTGTTTGAGTTAGATTATTATAATTGTTACTAGTCTAAAATTTAAAAAAATATTTATTTCTTTAATATTAAACCTTGTAAATATATATTATTTTGATCAGATATTGGATAGAGATATTTTGATGGACCGAGTTTGTTCAAAGAGTTGAATGAAAATTTTCCTTTGGTTTATCAGATATGGTTGATGGAACATATCTGGTAAAAATATAATTCAGGTAATCAGTGGAAATAAATTTATTTTTTAGTTGGTGGAAAAGTATTTTTGTTATTTTCACCTCATTTATTTCATTGATGGCTTGGAAAATAGTGGAAGCTTATACAACAATTTATGGGAACATTTGAGGATTTAGAGTAGGTGGTTAAAGTGGTTTACCATTTATAAATTCCATAATAGTCAAAATTGATCAAATTGTGTTCTATGTATCATATAGTTGAAAGTATATTTCTTCCCATTATCGTGTATTAATTTGGGAATCTTGCGATGTTGAAACTTATTTGTCCTTGACTGAGAATCCAGTTATGGTTTTTTATTCTGATACAAAGGCACTTTTGGGGAGGATAACCCCTTTGGCATATGTGCTATGGTGAAGTGGTACTGATTCACATGAGATGTGGGAGAGATATGCACTGATGAAAGAGAAGTGATCTTATCTCCTTGATATTGAGATCTCCTGACAAGATTTATAGGGACACAAATTTTTTTGGTGAGGAGGTTGTAACAACCTATTACATTCTCTTAGGCATTCCATGAAACTTGTTTTGAACTCCTTTTAGTTGAGTCTTGATTTTTGGTTGTTATAATATAATTTTTGAAATTTAGAAGCATGAGGGGCTGTGAACGGTTAGCATATAGTTAATGATAACCATTCAGTTTTTCCCAAAAAACCACAATCCCTTTTGAAGTCCACTCGAAGTGGGTGCACAGTTTTTCTAAACCATGCAGCCACCCGTCCAAACTGTGCACCCTAGGGATAGTGGGAAGGTCATGGTTGAAACATTGTTATTTTAACCAGGTGACCAAGCCTTCCACTCCAAATGGAAGTTAAATAGTGGTACATGGTTTGGTCACATGGTTTGTCTTACCATGCATCCCTACCCAATAAACTATTCACAATGGTTTTAATTCTACTGAATATTTATTTAAAAAATTTGATCCCCCGATTTAATTAGACAAATAACCTCCCCCCCCCCCCATTTAATCCTAACACGATTTATTGGTTCTTGTATCCTATTTAGAGGTTATTTTCAACGTTTTTTATAATTCTGGTGAGAAAAAAAAAATATGTGTTCCTTTTCTAAGGAGACAAAGTTAATGTTTTGTGTCATTAAAGGCAAATAATGGCCTTGTGGATGCCCGTTTTTTGAGGGATCTATTATATTTGTGCAATAATAAACATGGAATTCATAATTTCTTGAGTCATATTGATCACTTATTGGTGAATGAGGTAGCTATTTATTATTTTCAGATATCAAAGTCTCTCATCTTGCTCATAGGGCTCTCAGACCATTCTCCTCTCTACTTTTCTCTGCCTGTTAGAGGTGGTTATAGGGATTTCATTCATTTTTCATCATCATGTCTTGATTATATGAGGTTTATCAAACATGTTTGAGTCTTTTAGGAAAATTATCCAAGATTTAATTCATGTCTCTCCATTCATAAAAACCTAAGATACTTAAATAGATTTTTGTGTTACCTGGTCATGAACCTCCCTTATGGTGATCACGATGTGTAGGAATTAAGAAGTGATATTTAGAAGCTTGATTCAGGGCTGGAGGCTTTTTGTGTAAAAGATACGTTTTTTGACTTGTGATGAAAAAATGATCTTCTTGTAATGATGTTTCTTAAGAAGGATCATTGTGCCTGAGAAAAAGATAGAGTGATGTGCCTTGTGCAAGGTGATAGAAATTTGAGGTATTTTCATGACAGCTTCAAAGAAAAACGAAGACATATTTATCAAAACCTGTAGTTGGAGGATGGGTACATATCTAATGATAGAGATGTTGTTAGAGTCCAGACGAATCAATACATAATGTCCCTTTTGTTTTCTCCCATTCCGGGTTGGGTGGGTGGATATATGAGGGGTTATACTTGTTTATTTGAGTTAAATCCTTGATCAGTGTTTGAAGTATTGAATGAAAAGGCGGAGACTCTATTTTTTGAGGAAGAAATATGTGAGGTGGTGTGGTCCATAAACCCTATCAGTGCTCATAGTCATAATACCTTCTCAACTTCTTTCTATAGGTCCTCTTGGGACATTGTCAAGGGGAGCATGGTGAGTGTGGTTCTGGATTTTTTTCAAAGGAAGTAAATTCCTTAGAGTGGCCTAGGCCACCAAGCTTGTTCTCATGCTCAAATTTAAATACTGCCAATCCTTAAATCAATGCCTTCCCATTATCCTATGTATTGTTCCAAAAAAAGTTGTTGTAATTATTTTTAATATAATACTTTCTCTCTTCCTTCCAAGTTGGGTGGTTGAAGATAAACATGGAATTTTTAACGGTAGAACCATTCAAGGGAATATTTCCTCAACTCATTAACATATCAATGAAATCAACTTCAAGACCTTCTGATGAAATGTGGCCATCAAATTAGATTCTACTAAAGATTATGATTGTGTTGAGTGATGTTTTATCATCAGACTTCTTACATGTATGGGTTTCTCTGAGTGGGACATTGATCTTATTTTTTGTCGTTTTAACTCCCCAAAGACGGAAAAAAAAATTGGGACGAAATTTGGTTTTCTTAAAATTTGTCCAAGGTTTGAGACATGGAGGGCCTCCCCCATACCTTTTTATTATTTCTTAGAATGTTCTTAGTCGTTATATTAATCAGTTCATTATCCTGGGAATATTTTCTTCATACCACAATAAACATTTTTCTAGGGTAATATCTCGTCTCATGTTTACATATGTCACTAGTCCTTTTGTTAATGTTAGTATGTGATATATTCATGGGTTAATGAAGCTCTTGAGGTTTATTGTACATGGAGTTTAAAAGTGGTAAATATTGAGAAGAAAAATTTATTTTTTTCCTAAAATATGCTCAGAGAGATGGATAAGATGTTTAGAAACCAGTCTTGGCATGCAAAAAGGGTCATTTCCTATGATTTACTTAGGTTCCCCAATTTCCCCTAACACCCTCCTTATAAATCACTTTGATTAATTTGTAGAAAAAAATCATGGGCCTCATTTTGAATTAGAAAAATTGATTATTATCATTTTGGGGGAGAATTGATCTTATCAACTCTACTCTATCATCAATTCACATGCACATATTGTCCACTCTAAAGGTCCTAAAGAATGGGATTTTCATCATCCAATGAGCTATGATTTCCCTTTTATGGGATGATCACTTGTGAGGTAAATCTCACTAGTTTTCTCAGAGATATATTTATAAAACCATTGAAAAAGGGGGATTTAATATAAAAAGTATATCTAGTACCACATATAGTATTCATGAAAAACATTCCTGGGCACATATTGAGGGGATAAATTTTTGGGGAAAACACATGTAATGTGATTATGGTCTTGATGGAAGATCATATAGATTCAAGACCTCTAAAATCCAGAAAATGATTCAGCCTTACATTCCCATCATCTAATAGCACACTCGTTTGATAATTTTTTATGGTGTAATCAATTACTAAAATCACACTGATTAAGGACAATTCTTTTCATTGAAAGCTACCTTGATCCACGTATAAGATTCAATGAGTATAGAGAGCATTCCATACTTATCTATGCCAACATTGATGATAACCAAAGAAGGATTTTTGATGGCATTGAGATGTCTAGTGACCTGGATAACTGTGTGTTTATACGTTCAATAGTGATATCCTTTAATATTGGATATATTATTTAAATTTAATATGCTTCTCCTCATCTAGATATGTGGGGTGAAATCTTATGGTGTAAGGAGAGTCCATTGAAATTAATATTTTTGGTATGGTGTGTGAGGAATAATACATTATCTTAAAAAGGTAATATCCAGCCGATGGGGATTAGTTTAGTTTCATTATTTTAGTGATGTTGGGTATCACGATCTGAATCTGAAAACTACTTATTTTTTTAGTATGGAATGGGAAAGGGTAATACAGAGATTTCATGGTCAGTTTACGAGCTGGTCTGAGAAATCATCTTCATTTGAGACTTTCTGTAATCAATGGTTTCACAGTTTTATTCGTCCTTGTTTAAGAGAAAGAGAAGGTATCTCATTTTTACAGAAGGCTATTGGACTCTTTGGAAGGCCAAAAATGATAAAAAAAACACCATTATTCTATAGTCACTATGGAATTTATTATTTTTAAAACTGAAAACATAATTCTATATTTATGCATACTGTGTAATGATCTTGAGATTTCTCATTCTATATATCATATCCTTATGCTAGTCTCCATCCCCTCCAACACCAATACAAGTCCAGGAAATTGGGATTTGTGGAAGTATCCTTCCTCCGAGAACAAATTGAATATAGATGGTTCCTGTATGGGGTCTATGTGCGGTGGTGAAGTGTGGAGTGACTCAGCAGAGTATGTTATTGTTTCCTTCTCAGTATTCTCTAGGAGAGGTGATTCCCTCTAAGAAAAATTTCATTCAATGCTCACTAGGTGTATCTTTTCTAATATAGTGATATTATTATCATGGAGATAAAAATACATTCATTGATTATTTGTAAAGAAATTTTAGGAAAGGGCCATATTCCTTGGTCCAATGGGTACCACATCAGAAGATGAAAGTGTATCATTAATAATCTCGTAACCATTCCTCACAATTGGAGAGAGGGAAATGTAGTGGCATGATTTCTTACTTCAAATGTGGCTCAAGATTATTGGGTTCTCATTTTCTCAAGCCTTGGTTCTTTTCTATCTGAGGGAGAAAACTATGTTTGGGTAGATGATCTTGGGTTACATTACTTCAAACCCCATTAATTTTACTCTTTTATGCTCACCTGCACTTTTATTTGAATTAATATAAACAAAATATTTTTTTGTCTTAAGTGGTGATTTTACACTTCAACACCCATTTCTTAGGGGATCAAAAAAACATTGATCTCGTATGAACTCCTTCTGGTAAGTAGATCTCCCCTTATTTAGTTTCTTCTAATATTTTTTATATCCTCCTTATAGTTTTATGGATAATAATGCAATGTATGCATCTAAACACTATTTTTTATATCATGATTTTATGTGGTGTTACTATATCTTTCATACCTTCTTTCCTCAACGGTGTTCCCAATTGTGAGTTTTGTGCATTATGGTTCCTTGATTTAAAAAAAGGTGGGTCCATAATAATTTTACTTTAAATTTAAAACCTTTATTTTTTTATTTAGTTGAAAATAGTTTTTAAATTATTTAAATACATTTATTTGATATGATTAGATGTTTTATTTTAAATTGTTATAGAAATTTAGAGAAAACCAATTTCATTGGAATTGAAATTTTTTGTGAGTTTTTGAAAAATAATGTCATGACTTTGGAAACCATTTTTCTGAAATGATTTTATGTTTAATCTTGATGAAATTAGTTAAATTGAAATATGATTTTAAATGTTATTAAATAATGAAAACAATTGATTTGTTTCTAAAATGAGAAAGGAATGCTGAAAATAGAAACTGGGAAATTATATTTTCAAATGATTTTAAATTATTAATTTACCATTATATTGAGTGATTGATTGATTGATGAAGAACATGTAATGCTAGTTACTTATTTAGGTAATGATAAAAACTCATGTTAGAATATTGATACCCTATCAAGTAGACTTATAATAATAACACTAACTGAACCAAGATAGTCTTATTTGCTGGTAGTAGCTCCCCTAAGGGGATATATATTGATTCCCTATAGTGGCTCCACAAATGGAGTTATGATTTCACAATGTACAAATACTTAGAGTCTTTTTAATTAATGAGAAGCTTTATTTTCATATTAACATGAAACTAACCTATATTATTGATCTTTTTCATGATTCTTGTCTTACGTGAATTTATGATACATGTTCTTGATTTATTTAAATTATTTATTCATTTGAATATATTTATTTAAAATATTTCATGTAAAAGGTTCATTTCAGCTTGTTTAAACAATGTTTTACCATATCTTCCATGTATTTGAATAAAAGGACGTTTTGGTTTAAAATTTTAAAATTTATTTCCATTCCTCTTTTATTTGAACTGATAACATAAATGGTTAATTGTTATGGCATTAATTGTGAAATATTAGGTGAGAAACTATGAATTACATTCATTTTTCCCATTACTATAACATCGACTGGGAGGTGGGTTGGTCGTTTCAGATTATGTTGGGAGAGGAGGATTACTAAGATTAGATTGGTAGATCAGGGGGCTCAATCACAAAGTAGGGGAGCACCGTCGGGGGGGGGGGGGATCTATGGAGGAAGTATTGATACCGATGATGAAATATGGTGGGAGAGCTTAATCCAGAAGAGTGGAAAAAATCAATATTTATTGAAATAGTTTCAAATAAACTATGGAACCATATAACATATTTCCATGGTTTTAATAAATAGTGGAAATTTGTGCAAGAAAATGGGTCATTTTTATTGTTGTGTGTTTTTGTTTCCAAAGGCACTAGACCTATAGGATTCTGGTGTTGATCATTATGTTATATAATGAATATCCATTGATTGAGATTTGATATCTCTTTGTGAAATTTCTTGGTCACTATAGTTGGTATCATAGAATGATTCATTTTACCTTTGGAAACAATGATGATATATCTTTAGTGAGAACCTTAGGAATAATTTTGAGAATAGCGTAATATCCAAATTATATAGTCATAATCATAGATAAACTTGTTAAAATATAAGGATTCATAGATTAAAAATTAGGAATCCTTATTTAGAAATCATATAAATGAATTTTTATGAATCCCCTCTATAATAATTTTTTATCACACTATGAATTATGTTTTAGTCGATGGATAGAAACTGAAGAAATAAAGTTAATGTAGAATGTGATGGAGAATGCAATGATTTCCCTTATGAGAAACCAATATTTATGGAATCACATATAGAAAATTTTATTATTATTCCCACATAACATTATAAAGACATGAATCACGGTGAAAATACAAATGTAAGAAGGAACAATGTTCTGTTGAGTCCTTCATGAGGTAACATCTACCTTCATTAAGTGGTTCCACTGATCCACGAGTTTCAAAATAATGGATCAATACCTATAAAAAAATTCATTATTTAGGGATCATAACATGATATTGTTTTCTATCTATTCATTATTTGGAAGGATAAGCATATAAATAGTAGACTCTTTTCAATAAAATGAAGAAATACTGATAAATTTTCTTATATAAGTGTTATGATTTTAAGAGATTATTTTTCAATAACAAATTTCCCATTATTATTTCAATAAAAATGGATAAGGAATTGGTTGAATTAAATTAAAAGTATGATGAATCTATTGTTACCTATAATGATAGAATTATAAGACTTATGAAGAATTAATTTAATGTGCCATCAAGGTGGATATAGATATTAGATTCACCCTTCAATTTTGTTGTATTGATATGATATGAAAGATTAAATTCAAAAGAAATTATAAAAACCATGGGGAGGAAAAGATAATACTTCCTTTATGATCATAGTGTGGAAAGAGACATGGAGAAAAATAACTTAAGGGAACATAAAAATGTTTTAATTGTAGAAACGAAGGTCATCGGGCAGACCAATTTTAAATTTCTTGGATGACGTTAGATAATAATTTTAATAGAGATAATGCTTTGTAGAACAAACCATTCACACTCCCATGTTATAAATACAAGGATTTTGGAAATTATTAGAATCGATGCACTAATCCATTGTATAATGAGGATATCAATCCAAAATAATCTTGAAATTCATTGTATTAGGGGAAATATTATGCAATCCAAATACTCTAAGTGATTCAGGTTAATTTGATAAAACTTATACTCCAGTCTAGCATATATAATTTTGTATTGATGTGTGTGTGAATGTTCCCAATTAAAATCTTAATTTTTATCCTTTAGTGAAATTTAGTTTAATTTTTATTATTGATATTCTCTCTCAACATAGAACAATGTATTAAAATTTTATATTCAGAATCAACCTATAATCATTTATTATTCAAAGGATGAACCCATAATTATAATGGAAATGTTTGAAAAGGAGAATTATATTTTGGAAGAATATATGATTTTATTTTCACTTACATTTTGGAAATTTTTATGATATATACATTTTGGTATAAGACACTATGAGTGACTAAAATAATATCAATATTTTCATTAAGTTTTTCTTGGAATGATATGAGGTCAAATAATTCCATTTTTTGGATTCTATTTTGGTATATCCTATTTTGAAGGACCCATAAGGTAAGCTATTTATGAAATGGATTAAGATTAACCTTTGGTGATATTGGATTACATGTTCAATAAATTTGGGTTTTGGTAAATATTTATTATTAGAAGGAATGACTTATAAATCTTATTATTCGTTAAATGTTAAATTTAGTGCTTTAGACATAAAAATAATTAACCAATCTCAAATATTCATTTCTTATAGTAAGATGTGGAGTGGAAATTTATAAAACAACCACCAAATTATTACATTAGAGATATAAATATATTTTAATCTACTCTAGATAAGGAAATGATATAGAATGTCGTATCTATTTCATAGTACATCAAGGTAGCTCAGAGTCGAGAGAAATGTCATATTAACAATCATGAGTGTGACTTATAATTAGAAATTGTTGAGATTATTTTCTATAATATTATATAAATTAAAAATTTATGAGATTCATAAATAGGGTAAATCTAATACCTATGTATATTTTCCATTTTTATATTCTTGATCAAGTATTTATGGTTTCTTATATCTTGGTGCTTCCCCTGAACCTCTCTCAAGATCACGATGTGTTCCATGTATCTTTCCTAAGGAACTACATCCCTAATCCAATACATGAAAACATATCAGAGGTCATACCAATATAAAATAATCATTCTTATGAGAAAAACTCATTTAAAATTTTCCACCCTAGAGATAATGTTCTATCGAACAAAACAAATCACCTTGTAAAAATTCTCTAGAGAAATCCCAAATTTGAAAAAGATATATGATAATTTATGGGTATAATAAAACAATGATATCCTAATTTTTTTAATAATAATGATGAATTTTGAGTTAGAATTTAATTTTAATGGGGGTATAATTTAACACTGAAACATTTTATGAAATATTTGTTTCAAAAATATTTAATTTATTCTACAGTTTGCGTCATGTGAAACACTACGTTTAAACGAACCCCGTATAATTTCAAAATTTTATTAGGGGACTATTTTAACCAAGAAATAAAAATATTAGTTATGAATAAGATTAAATACTTTATGAGAGATATATATAAATATCTTACTCAAAATAAATTTATTGACTAATTCTTATGAAATTAAAATTGCATTTATTTATTATAGATATATCATGTTTAAAAAATAGATTTCTTTCAATTGTATTTATTTTTAATGATAAATTATTATATTTATTTTTTAGAAAAAATCTAATTTTTATTACATAAAATTAACACTATTTTTTAAATTATTATATCAAAATATTATTAGGAATAATTTTTAAGACTTTTATGAAAATATTATTTTTCCAGTGAATGGTGAAATAATAGTAATTCTTTTCAAAAACATTGTTTTTGTTTTAGGAATATAAAAAGATAAATGTTTTTTAAATGGTTTTATCTAAAATAATTTATCATATAATATAAATAATCTAAATATGGTAATTTTATTTAATTTCAAGTTTGAATTTAGTAAACATTCTAATAATCAAAAAAATCGATTTTCCAAAAAAATTGTTTTTATGTGTCCATTGTGTTTTTATCTTAATAAATTAAATTAATCATAATTAGTGAATGAATTTAATGAAATTTATATTTTATATATTCAATAAATTATTTTAAACATTCCACAAATAATTTTAATATGCATCGGATATAAATAGATCAAATTTTATGCTTAAATACAATATTTTTTAAAAGAAAATTTCATCACATTATTCATGCTTATTTTGAAATTAATTTCTTCAACTTATATGTATATAATTTGATAAAATTATATAAATATATCGAATAATTTGGTTTAAATTTTTTATATATTTCCCTTTTATTTTTTATCAATATGATTAGAAACTATGGGGAAATCTATCACCTTTGTAAACGGTAAATCTGGTTAATATAGTATAAAACTAAGAGATAAGACATCATTTTTAATTATAAATATAATTTAATGGATTTATTTATATATTTATCCCATCAGGCTCTAAATTTAGTTATTTAATGAAATATTTCTAATGAAATGACTTATATAATATTTTAATCATAGAATGTTGCAAAATATTACTCTATTAGTTCTAAATGTGTTTTATGTGCCCAAAAAATAAAAAATGAAAGTAATTGATGAATATTATTTTATATTTTTATAAAAAATTAATATTATTCTATACATAAATTAATATTTAATTTTTATTAATTGTATAATTATCATTAATTCTAATAAATCACAAATACATTATTCCTCTAATCAATAAAAAAATATGATACATAATTTAAAACATTATAGTAATATAATTTCTGTGAGTAAATATGTGCCATAAAAGTAGATTAATATTAAATATTTGGGATAATATAATGAATAATATTCTAATTACAACCTTATCATTATTTATTTTTAGTAAAATTAAATGAATAGTGTCTAAATTGGAAATAATGATATAATTTGAAAATAATTTTTTATTAAATTAGATAAAAATAATAAAAAATAATAGGGGAAAATGGTGGTAAAATATTTTTCAAAATTTCATCCCTTTCCCATTTATAGTCAATTTGGAACCATTTTTCCAAAAAATTAGATTAATATATTTTAATCTTTTAAGAAATTTCATTTGTGGTCCCCCATCAATTATAAAAGGGAACCCCTCCTTTAACTTAAACACACAACTTTGATATTTATAGTTCCAAAAATAAAAATAATTTATCTTATAAACTTACATATCCACTTTCTTTATGTCATGTAATTCCAAAAAATCCAACCCGAGAACCCTTAAGAGTATAAAAAAACAATTTATTTCAAAGAAGAGGTAATTTCATTTACTAGTTACATTATTTCTAATTATTCCTTTACCTCCTATAAATATATTATATTTTTAATAAAATAACAATTTTATTATCCTAAATATACTTAAATGTAATTATTGTTACATAAACACATTTATTCACCCTATTTCCATCAAAAGGGAAGAGAAAATATCGCTCGTGCATATGTAGAACATATCTTCTCCATGTATCGAAACAATTAATTTATCATAACCATATTTTATGGATGAGTATTATGATTGGTTTTTTTTATTATGTGAAAATTATTTATTAATTATAATTATATAATAATAATATTATATATACCTTTTTACCTTCTAAACCTTTGAAAAATGAAAATGTGGATCAAGTGTATATGTGGACTACCACCTCCACAAAGCGATGTGATTAATTTTCCATTTATTATTTATTTGGATGGTAATAAGAACATATTTAATGAAAATGTATTATATATATGATATAATAATAATTAATTCATGGTTATTTATTATTTAACCTTCGTCCATTCCATCAGTTGAAAAATTGAAATAAAGTTCATGCGTGCATACAACATACCGTATCCAGAAATGATGTAATCCAACTATATATATATATATGAATATTAACATGTATATAATAAATATATATTATATTCATTTACTTATTAAAATTATGTATATGATGGAACCATGATAAAATAAATGGTAAAAACTACCAATTCAGAACATACATTAAAAACAAAGTAGATATCTCTCAAAATAATGATTTTTTTAAAGATGCATTAACAATCAAGTGATAAAAGGTTATAATTAAATAATATATTGTATGATATATATCATTATAATTAATAAAAAAATTATAATAAATATATATTTATTATTCCTATGGTTCCAAAATTTGTTAAGAAAATCGAACCCTGGGTGAGGGATCTTCGTCTAACATTTATTTATATCAGACACATGCCTTATACACCACTTACATCTTTTTTATGATAAATAAACAGCACATTAATGTATTTTATAATAATTCTCATGAAAATTATGTTATATAAAAATCCATATAAATTTCTATCTTTCATTGGGTAATGATAATAAATTTACCAAAGTGGTAAGGGTATAGTGTTATAATCTCGTTGTTTATTAGGATTATTGAAAATTATATTTCCAATGAAAAAATATTTTCCTATAACTCTCTAGAAACATAAGAAATTATTTATATTATGGATATTTCTTGATAATTAGTGTTTCTTTTTCGTTTTCACTACTTTAATAAAATAATATACTCAGAATATAATCTTATGGAAAATCGACTTTATTTCTCTCTTCGATAAAAAAACATTTTTATTGCATAAGCATGTCCCTAAATTTTTTTTAAAGAATGTTTTTAATATTATTTAATTATTTTTAATAATTATTTTTATCCATATTTTTATTTATAATAAATTATATAAAATGAAACTTCTTTTCTTTTTCCAAACATGGTGCTTTTTGACTTTTTACAGGAAATCATAAGAGAATGTTTAAAATAAACTTATACAGCATGAATGGAATTTCCCACCATCTTAACCAATATTATTTTAAGATTATTTTAAATGATTCAAATATTATTTTTCTATGTTGTGATATATTTATAGGGAAATTCACAGTTACTATATTTGGTATCGAAGAATGATTTAGTTACCCTTGGGTAACTAGGATGATAAAGCTTTAGTGAGATCCCAAGGTATATTTCTATGTATAACATAACATCCTAATATTTTGGTAATGATAATAGATTAACTAGTTAAAACTAAGGTTTCATAGATTAATTGTTAATTTATATGCTTAAATATTATTGTATTGTTATAGTTATTTGTTAATTGTTATAGTAATGATCACAAGAATTTTTAGTATTTCCATATAGTTGACAAACAGTACCATGCACAAAAAATCATCCTAGAGTTAGGGGTCAAGAGTAGTGATCTTTATGATCCCAATGAATCCATATATTGAACCTCAGTAACCCTACGTCTAGTAATTTGGTTTATAATAATTGTTCACCAAATTATTTTGCACAACATTTACCATGGGAAGTGCAATTTAATAAACATGACCAAACTAAAGTTTAGTAGGAGTATGACCATTTTCATATGAAAGTTTCTGAAAATAAGTTAATAATAATACCCTTTCATTGTAAGATATACCCTGAATATTGGGTAGTTTCATAATTGGAAGATATAAATGTTTTAACCAAAATAAGTGATTGAATCTTTCCCAACCTTACAACCTAAATCATAGGACAATCCAAAGATAAATATATTTTTATATTCTATAAAGATCCCAGAATTTGAACCTTATCTATTATTTTATTATCAGAAATAATTTAAAACTAATTTTATTTAATAAAAACAAAACTTGAAGAGAAATGTGAGGAATAGACTCCAAGGGGCTTGTATGATTGCTTACTGACCGTCCAATGATCCTCATGGGTTCTACGCCACACTATCGATTTAGTTCACCCTAATAGTATATGTAATTTGGGGCTATAAATTTCTAATCTGATCATCTCCCCTGTGAATTCAATGATGCATCCAAGAATATTAATTTTTTTCACCATTACTGGGAATTAATTTATCTTAGGTAAAGTTTCCTTTGGGGAAACCTCATATTATATCACCCCTGTCCTTTCTAATTCTCCATTCCCTTTTCCATTAAAATTTTTCTCATTCAGCCACACCTACATCATATCCCCCATCTATGTCTCTCTCCATCTCATCTATTACGTTCACCAAAGACCCCTTACTCTCTCATTAAGCCCAGACACACCAGAAATCCCTCTTTTTGATCCTTAGACTGATCAAACAATTTTTTCACATCACCATTTTAAAATGATTTCCCATATCTGTATTATGCCACCACACCAACAAACATGGAAATATGTGCCCACTAAAAATCATGGTGAGTGAACCGTGCTGCAAGAGAACCCCATCATAAACCATGGATTTCCATCCAATTATGGTTCTTTATCCAAATTTTTGTACCCACCAATTCAGCAGCACAATTTTGAGATCATGCTTAGACTCAATCACATGATCCAAAATAAGGGTCAATTTAGTGGCCTCAAAATTGAAGACCCCCATGAACATAAATAAAATTTCAAGAGGTTGGATATACCTTTTTTAACCATGTTGTATCTTTATATATGAAAATACATTATGTATTTACATTATCCTCATGTAGACAAGACATGGATTTTCTAAAAGGTCAAGATCCAAAGAAAATCATTACTCAGGATGAATTAGAAAATAAATTTCTATACAAATACTTCCCACTAATCCAAAATATTATGTTATGGATACACATTTAAAACACCACTGAGGAATATAGAGAATATGTGTGGGAATTATGGTATAGATTTATAGAGATAACCCAAAATTTCCTACATAATGTACTAGATGTGTGGATAAAAATCATAATTCCTTCACGAGTCCCCATCTTATTCCCTGTATTATGATAGATGTCTTTGCTAATGGAAGACTCATGATCAAGATAATAGTATATAGCCAATAGATTCTAGATAAAATTTCACAAAATTATGGTCTTTTGGAAAGTGATATAGGAAAACCTCCGTACATAATCCACTATGTGGAAGAATGTACCCTCCTTAGATCTCGTGTAGAATCCCAAACAAAGTTGATGGAATCATTTATGTTACCTGCTACACCACCACCCCCTCTGGCTCTGGTGATGGAAATTTATTACTGCGAAATGCGTAGAGTTCCACACAAGTACCAAGACCACATAAAAGTCTCATAGGATCCACAATACTAAAATTGTACTTATATTAATTACAATCAACAAAATAATTAGTTCCAGCAACCCCATAAATATAAATAGTAGTAAAACTATCAGTAAATTTCTTCTCATTAGTTGTAACTGAACAGATAATTTTATTTTTAGTAGAGGAGTGGATAATTACTCAAATAATTCAAGGATCATCGTGTTACCAAACATAATGTCCATCTCTTTTACCTCAGCAAAACTTCCAATTACCTTTTCCTAGAGCTCCACAGTTTACACCTTCACAGTAGTAATAATATCACAAAGCTCTACTAAGACCACCACAACAAGTGTGACCTCTCCAGATGAATCTCAAAAACCTGGTCACAACCTTCATATAAAAAGAAAATCAATGGAAAACAACTCATTATACTAAAAGGAATACCATAAGGCTTCACTACCCATCCATGATCATTGAATGGGGAAGATAACTAGGAAATTAGTTGATCGACTGTCGAGTAATTTTCCCTGTAACACCAATTATCATCTGTGGAAAAAAAAGATAATTCATTAATTGTTATAAATGGAAAGATTATATACATTCAGAAGATAAAAATAGATGATAAAAATATGATATATTAATACGATATATTTGTTAAAGGGAAAAATTAAAAATAGAACCAACTGAGATTGCTATAACATAATAATAGTTTGAAGATGAAAAAGTTTACGTAGGACCATTAGTATACAAGATTATACTCCCATTCATTTAATAGATGCAATAAGGACAAATGGTGGAGAAATATAAAAAACTCCTCAATATTTTTAAAAAATATATATATCAATATTCCCTTTGAATATCCAATTACATACATAAATGATTTTTAAATATTAATTGAATAATCTATCTCAAGAAAAAAAGGAAATCTAAGACTTCAGAGTCATCACAATAAATGAAGAATGCTCTAGATTTTTCCAATTCAAGATACATCCCAAAGTTCAAGTCCATGGAAGTTTATTAATTCCTTACACCATAGGGAATTAAATTTTGAGATAACCTTGTGCAACCTAGAAGTTTTAAAGGATTCTTAATGGCTGAAAAGAATGTGTTGCGCTTGCTTGAAATTTTGAAACCTCTCTCGATCATTGTTCTAGTTCCTCCAATTCTACCTACTACAATGCCTAGCATATCTCTGTTGCATGGTTATTAGAGACGCTCTTCCTTTCAAAATCATTATCATCCAGTGAATGGATCACCCTCTCCGAAATGGACTAGGTCACTCCTAGGGCCATTCTTCAAGGATTTTCTCTATAGGAACTTCCTTTTAAAATTCCAGTATCCTGAATTTTTTAAGAAGTCCCAATAGTTTCAAATTATTCCTCAAAAGGTGGATTTCTAATCATATTAGTTCTGGGAACAGTTTTTGGGGGTGTAGTGACTCAACAAAAATAGGCCTCAGTTGAAAGGTTTGGAATTGACAATCCTTTGGTGTATTTCTTCCATGATTTATTCTACTTGTGGGGTTTGGACCTCTTGGATAGGTTATTATATTTAATCCCCAAAGACTTTAGTATAATTCTTCCTTCCCAAGAAGAATCGGTGAAGGAATATTTAAAAACCCAAATATCTATGTTCATGTGGAGGTTATGCATATTTAGGTGGTCTATAGAATCTAACACCGGTAAGGATTTCTCCTTTATGCAGGTCTGGATTTCTCTAACTGGTATTCATTTCCCATTTATGAACTTGGGATTTTTGTGGGTATAAGAGACTCACTAGGATCCATTCTATGCATGGATGAGAATACTTTTTTCTTAATTAAATAGAAGATACTAGTATTTATATCAAGATGGATCTTGAGAAACCACTTCAAGTGAATGATCTTCTCTGTGTAGTTGGAATGGAGGAATGGGCATAGGATCTGGTTTATCCATCACCACAAAGGTTCTTCACATGGTGTCACATATAGGTACATATGTTTCCCTTCTATCACAAAAATAATTAGAAGAAACTAGAAAGAGGTCAGGCAGACCTCAGCAATAATAATGCATATATTTCTTCGAGTTCCATCAACTTTACTTTGTCGGTTTGTTCAGATTCAGGATATCAATCTTTGGGAAATGTGGTAATCTACTCACCATCATTTCTGAATGACTTGGTTTCACCTTCTCAAATGTTTGGTCAAAATGGGGTTGTGGTTCCCTATGTTTCAATGACGGTATGGATTAATCAAGGATTGGGTCCTCCCTATTCATTGCAACAATAGGACTCAGGTCCCTCAGGTTAGTCACTGAAACTCCTCACAGTGAGTAATAGTGTATTATCGCATGATGCAGTGACACTAACTCACATTTTCATTTCATAAAATCTCATAGGTGGATCTCATCCAACCTCAGCTGGTGTACCATCCCTCTTATCCATTAATAGGGTCCCCTTATCCAATGGTGGCATGTATCTCCCCAGCATCTAGTTGGTGAAGTTTGTCACACTATGTGGAAAACATTGTTTTTTCACCTAGTGGGGTATTTCCATAGGTGGAATCAAGGATTATTTACTATATCACAATCCAAAGGAATGTTGGATCCCTCATTATCTCAGGTTTATAGTGGTTGATGATCTAGGGAAAAATTCATATTTCTATAATCACGGTGATTCCACTAATCTTGTGAAATTCTTATGAGATTATATCATGAGTAAAATATGATTTTATTTGGAATTAAATTCACAATAATTCTACATCAATTGTTCATTTTCTTGAAGATAAACAAGGATCCTCAAAAATAAAGTAGTTTTCAAAAAGAATATGAGGGATGGAGTTCCGTCATTATAATCTGATTAATATGAATATCTAGTTTTTTAGATGAAAAATGTTTCAATTTATCTTCTTTATTTAACAGAAATGTTTTTGAACACAAATATCTTACTAGGTGTCCAATTATTCATCTTATCATTTTTATATTCTAAATGTGATGTGCATGCACATGCATCTCTTTGGCATAACTTATGATCATTCAGCCTGGAAGACAGTCCATGGATGGTAGGTGGAGATATCAATATTTTGGTGAATTTGATGGAGAAAAAATATGGGGGATATTTCTTAGTAAAGATAACCAAGTCTATGTGTCCTTTATGGATATCAATGTGATCATGTACATTGGTTGTGTTGTGAATCTGTTCACATGGTGTAATAACCAATGTGGTGTATACGAGACCTGGTGTCATATTGATTGGTGTATGGTGAATGGTAATGACTTATCTTCCAACCCAGTTATTAAGGAATCCCATCGTGTACATATTTTATCGGAATACATGACACTGCATATAGTTTTGTCTTCGCAATGTGATAGAGATGAGCTTTTCCATTTTTCTCACTTGTGGATAGAAAACACAAGGATACAAGCGGTTGTGATGAGGTCAAGGGATTAGACTTCCCAAGAACACCCATAAGCAATTATTTATAATAATATAAGGAATATCATAGGTGACCTCCCAACATTGAGTAAAAACCACCCCCCCCCCTTGGACAATATTGGGAGGATGTTACTAATAATATTGATCAAATATAAGAAAATTTGGAGAATGAATTTGATGAGGTATTATTCTGCAAGCTTTAGGGTAAGAAAGATGATATGGATGACATCATATTGAAATAGGAGTGCCTTTCCAATGAAAAATCAAGGGTAAATTTTATTTTTAAAGGTTATCATAACATTTGATATTTTCATTTATGAATCAATTAAAAATAATGTTTGAAGAGAACAAATAATTTCCTGGTGGGTGGATCATACTTAGATGACCATGATGTGGTGGGGGAGATGGTGGATGATAACTTCAAATCCATTATAGTAGGACCTAACAAACACGTGCGAGGAGGATATCCAAGGTGTACTCTAGATAAATATAATGAAATTTTTCAGAGGGAAACGAAGTGGGATAATGATAGATTGATGGTTATCTCGGATGAAAGGAGGATTCCTAATATAGTATGAACTCTTAATCTTGACAGTGAGCCTGGACAAGGTTTCATTCCATGATAAATTTATAGTTCTGTGTGGGACATGTTTAAGCAGGATATAGTGTAAGCAATTAAAGACTAATTCCAAGGGGGGAACCTTCCTTATAACTCTTGTCCCACAAAGATAGTGATGATACTGGATGTTAATGATCAAAATTCCTTCAATCAATATCATCTAATATGTAGGTGAAATTTTATGTATAAGGTGTTGGATTCTATCAATACAAGACGATCATGGTATACCTACCCAAATGGATATTGAAAGAAAAACATGGTTTTATTAAATGATGAATGATACAAGTAACAATCGGTATATCACAAGAGGTTATCAGTGAGATTAATTGAAATACATTGAGTTATAACATCATCATTAATATGGTCTTGAACAAAGCTTACAAAAGTTTCAAAAGCGAATAAATTTTAAGATTTCAATATTTCAGGGGGTTCTCCTCATGGGTAATTGACCTTTTTCGATGCTTCAACTCAGAAAGGTTATCAAAAACTATTATGGGATAACGATATGGATTTTTTCAAGGAAATACATGGTCTAAAGAAAGGGGACCTGCTCCCCCCAACGTTTTTTATTCTCACCCATGATTTTCAATGTCAATATATAAACAAATGTAATTAAATGGGTATAATTCTATCATACTCTAACTGAGATATTGTCAGAGGTATTTCTCACCTGATGTTCACATATGATACTATACTTTTTGTTAATGTAATTAGAATTTTGGTCCATAGAGTCAATTAATTTTTGTAGGAATATGGGAAATTGAGTGGGTATGTGGTGAACCATGACAAGAGATTCATTTATATGTCGAGAAATAGTTCAGACTGGAATATCAGTATTTTGAGGTGTAAGCTAGACATGTATAGAGGGGAATTTAGATAGAGTATATAGGATCCCTTGTTTCTCTAAGAAATAATATAATTCATCATTTTGATAAGGTTATTAATAGAATCATGGGGCATTTCATGAATTTGAATAATAATTTCCTATCATTTGGAGGGTGAATTACCCTTATCAATAAAATTATCACATGAATACCAATGCTTGTCCTCTACACTCTTAGAGTGATAAATAACGTAATATTAAATGTGCAGAAATTTATGGTTTCATTCTTCTAAGATGGTCATTTAAAAGAAAAACACTACTTGGCATTATAGAGTTGGGGGAAATATCACTAACTAGGGGGTAATCAACTTAACGATTGTCTCTATGATCATGAAGAGATTTCATGCCATGATATCATGTGTAGTTATCATTGGAAAGACTATTTGGGGAAGTTACATGTCATTAAAATATAGGAATGAAACAAATATGTGGAAAATAAGTCCTTTATTGATCAAAATAATGGTCTTCACTAACATTTCCTTTCATTGGTAGCATAGTAAATGGATCTTTGGAAGGGAATACATATTGTTATGGCATCAAAATTTGGTGGGGGGCATGTTTGGATTTCTAGGATTCCAACTCCAGACATAACATTTAATGATGCTAGATACTATCTTATCTTTATTAATTTTATTTTTTATGGGGATTGAAGGGTTATTTTTTATGACATATTGTTAACTCATAACTAAATAAGTGTGTCTTCATAGGTTCTTATTCAAGGGCATTCTTAGTGAAGGATTTTCTTAAACTATAAAGGAATCTAAATGATCAGAATTTATGGGGAAACAAATTATTTTGAACGGAGATTCCAGCAAAATTCAACTTCATCTCAAGGAATATAAGGAATATTGGACACTTGAGATAGGATAGGATTTAAAATCATGAAGATGGTATTCCCTAAAGATGTATATAATGAAGATAAATGAAAAAAATGAAACTATAGATACTTTATTATTTTAATGGTAACGAGTGATTTCATTAGGGGGAATGTTTGGGGAATTAAATGGACGAGATTCCCATGAATAAATGAGCAGGAACATTCTCCCATAGTGGATCTGGGGTGTGGGTAATCATGGATTAGAAAAGAAAGCTAAAAAGATAATCCTTACTGTAGGTTTTGAAGAAAATGGATAATAAGGAATGATGTGAGCCACAAATCAATAATACATACTCGAACAAGTATAATATTTAAAACTAGGAATTTTTTAATGGATCTAACAAGGCTATTGAGAAAAACTGGGAGAAATACCCCTCTTTATTATTCCCCCATTTCTCTAATTCCTCCTCTACTATGACCACTAGTCCAGAGAATGGGGGGTGGGTATGGTGGTAGCATCCTCTTCAAGGAATAGAATTAAAAATGGATGGTTCATGCCTCATAGGTCCCATGCGATGTGGAAGGGTGATCTGGGTCAAGCAGGGTTCGTTCATCTTATCCTTTTCTATTACCTTTAGATAATATAACTCCCTAAAAGATCAATATAAATAAATTATCACCATAATATGGGTTTGTAATCATTGAAATATTATACTTGGAGTCGTTTAGAGGGATTATTTTATTATTTATAATGTTCTCAATGGAATTGGTACCATCCCTCTATCAATAGATTACACTATATGAAGGTTTAAGAGGCTCTTGAGCAATCAAATGGATATACTACATTCATATCATGAATTGAATGTAGTTGATGACATATTAGTCTCCTAGGGGACACAAGCATTGATAATTTAATATTTTTCTATTCTGGGGTCCTTTTCTCTTAAGGGGGTTATCTTGGTTATTGCTGATGCTCTTGGGATCCACTATTTTAAACCATTGTGATTGGGATGCCTTTGTAATTTCTTTTTTCCTTTAATATTATAATAACAATTAAAACTATTCCTAGTGTAATTATTCTATCAATTTTAATGTAAAAATCTCATTCCCATGAATGTCAACAAAAATATGGGACTCTGATAATTGAAACCAATGTGGGTTCCAATCCATCTCATTGACCATTCAGTCAAGCTTCCACTAAGAATTATTGAGTACGTCTTAGTAAAATTTAGAAAATTCATATTACATACTACTTTGATCATCCTAGAAATATAATAATATGGATATATAACCATTATTTGAGTAATACCATTTCTTACCACTGGTATGTAATTGATTGATGTCAACCAAAGAAGATTAATATTCGGAGTTGGTCAAGAAAGTGTTGTGTTTGATTTGATAAATTCCACTAATTAAGGAAACGAGTCACTAAATTTTAAATACTTCATTTGTACTGATAATAAATATGATCATTCAACCAGTGAAGTTGAAAATAAGAAACTACCTCTTACTGAAGAGGGATCCAGTATAGACAATAAGGAAAATTAAACTGAACCTCTTACAAAGAATATTGTACTACAATTCATTCACTTTGTTTTATAGGATAATGATAAAAATGGAATGTCCTCACATTTGAAATATAATTATTGATAAAATATCTATATTAAGACAATAAATAATGTTATGAATGGTATGAAACCTTGGGTAGGTTCAATAGGCTAGAAGTGGGTAGTTCAGTTTTTAGGCTGATTAAGAGGCACTAGAGGGTTACTTAGAGGTCCAAGCCCAATAATAGGGATCAAAATGAAAATTATATTTTGGGTAAGTAATAAAAGGCATGTAAGTGTAGGGAGATTGTAAAATAATTTTTTTAAAAAATACATGCTTGTACAAAATACACGATGTATAAATTTTGAGTGTTTTAAAATCCTGTGAACCTAATGTTCAAACTGAAAAAACACCACCCCCAGACTCTCCTACGTCTAAATGTGATTCTCCAACACACCCTTACACCATCATAAACCACTCCTCCTTTCATCATCCTACCACTAATCACACTAGGATTCACTATTTTATTTCACCTTCACATCGTTGTGCTAAAATTATTTTTTACTATAAAATCAAATTATTATAAAAAATTAAACTTAGGTGGAGGTGATTTGGAGGATCAAAAAGGAAGTTCAAGAAAAGTGGCCTAAACTGCACAGGATCCCAACAACCCATGTGGACTCAAATGCACACTTCAACTAATACCTACATCAAATTAGGGTGAAATATTTTGGGATGATTAAATATTTAGTGGGATAAAACATTTATAAAGACAACCAAGTCCACTCTTTCCATTATTGGGTACATATAAACTAATATGCCTAATAAAGGGAATATTATTAAAGTCAAAAGTGGTCTTCAGTATTTCAACAATTTCTTGATATTTGTGCCTACAAATGATACAAAATTTTCTTTTGAGATATTAAATAAGTGGTTAAAAAGTTTTTATGTTTTTTAAATATACATATAATACTATAAGAATTCTGAAAACCATGGTCCATTTGGTTTTACAAAATCTAGGTTCCCAACACCACCCTACCCTATGACTATAAATTGGCACCACAGGCACCCCATTTTTATGTTTGGCTAGGGAGAAAAACTCTGTCATTTTCAACACCCAATGGAGTGATCTACTCATCTAAGTGTTTTTGGAGGCACTATCCTCATGGGGGGGTGGGTCATGCATGAGGGTATATTTCCACCAGAGCATCCTCCTCTATACGATTTTGAGTTAAATGGTGGGGATCATTTTGAGGGAGGTAACCAATCTTTGGAAGGAGTTACAGAACATTTTATTTGGATGGTTTTATGTAATATTATTTTGAATCATTTTATTGATGTTTTATGTTAACATGATTCTTATCTCAATGATTTGTTATCAACTGTAACAAATTTTATTTCAACACCGATTATGTTTATATTTCATGCGGAAATCTTGTGTTATTCTAATTATAAAACACAAGAATCCTCTTTATAATCAACATAAATGAGATATAAATATAATTTGGAATCCCTTATTCTATGCTTAAGGTCTAAACTTTGTCAACATAATTATTTTTCCAAGGGGTGGTTGTTTATAGATAATTTAAGAGGCAAGAGGGGAATCAATATCTTGAAAACCCTTATCTAAATTATTCCATTAAATCATGTGTATTTCTCCAAACTATTGACTAACCACGATGTATAGTGAAATTCAAATTACATCCTTATCTCATAATTATAAAAAGAAAACCATTATTTATCAAATACTAAACTCTTAAATTAATTAATTTTGTTTATAAATTGGTTTTATAAACCCCACCCCTATATTGAAATACTTTACTAAAAACAATCAATTTAAACATCCAATTTCCCTTGAGAGATGACATAGGGACTTACCTATGATACAAATACAACTTAGAAACATAATAAATAATATGTTTCATTAAAATGTTGTCAAATGTTTGGATAATTGTAGAGGAGTGATTTGTTTTTTAGTGTGTGATTTTTATAAAAACATTTTGTATTTCTTAATATTTGTGTGCTTATTTTCAAAAATAATTTTGTTGTTAACTTTTTTTTAATTTCTTTTTTGTTATTTTTCATGACAAAATCATCATGGAAGTAGCTAATTTATTTATGAAATGAAATATATATGATCTTTTATCATTGACACCAAGAAGCATCAAACAATCCCTTGAAGAAGGACCCACAACACATTGAGACTCTTCTTGATCCTTTTTATTCTTCTATAAAAAGCACCAAAAGTGAAATATAAGGAATATTATGGCTGAAAATAACAATAAATTAAAATAAATAACCCATATTTGTGTATATATTAATCCGGAATAAATTCAAATGTGAGGTGAAGAAACAAATTTTGATCTAAAATCTGGTTTAATCCACTTATAACCCTGATTCCATGAACTCTTAAGGGATTATCCACAAAAGAACCTAATGTAATTTCACACTATTTTTTGAACCTTAAATCCTGAAAATTTTTATGAAGAACAAGTGAATCTTAGTTAATTCCCTTCCTTGTTATAATATACTAAAAAATATTTGATACACTATATTATCTCTCTAATTAGAGGATGGGTAGACAAAAAATTCCTTTTTCTTGAACAATACATCCTAGCCTCTCAAAATGAAACAATAAAATAACAAATCAATGTTATAAATAAATCATAAGTATAAAAACTTACTGAATATTGTATGTGATTTAAAAATTTATATTCAAGCTATCCAAACCACCAAAAAGTGATCAAATTTTAATAAATTATTTTTTGTAAGGTTTAATTCATATTGATCAAGACATGAATGATGTTGCTATAGGTGGGGTGCTAGTTGAGAAACTGAAATCATTTCAATGACCCTCATTTAGAACATATCACAAAACACTCAACAATTCGTTTTATGGTCTTGTTTACCCATATTAGGATTCCATGAGGTGTAATGTATTGAAATCAAGAACAATGTGGAAGCGATTTTTGAAGTGGTAAGTACCAGATTCTGAAAAATTTATCTTTCCTAGGGAAATATTAATATCCTCCTCCCATTTATTTTGCTATTTTTTCTTCAGAAATTAACTATTCCAACCAATTCCCTCAACTGAGGTAAAAATTTGAATTTTCTATGGAAATATTTCTAGGCCCCCTATTAGCAACCCAAATGGAAAGAACCATATTATCCATTCAGCCCTAGATAGAAAGTAAACCAATACATTAGGTAAGGGCTATTGAAACCAAATTCAAAAACCATATAACCAGTAGGATAAAGTAGTCATCCCCCAGCACCTATAAATACTCAACAACCGAAAAATACATCCCCACAAACCCTTCCAAAACTAGAACCTAGTTTATAAAACTTGATGAACAAAACTACTGAAAGCAGTATCCAATTTCAAAAAATAAAGTGAATTTTAAAATCCACTTGATCGATGTTGTGTAGAAAATTACATGATTCAAAATGTTTCCCAAGGAGATGTGTGCACAGGAAAGGTGACTTTTATTGGATTATAAGGTGAGTTTAGGGAGGAACTTCTCTGTATTAATAGGGACATCACTTCTTACAAAATTGAAGGATCATGACCATTTTAAATTACATGTGTTGTTAATGAGTATTTAATTTCAGATGGTATAATTCATTAGGACGCCTCTATAAATGTGATTCATCACTCTTCTTTCTCCTCGTTGAATGTTGGTTAACTATTTCCAAGAGGAAGTTTCATAAAACTATAAAACCAGAGTACAACGCATCTTGTTGGTGTGTTAAAGGATGTTTTTATGGGGGTGAAAAAATTAATTTTTCCAACTTATTTTTGTGTAAACAAATGGAAAATGGTAGTACGAATGGGAATTCCGTAATTATATTGGTTAGTACTTTATTGAAAACCTTAAAAACAAAATTATTATCCACAATGTTACATTATCTATGGTATTCAGTGTTGATATTTTACACTTCAACATCCTTGATTTGATGAGGCATCCCTCAGAAGGAAATTCCACAGTTTTAGTTAATTCTATTTATGTACTATCATCCCCTAAAAACAATATTTTCTTTCCCCAGATCCCATTTATGAGCTTTCATACATGGTATAAATTATAGCCAATGAGTCATGGATTAATTTTTGTAGATATAACAACCCATCCTTTTATTACACGCTTAACAAAAAACCATCACATGATACAACATTGAAGATCGAGAGGTCTATTGTATTTGGGGATTAGGAACATTGCATAAAAACTTAAAACATGAAATTCAACATTTTTATTTAAAAATTCCTTTTCATGACCACAACATTACTTCTTACTTAACACTACATGGGATAACCTGAGGACAAACATAAGAAAGGGGTGAGCTATAAAACCTAGTAAGGGAATAAAAAAGAATAACATGAGGAATAAAATACATGTAATACAATAGGCATATCAATGGATCACAAGAGAAACATGAACATAATGACCTGATAAATCATGATAATCGTAACATGGAGATGTGGAAACAACACATTAAATGGTATTATCATGTGGAAAGACTCATTGAACATGGATCCTGAGTAAACCCATATTGCACATGAAGCATGAGTAAACCCTCATTGCACTTGAATTAGTATGATTCAACACCCATTGCACCTGACGTATCATGACACTATACTTTACCAAATGCATTGGAGTGCTATCAGGGCACACCCTTCTTAAACATTTCATTTAATGCATAAGTGTTCCACATGGATCATATAACATAGATTCAATAATCATCATCATATATTCCATGATAAAGTAATTTTTAATGAATAAATTATTCTCTATAATAAATATGTAAATTTTCAAAAAGGTGGATACCCTTGATAGAGATATGGGAATGGTATTCACTACACAATGACTTTGTCTTGGAAAATCAGGTTGCAATTTCGATAGCATAACGACATGACATAAGAATTCATAAAAATGGTTGATGAGAGAAAATGGGGTGTCTCATCATAGTTACATAAAATAGATAATAATGTGGTCATATAGATACATTTCCTAACATGAGTAATGAAATTGTATATTCATAATACAAAATAACTTATTGAATGTAAATGAAGAGAGAGAAATTTCATACAAAATTTTGACTTGGTAACTGGTATACATAAAACGAATAGATGAGAGAGAAAGGGTTGTATCATTATTAAAACATAAATTTTAAATTATAGGGTTGGATTGAAAACTTACCCCAATGTTTATAATTGAAAATAAAAGGGCATAACAATATTAAGAAAATTGGATAAAATGAGGAAGGAAAAAAACCTTTACATGGAAGTGTGATCCCAAAGGCATGGGAGGGGATTCAGAGAGGATTATTTGAAGCATGGATCATTATAGGAGGGTTGTAGATAGAGGAGGTAAGAGTTTGGATGAACTCTATAGGCTTTGAGTGAAGATGAAGTGGGAGCTTGGGTGGGTTAATATACGAAAGGAGGTGAAATTCTTTATTATTTAGGTTTGGGACACCACACATAAAACTAATCAAAACCACAAACCATCACACATTTTTCCCCCTGGAATAGTGGAAAACAATATTATAAAAGGCCAATATACTAACATCTTAAAATAATAAGGTTTCTTATGTGGAGGTGAGTCACACTCTCAAGGAAATCAATTTAAAAAGTTCAATGTATTATAAGCCTTGGAGGGTCCAGTAATGCATTGTAAAATAAAACAAAAAAACATAAAATCACATTATTTTAATTGAATTCATATATTGGCCGAAAATAATGCTTATAGTATTTTATTACATCACTATTGGGTCTTTATGATGTCCTAAAACTCATTATCTATTTAAACGGTATTTAATTTTTACCCAAACATTCGGCTATCTCAGAAAATTATGAAAAATTCACTATTTGATAATTTCAATGTCCTAATTAAAAAAAATAATATTCATTCTATATAAATAATTTGTATAATATGTGAATTTTTACTTTTAAAATAAAAGCTGACCTTTATCAAAAATTCATGGGTGTTGAAAAAAGGGATCTCAAACATTAATAAATATTACAATATTATTTTTAAAAATTAAATGATCATTTATATTTAATAAAAATTAATCAAGTAATAATATTTTATTAAAGTATTATTTAATTAAAAAATCTATTAATTCATCAAAATTAATTTCATAATTGAATAATAACTAAAAATACTATTTGTGCTTTAAAAAATACTTACAATGTAAAAATATTAAAAGGAATGTATATTCATTGTTATATACAAAAAATAATGCACAAAAATCACAGTGATAGGGTCTTATTACTTAAACCTTATAACACCTACATAAGACCATAGGTTATGGTGCGCAATGGTGATAGACTATTGGGGTGGCTCGGATAACATCACTCGGGTGGTAATCTCAATCAACTTCCACTTCTCCAGTAGTCATTTCCATTCGAGCTTAACATATTGACACTCAGCTTGGTCTTAGTCATGAGTGAAGCCCAATTAGGCCACCTCCTTTCTGAGGTATGAAAAATAGGCTTTATATGGGGAAAGTCTACTGGATGATTCCATCGCTTCCTTTATCTGAGTAAATTAGATTTGGTAAAGCCCTGTATTTATACTAATAATGTGATCACTGTTCGACGGCTATATTAGAAATAGTCATAATTCATAACAGTATTTTAAAATCCAAATACATAAAACCAAGGAAGTGCATATTTTATATAACCATTTTTTATAATAAGACATTTAATTAGACCAAGAGGATTTTTTATTAATGAAACACTGGGTCATTAATATCTCCCCCCCTTAAGAAATATCTCCCTTGAAATTTACTTTTTCTACACTAAAATAGATGTGGGTAACACTGCTCTATCACTTCCTCTTATTCCCATGTTGCTTCTTCAGACTTGTGGTTTTTCCACAACACCTTCACAAGTGGCATTATCTTATTTCATAGAGCTCTTTCTCTATAATCTAATATCTTGACTGGTTTCTCCTCATAAGAAATATCATCCTCTAACTCCACAACCTTTTAAGAGTGTACATGTGATGGGTCTAATATGTACTTTCTTAAGAGGGATATAGGAAATAAATCATGTACTTTGGCCATAGTAGGTGGAAGTTATAGTTGATAGTCCACATCCCCGACATGATCATGAATCTCAAAGGGGATGATATACCTAGGAATTGACATCCCTTTATTTTGAATCCTCATAAACTTCTACCATGGAGATATTCATAGAAATTTCATGTCTCCAACTTTAAATTCATGCTCTCATTCACTGTTGTCTACATAACTCTTTTGTCGACTTAGGGCTGCCTCGATATGATATTGAATGGTTTTCACCTTCTCCACCATTTCCTACACCATTTCAAGTCCTAGCAGCTTACGCTGACCAACTTCATCCAAACACACTGGTGTTCTACACCATTTCCCATAAAGGGATTCATATGGTCCCATTCAGATGCTTGAGTGGAAACTATTTTTATAGGAGAATTAAACTAGTGGAAGATATTGGACCCATCCAATTTGGAAGTCCCTAGAACATGATCATAAAAAATATTCCATTGTCTTAATAGTTAACTCAGATTAGCCATAAGTTTAAGAATGATAGGCCATATTGAAGTTTAGTTCAGTGCATATAGAATCTTGTATACTTTTACAAAACATTGAGGTGAATCTCAGATCACAATCAGATACAATAGATAGGGGTAATCCGTTCAGCTTTACAACTTCATTGATGTATATATGTGCAAGTTGATCCAATAAGATGTCCTCCCAAATCGTGATAATGTGAGATGACTTCGTAAGACGATCCACAATGACCCATATAGCATTTTTTTATTTATATCCTTGGAATTCTAGTGACAAATTCCATAGTAATTTTCTCCCACTTCCATGTTGGTATGGGTAGTGGTTGTGTTATCCCCTTATACTTTTTCCTCTTTGCATTCACTTACTAAAATACTAGGAACTTTAATGTATATTCTATAATCTCCCTTTTCATATTTTCCAACCAAAATTTTTCTCATGGATCTCGATACATCTTTGTGCTCCTCGAATGACTAGAGAAGGTTGAGCTATATGCAACATTCAGAATCTCTTTCATTATATCTGGATCAGATGGTACACATAATCGTGACCCAGAAATCAGAATTCTATCTGTTTCAACCATGAACTCTGAGGATTTCCCATTTCTGATAGCATTCTCCCTTTTAATAATTTTTACATCCTTTCGTTGAGTATCCTTTAACCATTATAAAAGATATGTTTAATCAATCATTTGTGAAATGATTGATGATGTTCCATTATTTATGATTCACATGTCCATCTTTATCAAATCTTAGAAGATTGGATCCTTCTCAATTATCATAAATTATATAATCATTCTATCCTTTCTACATAGAGCATCTTCTACCTTGTTCGTATTACTAGGGTTGTAATGGATTGAGCCATCATAATCATTTATCAGCTCTAACCATCTTCATTGGCACTTATTCAACTCTTTATATGTGAATATATACTTGAGGCTTTTATGATAGATTTATATTTAACAATTCTATAAAAAGAGGTAATGACGCCAAATTTTTAAAGTGAATATCACCATATCCAACTCTAGAACATGTGTTTGATAATTCTACTCATGAACTTTCAATTTCCTTGATGCATAGTCAATGACATTGTCATTATGCATCAACACACAACCCAGACCCTTCTTCAAAGCATCACTAAATACAAAAAAAAAATCTCCACTTGTGGGTAATGTGAGCACAGGCATAGTGATAAGCCTCCATTTCAACTCCGTGAAGTTTTCTTCACTTCCTCACTCCAAGAAAACATTACTCCATTCCGAGTTATCTTGGTAAGAGGGTTAGACAATAGTGAGAAACTTCTCACAAATATTTGATAATGTATTGCTAACCCGAAGAAGATACAGATATCAGTTACCGATGTTGGCCATATCCATCCCCCAATTGTAGATATTCTAGAGGGATCCATAGATCTCCCATTGTTTTTTATGATGTGACCAATGAATGAGACCTCCTTCAACCAGAAACCATAGTTGTTTTACTCTTCATAGATCTAATCAATTCGAAAGGTCTCTAGTATAGTTCTTAGAGGATTCTCAGGATCCTCCTTCGTATTAGAGTATATTAGAATATCATCTATAATGACAACCACATATTTTTTGAGTTAATTTCTAAATACTCTATTCATCATGTCCATGAAGATTTTTGTTGCATTATCGAGTCTTAAAGTCATTACTATGAATTCATAGATCCTATATCTAGTACAAAAACTAGGCTTGGGGATATCTTCCTTCATCACCCTTACTTGATAATATCCCAACCGAAAATCTACCTTGGAGAAGTATTGTGCCCCACCTAGATGATCGAACAAGTCATCAATTCGTGGAGGAGGATAATTGTTCTTTATCTTGATTTTTTTGAGATCACGACAATCAATAAAAAGGCGCATTGACCCATCCTTCTTTTGGACGAATAGGATCGGTTCACCCCATAGGAAGCACTTGGGCGTATAAACTCTTTATCTAAATTCTCCTGTAGTTGTTTCTTCAGCTCCTCAAGCTCCAAAAAACCCATTCTATACAGATTCTTGGATATTAGAAATTCCCTAGGTATAATGTCAATTGAGAATTTAATATATCTTTGAGGATGAAGAAAAATAAAATCATCCGGATACACTTCAACGAATTCCCTCACAATAAGATAGTCTTCAAGGATGGTTTCCTCCTTAGACTCAAATATCTGAGCCAGATACACATGCTCATAGGGAAGTAATATGAATGGTTGAGATGATGGTTTTAAAGAAGATTCATCTTCCTCCTTGAACTTGTATTGAATTAGGGTGGGTTGATTAACCATATGGAGAGTGTTTTCCCTCTGATAGAAATTTATGTTGGCTCTATATATGGAAATCCATTCCATGCTAAGAATTGCTTCAAATTCTACTGGAGGGAGAATCACGAGGTTCGATGGGAAGTTAATTCCACAAATTATGACATGGGAGGAGTTATATTCATGAGATGAAATGATTTCCCCATTTTCCATACTCACCGACCTCTTTACTTCCTTGATTTGTAGTGGTGTTGGGATTGTTCTACTAAACCTTCGGGATAAAAAATAATCCATAGAACTAGAATCAAAAAGTATGTTCTCTATTCATGAATGAATAACTATTCTACCTATCACCACTTCATTCTTGGGGTTCACTTAGGAAGTAGTGATGGAAAATGCTAGCCCTTTCTGCATTTAAGGATGTTGGTTGCCTCTGAAAACACTGGGCTTGGGGCCCTGATTTGTAAGGTGCCCTAGTTCCTAGAAGTTGAAGTAATGAACAACACGTAAAAAGTTGTACAGAGAATTCCTCTTCCCTGTCACAGTTGCAAGTTTTTCTTGTCGGTAGCTAACAGCTAGGTTCCCTTCCATTCCACACCTAAAGCATTTCCTCAACCCCTTCAAGAAATTTCCAGGGTGCTTCTTTATGCACCATTGGAAAGTGGGGTGCTGGATTTTTGTAGAACCATTGGATTTTTCCATCAGACTACCATAATTTAAGTCCATATTATGCTTCTTATCCCCATGATACCCATGAGATTCTTCGATCCCCGTTTTGACCATGATGTAACATCAGAAAATTTCTTCATAGTTTCTAAAGTCACGGAACGCAGGGGCTTTCCGCAGGCTAGGTTTCATGCCACCAAAGAAGCCATCAACCTTGCATTCGGGGGTATCAACAAAGCCAGAGGCATATTGCGCAAGCCTTGTGATGTTTTCCTCATATGCTCTGATGGATTATTCATCTTTTTTCTTGAGGTCAAAGAAGTCACGTTCCATATTTATAAGGAGGTTGCATGGAAAATATTTATCGAAAAAAATCTTACTGAAAACATTCAATTCCAATGCCTCGATCTCCTCCTCAGGCTTCGTATTTTTTAACAATGTCCACCATTGATCAGCTTCACCGTCCATAAAATAATCATCAAGAAGAAAATTATCTTGTTCGGAACATTTAAGGATGTATAATATCCTTTCAATGGAGTTGACCCATTGTTCGGTGATTCAGGGATCAGATAATCCATTTAAAATAAGAGTCCTTTATCTCGTGAAGCTATCGATTGCGACTTGTTCTTTTTAGGGGGGTCTGAATGTTCCTCTTGACCCATGTTTCTATTTACATATTGAGTTAACTGAGAGAGCATCATGAAAAATTCCGTGATCCCTTCTTCTATCAGATTGGGAATCTCCTTAGAACTGTCATCACATTGATCTTAAGATCGGTTGTTAGCCTGATTCCGCCTATTATAGAGAAATGGATGGAATTAAAGGAAATTTAGGGGTAACACATAACGGAAAATCCAAGGACAAAATAGATGACTTATAAATAACTTTTATTTCCTTAACATAGGAATTTATAAGCTTCAATATATGTAGTCAATGATATACACTCTAACACATATTCTTAGGGCCTTTTTCCCTTAATAATGGATCATACTAATCTTGGGAATTTACCAATGCATATTTCCCAGAATTGTCATAACTAGGAGTGCATCATGGCAGATTTTCATATACCAGGATACCTCGAGTCCAACACAAAAATCTTTGTCCGGGTTTTCACCCCTAGGTAATTCTGAGCTAGAGTATCCTCTACCAGCTCGTATCTAGACAGGGATGTATTTCCTTGATAAACCACTTAATCAATACTCACCAAAACATAGTGATATTTTTATTATACTTAGTCTTATCTCTAAGTCTTCACTACGGTTTTCTAATCCTAATCCCAAAAAAAATGAAACCTATCCTCTGATACCAACTATAACAACCCTGCTTTTTATTACACACTTTACATAAAACCTTCACCTGATAAAACATAGAAGATCGAGATGTCTAGTAACTTTGGGGCTTGTGAACATTATATAAATGCATAAAAAATAATTAAAAAACATTATTGAAATCCTTCCTTACATGACCACAACATTTTTTTGTACATAACATGGCATGGGATAACCTGAGGACATACAAAAGAAATGGGTGAGCTATAAAGCCGAGTAACGGAATAAACATTGAATAAAATGAGGAATAAAACACATGTTAGAAAATAGGCATATCAATGGAGAAAAAGAGAAACATGAACATAAATGCATGATAGGTCATAATAATCATAACTTGATGATGTGGCAACAACACTTAACATGGTATTAACATGATCCATGGATCATTGCACATGGAGCATGAGTAAACAGTCATTGCACATGAAGCATGAGTAAAACCTCATTGCACTTTAATTGTAATGAGTCAAAACCCATTGAACATGACGTATCCTGATACTATACTTTACCCAATACATTTTAGTGCTATCAGGTGTCACCCTTCTTAAACATTTCATTTCATGCATAAGTGTGCCACATTAATCATATATCATAGATTCAATAAGAATCATCATTTATTCCATGATAAAGTAATATGGAATTAATACATGAAACTCTATAATCAATAATTAATCATTTATAAAGGTGAAAACCCATGATAGAGGGATGGGCATCGCATTCACTATATAAGGACTTTGGCTTTGCAAATCGGGCTGCAATTTCAGCGGCATAACGATGTGACATAAGAATTCATAAAAATTGTTGATGAGAGTGAATAGAGTGTCTCATCATATTTACATGAAATAGATAGTAATGGGTTCATATAGATAAATGTCCCAATAAGAGTAATGTAGTTTTAGATTTATAATACAAAAGAATTTCTAGAATGTAAATGATGAGAGAGAAATTCCTTACTGAACTTCGACACGGTAACGAGAATACATGGAAGGAATAGATGAGAGAGAATGGGGTCTATTGTAATTAAAACATAAATATGGTAGTATAGGGGAGGAAATAAATCATACCCCATCATTTATAATTGAAAATAAAAGGTAATAAATATATTAATAAATGTGGATAAAATGACAATGAAAGGAAACACATACTTGGAAGTGTGATCCCAAAGGCTTGGGAGGGGCTTGAGAGAGGATTCTTGGGATCTCGGAGTGCCTTGGGAGGATTCAAGAGGAAGGCAGGAAGAGTTGGGATTAACTCCAAATGCTTTGGGTGAAGATGAAGTGGGAGTTTGGTGGGTTTATATAGAAAATGAGGGGGATTCTTTATTATTTAGGTTTGGGACAACACACATTAAAAAATTCAGAAACACAAACCAGACCATTATTTTTGCTCATAGTTTTTGAAAAAGGGGAGGGTAAAATAATATTATATAATTCCAATGGCCGATCCTTTTAAAATAATAGGGTTTCTCAGGTGGAGGTGAGTCACACTCTCAAGGAAATCAATTTAAAAATCTAAAATGTTTTGTAAGTCTTTGAGGGTCCATTAAAGATTTTTAAAAATAAATCAAACAAACCTAAAATCACATTATTTTAATGGTAAAATATGTATTGGACTAACATAATGTTTATATTATTTTATTACATAACTATTGGGTCTTTATGGTGTCATGAAACACATTATTTATTTAAACGGTATTAAATGTTTACCCAAAAATTTGACTGCCTCTGAAAATTATAAAAAAATCACTATTGGATAATATCAACGTCCTGATTCCATAAATAATATTCATTTTATCTAAATAATTTTCTAAATATGTGAATTTTTACTTTTAAAATAAAAACCTACGTTTAATGAAAATTCATGGGTTTTGACAAAAATGACTTGAAAACCTTAATTAATATTACAATTGTATTCCAAAAAATTATACAATATTTTATATTTCATAAAAATTATTTGAGTAATAATATTTTATTAAAGTATTATTTAATTCAAAAATCCATTAATTTACCAAAATAATTTTCATAATATAATATTAACTAAAAAAATATTTGTGTTTCAAAAACTATTTACCACATAACAATAAAAAAATGAATGTATATTCTTTATTATATACAAAAATAATGCACATAATCATACTGATAAGGTCTTGTTACATAACCGCTTATAGAATCCACATAATCCCTTAGGGTAAGGTGCTTGATGGTGATAGACTCTTGGGGTGGCTCGGATAACATCACTTGGGTGGTAATCTCTATCAACGTCCACTTCTCCCATAGGCAGTTTTATTCAAGCTTAAAATGTTGAAGTTCAGATTGGGCTTGTTCAAGAGAAATTCCCAATGATGCCTCCTTCTTTTTGATCTCCAAAAAATGGGCTTCATATGGGGAAAGTCTACTGGATGAGGTCTTCACTTACTTTGTCTGAATAAATTGGATTTTTTTAAAGCCTTATATTTATACTAGTCATGTGATCACTATTCAGTGACTATATTTGCAATAGTCACAATTCATAACAGTATTTTAATATCAAAAAACATAAAACCAAGGAAGTGGATATTTTATATATCCATCCTATATAATAAGACATTTAATTAGACAAATATTAATTTTCATTAATGAAACATTGGGTCATTATAGTAGTGTTATAGAAAAATGGAATGCATTTGTGTTAATTGATGATTTCATGAGAAATAAGGATACCATAAAAATAAATGTTGTAGCTAAGATTGTAAAAGAAAATTCCTCATATAAGGATGTTACCGTTGATATTATAGATAGTATTAGTGACCTCTCAGTATCACATTCACTCCTATAAATCAAAAATATCCTTGAACTAGAACCTGAACAATAACTACAAATTTTAAAATGTTATTATATTGAGAATAGAAACAAGAAACCTGTCATTATTTCTACTTCACTCCCTCTAGATAAATAATTACTTATTCTTTACATTTTTATGGAGAATAAAATTTCATTGAGATGGACACTTTCTAAAATTTATAGTATTATCCAATCAATATTTACACATAATATATTACTAAATGGTGACAAAAAACATGGGGGAAAGAAACAACTCCAATTAAACCCAAACCCTCTAATATATGGATAAAAATGAGGTTACAAAATTATTGGTTACTGTAATCCTTTACCCTATATCTAATAGCTAATGGGTCAGTCTAGTGTAGTTAGTTCTTAAAAAAAGATGTATTATGGTAGTTAAAAATGAAAACAATGAATTGGTGCTAACCAATGTGCAAAATAATTGGTATGTCTATATAGACTATCTCTAACTAAACAAACATAGTATAAATGGCCATTTCCCATATTTTTCATTGAAAAAACTCTAGAGAGGGAAGCAGGGATGTCCCACTACTACTTCCCAAATGGGTATTATGGATACTTTTAGATTCATGTTTCCCTTAATAATCAATATAAAAACATTCACTTTCTTCGTTGGAAATTTTTCGTATAAGAGTATGTCATTTTGTCTTTTCAATACTCCAAGGACCTTCCAGTGATCCGTGGTTAGTATTTCTTCATATTACCTAGAGAATATCATGAAAGTATTCTTGGATGACTATATTGTATATGGATCCCCTTTTGATCTTTTTTAGAGTAGTATTGGTTTTTAAATATGTCACTGTATTGAAAATAATATTATATTAAATTATAAGAATTTAAATTTTATGGTGGAAAAATGTATAGTACATTGGAACATAATTTCTAAGGATGGTATCCAAGTTGATAAATCAATATTTCATGTCATTTCTTCCCAACCATCCCAAAAAATGTGCTGGATGTGTCATATTTATTAGGTCATTCTCTATTTTATCTTCATTTCATTCATAACTTTATAAATATATCACTCCCACTCTCCCTCTTAGTCCCAATGTTAAAAATAATTTCTTTTCATAAATAATATGAATAGTCTTTTAAAAATATGAAATTGAGTCTCACATCACCTCAGATAATACAACCACCTCAGTGGGATTTACCCTTTGAGAACATGAGTGACTCTTATAAAAATTTAGTTGGGGTAGTATTATAAAAATGGCTTAATCAATATCCACATGTCATAGCCTATGTCTTAATCACTCAAGACCCTACCCAAGAAAACTACACCACAACTGAAAAAATAATTCCATTTTATTGTCTTTTACTTGGATAAATTTATGTCATACCTTTTAGGGTCTAAAGTAATGATTTTATCAAGCCATGAATACCTCTGGTGTCTCCTTAATAAACTGGATTCCAAACAACATCTCATTTTTTGGATGCTCATACATCTGGAATTTAATCTATAAATTAGAGATAAAAGGGACAAAGGATGTGGTGCTTAGCCATATCAATAGAATCCTCCCATACTTGAACATTAACTCATCCACTTATATTCCCATAAATGACAGATTTTCTGAAGAGCTGTTATACCAAGTAAAATATATTATTCCTTGGTATGCTAAAATTATAAATTATTTGGTATTATCTTACATTCCTACTAATTTCAACAACAACCATTCTGGTCATCTAAAACTTGAGACACATTGGTATATTTTGGATGACCCCTAACATTGGTACACATATAGTTAACAAGAACCTAGATGTTGTGTTCTTGATAGTGAGTTTCAACATTTTCTTATATACTACCCCACCCTTTCTTTTGGGGTCCACTATGGATCCCTTTGGACATCATTCAAGGTCCTCAATTCTTATCTCTATTGGTAAAAATTACATTGAATTCTCATAATTTTAGAAAATCAAATCCTCATTATCAAATAATAGAGAGTTTCTCAAAAATAAATGAAATTCCACAACAACCCATGATTTTTAATGACATTCTTAATGTTTGGGAAATTGAATTTATGTGTCCATTTCCCAATTCCTTTGGAAACAAGTATATTATTCTAGTAGTTGATTACATGTCCAAATCAATATAGGCACAACCCGTGAGGACATATGATTCCAATATTGTTCTGGAATTTTTGAGAACCCAAATTATAAGTAGTTTTCTATTACCTAGACTCAACATCAGTTATTTGGGTTTTCATTTCATCAACTTAACAATGAAATCAATTTTACATTGATATGGGGTTGATCATCGAGCGTCTATTGCACATCACTCAAAAAAATGATCAAGACAAGGTGTTTAATAGAGAGTTTAAAATTTCTTGAAAAAATGGTTCAATCAAATAGAAATGATTGGAAGCATAGGCTCAATGATTCATTATGGGTTTACTATAAAACCTTCAAAACTCTCATTGGAATGTCAACATATAAGATAGTTTTTATAAAGAGATGTGACTTCTCTATTGAGATAGAGAACCGAGCCTTTTGGGCCTTTAAACAATTTTATTCTAATCATTTTTTTTCCTGTGATCTAAGGATGTTAAAGAATTATAGCTAGAGTATATGAGAATAGACTCTTATGAAAAATCTCAAGTTTATTTAGAGATAACCAAGGCTTCCCACAATTGCCTCATCCTTTATCATCAATTCCACATTGGATAAAGTTCCACCTTTTCAATGAAAGGTTATAGTACCATCCAGGTAAGATTCTTTACTATTGGGATGGCTCATACATTGTTACTAATTTTTATCCATTTGGTGGTTTTCAGGTTAAAAATGAAGAAATAAAACAAACATATATTGTTAATGGTTGGCAGTAGAAGAACATCCAGAAAGCCATTCTGGAGTCCTAGATGGTGTAACTCCAAGTACAAGAGGCCACCAACCAATGAAATCCACCAGGTTTTATCCTTCCTTCCCACGTTATATTTTATTATAGTGAAGACAATTAACACTATATGTGTTGGGGGATTGATATATTTCTGTGTCACATTAGAATTTTCAAAATATTTCTTATTTTTCTAATTTTGTATTTCTACATTGTATTATTACCTCCTTCCCCTTTTATTCATACCTCTCTTTTTTACCGAAAGTTCATTTTTTATACCCATTTAATCATGGAATTTATTGAAAATACATGAATAATTTACCTATTTATTGTTTTTTTAAAATATAATCAATAATTTCATCAAGGTTGAAATGTGTACTTTAGCATAAATATTACATTGAAGTGTGAATTTTTATATTAAATTAGGTTTTTATGATATAGATGGATGTATCATTTTGAAAAAAAATTATAAGAATTATACCCTTTATGTTAGTAGTTTTTGGTAAAATTATGTCAGCTAATATCTCCATGGATCTTTTAACCAATCCGTGATGTGTGAATTTTTCATACTCAATAGAAGGTAATTATAATTTAGGTTTATATTTATTGTCTTTCCAAAATTATTCTCCCATATGTTCATTCCTTATTTGATCATTTTCATTACTCTTTCAGATTGAACTACATGTGTCAATTATTATCTGACTGTTGTACTCCATGAAAAACATGAAATCTAAAAGTATAAAAAACAAAAAAAATATAGTCTGTTACTTTAGGTAAATAACCACTCTTCCTCATCCTTTTACCTTTTAATAATTATTATAATTATTATAGTGAGGAGATCAAATATGGGTTAAAATATGATGGTGAGATTTTTCCAATTTCAACTTTTGAAAAAATAATAATAATAATAATTGATGGCAGTGATGAATTGTAAAAATATGGGGGTATCTAGGTTTGGTGCTTAATGATAGACTTAGGTAAATTTCATAAGTTAGTGGGTCTTGAAATTTTATTATAAAGGATATAGGTAATGTTTGGTGGAGATGATCCTTTATGAAAAAAAAATTAAAAAGCCTACATCTAAAAATATAAAGTGGAAATAATTATATGAAATGGATTTCATAATCACATGAGTATTGTTAGTGAAATATTTTACTTTTAAATTATTTTCTCAAATTGGTATTGTTCATCTCATTTAATTTCATTAAGATACAATTTATGAGACATAGTTTTACACGATCATTGAGAAAAACACCTTAGTGTTGTTTTTTTCATTGATCACATTGCTATCAAGAATTAAAGTTGAAATTTTAAATATTCATGAAGTTGGTAAAATCTCAATTAATAACTTTTTTTAAATGTGACTTTTCCCAGCAGTGAAAATGTTTAGGTTTGGGAATTTCATCTCATCATGATTAAATATTTTCTTTTACACATACACCACTATGTTAAACTGGTTTTTTATTATAAATTATAATATTTAGTAAAACAAAATTCTTCATGGTTGATTTAGTTATTTAGTGTTTATAATAGTTATATTGTTTAATTTCACTTTTTTTATGATTTTAGTGTATTTGGAGGTGATTCGGAGGATCCTAAATGAAGTTCAATAAAAGAGGCCCAAACTACATAGGAGCACATGAACCCACATGGACTCCAATGCACAATGAAACTAATCTATACATCCAATTGGGATGATTTTTTTTGTTATGATCCAATATTCATTGAGATAAATCTTTTTAAAATATACCCAATCACAATTAGTATAGTAAGGGTTCTATAAGAACCAATAATTCTATGAAAAGGAATCTCTTCGATATCAAAATGATGTTTTTTTTTCATCTATATCTAGAGTTGTGGGCCTCCAAATGATGACTAATTTCTAGTTTATATATTCAAGTGGGGGGTAATAAGTTTATAGCTTTGTAAAATTGATATAATATTGTATAAATTATGAAATCCATGGTATAATTTATTTTGAAAAATCTGGGTGCCCAAATCCAACATCTACATTTCCTATAAATTGGAACCTTGAGAACTACTTTTATAATATCAACTAGGGATAAATAATTTTCCATTTAGTAGACCGGAAGAATTTATCACTTTATAAAATAAGTTATAGAGTCCCATATCCTCATAGGGGAATCAAGGGTCAAGGTCGATTTCCATCAAATCATCATCTTCTCCTCGATGGAGAGACAAATAGTGTACAGATATTTGAGGGATCTACACACACAGGGGATGGAGATCTAACCTATTTTGTTATGAAGTTTTGATGTAAATGGTTTTGAAACATGAGATTTATGTTCTTTATTCACATTATTCTTATTTAAATTCTTTCTTTCTTTAATCAAGTGAATCTATTTTTATATAAACATTGATTGGGTTTAGATTTTGAGTGGGAATCATAGGGTGTCTAGTTGTACAACACAAGCATCCTGTTTCTCATCGACAAACATGATATAATAGTATTATTTGGAATCTATAGCACTATGAATAAGTTCTAAACGATTTTTACAGGATTTTTTTGTCAAGGGGGATTTCATTATGCATCATATTAAGAGGCAATAGGGGAATTGAGATCTTGGAAATCCTCAACTAATGTATTATATTAAATAATTGGTACTTTTCAGAGTGATGAACTAACAAAGATATTTAGTAAACTTGAAATGGCACCATTCTCTCATAATTATAAAAATTATCACATTATTTATATCTAATAAACTCTTTAATTAAGTTATTTTTTAACTACTTTCCAAACCACCCCCTATTTAAGTAATTTCTATTAAAAACAGATACATTAAACATCCAAATCTCCTAGAGAGATTACCTAGGGTATTCCCTATGATATAAATCACATTTAAATACAAAATAAATATAATTTTTCCTGAAAATACAGTCATACACCACTCCCTCATCCACCCACATCCTTCATTTCCGTAAACCTTTCCCTAATCCATTCAGCTATTATGAACTGGCTATAATGAAAATTTTTTACTGCTCACACTTAACACGTGACTAATCATGATGAAACACCTATTACACCCAAAAAGAGGAATGATTATTATATTCCACCATTCATAGAGCCCTCCACCTCAAACCCAACTTCCACCACTACATCCACTTCCACTTATATGGGATCTTTTATATCCTTAGGGGTATTGTAGGTATCTTCCCACCCTCGCCATTATATCTTTCTCTAATTTTACAACCATGAAAACTAGAATATATTGATCCATCTCTAGGTCAATATGATGTGTATTAAAATGTTGGGTCACAACACTATAATAAAGAACATACACATTCATTTAAATTTCATTCAATTCATAGGATGGCTACAACTAACCTTGATTACCAAGGTGTGAGAGTATACTTTCAGGGATATCTTCCTTGAGTTCATTCCCACCATTGATCTAGCCATGAATTTTTTATGCATCTGATGTAGTGGTGGCCCGTAGAACCTAGCCTGGGTGTTTTAGGTATTGGCCATACCATCTACTCATCCGAATTCATTGCCTCCACTATATTCCTGACATTAATGCATTATCCATACAATTGAATGGATTCAGGACATTAGGCTAAGAATTTGAGATAATTTTAGTGAATATATGACCCTCACACCATAAATAGAACTCATATTTATGGATCCGCCCTTCAGATACTTCACATGGATCGAGCTCACTCTTGTATAAACTGTGGTGATGCACACAGAGGATTGAACCAAATTAATGTCATCATTCTAATTTCAAAAATTAGCGGACCAATCATCAACATATCCATGATGTTTGGTGAGTTCTATAGGAGCCTTGTGAATAGGAAATGTGGTGTATTGATGGTTGTCTATTTTACCACCAATTTTTATAATCACCTCAGTGTCTTTGAGGTCACACATCCCCATGCCTCCTTTATCCCTATGAAGGGAAACACCCTACTAATTAATTATAATATTCATATTATCTTGAAGAATGGAAGCATATACTATTGTTCATCATCGTATATGATGGATGTTGTTGAACCCCCACCCAACATGCTACTTACCCAGCATTACTAGCATCCCCACCACATGACCCTACTCCCACCCGATCCACTACCACCACCACATCCCCTGCTCTGGCTACCTCTATACCACACCATCATACCACCAACCTTCCCTAAACCATTAGCCCAACCATGACTACCCCTTCAAAAATCCATATTCCTTCTGCATCCACCACTAAATTTACACCACCTTAAACCAACCCATCTTCCCCTTTGTATCTATAAACCAAACACCAATCTAATCTGGAGAACTTTCATAAGATTTACCGACACCATGGAATTCCATTCCTTGATATTTACTTTTTCACTCCCACAAAACGACCTTCTGTATTTAATCCACCACCCACTATCGACCCTCCATATTCCTTCATCCCATCCACCACTGACACATAAGTCAACCTTCCCTAAGATCTCACCATCCAAGAAGGACATAAAGTTTTTCTTGGTGATAGTTCTCATTGGAGGATGAAAATATCCATACCATAATCTATTGAGGTTACATTCTTCAATAATACTTCTAGACACAAGACCACCATTGAGAACAGTACCTCACCTCCACCATCCACTGAGATTGCTTCCAGTATCATATCACCTTCATTGACTATAAATTAATTTATTTTTGTATCTATAGATGAAATTGATATGGTTGTCTAGATCATGGGACATATTATTCAGGTTCGTACAATAGAAACAACATCTATGGATTTTTCCGTTGAGTCTTAGTTTCTACTTGTACCCCTCCCCTACTATATTCTATTTTTGTATATTTTAGTTTACAATTTTCCATGATTCGATATCATACTTTATTTTACACATTTATGGATGAAATTAACTCTTTTTATTCCCATGTGTGATATAGATTTATATTCTCTACTTATGCATTTTTATATCCATGAATAGCTCATCTGGCTCATCTATGCTCAATGAAGTTCATGTCCCACCACTATCTTCCCTCTAAATTTGGATATCTCAACATCTGAAAGATGTCGAGCACCAGCTTGAGGAGATATCACCTATGATCTATGTTCAATAGAGTTCCTTACCATGAATATCATTGATGTTATTATTAAAAAATGAGATTATGGTTTAATACACTCCTATGTTGGTTATTCCCACCAAGTGACCATGCGAGCTTGATAGAATAATGAAAAGTTCTTGTAGGAGGCAACATACCTTTGAGCTGATGGAAAACACTCCATGATCCCTTGGTCCATATATCTGGTTGAAGATGAATTGTCAGCTCCTTATGGGAGAAAACCCATATTTTTTTGTTTTATTCATTCTCAGTATTGTGCTTTGTATTTTTTGTATTACCATTATTATTCATAGGTGATTCCTAAACAACACATCACTCACATTACTACATTTATATGTGTTAATTCCTCTTAGTTTGGACTGTATGCACCTTGTCATTTGTATTATTACATCATATTTTAACAATTTGGACTAATTTTTAATCTACTGTAGGTATTTTCATTATGAAGAATTATTTAGGTATCCCAATTTGGAATGAACATACACCACGTTTTTCCAAGGTATAACACTCATAAATGGATCTCTCTATTCATTTATTTATATTCAAGTTTTTAGTTAATTTAAATTTATTTTATATATGAGATATCTCTCCCACTATTTAATTCAGTATTGTGCTGAAAATATCCCTTTTTAATTGTCAGGGAGTCTTTCCTGAGATTTATTATCGATACTCATGGATTATTTCCTACTATCACCTATCTAGAAGATTTTTTCACTAAAACCATTCTTTATACCTAAAAAATCATTATTCCAAAATAAATAAAAGATAATGTTAGGTTAGAGATTGTTGAAATCCATTTTTATTCATGTTTATAATTTATTCATGATTGTTGAGTTTAGTACATTAATTCAATTTCTGTAATCTTGTAATTTCTTTTGATTGACTTATTTGTGGATTTTATACCATAATTTGGTGCTAGTTATTTTTTGTATACCCACATTTATTAAATGGTTTCTGGATCCACGCTAGCATATTCATTTCTTGTCATACTTTGTGAGAGTAACCTAGAAAATTGAAACCTATCCTAACATTCATTTAGATCTTGTTGGGGCAATGGTTTAATAAATACAATTTTAATATGATTGAGGAAATATTTATTGAGCCACTTTTTCTTGAGACCTACCTATACATATTTCCTTCTTTATCATATATTATAAATTTTCAACCATATTAGGATAGAGTTGTTTCATGATAATTATCCTTTCCTACTCTCCTCTTGGTATGATTCAAGATTATACTATTAACAAGTGTGGGGGAATTTTCAATGTGGATGGACTCAAGATGTTGTTATTGAAAATATGTACTATGGAAATTTCCAAAAACTTTTATTTTGAGTTCCATGATTACTTTTTTCATTTTTTATTCTTACCTAGTCCCTTTGAAAAATAAAAAGAAATAAAAAGAAAAAAAATATTGGGTTGTAAATTAAGAAGGTCAAAAATCATCATTTCCATACCAATGAATCCAACTATAGATCATGTGTGGTTAAGGGATGGATGTGATTCTAGACCTAGATGATATTTTCAAAAAAAATGAAATAGAAAGGAACATGGTAAATTTTTTATACTTACATGAAATAATAATGGACCCATCTTGAGAAATTTATTTATAGACACCATTTTATCATGGAGGAGTTAATTTATTGCACATTTTACATTTATAAAACTTTATACATTATATATTACCTTCCTTTAGAGTATGATTTTATCTTATACTAACCTTCATTCATCATTAGAGTAATTTGAACCCTTTTTTGGTGAATCCCTTGTGATTGATTTTGTATTTTTCCTTATGAAGTGGAGATTTCAGAACTAATACAAGCCTATTGTTAGGAACATTTATTCAATGTATGATCATAACTCCATTTACATTTTACATTGACTAATGAGAGATAATTCATTGTAAGGTAAATTGAAAAATGGTTATAGAATTTATGTAAAATTAATTATATTATAATTAAAAGAATTAATACATTGTATAAGAAACTAAACTATAAGGATTGACTGATTTTATTTGCTGGGATGATTCTGACAGACTGGATTTTTCGGATTACACTTAGTTTTATATATTTAGTTTTAATTCAAGTTTCTTATTTTTATAATTATTTCTTTCGGAATCCATACTTTGATTTTTTTTCTTGAGGATATGTACTTTTTCATTTGTGGATGAATTTGATAAGTTGAATTTATATGTACATATTGGAAAATTTTAGTTAAATTTTATTCAATATTTATCCGATAATGCACTGTGTTATGTTTTTTTACATATGAATTAGAAATTTTGGTTTCAAAGGATGTAATTTAGAAAATGTTCAAAAAAAACAGGCTTTATATACTATTTATTTCATACATGATGTGTAAAACTCATTCACAGTATACCTGTAAATCCATAGACTAGCCCATGAAACTTTTACATGAATTGAATCTAGTATACGAAATTTACATTCATTATATGATATAGAGATTTAATGTATTAGAATACCACTCAAGGTGAATCACATACATGATATGGAATGATTTCAGTACATGTAAAGTTTTAAGACTCTCCCTATTAAAGATACAAGGCGGTTATTGGGTGGGGATTTTGGATCTCAAATACATGTCATGAAACCAACTTATACAATGTGAAAATTTTAGGATAGAATCTAATTAATCTAGTACACGATGTGTATGACTTACAATTTCATTAATTTTTAGGCCTATTAGTATATCAATTCTACTCCACATACATAATGTTTTGCATAATTTATTGTTCTCTCATTTTCTTTTTTTTCTCCTATTATTATTTCTTCATTATAAATCCATTTTAATTCATTACAATAACAATTTTGTTCTATCCCTTTGAGTTTTTTGTTTATCCATATCCATTGTATTCTCTTTCCTTATCCAATGAGAATATTTTTACATTTTCGATGTCTGTTTCATCACTAATTGTCATTCTTCATCAATGCTTGAAAAGTTCTTCATTTATTCTTCATGCACAGTGAGTTTTTGAATTTATTTACTTTTCTTTAAATTTTTTTTATCCTGATTCTTAATTTTTTAAACCTATATTTTTTATTTCTCATTATTTTCATGATTATAAAAATCTTTTTTAGTATTTCCATAATTGTTATTAACTCCACTATGAATGGCTAATCCACCTAGGGTTAGTGGTTGAGAGTGGGGGTGTTTCTAAGCCTAATGATTCTATATATTTAATGTTTAACCTTATGATTTGTAATTAAGCTAATAATAGTTTTCATCACATTCATTTTCACAACCATGAACATCGAATGTTAAATTGAATGAACCTAATCTAATTGTATTTGTGCATAACTATGACCATTATCATGTGATATTTTTTCAAATAAGTTGAGTGTAACTCATATAGGTTGGCAGCTATACCCTAAAAATGTGATAGTTGAACATGGTAGATCCAATTAGTTTGACCAAATCAGATTGGTGAGTCCTACACTTCTATGCAGCCTAAGATGTAGGACAATAACAAGCTAAATCAAAGATTTTCTTCAGTCAGGATCCCTGAATGTGACCCTAATTCCGACTTTTATTATTTGAATTAAATCGAAAATACATAAATTTAGTAAAAACAAACCGTAGAGAGTGATGTGTGGAATCCCTTCTATGGGTTTAGTTCTCTTCATTGCTGACCAAACAATAATCCCCTTGATTTTGACCTCACACGGTCGCTTTACTTCCCCCTAGTATTATGTAATGTTAGGGGATATAAATTTATAATTTGACCACTCGCATTAAGAATTAAATGACACATGTTGGAACATAAGTTATCTATGGTTTTATTACATGTGAATTATTATGTATGTACTTCCTCTAGATATATACATAGAAAACATTATGAACCTAATAGAGGTTCAGTAGAAGTGAAAAATGATAAAATGTTTTACATATATGATCATCTATTTCAAAGGTAAAAATTAACCATTTCAAAGTTCTCTATTATTCAATCATATAATTTTTTTTATAAATACCTAATCACTAACTTCAAATTCTATATCACATTGATGATTGTTATCATAAAAATTATGTCAAAAATATTTGTCTTTACATATTACAAAAGGGATCTATACCCAAACAGCAGGCCATGGATAAGCTCCGTGGTCTCTAAAAATTATTATAAATGAAAATAAATAGTACAAAATGTTAAGGGTAGAACTGTTGTACCCCACCAACACAAAATAAAGATAGAAAATTTAACCTTTCCATCCATATTTCTAAAGGTATCTATCATTCATTTCAACCTCAGCAACTTGATTAGGTTATAATAGCTTTCTTTCTGCAACATAATTCCAATAAATTGTATTTTTATAATTTTTACCATAAAGGGCTTCATAGGGAGTCATAAAATGCTCCGATTAAATATATTATTGTAAGAAATATCATCATAAGGAGGTTGTTGAACCAAAACACCATTGAAACCTATATAATAATATCCTATCATATCCTCTAGGGTTTGAATTGTTCTCTCATACATACTATATGTTTGAGGCTGATATATAGTGTGGAAACTCAACTCTGTATCAACATCCAAATGATTATTTCACCAAAATGTAGGGGTAAGATTTATATCCCAATCAGATACAATTGAATGTGGTACCGCATTCAAATTTATAACTTTCTTAATTTATATTCTTGAAATATTGTCCAAATATAAATTTACTATGATATAAAAAAAGTGTTATGACTTCATAAGGTGTTTGACTATAACGTATAATTACCTCAATATCAATGACAATATAAACCCTAATGATTAAAAGTACCACTAATCATATGTCCACAATGTATAAAATTATTTGTCCTTAAATGACATTGTCACTAAAGCATATGACAAAAAATAGGTTTGTATTTATTTAAATGTATCTTAAATCAACCTTAATCATGATAAAATATCATCACATAAAACATCAAAATAGGGGTTGAAGACACTCAACTTTTTATCAACCTCAAACTCATAAACACATGATGGAATCCATGCCTCTTAATTTAATGGATACATATAAACTTACAAAATTTAATTCACCCATTATTCCTTCTATAACCTCATATATTATACCAAACTATTTTCTTTGGAATAATGGGTTCATCCTTTTACTGATAGGATATCAAATGTGAATTCATTATTCCAAAATCCGTGGAGAGGGAGAAAATCAGATGAAATTTCACTAAATGGTGAATAATTGGATTTTCATAGGTTTTATTCATACAAAATAAAACATGAAACTCCAAAATAAGTGGGTGATAAGTATTCCTTAATTATCATGATTCACTTCATCTATTTCGATTGCATAAAATTTTAATTTATCCTTTTTATCTACATGTTGTTGTGGATTATGATTCTCATTATCCCTTAGATTGTTTCATTGATTCTTATAATTCCCAACTCCTTGCACATTAATCACGAGAGTTTGGGTTGTGAATTAGTTAGATACCTCTTATCCTCCGTTACATTAACCATTCCATTAATCTAATTTCAAAATTTATGGACTATATGACCCACCATTATACATTTAATAAACCTCTAAATTCTATTCAAGAAATCCTTTAATGATTCTTCCCATATTTTGGACATATAGATGGATGGAATTTCATTCCATCATCTGAGTTTCAATGAAAATTCATCTTAAATTTATTATCAAAACCATAGTAATGAATGGAATACCTAATTTTTATTCCTACCTTTAGTGAACATTGAATGAATTATTCTTATTTATTAAAGTCTAATATATCAAAGGTCTTTTGAATACATGTTTTTACACCACTTAAAACTGATCAATCATACTTTCAATATTGATGATCAAACAAGAAGTGCACCATAAAATAAATATCAAATTAGATTCATAGATACCACTACATTCATCATACCTTTTTTAAGATCATTTAATCCCTTATCCATATTTTATTATCGAATATGAAAGAAGTATTTATTAAGAAATATGTCCTTAAACTTTTCTCATTTTATAGATTAATCTTTCATTGTTACCTTATGTTATAAATAATATTCCACCACTAATATAATTTTAGTCTCAAATGATAAATATCTAGGAAAAATTTTTCATATCCTAATCATGGAAGAATAGATAATATATTCTCAATGTTGTGGATCCACAACTCATCCATAATCAGATCAGATGATTCACTAAAAAAGGTGGATATTTCCTCATAACCATGATTGACATTTAATTGGAGGAACAACGGGTGTATCATCATCATCATGCAGATATTTATTCCAAGAAAAATTAGAGTATAAGGTTCATCCCTTGGCACCCTTGGAGCCAAGAGACTGAACTAAGGAGGTCTAAAATGATGAATCCCAAGGGAATCCCCCATAATCAGATTGACCCCCCCAGGCTTCAAGCTAACCACAGTATTCAAGAAAATATTCTCAGAACCAGGGACATCCAATGAGGCCAAGTAATCAGCTACTTTGTTCCCATCCCGCCAAGTGTGCATCACTAGAGTGGTGTTGTTTAGAAGTCTTTGAAACTTCTTAATGATGTAGTTGATTGACCAGGGGAGACGTCAAAGTCATGAAGGGTGTTGTGCACTAACAATGAATCAGTTTCAACTTCAAATATGTCCAAATTCCACTGGTAGCATAAGGTGAGGACTATGAGCAACGTCATGGCCTCCACCTGGAGAGAGGTCCCTTGACCAAGTATGATAGAGAAAGCCAAGTAGACAGACCCATTTGCATCCCGCACCACTCCCCCCCCAATGCATGACTCCCTTTGCACATGAGAAGTCTATGTTGAGTTTCAACCCCTTCAAAGGATGGCACCATCAGACCCATTTACCCCTAATACTGCCGCTGGGATGATGATAATCCTAGGGACCAGCTTGAATTCAGACAAGTGAATGAGCTTCCTCCCAGTTGCAGACAATTTGAGTAAAGTCGATAAAAAGATTTCTTGTGCCAACAATAATATAACTAATTGAAGTGGATCCCACATAATAAAGAACATTCTTCCTCACCTTCCATATGCACCAACAAGAAGCATGAAAAATCAAGGTGTGGGCCAATTTTTCCAGACCACTTTCGCCCGAGCCATGGAACCACCTGCCCATGAAGGAGTTTCTCTCCGTTGTAGGAATAGACACAGCAATGAATTCCCCAAAGATTTTCCACACCTCATTCACCCATTCACTTTAAAATAACAAGTGACCCACACTTTCCTCACTATGTACCTTACAACACACACACACACACCTAGAAGCCAGTTTATCCCACAACGTTTGATGTTTTCCTCCCTTGGAACAGCCCCTTTCCTGATCCGCCAGGTATAAAAATTGAATTTGGTTGGAATACTCTTAACCTAAAGTGCGTCATCCCAAATATCTATATGAAACTATTTGTTGTTGATGTGTTGAAATTCTTTAGAGGAGAATAAACTCAATGGAGAAGGGGTAAGAACACATTCATCGGGGGAAGCATTCCTCTCAATGAGGTTGAAGTATTCCATCTTCTAATTGTTTAGAACTGCATTGATGAAATGAGGGAAGCAACATGCTTCCCTAAAGGTGATATGGGTTGCTAGGAATCCAGGAAAACCAAGAATTTCACCCCACCAATTTTGATGCCATAAGGAGAACTCTCCAATCCCAACAATCCAGCGGGAGTGCGGGCAGAGGAGGGTGACCAAGGGACCGACGATCGACCATAACGGAGAGGAAAATCTCGTCGCTGAATTATGGTCGCCTATATAGTTTTTCATAGAAATCCCCCAAAGGGTACAACATTCCAAAACACTCCATGCGAGGCAATAATTCATACAGGAAAGGGTATCTTCAAGATTACAGACATTCACACCTCCTTTGCTAACCAGCTTTGTCATCTCGTGCCAAGAGACCCAGTGTTTTTTTTTTCTCAGAATGCGGGTCCCAGATGAACCATGATAGGAACTGGTCGATGTTTTTAATGACTAATTTTGGGACACTAAGTGCCGACAGGCCGTGCATAGGATTATCAAGAAGGAGATTATTGGTCAGTGCAATCTGGCCACCAAGATACAGATATTTATTCTTCTAGTTCATCACCCGATCATTAATCCTGATGAGAAGGGAGTTGACGTCCCTGATATGTAACCTTCTAGAATATATAGTTGTACCCATGTTTTCTATAATAATGTACCCAATATTCATACCCAAAATAGTGCTCACAGCCAAGACTCATAGGGAGCTTCACCCACTAGAGAGATCGAAGGTGCTCTTGTTGTAGTTAATAATCTTTCCGCTCTAGTGACTGTACTCCTCCAATAGTTTATTCAGGCCACGTAAAGAATGACTGGAGGAATTTAGGAATAAGATTTTATCATATGCTAACATGAGGTGGGACACACTTGGAGCTTTCCTCCAACTTCTAAAAGGCAGGATGTCACCGGTGTTCAAGCCCTACTGAATGAGGCGACTCAAAACCTCCTGGAAAAGAATAAAAAGGCTCGAAGAAATTGGGTCCCCTTGCCTTAGGCCGTGAGTTTATTTGAATAAGCCAAAGGATTTTTCCATTAAAGTCACTGAGAGCCATGCAGATCTAAAACATCTTAAAATAATATCAACATTTTGAGAGTTGAGGCCCATACCTGCAAGCACACGGTGGATGAAGCTCCATTAAACCTGGACAAAATCCTTATTCATATAGATCTTGATGGCCACATTAGAACCATGGGTTTTAACATTGATGTCCCTTAACATTTTCTGGGCCAAATCAATTGCCTCCTGAATAAACCGACCCTTAACAAAGCCATGTTTTTCCAATGAGACCCATCGCGGGAGAAGAGTATCCAGCCTAGAATTAATGATGCATGCCAAAATTTTATATAGGACATTGCACATACTCATTGGATGGTAATACATAATAGAAGTGGGGTTCTTGATTTTTGGGAGAAGCAATAACATTGTGGTACAAGAAACACGGGGTAAGCTGCCGCTAAAAAATAAGTATTGGATGGAAGTAATCAAATATTCCTTCACTACATCCCAAGAAGACCTATAAAACTCACTTGGGAAGTCTTTAGGACCTGCCATGCTATTAGGGTTCAAATGAAACATAGATTCCCGAATCTCCTTCTCATCTGGCACAGACCCCAGGAGATCATTATCTTCGTTAGAGGAAAGGAAGGGAAATGAATCAATGATCATCGTGCTCTCTGAGGGGTACTCATTGGGAAAGAGAGCATTAGGACCAGCTATAAGTTCAGAGAAGTAGGAGTTGGCCATACCTCCCACCACTTCCCTATCCTCTATAAAAGATCTATCATCCAGTTGAATATTTGGTTTAACCAGCCACTTCTTCTACTTTATGCATGCATGAAAGAATGTTGTGTTACTATCCCCCTCTTTGAACCATTTTTTCCTCACTCCCTCCCTAGCCCGGTGCTCCTGATTAAGGAGAAAATCAACCAGGAGATCATTTTTCTCAGAGAGCTCCTCAAAAACCCGGTCCTCCCATCCATCCTCCAGAAGATGATGAAGACTCTCAACGTCCTGCATGGTGGATTGTAATACCCCACCAACTGGAGGAAAATCTCTAGACCACGATTGGAGCTTTATCTTCAGCCGATGAAACTTATTGTGAAGAGCAGACCATCAGATGCCTTGGGAGGGTTCTCCCTAGGAGTTACTAACCAGGTCTTAAAAACTCAGAAAAGTAACCCAATATTGGCTATATCTGAACCGATCCTGTCCCTCTAAAGCTGAAGATAGAGAGATCATCATGGGGGAGTGGTTGGAGATCCTATGAACCAAGTGGCTAACCTTAGAGATGGAATAGGAGGATAAGGCATGCATGTTGGAAAGACACCAATCCATGCGGCCCCATGAGCTATGATGACCCCATTGATTGTTACACCAAGTAAAATGGTCACCCACGAAACCTAAGTCTGAGAGACCCTTGTCCATCATGAACTGATTAGAATCAAGACTGGCTTTCCTAGGGAAAGGGCCTCTTCCCTTCCTCTATTCTATATCCACAACCACATTTAAATCTCCCCCAAAAAACCTTGTAATCGGTCTAAGATCAAATGCAATGAGCTCCTTCCAAAGAGACTCTCTTTGATGAGTGTCACAGCTCCCATCGACAAAGGACACGAAGAAGGAGTGGTGGATTTGATTCACTTTAACTGTAATGAACTGATCACCTGCTTGAACCATAAAAAAGCTTCTCTTCTTGTGCCAAAAAATCCAAATTTTACGGTTATAAGGGTCAGTGTGCATGTAGCCCTACATTTTGAGATTTCTAGAACAATCACCAATCCTATCGGGGGATTATTTGTGTTCAAGCATGGACACCAAAGTAGTTTTTTGTTTTCAAATTTCTGAAGTGAGAAAGTCTGACTTGACCCGGGCACCTATGCCCCGAGCATTCCAAATGATTAAAGGAATCATTGGTGTAAGAGTGTCATGGGATTGGCTCCAGCACTCATAGCCTTCTCATAGTGGGAGGAAAACTTCCCCTCCTAGGACTTGGATTGGGATCGAGATCTTTTGCACATCCCATTTTCCTTAGAGAGAAGCAATACTGGGTTAGAGGAGCTGATCTTGGAGAAAAATCTCCACTAGCCTCGGCCACATGGTGAGATAGCAAGACCGACTCCCTTTAAGGAGGGGGATCCTACCGTAGAAAATAAGAGAGTCGAGGTAGAATGAAGGGAAATATTGTCTAGTGGAAAATCTGAAGGCTGGGGAACCTCCATTATAGACCACTCCTTAGCATCCTCAGAGGTATAAGAAGTAACCAGGACATGCGGATGCAAGGTGCTGGGACCCGCGGAGGTGAGGCCACGACTAAACACCCACCAACCCTCTAGAAAAGATTTCAATAAAATGAGTAAATAAGAAAGAGGAGGGAACACCTATAGGGGAAGGAGCCGTCTTGAGGAAAAGGGAGAAAATCCCTAAAAGACGAGAGAAAAGCTTCATGATAGGCAAGAAGGATCTCTGAATTAAACCTAGGAATAAACATAGGATCCTGACCAGGGATAGGGGGAGGGTCATCATTGAGGGGCTAAACCTCCACCAGGGTCTCTTCCATCAGAGCAGGCGTAGAAATATCCTCTCTTCCCATCCTATTTGCTGCCACTGCGGGAGGATGACGATGACCATTCTGCCTCCTTCAGCGGAAAACTTGTAAAGAATTTCCCTGAAGAAGGTAGTGGGGGCAGAATTGGGATAGAATGGGTAGGAGATCTCTTGCAACCAGCACAAAGAACCCTCAATCTGAAGCTCAATATGATCCGGTAAAGACTTGTAGAGGTCATGTTCTATGCAAATACGATCCACCGAGGTGGAAGAGCCACATATGGTACCCTATTTGGATCAAAGAAAGCATCCAAGGGAGTCCCCAATCGCTTTGAGGAAGCCTTCATTCTGTAAGGGTAAAGTCGGACCAGGAAGAAATTGCCTTACAATAGCCAACAGACTCTCCTTACATTTATGAACATACATAGACCATCTGGAGAGACTAAAGCTCCATCACCCCAAAGATCGAGGAGCTTTACACCATGCATGAATGAAGTAATCCTCTGAGGATAGGATGATGCAGAAGGGGCTTCTGTGGATCATCGAGATCTGCGTCGGGAGATGAAGGCCCTACGATCTAACATAGCGTAGGAAGACCACCAGCAGCGACCTAGATGCCTAGAAATGGGGAACCAATGTCCATTTCAAAAAAGGTCTTTGCATCCTCAAAGGTGGACACTGGGACATCCAGGAAAATGCAATAGCCCTACCACGACGACTGAGGCACAGGAATGGGAACCATCGGGAAATACGAGTAGAAGGACGAACCGCAGATAGCATCTCGAAAGGAGACGCCGGTTCCAGGGCCCAAACTGGGAGTGGAGAGTAAGGTGGGGGCTGGGCCAGAGGCGGCATAGCCTGAGGGAGCAGGATACAGTAGTGGCTAGGGAAAAGCTGACGAGGAGGGACCATAAGCATAAATAATAGAATGAAAATCACTAATCATAGTGGGAAACAAAATAACCATGAAAAATCATTTTTTCAAGAATATAACATTTCAATTTTAAAATCAAAATTTCGAGAAAACGTGAACTTATAAATAGATTTTTTTTAGAAAATTAACCAATAAACATGTAATGTATTATTCATATCAATGAGTTTTCATAACATCAGTAAAATATAATCATTTTGTATAAGATAAAAAATATAACCTTATTTCTGTACTTTTGTTGGAAAATTCACAAAGTACCTCTTTTGGAATATTAAAAAAAGATTCTTTTCAAACCTTCTAGTAATACATAAGACATGGGTAAAAACGAATCCAAACTATATTAGGAAAATAGAAAAAATATTATTGAAAATAATTTTATAATATAAGGAAATGGAAGAGAAATATTTCTTAGTGGAGGCTTAAATTTAAATAAACCCAAATAATCATGATATTGTTAAATAAGACCTTACCTCAAGTATCGCCTTTAATTCTTCATGTTTAAACAATATACATATTAAATATGGATTTAATATACATGTATTCCATAACCATATATCAATAATACCATGTATTAGTTATTTATGACATCTTATCAACCATTTATTAATAATTTGCTATTAAAATCATTGATCTGGGAGATAACTACTTTGTCATCCAACATGTTTTGGTTTAGAAATATTGTCCCATATACTTGGATCATAGTCCTGTCATTAACACAATTTTATTAATTGTTTAAAAATCATATATATTAATTATATAAATATTTATAATCATTCCAAAAAATTAAATATAGAAAAATGAATTGCACCATTCTTGTAGATGGTATGCTGTACGTAGGCATGGAGTTTTTTTTTCATTTTTTGATTTATAGAATGAAAATAGTAATTCCCATTTTTATAATTATGATTATATCTTATATATATTATATAATAATCATATTCATCATTATTACCATCCATGTGAAATATAAATGAAAAACGAATGGTATTGCACCGTGGATAGGGTAATCCATACATATACACGAGCGACGTTATCATTTCCAAAAAGATTGGACGATAAGAAGTTAGAAATTATATTGTAATTAAAAAATATAATAATTTTTTAAAAATAATATATATTCATTATTAACATTTTAATCCCCAACCGTAATTTTTTTTATAAAAATGAATTGTATCTCTACATTGAGATAGTAAGTCATACATATGCATGAGTGAAGCATTCACTTATTATATGATGGAGAAGAGTTTGTATAATGGTGTCTTAAAAATAATAATAATATTTAATAATATTTATAATAAATATTTTTATTTTTTTTTGAATATCATATGTTTGGAGGATGTTAAGAAGAGTAGAAGACGAATGTGATCCGTAGAGTGATTACCCCTTCTTCTAAATGACTCTTTTAGATACCCACTGAAGGGCTCTCGGGTTGGTATTTTGGGATGACCCAAACCTAAATAATGTGGTTAGTAAAGTGGAGAATATAATTTAATGATTTCTTTCAATATATATTTCTCATAGTGGTGTAAGAAATTGGTTGATGAGGTTTCCGTTTATAATTGAGGTGGGGTAACTCTTGGAATTTCTCAAATGATTAAAATATAATAAGACTATTATAGAGAAAAATGATTACAAATAGACAATAAATACACATGGGATTAAATTTGAGAACATATACCATCCCATTTGTAATTATTATTTTTTATTTATTTAATAATTTAATAAAATAGTAATCCCATAAAATATCATTGTTGTTAATTTTAATACTATTCATTACATTGAGTTTAATAACATAAATACAACATGTAAAATGAGAAAACAATATTCTTTTATATCATAAAAAAGTCATGTTCATCTGTATAATTCATATATCACCTTAAATATCTCAAATTATGTTACTTTTAATATTTTCAAAGCATTTATTTTATTTTTAATCATTTATTCCATAAAAATTAAAAATATATTACCATGAATAAGATAAATCTTTTATATTTAAGAATAATATTTATATTTTAGTATATACTCTAGATAATCCCACAATAAAATATTATAGTTATTAAAAACTATACTGTGAGAAGTTTGACTTTTCAAGAAATAACATACTATAAAGGAGATAATGTAATCCAAATGGATGTAAATGGTAATAAAATAGACACATATATGAGTATGGACAAAACTAACTCATATAATAAGATTTAGGTAAGTTATTAACATAAATTAACTAATTCACCCTTACCGTGGTAATAAAATTAGTATAGATACAATTATTAGTAGCCAAAAATAAAAAGGGACCTCTTTATAAAGTTTTTAAGAACTAATTCTAAATTTAGAATCAAGAATTCATCATTTAGATCATATATGTTTGAGAATTTAATTTAAATTCAATCCTACAAAAATCAAGAAAAAACAGATTTATTGAAAAATGTGTTTTAAGACTAGAAATGTACGTATGCCTAAAGAATATGTAATTAATTTCAATATTTATAATTAAATATTACTTAATTTACATTGGTATATAATAAAATAACAAAGGTCCAATTTAATATAAATAAAATTAATGTTCTATAAAAATTTGTATTTTTAAATATTCCCTAAATACTAAAACATTTTAGAAAATTATCAAAAAATAAGTAGAAGAAAATTTTGGAATTATATATTCAAATATGAATTTAAATTATTCAATTTAATTCATGTGTTGTAATTTTCACATTAAATAATATTGTTGTAATATAGTATTGATGTTCATTTAAACTAGTTGTGGCTTGCAACTCAAGATATCAATGATTTCAAATTATTTAAAGAGAAATATTTCATAAAAATCTCAGGGTGTTTCATTAGTAACTTTAGGAATTGATAAACAGAGTATTTCTCATTTTTTTTGTATCATAAAATATTATTTTACTGAAAAAAACATTTTATTAGGGGTAGAATTTAACAACTCTAGAATTATTGATATATTTCTCTTCAAACTAATTAAATTTGTTCAATTCCATGGGATACATGCATCCCCATGTTTAAATCAGACATAATATAGCATATTATTATAATATTGCCATTAGTTTAGAAAAGTGAATATGAATGACCATTGTATGAAAATTATATATAAATATTTTATAAAAAGTAAATATATTAATAAATAAGTATAGAGTTTTTAGTAAAGACATTATATAATTCCAAATTTAATTTTTCCTAAAAAATGGTTTAATTTCTTTTTGAGAGAAATTAATATAATTAATTTTTTCAAATTTATAAAATTTATTTCAAAATATGAATTTAATTTTTGAAATCATCTTTTCAAAATTATCTTAAAATCATCATGTCAAAAATATCTATGAGTGAAATTGGGAAAATTTTTAAAAAATATTGATTCTTTAATAAATAGTGAAAAATACAAATTTTTATTGAAAATTTTCCTTTCCATTCAAGAATTTAAAATTTTATATTATATTTTTAAGTTATTTAAAATGTTGAATTAGTTTTTTTATATCATTATTAGTAAAATTATTTTCATTATAATTAATATTTGGTTTTCTTTTTTTAAAAAAAAAAATTATACTAAAAATCATTTTTATGGAAAAAATAATTTTCATCATATTCTATAGTGTTATTTTTTAATTAAAATCAAAAAATTATTTGAATTAAACTAAATAAAATAATTTTAATATTTTAAATCATAATAATTGTTATTTTTAAAAAAATGAATATCAATTTTTTGTCATAATTAATAATAAAAAAAAGTAAAAATACATTACAGCGATTGGGGGAAAAAGGTTTATTGGGGTTAGACAAGGTGATAAGGGTAATTTTTAAAATTAAAAATGTAAAATTCCCATTTTATGGAAATATCTTGACTTAATACTATTTCACATCAGAATCTATGGCCATGTGGGGTAATTTTTCTAAAGTATGAAATTATTATATTTTAATCTTTTATGAATATTCAAATGTGTCCTCTCCCCCACTTATAAAATAATTCACATGTATTCTATTCTTTATAGAATGTTAATCAATATATATTGACCATAACCTAAAAAAATTATAATAATTTTTATACATGTATTAGTGTTTTTTCATCTTAAAAATCTATTCAAAGGATCCAGCAGAAATGATCTAAAAGAGGCCAACTGAAAGATAGGTTATCATCATATCCAACCTCTTTCAAGTTATTTTACTTATAAATACTCTAAATATATGGTATTTATCATAAAATAATATCCTTTTTATCCTAAATATAATTTAATTTTATTATTACTATGGAAAAACTACTAATCAATTTTTTTTTCATCAAATGGGAAGTAAAATTATCGTTCATCTGTATGTGTGGACCATCACCACCACGAAGTTATATCATTAATTTTCCATCAACATCCATCACAAAAATTTATTATGATAAGTTTGATATTTTAAAATTATATTTATGAAAAAAATTCTTTTTAATGTTATTATCAGTTCTACTTTCATACCTTCCAATCCTTTTGGGAATGATAACCACACTCATGTGTATGTGTGGACTACCACATCTATAAGGTGATGTGATTTGTTTTTCATTTCCATATCACATAAATTATAACAAGGATAAATTTAATGAACATAAATTATATATATTGTATAATAAGTATTTCCAAAAAATTAATTATTATTTAACTTTATTTTATTTCATCCATGCAAAAGTGAAAACAAGGTTAATTCAAATGTAAAGCCAGTCTAGTGTAATTAGTTTTTTATTAATACCATTTATGAATGACAATAATTATATATATAATAAATATTTATGGTATTTATATAATAATTTAAATTATATATATTTTGTAAACATGATCTAAGTACAAGTACCATAGCTACGGTACCTAAATTATAATGAAAAACTAAACAGTTAACACTGAGAAACGATGATTTTAATAATGAATATTTAATAAATTGACATTGAAATTTTATAAGTGGTTTATATTTGATATTATAAGTAAATACCTGATTATAATATTGAATTACAACAAATTTAACTTTATTATATAGAATTTTAGAGCTCCTATGAAGAAATTCAAAAATGAGGTAAAATATTTATGTTAGAATCACAATATTTTTTGGGATTTTTTATGATTATGTTTTCGAAGAATAAATTTTATGACCTATCACACAATAATTCTATATATTTTCTTATATTCTGGTTATTATCTTAGATATAATTTTTTGGATTAATTTTAATCGTTATAACCACTCTTGAGGACAAAAGAGTATTTTTAATGAAAAATAAATTTATTTATCTCTTCAGTAAAAATAAATTTTCCCATTACCATATTTTCTAAAAAAAAGTCAATAATATTTTTACTAATCTAAAATTATTTTTAATGTCATTTTTACCCAATTTCATATTTTTAAAATTTGGTTTAAATATAATAATTTTATCATTTTTCAATATGGTAATTTAGAATTTGGTAAAACCAATTAAAGGATTATTTTTTAATGTATACAACATGAATAGATTTTCCTATCTTCATGACCAACAAAATATTTTAAACATTATTTATAATTTTCCATGGTTACTTTGAATAAGTTTTTTCTATAATATGTAGTAAATTTTAAATTATAAATGGGTGATTCCAAAATGAAAGGGTATATTCATCAAGAAATATTCAGGTGATATTTTAAACGCATTATCATTTATAATAACACCCATTAATGATGATTATTTTTTAATATGGATATGATCCAAGGATACCATCATTATTTATTCTATAGATATTTTATAATTTTGATGAAGAAATGTTTATGAAACCCATTTATTTTCTATAGATTCTTCATTGATTAATTGTTTAAATTGTTTTAAAACTCATCTCTAATCAACAAGTTGTGATATATGATGAATTTTTTCTGATCTTATGTCACATATATGAATTTATTATGATTATATTATTTGTGGGCCTATAATTATATAACCCTTCAATGCATTTGGTAATGGTGGATATCTTATTAGATAATAAGGACCAAAATGGGAAGTGAACACGGTTTAGTAAGAGACTATGTACACTATGATAGTATTTGGATTGAAATGTGACTAAGGATATATTGGAAAAGGGAGTGAACCCAGTCCTTTATGATATTCTTAAAATCTAGAGTGTAATATGTAAATCACATTATATGATTTTTTGTATTCCACGAACATATGTCTTATTCCAATGTTATGATTCCATGGCTCGTGTTCTTTGATACCATTATGATTCATGTATTATGAACATCTGTTATTTATGTTATGACTCAATAATATAACATGTGAATGATGGGTGTGGTTTTTAAATGTTAATATCATGTTATCATACCCTTATCCTCATATTTTTCTTAATTGATCAATGATACCTCCATTATTTAACCATACTGAGCTTCATATCTCACTCATTAGTATGTTTCCTTTCTATAGGTTATAAAGAAATATTTTATATGTGATATTTCTAATGAGGGTGATTTTTATGAATAACTTACTTGAAAATGATTTATATCTTTTATGAACAACTTTTTCCTATATCCATGTTTCTGAAGGTAGTAAACCTATATGATTCTAGCAAGGATCATTATCATATGAATTGAATATTCATAAAATAAGATGTCATATTTATGTATGGAAATTATGGGACATTATGGGTTGTATTAGAGAGATTTTTAGTTACCTATGTAAACTATTATGAGAAAACATTAGTGAGAACCCTTAGGATAATCCTATATATATCAGAAAATTAACCAAGTGTATGTAATGAAATTAATGTGGTTTTCCTTACAAATCACCTCGGTCTAGAGAATAAAAATTGACATAGTTTGGCTACATAAACATATATTTGTAATAAACCAAAAAATATTTGTTCAAGTATATCTCAACTATAATTTTTGTGCATGGGTAAAATATTCTTATTTTTTACCTAGTTTGACACTATTAGGGTATATGATTGGACTACATTGTGTTTTATACCCGATCCATTATTAAGGATTTAAATAAATGATAACCATGGATGGACTAGGATAAAATTAAGGTATTATATATATAAAACAATGTGTTATGATTAAAACATCATATAAATAATTTTCATGATCGTATGATTGATCAAGATGATACTTTATTCCCTTGAAAAACATTTTTTATTTAGTAGGCATGTGAAAATAGAATGATAAAGTTGATGTGGTAACATGAAAAGTCAAATTTTGAAGAATATTATTTGATCTTAGTAATATTAATTTCTAATTATAAATAAAATTTTGTATAAATATTAATTCATATCCTCAATTATTAGATGTTTAATGATTAGTTAAAACTCTAAATAGTAAAATAATAACCTCTCAGGTATATGATTCATCTCTAATTTAATTTTTTAGGAATATGCTTCCTAAAAATATTTTTATTCACCCTATAGTGTAATTTGGTGTTATTGTTGTAATGGATTGAATTTCATTATATAAATACTATATTGATTTCTAAGGTAGGTAAGTCTAATTTAATATTACAGACTAGCCTATGATCATTTATCTCTGTGATGATAAATATGAACAAATAATAGAATTTTTTTTCATTTTATAGATCTTGATTCTTATTAAAAATGGGTATTTATCTTATATGTTAGAGAAGAATCTCAAAAATAAAATATATTCCTATTGTACGGGATATTATTGATGTCTTTAAAAAAGAGATTCTTTGTCTTCCACCGAATCATGAATTTTAGTTTTCAATATATTTCATACATAGTGTTATTCCTATTTCAAAGTCTCTATATAGGATTACCCCTATTTAATTATAGGAATTTAAGAATCTACCCTATGAGATTCTTGATATGGGATTCATTTGTCCAAGGGTATCATCGTGGGGTTTACCTATTCAGTTTGTTGAGAAAAAAGATTTATTTATTCGAATCTATATTGTTTATCAAGAACAAAACAAGATCATTATAATTAATAAGTATCTTATACCCTAAATTGTTGTTTTTTATGATCAATTTCAAGAAGCTCAATATTTTTCCAAGAATTATCTTCATCTTTATACTATTATTATTGTTTCAAAATTGAATAAGTGCCAATGAAAAAAAGTTTTATGATGTATTTACACATTTAAGTTATAGTGATTCCATTTGGGCTTAATAATTTCCTCACTATCTTCATGGATCTATTTAATAGATTTTTTAGAGATTACCTTAACTAGTTTCTGGTATTATTTATAGAATAAATTCTTATATATTTAAAGAGTAATAAATATCATTAATATCAATTTATTATTGTAATTAAGACTCAAAAGAAGGATAATATGTATAAAAAATTTACAATTTATAAATTTTGGAAAAAAGAGGTTCATTTATGGGTCATATAATTTCATATGAGTATATATAGGTTGATACATAAAAGATAGAATTTATTAAACATTGGACCAAAATAATCACTTTGAGTGGGATTTATAGTCTTATTGGTTTGTTCTTATATCAAAAAAACATTGTGAAGAATTTATCATGGTTGTCTAATCCACTCACCATATTAAATAGGAAGGGATTAAAGTTATTTCGGACCTATGAATGTTAGGAAAGTTTCAAATAACTAATGGGAAGTATTGTAATATCACATATTCATATTTTAACATTCATTATAGAATCATTTATAATATATAATGATGTGTTGAATAAGGTACTAGGAAGAAATAATAGGAAGTATGATATGGTGATAGAATATAAATCATGATAATTGAAGGATCGGGAGAAAAATTATACAAATCATTATATGGAGTGAGCTATGGTATTTTTTCATTAATAATATAGATGAATTATCATTATGTAGAATTGTCTGACATATAAATTTATCATAAAATATTAAAATATATATTCACATAACAATATTTTAATGCCTTCAAAATATGATGATTAGTGTTTATAAATGATTATGATTCCTCAATAAATTATCACCCAGAGAAAGCAAACTAGGTAGCAGTTTCTCTATAATGAAATTATCATGATATCTTATCAATGAAGAAGGCCATAAAAAAATAAAATTTTTGTTAATTTTAAATGGATTGATATGGAAATCATGAATGCATGGGATAAATCTTATCAAGCTAAAATGACTATATTACCATCTATCTAGGAAAATATTAATGATTTGAAAATAAAATATGTAGAGTTTTAAAAGAATGTGAGAAATAATTTTGAGTTAAACCTTGATTATTATGGAATGATAAGGTTTAGGATCTTTTTATGTATCATTTCCATACCATATTTTAATAATTATCTCAAGGATGATTCTAAGAGATCTCCATTCACTAATCATCTTCGATGTATGGAGCTGTGTGGTGATCTGAAAGTGTATTACAGGTGGGATAACATTAAGATAGATATTTTATAGTATATATCTTAGTTCATGGTATTTTATCAAGTTAAGGATTGTTGAAATAAGTCTAATGGGATGTAATAACCATTACCTATTCTAGAATATGAATGGGAAAACATCACCATGGATTTTTTCTACTGACATCCCAAAACATCAAAAGGCCATAAACGTATTGGGTTGTAGTCATTATTCATAAAAGTCATAAAACTCTATTTATATCAAGGAATATTTGTTTCTTGATAGTATTTCTATAATATAAATTATAGAGGTGGTAAAGTTTCCTGGATTACTGCATTTGATTATATTTGATTAGGATCTGAGGTTTCCCCACAAAGTTAAAGAGACTACTTCATCAAGATTTATATTTAGAGATGTTTTTTAGTTGTAACTATCATAATCATATGTATTTTTAATCTGACATAACCATTAAACCCCTAGAGTATATGTTTAGGCATTTATCTATTAATTTCATTGATTTTTTGAATTAACACCATCCTCTAGTTGAGTTTTCTGACAACAGAAATAGATTCAAATCGATCATTTATATGGATCATTATGAAACCTTATATATAATGATGTGTATAACTAGAATTTTATATGATGAATTTAGATAAATAATTCTATTGGTACTCAGTTATCTGAGGAAATAAAAGATAATGATACATCTATTTCATATCACATTAAGACAGCTCAGAGAAAAAGTAATCTTTTTACAAAAAAATATAAGAGAAATGTTGAATTTGAAGATGGTGAGAAGATAAACCAATGAATTTTACCATAGATATTTTTTATGACATTTAGAAATATGTTAAATTGGGTTCCTAATCATATCATCCAATGAAATATTCTTGATCCCATAAATATAAGATCTTTTTACACTGTGCTTCCGCCGAACCTCTCCCATGTTCATGATATTTCAATGTATCTCTCCTAAAGATTTATATACATAATAATTTAAATGTCCTGAAATAAAATTTTGTATCACTATATCATGATGATTCATTTGAATAAAAACTATTATAAACCATGGATCGTAAGGATGAAGTACTATGAAACATGACTACACACCTAGTTAAAGATCTATAGAGGAATCAAAAATTTGAAGAAACAACAGGGATATTTAGGATGGGATGAAACATATATATCCTAACATTTTATGTTGTAGTGGTATAATTTATAAATGGAATATCATTTTATGGATATAATAACAGTACACCCAAATATTTTATGATATATGCGTCTTCAAATAAATTTAATTTCCTTGGTATATTGAGATACATGCAACCCTGAGTCTTAATGAACCATAATATAATATATCATTATATCCTAGTTGTTAAATTAGATAATTAAATATATATTTTCACATTTTAAAAATTGTTTATAAATATTTTAGATAATTCAAATATATTGATAAATAAGTAATAAATTTTTAATATATTTATTATATGGTTCAAAAATAAATATTTCCTCAAAAGTGGGTTTTATTTATTTTTGGAATAAAATGAAATAAATAATTTTTTACACTTGTAGGAAATTTATTTTGAAAAACTAGATTCTTTTTTTAAAACATTATTTAATAATTACCTTATAATTAGGTATTGATATTTTTTAGAAGAAGGCCGATTTTTCAATGAATTGTTAAAAATACTGATTTTAGTTGGAAACTATTATTTTGTTTCTAGAATTTAAAGGATTCTATTTAATTTTAAAAATATTTAAAAAGTAAAATTAGTTAATTTATATTATTATTAATCCAATTTGGTTTATTATAATTGATTTTATCAAGGATTTTGGGAAACAATTATACCCAGGAAAAGAGTTTTTATGGAAAATTGCTTTTTGTCACCTTTTATTGGATTAATATTAAATTAAATATTGAAAATTATGGTTATTTAAATTGATAAAATATATTTAATATTTTTAATCAAAATTATTAATATTTTTTAATAATTTCATCTAAATTAATTTTCATCGTGAATAGAAATAAGAGTAAAAATCGGTTTCCACGGTTACAGTGAAACTGAGTTTACCAGGGGATAAACAAAGAGATAAGGTTATTTTTTCCAATGGAAAATTTATAAATCATATTGTATAGAAATATATAATTGTCATAATATCCAAATTTAGAATCTCTGTAACTTTTGAATCATTTCTCTTAACAATGATATTTTTTTAATATTTTATGAAATCTCAAGTATGTCCTCTCCCCCACAAATGAAATGACACCACTCAATTTTCTTCTTTAAACAACTTTGAGTGATCTAGCCTGAATAAATCCTATCCAACTATAAACTTATTTATCCACTAATTATATGTTATTTTCTTCTTAATATGCCATTCTAAGGATCCTTAAGAAATAATCAAAATGTGTCTACTTGATTGAGAGGTAATCATTTTATCTATCCTCTTACAAATTATGTCTCTTTATACTTCTTTTAAACCAGAAGTATTCATCATAATATAATAAATTCATTGTATATAAAATAATTTAAGTTTATTATGTTTACTTAACCTCAACTATTCATTATATTTTCTAGCAAATGTAAAGTGAATGTATTGCTCGTGTGTACATGTTGATTTCCACCTCAACATAGAGATACCATTATTTTTCCATCACCATATTTCATGGATGGTTATTAACATGGGATTAAAATTTATACAAGTTGTTTCTGAATAATTATTCTATTTTAATTAAATAATCATATCTACCTTCTTACCATCCAATCCATTGTAAAATGATAATGTCACTCACACATACATGTGGACTAACGCTACCCTGAAGCGAAGAGATTATGTTTCATTTTTTCTTTACATGGATGATAAATAGTATGTTTTTAATAATTATATATTATATATATTAAATAATAATGATTATGTAATGGTAAAATATTATTCACCCTTCTTTCTTTTCATTCGTCAAAAAATGAAAACAATCATCATGTGTACGTACAGCCTACAGTCTCCACAAACTGTGTGATTGATTTTTTATCTTTTCCTTTCATGGATGAATATTACTATATATATATATAATGAATAAATGTGATTTCTATGTAATCATTAAAAAAATTAGGTTATTTAACCATTATTATAGTACAAGGATTAGAACTATTTAACTAAAATTCACATGAAAAATGGAGCAGTTAACACCCAGAAATGTGGATTTTAACAATGAGATATTAATCAATATTTTTTGATATATTATAAGTAGATCATATATGATATTATAAGTATGTATATTATTTTTTGTATAATTATAATAAAATAAAATTGATTAACGAAAATATTACAAGCCTTATAAATCCAGATTATCTTAGGGAAAGGATTTTATTTTACAATCTCATTATATATCAAATTATTTATGATTGAGTTTAAAATTATGAAATTATATATCCCATCTCTCAAAAATATCTTGAATTTTATTTTAATATATTTATATCTACATATTGCATGTTTTACTTTCATTTTTTATACTTTACAAACTCAAGAGAACAAAATAATATTTTTATGGAAAACCAACTATATTTATCACATAATTTCAAAATGAATTTTATTCTATTTCCGTGATTTATATAATGTTTTAAGAAAAATAACAAATATCCTATGATTTTTCAAATTCATTTTTACCCATGTTTGAATTTTCAAAAAATCATTTAATGTGATATTATATTTTTTCAATGAGTTGTATTTGAATTTTTATAAAAATGTGAAATGAATATTTTTTTATAACATACATGACTTGAATCTAATTTACTCCCACCATGAAAACTGAAATATTTTCAACATATAATATTATTTCCTAATGTTATATTAAAATATAGTTTTTTATAATATTTTTTGAAATGTTTATATATTAAAGAAGTGATTCAAATATTAAAAGTGTATTTTTCTCAAGAAATATTGCATGTCATATTTTAAAGGAATTTTTAGTGTTGATAATACCTTTTGATATTACACATTATTTACTATTGAGATTTTTTATAGATACAATACTAATTTATTTTCTAGATGGATTAAAATTATAATGGTTAGATTTGTATGAAACCTATTTCTTTTCCAGGGGTTATGCCATGAGGAATTGTTGAATTATTTATGAAACTCGTTACCTTTACACATGATATAATATATGATGATTTTTAAGGATATTGTGGCACACATATGAATGTAATATGATTTTGTTATGGGTGGGCACAAAATTATATATCCATCCAATGTATTGGATAATGATAGATATCTCATGAGATAAAAATATCTAGAATGAAGTTTGACCAAATTCTATTAGGGACTCTATAATGTATAATTTTTTATGTATAAGACTTAAGGATATTTGTAGTAATATTCAAGGATTCATGTACTAAGATAGTATGGTACTTTGAGGCCAAATGTACCTAGAATTAAATATATGAAAATATTAAATTTGTTTTTATCTTTTATGAACCTTTTCCCGTAAAAGTGTAATAATTCCCAAATATAATAATTGATAAAACAATTGAGACCATATTTTATTTAATAAAGTAGTATTTACCTTAGGTGTGACATAATAATTTTTTGTGTTGGATGTTTGGTTAAAACCCATCATTGGCACAATAATGAAATTAATAAATAAATTTAATTTATTTATTATTTTAATAGAATGACCTCATTTTTTCCTCGATAAATATGTCATTATAACCAATTGAAAGTGTTATCCTCAAAAGCATAATAATTTAGGGGAGAGTGTGGAATAACATTGGTGGGAATTGGGATCATGGAATAATTATCAGATTACCATAAGGAACATAAAATACCACACTACATGTGGATCTCATCCAAAAAATGACATGTGATCGTTCTTCATTAATGATTGATCCAAACTGAGGTTGTAATTTTCATCATATTGGTTTGAATCTCAATATTTTGTTTTTACATGTCAAATGTGAATCAATTTTAACAAAATTATTCATGGGTTGAATGTCGTTTTATAGTTGGGAATTTATTTTATCCCTAGAAATCTAAGAATTAAAACATCTTACCCCAAAAATATTATTGAATTTTGAACGCGACTGCGATTGGTGAAATTCGATTTGATAAAATTTAATCCCCACTTTTACATTCCCTCTATCCTATTTTATATATATATATATATATATATTATGATTTGTAAAGTATTTATGTGGTAATGGAAGAGAATAAGGGATGGTAGTATGGTGCATGGGGGAGGTTGAAAGTGTCTTAGAAGTGTGATAGTTTTGTTGAATGTGATGGGTTGATCGAATTGAGTTGTTTCTTGTCTATTGGTCCCTGAAAAAAATGGTATCATGGAAAGGTTCATCGATCCAAAGACAGGTGGCGAGATTCTGATCTTTAGAGAGATGTTTGGCCATAGTAAATGTGGTGTGCATGATTTATGGATGTTTAATGTGTGATTTTCCAAAAGGCGCGTGGGATGAGAAGTCATGTTCAGAAATATGTTTGAAGGGGGACATTTTGGTTTTAGTGTGTTTTAAGGAATATTATGATAGTGTTAAAAGATAAAATTAAATAAATTAAATATAATGATACAATTAAATCTGGATATGGAGATTCCCACTTTCTTATATGCATGACCCACCATGGATTTACAACCCTTTGATCACTTATATATTATAAGAATAATAATATATGAAATTGATAAAATGAGGAGAAAGGGGATGATCAAAGGATATTCTTGAAAAGTTGGGATGGGTGGGACATCTTTTCCCACATATATTGGATTATATTTAACTACATATTATGTTAATAATATTATTATTATGGTCGTTTTAATAATAATAGTTATTATTATTATTATTATTAAAATTGTAAGTTAATTGAAACTTCTTCATGAGGCATCAAATTGACGAACTGTTATTGGTAGTGTGACTAAGATGTTGAGATAGAAAATTTAAGCCCAATGTCAGGTACCTTTTTCGGACTCATGGCTTAGGTCTATAAAGCATCTAATAATAATAATTATATTTTTTATTATTATTATTAATACAACTATTTTTATTTTTGAATCTAGTACTTTAAGTGTCTGTTTCAAACGGACATTGATTTACAAACTTTCTATGACATCGTGGCCCTAATATTGAGGTATATGTCTTGAGACCAATGTCATGTGTTTAATTTTTACTTATGGTTTGAGACCATGAATCCCCATACATATGTGTTATGGTAAAAATTAATTTTTTTCTTGTTTCTATTTTTGGTTAAGTGAATATCTTATCCAAATTCTTTTGTAACAATAATTACAATTATGTGATCCATTTGGTCATTCATGGACATTTATGGTGGCATGATAATGGATTTATGTTTTAGACCAATGGATTAATGTTGAGCCTCAGGTTTTCTTAATTATTTTTCCATACATAGATGTAGGAACTCCAATTGTCCCACCTGAGTAGTTTTCTACAAAGATAATAGTGGTGATAAATGTTTTTTCATTGTAGATATGATGTAAGATAATGTAATCGACATGATTCTTTAGCCATTATTAACCTGTATCGGTGTAATTATTTCCCTTGATGCAGTACTATATGGGTTCTATGCACTATCCATTCCTCATACTAGGATGGTTACCCCTCTACATGCTTTTGATTATTAGTGTAGTTTTGGAGTGTTCTCTAATTTTGGAGTATGTTTTCTTAGTCTGATTCCACTTGACCCCGCATAGTCATTGAGTATGTATCCATCCAAGAGGTGTAGAGAGATAATCACGTCATCCATGTTTCCCTAGGTAGTATTTGTTGATTTGAAATAATCAACACTTATGCGAACATAGATCCCTAATCTAGGAGGGCGTTTCCTATAGGGTATTGTGTCCCCCTAGTGAGCACTAGTCATTGAACCCTATCTATATATTAAGATATAATCATTTGGATTAGGTGTAGTAAATTCAAACTTGTTTCTTGGATAAAACCTCTCAGTGTCCTTCCTGATTCTTCTAGGGTAGACCTAATGAGTGTGACCTCTGGGGTGAGTTTCAATAGGTGAAGTATAGTTTATGGAGTTTATTCTCTTAGATGAATGTTAAATTGAAAATTCGAGTATAAATCCTCATTGAGTAATGTGATTCAGATATCACCTTGATATGGTATGTATGATATGAGTATATCTGGATGTTATGACATATATTTTCATTGAAATATCCTATATTGAGCTACCCACTCTTGATTTTTTATGCTTAGTGATTTTGGATTATCTTACATGGTATTTTTATAATTTCATAAGCATGGGATCTTCTCGTAAATTTCCTATATTATAAGGATGAAGGACTATTTTTATAGATTCCTTGGACAACTATGAGTATATGGATCTTAGTTTGGCTTTGACAGACTGAGGTTTATACATGTGTATCATTTGAAGTAGTCCCTCCCTTCTGAGTATGTTGTACTTTAATTTCTTGGTTTTGGGTGGTCTTGTATTTGGCTCTTTTTTATACATTCTAGTAAATTATATTAATATATGACAGTGGTATTATATATGTATGCATTATTTTTTATCAATTCTTTTCATTTCATCATTATATGGGCTTCGTGATGTGTGTGTTCAATGTGGAAATTCTTGCTAATGCATCCCAAGAATGTGTTATGTATTCTTGGTGCTAGTTGCTAGCCCTTGTCCTATTGGAGTTGGGAATGGGGTAGTTGGGGATTGAGCCCTATTGGGTCGAGTTGTAAAATAATTGTATCATAGGAAATACATGTCATCAAGTGTTATGACACTTCATAGTTTTAGGACCAGATATTGGATATTTTTTCTAGATTTGAGGTTTGGTTTTAGAACTATGGAGAGTTTAATGTGTATTGAGTTTCTATCTCACACTAGGGTTTCTAGTGATGGTATTATGGAAGATGTATCCATTATCCAGGACTCTGATAATCTTTTTTCAACTTTTTATATATAGGAACAAGTTTTAGGGAAAAACGGGTACATGAATCGTATAGGAATGGGTTGTTTTTTCTATTTCCTTCTGGAGTTAGCTCCCAAGATATATACTTTGACATTGGAACTTCTTGAAAACATCAAGATATATCTACAATGATATACAATTGTGGTTCTAAGATAGTGTCATGACATTGACCAATTGGGTGATGCTGCCCTAGTTCAAGGACTCACTCATGAGAAATTTCCTCTATGTAGAAATAGAGTAGTGCCCCAACCTATTTACTGGTTTTTATATCCTTTAGGGGATTTGATAAAATTTTAACAACATGTTTTGTAGCTGATGTCTCCAGTAGGCCAGGAAAATGATATTCTCAGGCTTAGAATGTAACGTGAGTTCCAGTGATAGTGACTGTTAAGGTTATGATGATGACCATACCTTCATGCAGTTAAGGATTGTCTTGATGTAATGGTCCTGGTTTTCATCTAATGAGACCCTTTCTGATTGGAATGTGGTGCTTGACTCCAATTTTATTTTGAGAGAAATAGTTGGATCTGGTGGTACTGGTTGATAGAAAACATGTTTTGTGTTTTAATCAAAAGTTTTAAGATCACTCATGTAACATGGTATGCTAGACACCCTTTTCAACTTGGGGAGGACTGGTATGAGCTTGTGGTGTGATTTTACTTCTTGGTTATTGCCCCACATGATAATTGCTAACTAGTGATACATCTCCAGGGTGATGTATGGTTTTGGGATAACACTTTATTTGGGAATTTTTACGTCATTATGGACATTAAATGATGAGTCTCAATTACCCCACCAATACTTGTTTTAGAGAAATGATCCAAAACTATGTGGGTGATTCAGTTCCACCCAAAGTTGATACAATCGAGTTGTTGTGGATGAGTTTTGAAGAATTATGTGATTGATTTTGTTTGATGTACTATGGTGTCAATGAAATTAATGATTGTGTTAAATAGGTGGTAAATGGAATGTATGAGTTCTAACTAGTATGATTTCATAGAGTATTTGTGTTTGGTTCATTGTACGAATGTGCCTCCACTTTACAAGTTGTAGTTTTCGCATTTATTTTTGAGCTAATTTTCTATGAGTGTATCCCCTACTCAAGTCCTAGTGAAACTAGTTGAGTATTTTTGTTCAACCCTTGTGTTGGAGCCTCCGGGAGAAAGTATCATTGATTATACACTTCTACTAATAGTAAGACCAAACTCTTGTAGGAGAGATAGAGTAACATGGATTCTCTTCATAGTGGTAGTGAGACCTAATGATAAATTTTTCAATATCAACTTGTTTTCTTCAATCCATACTTAGTTGGTTGATACTAGTTAGTGTAGCAGTGCTTTAATATTGTCCATACATATTTTTCCTTCATTAATAAGGAGTGATTGCAAGATGTGTAGGATGAGATCTTATGGGGCATGTTACTATTGAATTCTTATCATTTTTTAGTGACACCTTAGGAGTTGTGGATATTAAGAGATTCCATTTCCTAAAATTTTGGTGGAGTATGATTATGTATTTCCCTTTTATTTTTCCATTATATCTTCTCAATGAGAGATAGGATTTTTCAAGGACTATCACCATGGGACTCCCCTAATACTTATGACAACATGTCGTATGTAACACACTTAGATTTATAATCTAATGGTATTGTCATGGGTTTATAAGGAAAGTTGGTTTTAAGACATAGTGTGTTCAGAAAAAGATCCAAATGTTTCTTTTCTAAGAGGAAAAGGATTTCATAAGTTTGGGTGTGAATTAGTGTCACTTAAACCTAGTGACATAAGGAATAATATCCACTCTCGAGAACAATTGAATTCACAGGCCAGAGGATTGGGGGAAATATTTTCTCATAATTCAACATTGATATAGGTTATCACCATATCTAGTTTTTGTTCATGATATACCATAAGTTATTTCCAAATCCATTGGGGATTTTTTGGGTTCATCTCAAAAACCTTCAGCATGTTGCACACCTTAGAAGATTGATAAAACTTGTGAACAGGATCATTAACCCTTTAAGGATTAGTTCATTGTAGTCTTCTATGATGGTACCCATATCTTTATGGTATCATATTTAGAGCATGTGAGAAAAAGTAGGTTGGTAATAGAGGTAGATGTAGAAGGGGTGTGATTCACCAAGGGGGAAGAGGACAGCTTGGATGATGTTAGGATTCCTTTGTGAACTAATGATGAAGGCCTTTAGATTTTAAAAAGAGGATCATCTATTTTGAGATATCTCGCCATGTCAAGGATGATTAAGATCTGTCTAGGATAGAAGTATATCTCAAAGGATCGTAGACCATTTTTTTCCTACTATTGTGTTAGGTTAATGAGGTGTTGTATCACTTTACATCATCAACAGAATAGTTTTGTTGATTGTGTTCTCCAAATTTCATAGATCGGGATGTATTTTCACAACTCATTATATGATATCAACCATGATAAAAACAATTATGAAAGTAGAGTTTCCGTTTTCAAGGGTTTGATAGTGTTAAGAACCGACCAAGAAAGTACATTAATGGGAAATTATTTGTTTTTTCATGCATGTTTGATGGTAGCACAATAAATAGTCTATATAGCTCATTTGAATGGGAGACCCATTTAGGAGCTCAATATATCAAACTTTTGTTTAGTTTTTTCTTTTCTGGCATGAATAACCTTGAATGGGGGAAGAATGTAATGTATTGGTTTTTTTATATAATTATTTTTAATAATACAAGAAATATATTCATAACTAGGAGCTAAGGAATCTTTAGATTCTAAGGGATGGTGAGCCTATAATTAATTTTATAAAAAAAATAAATATATTTTTATCATGTTCAAATTGATTTCCTGAAAGATTACATTATATCTAAAACAATTTTCAGGAAAAAAATCTAATACCACATTTTAGTTCATAATGTTGGGATTACACTATGCATTATATAATAATTTTCAGAGTTGGGAATCTAGTTAAAAGTCATCGCATGTGCAAATAATGAAATAATTTAATTTAGCTAATTTATATATTATTTTTTTGAAACTTCCTAGTTTTCCAATTATAAATATGTTGTTATAATAAATTGACATGGTTATTCGAAAAACCCTGAGAATATAGAGTTTAGAGTAGAGGAACGTTGGTTGGAATCAGGATCATGGATCAATGATCAGATTACCATAAAGAATTCCAATGACTTTAAAGCTTATGGATCTGATTAAAAACAACAACATGCAATTGTTCTTTGTTAGGAATTGGTCTGAATCATGATATGACTTCCATTTTAATTGGTTTTAATCTTTTATTTTTGGGCTATTCCAGGTCGAACATGAATCAATTAGAACAAATTGATTTTTAAGTCAAATGTTGATTTATAGTAAATGAATTTATTTTATAACTTGAAATCCTAGATGTAAATCTTCTAACCCCAACATATTTATTGATTATTTAACATAATTATGATCATTGGAATTGGTTGTGATCAAATTATATCCCTTCCAATATCATTCTGATAACCTCATATATATATATATATATATATATATTGTGATTAGTGAAGGATTGATGTGATTGGGTAAGCGAATCAGGGATGGTAGCTTAGTGCAAGGGGAACATCGATTGTGGATCGGAAGTATGCTATTTTTTTAACATGATGGATGATCGGATTGAGGTCCTTCATGAAGGGTGATTTATGAAAAAATGGGGTCATTATGGGTTTCTCTGATTAGATGAGTGGGGAACGGATTATGATATCTAGTGAGGTATTTGGTAATGCTCAATATGGTGCGTATAATATTCAAATACCATGTGTATGACCATTAGGGAGCCATGTTGGAGTAGAATCCATGTTTTGAACTCCATGTGAAGGGTACCATTTGGGTTGTAGTGTGTTTCAAGGAAGATGATGATTGTATTAAAAGTTATAATTTAATAAATAAAATATTAAATTAAAGTTAAATCAAGGTGAGGATGTTCCATATTTTATGTATGAATGACCGACCATGGATTTCCCTAACTTTTATCACATATATATTATATGAATACCAATATAAAAAATTAATAAATGTTGGAGATAGGGGTCACACAAGGTATGTGCATGAATAATTAGGGGGATATGTTTTCCCCCAGCTCTCTGAGTATATTAAAATGTATATTATGACAATAATAGTACTATTGTTCTTGTTTTTGTTCATCCTACTGTTGTTTTTTGTTGTTATTATTTTTAAAATTGTAATTCTATGGTATCTTTATAATTAGGGGTCTTATTGTTGAACCATCAGTGGAATCGTGACCATGATATTGAGACGACTGATTCAAGACCGTTTTTGGGTTTAGGATTTAGACTCCTGACTTGGGTCTATGAAGCACTTATTATTATTATTATTATTATTATTATTATTATTATTATTATTATTATTATTATTATTATTATTATTATTATTATTACTGCTACTACTACTACTAATATTTTTTTGTTATAGAATCTAGTATATGATTTTTGATCTTTATATGGTGTTGTATTGATGAATTGTTAATGTGCTCTTGAACCTAATATAGATGTGGAAATTTTGAGACCACGTTCGATTGATTTATTTACACTCATGGCTTGATCCCACACATCATCTTACAAAAATGTTTTTGAAAAAAAATTTCTATACTAGGAGTTTTTTTGGGGAAATTGAATATCCTATCTTGAGCATTTTTTCACAACGATTGTACTGGATTTATCTGTTTGGTCATTCATTAGCATTTTTGGTGAAATTATAGATGATTTTTGTTCCATCCCTTTATACCGATGATGATCCAAAATCATTGATCGATCTTTTTTCGACTCATATGTGGTCACTTGGGTAGCCCACCCTGAGAAGTTCTCCTTGAAGAATGTAATGATGATCATTTTTTTGGAATCAAATATATGGTGTGATGTGATTATGTAAGTAACTTATTCCAGTGATGTTTAACCAGTATCAGTTGAGTGTGTTCCCTTTGACCAATCCAATTATGATTCAGTGCATCATCACATCCTCATCATAGGATGCATACCCCACTATAGCTTCAAGATGATCATTAGAGTTTGGGAGAGTTCCATTATTATTTAGTGTGTTGTATCAGTCCTATTTGACTATACCCCTTGGTGTATTGGAGAATGTATCCCTCTAATAGTCTTTCAGTGATCCTTGTGTCATTCATATTTCCCTGGGTATGGTTTGTTGAACAACCATGACCAACACATACATGGGCATTGATCCTCTATATTGTAGGATGTTTCTAGTAGAACATGGTGTCCCGCTATGGAGCCTAGGGAAGTCACCCCCAATATTTGTATCGAGGTATGATCTATTCAGTGAGGTGTATTTTAATTGATTGGGTTTCAAGAATAAATCATCTCAGTACATTTCATTATTCATCTTTTATAATTCTAATGAGCATGACCTATCTTATGATTATCATCAATGGAAGTATATATTTTAGAGTGTGTTCTCCCAGATGAGTGTCATATGGAACCTTCGAGTAGAAATCCTATGCAAGCAATGTGGTCATGACCTTACCTAGATATTGTGTGTCTAATATGAGTATATATAGACGATATCTATTAGATTTTATTGACATATCATATAAATATCTACATACACTTCATGTTTTATGCTTAGTGATTTTCAAGTGTCCTACTGGGTATTATTATACTCAACATTGCATGGGATCTATATACAAATGTCATTGAGTATAAAAACAATGGACTATTTTATTGATTCCTTGAAAGAATAGGAGTAGGTGTATATATGTTTGGGAAATACAAACCGGTGTGTATACTGATGATTTTTTTGAAAGTAGTCCCCTGCTTTTGATAAGGATGGAATTTATTTTCTAATTTTTTGGGGGATTTTCTTTAGCCTGTTTTTTTGCTTTCTAGTACATTATGTCATTCTCAAATTGTGGGATTATAGTTATATTAATTCATTGTCATCAGCTATTTTATATTTTATAATTTTATAATCTTTGAGATTTTTGTGTGTTTATGGGTTCTTTAGGTTAATAACTCTCTTGTGTGTGATATTAATTCTCAGCACTAGTTGACATTCCCTATACTATTGGAGGTAGGTGTAACACCCCAAGCTTCCATGATACTCTTCTCATTCAATAATGCAATAGCTTTCATTGTACGCAACTTCGAGTTCTAAAACACCGCAACTAATCAAAGTAGCCATTATGAATAGTAATAACCACTTTTTAAATTTATAGAAATTTTATATTTCAAAATGGACTTCATTTTTGTATTCCTAATATTGAAATTAGCCTATGTTGAATTTTATGTAATTTTCTGAGAACTTCAAAATTTTTATGAATAGTGAAAAATACTTAAAACAACTTTTTTAATCAAAATAATTTATAGTGATAAGTTATACTATTGAGTGGTTTTAATGTATAATTATAATATATTTTTACCATTTTTTCCAATGGTGGTCATTAGAATCAATTTAACATTGAAATTGGACATAAACAATTGCCAATCTTTTGATATAAATTGTATCTTAAAAACATGCTATTTGTTGTGACAGCGGGAATTAATTATAAAATTAATTAATGCAACTTATATGTTTGGAATTTTGTAAAATAGACATCATTTTTGAATTCGGAATATCAATTATAGTTTAGGGTGAAATTTTGGCATTGTTCTGAAAAACTTCAATTTTTGATGAATAGTGAAATCACTCTGTGGTAGTTAAATAACTGATTTTTTGTTTAAATGAAATATTACCACTTCTGTAGTTTGATTTACAAAAATCCGACATACATGGTTGTCATTAAGAAGTAAAATGTGGTTCAATGAGATTAAAATAATTTTTGGTGAATAGTAACTTTTAAGTTCTTAATCGGGATTAGAGGTAATTAGTGTAGTATAAGGTAAAAATAATGTTTTAATAATATGAGATGAGCTTGACACATGTCCTACCCTTATTTTATGTGTAATTTCCGACCAAGACAATCCATGGGTCAACTTGGGGACCCCATGGAGCCACTTTAGTTGGAAAATGACATAAATACCTTTTATTTAATGTTAAAGTAAAAAATGACACAAACATGAAATGTTTTACTAAAACAATTTTTACATGGGGTTATACAAGTCATATTTTTTACTATAAATAATCATTGGAAATATAAAAAGATTTCCTACATCATAGTATATTTTTTATAATTTTTAGACATTAAATAAATTAAATTATTTATGACATCATGATGATGCAGTGATGACCTCATTATTTAACGATTTTAATAAAATGAAAATATAATGTAAAATACCAGGCTTACACTAGTCCAAAGAGTATTGTATGGGTATATTTAGAACCCTTATCACCTTAGACTCGAATTATATAAGTGTGGGACCTTTAGAATCTGAAAAGCATTGTATAATAATGTAAAATTTACTTACTTTCCAAGAGTGCCCCCCCTCTCCTCTTATAAAAGGACCCCACCTCTACCACCTCATTCAAACCTTCCAAGCCATTTGGCTCGGCCAACCTCTAACAAAATACTCTCTACACTTTCCTCTATTCCTCCTAGAAGCCTCATTTTGGGCATAATTCTTCCCAAAGAAGCCTTTGGCTCAAATCAAAAAGAGTTACCCGATTTTAAGGTAATGTCTTCCCTAATGTTGTTTTGTTTTATTTTACTTCTCTAACCCCTTAAGCTCTTTTTATTACTTTATTTTGTAACAAAAACAGTATCCTAAATATAATAGGATGTTTTTATAAGAAGTATTAGATCTACACTTACACACACCTACATCTAATGGTTAAAGAACATACTGTTTCTGTGGATGGAGAATTTCTGCCTCACGAAACGATGATTGTTCAACACTCATATAACACCTTCAAAGGTGGCAATTAAGATGTCACTATATTTATATATGATATATAATATGTTTATTTTTTACTTAAGCTTCTGTATTTTTCATTTATGGCATAACTTTATGATTTCCATTATGGGTAAACACGATATTTTCATTTTAGGAAGTGCGGACTACCGCCCCCTCAAAGTGATTTGAATCGTTAATACCATATGTGGGATGTATAAAGGATGAATTAAATGGTTTTATATGTTATATTATACTGGAATTATTTTATACATTTATATCATTATGATTTCATTCCATTAAATACGAAATAGAAATGAAAGTAGCGTTCATGCGTACGTACGGCTTACCGTCTCCATGAACGGTGCATTTCATTTCTTACCTCTAAATGTTACATAATATTATGAATGAATGTATATACTGGACATGTATTATATATATGATAACTACATCATGAATATAATTCTGGATATAATGGATATTTCACCACATGAACAACTTGTAATTATAAGAAGTTTATTGTTGACTCAAGTACCAAAGATCGACAAAACGACTGTTATTAACTTAAATAATTACATAATGTTCATAACATTGTAATAAGTGATATAAAAAGGATAATGAAATTGAAAATGGTTCTTAATAAGGTAGATATTAACTCTAGTTTATTATTCCGGAGGTTAAAAAACGTTTGAGTGAAGTCGGACACGAGGTAAGGGAATTCCTTAACCCAACTTCAATTCTTTGGATTAATCTCCTACTTTCAAATTACGTCATGATATTATTATGTCCTATCTTGTAGTTGTACTTTATTTATGTTTAATTATAGTGAATACACATAATAGATCTATTTTATTTATAAAATGATCTTTGTAAGGGTTTACTTCACAACCTCTTCATTATTCAAGGTTGTTTATACATAATTATCTACTGGGACCTCGTTATCATCCACATCGATGTTTCTTAAAAATGTCTTTCAAAAAAAATTTACTATTAAATGGAAAATGGGTTAAAGTCATTTATACCCTTATACGTTTTTGAAAGTAATCTTACCATCCTTTTCCAAACAATGTACTTTTTTACGTTTTTGACAAATTTAAGGTAATAATGTTTTTTTAACCTATACGGAGGGTGCAGCTATTTTCCGCCATTATAACTTCGTCGAAGCTTAACTTACAAGCTTATAAGAATATTTTCAAAGTAAATGTATTATTTTATAATTATGGGACTTTTAAATGATTTCAAAAAAGAGAGACATTTCTCTCAAATAGCTTTGATTTCATCCATGTCAACATCCTTTGATGGGTTTTAAGTTTAATTGAAATTGATTTATGATACAAAACTTCCATTGAGAATTTTGTGAAATATTTGACTGTGGTTGTGTTATTTTTATACCATCCATAGTTTATGGGGAAATTGTTGACATTTCGTATGCTATATCTAATACAAATATTTATGTTATGTTTAAACCTATTCATATGAGGAATGTATTGGACTTAATAAGTGACGGGTGGAGCCCGCTATAGCTCCTCGATGCATCGGTAGGTCTCATGAGACAACTAGACGTGGAATTGGCTGAGGCCCTTTCCCAATTTGATTTATGGTTTTGGCCGAGGCCTTAATCATTTTAGACGTATTGGCCGAGGCCTTGACAAAATGTTTCAGAATGTCTGGCATTATACATTCCCTCATTATGAAAGTGGTTATTGATATTTCATGTGATTATTCGTCTAGTAGAATATTCATGTGAGTAAGTAATGGCATTATTTTATTTTACTTTTTCTATATTATGCAGAAGTTCAAGTTCAATAAGGATTTTGTTTTAGTTATACATTGCCTTAAATGCTTATGTTTTCTTATGAATGTTTCCGCTATATTGTTATCCTTACGGAGCATTTGAGCTCACCCCTTTCAATGTTTTATTTTTCCCAGGATGTGAAGAAGTGTATTGTGACTGACTTGCAAGAGTAGTCAGTGAGGATATGAATGTGGACTAGGGAGACCATGTTATTGTAGTTTTTAATTTTTATGATGTAATGTAATGTTTACGAATGTATCTAGTGTTTCCAAGGCTACTAAACTAATCGGTCTTTCGAGACTTGATCTTTTGTGATCATGCCAATGTTACGAAGTAATGCACCGACTCTGGGTAGATGGGGTTAGGGTGTTACAGTTGGTATCAGAGGAAGTTTAGTACAAACCTTGGAAGCTAGTTTTAGACAAACTCTGATTAGAGCATGTAGACCTAAGATGAACTTTGAGGATTAGTATAGAAGAACTGCTTAAAATTTTGGTATTGTAGAGATTTTGGGAGTTTTTCGAGTAATACATCCCTATCTGGATACGAGCAGGTAGAGGCAGCTCTGGCACAGATGTACCTAGGGGTAAAACCCGAAAACACCGCTTTGAGCTAGACTCGAATGGGAACTGGTACACGACAACGGGCCTTGCTGCACTCTTGGTTACGACACTCCCGGGGGATATGCTTAGGATAATTCCCAATTTCTTTACAAACCACTATGAAGGGTTACGAGTATATACTTCCTCAAAGAAAACATTTTTATAATTATGGATTATATCCATAATTAGTTCAATTTATGTCAAGTGTTTTACAAGTATGGAATTATTTATTTTGATTCATAAACTAATCTAGTTTATGCCATTATTTAGAAATGGCGCCTAGTGGAAGGAATGGAAACCGTATCAATGCACGCACTCCGTGTAGGGATTACCCTCCTGCTCAAGATAATTATGGTGGAGCTAGTGATACAACTGGTGCAGATCAGCTTCTCACCGTACTGGGATAACTCACGCAGGTTATGAATAACAACCTTACTCGTATGGAGCACCCTGATCCGCAACGTGGAGGATCAATGCTAGACCGTTTCATGAGGCAACAACCACCAACCTTTAATGGGAGTACAAATCCTATAGTAGCTGAGCAATGGATAAATTCCTTAGAGAAAATATTCCATGCCTTGGGGAGTAGTGAAAGGGAGAAAGTTGTCATGGTAGTTTACCCCCTCACTGGAGATGCCGATCAATGGTGGTCACTAATTCAAAACACAAAGGAAGATTTTGAATTAACAAAAATGGAATGGCAAGAGTTCAAAGAGATTTTCCTAGAAAAATACTATCCTCGGGACCATCGAGCAGATATGGAAAGACAATTTTTGAGTCTGAGACAAAAGGAGGATGAGAATGTCGCAAAGTATGAGTCCAACTTTACAAGGTTAGCGAGGCATGATTCAGATTATATACGTAACCCAAGAAGTAATATTGATCATTTCTTTGATGGGTTAAAACCATTTCTCCATCGAGAAGTAGTCTCGCAAACCTTCTCGTCATACGAAGATATTGTCTCGTGTTCTATCAAGACAGAAAAGGAATTTTCTAAGTCTTATGACAACAAAGTAAAGCAAGAGAAGAAGATAACGGTGGAACAAGAGACAGATAAATGGAAAAAGGGAAAGAATTATTTTCCATTATGTGATAATTGTGGGAAGAATAACCCTGTTACTTGCCTAAAAGGAATGGGAGTTTGTTATAAATATGGGGAAAAAGGTCACCAGGCGCGTGATTGCAAGGGAAAGAAAGAGGATATCAATGTTGAATGCTACAATTGTAGGGAAATGGGGCATTATGAAAATGAATGTCCTAAGCGTCAGGGAAACTTACCTCAGAAAAGGCCAAGGGATCAAGGACAGTCTTATGCTGTTACTACAGTTGAAGCAGAATAAATAATGTATTGGTGCTTTTGGATTCATGGATTATATTCTGGTTATTAGAATAATGTGATATATATATAAGGATTGTACTGAAGTACTTGTTGATTTCAGTAAGGTTTTAATATGATGAAGGTAATTATATTTTTAGTATGTGACAATAAGAGAAACTTTACTTTGTTTGGGGAATCTGATAAATTGATTTTGGAATTAAGAGACCTTTTAGAGAAAGTCTAGACAGAGGTATTTTAGATAACTATAAAGGTTAGAGTGGATTAAGTTGATCATTGGATAGTATAGTTTATGGTTAAAAAATTTATGAAGATTATTTTTGGAATATTATAATACTATAGTTTTAGTAAAAGGACAACCTATAGGGTGGGGCATAACCCGTCGCGTCGGACAAAGCTGCAGGATTCTATCCCACAACCATAGTGCGACATGGCTTTATTTCCTACCACTAGCCTACAGGAAGTCCCTGGTTATTACAAAAAAAATTACTAATCTAAATGGTATGTGTTAACATTAGGGACCTTATACAATTAGGATAAGTATAATATTTTTGAGTTCTATTATCTTTTTGAGTGAAAGATGAGTTGAAGGTTGAAACACTAATTGTCAAGCATAAATATATATATACCTATCTCTTATTCAATGAATAAATTAATTCTTAAACATTAGTAAAGGGATATTAAAACAAAAAAATGTGTTATCCTAATACCTTATGTCTTGTTGAACTGATGATATTTTAAATCAACATAGATTGAAGGATTTGAGGCCCTCAATATGACAGTTGATTGTGATTGATGACCTCAATCACTCCCTACAAATATTTACGTTTTTCCTCCAATTATATGTCTCTAATTTCCACCAATGTTCTCCTAATCGAGATCATAATTGGGTGGTGACTTTTTCATTTCCCTTTCCTTCTTATTAAGGCTAAATTTTATTAATCTTATTTCCGATGTGGGTTTTCCACAAAGGTATTTTCTCTTTTCAACCTTTTATTTACAAAGAAAAATTTCAAATTGCGAGGACACAATTTGTGGAAGGAGGGAAGAATGTAACACCCCGAGCTTCCATGATACGCTTCTCATTCAATAATGCAATAGCTTGCATTGTACGCAATTTCGAGTTCTAACACACCGCAACTAATCAAAGTAGTCGTTATGAATAGTAATAACCACTTTTTAAATTCTTAGAAATTTTATATTTCAAAATGGACTTCATTTTTGTATTACTAATATTGAAATTAGCCTATGTTGAATTTTTTGTAATTTTCTGAGAACTTCAAAATTTTTATGAATAGTGAAAAATACATAAAACAACTTTTTTAATAAAAATAATTTATAGTGATAAGTAATACTATTGAGTGGTTTTAAATTATAATTATAATATATTTTTACCATTTTATCCAATGGTGGTCATTAGAATCAATTTAACATTGAAATTGGACATAAACAATTGCCAATATTTTGATATAAATTATTTCTTAAAAACGCGCTATTTGTTGTGACAGCGGGAATTAATTATAAAATCAATTAATGAAACTTATATGTTTGTAATTTTTTAAAATAGACATCATTTTTGAATTCGGAATATCAATTATAGCTTAGGGTGAAGTTTTGGCATTGTTCTGAAAAACTTCAATTTTTGATGAATAGTGAAACCACTACGTGGTAGTTAAATAACTGATTTTTTGTTTAAATGAAATATTACCACTTATGTAGTTTGATTTTCAAAAATCCGACATACATGGTTGTAATTAAGAAGTAAAATGTGGTTCAATGATATTAAAATAATTTTTTGTGAATAGTAACTTTTAAGTTCTTAATCGGGATTAGAGGTAATTAGTGTAGTATAAGGTAAAAATAAAGTTTTAATAATATGAGATGAGCATCAAACATGTCCTACCCTCATTGGATGTGCCATTTCAGACCAAGAAAATCCATGTGTCAACTTGGGGACCCCATGGATCCACTTTAGTTGGAAAATGACATAAATACCTTTTATTTAATGTTAAAGTAAAAAATGACACAAACATGAAATGTTTTACTAAAACAATTTTTACATGGGGTTATACAAGTCATATATTTGAATATAAATATTAATTGGAAAGATAAAAAGATTTCATACATCATAGTATTTTTTTATAATTTTTAGACATTAATTAAATTAAATTATTTATGACATCATGATGATGCAGTGATGACCTCATTATTTAACGATTTTAATAAAATGAAAATATAATGTAAAATACAAGGCTTACACTTGTCCAAAGACTATTGGATGGGTATATTTCGAACCCTTATCACCTTATCCTCGAATTATATACGTGTGGGACCTTTATAATCCGAAAAGCATTGTATAATAATGTAAAATTTATTTTCTTTCCACGAGTGCCCCTCCTCTCCTCTTATAAAAGGCCCCCACCTCTACCACCTCATTCACACCTTCCAAGCCATTTGGCTCGGCCAACCTCGGAAAAAATACTCTCTAAACTTTCCTCTCTTACTCCTAGAAGCCTCACTTTGGGCAGAATTCTTCCCAAAGAAGCCTTTGGCTCAAATCAAAAAGAGTTACCCGATTTTAAGGTAATGTCTTCTCTAATGTTGTTTTGTTTTATTTTGCTTCTCCAACCCCTTAAACTCTTTTTATTCCTTTATTTTGAAACAAAAACAGTATCCTAAATATACTAGGATGTTTTTATAAGAAGTATTAGAGCTACACTTACACACACCTACATATAATGGTTAAAGAACATACTGTTTCTGTGGATGGAGAATTTCTGCCTCACGAAACGATGATTGTTCAACACTCATATAACACCTTAAAAGGTGGCCATTAAGATGTCACTATATTTATATATGATATATAATATGTTTATGTTTTACTTAAGCTTCTGTATTTTTTATTTATGGCATAACTTTATGATTTCCATTATGGGTAAACGCGATATTTTCATTTTAGGAAGTGCGGACTACCACCCCCTCAAAGTGATTTGAATCGTTAATACCATATGTGGGATGTATAAAGGATGGATTAAATGGAATTATATGCTATATTATACTGGAATTATATTTTACATTTATATCATTAAGATTTCATTACATTAAATACGAAATAGAAATGAAAGTAGCGTTCATGCGTACGTACGGCTTACCACCTCCATGAACGGTGCATTTCATTTCTTACCTCTAAATGTTACGTAATATTATGAATGAATGTATATACTGGACATATATGATATATATGATAACTACATCATGAATATAATTCTGGATATAATGGATATTTCGCCACATGAACATCTTGTAATTATAAGAAGTTTATTGTTGACTCAAGTACCAAAGATCGACAAAATGACCGTTATTAACTTAAATAATTACAAAATATTCATAACATTGTAATAAGTGATATAAAAAGGATAATGAAATTGAAAATGGTTCTTAATAAGGTATATATTAACTCTAGTTTATTATTCAAGATGTTAAATAACGTTTGAGTGAAGTCGGACACGAGGTAAGAGAATTCCTTAACCCAACTTCCATTCTTTGGGTTAATCTCCTACTTTCAAATTACGTCATGATATTATTATGTCCTATCTTGTAGTTGTACTTTTTTTATGTGTAATTATAGTGAATACACATAATAGATCTATTTTATTTAGAAAATGATCTTTGTAAGGGTTTACTTCACAATCTCTTCATTATCCAAGGTTGTTTATACATAATTATCTACTAGGACCTCGTTATCATCCACATCCATGTTTCTTAAAAATGTCTTTCAAAAAAAAATTACTATTAAATGGAAAATGGGTTAAAGTCATTTATACCCTTATACGTTTTTGAAAGGAATCTTACCATCGTTTTCCAAACAATGTACTTTTTGACCTTTTTGACAAATTTAAGTTAAGAATGTTTTTTTAACTTATACGGCGAGTGCAACTATTTTCCGCGATTATAACTTCATCGAAGCTTACCTTACAAGCTTATAAGAATATTTTCAAAGTAAATGTATTATTTTATAATTATGGTACTTTTAAATGATTTCAAAAAAGAGAGATATTTCTCTCAAATAGCTTTGATTTCATCCATGTCAACATCCTTTGATGGGTTTTAAGTTTAATTGAAATTGATTTATGATACAAAACTTCCATTGAGCATTTTGTGAAATATTTGACTGTGGATGTGTTATTTTTATACCATCCATAGTTTATGGGGAAATTGTTGACATTTCGTATGCTAGTTCTAATACGAATATTTATGTTATGTTTAAACCTATTCATATGAGGAATGTATTGGACTTAATAAGTGATGGGTGGAGCCTGCTATAGCTCCTCGATGCATCGGTAGGTCTCATGAGACAACTAGAAGTGGAATTGGCCGAGGCCCTTTCCCAATTTGATTTATGGTTTTGGCCGAGGCCTTAATCATTTTAGACATCTTGGCCGAGGCCTTGACAAAATGTTTCAGAATGTCTGGCATTATACATTCCCTCATTATGAAAGTGGTTATTGATATTTCATGTGATTATTCGTCTAGTAGAATATCCATGCGAGTAAGTAATGGCATTATTTTATTTTACTTTTGCCATATTATGCTGAAGTTCAAGTTCAATAAGGCTTTTGTTTTAGTTATACATTGCCTTAAATGCTTATGTTTTCTTATGAATGTTTCCGCTATATTGTTATCCTTATGGAGCATTTGAGCTCACCCCTTTCAATGTTTTATTTTTCCCAGGATGTGAAGAAGTGTATTATGACTGACTTGAAAGAATAGTGAGTGACGATATGAGTGTGGACTAGGGAGACCATGTTATTGTAGTTTTTCATTTTTATGATGTAATGTAATGTTTACGAATGTATCTAGTGTTTCCAAGGCTACTAAACTAATCGGTCTTTTGAGACTTGATCTTTTGTGATCATGCCAATGTTACAAAGTAATGCACCGACTCTGGGTAGCTGGGGTCGGGGCGTTACAGTAGGATTTGGGTAGTTGAATCTCAGTCCCCATATGATTGGGTCATGATAGACTATGTCCAATATGATAGAATTTGGAGTGAATCTTGACTAAAAATATGATTGAATGGGGAGTGATCTCAATCCACTATAACAGTCTTGAAAGTGAGGCTTAACTAAGGAAATGACTATATATGATTATGTGTATGACATAAACTTGTGTATTTTTTTAATTTTATTCTTTAATGGATCATGTTCTTTGATTCCATTATGATTCATGTTTTATGAAATTCCATGATTTATGTCATGAATTCCCATTATGATATATGATTTAATGGTTATGGTTTTAAAATTTTGATCTCATTATTTCATGACCTTATGATCATGTTATGCTAAACTAATCATTGATATATCCTTTTTTACCCATATTTAGCATCTGATATCACCCATTTTCATTTCCCCGGGTTATGAAGAAATGATTTAAGTGTGATATGTCTAATAAGGGTAATAGTTATTAATAACATAGTGGTAAATCATGTAGATATTTTGTGAATAAGTTTTTTATGTATCAAAGAAACAAAAGACTATAAACATTTACAATTACATAGTGAATCATAATGTAAATAATTTAATATTAATCTAATAAGATATAATATTTATGTTTAAAAATTAAAAGTTTCTATATGTATCATGTTCATGGTTTGTGGATAGTTTTTTATACTGTGTGGACTAACCATATAACAAGCAATTAATTATATGAAAATGTGTGTTTAACTTGGTTTTTACCCCTAAAAATATTATTTTTATCCATTTATCCAATTCATCCAAACTCTTCATACCTTATAGGCATACATAGTGATTACCTTTTATACAAAAGTTTCTTTTTGGAAAAGAAAAGAACATTGGATCTCTAGAATGAGTGGTTAGTACTTGTTCCTTCTTGTACTATTTTAATACACTCATCATGTCTCACCTAATTATCATATCTAATCTATTTTGAGTGGATGTATGATCAATGATGTGTTTTGGTGATATTTTATTGGGATCTATTGAATGAAATGTGTTGTGATCATAGATATTAATGTTTTATAGTTCTATTATTTTGTTTTTTCAACTATTGATGGGTAAAGGGATTTTCTCCCCTTCTACTCGCTTTAGAACATAAAGGAATGATGTTTAAATTCCTCTCCCTCATTTTCATGGAAAATTCTCATGATTTTTTATAAAAAATACTTAATTTTGGAATGATTCACCAATGGTTTTTGATAAAAGTAATGAATGAATTTTTTTCCAAAAGAAATGGAATTTGTCGAAAATGTTGCATGTGTGATTGGGGTTTGTTCATGTGCATGAGTTCGAATCGTGGATATAAACTCCACCATTAAAAGTGATATATGGGATAGGTTATGTATGGAAGTGCCACCATCAATGGTGGTCCATAATTGACGAATTAGTGACCAGATGACTCACCACTCATGGGTATAGGGGGGTATTATATGAATGTGTATATGATCAAGAATGTGATATTATTATAAAAATTGGTAATAAATGTTGATAAACTTGTTTAATATTTTTTATATGTGGAATATATCTATAAATATTGATTAAAATATCTATCTACTTCCCATATATTTCATATGATATGCTATCATTTTTTAGAGTAGAATATTACTGGAAATATTCCGCGATTACCTAATAAGTTTATATAAACCCCCTACTTGGGAACATTAGTGTTTCTTATATGTGTTATACGGAGATATAAGTAAGGGCCTTGTGTTTCATTTATCTAGCGGTGAATAATAACACCTCTACCTTAGTTTTCTGTTTAGATCATGTAGTTCTCTGTTGGTGTAATTATGTTAATGCCACATTAGTGTATCTATATTGAATGTACTTTGTTTTATTTGTTTAATATTTTGTAACCCTATCACTACTACACTAATGTATCTTTTAATTTTGGTTTCATTTGAGTTGTATCATTATTACTCGTGCATCATATAGTTTGTTTTAGCAGTAGGTGTTTTATCATGGAAGGTTATGTTTCTTCTTAAAGGAAAATCATCCAAACAATTTTATTAAGAACAATGAAGTTATTTTAATCCTTTGGTGTTTTATAGTGTCATGTAAGGTTAGTATCACCTCCAACCTAGTTTAATATAATGGGTTTTTGTGGGATGTTACATTAAATTAAATTATATTATAGAAAGTAAAAATAATTCTTCATTAATTTTTTTAAATGATATTTCTCGTCTTTTTGACTCATATCCTTTTAATATTCTCAATATTGATCTCTTGGGATATTTTATAAGTTTAAATATAGAATCCCCATGAAATATTATTTTCAAAACCTCTTCAATGATAGAGATATTTTATCTTAAATTAATTTATAATCGATAAATAAAATATGGAAACCAGTATTCCCATTTAAATATCCAAAAATATAATATAATGATATTTTTTCAAATATACCTTATTTCATTTATTTATTTTTCAATCAATTCATTAAAAACTGAATATAAATATTCTAAAAATCCTTTAAACTAGTTTTTATATAACATCTGATTTAACATTATATTTACTCTTGTTATAAATACTGAATAATTAACAAAATAATTTTATTCTTTTGTAAGATTTGAAATATTTTTTTTAATCATATAATAAAATAAATATTATGTTCATTACCCTAGTATAGAGGTGGTCACTAGAGTCGGGTGAATAGTCCTTCGAGATTTATTATTAAAAATTTGAATTTATCTGAGTTATATTATAGTTTAAATAGTTTTAGTGGAAATAAAGCATATAACAAAGGTGATTTTTATAGAGGCTTGGATCACCAAGATCCTTGTACTATATTCAATATTATATTCTCCTAAAAGAGATTGGTATTCACTATATCCTGAATTTTGACAGTGAGTGACACCACTATTACATGTAAATACAAACGTATCATTTTCAGAATTGATGGTATAACTTGAGCTACCTTTTTCACATCGGGTGGTATAACCCCTAACTTTTCCTGGAGTCACATCCAACCTTAATTTTGTCTGGAAGGAATTACCCTACCTTACTTTTATATGATAGGAAAACCCCAATGATAGCTTTTAGTGAGAAAATATTAAACTACGACCCTTGAATAAAAATGGGATATTGAAAGAATTAAAGTGGAAGAAAAATAAAAAAAATACAATAACATTTCAATATATGATGAATTAATTCAGTGCAACTCATGTTATATGTTCACATCAATGGAGGAAGATGAAGATGAAAAAGATACATGGTAGTCAAAGTATAAAACAAGATGTTGAAGAAGTTTCTTGATCAATTTGAGGGCAGTAGGAAAGTATATAATCATATCATTGTAGAATGAATTCACGAAAATTGAACGTTTTTTTATCCATGAAGACATCTCCCAAAACATTAAATCATAGATCAACAATAGAATCCCCATTTCCAATCTATGCACAACACATGATAGTGTTTAACATTAAAAAAATATGACTATTATCGCAGTGAACTAAAAAATACATTCGGAAAAATATTTTTTCATGAAATATTAAATAGAATATTTAATATATTAAAATTAATATTTATTAAAAAACTCACAATTGAAAATTAATTCAAATAAAAATATAAATTATGCATAATGATAGAAAAATAGATAATCATAAAAAATTCTTATATGTATATGTCACTAAATAAATGAAACAAATATTTTTAAAAGTTATTGAAATATTTTTTTATCATAAAACATTAAAAATTAGACAATGTAATATATTTTTTCAAAATTAAATAAATTTAAAAAATGATTTGGAAAGAAACTTTAACGAATGATATTTCTTGAATCACCATTGAGAATAGAGAGTGGTGATATATTTCTCATCATTGGGAATATTTGGTGGGGATACCTTATACATCATTGAAAATGTATGGTTGTGAGACATTAATCATCATTTGAAATTTCTAAAAGTGAAAAAACATTGTTTTATAAACTGTTTCATTTTTTAGAAAAAATAAAATGAATTGATCAAAAACTAAAAACATATACAAGAATCTATTAACCAATTGCTTCAATGAGAACAATAAATAAATTACTCACTTTTTGTTGCCCAAAGGTTATTTATGACACATAATTGGGTTCCTCTGGTGAATCATATCTCTTCAATAGGTTCTAATAATGGATTGTTCAAAAAATAATAAAGTAATTAGAAAGATCATAAAATTTTATAGATTTACATTAGTTAAATGAAAAATCATGAAATAAAAAAATCAAACATTATAAATTTGAAACAAAAAATATATTAAAACAAAATTACTACCATGCATATAAATAAATGAAAACCACCTAACATGTTGTTCAAAATTAGGATTAAAACATATAATAATAAAACCAATTTAAAAAAATATAAAAAGGAAAAAGGAAAAAAATAAATGGTATGAGATCATGCATTAACATGATAAATATTACAACTATAGACAAAGTGCCGCAAAATAAAAAATGAAATGATCAAAAAATTGATAAGGAATAAAATATAAAAAATGGATATTTTCATCATGAAATAATAATATATAAGTTCTGCCAAATAGATGCTGAAAAAATAGGGCACATGTGAGTGATAATTAGAAACATGTAAATGAAACGTAACCTGAGGGTAAAAAAATCATATAGTTGTGGTGCAATGGTGACTGAAATTAATTATTGTTTCTATCCAATTATTGATTTAATGACTTTACATTGGAGATGATTCATTTGTAAAAATAGATACACCATTGGATTTTTTTAGCGGTGTGAAGAAAGACTCACCACATGTATTTTTACCAAAAGTGACAAGATTACTCAACATTGGTTTATACCAACTATGACTCATCACCAAAAATAAACCAATCATACAAAAGGTATTAAAAACAAATAAAACCAAAAACATAGTGGAGAATACTAAAAATAACTAATAGAATAATTTAAGATAATGAAAAAGAAAAAGTAAAGAAAACTTGAAGAAAACAATGAATTGTAGGAACAACTTCTTATTTATAGAAGAACTGAAACATAAAACAATGACTGAAGAAAAAGAATAATGGGAGAAATAGAGATTTTAATGGTCGGTTATCTTTAAAAGACGATGAATAAGTGGAATAAATTATTCACACATGATAATAAAGGATAAATGAGAGTTAAAAAATGGATAGCGCTGGATAATAAAAATACCAGAATGATTATGAAAATTTAGTGGTAATTGACAGACCAGATTAACTTCCAGGCTTTAAAATCATTCCCATATTCAATCTAATATATAGAGGTTTTGTGGAATATAAGTTTGGACGTTATGGTTGATGGATAGTATAAAAATTAGCATGCACAACATGTACATGGCCTACAGGCCACAAGAGCACTCCATGCCCAACCTATGCGGGTGACTCTCCTTGGGCCTTAAACACAAGCCTATATGCACTAGGCATAAACAAATCTAGCTTGAACATGGATCCTATATAAAAGCCTCAAGTGTGGTACCTCCCATGAGTGTATAATTCTAGGTCCCTCTAAAGGTTTTTTAGGTTCACCAGCTTGGGCTTACACACAACAATATTTTTTTACAAAAAAAAACAAAAGTATATAAAAAATATCATAAAAATTGTAAATATATGTAAAAAATAAGTAATTTTTTTTATCAAATTAGAATTTAATTAAATGTTATGAAATAGTAATTTATCAAAACAAAAATTAATATCAAAAAACTAATACCCCATTTCAAATAGATTAATCTTATATTTCCTTTGAAGAATATAATTTAATATTTCATAGCTAGTTATAATTTAATTTTACTCTTACATAGATATTATATCTTCATAATTACAAATATATATATATATATATATATTTATTATTTATATTTCTCCATACTTTTCAAAACATTCCAAGTATAATCCAATAACCCAAAAAATTCCAATTAACATATAAAAGGATAATTTTTTGTTGAAAACCAATATGAAAAACCTTATAAAATCCATAAATTCTTCAATATCTCTCATAGGATTTGTTTTAAAATCCTTTAACCAACATCAATTCACAAGATATTATCTATGATAAAATATCCTAACACAAAAAAACTATAAAAAAACGTTTTTTAGATAATTATATCCATAAATTATATGTGACTTGTGACTTTTGAACTTTATTTTCTCCCCATAAATTTATTCAACAAATATTTTCTTTTTGATTAGTTAATCCAACTGTAAATTCCACAATAAATGAGTGACTTATATCCTCACACATTGATAATTGAATTATTATAAATATGGTTCATAAAATTTATTCCTTTTGTATTTGTAGAATATTATACAATTATTTTCATCCTTTGATCTTAAAATATATCCTTTAACTTGATCTTTATAAATATAGTTCCAATTTTTTTATATTTCAAACATGTTTGTGTCTTATATAACTAGTTAAAATTTATCATAAATTAAATTATCTTTAATATAAATATATTTTGATCAATATTATTGCAATGGATTCCAAAGAGAATTGGAAATAATTTGATTATCTTATCTTATTTTAAATGAATTTTCTATGTGAAACATCAAACCGTTTATTTACTCCATTATCAAAATCACCTATATAAATGATTTTGTATAATACATATATCAAAATTATTATTTTTAAGAGTAATAAAGTATTTTAATATAAAATTACAACTACCATAATATTCTTATAACACGAATGTACTCCCTGATGTCGGTTTTAAATCATTTGCAGTTCTAGCCCAATCATCCTCATATTTTATAAAAAAATTCATATTTTTTCACATTAATACACAAATTAATAAATTATTTTCCCATTGATATATAGTATAATTCAAATACCAACCACTATATATTATTCGGTAATATCACAATGAATACTTTTACAGAATGTCGTTGAATAGACTATCTTCTTTATATATTTTATTAGATGTATTATGATTCCTATCAACTTTTTGAATTATTTACAACACAAATTTTAACCCGTAACATTTTTTACTACAAAATACTATAATAGTTGTGGATACATATTTAGAATATAAATTTCTATATATATTCAATAAATCATCATATATTTTACATAAGATGATAAAATAATGGGTATTTTCTTTATAAATTTTAATTCATATTATAATCATATATCTTTATGAAATGAAATAAAAAAATGTATTGTTATGATTTTAGAAAATTCTTTAAATTTTTTCTCCCCGTCATTGAGAAAATTTATTTTATAAATATTAACAATATCAATGACAATACATGTGAGCATTTCCATAATTTATTAGTTTATATCGTTCATTACATGGATGTAATTAATCTTTTTAAAATAAATTTTTATATTTTAATATGTGGCTATAGGTCACTATTTCAGACTATACAATGATTTGTTACAAATATTGATCCATGTTCAATTGATATCAAGGATGAAACATTAGGTATTATCCATAAAATAATTTTTTAATGACTAGCTTATAAAACATGGATTTAAAACCAATTTGATATATTCTATCTTACACTTTTATTACAATATATAATTTTTTTTGATAACCTCATGTCTTAAAATTAATGAAAATGTTTCATTTAATTAACTCCCTTAATATTATAGTATCATGTGCATAGTAATGTAGATTATTTCTTTATGATGTTACCTTTATCATGGATTTTATTTCTAAACAACCATATTTTTCTAATGACTCTCATTAAATTTTGTTTTTTTAGTAAAATAATATGTTGAAATTTTATTTTGGATGTTACCCCTATTTTATATGAACTGAAAATTACTTAAATATATTGTTATAAAAAATTATGAGGAAACTTTGGGAATTAGATTCATTTTTATCAATGAATGTCAATATTATCCTTGTTTTCATGTGTACTTATGTATTTCCAATTATATTTTCAGTTTTAAAAATTGTTCTAAGTCCATTATTTCATATATTTTTAATTTAAAAAATTAACATCTTCATTACTATAATTATTATAAAAACATTATCATTTTTTGACTCATCCCAATATTCTAATTCCATAACATGTTTAGAAATTTTTTTATCTCTATTATTTAAATTTTCAAATGTATTATCATTCCACTCTATTAGAATGTTTTTTTAATGATCCTAAATCATAATTATATATAATCTTATGAAACATTTTATAATATAATTCTTGAAATATTTCATTTTTATAATAAAAAATGAATATTCATAATATATCTTCTTCATAAAATAATCTCTTATCCATATTTTTTATTTTCACCGGGAAAGGATATCCAAAAACATTATAGTATTTCTAAGTTGTTTTGTTCTTATAAATCATATAAAAAGTAGTAAAACATGATATAAACACCAATAAATTTATATTATTAATATTAAAAGAAGTTTGAATATATTTTCTCAAAAAAAACCTGGACTGTTTGAATTTATCCATAACACTTAGTCCCATTTCAATGAAACTATCATTCATTCTATTAATGGATCCATTAACTAAGGATTCTAAGTACTCTTTTTATCATATTTAAAACATATTTAATGAGACATTATTCAAATACATTACTTCTATAAACTCATTCATTTTCAATTCTCATAAACATGATAAACAATTAAAATTCATTTTTTATATTTATTTTAAATATTGTTAAATGTTTAACAACCATAAAATTATATTTTAAGAAAACAACATAGTCATCTGGGTGAAATTATTAATTAATATAATTAATTAGTTATAAACATTGGTAGATTTATGTATCATTTTACTATATAATACAAATTAATTATCATTAGATGCATACTGAATTATATTTCAATTATTTTTTCACTAATGTCCACCATCATTCATTTTTTAACTATCTCAAAAATTCCATCATTTTTTATTTTATTTGTGGAATCTTTCTTAAATATTCTTCCTTTTAATCATTCTCATTCATCTTTTTCAATGATGACCACTCCCACTAAACTATATTTTTTTATCAATTTTTAAACTAAAATAAAAATGATATATGTACTCCCAATTTGAAGCATATTATAATGGGTTCTTCATAACTTTATGATAGTTATTTGATCATATATATTATAATTTAATAAGGTTTTTTAATAAAAAAGTGACCTCACTGACAACATCACATAATTAAATAACATTTGAAGGATTTTATTTTCACCCATCAATAAATAAAATTTCATTATATTTAATTTTTATCATTAATTTTAATAGTACCTATTCACTAAACAATAGTTGAGTAATTTAATAATCATAAAAAAAATATGTACCTCCACTAATGTGTGAAAAACAACCACTATTAAGAACCTAGTTCTTGTGCTCTTTACATATACTAAGGGAATATTTGATAACAAAGGACCTCTAAATTTTTTTCACTTTAGAAAAAATTATCAACACCCAAAACATTTTTAAATTATTTGGGATCAATATTAATTCATTCTTTAAAATAAGGACCAATATAATCATATCATCTAGAGAATTTACCCAAGTGACCAATTTTTTTTTAAATATTTAAATCTATATTCTTTAATTTGAATGCATTCTTATATTTAATGTAATTTCTCAACATCCATGGGTGAATTCTCCTAAATTATTATATATATTTTCTCCAAGGGAATGAAATTTTATACCATAAAACCAAGTATTTATATCCATATGTATTAAAATATAATAAATATCTTGAATATAATGATCACTCATAATAACATGAATTATATTAAGAATAATTTTATTATTAACCAACTACTAACTGATTTTCTTGTTCCATTTTTAGGTAAATTTTTTTTTTTATAATTTATCTTCTCTTCTTTTGTCGTAAGATTTTTTTTATGTTTTCATAATTTAAACATGTACACAATTGGTTCTGAAACAAGTAATGATTGTGAAAATTAATTTTACTATAATATTATTTTATATAACTATTTTAGAATTATTCATTTACTTAAAGAGCTCAACAAATTTGAAGATTAAACCTTTGCATAAAAAATATTATAATATTATATTGAATTTATTTATGTTTTTCTATATAAAGACAAGTTTATTAAACTTATATTCACTCTACTTCAATATTAGTTTATTTCCAATTATGTTCTACCAAGATCTTGTATCTTTATAAAAATTCATCTATGATCACTAAGTTTTTTTATTTAAATTATCTAATTTATTAAAAAAAGTATTAAATTATTTTAGATTATTCAAAACCATATTTAACATCCTAGTATTAGTCATTATCAATATATTTTGGTCAAATAATATTTTAATTTCATATTTTAGAAAGTGTTTAATATATAATTATTCTTCTTTAAATTCATTTCATTAGGAAAAATTATTCATTTTAACCTGTGTAATAAATGTTTTGTGTTATTCATTATTAATTTCTCATTATAACTCATTACACTATATGATGAATCCAAAATCCTGTTTACTAGACAATATTATTTTATTTCTTCTTGAAATGTGTCTTTTATTCTCAACTAATTTATTTTCCTTTTGGATATTAAAATATCTTTTCAATCACTGTTTTGGATTAATATATTAATTATAATAATAATTAGTATCACCAATCCTATTCCTTCTAAAATATACAAAGAATATCTAAGAACACAATTATAAATATTTTAAAAGGTATTTAGTCTTCCTATTATCCTTTCAATGTATTTCTATTTTTTAAAAATAAGTGACATAATTTCTCAAATTCATCATCATATTCTTCAAAAAATTTAGATTTGGTTGACATATCATCATATATCTCCTTGATTTTAGGCTTCATAATTTCCTTAAAATATCGTTCCTTCTATTTTTTGTCATATTTTTGAAAAAAATATATCTCTTTTTACATTTCATATGAATCATCTATATTATCAATATTCTCAAAAAAATTATTGTTTCAAATATCTACCCTCACTGATGATAATTTGGAATAAAATCATTTGGTTGAAATGTGTAACAATATTTTATCAACTATATAATCTCCCAATGTGTCTAAAATTATTCTACTAATACCCATTTTATCATTAACTACTGTGAATAAATCATTAATTTTCTCATCATCATATATATTGACATATTGAAATTGAGATCTCAAAATCTGAAATTTGTATTACATCACATTGAAATTACATTCATTAATATTATTATGTTTTTGAATGTTTTATTTGGTGGTTTTGAGTCCCATGACAATATTTAAATCACTTTTAGATAAGAGATATATGATAATATTCCTTTCTATAATATCGTTCTAATTATTTTTTGTTTTAATGGGTCATAAAATCATTGTTATATATAGATATATCCTCTTGAAAACCATTAATCCATGTAATATGAGTTAGTGTCTATTTTATTATTCTATCATTTTATAATTATTAAAATCAAAATATTTTTTGTAACCATTGTTAAAAAAACCTATGAATACCCATTTTTTTATTAGCTGAAAATATATTATTTAGAGGGAACCCCATTTTCCTTTGACACAAATTAGGAGTTAAACTTGGAATAATTTCTGAGGAACATCATTCATGACTATTTTAATATGATTTCTTATATTACTTATTATTAAAATTTTCATATATATATGATATATTATCTTTATTTTTAGTATATATAATGGGATAAAAAATTAGTATGGATTAAAAAAATATCTTCACTGAGAACAAAACATGTTTTAGTTAGTGTAACATATAAAATAATAATTAAAATATTTAGAGAAAAAAAATTTAATTGTAGTTTTTTTTTGCATTAGTTTATTAATATATTGGATTGGAATATAAAACTATACTATAAATCACAATTTAGTTAGTTATATAGAAAAATGATATTGTTTTGTGGTTTTGGTTCCATGAAAATTGAAGGGAAGAGTAATGAAACTATCTATGTGTGGTGAAACATTGTGGTTTTTAAATAACATTATGCTATGGTGAAATCAAATATGGCACTTATTATTTTTTAAATAAAAATATTTGGATATCACTGTTGTGGTAAACGAACTTATGTTTAACTAATAATGTTGTGGAAGCTCAGGAAACCATGTCATGGTCATATCACCCCAAATCAAAATCATGGTAAAATATTTGTTGGTGTAAGAGAAATGACTTATAATATTTTAGGAACATTAGTATTTAAATTTCTGGTTTTCATATTTTTATCAAACAAGCGAAACCCAATCATTTATATGGTTTTATATGTATTTGAATAATGTTATAGTAAACTTGATAGATTGAAAAATAATATAGATAGTTATAAAGACCATATTAGGAGAATTTTTTAATCATTTTGGATTGGTTTATAGAGAATAATTAAGATACATGTTTGGTCTACACTTAGAAGAATGTGATGAGTATTTTAGAATAGTGGTCAAAAATATATAGAATCATTTTAGACAATTATTTAATGATATTTTAGTAACATATAATTTCCCTATATCATATTTAATATATTCATAATATTGAATGGATTTATGATTATTGACCAAGGATATAACTAATCAAAAAAAATTATAAATCTATATAAAAATATCAAGTATCAAGTATTATTATTTTTTAGTATTTATCTATATACATTTAATTTTATTGGTTTAATTGATCATATACTCTTAATTAAACAGGATGATTTTTGAGAATTGATGGGAATTTTTTCTTGAAGCATTAATTAACACCACTCTCATTTCTTCTAATAATGATTTCATGGGTAACATCAACCCCTTTTTTAGTGTTATATAAATAGTCCACATTTAGGAATATTTGTAGTTGGGATAGGATAAAATAAAAGTTTAATTTATAGATGTATTTCTTCAATATATTAATATTTATTTTTAATGAAAAAATATTTATGGTGTGTATATTATTAGGGAATATTCATTTGGACTGTATAGTTAAATTTATTTATAGAGAATTCTTAAATATGATCATTCTTGAGATGTTACTATTATATTTCAAATTAGATTCCAATTGTTTAATTAAATTATATTTTTTAATTTTATCCATGTGAGGGTGTGTCGAGGTTAATATGAGATTTAACTCATAAAGTAATAATTTGAAAATATTATTGCATCATGGTTTTTATTTAATTTTATATTTTCAATTATTACATATAATTTTATACTAACACCATACACCAAAATAAATTGATACATTATGGATTTATTTTTCTTGATATTGGTTATTACAAGGGATTACAGATCGATGGAATAAAATCATTATCTTATTAGTTCGAATAATGAATTCATTATAAAGATGTCAGGTTGATTTCAATTGTTTGTATGTTTGTCTCATTATTAATTTTGATTTAATATTAATTTGGGAAGTATTTTTAATTAAATTTTTGACCTAAGTGTGATCTACTTAATTTTCGATTTATATATACCATACCATTTTACATGTACTTATTTTTTAGATATCATTATTTTATAATGTTTATCATTTTCTAATTTATAATTATTTTTATATTATTTTTCTTTTATAATTTTTATCCATTCAATCATTATGATTTTGTTAATAGGTGTTAAATTTATATTTAATGATTCTATATAACTGTAAACACTATTTCCACACCTTTAGTGACAATATACAATATATAAAACCTTGAAGATACATTTACTAATAAATTTTATATAATCTACTGTCAATTCATTTCAATGGATCATAGATTTTTAAGTCCCCAATAGATCGTGAAGTCACATTGATAGGGGTAAATAAATATAGACATGTTAAACTAAAATAATTTATTCCTTATAATTTAACACCTTTTATTATTCAAATATCTCCCCTGGTTAGGATTAATAGATCTCACATGTTCACTAAAAAATTCACACTAAGTGAAGAATATAATGGAAGTAGATCCCAAAACATTTTATTGTGTCTACTCCATATTGTTTTTGGGTTTAGTCCAAAAGGATAATTTTATCACAAGTACAAAAAGGATATTACGATAGAAGAGAATGTATCATTCTTAACTCAACACATACACTCATTAGGAAATGTATTATATTTAACCCTAAAAATAATTCCCAAAATTTCATTATCTTCCAAAAGGATCTTTATATCAAAACCCATATATAATACAATTATACTAGATCCCTATAATTGAAAAATATCCCCTAACTCTTGCTAATATAACCCCTAACATGATCAAGGATATCACTACGACTCATAAATACATATTCTTCTTCGATATTGGTCTCTAAAAACAATTGAATGTGTAACTTCAGCTGTATGAGCATAATTCTTGTACTCTTAGTATTCAAAATGATTGTCTCAAGAACAAGAAGTTATCTTAAATTTTTATTCTTCCTCTATTCAGTTATATTTTATAATAAACTCTAATTATTTTAAATCCACTAAATTTCCTAAAGCATAAAAATATCCATATGATAGACTAGTTCTAGTTTAATGTCAGTCTTACCTATAGAACACATAGAAATTTAAGTACTTTCTAATCATCTCTATGAACAACTTAAACTTTCAAATCTACTTATTTTAATTAAATGATATTCTAGAATATAATAGTGATACTCACTTATATTTCATCAACAAAAAATATATTCATGTGCAATTTTGTTTCCTTCTCTCTATCTCCTCAATCTATTCCCCTCATCACAATCTCTCCCTTAATGAGATATCCTATTTTTATATCCATCATTTTTTATTGAAACCTCAAAAAAATATGTTAGTGTGGGATCTCAATTGTATCATGATATAAATTCTCAGTATTCTTTCCTAAATTATATCAAAAAAATTGTCTTTGACCTTGATTTCTTCCCATTCATCATTAGGTAAAACAAATAAATTTAATCTTTATTTAAGTCCATTATCATGGGACATTTTCCCTATAAATAATATCTTAGAATCATAAAATTTATTTTACCATCATCTTCATTTTTTTATTTCAATTTAAAAATCCAAAATAATTTTATTACTCATACACATCTATGATAACATTGAACATAATTTGACATAAATGATTAAATCCTTTGGTTTTTTATAAATTTATCCAACACCATTATAAAACCATTATAAATATGTCTTATGGTATCAAATTTTTCTTATGTATAACATATCCTTGTAAAGATTCAAAAATTATTTGACGATAAATTTTGTAATTTTTTAGCATATATAACTTATTTCCCCTCAATTTCCATGCATCAAGACGTAAGAAAAATATCTTCTTGAAACAGCACCTTGAAAAACCAAATATTCATTATCACTTCCATAACCTATAATTCTACTCAAATTTCAAAAAAAAATCATCATCATCCTCAAAATTTATACTTCTTCTATTTTTATAATAAATCCTTTATTAATAGTTTCTCATCTTCATCATATGTTAATTATTTTTTCAAATATTATCTTCTTCATCATCTTTTTATTTTGTTTCCAAATAAATTTTAAGAATTGTCTTATTATTATTCTATTATATTTACATTATTTTTCCATAAATATTTCTTATCAAATAACCTATAACATAAAAACTTTTAAAAATTTCATAATAAATAAAATCACTTGTTAAAATTATATGAGTATACACCATTAAAAGAATATTCAAACATAAGATTGGTTTTCTAAAAAAATAATTCCTTATGGAATATCATATAATGACATATTTCAATATATGGATCATTCTATTTCAAAATTTATCAAACTCAACATCATCACTCAAAATTTCTTCTAAATTCATCAGTGTTTTTCTCCTTATCAAATTCTATAAATTTCCTTGAAACATAGCCTTCTCATCACTTTATCTTATGCTTACATAGTAGTTTTCATCCTCAAATCTTATTTTTTGTGGTGTAGGAATCATCAATATTCCATTAGTTTGAATTCATTCCTACCTTCATCAATTATCATCTGGATGCATATCATCGTCTAAAACTCATTATGTGTCTTCTAAATATACAACAATTAATCTTATTGTTTTCCTCTTCTCAAAATAGTACTTTCAACCATCATCTTTATATATTTCTATAGACATGTTACTTATTTTGTATGTTTATATTGTGAATATATATTTAAGAATTATGTTTTGTTTAACTCAATTCCTTCAACATCTGCCATGTGTACATCAACATTCAATATTTGTTTTCGTGATTTAAAAATATGATTATATATTTCAAGAAGACCCATTAAGAACATATAGTATACGGTTATCATGTGAAAATTCAATTTTTATCCTGGATACATAGTCCATAGAGCTCAAAAAACATTATAAATAATCTTATTTTGAACAAGTTCGACTTAGTGAATTCTTCCAAAATTATTATCTTGCCCTTCTACTTCTAGTTATAGATCAAATAAATGAATGTGTATCATTTTTTATCTTCTGAACCACACATTTGGAGATCTCTCTTTATCTTTCATCAATAAAATTCTATCAATGACTTTATCATTCATGGGGTATATTATCTCTATTCATCATATTTATCATAACACTTACTGAATTTATTTCTCAAACATATTGATTTTACTTCCCATAGACAAAACATAAATCACTATTCAAAATAATCATTTTGGTTAATTCAAGCCCGCTTAAGTTTTTTTCCAATACACATTCTTATTATAAAGTAAAAACTAGTATACCTCTATATCCTTTATACTGAAAATAAACATATAGATTCATATATCTTTTTATTTAATTATTCTTGTGTAAAAGTGATTTTTATTCATCTTATTCTCTATTCGTAGCTGAAATTTTTACTTCTCATCATTATTGAGTGAAAAAATTGATTTATATGATATAAGCATTTAATAACATTTATTACAAAATTGGTACATAAATTAATTAACTCTATGTAAAAATGAGTTAGTCTTTGTGTAGTGACAATATAAACTATAACAAACATTAAATATGGATATAAATAATTCCACATTTGATACCAACTCAAATGTTATTGTTCAGCTGTTTTTAAAATGAATCTAAAATTTTGACCTCCATAAAATATAGAAAATATATTAAAAAAATAAAACACAAGATGTTTTCCCAATTCAAGTAACTCTTTTCCTATTATAAAATAATTAACATATCCCCTAAATTTTATAAATTTATTTATTTTAGATGAAAAGTATAATATAAAATATATACCTCATTAATGGATACAATATTGTTTAAAATTTTTATATCTAGAAACTCATCATATGGGTCCACAATATTCTAATCCTTAAATATATGATTTTATAGAATTGATTATTTTTTCATTTTTATATAATAAATTTCTCAATTCACACATTGAACCACATTATTTTATTTTATATATTCATTAGATATTGATATCTTACAACAGTTCAACTCAACTGTCCCTCCTAGAGTAAACACTATATATTTCTTTCAGCATGGTTAATACCAATTTAATTTATTGGGACGTGGAAATATGATACTAATAATAATACTCCATGATATATCATCTATATATAACATATTACTAATTATTTAGTTCTCCAAATTTTCATCCCCATATTAAAATAGGCTCTAAATCCAAACACAGTGATTATAATGATAACATTTTTACAGATAATGTGGTTTTTCTATTGATTATTATTTATATAATCAAGGATGAGAAATATCACACAACCAATAAATTTCACTCAAGTGATTATAAATTATAAATAATCATCATTATTTGTTTTATGAATATAAAATTAATTCTCTAACATGGTTCTCTTATCTTTATTAAATATGTTTTTGTGTGGAATGGATCATTTCACCTGATCTGTCATGGCATAATAATTATTTTCTGTCCAATATATCATCCTTTTAACTAATTTTTTATTGAAACAATCGTTTTTTAACTCTAAAACATATTTTATTTTCTACTTTATTTCTCAAAAAATTTAATTCACCCATCTATGGATACCACTCATTAAATTTGGTCTCATATTTATATATGGATTCTACAAGACCAAACATTCTGTTTTTTTTCTCAAATTTAATTTCATTTTTATTTTATATTTAAACCTTTGACATTAATATATATATATATATATATATCTTAAATATTTCCTTTTTTATTTCCTTTGACAATAAAAGAATATCTTATTTAATGTATAATCTTACATTAACTTATTTTTAAGTATTTTTTGATTAATAATTTCCTTTTAATTACCCCCTAAGCTGAACTCGTTATCTTTTTTCCTTTCATTTTTGTTAATCTATTATGTCCATTTACTTCAACCATTATTTAGTAGTTATTAGTATTTTTTAAACAGTACTCATCATCAAAATGATAAAAAAAATTCATTTTCAAGGAAATATTAATGATATTCAAATCTATTATATTTAAGAAGAAACACGATTTTTTTGGAGTTCTTTTCCTTATTCCAACTGTATTTTTTTATTTATCATTTCACTTAAAATAAATGAATATTGTTTCTTTTTAAAAATAGACATGTTATGTTGACATTTAATGGCCTTGAATTTCATCATTTGATAAACTAAATAATATCTCATAAATTTTATTTTGATTTCATTGTGAATTTTTTTGGAATGTATGAGTAACTAATTTTATTTATATAAATGTACATTACATTTTAGATATTCCAGGGAAAAAAATTCTATACTTTCCCATATATGGCCATTTTAAGAGGTGGGTTTCCATTAATTTTTATCGACCCACATTTATAAAGTGTTAAAATCATAACATTCATATTTCATGAAAATTAGTTTTTATGGAAATAATATTTTCTAGAATATGAGTTTCATTTTTATATGACTATAACTTCAAATTATCCTCCAATAATTTCAATATAATTACATCACCATAATTGTCCATATTTCATGTATGGATCTTATATGAATTATTAATGTAAACTACTCTTTAGTCAGCTTCATGTTAAGAATATTATTCAAAAACATCATTGTTTTTTAGGTTTACTTGAAACTCAAGGAACATTATATATATTTTATTATGATATTTAAGAGATTTTACTATATATAAAAATTCCTCTCCGAACTTCTCAACCATTATTTTATACATCTTAATATATTTTTATAGATAATAGACATGTTTTTTTAAATTTTATCATAAAACTCATTTTTATGGATATTGTCCAAAAAGATTTTATTAATATAAAATTTCTCATTTTTATGAGTTTTATCCTCCTATAGTGTATGTTTTCCAGTTTAGAAAAATAAAAAAATATAGATTCTATATCTTTTATGAGAGTGTTTTTCTTTGTGGAATTATCTACTTTTTTATTTTACATTACTTATGATTATCTCACTAGATATGAATTGTAATCCTTTAGATATTGTTCTTTACACGAATTATAGAGAAAACATAAAAGTAAACCATTTTAAAGTCAACCTTATCCTAATAATAAAAGTAATTAATAGATTAAAAATATTCACTAATTGAGATGGATTCTTTATAATGATATTTTTCAATGTATTTAATAAATATTTTGGAAAGTTTATTATCATAAATTAGTGGTGAATAAGGTTTTTATTTTTTTCATAGAAGCGGTCTTCTTTAATTTCATTATCTCCTTCATCTTCTAGTTTTTTTTTGTGTTCCTAATGAATCATATATGTTAATAGGGACATCATTATTTTTCTCCTACTGAGGTATCTCAGTAACTTCTTAAAATATACATATCATTTTAATATATAATAAAAACTAATAAAAAATATATATCCAATAATATATATAGAAATCAATATCATACCAATTGAAGTTCCTAATATTTCATGTATTCGCATTGGGAGGGTGTGGGTGAGTAAGTGTAAATAGAATTAACCAGATCATTTTGTTCTAAAACATTTACCCACATCTTGAAGTTAGACACTTACACTGCATAGGATGAATGGTTTCATAAAACATTCCCTCTAAAGGTACCCATATAGTGCTAACAGTGGAAAAGTGAGATAATGATGCCAAAGCCCACAACAAAAAACCACGGGTAGATGATAAGAACCAAGGGAATATAATCTCACACATGAGAGGTATTTCTATAATAATGATTTGGGAAGAAATACATAAGGAGATAAAAAACCAAAAAATCTCCATCCCTTACTAAATAGTGAATCAATCCCAATATATGAATGTAATGACATACAATTGAAACTAGTAAAAATTCTGGAAAAAAAATAATTAGTGATCATGAAGCTATAAGATCTCTTGAATAACTCTTTAAACTATTAATTTTTAGATCTATTGCAAACCATATCTTGTTGACTGCAAAATAATTATATATTTTTTGGGTGATCATAATATGTATACTCAGTTGGATCCTCCTAGAAATCTCTTGTTAAAAATGTGAATGAAGCTTACAAAATCTGAGTGAGTAAGAAAATGTAACAAACCTGACATCTAACACATCTTTAATAATATTTTACCTTCCTCTATGTGGATATATCACTAATTAATGCACAAAAGTATACCATAATAATTATAATATAAATATATATGTGGTTTCACTACAACAACATCCAGGATGGTTTGTTGCTCATGTGTACCAAAATCACATGTTATTTGTTCACATATATTTCATTATAATAATCCTTGACGTGATTTGGGACCAAACCATATACACCTTTGTTTTTTGTAGGTACCAATATCACATGTTGTCATTAGTCCACATTTCTATATCATCATCATCTACATCAAATCTATAACAATGTATATGTATGAAAGCCATTATAACCCATGTAAATGCATTATACATTAATACACCACTTCCCAAGCATATAAACCCATGGGAAGACAAATATAGATATTGGGGCAAGAACCCCTAGAACCTTTAGTTCTTATTTTTCATTCTATCATGAGTGTCATGAATCTGACTTAACAAAAACATATCTGTTATATATATATCAAAACCACACTAAGGGAAACTACGTTGCCATAGACTCATATGTTTTTGTCATCTCATAGGACACCCAACTACCACAGCTATGATCTAGATATTTAAATATATACAACATCAATTACTATATTAACAAATTCATTAGAAATTAAATAATATTACTCTATTTACTTTTCCAATAATAATTTTTAGTCGTCTAATCCTAGTTTCCATGGAACTGTTAGGTTTTTTCTTATAATCTCAAGAATGTAATCCTCATAAATGAGAATCAATAAACAACCCAGTACATTCATTAATTTTTAAAAAAATTAAAACATTTGGGTAATCTAGTACAATGAAAAAACTACCACATAAAATATACAATGATATTTTAAAACATTAAATTGTGTCATGTGGTTTTAAAATATTCATAAAAAAATTTCATTACCTATTGAGTGATAAAAAATCCATAAGTAGACATCATTGAAAAAGGCCCACTTTCTTCTTTATCCCAACCACCCTAACATCCCACACCATTGAAAATAATATCACATTTGTCATCCCAATCAAGCATCATCATCACAACTAGTAAATTGTTCCACTATCATTATCATAAACATCACCCCATCCCACCACCGTCATCATAATTAGCTCCCAATACCCCCATCAATGTCATAACTAGAAACTTATGCCACGATCATCATCCTAACCATATTAGGTTATTTTGAAATAAATTCATTTCTTTAAATCCATAGATTTAAGATAAATATTAAATGTATTTTTTCTCATAAAATTTTAATTCCAATAATAACCAAGACAAATAATGAATTTTGGCCTTTCTAAAACTATGATAGGTTCACCCATCCTAAAAGTAATTACTTAAAAAATCATTAAATATTCAATGTCATCACTAATTTACCAATAAATATTTCATAAAACCTAAATAAATTATCAATTAAACTTTCCATTGAAAAAATATTATATTATTTCATCTGGAATTTATCCTTTAGCTTCTCTTTCACATATCACCAATCTCAACAATATATATTTTGAAATGTGTCTTTTCTAAAAAAACATTACTGGATTTTTATTTTTATTTTATTTACAATAAAATCAACAAAATATAACAACTAGAACAAAAAATAACACACTATCTTGTGATTATTAATAGGAAAAAACAAACATACTTGATCACGAAGTCTCATCCTATAATTTAATCTATACATTAAATTATCAACACATAGAATAATTTTCTTAAGAAATAATAATAATTCATAACAAAAAATAAAAAGATTTTACATAATAATCATAACAATAGAATGTCTAATAAATAATTTCACTTTATTGGATGATATTTTAAATTATTAAATTAATCCATAACATGCACTAACAATTATTTTATGAAGAATAATTTTAATTTCTACATGAAATTATATTTCTGATTTGAATTATTTAATATCCTGAATTAAAAACTAATTCTCATCAATATTAATTTAAATATGTTTATGAATGTTATAAAACCCCAATATTTATGGTATGTATCTTCTTAAATAAATTAAACTTACTTAATATATTATGTTGTATGCAATATTAAACTTAAAAGAACAGTGGTGTACTATTAAATATTTACATGACCATTATGAATAGTAATGTGGCCATTAGAAAAATAACACCACCTATGAATGTATAAATAAAATTTAGGTATCCTATAATTAACAATATGATATATTTATTTCACAAAATAAGAAACTAAATGTCTTAAAATAATAAATTAAATATTGGTATTTTTGTGAATCATAAATAATTATTTATAATTACATAACAAATATAAAGATTAAAATGAAAATTCAGTTTCACAAAATATATTTATAAAGTAATATTTTATTTTATTATGATTATTATATAATTTTATGAGACCTTGATTAATTTTTCAGTGTTTCATAAAATCGATTATAATTTAATAATGTGTAATTTTTGAATAATTGATGATTTTCATAAAACAATTATCATATTTATAAAAAAAATAAAATTATTGAATCCATTTTTTAATTTTAATGTCAAAAAATGGTTAGGGTGAATTTTAGGGATATTTCTAAAATAGTTGATTTTTTGTGAATAGTGAAATATGGTAATTTACTGTATTTAACGTTATATGTAAATAAATGAATTTTGAACTAATTAAGGTGTGTGGATGATGTGAGAACCACTATATCAAATTATATTTAGTTTTTTATTGTATTTATTCATATAAATCATCACTATTGATAGTCTAGAGCAAAAATAATAAACTAATGATTAAAATAATCAAAAAACACCCATTTAGTCCACTATAAATACTAACCCACACCACCCATTCTCCTCAGAAAATATAAGACTTAAAAATTTATTATATTATTCACAATTAATCTACATGGCCTCTTCCCTATGTCCAAGTGATTCTGATCTCAAAGAAATACAAAACATTAAGAACCTTAAGCAGGTTCTCAATGATAAGAATTTAAGAGGTAAAATCCTCTTTCGTTCTCTTTTATTTTATTTTATTTTATTTTATTTTATTTTATTTTATTATCCTTAACTAAACTCCACTATTAAAACAAGTTTCATGGATCTAAAATATTATATATTCTCTAATGTTGTTAGGTTAATGGAAAATTCTTCATCGAACTCCTTCTCCTCTCCCTTTTATTCTAAAAATGAACAAATCATCTCTGATGTGTCGATTTACCACAATCGTGGATGATACATTTTTATTTTCCAATACCAAATTCAATTTTTGTCATAAAATATTATAATGGTTAAAAAAAATTTAAAATTTGAATTATAACTTTTTTATGTTTCTAAAAATAGTATATATACTTAATTTAATTAATAAAACAATACTACTTTGTGATGGTCAAAAAAATGCCAAAAATAATCTAAACGGTTATCATTAATGACTTATCAAATGAATCATCCTAATATCCAGAAAAAAAAATGATATATAAGATCATTGAATATTATTTAATTTCATTAATAACATATAATTTCAATTCTGGGTTCCTATTCCAATTTTACGAGATCTTTCATACTTATATACAAGTCAACCAATCATAAAAACAAATACAATGAACACTCCTAGATGAAGAAATTGAATCTTATAACTTATCTAAAAGAACATAAGTAAACATAATAAAATTATAATAAATTAATTACATGTTTAAGAGGTTATGAATTCAATTATTAATGAATCAAATTTCATTATCTAGAACACGATATACATGTTCAGAACACTTCAGGCATAAGCTGAGCGGTTCTCTCTCAACCCCCAATATTTCCTTTGAGTTTCAGTTTTTCTCTCTTTACCCAACCATAATTATTAATTACTCTAATTCAATCCACTAAAATTCATATTTTATACTCCAAAAAAATTTCCCTTGATTAGTTATTCTTTTTTTCATGGGTAAATACATGTTTCAAAAGGTTCCCCTTTCAATTCCTCTCAATAAGCAATCCCGATTTAAGGTAAATTACAAATTTCTAACCCATTTTCTAGTATATTCTTTAATCTATAATAATAATAAAAAATTGAAAACCTCAATTTTTATAATGAAAAAAAATTCTAATTTTATACAGTAAATTATGAATTATCCATTTTAACACTCTTAAATATTTTTCATTAAATCGCATATAAGTGGCTCATTTCTAATTATACAAAAATACACATTTTTCATGTTTACACTTCATTTGGACATAATTTACCATGATCAATGACGATTTTCCCTTATTAATTTCCAATTCTTATTTAAATCTATTCTTTCATGGAGACCATTATGATATCCCCTTTGGTTATTCCTTATTCAAAACTAATTCTTTATGTGTGGTGTATAATAATCATTCACTAAATAGTTCATTAAATATCCATATTTCTTATATCATAGATATGATTATTCTGTTATCTGTATAACATTTTTAATTTTTTTTTCCTTGAATCTTTTTTTAACTGGGGAAATGTTGATAAATATGTATTTTCTACTCAGTATGGATATTTTGATAAGTAATATTGTTCATGAATTAAATCTATGTGTGAATAATGATTTGGACATGATGTGAGGGTTGGGGACTGGTTATATATATCCCCTTGATGCCTTAACATGTCTCATGATATAAAAGAGATAGAAAAAAACCCTTCGAGTTTGCTACCAAGTCGAATCAGACGGGTTTCTACCCACTAACATAAATAGGATTGATGGTATAATGGTTCATGTGCTAGATACATGGCCTCTAATGATTAAGTATTTTCCTCATTCAGTATTCGGTATTCAGTTATTAATTTGTATGATATTTTCACTATGAACAAATCTTAGGATTCATTTTAATTCTTAGTTCACTCATGTCTTTTATTTCTCAGTCATCTACCTTTCTATAATGATTATGACTTATTGGATTCTCGCCACATATTATTGATTCATGTAACCATTATTATGAATTTTATTTTACCCTTTTAATTTTTTTCATTAATTGGGTTTTAAATATGAAATATTAAAATAAGTTTCAATGAAGTAGTTTATTTTCCCCTTCTTTGTTCTATGTTTAATTACCAATGTAATAAGGGAACCACACATATATGTAGTTCTTAAAGAAAACTAAATTGATCAAACATTCATGATCATATCTCTTAAATATATTCAGTTATAATAAAATGACCACCAACATTGGGAAACTTTGGTCAGGGTTGATACAATTGGTTTAAGAGGAACTTTAGTAGAACCCATAGAAACTAGAGGTTATATAAACATGAGAATTATAATAATTACTTATAGTGAAATTTTTTCTTAATAGTACTGAATATTATGAGATAAATTTTTGTGTACCATTATTTAGTTATTGATCCTAATGGGAGAAATAGAATCAATACCCACAGACAATATAAGGATTTCCCCATTGAGCAAGTCAACCCAGTTAGTGTTGGATATGAGAAAATCATAACCATATTAGGATGGATTACTTAGGTTATGATGAATATCCATACTACACATATAGTGGATTATTTAATTTGGCATAATCCGCCATCTATTAGTGGGACTACTAAACCAGTGGTAGTTAAGAAGCAGATCAAGCCCCTCGAAAATATATTTCTATCATTGAGATGCAATGAAAATGAAATGGTAGTACATACAACATACTATCTCAAAGGAGAAGTTGATCAATGGTTGTTGTTGATCCAGAATAAAAAGGAAAAATATTAAATAAAATACTTATAATGTTCAAATATTAATGAAAAATTATTAGATGAATATTTCCATCCTGAGAAACAAACTCAAATAAAAGAAAAAACCATAGAATAAATCAATGTGAAGAAGAGAGGATTTGGGTGTATGAGGATACCTTCAAAAGACTCTCCAGTTATGATATATATTAGATATTTAATTTAGAACACAAGATTGATCATTTATTTTAAGGTCTTAATCCATGTATCCTATGTTCACTGGATTCTAAAAAAAATTAATCATATGATGAAATAGTATTAATGTTCATCAAAATAGTGATGGAATTTTATATAACTTTTATATTCCTGGGAAATCAACATAATATGGTGTATTATAGTTACCATGGAATGGATTATGAATCAAATAATAAGGTAATAAATAAATTATTATTATTAAAAAAATAAATAAATAATCATCCTAGGAAATTCATGAAAGGTATAGGATTTTGTTATAAGTGTAGAAAAAAATGGTCATTGAGAAAATGTATACAACGGGATGAAAAAAATCAATGATGTTCAATGATTAATCTATAATGAAATGGGATATTATTCTAACCAATATCTCAAACATTAAGGTAAACTACAAAAGAGGAGGTTAAGGAAAGAAGGCCATTCTTATGCGATAACCATAATAGAAGAAGAAATAACGAATGATATGGTGGCACGTACAATAATCCAATTTTAAAATTTAGAAAATTAATTATTTGATATAGGATCATATCACTCTTTTATATACAACCAATTTTCCAAAAAAAATAGATATATCCATTAGGATTTAATAAGGATATTGTTAGTCAAAACCAATAAGGGGGGTCTCATTGCAGCAAAAATGTGTCACGTTGTTCCCATTATGGAATATAAAAGGGATTTATTTACTGACCATATAATCATAACTATAGTATACTTTTATATAATCCTTAGTGTTCACTGTATTTCAAAATATGATGTGTTAATTTATGGAAATAATATGGAAATAATGATTTTCATGGAAGATCTAAAATGCCTTATCTTTAGAAAAGAAGCATAATAATCTGATTCATATCTAAATACATCACCAGAAACTCTACTGAATGAAATTATTAGGGTGTAAGAGAAAAAAACAACTAGGGAAGGGTAAATTCATCATTAAATTGAGGAATTACCAATTTTATAAGAATACATTGATGTATTTCTTAATGAATTATATGAACTCCACCTAGAGCATGAAGTTGAGTTTACCGTTGATTTAATACAGAGTGGTAAGGGCTCCTGATTGGCATCCAAGAGACCCAAGTCCAAAACTAGGTGGAGGTGAATTTCTGGGGTACTGTATCATTACTATAGTTGTACAGTAGTAGATATTGTTCAGTACTATAGAAGCCAGAACTATTCACCCGATTTGGGCCTTTAGGCCACTGGTTTGGGCCTACAGGTCTCCAGGGCCTTCGGGTCATCAAAGGTCTTCAGGGCCTTAGGGCCTTCAGGCCACAAAGACCATGGAGTACTCTAGTTCACATAGGGAAATCCCCAGAAGAGGATTAGAGCAACAATACTAGCAGTCAACAGAAGCAGAGCTACCAGATTGGATGAATGAGAGGGTGTGACAACCGCCATCGGGACCAGGAACTGTGCATATTTTTACGAGGAAATGCTAGTCGATCAGAAATGCAATGTGGGGAGATAGGTGATCAATGATGTATAAGCTGGGGAGTGGTAGTTCCTGTGGTTGGGCTTACAAGTCATTTATTGGGCATAGTATGCCTCTAGGCCTTCGGTTCAAGTATTTAGAGTCATGTCGGGCCTTGTGCCTTGGGCCTACGAGTCATGTACGGGTTCCCCTTCATCCCTTAAAAGGGGGATTATCTATAATAAAAATAAAAAAAAGCCTTCAGGACATTCGGGCAAAGACTCCTTATTAAATTACCACTATATAATTAAAATATTTGAAAAAATAAATTGTGGTGTCGAGTATGAGGGCTTTATATTCCCTATTTTTTCTCCATGGGGATCCACAAATCTCTTTATTTATAAGAAATATGGAATCTTGAGGTTTTTCATTGACTATATAGTAATCAATGCTATTATAATAAAGAACAAGTATTTTATGCCTCACATTAATGATTTATTTGATCAACATCACATAGCATAATATTTTTCAAATATTTAACTTCATTATAGGTATCATCAATTATGATTAAAGATGGATGATATTTCAAAAATAGTTTTTTCAGATGACGTATTAACATTATGAATTTACTACAACTCAATTTTGATTAACTAATGCACCCTATATTTTCTTAGATCTAATGAATAGTGTTTTTAAGGAATTTCATGATGATTAAATTTTCAAATTAATTTATGATATTCTTGTATAATATAAAATATATTAATACCTTTATAATCACTTTTGAATCATTCTTGAGTCCCTTAGAATGAATGGGTTATATGGTAAAATTAGTAAGTGTGAATTCTAGATTCAAAAAATAATTCTTATTTTCATATTATCTCTAATTATGGAATCTTAGTTAATCCTATAAAGACAAAGGAGATAATAATAATAATATCTTATTCCAAAAAAAATAACAAGGGTATATAGTTTCAGTGGTTTATTAGGTTTCTATCATTGTTTCATTCAGAATTTATCCTGATTCACTAACCCATTATGGAAGCTCACATGTAAATTTGATATGTTAATATGGAAAAAAGTGTGTGGAAAATGTTTTCAATAATGGAAGATAAGACTATTCAATTCTCAAATTTTGACTCTACAATTATAAAATAATGGGTTTTTGATATACAGTGATGCATCATTAAATGTACTTGGTTGTGTCCTTATGAAAATAGATAAAGTTATTCTATATGAATCAAGGTAGTTTAAGATTAATGAAAATAAATTATAAAACCCATTATCTTTACTTATAAGTTGTAATCATTTATATATTAATATAAAGAAACTATATCTATAGTGAAAGATGTGATATATATGTGGATCCCAAGAATTTTAAATATATCTTTAAACATAAAGAACTCAACATAATGAAAAGAAGATGGTTCATGTTTCTCAAATATTATGATTTATCGACACACTACCACCCATGAAAAGAAAATAATTAAGTTTATGTATTAAATAGGAAATATCTGGAACTTTTTACCCAAATGAATATTTTGAAAGATCCTATGGTAATTAATTAAGTAATAATGGATATGGTAATTATTAGGGAAGTGGAATCATCACGCATTTTTTAAATGATTGATACACCTTCTTTACTAGACAAGATAAAAAGTTATGAATATGGTGATGAGAATTTTCAAAAGATAAATAAATCCATTAAGGATGGAAGAATCGAAAACTTCATGTATTAGGATGGAATTCTAAAATTTGGAAGTAGGTCTTCTGTTTCATCAATGCCTAAGCTAAAAAGGGAACTATTAGATGATGTTCATAGCTAAAATTTCTATATAATCCAATGTACTAAAAAATGTATAGAGATGTGAAGGGACATTTTTTATGGGATAAAATGAAGTGGAAAATTACAGACTATGTGTCATTATTTCTCATTTTTAAATAAGAGAAGGCTGAGAGACAATATCCTGGAGGATTCATGCAACCTTTAGTTATTCCTGTAATGAAGTGGGAAGGGAATACTATGGACTTCATCCATTGATTACAAAATACCCATTTAAATAATGATTAAATATGGTTTATTTTTTATCACTTTACAAAATAGGCACATTTTCCTTCTATATTTTAAGATATACCTCTTGAGTTCCTAGAGAACTCTATATTAATGCTTTTTTAAGATTTCATGGTGCAACTCTATCTATTTTTTCTAACTGAGATCCCTGTTTTACATCAAAATTCATGAAGAGACTTTAGAAAGCATCAGATACTAAGCTTCATTCGAGTACATCATATAACCCTCAAATAACTGGACAGTCTGAAAGGACCATTACAAAATTAAAATACATGTTGAAATCATGCTCACTTTACAATCAAGGAATGTTGGATAAGTATTTATCTTTGGTATAATTTTCAAAAAATAAAAGTTTCCATTATTTTATTCCAATGGAACCATATAAATTGTTACATGTAAAAAGATGTCATACTCTAACTTTTTGGGATCAATTTTGTGAGAGTAAATTTATAAGATTAGATCCTGTTGAATAGTCAATAACAAAAGTAAATATTATTCAGTTGTATATTAATGTATCTTAACGTAGGAAAAATATTTATGCTAACAATAAAAGAAATGATTTTTAATTTCAAGATCGATATCATGTATTTTTAATATTATTTCCGTGAAAGGGTGATATAAGGTTTGATAAGAGAGGGAAACAGGCGGCTAGGTACATCAGACAATTTCATGACTAAGAAGTAATTGGAGTTGTATATTTCTGGCTAGAAATGCCACCAAGTCTCTATAAAGTTCATGATGTTTTTCACATATGATTGTTAAATTATTAAATGAATCACTCAATGCATGTACTCGCCAATGATGAAATAGAAACAAAACCTAATATTTCTTATTATCAAGAGTCTATCGATATTCTTGACTCCATGGGCAAAGTATTAAGAAATGGAATGGCTTTAATGGTAAAAGTTCTTTGGAGAAACCATAACATGGAAGAAGCAATGTGAGAACCTAAGGATGTTATGACAAAGAACCAACCTAGTCTTTTTATAAAGAAATATTCATGAAAAAATTGAATGATGAAATTTTTTATTGAGCGAATAATATAAAACCCTAATATTTATAGTACATCTATTCTTGAATAAATTTATTTTACTTGATTTCTTATGTTTCAAACAATACTCATCATAAAAAAAATCGTTATATACTATTAAATATTAACATAACTGTTAGGAATAGTAATGTGACCATTAAGATTTTAAATGTGACCATATGAATAATAACCTAACTTATGAAAGTATAAATAAAATTTAGGTATCTTAAAATTGAAAATATGATATATTTTTTTCAGGGAATTTGTTAATAAATGTTTTAAAATGATAAATTAAGTATTGATGTTTGTGTAAAATGCAACTATAAATTTATCAATTTATAATTAATATAATTATTTAAAAGAAACTATATTTTTTCTAAATAGATTAAAAAATAATATTTTTTTGTCTTATGATAATAAGATAATTTTATGAGACCATAATTAATGTTTCAATTTGTCATAAAATCAGTTGTAATTTTAAAATCAGTACTTTCTGAATAAATCATGAATTTAATTAAAAATTAAATTTATTATATTTAGAAAAATATATTAAAAAATGGAGCATATTTTTGAATTCTAAACATTAACATATGGTTAGTGTGAATTTTTCAGATTATTCTAAAATAGTTGAACTTTTAGTGAATAATGAAATATGATAATTTATATTATTTAACATTATATGTATATAAATTCATTTTTGATTCATTAATGATTTATAACAGATGTAATAACAATTATATAGAAATACCCTTATCTATTTACTATATTTATTCATGGTAATTATCATCATTTATAGTCTTGTTCCAAAATAATAAACTAATGATTAAAATAATCCAAAAACACCCCTCTCCTCCACCATAAATACCACCCCTCACCACCACTTATCCTCACACTTTATAAGCCTCAAAGTTTTTTTTATATTATTCTCAATACATCTCACAAAACTCTTCCCTATTTCTTTTATCTTCTGGTCTCTTAGAGAGACCAAAACCCAGGTGCCTTAAGGAGGTTCTCAATGAGAAGAATTCAATAGGTAAAATCCTATTTTGTTCACTTTTAATTTATATTAATTTCTTTTAGTTTCTTATCCTTTTCTCACCTCCTCTATTAAAATATTCATGATAAATCAATTATATTATATATACTATAATTTTATTATTTTAATGTAAAATCCAAGATCAAACCCGATCTACTCTCCGTTTTATTCTAAAAATGAAATCATCATTCGTGTTGTGTTGATTTTCCACCAACATGGATGATGCATTTTAATTTTTCATTAACACAATCTAGGATGGTAATAAAACCATTATAATTGTTAAAATAGATTTTAAATTGTATTTTACAACTTATTTAGTGTTTAATAACTTGTATACTAAATAAATATTAATTAGAAAAAAACGAGTTCATACTGATTGAAAAAATTCCAAAATATTCTAAATAGTTATCATTAATATTTTATCAAACTAATCATCCTCATATATAGAAATATAATGTCACGACCCTTCCTCGGGGCCCGTTCCGTGACTACCCCAAGCCCGCCTTCCATAGTCCAGGGGCTGGCGACTAGCACCAAAGGCGTAAATCTCGATAAAAAGGGAAGGCATTGCCTTTATGAAATGAAAACACCAACAACCAGAGTACAAGAAGAAGAAAACAGTAAGTAAAACTGAAAACAAAAGTAGTGCTAAAAGTAAGGGGACCGAAATAAAATCCCAACTGTAAAGTACAAGGTAAAAGACAAAATCGCAGGATGGTGTCAAGCTGCTCCGGGATCATCCTCCGGAGTTCCTACCTGAAGGGTAGGTACAGATGGACACCTTAGCTCTCCACGTCCGTCTGTCACCTCCGGGTACCTTCTCATCGTGAAGTCCATCTCTGAGTATCGTCTCGTCATAAAGTCCACCTCCAGGTACTGTCCAGCTCTACAAGCATCAACCATGACCAGTGATGTCTACCATCTGCATCCAACGCAACGAGGTGCGGGCATAGCCCGTGCAGGGGTGAGTATAACGATACTCAGTAGGGACCCCGAGACCCTCAAGGACTCACTAAAACCAACAAGGATAAACCACAATGAAATATCTTAACAGATAACCTTTACATAGGTATATGCCCATACATATACCTAAGTTATCATGTAACCCATCTCAATCACGAGGTAAACACAAAGGTCATTGACTCATCTCAAACCAGGATTTTCATTATCGAAACCACAACTGCTAGAGAAAATCCTCCTCTGTCGAGTACAATGGCCCTGTCGTGACTTCAAGGTGCTACTCACTAACCTTATACTGGTGAGGTACACCTCCTATCGAGTATCACAGGTCTTCTGGGAAACCGGGCGCTCCTCCAATGTGGGTCTGCCACCAAACCAGGTGCTCCCCCTAATAGTCGTTAGAGGTACTCCTCCTGTCGAGTACCGCGGGTCTACTGCCAAACCAGGTGCTCTGTCCTCTGTTGGTCTGCCACCAAACTGGACGCTCCGTCCACTGGGCTAGTAGAATCACTCTGAGTCTAATCGGTCAAGCAGTCATCAGGTCTACAACTACTAGGTCTCCGCACTCTGTATGCTCGTCTCCGAGAGGATCCGCTCCACGAGCTACTGTTCGATACTCCAAGTGTCATGAAGTCTCACGTAGAAGTATCACAAAGGACAGCCTTGTCATAGGGGTCTCAACTCAATAGACAGCGGGTCAATCAGACGTTCGATCTGTGAGTTATTTGCATTTTTGTCCTAGAGGTCCAGTTGGTTTCGTGTACGAGCCAACCTGACCATATCACAACGGTACCCTAAATTCTCATGGGGTATTTTTGAAGGGACCGATTCTCAAAGAGATTACCAGCGCCATTGATGATTCGTCAAACAGACGTCTGGTGCCAAATAAATGGCCAACGCAAGAAAAGGGTCCAAATTGGGCCCGAGTCCGGTCTGACCTAGTCAGACCGAGTCGGCCCAACACAGTCCGGTTCAACCCAGTAAGACTTATTGGGTCAGACCCGGCCCGTTGGGCAGTTCAGCCCGCTAAGTTTGGACCAGTCCACTGGGCCCGGAACAGCGGGCTGTGTGGACAATCCAGGCCGAAGTCGCCACGTGGGTGATTCGGCCCTAAGGCCAGTGGCAGGTCCGGTTGGCGCCGCGAGGGGTGCAGATTGGATGGCTCGGCCCGAGAGGCCAACGGTGGGCCGTGCGGGGCGCGGGTAGGCCGCAGGTGGACCGAGAACGGCGCGGGGCGCGCTGGGCAGCCTGCCAGGGGCACCGGGTAGGCACCAGGAGGGCATCAAGCAGGTGTCATGGGCACCGGAGGGTGCCGGGCAGGTGGTCGGGGCGCCAGGCAGGCGCTAGGACGGCGCCGGGGAGGTGCGGGGCATGCCGGTAGCATGTGGGTAGGCTAGTCGGGCGCCGCTCGACCGGTGATGGGGTTCGCGAAGGTCGCGGGACGCACGACCTCTATTTTCCATCTTCGTCGTCATTTCCACATTGCCATGCCGCTGTTACATCGTCGTCGATCCAAGGTTCCAAAACCATAAAGGTTGCGGAGGGGTCGGGCCGTGTTCGTGCGGCCTGAACCCTCCACGTTAGAACGATAGAAAGAGGCTCAAGAATTTGATTTAACAAGAGATGATTAAGCGTTAAACAACTTAAAACACACCCCTACCTCTTTAATTGTCGGGATTTTGTTCATCGAGGGGGAAAACGATGTTGTTGACATTCTCTTTACCCTTCCACTTCTGAGCTCGTGCGTCGGTCCGTTGACGACGAAGAGGAAGGAAGAAGGGTCTTCGGAGAGGTCTCGCATCGGAAGGGTGTTCCGATGAAGAAGCCGAGGAAGTAGCATCATCGTCGGTATCTTCGCATTCCTCGTTGGAGAAGATAAGTTTCTCCAAGTGTTGGGCGTCGCGATACTTTACCAGCACCTCGTTGCTTGGTGAAGTCGTCCCAAAACCTTCTCTCAAGCTCCCTATATATTAGAGAGGGGGAGAGGTATGTGACCATCGTGGAATTTATGATGGTTCAATTATTAGGATCCTTCTTAAATTCCGATGTTGCAGTTACTTAATTTAAAAGAGGGGTTGGGTGAATTAAATTACGTTCTCACAATTTAAGAGGTGTGTTGGCACAGTAAAAAGGGGAGGATTCCAAGAAGTTTCCCCCATTGAGCCTGCATCAAAACAAAAGACACAAATTAATTTTATGTTCACACATAAAATTAGTTGACAACAATTAATTTTTTTGTTGACACAGATAATTAATTAGGAGAAATTAATTTCACGTCAACACATAAAATTAATTGACAACATTTAATTTCTCGTTGACACATAAAATTAATTGACATTAATTAATTTCTCTTTGACACATAAAATTAATTGACAGCATTTAATTCCTCATCGATACATAAAATTAATTTATAGCAATTAATTTCTCATCAACACATAAAATTAATTGACTGCAATTAATTTTATGTCGACCCATAAAATTAATTGACAGCAACGGAGGAACCAATGGAGGCACCAGCGGTACTACCACCCGTTGGCCCACCGATGCCACCAGCCCTAGCAGCAGGTGATGCACGCTGCTTGAGCACACTGCGTGAGTTCCAGCATCAGAGGCCACCCAGGTTCCGGGGAGATATGGATCCATAGGCAGCTGAGGATTGGCTGGAGGCTGTGGTGAGAGTCTTCAGGACAATAGGTACACTAGCGGACTTCATTGTGATCCTTGCTGCCAGCCTCCTTCAGGAAGCAGCAGGCAGATGGTGGAGCCTGATGATCTAGATACATGATGAGGCATCACTTCTATGGGAAGGATTCGAGAGCCTATTTCAGGTAGAGTTTGTACCATCCACCCTTTGAGCGGTGTGTATACAAGAGATATTTCATCTTGAGAAGGGTAGCATGACAGTGGCGCAGTACTCAGCGAGGTTCACCGACCTCTCACGCTACTCCACTGATATAGTACGGGAACCATTCATCAGGTCCTGGACCTTCGATCAGGGGATTAGGTGAGATATTATAGATTCAGTTGTTTCTCACAGCATCCTGACGCAGAGAGGGGTGTTGGAGCGAGCCCTCCTAGTGGACATTTTCCTTGCTGAGAAACCTCTAGCAGCGGAACCCACCACTAGTCGACACGCAGCGGAGTCTTCTGCAGCTGGCAGTAGACAGATGACACAGAGGTCCAAGAGGACCAGACCTACGGGTGGTCGACCGCACAAATCAGGATCGGTGGTGCGGGGCACCTAGGGTGGAGACAGAGCCAGGCATACCAGGAACGGACAGTGTTACTCCTGCGCTGGGCTTGGTCACAAGGCACGTGACTGTCCAACCCGTTGTGCTAACGATCAGCAGATAGATGAAGGACCTCCTAGGAATAGGTAGAGGATCGATCATGACGGACTGCAAGGAGTTGGCCGTACAGCTGGTGGTGGATGACGTTTCGGGGTGTGGCCACCACCACCACTAGGAGGTCCACCCCAACCGTAGGGAACGGGTGGATAGGGGAGAGCACTGCTTCAGGCAGCTGAAGCATACGACTATGGAGCTCCGGAAGCTAGTGGATAGAAGCAGGACTAGTTTTAGGCATGGATGCCTTTGTTCTTGGGGCTTCTAGCTCCCTTTTTGTTGTTGTTTGTGGTTTCTTTGTGTCTTTTTACTTTGAGCTGCAGTAATAAAAGACGCTTTTCCTTGTGACGTTTCTTTCCTTTCTTTTTGTATGGTTAATACTAATAGGTCCCGGTTAAAAATGTTGACTTGACCCTCACTTTCGAGATTCTTACTGGAGGAGACCTAGTGACCACACACTGATGCCAATAGTGTGACTCGAACCTTAGAGGCAAGAGTAACGGTTGGATCTCTTAATAGTAGCGTCGAGGCCTTACGACATCATCCATGACATGAATTGTATCATTCATGTCAGGATTGACTATATTAGGCAAAGTACGTGGTTCATCCAGAGGATGAGATTGGATTTCTCTTTTTGGAAAGGGGGAAATATTAGAAGCTCTTATAGGACCAGAGATGGTTCAGTTCAGTCTGCGACGGAGAAGGTGCAGATCATCCAGGAGTATATGGAGACTACACAGAGCAGATAGAAGTTCTATGCAGATAGGAGACGAGACCCCTAGAGTTCGAGGATGACGACCACAGCTTCATACGGGTCTCACCTCGATGGGGACTACAAAGATTTGGCTGGGGTGTCAAGCAATCTCTACGTGTCATCGAAAATTTTTAGGTCCCCAGCAGCATAGGTAAGGTGGTTTACCGCCTAGACTTTCCACCTCAGGTGCACCGGGTGCACAACGTCATCCACATATCTCAGCTAAAGAGATATGTGCATGACATATCCATCATCATCGACCACGGGGAGCTATACATCAATGACAGGGTGACCTTTACAGGGTTCTAGTAGAGGTTGAGGATCAACAAGATTGGGTCTTATGAGGACGTTCGATTCCTCTTGTGCGCTTTCGTTGGTAGCACGGGAACCCCTAGGAGAGTACATGGGAGCGGGAAGCTCAGATGCGTGCTCGGTACCTCCTTTAGTTTCCTTAGTTTGTGTTGTATCTTTACGGGGATGTAAAGCCCTGAGGTGGGAGTAATGTAAAGACCTGGAAATTTCAAATAATTTTTTTTTTATTAAATTCTTTGGAATTTTACGAGTCCTTAGTTTTTGACGGCGCCTGATTATGAGGCCCAGAGTGCCTGGAATGATCCGTTGAAGTTTTGTTAAGCTTAAATTAACGTGCATAAGCAGTTTTCCTAAAAAAGTGGAATAAATCTTAAACGGTTACTCAGATCAGAAATCTAAAAGAAACTGTTGTGCTCAGGATGGTGGATTTACCTTAGGCGCAACATAAATTTAGTCGGCGTGGGCCTCCTGAAAAAATTCCCAAAATGGAATAACTGTAAATAAAATAATTAAATAAATTATTTTATTTTTCAAATGCTTATAACTCACAAACGGTAGCTCAGATTAAAAATCTGATACCACCAATAAACTCGTGAGGGCATGCCTTGTTTAAGCAGATACTAACATTGGCCCGCACGGGCTAGTAGAAAAAGTTAGTTTTTGGCGGCAAATAAAATAATTAAGTGACAATTATTTTTTTGTAAAAATTCATAACTTCTAAACGGTGAGTCAGATTAAAAATTAGAGAGTACCGTTGGGTTATTCGGGGCATGTTTCACCTAGGTAGAGCCTAACCTCGACCACCGTGAGTTGAGGGTGACTGATAGTAATTTTCCGAACTTTTTTTCGGGTACGTCCAGTAAACGTACGTTTGGGATTTTATATCTTTTGAACCCATGCTAGAAATTGAAATCTGAGGGCACCGTTGAACTCGTAGCGTCGCTAATTACTTAGTGAGAACTTCACTGCAGTTGCGTTCTGACGATTTTGGAAGTTAGTTTTTGGCATTTTATTAAAGAAAATAATAATAAAATAAAGAACAACACTTTATTTTATTTTTAAGTTGTCATTTGTTGTGTGTGCGGTTATTTGGTTAAAAGCTCCACTTGGGAGTTGGTGGTGGGACCGCCACACCCTAACCTCCCATGGGAGGATAATTGGGGTGGGGACCACCCGAGTAGCATAACCTCCCACGAGAGGTTATGACGTGGGGTCCACATGTGCCTTAACCCCCCATTTAATGGGGAGGGAGAAGAAACCTCTCAACCCCTCATTAATTGGGGGGTTAAGCCACATGTGGACCCCACGTCATAACCTATTGTGGTAGGTTATGCAACTCAGGTGGTCCCTACCCCAATTATCCTCCTATGGGAGCTAAGGGTGTGGAGGTCCCACCACTAACTCCCAAGTGGAGCTTTTAACCAACTAACCGCACACACAACACATGACAGCTTAAAAAAAATAAAGTGTTGTACTTTATTTTATTATTATTTTCTTTAATAAAAAAGCCAAAAACTAACTTCTTAACCCATCAGAACACAAATGAGGTGAAGGTATCACTAAGCAATTATCGATGTTGTGACTTCAACGGTGCCCTCAGATTTAAATTCTGAGCACTGGTTCAAAAGATATAAAATTCTGAACGTACGTTTACTAGACGTACCTGAAAAAAAGTTCGGAAAATTATTATAAGTCACCCTCAACTTGTGATGGTTGAGGTTAGGCTCTACCTAGGTGAAACATACCCCGATGAACCCAACGGTACTCTCAGACGTTTAATCCGACTCACTGTTTAGATGTTATGAATTTTTACAATAAGATAATTATCACATAATTATTTTATTTGTGGCCAAAAACTAACTTTTTTTGTTGGCTCGCGCCGGCCAATGTTAGTATCGGCATAAAAAAAGCATGCCCTCACAAGTTCAGTAGTGGTTTCATATTTTTAATATAAGCTACCATTTGTGAGTTATAAGCATTTGAAAAATAAAATAATTTATTTAATTATTTTATTTACAGTTATTCCATTTTGGGATTTTTACAGGAGGCTCGTGACGACTAAACTTATGTCCCGCCTAGGGTAAACCCGCCATCCTGAGCGCAACGGTTCCCTCAGATTTCTGATCCGAGTATCCATTTAAGAGTTAATCCACTTTTTCAGGAAAAATACTTATGCGTGTTAATTTAATATTAACAAAACATCAACGGATCATTCCGAGCACTCCGGGCCTTGGAATCAGGTGCCATCAGAAACTGCGGACTTGTAAAATTCCAAAGAATTTAAGAAAAAAATTCCTTAAACTTTCTGGGTATTTACATATAATGATATATAAGACCATTTAATATTATTTAATTACATAAATAACATATAATTTTAATATTGGATAACTATTCCCATTCTAAATGATACAAGTGAACCAATCAAAAAACCAAGGAAACAGACACTCCCGAATGAGAAAATTAAATATTATAACTCATAAAAAAGTTCATAACTGAACATAATAAAATTTCAAAAAATAAAATACCTGTTAATTAGGTCTTTGATTTTATTATTAATGAATATAATTTTATTATCTCATACATTAAGTGAATTTAAAAAACACTTTTAAACATAAGGTACGGGATTCTCTCTGAACCCCTTTTTTCATTGGGTCATGGATTCTCTCTCTTTATTCTTAATTCCTATTATCTTATCCTCCAACATCCTATATTTTTCCCAAAAAATATGTACCTATATCTATTCATCTTTCCTTTATGGTTTTATACATTTTCTGTAATGTTCTGTTTTCAATTCCACCTGATAAGTATGCATGATTTACGGGAACTTCCGAATTTATTACCCATTTTAATGTGCAAACCATAATATTTTTTAATCCCCTAATATTTTTCAAAAATCACTCTTTTTACTATGAAAAGCAATCTTTCATCATATATAGTTCTGTACAAATCAATATTCCTTTTCCATTTTAAAAATTCTCTTAAATGTTTTTCCTTAAACCGCACTGAAGTGGCTCATTTATAATATTTATTAGATTATATTTTTTACATGTGTACACTATAGTTAGACCTAATTTATCCTACTATATTCCTATATTCCATTATTAATATCCAATTTTGTTTTATATACATTCTTTAATGGACACAATTATGATATCCCGTTAGGTTATTCCTTATTCTCCAATTCTTCCATGCGTGTGGTGTATTATCATCATTCATTGAAGATTTCATGAAATGTCCATTTTCTTGTATCACGTATTTGATTATTCGATTATCCATATAACATTTTTACATATATTTTTTCTTTTAATTTTGTTTTAACTGGGGATTTATTGAAAAATCCTTATATTTTTCTCAACACAGATATTTTGATAAGTCATATTATTCATGAATTAAATCTATCTAAGAAGAACTCTTTGGATATACAATGGTGGGTGGGGCATATTTATAAATATACCATCAATTCCTCAACAGTTATTATGTGAAAAATGTTAGTGACAAACACTAAATGTTTGTTTCCAAGAATAATAATACAAATTTCCACCCACATACTTAAATTGTTCGGATGGTATAATGGTTCATGTGCAAGAGACATAACATCTAATGATTATGCATTTTCTTCATTAATTATTTGTTTATTACATTCCAATATATTTTTATTATAAAAAATATATGGAGTCATTTTCAATATTTGTTTATTGATGTAGTCTTATTCTAGTTATCTACCTTGCCATAGGGCTTATGCCTTATTGAATTTTATTCAATTATTATTGTTTCACGTAAACCTTAATGAGAATTTTAGCTCCCCCTTTTATTAATTTTCCTTACCAATATTATGAAAAATAAATATTAGAATATTTTTCAAGTAATTAGTTTATTCCCCTTTGAAATATTCTATGTGTAATTACTAATGAAATCAAGAAACCATGTATATATCCAGTTATTCAAGGTTATTGAACTGATCAATCCATGGTGATGTGATATCATGTATCTATGCTATTGTAATAAAATTACCACTAACTCTGAGATACTAGGTTCAAGGTTGTTACAACTATGTAATGAAATAATTTTTTATCATGAATTAATAACAGAGTGACATGAAAATATATATTTTTCTCTCTTCATTAATTTTCTACATAATCCCAAATATTCTATAACATGTAATAATTATTTATCCAATTCTCCTAATAAATTAAAAGTATATAAAATAGTATTTTCTACTACATTTTAAAAAACATTAAATTCCATTTTTGAAGTTATTATCAATAATTTTAAATATATAATGAACTTATGATTTCAAGTTACACAAATTATCAACATCATCCCCAATATGTAATTATATTTTTAATTCAATTTTGGAAATAATAATAATTACTTTTTAACTATATTTTACATTAAATTATATCATATTTCATTTCTTAAAACAGTAATAAAACATTTATAATAATCTTACTCATGAAACTCCAGATTCATAAAGATAAATAAAATTATCTATGACATGTCCTTAACACATTCCATTAAATTTCAATTTCATAAAATCAATATTTTGTCATATGTTTTTTATTTATCTAATGATATTTTTATTTTATCAAATTTTTATTATTTTAATGTGAAACAATATTCTATATATATTAATAATTTCTATAATAAGATAAGAATATTTTATTGCTATTAGAAAGAGATAATCTTCCTCTATCTCAATTGGTTATTTCCTATTATAAATTAGTTAACAATAATAAATCCTGTAATTATTATTTTTACCAAAATCATCCTACAACATGAAAAATGAAGTAATTAATTTAAATAAAATGTTACTAAAAAGGTTTATCTTTTGTATAAATAATGAAAAAAACAATGTTTCATTTATAAAAATATACTATAAGAAATTATTCATCCTCTTTTATTGTTCCAAAATGATCATACAATATTTTATTGTGTGATTATTTTCTATATTATTATCTAATTTTTGTTATTATAGTTTATCTAAATAGATTAGTTTAAAACACGATAAATTAATGCTCATGTAGTATAATATAGAATCCCATGCATTCCAGAGTAGTTACTCATCACATTTTGGTATTTTGAGTGTTTTTATAGGAGGTTTAAAGAAGATCAAAGAGTTTTCAATGGTGGATGGAGCTGAAGGGGTGATACCATAGGTAGTTCATGTTTTGTAATGTTTACATGACATGTAATGTTGGTTAACGGCTTGTACAGGTTGTGAATTCATGACTTTTTATTTTGTTAAGGGTGATCTAAGAAACAAATACATGTCTTTTAAATTAAATTCACTTTTGTAATAAATAAAAAATGAGGTGAATTTTTTGGTAAAATTTGTAATTTTAGGAATCATATAGTTTACATACAATGTAAATTTATCAAATTTTGTGAAACTGGTAGGATCTAGGTTTTAAATTCCTCTATCAGGTGAAACATTTTTATTCAGATGAACCCTCCCCCCTTTTATTTTTTGGAACCCCCTAGGTGATTATGATGGATCTTCTAAACCTCTTCCCCCTACTTTCATCTATTAATTCCATTTGATCCCTTTTGGAAATCAAAGGTAATCCCTCCTCTTCCATTTGGTTGTTTTCTCCAATTATAATATGGGGGATTCACTATAGCGATGTTTTTCTGGTTTGGTGTGTGAGTTGGGATGTGTTTTGATGATCCATGGGTATAGTGTAGGTTTATCCTTGGGTGCTTCTTGTGGTTGTAATTTTCATTCATTCTTCTTCACCTTGTGGTGTGTAATGAGTTTAAAAATATTCTTTGATGTAAAGAATAACTCATTTCTCATTATAATGTATCTTGCGAGAGGTATTTACTCTTATTTATCTATTGGAGATGGTTGTGTTGGATTAATAAACTTTAAATAATTGTATCACATAAATTATACAGAGAAATGGTAATTCTTATCATTATTTTATAAATTTGATACTATTATGATATGATGGATTATACAATCTTGATTCCCCATTAAAAATTTAAATTTTTGGGGGATTTCTTTTCACTATATGGTATGTGTTGTGACATATGGGTCTACATTGATTGATAAGATATAACCTGAAAATGGAAATTGGATAAACTCTTATATTTAGATAATGAAAAGGATACCCTAGGATTATGGATTGTGTGATAACACCCCTAAAATATTGTGGAATATATCAATGTCCCGATTATTTAATCTAGAAATGACCATTGATGTGTTTTGATGTGTGGCCATGTTATTGGGTGGTGATAAATGCTTTCAATGTGATGTGTTCTGATGAGTGAAAAGTGGTAATTCTTTTGGGGTAGATAGGTTATTTTTGTTGGTATGTTCTTTGGCTATGATGATGTGATAGTTATTTGGTTGTGCTTTTTGAGCAGTGAGGTGGTTGTTGTTTGCATGTTTTTTATGGATAGGTGGTGGTTGGATGTTAGTGCTTTTGGGATAGCAAGGAAATGGAATGATGTGGATGATGAGATTCCTATATTGTGTGGTTTTGTTGGGTTAGATGCCTTGGTAGTGATGGAATAGATAATTATTTTAATAAAGATTGAAATTTTTTGTTTTTTGTTCTTCAAATGGGATAGAAATGATTAATTAAAAGATAATGATGGGAAATGCAGTTAAATTTGGATGATACTTAATAATTAAATAAATTTTCTAGAAAATGGGTTTTTTTAAAAATTATAAGTGTGGATTTTGGATTGTTTGTTGTTATATATTTACAGGCCACAACAAAAGTGAAAATATTGTGAGTTGATAATATATTTGGATGTTATCTCATTGGTATTTCTCGTGTGTGACTATATTTATTTACATTAATATGCATTATGATTATATACTCACCCCCCTCCCCACATGATGATCACTGAGTTTAAAAATGATTCTTTATTTTATGGGTGTTTCTTAAAACATCTAGTGAGGATAATTTATGGATTATTACCTTCTCTTTCCCACTCTCTATTATAGGAGGGGTAGGTATTTCAAAAATTTGGATGGTGGGAGGTTTGAGAGTTCATTATATGGTGGTTCTGATGGATCAGGTGTCTTTACGTGATATGTGTTGTGCTTATACTTCTTGGTTGGTGATCTTTGGTGTCTTTGGGAAAGATGTGATGTCGCCTCAGTGTTTGTGGGTGGGATGATATGTGATTAGGTGACTTATAATGGTTTCATTCATTATAGGAGGAGGGAGTGAGGTCGATTTCATTCTTCGTCATCATAACCTACTAATCTAATTATGGTTGTGGATATGTTGTGGCCCATGTGTTTTAAGGTGAGATGTGATGTGGTCATTCATGTGGGATGTCCATCCCAGGAGTTTGTGGGAATGATGTAATGGGACTGTTCTTGTTTGTCGAAGTGGTATTTGGAATATATGAAAGCTCCTGGACATACAACATTGGGATGTGAGAGAAGCATACTAGTGGGAAAGTAGTGTGGGGTAACCTTTATCGGTGTGACTCATGTTATTTTATATTACATGGCTTGTGTTATTTGTAAAGTGTGTCTTGGTGACATTGTATATTGTATTTTTCCACTTTAGGTTTTTCTTGTTCTGTTTTTTTTGTAGGAGTCAATTAATATGCTTATTTTATATGTACATGACTGACTTTGGTTTTCATACTAATAATTCTTATATAATTACCCTTGGTATATAAACAATTTTTTTATGTTTCTTAGAGGAATACATGGACTGTTCTATAAATTAATAGATCACGAATTTGGATAGATTCCATGTCACCACTTTATATTTTCTATTGGGTATTTACTTTGGATACTTTTATCTGTAATTGTTTTATATATTCATTAATGTTGGGATATTATTTTTTGGTTTCTAATTTATCATTTCATGGAGTTTGTTATGGATCATTCATTATATCTCAGAATCCTAACTATATTATAGATGATAATGCCTCTCATGCATGAGATTCATATACCCTTGGTAATAGAGATCAACCAGGGACCTATTTGAGGTAGGTCTCGAGGGGGTATTATTACTCTCCCCTCATTGTGGAATCTTAAGATGGAATGGTTCTAGATATAGTGGTTTCAGAATAAGAGGTTTATAGACAGAATGGATTTTGTAGTTAGATATAATGAAGTTTTTTAGTGTTATTGTGGTAGCAGTTCCAATTGTCCTTGGTAAGTAATATAGGCCATGGAAACTAGAAAAACACGGGATTTTAGGGACCCCCATGATCTAGTTCACGAACTCTAAGCTTATTGAAAACCCAAGGGAGGTAGAACTCTATGTAGGGTAGGGACTTATGAATGGTACATGCATCATGGTGAAATTTGTTCCTCTTTGAGTTGGGTTTTTTCGAGAAGTTCAAAATGAATTAGGGGAATTAAAATGAATCTAAATGAAATTACATACTAATGGGATTAATAAATTCTGGTTTAATTTTTTATCTATGGATATTTTTCATTGTCCATGTGTGGATTAGGGAGTTTAGGTTCAAAAGGCTGATCTTTTTAATCTCTATATGGTTGGTCCAACATAGGTGGATTAGTATAGGCAAAGGGAGTTGTGAGATTTTCAATGGAAGTATTTGGGTAAGTATGATGATGTTGTTTCAGATGTGGAGATATAGAGATGGATGCAGGATCTTGAGATAATTTCCAATTTGATCCAATCCCTGGTTGAGTACTCAGTATCATGGATTGTTAGTTAGATCTTGGGAGACTTGCATCCATATTGGGTGTTGTATCTAGGAGAGTGAAAGGAAGAATATGTTTTATGGGAAGACTTTTATAAGGAGTTATTGGAAGATTTTCTCTCAAAAACCATAAAAGTAGAATATAGGCTAAAGTTTCTTTATCTTCATTTGGGGAGTATGTCAGTGTTGTTTTTATAAATCACGTTCTACTACCTTCGGAACTTTTCCCCAGATCTTTTTCTAGATGACGATTCATGTAAAATATGTATTTAGAAGGCACTATATTATTATATCTATTATGAATTCACTCATTTACACATAAAAATGTTTTTGGAGGTTTAGAAGATGGTGGAGGTGATCAAGAAGATGAACATATATTGTGTTTTATCAAGAGAGGTGAACCTCCAGGGTTCCTTGAGGAACAAGGTTGACAATGGTTTGTCTCAATTTTCAGGGCCTTTAAGTTTTAGACCATTGGGGAGTCAACGTCAGTAACTTCCCTTCTGGACTTCTAGAGACAATAGTTTTTTTTCTTTTCTAGGGTATTTTTTTAGGATTTATTTTCAATTGTGCTTGTGGAAATCATTATAACTATTTTTCAATCATCCTTCGAGCACAGTTTTGTGGGGGTGACCAGTTTCATTGCATGCATCAGAAAAGATTTCCACTAAGACTATTTTGATAGTAGGGTAAGTAAAGATATTGTCCACTAAGGGGAGATTAAGTAGGAATAGGATGAACTTAGTATGTTCCTAGTTTTAGGTACTTGGACCTATGAATGATCATGGAGGGGATCATCAGTAAATAGGTAGAGGATATATGTGTGGTCACATTCACACATTAGTGGCTATAGTTCTTAAGGGACCATATATCATTAGAGGTATGATCAGATTTTTTAGTACCCTTGGGTTTTTGTTTTTGATTTAGGATTTTCATATTCCTTTGCATCGTCCACTCTAATTTTTTCTCTGGTACTAGAAATATATATTCTTCACATGCCCCTTATAATGACTATTCCAGTAGAAGTCTAGACTAACTTGTTCGATATGTGTTAGGGGTCTATACTGGTTATGGGGAAACATTTGTCCCATGGGAATCTTTTCTTACTAAAAATTCATCCATAATATTTCTTCATAGGAATCAATTTTTTTTATTCTATTTGTTCTATTATCGACTTATTCTATAAGGGAGTGGTTTTTTTGGATGTGGATGTCCAATGTGGGGTTTTTGTTAGAGAGTGGGGTTGTCTGGTTAGATGTAGACCTGTAAAAACACTAATATATTTGATATATTATTTTTTGGTAGAATTAGTCTATCTAGAGATAGTGGAGGTACTTAGTGTTGTAGAGGGGTTTTTGGTTGTTTTTTCCAATAAGTCTATGACGTTATCCCCAAAACGTGGATTTGGGTATGTGATAGACTTTACAACTGGTTCTTCTCTGATTTCGATGGTTCCATATCTAATATAACATTATGAGTTTTTGTAGTTGAGGATTAATAATTATGATTTATGTATAATGGCTTTATCTTTCCTATAGATTCACTATGGGGTGCTCTATTATCATTCACCAAAAATTTGGATGGAATAATGAGGGTTTGTACAAAGTACTCATGTTTGAATAAGTAGATAGTCAAAAACTCTTACCCCTTCTGAGGATATATTATCTTTTTTACACTATCATAGGTGATATTTTGATTTCTAATATTGATCTAAAATTTGGATATCACTAGTTGAGCGTGAAGGATGGAGATATTATGAAAACATTCTACAGGTGTGGGTATGGGCACTTTGATTTTTTATTCATGTAATTCGATGTTACAAATGCACCAATAATGTTCATGTGTCTTATGAAATCCATATTTTATGAATCCTTTGACAGATTCTTATTCCTATTAATTGATGATAAATCGATCTACTCAAATTTAATGGAGGAGAATGTCAAGCATCTCACGTCTTTCATGGAGTTTCTTCAAAATCAATAGCTCAATGCAAAGTTATATAAGTGTAGCTTTTATGGAGAAACCTGACACTATAAAACCCATAACATGTTTCAAAAACCATTAAATAGGAATTATTACAAGGAATCCAATCCTAACAGACCAAGAAGTTTAGTAGTATTGGTAAACCAACTACATAAATGAGTCTTATATTAGAAATGAATACACTAAGTATGACAAAATTATTTTCTTTATAGGATAACATTATCCTATAGAGTGTATCCTTACATATCTTTCCTAGTTCATAACTTGGATTCCAAGATAAGGGGAAAAAAGTGACATCAAATGCTCAGTTAGTTTAATGTATAAAAGAAGCAATAATTAATCAATGAGAAAAAATATGTCATGGTAAACAATTAAACACACATACCTTGAAATCAAAAAACTGATAAGGAAGTGCATAAAAATATGGAAATTTAATAACTGGAAACACATGACAATACAATAACGAGATAATGAAAAATCAATACAAAAAGATAATAAACTAAAAAACTTTTAATTTAATCATTGAAATAATAATTAAATGTATCCCTAGATATGTCGATGTGAAATCTCATGGATGAATAGTACTTGATATTAAATGAGTGAAATTCTTAATTATTTTATGGAATGTATAATAGGTACATGGAACCATTACTTTCAAGACCTTTCATAAGATGGTGAGTATATCTGGTATGAACCTATATAATCTCTGTAATTAATTAGTCTCATGAGACTAATGATGCAATGAGGGGTTATCTATAACTGAGACCGACACATGTTGTACCTTCCCAAAGAATTCCTCATGTATAATTATATCTTTAAAATTATGTCTTGTCCAATATACATATGGAGTAAAAGACATGCCTTTATCAAAATTTCCCCAAATAATCAAACAAATCTCATAGTGAACACCGTATGAAAAATGGTATATGGTCCAAGAAATAATCATATCCATGAAAAATGATGTGGATAATTTTATGAAAATCAATGTAAAATGATCATAATAAATTGAATATCATTAATAGAAAAAAAAGGAATCAAGTAAGTGATTGTGAATTTTATCCTTGTCTAAATAAATCATAGAACATTTAGAGGAATAATTAGGATGGTATCAATATACTATATCCCATGTAGATTATAAATAAAGGGTTGATGTCTTTGATGAATATAAATACTACAGAAGATATCATAAAAATATTCTTAATGAATATACCTTATTATTCTGAAAAAAATTGAACAACACATTTATAAAAATTATAAAAAATTAACCATTTAAAATTGAAAAGTAATCTTTGAATAAGTGACTATTGGTGAATTTTTATATGTTGTATGAGGTAAAAAGAACATTAATTTCTCATGGTAAAAGTTTATAAAAAATTTTTATTCAGAAAGTGAAAATAAGATTCTTTTGAAAACATAGGTAAATAAAAAAAGGGTAAAATTCAATTAATATATCATTTTTAAAGGGTAAAAAAATTAAAATAGTTTAATAAAAAAAGGTTTTTAGAGGAAAATAGTTTTTCTGACTGAAGAGTGAAACGAATTCATGTGTTCATAAAAACATTTTGATTACTAAAGAGTGGTAAAATGGTACTAATACATCAAAAAGGTCCTGAATAACCAGATGAGACAAAAATTAGTGGTTTTATTAGACAATGATCAAATAATTTACAATGAATAAATTCTAGTGTAAACTATCCCAAACAAAATGAAATTATAAAGTAAACCCTTAAAAAACAATAACATTAATGTGATAATTAATAAATGAATAGATTATTTTATCAACTTTAAATACACGTAAGATAAGTGTAAATACATTAGTAAATTTTCAAAATTATTTGAACACATAATCGTTTAATATTAATGATAATGAGGAAGTTATATAACCCATGGAAAAAATTAATTGGGTTATAAAATTCTATACAACTTTTTAAATTTTAATTAAAATATGTACTGAAGAAATAATAAAAATTGAAACATACTATAAAATGAATATGAAATAATTCATGATATAATATATCAAAATTTTTATTATATACACCACATGAATGAAGTAAGTGGTGAACATGACATTTATCTCATAGATGAAAAAACTGAGATGAAACTCCCCTACCTTGTCTTTTCTATTTAGGCGAACATCCTTTAACCTCCTACATAAGAGGTATAAAAATGTTACTAACTTATACGAGAACTATAATCATATTTATAAAATAATTTATAATCTTATTATAATATATGATTTCCCATTTTAAAATAACCTTTCATTATTTTAACTATTTTGGGTGTTAATTTCCTTGTCTTTCGAGTATGTTTTTACATGTTACTTGTTGTTCTTATTATGTCAATCATGTTTTACTCATATCCTAAATAAAAACATTATTATATTATCCAATATATTCAGTATATATGTATTTAAAATAATATATAATGTTTAGATAAAATAAATGAAATGCACTGTTCATGGAGATGGTAGGTCATGCGTACGCATGAACGCTAATTCCACTTCATTATTACACTAAAAGAATAAAAAATAAATCATATATATGTAAGTTATAATTCCAGTCTCACATCAATATCATGTATATTATATATTTTTATTAAAACCACCCTTTAAAATTTCCATGTATAGTGTGAATTATTCACATTGCCTTGATGGGGCAGTTGTCTACACATACTCAAACGATGTTATCTTATTTACACATATTGGAAATCATAAAGGTATTTGTTATAAAATAATTAAATAAGATTAAATAAATAATTAATATTATATATCTAATATATAAATATTGTTTCCATCATTATTTACACAATGAGAGGTGGTAAATAAAAAATGAATAATCCTTATTTCGTGAGGATATAGTTCAATGTACACATAAATGTTAAGTTAGATACCCATTAGATGAACGTATGTATAATTATATGTATAACTCTTAGAATAAAATATTATAAACATATTTAGTATTATTTTGTTATTATTTAACCATGAAATAATAAAATTTTAGGGGATTTATAATGGAAATAAAACAAACGATCTTGAGGACAGATGTTACCTCTTAATTACGTAACTTTTTTTGGTTTGAACTAATGGGATGCCTTGGATGGATTTATAACTAGGGTGATACTTCTAGGTTGATTGGATGAGTTTTTATGATATATTTGAGAATATCTTGGTTAACCCAATGCTACTTGAGAGGTTTGAAGAGGAGGTAGGCTTGAGTGAATTTTTTAGTGGAGGGGGTGGCACTCTTGTAAATTTTGGAAAAGGGAATTACCACCACATTTTCCCATTTAAACTGGGTCCAATAATTGTAAAAGAAAAAAAATGTGATTATATGCTCTATATATGGCTATATAATGAATTTTTTACAATTCTCAAGGTCATTTTGGTCCTTAAGTTTAAGGTTTATTTTTTGTGGTAAGCTACATTTCACCTTAATCATTGTAATTAATTTTAATCAATTTCACTAATATTTTTGGTAAAATAATATCTTAAAATTATTATACATTATTAATTATATATATTCAGAACATATAATCCATTTATCCAAATTATTATAAAATAAAATAGAAGAAATTAATTTAAAATTAATCTAGCTTATGGGACGACAATATGGGTTTTTAAAGTAAAAACGATCAAAAGTTTGCTGAGTGTTTATATCCAATTTAATTTTGAAATTAGTTAAAATGAACTACATTAGATTAATCAATAAAAATAATCTAATTAATTTTTTTAAAAAAACATAGTTTATCCTTCTAAATAAATTTGGTGAAAAAGTATTTTTGAGTTAAAATTTAGTGTTTTTTATTATTCATAAAAAATGAAACTTCATAGAAAATTACCAAACGTTCTCCGTAAAATAATTTTGGTGTTTTAGTTTCAGAAATGATCTTCATTTTGAGATATTAAATTTATAAATGTACTAAAAATTGTATTTAAAATAGTTTCTCCAATAAAAGGTCTTAAAAATAACTTATTAATAATATTGGTTTTATGCATAAATATAAGTTCTCCATTGTATTGTTTCATAGCATATTACCATAAAATATATTCGATTAATGTTAAAAATATTTTATTGTATATAACATATATATTACGTTATTTTCACTAAATGATTGTAATTAATTTAATTTATTATGAAAAAACATCTTTGTTACCATAAAAATAGATTTTCTATAGAAACAATCCCTTAAATTGGTTCTTTTATTCATTTATAATTAATTTTTAACAAATTAATTAATTATATATTTTTTAAGCATATATTTTAAGAAGTTATTTAATACTATTCATAACTGATAATTTAACGGGTTGGTTAAATATAATTATATTAAATAATGATATTTTAATAATATATTTTTGTTCATTAAATATTAGTGTGGCTTATAACACAATCTATTGAACAAGGTTGTTATTTTGTACAAGAAAATATAACTCAGTTATTTCTTTAATTTAATGCTATATTTTAGATTTAATTTAATTAAAATGATATATATTCGTGTTTCATGTCATACATGCTATCAAATAAAATGTTCATACTTTAAAATTTTGGGGCATTACATTCTCCCCACCTTCAATAAATTATGTCCACTTAATTAAAACTCAATATAAATAATAGTATTTTTTATATTCCATTTTTTTAAATACCACATCGTGGGAAGGATTCACAAAACAGCATCTATAAAATAGAGAATGGGAAGTAAAAAATTTCACATAGACTAATATAAAATAATGTTTTCAAAGTAGAAGAACATTAGTGGAAAGTAATGATATGTACATGGAGGAAATGTGTAAATATTTATAGGGAGTGATCGAGGTCATCAATCACAAATAAGTGAATGGTTAAGGGAATATTGAGGGTATCAAAGGTAAAAATCAATGATGATTTAAAAGACCATAGGTTCAAAAAAATAATGTATTGTGACTCCATTTTTTGTTTTAAGATACTATTCCATAATTTTAGTATTTCTTTAATTAACCAAGAACATAAGAAAATGTGTTTACTTGAAACATTTCAATTTCAATGATAAAACATCATATTTTAGTTCGATCAAATTCTAATTCATCCCATTATTCAAACAAATTAATATCCACAAAATCATTTCTATTCCTAAATCACTATAAAAACTCTTAACGGATTGTAAGGCCCTTAACATATTTTTATTTGTATCTAACTATTATAAAAAGCCAATTAGTTTGATATATTAATCTCGAAAGTTAAAAAGTAACACAATGGTTTCATCATATTTATTTTCCAAATTTTTTTACCCAAAAATTTTTTCATATTCACTAAGACATTATGTAGATCAGTGGTTGGTGTGAAACACTTATCATTTTTCAGTCTTGGGTTCTTGTCCCATAGACTTTCCAGATTTGATTGGTCTTCACTTGGAATAAAAATTTTCAATTTCTAAAACCATTTTAATATAATATCCAAAATAAATATGATTTACATCCTTCAAATAATTTTAATCACTAGATATAATTTTAACTAAGGTTTTCAATACAACACGAATAATAAATACTTTATCCACTTATTTCCACATAGACCATACCATGGTATAGAATTTTTCCTATAAAGGAGGTAATTTCCTAAAACCAAAAACCATTGTATAAGTAACAATATTTTTTGTTGTATGAACTTATAATCATTTATAGGTTATCATAATATTTCCACATTATTTTCAATATATGAAACTTCTGGTTTTACCTAGTTCATTCATTATCTTTAACTTTTTAAATACTCCATAATGGTTTTTAAAAAAATGTGAATTATCATAAGTGTGTCCCCTCAGAGTGTCAAAATAGGCATAAAGTAAGGCAAGTTGTTAGGTACCAGGTTATTTCAGGTCATTCCTGAAGCACATTGTTAGAGTTGTTACCCCTAGGTACATCTGTGCCATAATCAAATCCACTTGAAGTATCCAAAAAATTGTGTATTTCTATAAAAATGTCATAATTCCTTTCTATACAAAACATTTTTATATTATTCTATACATTTCCACAATTTTTACCTCACGGTTATGTTCTTTAATCTTTGTTTTCCTAAATCTTGTTCACAATATTTCTAATAAACTTATTCTAAAACCAACTGTAGAGACCTGACCCCAGAAATCTCGAAGTTGATGTCAACTACCATTACATTGGAATGATTACAAGGAATAAAATCCTAATAGAATAAAGAGTTTAATAGTCTTGTAAATATAGAGACAAACATGAGTCTTTTATTTCAAATGAATATATTAATTACAACATTATTTTTTATTTCAAAGATAAAATCATTCCATCTATCGTATCACTGCATATATTTCCTAGTCCAATTCTTGGATTATTGGGAAAGGAAATAAAGTTATGGAAATATTAGGAGATTAGTAAGTGAAATGTATGGTGGAATAAATAATGAATCAATGATAATAATAATTATGTCATGTTTAATAATTGAACACACATACCATGAGAAAAACAATGTGAGAATTAAGTTCATAAACAATTTTGAAAGGTAATAACTTGAAAAACATGAAATTAAAATGACTAGATAAAGAAAAATCAATACAGAAAGGTAAGAAACAAAAAACCCTTTCAATTAAATCTATTAATTAAAAAAATGTATCCATAGATATGTCAACACACAATATCATGGATTAATAATAACTAAAACTAAATGAGGGAAATTTATAATTATTAGAGACCACATTTCCTAGGTACATGTAACCATTACCGTCAAGACCTTTCACAAGAAGGTTTGGAATATTGGGTAAAAAATAGTCTAATTTGTGCAACTAATTCATCTCATGAGACAACCAATACATCAAGGGGCCATTTATAATTAGGCCCCACCCATGTCATACCATTCCAAATCATTTCTCATATATCGAATAATCTATTAAACAATATTCCTTATCAAATTTCCATATTAAGTAGAATATATTAATTAATTAATATATCACCAAATAATCAAATAATTTTGACACTATGGCTCAAGCAAAAATCATATCCACGAAAAATAATATGGATACTTTGGGTAAATTCAATGTAAAATGATCAAAGGAATGTGAATTTTTTAAGGGGTCTAACAGGAACCATGGTAGTGAATATGAATATTATCCTTGGATAAATAAATCGTAGACCATCTAGAGGAATAAAAAAGATAGTATCAATACAATATATCCCGTGTAGATTATTAATAAACGGATCTTTTTATTGATGAATATAAATTCAATGAAATGTTTCCTAAAAACATTCAGGACAAAAATATCTAATATATTTTGAAGAAAAATATGAACATATTTTTCTTTAAAAATAAATTTAAAAAATATATTTTAAAATTAAACTTTTAAACATGAAAATGATTATTATATGAAATTATTGTAGGTAAAACCATACATGTCTTATGAGGTAAAAATAACATTCCTTTTACATATTAAGTAATTCGAAAAAATGAATTTTTTAGAATGAGATAAGAAGATTCATTTGAAAACATGGTTAAAAGGAAAAAATGGTAAAATTTTATTTCATAAATCATTTTTAAAAGGTTAAAAACATTTTTAAAATATTTTAATAAAACATGGAATTCAAAATAAAATAGGTTCTCTAAATAATTAAAAGAAATGATGTTTGGTTTTCATAAAAAACATTATAAAATATTTTGAGTACCAAATAATGGTAAATGGTACTAATACATGATAAAATTTCTAAAAAATAATATGGTAGTAAAATTAAAGGTTTTATTAGAAAATTATCAAATAATTTCTTCTAATGGAAATTCCAGTGTAAACTACCCCGAACCAAAAGAGAAGATAAATTAAACACTTGAAAAGAACATAACAGTGCTATGAGAATAAAAAAACAAATTGATTATGTTTATGAACTAAAAATACAAATAAGATATAGTTAAATACATCAATTTATTTTCAAAATTATTTATACACATAATAATATAATATTAACTACAAAAAGAATGTTATATAATGCCATAAAAAAAGAATTAGGTTATAAAATTATGTATAATTTGGTTAATTTTAATTAAAATACAAATAGAATAAATAATTAAAATTGAAAATTACCATGAATATAAAATAATTCATTATATAGTATATCATTATGAAAAGTTAATACACCACACAAAATAATTAAGTGGTGAAATTGATATTTATCTCACTAAAGTAAAAACTAAGATGATAATTCCTTACCTTGTGTTTCTTTTTAGGGTAAACAAATTTTAAAATCATGTATAAAGGGGTTTAAACATGTTAATAACTTATAAAAGAACCATATTAATATTTATAATATCATTTATTATCTTATTATAAAATCTTTTTACCCATTTTTTAATAACCTTTAATTATTATTACTATTTCATCTGTTAATTTCCTAGCCTTTCACCTATGTTTTGACTTATTACTGGTTGTTCTTATTATGTTTGTTATGGTTTAATCATATAAAGAATTTAAAACATGATTTCATTATCATATAAATTCATTATATATGTATTTATAATAATGAGGTATATGTGGAGATAATAAATGAAATGTATCATTCATGGAGGCAGCAGACCGTACGTACGAATAAACTCTACTTTAATTTATTTTACAAATTAAAAGACTAAAAGGTAAATGATATAAATGTATATTATAATTATAGTGTCATAAAAAATTTCATATATATTAAATATTTTCATTAAAACATTTTTTATACATTCCATGTATAATGTGAACGAGTCACATCGCTTTGAGGGGGCGGTAGTCCACACTTCCATAAACGATGGTATCTTATTTACACATAATGGAAAGCATAAATTTATGTGTTATAATATAATTCAAGAAACATAAATTCATTATAAATATTATATATATCATATAAAACATATTTTTCTTTATAATTACAACTATTATTGGTGGTGAAGGAGAAATGAGAAATCATCGTTTCAGGAGGTGGTAGTTTGTTGTACACATAAAAAGTATGTTAATTACCCATTATATAGAAGTGTGTGTATGTTTATCTATAAACCTTATAATAAAAAATATAATTATATTTATGATAATAGTTTTATTACATAACAATGGGATTATAATTGTTGAGGGTATGGAGAATATAAATAAAATGAAAGAGCTTGAGGAAAGATGTTACCTCCAAATCAGGTAACTCCTTTTAGTTTGAACCAAATGGATTTCTTGGATGGATTCATGAACATGGTGAGAATTTTAGGGTGATTGGATATATTTTTAAGATGTATTTCAATAGATCATGGTCGAATCAAAGTGGCTAGAGAGGTGTGAAGAAGTGAGAGTCTTGATTTCCTTTTTATAGTAGAGGATGAGTTTTTATGCATATAAATTTTAGAAAATGGAATTACATCCATATTTTTATCATTGAAAGTGGATCCAATAATGGACCAAATTTGATAAAATTAATTATATTGTATAAATAAACCATAACAGTGATTTTATACAAGTTTCTATTCCATTTTTTCACTTATGTTTAATGTTTATTCTTTGTTAAGATTAATTTCACCTTAATTGTTGTAATTAATTTTAATTTATTTCACTAATAGTTTTGGTAAAAAACTGATTTAACCATATTATAAATTATAAATTATTATTATTCCACATATGGGGTCTATTTTTAAATATTATAATCACATAAGTGTCTTAAATTAGTTTAAAATTAATCTCGTTGATGGGGCGACAAAGAGGGGTTTTTATGTAAAAATGTTCAAAAGTTTGCTATGTTTTTATATACAATTTCAATGTGAAATTAGTTCCAATGAAATAAGTTGGACTAATTAATAAAAAATTGATCTAATTAAACTATGTAAAAATAATATAAATTAATCTATCTTTATAAATAAATTATAAAAAATATTGTTTTGATTTTTGATTCATTATTTTTAATTATTCATGAAAAAATTAAACTTCACAGAAAAATAACAAAAAACACCATAACCTAATTTGGATGTCTCAATTTTAAAAATTAAGATAAATTTTAAATATAAAATTCATTATAGTTTCAAAAATTGAATTTAAAATGGGTTCTCCATTAAAAGGTGGAAGCACTACCTTTATAAAAATATACATTTTTTACATAAACTTGGGTTTGTTCTTATCTGTTGTCTATAATATCAATTGAATTAATATAAAAATATATTATTTATTAAAATATATATATATATATATATAATTATTAAAACTCAATATTTTTAATTAATTTAATCTATTGAGATAAAATAGCTTTGAGAGCAGAAAAATAGTTTTTTTATAAAAATAATCCCTTTATATTAAATTGGTTCTTATATTCATTTCTAATTAATTTGTAACCCATGACTCCATGTTATATTCATCTGAAACTTTTATTTTCAAAAGGTAGTTAATAATATACATAACTAGTAAATTAAGGGTTAGGTTAAGTCATATTATATTAAATAGTGATATTTTAATAATTTATTGTTGTTCTGTAAAACTTGGCCTTACATGTAACACAACAAGGTCATTCTTATGTATAAGGAAAAATAAATCAGTGTTTGCGTGAATTGTAATCTATATAATTGTTTATATTTATTTAAAATATTAAATATATTTTTATTTCTTTAGATATTATATTCCCATACGTTCTTGGTGTTCCATGTTATACATGTTATCGAATACAATGTTCTTATTTTGAATTTTAGAGCATTACATTCTCCCAAACTAAAATAAATTATGTCCTCACAATTTAAACCCAATATTTGTAACATGTTTTTTTATATTTTCTATGTTTAAATCCAATATCAGGACAAGGGTTCATAAAACAACTTCTAGAAAAGAGTAAATGTAAGGTAAAAAAGGTCACACAAAAAAAATATATGTATTTTTCTAAGGAGGATAACATTAGTGGTTAGTAGAGATACATTCCTAGAAGGAAATAGTAAATATATAAAGAGGTTTATTGAGGTAATCAGTCACAATTAATTTAAGGATAAATAGTAATTTTAGGTTCTCAAAGACCTAAATCTGTTATAATTTAAAAGGCCATCAGTTCAAAAAAATTAAGGAATGAGGATAACATTTTTGTTTTAAGATATTATTCCTAATGTTGAAGAATTAATTTATTAACTGATAATAAAAGGAAATATATTCCCTTCAAATGTTTTAATTTAAAAGTGACAATTTCATCCTTCAGCTCTGATTCAATCAAATTCTAATTCAGCCCTATATTAAAAAAAACTGAATATCCAAAAAATGAATTGATATGCATGAAGAAAAAAAATATACCCTTGACAAATCATAAGGCCTATAATGTATTTCCATATGTCTCTATCTATTCTCTAAATCCAATATAGTTAATAAATTAATCTCTAAACCAAAAAAAATAACAATATTGCTTCATCATACTTATTAGTCAAATTGTTTACCTAAAAAGGACTGGTTAACATGGACATTGCGTCAATTAGGGGTTACCGTGAAACCCTTATCGACCTTCGGTCATGGGTTCAAGCCCCCCATCCTGTATAAAATTTATTGGTTGTCACTAGGAATATGTGTTTTTCTTTTGTAAAACCATATTAATATAATTTCAAAAATAAATATGATGGACATCATTGAAATAAAGTTAATCACTAAATAGAATTTTAAATATGGTTTTCAATACAACACCAATACCTAAATACACCATCCACATATTTCCACATAGATCATTCCATGGTATAGAGTTTGTCTTATAGAGGATGTCATTTCCTAAAACCAAAAACAATAGCATAAGTAACAATATTCATAGTGAGATAAATGTATAATCATTTATAAGATATCTAAATCTTCCCATGTTATTTTCAATCTAAGATATTTCTTGTATAATCTATGTAATTATTTATCATTATATATTTAAATCCTTCATAATGGATTGTAAATAAAATTTAAATTATCCTAATTGTATCCCCTGGGAGTTCCAAACCAGGTGTGAAGTAAGGCTCATTGTCGTGAACCAATTTATTCCAAGTCATTCCCGATGCCCCTTGTCAGTATTGTTACCTATATCTACATTTGTTCTAGAACCATGTCTACTAGTAATATCCAGAAAGATATTTATTTCTTGTGAAACAACATAATATATATCTAACTGATAATTTAGTATATTTTTCTATTCTTATCCGAAAATTATTCCTTACGGTTATGTTCTCTAATACATATTTTCTTAAATCTAGTTCCAAATATTTCTACTAAAATTCCTTTGATACCAACTATATCAACCTGACCCTAGAAAACCTGGATCCAATGTCAACTACCATTTCATTTTCATGATTTCAAGGATTAAAATCCAAAATGACCAAATATTTTATTAGTCTTGGTGAACCAGATTCATACACGAGTCCTGTATTACAAATGAATCTAATAATTGGAAAATAATTTTTTTTTTCAAGGATAACATCATTCCACCTAGTGTATCTTGTCATATCTTTACTAGTACACTTCTTGGTTTCTTGGGGAAAGAAATTAAATAAGTTAAAGATCAAGTGTTCAGTAAAGGAAATTTATTGTGGAAGAAATAATGAATCAATGGGAATAATAATTATAGAATGGTAAATAACATAACACACATACCATGAAATCAACTAAGTAAGAAGGAAGTGAATAAACAATATGGAAATGTAATAACTAGATATATATTCCCTTCAAATAACTTGATTATGAATAAACAATATGTAAAGGTAAGAAACTTAAACACCTGCAATTTAATCAATGATCTAAAAATGATATTAATCATCAGATATTTTGATGAAAAATATCAGAGATGAATAATAACTGAATCTAAAATATGGAAATGATTAATTATTGAATTCCATGTTTCCTAGGTACCTGGAACTATTACTATCAAGACCATTCAAGAGATGGTTTGTCATATTGGATAAAAACTCATCCAATTTTCATAACTAGTTTTTCTCTTGAGAATATCAATGCATCGAGGAGATATCTATAACTGGACCCCACCTATGTTGTATCTGTCTGACACATTCTTCATATATCAAATTATTGATTTAATAATTTTCCTTATGGAATATAATTAGAGACATGAAGATAATTATTTATCAATATTTTCAAAAATAATCAAATAATATTCACAGGGAACAATATATGAAAAATACTATATGTTTTAGTAAATAATCAAATCCAAAAAAGTGATATGGATACTTGGGTGAAATTCAATGTCAAAGGATCATAGGAAGTTGAATACTTCAAGGGTACTAAAATGAATCAAGGAGGTGAAATGTGAATATTATCCACATCCAAATCAATCATAGACCATCTATGGAAATAATAAGGATGGAATCTAGGTTAGGTTAGGATGGCTATAATGAAAAAAAGGATACAACAGGGGTGAATTGTGTACTTATGAATTTTGAACAAATAAGAAAGCATCACTTGTTTAGTAGTAAAACATTATATTTATCTCAATGATGAGTGTGCAGAAAAAAATAATAAATGAAATGAACACAGTAGTTTATAGTGGTTCTGGGAAAAAACATCCCCTAGTCTACTCTCCCAACACTAAACTCCATGATCTTGGAGATTTTCACTATGTACTCCTATCCAAACACCATTAATCTATAACTAAGTTCAGGTAGTTTAAAAATTATAATAAGACTTCATAAGGCATTCTCATTATATTATAGGGAACTATTTATCTAAATATTAGTGAAAGAAGCTGACATGTAACCACAACTGAGTAAGATTATTTTAATCTCTAATAAATCCAAAGTTTCTTATCTGTTGAATGGTATATGATGAACTTCACATATTACAACAAAAACTAAAAATTGGAATAATATCTTCATAATAGGATATCAACAAATAGATATTCAACATTGCATATGATTTATTACAATATCATCAAAAAAACCAGATGTATTTTTAAACATGGATGTCTCTAATTTTTTATCATCTCAAAATTCATTGCATTCTTATATAAAAAGATATAACAATAAAGTGTATTAGCAATGACACCAACAATAGTGATTTGATAAAATCAATCAAAACATTTATATCTCCAAAAATCAACTCTGAAGTTAACAACAAACAACTTTTTTATGTTTATCTCCTATATATATCTTCTAATATTTCATTCTCTCTCTATGTACATCTATCATCTCACTTTTTGATGATTGGTGTCTTGATATTTATACAGCATGTCAAAAATAAAATACAAAACCTCTCTTGAAATATCTTATAATAAATCAAGAATATATGAATTCAAATTCTTTTTAGAGTGTCATAACTCCCTATAAGAATAAAATTGATTTACTATGTTGAATAGGATCTCTTAAAATAATCAAAACGAGCCTTTGAATCATTCGTAAAAATATTTTAAATGATATCTTATTTCGTCAAGACCATTACAAAAATCACTGATAATGTCAGGAATTTAAATACCCATCATTGAATAGTTAAATATAGGGTCCCACTATATAACTAAAGAATATCAAACATAGGGTTGATAAGGTAGGATTGACATAACATACATTTTTTTCCTCAAACATGGGGTTGAATCCAATTGTAGGGTTCTTTATAAACACTTTCCGGATAATGTGGGGTTTCTAATCCATATGTGTTGTATTAAATTTTTGGTTAATTCCTTATTCACTATTATGAACATAGGGTTTATTCATTATTCTCTGCATAAAAATATATTGTATGAATAGTGTTTCCAGAATATGTTAAAACCCTTTCCCAATGGTTGAGTAAATATTACTCACATATCAATTACTTGAATATAATTCTGAAATAAATATTTTTATAAATAAAAATTTTCTAAAAGGTCATGTAATGTAAATTCATTAGAAAGATAAATGTGGTCATTTGTGAATAATAACACAAAAAATAAATTTTGAAAATTGATGAATCAATATATGCTATAAAATCTCCCCCTTTTATGATAAAAAACACATAAGAAAATATAAACCATAATATAAAAATATATAAAATGAATTTCAAAATAAAATTTTATTTATAATATTTCTTTCAAAAAATAAACTTATCATCCATAAAGACATATTAGAATTTTGACTTTAATATAAAATCATTATTATAAAAAATCGCCCATATATACACATGTAAAATTAAATATCACACCTAATGATAAACATAATAATAATAAAATTTATCTACAATAAGGTATATAAACATAGTCAGTATAAAATTATCCCCCATTCCCAAGTCTATTTAAAATAAAAAAATGTCCCTTTTTTCTGATATAAAAATGATAAGAGTATGAAACTTAACTCCCCAAAAAAATTATACTATCATAAGAATAAAAATAATTAAACAATAACTTTAAAAAAATTATTTTCTTAAAAACTCCTCCATAAATTATTTCATAAAAAACTATTTAAAATAATGTTTTTTCATGAATAAAAATTAGATTTATTATTTACAATAATAAGATAATTTTAGAAATAAATAAATATTATGATCATGAATATGTATTGAAAAAATAAATTATGAATTAACACATAACACTATTTTCACTACATAGTTTATATATCATTTTAACAAAAATAAAATACAAAGTTTAAGAAGTATATTATTCATATAATCTTTCTAAATTTCTAAATTTTTCACTTAGAGTAACCAAAACTCATGATAGTTATTATAATATATTTTGAACATATTTTGTTCTTTGATTTGAAGAAGACATACTATGTTTAATATAAAATAACATAATCTTATCAAGATATTTCTTGGTAGAAGCTTATTATCATAGAATTTCTATCTGACATGAAATTTCTATTCTGGGAGCTTCAAAGTCTACTTTTGAGATCAAACTGTCCTTCAGGCTCAGATATTCATTCTCTATGTGATAAAAACCCATCTTTGGTACAAATTAATTCAGTATATCATTCTCCGAATTTCAAGATGCATCCCAAAATGATTCTAGCTTCAATTTTTCTTCATTAAAATAGTTTAATTTGAATATGATCTTTTCATAAGTCAATTGAGATGAAGAAACTTCAAGTTCTTTATCACAATGCACATTTTTATTTCATTCAAAAGATTTTTTAAACAAATCCTTAAAAAACAAAACAAACTATTCATCTAAAAAACAAAATGATTTCATTTGGTTCTTTTATAATAATGATCTTCAACTGAACCTATAGGGATTGGACATTTCATTTTTTCATGTTTTAGTTTTCTAGATTTTTTTAAGCAAACAATTTTGAATAAGAGAATAGATAAATAAAATTCTAAGAGAATGATGATACATTTTATTCTGACATATTGCAGATGATGTTTCATAATTCTTAGCTGAAAAACACAGGTCAATCATTATATATTTTTCATGGGAAGAGACATGTTATGTAATAAATATATTAATATTTCTAAAACAGATGAAATAAAAAGATTAAAATTAAATACATAAACATTTCATAATAAATAAATACTATATTTTCCAAGATTTTTTATTAAAAATTTAATGTTTAAACAAATTATATATAAATTTAAAAAAGTTGTTCTATCAAAAATTTATAGTTAAATTTTTTTCTTTAATAAAATAATTTAATGGTCCATAAGTATATAAATATCACAATAAAATGCATCCCGGATCATAGTTTATTATACTGTTTTTTTATAATGAACTGCTTCGGAGTTGTTCACTATTTCCATTTGATCAACCACTCCAAGATTTTAATAATATTTATTAGGGATTTTAATATAAAAATCATCAAATTTAAGTTTATTTTGGTAACCATATGCTTTTGGGTCAAATAGAGTTAGTAATTAATTTTCTCTGTAACCGAATTTGATTTGTTTTAGTTGAAATTCTTCAATGAAAGTGAAAAAATTATTTTGGGAAAACAGCATATATAAAACAAGAAATCTAAGGTTTTATAGAACTATAATAATTTAAATAATGACCATTAATACCACTATAAAAAAATTTAACAGAATACATGTTCTTACTTTTTACACAAGACACAAATTAATTCTAATATTGTATTAGCCTATCACAATTTCTCGCAATTCTATGTTTTCTTTTCTAAATATTATTTTCGATAAGGATTTTATTTAAATATTTTTATCCTTTGATCAGCATACAAGACACTTATTTTAATTCATCAAATTTAATCAATACTTATTTATTCTTAATATCATGTTAATCAAATGAATCTTTAAAACAATTACATTCTATGTATAAAATTTTTTTTGAATGAATTTATTTATCCAATAAAATAGTATAATATGTTTTTTTATATTTTCTATTTGATTTAATTAATGACTAATATATATATATTAACATAAAGAAATATCTATTTATATAACCATAATATATTTTTTGGCCACTTGAATTCTGAGAACAAGAATATTGTACATCATTATCAATGTGAGTTATAAGACATACAATTTTTCATTTATGTTTATCCTCAGAATGTGTAGATGATTCATCAGGTGAACCATCAGTATTACTCCAAGTAGATCATCCATTTTTCTTGCCTTTTATCTTTTAATCATTCTTCAATTCTATTTTGATTAAAGCACAGTTACCCTTTATATAACATTTTTCAGGCACTCACAATAACTATTTTCTACAATCCATTTATTTTTATTTCTATAATGCTTTTCAAATTTTACATCATAATCAAATAAATCTTTATCCAAATATATATTTCATAAATCATATGATTCATACAATGTAATTTTGAGTGCATCTTATTTATATAAAGCATGGTTCTCATCTTCATCATACAAGTCATCTTCGTACATCATTAAAGATCCAATAATTTACTTTTATCTAAATTCCTCACATGATTTAATTGATGTGAAGATGTTGATATTCCATTCCACATTGTGGATATTACTCTAATTAATTTCAATGCCTGAACTGATTATGAGATTAAATCAAAAAAAGTGACAATATTGTTGACTATATCTATCATTCTTCCATTTATTTGAGTGATAGTTTCATCCTCATACACTTTGAATATATCATACTTTAGTTTCACACTATGAAATTCCACGACCCCAGAATCCTAGAGCCAGTGCATTATTTTAATAAATTGGAATGATTACAGGGAATCAAGTCCTAGAGGATGGATCAGTTCAGTAGTCTTGGAATATAGATTACATTCATGATCTTTACATTACCATTTCTAACATAAAATGGTTTTTAAATAATTCTTTGATAATGCCATTATTCCCCTAGATTAACCCTTTATATCAATCATAATACACTTCTTGGCATCTTGGGAAAATAAAACATAAGCAAGGGGTGAGCATAGATGCTCAGTAAAGATAACAATATAGATAATCTATCTTAAATAATCATAATTTTTTTTGAATGGTATAAAATTGAATCACACTCCATTTAAAAATAAGCTTAATCAAAATATTTTGAAGATAAAGAAAATAATTTCATTTACTTATTTACATGGATATTCTAATAGTCTCATAATAACATGTAACATTAATAACTAATCTCATAATGATGGAATGCGTAATGCCAGACATCTTAACCAAAAAGTCTAGGCCTCATGCCAATAACATAAATATAAATTTTTTAAAGCCCTTATTCTAAGACGATAGCTTTTTTCAGGACACATACCAAAGCATCAAGGGGATATAGCGGACCCCTCCCTTCACTTACTAAGTCTAATACATTCATCATATGAAAATGTTTAAACTTAACATAAAAATTTGTCTTAAAACTAGCATAAGAAATGTCAATAAATAAACTATAAACCATGAATGGTATAAAAATAGAACATTCATAGTCAAACATATCATAACTCATTCAATACAATATGAAATATTATATTATAATAAATCAACATAAATCAAGAATAATATCTAGTAACAGATGTTGACATATTTGAAAATGATAAGTAGAACCCTGAGAGAAATATCCCTTTTTGTGAAATCATTTATAAGTCCCACATTTATAAAGGAAGTCACTTAAAAGATATTTTTTAATCATAGTGTCACATACCACATTAAATCATTTTAAAGGAACTAAAATTTTAAAGCAATCATGTTTATATAAATAAATCCTTAATATCATTCTGAAAACATGGACTTTAATTAAATAGATTTTGAAAAATAAATCAATAAAACATTTAAAATGATGATCTATCTAAAGATCCCCTTCCAAAATAATTTAAAATGATCTTTTGGAAAACATTTTTATGAAACATGGACATGGATGATAAATATGTCCCTATAAATACTTACACATAAACAATCTCAGATAATACTGAGATTAAGGAATTAACCCTTACATTGTCCTTTCCATTAGTTGAGGGTAAATTTAACCACAAATATAATGATTATAGTATGTTATTAATTTATAATAGAACAAAATTAATATTTATTATATCATATATTGTTTATTTATGACTATACCCTACCCGTTTAATAATAATTTCCATGTTAAAGTAACATTTCAGGTAATATTCTCTTTCTTCATTGTATGTGTTTTAACTGGTTATTCTTGATCATATCACATATATCATGATTTACATACTTCTAGAATATAAAACCTGCTTTATATATCATATATATTTATAAGACAAATATGTATAATAGTTAGATATATGAAATGGAAACACCATTCATTGAGACGGTAGTCCCCACATACACATGAACGTTGTTTCCATTTTCTTATCGTATAGTATGAAAGTATGTAAATGAAATATATTTATCTACATAAATATATATTATTAAAGTGGAAATATTATATCATATACCTCATAATTAATCCATATATATATATATATATATATATTCTTGAAGTGTTATCATTGAGGATGGATATCATCGCGTCGTCGAGACGGTAAGTTGTGCGTACACACAAACGACAATATCATTCTTTTGATAGTGAAATATTATTTAATTGGATGGTATATTATATATAAATAATCATTAACATGTTATATTAATTATTAAAATTAATTATACTCATTATTATACCCATCCCAATAATATAAAGTTTAATAACAAACTACACCATGACCTGTAGACAGTATGTCATGCGTACACACGCATGGTGACTTTGTCAATCATTGGATGGGTAGACAAATGAATATGGTTGTAACATATTTATAATAACATATAAAAATTTATAATGTACATAAATTGTTATTTTATTATGGTATCAATAACGAAAGAGGAATTATAATAAGAAAATAACATTGAAATAGGTGATAATATAATTACCTCTTCTTAAGGTGTTTCCTTTTGATTTGAACAAAAGGGATCCATATGTTGGCATTAATCTCATGGTAAGAACTATAATTTGAATTGAGAAATGTTGGGAGGATATTTGGGGATGTTTTGGCTTAACCAAAGGGATTTTGAGTTGTGAATTAAAAATAAAGGGAGGTGCCTTTTATAAGAGAGGCGAGGGGAACTTTAGGAAAAATAATGAAATATAAATTTATTACAAAATATTTTCATTTTATAATAGCTCAAAATTGATTTATTTCAAGTAAAAGATGATTATGGGTATAAAACCTCTCAACTAATTGGTTTTATACATTTTTAGGTTATCATATTTACCTAATCTTTTATATTTATCCCTTAGATAAATAGTTTAACTCTTACCAAGCCTTCTTGTACTTTTATACTACTAGGTTAATATAGGTACTATAAGTTTCCAAACGAACCTAGAGTGAACAATTTTTAAATATTTACACTATAAAAGTTATTTATAAGAACCAAATATTTTTATGACTTTTATATTATTTAATAAAAAAATAATTTATTTTAAAATATCATTTATGACAGTTTTTTTACTATTAAATACATGATTTTTGTAAAATAAATATCATCTTAATTCCTTAAAAAATATACATGTAATCAATAATAACATGTCATAGTCACCTTGAAATTTATTTTATGGCATCAAAAGTTTCAAATCACATTTATTTTAATATTTAAAATATCATTTATTTTAAACATTCAATAATAGGGCAATCCCTTTATCATCATTGTGTTAGAAATTATTTTATTTATTTAATATCTAAAATTATAAATAAAATTCGATGATTTAGGGAATATTTTTATATTTCTAATGAATATTTATGGTCTAATTTATCGTATGTATAACCCAATATTAAAAATGGTCTAGTTATTAAAAGTTGGATTTGACACTCTTAACTCTTCTTTAAATAAAATATAATAAATGTCTTAATCTACCCCATGTGGATAAAAAAGGATCATATTTTTTTCCCAAGGTTTATTTTGGTCAAAAAACAGTTATCCAATAGAATTTGGAATTTTTTTGGGGTAATTTTATATTATTATAATATTATTTTTACCTTTAATTTCCTTATTTACCTATAACCGTGGTAAATAAAATCCAAAAGTTACAATTCAGAAAAAAATATTTTCATCATATTGAACCACATTTTACATAAGGATGAAAATCGTGTGTATCAGATTTTTTAAATTCAATTCCTAGAAGTGGTAAAATTAAGCATTATAAAAATTTGCAAATGTGCCTAGAAGGTGGGTAAATGTGCCTAGAAGGTGGTTAAATGATTTTCAAAAAGTTCAATGAATTTTGATATCTAATTCTATTATGAAATGACTCAAATGAATTATATTCTAATGATATAGGTATTATGTTTCTATATTGACTTTAAGATACATTTTAATTTAAAAAAAATTAAATGAAATGGTCGGATTTTATGTACTTTACAGAATTGTTCACTATTTGTCAAAAATTTAATGTTTTCGATAAAATACCAAAAATTCACCCTAATATAATTTTGATATTATAAATTCAAAAATGATGTCTGTTTAAGCCAAATCTAATTTTAAGAGATTCAAAAATTAATTTAATTTTTTTCACAAAAGGACATAAAAAGTAGTTCTTTTAAGAAAATATATTTTCTAAATATATAACTATTTTAACAAAACTTATACATTTTGTTATAAATATTTTTTATTTATGTGAAAAAATTATAAATAACATTATAAATATTATTTTTTACTATACATATTATAATATTAATTAATAAATAAATATATCATTTAAATAATTATAATAAAAAAGTGTTGTTTAGCTGAAACTCAATCTTGCATATAATGAAAGCCAAGTCAGTGTTGCATTAAATATAAGTTATTAAATTACTTTAATGAGAAAACATACTATGAATTATTGGTTTTTTACAGTCTCCCCTCCTTAAATAAATTTCTTCCTCAAAATTTTAAATTTTTCTTTGAAAATAAAAGTTTGAAAATAGAAAATACCTTTGTGGAAAACCCACATCGGAAATATGGTTAATAAAATTTACTCTTAATGATAAGGAAAGTGAAAACAAAATTTCATCACCAAATTAGGATTTGTAATAGGAGGACGTTGGTGGAAATTAGAGACACATAATTGGAGAAAAACTGTAAATATTTTTAGGGAGTGATTGAGGTCATCAATTAAAAAAAACTAAAAAATAAATGGAAAATTGATGGCCTCAAAGCCATTAATATACGATGATTTAAAATATCTTCGGTTCAAAAAAACATAACATATTTGGATTAAAAAAAATTAGATACATTATTTTTTTGAATATGAGGGATTGATTTTCTATCATGATAAGAACTCAATAAAAAAAATACTTGATTTAATTACCTGTCATAATCATATTCTCATCATCTTGTTGTTCTTCAATCTATTTTCACTTAATCCCACACACTATAAAATAAAGGTTCAAAAATGTCTTTTTCTATGCTGGAAGTACATTTGATAAATCATAAGGTCCTCAAGTATTCCATTAATCCTTTAAATTTTTTAATTAAAACCAAAAGGTTAGGTCAAAGTATCCAATAAATCATACTTTAAACTCATACAAAATATCAAGTGTTCAACTTACTCAATTCAAACCGTTAGTCTTATCCAAAATACTTGTGTCTAAACTCACTATAAAAAATTTTATAAGGAAGGTCGACATAACATAATGATGATATATTTTATCACATAACAACATGTGAATGCATTCATCATGTATTCTATTAAAACATGTTAATAACTTGAATTAACATAAAACCTTATTTTAATAGGTATTTACTTCATTATTCCTTATATAAAACATAGAATAATGGATATACACCTTAAATCCAAAAATGATGAAATATCCATCAATTACGGAATGAAATACATTAATTAGTTCCAAATTAGTCAATAATATCCAATATATATTATCCAACTCAATTATCTTGTATTCCAAAATCATTACCTCAGTCTAAGGACTATTTTAATGTTTATCTTTCTCTCTACCATATATTTTCCAAAAAAAAATATTAACATGCTATAGAGTCACTTATATTAGTATCATACAATATCAAATCCTCAATGAAATGGTTCTATAGTACAATCCTCATATACTCTATAAATCTTATTAATTATACATCATTAATAAAATACTCAAATTACACAATTAAATAATAAAAATATAAAAACAATAATTATTCCTCTTCATCTGTGGTAGTATTATAACTTGATTATTATCCAATAGCATCATTTGGGGTATACTCTGATTATTGGTACATTGATTCGTGTAGTATCCCATCTTCTTGAAGATGAAGCATTGTACATTTGAAACATTTTTCCGACCCTATAAATCACGTAATTGGTGTCCTTTTTTCCATACATATAAAAAACTCTCATTCCCTTCAAGTATTTATCAAGGTGATTCTTTCCCCAGTTATCACATGTGGGAAAATCCTACATTACCATCTTCCTTTTATCCATCTTTTTCTCTTACATCCTTTTATTCTTTGGCTTCCCTTAAATGTCATAGGACTTATATAATTCATTACATATCTTATTAACACATGATATTATTTCCTCCTATGATGAGAATACATGGGAGGTTATTTCCCTTTGAAATGTTGGCCTAAAACCATTAAAGAATTGATCCTTCTTAATATTTGAAACTTGTTCATTGTTGGGGTAGTCATTCCTTCTACTAGGTGCCATTTCAAATTGACGACATACACTAGGTTCTATCATAACATAATGTATTCCAAAAACTAGAAATATTATCAACATTAATTGAATATTTTCACACATCTAGTCTAATAATCTTATAAACGGTTTCATTGATGAAAAATTTACTCATAAATCCTTCATGATGGTTTGTAATTAAAATATGAATTTTCCTAAGCATATCCCATTGGAGTGTCAAACCAGGTGCGTAGTCAAGTCTGTTATCATGTACCTAGATACCCCAGGTCAAGCCTGAATCTTTATCGGAGTTTTCACTCCAAGGTAGTTATGTGCCAGAACCATATCCACTTGTAGTATCTAGACATGGATGTATTTCATGGAAAACGCATATTTTATATACATACAAATGTTTTTGGAAGTTATTCTATACTAATCCTTAAATTCAATCTTAGGGTAATGTTTCCAAATCAAAGTTTAGCTAAATCTAGTTTTCGAGGTTTTTTCTAAAATTACATTGATAATAACTATAACACCCGGTCCCCTGAAACCCAGAGTCGATGCATTTTTTTAATACATTGGAATTATTAAAATGAATCAATTCCCAAAGGACCAATCCATTTAGATGTCATGGAAAATAGATTACATACTTTAACGTTACATTACAATTTCTAGCATAAAACATAACATAAATAATCCTTTGAGAATTCCATTATTCCCCTATCTTAACCATGAATACCGATCATAATTATCTTCCTGTAATCCTTGGAAAATAAAACATAGGAAAGGGGTGAGCTCAGATGCTAATTAAGTATAAACAATATAGCAGAACCTATCATAAATAATCATATACTTTTAGGGAATGGTATAAAATTAAAACCCTAGCACTTTAAACATAAAATTCAGCATAATAGGGAAAATATAAATCAAATAATGAAATTAACTTATTCACATGGATATTCTACTATTCAAATAATCATATGTAACATTAATAATTGATCTCATAATTATGGAATGCATAATATCGGACATCCTAACCACAAAGTCAAGGCCTCGTTTTAGAACCTTAAATATAAATTTGGTTATGTCCTTATGCCGAGACACTATTTTTGTCTCATGAGACCTACTAATACATCAAGGGGCTATATCGGGCCCCTCCCTTCACTTATAAAGTCTAATTAATTACTCCTATGAAAATATTGAAACATAACATAAACATTCATATTAAAACCAACATACTAAAATCCAATACTATACACATAAACCGTGAATGGTATAAAAATAGAAAATCCAAAGTCAAACATACCCTAACTCATTAAATACAATATGTAAGATTTTATTATAATAAATAAACCTAAATCAAGAATAATATCTAGTAAATGATGTTTATATAGTTGAAAATGATCAATAAAACTCTTTGAGAGTAAAATCCATTTTGTGAAATCATTAAAATTCACATATTTAAAAAGGATTTCATTTAAAAAGAATTTTGTATCCAAGTTCCTCATATCACATTGAATATTTTTAAAGGAATTAACATTTAAAAACAATCATGGAAAATAAATAAATCCTCAAATACATTTTTAATACATGGTTATTAATTAAAATGATTTTGAAAAATAAATCATTAAAACATTTCAAATGATGATCTTGATAAAGAGTCCCTTACAAAAAAACTTAAAATAATTATTTTAAAGTCATTTTTATGAAACATGGACATGGATGATAAATATGTCCCAGTAAATACTTACACATAAACAATCTCAGATAATAATGAGATTGAGGAATTAACCCTTACTTGTTAGTTTCTTTTAGTAGAGGGTATGTTTAAACTCTTATATAATGAAGATAGTATGTTATTAATTTTTATTAGAACCATATAAATATTTATGATATCATATATTATTCATTTATTACATTAAATAGCTCATTTAATAATAATTTCCATGTTAAAGTAATATTTCTGGTTATAATCACTTTCTTAATTGTACATGTTTTAACTTTTTATTCTTGATCGTATCCCATAGATCATGATTTATATACTTACATATTATAAAACATGATTTCTATATCATATATATTCAGAATTTAAATATTTAAAATATATAGTTAGATGAAATGGAAACACCGTTCATGAAGATGTTAGTCTGTATGTACACTTGAATGTTGTTTCCGTTTTCTTATCATATAATATTAATGTAAGTAAACAACATATATTTATGAACATAAATATATATTATTCCAGTAGAAATATTATTTCATATACCTCACCTTTAATTAATATATATAAATATATTCATAAAAATTTGTGAAGGGTGATCATTGAAGGTGAATCTCATCGTGTCGTGGAGACGGTAAGTCGTACGTACGAACGAGGGACAATATAATTTTTTTGATGGTGAAATGGTGTTTAATTGGATAGTATATTATATATAAAAATCATTAAAATGTTATATTAATTATTTACACACATTAAACTCGTTATTATACCCATCTAAATAATTCAGTGTTGAATAACAAACTACACCACGATGTGGAGAGAGTAAGTTGTATGTACGCATGCATGGTGACATTATCATTCATAGGATGGATAAAAAATGAACATGGTTGTTCCAAATTTATAATATCATCTCAGAATTTATAGTTTAATGTATTTATTATTTTATTATGGTAATAATAAAGAAATAGCATGTATAAGAAAAAAAATAACTTTGCAAGAGGTTATAAAATAATTACCTCTTTTTGGGTGTTTCCTTCTGATTTGAACTAAAGGGCTCCATAAGTTGGATTCATGCTCAAGTTAAGGCCTCTAATTTGAATTTTGGGAATTTGGGAGGTGATTTTGGCATGGTTTGTCCTAGAAAAATGTCATTGGAGGTTTGAATTAAAAATAAAGGGAGGCTCCCTTTTATAAGAGAGGTGAGGGGCGCTTTAGAAAAAATTTTGAAATGTTAATTTATTATAAAATAATTTTCGGTTTCTAATAGCTGAAAATTTATTTATTTATAGGATATGATGAGTATTGGTCTAATTAATCTCAACCAATATGTTTTAGTGAAGTTTAGGTCATCATATTAACCTTATCTTTTAGATTTATCCCTTACTTAAATAGTATAGCTCTTACCATGTGTTCTTGTATTTTTATACTACAAGGTTAATATTATAACTATAAAACTCCAAACGAACCTAAAGTGGATCATTTATGAATCTTTAAAACTATACAAGTAAGTTGAAAGAACCTTAGATTTTTTTTAAATTTTATATTATTTAATAAAATAGTATTTATTTTTAAATAATATTTATGTCATTTTTGTTACTGTTTAATTCTTTATTTTTTTAAGTCATAAAAACTTGATTCCTTCGAAAAAATACATTTACACAATTCTAGCATGTCATAGCCTCCTAAAAAACTATTTTATGTCATCAAAATATTTAAATCACATTTTTTTTAATATTTAAAATATTGTTTATTTTAATCTTTCAATAATAAGGCAATCCCTTCATCATCATTTTGTCATAAATAAATTTAATTATTTAAAGTCTAAAAATTATAAATAAACTCACATGATGTAGGAAATATTTATTTCTATATAATTAATATTTATGATGAAATTTATCTTATGTATAACCCTATATTTAAAATGGTTTAGTTATTAAAATTTGAATTTGAAACTTTTAACACTTCTTTAAATAAAATATAATAAATTTCCTACTCCACCCCATGTGGATAAAACAGAATCATATTTTTGTTCCAAATTTGTTTTTGGTCGAAAAAAACTTATCAAATAGATTTTATACATTTTATTTAGGTAATTTTATATTATTATAATATAATTTTTACCTTCAGTTGCCTTATTTACTTTTAACCTTGGTAAAATAAAATCCAATCGTTACTATTCACAAAATTTTATTTTCATCCTATTGAACCACATTTTACTTATTGATTAAAAATTTGTTGATTAGATTTTTTAAATTCAATTAACATAAATAGAAGAATTTTCTTTTATGAAAATTTTCAAATTATCCTAGAAGGTGGGTAAATGTGCCTATAAGGTGGATAAAAAGATGTTCAAAAAGTTCAATGAATTTTTAAATCTAATTCTGTTATAAAATGACTCAAATGAAATAAATTGGAATAATATATGTATTACATATCAATATTTACTTTAAAATAAATATTAATTAATAATAATTGTTTAAATGAAAAATTTTGTTTTTATGTACTATGTAGTATTTTTCACTATTCATCAAAAATTAAATGTTTTTAGAAAAATAACAAAATTTCTCCCTTAGAAAATTTTGATATTTTGAATTGAAAAATGAAGTCTATTTTATGAATTAGAATATTTAGTAGCATTTAAAATAAATTTTTTAATTTTTCACAAAAAGATATAAAAAGTATTTATTTTAAGAAAATTGTTCTTCTAAATATACAACTATTTTGAAGAAAACATACACTTTTCATTATAAATATGTCTTATTTATGTGAAGACATTATAAATAAAATTTATTTTTTATTTTTTACTATTCAAATTACAATATTTAACTGATAAATAAATATATTGTTTAAATAGTTATAATACTAATTTTTTGTTTCGTAGAAACTCAATCTTGCGTATAACGTAAGCCAAGTCGGTGTTGCATGAAAAATAACTAATTAAATTACATTAAAAAGATAACATACTAAGAAATATTGGAGTGTTTCACACTATCATTCCTTCATTGTTAGATATTTTTGGAACCTTTATAGGAAACAGAAATAGTCAGTCACATTTCATATGTAGTAGGACACTGAGATACTTGATTAAATTCATTAGATACTAAACCACGCACAATTTCATTACTAGATTTGGAATTGAGATCATATTATCTTTCATGATTATAAGTCCAATATTCCATTTCCACTTTATGAATCTCATTAGTCTTAAAAACATTGAAATAAGACTATATTCTAATATTTTTCAAATATATTGTCTTATAGGCTTTCCTACATCTATCATTTTCACCATTAAAATAAGAATCCCAGATCATAGACATACCTACCCTGGAATCATCCACTTCAATATGTCTATATCAGAATCTTTAACTCGGGCCTGTTAAAGCTAGTAAATATTTTTGAGAAAAAATTAGAAATATAATATATTAGGAGAGAAACTAATTATTAGGTATGTATGTATATAACGAAGACAAAGATACAAGTGGGGTGAATTGTGTACTTCATGAATTTTAAAAAATGAATAATACCTCTCTTGTTTATGAGGGAACTATTACTTTTCTCTTAACGATGAGCTATCATCAGAAAATAATAATGGAAAGGAACCAAGTGATTTTTAGTGGTTTAGGTCCCAAATATCTCCTAGTATACTCCATCAACACTCAACACCATGATCATTGTGATTTTTACTAGGTCCCCTTATCCTAAGACCATTAATCTAGAACATAGTGAATGTTTTTGACACCTTACAATAAGACTTAACAATGCCTTATGGTTTTTTTACATGGAACTGGTAATCTATAGTTTAGCATAAGAAGCTAACCCATAACCACAACTGAGTACGAGCTGTTGTAACTCCAATAAATCAAAAGAGTTTTTTTCTAATGGTACTGGTTGAAATTCACAGATTATAGAAACCACTATCAAATGAAATAATATCTTTATAGTATAATATCGGTAAATAGATCTTAAAGGTTGTATATGCTTTCTACAAATAATAGTAAATAAAACATAAGAAATATATTTGTATATGTATGTATCCAAGTTTTATCTTCACAAAATGCTTTTTAATTGTTGTATAAAAAGATATAATAATAAGGTTTAATAGAAACAACACCAATTGTAGTGATTTGACTAAATATATCAAACCATGTATATCTCCAAAGTATAGATCTGGAGGAAAAAAATTTTCCTAATATATATCTCCTCTTTATATCTATCAATATTTTTATCATGTGTGTGTAAATCCATCATCTATCTTTCTGATGAAGAGAGTCTTGATATTTATATAAGAGGTCAATCAAATCTAGGTCAAACCATCTCCCAAAATATTTCATAATAAATCATGAATAATTGAATTCAAATTTTTTCAATAGAATCATAACATCTCATAATAATAGAAATGATTTTATACATTGAATATGAGATTTTAAAATAATAAATATGAGCATTTTAATTGGTTTTAAGAAATATTTTAAATGATATCATTTATCCTCAATAATGTGGCACAAATCATGGATAATATCACGAATTTAAAACTATATCATTGAATAGTCAAACATGGTTTTCCTCTTTGTAATGAAAAAATATCAAACATTGGGTTGATAACATGGGGTTGATATATCATTAATTTGTTTACTCAAATATAGGTTTGAATCCAAATGTTTATTTCTTTGTCCATACTTTCCTAACAACGTAGGGTTTCTGATCTATATGTGTTGTTCTGGATGTAGGGTTGATTATTTATGAGCTATTTTGAATATAGGTTTCATTCCTTATACTAATATTACCAATGTAGCATATGAATAGTTTTCCAGAATATGTTAAAACACATTCCCAATTCTTCATCGAATATTCCTCATGGATCAATGACTTGAATAAAATTATGAAATAGATATTCAGATGAATAATTATTCCCTAAAAATTCACTTAAATTAAAATAATTAGAAACATAAATTTTGGTGTTTGTGAACATCAAAATAAAAAGGAAATTACCAAATTTATTGATCAATATATGCTCAAAAATCAATACATCATATCCAAAGTGGAGAATAATTAAAGGGTTATTGTCACTGATGAATAGAAGTACTATGAGAGATATCGTAAAATCATTCTTAAGTAAAATATAATTTTTATTTGGAAAAACATTTTCAAAAATATTTTTCTTTAAAAAAAATTTAAAAAAACATTTTCTTTAAAAATTAACATTTTAAACTTTCAAAGTATGCATATAATAAATTATGGTGGGAACATTTGTATATTCCATACGACGTAAAAAGGATATTCCTTATTCATGTTAAACTGATAGAAAAAATGCCTTAACCAGAAAGTGAAAAGAAGATTCCTTTAAAAACAATGGTGAAATATAAAAAATGGTAAATATTTTATTAAAAATCATATTAAGGGGTTAAAAACATTTTTTTAAAATATTTTAATAAAACATGGGTTTTAGAAGAAAATAGGTTCTTTGACTAAAGATAAAAATGAAATCGGGTTTTCTTTAAAATATTTTCAAAAATATTTGGAGTAACAAATAGTGGAAAAGGTTATAATACATGGAAAAGATCATGAATAACCAAATTATAATAAAATTAAAGGTTTTATTATATAATTATCCAATAATTTCCTCTGATGTAAATTTTAGTGTAAATAACCCTGAAAAAAATGAGATTGTAACGTAAACCTTTGAAAATACCATAACATTGATATGGGAATCAATCAATGTATAGATTTTGTATATTAACTATATATACACACAATATTAGTTGAAATACATAAATATAGTTTCACAAATCTATATTCCAATAATAATATAATATTAATGATTATGAGTAATTAATATAACCCAATGAAAAAGGAATTGGGTTATGAAATTCTATACCACTTGGTAATTTCTTTTTTAAATTCCCATGGATGAAATAATTGAAATTAAAACATCAAATACAATGAATATGAAATAATTCATGATTTAATATATCAAAATTGGTAGTATATACACCACATGAAATTAGTAAGTGGTAAACATTATAAATTTCTCATGGATTTAAATGTGATACGAAAAAACTTTACCTTGTGTTTTATTTTTGGGTGAACGTCCTTTAAAGTCCTGTATAAGGGGTTTAAAAATGTTAATAACATATTTAAGAACAATATAAATATTTATAATATCATTTATTATCTTCTTTTAAAATCTTATTAACCATTTTTTTAATAATATGTCATCATTTTAATTGTTTCGGTTGTTAATTGCCTAGTCATTCGAGTATTCTTTGTCATTTTACTAGTTGTTATTCTTACATCAATCATGGTTTCATAATATCCTGAATTTAAACCACTATTTAATTATCAAATATATTAATTATATATGTATTTATAATAGTATATAATATTTGGTGACAAGAAATGAAATGAACCGTTCATGGAGACGGTAGGTCATAAGTACGCATGAAAGATACTTCCATTTCATTTTCATACAAAAAGAATGAAAAATAAATTATATATATGTTTATTATTTTTTTAGTATAATACAAATTTCATATATATTAAATAGGTTTATTAAAACCATCTTTTGTACATTCCATGTATAGTGTGAAAGAGTCACATCGCTTTGAGGGGTCGATAGACCACACTTCCACAAACGATATTATCATATTTACACATAATGAAAATAAAAATGGTATGAATTATAAAGGAATTAAAAAAAAATATATATAATATATATATATATTATATATATTGTAAATAAATATAGTATCCTTCATAATTCTCACCAAGAGAGGTGGTAAAAGAGAAAAACGAACAATCATCGTTTTGTGGAGTGGTAGTTTTTCGTACCCATAAACAACAAGTTATTAACCCATTATATGGAAATGTGTATAAGTGTAGGTGAAAACCATTAATTAAAAACTTATTAGTATATTTTGGATATTATTTTTATTATATAATCATCTAATACGAATATTTTATATTCAGGATAATAGAAATAAAGCTAAAGGGCTTGAGGAAATATGTCACCTCTTAATCAGATAAATAATTTTGGTTTGAACCAAATGGATTCCTTGGATGAATATATGTCCAAGATGACGCCTATGTGAAAAGGGGATTCATATTGAGGAGCTATTGGGTCAAAACTTGTTCAATCCATTGTGTCTTGAGATTTTGAAGAAGTGGGAGGTTGGAGTGGCTTTTTAGAGTGGAGGAGGAGTGGCACACTTATTAATTTGGGAAAAGTAAATTACACCCACATATTCCAATTTAAAGTGGATTCAATAATGGAAAAATTATAAAATGGATTACAGGGTCTAAATGTTACCATAAAATGGATTTTGGACAAGTTTCTAGGTCATTTTCCCCTTAAGTTTAAGATTTATTCCACTATTAAGCTCAATCTCAGATTAATTGTTGTAATTAATTTTGAAACATTTAATAATATTTTTGGTAAAAAACTATAGTAAACATATAATACATTATAAATTATTTTTATTCCAAATATGGAATCTATTTTGTCAAATTAGAATAATATATATTGGACAAATTAATTTAAAATTAATCCCACAGAGATGATAATAATGAATGATTTTAAAGTAAAAACATTTAAAAGTTTAGTAAGTTTTTACATCCAATTTCAATGTGAAATTAGTTACAATTTCTTAAATTGGATTAATTAATAAATAATTCTTCTATTTAAACATTGAAAAAATTATCCTTATAAATAAAATAAATGAAAAAATAGAATTAAAATTATGTATTTTACATTATTCATTAAAAATGAAAATTTATAGAAAAATAAAAAAATTCCCATAAACTATTTTTTGATGATTCGTATTCAAAAATTTAGATTATTGTGACATAAAATATTTAAAAGTTTCAATAATTTGATTTAAAATAGTTTTTCCAGTAAAATGCACTAAACACACCATTATAAAAATATAGGTTTTATCTAGAAAATTATGTTTGCTCTCATATTATTCCTATAAAATATATTGGATGAATATAAACAATAATTAATTAAATGTATTTTTTATATTACATCATTATCACTCACTAATTATAATTAATTTAATTTATTAATATAAAACATCTTTGTGAAATATTCACTTTATATTCAATTGGTTCTTATATTCATTTTTAAATAATTTATAACCAATGAATTAATTTTATATATTTGTAAAAATTGATTTTCTTATGTTAGTTAATATTATTCATAACAAATAATTTAATATACAGGTTAATATCTATTATATTAAATAATAATATTTTAATAATATATTGATGTCTGGTAAAACTTATTATTGTGTGTAACGCAAGCTATAGAACAAGGTCTTTCTTGCATATAAGGACATATAACATAGTGTTCACATTAATTGAAAGATATATAATAGTTTTAATTTATTTAATATAGAAATTATATTATAATGTATTTGGATATTATATTCCCCTGAATTCGTGGGGTTTCATGTTATAATCATGCTCAAATACAATGTTATTACTTTAGAATTTTGGGTGGTTACATTTTTTGATGTGATAGGTGCATTTCCTCAAGAATGTGGTGTCTTTGTTGGGCGTGGTGGTATACCTTTCATAATTTCACACAAAATCTTATTGTGAAGCACCCAAGAATGTGGCATAGGCTAATAGTGTTATTGGTCATGTATTCTATTATTAGAATTTTGTTCTATATTTATCTAAAGTTTAGCCTCATTGACAGTGTTCAATAAGAAAGTCTATGTTTTTGTGTAGACTGATTTGTGGTAGGATATTTTTAGTTACCTGAAGGAGAAGTTGGTCATCACTCCAATGCTTTTGTTTCATGAGGTTGGTATAATGATTGAGGTGTTTTGTAACACTTTTAGTATGGGATTGGGATATGTTTTTATTTTTCAAAGTGTAGTCGTATGTTACGTGTCACAACTCGTCCCCTGGGGCCCGTGCCGTGACTACATCAAGTCTGTATTTTATAGTCCAGGGGCTGGCGACTAGCACCAAAGGCGTATTCCCTAAAACTGGGAAGGCATCGCCTTTATAACCTGTAACACACACAACCAAACACACATCAAGATATGAACTCAAGTAAACTAAATAGTAAACAGAGTGAGTACAGTAAGTAAAGGGGCCAGAATACAAACCCAATGGTAATGTACAAGAAAAACTGGAATGTACAAGATGGCTGATTGGTGAAAAGAAGCTCCTAGATCATCCACCACGAATCCTACCTGAATGGTAGGTACAACTCACAAATGGTTGTCTCTGTGGTTTTCCTCATCGAATGTTAACCTTCAAGCCACCTCTCATCTTGGTACTCTCATCCTCAGTCAGCGCTATCTGTCATCTGCACCAAACACAATAGGGTGTGTCCGTAGCCCATGCAGGGATGAGTATAACGATACTCAGTAGGGACCCCAGGAACCTCAAGGTCTCACAAAATCCACCAAGTATAAACCACACAGTTTGAAATCAATTGACAACCCTACTTAGTTATATTCCCATACATATACCTAAGTTATCAAGTATACCCATCTCAATCATGATGAAAACACATAGTCCAACTCAAATCCCAAAGATTAACTATTACACAAAGGAAGGAATACCACGAAGGCAAGTACTACACAGGTACGCCACACAGAATAATACCACCAAGGTATTACCATGAAGTAAAATACCACAAGGTACATACTCATCTCACACCAGGTACTTCTTAGGTAAAGTAGTAGAGATTATTATATGTAACTACTGAATCATTTACTCTATTATGTGGCAGATCCACGAAGGATCCCTAAGTATCGACCCACATAGGATCACTCAGTGTTGACCCACACAGGATTGCTTGGTGCTGACCCACATTGGAATGCTCGGTGCTGATCCACACAGTATCTCTAAGTGCTGACCCACATAGGAACGCTCGGTGATGTCCCACATAGGATCGCTCGGTGCTAACCCATACACGACCGCTCGGGGCTGACCTACATACGATCTCTCTTCATTTTTCTCATCACAGCCAGCTACTGGGTTCCCGCACTAGGCTTACTCGTCTCTGGGAGGTTCTGCTCCTCAATCCACTAGTTGATACTCCAAATTCCATGAAGTACCATGAAGAAGTATACCAAAGGAACACTACCTCATAGGGGTCTCAACGCAACAGACAGTGCATCAATTAGACGCCAGGTCTGTAAGTTATTAGACTTTTTGTCCCGAGGGCCCATTTTGATTCGTGCTCGATCCAACCCAACCATTCCCTCAACATTATCCAAAACTCCTTTGGGGTATACCAAAGGTATGTTATCACTCCAAGGTTTCTGGTGCCGCAGACTGTTCATCAAATAGTTGTCCAGTGCCAAAGTTATGGCGAAAAGAGTGTAAAGCTCGTAGCTGGTCTAGGTCTTGTCTGACCCGGCCTGGGCCGACCCGACCCAGATTGGGTCGACCCGACCCACACTCAGAAACGTGGGAGTCGCAGAGTGGAGCAGGGGCTGCAGAGTGGCGCGAGTCCACGAGGGTGGCACGGAGGCTGCGAGGACAGCACGGAGGCCGTGAGGGTAGCGAGGTCACAAGATGGTGAGGACGCGGGGGTAGCGAGGCCACCGGACAGCGAAGCCATGGGGTGGAGATGTTGCGGGAAGAATGAGGCTACGGGGCGGCGGTGGCCACGGACAGTGCAAGGCTATGGGCCAGCAGAGACCACGAGTGGCAGGAGGTCGCGGGGCAGGGGTGGCCGCAGATGGAGGAGGCCGCAGGCAGCGGATTCCACGAGCGGCAGGAGGCCACGGGGTGGTAGTGGCCGCAGGCGGCGCGACGGCCGCAGGGTGGTGTCGTTGCGCCGGTGCATTCGTCGCGGCCAGCGGTGGTGTCTTTGGTCATTCCTGTTCCCCACCGGGGTTGGTTGCCATCCTCCTCCATCATGAAGAACACAACCAAAGAACCATAAGATTTGCATAGTGGTCGGGCCTTGTTTGTTTGTCCTGTACCCTCCACGTTAGGGCGATAGCAAGCAGTTCACAAATTTTGAATCAAGAACATTTGTGGAATATATTTAAAATATCAAACACCACAAACTCTATAAATCACTATTCCCAAATCCATAAAAGAAAACATCCATGGATCAACTAGTTAGAGAGAGTTGATCTTCATTCTTTGTTTATAAGGTTAGAACAATAGAAATATTAATCACATAGTATTAATCCTCTACCGCAGAGATTTTTTGTTTCCTCGATGTTGGCATGAGAAATAACGGTGAAGGTGACGAGGGTGCCAACGATCATTGCTCCCGCAATCACACTTCTGATGTAGGCTCGGGGTCGGTTCCTTATTATTCATTAGAGAAGCATTCTTCATTGGAGAAGAAGAGTTCCTCTAAAGTTCTTCCCACAATTTCCCTCTACCAATACATCCCCCAAGTTCCTCAAAAAATGAATATCCAACCAAATAAAATATATTTACCTATTTAATTTGGTGGTACAATTAAAGTGGGAATAATTAATTGAAGTATAGTGGCCCAATTAAATGGGTTGTGTTGGCATAATTAAATTAGAGGATACCAATGGTCACCTCCCTCATTAAAGAGGGAGTTCATGAGTCAGGTGGTCCCCACCTTTGATTTCAAATTTGGGGGGTTTAGGCTCAGGTGGTCCGCACCACCATAACCCATGTGGGAGGCTTTAGTTCAGGTGTTCCTCACCTTTATAACATCCACATGGGAGGTTTCAACAAAAATAAAAATGTTAACATTTTTATTTTATTTTATTCTTCCACGAAAAAACCAAAATCTAAATTTCAGCCTCGACCTACTGCGGTAGAGGTGAATGTCTCATTAAGAGAATATCAGTGTTGTGAGTTCAACGGTGCCCTCATATTTCAATTCTCTGCATCGGTTAAAAAGTTACAAAAACCAGCTCGCATGTTTACTGAACTTACCTAAAAAAAGTTTAGAAAATCATTCCGGACACACCGGGCCTCGGAATCACGCACCGTCAATTTTCACGGACTCTTAAAAATTCCCATATATTTAAAAAAAATTACATGGAAAGTTTGGGTCTTTACATTCTCCCCACCTTAGGGATTTGAATCCCCGAAGTCCATATCAAAAAACAAGGAAAACAAGTGGGGGTACTAAGCACGAATATGATCCTCCCGCTCCCATGTGCTCTCCTGGAGGTTCTTGTGCTGTAAATGAACGTGCACAAGATGTATCAACCAACCAAGAAGGACTCACTCTTGCCAATCATCAATATTAACTTGAACCTTGGTAAAATGTTCCCCATCATCGATGTCCATCTCTCTGTGGTCGATGATTTGGCAACTGTCGTGCACGTATCTCCTCAGCTGGGATACGTGGAATACGTCGTGCACCCAGTGAAACTAAGATAAAAGAGATAAGCGGTAAGCCACCTATCCAACTATTTTGAGGACCTGAAAAGGTCAAATTAACTTTGGAGATAACTTTACACCTCGTCCAAAACTCCGTAAACCTCATTGGGGTGATACCCATAGAAAGACATGGTCGACATCCTCGAACTTCAGAGGTCTTCATCTCATGTCGGCATATGACTTATTCCTGCTATGTGCAGTCTTCATCCGCTCATGGATTATTTTAACCTTCTTTGTGGTAGCCCAAACCATCTTTCATCCCACTAGTGTTGACTCCCATGGGTTAGTCCTACACAAAGGTGATCTGCATGGTCTCCCGTACAACATCTCCAAAGGTGTCATCCCAATTGTGGATTAATAGCTGTTGTTGTATGTAAACTCTATAGAAGGAAAGTGATCCTCCCAGTTGTGACCGAAGTTGAGGACGCTAGCACGCAAAATGTCCTTGAGGGTTTGAATGGTCTACTCAGTCTAGCCATCCGTCTATGGATGGAAGGAGGCACTCAAATGAAGTTGCGTCCCTAAAGCCTCCTGCAACCCCTTCCATAGACGGGAAGTAAAACATGCATCTCAATTGGAGACAACTGTCGAGGGTACGCCATGTAGCTGCATATTATCTTGCACATAGAGGTGTCCCAAGATCTCTACTAAACCTTGATCTCTAATCAAAAGGAACTGGTCCGACTTGGTGAGTTGGTCGATGATCACCCAGATAGAGTCATCACCTCTAGATTTACTTGGAAGTCCTATCACGAATTCTATGGATATCCCATCCCACTTCCATTTTGGGACCTCTAAAGGCTGAACTGATCCTGCTGGTACCAGATGCTCTTCCTTCACTTGATGACAAGTGAGGCATCGAGGGACAAACTCTGCTACTGCTTTCTTCATCTCCAACCACCAGTGTTGTCTCCGGAGGCCATGGTACATCTTCTCCACTCCTAGATGTACTACTAGAGGGGAAGCGTGGAATTCCCTCAACACTTCTTCCGGAAGTGATACTAGTACCACGGTACTTCCTCTGAAGAGGATGACGTGATCCCTACCTTTAGAAAATCCATCAAGAGTGTGCCCTATGGATATCTGAGCACAATGAGCCTCGCGGTCAGCATCCCTCGTTGTGCCTCCCTGACTCGCTGAAGAAGTGGGGGAGTGACTATAAGAGACTGAAGGATAGATTCTCTATCACATTCCACGAATGATATCAATAAAGTGGAAAACTGCTTCGTCGCCTCACCTGGAAGCTGTATACCAGATCTCCAACTGAATGCATCTGCTACAACGTTCCCCTTCCCAAAATTATAGACTATCTCTAAGTCATAATCCTAGAGGAACTCAAGCCAATGTCACTGTCTCGGGTTCAGGTCCTTTTGAGAGAATATATATCTGAGACACTTTTTATCAGAGTACACTATAAAACACTCACCCATCAAGTAATTTCACCACATCTTCAAGGAGAATACCACTACTGCTAACTCCAGGTCATGGGTAGCGTAGTTATGCTCATGTTGTCTCAGTTTTTGAGAACCATATGCGATCACAGCTCACTCCTGCGTCAGGAAACATCCAAGCCTGGTCCCTGATGAGCCGAAGTAAACTACATACCCTATGCCTTCCTCTAGTAGCCTCAATATGGGGGAACTAGTCAAGCTCTGCCTCACCTCCTGAAAACTCTGCTAGCATCTCTCTAACCACATTAAGGGTTTCCCCTTATTTGTCAATGCTGATAGTGGTGCTGCATCTCTGTAGAGATTTGGCACAAACCTCTGGTAGTATCCGACCAAACCCACGTTGTATCTCTGTTACACTCTTAGGTGGCTCCCAAGAAAGTACCTCTTGAATCAATGCTGAATCCACTGCAACTCCTACCTTTGAGATGACATGTCCCAGAAAGTGAACCTCTCAGATCTAAAACTGGAACTTTTGGAGCTTACAATAAAGTTGGTGCTCTCGGAGTGTGTCCAGTACTACCTGCAAATGATAGGCATGCTCCTCCTCAGTATCCAAGTAGATTATAATTTCGTTGATGAAGAATACTACAAACCGATCAAGGTATGGCTGAAAGATCTTGTTCATGAGTCCCATAAACACTACTGCAGAGTTGGTTACGTGGAACGGCATAACCAAGAACTCGTAATGGTCGAACCAACATCTGAATGTCGTCTTCTACCCATCCATGTCTCATACTCTTAGCTGGTGATATCAGATCTTAGGTCTATCTTCGAGAACCACTGTGCTCCCTTTAGTTGGTCAAAGAGGTTTTCAATACTCAGAAGTGGGTACTTTTTCTTCATGGTCACATGGTTTAGGCACTTATAGTCAACACAAATTCTCAAGCTCCAATCCACCTTCTTAGCGAACAAAATTGGGGATGCACAAGGAGAAACACTAGGCCAATTGAACCCTTTCCCATGTAAGTCCTCCAGTTGTACTCTCATCTCACAAAGCTCCACGGGATACATCCAATATGATGGTGTAGATATCATTGCCATCTCAGGGTACATGTCAATATACAAGTCCACCTCTCTGTGAGAAGGTAGACTCGAAACATCATCAGGGAAGACACCTGCATACTGGTCCACCACTACAGGATAACTCGGACTCTCCACATCAACAGCTCCAAGGGTAAGGCTATCCAACTAATGAGTGATTAGCCGCACTCTCCTTCAGGTAAGTCCATCCTATGCTACAAATTATCCCTTCTCACTGGTGAAGGTAAACCTGGTCACATCCATGCATACACACCACACTTTGTGCCTAATACTGTCAATCTGAGCATGGACAGTAGATAACTTATCCATACCCATGATGACATCGTAAGTCTTCAAAGCTAATAATAAGAAATCCTAGCCGAATCTCTCACCTCCTAAAGTAATCTCACACTACCGTCACCAGTGAGTAATCGTCGAATCTAGTCCTGTAGGGGTCTCTATCCATAAGGATCAAGCCAACCACTCCATCAGAATCTCCGAACTCCGAATGAGGGCAGTGGAAATAAAATAATAACTGGTACCTATGTCTATAAGCACTGCAGCTATGGTGGAGTAGACACATATCGTACCTCATATCTTCTCCAGAGTGCCTTGATCGTAGGTCTCAGCTGCCTGGAGCTGGGCTCACCCATGTCCTCTTGCTCACTATGGTTAGGGTGGACCACCTATTGGTGGTGGCGGTAACATCTCAAATCGATGCCCACTGCCAGCTGCACGATGAGCTCCTCTTCCACGTCCACCTGCTCACTGCAGACCTCCTCGTTCGAACCTTTATCTCTACCTGGGTGGTCCTTCAATCATCTGATGTTCATCCATATGGTGGTTCGGATAGTCATGATCCATGTGACCCTACCATCCGCATGCATAACACTGCCCGCTCCTAGCATGACCGGCTCTGCCTCGAGTGCCCTGCACAACCGACCCTGAATCCTGTAGTCATCCACCTATGGGTCTAGTCCTCTTGGATCTCGGCGACATCTGTCTGCTTCCAATTACGGAAGACACTGATACGTGGCATCTGGTTGTGGGTCTTGCTTCTAGTGACTAATAAGAAAGAAAACTCTCAACAAAGAGGTATTGTTCTAACACCCCCACATGCATTGGGATGCTAAGATAAATCATCGAAGCCCTGATCTCATGTCTGAGTCCCTGCTCAAAGGTCTGGGCACTGAATAATTGGTCCTACACCATATCAGTGGAGTGGCTTGAGAGTTCAGTGAACCTCATTGAGTACTAAGTCACAGTCATGTTTCCCTACTGTAGATGAAGTAGCACCAGTATGCGCACTGCACGAAGAGTTGTTGGACCGAACATTTCCCAAAACAGGCTCTCAAAATATTCCTAGAGAAGCGTCACCTCGTCATGAATCTAGAGAGTCATGCCCCACCATATGCTTGCTGCTACCTATAGAAGACTGGTGGCATGGATCACCATGAGATCGGCTGGTGTCCCTAACAGTCAGAAGACTCTCAACATGAACTCCAGTCAATCCTTAGCCACCTATGGGACCATCTCTCCCCTGAACCTGGGTAGCCTCTGGCACTAAAACTCATGCAACGCACTCAAGTGGCATGCACCCTCTGCTTCTGGGGCTGGGGAAATCGGTGGCCCAACCTGTAATGGTACGGTTGGTGCCTCCACTGGTTCCTTTACTGGAAAAGGTTCATGCATTGATGCCTCATCTCTCGGTTGGATATCAGTACATACTATATCAAGAACCCTAGCTGGCTATCTGCGTGGAGGCATCCTAAATAGGAACAAGTGCGCCACAGTCAAAAAGTTATATCTAGTGAGCTTACCCAAAGAGATCGAAAAAAATACTCTTTAAAACACACACACAATTAGTGTTTTCATAAACTGAGATGGAAATCAAAAGCCAGGGCCCTGGTGTATGGATACGTTTGCTGCCGCACCAACACTGGATTCCCAAAACTGATAATCACACTCACTAGACTTAACACTATTTTTATTAAAAGATCATATTCTAATGTTCAACGAAATAACTGACTACTCTTATACCAATTTGTTACGACCCATCCCTTGGGGCACGTGTTGTGACTACCCCAAGCCCACCTTCCATATGCAAGGGGATGGCGGCTAGCACCGAAGGTGTATTCCCTAAAACTGGGAAGGAATTGCCTTTATAACCTGTAACACACAAAACCAAGCACACAAAAAATATGAACTCAAGTAAAATGAATAGTAAATAGAGTGAGTACAGTATATAAAAGGGGCCAGGATACAAGCCACACTGGAATGTACAAGGAAAACTCGAATGTAAAAGATGGCTAATAGGTGAAAAGAAGCTCCTAGATCATCCACAACAAATCTTACCTGAAGGGTAGGTACAACTCACAAATGGATGTCTCTGCGGTTTTCCTCATCTAGTGTCCACCTCCAAGCCACCTCCAGTCCTAGTAATCTCATTCGTCAGTAAGAATTGTTCGTCGTCTACACCAAACACAACAGGGCATGGGCAGAGCCCATCTAGGGGTGAGTATAATGATACTCAGTAGGGACCCCGAGACCCTCAAGGTCTCACAGAACCCACCAAGGATAAAACACACAGCATGAAACAAACTGACAACCCTACATAAGTATATGTCCATACATATTCCTAAGTTATCAAGTATACCCATCTAAATCATGAGGAAAACACAGAGTCCAACTCAAATCCCAAATCTCAATTGTTCCACAAAGGAAGAAATACTATGAAGGTAAGTACCACATAGGTATGCCACACAGAAGAATACCACCAAGGTATTACCGTGACAGAAAATACCACAAGGTATAGACTCAACTCACACTAGGTATTTCTTAGGTATAGTAGTAGAGATGATTATATATTACTGTTGAATCATCTTACTCTGTTAAGAGGCAAACCCATGAAGGATCCCTAGGTGCTGACCCACACAGGATCGCTCGGTGATGACCCACTCAGGATCGCTCGGTGCTGAACCACATAGGATCACTAGGTGCTGACCCACATAGGATCACTCAGGGCTGACCCACATAGGATCGCTCAGTGCAGACCCACACAAGATCACTTGGTGCAGACCCACACAGGATCGCCCTTCATTCTTCACGTCACAGCCAACTACTGGGATCCCACGCTAGGTTTTCTCATCTCTGGGAGGGTCCTCTCCTCAAGCAACTGGTCAATAATCCATCTTCCACAAAGTCCTATAAATAAGTATCCCAAAATACCTCAATGTCATATGGGTTTCAACGCAATAGATGGTGCGTCAATCGGATGCCCGTTCTGTAAGTTATTATCCATTATGCCCCGAGGGACCGGTTGGATTCGTGATCGATCCAACCTGACCATTTGACAACGTTATCCAAAACTTTTTCGGGATATACCAAAGGGGTAGTCTTTCTCTAAGGATTCTGGTGCTGTAGACGGTTCGTCAAACAGACGTCTGGTGCCAAAGTTATGGCTAAAAGAGTGTAAATATCATAGTTGGTTTGGGTTCGGTTCGACCTGGCCCGACCTGGCCTGGGCTGACCTGACCTGGTTTGGGTCGACTTGGACCAATGGGTCCATCTCAGCCCACTGGGTTTGGCCTAGCCCGCGCTGGGGGGGTGGGGGCTGCAGAGAGGCGTGAGGTCATGAGGGCGGCGTGAAGGCCATGAGGGCGGCGCGGAGGGCTCGAGGCCACGGGATGGCAAGGTCGCGGGGGCCACAATAATGAACGGTGAAGGCAAAGAGGGTGCCAGTGATTGTCACTCCCAAAATCACGCTTCCGAAGTTGGCTCAGGTTCAGTTCCTTGTTCTTCGTTGGAGAAGCGTTCTTCATTGGAGAAGAAGAGTTCCTGCAAAGTTCTTCCCCCAATTTCCCTCTGCTAATATTTCCCCCAAATTCCCCAACAAATGAATAGTGAACCAAATAAAATGTGTTTATCTATTTAATTTGTTGACACAATAAAAGTTTTCTTAATTAATTGAAGGATGGTGGCACAAATAAATGGGTTATGTTGGCATAATTAATGTATAGGATACCAACGGTCACCTCCCTCATTAAAGAGGGAGTTCAAGAGTTGGGTGGTCCCCACCATTCATTTCAAATTCGGGGGGTTTAGGCTCGGGTGGTCCCCACTACCATAACCCATGTGGGAGGCTTTAGTTTTATTGGTCCTCACCTTTATAAAATCCACATGGGAGGTTTCAATAAAAAATAAGAATGTTAAACATTTTTATTTTATTTTATTCTTCCACAAAAAACCCAAAATCTAACATTCACCCTCGACCTACTGCAGTCGAGGTGATGGTATCCTTAAGAAAATATCGGCACTGCAAGTTAAGCAGTGCCCTAAAATTTCAATTCCGAGAACCGGTTAAAAAGTTATAAAAACCTGCTTGAACGTTTACTCAAGATACCCAAAAATTTCAGAAATTAATTCCTAGAAAACCGGGTCTCGGAAACACGCACCGTCAATTTTTGCAAACTCATAAAATTCCAATATATTTAAAAAAATACATGGAAATTTCAGGTCTTTACATTATGGATCTAGGTAGTTACGTTCACATGACTGTAAATATTTTACCCAAGATCTGGATCTTGCTACTATTGTGTCTGCATTGTATTTTTGGCGGAATTACCTATCCGGAAGAGCTTTGTGGTATTCACTGATCACATGAGCTTTAGGTATAACTTTTCTAATTTTGATCTGAATTTTCAATTGTGGAGGTGGTTTAGTTTCATCAAGATTATAATTTTGATATATATTACACCTTAGTAAAATGAAATATTGTGGTTAACGCGTTGAGTAAGAAGTCAGGGAATGATGTTGTTCAAGAGTCTGAGGATTCTTAGAGAGAAATGGGGGAGTTGGAATCATTTCACATAGAGGCAATGGTGTATGATGGTAGGAGAGTTTTATTTCAGATGATGGTGTTTTCTTCTTTAATATAGTATGTAGATGTGTCTGAGAGGGGATACTCAAAGGCAGAGGTGATACGCAATCATGTTTTCCATGGTGGTGCTCTAAACGGATGTTCAGAGGACTGTTAGAACCAAATGTTGTTTAATGGGTGGTAATGTTTTTTGGTAGTATTTTTTTTATTTATTCTTTCATGAGTTTCATATCTCACATTTGGTTTTACACCTATGATTTCTTAATATTATCTTCGGTATAAGGATGTATTTTTTGTGGCTAGGTATGAAATGGGAATTCTTGGAGTTTGGGTTGAAGTGTATTGTCTTCTAAAAGATAATTTTTGAGCATCATATTCCTAGTGGTTTTTTCCATCATTTTGATTTTCCTATGTTGTAATGGGATAACATATCAATGGATTTCATTATAGGGTTACCCCAATATTTTAGAAGTTGTTATATTTTCTGGTTGATTATAGATTGCTTGATGAAATCACCACACTACATAGCAATAATGAAGTCGAGTTTAGTGGATACATTGGATAATATGTATGTTGATAAGGTGGTTTAGATTTTTGGAGTTCCAAGCTCCATTTTCTTTGATTGGGATGAACATTTTACCTTGAGATTTTTAAGGTAATTATAATATTCTTTTGGAACCCAGTTACTCATCATCAGTGCTTTTAACCCTCAGATGAATATAAAGATGAAGCAAACCATCCAAATGATAGAAGATATGTTTTGGGAAAGTGTATTAAACTTTTGTGTTCATGGGTATGACACTGTTCTGTGATTTATTTTCCTTATAACAACATATATAACTCATCCATTAGAATTACCCATTATAAGATATTTATGTGTGACCTTGTCATTCTCAATTGTATTGAATGGAGGTTGGGGAGGTAGTAGGTCATTTTTTTTGATATGGTGCAAGTACTGATAGAGAAATTTCATCTTTTTCTTTATAGGATGAAATTACTACAATATAATAAAATGTTTTATGTCGATCATAGTAGGAGGCCATTGGAGTTGTCGTCAGGGGACCATGTGTTCTGGAAGGATTCACCTCGATGTGGGTAGTGGAAATATGAAAGGGGTAAGCTTTCTCCAAGGTTTGTAGGGCCCTTTGAAGTGATAGTGCATGTCGGAGAGGTGGTGTATCAGTTTGAATTTACACTGAACCTAAATAGGATCCACAAAATCATCAATATCTCTTAGCTTCTTCAGTATCTCCATAATTAATCCCACGTCATTGACTATCTATAGTTGGATATCGAGAATAAGGAGGTTTTCATGGAGCGGCCAGTAGGGATCCAATATTGTTAAGATAATATACTAAGACGATGAACCATCCCTTTGATTCATGTGTTGGAGAGGTATGGTTTTTTAGGGGATAGTATAATGAGCGAGAGACATAGATGTGTGACCAATACCCATAGTAGTGTTTAGATTTTCATTTCTCTATTTTTCTTTTTGATGTGTTTTTTGGATCCTTTTTTACAAGTTTTAATGTTTTTAACAGATGTGTGATGTGTGATAATGTAATAACATTTAATATAGGAGGACCTAATTCCCAATCAAGATGAATTATACTATGATGTGATTAAACTCATTCAGGTGAGTCAGTGACACCCAGAGCAGATATGATCATTACATGGAGGATGGAATTCCCAAATTCATATGTTCGGGGTAGTGAAATTAGTTGGTTAAGATGGTTTTTGGTTTGGGATGTGTTGATGATGGATGGTTGTGATGATGTGGTTGTGTGGTGATGAGAATGTTTAATATTTGTTTTAATTTTTTGGTTTGGAATGTCTGGATTGTTGTAAAATTTGAGATATGGCGAGATCCTTAAGTGGTATCTCAAAGGGTGGTTGTTCAAACACCATCACATATAGCCTTGGTTTTGGATTCATGGGGGCGAGAATAATTTGAGAGGTATATAATGTAATATTAAATAACTTCTAGGCCTGTTATATTTTTTTGGTGGTTGTAGGTATTACAGATGAGTCTTGAGGAAGTTCTGATAGTTTTCACTGGAGGATGGTGATGCATGGGTGCTTCTATAGGGAATTCATGCCATGTAATGTTTACACAACATGTAATGGGGGTTAATGGTTGAAAATTGGATATGCTTAATCTTAGGAACCAAATTGTTTACATGTTTTATATATATATTTCACAATGTGAAACTAGAAAAATCCAGATTTTAAATTCATATCTTAGACGAACCATTTATATTCATCAAAATCCTTATCCCTTTCACTTTTTTCTAGGCCCTATGTAATTTTTAGGGATCTTCCACCCCTATTCCCCCAACTTCAATCTGCTGATACTTTTGAATCCTTATTGAAAATCATAGTTAATCCATTCTCTTCATTTTGGATGTTTTTATCTATTTATTATTTTGGGGATTAGCTATGGTTATGTTTTTTTGGTTTGTGGTTTGATTAAGGATGAATTCTGATGATCCTTGGGTATGGTGTAGGATGATCTGTGGGTTTAATTTGTAGCTAAGATTTTTGTTCATTGTTCTTCACCATATGGTGCACAACGAGTTGGAAAAGATAAATTGAGGCAGTGAATCACTCATTTAGCTTTATATTGTATCATGTAGGAGGTGTTTATACATGTTTATCTGTGGGATATTATTATGCTAAATTAATCAAAGATAAGAATTATCTAAACGAAATTGAAGGGGGAAAGGGTAATGATTCATATAATTTTAAAACTTTGATATTATTATGATATGATGGATTATACGTGCTTGATGCCCTACTAAACAATTTGTTCATTGGGGATTTTTTTTGTACAATATGATTTGTTTTATGATTGTTGTGTCTGTTGTGGTTTGTGTGATATCACCCAAAATGGAAATTAGTTAATCACTTATATTTCTCTAATGAAATGGTTCCCATCGGATAATGGATTGTGTGTTAATAAACTAAAATAAAATAGAATATGATCAAATATACATTTTTAAATCAATAAAATGATCTTTTATATGTTCTGATGCATCTTTGTGTTATGGGGTCATTATTTGTGTTTATAATGCTATGTGGGACTAATGGGTGAGATGTGGTCATGCTTTTGAGGTATTTAGGTGGTGTTTATCTAGCCGGGATTTTGGGGTAGTGAGGTGGTGGTTATTTGTATGTTATTTTGGGGTGGGGAGGTGGTGGTTTAATGGTTGTGATTTTGGGACAACAAGTTGGTCATTGTTTAGTCATGCTTTTGCGTCATCATGATGGTGTTTGGTTAGACATGCTTTTGGTGCGGCAATGTGATTGTACGATAGGGATGATGATCTTCTTTTTATGTCTTGTTGTGTTGTGATAGATTCTTACCTAGTGTTGAAATAAATAATAATTTTAATAATTATAGAAATGGATAGCAGTTTGCGGTTGGGATGAGACAGGATGAAGTAGCTTGAGGTGGGTGTCAGACATGTTTAGAGGAGGGAACAAATTTGATGTCCATCATTTTCACGATACCCTACTAATCTGGTAATAGTTTTGGATGTGTTGTGAACCATGAGTTTTTGGGTGAGTTATGTAGTCATACATGTGTGGTGGCAACCCCAGGTGTTTGTATGCATGATTTGATGTGACTATCCTTGTAGGGAAATGTGGTTTTCAGAAGATATGGACATTTCATGATGTATAATGTTGGAGTGTGAGAGTAGTATACAAGTAGGAAAGTGGTGCGGGGTAACTTTATTGATGGTACTCTTGTTATATTATATTATGTGTCTTTCATTATTCGGGTAGCTGGCCTTTGTGTTGTTTAGATGGATATTTGTCATATTTAGGTTTCGTTGGTTCTATTATTTTTCTCATGATTACATTACGATGCTTCATTCACATTCACATAAGATACTTTGGTTTTCATACTGAGTATATTATTATGCTCACCCAATGAATATAAACATTTTTTTAAGTTTACAGGAGGACTATGTGTACTGTGTTGGACATTACATGCTCAAACCTTTGGGTAGTTTTCCATGTCACTGCATTAGCTTTTCTTTTGGGTATTTACCTTGGCGAATTTTATCTATATTCTTTTTATTTATACATGCAAGGTGGGATGGTTTTTTAATTTGTATTTTATTTTTTCATGGAGTTTATTAGGGTTTATTCGTATTATCTCCCAATTATATTAATATTATAGATGGTAATTCCCCATATACATGGGATTTTTATTCCCTCAATGTTATTCTCCAACACGGTGCCTACAAGAGGCAGCGCTTGGGGGTCATTATCTCTCTCCCCTAATTATGTTATCATTAGAGGGAGGGTGTCGTGACTCACAAATTTAGGGCATGTAATTTATTTCCGAACTTTTATAATCTTTATGAACACACCACCAAGATTAAGAAAGAGGTATAGGTGATGTGTGATGGTCTGTAAGTAAGAGAAGCCTCGTATAATTTTCAAAAGGCTCATAGAAGAGTCTCTTAACATGAATTGATAATCTTCGGTCATCCAAGGGAATCCAATAAACTAAAATAATGGAGGAACTATTATTATTAATAATAATAGATATAGAATCCTTGGATACAAAATATACATTCCCATATGGATATTTAATTCATATTAAATACATACTAAACAGCTTATATTTATTTCCCTCACAAGAATAATTTTATGACTCCTATAATGATTAAATTAATGATATCATTTTTTAAAAATTCATATATTGTGTTTTAGGTATTTATTACCATTTACTACATTGAATTTGATGTCAAAAATGGTACTAATAAGTAAAAAGAAGTGAATCCTGGAATAAAAAATAATACCCAATCATAGCTCATACATGTTATTTAAAGCTAAAAGGGTTTTATCCTTACACTACTTTCTGATCTTACCTGAAATTTTGAAAATCATGCATAAAGATATTCGAACATTAGAAACTCGGACATACAATCACCCAAGATGAAATTTACCTTTACATGTGATTTTGGACCCTTATAAAAATATTATAAATTTTAATCTTCCATTATGAAAGCTAGAAAAAATAAGCATTACCCTTACACAACCTTTAGAAAAACAACCTAACCCTTATAATATATCATCATCCTCTATCAAGGTATTTATATTTTTGAAAATTAGAATTTTATAATTAACCCAAAATATAAATAATAATGAAAATGTCTTATTAATAATTTAAAAATCCCTAAAATACCTTTAAAATAACTTAATAATTTTAAATACATCAATATTAATTTCCCAAATAAACTTTTAAAACATTTAACTTAATTTTATAATTCTAAAATCCATTAAAAAATCACTTTTTAAAATATAAAAAACTCTTAAAAACATCAATACACTGAAGAATTAAAGATAAAGGCTAAAAAAATAAAATACCTTTATATCAGATACCAAATAAATGACTCACATCATCAAAAATTAAAGCAAATTTAGAAGGGGGATCATGAATAAATCAACCTCCGTGATATCTATCTATTAGGTATCTTTCTATATATGGAACATGAAAACCCCTAAGAGAACAAAGTTCACAGCTATATAACAATTTAAAACACTTCTAAAAAACAATCACTCAGGGAAATAACTCTCAAGAATGAATAAATCTATTAATAAACATTGTATTATCACTGATAATAAATCTCATATATCTACATGATATCATCTACTTCATCTCAAAAATATCATAAACTAGACAACTTGGAATATTGGGCATGTATCCAGACTCTCATTCCTAATTAAGGTCATATAGATATCCAAAACAATCCCAATAAGAAATTCATATTAGTCAAGAGGTCATTACCACAAAAAATACTATTGAAGGAAACTCCTTTATAAAAAAACACCTGACAATGATTTAAATGTAAATAAATGAACTTAATTTGTATGAAATCAACATTGTATTCAACACATAAATAACTATACTTGGGAAAAGAAATTAAATGAAAATATATAAATTCTTTATTTTTATTTATCATGATAGAATATTTATATTCATAAAAATTAAAACATATCATACTTAATATTTCATAAGAAATATGGATTATAATTCATGTATAATAATTTATTAACAAACTCTAATATTTTAATTATAGCATTTCATTAATTCATAATGGTTAAAGAATTTAAAACATAAACATATTTCTCAAATGATTCTTTACTGGAAGTTCATTTATCCAAACAATTCTTATAAAAACATGTAAAATTTAAAATATTTTTGATAAAACTTATCACTAGGTCTCTTATATTTAAAAATATCATAGGTTATAAATAATTTTAATTCCTTATTCATAACAATATATTTATTAAAATCCTTTTGAAAATATATTGAATACATTTTTCAAAAAATATTTTCAAATAAATGTAAGTTTCATAAAATAACTATTGTAGTTTATTTAAGAAAACATGTTTCCATAAAATCAATTTTTGTTTTTGGGTCTCGAAAAATATTATAATTCATCATAAAGAAATCATACTAGTATAACATAATCAAGTGAATAATTTTTATTTTTTTCAAAATCATTTCATTACATTGTTAAACAAATAAATGGATAGTAATTTAACCAATGAATTTTATCATTATTTATATAATTATAGGAATCCACCCACTTATTTAATTATAAAATCAAACATATTTCCTTTTAAAACAATTTTTAATTTACAAGAAAAATATTCCAAGCATGATATTTAATATTCCAGGTTTTCGAAAATAACTTATTTATATAGAAAAGTTTTATTCTGATAATAAATTATTTTAATCTGACCAACATAAGTCTACCCTATACTTCACTAAGTTAATATCAATGAAAATAAATTAATTATTCTATAATCCAATTTAAAATATTAAATTCATAGTAAAAATATCAAGATATTGGTACATTCCACTATATAACTCTAAAATTGTCCATATCTATTAACAAATATTATATTAACCATTAACAAGCTTATGAAAAAACAAAAAAAATGACTTAGTGTTCCATTTACCTTTTACAAATAGTGAATTTCGATACTTTTATATATTAAAATTTTCACCCCATATAATTCTTTAACCAAAAAAATCACTTACAAATAACATAAACTGAGTGGCCACAATAATACAAATCAAAGGAACCCACCAAATACACAATGATATAGTCTACTTGGGGAGAAACTGGAACATGGTTTTAAAATTAATCATGAATTATAATGTGTCATGATAGGTGAAGTGTCCCCTGTTTTCATGTGATCTAATCCAAATTGTACATTAACAAAACAAGAGAAATCCCTTAAATGGATGAAATAAGGTAAGGCCACAACTACATTTTAAACAATGTCACACTCATATCCCACTCCATAATAGAATTTATTAAATATAATAGAAAAATTTTAATCTAATACTTGTTAAAAACATAAGTTAATTTTGAAAAATGTGACATTTTCTTTCCCCAAATGAGGTCTCATAACACAATGACCAAGTGAAGAGTATATTGATTAAAACCAAGGACTACATATATAAATATATTTCCTATAAATAATCTCTATCACAACGATCCTGAAAGGAGAGTATAAGATACATATGATTATGGATACCCATACCTCTATTCAAATCCATTCATTATTGAGACTGAGGATAGTGTTAAATAATGATAAGAATAATGTTACAAAAACTCTTTCTCTTTAATATATCTCCCTCTCAAAAAATGGGCTAATAAAAAATTTATACTCACTATCATTGAAGGAATTTAGGTATAGGTTGAAACCTAAATGTTTTAGTGGTAGAAAATATCATATATTAAGGATTTAATTGTTGGTTTCCAATCATATGAACAAAGAGGTTTTCTTGCACTCATTTGTAGGGGATAGCAATAAAAAGAATGAAAATAATATTAGTCATTCACTTCCAGGTGTAACAATCGAAGGGCTTTATGATGAAAAGAAAAATTAGAAATTATCACCACACAAAATGAGGACAACTCAAAAATCCCATAAAGAAATGAAAACATAAATGAATAAAATTCCACCAATGTAGTAAAAGAATGAAACATAGCCTAAAAACGATCTCGGAACATCCCATACAAAACAACCAACTCTCAAAAACCCTTATAGATTTATAACCACCACTATTAAGTAGTCCTATACAGAATATTCATAGTCAACTAAACCCAATTCTCTCCTAATCCATGAATCCCATGATTGTATATCTACTCCTACTCTATCCATGATCTATACCATGATATAAAATGGATCCCACATTCTTTTACTAACTATAGTGTTATAACTCTCACAACATCCCCATATATGATTTTTTTCTCGACCTCAACTCTATGAAAATTTTCTTGTATATCATGATGATGGGGGTATCAAACCAGGTCAACTCCTATAAAAGAATAATTGTTAGGGACTCCTAGACCAGGGCACTTATTAATTTTAAGGTTAATTAAATAATTAATTATTTACCTATTTGTCATTATAAACATATTTTAAATATAAGAACATACAACAATGATTCATGATCCTATATTTTGTGTCAACCGTGAAACCAACATCATTTCCCATACCTTCTCTAGTAAACTTAAATTTTCTCATGGTAGATCACATGGGAACCTATAATAACATGGCCTAGATGGTATACCATAATTACATAATGTATTGAGTCTATATGATATTTTTTCCCACCAATCCATGCATTCTGAATAGTTATAAACTTCATACACTGTCTTATCTCCTTATTATTACCTCATATACCACTCTTTCAAGACCCCTCCTTCCAAAGCTACCCCACTTTGGATGGAAAATTGATAGATATAAATAATGATGTCTAAATCACACCACTAATGGGACATGGATTGGATATTTTCACTGATGGTATATAATCACACTCATTTGAGTCATTATCCTCATAAATATTTTGAGAGTAAGAGACAAGATATGATCAACCACCAAACAACTCATTCTATTAATAAATAAATATATAATACTGTTAAATAAATGAAATGACATAAAACTAAAATAACCAAGAATACTAATAAAATCCAAATTAGTGACTAGAAATCTCAAACATTTCTTGAACAAATCCTTGAACTAGTAATTTCCATATCAATAATAAACAATTTATTAATGACCATAAAAAGGCTATATATAACTAGGGTTATCAAAGAATGTACACTCAGTGGGATACATCTTGAAAACTCTCATAAAATATGTAAAATATGTATTCTAAGTCATATTTATTAAACAAATGAAACTAAATCATCACATAAAATAAGTGAAATATTATTTTTCTATACTCTCCATGGATAACTCACCAAATAACATGTATAAGTAAATCTAAAATATTTAGAATATATATATAATTGGGTACCTCACAATAAATTCCCCACTATTTTTCAAATCTCATAGCCCAATGACACACATCCCGAGCTCCCATCCCTTCTAGGATAATAATCCCAGTTGTAATTCGGGTCTAGGCTCTACCTACCTCAATCAAACATAAGGACCACCATACCATGTTTTCGTCAGTCTACATTTCCTTATCGTCACCATAACTATCTAATTCATAATGAAGAGTATGTCTATGATCCACTACAATATGGGTAAACGTATTATACCATATGGGATCATATTGTAAGCATGTACACCATGGGAAGTTGTAGCCATCACGACCAGAAATAAACATGAAATATAACTTCAACCTATAAAAAATATCATCAAAATGTATAAGAAATATCCCACTTGTTTACCTACATGTCAAAAATTATCTAAAAATAAGGGTTTTAAGAGAGATTTGTCATCCATCTAGATCCTCTCCAACTGAGATGTTAGGGAAAGTGCCCCCAGAACCTTTGGATATCAGTTTCCCTTATGATATGTGTGGGGTGTGTATGAAATATTAAAATAGGTATAATTTATATATATCATAACAACCCCAAGGGAAAAAACCTATCCTTAGAATCGTATTTCTTTATCATCTCAGAGGACTCCTGGTTTCCACTACTACATTGTATATATCAAACAGGAATTCAAAAAAATAATCCATTCTTGTTAATTCATTGTTCATTAATAATTATTACAATATCTTTTCCAATATTAATATTTTAATCTTCCAAACCAATTTCATATAGAACTATTTATTCATTTGTTTTTATCCCATGTATCTCGTCGTCATCATTGATTATCAATAACCAATCCTATTCTTTGATTAATTTAAAATAATTTTATAAACATTGAGGTACTCTAGGACTTATCCCAATATACCACATAAAAGATTAACTCATAGTACATAGCATTAAACTACATCCCATGATTTTAAATTTGTAATATAAATAATAATATACCAATATTCATCAAGAAAATATCAAGCTAGAAGTAAGAATTGATGAGAAATACTTACTCATAACTCATACCAAACACCCTGGTATCCCACACCATAATTTAAAATTCCACATCCAACATCCCTTGACAACAACATCATCATAACCAGTACCTCAATCCACTATTGTTATCATATTAGACACAACATTCCACAATAATCATCATAACTGTAAACCCGTACCACCATCATCATAATAATTACCCCTCATGCCACCATTATCTTCATTACCATATTAGGTTATCATTTATTCATATCAATGCTCTCAATCCATTGAGTAATGACACTTATTAAATTTATTTATACACAAGATAAATTTAATGGTAACTATGACTTTACAAAATAATGCATTCTATACTTTATTAAAAAATGAATTTCTTTCTGAACCCAAAAGAAATTATTTAAAAATAATTAAATTTTCATTACCATCGTTAATTTTTTCAATTAATATTAAAAAATCCCATCAATGTTATCCATAAAAATTTCCAAGTCTAAAATATTAATTTTATTAAACATGGAATTCCCTTTTAAGAAACTCTTTCATATATCATCAATCCTTATGATATTTATTTCCTCATTCCTCTTTTATTATAAAAACGTATTTATATATTTATGTATTCATTTAATTTAAAACCATATGAACCATAATTAAGAACTATAATATTAATTTTTACACTATTTAGTAAATATAAAGAGGAAATAATAAACACATTTAATAATATAGTCCCAACCATTAATATAATCCTCGCATAAAATTATCTAAACATGAGATAATATTCTTAAGGAATATTAATAATTCTACGCATGCAATAAAATTATTTAACCAAAGAATAATCGCAATATCACATTAGATAAGTAATTTCTCTTTCTTGGATGATATTATAAACTAATAAATTTGTTTATATCATGTCATTACTATAATTTTATAAAGAAAAATTATGATTTTAAAATGCAATGAAATATCACATTTCAATTATCTAATATCCAAAATTATTAAACGATTCTCATCAGTATTGATTGAAAATTGTAACACTGTGACATGATATAAATTTTGACTTTATCAAATAATAATTATATAATGATATGAAAATATCAATTTCTCTCTCTTACATAACTTCAATTACAATCAAAATTACTCTATAACAGGAAAATATCTATTTTATATATTTCTAATAATCTTAAAAATTATGAGATACTAATTTATACTGTATGTGATAAATCATTACATTCCATTATTGAAATTATTATCAATAATATTAAATATAAATTCTAATATGTGATTTTTTTCTTCTAAGATACTCAAGATTATCTAAAACAAGAAATTATATTTTTAATTGAATTATGGAAATAAAAACAACAACAAGTTATCCATATTTATTTTTCAATAAAAAAATATTTTATTTCCTAAAATAATAGTAACACAATGAAAATATTTTTCTACATGCAACTCCTGATTCTTACGAATAAATAAAATTATCTATGACGTTTCATTTACACGTTACATTAAATGTCTTAGACATGGAATATAGTTTTTAATATGAGATAATACCTTCTCTTATTATAATTTTTTATTTTCTAATAGAAAATATTTTAATGTGGTTTTATATTCTCTATCTTCTAATAATTTATGAAGCATGAAAAGATTATATTATAGTTTTTATAAATATATAGTCTTCCTCTATCTCAATTCATTTTTTCTTATAATGGCTTAATTAATAGTAATTACTAATGGAATAATGTTTTTTACAAAAATCAACCAACAACATATAAAATTCCACTTATTATTAAAATCAAATATTATGCAGTAAAAATTTATCATTAATTTTAATTATGAAAACTTTAATATTTCATTGATAATAATACAACAAAGGTATTTCATCCTCATCTTTTAAAATTACTATATTATTATATAATATTGCAGTATATGATTATTATCTATATTATTATCTAATTTTGGTAAATCGCATTCATTTAAATAGTGGATTCTAGATGATACATATAGAATTTAATATAAGTCTCTCCAAATGTGAGAGAGTATGTTCACAGTTCATCATAATTTTTGGTGGTTCTTAGGTGATCAATAGAATCTAGGATGTGAATTTTGTGATTTTTCTTTTATATATGTGTCTTTCGTGATTCTCCCAAATCCCCCATGTTTCTCTTCCAAATCAGCATAGCCTTTTTCTCTGTTTACTTCTCCTCTATAGTTCTGCTATGCTATTCTTCGATATTGCGTCTATTTTCTGTGATATATTTATTTTATTAAATCATTTCCTCTCTTCGATGGCTTGGTTTCCCTTATTTATAGCATGTGGTATTGATCTATGGATTAAGGCTTCTAATCTATGACATTTTGTGTTTGATCATGGCCTCTCCTCAACAGCATGTGGTTTTCAATCGACAGATTGAAGTCCCTATTCTGATGATTTCGGCCTCCGAGATATAGATATAGGTTTCCAATCTTCAGCGGGAAATTTTCAATCTATGGTTATGGTTTTCATTTGGCTTTCAACCACCTTTTGGCTTCTGACCATTGATTGGCTTCTGAACGTTATTGCTCACAAAAAACCATACTAGTAGAGGGATTTGATTCGATCAAGAAGTGTTCTCCCACAAAGGTCTTTATTGTTAAGGTTTTATCTATTAAGGGATTGGCCATGATGGGATTGGATCACAAATTGTTCACTCACAAAGGTCTTGGATCCCAAAGGTTTTCTTGTGAAGTTCTAGGCCAACAGATATTTTTCACAGATTTTTTTTTCTTATGGTGGGATTTTCCCATGGAGGGAAATGATCTCATGGGTTTTAAAAGGTATTAGTTCACTGATTGTTTTGTTCACACATTCCTTTTCCCTTAATTTTTTTTCCTCATGGAGGATGCTGCACACAAAGATACTGTGTCCAGAAGGCCTCGGCTCACTAAGGGCTCAGTTTACCTACACCTTTGCTCATGAATTTTTTCATATAAAGTTATTTTATCTCTTAAGTATTTGTTCATGTACATATTTACATATAGAGGTCATTTGAGGAATGATAATACAATGGGGAATGAATTGGTATCTCAATGGAAGCACCACTATCTTCTGTAAATAATAAATCCCCAATCATAGAAACATGAACTAAAGACTCCTTTATGGTTAAATGTATGAATATTCTTACTATAGGAAAATTTATCTCAATCTAGCTCATCAATTTATCATACATGAAAAAAACATTACAATCAATATGAAGTTTGGATGATTTAGTTTCTATACATGAGATTGAATCTGGACATCACATTTTTGAGTTTTTCAATAAAAAGAAAAATGCAAGGTCCTCCTCAGAAGGCCCTGTTCTTTTGACAACCTATTGATTGTATTGAAGGATCAGGAAAATAATGAAGATGTGTGAAAAAGAAACCCTTACCAATACTCAAACTATCAACAATTGAAGAAATTCTTATGGTGTACAATGATGATTCAAAGATGGTCTTAGGTTTTGTGTGAATGAAAAATAATAATGTGATGGAATACACCTCAAGGAAGCTAAAAATACATGATAAAAACTATCCTATGTGTGATATGGAGTTAGCGGCTATGATCTTTGCATTAAAAAACTAGTGACATTATCTCTATGGAGAGAAGTGTGAGATATATACAGATTTCAAGCGTCAAAAATGTTAATTCACACAAAAATCGCTTAATATGCACCATTGAATATGGATAGATCTTATAAAAGATTATGACTAATCAATCCAATACCATCGTGGTATAGAAAACAAGGTTGTAGATGCTCTGAGTAGAAAGGATCATGCATATTTATGAACGATGTGAATTGATCAAGATCTAATATTCTTAGATCTGAAGAGGATGGACATGGGAATCATTAAGGTAGGAACGTCATCAATCCTTTCTCAAATGATTTCTCAACCATCCCTCATGCAGAAAATAAAGGATGCTAAAATAAAAGATGTGGAAATTCAAAAAAGGGTGGAAGCCATTAGATAGGGTAAATACTCTAATTTTATGATTTATGAGGAATGAGTTGTAGTATTTGGGTCATTATTATATGTACCATCCAATCTAGAGATAATGAATAATATTTTGAATGATGCACATAACTTAACCTTGTCTATTCACCCAGGGAGCACAAAGATGTATCAAGATATCAAAGAGATCTTTTGGCGGGAAAATATGAAGAAGAAGACTACTATGTATAAATAAAAGTTCATGGAATGTCAACAAGAGAAGGGTGAAATATAGAAGCCTAAGAGGATAATGAAACCACTACCCATACCAACATGGAAGTTGGAGAACATCCCCATGGACCTTGTCACTAGACATCCAAGGAAATCCAAAAGAATCAATGCTATATGGGTCATTATGGATCATCTTACAAAGACATCTCACATCATCGCAATTCAAGAGGAATTATCATTGGATAAACCTGAATGGATATATATAAAATAAGTGGTATGGATACATGTAGTAACACTATATATTTTATCCAATTGAGAGCCGAGATTCACCTCAGTGTTCTGGAAAATTCTACAACATGCTTTAAGCACTGATGTGAACTTCGTTAGGGCCTATCTTCCTCAAACTGATGGCCAATCTGAGAAAATTATTCTAACACTAGAATATTTGGTGATAGAATATTATATGGGCTTTAAATTATGATGAGATCATCATCTTCAACTAGTTTAATTATCCTTCAACAATATTTTACACTCAAGCATAAAAATTGAACCATATAAATCCCTTAATGGGAAAAGGTTCAAAACACTGGTGTGTTGGGATGAAGTCGGTGTGAGTAAGATTTTAGGACCTAAAATGGTCAAAGAAATGGTGGATATGGTGAAAACCATTCATAATCACATCATAGAAGTCCAAAGATGAAAAAAGAGTTGTGTAGACAGTAGTTGATGAGACCATGAGTTCAAAGTTGGAGACATGGTATTTCTACGCATATCTCTATGAAAGAAGGTCATGAGGTTTAGTAAGAAAGAAAAGTTATGTCACAGTTACATCATCCCCTTTGAGATTATTAATTTAGTCTGGGTTGTGTCCAATCGACTAAAACATCCACCAACCATGTCTAAAGTATATGATGTCTTTCTTGTATCCCTCTTAAGGAAGTACATACCAGACCCTTTACATGTACTCTCTTCAGAGTTGGTACAGTTGGAAAATGATCTTTATTATGGGGAACAACAAATGAAGATCATGGATCATAGAGATAAATTTCTAAGTAACAAGACTACTCACCTGGTTACAGTACATTAGCAGAAAGATAAGTACGAAGAGGAAACATGGGAACTAGAGAAGATAAAGAAGGAAAATTACCCGTGCCTATTTATGGATTAGAATGTAAAACAAAATTATGAGGTAAAAATTTCATAAGGGTGGTAATAAGGTAACGTCTCAATGTTTTATCAATGGAAATTCCCTTCTTATAATTATATCATATAATCATATAAAATCAAAACACAATGAACTTCTACTTACTATGTGATCTTTAAACATAATATTTTCACCTCTATGATTTGAATTTAGAAAATTTTTTATACATGGTTGCAATTAGTAAGAAGTTTGGAGTTCGATAACAATAAAAAAATTTCATGAATAGTAACATACCCTAATGAATAGGAACCTAACCTTATGAATATTATATGACCCTTACAAGTAGTAAATTTTTCAAAAGAAATGGATGTTTAAATAAAAGTTAAGCATCTTATAACTGATAATATGACCATAGTAAAAGTATTGATATTTTTGTTAGTATTAAATAATTAATGAAAATTAATTAATTAATTAAAAATAAAATTTATTTTCCTAAAATGTGTTTATAAATTATAAATTTTATTTTTTATAGTTTTAAGATAATTTTATAATACCCTATGTAATTTTTGAAAACATTATAAAATCAGTTATAGTTTTAAAATATTTATTTTTCATGTAAATTATGGTTTTAATTAAAAATTAAATTAATCATATTTAGAAAACTTAATTTTGAAAAATAGATTTAATTGTTGGAATCTATGTGTAGAAAAATGGTTTGGGTGAATTTTTTGGATTATTTTAAAATACTTGAATTTTTTATGAATAGTAAAAGGCAATAATTTTCAAAATAAGCTAAATAACTGATTTATTGAGTCATGAATGTTGTTATGATGATTTAAGACCAATTTTTTTGAACTTAAAATAACTTATTAATATTTTAGGTCATATAATCATCACTACTTTTTTTCTGGAAAGAAATTAAAAACTAAGGAATTAAATATTATGAAAACCCTTCTCTCCTCCACTATAAAACCTCCCCTCCTTGACTCTTCTCATCACTCCTCTCAAGCCTTGTTTTTTTCCTAAATTATTACCAAATATATAACCATGATCCTCCCCCATTTACAAAATCTCTTAGTCTCTTCAAAATACCAAATCCTCTCCCCTTAAGAGGCTCTCAAGGAAGATTAAATAATGAAGTAAATTCCCCTTTTCTTGTCATTAACATTCCATTTAAAATTCCTTTGTTTTTTTTTCATCCAAACCAATCCTCATCCCAAATGTTATGAAAATTACAATACCTTATATTTGGTGGAATTTTTTATGATAAGGGTATAAGTTTTTATCATCTCTCCATTACACTTCTTTTATACTAGTAGTAAAGACACCATCTGAGATGTGTTAATTTACCAAATTCAAGGATGATGGGTTTTAAATTTTTGTAAATGTCTTAAATTATGGTCATGAAACCATTTTATTGTTTTAACTAGACCATAAAATATGTATTATGTATCATCTATGTTTATGGATTCTTTTTTTGCACTTGGTTTTGATTTATAAATCAAAATGTGTTCATTGTGGTCAAATCCCACCAATTAACCCAAAAGGTTACCACTAAAGTTTTACATACTGATTAATATTCACTCCAAGTAACCAAATGAAATTTAAAATGATATAAAATTATGGATTTTCAATAACAAAATTTTACTTAAATTATGTACAATCATCCTCATTTTACATGATTATCCATTCATGAATATAAGTAAAGTGAAAATGAAACAAACGGACCTAAATAATGATACTGAAGCTCATAAAAAAATAAAAATAGTCATGAATGAACATAAAAATGTTTTAATAAATCAATTAAATGTAAAATAAGTTCTGTAATTATTAATTAATGAGCCTAATTTGATTATTCATGTCATTAATTTCAAGTGGTGAACACTAACAGACTTATGGTAAGGGATCCTCTCTATTTGACTTTTATTGAAAAATTTCCTCTATGATATTCCATTTTGTGTTTCATTATTAATGATGGTGTCTGATATATCACGTCCCAAAACATCCCACAATATGTATAAGTTATGATAAACCCCTTTATCTTTCATTAATTACTCTTACGTACACCTGATATCATGCCGATAATCTGTAAGGGATTCTACCCAAATTTCTTTTATTCCCTCGGGTTACCTCATCTAGCTTATTTCTAATATGAACTTAGCTTATATTTTTATGTGAATACTATAAATTCTGTGTAAATGAACCAAATTCATTTATCATGCCCCTTTCATCATTTTCATTTAGGGATATACCTGTTTTTAAGTGATTTTGTCCTCCATATTTCCCGATAAGCAAACTTCTTTTAGGGGAACGTCCCGAATTCTTACCTGATTTCAAGGTCACTCTATCCTCTATTTTAAGCCACCATTGTCTTTATAAAATCAGTCTTTGTATTGTAAAAACCTTTTTGGTTCACTTCTATTTTTATATAATATATTGTTACCTTTTCTATTTTAAAGTCGCTATAGTATTTTCTTTAAAACCATAAAAACTATTTTCATGCTAAAATTTCTCAAATACATTTTTTACAAATGGTCACTTCTACTTCAAATCACATACCATGATACATAATTTTTTTCATTATGAATTTCCATGAATATTTTATTTCCTTTCTTTCATAGACACTTTTATGATGTGCCCATTTGTTGTGCTTTATGACAGGATTTTGGTCCCCAACTCTTTCAATTGGTAACCCTTATGTTTATGTAAGATTGATTATGTATGATTATTTATGGGTAAAATATATTAATGAAAAGTTATAACTGGTGAACCCAAATATCGCTCTAATGAATTGGGTTAATTTCATTCTCATAATACGTTACGTGTGATGGTCTTGGCGGTTACCCTTGGCTTGGGCTACCATCTATGTCTATCTTGGTGGTTAGCCTTGGCTTGTGCTACCATATGAGATGGTCTTTCTAGTTAGCCTTGACTCACACTAAAGTCATGGTTTATTTTTCTTCCAAATTACTATGAATCCATTTTTATATGATTCCATTTTTATATGTTAAGATTCTATATGTTACTTTCCATTTAGTATCTTCATGTCATCCTTTTATCTCATATTCTAATGCTTTTCTCTTATGGTTATTCCCTTATTAAGATATTTACCTCGTCCCTTTGTTCATGTGTTCCCCAGGGTAACCTATGTAGCTTTTTTAGCATAATTAAAGTTATGAGCCCAATTTGAAAATTAAATAATGAAATTCTTTATTTAGTTATATGTTTTGAGTTTTATGTACCTAGTCTTCCAAGATACTAGACATTACGATCCCTGGTATGTAATCTGATGTATAATTATTCTTAAATCATGTAATGATTTTAATAAAAGGATAGAGTCACTATACCCACATCACCCCATCCATGTTGAACCACTTTTTGATTCTCATACACCATAATATGGTGTAGGAAATTCTGATAAGTAAAGGACCATTTATTATTGAGATCTATTAGAAGTGGGAAAGGTGTTGTGAATAAGTGATTAAAGTAGGATAGATTGTGAGTGGACATGACTTTCATGCTAAAATTGAATAAGTCATGTACAACCTTAGAAAATGAATTGGAAGGTTCTTCCACCAACTAGATAGGTAGTGTGGCTCCATTGAAAAAATTATATCCAAGCTCTGATCTCTCCCACCATTATCCAAGGTCATTTCCAGAATTGAAATTCTTGAGAATGAACTTAATGAAACCCTCAGAATAAAAAAATGCTATTGGTATATGAATTATTGTGACATTCACATAAAATAAGGTTATTTATATAAATATTATTTCCTCCAAAAATCGTTGGGATGACATTGTAAGAACCTCATTCCATGTTTTACCACACTAGATAGAATAACAGTCATGAAAGAAGAGAAGATCTATGAGGTTGTCCTTTGTTTTTATAAAGATATCTATATGGATGGTTATCCTTCCATCCACATTGAGGTTGCATCCTATTTTATTCCAGTTGTAATAGAGGCTAGGAATGACAAGATTTCCTAGGATATTAATGATGAGGAAATCATTTTATCCCTCAAACAAATCCACTCCCCAAAATCCCCAGGCCCATATGAATTCCATGCCCTCTTCATTAAATTTTTTTTCACATTGTGGGCCTGATGTGTCGAGCCTGATAATGGAACTATGGCATAAGAATGTTAACTTAAACTTCATCAATTAAACCCTAATCACTCTTATCACTAAAACCTACAAACCCTCTCGGGTTTCTGAATTCGATCACATTAGCCTATGCAATGTCACCAATAAAATTTTCCCTAATATTCTATTCAATTGTCTTCGTTCCTTTCATCCTTCCCTTATTTCATAACACCAACGCGCCTTTGTCTCCAATAGGCTTATCTAGATCAACAGGATTATTTACCATGAAAATTTTCAATCTATAAAGACCCACAATGCGGTAAAATGAGGTATCATGTCTTGGAGGATGGACATTACTAAATATTTTGACAGAGTGGAATGTTTATTCATCCAGTTTTTCCTATAAATAATGTGATTCTTCCCAAATGGAATCATATCATTATGAAATTTGTGACCACAGACTCATTCAATATATACATTAATGGAGGAGTTTCATGGAGCTTCTCACCCTCTAGAGGAATTCTCCAAGGATACCACATTTCCACTTCTCTGTTCATTTTAATGGATATCATTTTCTCCAATCTCATTTTAGCATCAGCTAAGGATAAATTAGTTCATAGAGGGAAGTTATACTTTTAGGGTCCTACCATTTCCCAACTCTTCTTGGCCAATGATTTTCTCCTTTTTTATTGGGACATATTGGAAGAATGTGAGCATATTTTCCTTCTTATCCACCTCTATAATAATGACTTAGGAAAAGATGGAAATCCCTTTAAATCAGAAGTTTCATTCAACATATGTGTTCCCTCGATAAAGAAGGATGATATCTAATAGGAATATTTCTTCCAAATGGTGGATAGAAACCATAAGTACCTTGGGCTTCATACAATCATTAGTCCATCAAAAAAATAAGTTTTTACCAGTATCTTGGTAAGGGTGGATAAAAAAATCATGGTTGGAGTTACAAAAGAGTCTATAAATATAGAAAATAAATTCTTATTAAATTATTTTTTCAATCAATTGCCTGTTTTTTATGACTCTATTCAAGATCATAGGTTTCATAAATGCTTATCTCTACTCTCACTTTACAAATTTTGGTTGGGGACTCAATAAAGTAAAGAAAATGGCTCACTCGATCACTTGGGATAAACTCTACAATCCCATGCCTCTTGGGGGAAAGGGGTTTAGGGACTTACACCTCTTCTAAGATGCACTTCTCTCCAAAAAAAGATAGTGATTCATTTAAAAACCACATTCTCATTGAAAAAATGTTTTCAAGGATAAATAAATATCATATACTGATTTATGAAGTGCCCCATTAGGCCCCCACCCTAGTTTCCTCTAGTGTAGCTTGTGGGGATCACGCATGACCCTACAGAGGGAACTTCAGTGTAGAATTATAAATAGAACCCCTGTTAATATTTGTATAGATCTATGGATAGTTGATATAAATGGGCTCATAGAAACATCCCACACCCTTAAAGGTCTTGAATATGCAATGGTTCTCTCATTTTTTAATGGGTATGGAAGCCGATCGTTCCCTATGAAAATCTACTCATGGTTCAACAAAAGGGATATAAAAATCATTTTATATATCCTAATAACTAGGGATCTATGTCCTTATAATTAATGTGGGAGAATGGAATAATATAGTTCTCATAATATAAAATATGGATATTCTCTTGCTTTAACACTCTGACTCTAGAGACAACGGCTCTCTAGAAAACTACCTGGCACAAACATATCCCCTCCAAAGCGCACTATTTCTATTAGAAAGTCTATACTGGGATCCTTCCTTCTCTGGGGTCCAGTCCCTCTCGCTAAGCATCAGATAACCCAACAAGTCCTATCTTCGAGTCCTTTCCTGAATCTCCCATGCATGGTAATTCCCACTTCCCCAAAGCAAGAAATATTGTGTTCATTATAAACCTTCATGCTAACATCCTCCTAGATGCAGCTCCTGATGTCATGATCCATTTTTAAAAATGGTCTTCACACCTCACCGCCAAGGATCTGAATTTCCATTTCACAATGTCTTTGATCATTTATACAGGGATAAATGACATTATCATTAACCAGGTCTTCGAACCATTCACCTTTTTGGTCGAGAATGCATCCCAATGGTTATCAGTGTGGAAACAAAATAAGAATATGTTCGAAGAACCCCCTTTCAATCAAAATCCCAATAAATAGAAACCCCCCATTAGTGGAACACTAAAAATTAACATGGATGCATCACCTATGGGAGAAGGCATCACAGGGTTCAACGTCGTTGGTTGGTACTCTCATGGGATGATCATTGTGGATTTTCACTCTTCCTTCTTGGTTTCGGTCTAGATCGTAGTCACTGAATCTCCAATAATTCTCCTTGTCATGGAATTCTCTCTAGAATATTGATGGGAGTCCATCACATTTGAATTGGATTTCAAATCAATCATTAATGTTATCTCCACTATGGAGGTTGGCCTTCATCCTTTTGACCTTCTAATTTCAAAGATCCAATCACTTTATTTATGTGTTTTAACATACACCTCCTCCTTTAACAAAAGGGAGGGTAATGTGGGGTATCATCATATATCTACATGAGGCCAATTGAATGACCCACATGTATGGTTGGACCTATTCACCATTTTGATTTCTTCTCTCATTTTACCGGATCTTCGATCACTTCATGTATTAGTTACTCATTTTCTTCAAAAAAATAGTGGATTCAGGAGAATGATAATTCTGTATTTACACGATAAAGTATATGGATACACATAGATTTCCTAACTCTTGTAAACTTCAAGAACACACCACCATGAATAAGAGATATGTAGATGTGATTTTTATAGGTATTAAAGTAGGATAATCTTCATAAGATTTGTAGATGGCTCCTAGAAAATTATATGAATGTAAATGGTGAATCTTCAATCACCCAAGGGAAAAATAGTTTTTAAGGAGGGAATACCTATGAATTTTACGATAACGGATATGGGTTCCACAAATACTGAATATAAATTCCCACAGAGATATGTAATTCACATTAAAAACAAATTAAAACTATTTTCATTTATTTCTCTCAAAAGACTCTTTTATGACTAATAAAATAATGGGACTAAAGATATAATTTTAAAAAATTAAAAAACTTTATTTTCTACATTTATTTTCATTAGTTATGTTGAAAATTATGTTACAAAAGTTACACTGATACGGAAACTATGAATTTCATAAAAAATATAGTTATACGCAGCCCATACTCAGAGTGTAGGGGTAATCGAGATTTACCATTATATGGCTAGCCACACTTATATGACATTTATAAAATATTGGATACACTTATGTGAGATTTATATACCTAGAAACACCCTCATCCAAAAAGCAACTGACCTATACATAAGATTTGAGTTATGATTTTATATCTATAAAAAATCCTAAAAATCATTATGAATTATATTAATAACAAACACTACCCATACATAACCCTTAGAAAAACCATCCTACTATATTCAATTTCAAAATCACTTTTAAGGGTAAATATTTATCTAAAAATATTAATTTATTAATTAAACCAACTTAGAAATAATTTCAAAAAGTGTTTATTATTACTTTAAAAAACCCAAATACACTTCTAAAATAATTGAATCATTTTAAAAACATCTTTATTAATTTCCAAAATCAATGTCTAAAATAGTGAAATTACTTTTATAATTTTGAAATCCGCTTTAAAATCACTTCATAAAATACGAAAAGATATTCATAACTGCCATACACTATATAATTAAAAAAAGTCACTACATAATATTGACCATTAAAATAAGTCTCATTTTTTTCATCACATTAACAAAACACACATGGTAGATAGAAAATAGCGCAGAACATAAGGTATTTTTAAAGGTTTTGATCCCAATCTATCTATAACATCCTTATTGTATTTTGGTTTTTACGAATATATAGATTCTATAAATAGCATTTAAAAGTGATTAAATTAGTGGTGAAGGAATCATCTTTAACTCAATAATTACATTAGGTGTGGAATTTATCATCCGGAACTCAGAAACTATTTCCAAATTATTAAACATACCATGATAGGTTCCATACTCTATAGTCTCTATTACCATGAATTATACTTGATCAATCTAGATGATAATTCTCTTTTATATATTATGAATCATATCTTCAAAATTTTCTTATATTACATTTCATCACAATTGTAGATATACAAATTAAAAATTGGACTTTAACTACCTATTAATGTATAACCTAAATGGAATTCATGTTAGAAATATACTATCAGTATTTATAATGAATAAAACATAAATAATCATATATAATTAATTTTACATCTCCCTTAATTCAGTTTTATTTTACAATCATCTCTACGTCTTCCAAATGTTCATAATTTCTTTAATCACATAAATGTTTGGGTGATAGACAGGTCCTTGACGAGTGTTAGTCTTCCATATTGAACTTCTAAAACACTAACTAAATTGTAATATTTTCTATTACAAACTGTAACTTCTTATTCATCTTATTTAATATAAATTATCATCATGAACATTTTTGTCAACCTCACGTCCTTCTCATCAACTCAAAATATCTTCTAGAACTTTCAATATGGCTTCTATCTATCTCCTCAATATATTCCCACTCACCATAAAATATCTCTAAAATATCTACACCACTTTTATAGTTGGAATTAATGGTCTAAAAATCATTGAAATATTATTGTGTGGGCACCCACTTCAATTTACCACTTTCCCAATTTTCATTCTTCATTATTAAATTCATCTAAAAATCTATCTTTAACATTGAATTAATAACATTAAACTCTATTTTATGTTTTCTCATATTGTATCATGAATCATGGATTGTAAATCATGATATTTTACCCATGAATAATAGCTTAGTGTCATCACATTAATTGTTTTAGATAAAAAATTATCTTTTGTAAAATCAATTTTAAATATCAAAATATTTTGTTTACTAATACAAAGTCTTTGAATCATAATTCATAATTACGGTATCCCTTAACAATTTGATATTTTTATTACCATTATATATATATATTATTTGAGATATTGGATATGGTATCTTAACCTTATTACATACAAAAGAACATTGTAAAGCATCCAATACTCTCAAAAACTTCACTTCTCAAATTATAATCATATTTATCAATATATCTATGCAACGTCTAAACTTCAAGAAATATAATTTTTTTTCTTATTTAAACACCTCCAAACTAACATAGTATTCAATCCCACATCCTCATATTTCAATTCTACTTTTATTTCAAACATTATATTTTCCAAATCATCTAACATTGTGAATATTCTTCTACTGTTATTCACACGCCAAATAATTATCCTTCAAGATCGCCAACATCTTCCATTATTTCCTCTTCCAAACTAAAATATATTATTTTTTAGTTTTTCTTCTAGTTATAAATAAATGTGCATCCTTCATTTATTTTTCTTCTTTTGGGTATTCATAGGTTTTCCCAAATTCAGTGACTATCATACTTATTCTAATATTGATCCAGTTTAATTTTACATAATATGGGAAGTTATTATTTAATCCTACGTTAGACTTTCTCAATTCTAAAACTTCTTCAAGCAATGATTTTTCCTTCTATTTAACTTATTCCGTAATTCATCTATCATAAATATAATTTTTTAAAACGTCTATTATGCCTTAGAAAATTATTTAGAACTCAATATCATCACTCAATATGAGTTATTAATTCAAAAGTGTTGTTATTTTTATCAAAATAAATATATATTCCTTATACTTGGTCTTCAAATATTTTCGTCATCCAGATAAAAAAAATAATTAAAAAAACTCATCCTCTGGTAGAGTATACCTTTCCGAATTCTTAATTCTTTTGAATGAACACATGCCTTCATTTTTTATATTTTGGGTTCATTTTTTATCATTTTATACAATAGATTATGTGTCTTTATAATTAATTATGCATTATATTTATGGATTATCTAATATAAGGATTTTTATTCCATAATTAATCTCTTAATATACTTAAACCATTATTAATTAATCCGAAAATATTTCTTCTAGATGCATCTTTTGGATCATAGTTTACTCTGAATTAATAACTTTTACATCATCTAAGTGTTTTTAAACAATAAACATAATTTTTATTTCATTATAAACAAATGGATAGAACCTGAAATACCAAAGATAGAACTTCCATTTCACAATAATCTTATCAACCTACATCAATTTTTATTACCCCAACATTATTCTAACTCAATAATCCTCATATACTATTTCTTCCTAAACTAGGTTGACAATGTGAATTCACATTGATTTATAATAATCTTATTATTATTTTAATGGTTGATTTTATCATTTATTGGTTCTACATGGTTATTTTCTAAAGAAATTTTTTTATCTCAATCTTGATCTTCAATATCCATATATTCATGAATCATTGTACCATTCATATAATTATTTTCTCCATTCTTCAGCATTACCATAACACATAATGGCTTTTCTTCTCATACATATTGTAATTTATTCTCATTGAAAATAAAAAAAATCACTTAATTTTAATTAATTTGGGTACAACCAACATTTAATATCAAGTAAATAATATAAATTACATTCTTAGAAAATAATAAAATGTTTATCCTACATCAAATAATCTGTAATGCTTGTATGATTATCTTAGATCATCGAATGACTATAATTTATTTCTTTTTTTTAATTCTATTCTATAGAATAATAGGAGATATGTGTATAGAAAACTTATTGTATTTAAGATAAGAAAGGTGGATCAATGCCTCTATAAGAGAAACTAATCCCACCAAGAATCACACCGATACATATAAGGAATAAACATATGGAAATATGTTAATCAAAACATTTGGCTATAATGATAATGGAAAGATAATAGATCTATGAATCAAAAAGTAATATAATGAGATAAAAATTTAAAAAATGTATCCCATAAAAATATTGTTAGAAGGTCAATACAATAAAACATTAAAGTAAATAAAAGACTTATGTGGAATAATAAAAAAGAAATGTAATAATGTAAAATAAATATAGTAACATTAAAAGTAAACAAATCAAACTTTAATTTCATTTGATACACACCACAATAATCTATAGTTTACATCCTAAAAATAAATAAAACTAGAAATATATGTAATATTAATGATTATTTATAGACATAAATATTTATTATATTATTGGTTTTACTGATTACATCATGGGAATTATAAATTTAATTTAATTTAAATAAAATATCCATCATGAAATTAAAAAATACATGCAATTAAAAACAACCATGGTTATATTAAAAGAAACCATCTTCAATAAAACTCTCCCTTTATGTTATGATAATATACTATTTTATCTAGACGTTTTCATTTTATAAAATAATCATTAAATCATCAATATTATCTTTAAAATATTTAATATAACTTATTTTTCTTTAATTAAATAAAAATAACTAGTTTCTTTGTAACTACAAGAAATTATATAGAGTCTATCACTTAAAAATGAGCAATTATGTTATCATTTACCAATATTTTATAAATTATAATACATATCACAATTTATAGTAATTTTTATATACATAGAGTAACTAAAATTAAATTTATTGATAATAAAATGATATAATTCATTCATATAAAAATAAAATCAACCATTATCATTAATATGATTTGTAAATTTTTTTATATTTTAATAAAAATTCAGTTATTATTCTTTTGAAATTCCATTAATAACCCATATTTTTTAAAACAAAAAATGTGACTAATTTCCTTATAACTTTTTTTATGAAATGTTAAGTTATGTGAAATTGTATAATATTTTTAAATAATTTTCCATTCTTTTTAAAAATCAATAATGTTTAAAAAATTTATCAAAATTATACATTAACATTGGTCTGGTGACAGAACCTCAATGATAACTCAATATAATAAAACTAATTTTTAATATTATAAAAATTATAAAAAAAATTAATAAGTCTCTGAAATCATATAATAAAAATTATCATATTTTCTATATATTTATAAATAATTGGTGTGTGGGTGGGTGGGTGTATTGAATAATGAATATGTGTATAAATTTTTTTATAATAAATATTAATAATTATTATATGTAAATGGTTGGTGGTTATAATGGAGATAGAAATCCATGATAATAGAGGTAGATGAAATGATTATAGTAGTGGGAATTAGAGGGTAGTAGTAAATTGGATAAAAGAGGTAAATGAGTGTATTTATTAGTATTTTGTATATAGTTTTAGAAAAGTAGAACTTTGTGGTAGTAGGTATCTGGTGGTAAAAATATCACAACAGATAAGAAATTTTATTTTCAATTAAACTTGTTTATATCTTAGATTCCACGAATACATCCTTACGTATGGTCATCATTCCCACATGAATTGAAGGAGTCTGGCAGTCAAAAAGAGGTTCATACCATGATTTATAGATTTAATAAATAATAAAAATAGTTTCTTTAGAAAATATTTTATTAACTTTTTCAATCATGGTTTCATTAGTGATAAATTTGAGGATATTCAACACCTATTCATTTATGAAAATTATAAATCCAAACATGTAATCTTTTTATCCCTGAAATCTTTCCACAATGTTTCATCAGACTAAATTATGTTGAGAGTTTTATCATTACAAAAACACAAATAACATACTTAGGATAGAAAAATTCTAGCCCTTGGTAGCCATCTAGAAATACTCATATGGTATCTCTAGATTATCAAGACAAACATAAATTTAGAGGGATAGATGAAGGGAGTTTTGAACATCAACATCCATGAGGGGGTGGCAATGATACCTTAAATGTTGGGTTCATAATTATCCCAAGTGTTGAAGAGTCTAAGAACATTTTCATTCAAATAAGAACATACCTATCAATAAATCTAAATATTTTTCAGTCAGGTAAGACATGATATGGAATTAACAAATTCATGTTATTGATACTATGATAGAAATTATTTATAGACATATTTTGTTTGTTTTATAGAAGATCCATGATTTCTTCAAGTGTCCTATCAATAAAAGGTTTACACTAGTATTTTAGGTTGTATTGTTTAAAACCCATCTATTTCTAATTTCTTATAATATCATTAATATATATTTGGAGGGCGGGACATATAGATGATGAAAGTAATTGAGAGGCCCATTCATTATCATTGAAATAAACTTACTTCATAAGAAATCAAGAGAATAATCACAATATGTAATAATATTCCCAAAACATTACTAGAAGTCGATTATTAAAGATCTAAGGGTCATTGATTCTTAGTCCCCCCATGTTATTTGGATTTATGCACTCCTTCCAAGAAACAGTTATAAGCCTCCTTAATTGATTAAACGAGTCCATATTAAATTTGTGATCATGATTTTCATATTATTGAGATGACCCCATTTCCATTTGTATAAAGAGAAATCATAAACAACTGTGGAGGTGATTACCATGTTGAATAAGAATATTCTCCCAGCATGAGGCAAAAATTTTCCTTTATATCTTATAAATTGATTAATGATGTTGGAACACATATTTTCAAGGTATTTTCTTTTTATTTTTTCCTAGAATAGGGTAACACCAAGATAGATGAAAGGTAGTGTTCTTTTTATCACTCCAAGATCCTTGACGATTCTATTCTTCCTAGTAGTAGTAATTAAATATCAAAATACAAAAAATGGATTGTTTTAAGTAATGGATTTCTCTAATACCTCTTCATTGTGATTGAAAGTAACTATAATGGAAGATAGTGTACTTTTAGAGGGATACCCAAACAAAATGATATCATCATCATAGAGAAGATGAGAAAGAGTTTACAAAACCCAACCTACCATTATGCATTTGTAAAGGTGAACATGACTCATATAATTAATACATATTATAATATAGTCTTTACTAGTAGAAAATTGTACACCATAGAGAATTAACCTTGTCTCACACCCCTCCTAAATTTAAAAATACCTCTAGGTGATCCATTGATGATAATGGAGATTATCGCCATGCTAATAATTGTGTTGATGAGTCTAATAAAGTTAGTGTAGAGACTATACTTCTTAAGAGTATAAAAAATAAAACTACAATCCCTTATTTCAAATGTTTTTTAGATGTTAATTTTTAGCTAAAAGTTCTTGTATTTAATATTCTTCCTCATTATATTGATTCTTTCAATGGAATTGGAAAATAAATTATGAATATTGCTTCTTGAGAAGAATAAAAACTAATTTGGAGTGCTAATTTCCCTCATGATATCCCCCAACCTAGCCTTGGTGACTTTTTTTATTGATTTTAGGTACTATATTTCTAATTGAAATTGGCGTGATGTTCATGATTTTAATGTCACCATCTTTGTTAGGGATAAGGTCCCTGAAGCTGGGGTTGATTCCATAAGGCAAAGAGGTATGATTTCAAAAAATCTAATGTTATTGGTCACCCAATCCAGCAAAATAATCCAATATAACATAAATATATTATTGGTGAACCCATATGACCATGGGAAATATCATTGTTAAGGGATAATAGTGATTTATTAACTCCCTATTTAGAGGGATCCTTGGTGACGATTTTATTTTTATGGTCCTCAATGCATTCAACAATTTTTTTAACCATCATATGGGAGTTATGACATACATCATCAGAGTAAATTTCCTGAAAAGGAATAATCATAGGATTTGAGATGTCATTTTTAGATGTGATATTGCATCCATTTAGGCCAATGAAATTATCTTCTCTCTTTACCCTTTTCTCACTATATATATGATGATTTTTTTGTAATTATTTTCTCTCTCTAATACATTTTCCATTAGGAATATTTTTTTCTAAAAATTCCTTGATTTTCATAATGTCATCATCCTAGATACGGATAGTATTTCTTCTCTATAAAGAGGTCCTTGGTTCTGATTTTTGGTTTTTTAACAATTAATAGTATATTTATCACCCTTGATGACATCCTCATGTTTAAAGAAATATTTCCTTCTCCTTTATTTAGGTAATAATTTATAGTTTTTAAGACATAAAATAAGTTTTTATAAAGTTATACCAAGGTATTCTAGCTTCCATGCCTCCAAGATAATCTCCCTACACCTAGGGATTACAAGCCATCCATTATTAAAATTTAATAGAATGGTGTACAACATTGTGACCTACATGGTAAGATCAACAATAATAGGATTGTGATCTAGGTGAATTTTGGGGTGGGTCAAACCATATAATCTAGTGGCTACACTTCAACCATTTATTTGAACAAAACATAAGTCCATTTTAATAGAATGTCAACTATTTATAATAATTCTACTCCATGTGTTATATGCCCCAACAATTGGAATTTCATAAAATTTGCAATGATCAATGCTAGCAGAAAATTCATGGGAGGAAATTTTGATGAAATTGGTTCCCATTTTCAAATTAGTTCTCAAGATAAAATTTAATTCCCCTATAATAATATATTTGGGGCTTATAATATCAGCTATAATTTCTATATCCCTCCAAAGATCCCTTATTTTGATATAAGAGGTGGACGAACAAACAAAATTAATGGAAAGGGTATGAATGTGTATAGAAAAGGATATATAAATGTTTTGTTGACATTTCAAACAATAAATAATATGAATACTATCATGTTTAAGAACCCTCAATTGATCTATGTCAGTGTCATGTTAATTAATAGAAACAAAATTATATCCAAAAATAGGTCCATTTGAAATATTTCCAGTTGTTTAAAAAATTCCTGGTCTCATCAATCACAAGTAGAGTTCGTTTATGGTTCATGGGGTAATGTCAAAGTGATGTAAATGTTGTAGACCTCCCAATACCATGAAAATTATTGTATAAAATGTTCATTGATTAAGGTATTTTTCTCTTGTTATAGGTCATTCGTGTTGATGTGTCCTGAACCAACCCGGGTCAACCCCTAACCATTCACCTGAGCTGGTCCTCAACATGGCCCAAAGGTAATTCCCATTCCCCATGAGTTAGAAAATAGTGTCAGGAATCACTAGAGAGATAAGGGAACTATTTCACCCAAGATAAATAATTAAAATGAATAGAAGAAATATAAACAAAGTATCCCAAATAATATACTTATATCCAAATTAAACATTTTTTAGAACAAAAATTAAAATTTAAAATATTATAAAACAAAACAAAAAATGCACCTCATAACCACATATCTCTAACTGACCCTGAAAGTCACTCACCAATACCAAAAAAAACCATATCCCATGGAAATGAAAACCAAGATGAAACATGCATCACAAGATAAAAACAATAAATAACTATATGCATGGGTATTAAAACTCAGTAGGCATACTCTTACAATATATTCCCAATGAACATCCTTTACTATAAAATACACATCAAATTCAAATTTTAAATAAAATATATAAAAGTAATCTTTTCCACACTTTTCACTTTAAAATGTAATATTCTCCATTTCCCTTTCCATTAAAAATTCATGTTCTTCTCCATTCAATCGTCATTAAAAATTTCAACAGGAAAGTAATTATTACATTTTAAAATGGAATAAGAGAATATAAAATGTTTCTACTTTAAAATATTTTTTATAAAACTTTTAAAACCAATGCATCAATTCCCAAGGAAACATACCACACATGAAAACACCACAATAATCATATAAAAAGGGAAATGTAAATATTAAAAAAGGTGTAACCAACCAACACAAATCTCGATCATCATTACAAGAAAATAAGTACCAATAGACATGGGTGAACCTAGAAGATCCTGAATAATACAGAACATAATAATAAATGTTGAATAATCCCAAAAAGAATCCCCCACTTGCTAGCATTAATAACGCCCACACGTTCAGCCATACCATACATAGTATAGACCGAGGGGAAAAATCCCATAGCAATAAAAATCAATATATCCCCATGATATGGGGAACTAGCTAGTGCATAACCTAGGTAGTGAATATATCATTCTCTAAAAATTAAATATTTATTCAATGTTCTTCATGACAATTTTATAGAGGAGGGTGAACTAACCCTGACATCCAAGGATCTAATCACATACAGAAATATAATAATTTTCACAGTAGGCATCACCTGAGTCACCCTAAGGATCAAGTCCATTTTCTTTTAACTATTCTGTCTCAATGGAGTCTTACACTATAGACCTCCAAGGAAAAAGGACCATCCAAGGTGAGTTTTCAAAATACACAATTTCAAAAAAAGTGTCAAACGAGCCTCAGAATCTTTTTCAAAAAAACCACAATTTACCCATGATTCAAATAATCCTTTCAAAAGGTGAAAATGTTCTATTTTCCATTTCAAAATCATTTCTCATAATAAAATTTAAGTAACTTCATCACATGTGAAACCAAAACCATTTTTATTAAAATTCTAAATGATCCATTAACTACCATCACCTGCTAAGTCATTTAAAAAATAAAAATTCATGTAACTTCTAATTCGAAAACCAATTTTGAACTCTTCTAAAAATCCATGATCATCATTTCAAACATCAAAAATTTATTTACAAGCCCATGACTTGATTAAAATGTCACAAAATTATTGAGAAATTTAATCAGGCATTTCATCAAACACTTGGGGTGAAATATTAAAAAAAATTATACCATTTATCACAAAATAACTAACAAATCACTACTTTTCAAACCAAAAATTTTTCCCAAGTTCACACATCAATATTAAACATATAAGGACGTTTTGAAAATAATAAATCCAATGATTCTTAAATTAAATAGTAATGTGAAAAGGGAAACCTACCTCAATATCACAATGCTTTAGTAATGCACCCCTAAAATCACACCATAGAGGTTCCAAGAGCCAATATCAATCAATTGGAACCCTAAAACACAAAACCCACAATAGAAATCAATAGAAACACAAACCCTTGATCCACATAACCATTTAAGAAATATATCTCAAGGGAAAATGAATTAAATATGGACATGGAGGGGGGAAGTGGGTAGTACCTTGAAAAATATAGCCCTAGAAATGAATAATCACCTTAGATGTACAATTGAAGGAGGAGTGGAGGCTTGGAATAGGAGGAAGGATCCTCCCCATGGCCACATGAACTAAGGGGAGCAGAAAATGTGTGTTTTGGGTTAAAAATATATAGGGGGTAGTTTAGTAATTTAATAATTTTTAGGATCTGGGTAGCTCACATGGTTTGGTTGCACAGTTTACCAAACATTGTGCTAACTGTGAACCCCCTACTAGAAACACCTAGGAACCTACACTGTTTAGCCATAGAGTTTTAAAACAAGTTCCAATCATACCAAACTCCACAATCCCATGATATAACCTCCCCACATGCTTGTCACATGTTTTAACCAGCTGTGTGCAAGTTGTGAGCCATGCCTTTGCCACCAACACTCGAGTTGCATTATTACATGGAAAAATCTTTATAGTTTACCTAGGTTTGCACCGATCATGTGAAGGATACTACCATGATAAAATATAAACTTTTCTCCAAAACTTTTGAACAATCTATGGAATAACCATGGGGTAAACAATGAAGGTACTTCTCAAAATAACAACTTTATCACAAATAGAACTCGGGGGGAAACTAAGGTTCAAATGTGAACTGGAACAGATGATAAAAAAGTAAAACAAGGTGCAACAATAATCCACACCATTAATGATCCCCCCAAGCCACAACACTTTCAGTTGATCAATAAAAGACTAAGGATTCCATAACCACATTATCCAACATCTCTAACCATGAACATTTCACCTACCACCCAAAGAAACTCAAACTACGTACCTGAAATGACCCAACAATACCAAACCACTTTTCGAATTAAATAAGATCGTTGGGATTACTCTATAAGACCAACATTCAAAAAAGGAAGAAATCGTATCCAAAAACTCCAATGGAAATCATAGATCACCAATCCATTAATGGAAACTAAACTAGATAATCAATTGGGAGAGACCTGAGGGACTCTAACCATTAGAAACAAACTCGATTAAACCATCCATCACATACCAGCAATCACATGTCAGTAAACAGGTATATTTCTGCACTGCCAAAAAATCCCCAACATAAAGGGGAAAGTATTAGATGAGTGAAAATCTACCACAAAAAATGGGATAAAACCAAAACCAACTCCGGAAAGATGAATTCCTAAGAGGATGAGAAAAGTGGAAAACATAAAGTGTCCACCACCAAACACAGGAGACAAATGTCATACCCAGGTTCTACACACCCTAGGAATTTAAAACTACATTCGAGCATCACTCCAAGGCTTGTGGATGGAGGCATAATGTTTTTAGAATCTACTTCCTCATTGTCAAAAGCTAATGATACCCAGTTATAACTATTCTTTTTATTGAAATAAGCAGCCAAAAAATATTCTAGGGAAAACAATCAGAACATGAAGCCCCAAGAGACTCACCTCTCTTAAAATGGAATGATTCATAATTTATTAAAGAGAAATATGCTTTTATTAAAGGACAAAATTTCTCAGGAGATCTACAACATCCCCTTATGATACAAAAAAAATCAAGACCCCACCAGGCACAACATCCACAATAAAAGGGAACACAATAGAAGAAATGGATTTTGAACCAAACCCAAATATCACTCTACTCCTATGAAATGGCTCCATATCGCATACTGAAAACACCCCAACCAAACCATTGTAATTGAAATAAGTTCCCAAAATCATGAAAGGACTATAGTTCACTCGTAAATGAAATATTCTTATGATCTGTCTTTCCACAATTATGAAACGGCAAGATTCCATGCCTTGATGAAGCTACCAAAATATATCAAGGACTTTTAATTAAATAACTTGTACTAATGACTTCATATCTCTTCCCCACTTCTTTAATGGAATTACTCGAACCACTTCTAAGAACAGATAGAGGGAGGATTACCTAAAGATATCCCACCATCATGGCTTAAACACTAAGATATTTCCTCACTACATTGGAAAAAGAGGTTAGATTAAACTCATACACCTTCAATTATAGATCAGGATGAATCCCAAACTCAAAACGTCAAGCTTTAAAAGAATATTTTGTGTCCCAATATAAATTATAAAGAACAAGATCCCCCAAATGAGGGAATTAATCTAACACAAACCCCTCACCTTGATATAAGAATCACATTTCCATCCCATTTCCCACATTCACCATTTTAAAAAAACTGGAAGATGAACAAAGCTGTCACGACCCGACCCTACCCAGGCTCGAGCTGCAACTACCCCAAGATCGCCTCCATAGGCTAGGGGTTGGCGACCAGCGCCGAAGGCACAATAAATCGGGGAGGTCTTTTCCTAAGTACCTGTACACACACACGCAGCACACTCAATGCAAAAGTGCAGAGTAAAAAGAAATGTAAAGGGTAACTGTTATAAATAAACCACAAGAGTGCATAGACCTCTAAACAGTACAAGGTAAAAGATGAAAAGAAAAGGGGAAAAACATGTGCCCAACTAGAGAAGGTTCCACAACCCAAAAAACAGGTAAAAAAAGAAACAGCTGATGGGTCTCCCACATGGAACCCGTCTACGACCACCGCACGCGGTCCAATCTCCCAAGCTCCTATGCTCCACCGAAGTCACGCTCCACCTATCTGTCATCTGTAAGGGCACACCAAGTGTGGGAAAATCCCAAGCAGGGGTGAGTATAAAAATACTCAGTAGGATACCCCGAAGGCTCGAGGGAGAAAAAAGGAGGTACCAAAGGGTGAGCAGTAGAGCGAACAAGAAAAGTAAAGGAGTACAATAGAGGGTGAAGTGGAGTAATAGTAGAGAGTCCAGCTCAACCCAACAAGAGAATAGAGGTAGACTCGTCTAGACAGAAGGAGCTGGAAATGGTGAGAAGATGAACTTCTCTTCGAGTCTTCACTACCTATAGCAGGAGAGTAGACTAGTCCAACCATGAGAAGCTAGACACCGAAAGCATGTGGAATACCCCACAAGTCTTCGCCTCTCCTAGAAGGAGAGTAGCCAAAACCCAAGGAGTGGGTACTGGACCAAGGTATATACATATCCTTATGCTAAATCACGAATCCCAAACAACGTCGTAAGGGGATCTACATCCTGTAGCTCAGCCCAAGAAAAGTGAGTAGCCAACAGTCCCAGAAGTAACACCATCGATGCCTAGCATCCCACACATCTTCCCCGACTACAAGTCAAGGGGCTTAAACCACCGCACCTCTACACTATCCACTTTGGGCGGAACTGACTCGCCTGAACGGTTTTAGGTCGCGTCACAAGGACGCATCTTGGTGGGGGAAAGCACTCCTCATACTTGAGAGTTCTGGGGGAACGTCAAACCACAACTCATCACTGCCCTGCAGTCGAGAGGTCTCCTCAAAGTCAAGATCGTTCCATCATTGACCCATACAACCAAGGGTCCCACTCTGATAATCATGGAGGAAAGCCATAGTCTAGCCTATTAGAAAGAACTGAGCCTAGAATGCTAATGGATGACCCACTGCCCAGCCCTGTTGGTGGGTAATTTATAATATGATATCGGGTGACCCACTGCCCAGCCCTGCTAGAAGGTAAACCATAATACATCATCAGGCGACCCACTACCCAGCCCCGCTGGAGGGTAGACCTTAATACATCATCAGGCGACCCACTGCCCAGCCCCGCTGGAGGGTAGACCTTAATACATAATTAGGCGACCCACTGCCCAGCCCCGCTGGAGGGTAGACCTTAATACATCATCAGGTGACCCACTGCACAGCCCCGCTGGAGGGTAGACCTTAATACATCATCAGGCGACCCACTACATAGCCCCGCTGGAAGGTAGACCTAGAATAAGTCGATAGGCGACCCACTGCCCAGCCGTGCTGGAGGGTAGACCTGGAACTAGATGACGGGAGATCCACGACCCATCCCTACTGGAGGGTAGAACCTAAGAGGTCGTCGGGTGACCCAATTCCCAGTCTCTGCTGGAGGGTAGAACGTAAGAGTGTCGGGTGACCCACTGCCCAGTCTCTGCTTGAGGGTAGACCCTAAGAGCATCGGGTGACCCACTGTCCAGTCTCTGCTGGAGGGTAGACCCTAGAAGCAGATGAGTAACCCACTGCCCAGCCCCGCTAGAGGGTAAAACTCAGAACTGCTCTGGCCATCTCCATTGGAGGGTACAACACTATCCAATCGGACACGGAGTGGGTATCACACAACCATCCAACTCCAGAACAACTCATCCAAAAGAGGTTTAGCACCTACTCCATCACTGGGTTTCACTAGCACCGCTACCGGCCGATCCATCGAGAATGAAACCAGGGGGAGACAACTCAACCCTGCTGGTCAAACAAACGAGCACAGGGCCAGGGGAAAAAAATCCACCCTGCTAGACAAACAAACGAGCATAGAGGGACCCTCTACGTCGCGAGAGTTTAAAGTACGTAAAACAGAACACAGCACACATGTGGGTCTCACATGACGTGTGGCCCCAAGTCAACCCCAACCAAGCGCACAAACAGTCTCAGGTACAAACCACACGTACCTCCAAGAGCTCCCGTATACTCCCAGAGTATACCTCATTTTCATCCCAAGGGCTATCGTGCACATGTCACCCAACGTCAACGAAAAGGCATGACGTAACATCTCCAACTCAAAGGCCCAGGCACGGCTAACCACATTTCTTCACTCACACGGGAGTGCACGCGATCACACGCCAAGGGTCAGCTACAAACACAGTAGAGAAACCGTTGTCGGGGCACCATTCATATTTCCACATTTAATAAGATTTCATGTGAGGCTCCGCACAACCAAACGGATCACACCGTTGTAATCCTCACAGAAAAACACACGAGATAGACTACTCACTCGCCTCAAATGGATATCCGACGGAAAAGTCGCCAACACCGCCACACGCCCGCACGGTGTCCCGTGATCCCGAGCCTCGACCCCGAAAATATTATAGCGCATCGAACCAATGTGATCCCCTCGGGAAAACACGTCAAAAGAACTACCCACATGAGTGCAATGGATATCCGGAGAAAAAGGAGCATTCCGGTGCACCACACACAAGCGGTGCTTTGTGGGACCCGCAACCCGGTCTCGAAACTCAACGAACGGACCGCACCGTTGCGATCCTCTCGAAAAAGCACACAAGATGGACTAATCACTTGTCTAAAATGGACACCCGGTGATAAGGATGGAAAAATCACGGTCAACACCCAAACGGCCCTCGTGGGGCCCGCACTATCGTGCAGAATTAAAGCTGGAAGACTGCGCCAACACGATGCCCTCGGAAAAACACCCAACATCGACTTCTTGCACGCCCCGTACAGACGTCCGATGAAAATGCCACTAAAAGTTGCACGCAGCTCAAAAGACGGGTCATGGGGCCCACACCACAACTCCGACCTCAATTCCTAAAACCACCCTGGAAAGCTTCGCCCCGGCTCCAGGGTTCCAACGCCACTGACGGCAGTCAAAACGGACGTCGAACGGGTCCGTGCCGTCCAAAACAATATCCCCCAAAAAAAGGTGAAAACATTTAAAGATGTGTCGCGCCTCCGAGGCCCCTCGTTTTGGGAATTAAAAATTCCCGAAACCATCTCCAAAATTTTTGTCTCTATTTAAGGGTCGCTTCTCCATAGACATCACAAAGTTTCGACCCACGGTTTTAATGTTACGGCATTTTAACACCGTCGGACGCAAGCGGGGGTGGACCGGACCGGTCCGGCCGGTCCACACCCCATGGACCGGCTCAAGCCGGCCGGCCCGTGGCTCATTCGCGTGGGCTGGCCATGGACCAACGGTCCACCCTGAGTAAACCGGCCACGAAGGGCCGGTCTTGGTCTCCTGCGGAGACCCGCACGGGGGTCGCACACTGCGACCCCGCGGTCACCGCGCCCCGGCGCTCCCCTGCGCCCCGCCCCGGCATGCTCCGCCTCGCCCCGCCGACAGACGCCATGCCACCCACTGAATCCACGTTCCCCACCACCTGGAAGAAGTCGACGCCGCCAATGGGAACTGTCGCCGCCCTTCGCCTGCGTCACCGCGCCTCGGACCGCCGGAGCACCCAAACCGGCCGGAAACACCTTCAAAACCTACAAACTTCAGCGGACGACGGCGATCGACTCCGAACTCCGATTTCAAATCCATAAAGTGAGATGGGAATCTCATAATTTATACTACACAATTATGGGATTTTTTCGAAGATCAAACAACAACTTGACACATATAATTGAGCTTGAAATAAGGTTTGGAAATTAAAACGCAACCCAAAACCTCCTACCTCGTTGGGCTTCACCCGGAGCTTCGCGTCGATCCGCTGGCATCACCCCACCTCGCCGGAATCACCTCACCGGAGTTGGAGGAGGAGAGGGGAGGGGTTTAAGCAGGGGGTTCAATGGGGAGGAAGGGGAGGAGGGGAGAGTTTAAATAAATAAACTCTTTAATTAAAAGTCCCGACCCCTAAAACACCCACGTCCAAACCCTCTGGCGCTGTCAAGATTATGATCCCCCTAGGGTAAACACCACCACTCGAGCACAACAGAGGTCTCGGAATTTTAACCTGAGACACCGTTCAAAAGTTATTAAACTTAGCGCTCGAGGCCGCAAAATTACGAAAACGCCCCCAGGGCCATTTTTCACAGATGGCACGTGCCCGCGAAAATTATACCTCTCCTAGGGTAAATGGCATGCTCCAAACTCAACAGTTCCCGTGGTTTTCCAATCCAAGCCACCATTTAAGAGATACATGCGTTTCAACATTAAACGAATAAAGTAATTAATTAATTTATCTGTTTGACGTTCTGAACGCGAGCGAGGGGTCCAAACATCCTACACTAACAAGTTTTATGTCGTTCCTAGGTTAAACACCCCATTCCGGACCCATCCGTACACTCAGATCCCTTATCTGGTGAACCGTTTAGGAGTTATTGAATTTATTTGGCGTTTCTAGTGTGAACGTACTGAAAATTTAATTTCGGACACTCCGGGGCTCGGAATCACACGCCGTCTGAAGGCGCTGCTCTGGAATATCGTCAAGAATATTCTAAAGTCTTTCGTAGAAAAAACTGGGTTCTTACATCATTCCCTCATTCAAGCTTTTCATCCCCAAAAAGCAAAACTAGAGAGCAACACAGGGTACTAAGCCCACACCCGGCTCTTCCGTACCCAGAAGAACTCTCGCACAGCTTAGCGCCACCGCACAAAGACCAAAGGATTAATCTATTCATGCGAGGTCGGCCCTTGCCGATGTTGTGCACCCACTCCAAACTTTGGGGTTAGGGCAAGGCGGTAGGGAACCTCTCCATCCCTTTGAACGGTTTCAAACGGCCCGAAGGCTCTCGGGGGTCGCTCAAATCCCCGACCGAACCCTTATGTCGCAGGCCGCAACTGGAATCACATCCCGCACCTGGAACAAGGTCTGGTGATTCCCTCCTTCAGAATATCCATATGGTGAAACACCCAAGGATATCTGGTCACGCAAGGTTTCACAGTCGATGTCACTCAACCAGGACTCTCTTACACGCTCAGAAAGCGATGGATTCGACACCATCGACTAAAGAAAAAGGTCTCACGTCTTTTACTTTACCAACACAGGGTTACACCCGACGCCCTGCATCACCCTTGTATCAACTCAAACAAGGAGCAGGGAGAAAATAATTCCACACACAGAGTCTACCAACTCTACTACAAAAAGTAGAAGATCAATAGAGAATACCTCTTACCACCTCATGATCTGCATGATCATAGACATCCAAAGCTCACGTTTGTCTGTGGTCCCAACTGTCAACTCCCGGAGCCTAACGTGGACCGCCTAGTGGTGATGGGAAAACCTCATAAAGTTGTCCCCCACTACCCACTCCTCCTGCTCCTCTGCTAGCACCACCTCTCTGGGTACACCCTGGTGCCCTCCGGTGCCCTCCGGTGCCACTGTGGTGCACGACCACTCCCCTGAGTCCAGTCATCAGGAAGCCACCTGCGTCGAGGTTCTGCTTGCCGACGCCCGCTAGTTGCGGCAGATGTCTCGGCTCCGATGTGCCTGCTACCACCACCACTCTAGAACATGACAGGAAGCTTTCTGTCACCAGCGCCTGATCTAGCCCCCCGGTATATGTGGAAATGCCCAAGGGTACTATGATATCATGAATCTCTCAACTGAGACCCTGCTCAAACTTCCATTCTCAGAGGTTGTCGTTATGGACCATGTCTGGGTAAAAGTGTGCACGGTCTGCAAAACTAGCCGCGTACTCGGCCACCGTCATCCCTCCCTGCTGAAACTGCAGGAGCTCCTGAATCCGAATGGAGCACAAGCAGGAGGGGAAAAACTCCTCATGAAACAACAACTGCAATTGACCCCATGAAAGCGATGACTCGTCAATAAACTGAGTCACCAGACTCCACCAATGCCAAGATGATCCACGAAAAAGGATGGCTGCCAAAGCCACTCTCTGATCTATAGATGTCTACACAAGCCTGAAAAGGCAAACAGACATCCTCGAGCCAAACCTATGCTGCCTGAGGGTCTGGCTCACCACTGAACCTCAGCGGTCTCTGTTGCAGGAACTCACGGAGCGCGCTCAACCTACGTTCAAACTCAGCCTGCTCTACTAAAGTTGTCTGCTGCTCAACAGGTGGGGGTGAAACTACCGGCCCACCCAGAGAAAGGGGCTTGCATGATGGGTCCTGGACTAAGGCCTCGTAGCTCACAAGGTCGTTGTCACGAACCAAAGCCGGTATCCTGGCTGGCTGTCTTCGCGGAGACATCCTGAATATTATCAAGGAGTGCCACAATCATATGAGCATATATGTATATACCAATAACCATGATGGGGAACTAACTCAAGAAGGACAGTCAAAGCCTCAATCCTATGTGATGCACAAACCAATTTTTCCCTGCAACAAGTGTCTCAGCATGCCGAGTCAAAAAGCGGGTTATCAAGGTCCTGGTGAATGGATACGTCAGCCGCCGCACCATCACTGGACTCCCTGGCCTGAGATCTGCTCTCGAGACACATTAACATTGTTGCCCTAAATCCCAACCAATTCCTCTTTTAGGGATGTCCACACAACGTCCCAAGGAACGAACCACCTATGATACAACTTTTTCATGACCAGACCCTACCCGGGCTCGAGCCGCAACTACCCCAAGCCTGCCTCAATAGGCCAGGGGCTGGCGACCAGCGCCGAAGGCACAATAACTCGGGGAGGCATTTTCCTAAGTAACTGTACACACACACATAGCACACTCAATGAAAAAGTGCAGATTAAAAAAAATGTAAAGGGAAACTGCTATAAATAAACAACAAGAGTGCATCAACCTATAAACAGTACAAGGTAAAAGTTGAAAAGAAAAGGGGAAAAACACGCGCACAACCAAAGAAGGTTCCACAACCCGGTAACAGGTAAAAAAAGAAACAGCTGATAGGTCTCCCACCTAGAACCCAGCTACGACCACCGCACGCGGTCCAAGCTCCCAAGCTCATATGCTCCACCGAAGTCACGATCCACCTGTCTGTCGTCTGCAAGGGAACAACAAGTGAGGTCAAAGCCCAAGCAGGGGTGATTATAAAAATACTCAGTAGGATACCCCAAAGGCTCAAGGGAGAAACAAAGGAGGTACCAAAGGGTGAGCAGTAGAGTGAACAGGAAAAGTAAAGGAGTACAACAGACGGTGCAGTGGAGTAATAGTAGAGAGTCCATCTCAACCCAACAAGAGAAAGGAAGTAGACTCGTCCAGACACAAGGATCTGGAAACGGTGAGAAGATGAACTTCTTGTCGAGTCTTCGCTACCTATAGTAGGAGAGTAGACTAGTCCAACCATGAGAAGCTAGAAACGAATAGCACGTGGCATACCCCACGCGTCTTCGCCTCTCCTGGAAGAATAGTAGCCAAAACCCAAGGAGTGGGTACTGGAACAAGGTATATACATATGCTTATTCTCAAACAAGAATCCCGAACAATGTCGTAAGTGGATCTCCATCCCATAGCTCAGCCCAAGAAAATTGAGTAGCCAACAGTTCCAGAAGTAACACCATTGATGCCCAGTATCCCACACGTCTGCCCCGAACTACAAGTCAAGGGGCTTAAACCACCGCACCTCAACACTATCCGCTTTGGGCGGTACTGACTCGCCCGCATGGTTTTAGGTCGCGTCACAAGGATGCGTCCCGGTTGGGGAAAGCGCTCCTCATACTTGAGAGTTCTAGGGGAACGTCAAACCACAACTCGTCACTGCTTCGTAGTCGAGAGGTCTCCTCAAAGTCAAGATCGTTCCCTCACTGCCCATACAACCAAGGGTCCCGCTCCGATAATCATGGAGGAAAGCCACAGGCTAGCCTAATAGAAAGTACTGATCCTGGAATGCCAACGGATGACCCACTGCCCAACCCTGCAGGAGGGTAATTCATAATATGATATCGGGTGACCCACTACCCAGCCATGCTAGAGGGTAAACCATAATACATCATCAGGCGACCCACTGCCCAGCCCTACTGGAGGGTAGACCTTAATACATCATCAGGCGACCCACTGCCTAGCCCTACTGGTGGGTAGACCTTAATACATCATCAGGCGACCCACTGCCCAGCCCCGCTGGAGGGTAGACCTTAATACCTCATCAGGCAACCCACTGTCCAGCCCCGCTGGAGGGTAGACCTTAATACATCATCAAGAGACCCACTGCACAGCCCCGCTAGAGGGTAGACCTGGAATAAGTCGACAGGCGACCCACTGCCCAGCCGTGCTGGATGGTAGACCTGGAACTAGACGACGGGCGACCCACTGCCTAGCCCTGCTGGAGGGTAGACCCTAAGAGGTCATCGGGTGACCCACTGCCCAGTCTCTGCTGGAGGGTAGACCCTAAGAGCATCGGGTGACCCACTGCCCAGTCTCTACTAGAGGGTAGACCCTAGAATCCAATGAGTAACCCACTGCCCAGCCCCACTAGAGGGTAAAACTCAGAACTGCTTTGGCCATCTCCACTGGAGGGTACAACACTGGCCAATCAAACATGGAGTGGGTATCACAAAACCATCCAACTCCAGAACAACTCACCCAAAAGAGGTTCAGTGCCTGCTCCATCACTGGGTGTCACTAGCACCGCTACCAGCCGATCCATCGAGAATGAAACCAGGGGGAGACCACTCAACCCTGCTAGTCAAACAAACAAGCATAGGGCCAGGGGGAAAACTCTACACTACTAGTCAAACAAACGAGCGCAGAGGGACCCTCTACATCGTGAGAGGTCAAAGTATGTAAAACAAAACATGGCACGCACGTGGGGCTCACACGACGTGTGTCCCCAAGTCAACCCCAACCAAGCGCACAAACAGTCTCAGGTACAAACCACACGTACCTCCAAACGCTCCCGTATACTCCCAGAGTATACCTCATTTTCAGCCTAAGGGTTATCGTGCACACGGCACCCAACGTCAACGCGAAGGCATGATGTAACATCTCCAACTCAAAGGCCCGTCCATGGCCATCCACATTTCTTCACTCACACAGGAGGGCACGCGATCACATGCTATGGGTCCGCTACAAACATAGTAGAGGAACCGTTGCCGGGGTACCATTCATATTTCCACATTTAATAAGATTGCGTGTGAGGATCCGCACAACCAAATGGATTTCACAGTTTTGATACTTGCAGAAAAACAAACAAGATAGACTAATCACTCACCTCAAATGGATATCTGACAGAAAATTCGCCAACACCACCTCACACCCGCATGGCGTCCCGTGATCCGGAGCCTCGACCCCGGAAATAGTCTGGCGCATCACACCAATGTGATCCCCTCGGGAAAACACGTCAGAAGCACTACCCACATGAGTGCAATGGATATCCGGAAAAAAAGGTGCATTCTGGCGCACCACACACGAGCGGTGCTTCGTGGGACTCGCAACTCGGTCCCAAAACTCAACGAACGTATCACACCATTGCGATCCTCTTGAAAAAGCACACAAGATGGACTAATCACTTGTCCAAAACGGACACCCGGTGATAAAGATGGAAAAATCACTGTCAATGCCCAAACGGCCCTCGCGGGGCCCGCACCATCATGAGGAATTAAAGATGGAAGACTGTGCCAACACGATGCCCTCAGAAAAACACCCAACATTGACTGCTCGCACGCCCCGTACGGACGTCTGATGAAAACTTCGCTAAAAGATGCACGCAGCTCAAAAGACACAACTTCGGCCTCAACGCCTAAAACCACCCTGGAAAGCTTCCCCCAGTGCCAGGGTCCCAACTCCACTGACGGAACTCAAAACGGACATCGAACGCGTCTGCATCGTCCAAAACAAAATTCCCCAAAAAAACGTCAAAACATTTAAAGATGTTTCGTGCCTCTGAGGCCCCTTGTTTTGGGAATTAAAAATTCCCAAAACCATCTCAAGAAGTTCTTCTCTATTAAAGGGTCGTGTCTCCACAGACTTCATGATGTTTTGACCCACGATTTGAAAGTTACGGCATTTTAACGCCGTCGGACGCAAGTGGGGGTGGACCGGACCGGTCCGACCGGTCCACACCCCTAGACCGGCTCAAGCTGGCCGGCCCGCGGCTCAGCCGCACGGGCTGGCCGTGAACCCGCGGTCCTCCCTGAGAAGACCGGCCACAAAGGGCCGGTCTTGGTCTCCCGCGGAGACCCACACCCGGTGGGTCTTTGTCCCCGCGCAGGGGTCGCACACCGCGACCCTGCGGTCACCGCGCCCCGCCGCTCCCCTATGCCCCGCCCCGGTGGGCTCCTCCTTGCCCCGCCGACAGACGTCGCGCCACCCGCCGAAGTTGCACGCCCCGCCGCCTGAAAAAATCCACCACCACAAAGGGGAACTACAACTGCCCTTCGCCCGCACCACCGCGCCTCGGACCGCCGGAGCACCCAAACCGGCCAGAAATAGCTTCAAAACCCACAAACTTCGGTGGACGACGGCGATCGACTCCAAACTAAAATTTAAAATCAGAAAAGTGCGATGGGAAGCTAATAATTTATACTAAACAATTATGGGATTTTTTAGAAGATCAAACAAAAACTTTTCAAATATAATTGAGCTTGAAAGAAGGTTCGGAAATTAAAACGCAACACAAAACCTCCAACCTTGCTGGGCTTCGCCTGGAGCTTCGCGTCGATCCGCCGGCATCACCGCACCTCGCCGGAGTCGCCTCACCTGAGTTGGAGGAGGAGAGGGGAGGGGTTTCGCCAGGGGGTTCAATGGGGAGGAAGGGTAGGAGGAGAGAGTTTAAATAAATAAACTCTTTAATTAAAAGTCCCGACCCCTAAAACACCCGCGTCCAAACCCTCTGGCACGGTCAAGATTAAGCTCCCCCTAGGGTAAACACCACCTTCCGAGCATAATGGAGGTATCAGAATTTTAATCTGAGACACCGTTCGAATGTTATTAAACTTAGTGCCTGAGGCCGCAAAATTACGAAAACGCCCCCGGGGCCATTTTTCACAGACGGCCCGCGCCCGCGAAACTTATAACTCTCCTAGGGTAAACGGCACACTCCGAACTCAATGGTGCCCTTGGTTTTCCAATCTGAGCCACCGGTTAAGAGATACTTGTGTTTCAACATTAAATGAATAAAGTAATTAATTAATTTATCCGTTTGACGTTCCGAAAGCGAGCGAGGGGTCCAAAAATCCCGCGCCGACAAGTTTTATGTCGTTCCTAGGGTAAACACCCCATTCTGGACCCATCATTACACTTGGATCTCTGATTTGGTACATCTTTTAGGAGTTATTGCATTTATGTGGCGTTTCCAGTGTGAACGCACTGGAAATTTAATTCCGGCCAATCCGGGGCTCGGAATCGCACGCCGTCTGAAGGCGCTGCTCTTGAATATCGTCAAAAATATTCCAAAGTATTCCGTAGGAAAAAGTGGGTTCTTAGAAAAGCCTTGACAAAATCCTAACTAAGATCTTCCTAAGGATTGTTCTACGAGACTGACTTCCACCACTTTCAGAGTGGTACTTCAATAAAAATGTTAAAATATATAACCTTTAATGAATTGACAATATTTCTAAGGCTAAAGATTCTTTCAATTATTGGAATCTGATCTTCTACTTATAGATGATCCACTTGAACATAAAAGAAACCCGGATTTAGCTTTCAAAATTCAATAAAAAAAACCTTATGTTGATCAACTGAGGGATTTTCTAATAGTAAACCACCCATGGATACACTTCAAGAATCCATAAAACATTTATGGGGTGGATTCTAAGAAACAATAAAACCATGAACTCAATAAAAAAAATCTCATAAAAAATATTTGTCAAATTCAAAACACCATAGAAACAAAAATTCCCAAATCACAAAAAAAACAAGCCACACAACTAGTGGATATCCAAAACACCACAAAAGTTTCCTCTTCAAAACCATTTTTATTAAAAGAAAACAGGGTGTGTTTCTCACTTACCAATTTTATTTTTTAGATTCCCACTCACAAAAATATTCTCATTCCACCTTGGGCACCCATCAACCATTCCATATCGGGAACTCATCCACCCACATCACCATCCATCCACTTTTCCTCATATATCCATGCATGTGATCACCCAAGGAAGTACCAAAGGGCACAAAAAAATATTTACAGTTTCCAAAAAAAATATTTAACCCCCATTTTCATACTTTTAATCAGCTTCTCATTTCAAAAATGAAAAAAAAAATCAAAAACACACTAACCACTAAGAGAAAAATCACATTCGAATGCCACACACCAACTCATTTTTTTTGTTCTTTTTCAAAAAAAAATCCCATGGGTTTCAACCTAAAATCCATTACATCTCATTTAAAACAGTTTTCATCAACTAAATAAATTTCATTCCATCAAAATCATTTTACAAAAATCACCTTCTAATTATTTATTCAAAATAAAAATAAAAACTCACTTTCCATTTTTTCATAATCAAATTATTTCCACTTTAGAGTTTGGTTTTCACAATTCCAAAGAAACGGTTCTCAAAATTATTTCTAGAACTAAGGGAGACCCAAAACAATTCAAAAGGGGATACTATTTTTTATGGGTGACTTGTCCATATGGTTGGTGGTCATATTCTGATCACACCACCATTACGAAGAGACTTCTTGGAAAGTCTCTCCAACTCCACGAGGCTTTCTAGGACCTCCAAGTTCACTAGGACCACTCTACCAACTCCCTTTTTTTATTTCAAATAATAAAAAACCATAAGAACAAAAGAGACCAACACATCCCAACTATCCATGGAAACTCAAGGTTTTGTCTAGAAAGTGTTGTCTAGACACTCCCCAAGACATTCACCACAAACAATTATAGTCCTACTCCATCAACCTTGACATCCCTAAATAACAAATGTAACTATAAAACTTAGGTCCTCTAGGGGAGAATACTATGACACCATATTTTAGAAACCAACCTGGGTATACCCCTATCCATTCACCAGATTTGGTCTACAATAAGGCTCGAAGGGTGTTCTAGATCCCCTCGGGCTTGAAACCAGTGATAGGCATCAACATTGATATGAAAGTATGATTTCCACCAAAATAAGTAATTAAAATAAATAATTTAATCATAAATAAAGTAGTTTGAATAATATAAAAATATCCAAGCTAAATATCATTTTCAAGAACACTGAAAATACAAAAAATTATACAACAAAAATGAAAATGCACCTGATGACCACACATCATCATACAACCCTAAGGGTCACTCTCTGATACCAAAACCAACCATAACCCATGGAATTTGATTCCAAGATGAAACTTTTATCACAAGCTTAAAAAATAATGAACTATAGTCATGAGTATTAAAACTCATTATGTGGGCCCGAATAATCTATTCCTAATGCAGTTCCTTTAAAATTAAATAATAATAAACTTCAAGTTTGAAATAAAATATATAAAAGAAAAATTTTCAATATTTTTCACTTTTAAAAAATATGGTTCTTTTCCATTTTCATTCCAAATATGGGGTCATTTCAATTAAATAAAAAGTAACATTTTTAAGAGGAAAATGATTCTTACTTTTAAAAATGGTATAATAGAATATAAAACATTTATAATTTAAAAAAAATTATAAAACTTTTAAGACCAACAAATAACTTACCAAATAAACATACCACATATGATAACACCATAATAATAATAAAATAAAGTAAATTGAAATAATCACACAGGTGTAACCAACCATCAAGCATCTTAATTATCACAGTAAGAATCTGTATTCCAATAGACTTGGGAAAACCTAGGATATCATAAATAATCCATAACATACTAATACATGTTGAATTATCTCATAAATCATTCCACACTCTATTGAATCAATAATTACCACATGCTCATCCATCCTCTACATGGTACAGACAGAGGGTCCCAATCCCATAACAATAAAACTCAATATATCCTTGTGTTATTCCCCACTAGCTAATGCGTAAACTAACTAGTGAAACAATAATTCTCATAAAATTCAATATCTTTTATAAGTTCATCATTTCAAGAGTATATAAGAGGGTGAACCAACTGATTCGAACAGATCATCCAATCACAAGAATGTATATAATAATTTCCAGAATAGGCATCACCTGATTCACTCTAATAATCATGTCCCTTTCCTTTCAACTATTCAGTATCTAGGGAGTCTTATGTGGAAGACCTCCCAAAATATACCACATAACTAACGAAATAGAACCATACAAGGAGAGTTCTCAAGATAACTAATTTCACAAAAGTTCCATAAAGGCCTCAATCTCTTTTTCAAAAAACCACCACATACCCAATATTCATATCATCCTTCAAAAATGTGAAAATATACCATTTTCCATTTCATAATAATTTTGAAGAATCTGATTTATGTACTCTCACCACATGTGCAATCAAATTTATTTTTATTAAAATACCAGATGGGTAATTAAAAACCATAACATGCCATGTCATTTAAAAGAGAAAAATACACACTTATTCTAATTCCAAAAAAAACTTGGGAAATCTTCCATGTAACCCAAATAATAATTTCACTTAAAAAAATTCATTTTTACAAAACAAAACAATTCATTAAATTTACCAAAATTATTTTAAAACCTACCGATCATTTTATAAAACACTTAGTGTGAAATATAAAACAAAACCATACCATTTATACCAAAATAAGGAAAAAATCATCACATTTCACACCAAATAAGTTTTCTAAAGATCACACATAAATATTCAAAATATGATGAAGGTGTTAAAATCATAAAATTAATTATTCATTAATTAAAAATGCATGTGAAACGGGAAACCTACCTCAATCTCATGGAAATTCAATAGCTCATGCCCGAAATTACACCATGGGGGTTACAGGAGCCAATATCTACCAATAATAACCCTAAACACACGAGATCCCGAACATAAATCTTTAGAAACACAAAACCTAGTTCCACTTGATTGTGGTTGAAGAGATCACATGAGAAAATGAATGAAATGGGGAGAGGCAGGAAAGGATAAGGTAGTACCTTGAAAATCTAGACACAAACAGGAAGAATCACCTTATATATACCATAGAGGAAGGATCATAGGATTTGATAATGAGGGAGGATCCCCCCTTAGTTCACACATACCAGGGGATAAGAAAATGGGTGTTTTGGGTTAAAAATCCTAAGAGGTTTGTTTATGAATTTCACAATTTTTAAGACCTAGGAAGCTCGCATAGTATGGTCATACAGTTTTCCAAATTGTGTCCCAACTGTGTTCCCCTTACTGGACATACCTGGGAACCTACATGGTTTTGTTACATGGTTTTTAAACCATGCCAAATGCCATTTTACCAAGACAGAACATCCTCACATGCTTGTAACATGGTTTAACAAACCGTTCAAAAGTCATGCACCATGACTCTTCCACAAATACTCATGTAACACAGTTACCTGGGCTAATCCACATAGTTTATCAAACCATTAAACAACCATGAACACTCTAGTTATAATATAAAAAACTCAACTTTTCAAAAAAAAATAAACAAACTAAGGAATAACAATGGGGTCAAAACTAAATAAATTTAAACCTCAAAATTTAACCATCATCACAACTTCAACTTGGGTGGAAAATTGGGATTCAAGAATGTACTGGCATATATGATGAAAAAGAAAAATTGGGTGTGACATGACTCATCATCATATTGGATTTATTTACGTTAACTTGTCTATTATTTCTCTTTACTTTGGGTGTTTCATCTATTACTAGTTTATCATTGTCTTCAAGAATTCTCATTTCATCCTATTCAGATTCAAGAGGGTGTATTTCCTCATTATCATTTTACACAATACATTTCATTGAGAGGGGTGAACATTTTTCTATAACTAATAGTTTAAAATGCATATTTTTACATTCTATTATCCTATAATATTTAATATAGGGAACCTGGATAAATTTTTATTCTTTCTCATATTGATGGGTTGTGTTTGCAGACACATAATCATTGGAGGAAACATCCTTAAAATAACGGTTATTAACCTATATGTAAATTTTTACCACATAGTTCACATTAGAAATCATAGTTCCTTTACCCTTGTCACTATTATCTTTTATTTTCTAAACATGTTCAAATATGGGAGGATTAGGTTGCTTCTGATTAGGGGATTCAATCTCCATACAATCCAATGTAAGTAAGTCCACCATAAGAACCAGGGGGTCATCATCTTTCCCAACCCTATCCATGACTGAGAGATTCGGTTCAGAGGTGTAAGGATAATCACAAATTCATTCATGGGTCTTTTTCCTAGGATTAGGTTTCAAGAGGATAACATCATCAATAGAATGAATCATCTGATCATTTCTTACCTATAGACTATTATCTAATTCTAATATTTCATTATAGGGGTCATTTATGACTTGATACTATGGGCTTTACCAACTAATTATTCCTCTACTAATCTAATTAAGGAAGTATTATTTTTGTCTAGACCCACTTCCAAATGTGTTAAGATTATGGGTTTGCAACACCTTGGGTAGCAGAAGCTTGAGGGAGGTAATGGGTAACCAAAACCTTAGGGGTCATGTGATGTAGTTTCAGGTTGATTTTATACCAAGACATTCCATTACCTTTGTCCCTCCTTCATATTACTTTGTTATGACCTTTGATTTACATAAATTTAAAAACATGTCTCAATTGCATATAGTAGAGTCAAAACCAAAAACCAAATAATCTATACATAATTTTAGACTCCTATCATAATGAATTTCTATGTTGATGTTATCATCTGTCCTTATCATCAAAACCACTTCCACTAAGGTATTATCTGGGTCCACTTCCACAAATAACCTAACATATTTCCTATTGTGTGGATTGTCAGTTTTTCTATATAATATGATCAGGTTAACAATTGAGGTTGAAATATTTGATATAATTATAAGATGCCAATAAATCCATTTCAGGTTATATATGTGAATCAAAACATATATCAGGGTGTTCTTAACATTGTTCTGATCAAATTTCCTATCCTGCTCCTTTATTATAAGAAATCATAGTTTCACTATAATTGAACTAAATATCCATGAACTTTGTATAAAATTATCAGAGGGGAATACAATGTGGTCGAAAACATTCCCTATTGTTTTTATCCTGCATTACTCTATCCATAGATCTCTACAATTCTATTGAGAAGATCATTGGACATCCGTAGCCTCTCATCTTTCGGAGTTATGTCTCTTTTAATAATATATGACATGCAATGGTTGTTACTCTCCTATGTAGCATATTGTTTGGCCGAGATATGATAAGTGAATTATTTCTGGATTACTCTTCCTAGGGAAGGAAAATTAAAATCATCGATAAATATATTTTTGGCTGATTTTACCACATCTATGAAATTATTCATTGTTCCTTCAATCTTAGGCAGAGGGTAATTCTTCTAATTTTGGTTTTTTATTTCACTCCACTATAATATATCTTTATAGACACTAATATATAATATACTATAACCCATTCTATAACTATTTGTATTTAATAAACACCATAAAAACTTACTCTATTTCAGATACAAATAATATATAAGGAAAACCAGACACTAAATAATTTATTTTCTTTACTTGTGTTTAGAATTTATAATTAATTTTATCAAACATTAATTGTTTTGGATGAAATATATAAAATATTTAATTTATGAAAATATTAAAAATAAAAACTCTTAACTTTGATAATAAATTTGATTTCATGATACTCCTTTAATGAGTCAAACAATAATCAAAACATTGATATTTCCCCATTTATATACAATTTATCCCTTTGAGCACCATGATTTTTTATCTTAGTTTTGGTGTGTCCCCAACCCCATGTAATTGTCCTAGTTTATCAATAAATACCATAAAAACGTCATAATATATAAGATATCATGCTTTTAAAAATTTTATACAGGTCCATCAGCCCTAGAAAATACATTCAATCATTGGGTAACTATTATGTTCTAGGTTTTAATCAATATCTTATTCATATTTTATATATTATTGTATATAATACTTTACATTCTGTATTTTTATTTCTAAAATTTTGATAGATTTTTTTCAGTAAAGTCATTATGATTCTATTTATATATATTTATAACTAATTTTTTTCATAAAAATATGTTATGAATTTGTTCTTATAAATATTTTTGAAAATATGTTTCTAATAATTAAATAATAATTTATAACAAAATTCAATATAATTTTTAGAAATATTTTTTCTTATTGTAAAATTATTTCCTTCCTATAATAATTTTTATAATATATGTTTATTTAAGATGAATTTTTATAGTCAATAATTTTTAGTTTAAAATAGTTAACAATGATTTTAATTTATGTAGAAATTATTATAAACTAGAGTTAATAATTTTCTATTTTATCTTTTGTACATTGACTAGTATATTTCAATAATTATTAAGTAAAACTAATTCCATTTCAATATGTATTATAAAATAATATATTTTCATCTATTATAATTAACAACAATAGTTTAAATATCAATAATGACTATTATTATATAATAAATTTTTGTAGTCACAAATTATTATAGTAATTTATTATTATTGAAATACCTTATTCAACAATATTTATATAATAGATATTCTCCAAGTTCATCTAACATCTTTTGTAATATATAAGAAATCATAATGTGTGATGTGCTACAACCATTCTATATGACATAAGGGTTCATCAGTTGTCAAATATTATATCATTTTATAGATGTTGAATGTTATTTATATTGTAAAAACTTCATGTATCAATTTTTTTCAAAGTTGATAACAAGATATTATAAAATTATAATATAGTTTAACACTTACATGGGCTGAGTCAATGTGGTAGTAATAATTCTAATATATTACTATATTACCTTTTCTAGGTGTAAATAAATTTAAGCAATAAAAGGATCTAGGAACCGTTAATATAAAATTTAAAATCTTTGAAATATTTTTTAAAAAATTTCTTTCTATCAATATTTCGTAGAGGTTATAGTAATCTACTGATATTTAGAAATGCTCATATTTTAGATTTATGATTTAAAAGATATCTTCTTATGATAGTATCCATTCCACCTGTTCTTGGTGATGTTGATTTAATACATTATATTAAGGTGACTCTTTTGAGATAAACTATTTTTATATTGTTATTTTTCAATTCTAGAATAACATAAACCTATTCTCATCAATGTTTATAAGATTTTTAATATTTTTTAACTAAATTTAATATAAATGAGTTTCATACAAGAACCATCTATGGTAACTATTCCAACTGATGAAGTTTTTTTATTTTTGATAATTTTAAATATTTCTAAGGGAATAGACATTGTACTATATGATATGACATGGTCAAAACTAAATTGTTAAATTTTTAAATTTCATAATATGTTTAGGAATATCACATATAATGGAATAAAAAATATAATAAGGTTATGTATTTTATATGGGTAAATATAATCAATTATTTGAATTTTTAAATCATCAAATTGTACAATGAAATAAATTATATGATATGATATACATAAATTGAATATTATAAAATTGATACTAATATTACAATATTTATATTATCTATATTTAAGGGAAACAATTAGTTATATAATATTTTTTTATTATAACATGTAGAACAATATTTATATACATATTTATTATTATATATTTTTAAACAATCCATTTGGTGTTGTATGGGAATCAGTTTTAAGAATGGTAAAGAAGAAAACAATCATAACCAAATAGAAGAAACAAATTGGGGTCAAGGTACATGAAATATAATGCTGAATGGTGTCCTCTAATATTACCCTAAAAAATCACAGATGTTTATATTGATAGATTCTAGATGGTTCTTTGAAAGAGTAGATATCAAAAGGTATAAAAAATAGACTAATCTTTATAAATTAATTACTCATATTGTGCTTCATCAAATGTTCGATTACTCTATGATGACAGTCGTTTACTTGGAATTACTAAATTCATTGAGGTAATCTCTCTATAGTCACTTTATCTTGATCCTAATGGTAGAACGACAAAATGTTTTTTCATCGCATTCAATATTTATTTGAAAGAGTCCTTGCGATAGCTTCCAGGATGTACTTTATTATTGCAGTGAAATGTGCTGTAAATGAGGCATACCATTAATCAAGACCTAATTGGTATTTGGTTAAACATTTTAGAATTGGTAGAAACTTGTTACCCTCCTTCACCAACTTCCTAAGTTATTGTTGTTGAATATATAGAATATGATTCATTTGTTTGAGGCCTTCAGTCTTCTCAAGATCATGTACTACATTTTCCATGAGATGCTTAGGGCATGAAATCATACATAGAGATTGTGTCCTTAAATTCTATGACTAATTTGTATAACCATTTCACCATAAAACACATTCTTGGGAAAAACTAAATTGTTATTTGAATCAAAGCCGCCCGTCTTCCCCTTATTTTATCCTTATTCAAAAAAACAGTCACATAACATTCACCTCATCCCTAAATATTTATAAATAATTCAATAAAAAATTAAAATAAAATCTATAAATTAAGTATAATAGAAAATAAAATTGTTATCATAATATTCTAATGTCAAATAATTATATTTTATCACTCAATTTATTAAAAATTTATTTATTTTCTTATAAAATAATAATTTTTCATTATCAAAGGACATGATATATAATAATATACTATACAATATCCATATGTGTTGTACAATGTTTAGACAATAGTATGGTTTTATGATTTATTACAACTATGTGTTATTTTTTGAAACAAAGATAAGTCTTAAAATATGTTATAGATGATAAAATATTATTGTATGAATTTATAAAATTAAATATAATAAATAAATTCTAAAACACTACCACTATTATATTTTTAAAATTAATTTTAAAGGATTCATAAAAAACTATTAGAAAATTAATTTGTTATTAGATTATTTTTAAATTTTTAAAAAATAATTAATATAAGTAAATGTGATTTTTTATTGTTAATTTTATATCTTAAAAATATTCACTAACTAAATCGAAATAATAAGACATTATATTATATAAAAATTATTTTTACAGCTTCACATGTTTTGTCAAAAGTTATTATATGATATAAAATTATTCTAAAATATAAAATAATTTAAATTTATTAATTATCCTCATAAAGATATATAAAGGGTTCATGTGAATTAATATTAAGATATAATGAGTCCATAAATCACATAAAAATATATTTAATTAATATGAAGCATTTATAATTATATTATATTTTAAAATTTTATATTTTAATATTAAATTCCCATTTTATGCAATAATTATAAAAAATATTCATATTCCTTTATGTAATTTTTTGATATAGTATATTATTGAATTGTGAAAGTTTCATTTGTTTATTATTATATATATATATATATAATTTAATCTATCGATATTCAAAAATACGAAGATTTTATATTCTGTTATTAGAAAGAATATAAAAAAATGATTAGTTTCTTATTTTAAATATCTTTCAACACAATTATATTTTTTATGCAAGCTTTTTTATCTGAATGAATTAAATTCCATAATAATTATTATTATTTATTTTTATGATTCCGTTATTATTTTTTTAAAATATTTTCCCTCAATTATAGTTATTTTTATCTTTTAAAATATTAAAATGTATTACTTTTGTTGACTATATATGGGATTCATAAATTGAATTACTAAAAACATATATAAATGTATTAAATATCATGTAATAGGATATAAGATAATCTATATATTATAAATAGTGATATCATTCGAAAACCCTTTAAACAAAATATTTAGATTTCCTTCAAGAAAAAAAACCTATAGAGATATAAATTTACCAAATGGTTGATTTATAAAAATGTTGTCATTAATGGTTTTTGATACATGATTCATGAAGGATAATAATTTTGAAATAATGTGCTTTGGGTTACACCAAAATAGGTGTACGTAGTAGTTTTTTTTAAGGAATGGAGTGATGGAGACTTAGAATATCAATATAATTAATTTTTTTACCACATAACTATATAAGATTTAAATTTGTTCTTATAAACTATAATGTATATATAAGTAGTTATATACAATGAAAAGAGTTTAACTAAGTAATATTATAGTGAAATCTTATTATTTTATTTCTAATAGATATGTTGGATGGAGGTTATCATTAACATAGTTGTATGTAATACAGATATTCTTATTGAATAAGTATATATATATGATACATACCTAGTAAATATTTTTGAAAAGGATTAAAATAATGTAAAACCAATGCACTAATATGTTACAAATATAAATTTTTGAAAAAATTATAAGTTAAATGTATATTACATAGTCTATGGTTAATAGTGGATATATTTTATTGTTAAATAATAATATGTTATATTTGAGTTTATATGAAATTTGGGGAATTAATTTTTTCAATTTATTAATGGAGTTAAAATTGATACGATGTTTTTTATTTTATTATGGGATTTATATAATTATTTCATTGAAATTAAGTGAAAGTATTCTCAACAACATGAGAAATATAATTTTTTAGGTATTTTAAACATGGTAAATATGATGATTATTTTTGTAGAGTTATAAAATTACACATCCTGTTGAACGGGTGAATTAAATTTCCATTCCATGAAACTATAACATTACATGCATTCTTTATTATTAAAGTTATAGAGAATTTGAGAAATATTTATTTTTAGTGGTCTGTAATAATCTTTATAAAATTACATGTTGGAATTTTTTTGAAGGGTTTTCCGAAGGAGAAATTTTTTCCCTGAATTACGTAAAGATGCTAACATAGAATATTTAACTAAAAATTTAGAGGATTTTATGAGATAATTGTATATTAAATTAATTGATTTCTGTAGTAGTTTTTTGGAAGAATTATATGGATCTGTATACATTTAGTAGAGTAGTTAATCGCATTATAGACATTGAACAACTTATTTATTCTCTTGTTGATGGTAGTTAATATTTTTTTAAACTTTTATAAGAGAGGTTATAGGATTATTGGAATTCATTTTATTATTAAGGTATATAGAATAATTATTTTTATTAAAAAATAATTAATTTATAATATCCATTTATCTTTTGATGTATTAAAACATGTGTTTTTTATTTTCTCTCAATGAAGTCATTAAATATGAGTATTATAAATTTTAGAATGGGTAATTCCAAATTAAAATGGGGTCTTATCACATTTTATTACATCATCATATAATCCAAATTTCCTCTATAATTTGAATAATGTGAGTTATATGGTGGTTGTTCTAAGAATCAATATGTTAGTTCCACTTAACAAAAATCATTTACTCTTATAAATAATGGTACGTAAGGTTTTTCCAATTAATAATGGGTCTTGTGAAATTGGTATTAATAAGAAAAATTTGTATAAAAATAGGGTATTTTGTATTAAATTGAGATGCGTAATTTTTAGAGAAATCTTGGATATAGGGTTGTGAGCATCATTCTATTGAGATTATTATATATTGTATTAATGTAATTATTTGGAATGTATAATGATATGAGTGGATTTTATACATTCCTCTAACAGTATAGTTTTTGTGGGAATTACTTTCATATTTTGAGATAATTTTTATTTATGCATGATGGATTCTAAATTTTATTATGTGGGCTCTAAATCATTATCTAGTAAAATGATTCATTTATAAAAAAATAAGTGATTTTTATATCCATATTTATATGAATTAAATTAGTTTTATTTGTAATTTTTCATTAATTGATTCTATATTATATTATTATTAAATAAATTTCTAAATAGTGAGTTTTTATTTGGATTTAATTTTAAATTAGGGGATAAAAATGAGTGTTTCCAAGTATTTGATTATAACATGTTTTGATAAGTAGAATATATGGGATACGTTTATTTATTATCCTTCAAAACAATGTTGTATACTTTCATTTATGGGTTTTATTTTTTCTAAAATAATTATTAGTTATATCAATTTTCTTTATAAAATAATCTATGGTAAGAGGTGTACAGAAATATTTTCTATAATTTACTTTTTTTTAAAAGGTCAACCATTGGTTTTAGGGTAATAAAATAACATCAACCATAATATTGAATTATGTGGTTAAAAACTTATATTTGTAGGGATTATGTTACATTATTTTATAAATTTATATTATTTATGTGTATTTATTTCCAGGACAAACTTTATTAACCATGGAATATCAATAAAAGAGATTAAATTAATTCCATTTTATTTTACATATGGTTGTTTATGTATATTAATTTATAGTTTTATGGTTGATAAAAACTCATTGGATGGTTTTTATGGTTTTTTTCATTTAGGTAATTTCAATAAATATTGAACATTCATTGAGTTTTTTTAAGGATTTTGGAATTTTTTTCCAATATTGTGTTTGTGAATGTTTTTGTATTTTAGGTAAGAAATAGTTGTACGAGTTATTTAAGAAAATTTTCTTCTGTGCCTTTAGTGAAGGTGTTTTGGAATGTTTTCTCACCGATTTCAGAAATATTCCACACCATTTCAGATGATGTTTTTCTGATATTAAAGTTCCTAATATTTGGAAGATATTCATAAATCTAAATGATTTTTTAAACATTTTCAAAAGGGGTAAGAATTTTTTTTATGGGAAAAGTTATAGTCTCTAATGTATAATGTTTAAGTCTAGATATGGTCAATTTGTACCAGATTATCGAAAATGGATATATGAAGATCAATGAAACGAGTTTGCAAGATAGAGTATTATAAATTTTATGGAACCAAATCTATACAATGATTAATTTTATAATTTGAACATGAAATATGTATATTTTGAAAAGATATGAATTTGTGGACTTCCGATAAAAAAATGTTGACCTCTAAATTTATTGTGATAAAATGGTTTAGTAGACAATGTAGTTTTATCTATAGTAGGAGAAAAGTACATTAAATCAACAGATAGTTTCTTAAAAATGTTAGGGGACAATCCTAGGGAAGCATGATTAGATAGAGAGATATGGTGATCAAAAGAATGGTATTTATGAATTCCATTGAATGAAATTTTTTAATGTGGTATAGGAAGAGTAAACTGGAAATTGTAGAAAACTAACTGTAAATAATGTCCAATGAACTAAATTAATGTGTATATAAGTTAAATATAGTGAAAAGTATCTAATTATACAAGACATGAAAGTTTTAATTACATCATATGGATAACGAAAATGATAATTGAATATGTCAAGAGGATTTCAGCAAGACAGTTTTATTAGTCAAAGATCAATCAGATGGATGATAATCAGAAAAAAAAATACGATTTCATCAACTAAAAGAATTTTTAATTTATTACCAGATTAAGTTTTGTGATATATGTTATGCATGAATTGTGATCATATGTAATATGTTTATAGAAATATATGTTAACTCAATGGGTAGATCATGTCAAATAAATGTATATTAAATACTTTGAATAGAGGATTCATATAAAGATAACTAGACATAGAATCCTGACAATGATAGACTGACTTAATTAGATAATGGAAATTTGATATAAGTGAGTCAGATAAAATAGTACTGAAAAGAGTTATTCTTTAGAAGGCACTTAAAAAGCTCCAGTTGAATTATTTTAAAAGAATATTTAAATTAATTATGTAAAACCATTAACCATAACGATGCTAAGTTATTCTTTCAATGAACATAATATAATAATTTTAAGGATTTTTAAATAAATGATGAGTTTTTTACATACTTCAAGAATATTCCTGAAGGTTTTAGAGCCCTCCATCAAAGTTGATTTGAGTGAGAAATGTTAAATTCAATTTTCAGGTTCCCATGTTTTCTTCTGAAAGCATGCATATTTAAAGGTATTCCACTAAAATTCATACGAACACTATTTTATATATGATATATATATTATAAGTGATAATGTTTTTGTAAGTAGTGTAGCATGTGTTTCCCACAAAGGGTTCATCTGGTTAAAAAAGAAATTATAAATATAAGTACCAGATGAAGGTGTACTAGTGAGAGGTACTAAAAAAAAGTTTACCAAATAGAGGTATTGAATAGTGTGTGAAGCACACCAGGTGTATTTATTATGGCTGAATTCATAGGTGGACAACATGGAGTCACACCAGTTACAGTGTACTAAATGAAAGATTTCTGGATAAACATGTTGTGGTCTATTCATAAAAGATTCCAGTTTTTTGTGTTTAAATTATAATAAAACTTTATAACAAGTGGGGGTAATTGTATTTAATTATAATGTGATAGAAGGGTCCTAGTGGTATTTTTCTCAATTTTATTCACTTCATATCATAGTGAATTTCTATAAATAGACAAGAGTCTCCACATCATGGATGTAGTCACCCACACTGTGGGAAAACCTTATAAATCTTGTTTTTTATACATTACATTACTATCTATTCATACTTTTGTGGTTGATATATAAATATGAAAATTACAGAATCTCTAACAAGTTATAGGTATTAATATCAAAATAAAAGAAGTTTTAAAAGAACACCACTAATTAAAACCACCTTGTAAATGTTTCTCACATTCCTAGTAACTTTAGGATGTATCAAAGAATATAAGGTAACACTATAAGGTGATTACATTTCTTATCATGGGTAATTTTAACTCCATGAATAATATAGGTATTTTTTCCTTTTACAGAAAAAAATTTATGGATGGAATAACCTAATAATACCATATCTCTTATCTCTTGTCATAGATGTTATCATGGTTTCTACAGTTGGGTTTCTACAAATTAGGGAAGATACTCATATTAAATATGATAAAAATTTAATCTTGATTTTGATGGGGAATATTTAAATTAAATACATATTTCCATGTCAAATAATGTTTATATGAAGGTGTTTGGTCACAATAAAATAATGGAAAATTGGGACAAACTCAAATGTATCTTCAAGGGAAATATCAATGAGAAGAAAGAAAATCTAAAAATCTAAAGAATCATGGTCAACTAAATAATAATTGTAGATGGTAAAACAATTGAATACTATTATACTATAGTTAATGAAAGTTTCAGTAACATTACAGAATTCAATAATGTCTTGGAAGAATTTTACCGTTATTAATAAATAGATTAGGAACATTCAGGATAGGTTTGATCCTAAAATATTTTCTATACAAGATAAATATGATTTGTCTATTGATGTGTTTTATAACATACTTTTTTTGTATGAAATGGGGAATTTTTTAGTGTTTAAAAATAATATCAAGGAAGATATATATTTTAAATATATAATAAGTTGATGCTTTGATAACATAAACATTTATTAGTGGGAATTAGTAAATTATAATATGGGAGAAATGATTCTAAATTGAATGAAATAATTGTTTCTATCATCTTTAAAAAATTACCATAAAGATATAGTAAAGTAAAATAGAAAATTCCACATAAATGTTTCGAGTGTTGAGGCATTGTAATATTTCAAAAAAACTATCTGAAGAAGACAAATATAGAATATTATGATGATTCTGAATAAATTACTTGGTAGAAGATGTGGAAAAATTTACAATTAAGATAAAAAATCTACTATATGTAAGAAACTTTTCTGCTAAAAATGAATTATATTCCGTAATAAAGTTTATAATTACTCTACTAAAAAATCATCAGATGATTAAAACATTTAGATGTTCAGAACCTTCATTGTAAATATTGAAATAGTCGTCAATAATTCTAATAGTTAAGAAGAATAAGCTGATAAAACCTATATGAAATATCATCTAATATCAGAGAATGTCGAATTTCATTATAAAAACTAAAAATCTAAAAAAAAGAAACCAAAATTGTGAATAAATAAAGTGACAAGAATAATGTAGGAAATAAATAGATCCTCTAAAAATAAGATAGGTGAATTAATGGGAATAAACTATTCTATATTAAAGTTGAAAAACATGGAAAAATTTTGATTGATCATAATGAAAAAAATAAATTCTATCTAATAAGAGTGTTTTAAGATATAATCAAGATATATCACGGATGAAAACAATTTGATGGAAATGAAAGTGAACACACCAAAGATTCTGAGGTAAAGTTCGAAATGTATCAAGTCACTAAAAGAACCCATCTCATGAATCAATTTATGTATACACCCACTAAACATAAAAGTTTTTCTGATTCTACAAACCACACTGGCATTACAAGAAATTATAATAAATATTATAATGAAAAATTATGTGAAAATGTATCAAATTGATGGAAGTTAAAAATAATATTTGGAAGATTATTTTAAAATGGAATGGGTAATTATATGCTAAACGGTATGTTGAAACTCAACCAATTTCATTATAGTGAAAAATCATGTTTCTATAGAAGATCATGGTTAAGATAATAATGTTTATGTTATGGTATATATAGGCACAAGGTATATAATTTTGGGAACAACATATCTCTCCATGGTAATAGGTATGAACCAATGTGGAATAATAGTGGAAGAAAAGATAGTAATATTCTTAACACTAGTGGAAATACGGGTTTTAACGTCGTCGTAATAACGTAGGTTTTTTAAAAACTGATGCGAATAGTATGTGCGGGGAATTTATGGTGTTAGTTTTAAAAAAAACCAATGCCAAAAACAATTATCCGATGATGTTTCGTGTCGGTTTTCAAGAAACCGATGATGATAGTAATAATAAACATATTTTCCGCATCGGTTTTTAAGAAAACTGACGTGGAAAATAATTTAAAAAAAAAATTCGCCGTCGGTTTTTATTTCTGGCGTCGGTTTTCATGAAAACCAACATGGAAAACAAAAAAAATAAAATTATCAGCGTCAGATTTCCGCGTCGGTTTTTAGGAAAACCGACGCGGAAAATAATTTTTAAAAAAAATTATCGGCGTCGGTTTTCATGAAAACCGACGCCGAAAATAAAAAAAAAATAAAAAATTCGCGTCAATTTTTTAAAAAACGGATGCTATAAAATATATTGTCCACGTCAGTTATTTTAAAAACTGATGATGAAATGTTTTTTTTATTTTCGGCGTCGGTTTTCTTTAAAACCGACGCGAAAAGTCTTTTAAAATTATTCGGGGTCCGAAACCCTCATTTTGTTCGATCGTCGAAATCGACTTTGGCTGCGGCGCTTTGGACTCCCGACGACCTTCGAACCTGATTTGCGATCTTGGACAGCCATTGTTGAAGTTTGGTTCCGTTTTCACGATTTCCGGTATGCGTTCTTCCTATTTATCTCTTGTTTCATCTCCCATTGTTTTTTTCTTCTTCAAGAACCCTATTTTACATGATTTTCTTTATTGGTTCGATTTTAGTTGTAGTTTATCATTATTTTTGGTTTGTATTATCATTGTTGGTATAGATTTTATATTGTTTGTTTTTTGAAGTCATTATACCAGTCGCAGTTTGGATTTAACATCTCAATTCGGGTTGAACTACAAATTTTTTGTTTGTATTATCATTATTTCAGTTTAAAATGATGTTTCATTACATTATGAAGTACTGTATTTTTAATTCCATTTCCATATTAATTAATTCTTCTTCAAAAAAATAATTTTATTGTGTTATTTATTGTTGAACTTAGTGTGGTTTGGTTGTAGTTTGTCTTGTTTTTTTATCTATATTTATCATTTAGGTCATGTTGTGTTATCTGGGATTAACATGTGAATATTTTATTTCATCAGTGACTTTGAATTAAATGTGATTGAAGTTATAAAATTACATTACACCCATTTTGATTGATATCTTACATTTTAAAACAACCAATCTTATTTTTTACTTTTAATAAAGAATTGAGATTTATTAATAATTTATACATATTTCGATGTACTCCCACATTTCACTTATTTATTCCTTTAAATTAATGTACTCTTCAATATTTTAGACACATGCAACATCGAAATATTGCAACTATGTAAAATGAACTAATAAATTATAAAAGAATGATATTATAATTAAATTATAATATCAATATAACACACATGTATATAATATGAAAATAAACTGTTTACTCTATTTGTAAACGTGTTTCATATCTGATGTCTTTTATCTGATTATCAATAGTTTTTATGGAATGTGTTTTTGTTTACAATTTATCTGATAGATATTTAAATGTTTATATGTTTTAATATATTCATCAATTATATTTTGATATCAGGTATTAATGGATCATAATTGGATTTATTTACGAATAACTACTAGTGAATATGAAAAAGGAGTTGATAATTTTTTGGAATTTGCTAAATGACATATTCAAAATATTGATTTGATTTTCTATCCATGTGTGAAGTGTGTAAATATGAGAAAGTTAAAATCCAGAGAAATCAAGGATCATATCATTTATTATGGTTTTAGCCTTAATTATACACGTTGGATCTTGCATGGTGAAAGAACTGAGAATTCAAAATCCAATGTTGATGACGATATTCATAATGAGGCAGAGGATCGTATTGAAGAATTAATTCATGATTTAGGTGTTGAAACCATCGAAAAAACACCAACTGTTGAACGATTCTATGGAGATTCTGAGAAACCATTATTCCCAGGTTGCAGTAAATATACAGTGTTATCAGCAGTTTTGAGATTAGTTAAATTAAAAGCAAAAAATGGGTGGAGTGATAAAAGTTTCTCCAGTTTACTTCATATTTTAAAAAAGCTACTTCCAGAAGGCAATGGTCTTCCAGATTCCAATTATGAGGCGAAGAAAATATTATGCCCAATGGGATTGGAGTATAAAAAGATACATGCTTTCCCCAATGATTGTGTACTGTATAGGAAAGAAAATGAACATTTTTCAAGTTGTCCTACATGTGGGACATCGCGCTATAAGATGGATGAGAAAGTCAACTCAGATTTATTCTCAGGTGATGTCATGTAACCTTATGAAAAATCAATTTTTTTACTTTCCAATGATATCATCCAATATTTTTTGCATACAATTCTGATAATTCAATTTTGGTTTATTTTTAGGTACCAGAATCAAAACTCCAGCTAAAGAAATTTGGTACCTTCCAATAATTCCTCGTTTGAAGCGTCTATTTTCGAATTCAATTGATGCAAAAAGGTTAAGATGGCATTCAGATGAGCGTATATCTGATGGTAACTTACGTCATCCTACCGATTCACCACAGTGGAAGAGTTTTGATAAAAAAAATTCATGATTTTGGAAGTGAAGTTAGAAATCTCAGAATGGGATTGTGTACTGATGGAATGAATCCATATCGGAGCCTCAGTAGCCAACATAGTTTATGGCCTATTTTGTTGGTACTTTACAACTTGTCTCCACATCTATGTATGAAGAAAAAATATGTTATGATGAGCTTGATGATTTCTGGACCAAAACAGCCGGGAAATGATATTGATGTGTATCTTACACCATTGATTGATGATTTAAAACTGCTATGGGAGGAAGGTGTTAAAGTTTTTGATGCATACAAGAAAGAGTATTTTCTTTTGCGTGCTATGATAATGTTCGCTATAAATGAAATTCCTACATATGGAAAATTTTCTGGATATAGTGTTAAGGGACATAAAGCATGTCCAATTTGTGAAGAACAAACTTCATATTATCAATTGCAGAATGGAAGAAAGACAGTGTACATTGGACATCGAAGATTTTTGTGAATTGATCATCCTTATCATAGATTGAAAAAAGCATTTAACAGTTTACAATAATACAACCTCCCCCCTCAACCATTATCAGATGAAGAATATTATGACAGAGTGAAAGATATTGATTCGACATTTGGAAAGATAAAAAGTTCTGGTTTACAAAAACATATCTGGAAGAAGCAGTCTATTTTTTTCGAACTACCTTGTTGGTGATTATTAGAGATAAAACATAACATTGATGTTATGCATGTTGAGAAAAACATATGTGATAGTTTAATTGGAACTTTGTTAGATATAAAAGGAAAGAAAAAATATGGATTACATGCTATATTGGACTTGATATTAATGAGAATACGTTTGAAGTTATCTCCCACTGTGAAAGGAAACAGAACATATTTACCTCCGGCTTGTCACACATTAAGAAAGATTGAAAAGATACATTTTTGTTAGTGTCTTCATGGTATTAAAGTACCCAGCAGTTTTTCTTCAAATGTGAATAATTTTGTGTCATTGAAGGATTGTAAATTAATAGGTATGAAATCACATGATTGCCATGTGTTGATGCAACAAATTCTACCAGTAGCAGTGCATGGTATATTACCAAAAGCTGTCAGAAAGACAATAATCAGGTTATGTAATTTCTTTAAATCCATTTGTAGCAAGGTTGTTGATCCAAATTTGTTAGATGTGTTGAAGAATGAAGAAAATCTTATTCATTGTCAACTAGAAATGTATTTCCCACCCACATTTTTTGATATAATGGTTCATCTATTGATTCATTTGGTGCGTGAGATAAGAATATGTGGGCCTGTTTATTAATATGGATGTATCCTTTTGAATGATATATGAAAATTTAGAAAGGATATGTTAAAAATCCTTATCAACCAGAGGCATCTATTGTTCAAAAATATGTATCAGAAGAGGTGATTGAGTTCTGTACTGATTATTTGAATGAGGTGGAGCATATTGGTCTCCCTGTATCTCGACATATGACAGTTGATAGAGAAGGTAGAGGCATTCGAGGCTTAAAGGTAAAGTTCATTCCACATGATGAAGTGATGCAAGCACATTTATACATTTTGAACAACACAGATGAGGTTCAACCATATATATCCTCACATATTGCTGAATTAAAGATATGATATCAGAAAAGAAATGAAAAGTGGTTGATGATTGAGAATAAGAAGACATTTGTTTCATGGTTTAAAGAGAAAGTCACCCCAGATATATCTGTATCAGAAACATTTAAGTGGCTAGCAGGGGGACCATCTCTTAATGTGATCACTTGGTCTGGTTTTGATATCAATGGCTACACATTTTACACAAAAAACTTGGATGACAAGAGTACCGTTTAGAATAGTGGTGTGATGGTATTCGCTGAAGCAGTGCATTTTTCGAGTGCCAAAGATAAAAACCCAATTTCTACATCAACGTCATATTTTCGAGTTATTGAAGACATATGGGAAATTGATTATATTAAATTTTGAGTCACTGTTTTTAAGTGTAATTTGGTTGATAGTAATAGTGGCGTGAAACATGATGAATATGGGTTTAAACTGGTTGATTTGAAAAGATTTAATCACAATGAGGAACCATTTATCATGGCGACACATGAAAAACAAGTATTTTATGTCATTGATCCATCGAATGATCAGTGGTCAGTTGTTTTGCAAGGGATAAGATACCATTTGGGTGATGAGGATGATTCTGATGATGCTAGTGATTTACATGACCCTTATTCATCTATTACGCAATTTTCAGATGATTACAATGAATATAAGACAGACATAGTGCATGTAGTACGTACCGATCATGATGAAGGCATGTGGAAAAACACTAAATTAGTCTCCTAATTTTTCTGGTAAATATTTATATTTTGTGTCTATTTTTAAAACTTACAAATGCATGCCTCTATTTTTACATATTTATTTTTATCTTCCTTGTTTTTAATTATTTATTTTTCCAATGATATGCAGGTACACAAAATTTTATTACACTTTCTAGTAGAAATGTCAGATACAGATATAGAGGAGCAGTTACCGAGGTATATCTATTTTGACATATTATTAAATATTCAGTAATATACTTATTTAATGAAATAAAACTGTTAATTTACAAAAAAAATTGCAGGACTACTGATGCATCCTCGGCGGAGGAGAATTCTCCAGTTACTACTCAAAAATCAAGTTCTCTAGTTGGTAAACGTGGTATTACACGTTTACCAAAACTATCACTTGCTCGTGATGATAACAAAGAACACATCCGTTTTGATGATAATGATAAGGAAGTTGGCCCAAATGCAGTTTAGTTTTTCAGTTATATAGCGATGCAGAGCCGTTGTTGGATTTGTATTTTGTATCCTGATTGGAAGTCTGTGGACAGGACGGTAAAGCAATAGCTTTGGGAGGCTGTGACGGTAAAATATCTTTATTTATTTATTTTATCTCATTTTTTTAATATTATATCGTATAAATGACATATTTAATTTTTTCAATTACAGATGACATTCAATTTTGAAGAAACCAAAGAAATTAGGAAAAGACATCTCTCTTTTGCGGCGGTTCGATGGAGAGATTTTAAAACCAAACTGACAAAAATGATGTTTTTGGAAAGAGAAGGTTTGAAAGCCCATGTCTTAAGTATCCATATATAGATGAAGAAACATGGAAGCGATTTGTTGACAGTCGTCAGGAAGATAAATTTCAGGTATTGTAATTGTTTTATATTTTAAAATTTATGCTATATTTGCCTTATTACTTAGTAGTTTATTTTTATGTAACATGCCTCTAGGAGATCTCATCAGAAGATCCAGTTGCAAAATGTATACCCTCATACTTTATCACATGGAGGGTACTCGTATTTGGAGCATAAAATTATTGAAGAAAAATTTGAAGCATTAAGAGCTCAATCAAGTAGTGGTTCAGAAGAGGTCCACTATGGTCCTCCATCTCCTCCCACTCGCCATGAGAAATGAAAACGAGCAAAAAGAAAAAAAATGAACAATATCTTACAGATGAAGCTCATCAAGTGGCAGATAGAATTGTAAGTAAATATTATTTATTTGTTAACAATTTTCCTTTTTTATAATTTATAAACACTAATATAACTTTTTTATTTTTTATTTCAGGATGAACATAAGGAGCAAGAGACACATGGATATTTTATCCCCGAGGGTAGGATGGATATCCTAGCCACTGCTTTGGGAAAGGCACAACACCCCGGCCACGTTAGAGGATATCAGGAAGGTGTTAGTATTCAGAAGGTTTTTGGTAAGAGTAAGCAATCAAGAGACCCAGAAATCGAATCCTTAAAAGAAGAGCTGCATAATATGAAACGGTCTATGGGTGATCAAATTCAAGCAGTAGTACAGAAGGCTTTATTAGAACACTTGGAAAGACAGTCACAGTTTGCTCAGCCTTCCGAGGTATATTAATTACTTGTCATCAATTTTTATTTTTTATAAATTATAAACACTGATATAACTTTTTCATTTTTCAACATTCTCAGCCTATTCACTCGGACTACCCTGCCTCATCTACTTACCCAGACCCGTCTAGGCAGCCTTTCGAGGTATATTATTTACTTGTCATCAATTTTTCTATTTTATAAATTATAAACACTAATATAACTTTTTCATTTTTCAACATTCTCAGTCTACTCACCCGGACTACCCTGCCTTATCTGCTTACCCTGCCCCATCTGCGCAACCTTTTGAGGTATATTATTTTATTTAATTTTTAATCAATTTTTCTATGTTATAAATTTTAAACACTAATATACCCTTTTAATTTTTCTTCCTTCTCAGCCTGTTCACCCAGACTACCCTGCCCCACCTGCTAACTTTGAGCCTCCACCTCCTCCCTCGGATCAAGCCTTATATTGTGAGTTGTTTGTGGGAGATCCTCATGTACATATTGTTGCATTAGGACAGGTGTATTTTTTTGGGGACTCAGTACAACATCAGCCTATGCAGATGGGTCAGGTTAGAGTATCAGTACTCGTTATTATAGATCCTACTGCTCTACTACCATTTCCTACTGTGGAGATCACCAGTGTTGGGGAAATTATGGGCCATTTTTTACTTTGGACAACTGCCCTTCTTCGTTATATTTCACAAGAGGTATGTGTTTTTTTAAATTTTAATTATATATGATTCAAAATTACTTATAATTTTTTCTGACATTTAACTTATAGGATTATCTGAAAGCAAAAGAAACTGTACAAATGCAACAAAATGTTGAGGAACATTCAGCTGTAGATACTTCTGATATTTCTTATGGGCTGAAAAGATTATCTGAGTCCTCTTCTTCCTTGAATTTTATCTATGAGTTTCGGATGACGCCCGATATATGTGGAAGAAATTATCAATTGAGAATAATAAAACAAGATATCATGAATTTAGTTAATTTTGAAGAGATCGGGCTGAATGTGGTTCAGTTGTTTTCCATGTAAGTAAATTGACGTTTGAATTGTTATTTCTTTAATAAAAGATTGATATGTCATTGAATAACTATATTTTCTTTTTAAATTAGGTATCTACACAGAATTATTTTACAAAATTAAACTACAAGAATTTACAGTTTTATAGATCCAGAGTACATTTCCTTAGAAGTCAAACATGTGAAGAATGATGAAAGAGTTCAATATATATCCGAGAGATTATCACAAACAGAGATTCAGTGCTAGTTTTTTCCATTTCTTGATAAGTAAGAACATCAACATAATTTTGAACTAATGATCATTATAATGTCATTAATTGTGAAGTTTTTGTATTCTAGGGGGAATTGGATGTTAGGCGTATTTTTCCCAAATGAATGCACCTTATATTGGTTTTGCTCTTTATTAGAAAAAGTGCGTAAACCATTTTCCAACTTATTAAACAGATAAGTTGTTTTTTATTTTTATAAGTTTTTTATGTTTATTTTTAATTGTTTACACAAGTTTTATTAGTTCTTATATAAAAAATGAAGTTCATGGAAACATTTTACAAAGGAAAAGAAACCAACGAAAATCAAATATGTGGACGTACAGGTAATTAGTTTTTATATTTTTGTTATATATTGGTTTTTATTATTAGTTAAATGTATTATAACTGCAGTGTCATCGTCAAAATGGAAATGTTGAATATGGTTATTATATTCTACGATTCATGTACGAGATAATCACAACTGGGGAAACTACTGATTTTCATAAGGTTAGTTGTATTAATTTGTTTATATATTTTCTGTCAATCTTTTATATTTATTAATTCCATATCATTCAATATTATTGTAGGCATTCAATGATTCATAGTCTTATTCCCAATCTGATATGATTCATATTCAATCTACTTTTGCAAACTTTTTGTTAAGTCCGATTAAGATTTGAGGTATGTATATTGATTAAGATTTGAGGTATGTATATTCTAATATTTCAGGTACGTGTATTTTAATTCTACTTTACTTTGAGTTCTCTCAAGTGCCTCTACAAAAATAATGTTTGATTGATTTTGTATACTGTGTTTTTTTAGGGGTTTTGATTATTTTGGAAGTGAAATTTTAATTATTATATAAAAAAAATATTTATGGCGTTGGTTATTTTCAAAACCGACGCCGAAAGTTTTTTTGAAAAAAATGACCTATGGTGTCGGTTTAATCTAAAACCGACGCCGAAGAACCGATTTTCGGAGTTGGTTTTTTATAAAACCGACGCCCAAAATCCAGTCGACTCGGTTTTCGGTGTCGGTTTTATATAAAACTGATGCCGAAAATCGGTTCTTCAGCGTCGGTTTTCTACAAAACCGACGCCGAACATACATGTTTCACCGATTTTCGGCGTCAGTTTTATAGAAAACTGATGCCGAAAATCTAGTGGACTCGGTTTTCGGCGTCGGTTTTCTATAAAAATGACGTCAAAAAGCCTGTCGACTCCAGTTTCGGTGTCGTTTTTATAAAAAACTGACGTTGAAAACCGAGTCCACTGGTTTTCGGCGTCCGTTTTATAGAAAACCGACGCCGAAACTCGTAAGCAAATTATTTTTGGTGTCGGTTTTGAAAAACCGACATGAAAAATCTATTTTTAACGTCGCCTTTAAAGACGCAGGTTTATAACCGATGTCAAAAATCAATAAAAATCGACGTTAATAAGTATTTTTGCACTAGTGTAAGTTATAGGATGAAAGAAAATAAAAGACATTATAAGTTTAAAACCACTTATGGAAGATCAGTTTTATTACTTAGAGTAATATTTTGAAAGTTTTTACCAACAAGGTCACTATAATAAAGAATATATGACATCCCTTTTGTGACATTCTTCTTATATTGGAAAAGAAAAAAAATATGATAAGAAGAAAATTATATGTAAATAATTTGTTATTAATTATTATCTATTATATATATAACTGGATAAACCTTGTATTTTTGATAGTTATTACTCCTCACATATGATAGTTGATATGAAAATCTTAAATATATTAAAGATCATGAATGAGGATAAGTAACATTAGGAAATGATTGTTCTAAAAAAATTAGAGTAATTGGAAAGGTTGAGATTGAATCTCAGAAACTATAGTCAAGTTATTTTTTATATCTAAATAGACTTAAGATTAAAAATATGATTGTTGTCCAACTTTATAGTGATTTTAATGAAGTTATATTTAGAAATAATTCATGTACCATCTGATTTTTTTAAATATTGAAAAGTTTATTCTAAGGTAGAATAAACCATCAACAATTTATTCCAGATCGGAGAACCATTTATTTTTTGTTACCTATGTTTTTATGATGAAAATAAGTTGTGACATCAAAGACTTGGGAATATTTAAAAGACTAGTATAAGAACAATTTCAAATCAAGATATTGTAAGAGGATTACCAAAACTAAAAAAGAAAATTTGAGGTTATTTTTATAACTTGCATGAAAGGAAAGATGCATAGTAGCTGACATAAGAAATTTAAAATTCAATCCAAATGACCTATTTAGATCATAAACTATGTCCTATTTAGGGTGATGATACATCAATAAACAAAAATTATTTTTCATATTATTTCTTCATTGATAGTATTAAATTGTTGACCATTATAACGTTCATGAAACATAACGTAACACCTAATGATTATTTGAAATATAATATTTGTTAATTAATTTAAATTATTTAATATATTTTTTTTCACAAAATAATTATTTTATTTTTCATCACATGAAACAAAAATTTAATCTTTTGTTTCACACAAAATCGAGTCTGTTTGAAAACTTAGGTTACACAGAAGCCCAAGTCTTATCGAACAATAATATATTATTCATATTATTTATTTAACAATATCGTTAATGTGTATATGATAGAATGGTGGGTATGAATCTTATTAACAAAATTATAAAATCATAGTTTACACATGTTTATAAAATTAATTCTTTGGTACCCAATTTATTAGAAATTAAATTGAAGAAAGTTTAATTTAAAGGAGGTATTTTAATGAAAAACTATTTTTATAACCAAAATGGTGTTTATCATAATAAATTAAATTAATCACTATTATTTAATCATATTAATTAAATTTATATTTTATTTGTTTAATAAAATATTTATAAATTCATTCAGCTGGTTTGATATGGTTATTATAAGAATAATCCCATCATCATGTATACAAAGATGTATATTTTTAAATGACAATTTTTTGACCTTTTATGGAGAAACTATTTTAAATATAACTTTTGATAATTTTATAATTTTTATATGATAAAATAAACTTAATTTACTGAAATTAAAATATCAAAATTTACTTTGGGAGTATTTTTCATATTTTTCAGAGTACATTCACATTTTAATAAATAGTAAATAATGCTGAATTTTAATTGAAAATTGTTTTCATCTAAAAACATTATATAGTTAAAATATGTTTTTTATTTATTTTTAATTATAATTAGAAAAATTTTATATCATCTAACCCAATTTAGTTCAATGGATACAATTTCACATATAATTTATATATAACAACTGAGCAAACATTTTAAAAAAATTCTTTAAAAACCTACTTTGTCGTCTGATCTATGGGATTTATTCTAAATTAATTCATGCCACTTCTATGATTTAAATTTGGGAAAATAAATTCTATATTTTTAATAATAATATTTTATTATTAATAATAATTTAAACTTTATTTTTCACCAAAATGATTAGTTAATGTAATTAAATTTAATTATAATGATTAAGGAAAGACGAGCTTAATTAATGATTAATCATTGAGAATATGGTGCAAACATGACTTCACACTTGTCTAGAAATTATTTTCTAGACATCTTTTATCCAATACAGCTCTAATTATCTATAATTTTATATTTTTATCCCTTGGGTGACAATTCAAATGTGGGGAGTAATCAAATCTTTTCAAGAATACCCAATGTGTCATTTTCTCCACTTATAAAAGGCCTCTTCTGCTATTTACTTCTTAACACCTATCAATCAATTTTTATAGTCAAACCCATGCCCAAAAAATGTCCAAAAACACCTCCCCACACACAATATTCCTTAATTTTGGTAGTAATCTAACCAATAATGTTCATTATTTAATACTAGAAGAATTTACCTTAAATAGAGGTAACATTTTTCAATGTTAATTTATGTTTTATTTCATTATCCACCCCTTAAATTATTACTATTCCATTTTTATATTATAAAATTAGTATCCTAAATATACTGACATTTTATTATGTTAAGATTCAAATCTAAACCAATACACACTTCCATATATTGGGTAATGAAATTACCATTCTTATATGGAGAACTACCGTCTAATGAAATGATGTTGTTTTTTCCTTTACCACTTCTTATGGTTTGTAATTATGATGTACACACTGTTTTTATATGATATATATGATATTTATGTTTTCTTCATAATTCTATAATTTTTATATCACACATACCTTAAATTTTTTCATTTTTTGTAAATATGATAACATTGTTTGTGGATATTTGGACTACTACCTCTTAAAAGCGATGTGATATAATCGCACAGAACATGGAATGAAATAAATATGGGTTTAATAAAACATATGTGAATTAAATAACATCTATATGATAATAAAGACATAACTAGATTTTTTTAAATATAATATATCATTTTACTTATTACCATTTCACAAACTGAAAAGAGATAACATCGTTCATGGGTGTGTGGACTACAACCTCCTCAACGCGATATAATTCCTTTTATATCACAAGAATTATATATATAATTATATATGATAAAATTATATTATTTTTATGATATAATTATCATTATGTTGATATAAATGTTACTTACCTTCTTTCTAATAAAATCATTGAAAAATGAAAATGTTACCTATAACGCCCCGACCCCAGTTACCCAGAGTCAATGCATTATTACATAACATTGGCATGATTACAAGGAATGAAGTCCCGAAGGACAGATCAGTTTAGCAGTCTTGGAAAATAGATTACATACATGAATGTTACATTGCACTTTAAGACATACAAAACAACATAAATAATCTTTATGAATGCCATTATTCCCTTGGCTTAATCCTGCATATCAATCACAATACACTTCTGGTAATCCTGGGAAAAATAAAACATAGAAAGGGGTGAGCTCAAACGCTCAGTAAGGGTAATCAATACAGTGGAAACATTCATATATAATCATAAACATTTAAGGCAATGTATAACTAAAACAAAAGCATTTTAAATGTGAACTTCAGAATAATATGGCAAAAATAAAATGAAATAATTCCATTTACTTATTCATATGGATATTCTACTAGTAGAATAATCACATGCAATATCACTAACCACTTTCATAATGATGGAATGCATAATTCCAGACTATCATAACCACGAATCCAAGGCCTCGTGCCAAGACTAAAAATGTGATTTTGTCAAGGCCTTGTGCCAAGACACTAGTTTGTCTCATGAGACCTACCGATGCATCGAGGAGCTATAGAGGGCTCCACCCGTCACTTATTAAGTCCAATGCATTCCTTATATGAACAGGTTTAAACATAACATAAACATACGTATTAAAACTAGAATACAAAATGTCAATACCTTCTCTATAAACCATGAATGGTATAAAAATAACACATCCACAGTCAAACATATCATAACTCATTCAATAAAATAAGTAATATTGTATTATAATAAATCAACCTCAATCCAAAATAATATCCAGTAGAGGATGCTGACATAGTTGAAAATGATGAGTAAAACATTTTGAGAGAAATATCCTTTTTGTAAAATAATTTAATAGTCACACATTTATAAAGGAAGTAATTTAAAAGAGATTTTTGAATCAAAGTTTCCCATACCACTTTTAAACTTTTGAAAAAGATTATCATTTCAAAACATTCATGTCCATATAAATAAATCCTTAAAATCATTTTGAAAACATGGACATTAATTAAAAATATTTAGAAAGATAAATCTTTATAACATTTGAAATTATAATCTTGATAAAGAGTACCTTTCAAAATCCTTAAAATCTTTATTTTGAAATCATTTTTATGAAAATGGACATGGAAGATAAAAATGTCCCAGTATATACTTACACATAAACAATCTCGGATAATAATGAGATTGAGGAATTAACCCTTACAAATTTTGTAACATACGAAACATACAACCCATGAAAGAGGTGTCATACAATTAATATGTAAATACACATAAATTAAATTGTATTACATAAAAAAATACATTTATGGTCAGAACATACACCACACAAAAGGTAATAGTGGCAATATGGCAGGAATCTCCCGGGAATAAGGAGTGAGAAGAAAACCCCTTACCTTGCACTTTCCATTAGTCGAGGGTACGTTTAACCTCCTGTACGAAGATCTTAGTATGTTATTAAATTATACCAGAACCATATTAATATTTATGATATCATACATGATTTATTTATTACTTTATACAACCCATTTAATAATAATTTCCATGTTAAATTAACATTTCGGGTAATAATCGCTTTCTTTATCGTATGTGTTTTTACTTGTTACTCTTGATTGTATCACTTAGATCATGATTTAAATACCTCCAGAATATAAAACATGATAAATATATTATATATATTTAGAATATAAATATGTATAATAGACATCTATATGAAATGGAAAACACCGTTTATGGAAACGGTAGTCCGTACGTACGCATAAACGATGTTTCTGTTTTCATATTGTATTGAACGGAAGTAAGTGAATAAGATATATGTAAGTACATAAATTCTTATATATATATATATATATATATATGGTAGAATTATTATGTAATATATTACATACTTATTATTAATATATATTTTTATAATCATCGATGAATGGTGAACTTGGAAATGAATCTCATTGCGTCGTGTAGATGGTAATCCGTACGTACGCACGAGCGAAAATATCATTATTTTGATATTAAAATAATATATAATTGGATGATATATCAAATATACAGAATCATTATCATGTAATATTTATTATTTACATGAATTATACATCATTATTATACCCATCCAAATAATAATGTATTGAATAACAATTACACAACGACGTGGAGACGGTAAGTCGTACATACGTACGTATGGTGACATGTCATTCAAAGGAAGGATAGAATAATGAATAATTTTGTACCATATTTATAATAACATCATAGTATATAGTATATATAGGAGTTATATAAATAACAATGAAAGAATATGTTGAATAAGAAAGGAACTTGAAAGAGGGTGGTGAAAACATTACCTCTTCTTCGGGTTCTTTCTTTTGATTTGATCAAAGGGGCTCCATAGGTTGGCTTTCTGATCAAAATAAGGAATCTAGAATGAATTTATGGAAGTTGAGAGAGTATTTAGGCAGGGTTTGGACGAACCAAAAGGCTTTGAAGGTGTGAATAATTGGTTAGAATTTGGGTCCTTTTATAAGGGGGAGGAGGGTCTCTTTAGAAAAAACTTAATGTATTAATTTATAATAAATTAATATTCGGTTTCTAATGGATCCAAAGTTTATTATTCAAAGTATAAGGTGGATATGGGTCTAAATAATTTCAACCAATATATTTTATATAGGTTTGAGTCATTATATTAACCTTATCTTTTAGTTTTAACTCTTGGTTAATTAGTTTTACACTTACCATGTCACTTTGTATTCTTATAATATATAGTTAATAAACTTACTATATACATCCAAGATACCCCAAATTGGTCCATTAATGATAAACCAATAGTGATATAAGTATTTTTTCTGAACCTTAGATTTGTAGGAATAGAATATAAATTAATAATATAATATTTGTTTTTAAAAACTCATTTATGTCAATTTTGACACTACTCAATAATTGATTTTTTTTAAAGTCTTAACAACTTTATTAATTCGAACCAAATTCATTTAACTAATACTAACATGTCATATTGAACAATAAAATTCGTGTATGTCATCAAAACTTTCAAATTATATTTATTTTAACATTTATAATACAAATTATTTGATTCTTTCATTAATAAGGAAAATACTGCATCATTATTGTGTCATATATATTTTTACTTTTTCAATGTCTAAAAATTATAAATAAAATATAATTATGTATGAAATATTATAATATTTCTAATGAATATTTATAATCAAAAATATAACATATATAACCCTATGTAAAAAAAGTTTTTCTAAAGGATATAAGCTTATGTCATTTTTTTATTTACTTTATCTTAATTAAAATAATGTGTCCCTATCACCTACAAGTGGCTCCATGGGGTCCCAAAAATCGACCCAAAGATGCCCATGGTCGGACATGTATCCACCAATATGTTTAGGACACGTTTTATGTTAATTTATTATTAATATAATATTATTTTTCAATCCTTATTTACCGGATTAACCCTTTAACCATGGTAAATAAAATATTTACCGAAGTAATTATTCGAAATCTCTAAAAATAAAAGTTACGTATTTACAAAATTTGGATATCATGATTCCAAATATAGAATACATTTTTACAAATTCAAAACATAGAAGTGGCAGAAATTAATTTAAAATTAATTCCCACTGTCAAAACAAAAAGCGTGTTTTTAAGATATAATAACTATCAAAAGATTGATACTTGTTTATGTCCGGATTAATTGTGGAATTATGTCCAATGACCAAAATTTTATTAAATGGTAAAAATAAATTATAAAAATACTTTAAAACCACTCAAATTCATAATTTATCACTATTAATTATTTTGATTTAAAAAGTTGTTTTTAATTAAAATTTAGAAATTTTCACTATTCATCAAAATATAAAAGTTATCCGAAAAGTACCAAAATTTAACCCTAAGAAAAATTAGACATTCCTAATCCAAAAATTAAGTCCATTTTTAGAGATAAAATTTATAAAATTTTAAAAAATGGGTATTACTATTCATAACAGCTACTTTGATTGGTTGTGGTGTGTGTTAGAACTCGAAGTTGCATACAACACACGCTACTGTATTATTCAAAGAGAAGTGTACCGTGGAAGCTTGGGGTGTTACATTGTAAATTTTTTATGTCCCCATTCTAAAGAATGAATTTATTTAGTCAAATTGAATATATAAAAGTTTAAAATATTAGATTTAAAAATGGTTCACTATTAAAAGTTGGTAAAAGTGCATTTTTGAAAAATACTTCTTTTATCTGAAAAAAAAAGAATTTGTTCTAACATTTTGTCTAAGAAACTCATAATATGGATTCTAAAATTATAAGTATTATATAAAGTTCAAATTTTAGTTAATACTATTCATAACCTCTTTTGAACGGCTTGTTTGGTAAGTCATTGTGCGCTTGAACTCAGTGTTGCGTGTAGTGAAAGTTATTGAATTGTTTTGAAGAAGTACATACTATGAAATCTTGGGGTGTTACATTCTTCCCGCCTCCAATAAATTGCGTCCTCACAATTTTATATTGTTCTTCAAAAATAAAGGTTGAAAATAGAAAATATCTTTGTGGGAAAACCCACATCAGAAATTTGGTTAATAAAATTTAGTCTTAATAAGAGGGAAAGAGAAATGAAAGGGTCCCCACCAAATTATGATCTAGATTAGTAGAACATTGGTGGAAATTAGAGACATATAATTAGAGGAAAAACGTAAATATTTATAGGTAGTGATTGAGGTCATCAATCACAAACAAGTTTAAAATTGAGGTCCTTAAATTCATCAATCTATAATGATTTAAAATGCCATCGGTTCAATAATGCATAAGGTATTAGGATAACACATTTTTGGTTTTAAGATCCCTTCAATAAAGTATAAAAATTAATTTCTTCATAGAATAAGAGGAGAAGAAAAATATATACTTGAAAAGTATAGTTCCATATTTTAACTAATTTCTACCACAAACTCATCTTTCACTCTAAAAGATAATAGATCTTAAAAAAAATATTCTATTTATCCTATTCGTTTAGGGTTAATAAAATTAATTTATAATTCATCTACTAGAACTTCTTAAAATAATCTACATTATTTAATCCAGGACATCTCGTGGGCCAGTGGTAGGTGATACACCCCTGTCGCCCTTCGGTTGTGGGTTCAAGTCTCGCAGCCTTGCCGGTCGCGACGGGTTGCTGCCCAACCTCCGGGTTGTCCTTTTATAGAAATACAAAATTAATCTCAAACAAGAATTATCCAAAATACTTCTGTCCGAACTCACAGTCCAATATTTATAAGGAACACAATGAATATCCTTTTTGCCACGTAATAACATGTGAACACCTTCATCATGTATTCTTTTAAAACACTGCAACATCCATAATTACCATAAAACCTTATTAATTACATTCATGATCCCTTATTCTTTATAGAATAATGGATATACTCCTTCTATCCAAAAATTTTTTAAACTCCAATAATAAAAAATCATTAATCAGTTTCATGGTAGTCAAGAATATCCAATATAATTTATTCAAATCAACCATCTCTTATTCGAAAATCACTACCTCATCATCGAGACCATATCAAGAATTACCTTTCCTTCAACAATGTATTTTCAAAAAGTGTAGCTTACTATTAAGTCACTTTTCATAGAACCATATAATTTCAAATCCTCAATAAAATAGTATTGCAGTACAATCCTTATTTATCTCCATAATTCATGTAACCTGTATATTGTTTATACAACACTCAAATAAAATAATTCCATGATAACAACATAAGAATACTAGTCATTCCTCTTCATCTGTGGTAGTATCATAACTTGATTATTATCCAATAGCATCATTTGGTGCATACTTTGATGATTTTTACATTTGTATGCGTAGTGTCCCAACTCCTTGCAGATGAAGCATTGTATATTTGAAACCCTTTTATTACCCTTTCAGTCACGTACATGGTGTCCTTTTTCTATACACTTATAATAAACTGTCCTTCCTTTCAGGCAAGTTCCATGGTATTTCTTCCCACTGTTATCACATATGGGAAAATTATTCTTTTTCCTCTTCCCATTATCCATCTTTCTCTCTTCCATCCTTTTCATCTCTTGCTTCCCTTCAAAGCCATAAGACTCAGTAAACTCTTTACTTATCTTATCAACACATGATACTATTTCTTCATATGATTATAATAAGTGGGTGACTATTTCCCTTCTAAATGATGGATTAATACCATAAAAAATATGATCATTCTTATTCTTTGGGTCATACATATTACTAGAGTTCACACTCCTTCTACTGGGCATCATTTCTATAAAATAGCATAAACTAGGTCAGTTTATGAATTGTAATGAATAATTCCAAACTTGTAAAATACCTAACACAAATTGAACAGTTTATGTATATAATCCATAACCATAAAATTGTTTTCTTTGAGTAAGTATATACTCATGATCCCTTCATAATGGTTTGTAAAGAAAATGAGAATTATCCTAGGCATATCCCCTGGGAGTGTCGTGACTAATAGTGCAGTAAGGCCCATTGTCATGCACCAGTTCTCGTTCGAGTCTAGCTCAAAGTGGTGTTTTCAGGTTTTACCCCTAGGTACATCTGTACCAGAGCCGCCTTTACCGGCTCATATCCAGACAGGGATGTATTGCTCGGAAAACTCACAAAATCTCTACAATACCAAAATTTTAGGAAGTTATTATATATTAATCCTCAATGTATATCTTAGGGCTATGTGTTCTAATAAAAGTTTATCTAAATCTAGTTTCCAAGGTTATTGCTAAAATTCCTCTAATACCAACTGTAATGCCCCGACCCCAGTTACCCAGAGTCGGTGCATTATTACATAACATTAGCATGATTACAAGGAATGAAGTCCCGAAGGACCGATCAGTTTAGCAGTCTTGGAAAATAGACTACATACATTAATGTTACATTTCACTTTAAGACATAAAAAACAACATAAATAATCTTTATGAATGCCATTATTCCCTTGGTTAAACCCTTCATATCAATCACAATACACTTCTTGGAATCCTAGGAAAAATAAAACATAGAAAGGGGTAAGCTCAAATGCTCAGTAAGGGTAAGAAATACAGAGGAAACATTCATAAATAAGCATAAACATTTAAGGAAATGTATAACTAAAACAAAATCCTTTTAAACTTGAACTTCAGAATAATATGGAAAAAATAAAATGAAATAATTCCATTTACTTATTCACATGGATATTATACTAGTCGAATAATCACATGAAATATCACTAACCACTTTCATAATGATGGAATGCATACTTCCAGACTATCATAACCACGTATCCAAGGCCTCGTGTCAAGACTAAAAATAAGATTTTGTCAAGCCCTCGTTCCAAGACACTAGTTTGTCTCATGAGACCTACTGATTCATCGAGGAGCTATAGCGGGCTCCACCCGTCACTTATTAAGTCCAATGCATTCCTCATATGTATAGGTTTAAACATAACATAAACATTCGTATTAAAACTAGAATACGAAATGTAAATACTTTCTCTATAAACCATGAATGGTATAAAAATAACACATCCACAGTTAAACATATCATAACTCATTCAATACAATAAGGAATGTTTTATTATAATTAATCAACCTAAATCCAAAATAATATCCATTAGAGGATGATGACATAGTTGAAAATGATGAGTAAAACTTTTTGAGAGAAATATCCTTTTTGTAAAATCATTTAAAAGTCACACATTTATAAAGGAAGTAATTTAAAATAGATTTTTGAATCAAAGTGTCCCATACCACTTCAAAACTTTTGAAAAGGATTATCATCTCAAAACATTCAGGTCCATATAAATAAATCCTTAAAATCATTTTGAAAATATGGACATTAATTAAAAAGATTTAGAATGATAAATCTTTAAAACATTTGAAATTATGATCTTGATAAAGAGTACCTTTAAAAATCCTTAAAATCTTCATTTTGAAATCATTTTTATAAAAAAAATGTACATGGATGATAAAAATGTCCCAGTAAATACTTACACATAAACAATCTCGGATAATAATGAGATTGAGGAATTAACCCTTACCAATTTTGTAACTTACGAATCATACAACCCATGAAAGAGGTATCATACAATGAATATGTAAATACACATAAATTAAAGTGTATTACACAAAAAATACAATTATGTTTAGTACATACACCACACAATATGTAATAGTTGCAAAATAGCATGAACCATATTCCTTTACTCGTGATTGTATCACATAGATCATGATTTAAATACCTCCAGAATATAAAACATGATAAATATATCATATATATTTAGAATATAAATTTGTATAATAGACATATGTATGAAATGGAAAATATTGTTTATGGAGACGGTAGTCCGTACGTACGCATAAACGTTGTTTCTGTTTTCATATAGTATTGAACGGAAGTTAGTGAATAAGATATATGTAAGTACATAAATACTTATATATATATATATATTGTATCATTATTATTTCATATATTACATACTTATTAGTAATATATATTTTTATAATCGTCGATGAATGGTGAACTTGGAAATTAATCTCATTGCGTCGTGGAGATGATAATCCGTACGTACGCACGAGCGAAAATATCATGATTTTGATATTAAAATAATATATAATTGGATGTTATATCATATATACATAATCATTATCATGTTATATTTATTATTTACCTGAATTATACATCATTATTATACCCATCCAAATAATAATGTACTGAATAACAATTACACCACGACGTGGAGACGGTAAGTCGTACGTACGCACATATGGTAACATGTAATTCAAATGAATGATAGAATAATGAATTTGGTTGTACCATATTTACAATAACACCACAGTATATAGGAGATACTGGAGCTATAGAAATAAAAAATAAAGAAGAAGTTGATGAAGAAAGGAACTTGAAAGAGGGTGGTGAAAACATTACCACTTTTTTGGGTTCTTCCTTTTGATTTGATAAAAAGGACTCCATAGGTTGGCTTTATGATCAAAATAATGCCTCTAGGATGAATTGAGTGAAGTTTAGAGAGTATTTGTGTATGGGTTTGCCTAACCAAAAGTCATTAAGGTGTGAATAATTGGTTAGAAGTTGGGTCCTTTTATAAGGGGGAGGAGGGTCTCTTTTGGAAAAACTTAAATTATTAAATTATAATAAATTAATATTCAGTTTCTAATGGCTCAAAATTTTATCATTAAAATTATAAGGTGGTTATGGGTCGAAATAATTTCAACCAATAGATTTTAGACAGGTTTGAGTCATTATTGTAACCTTATCTTTTAGTTTTAACTCTTGGTTAATTAGTTTAACACTTACCACGTCACTTTGTATTTTTATAATATATAGTTAATAAACTTACTATATATATCCAATAGACCCCAAAGTGGTCCATTAATGATAAACCACTAATGATATAAGTCCTTTTTCTAAACTTTAGATTTTTAGGAATAGAATATAAATTAATAATATAATATTTGTTTTAAAAACTCATTTATGTCAATTTTGACACTACTCAATAATTGATTTTTTTAAAGTCTTAAAAACTTTATTAATTTGAACCAAATTAATTTAAGCAATAATAACATGTCATATTAACCAATAAAATTCATTTATGTCATCAAAACTTTCAAATTATATTTTTTTAACATTTATAATACCAATTATTTGATTCTTTCATTAATATGGAAAATACTGCATCATTATTGTGTCATATATATTTTTACTTTCTCAATGTCTAAAAATTATAAATAAAATATAATTATGTAGGAAATATTTTTATCTTTCTAATGAATATTTATAATTGAAAATATAACATATATAACCCTGTGTAAAAAAAATTCTAAAAGATATAAGCTTATGTCATTTTTGTATTTACTTTATCTTAATTAAAATAAAGTGTCCCTATCACCTACAAGTGGCTCCATGGGGTCCCAAAAATAGACCCAAAGATGCCCATGGTTTGACATGTATCCACCAATAAGGTTAGGACACGTTTTACGGTAATTTATTATTATTATAATATTATTTTTTAACCCTTATTTACCGGATTAACCCCTTAACCATGGTAAATAAAATATTTACCGAAGTAATTATTCAAAATGTCAAAAAATAAAATTTACCTATTTACGCAATTTGGAAATCCTGATTACAAATATGGAATCCATTTTTTCAAAATCAAAACACAGAAGTGGCAGAAATTAATTTAAAATTAATTCCCGCTGTCAGAATAAAAAGCGCGTTTTTAAGATATAATAACTATCAAAAGATTGACAATTGTTTATGTCCGGTTTAATTGTAAAATTATGTCCATTGACCAAAATTGTATGAAATGGTAAAAATATATTCTAAATATACTTTAAAACCACTCAAATGCATAATTTATCACTATTAATTATTTTGATTAAAAAATTTGTTTTTAATTAAAATTTAGTAATTTTAACTATTCATCAAAATATAAATTTATCCGAAAAGTACCAAAATTTTACCCTAGGATAAATTCGATATTCCAAATAAAAAAATGAAGTCCATTTTAAAAGAAAAAATTTATAAAATTTTGAAAAGTGGGTATTACTATTCATAACGGCTACTTTGATTGGTTGTGGTGTGTGTTAGAACTCGAAGTTCTGTACAACACACGCTACTGTATTATTCAAAGAGAAGCGTACCGTGGAAGATTGGGTTGCTAAATTGTAAATTTTTGATGTCCCCATTCTAAATAATAAATTTATTTAGTCGAATTGAATATATAAAAGTTTAAAATATTGTATTTAAAAAGGGTTCACTATTAAAAGTTGGTAAAAGTGCATTTTTGAAAAATAATTCTTTTATATGAAAAAAAAAATAATTTTTTCTTACATTATGTCTAAGAAACTCATAATATGGATTGTAAAATTATAAGGATTATATAAAGTAGAAAATTTAGTTAATAATATTCATCACCTCTTTTGAACGGCTTGTTTGGTAAGTCATGGTGCGCTTGAACTTGGTGTTGCGTGTAGTGCAAGTTATTGAATTGTTTTGAAGAAGTACATACTATGAAATATTAGGGTGTTACATTCTTCCCTCCTTCAATAAATTGTGACCTCGCAACTTGATATTGTTCTTCTAAAATAAAGGTTGAAAATATAAAATATCTTTGTGGGAAAACCCACATCAGAAATTTGGTTATTAAAATTTAGTCTTAATAAGAGGGAAAGAGAAATGAAAGGGTCACCACCAAATTATGATCTCAATTAAGAGAACATTGGTGGAAATTAGAGACATATAATTGGAGGAAAAATGTAAATATTTATAGGTAGTTATTAAGGTCATCAATCACAAACAAGATTAAAATTGAGTTCCTTAAATTCATCAATCTATGATGATTTAAAATGTCATTGGTTCAACAAAGCATAATGTATTAGGATAACACATTTTTGGTTTTAAGATCCCTTCAATAAAGTATAAGAATTAATTTATTCATATAATAATAGGAGAAGAAAAATATATACTTGAAAACTAGAGTACCATCTTTTAACTAATTTCTACCACAAACTCATCTTTCACTCTAAAAGATAATAGAACATAAAAAATATATTCTATTTATCCTATTCCATTGGGGTTAAAAAAATGAATTTATAATTCATCTACTAGAACTTTTTAAAATAAACTATAATATTTAATCTAGGATATCCTGGGGTCCAGTGGTAGGTGTTACACCCCTATCGCCCTTCGGTTGCGGGTTCAAGTCTCGCGGACTTACCGGTCGCGATGGGTTACCGCCCGACCTTCAGGTTGTCCTTTTATGGAAATATAAAATTAATCTCAAAATAGAATTATCCAAAACACTTCTGTCTAAACTCACAGTCCAACATTTATAAGGAACACAATGAAGATCCTTTTTGCCGCATAATAACATGTGAACACCTTCATCGTGTATTATTTTAAAACACTGCAACATCCTGAATTACTATAAAACCTTATTAATTACATTCATGATCCCTTATTCTTTATAGAATAATGGATATAATCCTTCTATCCAAAAATTTTGTAAACTCAAATAATGACAAATCATTAATCAGTTTCATGGTAGTCAAGAATATCCAATATAATTTATTCAAATCAACCATATCTTATTCCAAAAATCACTACCTCATCATCGGGACCATATCAAGGATTACCTTTCCTTCAACAAAGGTATTTTCGAAAAGTGTAGCTTACTATTAAGTCACTTTCACTACTGGAAAATAATGGTATACCAACGGTTTTAAACTGTTGGTATAGGCTGGAAAACCGCTGGTATAGCCTATACCAATGGTTTTCCAAACCATTGGTTAGTAAGCCGTGAGGAAAGCCTTATACCAACGGTTTTATCTAAACTGTTGGTATATTGTTTTATTAAATTTCTCTCAATGTATACCAATAGTTTATAACCGTTGGTAATGCATTTTTGAGAATTGTTATACCAACGGTTCTAAACCGTTGGTAATGTGATTTTCAGAACACTAATACCAACAGTTCAAAACCGTTGTTATTGTGTTTCTCTAGAATTCCAGAACACATATACCAACGGTTTTGAACCGTTGGTATTTTGTTTTTCCAGAACACATATACCAATGGTTCTAAACCGTTTGTATAGATGTTTTTCCAGAATTCCAGAACTCTTATACCAATGGTTTAGAACCGTTGGTATTGCGTTTTCCCAGAACTGCTGCACAGCAGCCCCTCCAGTAGCTTCTCCACTATACACCTACACCTGCATAAAAAATATCACAAAAACCACATAAAAACTTAAAAAAGTATAACAAACTCCTAAAATAGCACAAAAAACACATAAAACCATCAAATTCTTCCAACCATGTCATGTACTACAATTCCCTATTTCAATCTTCATATGACAACAATCATCTGATAGTAATTCACCTCACCCCTGCACAACCCCCCAAACAGCACAGCCCCCCCCACCTCCCCATAAAATTCTAATAGGCAGAATAGTATGAGAAATACCTATTAGAGGTTAATAAGAGTTTGAAATTGGCTCATATCCCTTTTTTTCTGATCATAGATTTGGGTATGTAATGGTTTGTAATGAATTTTGCATTGAACTTGTATTGTTTATAATATATGGTGAAAAGGTATTTTCTTAGGAGTCTCTTCACTTATGACCCCATGAGTGAAACTACCCAACTCATGAAAAAGAGTTTGTGACTATCGTTGATGAGTGTAAATTTCAGTTGTATTCACTTAAAATGATGTCCTTTTCAAACAAAAGAGAGACTTTGATCAGTGTCGTCCACATCATGCCTCGGATTGAGGTGGGGTTGACTTGTAAACGTCACATATGACCCATGGATCGTTTTCCTAAAGTTTCAATAGAATCCGAATGCGTTTGGTTGGTTTTCTGTATGCCAGTAATTGTTTTCTCTTAAAATCATGTCCATTTCAAATAAAAGTGAGACAGTTTGAGTGGTACCGGCCACACCATGCCTCTGATTGAGGCGGGGTTGACTCGTACACGTCAGAAATTACCCATGGAAACTTTTCCTAAAGTATCAATAGAATCCGAATGCATTTGGTCCATTTTCCGTATGTTAGTTGTTGTTTTTACTTAAACTGTTGTCCATTTCAAAGAAAAGTGAGACACTTTGAGTGCTGTTGGCCACACCGTGCCTCGGATTGAGGCCAGGTTGACTCGTACACATCACAAATGACCCATGGATCATTTTACTAAAGTATCAACAAAATCCGAATGTGTTTGGTCTGTTTTCTGTATGTCGTTTATTTTACATAAAAGCGCATCCATTTTAAACAAAAGAAAGACACTTTGAGAGGTTCCATCCACACCACACCTCATATTGAGGCGGGGTTGACTCTTACATGTCACATATGACCTATGGATTGTTTTCCTGAATATTTAATAGAATCCGAATGCATTTGGTCGGTTTTTCGTATGCCGGTAGTTGTTTTCACTTAAAATCTTGTCCATTTCAAATAAAAGTGAGACAGTTTGAGTGGTACCAGCCACACCATGCCTCAGATTGAGGTTGGGTTGACTCTTACATGTTAAAAATGACCCATGTATACTTTTCCTAAAGTATCAACAGAATCCAAATGTGTTTGGTCCATTTTCCGTATGTCAGTTGTTGTTTTGACTTAAATTGTTGTCCATTTCAAAGAAAAGTGAGACACTTTGTGTGGTGTCAGCCCCACCGCTCCTCGGATTGAGGCAATGTTCACTCTTACATGTCACAAATGACCCATGGATACTTTTCCTAATGTATCAACATAATACGAATGTGTTTGGTCCATTTTCCGTATTTCAGTTGTTGTTTTGACTTAAACTGTTGTCCATTTCAAAGAAAACTGAGACACTTTGAGTGGTGTCGGCCACACCGCTCCTCATATTGAGGCGGGGTTGACTTGTACACGTCACAAATGACCCATGGATCGTTTTCCTAAAGTTTCAACAGAATCCGAATGCGTTTGGTCTATTTTCCATTTGTCAGTTGTTGTTTTGACTAAAACTGTTGTCCATTTCAAAGAAAAGTGAGACACTTTGAGTGATGTTGGCCACACCGCTCCCCAAATTGAGGCGGGGTTGACTCGTACACATCACAAATGACCCATGGATCGTTTTCCTAAAGTTTCAATAGAATTCAAATTCGTTTGGTCGGATTTTCGTATGCCAGTGGTTGTTTTCACTTAAAATCATGTCCATTTCAAAGAAAAGTGAGACACTTTGAGTGGTGTCGGCCACACTGCGCCTCGGATTGAGTCAGGGTTGACTCATACACGTCAAAAATGACCAATGGAACGTTTTACTAAAGTATCAACACAATCTGAATGTGTTTGGTCTATTTTCTGTATGTCATTTATTTTACTTAAAAGCGCATCCATTTTAAACAAAAGAAAGACACTTTGAGCGGTTCCGTCCACACTACATCTCGGATTGAGGTGGGGTTGCCTCTTACACGTCACATATGACCCATGGATTGTTTTCCTAAAGTTTCAACAGAATCCGAATGCGTTTGGTTAGTTTTTCGTATGCTGGTAGTTGTTTTCACTTAAAATCCTGTCCATTTCAAATTAAAGTGAGACAGTTTGAGTAGTACCGGCCACACCGTGACTCAGATTGAGGCGGGTTTGACTTTTACACATCACAATTGACCCATGGATACTTTTCCTAAAGTATCAATAGAATCCGAATGCGTTTGGTCGATTTTCCGTAGGTCACTTGTTGTTTTGACTTAAACTGTTGTCCATTTCAAAGAAAAGTGAGACACTTTGAGTGGTGTCGGCCACACCGCTCCTCGGATTGAGGCGGGGTTGACTTGTACATGTCACAAATGACCAATGGATAATTTTCCTAAAGTATCAACATAATATGAATGTGTTTGGTCCGTTTTCCGTATGTTAGTTGTTGTTTTTACTTTAACTGTTGTCCATTTCAAAGAAAAGTGAGACACTTTGAGTGGTGTCGGCCACACCGCTCCTCGTATTGAGGCGGGGTTGACTCGTACACGTCGAAAATTACCCATGGATTGTTTTACTAATGTTTCAACAGAATCCAAATGATTTTGGTCTATTTTCCATATGTCAGTTGTTGTTTTGACTTAAATTGTTGTCAATTTCGAAGAAAAGTGAGACACTTTGAGTGGTGTCGGCCACACCGCTCCTCGGATTGAGGCAGGGTTGACTTTTACACATCACAAAAGACCCATGGATCATTTTCCTAAAGTTTCAATAGAATCCAAATGCGTTTGGTCAGTTTTCCGTATTTTAGTAGTTGTTTTTACTTAAAATCATGTCCATTTCAAATAAAAGTGAGAGAGTTTGAGTTGTACCGGCCACACTGTGCCTCTAATTGAGGCGAGGTTGACTCGTACATGTCATAAATGACCCATGGATACTTTTCCTAAAGTATCAACAGAATCCGAATGTGTTTGGTCCATTTTTCGTATGTCAGTTGTTGTTTTTACTTAAACTGTTGTTCATTTCAAAGAAAAGTGAGACACTTTGAGTGGTGCCGACCACACCGCACCTCAGATTGAGGAAGGGTTGACTCTTACATGTCACAAATGACCCATGGATCATTTTCCTAAAGTATCAACACAATACGAATGTGTTTGGTCTGTTTTCCGTATGTCGTTTATTTTACTTAAAAACCGCATCCATTTTAAACAAAAAAAAAGTCACTTTGAGAACCAAATGCATCCTCAATGAAGACACCCTCCCCTCCCCTTCCCTACCCTCCCCTCTAACCTGCCCATCCCCTGCCCCTCCCCTCCCCCCCTTGCCCCTCCCCTCTTGCCCACCCTTTTCACCCAGCAGCCCCCTCCCCTCCCCTCCCCTCCCCTTCCTTCCCTACCCTCCCCTCCAACCCGCCCATCCCCAGCCCCTCCCCTCCCCCCCTGCCCCTCCCCTCCTACCCACCTTTTTCACCCAAGAGCCCCCTCCCCTCTCCTCCCCACCTCCCCTTCCCCCTCCTTCCCACCCTTTTCACCCAGGAGCCCCCTCCCCTCCCCTCCCCCTCCCCTTCCCTCCCCTCCCCTCCCCCCCCTCCCCCCATTCCCACCCTTTTCCTCCAGCAGCCCCCTGCCCCTCCCCTCCTTCCCACCCTTTTCACCCAGTAGCCTCCTCCCCTCCCCTCCCACCTCCCCTTCCCTCCCCTCCCCTCCCCCCCGGCCCACACTTTTCCTCCAGCAGCCCCCTGCCCCTCCCCTCCTGCCCACCCTTTTAACCCAGCAGCCCCCTCCCCTCCCCCCTACCCATCTTCTTCCCCCAGAAGATCCACCATTACTAAAACAAAAAACATCCCCTGAACAGAATGGAAATTCAAAAACAGCACGATTCACTTAAAAATCACAAAAATAAGAACATAATCAATAATGTACAATTACTACTTGCAAAAGCACATTTATTTTTATGTGATTATTCAACGTATGTTACTATCAGGCATAAAACTATCAGCCATAAATGACATAAAATGAAGTTCTATGGGGAAATGACATAAACATGAAATACATGGCTAACTAAGAATGCTAAGTAATACAAAATAGAAAAATGGGTAACAAAGTACCAAGGAATACTAAAGGTCTGGGTAGTAGACTAATCATACAATAAGAATCAAGTGCAAAAAAGAGATCTGATAACAACATCCCTATGAAGCAGAGGAAAACCCCAGAGTGGAAAACCAGGTTAAAAAATATAGAGTTATACAGAATTAAAAAATGTAATGGATCAATCTTCCCCTGATCACCATCACCATCACCACTGTCATCATCGGCCTCATCCTCGCCGCCATCTCTGTCCTCGTCATCGTCCTCGTCATCGTCCCCATGCTCATCATCGGCCCCCTCCTCGTCCTCGGCCCAATCCTCACCCTCGGCCCCATCCTCACCCTCGGCCCCATCCTCGCCCTTTTCCCCATCCTCGTCCTCATCCTCATCCTCATCCTCACCCTCATCTTCTTCAGCATCCTCTTCATCACCAGGAACGTCATCATCTCGACCACCACTAGATCTGCCACCTGGTGCATTGGATAATGCACCCATCAACGACATAAATGTCTGACAAGCCGCGCTAGCCTCTGGTGGAAGTGATGAAGATAAAGCTTTCATCTGTTTCATAAATTCGTTGTCCCTCATTTGAACTTTCACTTCCAACTCTGTGACCCTTTTATCAGACTGTCTTGCATGCTCCTTGACCTGTTCCAACTCGGTGGTACTAGAATGTATACCTGGAGAGGACCAATACCTCATTTGGACTATATCTTACCAGGTCAGCAGCGTACTCGACCAGAGTGCTCCTCTCCCAAAACCTGATATAAATGATCGTGTGGCCCAAAATTGTCAGGATCCTGGGAATCAAGAGCCTCTAAAGCAGCCTGTTAAAAATATTAATAGACTAATAACTTTGAAAATAGATATTAAACTTTGAAATAAACAAATAAAAACTTAAAATCTTTTCTTGGGTTGATTCATTTACCGCAGTTCCATATTTGTTTCTTCTACTTGAGAAAAACAATTTTTCTCGAGGGATATGTCCTTCAATATTCAACTTGTGCTTATGTAATGACATTGAAACAATATAAAGTGAAAGTATAATCATGTATTCAATATTAAATAAATCACATAATTTTAGTAGGAAACAATAAAAAGCGAAAGTCCTAAAAAAATTATAAACAACTATATTGTACCAGCTGCCTCTCATGATCTGACAGAGTTGTGCGCCCCAAAGTGTGGAGGTATTACTTTGAATCAAGGTTTTTTTGTTTTTTTCAGAAGATTCCTAAATAAGTTTTAATAATAAATAAGATTATATTAATTCAAAATATGAAAACTCTCATTTAAATACCTCAAATGAGATTAATACCTTAAATTTGGCAGTCACCCAATGGGTAATCATTTGGCGAGATTGCTCTATCGGGCAGTCATCCACAATAGGTAGTGTCTCTAACTCTATGCCCACTCTCTCACACCATCCAACATACATGTCATTCTTATAAGCTCTCCTAACTCTTTTAAACGTGATGGTCGTGCACCTTCTCCATCAGGGAAGTTAAACTAAAGCTGAAACCCAATATATTAGTTCATATAAATAAAAAAATAATAAATTAAATCCAATATATTTTTTACCCATATTTGTGCCCACGCATTATCTTTGACTTCATGTGGCAGATGTCTCCAAGAGAGGGGGCTGACCGGAATGATATCGGAGTATTTTGCTAGCGTCGCCAAAAACCCCCGATATTCCTACCCAGATTTCTCAATCATTTGTCAATCAACATTGTATTCAACCATCAACTGTGTATGATGGTTCCATACCGCAAAAAAGCGAGTACGCCCCCTCCCCCGCCTCCTATCTGTAGATGAATCTCTTATTAAAGGAAAATAATATCAGTACAAGTTAAAATAAAATAAATTTTGGTATAAAAATTTCATATTATATAAATATACCTGTGGTAGTCGGATCAATGGGCGTCACTGGATGTGCAGAAGTTGAAGGAATATCATGTACAGGTGGCGTGTCCCTTATTGTACGCTCCTCATCCACATACTGTGTCGCAGAAGGAGTAGAAGAAGGTGGAATATAATAGCTCGGAGATAATGAACCAGAAGAAAAAGATGATGGCATAGACATATAGCCAACTGGTAGTGTAAACATCAAAGGTATAAATATCCCATGTGTCCCTGAAGACATTCCAGGATCAAAATGGTGCGAAGAAGATACGTCTGTGGTAGTGGATTGTCTAACTCTCGCCCCATGAGTCCTCGTACCACCGGCCTCAGTACCAGGACCACTAGATGATCGTCCATCTCTGACACCACCCCCCTCCTACCACCAGCCTCTCTACTGAGAGAAATATCAGACTCCTCGTCAGATATCTCTCGTCTAGGGGGTCGATCCTGAGAAAGTTTAACACAAAAGTAAACACATGATATTATATGTTAATTGAAATATTTATATTTGAAATAAAATACTCACAATAGGGATGAGTGGAGGAACACCCATCTGTACCATGCGACGATTATTATCTGTCATCTTTTTCCATCGCCTCTCTTCAATGGGTGTCATTTCCTGCAATGAAAACAAATATGGAAGTAATTAGAAACAGATAACTAATGTGTAACCCAAAAAAATTATAGAAAAACCATTCTGATAAAAAAAACATAAAGTAAAAGAACATTTATGGTGGTTTGAAGGTAAGTACTAGGATACACACTCTGAATGATGTAGTTGAAACATGTAGGTGAGAACAAAACTGTATGATTCTATATATTTCCCACCACAACTTCAGGTTCACAATCAACTATGACAATTGATCTATTGGCATCATCATAAGTAATAAACGGATTGCTTCCAATTGTAGTAGGGATAGTGTCAAATTCATCATCACCATTATCAAAAACATGTTTTGGATTTACTTCAATAATTACACCGAATTTAGGATGAAGATGATCTTTGACATAAAAAACTTGTTTCACCATTGATGCCAATACATATGGTTCATCGGTGGCAAGAGTGTGAGTCATTTCAATAACTCGAAATCCACAATGATCAATAAAGGTTCATTTCCTTATCATTGAATCAAACCATTGACATTTCATCATCGTGACTCGACCATGCGAGTGATAATCCAAAATTATTATTTTCTCCACGACTCCATAATAAGAAACATTTTCAGAATGAGGTCTAGTATCCGATGAACTGGCATAACAGTCTGTTGTGGCAGTTAGAATAACACCATTATGTTGTGTTCTCATGTCTCTTGCTCGTTCAGTGATAATAAATTTGTATCCATTGATCACGAGTTATTTACAAGAACGAACCATGGTATTAGGACCAAAAGCCAAAGCTCTTATTTCCTCAGAAACAGAGTCTGCAAGCAAACTCGATACCTGAAATATAAAAAAATAGTAAATTTAATTAAATAATATTTTTTTTAGTTATTATAGAAATATTTTTACCTTCAATTTCAACCAAACAGAAAACCCATTGCTATGCAAAGTCTCTTTCCTTCTTAAATATAAAGAACGATGCTTTCTATATATCAATTATTTATGTTCCCTGTAGATAAAAATAATAATATTTTAACAAATATTTAAAATTACAAGAGATAAGATAAGAGATACATGTACAATTTACTTACTTGATATACTCATCGAACAAATCACAATTGAACAACACTATGCGATATTCCATCTCTCGCTCTTCAAGGATTAATGTCATCAATGTATATGATCCCAGAATTCCTCCTGTCTAAGGAAGTGATGGAAAACTGTGTTCAATTTTCCCATATTGTTCGTCTTCATTTCTCATTGGTCTGTTTATTCTCGTAGTAATATTAGACAAATACATTGCGCAGAAATCCATACATTCTTGAGCCAAGTAACCGTTCACAATAGAACCTTCAGGATAATTCCAGTTTCGAACATATTATTTCAATGTGCACATGTTTCTTTCAGTTGGATACATCCAACGGAAAGCAATGGGTCATCCAAGAAGTATTTCGGTCGGAAGATGGACAGTCAGATGCAACATGCATGTAAAAAATGATGGAGGGAATATTCTCTCTAACTCACACAAAATTAAGGGTGTCTCTATGAACAGTTTTTGCAAGAAGGATTTGGACAACCTCTTAGCGCAAAGATATCTAAACAAATAGCACAACCGAATAACTGAGACTCTAACATTATTGGACAAGAGATGACGGATTGCTATTGGAATCAACTCATGCAAAAGGACGTGATAATCATGAGTCTTCAAAGATTTCAGATTCAACTCTTTTCTATTGACCCGTTTTGATATATTGCTTGAATAGCCATCAGGAACTTTAATAGTCTCTATCACTTCCAGAAATTTATTTTTTTCAGCAGGTGTCATCACAGAAGAAGCACATGGACCATTCCATTTATTTTCACTGATACAGACAGGATGCAATTCTGGTCTGATCCCCCAATCTACCAAGTCACGCCGAGATCGTAAATCATCTTTTGTCTTCCCCTTGAAATTTAGAAGAATCGAAAGCAACATTTCAAGTATATTCTTTTCAATGTGCATTACGTCTAAGAAATGACGTAACAAGTTGGTTGACCAATACGACAACTCAAAGAATATACTCTTCTTCTTCCAATTGTAACTGGTATCATTGGAAACATTTTTCCTCTTTCTAGATTTCATTACACCCTTACCAAATGAATAATTGAAATCTTTTAATTCATTAAGCACATCAGTTCTAGACATATGCTGAGTTGGATTGTCATTCTCCATGGTATTGTCAAATCTTTGACGATTGTTTCTATATGGATGGTTCATTGGCAAGAATCGTCGATGTCCCATAAAACTAAAACTACTATGACATTTCAGTCTTCTCGATCGAGTATTCTTCATACAAACAGGAAATGACAATTTTCCTTTTGTGCTCCATCCAGACATCTATGCATAAGTAAGAAAATCATTGATCATCCACATAAGCACAGCACGCATCTGAAATATGTCTTTCGAACATGCATCGTATGTGGGAACACCCACATCCCAAAGAAGTTTCAACTCTTTTATTAAAGGTTGCATGTATACATCTATATCATTTCTGGGATCAGAAGGGCCAGATATCAGTATACTCAAGAAAGTGTATGGATTTTTCATACACAACCAAGGGGGAAGGTTATAAATGTGTATGAAAACCGGCCATGTGCTGTGTAAGTAAGCATCTGCCCAAATGGATTAAAACCGTCACATGAAAGACCCAGTCTCACATTACACATGTCAGCTGCAAATTCTGGATATCGAGAATCAAAACTCTGCCATGCAAATCCATCTGCATGGTGAACCAACTCTTCATTATTCTTTTTTCTCTCGGTGTCATGCCATCGCATTTTTACGAATATTTCATCAGAAATGAAAAGGTTCTGTAATCTGGGGATTAATGGAAAGTGCCACATTACTTTTTGTGGCACACGAGATTGTGTTCCATCATATTTTGGCTTCCATCAAGAGGTTCCACATTTGATTCAATCATTTCTTTCAACAGTTTCCCCCCAAAATAAGCTGCAATCATTCGGGCAAGCATGAATTTTTTTATTGAGAATCCAAGTTCATCAACTAACTTCCATGCCATATAGTGGTTTGAGGGAATATCTGCATTATCTAGAAGTAAGTCCTTCATGAAGGTAAGAATGTAATCAATTACAGTATTTTAAATCCCATACATAGTTTTCCCATGAAACAATCAGATTAAAAATTCCATCTTTTTTATTTTACCACATTGCCGATATACTGGAGTCGTCGCAGCATCATTCAATTTTTTCACCCTATCAACATCATCATTTTCATTGGACGCATCATGTGTGCTTGTATCGAAATCTTTTTGGCTGGACATCCTTTCCTTCTCATGATTTCGAATAAATGGAAACCGATCATATATCAAACTCTCTAATTCAGTCCTATCATTTGAATCATCAACATTTTGAGATTCCATTTTTTCTCCATTGTGATACCACACATAATAGTTTGTTTGAAACCATATTTGGTTATATTATAGCTAACTTCTTCATGACTCAACCAAGTTCTTCCAACACAATTAAAACATGGGAAGTGTATGCGACCACTATCTAAAGCCTTGTCAAATGCAAAATCTAGAATGCTATTCAAATTATTTTGAAAATCTGTTGAAATCCGATCAGTTTCGTACATCCAACTTCTCTCCATTCTGTAAAACAAATTGCAATAATTCATTTCAAATAAATTCAATAATATTGAAGTTTAATGAAAAAAATATTTAGGTAAATGACAATTGTTTACTTTATATAAAAGCATAACTGAAACATTACTCTATATGAGAATCATATTAAGAAATACAAAAAAATACAGTGTATATAAGAAAAAAAGATACATAATTTCTAATGCCTATATTCAAGGATTTCCCAGTAAGATATTGGAAGTGGATCAATGAATACATAATCCTTAAGGATCTTGTTGGGATTACATAAGTTTTATACTTTAACTTCTTAGGGAAATCAGGATGAGAAGTAGGATGAGGATCAAGGGAGTGGCGGGACGGTCCAAGGGGGGTGCGGGGTGTCCAGGGGGGTGCGGGGTGTCTAGGGGGGTGGTGGTTCCGTCAGGGGGGTCGGAGGTGTCCAGGGGGTGGGGGTTGTCTAGGGGGGTCGGGGTGTCCAGGTGGGCGGGCTGTCCGCGGGGGTGGTCTGGCTATCCAAGGGGGTAGGTGGAGTCCAGGGGGTGGGTGGGCTGTCCAAGGAGGTGATTGGGGTGTCTAGGGGGTGGGTGGGGCTGTCCGGGGGGTAAGGGGTGTCTAGGGGGTGGGAGGGCTACCCATGGGGGTGGCGGGGTTGTTCAGGGGGTCTGGGGTGTCCAGGGGGTGGGCGGGCTGTCCACAGGGGGGTGGTCGGGCTGTCCACGGGGGTGGCGGCGCTGTCCAGTGGGGTCGTGGGTGTCAAGGGGGGGGGGGGCTTTCCAAGGGGTGGGGGCGTCCAGGGGGATGGGGGTGTCCGGGGGGTGGTGGGAGGGTGTCCGGGGGTGGGGTGGGCGGGCTGTCAACAAGGGTGGGGGGCTGTCCAGGGGGTACGGGCTGTCCAATGGGAATTGTCAAACCTTTAATAGATGAGTTCTTTTGAAATATCATAGATTCTTCTACTGGCATGTTAGCATTAACCAAACATAATTTCCTACTACCAAAGAACCCTATGATAAATCTATATAAATCAGGGAATTCAATCCTAATTATTGAATTCTTTTTTATTATTTTAAGTATCTTGATATTAAAACATTATACTTAATTTATAGTAATGAAATTCCTCAGAAGTATTATTACATATGGGTCTATCACACACTCAAATTCTTAGAATATTTTTGGGGATCAATGACAACCTATAAACAGGTTTTATCATCATCTTTTTCTGAATGAATTGGATTCCTAACTGATATCATCACGAGCTATAATAAAATGTTTTAACCATATTCTATTTATTTTTTTGGTTATGGTCCCTCAAATGAAAGGATTCACTAGTACACATTCTATAGAACATTCCCCATATTATAAGTGACTTGTTCTTCATTAACTAGGGAGGATAACTCATCCTAATGCGCACACTCAACCCACTATTCATGATGAGTTACAGATGTAGCCAAAAAATAAATTTACCAGGTACCAAAATGAATATAGAGGAGAATGAAACAACTTGAAATTATGTTAAAATAGATTTACACTAGATGTATGTGTGATGATCTCTCTAGTCACAGTCACACACTTCATTGGAAATAGTAATATTATCTAAAAAATAAATTAATTATTGCTGTTAAATGGAATGGTACTTTTGTAATGTAATCCCCCCTATACCAGAAAAACTATGTATTATCTATACATTTAGGCCGTTATAAATTACAAATAACCCATGAATGTCATTTTTCATCTCACATATAAAAAAATTCTACCAAACAAATATAATTCATTTCAATAGTTTAACAACATGATAGGTTCCACATGAACCAATGTGTTCTAGCTCTATATTTCACTATCATAGCTTCACACCAATTAGTACATTCTATTGGATCATCATCCCTATGAAGCCAAGAATATAATATCCCATATAAGTAATTTTCTCTAGAGTTTGATTAACTCTTATGACTATTAATCTTGCTAATGACTTCTTGATTCATCGATCAATGATTAATAATAAGGTTCATGTAACCTTCTATGTTTTCAACCATTCTCTAGGAATGTATAACTCACAAAATAAATGAATTCCCTGAAGCTATAACCCTTATGTAGTTTCAATTTATAAAATTAGGACCCATAAATCATTGGTGTCATTTTATAAAAAAGAACTCTCACATGGTATGAATGGTATCATAATGACACCTATATGTTGAAAATATTCATATAGAATTAGAAATAATTTTATGTTATTAGGTTGATAAATCTACCTATATGAGAATTTAATCATACATTAAATGAAGGTCAAAACAATGAATGTCACGTTATGGTTTTAGCATTGACATTATAACACAAATGATATTCCATGGGAAACTAATTAATTAACAAAATATTTGTTCATTTCCCTATTTTTCACTGTGAAATCACATCAAATCCAAACTTAAAAATAAAATATTAGATCAATAACAATAAAAACAATGTAGCATATGTGTATAAAGAATAAAATACCAAATTTGAGATGATTGAGATGTTTTTTCACCTGTTTGGATGGGGGACTTCACGAGAGGAGAAGAGCGCCGATTGAAGTTAGGGTTCTGTGAAGAATGGGGAATAGAAGCGGCCCGACTAGTTTTGGGGAAAACCTTTACCAACGGTTTTTAAAAACTGTTGGAAAAGGGTTCTTGAGGCCACCCTTTCTCAATGGTTTCATAAAACCGTTTGTAAAGGGTGACTTAAACACCCCTTTCCCAACGGTTCTAATGAACCGTTGGGAAAGGGTTCCCTAAACTATCTTTACCAACGGTTTAACCAAACCGTTGGTAAAGAACCGTGGGTAAAAATTCCATTTCCAGTAGTGTTTTCATAGAACCATATAATTTAAAATCTTCAATAAAATAGTACTGCAGTTTAATCCTTATTTATCTCTATAATTCATGTAACCAGTATATTGTTGATACAACACTCAAATAAAATAATTCCATGATAACAACATAAGAACACTAGTCATTCCTCTTCATCTGTGGTAGTATCATAACTTCATTATTATCCAATAGCATCATTTGGTGAATACTCTGATGATTTGTACATTGGTTTGCGTAGTATCCCAACACCTTGCAGATGAAGCATTGTACATTTGAAACCCTTTTCTTACCCTTGCAGTCACGTACATGGTGTCCTTTTTCTCCACACTTATAACAAACTCCCATTCCTTTCAGGCAAGTTCCAGGGTATTTCTTCCCACAGTTATCACATATGGGAAAATTATTCTTTTTCCTCTTCCCTTTATCCATCTTTCTCTCTTCTATCCTTTTCTTCTCTTGTTTCCCTTCAAATCCATAAGACCCGGTAAACTCTTTACTTATCTTATCAACACATGATACTATTTCTTCATATGATGATAATACATGGGAGACTATTTCCCTTCTAAATGATGGCTTAATACCATGAATGATATGATCGTTCTTATTCTTTGGATTATACGTATTACTGGAGTTCACACTCCTTCTGGAGGGCGTCATTTCTATACAATAGCATAAACTAGGCTAGTTTATGAATTGTAATGAATAATTCCAAACTTGTAAAATACCTAATGAAAATTGAACTGTTTATGGATATAATCCATAACCATAAGAAAAATTTTTTGAGTAATTATATACTCATGATCCCTTCATAATGGTTTGTAAATAAAATGAGAATTATCCTAAGCATATCTCTCAAGAGTGTCGTAACCAATAGTGTAGCAAGGCTCGTTGTCGTGCACCAGTTCCCATTCGAGTCCAGCTCAAAGCGGTGTTTTCGGGTTTTACCTTGAGGTACATCTGTGCCAGAGCCGCCTCTACCTGCCTGTATCCAGAGAGGGATGTATTTCTTGGAAAACTCACAAAATCTCTACAATACCAAAATTCAAGGATGTTCTTATATACTAATCCTCAAAGTCTATCTTAGGGTTATGTGCTCTAATAAGAGTTTATCTAAATCTAGTTTCCAAGGTTATTTCTAAACTTCCTCTAATACCAAATGTAACGCCCCAACCCCAGTTACCTAGATTCGGTGCATTATTACATAATATTGGAATGATTACAAGGAATGGATCCCCAAAGGACCGATCAGTTTAGCAGTCTTGGAAAATAAATTACATACATGACTGTTACATTACACTTTAAGACATACAAAAAATAATCTTTATGAACACCATTATTCCCTTGGATTAACCCTGCATATAAATCACAATACACTTCTTGGAATCCTGGGAAAAATAAAACATAGAAATGGGTGAGCTCAAACTCTCAGTAAGGGTAATAAATATAGCAGAAACATTCATAAATAAGCCTAAACATTTAAGGAAATGTATAACTAAAACAAAATTTTTTTAAACTTGACCTTCATAATAATATGGAAAAAATAAAATGAAATAATTCCACTTACTTATTCACATTGATATTCTACTATTCGAATAATCACATTCAATATCACTAACCACTTTCATAATGATGGAATACATAATGCCAGACTATCATAACCACGTAGCCAAGGCCTTGTGTCAAGACTACAAATAATATTATTTCAAGGCCTCATACCAAGACACTAGTTTGTCTCATGAGACCTACCGATGCATCTAGGAGCTATAGTGGGCTCCACCCGTCACTTATTAAGTCCAATGCATTCCTCATATGAACAGGTTTAAACATAACATAAACATTCATATTAAAACTATAATACAAAATGTCAATACTTTCTCCATAAACTGTGAATGGTATAAAAATAACATATCCACAGTCAAACATATCATAACTCATTCAATACAATAAGTAATATTGTATTATAATAAATCAACCTCAATCCAAAATAATATCCAGTAGAGGATGCTGACATAGTTGAAAATTATGAGTAAAACTTTTTGATAGAAATATCCTTTTTTGTAAAATCATTTAAAAGTAACACATTTATAAAGGAAGTAATTTAAAAGATATATTTGAATCAAAGTGTCCCGTACCACTTTGAAACTTTTTAAAATTATTATCATTTCAAAACATTCATGTTCATATAAATAAATCCTTAAAATTATTTTGAAAATATGGACATTAATTAATAATATTTAGAAAGATAAATCTTTACAAAAAATTAAATTCTGATATTGATAAAGAGTACCTTTAAAAATCCTTAAAATCTTCATTTTGAAATAATTTTTATGAAAAATGGATATGGATGATAAAAATGTACCAGTAAATACTTACACACAAACAATCTCGGATAATAATGAGATTTAGGAATTAACCCTTACCAATTTTGTAACTTACGAAACATACAACCAATGAAAGAGGTATCATACAATGAATATGTAAATACACTTAAATTAAAGTTTATTACAAAAATAATACAATTATGGTCAGTTCACACACCACACATAATGTAATAGTGGCAATATGGCATGAATCTCACGGGAATAAGGAGTGAGATGAAAACCCCTTACCTTGCACTTTCCTTTAGTCGAGGGTACATTTAACCTCCTGTACAAAGATCATAGTATGTTATTAAATTATATCAGAACCATATTAATATTAATTATATCATACATGATTCATTTATGACTTTATACTACACATTTAATAATAATTTCCTTGTTAAATTAACATTTCGGGTAATAATCTCTTTCTTTATCGTACGTGTTTTAACTTGTTACTCTTGATTGTATCACTTAGATCCTGATTTAAATACCTCCAGAATATAAAACATGATAAATATATCATATATATTTAGAATATAAATATGTATAATAGACATATATATGAAATGGAAAACACTGTTTATGGAGACGGTAGTTCGTACGTACGCATAAACGTTATTTCTGTTTTCATATAGTATTGAACAAAAGTAAGTGAATAAGATATATGTAAGTACATAAATACTTATATATATAAATATATATATATATATATATATATATCTCTAGTAGCATTATTATTTCATATATTACATACTTATTAGTAATATATTTTTTTATAATCGTCGATGAATGGTGAACTTGGAAATGAATCTCATTGCGTCGTGGAGATGGTAATCCGTACGTACGCATGAGTGAAAATATCATACTTTTGATATTAAGATAATATATAATTGGATGGTATATCATATATACAGAGTCATTATCATGTTATATTTATTATTTACATTAATTATACATCATTATTATACCCATCCAAATAATAATGTATTGAATAACCATTACACCATGACGTGGAGACGGTAAGATGTACGTACGCACGTTTGGTGACATGTCATTAAAATGAAGGATAGAATAATGAATATGGTTATACCATATTTATAATAACATCACATTATATAGGAGATACTGGAGTTATAGAAATAACAAAGAAAGATGAAGTTGAAGAAGAAAGGAACTTAAAAGAGGTTGGTGAAAACATTACCTCTTCTTCGGGTTCTTCCTTTTGATTTGATCAAAAGGTCTCTATAGGTTGTCTTTATGATTGAATTAAGGCTTATAGGATGAATTGAGGGAAGTTGAGAGAGTATTTGTTCAGGGTTTGGACGAAACAAAAGGCTTTTAAGGTGTGAAGAATTGGTTAGAAGTTGGGTCCTTTTATAAGGGGGAGGAGGGGCTCTTTAGGAAAAACGTAAAGTATTAATTTATAATAAATTAATATTCGGTTTATAATGGCTCAAAAGTTTAATATTAAAAGTATAAGGTGGTTATGGGTCGAAATAAGTTTAACCAATATATTTTAGACAGGTTTGAGTCATTATATTAACCTTATATTTTAGTTTTAACTATTGGTTAATTAGTTTAACACTTACCATGTCACTTTGTATTTTTATAATATATAGTTAATAAACTTACTATATACATCCAAGAGACCCCAAAGTGGTCCATTAATGATAAACCAATAATTATATATGTCTTTTTTCTGAGCATTAGATTTTTAGGAATATAATATAAATTAATAATATAATATTTTTTTTAAAAACTCATTTATGTCAATTTTGACACTACTCAATAATTGATTTTTGTTAAAGTCTTAAAAACTTTATTAATTCGAAAAAAAATTATTTAAGAAATTATAACATGTAATATTAACTAATAAAATTCTTGTATGTCATCAAAACATTCAAATTATATTTATTTTAACATTTATAATACCAATTATTTGATTCTTTCATTGATAAGGAAAATACTGCATCATTATTGTGTCATATATATTTTTACTTTTTAAAAGTCTAAAAATTATAAATAAAATATAATTATGTAGGAAATATTTTTATCTTTCTAATAAATATTTATAATCGAAAATATAACATATATAACCCTATGTAAAAAATGTTTTTCTAAAAGATATAAGCTTATGTCATTTTTGTATTTACTTTATCTTAATTAAAATAAAGTGTCCCTATCACCTACAAGTGGCTCCATGGGGTCCCAAAAATCGACCCAAATATGACCATGGTTGGACATGTGTCCACCAATAAGGTTAGGACACATTTTAGGGTAATTTATTATTATTATAATATTATTTTTTAACCCTTATTTACCAGATTAACCCTTTAACCATGGTAAATAAAATATTTACCGAAGTAATTATTCAAAATGTCTAAAAATAAAAGTTACCTATTTACACAATTTGAAAATCCTGATTCCAAATATGGAATCCATTTTTCCAAATTCAAAACACAGAAGTGGCTGAAATTAATTTAAAATTAATTCCCGCTGTCAAAACAAAAAGCGTGTTTTTAAGATATAATAACTATCAAAAGATTGAAACTTGTTTATGTCCGGTTTAATTGTGAAATTATTTCCAATGACCAACATTGTATTAAATGGTAAAAATATATTCTAAATATACTTTAAAACCACTCAAATTCATAATTTATCACTATTAATTATTTTGATTAAAAAATTTGTTTTTAAATAAAATTTAGTAATTTTCACTATTCATCAAAATATAAAAGTTATCTGAAAAGTACCAAAATTTCACCCTAGGATAAATTCAATATTCAGAATCCAATAATGAAGTCCATTATAAGAGATAAAATTTATAAAATTTTAAAAAGTGGGTATTACTATTCATAACGGCTACTTTGATTGGTTGTGGTGTGTGGTAGAACTCAAAGTTCCGTACAACACACGCTACTGTATTATTCAAAGAGAAGCATACCATGGAAGCTTGGGATGTTAGATTGTATATTTTTCATGTCCCTATTCTAAAGAATAAATTTATTTAGTCAAATTTAATATATAAAAGTTTAAAATATTGGATTTAAAAATGGTTCACTATTAAAAGTTGGTAAAAGTGCATTTTTGAAAAATACTTCTTTTATCTGAAAAAAAAAAGAATTAGTTCTTACATTATGTCTAAGAAACTCATAATATGTATTCTAAAATTATAAGGATTATATAAAGTTCAAAATTTAGTTAATACTATTCATAAACTCTTTTGAACGGCTTTTTTGGTAAGTCATGGTGCGCTTGAACTCGGTGTTATGTGTAGTGAAAGTTATTGAATTGTTTTGAAGAAGTACATACTATGAAATCTTGGGGTGTTACATTACCCTTTCATATGTACATCCTACTCTCTAAATGATTGTACTATTAGTTCATTTTCCATAACCATAATTCATGATTAGTTTTAAAAGTATAATTAATTTTTCAATATGATAATTATTTCATTATTATTATTCAGTATATTTTTATATAATTAACCCTTTGGCTATTGTTGACCTACCAAAGTCATTTCTGACACGTAAACCTAATTTCGTCAAAACATCTAACGCAAACTTAATTATTTAAGTAGTTGTTTAAAACATTTTTATAAGTGAAATAAAAGTGATAATAAAAGTCAAAAAATGTTTGAATAAATTAAATAATTGAAATAAGTTTATTATTTAGTAATATAGATAAAAAATGATAGATCTGACTCAAGGTAAGGGATTCATGACTCACTTTTGTTTTCAAGAGGCATACATCATAATCACCACTTACTTATCTGGTATAGCGTATCTACTTCCCCATTTGATTTATAATATCATTATTTATTTTATATTCATTGTATATAAATTATTCAATTTATTATTATTACTTTTGGGGCTTCTGATTAATATGTTACTACAGTTGTAATGTGATTCCTGGTCTCACTTTTAATTATATGAGACTTATTCGATATTCATCGCTAATATTTTGTTGTTTGGTGTATATACATCTTATGGAAATATTTCATGATTATTATGCTAAAATTTATTGATATTTATATACGTATTTTTGTATCTCTCTTACAGGGGTTTTATGGTCTTGATGTGACCAAATCAGTAATCGACTTTGGTCACAATTTTCTTTCTTTGCGACATTTTTATGTTATAAACCTATCATATTTCACAAGGTTTATATACTTAAAAATCTAAATAATATATGATGATTTTACTTATTATCCTGATATTTTATATTTTATTTAATTTTATTACATCATGTGGCTTATTATTCAAATGTTTCAAGGTGGTATCACACACTTTGGAATGTTTAAAGATTATTTTCCTCATTAATTTTTTAATGATATTTTAAGGGAATTTCCATTTATTAAAGTAAACAATCCTTTTTTACATTTACTATATTAGGTTTATTTTTCATTGATATCATCCTAATTATTTTATGGATATATTAATATTTTTTTTGAATCAATTACTCATCCATAAGTTAATTATGTTTTGAAAAGACTAATATGGAACCCATTTCCATTCCATGCGTTTTTCATGTTTCAATGAGATTTTTATGGAACCTATTTTCTCACCCTAGGTTATTCATGTTTCAAAGAGAATGAAATTGAACACATTTATTTTCCATGGTTAAATATTGTTTTGATGATATTTTTATGTAAACCATTTTCTTTCTAGGGGTTTTTCATGTTTCAAATATATTATTATGGAACATGTTTCCTTTCAATGGTTTAATCATGTTTCGAAGAGATTTTTACTGAACCCATTTTTTTCCATGGGTTAATCACATTTAAAATAGGTTTATATAGATGCATTTTCTTTTCTATGGTTTAATATTGTTATGAAATTGTTCATTGGTTACATTGATGACTTTATACAAGCATTCATGTGTACTAATTTTGTAACGATACTTGGAAATTTGACAGGTGGTTATGTAATAAACCAATGATGGGTGGATTCATTATAGACCAAGGACGGGTGGGTCGATGATATCCCCCAATGCATTGGGTATGAAAATCATCTGTATGGTTATTCCATTTGTACGAGTGATATGTATATAATTCATCCACTGATTTATTCCATTTGTAAGGATGAAAAGTATAATGATGTCTCAATATTCATTTATTGGTTGGTTTATTCTTTCTATAGGTTTATAATGAAACTAAATATTGAGATTGATATCACATGGCTCATGATTATTGATTCTGATGACACTTTTATTTCCCATGTTTTTATATTTGATGGTCTAGGTATTGATGGGTATGATTTATTTTTTTATTATCTCATACACTTTGATTATGTAATAATACCCTAATGAAATATTATGCTCATTAATGATATATAGTTATTAATGAATATGTTTACCTATACTAAACATTTTAGCTCATCCTTCCTATGTTTTCTTTTTCCCCGGGTTCTAAATATTGATGTTGAATGATTTAAGTATATAAATTATTTAACAAAGATGATGTTAATTACTTATTAAGAAATAAGAAAATATGGGAATAACCTGAGATATTGTTCAACTTTATGAACTAGTTTTTTATGAGTCCAAGTTGATGTGAATTTTTTTTGTAGGACTCTGACTCTAAATATAAATGGTCCTCCATTATTTAAGAGATCCATATTTTCCTTTTGATGTTATGAGTTTTAGATGAAATTTTTTTGTCACAATTATCAGAATCATTGTTGGGAATTTAATGTTATGGATTTCGGCACAGGATCTGGGAGTTTGGTTTCTCAGCTGTTGTAGTTTATATCACAGGTAGGTTTTGATAACATTGTAGATTTTGATGTTTTTGTATGAGGTTATCTTAAGATTTATTGATATATTCAATGGTTTATAAACTTATGGATGATCATTAGTCCAAAGTATTAGACACTATATTGGGGTTTTAATTGGTTATATATTAATGTGATTTTAGGAGATATTGTTTTGGTATGATGTATTTTTTTATAACCCATATGATCAAGATGAAGTGTTTTTAGGGGGGAATTGTATTTTAGGTTTAAAAAGGGGTATAACTCATATGCTCGATGACAACTCACCAAATCCAGAAAGGCATTGGGGATTATACCCATTACTAACAGTTGATTGGGGTTTCGTGCACTACCACTAGCCAACATGATATCCTATTTCGTAAGAAAAATTTTATAATTTAAGATTATGTTTATTTTAGAAACATGTGTAATTTTATTTGAGGAATAATGGTTTATTTATCATGGAAGAATATAAGATCAAATACTTCAAATATTTTGGTTTCAAACTTAGTTAGGAAATGATTAATGGATTTTAAGGGTATAAATTTATAGAATAATTTAGTTAGAATATTTGATATTAAATTTCAATTTTTAATATTAGGGTATTATTTGAAGTTTTATTCATTCTGGATATTATCTTACCATTTGTAACAATTTTGGTTTTTGTTTATGTCTAATGATGGGTGGAATAAATTAATTATCCCTTCTTTGGTTATGTGGTCCTTAATAGTGCATTTCAGTGCTAAAAGAATTAAAAATTCTTCTATAATAAACATAATTTGGTGAAAAATATGTTATTTTGGTGGAAATTCATTTAAGTATGAAATTATTATCTTTAAGTAAGTGTATTTACTTTTTCTTTTTCTCTATATCTATAAGGTAAGATAATTCTTTAACCCTTGAAAAATGATCTTAAAACAAAATTATTAACCTTGTACCTTCAATTATAATGAACCTATAGACTTTTGATCATCAAAGATATGTTTTTTTACTACCAAAACTTTCCATTGATCATTCACTTTTTTATTATAAATTACCTCAATATCTGTATATAATTATTTACACTTTTTCTTCAAGTTCCTCTTATGCTCCCCCTATATGGAAAAATAGTTATGCTAAATTATAGTGACTTTTATGTTTCTCAATTTTCTATTTTAAGAGTATGTTTTTTTAACCATTTTTATTATGAGGTTTTCAATAAATTAATTATAAAATTTTAAATCCTATGATAACCAAGATGAATTTTGAGGGAGAAATTCTTTTTAAGTGGTGTAGGATGTTACACCCTGAGATTTTTTAAAAATTATTTTTAAAAATTAATTTAAATTATTAAATATATTTAATTATATGAATAATATATTTTACATTTCATAATATACAACACCAAAACTATCTTTAATTACATGATACATCGATACCATTTGGTGACTAATATTACAAACAAGTTTAATTCTTATTGGACAACAATATACTATTAATATTATTTATTTAACATAATAGTTGTAACATAGACATTAGAATTGAGTGAATCAATATTATTAAATAAATTATGAAATAATATTTTACACATGTTTATAAATTTAATTCATTTGTTACCAATTAATTATAAATGAAATTAAAGACCAATTTAATATAAATAATTTGTTTTATGAAATACTATTTTTATAAAAAAAATGATGTTTTAAGTAAATAAATTAAATTAATCAATTTTTTTGGAAGATATTAATGAAATTTATATTTTATATATTTAATATATAATTTCTGAATTCAACCAATAGGTTTGATAGGGTTAAAATTATAATAAATCCAATTTTTGTTTAAAAAGTTGTACATTTCTAAAATATAGTTTTCTTCTTTTAATGGAACACCTATCTCGAATATAATTTTTTATAATTTAGTAAAATTTATAAGAAAAAATAAAATTAATTTTTTAAATAAATATATAAAAATTTAATTTTGGGTTATTTTTTGTATTTCTCTAAGTACTTTCATATTTTGATGAATAGTAAATCATACATAATTTTAATTGAAAAATGAATTTTCATCCAAATAATATATATAGTTAAATTATGTTTTTAGTTGGTTTTAAGTTTAATTATATCACAATTATATCATTTAAACATGTTTTTTTCATTGGATAATATTTTACATTCAATTTTGATATGAAAACATAGCAAACTTTTGAACATTTTCACTTTAAAAACTTGTTTAGTAGTCTCGTCTATGCCATTAATTTTAAATTAACATCTGCCATATCTATGATTAGAATTTGTAAAAACATATTACATATTTGGTATCAGAATAATTTATAATAAGGTCAAATTATTTTTTGACAAAAATTATTTTTCAAAGTAATTAAAATTTATTATAGTGATTAATGAAAACCGAGTTTATTAATGACTAAACATGAAAAATAAGATTTAAAAATGACACTCAAATTTTCTAAAATTTTTTTATATCCATGTTTCAACCATTACACCATTAAATATATATAATGGCCTATTTTTAATCCTTTCAAAACAGTTAAAATGTGTGGATCCCTCAAATATTTTAAGAATACCCAATGTGTCATTTTCCCCACTTATAAAAGGCATCCTCTCCTCCAAAATTATTTTAAATAATAAATACTGTTAGATTATCCAAACCCTAAAAAAATATATCCCAACATCCCTATACTCCCCCTAGATTACTAACTTTGGGAATAAATCTTACAAAGAAATCCATTTGGTGCAAACCACAAGGAGTTACTCGAAAAAGAGGTAACATTCTTCAATGTGAATTAATTTCTTATTTCATTATCCACCCATTAAATTATTTTTATTCTATTATTATATAATCAAATCAGTTTCCTAAACATATTTATATTTTTTATGTTTTCATCCAACAACTACACACACATCCATCAAATGGGTAATGAAATTACCGTTCATGTAAGGAGAAATACTGCCTCATGAATTGATGCCAATGATTTTTTATTTACCACCTATATTTGTTAGGAATTAGTATTTAAAAACTATTTTTATATGATATAGATGATATTTATGTTGTATTAATACTTATTTAACTATTATATAACACTTACCTTTATTATTTCAATTTTTTGTAAATATGATAACATCGTTTGTGGGTTTGTGGACTACCACCTACTCAAAGCAATGTGATACGTTGACACATTACACGGAATATTTAAAGTATGGGTTCAATTAAAAATATTTTAAATAAATGTAATCTATATTATACTAATGATATAATTACTTTTATTTAAATATAATATATCATTTTCATTATTTCCCTTTCAAGCACTGAAAAGGTGATAATGTCTTTTTTGGACGTGTACACTACCACCTATTCAATAAGATGTGTATACTTTTAGATCATAAGAAATATATATATAATTATATATGACTATATAATATGATATTTATTGTAAAATTATTATTATATAACGATAAATTTTATTTAACATAATTCTATAATTATTATTGAAAAATGAGAATTTTATTCATGTGTACGTATGGCTTACCGTCTCTATGATTGTAACATTGGATCATTTTTCATAACCATTATTTGTGATTATTTTTAAAATTTTAATTGATGTAAAAATATTATAATTATTCCATGATTATTATTCTGGATATGTTTTCATAATAACCCCTTCAAGTAGTTGTTTATAACATTGTTATAAGGGAATAAAATTTGTAATAAACATGTTAAAGGTTATGAAAAAATTAAATAATTGAAATAATTTTATTATTAATGAATATAGATGACAATAATGAAAAAAAAAGTCTCATGTTAAGGGATTTATATCTCACTTTTACATTCTGTAATAATATGTCATAATCACTACTTATTTATTTTTTGTGTTGTATATACTACCCATTTTGATGTATAATATCATTAATTATTTTGTATCCATGGTATATAGATGTTTCATTTAATTATTATTACTTTTTGGGATTCCTATTCTGATGTTACTACAGTTGTAAAGGGATATCTAGTCCCACTTTTATTCCCATGAGACTTATTCCATATTCACCTATTATATTTTATTTTGTGGTGTATCTACATCCCATGAACATATTTTAAAATTATAATCCTAATTCTTTCAGGATTTACATAACTATTTGAGTATCTATCTTTCATGTGGTTTTTGGTTTTTAAGTTACAAAATCAGTAAAATGATTTTGTCACAATTTTCTTTTTTTATACATTTGTTATATTATAAACCTGTCATCTCTTACATGGTGTATATACTTTTCCATTAACATGATATATCATTAGTATTATTATTATCAAGATATTATAAGTTTAATTTAATTTTATTAAATCATATGTATTATGATTCAAATGTTTCAAGGTGGTATAGGACACTTTGGAATGTTTGAATATTATTTTCCTCGTGAATTTTTTAATGAACTTTTATTAGAATTTTCATTTATCAATCTTAACAAACCTTTTTGTTACTTATCATACACTAGGGATATTTTTCATTGATAACATCTTAAATCGTTCAAAGATGTATTAATATTTTTGTTATACCCATTGATATTCTATTGATTAATCATGTTTCGAAGAGATTGTTATCGAACTCATTCCAATTCCATGGGGTTTTAATGTATCAAGGAGATTATTATGAAACCCATTTCATTTCCATGGGTTATTCATGTTTCAAATAGATTGTTATTGAATCCATTTCTTGGACATTGGTTAATCATATTTCAAAGAGTCTTTTAATGAACCCATTTATTTTCTATGGATTTTTAATGTTTTTAAGAGATTATTGTGGAACTCATTTCCTTTCTATGGTTTATTCATGTTTCAAAGTTATTTTTATTGAAAATTTTTATTTTAAATGGCACTACTACAAAAACAGGCAAGGGAAGCGCTACCCTTTTATCAGTGCTAAAAAAAGCACTAATAAAGGGAGCCTTTATCAGCGCTTTTTTTAGTAGCGCTAATAAAGGGGGGATTTAGCAGCGCTTTTTCTTACGGGTGATAAATTTTATGTTTCAAAAAAATCATGAAAAATAAATTATTTTTATATAAGTATATTTATATTGATATAAATATAATATATTTTTTTTATAATATGTTTTAGATACGTATAAATAGACTACTACATCTAATATATAAAACAGTTTGTGAAAATGGATTTAAAATATTTTAAAAAATATTATTAGTTAATAATTTTCTAATTATTATTGATTAAAAATAATTTAATAACAATTTGAAAACACAAAAAATCCAAATAATTAATAAAAGATCTAAAATAAGTTAAAAATGTAACTTAAACTTCAAACTGCCATAAATTTTGATCTGGGTGTCTGTTTGAGCTCTACATCATATCAAATCGAAGCCTGTGATGAGCTCTATGTTCTAGTGACCTAAGAAATGCTTTTTCCACATTTTTGAAGGCCAAAAAAGGCCCATAAGGCCTTTAAAACTGAGTTTTTAGTCGGGATACACCGATTTGTTACCATTCAAACAAGTATAACTTCTGATCTGGATGTCCGTTGGGCCAGTACCACATATCATATCAAATATTGTTTCATTTTCTTCGATTTGACTGGTTATGGAGTTGAAATGAGCTTCTGTATTATAATTTAGGGTCATTTTAACATTCTATATCTTTTAGAATACACATATATATATATTTATTCGTAAATATATATGTGTGTGTGTGTGTCTGTGTGTGTGCGTGTTGTATATATGTATGTATGTATGTATTTATTTATTTATTTATAAACACACATAAGGAACTTATTTCATAAATGTATTTAAAACTAATCTTATAAGTATATATTAATATACAAATAAATATACAGATAAAAAATTATAACTAAAAATATATATCTAAATAAATATAAATATATATTAATATATTAATAAATATATATATACTAATATATGAATAAATATGTTTATATTAATATGAATCTATATCAATATACGAATAAATATAACTATATATATATATATAAATATATATATATATATATATACATATCATTAAATAGAGAAAAAAATGAAATGGCTTAGTGGTAAAGGTGCAGCCACAAAAGGGGGGAGCTCGCAGGTTCGAGTTCAGGTGGAAGCAAATGGGTGTGTGTGTGTGATGATGCGTGGGAAGGGCAGCGCGTAAGAGACCACCTAGCACTGATAAGGGGGGTCAAGTGCTATTAAAATCTCTCCCCATATTATATAATTCTTTTTTTTAATTTTTTTGGAATTTTATCAGAGCTAAAAAAAGTGCTGATAAAGGGGTCTTTTATTAGCGCTTTTTTTAGCACTGATAAAAGGGGCCTTTATCAGTGATTTTCAGAGCGCTAATAAAAGGGACACCCTATATCCACACTGATCTTTACAGCACTTTTTTAGTGCTGTTAAAGCCTATTTTGAGCGCTGATAAATCCCATTTTTTTAGTAGTGTGGGTTAATCCTATTTCAGAGAGATTGTTATTGATCTCATTTCTTGTCCATGGGTTAATCAAGTTATGAAAGGGATAATTTTTTTCTCCAATGATTTTATGAATTCTTTCTTTTCTAGTGATTCTGAAATGGTACTTGTCTATTTTATGGGTGGTTACATGATAACCCAATGACAGGTGGGTCCATGATAGCCCTTCAATTCATTGGCTATAGAAGTCAACCCTATAGTTATTCTATTTGTAAAAATGACATGTATAGAAGTCGATATCAAGGATATTCCATTTATAAGAGTGAAAAGTATAATGATGTTCCAAGATACCTTTATATGGTTATTTATGGTTTTTATAGGTTTATAATGTATCTCATGATCAATATTGATATCACATGGCTCATGATTATTGATTTTGGGGACTCTTTCATTTCCCATGTTTTCATATTTTAGGATCTAGGTATTGATGGGTATATTTTATTTTATGATTATCTCATGTGCATTGATTATTTAATCATATTCTTATGTACACTTATGCTCATTAATGATATTTAATTTATTATTCTTATGTTTACCCTTAATGGTCATTTTATATCACCCTTATAATATTTCATTATCCCCATGTTTTAAAAAATTATGTTGATTGGTTTATGTCTATAAATTATTTTAAAAGGATTATTTTGATGACTTATTTCTAAATAATAAAAAATGAGAATAATAAGAGATAATGTTGAACTTTATGAACCAGCTTTTTATGAGTCCAAGTTAATGGGAACTGTTTATAAAGGATTTTTTCCTAATTCTATAAAAATATATGAAAAACTGGTCCTCCTGTATTTAAATGATCCTGGAATTCCTTTTAATTTTTTATGGTTTAGATAAAAAAATTTGTGTCCCGATTATCAGCATTAAAGACAAGAATATAAATATTTGGATTTCATCATAGGATCTGAGAGTGTGGATTTTAAGTTATTATACATAAATTAGAGGCTGTAAAAATGTTCAAAATATTAATAATGGATGATGAAAAAGATCTAGGTGTATATAAACTAAATTCTAGGAAAAACCATAAAAATGATAACACAAGTAACTCTATCGAGGACTATCTTAAAAAACATGGAATCAAACACCAATACAGCAGTCCCTAAACTCCTTAACAAAATACAATTAGAAAATAGAAAAATATATATCTAGTTCAAATATAAATAGGTATCCTTATTGTATACGAACATTCAAATTTATAATAGAGATAAGTTTTTAGTATAGTTTTGCATGGTCAAAAAAGGTGCTTACTTCGATCGGAATAAAATGTAACTCTCTATGAGATGTGGTATAAGATGAAGACCATAATGAAATACATTATGGGTTTTCTGATACCTTGATTAATATATATAAGATATATAGATTTCATAAATTGTAATGAAATGAATAGAAGAAATCTATGTTTTAGAATGTATAATGAAAAAAATAAAAGAATGGATTTTCATGGGATATTCATCTGATGGAATAAGTTATATGTGTTGGAATAAACCACTATTGATGTTAGATGATTCATTTGTTGTGAACATTATTGAAAACCAATTCACACTCATAATTGTTTTTGAATATGATATGGAAGATGTTATTAAAGATAGAATGTTGAATTATAAAAAATATAATTAAATAAAAGATCACTACAAGCAAGTATTTTTACTATTTTATTCAGATTAGTCTAATAATGAGGAAAATAATCATGGTAAAATTATTATAATGTTTTGAAAATTCCAAAAATAGGTTGAATCTAATAACATCATCAAAAACCTAAAAAACATGTATAGGAGATGAAGATATTGTGATTGGATTATTACATAATTATTATCACATAAGATGAACCATTGTTTCATTTAGTAGTAGTTGAATATAATGAGTGGTTTGATGTGATGAAGGAAGATTTAGATAAAATTATGAAAAATGAATCATTTGATACTGATACATGACTAACATGAATGAATGTTATCGAAAAAATGGGTTTTTAGAATTAATATCAACCATCATTGGTGAAATTTCAAGGAACAAATCATCTCTTGTTTGAAAAGGTTACTCATAGGTTAAAGGTATTGATTTTGAATAAAAAAATTCTCCTTTTGTGATACAATAAACTATAGGAATGTTCTTGTTAGTTTCTACTCCATGAAATTAAAACATCTATCAGATGTATGATATTACTTATTTCATAGATGGATAAAATAAAGAATAAGTTTATATTAAGAAAACATTTGGGTTCATACATGATAAATTTAGAACCATGATGTGTAAACTGAAGAAATACTTGTATGGGTTGAAATTGACCACTCATTTATAGTATTCAGAACAATAATGTTTCCCAATGTAGTTGAACTTTTCTAAAGAAAAAAATGAGAGGAAAATATATCTGAAGGATATGAACACAACAATCCTTATTTTCATAATTAATGGTGATGATATAATTTTTTTAGAATACAAGGACAAAACATACGAATAATATCCTGATTATATGAATATGAACATTGATATTTCAATACATAGAGAGTTATAATTGTTTTTAGGTTTAAAAGTTTAGAAAAAGGATAGATGAATCTTATCTCTACAAACAATTATGCCAAAGAGTAGTTAAAAAAGTATGTAATGTCATATTCAAAGGTGATTTCTATACATATATATTTTGATATAAATATGAGTAAATATGAAACTAATAAAATTGAAAATAAGAAGAAATTATAAATGATGAATGGAAACATACACTATATTATTTCATCAAGAATAGACATTTTCTATGGTGATACATTCTATGGAAGATATACGAGTTATTTGAAGGGATCACACAAGCTGGAAGCTAATATAATACTCATATATATTAAAGTGACATCATATTATAGCATGGTTTATGGAAGATGTAATGATATGAACATTCTTATGTTACTAATGCTGATTGTAATGGAGATTATAATGATAAAAAATCAACATATGGTGTAAATTTATTCTTGGGATAAATTTTAGTGATATAGAATCATAAGAAACAATGTTCTATTACCTAGTGTATAGTGGAAGCAGAATATGCTTCTGGAACCCAAGATTATACTCATGTTTTATGGATGGAAGTTCAAATATAAGATTAAAGGGTGAATGTAATTAAACCATTTAATATTATTTAATATAATAAAATTCTCGTTCATCATTCCAAAAATATTATACAACATTATAGATAAAATCACACTGAAATTAAATATCATTTCATAGAGGAGAAATTTTTTATTGGTAATGTTATACTTGAGTGTATTTTAGTAAAATATCAACTTGTTTTCATTTTCACAAAATCTATGTTAAGTAAAATATTTAAATAATTAATGGTATATCTACATGCTCTGCCTCCACCAATAATATAATAATGTTCTTAAGTAATTATCCCTATGATCCTTTGGGTTATTTTGTGAAATAGGGAGAAGAATTGAACCATCGTTAGAAAAGTTCAATCTATATACTCTATCTTTTTTAAATACAAATATAGTATTATCATAAAAATGGGGAGAATTAATGATTGATGGATGTCATATCTTACTATGGACACACAATTATTTATTATTGATGTATGTAATTTCATCAATACCATTTTTTGTATTGTGGTGTTTGAACACTCTCTATGACAAACTTTTTGGTTTGATAGAATTTTTAGAAATTAGTGGCTCAGGATGTTGAGAATATTTCCAATAATCCAAAAAGGGAGTTTGAAGATTATTTACGTTGTTTTTTGTGATGGTTTTTGTATTTGTATCCACCATAATATTTGTGATTTCATTTTTATTTCAAATAACGAAGAGTTGGATTATTTTTTTAAGAAAAATTCTTTATGTTTCACTGTTGAAGGTTTTTAAGAATGTTTTCTTACCGAGTTAAGAAAGTTTTCTTATAAAGTCATATAAAGTTTTTCTAATCTTCAAGATCCAAACATCTTGAATATATTTATGATTATGGATGAGTTTGTATGTTTTTTTTAAAAATGGTAAGTAGTTAGTTTCTGTAAAAGGTTATCCTTACAGTTATGCAAAGTTCATATCAATATGTGGTTATGTTATATTAGATGATCGAACAAGTTTATATGAATTTCAATGAAATGTTTCTATTGGATAGAGTTTTATGATGGTTTTTAGTAGAAATTTTGTAAAATTTTAAGAAACTCTCTTGAAATTTTGATTTTTATATTGTTTGAAGTTATGAGGTCATGAAGTTCCTTCTAAAAAAGTAACGATCTCCTATTTTCTCATTGGGAAAATTATGAGTTGATAGAATCAATGCATCACCAATACAGGGATATATCACCAATCTATTGGATAGTATTTTAGAATGATCCTAGGATGAATGGGTGAAAGCATTATCAAACAGAGGTAGATGGTGATAAACATACAAATATTTCAAAATTATATCGATAAAAGTATTTTATAGTGGTATAGGGGGAGAAAATTTGGAAATCTACTTTATGGATAATGAAACAATTCTAGTGGACTAGATTATTTTTTATTGAAGCTCGTGATAGAGGAATGTTTACCAGTCTACCAAATTGGGATGTATGAAGTACATCAAATGGGGAAAGTTAATGGTTATTGAAGCTGCTATGATGAATTTAGAAAGTTAATTTTAACTATAAAAAATAAATCATATAGATAAAAATCAGATAAATAAATTCTATTTAATTAATTAGATGATGCTTTAATATCGTACCAGAATGAGTTTTTTGATCCTAGCTTGATATAAATGATGAGAAGATATATAATTGATATTCAATTACATGACAACTCAATATAAAGATCATGTTGTATGAATGTATGTGAAATATATTGGGCATAAGATGCATGTAAAGAGTATTAGATAGAGCAGTGTTAATGTAATAGAATGAGTAAATTAGAAAATACTGATCAAAAAAGGGAGTCAGAATGAACAATACAAGATAGAGTTATTTTTATGAAAGGACTGAGTAAAATTTTATCAGATGGAGTTATGATAATAATTATATAATCATTTTAAAAACAGTATCCTTATGTATGTTGATTTTATTTTTCAATGAAAATAATATTGTAAGTTATGTAAGTTTAAATAAAGGAAATGTTTTAAGGATTTTTATATAATGGATGATTTTTTGAGTAATGTCATGAATTTTCTAGAAAGTTTGAGAGGCATCCATAACATCTATAATTGTTTTAAGTAAATTTCCACAAAACACTATTTTATATGAGAGAGAAAGAGATTAGGTGATAAAGATTTTATATGAAATGAAATACGAGTTTCCAACCAAGGGTTTTTATGGTATAAGAAGTGGAACCATAGAGAGGTACCAAATAGAGGTGTAAAAAATATATATGTATTCGATAGAGGTACTAGATAGAGTATGAGGCTCATCTGATTGATTAATACTAGATGAATTTAAATACAAACCATATAAAGTGTATAAAAAATAAGATTCCTGGATGAACATGTTCTAAGAAATTTAGAAAATTATTTTATTATATTTTGTATCAATGTATATGAATAATTTTTAACTAATGAGTGTAAGTTTAATTAATTATAAGGAGACATAAATAGCCTAACATTATTCATATTAATTTTATACACTTCAAATCATATTTAATTTTGGTGGATTAATGGGAGTCTCCATGGTGATAGAGTAGTCACCCATACTGTGGGTGATCCTTATACATATTGTTTCCCTTTCATTACTTTCATATATTTTTATAAGTGAGGGTTTTATATATAATATTTAAAAGTATATAAATTGTGATATGTTTTTGGGGTTAGTTTCAAGAGAAACAAAATTTTAAAATATCTCCATTGATTCACCCACCCCCCTTCTCAGTGATTGTCACATTCATGGGCACTTAAAATTTAAAATTTAAATTTATTATAAACCCTATATTAATATCTCATTCCTATTCTTGTCATGAATAGTAATATATTAGAGTCATTAGACAAATATTATTAATTTTTCTCTTATATTCTAATTATACACATTAGTGGCTATATATATGTTGTTGGAAACACTTAGGATAAAAGGAAGTGTTTTTTATTCATCCATGGTGAGCCATTTAAACATTATAAAGATATATAAATATGAGTCTGGAACTATAAAACCTAATGAGCCTTTTATTTTTCATATTTTAATTCTTTTGATTCCTATTTTGAAAATTTAAAATATTTCCATTATAAGATTATGTTAATATATTTTTTAGTAAAAATTTTTCTATTATTATTAAAATTTATTGTCTTTTGTTTTATATATATTTTTATAATGGTCTCTATCCCTCAATTATATTTTTTAGAGTATTGTAATAGAGGCTTAAGGCCCTGAGGAACTCCCACTAGAGTCATAAAATTTAGTTCATTGGGTCGGGTTATAAAAAATCATTCAATACCATGGTGTTTAAATAGAGTCATGGGAGATCTTAGTATCAAGAATAATAGTATGTTTACAACTCTAGATATACAATTAAAAATACATTGAAAAAATTTATATATAACCTTGTGTTATTTGGAAATATTTCTAAAATGATTGGTTAATGATAAGGTTTTAAGATTTTTTTATTTGCAACATGTAAAAAATGATATGGTGAAATTAGAAATATTTTATTTTCCATGAAATGAATGACAAGTAATTTCATCACATGACCTTAGTTTTGATAAAAAATTATTTTTTACAAGAATAATATATTTCTTATGAGTGGTTGATTTCAAATTTTAAATAATTTATTTTAAAATGATTTGATAAACACATCATAACTAATTATTACGGTTTTCTCTGAAAACATTATGTGATTGATATCCACCTAGATAAATATTTAAAAAAAATATTCTGATTATTTTTCCTACAAAATATTATTTAGATTTTAGACACAACACATTTAAAATGGTTTTTTGTTGTACATGAATATGAGAGAAATAATATTCTTCTATAGATCCACATCTATTGAATAATATTTTCTAGATTATAATTTTATTATATATATAGGTATAATATAATATTCTAATTTACAATGAATGTGAAACAAAATTTCAAAATATATATACCATCCTTTAGGAGTCATTTTGGTATGAATTATATATAAGGTTTTTTATAGAAAAATATCTATATATTTTAATTTATATGGATTTTTATTTCTGTAAAGGATTAGTTTTAATGTTATATAGTAGAAGAACTTGATCATTAATGGTGATATTTGATGATGGAAGTTGTACTTCTTAAGGATCATGATTTAATTGGTTTCAAGTGGACCTTTATTAAGAATATATTATACCATTAAGTTGAAGTGGAAAAAATATATGTAAATTCTAGGGTTTTATTGATAAAGTTTTTCTAAGTTGAATTATACTATAAGTTTTATAGATATTCTATGATATGTGAGAGTGTGGGTGAAAAATATAACCTCATGGCTTGAAGACTTGAGATGTATCTATGATCGAATTTTTAATCAAAGACTATTTTGTTAAACTTTATTACATAAAAATGGTATTAATTATGTTTGTTGATATAGATGGATACATGGAGGAAAAATGTAGCAAAAATGTTTTCAAATAGAATCTTATTACATGGAAAACATTAAGTGGTGTTAAATCAAATATTATATTTAATAGAGATTATTGGAATTCATATATATTTTTAGATATAAATATTTGGGGATAGAATAAGTGTGGTGTTTTTGGAATGAAATTTATATTGGTGTAATGATTTAAAGATGTTTTTACATGTATTAAGGAATCTCTAGTGGTGATTTTGTGAAAGAAGATAAAATCATGATGTAATTATCATGATCACACTATTATAGTGGATATGTGAGATAAAAGTAGTGTGATTGTTCTTAGTCTTAGAGCAATTGGTTGATTTATAGAATAATGGTATCAGTCACATCATAAATAAGAACCCAATAAAATATAGTATAATTATGGATAATTATTTTATGTTCTCGTGTCATAATATTGCTAGCCATAAAAGAACTTGACATTGGTTTGAGAAATACGATGTTATAAATCATTTTGAAATAGGAGGCTATTGAAAAATGGTGAAACTCTTCCTCACTCAGGTTGAAGGCCTCATTTCACAATATTAAAATTATCCAATAAAATTAGGTTTTATGATACAAGACATTCACATTATAAACATTCATTAAAACACTAGTTATTGATGTTTAATTAAGTCAATACTACAGTTTATTTGTTATTGAAACCACTCTGGATTTTCTAAATAAGAATTCCCTTCTAAATATATATATAATTGTAACTTTTAGTAATGTATTGTAATAAAAACACATGCACTATACAGTGAAGCTAAAATTAATATATTAATTTAAACATTACATTTAGAGAATACATATAACCATAATACTTAAATGTTTTAGAATTGTTATGTGAAAACATAAAAATAAAATAACAATAATTGGGAAATTAAAATCACTTTACTACCCTAAAATAATGACACTTAAGAAAACTAATATAAAAATGATACTAAACATTTTTAAAAGAGTCCAATATTCTAAAAATAAATTATATAGACACATATTAGGTGTTGGATTTAATGATGAAGGATGTAAATTGGTGGTAATTATAGAGTCTAGAAAACCAATATGTCTATTATAATAATAATCTAACTATTATGGATTATAAAGTAAACATTAGAATAATAACTAGATCAATGGAATAGGAATATACTATATTGGGTATCCTATAAAAAATATGAAATTTATATTTTAATATAACTAACATTTTATTATATTAGAAAAAATAATGGTTTGATATAATGAATTTATAATTATATTTTACTTAAAATATATATAATTTTTTTGTTAAAATGAATTTTTATGATAAATTTAATATATAAATAAAATATTTCACTAAAATAGTTTCATGAAGATATATATATTTTAATAAATATGATAATATAAAATTTTTAAATAATATTCACATTTTCTAAATGTAAAAAATTTGGTTGTGACGTAAAAATTTCTTTTTAAATAAATAAGAAATTTTTAAAATATTAAACTTCCCATATATGGGTAATTATGATATAAAATTGATATCATTTTTGGAATAATTATAATAATATATGTTTTGGGTGATTTTTTCTAATTTCATTACTAAAAAATTAAATATAAATATCATATAAGTACCATCCTTTATAGTTGTATATATGTACAAATTTTTTAGGTTTATAAAAATTAAATGGATATATTATTTGAACCTTGACTCTATAATCACAATACCATTACTATTGATTCATAATATGGAATTTTTTTTGAAACAATATTTTATTATAGTATTGTATAGTAATGTGTTCTCCTACTCCCATGTAAAATGTGACACACCTATTGCATCTCACTTCAGATTGAAAACACATTAGCTATCCCAGCCTCTATAAAAATAAATTCCCAACTCTATATTCATGTTCTAAATGTTTATTTCTCAAAAAAGTACCAAACTATGGGGATTTAAATTGTATCCTTAGAGTAATAATCTAAGAGTAATTAATATTCTCAATTAAATTCACTTAAACACTTTTCACCTTATACCTCATCAAATATATCCTATCAATGCTAATATAATAACATCAGTATTATTAATATTCTTATATGTTATTATATTAATGAAATATTCATTATATAAAATACTTTTATTATATATAGAATAAATGTAGTCTTTATATTTTAGTTGGTTCTCTGCCTCTATGGTAAAAAAATTTTATTTTTCCTCACCGCCTTTTGGGATTATTTTATGTAGCATATTCTTGTAAAAATAGAGATAAATTTGTATAGTGTTTTATATTCTTGAAATTATATTTACTAAAAATTTAAATGAAACTAAATAAATGATATAAATATATATATATATGAAAATGGTTCTCAAGTAAGTTTTGAGTAATCTTGAATTTATATGAATTTATCGCATGAGTAAAGTACTCGAGGTAAGGGATAATTTAACCAACCTCATTACTTTAGGGTTTTACATTCTCATTCATTCTCCCCATTTTCTTAAATTATCTAATAATTTAGTTATATTATATTATATATATATATATTCCTTAAAAATATACTCAGTTTACCTTACTGTTCAATGTTTGGGTTAGTACATGTTCTTCATATTCTATTTATAGTTCATTATTTTATGAAAACCCATTTAAAAATAACACGTTTGTTTATTCTCTATATTCATATAACACTCACTCTAAATATTTAAACTATCCAATTTTTCTAAAATCATACATTTTTTAGGAAAATCATTTCAGTTCATTTCTGTTGTTAAGGAATTTATTATGCACTTACCCCCATTAAAGACTCTTTGTAATTTTTCTTAAAACAATGCTTAAGATGTTAACTTTAAAACATACTTATCTGATATTCTAAAAGTATTAAATTGAAAATAACATGATTTTCATGACTATTAAAAACCTGAAATTTATTTTAAAATAATATTACACACAATATCTTTCTTAACACACAAAAATGTGCTTTAATCAAATTGTGATATGCTATAAAAATATCACTATTTAAATGTGACTTTTCTAACCAAGCTTTTAAATTTTTTATATTAATAGTAAAAAAAATTATAAAAAATATTTACAATGGTTTAATATAATTTTTTGATGATTTCATAATCATTCAATTTTCAGAAAAAAAATCAATTTATGATTAAAAAATATGTCTTCTATAAGAATTGTGCTTACTAAATTTTGTGCATGAAAATTATAATTAATTTATAACACTATTATAAACTATATTTGAGAAAATAAATATCATTTTTTAAATGATAATTTAAATAATATCTTGGGGTGTTTTTTTTATATTTTTCTATGAAAAATTATTTTTAATTGAATACAGAAAAATTATGATTATGTAAAACAGTCATTTATTTTCATTAAATAAATTAATTTAAAAGTACCATTATATTTTTAATTTAATCCTAAAGAAACATAAGCCTCATTTAGTTATATTTCATCTAATTAATTTCATATGAATAATTATAATACCTAATTTTGATGTAAAATCATTTTTATCTTAATAATAAATTTTTTTAAAAATTATTTTTCATTTTTTTATGTATTTATATAAAAATAGATTTCCAAAATGTCAGTAAATTTAATTTAAAAAATTTGATTCCAAATTTTGATTCAATAGGTTCATGTTTTTTAAATATTTCCCTTTTATTTTTTTTCATTATTAATATTAATTGTAATAAATATTCTTCTCCTCGGTAAATGTAAAACAAGTAAAAAAAGGGTAAAACTATGAGATAAGGACAAAAAAATATCCATATTATTTGTCTTTGTTTTATTTTATATGTAAATTTTAACCATAACCATACCTGGTTCTAAAATATTTCAATTTATTTCCAGTTTACATTGATAATGACCTCACTATAATTTTATGTAATTAATAAAAACAAAATGCCACTCTTTATGTTTTAGGATATCTAATATTTTATCATATGGATAAAAAATGGTTATGTTCAGTTATAAAAGGTTATTTGAAATATTAATGTATCTTTTTCATTGAAATTTATTTTTTAGTTTTAGTGATGGAATTATTATATTAACAACTTATGCAACACTGATGCAGTACTTGGTTAAGAAATAGAAAAATCAATTGAATAATATTTTAAACATTAAAAGTAATATAATTTCAGGAGATTATTTTATTCCATGATTTTTATAGATAATTATAATATTTTATTGATATTTTAAATTTTTATATTAAAATTTCGTTACAATCTTGATGTCATTAGTGTCAGACTATGTAAATAGTCCTGAAAACTGCATTAATGGTATAGTATGTCAAATAATACATTATATAATGATTTAAAATTTATAAAAAATATTATATTTGTACATGTGAATGGAATATGGTTGATATTACCTACCATAATCCACTTATGTGTCACTTTTCTAATTATAGTGACTTTCTTATCTTCTATAGAATAAAAACATTGATAATGTGGTAATCATCATAACGGTTAATGATGTTTAAAAGTGACATATAAGGATGAAAATATCACAAAATATTTTTTATTTGTTGTTATATGAGAGTATTTATACTCTTCCATATCCTATATATGAATTATGTCAATTTGGTGCTACATGAACATGAAAATTATTATATATTAAATTAATTATTTAAGTAATTCCAATTATGCCCCTCTCTACATATAAAAAAGGAAACCTCCTATCCCCACATCCTAAAACCTTTTGAGAACTCTAGTTAATCCAATTTAACATAAAAATATTAAAATATATTATTAACTTTAATGAATTTTATTTTCTTAATTTCTTGATCCGCACGCAACACCAATCCTAAAAGAAACTGTGATATTTTAGAGATAATATATTTATTTAATTACAACCGTTAAAACTCAGTTTTCCAATTGGAGGAAATGAATAGTTGTAACCAATTTATCAAATTTATTTATAGTGAAAATATATAATAATTTTAATATGAATGAAAATCAAATAGTTTACCTAAAAGAGATAATAAGATCATTTTTGTTTAGAAATGTTTTTTTAAAAATCCTTTTATGCGATATGAATTTATATTTTTTAAAATATTATTAATGATATTAATAATTGGTTTTTACCAATTTAGTTGTTAAATGATATCAAATAATATTATTATTATTTAATATTTTGAAATTTCATTTTTGGATAAAAATGGGTTTTCAATATATTTTTTGGAATTTAATTAAAAATAGAATTTATATATTTTGAATTTGAAATAAATAAAAATTAAGTTAATTCATTTAATTACTCATATAAAAATAAACTTATTATTTATTTTTTGAAATTTTATAGAAAAATGTTATTTTTGATCAAAAATTGTGGGATTAGTGAAAATTATAATTTCTAATATTTTATCACTATATAATCAAAAAATAAAATATTTTTAAACCATTTATTCAATATAATATTAAATTTAGGAAAAAATATATTCATTTTAAAATATTATTTAATATAATAAAACCTTGGGAAAACATTTTTATAACAAATTAAAATACAAAAATTATTTTTCTATTTTCTTTAAATCGAAAATATATAAGGCGGTGTTTGGTTTTTTATTACCTTGGAAGAATCATAAATTTTATTAAATTCATTATAAATAAATTTATTTAACTAAAATCAGTAACAATGATAATTTTATCTTATATATAAATTTAAATTTTAAAAAACATTATTTTTCTAAATACTGCTTTTACAATATTAAGTGTATTTTAAAATTAACTACTAACAGATTTATAAATTATATTTTTTTAAAATTATTTTCAAATTTATATCCATAAGTATCAAATTAGGTTAATTTTTCAATCCTAATCCATTTCTTTATAATTAATTACGAAGGATATATATTAATTACCATGGTAAAAGTAAATGGGTTAAATTAAGTTTAACATAGTTTAAATGACCTAAAATTAAAAAAAAAGTCCATATAAATGATGGGAAGATCTTTAAACCAACCAGTATATTTTCACCTTAACATTTTCCACTTTTGATCCATTTAACCTTGAATAGTTTCATGACATTATTGAATATTGTATAGGTGTTTCTAAAACTACTCTTTCCTTCATTTGTAAAATGGTAACATCTTCACTACATAAAGAAAAAAAATTACATACAATTCCTTCTTTAATCATTGTATTTTACTCTCCCTTAAACCATATCCAAAAAATTAATACAGAATTAACCCATAGGTTTCCAAATCCCTTTAAATTCAATGAGCCTTCAAATGAAAATCCATGTCCCCATTGTGCGAAATAACTACTACAAAGTTTTTCTTCTTAATTTTATACTTTTAAATTTATTATAAAAAAACAAATATAATTATATTATAATAATTTTTATACATTTATTTTATTTTATTAAGGTTATTATCATTGTTTATTCATATTCCTCATCCATTAATAAAAACACTATTTTTGTTCTTGTATTGTAAAAATTACCACCTACATACGTAACTTTTTTTATTTTCCTTTAATACCTCAAAAAGGATTCATGTAAGGATGATATAAAAAAATAAACATTAATTTTATGATATCATAAATATTATGTTACTAAATACTATAAAACCTTTTAATTTTATGATAAATAATCAATCATCATTTATTAAATCATTTAAAATTGGTGTGCTTAGAGAATATCCTTTTTTCAAATTATTTGATGTTTTCCTATCCATTAATTTATATTATAATTAATTATATCTATTATATATCAAAATAATAATAATATCATTATACATCTGTAATAATGTTATTAAAACTAAACCACCTCATAATAATTTACTAATTCTGGGTATGTTTATATTTGGTTAAGTTCAACCACTAGATGGAAAAATAAAATTAATTTTTTTAATTAATTACTATGAGAACATATTTAGTTGTTTTATATTATATAAATGAGTATATAACTATTATTTTTTTGGTAAATTTATATCAACATTTAAATCAATTATTAATAAAACAACTTTTATTTGTTAGGAATCACCAAAACATGCTCATCGCTTATTTCATCAACATGTTTTGTAACCAAAACTAACATGGAATGAAATTATAACATAATAAAATATATTGTAACATACATTAGAGATTTCTATATGGTTGATTATTGATTATCTTTCAAATAATAATAAACACAAAAACTGTTATTATGAAACTAGTACAAATGATCTAAACTATAAATACTTGGTGTGGAAAATAAGAAGAATTCATATAGAAAATTTCTATTTATGAAGTGTATAAATGAAAACTGATATGAGTGAGGTTATTAATTAAGTAAGTATGATATCTATTTTTCTGATAAAATATTTTAAAGTATAGTCATGAAATTCAAGACAAGATGTATGGGTTTTTATCTCAATTTCACTTAATTGAGACATGTATTGTATTTATGAATTAAATTTCATTTATGTTCTTTATATAATACATATTTGAGATATAATATACTAAATTTTATTTTAATAATTTTATTTTATGTTTTATTAAAATACCACTTTTCCAAGGGTTTTTTATTTAAGAGTTACTCAAGTTTCAAGGGTTTTCTTTGTCACAATTCTTATTTTTTGAGATAGGTTACCTGTTATTCACCAATTTTCCTTCTCATGGTGCTATATAGATTCGTAATACCTAATATCATTTAATCTCATTTACTATAAAATTAGGCTCCATTATTCATGTTTATATTGATTCCCTTGCTTCCCTAATATTGATTATTTTGGTAACTCAACTTTCATTCATTGGGTTATGATTGTTATTTGTGGTTATTTCATATAATTCGGGTACATTATAATATTTTATTACAATATGTGGAGTTATATCATTCCTTTCTAGGGTTCTAAATTCATATCACATTAAATCATTAACAAATATTTCTCACTACTTCAGATATATTCCATTTAAACCATCAACTCTCTTTCATTAGATTGATTATGATGATATTATTCTAATATTGTCTTGGTTTTATTCCAATTTCTCTTTATAGTGTGAACATAAAATTTTACATAACTCATATTGTATGATTTTTACCTAGAAATTTTGATATTTTATTGACATAGTGAAAATTATTGGCAATCCAATATAGATTATTATTATCAAGTTGACAATGTATTATTTATCCATACATCTTCTTTTTCTGGAAGGGTTATGGTAAGGTTATCCTTTTTGTTGGCATAGAGAAATGTATTTGTATTTTGTATTTTTTTTAATTCAATGTATATAATTTTTGTAAAGTTTTATTATTTCTTTTTTATTCATTTTACCTTATGGTCAATTCCTTGGGCTTACACATGAGACTTGTGGGGCATAGAATTGTACAGCCCCTAGAAGCACTGATAGGTTTTGTGAGACCAAATAAGTTGGGTTTTAGTTTACTCCTCTTCCCATAATAGGATATTGTTTTGGAAAAAAACCCTTTATAGTAGAATGTATTGACTATCGTCTCGACAACAAGTAACGTTTCTATACACAAGAAATTAACATCGCATTTTTAGGGATAAAATTATGTTATCCATTAGTGTTAGATCTGTATTATTAATATCTATGTTTTCATTTATTATCATGTATATATCAAACTTCCATTTTTTATTTGATTATAGATTCATGTTATTTACTTGTTTCCACTATCATGCTTATTTCATGTTTATTACATGATTTATTGTATTATATTGTTCACTTTTTGAGTGTTTGAGATCATCCTTTCTTATTTTTATCAATATCCCTGGGAGAACTATATTGTTCCCTAATTATATAAAGATTTAAACTTGAAAATATCATTCAGATATATGAGATGAAAAAATACTTATTATTTTGTAATTATGTTTTGTTATATTCAAACTTTTAAAACTGGTATTAAGAATGTAATGTGATGTATGTGTTTATGAGAACCAAATATGGGAGTCCAAGTCTGAGGTATCACCTTTGATATTAATGGAAAGTTTTAGATAACTTTGGAGATTTTAATGTTTATTAATGATAATAAAATTATTGATAAGATAATGTTGATTGAAAATTTAAAGGTATAGATAACTCTCTGGAATAGTTTATAATTTTAGGTTAAGGTAATAATGAACATTTTTTATATTAGGATAAGAAAACCAATGTAAAATTTCGAAGAATAATTCTATGAATGGGATGGCATACTATGGTTTTGGTAAAGTATTTATTATCTAGTTTTCATATAAATTGAAACCCTATGTGGATACTGGAATGTGGATGAGGCTATGGAACATATTCACTTAGGTGTAATCACCCCGAAAAGGATTGAATGATAATTTACTCCATGATCACTCTAATGCACGATGACTAAGCCTATGACTGCACATCTAAAAGGAAACTCATATGGGATATGACTGGGTTAATCACATTCACTATATGATACATTATAATTGATTTAATAATGATGATAACTAATTTTGTTAGAGAACGTAATAGAAAATTACCAAGTTAAACCCATCATTGAACAAATAAGTGTCATTGTTTTATTGAAATGTATCATATGTTTAAACAAAACTATCATAAGGTAAGAAATATTAATATTGTTGTTTCCATATAAATATATTGTTAATTATCATAATAATTTTTTTATTTATTATTTGGATTAAACTAGGTCACATAAAAGATATTGAGAAATGTATGTGTCTAGAAACAACTATGTATAATAAAACAATAAAGGAGCATATATAAATGTCTTGGAATAATAAAATATGCATATTATGATAGAAATATTCAGTTTTCCAATCATACCTACAGCGTTGACGTAATGTCCCAGAACCAGATGCCACTCAAAAGTGCCTCAAACCTGTTCAGATACATGGACTCAAGAACATCTCCCTAAACACCAGAGGCTTTCAACTAGCAGTGAGGGACTAGGGTGTGTCTTTGTGGAGATTGTACCCCCATTACCAGAGGGTAACACATTGGAATTGTAACAAAAGTTAATATCTGAAGCAGATATCGCAAGTATACATCTAAAATGTAAACAAGATAGGAATATATATATATATAACAGTGCCCAAAGTGTCTCATATACAATTATAATGATATATGTCTTTATAAAATAGAGAAACTAGGTTCATGAAATACAATACATTACATATATCCAAAATGAAAAAAAATAACAAAATTGTTATCTTTGAATAGAATCACGAGCCTCATATCAATTCTCTGATCCACTACTTCTATGATTAGAATAGAATCAACCTTCAAGTGGTGGATTTTTTACTTGATCTCAACATGCATCCAAATAGTCTTTTTAGGTACCTAACAACAGCCTGAAAAGAGAGTGAGATACAATCCCAACAAGAAACCACCCAATTTTTTATACAATCTAGGTTGTGCAGTATAAAAAACAAAGAAGTATTATATTAATTAAGATAATAAATAGTAAAATATAAATTTCCCATGGAATATCCACTACTAAGAATGTGATACTAACTAGCCTCTCAAGGCTCCCTTCAAAACTAGTATCAATGCTCCTAAAAAGTAATCTACAAGTAAAATGGTAGTAAGCACCATGGCCTCATTGTATAAACCAAATAACCACATCAACCATGACCTTGTCATATAACCCAAAGTTTCATAAACATCCACGAACAATCTGTTAAACCAATAATATCACATTTCTCACGATCATGCCATATAACCAATGTATCATACCATGAAGGGTTAGATCCAAGGAGTATAAGACAAAGAAATACTCATCAATTCCTAGTAGAATCTTTATGGAAAATTGGTTAGGCACTGATTGGAGTCATTGGAGCATGTCATACTGAACATTTCCTATAAGAGTCCAAGAAAGACACATTCAAGGGGTAAAAAAGCCCAAATCATCCCATATAATTAAGAAACACGAAGCATACTCTATCCAAGGTATCCACTACCATGTTCCAGATCCAAGGAACATGTCTAAGGAATCTATTCATACACATATCATTCATATCATTCATATCATTAAAAATTTCAAATCATATGATTATACCCACTCACATATCACAAATCAAAACCTAGGTAACAAATGAGAAGTACCCACTCATTTTTTTTTTCAATTCAGATTCAACATAACCCATTTAATCAAGGCATGTAAAGGGACTAAAAAATATCTTATCTTTCTATCCAAAACCATTTAACTATAGTTTGTATTCTTACACCAAGGAAATCATAGAAACACACCCATTGGGTGGTTTAACCAAGTCACAAAAAAGTAATTCAAACATCATACCACATGGTCGGCCAATGGTTAGGAAACAAACACCTACACATCACAATAGAACCTAAGGGAATCACTAATAGGTCCAAATTAACTTAAATCAAATAGTCAGAACAATTTTGAGGCTATGATAGAATTTATGGTAGGTAGCCTAATGGTAGGCATAATAATTAATCCCAAAAACTCATTAATGTTATATAGAAAACCAACCATAGCCTAGTAGTAGAGTTCTCATCTAGTATCAACATCAGAATTTGACTCAGATTTGGAGAAATATGAAGAATGGATGAAGAACCTGAAATTAGGGAAAATAATTATGCACCTAAATAGTATAATTAATATCTAGAAGAATGAGGATTGGATAAAAATTAATTCAGTACTCACTGATATAGAAGAAACAAGATGATTCATACTAGAATCAGAGATCGAATGGAGAAGAATCCTCAAATCCCAATATAGTTGATCAAAATATCTCAAAAGGGGTTCTATTGCAATCCATTGAAGAAAACCAAATTAGGCTTATAAAATAATTTAATTTAATTTAAAATTCTTAAATTTCCCAAAATTTAAGGGGTTTCACAGTATAGGTGGATGATTAGCTATACACTAAGGGAAAATGCATATTTTCCTCGCACAGTTTGAATAACCATGCTATAGCTATAAAAAAATACCTCTGTAAAAGTAGTATACTTGGCTGCAAAGTTGTGTAGACCATTTCGCATGTTTTTCCTTAATCATGTCTCCTTTCACTTCCCACTATCCAAAACATGCATGGTTTAATAACCTATGTGGCTTCCCCCTCACAGTTTACCCTAACCATTCACCATGCTTAAGTCACCACAAAACATGGGTTCCTAGAACGTATAATCCCTATACACCCCTTGACACCCCCATGACCTCAAAGTCCATTCATATTAGGCCAAAAATTAACATTGAAGCTGAAAAAGGAGGGATTATGTGACCCATGTGAAAACACAGGTTCTTACAGTATTCCCCTTTAAATCAATTCATCTTTGAAATTCACTATGAAGGGTAGTAAATATTTTTTTGATAATAATTTTGGCCACTGAGCACATATTCTAGCCTCCCCCTCCTAAATCTCATCTTGTAAATGATTGTCCTGCCATATCACCCATACTAAAGGAAATGACCGGACGTTGAGAACCCTTATTCTCTTATAAACTATATGAATAAGACTCTACTTAAAGGATACATATGCCTGTAACTCAACCTCCATTAGCTGAAAAGTTTAAGACCAGTCTAAATGATAACAGTGTAGCTAAGATACATGGAAGACATCATGCATAGATCAGTGACTCTAATGAAACATCAACTGATAGGCTATTAACCCGAATCTCTGCCTAATCTCGAAGGTCCTAACATATAATGGTTAAAGCATACCATGTCTCATAGTCTGTTTATTTCCTACCCTTGGTGAAACAGGTATGAAGACCAGGTCCTTGAGCTCAAACTCTAGAGGTTGTCTATGGAAATCAGTGTAAAATTTATGTTGATATTTTGTAGTATCCATCTGCTGATGAATTAACTAGATCTATTCAGAAGTCACCTATATGAGACAGGGTCCTAGTAAACTTACCTCACTTGCCTTTAACCAGCACAGGGTTGATCAGTATGGACTATCGTACAAAACCTCATAAGGTGTCATTTTTATCATCTCCTAGTATCTTTTCTTATATTTGAACTCATCCAGCAGTATGTGCCTCTCCCAAGATCCCCAAAAATATAGAATGCTTTCTCACAGCATGTCCTCAAGAACCTATATTGTAGGATCTGATTGGTCATCAGTCTGAGGGTGTAATGTTGTGCCTAGAAGCATCTTTTTTACTCAGCTCCCAGTATAAACTCTTCCAGAAAGAAAACTTAAAGTGGGAGTCCCAATATGAAATGATTGTTCAAGGCACGTCATGATGTAATACTATTTCATGGATATATAACTTCACATGCTCATTCACTCTGGTTATCTCCTTGATCATTACGAAATGAGAAACATTCATGAGCCTATCAACAACAACCCACATAGCATTGTTAACTCTAGGTGACCTTGTAAAACTAGTCCTGAATTCCATCAGGACATCATTCCATTTCCACTCAAAAATTTGTAAATGTTTAAAAATTCTGTCTAGTTGTTGAGGTCTTCCTTCACCTACTAAAAGTTGGAACACATCATGATAAATTGACCACCTCACAATTTATACCTGGCCACTAGTACTAATGGCATAAGTCATTATACATCTTGGTGACTTTGGGGTGCACATCCCATGTTGATCCATAAAACTCCTACATCAGCTCCTCACATATATCCACTAGAACCCACACGTGACCTTGGATATACAGAATCTCATACTCACTTATGGCCCAACCAGGAGGTGGATCCTCACCTATCACACTCTCTAGTATGACTAGGCCCTCTAAGTATGATAGCTTCCTTATCCTCACTCTATCCATTAGGGTATAGGTCATGAATAAAGAAAATTGATAAGTCTTTCACAATCAATCCTGAACCTCCAAGTACATCTCAGTAAAAAAATCTTATAATTGTAACTTTCTAATAGCCTACTGAACTACCTATATCTAGGTCCTCATTCCCAGTGCATCGAACACTACATTTCCCTTCCTAGATGTGTAAGTAATCTTGAATTTTAAATACTATAGTTACTCAACCCACCTTTATTGTATCATTTTCAGATCAAGCTATATAAATATGTACTTGATGGTTTGTGGTCTGTGTGTACAATAAAATTATCTTTAATTAAGTAATGTCTCCCATAGTGAAAAGAATGAATGACTTATGCTAATTCGAGATCATGTGTCAGGTAGTTTCTCTCATATGGCCTCAACTATTGACATCCACAAACTATGACTCTATCCTCCTATATCAACTCTTCTCCAATCCTTATAACTGATGTGTAACAATACATAGTGTAGCATCTTCCCATCTCTTATAGAAACAAGATTGGTGCTAAATTCAATCTCTCTTTTATCTTCTCAAAGGTCATCTCATACAAATATGACAGAAAAAAATTCACACCAATCTTTTTCATGCCCTTTAATAGAAATTCTATGTGTCATAAGTACTATATGAAACTCTTGTAATATCATGTTATCCCTAAAAAATTCCATATATTAAAAACATTCTTGGGTTTTTTCAAGGAAAATATAGCTCTCACCTTCTCTGGGTCGACTTATAATCCTATCTCTGAGATAATGTGACCCAAGAAGTGAATTTGATCCCTTGAGAAATTTCACTTTGTGTGATTAACATATAAATGATTCTCTCACATTGTATACAAAACTATCTCAAGATGATTTTCATGGTCCTGAGATTGTGAGAATACACCAATATATTGTTCATGAAAACCCACAAAAATGAATACAGATAAGGATGGAACATGTGGTTCATTAGTTCCATGAAAATAATTATCACATTCTTGAGACAGATCATCATAACCAGATACTCATATAGACCATACATGCTATAGAAAGTTGTATGAGGTATGCATATAGGTCTAACACGTACCTGGTGATTTCCTGACCTCAAATAAATTTTCAATAATACCCAAGCTCCCTGAAGATGATCAAACAAATCATATATCCATGGTAGGGGGTATTATTTCTTAACATTAAACTGGTTCGATATCTAATAATCAACACAATGACAATGATTTTTGTCTTCTTTTTTCACAAAAAGGATCGGAGAACCCCATAGAGAAGTACTAGGTTGGATAAACCCCTTTGCCTCCAAATCCTCTAGATGCCTTTTATGGTCTTGAAACTCCATCATAGACATCCTATAAGAAGTAATGGATATTTATTCCAAATATTTAACTAGATTGATAGAGAACTCAACCTCTCTCATAATAGATAAACTAGAGAATTAATTTGGGAATACATCCCTAAAACAATCATCAACTGGAGGAAAGTTCTACAAACGTGTTCCCTTGTAATCCAGATACAAACTAGAAATCTGAGATATCATCCAACCTTTATCACGATATTGTGGTTCATCTATACTTTCCTAGACATCCCATTCACCCTGGTTTGTATACACTTCACCCTCATGTGATATAAAATCCCCCCTCCAATGATTGAATTAAAAATATTCTCCATAATCTACTAGCTTGTACATCCCTAGTATGATGTGAAACCATGTCATCTCAAGGACATAAATGTTCCAAATGAACTAACACCCACCAGCCTCAAGGGGAACTCCATTCAAAGGTGTATTCCCACTGTTCTGATTCCCAATAGAGTTTCTAGCATCTGAATGCTCTCCAAAAACAAAATAATGCTCCCAAGGCTTTCACCCATAGGTTCAAATATGAAACTATGACATGCACCAGTGTCAAAAAGAAAAAATGAAATAGTATAAGATTCCAAGATTGTACCTCTTACCGTAGAAATTCTAGCTCCCTTATCCTTAGGGATAGGCTTCACAGAATATTTCTAGCCTAACAACAACCCTATAAAAAACCTCACTGCCAAGAGTTGGTCTACTATTTTGTCTCTGTGTAATTAGTGTCTGGTTGCCTCAACCATGACCACCACTACCTCATCTTGATTGAAGGGAACGGATCAAACTCCCATCCCAATACAAAGATGAGAAACATAATCATGAACCTGATGTCGGATCTAACCCCTACCACCGACAGCTGGAGGGAAGGTCCTGCAGAAACACTACACATGGATAATCCTACCACAAGATCGACACTCGATAGGGACATGGTCACACTTTTTGTTCATGTGGACCCTTATTTGATAATGATGGTAGAATAATGAGCTACCAATAATCAAAGACTGACTAGTACTCATATCATGGGATGCCTCAAAATGGTGCTTCCTGTATAGAGACATTAAACCACTGGGTTAAGAAATTGTACTACCCTTCTCTTCACCCACAACTTCTCTTAGGTTCCACTCTATAATTAATTACTGATTCAAAATTTTAGTGATAGAGGTAAACTTGAACATGTTTAACTATGATCGAATAGCATGTTATAGACCTTCCCAAATGCATATATCCCTTGATTGATCAACTGTATGGTATGTTGGTGAAAAACACTGCATCTCTGTAAAGCATGTCAAGTACTCCATGATTATCATTACACCCTTCCCTGAACACATGAATTCACTAGCCCTATCAACCAGTAGTGTCATGATGTAGAAATATTCATAAAACATAATTTGAAAATTAGTCCAAACCATAACCTGTATCTTGTCAGCCTGGTTCAGTAAATCCTTTTAGTGCTTTTCTACTCCATGAAGCATATATGTCGCGATCTACTCTCTCATCCTAGGAGGTGTATCTAGGTTTTCAAATATCAATAGTGTATTATTTATACACATCTTAATAGATTGTGAACCTACATCCTCAAAAAATGTGGGAGGATGCTACTTCTCGAACAAAAGCTCAGCCATATACAAGAAAGATTGTGGTGTTACCTAAAAAGTTAACATGAAACAAAAAAATACCTCATGGAAATATGCCCCAGCACCTATTTCTAGAACAAAATCTAGTCTCATGGCTAGTAATAAGTGAGGATTAATCAGTAGACCATGGACCACTACCTTTGAAGTGTGATTTTTACCACCCTCCTAGCATACGACTGCATGTCGTATTGGTGACATGCCTTTACAATGGAAAACCCTTGTCTTAGAAAATAACAACATCAAAGTCCACAGTTATAAATAAATGGTTATTTCAAAACCCTCCTAAACCCAAGTCATAGCCTATAGAATAATCCAAAATCATGGATTGAAAAAAGAACCTTCACCAAAAACCTCTAGAGACACTACCTCTTTCCCACTCAAAAGTCAGTTATAGGTCAAGTCTATGTTCATTATTTCAATTTTCCATTTCAATTCACATTCGTTTCACATTTAAATTCCCATCATTCATTCATTTAAAATTTTAACCAATGGTTCACCAAGTTCCAATCCATGTGGTCACATAAGAACTTAGGAGCCAAAATTTGATGCCCACATATCTCATATCATATCAAATTCACTTATATACATAAATCATAAAAGTGTGTTACTTTCCAATCCATAAGGCCCCACACTCCATATGAAATAAAAGATATTGTAACTTCCTCTATTAATATCATAATTTCTATCATAAGGAAAGTAATATATATCAAAACACATATCACAATAGCATTCAATAAGTGATGCATGTTAAATGGAATAGCAAAATGCATGGTATGTGATTTCTAATAAGATCCTAAAATGATTCATGAGATAAAATCCCCTTATCTAATTAGGTTGAAACAAAATATAACTCATATTCATATCAATAATAACATCACAATCTAGGTGCATCACCTGATGTTGAAATAATATAAACTTTAATATCCAATAACCTGAAAATAACTATTCAATTCGATGTAATTTGGCATTTTCCTATATACGGGTTAGTTAATCCCAGGAATATCTCATTACCAAATTCCATTTCCTTCTTATCCCTATCTATTTTCACTAAATAATAGATAAAACTAGAAAATAAATGTGATATGATACCACTTTGTAACATCCCAGACCCAGATTCCACTCAATAGTGACCTGAGTTGGGTTGGATACATGGAATCAAGCACATATCCCCGAACACCGGTGTTTGGAGACTAGATGAGAGGGCCAAGGGTGTGTCCATGGGGATACTATTAACTCATTACTAGAGTTTAACATAGATCAATAATAATAATAGTAAATATCATGAAAAGATATAATAAAAAGACAACTAAATTGTAAACAAGACAGAAATATATATATATATATATATATATCAATGTCGAAAGTGTCCCATATAAAATGACGACGATACAAGTCTATAAAAACATCCAAAATAGGTACAAGTAAATCAATACAATATATGTATCCAACATTCTAAAAATACCAAAGAGTCATATCTATGAATAGCATCAAGAGTCTCAACATAATCCCATTCTCCCTTACTCCAAAGAATATAACAAAATCAACCCTCAAACTGTGGGTGAACTCCCCAATCTCTACCTGTATCCAAATAGCCTTTTCAGGTACCCAATAGTGTCTCGAGTAGGGAGTGAGATACAATCTCAGCAAGAAACCACCTATATGTCTATAAAGTCTTGGATTCTTAGTATAACAAGATAATATTTGTGATAGTATATTAAGTAAACAATAATGAAAATTAAAGTTCACATGGAATTTCCACTACTAAAAAATTGAAACAAACTAGCCTCTCAAGGTTCCCTGAAAAACAAGTGCCAATCTCATAACTTGGAAACAACAAGTAAAAAGGTAGTATAACCCATAACCTCTCCCTATAAACCATAGAACCACATCAACCACGATCTATTTATACTCTGATGTTTTTGAAACATCCATGGTCGATATTTTCAACCAAGAATATCACATTTCTCATGTTCATGCTATATAACCAAAGTGTGAGACCAAAAAGAGCTATATCAAAGGTGTGGAAGACCAAGGCATCCTTCTTGAGTCCTTGGAGAATCGTGATGAAAAATTAGTTAGGTACTAGTTGTAGTCCTAGGAGCATGTCATATCGAACATGTCCTATGTGATTCTAAGTAAGTTAGGTCTAAAGGGTAGCAAAGCCCAAGTTATCACATTGAATCAAGATCCAAGGATCATAATCTATCCAAGTCATCCAATACCATAATCTAGATCCATGGAACATGTCTAAGTCATTTATTCATACACTTTCCATTCATAAAATTTATCATTCCAAATCATATGGGTATACTGACTCAAATATAAAAAATTAAAGACAAGGTAAAAATTGAGTATACCCTTGAATTTTTTATAATTCACATTCAAATATATCACATGAGTTTTTCCGCTCATTTCCACTTTTTAAATTTAACAATTTAATTAATTCATGATCAACATAACCCATTTAATTAAGAATCACATGAAAATGAATGAAAAAAATCTTTTATCTCTCTATCCAAAACCATTTAACTATAGATAGGCTTTATACATCAAGGAAACCATGAGAACACACTCCTTGGTGGTTTAAAAAAGGAAAACTAAGTAATTCATAAGGCACGCACCATGGGTTGAAATGGTTCGGTAAATGGTGACCAACGTGTCATAACGAAACCTTAGGGAATCTATATAAGGTCCCAACTCACTTCATTCAAATTTCTAGTTCAATTTTAATACTGTGTTTGAATGTCTAGAGAGTAGCCTAAAAAGGATACCTAATAAAACAACAAAACTCATGGAAGTTGTATATACCACCTACCTTAGCTCAATATTAGGGTTCTCATCCATTATTAGATCCTAATTTGACTCATATTGGGAAAAATATGAATAATGGATGAAGAACATGAAATTAGGGAAAATCTTCTTTCACCAAAATAGCACAATCGATATCCGGAATAATGAGGAATGGATAAAAAGGAATAAATTTTTCACTGATGTAGATCAAACAAGATGTTCCATGCAAGAATTGGATATTGGACAATGAAGAATCCTAAAATTCAAGGATAGTCACTCAAAAGTTCTCAAATTTGGTTTCTTTACTTTCCATTGAATAAAACAAAATTAGGTTTATAAAATATTTTTATTTAATTTAAAATTATTAAAATTCCTAAAATGTAATGGGATGCATGATTTAAGGGCATGATTATCTGTTGGCTAAAGGATCCGGCATGGTTTCCTTGCATGGTTTCCTCACAATGTTTGACAAACCATGCAAAACCCCTAAAACCCTCTAAAAAGTTGTAGAGCAATCTACATAGCCATGTGGCCCATTTTTCATAGTTTATCTTAACCATGATGTCTTCCCCCACTCATTTCCCATAACTCACATGGTTTTTTAAACTATGCGGCATGCCCTACATAGTTTACATAAGTCATGTGCCACTCTTAAATCATTCCAAAACATGGGTTCTAAACTCCAAACAAGCAATGAACTCCCCAAAAACCCCATGTCTTCAAAGGGCAATCATATTAGGCTATACATAAATATTGAAACAAAAATGTAAGGTATTTATACCTCATATGAAAACCTAGGTTCTCATAGGTGAGATTGAAATTTTCTTGAAACTCAAAGTTATTTTCCATAGTGATTGATATTTATCAATGATATTCTGGTATATTCTAAAATATATGAGGATTATATGAAATAAATAAGAATTATTCGTATTTATTTTTATTTTAATGGTATGGTGATATATATTAAATGGTATAAAATACCTTAAAATGTTATTTTATGAAAATGTGATATTTTTGGGGTAACTATTAGAAAAAATATGACTTAGGAATGAATAAATATTATTTTTAATATAATCATTATAATTATACAATAAACAGTGGTTTTATTTAAAAAAATTAAGCTTTATGGTATTCATAACATTGGGATTGATAATTTATACATGATATTTTGGATAATTTTATCTCATTTTATGTATTGTGATATATAGTGACTAATGTATAAAATAGTGGTTAATACCAATTGAGGGTGAAATATAGAGTTATTTTTTTGGAGGAATATATTATATCATTGGGGTTTAAAGACTTATTTATTCAATTAGATTTTTGGATATGTATTTTATTGAGATTATATGATCAGATTATATACATCCATGGGTATATGATTATAGGAATGAATAATATTGTTTGAAGAATAATAATTTGTATTTTAAGAGAATATAAATCAATGATTTTAGGGTTTTGAATATTTTAAGAATTTTCATAGTAATTTGGGATATCTATTTTATGGATTAGGTTAACAATTATGAGAGAACCCAAATTAATGTAACCAAGGATGAACCTTGTATTTTATACGAGGGTACCATTAGTTAAACTAAGTCTGATATAAGTTGAGTTATGCGAACTATAGACTGACATAATAGATTCATAAATTGAGAAATATCAATGATAAATTTTCCTATGATTATTTATAATAATTCACTTATAATTATCATCACTCATGAAAAAATATTTTGGTGTTATTAAAGGATGAAAGTATAAGGACCCATGGGTAAAAGTGACAATGAAGATATTACCTTGATGAACAACCCACCAGAATGGGATATAGAGTGAGAAACCTAGTGATTATAAAAACTTAGCTACCATGAAATATGATTAACAATGTGAAAAAATTTGAAGTACCAAACACACCAAAGAAGAAAAAGAATGGGTCTCATGAAATATCAAGTTACAATGGTCGTCAAACTCATAGGTGTAATGTAAAGAGAGGAACTACAATAATTAATTGCTTCAATTACGAGATATTTGGGCATTATGCAACTCAATGTTCTAATCCAAGTGGAAATAAAGGGGATAGTCAAAATCGACCATGTAAACAAGGAATATCCTATTCAAATTTTAACATTGCAAAATCTTATAACCTGGATCTGGTGCCTATTTTATTACTATAGAATATATACAAGGGTGTCAAATCCCAATGGAATGAAAAATTTAGTAATTTTCTATAACCAGATACATACCTGAATCAAATTTTACATTTGTAATATAAAATAAAACATAATATATAACAAAATAAAATAAACCTTTTCTAAGAAAACTCATTAAAAGAGTTAATTTTATATCCTTGGGAAAGGAAACAAAATAAGGGTGAGCTCAAATACTCGGTAAAGGTTTTGTACAGTGGAAACTGTCCTAAATAATTAAGAATAAATATTCTAGAAATGTAAAAAAAATAACATTTATTCCATTTAATAAAAACTTTGTTATCATAATTTGATAATTAATAATAAATACGGGAAGGTTAATAACTTACTACATATTATATTTAATCATATAAGTGAGAATGAAATGAACCGACAGATAATATTATTGTGAAAAAAATCATGGATAATAATAATAATAAAATAATAATTTAAGGAAATGATTATTTATATAATTTCATGATTTTAGGCACCATGATACATCTACCTTCAAGACTTTTCATTTGATCGATTAAAACAATATGTATTAACCTCTTTAACTTGGACAACGGATTTGTCTCATGAGACCTCTCGATGTGTCGAGGGGATATATAATTTCAGGTCTCACCCATCACTTCATGTCCAAATTATTCCTCATATATTGAATAATTAATTTAATTCATGAATAATATTACTTATAAAAAAATATTCACATTTAGTAAATAACATGGAATTATTAATATTTCCCCAGTTAATTATATAACATTACATGAAAACATTTTATATAAGAATGGTATGTAGTTTTGGAAATATTCATATCCATGATACAAATAATATAGATAAAATATAATTGAAACATTAACCATAATGATTAAATATTTATTCATGTTAAGTATATTAATGAGGTTGTATATTCACCACATGAATGTAAATAAGTTTATATTAACAAATATGTTTCAATGAAATAGAAATTGAGACAAAATCACTTACAATGATCATAAAATTTAAGTGATAATTAATCAATGAATATATTATGTGTATCAAATATAAATCCACCTAGCAAAATAGAAAATACAATATAATATAATCAAAAATCATTATACAAATAATTTCATAATATCAAAGTTAAGTGAACATGTAATATAACCCAATGAAAATAAATTGAGTTTTGAAATACTTTACCACTTGGTAACATTCATTTAAAAAAGCATGGATAAAATAATTAAACTTAAAATATAAAATACCCTGAATTATGAATTATTAATGAAATTACTTGTAAAAGGGGCAGTATGTACACCATATAAAAGAAATTTGTTGCACAATATTAAAATATTCCTCAACAAAAGGAATTGAGATGAAGTCCTTTACCTCATGCTTTCCTTTATTTGAACATGAATAAAACTCATTTATATTATTTTTTATCTTGTTAATAATTTATTCTATAACCTTATTCAAACTTATAATATCATCTATGATCCTCTTATTACATTATACCACACCTTTGTTAATAATATTTCATTATTTTCATTAGTTTGGGTGTTAATTGTCTTGTTTTCACATGCGTATGTTGTCATGAAATTTTATTTTCTTGTTCATAGTATATATATATATATATATATATATTATCCAAATTATATTAATTTTATACATATTATATTTACTCGTTACATACATATTTATAACCATTTCTGAAAATTGTACATGGAAATGAATTGCATCGCTTTGTGGAGATGGTCGGTCTTACGTAAACACGAGCAAAGATATCATTCCCTTAATGAGTGAAATGGAAAGGAATAGGGTGATATATTAATTTTAAGTAATAGATATAATATCATATATATCTCATGTATACATTAATATTATCTTCACTACATTCTATGTAAATTGTAAGTGAAAAATGAATCACATCGATTCGTTGTGGCCATGCTATACACATGAGCGATGTTATCATATTTTAAATGGAATGGAAAATAAAAAGTTATATGTGATATTAAAAACATAAAAATATAATAATATCCTAAATATCATATAAATTTTTTAAATTCATCAATATATCTATCCTTGAAATGTTGTGATGGAAGGTGAATCAAATCGGCTCACGAGGTGGTAGTTCGCAATACTCATGATTGATAGTTTCATTTCCCATTTGATGGAAGAGGATGTGGATATATGTCTTTCCATTAACATAATAAAATCTCACTATATTTTATATACTTTTAATTACTATAATATCGTTTTTGAATAATATTTCAAGGAGGTGTAAAAAGAGATAAAATAAAAATGCTCGTTCCAGAATGTTACCTCTTCTTTGGAGGACATCCTTAGGTTTAAAACAAAATCATTTTTATGATGATGGAACCAAGGATTTCAGAATTAGGGGAGTGATGTAGGGAATTTATTTAGTCATAATTGGATGAACCAAATATCTTAGTATGTGTTGAGTGTTGAGGAGAGAGGGGTGGCCTTTTATAGGTGGGGGAGTTGACAAACGTGGAATTTTTTAAACTAAATAATTACACCCAAGATTTTATCCATCCACAAGACTCCAAAATAGAAAATTATCAACCCTCATAGGGTATAAGGTCTAAATATATCCATAAAATGGGTTTTCAAAATGGTTTTAGGTCATTTTAATCCTTATTTTTTATTTTAACCCCCAGTAAATTAGTCTTTAACCTAACCGTGGTAATTAATATTTACATTCTTTACTATTCATAATGGTCAAAAATTAATTTGAAATAATTATATAATATTAATAATTTTTAATACAAATATGGGATCTATTTTTTTAAATTCCATTCCAAGGAGTGATAGAATATTATTTAAAATTATACTCATATACACAATAAAAACGAGGGTTTCCATAGAGAAAATTCCCATAAGTATGGAATGTCTCTATATTGAAATTGAATATAAAATTGATAAAAAATATAGAAATAGTTAATTTTTAATATAATTAGTATAATTTTAATTTAAAATCAATTTTTAATTTTATTTAACTTTTTAAATAGTTTAAATTAAAATGAAATATTATATAAAAATAAGGATTTTTCACTACCCAGTGAAAAATGATACTTTTTAGAAAACCCCAAAAAATTAACCCTAAGATAATTTTTAAATGATTACTTAAAAAATAAAGTTAAATTTTAAAATAAATATAAAAGTTTTACAAGTTAACTCTATAATATGTGTAAAAGAATAAACATAACCATTTTTAAAAAAAACACACATTTTTTCAAAAAAATATTTCATTCACTTTCATATAATACTTATTTTTATTTATAATAAATATATCACAAATTAATGTATTTAAAAAATATATTTTATCATAATTTAGTTATTAATATAAATATCATATAACATAATGTCAATGTTATAATGGTCATCCTTAAATAATTTTTAAATAGAGTATTGTGTTTCATTTAAACTCGGTGTTATGTGAATCACAAGATATAAAAGTGATCGATTTTTTTTATGGTTGGGGCCAAAGACTCATTTAATTATTTAAATCAAATACCTCTTTAGACTAGGTATAAGGAGACCTATATCATAGCTTGAAGTCCCAAGGCCAAGTGGCTTGAATACTAGGCTTGAAATCCCATTTTTTTGGGCCCAATGGTCCCCTCAGTGAATAGTACTGCTATAGTACCTGAGCTACTATAGTACCTTCTATAGTACCATCGGTAAAAATTGCATTGGGGTGTTACATTATTCCCTACTATAGAAATTTCATACCTGAAATTTAAGGGATGTTACATTCTAAACGGATGAGGGTAGCTCCTCTTTCTATCATCCTTTGGTTTCCATGTTGCATCCTCCATTTTGTGATGTCATGAAAGTACCTTTACCAGTTGAGTCATCTGACTCCTCAATACCTTATCTCTTGTATCTAAAAGGTATGGTTCCCTCAAAATAAGATATACTGCATTCGAATTCTATTTCATAAAAGGTAATCACATGCATTGGGGCTGGAGTGAACTTCTTTAGCTGGGATATATGGAACACATCATGTACTTTTGAGAGACTTAGTGGCATTCCCTATTGGTAATTTGTAGATAAATTTATTTTTTGTAATTTTAAAGGGTTTGATGTACCTATATATTATCATTCCCTTATTATTGAACCTTAAAAAACACTTTCACAATGAAATTTTAAATAAAACATGATCAACCACTTCAAATTATGAATTTTTCCTTTATTTTTTAGAATAACCCTTTTACATACCCTATGCCACTTTAATGTGATCCTAAATTGTCCTCAAATTATTCCTTTAATCTTTAAAAAATGTGGGCCCTACTAGTTTCTTTTCACCAAATTCATCCCAAAAATTTCAATTATGTCATATCTTTCCATATAATTATTTATATGGAGACATTTGAATACTTTAATGTAAACAAGGATCATGATCAGACACAATATCAAGAGGTACACCATGGATTCTTACAAATTTATTAATATATAACCTCATGATAGGATAAAGTGGTGAATCATATCCTATGGTGAGTAAAAATATAGATTTTTTAGGCAATCAACAATATCCCATTTTGCATCATTCTTTCTAGGACTCTTTGGTAGTCTTATAAAAATTTCATAGTAATTTCATCCCATTTCCACAAAAGAATATGAATATGTTGCATCACTCATCTAATATTTTGTCTATAATTCTTGAACTATTGAAAAATTGAGAATCTTGATTCATAATACAAAATTTCTCACTTCATGTTTTCCCACAAAAAATGTTCCATCAAATCCCTATACATCATGGTGCAATAAGGGTGTATAGATAAATTTAGGCTCTAAGGATTATCTAATAATTTTCTTTTAATATCAATTATATATGAAACACATACTATTTTTCCAAATTTTAGGATTCCACTATCACAAAATAATTCTACCCACTTCCCATCATTAACAGCTTTAATTTTCTTAAAATTCTCATCATTATGTTGAGAAATTTTTATCATTTACAATAAAGTATGTTTTACAATATGTTGACATTTTTTTGATGTTTCTCCTTCCTTAATAATTACCATATCCATATTTACTATATACAAGAACATATGATCCCTCTAAAACCCCATTTGGGTCAGAAATCCATGATATTTATTAATTAAGGCATATGATAACTTATTTTGTTTCCTTGGGAGGTAGTGTATTTCATGATCATAATCCATGTATCTCAAGACATATCATTTTCCTTATATTTATATCTTTCTATTAAAAGATATATTTTATGATTTCATGGTCTATATATATCTCACATCATTCACCATAGATATAATGTCTCCATATATGCAATCAAAACAATATAATTTCAAACAAAATACCGTGTGTTGGATATTTTTGTTCATGATCCTTAAACAACATTTATGCATATGAAATAAATTTGTTATGTTTCAAAATGACACAAACCATTCATTTCTTCAATTCATCACTATATATAACTAACCCATCATTTTATGATGGTAAATTTAAAATTAAAGGATTGAACAGTCTTCTATTCAATTTATAAAAACATTATTCACAATCGTTTTTCCAAATGAACATAACCCATTGACATGTATAAATGTTTAATGGTATATCCAATCAGGAAAAAGTATGAATGAAACTGATAGTAACCATACAAACTAATGAAACTATGTACCCCTGTTATGTTTTTGGGTGTTGGTCACTCTCAGAATTCCTTTTTCTTCACATGATCAACTGAGATTCTATCCTTAGAGACAATATAGGGAAAGAATATTCTTGAAAGAAAAAAAAGCACAGTAACCAAGTTCCCCATGTAACATTTTTACTCTAAGAGTATCAAGAATGATCTAAAAGTGATCCTCATGGTTCTTATAGTTTATTTTAATAAACTAATATATCATCAATGAATACCAAAGAAAAATCATTATAATAGTACTTGAATACTTTGTTCATAAGATCCAAAAAATTTGTGGGTACATTATTCAATACATATGGGATTACTATAAAGTTATAATTTCCATACCTCATTCAAATATTTATCTTCAAAATGTATTCCTTTATTACACGCAATTGATGATACCCATATTGAAGGTAAATATTATAAAAATAATGAGCTCTATTAAGATAATCGAATAAGTCATCAATAAAAGGAAGTGGATAAATGTTATTTATCATAATGGAATTGATTTCCCTATAATCATTGTAGTTCCCCATGGATATGTATTTCTTCTTAATGAAGATAACAGGGGATCCCCAAGGTGAAACACCAGGGCTTATAAATCCTTTATCAAACTACTACTCTAGTTTTTTCTTCAATTATACTAACACTATAGTATACATTCATTAGAGGGTATTTGATATTTTTATTGCATTAGGGACTGCATTGATAGAATACTATAATTCAAACTCTAGTGGATGTTAAGGTAGTTTCGCATGAAATACATTCATGTATTCTTGTACAATAGGTACATCCTTAATTTGAATATTAATTTCTCCATAAATTTAATTTTTTTTCTCATGTTTCCAATGAATCTCATTCAGAAGAACTACTGGGGGTGGATCAGAACATGAATTAGATGATTAAGTATCCACTCTAAAGATAATTAGTTCCACACATTCATCATAAATCATAATTTCCTTATCCTTTAAATTAATGTTTTCATTATATTTTTAAATTCATTTCATACCAAGGATTGTATCAAAGTAAAACATTTATATAATAATGAACCATTTAAATACATATCATTTTTTTGTCATAATGGGGACTTTTGGATACATTCCTCTTATAGTGAGACTTCTCCTAGGAGTCTTGACTAACAATTACCTTATTAAATTAAAGGTAACAGTCTTATTTTCTTAGAAAAATGGGTAATGATAATAAAGTGTGATGATCCAAAATCAAATAAAAATATTTACAAATTTGAATATATAATTAATGTACCTTCCACCACAACATTTGGATCATCCACCACAGTTGTAGTTTTCACACAATCTTTTCCTTCTCCCTTGTCCTCTTTTTTGGTTTATTCTTTTGACACTTAGTGAATTCGTTTGCATAGTGCCCCATCTCCCTAAAGTTGAAACATTGAAAAGTAGTGTTTTATTTATTTAATAATCATTCTTTATCCTAGTAACTCTTATCTAAGAACTTATTACAAACTCATATCCCCTTCAATCATTTCCTAAGGTGACTCCTTCTAAAGTTTTCACAAGGTGTAAATTGATGAATTATCTTATTATTATTTTTAGCATTCCCTTTTTATGGTTTTTTGAATGAAATATTCTTGTATTTATTTCTCGTGAATATGTAATATATATAGAATTCATTCCCTATTTTGATAGAACAGAAAACTATTTCATCATATGATTCGAACATTTGAGAGAAAAACAATCTTTAGAGACTTAGTGTATTCCCTTCAAAGAAATGGACAATATTGTACTATGTGTTATATATGTAATATTTATAATACCTATTTAACCTTGTAATGGTATCCTTAAACTCAGAAACACATTCTTCCTCCTTTTTATTTAAGTTTAGGAAATTTATCTTTATTTCAGTTTTTTTCCCACAAGGGAAATATTTAATGAATAATGTCTCCTTAAAAGCATTACATTCAATGAGTTCTATTTTCCCTTCCTACCTATTATTATATATAAATGACCACCATTGATCATCATCATGATTGATTCAATATCTAACATCTTGACATGGGTTCCACACACCAGTACCAAGAGCCAAACTACTACATGACCTCAAGAACGCCTCCCCATACACTAGAGGTCGGTGACTAGTTGTGGGGGTCTGATAAGTCAATCATGGGGAGATTATACCCAATTTTATTAGAGTAATACGAAAGTGGAAATAATAAACAATAAATGAAGCATATATAACCACATGAAATACCAATATCACAAGATAAAAAATGCATGAAATACAATATCCAACTAAAGTGGAAAACATGACCTGATAATATACATGTCAAGTGTCTAAATTGAAATCTAAAAATAAAAACAATGACAACTCCCTAGTGTGTCTCGAACCCCATCTGGTTTCCTCATCCAAGCTTCATCCCCACTCATCCATCTAATATAGGGCCCTTTCCCTTAACATGTTTTATAATAATAATGATTATTCAAGTACCGATCAGGTAGCCTAAGTAAGGTTTGAGTATGACTCACTAGGCCACCACCAATAGTGATTGAAACAAATCTATTCAATAATAGTGTATGTAGTTATATAAATAATTAAACATATTTCATAAATAAACAATTATCACATAGTATGATTAATCATTATTTAACCATAGAAACTCTAGTTTCCCAAGGACACTCGTACCTCAACATCTACTTTGGCTCATGACAGAGCCCGAAGTATTTCTAGATAATAACATATCATAATACCTGCTTCAACTCATACTAGAAAAAAAGTATTCAAAGGTGATATCATATCTCAATAATTGCTTCGCCTCATGATATAGCCCAAAGAATTATCAAGTGAGGCCATATCTCTAATTACCTTTGGTATCATTCATTAATTCATACTTGATTTCCCATGTTACCCCTATTAAATTCACATGTAAGACAACCATGTTACCATTCTTACTGCCCAATAGAATGAACATGTTCCCAATCCATTACTCATAAATTCAATGACCATGTTACTATTTTTAATTGTTAATTGAATGACCATGTTGTCATTGCTTTACTCATAAGTACAATAACCAGGCTACCATTTCTACTTCTCAATTTAGAATGAATATGTTCCCATTCCATTACACATAATTAATTAATCAATTAATTTTTCAACATGAATTTCATTACTAATTTAACAATTAGTTTATTATATCTATAACATTAATTAATTCAAAAATTAATTAAGTATGTCACGGCCATTAATTAATACATAATAAAATTATCTCAAGTTAACCATCTCTATATCACATAATTAATTCCATTATTAATTATCTCAAAGGAATAGCCCCAATATATCTTAATTAATTCAACAATTAATTATCTAAAATCATGATGTCAATATCTCATAATTAATATAACATTAATTATCTCAAATCATATATCTAAATATCTCATAATTAATCCCCTAATTAATTAACTAAATCAAAAGTCTCAAAATATCATAATTAATTCTCTAATTAATTATGTTAATGGATAGCCCTAAAACCTAATAGTTAATTACCCAATTAATTATCTAAATGGTCAGACCCATAGTATCATAATTAACTCTTGAATTAATCATCAATTTCAATAATGAATCCAATTAATCAATTAGACACAATAACTAAACCAATTTAGTAATCCGAATTGCTAAATAATGATAGAAATCATAAAACATGTATACATGTATCAAACTAATGACTTTTTTAATTGAATAGTAGACCACCTACCTCAATTCGTTTACTAATGGTCTCCCAATTGAAATACCCAAATATTGAGCAACACAATGATTAAGAACTATATCTGAATCTCGAACCCCAAAATCAAGATAAAAAACAAGATCTTTTTAATTATAAATCTAGATCCACATGCCTGGATCCCTATTCACTAAATCTAGATCTTGATCTAGAATAATAGAAGATTATTTCCCACCAAAAGAATGAGAGAAGGAATAAGGATTAATGGGAATGTAATGGTATAGGATCCACATATCGGTAGAGGACAAGATCTTTGATCTGGGTTTTAAATCACAAATAATGGTGGTCAGATAGCCTTGAAATCCCTCCAAAAAGCTCTGAAACCATCCAAATCCTAAGGGATCAATTTTGGATTGAAATGGGTAAGTTTTTGGCTTTCTGGGGAATTAAAAACTAATTTTTGGGCCACATTAAAATTAATTCATGGTTTTATGGGAAAGGGTGCATGTATTTTCATAATCGTGCACCAACATTTCACCCATTATTTTAAGGGTGCACTATTTTTTTCATTTAGGGTTCATGGTTTGAAAATCCACGCACCAGCTGTGCGAACCCTAACTATCTAGGGTTGCACGATTTTCTCGCCCGGCGTGCACGGTTTTCTCTAACCGTGCGCCAACTATGCAAATTCCTCTTTCCTTCAATTTTTTCTCGTAATTTACCCAAAAGACCCCATGTTACTACAAAAATGAAAAATTTCTACACTATGGAAAAAGTACCTGAAAAAAATCTCGATTCAACTCCAGAAGAAGTCAAGATCTTCTATAATACAATGAAAGTGTATCCTTTACCTTTTCATGGATCCCAAGGCCATTAATATAAAGACCCAATGTTTTTCATTAGAGATTTTTGTCTTCTTATTATTTCATATAATCACATGTAATCAAAATAAAATGAACGTCAAAAAACTATGTGACCTTTAAACATAATTTTGACACTTTTGTGATTAGAATTTCAAAAATATGACGTTCATAGTTGTGATCAGTAAGATGTTTGGAGTCTAATAAAATAAATATTATTTTTAGTGAATAATAACATACACTTATGAATATTAATGTTACCCTTATGAATATTGATATACCCTAATGAATAGTAATATTACCTATGATAGTGGATAAAGAATACTCAAGTATGATGTACCTATATTTTGGAATAAGTAAATAAATGTTTTAATATTAGTTTTTTTAGATTAAATTTTTATTTTAATTAAATATTTAATTAATCATATTTATAAAATAATTTCTGAAAAAATATATTTAATTTTTCGATTCTACACGTTTAAAAATGTTTATGGGGAATTTTTGAGATTTTTGTGAAATATTTGAATTTTGTGAATAGTAAAATACATTATTTTACCTTATAAATATATTATAATTTAAATCCACTATTCATGACCTCATAAGTGATGTAAGCACACAAATCTCAAACTCAAATGAATTTATTACTATTATTAGTCATGGAATCATCACTATTCCTTGTCTTATGGAAAAATAATAAAATAAGGATTAAAATATTATGAAAACCCTCCTCTCATCGACTATTAATGCCACTCCTCCTTACCTCTTCTATTCACCCCTATCAAGACTTGTGACATCCCTGAATTCTATCCAAATCTCTCCCCAAGCTCTCTCCCCACGTCCAACAGCCCTTGGTCTTCAAAAAAGACCTAATCTTCTCCCCTTAAGAGGCTCTCAACGAATATTGATTCAAGATGTAAATTCATCATTTCAATTATTTTAGTTTCTTTTCACGTTATTTTGTTTACTTTTATATCCTTACCTCCCCTCATCCAAATGTAATGAAAAATCCAATACCTTACATGTACTGTACTTTTGTTATGATAATGGAATAAGTTATAATCATTTATCCTTTACCTGTCTTTTATTTTAGTAGTAAAGACACCATCCGAGATGTATAAATTTAACACATTCAAGGACGATGGGTTTTCAATTTTTGTTACCATATTCAATTCTGGTCATAAAACCATTTTCATGGTTGAACCAGACAATAATATCTAATTTATTTCTCATATATGGTTCAATAATCCTTTTGTACACATGATTTTTATTTATAAAACAAAACATGATCATTGTGGCGAAAAAACAGTCAATTAACCCAAAAGTTTATCACTAAAGATTAATATAATGATTTAACTTCACTCCTAATAACCAAATAAAATTTACAACCATGTAATCTCCAATATGTTCACTAATTTCATATATCTTCAATTCTGTACAACCACTTTCATCTTACATGTTTATCTATTCATGAAAATAATTAAATCGATCATAAAAACCATGAAAACAAACTGACCTGAACAATGAAATTGAACCACTTTACCCATCAAAAAATGTCTTGAATAAATAAAAAAAATGTTATACTAAAACTTTTAAATATATAATATTTTCTTTAATTATTAATTAATGAACCTAATTTTATTATTTATGTCATTAATATCAAGTGGAGAACACCATCATACTAATGGTAAGGGGTCCCCTATATTTCACATTTATTCAATATTGTCCTCTATGTAATGACTATTTATGTATAATTAATATTAATAGGGTATGATCAAAAACCTACCCCATACATTCCTCATGATTTATAAATGATTATAAACCCATTTATCCCTCATTAGTCACTCATAAGTACTCACAATACCATGTCGATATTCCGTGAGGGATTCAACCCAAACCTCTATTATTTTTTCAGGTTTCATTATCATTATTTTTAACTAAATGAGGTTATCTATTATTCTTATGTAAATATTCTGAATGATAAGTGAATGTTCCAAACTCATGTAACAAGTTTTATTCATCATTCTCTTTTGGTTATATACATGTTTTTAACTGATTCCCTCTTCAATACTTCTTGGTATGAAAACTTGTTTTAAGGGAGCTTCCAAAATTCATACTCTATTTGAAGTGAAAAATATCTTCTATTTTATGACACCATTATCTTTATAAAACAAGTATTTTTATTTTTAAAACCATCCTCATTCACTTCAAGATTTTTTATAAATGATTGTTCCCTTTCCTATTTTAAATGATCTATATTAATTTACATAAAACATCTCAAAAATGTTTTAATGCCAAAATTTCTTGAATACTTTTCTTACATGTTATCACTTATCCTTGAAATCACTCAGCATGATACATATATATTTTCTCTTATTAATTTCCATGTATACATTAGTTCCCTTCTTTCATGGACACTTTTGTCTTACGCCCATCTTTTATGCTTTCTGTCATGATTATGGTAACCGATTCTTTCCCTGGGTAATCCTTATTTTATGTAAGATTGATTATGTAAGGATATTTATGTGGAAAATATATTCATGAAAAGATAATATGGGTGTTCCCAAAGAGCACTTCAAGTCGTTGGGTAAGAATAAGTCTCATGAGAGGTTATGTGTGATAGTATTGGTGGTTAGTTTGTGCTTATGCTACTATGTGAAACGATATTGGCGGTTATCCATGAAAAATACTAAAGTCATGTTTTATATTGATTCCACATTTCTATGACTCCATGTTTACATGATTACTTGTTTATATTTTAAGGTTCCATATGTTAAATGACTTTTTATATCATCATTTTATTCCTTACATTCCTTATGCTAATGAAATGTTCTGATGGTTATTACATTACTGGGCTATTTAGCTCATCCCTTTGTTCATGTGCTCCCTAGGGTATGTTATGCAGATGTTTGAGAACAATGTAAGTTAGGAGATCAATTTAAAGATTACTTTCACTCATTTTTTTAGTTTTATGTACCTAGTCTTCAAATAAACTAGACGTCACGATCCTTGGCTTGTATTCTGGTGTATAATTATGCTTAAAATCATGTAATTTCTTGTGTAAAAGGATAGGGTAACTATAGTTCGTATCAGAGGATGTTCTAGATATTTTTGGGTTTTAGGAAAATAAATCATTATTAAGAATCTTAAGGATGTGAAAACATATAAGAAAACATACCTAAATTTTGGTAAGTATGGAGTATGTGGTTTATCAAAAAATACATCCCTATCTGAATACAAATAGTTATAGGAAACTCTGGCACAAATTTACGTAGGAGTAAAAACATCAACAAGGAGTTTTAGGCCTGACGTGGGGTATTCTGGTACATGACTACAGACCATTCTTCACTCTTGGTTTGACTCTCCCAGGGGATATGCTTTGGTAAATTCATGATCGTAGTACAAACCATTATTAGGAGAATACAAAAGGCCCATAAGAATAGAAGTTAAGAAATAGATCCAGGATAACGGAGATCAAAACCAATGGAATCAAAAGTTAGAATATACTAGTTCTACAATTTTTTCTTTTTATGATCAATGTTTCCATTTTATGCTCAATATCCAAGTATTCAATCCCTCTAATTATACGTTCTTTTTCCAAGTCAATGGAGGTAAATATAAGAAAATGTTCCAATAATCAATGTGATAGGAAATGTGATGATTTCCCTAATGATATGCCTGATATGATGGGAACAGTTGCTCAAAACTTCATGACAATACTTTCTCAGATGTCTCATGTAATTAATAATAACTTGAATCAGGTGGAACACCCTCCTCCTCCAAGGAAAGATCATGTTTCTATTGAATCATTCATTTGGAAAATGCCTCCTATGTTTAGAGGATCTTTGGATCCCCTATTTGAGGAATAGTGGATTAACTCCAATGAAAAGATATTATTTTTCCTCCAGTGCACCAATAAAGAGAATATTGTATTGTTGGTCTATCATTTTTATAGGGAAGCTGATCAGTGGTGGACACTGGTCAAAAATTTAATATCCCAAGAGGAAATTTATTCCATGGATTGGGAGGAATTCAAGAGGATGTTTTTTAATAAATATTTTCCTCAAACCCTCTGTCTCAAAATAGAAAGAGAGTTCCTTGGAATAAATCATAAGGAATACGAGTCCATTGGTTCGTATGAAGCAAACATTACAAGGCTTGCAAGGTACTCCTATGGAATTATCATGAACACTTAAAGAAAGGTGGATTGGTTCTTTATTGGACTAAAGCCAAGTATATGAAAAGAATTGGTTATTTGATACGTTGAAAATTTTGAGGAGATTATATATTGTGCCCCCATGGTTGAAATTAATATTAGAGAATTTCAGTGGTCTTATGGGCCGAGTGACAAGAAGAAAAAAATGGGAACAACATGTGTGGTTCAACAAACAAATCCTATGATGGAAAAAAGCTTGACCATCCCTATTGAAATGTTTTTGGGAATATGTATCTTGGTAGCTGTCTAAAGAGATCCAAGGATTGATTCAAATGTAGAATGTTGGGACATATGGCAAAACATTGTCAATGGGATATGAAGAATCATGTTAATGTGGAAGAAGAAAGGAAGTTTCATATCAACACTCAGCCTTTAGTGCAGTGTGACAACTACAAGGAGCATGGGAATTATGTAAACAATTTCTCTAATAAAATGGTTGTCAGAGGCAATCAACATCAACCACCAAGGTAGCAAGAAAGGGACTATTCTATCGATATTGTTGAGGTGGATCTAGACAATTATGTGGTAACAAGATTCAAGTTATTCATTCAAGAATAGTGAGGATAGTATTTAATTCTAGTTCGATGCATTCTTTCATATGTTCCAAGTTTAGTAGAAATACTCAAAGGCCACCTGAAAATTTGGAGGAGATGTTATCGATGAGAATAGGTAATGGGTAAATTATTGCTTACATGGTTTATAAATCCTCTTTGATTAACATTTTTGCACTGAACCTCCCATAAAATCTTGTCATGCTTTTTTTAGTGGAGTATGATGCTATCTTGGGCATGGATTGTCTATCTTTATACGAAGCCAACATCAACTATCTAGAAAAGGATTTCAATCTTTACATCTAGAAGAATCCTCCAATTATTTACAAGTGTAAGGAGGAGGATGAATCTCTTTTATAATCATTGTCTTTTGTGTGGATATTATGTCCTTATGATCAAGTATTTCTAGCTTAAATTATTGAGACAATGTGGAGAATCTTTCTCAAATATATTCCCATTATCAGGGATTACATTGATGTATTCCTTGAAGAGTGTCATGAACTCCCTTCTGATCGAGAGGTTGAGTTCTTAATTGAACTTATTCATAGGTCTCTGCCTATATCCAAGACCCCTTATAGAATGGCCACTGTAGAGATTCAGGATTTGAAGAAGCAGTTACAGGAGAATCTGGATAAGGGTTTTATAGGCCCGAGTGCTTCCACATGGGGTGCGCTAGTCCTTTTCATCATAAATTAAGATGGATCATTGTACCTCTCCATTGATTATCATGAGCTCAATAAAATCAAAATCAGGAACAATTATCCCATACCATGAATAGATGTCTTGTTCGATCAAGTTCATGGGGCAGTTATTTCTCTAAGGTGGACATTCGCTTGGGATATCACCAATTAAAGTTAAGGAATGGTGATATTCCCTAGACTGCCTTTCGAATAAGGTATAGACTCTATGATTTCATAGTTATTCCCTTAGTAAACACTAGTTATCCATCAATTTTCATAGATTTAATGAATAGATTCTTTAGAGACGACCTCAACAAATTTGTGGTAGTTTTTTTAACAATATTATGATATACTCAAAGAGCATAGAGGAACATGAGGAGCATTTGAATACTATGCTAATGACTTTGGGAAGGGATAAGATGTATGAAAAGTATAGTAAATTTGAGTTCTGGATGGAGGAAGTATCATTCTTGGGGCATGTTATCACCAACAAAGCGATATCTGTGGACCCTTTCATGACAATGGTGACTGAAAAGTGTCCTGGGACAACATCTGTAATGGAGAGCCATAGATTTTTGGTCCTCTTTGGTTATTCTTGATTATTTATGAAGAAATTTTCTTGATTTTCAAACCCAATGACCATGCTGATAAAAAGGGAGTAAAGTTTGTCTGGACTGAGGAATGTGAATATTGTTGGAAGGAGTTGAAAAAGTGGATTATCACTACATCAGTACTCACACTCTCAACAAGTGGAGAACTCATTTTGGTGTATAGGGATTCTTCAAATGTGATCTTAGGTTGCGTTCTATTGAAAATGATAATGTGAAAGTATATTCCCCAAGGTATCTGAGCATCCAACCGAAAAACTATCCTACGCGTGATCTAGATTTGGCGGTAGTGATATTTGCGTTAAAAATGTGGTGGTATTATCTTAATGGGGAGAAGTGTGAGATATATACAGACCACAATATTCTCAAATATATATTCACACAAAAAAATATTAATATGAACCTTCAAATATGGATAGATCTCATCAAGGATTATGACTGCTCAATCCACTACCATCATGGTAAGGAAAATAAGGTTGTGGGTGCACAATGTTGAAAGGATCCTGTATCATTATCAATGATGATAATTGAAAAGGATATGATCTTATTATATTTTCAGAGGATGGAAATTAGAATCACTAAGGGAGGAAAATCATAAATACATTATCAAATTATTTCTCAACCATCCCTAATGGAGAAAATAAAGGATGCTCAAAGAAAAGATGTGGAAATTCAGAAAAGGGTGGAAGATATTAGAAATGGGAAATCCTCCTATTTCAAAATTGACAATGACAGAGTTGTAAAATTTGGGTCACAATTATGTGTATCATCCGATATAGATATAAATAATGAGATTTTAAATGGCGTACATAGCTCAACCCTCTCTATTCACCCAGAGTGCCCAAAGATGTATCGAGATCTTCGAGACAACTTTTGGAGGGACAATATGAAGAAGGATATTGCTGAGTATACATCAAAGTGTGTGGTTTTTCAATAAGTGAAGGATGAAAAGAAGATGTCTATGGGGATAATGAAACCACTACTAATACCAAAATGGAAGTGGGAGAGCATTACCATAGTCTTTGTCATTGTACAACCAATGACATCCAGAGGAAAAATGCAATATGGGTCATTGTGGATCATCTTATGAAGATATCTCACTTTATTCAAATTCGATAGGACTTCTAATTGCATAAACTTTCATATATTAACATAAAATAAGTGGTAAGGCTGCATGGATTACCACTATATATTGTATCTAATCATGATATTTGATTCACCTCGATGTTCTAGAATGGTCTCGAACATGCTATAAGCCCTGAACTAAACTTCAATATGATCTATAATCCTCAAAATGATGTCCATATTGATGAACTATTCAGTCACTATAAGATACATTGAGAGCTCATTCAATTGACTTCAAAGGAGGATGGGACCAATATATTCCACTGGTTGAATTATCCACCAATAATAGTTTCCACCCAAGAATTTGAATGGAACCATATGAATTCCTTTATGGGAAAAGGTGCAGAACACTGGCTTGTTGAGATGATGTCAGTGAGAGTAAGCTAATATGACATAAAATGGTTGAAGAAATGGTGGAGAAGGTGAAAACCATTTAGCAACATATCAAGGTAGTCTAAATTCTACAGAAGATTTATGCAGACAATCATTGATGAGACCTTGAGTTCAATGTTTGAGACATGGTATTTCTATGCATATCTCCATGGAATAAGGTCATGAGGTTTGGAAATAAATGTAATTTAAGTCCCAGGTAATCAGTGCCTTTGATATTATTGATCAGGTCGGGGTTTTGGCTTATATACTGTCACGTCCACCTACTATAGCCAAATTACATGATGTCTTACATGTATCCCTCCTAAGGAATTACATACCAGATACTTCACATGTAATCTCTTCCGAGTTGGTATAGTTGGAGGATGATATTTCATAATAAAAGCATCCAGTGAAGATCTTGGATCATAGTGATAATGTTCTATATAACCAGACTACATACCTGGTCAATGTATTATTGCAGAACTATAAGTAAAAAGAGGAAACATGGGAACTAGAGGAGGAAATGAAGGAAAAGTACTCACACCTTTTTATGTACTAGAATGTAAAATGAAATTTCGAGGGAGAAATTTCTTATCGGGGAAGAATGCAATGACCCAAGGCTTTTCAATGGTAATTTCCTTCTTATTATTATGTTATATAATTAAATTAAATCACAAAAAAATTAACTAAAAAGTATTAAGTGACGTTTAAACATAATTTTGACACTTCTCTGTTCAGAATTTTGAAAATCTAACATTCACGGTTGCGATCAGTAAGATGTTTGGAGTCTGATAATTCAGAATTAATTTTGACTGAATAGAAACATACCCTTATGAATAGTAATGTTTCACTTATGAATAGTGGTATACCTTAATTAATAGTAACATTACCTATGATATTATATAAATAATATTCATTTATGACACACGTATATTTTTGAATAAGTAAATGAAGGTTTTAAAACAGGTTATTATAATAAATTATGATTGTAATTAAATATGAAATTAATAATATATAGAAAATTATTTTGAAAAAATGGATTTCATTTTTGGGTTGTACACATTTAATAATGGTTAGAGTGAATTTATGAGATTTTCCTGAAATACATGAATTTTTTGTGAAAATTAAAATACATTAATTTACTTTATAAATACATTATAATTTAAATACACTATTACTAACATCATAAGTGATTAAAAAAATCTCAAAATAACATGCATATATTACTATTCATGTTCATTTAATGATCACTATTTCTTGTCTTATGGAAAAATAATAAACTAATTATTATAATATTATGAAAACCCTCTTCTCCTTTACTATAAATACCACAAATCCTTACCTCTTCTTGTCACTCCTATCAAACCTTGTGAATTACCTAAATTCTACCTAAATATCTCTATAATATCCCTCCCCATGTCCAACAGCCCTTGGTCACCTAAAAAGACCAAATACTCTCCCCTTAAGAGGCTCTCAAGGAAGATTAATTCAAGAGGTAAATTCTTCATTTCAATTCTTTTACATTCTTTTCATGTTATTTTGTTTAATTTTCTATCCTTACCTCTCCTCATCAAAATGTTATGAAAACTCCATAACCTTACATTTAATGATATTTTGATATGATTATTGAATAATTTATTATCATCTCCCCTTTACTATTATTTTATTTTAGTAGTAAAGACATCATTTGAGATGTGTAAATTTACCACATTCAAGGATGATGGGTTTTCAATTTCCATTACCATATTCAATTGTGGTCATGAAACCATTTTAATGGTTGAACCAGACCATAATATATTTATTATTTCTCATCTATGGTTTTGGAATCATTTTTTAAACATTTCTTTGATTTATAAAACCAAACATGTTCATTGTGGCCAAAAAACCACCAATTAACCCAAAAGGTTTTCACTAAAGTTTTATATAATGATTTGACTTATCTCAATGTAGCCAAATTAAATTTAAAAAACATGATTCTCATTTATTTTCACTAATATAATATAACTTCAATTCTGGACAACCACATTCATCTTAAGTGTTTTTTTGTTCATGAAAATAAGCAAATCGATCATAAAATCCAAGAAAACAAATGGACTCAAACAATGAAATTGAACCACTTAACCAATCAAAAAATGTCACGAATGAACTTAAAAAAGTTATAATAAATCTTTTACATATAGAATATGTTCTATAATTATTAATTAATGAACCAAATTTTATTATTCAGGTCATTAATATCATGTGGATAACACCATCAGATTTAAGGTAATGGATCCTTTCTATTTCACATGTATTCAAGATTTTATTCTATGTTATGCCATTTTATGTGTAATTCATAGTGATGGGTGATGACTAAGAACCTCCCCAATATTTTCCTCATTATTTTTTTAATGATGAGAAACCCCTTTCTCTCTCATTAAGCCCTCTTAAGTTCACATGATACCACGCTGATATTCCGTGACAGATTCAACTCGAACCTCCTTTATTCCTTCAAGTTTGTTTATAATTATTTTTAACTAAATGTGGTTATCTATTCTTATTATTTTAATCTTCTAAATGATATTATATTTTTAAAAACTCACATAACAAGTTTCATTCATCATTATCTTTTGGGGATATACATGTTTTTAAGTGATTCCCACCTCAATACTTCCAGATATGCAAACTTGTTTTGAGGGAGCTTCCCGAATTCTCACCCGATTTGAAGTGCAATATATCATCTATTTTAAGCCACAATTGTATTTATAAAATAAGTCTTTCTATTTTGAATACCTTCCTTCTTAACTTCTGTTTTTTATAAAGGATTGTTCCCTTTTCTATTTTAAAGGATCTATATTATTTTCCTCAAAACTGCACAGAAGTGTTTTTATGACAAAATTTCTTAAATACAATTCTTACATGTTATCAATTCTCCTTGACATAAATCACTATAATTCATATTTTATCTTATGAATTTCCATGTATACATTAGTTCACTTCTTTCATGGACACTTTTGTGTTATGCCCATCTGTCATGCTTTGTGTAATGGTTATGGTGCCTAATTATTTCCATGGGAAATCCTAATGTTTATGTAAGATTGATTATGTATGGTTTTTTATGTGGAAAATATATTCATGAAAAGTTATGATGGGTGTGCCCAGATAGCTCTTCAATGCATTGGTTAAGGTTATGTCTCATGATATGTTCTATGTGACGGTCTTGGTGGTAAGCCTAGGCTTGTGTTACTATGTGAAATGATCTTGGCGGTTAGACTTGGCTCATACTAAAGTCTCGTTTTTTATTGCTTCCATATTTCTATGACTTTTTGTTTATATTATTCCATGTTTATATGTTAAAGTTATATTTGTTAAATTCCTTTTTATATCATTATGTCATGCATTCCATTCCTTCTACTAATGCTTTATTCTTATGGTTATTCCCTTACAGGGTTATTTAGATCATCCCTTTATTCATGTGTTCCTCAGGGTACCCTATGCAGATGTTTGAGAACAATGGAAGTTAGGAGCTCAATTTAAAGATTAAATAAAGATGAATTTTTTAATCACATGTTTTTAGTTTTGTGTACAAAGTCTTTAAAGACACTAGACTTCACAATCCATGGCTTGTACTCTAATGTATAATTATGATTTAAATAATGTAATTTATTATGTAAAAGGAGAGAGTCGCTATAAAAAATATATTTTCCAGAGACTTAATACATTGATCATCTACCTTTGGATTAGCTATCTCAAAAATTTATGGGGGATTATATCACATGAAGTAATCCAAAATAGGAGAACCTTTTTGTGGAATAGATTTCTTCATCAGAGAAAGGTTATTTTTCATAAGATTAAAATTCCCTAATATATATGTAATTTCCATATTCAAATATTGTCTATATTGGATTCCTCATTATTGAAATATCATCATTGTATAAGGGTAATAATATCATTTTTACTTCCAACTGTTAATTCTAAATATTAGTAGATACTGTATTAGTACATAAAATTATGATTTTAAATCATAAATTTTAATTCAAAATATGGTGTAACACTTATAATAAATTAAATATATATGCATTATTGATATCAGAATCATAAACTTGGTTTCATTGGTGATATCTTAAATTTTAAATAATTTATAGTAGTTTGTAAAGAAAATGTGAATTATACTAAGCATATCTACAAGGTGTATCAAACTATTTGCACAGTAAGGACTATTTTCATGCACTAGGTGATGATAGGTGCAATCCCAATGCACCCTTTTTAAATTTATTTCCCCTAGGCACATCTTTTGCAAAACCACATCCACATGTAATATATTTATAGGGATATATTACTAGGATAATACATAATATATTCTTTACCAAAACATCAGGATGTTATTATATACGTTTCCTCAATGTATTTCATATTTTTATTATCCCTGGCCTATGTTTTCCTTAATCTAGTTCCTAAGGTTTCTATGAAAAATTCTATGATACTAATTAGACAACCCCGACTCTTGTAACCCAGATCTGGTGCCTATTTTACCATATTCTCCTAGATAAAAGGGGGTCAAAACCCAAAGTACCTATCATTTTAGCAGTTTTAATGAACAAGATACATACATGATACCAATTTTAAATTGGGAATGGAAAATAAAACATAATACATTACAAAATAAAATTAACTACATCGTTGAAAGCACAATTATTTCTTCTTCATGTCTTGGGGATATGAAACTAAATGAGGGTGATATAAAATTCTTTGTAAGGGTTACGTATAGTAGAAGCTATCAAGAATCAATAAATAATAATCAATATATCAAGGTAAATAACTAAACACACATTCCATTTTATTAATAAACTGAGAATGAAATTATAATGGCCCAAACCCAAATACCACCCAATAGTTCCCTAATCCTAGTTGGCTACATGTCCTTAAGAGCATCTCCTAAAACTCCAAAGGCTATCGACTTGCATTGAGAGCCTAGGTGGGTCATTGGAGAGACTATACCCTAATTACTAGAGTATATCAGGGAATAAATCAACCACATACAGATAGCAAAATCATTAAAACAAGTAGACATCAAATACATAGTAGGAATAGATAGTAATCTCAAAAGATAGGTCATATACAATTATTTAGATGATACATGTTTCTAGAAAATATCTAGAATAGTTACATGGAAATAAAAAACAATACATGTTTCCAAAATGAAACATAGACTAAAAAGTGCTCCTAGAATTGCAAACCTCAACTTGGTCCCATGATCTCATACACTAAAGCAATGATTAATGAATAGTACTAGGTTGCTTTCCACTACTATAACCTTCAACCATATAATATTTTCGGTTCCCTAAGGATTCACAAATAGGGTGTGAGATAAACATTCCAATAGGTTTCCACCCAATGATCTATATAGTTCTAAGCAACACAATGCTATAATCTAAACAAGTGTAATAATGTTGTAATGTAAGTGTGATTTACCATGGCATATGACTACTATAACTATCAATACCAAAAATCTTTTAAAGGTTCCCTGCAACATATGTTAGCTGCTATCAAGGTAGCTAAATGTAATATAAACAAATGATATGACCTCACAATACATGCATCCATATCCTATCCACACAGCCTTGTCATATAAAGAAACCATATTAAAAAACCCACAGCCTTACCGTAAAACCAAATTCATATATTCCACGACTATTCCATATAATGAAGTGTATCTAAATTTCCACAACCATACTATATAATGAATTTTAGACCATGAAGAGCCGGATCAATTGTGTCGAAGGTCGAGGCATCATCATCGAGTCCCAGGAGAATCCCTATGGAAAATTGCTATCGGCATAGGTTAGATTCCTAGGAGCATGTGTACTGATATTTCATATTCAACTCCAAGCATGCCTGATCATGGGGGTAGAAAATCCCAAGTCATCCCATGGAATCAATATCCAAGGTTAATACTCAACCAAAGCATCCCCTAACGTGTTATAGATCAATGGAGAGTCATCCATAGAATCTATTTAAACTATTGTACATTCATACCATTTAACAAAACAATTCAAATCCATATGAGTCTACCTACTCATATGCACTATATTGTTTAAAAAATGAACATTGGTATACCCAACCATTTATCACCATTATCCATTAAACACATCACATGGTTATACCAACCCATTAATCACGAAAATCCCTTTAAGTAATCTAAAAAACAACCAATGAGTATACCGATTCATTTAACAAAATTCCATTCTAGCCATCTAATCATGTTAAGAATAGAATATTATGGTAACATAATGCAAGGAGTTATAACATCTCTTAATCATGTAAACCAACCTCATTAAATTAAAACAGGGCTTCCTCAAACATGGAAAACTCCAAAACACACCCCTTGGGTGGTCTATCAAAGGTTAAAAATCAAGAAAATGAATATTGGACCCCTTGGGTGGCCTTTGGTTTGAGAAAAAACAACCAAAGTAACTTAATTAACCTAAGGTAATCCCTAAAACGTCCTAATACATATATTTCAGTTTAACACATCATAACTGGGCCCACACCAAAAAGTATGTCAAGTTGAAAAAAAGTTTGATATCTCTATAAAGCATCAAAAGTGGAATGAAAAGTATAGACCACCTACCTTTTCTCTATAGAGGAGTTCCAATATATTATCATGTTTTGATTCACCCCAGTTTAGGATAAATCTAAAGAATGGATGAAGAATTAGAAATCAGGGCATATAAGCCTAAACCCAGCAGTGTAGCCGTTGTTCTGAAGAATTCGGAACTGCTAAAAAGGAATCAAGATCATACCGTTGTGGTTTCAACGAGACCAACAGTGGAAAAATAGAGTCTAGATCTATAACCAGAAGAAAATCCAATCTTTTGGCCTCCTTGGTTTCTCCTGTGAATAAGTGGGGTGTGAGGGTTCTATTTTTTTAAATAAGTGGCCACTTCCTCGTTTTAAAAAATGAAGTCTGGAAATTACAGGACATGTAATTTAATTACACAGCGTGTAATTCTTGGTCTTCCCTTCCCATGGAAAACTATTTCACCCTGTGAAAATTCCTGAATAGAACATTACACATTGTGAAATTGGATTACATTATATGTATCCCAATTAAACTTCATATAATCGTCCTTCAGCAAGCCTATAACCCTCCAACATCTTCTTTCCCAAAAACAACCCAATCGTCCCATGGCCTGGCTTAAGTTCTAATACAAAAAAATTAATTTTAACTAGTGTTTATTCAGGAAGAAAAGATCTTTACATCATGAAATACATGGTATCTTACAATCTTCCCCCACCTAAACCAATTCATCCCTAAATTACCATCTCATGGGTAGTCCTAATTCATCTGAAAATAACTCTGGCCATAGAGCATTTACGTTGACCTCACTCTCCCATGTCTAATTCTGTAAACGGTCATGCCACCACAACACTCATATTATAGTAACTGATCGTCCCTAGATAACCTTCGTTCTCCTATCAATGATACGATTTATATGATCCTCGAAGGATGCAACAACCTACATCACAAACTCCTCAGGGTGAAAAGTGTGAGATGGGTTTGAATGATAGTGGCACAGCTGAGATACATGGAATATTTCATGAAAGTATTGGTACCTCTGAGGTAACTAAAGATGATAGTATATCAACCTGACTCTCCCCAAAATCTCGAACTACATGACATATTGCGATGAAATTTTCCATTGTGTGTGGGTTCATCTGTGTCCCAACCTTAGTGAGACACGCAAGAAAACTTGATCCACAACCTCTAACTCTAAAGGTGTTCAGCATCGATTATCTTAAGATATATGAAGAGAATATGTAGTATCCATTCACTTTGAAATCAATTGGACATTATCAAAAGTATCATGCATGTGACATGGTCCCAGTAAAGTTGCCTTACCTACCTTTAGCCAGAACAGGGGTCATTGGCATGGCCTACCATGAAAACCCTCATAAGGTGTATTCTCTATCATCTCCTGATAGCTATTATTATAGGAAAACTCAACTATGGGAATGTGCATCTCCCATGAGCCCCCATAATCTTGGACACGTGCTCGCAACTTTTCCTCTAGCACTTGTATCGTATGCTCTGACTGGCCATTAGTTTGAGGGTATTATGTTGTGCTCAAAATAACCTATGTACCCAACTCCCTAAGAAAACCTTTCTAGAAATTTGATGTAAAGCAGACATCCCTATCCAAAATGATAGTGTGAGGAACCCTATCAATTTGTAGTATCTAGAATATATACAACCTTCCAGGATCATCATTATTAATGGTCTCCTTGATTGTAAAGAAAGGATGATCCTTCATGATCCTATCAACAAAAACTAACACAACATTTTTTACCTCAAGGAGGCCTCGGTAAACTAGTCACGAAATCTATCGCGACATTATCCCATTTCTACTCTAGAATAGGTAACTACTGTAAAATCTAGTCTAGTTACTAATGTTCCAACTTCACCAATAGATAGATTCAACACCTCATAAAAAAACCAACTACCTCTGGCTTCATACCCGACCTCCAGTACTAACGGTGCAAGTCATGGTACATCTTGGTGACTCCAGGATGCACTGCCCAAGACAAAGCATGAAACTCCCACATTAGCTCCTCAAGTATATCCAATAGAACCCAAATGCATCCATGGATACAGAAGATCTCATCCTCACCTACAATCTAACTAATAGGTGGATCCTCACCTTCCATGCACTTCCATAGTAATGGGACCACAAAATCTGATACATGCCAAATCCTAACTCGGTTTAGATGGGTTTTGATCACAAATAAAAATAATAGATAATTATGTCCCTGACTATTATGTACCTCAAGATGCATCTCAGAGAACAATTTAATAAGGTGCCACTCACTACTGGAATGCTTCACTGCATGTATTTGAGTCCTCATGTTCAATGTATCGACCACTACATTGCCTTTACCAACCATATAGGCAAGCTCAAATTCAAAGGATTGTAAGCACTCCAACCACCTTTACAGCCTCAAATTCAGATCATGTTGTGTAAATATATACTTGAGGCTTTTGTGGTCCATGTACACCACAAAATTATCTCCCAGTAAATAATGTATCGGATAGTGCAATGCGTGAACAACTACAGATTGATCGAGATCGTGCATTGGGAAATTCATCTCATGTGGCCTCAGCTACCAATACCCATACTCCATGACTCTTTCCCCATGAATCAGAACTTCTCCCAGCCCAATACCTAATGTGTCACAATACATTGTGTATAACCTTCTCTGCTCTGACATTTTCAAAACTAAGGAATATGTTAAACATTCTTTCAAATTCTGAAAGGCTAACTCGCAAGAATCCGACCATACAAGCCTCACACCCTTCATAGTCATGCTTGTTAATAGAACTACTAAGAATGAGAAGTCCAGTATGAAATTTATGTTACAAGCATATATCCCTAAGGAACATTTTATGTCCAAAATGTTCTTGGTATGTTCCCAGGAAACTAAAACTCTCACCTTTTTTGGGTCCACTGATAATCTTATATCCAAGATGATGTGACCCAGGAAGTGAATATGATCCATTGAAAAGTTGAACTTTGTGAGCTTAGAATTTAACTTATGCTCTTTGAATGTATTCAAAATGATCTCAAGATTGTTGGAATGGTCGTGTCGATTGTGAGAATACCCCAAGATATCATCCAGTAAAACCACCGCAAAAGAATCCAGGTAAGGATGGAACACTCAGTTCATAAAATACATGAAAACTACTTGTGCATTCATGAGACCGAATGGCATGACCAGATAATCATATTATTGATATAGTGGGTTCTCTAGACTCAACTATTCAGTGATTTTGATTACAATATTATGTATATAGTTAGCTATACATGATTTATTCTTACCATTATAGTGTATACTTTTCTACGTCCACTATTGAAATGGTAATGTCCAATCATTAATTTTGGTATCAAAAGGTTATAGTAGATCCCAAGATATAATGAGAACCTATAGATACTATGACATTAATCTCAAACTAAGGTTATATGGACAAGATGGATCTTACTGACTGGACAAAATAGATATTTGACTATCAGGTGCTGGAGGCTCATAAATATTAAGAATTATTCTCCTAAAGTTCAAACATGGTGATCTCTAATAGTGAGATCATGAGGACAGACCTACCAATAGGAACACCACATGTTTTGGGTGTCATTGGATGATCCTATCTACGATAATGTGTAATGGTTTTCAGACATGAGATTATTTTCAATGTATTTCATTTGATTGTGCACATTCATGAAAGATGAAAACCATGATACAGAAATTATGGCGAGGTAGTTTGTGTTAGGTGCACCATTGGTGGCATGTCATTAGTTGAATGGTCAATAAGGTTTTTGTCACCTCTAGGTTAAGGAATTTATATATATTTTGGTCGATGTTGATCAGGATGGTAGTGCCATGATAAATCCACAGACATGGTAATTCCATCCAGTTAGATCAACATATAGTAAAGAAATAATAGGGTGATGACACGAGTGTGCTTCATTCATTATGAGCTATTTAAAGACAAAGAGATTATATTACACAGTATATGTTTGTAGGTTGGTTGTCGCTATTGTGACAATCCTTATCTCTGTAGGGGCCATAATGAGTTGTCAGATCCCGCTCTTGGAATGTGAATATTTTTCACTACAATAGAGATAAGGTCCTAGAGGGTCACACATAATAGCGTATTTGAGAATCTGACCGATTCAGTTGAATCGGTATACTGGACATGGCTGGCCCTACCACTGGGTCAGGGATTTTTTTAAGGAGATGTGATCACTATTGCAATAAATAAATTCCTATAATTCAAGTTAGGAATAATGGGCATTGAATTTATTTATTAAATTAATTTATATGTTTTATGTAAATGCATGAAAAATAATATTTGAACGAATATTAAACTATTAAAGGTTCAGATAATATTTTTGGGAATGACGAGTTGAGTTAATGACTCATTTATTATCATGTAATATATTTTATATATTTCATGAAAGTGATAATAATATTTATGACTCAGATTAGTAGTCATAACATGTCGTTTATAATCTGTTAAATATTCGGGGGCCAAAGAGGCAATTCTAGGTATTTTATTAACATGCTATATATAGAAGAGGAGAGCCTCCCATCTGATACGATTCATGGGATTTTTCTATACTCTCCTATCTCCCATGTTCTAGAGAGAGGGGCTCTAGATCCAATGAGTTCAGATCAATCTCTCTCTCAGCCATCGTAAGCATGGTGATGCGGTGACCGTCAGAGCATCGAAAGAGTCATTGGATCTTCACACTAGAACTTTGATTTTTTTGATTGGTGCTTCTACAGATTTATTTTGCATGTGTGGACGATATAGAGGAATTTGGCTTCGAATTATTCAAACAGTGATTAACAAAAATGAGTAGATGTAGAGCACGACTTTGATTCTAAACAAGGTTTTTATGGTTTTCATTTTTTGCTTAAAAATCTTCACCTGAGATCCTCTGCTTAAACTAGGTAGTGATTCTTGGACGTTGACAAGCTCTTGTCGAACTCTGGTGAAAAATATTAAAAATCCATTTCTGGGGTTTCCGCTGCATGCTCAGTTTCTTCAACTGGTATCAGAGGGTTGCATATTGATTTTAATCCAAAATAAATTAAATACTCATTCAAACTTATAGAGGTTGTCGATATGGTCTCAATGCTGTAGACTGTGTTTTAATCGGATATTGGATACCCGTTCAATGGTCATCAGAAGTTTTTGAGCGGATTTGAACCGGTAGATATATGAGATTCTAAATCGATGAACCTTTCTTTAATAATCCTAATTTGTTGTTAACACTGTAATAGTGTTTTCTGGTGATGTTTAATAATTATAATAATTATAATAATAACAGTTTGATTATAATAATAATTTTAATTTTATAATTTATTTAATTTTCATGTCAAAATGTGGACATAGAAAACATTTCATTATAAATTATTTAAATGATTGGCTACTGTGGATTATTTTCCATCGAAGTGGGTGATTTGGTTAATAAAAATAAAAGTGGCGTGGGGTGGCTTATGCTACAAGATCAGAGAAAAAAAGAGAAGACACGTAGGTCATCCCCCTACCGCGGCGCGGCCATACCTTGTTGGGCTGCCTCCCTCTCCCAAGCGCGCCGTAGCATCTCTCTGGTAGCCATCGCTGGAATGGCCTCCTCCAAATCCGCTGGTCCCAACGCCTTCTACCTGTCCACAACCTCCCTGTGTGGATTTTTTTTAAATACGTTTTTAAAAAAAATTATTTTTTAAAAAACGCCCAGGTTAAAAATATTTTTAAAACTGCCCCTCAAAGGCGGCAGGCGCGATGCCGCCTTTGCATTTCGGGGCAAAGGCGGCAAGGCGGCATCGCGCTTGCCGCCTTTGGCCTTTACCCGAAAGGCGGCATCCGCGATGCCGACTTTCCCCTAAAAAATTTTAATTTTTTTTTGAAATTTTTTATTTTTATTTTTTATTTTTATTTTTGTTTTGTTTTGTTTATATATATATATATATAACAAAAATTTTCAGCAGAATTTCTCTATTACTAAATATCCAGCGGTACTGCCATTACAGCAGTCTGGATTCTGATAGAAACCCTCACCCAGACCTCCCTTTTATAAGATGCCTTGCCCTGGAAATCATTCTGCATTTTCGATGTGGGATTCAGGTTCTCCCTTTCCTGTGCAGTACATTCTGCATTTCCGATGTGAGATTCTGTTTCAAGTGCGTGACTTTGAAAGACAATAGAATATAAACTATAAGACCAATATAAATGAAATTTTAAATATTTATTAAACATATAATTAATAGTTGAAATCAAAAAGAATTTCCTTAAAAATGATGATGCAAAATAATTTATAAGGTTTCAAAACAGCTTACTTGAAATTTAATAATGTTTCAAGTACGTGAATTTGAAAGACTATAAAATATAAAATATAAAACGAATATAGTTGAAACTTTAAAGATTGATTAAAGATATAAGAAATAGTTGAAAACAAAAGGATTTTCATAAAAAAGATTGATATAAAATAATTTATAACCTCTCAAAACCGCTTACTTGAAATTTAAAAATGTTTCAAGCACGTGAAACTGAGTGACTATAAAATATAAACTATAGAACAAATATAATTGAAACTTTAAACATTGATTAAACATATAAGAAATAGTTGAAAACAAAAGGAATTTCATAAAAAATGTTAATGGAAAATAATTTATAAGCTCTCAAAACCGCCTACTTGAAACTTAAAAACGCTTCAAATACGTAAAATTGAATGAGTATAATTATATAAGTAATAATTAATAAGTAATAAGTAATAATTATAATGAATAATAATAATTAATATTTATATTACTTATTAATAATTAATAATTAATAATTACTAATTACTAATTAATTAGTAATAATTATTAATTATATTACCAATTAACTAAATAATTATTATATATATAATAATTAATAAGTAATAAGTAATAATTATTAATTATTAATTATAATAAATAATAATAATAATTAATATTTATATAACCAATTACTAATTAATAATTAATAATTAATAATTACTAATTACTAATTACTAATTAATTAGTTACAATTATTAATTATATTACTAATTAACTAAATGATTATTAATTATATTACTAATAATTATTAATTAATAATTAATTAATCATTATTAATTATTAATTAATAATTAATTAATAATTAATTAATTATTATTAATTATATTACTAATAATTATTACTTACTTAATTAATAATTATTAATTAGTTAATTAATAATTATTAATTAGTTAATTAGTAATTATAAATTAGTTAATTAATCATTAATAAATTTTAATTAATAATTAATTAATCATTATTAATTATATTACTAATAATTATTAATTAGTTAATTAATTATTAGTTAGTTAATTAATAATTAATTAATAATTATTATTAGTTAATTATTAATTAGTTAATTAATAATTATTAATTAATTATTAATTAGTTAATTAATATTTATATTACTAATTATTACTAATAATTATAAGTTAATTATTATTAGATAATTATTAATTAGTTAATTAATAATAATTAACTAATAATTATTAGTAATTAATTAATCATTATTAGTAATTAATTAATAATTAACTAATTTATAATTAACTAATTAATAATTAATTAGTAATTAATAATAATTAACTAATTAATAATTATTAATAATTAACTAATTAATAATTAATTAATCATTATTAGTAATTAATTAATAATTATTAGTAATTAATTAATAATTAATAATTAATAATTAATTAGTAATTAATAATAATAATCTAATTAATAATTATTAATAATTAACTAATTAATAATTAATTAATCATTATTAGTAATTAATTAATAATTATTAGTAATTAATTAATAATTAACTAATTAATAATTAATTAATAATTAACTAATTAACAATTATTAATAATTAACTAATTAATAATTAATTAATAATTATTAATTAACTAATTAATAATTAACTAATAATAATTAACTAATAATTATTAGTAATTAATTAATCATTATTAGTAATTAATTAATAATTATTAGTAATTGACGAATAATTATTAATTAACTAATTAATAATTAACTAATTAATAATTATTTATTAATTATTACATATATAATGAATAATAATAATTAATATTTATATTACCAATTAACTAATTAATTACTAATAATTATAATGATTAATAATAATTAATATTTATATTACTAATTAACTAATTAATAATTAATATTTATATTACTAATTAACTAATTACAAATTAATTATTAATTAGTTCATTAGTAATATAAATATTAATTATTATTATTATTCATTATAATTATTAGTAATTAATTAATAATTAATTTGTAATTATTAGTAATTAATTATTATTATTATTCATTATAATTATTAGTAATTAATTAGTAATTATTAATTATTAATTATTAATTAGTAATTGGTAATATAAATATTAATTATTATTATTATTTATTATTATTAATAATTAATAATTATTACTTATTACTTATTAATTATTATATATATACTAATTATTTAGTTAATTGGTAATATAATTAATAATTATAATTAATTAGTTAGTAATTAGTAATTATTAATTATTAATAAGTTATATAAATATTAATTATTATTATTCATTATAATTATTACTTATTACTTATTAATTATTACTTATATAATTATACTCGTTCAAATTTACGTATTTGAAGCGTTTTTAAGTTTCAAGTAGGCGGTTTTGAGAGCTTATAAATTATTTTCCATTAACATTTTTTATGAAATTCCTCTTGTTTTCAACTATTTATTATATGTTTAATCAATGTTTAAAGTTTCAATTATATTTGTTTTATAGTTTATATTTTATAGTCACTCAAATTCACGTGCTTGAAACATTTTTAAATTTCAAGTATGCGGTTTTGAGAGGTTATAAATTATTTTATATCAACCTTTTTTATGAAATTCCTTTTGTTTTAAACTATTTCTTATATCTTTAATCAATCTTTAAAGTTTCAATTATATTCGTTTTATATTTTATATTTTATAGTCTTTCAAATTTACGTACTTGAAACTTTTTTAAATTTCAGGTAAGCGGTTTTGAAACCTTATAAATTATTTTGCATCATCATTTTTAAGGAAATTCTTTTTGTTTTCAACTATCTCTTATATGTTTAATCAATATTTAAAATTTCATTTATATTGGTCTTATAGTTTATATTTTATTGTCTTTCAAAGTCACGCACTTGAAACAGAATCCCACATCGAAAATGCAGAATGTACTGCGCAGGAAAGAGAGAACCTGAATCCCACATCGAAAATGCAGAATGATTTCCAGGGCAAGCCATCTTATAAAAGGAAGGTCTGGGTGATGGTTTCTGTCAGAATCCAGACTGCAGTAATGGCAGTACCGCTGGATATTTAGTAGCAGAGAAATTCTGCTGAAATTTTTTGTTATATATATATATATATACAAAACAAAACAAAATAAAAATAAAAATTTTCAAAAAAAAGTTAAATTTTTTTAGGGGGAAGGCGGCATCTTGGATGCCGCCTTTCCGGTAAAGGCCAAAGGCGGCAGGCGCAATGCCGCCTTTTCCCCGAAACGCAAAGGCGGCATCGCGCCTGCCGCCTTTGAGGGGCAATTTTAAAAATATTTTTAACCTGGGCATTTTTAAAAAAATATTTTTTTTAAAAACGTATTTAAAAAAAATCCTCCCTGTGGCAGTGCTTCGCCCATCCTCCTTAGAAGCCAGCCACACCGGCGACCCTCCCTACTCACGGGACACCTACACATGTCGCAAACTTCGTTCCAGATCTGCACCCCAGGGGCCCACACTAGCCTCCACCGCCCCTGAACCCACTGCAGCGCAACACCCCATCCGTCTTCATCCTCACCCGCATTGTGTCGTTTCCAGTCATCTTTTCCACCACCCAGATATAGTGGTGGTGTCTTCATCCACCCACATTGTGTCGTTAGACCACTGCCCAACCTGGTCGAGGCCTATATCCCTCCATCCATGGCTGATCCACATACCATTTGGTACACCTAATCCCACACGAAATGGACCTAGGCGGTTGGCCCAGTCCAAAATAGGCTTGGGTGGACCGGTCATGCCTAGAAAACTCTTGTATGGAATCGGCACAACCCGAAATGGGTCTGCGTGGGTTTGGTGCAACCCACACAGGCCCAGTTGGGGTTTTCGGGATCCGAGTATATTAATTTAATAAAAAATTAATTAAATATTAATTTTGGATTTAATTATTTAAGCGGCGTGAATTAATTTAATTTGGTGGTGATAATTAAATTAATTAATTAGTTTAATTTTTAGATTTATAATTAAATTAAGTAATTCGGACCGAACAACGTATATTTAATGAATTTCAAATTAGAGTGAAATTTTTAATTCAATTAAATTCACTCAAGTATAATTTAATGCAAGTTTAATTTTAATTCTGCATTTATTTTTAAAAAAATACACACATTAAAATGTATCAAACTGATCATGAGCCCTTTGACCGACCAATGCATGTTTGGTGCGTGTTTATTTATTTATTTATTTATTGAAATGGTTTTATAATATGTATATAAATAAATGGTGCTATGTGTATTGTCATAGTTTAATTATATCTATAAGGGTATGCACGTCCACCTATGAGTTCTATATTTACTCTCTATTTCCCCTCGCATGTGAGTTGGTATTTTTGTATATTGATGAGGTGATCACTGACGCACTTTGTGTCGAGTTATGGTGACACATTGAACAGGACGTTGATGAATTGGATGAGTAATTGCTGCAATCACTGTTGCAAGTGAAGCAACTCAAGGTATCACCCCTATGGTCTAGGTTGGTATGCTATTCACTCAACAGATCAACCTTTAGTATTGTCTCATGATTAGGTCGCCATTTTATCATTGCGTGGTTTATTATTTTTTGTGTATGTGTAGTTGATGCAAAAACACATAGATTAACAATAAACAAGCACGTACATATAAAATGAACATGTGACGCAATGAAGTTTTCTATTTCTTTCATGTCCAGTTGTGACTGCGGTCACATAGTTCGTGATAATAAGATAGAGAAATATTTATTTCATTGCACAAAAATATTAATTCCCTCAATTAAATATTAATCCAAAACCATCTTCCATCATTCAAATTTGAAAAAAAATCCTAGTGTTTGGGGTGTCGGTCATGCCATAGCTTAGGGTTTGTCTTACTACCGGAGAGTTCTTATGAGAGTGGTGGTGGACTTCAATTAAGTGGTAGTAAGGGTTAACCGTAGCTAACTTTCTATATTTTTAAAGGAAAGCATTGAGTAAATCAAGTAATGATTTATGAAGCTGGGACTTTTCCCAAGAGATCAAGGAACTGCAAGTTCATGCTGTTGGCCAGCCAAATTTCTAACATAAACCCTATAATTAGCGGTGTAGCCATATGTTGTATACTATGAGGGGAGGTTCAGGGATACATACCACTAGAATACCCGAGCAAAAAATTATTCCGATTCTTGCAACGAAGGTTCCTAGAATTAGATAAAAATAGTGAGAGATATTTAATTATTTTTTTAATTGATCAAAATGTAATAACTGGTAATTCAGATAAAAAGTTATAATCTACTAAAATATATTTTTGTAGAAAAATGGAAAGTTATACCACAATTTCAAAAACTGAGATAAATATTGCACAAATTCAATGTTCACACCAGAATGAGTATCCAGGAATAGTATAGGTGCTTGCGCACAATACTATTGGAAACTCATGGTGCTAGTTTTCCTATTCTTGTTATACTACCTTAGGAAGCAAGGGTGGAATTTCTTATAAGAGACTAATGTACAAAGAATATGATGGTTATGTAATTATTCTTTCATCAACGTCCGATGTTAGTTATGGTCTCTACATCATGACATAGATGATATAACATGAATTCTTATCTCCGAGAAGTTTGTAGGGAGAAAGAGAACCAATTATATGAATAGGTAATGATTACACTAGATTGTGTAAATTGAATGGTGAGTTATGATCTTTCAAAACAACCAATTCTGATATCATTTCACCTCTTTAATGAAGTCACATTTTAAGTTACATAATGAAAAAAAATTGAGTAAACGTTTCATATCATTTTGGGTTTGCAACGCCAAGTTAATAAGAATATAAAATATAGTTTCATATTTAATTATTTTGGAAAATAAACTAAAAGAAAAGGAAACAAAGGCCAAATGAATGTAATTACAAGGGCACATTTTCAACATCCATCAACGAAAGCGGCATTAATAAAGGTTATTTGGATTTCATGTCAAAAAATAAAACAATGGAATTTTAAATGCAATAAACTGGATTAAAGAAGCAAGTACTCATTTCTTATTCAGGAATATTCATTAATGTAATGTTTTAGTTTTACTACTTGGGTATTAAATAAAATATGCCAATAAAATATGTGTATTCTAATACAGTAACCAAGTATGTATAGAAACCTTACTAGATGTCAGGTGTACTCTCCATGTGGCTGAGAAAGGGTGATACCTAGACCAGTGGTGAGAAGTACACATGTTTATTTCCAAGAGTTAGATTCATGTAGAACTGTTATTAAGTATAACCACAACATTAATATATTAAGTCCTCGTACACAATAAGACGTTATTTGAAGTTCTAGATTGAATGTTGTTTTTTGTTATTTAATACTCAATCACAAGTTCAGTGATACATGAATCATATGCAATGAACAATGAATATAAAAATGTATGACTTATACCTATTCGTGGGAAGATAATTCTTGGTCAAGATAAAAGTGGTTGTAAATAATATATCATTTATGGTATTTAGGATCAGAACAACTAAACAACTTTGGTAATGTCGGCGTCTTTAGTTAGGACAAAGAAACCATTAGAAATAAAGGTACGTCACTAAGATTTTGAAATTAGTTTAAAAATTGAACATTAACAATTTCAACGGAATCTAGTGGTAAATAGACATCAAAATATTTTTAAGTCATTTCGGAATGAAAAAGTGATGTATATGCATGGTCAGAAGATATGAGTTTCTTCGATTCAGTATATCAAAGAACATATTGACCAAGAATTCATCGATCATGATTATGTAGTGTGGATTAATCATTAAATGCACATTACCTTATCAACATAACAACATTGATGATAATGAAGAGGATTGATGCTAAAGACTTTCATGTTAACTTTGATAAAAAATGTAGTGTTGAACAATTCCTAAATCCATATTTTATACATCAGAGTAATTATGTGAGTAGTATCGATGTTACAATTTGTAGAAACATCCATTATATTTCATGATGTTTTTTGAAAAAAATGGTGATATCCCATAACAATATGGAACTATAATGAAAAATAGATATCATATGAGTTATAGTATGATGGAAATCCATTACGTCATGAGGACATGTGTTTGGAGGCAAAGAGTTTATTAGGACATAAACAAACTTGCATTAGGAACAAGCAGAATGTGCGTCTACAATAATCATCACAACAGTTACATAGTATGTTATCACAAAAATCCCAAAGGTAGAAAAGTGGTAGTCAAGTGATTGAATACACATCTATATAAGGGTGCACATATCTATTAGAGATAGTGGGAGATATATTGACATGGGTATAGTCGTTGCTATATATGCACATGTGGTTTGTATAAGAACTAGCTCCATAAGCGCATGTAGAATGATGTATGTTCTAGAGACACATACTACATATGAAGGATATAACCAGGGTGATGGTTTTTATTCACTGTGGTTGGTGATATATTTTTCTTTGAGAATAATAATTCCAACAATTAAATAGTAAATGGTATTTAGCTAAGATTGACAAGATCAATTAACATTTAATAATGGATTCCATGTATCAATTTACAAAAGGCCTTATAAATTAAATATTGTGGTGGTTATTCAAGTGAGTTGATACGTTGATGTTGCAATTGTAATACCAATAAGTCTCAATTAGTAATACTCGGTAGGTATGCCTAAATCCATTAGAATTTTACTTTTTATAGATAATTTATATAATCATATGATTAGGCATTGGATGTCAAAACCATCAATCATGGAAGGTGTTTATATGACACAACTAGAAAGGGATGGTCATGAAACAGAATTCTAATTTAGGTTACAAGTTACTAAAATCTAGTTTAGGAATGAATTAAGAAATAATATCTTAGAATATACATTTGTAATAAGTTTTTTCCATGTGTCTTCCGAAGGTTATTGGGAGGTCCAATGTTTTATAAGTAGAATATGTTCAAAAGTATATGGAAAAATATTGGTCATTAAGTTTGTTAAGACCATGATGAAATTTAATTCTCTATTGATTGACTTAAAGTAGCATATAGTAGATCTAAATGTTTCTTAGACCAATTCCATCATACATATTGTGACATGGTGTTGATAAATATAAACAGAAACAAATCAATAGATAATTGTTACCAATGTCACATGGAATAATCACAGCAGGCTGACATTTAAGGGACATGTGAGGAGATTAACATGATGAGTTAAAATACACATGCTTAAGCGATAGATCAATCAAATATGCCATCATATGTAAAAAAATGACATCCAATATATATTATGAAAATATAAATTATATATAGGAGCACTACAAGTTAATCAGTCAAAACTATCTAAGTATAATTTGGAAAGTACAAAAGATTTGTACCTGGTAAGTGGCGAAGTATAGTTACTAATTTTCAGGGTACACAATCAAGTCTTTGTAAGATACATGTGATCTAATAACATAGTTAGTATAAGTATATGAGTGAGAAAAAGCTTATATAATCTAGTGATATCTATACCTACAAAGACTGAGTATATTACAGCTTCTGAGGCAGCTTAGAAGCAGTTATATGTAACAATTTGTTCCAATTTTTGGAATCACACCTGATATGAAAGAAATTATCACAATGTAAATTATGATATTCTTAATAGATAATATTCCATCTTATCATTGTGTAAATAAGGGATATACTTAGGATACCATCTCATGGGAATTTTTACTCAAGGAGATGAGGTTGCTATAGTAGAATTTCTGTGGCAGAATCGTGGCAGGCCTTGTAGCTAAATCCTTTACTCAGTAGAAACATGATCTTTATCATGTGAGTAGCCAAAAAGTTAGGTTAGAATGTTGGATCTAGTGCATTTGGGAGTGTTGAAATAGTGGGTTCCCTAGACCCAACTATTTAGTGCTTTTGATTACCATATCATGCATACAAATAGCTATACATGATGCCTTCTAACAATAATAGTTTATAATTTTCTGCACCCACGATTGAAATGGTAATTTCAAAAGAGTGATTGTTGTATCAAAAGGATTTAAAAGATCCCTCAATATTATGAGAACCTCTAGATATTGTAAAATTAATCTTAATCTATGGTTCTATGGTAAATATGCATCTTACTGACTGTACAAAGTAGATGTTTGACTATCAGGTGTTGGTGGCTCATAATCATTGAGACTTCTTCTCATGAAGTTCGCACATGGTGACCTATAGTAGTGAGATCATGAGGATAGACCGAGCAATAGGAACACCACATGTTTGGGGTGTCATTGGATGTTTCTATCTACGACCATGTGTAATGGTCTCCTGAATTGACATCATTTACAATGTATGTAATTTGATCGCGTACTTTGATGCATGATGAAAACCATGATATTGAAATCTTGATGAGGTAGTTTGTGTTGGGTGCATCATTGGTGGCATGTCATTGGTTGAATGACTAAGAAATGATTTTTCACATCAAGGTTAATGAATTTTTATATATCTCGAGCCATGTTGATCTGGATGGTAGTACCTTGATAAATCCATGACCATGGTAGTCCAAGGTAATTCCATCCAGTTAGATAAGCAAATATTAAATTAAGAAAAGGGAGAGGACACGAGTGTTCATTCTGAATTATGATATATTTAAATTAAAAGAGATTATATTTCACAGTATGTGTTCTAAGGATGGTTGTAACTATTGTGACAATCATTGACTCCTTATGGGCTATGATGGGTTGATAGATCCCACTCTTGGACTGTGAATACTATTAAATACTATAGAGATAAGGGCCAAGAGGGTCACACACAATAGAATATTCGATAATCTTCTCTATTCAGTTGAATAGATATGTTGGACACGGTGGGCCCCACCAGTAGGGTCTGAGATTTTTCCAAGGAGATACGATCACCGATGCAATAAATAAATTCATATTATTCAATCTAGGAATAATGGGAATTGAATTTATTTATAAAATGTATTTAAAAGTTGTAAGTAAATACATGAAAATATTATTTTAACGAATATTAAACTATTCAAGGTTCAATTAATATTTATACCAACAACGATTCAAGTTAATGACCCGTTTATTATCAAGTAGTATATTTTATATAATACAAGAAAGTGATAATAATATTTATGGCTCAGATTAGTAGTCATAACATGTCATTTATAGTGTATTAAGTATTCCGGGGCCGGAGAGGCAATTCTAGGTATTTTTTTAACACACTATATATATAGAAGAGGAGGGCCTCCTAGCATGTAATATTCTTGGGATTTTCCTCTCATCTCCTCTCTCCAGTGTTCTAGAGAGAGAGGCTCGGTATCAAAGAAGCTCGGATCGAGCACTCTCTTAGGAATTGAAATCATAGTGATGTAGTGATCATTGGAGCATCGAAGGAGTCATCATATCTCCACATAAGCACACAGATTTCGACAATCGGTGCTCATGTAGATTTTTGAGGCCTGTGTGGATGGTCTAGAGGAATTAGTCTTTGGATTCTTAGAGAAACTATTGCAATTGAAAATCATACAATGAGCGTGGCTTCAGATATAAACCAAGTTTTTATGGATTTAATTTTGTGTTTAAAAATCTTCACGTGATATCATCGGCTTAAACCGAGTAGTGATTCACCGATGTTGACATGTTCATAATGAACATCGATGAAAAAATTTAAAAATCCATTTTTGGGGATTCAACAGCCTTCCCGGTTCCTTCACATATAGACCATACTTTCTAGGAAAGGATGTATGAGGTATGCATATAGGTTCAACACGCACCTGATAATATTTGACCTCAAATCAATTTTCGAGAATACTCGGGCTCCTCGAAGCTGATCTAATAGATCTTCTATCTCTAGTATGGGTTATCAATTTTTAACCATCATCAAGTTTAGTTATTGATAATCCATTCATATCCTAAGGGTATAAACCTTCTTTTTTTGCAAAAAGGACCGGATGTCCCCTTGGAGAAGTACTAGGTCGAATAAAACCCTTCACCTAAAAATCCTCTAGCTACCTCTTAATCTCCTAACATTATATCATATCCGTCAAATAAGGAGGAATGGATACTAGTGAAGCTCCTAGCACTAGCTCGACAGAGAAATCATCCTCTCTTTGTCTCATGAGGTAACCTACACTACTGGAAATCTCACCTTTCCCAACGCTTCTATACCAACTGTTTTAAAAAACCATTGGTATAGGTCACCTTTCCCAATGGTTTGGACAAACCGTTGGGAAAGCCCACTTTGAGGTCACTTTTCCCAACGGTTTGCCAAAAATATTGGGAAAGGGTATGGATTTCCTAATGGTTTGGAAGAACCGTTGGGAAAGGGTATGGATTTCCCAACGGTTTCCCCAAACCGTTGGAAAAAAGTCCACTTTGTGGCCACTTTTCCCAACGGTTTGGCCAAACTATTGGGAAAGGGTACTTTGTGGCCACTTTTCCCAACGGTTTGGCCTAACCGTTGGGAAAGGGTATGGATTTCCCAACAGTTTGGCCAAATCGTTGGGAAAAGTACCCCATATACCAACGTCACTCCCAAAATCAAAGTACCTATACCAACGGTTTTGAAAACCATTGGTATATGTCTATACCAACGGTTTTGACAACCGTTGGTATAGGTCCTTTAATTTTTTATCGAATCTTCATACCGAGAACATTATATAAATAAAAATTTAAAATAATTATGATAATATATATATATATATATATATTTATGAAGTTATGTTCACAAAAGTCATGTTAGGTTAGTGGTTAGGTTGTCGAAAGATAAACTAGAGGTCCTGGGATCAAATCCCACCGAATGATTTTTTTGAAATACATATACCAATGGTTTAATGGAACCGTTGGTATAGATTTTCATATTACTTATACCAACGGTTTTCCCAAAACCGTTGGTATAGACCTATCCCAACGGCTTACTTTCCCACGGTTCTCCAAACTGTTGGTATAGGCTATACCAACGGTTTGAAGGCCTATACCCACGGTTCCAAAACGTTGGTATAGGGTATTTTTCTAGTAGTGCTAGAAAAGTCATCAGGAAATACATCCCTAAATTACTCAACCACTGGAGAAAAATCCACCTGACTCACTCACTAATCATCAAAAAACAAATTAGTAATCTAGGTTGTTATCCCGCCCATCCCTTGATACTCTAGTGAATATCTGCTCGGATGGACATCCCATTCACCCTTATTAGTAAACACTACACCCAATGGTGATGTGAAAGTCTCCCTCTAGAGATATTAGTCAATGTAAGATCAATAATATACTAACAAGTCCATACTGAGAATGATGGTAAACCCTTTCATCTAGAGGACATAAATATCCTAGATGAAGTGACACCCACCGAAATCAAGGGGGAACTCCCTAAATAAGCTCAAATCTTCTGTTCTGATCCCTAACGGTCTATCTAGCATCAAAACTCACTTAGAAGAAAAAACAATAATCCAATGTATTTTCACCATATTTGAAGATATGAAACTATGATATTCAACTATGTTAAAAATATCATATGAAATAGTAGATGCTACTAAGATCAAACCTCTCACTATAGTTAATCTAGTACCTTAGTCTTCAAGGGTAGGTTTTATAAAAATGAACTGGCATGCACCATGGCCCTGTGACACAACCTCACTGCCCGGAGTGGGTCCACTCTAATGTATAAGTGTAACTAGCATCTAGATACAACTTCCATGACCACTATTGACTCGTCTTGAACGTCCCAAACTACTATGACTCCCTGCCTAATGTGGATCTGAGGAACCAACTCATGTAATTGGTGTCGGAGCTGACTCCGTACCACTCACAGCAAGAGGGAAGGTCCTAAAATACTGTTGCACATGACCCATGTTCTGATAAGACCAGAACTAGTCTGGGTTAGGGTTGAACTAATTCTTTTTGTGGCCTCATCTGTCACACTGGTGAAAAAACATTGAGCTTCCAGTACTCATAGCTTTATTGGAAATCATCTTGAGGGAACCCTCAAAAGGGTGCTTCCTGCTGGAAGACACAGAATCGTTGGGTCAAGAAACAACAATGCCTTATTCTACATCCCAAGCCTCCCTCGGGTTCCACTCTATAATAAGTATTTGATTCACAATTTCAGTGATATAGATCTACCTAAACACATTTACTGGGTATTTGATAGCATTTGAAATACCTTCCACAAAGTGTCTCTCTCTAGACAACTCATTATCAAGGTACATTGGTGCAAAATGATGAAACTTTGTAAAGTTTGTCTAGTACTCCATAAATGTCATTGCGTCTTACTCCAGATGCATGAACTCACTAGCATGCTCTGGTAGTAGAGACTCAGGGTAAAAGAAGTCATATAAGTAGGTCTAGAAATCAGTCCAACCCATATCTCGTAACACATCAGTATGGTTCAAAACATCCCACCAATGATTTTCTACTCAATGTTTCATACAAGTGGAGATCTTGAACTCCTATTAAGAGGTATATCTATATAATCTAATATGCATAACATATTATCAAGACATACATCTTCAGCCTTTAGACCACCATCCTCGAAAAACATGGGAGGATATTGCGGTTGGAACACACGTGTCAGCTCATCCATAGACAAGGCAGGCTACGATGCCCCCTGAAAAGTCTGTATATATCAATAGAATCCTTTAGGGAAGCGTTCCACAACACCAATGTCTGGAATAACCCTTGTTATAGCAGATTTAACAAAAGAAGGATCAACTAATATCCAATGACCTACCTTCTCTGAAGCATTGTCATCATCTCTATCACGTCATACCCCTGGAGGTCGTCGTGGTGGAATGTCTCTATAATTCAAAACACACACCAATAAAAAGGAAAAAAATAAAAGTGTCACAACTAAAAATAATAGGAAATGTCAAAACCCTCTTAAATATAAGTTAAAACCCACAACCTTCTACTAAGGCCACGACTATATAAAGAAGAGTCACCAAAGCACTTGAAACTTTGCCTTTTTTCTACACAAAAGATGGGGCTAGGACAAGTCTCTATTTTTCATTTCATTAATTTTCATTTAAAATTAACTTGTTCAAAATATTTAACCCATTGTCCACCATATTAAAATCTATGATGGCCCATAACACCTCATGAATCAAAATTTGATTCCCATATAATCCATACATATCAAATGCACATAAAAATTGAATTTAAAGGGTGAGTCATTTTCCAATCCATAAGGCCCAAACTCTTTATGAATTGAAAGATGACATCAATTTTCTATTCACTACACAATATATAACACATTATCTAGCATAACTATCTGAGCACCTATCACAATAGCATGCATCAAATAATGAATCCTAAATGGAATGGCATAATGCATGGCTTGAAATTTCTGACAAGTTCCTATATGATGCATGTGAAGGCATACCCTCATCTCATCAGGGTGCAATAGAATTAAAACCTAATAATATCAATTGTAATAGAAAAAATCACGTGTGTTACCCAATGGTGTAATCAAATCATCTATAATATTTATAACAATAAAATAACAACTTCATTCAGGGAAATTTGGGTTTTCCATGTACACAGGTTATCTATGCCCAGGCATAACTCATTTCCATATTCAATTTACTTCTTATCCCTGTATATTTTGGCAAAATAGTAAATCAAACCAAAAAAGAACATTCCTATGATACCACTTTGTAACATCATGAACTAGGATGACCCTCAACAGTGTCCCAAGCCTAGTTGTCTACATGGCCTCAGGTGCTTCTCACTAAGCTCCAGAGGTTTCTAACTAGTATCGAGGGCCTAGTTGAGTCATTAGGTAGACTATTCCCTCATTACTAGAGTATATCATAGTTCAATTCAATGGATTATAGATAGCTAAAGCAGTAAAAAAACCAGACAACAAATACATATCCGGAATCGATAGAAATCTCAAATGTTTGCTCATATACAATGATACAGATGATATATGTATCTAGAAAATATCAAAATTAGATACATGAAAAAACAATACAGTACAAGTATCCAAATAATAGAAAGACCAAAAGTGTTCATAGCATCACAAGCCTCATCTTGGTCACATGCTCCCCTGCTCTAAAGAAATGATCAAAACATGGTATTAGGGTTCTTTCCCCTAGCATCAAATGTTACCATATAATCTGTTTGGCTCCCCAAGGAGACCCAAACAGGGTGTCAGATACAAATCCTAGAAGGTTTCTACCCAATGATGAATATTGTTCTAAGAAGAACAAATGAATTAAGCTAAACAAGTGTAACGAGGAGATAACATAAGTTTGAAAGCCCATGGAATATGTATACTATTACAAGAAATTCCAAATAACCTTTCAAGGATCCCTACAATAAGTGTTAGATCCAAATAAGGTAGCTAATAGAAATATAAAAATACAATAGGTCCATACTATACATCCATCATTATCGTGTCCACGTGGCCTTTCAATATATAAAATCCATATCAAAACCCCATGGCTTTGCTGTTTAACCAAATTCATATATCCCAAAGTCGTGTCGTATATTGAAGTGTGTCACAATTTCTATGGGCATGACATATAATGAATAGTATGCCATGGAGGGAAGGATAAATGGTGTAGAAGATCGAGGAATCTTGGCCGAGTCTCAGAAGAGTCTCAATGGAAACATGGTATATCAAATTCTTGGAGTCCTAGGAGCATGTGTACCAAAATTCCCTACATGAGTCCAGTCAAGCTGGATCCAAGGGTAGCAATGCCTGAGGCATCCCATGGAATCAAGACCCACGGTGCATACTCAACCAAGGCATCCAATATCGTGTTCCAAATCCATTGAGATCCATCCATGGTGTCTATTTAAACTATCATGCATTTATACCATTTAACAAAACAATTTGAATTCATATGAGTCTACCCACTCTAATAATCTTTTTCATTTAAAACAAGACACATTAGTATAACCACCCATTTATCACCATTATCCATTAAACACATCATATGGGTATACCCACCCATTAATCATGAAAATTCATTTACGAAATCTAAAAATAACCAACAAGTATACCCACTAGTTTAAAAAAATCCATTCAATCCATCTAATCATGTTAAGCATGTCATATTATAGTAACTTAAGGAAATAAGGTAAAACATATCCTAATCATGTAAACCAACCACATTAAATTACAACTAAGATTCTTTAAACTAGGAAAACCTGAAAATACACCCCTTGGATGGTTTACCAATGGTTAAAACCCAATAAAAGACATGGTGCACCCCTTTGGTGGCTTCTAGATTGAGATAAAACCACCAACATATCTCAAGGAACCTAATGGAATTCCCAATAGGTCCTAATGCATCTATTTCTGTTTAACATTTGAAAAATAGGCCCTTGCTAAAAATTCTGATGGGTGACAACAAATATGATAGATCTACAAAGAATCAAAAGAGGAAATAAAAGTATATAACACGTACCATTTCTCTATATTGGAGTGCTCATCCATTATCAAGTCATGATTCACCTCATTTTAGGTTAAATCTGAATAACACATGAATAATGAGAAATTAGGGCATATGATCCTAGACCCAAACTGTGCACCCGTTTTTTAGAAAAATAATGAACGGCTAAAAAGAAATCAAGATCTTACTTGCACAATTCCAACAAGACCGATCGTGGAAAAAACATAGTCTGGATCTACAACCATCAACAAAGCCTATCTTTAGGACTTGTTGGGTTGTCAAGTGCATAGAAGAGGGGTGAGGGTTTTGTTTAAAAAAATAAGAGTCCACTACCACATCTAAAAAAATGATTTCAGGAAAATTACATGATGTGTAATAGAATTACACAATGTGCAATGATCAGTTTTCTCTTCCTGGGGAAAAACCAATTCATTCTGTGAAAAATCTGGGCCAGACCATTACACATTGTGAAATTGGATTACACGACGTGAATCCCAATTGCACATCATGTAATCGGACTGTAGCTAGCCTATAGCCCTCCAACCTCTTCTTTCCCAAAAAACCACCCAATCGGACCATGGCCTGGCTTAGGGGAAAAGAAAAAAATGTAATTTTATAATGCCTTTATCCATGAATAAATGATTAGTACCTCAAGGGAAACTCTGGATCTTACAGAAATGCCTCTAGATATAATATCATTATGAAGATATCATGGATAATATTAGTAATTAAATTCTCAAGGAAGGTAATTCTTAATTATTGGATCTCATGATCTAAATAATCATGATACCTATTCCATGAAGGCCTTTTATAATATGATTTAAAACTACATGTAGAACCCCATTTACTTTGTCTAACTTATTTTTCCCATGATATATTTTGATGCATCGAGTGGCTATATAAATCTAGGCCCCACCTATCATTGCATTTCCAAATCATTACTCAAATATAGAATAATTAATTTAATTCATGAATAATATTTCATGTAAAAAAATATATTTATTGAGGAAATAACAGATATTTTATCAATATTTTCCTAGTTAATCAATTAACATCTAATGGAAATGTTGTATGTAAGAATGATATACATTTTAGGAAATATTTATATATATGAAACAAAGAATATAGTTAACATTGAATTAAAACATTAACCTTAATGAATAAATATTTATTCATGTTAAATTCATCAACATGAAAGTATATACACCACATGAAAGTGAATATGTGCATATTAACAAATATATCTCAATGAAATGTAATTTGAGACAAAATCCCTTGTTATGATCATAAAATTGATGTGGGAATTAATCAATGAATAGAGTATTTTTTTCAAATGTAAATCCAAATATAAGAAGTGGAAATAATACATATGTTAATCAAATTTAATTATACACCTAAATTTAAAATATCAAAGGTAGATAAAGAAGTAATATAACATAAGGAAAACAAATTGACTTATGAAATTTACTACCACATGGTAACTTTCTTATCAAATCCCCTTAGATGATATAATTAACATTTCGAACATAAAATACCATTAATTATGAATTATTCATGATATTATTTTTAAAAGTTGAAGTATGTACACCGTATAAATGAAATTGGTCACACACCATGAAAATATTCCTCAATGAAGGGAAATGAGATGATGTCCATTACCTAACATTTTTTTAGTTGAATCTGCATTAAACTAATGTATAATGGATATATTCATATTAATAATTTATGAAAAACCTTATTAATACTTATAATATCATATATTATCCTCTTATTCCATTTTATCAACCATATGTACCTAATATTTTATTATTTTCATTATTTTGGGTGTTGATTGCCTTATTTTCTCATGCACATTTTCCATAATTTTTTTGGTTATTGTGTATAGGATATAAATCAGGATAATAAATAAATATATTGATGTTATAAATATCATTTTTACCCAATAGATACATTTTTAAAAATATTTCTGAAATTTGTGCATGGAAAATGAATCACATTGCTTTGTGGAGACGGTAGGTCATACGTATGCCCGAGTAATGATATCATCCCATTAATGAGTGAAAGGGTAAGGTTGTGGGTGATATATTAGTATTTTAGAACAAATATAATCTCATATATATATATCATATATTAATTAATTTTAGCATTATTACATTATATGTAACATGTAAGTGAAAAACGAATCACATCACTATGTGAAGAAATAGTCTGTTGTACACAGGAGAAACCTTATCGTATGTTAATCAAAATGGAATGTAAAAAATGTATATGTGATATTAAAATTTCAGAAATATAGTAATATCATATATTGTTATATATAATATACATATGTTAAATCAATCATTATATCCATTCGTGAAAGGTTGTTATGGAAAATTAATTAAATAAGTTCGTGAGGCGATAGTATGTTGTACATATTATCGACAGTTTCATTTCCTATTTGATGGAATGGGATATGGGAATTGATCATTCCATTAACATAATGAAATTTGAGTATATGGTATATATATATTATTATACTAGATTTTTTTAATAATATTTTATGTATGTGTTATAACAAATAAAATAAAAATGATTATTCAGGAACATTACCTCTTCTTCAGATGACCTCCTAAGGTTTACACCAAAATCCATCATATGATTGATTTATGATAAAAGGGATTATTTTATGAGGGGAGGTAATTAAAGAATTTATTTTTTTAGGTTTTTTATGAACCAAATGTCATTTTATGTTTCAATAAAATAGGTGAAGGGGTGGATTTTTATATGTGAGGGAGGGGATGCACATTGAATTTTTGAAAAGAAACAAGAACACCCACTTTTTTATCATAAAAAAGCCTCCAAGATGGGTCATTATCTACCCTTAGACGTTATAAGTTATATATAAGGATAAAAGAATGGTTTTTTAAATTTATATGTAATTATAACCTATATCTTCTTACTTTAACCCCCCCTCGATACATCAGTTTTTACCATAACCACGTTAATTAAATGTTTCTTATTTTACTGTTCAAAATGGTCAAAAATTAAGTTGAACCAATTATATAAAATAAATTATTCTGACTGAAAATATATAATTAATTTTTTTAAATTCAATTCACAGAAGTATTAGAATCTAATTTAAAATTATATTCGCAGGCACGATGTAAAAGTGTGTGTACAAAGAAAAAATTCTCATTGGTATATAATGTTTTTATATTTAAATTGAAAATAAAATTCATCCAAAATTCCCAAATTAATAAAATTGTAATATAATTTTTCAAATATTACATAAAAAAAATAAAATTTTTATTTTACTTTGTAAATAATTTAAAAGAAAATTAATTCTTCAATATAATTTTTAATTTTCATTATTTGTCAAAAAATGAATATTTATAGAAAAATACCAAAAATTAACTCTATGATAATTTTAATATTAATATCTAAAAATAAAATTAATTTTATCAAATAAATTTTATAGAAGTTTAAAAAATATTTCAATTATAATTTCCCAAGAAGAGAAAAAACTATTTTCTTTGAAAAAATACAGTTTATAAAAAAACATTTCTTTTAATTTCAATTGATTATTATTTTTATTAATATTAAATAAATATAAAATTAATGTGTGTGAACTATATATATTTTTCATAATATATTTATTCATATTAGTACCCTAAAATTTAATGGATAGTTTATAATGGTTAGGTTTAAATAAAAATTTAATAGAGTATCACATTTCATTTAAACCTGATGTTGCATGTATCGCAAGCTGTCAAAGAGATTGAATTGAAAGGTAACAAATCATAAAGTCTCAGTTTTTTACACAAATACTAATAATAAATTAGATATTGAGTGTTCAATCTAGATTTTCTATATTCATATATCATATAATACCACACCAACTACTGAATATTGAATAATAAAAACCCCCAGTGGTGTGATTATCATATAAATCATTTTCAAGGTTTGTGGGAAGTTATTATTTATGGATCTAGAAAAACATATCTAAGTGAAATTATATGTGAAATTAAGAATGTTTTATATCCTTCTATAAAGAACTCGTAATATTTTTTTCATATAGATAAATTTCCATCCATGTCCTAAATAAACTCATGGTCATCTAGGAGAATATGGCCAATTACAAGTTGCATACATGAATTAATCTAATATAATGATAAAAATTTTGAGGACACAATTTCATTAAGGGGGATGTGAGACCCAAAAATTGTAATATATCATTACCTTTAAATAAGTTAATTTTTTCAATGTATTCCTCCACAAGGAATGCCGAACATAAATAAAACTATTATACATTTAGAAAAAAATATAAATAGTTGAGTATTACTATTAAAATCATCTAATTGATTTATAATGAATTAATAAGATTAACCGCTTTATTAAATATAGGTAAAATTAAAATATAGACTAGTATTAATCTGACTTAAAAAATTAGTTTACATAAAATGACTAATAAGATCAATTTCGTATAGAAATGTATTTTTCTAAAAAATCCTTCTATACTATCTGGATTTATGTTTAAAAAAAAAATTATTAATGATAAATTATATATGATATTAATATTCTCTAAGACCAATTTAGTTGTTAAAAGACATGAAATAATAATATCAGTTGATATTTGAAATTTTCATTTTCAATAAAAATGGTTTTTCATTATATGGTAGTATTTTATTCAATAATAGAATTTATAAGTTTGGGAATTTGAAATCAATAAAAATTAACTTCATATTTAACTTCCTTATATCAAAATTAAATTATTATAATTATTTTTATCATTTTCTAAAAGGGTTTATTTTTAGATGAAAAATGTGGGACTTACAAAAATTATAATTTCTATGATTTTATCACTGTGGAAGGATAACCTTGAATATTTAAAACCTTTTTAAGTAATAAATTAGAGTTTTTGAAAAAAAAATATTTTTTTTAAAATATTATTTGAACTTAGAAACCTTATGGAACACAATATTATGACTAATCAAAAATGATATATTAATTAAAATATTGTTTTCAATCTGTTTATTAAATCAATTAATTTTAAAGTGAGTTTAGATTTTGGATTTCCTTGGAAGTTAATTACCTTTTTTTAATTCAATACAAGTCAATTTATTTCATTAAAATCGGTATCCATGATAGTTTTATCTTATATATAAATTTAAATCTTAAAAATGAAATTTTTCAAAAAAAATGCGATAAAGTGTTTTTATTTTAAAATTAACATATCACACATTTAAAAATTTTATTTAATAAACTTTTAAATTGGAATTATCTTATTATTTAAAATAGTGGATTTTAATCTTTTTCATTAAAATTAATTACAAAGGTTGGGAATTAATTACCAAGGTAAATTTAAAAAGGATAAATTAAGCTTAACCTAGTGTAAAAGACTAGAAAATTTTATTAAAACATTCTTAGAAAATAATTTTTGATATTTTTATCAACCATTACATGTTTTCCCTACACATTTTTCTGCTTTTTATCTACTCAACCTTTAATAGTTTCATGGAATTATTGAAAAATGTAATAGTGTTCCAAAAACTACCATTTCATTCACTTATAAAAGGGAAAAAATCACCACTTAAAGACAAAAAATACTTTATAATTTCAAATTTAAACTATAACATATTATCCCTGTCGCTCATAGTTATCCTAACCCCTTTAAACTAAAAGAGACTTCCAAAGAAAATGAAATTCCCTGGTGTGAGTATTATCAACTATTTAATATTTCATCTTAATTTTATTCTATAAAATTTATTCTATACACACAAATATAATTATATAATTATCATTTATATTTTTAAATTTTAATATATTAATTTAATTATCATTATTTTTTCAAATAAATCATCCATTCAGAAAAAAACTATTTTTCGTGGGTTTTGCGGACAACCTCCTTGACAACGTAACATGTTTTATTTTCATTTACCACCCCAAAATGTTAGACAAAATGATGTAATTGAAGTATAAATACTATTTTTATGATATAAAAAAGTTTTTTGTTATAAAAATTTGAGAACCTATTAATTATATGATCAACATATGATCATTGTTAATTTAATTGTATAAAATTAGTGTGCTAAGAGAATAACCGTTTATTAAAATTATATGATGTTTTAATTTCCATTATTTAGTCATATAATTAATTTTAATAATGATATATCTCACTAATAATAAACAAATAAGATCATTATTCTTCTGGTATAATGATATTACACAAAAACCACCTCATAATCATTCATTAAATCGGGGTATGTTCAAGTTTGGTTGGGTGCAACAACCTAATTGAACAATAGTATGAATTTGTATCATAAATGTATGAGAAGTTATTTAGTAATGTAATATGAAATAAATTAGATTACAATTATTTTTCTAGTAATTTAATATCAACATTTAACTCATTAATTAAGAAAACACAATTTGTTCATTAATAATCATTGAAACTTGATCATAATTGATTTCATTTCCATGGTTCATAACTGAATATGATATGAAATAAAATTAAAAAGTCGTAAATTCTTTTTGGATAATATATTACAGTATCTTATATTATCTATTAATGATTAAATTTTACAAAAGGAATAAACACTTACATCATTATTATGAAACTAGTACAAATGAATATCACTATAAACACCTGATGTGGGAAATCGGAATAATTCATGTAGAGAATAAAAATTTATAATGAAAATGAATAAAATTGGATATTATTAATGTTTTTAATTAATTGATAAAGATATCTATGACTCTGATATAGTCTATTAATATATGTTTTTGGAAGTTATGATAAAATATTCAGGTTTTATCTCAATTTACCTTCAGCAAGACAATTATTATATTTATGAACCTAATTTCATTTACGTGGTATATATAATAACTATCTAAGATATAATATCATCATATATCCTTTAATAATTATATTTTATGTTCCATTTAAATACCTTTATTTTATGGGGTTTTTATTTATATACTGCCCACGCCACAACGATATTCTTGGCCTCAATTATTCGTCTTTGAGACATGATACATGTTATGAACCATGTTTCCTTCATAATATGTTCTATTGGAATAATATCCTAGTAATTTAATATTAATTTAATTTAATTTGATTTATATTCCAAATAATTTTCCCTTATTCATGTGGCTTGTGATTTAATTATTTCCCCTATAATGATAATTTTTGGTAACTTAATTTTCATTCAATGTGTAATGATCTTTCATTTAACTTATTTTATATAAGTTTGGTATATTATATAATTTTATTTTAATATTTATTAATAAATAATTTTTTGGGGACATAAAGTATACCCCATAAAAAATGTTTTAAAATATTTTTCACTACATAGGATATATTCTATTAAAACCATCCATGTAACTTATCCAAATATATTATGATCATGTTGTTCCAGTATTTTCAGAACCCCCTCCCCTGAATGGTACCCCTCCTGAGAAAGAAATGATAAAAGGGAGAAGGTTAATATAACAAATTAATATTTTATTAAATATTATTTTAAATAAATTTAATTTATTTGACAACTTCTGTTTCACACAACACAGAGTTTTAATGAAAATCAGTATACTATTGAATTAATATTATTTAATATGATAGTTATCTACTAGCCTTTGTAATGGATGGTATGAATAGGAATAACAAAATTATAAAAATATGTGGTTGAAAAATTTATATAATATTCATTATTTTTTTGACCCATTTTACTATAAATTAAAATAAAATAAACCATTTGAAGATAAAGGAAATATTTTTCTTAAAAACTATTTTTATGTACAAAAATGTGATTTATATTAAAAAATTAAATAAATAAATTTTGGTGAATTATTTTTATGAAATATATATATTATATCTTAAATAAAATATTTAACATTCAGTTGTGTGTTTTCTAGGAAGTAGATATGAAAAAAAATTCAATTTTACACTTAAAAATGTAATTTTTTCTAAAATGAAATTTTGTCACCTTTTGTACACTTATTCTAAAATTAATTTATTTCAATTTTGTAAAATTTAATTGAAAAAATATCTTCATTTTTTAAATAATCATGTAAAATTTTCTAAGAGTGAATTTTTGATAATTCTCTGAAAATCTAAACTTTTCATTGAATAGTGAAAATACTAGTTTTCATTAAAAACGACCTTTTCATTCAAATAATTTACAAGATACATTTTATTTTAATTTGGTTTTAAAATATAAATTATTTATTTTTTAAAATAAATAAATAAATAAATAAATAAATATATTAATCCAATTAAGTTCATTGGAATCAATTTCATATTTAATTTTGATATAAAATCATTTTAAACTTTTCATCATTTTCTCTTTGGAAAACCACTTTCTCACTGCATCATTGGGTTTAATTTTAAAATAAAATTTTCCAATTATATGAATATATTTTAGAATCACAATATTTAATAATTTATAATAATTTGAACTTAATTTTTTACCGTAATGAATAGTGAAAATAGTAAAAAACAACTACCAAGGTTAAGATTAAAATAGGCTTACTAGGTGTTAAACTAAAAAGATAATGGTTAAAAATCGCTAAAAAATTGTCTTAAACCCATTTTATTAAACTATTTAGAGATTATACTCTATAATATTTTATAAAATAACATTTTGTTATCATTTTTCATGTGAAAAATTTGGGTATTATTTATTATTTTCAATGATTACATGTGTGCCATCTCCCCCACCTATAATAGACCATCCCCTCTCCTCTTCTATTCACACTTCCAAAACCCTTTGGTTCATACAATTCCTAAAACAAATATATTCCATAAATAAATAAAATCATACTATAGAAATTTTTTAGATCATAAATCTAATCTATTATGGATTTAGGTTAAAAATAATTAGGTTGTCCAAAGAAGAGGTGGAGTTTTAAACTATGTGTTTTTGTATTACTTATTATTATAAATCATTCAAATATTCTTCAATTGTGCTAATATAATAATGCCAGTAAAAAAATTATACACATATTTTAATATTTTAATTTCTTAACTTTTATATATTTATTCTTCCATCAAATAGGAATTAAAATTATCGATCATGTGTATTGAGGACTACCGCCTTATGAATCGATGTTATTTGTTTTGCATCACCAACTCTCACAACTGGATATAATGATTGATTTAATTTTTACATATTATATTTAAGATATTATAATAAATATTTAATTTTAATACCATATATACCTTATTTTCTCCCAACCTTTTGGAAAATAATAGTGTCACTCGTGTGTATGGGAGACTACCACGTCGTGAACCGATGTGATGTGTTATTTATTTATTTTTTACTATGATGGTAAACATGATGGATTTAATGAATATATATGATATTTTTAAAAAAAATATACTTATTTAAATAATAAATCACATTTACCTTGTTGATTTCTTTTTCTTGGTGGATACGATAATATCATTCGTGTGTATGACAGACAACAACCTCACAAAGTGATGTGATTCATTTTTTACTATCATTTTCTATGAAAGGTAATTTTGGAAAATTTATTGAATATATGAGATATATAAGACATAAAAATTATTATTTAAAGTAAATTTATAATTCCCCTTTATTTCATTTCATCTAATTTAAATATGGAAATAACATTCATGCATACGTACGACGTACCATCTCCAAAAATAGTTAATATCATTTTCTATCTATAACATTTATGGATTTCTATAGATGCATGTATGAAGAATATATATATGATACCTATATCATGGTTAAAATTATGGAGATTATGGAAGTATGATCAATTTAATAGGAACAAAAATAAAAAATCAAAACATTCAAGAAAAACGAAGTAGTTATTTTCTGAAACGTGAATTTAACCTGGAATTAATGATAAACGGGTAATAAAAGATCATAAGTAAATTAAATATCATATAATACATGTAATTGTGGTACTATAATAAATTTATAAAAAAATTATATCTTTATAGTGGTGGTTTGAACATATTCCAATAAATTTAAGACTTAATGTAAGGGATTTTAGTCTACCTTTTATTTTGGGGAGACATGTTATATCCGCCACTCATTTCTTTTTCGTTGTGTATATACTATATGTAATAGCCCGAGATTTTATGAGAAATATTATTTTTAATTACTTTGATGTCTTGTGTTGTACGCTACACCAATATTATCTTGCACTACACGCAACACCGTGTTAGCTTACAATATACGCAAACACTATTCTAGGCTTGTGTTGCATGTCAGAGCAACCTTCCTCAATAGCATGTGTTGTACGCAATACCGAGTTTCACTAAACGAGATATTATTATAATATTATTATGAACTAGATGTTATGAATAGTAATAAACACTTTTTAAAATTTTATTTTTCAAAATGGACTTCATTTTTGGATTCAAAATATCGAAATTAGCCTAGAGTGAATTTTTGGTATTTTTCTGAAAACTTTAATTTTTTTGATGAATAGTGAAAACACTGGGTTACTATTTATTAACCGTCTTTTTATTTAAATAATTATTTATTATATTTAAATTTATTTTAGGTCAAAATAGATACATAATACCTATATAAGTTCAATGTAATTCATTGGAGTCATTTTATAATAATTTTAGATATATAAATATTTTATTGAACTTTTGGCCGTCTTTTACCTACCTCCTAGGAGAATTTGCAAATTTACATAAAACTTATTTTTACCACTTCTGTGAGTGGAATTTAAAAAATATGATAGACACTTTTAATATCAAGGAGTAAAATGTGGTTCAATAAGATAAAAATAATTTTTCGTGAATAGTAACTTTTTACTTTTTTTACCACGGTTAAAAGTAAATAGTGTAATTAAGGGTAAAAATGATATTATTATTACCCTAAAACATGCCCTAATTCTATTTTATAAGTATAATTATACCAAAAACAACCTTAGGAATAAAATATTACCCTTTAGGTCCACTTGGATTAGATTAGGACACTTATTATTATTTTATTTAAAGAAGTGTTAAAATAGTTAAAATCAAAGTTTAATAAATAAAAACATTTTTAATGTAGGGTTATACATAAGATAAATTCGACTATAAATATTAATTAGAAATATAAAGATATTTCCTACCTAATCGTATTTTATTTATATTTTTTAGATATTAAATAATTTAATTTATTTATGACACAATGATGATGCAGTAATTACCTTATTAATGAAATATTAACATAATTGATGTTATAAATAACCAAATAAATGTATTTTGAGACTTTTTATGAATTAAACTAATTTTATAGGTTAATATGACATGTTAGTATTGATTTAATTAACTTTTTTATAACTAATCATGCTGTTATTAGTTTCACAAAAATCAAGTACCAAATAGTGTCAAAATTGACATAAAATAGTTTTTAAAACAAATATTATATTATTAATTGTTATTTTATTCCTAAAAATCTAAGGTTAGGTAAAATTACTTAGATAAGAATATATATATTAATAATGAACCACTTGGGTTTTTTTGGCTTGCTATAGTAAGTTTATTAACCATATAGTGTAAGAAAACAAAACAACATGGTAAAAGTTAATTATTTAACAGAGTTAAATATAAATGATAAGGATAAAATAGTAACCTAAACTTGTATAAAACCCATTGGTTGAGAGGATTTAGAACCATCCCCACTTTATCTATGAAATAAATCAATTTGGAGATATTATAAACCGAATATGACTTTATTATAAAATAATATTTTAGGTTTTCCTACGGTGCCCCTCTCATCCCTTATAAAAAGGGCACCGCTTTCCTCTTCTGTTCACACACTTTTGAGTCTTGAAGCTCGGAAAAAACCTTCCAATTACTCTTCTAAAACTCTCTATTTATATCATAGTGGTTCTGGTATTCTCAAAATACCAACTCTAGTGCCCCAAGAATAAGTTTAAAGGAGGTGCGTCGAGGAAGTGGTAATATCTTCTACCGACTCTTTTAAGTTTTCTTTCGTATTCAACTTCTTCTTCTTTAGTTGTTTCATTATAAAGTAATAACATCAGTATAACTAATATAATTATATATTATTATAAATATTAAACAACCCCATTTCACCTTCTATCCATCCTACGGAGAACAAAATCACCGCGCGTGCGTACGTACATAATACCATCTCCACGCCGTGGTGTAATCAGTTTTTCCACCACCACCTTACTTGGATGAGTATAATGGTTTAAAGAATAACTATATATGATTATTATAACACCATAATGATTCTGAGATATTATATCATCAACTCCAATTCCATTCATATATTTATGGGAACGATATCATCGCTCGTGCGTACGTACGAATTACCGTCTCCACGACACGATGAGATTCATTCTCCATGTTAACCATTTAAGAATAATTATCAAAGTACATATAATAAATAATAATGATATATATGACATAATAATGATACTGGATTTATTTATATATATATATTTCGTATACTTCCATTCAAGTCAATAAGGAAAGGAAAATAGAGTTCATTCGTACGTACGGTCTACCGTCTCCATGAACGGTGTATTTCATTTCATTCATCTATCTATTATATATATGTATATACTGAATATATATGATATATAAATCATGATTTTCATTATGGATGTAATTAAATCAAGATATAAGTAATAATAATATCAAGAACAACAAGTCCAAACACGTACGATAAAACGATATTACCCAAAACGCTCCTTTAACATGGAATTTACAAAAGGAGTAGTATAAAGTCATAAGTGAACCATATATGATACATAATAATGAATATGATTCTGTAATAAGTGAATGAAATTATTTAATTCATTATACAAGATGTTCGGATACGTATGAAGCATATCGGACCTAAGGTAAGGGATAATTATTCCAATCTCATTCTTATCCGAGATTGTTTATACGTAAGTATTTACTGGGGTTATGTTTATCATCAATGTCCATGTTTACTAAAAATGTTTTCATAAAATGTTTGATACTTTTCCATGTATTTTTAAAGTCATTTTTACCCTTTTTTGACTTTTACCACATTGTTTGGAAGGAATATTTCCTATGTTTACCATATAAGGTTCTTTTTGACCTTTCTGGAAAAAGTATGAGAAGAATGTTTTTTAACCTATACAGAACGAACTGATTTTTACAGTTTCATAACGCCTAACTTTCATAAATATTATTTTAAAAGATTTAATGATTATTTTCAACAAAAGTCCATTTCTTTTAAAGTTACATGGCATTTTGTGATAAGAAAATTATTTTGAAAAGAAAGGATATTTTCCTCAAGAATTCATTTCAAGAGTTTTGTCAAAACTATTTTCCATCTAAGATGACATTATGATTATGTTTAAAGTATAATGTATCTATTATTTACATGGTTTGGTTATTATTATGATGAAATGATATCCATTTGTTTTATATGGATTACATTATGATGGGATGATGTTTATGAAACCCATTTTATTCTTTGGGTTATGATGAATGATTTATGTTTATTTTGTGGTACAAGTAAGAATGATTTCATTATGAGATGGGTGAGACCTATATCTACCTCAAATGCATTGGGTAAAGATTTATATCTCCTGAGATAGACATGGCTGGAATGGTAAGTTAATCTGGTTCAGTGATACAGGACTGGAACGAGGAGTGAACTCGATTCAGAAAGGGACTTTGTTCACTAAGATGGTCTTGGCAGCAATGCCTTGGATACTATGAAAATCATATCATGTGCTTAATGGATTTCCACAATTAAATGTTTTTTATCATGTTTTTTTCTCATGATTGATGTTCCTTTACGATATATGCCTTATGTTCTTCCAAGATTTGTGTCTTTGCTCAAGATTTTGATGTTTATATTTTATGTTCATGTTTTTGCATTCAAATGTTTATGGATTGTTTATGTTCTCTATGTTTACCCTTAATGAGCATTTGAACTCACCCTTTTATGTTTTCTTTTCCCCATGATATAAATAAAGGTTTTAGGTAATAAAACAAAAGGGGATGATCTTTATGGGAGATGTTGAAGATATTTTACCTTGTTTAGAATATTATGTTCCAAGTTTCCAAAGACACTAAACTATTATGGTCCTTTGGTGTCTATTTATGTTATGTATTAAGTATTCCGCAAAATTAATGTAATGTCTGTGTATGTCAAGATTGGATCTCTACAGTTGGTATAAGAGGTTCGGTTTAGTTAACCTTTGGAAACTAGGATGCGAAAACATTAGTGAGATCCCTAGAGATATTTCTAAGTAATGTCTAGGTACGTCCCTAAGGTTACGTATAAGTATAGGTTATAGTCCTAGAATTATAGTAACAATATTAGAATTTAACCTAAGATGTCAGATATTGAAGGTACTCCCCCTTGATTATGATTTTTTCCTCTCACACTATTCTTTTTGGGTTTTAGAAAATGGCTGGAAACAGGAAGATTCACGATAGTGGAGGATATGATGGAAAATGGAATGATGTTCTTTGTGAGAAACCAAATGAAATTGGATTTGGAAGTCCGCATATTGTTATTATGCCTAATCATCAATCTCATAATATGATCAATAATCTCAACTTTGGTTTGTTTCCTGACTCAACTAATAAGAGAAAGATGGAGTTTCATGATGATCATAGAGGAAAGAAAGTTCAATTTCCCTCATGTAAATCATGTGGGAAGAGAAATCAAAGAGAATGTTTCAAAGGAAATGGAAGATGCTTTGGGTGTGGAAAAGAAGGACAAAAAGCCAGTAAGTGCAAATGAGAAGGTTCAGTTAACACCATGGACAAGGATAATGGTATTGCTACGACATCAACAATGATTAAATGTTTTCAATGTGGAATGTATGAGCATTATGCAAACCAATGCCCTAAGGGAAAGTCTCATTAAGAGAATCAGGATGGTCGTATGGGTAGTATTTATGTTGATGGCGATGAAGAGACTAAAAATGATATATGAGATAAAATAATTGTTAAAGCTTGGTCAATGGTTTAAGAAGGTAGTTGAATGATTTATGTTTATCAAGAGTTATGTTGTATAGGTAATTTAATGGTACTATGGAATAAAGAAACATCTAAAGATTGTTACACTATTGTTTTTCCTAAAGTATTTGAAAGTATATGTTGAATGGTACCAGTAACCATGAAAGGTTATTCAATTATTTTTGGAATGTAGATGATATGTGCATAATGAATGGATAAGAAGAAAATAATATGTTTGATAGTATTCATGAGCTCATGATTGATATAAGGACTAAGTGATATCATGGTTTTAGTATATAGAAATTTTTGGATTTTGGTATGTGGAAAGTGTTAAATTTCGACAACATTCATGTTTTCACTAAGGTTCAATAGGTATTCATTTTTTAAGATAATACATGATTAAGGTATTCACATGTGTGGAATGTGACCAAAAAGATATATCGTATGATAAATGATGGTATTCACATGCTCGGCAGATGAAATTTCTAGTAATTGTTTTCTTTATACTATGATCTTGGACAACCGTATTTTGGATAAGCCTAAAGATTGTAATGGATTATGTTGTACATTAGTAAGTATTGTTTAAGGCGAGAACTTTTTTCGATATTATAATGTAGTTTTAGAAAAAGGACAACCTGCTGGATGGGCGACAACCCGTCGCGTTGGACAAGGCTGTGGGAATTGAACCCACAAGTGAAGTCCGGCATGCCTTTATCACCTACCACTGGCCTACAGAAATTCCCTGGTTAGTATAAACTAGTTTTATTTTATTAAGCGGTATGATAGATGAAGTATAAGTCCATTTTTGGAACTATATACGTTTAATATCGCCATATATGGACTTATGTATATTTGATAACTTTTACTAACCTTTTGTTTGAGACATATGGAATGACCCATCATTCTATCAAATGATCTTCTAACACTTCACAAATGAAAAATTGAACTTCATTTCTTTAAGAGATGAAGTGGAAATTGTTAAAGGCACGAACAACAGTGTGATTATACCGAAGTAAAGTAAGTATTTCTTCTAATTCAAATTCTTCAACTATAGGGAAATGATGTTGAAAACCAAAAATGTTGTCCTAGTTCCCTTATATCCAATGAATCAGATGGTACCTTAGATCATCACAAATTTATAGATTTGTTATTGTTGTCTTTTTCATAGACATGTTCTCTACCACTCTTCATTAGAACTGTATGGTTATATTTTTCTTCCATATTCATATTTCCACCTATGTTCTTCTATGTGGAAACCCAGTGATGAGTTAATCTGGGTAAACATTACATTTCTAACTTTCCTTTTTAAAATGAACTTTAAGTATTCCATTTTACGATGTGGGTTTCTATGAAATAATATTTCAAGTAGTAAACCATTTATAACTCCGACGAATTTCAAGGGCGAAATTCATTTTAAGGGGGGTATAATGTAACCGCCCGAGATTTTATGAGAAATATTATTTTTAATTACTTTGATGTCTTGTGTTGTACGCTAAACCAAGATTATCTTGTGCTACACGCTACATCGTGTTAGCTTACAGTATACACAAACACTATTCTAGGCTTGTGTTGTACTCCAAAGCAACCTTCCTCGATAGCATGTGTTGTACGCAATACCGAGTTTCACTAAACGAGATATTATTATAATACCATTATGAACAAGCCATTATGAATAGTAATAGCCACTTGTTGAGATTTTAATTTTCAAAATGGACTTTATTTTTGGATTTGGAATATCGAAATTATCCTAGGTTGAATTTTTGGTATTTTTCTGAAAACATTCATTTTTTTGATAAATAGTGAAAACACTGGGTTTCTATTTAAAAACCGACTTTTAATTTAAATAATTATTTATTTTATTTAAATTTATTTTAGGTAGAAATAGATACATAATACCTATATAAGTTCAATGTAATTCATTGGAGTCATTTTATAATAATTTTAGATATATAAAAATTTTATTGAACTTTTGACCGTCTTTTACCTACCTCCTAGGAGAATTTGTAAATTTACATAAAACTTAATTTTACCGCTTCTGTGTGTGGAATTTTGAAAATCTGAGAGACATAGTTAATATCAACGAGTAAAATGTGGTTTAATAAGATGAAAATAATTTTTTGTGAATTGTAACTTTTTACTTTCTTTACCACGGTTAAAAGTAAATAGGGTAATTAAGGGTAAAAATGATATTATTATTACCCTAACACGTGTACTAATTCTATTGTATAAGTATAATTCGACCAAAAACAACCTTAGGATTAAAATATTACCCTTTAGGTCCACTTGGATTAGATTAGGACACTTATTATTATTTTATTTAAAGAAGTGTTAAAATAGTTAAAATCAAAGTTTAATAACTAAAAACATTTTTAATGTAGGGTTATAAATAAGATAAATTCGACTATAAATATTAATTATAAAGATAAAAGACTTTCTACCTTATTTTATTTTATTTATTTTTTTTAGAAATTAAATAATTTAATTTATGTATGACACAATGATGATGTAGTAATTACGTTATTAATGAAATATTAACATAATTGATGTTATAAATAATCAAATAAATGTACTTTGAGACTTTTAATAAATTCCACTAATTTTATAGATTAATATGACATGTTATTATTTATTTAATTAACTTTGTTCGAACTAATGATGCTGTTATTATTTTCACAAAAATCAAGTACCAAATAGTGTCAAAATTGAAATAAAATAGTTTTTAAAACAAATATTATATTATTAATTGTTATTTTATTCCAAAAAATATGAGGTTCGGCGAAATTTCTTAGATAAGGATATATATATTAATAATGAACCACTTGGGGTTCGTTTGGCTTGTTATAGTAAGTTTATTAACCATATAGTGTAAGAAAACAAAAAGACACGGTAAAAGTTAAATTATTTAACTTAGAGTTAAATCTAAATGATAAGCCTAAAATAGTAAACTAAACTTGTCTAAAACCTATTCGTTTAGAGTATTTCGACCCATCCCCACTTTATATTCGAAATAAATCAATTTGGAGATGTTATAAACCGAATATGGCTTTATTATAAAATAATATTTTAAGTTTTCTTAAGGTGACCCTCTCCTCCCTTATAAAAAGGGGCCTTACCTCTTCTCATCACACCATTTTGAGCCTTGAAGCTCAACCAAACCCTAAAAATTAATCTTCTAAACCTCTATAGTTATATCATAGAGGTTCTATTCTTCTCAAAATACCAACTCTAGTGCCCTAATAAGAAGTTTAAAGGAGGTGCGTCGAGGAAGAGGTAATCTCTTCTACCGACTCTTTCAAGTTTTCTTTCTTCTTCAACTTATTCTTCTTTAGTTATTTCATTATAAAGTAATAACATCAGTATCAATAATATACTGATATGTTATTATAAATATTAAACAACCCCATTTCAGCTTCTATTCATCCTACGGAAAACAAAATCACCGCGTGTGCGTACGTACGGAATACCGTCTCCACACCGTGGTGTAATCAGTTTTTCCACCACCACCTTACTTGGATGAGTATAATGGTGTAAAGAATAACTATATATGATTATTATAACATCATACTGATTCTGAGATATTATATCATCAACTCCAATTCCATTCATATATATATGGGAACGATATCATCGCTCGTGCGTACGTACAGATTACCGTCTCCACGACGCGATGAGATTCATTCTCCATGTTAACCATTTAAAAATAATTATAAAGTACATATAATAAATAATAATTTAATATATGACATAATAATTATACTTGATTTATGTATATATATATATATTTCATACACTTACTTTCATTCAAGTCAATAAGGAAAGGAAAACAACGTTCATGCGTACATACGACCTACCGTCTCCATGAACGGTGTATTTCATTTCATTCATCTATCTATTATATATATGTATATACTGAATATATATGATATATAAATCATGATTTAAATTCTTTAAGTAATTAAATCAAGATATAATTAATAATAATATCAAGAACAACAAGTCCAAACACGTGTGATAAAACGATTTTACCCAAAACGCTGCTTTAACATGGAATTCGCAAAAGAACGGGTAATATACAGTCATAAGTGAACCATATATAATATCATAACAATGAATATGATTCTGTAATAAGTCAATGAAATTACTTAAATCATTATACAGGAGGTTCAGATATGTATGAAGCATATCGGACCTATGGTAAGGGATAATTATTCCAATCTCATTCTTATCCGAGATTGTTTATACGTAAGTATTTACTGGGGTTATGTTTATCATCAATGTCCATGTTTTCTAAAAATGTTTTCATAAAATTTTTGCTAATTTTCCATGTATGTTTAAAGTCATTTTTACCCTTTTTTGACTTTTACCACATTTTATGGAAGGAATATTTCCTATGTTTACCATATAAGGTACTTTTTGACTTTTCTGGCAAAAGTACGAGAAGAATGTTTTTTAACCTATACGGCACGAACTGATTTTTACAGTTTCATAACACCTAATTTTCATAAAGCTTCCTTTAAAATATTTCATAATTATTTTCAAAAAAAGTCCTTTTCTGTTAAAATTACATGTCATTTTGTGAAAAGAAATTTATTTTGAAAAGAAATGATGTTTTCCTCAAGAATTCATTTCAAGTGTTTTGTCAAAACAATTTTCCATATAAGATGACATTATGATTATGTTTCAAGTATAATGTATCTATTATTTACATGGTTTGATTCTTCTTATGATTAAATGATATCTATTTGATTTATATGGATTACGTTAAGATGGGATGATGTTTGTGAAACCCATTTTATTCTTTGGGTTATGATGAATGATTTATGTTTATTTTGTGTCACAAGTAAGATTGATTTCATTATGAGACGGGTGGGACCTATATCTCCCTACAATGCATTGGGTAGAGATTTATATCTCATGATATAGACATGGATGGAACGGTAGGTTAATCCAGTTCAGTGATAAAATACTGGAACGAGGAGTGAACTCGATTAAGAAAGGGACTTTGTTCACTAAGATGGTCTTGGCAGTAATGCCTTGGCTACTATGGAAATAATATCATGTGCTTAATGGTTTTCCATAATTAAATGTTTTATTATCACTTTTCTTTATCATGATTGATGTTACATTATGGTATATTCTATACGTACTTCCAAGATTTATGTATTTGCTCAAGATTTTGATGTTTAGATTTTATGTTCAAGTTTTTGCATTCAAATGTTTATGAATTGTTTTATGTTCTCTATGTTTACCCTTACTGATCATTTGAGCTCATACTTTTTATGTTTTCTTTTTCCAAGGATATAAATAAAGGTTTTAGGTAAGAAAACAAAAGGGGATGATCTTTATGTGAGATGTTGAAGATCATTCACCATGTTTAGAAGATTATGTTCCAAGTTTCCAAAGACACTAAACTATTACGGTCCTATAGTGTCAGTTTTTGTTATGTATTAAATATTCCACAAAAGTAATGTAATGTCTATGTACGTCAAGATTGGGTCTCTACACTACACCTTTGAGATTATATATATCAAATATAATTATTTTCATGATATTTAAAGTTTCATTTAATGTTTCCCTTTAATGGTAATTATGATTTCAATGTTTCCAAAGTGGTAGGGATTCTTGTCTCAAATTGTCTTATTTGTAACATATGTTATGTTATTCATATATATTATTTTATGTGTTGTATATACATCCCCATTTACATTGAATATCATAAATTTATTTATTCTTATGATATTATAATTTTCACTTAATTTTATCCATTCACAGGTCTTATGATCCACAGTTACCAATGTGGTAATAGTTTTTTATTAAAATTTATTCAATTATTGGGCTTGTTTATGATTATTATTTAAATGATGAAATATCATGATATATAAATCAAGAAAATCATGTATTTTGTTATCCTCTATTTATTTAAGTATAATACATATTTTTTTTCTTTTCACACTCTTAAAGTATTAAATAGATCAATATATTTTTTAATAAAAATCATATTTATTTCTACTTTCGATCAAAAATAAATTTTCTTTAATATCCATGTTTTTTAAAAATGATTTAAAAAATTTATTAACATTCTCCAAATTATTTATTAAATTCATTTTTACCCATGTTTTACATTTTAAAATGTGATTTAAAATTAATCTTCAAGTTTTTTTCTAAATAAGGCTTGTTTGGATTTTACCAAAAAAGTGAAAGGAGTTTTTTTAACTTGTATGGCATGAATATAATTTCCTATCATTATGACCATCCCATGTTTTAAATATTCCTTTATATTATTCAAAGTATATTTTCAATGAAAATTATTTTTAAAATGGTTATATGTTTAAATAATAAAAAAATTCATAGTGGAAATGATATTTTTGACAAGAAATGTTTTAAATTATCATTAAATATTATTTTATAAGATTAAAAGGTTATTTCCAAAAAAAATTATTTTTAAAATGTTTTAAATTTTATTTTTTTTCAAATTAGATAATATATCTTCATCAAGAAATGTTTGAAGTGATATTACAAAATCATTCTTCATCTAAGATAGTAACCTTTGATGTAACTTATGTTTTACTATTGATATGATTCAATGATACCATTTTATTCATTCTCTAGATGGTTTATATTTGTGATGAAAAAAATTAAGAAACCTATTTATTTAAAATGAGATAATCTATGACTAAATGTTTTATGAAACCTATTTTTCGTGGGTTTTGATAAGATGATTGTTTTATCAATCCAATTTCTTTTCATCGATTCTAATATGATGAAAATTTTAATCCCATTTCTCTTCATGTTTTCTAGTATAATGAATGTTTTATGATGCCCATTTCTTATAATGGGTTATGATATAGTGATTGTTTTATGGTCTTGTGAAAAACATATGTATTATTTTCATTATGTGGATGTGAGACCTATATATCCCTCTAATTCATTTGTTTAAGATTGATATCTCATGAGATAAAAAGAATTGGAATGGGGAGTGAACCTAGATCTATAAGAGAATTTGTACACTATGATAGTTTTGAGAGTGAACCTTGAAAACTATTATGGTTTGAGGAGTGAACTCATTCCACTATGATAGCCTTTGAAATTATCCTTGGCTATTATGAAAAATATTTTCTATGTTTTTTCATATACAACAATTCCATGTATTATGTCAACATAATAATATCATGGATCATTTCCTTTTATTTACTTATGATTAATATCTTATGAATTTACAATATTTATTCCATTAATTGTGATTTTGATCTTTGATATAAATGGTATATTATTTATATTTTATATGCATGTATGAAATAGTTATGCTCACATTATGTTTGTATATTTATTTGTTTTCTGATTCTGAGAAACTGAGCTCACTCTTTCTTATGTTTCCTTTAACCATGTTATGATGATAGGTATTACATGTTATATGTCATATTACGGATCAAGTTATTAGGAAACAAGTGGGAGAGTGTATAATTCTTATGAACTAGTTATTTATGTTTCCAATTTTCCAAATGAATTATACCTTTATGAACCTCTGGTGTTTTTTTATATAAGTAATATTCATATTAAAATATGTAATATCAATGTATAAAATTATTAGGTCATTATAGTGAATACCTAAATCCCACTTTTAATAGGCCATGGGTTGGTTATAAGAACTGAGGATATATTGTACATACAAAATGGGAGGCATTACCCTCTAGAGAACATACAAAATAGAGAAAAAAGAAGTGCACTAATAAAATCCTACTAAGAAAAAGATAAAAGAGATTTGAATTAATTCATGTAATTTCATAAAAAAAAAGAACATGTGAAATGGGAACAACATGTTCCAAAATATAAATACATTAGTGACCATGAATCCCAAATATCTCCTACAAAACCATAAGCTAGTAATATCCAGCCTCATCTCTAACTAGATCCTGTTGACCTGAAAAATATATTTTTAACTATGCTAGGTTTTGAAGAATAGGATAAATTATTATGATCTTCCCAATATCCTCTCATTCACAATATAAAGAAAGAATAAGAAATCATAGTGAACAACAAGTTAGACTAGCTCATCACCTAAATAGGTATACAAAGTTCCCAACCAAAATATTGAAGTCTCTAACTATGTATCACATAAAATAGATAATACATTATAGTAAAAAAACAGGGGTTCATTTATAATACTTTACCATTAGTTTTTAGCTCTTCCCTAATGTTGTACACCCCGAGCCATCTCTCTCCAAAAGAATCCACCTCGAAGACACTGAGGCTAAGTATCTCAACATTCATCCCATGTATCACATCAATGCATAATCCCATACTACATCTCTATATAGTAACCAAGTAGTTTCTAGGATCGCCCACATATCGTATGTTGTGTACTATACAATTGGTATTGTTCCTCAAACCATCACAACCCATATACCAAGTGATATACCATGATCAATTATAGCCTATACATGGAATACCTATAATAATCCCTATAATACAATATCTGAAGATATATGTGTGTGAAATAACCATAATAAATTACATAACTATATACTCATACATGGGAAGGGATAAACACAATATATACAAGCATGTAATACTACCAGGATAAGAGAGAGGGGCCAAATAGGGTAACCATCAATTCAAAACCTTCCAACCTAGATATTGGGAAAGGCACACTCTATGATCATACTGGGTGTCAGTTTCCCAACTAACATGGGAGGGATAGAATATGAAATAAAAAAACATATAAGATATAATATATCACACAATGAAACTATGGTGATTAACCTAGTAGTATTCCCAATTCTAGTCATCGTTGCACAGAAACTTGAAAACCACAAGTAAAGACTATATATCTTATAAGCACACAAGCATTCAAAGAGGCTTATAGTAATTTACATCATTCCCTTTTTGAAATTAAACTTTGTTTAATTAATTTATTAGAACTAATTAACATTATTCCAAATTATATTTCATTATCCATTAGAATTAATTCCATTCCCTCCAAGAATATAGAAAATGAGCCAAAGGTTTATTAATATTATCAAAATTTTCATTATAGAAAGCACAAACCCCATGGGTTAAAACATTAATTATTATTTTACCATTTAATAATTCTAGGAACTTGATGAAGCATCCTAAGATACCAAAAAATATGTGTTACCAAGCACACCTAGCTACCTCAATTAGTGGAAAAAATGAATACATATAAACAATAAAATTTTCCAATTGTCTATTTTAATTAGATTTAATAAAAAAGAATCTTAGATTTAACAAAAAATGGGAAATATCTACTTCAACCTATTCCAAAAACAGTAGTTTCTTCCCAAACACCCTTATGCATATCACTATTTATCTCACCATCACTAGCATCAACTACTTCCATAAACTCTAGCCCCCTCACCAATACCCAGTTAGCCAATATCTATCCCAGGCTCACATCACATTTTATAGTAAGGATAAAATCTATAGAAAAAAAAATTCACGTAAAAAAACAAACTCATCTATTCTAAAATAACTTAAAAACATATAATCCTACCTTCATATGTAAATAATCTCAATCGACCCTAAACACAAGTCATTCAGTCTTCAAAAACAAGTATACTCACTTGGCCCCAAACACATTTATATTAATTAAACAACCAGTTATAATCCATCTTTAATTAACTGATTAATTTATTACTATTTACTACTTTGGGTTACCTAAGGTATCAAATATATCAAACTTTTATATTATTTAAGCATTGTCTTTATAATCCAATATAGTTTCAAAAAATTATGAGAAGAATAAACTCTATTGACATTCATTTTTTTATTTCTATAATAATAATTATAGTACCCAGTTGTTTATAAATTTATATCAATATAAGGAAGAGCCAACTTCATTTAAATCAGGCACTAAACAGGATTTTATTTACATCAAAGTATAAGAATAAATTTATTTTATAAGCATGTATATTTTATTCATTATTCATCCCAAATTTGACACCATCACACTCTTTAACCAATTTAATCAAGCTAATGAATGATAACCAAATAATAAATAACATGCTAAATATCCTAAGATAGATAGAACACTATCTAGAAAGTAAAGAAGAAAACTATTACCACATTGGAATAACACATCGATCATGAACCATAAACAAATATTTTATTAATATAGTTTATCTATGGTTACATGTATTTCCAATACCACCGAAAAATATAAATCTTGATAAATTTATGATTACACATAATATAAAAAAAGATTCAATGAATCCCCTAACTCTAGATTTCAATTTTCTATAAATAATAACATAATCACAATGCAGATCTTCGATCACCTCCCCCACAAGGACAACTAAATCCCTCAGTATTTTTTTTCCATAACCATACTTAACAACATCAAATAATCTTTTTTATAATTATAGATATCATAATATATAACATGGAATTATATAATCGAAGTAAATGAGATCAAATATAATAAAAATAACTGGAAAATGTAATAACTCACCTAAAATCACCATGGGTTAAACATGGGAATCCATTTTTCAAATCTAATTGAAAGTGGCTTAAAATTCCTTAAAAAATATCTCTTGGTAACATTGATTTTTTGGGAGAAACTTTGGATAAAACTAGGATTGGAGGGTTTTAGGGTATTTATGGGCCAATTAAAAATTAGACGACCAAGGTGAAACCACCCAGACCACACTGTAGAACTAGGTGACATAGGGAGGACTATAGCATTGCATAAGGGGCCACGTCACAATCTACTTGATCAAAGTCAGATAAGAGGAAAGGAATTAATACCACAGCATAGATCTAATAAACCTAAGGAAAAAATGCATCATAACTGAAACCACCATGCTACAGAACCCATTCACTGAAAACGAGGATATGTTGTAGCCTATCCCTCACACTAAAACTACCCAGAAATTGGTAGAACCACCCATGAAGCTTTATAAAATAGTTGGGACCTCTATTCCAAAGCCACTCACCTACCAGTGAAGGGTTGTTTCGTAGCCTAACTCCATTTCACAACTATGAAAGAAATTAGAAGTAGCTCCAAAACTCCTCCTTCTAGGAAACTATGTCATATCAAGGATTTGAACACCGTAATAGCTGGCCTTATAGCACAGTATATCCCTCCATTCCATAAAGTTATCTACAACACCCATATAGTACCTCCAACACCTCAAACACACTAGTGTAATTTCTTCTAGGATCTATGCACTTAAAATAGATACCTCCCAAACTATTCGTTTCGATGAGAATTTAAAACCAAACCTACTATGAAATAAGGAAAAAGGGTTTCCTTAAAAGAACCTAATGAGATACCTCTTAAGAATCTCACCATTATGGGAGCTCCACCACCTCACATAAAGGAACCAAGAACAAAAATGTGCAACATCAAAACCATATCCTAAACATACTCACAGGGAAGATACCTATAAAAGAATAGAAATGCCCCAAAAAATCATTGATGAAGTTAAAACCATTTTGAAAACTAGTTAAAATTCAACATACATAAAATTATAAACACTAAAATAGTATATCTAAATGAAAACAACTCAGGGTACTAAGAGTGTATCTGTTACTCACATTCCCAGGTACTCTCCTACATGCCATCATGTCACCATAATACATGAACCAAGAGAATATCATTCCCAAGAAACGTATTCTATTGAAGGTCCTATATCTTCACAGTTTTCTCCTCAATGGTCGTATCATTTTCAATTTCAATCTCAATATCATCCCAATAAATGATATGGGAATCATCATGAAGGTAATGAAAGACCAGTGATACTTGGAAGATATCTTGTATCTGTCTCATCAATGGGGAAAGGTCTATCTAATATCCCACAACTCCAACATGAGTAGACACCTCAAATGTCCTAATAAACTAGGGAGATATATTACTCCAATAACCAAAACTTCATGGCCCATGATGTTGAGTCTTCTTTAGGAATATATTATCTCCACTATTGAACTACATAGGTCTCCACCTAGGATATGAATAGGAATTATTCTGATCATGTGTTACCTTTATTTTCTCAAAAATTACATAAACTATCTCATTTATATTCTACATTAGTTCTAGCCTAATAATTTATTACTCCCTGACCCTAGTTTAGAACAACTAAGATTGGAATGTTCGGTCATACAAAGCTTCAAATGGTGTCATTCCAATAGTGGTGTGGAAAATATTATTGTAGGATAAATAAACCAAAGGTAGTTTCCTCATTCATGAACATCCAAAATCCAGGACTCAATAATGTAAGATTTATTAAAATTTCTACATGGTTTAATATATCTAACAATCCATATATGTAGGAAAAATAGTTCTAAATAATTAATAAGATCCAGAAGCGTACTAGAGACCACTCTACACCCTAGAGATAAAATAAAGATCATGATCACAGATAATCATTCATGGGATTATTTTAGAGTATTACAACATCCTGGAGATACTTTCTCAATAAAACATTCACTGGGTTGACTATTTAACTAATTTAAATTGGGATGATTTCTTTAAATGATACACAATCACCCATGTAGTTTTAAAGCCTCCATTATCTCAAGGTAATCCTTTAACAAAGTATATAAATATTTCATCTCACATTAACTGAGGAACATCTAATGGTTAAAGTATACCTTAAGGAACAAAGTTCTCTAACTTCACCTTATGGAATACCAAACATTGAGACACAAACTCTATAATAGAATACTTCAACCCAGGACACAAAATTTTTCTTTCCAGTGCTCAGTTCATCCTTGTTATTATAGGATATACTACCCAGGTTAAGCTATAGAGCTCGTGTAGAACCATATCATGAGACACCAAAGGTATAAAAGTACACCCCTAGAACAATACCTAATATTGTTCATCCTTAAACCAACCACAAGGTACATAACCATAGAAAAATCTATCTCCCCAAACCTCTACCTCTGAATCCCCCAACTGGGACCCCTCCACATGCTATACTAAATTTGAATACTCTATCTTCTAAAAAATAAAATACCAACTAAATTCCTCTCTCATATCTTGATGAATCACTGATAGTTCTTCCATCACTCCCTTGTAATCATCTAATTCAGCCACAGCATCACTACGTGACTTCTTACTCATCACATTAGCTACTATGTTACCCTTTCATGGTGAATATGAAATACTTAGGTATTAATCATTTAAAAATTTCATCCACCATCACTTCTATAAGTTCAATTCATAATGTAGAAGAAATACCTTTGGTATTTGGGATTACTAAAAGCCATAAAAAGCTTATCGACGAGGTAATGTCCCCAAAAAATTAAATAAAACACAAATGATACCAAATCGAGATCCTTTTTGGTTACCTTCATGGGTAATGTAACTATAAATACCCATAAGAAACAACTAATATTTGATGCATTAGAACACAACCCTACCCAAGATATGAACTATCATAGAAAACCTCGAACTGGACTCCCTCTACTGGAAAACAAATGACTGGAACAATGGACAACTTCTTCTTCATGTACATGAAATCTATATAACACTATTCATATTACAATAATGATTGATACACTCTCGTCAATGATTTCATATTAGTTTTAACATAATATAAATTATATAAAAAAACACTTATAATAGCTAGAATGGAAAAGGAAACTCCACACCTTTGTGACTGTCTTGGGGGATACCCAATAAAAAACTATATCATCCATTGAAATATCAATAATTAATCCACATTGGGGCATGAAATTACCTATTAAATGAACTTCAAAATCCTATAAAACAAAATTAAGCATCTTCCGGAAAAGATGTGTGATGTGGCACTATTTTTAAATTGTTTTGACATATCTTTTTCACTTAATTTTTAATGATTTAATTAATTATTTAAGCACTTTTTACTAAATAACTTTACTTTTTATTTTTATAATTAATTGTGTTAATTAATCAATTTTTATAATTAATTAAGTATTTTTAGTCTTTAATGTAATTATTTTAATTTTACTTTTCCTATCTAATTTAAATATTTGTAAATAAGTTTTGTTAATTCTAATCAGCTCACCTTTTAATAATTTGTCTTTATTGATAAATAACCACTCAATAATATAATTTGTGTTTCAATTAGAGAGGTCTTTATTTCAATATTTTATCCTTTAACTTAGATTTATTTGAATAAATTAACTTTGCTAATTAACATGTTTAAATATCCTGATATTTAATTAAGTTAAGTATTTGAGTTTAAATTAAATGAAATAATGTGTTTTTAATTATATGTTTTCACTTAGTAGTTAAATTAATTAATTAAGAGTTTTAAAACATTAATTATTTAATCTTAAGTATGCAGTTAGATTGTTTAATCATTAACTCTTGTACGGGTGATGAAGATATGAACTATCGGTGACTTATTAAGTCACTGATGCTATAATTTTCATTTCATTATAGACCCTTTAATGAATTTTAACTAAAGTCTTTTATAAATTTTGTTTATCAATTATCCAGTTTATAATTTATGTTTGGTCAATTAATAATTTTTATTGTTAATTTAATGTTTAAGTTTAATAATAATCTTGTTTTATTAATTTATGTTGTTTAGCCTACTTTTAATTTTCATTCTCTGTATTTTTTATTTTATGGTTTTAACTGGTTTATTATTTTCAATATTTTTATTTAGTTAACATAAGTTTAATTTTAAGTTCAATTTTTGTTTAGATAACTGTCAGTTATTTATTTTTATTCCATCAGTAACATTTCAATTTATCTCCATCGGTGTCCTTTTGTCACCAGTGACCCTTTTTAATTTCAAGTATTGGTAGACTAAATTTTTTATACCTATTGGTAGCCTTTCATTCTATTGGTAACCTATAACTGCATCGGTGCCCTTTTTATTTTCTCTCTACCGGTGACCAATTTTATTTTATTTCCCATTAGTCACCTCTTTTTATTCTAACGATAGATTTTAAATTTAAACTATCTGTGACCTCTTATGCAGCTATCAGTGACCTCTCTTTTTAGTTTACTATTGGTGACATTTTAGCATGCCTTTGCTCTCGCTGCACCTCACCGTTAGACTACCTCTGTTGCACCTCACCGATGTTGATCCATCACTGACCCGTGCCGTGCTCCTTTCCTAATACAGGTGCCTCACAACCCTTTTTTTCACCACTACTCATAAACACTATTTTCATCCTCTACTTCGCCTATTCCATACTCACATTCAATATCACTAAACTTACCGGTTCCATAAAAAATCACTACAAAATTTAAAATTGCAAAACCGATTTATATCCAGACTAGAATCAGACCCGAACTAATTCAAAACCATCCATAGTTCTTACAAATCGCACCCTGGAAAACATGATTTTTCCTGTTTTAGGAAGAACTATGAAGAGGTTAGTCTACACTATTTTGAGTCCAAGTTGAGGAGGCCGATGGTGGTTTTCAGAAGAGTTTTGGAGGTACTGCTAAGGGAAACTAGAGCTACGTCACCTGAAGGAGATGCTGCCTCAAACAGGGGAGTCACCACAGTTTGTTGAGACTGGATTGATGAAGAGAGTCATGCCATCACTTACATGGATTTGATGCGCTGAATCGATCCTGGTGCACCACTGTTTCCCTATCCCCGACTTGTAGAGGTGTCGCGTGGAGTTTGGATGTGCACTGCGGATCTTGACCGAAGCCGCTTGAGGAACCAGACTTGCAATTGTGGAAGATCTTCCAAACTCGAGTTGGTGTGCCATGTTGAAGACCAGGAGCTGCTGATGTCGACGACGACTTGTGGAGGAGTCAGAACCCTTCTCCCCTCCCTTGCACAACGCTGGATTTGGGGGGGGGGTAGAGATTAATTGTACTTAGAATACAAATAGACATAATAAATAATAATATAAAAACATAATAAATTAATTAATAAATTAATCAAGTATATATAATTTAATACATAATAATTTTTATATATAACTTTTATGAAACTAATAATTAGATAATTTTTAAATAAAATATATGTTAAACTGATAGAAATTTATAAAATTTAATTATAAACAATCATAATTTATAAAATAATTAATTATTTAAAATAAATATTTTAACCTTTTCATTTTAACACAATAAATATAATAGTTGAATTAATAAAGTAATAATTTTAGATTTAATTTAAGAATTTAATTAAGTTAAACTACTAAATTATTAATAGTACTTACACTAATAACTTAATTAATAACAATATTTTTATAACTTTATAATTTTAATAATTAGATATAAATTAATAAGTATGATAATAATATTTTATAATAATTATCAATTATGATTTTTATTAATTAACATTAGTTAAATTTTTAACATGTAATATAACTTTATACTAAAAAATAACTATTTTACTTTCGTTGCATTTTTATTTATTAATTTTTCTGTTCTAACTATGTAGGTTTATTCAATAGATGAGAATATGTTCAGATTTACTTAACAAACTCACACAGAGTTAGTTATGTGAGAAAAACATGGTGACATGTTAGTCGTGAAAAAACACACGTGTGTGGTGCACACATGAAGGAAACTTTAAGTCAGTGGAAATTGAGTGGTGACATGCATTAGAAGTCGGATGATACAAAAACAGAGCATCAACATATATTTAAGAAATAGAGAGACATTCAAGACAGAGATATGTCCGAGCAGAGGCCGACTCTGGAACCACTTCCCGGAGCTGTAGAAGTTCAGGAGCAGAGCATCTTGTTGAGAGTTTATCTTCCTTCTTAATTCTATAATTAGGACTCTTTTTAGTATGTTACAAGTTTCTATGTTAATAATAGGGATAATGTCTAGATAAATCTTATAGTTCGGGGATAAATTGAAGTTTTAATAGTTATCTTTTAACTTTATTTTTCACTTTATCATTTCAATGAATTCAGTATCAATCGGTGAGATCAGTACTGAATTCGTTAAGTTTCTTGTACCACTAGAACATAGTATCAATATTTCATAGTTAGTTGGTGATATTGGTTGTAGAAACACTTTTCAAGAGATAATAAATTCAAACCACTTCAAGACTTACGGTGACTTTGTCTTGTTTTCATTTTTTCGAACAGTTCATAGTTGATTAATTTTGAAGTGGTGAACTCTTAAATTGATTGGATTGTGTGAATTAACTCATGGATATGGTGGTGAGTCATTCTATTTAAGGTGGTACTCTGAAACAACCTTTAAGTGAATCAGAATACCTTTAAAACCAGTAGAATAGAGATTTTACCCCGACCGTTTTAATAGACTGTTCATTTATCAGCGTACTATATCTCTGTGTCTCTATGTTTTCAACTATTTCTAGCTATAATTTATTTTAGATACATGTTTTGAAATATTATATCACTCTTCTGCTTAATAAAAAATAGGAAAAATATAAATCATAAAAATAATTATAAAATCTACTCCACTGTTGACAATAGTGGAGTTTTTGATTGTTTTTAGAAGAATAGTGGTCAGAATTGCCTTCCTTGTGGGTTCAACCATGCTTTCCAAATATATATTAGTTAGTAGGAATATAAATTTTAAACTTTGACCAACATCAACGACATTTTCGGTCATGTTTTTGGAACCATTTCCAGCTAAGGCACGATCCATTCTTTTTCAAAAAAAATCAAAAAAAATCACATATATAAAATAATCTAAAAAAATTTGAAAAAATTGGAAATTTTAAAACTATAAAAAACATCTGCTTTATTTACTACTAAATTTATATTATTTTTTGTATTTATGAACTCCTATTAGTTCTACCATTGTGATATTTTGAATTGTTGTTACACATTTCATGTGCACAAGAGAATTTGTTTATTACATTAGGTCCTTCAAACTCTGAACTAGACAAACATTTAACTACTCCTTAAAAAATATTATAATGGATAATCTAGATAATAGAGTTGATCAAAACATGAATGTTCCACAACCCACAGTTCCAGCCCTTCAGTTACCTAGACTTAGGGAGTTTCAAATTCCAATTGTATCAAGTTACCCATCTTGTATTAGGTTTACCCATAGGTCTAGGATTTATGAAATTAAGCAGTCTCACATTCCTCAACTACCTTCATTCAATTATCTTCTTGGAGATGATTCAATTGAATTTATTAGAGTGTTATATAGTTCTATATAATAATTACCTCTAAGAGAGCTTTGTGAGGAGGATTTGAGATTGAATATGTTTCCATTTTTTATAAAGGGGAAGGCTAGGGCTTCATTTCAAAACTTAGATGAAGAAATATTTGAGACTTGGGAAGAGGTGCTTACTGCCTTTATATCAAAATTCTATCTGAGGAACACCACCTCTGAGATTAGGCACAAAATCACTGGGGTTGTCCAGGATGAGGGAGAGTTATTTCACGAGGCATGGTATATGATTAAAAGTCTCCATAGACAAAGTCCCAATCACAAATTTTCTCCCCATCTTCTTATGGAGACCTTCAATAATGCTCTCACCCCTTACAACCAAAATTTAGTTGACCAATTCTGTGAGGGTGATTTTTTTTATTCCACTACTGATGAGCTGAAACTTGTGTATGATAATCTTGCTAAAAAATATTAGCACAAATGTTCTAGGAAGAGGGTCGTCTATAGAGAAGAAGTTAATCCTCAGGCTGTTGTTGTTAGTGATAGAGTCTTAATAGAGCAATGTAATCATTGTGGGATGTTTGTTCACACTCATACATGTTTTACTAATATTGATACCCCTATCCAACTTGATGAGATTTCCAATTTTTTGGATTTTAGAGCAAGGAACCAAGGAAAAAATGATCAATTCTCTAATCAATACACTTCTAGTTATCAAAATAACCCAAATTTGTATTGGAAAGAATAAGGTGTCATAAAATAGACCACTACCCCTAACTACCAATCACACCCTAAAATTTATAACTCAAACCAATATGGGGATGAATCTTCTAATTCTCAAGGTGAGTTAAAGTGTTTTTTACAAAATGTTTTGGGAGAGGGCAGTTCATTTAGGAAGGAAACAAATGGTGAGATTCACAATTTAGAACATAACATAGATCAAATGACTATAGATCAAGGTGATAAGGAAAAGGGAAATTTCCAAACAATTAAATTATTAATCCAAGAGATAATACCATGTCTATAATCACCAGATCTATCCTTCACACCCAAGAACAAGTAAATCTACATTCTGGGAAAATGAATACTGATGAAAAAACTGAATCTAGAAAGAAAAATTTGATTGAAACAGAATCTGGGAATCTGGATAGCTTTGTTCAACCTGAATAGAATATTGAACTTACATATGAAAAAGTTCAATAACTGAGGAAAATGAAGTTGGAATTATTTAAAGAAGAAAATAAGAACAATGGAATTGAGGATAAGGATAATAATCAACTTGTTCTTAAAAATTATGCCCCTACCATTCCCATCCCTGAAAGAGTGAATAAAAATAATGCAACTAACTATTTGAGGTTTCTTAAAATGATTTGAAACTATAGAATCACCAATAAATTTGTAGAAGCCTTAGATAAAATCCATTCATATTTATCTTCTCATAAAAGGTTTCTAAAAACTAAAAGTGATTGGAAGAAGTTGGACAAAGTTAGTCTCAATGAAGAGTGTAGTGCCATCTTGTTAATGAAGTTGCCTCCAAAATTTAAGGACCCTAGAAGCTTTATTATTCAATGCAAAATAGAATCAAGTGAGAAATTTAATTGTTTATGTTACTTAGGTTCAAGCATCAATCTTATGCCTTAATCCCTATTTTTAAGATTGTGTCATAAAGATTTTCCACTAACATCTGTTAGTCTTTAACTTGCTGACAGGTCACTCACACACCCTTCAGGGAGGGTGGATGATCTTTTAGTGAGTGTAGGAAAACTGACACTACCCATAGAATTCCTTATCTTAGAAATGGAGTGTGATGAAAAATTCCCAAGAATCTTAGGGAGACCATTCCTTACTACAGATGGTGCTGTCATAGATGTATCCAAGGGGAAACTCACTCTCGAAGCTATTGATGGTGTGGAGGCATTTTTTGTGTTTGAAAATCCTCAACAGGTGGTGGGTTTTGATCTAATATATGTTTCTAAGAATCAATGTTTTAAAATTGAGGTCCGAGCAGTGCATGTTTCTTTCCCTCTTAAGGTAACAATGATTATGATTCCCCAACCCTATTGAAACTTTTCTTTAGGATTATATTCATGTTCTACTCCTTCCTCTAGATGAGAAAAATATTTCCCTATAACCCATTCTAGAGTTAGTCACATTCTTATCCTGAACTATCTCAACCTGTTTTTGAATGTTTTTTTATTAAGTCGACTGTATAAGGTTTTCTGAAGTTGGAGAAAGTTCAAGGCTGAGTCCTAATGAAAAACTAAATTGTGTCCATTATGAGCAAGTGTATTTTCTGAGAACTTTCTTTATTTCCTAGTTTGATGTTGTTTGTGATGAATTTCAACCTGAACTTGAAAAATTCACATAATTTGAGTCATCTTTGGACATTGGGTACCACCTGTTGGAACCTAAGTATGATTCCTTCTTCCAAGAGCTTTTTGAGTTGTCTTTTGTGCAAGTTGTGCATGGAACATTTTTTGAAAATACTGAAGAGTTTTCTGAAGTTTTTTCTTCTAATTATGGGTTAGAGATGACATCTATGTGTGGGGGAAGCCATTTAAGTATTATTGGTCAATTCTGTGATTTTCTTAGGAAGTTGTGGAACATTTTTAGAGCTGTGGAAGTGGTCTCTAGAGGCCGAAATGGGTTGGACAGTATATTAGCAACTGTTTTGTTGAAATATTTTTTGAGAATATTGTTTGTTATTTTAGATGAGAATGTTTTGGTTATTCTTGTTCATGAATATTTAGATAATAGTGATGTTCACACTGATAACAATTCATTCCCATTAAATTATCATGGATAAAAACATTTAGAGAAATAAAGTCGGGCTGGGGACATTAAATGTAATGCTGCATGGGAGGAAACCCATGGTTTTTAATGTGTTAATAAATAAATTTTTTTTGATTAAATAAACTCTAACTAGATAATTTAAATTCAGTGCTTCATGAGAGTCAACCCATGATCTATCTTTATTTTCATTTTTGTACTATTTTTTATTGAATAAAGTGTTGCTTTGTTGTCTTCTATTTGTTCTATCTCTGCTGGTTATTTGTACTTGGATTTCATGCTCTTATTTTTTGTATGCTTCTTTGGATTCATGGAGGAGTGGAATTACCTTAGTCGAAGATTGATAAAAAGACATTAAATCTGGGAAGTACCTTAATGTTAAATTTTATTTCATTTCTCAACTCCTTAATGCTTTTAAAAAAATCTGATGCTTGTCTTGCATGGAAAATTTGTTCTATATGTTGCTTCTTTCGAAAATTCTACTACATGTGTACTAAAAATTATACTCCTTGTCTTTCTACTAAAATTAAAAAATTCAGCAAGTGTTTAAAATTCTGCTTGTATTAGAATGAAATTTTTCTTTATGTTACTGTGTACATAAAAATTCTGCATATACTTCACTGCTGAAAACTGATTTTCATTGCTATTAAAATCACTCGTTGCTTGAAACTAAGTGTTGGTGTACATGTTGTTGTTGTTTTTGAATCTTCTTTTATCCTTGGGGCATTCTAGAATTATTTTTCTTCTATATTGAACACATTATTGAACTCAATACGATAAAATGCTTACACCACATACAGAGTGCACCTACACCTCACATGTTTTTTTTGAGCTGTATTGAAAATCCTTGCTACTGTCTTGAATAATAAATACATGTACTTGCTTCTGAACCTTTCTGATAAGTTATTCATTATTGGAAAAAATTATTTTTGAACTTCAAATATACCCTCTTATAAATGTCATATATCAACTAAATTGAAAATCTATTTTGAACATAAACTATCAAATTGTTAATTTCCACTTTAGAAGTCAACTTTGGGGACAAAGTTGGATTTTAAGCGTGGGGGAGGAGGTCAATTCTTGACAGTGCTAAACTATGCTTTGTTGAGATCCCATCAATTCCCACTTCAACTTAATTCTTTTTGTAAAAAATGGGTTAAAGTTTTCAAAATTCATTAATAATTTTAGGTTGTTCACTATTTCCATTTTGGTCCTACCTTTGGATGATACTTGATTAGTAGTCAAGAGTTTCTTTGAATATGAAATTAATGAGGATGGATTATTGATGAGTGATCATGCTTAATGGATTTATGGAAATTTATTTTATGAACTATTTCTGAGAGTGATATGGGTACCCTGTTAATGGAATTATGACCAAAACCCTTGGAACTAGAAGTTTGAATTGATCTTAGGGGATTCATTTTTCTTTAATTTATTAAATTAATCACCTTAATGAGACAATATAAATTAATTTTGATTTAAATCTTTTGTAACTGGAGTAGTCTGGGTATCTGGGATCCCATGATGAATCTCTGAGACCCAAGATGCGAGGTGTGTTTATGTTTACTATAAGCCCTTTGTACACCTTGAATAAGTGCATTGCACATTTCATAGCACATGATACATGGCTTGGGAAAAATAAATAAATTGTCTAGGGTCAAAAATTAGTTTATTAAGGTGAGGGGAATGATGAACACCAGATGAATAAGGGGAAAAATTGGTTTATATGGAAGTCATTTAGTTTATTTCAATAAAGTGATTCAAAAAAATATTAATTTTTGGAAGCTAGATGAAACATCATAGTACAAAGTTCCTCGGTTAAGATCTTAATTCCACATAAATTTTACCTCTTGTCACTCTTGAACTATTGAATTACTCCCAGTTTGAAATGAGTCGTTATGTAGTATCACATATGAGGCAGGACACCTTCTTTCATGGATGGTCTTTGCTTTCTTGATTACCCTTGAGTATTTTTTATAGGCAAGACTTGATTTGTTAATTTCTTTTCTTGAGCCCAAACACAGTTGAAAGTCCTCTTTTTTGAGAATACTGAATATAATACATTTTGAGCAAAATAATAATCACTTTACTGTTTTTCAAAGATGAAAAAACATGGAATTGTGTGATGACAAAAAATGCTTAAGTGTGGGAGAATTTGATGTGGACCTATTTTAACAATGTTTGGCTACATCTTTTTACTTAATTTTTAATGATTTAATTGATTATTTAAGAAATTTTTACTAAATAATTGCACCTTTTTATTTTTATAATTAGTTTTTTTAATTAATAAATTTTTATAATTAATTACGTATTTTTTGTCTTTAAATTAATTATTTTAATTTTACTTTGCCTATCTAATTTAATTATTTATTAACAAATTTTGTTAATTCTAATCTTCTCACCTTTTAATAATTTTACTTTATTGATAAATAATCACTCGATAATATAATTTATGTTTCAATTAGAAAGGTCTTTATTTTAATATTTTATCCTTTAATTTAGATTTATTAGAATAAATTAACTTTGATAATTAACATGTTTAACCATCATGATATTTAATTAAGTTAAGGATTTGAGTTTTAATTAAACAAAATAATGTGTTTTTAATTTTATGTTTTCACTTAGTTAATTAATTAATTAATTAAGAGTTTTAAAACATTAATTATTTAATCTTAAGTTTGCAGTTAGATTATTTATTCATTAACTCTTTTTTTAAGTCTATGGGTGAGGAAAATATAAACTATCAGTGACTTATTAAGTCACCGATGCTATCCTTTTCTTTTCATTATAGATCCTTTAATGTATTTTCATTTAAATCTTTTATAAATTTATTTTATCAATTATCCAGTTTATAGTTTAAGTTTTTTCAATAAATTATTTTTGTTGTAACTTTAAAGTTTATGTTTAATAATAATCATGTTTTTTTATTTATGTTTTTTAGAGTACTTTTAAGTTTCAGTATTTGTATTTTTTTATTTTATGGTTTTAACTGGTTTATTATTTTTAATCTTTTTATTTAATTAACTTATGTTTTAATTTAAAGTTCAATTTTTGTTAAGATCAATGTCAGTTCTTTATTTTTCTTCCATTGGTAACCATTTATTTTATCTGCATCGGTGACCTTTTGTCACCGGTGCCCCTTTTTAATTTCAAGTATCAGTAGCCATTATTTTTTTATACCTATCGGTAGCCTTTCATTTTATCATTAACTTATATCTGTATCGGTGCCCTTTTTATTTTCTCTCTACTGGTGACCTATTTTATTTTATTTCCCATCAGTGATCTCTTTTTATACTAATGGTAACCTTTACATTAAAAGTATCGGTGACCTCTTATGCAGCTTTTGGTGCCCTATCTTTTTATTTCACTATCGGTGACCTTTTAGCATGCATTTTCTCTCTCTACACCTCACCGTTAGACTACCTCCGCTACACATCACTGATGCAGATCCATCACTGACCCGCACCACGCTCCTTTTTTGCAACCGGTTCCTCACAACCTTTCTTCTCACTGCTACTCACAGAAACTATTTCCATCCTCTACTTTGCCTATTCCATACTCACAGTCAGCATCACCACACTTACCGGTGCTATAGAAAAATCACTACAAAATTTAAAATTTCAAAACTGATTCATATCCGGACCAGAATCAGACCCGAACTAAATCAAAACCATCTACAGTTCTTAAAAATTACACCCTGTAAAACAAAATTTTGCTAGTTTTAAGAAGAACTGCAAAGAGGTTGGTCCCCTCTGTTGTGAGGCCATGTAGAGGAGGCCGATTGGGGTTTTTTGGAAGATTTTTTGATGCACTACTTAGGGAAACTGAAGCTACCTCACCAGAAGGAGCTGCCACCTCAAACCGGGGAGTCACCACAGTTTGTTGATATCGGATTGAGGAAGAGAGTCATGCCATCAATTACCTGGATTAGATGCGATGAATTGAACCTCGTGTGCCGAAGTTGCCCTGTAGACGACTTGTAGAGGTGTCGCATGGAGTTGGGATGTGCACTGCGGATCTTGACTGAAGCCTCTTGAGGAATCAAACTTGCTGTTGTGGAAGATCATCTAAAATCGAGTTGGTATGCCATGTTGAAGACCAGGAGTGGCTGGTGTCTATGACAGCTTGTGGAGGAGTTAGAACCCTTTTCATCTCCCTTGTGCAGTGCTAGATTTGGGGGGGGGAGTATAGATTAATAGTATATAAAAAAATGACCCAATAAATAATAATATAAAAATATAATAAAATAATTACTAAATTAATCAAGTAAATACAACATAATACATAATATTTTTTATATATAAATTTTATAAAACTATTAAATAGATAAGTTATAAATAGAATATAAGTTAAACTAATAAAAATTTATAAAATTTAAATATAAACAATCATAATTTATAAAATTATTAATTATTTAAAATAAATATTTTAACTCTTTAATTTTAACAGAATAAATATAATAGTTGAATTAGGTAAGTAATAATTTTAGATTTAATTTAAGAATTTAATTATGTTATACTAACTAATTATTAATAATACTTACACTAATAAGTTAATTAATAATAATAAATTTAAAACTTAATAATTTTAATATTTATTTATAAATAGATAATTATAACAATAATATTTTATAACAGTTATAAATTATGATTTTTATTAATTAACTTTAGTTAACTTTTTAACAAGTAATATAACTTTAGAATAAAAAATAAATATTTTACTTTCTTTGCATTTTCATTTACTTATTTTTTTGTTCTAACTATGTAGGTTCATTCAAGAGATAGGAATATGTCCAGATTCACTTAACTAGCTCACTCGGAGTTAGTTACGTGAGAACTACTAGCGCGACGTGTTAGTCGCGAAAAAACGCACGTGTGCGGTGCACAAATTAAGGACACTTTAAGTTGGTGGAAATCGAGTGGTGACATGCAGTAGTTGATGGAGGGTATAAAAACCGAGCAGCAACATATTTTGAAGATAGGAGAGTGGCATTCGAGACAGAGACAAGTCTGAGCAGAGGGTGACTCTAGAACCACTTCCAGGAGGTGTAGGAGTTCATGAGCAGTGCATCTTCTCTGGAGTTTATCTTCCTTCTTAACTCTATAATTAGGAATCTGTTTAGTATGTTACAAGCTTTTTTGATGATAATAGAGATAATTTCTAGCCAAATCATATAGTTTGGGGATAAATCGATGTTCTAATGGTTATCTTTTAACTTTGTTTTTCACTTTATTATTTTAATGAATTCAGTAACGATCAGAGAGATCAATACTGAATTTGTTCAGTTAATTGTACCACTAGAACATAATCTCAATATTTCATAGTCATTTGGTGGAATTGGTTGTGGAAACACTTTTCAAAAGATAATAAATTCAAAAGATTTCAAGACTTATGGTGAGTTGGTCTTGTTTTCATTTTTTCAAACGGTTCACAGTTGATTAATATTGGAATGGGGAACTCTTAAATTGATTGTCTTGTGTGACTTAACTCCTGGAGAGGGAGGTGAGTCATTCTTTTTAAGGTGGTACACTGAAAAAACATTTAAGTGAATCAGAATACCTTTAAAACCTCTAAAATGAAGATTTTACCCCTAGCGTTTTAATAGACTATTCATTTATCAACTTAATATATCTCTGTGTATCTATGTTTTCAACTGTTTCTAGCTTCAATTTAGTTTAGATACATGTTTTGAAATATTCTATCACTCTACTACTTAATAAAAAATATAGAAAATATAAATAGTAATAATAATTAGAAAATCTACTCCACTGCTGACAACAGTGGAGTTTTTGAATGTTTTTAGAAGAATAGTGGTCAGAATCGCCTTCCCTGGGGTTTCGACCCTACTTCCCACATATATAGTAGTGAGTATGAATATAAATTTTAAACTTTGATCGAACTCAATGAAAGTTCAGGTCACTATGAATGATAAATAACTCCCAAATGGGTATGTATATGCCCTTCATGCTCCTCCATAAACATGATGTACACAAGGATGTCATCAATGAAAACAACCATGAACTGATCCATAAACTCTATAAACATTATGTTCATCAAACTCATGAACATGTATAGAGTGTTCTTTTCACCATATATCATCACAATGAACATATAATTCCCATGATAAAATTTGAAATTTATCTTCATAATATTATCATCTTTCACCCGCATATGATGATATCTTAACCAAAAATTGATCTTCAAGATCAAACTAACCCCTTTCAACTAATCATATAAATAAATAATCTATTGAAGAGGATATAAGATCCTCAGATTCACAAATATCATGAAATTACAATTGATATAAAGTTAAAAAATTTAATTGTCCTTCTTCATGAAAATTTTTGGTGCACCCCAAGGTGACGCACTCAACTGCACAAAGCCTCATTGCAAAAGATCATCAAGGTGTACTTGAAACTCTCACAACTCAAAAAGAAAAATCCTATATGGAAACATCTATATCAATGAAATTATTTTTTTGTAGATCTATCCCAAAATAAATCCATCATAGAGGGAGAACACCAAAACCTTTTCTAGAAAAACATCAGTATACTCTTCTACAAACCTGGGTAACACCGACTGATGAACCTTACAGGAACCCAAAACTAGCTAAGAAATCAATGAAGTTAGGGATGGAACATGCCTATGACCAGTCTGAGGGTCTCACACACTAATGAATACTTCTATATCTCCATCGTTATCATATAACACATTCAATATCTCAAGGAAAACTATAATATCCTTCATTGAATATAGCCTTTACATACCAATGATTATAGATTAAGGCTATATCAGTAAATATAAGAAGTCTCCCAAAGTGTGGTGCTTTCCTAGCACTATCTCATATTATCTACATACTTAATAAATATAGAATTGACATCCAACTAGAATACTCATCACTTAGGGAATAAGAAGTATTTCCACATCATGTTTCAAATAATGGACTATGGTAGGTGATATAAAGGATTGTGTATCTCTTGAATCAAATTAGTCATGCAGCAAGTAGAAAATATGGAAATGGTGCCACAAATGATGTCTAACTCACCCAATTATGGATTTAATAGGGCATACAGTTGACCTTGACCATATCCATTATCTCTATAATCCTAAGGATGGAGGATATCTCAAGAATTTCCTCTACTTGACCCATAACCTCTCTCTTGGTAGCATGATACAACATCATGTTGATACTTAGGTGAAACTGCGTCAATAGAGGAACCTAAATCAGAGCACATGATTCACACATACTTCTTATAAATGTTGTGAACTCTCTCTCCTCCACATAAAAAATATTTCATATAATCCCATGATGATGGCCTGAGTGCCTCGACCCACAAATGAATGAGATAATGAGGGATGAGAACTACCCCTTTATCTGAAATATTTTTTTTCTAATAAACTGGAAACCTTGAAGAAAAAATATTCTTCGTGAGGAATCCTAATGACCCTGCTATCATAATGAACTAGTTTTGGAAAATGTATGACCAACAACCTCAACTCTCACAAGCACCTCAATATAGAATGGGGTGACCTTTAACTATTTATATGTATCCAAATCGTCCTATAAATGCCTCTATTTAGCATCCTTATCTATAAATAGTTATTAATTATATCAAATAAGGTATCTAAAATAGATCCGAAACTCCCACGTGTTAGAAATCCTTTTTGAAATTTAAGCATCTCCTGGTTACTATCCACCGTTGAGGATGAAGAAGGAAACTCTACTTGGAAATGATCCTCAAACATATGCCATAAAACCTATGACTCTTCATTATCCATGAAGAAAAAGATCCACCCATAATACACTACTCAATGTAACATCATTATAACCAACAAAACCCAATTCTATTTTCGAGAATGGATCAAACTGAAAGCTATCTATACCTCCTCAAACCAGTCTTCTATCACTACTTCTAAAAAAGATCCCCTGTACTTCTATAGACTCTAGAAGTGAATCTCTAGGAGTTTCCTGATCAATGATTCTTCATCATTGACCTCTACTCTATATTGATCTAGGAACATCCCACTAAACATCTTCTATGGATACATGATGAGGGTGTCGATCTAGAGCCATACTAGTAAACTAAAAAAAATATTAAGAAATCCTAAACTTGGAATGTGGATTATTTAACATGAATTTATTAATAAATTTTTTATTTTTTATTTTTAAGGATTAACCTATGACAAGGTCTACTAATATCAAACACAAGTTTAAATAAGAATGTTGCATGAACCTTTCTTAGATATCAAACCCACAACCAATATCACTTCACTTGGTTGACTTAGTAAAATTAAAGGTCCATAAATTAGATCACAAGGGCCCAAATACACATGTCTTAGCTAGTATCCCTTGTTTTCATTGCTTTATAAACATATATGATATAGTTTATCCACAAAATCTTGCAGTCTCACATGTTTCCAACTCTAAAATTCATCTTATCAATCAACCTAAACCTTTGACAGCACTCTATTATGACCCCATCCCACTAAAGGATAATCTATCGGGAAATAAACGAGATAAGGTAGATAGTGAAAAATGGAATCCTTCCTCTAATATTCCATTGGTTTCGAAAAGGAACCATGAGTATATCATACATACAAAATGGGAGATATTAATCTCTAAGAGAACATGACGAAGAGAGAGATAAGATAAGTAATTCAATCAACTCATACATGGATAAATATAAAATAGATAAAATTTACATTCATTTTATTTTATACAAAACTAGAGAAAATAGAAATGGAACAACAAGTACCAAAATATAAACATGACAATAACCATAATTCCAAACCAGCTCCTGAAAAACTATGACCTCATATTTTCTAGCCCAAAATAAAACCTTCTCTTACATACCTAAAAATTGTTTATATATATGATGGGAGATCATAATAGGTATAATCATTAGTATCCTACCTAAATATTATCATCCAAATTATAAATAAACCATACTAAACACTAGTGATTAACTAGTGGGGCTAATTCTTCACCTAAATAGGTATACTAAGTTCCCAACCTCACTATGTTTATCCCTCACTATTTATCACATACAAGAGATCATATATAATAGTTATAATGATACTGGTACCCCCTCAAAAACTTCCTTGATGTTTTTAAATATTCTTTAATGTCATAAATATTGATATATCTCTCTAACAAAAAGTCAGGCCAAAGACACCTAGGCTAAGTATAAAAAAAATGTATTTTATACATCACATCATCTCATCATCCCATTCCACACACACACACACACACACATATAGTAACCAATTATATACTTATATCAACCATAGATTTTATGTCTTGTATTATACATAGATTATTATACCTCAATCCATAACAGTCCATGCACTATGTAATATACATCAATAAATCATAGACCATACATGAAAAATATATAATAATCCTTATGATACTATATCTGTAAATAAATGTCTGTAAAATAACCACATGTAGTTACATCCCTCCACTCATGTATCCTATAAAGGATAAAAACCATGCATACCATCACATAATACTTACAGGAGAAAAGAGCAGGGCCATATGGTCTAGATAGCCATCCGTACCTCACTAACCATGATGTTGTGAAATAAACCCTCCTATGGTCCACTGACTGTCAGTCACCCTACCAACTTGGTTGGGGTGTAGTATGAAATCAGAAATCATATAGTATATAATATATATCACAACCACACTATGTGAATTAACCTATTATTAAGAATAATTGTTGCTATTTTCACTCAGACAACTAGCTTCCACTATTAAGTACTGGATATCCTATAGGCACACAAGCATTTAATGAGACTTAAATTTAATTACCTCTTTACATTATTGAAATTAACTTTACATTAATTAATTAATTAGACAATAGTTATCATTAATATTATTTACATTTCATTAACTATCATAATGAAGTCTGTTCCCTCCAGGAATAACCCAACTGAGTCCATAATTTCTCAAGATTATCAACATTTTCATTCATGAAGAAACCGCACACAGGGGTAATAAAATTAATTATTATTTTACCATTCCATAATTTTAAAAAATATATAAAATATACTAAAATACCATTAAAGAGTCATAACCAATCACTACTATCTACCTCTTGTCTTTGGAAAAAAAATATGGATAAACCAGGGACTCGATCATCTGGAATTTTTAAGAATATTTAAAAAGAAAGCAACTTATCTTTAGAATAATAGTGGGTAAACACAGTTTTAACCCATTACAACAAATATGGTTATATCCCCAACACCCTTATAGATATCACCATAAATCTCACCATCATTGGAGCTAACTACTACCAAAAACTTCGGGCCTCCCCACCCATACCATGTCAAATAATATCCATCCCCATATCACATATCAAACAAATAGTTTTATTCAATATTGAATTAATCAATTCATTAATTACATGTTACAAATCTGTTTAACCTATTGTATCAGGTATATCAAGCTATTAGATTATTTAAACTTGATATCTAGCATAAATTCTAGTTTCTTAAAGCTGTGAGAAAAATAACTCAATTAATATTATTTTTTATTATTTCCCAACAATGATTTATGTCTTCTGGTTCATTATCCATTTCCAAAAACATCATGAAGAACCAAATTCAATTAAAACATGTACTCATCATCATTTTATTTGAATCAAAATATATGAATGTATAGATTTTATAAATACGACTCATTAATTATTTATTCAACCAAAAAATTACTATATTTACATTATTTTACCAATTTTATGAATCTAAAAATAGTAACTAAATCATAAAAAAAACATACCAAAAGCATAATATAGTTAACACATTATCTAGAAAATCAAGAGGAAAAACGTTATCATGACAGAAGAACACATAAAATCATGAACCTTAAACCATTAATTTATTAATATAGTTTATCCTTTATAATGGTTAATTATACTATCGCACATAATTCTAAAGTAATATAACATTATGATTTCATATAATATAAAAAGTAGAATTAACAAATCACATACATCAAATTGTCTACATTCTTCAGAAATAAATAGAATCGCAACATGGATCTCTGATCACCTATCCTACAAGGAGAGATACATCCCTCCAAGAACGTCATGCCACAACCATTCCAACCAATATAAATAGAAATTCAATTAGAAAAATGGAATCCAAATTTCCATCATGGAACTAAAGAGTGGAAGGAAATGATATCAAATAGAGGAGAAAATTATAGAAAATAATAATAAATCACCTCATATCACCATGGATAAAACATGGGAAGAATGGGATTAAATCCAATCAAAAAGGGATTCATAGGCCTTAAAAATAACTATTGTGAGCCAAGAATTCGATAGAGGATCCTGGGAGAAATTGGTTTCATAGGGTGTATATGGTATTTATAGTCTAACTAAAAATTAGAAGACAATGACACAACCTCCCAAACCAAACCACAAAACTAGCTGACATAGAGAGGACTCTAATGTAGTATAAGGGACCATGCCACAACCTATCCGGTCAAACCCACAACTAAGGAACATGGATCCTCCCATGAATTAGATCCAATAAACTTGAGGAGGGACTATGGTGTAGTTGAAACCATCATTCCACCAAACCCATTCACGAAGGAGGCTACAAAGAAGCGTATCCCGTACATTGCGGTTACCCAATAATTGGTTGAATAACCTATAAACCCCTACACCATAGTCAGTAACTCTACAATGCAGTCACTCTAATACAAAAGAAGGGCCTATGTCATATCCTAACTCAACCATAAAGTTATTTAAAAATTTGTAGTATCTCTAAATCTCCTTCTCCAAATACCCTATGTTATAGTTGAGCTCTCCACACTACAGTTTCCATACTTATAGTGAAACATACCCCTACATGCTGTAGAATATTCTACAACACCCTCATGGAACTGGAAACACCTCAAACACACCAAGGGGAGGCACACTAGGATCAGGTACCTTACAAGTATTGTCTGGTCAATATACACATTGCTCTATATTATGTTACATCAAATTTTACATAACTCATATTGGATTATTCTCACCAGAAACATAGGATATTCAATTGAAATTGGAAAAATTATTGGCATTCTAATGTGGATTATTATTATCAAGTTGACTATGTATTGTTTACTCACCCGTCATATTCCTCCAGGTGAGTTATGATATGGTTATCCCTTTTATTGAAATAGGGAAAAGTATTAAAATTTAGTATGTTTTTATTTGAATATGAATGATAATTAGCATACTTTACTATGTATTATTTATTTATTTTCTTTTATGGTGAATCCATTATCTTCAACAATAGATGAATGGGGCATGAATTTATACATCCCCTTGATGCATCAACTCATCACTTGAGAAAATAATTTTGGGTTTTTGTGTATTCCCTATAACAAGATATTGTCTTGCCACAAATCCCTGACAGTAGGATGTCTTGCATGTGGTCACGGCAATAAGAAAAGTATCTTGAAGAATGGAAATTATAAAAGGTTTTGTATGACTATAATTATGAATTCTATTCGTATTAGATTAATATAAATTATATCCATGTTTTTATTTATTATCATGGATATAGATTACTCCCAATTTCAATTTGATTATGGATTCATGTTTTTACCTTTTCCTACCATAATAATTATGCCATGTTTATTGCATGATTGATTCAGATATATGTTTCCCTTATTAATCATTTGATATCACCTATTATTATGTTTTACATTTCTATAGGTTATATATAAAATTATTATATGTGATATGTTTCAAATGGTATCATGCTTGAAATAATTTTTTTGGATAGGTTAAATAATTTTAAGGAATTTAGTAGTTTCATATATAATGGTAGAATTTTCCAATTAATACAAATAACATGAGATTTATCAATTTATGTTGTTTATTAATCTTATAATGATATAAACATTAAAATATAATTTGGATGTAGGAGATGAAAAAATCATTTTTATTTTGTAATAATGGTTTGTCATATCCCGTCTTGTATAGCTAGTACCAAAAAACTAATGTAATATTTGTTTTTGTAAGAAATTTAGTTTGGAGAGAGGGATTATGGAATAATAGCCAAACACTAGTAAAATATATCCCCAAAATCCCTACCCACATACTTTTGGTCTTGGTCACACCGTAAGGAATACCCAATAATGATTAAGATGTAAGATAAAGAGGTTATCTGAAGGAAGGTATAAGTCATAACCGAACTATTCAAAGATTATTTATTCTAACACCTCCTTCAAATATTCTTTAAAAATGATTAAATAAGGACATATGTGTCTTAAATATACTTAAATGTTATTAAAATTATGTTGTAACACCTTCTCATCTACTATTTCTTCCAATGGGAAATGAAAACATTGCTCATGGATATGTGTGGATTACCACCTCCATGAAGCAATGTGTTTATTTTTTAATCACTACCATACATAGATATTTATTATGATAAATTTAATGTATTAATATTTTATTAATGACATAAATATAATTCTATAAAGATATTATTCCATCTATTTTCTTACCTTTCTGTCCATTTAAAAATGATAACATCGTTCGTGCGTACATGTGGATTACCACATCCACAAAGTGATTTGACTCTTTTTTCCTAACCTACATATATGGTCGGTTTTAAAAGAATATTTAATTTTTAAATAAAATAATTATTTCATGATTAATATTATTAATATCATATAATAATGACCACTTTGACCATGATCAACCTAACAACATCATTTTGGACATATGAGTCAAATATCCTCAAAATATTTTATATAAACTTAATTGATTATTAAATTGAATATGACATGGGTAACATTTAAATAGGAACAAAAATCATGGTAAAATTTATTAATAAACAATATAATTAACATATTTTTATTATTCTAGAATTTAATGAGCGTATATGATGATTCAGACTCAAGTTAAGGGATTTCTAGGCCCAATTTCATTCTTTGAGACATAAACTATTTTCACCACATGGTTTCTTTTATGTAATTATAAAAAAAATTATGGATATATTTTATCATTTTTATATAATAATTTCGATATTTTAAAATCCATTCAATTTTTTTTCTTTAAATTATTATTGGTTTAGAATTTAGCATGTCATAAGGGGGTTTCATTAAAATAAACATTATTTAGTTTCATTTAAAACTCATTTAATTTCAAATATGTATATTACATAAAATAATTTTCTATCACCTTTTACATTATTTATACGAAAAAATGGAATCTTCTTATCATTTTCTAAATGAGGTACATTATTTGAAGGTGTGAAAGGAATCATTATTTAATCTTTTACAACATGCACATAATTTTCCACCATAATTAATTGTAATTCAAGTTAATCTTAATTTATAAGATTATATATTTATTTTCAAATAAAATCATTTACTCAATATTTTTGGAATTTTATGTTTCAAATATTTCTCTAGAATAATGGGATTTTTCTCCATTTATATGAAAATTTAAAATACCTTTAAATGTGAGTTAAAAAGAGTTATTCAATGGATTTATAATGTAAATGTGTTAGATTAAAAATGTTTTTTCAAGATATATTACTTGATAATTATAGATAATGATGGTTTATCTAGATATAGTATATACTATGGGTGATCCTAATATGAATTATATGAAGGGTGAGCCCGATATAGTTTTCTAATGCAACGGCTAATGACCCAGACCCTAAAAATAAAGAAGGAAAGAGTTAACTTGAGATTTTTTTTTTATGAATTTTACAAGGCTATAGTTAATTCTTACATGAGTGAACATGCTTTATGAAAATAAATTTTTATGATGCATGTAATTATTTTCTATTTCGTATTATGGGGGTTTTATGGTTTTATTTGAGAAAAGGAAGATTATCATTTGTGGGTATGTTTTTTTATATGCTCAATGTTTTATTATTAAAACTTAAATATTTTATGGTCTTTCATGTTCTTCATGATACAATTTTTTTTGTTTCATTTATATACTTTATTGATCATGTGTGATCATCCCATTATTTGAATTGTTTTTCATAGGGCCTAAGGACGAGTGGGAGATATTATTATGTATAACTCTGGATAAAAGAAACTGACCTTGAACAAAGCAATTATTTCATCAGTGAAACAGAATTATGAAAATATAAATAATTTTTTTTGTTAAAAAATAGATATTATGTGTCAGTATTCCCTATGTAATATAATTTTCTTCTTAATTATCTAAAAAACCAAACCTATAAGATCATGGCAATGTATAAAAGTGAATAACTTGTAATAAATCATGTAATTATTTGTTCCTTAAGGTATGAGGCAATATAGTTGGTATCAGTGCATGGTTTTTGTTAACATTATGGACCAATATCAAAAAGAATTGGTGAAAACCATGGGGTAACTCTAATTATAGGGTAATATCCAAAAGTTTTTTTAACAAAGATATTATATGACTTTCAAGAAATTAAATCTCTATCTTGATATAAACAAGTGGATACAAGATCTTGTACAGATTCACCTATAGGTAATAACACTGAAAAGTATGGTTGATTAATGACTTGATCTTAAATTGTTTAATTATAAAGATTCTTGACTATATACCTAGTTTGATACTCCTAAGGGATAATGCTTTGGTTGATTCACATTCTCTTTATTGAAAATTATATTTAATAAAATAATGGAACCTATGGACACATTTGATAATCCATAGTGATGTGGGCTAAACATAATGTTTCATTGGTTGATTGTTATTCAGATTATCATATGTTTTAATGGAATGTATAAAAATTAGGAGGTTTTATGTTATGGGAGTACTTTGGGAGAAATTTATTGAGTTTTCATAGATGAAAATGTATAAGTAAGAATTAAGTTTAATATGGGAAAATGTTATTTGAAGAAGAATGCTTTTATATTCCATGGAAATTTTTTAAAAGGTATTGATAACGTTTAGGGTCAATAAGATCTTTCATGTGAAGATAATTTTGGTTATATGAAAAATGGCTTATTACATTTTATAAAAATTTGATTTACCATATAGATAACCATGAGTTTGAAATGTAACTTGGTGACTAAGTTATTAATGATATTTCTTAATAATTTAACTATATTTTAAATATTATATGATTAATGTAAATCTAATTTTTTTTGGATAATATAAGAGTTTATTTGAATAATAGTGTTTGAATTATCTTTTAGATTCATATATGATTTTGTGGGATTTATGGTGATTTGTGGTATTTTTGGAAATAATTAGCATATTTTGGAGAGTATATAATTAAGTAATATACATTTTTGGTATACAACTTTATGAGTGGTGGATATTATTTTTATACGATTTGTTATGTTTTTCATGGAAGAATATAAGATAAAATCATTCTAATATTTGGGTTTAAATCTTGTTCAGTTATAATTTGAAAAAAAAAAATTTCCTATTTATGAAATAATTTATGTCGAATATTGGGGGTTATTATTTAGATTTTAGATATTTATGTTTGAAGGATTATTCATATTGGATATTATCTTATATTGTGCTAACCATTTCAATTTTGACTAATGTATCATGATATGAGGAATAACACAATATCATTTTATAGACATTCTGATCTATTAAAAGATAATTTCAGTTCTCATAAATAAAAAAATTTCAACTTCAATATTCATTTCTTGGAGTAATATTTGGGAAAGGAGAGTGAAAACTTCTCGAAGCCAAAAAAATGAAATTATGTTTTTGGAGTGGAAATAAATAAAATTATTATATATTCCATTTTTATATATCTTTATATTAAAATAATCCATCAAATCTAGGAAAAAGATTATTAAATAAAAAATTTATCCTGTAATATTCATTTCTAATTAATTGATGGTCTTATTTATACCATATTGATTTATGGTTTTCTGGCCATTAAATTTCTTTTAAAAATATTCTCCATCACCCTATATTATTCCTTGGATGTTATTTTTCTCCTCCATGTCCTTATTTTCACTTCCTTCCAATATTCTTCGTATTTGGGAACCTAATACTTTGTTATTTCAAGTGACCATCATATTTACCTTTCTCATTTTTCAAACCGATTATTCATTATAAATTTTTATGATGTGGTTTTTTAATGATGATATTTTATAATATTAAAAAGGTTATTATTTTCATGATTGAATGTTTTATCTACCACTCCTTGTAATTGATTTAAAAATCGTTTTATATGATTTTATTAAGAACTAGATAAAACTGTGACAATGCAATTTTATTAAGGGGTGTAAAATGTATTATCCCAAAATTTTAGTTTAAAATAATACAATGATCGATATCTTTTATAACATGTGACATTGAACTTTAAGATAATTGTGATACACTATAAAAATATTATTATTTAAATATAACCATAATAACATAGCCATTAAATTAACAGTATGAACATTAATAACTACATTATGAATAATATGTATAAAGGTTTCATATAATATATTGATTAATGCATAATCACTCAAATTTCCATAAATTCTTTTTTTATATTAAAAATATGTTTTCTTCAAAAATATTATATTAAAAATTTGTGTATGTGCATTATAAATAATTTATACCATTTTTAGAAATTTTATTTTAGGAAATGAAGATACATTTTGAAATCAACATGTCCATATTATCATTGGGTGATTTTTTTTGGATTTTTTTGAAAATATTTATTTTAAAGTGATTTGTGAAAATACTCATTCACTCAAAAATAAATTTTTATTGGATACAAAGGGGGGTTTGGTGAGCTTGTGTCATAGGAGATGAAAATGATGAATTCCATGTGTTTCAACACTTATAATGAGATTACAATCCCATGATAAAGACCTTGTAAAATGATACAGAATGGTACTATCAAAGGAACTCCCTTTATTGAATAATCTATTCACAACAAAGTTTTATTCCCTCCATGTATGACTCAACTCAATACACTGGTCAATGTTCATCCTACACTTCCTGATAAAGTAGTTTAGGTCCCATGTGGTTCTTGTACTATCAAGAAGAAATCCAACTAGAATATTGGATTCTGATTCCACCATACCCAAATTAATGCTGAATAGATTACAAAATTCCAGTCAATAAAACATATCCTGAGTCTCCAACCCAATTTAATTTCCCTGGAAATAAAAAATATTGAATCCAAACACCACTTATCCCTTTTTATCCTTCATAATGTCACCCCTATCATCTCTCGCATTGCGTACTATCCATCAGCATACATCTTTAGACCACAAGAAGGAGGGTACCATCAAACTCGTCACCCTATATATTCATTACCTATAGCCTATGAATGACATTAAATTATTATAATAATCCACTTGAGAAAAATATAATATTCCCTTCTAGAAATAAGATCTACAAGGTCCGCCATAAGTGACCCCACAGACACCTGAATGAAGAAGTGGGAGCAACGTATACCATTTCTTACCTTGATCCTGGGCTCCCATAGAACCCATAAACTATTGAGAATACCATTCTATGTATTTTTAATTTACTTTCCTTGTTTTAATTCCTCTTGAAACCATGTCATAATGAGATCCATTAGTGAATCCCCATATATTGAGTTCCCTATGCACCTACTAATGAGTCCCCATGAACCTACTGGTGAATCCACATTCTCTATTAGTTAAATAAAGTAACTTAATATATTTTAAATTTTATATTAATGTAAAGTTAATATCCTTTAAATAGATATAATATAATTAATTTTATAGGAATTATCATTATACTTAATTTTTTCATAGGTTCATTTTTATGTATAAAATACATTTTTTGAAAAAATGTTTTTCATTTCATTTTATGCATTTATATTAAAATTGATTGTTGGAACATATAGAAATTGAATATTAAAAAATATATTATATATTAGGAAAAACGAGGTTCAATTTTTTTAAATAGTCCCATTTTAGATTTGGTCACTATAACAAGGGATTTTAGTAATATCTGTAACCTCGGTACGTGTAAAATGGGTAAAACATGGTATAAGCTATGAAATAAGGACTAAAAATCTAAATAACACTTTTATTAATTTATTTTATAATTTTTTCCACTATAATCATGCAAGGTTCTAAAAAAAGAAAATTTCTTTCCACTTTTCTTTGATTATGTCTTTAAAATTATTGTAATTAAATAATAAAAACAAAATGTCTATCTTAGATTTAATATATCTAATAATTTTTCATAGGTTTAAAAAGATGATATATTTTGTTATAAATGTTTATCTAAAATATTAATGTTTTTTCTATCAGGTTAATCTATTTTTAAAATTTAGTGATAGAATAATTACCTTATTTTCATAAATAATGCTGACATATTTCTATTTCAAGTAATAAAACAATCACTATATGATTTTTAATATATTAAAAATAATAAAAATCAGATGAATTATTGTGTTCCTATAATTTGGTAGATAAATATAATATATATTTTTTAAAGAAAATTTGTATTCATATTTCATTTATATCTATATGTAATTAATTTCAAACTTTTCGAATACTTTATAAAATATCTATAATGGTATATTACTTTAAATAACATTGTATTTAGTGATTTAAAATTCCTAAAAATATAAAAAATGGAAATTTTAAGTTTATATGGTCTATAATATCACCAATTTTACACCTATGGGTTACTTTTCCATTTACATCAACTTCATTGACCACTATAGTTAAATAAAATTTGATATCACATTAATAATCAAAAGGATAAATAAGTGGTTAAAACTAAGAGATAAGAGAGAAAAAATATCCTAAAATTGTTAAAATTTTATTTTATGAGTGTATTTAGACTCATAATTATCCAATATAATAAATATATAAATTTAGAACCACATTAATAGGGAAATTAATTTTTATTATTTTAATACTATAAGTAAATTTGTGTGTTCCTCTCCCCTCACTAATAAAAGTGCACCTCCTATCCTATATTTCTTTTAAATTTAGCGCATTGTAGTTAATAAAATTATTAACCAAAATATATACCAATGTCTTAGAGATATTTGTCTCACCAAACGTCTAATTCTAGAAGGTTTATGGTTTAAATCAAATAGATTATCCGAGGAGAAGTTATAAGTCCTAACTAGCCTATTTCAAGTTTATTTATTTTTCTAAATCCTTCAAATATTAATTAACCAAGGTTAAATAAAATCATAAGTATATCGAATAGTAAAAAATGTTATTATGATTATATTTTAAACTATTTTCATATTAATTTCTATCCTATGGGAAATTAAAACATCACTCGTGCGTATGTGCGGTTTTTCACTTTCATGAAGTGATGTTTTTCTTTTTTCATCACCACCTCATAAGGATGAATATTATGATGAATTTAATGTACACACACACACATATATATATATATATTATTTATAACCTAATTTTTATTCTACAATTATACTATATCATCTACTTTCTTAACTTTCTATCTATTGAAGAATGATAACGTCATTCGTGCATACAGGTAAATTACAACCTCCATGAAGTGTTTCTGCTTGTTTTTCCCTACCACCTTACATGTATAATTTTAAATGTGTATTTAATTTACAAATATATTAATTATTTTATTATTAATATTATATATCAGATGTAATTATGACCCATTTGATCAAAGTTGACCTTCCAAAGTTATTTTTGATGTTTAATCAGAATATCCTCAAAATGTTTGATATGAACATAATTGATTATATACTTTAATATGGAATGAGTAAAAACAAAACAAAATGAATAATAAACATGAAACATTTTTATTAGAAAATTAAATAATATACATATGTTTATTATTATTGAAGTTTAAGAGCGTAAGTGACAAGTTAGGCTCGAGGTAAGGGGTTTCTATTGCTGATTTTCATTCTTTAAGACATAATATATTTTCACCACATGTGTTAAATTGTGTAGTTTATAAACATATGTATGGAATTTATTTTTTATTGTTATCTGAAAAATATTTTTTTCAAAAATAATTTCAATTTTCTTTCCTTGAATGTTTTTTTGGTTCATGATTTATGAATTCATGAGGGAGTTTTTTTAAAAGCTATTTTAACCAATATTATGTTTCTTTTCTATCTATTTTTCTTCCATATATATGTTTTACTTTCAATTTTCTTATATGGAATATGTTATTTACTCTTAAATGGTATAAAAAATCAATTTTCAAATATATTTTACTTTATTTACTAGGTTTAAAAAATAATCTTCATGTCATTTTTTGAATGAGGCACATTTAAGAAAAGTTGTGAAAGGAATAATTTTTCTTAATATTATGGAATGAAAAAATATTCAACCATCATTACTTATAATTAAATTAAAGATTACCATAATATTTTTTATGATTATTTAAAAATAAAGTTATTTCCCCATGTTTTTGGTAATTATTAATTTCAAAAGAACACTTTATTTATCCTCTTATATGAAAATAGAAAATTATTTTTCAAGGGAGATAAAATGATCCTTTCTAGGGATTTATGAGAAAAAGTTGAAAAATTAAATTTTTTTATTCATGATATGGTATATGATCATTATAGATACTAATTGGTGTTCCTTATATATCTTATATGATGGATGATCCTAATAAAACTTATATAAAATTTTAGCCTAAGATTGCTCTCTAATGCATTGAATAATGTTTTGTGTCTTAAAATTCAAGGGGATAGATAACATAAGTGGTTTCACCCAAGGATTTAATTCGGATGTAGTTATTTATGAGAAGAGTGAACATGGTTAATTAATATAACACTCAAATATTTCTACAATGGTTTTATTTTTCTTATTTTAGTGGTTTTTAAGGGTTTCTTTGAGGAAATGATGATTTTGAGTTATGGATATATTTTATTTATGAACTCAATGTTTTATTATGAAAAGTTAATTATTATTTTTATTTTAATTTCTTTCATTGAACTTATAGATTTATTATATTCAAATCCCTTACTATTATTTTATGCTCAACTCACGTTTTCAAATGTTTTTCATAAGGACTAATGATGAGTAGAAAATATTATAATGTATATCTTTGAATAAAATATATTTTCATTGAATTAAAAAAGTGTGTAATGACTGAAAGAATTTTTTGAACTTATGAATCCATTTTTGTGAAAACAATGGAATCCATGTTTCATTATTCCCTTTGAAATTTAATGATTTTCTTAATTCTCTAAAATTCTAAACCTAAAAGATCATAGAAATATATGAATGTGAAACCCTTTTCATATTTGATGTAATTATGGATTGATTAAGAAAGAGGGAATTATTTGGTGTATTATTTTTTATTCATTAAGAAACCTTGAAGAATTTTAAGTCCCTTCATTCACAAGACACATTAGTATATTCTATTTAGTTATTCTAAAGACTATATTAAGAAAACCATTTCTTTTTCATGTTCTTTTATTCTACGTATTCCAAATGTATGATATCAATAAATTTTAAATTTATGAATGTACATGTTAGGAATGTGATCAGTGGGCCCCAAATTATATAGGCATTGAATGCATTCAGTGATATTTTCGACTCATTAGATAAAATTTACGGTTAATGGGAAGTGAGCCTAGAACCCAATGTTTAGTTTTATTAGTAGTGATCATTGACTAATACATATGATTTAAGGTTTTATATTATTTTTATATTATTATGATTTTATTATGATATCATATTATCTTTTGAATACCGTACATTAATATGGTAAAATGTGATCCTTTTCTTTTATGTTGTCATGATATGTCTCATGTTTGATATGCACTACTCATCACCATGCTCTTATATTTTTATTCTCCAACATGGCCTTATAGATCACTATATTCCTTTTCATATTTTCCCAAGGTATCCTATGTAGTAATATAAGATGACTAGGATTTAGGATCACATTATAGCGATTTATTTAAAGATTTGTGGTTTATGTTTCGGTTGAATATTTATATATCATATCTCCCAAAGATACTATGCCTTAAGATTTTTGGGTTGTATTTTATAGAAAAATATATTTAAAATCATGAAATAAAATTTAGGTTTTTATAGTTACTATTAGATAATGTTCTAGTATTTTTTGGGATAAGATAAGAATAACTTAGTAAAAACCTTCGGTATATGATTAAGTATCAGAAAAAATAATTAATTTTATTAATTTATAGAGAATTTGTTTTACTATAAGTGAAATCCATATATATATTCAAAAAATTGATACAGTTTCTCACACAAATTCACCTTGGGTAATAAGCCTTAGAATGGTTTGTTGGGTAATATTTAATCTGAACTTAGTTCACAATAAGTGGCCCATACTATACACCTTGTTTGACACTCTGAGGGGGATATGATTGGGTTATTTCATATACTATTTAAATACCATTATTAAGGATTGAATATATTTTGATGATTTTTTTGATTTATTATATAATTAGTTTCATTATAGAACCTAATAGTAAAATGACCAAAGATAAATTTTATTGAAACCTATAAATTCGTAAGTTAAAGTATACATGTTATTTATGTTTTTTTCATTAATTTCATAGTTTCTCTTTTATATTTCTATTATTTTGAGTATTCTCATTCCAAATTTTATTTTATTTTAGTTAATGGTTATAAATATGATGAGTCATGCCAACAAACAATGTGATGGGTAATGTGATGATTTCTCAAAAAATATTTCTATCCTAATCAGAATGGGATTCAATAACATGAAGGAAGAAAATGATCAACTAACTTATGGTATGAAAAATAACCTAGATAGTATAGAACACCCCTTCACATAAGAATGTTTATGTTGAATTTTACTTCATTGTGCGAAAAAATGCCTCCTTATTTTAATGGATCTTATGATCCCCTAATTAAAGAAAAATATATTAATTCAATTAATAGGATTTTACTCATCCTAAAATGTTTTAATAAATATATATTAGTAAGTGATATTTATCACTTATATGGAGAAGACAATCAGTGTTGGATGCTGATTAAGAATATAATGACCAAGGAAGAAATTGAATCAATATAATGGGAAACGTTCAATAAAAAATCAAAACATATTTTCCTCAAAATATTTATCCTAAAACTGAGTGGGTAATACTTATACTCATGAAGATTGGGGATTTATATATTGGGTCTTATGAGGTAAAATTCCCATGTATTATATAATACACCTCCATATTTTTCATTAGACCCAAATCAAATAATGATAGGTTAATTAGTTTACAAAATTTGAGTTTTCAAAAATTATTTTTAATTTGAGGCTTTGATATATATGTGGGAATTTTTTATTTTTTCCCCTAGTATAAATATAGATATTAGTGATTCTTAGTGGTGTCATGGAAATGGAGATAAAAGGTATATATTAGATTTTAATTTGGGTAAATTAGTGTATAAATTCCTGGAGGGAAATAATATTCAATTACATGTGTCATATGTCTTGAATGAAGCATATGAGAAACTACCTCATGGGAACAAGGAGATTCTTCATGTGTATAATAGAGGGAAATAGAGATATTAAATGTAAATGGTGGATGAATAAGCCAAAAAATATGATAAATAAAAGAATTTTTTGATCAATTTTCAACATATTGTCAAACTTTTCAACTATATGGAACATAGATACTATAAATGTGAATTCCCTAATACAAGGGGTATTGAAGATAATGGATGAAAAAACACTAAATATAAGAAAGAATGGATTTTCTAATTGTATCACTACTTCTGAGATGGATCCTATCAATGAATTAGGGAAAAGTACATTATTTATTCATTAAAGAGTACAAAATGTACTATTTTATTATAGTTATACATATTATTTTTTTCATTCATGTTTATATAAGATATTCAATCACTAAATAAAATCATGTAGGTATAGAGTTATTAGTGAAAAAATGGAAAAATTGTTATATCTCAATAATATAACTTCTCCCCAAACAATATTTTTTGCCTGAATCTCCCTGTAAATTGTATCGTACTTCATTTAGTGGAATTTGATGCTATACTGGGTAGGGATTGGATATATATATATATATATAACTAATTTATTAAAGGGTTTTATATCACATTTTTGGGTCTTCTAAAATGGGTTACCCTGTGACATGATTGTAGGTAATGTTTTAAATACATTTTTCGTATCGGTGAACAAAAATCAATGTAATACTTATATTGTCACGTTGGTTTTTTATAAAATCAATGTAGAAACTACATTAAATATTTATTAATTAATTGGGGTTTCTTCTTAGTTTTGTTATAACCGATGTAAAAACTCATTTATCACATTGTTTATTTGAAATAACTGACAAAATAAATTAGTTTTCACATTGGTTATAAAAAAATATACTTGAAAACCAAAATTTTTTAAAATTTTCACATAGTTTGGGAAATAATTGATAAAGAAATAATTTATTAATAATTAAAATGTTAAATAGGCTCCCACCAGTATAGAAACATAAAAAGGAAAAGAACCATATAACAACAGCTATAAAATAGTCATCAATTGAAATCATTTTAACATTATAATTTGAAATTTAAACATTATAATATATATATTAAAAATAAACTAAAACCCACACAAAATAGTGAAATATTCTAGTAATTATCTTTTTAAGTTATTTATCTCTTAATAATTATAGGGGTGAGGGTGATAAAAAAGATACAAATTAAAAATAAATCATTTAAAATATATCTTCAATAAAATTTAAAAAAAAATAAAATGAAATTTTATAATAAAATATAACTTTGTTGAATATTATAATTGTTCATGTTGAAAAAATTTCTAACCTAAATATTAAAATATAAAATAAATATTCCTGTATTACTTCATGATGATAAAAATTAAGTTTCAAAATATTTTTTCAATTAAAAATAACATTTTATGTATTCCGTCTAAAATGTAGTAATTATAAATGAGAAGTCACCTTTGATTTTAAATATTTGGTCATTAATCTACTATTCTCTATTTTCTCTCTAAAGTAATACCATACCCTTCAGAACATTATATGTATGAAATAATACTAAAAGGTTTTATAATTTACAAGTATTATAAACAATCAAACATATGTTTTTAATTATTTACTAAAAAAATTAATGTCACCATGTATAGTTTATAACCAGTAAGTTATATTCTCATTTAGACAAAAACACCCAATATCCAATGTCTAATGATATATAAAAATATAATTTTATGGTTATTCAATTAATATAATGAAAACCTTATTAGATATATGTTTCACACCCTTAAAGATAAAAAAGTACAAAAATATGAATTAATTTATTTTGAAATATTCTAAAAATATATATTTTTATTTCTTCATCTTTATCTATCATTTCATTTATAAAAATACATTTTGGGTCAAAAAATCTATATTCAATTGAATAATCATACCAAATACAAAGTTTTTAAAGATACCTAATTAAAAAAACATTAGTATCATGTTTTAATAACCTAAAATAACTAGATGATATAAGATAATAGAATTAATAGAAAATACTTTCATCGTATTTATTCCCAACAAATATTCATTTAGAATATCTATAATATATCTATTTAGAAACCTCACAGTTAGTTATCACCCATAAATGTGATCATCCATTATAATCTCATAAACGTCCAAAAAAAGATGAATATATTGATAATCTATCACGTGAAAAAAATAATATGAATTCATATAAGCCTATACTTTTTTTGATATATATTGTATATGTTTAACTTTAATGTAATCCTATAATAAAAATATAAATATATATTTTTAATTATTAAAATTAATTTAACACTATATTGAAATAAATTGTATAATCTATACTTACCTCAGTGGTACTTTTTTAGAAAAGTATTGATTAAAAACTAAAAAATGGTTGTTACATTTTCCAATATTAAAGACATAATTTGTAGGAAATGGTAGTCTTATGGATTATAATATCCCATATAGTGACCCTATGCTACTATATATATATATATTGATGATGAATGATATACCCAATATGATATGAAATCCAATATGAAATATATTATGTTGTGGATCTACACAATATAACACATAATAAGTGGGATGTTGTGTGGGAGGATGTGGAGGAGTTTGATAAGCATGAGCAGGGGGAGGAGTGGGATCTACATAATGAGGTGTAGGAGTGGGATCTTCATACTGAGCATTAGGAGTGGAATATGTAATCTAAAATAGTTTTTCATGTCTAAAAACACAAATCGTATCAATGATCTGGTCTTATCCTCCATAATATCACCCATATATTTAACATTAGCTTCCGAATATTCTATTTTTATTTTACATGCATCATCCTATAAAGATTCACTAGAAAGACCAAACAATTTTATTATCGATTCACCAATAGAATATCCTCAAATGACACTTTTGTGTTCAGTATTTCCCAATACGGTAGATAAAATATCTTCCAACCCTCAGGTATGAAGTCCCCCTGTGTTCTTTTCTCCTCAAGGGAGTATTGTATATAATATTTCCCAAACTCATTAGTCAATCACAAATATAAGGATTAAAATTAACATATAAGCCTAAATAAATTAAATATCTTAAAATCATATATGTTACATCATGTGACTCTTTTAAAAGTTATTGAACCTTATTTCTCATTTGTATTATTTCCATTTTTTCATGTGTAATTGGAGGAGGAGGGCTAGCCTATGCAGTGGTAGAAGGCTTAGCTCTCAGTTTCTAAAGTTTTTTCTTCCATCATTTTTTCTTCCAATAATGTATACCCTCCTGGAGATAAAGTATGGGGGTATATTTTTTTTGATTGGTTCTCCTAATGAGATTTTATCATTAGAAATAAATCATGAATAAACAAATCATTAATATGATCATTAATATAAAACAAACATTTAAAAGATAATATTTCACATACAAAAAATGATTCCAATTGTCTACTTTAAACAAACCACTTTCTTGTATCTTCTTCTAGATAAGGATATATATCACATGAATTTTTATATTTTCCTTCCCCAAAAATAAAATATCAAATGAGGGTTGATTTAGAAGATACCCATCTACTAAAAAACAATAATAAAAATTTATTCCTTACTTATCTACTGTCAGGTATATGATATTTCATCTTATAAGAAAATGGAAAAATAATATTAATAAAAAATTTCATGATAAGTAAAATAATAAAAAATCAGATTACAAAAATTTTCACCCATAATTGATATATTGTCATGAAACGCACGGCCGATTGTCGCCTATCGACCGGTCAAAGTTCCGGTGCTCTGCTAATGTGTATAGCAGCACTTGGGTCGAATCCTCGGCGATGGTACTTCGTAATAGTCGATTGTTTTTAGTTGATTGTATTTTGATTAGGGGGTTTGTTTGCAGAGCTTAATTGAAATGATTTATGGATGATGTTTGATTTACCAAATTGATAAATATTGGGGTGAGTTCATCATTGGGGAGTTAAGCATGTGATATCCTTGAGCCTTACTTTGTATTGCATTAAATTAACACCCATGTCATAAGTTGACGTTGATTGGAATTCCTAAGTGTGAAGGCTTTAATCCAAGCCTTAACTTATCTTAGGGTTCTAATATCAATCAAAACTTATTTATGGTAGTGTATTTATGGTTCCAATAATCCATGGAAACCACTCATTAAACAAAACATATCATTAATCCATGACATATTAAGTTTAACATACACAATATTAATTTAAAGAATACTCATCGAGAAAAACTCTCAATCACATAACATCCCCGAATTATAACTCACCCCAATGAGATATTTACACATCCATTTGGATGTTTAATATTCTGGTTAAAATAATTATGAAGATAAATTAAGAATATAAGAAAAAGAAAGAGATTAGAAAAGAGTGGTACGTTTACACACACACACGAACGATGATGATAATTAAAAACGGATTTTCGATTGAATGAGGAAGAAAAAGAAGGGAAGGGGATTGAACTGAATTTAAACTATTTTAAAAAACATAAGTATTAAATTACAGAAGGTGGATGAGAATAAGAGATATTGAAGAAGTAACTTGCATTAAAACAGAATTACAAAGAAAGAGAATTACAAGATTACAAAAATGAAGAACACAAAAGTAAGTGAAAACAAAGAGAGGAGGAAAGGTCTCTCAAGTGAAAACATGAGTATGGAAGTTCCTCCCATGCCTTTGGAAAAGCTTTGGTTGTGCCAATATGATCTTCTCTCTTCTGAAATGCCAACCCCTCTCAAGGAGAGAAGGGGAGAGTATTTATAGCCCAAGGAGTGGACTGTTTGCATTCCAAATCTGTCCCTCCACTTGCATCTCCAATTTGGCTATTCCGACATCCGAATATTCGAATATCCCCTTCTTCAATGTTGTAGAAAATAATGTTGGCAGACTACTGTCAAAATATGGAGGCATTTGGACAAGTGGAGCCAAAGTTATGGCGGTTTTAATAAACCGAGGTAAACTGTCCATTTCAATCCAGTCTTTTTGAAGTCCATAATGTGAAAGGGTTTTTGAATATGAAGATGCCTTCAAATACGAATGGTTACTTCAACAACGTCGGCCAAATATAGCTTCTCTTTCACTCTGAAAAATCTCAGCTCGATTTTATGCTTACATCAGTAGATATGTCATGCATACTAAACTGATTTTAATTCTCGGCCAGAATGGTGGTCTGGACTTCAAAGATTTATTTGGGCCCCTTGTACTTGGATTTGGGCCTTGAAATTTTTATCCAAGATGACATGTAGTGTCCCCCGAATTATGGTGGGGAGTTAATGTTTTTGGACTTCTGTATTGAGCCCAGTAAATAAATCTTCAAGGCTGGTCCAGTTTGTTCACAGATTCTTTGGTCTTGTTTGTGAGGACCATATGACCCTTCAAATGGCAGAATTGGATCATGGTGCCTTATAATGAAATGTTGTATATTGAAAGTAGAATCCTAAAAAACAAGAACCACACAATTTGGATCAGTATAGTGACAGTTATAATTAAAACATTAAACTGACTCAATTTGACTACTTCTAAAAATGCTCAAATATTATACTTAATATTAAAACATTAATATTTCACACAAATTATGCACATTTCATATAAAATAAGTAAAGGGGGAATATAATAAGTCATGAAAATATTAATAACATCAACTCCCCCACACTTAGATTTACGCGTGTCCTCATGTGCAACAAATATAAAAACATGACAAAATCATTTTCACTCACCAACAAATATTAAAATTTTGTTTTCTCCAATCAGGGGAGGTTTAGACTATTTCACTCATCCATATTGAATTCCGTCACAAATTTGGTTCACAATAATGCATCAGAAACAATTCATTTTTTCATGTTCAAGGTTTGAATTGGAAAATGTAGTCACTCAAAACATACTCCTCTCAAGATGATAAAAATGTATTTTAGGAGGTTCACTCATTCACCAACAAAAAGTGAAAATCAAGAGTTTGTAAGAGCTCTCAGCTTCCATTCCCAAATCTAATGTGTACAAGAATAAAGAGGTCTTTTAAGGGGTTTTTCAGTGGCTATGGGACGGTAGGTATATAATGTCCAAAGGAAAAGAGGGGTTAAAACACCAACATGGAAAAATCAATGCACATTTTTTGAAATTTGATTTGAAAGGAAATAGAAACACATATTTACAAGGGCATGAATGTGTGATGAATGAAAAGTGAGGGAGATAGAAAATGGAATAGGGTGAGATGATGGAATATATACAACATGGAAGACTTCCAATAATGACACAATACAAGATGATTCAAGTGTTCTTTTTTTTTTCTCTTTTTGCTCTTTTTTTTCGAACGTTGTGCTTGAAACAAGTCTCACAGTCATCTCCCAACCCATGCTTGATCTCCTCATGGAAATAATTTTAGTAGTTATAACATGATCAAAGGTTGATGATGAATGATTTTTGACCCACCCAAGACACAACCCATTCCTTTTTTTCCATTTTTTTTAATATAATTTTTTTTCATTTTTTTTGAACACTTTTCAATAACTTTTGTACAAATGAAAATTTCACATATACACCCCAAAGCTCACAGAATTAAAACCTCTCCCCCACACTTGAATGTATGCTTGCCCTCAAGCATATGATGACACATTGGAAATCAATGAAAGTACGCCCAAAAATGAAGTCCATTCCCCCCACACTTAAATTTCAATAAATTGTACATTGAAAATCCATGAAGATGTTGGGTGGGACAAGGTATTAGGCTTGTAATGTGGCTATCAAAAGAAAGGTTTTCATAGGCTCAAAGGGGCTTTCAAAAGTAGGATCAATGTAAGGGTAACGGGAGGCTATTTGGCTATTCTGATTCTCATGTGGCTTAGAAAATGCCTCTATCATATTAATGCACACAAAAGATGGAAATTCAGCTCGAAGGTCCACAAACTCAAGACTCACAATCAGTGGTGAAGACACACAATGAAAAAGATGGCCATAGATGACCTTGGCATGAAGGCTAATGTTATTCCTCACGGTAGGGGAAAATCATTTTCCAAATCAAAAATTGAGCATTCAAAATGTGTTGGTTGTTGACACAAAATTGTTTACCCATGTTTGAGATAAAAATTCAATATATTTGAGTTTAAAACAAGCCTTTTGACTCCCCAAAATGGTTGGACAAAATTTCAATATTGGATGATGAGTTATTATGACACCCCTTATTTTGTTAATTTTCATTTTTTAAAATTAAATTTTTTTAAATTTTTTATTTTTAATGACACATCCACACAAAAGAGAAAATAGAAAAAAGGTTGTGGAAGAATGTTGTAAAAAAATGAGAGGGAGAGAGGAAGAAGAAGAAATAGAGAGTAGAAGAGAGGGAAGATAGATTGAGGAGAGAGAGAGTTAAAGGGAAAGAGGTTCCCCCTGGTTTGTATTTGGTGGGTTGCCATCTCCATCTAGTGGTGGGTCGGCTAGAGAATTTGGGGATTCGGTGGAAGTCGAGGTGGTTCCAGGATAGTGGGAAGTTACCTGGAAAATAAAATTCATTATTCATCTAATGAAAATCTAAAAAGAAATTGAAATTTCATAAAAGTAAAAGAAAACATGGGTTGCCTCCCAAGAAGCGCTGCATTTATTTGTCTACAGCTGGACAATTGCACTGGACTACCCATAGTCTGACGGTGGCCATCGTATTTTCTCAACTTCAATGTGCTTCCAGAAAAACTTTTTCTTTGGGAGGCCTGATGATTCATTGGATAATTTCTTCCCATCCTTGTGGGTGTGCGTGAAATTCAATGGGGGTGGAAAGAGAATATGACTATCCTCCCTTTAGTCTTCAATGTGAGGAATGATTTTATCCACAAAGTGATGATTTTCTATTCTTGGAAATTTAGGAAGATGTCTCAATTCTGATGGTTCATTTATGTAAGGATCGGATAACACAAAAGTAGAGTATGAGATCCCAATTGTTTTTGACTCATTTATTTCATCACTTACCGATGTAGAATAATGAGGATTAGTGGAGTCATAAGACTGAATAAAATTTTCAATATCCTTTACTTCAATGTTGTTCACCAAAGAATGGTCAATTTTAACTTCACCAGTGATCACTTTATTAATTAGGGTACAAATATCACAAACATCACTACCATCAGGACAATATAAACACATTGGTTCAAGGTTCACTTCACATATAACAGAATTTTCAGAATCATGGATAGGAAAGGATGAATGTGGGATAATCTGATCTGAATCAACAAATGAGCATTCTAGTTCATTTTTCTCAATACCATCCATATTGGAGCATTGGAGGTCAGAGGTGAGATGAGATTCTAAAGAGTTTTCAAGATCCTTTAGATCAATGGAGTTTGCATTTGTAATGTCGACATCAATTTCACCATTAATTACTTGGTTAATGAGGATACAATATTCACAAACTCCTCTATTAGTAGAACATGAAGAACATGATGGATTAGGATTCAACACACTCTCAGAGGGAGTTTCAGAAACATGGATTGAGAATGCAGAGTGATCCTCAGATGGGTATCGCATGGCTTGGAAAATGTTGAACTTGACCAGTAAGTCACTGAATTCTATGGATAAGATGCCAGCATGGACATCAATTTTGGTTTTAGATGTCATAAGGAATGGTCTTCCTAGAATTAGGGGAGATCGAGAAGAGTTCGTCTCACCTTCCATGTCAAGGACATAGAAATCAGCTGGGAAGATAAGATCATTGACCCGAACAAGAACAACCTCAATTATCCCCTCTGGACTGGCAGTGCTTCGATTGTCTAATTGAATGACAACACCCGTTGGGTGCAAGGGACCTAGACCAAGGTTGGAGAAAATGGATTTGGGCATGACATTTATTGAGGCTCCAAGGTCTATGAGTGCATCATCAAAGTTGGAACTTCCAATTTGGCATGGAACCGTGAAGGTCCCTGGATCATTGCACTTAATGGGAATGGTCTGTTGGGTTGAAACATTTTCAATGTTCCTAAGTTTCCTCTTATGGGTGCACAATTCCTTAAGAAACGTGGCATACTTAGGGATTTTTTTGATGGCATCTAAGAGGGGGATGTTCACTTCCACACGTCTAAACATGTCAAGCATTTCAGGATCAGGTTCAAAGGAAATCTTAGGCTTGGAGATGGCTTGAGGAAAAGTAATTGGGTTCCTTAGAGGAATGGAAGGAGGTGAAAAAGTGGATTCAAGTTCCTTTTCCAGCTTTTTGTTCTTTTCATTTTCTATATCAACATCGAAAGGGGAGGTAAAGGAATCAGCATGGGGCATAGCAATTTGCTTTCCAGATCTAAGTGCAATTGCACTTACATTACCCTTAGGGTTGGGTAATGGTTGAGCTGGGAGTTGGGAAGAATTTGATTGTTGTTGCTGGCTTAGGTGGGATGCAAGTTGACCTATTTGGGTTTCAATGTTGTTGAGGCTAGAACGGGTGAAGGAAGCAAGATCCTCTACAGCACTTTCCCATGGTTGTTTAGAAGAATAGGCTTGTCCCAAATTGGGTTGACCTTGATTTTGGTTCTTGGGAAAGAGATTGTATTGGGTGGGGAATTGGGAAGGCTCGTTAGGATAGTGGAATCCAGGAGGAGGATTGTTCCTTTGGGGTTGAGGAAAAAAAAGGATAAGGTTGATGGATGTTACCACCACTTTGACCATATTGGAACTGGTTTGGATTTTGATGAGGGAACTGAGGAGGATGAGAAATGGGATTACCATACCTCAGAGGTGGGTTAAAGGTAGAAGAGAAGGGCTCAGAGTGGTGTTGGTTGAAGTTTATAACAAACAGACCAGATTGTTGAGGGTTGAAGTTTCGCTGAGCATATGCCGCATTGAGCTCCATTGGACTAGATGAATCAGATGGATCATCTTGAAGTTGTGGACATGTGTCAGTCAGATGAGACGGAGAGTTGCAGATTCCACAATTCTTGATAGGTCCAGGGAATAGTGACTGTGGAGAAGATGAGGTTGGTGCTTTGGTAGCCACCGCTAGTTGACGCACAAGACCTGTAAGTTCACTCATCCACTCAGTCATCTTGTTGGGCTCTATGGATTGATTCTCTTGAGCTTGTTTCACTTGAGCATGTGCTCGAGTATGGAATTGCTGCGTGTTTGCAGCCATGTTGCTTATGAGTTCTCGTGCAGCTGCAGGAGTTTTGTCAACAAGAGCATCGCCACTTGCGGCATCAATGAGAGTTCGCTCCATAGCCAATAACCCCTCATAGAAGTATTGGATCAGGAGTTGGTCAGGGATTTGATGGTGTGGACAAGTTGCCACAAGCTTTTTGGACCTCTCACAATACTCATGGAGTGATTCATTAGGGAATTGACGGATGCCGCTTATTTCCTTTCGGATAGAATTCGTTCGAGAAGCAGGAAAGAATTTCTCTAGAAAGAGACGCTTCATGTCATTCCATGTAGTTATAGAACCAGGTGGGAGGTAGTAGAGCCAAGACTTGGAAGAATCCACTAGGGAAAAGGGGAAAGCTCTAAGCTTGATTTGTTCTTCAGAAACCCCTTGAGGCTTCATGGTAGAGCATAATACTTGGAACTCTTTAAGGTAGAGATGTGGATCCTCACCGACTAGCCCGTGAAGATGAGGGAGAAGATGAATCAAACCCGACTTGAGTTCGAAGTCAGCCTCTATGTTTGGATATTGAATACCAAGAGTTTGGTAATTCATATCAGGGGCAGCAAGTTCATTCAATGTTTGTTCCCTAGGATTGGCCATATCTAATTCAATTGGTAGGGCAATGATTGTTTCTTGGGTGATTTGGTTATCCCTAATGGTCCTCCTAAGTCGACGAAGAGTTCTATAAATTTCAGTGTCAAACAAATCTGAGGGATTGTTTGGAAGGCTACGGGGAATTCAAAGAGATTTTGGAAGAAAGAGGAAGACGGGTTTTTCTTTGTATTTTTTTCAGTTTATCATTTGAAAGAGGAAGACGGGTTTTTCTTTGTGTTTTTTTTTTTCAATTTTTTTTCAAAAATTTTGATTTTTTTTGGTTTTTTTTTACAATAACCAGAAACTAAATACTACTTAAAGCACCATCCCCGGCAACGGCGCCATTTGAAATGCACGGCCGATTGTCGCCTATCGACCGGTCAAAGTTCCGGTGCTCTTCTAATGTGTATAGCAGCACTCGGGTCGAATCCTCGGCGATGGTACTTCGTAATAGTCGATTGTTTTTAGTTGATTGTATTTTGATTAGGGGGGTTTGTTTGTAGATCTTAATTGAAATGATTTATGGATGATGTTTTATTTAAAAAATTGATAAATATTTGGTGATTTCATCATTGTGGAGTTAAGCATGTGATATCCTTGAGCCTTCCTTTGTATTGCATTAAATTAACACCCATGTCATAAGTTGACGTTGATTGGAATTCCTAAGTGTGAAGGCTTTAATCCAAGCCTTAACTTAACTTAGGGTTCTAATATCAATCAAAACTTATTTATGGTAGTGTATTTATGGTTCCAATAATCCATGGAAACCACTCATTAAACAAAACATATCATTAATCTATGACATATTAAGTTTAACAGACACAATATTAATTTAAAGAATACTCATCGAGCAAAACTCTCAATCACTTAACATCCCTGAATTATAACTCACGCCAATGAGATATTTACTCATCCATTTGGATGTTTAATATTCTGGTTAAAATAATTATGAAGATAAATTAAGAATAGAAGAAAAAGAAAGGGATTAGAAAAGAGTGGTACGTTTACACACACACACGAACGATGATGATAATTAAAAATGGATTTTCGATTGAATGAGGAAGCAAAAGAAGGGAAGGGGATTGAACTGAATTTAAACTATTTTAAGAACATAAATATTAAACTACAGAAGGTGGATGAGAATAAGAGATATTGAAGAAGTAACTTGCATTAAAACAGAATTACAAAGAAAGATAATTACAAGATTACAAAAATGAAGAACACAAAAGTAAGTGAAAACAAAGAGAGGAGGAAAGGTCTATCAAGTGAAAACTTGAGTATGGCAGGTCCTCCCAAGCCTTTGGCAAAGATTTGGTCGTGGCAATATGATCTTCTCTCTTCTGAAATGCCAACCCCTCTCAAGGAGAGAAGGGGAGAGTATTTATAGCCCAAGGAGTGGACTGTTTGCATTCCCAATCTGTCCCTCCACTTGCATCGCCGATTTGGCTATTCAGACAGACGAATGTTCAAATATCCACTTCTTCAAAGATGTAGAAAATAATGTTGGCCGACTACTGTAAAAAGATGGAGGCATTTTGACAAGTGGAGCCAAAGTTATGGCGGTTTTAATAAACAAAGGTAAACTGTCCATTTCAATCCAGTCTTTTTGAAGTCCATAATGTGAAAGGGTTTTTCAATATGAATATGCCTTCAAATACGAATGGTTGCTTCAAAAAAGTCGGCCTCCTATAGCTTCTATTTTACACTGCAAAATCTCAGCTCGATTTGATACTTACATCAGGAGATATGTCATGCATACTAAACTGATTTTAATTCTCGGCCAGAATGGTGGTCTGGACTTCAAAGATTTATTTGGGCCCATTGTACTTGGATTTGGGCCTTGAAATTTTATCCAAGATGACATGTAGTGTCCCCCGAATTATGGTGGAGAGGTAATGTTTTTGGACTTCTGTATTGAGCCCAGTAAATAAATCTTCAAGGCTGGTCCAGTTTGTTCACAGATTCTTTGGTCTTGTTTGTGAGGACCATATGACCCTTCAAATGGTATAATTGGATCATGGTGCCTTCTAATGAAATGTTGTATATTGAAATTCGAATCCTACAAAACAAGAACCACACAATTTGGATCAGTATAGTGACAGTTATAATTAAAACATTAAACTGACTCAATTTGACTACTTCTAAAAATGCTCAAATATTATACTTAATATTAAAACATTAATATTTCACACAAATTATGCACATTTCATATAAAATAAGTAAACGGGGAATATAATAAGTCATGAAAATATTAATAACATCATTTCACTTTATGAACACTTTTATAATCAAAAATCAAAATAAAAACATTGGATAAAGATTGTATCGAAACAAAAGCATAAAATTTAATTGAATTTAGACCCCTAGAAATATTATTATTATCAAAGTAAACTAATATCCTTTGGTCCTTGGTAAAGACAAATATTTTTTTAAATGTGCACATCAATTATTACTAACCCTTGAAGTATTCTCTACCCATGTAGTAGAATATGTTCCCGCTGTTGAAGGATAATGAGGTTCCTCATATGTATGTTTATGGTCCTCCCTATAACCTTGATGTGAATCGGATTTTTGATCCTACATTATCCTACAAATCAAATTTAAAAAAAGAACTGTCATAAATATACAAATCCAACTATTTTATACAAATGAAAAAAAGAAATCTTATCCAAAAAATAAACTAAACAAAACAAATTTTTATTCATATTTTTTAAAGTAGTTAACTAAAATTCTAAAAACATTAATGAGAGGTGGTTTAAATGAAATAAATGAAGGGAAAAAATATAACTGTTAGAAAAAAAAATTTAATAAAAATTTTAATAATATATAGAAAACAATAATAAATTTATGAAAAAAAATATTAATTAAAATAATAATTAAAATACATCTCTTACATAAAATTTTGAATAATTGAAAAATTAGACATATAAAACTAAACTAATATAAAAAAATAATTTAACACATTAGTTATAATAGTTGATTAATGTTAAAAAATAAAACTTATATATATAAAAATTAAAAAATTTTAAACATAATGAAAAGTAAATATATGATACTAAAAATATTAAGAAACCACTAAAGGTTTTTTCCCAATATTCCTTACTCATGATCATTTTGTATGGAATAAATCATTCCTATAACATTCTCATCAATATTCATGGTGAATCTTTCCATCAAAGTAGGCATATTAAATAAATCATCATCATCGTCAAGTTTTTAATCTCGTACACATTATTATTTTTCTTATAAAAAAATATAACATTACATATTTTATGTATAATGAATAAAAAAATTGTTTTGGAAGTGCTTCCATGATAAAAAATTATCTATATATTCTAATCTATTCAAATTTACTAGTGTCATACTGAATACATCATATCTAAAACTATTGTTACAAATAACCCATTTTCACTTAAATAATAGAACTTGAAATTTAATATAATCAACCTCCCATATTTCTTTAATTTCTCTATAATATGAACTGGATGTAGAGATATAGTTTTTCTTTAACACTCAAAAAATGTATTTCTTTTGAAAACACTAATATACTACTATTCTGAACTGCATTTTTTTGTCATGATCTTTCATATTAAATGTATAACCATTAATTTCATACCTAGACCTTGTACCTGCTTTATCAATTTTCCCATCAATGATTTTACATTCATTCGATGAATCCTATTTCCCCCATAATTAACTCATTCATAGAGATATGTGGAAAAAATGATGTGATCAACTATAGATAAGTATATTGTAAAACACTATAACCTCCTTACAAATATACTTCTCAATAATATAGCCTTCTTCTTAATAATGATTTATAACATATCCCTTAAATATCATCACATACCTTTCAAAAGGATACATCCAACATAGAGACACTGGTCCAAAAATCTTTATTTCCTACATTAAATGAACCATTAAATGAACTATGATATCAAAAAAAATATGGTGGAAACTACATTTCTAGTTTAAAAGGGATTGAAATCATATTGTTCTTCAAATGATTCGATGAATTTAGCTCAATCACATTTTTAAAAATTGAATTGAAAAAATAAAACACCTTTGTGATAGTTCTTCTGACAAATATAGGAAATATTTCACCCAATGAAACTAGTAGAATTTTTTGAATCATTATGTGACAATAATATGATTTATTGTGTATCAAATTCAAGTATTTTAATGAATTTTTTTTTTACATTTTAAGAATAACCTTATGGTACTTTGATACAACAGAGATACTAATGAAAAATAATTTTCTCCATCTTGGATAATGTATGAAAATTCCTAGGTAGTTATGTTCATCTTCAATTAAGATTGAGAGATAAATCCAAAATTATTCCACTGAGAGTAAGTCTAATATTTCATTCAACCCATCTTTAGTATTTCATTAAATATATAACAATGTTCCATTCAACTTATCCAAAATATTCTTCTCAACATACATAACACAAATTTTATGTTTAACCTCATTATATCTCTAATATGGATGCTAAAACAATATTGGTTATTTCTTCCAAACATTTTTATGATTTTTATATTTTTTCCCAAATGTGACATCAATGTTTTTCACCCACTCAAAATTATGATTGGTGGAAAAATGTTTTTGAGAAATATAAGGTTCTTGCAATCTATTTAATTTTTTTTTAATATTTGATAATAATGGTCAATAGAAAAAACTCTTATGACAATTCAATTATATTTTTATCTCATGTTGTAGTTTATAATATAAAGTTTGTTGTTTACAAATTATAAAAGCTTTATTCCCATCAACACTATATCCATACAAATTTTATAATCTAGGAAGTCATTTATACTGAAAAAAATCATTTCATACAGTTGAAAATATTCTATTTTTTAGAATTATACACATTAATACCATTATCCCATAGAAGTTTTGAATCATAAATTAATTGTGAAAATAAAATATCAATATCATTTACAGGATGGTTTGGTATGAAAATCATTAAACTCTACATGATATATTTCCACATTATATAAAATTTAAGAGATAAGTTCTAACATTCAAATAAAAAGTCTATAAACTTTGTTTTAAACTAAGGCTTTGATGTGGACTCATTCAATCTATGCACAGTCCAAGATTGAGATTTATAACTTCATTTATAATTATAAGAAATTATTGATCAACTTACCCACTATTTACAATCATATGGATGATACAATTTCTCCACATATATATACTAATATACATATAATCCTATCTTTTATCATCAGTTGAATTTTAACATGAATGTTTAAAATGAGTAATTATAAGATGATACCAAATATCCTTGGTAGGAGTCTCAGTAACTGTTAAATTATCCTATGATTTTTCTTTCCACTTATGTTGTGATGTACTATATTTAGGAAACTCTAACAGACCATTGTACTCCTTCTAATATAGAAAAATATTTTTTGGGTAGTCATGTATCTTCTTGTACCGCAAAACCATTAGGCATAATAGTTTCCTATATTTATAATGTTAATCTAGAATATTATTGTCTTTTGAAAGACTCTCCTTAAATAGTTATATAAAATCTGTAAAAAATAACTCTATTCATTTTTCTTATTTATGTTAATAAATATTAACATCTTAAATAAAACAATAAATTCTTTACACCCTGGATACTATAGTTTTTTACTATCACCATATAATCACCCGATTATTGGGTTTTTTATCGCTTATACTTCAATATAATGAATCATTCCATATATTTTATTATACTTATCATATTGAAAATCCTCATCGTCAATATATATTAAACTCTACCTAGTTACCCCATGCCAAATCCAAGGAATATAACTCAAATTAAAACACCAAAACATTAAATTATATTTGATTTCTCTACTTTTAAACTTCTTTATATATGATCATTTCAATTATGGATAGAAAAAAATGATCTTTATTGAAACATTATTTTTATAAAATTAAAAAAAAAACATCACAAACTTTCTCATATTCATCAATTTTCTATGAAGTAATCTAACATCGACTTGTTCTTTCTTATAAAATATATCATGTATAGAAAATAATTACTTTATTTTAAAATTTAATTTAAATTTAAATTTTATAAAAAATGACAAAAAAATACCATAAAATATTTCCCAAATAAAATAAATACAAAATATTTTATAAAAAAAGATTCACTTTGAAAATATTTTATTATCCACATTTAATTAAAATATCCAATAGTATCATGAAATCACCATGATCATCTGAACACCACATAAAAATGCAAATAAAAAACATACCTTAGACACAGATTAATCAATAAACTAACTTTATTTATAAGACCATTTCATTTAATTGTCATTTATTAATCCTTAATCTAAAAATAATCATTCATAAATTGAAAAATACCTTAGATGTTTGAATAATGAAAATTGAAAATAAAAATAGTGCATAAGAGGAAACACCAATAGAAAATTATAACTAAAAATATATATGAAAATATATTATCATGAAATTAAAACTAAAAAAATAAACAAAACCCATATATTTATATCTAAATAGAGATGATTGAGAAGTTCAAACTAAAGGGAAGAAGGTGAAGAGAGGCTGAATGCATAGGCCAATAACAGGTAATGGAAGAAATAAATAGTGGATACCAATAGAAAAAGATTCAAGGAAACCATATTGAATAATGAAGAGATTTGAGGCCATTAGATTGAATATGAAAGGGTTAGGCATCACAACATGAGAAAAAACATAAGGCTGTCACATGAAAGATTAAAACAAAAATAACTAATCCTAATTTTTGATTAAAATTTTAATATTTTTTTACATTGGTTAATAAATAACTAACATAAAATAATAGTTTTCTGCATTGGTAATTAAATAAACTATGTGAGAAATTTTTATGTTTTATTTTTCACATCAGTTATTTAAAATCGAACACTGAAACCCATTTTTCATGTTGCATATACATAACCAATGTGAAAATTGTGTTGGCTTAAATAAATTTCACATTAGTTGAGCCATTATAAACAACCAGGTGAGGTAAATCACATTCCATATCCAAAATAATCATTTGACTAAATAAAATTATATGGAAAATGATGATTATAAATTATAAAAATCTCCTCAATATTGGATATTATTTACTTTTGATCAAGCATATTTTGCACATATTTTTTGCACAAATGATAGGATCGTTCTTTATGTCATGGGCATTGTGTGGGGAATATGTTAATGTATTCTCTAAATAGATTCCTAGGGTTACTTTTGGGTGATAGGTTTATTTTTAATTTTTAAATAATGTATACAGAAGTACACATATGTAAGACTCCCAATCGAATATACCATATTTAATGAGAAGAACTAAATAAGAAAATAGAAGAGAATCTTGAAATGAGATTCATACACCCATGTGTTTCACTTTGGGGTGTGATGTCCATTTTTATTAAGATGTAATGTTGGTCAATTATCATCTGCATTGATTATCATGTACTCAATAAGATTTTAGTGAAGATCTTATATCCCCTTCCACTAATTTATATCTTCTTTGAATAGAAATGTGGGTATCAATTCTTCTCTAAAGTGGATCTTCATTTGGGTCATCATTAATTGAAGGTGAAGAAGGATGATATTTCTACAACTATGTTTTATATATGTTAAGGTCACTATGATTTAATAGTAATTCCCAATAGACTAAAATATCCTCAATAAATATTCATAGACATAAAGAATGGAGTCTTTAGAGATTACCTTACTAGATTTTTGGTAGTAATTTTATATATTATATTCTTATAGATTATTAAATCAATGAGGAACATGGGGAAAATACGAGTACTATGATAAATATTTTGAGAATATAGAGGTTATATGAAATGTATTTGGAATGTGAGTTTTATACTAATAAAGTATCATTCTTAGGGAATTTTATCATAAGAAATGAGATTTATGTGGGTCCTTTGAAGATAATGGTGGATGAGAAATGGACCAGACCATAATATAAAATAAAAATCCATATTTTTATCCAATTAGAGTGGTATTATCATGGATTGGTGAGAAACATCTCATTATTATATAATGTATTATCCAAGATAACATATATGGGTGTAATGTTTCAATAGACTAATTAATGTGAAGAGATCTCCAATGAGTTACAAAATAGGTTAATAAATGCACCTATACTCACAATATCGACTTATGGGGAAGGATTTATGATATATAATGATTCATTAAATATGGTCTTCTGTTTTTTCCTCATGAAAATTGATAAAGTGTTAACATATCCTTCATAATTATTGACGATCCATGAGTAAAACACTCTACTTCATGATCTGGAGTTAGAAAAATTAATCATCAAATTTATGATTTAACATCATTATCTCTTTGGAGAGAAGTGAATCATATATAGAGATCATGATAGCCTCATATATATGTTCACATAGAAGGATCCCAACTTTCTCTTGTTAAGGTGGTTAGATTTGATCAAGAATTATGGTTACTAAATCCATTATCATATTAGGATTGTGAAAATACTGGTAAATTCTATGACTAGAAAAGATTATTAATCCTTACATATGTTTAGGACTGAGGAGGATCAAATCATATGAGATATATAAAGGATGCACATGAGAATCATAATGGAAGTAATGCCATTTGGTTTTACTTAAATAATTTCTAAAACATCCATTTATAAGAATATTAAGTAAAATCAAAGGGATGAAGTGGTGATAAAAAATATGGTAAATTCTAAAACAAAGGGGAAAACCCCAGTGTTTAATATCCATGAAAAATGTGTTTTGATATTTAGGACATAACATCGTGTCCCATATGATCCTAAAATAAAGAAGGGGCCATTAAATGATGCTTAAAACTCAATATTCTCCATCCACCCATTGAGAATAATGATGAACGCATATCCCATAGAGAACAATTAGAGGGTATCTATAAATTAGGATATTTATGAATATATATCCAACATCTTGGTATATCATCATGTGATGTTTGAAAGGAAAATTTCAAATGGGGAAATGCAATCATTACACATATTCTCAAGGGAATGGGAGAAAATCGCCATCGATTCTGTCATAGGTCATCCTAAGAAAAACATAGGAAATAATTCCATATGTGTTGCAGTGGATCATCTTGTAAAAAATTCTCACTTCATCACTATTTAAGAAGACTTCTTGATTATTAATCTTGTAAAGATATATATTTGAGAAGTGGTGTGGTTTAATGCAACTCTATAGTCAATTGTATCTAATCATGATTCTAGGATCACCCTAATGTTTTGAAAAAGTTGTAAATAACCCTTTAAAATAGAATTAAACATTAGTATGACCTATCACCCTCATACTGATGATAAATATAAACATAATATTTTGACACTTAAGGATATACTGGGATATTTCACCACATAAAATAATGAAAATTATTATCAACATCTTCCTTTGGTTGAGTTGTTATATAACATTGAAGTCCACTCAGTTAATAATATGGATTCTAATTATAACCTCTTTAAGAAGAAATTTTGAAAACCCATGTGATAAGATGAAATTATTGAATGGAAAATTTTGGGACCTGAACTGGTTGGAGAAATAACATAAAAGGTTAATTTCATTTAAAAACATCTGAGAATAAAAAAATTTATAGTAGATCTATGATGATAATCATAAATGATATATGGATTTTGAGGTCAGATATACAATTTTCCTTCATATATAACATTACAAGAGTGTCAAGAAGTTTGTCAAGAAGGGTAATCTATGTCTTAAACACATTGGTACCATTGAAATTGGTTATCATAATAGAGTAATGACCAATTGACTAAAAATCCCACCAAACCTAAACAAGTGAATGATATTTTATATGTATCCCTATTGATTATGTACATACTAGATCTCTCACAATTTAATTATACGTAGGTGGTACACCTGGAGAAATTCCTTTTTTATGAAGATTTTTTTGTGAAGATATGGGACTATATTAAAAATGTTATATATAAAAAATGAAACATCCATGGTTAGTGTTCTTTAGAAAAAATAAATTTATGATGAAGAAACATGGGATCCTGAGGAAATAATGATGAAAAATCACCCCCATCAACTTTCACCTTAGTGTTTATAATAAAATTTCAAGGTAAAAACCTGTTAAGGGGGAGGAATTAAATGATGCAAGCTTTTACAAATTCATTTCCCATTTTGAATATATAGGTGTGTCACATTTGGTAATGTAGTATAATACAAAACACATGCACCACACAATGATAATAACACAAGATTTATCTTATTAATTCAAACATTAAATTTTGAGAATAAATATTGAAAAAAATAAATTGTATATATCACAATGGCATAGTAAACAAAAAATAACTAGAATTGGGGAATTTGAATAACTTTAGTCTTAACACAATAATCACACCCATCGACCAAACTATAAAAAAATAAAAAACATTAGTAACCAATTCATTTTTTAAATTAATTTGTAAATAAATATATTAGGTATTGGAATAAATGATGAAGGATGCAAATTAGAGGTATTTAAAGAGGGTATGAAACACATATTACCATTGGAATAGTAATCAAATTGTTATGTTTTGTAACATACTAATTAGAATACTAATTAGACCAATTGAATACTAAAAATATATTGGGTATCTTATGAAATAAAAATATAAATTTTTTTATTATAATATAATTAAATAATTTCAATAAATATTAAAAAATAAATTTTTTCCACAATGATATAATAATTATATTTTTTTGGAAAAGTATATAAGATATATTTTTAAAAATTATATTTATATGATAAAATCGACTGATGTAAATAAAATTTCATTTTAATAAAATAATTTCATTAAAAATATATATTTTAATAAATATGATAATATAATTTCATGAAACCACAAATAATTTGTTGATGTGTCATAAATTTGATCATGTCATGGAAGCTCTTTTTTCAATAAATAAGGTTTTTATTTAAATATTTATTTTCTCATGTTTATGCAAATATTTTCCAAATACTGATGTAATTTTTTGAATCATTGGGCCTGAAAATGGTTAGAGTGATTTGTTTTTATTTTTCATAAAAAATAAAATATTGAGGTGAAATACTAAAATACAGTTCAAGTATCATGTATGTTCCATATTTTATAATAGTATATATTAATTATTTTTTGGGGTTTCTAGAAGATATATACATGTTTATTTGTCCCTTTACTATAAATTCACAATACCCTTACTACTTAGTCATAAGATGGGCCACATTTTGATAACATGGTATTTTATTATAGTATTTAATTATAAAACACCCATGTCCTCCCCATATAACTAAAGACCCAATGCCCACATTACTCTTAACATTCAAAACACATTACCTTACCCAAACTCTTCCCAAATCACTCCCTAACTCTCTCTTTACATCCAAGGTGTGATTTTCTGAGCAATATTTGGCCGCCCTTTTGGTTGTCACCCAGTTTAGTAAAAATTAAATATTTATAAAACCAACTTAAAACTAGTATAGTAGTGACTAGGGGTTTATCTATAGGGAAGGACTTTTGAAAATGATTATTGAGTGTGATCAAGTAAAAAATACTACAAAAGTTGATAAGAAATAGTAAATCTATGAAATAAATGGTGATCATGGAATCAATGGAGTGAAAATAATTGGGAATAGTGGATATAATAAACAACACAAGAACACGTACATAGATCAGAGCAATACAAGGGTTAAATCCAGAGATGGCAAAGGGGAATTTGATTGGTTGGTTTTTAATAAGTCATATTTTTTTCAATCTTCATTCACTGATAAGAGTGACTATGTCTAGGGAAATGAGGCTAGTTAATTCTCTCAAATATATTAGTTTTATATAATGGATTCTATAGTTTCTCAACTATAAAATCCGTTAACCCACTCAAGGAAGAAACCATGTATAGTTTGAAATAACTTCTCAATTATTTTTGAGGTTCTTTCCTTGCATGGAATACCCTCTTCTTATATGGAATTCAAGATGAAAAGTAATTAAAGACAAATAAAACCAAACCTTTTTTCATGTATCTTCAATAATTATAGGACATGTGTTACTGGACCAATAAAAAAAGGGTAGATTCTAACCACAATTGAAACTCAAATATAGTAAAAATAGATACCATATCAATCTAATTCCCAATTTTTAGTTTATCCATCATTATAAAAAACTAATTCAATAAACTCAAAAAGTTATTGACAATAATGTAAAGGATGATAGAAAAAAAAGAATCAATAACCAATCCCTCAACAAAGGGCTCAAAACATCCTCCTAAACTAGATAAGTGTAGTGATACAAGGTGATTTTCAATTGTTCTTCTTTCCACTGGTTTTCTGTCCTTGTATTCCCTTATAAGTCATCTCTACCACCATTTGTTTTACTTTTTCTATAAAAAAGATAGATAAAATATGGATCTTTAATACATGCACCATGATAGGTATGTAGTCTATTATCAACTAACCTTGTATGCCTTACTAACTCCTTATCTTCAAAGCCCTACACTATTTCTAAGAAGAATTCTAAGATGATTTTTTGGAGATATTTTGTAGAGAAATTCTATGCTACTATGAAGTTGTTATAAATGAGATTTCATGTGCTGAGTGTGGACTAAAATTATATCCTGGGACTTGATTTTTATAGAGTGGTATTGGGTTTTAAAATAGGCATGCTTTGAAGGACTCAGTGACACAAACTATTTCCTATCTCATTTTCCCCCAAAATATGAAGCGTGAGATATCAATGGCACTATAGGACAGGGTAGGTAATCTTCTCAAGTGAAATTTCATAGCACTCGCTTGAGTTTATCACTAGTCATGTGGGCCTACAAAACAACATCTGTTATGAATCAAAAAATGTCTCTATTTTCAATCATGGGTGGTACAGAATCAATCATTAGCATATGGTGTTGATGTTGATTATTTAGAAGCATCTCACCTCGTATTTCAATTCCCGTATGAAAAACCGTAGATATTCTCAATAAGAAACATCATCTTGGATTGTTTTAAATGTTGCAAACCATGTTGGATTCATCTTCACGGGGTCCTACATAGTTATTTTCCATCTTTAAGTGGGGTTTCAATATTTAAAAGAGGTGTAATAAGCTTCATTCTCTTTAGAACTAGTGGGTCCCTCTACTTGGACCAAGTCAGGCATGAGTTTGTTTTTGGAAGTTGAAAGAATTTGTTCTAAATATGTTTTCTTTTGTTATCAAAGAATAAAAGAATAAAATAAATCAATTCACTTTACAAAATCTAATTATCGAACTGACCACCACATTAAGGAAAGAAGACTCAAAATTCTTAAGAAATTGCATCAGATAGAGAAGATGTTTTCTAGGAGAAAAGGCCCATCAGACTCACCTTTGTTCCAGAATGAGGTTTTAATCATAATGAGGAAGATAATTGGATTTTAAATGGATATAATTTAAATCTGATAATTATATTCTATTTTAAATTCTCAAAAATAATAAGTTATCTGGAAAACTAGTGATTCTGGCCTTATTAAGGAAAGGGGGATTTCTTCCAATCATATCTGAGTTTGGTTGGAAATAATTTTTTTTTCGTAGAATAAGAGGTTATAAAACTTCATAATGTAAGTTAGATGATGTTGAAGCTAATCTTAATTATATTCAATGTCATGAAAAATTCATGATATAATACGAGGTTTATGGAAGAAAGAAGTTGAAAGAGCTGAATATTTCTAATCTAATATCATCAATATAAGATCACTAGATGCAAAAAAGTTTATTGGATGGGATGTTTTATAAGAATGGGAATTTATGATGATATTGGTTTTTAGTCAAACCTAAAATCCAGGAGATATAAATCATTAGTGTAAGAATGTGAGTATTTAATTTTCATTGGTATCATATTCAAAAAAGGAAAGAAGTTTTTGAAGGTGAATATGCTAGAACTAGTCTATCGTACGTGGTGTGCCACCTATCCATTGTAATATATTCTGACCATGATTCATATTATTGGGATCTTTTTTATATTAGAGGAATAATTTTGTTTTGTGGGGAATTTTTTGGGACCAATAAAAAAAATGGAATCTTTGGGGACAAAAAAATACACAAAATAATATAATTATGCAGTAACCAATACGTAAAAGAAAATTAGAGATCAATAAAAAATGCAGTCAAACATTTCTCATCAAGATAAGTTGTTTGTTATTTTCTAGATGGTAGCATTGTTTTCCTCATCTAGGGAATGAATATAAAATAAGAAACCTAATTCTATCTTAAGTTGTTTCATACCTTGTGGGTAAAGACGATCAGACTAGAGATGACACTAATGACATCATCGAACACAAGATCATTGGTCTAGGAAAAGAATAAAATGAGTTTTTCTAGAAGTTTTTTTAAGTGTTTTCAAAGGGACCGTAGTAGCAGTTGATGAAGTTTGAAGAATGGTTATCATATGTTTCAATTGGTATAGAGAAACGCAATAAATATTCCGCTATCTCTATCATAATGAAGACATCGGAATGTGACTTTGGTACCAAGGATCATAATGAGAATAAATATTATTCTCATATGTATTTCAGTTGTTGAAAATAAACATTTAATTAACCATTTTCTTTATAATAATGATAAATTCAAAATGAATAATCCAAATTGGATTGAATATTGATAATGAAGTCAGAAGTGATCTGAAGAAATGATAATATTCGAGAAGATTCATGAAGAGTTGGGATACATTGAAAGAGTTAAATATATATCCTAGATTTAATAAATTTGAAGATTTTGTGAAATTTATTTGAGTGTGAAAACATTTAAAAATCCCACCCAAACCTTATTTGGCTCACCAATAAAAGAAGAAGGTACTTTTTTCTTTCTGACAGATGTGTTGTTCTGAATAAAAGCAAAAGATGTTCCAAAATTTTAGGGATTAGTAGTTTTTATATTGTTATTTTCTGAGGAATTTTCTAGATATAAGAATAAAGGATAATACATAATATCATAATTACCATATTCATTACTAGAGATAGAAATCAGACTGGGATTTTCATAATGAGAAAAAATTAGTTCAGTATTGTCTCAACTGTTTTCTCTGATAGAATTACATTTACATGTTGAGAAATCATATTGAAGAATTGGACTGTGAAATTAAACTGAGTTTCATTATGAATTCCAAAATAATTTCATGCCTACTGTTGGGTAAGAAAGTGAAAATTTGTTTTTGAAGATCGTATTGGTAAAAGTTTTTAAGGTAGTATAGTAACATTTTTCTTAACTAGTTACAAATACTCTGTATTATATCATTTGTTCTGGAAATAGAACACAAATTATTTTATTGAACATAGTGCAACATGATTGTAAGGGTATATCCTACACATTTTATTCTACCTAAGAGGATTATTATCTAGTGTATTTTTTTGAAATAATATTATTTTCATACCATAAAAATGATGTAGATACTCTTTCTGAGTAGGAAACCTTGTAAATTCTTATATTCTGATGGATGTGTGTTTAGTTTTGTTTTGAAAAATTTATTATTTATTTCACAGTAGGAGAAGGTTGTTTCAAAATAAATTAAACCTAAAAGAAAAAATAAATAATTGATTCACGCCCTCCCCCTCTAAAAAATTCTTGATCCTAGTTAGACACTAACAAGTGGTATTAGAGGGAAGTTCACCTTTGTTTATTATTTGATTATGTTTTTGAAAGACAAGTTTATGGAGAATAAAAATTATGTGAATAGTAAAGGAATTATGGTCTTGAATGCTAAGAATAATAAAATTTTGAAAGATAGAATTTGGTCTTATATTATGTCTATTGGGTATGATGTTATTGAAGAAGCAACAAATGGATTTCCTTCGATTGAAGATAATGTTCCTCTTACATTTTTTGACAAGAAGAATCTTGAGAATGATAAAAGGGATAAGAATTATTTACTGTCATCAATTTTTGAATGTTATTTTTTAATATTAAATGGTGTATCCACTTCCAATGGTATCAGGGATAAGTTATTAAATATTTATAAAGGCAACAAAAAATTAAAGAGGGAAAAGTTTTAATTATGTAGGCTCTAGTATAAAGATATAAAGATGGGTTAATATGAATCTATTGGTGACTTCTATACAAAGGTGAATGAAATTTTCATCACTATTAGATATCTTGGTTAATGTTTGGAGGATTTTTTAGTTTTTTAAAATATCTTTAGAATTATTCCAGATTTTTTTGTTAATTCTTATTCCTTTAAAGATAGATATCCATAAATAATATCTCTGGATTATTTAGATAGTAGTATCATTACTTATGAACTAAGGAGGAAAATGTTATGGAGGATAAAAGAAAAGTTTTTGGAGAAATTTATTTCAAATCCACCAATAAAGAAAAGTTAAATAAGATTCATGGAGAAGAAGAATATGGTGATTCTAATTTTGAAAATGAGGTATGTAAAAATCGTGATGAATTTTTATCCTGGTTTTATAAAAATTTTAAAAGAGGTATAAGTATATACAAAGGGAAACTTATCTTAAAATATTTTTAATGTGGAGTCATTATGTAATTTTCATCCAATTTTCCTTCATAAAATAGAGATGAAAATGGTGAGTAAGATGATAGAAGGTATAAAAAATCATGAAAGAAATAGGGTGGTAACAGTAAATCTTATTTCAAAGGGAAGGATTAAAAATTCTCCAAATCTAAAAGTAAAATTTATATATCTAAAGAGTATAAAAAAGAAGATAGTGTGGACAATTCCAAATACAATTTTGAGAAGTTTGATAATGATTTTATTGCAATAGTTAACAATGAGGATTTTAGAAACAAAAGTTCTAAAGATTAAGAAACTCAATTATCGTTTAATCTGAAGGTGTAATTAAAGCATGTCTATGATATGGTGGGATTCTTGGGAATCAAATTCGGAAGCTGCCAAGTGAAAAATATTCAACAAAAAATCAAGAATTATTTCTTTATGTGAATGTCAATTTTTTGGGATAAATTTATGATTTGAATAAATATCTTGAGAATGAAATTAATAATAATGAATTTCTGGAGGTAAATTTAAAGGAAAAAAGAAGAGGATTTGTAACTTGTCCAATAAAAACATTCTAAAGCTGAATAGAGGGTTACAATTTTCAGTAATTCTATCTATAATGTTGGTGGAAACTATAGAAAGGGTAAACCTGAGATAGATAATACATTACCTTAAATGGTTCAAAATAAAGTTAAAATTATTTCTAAGAAGAAGAAAGCTAGGAAATTAATGTATGTTTCCAAAACCAATAAATTTGAAGAAACATATGTTTCTAATAATCATGAGTCTGAAAAGGTTTATATTTCTTCTAGTTTTAATAAGGATAAAAATAAAATCAATCAAAAATGAAAGATTCAAGTTGATAATGGAAAATTTGGTGGTCAATAATGCTCTAATAAGCAGGTGACTAAGAATCGTGCTCACAACTCCCGTTACTATGGAAATTTCAAATGAAAATATTATTTTTATAGATATTGTTGTTATTGTGGTGTATTTAAACACATGATGAATATGGGTTGGTTAAATCAATAAAATTACTATCATTCCACAAACTATAGATAGAATAGTTTGAGGGAGAGTCAATCCCCTCAAATAATGACGTATGAGAAGGATTTTCAGAAGAAACCTAAGAAAGTTGGTGTAAGAATTTAAAATAGGTTCCAACCCTTGGAAACTATTTTTGAAAGATGTGAAAATCCTAGACACCTTAAAAAGTATTTATTGTTTTGTTGTCGACACAACAAAAATTTGTTAACAATTCTAAAAAGATGGAAGTTAATAAATATAAAAGGAAAGAAAAATATCTTATTGTTGAAACCACACTCAAAGAAAAAAAGGAGAATGGCGTTGGATTATGGATAGTGGGTGTTATTCTCATATTAAAGGATATATGAAATTGTTAAATAATGTAAAATATTTCAATAAATGAATGGGAACATTTTGTAATGTTAAATTACTAATAATTAAAGGTATTTGATCAATCATTATTGGGGAATAAAAACTAAAATCCAAGAAATATATTTTTTGTTAATGGGATGGAACAAAACATTCTAAGTTTTTCAAAACTTCTTGATGAAGGTAAAAAATTCATTGTCAGAAATGTTGTGCTTTTTGGGAAAATTAAAGAAGTTAGAAAGATTATTATAAGATTCCAACAAATAAAAGCATACTTGTTCGAAGTTTTTGATATACAAAACTCTTGTAAAATTTTCATGGTGGAAGAAAATAAACTATGCCATAAAACATTTGGACGCTTGTGTTAGAGAAACATGAGAAAGTTATCAAATATAACAGAGTTTTGGGAATCCATGATATGTCAAGAAGAACAGATTGGTGCTGCATAATTTTACAGAAAATAAAATATTATTAATTCTATGCATAATAATGTTGACATTTGTTCAAAAAGACCCATGAAACTTATTCATTCCTATATTTTTGGACCAAAGATGAAAAAGTCAACTTATGGAGATAAGTAATTCATTAGTTTCATTGATGAATTTACCTACATTACATGTGTTATGTATATAAAATATAATTAATATTCTCTAAAAATGTTTAAAATTTTTAGGACGCAATTAGAGAAGGGGTGTAAGTATACAGTGAAGATGTAGATAAATGAAAATGGTGTTGAATACAAAAATTAATAATTTGAATGTTATCTTGGGAAGAATGGAATTTTTCATGAGTTTAGTACACTATACACTCCTCAATAATTTTTTTTTTCAAAATAAGAATATAATTTGAGTTGAAATGGAAATAAATGTGTTACTTGAACCTGGTATCTCTCGTTAATTTTAAAGTAAATCTGTGATCAATACTATGTATATTCAAAACAAATGTTTCTAGATATCATGTTTACATATGAATCCATGTTAATAAACTCTATGTTTGAAATACATAAGAGTATTTGGGATTCCATGAATCATAAAGAACATATATGGAAACCTTGGAATGTTTGAGAAAAAAGTGAAGGTGGAATTTTTCATTTCTATGCTTCAGATAGAAGAGGATATAGATGTTTCAGCAATTATTCATTAAGATTAGTTAACTCTATTGATGTGAATGTTTTTTAAAAATATGAGGAAGATAAATAGAATCTTGCTGATAAAGAAGATAAATATGATAAAAGAATGTATTTCAATAATTCTTATAAAAATACTGATAAGGGTAATCCAACTCAAGAAGAAGTATCCATCTCAGATTGTTTTAGTGATGAGGAAGAATCTTGAAAATCTCATCCCAAGATGATTAAGAAATTGGAAAATAAAACCATTATTAGTAATTAACATCAATGAGTTCAATAAAGGAGAATAATTACACATACTTATTTGTATTCAAAAGTTGAGATGAAATATGTGAATAATGTCTTTGAACATCCAAAATGGGTTTAGGATATGGATGAAGGGCTTGATCAGATTGAAAAGAATGATATATAGGGACTTCTACCAAATCCAAATAAAAAAAATTTATTGGTACAAAATGTGTTTTTTGTAACAAGATGAATGTAGAAAGTAAAGTAATAAGAAACATAGAAATATTAGTGTACAAAGGATACTCACATATTGAATTAATTAATTTTGATGAGGATTTTTCTCTGGTAGAAAGGTTAGAATCAATCAAAATATTTATTTCTATTATTGTGCAATAAAGTTATATAATTTTTCTTATGAATGAGAATTATCATTTTGAATGGTAATCTTGATGACGATGTTTATATTGAAAAACAATGTGGCTTTGTTGTTGGGAATGATTAAATTTATTTGTGTATGTTGAATAAATCCTTTAATGGTCTAAAAAAGCTCTAAGGGCATGGTATTACAAATTAAAGAATTTTTTTAGGAAGAAGAGTTTTATGAAAGTAATATTTGATAGAAATATTTATATCAAAGAAAGTCTGCAGTTTTCCTTCATCGTAAATTCTTATGTTAATGACATTATCTTTTTTGAGACTAATTAAAGAAGGTGTGAAATATTTTCTACAGATATGAAAATGTTTTTTAAAATGTTAATTATGGAATAAAGTAAATACATCCCTAGGTTACAAATCTCACAAAAGAAGAAATAATTTTTTTTCCAAGAAAATTATACTAAGGAGCTTATTAAAAAGATCGACATGGAAAATTTGAAAACTACTTCCAAACGGATTTCAGTGGGAACTAGGTTGACTAAAAATGGAGAAGGTAAAGAAGCTGATCAGAAAGTGATTCAAAAGTTTATAGGTTGTTTTTTGTGTTTGACTATCTCAAAACCCAACATTATTTATGAAGTTACCTTATGTTCAAGATTTCAGAGCACTCTAAATGAATCACATTTGTTGGATAGTAAAATAATTCATATATACATCAAATGCACATAAAATTTCATAATCAAATACGATAGCTTATAAATTATTGACTTTTTATGTATTTATACATTGATTGGATTGGAAATTTTGATAATTGATGATCCACATTTGGGAGATATTTCATTCTAGTAAAATGTTTTGTTAGTTGTAATAAAAATAATCAAAATTCAGTAACCCTTAGTATGTTCCTACATCGTAACAATTTGATGACATTTTCACAAAACCTTTTCTAAGGGAAACTTTTTATAAATTGAGGTTTAAAATAGTCATCCAACCTCCTTCTCTTCAAGGTTGAGGTTTGAGAGTATGTCCCATCTCTCATCATCTCTTTGTATAGTGTTTTCAAAGGGGTAGAATGATTCATTAATATATCCTTGTTATGTGATAAACCTTTTAAGGAATCATATAAAAAGGGGGAGTTGTGGGTAAGCTATGAATCTAGCATTGCAAGTGTTTGAACTACTATAACTATTTATTAGAGAAATTGTAGGAAACAATTTTTATAAGAAAGTTGAAAAAGAAAAATAAATAGTTCAATGAATATATAAAGAAAAGATGAAGATGTTTTCTTAATCACTAGTTTTGTTCATCATGGATTTTCTATTAATAATTCTTGTTTCTTACAATGATTTTTCTCACATAGGCCTACATTTTTTTATAAGTAATCCAGATATTGAGGTTAAAAATTTCAATGATTTATGAATATTTCTTGAAAAAAAAATATAAAGGGGGGATTTTTGGGTCCATGTTGAATGGGATTTGGTTTTTTTAAATTTAATGAAATAATTCTGTGTATGTTTTCATTTGTTTTCAAATATGATAAATAACAAAAGAAGTAAAATCACTTTGTAAAAGCTTATAATTGGACTTACCATCGTATTCAAGAAATTGGACTCACAATAATTAAGAAATTCCATCGGACTAAGAAGGTGTATTCTGGATGAAAAGGATCATCAGACTCACTGAGGGTCCAAAATGAGGTTCTGATTTAAATGAGGAATAGAATCAGATTCTAATTTGATACAATAAAATCTGATAATAATTTTCTATTTTTTCATTCTCACAAATCATATTTTTATTGGAAATATTTAATGCTATCCTTATGAAGGAAAAAGGGAGTGTCTCCAATTGTATTCGGGATTGGTTGGAAAGAAAAATGTTTCTGGAAGAATAGGAAGTTAAGAAACTTCCAAATATATGTTAGAAAATGATGAATTTTATCTTAATAATATTCAAAGTATTGAGGAATTCATGATATAAGAAGAGGTGTTTGGACGAATTAAGTTGATGGAGTTGAAGCTCTCTAGTCTCAGATCATTGGAATGAGATCACCAGATGCAGAAATATTTTTTGGATGGGAAGGTTTATCATAATGTGAAGTTATAAAGATACTAGTTTTTCAATCATATGAAAAATCCATGAGATATAAATTTTTAGTTTAATAATATGAGTACTAAAATTTCATTGGTGTCTTATTCAGATAAAGAAAGAATTTGTTGAATATGAAGCTATGGGAAAAACATCATTGGACATGGTTTGTTAATGATCTATCACAATGGATTCTAACATAGATTTATATTATTGGTGTCTATTGTATGTCATAGGTTGAATTATTTGGTGGGTAATTTTTAGGGTCCAATAAAAATAAAATAAATTTTGAGTTGTTCTGACCAATAAATATAGATAAGAAGATAAGTTAGTGGTGGATAATACAAAGAATTTAATCATAGATCAATCAATAATGTAGTCAACCATTTATCATCAAGATTGTATGTTTATTGCTTTCAATATGAAAACATTGTTTTTCTTATCTAATGGGTCAATAGAAAATAAGAACTTGGATTTTATATTAAGATTTTTCATATCAGGTGGGTCTAGACTATCGGACTAGAGTTGACATCGATGACATCATTGAACACAAGATCATCAGTCTGGGAAAGGAGGAAGATCATATTTTCTTGAAGTTTGAAAGGTGGTATAAAGGGATCATAGAAGCATTTTAAGAAGTTTAAAGAATGGTTCTCACATGATTCACTTGATGAAGAGAAACATGGTGAAGAATCTATTGTCTTCATCATAATAAAGACCTTAGAATGAGAATTTGGTTCTAAGGATCAGAATGATAAGAAAACTTATTCTCAAATGTTATTCAGTTCGTGTAGAGAAATTTTTTAAAGAATAAGTTTTCTTCAGAATAATAAGAAAATAATAATGGATAAAATCAATTGAAATTAATATTTTTAAGGAATTCTAATGTGATCTAAAGTTATAAGAAGATTTTATAAGATTCATGAAGAGTTGAGAAGTATTGAAAGATTCAAAGATGGTTCCAAGATTTAAGTAAATTTTTTTGAGTGGGAAATCATTTAAAAATCCCTCCCAATCCTAATTTGTCTCACCTATAAAAGGAGGAGGTACTTTATACCTTCTGACAAATGTATTTCATCGAATAGAAAAGAGGGAAGATTCAGAATTCCAGGGAGAAGACGTTTTCAGATTGTGATTTCCAGAATAAGTTTTTTGAATAAAATAAGAATAGAGAAGCAAGAAGATCATAATAATGATTTTTTTGAACTAGAATGAGAAATCATACTTGGATTTCTAGGCTGAGGTAGATTTAGTTGGGTATTGTATCAACAATATTCTGACATAATTACTTTTCTGTGTTAAGAAATCAAACTGAGGAATTGAACTATGAAATCAGACTAAGTATCATTATGAAGTTCATAAAAAGTTCATACCTTCTACTTTTAATGCCCCGACCGCAGTTACCCTGAGATGGTGTATTATTTTAAAACATTTGCATGATTACAAGAAATTAATTCCTGAAGGACCGATCAGTTTTGCAGTCTTTGAAAATAGATTACATACATGAATATTACATCACAATATCTAACATACAATAAAGCATAAATAATCCTTTGAGACGATATTATTCTCTTATCATAACCCTTCATATTAATAATAATACACTTCTTGGAATCCTGGGAAAAAAAACATAAGATAGGGGTGTGCTCAGATGCTCAGTAAGGGTAAATAATTTAGCAGAAGCTATAAACTTTTAAAGAAAGATGTGTAATAAAAAAAACATCCTTTTAAACATAAAATTTAACATAATGTGGAAAAAATAAATCAAACATTACTATGTAAACATGAACATGGATATTCTACTAATCTAATAATCACATGTAATAAATAATTTCATAACAAGGGAATACATAATGTCGGACATCATAACCACATAGTCAAGGCCTCGTTCCAAGACTACAAATAAAACTTTGTTAAAGCCTTGTGCCAAGACACTAGTTTGTCTCATGAGACCTACCGATACATCGATGATCTATAGCAGGCTCAACCGATCACTTACTAAGTCCAATGTATTCCACATATGAAAATGTTGAAACATAACATAAAAATTCATATTAAAACGATCATAAGAAATTTCAATACATTAACAATAAACCATAAATGGTATAAAAATAGAACATACATAGTCAAACATATCATAACTCATTCAATACAATATGCAAGACTGTATTAAAATAAATCAACCTCAATCAAGAATAACATCTAGAAAAGGTTTTTGACATAGTTAAAAATGATCAGTAAAACTCTTTGAGAGAAATATCCATTTTTGTGAAATAATTTAGAATTCATGCATTTATAAATGAAGTCGTTTAAAATAGATTTTTTAATCAAAGTTTCGCATACCAATTTGAAACTTTTGAAAGGAATAATCATTTTAAAACAATCATGTCCATATAAATAATCCTTAAAATCATTTTTAAAACATGGAAATTAATTAAAAATATTTAGAAAATTATATCATTAAATCATTTAAAATGATGATCTTGATAAAGAGTCCCTTCCATAAAACCTTAAAATATTAATTTTAAAAACATTTTTATGAAACACGGACATGGGTGATAAAAAAGACCCAATAAATACTTACACATAAACAATCTCGGATAATAATGAGATTGAGGAATTAACCCTTACCTTGTACTTTCCTTTGGTCTAGGGTACGTTTAACCTCCTGTATAATGACCATAGTAAGTTATTAAATTATAAAAGAACCATATTCATATTTATATGATCATACTTGACTAATTTATGGATTTATACAACCCATTTAATAATAATTTCTTTGTTAAAACAACATTTCAGGTAATGATCTCTTTCTTTATCATACATGTTTTAACTTGTTATTCTTGATCGTATAACTTATATCATGATTTAATTGATTACAGAATATAAAACATCATTTATGTATCATATATATTCAGAATATAATTATGTATAATATATTGATATATGAAATGGAAAACACCGTTTATGGAGATGGTAGGCCCTACGTATGCATAAATGACGTTTCTGTTATTGTATCGTATTGAACGGAAGTAAGTGAAAGAGATATATGTATATATATATATATATCCAGTAGAGTAATTATGTCATATATTACATACTTATTAATAATATATATATTTTTAATCATCGTTTAATGAAGAACGTGGAAATGAATCGCATCACACCTTGGAGACGGTAAGCCGTACGTATGCACGAGCAATGATATCATTCTATTGATGGTGAAATCATATTTAATTGGATGGTATATTATATATACAGAATCATTAACATTTTATATTTATTATTTACAACAATTATAATCGTTATTATACCCATCCAAATAATGAAGTGTTGAATAACAAACTACACAATGACGTGGAGACGGTAAGCCATAAATTCGCACGTATGATGAATTTTTCACTCATAGGATTGATAGAATAATGAATAAGGTTGTACCATATTTATAATAACATCACAGTATGTATAAGGTACTGTAGATATTATTTTTTTATGGAAACAATAAATAAAGAGGAAGTAGAAGAAGAAAAGAACTTTGAAAGAGGTGATGAAATAATTACCTCTTCTTCTGGTTCTTACTTTTGATTTGAACAAAAGGGATCCATAGGATGGCTTTCTAATCAATTTAAGGACTATAGGATTAATTGAGAGTATTTGGGTGGATATTTGATCAGGTTTTGGCTGAGCCAAATAGCTTTGGATGAGTGAATTTAAGAGGAGGGGAAGTAACCTTTTATAAGAGATGTGAGGGGCACTTTAAGAAAATCTTGAAATATTAAATTAATTGTAAAACCCTTTTTGGTTTATAATACCTCTAAATATATTTATTTATAGAATAAGGTAGGGATGGGTCGAAATACTCTCAACCAATAGGTTTTAGGAAAGTTTAGGTCACCATAATAACCTTGTCTTTTATATTTAACTTTTAGTTAAATAGTTTAACTTTTACCATGTCTTCTTTTATTATTATAATACATATTTAATAAACATACTATAAAATTCATAAGGAAAAATAGGTGGTTCATTAATGAGATGTCTATAATTATATATGTTATTTTTATGGTCCTTATATTTTTAAGAATATTATATCATTCAATAATATAGTATTTGTTTTAAAAAAACATTTATATCAATTTTGACACTATTTTGTATTTAGATTTTTTAAAAGTCATAAAAGGTTTATTAATTCGAAAAAAATACATTAAGTCAACCCTAACATGTCATATGAACCTAGAAAATTCTATTATGGCAACAAAAGTCTAAATTTACATATATTTTGATATATACAATATCAATTATTTCAATCTTACATTACTATGGTAATTACTTCATCATCATTATGTCATAAATAAATTTAATTATTTAATGTATAAAAATTATAAATAAAACACCATGATGTAGTATTTTTTTTATCTTTTTAATTAGTATTTATAGTCTAATTTATCTTATGTGTAAAAATATATTAAAAAAGGTTTACTTATTAAATTTTGAATTTAACACTTTTAACTATTCGTTAAATAAAATATAAAAATTGTCATAATCAAAACCAAATGGATCAAAAGGATATTATTTTTGTCCTAAGGTTGATTATGGTGTAAATATACTTATACAATAGAATTATGACATGTTTTTGGGTAATTTTATTATTATTTTTACCTTTAATTACCTAATTTATTTTTAACCGTGGTAAATAAAAATCAAAAGATACTATTCAACAAAAATTATTTTCATCCTATTGAACCAAATTTTACTTAATAATGTCAACCATATCTCTCTGATTTCTAAAATTTCAATTCACAGAAGAGGTAAAATTACGTTTTATGCAATTTGCAAATGTGCCTAGAAGGTGGGTAAAAAGAAGTTGAAATGGTTCAATAAAATTTTATATATCAAATCTTATTATAAAATGACTTTAATGACTTAAATTGTACTCATATATGAATTATGTATCTATTTTAAGATAAATTTTTAATTAAAAATAATTATTTAAATGAAAAAGTCGGTTTTTATGTACTATGTAGTATTTTTCACTATTCATCCAAAATTGAAAGTTTTCAAAAAAATACCAAAAATTCACCCTAATATAATTTTGATATAAAAATTCAAAAATGATGTCTATTTTGCCAAATTAAAAATAAATAATTTTCATTAATTAATTTGTAATTAATTCCTGTTGTCAAAACCAGAAAGTGTGTTTTTGAGAAGTAAAAACTATCAAAAAAATTATATGTGTCTTTGTAAAATTTAAATTTAAAATTATATCCAATGAAAAACATTGGATTATATGATAAAAATATAATCTGATTATATATCAAAACCATTCTAATTTATAATTTAACAATATAAATTATTTTTATTGAAAATTTTGTTTTCAATTAAAATATAGTATTTTTTCACTATTAATAAAAATATGTAAGTTATCATAAGAAACACAAAAAATTTATCAAAACTAATTTTTAATGTCCCACTTCCAAAGAATAATTTTATTTTATCAAATTAAAAATATAAAAGTGTAAAATATTGGATTTAAAAAAAGGTTCGCCATTAAAAGGTGGTAAAATTACATTTTTTGAAAAACACTTCTGTTATCTGAAAAATTAGACATGTTCTTATATTATGTCTAAAAACACATAATATAGATTTTAAAATTATATGGAGTATATAAAATTCAAAATTTTGTTAATACTATTCATAACCTCTTTTTAAACGGTTACTTTGGTAAGTCGTGGTGTGCTCGAACTCGGTGTTGTGTGTGACCCAAGCTATTGAATTATTTTACAGAGATAATGTATTATGAAATAATAGGGTGTTACATTCTACCCTCCTTCAGTAAATTTCATCCTCACAATTTTAAATTGTTTTCAAAAATAAAAGGTTGAAAATAGAAAATACCTTTATGGAAACCCACATCAGAAATAGGGTTACTAAAATTTCTTCTTAATAAGAGGGAAAGAGAAATAAAAAAATTCCCCACTGAATTAGGGTTTCAAATAGAAAAACATTGGTGGAAATTTTAGACACATAATTGGAGGGAAAATGTAAATACATATAGGGAGTAATTGAGGTCATCCATCACAACAAGTGAATAATAAACATAAAATGGAGGGCCTCAAATTGATAAATCTATGATGATTTAAAATATCATTTTTTCAACAAAACAAAAGGTATTATGATAACACATTTTTTTTTATGATCATATCCCTAAAGTTTAATAATTAATTTCTTCATATAGTAATACAAAAGAGAATACTTAACGAGTAGAGTTCCATCCTTTCTCTAATTTCTACCACAAAATCATCTTTCACATCAATAGATAATAGATCTCCAAAATATTATATTTAAACTAATCGTATAGTGTTCCAAAAAAATGAATTTATAAATCATCTATAAAACCGCATAAAAAAATACATTATACAAACCATGACATAATATAGGGCAGTAGTAGGTGATACACCCTTGTCACCCTTCAATTGTAGGTTCATGTCTGGCAGCCTTGTCCGATGTGATGGGTTGTCACCCGACCTCCGGGTTGTCTATTTTTTAATGATCCAATAATAATCTTGAGAAATTATTTAACCTTAAACAATTGTATACAATGTCCAACATAATCCATTCCAACCTTTAAACATATCCAAAATACATATTTACAAACTTCCAGTCCAAAATTTATATGGAAGGTCACATAAAATAAATGGGAATACCCTCATCGTGTATTATATAAAAACATGGTAATAAACAGAATTACCAGAAAACCATATTGAATAGGTCCATTATTCCTTATTCCTTATGTAAAACATAGAATACTGGACATACACATTAAATTATGAAATGATGAAGACTCCCAATAATGATGGTGTAAACCTCTTTTTTAAACAAACCATTAACCAGTTCCAAGGATGTCAATAATACCCAATTTATATTTTCCAAATCAATTTTCTCAGTATCAACACTATATTAAGGTTTATCATTCCCTCAATAATGTATTTAAAAAAAATAAACTTTCTATTGAGTCACATTTCTTAGTACCATACAATCTCAAATCCTCAATGAAATAGTATTGCATTACAATCCTTATATACTATATAATTCTTATAAATTTTACTTCATTAATATAGTACTCAAATGACACAATTATCTAAAAATGACATTAGATCACTAATCATTCCTCTTCATCTACTGTAGTATCATAACTTGATTATTATCCAATAGTATCATTTGGGGTATACTCTGATGATTGGGACATTGATTCGTGTAGTTTCCCAACTCCTTGCCGATAAATCATTGTACATTTAAACCATTTTTCTTACCCTTACAACCACATATTTGGTTTCGTTTTTTCCAACACTTATATCAATATCCCATTCCCTTCAATAATTTACTAAGGTAATTCTTTCCACAGTTATCACATGTGAGAAAATCCTTCTTTCTCTTCTTCTCTTTATCCATCTTTTTATCTGCCATATTCTTCTTCCCTTTTTTCCCTTGAAATCCATAGGACTTGGAGAATTAATTACTTATCTTATTAACACATGATATTATTTATTCATATGATGAGAATACGTGGGGGAATATTTCCCTTCTAAATGTTGGCTTAAGACCATGAAAGATGTTACCCTTCTTACTCTTTGAATCATGTGTATTTCTAGAGTTCTTATTCCTTGCACTAGGATCCATTTCAAAATGGTGACATACACTAGGTTACATAATATCACAATTTATAATATAAAAACATTAAAAATTATTGACATTAATTTAATATTTTCACACATCTAGCATCATAATCATAAAAATGGTTTCTTTTCTGACATATTTACTCATAAATCCTTCATAATGGTTTGTAAATAAAATTTAAATGATCCTAAGAATATCACCTTGGGAGTGTCATAACCAAGAGTGAAATAAGGCCTATAATCGTGCACCATTTCCCATTCAAGTCTAGCTCAAAGTGGTGTTTTCGGGTTTTACCCCTAGATATATCTATGTTAGAGCCGCCTTTACCTGCTCTTATCCAAATAGGGATGTATTTCTTGGAAAATTCACAAAATCTCAACATTACCAAAATTATAGGAAGTTCTTCTATACTAATCCTCAACGTCTATCTTAGGGTAATGTTTCAAATTTAGAGTTTATCTAAATCTATTTCCAAGGTTGTTTCTAAACTTTCTATGATACCAACTGTAACGCCCCGAACCCAGTTACCCAGAGCTACTGCATTATTTTAATATATTGGCATGATTACAAGGAATCAATTCTTGAAGGACTGATCAGTTTAGCAGTCTCAGAAGATAGATTACATGCATCAATGTTACATTTCACTTTCTAATATACCACATAACATAAAAAATCCTTTGAGAATGCCATTATTCCCTTAGTATAACCCTGTATATTAATCACAATACACTCTTTAGAATCCTGGGAAAATAAAACATAATAAATGGGTGAGATGAGATGCTTAGTAAGGGTAAATAATTTATCATAAGATATAAAATTTTAAGGCAAGATATGTAATAAAATCAATAGAATTTTAAACAAAAACATGAATATAATAAGGAAAAAACAAATCAAACATTACCATATAAACATGAACATTTATATTATACTAGTCGAAAAATAAAATGAAATAACTAATTTCATAACGAGGAAATGTATAATGTCGGACATCATAACCACATAGTCAACACCTCGTGCCAAGACTAAAAATAAAAATTTTGTCATATCCTTATGGCAAAAAACTATTTTGTCTCATGATACCTACCGAGGCATCGAGGAGCTATAGTAGGATCCACTCGTCACTTACTAAATGAAGTGCATTCTACATATGAAAATTTTGAAACATAACAAAAATATTCGTATTAAAACTATCATATGAAATTTCAATACTTTAACCATAAACCATGAATGGTATCAAAATAGAACATCCATAGTCAAAAATATCATATCTCTTTAAATATAATATGGAATATTGTATTAAAATAAATCAACCTCAGTCAATAATAATATCTAGTGAAGGATGTTGACATAGTTCAAAATGATTAGTAAAGCCCTTTGAGAGAAATATCCCTTTTTTTGAAATCATTTAAAAGTCATGAATTTATAAATGAAGTCATTTAAAATATATTTTTGAATAAAATTTTTTCATACCACTTTGAATCTTTTGAAAGTAATTAACATTTTAAAACAATCACGTCTATATAAATAAATCATTAAAATCATTTTTAAAACATGGACATTAATTAAAAAGATTTAGGAAAAGAAATCATTAAAACATTTAAAATGATGATCTTGATAAAGATTCCATTCCACAAAAACATAAAATATTCATTTTGAAAAGCTTTTTATGAAACATGGATATGGATGAAAAAAATGTCCCAGTAAATACTTACATATAAAGAATCTCAGATAATAATGAGATTGATGAATGAACCCTTACCGTGTAATTTTCTTTAGTTGATGGTATGATTAAACTCCTTTATAATGACCATAGTATGTTATTAAATTAAAAAATAACCATATTAATATTTATGATATCATACTTGATTCATTTATGTCTTTATACTAACCCTTTAATAATAATTTCTATGTTAAAATAACATTTCGTGTAATAATCACTTTATTATCATAATTGTTTTAACTTGTTACTCTTGATCATATTACATATATCATAATTTAATTGATTATAGAATATAAAACATTATTTATGTATCATATATATTCAGAATATAATTATGTATAATATATTGATATATGAAATAGAAAACACCGTTTATCGAGACGGTAGGTCGTACGTACGTATTAACGTCATTTCTATTTTCATATCATATTGAAAAGATATAAGTGAATGAGATATATGTAAATATATATAAATATATATTCCAGTAGAATTATTATTTCATATATTACATATATATTAATAATATATATTTTTATAATAATCATTGAATGATGAGCGTAGAAATGAATCTCATCGCGTCGTGGAGACGGTAAGTCGTACGTACGCACGAGTGATGATATCATTATATTGATGGTGAAATCATATTTAATTGTATGATATATTATATATAAATAATCTTTATCATGTTATATTTATTATTTACATAAATTATACTCATTATTATACCCATCCAAATAATGAAGTGTTGAATAACAAACTACACCACAACGTGGAGACGGTAAGCTGTACGTATGCACGTATGGTGACATTGTTATTCATTGTATAGATAGAATAATGAATATGGTTGTACCATATTTATAATAACACAATATGTAGATGGTTCTGGAGTTTTTTATGTCATGGAAACAATAATGAAAGAGGAATTGGATGTAGAAAATAACTTTGAAAGAGGTGATGAAATAATTACCTCTTCTTCAGGTTCTTTGTCTTGATTTGATCAAAAGGGATCCTTAGGCTGGATTTCTAATCAGATAAGGCCTATATGATGAAGTGAGGGTATTTGGGAGGATATTTTAATGTGGTTAGGCCGAGCCAAATGGCTTTGGAGGGGTTAATTTAAGAAAAGGAGACGTACTCTTTTATAAGAGAGGTGAGGGGCACTTTAAGAAAAGCTTGAAATATTAATTTATTCTAAATATATTTTCGGTTTCTAATTGCTCCAAATGGATTTATTTCAAGGATAAGGTTTATATGGGTCTAAATCCTTTAAAAAGGTTTTAGACAATTTTAAGTCACCATATTAACCTTATCGTTTAGATTTAACCCTTAGTTAAATAGTTTAACTTTTATCGTGTCTTCTTGTATTATTATAATACATGGTTATTAAACATACAATAAAATTCCAAGAGAGCCTCAAGTGGTTCATTAATTACATATCTATCATTATATAAGTCCTTTGGTTGAACCTTTGAGTTTTAGGAATATTATATTATTTAATAATATAGTATTTGTTTCAAAAACACATTTTTGTCAATTTTGACACTATTTAGTATTCAGTTTTTGTGAAAGTCAAAAAAAAATTATTTCGACAAAATACATTAAACCAGCCCTAATATGTCATATTCACCTAGAAAATTCTTGGATGGCATCAAAAGTCTCAATTTAACTTTATATTTATATTTATAATATCAATTATTTTAATCATTCATTAATAAAGTAATTACTTCATCATTATTGTGTCATAAATAAAATTAATTATTCAATGTCTAAAAATTATACACAAAATAACATGAAATAGAAAATATTTATATCTTTATAATTAATAATTATATTCGAATTTATCTCTTGTGTAACCCAATATTAAAATATTTCAGTTATTAAATTTTGAATTTAACTCTTTTAACTCTACGTTAAATAAAATATAATAAATGTCCTAATCAAACCCAAATGGATCAAAATGATCTTATTTTTGTATCACGGTTTATTTTTGTTGAAATAAACTTATCCAATAGAATTAGTATATGTGTTTAGGTAATTTTATTATTATTTTTACCTATAATTAACAAATTTACTTTTAACCGTGTTAAATAAAATTCAATAGTTACAATTCACCCAAAATTATTTTCATCCTATTGAACCGCATTTTAATTATTGATATCAACTGTGTTTATTGGTTTTTTGAATTTTCAATTCACATAATTGGTAAAATTACGTTTTATGCAAATTTTCAAATGTGCCTAGAGGGTGGGTAAATGTGCCTAAAAGGTGGGTAAAAAGACGTTAAAATGGTTCAATGAAATTTTATATATTAAATCCTATTATAAAATGACTCCAATGACTTAAATTGTACTAATATATTTATTATTTATCTATTTTAAGATAAATTTTTAATTAAAAATAATTATTTTAATGAAACTGTCAGTTTTTATGTACTGTGCAGTATTTTTCACTATTAATCAAAAACTGAATGTTTTTTGAAAAATACCAAAAAAGTACCCTAAGATAATTTTGATATTCCCAATTCAAAAATTATTTCTATTTTACCAAATTAAAAACATATAAGTGGCATTAATTAATTTAAAATTATTTCTTGTCAAAACCAGAAAGCGGGTTTTTGAGAAGTAAAAACTATCAAAAGATTGATATGTGTTTATTTCCAATTTAAATGTAAAATTACTTCCAATGAACAAAATTGGATTAAAAATTAAAAATATAATATAATTATACATTAAAACCATTGAAATTTATAATTTTACAATATAAATTATTTTGATTAAAAAAGTTGTTTTCAATTAAAATTTTGTATTTTTCACTATTCATCAAAATATGAAAATTATCAGAAAAATACAAAATATTTATCCAAACTAAATTTTTATATCACTATTATAATGAAAAATATTATTTTTCCAAATTTAATATATAAAACTGTCAAATATTGAATTAAAAAAAGGGTTACCATTAAAAGACGGTAAAGTAGTATTTTTTTGAAAAACACTACTTTTATCTGAAAAATTGGATTTGTTCTTATATTATGTATAAAAAACACATAATATGGATGATAAACTTATATGAAGTATATAAAATTTAAAATGGAGTAAATAATATTCATAGCCACTTTTAAAATGGCTAGTTTGGTAAGTCGTGGTGCGCTCAAACTCGATGTTGCATGTGGCGCAAACTATTAAATTATTTTAAAGAGATAACGTATTAGGAAATCCTAGGGCATTACACTGCTGGGTAAGAAAGTGTGGAATTATTTTTTATGAACATATTTTTAAATGTTGACAAGGAAGAACATTAACATGTTTCTTAACTAATTAAAAAAACATTGTATTACATCATTAATTTTAGAAGGAGCACACACACTATTGTACTGAACATAGTGCCAAACAAGTGTAAGGGAATATTCTACCCGTTGTATTCTATAAAAATGATTATTTCCAAGTATATTGTGTGTTATAATATTTTTTACATAATATACCTAGGACGTAGATACTCTTGTTATGTAGGGAACCATGTAAATACTTAGGTTCTAGTGGATGTGTGTTTGGTTATGTTTTCAGTGTGGTTGAAACTCTTTAAACTGAGGTAAAGTTTGTTTCAAAAGAAAGGAAACATAAAATATAATGATATCACTAATTCAACCCCTCTTCTTTTCATTGATACATGATCCTATCAAGATAATAACTGTCTTGCGATCGATCACGACAACTAGCATTTATTGATCTAGTATGGTGGGGGATGAGGTCATTAGTAGCCTTCAACTTTATGACATGAATGGTTTAAAGCTTTAGATTTTAGATTTTATTTTCAGTAAATATATAGAGAATGGTCAATAGAGATTGATCGGGAACTGGAGGGTAGGTGATTCCCCCATTTATTTTTGTATTGTAAGTGAATTTTCCCCATTTTTGAAGCCTTATGATGGTAGACTTAAAAAAAGGTCACAATTGATTCATTTTTTGGACTTGTAGTTACTTGATTTTTTGTAATTAATAATACATCATTCTATTCATTTTATCATTTTAGGTATTGATTGATTCATTTTAACACATTGACAATCTCATCATGCCAAAATAACTTTACTTTAGAAATTTGAAACAATGATTGATTTGAGTTCACTTGAGTTCAATACCCTTGTCCATGTGGTTGATCCTACCCATTACATCATAGTGTAGATTCAAGTTCAATCCATTTTCCTAGATGTTTGATCCATTTTCACATGCATTCAATCCAAGATATTTTAATCTTTTTTGAACAAAACTTGAGAAAATGACAATCGTACATTTGATCTTATAACACTTACAGTTTCTTTGACACTTCTCCTTATTTTCACTAGAGTAGATAATAAAAAAAAATTAAATTAAACATAATTGAAACTCTTGATTAAAATTTATTAAAAATAAAAACCAATTTATACAATACTTACACAAGGAACATTAAATAATTGAACACCCAAAAATAGACAATTTGATTATAAAATTTTATAAACTCCAAATTCATCATGAAATGTTATGGATTAAAAGATTCTACATTATAAGCTCAGATACACATATCAAAAAAAATTATTTCACAAAAATTGATGTGAAAAAATGTGATAAAATAACGACACATAGGATTCCCCCACACTTAATCAATTTTACTTCTGGTCAATTAAAATCATTCAATTATTTATTTATAAGGACTCAAAAAAAATTTATGGTCATCTTACATTGGTTAAAATATATATGCCTGAATTAAATAAAATTGTCAAATCATCAATCGATATTAATTTTATGCCTCTTATTTTAATTATTAACACTTCCTTAATTCAACACAATTTCAGATTCTTGTTATAAGAGTACATATTTGATATTCCCAAGTGAAATTAAATTTATAGTAATAGGAAATAAATAGCTTTCACTCTATCCTAGGTTCCTCAAACTAATTTTCTATATCCTACATTGATGATAAAACTAAAAATATTTTTCTTCAATCAAATTTCCCCTTGTTCATTTGGGTTTAATATTCCCCTCACCTTAATGGGCTCATTTTTTGATCATCTACTTTATTTTAATTTTTCTTAGTTATAAATTTGTGTATAGCACTGTGAAAGGAACTTATTAAATTTGTAATTATTTAGGGAAACACACCTAGTTAATTTGTCATAGATACCTTCCATGGGATCTCAATTTCCCATTTTTCTCAAGATTCAAAGGATTCATATTACTTACATTTGATCTGGATACCTATGGTGTTTAATTTTACATTTCCTAATTAACTATGTTCATTTTCATGGCTATGATTCACCAAGTTATAATTCCAATTCCATAAGAATCCAACCTATAAAACATCATATTCCTATCTATCTAACAGTATGTTTGAAAGACTACAGAAAACATCACTAAACAATCACATAATTTTAACAACCTCAGACTCAGTGAAATCCTTCAAATTGATTCATGAAATTTTCTCCTATAAAGGACACAATGCGTTCTTATTTCCCTAACTTATAGACTCACAAAAGTTTTTTTCTCATCCAAAAATATGATTTTATTTATAGAAATCATGAAATAATTCTTATAATGGACAAATTATTAAAAAAAATTGGGGTTTTGATGTGTACAGAATTGAATCAAAACCATGGAATAGAAAAATTCTCCTCTCCCCACACTTAAAACCCACCATTTTTCCCAATTTTTAATCTTAATGTGAGAGAAAATTTCATTTAAAAGAGATATTCAATTTAGTTATTCACATATATTTATGGCTGTGATAAGAAAGCTAAAAAAGAACCTTCCCACACATCCAAACTAAGTCCAAAAACATTGATTTTATTAAATTTAATGCTTTTAGAAGTTTGTAAATAGAAAAAATATTTTTCTATTATGTTAAATCAAGAGATTGGTGAAAATGAGATAGTAGCAGTATTTTTTGTGGGTGCAAAACAAAATTTAAATTGAACTCAAATTAATATTCCAAGAATAGAGAAATAATAGTGATAAGAACTCCAGAAATAAAGAAAGGTATGCTATTAGATATCAAAAGAAAATAAAAGTTTATTCCCCCACACATATATTTAAACATAATACCAAAAAATATGATCATAATTAGAAAAACAAACAGCACTCCCCTAAATATGGAGCATAATTATTAGTGTTCAATTTGAAGTACTCACCCATTTTCCTTTGAGAAGGACCCTTTGGTCAATACGTTTAGATCCTATCTATAATTCCAACTAATTAACATTAGCATGAATAATTTTAAATGATGAAAAAAGACAATAACTAGTGGTTTGAGTTAGGGAGATTTTTATCCCTCAAGCTTGAGTAAGCAGTTCCCTTAAAACATTTAAACCAATTGAAATTTGGCTCCAAGAAAATTAAGATCATGGTAATATTAGTTAAAAAACTACAAGGAGTAAGTAAGAAGTAGGAATTAAATTATCAATAATATATTAATGAAAAATATACAAAAATATAGAAAATAAAAAAATTAACCATGGTTTGGCACCCATGAATCATTGAGTTTATAGTCTTTAATTAGAATACAAAATGGTTCATCATACATGGAGGTAGAAGGAAACCAATCCCTTTAGCTACCCATTAACATAATTATTACCTCTTTGTACATTAACCAGGAATGGAATTTTATCTTTACTAATTAACTCAATAGATCCATTTAACATGACTCTCTAAATTTTTAATAGACTAGACCACTAGGATATGAGATTACCAAGAAATAACTTAAGCCTATAATTGAACATATTCACATTTTGACCCATGGGAAAGTGCCTATTTTGAATTATAGAATCATGAAAATATTTTTTTTTCTTTCTTTATATATCACATAATTATCATAATATTATATCCTTAATTCATGCAACTCACTAAATTCAAGAAATATACTCTCTCAAATAGACATAAAATCAAAATTTCAGTCCTTTACTACCCAAAAGAACTTATGTTTCATCCCCATATGACAATGACAAGACTCTACAAAAAATTATGTGTATATGGAGACATTCCTATAAGAGTTTTAATGGTTGTCCCATAATGCCTTAATGGATCATCGAACATTAAGGGCCCGTCATTCCAACATATACTCATAGTTTTTTATAAACATTATTTCAATTACCTATTAATGAATTCAGTTTTTCCAACTGATTATGGATTATTGGTTGCACTAGTTTCTGTACATAGCCATACATTTCCATCAATTCTTCAATATTAATGTTTTTAACGTGAGACCCATTATTGGTAACGAAAGCCTTATGCACACAAAAGATTGAGAAAATGTTCTTATTGATGAATTTAATCACACTAATTGCCTATTTGTTTGGAAAATCCAATACCTCAACCCTCTTTGATAAATAGTCAATAGAAACTAATATGTTTTAGTTCTAATAAGAGGAAGTAAAAGGTCCCATAAAGTATATCCCCCAACCATAAAAATTTCAACTTCTAAAATTTCATTTTTGAGAAGCTCTTGCTTCCTATCCACATTACCAAGTATTTAACATTTTTCACATACTAAAAAGAGGCTTTATAAATTATTAAGTAGTGTGGGGGTAATATGAACTAGATTTTAAAAACATTTGAGCAGTTATCTAACTACCATGATTTCATCCCCAATAAGATGAATGTAAAGACAAATAAATAAGAAACACATGTTCCTCGAGAACACACCTCCTCAAAATGTAATTAAAACGTCTCCTAAATAATAAAAGATCATCCTAGAAAAGAAAACATTAGCTAAGAAATAAACTTCTTCTTTTGGTTATAAGAAAATTATTTCGGCATAATCCCTGCAATGAGAAATATAACAAAATCAGTAAACCACAGAACCTTATTAGAAAAAACATCAAGAAGTTTTTCATCGATAAATGAATAGTTTATCTCCCATGGTTCATTACTTTGAGTATTAGTAATCCTAGATAGGTGATCAATCACGAAATTATCTTCTCAAAGCTTATCCATGATTACAGTGTCCAAATCTTGTAACAAAAGGACCCTTGTTATCAATCTTGGTTTATCCAATTTCTTGGAAAATAGATACTTAAGATCTGAATGATCTAGGAAGACAATGACTTTTGATCATATCAAGTATTGTCAGAATTTCTCTAAATTATTCCCACTTCCAAATGTTTATTCTATATTTTTTTATAATTACTTTGATTATCATTGAGATGTATGCTAGAATAATACACTACATAAATCATAATATCATTCATTTTTTTGTAAAACATCTCTTAATACAACGGAATTGGCCTCACACATAACCTCAAAAAGAAGTTTCCAGTCATCGTCGATGATGATGGGTAGGGAAATGAGCTTTTACTTGAGTTAATTAAATATTCTAAACATTCATTATTAAGAACAAATGGTGTTTCCCTAAAAAAATATAACACAATGGCTTTGTTATTGTTGAAAAATTCTTGATGAACCTCCAATAATACCCAACATGTTCTAAAGATCTTCTAATCCCCTTGAAATTATAAAGTGGTGGTAGCTTTTGGATTATGTTAATTTTAGAATTTTCAAATTATATTCTATTTATGGAAACCATATAACCTAACACAATTCCTTCAATTACCATGACCTAATATTTATTCAATTTTAAGAAAATGTCTATTTATTCCCACCTTTTTAAAGAAATTTTAATATTTTCTAAACTACCCTCAAAATCAGAACCGACAACGTAAAGGTAATCCATGAATACTTTAACAAATACCTCAATCATATGATGAAATATAACCATAATACATATTTTAAAGGTGGAATGATCACTATATAAACCAAAGTGCATTTACCTATAAGAGAAAATCTCAAATGGATTGGTTAAGGTGGTTTATCACTAGTTTTGTGGGGCTTTAAGAATCTAATTATAAAAACAAAACCCATCCCAAAAGCCTAAAAACTAATGTCCAACCAACTTATTAAGCATATGATCTAGAAATTTCATTAGAAAAAAATATTTTTTAGTAGAAGAGTCAAATTTTATTTATTCTAAATAGACTCTAAATTTTTTCGTTGATCTAGTTTGAATTTTCTCATTCTCTTTATTGGTTATCATAGTCACTACACTCATCTTGGAGACTACCTAAATTGTTCGTAACCATGTAATGTCTAAAATGGGAAATATTATCCCTACATCATGTAACCTAATTACTTCCCCTCTTACCACCTCCTTCATATTTGGGTTAAGTATTCTCTACCCTTCCACACTTGATTTACACTTATTTTCCATGGGGATTTTATACATGAAGAATAATAGACTTATTCCTAAAAAGTTTATCAACAAAACCAGCTAATAAAAGAGTTAAAATTATTTAAGACACTGATCTGGTTATCCACTTGACTTTCCCCTAATTTGGGCGACATGATGGAGGTAAAATTTGAACATTCTCTTAAAAATTAATATTTTAAATGAGATACAAGTGGATTGAGCTCAAGATTTTTTGGTTCTTGATTAAAGGGGATACACATGGGTTTGGGAGGTCCAATGTACTCATGTTTCCTATTAATGAAGGTTGGGTAAAAATATTCCTCCTCATAACATTTTTTTTCATAAAATTATTACTCATATTCATATTCATTGAGTGGGTTTACAATGTGTTCAACAATATATCCATTGACCATTTCTAATAATTCTTCTTGAAACTCCTCCAATGGTTCCCTGCACTTGGTAGATCCAATTCCCATGAAGGTTTTTGTTGGTATATAAATTGTTTCATTGACTTCCTCAAGTGTTATAAAAAACTACTCTTCGTTCTCATCAAAATAATCATAAAATTTTAATAACTCTTATTTTTAAAAGAGTGGATGTTCGATGAGTTCATTAAAAAAATTAAATATTGAATTCCGTTATCTAGTCACCCAAATTAAAAATTAATTTTCCCTTGGAAAAATCAATTACATCACATACTATGGTGAGAAAGGTCCTACCAAGAATAATAGGGACCACATGGTCACATTCCATATCCAAATTAGGAGATTTATTTGATGAAAAGATCATTAATACTCCCACTAATACGTCATCTACCCTACTAACCAGGTGAATAATAGATCTATCTACAAGTGGTAACACAATAGTATAGGGTTGGGGACTCATAATCTCAAGTATTGGAATAGGGATCATGGAATCAAATTATTGAGTTACCCATAATCACAAATACAATTGAACTGGTCAAATATTTCACCAAAGGAGAAAGGGATTACAACACTCCCTAGATCTTTTTATTTGGGAGATATCATCTTTTTCAAGAAAACACTATACTCCTTCGTGAGGTTAGAAGTATAAAAATTTTCAAAGGTTTTCTTATTTGATAAAAATCTTGACTTGTTTTAGATAATAAGGGTTTTGAATTAAATCCTTAGGGAAGATAATATCGATGTTTAGTTTCTTTACATATTTTATAAATTTAAACAATTAAGAATATGGATTTAATTTTTTTATTCTCTATGGCAAGTAAGTGATTGGGGAAATGTTTCCGAAAATTATAGGTATCCCTTCACCTTCATCTCCACACATTAACTTTTTCTTTCTTTTTTTCTATTGATTTTAAGGTATTTTATTGTTAATTTTCAGTAGGTAAAATAGGTATTAGTAGAGTTTTAGTGTAGATATTTAGATTTATAGATTCAATAACTTATAGAGTTTGGATTTTAGTTTCAGCTATATTTTTATTAAAGGAGGATATTAGATCTTTTGAAACATACTACTGTGTTTGGAGACCACTCCTACTTGTCAATACCATTGAATTAACCCTTGGATTTGGCTCGAGAGTGCGGGAAAATTTTTCTTTTATCTCTACCTTTTACATTTATAACTAATTATCTCACTATTAACTCTAGATTTTTAAACTTGGCATCTTATTATTCCCTATAAAAATAATTTTTTTCATTTTCTCATCAAAACTACTAATCTGTTGTTGGAACATTCCATTTACTTCATCTTGAGAACTAGAGGACTTAAAAAATTTTTGGAGTAGGAATTTCTTTTTAGTTAGTTTTAAAATTGGTGGATCATCATGTCTCAGCTCTCCCTGGTCTCTCTAAGAATGGTTAGGGTGGTTCTGGTATCCTTGGTTGTAATTTTTTGAGAATGAGTCATCTTTTGGTATAATTTTCATACCATACCCATAAAATAATCATTTTCAAAAAGTTTTGTTGGCATGTCAATATTAGGAAAAAAATACAGTGAGTGTTCGAACATCCCACATTAGTGAAACTAATCTATAAGCTTATTTTTAGTGCTTTTATTGTAAATTCTAAAGGACTTTGATTTGGATAAGTGGAATGGGTGTGGTATCATTTCAAAAAATGATTCTACTTTTGGAACATTTTTATAGGAAATCGTGTACCAAATTGTTGAAAATATGTTTGAGCTCATTTGGAATTATATCAAAGAAACCTTCTATAGATGACAAGTTAAACAGTGTTTGATGGTATGGTATGATAATTTTGTATAAGGATTCTATGAGATATTGTTTTTGGTATTGGTGGTTAGGTCACTACCTGAGAACCCCCTTGAATCTATCCTATGATTTATGGAACAAAACTCCATCACCTTTTAAAAATCTAGTGATTTTGTGCATAATCATAGAAATCATCCTCCAAGGGTAAAATTTTATGAAAAAACCATTGTATAGTTGATCCCATGAATCAAAAAAATTAATTATCCATTTTTTAGAACCAAACATTTACATATCCACTTAAATAAATGGGAAAGAATGTTTTTTAACTCTTTCTCACTCAATATTCTAAGTGATAGTAGTTACACTCTTCCATAGAATTCCTAAATGAAGCCTAGTGAGTATTCATTTGAAAATACATGGTAAGATGGTACCATGGACAAGTGGGATTACTTAATCTTTAATTTTCTATCTTGAAGGGTTTTCCAAATGCGTGTTGGGTTGTTTGACATTGTATGCATCTGAAACTACCTAATCCTGATACTATCAATTTGATCATTACGAGGTTATTCTATGTTAAAATTTTGTACTTGCTTGACATTTTCATTTTGTTTCATATTGGGATCTTCATAAATATTTGTCATCAAAGACATCTTATTGAATTTAAATAACTAATTTTTTTGTTGGTTTCATGTATAAAGACCTCTAGATCTTCAATTAATGGCCTAGTTTCTATTGATACCCTTTTCAGAAAACATTAATTTTATTTTATTTTTACTTGATCAAGCATGTCCATCACCGGCAATAGGTCAAAAATTTTACTAGATCTTATGTCATCATGAATATTAGTAAAAATTAGATATTTATAAACCTTACATAAATCTAGTATAGTAGTGACTAGGTGTTGATCCTTCGGGAAGAATATCTGAAAAGGTGTATTGTGAGTGATTTGTAAAAAAACTACAAAAAGGTAAAATGGAAAAGTAAAAGGATATAATAAATAGTGGTGATGAATTTAGTGGATTGAAAACAATTTGTTATAAGGGTATAAACAACAACACAAAAAAACACATAGATATCATAGGAAAACATTGGAGAAGTCCAGAGATAGAAATGGGGAACTTAATTGGGTGGTTTCTATTAAGTCATATATTTTTTATTTTTCTTTATTCATTCATGGAAAACTATTTTTGGATCAGGTAAAAAAAGGCTAGTTAGTTCTCTCAAATGGATGACGTGTCAATGAATGGATTCTATATTCTCTCAATTTTTAGAATCCACTAACCAACCCAATAAAGCTACCATGTGCAGTTAGAAATAATTTCTCAATTATTCCTAATGATCAACCCTTTCATGGATTACACATTTCTCAAATAGGATTCTAGATGATACATAAATAAAGAACAATATAACTAAACCATTTCTCGTTGAGTTACGGTAATTAAAGGACATGTAGTACCTGATGAATGAGAAAAAGGGTAGATTACTTCCACACATAACGATTGAATGGATTAAAAATACCAACCATATTAATATCATTTTATAATTTTATTTTAGCCAACCATTATATCAAAATGCTTCTATAAAGAAAAAAATTAATTGAATAAATAAAGGATTAAACGAAATAAAAAATAATAAAATACCAATACCTTGATAGGGGAATCAAATATTCCTCCAAAATTGCATAAGTGTAGTACTTTTGATTTTCAATAATCCATGTCGAATCATATCTTTTATCTCTATCTTCCACCAGTAGTTGTATCTATCCCTATTTTTTAAATTCTCTCTCTTAAAATATATAGATAAAATCTAGATCCTTAATTCCTTCTCCCTTTCATAGCTACTCCCTGATATGTAGGCAGTCCTTTCTCAAACAACCCATTATACCCTAGTGACTTCTCATCTTTAGATCCCTACATGATTTCTTGGAAGTATTCCAGGGGAATTATTTGGTGATATTTTGAATAGAATTTATCCTGCGCTGTATAATTTTCACATATGACATTGAACATGTCATGTGTGGACTAAAATTATATCCTGGGTCCGAATTTTAATCAGGTGGGATTGGGTTTAACTATTGGGCCTGCTTTGAAGTCCCCAAGGAGTCAAACACTTTACCAGCTCATCCTGCTATCAAATTGGAAGTATCATGTGTCATAGGGATTACAAGATTGGGAAAAGTGTCTTCTTGAGTGAGATTTCTTAGATAAATATTGATTTTCACACTCTTCGTGTTGTCCTATAAAAGATTGTTGGTTGTGCCTTGAAAAATTTCATACTCGGTGATCATGGGTAGTACAACATCAATTTATAGTAGTGGGTGTTGATGTGGATTATTTGGAAGTAGCGCAACTCAAAATTTGATGTATCTTTGCTTAGGATTAGGGTTTATCGACAAGATGCATTGGATTCAATTAAATCAAATATTGGGAGCAATTTCATCTTCATATTCTAAGGTTTCTCTCAATTCACAAATATCTTCTAGTAGGAAGTCTTACTTTGAAAGAGGTTGTGTCAACTTCATCCAATTCTGTATCGGTGGGTACCTCAAAGTCAAAATGGAAAACTAACATCTCTAGATCTGATCTGGTGGATGAGGATGACCATGGTATCCATTATATATAGGTTACATCAATATTCCATTTCAAGATGTTCTTTTTGGGAAAGTGATAGGGTGTAGTCAATCGATATGGACCACAAATAAGAGTGTGGATGATTTCCCTTTTATTTTTTGAATTAAAGGTTCCATTTTCACTTTTTTTGAAGTCTAATGATGATCTATGTAAAATTAATGGGAACTGGAAATACTTTGTCTTTACTTTTGGTTTCATGAATTTTTGGAATTGTCAGCACAAAATTATATTCTCTTTTTTCATTTTTTGGTTGGGTTTGCTTCAGTTTAATGCAAGATCAATATCATTAAGGAACGTTAGCTTTATTTTAAAAAATTTCAATAGTTTTTTATATGAGTTCATTTGCAATCAATCCCTTTGGCCTTGCAGTTGATCCTACCCTGTTTACCATTATGAAGATGCATGGTGGATCCATTTGTACATGTTGCCTATATATATTCACATGTGGTTAGTCCTAGATATTTTTAATGTTTTCTAAACATAACTTGAGAAAACAACAGTCACATGTTTGATCATATATCTCTTGTTTCATCTTTAAACCTCTATCATATTTTCACCATGAAAGATAAAAAAAATATTTTCAAATTAATCATCATTAAAACTCATCATTAAAAAACAATAAAAATATAAACTATTTTATAAAATACTTAATTAAATAATTTTAATGAATTAATCACCCAAAAAATAGAAAATTTGATATTATAATTCAATGAAAACCAAATTCATCCAGAAATGTTCCATATCAAATGATTTTCCATTATATTCTCACCTATAAAATGATTTCCATTATATTCTCACATATACTTATAAAAATTCTTTATATTTTTCATACGATGGGTGCTTAAACACCTCCCTGGATAAAATATTTTATAATTCTCCAATGCCTTCATGAGTAATTGAAATTCACATATTATGGTAAAAAATGTGTTAAATTAGTATATATATTTTTTTCAAATTGTGTAATGAATAAATTGTAAGATTACAAACTTATAATGAGGTATAATCCTTTTATGTTTCGGTTGAACTATTTTCTATTTGGCTAATTCCTTGTTTCCCCTGAATGTGTGGAGCCTCAGGGGTGTTCCAGGGGTTTGAGACATAAAAAAATAAGGAAAAGAGGATATTATAGGAAAGTCACACATTTAGTAGTAATTGTGTTCCTTAATCATGATAACTATAGGTGAGGGTGCACATACATAAAACCATGCAAGGGGGAGCCTAGAAATAATTTCAACTTAGACAAATCCATTTTACAAGGCCACCACACGGTTTTTCAAGCCATGTGGGCTCCCAAGAGACCGTGGGACCCATATCCCCTTTTGATAGAGGGTAGTGCAAAATGGGCACATGGTTTGGCCAACCAGGTGGTGAAACTATGTGCCTTATTAAAGAGATATATTTTCCTATTTTTCCCCTTGGGATTTATGAACTCTGGCTTAATTCCCCCCCCCCCCCCATTTCACCATACATAAGCAAGGATTTAAAACTTATTCATCCCAAACTACCAATGGACGATCCTCCTTTAATTCTTGGTCATTTGGAGAGTTATTGGGTGAGAATCAATGTTCTGTTGGAGTATAACAGACCAATTTTATCTATTTTCTAGAAGAGGCCTCGTATAATCATTATTCTTCTTCGGAAGCCATAAAACCTTTTTTTCAGCAGCTTCTAGGTTGGGTCTTTGATGTTTATTGATTTTGAATCAAAGGATAAGGTTAAGAGAGTGTTCATCTGGGAACATGATGTAGGCGGTCTAAAATTTATATCCTATAGTCTTGATGTTGATTTTGTTTTTGTGGTTATGAAATGGGTGTTGTTATGCTATTCGTTTGTTTTCCTTGGTGTGGAATGGTTAATTGGGTATCAAAAGGATGTGTTCAACCCCTCAGGATCCCTTTGGGATCTAATGAGTATGGGTAAACTTGGTCCATAGACACTCACAGGGTGGCCACTCCCTTGATCATGAAAATTGGGCTGCTAAATTTTAAATTGGTGGGTTTAGGAAATTAAACCAATTATAGACATGTTTAACCTTGTAAAAAACAATATGGGATTGTTGAATTAACTAGAAGTGTTAAGTAAATGATTGTGTGTTAATAGATGGTCATGATAATTAATTTTGGGGCATATGCTCAATGATAAATGGCATGGAAAGGGGAATAAATGGTTTTGATGTGTTAAAGTGATATAATGGGCTTGTGTAGGGAATTCATAACATGATTTTTGTAAAGAATCTTGAAAACGTGATTAAATAGAAATGGTTTACCCTTCTTGTTTTCTGTAATAAAATGTCTAATGATGACGAGTCTATGTGAATGTGATAAATGGTAGTGGGATATGGAATTGATGCTCCAATCCCATGGGCGGGCCATACTGATGCTCCAGGCACCCCTATGCAAAGTAGTTTTTTTGGGAATGGACTGATGCTCATGAACCCAAGAGTATAGACATTGCATTACATATCATTGTTCAGATGGTCGGATATGGTGTTATTAATTCTGGTCATATTCATGGACTACGATTCCATATTTTTTAACATGTGACCCCTTTGTCACAATGTTCAGATGAATGGCATGGGCTCAATTAGTTTTTTTAGAAATGGGTAAAACATTTATGAAATAAATTGGTCAAATAAATGTTAAATGTTATAACATATTTTATTTTACTATTTTCTTTATTAAATGAACTTTTCCATACACTTTATTAGACAAGATATTGTGTAAACACTATTGGGGGTGTCCTACTGAGTTTTACTCACACCCAATATGGGCTACCATTGGGTAACTGTGTAATCATTATAGATGCAGGTTAGGATAAGGGAAGAGTCCCTATCTAAGAGGGTTGATTTTGGGCTTAGGGGTGTGTATGGAGGAGGGAACCAGACTTCATGTCGATACCTATTTTGTTTATTATTACATTTGTCATTATTTTGGTTTTTCGTTCACAAATGGAATTGTATGAAATGGCATGGAATATTTATTGTTTAGTTGTGGGTTTGTACTATGTTTTGGGGAATTGTTTTGATGATGTATTATTATGATTTTTTTTGTGATTTTTTTATTTAATATATTTCAACTTACTTTAATAAATAGTGTATAGTATCCCCACGTGTTATATCACACCCTTACTATACTGTGAGGCTTACCTAAGGTCATATGGTGCACCGGAATGTGGCACAAATTCAGCGGATCCCAAGCCGGGATGTTAAAAGGTGGCATCAAAGGTTTTATTTATGATTACTTATTTTATTTAGGGAAAGGTAGATATAATATTAGGATGGGTTGTGCCTTAGTAATGACCTCGTGCATGGGAGTAGCTACCCATGTTTGTAGTGATACTCAAGTACCTAATGTGGGATTTATGTTCTTGACTATTATATTTGGATGTTGTTTCACATTGGGTGACGAACTTGTCATTTGATGTTACAAATTTTTACAACATCATTTGTGGCTCGGCATAGCATGAGAATTAGATATGACTGATTCATTTTAGGCACTTAGGGATACATGTGACATGCATTATTCTTGGAAGACATGAAAATGGGTATGATCAGGTATGGGAGTTGAAAATTCATCTTGATTATTTTGTAATTTTAGGATAAATTGTTCTTAATAAACATTTTAAAATTTTAGAAAGAATTGAATGATGGTTATGGAATAGTTAAAATAACATATAAGACAAAGATAAAATTTGGGATTTGGTTTACCCATTGTTAGAAATTTCCTGGTTTGGATTAGTTGAGGATCATGATGGTAGTGGTTATGTATGTTGGGATAATGTTTTTAGGGTGACGTGTTTTTGTGAGCTATAGGCTTTATTTTGTGCTTTGGTAAAATTTTATGTCATTTGTTTTGAGACTTGAATTTGATATTTCAAATAGATTCCAACATTATGACATCTACCAATTGGGTTGCTGGAGGACATCATCAATAATGACCCTCAAGTATAGGGGAAAGAACACTTATTGAATTCTAGTAATATGGGGTAAGAAAAACTATTTGATAACTTCCCTCATTTTTTGTAGTTTATGTAGTAAGAACCATGGAAGGTTGGGCCAAGTATGTTTGATTTTATAAGGGCGTTAAAGCTACAATTCCATATAACATTTTTGGGAGAGGGTGTAACTAAGGTAGTATAGTTTTGGATTGAGTCCATCCAGAGGATTCTATATCACTTGGAGACCCACTTGAAAATAGAGTTATGTTGGTGACCTATATGTTATGGGGACTAGAAAATTGTTGGTGGGATAAATAGGATTTGGATGACCAAATAGAGAGAATGGAATGTAAATACTTCTAGGAGAAGTTCCAATAACACATTAACCCTGAGACCTTGAGCCAGTGGAACTATGAATATTTTATGCGATTGACTTAGTGAAATTTTATGGTGATGGATTATACTAGAAGCCTCAAACATTTTTAGCATTTTTTAGGACGTTATAATGAGATGAGGTAGCTATGGATAGGTGGTTTCAAGACAAGAATAGATGTGAAATCATGTCCTGGGTGAATATATTATTCTTGTACAGGTTTGATGAGGTTGTGGATCAAGGCCTCATTTTGAATGGAATTTGGATGGAAATTTTGGTGATGAGTAGACCATTGTAGTTTGATGATTTAGTGGGACATCTTTCGATAGTATTAATATCCAATGTTATAGTTTCCACTATAGTATTTTAGGAAATATCATTCAGAGTAGAGGAAATTTCACCCATGGGGTAGATAAGTTGTCTGCTATCAGTGTGGGAGACCATTCTATATGTGATGTTTGTGTCGTTGAACGCTAAAGGATTTTTTGGCATGCATAATGATGGGAAATCTGCAGAGGTTTTGTAGGAACCTACAATATGAAGGAATAAGTTGAGGGTCTATGATAGTATAGAGTGGCAGTAGGGGGTCAACTACTCTATATTAGTTAGACAGTTAGAGTTCCACTGGATGTACTAGTAGGGGTGGGTGACAAGTTGCTTCAAGACAAGAGTATCCATATTAGTAGGGTAGTACAACCCGAGGAACTCAAACTAGGTCCCAAGGCATGGGTGTAGGTTAGCTTCATGCAATTCAGCCTATACCTATTGGTGGTGAGGTTGTGCCATTGACTGATTGAGGTAAAATTCTTTTAGATTCCATACCTTATAGTGTTTTGTTTGATATAAGGGACTCACATTATTTTATATCTTCTCAGTTTATAAATGTTTTGGGACTATATGTGAAACATGAGTGTGGTGTTAGGCATATTTACACACCATTGGAAGTATAATCCCAAGATATTTAGTGGTGTAAGTAGTGTTCTCTCAAGTTTGGTGGTTACAGTTTCCTTTGGGACTTATTTAACCTTGACAAGTCTTGTTTTGACCTACTATTTTGGATGGATTGGATGGTTTTGTATCCGTACCATATCAAGTGTTATAGTCAAAGGGTAATGTCCACATCCTTTGATAGTGAATCTTTTGTACACTATGGGGAATGGGATGTCCATGTAATCTTTGAAGGCCCAATTCATCAGCAATTTGGGGAACTCACACCCAGGTGGAATTCCTTGTGCTTGATGATGGGGAAGTGTCACTTGTTGTCTTTATTACTATGGTGGATCAGTTTCAAGATGTGTTTCCGAACAATTTCTCTGTATTTCAACCCAAGATAGATTTTGAGTTCATTATTAAGTTAGTACCTGAAAATGAACTGGTCTCCATTCCACCTTACAATATGGAATAAGTAAGGATTCAAGATATCAAGACACAGTTGAAGGAATTGAATAAAAAGGGTTTTACCTCCCAAGTACATCACCTTGGGGTTCACCCTTATTGTTTTCTATGAAGTCTAATGGATCATTGTTCTTATTCCTCAAATATAGGAAGTTAAATTGGATTAAAGTTAAGAATGGTATCCTATTCCCCATATTAATGACCATTATTACCAATTTAGTGGTTCTTGTATGTTCTCCAAGATCTATATTAGGTTAGGTTATCATCAAATGAGGGTGATAGCTTCTAATATACCACAGATTAATTTTAAAAGAAGGTATGGTCGGTATAATATTTTGTGATTCTATTCAAGTTAAAAAATGATCCAACAGATTTTATGGACTTAATGAACCAAATCTTCAACCTATAACTGGACCAGTTTGTAGTTGTTTTTGTATATTACATCCTATTGTACTCCCAAACTCATGATAATCATTCCAAATATCTTGACATCATCTTGGGTACAATGAGAAAGCATTTGTTATATGTAAATCTATCCAAGGGTTGTTTCTGGATTGACGAGGTATATTTCTTGGGTCATATCATCCCCAAAGAAGGAGTGTTAGTATACCTAGAGAGAGTAAAAGAATTTGAATCTTGGGAGCAGCCCGAGAATGTTTTTGAAATCATAAGCTTCCTGTATTTTGAGGGTTATTAATGATGGATTGGCAAGGACTTTTCTTGTATAGAGGAACAAATTTTGGGCTTGAACAAGAAAGATGAAAATTTAGAATGGTCTAGAGCATATGAGAATTCCTTCTAGCAGATGAATAATTTTTTGACTAATGCACTGATTTTGATCCTACTCGATCATTGTAGTGAGTACCCCTTATTTTGTGATGTGTCTAGGGCCAGTCTTGGAGAAGTGTTGGTGTAGGGAGATCGATTTGTGGCATATGGGTCCTGAAAGTAAAGACCACATGAATGAAATTTCTCTATGAAAAATCTCAATCTAGCTACGATGGTTTATTCATTAATGTGTTGGTGGCATTACCTATTAAGTGAATGGTTTACTTTGTATACTGATCACAAAAGATTAAATTAGATATTCTCACAGTGGGATTTGAATCTATGGTAGTGAAGAGGGGTTGTGTATATGTAGTCTTTTGAATTTAATCTAGATTATATAATAATAAATGGAACTATTTTTGTTAATTATTTGAGAAGAAAGACATAGAATTAGGTGGTCTAGGAGTATAGTTATGAGTGGAAAATTATGGCTTTGTTTACTGAGATTCATATAGAGGTTTAGTAGATCCAAGGATTTTTGTTCCTCGCATACTTGGTGATTGAGTCCAAACTTCTAGGATGGATCAGGGAGAGGAGGCATGAGGAATGGAGTGTTGGGTTTTAAGGGAATGCTTTGAAGGTGGGGAGTTACCTTCTAACTGGATAGTCGACAAATATGAGATTGGTTATGTTCGTGGACATTTTGTTGTTCCTATGTGTATGTCATAAGATATGATGCATAATTTCTATACCTTGAAGTGGGTGGTATATCCTGTATTAAGCAAAATGAAACTTGATCTTCATAGATGGTATTGGTTGCCAAGGATGAAGAATGTGGTTGTAGGTTTCATGAAAGGGTGTTACACCGGTCAATATTTGAAGGTCCAGTACCTACAAAAGTGTGATGCCTTATAGTCGTTGCCTATTTGGAAATAGTAGTGGGACAATGTCACCATGTATTTTCTGGTAGGTATCCTAGGGATTCCTCTAAATAATGATGCAATATGGTTAATTTTTGATTGATTAATAGAGGTGTCACATTTCCTACCAAATCAAGATACATATACCATGGATTAGGTGGGTGATTTATATGTTCATGATTTGGTGTAGCTGAAAGGGGTACCTGAGATTATTGTTTAATACCATGATCTAGATTTTAAATCACACTTCTAGAAAGGGTTGTATAAGGATCTTGGTTCCCAATCCTTTCTGAGTATGGATTTTCACCTATAAACAAATGGGAAGTTAGAGTGAAATATACAAGTTCAAAAGTACATGTTGAGGGCCTGTGTCCTAGAATTTGGTGGGTCTTGGGTGAAACACTTGGTGCCTATGGAGTTCAACTATAATAATAGCTATTAGGATACTATTCACATGGAACCATATGAGATTCTATATGTTAGGATGTGTAGATATTTGTTATGTTGCATGGAGGCTAAGGAATCAAAGTTTTTGGGGCTGAGTCTAGTGTAGGAGATATAAGAGTAGGTTCAGTTGATTTCAAAGTGTATGGATACAACATAGAGAAGTCAGATGTTGTATGTTGATCGATGTCATGGACCTCTTGAGCCTGTAGTGGGTGATCATGTATTTCTTCAGGTGTAGCCAAGGTTGGGTCCTCATTGGATTTATAAATAGGTTAAGTTGGAACCCATGTATTAGTAGCTGTTCAAGATTGTGTAGAGGATTGGAATGGTGTCATATCAATTGGATCTTCCAAATTAGTATAGTGGCATGCGTGATGTTTTCACATGTCATGGCTTTGGCAGTACCACCCTGACCCTTTTCATGTGATCGGTGTTGATGCCTTAGAGATTTAGGATTATGAGTCTATTGAGGAGCATTTGGTTGATATTGTGGATTTTAATGATAAAAATAGTAATGGTTAAGACCGTGTTGTTAGTTCAAGTGTTTTGGAATCACGATATCATTTAGGAGGAGACATGGGAGAGGGAGGCAGAAATAAGGTCTGAGTGGCCCAAACTTTTTAACTGGGAGACTCATTAATTCTTGAGAGTGCAACTCAGGGATGATCTTTTTTATGGTAGTGATGTTGTAAGATCCTAAACTTCTAATAAGGTAAACTCCATTAATGTTTTTCTTGAAATATTTTCTTTTTGGATAATAATCATTTTTTGATAATTTTGGGATGCTTTGGTGGTGTTCATGGGGTACGAGAAACAAATAATGAAGGAAATGGGGCTACTCTGGGAAAGGCACATGGTTAGTAGTAATTATATTCCTTGTCTATGAATACTGTAGTGAGAGGGTGTATGGTTAAAAAACTGTGCAAGAGGGATCCTGAAAACCATGAGAACTTAGATAGATCCATTTCACACGACCTTCACACGGTTTGAAAAACTGTGCGGGATCCCAAGAGACCATGCGACCCAAGACCATTTGGAAAAAGGGTGGGGCACAGTTGGAACATGTTTTGGAAAACCATGGGTCCAAACCAGGAACATCATTAAAGAGGGTTAATTTCACATTTTACCCCCTCAGGATTTATGAACACTCTCCTAATTTTCTAATCATTTCATCATACAAAAAACAAGGCTTAAAAACTTCTTCCTCCTGAGATTCCATGGGACTATTATCCTATTTATTTTTGGATGTTTGGAGTATGTATGGGAGTGAATAGAATCTTTGGATGAGTCTAACAAACCACCTTTATCTATTTTTTAGAAGAGTCCCCAGATAATCATTATTCTTCTTCTGAATCCCTAAAACCCTGTTTTTACAACTGATTTTAGGATGGGTGTAACACCCCAATATTTCATTGTATGTATCTTTTTACATTTAATTTCTTCAACAACATAAGTTTCACAAAACACCAAGCATAAAAGAACAATGAAACACAATTAAATATTTTTTTAAAATGACCAGTATAAACTAGAGATTAAATTAGAGGGAATGAATGTAATTAATAAAATTTTGAGATTTACATATTATATAGTTAATAAAATGTTTTCAAATTCATCAAAATGATTTTACAGGCATGAGATCAGAATGATTCCAATTTTACGCATTAAAACGCTATATTTTTGAAAAGGCAGTTTTATCGTCTTTTAATGGTGCACATATTTAAAAACAAAATTTTGACACTTTAATAAAATATATTGAACAAAATAAACATTTATTCTAAATTTCAATATAAAAATTAGTTTAACGTGATTTTTTTTTTATTTTTCTAAAAATATTTATTTTCTAGTGAATAGTGAAAATTCAGATTTCTATAAAACTGTCATTTTCATTATATAAATAGCCTATTTATGATTTGAATAGAAAAATAACCTATGAAAGTATAAATAAAATATAGGTATCTTATAAATGATAATATGATATATTTATATCATGGAATAAGTAAATATATGTTTGAAAATTGATAAATTAAATATTTGTGTTTTTGTGAAACATAAATGTTTATTTACAATTTCATTGTCAATATAATAATTTAAAAAGAGAATATATTTGCATAAAATAGAATCATAAATTAATATTATGTTTTATTACGATTATATGATAATTTTATGAGACATATTTAATATTTTAAAGTGTCATAAAATCAGTTATTATTTTAAAATTGGTATTTTTTGAATAAATAATGATTTTAATTAAAAAGTATATTTCTTATAATTATAAAATTGTTTTAATGTAATTAAGACCATTTTTTTCTAAATTTTGAAAAATTCTCATGATAATTTTTTGTGATTTTTCTAAAAAAGTTAAATTTTCGGTGAATAGGAAAATATGGTAATTTATGGTATTTGATAAATACATGAATTATTGAGTCATAGATGATTTATGGATGATTTCAGACCATAATATAGAAATATCCTTAATTTTTTTAATATATATAGTGATAATGTTAATACTATTGATATTATTGATCCAAAATAATACACTAATGATTAAAATAATCAAAAAACACCCTTATCCTCCACTATAAACACCACCCATAATCATCTCTTTTTCCTCACACATCCAAAGCCTCGAAGCTTTTCCAATTTCTCCCTAATCCCTCTCTAAAGATCTCCCAAATGTTATGTTATTTCTATTCTCACAAAAATACCATTTTAATGTTTCTTAAGATGGTTCTCAAAGAGATAAATTCAAGAGGTAAATCCCCTTACATTATTTTAATTTTCTTTTAATTTATTTTATTTTCTCATACTTTACTTACCTACTATTTCATAAAATTCATTATAACTCTAGAATCTTATATATATGTCAATTTTATTATGTTAATGGTATATCCACCATAAATTATTTTAACTTCCCCTTTTTGTTCGAAAAATGAAAACATCGTCTCTAAGGTGCTAATTTACTGCATTTGTGGATGAAAAGTTTATATTTTTCAGTTCCACAATCAAGGATAGTCATAAAATCATTTCTGTAGTTATAACATACAATAATATGTATTTAAAATCTTATTTAGTGTTCTAGAATAAGAATATATTCATAATATTAATTAATAAAACAAAACTAGTTCATGATGATCGAAAAACAAAAAAATAATCCAAATGGATATCATTACCACTTTATCTAATAAATCATATTCATATATGAAAAAAAATCATATATAAGACCAATAAATCTCATTTAAGTTCATTAATAACATATAATTTCCATTTTCGATAACTATTCCCATTTTAAATGTTTTTTCATACATGTATACAATTGAACTGATCATGAAAACCATGGAAAAGAACAACCCTTGATGACGAAATGACGTATAATAACTCTTTAAAATCCTATAAACGAACATAATAAAATTATAATAAATCAAATACAAAATTAATGGGTTCTTATATAATTTATTAATGAATCTAATTTCATTATACTGGATGTTAGGTATAAGTGCAGCATGCTTTCAGACATAAGTTAAGGAATTCTCCCCGAACCTCCATTTTTCATTCGGGTTACGATTTCTCTCTATTTACACCATTGTAGTTCTTAATTACTTTTATATAATTTTTCAAAATTCTGATTATATGTATCAAACTCATTTATATAGATTTTTTCATCTTTATTTTATGGTAAATACATGTTTTACAAGGTTATCTTCTCAATATTTCCCGATAAGCAAGCCTGATTAATGGGAACTTCCTAATTTTTTTTACCCATTTTCAAGTACACCTCATAATCTGTTTTAAGAAACCAATATTTTTATAAAATAAATATTTTTTATCATGAAAAACTATCTTTTATTTTTTATGGTTTTATGTAAACAATTAACCATCTGTTCACTTTAAATACTCTTTTATATTTTCTCTCAATCCGTGCTAAAGCAGCTCATTTCTAAAGTTCCTTAAAAACACCTTTTACAAGTTTTTAATTTAGTTTTAAATAATTTATGCCTCAAATATAATTTAATTTTCTTAATTTTTTGGTATATACATGTTTAAAATCATATTTTATGACAAATACAAATGAATTTTCCAAAACAACACTTCTTTCCAATGTAAATGGGTATTTCTCTTAACAATTCCTCGATGATTTTGTTTGAGTATTTTCATCTATTTTAAAACCCTATATTTATTATTATTCTTAGTTTGGATTGATCTTTTATGAAATCATCTACCATATTTTATTAAATTATTTATGATTATTTGGATTGTGGATGTGTTATCTTGATACTATTCACCATATTACTCAGAATGGTTAGTGGTTTTGTTTACTCATTGTGGAATGTTATTTACATTTTGTATGTATGTATTTTTTTCACCTAATTCCTGTTTGGAATTAATTGGATTTATTATGTGATGTGTGGGTAGCTCAATATACCCTTGATGCATCTATTGGACTCAGAGACAAAACATATATAGATTTGTCCGAGACCTTAACCATTTATTTTCAGATGTCTTGGCCAAGGCCTCAATGATATGTTTTAGATATCTATCATTATGTATTCAATCATTATGATATGATTATTTGATAATCAATGTGATTATTAGACTAGTATAATATATATGGTTAATTTTCATTCTCATGTTATTTTTTATATGGAATTATTTATTCATTTTTTATTCCTTCCATATTATGCTCATGTTTATGTATTAATCTCTTGTGATTTTATTTATTCACATTACCATATTATTTATGTTTAAATTAGATTCCCTAGTATTAACTTTACTGATCATCTATGAACACCCCTTTCTTATGTTTTATTTTCCCCTAGGATGTGAAGATGTATATTATGCATGACTTGTAGGGATAATTTAGAAGTTTATACATTATTCCAAAGGAGTTTGTATGTTTTATTTTATTTCAAGTTGTATTTTAAAAATTATGGTTATTAATAGTTTTCTAAAGAAATTAAACTATTCATTCCTTTGGGACGTGAAATACTTATTTATAATACTAATGTAATTAAATATGGTATCATCTCCCTACTATAGGGGTTGGGATCATTACAGTTGGAATCAGAGAAAGTTTAGTTGAAACTTTGGAAACAAGATTTTGGAATATAAATCTAAGATAGAATTTGAGGATATACATATTATAACATCCTATAATATTTGTATGGTAGAGATTATGTGTGACTTCCTAGGAATACATCACTTTCTGGATACAACATGTGTATGTGGTTCTAGAACAGATGTGCCTAGGGGTAACCGAGCCTGACTCAGTGTAACCTGGTATACAACAATAGGTCTAACTACGAATCTATTTTAACACTCTTTTGGGATATTATTAGGATATATCACATTTTATTTACAAAAAAAATAGTATTTAACATTAAACATGTCCCGAAAGAATCAATATTTATGATTAATACGTTAGCTATGAATAAATTTCCAAATTATGTTATGTGTTACGCTAGTTCAATAATTATTCATTATGATTGATAACATAATTTTGTGTATTCTAGTATTTATAAATCAATCCTATTATAGGGAATGGAAACTGTATCAACATACGTATTCCATATAGGGATTTCCACCCTATGAATGATAATAATGTTGGAGAAGGATACACAACTAGAGCTGAGCAACTTATAAATATTCTGTGATAGCTAACATAGGTTATGAATAATAACCTTTCCCATATAGACCATAATCATCCACAATATGGAGGAACTATGTCAGATCATTTTAGGTCACAATATCCTACTTTATTCAATGAGGCTACAACTATATTTGTAGATGAGAAATGGATAAGTTCCTTAGAGAAGATATTTCTCGCTTTTTGAAGTAATGAATGGGATAAGGTTATCATGGAAGTTTATCATCTCTTAAAATATGTTGATCAATGGTTATAATTGACTCAAAAAACAAAGGAGGATGGAAAACAGTGAATATAGAATAGAAGGATTTGAAGGAAATATTCTTAGAAAAGTATTTCCCTCAGGAATAGTGAGAGGATTTGGGGATACATTTATTGAGTTTTAGATAAAAGGAGGATGAAAATGTTACTAAGTATGAAGCTAACTTTACAAGGTCATAAAGGAATGTTATGGATTACGTACATAATCCAAAGAGAAATATTAATCGATACTTTTATGGTTTAAAACCATTACTCCAAGGGGAACTGGTCTCTCAAACTTACTCAACATAAAAGGATATAGTCTCATGTGCTATTAAGACATAGAAAGAATTATCTTAGTCTTATGACTGCAAGGGGAAATAAGGTAAAAATACAATGGTATAATGAGATATAGATAATGTGAAAACGGGAAAGATAGATTTTCCCACATGTTATAGTTGTGGGAAGAAACACCCCCGTACTTTCTTAAAGGTAATTAGAGTATATTACAAGTGTGGATAGAAAGGTCACCAGGATCATGAATTTAAGGGAACGAAAGAAGCTGTAAATGTCAAATTCTTCAACTATAAAGAGATATGTAACTATTCAAATGAATGTGTCAAGAGATAAGTAAATATAACTCAAAAAAAGTAAAAGGGGTACAGGTCATTCTTATGTTACTATATTCCAAATAGAATCATTAATGTATTTGTTTTTTTGGATTCAATAATTATGTAATGATATGTAGGTTATAAGAATCATGAGATATATAAGGATTGCACTACAGTTCTTCTTACTTATAGATTTGGAAGCATAAATATTTTCATTATGTTTTTATAGTGTCCAAGGAATTCATATATTTGGTATATAGTGTTAAGAGCTAAATTATTTGGAAAAGTTTATGTTATATTGATTTTTTAAAATTTAGTGACCTAAATTTTTGGTCCTTGAATATGGTCAGACATGTTTTATATGAGTCTTAAGATCAACTACTTGTGTAATAGATCAAGTTAAACATTTGAAATTATTGTTTGATGATAACATATGCTAAAATTATTGGTTTCAATAATAATTTATGGACAAATTAATGAATAATGAACTATATGATTCGTTAAAAGTTCTTCATGCATGAAAAAATAATTTTGAACATTCATTTGCAAGTATAAGGGATAAAGTTGAAATAGAACAAAGAACATCTATAGGATGGGATTATGCTTATGACATGGAAATTAATTAAGTAATATTATTTTATTAAGTGAATATCTGAATGTTTAAAAAATCCCTCAACTCCAGGAAAAATATTTTTGAACAAAAAAATTATTCATTTAATTTTCTTTCTAAGAAATCAATGGTCTTTTAACCGATCACAAATTTACGGTTTTGTGACTATTAACTTGACAATGTTCTTTATCACTCTCCATCAGAACTTGATAGTTAGATTATTATTACATGTTGATATTTTCACGGCACACTAATGTTATCCTATTCAAATTCCTAGTTTTTTTGTGATCTCTAAATTTCCCTTTCCCTATTGTTAAGAGGATATTTTATTAACCCTATTTTTTATATGGGTTTCCCATAAAGAAATTTTGAAGTTTCAAACCTTGATTTTTAAAGAACAATTTCAAATTATGATGATGAAATTTATTAAAGGAGGGGGTAATGTAACACCCCAATATATTATGGTATGTATATTTTTAAATTAAATTTCATTGGCATCATAGGTTTCATATAACACCAAACTTAAATGAACCCTGATATAGAATTAAATAACATTATTTTAAAACGACTGCTATAACCAGTAGTTAAATTAGTGGGAATAAATAGTATTAACCAATTTTGGAAATTTATATATTATATATTTAATAAATTTTTTTTACATTCATAGAAATACTTTTATATTCATAAGATAAGATGAATCTAATTTTACACATTAAAAGCCTATATTCTTCTAAAGGCAATTTTACCGCCTTTTATTAGCCTGAATTTTTAAAAATAAATTTTGAATCTCTTAGAAATTTTATTAAAAAATAAAATTTATTTTTAAAATCATATTTTCAAAATTATTTTAGGGTAAAATTTAGTTATTTTTTTGAAAATATTTATTTTCCAGTGATTAGTATAAAATCTTAATTTCTATAAAACTGTCATTTTGGTTATATTAATTGTATATTTATTATTGGAATAGTATCTTCACCTATGAAAGTATAAATAAAATTTATGTATCTTATGAATGAAAATATTATATATTTATATCATGTAATAAGTAAATAAATGATTTAAAAATGATAAATTAAGTGTTATATTTTTTTGTGAAACATAAATGTTTATTTACAATTTCATAATCAATATAATAATTTAATAGAAAATATATTTGCATAAAATATATTCATAAATTAATACTTTGTTATCTTATGATTATAATATAATTTTATGAGACCTTATTTAATTTTATAAAGTGTCATAAAAGCAGTTATAATTTGAAAATTGGTATTTTTTGAATAAATAATGATTTTAATTAAAAATTAAAATTATCAAATTTAAGAAATTATTTTCATAAAATAGAGTCCATTTTTCAATTATTCTCATTAATTTTTTTTTTCAGGTTATCTTTTGGAATTTTCTAAAATAGTTGAAGTTTTTGTAAATGGTGAAATATGGTAATTTACAGTATTTATCAAATAAATGAATTATTGAGTCATAGATGATGTATGTCCATAATATTAAAATATCCTTAATTATTTTAATATATTTAGTTATAATGTTCAAACTAATGATAGTCGTGGCCCAAAATAATAAACAAGTGATTAAAATAATAAATAAACACCCCTCTCCTTCACTATAAATACCACGCCTTCTCCTCAAGCCTCTAAAGCCTTGAATATTTTCCAATTTATACCCAATACATCTCCCAACCCCCCCTGCTATGTTTTTTATATAATCACAAAAATTACATTTCAATGTTCTTATGAAAGTATCAGGGAGAGGAATTGAAGAGGTAAAATCTCATTTTTAGTCTTTTAATTTTAATTCAATTTTTTTTCTTTTATTGTATTTTCCTTACCTCCTCTATCCAAAAATTCATGATAACTATATTATATTATATATACTATAATTTTATTATTATAATTTTATATACACCATCAATTTGATTTCTTCCCCTTCTTGTTCTAAAAATGAAAATATCATCTGTGAAGTGCCAATTTACCACCTTAATGGACGATGAGTTTTCATTTATTAATTCCTTATTCAAGTCTTGTAATAAATTTATTTTTATGGTTTAAAAATATTATAATATATATTTTTATATTACAACTTATTTAGTGTTATGAACCTAGTATATATTTATAATATTAATTAATAAAACATAATTAGTTAATAATGATCGAAAAAAACCAAAATAATCAAAATGGTTATCATTAACACAATCTCTAATTAATCATCCTCATATCTAAAAAAATGAAATATAAGACCATTAATTATCATATAATTACATTAATAACATATAATTTCAATTCTTCATAACTGTTCCCATTTTCCAAGATCTTTCGTACATGTATACAAATCAACCAATCATGAAAACAAAGGAAAATAACACTCTCGAACGACATAATTAAATCTTATAACTCCAGAAAATGGATATAGATGAACATAATAAAATTAATGTAAATCAAATAAATGTTTAATAGGTTATGAAATAATTTATTAATGAATCTAATTTCATTACCTGGGATGTTATGTACAAGTGTAGAACACTTTCAGACATAAGGTAATAGATTCTCCGTAGACCTCTATTTTTTATTCAGGTTACGATTTCTCTCTCTTTACACAATTATAATTCTTCATTATTTTTTTATAAATATTCTATATTCTATTAATATTTTTCAAACCCATTTATTTATAATAGCTAATATTTAATTTATGGTATATACATGTTTTATAAGGTTCCCATCTCTATTTTTTCTGATAAGCAATTCCAATTAAGGGAACTTCCCAACTTCTTACCCCTATTCAAGTACACTTAATAATATATTTTAAGACAAAAATATTTTTATAAAAAATAACTTTTTATAATGAGAAAATATCTTATATCTGTTATATTTTTATGTAAAAAATTAATCATTTTTCTTCTATAAAGACTCTTTTATATTTTCCCTAAAACCATACTGAAGTGGATCATTTCTAAAGTTCATTAAAAAATATTTTTAAATGTTATCACTTTAGTTGGAATTCATTTATGGATCAAAAATTATTTAATTGTCCATATTTTCATGGATATAACTATTTAGAATAAGAATTTATGACAATTACAAATGAATTTTTAAAAATAAATCTTTTTTCCAAAGTAAAAGGGTATTTCTCTCAAGAATTCCTCAATGATTTTTTTATAGTATTTTCATATATTTTAGAAAAATTTATTTAATATTATTATTAGTTGGTATTGAAAATTTTTGGTATCATCTATAATATTTTATTAAATGGTTTATGATTAGTTTGACTATGGATGTGTTATCTTGATATCATTCACAAAATTACTCAGAATAGAAAGTGATTATATTTGTTGATTGGTGGAAATCATTTAAATTCTGTATTTATATGTTTTTTTGATTCACCCCATTCATATAAGAATGTCATTAGAATTAGTAAGTGATGTTTGGGACCCACTATATCCCCTTGATGCATCTTTATATATCACGAGACAAAATAGATATGGATTTGGCTGAGGCCTTAAACATTTATTTTCAAATGTCTTGGTCGAGGATTCAATGGTGTATTTCCAATGTCCATCATTATGATATTAATAATTGATAATCCACATGAATATTAAACTAGTAGAATATACATGGTTATGTTTTGTTCTCATGTGATTATTTATATAGCATAATTTATTAAATTTTTATTCTTGTCATATTATTCTCAAGATTATATATTATTGACATTTTCTTTTAGTTATTCACCTTACCTTATTATTTATGTTTATATTATCTTATTTTGTATTACCATTACTGAGAATATAAGATTAACCCTTTATTATGTTTTATTTTTCCCCAGGATGTGAAGACATGTGTTATGAATTGTAGAGATAATCTAAGAGTTTATGGATGTTTATAATGGACTTTCAATGTTATATTTTACTTCATGTTGTAATTTAAAACTAATGTTGGTATCTAGTTTTCCAATGATACTAAACTATTAGGTTTTCCTAGGCGAGTCTTCATTCTTTACTATACCAATTTAATTAAATAAGGAATCATCTCTAGGATACTAGGGTTAAGGTCTTTACATCGAGGATTTGAAGATTGTTTGATTTTGAATAAAAGGCTTGGTTTAAGTGAGTGTTCATATAAAAACATGATATAGATGGTCTACAAGTTATATCACATATTCATGATGTTTTTTTATCTGTATGTTGTTTTGAAATTAGGGAAATTATGATACAATTTTGTTTTCCTTGCTAGTGAATGAGTAATTAGGTATCAAAATGTTGTATTGAAACCCTCATGATCCCCGTGGAATCTATTGTGGATGGGTAAAACAGGCATGTAGATACCCATGGGGTGGGTAACTCCTTTAAACATGAAATATTGGGTTTCTAAATGAAAAATTGGGTGGTTTAGGATGTTAATTCAATTTTAATATGTTTAACCTAATAATAAAGAAATTTGATATAGTAAACATATATTAAGGAGTTGGGTAAATGATGGTATGTAAATTGATGGTTATGATAATTGGTTAATGGTGTTTGGCCGCATAGTTAAATGGATTGAAAAGGGGGATAAATGGTTATAATTTGTTAATGTGGTAAAATATGATTATGTTGGGAACTAAGAACATAATGGATGGAATGAATCATCAGAATGTGATTAAATGGAAATGGTTCACCCTTGTAATTTTTTTTCAAAAATGGTTAATGAAGATGAGCCTATGATAATGTGATAAATAGATGCGGTATATTGGTTTAATGATCTAATCTGTTGGGAAGGACAAACTAATGCTTGAGGCTCCCCTGTGCATAGTAGTTTTTTGGGAATTTACTAATGTTTCTGAACCCAAGGGTATTGACATGGTGTTACATAATGAGGTTGGGATGTTCGGACATGGAATTATGAATCTCAGTCTGATTTAGGGACTTAGGATTCATGTTTAGTCACTTGTGACCCCTTTGACACATGTATCAGATGACCAAAATTGCCTGAATCAAGTTTGATGAAAAATGGGTAAAACATGAGACAAGGAATAAATATAATTGACCAAATAAATGTTAAACGTGGTAACATATTTTATATTACTATTTTCATTATTAATTTTACTTATGAATACACTGTATTAGACTAGATATCATGTCACGAACCAACCTGGGAACCCTAATAACCCAAAAAATTAGTTGTTCTTGACATAAACCGAAGGGTGTTCTTGATCCCAATGGGTTGGCAACCAGCTCCTAGGACCATACAAACTGAAAGTGGGAAAAATTTTGTCACAAAAAAACATGGAAGGAAAATTAAACAAGAAAGTGTTCATATCAAAGGATAAATCCACTAGGAGTAATGTACCATAATTTAAACAAACACAACCACCAAAGTACTACATCTGAAGTACAAAAAAGGGAAAATAGCATAAAGTCCCTAAGGGAAAAACTCACCAAGACCAAAGTTCAAAAGCATGATCCACCTCCAAGAGGTCCATTTCCTTTGCGTGAACCAAGAAGGGTAAAATATATATACAATAGAAGGCACAAGTACGGTGTGAGCCAAATCCCAGTCAGATATCACCCAAAGATTCCATAATATATTCCAATATCAATTTAACCAAAATGTTCTTTTAATTTTAAAACAAACAGGTTTGTCATTAACAATTCATATTTTGACAAATAATGTTATGTAGTTTAAAAGCTTAAAATACCTCTAAAAAATCATGTTATACATTTCAAATGATGGAAGACATTTCAAAAGATGTAGTTTTTCCTTAATCAAAGGATACTTTTCATAAATAGCAGTTATCAGAAATTGCTTAGATAAATACTTTATATAAACAATTTATATAAATTCTTAGGGTATGTTAAACAGTTTAAAACAATGTAATATGTATACATTATAAAAATAAACAAGTAATAAACATGGTCATGTGCCGCATAGGTATGATAGTTCAGACTATAGGGATCCAACACTGTGAACAGAAAAGTATATACATGCTCCCCTGTAGGCTGAAGGTAAATGGATTCATCACCACCACCTAAGGAATGAGATGGGCTAATTTGATTTTTTATAACTTTTAGAATTGAAAAGTTCCACCAAAAAATAACTCACTACCTACCTAAGGATTGCATGTGCTCATGTATATATCCATGATGGGCATTTCATTTAAAAAAATGGAATTCATCCCATTCACCATTTCAAATATGTAATTTTTTTCTTTAAACACCATAATGGGATTTTAATAAAAAAAGCCTTTTCACCAAAATGATACCCTAAGGCTTCCATCAAAAAAATTTAAGCCATTTTTCACAAAATCGAGATTCGAAACAAAATTAAACAATTGAATCATATTTATCACAAACATTAAATCACTTGAATTGGGATTTTTCAAAAACATTCCATCAAGTAAATTTTTCTTTAATTAAAATCAAAATTTCAGTTTATTAGATTCATATAAAAACCAAAATTTTAATTAAGAAATAAAAATTTCACCAAATTCTAATTCCAAGCCAAAAACCAATTTTTTTCCTTAAAACCCCAATTTATCAGAATTGATTTGGTTTCAACAAAAGGATTGAAATCCATTTGATTTAAATATAAATAATTTTATTTAAGTCCAAACTATTGAAATTTAAACAAAGTGATTAGATTCAATAAATATTGTACATCTTAACAGAACCACCTACCGAAAATAATAAATATTTCAATGCCAAATTCTAATCATCATTTTTAAATAAAGAAAAAAGATCAAGAAAATGGGAATCAAACCTAGTTTTAAGATCCCAAAACAAGGGGTATTAAATCCACAAATCAATACCAATATCTGTGGAACACTAAGGGGAAAGAGGGATAACACGAGAGGTAGATAATAAGAGGAGGAAAATAAATGGATTAAGATCAAAGGTCATTTCTCAAGATTCAGATTGCATCCAGGAGGGGTTCAAGGCACCAAAAATCACCCTTGTGAGATCTGAGGAAGGGAGAAAGGGATTACAGTTGAATGAGGTCTATATGAGACTAAAGGGGGGGGATCAAGAAATTTTAATAAAAAATTCAGATCTACAAAATTTTATCCTCAGGGTTTCCTATGAAGTTACACATGGTTAGCTCAAACTATGACCAAGTCGTGCATAGCCTACTATCCAACCATTTCCATGGAGAACGGTTTTCCCTAACCATGTGTAGGCCATGCACAAACTGTTCCCCTTCCCGAAAACCTCTATAATTATTAGAAACTAGTACTACGCCCATGCCAATGCACGTGACTATTCAGTTTTCATTAAAAACATTAGGTTACGTATAATTAAAATAAATTATTATGTCGTTGTACCAAATATAATGTTTATAATAAAATGATGATAATGAAGTGAGTGGGTTGTTCGGGACACAAGTAAATTGAGTGAAAACAAATGATAAAGGAGAAGGAACATGATGAAATGGGAGAGATAGATCAAGAACAAAGATGATGCAGAAAGTGTAGGTTGGGAGGAGGTGGAGGCAATAGGTGAGACTGTAATAAATTATGGAAGAAAACCTAGAGGGAGCCAGATTTTAGTAGTGTTGGGTTGTTAGTTTTAAAGATCTCTTGAATAGAAAACATTCTGGGCTAGATAAGGGGTAGTTTTATTTCATTTCCTAGATTGAAGAGTTTCACTCATGTTAAGAAACTTCAACAAAAAAAATATTTATGTAAAGAAATTCCAGAGTATTTAAAAACTATTCTCAATCCAAAACTGAATAATTTTTTTTTCAAGAACCAAGAACATGAGGCACCATATCCCCATATTTTTCTTTTATTTTATTCTGGTGTTATTTTCAAAGGATAAATATTCATCGTAAATATATAGAAGTACTGAAATTTATTTTTTTCAAAGAATATTATATTCAAATATCTAATGGATAAACTATTGATGTGAAATATTAATAGGAAGAATAAACTATATTATGTCAAAGGGAAAATAGATCTCTACATAATTTTCATTGGTTTGCTTTTGGATCAAAGAAAATATGTCTAGATAATCAAATAGAACACAACTCATAGAAAGAAAACTGCATGAAAATCCCCGTGTGAGAAGGTGCCTATGTAGTATCTCACCACGAATTCAATCGGAAAGGCTTCTCTTGATGTTGGTGGTGTGAATAATCATCATCATTTCTGTTCCAGCACCATATCCCTTCAGGATATTAGTAATTACCAAAAGAGTTTGTATATTCTCCTATAAAATCATCCATGATGCAGAAGATAACACTATAATTTTTCATAAGGACTCAACCATGTATGGAAACATATCAGGGTCCCTAGAGCATTGAATTAGATAAACATTCCTTCAAGCAAGAAATGATACACAGAACATATTCATTCACCATGCCATTGAAAACAAATTCACGTTTCTTGAAATATTCTGTTAAGTCAACCTATAGATTTACAAATTAGAGGATCACATTCAAAGTATCCGTCTTGAGTAAAAAAATTGAAAATGAAAACATAGACCAGCGGGAAAGCTTACCACTTGCATCAGTCTGCTCCTTCTTTCTTTAAAATTTTGAGTATGGCCATCACCTACTCTTCTCTTGTGACCTTGTTGTGACATGAAAACCTTAATGGAAAGTTTTCTCAATGCAGACATGAGAAATCAAGTTAAAAAACTATTTTATTCAACATTTTTTTCCGCACTGATCATATATGGAAATAAATAAACTACTTGAGATTTGAGGGGAAAAATTTTCTCTTCAAATATAATCTTTCTGTATACATGAGGGATATCCAAACGGATTCCAAATTGAAGTTAGGGTGCATGAGAAATTCAATGGAGGTCCTTATTATCAAAAAAACTCAACGGGTAAGTAGTGTACTTGGGAAACCCAAGCAACCCAGTTTGATGGATGCCTCCTATATCAATGTTAAAATTGATGGTTAAGCCTCAGGGGATACTGGATAGTATCTAGTTTATGGTTTCAAAACATATTCTAAATATTCATGTAGTACTATATCTTAAAACATCATAGTATTCTATAGGTTTCTCAACAAAGATAATAATGATTCATGAAGTACTACATCATATCTAAATGCATATATTGCAATGGTGAAAAAATTATAATCAGTAATCCAATAAATAAACAAAAATTAACAGACTAATAATATATATATATAGGGGTGAAAGAAAAGGTAAAACGATAGATATATTTGGGAATTAATATGATAACTACATTTCCAAAAGCAAACAATGACTGTTTCCTACCACTGAAAATTTGATTCTAGAGAATTTTTAAGGTTTATACATTTATTTTATGTAATTGGAAGAAGTTTTATTGGAGCAGAAATTATAAAGAAAATGTTAATTATATAATGGGAAAAGTAATAAAACTGACTGAATATATGGCATCCTTCCTATAAAGACCAATTTCTACTCACAATGTCTCTGATATGCAAAAATAATATATAAATCTGCTAAAAAGAACAACTTTTAACATGAAACCTAATAATATCTAATTCTTGTATGATATTTCTGGAAGTATGTTTCACATAAACTAAGAGTGAAAATGATAACGTTATCCAATAAAAACTGAGTACCATAGAGAAATAATTTAGGGAATATTAAAAGAATAATAGTTAAAAAGATAGCATGTATTCTTTTAGGGAGTAAGAAGGCTCAACCAGTTTTATATCATCTGTTACACCCCGTTTACATCAAACTGGAAAAGGTTTAGGAAATAATTGGGATAGAAGTATGGGTATATAAAGGAGAAGAAGGGATACTATACAGAAAAAGATATTATTTATCTTAGTATCAATATGTGACTTAGATGGAAGAATAGAGGTGGAATCTCAAGTAATTTACATCTCCACGCATTCCTCTAATTGAAATTCTGGTTAGTTCATCATCAATACATAAAAAAGTAACCCACTCTAGGGGAACTTCTAGTGTGAATTTCTTATAAATTGGTCTAACCCCAAAACCTCACCCAACTACAACAATTGAAAATTGGTTGAGTTTGATAAGAGGTTGTGTTTATTTGCATGTAGTGTGTTGGTTAACATAAGGTGGTATTGTTTTTATGCACCATGTTTTCACAAAAGATGTACATGTATAGACTTAAAATAGTTTTAACTAAAATAGCCAATGTAAATCTACCTATATGCTGAAAAATGACTAGTGGGTGCTAAAGTGGGTGATCAATTAAACATATTATATATCATGTAGACAAACCTATTATGTGGGTGATCAGTTAAACCTTTAATGTGGGGGATCGGTTAAATAGATTATATATCATGCATACAAGAACATGAAATAAAATTTAAAACATATATACATAATTCTTGATTAGAATAATACTCTATAAACCCTACTATTCATGAAGCTTTCTTTATTGATTGATGGTGTGTGTCTATCATATCTGCAATCATATGATAATATGTTCAATAATAATAATTTTCACATTTAAGAAGCTACTATTTAAAAATATACGTAAAAATATATCATATTTTAAAGTAGAACTTATTGATAGAGGTATGATGAAATTAAATAGAGATAATATTAGTGATATAAATATGAAATCAACATATATCAATATAAGTGTTTTCATAGAAAAAAATAAATTAAGAAACAATTCAGATGAAACTACATATTGGTAGAATATAAATCAATTAAAAACTATGAACTACTAAACTATTACACTAAAAACATATTTCTTTGATCTCATTTTTCTTTTATCATGAAACATGTTTTTATGAAACAACAAACAATTAAAATGCATGAATTTATCAAATTTAGACAGACTAAAAAATTCATTATGAATGATCGTATCTATAGTCCATGAGTAAAAATTCTTTGAACAAGAGATATCAATGAGGTATTCAATATTTTAATACCTAATGGAAATTCTAGATCAAGAAATTGATGTAGAGAATGTAGTTGTCTGGTTAAGGTGGAAGACTAAAAATGTAGAGAACTCACTACCTCTATGCTTGAACATCCATGAAGAATCAAAATAATACCCTAAAATTGCAATGTATATCCATCAGTTGGATAACATCCCTAAAAAAAGGAAAATGAGTCGGATATGTGCAATAAGAATGTAGAAAAGGTTACCATGAAACACATTGTTTTAATATGTCATTGAATATCAATTGACATACCTAGAGTAAATGATATTTAATTGGGATTCCACACCATATTTCCAAACCCTCACATAGTTTCTTCCTTTTATTGATGTTAGGCTAGTAAAATGGCTGACCCACCAGTTCCCACCTATAAGTAATCATAGATGAAAAACTTAAAAGCATCTGATCAATAAATTTATATAAAAAAAATAGAAATCTTGATGGACAATTCCCTAGAGGTGGGAAGTACATGTATAAGATACTACTGAAACATAACATTCAAATCATCAATGGTCAACTCTGAAGGGAAACTAGAACTTGTCATGCCCTAATGATGTGATCGCAGGGCGTATGATGAGATAATCATGTCTAGTCTCTATAATACATGATCCACTGCTCTAAAATACATGATCCACTACTATATAAAAATATCCACTGCTAAAATAGAACACATGATACATCGCAAAAATTCATGATCCACTACCCAAAAAATGCATGTTCCACTGCTCATATGAAAAAACATGTTCCACTACTGTAACAAAATTATCCACTACTGAAATAAAATACATGATCCAATCCACTGCTCATAGAAAATTCAAGATCTACTACTATAAAAAATGATCCAATGGTATAATAAATGTTATTTCATATTAATACATAAAAATAAAAACTTGGATTGACAATACCCTAGTGGTGGGAAGTACATGTAGAAGATACAACTAAAACATCACCGTCAAATCATCAATGGTCTCCCCTAATGGGAAACTAGAAGTCGTCATGCCCCGATGTTGGGATCGCACGGCGTCTGATGAGATAAGTATGTCCAATCTTTATAATACATGATCCACTACTCTAAAATACATGATCCATTACTATAAAAAAAATTATCCACTACTCAAATAGAACACATTATCCACTACAAAAATCATGATCCACTACCCAAAAAATGCATGTTCCACTACTCATATGAAAAAACATGTTCCAATGCTGTAAAAAAATTATCCAGTACTGAAATAAAATACATGATCCAATCCATTGCACATAGAAAATTCAAGATCCACTACTATAAGAAATGATTCACTAGTCCAATACATGTCAAGTCATATTTAGTATAACTAAATGTTACTAATAACTCAAATAAAATACAATGATCAACTACTCCATAATATGTCACTAATCCTTTCTTCCACCAAAATCTAGTGTCAGCCCCTCATGTCACCTAGTATGCAAGATCAAAACCTTGTACCACCGCAGTGGAATGGTTTACTGAATTCCTTCTTATGACTTTAAGTACAGTTTTATTATGTGTTACATTTTGATGTTAAATGATTCATGACCAATATTAAAAAAATTAAAAAAGGTAAAGTTGTTGTTTTACCTGGATTTTTATTTTTGAGTTATATTTATGGAATAACAGGTAATGATCAAGGAGTTTGAGCACCTACAAAATCATCCAAAATGTTTACATACATATACAATAATGATTAAAAATAATAATACATACAAATGAATATTACCTTGGCCATATTATATAGCCAAACCTCATATCTTATAGGGATTCATTCAGTACATACTAATACAACATATCAAACTAACCATATAAACCATGAAAAGAATTTTAGACGTAGAAATATTGACCAAGAAAAAGAATTACAAGAAATTATTGGTGAATCAAAATAGGAGATGTATAATATTTATGATTGAATAATCCATATGTAGCTGTAAAAACTAATTGTTAGAGAGAACTGAATACATTTCTAGAAAATTATGAGAACCCACCATTTGTGAAGCACTATATTTTATTATAGACTACAAAAATAGAATGAACATTGTGAAATACAAAACTATAAAGTAGATAGAATTGTTACCGAGAAGCTATAAAGGAGAAAATATCATATTCTGGACGCGTTGAGAGCTGGATTAATCTATGCTTATGGAAAATTTCGACCCCATTTCTATTTCTGTAAATGAAAAGAATATAGAGATATATTTTCAAAGAAAATAGAATGTTATTATGATGGTGAATGGAATGTCAAAGAGGGTGAGGGGTGTGATTCACCGTGGTAGATCTCAGAGGAGACAAATAATACCGGGAACCCTAGCAGATGGTGAGGGATTTTTCAAGGGGGTGAAGAGGGGGTTGGAGGGATTGAGGGTGGTGGGAGGCATATTAGACAGTTGGATGATGCAAGTAGAGCTCATAGGATATGAATAATATGGGGAAACATAGGATATGGGATGCCAGACTTCTGATGGAGGAACAGTACTGTGATTGGAGTGGATCGTAGAGGATTACATGATGCAGAGGCGGAGTGAAATTGCAAGGAGGATGTCAGGGGTGTATTGTGGGAAGAGTTGGATGAGGGAAGGTGAAATCATACTAGGAACCGTAGTTGAAGACATATAATAGTGAGGGGGATTTGGGTTTGGAGATAGTGGGTTTTTGGAACCCTAGCTAATGGATAGGGTGGGGTCGCGCGCACTCGTCTGCAAGGGGAGAGGTGCGAGATGGATCATGATTTTAGAGGGAGGAATGGTTTCTTTTATCGATGTGGATGATTGGTGAAATGGAATTTCTTATACAAGGGATGTGGACACACATTATCATGACACATAGAAGTAAGAAATCCAGGATTAATATATATAGTAGATTCACCCATAACAACCCCAAAAGAAACCCAACCAAAACTCAAAAAAATACAGGGTTAGGAACACCTAAAGTATTCCACATATCATGAGAATCAGAATCGTGTTTTACTAGCACATGAACCAAAGGTATCATTCTCCCACGAAGTACCTTGGTCTTAGAAAAAACTATCCTGACTTTCCATTTAGTCATGGATAAGTCAAATTCCCCTTTAAGATCATGCCAATAAAGAACAAGAGATGGGTAAGATATATACTTTTGGGGATGAGATATATGAAACATGATATGTATCGACGTTAGCTGTTGTGGTAGTTCTAATGAGTATGGAACTTTCCCCACCAACTCAACAACCTCAAAATGTCCAACCAAATGAGGAGCAAGCTTCCCTTTCACCCCAAGCCGTTGATGACCCAATCATGTCGAAACTTTCATGAACACATATTTACCAACTGAGAACTCCAAATGTCTATGGTGATGATCAATATAAAACTTTTATCTAATCTAAGCCTTCAATATTATATAATGAATCAACTGAATATTTTCTGTCTTCTCTTGGACCAAACATGGTCCAACCAAGTTACTCTCACTGATCTCTGACCAAAAAAATGGTGATTTACAAGGCCAGCCATACACGGCCTCAAAAGAAACCATTTTGATCGTATACTGGTAACTATTGTTATAAGAAAACTCATCCATCCCCAAATGGTCATCCCATGCTCCACAAAAGTCTAGAACTGAAGATCGTAGAATATCTTCAAGAATTTGTATTGCTATTTCTATCTGGCCATCCGAATGTGGAAGGAATTCCATGCTCAAATGAGTGTGATATCCCATAACCTCTTGGAGGCCTCTTCAAAAGGGATAAGTAAACCAAGGATCTCCATTATAGACTATAGAAGATGGAACTTCATTTAACCAAACAATCCCTTTTACGGAGAGACTTCCCAACTCCTCATCATTAGTCATATCATGAATGGGTACAAAGTGAGCCGATTTTGTCAGCATACTAATCACCATTCAAATAGTATTATTCTTCCTTAAGTTAATGGAAACACAACCATAATGTCCATAGAGATATCACCCCACTTTCAAGTAGGGACTCGAAATGGATGAAGCAACCCCGAAGGTTTCTGCTGCTCAGCTTTCACCTAGTTGTATGTGTATGAAATAGAGAAAAACATATCGATGCATCACCTCATACCTGGACACCATATCACATTATATAACATCTTTGTGGTTCTTGGATGCACAGCCCACTAGGAGTTATGGAAATACCCCATCATAGATTTCATTACTGAAGACGACACTACAAAACTATTTCGATAGCATAGAATTCCCTATTTAAATAACAACCACAGAGAAGCTTTATACCCTCCATTAAGAGAGTCCCTAATGATGTAGAATTTTTTATCAAGTTATTGGTCCTGAAGAATCATTTCAAGAAGAGAGGATGATAACTAAACACTGTCCAAGGAAACCACATCCCCTATCTCCTAAACTTCAATATGCAACTATGCAATGAGAGACATCAGGTTCCACTCTTTTGAAGATTCATTCCTTACTTGGGTTGGAATATTCCTACTCAAAGAATCTTAAAAAAAATTCCCTTTCACTGAGGTATAGGTGATGTTAATGTCAAAATACATAAGGTATTCCACCCAGTGCCTCTGGAGGAAATTCAAATCCTTTTTAGAGAAGATATAACTCAACATTTTGTGGTATGAGAACTTACTAAACCTTTCACCCCAAAGGTAATGCCGCCAAATCTTGAGAGTGTGTATCAGAACACCCACTTCAAGTTCATAGGTTAGATAACTCTTCTCATGCGGCCTAACCAGATGACATCCATACACAACAACATGATCACCCTACATAAGAACTCAACCCAAGACTAAACCTAATGCATCAAAAAAACCACATAGCCCTGCCCGACCTCTAGAAGAGTACAAACTGGTGCAATAGTCAAAATATTCTTCATATCACTAAAATAACTATGATATTTCTCAATCCACACAAACAACACTCCCTTCCGAGTAAGAGTAGTCATTGGAGAAGCTAACTTTGAGAAGTCCTTCAAAAACTAGCGGTGGTATCCAGCTAAACCCAAGAAGTTCCAAATATAAAAGAAATTTTGTGGTCATTCACATGTCATAGCTTCTATCCCCTTTTTATGGAAAACTCATATTCCTTGTTCCAACACCACATATCCCAAGAACTTCACTTCCTGAATCTAGAATTCACACTTCAAAATCATGGCATGGAATTGGTAATTTCTCAGCAAACTCAACATTGTTCTCAGATGATGCACGTGATCCTCCTCGGATTTAGAGTACACAAGGATATCATCCACAAATAACACCACAAATGTATTGAGATACTCATGGAAAATTATATTCATTAAATTCTTGAAAACTGTAGGAGAATTGGTAAGACCAAATGGTATGACAAGGTACTAATAATATCTATACCTTCTCTAAAAGTTTTTTTTATTAGTGTCAGATTCTTTTATCTTTAACTGATGGTACCCCAAGTGGAGAAAAATATTCTAGAAACACTTATCCCCACTTAAACTAATCAAAATGATCATCAATATGTGGTATTGGATACATTTTCTTTACTGTTACTCTATTGATCGTTCGGTAATCAATGCAAAGGTGGTGTGAACCATCAACATTCTTGGAAAAAGAACCATCGCCGCTTAGGGTGACACACTCGAGTGTATAAATCCTTTATCCCAAAGATCATCCAAATACGACTTCATCCCTTTCAATTTAGCTAGTTCCATGTGGTAATTGGGAATAAATACTAGTTGTGTACCAGGCATCAAGTCAATGGAAAACTCAACCTCTCTTGCCGGTGGAAAACTAGAGAAGTCAGACAGAAACACATTGTGAAACATAATGATAACTGGAAGGAGATCCCCACCCAATGATGCCCACTCCAATTTAAAGGTAAATGTTGATATTAATTTCCCCAACTCTAGATAATAAGGTCCGAACCTGCTCGACCTCAGGTCCCATTCTCCTTGAAACACGAGATACATACCATTAGGTGTAGTAAAGGAGACCCATCAAAGATACAAATAAATCCGAGATATATTAGAAATGAGACAATAAATCTGAAAGAATATGTCAAGAGATTTCATATTGAGAACCAGAAATCTCCCAGCTTACTCAACATATGATAGATAGAAAACACAAGAGGTGGTAGGAGACCCATCTCTCTCTTTGTACCAAGGGGTGTACTAATATCCATTGCACAAGGAAAAATATCCATTGGAATATTAAGTAGATTAACAACATGGGTTGAAATAAACAACTGAGATAAACTAGTATCAAATAAATTAGTCCCTAATGAAAAATATATAGTGATGGTATCTCTCACAGTTGCTGGACCTATTTTTGCTTCCTCTGGAGACTTTTCCACTACGTGAAGAAGCTTAGTTCCGAATGCCTATTGTTGGAACCCTTTTGCACATGAACCATATAATTTCCCCAATTTTTTTAGAGGATCTATTGATCTTATCCCACTATTTAGGGTGGAATAAATATGACAGAACCTCTACAAGTTCCTTGAATACCTGCAGGAGCCACAATTCTCATGTGCCTTAGTGGATACATTCTTAGAATTCCATGGCTTGCCACACTGGTAACAAACCCAAGGACCTTTAACTGGTACTATAGGAGGTTTAGAAAAACCCTTTCATCATGAACTACCATGAGAATCATCACACTTAATTTTTCTCTTTAAGGAACTCACACTGCCATCAGGTGAAAAAGAAACTTCCAAAAACCCAGACTTAATAACTAGTTCCATCTCAACCATAAGTTCTCTATCAAGTACATTATCATAAGAAGGAAATTTCTATAAGAAAATTTGAGAATCGATATCCTAATAAAGTTACAACTCATTCCATCGATCCTTCATTCTCTCATTCGACAAAAGCTTGGTTGGGATGTGCAAAAGCCTAGAAAAGCAGGTTTACATACTATACAGTCGACCTGTCATCCTTCTCAAGTTTGAAAAACACTATATACTTGGAAAAAACATCTAATCTATATAGATTTGGTCAGTGAAAATAAATTTGAAGCCTTTCCACTCTAAGCCATCATGTTTTTTCATCATCACCCTTGTGTCCCACCATCTTCTTCTCAATCCTTCCAGCATGAAGGTGGCACACATTACCTTTATATCCATGGGTATGTCCAAAAACCCAAATAAGTGTTCCAGACTGCTGAACCAGTCCTCTACCTATTGGGGTCAGTTGAGACCTTAAATGGTGATGGTTCCTGGAGAAGTAACTCTTGATAACTAATCTTGAGGATGTCCCTCTAGGGTTCCACAACGGGAGCCTGAATGGGATCCAGAGGTGGTGCCTATACCAGATCTTGGACAGTGCACAAGATCACCCTAATCAAATTCAGATCCACAATAGGTTTTTATCATTGGGTCTCAACTTAACCTTCCTCCTAGGTCCGATTTTCATGTCTTCTTAGAGGCATGATGCTACAAAACATCAGCTGACAACAAGGAATACATTAGGCTATGCTCAAACTGAGTAATGAGGGAAATTAATCCCAAAAAATAGGATGTACAAGATTTTTACTTCAAGCTATCAAAATAAAAATAAGGAAAGATTATAACTAAACAACAAGACACATTTTCCTTACCACTCCTGATGACATAAGGTTAATTGTAGTGAGATCTGGCTAAGATATTATTCGCAACTACCTCCTATGTCCAAAAAAGATTTCACAATGCATAATGACTTCAAGACAAAAATAAACCTAGAGCTCTGAAACCACTTTACCACAAACCAACCCAGGTACCCCTAGTAACATAATTACTGAGTTGGTCCTCACATAGCCCAAAGGGCATTCCTAATCCCTAGGGGTCGGTGACTAGCTCCTAGCATCATACAAACTGAAATTGTGAACAATTTTTCGACAAACAATGCTAAACGAAAAGAAAACAAGACAGTATGCATACGAAAAGAAAACTCCCCTCGGAGTAAAGTATACAAATTTAAATAGGCACAACCACTAATGTATTACAAATAAAGTACAAAAAGGTAAAAACAACCAAAATTCCCTAAGGACACAACTCATTAGGACCAAAGTTCAGTAGTAAGATCCACCTCTAAGATATCTCTTTTCATTCCTCAAACATGGAAGGAGAAAATCTAAAAACACCTAATAGTAAAAGTAGGGTGTGATCCAAATCCTAGAAAGATTTCACCCAATGATTCCATAACAGATTCCAATATCTATTTAACCCAAATTTGATTTCAATTTTAAAACAAATAGGATTTTCATTAAAATATCATATTTAGACCAATAATTCTCTATAGATTAATATATGGAAATACCTTTAGAAAATCATGATATACATTTTAAATGATGGAAAACATTCAAAAATATGGAACTTTCCTTTAATCAAAGGATACTTTGCATAAAAAATAATTTTCAGAAATGTATTAAAAAAGCAATTTATACAAATAGTTTATATAAATTCTCAAGGCATGTAAAATAGTTTAAAATAACTGAATATGTATAAATTATAAATACAAAAAATAACTAAACATGGTCATGAACCACATAGGTATGATAGTTCATACTATAGGTATCTAACATAGTGAACAACAAAGTAAGTACATACACCCCGTTAGGCCTAAGTTAAAAGGATTCATCTCCATCGCCTAAGGAATAGGATATGGTGATATGACGTTTTTGAAAATTATAGACTCATAAAGTGCCACCCCAAAATAAATCACTAAATACCTAATTCTTGCTTGATCTTAACTACAAATCCATGATTTTCAATTCATTTTATAATAAAAAAAATCAATTCTTCCCAATCTCTATTTCAAATATGAAAATTTTCCCTTTAAAAACCATAATGGTTTTTTTATTTAAAAACATGCTTTTCACCAAGATGAGACCCTAAGGTTTCTATCATAATATTTTAAACCACTTTTCACAAAACTAGGATTTGAAACTAAATCAAACAATACCATCATTTTCATCAGAAACCTCCAAATCACTTGAATCGATTTTTTTCACAAACATTCCATCAAGTAAATTTTCCTTCAATTAAAATAAAAATTTCAATTGATTAAATTCCCATCAAAACCAAAATTTAAATTAAGAAATTTTAATCTCTCAAAATTCTAATTCCAAGCCAAAAACCCATTTTTTCTCTCAAAATCTCCAATTCATCGGAATTGGGGTTTTTCAAAAAAAGGATTGAAATCCATTTGATTCAAATATAAAAAATTACATTCAAATCCAAACAATTAAAATTTAAACAAAGCAATTAGATTCAATAAAAATTGGGCATTGTAATTGAACCATCTACTGAAAATGACAGATCAGGAAATGCTAAACCCTAATAGGTATTTTTCCATGAAGAATTAAGATCCTGAAAATGGGAATAAAACCTAGGTTTAAGATCCCAAAACTAGGGGTATTATATCCAAAAATCAAAACCAATATCTATAGAACCTTAAGGAGAAATAGGGAGAATGGGGGAGGTAGAGAATTAAAGGAGCAAACAAATAGGACTAAGATCAAAGGTCCTTCCCCATGCTTCAGATCACATTCGTGAGGCGTTTGAGGCACCAAAAATCACCCTTAGGAGCTCTGAGGAAGGGAGAAATGGATTAGGGTCAAAGGAGGTCCGTTCAGAACTAAAAAGGGGGATCGGTAAATTTTAATAAAAATTTCATATCTGTTAATTTCTTTAGCATGGTTTCCTAGGAAGTTGCGCACGCTTAGGTCAAACTGTGCGAAGCCTTCTGTCCAACCATGGCCCCAGTGCACAATTTTCCCTAACCATGTCGAGGCCATGCAGAAACTATTATTTATCCATTAACACTCTAAAATTCCCAAACAATCACCCAGAATGACCTCAAAAAAACCCAACCAATTCTCAAACAATAGAGGGTTTAGGAATACCTGGAAATAGTAACGAGATGTTACATATTGTGTAGACACAGTTGGTGGTAGCCTACTGAGTTGAAATCACACCCTGCTTGGTCCACCATTGGGTACTAGAGCAGACTTCATGGATGTAGTTTAGGATAAAGAAAAAATACCTATTTTAGATGGTTGATTTTGGGATCAAGGGTGTGCATAGAGGAGGGAACTGGACTTGATGTTGGGACTCATTTTGGGATTATTTATTTTGTATTTATTTTGGAGTTTCCTTCACACTTGGAATTATATGACATGGAATTACATATATTATAATAACACAACTCTTTATTACACATTAATTCATGATTTATTACATAAAAGTACACATAATATAACTATAAAGATCAAGAAGTATAGTGTTTTTTTAATTCGGTACCTAGAATAACATCGTGAATATGGGATACATCAATAATATTGGAAACTTAATTAACATGCTTTCATGGATTTTAAAGCTTCATAGGATAACCTAGGGATACGAAATGGTTGAGCTATAAATCCCATTAAATTAATAAACATGGAATAAGGTGATACATGTTATAAAATGGAAATATAAATGGGGCATAAAAAGAGTAGGAATCAAAAAAATGAATAGTGATACATGTTATATCATGATAATCATAAATGAAATATTAGTAATTTGGAGACAAATTAAAACACTAAATCATAATCATATGTCAAGGATAAACCTCCAAAAAAATGATTGAAATTATTTTATATAGAAATTAGTTATATTACCTTTCACAATTTGACATATCATGATACTAAACATTACCCAATACATTGGAGTGCTATATAATTATTGGTTCACCCATCACATTCAATTAATTCTCATGCTTAAGTGTTCCACATAAATCATACATCATGGATTTATTAATCATCATAATTTATTCCATGGTAAAGGAGAGTGGAATATGTATATTTACTTCCATAATAGAATGAAAATGTGTATAAATGTGAACACTCTTGATAGTAAATGGGTATGGTATTCACTAGACAATTGTTTTGGCATGAAAAATCACGGTGAAATATCGACCGGATAAGGTCGTACCTTAAAGATTCCTAAAAATGGGTTAATGAGAGGGAAGGTGGTATCTCATAATATAGACATAAAATGGGAAGTAATAAGGGCCTATAAAAACATATCTAAAAATTAGAAATATGAAATATAAAGAATAAGATAATATAGAAACTTGAAAAAAGTGAGAAAATGTGATAATCTCTTACAAAATTTCAGCATGGTAATGGGTATAAATAAAGTATCATGGAAGGATTAATGAGAGTGAAAGTAATATTTCATCATTCATACATCAAATTTAGATTATAGTAGATATATAAGAAAACATCCCCACATAAGGACATATGAAATTTAGAGACATAACAAAAATAAGTGCATGATAAAAATATGAGAGTGGGAGATCCCATACATGAATGTGTGACTCCAAATTCTTGGGTGAGGCTTATTGAGAGAAATGAATAACATTGGGAGGACTCTCTAAAGTGGAGGTAAGAGTATGGACATAATATAATATGTTTTAGTGAAGATAAATGGGATCTTGGTTAGGTTTATATAGGAAAAGAGGTGGATTTGTATATTATTTTGGTTTTAGACTCTACATACTAAAATAACCAAAAACAAAAACTATCACATGGTTTTTGACCATGTTTTCTACCAAATTGTAGTGGATTTAATTATTTTATAAGGCCAATGGAAAAAATTAATAAAATAATTCCCTTACTTATATGGAGGTGAGTCACACTCTTACAGAAAAGAATTTAAAACATTAAAATATACTATTTGTTTTGGAGGATTCATAATGGATTTATAAAATAAATAAAATAAACATAAAATCACATTATTCTAAAGGGAAAACAATGATTTGGTTATGTATCCCATTTATAGTAATTATTACTTCACTTATGGGTCATTATGATGTCTTAATGAATAATGTATATTTATGTGGTATTTAAGTTTAACCTGAAAATTCGACTGTCTCATAAAATTATGAAAAATTCACAATTTGATAATTTTGACTTTCGGCTTCCAAAAGTAATATTCATTTTATCTAAATAATTTTCTAAATATTTTAATTTTTTTTTTTAAAAAAAAATTCATTTATTAAAAAATGTTGCGTTTTTAACAATAACTATTTTTGAACCCTTATAAAAATTACATTTGACTTCATAAAAATTATATTATAATTTATATTTATTAAAAATTATTTAATAATTATATTTTAAAAAATATATTTTTAAAATTCTATTAATTATCCAAAATAAATTCCTTAATTGAATTTGAATATTAAGAAAAAACTATTTTTGTTTTATTGAATCAAAATAAAAGTCATTTATAAAGTAACAATAATAAGATGAAAATATATTCATTATTATATAAGAAATAATGTATATAATCATTTTTATAGGGTCTTGATATATATCCCTTTAATAAGACAATTAACGCCCTAAGTGTAAGGTGTGCGATGGTGGGAATTTCATGGGGTGGTTCGGCGAACATGGTTTGTCTATGTCAATTGGATTTGTTAAGACCCTATATTTATACTAATCATGTGATCAATATTCAATGGATATATTATAAATGGTAATGATACATAATGTTTTTTTAATCCCATTAGATATAATAAAACAAAATAAGTACATGTATTTTCTATAACCATATTATATAATAAGACGTTTAATTAAATAAAAAGGGGGGTTTTATTTATAACAATTCATGTCGCTACAATATTTCCCCCTTAAGAAATTTCACCCTCAAAATTTTCATTTTCCATACTAAAAAAGATGAGGGTAACATTGTTTCATCACTTCCTTTGATTCCCACATTGCTTCTTCAAACATATGGTTTCTCCAAAACACTTTAACATGGTGAATTATCTTATTTCATAGAACATTTCCTCTATGATTTAAGATCTCCACTGGCTACTTATCTTTCGATAGATAATTATCTGATGGTAGCACCTATGGATAGAGTACATTTGAGGGGTTTAGTATGTACTTTCACAAGAGGGATACATGGAATACATCATGTACTTGAGATATGTTTTGTGGGAGTGCTAGTTGGTAGGAAACCACTCCAATGTGATCAAGGGTCTCAATGGGGGTGATGTATCTTGGACTAAGCTTTACCTTCATACCAAATATCATCAATTTATTCCATGGATATATGAGGGGGAATAACAAGAATCCAATATCAAACTTGAGGCCATGTTAATGATTATCATCATAACTATTCTTTCAAATCTGAGCAGCCTTGATGTGTTATTGAATAGTCTTAACTTTTTCCACCCTTTCCTCAACCATTTCTAGACCTAGTAGTTTTTGTTCCCCAACATCATCCCAACATGAAAGATTTCTACACCTCTTCCCATAAATGGATTCATAAGTAGCCATTTGAATTATTGAGTGGGAATTGTGGTTGTATAGGAACTCTACTAGAAGAAGATGTTGTTCCCATACTCCTTTGAATTCTATAGAACATTCATTCAACATGTCTTCTAGTGTCTAAATAGTCCTATCAGACTGACCTTTAGTTTGAGGATTATTGGCTGTACTAAATATTAGCTCAATGTTTAGATCATGTTACATAATTTTCCAAAACGTAGATGTGAATCTTGGGTTTTGATCAGATAAAATCGATAGTCATAATCCATGAATCCTTACCAACTCTATGATGTATATTCAAACAAGTTATTTGAGTGAGAAATACTACCGAATTTTAATAAAGTGATCAGACTCTATAAGAAAATCCACAACAACCCATATATAATTGTTTCCCCTATATATCTTCAGAAGTATGGTTATGATGTAAATGGTGATGTTCTCTCATTTCCATGTTGATTTGGGAAATGGTTACATCATCCTTTTAGACTTATGTCTTTCATCCTTTAATTTCCGGTATAACATGAAAATTGATGTATATTCAGTGATCTCCTTCTTTATATTGTCCCACGAATAGTGCTCACAAAGATCTTGATACATCTTTTTGCTTCCTGGGTGAATGGAAAAATTCAAACTATGTGCATCATCCAATAGTTCTTTATTTAACTCGGGATTTTATGGAACACAATGTCTTAACCCAAATCTCACAATTCCTTCTTCGTTAACGTTAAACTACAAGGATTTCTCGTTACTTATATTTTTCAATTTCTTCTAAATGCTCACATCATTTCTTTGATCATCCTTTATACATTCTATAAAGAATTATTGATAAATCATTTGGGAAAGGATTGATGATGTACCTTCCTTTATGAATCCCAATTTTATTATTTGAAAAATATAAAGAGATCGATCCCCTACCTATTCTCATCAATTATAGAATTATTGGATCCTTTTTACTTAGAGAATTTACCACTTTTTTCACTTTCCCAGGATGGTAGTAGATTGAGAAGTTATAGTCCTAGATCAGCTTTAACCACTTTCATGGGTGCATATCCATGTCCTTCTATGTAAATATATACTTGAAAATTTTATGATCCGTATATGTTTAAAACTTATCCCCAAATAGATAATTATTTCATATTTTTAGAGTGAAGATCACTTCTCCCAACTCTAGATCATGGATTGGGTAGTTCTATTCATGAAATTTCAACTTCTTCGAATAATAGGCTATGACTTTGTCATTCTGCATTAACACAAAACTCAATCCACTCTTAAAATCATCACTAAATACCATGAAAATTTCTCCACTTTTGAGTTGTGTGAGCACAGGTGGAGTGGTGAGCCTCATTTTCAACTCCTAAGCTTGTTTAGGGGGTTCTATAATTGTGGGAAATTTATCTAAAATCTATTATAGTCCCCATATAATCTAAGAAAACTATTGATAACTATCACATATATTGGTGTTTTCCATCCTAAAATTTCTTCTATCTTTGAAGGGTCCATAGAAATCCTATTTCATGTGATGATATTCCCAAATAACGAGACATCCTTTAACCAAAAATCACATTTTTGGTACTTAACGTAATGGTTCTCCTTTTGCATGGTCTTTAGCATAGTGATAAAATTCCCCTCATGATATTATTTGGTTTTGGAGTATCTTAGAATTTTATCTGTATAGACTACCACAAATTTGTAAAGTCAGTCTCTAAAGAATCTACTCAAAATGTCCATAAGGAACGTTGGAGAATTAGTGAGCCTGGATGGCATCACTATGAACTCATATTTTCAATATCTTATATGAAAAGAGGTCTTGGGGATATACTCCTTCTTCACCCTAACTTTGTGATAACCTAGCCATAGAACCCCCTTAGATATGTATCATTCTATGTGTAGCTGATCGAACAAGTTATTAGTCTGTGGTAGATGATTCTTTTTCTTTATCGTGGTCTTGTTGATATCCTGATAATCAATGCAAAGATGCATTGACCCATCCTTCTTCTTGACAAATAGGACTGGTGCACCCCATGGTGAAGCACTTGGGTGTATGAGCCCTTTACTAAGATTCTCCTGTAGAAATTTTTTTTAGTTCCTCAAGTTCCACAATATCAAATATATATAGAGTCTTGGATAATGATAATGCCCTAGGTATAGGTTCGGTTGAAATTTCCACCTCTCAGAAAAGTGGAAGGCCATGCAATTCATCAGGAAACACATTACCGTATTCTCTCATATTGGGATTGTCTTCAAGGATGATAATTTTCTTAGGATCACTCATTTGAGATAGATATTTTTTCTCATAGCGAAATGTTATCCATGCTTGATATGTTGGAGCTAAATAAGATTCATCTTCCTCTTTGTACATGTAACAAATTATAGGGTGATTCATGGTATAGAGGGTGGATTCCATCTCCAAACAATTTATGTTGCCTTTATAAAAGGAAATCCATTACATTACTAGGATAACATAAAATTCCACTAAGGGAGAATTACAAGATTTCACGAAGAATATTCCCATAAACGTTTACATGTGAAACAATAATAATAGAAGTTTTCCACTGATGATATAAAATAATTTCATGTGGTGGCTCGATGTTCTTAGAAAACATACAAGGTATAAAAGTTGGGAATAATTGAAACGCAATATGATATATACTACTTTGAAATAGTCATTACATGTACTTAAATCATGATGTTCCATCTCAACATATGACATGACTTGTTCCCTCGATCTTATAGATTGTTGATTCTCATCATGCTAGTCACCCTTCCATGTAGAGCATTGTCTTTAATAAATTTTTACATCTCCACATTTATGACATAAAACTGTACATGTTTCCTTTTATTGGAATTTATTTCCATACATCCTCTTATTCATTTTTCCATGATAGTTAGATAATTTATACCCTATCTTTCCACACTTAAAATATTTCCCAATTCCTTTATCACATTTCCCTTGGTGTATCATTCCACATTTTTTTCACAAATAAATTTGAATCTTCTTTCCCTTATCATAATTATCAGATGAACTTCCTTGAGATGTAATATTCCTCATCCTTGATGAAATTGGGAATTCAGATAAGTGCTAGTTTTTAATTGTAATTTTTGATATCTGGTTTCTTATAATAACAATATATCCTACTAGATCTCCTATTTGATGGGCATCTCATTTGAAAATTCATCACATTTTCCATCGTATTAGATGTTTACTTGAAACCACATATTTCTAGGCACTGTCTAGAATGAAAAGAAAAATAGGGATGAGTATTTTTAAACTATTAAACACATAAATGATAATTTATTGAAATTAAAGGGATAACATGTAATTAACATTTATTTCCTTAACTTATGGATTTATAGGATCAATCTAGGTCAAACATGATCTATTTCCTAACATATACACTTATGGGAATTTTTTATCCCTTGATAATGGATCATAATGAGCTTATGAATTTTCCAAAGCATATCCCCATGGAGTGTCAAACATGTTTGTAGAGACCCGGTATTGCCCTGTAAGACTTTGGAATATTTCTACATATATTTCTAGAGCTAGGAGCTGAGATGGCGTGCAATTCTGAGGCCCAGTGTGCTCGGAAGAAATTTTATAAAAATATTAAGTGTTTCTATACTATGCACATGGTGGGGTTGTGTTTTCTCCGAAAAGGTAGATCTGATCAGAAATATGAGGGCACGATTGCATCCGAAGCGTGATGTTTACCCTAGGCAGAGTGTAAAAGTGGCAGGCGCGGGCCTACTGTGAGAGATGTCACCCAGGGGCAAAATCATCATTTTAAAATAATGACTTAGTGATTTTTATCACAATATTTCTTTTCAAATAACTTTCAAATGAAGTCTTGGAATGGGAATCCGAGACTTTTGTTGAATTTTAAATGGGGTGTTTTTTCTAGGTGTGATATAAAATTAGAGGGCACGATAGTTTCAGATTCCATGCTAAGCAGAATTTTCTATAAACAGAAAATTAGGAGTTGGAGTTAGGGTTCCCCCTTCTCTATTCTCACTATCTCTCTCACTCTCTTCCTCTCTCTCTCAACTGTTCTTCAGTATTCTTCGCTGTTCTTCACTGAATTGAGGAGCGACCTCCGCCGGAGCCTTGGCGGATCGAAGAAGAAGAGTCATGGACATGCTGCCAACGATGCATGACTGATTTGAGGTAAGATTTTTGGTTAATTTTTGCACCTTAGTCAATTTCTGGACTTTTCATCGAATTTATCTTTTACATTCAAAAATTTTAGAATTGGGAGGATGGCCGAACAAACACAACCATCGTTTTAGCGCTGTTCTAAATCCTGTTCTTGAGCGTTCTTTACCCGTTCTTCACGGTTTGACACGGTAATTATTCGACACTTCAGAACCTTGACAGATCAAAGATCGGAGTCCAGTTCTGTCAGACCCTCATTGCAAGGATCATTTATATGCTCACAGTTTCGATTTTGGGTAATGGGATGAGTCCCGACAGTCCACGGTAGGGGCCACCAGATCTCCTCTGCCGGCGGCATGCGGCGTCTGCGGTAGGTGGTGTAGCGACGAGGTCCAGCTTTGGCAGAAGGCAGCTGGGAGGAGGTCTATGCGGTGTGGTGTAGCAGGTATCGGAGGATCTAGCCATCCTGGTAGGCAGCATCGGCGAGTCCGAGAGGAGGCGGAGCTGCAGGCTCTGGTGGGTGAGGTCGAGCAGGCGACATCTGGTGGAGGAGTTGAGCAGGGCGGCGCGGGTGGCTGGTGTGCGGCGGCGTCAGGTGGAGTAGTGCCAGCAGGTAGTGACAGTGCGCCCAAGCGGCTGTCACCCTCGGATTTTCGCAGTTGGGAGGAGACCTCGAGGCGCTGACCTCGGGGGGCATAAGAAATAGGACCCGCCTCCTACGGGTCCTTGGTGCACGCGGAGGGAACAACCAGGATGGTCAGTCTGTTCAAACGAACCTGGCCACATGGCCCGGTGCAGGTGAGGCAGGCAGCAGCCAGCAGGATGCAACGAGCTGGGCCAGACTAGCGGTTGGGCCGCAGGCCGATGATCTGGACCGGGCCGGCCGGTCAAGACAAGCCTAGTTGGGCGCCTTTTTGTTCAAAGGGGCTTATTTCCTAATCGGCACGTCCGTTTGATGCACTGTTTGTGGCTGTGGGTTCACCTCTTTGAGACAGAATTTTTGAAATGGGATTCAGGGATTTTGGGTTCTACTCCCGAGGGCGGGTGACACAAGATGCTTTAATTTAATGATAATAAATTATTGTGAAAGCTTGCGACGGATTTTCTTCACGATCCGAACATCTGTTTGACGCGCCGTTAGAGGCGCTGTGGCCTTGGAGTTTAGACGGTCCTTCTAAAGTTGGTTCGGAACCCTTGTGGTTTGGTTTTGTTGTTCGGTGGCACGAAACACTTAATGCGAATAATTAATTAATTATTCTTGTGTCAGAGATAACTCTTGCTTGGGATGTCCGATTGATGCGCCGTCAGCGGCAGCATGACCCCAATCCTTGGGTGGACATTTTGAGATGCTTTCTGAAGTGTTCAGGTTGGAGACAAGGTACGGGCCTCATAGGGTCGGGTTCACATGTTTTACGGTGAATCACCAATTTTTCACCTGACATCCATTTGAGGTGTTTGAGCACTCATTTATGAGTGTTCTTCAGAGGGGATTGCGACGATGCAATCTGGCTACCGAAATTCGGGCCTGAGGCGTGGGCCCCATGAGGCGGCTTTTGGACGTATGCAGCATTTTTAAGACTTATTCTTCCTAAGTCCGTTCTGGGAAAATGAATAGCCTATTCCTCATGGTTATCTTCAAGGAACGTAATGTTGTGATCTGTGTGACGTGTTTCGGGGTCGAGGTGTGGGCCCCACAGGGCCCCGTTTGCATAACGCGTGGAGTTGCAAATTAGGTATTCGGAGTCCGTTTTATGCACCGTCAGCAGCGTTGTGACCCTGGAATCGAGACAAAGTTGACCAGGGTGGTTTCAGGCATTGAAGCTGGAGTTGAGGCGTGGGCCCCACATGCTGTCTTTTAAGTTGTGTACAACGTACTGTGACTTTTTTCATCAGACGTCCATTTGGGGCGAATGAGTAGTCATTTTAGCGTGTTTTTCCGAGAGCACCGTGATGACATAGTTCACCCGACCTATTTCGAGACTGATGTGTGGGTCTCATGAGACGCAGAATGGGCATGAAGTGGTGTTGAATAAATTTTTCATCGAGAGCCCGTTTCCAGTGAGTAAATAGTCTATCTCGCATGTTTTTCCATGAGGATTACAATAGTATAATCTGTTTGGAAATGCAGGGCCTCTTTCAAGATCTCATTAAATGTGGAAACATGAAAAGATGTATTTTGGAGGTCCCTTTGACGTATCCCAAACCAATGCACGGTAGCGATGTTAGTAACACCCAATGATGGCGTGTGCACTGCGAGTTATCGGACCAGTTGTGGGTTTACCCTCCATTGGGGCTGGGCAGTGGGTTACCCGTTGACCTTTGGGTTTAGCCTCCAGCTGGGCTGGGTAGTGGGTTACCCACGCACCTTAAGGTTTACCCTCTAGTTGGGATGGACACTGGGTTACCTGTTCACCTTAGGGTTTACCCTTAGCAGGGCTTGGCAGTGGGTTACTCGACGACCTCTTGGATTTTTCCCTCCAGTTGGGCTGGGCAGTGGGTTACCCAATGAATTCTTTCAAAATCAGCCCTTTCTATGTGGCTAGTCAGTGACTTTTCTCTATGGTTACTGGAGTGGGAACCTTGGTTTTATGATTTAGTGATGAGATAGATTTTTCAGACATGAATGTTGGGCATCAGTGATGGATATCCTTTGAATTGTTGGCGGCTTTTCCTGGGATGAGCTTGGAGTTAGAGATCCCCTTACACAATCATTCTGGTTTCTTTCTGAGCATATATACATATATATATTTATACACACTAATTTAGTTCCCACTCCTTGGGTTCAGTTACTCTCCTTCTAGGTGGGGTGAAGATGCATGGGGTATGCCATGTGCTTTCCGTGTCTATCTTCTCTAGGATTGGATGAGTCTACTTGCTTTCATTTGTTGGGTTGAGCTGCACTCTCTATATTGTACTCTTACACTATTCTTTTTTCTGTCTACTGCTCACTGTTTTAGTACCTCCTTTGTTTCTCCATCAAGCTTTCGGGGAATCCTGCTGAGTATATTTATACTCACCACTTCTTGGGATTTGCCCGCACTTGGTGTGCCCTTGCAGACGATGAACAGGTTGATCGAGACTATGGAGGAGTGTAGGGGACACAAGATCTTGGGTTGCGTTCAATGTTCATAGTAGGACTTTCAGGTGTGAGACTCACCAGCTTTTTACATTCGTTTACCTATTGCTGAGTTGTGGAACCGTTCTAGTTGGGTGCGTGTTTTTCTCTTTTCTGTTCAGTTTACTGGTCAGTCTACTTTTTATCACTTACTTGTTTTGTTTTAGAATTTGATGCATGAATGATGTTGGGTTATAGTTGTTTGTACTTTGGTTCCCTTTTTTACTCTGCAATTCTACATTGAGTGGGCTATGTGTGTGTTTGTATAGGTACTTAGGCAAAGGCCTCCCTAAGATTGTTACGCCTTCAATGCTTGTTGCTAGCCCTAGGAATATGGAGGTGGGCTTGGGGTAGTTGCGGCTCGAGATCGGTAGGAGTGGGCACACGACGTCTTTGATGTGTCACAGCTGATGAGGTGCGTGCATGTTCCTATGTATGTAATCGAAAGTAGCAGACATTATGAGTACGAACCATCCCTTTGGTTCGTGTGTTGTGCCAACATGGTGTTGTGCAGGTTTTCTTGGGAGTGGGAGAGCTAGGTGTGAGCTCTCTATCCCGAGTTGTTTTTCCTAGTTTTTCTTTTCGGGGATGAAAATATTGAAATAGGGAATGATGTAGAGACCTATTGTTTTCCTTTTAAGACTTTGGAATATTTCCGCATATATATCCAGAGCTAGGAGCTGAGACGACGTGTGATTCCGAGGCCCGATGTGCCCAAAATAAATTTAATAAAAATATTAAGTGTTTTTATACTATGCAGGTGGAGGGTTTGTGTTTTATCCTAAATGGTAACTCGGATCTGAAATATGAGGGCACGATTGCGTCCGGAGAGTTCCGTTTACTCTAGGAAGAGTGTAAAAGTTGTGGGTGCGGGCCTGCTGTGAGAGATGTCACCCAGGGGAAAATCGTCATTTTAAAATAATGACTTAGTGATTTATATCACTGGCATTATTTTCATATAACTTTCGAACGATGTCTCAGAATGGAAATCTGAGACTTTCGTTGAATTTCAAATGGAGTGTTTTTCCTAGGCATGATATAAAATGAGAGGGCTCAAAAGTTTCGCATTCCGCGCTAAGAGGATTTTTCTATAAATAGAAAAATAGGAGTTGGAGTTAGGGTTATTCGTTCTCTCTTCTCTCTCACTCTCTCTCCCTCTTCCTCTCTCTCATTTGTTCTTAACCATTATTCACTGTTCTTCACCTAATCGAGGAGTGACCTCCACTAGAACCTTGGCGGATCGAAGCAGGAGCGTCGTGGACATGCCACCAACGATGCACAACCGATTCGAGGTAGGATTTTTGGTTAATTTTTGCTCCTTCGTCAATTTGTGGACTTTACATCAAATTTGTCTTTTATATTCTCAAATTTTTGAATTGGGACGATGGCCGAACAAACACATCCATCCCCCGAGCCCCGTTCTAAATCCCGTTCTTGAGTGTTCTTCACCCTTTCTTCACAGTTTGACCCAGTAATTATTCGACACCTCAAAACATCGATGAATCAACGAGCAGAGGCTGGTTCTATCAGACCCTCATCTCAAGGATTGTTGCTATGACCATTCTTTAGATTTTAGGTAATGGGAAGAGTCCCAACAGTCCTCGGAAGGGGCCACCAGATCACCGCCAATGGCGGCGTGCGGCGACCGCGGTAGGTTGCGCGACAACGAGGTCCGACTTTGGAAGTAGGCGGCCGGGCGGAGGCGGCTTTAGTGTGGCGTAGTAGGGATCAGAGGAGTTGGCCGCCCGTTAGGTGGCATCGGCATGTTCGGGAGGAGGCATAGCTGCGGGTTCCGGTGGGTGCGGTCTACCAGGCGGCGTCCGACGGAGGAGCCGAGTAGGGCGGCGCGGGCGGCCGGTGTGCGGCAGCGTCAGGCGAAGTAGTACCGGTAGGCGATGACGGCGAGCCCGAGCGGCTGCTATCCTCAGCTTGTTGCGGTCGGGAGGAGACCCCGAGGAACTGACCTGGGGGGGGGGGGGGGCGAAGAAAAATGTCCCACCTCCTGCGGGTCCTTGGCGCACGCCGAGGGACCGACTAGGATGACATGTCTGTTCAAACGAACCGGGCCCACGCGGCCCGGTGTAGGTGAGACAGACCATGGCCAGCGGCCGCGACGAGCTAGGCCAGACCCGCGGTTGGGCCATGGGCCGGCGGTCTGGACTGGGCCAACCGGTCTGGACCAGCCCAGTTTGGCCCCTTTTTTGTTCAAAGGGGAGTGTTTCCTAAATGGCACGTCTGTTTGACGTGCCATCTATGGATGTGGGTTCGTCTCTTCGAGATATACTTTTTGAAATGGGTTTCAGGGATTTTGGGTTCTGTGCCCAAGGGCGGGTGACTCGAGATGCTTTAATTTAATGACAATAAATTATTGTTAAAGCTTGCGACGGACGTGTTTCCCGAGTCAGACATCTGTTTGATGCACCGTTTGAGGCACTGTGGCCCTAGAGTTGAGAAGGTCCTTCCAAAGTTGGTTCGGAACCCTTGTGGTTTGGTTTCGTTGCTCGGTGGCACAAAATTCTTAATACGATTAGTTAATTAGTTATTTATTTATTTATTCTTTCATTGGACCTAACTCCTACTTGGGATGTCATATTGACGCACCGTCAACAGCAGCGTGACCCCAGTCTTCGTGTAGACTTTTTGAGATGCTTTACAAAGCATTCAGGTTGGAGACAAGGTGTGGGCCCCACATGACCGAGTTCACACGTTTTACAGTGAAACACCACTTTTTCACCCATCATCCATTTGGGGTGTTTGAGCACTCATTTCTGAATGTTCATATGAGGGGATTGAGACGACGTGATCTGCTTGCCTAAATTTGGGCCCGAGGCCTGGGCCCTATGAGGAGGCTTTCTGATATATGCTGTGTTTTTACGACTTATGCTTCATAAGTCCATTCAGGGCAAATGAATAGCCTACGCCTCGTGGTTATCTTCAAAGAAATCAATGGTGTGATCTGCGTGACGTGTTTTGGGGCCGAAGTGTGGGCCCCAAAGGGCCCTGTTTGCATAATGCGGGGAGTTGCAGCTTCTGCATCCGGAGTCCATTTTAGGCGCCATCAGTGGCGTTGTGACCCTATCATCGAGACAAAGTTGACCAGGGTGGTTTCAGGCATTGAAACTGGAGTTGAGGCATGGGCCCCATGTGCCATCTTTTAAGCTGTGTGCAGCGTACTGCCCCTTTTTCATCAGACATCCGTTCGTGGTGAACGAGTAGTCGTTTTGGCATGTTTTTCCGAGAGCATCGCGATGACGAAGTTCGCTCGACCTCTTTCGGGACCAAGGTGTGGGTCCCACGAGATACCGTATGGTTATAAAGTGGTGTTAAATAACTTTTTCATTGAGAGCCCCTTTCCAGCGAGTAAATTGTCTATCTCTTGTGTTTTTTCCGCCAGGATTACAAAAGTGTAATCTATTTGGGAATGCGGAGACTCTTTTGAGATCTCATTAAATGTGGAAACATGAAAAGACATTGGACGGAGGTCCCTTTGATGCATCCCGAACCAATTCATGGTAGCGATGTTAGTAACACCTAGTGATGGAATGGGCAATACGAGTTATCGAACCAGTTTCGGGTTTACCCTCTAGCTGGGTTGGGCAGTGGGTTAACCACCGGCGTATTCGGGTTTACCCTCCAGCAGGGCTGGGCGGTGGGTTACCCATTGACCTTAGGGTTTATCCTCTAGCTGGGCCGGGCAGTGGGTTACCTATTCACCTCAGGGTTAACCCTCCAGCTGGCTGGGCTGTGGGTTACACATTCACCTTAGGGTTTACCCTCCAATAGGGCTGGGTAGTGGGTTACCCGACGTCCTCTTGGGGTTTTCCCTCCAGCTGGACTGGGCAGTGGGTCACCCGATGACTTCTTTTAGAATCGACCCTTTTTATGTGGTTAGTCAGTGACTTTTCTCTCTGGTAACCGGAGCAGGACCCTTGGTTGTACGATTTAGCGATGAGACAACTTTGTTACATGGGACTGTTGGGCATCAGTGATGGATATCCTTTGAATTGTTGGCAACTTTTCCTAGGCTGATCTTGGAGATATATATCCCCTTACACACTCATTTGGGTATCATATTGATCATATATACATATATATATATATATATATATATATACACCCTACTTTAGTTCCCACTCCTTGGGTTAGGTTACTCTCCTTCTAGGAGGGGAGAAGATGTGTGGGGTATGTCACGTGCTTTCTGTGTCTAGATACCCTTGGATTGGACGAGTCTACTTCCTTTCTTTTGTTGGGCTGAGCAGAACTCTCTCTATTGTACTCTTACACTGTTCTTTGTTCTCTCTACTTCTCTTCATTTTAGTACCTCCTTGGTTTCTCCCTCAAGATTTCAGGGAATCCTACTGAGTATCTTTATACTCACCCCTGCTTGGGATTTTCCCGCACTTGGTGTGACCTTGTAGACGACGGACAGGTCGATCGAGACTACAAAGGAGCGTAGAGGACACATGAGCTTGGGCTGAGTTTAGTGGTCATAGTAAGACTTTCAGGTGATAGAATCACCAATTGTTTACTTTCGTTTACCTGTTGCCGAGTTGTGACACCTTTCTAGTTGGGTGCATGTTTTGCCCTTTTCTGTTCAGTTTACTGGTCAGTCTACTTTTTATCACTTACTTGTTCTGTTTTAGAAGTTGATGCATGACTGAGGTTGGGTTATAGTTTTTTGTACTTTGGTTTCCTTTTTTACTCTGCACTTTTGCATTGAGTGGGTTGTGTGTGTGTGCAGGTGCTTAGGCAAAGGCCTCCCTGAGATTGTTACACCTTCAACACTTGTCGCCAGCCCCTGGCCTATAGAGGCAGGCTTGGGGTAGTTGCGGCTCGAGACCGGTAGGGTTGGGTCGTGACAATGTTGCTCATTAACCTCATTGTTATGTACTATGTGACACAAAGTCAATCCCAACACACCTTGTTAGAGTTGTTACACTAATGAGAGTTTTATAATCATAATCCCTAAAATAACTAAACTTTCCCTTTGATACAAACTTTAGCAACCCAACTCTTTATTATATATTAATTCATGATTTATTACATAAAAATACATATCATAAAACGTAAAAGATCAACAATTCATGTGTATTTAGTAATTAGGTACATAGTATAACATCTTGAACATGTGATACTACAAAGTTATTGAAAACTTATTTAACATGCTTCTAAAATTCCATGGATTTTAAAACTATATGGGAGAACCCTAAGACAAATATAAAAAATGGGTTAGCTATAAATCTCAGTAAGAGAATAAATATGGAATAAGGTGATACATGTTAGAAAATAAAAATATCAATGGGCAGAAAAAGAGTAACAATCATAAACATGAACAATGAGACATGATATAACATGATAATCATAAAGGCAACATGAGAAATATAGCAACAACTTAAAACAATACATCATAAACATATGTCAAGGATAAACTGCCAAGGAATCATGGTGGAAAAAATTCCATGAATTAATTAGGTTAATTCTATGTTCTAACATGATATATCATGATACTAAACATTACCCAATGCATTGGAGCACTATATAATTTTGGGCACACCTATCACATTTATTTCATTCTCTTTCATACATGTGCCACATAGATCATACAACATAGATTCATTTGTCACCATAATTTATTACACGATCAAGGAGAGTGGAATAAATATATGTAAGTACCCAATAAAAAGTATTTGTGTATTAATGTGAACTCCCTTGATATGAAATGGGTATGGTATTCACTACACATTTGTTTTTTCATGGAAAATCACAGCATAACAGTGTCAATAAAAGTTTCATAAAAATGTGTTGATGAGAAGGAAGGGGGTATCTAATAAAATATAAATAATATGGGTAGTAATAGGGACATTAAAAAACATATCCCAATAATATAAATTTTAAATAGAGAGGATAATATAAAAAGAAAACTTGGAAAAGGAGATAATTTGAGGATATCTTACTAAATTTCCACATGGTAAAAGGTGTACATAAAGAATCATAGAAGGCTTAATAAGATTGAAACAAATATTTCACCATTTCATCATAAAATGTTTAACAATGTTTAAATGTAATAACACATTCCCAATATATGTAAAAATTAAATTTTTAGACAAAACAAAAAGAAGTGATTGATAAAAAGAGTAGAGTGAAAGATCACTTACTTGAGTGTCTGAATCCAAATTCATAGGAGGGGCTTATTAAGAGTTGGGGGAAACTTTTGGAGGAATCCAGATAGTGGGAGGAAGAGGATGGACATGATATATGGAGTTTGGGTGAAGAGAAATGAGAGCATGGGTGCGTTTATATGAGAAAATATGTGAATTTCTTTATTATTGAGCTTTTTGGACTTTACATAATAAAATAACCAAAACCACAAACAATTCCATGGTTTTTTCCCATGAAGTTTTCCAAATGGGAGTGTTTATTATTATTTTATAAGTGCATTGGATGAACATAACAAAATAATTCCCCTTCTTATGTGTAGGTGAGTCACACTCTTAAAGAAATTATTTTAAAACTTTGAAATATATTATATGTTTTGAAGGATTCACAATGGATTTAAAAAATAATTAAAATAATCATAAAATCACATTATTTTAAGAGTAAAATATATATTTGGTCATGGATCCCATTTTTAGTAATTATTTACATTACTTTTGTGTCATTATGATGTCATAATACACAATGTATATATATAGTATTTAATTTTTTCACGAAAATTTGATTATCTCTGAATATTATGAAAAAATCATTATTTGATAATTTCAATAGTATGATTCTGAAAATAACATTAATTTTATCTAAATAATACTATAAATATTAAAATTTTCACTTTTAAAATAATATAGACATTTATTAAGAAATGATGGGTTTTGACAAAAAAAGTTTTCGAACCCTTTTAAAAATTACATTTTGTATCAAAGGAGGAACCAAGTGTTAAGTGTGGTGCACTACATGAGTTGAGATATAGAGCCCACAAGGAAGGTGTTTTTTGTAGGGGTGAATATAACACCCATGGATGATAAAGGGTTAAATTACTAAATTATATAACTCATGTTAACAAGGTGCGGTGTTATTTTTGAGAGCCTACCTAATTATAACTCCATAGTTAAGTGTGTTTGTATGGGAGTAGTATTAAGATGGGTGTCCTTTTAGTAAGCTTCTCATGGTGTGCAGTTTAAGAAAAATTACACTGGAAAAACGTGTGGTATCCTGTAAGGAAAATCATTAGTCAGAAGGCTTGTTTGGGCACATGGGTGGGCCCCAGGTAGGGGACAATGTTTCAGCAGGGAAACTGGTAGTACCCGACAGGCTAGGTCCCGACAACCATGTTAAAGAGGGGAGATTGTGTTATTAGAGAGGCCTATTTTTTTAAAATATATCATTTAGTTGTGGTTTTTTTCCAGTTTTGTGGAATTTTTTTGGATGATGCATGATTATCCTTTGTTTTCTCTTGTTGTTTCTTATTTTATATGTTCTGGATTACTCTGATAAATAGTGTATAGTTTCCCCACATGTTATATCAGACCGTCATTGCTTGAAGGAAATCTTTGGAATATATGGGGGCATTCATGAGTTCATGTGGTGCACCGGATCAGGGTAATGTTTTAATGGCTCACAGATTGGTACATTACAAAAATTGAAAAAAAGATAAATGAAACCAAATAAGGTTTCCATATTTGAAAAAATGACATAAATAATTAACTGTATAATGTTAATATTTATATTCAATGAAAAATACCTATATATGAGAACTTATATATATTTGGAACCACTTAAACACATGTAATGACATTAACATCATGTGATCAAACTTATATAATTAATGAACCATTTTATAAGAACTTTCTTAATTTTTTGCAAACTATTGTGACTATGGAACCATTCCATGAACGACCTCAGGACATTTAATAAAGGCATGATAACTCAATATAAATGATTATAAAATGATAAAAAATAGTAAAAATAAATAATATATATATGAAAAAGGTTTTGTATAAAATGAATAATAATTGTAATTGGATTATCTGGGAGATTATTATTGTACCAAATAAGTTAAGCACCTTACATAAGAGATCTCCAGACCACCTTTAATATCTTTGGGTTACACATTCTCTTTATTTTTTCACCTAATACAACTATCTTCATCTCATGTACATATTTAATATTCTATGAATAAGTTCCTTAAATATATACCTAGTTTACTTTACCTTTCATTTTTGTGATAATATATGTTCTCCATGATTCCTTCACAATTCTTTCTTTTAAGCAAACATGTTTAAATGTTTTGTTGTTTATTTCATCTCTTTTCATGTACCAGTCCAACTAATAATTTTAAACATCTATTTCTTCAATAAAACTCGTTTTTATGTAAAATGATTTGGGATAATTTTTGGTTTCAATGAAATTACTAAGAAATTACCCACTTTAAGGACACTTCATACTTTTACTTAAAACCCCACTTAAGATTTTCAATTAAAAACATAATTCTCAGTTCTTTTTTATGTATTCACTTTACATGAACATGATTTTCATAACTAATGCTTCTTTATTCATTTATGAACATCCAATAATCCTTTAATCCCTTATTTCATGTGAATCATTGTTATATGTCATTTTGTTATGCTCTAAAACAATATTATTTAACCCCTTCCATTTCATGGGTTTTTCTTATTCTTTTTCCCTATGTATGATATCATTATGTGGAACATGTTTCTGTAAAATTGCAATGAATGTGATGGATGTGAACAAATTATACATTGCCCTAATGCATTGGGTAATGTTTTTATCTCACGTGATTACCAGTATGGTTCATGAGTAGTGACTCTCACATACTACATGATGTCTTCATGTTTGTGAGACTCAAATTATACTTATGATGTCATGTGTAATGTTGTTTTCACATTATTATGATGCAATGATTCAATGAAATCATTTTTTTTAGGCCATGATTCCTTGTGAACATATATGATCCTTATCTTTTTTGTCATAATGATATTTCTCTTGTCTCTCTTGTATTACTAGTCATCATGTTTTACACATATTATTTTCTTATAGGTATTTATATCTAACCAATTTTTTCTAACTATTTTCCTATGGAATCCATGATATAAGAGAAGTTTAATGGGACTTGGGAGAAAATTATGGAGAATTTTAAAAAATGTTGTGGTTTATATTTATGGTGATGTTTTATTTATCTAATTTCTTAAAGACACATATCTCTTGATTTTTTGGATGCATTTTATGGAAAAATATTTTACATATCGTGAAATAAAATGTATAAAAGGATAAGATTACAATAGTAATTCTATAATATAGTTGTCTATTTTTGGAGGAGTTAGAGGTTAAATAACATCATGGTGTAATGAATTGAATCATACAATAATATAGGATTTCTATGATATTTTGAAGATTCTAATGTCTTCCAAATTCAAAGTTCATTCCATGTTAATTAATTTTTACAGAATGAACCTTGTGGAGTTTTTGGTGACCAATAATTAATAGTCATGCTAAAAAATTGATTTTTTTAATTTGAATACATCTTCATGAAAATTGTTTTTGGGAGGATATAATATTTTTTAAAAAAAATTCAGGACAATACTGAATTTTGTCATTCTAGAGAGATAAGTAGAGGTATTAGACCTCTGATTCTCAGTACACCCATCTTAAACCCTGTAATATCAAAAATTACTAGTGATATATATAATTTTATATTAACACAACATTGGTTTATACTATAATAAAAGTGAAGGGGCTCATTTTAGTTGGAACACTTCATTTTCTTTTTGAGCTCTCTCATACTCTCACCTCCAACTAGGGTATCCTCCTGACACCATTCTCGACGGTGAGAGAGGTGAGTCTGAGCATCTATATTCCTCTTCTCCTCCCTCTTCATATCCCTTATCACCTCCCTCGGTCTTACCTTTTTGATAGGGTCATTTTCTCCTCAGGAATTTCCCCTTTTACTCAGATCTTAGTTTTTACGCCTTGACTTCATCTCCCTGATTGGTCTTGATATCGGGATATCCTTGCTTGGATGTGGGTTTTGTGTTGTGCGTCATCATTTTCAAACTCTCTATCCCTTTCCTAGTTTAGCGATAAGTCCATGAATGTGGTTTGTTTTCTGGGTGGCTCTAGTGTCCTCCTCAATGGTACCCTTTGTTTTTAGTAATGGACCTCCCCACCCAGAGTAGCACTGGTCCATATCCCTGACCTAGTTGTTAAAGTTATTTCACCGAGTCCATCCATGGTTACAAAGTGTGGGTGGAGGTATTTTTGGGGCCATTTTTTATCACAATATGTAGAACTCTATTTCATCCCTATCCACCTTGTTGGCTTCATTTTTCTAAAACTCTAGGTGCTCTGTTGAACCATATTTTATTTTTTTGGGTATTTCTGAATAACAAATTGGAATACTCTTGTATATATTCCCTTTTCTGTATATATAAAAGAAGGCCTCCACCTCACCTTGAGGTAAGTCAGTTTCCCATTCTACATGGTATCGAAGAAAAATTAATTTTTATTTTCGATCCATTTTTTCACTGCCTCTCGGTGGTATCTCACGGTTCCCCTCCTCTACAGTTAGACCCACCTCCTATGCTCGTCGTGGATCCCTCCCAGTTACTCTTCTAGATCCCTCCCTTATTTCACTTCTCTCTCTGGAATTGCTCGAGAACGATTAGACCCTCCACCCTCAGGCAGCCCTCTACCGCTCTGCGCCTATCCCAGCTCCATGCGTTCCTCTATCGTGACGTAGCTTGGTTCCACCGTCCCTCCCAACGGAGTCCCACCCTCCCTCCTAGAGGCTGAACTCTACCCCGAAGGAGTTTCTACCTAATAGAGCTAGGCCCTCCCACGTCTCCTCTACAGTTTTTTGGTGACCCCCCATCACCATCCCCGCTAACTTGACCACCCTCGCAGGACCTCCTTCCCGGAAGCCTCCCATCGGTCGACCTCCCTATGGGACGACCCTCCTGACTAGCTTCCTCCCTTCGACCGCCCCCACCGGCCCTCCTGCTCAGCAGCCTCCTATTGATCGGTCTCTAGTGCGACCGTGCCTCTTCTATACCCACCTTTTTCATGCATGAAATATTCCCCGCCTCTTAGCATGTCTTCAGTAGTGCATCATGGATTCATCCGGCTTGACCTCCTTGCTTCAGCCAACCTCGCCTCCTTGAATTCTCTCCCTGAGGCATCTGGATCTCTTCCACATACTATTCTCACTCTCTATGGCTCACGGATCCTGCATGAAATAACTATTGTTCCACCTCTTGAACTACCTCTTCTTACTGAATCACATCCCTGATGCATCTTAGCTCTTCCCTGATTGGCACTCCCAACCAACATCTCGTGGTTTCCCAGATCCTGCCTACCTCGCAGTTTCCCAGTCTGCCTCTTTCAGTGATGTCCCGACCCCCACCCTACTCATCATTTTCCCGGACCACCGACTCTTCACTATGTCGGTCTTTCCAACCAGCAACACCAAACTTCATACATGAATCTTTATGACCACCTGAGATTCAATCCCATGTTATTTCATTAGTTCAACCGCACATCAGTTCCCCTTCATCCAGCCTTAGTTTCATAATGACACTCTCGACATAAGAAATGGACTCGATACAATCTTATCGGGTGACAGTTCCACCTTCCTCTTATCCATCCCCCATTTCTCAGACTGACAGCTTTACTTCCTGTGTATCTCAACCACCAAAAACATGGATGCTAGACTCTACTACATCATAACATCTCACGGGGGGCTATAGAGTGTTCACTACCTATCATCCGTCCACCGGTACCTCTACAATTATTATTACAAATGGATCAACAATCCCCATTATCAGATTTTTTACATGATGCTTGAACCCATCTATTCACCTGGATTCAGTTGATCATATTCCAAAAACTCAATTTAATCTTCTCTCCTTTAGTAAACTCAAAAAATAATTAAATTGTTTTACTACTTTTACTTCTTCTCGTTTAGTTTTTTAAGAGAAGACGATGAATCGGGATCTTGGTCAAACTCATCTTTGGAATGGGGTGTACATGTTCAATACCCCACCATATTTCACTTACTCATCCACCTTAGCATGTGCTCTTGAACTACATTCTTGTCTTGGTCATCCACCTGCTTCCATCCTAAATAAAATGTGCCCCCAATTCCGTTCCCACCAATCCATCCATTGTGAACCCTGAATGATTTCTAAACAAAATTAAGTAACATATACTCCTCAAAAAGAACCAAGTGCAGTGAATCCTTTTGATCTTGTTTATACTGATGTATGGGGTCCTTATAGGGTTTTAACCTAGTCCAGGTACAAATATTATATCACATTTATTGTTGATTTATCCCACATGACATTTCTTTACATGCTTCATCATTATTCGGAAGTATTTCCTACATTTCAGACCTTTTACAATGAAATTAATAATCAATTCTCAACCTCCATCAAATGTCACCGCTCAGATAATGGATGGGAATATTTTTCTACTTCCTTTCAGCTGTTTCTCAAGGATCATGACATCTTTCATAACACATCCTGTCTTGATACACCTTATAAGAATGGAGTGGCGGATTGGAAACAACTTCATATTCATGATACTGATTGTTCCCTCCTATTCCACATGAAGGTGCCACTCCACTTTTGGGACGATGCCATCCTGATTGCAACCTACCTCTTAAACTAACCCCCTTCATTTACCATTTAGGGGGAGACACCTTTTTAGACTCTTCTCTCCTCTCTCCTTCTTCACTCACTCCCACTCCATGTATTTGGATGTCTCTGTTATGTTTGTGACACTAATCCCAGCCTCTCCAAACTCTCTCCCAAATCCCTCTACATCATATTCCTCTTATATTCATGCATGCAGTGTAGATACCAGCGCTTCTCCCTAGGCCTACAACGTTATATCACCCCTGCTGACATCTCATTTGTTGATAGTTCTCCATTCTCACTTCCCTCTCCCCATCCAGGTACTGACATTGATGATTGTATCCCACTCATTATCCATCTTACTCTGGTGATGCCTCTTGATTATCACTGGTTTGGTACAGTCTACTCCCATAGCCCATCGAATGTGCCCCCCATCCAGGCGGAGGAGACAATTGTCCCAGCTTTGTCTAATGCTCATGCACCGCCACTGGACAACCATCCCATTTCACTATATAATGATACTCATTCATTCCTGAACAATCCTATATTTACATCTTCATACATAGGTTTGTTAGCTCGGGAGAAGATATATATTCCCTAAACAGTTGGTGAGGAAAAATCTCATATGGGGTGGTTGAAAGCAATAAGAGATAAATTAAATGCTCTTTAAGACAATAATACTTTGGATATGGTTTCCCTCCCAACTAGTAACCATGTGTTCAACATCCAATGGATTTACACGGTACGTCTGAAAAATTATGGCACTCTCCATAGACTCAAAGACCGACATATGGCCAAGGGATTTTCTAAGATATGGTGTTGATTATTTTGAAACCCTCTCTCCATTTGCCGAGATGGAATCTGTTCTATTATCTATATCTTTACCCACTCATCATCATTGAACTCTTCATCACCTGGACGTCAAGAATGCCTTCCTCCATGGATTTTTCGAGGAAGATGTTTATCTACTGAAGTCCCCCCCCCCCCGATTTTGTTCCTCTAGCTATGGGTCCCTTGTCTTTCGACTACACCTCTCTCTATAAGGTCTCAAAAAGTCTCCTCATTATTGGTTTGGATGATTACGCACCATCATCACTGACTTTTGGCTCTCCCACTGTATGAAGGATCACACCATGTTCTCCAAGACGACATCCACCAGCTGCATCATGTTGGTTATCTATGTGGATGATATCATCATCAACTTCAGTGACTCTACTGGTATCATCCTCCTCAATGGGAATATTTAACATCACTTCAACACTAAATATCATAGCCCTCTCACAAACTTCCTTGGCATCAAGGTCTCCCATTCTCTGGACACAATCGTCCCATTCTAATAGAAATATGCTTTGGATATTCTACTATATGCTGAGATGAAACAGGCCACTTCCGTTGACACTCCTCTTGTGCCTGGGGAATAGTATCTATATGACTCCTCAGAATTGTATTCACACCCATAGTGGTATCATCAACTGGTTGAAAAACTCAACTATCTAACCTTGACTAGTCTCGATATTGCATGCACTGTTGGCAAAGTGAACCAATTCATGGAGAATCCAACCACCTCTTAGTAGGATGTTGTACTCCGCATCGCCAAATACATCAAGTGAGACCCTACTCATGGTATTTTCTAATCTCACTGTGCCCATAATAATATTGAGGGCTCCTATGATGTTGACTTTTTTGGCTTCCTTGCTACCCATAAATCTACTTTAGGGTTTTCCAGGTTCTTCGTAAGAAACCCCATATCATGGTGCATCAAGAAACAGACTATCGCCTCCTGATCCATTGCGGAGTCTAAATACCATGCTATGGACACTATCACTACATATATCCTTTAACTTAGAAAAATCTTCTAGGAGAATGGATTTCATTAGTAGGCATCTTCTCACATCTGTTTTGAAAATCAGGTAGCCACCAAGATTGATTAAAATCCTGCCTTCCATGAATGCAAAAAGCATGTTGAGGTGGACTGCCACATTCTTCACACCACCTAGAACACAATAATGTTAGCTTTATACAAATCCTACTAGAATACTAGCTTGCTGACATATTCACCAAAGGTATCTTAGGAGATTTCCTGGACTCTCTCAATTCCTTGTAGGGAATCCAAAGCATCTGCGACCCAGCTTGATGGAGAGTGTGTCTGGTTTTGTCTGGTGTCATATTTCCTTTTTTGGGACCCATGGTCCAAGATGGTTATGTCTAGCTTTAGGGGGAGTGTTAAATCCTCTTTTATTATTTTGTTTATTTTTTAGTCCCACATCGTAATAATCCTATATGTATTCCTTTTTCTCAGTCAATAAAAGAAGGACACTACCTCACCTTGAGGTAAGGCAATTTCCCATTCTACATGCTTCTTTTTTGTTTCCCCCAATATGGATAATTAGTTTAAGAATTTTGATTATGGGTAGCTAGGTGATAGGTTAAAATGAGGGAATTTCATTAGAGAAGTTTTATTCTTGAAACTTCGATAACTTCTAAGGATGGATACAGAGCCATGGAAACATTTAGATTGGCTGTCAGATTCTCTAGAGACATTTTGATTCTATGGGTGGAGGTCTTTTTGTAGCCATTTCTTTATCACCATCGGTGTCCCTCCATCACTTACCTATTCATATAGTTGGCATCATTTTTCTATAACTCCATATGCTCCCTTTATGTTTCCCTCATGTGGTTCATTAGTTTAGGAATTTTTTTTATGGTAGTTAGGTGATAGGTTCAACCGAGGGTGTTTCCTTAAAGAAGCTACATTATCAAAAATTTGGTACATTTTAAAGAGTGATGTGGATACATGGAGGTATGTGGATTGGATGTTGGATTATATGGAGTCTTTGATTCTATTGGTGGAGGGTGTTCTATAGTAATGTCTCATTTGTGTTCTTCTCTATTTAATCTAGTTAATTTAACTACCTCGATGATGTTGTAGAAGGCACATCAATTGGTGGTTCTCTTGTTCCTCATGAACTGTGTTGACTTAGGGTCCTAAGATGAAGTAAGGCATGAGGTTCATGACCTGTAAGCGATTTCCACGGAACCTAGTCCACCCATTAATGATTGTCTGTATCATTTGTTTTTCGAATTTGAATTTTGAATTTTGTTTTTAGGAATTGGATTTGTAATTTATTAATGGGTGATTCCCCCAAACCCCCAAAGTTTTTTTCCCTTATAAAAATAAATATATGGTATTTTAGGATTTCTATATTCTCCTTATAGTTTCCCTTAAAAAAGAACTAGAAAAAAACCTATATGTTGTGGAATTTAGTTTCATTATTTGGATTTCATGGATACATAATATAGGTTGATATATTCAATATGTTCTTGAAAAGGAAATAAAAAGACCCATTGGAAGTTGAGAAAGAATAATTTATTTCATAATTAATTCCATCTCATGGAGTTGGAAAATGTGGAGGCAATAAGTGATATTAGAGACAAAATATTTATCCTAACAAATTACTGAATAGAAGATTTTTGGCAAGGAGAATGGTGTCAATGAAAACAGTGTCTCATTATTTGAGGTCTATAATTACCACATATAGAAGAATTTAATGAGATCAAATCTATGGTCACTTAGACTTGATGTTAGTTATATTTTTATTTAGGGAATACATGTGAGTGATGTTTTATAGTTATTTACAAGAAATCATACTAGTATTAAAGTTATAAGCTGCGCATTAACAAAAAGAATTTTGGATAAATTGCCCAATGTTTATGAAGGATTCAACAATGTGATAGAGAAGTTTCAAGTACTCTATAATATGATTGATTATTTAATAATGCTTATGTGTGAGAAAATCAATGGTTTCTTTAATGTGATTATCAAAGTTTTTGGAGAAATTCATCAATTGAGGGATGAGATGAAGGATGTGAATATTGTGATGAATATTTTAAATATTTTTCTACTATGTTATAATCTAAAGGTGTTACGTATATAAAGGAGAAATGTTATAGAGTGACCACTTGATGACTTTCATTGAAAGCCTATCACATATGGGATAGGTGTGAATCCATAAGATACAATGAGTCATTTATATAAGGATATAGAAATTAAGGAGGTATAGAATCTTGATATTTATAAAGATATAAATTTAGGATTTGTATGTGAATATTTTTCATCACTTGTAGAAATACATTTAAAATAGGGAATTTGAATGTTTTATGGAAAGTTTTTACTATCATGTTCTCATTTTTGGACATATTGATGTTAACTTTCTAAGGAGACTTGAAGGTGAAAAATTCAATATATAAAACATATAACAATATAATAAAATGTTTTTTCATAGAAGAAACTTCAAATATGGGAATTTATTGGAAAAATATTCCATCTATAATTCATGGTTATTAATTAAGAGAATATTGATGAAAATTATTTTGTAGAAGATATAACTAAATTTAAAACACTTTTAATATATGGAATGATTAAAATGATTGAGAAAGATTAAAATGAATCAATAGATGAAAATAAAAAAATGGCGTGGTTGAACAAATTGGAGTTAAATGTCGAAGGATACTAAAAGGTGAAAAGGTTAATATAGAATCCATATAAAAATAGAAAACAATGTTTCTTCATATAAGAAACATCAAATATGGGGATATATTGGAAATATATTCCATCAAACATTCATGGTTATTAATTAGGAGAATCTTGATGAAAATTATTTTGTAGAAGATGCAACTAAATTCAACACATTCAATACATGGAATGATTGAAATGATTGAGAAATATTACAATGAATTAATGGATGAAAATAAAATAATGGTGTGGTTTATTTTAAGGTGGGACTTAATGGTTCCCTTGAGTATCATGATATATAATGAAAATAAAATCGAATTATTGGTGCTCTATTAAAGGAATCATCGAAATTTGGTGACAAAATCAAAGATGAAATAACTCTGTTGGAAAGATTTTGGAAGGTAAAAATATTATCTAAATATATCTTGGAATTTAATGTGAATAGTTAAGAAAAAGATAAGGTTGTCACTATCGTTAATGATTGTGCTGAGGATATAGGAAAAATAAATTATATCTTAAAAAATAAATGTTGACTTTGAGATTGAAATAAGAAGTTAAAATAAAAATCGATGGTGTCAAAAATAATTTGTTGTTTGGAAGATTTTCTAATGAGCAGCTAAAAGATGTGGTTGATAGTGATAATAATTGAGTTGAAAACGTGTGGAAGGATTAAAGGTAAAAATAACATAGGATGGATTTGATTTTTTTTTTGGTTGAAACTTCTATAGTTTGAGGAACTGTTACTTGTTTGAAATGAATGAATTTTTTTAGTGATAATTCACAGATATCAAGGCTTTAAAAAGTAATAAATACTGTTTCGATAGATATAAATGCGTCGAGTGGAGGAAATGAAAAATTATGTCCCCATATGAAGTATCAGTTATGCCACTACTTATTTCACACACTGACAAGTTGCGATGGGGTACAAAGCTAATTAATTGAGAAAAAACCATAACATAAGAAAATCGAATGAGTGAATATCCTATAATTCGATGTAGACATGATTTTTATTGGTATTTCTTTTATATTTATACTTTTTTCCATAAAGAAACCAATTGAATGGAAAATAATGAAGTTGTTTCATTTTGAGACCCAATGAGAATAAATACAATTTCCCTACACTCGATTCCTTAAAGAAATAGTTTTTACCCTTTGGAAGAACATGAATATGACTATTCATATTCTGTTGAAAAGAATGAGGATAGATTATCCTAATTATTAAATTAATTAGAAAATTCATGGAATGAAATGAAGAAGAATGAGAAGGATTTTTAGCCACGTTCTCACAAAATATAATGTAGAACATTAACACATTTAATCTATATAGTTAGAGCTCATCTCCCATGATATGGAACATTAATCCTTAGAAGAACATGGAATTTCATATTGATGGTATGGTTTGGAAATGATGAACAATTGAAGGTCAGAGGAAGTTAAAAATGAGAATATATGATGATGATTTGATGAATATATAATTGAATTTAAATATTAGACCTCAATATAATATCCTACGCATTATCCTACAATAAGACTAATTACATGATGTAAAATTCAAATGGATGGGGCTTCCTTATCAAAGGAAAAATTGTAAATTCATTATTGAAGGATAATAGAATTAATGGAATCATGTATTAGGTTGATAGAAAGGGCATCCCTTTCCTCCCCATATTGTAAGAGGATAAAAATTTATTGAATTAGAGGATCAATTATATACCTTAAAAAATCATGGAGAATTTATTGAATCTAATGGTTCCAATTGACAATCCTAATATATAATGGGATATAGAGAGAAATTGTGAGGCATGTATGAGTAAGAATATGATGAGAAATCCCTATCACCAAAAGATGAAGATGAAATCAAATTTGTTAAACATAATTTATGATGATGTGTGGTGACTGATGCCACATCCAGAAACATGATGTGAGGGGCACTTCATCATTTTGGTTAATGATTATAATATGATTAGTTGCATCGGGTTAATAAAGACTAGGAAGGAAGTTATGAAATGCATCAAATGTTTTAGAGGTTAGATAGAAATTAAATCAAAAGATTAATTAAAATAATGTGGTTCGATAATGGAAAATAGAACAATTTTTTTAATATGAAATATTATTTAGATAATTATACCACTAATATTGATGTTTCATTCATAAGAACACCATTATATAATAGAAACAAGGAAAGATGAAAACAAATGGTTAATAACACGGAGACGACACTAATTTTTCAAGGAGCATGTAATGGAACTATTATAAAGAAGTGCTTCAAGTGTCCATGTATACAAATAATTTGTATTTTATAAGTATCTGAGAGTAGATAACACCATACGAGATGTGTCATGGAATGATGTCAAACTCGACAAAAATTTGTGTTTTTGCAATAAAATTCTATATTATGAATATAAAAAGATATCAGTAAAAATATATATTTGTAGATGATAAAGAAACATTATTAGGTCAAGGTGACAATATTAAAGCATACTAATTATTAAACTAGATATTAAATATAATTATGGTGATCAATGATGAAATATATTGATGGTATAAAATTTATAAATTCTAATTTGGATGAAATGTGTGATGAAGAAGGGGATGTAAACACAACATACAGAGGATTCTAGAGTCCAAAAAATGATGAGGTTTATGAGGATGAACTGGAGGAAGAGGGGATTATTGAAGAGTGTCAACTATTGATTCAAATAAGAAATAATATAGAAAAGGTTGATGAATAAAAAAGTATTAAAGAGAAATGTACTCAAAAAACCATTAGGATGAAGAGTTTACAACACATTACCCTACTATCATGGGTGGAACCAACATAATTCAAGTATGTGGAAAAGGATGAATAATGGGTCATGTCTATGAATGAGGAATCTGAAAAAATTAATAAAAATTAGAAGTGAGAGCTCGTAAAAAGATCAAGGGATCACAACATCATTGATAATGAAATTGTTATTTAAGAACAAATTAATTTATCATTGAAATGTGATTCAAAATAAATCTATATTGGAGTGTAGGGGTTACTTGTTAATTAAAGTCATTAACATAGAAGTATTTATGTGAGTTGAAATTGCAAGATTTTTTTCCCATTATTCTGTGAAAATTACCCTAATTTAATCTAATTCTTTTGTAAAAACGGTGATTTTTTATGTTTTTTGTGAATTCTAGATTTAATTGATAAATGGTTAAATACCAGTTATTAATGATTTACTCATTTTTTAATATAAATTCTCAGACTATCCATAAATTGAAATTGAAATTCATTTATAAAGAAAATTTTTATTTTTATTTTTATTTTTTGATTTTTGAAATGGGTATTTGATTATTTTTAATGTTTAAAATAGATGACATTGAAGAAATATTGTGGTTTTGAAAATTATAATTTCTATTGGTTGATTTTAACGCATATGAAATTTAGTCTTGGATTTCAATTGTGGAAGACATTTAATTCTACGTTTTATCATTTTATTATTTTTAAATTTAATATAGAAATAATGACACTAAAAAAAGAATTTTTGTGTGTGTGTGAAACTTGTAGGCTGTGAAATTTTTAACGGCACATGTGATATCGCCAAATTCACTATTCCACCAACTGATAATACAAAAATTATTCTACCACCACCGTTCTTACATGGTAACACACCCTACCACTATATATATCCCCTTTCTTGAACCTTTATGTTCCTACCTCCATCATGTTGCTACTTCCAAAAGAGCTCCACTACTATCGCCAGTTTTAAAATATGCTATCGTTGCCCCCTCAATCTGCTGCTGTCTAAATCTACTACTTCCATCCAATGATACAATAAGAAGAGTACTATTGGTCTTCTATTTTATAGGCCAATAATGTAGTGATTCTATCAACACACATTCTACTACAACCATTCCTCCATGATAACACACCCTGCTAAGCTGCGAGTATCCAGCACGAGCCGACCACTAAGCCGAGTCGACTAGAGAATCTAAGCACCTTGTTGTCAAGGAAGAGAAAAACGAAATCTTGTTGAAACTCAGGGAAGAATTCAATACAACTCCATTGAAAATCCAAAATCAAACCATCATGCTTGTTCAGTTTGAAGGAGGTGAGCCACCCGAGGAACCATCGAGCTCCACCCCGATCCTTCGATGTTGAGTTGCACTACCAGTCACTGTCGATGATCACAATGAAGAAAACTAGTCTTTGATGTCATCACATTGAAAAATAAATCGAGGATGAAACCAACTTATCTGTGAGAAGAAGCACCATGTTAAAGTGTCAACCACTTGCCTATTGAGACCTTGACTAAGCTCCACTTGGTGGGAAAAGATTCCCCAGCTCGTTTCCATAGATAATTTGAATGAAGAAATAATAACTGGTCAATTTCTTCTATTTATTTCACTAGATTTATTCAAATTTAAAAGTCAATATGATATTTTTTATTCATTTAATTTCTAATCAATCTTCTCTTTTTCTATTGATCGCAAAAAGACGCCTCTTACATCATTTCATTTACTTACGATCGTAAGCAGTGGGATGATTTAAGGGTAATCAGAGATATATGATTAACATGATAGACAAGATTAGAGGTTGAAATGATTGTTTTATCCCACCAGTTAAATTGAAAAATCCATAAGAGAGTAATTTGGTGATATTTAATTTGATTAAGAGAGAAAACAGGGGAGGGGAAAATGAATATTTATCTAACATGTTTGGTAAGGGGAGATATAAGGTTATTCCACATCCAAATTAATATATTTTAAAACCAATAGAATTCAATATTCCAACAATTGTTTTTTAAAATTGAACCCAAAAAATAAAATAAAAACTCTCTCATAACACTATCCAACTATAGAAAAACCATAGTCCCACAAATACTACATTTTAATTAGGTTCAAAATTGTTTTTCTGACCACCTCGCAACAACTGTATTATCAAAATTGGCACCATTGCTGAGAAACCCAATGTTTCCTTTTAATTTTTTTAAAAATTATTTCTAATGACATGTTCAAATTCCACACCCCCATTGGGTTTGATCTAGAGGTTTTGTAATCTTTTTTGGAGAGATTGAGAACATTGATAATCATAATGGAAGTTGAAAAGGAGTTTCTCACTATTTCATTGACTAAATCCTCTTCCCCTTATTTTTATTCAACCAGAGGCATGTTAGGAATTTAAAACATGAAATATAATAAGATTAAATTGAATAAAACATTGAGGAAACAATATGAAACTAATATAAATTGCAATAATCAACAATTAAAAAATAATAACTAACAAGATTGTGAGCTTAAAACTAGAATATTAACTGAATTTCTTAAGTTTAATTGTTTTCAAGAGAATACACCAACATACATCTATTAGCATTATGGTAAATCTAAAATTGTTTGAAACCTAGAGAAGCCACTACATATCATATCAGCTAGAAAAAACTTCCCTTCTCCCTTAAAGTATTTTCCAAGGACGGGCAGTACACCATCCAACTTAGAGAGATCGACACCATGGATGAACTGTGGAGAGCCTTCCTCTTGAAGTATTTCCCTGCATCAAGGACTGTGAAATGGAGGAATGAGATTTATGAAATAAAATAAGCAAGTAAAATGAACCTATATGAGTATTGAGAGAGATTTTAAGGATTAAAAAACTCTTACCCACACCAACCCTGTGAAGAAAATCATTTCCTAGTATAAATTTATAAATAATTGATGGAAAATGATCAAAATATTTTGTATGCTTCTTCTGAAGGAGAATTGATCAAGAAGTCACCAATTGAAGTCATAGATCTCGTCAAAATTATATCTAATAATTCTCAACAATTCGGTATGAGAACTAACTTAAGGGGAGTACATGAGGTGAACATTTCCAACTCCCTCTTTTTTGATAAAATAGATGGACTATCCTCAATTATGAAAAATATTTATGTGAACAAATTGAAAGAGACATCACCCACATATCCCATTGGGTCTGCCAGCTCTATTTCTCTCAGGAGTACTTCATGGATGGACATCCTCTAGTTCATGAAAACTGTGAAGCCTTGTATAATAGACTATACTTGTAGAATCAAAGCTATAATCAAGGAATAATATAGTACACAAACATTCAAAATGGATTTGGAAACCAAAAATTTCAGAGACCACCATTTCAAAAAAAACAAAATTTCCAGCCATAACTTTTTCAAAAACCGAAATATCAATATTTTATAAGCTACCAACCGAGGAAATATCAAGAATCCTCATTAGAGGACCTGTTGAAAGAAGTTTTTATAACTAATGTCTAGATCATGACCACCATCATCTAAATGAACAACAAAAGCTCAGGTAGGCTTCCTTCCCAATCTATTCCCAATCATAGAGGAAATTTTAGCTCTATTACACTACAGAGTGATGAAGAGTTGGGAAGAAGTGCTAAATCACCATCCCAAGAAGAAGATATAAGTGAAAAATAACATACACTTGATGAGTTTACCATTGGAAAATATAAAAAGAATAAGTAAATATAGGAACAACCCCTACGAAGAAGGATAAAGGGAAAAAAATTGATGACCACTATAACCCCAACCACCCTTCCATGTACGAATGTAAGAACCTAAGAAAATATGCAAAGAGTCATGATGGCATGAGATGATATAAGTTTTCAAAAAAGTTTAAATTAACATCCTTTCATTGGACACCATCTTATAAATAACCAGGTATTCTATGTTCCTCAATGACATGTGCACCAAAAGGTGAATATTGTGTGGTAATGAAATGGTAAGTTTAAGTAAGAATGTTTTTATATGTTAACCCCACAAATCCCCAAAAAATTTCAAGATCCTAGTATATTTTCTATCATGTTTATTTTAGGAGTGATAAAATTTTCCAATGCACTTTTTTTGTTTAGAAGTATTAACCAATGTTATTCCCTATTCAGTTTATTCATCTTTATAGATATGAGAATTCAAACCCCCCTGAGTTTTTGTTAAACATGCCAATAGAGCCAGTACCAACATAATAATTGTTTTAGAAGATGTGATGGTAACTGCATAAGGTTATATATTCCCTGTTGATTTCTATATACTAAACATGGAGGAAGTAAAAGGTAACAATCTTTCATATATCATTGTAGGTTTGAAATTTCTTAAAAACAACAAAAAAACAACCAATGTTAATAAATGAACACTTTCCCTGACCTTTGGGGAGGAAATAATGTGTTTTAATACACATTAATCAATAAAATACCCTCATGATGAACAAACCAATTTTAATTTAAATCATTTTGAATTTTCATGTTTTTATAAAAAAGAGATTTAAAGTATGGATGATAGAATTTTATTAAAAAAGGCCTGGGAACCGGAGAATTTTTATGATGAAACTGTTTTTAAAAATACGTTTAGTATGGAAACTATTTTATGTACATAATAATTTATGGAAATGAGTGAGAAGTATTTAGAGAATTCACTAAGAGTTGTTACTGTCTGCACTACCGTATGTGAAAAGTTTTTAGGAAATGGTGAACTATCTTTTTAGTTACATGAAAAATATTATTGGTATAACAAAGGAGTTAACACAAATTTTGGGAAGAATGGAAATTCAATAAAGATTTAGAATATATATCTAGAGAATCACAAACCAAAATCCCATAAGAAAACTCTATTCTTCAATTGAAAGTCTAGTGCTATCCATTGAAGATCTGGCTATAAGAAATACTTTCAAATCATATAAAAATGTTAGCTACACTCTTAAGGATGGGATCTAATTATTGGTAAGAATCATTCCAATAATACTACACCATAAATAGTGAATAACACTATTCCCTCTAGTGTAGTGATGATCAATGGATCTAATTTACAAAACCCCATCAAGGTGAAGGGAGAGAAGAAGAAGAATTTATATGAATATTTTTGGAAGGAGCTCAAGGAGGATTCCAAACTCATCCAAACTACCATCAACTGAAGGAAGTCAGGTTGACTCTTTCCATGTCATTTTTTTCATATTCATTTTTTATTTTGATTTCCTTGAAATTTTTTCATAATGTACATAACTGATAAAGTGTCTAAACTAAGTTTGGGGTAGAGAGACAAAGTAGTTTTAGGATCTAAATACCCTTTTTTACTTTTTTACATTAAAAAACAAAAAAAATTAAAAACTATATATACATACAAATAAAAAAGAAAAAAACAATATAATATCAATCTATTTTAGGAATCTATTCAAAGTCCCATAGATTTTGGTTTTCATACTTTTGGAGTGTAAATAAACAAATAAAAATAAGAATAAATGAAAAGAAAAAAAGTGATATGAAATTGAATAATCAATGTGTTCTTATTAATTAATGTGCCATGCTAAATTTTAGTATTTTAATGATTTTAAAATTATTGAATGAGATTCATTGCTAAGTGAACATACCACTTCCATATAGAAATTCTGTTTGGATACTTTGGAAATATAATGAATATCAGAAAGATCATTGTGGAATAAGGATTATAACATGTCGGTACTAGAATTTTGATCACAATTTTGAGTGACCTGTCCTTAGTAATTAAGTAATAAATAAGTGAACCTACCTAATAATATTCATATAAGTCCTTTAAAAAGGAATAAAATGGTAATTTTGGATCCCACAATAGATTTTTTAGATAGTGAATTTTGGGAATGAGTAGCCCTCTGCAAATAATTCAGATAAATGTTTTTTCATAGTTCTCTTTAATGACATGGCTGGGAAAAATTCCAAAATAAGATAAAAAAGTTCCAATTTTTCAAAAATGAATTCATTTAGGTGAGGATAATAATGAACTCTTGAAGGGGTAATTGAGTTATAAAAATATCATTTAGGGAGTTTTAATGAAGTGTAAAAATAAAATTTGGGCCATGATTCCATAGAATGAGGGAAATATGGAAGTGCAACTTATTATAATTTTAATTATACTCAATTCTATAAAATTCACTTGTGGAATTAAAATTTGAATCATATTTATGTAAAACAATGTGTTAAATTCAAATATGTGGAATGACCATTTAGTGGAGGTGTTCATTGATTTCTTCAATTTTGGATGTGTATTTAATGTTGGGGAGGAAAATTAAAACATTTTTGGAAAAAAATTGTCTTAGATTGCAATAGTTCAAGTGTGGGGGATTGATGTGAGCAAGAATTTCAATTTTTTCTGTTATTATTCGAAAATAAACATTATTTAGTCTAATTCCTAGGTAAAAATAGTGATTTTTATGATTTTTTTTGAGTTCTAGATTTAACTTATACCTAAAATACTAATTTTTAATGATTTTCCCTTTTTTGGATATAAATTTTCAGTACATTCATAGATTGAAAATGAAATTTATTTTAAAAGAAAAATGGAAGTTTTTATTTTTTGAATTGTGAAATGGGGATATGATTTTTTTAATATGTTTAAAAATGATGACAATGAGTAAATAACATGGTTTGAAAATTCTAATTGAATTTGTTGATTTTAATGCATCCTAAATTTATTCATGGATTTCAATTGTGGAAATCATTAAATTTTTAGTTTTATCATTTTACTATTTTTTAATTTCATTTAGAAAGAGCAGAAAAAAAATTGTGTGAATATTACAGGCTATGATATTTTGTACTGCCAATACTATCTCCACATTCACTATTCCACCTTCTGTTTGTAGAAAAATTATTCTACTTCCACCATTCCTCCATGGTAGAACACCCTATGTCCATGGAGATCCCCTTGCTACCACTAATATATTGCTACCACCATCATGTTGTTACCACCAGAAGAGCTCCACCACTACTACTAGTTTAAAAAAAGTTCTATTGTTGTATCCTCAATCTACTATCATCAAAATATACTACCATCACCTAGTGATACAATATGGTAAATATGACCAGTGCCCGATTTTTTCCCCAATACCACCACACTACTGCCGCCACACATTCTACTGGCGCCACACATTCTACTGCCACCATTCCTCTACATTAGCGCACCTTGCTGCCGCTCCACGGATCCACCACCACGGGTAGTCACTGCAAGCCAGCCATCAAGTTGCATTGACTAGAGAATTCAAGATCCTCATTTTCAAGGAAGAGGAAACCAAAATCTATCTATAACATAGGGAAGAAACTTGTACACCACATCTGAAAATACAAAATCAGATGGAGAGGTATTGTGATGTCAAACCAGGAACCGTCATTGGCCGCCTGTTGAAGGTGAGACACAACAAGGAAGGAAATACAACCACATCCAATATGAATAAAAATTTCCACCCATTAAACCACTGAGTTCTATCCAGATTCCATAATGTCAAGCTATACTACCAATCATCATCAATGACTGTAATGAAGAAAACCAGTTGATGCCATTATTTCTCTAAAAACCAAATAGAGGATGAAACATGGATGTTTTCATGAAGAAGCACCATGAATAAGTTCCAAACATGTGCCAGTTGAAACCCATATTGAGCTCCACCACCTCAAAATAAAAGCTCACATGCCACTAGATTTGAGCCGTCGCCTTCCACTGAAGACGATTTCACCACTCAGATGAAAACTAACTAAACGGTATATACAAAGTGAGAATACCAAGCCCCACCACCATGAAGACACTAGAATGGAAACCCCAACACATACTAACCCTTTGGAATCCATTATAGTGCTTGTTGTGTATGTAAAAAAGAGTGATATAGGAGCCTGCTCGTCAGGGATATAAAATTTTTCATCGACATTTGATCTAACCATGTCATCTTCGGCGAAGCACTGCCCCAGTTAAAGCATGAATATGAAACATGATGAATTTTAGGCACAAAATAAATCACAAATAATAGGTTCGATTTGAATATTCCCATTCATCATCTATTCATCGCTGAAGATCACTACTTGAATAATCAGTTGTTTAATTCCTCTAGATCTTCCACACATGCTTCAAAACACTGTGAGAGTGTTGATTATTGAATTAATGGTGTCAGCACGGAGATCTGAAAACACCTTTGATGTCATGATCACTACAATGATGTTATAACAATGCACAAGGGAGAGCTCTATCCGATCACTTGGATTGGGAGATTCTCTATCTAGAAAGTGGGATAGGATAGTGAAGCTCTCAATAACTCACAGTGAATAGTCATCATGCGAGAGACTCTATCCTAATATATATTGTGAGTTCTGAAATACCATGGAAAAGGCTCCTCGACCCTCGAATATTTATTACTCACTATATTAACTATAAAAAATATATTATTACTAACTAACTAAGCCATAAATGTCATTTATATATTTATCACATGTAATATAATAAATATTTCACGTGATAAAAAGTGATTTATTAACTCGACTCGTCTTTCCCACAAATATTAAATGAACCTTAAATATAAAAATAATATATGTCCATATAATATTTTTCGATGTATTTACTTTTACAATTATAAATACATATCAAAAATAAATTCATTACAAATTATTCGAAACTCAAAAAATACAAATTTATTTATTATTTGGTGATCATACCACCATGGATAAATCTCAAACCCCAATAGTGGGACCCACCACATCCTAAACTCTTATTTATCTGAATTAGAAAGACTTTTGAATATGCTATTGTGTGTTAACATTTAGACCCTTATCTCAATAGAAAGAAATTATATTCATAAACCAAAAGTGGAGTCTAGTAACCCCTCATGACCCCTAAAAAGATGGGGTTTACTAATAATAACAAAAAATGTCATACGAACACACACCGTGTAATATAATCTCTTTGTCTCACGATATATCATAGAGAAAAATGCACACATTGCGTCTTCAGCTTTGATTTATTATTTATTGACCTTACAAGAAAAATTCACCTTTCTACTACCATGGTCATAGATTTAGTAAATGTACTACCATCCTGGTCAATTGGGACCAAGATATCTCTTCCTATCATAAGAAAAAAAAATTATCTTGATTATTCAATCAATGTTATACCACCAATGTAACACCCCAAACAAGACATCTCACCAAGACTTCAATGTTATTTTTTACCCTTGAATCAAATTACCTGATCATTTTATACACGTTAATAATAATCTCAAGTCCAAAGACAATTACATGTGTTCGATGATGGAATGAGCAATGAAGCCTGAAACATGCAGTGTTCCTATTGGTGGGTCGGCCCTCATGATATCATCTACTAAAGACCACCAAGTGTGAACTTCATGAAAAGAAGACTCAATTATTATGATTCCCTAGCTCTTGATAGTTAGACATATTCTTTTTTCAGTTTGAATGATGTATCTATACCATATGACAATTTTTATATTAATGTCATGGTATCATGAGGTTCTCCTTATAGCAGGAGAACTGCTATAATATTTTTATATAGTAACTAATCTTTGGAAATTACTATTTGAATAGTGGGTGCAGAGATATAAACACCATCATGTTATGAGTACATCATGCCTAACTCTCTATATAAATGATATGGTAATCGAAAATAATTATTTAGTTGTTTTCAGGGAACTCTTTATTAAAACACTCCCACTTTCACAACAGAAAACTTTCAAAAGAACCTTCCTAGCTCTCACTTGATAAGATCATGTTTTTTTTTCAAGTTACGTATTAAGTCACAGGCCTATCTCATTTAAAAAACATGGCAATTTTGTTATCTGTGACTTCACCTCCTTGAGTAAAAATCTCAAGAGACATGAACGCCAAGTAAGTATATATTTTTCCACTATCTAAGCATGAAATCTTGGAAAGTACTAGTATCAGAATTATCATAATTTATATTATGAAAAAAATTGTTGTACTAGGTATGATTACAAGAACTAGAAAACATCATTACTTATTATCCACTACTTCTTTAGCTACGTCAGAAGTAGCAACATACTCTTTATTTGTAGATATGGATACCAATGGCTTTAATGGTATTATATTTCTCATTACCTTATCCTAACTATGATATTAGATAATATTTATATATAGGAAGACTTGTGTGTGTCCCCTTATAGCTAGTATCCCATTCTCTCCTCATACTATGTATATATATTCATTGTACTTATTACATTATAATTTTATAGTTCTCACAACTTCTCTTGTAGTTCTCCTAGATACAATTGTTATTTTCCAACAACAATGTTTATGTAGGAAATATCATTTCTTGTACATATCATGGCATATATGATTGATCAATCTTAGAAGAATATAAGATTCAACTCACCACTTTAATCTCCTCCCATGTCCCATACATGTCATCTTGGAGAGATTTATGTAATGTGACAGTGATAACAATTCAGACATGAATTATTTCAATTTGTATTTTTTAATACATTTTCAATATATGTATCATTGAATAGGTCAAAGAAACCATTAGATCTACCTCAGAAAACATGGATCCCTATAACGTAGGTTGATATTGTAAGTAAATCTATAGAGAATTACTTTCATTTTGTTATTAATTAACTGTGAGACCAATAGTAGTTTTCTATAAGTTACATTATAATTGAAAATCTATGGAACTCCCATTAACCAAATGTAGACACATAGAAATATTCATTTCGAATAAATATTTTATGATATTATTTCTTACTTCAATATAAAACTGGATTTTAGAAACTTTTACCCCTTTTTGGTATTCCATAGCGTCACCAACCCTTTCTAGTTGAATCGTATAAACACCTTCAATGAATGTTTGTTTTGGAATCCAATTACCAATTTAATGATCATAGAAAGTAGTTATAAAAAGTAAAATACCAATAGATTTGGGAATAAGTAATTGATATAAAAAATTGATCCTTATTGGTACCAAAATTGTACCATCAATGTATAAGATCACTTAAACAACCACCAAAATATTCAAAATAATAATCCCCCACACTTTAATACATGGAATCCATTGTAAAATTTTAATAAATATTTTCAAATTTAGATAATTTACATATATTTCTTACTTATAGGATTCATTATCCTCAATTAATAATGTCTCACTGATCATAGTGGATTCAAAACAACCATTAAGGTTTCAGCATTCCTATGCAGTAAGTGTCTTTTGAACATTCCACTTCCACAATCATGGGTGGAATATATTCCCATAAAAAATAATTGGTCATCTCCAACATTGACTTAATCTAAGTCAATCTGGCTCCCACTATCCCAAATAGAGATGTGAAACCTTTTATAGAAAAATATTATATCAGTGGGCTATAAATTTTCAATCATAGGTGTTTCTATAATATCCATGAAAACTTCAGGATAACTGCTTTAGATGCACATTGTGTTTCACTTTATGCATGTTTGTTTTTATTCTAACAAACTATTCACATATGAACACTTGGTATTAGAATATAATGTAATTATATCATACTATAACTCATATGATATCTATTTTTCATAATAATTTGAATATAGTTATGAGATAACACAATTATTTGTGATGTATGTCTTGAAAAATAATGGAAGTCTCTGTAATGAAAATATGTATCAATATTGATGCTCATTTACTTACATCATGACTCTGATGTGTATAAGTAAATGTGAATTTAGGAATTTCCCCACACTACCTCTTATTAATCAATTTTATAATGTAAGACTCATCATTGATCCTCTTTTTTAGCATTATAGCTTTGATGTAGATAAGGTGACATGAAATAATAAACTACTCCATGCTACAATATATTTATTGATGAATTAGAAATTTTTTTCCACACCAGCCCAAAGTAAAAGATATATTTTGAACATGCATATACCATACTCCAATTTCACATTCCTTAATAAAAACCTAAAGGAATCTAATGGAGTATATTTACCACCAGCGTACCCTTGTAATAGTTTATTCTTTCTAATTTAACTAATTCTAAAACTTTGTGGATTACCTTTATTTGTGAAGGGTAATTTATAAAAATTAAGTACTAAAGTTTTTCGATAATACCTAAGGTCTTGAACTCTAAATAGTCTAAAACCATACTGAATATATCCTTCATAATTACGCAGTTTTTCTTGAAAAAGTATTATCTTTCCCCAACTCATTATATAATCCTTACATGTTATAGTCAACATGTATTGTCAATGATTCATGGGTCATTGAACTATTGGTTGAGTATGATACAACACAAACAAAATTCATTCTAGAACTAGAATATTGTTTTCTAGTGTCTAAAGAAAACATGAGATAATGTTTTGGTGATACTTGAAATGTTCAACTGGAATCATTAAACATTGAAATTAGAAGTTGTTCACTTCTCACTGCTGACTTAGGAACCACCCTTTCTCAGCCTCTTAGAGAACACACTTTACTTCATATAATGTTTTTTTTATTACATGGTTATTGTATTTCAATACACATATGTGATATGTATATTTTATTTAATACCCAAGTAGTAAAACAAATAAATTACATAGAATGATGAATATACCTGAAGAAAAATATGACCCTTGATTATTCGATTTATTTCATTTAATTTTAAACCTTCAAATATATATTTTATGACTTAAGAAACAAATAACATCTTATATGATAACCAAACTCATTTCTTTTAAATACACTTTGAATGTTCCATTGGAGTCACACATTCCATTGACCTTTGTCTACATGTTTTTAAACTTGTTCACCATAAGAACTAAGGCTATATTTAAGTTATTATTTACTTGGTTAACCTTACCCAAAAGGTAATGCTGCTATCTATCTATTATTTTTGTTTTTATTATTTAAAAAACTAGATTATGTGGGAGAAAATTATATAATAATGGGATGTATCGAAATTCCATGATCTCCTTTCAATTTACACACATCCAATATATTTATCACCCATTAATATATCGCTTCACATTATCCTCATAAGATTATCAAAGATTTGACTATATGTGAAATCATCCATGACTTGATTTTGTATCTAAAAGTCACATCAGATGTTGACGATAAAATTATGACATAACCATCATATACATCAAATATGACTCTACTGTAAGCTTTTTTTACCTTACTTCCTAATGTGGCTCAATAGGTATTACGGACAAAAACACCTTTAATTTCCTATATCATATTACTATTCTCATGTAGTGGTAAAACTCTGGGAAATTCATGCTAATTTTACAATCTAATTTTTCCATAATTAATCATAGTTTACTCAGGGTATTTATTTCCATTTCCAAAAAGAAAACAAATCTATCAGATTAGTAATTTAATCTTTGATTACCAATCAGACATTACCGATTATTTAAACATTAAATGTATCCCACTATTTTATAAAGCTCTTAGAAACCTCTGTATTAGAATAAGAATACTCTATTTATTGCATATTCTAGTGTAAATGATCCTTAAAACATCTACTCATAGTCTTCAATATATGGCTACCCTAACATGTTGAGAATTAAAGGTAGACGGTTGACTGACCAACCACATTAACTCACGATTCCTTGATCTGTTGATTGAAGTCCCAGATTATAAAATAAAAAAACCTGATTTACTCAACCCTTGCCTCTAAAGATGAAAAAATATAGCATTGACTACTCATTTTCTGCCAACTTCAGTTGGTTCAACCAATCACTCCTATAAGAACTCCCATGTAGTAAGAGGCACCCTCAACTTTGGATATTGTGCACATTCCACACATAGTTTTTTTAAATTCAAACAATTGAAGGATTTGGTGATGATCACCCTGATCAAGAACAAATACTGATGGTTGATCCCTTAAGTGAATAATGGATCAAAGTAGAACCAAGGGGTAAGTCCTTCAATCAAATAATTTTTTAATCGAGTTAGAGCGCTCACCCATCCAATGTTTCAAAATCTTATTTGGTGTGTCACCAAATATTAGTGTGAAGTACATCACTTCTCATCCTAATCATTATACAAAAATACTCTCATGCATGCGAGTGGATCTCGGGAATGTGTAATACAGATAAAAAAATTTATCTGGGCATACATTCTATTATAAATATAATTATGCATAGATGACACACAAATCGTCATTTATTAAATAATTACTATAAAAATGTATTGAAATAATTATATAAATAAATAAATAAAATATCAGACATGCATTGGTTGGTCTACAAATCTTTATTAGTTGATGCATATTAAACTCACATGTGTTAATTAATTTCACAAAACAAAAATTAAACATGAAATAATTTCTCTTTGATGGTGTTTTTAATGAATTAATAATTCCATATTATTTTTTAATTCAATGTTTTTGTTGTTCGGTCCCATCAATTAATTTAATTATATTTCAAAATTTAAACATAATTTTGAAACATTACATATTAAATTAATTTTTTTAAATACATCCCCTCAACACAAAAATGGATACTTAAGAGAGTAATTCAAATTATTTCCTGAATAGATAAAGAGACTTAATTAGAAGCCAATGATAGATTCAAAGAATTAGTGAAGAGGATTCCAAACCATATATTTGATATGGAACTTAAAATAAAAAACCATATACTATTGATTACATCCCACATGGAGAGATCTGGATGATAATTTTTTAATAGTGGTCTTATGATAATGATGCCTAAGGATATTATTTAACTTATTAATAAAATTTCCCACAAAACCGTCCGATAGAAAAGTTCTAAAACCACCATAATATTAGGCATATACAAGATGAAGAAGACTACATATCTGGCTACCCATGTGGAGGACCTTACAATGAAGATGGATACATTTTAGTTTGCCTCAAATTTTTCATCACAATCGATACTGATAGTTCACATGAAAACTTGTGAGATGTCTTATGGTCTACACACATTACAATATATTTATGTTGGAGAAAAATAAATTTAACCCATTGACTACAACTATCATAGTTTCAATCAAGGCCAGTCAAAATTCCATAATAGATAAAACCAAGCACAACCATTTGAGTAACCAAAACTGTACCATCCCAGGTACTATTAGAATAATTTATTTCTCCATATTTATTTTATATTCTTGAATTAAATAGTTATATTCACTATATTAAGAAATTTTAAAAATAAATAATTTTATTAAACAAATTTATTATATGGTTATATTTATGTGATTAATTTTTAAATTAAAGAATTATAATTTTTCAAAAACTAATTTCATGTTTTAATTCAGTATCTTGAAATTATATTAGTAATAATTTTTTTATAATTTCTGCAAAATAATTATTTTTTGATGAATAGTACAAAAATAATGTTTTTCTAGAAAATATAGTATTTTTGTGATATTTCCAAGGAATAATTCTGATGTAAGATTTATTAAACTTATATAAGAACTAAATCATGAAATTATAATATAAATATTTTACAATAAATAATTTAGAACATGTAAATTAAAATTTATTTCATGATAAGTATAAAAATAATTGTTAGTGCTGATGTAGTGCATGAACAACATTAACAAAGTCAAATATGGTTTATTATAGATTATAATTGAGTACTAAAATATTTTTTCAGGACTTATATATTAATTATTATGTATAATTGAGGTTTTTTTCTACTAATTTCAAATTCTATAGTTATATAACTTGAGTATCATTTAAATACCTGTGCACTACTTGCACAAGATAAGAAAAGAAAACTTAACAAATTAATGAAGTCGTCTTGACATGGATATGAGAAATCATACATAATTAGGGAATCTAAATGATTATCTAAAACAAAATAAATTTATTTTTATAATAGTAATTTATTTTTAATTTTTTATATGAAATAATTAACTTTAATGGTTGTCCAAATTTTGTTAAATTCTATTCTTAAGAGGTTTTCTAGCTTATTATTCTATTTTTTTCACATATCCAATTTCATCATGGAACTAGAGACACATCATAAATATAACTTGTTTTTTATCATATCAAACCATCATTATTTTGAGACACATTAAAATAAATGAGACCATTGATTGAGTTGTTTTAATCACATTTAATCTTAGAGTATACATGACATTTTATTATTTATAAATCCAATAGAAACTATGATATACCTTGATAAAAATCAATAGTACATGCCTTCAATCCTTCATATACTTTTACTTTGTATTTATTACATGAATTTTTAATCCATAAAAGTGGGAATTATTTGATTCATGTTGGAATTATTTTATAATTCTATGAATAAATATGGGGTTTCCCTTTCATGATAATATAATAATAAGGTGCACTATTGCTTTGATTATACTACATTGAATGCCAAATATTTTGATGAAAAACAAGAAACAGAAATCATGAAGAAAAGAAAATGGGAATGATAATTTTATAATGAGTTATATATTTTATTGATCTATGACTATAACATTAATACCATGATATTTTAAAATAACACTTTGTTGGGTAGCGTATTCAACACAAAACACAAAATTTAAATGAACTAAGTAAAATTATTAAAATTTTATTATTTAAATATGATAATTTTAACATTGAAATTGAACATGGGGTTATGAATAAGATTATATAATTTATTAAATGTATATAATGTTCATAATAAATATAAATTTATTCATAAATTATTATTAATTAATCACTCAATTTTAATCTAAGTCATTTTATTCATCGAAAAAACACTTTATTCAAGAAATGTTTTTTTTGATAAAATAATATTATTATGGTATTAAAATATTAAAAAAATTTAATAAAATGAGATTAATGTTTTAAGGAATCATATCAAAATTCACTTAGGGTTAATGTTTTTAATTTTTTGGAAAATATTGTTTTTCTAGTGAATAGTGATAAATATTGATTTTTGTTAAACTGATATTTGTTTTAAAAAATTATGCAATTTAATGGTCCAATTATTCTATAAATTTGATTTCAAACTTAAATAATTTTTATTTGGTTACATTTAATTTCTATAAATACTTCTGAATCATATTTATACTTGATTTTTTTATAAGTTTATTCCTGGGCTTAAAATGTGTTTTTAAAGTTGTTTTAATGTGTATAATGTATATCCATTTTAATTTATTAAAATAAACCAAAATTATGAATGTATTAAATTATTTTTATATATTATATACCTATAAATATTAATTTCATTTCATTTATTTATTGTTAATTATAATATAGTTTCTATAATATCTTCTTATGCTTGAATAATGCATTTCTTAAAAAATTGTTTTTCCAACACTATTACATGTTCAAATTTAAATTAAATTATATAATTTTTGTGAGTTTAATTTAGAAAAATTTATTCAATATTTATATTTATCATAATTTATATAGTCTAATAAGGTCAACATAATTTTTTTCCATAATGAATAGTGAAAACAGTAAAAATTATTTAGTACGATTAAGCAAAAAATGGGTAAACTGGGGGGGGGTTAAACTAAAAATTATATGGTTTAAAAATGACCCAAAACTTATCTAATTACTATTTTATAGTCATATTTAGACCTTATATAATATATGGTTTTAAAATGGTCTATTTTAGATCCTTTTGGCATGATAAGAATGCACATGTAATGATTTCATTTCAAAAATTTCAAATGTCTCATCACCCCAACATATAAAAGGCCACCCACCTCATCTAATTTATAAATATGAGGTTATGAGAATATAAAATCACATAATTTATTACCTCCCATCATTCTATAATCTTTTTTCGATTATAAATCCAACCTAGAATGGCTTTTGGTGTAAACCTAATGAAGTTTCCTGAAGAAGAGGTAACATCCTTAGCTGAATGTTTTATTTTATTTTTTATTCAACCACCTTAAAATATTACTAAACCATGATGATATAATAAACTTATTATTTCCCATATTTTGAGATTTTTTAATTTTATGGGTATTACCTATATGCATCTCTTCCTCCCTAAAAGGAGAAACAAAATTGTAGATCATGTGTACGACAGATTACTGCCTCATGCACCAACATGATTTTTTTCAATAACCACTTCTCATGGATGGATATAATGTTATATATAATGTTTTGATATTATATTTATGATATAATTATGATTTTTTAATTATAATATTACATATACATTATTTTTATTCATAAGAGAATATAATAATGTTGATCATGTGTACGATGAACTTCCACCTCACAAAAAGATATGATTAATTTTTCACATATGATTTACATGGAAGGTAATAAAGCATAATTTTATGTTTATGTATTTTATTAATTAAATATTAATCATTATTTATAATAAATATGTCATATAATTTCTTACCATACCATCCATTGAATAAACGATAATGTTCTTCGTGTGTACGAGAAACTACCACCTCAAAAAGTGATGTGGTTAGTCTTTATTAAAGCATAAAATAGTTGGTAATTTTAAGTTTTTTTAAAGAAATAATATGATATTTATTATATAACTATAATTATGGAATGATAAAATAACACTTACCTTATTTCTATCATGATTATTGAAAAATGGAAGCGTTACTCGTGAGTATGTACGACCTATTATCCCCATTATTGTAACATAGTTTATTTTTCATAACAATATTTTATGTTTTTTTTAAAGTAAAATTTATGAATAAAGATAATAATTTTTTCATTATTACTATTCTAGATATTATTAAATAATAATCTCTTTGACCTTTGTCAACATACAAATGTGATTTTGGATATATGTGTAATGGCCCAGATCGTCCTGGCCCATTACTTTGCCAAAATAGGGCTCCACCAAAATAGTGGCACCGTGACGGTGGCACTGGTCATGGTGGAACCAAGATGGTGATAATGTGACGGTGGCACCATAAGGGTGACACTATGATGGTGGCATCATGTCCTCACCTAGCCCTCCGGTTTCTTTTTCTAGTCCCGCTCCCGCAAGGTAAATTTTTGAAGTAAATTAATTCATTTATTTTTTTTAAAAAGCCATTTAAAGCCCATGATTAATTCCAAAAAATCCCTAGAAACATCCCTGATGGGGGGTATTAAAGGACACCTTAATATCATCATGTGTAACTACCCACCCGCGTAGGAAACCGTGATCCAACTTTCCAGGCGTTCAAAATACCATATCCCATAACTGTAGGATCTTCTATTTATTACTCCCACTAGAGTTTCTTTTTTTCTTCTCAGATGGATTTCATTATTCTCCCTGGTGCGCCTTGAGTTCCTCTCTTACCATGGCTTGTGGTGCACCTCTGATGGAGCTTTCTACACCTCTTGGAGTCCACATAATTCCTCCCCTGCAAGCCGCGCATCCCCTGTTCTTGGCGCGCGGAGAAAAACATCAATCCTTGATCAACCAAGTAGGGATTTTCCTTTGTCTCTCCTTACTATGTATCATGTGGGGTGGGTACGCTATTGTTTCTGTGGGGATTGATTAAACCAAAATTAATGAATATAATGAATAGACCATTAAAGAATGAAGGGGGGGTGATCGATGTGCTGTTGTACTCTTTTATGTTGATATGTGTTGTAAATTGTGAGGGCCTATGCTCAATGAAAATCATGACCATTGGTGGTATTTCCTTGATCACTAATGAACCATGTATTCTATGATGATTAAATGACTGTAACGTGGAAATTGGTTAATCACTTAAACTCGGCTTGTTAAATGGATGCCCAGTGAACATCAACCCTTGTGTGGTCACCCCGGTTAATCAACAGAAATAAGAAACTAATGAATTATGTGCTTGAACCTAGAGGTTTCCCTATTCTATTTCATTAGTGGGTGTGTTTTCCTGCTATATGCTTATGGGGGAAAGTGGGAGAGGATGTGATCCTCTGTTGTGGTACGATTGTTGGTTGTGAATCTGGAGCTGTGTGTTTGCTCTGCTGTGACACGAACTCGGGTGGAATCCTCTAATGTTGGTATATCGGTGGTTCATAGTTTTGGGGATGTGGGGCTGTATCTTGAAGCCTGCTTTGGTTCCAGTACTTTGAGGGATCTCACCTATCACTTTGCTGTTGTGACTTCACAAGAGAACAGGGCGTGAATGCTTAAATTGCTATTTGTCTGTTTCTCTTTTCTTGACTTGTAGTTATGCCTGTTAGTTTCCCAGTAGTACAGAATTAACTTAAATGGATTTGATTGAACATGAAACCAGAATGATTTAAATGGGGAATTGATTTTGGGAATGAGTCGTGACTTGGCTGTGAGTGTTGTGTTTCTTACGAATGAATAGTCACGAGGCTGTTTGTGTTTAGGTTGGTATTTGGAAACCCTAGGATTGGATGAGTGCTTGTTACCTATACCTATATCTGTAGAATTCAATATTCTTATTCACGCCCCACCCAAGTTGAGAACTTTAGTGCCAAACAACCCCATTTCATGGGGGATGGTGTTTTTACCAACACTCTTATGAGTGGCTGGTTATTAGCTCCTTTTCTAATCCCTTTCCAGAATAGCCCAAGACTCTTCAGGTAGGCTGTGATGGCCTGAGGTCCATTATTAGCCCAATAATTTTCTGGCAGGGTAGTTCTTGTGGTTGGCCCAGGTGTTTGCGGGCAGGTTGTTTCCCAAGTGTCTTCGTGATGAGGCCCAGGTGTCTTCGGGCGTGGCAGTAGTAGTACTGACCTAGTTGTTTTTTGGGTGTGGTTATGCGTGGAGATTGTGGCCCAGGTGTGTGCGGGCGGGGTGTGGCAGTGGGACTGCGGTAAGAATGGCCGGATTGGTTCGAGGCGTAGGATATCTTCAATAACTACTGGGAAAGTGGCGCGAGGTATCCAAATATCGATGTGCTATTACTATATTTTACTTCACTTGTGTTATTTGGGGAGTGTGCCTTGGTGAGGCTTGGGTGGATAGTTTTTCTTTCTAGGTGCTTGGGTTCTCTCTTTTTCAACGGGACATTAGAATGCCTCCCCACATGTGCACAAGGGCTTTTGGTTTTTCCCTACTGGGTATACTTGTATGCTCACCCTATGTATATAAAACTGCGTTTAGGTTTCTAGGAGGACTTCCGGGATCATGCGGGACCATACTAGCTCGGACATTGGGGCAATTTCTGTTGTTGTTTCTATTTTTCTTGGTACTTTACCTTTGGAGTGTTTGTGGCTTGTATCATTTGCTGTTGAACATGTATATGGGAATGGGTTACTTTTGGCTTTACCTTTACTTTCAGCATTTGTATTTTTGGGGTCGCTCTCTTATCTCTCAATCCTATAAAAATAAAAAGGTTAATGCCTTCTATTTTGTGTGAGATTCTATACCCTTGTTGCTGGTCGCCACTCCGGGACCTATTGAAGGCGGGTTTCGGGGGTCATTATCTCTCCTTCAACTTAAAGAAGGAAGGGCCTGGCAATCTGCTGTCCCTTCCCTCCTTTTGGTGAAGGTGGGTCATGACAGTATGGTATCATAGGGAGGTTGAGAGGTGGGATGGAGTCTGGAGTTAGGCACAGTGAGGATTGCATGGGGTGGTAGGTCAACAGTGTTGGGTGACCTTGGTGTGTGAATTAGGCCAGGGAAGACCGGCTAGGACACGGGATTTTAGGGCCCCCCGTGATCTGATGTAAGGACTCTGGACCTACCAAACGACCAAGTGAGGCTACATTGATTATAGGGTAGAGACCCTAGGAAAGGTACATGCATCATAATGACTTGTGTTATTATGTTTCATGGGTGTCTTGGGGATTCAAAATAAATAAAGAAGTATAAGAAAATTTAAGAACAATATTCTACACTACTTGGGCTTAGGCATTCCTTGTTTACCTTTCAGTTATGACACCAGGGAGGCAACCATGAGTAGTGCGGGCGATCGAGGCCCAGGAGGTTGACTTGGCCGATCTGAAGAGGACCAACCGAGAGAAGGAGGATGATCAGTGGCATAAGACGCTTCAAGCCTTTCAGCTACAAACCCTCGGGAAGTTTGAGGACAACATCTTAGATTTGGAGATAGAGAGCTGGCTAGAGGAGCTGGTGATAACCTTCAGCTTGATACGGGCTCCGACGAAGTACTGGGTTCCTATGGCTGTAAGACAGATGCGTGGAGCAGCGTGTCAGTGGTGGATGCTTTATCTTAGGGAGAAAAGGGAGACTGAGGTGATGTGGGCTGAATTCGAGAAGGAGTTCAGGGTGGAATTACTCTCTTCCACGATGAAGGCTGAGAATAGGTAGGAATTACTCTCCCCCTAGCAGGGGAGTATGTCAGTGAGAGAGTTGGGGATCAAGTTCAAGGATCTCCTTTGCTTTTCTCCCGACCTCTTTCTAGATGAGGAGTCTCGGGTGAGACGTTTGGAGGAGGCACTTCGACCTTCTTTTAAGTATGCTGTTACTCCCTTCACCCTACTGACCTACTTGTAGGTCCAGAAGAAGGATAATGTGGTGGAAAGGATGCAAACGCTGTGAGGTGTGTCACGAGAGGGAATCTAGTTGGGCTCGTCAAAGGGGAAGGCCGTCAGCAGCAAGCCTCCAGCATAAAGACCCTTTAGGTTTCGACCGGTAGAGAGTAGGCCTCAGCAGTTCCAGTTCCAACCTTCCGGCCCTCGCACTTTTCATTCAGGGCTAGGGCCGAGATGCTTCATCTTTGGAAGCCATAGACACCTTCGGAATCGGTGCCCAGGCAGAGTACAATATAGTGGGGGTGGGCAGGTCCAGCACCCACCTCAATAGCAGTAGTTCTCAACTAGGCCCTTTCAGCAGGAGTAGCAGGTGCAGCGGGCTATCGCTCCGCTGAGGGAAAACGTTGCAGGAGGAGGCTGACCTCAGGGCGATCCTCAGGGACCCCGACCCGGGCATGGTTGAGGAGGTGGACGATAGCTGAGAGGCAGAGGACCTGGGTGTGGGTAGTTGCACGCCGCGTAGGCAGCAGTTCCAGCAGGGCCAGAGGTCGTTCGAGGTACGATCAGCTTGTTTAGTGCACTTTCTTATGCCTTGTTCGATACAGGAGCTTCACACTCCTTTGTTACACCCAGTATGTACCGTGCTCTGGGTTTTGACACTGAGAGACTTCCAGTGCCCCTTGTGCTGAGCACACCAGTCGGAGGTCAAACCTAATTGTTGTATGTTTTTCGAGGATGCAGACTGATGATATGGCCACATCAGTCAGTCCGTGATCTTCTAATATTGCAGATACAACCATATGATGTCATCCTAAGCATTGACTGGCTGTTCTCTGTATGTGCCGTCATTGACTGCTTCTGAAGAAGGGTTGTGTTTTCAGACTTGGGCGACCGATAGGTGAGTTTCATCGGCGATCAGAGTTTCTTGGGAAGCAACATGCGAGGAGAACCCCTCCCCTCCTTGTTATACAAGCTATCAATGGAGTTTGTGGATGCAGAGATGGTGGAAGTCCCAGGGATCGTCAGTGAGTTTATGGACGTCTTCCCTGAACAAGTAGCGACTCTACCCCCTCGACGTGATATCGAGTTTGGGATAGACCTGCAACCTGATGCTCGTCTGATTTCGGCGTCTCCCTACCAAATGGAACCTTTTGAGTTGTGGGAGTTACTTATTCATATTGAATTTCTCATGAAGAAGGGTTTTGTTTGACCAAGTTAGTCTCCATGTGGTGCTCCAGTCTTATTCACCAAGAAGGCGGATGGTGGTCTTAGGCTGTGCATAGACTACTGGAGACTAAACCAGGTAACGATCAAGAAGTGTTACCCCTCCCGAGGATAGATGATCTCTTTGACCAGCTGAAGGGAGTAGGTTGGTTCTCTAAGATTGACCTGTGGTTAGGATACCACCAGCTGAGGGTGAGGGAGGGTGACATCTCGAAGACTGCCTTCAGGTGTATATATGGGCACTTTGAGTTTGTGGTCATGTTGTTCGGCATCACGAATGCTCCAGCTGTGTTCATGGGGCTCATGAACTCTGTCTTCTGGGAATATCTGGACCAGTTCGTAGTTGTGTTTATTGACGACATCTTGATCTACTCAAGATCATAGGAGGATCACACTGAGCACTTGAGAATGATTTTAGAGGTCCTCTCACGACACCAACTCTATGGGAAGTTGTCCAAGTGAATGTTCTGGACGTGATAAGTGAACTTCCTTGGGCACGTGGTGCCTGAGTAGGGGATAGCAGTGGACCCATCGATGGTTGAGGCGGTTGTTTTTTGGGCAGCACCCAAGAACGTGGTGGAGGTTCGTAGTTTCCTTGGGCTGGCAGGTTACTACCAGAGATTCATGCCCAACTTCTCCCGAGTTGCAGCTCCTTTTATAGCTTTGACCAAGAAGGACCAGGCTTTCGTGTGGGATGAGCAGTGTGAAGCGGCCATCAGTTATCTAAAGGAGAAGTTGGTTGGTGCCCAAGTGCTGAGGTTGCAAGAATAAGGGGCAGTGTATGAGGTGTTCTGTGATGCTTTAGGGAAAGGCCTTGGATGTGTGTTGATTCAGTGGAAAGGGGTGATATCCTATGGGTCTAGGAAGTTACTCCCCCATGAGCATAACTATTCCACCCATGATCTGGAGCTTGCGACGGTCATGTTCACACTAAAGTTGTGGCGGCACTACCTCGCCGGGGAGCACTTCGTGGTCTTCACCGATCACAAGGGTTTGAAGTATGTCTTCTCCCAGTGGGACCTGAACATACGATAGCGAAGGTGGTTGGAATTCCATCAAGACTATGACTTCAAGATTTCCTACACCTCAGGAAAGGGGAATGTGGTGGCTGATGCCCTGAGCAAGAAGCTGTAGAAGGATGTGGTTCGAGAGTCGGCAGATGCTTGGAAGTCAATGGAGGAGTTGGCTTCCCTGCACCTGGATGAAAGGGCGGAAGGTGGAATAGGTTGCCTATATTAGAGGACAGTTCAATCTTCTCTACTACGGCAGGTGGAGGAGTCTCAGTGGGGAGACATAGAAAGTGAAGTAGTGCGTGACCAAGTTAACCAAGGTGATGCTCTGGAAGGGTGGATGGAGGATGGTTAGAATCGGGTGCTTTTCTGAGGAAAGCTGTATGTTCCAAAGGTGATGCGTGAGAGAGTTATTAGTGAGTTCCAAAACACACCCCTAGCGGTGCACCTAGTAGTTTCCAAGATGTACCAGGGTCTGAGGAGACTGTTTTGGTGTCTCGGAGTGAAATGGGCAGTAGTAGAGTTCATAGCAATGTTCCTAGTGTGTCAGTAGGTGAAGGCTGAACACCGTGTTGCATGCAGCTTGTTGAAACCTTTAGATGTTACCGAGTGGAAGTGGTATTACATCTCGATGGATTTCATCATGGGGATACCCATGGTTCAAGGAGGCTTCCAAGCTGTCTGGGTAGTGGTAGACCAGTTGAAAAAATCAGCTCACTTTCTGGAGATCAATGAGTTAGGATAAGTAGATGCCTTAGCATAGAGGTATGTGGATGAGGTGGTGCGGTTGAACAGAGTTCTGAGGTCTATAGTCTCGGATATGGATGCACAGTTTACCTCATGAGTCTGGAGAGGATTGCAGCATTCTTTTGGCACCAGGCTAGGTCTTAGCACTGCTTTCCACCCCCAGACAGACGGACTGACAGAGCACACCATCCAGATGATGGAGGACATGCTACGGGCATGTATTCTAGATTTTGGGGGATCGTGGGTGTGACACTTTCCTCTGGTAGAGTTTTCCTACAATAATAGTTATCACTCTACCATTGGCGTGACTCCATTCAAAGCTTTGTACGGAAGGCTGTGTTTCTCACCCGTGTGATGGACTGGGATTGGGGAAACAAGTGTTCTTAGCCTGGAGGTGGTGAAGAGCACGACAACGAAGGTCCAGATTATATGAGAGAGGATGAAGGCTGCTCAAGACCAACAAAATTCATATGCTGATAACAGGAGGAGACCCTTGGAATTTGAGGTCGGGGACCACGTATTTCTGATGGTCTCCCCCCGATGTGGGCAGCGGAGGTTCAGAAGAGGGAGTAAGATTTCCCCAAGGTTTTTCAGACTGTTCGATGTGCTGCAGCGGGTCAGCGGGGTGGCTTATCAGATGGCGTTTCCGCCACTACTGCAAAGGGTGCACAATGTCTTCCATGCGTCCCAGATCCGAAGATATCTACACGATGATTCACACGTCCTCGATTGGTGAGAGGTAGATATTGGGGATGATGCAACGTTCGTAGCGCGACCAGTGATGATCAAAGGTCGTGAAGAGAAGGCGCTTCATGGATGAACCATTCCTTTGGTTCGTGTGTTATGGTGGAATAGTGGGATTGAGGAGAGTACCTAGGAATGGGAAGCACAGATGCATGCCCAGTACCCAGAATTGTTTTGAGTTTTGTGCTATTTTGTTTATAATTATTTGTGATGGAACTCTTTACCTTGTTGGCTATGAAATATGTGGTTTTCCTTATTCTCTGAATGTGTGTGAAAAGTCCAAGCTATGGGGAGGGGAGAACCTGATTCTTAATCAAGACGCGTTAAGGTGGATGCGATTAAACCCGTGCGGGCGAGTCAGTGCCGACCAAAGCAGATAGTATCTTGACATGGAGGAAGAGTCTCCCCAACCCATATGACTAGGCAGTTTTACCCTTGTATGTTGCCTAGTTTCTTGAAGGAGAGGTGTTTCTAGATGACAATGAGGTTCACTCCTGAGAGGTATCTTTTGAGGTGGTTGTTCAGAACCTCTCTTTTCTTCTAGTTTGTTTTTGATTCTCGACGGTGAGAATAGTTTGAGAGGTATCTAATGTAATGGCTCAGACCCTCCTGGCCCATTACTTTTCCAAAATAAGGCTCCACCAAAATAGTGGCACCGTGATGGTGGCACCGTAAGGGAGACACTGTGACAGTGGCACAGTGTCCTCACCCAACCCTCCGTTTTCTTTTTCCATTCCCTCTCCCGCAATGTAATTTTTTGAAGTAAATTAATTATTTTATTTTTAAAATCCATTTAAAGCCCATAATTAATTCCTAAAAATCCCAAGATACCTCCCTGATGGAGGGTATTAAATAAAACCTTATTATAATCATGTGTAACTGCCCACCCACATAGGAAACCACGATCCGACTTTCCAGGCGTTCCAAATTCCATATCCTGTAACTGTAGGATCTTCCCTTTATACCTCCCACTAGAGTTTCTTTTTTTCTTCTCGGCTGGATTTTTTCTTCTCTCTAGTGTGGTTGGACTTTCTCTCTTCTAGCGTCTTGTGTTGAGCCTCTGCTAGAGCTTTCTGCACCTCTTGGAGTCCACAAAATTCCTCCCCTGCAATCTGTGCATCCCATGTTCTTGGCGTGTGGAGAAAAACGTCGATCCTTGATCAACCAAGTAGGGATTTTCCTTTGTCTCTCCTTACTGTGTATCATGCAGGGTGGCTACACTATTGTTTCTGTGGGGATTGATGAAACCAAACTTAATGAAGATAATGAAAAGACCTTTAATGAAAGAAGGGGGGGTGTGATCGATGTTCTACTATACTCTTTTATGTTGATATGTGTTGTGAATTGTGCCGGCCTATGCTCAGTAAAAATCATGGCCGTTGGTGGTCTTTCCTTGTGCACTAATGAACCATGTCTTCTGTGATGATTAAATAACTATAACGTGGAAATTGGTTAATCACTTAAACTCAGCTGGTTAAATGGATGCCCAGTGAAGATAAACCCTTATGTGGTCACCCTGATTAATCAACAGAAAGAAGAAACTAATAAATTATGTGCTTGAACCTAGAAGTTTCCCTATTCTGTTTTGGTAGTGGGAGTGTTTTCCTACTAGATGATTATGGGGGAAAGTGGTAGAGGATGGGATCCTCCGTTGTGGTACGGTTGTTGGTTGTGAATCTAAAGTTGTGTGTTTGCTCTGCTGTGACACGAACTCGGGTGGAATCATCTACTATTGGCATATCGTTGGTTCATGGTTTTGGGGATGTGGGGCTGTATCTTGATGCCTGCTTTGGTTCTAGTTCTTTGATGGATCTCACTTATCCCTTTGTTGTTGTGACTTCACAAGAGAACCGGGTGTGAATGCTTAAATTGCTGTTTGACTATTTCTCTTTTCCTGACTTGTGGTTATTCCTGTTAGTTGTCCAGTAGTGCAGAATTAACATAAATGTATTTGATTGAACATGAAACCAGAACGATTTAAATGAGGAATTGATTTTGGGAATGAGCCGTGACTTGTTCGTGAGGGTTGTGTTTCTTACGAATGAATAGTCACGAGGCTCTTTGTGTTTATGTTGGTCTTTGGAAACCCTAGGCTGGGATGAGTTCTTGTTACCTATACCTATATCTGTAGCTTTTATGTTTCTTATTCGCGCCCCATCCAAGTTGAGAACTTTAGTTCCAAACTCTTCCATTTCACTAGGGAGGGTATTTTTCCCAACACTCTTATGAGTGGCTGGTTATTAGCTCATTTTCTTCTCCCTTTCCTGAATAGCCCAAGACTCTTCGGGCAGGCTCTGATGGCCTAAGGTCCATTATTAGCCCAAGAATCTTCGGGCAGGGTAGTTGTGGTGGTTGGCCTAGGTGTTTGCGGGTAGGTTATTTCCCAAGTGTCTTCGGGATGAGGCCCAGGTGTCTTCGAGCGTGAAAATAGTTGCTCTGACCCATGTGTTTGCGGGTGTGTTTATGTGTAGCGGTTGTGGCCTAGGTGTCTACGGGCAGGATGTGCGGTTGTGGCCTAGGTGTGTGCGGGCGGGGTGTGGCAGTGGGACTGCGGTAAGAATGGAGGGATTGGTTCGATGTGTAGGATGTCTTGAATAACCATTGGGAAAGTGGCGCATGGTACCCAAATATCGACGTTCTATTACTATATTTTACTTGAATTACGTTATTTGGGGAGTGTGCCTTGGGTGGAAAATTTTCCTTGCTAGGTGCTTGGGTTCTCTCCTTTTTCCACGGGGCATTAGAATGCCTCCCCACTTGTGCACGAGAGTTTTTGGTTTTTCCCAACTGGGTATACTTGTATGCTCACCCTACGTATATAAAACTGCTTTTAGGTTTCCAGGAGGACTTCAGAGATCATGCAGGACCGTACTAGCTCAGACCTTGGGGCAGTTGTTATTGTTGTTTCCCTTTTTCTTAGCACTTTACCTTTGGGTTTTTTGTGGCTTGTATCATTTACTATTGAACATGCATATGGGAATTAGTTACTTTTGGATTTACCTTTACTTTCAGCTTTGGTATTGTTGGGGTCGCTCTCTTATCTCTCAATCCTATAAAAATAAAAATGGTAATGCCTTCAATTTTGTGTGAGATTATATACCCTTGGTGTTGGTCGCCACTCTGGGACCTATTGAAGATAGGTTTCGAGGGTCATTATCCCTCCTTCAACTTAAAGAAGGAAGGGACTGGAAATCTGATGTCCCTTCCCTCCTTTTGGTGAAGGCGGGTCATGACTGTAGAGACCCAAAGCTTATCGTAAATGGACATTACATTACATTTGCGGAATACTTAGTACATTACAAAAAACACACACACAAGGATCGTAATAGTTTAGTGTCTTTGGAAACTCGGAACGTAATCTTCTAATCATGGTGAAAGATCTTCAATATCTCCCATAAAGATCTTCCCTTTTTTTTACCTAAAACCTTTCTTTATATCCTGGGGAAAATAAAACATAAAAGGGTGAGGTCAAATGCTCAGTAAGGGTATACAAAAGAAAAATCAATCACATCATATTCATAAGAACATAACTTTTGGAAATCTTAACCTGCAAAAGAGAGCATAATTTCATAACATGGGATAAATCATAGTAGTGAAATGAAATCCAAATAATCATAACTTAAAACATGAAACTTTGTGGCATACACACATAATCATAGAGAATCATTTCTTGTTAGTCAAGACTAATTGCCAAGACTATCTTAGTGGACAAAGTCCCTTTCTGAATCGAGTAACCCTCGTTTCAGTCCTGTTTCACTGAACCGGTATAACCTACCATTCCAGCCATGTTTATCTCATGAGATATAAAGTCATTACCCAATGAATTAGAGGGAGATATAGGTCCCACCCATCTCATAATGATACCATTATTATGTGTGCCACAAAATCATAAATCATACATCATTGCATAACCCATGTAATAAAAATGGGATTCTTAAACAACATGACATCAAAAAACAATTCATATAAGATAAAGGAATTCATAAAAATATTTCCATGACAACACTATCAAATCCATGTAATAATAGGGATAGAAACAGAACCCTTTATTATCTTAGATGGAAAATAATTTTGATAAAACACTTGAAATCCATTCTTGAGGAAAATATCCTTTCTACTTCAAAAAACATTTTCCTTTCTTAACATGTCTTACAATTTAAAACTAAAAGAATTTGATTAAAAATAAACATGAAAACTGGTAAAGGAATCTTCTTGGAAATAATGTTTTAAAAATCCATTCATGCCGTATAAGTTAAAAAAACATTCTTCTCGTACTTTTGTCGGAAAAGTCAAAAAAGTACCTCGTATGAAAAACGACATAAGATTCCTTTCATATCTTTTACTAAAAACTCACCGAAGGGTAAAATTGGATTTAAACAATTATAGGTGGATGGAAATAATATTACATATTGAGGAAACATGGATGTGGATGATAAAATACACCCCAGTAAATACCAAAGTATAAACAATCTCGGATAAAAATGAGATTGTGATATTTCCCTTACCTTAGGTCCGACTTGCTTTGTAAGTGTCCGAACCTCCTGTATAATGATTTAAATCATGTTATTGACTTATTCCAGAATCATATTCATTGTTATTATATCATATATGGTCCACTTATGACTTTATATTCCCCGTTCTTTTGTAAATTCATGTTAAATTAGCGTTTTGGGTAAAATCGTCTCATTTGTCGTTCGTGTTTTTAACTTGTAATTATTAATATGATTACTTAGATCATGATTACTTAATTCCAGAATATAAAACATGATATATATATATATATATATTCATAATATACATATATAATAAATCAGTAAATGGAAAGAAATACACCGTTCATGGAGACGGTAGTCCGTACGTACGCATGAACGCTGTTTTCGTTTCCTTATTGAATTGAATGGAATTAAGTAGATGACATGCATATAAATATAAATATTTACAGTATCATTATTATGTCATATATTTCATTAGTACTTATTATGTATACTTTATAATCATTCATGAATGGTTAATCATTGAGAATGAATCTCATCGCGTTGTGGAGACGGTAGTCCGTACGTACGCACGAGCGATGATATCGTTCCCATGGTCGTGGAATTGTGTTGAAGTGTATGTATACTATTTCAGTATCAATATCACTTTATTATAATCATATATAGTTACTCATTAAACCATTATACCCATCCAATTAAGGTGGTGATGGAAAATAGAGTACACCACGGCGTGGAGACGGTATTCCGTACGTACGCACGCGCGGTGATTTCCTTTCTCCGTAGGATGGATAGAAGGTTAATTAGAGTTGTTTCATATTTATAATAACATATAAGTATGTAAGTAATACTGATGTTATTACTTTATAATGAAACAACTAAAGAAGAAGAAGTTGAAGAAGAATGAAATTGAAAAGATCGGTAATGGATATTACCTCTTCTTTGGAACCCCTCTTTGAATCCTCCACTTAGGGAACTAATATTGGTCTTTGAAGAATACCAGTACCTCTAGGATTATTATAGGGAAGTGGAGAAGGTATTTTGGCAGGGGTTGGCCGAGCTTGAGTGCTCAAATTTTTGTGAGGAGGAGGGGGAGGAGGTGCCCTTTTATAAGGGAGGAGAGGGGTACCTTAGGAATATCTCAAAATATTATTTTATATTAAAGTCAAAATCGGTTTATAATGGTTCCAAAGGGTCTTATTTCTAAGCTAAAGTTGGGATGGGTCTAAATCCTATCATCCAATAGGATTTATACAAGTTTAGGGTATTATTTTAAACTTATCAATTAGATTTAACTCTAAGTTAAGTAATTTAACTTTTACCGTGTCTTTTTGTTTTCTTTCACTATATGGTTAATACACTTACTATAACATGTCAAACGAACCCCAAATTGTTTATTATTAATATATATATATCCTTATCTAAGTCATTTGGCCGAACCATAGATTTTTAGGAATAAAATAACAATTAATAATATAATATTTGATTTAAAAACTATTTTGTGTCAATTTTGACACTATTTGATATATGATTTTTGTGAAAGTCATAACAGAATTATATGTTCGAAAAAAGTTGATTAAATCAACACTAATATATCATAGTAACCTATAAAATTATGGGAATTCATAAAAAGTCTCAAATTACATTTATTTTGGTGTTTATAACATCAATTATGTCAATATTTCATTAATAAGATAATTACTGCATCATCTTTGTGTCATAAATAAATTAAATTATTTGATGTCTAAAAATTACAAATAAAATACCATCATGTAGTAAATATTTTTAGATTTCTAATGAATATTTACAATCGAATTTATCTTATGTATGACCCTATATTAAAAATGTTTTACTAAATAAACTTTGATTTTAACTCTTTTAACTCTTCTTTGAATTAAATAATAATAAATGTCTTAATCTAATCCAAGTGGGCCTAAGTGATAATATTTTACACTTAAGGTTGTTTTTGGTCGAGATACACTTGTCCAATAGGATTAGGACATGTGTTGGGGTAATATTAATATCATTGTTACCCTTAATTACCCTATTTACTTTTAACCGTGGTAAATAAAAGTAAAAAGTTACTATTCACCAAAAATTATTTTCATCTCATTGAACCACATTTTACTTGAAATCAACCGTGTCTCTAGGATTTTTGAAATTCCATTCACAGAAGCGGTAAAATTATGTTTTATGAAAAATTCAGTTTTTTAACTACCACTTAGTAGTTTCTATTCATCAAAAATTGATGTTTTTCAGAAAAATGCCAAAATTTCATCCTAAGCTATATTTCATATTCCGAATTCAAAAATGAATTCTATTTTACCAAATTAATATCATAGAAGTTGCATTAATTAATTTTATAATTAAATCCCGCTGTTAAAACAAATAGCATGTCTTTAAGAAACAATATCTATCAAAAGATTGACACTTGATTATGTTTGGTTTAAATGTGAAATTACATTCAATGACCAACATTGAATTAAATTGTAAAAATATATTCTAAATATACTTTAAAACCACTCAAATTAATAATTTATCACTATTAATTATTTCGATTAAAAAAGTTGTTTTTAATTATAATTTAGTAATTTTCACTATTCATCAGAATATGAAAGTTATCCGAAAAGTACCAAAATTTCACTTTAGGCTAAATTCGATACTCCGAATCCAAAAATGAAGTCCATTTTGAGAGCTAAAATTTCTAAAATTTAAAAATTGGTTTTTACTTTTCATAACGGCTAGTTTTAATAATATTTTAATAGCATATCATTGTTTCGTGAAACTGAGTATTGCGTACTACACACGCTATCGAGGAAGGTTGCGATTGCGTGTAATGCAAGGCAAGTCAAAGATGCATGTTGTGAAAGCTCCTTTTGGTGTAGCGTACAACACAAGACATTAACAAAATTAAAAAGAATATTTTTCATAAAATCTCGGGCTGTTACATTCTACCCCCTTTAAAATGAATTTCGCCCTCGAAATTCGTCGGGGTTATAAATGGTTTACTATTCGAAGTTTATTTAATAGAAACCCACATCGTAAAAAGGAATATCAAAACCAATCTTTAAAAACAAAAGTATGAAACGTAACGGTTACCCAAATAAACTAATCACTGGGTTTCCACATAGGTGAAAATATGGATATGGAAGAGAAATCTAACCATCATGTTCTGATGGAGAGTGGTAGAGAACATGGCTATGGAAAAGCCCGTAATCACAAAGCCATAAATTTGTGACGATCTAAGGTACCATCTGATTCATCAGATATAAGATCACTAGGACAACATTTTTGGTTTTCAAGATCGTTTCTCTAAAGTTAAAGAATTTGAATTAGAATAAATACTTACTTTATGTTGGTACAACCTCACTGTTGTTCGTGCCTTTAACAATTTCCACTTCATCTCTTAAATAAATGAAGTTGAATTTGTTATTCGTGAAGTGTTAGCAGATCATGTGATAGAATGACGGGTCATTCCATCAAAAGGTTAGCAAATGTTATTAAATATACATAAGTCATTCTATAGTGAGATTAATCATATATGGTACCTAAAATGGACTTATACTTCATATATCATACTTCTTAATATAATAAAACTAGTTTCTACTAAACATGGACTTCCTGGAGGCCAGTGGTAGGCGATAAAGGCCAGTCGCACTTCGGTTGTGGGTTCGATTCCCACAGCCTTGTCCGACGCGATGGGCTATCGCCCATTCTGCAGGTTGTCCTTTTTCTAAAACTATATTACTATAACATCCCATCGAAAAAAAACTTCTATCCTCAAACAATACTAACTTATGTCCAACATAATCCATTCCAATCTTTAGGCTTATCCATAATACTGCAGTCCACTCTCATAACATAGTGAAAACGATTACCAGAGATTTAACACCATCGTCGATCCCCATATATCATAAGATATGTTTTGTTGGTCACATTCCAAACATTCAAAGTCATTAATCAAGTATTCTCTTGAATACCCATCGAACCTTAGTGTAAACATGAATGCAGTTAAAATTTAACACTTTCCACATACCAAAATCCTCAGAATTCTATATACTCAAACCATGATATCACTTAGTCCTTATATCAATCATGATCTCCTGAATACTATTAAACATTTCATTTTCTCGTTTTCCCTTCATTATGCGCATATCATCTTATTTCCAAAAAATATCTCAATCACTTTGAATACCACATCAATAAATATTGCAATACTCAATGATACAACATTATTTTGGAATCCCATTACATAAACACTTAATCATTCCACCACATCATTGTCATATTCAACATTGCCAATAGTGATCGCATGTGACTTCCCTTTTTTCCTTTGCCTTCAGTGGTTGCTCATGTTGATCATCACTAACCCTTGGATTAGGGCATTTTTTAGCATAATGCCCCATTTCCTTGCACTTGAAGCATTGAAGTGTTGGTGGTGCGTTCTCTGCAGTGTTTGCTTTATTCACATCATTAGAAACCCTTTTTCCATTACTTCGACACTCAGCTGCTCGATGACCTTCTTTTCCACACTTAAAACATTTTCTAGTACCTTTAAGACAGTCTCCACCATGCTTCTTTCCACACATTGTGCATAAGGAAACATTCATCTTCTTTTCACCATTATTTTGAGATTTCTCCTTGAACTCCATGTTTCGTTTCTTGTCAAAACCATGAGATGGATATGTAACACCAACTTCCATTTCTACCTTGATAGCACAACGCACAATTTCTTCATAGCTACTGAAGTCTCTAATTCCCTTCGAAGACTTGGTTTTAAGACACTGAAAAATCGATCAACTTTACTTTCAGGTTGGATGATAATGCCAGATGCATACCTTGCATGTCTTGTAAAATTCGCTTCGTATATACCAACAGATTCATCATCCTTTTTCTTTAGTTCAAGAAAATCCTTCTCCATCTTTGTTCGAAGAATACGAGCGAAGTACTTATTGAAAAATAAGTTCTTGAACTCATCCCATTCCATGGACTCAATTTCATCTCTTTGCCTTGTATTCTTGATAAGATTCCACCATTGATCAGCTTCACATTCCAAACGATATACTGATAAGATGACTTTATCATGTTCAGAACATTGAAGAACTGAAAATACCTTTTCAGTGGTACTGATCCATTGTTCAGCAACAAGTGGATCAGAAGACCCACTGAAAGAAGGTGGACGTTGCCTCATGAAGGACTCAATAGAATATTGTTCCCTTCTCTGCTCATTTGGAAGTCCAGAATGATTCATAGCTTGTGTAAGTATAGAAATAAGATTTTGCACTCCATCTCCCATAACATTTGTTTGTTCAGGAGGACAATCATTGCATTGTCCATTGCATTGATCAACACGATTCCTTCAGGTTCCAGCCATCGTCTAAAACCCAAAAAGAATAGTGTGAGAGGCAAAACTCATGCTAGGGAAAACAACATAATAAAGGGGAAGTACCTTCAATATCTAACATCTTAGGTTTAATTCTATGATCATTAGCGTAGTTCTAGTACTATAACCTATACGTATACTTAACCTTAGGGACATCCCTAGGCATACCTTAGAAATATCTCTAGGTATCTCACTAAAGTTCACGCATCCTAGTTTCCAAAGGTTGACTAAACCTTTCCTCTGATACCAACTGTAGAGACCCGAAGCTTATCGTACATGGACATTACATTACATTTGCGGAATACTTAGTACATAACAAAAAACACACACACAAGGATCGTAATAGTTTAGTGTCTTTGGAAACTCGGAACGTAATCTTCTAATCGTGGTGAAAGATCTTCAATATCTCCCATAAAGATCTTCCCTTTTTTTACCTAAAACCTTTCTTTATATCCTGGGGAAAAGAAAACATAAAAGGGTGATCTCAAATGCTCAGTAAGGGTATAAAAAAGAAAAATCAATCACATCATATTCATAAGAACATAACTGTTGGAAATCTTAACCTGCAAAAGAGAGCATAATTTCATAACATGGGATAAATCATAGTAGTGAAATGAAATCCAAATAATCATAACTTAAAACATGAAACTTTGTGGCATACACACATAATCATATAGAATCATTTATTTTTAGTCAAGACTAATTTCCAAGACTATCTTAGTGGACAAAGTCCCTTTCTGAATCGAGTAACCCTCGTTTCAGTCCTGTTTCACTGAACCGGTATAACCTTCCATTCCAGCCATGTCTATCTCATGAGATATAAAATCTTTACCCAATGCATTGGAGGGAGATATAGGTCCCACCCATCTCATAATGATACCATTCTTATGTGTGCCACAAAATCATAAATCATACATCATTGCATAACCCATGTAATAAAAATGAGATTCTTAAACAACATGACATCATAAAACAATTCATATAAGATAAAGGAATTCATAAAAATATTTCCATCACAACATAATCAAATCCATGTAATAATAGGGATATAAACAGAACCCTTTATTATCTTAGATGGAAAATAATTTTGATAAAACACTTGAAATCCATTCTTGAGGAAAATATCCTTTCTACTTCAAAAAACATTTTCCTTTCTTAACATGTCTTACAATTTAAAACTAAAAGAAGTTGATTAAAAATAAACTTGAAAACATGTAAAGGAAGCTTCTTGGAAATAATGTTTTAAAAATCCATTCATGCCGTATAAGTTAAAAAAACATTCTTCTTGTACTTTTTTCGGAAAAGTCAAAAAAGTACCTCGTACGAAAAACGACAAAAGATTCCTTTCATATCTTTTACTAAAAACTCACCGAAGGGTAAAATTGGATTTAAAAAATTATAGGTGGATGTAAATAATATTACATATTGAGGAAACATGGATGTGGATGATAAAATACACCCCAGTAAATACCAAAGTATAAACAATCTCGGATAAAAATGAGATTGTGATATTTCCCTTACCTTAGGTCCGACTTGCTTTGTAAGTGTCCGAACCTCCTGTATAATGATTTAAATCATGTTATTGACTTATTCCAGAATCATATTCATTGTTATTATATCATATATGGTCCACTTATGACTTTATATTACCCGTTCTTTTGTAAATTCATGTTAAAGTAGCGTTTTGGGTAAAATCGTCTCATTTGTCGTTCGTGTTTTTAACTTGTAATTATTAATATGATTACTTAGATCATGATTAATTAATTCCAGAATATAAAACATGATATATATATATATATATATATATATATATATTCATAATATTCATATATAATAAATCAGTAAATGGAAAGAAATACACCGTTCATGGAGACGGTAGTCCGTACGTACGCATGAACGCTGTTTTCGTTTTCTTATTGAATTGAATGGAATTAAGTATATGACATGCATATAAATATAAATAATTCCAGTATCATTATTATGTCATATATTTCATTAGTACTTATTATATATACTTTATAATCATTCATGAATGGTTAATCATTGATAATGAATCTCATCGTGTCGTGGAGACGGTAGTCCGTACGTACGCACGAGCGATGATATCGTTCCCATGGTCGTGGAATTGTGTTGAAGTGTATGTATACTATTTAAGTATAAATATAACTTTATAATAATCATATATAGTTACTCATTAAACCATTATACCCATCCAATTAAGGTGGTGGCGGAAAATAGAGTACACCACGGCGTGGAGACGGTATTCCGTACGTACGCACGCGCGGTGATTTCCTTTCTCCGTAGGATGGATAGAAGGTTAATTAGAGTTGTTTCATATTTATAATAACATATCAGTATGTAATTAATACTTATGTTATTACTTTATAATGAAACAACTAAAGAAGAAGAAGTTGAAGAAGAATGAAATTGAAAAGATCGGTAATGGATATTACCTCTTCTTTGGAACGCCTCTTTGAATCCTCCACTTAGGGAACTAATATTGGTCTTTGAAGATGACCATGACCTCTAGGATTAGTCTAGGGAAGTGGAGAAGGTATTTTGGCAGGGGTTGGCCGAGCTTGAGGGCTCAAATTTGTGTGAGGAGGAGGGGGAGGAGGTGCCCTTTTATAAGGGAGGAGAGGGGTACCTTAGGAATATCTCAAAATATTATTTTATATTAAAGTGAAAATCGGTTTATAATGGTTCCAAAGGGTCGTATTTATAAGCTAAAGTGGGGATGGGTCTAAATCCTATCATCCAATAGGATTTAGACAAGTTTAGGGTATTATATTAACCTTATCAATTAGATTTCACTCTAAGTTAAGTAATTTAACTTTTACCGTGTCTTTTTGTTTTCTTTCACTATATGGTTAATACACTTACTATAACATGTCAAACGAACCCCAAATTATTTATTATTAATATATATATCCTTATATAAGTCATTTGGCCGAACCTTATATTTTTAGGAATAAAATAACAATTAATAATATAATATTTGATTTAAAAACTATTTTGTGTCAATTTTGACACTATTTGATATATGATTTTTGTGAAAGTCATAACAGAATTATATGTTCGAACCAAGTTTATTAAATCAACACTAAGATATAATAGTAACCTATAAAATTAGTGGAATTCATAAAAAGTCTCAAATTACATTTATTTTGGTGTTTATAACATTAATTATGTCAATATTTCATTAATAAGATAATTACTGCATCATATTTGTGTCATAAATAAATTAAATTATTTGATGTCTAAAAATTACAAATAAAATACCATCATGTAGGAAATCTTTTGAGCTTTCTAATTAATATTTACAATCGAATTTATCTTATGTATAACCCTATATTAAAAATGTTTTACTAAATAAACTTTGATTTTAACTCTTTTAACTCTTCTTTGAATTAAATAATAATAAATGTATTAATCTAATCCAAGTGGGCCTAAATGATAATATTTTACACTTAAGGTTGTTTTTGGTCGAGATACACTTGTCCAATAGGATTAGGACATGTTTTGGGGTAATATTAATATCATTGTTACCCTTAATTACCCTATTTACTTTTAACCGTGGTAAATAAAAGTAAAAAGTTACTATTCACCAAAAATTATTTTCATCTCATTGAACCACATTTTACTTACTGAAATCAACCGTGTCTCTCAGATTTTTGAAATTCCATTCACAAATGCGGTAAAATTAAGTTTTATGAAAAATTCAGTTTTTTAACTACCACTTAGTAGTTTCACTATTCATCAAAAATTGATGTTTTTCAGAAAAATGCCAAAATTTCATCCTAAGCTATATTTCATATTCCAAATTCAAAAATGAAGTCTATTTTACCAAATTCATAACATAGAAGTTGCATTAATTAATTTTATAATTAAATCCCTCTGTTAAAACAAATAGCGTGTTTTTAAGAAACAATATCTATCAAAAGATTGACACTTGATTATGTTTGGTTTAAATGTGAAATTACATTCAATGACCAACATTGTATTAAATTGTAAAAATATATTCTAAATATACTTTAAAACCACTCAAATTAATAATTTATCACTATTAATTATTTCGATTAAAAAAGTTGTTTTTAATTATAATTTAGTAATTTTCACTATTCATCAGAATATGAAAGTTATCTGAAAAGTACCAAAATTTCACCTTAGGCTAAATTCGATACTCCGAATCCAAAAATGAAGTCCATTTTGAGAGCTAAAATTTCTAAAATTTAAAAAGTGGTTATTACTATTCATAACGGCTAGTTTTAATAATATTTTAATAGCATATCGTTGTTTCATGAAACTGAGTATTGCGTACTACACACGCTATCGAGGAAGGTTGTGATTGCGTGTAATGCAAGGCAAGTCAAAGATGCGTGTTGTGCAAGCTCCTTTTGGTGTAGCGTACAACACAAGACATTAATAAAATTAAAAATAATATTTTCCATAAAATCTCGGGCTGTTACAATGACAGAATGGTATCAGAGGGAGGGTGAGAGGTAGGATGGAGTCTGGAGTTAGGAACAATGAGAATTTCATGGGGTGGTAGGTAAACAATGTTGGGTGAACATGGTGCATGAATTAGGCTAGGGAATACCGGCTAGGACACAAGATTTTAGGGCCCCCCGTGATCCGATGCAAGGAATTTGGACCAACCAAATGACCAAGTGAGGCTACACTGATTGCAGGGTAGAGACCCAAGGAAAGGTACATCCATCATAATGACTTGTTTTGTTATGTTTCATGGGTGTCTCGGAGAATCAAAATAAATAAAGAAGTGTAAGAAAATTTAAGAACAATATGTTACACTACATGGGCTTAGGCATTCCTTGTTTACCTTACAACTATGACAAATGGGAGGAGACCACAAGTAGTGCAGGTAATTGAGGCCCAGGAGGTTTACTTGGTCGATCGACAGAAGACCGACCGAGAGGAGGAGGATGATCAGTGGTAGAAGACGCTTCGATCCTTTCAGCGACAAACCCTCATGAAGTGCAAGGACAACATCTCAGATATAGAGATAGAGAGATGGCTAGAGGAGCTGGTGATAGCCTTCAGCTTGATCCGGGCTCCAACGGAGTACTGGGTTCCTCTGGCTGTAATCCAGATGCATGGAGCAGTGTGTCAGTGGTGGATGCTTTATCTTGGGGAGAAGAGGGAGACCGATGTGACGTGGCCTGACTTCGAGAAGGAGTTCCCGGCGGAATTCCTCTCTTTCACGATGAAGGATGAGAAGAGGTAGGAATTAATCTCCTTCCAGAAGGGGAGTATGTCAGTGAGAGAGTTGGGGATCAAGTTCAAGGATCTCCTTCGCTTTGCTCCCAACCTCTTTCCGGATGAGGAGTCTCGGGCGATACGTGTGGAGGAGGCACTTCAGACCTTCTCTTCAGTATGCTGTTACTCCCTTCACCCTACCGACCTACTTGGAGGTCCAGAATAAGGCTAAAGTGGTGGAAAGGATGCACACGCTAGAAGGTGTGTTACGAGAGGGAATCCAGTTGGGCTCTTCAATGGGTAAGGTTTTCAGTAGTAGGCCTCCAACATCAGGACCCTCTATGTTTCGACCAGAAGGGAGTAGGCCTCAGCAGTTCCAGTTTCGACCATCCGGCCCTCACCCTTTTCTTTCAGGCCCAAGGCCAAGATGCTTCATCTGTGGAAGCCATAGACACCTTCGGAATCAGTGCCCAGACAGAGTATAGTATGGTGGGGGTGGCTAGGTCTAGCACCCACCTCAGTAGCAGCAGTTCCCAGCTAGGCCGTTTCAGCAGCATCAGTAGGGGCACCGGGCTGCCGCTCCACCGAGGGCAGACGTTGCAGGAGGATGCCAACCTCAGGGCCCACCACAGGGACCTCGACCCGGGTGTGGTCGGGGAGGTGGATGACATTTGAGAGGCAGAGGAGCTGGGCGTGGGAAGTTGCACACCGCAGAGGCAGCAGTTCCAGCCAAGCCAGAGGTCATTCGAGGTACGATCCACTTTTTTCGTACACTGGCATATGCCTTGTTCGATACAAGATCTTCACACTCCTTTGTTACACCCAGTCTGGACCATGCTCTGGGTCTAGACGCTGAGAGACTTCTAGTTCCCCTGGTGCAGAGCACACCAGTTGGAGGTCAGATCGACTTGTTGTATGTTTGTCGATGATACAGACTGATGATAGGGCCACATCAGTCAGTCAGGGATCTTCTACTATTGCAGATATAGCCATACGATGTCATCCTAGACATTTACTGCCTATTCTCGGTATGTTCCTTCATTGAATGATTCCGAGGAAGGGTTTTGTTTTCAGACTTGGGTGACCGACGGGTGACTTTCATCGGCGAGCGGAGTTTCCAGGAAAGCAGTAGGTGAAGGGAACCCCTCCTATCCTTGTTAGCCAAGCTATCAGTGGAGTAAGTGGATGCGGAGATGGTGGAAGCCCTAGGGATCGTTATTGAGTATATGGAAATCTTCCCTGAAGAAGTAGCGACTCTACCCCCTCGACGTGATATCGAGTTTGGGATAGACCTTCAACCTGATCCTCATCTGATTTTGATGGCTCCCTACCGGATGACACCTTCTGAGTTGCAGGAGTTACATATTCAGATTGAAGATCTGATGAAGAATGGTTTTGTTCGACCAAGTGCGTCGCCATGGGGTGATACGTTCTTATTCGCCAAGAAGGCAGATAGTGGTCTTAGGCTGTGCATAGACTACCAGAGACTGAACCAGGTAACGATCAAGAACGGTTACCCCCTCCTGAGGATAGATGATCGCTTTGACCAGATTAAGGGAGCGGGTTGGTTCTCTAAGATTGACCTGCGTTCAGGATACCACCAGCTGATGGTGAGGGAGGGTGACATATTGAAGACTGCCTTCAGGTGTATATATGGGCACTTTGAGTTTGTGGTCGTGCTTTTCGGCATCACGAATGCTCCAGCTATGTTCATGGGGCTCATGAACTCTGTCTTCTGGGAATATCTGGACTGGTTCGTAGTCGTGTTTATTGACGACATCTTGATCTACTCAAAATCAGAGGAGGATAATGCTGAGCACTTGAGAACGATTTTAGAGGTCATCCGAAGACACCAAATCTATGGGAAGTTGTCCAACTGAAAGTTCTTGACACGAGAAGTGCAATTCCTTGGTAAAGTGGTGTCTGAGAAGAGGATAACAGTGGACCCATCGAAGGTCAAGGCAGTTGTTTCTTGGGCAGCACCCAATAACGTGGAGGAGGTTAGTAGTTTCCTCGGGCTAGCAGGTTACAACTGGAGACTCGTTCCGAACTTCTCCCGAGTTACAGCACATTTTACAACATTGACCAAGAAGGACCAGGATTTTGTGTGTGATGAGAAGTGTGAGGCGGCCTTCAGTTATCTCAAGGAGAAGTTGGTTAGTGCCCTAGTGCTGAGGTTGCCAGAATAAGGGGCGATGTATGAGGTGTTCTGTGACGCTTCAGGGAAAGGCCTCGGATGTGTGTTGATGCAGCGGTAAGTGGTGATCTCCTATGGGTCTAGGCAGTTACGCCCCCATGAGCGTAACTATACCACCCATGATCTAGAGCTTGCGGCGGTCATGTTCACACTAAAGTTGTGGCGGCACTACCTCGTCGGGGAGCGCTTCATGGTCTTCACCGATCACAAGAGCTTGAATTATGTCTTCTCCCATCGGGACTTAAAGTTACGACAGTGAAGGTGGATGGAATTCCTTCAAGACTATGACTTCAAGATTTCCTATACCTCAGGAAATGGGAATGTGGTGGCTGATGCCTTGAGCAGGAAGTCGTAGAAGGATGCGGTTCGAGAGTCGGCAGATGCTTAGAAGGCAATGAAGAATTTGGCTACCCTCCACCTGGATGCAAGGGTAGAAGGTGGAAGAGGTTGCCTATATCAGATGATAGTGCAGTCTTCTCTACTAGGGCAGGTGGAGGAGTCTTAGTGGGAGACTCAGAAAGTGAATTGGTGCGTGACCAGGTTAACCAAGGTGATGCTCCGGAAGGGTGGACGGAGGATGGTCAGAATTAGGTGCTTTTCCAAGGAAAGCTATTTGTTCCAGAGCCGATGCGTGAGAGAGTTCATAGTGAGTTCCAAAAAACACCACTGGCGGTGCAACCGAGAGTTTCCAAGATGTACCAGGGTCTGAGGAGACATTTTTGGTGGCCCTGGGTGAAACGGGTAGTAGTAGAGTTCGTTACAAAGTTCCTAGTGCGTCATTAGGTGAAGGTTGAACACCGTGTTCTAGGCGGCTTGTTGCAACCTTTAGACGTTACCAAGTGGAAGTGGGATGACATCTCGATGGATTTCGTCACGAGGATACCTTTGGATCAAGGAGGTTGTGACGCTATCTGGGTAGTGGTGGACCAGTTGATGAAATCGGCTCACTTTCTGGCGATCAAGGAGTCAGGAGAAGTAGATGGGTTAGCATAGAGGTATGTGGATGAGGTGGTGTGGTTTCACGGGGTTCCAAGGTCTATAGTCTAGGATATGGATGCACGGTTTACCTCACGAGTCTGGAGAGGATTGCAACATTCTTTTGGAACCCGACTATGTCTTAGCACTGCTTTCCACCCCCAGACAGACGGACTGACAGAGCACCCCACCAGATGTTATAGGACACACTACGAGCATGTATTCTGGATTTTGGGGGATCTTGGGTGTGATACTTGCCTTTGGTAGAGTTTTCCTACAATAATAGTTATCACTCTACCATTGGCATGGCTCCGTTCGAAGCTTTGTACGGATGGTTGTGTCGCTCAACTGTGTGCAGGACTGAGATTGGGGAAACAAGTGTTCTTGGCCCGGAGGTGGTGCAGAGCATGGCAGAGATGGTCTAACTTATAATAGAGAGGATGAAGGTGGCTTAGGACCGACAAAAGTCATATTCCAATAATAGGAGGAGACCGTTGGAATTCGGGGTTGGGGACCACGTATTTCTAAAGGTCTCCCCCCGATGTGCGCAGCGGAGGTTCGACAGAGGGAGTAAGCTTTCCTCCAGGTTTTTCGGACTGTTCAAAGTGATGCAGGGGGTCGGGGGGTGGAATATCAACTGGCGTTGCCACCATCGCTTCAAAGGGTGCACGATGTCTTCCATGTGTCCCAACTCCGATGATATCTACACGAATATTCACACGTCCTCGACTGGGGATAGGTAGATATCGAGGATGATGCAACTCTCGTAGAGTGACCAGTGATGATCAAAGGTCATTAAGAGAAGGTTATTCGTGGACAAACCATTCATTTGGTTTGTGTGTTGTGGAGGCACGGTGGGCTTGAAGAGAGTACCTGGGAACGGGAACCACATATGCATGCCCAGTACCCAGAGTTGTTTTGTGTTTTGTGATGTTCTGTTTGTACTTATTTGTTATGGAACACGTTACCTTGTTGGCTATGAAATATGTGGTTTTCCTTATTCTCTGAATGTGTGTGAAAAGTACTCACTATGGCGAGGGGAGGGCCTGATCCCTAATCAAGACGCATTAAGGTGGATGCAATTAAACCCGTGCGAGCGATTCAGTGCCGCCCAAAGTACATAGTATCTTGACATGGAAGAAGAGACTCCCCAACCCATATGATTGGGCAGTTTGACCCTTGTATGTTTCCTAGTTTCTTGAGGGCGAGGTGTTTCTAGATGACGATGAGGTTCAATCTTGAGAGGTATCTTTCAAGGTGGTTGTTTGGAACCCCTCTTTTATTCTAGTCTGTTTTTGATTCTCGAGGGCGAGAATAGTTTGAGAGGTATCTAATGTAATGACCTAGACCCTCATGGCCCATTACTTTTCCAAAATAAGGCTCCACCAAAACAGTGGCACCGTGATGGTGGAACCGTAAGGGTGACACTGTAACGGTGGCACTGTGTCCTCACCCAGCCCTCCGTTTTCTTTCTCCAGTCCCGCTCCCACAACGTAAATTTTTGACCGAAATTAATTATTTTATTTTTTTTATATCCATTTAAAGCCCATAATTAATTCCTAAAAATCCCGAGAAACCTCCTTGATGGAGTGTATTAAATAACACCTTAATATCATCGTGTGTAACTTCCCACCCACATAGGAAACCATGATCTGACTTTCCAGGCGTTCAAAATTCCATATCCCGTAACTGTAGGATCTTCTCTTTGTACCTCCCGCTAGAGTTTCTTTTTTTTTCTTCTCGACTGGATTTCATTCTTCTCCTTGGTGCGCCTGGAGTTCCTATCTTCTCGTGGCTTGTGGTGTGCCTCTGATAGAGCTTTCTGCACCCCTTGGAGTCCACAAAATTCCTCTCCTCCAAGCCACGCATCCCCTGTTCTTGGCCCGCAGAGAAAAACTTCGATCCTTGATCAACCAAGTAGGTATTTTCCTTTTTCTCTCCTTACTTTGTAATATGCGGGGTGGGTACTCTATTGTTTCTGTGGGTATTGATGAAACCAACCATAATGAAGATACTGAATGGACCTTTAATGAATGAAGGCGGGGGGGGTGATTGATGTTCTGCTATACTCTTTTATGTTGATATGTGTTGTGAATTGTGTGGGACTATGCTCACTAAAAATCATGGCCGTTGGTGGTATTTCCTTTCACACTAATGAACCACATCTTATGTGATGATTAAATTACTGTAACATGGAAATTGGTTAATCACTTAATCTCTGCTGGTTAAATAGATGCCCAATAAACATAAACCCTTGTGTGGTCACCCCGGTTAATCAATAGAAAGAAGAAACTAATGAATTATGTGCTTGAACCTGGAAGTTTCCTATTCTGTTTTGGTAGTGGGTGTGTTTTCTTGTTAGATGATTATGGGGGAAAGTGGTAGAGGATGGGATCCTCCGTTGTGGTACGGTTGTTGGTTGTGAATCTGAAGCTGGGTGTTTACTCTGTTGTGACATGAACTCAGGTGGAATCCACTACTGTTGGTATATCGTTGGTTCATGGTTTTAGGGATGTGGGGCTATATCTTAAAGCCTGCTTTGGTTCCATTACTTTGAGGGATCTCACTTATCCCTTTGTTGTTGTGACTTCACTAGAGAACTGGGTGTGAATGCTTAAATTGTTGTTTGACTGTTTCTCTATTCCTGACTTGTGGTTATGCCTGTTAGTTGCCTAGTAGTATAGAATTAACATAAATGGATTTGATTGAACATGAAACCAGAATGATTTAAATGGGGAATTGATTTTGGGAACGATTCGTGACTTGGTCGTGATTGTTGTGTTTCTTACGAATGAATAGTCACGAGGCTGTTTGTGTTTAGGTTGGTCTTTGGAAACCCTAGGCTGGGATGAGTTCTTGTTACCAATACCTATATCTGTAGCTTTTATGTTTCTTATTCAAGCCCCACCCAAGTTGAGAACTTTAGTGCCAAACAGCCCCATTTCATGGGGGAGGGTGTTTTTCCCAACACTCTTATGAGTGGCTGGTTATTAGCTCCTTTTCTGCTCCCTTTTCCGAATAGCCCAATACTCTTCGGGCAGGCTGTGATGGCTTAAGGTCCATTATTAGCCCAATAATCTTCGGACAGGGTAGTTGTTGTGGTTGGCCCAGGTGTTTGAAGGCAGGTTGTTTCCTAAGTGTCTTCGGGATGAGGCCCGAGTGTCTTCATGCGTGGCAGTAGTTGTTCTGACCGTGGTGTTTGTGGGCGTGTTTATGAATGGAGGTTGTGGCCCAGGTGTCTGCGGGCGCGATGTGCGTTTGTGGGCTAGGTGTCTGTGAGCGGGATGTGCGGTTGTGGCCCAGGTGTGTGCGGGTGAGGTGTGGCAGTGGGAATGTGGTAAGAATGGAAGGATTGGTTCGATGCGTTGGATGTCTTCAATAACCAGTGGGAAAGTGGTGCGGGGTACCGAAATATCGATGTGCTATTTCTATATTTTACTTGACTTGTGTTATTTGGGGAGTGTGCCTTGGTGAGGCTTGGGTGGATAGTTTTCCTTGCTAGGTGCTTGGGTTATCTCCTTTTTCTATGGGGAATTAGAATTCATCCCCACTTGTGCACAAGAGCATTTGGTTTTCCCTTCTGGGTAAACTTGTATTCTCACCCTACGTATATAAAACTGCTTTCAGGTTTCCAAGAGAACATCAGGGATCGTGCAGGACCGTACTAGCTCAAACCTTGGGATAGATGCTGTTGTTGTTTCCCTTTTTCTTGGTACTTTACCTTTGGAGTTTTTGTGGCTTGTATCATTTACTGTTGAACATGCATATGGAAATGGGTTACATTTGGCTTTAACGTTACTTTCATCTTTGGTATTGTTGGGGTCACTCTCTTATCTCTCGAACCTATATAAATAAAAAGGGTAATGCCCTCCATTTTGTGTAAGATTATATACCCTTGGTGCTGGTCGCCAATCCGTAACCTATTGAAGGCGGGTTTCAAGGGTCATTATCTCTCCTTCAACTTAAAGAAGGAAGGTCCTGGCAATCTGCTGTCCCTTCCATCCATTTGGTGAAGGTGGTTCGTGAAAATATGATCCATTTATCATTAAATTGGCCGATATGAAATTAATTAGTTAAGTAATTGAAAATGACATGATAAAAAATAAAATAAAAGGAATAATAAAAATTAAAATTTTCTTAAAAAAAATTAACATGTATTTATTATTCTGTAAGATAAGGAAAAATATGATGATTGGTGCATGAGGAAATGTTTTCATCTCGAAACTTCCATCAACAAGACACATGTTATTTTACACACCTAATTTTGTTTTTAATGGTGTATATACCCCCTTTACATATTATGTCATGAATAATTTATACATAATGATTTTTTAAGTTAAAATTCATCTATATAATCTATTGTAGTTATGATTTTAATGTTACCAAAGTGGTACGAGTTTATGTTTCAATATAATTTTATTTGGAATTATTCGTGCGAGAATTTCAATTATAAGAAACTATATGATCATTTTCTAATAAATCCATTTAATTTAATTATTATATGTTTATTAATGAAATATTCATATAGAAACACCATTTTAATCTCTTTAATACTTATAATTATAGTGAAAATGTTTTTAAGAAAATCAAACTTCATTTCTCTCTTCGGTTGAAAATCGTTTTTTCTTCGATATCCTTTTTTTCTAAAAATGTTTTAATTTTTTTAATATCTTCTTATAACTGATAAAATTAAATTTGACCCACATTTTAATATTTATTAAATGGATTAAATTGAATCTTTCTATCATTTTCTGAACAAGGTACTTTTTATCTTTTTTTGAAAATGTTAAAGGAATATTTGTTTCAACATGTACGACATGGAAAATATTTTTGATGCCATAATAAATATTTGAAATGAAGATTATTTTATAAGTTTAAAAGGATAATTTGAGTGAAAATTATTTTTAAATATATTTCAAATTTTATTTATTTCTTAAAATTTATTTTCAAAGTGAAAAGGTTATTTTCCTGAAGAATTTTTAAATATTTTTAAATGTATTTATATTCACCAATGGAAATAAAATTTAATGAAGTGTAATGATTAAAAGTTATATATATATATATAGATTTCCAATATATATATACCTTGTTTACTTTTACTTCCTTTTATGAGGTAATAAATTCTATATGATTATTTATGAAATACATTCATTATGTAATTTCCTTTTATTATGATAAGTAACCAGATTATACAACCTATTTTATTTCTATGGGTAATTCTTTTGTTATGAATTATGATTGATTTTATTTATGTGGAAAAAATATATCGTGAACATATTATAATGGATACACCTATATAGCACTCCAATTAATTGGGTTAAGCTTTAATCTCATGATGTGTCATGTATGGTATTAGTGAGTAAACCTAAAACATTATGGGACTTTGTCCTCCATGTCATATTAGCATTGAATCATATTTATTTAATGTTTTTTTCTTAATTATTTACTCTAATAACATTATATTATGATAACATTTTCTATATTTTATGCATCTGTAAAATTACCCATTATCCATCTCCTCTATGGAATTATGTTATACCTTTGGATTCCATGTTATGTTTTCTTATATTGTTTATTAGCATACTATAATTTTTAGCTCACCACTTAATTTATGTATTCCCTAGGTTATCCCATGAAGTTTTAGGAGCCCAATTATATTTTAGTATCCCATAATAGAGAATAAAATAAGGATTCCATGTTTTATGTTCCTTTTATGTATTATGAACCTAGTATTCCAAAGATATAGGGCTTCAGGATCCTTGTGTTATATTAATGTCTATTTATGTTAAAAATATTCTAATATTTTTTGGAAAAGTAATGGGTCAATATAGTTGGTTTGAGAGAATATATTTAATTATCCTTTGGAACTAGGATAAGAAACATTTAGGGAGAACCCCGTGGATGAGTCTAAGGATAATACTATGTCTATGAAAGTATCATTGAATCTTAGTGAAGTATAGAGAGAGTGGTTTCCAAAAAAACATCAAAATAAATATATTATAAGTGAACATGACTCTAGAATAGATTTACCTAGGGGAAATTACAATAAAAAATGTGTGTTGGTCTTGAATCAAGCATTGCCTAGTGTATGACAATGTGTCTTACTGCGCACCTCATTTTACACTCCTAGGGGATATGATTTGGAAATCCACAAAATCATTATGAACCATTATAAAGGACTTGAATGAATTTTAGGGTTTTGAAAACCTAATAAGAATAATCAACATGCACAACATAGATTTAAACCAAGAGACTCATAAGTTAGTATATACTTGTCATTTATAAGTTACCCCTCCTCAATTTTGAAAGTTTCCCCTTTGTATGATTATTTGTAAATGTATTACTATTTTTATTTCTTTCAGTTAATGGAGGGAGATTTTAGAATGAATTACAACAAAAAATGTTATTGGAAATTTAATTATTTTTCTAATGAGATTCCTAACCTAATAGTGATTTCGATTAGATAGATTTTTATCATTATGGATGAGCTATCTCAAATTATTATTAACAATTGATACATATTTGAATTTCCCAACACATGAAATATGATAAAGATGGTGTATCATAGATGTTAAAGTGTTAAAGATAAAAAAGAAAATTAAATTAAATTTTCTAAATGTAAAGAATTTGGGAATAAGAACTTATTAGAATATATCAAATTGAGGGGAAGATATTTTATATGTGAAAATAAAAGGTATAAAGAAACAAATTGCAAAGAAATTCAATGACTTATATGTGGGGAACTTGGTCATTATTAAAGTCTATAATATAATCTAAGGATTAATTCCTAAGGTACTATGTTATGAATATCATTAATCTGTTTAGGTTCTTGAATTCTAGAATCATGTTTTCAAAGTATTTTTAAGTTTATTCCAATTACAAGAATCTTAAATCTTTTTAAGGATTGTTCCACATCAATTTTTCATTATGGGTTATCAAGAATATGTTGAGGGGTACTAATGACCTAAAAATATGATTTAATAGTAATTTTATATTATATATAAAATCACATGATTGAGTAAAAGATAATATTTGATATTTTAATAATATTGACGTAATTATTTTCAAATAATATTATCCGATTTAGTTGAAAAAATGGTGCATAGATGACTTTAGTGGTTAAAACTTTTTATGATGGTTAATGTTATTTTGAAGATGTAGATCAAATTTTTGTTAATTTTATAGTAATTATATTAATTAATTTTCATATAAAAGTATAAATTGCAAACCAAGTGACAACTAATCATATCTGACCAGGCTGCAAGGCTTGAACCCACAACCGAAGGTCGACAAAAGTGCAACAACTATCAATGGATTACACTATGTCCTGGTTAGATTGAAATTTTTATTATGTAGATGGTTTAAAGTTTAAATATTATTCTGATTCTACCAAGCATATTATAATATCAATTTTTTTATTTTGAGGTGATTAATATTTTTTGGGAGACTTTTTGGGTTGTGGTATATATATAACCTCTAGATTTAACATAAAGGATTATTGGGGAAGAATGTAATTTTTTTTGAAGATACATTTTTATGGGTATGATATGAAATTTTAGGTTAAAACCATATTTCATATTCTTGTTATTGAGTTTATTTATGATATAGGTTTATATATTTAAGGAATGATATATGTTAAACTTGTGATGATATTATTGAATTTTTGAAATTAATATATTCATATAGGGAATTATTTTATAATATGCTAACCATTTCTAGTTTTAAAAAACAAAGAAGGAATATCTTGTTACTTTTTTGTGGATATTATGACCTATTGATAGTTTATTTTAGTGAATTATGCATTAAAAAAATGATATTGTATATTCATTCCTTAGAGTAAGAGGTGAAGTGGAAATTGACCTAAGCATAACCAATGGATGTAATTAGGTTTATGAATTAAAAACATATAAGGTAAGTATATTTTCTGGTGATCTAAATCTTAATAGTAAAATAGTAATTCAACTATAGAGGAAGAAACTTGAAACAAAACATTTATCATGTTACTTTCATATTCGATGAATCAATAGTATTTTTATTCATTAATGATTTATGGTTTTGTGATTATTAACTTTCTCATGACCATTAATGTTCTTATAATACATGATCATTATCAATATCCAAAATTATTTATGATTTTATTCTACGTACATATCTTTAAACTCAACCAATTTTCTCTAATGAGGAAACCTATTTATGTGATGACCTTCTTATTTATATTTCCCTCTTTTTATGATAAAGTATTGTTAACCCTTTTTTGGATGTGGGGTTTTCCCAAAAGCCATTTTTAAATATCAATCCCATAATTACTAAGAAAAAGTAAAAATGGGGAGGATGAAACTTATTTATGGGGGTATATTTTAACACCCTTATTTTTTACAATAGCACTATGTTGAATAGCGTATTCAATACACACCACCGCGTTTAAACAAAACGCACCATATTATTAAAATATTATTATTTAAATATAATCATTTTTAACTGGACATTAAATTGGTGGGTATAAATAGGATTAAAAAATTTAGTTAAAATGTATAAATTCCCTACTCAATATAAATTTATTTATAAATTTTGTTAAAGAATCAATCAATTTTGAGCAAAGTCATTTTATTCTTTGAAAAATATGTTTTCTTTAAAAAAATTATTTTGGTGAAAAAATAATATAATTTTTTACAATTTTAGAAACATTATTTGATAAATTGAACTTTATTTTTTAAATAATAAAATCTAAATTTACAGATGATGAAATTTCATATTTTTCAGAATATATTGATTTGTTATTGAATAGTAAAAAATATAGATTTTTTCTAAACTATCCTTTCATTTAACAAATTAATAAATATAAATGTACTATTATGCTTTAAATATAATTTAAATCATACATAACTATTTTTTTATATATAATCCAATTAATTTAATTTGAATCATATTATAATGGACATAATATAAGTGTATTCTTAGGCTTAAAAAATCATTTTTCTGAAAACTATTTTATAGTACATAATATTTCTCAATTTTAACTAATTAAAATAAACAATAATAAGGAATTATTTAAATATATATATATATATTTTATTTAAATATTAATTGAAATTTATTTATTTATGATTTATTTTCATATTGTTGTCACAAGATCATCTTATACTTGAAAAATGAATTTCTTGAAAAGCTATTTTTTCAACATGTATGTGGATTTAACTTTAAATTAAATAATTCAAATTTTGTGAGTTTAATTTTAAAAAATGGATTCAATATGTATAATCATCATAATTTATGTTATCAAATAATTTTAACTGAAATTTTTTATTGTAATTAGTATTAAAAATTGTAAAAATTATTTATCGGAGTTAAGTGAAAAATGGGTTTATCGGGGGTTAAACTAAAAGGAAAAGTGTCAAAAATGAACCAAAAGTTAAAAAGGTAATATTTTATGATAATATTTAATCCTTATCTTATCTAAAGTTATAAAATGGTAAATTTTTTCAGATTTTTTATTTATAAAAACATGGGTGTGAATCTTTCTCTTAAAAAATTTCAATTGTGTCCTCTCCCCCACTTATCAATGATTACCCCCTATCCTCTCCTTTCAACTCATCTAAAAATAATTTGTCTAGAAATTACCTACCCAAATTAATTAATTAATTCACAACCCTTATCCTAGAATCCTTATTTGATCATAAATAGACCGTAGAATGTCTTTTGGTACAAACATAAAGAAGTTTGTAGAAGAGGTGACATCTCTAATCGAGAATTTTATTTCATTTATTCTTAAACATCCTTAAAATATTATTAAAAAATGATTATGTAATAAACTCAATATTAATTTTTTTTTATTTTTTTTATGTTAATTTAATTACTTACACCCAATATCTCCTCTATCAAATGGGAAAGGAAACTCTAAACTGGGTGTACAATGCACTACTACCTCACGAACTGACATAATTCATTTTCCTTCATAGATTCTCACAGATGGATATAATGATTTATATAATATTCATATATTATATTTATTATATAATTATTCTTTTTTAATTATAATATATCATATAACTTCTTACTTACCATTTTATAGAGAATATGATAATGTTGTTCGTGTGTATAGTGGACTACCTCCTCGTGAAGTCATGTGATTCATTTTTCACATACTCTTTACATAGAATTTAATAAGGATTAATTAGATGTCTATATATGATATTAATTACATATTAATTATTATTTAAAATAAATATAACGTATAATTTGTTACCTTACCATCCATTAAAAAAATGATAACTTCACTCTTGTGTTCGACGAACTAGCACCTCACGAGTCGATGTGATTTATTTTTTTACTTCATCACATGGATGGTATATTTAAGTGTATTTAAATAAATAAAATTATATTTATAATATCATTAATATTATTTAAAGATAAACTAACACTTACCTTCATTCTGTCATGATCATTGGAAAATGGAAATATTATTCATGCGTACGTAAGACCTACCATCTCTATGGTTGTATTGTAGTTCATTTTTCATAATCATATTTTATGGGTTAGTTTTAAAAGTGAAATATATTTATAAAATCTATAATTATGTAATTATTACATTTCTAGATATGATTTATAATTTTATTTCAGATATATGATCCATTTATAATTAAAACATTCAACGTTTAATTAATTAGTTAAGTAATTGAATATGACATTGTAACAAAAAATTAAAATTAATAATTATGTTCCTTTTTCTAAGAAATTTAATAATTATCATATGTTTATTAATCCTGATGATAAGTAACACATGTGACGATTTGGCCATGAGGTAAGGGTTTCGTCTCAAAATTTACTTCTTTGTGAAACACATTATTTTATGCACATAATTTATTTTTAATGGTGTTAAAATTCCAAATTAAATATTATATCATGAATCATTTAATCTTAATGATATTTTATGTTACAATTATTATACTTAATCTATTAGGGTTATGATTATAAAGTTACCAAAGTGGTAAGAGTTTATGTTTCAATCTCATTTTATTCAGGATTTTCTAGGTCTAAATTTCCATTGTTGGAAATTATATTTTCATTATATAATAAAATCCTTTCATTTTCTTCTCATTTTTTAATTTATTAAATATTGAGGAATAAAAACCATTTTATACTATTTTTTACGTAAAATTATTGAGAAAATATTTTTAAGGAAATCCAACTTCATTTCTCTCTTCGATCAAAAAATCCTTTTTCTTCTATATCAATATTTTCTAAAAATTATTTAAAATATGATTTTACTATTCTAATATTCATATTAAAATCCATTTTTACCAATTTTATACCTTTAAAGAAATTATAAGTAATATTCCTACCATTTTTTAACAATGTACCATGTAACTTTAACTAAAAATGTGAAAGGAATATTTATTTTATCATGTGTAACATAAACAGTATTTTACTCCATTATGACCATTTTTTCCATTTTTATTCCATTATAAGTTTCCATTTATATTTTCAACAAAATTAATTTCCACAATATTTTGTGAATTTTAGGTTTTTTTAATAGTCATTTTCAAAGTGGAAAGGTTATTTTTCTTATGAATGTTTATAATCTTTTAAAGCTATTTCTATTAATCAACGATAACAACATATATTGTTATGGAATTCTTATAAATTCTGTATATATACACCACACATGTCTATCTAGATTAATATCCCTTCTTTTTATTGGTCAATACATTCCTTATAATCATTCTTAAAATTCCATCAATATGAAATTTCCATTAATTATGATATAATGAAATATTATGCAACCCATTTTTATACCGTGATAAATTCTTAGGTTATTCTTTATGATTTATTCAATTTATATGGCATACATATATCATGAAAATGTTATAATGGGTGTTCTTAAATATCATTCAAATGCATTTGGTAAATCTTCAGTCTTCTTAGGGGTCAATTATGGGATTAATAAGTACCCCTAATCCATTATGAGGATTTTTCTACCATATGAAATTGTCTAAGAATTTAGCCTTGAATCATGTTTATGTCATGTTTTATGTTTTTTCCCCATTTACTATTAATACATGGTCTTATGATACTGTTTTATTTATGTTATGCTTCCATGAGATTACTCATGAGACTTTTCTTTAATGATATCATGATATACCATTGAATCAAATTATATGTTTTCTTATATTGTTTATTTATTTACTAGTATTTTTAGATCAACCATTTATTTATATATTCACTAGGTTATCTGATGTATTTTTTGTATCTCAAATATATTTTCAGATCCCATTATGGATAATAAAATTAGGATTCCAGGTTTTATTGTCCTTTGATGAATTGTGAACCTAGAATTCAAAAGGAACTATGCCTCATGATCGTTGTGTTTTATTAATTTTTATTTATGTTAAAAATAATGTAGTGTTATGTGTAAAAGGATTGGGCCTATAATAATATCATTCCATTTTCTAATGAAACATATAAAAAATAGTTTCTATAGAATATTTATTATGAAGATTGAGGTTATAGTTTGGTTTGACTTCTAGGGGTGTGAGGGAAGGACTTATATAAATTTCTCTGAAAAATTCATAGAGAAGAAACAAATTAAGAGAGGAAAAAATTATTTCTATTCTGAATGATTATATTATAAACCCAAGAGAAAGAAACAAATTGTGAAGCTTCCATTAGAGGGTATATTGAGGTGGAAAGTTTTTTGTTGAGATTTATATTAAAAATTATTATTTTTTGTTAATGAATTATAAATCCCCTTCTCACCTCTATTTATAATATTTCACATCATAACCTATCAAACATTATCCTCACTTTTATTATCACCATAATGTGATGTGATAAAAATTATTATGTGTCAACTTGAAAGTGGATATGAAGGTATCTTACAATACTATGGATAGTAAGTGTGCACTTGGGATTGATCATAACTCTAGTTTAAATTTACTTTTAGTGGTGAGTTTATATTTTCCATAAAAGAAAATCATAACATGGACATAAATTATGAAAAAAAAGGAATTAGAGTGTGTTTTAATTGATGAATCACAAATAAAATCATAGTAGGAATTAATAATATTTATTCAATGAGATTATATTAAGAAGTTGTTCTATTAACATGACTGCAATTGATTTTTCTATAGTTGATTCCTATTTTACATTGAGATCTATATTGAGAGGCATTTTTACTTAATAAAAAATAATCATTCAATTATAGGTAAATTTGATACTTTTAATTCATTCATACACTTTTAATTTCATTGTTAGTTTTTTTATATTAATACTACATATTTTAGTGCAATTATGATAAAATATTGAGGGGTTTTTTATTTTAATACATACCAAGAATTGGAGGGATACTAAAGGAATTATATCCATTCTCCCCATGATAGGATTGCTCATGGCGTGTCTTGGAAAAATGCTATTTTTTTCTAAATAAAATATTAATAAGACCAGAACATAAGTCTTTGATCCAAAAATGAATCCAAATAGAGATATTATAATAAAGATGAAATTTATTCTCACAACGAATCGTGGATTACAATACAAAAAAAACATAAGTGAAAATTTCTATGTCTACAAATTTTCATAAGATTGATGCTCATGATTTGTAGTAATTATCACAAATGTTGAAGAATTATTTAATCTATGAAAGGTTATTTTAGTCCTTTTAAAAAAACATTAATTGGTTATGTCTAGAGATGTTCTTAAGGTAAATGTTAAATGCCATTTATGGTTTAAGAAGAAAGTTGTTATAATACATTCACATTGTGACTCAAGATATCAGACAACGAGCATGAAATTAAATGAATTATTTTTAGATGATTACAGATGATACATTTTATTATATATAATATCTCACCCCAACTACATGAACACAAATATTTGGGATAATTACTCCTCTACATAGTGCTACGCATAATTGTACTCTAAGGAAATGTACACAGTGTTGGAACTCCTTGGGTGCATAAAGTATTTTACATTTCTATTAGTGAAGAAATGTACACCGTGGCCTAATGAAAAAAGTAAATTTGATTATAGAATTTGAATAGATAAAAGGAATAAGATGCAATAGTTTGGTCCATGACCAATAGTAATGTATTATGGAATTCTTTTTCAACTGTTAAAGGAGGAGATATCTCAACATATCACCCAGATATCTCATTTTAAAATCATCATAGAAGATTATATATTGAAAAAAAAGGAATGTTCTAGATCTTCATTAAATATAAATATCCCACCTAATACATTTATATTTAATTAATAAAAGTGAAAATATTTTTACAAGGTCAGAGGTTCATTCAACAGCACAATCTGTAGGAAAAAACAAAAGTGTTTCTATTTAAAGGATACGCCACATAAGTTTATGGGGTTGAAATTTACTTTTGATTTTACACTAATTTCCATCTTTCATTAAATCAAATTTATTCATTACAAGAATACATGACTTCAATTATATAATTATAAACCTAATTTTAATTAATTATCCCTTTTATCAGTTTATTTGAGTTTTGCATCCATTTTTTCTTGTAAAAACCACTTAATAAGAGTTCTTCATATGTGATTGATTTTACCTCTATCATGGGTATCTTTTAACTTAAGGGTTTAGGGATAGATAATAGATTTTTTTAAGAATTAGTGAATAACTAATAACACTAATATAATTTCATTTCTATTAATAATTGGTTTAGTGCTTAATTCTATCATATGAATTCATACAGATCTGATCATGGAGGGTGTGTAGGGAATAAATCCAAATAAATTGACAAAATTTTTCTATGTACATAGGTTTATATTCATATTATAATATTAATTTTGACTATAATATATCTATGATTTGTGGATTCCAATGAGAAAGTGATTTACATTGGACTTGTTATAATTACGTTAATTTATCATAAGTAGTTTGTAATAATAGAATGAATTTATAGCCAATTAGACTAAATTTTTGATGAATTGGAAATGTATCATATTTAAGAAACATTCTATTGAAATTGGCCCAAAAACCTTATTTTAATGAGCTATTTTCAGTCATAAAGAGTTTTTATGTCTATTTTATTGATCCAATAACAACATTAGTGAGTGAATAATTTAATCAAACCTATCTATATTCTAGTAGTTCATCATCTTCTCAAGATATCCATAGTACTACTTTATAAAACACCTCTATAGTTAGTGAAGGATTTAGAAATTATATAAATTATAAACTATAATAAATTCATAATAAGTAATGATTCTTTGGAGTACTTAAAATTTTACTAGCATCACATTGGGTTTACGTCATCCAACCTATATGACATTAAAGTTAATAACATAAAATGTCTATTGTAGGACATTAAACTTATTCTCCCTTGTCTGATGTGTATGAATATAAACTTTATAGCCATTATATCATTATCTTACGAATTAATAGGTCACAAATAATAACTTTCTTCTATTAAATAAAAATGAATAATGTTTGTGACAAATTCAAACCTAACATGTTCTCTTATGCGATACAAGTAATCTGCAATATGCCTTGTATTTATCACACTAGGAATCACTCACATTAGCATAGAGGTTCCTGTTGATATCGCCAAACAACATGATCGAGTTATATCAATTTTAAAGAAGCAGATATTTTTACAGGAATATAAAATTAAATTGAATGAAATATGTTCATCCCGAAATTGCATCTTATACTATTTGTGATGGTAGGTGATACATGTTTTTCTTACACAATATCCATATCTATTTAATATTTCTTTGTAAAATTACCCTTGATAAACTTGTAGTCGGCATTGATATAAAATTCCCTTATTGTAATAACATTGTGTGGCTTGATTCGGGTTGTTTTAGGATACATATAGAAATCCAAATTATTGGACCAAGTTGAAATCACATTTACAATTATGTTCTCACCATGTTTGGGAGAAATAATAGTCATTATTTTGACATCATCTAACTTCTATTTTCATAAAACACAGACAATGTCACTTGATATTACTCCCATATAAATGAACAATGTGTGTCTTGATTCTCTTGTCTGGTGATATGTAGTGATTTCTGCATCTCCTAGCCTTAGAACCATAAAATACTCTACTATTATCGATTATTCCCCTATGATGATACCATTGCTGCTTCATGTCAGGTGGTACCCATCTTTCTCTCACCGTGATTCCCATTTCATTCCTCTTCTGATATACATGATGATATCTATATAAAGAGACCCTCATAAGAACTAAGTATGGAATGATTCTTGATGATTCCATGTACTTAGTGAAGTACAAATTTCTAGACCTAATAATAGGATTAAAACAAAAAAAACATGACCCCCACATTGTCTTGGTGCTTGGAACCTCATTCTATTCATGTCATGTTCCCTCTCCTTACTCAGATCTAATATATGTTGATATCATTTTTCATTGGGGCATGAATTATCTGCAACTATTTGTTTTCACCAAGAGTATAATACCCCATGTATCATACACATCCTCAATGCAAGACATTAAACTACATTTCCATGGTCCATATCACATGAACCATATGTACTGAACACTTTCTCCTCATTGAATGACATTAAATTGTAATATATTAAGGTACACATTAAATAACCACTCAACTCATTCGGTATGATCTATTTTCGAGACTTATTATCCATAAAAAAGATCCATATTTATGTATGAATTAGTAGTGAATTTATTAACCCACTAAAAATTAAAATTCCCATCAGAAATTATAACTACTTGATTATTTATATTATAAAATATATAGTCAGGCCTTGATATCTTTCCTCTAACCCATGAAAAAATTCAAACCAAATCCTGTAATTCATATCAATACTTATAAATATTCACACAAGTTAGGTTATACTCTATCAATCCATAATAGTGGTGAAGCTAAATAATTTTTGTGTATAAGTCAAATAAATAAAAAATAAACTTTCATGGTCCACTATATGTGACATTTAACTACTTGAAGTGACCAATTTTATGAAACCACTCTCTCTCATACATTAACTAGACCTAAAAAAGAGGAATGTTTCAATCTAGGTTCATTTGTTTCATAAAAATATTTCAATTTAGAATATCTTACATTCACATCCAATGGTTTGGGTCATCTCATGTGTATTGGATATTCATGTGGCCCTATATTTTGATGGGGTGATATAGAATTATTAGTTGTAGAACTATTAATTTGATAGAAATATAGTCCTTTTAATATGGTGTTGAACATTAAAACATATAGTCTATATTGAAATACCATGAAATACTTATAGTGTATAAGTTTATATATACCAATATCCTGACATGAGAGATGGATTCTATTAGGAGTTACCAGTACATGACTGGATTACATCTATCAGATTTCATAGCGAACAAAATTCCTTTTATACAATATAACTATGTGGGGATTGTTTCCCACAATAATGTGTATATAGTGAAGCATAGAATTTATATTCTCAGGTCGAGCTGAAAATCCCCCAGTATTCAATTTCCTCAATGTATATAATCTCCTCCTTCATGTTGAGTCATGTTGAATTCGACTCTACACATATACGACACATACATTTTATATCAAAACTTTGTGTTTCGTGATACATAGTGACTCCCAGACTAGTTATCATGGTCTAAACCATAGATTTTAATAAAATATATTCTTCATATTCATACTCATATATCCCCATAATGGGTCAAGCCTAGAGAAAAATCCTTCTTATTCTACCCATTATTCATATCTTCACAAGACTCTGAGAATGTGGATGGGTATTTATTGACATATTCCTAGGTCAATGTTTCCCACAATTGTTTTAGGTCACAGTCAAATGACCTTAAATCAGATGAAAATATGGTTCAAGAAGGATGATTACAAACTATGTAGTGCATATTCCATGATTCATAATAGTAAACTACATGAGGATTGGTCTATCCTATAAGACCATAAACTGCATATAGTGTCCTTCCCTCTGTGGAATAATGTCCTTGTATGAAATCAATGTTTATGCAAGATCATTACCAACACATAGACCCTTCTCCACAATTATATGGTGAAAAAAGTTCCCCTAATCCTGTGTAAGATCCAGATCAATGAATGAGACTTTAGCATACAATTATTTATAAATAAACAAATTCTTTGAAAATGATAACATTATATAGAGAAATTTTTACACAATGATGTTATATATATAATTAAAATTTCTTTTTTAGATTTCAAGGTTAATCTAGGCTATGAATTGAGTAGGGACCCAATATTACATGAATTATGTGTGGGTTGATACTAATTAATTTTGATACATAGCCAATCATAGATATATTATTGGAGGAAAAAATTAAAATCTCCCTATACTTCAACCCCTTCTCTACCTAGTATTTGAGAACGTCCACTCTTGTTAGGTTATATCTTAAGACTAACACACTAGGACCACATAAGAACTACCTATGTGTTTATTTCTATTACATAAATAATATTCATAATGTTTGAATAGTATATTTCGTACCCCGTTGTAAATCCTTTTGATTTTTTTAGTATACATAAGTTCATATTAACTAGCGGTGGTGGTGGTGGTGTGTGGGTTCAAACAATTCGTTATCACATAACATTAAAAAGTATAGTTTATTTCATAAACATATAATCCAAATCTATAAAATACCTTTATCCTCATCATATAATGATTTAATGCATAAAATATAATCTATACTTCATAACCATAAATTTCATAGAGTATTCCATGCTATATGAACAACATTACCTACATTATAATGAGATCTATGTAATGGTTCATGATATATGAGACCCCATATTAGGTTAAAATTCCTTTCTATCACTAACATTCCTTGTGTTTTTCTCCCCATATTTAAATTTTCTACGAATTATCGAATTTCTATAGATATAATCACAAAATGTGTTTTGATTCCAACCAATTATGGGATCAATATTCATTCTATTTTATGAATTCTATATCTAAATAGAGACCATATAATAACTAATTATGGATTTCTCCTTTTACTTCAAGATATGAAGTGATGTGTTAACCATATGTTTTAGACCTAGATATAAGTCACCATCCATCTTCATTCTCTTTTCATAATACCTAAATATCTTAATCATGGTTAGTTGGGGTCTAGGCCATTCAACCACCTCTTGGATGAATCATTACATATATCAAAATTTGTTTCTTTTGTGTTCAAATATCGATAATCCTGTAATGGATATTGAAAAAAAGTGTGTACCAATCTACGGGACACCACTTTTTGGAGTGGTTCATTGTTTCCTATATATTAAACACTTCCTACCAAAGACAACTTCATCCTTAGGAAAATGAATTCCAATATCTATAAACCTTTGAAACCAATATTGATTAACAATACATTCATATACAAATTTGTTTTTATACATGGAACACATGGAACATCTCAAATTCATAATTCAAATATTGTAGATCATAATGAAATCTTTTTTATTTCCCATTCAATACTACTGGGATGATCATATCACTATATTCTCATGTTGTCTATTATATCAAATCTTTTTGTGGTTCTAGAAAAACTGACTTAAAAAATATGAACCCTCTCCCAATAATGTTTGTAGTATCCATGGGTTTATCAATTCATGTTGAGTTTTCTTTTATATGGATAAATTTTTTTTCTCAAAATCCTTGAATATCTATGACTATAAAAAACATGAATCACCCTTAAGGATATTGTGTTTATATCTATTTGCTTCCATTTATGCCAGTCCAACCTTTTCCTCATCACCAGTTATAATAACTCATTTTCTCAATCTTTATTTTTTTTAAAGATTCATGATCATAAGACCTATAAACATTGGTTCAAAACAGGTACACCTAAAACTATATCCCTCAATTATCTAAAATGAAAAAACCTTAATCTATTTATGAAAGAGACAAATAAACTTATCATATTGAAAATATATAAAGGGGTTCCAGGTTAAAAGTCAAATTTATTCATTCTAGGTCATTCTCTTTCATGGATGAGGAAAAAATAATATTATAAATAAAAGTAAAAAAGCATAATTTTTTTGGGGAAAAATATATGGCTTAAAAAATATTTATATTTTTCTCACTATACCCACAAATCTTGGGGAATGAAGAGAAATTTCATTTCATAACTAATCAACCCAATTTTTCATTCAATATATGGTGAAGTAACTTTTAGGGTACCCAAACAAATCATCTGTATTTCCATATCAATAATCACAATTCATTCATAATTTTTGTGATTATTTATAAAACATTCATGAATATTTGTAATGATTGTTTATTTCCCCAAGGTACACCATTGTTTAGTAATTATCATTAGTTAAAACATATCCCGCCCTATTAACTATAGGCATATTTTTCTTAAAGAAAATGAATTTTCATCTCTATATACCCTAAAAATAGCACAATATAACTTACCATTTGAATGTGGTTATAATTTATCCATTTCATACCAATTATAAATAATCAAACCTTTAATAAAAATTTCTTAAACTGTATGTCAATACCGTTGATGAAAAAAAATTCACGCATCAATGTTTTTCTTGGGGAAAGATTAGTTTTCTAAACCTGATTATTCTTATTGTTTGACCTTATACCATGTGAAATGACGGCACAATCATGATGAACATAAATGGTTCACCCCTATTTATATGGGATGATTTGTATTAGAATTTGGATCTCATTAATTTTTTGTTTTTACCTATATGATTCATATAGTTTGTCTCACCCTTTAGTCCTTATTGTGAGACACTAAACTACATGACACAATGGTCTTAGTTCTATGACCATAAAATTCTTGCCCCTATGTATAACATTGTCTATACTAGATTAATAAATTGCATTACTGAAAATTATTTATTTGAACTTTCTAGATAGAAATTCTCATATTTTTAAATCAATGATGTCACACCATAAAAATTATGAGCCATTGGTCTGAACAAAACAACCTTATAATATGAACACACACATATGAGATGATCTATAGTAGCATTGGGCCCACCATTAACCCAATGTTTTCCATTCCCTTTCTAGATAGGTTATCTTATCATCTTGACCAAGCATCACGACCCTAAAGTATTTTCACCAACCCATGAGGCTTCCTATTTTAGTAGTATTGGGTTTTTTTATTCACTTATGGCATGCTTTACCACTTCTATTGGATATTATACCCCACCTTCTACTCAAATTTGTATGACATAAAACACCATCCACTTTGATCTCATATACTAGACCATAAATTTTCTATGTAAAGAGTCTAACAAATAACTATATTAAAGAACCATAAAGGGAGCCTAGGAAAAAGTCGAACATCCATTCACTAGAAAACCCCTAAAATGATCTAGGAAAAATTTAGTGCATAAAAAAGGAAAAGGAAAAAAACATAGCATATTGAAATCCTACGACATGTGGCTTAAGAAAAAGATGATTTATTTCCTACCATGTTCCCCCATATGAGACATAAGAAAATTACAGGATAATAAAATAAAAATAAAAATAAAAATCATCTGTATTCCACCATTCGAGCTAAAAAAATGTTAATCCTTGTTCTCTAAGTGCCTTATCCTAGGGAAAAATAAATTATTACTAATTCCTAACATATTGGTTATATCATTCTTTAAAATATCACAAAAGTATGAATCTATGGTGCTTCAACACTTTAGAACTCTGTAATTCACATTTAAAAAAGATTTGATTTGGGATTATCATCTTACTGAGTAACACATGTTTTAGATCTTAATAGAACAAATCATGTGTATGGTGATATTAAACATGCCTAAACATATTCATAAATTCATGACTCAATTAAAACTGGTCTATATATCCAAATGGACCAACTCTAGTGTGTGGTGATGATACATAATCCTATACTCATATTATAGAACACTCCTACGATGAAAACACTTTTCATATCAGAATAGATCAAATCTATTTTAATTTCATGGTATATATGCATATAATTATATATGATCACACACCTAGTTGAAAACTAAATTCTATATCCAAATAGATTAACTCCAGTGTATAGTGGTGGTACAAATTTCTATACCCATTATTACACACACATCTAGGAGGAAGTCTGCTTGACTCAAGAATATGAAAATTCCCGATTACTTGAATGGATTATATTAATAGTTATAATAATGATACAAGTTTATATACTGTTCCACAAGTACACATCCAAGGGAAATTTTCCATGACTGGATCTTAAGAGAATATTAATTTCCTTAATTGGTTTCTATACACTGTTTTTTTGACGAACCAAACATTTATTAATAGAAATTCCTCATAATATAATTAAATGTATTATTATGTAAAATGTTTATATAAAACATATTAAATTAATTGTCTTTATGTTTTTTGGATTTTAAAATACCATTAAATTTTTTATCATTTCTTATATAGTTGTTGAATAGTGATCACATGATTAGTATAAATATAGGGCTTTAACAAATCCAATTTACTCAGAAAAAGGAAGCGATGAATTCATCCAGTATAATTGCTCCATAAAAACCCATTTTTCAGAGATCATAAGGTAGGTAGTATCACTAGGATTTTATCTTGACCAAGTCCAAGCCGAGCTTCAACACATTAACCTTGAATGGAACCATCTACGGGATAAGTGGAATTTAATAGAGATTACAACCTAAGTGATGTTATCTGAGCCGCCCCAAGAGTCTTTCACCATCCCAAACCTTACCCTTAAGTCTTATTCGAGTGTTATATGTGGTTATGTAACAATACCCTATCACTATGATTAAGTGCATTAGTTTTTAATAGAGTAAATACTATGAATTCATTTTATTATTGTTACTTTGTAAATGGTTATTAAAGGATAAATAGTATTTTTAGTTAATATTAAATTAAGAAATATGGTTTCAAGAATTAATGGATTTTTAAATTAAGTAATATTTTAAAAAAATATTATTATGATATTAGTTTTTATTAAATATAAATTATCGTATAATATTTATACAAATGAAATTTTTATTATGGTTTCAAAGTTATTTTTGTCAAAACCCATGATTTTTTGCTAAATGTCAATTTTTATTTTAAAATAAAAAAAATAATATATTTAGAAAATTATTTTGATAAATTAAATATAATTTTTGGATTCATTACTTCCAAATTATCTAACGATTAATTTTTCATAATTTTCAGAGACAGTCGAATTTTTGGGAAAAAATTAAGTACTGTTTTAATATATAATGTGTTTTATGACATCATAATGACCCAATAGTGATGTAATAAAATAATAAAAAAGGTATATTTAGAAAATATATGTTTTACCTTTAAAATAATATGATTTTATATTTTTTATTAATTTTAAAATGCCTTAGTGGGCCCTCCATGACATATAACATATTTTAACTTTTTAAATTGATTACCTTGAGAGTGTGACTGAAATCCACATAAGAAAGCATAATATTGTATTATCTTCAGCCATATTCCATATAAAATAAATTTTTCAATCCTCTTTGGAAATAACCATGGGAAATAACCTTGTGATGGTTTGTGGTTTCGATTAGTTTAATGTGTAGTGTCTAAAATCTAAATAATAAACAATTCCCTCTCATTTCCTATATAACCCCACTCAATCTCCCATTCCTCTTCACTCATTACTTTTGGAACTCAACCTTCCTTTTTCCTCCTCTCCCTATAATCCTCAAAAGGTGCCCCAATCCCCCAAGAAGCTTCTCCAAAGCGTCTCCCAAGCCTTTGGGATCACACTTCCAAGTAAGGGATCCTCAATTCCCTTCTTTATTTATGTCCAAGTTTCCTTATATTGTTATGCCATTTTATTTTCAATTAAAAATGTTGGGGAATGAATTTTCACTTCCCCTATATTTTTTCCTTATGTTTTAATGATGATAGGCCCCTTTATCTCTCATTAATTCCTCGCATGTACACATGTTACCAAGTTGGAATTACATAAGGGATTTCTTTCTCCTCTTTTACTTTCAAGCAATTATTTTATATTATGAAACTAAATTCCATTAACTATGTTGGGATATTATGTTCCATGAACCCTTACTGTAAATTTCATGTATAAAAGATGAGTGACCTTTTTCTCTATCATCAACCCATTTTACTATTTCTATTTGATGTCGTTATGCTGCCGAAGTTAAACAAAACTTTCCCATGCCAAAATCATTGTGCAAGTGAAAACCATAAAAAATTTTCTATCAAGGGTATTGACCTTAATAAAAATGTACTTTTTGATTTAGGACATACATTTATGTATTATACATCTCTTATTCATGTAATAAATTTTTCTATTTAATGAATCCATGTTGTATGACCTATGTGGCACACTTATGCATGAAATGAAATGATTAAAAACAGTGCCCCCTAACAGCATCCAATGCATTGGGTAAAGATTAGTATCAAGATACATCATTTAGAATGAGGGTTTACTTATTCAAATTCAAGTTAAATGAGTGTTTACTCATTATCCATGTTCAATGACCCTTGGATCATGCTAATATCGTGTTAAATGTTGTTACCACATCTCCAAGTTATGATAATCATGCTATATCATGCCTTTACATTAATGTTTATCTTATGCTCCATTGATATACCTATTGCCTAACATGTATTGTATTCTTTATGTTATTTCTTTCTTACTCCCTTACTTGGATTTATATCTCACTCTTTTCTTATGTGTTTCCTCATGTCATCCCATGAAATACTAAGTATGATGGAATGTAGTGGCCATGTAATAGATGTTTTCAAAAAAGATGTTTTGTTTTATGTCTAATGTTGTCATGTAATGTTCCGAGTTTTCCAATACACTAGACCTATCGATCTTCATAGTTTTCTTAAGTTCATGTTTATGTAATAAATCATTTTTATGTGTGTAGGAAAGAGTAGGGTTTTTATAGTTGGTATCAAAGGATAGGTTTTGTAATTTTGGGATTAGGGTTAGAAAACCATAGTAAAATCATTAAGGATAAGACTAGGTATAATAAAAACATCCCTAAATTTTGATTAATATGGAGTAAGTGGTTTATCAAAAAAATACATCCATGTATAGATGCAAATGAGTTGAGGTGGATTTGTCACATATGTATACAGGGGTAAAACCTGAAAACACTGCTTTGAGTTAGACTTGAACGAGAACTGGTGAATAATAATGGGCCTTACTATACTCTTGGTTTGACACTCTCAGGGTATATGACTTGGTAAATTCATAATCATAGTATGAACCATTATTATGGGAATAAAATAATTTCCTTAGGAAAGTATGTTGGGAAGTAGATCATGGATAACATTGATTGAAGCCAATAAATTCTTAATTTAATGAAATAAATGTAAATTATAAGTTATCCATTTTTGTCATTGAATTCCCCTTTATGTGTTAACCCTAACTTTACTTTTATTCCAGTCAATGGCTGGTAATAGGAGAACTCGTGCTAACAACTATTGTAAAGATCAGTGTGATGACTATTCTAATGAGATGCCCAATCTGATGGGAGCGGGAATCAAATTTTTTTTCCTGATACCCTCTCATTTAACTCATGTTTTTAATAGAAACATGGTTTAGGAAGAACATTCAATCCCATTAATAAAGGACCATCATCAATCGAGAGCTTCATGTGACAAAGACCTCCTACTTTTAATGGATCATTTGATCCCTCAATCGCTGAACAATGGATCAACTCTATTGAGAAGATATTATCTATCTTTCAATTTTTTGAAAAAGATATGGTTCTTTTAGCTTCATATTGTATGTAGGGTGAAGCTTATCAATGGTATAATTTCATCAAAAATACAAATCGTGAGGAATAGTTCAAGGCATTGGAATTAAATTATTTCCATAAATTGTTTTTTGATAAATATATTCCGTGTAGGATCTAACATAAGATGGAAAGGGAATTCCTTTCCCTCAAGAAAAAAGTCGACGAATCCATCAGAGCATATGAGGAAAGCTTCACAATGAATGCTTGATACGCCTCCATATTATTCATTACCCCTAAATGCAAGGTTGGACACTTCTTTGGTGGGATAAAACCTAGCCTACAGAAATCCCTAGTGATTTGTGACATTAACAGCTATGAGGAAATTGTCCGATGTGCCCTCAAAGTCGAAATGGAGATCAGGCAATCTTAGGGGAATCATGTGGATAAGAAGCAAAAAGTGTACCTTAATTCTTGTGGTTTGATGGATAAATCAAATGGTGATAAAAAATTATAGCACCCTAATTGACAAAGTCGTGGAAAGAAGCACCATAGAAATTTCCTAATGGGGGTGAGAAAATGTGTTAGGTGTGGAAGATAAGGGCACCTGACCATTAATTTCCAAAAAGAAAAAACCACTATTGTGACAGAGGAGAGGAACAATCTGTTCAAACCTCAACTCATTATTCCTTTTATAAACTACAAAGAACTGGGGAACCTTGCAAACAAGTTCCCTAAGCCAAGGGTTTTCAGATACAACCAAAAACCTCCAAGGTTGGAAGGGCGTGATTTTTCCATCACAACCACAGGATCAAATCCCAACCATGATGTGGTGAATGTTATTCTAGTTATTCATTTGAGAATAAAGAACATAATTTTTTATTACGGTTCTAAATATTATTTTAAATCACGAAAGCTTAGTAGAACAATCCCCACACCACCACACATCATGTAAGTAGAGATGTCATCGAGAATGGTAAATGGGGAAATCATTACATCCCTTGAATATAACTCCTCCCCTTTCTCAATATGTGGATTGAACTTCCCGGCGAACCTCATCATACTTTCTGTGGTGGAATTTTATGCAATTATTGGCATGGATTAGATTTCCGTATATAGAGCTAACATAAATTTTTATGAGAGGGAAATCACTCTCCATATAACGAATCATGCCCTAATTCTGTACAAGTGCAAGGATGATGATGAATCTTCTTTAACACCATAATCTCAAGCATGGATATTAATACCCTATTAGAGCACTTATCTTTCACAGATGATTGATTCTATGGAAGAAATCATCCTTGAAGACATGTATATTTTGAAAGAATCCACTGAAGTGTTTCCCAAGGAATTTCCTAGTCTTCCTCCTAGATGAGATGTTGAATTCTCAATTGATCTTATACAGGGGGATTTTATAATACCCAAGACTCTGTATAGAATTTATGTTGTGGAGATTGATGAGATAAAAAAACAACTACATGAGAATTTGGATAATGGGTTTATACGCCCATGTGCTTCACCATGGGGTGCACTAGTCTTCTTTGTCAAGAATAATGATGGGTCAATGTAGCTTTGCATTTATTATCGCGAGTTCAAAAAATTCATGATGAAGAACAAGTATCATCTTCCATGAATTGATGACTTGTTTTATTAGCTTCATGGAGCACAATACTTCTCTAATGTGGATCAGTGGTCAAGATATTAGCATGGTTAAATAAGGGGTATATCTCCACGACTGCTTTTCAAACAAGGTACGAGCACTATGAATTCATAGTATCCCCTTTTGTACTCACTAAGGCTTCAGTAGTCTTCATGGACACGATGAATAGAGTCTTTAGACACTACCTTGAAAATTTTATGGCAGTCTTTATAGATGATATTCTATTATACTCCAAAACTAAGGAGGTGCATGAATAGTATCTAATCACTATACTAGAGACCTGGGGAATGGAGAATCTCTTTTAAAGTACAACAAGTTTGAGTTCTGGTTGAAGGAGGTCTCATTCATGGGTCATATCATCACAATCAATGGGATATATATTGATCCCTCCAATACAAATGCTATTGAGGGATGGAATAGGCCAACATCTATGACTGATATTGGTAGCGTCATGAGGTTATCTGGATATTATCACTGATTTGTGAGAAATTTCTCACAATTGTCAAACCCTCTTACCAAGATAACTCGAAAGGGAATCAACATTTCTTAGAGTGATGAATGTGAAGATAGCTTCAAGAAGATGAAAATGAGTCTTATCACTATGCCCATGCTCACACTACCTACAAGTGGAGAACTTTTGGTGGTATACAATGATGCTTAAAAGAAGGGATTAGGCTACGTATTGATGAAAAATAAAAAATGAATTGCCTATTCTTCAAGGAAATTGAAATTTCATGAGCAAAACTAACCAACACATGATATGGAGTTTGATCCAGTAGTCTTCACATTAAAAATTTTCTAACATTAGATCTTTGGGGAGAAGTGTGAAATATATACAGATCATAAAAGACTCAATTATATATTCACATAGAATGAGTTGAACATGCACCTATGAAGATGGTTAGATCTAATCAAAGACCATCACTACTCAATCCATTACCACTCTAGGAAAACGAAGAATGTGGCAGATGCTCTATATAGAAAGAACCCCGCGATTCTATCATTAATGAGAATTTAAAAGGATCCAATATTATTAGATTTAATGAAGATGGAAATGGGTATAATAAAGAAGGGGACATCATTAATCCTTTCACAAATGATTACTCAACCCTCTCTTTTGTAAAGGTTAATGTATGCTCAAAAAGATGATGTGGGAATTCAGATGAAAGTGGAAACTATTAGAAAAGGAAAATCCTCAGAGTTCATTGTTAATGAAGAAGGAATTGTGAGGTTTGGTATAAGAGTATGTGTTCCATAAAATCAAGAGTTAAATAATGAACTTTTGGATGATACACATAGTTTGAATTTATCCATTCATCTAGAAAACACAAAGATGTATCGATATCTCTGAGAGATTTATTTATGGGATAACCTAAAGAAGGAGATTGCTGAATATACATCAAAGCGCCTAGAATGTCAGCAAGTGAAGGTTGAGAGGTGGAAGTATAATGGTATGATGAAGATGTTACCCAAACCAATATGGAAATGAAAAAATGTCACCATGGATTTTGTCACTGAACATCTGAAGACATCCATAGGAAACAATACTATCTGGGTTGTTGTGGATCATCTTATAAAGACTGCACACTTCATTGCAATTAGGGATGATTTTTCATAGGATCAACTAGCGTGGGTATACATTAGAGAAGTGGTGGGACTCCATGGAGTACCACAATCAATTGTATCTGATCAAGATCAAAGATTCATCTCTATGTTCTGAAAGAGTCTCCAACATGCTCAGAATACTGAGATGAACATCATTATGAATTATTACCCAGAAACTGATGGCCAATATGATCATTCTATCAAAACACTTGAGGACATGTTGAGAGAATGCTCAATGGACATCAAAGGAGGATAAGATCAATATCTTCCCCTGGTTGAGTTCTCTTATAGTAACAGTTTCCACTCAAGCATCCAAATGACTCCTTATGAAGCCCTTTATGGGAAGAGGTTTAGAGAATTGGCATGTTGGGATGATGTTGGGAAGTGAAAACTCCTAGGTCTAGAAATGGTCAAGGAAATGGTCTAGAAATCTAAGACTACCTAGAAGAACATTAAATCTACTCACAGTCGACAAAAGATCCATGCAGATAATCATCAACAAGACCTATATTTTGATGTTCGGGACTTGGTATTCCTCTGTATATCACGATGTAAGAGAGTTATGAGATCTGGGAAGAAGGTAAATCATAGTCCATAGTACATAGGCCCTTTTGAGATCCCTGATCACATTAGAGAAGTGGCCTATCGACTAGCACTCCCACCGAACCTATCTCAAGTACATGATATATTCCATGTATCACTCTTGAATAAGTACATACCTAACCCATCGCATGTACTCAATATAGAGGAGGTGCCATTGGACAATGAACTCTCCTATAAATAGAATCTGGTGACGATTTTAGATTGTTGGGAAAAAGTTCTATGAAATAAGACAATGCCCCTCATCAAGGTGGTGTGGCGTAACCTATAGTTTGAAGAAGCTACGTGGTAATCAGAGGAAGTGATAAAATAGAGCTACCATCATCTATTTTAGTGTGGTAAAAGGAAATTAGAAGCCCCAAATTTCTTAAGGGGGGAAAATTGTAATGACTTAAATGTTTATTAATGAAAATTTCTCTTGATCTAATTTAATATCTTATTATGTAAAATGGATATATAAAACATATGACCTTCCTTGGTTTATGTTTTTTGATTTTAAAATACCTTTAAGAATTATTATCATTGCTAATATAGCCATTGAATAGTGATCACATGATTTGTAGGATCGAAATATAATATGAGATGCTCAAAATACAAGAGGGGGGTGAATTGTATACTTTAAAAATTCCTTTGGAACCTTTAAAGTTAGTTATGAATAACTACAGTTTCCTTAAGAAAAGGAAAGGGCTAAGTTTAACAAAGTTAAACTAAGTAAATTCACAACACCTCTAACACCAAACTGAACTTGGAAAGTGATTCCAAAAGTAGGTTCCGGAAATATGATTCCGGAAATTGAAACTTAACAAAAGTTACAATATGAGATTCTACCTTAAAGCGTATAGAATCTAAACTAATCAGAGTAAGTAAGGAAATATAAGAAAGTTATACTTTCCTTAAGATACAAAATACAGCGGAATAACAACAAGTAGTAAAACTACTAGTAACAAGATAATGGTCTTTTAACCCAAAGAGAAGGGTATCCAACAACCTTGGATAAAGGTCCCTTGATTTATACTTTCAAGCAAGTCTGTCTTACCCACACCAGGGTAAGCCCTCGATACAAAGATCGGTGTCTCTGTCTTGCTATCCCCGCAAGCCCTCAACTTCAAGGTAGTTGGCAACCTCTGTCTTTCTCAGCAAGAAAGCCCTCGATCTTTAAGGTAGTCAGCACCTCTGTCTTTCTCAGCAAGAAAGCCCTCGATCTTTAAGGTATTCGGCACCTCTGTCTTCCTATCCCCAGAAGCCCTCGAATGTAATCACCAACATTCGGAGTCGCACGAAGCTTTGAGAGTTAATAAGAGACTCTCTCTCTAGAAATCACTTCAACAGCATGTATGCACAAAGTCTAAATTGTTCATCCATCCATTGTCAGCTTTTTCAAATGAGATCCTATTTATAGGTAAGGTCGGCTCCTCCTCCAACGGTCATATTTTCCTTAATGTTCGGAGGGACCTGTACACGTGTCACTTAGACAACGGTTAGTTTATAACAAAACAGACGACATCGTTTTATAACAAAGTGAGTGTAACAGAATGTACGACATCGTTTTAAACTCTAACATAAAGGTTCGGAATAGAAACTTTGGAGTGAAAGTTCGGAGTGAATAAATTCAGAGTGTATAAAACAATGATAATCAGATTCTGTTAAATAGGTGAATTCGGAATGAGAATTCGGAATAGGAATTCGTCATCAGAAATCGTAATGAGAATTCATCATCAGAATTCGGAATAGGAATTCGTCATCAGAAATCGTAATGAGAATTCATCATCAGAATTCATAATGAGAATTCATCATCAGAATTCATAATGAGAGTTCATCATCAGAATTCGTAATGAGAATTCGGAATGATATTTCTTCATTAGAATTCGTAATGGGAATTATTCATTGGAATTCATAATGAGAATTCTTCATTGGAATTCGTAATGATAATTCTTCTTCAGACTTCGTAATGAGAATTCGGAATGGGATTTCTTCATTAGAATTCGTAATGAGAATTCTTCTTCAGAATTCGTATCCTGAATCTGGAATAAAACTTAGTCAGAGTTCATATCCGGAATTCGGAATGAAACTTCCTTATAGTTCTTGTCCAGAATCCGAACCCTAAAACAGAATGCTTTATATCAAAGTTTCAGTGATTCCGAGAAAATGAATCCGAAACTCATACTTAAGAAAAATATGAATGAAAATATGATAAGGATAATTTTTCTTATAAAATGATTTTCTTTAAGAAAGAAATTTTCCTTATAAAAGCAATTTTCCTTAAGAAAGCATTTTTCCTTATAAAAGTGATTTTCCTTAAAGATAAGGTGTTTGTGATTTTCAAAACAAGAAGGAATGGAAAAGTCATAAGGAAAACCTTATTGACTCAACAATCTCCCCCTTTTTGGAAAGCACAAACATCCTTACGAAAAAGCTATTCCAAGAAGAAAGAAACACATTAAAGCTTATCTCCCTTGGTTTAAGGATATAGATGAATACGACTAACTCCCCCTTACGCTTTGAAACTCTAAGGATCGTATTCATATTTCCGGAGTGATATTTCATAAGAAGGTCTTCTTTAAGAAAAACTCTCCCTTAAACAAACTCTTATTATATTTCTTTTTCCTTGGGTATTTTTCTTTCTCCCCCTTTGATAAACTCTTATTAGAGTTCCTCTTTTTCTTAAGGATCTTTTCCTTCTCCCCCTTTGTGATTTTCAAAAAGAATTGGAGGGAATGGAAAAAAAACATAACAAAATACCTGAAACATTAGTAATAATAACAAACGAAACAACAAACACAATTCTCATTAGATTTGAAATGTCAGCAACAAAAGAATTACAACAAAAAGATCAGATTGGTCATTTCGGATCTTTCTCCTTCGACATTAGCCCCTTAAGAATCGTCTTGATCTTCTTTAAGTCTTTGTGATCTTCCTCTGCTTGATTTTCTAAGACGACTATTCTTGCAGACTGAGCTTCAATTATTTCTTCCTGAGCCTTCAACTTTTCTTCCTGAGCTTTCATCTTCTCTTCCTGAGTCTTCATCCTTTCTTCAAACTAGATCCGATAATCTCTTTCATATTTCTAACATTGATTAACGGAATTGAGCTTTCCATTCAGATCTCTCGCTTCCTGAATCCGAAAGTTCTTTTCCTTTGTCAATTTCTCTTCGAAGGATGCAGTCAGCTCATTAATCTTCTTGTCTTCGGTCTCAAAGGCATCCTTAACATTATCTTGAAACTCATCAAGCAACCTCATCTCTTCCACATTTTTCTTCGACCAGCTTGTCATCCTCTTACAAGATCTTTTATGAGCTTCATAACCAACAAAGAATGTTTTGAACTGAGCTTTAATCTCAACACACTTATCCATAACCATCGATACGGAGTCGGTTTTCTGATTCAACGCATGTTGGAGCATCTGGCATCTAGAGTCAATACTAGAGAAGGTTGGAATGGTTCCTACCAACTTCTTCAAAGATTGGACAACAAAATAATGCCCTCAACGAGGATGACTCCGAATCCGAAACCTTGCTCGGAGAATTTTCTTCCTCAATAAGCTCCAACTTCCTCTTAGAAGAACTACCAGCTTCCTTCCTCTTTCTTACTACTGAGCTCGGAGTCTCGGTAAGAATTTTATTTCCCTTATCTTTTTCCGGAATAGAACCCTGTTCCGGAGATCTCTTCTCGCTATCAAAAACTTGAACAACATCATCTTCCTCAACAGAAACTTCTACACTTTCCTTCTGAGAAACATCAAGTAAAAGATGTTCTTCTTCACCATGATAAGAAACTTCTTCCTCTCCTTTCTCTTCTTCCATTGTCGGAGTAACAAGTTTCGAAGATTGAGCTTCAGATGTTCGGAGCGACAAGTGTTCCGAAGGAGTTCCCTTGTACTCATCTACTTGTTTTAGCACATCTCATGTCTCACCACTTCCTTCATCAGCCTCTTCAACTTGTTCCACTTGTTCTACTTCCTCAGTATTTGTAGCAACAGCCTCTTCCGGAGCAACAAGATTTCTTCCTGGAGTCTCAGGTAGAGATTCCAGAGAGAAAGTTCTCGGAACTGGAATTGTTGCTGAAACCATTTCATTGAACATCAATAACGCTTGGACTGCCTCAGCTTCTGACATTTTCTTCTTAAGCTTCTTTTCCTTAGCTTGTTTCTCAAGCCCTTCAGCAGCTTTCTCCTTCAAAGCTTTAGCTTCCGCAGGGTCCAATCCGAACTGCGGATCCCCTTCTTTCCTCTTCTCTTTATCAGCTCTCCACTTAGTAACAACCTCATCAGGATAGGATTTCTTCTTCTTAGGATTTGGAGGTGCGGAGTGGACTTCCTTAGACTTAGGATTTTCTCCTTGTTCTTCCACTTCTTTCAGCTTTCTCTTCCTTACTGGTTTGGATGATTCCGGATCAGCAGATTTCGGAGTCACTTCTTCTTGAGGAGGTAGATCAATAAACTTCCCAGACTTCTTGTCAAAAGATATATTCATTCTTTTAAGCATGCCATCACTAAGCAGCATGATCTTGCAAACTCTCGGCTTAGAACTGCAAGCTACCTTGAAAGATTCTAGGCACCGAACTATGAGCTTTGATAATATTGCTGGGTACATTACGATCTGAGCTCTCAGATTCCCCTTCTTCAAATTCTCAATATTAAGAAGAATATGCTTCATCAAGTTAAACTTCCTTAGATTTATCAGGAAATCTAAGATATATATCTCACTCTTCTTCAAGCTATCCTTATCACCTTTTCTCGGTACGATAAGTCCTTGCACCCATAACTCCAGAATCCGGAAGTTTGTAGATAGGCTTGCAATTTTCGGAGCCTTTTCATCATCCAATCCGAGAGTTTCTAAGGCCTTTTCCTTGTTGAAACTACCCTTGGAGTCGGGCAATACGTGAGAAATAAACTCAGCTTCACCTTCATAACTTAACCCTACCAAGCTTGCAGCCTTGGTGTAAGAAAGCTTATATGTCTTGCCATATGATTTGAACGAAAATTTTTCTCTATTATCTTCCTCGAAGAAAGCAACTGACTCATAAAATTCAACCAGAAAGTCTGAGTATACTTCATCTTGGTTGCCGATTTTTGATACCGCAACATCTTCCCAGCCATTTAACCTGATATTCTTTGAGATGATAGAATCATAGTTGCTGAAGAAAGTCGGATGAACTAACCTTTCTCTGTATACTAACCACTGAGATATAGGCTTGGTTGAAGAAATTTCTTGAGAAGCTAACTCTGCAGACATTCGGATTACAAGTTCTCTGGGAAATTCGGAACGGAGAAGACTGAAGTTCGGAGCAGAGAAAACTGTGGTTCGGAACGGCCTTAAAACAGGAGGGCAGAGCTTCAGCACGCGAGAGCTTGAAACCGATGTGGGACTAGAATCTAGGTCCCCTTTATATAGGCAACAGGATGACGATTCACATTCCATAGATGATCTAACGGTTGGAATGAGCTGCGATCAGATCTGATGGTTGAAGCTTGAATCCGATCTTTTTGAGGTTTTTATTAATGTAAAAATTTAAGAAAACTAAAATCCGAAAACAAAATATAAGAAACTTCCAGCAAATAAAATATGATTACGAAAACTTCAGTAAGGAAATCATACCTTTCAGATTAGCTTAGGGAATTATTCGTAATGGGTAATATAAAGACGACTACGAAAAGTCGATACGAAAAACTCAATACGAAAAACTCAATGCGAAAAACTCAATACGAAAAACTCAATACGAAAAACTCAATACGAAAAAGTAAATATGAAAAAACTTATTATGGAAGATTCAGTACGAAAGTTCCGTTATGAAAATACCAGTACGAAAGTTTTTCATTCCGGAAATTTTCAATACGAATACTTCCATTCCAGAAGTATTCTGTATGAAAATATCCATTCTGGAAAATTTTCATTCCGGAAGTTTTCATTCCGGAAATCTTCGTTCCGAAAAAGTTGGAAAAAATTTTTTTTTAAAAACTTTATTAAATAAACAACCAAATGTACTCCCCCTATGAAAAAGGAGTTTGTTACTGTAAGGAGATTTTTTCTACAGAATGTTAATTAAGAAAGATTACCTTATGGTTATCATTCCTAACTTCTGTTTAATATATTCAAATCTATCAGAAGGCAAAGAATTTGTGAAAATATCAGCAAGTTGATCTTGCGTTCCGATAAACTGAAGAATAATATCTCCTTTAAGTGTGTGATCCCTAAGAAAGTGATGCCTAATATCTATGTGTTTTGCACGAGAGTGATGTGCAGGGTTTTTACTTAGGGCAATGGAACTTGTGTTATCACACAAAATTTGAGTTTTAGTAAAACTCAGGTCATAGTCTGTGAGTGTGTGTTGCATCCACAACACTTGTGCACAACAACTTCCTGCTGCTACATATTCAGCTTCAGCAGTGGAGAGTGCAACTGAATGTTGCTTCTTGCAGGACCAAGAAACTAATGAATCTCCTAAGAAATGACAAGTTCCGGATGTACTTTTTCTATCCATTCTACATCCACCAAAGTTAGCATCAGAAAAGATTTTTAGAACAAAATCATTTCCAAAAGTATAAAATAATCCTAGATCCATGGTTCCCTTAAGGTAGCGAAAAATTCTTTTAACTGCCTTTAAGTGAGATTCCTTAGGATTGGATTGATATCTTGCACATAAGCATACTGAAAACATTAAGTCTGGTCGACTAGCTGTTAAGTAAAGTAAAATTCCAATCATACCTCTAAAAGATGTTTGATCTACTGGTTTCCCAGCTTCATCAAGATCTAATGTGTTTGAGGTACCAATGGGAGTACTTATACTTTTAGTGTTGTCATAACCATACTTTTTCAGAAGATCTTTAATATTCTTATGTTGAGATATGTAGGTTCCTTCTGGTTTTTGAGAAATTTGAAAACCAAGGAAAAATGTTAACTCAACCATCATACTCATTTCAAACTCAGATTTCATTAGACTAGCAAAAGAGTCAGTCAGAGATTGCTGAGTTGAACCAAATATAATGTCATCAACATAAATTTGAACAATCAAAACATTTTTCTTAACTTTCTTTATAAAAAGGGTTGGATCTGCATTTCCCTTAACATAGTTATTTTGAAGCAAAAATCCAGTGATTCTATCATACCATGCTCGTGGGGCTTGTTTAAGGCCATACAAAGCTTTGGTAAGTCTAAAAACATGATCTGGATGTTTTGTATCTTCAAAACCAGGAGGTTGTTCAACAAAAACTTCTTCTTGAACATAACCGTTAAGAAAAGCACATTTCACATCCATTTGAAAAAGTTTGAAATTAAAGAATGCTTCAAAGGCAAGTAGAATACGGATAGATTCAAGTCTAGCTACTGGAGCATAGGTTTCTTCATAGTCTATTCCTTCTTGCTGATTATAGCCTTTAGCAACAAGTCTTGCTTTATTTCTTACTATGACTCCATTTTCATCACATTTATTTCTGAAGACCCATTTTACTCCAATAACAGAAGTTTCCTTAGGTCTTTCAACCAAGGTCCAGACTTTATTCCTTTCGAATTCATTTAGTTCATCTTGCATTGCTTTGATCCAATCATTATCACCTAAAGCTTCGTCAGTGCTTTTAGGTTCTAATTGGGAAATAAATGCTAGATGTTCTATTTCATTTCTTAAGGAACTTCTAGTCCTTACAGGTTGATTTACATCACCAATGATACTATCACTGGGATGATTCTTAAGAAACACCTGATTTGGTTTTTGTAAAACCTGTTCATCAACATAGGGTAGAAAGTCTTCTGGGGTAAATGTTTCAGAAGTATCTTCTAGAACAATTTCCTTATCAGAAGGTTCTTCTATCAAAGGTTGATAATCAGTTTTTGAAAACACATCCGAAGATGTAAGATGGGATGGTTTAAAAACAAAAGGATCTGATTCATCAAATTTTACATGTACTGTTTCCTCAACAGTACACGTATTTTTATTAAAAACTCTATAAGCCTTAGAGGTTGTGGAATAACCTAAGAAAATCCCTTCATCTGATTTTGGTGAGAATTTATGTAAGTTATCTTTAGTATTCAAAATGAATACTTTGCAACCAAAAACCTTGAAGTAGGAAAGTCTAGGTTTTCTACCATTCCATAACTCATAAGGAGTTTTATTAAGAAAAGGTCTAATCAAAACTCGATTTATAGTATAACAAGCAGTACTAACAGCTTCAGCCTAGAAATGTCTAGAAATAGAATATTCACTCAACATGGTTCTAGTTATCTCTTGAAGAATTCTAGTTCTTCTTTCAACTACACCATTCTGTTGAGGAGTTCTAGGTGCTGAAAAGTTGTGAGTAATACCTTTCTTACTACAAAAAGTTTCAAAATCAGAATTTTGAAATTCTCCTCCATGATCACTATGAATAGTTTTCAATGGAAGGTTTTTCTCATTTTTAACTTGAGCTCTAAAACTTTTGAAATAAGAAAAAGCTTCAGATTTCTTTGCTAGAAAATAGACCCAAGTAAATCTAGTGTAATCATCAACTAGAACAAACACATAGTATTTTCCTCCAATACTTCCAATTTGTGTTGGACCGAAAAGATCTTTGTGCACCAACTGTAATGCATCAGTTGTTGAGACATCACCGATTGACTTAAAACTAGATTTATGTTGCTTGCCATATTGACAAGGATCACAAACTTTAGAAGAATCAAATCTAAGCTCCGGTAGATCCTTAACAAGTTTCTTCTTAGAGAGTTTACATAGATTTCTTATATTACAGTGTCCTAATCTTCTATGCCATAACCAAGAATGATCTTCCATTGTACTTAGGCAAGGTAAATCTTGGCTTCTGAGGTCTTCTAGGTTCAAAGTGTAGACATTCTCTTGCCTGTTGGCTGAGAGAATAAATTCTTCCTTGGAATTGTGAACTAAGCATTTATCATTCCTAAAATTCACAAGGTAACCTTCATCACATAATTGACTTATGCTAATGAGGTTGTGCTTAAGACCTTTAACAAAAAGAACATTTGAAATCAAAGTTTTACCTAAAAGAATAATATTACCAATACCAACAATCTCTCCCTTAGCATTGTCTCCGAAAGTTACCTTTCCTCCTTTTGTTTTGATAATCTTTTCAAAGAAGCTTTTGTTACCAGTCATGTGCCGGGAACATCCACTATCCATGTACCATATATTGTTGCTGGAACTTTCTTTATTTTCCTAAGCCATAAGACAATGATTATCAATAGGTAATCTGGCTATAAGACCAAGATTCTTCTGTCCTGAAGATTCATATTTAGAAGATTCATCTGAAGAGTCACCACCACTGGCACTCCAGGTGTCATTAGCTTTCAGAACTTTCTTAGCTTTGGCTTTGTAATACTTCTTCCTGTTTCTGTCTGAATGTCTTTCCTTCCTTTCTTTCTTTTTGAGCATAGGGCAATCTGGTCTAATATGTCCAGCTCTTTTACATTCATAACAAGTAACTTCTCCATCTTTCTTATCTTTCCTATCCTTTTTCTTATACTTGGATTGAAAGTTTCTCTGTCCAGCTATCTTGTTCATCCTTCGAGCAAGATTAGCTAACTCATTTTCTGAGACTTCACTATCACTAGATTCGGATTGGAAAATGACTTTCTTAGACTTGGATCTGGTTACTCTCTCAGGAGTCTTAGCTTTCATTTGATTCAAAGTTGAAGTAAAAGCAACAGTACCATTTCCATTCTTCTTCTTGATGTTGTCAGCATCTCTCTTCATTCTGGTTTCATGTTGAAGAAGAGTTCCAAATAATTCATCAAGAGTAATTTGAGTGACCTTCCTGTTCTCATCTATAGCTGTTCTCTTGGATTCCCACTCATTGGGCATAATATCAATTATCTTGTCCACAAGAGCTTCATCATCTAAACCTTTTTCTCCCATAGACTGTAGACTGTTGACAATGGTCATAAACCTTTGTTGAACCTTACAGATAGGTTCTCCATAAGGAAAATTGATGCCATGATATTCAGCTCTAAGCATAGCTCTTCTAGTCTCAATCACCTTAGAAGTTCCAAATTGTGTAACCTCTAACTTCTTCCATATACAGTTAGCTGCTTCACAAGAAGAAATTTGGCTATATATATTTCTATTCATTGAACATAGTAAAGTATTGCGTACCTTATAGTTGAGTTGATATTCTTGCTTTTCCTGGTTAGTAAAGGTTCTGACTTCCTTGTCAGGAATTTTATAATCACCAGTAAGCATCACAAAGTTGTCTACTCCAGTATTGATAACAAATGTCTTCATACGATCTCTCCAGTATTCATAATCATTACCATCGAAGATAGGTGGTCTAGTAGGATTCAGATTGTCAATCGATCCAACATTAATTACTGCCATACTAAAAATAACTTTGCACACAAACTTGTTAGTAGCAAAGATTCGTAATAACAAAGTTCAGTATGAGAAAAGTTCGGAATAGATATATCGGAATGAAAAAGTTCGGAATGGAAAAGTGAGAAAGAAAAACTTGTATGTGAGTACAAGTATTTCAGTAACCTTGCTCTGATACCAAATGTAAGAATGGTATAGAGTAAGAGGTTTCCAACCTCTGATACCAATTGTAGGATCGAAATATAATATGAGATGCTCAAAATACAAGAGGGGGGGTGAATTGTATACTTTAAAAATTCCTTTGGAACCTTTAAAGTTAGTTATGAATAACTAAAGTTTCCTTAAGAAAAGGAAAGGGCTAAGTTTAACAAAGTTAAACTAAGTAAATTCACAACACCTCTAACACCGAACTGAACTTGGAAAGTGATTCCAAAAGTAGGTTCCGGAAATATGATTCCGGAAATTGAAACTTAACAAAAGTTACAATATGAGATTCTACCTTAAAGCGTATATAATCTAAACTAATCAGAGGAAGTAAGGAAGTATAAGAAAGTTATACTTTCCTTAAGATACAAAATACAGCAGAATAACAACAAGTAGTAAAACTACTAGTAACAAGATAATAGTCTTTTAACCCAAAGAGAAGGGTATCCAACAACCTTGGATAAAGGTCCCTTGATTTATACTTTCAAGCAAGTCTGTCTTACCCACACCAGGGTAAGCCCTCGATACAAAGATCGGTGTCTCTGTCTTGCTATCCCCGCAAGCCCTCAACTTCAAGGTAGTTGGCAACCTCTGTCTTTCTCAGCAAGAAAGCCCTCGATCTTTAAGGTAGTCGGCACCTCTGTCTTTCTCAGCAAGAAAGCCCTCGATCTTTAGGGTAGTCGGCACCTCTGTCTTCCTATCCCCGGAAGCCCTCGAATGTAATCACCAACATTCGGAGTCGCACGAAGCTTTGAGAGTTAATAAGAGACTCTCTCTCTAGAAATCACTTCAACAGCATGTATGCACAAATTCCAAATTGTTCATCCATCCATTGTCAGCTTTTTAAAATGAGCTCCTATTTATAGGTAAGGTCGGCTCCTCCTCCAACGGTCATATTTTCCTTAATGTTCGGAGGGACCTGTACACGTGTCACTTAGACAACGGTTAGTTTATAACAAAACAGACGACATCGTTTTATAACAAAGTGAGTGTAACAGAATGTACGACATCGTTTTAAACTCTAACATAAAGGTTCGGAATAGAAACTTTGGAGTGAAAGTTCGGAGTGAATAAATTCATAGTGTATAAAACAATGATAATCAGATTCTGTTAAATAGGTGAATTCGGAATGAGAATTCGGAATAGGAATTCGTCATCAGAAATCGTAATGAGAATTCATCATCAGAATTCGGAATAGGAATTCGTCATCAGAAATCGTAATGAGAATTCATCATCAGAATTCGTAATGAGAATTCATCATCAGAATTCGTAATGAGAGTTCATCATCAGAATTCGTAATGAGAATTCGGAATGAGATTTATTCATTAGAATTCGTAATGGGAATTATTCATTGGAATTCGTAATGAGAATTCTTCATTGGAATTCGTAATGAGAATTCTTCTTCAGACTTCGTAATGAGAATTTGGAATGGGATTTCTTCATTAGAATTCGTAATGAGAATTCTTCTTCAGAATTCGTATCCTGAATCTGGAATAAAACTTAGTCAGAGTTCATATCCGGAATTCAGAATGAAAATTCCTTATAGTTCTTGTCCAGAATCCGAACCCTAAAACAGAATGCTTTATATCAAAGTTTCATTGATTCCGAGAAAATGAATCTGAAACTCATACTTAAGAAAAATATGAATGAAAATATGATAAGGATAATTTTTCTTATAAAAGCGATTTTCTTTAAGAAAGCAATTTTCCTTATAAAAGCAATTTTCCTTAAGAAAGCATTTTTCCTTATAAAAGCGATTTTCCTTAAAGATAAGGTGTTTGTGATTTTCAAAACAAGAAGGAATGGAAAAGTCATAAGGAAAACCTTATTGACTCAACATGATTAGTATAAATATTGGGATTTAACAAATCCAATTTACTCAAACAAAGGAAGAGATGACCTCATCCAGTAGAATTACTCCATACGAAGCCGAGTTGTTGGAGCTCGGAAAGAATGTAGCGACACTAGGCTTCACTCTTGACCAATACCAAACTGATATTCAACACGTTAAGCTTGAATGGAACTTCCTACAAATAAGTGGAAGTTAATATAGATTACCACCCCAGTGATGTTATTCGAGCCGACCCAAGAGTCTTTCACCATCACACACCTTACCCTTAGGTCTTATTTAGGTGTTATAAGAAGTTATGTAACAAAAACCTATCACTATTATTATGTTCATTATTTTTGTATATAATAAATAATATACCTTCATTTTTTTGATTGTTACTTTTTAAATGGGTTTTAAAGCAAAAATACTATATTTAGTTAACATTCAGTTAAGAAATATATTTTGATGAATAATGGATTTTTGAATTATATAATATTTTAATAAAATATTATTACTAAATTAATTTTCTTTAAATATAAATGATCATATTATTTTTATACAATTTTAATTTTAATTAACGTTTGAAAGCTGTTTTTGTCAAAACCCATGACTTTTTTTATAAATGTCCATTTTTATTTTACATGTAAAAAATTCACATATTTAGAAAATTATTTCGATAAAATGAATTTCATTTTTTGATTTAGGACATCGAAATTATCCAATGGTGAATTTTTCATAGTTTTCTGAGACAGTCGAATTTTTGGGTAAAAATTAAATACCCTTTAAATATATAATGTGTTTAATGACACCATAATGACCCAATAGTGATGTAATAAAATATTATAAAAGATTTATACGGCCAATATATGTTTAACTTTAAAACAATTTGATATTATATATTTTATGAATAATTTTACAATGCGTTGGTGGACCCTCCAAGACTTATAAAATATTTTAACTTTTAAAAATGATTTCCTTTAGAGTGTGAATCACCTAAACATAAGAAAGACTAATATTTTATTATTTTCTACCATTGGCCTCATAAAATAATATTTTTCACTGCACTTTGGAAAAATCTAGGGGAAAGACCATTGGATTGTTTGAGGTTTTGATTAGTTTAATGTATTGTTTCCAAAACCTAAATAATAAAGAATTCCACATCCTTTCCTATATAAACCATCTCAATATCCTATTTCTCTTCACTAAAACCATTTAGAGATTGACCAACCTCTTTCATACTCTCTATAATGTTTTATTAAGGTGCCCCATGCTCCCAAGAATCCTCTATCAAGCCTCTCCTGAGCCTTTGGGATCACAATTCCAACTAAGGGATCCCCACTTTCCTTCTTTATATATGTCCATGTTTGTTTATTTGGTTATGTCATTTTTTTTTCAATTAAAATTATTGGTATATGAATTATCACCTCCCCTTTTCTCCCTCCTTAACTTTTAATGATTAATGGCTTCTTTCCCTCTCATTAATACCTCCCATGTACACTCGTTACCATGACGAAATTCCGTAAGGAATTTCTCTCTCCTATTATACTTTCAAGAATGTATTTTATATTATGTTTCTAAATTACATTAAATATGTTGGGATATTATGTTCAATTACCCCCTTACAATCCATTTCATGTATAAATGATGAGATACCCCTTTCTCTCTCATTAACCCATTTTATGATTTCTATTTGATGTCATTATGCTGCCAAAGTTACCCAAAAATTTCCCATGCCAAAATAATCATATAAGTGAATACCATACACATTTATCTATCAAGGGTATTCGTATATTTGAAAATGTATTTTTTTATTGAGGATTTTCATTTATTTATTCTACATATATTATTTGTGGAAAAAATTATGATGTTTAATGAATCCATGTTCTTTGATCTATGTGGCACACTTATGCATGAAATGAAATGATTAAGAAGGGTGCTCCCTGATAGCACTCCAATGAATTGGGTAAAGATTAGTATCATGATATGTCATGTGTAATGATGGTTTCATCATGATAATTCAAGTTCTATGAGGTTTTCTTCATGCTCCCTGTACAATGAGCCTTGTCTCATGCTAATATCATGTTAAATGTTGTTGTGACATCTCCATGTTATGATTATTATGCTGTATCACTAATTTATGTTTCTATTTCTCTTATGATCCATTGATATGACTATTGCCTAACATGTATTTTATTCTTTTTTTTATGCCTTGTTTACTCCCTTACTAGGCTTTATAGCTCACCCTTTTCTTACATATGTCCTCAGGTTATCTCATGCAATGCTAAGTACGATGGAATGTTGTGGTCATGTAAAATATTTTTTAAATTAATATGTTGTATTCTATTTCTTAAGTTGTCATATAACATTACTCATTTCCCAAGACACTATATGTCTCGATCCTCAGAATTGTCTTATGTGAAATTTTATGAAATAAATCATGTTTAAGTGTGTAATAAAGATCATGGTTGTCATAGTTTTAGTGGTTTTTTTATCTTGATGATACTCTTCATCAATTTTATAGATTTTTATAGATAAATAATTGACATGATATAAAATGTTGATAACAATTTACACAAAATTATTATCATTTTTTATTGAAAAATGATGTGGGGATTATATAAATTAAAGTCTATATTTATGATAATGGTATATAAAAAATATCCTAATATAAATTGCTAGAGAAAATTGATGGATTTTTTTGATTCATCAATACTAAATTAAAGATTTACCTATTCCACAACATCAAACTCCTTATAAGAATGAATATTCTCTACCTTTATAAAAATATTCTTTCCTCTTGTATTGGTTTCTTTGGAATATTTTTAGTATCCCCATTTTTCATGGAATGATAATACTTATCTTAGCCCTTCTAGATCATTATATATATATTGAAGCATTATCTTACAATGAAAAGATAGAATCTGGATAGCCAAAATCTCAAAACGAGTCAACACCTTGTGAGAAATGTTAACTGATTGTTAAATATCAATGTGCATAGTTACCTTAACAATATATATGGGATAGATTTATTCAATATGTTCAACCAACTCCTATTTTCATTTATTGGTGGACTTAATAACAATTTCAACATCCCTTTACCATCTATCAAGTAATTTTATCCTTTAATTCTTATATCCCTTTGTTTGGATCTTGTTCCAGGTTGTCTTTTAGGGATTTAAAGAATTGTTTTTAGTTTTGTGAAGGGTTGTCACACGGTTAAGAAAAATCATGAACATTGAAATACGAAACTATATATCTTGTTATGAAGATTTTGAGGATGGTGAAGGGTTAATGAAACCTATGTGGCCTTCCCCCAAAATATTGTGTCTTGGGGTAGAATGGAGTTCATGGTTTGAGCATGGTCTCCATGCCATGCATCCAAACAACATTCCTTTTTCCTAGTATCCATTAATGTACCACACAGTTAGTGTAGGGTTTATCTAACCGTGATTCTAAACACTTGGGTCATTCTAAAATCCCAGTAAAGGAACACAGTTTGGTGTATGGTTATCTCTAACCGCATGACCTGACACAAGAAACCATGTGATAGGATTTTAAATCAATTAATTATTTTAATAAATATCTAAAATCCACCATTATAAATTCAAAATAACCATAATCAAACCTAATTTGACCCTGTATAATTTAGAAAAAATTTAGTGGTAATTTGGATCCTCTAACCTCTATTCTTTGTGGATTTAAGTGTTGATAGATGTGATCAATCCCTCTCTAATAAGTGTAAATCAATTTGTTTGGGAATCATCATTTCTTATTTTCTCACCATTTTGAGAGTGGAGAATACAAATGTTATTGATGGATTGGATCCTTGATTTGATGGATTGTAATTTTAGGTATCCCTCTTTGATCATTCTCATATTCAGCTCCCTATTAGTGGTTCTTGTTTTGGGTGATTACATGATCATGTGACTAAATGTTGGTGGTTATATAAGGTTTTACCCTATACATGAAACCATGATTTATTGCACGATTTGAAATATATATTCAATTTATTTACTTTAATTGTGATAATTTGGTGTTTTATTCCAAATAGTCATGGGATTTTGAAATAAAATCCCTTTTTCAAAGGCCATGAAATTTTTGGGTGAATTTTTAGAAAATATTCCTAGAAAAGAAATGTAATTTGATGATGATTCTTGAGAAAATTGGATTTAAATAAATGATGATTCTAGATGTCTATAACTTGATAACATCCTTTGATTTGTTTTTGAAATTGAAATGTAATGTTGAAAATTGAAATTGGGAAATTGAACTATTAATGACATTTTTAATTGAAAGGAATGATTTTCCCATGTTTTACAGATTGATTGATTAAAGGAACATGTGATCCAGAGTAGTTAATGGGTGATTTGGATAAGAATTCTTGGATTCTAACCCCTTATAAATGGATTAAAGATGAAAAATATAATGAAACTATGCTTGGTATAATATTTATCTGATGGGGTGTTTATTGATCCTATTATGATGGATTGAGACTTAGGGATATGGGTACACATTGATTCAAGATTGATTGACTGAGTAGTGTGAGGATCCTAGAGAAAGGAACTAACGAATCTCTAGGAATATTAACATAGTTATTATATTTGATGTAACATATCATATTTTCTATGTATTACTTTTAAATATTATATGGATTATTTTTTAGACCAGGTGATGAGATGGTGTGCAATTCAGTGGCTCTGGGTGCACGGAATAAATGTTAGAAAAATATTAAAATATTAAATAGCATGCACATGTAGGTTTCCTAAAAAAGATGAATAACTACTAAATGGGGGGGCCATATTATAAATTTGAGTGCATTGTTGAGTTTAGATTGGCAGTTTTACCTTAGGTACAAGCTAACATTGGTTGGCATAGGTAATTTTTTAAAAAGTTTCGAGGGCTGTGAAATTAATAAAACAAATTAATTGAAAGATTTATATTATTTTTCTTTGATGAGACAACATGATTCTCTATAAGTATGTGACTATAGTTTTTGTATCAGGGTTGGGTGCAAAACCTTAGACACCTAAAGGTTGCTGAAGGAGATCATTCTTGGAACATGACAATGGATCACGATCAGATCATGGATCGTTTCACCAATAGAGTTGGAGGATCTCATCCATGGAGACAACGAAATAATTACTCAAAAATGATCAATCAAAACTCTTGGTATGGTTTGTGTTTAAATTTTTAATTCTTCTTTCATAATTTCTTCATTGATTTCAAATTAATTGATGAACGAATTTGTTTTTGGATTGATCAACTTGTAGTAAGGGTTTTATTCTATAGGGTTCATGTGGTAGATTTCTCCTGGATATTCAATCCTCTTCATTAATCATTATTATGGAAACAGATCATGGATTAAATGAACAATGACCGAGGTTTGTTACACAGGGTTCTTCATTATGCTTTCCTCCATCTTTTCTCAATCATCGTGGGTGGCACCGTGGTTCTCGGTTCAGCTCCCTATGGATGGATCAATCATTGTACATGTGATTCATGGTGCAATGATATGAGATTGAAGATCTGAACTTTGTGTGATTAAATATAGGTGAGATGATGATGGAGGAAGATGAATCGATGAACAAAACATATGAGCACCTTAAATTTCGGACCAGCTTTGATGGTTGGAGTGTGTTTCTCATCGACAATGAAGCTCGAATGAAGAATATCTGTGTATTTATTCTTTATTGAATCTGGGTATGACGGTAACAATAATATGGACATGAGAATCAAGAATAACTAGGCATTATAGAAAATAATGTTACACACGGTGTGTAATACAAGATTACACAGTGTGTGAGGCCCCCAATCTATAACCCTAGGGTTTGGTCGGAGTTAAGGATCATAAGGTGTGTGACCCCTATCACAAGTCATGTGACCCTCTTCAGATGACTCGGTGTTTACTTAGGAGAGTACAAAGACATGGTAATAGCACACTGCCAGTTGGCATGTTGTGTACCTAGACTCAGACATGGCTAGGCATACGCGGACCAGTACACGAACACAGATCCATTACAAAAACATGACCAGGAGACACAGGGAGGGAACCCTGTGTCTCTACACACTGTGTACTCATCCTACATGTTGTGTATATAGAGGCAACATGTTGTTTGAGATTCTTCCACACAGGCAAGAATTAGGATATTTGGACACGCCCTATACCCCCTAGGACACATTGTTCACTCCCTTCAAGATTGGTTGAGGCTCTTCATTTTCCAGGTTTGGACTTGTATACATTGAATATGATCGCTTAGTCTTTTTCCTCGAGGGTACAGTGTGTATTTACATCCACGTCAATGGATTGTAATCCCCTCTAGAGGCTGAGTCTCAGATAGAGTTCTGGTGTCCCTCTATGAGACTAGAATGTGATCTCATATCGTCCCTAGTAGAGTTTCTGGAATCAGCATGACCTCAGTATGTATGAAATTGATCCTCTATCTAGTTGGTTGTATCGACAAGGTTTGTGTAATTGTAAGCATATGATCCCCGATGTTGTGGTTTGATTCATATTGGGTTCGTGGAGTCCCCCAATGGTTCTGGTAATTACCCCCTCTTTGTGTATCTTAGTATTCATAGACTGGTATGTTATATTTGGGTGTGGCCCAATTCATCTAAACCTCTTTGTCGAGTGTCTCTAATTGTAGCATGAATCAATGAGTGGGTTCTCCTAGAATGAGCATTTCATTGAATAGGATCAAATGCCTCACATTTGGCTATAACCACCTTGTGGTGAGGTGTATTTCCTAAGTATATCTGGGTTTCCCTTCTTTTCTATATATTGATTGTTGTATATTATATTGAGATGACTATACTAGGTTCTTTGTGTTTAGTGTTTTTAGGGTGTCCTACTGAGTATTGTTATACACACCCTTTCATGGGATTTTCTCGCACGTATCTTGTATTGTGAAGACAACAAATCTTTTGACAGTGTCCTTAGAGGAAAGGGGGTGGGTGGAGCATAGCTGTATATTGAAAGACTGAGGTGTTTACTAATAGCATACTTTTCATACAGTCCTCACCGTTGGAGTAGGTTGGACTTCTACAATTATAGTTAGACTTGTGTTCCATACTCTTTTTGGTTGGGTTTTTATTTTTCCATGTTTAATTTTCCTATACTTCTTGTTGTACACTGGTTATGAGATCTTAGTGGTATGAAATCATTCTATCAATTGTTTAAATTTCATCAATGTGTAGCTTGGATATGTGTGTGTGTGTGTGTATTGGTAATTTAGGCTAATTCCTCCAATTTTTGGGGTAAGACTACTCAGCACTGGTCACCATAACCTGTCCTATTAAAGGCGAGATAGGGGTACTCATGGCATGACCCCCTCTAGGACCGGTACTGAAATTTAGTCTGACTATCACATTCTAGTTTTTATTGAACAATTTTATTTATGCACTTTTTTATTATGAAAATGCTCATTTAGGACTATTTTTTTATATAATTTCAATCTTCTAGTTTTGAAATATTATTTGAAAAAAAATCTTAAAATGATTTTCCAATCCTTGTTTATATATAAAGTAAATTATACATGGTTTATTGGTTATAGAATTTATTATGGAACATTTGGTGAAATCCAATAGGTCTTTTTTTTTCACAACCATCCAATACCATTGAGTGATTGTAGATTATGTTATGCCAGGTCTAGGTAAAGGGAAATAACCACTTTGAGGTGGTGGGTATTCTTTACTAGTAGGGCTATGAATGAAGGTGGTTACTAGAGGAGCGTTGAGGCAACCATTACATAAAGATTCTATGGTTTGGTATTGATGGATATTTTGATGTTTTATTGGATGATGTTCTCTTTGACCTTTATCTATTTTCATGTGGTTTCATTTCTCCTTGAGAAGTGTTTATCATACCAACCAATCCTTTTTTATCTTCCTATACTCTATATTGATTAACTATTTCATGGATAAATCATTCCAACTAACCCTTTATTGATGGACACGAACTAGTCCCCATCTTGGGGGATTAGAAATGCCCTTTGGGTCATGTCATAGAGAAATCTAGTATCAATATACTGGGGCATTCAAGTTGTATCATGAGAAAATGGTATTAAAGGAACATTTTTATCATATTTCCTTAATATTGGGATGAATTCTAGGATTCCCTAATAGATAGTATGTAGGATTATCTGGATTAAAGTGGTATTTTATGAGTGATTTCTTCAATATCTATCATCATAGTGAGCCATGAGTCAGAATGGAAGTTTGGGAACGTTTATTTGAGGATTAGATTTATCTAATTCTAGTATTTTTTCAAACATGATCTGAGTATTTTGAAAATATAGATTATGCAATTATATATGTTGTAATTGGAAGTACTGTATCTCTTTATTTAGTTAATGATTTGTATATCTTTTCTGCTGTTTTCATGTAACCTATTACTGTTGTGTTGTACCTTGATCCCATGAAGATATTTGAATAGTACTCCAGAGGGAGAAACTGATCAACCATGGATAGCTAATCCTCTGGTGTATCAGAATATCATTAATATATTGGTTCATTCTATACAAGCTTTAGGAAAGGTATCCACACACATTCCCATTCAAGCTCCAGCAGTTGAACCACAAAGGGATAAAGCTTGGGATCATGCTCTGGAATTTATTTAGATGAAACAACTAGTATTCAAGGATTAATTATCATTAGGAGAAAAAACATAGTTATAAAATTTTGAGATACTATTGGAGTTATCTAAAACATTAGAGTTGATAATGGTTAAACGTGATACCTTCATAGTTGAAGGACATAATAAGAGGTGGTGAGATTTGATGGTTATGGTGAAGAAACATGGTGGATTTGAGTGTAAATATTTCCACCGTCTTTTCATATATAAGTTATATATAGATTCAATGGTTTTGGTGATGTATATGAAATTTCTCATCCTATAATAAGATGATAGGTTTGTAACTTATTATGAAAATTATTTTTTTGAAATCATTTAGTTTTCACCTAAGGTAGTATAAAATGAGAAGCTGATTTACCAAATATTTAAGATGGGTATTCAATATGATATATGATATCAATTTTTCATGTTGAAATTCAGCTCTTTTATATATATTCCGGATAGAACTTTTATGGCTGGTAATTCATAGTTGGGGATATTTCCTTCTAGTCATAGTGGTAGTTTTTTTAGTTCCCCTAAAGTAATGACGAAGCGAGATGAATCTCATTGAAGATAATGATAGAAGTTGTCATATAAATCATTTGTGGTGTTTGGAAGAGGACCGTTGACTTGAATTCATTATAGAATGGTTGGTAATTCAAATTAATTTTATACGGGGAACCATCTATCTATGAATCGTGTGGTCACTTAGGGGAAATGGTGATGTTATGTCATTTATTTTCTACCATGTATAGTGGAACATGATCATTAGCACCTAAAGGTACTTCATTACAGTCATATAATTCAATATATAAGTTTTTCCAACCACATATATCTATAATTAATATTTTTTCACACTATTGATGTGTCTCTATAGAATGCTAATACAGGTATAGTGAAAGTGATAGTTACCATCACTATTACTTCATCTTTAGTGATTTCCCTATTTGACTGTGGTTTATCTCATTCTCTTGTAATAACTAACTTTGTTAACCTATTAAACCTTACTATATATTTAATATCTTATGTGATGGATATTGTTATACCCCTTAGAATGAACAGAGATATGGGTCACTAATGCCATTCTTTTTCCTTCTCTTTATTGATGATCAAGGTCATATGAAATTTTTTGGCTCTCAATGTAAATCTTTTTGATTCCATTGTCAAGATAGATTTAATGATTTCCCATATTACCAATATTTAATATTATCTAAGGCACGTCTCCTTTATTACCCTTGATGTGATTTTTCATGTTTTCCTGGGATAATTTGACCCAAGGTTGAGTAGCATAGGACAACCTCTTTAGGACTTGGGCAGAATAATCTCAATGCTTTATTTTGACATGGGGAGAGTATCTTTGTGTGGTGATCTTCTTTTAGTGGTTATTGAGTTTATTACCATTTTAATAATAATTTTCTATCATTCCACCATTGTAATAGGTAAAATTTTCTTTAGGCTTGGTACTAGGTACCCATCATATCTCCATCCCCTCTAACCATGTGCCACCCACTAATTTGATGGAGTTAAAGACATATTTTTATGACTTGTTAGATAAATTATTTATTCACCCTAGTGTGTCTTCTTAGAAAATTATAATAATTTTTTTGAGGAAAGTTAATGGAACCCTTATGATATGTGTTGATTACCAAAAAATAAATTTAATCATAGTAAGGGACAAGTATCCATTACATTAGACATGTGGTTTTTTGGATCAGTTGAAATGGTTTAAGTAGTTCTAAAATATTTACCTTTGTTCTGGTTTTTATTAGTTAATAATCTAATAGTCTAATATCTAAAAGAATTCCTTTTATATTAGGTATGGTAATTAAGAGTACCTTGTTATAATATTTGGTGAAACCAATTCTCCTGTAGTTTTTATGATGTTGATGAACATGATTTTAAATGAGTATCTCGATTCATTCATGGTAGTGTTTGTGGATGAAATATTGGTTTACTGTAAATCCTAGGATGATAATGTAATTCCTCCAAGATTAGTTTTATAAATTTTGATAGATCACTGAATTTATTCCAATATGTAGAAATGTTATTTTCTTGATCGAGGAAGTGAAGTTAATGGGACATGTAGTCTCAAAACATGGTATTTCAGTTGATCCCGACAAGGTGAAGTTTATTGTAACATTGAAAAAACAAAATAATGTTTTTAAGATTTAGATATTCTTAGGCTTATTAGGGTAGTACTAATAATTCATTAACGATTTCTTAAATTATTCTTCTTAGATGAATACTCTCACTTAGAAAGATGTAAAATTCTCATGGGATTTGAAATGTAATAATTACATTGATGAGTTGAAGAAAATTTTGAATTATTCCCTAGAGTTGACCCCTCTAGAGACAGTTCATGGGGATTTTTTCTTCTATGAAACATTCAGTTCATGTTTGGGATTTGTTCTCATGTCGGGTGAACACATCGTACGCTATGGTTGCTGTATTTTTAGGCCACATGAGAAGGATTATCCTACCCATGATATTAAACTCAAAAATTTGATTCTTGATCTTAATTTTTGGAGACATTACATTTTTAGATAAGGGTTTACCATTTATTCTGATTATAAAATAATAATTTAGACCTTCTCAAAAAAATATTTGAATCACTATCAACGGCGGTGGTCGGAGTACCAACAATCCATTGATTTCAAAATTTCCTATACACTTAGAAAGGGGAATATAATTTATAATACCTTGTGAAGGAAATATATAACTTGGTCCATAATATAATCATCAAAATAATGTAATTCAATGGATCTCTTTTCATTTATACATTTCAATTTTTAGGATGATGAGACTGGGATTATTTTCGCAGGTGTGCAGTTTACCTTCTCTATTCTTGATATGATTATTTAGGAGATTAATATTGATGATGAGTTTTGTTGAATTAGAGACTTTATTTAAGGAGTGGATACCATCAATGTGTGGTCATTATAATATGATGGTATTTTATGCTTTTTGAGCTGATACATCAAAGGTTTTCCTATAAGAAAAGTTGGTATCTGGTATTTCCATAATTCCAAGTGGGTAGTACACCATGACACTATGAGGATATTCTATGGTATGTAGAACTAATTATAGTAGCCATGAATGAGACCAGATTTCAATAAATTTTTCTCTTATTGTTATAGATTTAAGTAGGTTAAGACTAAGCACCAAAAACATTTGGGCCTACTTTACCCCATCCCATGTAGACTTGGAAGTGGGATGACATTTTGATGGATACCATTATTGGGTTTCCATGTACATCTTGAGGGAATAATCTGATTTGTGTAGTGATAGATAGTTCTACTAAATTGTATGAAGTAATCCTCTATCATGATATTTCCAAAGGAGAGGACTTGGGAGAATCCTTTATAGTTAGGATATTATAATATTTTATGGAGTTCCATCTGTTATATATTTTGACAGGGAATACCAATTCACTTATCATTTTTTGAGATTTCTCTAGGAGGTGGTGGGATCCAAGGTTAGATTGATCATGTAATATCATTAATATATATATATCTAGAAACAAAATCTATAAATATCCTTTAAAATATGATTTTTACTTCCATTATTGACTTTGGAGTAGCTTGGGAAGCCACCTCGGACAGGTTTTGTTTTCCTATAACAAAATTTACCAGTTTCCCCTAAAGATAGAACCCTTTGAGTCCTTTTATAACTAACCAAATAAATCTCTATTTTGTTGGTTAGATATTGGTGAAGTTTCCATTATAGGGCTCTATTTTGGTCCAAGAGATGATGAAAAAGGTTCTTTTGATTTATCAAATATTGATAACAGCACAGAGTTGGTGTAAATCTTATATTGATTTTCATCGACACCCATTGTAGTTTTCAGTTGTTGACCAAGTGTTTTTGAGATTTATCCTCGGTTTAGTCAACCACATATTAGAAAATATGGGAATAATGAACTCAGGTATTTGGGTCCATTTAAGGGGTTTTATAAGATTGTAAAGGTGTATTTCCATTGTTATTTTCCACCTTTGTTTACATCGATTCATAACATGTTCAAAATTTCAAAAAACCATAAGTATATATCTAATGATTCTCATATATTGAGTTGATATTAAATTTACGTGGAAAGTTATTTATACATGTTTCAGTACCCAGTTTAGATTTTTTTATTCAAAGATTAAGTCTCTTCATGGAATGTACATACCGATGGATTGAGTTATTTGGTAACATGGTTTTGATTAACAAGATACATTAGATCATGAGGTACTTGATATAGAGTAGTGGCCTCATATATTGTATATTGATTATTCTTGATTGGAATTATAGTAGAATAAATCATTTAGTGTAGATAGAATGTAACATACAATTACAATATTTTAGGTAATTTTTCCTTTATTTTTATGATAATTTATTTGGATCTTATTCCTGGTTTTCATTAGGGACTTATAGTGATTTTTAGAAGTTTTTGGGGCTCTGAATAGTTGGGTTAAGGATATGTTTAAAATTTTGGGTTGCGAAAGGTAATTATGTACATTTTTATGAGGCTTTAGATCAAAGAAAATGCTTTGTGAAAGCCTAGCTTCCTCCCACAAAAACTTTGGGGCTAGGGACTGAGAGGATGTCGTGGTTTGTGCATGGTCTCTAAATGATATAGCAAAACCATGAGAGATTTTTCTAGTAGCCTGGGAGGGATAAAATGGATTCTATATATTTTTTCTAACAATGTGTAAAAACCATGTATGTCCCTCCAGATACCCATTAAGGTCACCAAGTTAGGTGCACAATTAGCTTTAACCATGATACATATTATAGGAAACCATGTGATAATATTTTTAATCTTAAATAATTTTTATCAGACTCAAAACCCCCATTTTTAAATTATAAAAAGCTCTGATCAAAACAAATTTTACCCTTTGGATTTTGGAGGCCCTCTAGAGGTGATTTCCCTTATATAACTTCTCATTATCTCATATTAATGTTCCGATTAATGAGATTGTTTTCTATCTGTTAAGTGTAAAACTCTTTTGGTTTATAGTTTTCCTTTCTTTATCTCTCACATTATTTTATTATTCCGAATCACTATGTTCTTTCTTGATTAGATCCATGATTTTTTTATTATTATTCTAATGATTTCTCTTTGATCATTCTTATCTTCAAATCTCTATTGTGAGTTCCCATTTTAGGTGATTTCATGATCATGTGATGAAATGTATGTGGTTTTGTAAGGATTTTCGCTATACCAGAAACCATGATTTATTTCTTAATTTTAAATGTATTGTAAATTGATTTCCTTGAATATACTGATTTTAGGTTTTATATTAAAATTTTCATAAAATTGTGAAATAAAATCCCATTTTCAAAGTATTTGAAAGAGTTTGGTAGATTTTGAGAAATGATGGTATTAAAATAAAAGTAATTTTTTGGAATTATTTGATGAATATTCTTTAGAAAATGATTTTAAATGAATGATGAATTTAAAATTCATGAATTTGATAAATAATTTTGATTTTTTTTTTGAAATTGAAATGGATTTTTGAAATGTTAAATTGGGTAATTAAACTATGAATTTTGATTTATATTTAATAGAATGAATTTACCATGTATTAATAATTGATTTATTTAAATAATATGGGATCCTTACTAGTTAATGGGTGATTAGAATAATAATTATAGGACTCTGAACCCAGATAATCTGATCAACGATGAAAAACCAAATTGAACCTTGTTTTGAAATATTTTTCCTCAATGGGATGTTGATTGATTATCTCCCAATAACCCAAGCCTTATGAATGTTTTCACATATTGTGCTTGATTGATTGAATAATTAGTGATATGATACTAGAGTTTGAAACTAATGAACCTTGGGTCATATGACCATGGTCCTTAGTTCGGATTTGACAATTACATTATGGTGTTTATTGAACTATTTTATTCACCCCCTTCTAATTTACATTAATTTTTCTTAATTCTTGTTTCTAATATAATTTATATCAATTTTTGGAATGGTTATTTGTAATTAAATGTAGAAATTCTTTTTAATTCGTTGTTTTTATATGAATTGAATAATAAATGGTTTATTTTTTATGAAATTGCTTATGAAACATTTTTTGAAATCCTACTTTTCTATTTTTCTCACACCCTAATTGTACCATTGGTTATTTGTAGATAATGTAATTTGAGAACTAGGTAATGGGAAAGGTCTACATTGAAATTATGGGTGTTCTTGACTAGATATACCTTGAATGATGGTTTTTATTCATGGATCTTTGATCCACTCATTACATAGAGATGATGGAATTTGGTCTTGATGGATATTGTGATGTTTTATTAGATGATGTACTCCTTTAAATTTATCTCTCTGCATGTAGTCTCTTTTATCCTTAAGGGGTGATTGGAATACCTACCATTCATTTTTATCTTTCACTATTATATATTGATTGAATTTTCTCTTAGTGAAATTGTTCCCCTTGATGCATTGTTTATTCCCAAGCACCAGTCACTAGCTCATACGGATCATGACGTACTTCATGCCATGTTAAAGCTGGCATAGGTATCGATGTAACAAGTTATCCATGTTGGATAATGAAAAAAAATGTTATTTTTTAATATTAGTGATGTGATTATTTGAAAATAAAATATAGTTCTAGGTTTTCAAATTTTTCATTCCCTTGACCATAAACTAGATCAAAAATGGGGTTGAATATTCTCTTCAATTCAAAAAGTAGTGTTCTGGTAATCATGGAATATAAATAATGAGATTCAATTTTTTCTATGAGGATTCATAGTGTTGAAATCAAAATTAAATACTATTTCATCCTTAGGTGAATTAATGTATTCTAGTATATAGTCACATAGTGAGGAAGCACATACCGTTGGAAGTAAAACATTAAGAAGATGATTGGAAAATTCTATTTTAGAAAATGTTTTCCTTAGTGAAACTTGGCCATCATAAGGGCCAAATATGTTATATTTTAGGAGTAACTCAGTGGATACTAGAAGAGTATCTTGTTTTGTAAAATTTTGGATCAATAAACCATATTTAGGTGTATGGGAATCTCCTTCATCGACTGAGGATCCTTGATCAAAAATGTTATCACCACAATATGGTTTTATATGTAATTTCTCTTTAGTTTCAAATTTTATTCCACATATTCACGTATTATTCTACCTTTTAACAATGAAGAAATAGAATTTTATCAATGATCAAGTGTATTATATTAAATTTCAAATTTAATCTTTAGATATAGGTAGAGTTATTGGTGAACGGGTATATATTTTTATGACCATTATCTATAATTGGTGAAAGATAATTGCGTGTGGTTAACCATGCATCCCATTGAATGGTGTTAATTTTTCTTTATGGATGCACTAAGATTAGTTCTTGAGCATTTATGGACTGTTGTGTTAAAAAATTGTAAATTTTTCAATACTTTCTATGATGACTCCATATTATATTGAAATCTAATTTAATATATGAATAAATCATCAATACCTACCACCCATATATTGACGGTGGCTAGATAGGGGTAATTAATAATTTATAATGGTCCCAGTGATGGTTATCTAAATCTAAAACAACCATGATTACATGTTTTAAACCTATAATAACCTATATTATGGTTCTGTAAGAATGTTGAGGAGATAAAACTACGTTCCTTGCTGTGTAGCCCCAAAGAAACACCCCTATTTATCCATGAAAAAATTGGATTTGGATGAAAGTATTTAGAGGGGTATCAACTCATTAAACATTACATAACACCTAGTAAATTATTTCTATGATATTTATATATTAATATTCACTTATAAATTTAATTATAGTGGAGTAGGGAATACAAGAGTGGTTTCCCTTTCCCATGTTTGAGCATCTCAGGCTGGAAATAACTACCCACTGATGAATATGGGTAGAATACCATAAAATTAAATATCAAGAATCATATATGGATTTATATGGTATCCCAATTTAATATATTATTCATTATTTAGGATATATTGACATGTATTTTGGGACCTAATGGCGTATTGGGTCAGGAAGGTCCTTAGTTCATTTTCCTTTTTTCTCAGTCTATATAGAAGAAAAACATTTTGATCTAAGTATAGAGAATGATATAATTGGATGAGTTAAATTCCTCCCTAATTTATCCCTCTACCAATACAATATAACCTCTCTCCAAAACCAAAGTTCATAAAGAATTGTAATAGATATTTTAGTGAGGAAAAACTCATAATACAAATCACATTGGATAGGAATTCCGTTAATCCTAAAAATTTCTTTAATACTCACATTGATTCCCCCTTGATGAAGGTGGAAGGCGTCGGTCTTAGAGAAATATAGAATAAACCATGTAGTTATGAGATTGGGATGGATTTAAAATGATTATTTAGGTCAGATAACCTGATAGAGTCTAACATCCCACAAGCAGTCTTCCTACTTTACACTACATTTGATTCCCCAACATGACCATACCCATTGCTCGAAGATGTTCCATCCATGATGGAGGTCCAATGTGAGGATCCATTATCTTTTATAATGTCACACAGTCAATTTCTTGATGATTGAATATGTCTTAGTCAAGTAACTGACTATTTATTATACATTAACTTGGTAGAATAAAACCTCAATGCATTATTCCTAGATAAACTCCTCCACACATTAAATGTCTTCTTGGATGGAACCTCATGAAAAAAATATTTATAAAATATTAAAATTTTTGATTGGTATCGGTGAATTGATTAGGAGAAATAATCCAAACAAATTAATATTATTCAATAATAGGTACTTATGTAAATCCAATTGAAGAGATTTTTCTAGGGAATGATGGAATGAGGTTATCATATACCCCAAAATAGTCTCACATTCCTTAATAAAATTTTCAATGATTGAAAAAGATTCAATGTTTGAGATAGTATTGTATATGAGTTTTATTTTATATCCAACAAAAATAAGTGATATACCCTTAGCAATTAAACTAATGAATCTCTAAATAGATTATACAAAAATTGGATCTGCTGTAAAAATAAAAAGTAATTGGTGAAGGTTTAATTAATTTTAAAAAATTAACAATGTCTAGGGTGTCACCTAGATCCCATATCCGAAATTCTTTTAGCCGTGTCCCTTTACCCAAGTCCCTTATAGTAAGGTACCATGTCTTAGGTGTGGCACCCAAGATCCATACTCTCAGATCCACCGCCTTAAATACATACTTTTTATACTTTCATTGATTATAGTTGTAAAATCCTTAATATAACCATCCATAACTACAAAATCAATAACAATAATTTTTTATATTACATCATAAATATCTTTCTAGGATTATAGATTTTGAGAATTTGAAAAATCCAAATGTTAAAAATACCATGCATTTCTCAAGTAATTGAAATTTTCACCATATTAGAAATTACTTAATTAATGATAAGTATTTAAAATCCATCAAAATATCTTCCACTTTTACTATCCTTCAAAACATGTCATCTATATTATGTTTCTAAAAACCTATGGAATGTAAAAAAATGAAATGGGTGACCCCAAACACCCAGTAAGGAAATCATAAAACTGAATCTATCAAAAACATATTCATGGTACTCATAATATGGATGGAATGAGTACTATGAATAATTCCATAATCTACAAAAAACGAGATCATACTATAAACATTACAATAAATGAAAATATGAATAAAAATAATTATTGATCTCACATTGATGTAATACATAATACTGGACATTAAAAAAAGTTTTTAATTAGTTGTTCAAAGAAACTACATTTCTTTAGAGAGAGGTATACATGAATAACCAAGACATTTTGTCTCATGAGATATATCAATGAATCATTGGGCTATTTGATGTTGAGTCTAACCCAACACAGGATTATGTCAGATTCATTTTCAATTAGAGTAAATATTTTGTTTCCTTCCATTACCTATGGATCCTCTAGTTGAATAAAAAATGTATATCCATATAATTAAAAATTTTAAATTTAAATACATAATAAACAAATGAAAGCATTCAATAATATTCAATAATGTATGTACCTCTCCATCTGATAAATAAAAATTATTTTTATTGGAGAATCCCCCCATATGAATTTTTTAAAATGAGATGTTCACACCATATTTTTTAATTTTTATATAGTTAAGTCAATGGAAGAATAACATGGTCATAAAATATGCATAGACATAAAGTGTATGGTTACAAAATGACATATCCACCATGAAACAAAGGAAACATATAAGGGTGTTGAAAAAAATGAAAACACACTCACAAAAATAACTCTTCAAATGATATAAAAAAAGAAGGATTCAAGAATAGAATATTTTTGATACCTTTATTTCAATCACCAAATTTATAAATACATATATTAGAGGATAGATAATTAATTATACCCCCATTATGGTAAAACATTTTGAAAATGATAAGGTTAATGGAAGAAAAATCATATAATATCCTTTATGAAACATTTTTAATATTGATGCATAAAAAATTTCTTGTTTCTTTAAAAGGAAACTTTTCTAAAAGGTATCATGAAATAATTTAAAAAAAATACATTTAAATATTATTCTTGATAACAGAACCTTGAGAAGACAGAAATTTTCTGTTAGAGAAAAGATAAGAGAAATAAAAAATATATCAAAGTGAAAGGAAACACCCTTCATATTATTTTGAATATACCATTATTAAAAACACAAATAGTAAAGGTATTAATATAAAAATGTATATAAAAGTTTATTTTTAGTATTATAGTTATAGAATTTACATAAAATAAAATTTTAGGGTGATAGAACCTAGATATAGAAGATATAAGTTCCTGATCAAATAATATAACTCAAAGAAATGAGATTTTAGTTATAAATATCCTTTATATGAAACAGACTCCATGGAGTAAGAGAAATTTTAAAAAGGTGTATTATGTGGTAGACATTTTAAATTCATAGGAAAAAATATAATTCCAAAAAATATAATTAGTTTTTAGAATAAAACCATTATTTATGTCTAAGAGGATGATCATAAACCAATGAATAAAAATTCAATTACTAAAAATACTTAAAAATGTGGTAACAACTAAGTCAAAATATATTTGATGAATATGAATTTATTATTCTTAGTATTACCCATGAATAAAAAATTATTTTATAAATATATATCCATGGGTTGTGAATAGATGATTTAAAAAAATTGTGAATAATTTAAACATGTCTCAAATAATTAATTTTTGAGATAACTAACCTGAACAGATTGAGTGAAATTTTAATCAAAACCCCATGAAATAGTGGAAGTTAAATAAAAAAAATATATATTATTATAATATAATTCATGATATACTATCTCAAATTGTAAGTATGTATGTGATAGAAATAATTTTTTTGTATTATTGATTGTTTTTAGTGTAACAATATCGACAGATGGGATGTGCCCATCTCGTATTCTTATCATAATCAATAGTTGATCCAAAATGTACTTCGATGATAAACATCATCGATAATGATATTGAATAAAATATCAATTGATGTGATAACACCAAAACCAAAACCCATTATAATGACATAATTATTTATAATTAATTTGAGTAATTAAATATTTACCTTCTGATGTATTCTTTATTCACTAATGAATATTACAGTGGATATACACCATACGTTCATTTCATTTTCATATTCAAGGGGAGATTAACTACAACAATTATCCACACATGTTCCACTAACCTCTCCAAATTTTTATAGGATTATCTATGCACAGTTAGGTAGATCGTAATTGATTTTTTGTTGGTCATTGATCATCCTATGAATCACGTTAAGAAAGATTCTATTTGATCCTTATAGAATCTATAGTGGTGGAGGAAGGGATTGGTATCCATCCTTGAGATAATTCATAGAGAGATATATGTTTAGGGATATAATATAATTATATATATATTGTTATGAAAACCAAAAAAATGGAAATCAACCGTTATAAATAATATAATTGGGATTAAATAGTGCTGGGGTTAGAAAATAATAATTCTACATACACTGTTATTATTTTATTATTCTTTATGGACCCCATGTTTTAAAATAAATATAATAATAATAATATTATTATTATTATTATTAATATTATTATTTCAATACATGCTGAAAACTAGAGAATGAATAAAATTTTATTTATTCAAATAATATTTATTATATAGTATTTCTTACTATACTGTTAAAAACATTCCACCACTCGTCCAAAAATTTTATCAATACTTGAATAATGGATGTTTATTTAATTTATAAATATAACCACATTAATCACGTATAAATGAATAAATATTATATTTACTAAATAGAAAATAAATATCTCTAAAATATTCTGAGCATAAAAAAAATCTCATAAATAACTAGTGAAAGAATATATGGGTCTATGAAATCATGAATAATTATTAATCCATTTGTGAGAATAATATTTTTTCAAAATTTTAGCGGACAAATAATATTATAATTTAACTAAGGTTCTTTATACACTTAGTGTGTATCCCTCTCGGACCTTTATTCAGTTGCATTAGGCAAAGCTACCCAAAGTCCATGGTTAGAATCCAACAACACACCAAGGCACACAAAGAGAAAAATTTCAGTGTCACAATGATATAAAACCATTTATGGATGCTTAATGTATAATATAATCCTTTTATAATGATATCTATATTCAATAAGGATGTATGTGGTTTCCATCAACATATGTTCTAGATGCATCTTTCTTCTATTTTTTTGGAATTGAACATGAACATAGAAACACCATGTCCATGGATTTATTTAGGCTACATCACTTCAATAAATGTTCCATATATATAATTCAATTAAATAATAGAAGGGATATTTCCTTTCTTGAATTATTTATTAATGTAATCTAACTCACGATGCACCCCACATATCCTACTTCACTATGATCATATATCATCATGGTTCTCATTAATTCAGAAAATTAATGATTCATAATATCCATTAATAATATTCTCAAAGTATAAGTATAAAAACTAACATCGAAAAATTGAAGTATCCATTGACACAGATAAATGTGGATTTTATAATGGGAGTTATAGTTCTTAAAATCCTCTATAATAAAAATTACCTAGGCCATACATCGTAAGAATGTCCATAAAAGTTCTATGAGTCTCCGACCATGATAGAAATTGTCATTTTATCCATAAAATGATTTTTCCAGCTATATAATATATATTTAATAATACATTCATTGCACTTTTGGGTTTGAATTAGAGTGAAAAAATGCTATGACCTTTCAATGTAAAAAATACTCTTATAACATTATCACAAACTATTTAATGCATAAGAAAAATCATGATGTGACAATTCGTTTATTAATAACAATAAATATGAATAAATGTAATCATAAAGTACATAGAAGTTAGTTTTATGGTTACAACTCTATCAGAGCCCCACATTCACAAGATACAACTGCTAAAAACTTTTAGTATGTTAGCTATCACATGATACTCATGCTTCTACTTAAATAATTCTTTAGTCAAGGGGGGTGCTACATTTTCTTCCATAAAAAATATACTTACTAAACTTCACACCTCTAGGAAAAATCTCTCAATAGGTGATACTTTGGAGTATTTTTTTTTCTGTTGGAGTGACCTTGGAACTTTTATTGGATCCATTTTTTCAATATCATTACAATATAATGTGATTGGGTCTTTACTTTTAGTTACAATAATAAGATAAAATACAAAGTTCCAATTCAAAACATCTTATTTAATGACATCAAAAGTCGTTATATACTCAGAATCTGTGGTACAATCAGAGATAACTAGCTTCATTGAACTCTTCCAACATATAAATCCTTCATAGATACCGAAGACATATCCTCACTACAACTTCATATCATTGTGATTTTTTAAAAACTAGAATCATTATAATCACTAATGACTATATGTTCGTCTCCTCCAAACACCCAGAACATATCTTTAGTTCTTATTAGATACTTAAGGATATATATATTTGTATAACAATTATATTCACCTAAATCATATTGATATCTTCTTACCATTATCAATGAATAGATGAAATCATGTCTATTAAAAAATTGGAATTCATGATTGATCCTATCACTAAAGTGTATGGGGTCATACTCATTCTATCTTTCATCTTTTGGGTGTGAAGGAACATTTTCTTAGAATTATTTATACCATGTGACATAGGAACCAACACCCTTTTGGGGTGTAACATACTAAATATATTTAGTTTCTAGTAAATTTATATACATTGACTTAGTCTATGAAACCTATTGGATCTATCATGATTTTATAATCCCTATAATTTATGGTACTTCACCAAAGTCTTTAATGAAGAATAATTTGTTTAATAAGTCCTTAAAAGATTGTATGATTGGTATTTCAATTCTTATAACAAATATTTCATGAAAATATACTACTAGGATAATGAAAAAATTCCCACTAAACCACTTGAAAACATATGGATCACATTTTTTATTAATAAAACCAAATTTGTTATAACTTTATCAAACCAAATTTTCAATGACCTAGATGATTTCTTCAAAAATGTAAATAAACTCCCTAATTTTCATATCCCTTTTTGTAATCACTTGTTTTCACAAACCCTTTTTATTATGTCATTATGATATCTTCCTAAAGGTTCCAATTAAGGAAATTTATTTTTATGTCCATCTACCAAATTTTTTAGTCATGGTGAGATGTTATAGAAAGTATCATTCTAAATGATTTAAACATAGAATATGAAGAAAATTATTCATCATAGTTAATTAATTGGTGTTGTTTATGTTATTTAGAAAATAACATTGATTTATAAGTACTTACATTACCCTCGAAGTCCATTTTTTGCTTGAATACCCATTTTCACCCAATTGGATTTATATAAACTAGATTGGTGACTAGAACCTAGATAAGGTTCTAATACATGAAATCCAATTTAAGATTCATGGCGTCTTGTAATCAGAAAACATATGAGTTATCTAATGCCTCTTTTTAGGAGATATATTATTTTTGTCAACCAATAATGGGTGTGCATATTTGGAGTCTAGAAAATAATATCTTTATAGTTCTCTTACCTCTCTGGTGCTTCTACACAGTACTTGGGTTTTGTGAACAACTTCTTCTATGGAGACATATTGAATCTATTCTTGTACAAACTCTTGTGTATCTTAAGAATCAACTTCATCAATGTTGATATTTCTCACACTATCCATCTATAGGATGTTCTAAGTCTCAATAAACATGTTTTTTCTAGAGGAAGAAACTTTCTTTTTTGAATGGTTTTATAACGGGAATCCCCTTCATAAAATACCATACAAAGATACACTTTGTGTCCTAAGGTTCTAGTTTATTTTCAAAATATGGATTTAACAAACACCTAAAAACCTCATACATATGTATATGACAAAATTATTTTCTTTACTCTCCATAAATCAAAGGTAATTCCATTTTCCAATTTATTTGGTACTCATTTTAGTGTGTATGATACAATTTGTAATGCATATACCCAAATGGATCATGGAAGATCATCATGACTCATTAATAAACATACCATGTCTAGAAAAGTATGACAACTCCTTTAACTAAAAACATTCAACTGTGGTTTGTAAGGTGGTGTGAGTTGATAAATAATTTCAAACACTATAAATTTGATAAAATATTGGTTAAGATATTCACCACCTTGATCATATAAAAGATTATTTATCTTCTTTCCAAGTTGATTCTATAGTTTATTCTTGAATTCTTTGAATTTATATAGGGGATTATTCATATAACTCATCATGTAGACATATTAATATCTACACTAATGATCAATAAAGGTTATGAAGTTAGAATACCTACTTGTAGCTTATATTAGAAATGGTACACAAACATTATTGTGTACCAATATTAGAAGATCTGTGACCTTTTTACCATATCAAATGAATAGTGGTTTAGTTATTTTTTCGTGTAAAAAACATGATATATTTCAAGTGGTTTTAGCTAAAAAGACTCTTAATAACTATAATTTTAGATATTTTTTAGAAATATCTCATTTTCATAACCAATATGTTGATTCCCTAGCTGGGTGTTATATAAGTTATGTGAACATGATTCATTATCAATTGTTAATACTTGGTTTCCCTAATTTAATTCATTCAGACCTCTATTTAAATGTTCTATAGCATAACATATGTTATATTTATAAAATAAATAGATTTTATTTCCAAACATAAATACAAAACTCTTTGTATCTAGGTAGGATAACATAAATATTGTTTCTTTGTAACAGTCAGTATATGATAAAAAGATTCTAAAACCAAGATCATTCTAGTTGGAAATGGAAAATGGAATTCTTTAATGGATAAAGAACCATATTAACACCATTGGAAGCCAATAAATACACATATCTTATAGAAATCATTTTAAAACGACATTGTTCATGCATTTGGATACATATAATAGAATGAAAAGTTATGTCTAATACCCAATGTGTAGATATTGACAAGTTTCTCTAAATAATGAATGTATATTAATCACATCCTTTATTATAGGTGTAGTTCCTCCTCTAGTGTACTTAATTGCAATATAAAAAACATACTGCTTCATTTTCCTTTTCCTCTATTTAGATCATCATATTCTAGGTAGGATGGTTCTTGAGTGGTTTGTACTTTTTATGAGTCATAAGTCCCTTATCTTTTTTCATTATTGTATTTATCACCATAGGGACCACACGTTTTGGCACACCCTATATCCTTGTCAACTTGGTGAATGAGAGTAAAAAGTTCTGAAAGATTCCTCTCATTATATCTCAATTTTTAATATTAAAACTAGATATGTACATGGGTAGTGAGGAATGGATGATATATATGAATAAATCATTTGGTAATTTAATTCCCAAGATGTATAAGAATTCCATGTTGCTAATATACTTGACTACATGAGGCCCATTAGGTGTTGGATCACCAAATATGCATGTAAATGGTGCATTAGAGATATAATATCTCTTTTGTCTCACCTTATCTTAATAGAGATCACAAATGTGTGATGTTATAATATAAACATCAATGTACTCTTGTTACATTAGGAGCTAATTATTCTTGTATAATAGAAAAAAACATTAGACATATATGGTATTATCCAAAAACATCATAGAGAGACAACTCTTCCTTACATGCCTTTTGACCTAACACTTCATGAATAGGGTTTTCTATCATGTATAATTTCCCTTCCTCACATATGATAACTCATAAGAACATTTTCTATTATTGAAAATTATCTATAGAGATATGGTTAACTTATCAATTATGGATCACAATAATATTCTTGAAATCATATTAATTTTAATTTCTATAATTAAGAAGAGAATAGTTTTAATAAATTATTTGATAAACATACATAATAAATACTATATTTATTAAAATACCAATATTTTATTGAAACATAAGATATATCACAATTGGATTCTAAATATATTATTTCTTAGACATTTTAGTGTAAAGGGACCATATTCCCATTGTAACAACCTGGACTTTGGAGTGACATGTTATTTTAAGGGTTTTAGATAGGAATTAAAATTTCCAGTTGTGTTAACTCATAGTTCCCGGATCTATTTAGTAGACTCCCCCATAAAATAAAATGTCAACATTCATGCTTTCATCCCTCATTGTAAGAACTACCTCCTCAATAAGCGTACTCGACATGTCAACTTCAACCAGGATTCTGACATAATTCCTGAGCCTCGGATTGTCTGTCTGAAGGTTCATTCGAATGGGGTTTCTTAGAGAGAATTCAATGTCCCATAGAATCATTGGGTGCCAATAAAACCAATTTAGCTTATAAATTATAATCCATAATTGGGTAGGATATATGAGGTTGAGGAGGCTCATCATACTGAGTTAGTTACTATCTTTTAAGGGGGTGCTACTACTGCCCCCAATGGTAGGTCAGATGGGATGCCTATTGATGTTAGGGGTTCTAAAATATATATTTTAGTCATAGCCCACCCAAGATAGACTACTGTTACTCCCAGTGGTATTATGGGTGATGATGCCAATGGTGGACCAGTTGGTCTGTTGGTTGAAGATAGTAAGGCAAAGCAGGTGGAGGAAAAAAACCCACAGATTATGTTATAGATAGCCCAGGTGAGGCTATTGTTGTTCATAGTGGTGGACTACATGATACCCATGATACACATAACCAGAGCACTAGTAATGAGAAAGGATTCAGCATGGGAAAACATGTGACCAAAGAACACCATAACAACATTATCCTTAGACCTGGTATGAAGAAGGGACATGGAGGACAATGGAAGAAAGGGAAAAGACAAGCTTCAGTGGAGAGAAAAGGGGGGCCTCTAACAAGAGTGATGGCCAATAAAAAAATAGGATTATTTATTGGAATTGAAAAAGGATGGTAAATTCCTGAACATTCAGGGCCCTTCAAAATTATATTATGGCCTACAAGACTCAGTATGGCTGAACCAAAATTCCTCTTTGAAAACTAGAAGGGATATAAATAGGGCTTCCTAGGATACAATTTTGTCACCAACAATCAACATGAATCTTCTATAGACCATATGTGGGTTTTAAGGCATGTCACCATATAGATTTTTTCTATGATAGTGGGCCTCAAAGTGCTTTGGTTAATTATAGCTTTTTGGACATGATATCTCAATATCATTTGTTTATGCTTCCACCTCTTATATCAGAAGGAGGGTTTTATGGGAGGAACTCAAAGTCACCTCTTAGAGGATAGATAAAAAATGTATGGTTATTAGTGATTTCAATAAAATGTTGTAGCCGAGGGAGAAAATTGGAACCAACATTAATAGGACTGCTGCCTCTAAATTTTATGAGTGTATTAATTCCTACAATCTGGATCAAGTTCCCATAGATAGATCTGATTTCACATGGTGTACATACACATGGGAGAGGAATCAAGCTAGCAAGATTGATACATGCTTTTTCCATATTGATGATTGTGTTACAACCCATGGAGTTTCTAAATTCACAGTTACCAAACACCATATGACAACAATTTGATTTTTCCTGATGTTGTCACTCAGGTGACAAGGTCAGTCCTTGTTCCCTTTCCATTCAACAATCTATGGCTTGTGATTATTGTATCAAGCAAAATATTCTTCGAGGCATGGAAGTTTGAAGCTATTTGGTTCCCTCTCCAAAGACTTGATGTGAAACTTAAGCATCTTAAGGGGCAGTTTGGAGAACAGAGTAGGAAATCATTTTCAAAAATTGTTTTGGGTATCAGGCAGTTAAAGGAGGAGTTTGCTAGGATTTAGATCTATCACGAGTAGCAACCTATCCTATCTAGAGAGTAAATAGAATCCCATAATAAGCTTTATGATCTATTAATGGGGAAAGAAAGATTGATCATAAATTAACTGAATGTGAAATGGTTAAAAGACGGGGATAGAGACTCAAATTTATTCAACAGATTGCACAAGGAAAAGAGGGCATGTTCAGGGAAAAAGGTGATTAACATTAGTGGGAATCTCTACACTGGAGAAAATGAGATTGATTTGGCTGTTGTTGAGCACTTTAAGGTAATATAATCTGATAATGGGCAGTCCAACATCCACTTCATGGTTGACAACATCAACCCATGTATTGATGACCATTCCAATAAGCTTATAATTTCTCCCCAATGCAAAGAGGAGATCAGATCTTCTCTCCTATCTCTCAATCTTGAGAGTTCCCCAGGCCTTGATGGATTCACTGAAAAAAAATTCATGTTCTACTGGGTCATTTTGCAGAATGATATTTAACTATCCATTAAGGATTTCTTCCCTCACTCATACTTGCCACAAGGAATGAACTCTTGTTTCATTACCCTCATCCCTAAGAAAGAGAGTGCTCTTGAAATCCAGAACTTCAGGCCTGTTGAACTTGGGAACACAATACCCAAACTTATCAATAAAATTTTGACAAGAATGATCAGTGGGTTGGTTGATTGAATTATCACCACTAACCAATTTGGATTTTTCCCTCAGAGGAACTTCTAAAAGTGCCTTTTTATGGCCTCTGAGAGTGTCAATATTATGAGAAATAAGACAAAGGAAGGGAATTTCGCCTATAAAATTGATATTTTCAAGGATTTTGATACTCTTAAATGGGGATTTCTAATGGATGTCCTTAGAAGATATGGTTTCCATAATGGGATTGTGAATATGAATCGTACTATACTTGGCTCTTCAAGGCTGTCAGTTATTATCAATGGTTCCCCGAGGGGATTCTTTCGTTGCACCAGGGGGTACGACAAGGTGGTCCACTTTCTATGATTCTTTTTTCCCTTTCACAGGATTACCTCAGTAGTTGTATCAATGATCATGCTCAAATGCGACATTACAATAAGATTAGGGTTGTTGTGAGTGTGCATGCCCCATCTCATATAATGTATGCAGATGACATATTATTTCTTGTTAAAGATTCAAGAAGAACTATATCTTCTATTAAGGCCCTTTTCAGTCATTATGAGGAGGTGGCTAGCCAGGCCACCAGTTGGGACAAATCTTCCATTGTTTTTGGGAATGAAATTTCGGTTGGGAAAATGAACAGGATATTCGGGTATCTTGGGGGTGAGGAGGGGATCCCTACCTTTACAATATCTTGGGGTCCCAATGATTATGGGAAAGTGAAAAGATAGTACTTGGAGGCTATTTATGCAAGTATTATACATCAGAAAGCCAGTTGGAATGGGAAGGCTATGTCCCTGGCTAGGAGGGTCTGCCTTGTGAACTCAATTATCACATCAGGAGGACTTCTCAAGGAGCTTCAGAGCATGGTACAAAATTTCATATGAACATGATCACCTAATGAGAGGATGTTGATTACAATTTTGTAGAAGGAATGCATCAATCCTGTGGATATGGGGGGCCTTGGAATCAAGGATCTCAATACCTTCAATGATGGTCTGATAGGGAAATTCACCTAGAACTAGATTTCACATGAAGCTGATGATGAATTCCTTTCGAACTAAATCACAAAAAGGTTTATCAATGGTCACAATTATTATCTTGCCTCATTAGTTTCATCATATCTCAAGCATGCCTATGTGAGGATCAAGAAAGATACCAAATGTTTATTTTGTGGGGACTCCACTCAGAACTGTTGGAACACAAAGTGGCTCACACAACCCCTTTGTGATCAAAATGTTCCACCTGAAGCATCCCCTTTGTCCATATTAGGCTTCCTTTTATAGTTCCACTCTCCTATATTTATTATTCCATTGTAGGTGGAGACTAAAATAAATATATATTATTTTTTGTATTATGACACATTGATTTGGAACCATAGAAAAAATGGGTAGTTTAATTACATGGAGTTTTACAGGATTCTTTGTGGGGCCTGAACTCTTCCACCTGTATGGATCATGCATTTCAAATCCCGGGTTATTTGACCTTCGAGATTCTTCATAATCTGGAGAATCTGAAAAAAACTAATTCCCAAATTTGATCATCTCAAGCAGTCTGGTATTTAGATGGCATCTATGTGGTCTCTTTGCAAGGCTGATGAGGACACTATACAACATGTTTTCATTGAATGTAGTCTAGAAAAAAAAACTCTGGGCCTATACCGGTTCTTTGTTTGGGATAGAGTTTGACACCTGCAGGCTGGTCATTGACCTGCTACCTGATCTGTCACATGCTCTCTATGGTGATCAAATTCATAATCTATTTTTGGTTGTTGTTGCTACAGTAACTGCTGCCATATGGGAAGCCAAAAATACAACATTTTTTGGTGGTGTGCATCTAACTATCCAGCAAGGTATGGTGGTTGTTCCCAGGGATGTTTAGGCCGCTTCTCTGGTACAAGATGGTTCCTTGTTTAACAATATTTCTACCTTAAAAATTCTGAGAATTCCTGGATTTTTGGGTTGTCCACGCAAGCCTCAGATGCTGAAAAATATTTGATAGATACCACTCATTATGCCTTGACTCAAGGTAAATGTTGAAGGGGATGCGTCGAGTGCACCCAGTCCATCAAGTTGTGGGGGACTATTCCACAACTACCATGGGGTTTTCAAGGGATTATTCTACCACTCCATTGGAATCGGCACTACATTCAAAGATCAAATCTGGGCCCTGATTTATGTTGTCAGGTACAATGTCCAGTTTAATTGGAAATGTATATTGATTGAGTCTGATTCTTAAACTATGGTTCATGCTTTAAGATAAAAGACATTCCATTTTACATGGTGTGTGATAACTCAGTGGGTTGATTGCATCAGCAAGATCACTCAAATGAATGTGCCTCTTTCGCATGTCTATCGAGAGGACAATCAGGTGGCAGATGCACTGGCAAGGCGGCCACTCATTGATCATGGCAGGATGTTGTAGACACCCGAAGCTTGACGTACATGGACATTACATTACATTTTCGGAATACTTAGTACATAAAAACACACACACACAAGGATCGTACTAGTTTAGTGTCTTTGAAAACTCGGAACGTAATCTTCTAATCGTGGTGAAAGATTTTCAATATCTCCCATAAAGATCTTCCCTTTTTTTAACTAAAACCTTTCTTTATATCCTGGGGAAAAGAAAACATAAAAGGGTGAGCTCAAATGCTCAGTAAGGGTAAACAAAAGAAAAATCAATCACATCATATTCATAAGAACATAACTTTTGGAAATCTTAACCTGCAAAAGAGAGCATAATTTCATAACATGGGATAAATCATAGTAGTGAAATGAAATCCCAATAATCATAACTTAAAACATGAAACTTGGTGGCATACACACATAATCATAGAGAATCATTTCTTGTTAGTCAAGACTCATTTCCAAGACTATCTTAGTGGACAAAGTCCCTTTCTGAATCGAGTAACCCTCGTTTCAGTCCTGTTTCACTGAACCGGTATAACTTACCATTTCAGCAATGTCTATCTCATGAGATATAAAATCTTTACCCAATGCATTGGAGGGAGATATAGGTCCCACCCATCTTATAATGAATCCTTTCTTATGTGTGCCACATAATCATAAAACATACATCATAGCGTAACCCATGTAATAAAAATGGAATTCTTAAACAACATGACATCATAAAACAGTTCATATAAGATAAAGGAATTCATAAAAATATTTCCATCACAACATAATCAAATCCATGTTATAATAGGGATAAAAACAGAACCCTTTTATTATCTTAGATGGAAAATAATTTTGATAAAATACTTGAACTCCATTCTTGAGGAAAATATCCTTTCTATTTCAAAAACATTTTTCCTTTCATAACATGTCATATGACTTTAAAACAAAAGAAGATGATTAAAAATAAACTTGAAAACTTGTAAAGGAAGCTTCTTGGAAATAATTTTTTAGAAATCCATTCATGCCGTATAAGTTAAAAAAACATTCTTCGTACTTTTGTCAGAAAAGTCAAAAAGTACCTCGTATGAAAAACGACAAAAGATTCCTTTCATACATATTACTAAAAACTCACCGAATGGTAAATTTTGATTTAAACAATTGTAGGTGGATGGAAATAATATTACATAATTATGAAACATGGATGTGGATGATAAAATACACCCCAGTAAATACTTACGAATAAACAATTTCGGATAAAAATGAGATTCTGATATTTCCCTTACCTTAGGTCTGATTTGCTTCGTATGTGTCCGAAACTCCTGTATAATGATTTAAATAATGTCATTGACTTATTACAGAATCATATTCACTGTTATGATATCATATATGGTTCACTTATGACTTTATATTAGCCGTTCTTTTGTAAATTCTATGTTAAAGACGCGTTTTGGGTAAAATCGTCTCATTTGTCGTTCGTGTTTTTAACTTGTAATTATTCATATGATTACTTAGATCATGATTACTTAATTCCAGAATATAAAACATGATATATATATATATTCAGAATATACATATATAATAAATCATTAAATGGAATGAAATACACCGTTCATGGAGACGGTAGTCCGTACGTACGCATGAACGCCGTTTTCGTTTCCTTATTGAATTGAATGGAATTAAGTAGATGACATACATATAAATATAAATAATTCCAGTATCATTATTAGGTCATATATTTCATTATTACTTATTATATATACTTTATAATCATTCATGAACGGTTAATCATTGAGAATGAATCTCATCACGTCGTGGAGACGGTATTCCGTACGTACGCACGAGCGATGATATCGTTCCCATGGTCGTGGAATTGTGTTGAAGTGTATGTATAATATTTCCATATCAATATCACTTTATAATAATCATATATAGTTACTCATTACACCTTTATACCCATCCAATTAAGGTGGTGGAGGAAAATAGATTACACCACGGCGTGGAGACGGTATTCCGTACGTACGCATGCGCGGTGATTTCCTTTTTCCGTAGGATGGATAGAAGGTTAATTAGAGTTGTTTCATATTTATAATAACATATAAGTATATAAGAAATACTGATTTTATTAATTTATCATGAAACAACTAAAGAAGAATAAGTTGAAGAAGAAATAAATTGAAAAAGATCGGTAATGGATATTACCTCTTCTTTGAAGTGCTTCTTTGAGACCTCCTTTTAGGGAACTAAAATTGGTCTTTTAAGAATACCATGACCTCTAGGATTATACTAGGGAAGTGGATAAGAGATTTTGGTAGGGTTTGGCCGAGCTTGAATCCTCAAATTGGTGTGAGGAGGAGGGGAAGGAGGTGCCCTTTTATAAGGGAGGAGGGGGGCACCTTAGGAATATCTCAAAATATTATTTTATATTAAAGTCAAAATCGGTTTATAATGGTTCCAAAGGGTCTTATTTAGAATCTAAAGTGGTGATGGGTCTAAGTCCTATCAACCAATAATATTTAGACAAGTTTAGGTTATTATTTTAACCTTATCAATTAGATTTAACCCTAAGTTAAATAATTTAACTTTTACCGTGTCTTTTTGTTTTCTTACACTATATAGTTAATACACTTACTATAACATGCCAAAAGAACCCCAAATTGTTTATTATTAATATATATATATCCTTATCTAATTCATTTGGCCGAACCTTAGATTTTTAGGAATAAAATAACAATTAAAAATATAATATTTGATTTAAAAACTATTTTGTGTCAATTTTGACACTATTTGATATATGATTTTTGTGAAAGTCATAACAGAATTATATGTTCAAACCAAGTAGATTAAATCAACACTAATATATCATAGTAACCTATAAAATTAGTGGGATTCATAAAAAGTCTCAAATTACATTTAGTTTGGTTTTTATAACATCAATTATGTCAATATTTCATTAATAAGATAATTACTGCATCATCATTGTGTCATAAATAAATTAAATTATTTAATCCCAAAAAATTATAAATAAATTCTCATGATGTAGATAATTTTGTTAGATTTATGGAGACTATTCATGTTAGAAGTTTTATGATGTTTATCACTAAGTTAAAATTATTATACTTATAAGATTTAAGAGAGTGACATGTTGTCACTTTCTTTGGTTTTAATAATAATTAAATTATTTTCATGGTCAAAAGTCCATAAAATGAATCTAATCCGACCCTTAGTTGATATGGGTTTATTTTTAGCCATCAAATAAAATTTTGGCATGTGTTAGGGTAATTTTATAATATTATATTTACCCTTAATTACCTGATTTACCTTTAACTATGGTAAATAAAATTTACCGTAGTTACTATTCATAATTCCCAAAAATAAAAAGTAGCCTATTAACATAATTTGGACCCACTGATTCCAAATATGGAATCCATTTTTTAAAATTCAATACACAGAAGTTGCAGAAATTAAATTAAAATTAATCCCGTTGTCGAATAAAAACGGGTTTTTCTTTAAAACATTGCAAAAGATTGAATTGATTTAACCTACGAATTCAAGGTAAAATCAATGCTAATGACATACATTATATTAAATGGTAAAAATATATTCTATTTATAATTTAAAACCATTCAATATTATAATTTAACCACATAAGATATTACGATGAAAAAAGTTGTTTTTAATTAAAATATAGCGTGTTTTTACTATTCATTAAAATGTGAAAGTTACCAGAATAATATTAAAAATTTATCCAAAGTAAATTTTTATTTCTTGATTTCAAAGAAGAATTTTATTTTGTCAAATTGAACTTATAAACATGTCAAAAACTAGATTTAAAGTGGGTGCTCCATCAAAAGGCGGCAAAACTGCATTTTTTTTAAAATACTTATTTTACCCGAAAAATTTATTTTGTTATTATACCATGTTCTAAAAAATGTTTAAGATGAATAATAATGTTATAAAATTCAAAATTTAGTTAATACTATTCATAACGGCTAGTTCATGACAATATTATAATAATATATCATTGTTTATTAAAACCCGGTATTGCGTACAACACACGGTATCGAGGAAGGTCGTGATTGCGTGTAATGCAAGCCAAGTCAGGGTTGCGTGTTGTGAAAGAATCCTTCGTTGTTTAGTATAATAGAATCCAACCATATTTCATTTATACATTGAATATATATATATATACTCAATGTTGCGTAGAATAACTATTATCAAAATTGTGTGTAACACGGCCCAAGAATAGTGTTGCGTGTACTGCAAGCTAATACGGTGTTGCGTATAGCGCAAGGTAATCTTGGTGTAGAATACAACAAAATACATTAATGAAATTAAAATAATATTTTTCATAAAATCTCGGGGTGTTACATTCTACCCCCCTTAAAATGAATTTCGCCCTCGAAATTTGTCGGGGTTATAAATGGTTTACTATTTGAAAGTTTCTTTGATAGAAACCCACATCGTAAAAAGGAATACCAAAACTTATCTTTAAATACAAAAGTATGAAACGTAACGGTTACCCAAATAATCTAATCATTGGGTTTCCACATAGGTGGAAATATGGATATGGAAGAGAAATTTAACCATCATGTTATGATGGAGAGTGGTAGAGAACATGGCTATGGAAAAGTTAGCAATCACAAAGCCATAAATTTGTGATGATCTAGGGTACCATCTGATTCATCGGATATAAGATCACTAGGACAACATTTTTGGTTTTCAAGATCATTTCCCTAAAGTTGAAAATTTGAATTAGAATAAATACTTTCTTTATTTCGGTACAATCTCACTGTTGTTCATGCCTTGAACAATTTCCCCTTCATCTCTTAAATAAATGAAGTTGAATTTGTTATTCGTGAAGTTTTAGCAGATCATGTGATAGAATGACGGGTCATTCCATCTGTCTCAAACAAAAGGTTAGCAGAAATTATATACATAAGTCGATCTATAGTGAGATTAATCACATATGGTTCCTAAAATGGACTTATAATTCATATATCATACTGCTTAATATAATAAAACTAGTTTCTACTAAACATGGACTTCCTGTAGGCCAGTGGTAGGCGATAAAGTCCAGTCGCACTTCAGTTGTGGGTTCGATTCCCACAGCCTTGTCCGAAGCGATGGGATGTCGCCCGTTCTGCAGGTTGTCCTTTTTCTAAAACTACATTACTATAACATCCCATCAATAATATCGAGAAAAAAAACTTCTATCCTTAAACAATACTCACTTATGTCCAACATAATCCATTTCAATCTTTAGGCTTATCCATAATACTGCAGTCCACTCTCATAACATAGTGAAAACGATTACCAGAGATTTAATACCATCGTTGATCCCCATATATCATAAGATATGTTTTGTTGGTCACATTCCAAACATTCAAAGTCCTTAATCATGTATTCTCTTGAATAACTTAGTGAAAACTTGAATTCAGTTTAAAGTTAACACTTTCCACATACCAAAATCCTCAAAATTATATATACTCAAACCATGATATCACTTACTCCTTATATCAATCATGAGCTCATTAATACTATTAAACATTTAATTTTCTCGTTTTCCCTTCATTATGCGCATATCATCATATTTCCAAAAATATCTGAATAACCTTTCATGGATAGTGGTACCATTAATCATACACTTTCATAACTCAAGGAAAGACAACAGTATAACAATCCTTAGATGTCTCTTTATTCCATAGTACCATGAGATTTCTTATACAACATTACACATGATAAACATGTAATCATTTCACTACATTCTTAAACCATTGACCGAGCTTCAACAATTCTTTCATCTCACATATCATTTGTAGTCTCTTCATCATCATCAACATAAATACTTCCCATACAACCATACTGATTATCTTCATGAGACTTTCCCTTAGGGCATTGGTTTCATAATGCCCGTACATTCCACATTTAAAACATTTAACCATTGTTGATGTCGTAGCAATACCATTATCCTCATCCCTGGTGTTAACTAAACCTTTTCCTTTGCACTTACTGGCTTTGTGTCCTTCTTTTCCACACCCAAAGCATCTTCCAGTTCCTTTGAAACATTCTCCTTGATGCCTCTTCCCACATGATTTACATAGGGGAAATTGAACTTTCTTTCCTCTATGATCATCATGAAACTCCATCTTTCTCTTATTAGCCGAGTCAGGAAACTTACCAAATTTTACTTTATTAATCATATTATGAGATTGCTGATTTGGCATAATAATGATGTTTGGACATCCAAATCCCATTTCATTTGGTTGCTCATGAAAAATATCATTTCATTGTCCATCATATCCTCCATTATCATGAATCACCTTGTTTCCATCCATTTTCTAAAACCCAAAAAAAATAATGTGAGAGGCAAAAATCATTCTAGGGAAAAAAACATAATAAAGGTGGAGTATCCTCAATATCTAACATCTTAGGTTAAATTCTATGATCATTACCGTAGTTCTAGGACTGTATCCTATACGTATTCTTATCCTTAGGGACATCCCTAGACATACCTTATAAATATCTCTAGGGATCTCACTAAAGATCTCGCATCCTAGTTTCCAAAGGTTGACTAAACCTTTCCTCTGATACCAACTGTAGAGACCCGAAGCTTGACGTACATGGACATTACATTACATTTGCGGAATACTTAGTACATAAAAACACACACACACAAGGATCGTAATAGTTTAGTGTCTTTGGAAACTCGGAACGTAATCTTCTAATCGTGGTGAAAGATCTTCAATATCTCCCATAAAGATCTTCCCTTTTTTTACCTAAAACCTTTATTTATATCCTGGGGAAAAGAAAACATAAAAGGGTTAGCTCAAATTCTCAGTAAGGGTAAACAAAAGAAAAATCAATCACATCATATTCATAAGAACATAACTTTTGGAAATCTTAACCTGCAAAAGAGAGCATAATTTCATAACATGGGATAAATCATAGTAGTGAAATGAAATCCCAATAATCATAACTTAAAACATGAAACTTTGTGGCATACACACATAATCATAGAGAATCATTTCTTGTTAGTCAAGACTCATTTCCAAGACTATCTTAGTGGACAAAGTCCCTTTCTGAATCGAGTAACCCTCGTTTCAGTCCTGTTTCACTGAACCGGTATAACTTACCATTTCAGCCGTGTCTATCTCATGAGATATAAAATCTTTACCCAATGCATTGGAGGGAGATATAGGTCCCACCCATCTTATAATGAATCCTTTCTTATGTGTGCCACATAATCATAAACCATACATCATAGCATAACCCATGTAATAAAAATGAAATTCTTAAACAACATGACATCATAAAACAGTTCATATAAGATAAAGGAATTCATAAAAATATTTCCATCACAACATAATCAAATCCATGTAATAATAGGGATAAAAACAGAACCCTTTTATTATCTTAGATGGAAAATAATTTTGATAAAATACTTGAACTCCATTCTTAAGGAAAATATCCTTTCTATTTCAAAAACATTTTTCCTTTCATAACATTTCATATGACTTTAAAACAAAAGATGATAATTAAAAATAAACTTTAAAACTTGTAAAGGAAGCTTCTTGGAAATAATTTTTTAGAAATCCATTCATGCCGTATAAGTTAAAAAAAACATTCTTCGTACTTTTGTCGGAAAAGTCAAAAAGTACCTCGTATGAAAAACGACAAAAGATTCCTTTCATACATATTACTAAAAACTCACCGAAGGGTAAATTTGGATTTAAACAATTGTAGGTGGATGGAAATAATATTACATAATTATGAAACATGGATGTGGATGATAAAATACACCCCAGTAAATACTTACGAATAAACAATCTCGGATAAAAATGAGATTGTGATATTTCCCTTACCTTAGGTCCGATTTGCTTCGTATGTGTCTGAAACTCCTGTATAATGATTTAAATAATGTCATTGACTTATTAAAGAATCATATTCACTGTTATGATATCATATATGGTTCACTTATGACTTTATATTAGCCGTTCTTTTGTAAATTCTATGTTAAAGACGCCTTTTGGGTAAAATCGTCTCATTTGTCGTTCGTGTTTTTAACTTGTAATTATTCATATGATTACTTAGATCATGATTACTTAATTCCAGAATATAAAACATGATATATATATATATATTCAGAATATACATATATAATAAATCATTAAATGGAATGAAATACACCGTTCATGGAGACGGTAGTCCGTACGTACGCATGAACGTCGTTTTCGTTTCCTTATTGAATTGAATGGAATTAAGTAGATGACATACATATAAATATAAATAATTCCAGTATCATTATTAGGTCATATATTTCATTATTACTTATTATATATACTTTATAATCATTCATGAATGGTTAATCATTGAGAATGAATCTCATCACGTCGTGGAGAGGGTATTCCGTACGTACGCACGAGCGATGATATCGTTCCCATGGTCGTGGAATTGTGTTGAAGTGTAGGTATAATATTTCAGTATCAATATCACTTTATAATAATCATATATAGTTACTAATTACACCTTTATACCCATCCAATTAAGGTGGTGGAGGAAAATAGATTACACCACGGCGTGGAGACGGTATTTCGTACGTACGCATGCGTGGTGATTTCATTTTTCCGTAGGATGGATAGAAGGTTAATTAGAGTTGTTTCATATTTATAATAACATATTAGTATATACGAAATAGTGATGTTATTACTTTATCATGAAACAACTAAAGAAGAATAAGTTGAAGAAGAAATAAATTGAAAAAGATCGGTAATGGATATTACCTCTTCTTTGAAGTGCATCTTTGAGACCTCCTTTTTGGGAACTAAAATTGGTCTTTTAAGAAGACCAGGACCTCTAGGATGATACTAGGGAAGTGGAGAAGAGATTTTCGCAGGGTTTGGCCGAGCTTGAATCCTCAAATTGGTGTGAGGAGGAGGGGAAGGATGTGCCCTTTTATAAGGGAGGAGAGGGGCACCTTAGGAATATCTCAAAATATTATTTTATATTAAAGTCAAAATCGGTTTATAATGGTTCCAAAGGGTCTTATTTCGAAGCTAAAGTGGTTATGGGTCGAAATACTATCAACCAATAAGATTTATACAAGTTTAGGTTATTATTTTAACCTTATCAATTAGATTTAACCCTAAGTTAAATAATTTAACTTTTACCGTGTCTTTTTGTATTCTTACACTATATGGTTAATACACTTACTATAACATGCCAAAAGAACCCAAAATTGTTTATTATTAATATATATATCCTTATCTAAGTCATTTGGCCGAACCTTAGATTTTTAGGAATAAAATAACAATTAATAATATAATATTTTATTTAAAAACTATTTTGTGTCAATTTTGACACTATTTGATATATTATTTTTGTGAAAGTCATAAAAGAATTATATGTTCGAACCAAGTTGATTAAATCAACACTAATATATCATAGTAACCTATAAAATTAGTGGGATTCATAAAAAGTCTCAAATTACATTTATTTTTGTTTTTATAACATCAATTATGTCAATCTTTCATTAATAAGATAATTATTGCATCATCATTGTGTCATAAATAAATTAAATTATTTAATCCCAAAAAATTATAAATAAATTCTCATGATGTAGATACTTTTGTTAGATTTCTAGAGACTATTCATGTTCGAAGTTTTATGATGTTTATCACTAAGTTAAAATTATTATACTTATAAGATTTAAGAGAGTGACATGTTGTCACTTTCTTTGGTTTTAATAATAATTAAATTATTTTCATGGTCAAAAGTCCATAAAATGAATCTAATCCGACCCTTAGTTGATATGGGTTTACCTTTAGCCATCAAATAGAATTTTGGCATGTGTTAGGGTAATTTTATAATATTATATTTACCCTTAATTACCTGATTTACCTTTAACTATGGTAAATAAAATTTACTGTAGTTACTATTCATAATTCCCAAAAATAAAAAGTAGCCTATTAACATAATTTGGACCCACTGATTCCAAATATGGAATCCATTTTTTAAAATTCAATACACATAAGTTGCAGAAATTAAATTAAAATTAATCCTGTTGTCGAATAAAAACGGGTTTTTCTTTAAAACATTGCAAAAGATTGAATTGATTTAGCCTACGAATTCAAGGTAAAATCAATGCTAATGACATACATTATATTAAATGGTAAAAATATATTCTATTTATACTTTAAAACCATTCAATATTATAATTTAACCACATAATATATTACGATGAAAAAAGTTGTTTTTAATTAAAATATAGCGTGTTTTTACTATTCATTAAAATGTGAAAGTTACCAGAATAATATGAAAAATTTATCCAAAGTAAATTTTTATTTCTTGATTTCAAAGAAAAATTTTATTTTGACAAATTGAACTTATAAACATGTCAAAAACTAGATTTAAAGTGGGTGCGCCATCAAAAGGCGGCAAAACTGCATTTTTTGAAAAATACTTATTTTTCCCGAAAAATTTATTTTGTTCTTATACCATGTTCTAGAAAATGTGTAAGATGAATAATAATGTTATAAAATTCAAAATTTAGTTAATACTATTCATAATGGCTAGTTCATGACAATATTATAATAATATATCATTGTTTATTAAAACCCAGTATTGCGTACAACACACGCTATCGAGGAAGGCCGCGATTGCGTGTAATGCAAGCCAAGTCAGGGTTGCGTGTTGTGAAAGAATCCTTCGTTGTTTAGTATAACAGAATCCAACCATATTTCATTTATACATTGAATATATATATATATATATATATATATACTCAATGTTTCGTAGAATAACTATTATCAAAATTGTGTGTAACACGGTCCAAGAATAGTGTTGCGTGTACTGCAAGCTAATACGGTGTTGCGTATAGCGCAAGGTAATCTTGGTGTAGAATACAACAAAAGACATTAATGAAATTAAAATAATATTTTTCATAAAATCTTGGGGTGTTACAGATGTGGTCTTTCACTGCTCTTGATTACTGTTCCCCACTGGTGGAAGTATATATATGTGGTGTGATGCACACTCATTTATGTAATAACCCCTTGTATTCTTGAGTCTTTTCTTTTTTTATTTAATTTTCTTAGGGATAGCTACCACTGGTTCCTGGTCTTTTTGTTAGTAGACTCCCTAACCTTGAATTCCTTAAGATTGATTTTCTCAACCATTTAATCTTAGTTACACCATGTTTTTCAATGCTATTAAACCATTTATGTGAACTAACTTATGACTATGAAAAACCTCAATTTATAATTCCCTTAAAATTGAGAGCACCTGCTTGGGTTGGTCAAACAATTTGATCTGTTGTTCGATTTTAACACAAGTAGCGGAAGGATATACAACTCAATATATATATATATATATATATTTGAGGGTTTTTATGTTTTTGTGAAAATTTCTCATTTTATCTATAATACGTTCTTGTTAATATTAATTAGATTTAATCTATAGATTACACATTCATTAAATAATATTTACACATAATTCAATTTATTTTTTTTCAGTGTTTCGTGATTGTTAATTAATTAATTTATGTGATTGTGATAAAACATACATAATGAAATTAATCATGAAATATGATAGAAAAATATTATATAGTAGTATAATCATGATAAATTACTAATTTTTACTTTATCTAACAGATGGTAAATTAACAATCGACCTAGGTGAAACCCCCATGAATTATAAATGGGTTCGTGTTTTAGATTTCTGCTTTTCCACCCATATACCTCTTGGATTAGTTTATATTTATATCCAAACATAATATTCCTCCACTCACATTGGAGATCCATCCATTACATAAGATTTTACTCACACATATGTGAGGGGAAATAAAGTATTGGTTAAGGAATTTACATAAAAGAAAACTGTGGACACATTGTCCCTTACATAATTAGAGGAGGGATGATAAGAAAACCATCCATTTAATTTGAAAATAAATTAAAATAAAACCAATAACATAAATTTTTTTACTCTATTATCAGGATCATCAACATACATGAAATGAATTAAACATTTAATAAAAATGTTCATTTAATTCTAATCACTCTTATTTAAGATAAATCATGTTAAAATCAATTAATAATCTTCTTTAATTATTATATAATGTCATCTTAATTCTCATTGTATGTTTATTAGTATTATGAACCATAATAATTTTAAACAAATTTAAAAAATTATTTAAAATTAACTATGTATGAAACATGTCCCTTGAAGAAAAAATAATGAGTACCTGTTTAAACTACCTAATGTGTACTATATTCATGTATTGTTTAGTCTTGAATTAAGTAGAATACAAATATTTTAAAAAATATCATGGTCTGTAGATATTCAATTAAATGACACACAAAATACATATTATTTACATATCATGTTATATTTGTATATTCATAGAGTAATGAATGAATTATATATTGTACATTATATTTTGTTATGAACATTACATAGAAATTATTTAGAAAATTAGTATATATAAAACCCATCACAAGACATGTACATAGTCAAATAAATGATACATTGAACATATGCTGATATGGTTTAAGTAGTATAATAAATTATTTCTAAATTATTTTTAAATTTTGATTATACATGGAGTGTACAGTCTAGCTACACATCATTTATGGTTCCCACCATTTCTCCACATCACACACCTTGGGACATAGAATGCAATCATTCCATTAAAATTAATAGATTACACAATGTGTACATGGGCTACACATCATGTGGTATTCGAGCTACTTGATCTCAATTCATGTAGGTAATGTATTAAAATACCTATCCCAATGTTGACTAAATGATTACACGTTATGTATGAATGTTACAAGTAATGATGTCTAACTAACCATGCCCCAAGATGGTCCGGTCAACATTTTGTTTATATAAATACACACCACATGTAATACATGAACATAGATTGAATTAATTATGAATTGATTCATGAATTATTTATCTACATTAAACAAAGGTACATGACTTGTAGAAATAGGTTACATGACATATATTCTCACGCTATCTAGCTAGAATCCGGAGCCCTTTTAGATTAGTTGCTTGAATGTTTTTCAATTATAAAATTTATTGATTAGGATTATATCTATTAGAATGAAGAGGAATAAGTATAGATCGTGTGATCTATATTAAAGAATAATTAAAATGTAATTCAAAACTAATGATAAATGAATAACTAAATCAATTATCATTGAATAATTATACATAATTATGAAACACCTATATTATAAATTAATGGTTCTTAGTGCAATAGAATTTCAAGATGGAGTAATCCCAAATTATATATTTTTTGTAATCGGTGATAAATATAATATGTACATCAATGTTAAATACCATTAACAGTAGAATTTAATCCATGATTAATTGAAGTGAGAATGTTGGAACCAAAATTTAGGATCATCACATAATGATTTATAATTAATTTATGAAATTATGGAATTATATTGCGTTGAATTATTTATTTTTTGATGAATTTAGAAACATCTCTATATTTTAATATCATTGCGTCATAATAATAAAGTGTATATTCCCTCCAGTGGTGATATAAAAATGCTCCACAAACCTTTAAACACCTTCATATGAATATCTAAGAGATAGTTTGGTAGATCATAATTCTTTTGTGGTTCAACTATGGTCACCCAAGTAATCTCTTCAAGAAAGATTCTATTTTTTATATATAGAATCAAGAGTTTTGGATGAGGGTATCACTCTTCATCCTTGATATCTTTCTTAGAGAGGGATATCTCAAGGGACTTGATATAAGTCTATGGATATTCTTGTGCACAACTAAAAAAAATGGAAACCAACCATTAGATATAATATAATTAGGTTTAAATTGTTCTAGGGTTAGAAAATAATAATTTTAAAAGTGCATTATTATTTCCCTGATCCTTAAAGAACCCCATGTATATAATAATTAAAATATTATTATTTTAATCTTTTAACAAGTTAAAAACCAATGAATTAATTAAATATTAATTATTTAAATAATATTTAATATATACTATTTCTAACTAGACCATTAAACTCAGTCTCTTATACCTCATAATATTTATCTAAACATGAATAATTAAATATTATGTAATAAATAATTATCACTTCATTGTTAACCAATAAAGAAATAAATATTACATTTTCCAAATAGAAATTAACTATTTATTAAATATTTTTCAATCCAAATATTCTCTCGAATAAGTAGTGATAGAATATATTCTCTTAAGAAAACATGAATAATTATTAAAAGACATACATGAATAATATTTAATAAAAATGTTAAATAATAAATAATATTATTATTTAACTGAGGTATTAGATACACTTAGTGTGTATACCTTTACACCTCTATCTCGGTTTCATTAGGAGAAGGAGCCCAAAGTCCAACAATAGCATCTAGAAACATGACAAGGCACTTGTAGAGAAAAAAATTTAATGTTTCAATGACATAAAAACACATATGGATTTTTACTATCAAATATAATATATTTATTAGGCTCCCTGCTTAAACTGAGTGATCTTGGATTCCCTAGGGTTCTAACCCCCAGGGATTTGGCTATTCATCTTTGGTGGCGTCTCTATCCTTCTTGGTATTATAGAATTAGTCTCGATGGATTGGAACTACAGTGGACCTCAGGAGTGATGCTATGGTTATGGGAGATTATTGCGACGAGAGGAGGTGTGACATCCTATGGTGATGGGTGTGTGATGGTGTCAGTGTGGCAGCTTTAGAAATTCCCTGAATGGATGTGTTGGTGATCACGATTAGTGGATATATTGTTGTGGCGGTCGAATGTGGGGGAGATTTGGGTGTGATCTGAGCGCGATCTGGCTACGATCGGTGTAGTGAGGTAGAGATCTAAATGTTGTGAGAGCTTCAACCAAGATGGATTAGGTGACACATATCTGCTCTGATCTAGTTTCCTTTTATTCATTTTATGTAATTCTTACAGTGATGTTATCCACATCAATTGAAGGATGGTGTCAGGTGCACTCGTTGTGGCATTTGTTTTGATGACAGTTGTTTGATCTGGTCCTTAAACGGTGTTTGGGATTTTGGGCCACTTTGGTCACATTATTGGAATTGTGGTAATGGGTTGATGAACCATGGGTTTTGTAATGGGTTTTGTACCAATTTTCTCTCTGGATACTAAATTGATTCTTTCGAGCTACTAGGACATAGGGCCATGATGAATGGTTTTGTTGTTTGGTTTAGTTTCTTATGTCATGTAATGGGTTCCATACAAGTTAAAAAGGGGTTTTATTTTTATTTTTTAATAAATATGGCTCTTCCCAAACCTTTACGATATAATCCATTTATTAAGATATGTCTAATCATAAGGTCTCATGATGGTTCCATCCACCAATACGCTCGATGTCTCTTTGTTTGAATTTTTGATAATTCAACTTTCTTATAAGAAACCCTATAAATGTATTTATTTAGTTTTTATGACTTACATAAAAGGTCCTAATATATAATATTATGTTAAATAATAAATGGGGAAAATCAGTTCTCATATTATTCATTAATGAAATATTAATCTTGGTGCACCTAACACGTCCTACTTCACCATGCCATTTGTTTCCATGGTTTTCATCAATACATTGAAGTACATGAATCATAATATCTATTAATAATAATATGAATTTATAAGTATCAAAACACATGTCCATATATAGAAACTTCTAATGAAACATATAAATGTAGATCTCTTACTAGAGGGCCTCGTTCTCATAATCTCTTTTATAAGAAATTACTAATGGTGTACACCATGAAAAGGTGCCTCAAAGATCTATGAGTATACAACCCTGATATCATGTATGTTTTTTTTCCTCAATTGATCTCATCTAGCTACAAAACAAATATTTATGATTTCTATCATGGAACATTTTGGTTCTCATCAAATTGGGGAAGTGCTATGATATTTTAGTGTAACAACTACTCATATGACATTATCACATAAAATTTCTCATATAAGAATTATTATTTTTGGATAATTAGTATATTAATATTAAAAAAAATTAACACTAGTAATCATAATGTCTAAAAAGGTTGGTCCTAGGGAACCAAATCCATTAATAATACCAAACATTTCATAAAGAGTGGAATTAGAGATATAAACCCTTTACCTCAATCCTAACTAAAGTACTGAATAATTAAATTAAATCCATTAAACACCTACCAAAGGGACATATTCTTAACTATAACATTTAATACACAACATTCATAATCATTCTATATATATTATCTATTTTTTAACTTTTTAAATATTTTTTGTAAATAATGATTATCAATTTTAACCAAATTCCTAATAGAGGTATTTGTATCCATTTAATTATGACTTCCATCACTATTAGATCAAATAGGGTATTGGAATAGATAGTCAAATATTGTTTATAAATTTATTATTTAAATTTTTTGTAGTTTTGGTTGTGATCAATGAGGTTAAAATTGACAATTTTTTTGTGGATTATTAAAGAACAAATAATGAGTTTATAATATATATGTTAAAATTGATATCACAATACAAAAAAAATAAAGAAAAAAATATTTAATTATTTATATCATAATATACCATTAAATAAGTTCTTTTAGTTATACATGGTATAATATCATTGTATTGTTTAATTAGGTTGTTAAACCATATCAAACACTAAGATATCTTGATTAATGAATGATTATGGGGTTGTTTATTTATACTAACATTATACCATAAGCATAGTGATCATATCTGGTGATTATTAGTGTGATATATTAATATATCAATGAGGTAGACCAAGAATATAAAAAATATAAAGTCATTATATTGATAGAAGAGATCATTTTTGTAACATCCTATTACCAATATATCAGGTATATACTTAACCTTGTTGTGAGTTTCTTATTTCATTATCTGTATAGTGCCAAAAATGAATTGGGAGGGTACCTATAATGGTGAAGTAATGGGTTTTTTGGATTCCTAGATTTAACCATATTTTTCACAGGTTTTTGAATCATTTCATGATATTTAAATAGGTTACATGATGTGTAAGAGTTGTTGGATGTAAATCGTGGAAGGCTTACCGCTATGAAAGGTTACATAGTGTGAAGATCAGTTTCAAATCATGAATGTTTTAAATAACAAAATTTTAATCTAAGGTGACATATTTAACATTGTGGATTTCATGACATGTAAAGGAGGTACACATCATGTAATTCCCTTATTAGGGATGTTTTAGGGTGCAATTTGTGTTTTGGGTGCCCATTTGGCTATCTCTTCTCTCTTTCTCTCAAACTGAGGCTCCTATCTAGCATTTTTTAGAGACAATGTTCCTTCCAGATCAATCTTTTCGGCATTCGATATCCCTTATAGATGTGGTGCATCTCTCTGGGTAAACGACCTTTTTGATTATTCATTTTCATCAATCACGGTAGCACCCTTGGGTTTTGTAATTAGATCTTTTGAACTAAATTGGTATTTCTTATTGTATTCTTCCAAAATCCATTCCGTGATCTCATTTCATAGGCCATTCCATTATTGTTGTGATGCGATGGACATTTGTTCTAGAGGTATGTGGTGTTTCCTCTTCTCTTCCAACCCACTTTCTCAATTGAATCATTAATAAGAAGTTATTATTTGATTCTAGGGCCTTTGTTGATATTTTTGGGTTTTTCTTTGTTGGTGGATTCTATTGTGGGCACATGCAACCCAAGTTTTGAGGTAGGTGGTTTAGTCTCTGGTATATATTTGATAAATCATATTCTTCCATTTTTTAAAATTTTTTTATAAATATAAAGTTTCATTTGGTAGGATTGTTTGTGTGTTTTGGAATGAGATTTTGAATAAAAGTGGTTTTACCTTGGTTTTTGATTCATGGGAAGAAATGGAAATTTTCCAAGAATTGAAAAGGATATTGTAAAATGTATTTGAAATGTTTTTTGAAACATCAGTTTGATTAGGAAAACATGAACATGGGTTACCTTATGTACTAGGTGTAAGGTTGAACTTGAGGCCATCATCCATTATGGGGGGTTCACTTTTTGAGTGTTACTCTTGTCCTAGAGTGTAGTTTAATGGCTCTTGGTATGTATAGGATGTATGGGTTTCACTTTATGTTGTGACACATTACTCTTGGAGTGTAGATAATTGGCATCAAGTAACATTGCACACTATTCATTGATCTTTTGGTATGAGTAGTTTGCTACCTGACCTGTTGTATTCCTTGATGTCGTGATGCCTGTGTTGCTATTGTTCTTTTTTATTCCTTGTTTTTTTAATATTTTATTCTTGATATGCATGTTGATTCTTGAGAAATATGACATGGAAAATATGCTTTGAAATTGATATACCTACTTTTTTCAAAGAACTTGGATAATGAGGAAACATTTACCATGTTTTTTTTAAAACTGATTTACAACTTGTCATGCCATATTTTATTTAAAATGAGCATGAAATAAATTTTATATATAGCCTTTATATAGAAAACTTTTGTGGGATCCTAAAAATCCTATTAGATCACGCCATATACACCTCTTTGGTGGTACGTAGACCTTTGTTTGTCTTCCAATGCAGGGAATGGAAAGGTGACATAGTGAGGCGGTGAGGTTTCATTTCAGTTGGGTTGGGTAGCTGGTGGTGAGATGGTGTAAGTTCACCCATTCTATCACATGGAGTAGCTCTTTGGTATTGGTCCCAAACAGTTGGACATTATTCTCTAAGTTGTTGGATAATTCTATATTCATTCGTTTCTTCTATATTTCTTATAGGCATGGCATATATTTATTGGTTTTCCATTCTTTCTTATCTCTTTGTGTATATATATTTCATATTTTTTTTGACGATAGGAAAAATTGTTCCCTCTAGTTTGTCGTTTTCTTCCTAGGTTCTTGTTACTAGCCCATGGGGATTGAGAATGCCCTTCGGGTATGTGATGGGTCGGTTTGGGTGTCGGTTTGAGGGAAGATCAGGTCAGTTCAATACAATTCGGTATCAGAGGAGTTTTTTTCTCAAGATTCCAGGTCTTGGGAAACTATTTTAACAATGATAAGATTGTTAGTACTTGAGAGGTATGATGCAACAAGTGCCTACCGATCTCTTTTCATGAAGAGACTCAAGATTCCATGGTAAGTTGGGATATGTGTCTCTAGTGTGGGGTTTAATTTTACATATCAGCTTCTTTTTATGGGTTTTCTGGTAGAAACTAATATTTGTTCAAGTTTTTTATCATTTTTATTTTTTGTATGCAATATTACGCCTCTGAGATGTCCTTCAAAAGTTCTTTTAAAGGATTCTACTAATGTGGTCAAGGGAATCAACCTATAGATCAAAATATCATTGAAATTATCATACAAAAAGTTTATTTTTTTAATCAATATGTACCACAAGTTTGAAATGCAGTTTTTGAAGTGCATCTAGGAGTTGGAGGAGAGAGATCGATCACTTGAATTCTTAAATGACAATCCAAATTTCATTAGAGGAATTAATGAACCTCAAGTGGTGGTGAAATGGTAGGATTGGATTAACCAAATATTCAACTTCTTGGAGTCATATGAAAATATGAATGTGAAATGTGGGACGTTTTTTATTGGGGGTTTAGAAAAGCGATGGTGGGATTCTATGGTCCTGGATGACAGAAACGTAGACTAATCCGGGCAGGGTTTCAAAACCGTATTCTTCCTGCTATTTTATCAAGAGTCACTAGTTCCTATATTTTCAATAGGGATAGAGTTTGGTGTCATCATACACTAACCAGTTTGATGAGGTTTGTCTTTTTTTCTCCAGATGGGTGATGAATGACTAGCTGAAGCCTCAAAAGTACCTATAGGTATTGAGAACAGATATAATATCATAGGTATTTATGTTGAAACTTTATATATATGGGAATATAGTAGACAAATATATTATGTAATAGATGTATATGGCATGAATGGTTGGTTTCACAACCCTTCTCTTCAATCTAGTGGCAGTTTCTATGGCATGCTAGGGAATAAGAACAAGTGGGAGGATTATCACAAAAGCGGTGGAGGCGGGACTCAACAGAGAGCCTCCTCCACACCATATGCTACATCAAGCAGTGTGACTTAGACTTTTTATTAGTGTGGCAAGGCTGGGAACATAATAATTTTTTGTATTATGCCTGAAAATATGTGCAACAGTTGTGGACATGTTGGTCATTTACAACACTTCTATTTGGCTATGACTATACCTCATTATGGTCAGAGTACTTTAGCTCCAAAAGCAATGGTGCTGTAGTCAGAGCATCAAGTACTATAGGGATATATCCATAGGACTCATGAGTTAATCACTTTCACAAATTATATGAGTTTTCAATGGAAGTCAATACAGGTCTGTCAAAAGTGAGAGGTACCATCCTTATTGCATCTTCTTAAATGATTGCTTTTCTTGAAACTGGTGCCTCTCACTAATTTATATTTTCATGTTTTGTTGATGTTATTAAAAATCCAACATAACTTATGCCCTTTGTAATAGATTTAGAGACACCTCTTGGTAAGAGTAATGTGTAAGGGGGTTTTTTTGTTAACGCTAGCCAATATGGAGTTGGTTTGGGATTTTCTCATTCTTGATCTAGATCTTTTTAACATCATCATTCAGTATATATTTTCTTGTTTCTCATTAATCAAAGGTTTATTGTTATCATCGATAAGCTTAATTTTTTACTCATTATGGCAGATCTTATATGTTTTAGGGGGAGTGGAACCTTAGAATAGGTCATTCTAGGACATCTCGCCAAGAGTTTGAGGTTTTGTCGTCTGCTATTTGATTTGAGCCCAATAATGTTTCTACTTTTTTCAATCTTCAAGTTGTTGCTTGACAACATTCTTTTGTTTTTCTAAAATAATTATATAGTTTTCCTCCAGATGGATAGGTAGAGTTTATGTTTTACCTAGTTCTAGGTACATAACCGATATCAATACCTTCTTATTATATGGAACCAGTGGAGCAGAAAGAGGTCAAGATTCTATCGGATGACCTATTGGAAAAAGTTTTTGTTTTCCCTAGTGTTTCTCTTTGGGTATCCCCTATTATATTTTCCAAGAAGGAATATGGTTCACTTCGATTGTGTGTTTACTTTCAAAAGATGAATCGGGTAATAGTTAAGAATAAATATCATTCGCATAATGTTGATGATTTGTTTGATAATTTAATGGGGGAAAGTGATTTCAAAAGATTGGTATTCAGTTAGGTTATCATCAGCTTATAGTTTATGAGTTTGATTTGCCTTAGATAGATTTCATAAGTAAGTATGACCATTTTAGATATGTTGGGATTCGTTTTGGTCCAACTAATGCTCCAGTAGTTTTTATGGCTTTGATGAATCAAATATTCCATTAACATATTGACCCTTTTATGGTAGTGTTCATGGATGATATTCTAGTTTATTTGAAATTTGAGTTTGATCATGAGCACCATATGATTTTGTTCTATAAATTCCGAGAAGTCGCTATTTGTGTGGAAATAATTAGAAATTTATATTTTAGATTCAAGAAGTAAAGTTATTAGGGTAAAAAATTCTAAATGTGGCATATTAGTTGATCCTGAGAAGGTGAAAGATGTCTGGTCTTGGAAGGAACCCCAAAATGTCTTTGAGATACAAAGATTCCTTGGTATTGCTGGATACTCGGAATAGTTTATTAAGGATTTATCTAAATTGGTGTTACATTTGACTGCTCTTACTAGGAAATCTGTGAAATTCACATGAGATGTGATGTTTCAATATTCTTTTGATAAAATGAAATGAATTCTGATATAATATTTTATTCTGATCATACTTGAGTCCATTAATGGGTATATGGTGTTATGTGATTCTTTTGGTGCTAGTTTGAGATGTGTGCTTATATAAGATAACCATGTGGTGGATTACAACACTCATCGGCTTTGACTACATGAGAAGAATTACCCCACTCATGATTTAATGATTTTTACAGTTTTGAAAGCACCTAAATATTTGAAGCACTATATTTTTGGGGAGAGGTTCATGGTATTCTATGATCATAAAAGTTTGAGTAATATCTTTTCCCAAAAATAATTTAATCTCAGAAAGTGATTATGGGTATAATACCTTTAGATGTTTTTATTCAATATTATCTACACTATGGGGAAGGGAAACGTCATTGTTGATGCTATTAACAAGAAATCACTACCACAGGATATTCTAGAATCGAAGTATGAGTGGAAACTTAATGGAAATTGTGCATATTTTCACTTATATGCTCAGGAGGATGTTTTAGGTATGGTTTTGAATAGTGTTCAATTATCATCATCTCTCTTGGAGTCAATTTTGTAGTGTCAGTAGTAGGATTTTGAGTTTAGTAAAATTTGAGAAATAATTTTTGGTGGGGAGACCATTTCTCGTTGTTTTCTTTCTTCAAATGGTATACTCCACTTTGGGAAGCAGTTTTTTATCCCAACATATATGAGGAGTTTAGTCTTGTTTAATTGTTACATATCTTTGTGGGGCGTTCACCTAGGAACTGAAAAGATTTATTGTGATATGATCTGATAATTATGGTGGCAGGGTATAAATCTTGAAATTAACGATTATGTGTCCCACTATTACACAAGTCAATAGATAAATACAAATCAACTGAAATCCCAAATTTAGCTTCAGCCTTTTCCGGTGATGGTCTAAAAATGGAATTATGTGTCCATGTATTTTGTTGTTGTATTACTGTGAACTACCTGAGGGCGAAATTCTATCATAGTGGTTTTTGACCAGTTGAACAAGTGTTCTCTTTTCATTCAAATCAAGGGCACCACCAAGGTTAAAGATCTAGGTAAATTGAATGTATTGGGACTGTTAGATTACAAATAATTCCTTCCTCCATTGTTGTAGATAGGGATTCTAGGTTTACCCTGATGTTTATAGTAGTATCCAAGAAGTAATGGGTATATAGGTCTAGTTGAGAACAACATACCATCCATAGAAAAATGGTCAGATGAAGTGAGTAATTTAGTTCATTGAAGATATGATTCATGCACATATATTGGATTTCTTTAGATCATGGGATATCTATCTACGATTGGTTGATTTTTTTCTATTAAAAAAGTAATTAATCATTGATCAGAATGGATCCCTTTGAGGCATTTTATGGTTTCCAGTTAATATCACCACTTTGTTGGTATGAGGCGGGTGAAGTATCATTGGTTGCACCATGTTTGGTTTAGGATACTTCCATAAAGATTTAGGATGTACATCAACATTTGGATATAACCTAGAGTTGAAAAAATCATGTTCATATCAACGACACCATCCTCATATGTTTTTGGTTGGTGACTAGGTTTTCTTGAAATTTTATCCCTAATTGCATCACTCTTGTCTTAAAAAATAGGGAAAATCGGCTGCAAAAAATGTTGTAATGTTTGAGGTAACTGAGCAGCTCAAACATGTTGCTTGTTGGTTATAATTTCTAGTTCAGTTGATAGGTATTCATGATGTTTTCCACATCTATCAACTTATGAAGTATCATCCCGATCCCACTCATGTTTTGAGTTGGGAAGAAATTGAGTTAGAGACATAAGTTTTTAGGGAAACTAGTTGAAATAATTGACTGTAAAGTGAATGTATTTCATGGGAATTAAATTCATTTGGTCAATGTACTAGGGAAATAAAGAGAATATTATCATGATACTTTGCAACACGATTTGTTTATGATGGTGAAATATACTATTCTTTTTCAAGGATTACAGTTTCCACAAGACTCCATAGGGCCATAAAGTCTTTATGGTGGGGATTTTGTAAAATTTGAATACAGATCTGTTAGGTATATCCTTAACCTCATTGTGGGTTTCCTTTTTCATTATCCATATTGTCCCAAGAAAGAATTGGGAGGATAACTATAATGGTGATGTCATGGTTTCGTTGGACTCATAGGTCTAACCATCTTTTTCTACAGGTTGTAAGAGGATTTCATTCTAGGTAACCAGGTTACATGATGTGTAAGGGTTGATGGATGAATTTAATGAAATGATTCACACTATAAAAGGCCACATGAAATAAAGATCAGTTTCAAATCGTGATTGTTTTAAATAACATAATTTTAATTTCTCTAAACAAATTTCTTAGTGTACTTAAACACTTTGGATTTCACAATGTGCAAGGGAGGTACACATCGTGTAATTCCTAGAGAAAGGAAGTTTTTGGGCACTGTTTGGTTTTTGGGTGCCCATTTAGTCACTGCTTCACCCTTTCTCTCAAACATAGGCTCCTCTCTGAAAATTATTAGAGACATTGTTCCTTATGGATCTATCCTTTCAGAATTCAATCTCCATTCTAGTTTGGTGCATCTCTCTGGGTAAGTGACCTTTCTTCTTATTTGTTTACATTGATCATGGTAGTTCCCTTGCGTTTTATTATCGAATCTGTTGATTTAAATTTTTGTTTTTTCTTGTCTCCTTCCACGATCTTTTGGGAGATCTCATTCTGAAGGTTGTTTTTTTGTTTGTTGTGGCATGGTGGGAATTACTTCTTGAGGTATTTGGAATTTACTCTCTTATTCCTACCCTATTTCTCAATTGAATTAAACCTTATATGTGTGTATTATATTCTAGGTCCTTCATTGATTTTTATGGGTTTTTTATTGTTGGTGGATTCTGTTGCGTGTCTCTGCAACCCAACTTTGTGTTAGGTGGTTCTATCTGTACCCTTTGTTTAATAAACATTATTATCCCATTTTTATAAATTGTATTATAAATAAATTGGTATAAAATTGTCATGATTGTTTATGTGTGTTGGAATTAGATTTTTAATAAAAGTGGTTTTACCTTGGTTTTTGATAAATGGAAAGAAAAGGTATTTTCTTAAATTACTAAGAAGGATTTTGTAAAATGGTTTTTAATGAGTTTCAAAACACTGAGAAGATTTTAAAAATGAGCACATGGGATACCTTGGGTACTAGGTGTAAGTTTATCTTGAGGCCATCATCCATTGTGGGGGTTGAATTTATAGGTGTTCCTCTTGTCCTAGAGTTTAGATTATTTTCTCTAGGTAAATATATGATGTTGGGATTTCACTTTATGGGGTGCCTCTTTGGTCTTTCAATGTAGATAATTGGCTTCAGGTACCGCAGTGCACTATTCGTATATTTTTGGGTATGAGTATTATATGGCCTAATCTTTTGAATTCCTTAGTGTTGTGATTCCCGTGCTTTTGGTATTGTTTTGTATTCCTTGTATTTTTACTATTTCCACCTTGATATGCATGTTGATTCTTGTGAAATATAATATGTAAAATATTATTTTAAATTGATATACCTGTTTTTTCCATAGAACTATGATAAAGAGGAAATTTTTACCATGTTTTCTATAAAACTGCTTTACTGTTTATCATGCCATATTTTGTTTAAAATTATTATACGAAAATTTTTTTACAGATAATTTATATGGAACAACTAGGTGGTACCATTATGATCATGTTAGCTCACACCCTACACACCTATTTCTTGGTGTGTAGGAATTTTCATTTCTTCCAATGTAGGGAAAGGCAAGGTTCTATAGTGAGACAATGAGGTTTTATGTCAGTTGGGTTAGGTAGCTAGTTGGAGTTTATCTACGCCATCACACAGAGTAGCTATTTAGTTTTGGAAACTTGTAGTTGAAATTATCTCTTGGAATTTTTGGATAGGTTTACATTAATTTGTTTCCACTAACATTCTTATATTTTTGGCATAAATTTATTGGAATTTTGTTCTTCCTTATTACTTCGTGTATATATATTCCATGTGTTTTTTCAAGTTGTGTGAAATAATTACCTTTGGTTTGTCATTTGATGCCCGGTTTCTTTTCACCAGACCGCGGGGTTCAGTAAAAACCTTCAGATATGTGATGGATCAGGTTGGGTGTTGGCTTTGAGGGTTTCATGGGTCACTTGTTTATAATTTTACACTTAATACAATCACTTTAAATGACTTAATTAATGATGACAATTTGTTGAACATATACTTAATTTTTATTCCAACATGTCTCCCATAAACATATTTATATTATTAAAATTATATTTTTCTATTAGAAACATTATTAGAATAATCCAAGAATAAATTTAATTAAAATATAAATATAAATCAATCATTCCATAATGGCGGTAGTCCACATGTATGCATGGTTTCCGATTTTATTTTTTATAGAACAATACATATGTATAAAATGTTTTATCATTTGAAATTATAAAATATTATATATATAATACTTGTTATTTAAATTCAGCATTATTACCAGTAGTGTAAGGTGGTTATGGAAAAAAGAAAAATGGTATTTTTTGGAGACGATAGTCCATGCACACACATAAATGTCATTTCCTCATTTCTAAAGTGGAAAAGGGAAAAGGTGATTAATGATTATTAACAAAGATGATAAAATTTGTTATATTAACAATAATTATATCATTACATAGGTATTCTAATATTAAAAATTGAAAAGAAAAATAAAATAGAAAGAAGTAAATTAATAATGATTACTTACGTTGAACATTTTGATATATCCTTGGAATATCCCTTAAAAATGGATGGAATAGGTTAATATCATGTGACCATAAGCTGAAAATATAGGTATATTATTCTTGGGTAAGGATATAGTGAAGGCTTTTAGGGGTGAAACTAATTTTTAGATAGGTATTGAAGGGGTGGTGGGAGCTCCCTTTTATAAGTGGTGAAAATGAATTTTTTTTATAAATAGTTCAACTTTATATAAAGAGAGAAAATGATAAACTAATAATGTGGATCAAAAATTATTAAATAATTGAGTGAAATGTAGGATATAATCTATAATCTATAAAAAACTATAATGGAGAAATGTTTTATAATTTTTTATTCCCTTGACTCCAAATATTATTACTTTTACCATTTTTCTGTTTATCACTGTAAGTAGTTTTTACCTATGGTAACCTATCCAATATGCCCAAAAATAAAATGGAACTTATTACTTATTTTATACCTAATGATTCTTAAATGTAAACCATTTAATAATATTAAATTTCAAAATTTCATAAAAAGTATTTAAAAAAATAATAAACATATAATGCATTTTTTTAAAATAAAAATTATGTTCTAAAATGTCAAATAAGGGTTTATAAGTTAATAAAAATTAAAATGTTTTAATGTATCATGTAAAATAATTATTTTTTCATAGAAATAGGAATAATGAATTTTAATTTCACACGTATATACTAAAAATATTATAAAATTCATGTTTCTTGTTGACACAACATTTTTCACTATTTATATTAAAATAAATTTTTTTAGAAAAAACTCAAAAATTTATCTTATGAAAATATTTCTATGTTTAATCCCAAAATATTTTTTGTTTTTTCAAATTAAAATTCAAAAATTTAGAAATTTAGCTTATCAATAAAAAGGTTATATATAATCAAAATAAGTATTTATATGAAAGCAATTTTTTTAGAATATTACCCATTTACATTCATATTTCCTATAATTTAATAAATAAATTAATATTATCCAATTAGTCATAAAAAGTATATTTTATCACAATAAAATTCATAAAATATAAATCCATATCACTTAAATTGGAAATAGTTAGAAATATATATTTCTATGAATAAAATGACCATATTAGTCATCTTAGTTATACCAGTTGAATTTAATTTATATTAAAAGTAACCTTTACTTTCATTCTAAAAATATATAATAAAATGGTTACTCTAATTCATTTCCACTAATTCAAAATTTAGGTTTTAATTGTCTAAAAATATTATGGTATCATTTTAGTTCGGTGTTGTGTGTGGGGAATGCCATCGAACACATTAAATTATTTAAATGAAATCATATTTTAAAATTTCATGGTTTTATATTATCCCCCAGTAAATAAATTGTATCATTTTGATTTGACTAATAAGATCATAGTAACTTTAATATAGAACTCATATTTAACCATACACTTCTAGATGATCATTAGTTTATTTAGGATATGAAATGTAGATTATTATTATTATTGGTCTATAAAGAATACTAACCTATTCCTAATTTAAAATAGAATTAAAATACTAGATAAAGATCTAGATCCATAAGGAATAATATTTCACAGTAATTGAAAATTATTTATAAGATAATCATACCATTAGGGGTTTTTTCTTAAAAATAATTATCTTCTAGTTTACAAAAACTTACATGACATAGGAAACTATAAAATAAACATTAAACAATAACTATCCACTATATTAGTAGTAGTTTCAAATGATTTCCCTTTTTCATGTGGTTGTCAGTGATTATTTCCATCCTTAGCCCTTGTATTCTGACATTGATATACATAATGATAATCTTTCTTATAATTGAAGCAATAAATTGTGTAGCTTCTCACTTTCCCTTACACTTGTGAGTTTGATGACCTCTTATCCACATTTATAGAATTTACCTATCCTATTAAGGTAATTTACACCATATTTATTCTCACATTTTGGACATTTATGAAAGTAAATATTAATTATTTAAATTTCTTTTTTACCTGAATTTCCATGATATTTCTTCCTTCTATACATTATAATGTGTGGGATTTTAACTATGTTTGCATTGTTAATTATAATTGTTTATAACTTTTTCAATAGAATCAATATGTCTCCACTCAATACCTTATCCCATTATTTTTTTCATTGATATTGTTTCCATATTTTCAATGGAGTTAATTTTGAACTTTCTTCCTTTGATAAGTAAACATCACTAAAACCAAAAGAGTTAACCTGAGAAACGAACATTATATGAGAATTGATATAAATAAAATATAAAATTTAATCATCAAGATGAATCAATTTATAAAACTTTTATGTTAGCTGATAGATCATAGAACTCAACTTATGCCAAACTCAATTAAGGTTTTATCACGTTAGTTTAATGTATACCATTATTTGTTAAATATATGTAACTTCGTTCCTCTTACTCTCATACTTCTTTACCTAATCCTGAAAAAAGAGATCCAAAATTACTATTATATATATTAAAATAATTCAAAACCCAAAATAGAATTGGAATATATGATAAAAATATCATATTGCCTTTTATCTAAGAAAGAACATATAAATTAATTGATACCTAAACTTATGAATTTTTATGTTTTTATCTATGATATCCATGGTAACTTTCCTATTAGGTTGTTTAATATAAACATATTAAAATCCCACATATTTTTTCACAAATAGAATATTAATTAACTAACAAATATCTCTAGGTATTGTCAAAATAGTTGTGCAATTTGGCCTCTTTGTCATGTAATAAGTGATTTCCACATAATACCTGACCTACCATTTTTTTTGGGTTATTACCCCTATGTATATCTATTCTAGATCATTAATCTACTTGTAGCCTATAGATGTGAATGTGATTACTTGGTGAATCACATAATATCTAATTTACCAAAACATTAGGACATTATCATATACATAGAAATCATTATTAGACATACCCATTGGGTTTTCATTAATGATATTTTATACCAATCCACCATATAAAAATTTAATTATTACCTTAGAATTGAATCATACACTATCCCAAAGGTTTATATATTAATTTTAAATTATGATCAACACTATCTTATCAAACATTAAATTCTTGTCAACAAACATCCTAATCTCCAAATTTATCGAAACCCTCCACTGATACCAACTATAGTTCCATAGACCTGCACTCTGAGATCTGATGGCATAAACACATAATTTATACTTAGATTTGTACCAAATTTAAAATAATATACATATCCACCTTTTTTATAAAATCAATAATTATTATTGCATTCTTTACATATAAAATATATTTTTATGTTTAGATTATTAAATAATTAATAAAAATATTGAACTAATAATTTTGATGTATTTATTAAATAATGGAAATGTTTTTTACTATATAAGATACTATTTAATTCTTTATAAGTCTTTCCCATACACTAATAATTCTTAAAAATGTTTTATCCTTTTAAATATTTCATGTTTAATAGATTTTTTTATATTCCAAGGAATGGAAACAAAAGAAAGGGGTTAGGAAAAATGATTAGTAAAGGAAAAATATAATAGGATCTATCAACAAAATATGTTTAGTAAACATAATTTGTTATGAATAAATAATATGAATAATTCCATAATCAAATAAAAAGGAGAATTCTATATACCTAAAATTAAATGAATACATGGATGAAAATAATTATTTATCTCATACTGAGGGAATGAAAAATTCAAGACCTTGAAATGTTTTATTAAGGCCTAATTCCAAGAAAATATATTGATGTAGTTAGAGTTATACACCCAAACACAAAATATTTTGTCCCGTGGGACCTGTTGATGCATATAGGGGCTATATAATATTGTAGATCACCCATTATATGATTAAGGTCAATGTATTCAGTATAAGACTCAACAAGATCTTTCATAATATTCCCTAAGGTACCATTGCTTGAATAAGAACATGGATATCCCTGTAATAAAAAATAAATAATATCAATACATATTAAATCTATATTACAAGTCCATAATAATCAATAATATCAATACTTCCCCACAAAATAAATAAATTCTCTTTCTAGGTGAATGTCCTACCATCTGAATTTCGTAAAACAAAATAATCACACCATATTAGTCATTGAGTGTTTGGTTAATTAAATGTTGAAATGACATGATCATAAGCTAACCTGAGAAAGAAGTTTGATTGTCTAAAAATAACATATCCCAACATGATAAAGGAAACATAAAGGGGTGTTTATATATGTGAAAATTCCTTCATAAAAAGAATTCCTGGAACAATTTCACAAAAGTAGGGATGAAGTATCAAATTGCTTGATAAACTAGCTTCAATTACCCAAATGATAAATATATATATTATTGGATAATTCATGAAACAAACACCAAATTAGGTTAAATATTTTTTAAATGATAAGTGAAATTGAATTAGAAACATAAAAAATATTTCATAAAACTTTTTTAACATTGAAAAAAAATAAAAAACTATGTGTCACTTTAAAACATAAATTTTGAAAAGGTGTTGGAAAATATTTCGAAAACCATTACCTTTAAAAATAATCTCATCTAACATATCCTTGAAAATATATAATTTTTATCATAGATAAAATAGTACAGTAATACAACATAATAACATTAAATAAAAAACCATTTTTATTATTTTAAAAATACCTATATTATTATCACACACTGTAAAATAATTAACAAAAAATCTTTTTTAATAAAATATATTTATTCCTATAGAGGTATATACCTTAAAATAATATAAAATATTAGTCTTGGATAACTCAATCATTGAATAATGTATTTTATGATGAAAAAATATAACTCAATGAAATATGATTTGAGATATTAATATCTCTTATCATAAACATAATCTTGAAAGTAATAAATATTTCAAAAATTTGTGTTATGGATTATAATATAAATTCTTTGGAAAAAATATAATACCAAATAATACGATCAATTTTCATAATATACCAAACATTTATGATTAATAGAATGATTATAAATCAATGATTGAAAATGTAATTTCCAAAAAGCATTACAACTTGGGTAACAAATGATTCAAAAGAAAATAAATGAAAATGAGATTATTATTTTATCTTTTACCGTGATTAAAAAAATGTGATTATGATAAAATAATATATATTTAATAAACCATTAAATGTAAAAATTACTATTATTATAAACATGTGTCAATGAATAATGGTTTTAGACAAAGAACCCTTTCTTCCAGAGTAACATTTTAATCATAACCCATTGAAAGAGGGGGATTTTAATTAACCCTGAAGTAAAATGATAAAAATATTATTCAAGATGCAATATATTAAATGTTTTATATATTTATCAAATAAATAAAAGAAGGTTCGTAATATCAAATATGACTCAAAGTGTGTAATTTGAGATGAAAATCCTTACCTCGATCTTGATTCATTCTGAACATGCATCAAATGTACTGAATAATTAAGTGATGATAACTAAATACATAACCAGAAACTTATTAATATATATAAAAATTTTATAATTATAATTTATAAAGATTCTACACTTATATTTTTTGGTTATCTTTTATATATTTTCAGTATTTTTTGGAAATAATATTTATCTCTTTGATCTAGTTTTGTAAAAGTTGTGTTTGTATCTATTATTTTTCTTGTTTAGATAACTATTATATATTCTAAGGTAATATAATATATATTATAATATTGTTTATAAATATATATTTTTATTTCATTGTAGGTTTGGTTATAATAAATGAGGAAGAAATCGACAACATGCATGTTTCAGTGATTCTTAAAAAACAATGTTTGGTTCTTAATTAATGAGTTAAATGTAGATATAAAAATCACCTAATAAAAAATTAAATATTTATATAATAATGTAATAGAAAGTAAATTATCATATTCATCCATTGTATATGGGCATAGTATTCTTAATATAGGTGGTTAAACGGACCCATTCATGAATCTTCCATGACTTAGTGGTGATTATAAGGTGGTTAAATTTTTATAACATCACACCAATAATATAATTATTTTATTTTATTTTATTCTTATCAATTTTGTATAACCTAATTTTAAATAAGTATAATGATTATATAATTTATATAAAGTCATTATATAGAATAAATATATCATTATCATCTTATTAAGCAATATAAAAATGAATGAAATAATAATTATCATTTTTTTGATCATATCAGTAAAAGTGTTGTGTCAAAAGTCTTAATTCGTACTTTTACATTAATTTAGTTTTGGAAGTCATAGACGCTCTCTTAATAACTTTTTTACTAACTTTTTATGACCCATGAATTTTTGTTTTTTATTGAAAACATTAATTTTTTACAATAAATATAATTCTTCTAATGTATTATGATTGCAATCTTTATATTACTCAATACGATACATCGTAATGAAGGTGAATTTGTTTATCTGAATGACATTTTCTTAGAATAGTGGTTAGAATTATGTCCTTTCTACCTGATTGACAAAAGTAATGACTATCAGACTGACCTTGGTATTGATACATTGGACTAACATAATAAATAAAGAAGTCTATAGATCTGACTAAATTTTATAATTGAAGTACATTAGAATTGTTTCTATCATAAGTAATACCATTATCATCATTATGGTTCTAAAAAAAGACATCGACAATTCAGTTATTCAAGATCATTGTGAGATGTCAAGAGCCAATTTTCTGAATTCATTGCAGCTAACTCAAAAATATGATTGTTGGTGATTAGTCTATAAATAATTGATCATTTTAAGAGTTGGGAGCAGATAAATTTTCTCAGATAAAGTATTCAAAAAAATTCACTAAGTGAACATCTCATTATAAGTCAGTATAATACTTTAGAGAGTTCATTTTGTTAGGAATCCTTTTCAAGGTTGTTTCCTTTAGAAAATTTTCATTTTTTTATGAATATAATCATCGGATTAAGTGATTACAGGGATAATAAGATGGTGAATAAGGTCCATCAGATAGAGGGATTATAAGGACAGAAAGACATATTCCAAACATCATATCAAGGGATTATAGGGATCAGGAGAGAGACACTAATCATCATATTGAGGGATTCTAGGATATAAAGATAGATCTTATTATGATCATTGTATCAAGGGATTTCCTTGTAATGAAAGAAATACATTGTAGTAAGTATAAAACTAATAATACCATTATTCAAGGTTATTAACTTCCTTACTCTTAATCTTTTAATATATATTATAAGTTATTATTACTTTTATGTTCTATTTTATTACTTATTTTTAAAAGTCTATTTGCATGTTATAGAAAGTTAATATTTATACTTAACTCTCTATAATATTTTTATCAGTGTATTTTTGAAGAATATAAAAACATACTTTGATATAATATGATCAAATGTGATTCTAATACATTTTCTCCAATCATAATATGAAGTCTACGTCAAATAATATTACTTTAAGCCGTATTGTATTTTTTCAGTTTTATTTTTCAAAACTATAATTCAAGAATCTCTAGTAAGTATGTAAATCTGAGATACTCTTATGATCCTACAATTGGTATTAGAGGAGGTTTATTCTACTTATATAATTACTGATTTTTCACTATATTTAAGTACATCATGTTGTTTAATTTTTGATATAAACATCTTGTATATAATCTTTATAACACTAACATGTACTTATTGAAAAGAGGTTTTCGTTCTTTATAACGTGGAATGTATTAATTTAGAATCCCTTAATAATATAAATCCTAATCGGACACTTATATTTTGAAGGAATAACTATGAGTATTTTAGAGATAGAATAAAAAACGTTATGATCAACAATAGTGTTTATAATTTATCAATGTATACAGGAAAGTACAATATTCACTATAAGAATGTTTCTACTTTTACTAATGATGAGAATTTAAAATAACAGATGAACTAAAAATTCATAAATACATTATTGTGTTCTATGATGAGGAATATATATAGTCATATATCATTATATGAAGCATATAATAATATTTGGAGTAAATTGGAAGCATGAAATTTTGGTATATCTAATGTTATGGAAAAAATAAGAGGTATGATTATATATAATTACCAATACATTGATTCTTTACATTGATAATCAGTTACCAATATGAAAAAAATTTCTAATAATATTATAAATATTTTATAGTCTCTTGGGATAAATGTTTTGATGGTGAGACTTTGGTTGAAAAGATTATAGGCCTAATGAAAAATAAGTGGGAAAAAAAATAACAGTCCTAGATGATATTAGAAATATTTATAATCTTACATTGTATGATTTGATTTGTACAATCATTCAGTATGAGGGAATATCTAAAAGAGATGCTTAGAAAGAAAAAAAAGAAAAATGATGGTGATGCTATTTCTACAACATCTATTATTTTACTAAAGTTAAATCACTTGAGAAATTTGTGAAATATTCCTTAGTGAAGAAATATATTTTTTAGTCAGATTCTAGTGCATCATAACATTCTAAGTTTGAGTTGGATAATATTTATAGAAGTACGAATAAGATATTTGGAAATAAAAAATTCTAACACCAATATAATAAAGGTCATAAGTATAATAGTGATATGAAGAATTATGAGGTCGCATTCTATGAACATACGAAAGTCGGACATATCCGACAAGATTGTCCAATTTTGGGAGGGAAATATAGAATAGAAAAAATTAAGACTAGAATTTCAAAATTATTAAAAATATAAATGCAAGAATATTTTGAAAGATTTTGACACATGGAGTTCCAGTGGTAGATATTCTTCTAAAAGATATACATATAATGAATGTTCTGAACAAAGAAACATTGGTCTTTATTCTAAATTACCTATGTTTAATTGTTATCTCATGGCTAAGGTACATACTACTGAATTAGTTACAGATTTATATTTAAATTCTAATTTCCCTAAAACGGATAATGAGAAATTTTCTATAACTTCTAATGGATAATCTTTCTCAGCCATTGAAGATAATATTATACCATGTTATGATGAAGTTTCTTGATTTTAAAAACTATTAGAAAATGAAATTTATATGATTTTTAAAAAACATGGTCATTAAAAAGTAAAACATGCTGAGGATGAAAATTTAGTTATTAAACTAAAATATGAAATTTCTGGTTTAAATCATCCTTTTTCCACGTTTACCACAACAAAGGAAAAAATTTAAAAAATTTAAAAATAATTTGAGCTCATAATAATTATACTAGAATGGGTTTTAAAATAAAAAAAATATTTTTAGTAAAAATTTATTTGTTTCTAAAAGTGAACCTTTTTACACTATGTGTCAAAGTTGTTGGAACTTGTGGAAAAATTTTTCTTGGAAAAAAGTAAAATATTTTGGATTTCCTAAGTCTTATTTTTCTAAAGAAATAAAATTTTCCCATAACAAAAAAGTCCAAAAAATGTGGTTACTTAAAATTTTGTTTTTTGACAATACTGTACCCAAGAAGGTTTGGGCTCTGAAAAACTAATATTTTTTTCAAGGAAATGAAGATAGTACCAATAATAAAAAAATTTGGTAAATGGATAGTGGATGTTCCTAGAATATGACTGGAAACAAAAATTTCTTCAAGAATATAATCCAGATTAAAGTTGGAAAGACAAATTCCAGAAATAATGATCAAGGAGAGATTATTAGAGTAGGTATAATTGTTCTTCAATGAAAATACCTTATTTTAAATATTTTATTTTTGGATAAATATAAGAAAAATCATATAATTATATTTCAATTATTTGTTTATGGGAACCTTTTTATCTTTAGTTAATAAATTTACGCCACATAGTTCTAAAGATGAATATATTCTTTCTACCAATCTGTAAGATAATATTTACAAATATAACATAGAAGTCTATATGAGCCAAGATTTTACTTTACTTAATGAAATGGAAGATAAATCTTGTTTGTGGCATAGAATTTTAGGATATTTTAACCTAAGAACTATATCTAACTTTAATAAGAATTGATTTGTTAAGGATATATTGGAACTTAGGTTTGATACTTCAAAAGTACGTAATCCTTTTTAATTTGGTATGAAACTTTAGGAAAGTTTTAAATCAATTAGTGTAATCTAAAATTATGGTGCTTTACATTTAGTGAACATGGACTTATTTAGTCCAACACAAACATGATGTGTCAGTGGAAAATAATATGTATATGTTCTAGTTGATGATTACACTAGATACACATGGGTTTATTTTCATAAAAATAAATTCAAAGCCTTTAGTTATTCGAAATGTTTTGTAGCCATAGTTAAAAATTAGGAAAACCATTACTTGATAACTATTCATATTTTTCATGGTGGATAATTTTTAAATTTTAATTTTGAGACATTTTTTAAAAGAATGTATTGAATATAACTTTTCATCACATACAACTCACAAAAAATAATTGTGTAGTTTAAAAAAGAAATATAATTCTTCAATAAATAACTAGAACCACGCTGATTGAATACTTAGGTTCTAAAATTTATTGGGATGAAATGGTTAGTAATGACAGTTATTTTATAAATAAAGTTTTAATTATACCTTTAATTAATAAAACAACTCATGAGCTGTCGACATGAAGGAAACCATAAATTTCAAACTTTAAAGTATTTGGTTGCAATGTATTCATCTTAAATACTATGTATTATTTAATTATGTTTTCACCCAAATATGATGAAGGAACATTTTCAGGTTATTACACTACTTCTAGGGCATATAGATTTTGAATAAAAATTCTTGTATGGTTGTGTAAATAGTGCATATTAAGTTTGATGAAATCGGTCCTTTTGTTTTCTAACAACCTCAAGTGTTATTTCTAAAAGTTATATTCATTCCATAGTAGAAAATACTTCTCATAAGGAAATAAATCAAGAATATATTTTTAATGTTATTCCTCAGAATTATTTTCGACCTTATGTTGAAGAAAATACATCTAAAAATACAAGAAGTGTGTGGTGTCTTAGGAATCATTCAAGTGAATGTATCATTGGTCATTTAGATCAACTAGCTAGGACTAAAATTTCCTTATAGAATGATATTTAACATTGAGCTATCTAATCTTAATATGAACATAATAATCTTTATGAGGTTTTATGTGATGAATATTGGATTAAGGAAATGTAAGATGAGATCAATGAATTTGAAAGGAATAAAGTTTGGAATTTAGTTGAACGACCAATAGACACTTCTATAATTGGAGTAGAATGGTTAATTCAGAATAATCATGATGAAAATGGAATAATTGTTAGAAATAAAGCTATACATATTGATAATGGTTAAAATAAACAAGAGGTAATAGATTATGAAGAAAGATATGCACTCGTTTCAAGACTTGAAGCTATTTGGTTACATCTATCCTTTTCAGTATTGATTACATTCAATCTATTTCAATTGGATGTGAAGTGTGATTTTCATCAAGGTTATGAATAGTAGGATTTTTATGTAGAACAAACCCCTATTTTTGAAAATAAAAAACATCCATAATATTTCTATATTCTTAATAAAGAATTATGTGGACTAAAAAATCCCCAAGAGCTTGGTATGATAGGTTAAATTGATTTTTTTACAAAACAATTTTGTTAATGGAGTTGTAAATCCAACAGTTTTTTACAAAATATGTAAATACGAATTTAATTATTGTTCAAATTTATATTGATCACATTTTATTTGGCTCAACTGAATAATCTTTAACTGATTCCTTTGTTGATCTTATGAAGTACGAGTTTGAAATGAGTATGATGGGTGAGTTAACATACTTTCTAGGTTTTCAAATTTAAAAAAAAAATGAGAAGGAAATTTTATATCCCAATATAAGTATATAAAATATTTTCTTAATAAATTTAGATATGAAAATAGTAAAAGTATTATTACTGCCAATAGTAACTCCAATACTTTAGATCTTGCTAAGGAAAGGAACCAGTTAATCAAAAATCATTTTTTGGTATGATTGAAAGTTTAATTTATATAATAACAAGTAATCTAGATTTAATGTTTTATGTATACTTATGTGTAATATATTAAGAAAATCCAAAAGCATCTCATTTTAAATATGGAAAACGATTTTTTCATTATCTTAAGAGAAATATGGATTTAGGATTATTCTTTTCTTTTGGAAATGGATTTCAACTAAAATTTTTTTCAGATTCCCACTTTGGTGGATGTATAATGGATAAAAAAGTACATCTAGAACTTTTAATATCTTAATAGATTCTTTAGTTTCTTATTCATGTAATAAATAACACTCAGTATCAATTTTCACTACTAAAGCTAAATATGTGGTTGCCAGAAGTTGTTATGATCAATTTCTACAGATGAATCACACACTCACTGACTATGGTATAAGTTTTACTAAAACTAAAATACTTTGTCATAACAGAAGTTCCAATTCATTAAGAAAAAATCCATTACATCACTCATGTGGTAAACACATAGATATATGACACTGTTTCCTTCTGGATCACACACTTAAAGAAGATATAATTTTACAATTCATCGGAATTCAATATCAAATTTCTTATATTTTTACTAAACATCTTCGTTATGATAAATTTGAATATATTAAATAGAAGCTAGGAATGATCAATGTAATTTGTTTATTCATATCTACTTCTTGATTAACTATATGCTTACATTAATATACCACATTTCATATGGAGAGTACATATGATTTTATTTTTCAAAAACTTTTTGTTTTCTTAAAAAAATTTATTTTTATAAATTTTTTGGTTTTCTAAAAACTTTTATCTTAATGGGTTTTTCCAACCCTAAATTTTAAAAATTTTCAAATTCATAATTCTGGAAAATGTTTTTTAGACACAAAAATTATTTTAAACATTAATGAAATGAGAATTTGTTATAAAAAATTTAGGCTTAAAATAATATCATAATCAATTTTATAACTATAATATTTAGGCTTCATTAAAATACTATCATAATATGTCTATTTTAGAAAAATCAGGAAGAATAGGTTATTCTTATAGATGAAACTTTATACTCTAAAATTTCCACTTCTATTATTATTATTATTTAACTATTTTAGTACTTTAGTTTTTAATTTTTTTTCTTATACATTAAACATTAAAAACCATTTATTTGTTTTCCAAAATTCAAAAATGTTTCCCAATCTGAACGATCTTCACTATGATAAAATTTTAAAAGATTTCTGAGATCAAATAAATATTTAAAAAAATCTTTAATTAAATATGTTGTTCAGATCAGAAAAGGATTCAATCCCAAACATTGGTTTCATTACAAAAATTGAACAATTTCCTATAGTGACTATATATGACTGGGTCACTTCATTGTCCCACATCAGGTTTTAGTGTTTTCTCTTCTATTCTACTACACCCTTCAAAGAAATATAGCGGACTTTTTTTATAGAAAGACTAATCAAAAGTGTTATGTTTTTAGGGAAAGACTAATATAATGATAGTGGTTTGATAGGTTTGATTCATCTCCAAAAAGTGTTATCTTATTTAAGGTATTGGAATATATTTGTGTTGAAAGTCCTAATAAATAATTTTATCTTTACTATCCAAAGATAGTTAAATATTTTTATGATTCAGTATAGTTTACTAAAGAATATGGCAGGGATAAGGTTTACTTTACCAGGTCTGAAAAAATATACAAGTTATCATTAAAAATATTAGAGGGACAATATGGTGTTTAGTCAAATGGATAAGCTTACTTAACTTCTCAGAAGATACCAAATAGGCTTGGAACTTCTAACAAGAATAAAGTTGAGTATTCATTATTTTCTTTCTATTCCAATGTTAGAAATTTTTTTCATCTAATACAGGAAAATAGAGTCACTTAATTATGAATGTAAGGATATATTATCTATAAAAAATGTGACAGAGATACATTGATATTTGTTGATGTTTTATTTCATTACTATCTTGTCAATGTGAAGAATATTTATTTTGTGAATTTAATCTTCAATATGATGTAGAATATCAAAACTACTTTAAGAAAGTCAAAGATTATAATGATTCCAACTTTTATCTACAATATGATAGTGATGTTTTTGGATATTTCTAAGGTGGAAAAAAAATTATACTAGTTAGATAGAATTTATATTTCGTTACTGAAGATAAAATATCGATAATTAAATTGGTGTTTGATTATGAGAAAAATAATTTTGTAGAAAATGATGAAGGAGTTATGTCCAAAGATAACCCCTCAAATAAAACCAATGACAAAAATAAGAAGAAGATAAATGCTAAAAAATATCCTCTCATCAAGAATAATAATGAGAAAAGAATGTTCAATGGGGAGTTTAATACGTTTTTGAAATATAAATCTCAAAAGAAACTAGGGGATCTAAAATTTTGTATTGATCCAACTAATTCCAAGGCACTACAAATTAATACTAAAGAATAGTTAGAAGAATCATATAAGAGAAGTAAAAGAAGAGGATGAAGGAAGATAAGATTGTTGAAATCCTGTTGAATGATGTTGAGAAGGATTCTAAGAACCCATTACTTTTGATTTCTCACACTGATCAAGTAATTAAATAAGTTGGATTAGTTTTTGAAATAATTGTTGGTCATAGTATGAAACTCAAGAGGGGGGGGGGGTGAATTGAGTTACTATAAAAAAATTGTTAAAAATATTTAATAAAAATATATTCATTTATAATTTTAAAATAGCCTAGTTAACCGAAGGAGCAGTTTATAAAAAATTTGTTTGTTTGAAGGATTTATCGAAGGGTGATTAGTTATCAGATAAAACATTATGAATTATTAAATTATAGTTTTAAATCAAACTACATTATCAATGTCAAAAATAAACACTTTCTAAGATTAAATATCAATAAAAAGTGAAGTCTTTTATTTAAATAAACAAAAACATAGAAAAATAAACTTGAATGAACACAACATAATTTAAATTAGAGGTTTAGTCTTAAGAAAGTAATTCATCCTCTCTACCAGCTGATCACCTACCACCAAGTAGTTTATATAAATAAACAATGATCCATACCTTGAATTGGGTTAAATAAAAGTATACTCAAATTTCAAGGAAAACTAAACCTCTTCCATAGTATTTGTGGGAGTGAAAAAACAAAACAAGCCGCACAGGGAGCTCATCTACTGTTATTCGTGAGAGTGTAAGGTGTAAAAGATGTTTTGTGATGATATCTATGTATCTTAGAGTTTTTCATAAGTGTCATTTTTTCATAGAGAAGAGAGACAAAAACTTATTTTAATGTAAAAAATAGTTCAAGTAGAGTAAAATAATGAGAAAGGAGTCAGAAGGCTATATGGGATTGGAAATGAAGCTTGAAACTCTAGAATGTTGTCTTAAAGTGTAGCTTGGGTAGACTTATAGAAACAGACAACAAAACATAGTGTAATGAGAGATTATGTATCATGTTTCCCATGTGGTATATGGTTTTCTCAATGAGATATTCTCATTTATTATTATTTTTACAATTTCTTCTCCAGTTTGAGTTCACAATAGTGTCTTCTCTTTTTACAGTAAGCAAATCTTGATATTTTCTCAAGCGCATGACTTCACTTCTTGGACTGCCTGATTGATGACTTCCTTTTTATGAGATATTTTCTTTATACACTAAATCCCTCACGGATCATGATCTCAATCACATATAGGTACCTTGTACCTCGTACTATAGTCTGAACTTGATTTAAAGGTTGTCTACAAAAGATAGATGAAGTCATTAAAATGAAAAGAACTACTAAGTTTCATAAATATGACTGTTAGAAATAAATTTTTATTTAAATGATAGAGTAAGAAGTGACAGTGTCTCTGAATAGGGATTTGGAACATTTTCTTTGGAATAGTGTTTCAGGAATGGTGAATTAGTAATGGTGAGTCAAGTATCGATGACTCGGGATTAGTAAGTCCAGAAGTAATAGGTTACTCCAATGGTTGGTCATATTGACAGTAGGTTGCTCTAACGGTATGTTAATATGATGGAGACTCATGATATATGTATCTCATACTTTGAAAAAATTATTGATATCAGTATGTTTCTTTATCAGTAGCTTGTTGTGATGGTGTCTCATCCTCTATGAAAATTTTTGAGTTGACCTATTGGTACGTTAATGCAATAATGTCTCTTCCTCTATTAAGGTAAAAAAACTATGATGATAATGAGAGAACTAACAGTGGGACATCTTAACAATAGTTCGGTATTACCAGTAGCTTATACATAGCCAATTTTCTATCATCAGTGAGTTGCTTAATAGTGAGTCTGGCTAAATGGTGTCTCATCTTGAACAGTGATTGTGAGTCCACCTTCACAGTGACACATACGTAGTAAACACAATAAACCTATCTTATGATGTAAAACACTAAAAAAATAAATTAAACTTATATGTGGACATAATTAAACATGATTAAACATAATTTAATGGGATAAATCAAGATTAATCATGACTTGTGAGAATTCAAACTAGAGGAGGAAAAAAATCATTCCCTTTTTTATGATAAAAAATCATGGCATTATAAAATACAAGAAGTTATTCATTATGATCAAAAGTGAAAAAGACAAATGTTTTTCTTAACATGCCATAAAATTCTTGAGAGATTAAATTATAAGATAAACCTAATCAAATACCATACCTAATCTCATTCTCAGATTAAATCTTATACTTATTAAATTAAATTCCATACTCATTCTCCACCTTTTGGGATTATCAAAAATAGAAAAAAATATACTAGATGATAAAGAGAAAAAAACAAGTGGTAATTAATATATAATACATGAGAAGAAATAATTTATTTCATTATAAAAAGTAAGAGAGTATATTAAAGGATATAAAGTTCCAAATACTTCCCTATAAAGAAAAAATTCAAAATCAATTCTTCTTTAAGGAAGGATCCATGCCTAAATTTCTCTTATCTGTAGATGCAGATGGACTAACATGAGGTACAGAAGGAGCAGAGGTCTATAACCGATGAATGGGAACTCCATGAGGTACTATAGGGGTAAGACTATGAGGAAAAGTGGTAGAAGATATCAGTTCCTGATAAATTACATGCCTCAAATGACTTAGATCCTAGAATGGAGACATGGGAAATGGTTTAAGGGCTAAAAGAATATGATAAAAGGGTTTCAAGGGATAAAAACTCTAAACTGAGGATCAACTAACCAATAGATGGAACTCGAAGGAAAATTCACAGTCACTGGTCGAATATAGAATGCCTATGGGGCTACAATTTTTATGCTATGAAAATATTAACATGGCTTCAAAAGATTGATTAAATTCATAGTTAATTGCCGAAATTTTTACATAACCTTAGTAAAACCATCCTTATTCCCCATGAACATCTAAAGTGCCAGAGTTAAAACTTTTAGCTTTTTCACTTATTCCTTGAATGATTGGGTAACATGAGATATTTGAAAATTTTCAACCAAATATTTAAAATAACTATCCAACTTATGTTTTGTATACATAATTTTAAAGTATACATCAAATTTCTTGGTGATCTCTTCCAGATTAGTAATATACCCTTTCTTGGAAAACCTTACCATGTCATGCACATGGTCACGGTTCTTTTGGATTTTTCTTAATCTCTCCTAATTTGAACATCCCATCAAAGACTGAATCTATTCCCTTATCACTATTCTGATCACATTAGTGTCAAGGGTCTAGTAAGGAGTAACAGTAGTGGTGGAATAACTTTTCAATTCTTCTGTGATGAATGACCTTAATATATCCAAGTCAAGTGCTGGAGGATCAGGTGTATCATCTATAGAAGATCTATCACCAAGTCTTCTTACAACTTCCTTCAAAGACTCTCTATACTCAGAAGTAACAATAGGAATAAGATATTCTAGGTCACCACAAAGCCCCTTATTCTCCATTCATACTTCTTAAAGCATATAAAACATTTGTGGTTGAATCTGGGATATAACTCACTCAGAAATCATGGCAGCATCACTTTTACTAATACTTTCCATTTGAGCTGGTTGAGGTTTAAGGATTTTTTTAAAATGAGAAAAAACTCATCTTTAAGAAATTTGAGATCATTTTGAATCACATATTCAGTAGGTAAGGGTGAATCTAAAGGAGTATGGTCAGGATCATGAGCCACTGCTAGATCTATTTCAACCAGAACTATCCATGCATGATCTAACTCTTCAATCAGTGATCCCTTAGGATAAGATGCCTCATCATCTACATCCGGATAGTCTATGATGAGAGTGACATACCCAAGGTATTTATTCCATTAAAATACTACATTCAAATCATAAAGAGTAAAAGTATCCACTTTAACTCATCGAGATAGTTTATCCCCCTCAACAGGTGCTTCTCTCACAACAGGTGCTTTCTTTCAAGCATAGACTTGTTACTAAACATGAGAAAATAGAGCTTCTTATTCCAATAATACTAACATTGGAGTCTTTTGGGGTTCCAATACTGGTTCCTTTTCCACTAAAATATCTTCAGCAAGATCTGTAGGTTCTGAAAAAGGACCTTGATTTCTATTAGTTGGATCAACTTCACCACCATCATTTTGAATACTTCCTTATTTTTCTTCTTCATCTATATCACTTTCTTCTTCTTCACCTGAATCTTCTTCTCCCTCTTATACACCAACTTACTCATTCTAATTTTCTTCCTCTTCTTTATTATCCTCTTCGTCTTCTTCACTTCCACTTCCACTAGCATATTCAACATTCCTATATTCTTTTTTCTCATCATCATCATCATCATCATCATCCCTGTTAGAAGGGATTTTGGATGACTAGGAGATCCATAAGAGATTTATTTAGGGATTTTTGTAATATCTAGGTAACATTTATACACTACTAAAAAATAAGGCTATAGCCACAGACCTATAGACATGGTTTTATAGGTCCGTGGCTATAGCCAATTTATACCCATGGTTTAATTAAAAAACTGTGCCTACAATTTTTCCCCCCAAAATCCATCGGGATCCTCCTCCTTTCTCCCAATCAGCGACCCTCCTACCCTCTTGATTCCTCCTCCCCCGCAATCTCCTCCTCGTCGTGCCCTCCTCCTCTCCATGACCTCCTCCTCGCCGCACCCTCCTCCACCCTGACGCCTCCTCGCTGCACCCTCCTCATCACTGCGACCCCCCTTACCGAAGCCTCCTCGTCACGCACTCCTCATCGCCGCGACCATCCTCCCCGACGCCTCCTTGTCGCGACCCCCCTCCTAAATTCCACTCTTCTGACGCCTCCTCGTCATGACCCTCCTCCTCACTATGACCCTCCTCCCCGATGCCTCCTCCCCAACGACTCTCTTCCGATGCCGAGGTCGACACCCCCATTGCCCTCCCCGACACCTTTTCACCAGCAACCCTCAAAACCCTCGACCCCTCCTCGTCGTTACCCTCCTCACCCCGACCCTCCTCCAGTGAAGCTGATCTGATAGTGCTGATTTGTGGGTAATTTTTATTGGTAGTTTGGGTGTGTTGATTGCATCTTGTCTCTTTTATTCTTCCTTTCAATGTGTCATCACATTTTCACACCATTGAGATATGTGATTCCATCATTTCCCTTTCCTAATCATTCCATTGATGTTTTTTATTTTAAATAATATGAAAATATGTTTCTCATGCTTGTAGTACATTTTCCTTGCACTGTATGAAGTTTTAATGATGGGAAAAAATAGTGTATGTAGTTTTTATTTGTGTTCTTTAATTCAAATACATGGTATGCACACTAAGTGTTTGTTAAAAATTTTAATTGTTTCTTTAAAACTAAATTTTATATTCTGAATGGTGTGAATCCATGATTTTATTATGATAACATTTTTAGGTTTGGTGTTTTCCATTGGATATGTGGAATGGTTATTTTTATAGCATGTCCCATATGTGTTGTTTGTTTTGTCAGTTTGAGAACATGTGGTGTTTCTTTTATATTGATTTTTTGGGATCTACATTTATTCTTGTGGTGTAACATTTTATGTGTGAACATATATGGGTATATCGAGTGCACACATGGATGATCCAACAAATGATAATGTTCATGGATAAATCTTCCAAAACCTAAAACCTGGATTTTAAAACACTTATCCTCCCCTCTTTTTCCCTCCCTCATTTAAACACATTACCGTTTACTAAATGCATCATTTCCTCAAACAACTAAAATGTTGTTTTATGTTTCATGCATGAAATCATGGCCTATCTGGTACTTTGGAAAGAATGTTTGGTTTCTAAATGTAATGAAATCCCAGCTTAGACATGTGGTTATATTATGTGCAATTTATCTTGGATCAAAACTGGAGCTTGTATCAAAGAAACTATCATCAGTTCACCCATTTTAAAATTTATTCTTTCAATTATTTTAATTTTTTTATAACCCACAAATTATTCCCTATTTCAACCTCCAACTTTTCCAAAATGTCCATGAAGTTTTATTGAGAAATATAACTCACTATTTTACTATAGCTTGTATTATTTCTTAGTTTCTTTATGGGACTTACATGTTGTTTTCACCATCGATATATGGAATCATTAGAGGTATTTTGATAATAATAATTTTAACAATATATTAATTGGTTTTAATTTGATAAATGTTATTCATCTTAAATTCATTTTTCCATTGGACAGTGACTAAAATGTTAATGATTTAATAAATTATTTTATTTGAGAAAATAGCATGGAGAGCTCACAAATAGTAATATACATTTTTTTGAGTCAGCTAGTTTAAAGGAAGTTGTACTATTTTTTCATTAGTTGGGAAAAATAGGGAATGGCCAAAGAAGGTGAGACCAAATTTTTAAAACATGTAAAATAACTATTCCATGATTTTGAATTTTTCTTCATTAATGTAAAATAAATTTTTTTGAATTCATTAACATTATGGTGGATTTTTTTTATGAACTAACTCATTGGGGCCCACCTGGCTACTGTCAAGCTGAGTGTGACACCACAAGTCCACCCTTAATTGGTTAGGGGTTAGTGAACATCCCTGAGTAGGCATAACACACACAAGGTTGTCCTTAGCCTATGGTACCTGTACACATGAAAAGAATAAAGGGGAAAATAAAATCCTACAAAAACAGATAAAAAAGACTACCTTGTTATGAGGGATGAGACTATTGACATATTCCACAACCTAGCATAAACCATGGTCTATCTAGATCATTATCTTATATCTACTCCTGGTCCTCTTAGGATTCCTTCAAAAGGTATATTTTCTACATAAGACATGAAAAATATGGGTAGATCCCATGCAGTGTTTAGTATAATAATGCTCAATAAGACACTCCAAAATCACTAAAAAATGGGTATTTGGAGAGTAGTTATCTCATCATCACATAAACACATCATTAAAAATATGAGATATAGAAATAGGAACAATAAACTAGATGTACTAATAACATAAAACATGCCCCAATGGCATATTAACCATTATTTTATCCATAAGATTATACACAAGGATACAATTTAACACTCTTCTGGTTTCACTCACAACATGATCTATGCTTTCACTGATGGTGCATTCCCAAGAGGTCATGCTCATCAGACCTCACTAAAGATTTAATCAATGTTACTCTGAAGATCTTGATACATAGATAGGGGATCTCTCCAAGGGCAACTGGGGTATACCATACCATAGCCAGAATATCCCACTAAGTATGGGATTGTACAAACAGATAAGTTGGTAATAATGATTCCACAAAACCCACCTAGGGAAATATAAAAAATTATAGAGGATCACACCCCGGGTCACACAGAGGGATTCACAAACACTATTTGAAACTAATCCCATAGAGGAGATCACAGTCCTATTATTAGGATGTAATACCAAAATTTACCCTCATGGGGATGACCAAGAGGAACACACACAAGTTAAGATAGTCCATTGTTGTATCTCATCTTCATATAATTAATCTTCATTCCAATTATATAATATTAATATTCTAAAAATAATATAGAAATATATTATTTCTTCTAGTTATTATTCTCATATTCTTACCATTGTAATTCTCATCCAATTATTTAATATTAATGCTTGGTATATGATATGGTTTATATTTTCAAAATGTCTCTAAATTTCAATAAATCTTTGTAGATTTAATACAAAACATCACAAATTGTTATGAATTAACCCAAAAACTTTTGGTAATTGATTATTATTATCTCTTATATTTCATATAAACTATTTTTACTATAATAAATCATCATTCTTGGAACTTATGTATGACTATTCGTGAATTTTTATAATTTAAAAGATTTATGAATTCCCTAAACCATAATTTTAATATATTTGTAATGATTTTTTTATTAACTTGTTATTAATGATTACTTAATATATTATGAAACAATAGTTATAATGTTAAGTAATTTTATAAATTATTTATTTAATGTATGTTTATATTCCTCAGAATGGATAGATACTAGATGTACAACATTGATCGGATCACTGATGAATTTCAGAAGGAGTTACAATATTTTTTGGACTTTTCATTCACTAATGATTCCGATGGCGGATTTATTTGATGCCAGTGTTTTGATTTTCTTAGAAGATCTTGGTTAAATCGTGCTGAAGTGAGTTACCATATCAATAAAAGTGGTTTCCAGAAAAATTATCATGTGTGGTACCACAATGGAGAAAATGGTCAAGTGTTGAATGACATCGATTCAGTGGAAAATATTGGTATGAAAAATCTGATTTCTGACCGGTTTCCTTTTGTTTCTGAAGCTAGATCCTCATGTAGAATAGTGCAAGAGGAAATGAATATGGAACACAGTTCTCATCTATTAATCAAGTTGATGACGTTGAGAGTGTTAGAAAGCTGATGGAAGATGCAAATACCCCAGTATATCAAGCATGTGAAAAAATGAGCAAACTTGAGTTTTTAATGTGATTATATCATGGGAAAATAATGTATGGATTTAGTAATACTGTGGTCGACAATCTCCTTAAATTTATTAAGGATTTACTGCCTGATGATGCATGTATTCTAGAAAATTATTACATGGCATCAACGTTGGTTGACAAATTTGGATTTTCATCTAATAAGATTCATTATTGTCTCAAAGACTGTTGTTTTTTCTAGAAGGAGAATGCATACTTGAGTGAGTTCAAATAGTGTGGCACATCAAGGTGGAAGACTAATAAAGACGGATCTCAATCTTGCATACCACAGAAAGTGATGTGGCACTTCCCTTTAATTCCCAGGCGTCCAAAATTTTTATTTTAGAACAAATGGCAAAGAATATGAGATGGCATGCAGATGAAAGAAATAAGGATAACAATGAAATAGTGCATCCTGCAGATGGGTTGGCTTAGAAGAAATTTGATTGATTACATCCTGATTTTGTAGCCGACCCACAAATTGTTAGATTGGGATTATACTATGATGGTTTTAACCCATTTCACCAAATGCATACTGCACACAGTACTTGGCCTGTTTTCATTCACATTTATAACTTTCCATAATGGATGCGTATGAAGAAGTCGTTCACTATCCTGAGTATATTGATATCTGGACCTAGTGATCCTGGAAATGATATTGATATATACATGCATCCATTAATAGAGGAGTTAAATGAGCTTTGGATTGTTGGTGCACAAGCATATGATGCATTTAGAAAGGAGTACTTTATGTTTCATGCAACATTATTATGGACGATAAATTATTTCCCTACCTATGGAATGATGCCTGGTTGGAGTACTAAAGGGAAATTATCCTGTCCTATTTGTATGAAAAATACACATTTCTGAATATTAAAGTTTCGACGAACTTTCAGCTTCATAGGGCATCAACATTTTCTACCAATGGATCATCCATAAAGGAAAAATAGGAGACAGTTCAATAATGCCACCAAGATAGATGAGACACCTCAATGAATGTCAGGGACAGATATTGTTAAAGAACTTGATGATTTGAATTATGTTCTTGGAAAAAGTCAATCAAATATCAGAAAGCGAAAGCATGCTAATTCGAATTCCAATAGAAATTGGAGAAAGAAAATCATATTCTTTGAGTTTCTGTATTGGTCATCGAATTTATTATGTCATTGTTTGGATGTAATACATATCGAGAAAATCATTTGTGAGATGTTACTTGCTACTATTTTAAATGTCAAATTCAAAACAAAATACGATTTGTGGTGTCGTCGTGATTTGATGGATTGGGGTATAAGAGCAAGACTTCATCCTGAGTTAATTGGTCAAAATAAGTGGAAAGTCCCTGTTGCCTATTATTCAATGACAAATGTGGAGAAAAAAAATTTCTTCAGGTCTTGGAAATTTTAAAGGTTCTAGATGGTTATTCAAGTAATATTTCGAAAATGGTGAATACACAATATGTGAAACTCAAATCTCTTAAAACCCATGATTACCATGTCTTGTTACATGAGTTGATTCCCATTTCCATTCTCCATTTACTTTCAAATAATGTTAGAGTTGATGTGATTAAATTATGTCAATTTTATCGAGATCTTTGTGCAAAAATATTGAGCATAAGTGTTGTTCTGAAATTGCAGAGAGATGTACCGATTATTCTTTGCGACTTGGAGAAAATTTTCCCACCATATTTTTTCACATGTATGTTACATTTGACTGTGCATCTTCCCATGGATGTTCTCTTTAGTGGTCATATTTCAAGTCGGTGGATGTATCCTACCGATAGAATGATGTTTCCATTGAAATATTATGTGAGAAATAAATATCATCCTGAAGGTTCTATTCTGAAATTCTATTTATCACAATAATGCATGGATTTCTATTCATCGTACGTGGATAACGTCACTAAGAGGTCTAATCGACTAATGAGAACTGAAGATGATCAATATGATCCAATTGAGCCTATATTTCCTTCACTTCCCCAAACGGGGGGGATCTAGATTGTACTCGTTGTGTACTTTAAGCATGGAAGAGTGGGAAATGGCACATCGCATAGTATTATTCAACTGTGGTGTGCTTGATGATTATATCAAGTAAGTAAACTAAAAAATATTTATTTTTTTCATTGTGTGATTTCTTTATATCTTCTGACATTTAAATGCTTTCATATCTGTAGAGAACATTTAGAAATTATAAAAAAGATACATTGCTCTCTATCTATTAAGAGGAAGGAACTGTTGCACAACAAAGAATTTACTGCTTGGTTAAAGTCAAATGTAATAGATTTATTTTTCTTCATCTCATAACATAATCACATGTCTCTGTTTAATATTCTATATTGGTATCTTTTAGGTTTTAACTCTACCAATGATTGAAGTATCAGGTGAAATAAAAGCATTGTCCTTTGGTCCAAATGATGTGGTACGTGATTGTAAGTCAATGGTTGTCAACGGATTTAAATTTGTTATAAATAGTTGTGCAAAAAAATGGAAACACAGCATGACAGTGTCACAATAAGCGCCACAACAGATTGTTATGTGAGTACATCGGACAGGCATCCTTGATCATAAAATATATCATATTACGGTGTTGTTGAAAGAATCATTTTATTAGATTATTATGCACACGATCGTGTCGCAATCATGAAATGCAAGTGGTTTGATTCAATGTCATGACAAGGAATGCATATTGATAACTGTGGATTTAGAGTGATTGATATGAATCGCCATCTTCGTACCGATGAACATTATATTCTTGCGTCACAAGCTAAACATGTGTTTTATGTAAGTTACCCATTATAACCACAATTTGGTGTTATTGTTGATGTTATTCCAAGACATATTTTTGACGAAGGCATGGATGACAATGATTTTGTGGATGAACCTGTCAGTATTTATTTTAATGTTTCATTTGATGATACGGATGATGCAATTTTTAGAACAGATTATGAACTAGAAATTGTCACAGACCCCACATAGTGTTGACACATTTGTAAGTATTTACCTGATATTGTCGCAATATTGTATGTGTTTTTTTTAACTTCCATACATGATATCAAAATATCTTTTATATTTTGTACCATTATCGAATATAAAACTATTAATAGCCTCACCAATTTATGTTTAACCTGTTATCTAGTAAATCTTGAACATAGAAAAGTCTTGATATTTTATCAATATAAATATAACACATGAAAATGTATCTCATTGTTTTATGATACAATTGTATTATTTAACATTTTACATTATTTTTATTTATTTGAGAATATTATTTTAAATTTCTAGGTCAAAATGTCTAATTATGATGATACAAAAGGAGTAAAAGAATACCGAGAAACGAACAACGTAGGTCTCCTCCTGGAAACAATGTAAGTACAAATTTTGTTTGAATATTATGGTCTTTCATATTATTTATCGTGTTATCGTTCATTTTATTTTATCATCTATATTATTTTAGGATACATCGTCGAGTAGACGCTTGGATTATGCCACTGAGGATGATATTGTGGTGGGGGTTACTGATTCAACAGGTCATCCTACTACTACACTACTTGAGATACCAGGAGGCCATCCTCCCATTATTCCACCTTCATATTACCCATACCCACCTTTTATGTATCCCTTTTTACCCGCACCCACATCGGATGGTAGTTCTCAGACTCCCATCCCTCATTTTCCATTCCCACCATCCACTGTACAGGGTACTGTGCCCCCATATATCCCACCGCCATATCCATATCCATATCCACCCTCATCTGTATAGGGTTATCCATCGGGTTTTATACCTCCATCAGTACACTTTGCATCTACTATACATAGTACTCCCGTAGATATCTCACCTACCATGGAGGTTTCCCCCCTCCAGATGCAGCACTTTAGGGGTCAGCAGATCCCCCATCTACTGGTATTTGTTTAAACATTACTGTTACTGATTAATGATAAATTAAAATATATTATTTTCTTTTATTTTTGGTTTCATGATTAGCTCCAGCCTCTACCAGACGATGAGGCCGCACAAAAATGCACGAGGGTTGGAATCGGCACATGCAAATCATTGTTGATTACAATGATGACAATTCTATAATTAATAAAAATGACATGGAATGTAAAAGTTTTATGGTAACACTTGTTAGACACAACAATATCATTCCGGTTCAACCGATAAGTTGGAAGGTAATTGGAAAACAAATAAAGGACAATGTCTGGGGAGAGATTTGGGTATGAAATGTTAATCACCTTTTAAATATATAAAAAATTATAATATTTCCTTAACAAATATTATGTCCATTGCAGCTTCGATATAATTTTTTTGATGTACAAAATGAAAAGGCTGCAAGGATAATGGATTTAGGTGAAATGTGGCGAGCCTACAAATAAGGTGTTTGTTAAAGAGATGATCAGCTATGGGAAGAGTCCAACGTTTAAGGTGTTTGTTAAATTTATATATATATTCAATTATTTATTTTAATATTATTTTAAATTACTTTTTTTATTTTTTTAATGAATTTATATAATTATTTGTTTATAAGAGAAATTAAATAGAAATAAAACAAACAAGAGTGCAATGAAACACATTTATACTCGCGGACACACTTCATTACCAGATCATGAGCAGACGCAGGTAATTTTACATTTAAAATATTTAGCTTTGTTTAGTGTAATTTTTTTAACTTCCAATTTTTATTTTTTTTCTTTGTTTTTTTCTAGAAAAAGGCATCGAATATCGAGGGTCGCGTTCCTCGGTCAATTTTTTTTGTACAAGCCGGAAAAAGAAAGATGGTATTGTGCCAAATACCGACACCGAGAAGGTGATTGTAAGTATATTTCAATTTCTTTGATTTTTACTGAATTTAATTCCTTATATTATTTTATTATTTTAATTTATGTTATATATCAATCAAAAGAATACTTTAGAGGTATTGGCAGAAAAATAACCTTACAATTTGGGCCCAAATGATCATCTACATCAGGTATTAGGAGATGAACATAAGGGTAGAGTGTGTTGTCGACCTCTGAAGAAGATTGTACCATCTCGATACTGGTATACTAACATTTCTGTAGGAGGTGTGGATGAGGGTTATCATGATTTTGATGATACTGATATTGAGACTCACTTTTGATGTAAATTGTATTTTATGATTGGTAATGTATGACGAGTTCCATGCATCTGATTACACTGCTTTTTTGATCAATATCATTAATATTTACCATATGTTATTGGTTTGAACTCAGCAGGATAATCATCAAATTCATACTTTATTTGGTTTGAACTCAGCAGGATAATCATCAAGAGGTATCATATAAATATTTTCATTCAAATCACCAAGCTGGAAATCAGTTTTAACAACTCACTCCTCTATATAAAAGTCTTTATAAGTTGAAAAATCTATCAAAAGATGAATGAAATAATTCTAAAGAAAATAGGGAAAATAATTCATCATAATCAATTCCCTCTCTTTGAAGGATTCCCTTGGAAACTAGCCTAGATTTTTATTTGATTTTCATCCCATAGTGTTGTTCTCATTTCTTTCAAAGATCCATTTATAAAGAATTAATTTGTAATTAGTTGGTTTCTTACAAACATACCATGTATGTTTCTTATTTATCTATTACATTTCTTCATTCATCAGAAATACCTACTTATTTGAGTCTTTATTTTATAAATCCTACCTATGTGATTGAGGTTCATCATTAATAAGATTTGAGACCATATAAAAAGGCATATGAAGTCACAAAATATTAAAAGAACCATGAAGGAGGTCTGGGGACTCTCATTTTCTTGTCATAGGTCAATTGATTATCGTTATGAGTAGTATAATTTTTAGAATCTAAATCTGAACTAGAGCTATACATATAACCTGTGGCATCAGTGGGCTAAGGAGGTGGTGCAATAGGCTAAGCCTCATCCTAAAAATGATACGAGGGCTCATGTTTCATATCCTTATCATGGACTGGATCATTATTGTCAGGGGTGGATGTTTTGGTCTTAGGAAAAGGTTATTCATAAAAGACCACATATCTACTTATGAATCATTTCTCAAATCCTGGTTTATGTACCCGGTTTTTTTATCCCTTAACTCCATCAAGATAACCAATGAACATGTCTTTGAGTTCACTTGATTCTAATTTTCATGTTTTGACACGAGAATATGCTGTAGAACCAAATACTCTTAATTAGAAGTAACAAGGGGGATTACTAGTCCACATTTCATTAGGTGTTTTGAATTTATTTTAAGATATGGGACACATATTGATAAGGTAAACAGAAGTGTTGGTTTCACTGGCCCAAAAATATTTGGAGAGTCTTGAGCATTCATGAATGCTTCTAAATCTTTCTATAATAGTACTATTTAACCTCAATGCTAAGCTATTCTATTGGGTAGTGTGGTTCCCTAATAGTTATGTCCCTCGTAATCCCATCAAACTCACAAAACTAAATGAACTCTATAGAAATATATTCAAGACCATTATCTATTCTTCGCTCTTAATAATCATTACAATGTGATTTTACATTGAATCTTTTTAGGTTTAAATGGTTTGGAATGCATCATATTCTTTTTATTATCTAAATCCAAACATTCTTAGAGATTTTAGTTATGAAGATGATGAAATTGGATCCTCCAACACAAGAACTAGTCCTGACCATCCCCCAAAAATCTGAGTGTATGTATTCAAGTGGGCTGGCAACATTGAAATAAGACCTATTGAAACTCACCCTCATGGATTTTTCCATCACACAATCTATGAAAAATGAAAGATTTATAGTTGTGATGTTACTCAATATCCCTTGGATGTTGTGTTCCTCAAAGACTTTGGAGCTGAAATTCCCTATCTTATATGCTATAGTATATTATGTTTCATTAAAGGATGGGGACCCACCATACATTAAGTAAGATGATGATGGATTTATTATCTAACTCTATAATAATGGATCATATTCCCTCAATCTTGCACCTATTATTTTTTCCTAAGAATACATCTACTTATCTCTTTTTGACCAGATCTAAAAATGACTCTCTCTGTTGGAAAATATGAAAAGAACAACTAGAGTCTAGGAACCACTCTTGATTGAGTGTATAAATGGACACATTCAAGATTTAAACAAATGTCATAGCCTAAATCAACCAGAAAATACAGGTTAGTGGGATTTTAGGATTCTAACTCACACATGAGTTTCCTACGCTTGGTCTTAATGTGCCCAGGTTTACCATAGTGAAAACATATTACTTTTCTATCCATAGAGCTTGTCCTACATTTGGGTTATTAATTAATCTTATTTTTGTCCCAACTGAATTTTTTTCCTTACCTTTAGTTTAAGGTCTCCCCCTTGTGAAAAACTCGTATCCTCACCTTTTATTTTTGTTTTAGAATGCAATTCATATCTTCTAATGTTAAATAGACTCAACCATACATCATGGTCGTAACAATTGTTCTATATCTATTTCCAAGAGTGATTAATATGATCATTTTTTGATCCTCATCATCTACATAAACAGTAATATTGTCTAAATCTAACATGAATTTATTAACCTCATCTAAATGGTTTTTTATAGATGTACTAGGATTCATTTTGAATGTCAATATACAGAGTTTCTTGTAAATTTTTCCTACAAATGAGGCAATCATGTATAATTTTTCATGTTTAAGCCAAACTCCCTCAGTGGTAGAATCAAAAGAAACTTCTATAAGGTCCTTATCAACAACGTAAAGTAATAGGCAGTAAGGTGGCATAACAAGTATACCTGGGGGAAATTTTTGGTATACATCAATGGTCTGGTCAGTTTCATTAATATTCATAATGGGTTTCATAGGCCCATATAGGAAATCAATGAAACCTTGTTGTATTTGCAAGGATCTCATTTACAGGGGGTGTTCTAGGGTAGGGGAGGGGTGTGTGCAGGTGGGGGGGCAGGGGGTGTGCAGGTGGGGGGAAGGGGCAGGGAGAGGGGGCAGGGGGGTGTGCAGGTGGGGGGCAGGGTGTGTGTTGGGGAAGGGGGAGGGGTGTGTGCAGGTGCGGGGGGGGGAGGTGGGGGTAGCGAAGGGGGCATGGGGGTGTGCAGGTGGGGGTAGGGGTAGGGAGAGGGGGAAGGGGGGTGTGCAGGTGGTGGTGGGGGGGTAGGGGGTGTGCTGGTGCAGGGGGAGGGGTGTGTGCTGGTGGGGGGCAGGGGGATGGGGGTGTGCAGGTGGGGGCAGGGGAGGGAATGGGGGTGTGCAGGTGGGGGCAGGGAGAGGGGACAGGGGGGTGTGCAGGTGGGGGGGGGGGGCAGGGGGTGTGCTGGGGTAGGGGGAGGGGTGTGTGCAGGTGGGGGGGCAGGTTGGGATGTTTTGGTTGTTTTTTTCTGTGCACTGATGTTCAATTTTTATTGTTTTTTCAGCAAGCAGGGTTTTGATTTTTCATCTTAAATGTCAATGCCTTAGTTTAAACCTATATAAATCAAGATCTGTGAAGAATATGTTCTATCCTTATTTAATGAATGTTTTTCTTTATATACATGACAAAATATTTATAGTTATTTTATTTTTTTCTTATTGTTTTCTCAGTGCATGTGAATACAGAAACATGTATTATAAATGAAGGCAGGTAATTTGTCCTAAAATATTGAATTTATCCTCCCTTCCGTCCAACATATGAATTCATGTGATTTTTTTTCACTATTTACTCCACTATATATTGTTTTTTATGCACTAAACACCTTCTTAAAATAGCCTACATGTCCAGATCCCCACAACATGTGTGTTTTCCTAAAAATGTGGAATTAACCTCCCTTCCATCCGTCATTTTTTATTTTCATTTACATACTATATGAATGCAGGTAGTTTTTCTTAAAGTTGTGGAGGTAACCTCCCTCCCTTTCATCCTACATATGAATGTATGAGATTTTTTCACTACTTACTCCACTGTGTATTGTTTTTTAATAGTATTTATTTAAATTCATAGAGTACATTACTATTATAAAAAACTAAATGTATGCATACTCCTTTAATATGTTTCTAATTAGTAATAATTCTTTACCTTTAATAATATAACCACCTTTGAGATTATTTCTACAGAATTTCATTGTTTTTATATTATAAAAACTATCTTAATGTTTATGACATTAGTTTCATCTTCTTTAATTACACATCAATTGTCAATTTATGTGTTTTAATGCTGGTGCGGGAAGGGTCTGGGCATGCGGGAGGGGGCTGGTGGGGGATGGGGCTGGGCAGGGGGGTGGAGGAGGTGCGAGGGGAGGTGCTAGGATGGGGTGGGAGGAGAAGCAGGGGAGGGGACAAGATGGGCATGTGGGAGGGGAGGGGGAGGGGGAGGTGCTGGGAAATGGTGGGAGATTATTCTGGTTAGGGGGGAGGAGAGGGGATGGGCAGGGGGTGTAAAGGGGTGGTGAGCGGCTAGGCATGTGGGAGGGGAGGGGCGGGGGAGAGTGCAGGGCCTGTAGAGAAGTGGGGAGGGGGCTAGTGGGGATGTGTCTGGGAAGGGGAGAGGGTCCTGGTGGGGGATGGTGATAGGCATGGGAGTGTAAAGGGGAGGGGAGCGGCTAGGCACGGGGGAGGGGAGGGGGGGAGGGCAGGGCCTGCGGAGAAGTGGCGAGGGGGCTGGTGTGGATGTGGCTGGGCTGGGGAGAGGGTCCTCATGGGGGATGGTGCTGGGCATGGGGGAGGGGTGGGGGAGGGGTCTGGTGTGTTTGATTAGTTTAGTTTTTTCTCCACACCAATATTGAGGGCATTGAGACGTTCATCCATCTTCAATTCATCCCAAAGAGGATTTTTTTTTAATCTAGAATGTGGTTATAATTGTTACTAGAATGTTATTATGTTGACATTACAATTTATACATGTGTAATGTTTTTGAATAAACTTTCTGGTTATTACGCTGGTGAATGAAATATAAGAATGATCAACCAGCATATGCATGTGGTGATTGTTATATACAGGTTTTTTGAGCATTGTTAGTGAAACATAATCACTTAACCATTAATTTTATGATTCCCTAATTTTAACTTCTCTGTACAGGTTCAATATCAATCTGGGGTGGGGGGGGGGGGTATTCCAAGGAACTCCATACAGATATTCAAAGTACGTTCTTATTTAATGTTATGCATTACATTTGAGTTGAATCATTGGATGGTTTATGTGAATTACATTACACAACACATGAATATTGGCTATCTTATACTTATGATTTTATGAGTACAACAAAAAAATGTTGTGAGGTTATTGGTGATATTCTCTAATGCATATTTCATAATTGAAATAATTCATTGTAGTGTGTTATTGTTATTAAAAGGTAACAAGTTATAAACTGTCAGTAGTTTCTGCATGAGTCCACTAGATTGCAACTGAATTGATTTAATGGATGGATAGGTACTTTTGGTTAAGCTGGTTTGTCATTGCCTTCATTTTTACTCATTTATAGAGTTGTGCATTACATCTTCTTTCTTGGTGATTTTCTGCTCCTACAGTTAAAACTACTTTAGTTAGCTTTTATATTTTTCAGGTTATGTTCAAAATGAGGCTAATTAAAATTATGGTGAGATTCAAATGGCAGAATGGTTTGGTTTGTTTAATTTTCAGGATCATTTTCCCTATCTCTGATTTCATGGTCATGTGACTTTTCAAGCATAGTAGAGGCAGAAAGTGGTGCTATTGTGTATGTATGATATCTAAAAATGTTTTCCACATTTGTAACCCATTTCTAAAAACATGTGCAGGTACCGGATTACTACCAACCATCAACCACCAATACTTGTCTAACGCAGCGCCACAGGAACCCAATTTTGAAAGGTTTTTACTACCACAATTTATTGAATTTAGTTTCATTGTAAAGGGGACACCATATACTATTACAGTATTCTGTTACTTTTATATTTTCACCCAACTCTTTGCTAAAGAAACAATGTATCCAAACAATTCGTTTTGGTTTCCATGTGTTCCATTGAAAATCAACTCTGAAACAATTGTTGTTTCAGTTTGAATGTTTCACTATTTATATTACTTCTTCATAATTGATATAAACTATTATGTTTTATAAATAGTAATCTATATTTAATAATAATAATTATTTTATAGTGTCGTGCATCGCACGGGGGGGAGTACCAGTTATAATTGAATATGGATGGATCATGTATTGCAGGGGAGATAAGGGGAGGCGGGTTGGTTTAGAACAATAGGGGCTTAGCATTAAAATTGAATGTGGATGGATCGTGTATTACGGGGGAGACGAGGGGAGGCGGGTTGGTTCAGAACAATAGGGGATTGGTGATTCTTTGTTTCAATTTGTTTTATGGAATGGTTACCTCCATTGGGGAGTGCGATGAATACATGCCTTATGTTGTGTAATATTTTCAATGAGGTGATTGATGAAGTAGAATCCGACTCAATTATGTTGGTTCAGCTATTTCCGAAGAAGGTGGTGGTTCCATGGGATTTGGATTAACTTGTATGGGGGGTGCTGGTGCAGGGTGGGGAGAGGTCTAGGGGAGGGGGGGTGCAGTGAGGAGGGGGTAGGGTGGGGTGAAAGGTGCAGGGGGTGGTGCAGGGGAGGTGTGCAGGAGCAGGGGGAGGGGGGTGCTGGTGCAGTCGTCCCAATAGCCAGCATGGTTCACCATGATGGTTATTTTTTATGCAGTAGAAATCCCTATATCCACGGTTTTAAACCATGGATATAGGCCTTTAGCCACAGGTTTTGGGCTTATAGCCACGGTTTAGAACCGTGGCTATATCCTAAATTTCCAGCTGTGATAGTCAATAGAAGATTATTTTCCTTTATCAGTCTCAACTTATTCTTATTCTTCATTTAAATATTCCACAACATCATCTGGTCCTAGACCAAGGCCATCCATGTATTTTTTTTATTTTGGGGTGTTGCGTCAGATATAATTCTTCATAAAGTTTCTCATTATCTATCACCCACTATCTATTCCAGGGATTCCAACTTATCTTCATAATTTTATATATGGATTTTGTAATGAAAAATACACCACAGTCTGTCACAATTTCTTTATCTTCATCCACCTCTCCTTTAGATTTCAACATTATAGAAATCATATTTGAATAAAATAGGTAGTTTTACTTAGAGTGTGGTTTTATCATACTCATATGAACCATGAGGAATTGGTAGAGGTTGATCTTGTGTCCTTATTTCATCAGATACAATTAATTAACATATATATATTTCAAGGAAGAAAATTCCCCATTCATTGGGCAAAGTTGGTGCTGAATAAACATAAAGAGTAAGTAGTATTCCACAAACTGCATTGTTGTGATAAGTCTTCTGGGAATTCCACCCCTAGTCAGCTCAGTCCAAACTATCTCATAACTAAAAATACAACTAAAATGAGGATCACTTCCGTGATAATCCTAAAAAATTCCTTCATTATGTATATTTAGACATTCAGACCACTACTTAGAAGAAAAAACAATCATTTTTTCAATCTGTTCCAAACTTAATCCAAAAAACTTATGTTCCATCCATAATAAACTCATCATAACTATAAAACATGTGAACTAACTTTAGATAAATATTTCGCGTGTTGTTTAATAACCACTCCAACCAACCTTTGTCATGCAATACTTTCCAAACAAGGGACTTACATAACAAGATCGAATTTATATGCATTTCCATTTCCAGAATGACTACTCATTTTTCAAGGTCATGGTTAATAGTTTTGGGTTTAGGATCACTCAAAGTTCCCTATTTCTTATTTGAAGGATGATACTTTTTTGAATACTTCTCAAACAAGAACTTTACTCGAGCCATTTAAAAGGGTTTGGTTTGAAGGGAGAATGCAATAGAGGTTCAGGGGAGAAAGGTTCAGTTTTGGAGAGGATTAAGTGATAAGTGATTTAGATTTATTCTATTTTTAACATTTAGGGATTTAAATAATAATAAATCCCAAATTTTGTATAAAATAAATCAAAATAAACAAACCTGTGATTTTAAGTATAAGGTATAAAATTTACTAAATAAAGAACGATAAGTCACAATAGCAAGTCATCATCGATGAGTCTCAATGGAGAGTCATCAATGGTGTGTCCCAATGGAAAGTAATCAGTGGTGATTCCCAATAGTGATTCATCAACAATGTGTTCCGATGGTGTGTTATCAACGGAGAGTCCTCAAAATTGTCCATCTCCAACTCATGTCTGATGTAACTCATTCTCTCAAAATTTAATGGCTTCTTAAAAATATCAGAAAGTTGATGTTCAATGCTAATTAACTCAAGATTTATATCATCTTTTTGATAATGATATCTCAAAAAGTGATATCTTACATCAATATAATTTTATCTTGAATGAGAAACTAGGTCCTTAAAAATTTTAATAGAACTTGTATTGTCACAATTTATAGGGACATGTCTAAATTGATATCCAAAATCTAGTAACGTGTGTTTAATCCAAAAACATTCAGCACAACAACTACTAAAAGCTATGTATTCAGATTCAGAAGTAGATAATGAAACATAATTTTTTTCTCACTACAACATGAAACTAGATACTTTCCCAAAAAGTGACATGTTCTGGAGGTTTTTTCTATCAAAATTGAAATCACCAAAATCATCATTACAATAAACAACTAAGTCAAATTGTTTTCCTCTAGGATAAAAAATTATTAATTTGGTATTATATTTGAGGTATTTGAAAATTCTTTGAATAACAAGTAAGTGTGATTATTTTGGATTTTCTTAAAAACGGGCACACATACACACAGTAAACCTAATATCAGGCTGACTAGAATTCATGTAAAGAGTACTTCCAATCATAACTTTGTAATTGGTTTGATACATTGATTTTCCATTTTCATCAAGATATAATTCACTGGTGGTACTCATAGGAGTATCACTACTTTTAGTTCTATCCATATTAAAACATGTTAAAATATCTTTAGTATATTTAATTTGATTTAAAATAAAACCTCTCTTATTTTATAAAATTTGATATCTAAGAAAGGATTTGAGTTCACCCATTAATCTCATTTGAAACTAATTTTGCATCATTTTTTAGAAGTTAATTCATAAATAAAATTTTGAAGATCCCAAAATAATATCAACATATATTTGAATGACTAAAACATATTTAGAGATTCCTTTTATGAAAAGAGTTGGATCTACTATACCTTTATAAAACCTTTAGAAATAATAAAAGCTTTGAGTCTATCACACAAAGCTCTTGGAACCTACTTTAAGCCATACATAACTTTTATTAACTTGAAAACACTATTAGGAAAATGAGGATTTCTAAAACCATGGGATTATTCAACAAAAACATCCTCAACTATATAACAATTTAGGAATTCAATTTTCACATCCATTTGATAAATCTTGAAAATAAGATATGATACATAATCTATCTGTATTACAATGGCTTCAAGTAGGGCCATAGGAGAAAAAGTATCTTTATAGTCTATTCCTTCTTCTTTACTATAACCTAGTGCATATACTCTAGCTTTCTTTCTTACTATAATTACATCTTCATCTTTTTTGTTTCTAAACACCAACTTAGTGACTATGGTCAAGGTATATTTAGTTCTATCAACAAGTTTCTATACTTTATTTCAAACTGAATTAGTTCTTCTTACATAGACATCACCCATAATTCTTCATTGATTTCATCACTGATGTTATTATGTTCAAGATGTGACAAAAATACTTGATATTCAACCATGTTTCTTAGATAAGCTCTATTCAATGTTCCTTTCACTAAGTCTTCAACTATTGAATCTAGGGAATGATTTTTAAGAGTCATAACAGGTCTAGAGAAAGAAGGACTAGTAACATCATGTTCATTTACATGTTTGGGTTCCTTTTGATCAGAATCGGAAAATTCTCTACAACTCAATTTTTCTACTATTTGATAGCAAAATCCGTATTTAGAAGATTTTACCCAAAGTTTTATAAGGTGGTTTTGATTTCATGTGGATCTGTTTCATCAAATTTGACATGTAAATAATCTTCTACATATTTAGTTCTCTTATTAATGACTCCATTGTCTTTACAAGAGACTGTATAACTTAAGAAAATTCTTTCATCACTATTGGATGAATTTTTTTCAAGATTATCTTTTTTGTTAAGGATAAAAATATTTTAACCAATTGTTTTGAAGTAATTAACCTTAGGGTTCTAATTGTTCCACATCTAATAGAGGGGGTTTCTTTAGGATAGATATATTTAAAACTCTATAAATTATATACAAAGTTGTACTCACAGATTCTTCCCAAAAATAAATAGTTAGATCATATTAATTACGCATCTTCGGTGATATCTCTTATAGGGTTATATTTCCCCTTTCTATGACTCTATTCTACTAGGATTTCCTAGGTGTAAAGAAGTTATTACTATATACATTTTGGGTGAAAAAATATTAAAAGTCTTGATTTTATAAATCATGTACATGGTCAAATCTAAAGGTTTTAACTCTATATCCCCTTATGGTTTCCACAAATATAGTATAATTTTTGAAATAATAATAATATTCACTTTTGTGAGCTAAAAAGAAGGTCCAAATATGCCTAGAAAATTCACCTACTAATACATAAAAATTTTAATTCCAATTTAAACATGAAACTCTAGATGCTCCAAACTAATCCATATGAACCAACTCAATAGGTTAACAAGTTGAAACTTATTTCTTTGGTGTGAAAGATAATTTAGGTTGTTTTCCTTTTTAGCAAGGATTACAAACTATATCATTTGGAAATTCTAGTTTAGGTAGATCCTTTACTGATACTTTTTTAGTAATCTTTATAAGAGAGTGACTGTTATAGTATCCCAGTCTCCTATGCTAGATCAAAGACTCTTTGTGAAAGTAACTTAAGAAAGAAACATTCTGTGAGACTGAATAAACCAAATTAATTGCATATACATTTTAATTTATAAAAGTAAAAAAAACTAAATCATTCTTAGAATTGAAAACATTACAAGGATAATTTTCAAATTTGACATGAAATCCATCATGCCATAACTATGAAATAATAAGCAGATTGTACTTTAGACCGTCAACAAAATGAAAATTTCAAATTAAATCGGAGTTAGTGTTACTAATATGGACAAGTCAGTTAATTTTTACTTTTTTATTGTCACAAAATGTGACGTGTCCACCATCAAACTTTATGATGTTCTTTAAGATAGAATATTCCCTTTTCATGTTCCTTGAACACTCACTTTCCAAGTACTATAAGCTCTTACAGGAACTCTTCAAATAGTTTTCCTACAAAAATAGTGTAAGTAAGAAAATACTTTAGTACACAGATTTTCTTGGGTCAAGTAATATTAGTAATTAATTTTTTAGGAACTCATATTTTCTTCATGGGTTTACTATAAGAAGTTTATTATATTCTAGAAAAATAGAATTTATTAGGTTCATAAGAACTTCAAGCTGTAAATGACATTACAATAAGGAACTTTCAGAAAATTTCCATGATATAGGCATAAAACTAGATTTTATATATTTGAATACAAAAATTTTTTAATAAAAAATTGTTTTCTAGGTTGATAACCAATAATAGTAGTATATTTAAGAGTAAATTATATTCCCAACATTTTAACTAAGGTATCTTTACCATTTGAAAATATTTCTAATTCATTCATTAATTTCTCATTATAATGATTAAGTCTAGTATTATCATTGAGAAGATGATCGTTATTCTCTTTTTCTATAGTGAGTTCATATTCAATAGTATAAGAAAGATCATTTTGTTTATTTAGAGATTTATATTTATCTTTCAACTCATTTCAAGTAACATCAAGAATTTTTCTATATTAATACATTTCTTCATTTTCCATACTTTCATAATTTCTAAATTAAAATTCATCTACAGAATAATAAGAAATTTTTACATGTGAAACTAATGTTACCTCAGATGTGTTTTTCAAAAAACACATATTGGATTTTTCACCGTTTTCATCAAGAGATGATTCAGATTCATTGGATATTTCCTCAGAAGCACTCTTGGTAGCCTTTATTGCCTTATTTTATTTTTTATCCTTATCCTCATATTTATTCATGTATATTATCTTTGGATAATCAGACTTCACATATCCATTTATTTTTCATTAATTCTAGACTATCTCATTGGTATTATAAATTCTTTTCCAATCATTTTTATTGTTACCTTTATTGTTCAATTTTATCTATGTAGCTAGGCTTTCTAAAGAAAATTTTATTTCTATAGAATTACATAAATCTCTTGGATAACTGATCCCTTTCCTCACAACTATCAGTTAATGAATACTCATTTCTATAAATTCTAGTAGAAAGTTGAATTTTATCTTTTTTCTTAGATGTAGTGGTTTTTAAATCCACTAACTTCCTTCTAGGTTCATCATCTTCTTCTCTGTTAAAATTTAACTCTTCTTCTTACATCCTCAGTTTTCTAATCATCTATTTTACAGGTATTAAATTGATGTCAAATGATTCCCTAATTGATTATAAGGTCCCTATCCACCTTTCTGGAATACATATCATGATTTTCATGTTCTATTCTTTTACAGTTTTTGTCTTTCCTAGTGGTATCATTGTATTCACAATACCATTGAAACTAAGGTACATGTCAGAGAAAGGTTCATCAAGATTCATTTTAAAGTTATCATATTAAATAGTATATGTGTTAAGAATATTTTTCTTAACATAAGTGTTTCTTTCATGTGAAACAACTAAAGTATCCCAAATACAATGGTGGGTTTACAGGAAGAAATCCTATTGAATGTTTCATCACCTAGAGCATGATATAAGGCATTCATAGTTTTGAAATTACTATTATAGGCAATATAATTTTCCTCATTCAAAGTGTTCATAGTAGTAGGAGTAATATAATACTCATCAACTATAGTAGACCATATTTCAAAACCCATGATTTCTAAATTCATTTTCATTTTTATTTTTCATTGCACAAAAGTTTTTCCATTGAAATAAGGAGTTATGTTGGTAATAGAACCTTCTTGTTTGTTATACATGTTAAATAATAAAAACAATTTTTAAAGAAAAATAATTTTTGAACTGATAGATATTCTATGATCTTTTAAAACACAAATAAAATAACAATTGAAAAAAGTATAAAAATTTGAAAAACATAAAAAAATAAAAAGTAAAACCTTCAATACCCAATTTCGGTCAGAGTAGGACACTAAAGAGGGGGTTTAATTGAGTTCCTATAAAAATTTATTTCAATAATATTTAATAAAAAGTTCCCCAATTTTAAATACAAACCAACCATGTTAACAAAAATTGTAGTTTATAAAAAATTTGGTTGTTTGAATGATTTCTCAAAGGGTGATTAGTTTCCTATTAAAACAATATTAATTACTAGTTTAACTTTTTAAATCAATCTAATAAATAAAATTTTTATATAAAAACTATATAATTTTTAATATTAAAGCAAAGTGATGTTTTTTATTTAAAAATAAATAAAAACATAGAAAAATTAACTTTAAATAATAATAAGGAATTTAAATAAGAAGTTTAGTATAAAGTTAAGACTTAATCTTCTCTACTGGGTTACCACCTTTCACCAAGAATTTTATATAAATAAATAATGATACACACCTTATATCAGGGTAAACAACTGTATACAAAAAATTTCTAGGTAAATTAGTCCTCTTCTACAGTTTTAATGGGAGTGCTAAAATAAAACCTACCACACAGGGACCTCTTTCACTATTATTCATGGGAGTATAAGGTGTAAAAGTTGGTTTTTGATGATATCTATATATCTTCCAGTTTTTTATTGGAGTCAATGTGTTTTCAAAGATCTAATATATACACCCTACTCAAAATGTAATAAATAGTACACTTGTATAGTAGAATAATTACAAAGGACTTAGAAAGCTCTGTGTGATTGCCAATATAGCTTGAAATTCATGAATGTTGTCTCAAAGTGTACCTTGATCCAAATTCAAAAAATAGACAACAAAATAGAGTTTCATGAGAGATTTTGTCTCCTATTTCTCAAGAGGTATATGGTTTTCATGATGGTCTCTTATTCTTTCTTAGATTATTACTGAAAAATTTTCTTCAGTTTTAGTTCATAATAGTGTCTTATATTTTTCATAGTAAGAAATTCTTGATATTTTCTCAAGTGCACAACATCACTACTTCGACTGCCTGAATGATGTATTTTTTAACAGATATTTTCTTTATACATTTCTGTGGAAAAGGAGCATTGTCTCAATCAAATCTTGGTACCTTGTACCTCATACTGTTGTTAGACATCGATTCAATGTTTCTCTACAAAAGACAGTCAAATTCATTAAAATAAATACAAGTACTATGTTTCACAAATATAATTATTAAAAATAAATTTGATTTTATAATACAAAGTAAAAAAGTAACAATGTCTCTAAATGGTGACTTGGAATGGTGCCTCAGGAACAGTGAATTAGGAATGATGAAACAAGTATTAGTGAATTAGGATCCTTAATTCAAGAAGAACTAAGTCACTCTAAAGGTAAGCCATTTTGATGGTAGGATGCTTTGATAGTAAGTCCACTTGACAGTGAATCATTCTATCAGTAGCTCATACTTTTCAAAAAATTATGGATATCGATAAGTTTCTCTGTTAGTATCTTATTTTGATGATGTCTCATCCTTTTCAAAAAATATTATTTGAGCTTTCGATAGGTTGATGCAACGAGGACTCGTCCTTTACTAGAGTTCAACATCTGTGTTAACGGTGAGACAATTAACAGTGATACATCTTATTGATAGGCCTATATTAACCATAGCATATACCTAGAAAATTTTCAGTCATCCATGAGTTTTCCACCGATGAACCTGGCCTGACAGTGTCTCAGCCTGAATTGTGATAACAATTCCACCTTAATTGTGACTCATTGTTAGTCAAAAAAATTCAAATGTCTTATTTTGTAAAACACTAATAGAATATATTAATCTTATATATAGACATAATTAATCATGAATATAACTAATTAAATTAGATGAAGCATGATTAATCATGATTTGTGAGCATTAAAACAATAGGAAGAAAATAGAAACTTCAGTAGTACATTCTATGTCTTATAAAAAATTATGTTAGTTCTTGAAAAATTATTTCCTACTTTACAAAAAAAGAACCAGTTTCTAAATCTAATGGTAAATTAATTTTGAGAACAGAAAGATAGTTAGGTGAAGAGATTGAAAAATAATATAGGGAAGAAGGAAAATAATAAAAAGGAAAAGAAGAAAACCAATAATAATTTGTATAATAAGAAATAGATGTATAATTATATGAATAAAAATAATAGTAATAATAATAAAATGAATAGGATGATGATGATAAAACCTAATTAGATAAGGGATCAAAGGATAAGAAATCAATAGAATCAACTTCATCTTCATCAGATTTACTATATCATTCTCGTAAGGATGAAAAATCAGAAGGTAATTGAGAATAAATATCCTCATAATAAAGAATCAAAATTTATCGTCAAAGAAAAAAACCTAATCAAATTATTAGATAAAATTTTCTCACAAAACTAAATCCAAGAAGGGTGTGAAAATTGTTGGAGTTTAAAATGATAATAAAGTCTAAAATAGAGATGAAAATAAAGGGAAGTAAGTTGATATAAGAACTAACTGACCAAATCCTCTCCATGTTGAGCCCAATCAACCAGACACATAAGAAACTATTACTCAAAAGGTTTTTGATTATATTTTTCTTTCCTTGAAATGGTTTATTGAATGGATTCCTCTTTTACCGAACATTAAATCAAGATGTATATTTCTTTAGGAATATTTAATTTTGAAATAAAAATCACCAAAATTCCTTAATAAAATTGTGATCGGAATAGAGACTGATTTGAATGTTTTTTAAGAAAATTTCAAAACTAAAATTTCATCATACAATCAGATGGTGAAAGAGTATAATCTAATAGATACTGATATTCGTGATCATGATGATAAGTTTCTAGAATTAAAACAACTCTGGTTTGAAATAGATAATTCATTTAACAAGTTATACATAGATATGGAATAAATAATTATATTTGTTGAAGAATTCAGAGACTCACCAGACAATCAAACAAAATAACTGAATGGTTTGAAAGAAAAGGATTATATTCTATAATTGGTGAATATCTAGATCAAGTCATGTGAAGATGAATTAATCATTATGAAGGAATAAGTTCATAACTTTATGTTATAAGTTTAGAAACATGCATTTTTGGAAGAAAACATCATGAAGTTAAAAAAGTATCGACATGAGTTTGAGAAGATGAAAGCCTTTGTGAAGAACCTAACGAAGAATTAATGAAAACTTTTAATTTTTTAACTCTTGATGTATTTTTATCAAAAAAATTAATTAATAATGAATGTAATTAAATTATCATATAATTTTTTTCCTTAAATGTTTTCTAATTATGATTGGATATATATTATTCATATTATCTATGTATGATTAGTTAGTTTGATTTTTTCGTATGTTATATCTTCTAACATTTATGGAAATATCGGACTCTTTCCCATTATTTCCTAAAAATCAAAACAAGGGAGAATGTTTTATTGAGGGAAAGAATTATTCATCATGGAAGAGTTATTATAATACATTCCATCATATTAAAAAGTAGTTACAAACTCAATGGGATTTATGTTGTAAATAAAAACTCCATAGTTCTAAAAATATTAAAGGGATGTAAAATTTTCAAGTTATTTTTCATGTTGGTTTTGTGGTTTTTGATTTCTAAAAAGGGGTATATTGTTGATTCATAAGTATTAATTATTATTTTACCATCCCCTTAGATTTTAGAATAAAAAAAACTCTCTTAAAAACATTGTTAACTAAGTTTTTATTTCCTAAGTATTATAGTATGTTTTTGTAGAGAAAATTACTTTCTACCATAAATAGAAATTCTCTAATGTGTTAAGATTGTAATAATTATATTACTCAATATGATACATTAGAATAGAGGTATTCTTGTCTATCGGAATGAACATTTCTCATACTAGTGGTATGAGTTATGTATTTTCTACCTAACTGAAAAAATTAATGACCATCAATCCGACCTTGGTTCTGATACATTGGACTAACCCTTATTCGGTTCATCACATTGATAATCAATAAGGAAGTCGATCAGAGTGACTAAATTTTATAATCAAACTACATAAGAATTATTTCTATCATAAGGAATACATTTGTTATGGTAATGGTGATAAAATAAAAGAATTTTGGGCACTCATTTATGCAAGATCATTGTGAGTTTTCAAGAGCCTGTAGTTCTAGTCCGTTGTAACTAACTCATAAATTTTACTATTGGAGTTTTTTCTATTAATAATCATTCATATGAAGAGTGGGATCATATACGTTTTCTCAACTCAGTTATTATGATGTTTTATCTATGTGAACATCTCATTCTATTTAATTGTAATAATTTATAGTGTTTTACTTATTAAGAATCGTTGTTAGTGTTGTTTCATTAGAACGTTTTCATTTTTATTCTACATCTGATCATCTGATAGAGGTATTCTAGGGATAGAATGATAGTGAATATGATTTATCAGATATAGGGGACTCGGGGATAGGAAGAAAGATGTTGATCATCAGTGTGATGGATTCTATGGATAGGAAGAAAAATGATAGTCATTATATCAAGGGATTCTAGGGATAGAAAGATAGAGATTATTCTGATCCTCATATCGAGGGATTTCCCACTAAGTAATGACATAATTTAAAGTAAGTATAAAATTTTAGACACCTTTAGTCAATGATATTGAGTACCTTAATCTTAAAGATAAATGTTTTAAATCATTTATAATAGCTTTTAAGTCATTATTACTTTTTCCATCTATTTTATTTCTTTTTTTACAATTATATTATGTTGTGCATGTAATTGAAAGTTAATATTGATTCTTAACTTTCTATAATATTTGTTTTATCAGTGTATTTGTGAATATGATAAAAACATAATTTGATATAATCATATCAATTATGATTCTGATAATTTCACTCTAATCATTAAATGAAGTTGGATTCAAATAATATTAATTTAATATGTATTGTGTTTTGTTATGTTCAAACACTTTAAACTAAAATTTACCAATGTAAGTATATCTGTGTAAGGTACACTTACGATCTTATAAATAAGATGTCAATTTTTTATACAAGAACCTTAGTTATATCTTAAAAATTTATTTTATCCATTAAAATGAATCTTGGTTCCATCAATTAATGAAGGTATTGAGAAGAAAAATAGAAATCATTCATCCCATGGTGGTGGTCGATCAAACATATTCATGGTTGAATATTTTTTTTCCAATTGAACATGAGAAATATAAAATATATTTTAAATTTTAAAATCTAAAATATGTTATAAATATAATATATAAAAATTAAATTCAACATTATTACCATCTATGTGTGGTGTTTAAGGAAAGCAAAACATGAAATTTTGGGGATCCAATAGTCTATATGAACACACACATGAATGTTGTTTCCTCTATTATAAATGGAAAAAGGAACATCTGATTAATAATAATTCCTCCAAAATTAAAAATTTCAGTATACAAACATTACAAGTTTAATTTCATCAGTATTTGAAAATAATATTTGTAAAAGAAAATTTTAATAGAACTATGTTAAGGAAAAATTATTACGCATGTTGATCACATTGACGTTTCCTTGAAATATCCATTTGAAATGGACAAAATTGGATAATCTACTATAAATATAAAGTGGTGAGAGTGGAATTTTTGATAATATTTCATCTTATTATAAAGGGAGAACATGTTAATCATGTTATGTGGAAATAAAAATTGACCAAAATTGACTGGTTAGTGAGATAAATAAAATCATATCTAAAAAATTAATTGTAGACATTTTTTATCATGTTTTAATCCCTTTACCCTTTGAATTATAACTTTTACCATTTGATCATTTATAGTAGTAACCAGCTCTTTCCTAAGGTAAGTTATGTATTATGTAAAGAAATGAAATGGTTCTCATTACATAATTTTTAACTACTCATTCGAAATTTTAAATAAATTTAATATGGTTAGATTTCTAAAAGTGATAAAAATTTATTTTAAAATAATAAATGTTTAATGCATTAAAATCATTTTTTGATAAATTTATATTATGTTATAAAATGTAAAATATGGGTTTATAAATTAACACCAATGTTTTAAAATTATAAAATTATCTTATAAAATATATATTTTGATCCTATAATATTGTTTTATAAATTTATTATTCATACATAGAATCTAATAATTTTATAAAAGTCATGTTATTTTTAAAAATTATATTTTTTACTGTTGAAATAAATATAAATATTTTTTTGAAAGTACAAAAAATCCATCTTAAGAAAATATTACTATGAAGAATCCAAAAACATTGCTTATTGTTTTTCAGATTCAAATTCTAAAATTTTAAAAAATATATTATTAATAAAAAGATAATAAATAATGAAAAACAGTTTTTATAGGAATATAGTTTTTTATAATACTATAATTAATATTTAATTTCATTTATTAATTAAATTACTGTTAACCACGAATTTATTTAAAATATATTTTTTCAATATTAATTAAAAGTTTCCTCAAATACAAATGAATAACTTATAAAAATTAAATATATAAGAAAATATATTTCAATGGATAAATTGATCAAATTAGTCATTTTAACTATGCCAATTGAATTTTTTTATATTAAAAGTATCATTTATTTGATTTTTATAAATATTTCTTAAAGCGGTTAATCTTATTCATTGCCTCTCAATTACGAACTATGTTTTAATAGTTTTAATATATATCATTTTTGAGTTTAGTTTTGCCTATGGAATAGGATATCAAACACAATGTATTAATTAAAGATAATTATATATTAAAATTTCAGTTTGTCACACGAGGACGACGATGGCACTAGATGTCATCGATGGTTTCTTCTCCGACGGTGAGAACATTATTCCTGATGACACTGATGATGGGAGTAATGTGACCTCCCATAGTTCTAGGTCATGATGATTTGCTGATCGACTCATGGATCGGCTCGTGGATTGAGCTAGATACGGCGGTAGTTTTGAATTTTGGATTTTCAATTTTGAATGGTGAATTTTTGAAATTTGATTGTGGAGTGTGTGGTTTAAGCGGTTGTGGACATGCCTGTGGCTCTCTAAGTATGGTTCTAAAATACCCAAAAAGTATTCTTTTTTTAAATAATGAAAAAAATGGATTACGGTGAGGGTATCACATGAGGCCCCTTTATAGAGGGCCCTTCACTTGGATCTTTTCCTTGGGTACCCTTGTATAGGTCCCTTAATTATGGTGCAATACTTAATTGATGTTGTAACATGCTAAATAAAATAAAAACTCTATTCAATTACCCCAAATAAGTGTGAATAACTACTATGTAAGGAAATAATGTTGCAAAAGATTTCATGCATGTCATATCAAGTCCAGACCAGTGTGCCAGGCTGGCCCACCATGAATTATATCGTAAAAATTATTTCATCCAGATAAATACACTTCCTTCAATGATACCTCAACCACATGATCTTTAGCCAAACTAATATCATGAAAACATTTTTCTCCACTATTAATGTCACTACTAGACTGAAACTTCACATAGAATTCAATCATTTTCATTGCAATCAATTCCCACTCTAAGGGTGAGGGAATTTGTTTTCTCCATTTTTAGGTAAATGTACAACAATCAATAAGGGGAAAATATTATGTGAGTCAATAAATTAATTTTTCACAATCCTTAGGCATGTGTCTAGGCCATTTCACCCAAGTCCCTATGCACCTTCCAAAGATAGCGTACATAGGTTTGCGAAAATTAAAAGAGATAATGTGCCTACTTCACATTCCCTAGTAGATGTGTGTAGACCCCCATTTTGTCCTAGATTCAATCCACCCATGTATCAATTATTTCACATAAATATACCCATAGGTCACCAACTTTTAATTATTTTGGAAGATGAATAGATATCCAATACACACATCCCACATATCTCCCATTATTTCACTATATTCATCTGGTAAAGATTAAAATCAATGATAATTATTCAATGATAGGGGTAAATGAGATTTCTAAAGATAAAAAATTCAACAAAAACCACATCAATCCTAGTTATCATGTAATAGAGGGAAAGAATCTCCATGTTCACCAATACTAGTGTGCCATGTTCCCCACCTCTCAAGTAGAGAAAACTTGGGATAGATACACCCGTGTCCCTAAGGATAAAATTATATGATGGAAATACTCTTTTTTCTTACCTAAAGAAGGGAAAACCCTTTACCCTACCTCAACTACGGTGACCAGTTCACCATACCCTAACTAGGATGAAAACTTCACCCTAACTCAAACGGAGGGATGACATCACCCGACCTTGAGGATATTGAATCAATTCATTCATCCCAACACTAGGGTGATCCATCACCTAAAACCAACAAAATTGAATACATATTCTCTTAGGTACTTAAAAACAACTGATGCAAAACATATCTTTATTTAATATAATTTCCATAATATAAATGTTAAAAGTCATAAATAAACTCACAGTCCCATTAAAAATGTTTATTGACATTGAGGAATACAAACATATTCAACTTATTCTACAATACTTATTAACATTCCTCCATTAATGCACCACATTGGACACCCTTTTAAAATTTTCATAAGTTATAATCATATTCATAACTTGGGGAATGAAAACATTTGAAGATGGATGAGCTCAAATAGTCAATTAATTAAAAACGCATCTAAATTTCATGACGTATTAGATTATCATCAGTTGAGAAAACATGAATTTGAGATAAATATATAGTTAAGAATATCATAGAATAATAATAGGTCTCTAGAATTCAGGATAAAAATTAATCTAATCTCAAATAAAAAATATATATACCATGGAATAAGTGTGTGATTTACTAAAAATATACATGGGAAATAATCATCAGTATATGAAAATAATACATTTCATGGAAATGTATATTAATAAAGAAATGGGACATAAAACAAGATAATATGGAATAATAATATTGTAACAATATTAAATAAGGAAAACTCAATTTTTTTTTGAGAATAATCCAAAAAGCCTCACACTTTAGGTTATAAGAATAATCTAAGAAGGTTCACTCTTTATATTGTGAGTATAATCCCAAACTTATCAACCTTTATATTGGGTGAATAATCCAAGAAGGTTCAAAATTTATGTTGTGAGAATAATCCAATAAGGTTCGCCCTTTGTGTTGTTATTGTAAACCCAAAAGGATTATCCTTTATGTTTTGAGACTAATCCAAGAAGGATCAACATTTATGTTTAGAGAATAGTGTAAGAAAGATCACACATTATGTTATGAGCACAATCTACTAAGGATCACCCATTATGATGTTTCTATAATAGAAAAAAGGATCCCCTTTATATTGTAAGTGTAATCAAATAATGTTCAAACATTATTTTGAAAAAATATATCCAAGCATGTCCATGCTTCATTATCTCATGGGATATAAATTATAAACCAATTCCTTAGATGTAAATATATGACACCAAAATTTAATCATTCATACATAAATGTGAAAATACTATATTTCATCATGTCTTAATGTTCCCATAGAAATAAAAATGGGATCCATTACATTTTTAGATGGTATAACCAAACGTTACCTCGAGAATGTAAATGGTTGATAAAAAAAATTCATTTAGAAGAAATCATAATTTCATTAATGAATTTAGTGGGGAATTCCTAAAAAATAGCTATATATGAGTGATATGAAAGAAGAAAACATGAAAATGATATTTTATAAACCATTTCAAAACATTACAGTATAGAGTTAAAATTGTAAATTCCTTTAAAAAAATTTATGTAGGTAACATGATAACCATTTCAAAACACCACTTAAAAATACATCTTAATAATGGATTCTTGAAAAGGATACATTAATTTTACTTAATAATTTCAGGGTGGAGGATAGAAATGAAAAAATGAATGGGAAATCCATTTTATCAATTTAAAAATACAATTATTGAAATTGAAAATTTTAATATGGTGATAAATCGTTAATTTCATAAGTGAATAATTGAAAATTGAAAATTTTATGAAATAAATCATAAATAGATTTAAAAACTAGAATATGATATTATTATAGAGAAAATTAAATATGGATACTGAAAAAATTATTATTTATAATGAATGAGAATAATTCTTAACATCATCAAATTTTATGAAGAAATAATTTGTTTAATATAATTCCCTGTAAAAGGAGGAAAGGCATTATAATAACATTATTTATCAAGTAAAAAACATCTTGTAATAACCATATTTAATAAAGAATCATTAAAACTCCCAATAATAAGTCGATTTTAAAAAACCCTTACAACATTGGTATCCTTTAAATTAGAATCTTTTAATAGAAAAACATAATATATCTCTTAAAACACAATTAAATACATGAATATGATAAAGTAAATTCATTCGGTAGGAATCACACAATATTAAAGATATCAATGTTAAATCTATTGGATTTTTACCAAGAAATTATATTTTATAGAAAATAAACCATTTTATTTATTCTTAACATAAACTAAGGTTATTTAATCTACTACATAAAAACATTCTAGATCATTTTGAACTAATTTCACAAAAACAATGTTGTAATTTTGTAACCTTCTAAATTTAATCATTAATATATCAAAAAATGTTCAAGAATTGATTTATTATATTTGTTGATAATGTTATAATTCCATATTATGGGAGTTTTGGTTATTATCCTTAAAGATGAAATCTATGATGAATGTGTTTCAGGGATTTTTAACAAAAAAAACTTTGGTATATTAATTAATGAATTTATTTTTAATGTTAAAATTACCAACCCAAAATGAAATAATTATTTATTTATTTTTATCATATATTATCATTAATTAATTTATTATAGTCATCTGTGATATTATTTTATATAATTATTCAAGAAGGTGGTTAGGTGGGTGGAAACCTAATCAAACCATAATTAATGGATTGGTATGTTTATTGAAGCGATTAGTTTTCATATAATATCATTATTATATGGGAGTAATTTAATTATTTATTTTATAAGGTGTTTAATTATTTTTTATGATATCTAAATTATTGGAAATAAACTAGATGAAAAATGAGATAGATTACTTTATAGAGGTGATAGTCCACCCAAATTAATGAATGCCATTTTTTATTAATGGAAGGGGAATGTTTGTTAATGGTTATTTAGAAAAATCTATCAATAATAATTATAACATAAATATTTATTTCATCTAAAAATATTGAGAACTTTTTTTGAATGGGGAAGATATAAAACAAATAATTTTAGGGAAAAGATAGTGCTTACATTAGGAATTTTGAGTTTCCCCTTAGATAATTTATTTTAAAGGGAGGACATATCATAAATTATTTTTAAAAGAATATAATGGAATTAAAATATGTTTATAACTGATGGAAAATTCATATCATCCATAAGAAACCAAAAATATTGGTGTATTCATGAAGGGTTGGTGAGAGGCCAATTTTATAAGTTGTGAGTATGGAATTCATGTAAATATTATGTATATATATATATATTTAAAGAGATAATGTGTTTCACATGTAAATATTAATAAAAAATGTAAAATAATGGAGTTGATATATGGTTCAGTTTATCTTCACATAACAAATTAATTACCAATTTTTTTAATATGTTTGTACTTTTACCGCATTGGTTAACCCATTTTACCATTTTGGTTTTTACCACAACAACAAATTTTTACCAAAGTAAAATGGTCATTAGTGTAAAAATATTAAACTTATAATTTAATTTTATAAGTCCTTTTTATTTTATTCACTTTATTAATGTTAAAAAATTTAGATTTGGAATAATAAATATATAATGTATTAAAAACAATTATAGAGAATTGTGTATCTTATGATCATAAATATCTAACAAAGATTTGTAAATTAAAATATAAATTATTAAATTATTAAATTTAAAATACTTCTTATAAAAAAATATTATTATAAAATATGGTTTTATAAAATAAAAATTCAAACTCATACACTGATAATCTCACAAAAGCATAGATTTTAAAAAAATGGTATTTTGAACTGTTGACCTAAAATACGCCTTTTTAGAAAAATCTAAAAAATCACACAAATCTAATTTTTTATGAAAATTTTAAAAATTAAATTAATTCTAAATAAATTAAAATTATGAATTTTTTAATTATTTATTTTATTCAAAAATAAAATATATATTGAAAAAATTATTGTATGAAAAAATTCCCTTTTTAAAACATCAAATGTTTTTAATCCTATTTTCATAGGAATTTCTAATTGATTAAAAACCTTTTATCATCTATAATATTTATAATTCATACATTTTACTCAATATAATTCATCCAATATTTCTTAGATAATTTTATATTATTTTTTCATGTGAAACAATCTATCAGTACAATGCATCATTAAAAGAAAATATATTCTGAAATCTATGGTTGTTACAAACTATTCCATTAAATAAATTGCATCCCTAAAATATTAATTATCACTTAATTATACAAAACCCTATTGGTATATAGAATATTATCAAAACTCAATATATATATATTCTAAATAGATACAGACCATGATATCTTATTTAATATTTGGCCATTTATATTTTACATCACAATAGACATATATTAATACTCTCATCTATTTTTGTAAAATATACTCCTTTAGTTAAATGTTAAGGTTTTTTAGAGATATACCTTCCACAACAACATTTTAATGATATTTTTTTCTAATATAAAATTAAAAACAAAATTATTATGATGTTTTCTAATAAAAGAATATTAAATTATCATATGAATATGAAAAGTTAATCCAAAGATGCCTTCTGCAATGAAACCTTCCTTTAAACCTATGACACTTCTAGATCATTATAGAAATAATTGGATTAAACTATCGAACCTTTTGTTTAAACAATGTTGTATACAGTAATTTTCCTATTATGTTTTCGAAAATATTTAAATCCCCCATAATAGGTCATAAAGAGTGAGAAAAATTCCAAATCATATCAATTGCGAGTGTCGAGATAGGTACATAGTCTTATTGCCACTCTTCCTACATCGAGTGATGATCATGTTAATAATCAAAAATCCTTTTTAAAGTGATTACCCCTAAGTGAAGCTTAGAAACAATGAAATCCACTTTCTTATATCAAGAGAGTGATTTAATTACTAAGAAATAATACAAACTATACTTCTCTAAAGCATTAGTATGTTAACCCATACTTGAAATTATCCCTTAGACTTATCCCATGGAATTTAAATGTTGTTTTTTATCCAAATATCAATAATAATGAAAAAAAAACTAAAACATATCCTAAATAATCCTAAATATAACTATTTACTACTATATTACAAATTACAACATTTGAATCTAAACATATATTTATTTTAAATCATTTACATAAAATAAAAATCACAACCCATAAATCACATCATTATCCCAAGAACAAATGGTTTAGAGTATTTAAGGAAAAGAAACACAAGAAAATTATTTTATAATACTTGTGAAAATTCATCCCTTGGGATATAATAGACTATATTATATATTTTTCCTATGTTATAACCATATTTATATGACATGTAATATAAACATATGAAAATGGGTGATCTCAACCACTCATTAATAAAAAAATCTCATTAACATGACTTCAAGGGTTCTATCAGAAGCATTTGAGAAAACATGAGCATGAGAGAAATATCTTATTAAAATGATGATGGAAAAATAATGTTTGTATATAATTCATTATATAAGGAAATATAATCTCATAAAAACAAACATGAACAATGGAATATGAGTGTGAAGTAATAATATTATCTATGGAGAGTAATAAAAGGTATATAAATACATGAAATATTATGAAAATACAGCTAAATGAGGAAATATAGCCTAAAACATGAACACATGGAATCATCATTTTTTGAGAATATCCAAGAAGGAAAATAAATTTATATTTTGAGACAAATCTATAAAGAATTTACCTATATGTTTTGAACATAATCTAAGAGGTGCAACCATTTATTTAGTGAGCATAATCCAGGAAGGATCAATCATTAGGTTATGAGTGCAGTCCAAGATGACACACCCATTATGAGATGAGCATAATGTAATAATTATTACTATTTATGTTGTCAGAATAATCCAATAATTGTTACTCTTTAAATTGTGATCATAATCCAATCAGCCTCATATAACATCCTCAACCTAGTTTCCACTTAACCATGCTGAGGGATGGGTTTCTATATGACCTCAAGTGCGTCACCTCGTACTCTAGAGGTTTCTAACTAGAATGTAGGTTCTAAATAGCCACATGGGGAGACTATAATATCTTTACTAGAGTAATCCACAATCTATAACAATGTAAACAATGAAAATAATAAGAAATAACCAAGGATGATGCAGAACCAACATCTCTAAAAACTGGGTACATCCACAAGCTAAAATAAACATCTCATGTCATGAAAGTAGTGTCACAAGTGCAGAAAAACAAAAATAAAGAAAATAAAATATTTCAAAAAATTGGTCCTAAATCTAATTTCATAACCCCATCCATGTACATCCCATGCCCGATATAACTCCCTAGTATTGAGCCCTTGCACCTGTCCTGGCCGGCAAGCATAATGTCTTATTGGGTACACAATGGCGGCCTGAGTAGGTTGTGAGTCAAACTCAATAGGCCACCACCAATAGTGTATGAAACATATCCAGTAATTATATAGAGTATTCAAGTTCTAATTATAGTAAAATTAAATAAATACATGTTGATTTATATTAGTTAACAAAGTTCACTTAATTCATTCATAGTATTATTCCCAATTTCAATACTTATACCGACTTCATTACATAGTTCGCTTTTATCTCATCTTAATTGGTTTTTCATTTTCACAAACTCAATGCATAGGTTAAATAAAAAAAGATACATAACTCACTAGGGGTAATAACATCATCATATATACAATAAACTCACCTTTAAGCCTCAATCCATGTGTTCTTATCAAATGCAACCATTAGAGGAATAGAACTTTGTCCCCTTCCATAATCCGTGAATTTTGTCGGGAGTTTAGAGCCTCAGTCTAACTCGACATGTGGGTGTATATCCTCATATTCATACACCACTATACCAAGCCATGTGTACATGCTTATTTTTCTAATCTTCATACATAAATCGTACTACATACAAAAATATCCATTTTCAATAACAATCAAAAAACCATAACAACCAATATGGGAATTAACATTATACTATAACCCATTAACACATTTAATATTTAAATTATATAACCACTTATCCCAATTATTTTTACTTATGCCTAAATCACTAATAATATTCACTAATTACCTTACATTAAACCAATTAACATATCCAACCCTTTCTATTTGTTAGTTTATTTAACACAATTAACAATTCCCATGTATTGGCCCACATATGCATTTCAAGTATAAAACACACTTCACTTGACACATTACCATTAACCTAATTTAACCATTTTCATGTCAAGATAAGAAATACCTTTCCATTACCCACCTCTAGTAAAAAATACCCATTTATCCTTCATAAAGATCACACTAATCATTTAACATGTTCATCTTGGGCTTTACATAATCATAAGCCTATTTCACATTTAACATTTCTATTAACCATTTTTGGGAAGGTTAGTGCACCCTATAGGTGGATACAAAATGGTCAATTCATCTTATAGGCATCCCATGGGGATCATAAGTGGTTTAATTTCTTATTTGGACACTCATTATATCATATCTCACTAATGGAACCAATAACACAACAAGGGGAAAACAAGAACTCATATTTGCATGAACAAATCCATATAAAAACCATGGGATCTAACTTTTACACAATATACCTTGAATAAGTTGATTAATTCTCACTTAAATGAATTTTTAGATCTTGATTCAACACCCTTTGAAGCCTAAACCAGGATATCACTAGAAAAGTGGTATTTATTGCTTTGTATTAGGATAAGACAAAGATGAAAACCCTAATTCAAAAAGAGAAGGGAGAGGGGGATTAGACTCACCCAGATCATTGATCAACAACCAAAAGTATTCCAAACAACTTAGGATTTATGGAGAATAACCTCTTAGAGGATTGGGTCACTAGGTTTTGTCACAAGGGATCGAAGGAGGAGAAGTTGGAGGGAAATAATGTGAGGTTCTTAAATCCCATAATGGAAATTTTTTAATTTTTTCCAAATTTTACAATGGTAAACTATTTACAAACATTGTTTCCCAAAACATGTGAAAACTATGTTCAAGACACTATCTAAGGTAACTAAGGTCACACAGTTACCTAGGGAGACCTTCACAGTTTACAATCTATGTTCTAATCGTGCAATATTCCACTGTCCAAAATTACACCATTTGGCCTCCCACCTTGCATGGTTTACTTAACCATGCGCCAACCATGTTCCAACCATGCATCTTGTATAGGTTAGCCCAATTTTACCTTATTTCATATTATACACCCACAAAACAACCCATAGGCCCCTCAAACATCTAAGAAACACTTCTTCAACAAAAATAAGATATTTAAACAAATATTTTAACAAGTACATACCTACACAAGTCCAAGATCTTAAAACCTACCCACCTTATAATGGCTAATCCTAGATCTTCATTCCCATGAATCAATGATATTTAGAAGAAAATAGATATGGCCAATCGGCCCATATATCCTATTCACACTCCCATGTTTCTTCTCGAACCTTTCTATGTTTCCATAAATCTAAAAACAAGGGCATTTTCTTTCCTTGAAATAATTTATCACCAAGATCCATGATACAAACTAGATACTTCTCAAATGATACATTAGCCTCAAGCTTTTCATCATTAACGTTGACCACATGAGATGGACTAGGGTGATTCTACCAATGCTATGATAGATGAAAAACATCATGCATGCCACTATACCAATTTATAAGATACAATCGGTAAGACACCAGTCTAATCATCTCCATAATCTCAAAAGGGACCACTTACCTAGGTGTCAACTTTCCCTGTTTCTTTATTTGACCGTGACCCAACCTTGGTGACACCTAAAGAAATACACTATAAGCTGCTATAAACTCAAGAGGTCAATGATACCGATTAGCATACGAATTCTTCCCACTCTGATATGTTTCCATGCATTTTTGAATCATCTGTGCCTTTGCTGAGGTTTCTTGCATGAGACATAGTCCTAATAGCTCAGACTCTCCAATCTGAAACCTACAAAATAGCGATCTCCATGGTCTTCCATAGATAATCTCAATTGGTTACATATAAATCATAGTTTTGAAACTTTTTTGTAGGGAAAATCAATAACTGTAAAGTTGTTTTTCCACAAACCACCAAAATCATGGACATAATCTCTCAATATGCCCTCTAACACCTGAATCCTATGCTATGAATTCCCATCCTTATATGGGTGAAAATCTAAACTAAAAAACATTTGGCTGCCGAGTGCCTTCTGTAATCCTTACTAGATGTGTGACATGAATTTCATATCTTGGTATGAAACTATAGTCCTCGGTACTCCATGAAACTGAACTAACTTCTGAACATAAAAATCACACAACTTATCAATTATGAATGTCTCTTGGTTCAGAACTAAATGAGCAACTTTAGTCAACTGATCTAGAACCCCTCCGATTACATCATTCTTCTAGGGAATCCTCAGGAAACCCACTACAAAATCCATCATTAAATCATCCCACATCTATTCCAGAATGGGAAAAGGTTGTAAAAACCACCTGGGTGCTAATCCTCATCCTTCACATACTGATTGGTGGGGCATCATTCCATGTGTAAAGACCCGTAAAATTCAAGGGAAATTTTTTCTTAATTTTCTTTGGAATTTTACAAGAACCCGGTTTCTGACGGCACCTGATTTCGAGGCCCGGTGTGCCCGGATTCAATTTCCGAAGTTTGGATTGGGTACGTTCAGTGAACGAACGAGCGGGATTTTTCTAACTTTTGAACCGGTGCCCGGAATCAAATTCCGAGGGCACCGATGGAACTGTAGTGCCAGTAATTGCTTAGGAACTCTTGTTTCGGAGATGCGTTTACACGAGGGGAGTTATTAATTTTTGTGGTTGTTAAAAATAAAAATTTAACAATTTTTATTTTTCCCACTTGGTAGTTATATCCTATGTAAGGATGTTGGGGGTGGGACCCACTTGTGATAACCAACCTTGAGAGGATAAGGTTGGGTGGGACCCACACGAGCCCAACCCCTCACTTTCCTAACCCCTCTAAACCCCCCATTTAAGTTTTGTTAACTTATCACCTAATTAATTTATAACATCTTATGTTAATAACTTAAGTGAGTTAAATGTGGGTTTTGAATTTTCAAACTCTTGAAATTCAAAACCTATGTTGGGTTAATAAAATAAGTGGGAGGATTATTTTATTTTGGGGTTAGTTGTTCTTGTGGTGGAGACTTGGGGGAGAAAGGGCTAAGTTTGAAGTCTTCTTCTTCTTCAACCTCGACGAAGAACGTGAAGAACACCGTTCTTCAACGAAGAACACCTCCGACGAAGAACACCGTTCTTCAACGAAGAACATCTCCACCGAAGAACGCGACGTCTTCTTCCAATGACGTTTCCTCTTCGAATGCACCTCGACGACAACGGAATCGACGTTCATTTTCCACGACGCCCGACTTCCACGACGCTCGTCTTCCGCGGCTTGATTGACGTGCACCGTTCTTGAACCGAGGTAGGGGTTTGTTTAGTTATTTTGTTGTGAATATCAACTTGGTGATCTTGTGGTTTAAAACCAATTGTTATCAAATAACGCGAGGGGTCGGTACTCACAAACACGGCCGACCCTCCTCCTTTTTTTATGATTGATTCCTTTGTGGATTGGTTCGGGAAGGCGTGGTGTCGTCGCACCACACGGAATCGTGCGAAAGGAAACACGTGGCGCCGTCGCGCTGCGCCGTGGAAAGAAGTTCAAGGACGCGACGCCGTCGCGCCGCGTCGAAAAAAACCGAAGACTCCGTGGCCAGAGAGGGGCTGCGGTGGAGGGGCGTGGTGCCGTCGCACCGCACCGGACGACAAGGGAAACGGCCGGTTCCGGGACGTGGCGAAGCAGGGTGACCGTCGGCCGGTACCAGGCCGCCGGCGACGGATCTGGAAGGGGACCGGCCATCGCCGGTCCCATTGAGCAGAAACCGGTCGGCCAGGTCGGGCCGGCCGGACAAGGGGGAGTTGGGGGAATTAATTCCCCCAGCTGGATTTCAAGCGGCCCCAATTAAGGGGCCGCCGTTTTCATAAAGGAGGGACAACGCCCCTCCCTTGGCACATGCACGGCGCAAAGGTAGCGCCGCCACGCCGCCGCACCGCCGGCCGGGCCGGGCTTGCGGGCCGGGCTGGGTCTTTGGGCCGGTTTGACCCGGTTCGGCCGACCCAGGGGGTACTGGGTCGGGCCGGGCCGGGCCCAGACCCCCTCTTTTCTGACTGTGTTGGTTCAAACGCCCATAACTCGGGCTACGGACCTCCAATCGACGCTCCGTCAGCGGCGACAAGATACTTAGAACGAGACGGTCGTTTCGACATATCGCACTCAAGGTTTCAGAATAATTTGAGTTTGGACGGGTTGGTTCGTACACGAAACCAACCGGGCCCTCGTAGTAGAAATGCTCATATCTTGAGCTATGGACGTCCGATTGACGTGCTGTCGACTTTTTTGGTTTCCTCTTAGTGAGACAGATCTTTTGGCATACTTCGTCCGAGGTTTGGATGCAGGTGGAGAACAGTCGGGTTGGTTTTGCCTTAAATACCAATTGGGCCCCTGAGACGAAAAAGCCAATAACTCTCAGACTGGGTGTCCAATTGACGCGCCGTCTACGACGTTGAGTTCCTGTTGACGAAACGGAACTTTTGGATACATCAACTCTGGGCTAAGTGTCAGTTGATTTATCAGCTTCTCAGCTCGTGGAGCGAACCCTCCCGAACGAGCTTGCTGTGTGCGGGAACCCTAGAGTTGGCTGCCACTACTACTGTGACTGCGACGATGACTGTGCAGAGATCCTCAGTGGATTCGACGACGACGACTACAGCACTCAGCGATCCTGTGTGGATCAGTGCTACCGATCTTGTGTGGGTCCAATCCTGTGTGGGTCAGCGCTCAGCGGTTCTGTGTGAGACAGCGCCTACAGATCCTGTGTGGGTCCGATCCTATGTGGGTCTTTGCGGGGGTTAGTACCTATCGATCCTTTGTGGGTCCGACAACTTAGATGGATCAGTGATCATCTCTGTCGTCTTTCGAAGAAGTATACCTGTGTGAGCTGAATCCTGTTTGCTTTCCTGTGTGGATTGTGTTGTGCTATCCTATGTGGATTACGTTTTGCTTTCCTGTGTGGAATACCTATACTTTCCTATATGGACTGAGTTGTACTTGGGCTCGAAGGTTGGAGCGTACTGGAATTGATGACTTAGGTATATGTATGGGAATATACCTAAGCAGTGTCGGTTGTTACTTCATCATTGTATCTTTCCTTTTTGGTTTATCCTTTGTGGATTTTGGGAGACCTTTGGGGGTCTCGGGGTCCCTACTGAGTAGGTTATACTCACCCCTGCACGGGATATGCCCGCACTACGTTGTGTTGGTTGCAGACGACGGACTGCGTTGATCGTGGTTGAGGCTTGCATAGCAGGACGGTACATGGAGGTGGACCACTGGGCGGACATACTCGGAGAGGACGACGGGACCCGAGGAGCAGTGGAGCTATATGTACCCACCCTTCATGTGGGATTTCCAGTGGATAGCTCGGCGTAGCGGCCTTTACATTTCAGTTTTTGTTTTCCCTTTCGAGTTGTACTTTACTTTCAGTTTGGGTTTGTATACTGGCCCACTTATTTTTCTGCACATACTGTTGTACCAGTTTTTACTTAGTGTTTACTTTTCCGCTTGCTTACTCTGTGGTGCTTGTTTACTTTACAAAGGCAATGCCTTCCCTTTTTACCGGGATTTACGCCTTGGTGCTAGTCGCCAGCCCCTGGCCTATGGAAGGCGGGCTTGAGGTAGTCACGGCACGTGCCCCAAGGACGGGTCCTGACAAATTGGTATCAGAGGAGTTCGGTTCTACCGTGAAATCTGATCTTTTCTTTGTGAAGCAATAGTGTTTAGAGTATTGAGTGTGGTTATCAGTCCAGGGAGTCCAGTGTTGGTGCGGCGGCCGACTTATCCGTACACCAGGACCCTAACTTCTGATTTCCGACTTAATGCACGAAAACATTGATTGCATGTGTGTTTCAAGTTTTCTTTGTGATTACTTTGTATCAGCTTACCAGGTATACTGTTCTGACTATGGCGTACCTGTTTCCTTTTCAGGATGGCCCCACGACGGCAGCCAGCTAGGGTTCCGAGAGTCGAGCGTGATGATAGCCCACCGAGCGACGAGGCCTCGGTCCAGGGCACTTTGTCACCAGTGGCACCGGCGGTAGCTCTACCCGCCCAGCCACCGATGCTTCCAGCACCAGCCGCTGACGATGCACGTCGCCTCAGTGCACTACATGAGTTCCAGCGCCAGCGACCACCCAGGTTCTGTGGGGAGACGGACCCCCAGGCAGCTGAGGATTGGCTGGAGGCAGTCGTACGAGTTTTCAGGCTAGTGAGGACACCAGCAGACCTCATGGTGATCCTCGCTGTGAGCCTACTGCACGCAGCAGCGGGCTGATGGTGGAGCTTGATGCTCCAGGTACACGATGAGGCATCTCTACTTTGGACGGACTTTGAGAGCCTCTTACTCTCGGAGTTCTTCCCATCCACCCTCCATGCGGTGCACATACAAAAGTTTCTTCAGCTGTGGCAGGGCAGCATGACGGTCGCCCAATACTCGGCGAGATTTACCGATCTCTCGCGCTACTCGACCGACATGGTACGGGACCCATTCTTCCGGGCCCGGACCTTTGAGCAGGGATTGAGACACCAGATTAGGGCATCGCTGATCTCCCTCAGCATTCCGACTCAGACAGGAGTACTGGAGCGGGCCCTTTTGATCGAGAGCTTTCTTGATGAGTCTACACCAGTGCCGAGACCCACCGCAGGGCGGCACGTAGCAGAGTCTTCTGCAGCAGGCAGTCGACGGATGACTCTTGGGTCTAGGCAGACCAGACCCTCAGGAAGACGACCTTAGGACACTGGCTCAGCAGTGCGGGGCACACAGTGCGGAGCCAGTCTTTCGAGAGGCAGACAGTGCTACTCGTGCGGCGGGTAGGGCCACATGGCTCGTGATTGCCCGACCCGCTGTGCCGAGGAGCAGTAGATGGTTGAGGGACCACCAAGGAAGAGGCAGAGGGTCGACCGTGGCGGTCCACATGGAGGAGGCGGACGAGGAAGAGGAGCTGGACGAGCAGTAGGTGGTGGGCGACGCTTTGAGGCTCTACCACCACCACCACCAGGAGATCCACCCCGACCACAAGGAGCTGGCGGGCATAGACAGGCACAGCTCCAGGCAGCAGAGGCCTATGACCACGGCGCGCCCGAGATGATTCGAGGTACTATCTGTGTCTATTCCACCCTTGCTGTAGTACTTATAGACACAGGAGCGAGTCACTCCTTCATAGCCGCTGCCCTTGTTCGGAGCTCGGACATTCCTATAGAGTCGTTGGCTCGATCCTTATGGCTAGAGACTCCTACAGGAGTAGACTAGATGATTACGCACTGGTGCCGGCAGTGTGAGCTTACTCTAGGAGGTGAGAGCTTCGGCTGGGATCTTCTTGTTGAGGCGTCGATGCCTTATGACGTCATCTTGGGCATGGATTGGTTATTTACGGTCCATGCATAGATTGACTGTTTTAGGTGCAAGGTGCGATGTGTACGCACCGACGGGAGCAGCTTCACCTTCACTGGCGTGAAGGGAGCCTTTGCAGCACAGGATGGACTTCCGCGGAGAAGAGGACAGCCCATCACTCATAAGTTGGCTAGCCTCATCCTAGGAGCAGTTGACGTGCAGAGTCCTGGTTTTCCTGCAGTGGTGGATCAATTTATGTACGTTTTTCCCGACGACGTTCCAGGGTTACCTCCTCAAAGAGAGGTAGACTTTTATATTGACCTGTACCCCGGGACATCCCTGATATTGACTCCAGCGTATCGGATGGCCCCCGCTAAGCTTCGAGAGATACGGGTACAGTTGCAGGACTTGCAGAGCAAGGGGTTCATCCGACCCAGTGTTTCACCCTGGGCTTCCCCGATATTGTTCGCCAAGAAGGCGGATGGGAGCTTGCGACTGTGTGTTGACTATCATTGCCTGAACCAGGTGACAGTGAGGAACAAGTATTAGCTACCAAGGATTGATGATCTCTTCGATCAGCTCAAGGGAGCATGGTGGTTCTCGAAGATAGACCTCAGGTCATGTTATCACCAGCTCAGAGTTCGAGACGAGGACGTGCAGAAGACGGCCTTCAGATGTCGGTATGGCCACTATGAGTTCTTGGTTATGCCTTTCGGCGTAACCAATGCTCCAGTAGTGTTCATGCCTCTCATGAACAGGGTCTTTCAGCCATACCTCGATCGATTTGTCGTGGTCTTCGTCGATGACATTTTGATTTACTCGATGACTGAGGAGGAGCACGCCTACCACTTACGGGTTATACTAGACACACTCCGAGAGCACCAGCTTTATGGTAAGCTCTCGAAGTGCCAGTTCTGGATATGTGAGGTCCACTTATTGGGGCACGTCATCTATGAGGTGGGAGTTGCAGTGGATCCTGCGAAGATCGAGGCAGTGTTAGCTTGGGAGCCACCCAGTAGCATGAAGGAGGTGCGGAGTTTCTTGGGACTAGCTGGATACTACCGGAGATTCGTGCCTGACTTCTCTAGAATTGTGGCACCACTCTCAGCTTTGACGAAGAAGGGGAAACCCTTCGTGTGGTCAGACAGATGTTAGCAGAGCTTCCAAGAGCTGAGACAGAGATTGACCAGCGCACCTATCTTGAGGTTGCCTGAGGAGGGAGTAGGGTACGTAGTCTACTGCGATGCATCAGGGACCGAACTCGGTTGTGTCCTGATCCAGGAGCGGGCAGTGATCGCCTATGGATCATGTCAGTTGAGGCTGCATGAGCAGAACTACGCTACCCATGACCTGGAGTTAGCAGCAGTGGTCTTCGCTCTGAATACATGGCGACACTATCTGATGGGCGAGCGCTTTACAGTCTTTTCTGACCATCAGAGTCTCAGGTACATCTTCTCACAGAAGGAAATGAACCTGAGACAGCGGCGATGGCTTGAGTTCCTCCAGGACTATGACTTTGAGATATTCTATACTACTGGGAAGGGGAACGTGGTAGTCGATTCCCTCAGCAGGAGGACAGGCATTCAGCTACTTGAGGAGGTGACAGAGCAGCTAGCCGCTTTGCAGATATCCTTTGTGGATAGAGATGAAGTAGCCTTCCTTCAGTCTCTCAGAGTCACTCCTCCACTACTACAGCAGGTCAGAGAGGCACAGCATGGGGACGCTGAATGTGAGACGCGGCATGCACAGATATCCTCAGGACAGGCACCTGATGGTTTCTCCTTTGGAGCAGAGCACGACATCCTTTTCAGAGGACGTACCATGGTACCAATCGCTTTACGGGAGGAGGTGCTAAGAGAGTTTCACACCTCTCCTTTGGTGGTACATCCTGGAGTGGCGAAGATGTACCAGGATCTCAGACGACAGCACTGGTGGTCGGGCATGAAGAAGGTTGTGGCAGAGTTCGTTTCTCGATGCCCCACCTTCCAGCAGGTGAAGGCAGAGCATCAGGTACCAGCAGGCTTGGTATAGCCCTTGGATGTCCCAGAGTGGAAGTGGGATAAGATATCTATGGACTTCATGACTAGACTTCCACGCACTTCCAGAGGTCACGACTCCATCTGGGTGATTGTCGACCGACTCACCAAGTCGGCTCACTTCTTACCCATCAGGGAGCAGGGCTTAGTGGAGAGATTGGGACAACAATACGTTCAGGAGATTGTTCGGCTTCACGGTGTACCATCATCTATCATCTCCGATCGAGATGCTCACTTTACTTCCCAGCTTTGGAAGGGGTTGCAGGAGGCGTTCGGGACGTAGCTACGTCTGAGAACAACCTTTCACCCTCAAACGGATGGTCAGACGGAGAGGACCATTCAGACTCTCGAGGACATGCTCCGCGCTTGTGTCCTCGACTTTGGTCGTAGCTGGGAGGACCACCTACCCTTGGTGGAGTTTGCGTACAACAACAGCTACCACTCCACCATCAGGATGGCACTTTACGAGGCATTGTACGGCCGACCTTGCAGATCTCCTTTGTGCTGGACAGACCCTGAGGAGTCAGCACTTGTGGGTCCGGAGATGGTCCAGGCCATGACAGAGAAGCTCCAGGTCATCCAAGAGCGGATAAGGACAGCTCAGAGCCGGCAGAAGTCATACGCTAACAGGAGGAGGAGGCCACTAAAGTTTGAGGATGGCGACCACGTCTTCTTGCGTGTCTTACCTCGACGTGGTTTACGGAGATTTGGCCGAGGCGGTAAGTTATCTCTGCGCTTCATCGGACCCTTCCAGGTCCTCAGCAGGATTGGCGAGGTGGCTTATCGCCTGGCTCTACCACCTGAGCTCCACCGAGGGCACGACGTCTTCCACATGTCTTAGTTGAGGAGATATGTGCACGACCCGATGCATATCATTGACCATGGGGAGCTTGACGTTGATGATGGGGAGACTTTTACGGAGGTCCCAGTGGAGATCGAGGATCGACAGGAGCGGGTCCTACGTGGACGGTCGATTCCTCTAGTGCGCATCAGATGGCAGCACGGGAACCTCTAAGAGAGCACTTGGGAGCGGGAGGCTCAGATGCGTGCTCAGTACCCTCATTTGTTTCCCTAGTTTTGATGTATCTTTATAGGGACGTAAAGCCCTGAGGTGGGAGTAATGTAAAAACCCGTAAAATTCAAGAGAAATTTTTTCTTAATTTTCTTTGGAATTTTACAAGAACACGGTTTCTGATGGCACCTGATTCCGAGGCCCGGTGTGCCCGGAATCAATTTCCGAAGTTTGGCTCGGGTACGTTCAGTGAACGAATGAGCAGGATTTTTCTGACTTTTGAACCGGTGCCCGGAATCGAATTCCGAGGGCACCAATGGAACCGCAGCGCCGGTAATTGCTTAGGAACTCCTATTTCAGAGTTGCATTTACACGAGGGGAGTTATTAATTTTTTTGGTAGTTAAAAATAAAAATTTAACATTTTTTACTTTTCCCACTTGGTAGTTATATCCTAAGTAAGGATGTTGGGGGTGGGACCCACTTGTGATAACCAACCTTGAGAGGATAAGGTTGGGTGGGACCCACACGATCCCAACCCCTCACTTTACTAACCCCTATAAACCCCCCATTTAAGTTTTGTTAACTTATCACCTCATTAATTTATAACATCTTATGTTAATAACTTAAGTGAGTTAAATGTGGGTTTTGAATTTTCAAACTCTTGAAATTCAAAACCTATGTTGGGTTAATAAAATAAGTGGGAGGATTAATTTATTTTGGGGTTAGTTGTTCTTGTGGTGGAGACTTGGGAGAGAAAGGGCTAAGTTCGAAGTCTTCTTCTTCTTCAACCTCGACGAAGAATGTGAAGAACACCGTTCTTCAATGAAGAACACCTCCGACGAAGAACACCGTTCTTCAATGAAGAACATCTCCGCCGATGAACGCGACATCTTCTTCCCACGACGTTTCCTCTTCGAACGCACCTCGATGACAACGGAATTGACGTTCATTTTCCACGACGCCCGACTTCCGAGACGCTCATCTTCAGCGGATCGATTGACGTGCACCATTTCTGAACCGAGGTAGGGGTTTGTTTAGTTATTTTGTTATGAATATCAACTTGGTGATCTTGTGGTTTAAAACCAATTGTTCTCAAATAACGCGAGGGGGTCGGTCCACACAAACACGATCGACCCACCTCCTTTTTTTATGATTTATTCCTTTGTGGATTGGTTCGGGAAGGCATGGTGCCGTCGCACCACACGGAATCGTGCGAAAGGAAATGTGTGGCGTCGTCGCGCCGTGCCGTGGAAAGAAGTTCAAGGACGTGACGCTGTCATGCCGCGTCGACGAAAACCGAAGACGCCGCGGCCGGAGCGGGGCCACGGTGGAGGGGCGCGATGCCGTCGCACCGCGCCGGACGATAAGGGCCGTGGCCAGTTCCGGGCTGCGGCGGAGCAGGGTGACCGGCAGCCAGTACCGGGCCGCCGGCGATGGACCTGGAAGGGGACCGGCCATCGCCGGTCCCGTTAAGCAGAAACCGGTCGGCCAGGTCGGGCCGGCCGGACAAGGGGGAGCCGGGGGAATTAATTCCCCTGGATGGATTTCAAGCGGCCCCAATTAAGGGGCCGTCGTTTTCATAAATGAGGGGCAACGCCCCTCCCTTGGCACATGCGCGGCGCAAAGGCCGCGCTGGCCGCACGCGCTGGCCGCGCTGGCCGCGCCGCCGCGCCACTGGCCGGGCCGGGCTTCTGGGCTGGGCCGGGTCGTCGGGCCAGGTTTCTCCCCGGGCCGGGTCGACCCGGTTCGGCCGACCCAGGGGGTACTGGGTCAGGCCGGGCCTGGCCCAGACCCCCTCTTTTCTGACTATGTTGGTTCAAACGCCCATAACTCGGGCTACGGACCTCCAATCGACACGCCGTCAGCGGCGACATGATCCATAGAACGATACGGTCGTTTCGACATATCGTACTCGAGGTTTAGGAATACTTTGTGTTCAGCCGGGTTGGTTCGTACACAAAACCAACTGGGCCCTCGGAGCAGAAACGCTTATATCTTGAGCTACAGACGTCTGATTGACGTGCCGTCAACTTTGTTGGTTTCCTCTTAGTGAGACGGATCTTTTGGCATACTCCGCCTGATGTTTGGATGCAGGTGGAGAACATTCGGGTTGGTTTTGCATTAAAAACCAACCGGGCCCCTGGGATGAAAAAGCCAATAACTCTCAGACCGGGCGTCCGATTGACGCGACGTCTGCGACGTGGAGTTCCTGTTGACGATACGAAATTTTTGGATACATCAACTCTGGACTAAGTGTCAGTTGATGTATCAGTTTCTCGGCTCGTGGAGTGAACCCTCCCAAACGAGCTTGCTGTGTGCGGGAACCCTAGAGCTAGCTGCGACTGCTACTGTGACTGCAACGACGACTGTGCAGAGATCCTCAGTGGATTCAACGACGACGACTACAGCACTTAGCGATCCTGTGTGGATCAGTGCTACCGATCCTGTGTGGGTCTGATCCTGTGTGGGTCAGCGCTCAGCGGTTCTGTGTGAGCCAGCGCCTACAGATCATGTGTGGGTCTTTGCGGGGGTTAGTACCTATCGATCCTTTGTGGGTCCGACGACTTAGATGGATCAGTGATCATCTCTATCATCTTTCAAAGAAGTATACCTGTGTGAGCTGAATCCTGATTTCTTTCCTATGTGGATTGTGTTGTGCTATCCTGTGTTGATTACGTTTTTCTTTCCGTTGTGGAATACGTATACTTTCCTGTACGGACTGGGTTGTACTTGGGCTCGGAGGTTGGAGCGTACTGGAATTGATGACTTAGGAATATGTATGGGCATATACCTAAGCAGTGTCGGTTGTTACTTCGTGATTGTATCTTTCCTTTGTGGTTTATCCTTTGTGGGTTTTGGGAGACCTTCTGGGGTCTCGGGGTCCCTACTGAGTAGATTATACTCACCCATGCACAGGCTATGCCCGCACTACGTTGTGTTGGTTGCAGACGAAGGACAGCGTTGATCGTGGTTGAGGCTTGCAGAGCAGGACGGTACCTGGAGGTGGACCACTAGGCGGACATACTCGGAGCGGACGACGGGACCCGAGGAGCAGTGGAGCTATCTGTACTCACCCTTCAGGTGGGATTTCCAGTGGACAGCTCGGCGTAGCGGCCTTTACTTTTCAGTTGTTGTTTTCCCTTTCGAGTTGTACTTTACTTTCAGTTTGGGTTTGTATACTGGCCCACTTACTTTTCTGCACATACTATTGTACCAGTTTTTACTTAGTGTTTACTTTTCCGCTTGCTTACTCTGTGGTGCTTTTTTACTTTACAAAGGCAATGCCTACCCTTTTTACCGGGATTTAGGCCTTGGTGCTAGTCGCCAGCCCCTGGCCTATGGAAGGCGGGCTTGGGGTAGTCACGGCATGGGCCCCGAGGACGGGTCGTGACACCATGAAACCTACTACCTATTTCTTGATTCCCAGTAACAAAAAATATCTATAAGGATCACGATACATCTTAGTCAAATCAGGGTTCACTTCTCACCTTGAAGCATGAGATTCGCAAATCAACTCTTCTTGTAAAGTCACTGGCCCCACAACCTGACCAGGAAAATGAACAACCCCATCAATACAAATAGTATAACAATAAGTTCAATCCCAAAATTTCAGAATTTCTATTATAGAAAAACAGTCATGTTCTTCATGATGAACCTCATTAACCGAGTTCAAAATAAAACACTCATCAACTATAGACATGAGTGTCATCTGCCCATTCCCATCCTGCACTTCCAAGGCACCTGTGTAAACAAATCCATCATTCTCCACTCAGGGTTGGATTCATGAACCATCTAATTCCAAGTCTTCTAACTCAGGGTATCTGCAATACTATTCCCTTTTTTGGGTGTTTAAACAAACTAAATTTCAAAATACTACAAGTATTCACCCCATATTCACTGTTTATGATTCAAATCAAACTAGGGGAGACATTATTATGTATTTTATAGTCGATAAACATCTTGAAATACTCCCCCAACAAGTAGTGCCTTTAACATTTCAAAGCATACACCACCATGGAAAACTAAAGATCAAGAGTAGGGTAATTCCTCTCACTAGGCCTCAACAACCTCAACCCACAAGCTATAATATAATCATCATAAATCAAAAATTCCCCAAGTACAACATCATACGCATCAAACAAGAAGGTGTACTTCTTACCTGGATCACATAAGATCAAGATCAGTGTAGTCATCAACCAATTATTTAACTATTTAAAGGAACTCTCGCATGCCTCAGACCACTCATACTTGACTACCATATTGGTTAAGCATAAAATTTTCACTTTTAAATGGATAAATATTTAATAAACCTTCATTAATAACCAGACAAGCCTAGAAAACTCTGAACATCAGAAACATTCTTGGGATGCTCCCAAGATGCAACAACCTTCACTTTCTATGGATCCACCAAAACACCTACCTCAAAGATGATGTGGCCAAAGAATTGAACCCTATCAATTCAGAATTGAAATTTGGATAGCATGGTGTAAATCATATAAAACCATAGTGTACTAAAGATCATGTAAAGATGTTTAGCATGATCATCATGAGTTCTGGAGTACACCAATATTTCATCAATGAAGATGACTATAAAATTATCTAGGTATGGGTGAAATATTTGGTTCATTAAATCCATCTAAACAACTAGTGCATTATATTACCCTAAAGATTTCACCATAGAATCATACAACATGTATCTTCTCCCGAATTAGTCCACAGTATATCAGAAGGCCTCACCCTAAGCTGGTGATACCCCGATCAAAAATTGATCTTACAATAAATTAATGCACCTCTATGATGGTCTAACAGATCAAAAATTTGAGGAATATGGTATTTATTCATAACATACATATGATTCATATTCTTATAATTGACACATATCCATAACAATCAATCATCATTTTTAGAAAACAACATGGGGGGACCCCAAGATGACATACTAGTATTGTTGAATCCTTTATTATCCAATTCCTCTAAATAAGAATTAGAGTCCTGGATTTCATCTGGTACCATTCTTATAGAGGAATGAAAACTACATCCACTTCTAACAGAAACAATATTTTGAACTCAATATCCCTCTCGAGTGGAAGCTCCAAGAGATCATTAAGAAACACATCTGGTTCCATTCTTACGGAGTAATGAAAAATAGTTCCCCCAAATGCTTGAAAACTATCCCTACATGGCCTTCCCAGACAACCCACTCACTATGAAAGAAATAAGTGTCTCCCTAAAGAGATGTGAATGTTACCTAATGAAGGTAACAATCAATATGGCCTTGGTAAAGCACCAACCATTCCATGCAAAAAATATGATCAAAACCTGACATATCAAGGAAAAATAAGTTCCATTGAAAATGATATCCACCAACCTCTATGGCGTAACCCTTACACTGTCTGATATCTTCATCTCTCACTCCCGACAGACAATCAATCAACATAACCCCATGCACATGTTCCATGGATAAGCCCAACATAACTATAAAAGGAGCATATATAAAAGAGTGTGTGGAACCTATGTCAAACAAAGCTCTAGAAAGCATGGAATATACTAGAATCATACCTCAAACTATAGCCAGTCCTACCTCTCCAACTCCTGGTATAGACTAAACTATGTGTCGCTAACCTACCCCTCATCCTTAGGCTTCAGTCTGAGTACCCAGCACTGCACTGCCTTTTTAGTATAGACACTATCTCTCTAGAGTACCGCATCCACCACCCTTGCCGATACGGACCATGGAACTCCAATTACCTTCCTGACATGGGGTAACCAACCACCTACATGCACTTGGTATCTACCTTTGACATCCATAAATGACCAGAAAAATAGGGTTCCTATAGAACCACTACACATGCCCTATTTTTTCACACGACCATCAATCAACTGGTGGTCTGGGACACTGACCATGCATGTGTCCCAGCCTACCACACTGGTAATAGAACTCCTGATCTCTACCCTGAGAGGCTGCGCCTCTTTTCTGACAACTCGGTGAACTACCACCCTGATTAAAGCTTCCATAATGACACTTCTATCCCTCAGAATATGAACCACTTTCCCATCCAACTAGCACCACAAGTCCACTACCTAAGGCCCCCTTCAGGTTCCCTTCTGAGATAAGTGCTTGATCCACTAATTCCACAAACCAATTTAAGTAGAATATATTTACCTGAGACGTTATCTTGTGTCTCTACCCATCCTAGAAACATTTCTTCATAGGCCAACATAGGAACGAAGAATCATAGATGAGTGAAATGACTTGCATAATCCATCATCGATATTTCCCCTTGGCATGGAGTCATGAAATATTCGTCCATATCCTTCCTCAGGATATCTAGGTAGAAATTCTCTAGAAACATTTCGTGTAAATCCTTCCATAACATTCCCTCCTCTTGCTCAGTCTTCAATATGTTTTCTCACCAACTCTTTTCCTGACCTCTCAACATATAGGCCACCAACTTAAATAAATTTTCAAATGAAGACTTCAGATGATCCAGAATTGTGTGGATACACTCTATCGATAACTTGACTACCTCTAGTCTATCCCTCTCTAGAAGAGGTCTAAGGGTATAATATTTGAAATTCCTTGTTCAGGTCTAACATACTTGACACAACCTTCCCCGAGTCCATTTTTCATTATTTCCATGATGCAATCAAGATTTTCTATGAACTTCTCTTCTCTGTTATCAGAGATCACAACATCCTCTTGATTAAATACTCAAGGAACATTCTCAATAACATCCTTTTTTCACCCAACTGACACACATCTTCATGGTGGAATTTCTCTACAATGTCCAACACGAGATTTAGAACACATAACACAAATCTAACCTAGTTTATATAAAACAAAGTCCTATTCTAGCCATAAAAACCTCATTTTCATACACCATCCCAAAGGATACCATCACACATAGAATGAATCCCCCTACCACACATACCACGGGTCAGGGTAAATCTGGGGTAAACCAATTCACATCATCACGATTCATCACTAGATACCCTTTTTTATAACAATTTCTCCACACTTACACTGTAAATCTTTCCTCATTAGCACATTTTCATTTTTTTCAACATGTTACAACCACATTATAACACATTTATATCTTCATTGAGAACAATTATTTAACCCTTTATTTACAATATTTCCCTCTTCCCAATCTACATCATTCTTATTAGACACCATTTTCGATTAATTTATTCAAGAAATTGAATTACATTTCACCTTTTATATCCCACACTACCATCAAGTGAGTGCCTACCATGATTCATGTCTCTTATATATGGAGGTACCTGTAATGATGCTTAAATGCCCAACCCCATTGCATTATGGCCACAAAAAATATATCATACAATAGTCACATCACACAACATATGCATCTCCTAGTGGTGAAATATCATCAAATGTAACAACACATATAAAAAAACAATTCCATCACTAGGTGACTTGTGTTTCCCCCCATAATTGGGTTAGAAACTCTTAAGAACCCACAAAATGCCAAGGCCTAAAATATCTCTTCCTTCTATCTACCATCCAAAATAGTAAATAAATAGAAAAGTACTGTCTTGATACAACTTAGTAACATTACCATTCTAATATCCACATAACTGGATCCCAAATCCTGGTCACCACATGACCTCAAGCGTGCCTCCTCATATACTAGAGGTTGCTAACTAGTAGCAAGGGTTTAAATAGCCACATAGAGATAAAATAACCTCTTTATAATTGTAAGAAACATCATATAACAATGTAAATAGAGGAAATAATAAGCAATAACCAAGGAACATTAATAAGCAATATCTCCCAAAATTAGGTACACCCATAAGAAAAAGTAATCATTTTATGTCATGATTATAGTTTCCCAAGTACGTTAAACCCAAAATAAAGGAAATAATGGAATCCCCAAAATAATTCTTGGCTCCATGTTCGAAACCTAATCCATTCACATCCCAAGCCCGAATCAACTCCCTAGCACCAGGACCTCCCCCATGTCCTGACCTGCAAGCATGAAGTCCGTTTGGGTACCCAATGGCGGCCCAAGAAAGGTGTTAGTAAAACTTAGTAGGCCACCACCAATAGTGTCTAAACAAATATAGTCAGTATATAGTGCATGTAAGTGCTAAATAAAGACAAAGTAAATAATTACAGACTGGGTTCCATTAGTTAACAAAGTTCACTTAAGTCATTCTTATCATAATTCCCAATTTCAATACTTATACCAACTTTATTACTTAGTTCACTTTGATCTCATCCTCAATGGGGCTAGAATTTTAACCAACTCAATACATGGAGAAAATGAATCAAGTACCCTATCTCACTAGGTATAATCACATCATCATGTATACAACACAATCACCTTGAAGTCTCTGTCTTGGTGGTCTCATTGATTGCAACCATTAGGGGAATAAAACTACAACCCTTACCTAATCAGTTCATTTTGGGGTGGAGTTTAGAGCCTCAGTCTAACTTGACCCATGAGCGTAGATCCTCATGTTAATACCCAACTCTAGCAAGCCATGTGTACATTATTATTTATACATTATCCATATATATACCATACCACAACCAATCATATCCATTTCCAATAATAATAACAAACCATAACAAATGACACAAGACTTGCCATTATTCGATAACCCATTAACACATTTAATATTTACATTACATTTCCATTTTTCCCAATACTCATTATTTATGCCTAACTCACTAAGCATGTTTAATAATTCCCTTAAATTTAGAAAAATTACATATCCAAACAATTCTATATATTAATTCATTTAACACAATTAACATTTTTCGTGTATTATCCCACATATGCATTTCAGGTGAAAAAACACACTTCATTTGAACATTACCATTAACTTCATTTAATATTTTTCATTTAAAACCAAGAAGTTATATTACATTACCCACCTCTAGGAACAAAAACCCATTTTACATTATTTGACATCACAATAATCAATTAACTTGTTCATCATGGGATCTACTTAATTATAATTCTATTTCATTGTTATTATTTCAATCAACCTTGTTTGGTAAGGTTGATGCCCCCCACGGGTGGATCCAAAATGGTCAATTCATCCTTGATACATACCAAGGGAGTCATGGGGGTTAGAGTTTTTATTTGGAATCCCATTATATAAAATATACCTAATAGAACCAAGAACACAATATGGGAAAACAAGAACTCAATGTTTCATACACAAATCCATATAAAAACATGGGATATAAATTTTATACCACCTGCCACAAATCCATTGAATAATTCTCCCTTAACTGAAGAATTAGATCCCAATTCAAACACCATTTTAAGAATAAACAAAGATATCACAGGAAAATAACTATTTTAATCTTCAAATAGAGATGAGAGAAAATGAAAACCTTAATCAAAAAAGAGAAGGAAGATAGGGATTAGCCTCACCTAGAGTTTCGATCCACATCCAACTATGATCAAAAATGATTAGGATTAAAGTAAAATCACCTCTTAGAAGCTTGGGTCTCTAGGTTTCACCACTAGGGCTTATAGAAGGAGAAATGGGGGTAAAATCATGTAAGTTTCTTAAATCTTATAATGGATTTTTTTTAACTTTTACAACTTTTGCAAGGGTGCACGGTTTACCCGCATGGTTTTCCAAACCATGCGAAAATTGTGCGAGTGACACTATCTAAGAGAATTGAGGTCGCATAGTCGCATAGGGACACCGACATAGCTTAAAAATGATGCCCCAAATACGTGATATGCCATTGTGCAAAATTGCACCATTTGGCCTCCCACCTCAAATGGTTTACATAATCGTGCGCCATCCATGAACCAAAAATGTGCTATGTATATATTGGTCTAGTTTTACCTTATTTCATGTTTTGAACCTAGGGGACACACATTAGGACCCTAATACTTTTTATAAACACAAATTTAACCAAAACAATAGATTTTAACCAAAATATAAACAAGTATATAACTCCACAAGTATGGGATCTTACATCTCACCCTTTATGTTGTGAGTGTAATCCAAGATGTCTCTCCCTTTATGTTATTAGTGTAATACAAGTAGGATCAAAAATTATATTGGAAAAAAAATCCAAGTATATTCATGTTTCACAATCTCATGAGATATAAAATATTAACCAATTCATTTTGTGGAAATATCAGTCCCCACCAAATCATATTCTCATAGTTGTTTTCTAATTGAAACCAATCATTCATAACATCATAAAAAACCCATTTAATAAAAAATGGGTTCATAACATTTTAAAATTGTATTGGAAAAATTTACCTCAAGAATGTGAAAAGTTGATTCCAAAAATTCTATAACTCAAAAGGATAATTTAGTCAAAAAAATGAGAAAGTGATTCATAAAACATAACCACATAAGATTCAAATAAAAGTGAAACAATTAAAATGAGATCTTATATACCATTTCAGAACATTTTAATATATATAAAAATTTTTAAATTACGTCAATTTTTTTCATCAAGGTAAAATGATTCTTTTTATAAAAATTACATTAAAAACATAAATAATGGATTCATGAAAAGTAGTGGAATATTTTACATAGGAAATGTGTAGTGTTAGATAAATATATGATCAGGGATGGGAAATATGTTTTAATTGTTTGAAAATAGATTTATTGAAGACCTCATAATAAATAAAATGGTAAATCATTCGATTTAATATTGTTAAAGATAAATAGAAAATTACCAAAAATAAATAATAGATGTATTTCAAAATAAGAATTGGATAAAATTAGTGAGAACAGTAAATATGGCTATGGAAGAAAAGGATCTCATATGAAATAAATGGGAATAATTCTAAACATTATCTATTTTTATAGGTAAAGAAGTTATATACTATAATTACCATATTAAATAAAGAGAAAATGAATTATAATATCAATATATATCATAAGACAACCATATTTTAATGACCAAAGTCAATAACGAATCTTCATGACTCATTAAATGATGTTAAAATAAGAAAACCCCTTACAACCTTGGTATCCTTTGAATAAAAATACATTTGATGAAATAAGATGTTATATATCTTAATTAATATGTCTCAATAAATTATATTTGAGACAAAGAACCCCTTACATTAATTGTTGTATTCAACTAAAGTGATTGAATATCCTATAAAACAAAAAAATATCATTAAAAAATATTTCAAAACCCCATTCGTATATATAACCTTTAATATGATTCATTTATAATTACTCTCTACATTAATTTTGGATATTTACTATTTATTTTCAATATTGATTGTGATTAATCTCGATCATTTTTTATGTTATTTTATAATTACACTATTTTTCTTATTATTGTCCAGAAGTATATCAATACAAGATATAACAAGACATTATAATTAATGTAATATAATTTATTATGATGTTATATTTTCATTTTAGGGGAGTTTTTTTATTTTTATTAAACTATTATGATCATGTTTTAGTGATTTTTTACAAATGGATATTTGTATATTAATTAATATGTATAATTGTAATTGTTTCATTAAATAATAGAAATAAAATAATTATGTACTTATTAATATCATGTATTATCATTAATTACATTGTCATAGTCATACATGAAATTATTTTATAATATTCTTCAAGTAGGTGGTTATACAGACCCTAACATGAACATACCATTATTATAGGATAGGCATGGATACAAAAGTTGTATCTTTTGGTGTGATATCATTATTAAAATTATTCTAAAATTATTTTTATAGTTTTAAGGATATTAATCATATTATAATTTTGATTAATCAAATTTAATGAAACTAAATGAAAAATGATATATGTTGTATTGTGGATTTGGTAGTTTTCACAAAAGAATAAATGGAATTTTCATTTTTCATAATGGAATATAGGGATGGTTTTCAATATATATCCCAAATATATAAAAAAAATTAATTATACTATTAAGTCTCAATTCATCATATACAATTTATAAAAATATATTTGAATGGTTATGATTTAAAAGAAACAATGTTTGGGAATATTTAGTACTCATATTAAAAAAATTGAGTTATCTCTTAGAGTATTTCTTATAAAGAGATGAATTAGATAAATATATTTGGTCTAGAATCTATATAAAGTAAAATAATATTCTCGGGGAAGTAAAAAATGACATATTTTCCATAAGAAATTATCATTTCAAAGTCGTCCTGAAGGTGTGGTGAGAGGCCCGATTTATAAGTTGTAAAATTGGAATTCTTGTTTATATTTTATCAAAATACAAAGAGAGCAGATGTTTCAAATGTTAAAAATAATTAAAACATGAAAATATTAGAGGAAAGATAACATTTTTTTAGATCCAAACCTCAATCACTCAATTATTTTTTTAACATTTTAGTCATTTTACCCCTTTCCTTAATCTATTTTATCCTTTTGGATTTTACCACAGTAACTAGTTTTTACATAAGTAATAAGTTTTTATGTCTAAAAATAAAACAGTTCATATGATATAGTATAGAACATATAATTCAAAACATGAAATCTATATTTTTCGGTTCAATTTATAGAAGAAATAAAAAGAAATTTTAAATAAAAATGTATAATATTTTAAAAACAGTTTTAAAGAATAGTGTAACTTATGTTCTAAACTATCAAACAACATTTTGTAAAATAATATAAATATTATTAAATTGAAGATAATTATTTTTAAATGAAGATTTTTTATAGAAAATATCTTCAAAAATTAACAATTCACAATTATATTCTGATAATTTTCTAAATGTCAATGTTTTTTTTATAAAAATAGTATTTTGTACTATGAACCAAAAATCAATCCTCATTAGAAAAATACTCAAAATTCACCAAAAGATTAATTTAAAATTAAAATTTAAAAAATAATATTTTTTCTAAAAATATTAAAATTCAAAATTTTATAATTTTAAATTTTATGTGAAAATAAAATATATAGAGATAAACTAAATTTATTAAAAAATAACCTTTAAAAAAATTAAGTGTTCTCAATAATATTTTGTATGATTTTTTTTATCGATTATATTAATTATATTTACTATAGGATTTATTATTGTTAATTTTTTTAATAATAATGTAATACGTAATGGATCATTTTATTTTGTTGTTTCATGTGAAACAATCTATCTATACAATTTTTATTTAGAAGAAAAAATATTTTGAAATCTCAGGATGTTACATTTTAATTAGGTGAAATAACCACTTCTAATCTCGGTCTATGGTAACCATTTCACCTAGATTTAACATTTATATCATCTCTTTAATGAGGTTTCCTACCTAGTCATTAGAATATCAAGGGCTCCTCTAAAACCACTAAAATCACATGAGTAAGGAATGAACACTAGTTTGAACCTCTTTTAGAATGTATTTTATTGATAAAAATAATATCTATAGGTTTTTCAGAACACTAATAGGGTTTTCAGGTTAATAATTATCATGTATTCTTTTGATAAGATGACCCATATCATGAGGATACTCATGAGACATCCCCTAGGTCAGGCTACCTTTCATGGATGCCGAAGTGCCAACATTGTTGAAAATAACCCATAAAATATTTCATGTGAACATGGACCTATTTGAAAGTTGTAATCCCCAACCCTTTTCCTATTTGATAATTTTATAATCTAGAGACACACAAAATATTGAGACTTGTATAACTAAGTATCCCATGTGTAAGACCCAACTTCATTCCTAAAAAGAATATTTCCCTTACTTTTTTCTTCCATTTGTCTGATAATCATGTGATAGGAGGAAGTTATTTTTGTAGCCAATCCTAGGCTCATAGCACACTCAGTCCCCAATTTTCTCCAAATTATGGACATATATTTCCATCTCAGACAATGTAAAATTTCATGAAAATTTCCACAAACCATGATATCAAACTTCTTGGTGCATTATTGTCACATGATTTTAAACTTTGAATATCAAACAATATAGGATTTGATTGATATTAATTCATAATTCTATGACTCATCTTTGAGATTCAAACACAATAAAATCCAAAAACTCATTTACACTTGGCTATATTACTCATAAACATCCACCTCACTATGCCATATTCCTTTTGATCCATACAACCAGTCCCAGTGGGAAATTGAAGAGGGAATGAATTGAATTTCCAATTTAAATTTTCTATTTAAAATTATCAAAATTTAAATCCCTCTATTTGATAAAATTCTTAACTGACAAAAAATTTAGAATTATATAATATGATCATTAAAAGTATTTATCAAAAGTGGGATACATGATCAACTAAAATAATTTTAAAACACTTTTAACTTTTGAGATAGTCTTACTAAAATAAAACACAATATATAAAACAAAAATTAAAGTAAAATATCAATGTAACACTTTTTATGTAGTTTAGATAGATTCAAAATTATATATAGAAAATTTCAGAAAACAATGAATAAAGAAACATATAATAAAAATAGTAGAAATGAACAAGGGGTTTAGTCTCAGGATAAGACGTAATCCCCTCCACTTGGAAATAACCCTCTTCTAATTAGTTTATTATAAAATAAAATAACCCAAAACCTGGACCGGGTTTTACAAAAACACACAAGGTTTTCTTGGCCTCATTAATTCTATTCCATAGTTTTATGTAGAAAAAATAAATGATAAAAATGACATGTGTCACGACCCGTCCTCGGGGCCCGTGCCGTGACTACCCCAAGCCCACCTTCCATAGGCCAGGGGCAGTCGACTAGCACCAAAGGTGTAAATCCCGATAACTGGGAAGGAATTTCCTTTATAAAAGTAAACAAAACACCACAGAGTACAAGCGGAAGTAAAACACTAAGTACAAAGAGAAGTACTGAAAGGTAAATGGGCCAGAATAAAAACCCAAATGAAAGTACAACTACTGCTGAACAAAGTACAACAGAAAACGAAAACGGCTGGAAAGACGGAAGCGGCTCCTGGGTCATCCTCCTGGGATCCTACCTGAAGGGTAGGTACAGATGGCGCAGCTCCTGGATCATCCACCATGGATCCTACCTGAAGGGTAGGTACAGAAAGCCTCCACAACGCTCTCGCCCATCAACCTCCTCCGAGTGTCGTCTCGCCGTGAAGTCCACCTCTGTATACTGACTCGTCGTGTAGTCCACCTCTGGGTACCGTCCAGTCCTCGAACACTCGGCCTCCGTCAGCACTTCCCATCGTCTGATGGGTAGGTACAGATGGCGCAGCTCCTGGATCGTCCACCACGGATCCTACCTGAAGGGTAGCTACAGATAGCCTCCACAACGCTCTCTCCTGTCAACCTCCTCCAAGTGTCGTCTCGCCGTGAAGTCCACCTCCGGATACTGACTCGTTGTGTAGTCCACCTCAGGGTACCGTCCAGTCCTCGAACACTCGGCCTCCTTCAGCACTGTCCGTCGTCTGCAACCAACACAACGAGGTGCGGGCATAGCCCGTGCAGGGGTGAGTATAACGATACTCAATAGGGACCCTGAGACCCTAGGTCTCACTAAAACCAACAAGGATAACCATGAAGAAGATCTCAACAGATAACCTCTACTTAGGTATATGCCCATACATATACCTAAGTTATCAAGTAACCCATCACAATCATGGGGAAACACAAGGATTATGAAATCAACGGATAACCACTACCCAGGTATATGCCCATACATATACCTAAGTTATCAAGTAACCCATCTCAATCATGAGGTAAACACAAAGGTCATAGACTCATCTCAAACCAGGATTTTCATTATCGAAATCGTAACTACTGAAGAGCCCTGTCTCTACAGTGTACAGTGGTCCTGTCACGACTCTGAGGTACTGCTCACTAACCTAAGACTGCTGAGGTACTCCTCCTGTCGAGTACTGTGGGCCTGCTGCTACAACCAAGTGCTTCCCACCATGGGTCTGCCACTACAACCAAGCACTCCCCCTCATAGCCTCAAGAGGTACTCCTTCTGTTGAGTACCGTGGGTCTGCCGCTACAACCAAGCGCTCCTCCGCCATGGGTCTGCCGCTACAACCAAGCGCTCCCCCTCATAGCCGCCAGAGGAACTCCTTCTGTTGAGTACCGCGGGTCTTCCACTGCAACCAAGCGCTCCTCCGCCGTGGGTCTGCCGCTATAACCAAGCGCTCCCCACTGGGCTATCCAAAACACACCGAGTCGATCGGTCAAGCAGTTGTCAGGTCTCAGCCGGCTACACGGTCTCTGTACTCCGCACGCTCGCCTCCGGGAGGGTCCGCTCCATGAGCTACTAGTCGATACTACAAGTATCACAAAGTTCCATGAAGAAGTATCTCAAAGGACCGCCTCGTCATAGGGGTCTCAACACAACAGACATCGCACCAATCGGATGCTCGGTCTGTGAGTTACTAGCCTTTTCATCCCCGGGGCCTCGTTGGTTTCGTGTGCGAACCAACCCGGACGTAACTAAACTATACCCCAAACTCTCATAGGGTATACTCAAAGGGACCGTTTCACAAAGTGATCACCAACGCCGCTGATGGTTCGTCAAACCGACGTCTGATCTGAAAGATATCAGCTTTTCCGTTCTAGGGGCCCAGTTGGATTTCGGGTGCAATCCAACCCGGCCACTCTCCAACTGCAACCAAAACTCGGGCGAAGTATGCAAAAAGTTTCGTCTCAACAAGGGAAAATCAATGAGACAGACGGCGCGTCAATCGGACGCCCGGTCTGTGTGTTATTGGCTTTTTCATTCCAGGGGCCCGGTTGGTTTCGTGATCGAACCAACCCGACCGCACTCTGACGGACACCAAACCTCGAGCGGAGTAAGAAAAAAGATCCGCCTCACTTATAAGAATCTATCAAAGTTGACGGCACGTCAATAGGACGTCCGGAGCTCAAGATATAAGCGTTTCCGCTCCGAGGGCCCGATTGGTTTCGTGTACGAACCAACTCGGCTGAACCCAAAGTATTCTGAAACCTTCGGTGTAGTATACCGAAACGACCGTCCCAATCCAAGGATCGCATCGCCACTGACAGAGCTTCATTCGGAGGCCCGTAGCTCATGTTACGAGAAAAAGACCAAAAAGGTCCCGGAACGGGGGGTCTAGGCCCGGACCGACCCGGCCCGGCCCGGCCAAAGTGGCCCGGCTCGGCCTGGGCGTGACCCGGCCCGAACCGGCGGGTCGGTTCGGCCGAGCGAGGAAACCGCGTGGCGTGCTGCCCCCGCGGAAAGAGGAGCTGCGGCCCCGCGTGGGGCCACGCTTGGTCAGCGGACGCGGCAGAGCCGCGTCCCGTGTCTCACTGGACCCGCGTGGTCGCGGGTCTGGTCGGCCGCCAGTGGAGTCTGCGGGCCACCGGAGTTGCTCCGGTGGTCCAATTCCATTTCCGTCTACGCCATAGCTCCACCCGGGACCCGTTCTTCACTACGGAACCAACAAATCGTATCTGCAACCCGTTTTGTCGTCGTCCGCCATTCCGCACACCAAGAACAAAGGACGGTGGGTTCGGACTTGTTCGTTGGTCCGCACCCACCGCGTTAGCAGTTTGAAACAACACCATAAAATCCCAGCAATTTATGAACCACGACCCTCAATAATAATCTGGGGACCAACTTGTTAATTGGTTGGTCCGCGATATTGCCTTGGAGAAAAAAAACATGGGTATTATCATTTTCAAAACTACCCCTACCTTCGTCATCGTCGGAAGCGAGTTCGTCGCGGAATTCACCGTCACGAAAGAAAAGGATCGTCGCGTCGCGGAAGGGTGTCACATCGTCGTGGTATACGACGTCGTGTCGACGATCTCCAAGGTTTAAAGAAAAACACACAGAGATTTTTATTTCATGAATTAAATCTGTGTTAAGGATAAAATCCACAAGGGAAATTTAAAAGTTCTGAAATCTCCTTCCTCAAGCAGTTGATCGAAGATTTGTCGTGGGAGGAGAAATGTCGCGGGAGAAGAATCGTCGGCGTCGCGGAACACGGCGTCGCGTCGATCTCTGGGGGTCTGGCGTTCTTCGTCGCCCTTTTTCGGAGGCCAACGTTCCTCGCATTCTCCACATTCTTCGTGTTTTTTCGCGATGGAGGATGAAGATCTTAAGAGATTCTCCAAAGGTTTAGCAAACAACCAGATAATAAAATAAGTCCTCATCTTATTTTATTATCAACTAAAGAATTTGAAAAACAAAGATAAGTAACGAACAATTAATTCATAGAATTAATTGCAACGAACTAACCGCCCAATTAATAGGGGCGTTAAGAATTTAGAAAATGCGTCAGTTGAATTTCATTTAATAGGGGTTTTTGCAGGTGCGTTACTTAGCGGAAAAGAAACGGTGGGGATCGTATGGGCCCAACGTATGGTAGTACCCATGGTGCCTCCGCTGGTGCCTCAACTGCAAGAGGGCCATGTACCGAAGCCTCGTCACTCGGCAGGCTATCAGTACGCACATCCCTCTAGGCTCTAACTGGTCGTCCGTGAAAAGGCATCCTGAAAGAAACAACGTGACACGGTCAAAGGATTATACCTGGTGAGCTGACCTGGTTTGAGCTGACATTTAAAAACTTCTGGAAACACACACGCAATCAGTGTTTTCGTGCACAGAGTCAGAAATCGGTTGTTAGGGTCCGGGTGTATGGATACGTCGGCCGCCCACACCAGCACTGGACTCCCTGAATTGAAAACCACACTCGGTACTCTTAACACTATTGCTTCACAGAAAGGAAATATCAGAGTTATAAGTTCTGTGGTAGAACCGACTCCTCTGATACCAATTTGTCACAACCCATCCTTGGGGCTCGTGCCGTGACTACCCCAAGCCTACCTTCCATAGGCCAGGGGCTGCCGACTAGCACCAAATGCGTAAATCCCGATAACTGGGAAGATATTGAATTTATAAAAGTAAACAAAACACCACAGAGTACAATCGGAAGTAAAACACTAAGTACAAAGAGAAGTGCTGAAAGCTAAATGGGCCAGAATACAAACCCAAATGAAAGTACAACTACAGCTGAACAAATTACAACAGAAAAAGACAACAGCTGGAAGGACAGAAGCGGCTCCTGGGTCTTCCTCCTTGGATCCTTCCTGAAGGGTAGGTACAGATGGTGCAGCTCCTGGATCATCCACCACGGATCCTACCTGATGGGTAGGTATAGATAGCCTCCACAACGCTCTCACCCGTCAACCTCCTCCGAGTGTCATCTCGCTGTGAAGTCCAACTCCAGATACTAACTCGTCGTGTAGTCCACCTCCGGGTACCATCCAGTCCTCGAAATCTCGGCCTCCGTCAGCACTACCCGTCGTCTGAAGGGTAGGTACAGATGGCGCAGCTCCTGGATCGTCCACCACGGATCCTACCTGAAGTGTAGGTACAGATAGCCTCCACAACGCTCTCGCCCGTCAACCTCCTCCGAGTGTCATCTCGCTATGAAGTCCACCTCCGGATACTGACTCGTCGTGTAGTCCACCTCCGGGTACCATCCAGTCCTCGAACACTCGGCCTCCGTCAACACTGCCCGTCGTCTGCAACCAACACTATGAGGTGCGGTCATAGCCTGTGCAGGGGTGAGTATAACGATACTCAGTAGGGACCCCGAGACCCTCAAGGTATCACTAAAACCAACAAGGATAACCACAAATAAGATCTCAATAGATAACCTCTACATAGGTATATGCACATACATATACCTAAGTTATCAAGTAACCCATCACAATCACGAGGAAACCCAAGGATTATGAAATCAACGGATAACCACTACCCAGGTACATGCCCATACAAATACCTAAGTTATCAAGTAACCCATCTCAATTATGAGGTAAACACAAAGGTCATAGACTCAGCTCAAACCAGGATTTTCATTATCGAAACCATAACTGCTGAAGAGCCCCGTCTCTGGAGTGTACAGTGGTCCTGTCACGACTCCGAGGTACTGCTCACTAACCTAAGACTGCTGAGGTACTCCTCCTGTCGAGTACTGTGGGCCTGCTTCAACAACCAAGTGCTTCCCACCATGGTTCTGCCTCTACAACCAAGCGCTCCCCCTCATAACCTCAAGAGGTACTCCTTCAGTTGAGTACCACAGGTCTGCCGCAACAACCAAGTGCTCCTCCGCCGTGGGTCTGCCGCTACAACCAAGCGCTCCCCCTCATAGCCTCCAGAGGTACTCCTTCTGTTAAGTACCGCAGGTCTGCCGCTGCAACTAAGCACTCCTCTGCTGTGGGTCTGCTGTTACAACCAAGCTCTCCCCACTGGGTTATCCGAAACACACCGAGTCAATCGGTCATGCAGTCGTTAGGTCTCAGCCGGCTACACGGTCTCCGTACTCCGCACGCTCACCTCCAGGAGTGTCCACTCCATGAGATACTGGTCGATACAACAAGTATCACAAAGTTCCAAGAAGAATTATCTCAAAGGACCGCCTCGTCACAGGGGTCTCAACACAATAGACAACGCGTCAATCGGACGCCCGGTCTGTGAGTTACTAGCCTTTTCGTCCCCGGGGCCTGGTTGGTTTCGTGTGCCAACCAACCCGGCTGTAACTCAACTATACCCCGAACTCTCATAGGGTATACTCAAAGGGACTGTTTCACAAAGTGATCACCAACGCCGCTGATGGTTCATCAAACGAACGTCTGATCTGAAAGATATCAGCTTTTCCGTTCCAGGGGCCCGGTTAGATTTCGGGTGCAATCCAACCCGGTCACTATCCAACTGCAACCAAAACTTGGGCGAAGTATGCCAAAAGTTCCATCTCAACAAGAGAAATTCAACGAGACAGACGACGCATCAATCGGACGCCCGATCTGTGTGTTATTGGCTTTTTCGTTCCAGGGGCCCGGTTGGTTTCGTGAGCGAACCAACCCGGCTGCACTCCGATGGCATCCAAACCTCGAGCGGAGTAAGCCAAAAGATCCACCTCACTTAGAAGAATCCATCAAAGTCGATGGCATGTCAATCGTACGTCCGGAACTCAAGATATAAGTGTTTCTGCTCGGAGGGCCCGGTTGGTTTCGTGTACGAACCAACCCGGCCGAACCCAAAGTATTCTGAAACCATGGGTGTAGTATACCGAGACGACTATCTTGATCCAAGGATCGCATCTCCACTGACGACGTGTCGTTCGGGGGCCCGTAGCTCAAGTTACAAGCAAAAGACCGAAAAGGTCCCGGAACGGAGGGTCTGGGCCCGGACCGACCCGGCCCAACCCCCCCTGGGTTGTCCCGACCCGGGTCCGGTCTGACCCGGCCCAGCCCAGCCTGGGCGCGACCCAGCTCGAACTGGCGGGTCGGCTCGGCTCGGCTCGACCGAGCGGCCGAGCGAGGAAACTGCGGGGCGTGCTGCCCCGGTGGAAAGAGGAGCTGCGGCCCCGCGTGGGGCCGCGCTTGGTCAGCGGACGCGGCAGAGCCACGTCTTGTGTCTCGCCGGACCCGTGCAGTCGCGAGTCTGGTCGGCCGTCACCTCCGGCTGCTGGCGCCACCGCGCTAGCGACCCGCACCGCCGGTGGAGTCCGCGGGCCACCGGAGTTGTTCTGGTGGTCCGATTCCATTTCCGTCTGCACCGTAGCTCCTCCCGGGTCCCGTTCTTCAATGTGGAACCAACAAATCGTCTCTGCGACCCATTTTGTCATCGTCCACCATTCCGCACACCAAGAACAAAGGACGGTGGGTTCAGACATGTTCGTTGGTCCGCACCCACCGCGTTAGAGGTTTGAAACAACACCATAAAATCCTAGCAATTGATGAACCATGACCCGCAATAATAATCAGCGGACCAACTTGTTAATTGGTTGGTCCGCGTTCTTTCCTTGGAGAAAAAAACATGGGTATTATCATTTTCAAAACGACCCCTACCTTCGTTGTCGTCGGACGCGAGTTCGTTGCGGAATTGACCGTCGCGGAAGAAAAGGATCGTCGCGTCGCGTCATCGCGGTATACGGCGTCGCGTCGACGATCTCCGAGGTTTAAAGAAAAACACACACAGCTTTTTATTTCATGAATTAAATCAGTGTTAATGATAAAATTTACACGGGAAATTTAAAAGTTCTGAAATCTCCTACCTCAAGAAGTTGATCGAAGATTTGTCTTGGGAGGAGAAACATCGCAGAAGAACGTCGCGGGAGAAGAATCATCGGCGTCGCGGAACACGGCGTCACGTCGATCTCCGGGGGTCTGGCGTTCTTTGTCAACCTTCGTCAGAGGCTGGCGTTCTTCGTGTTCTTCGTGTTCTTCGCGAAGGAGGATGAAGATCTTAAGAGATCCTCCAAAGGTTTAGCACAACAACCAGATAATAAAATAAGTCCTCATATTATTTTATTATCAACTAAAGAATTTGAAAAACAAAGATAAGTAACGAACAATTAATTCATAGAATTAAATGCAATGAACTAACTGCCCAATTAATAGGAGAGTTAAGAATTTAGAAAATACGTCCGTTGACTTTCATTTAATAGGGGTTTTCGTGGGTGCGTTACTTAGCATAAAATAAACGGTGGGGCTCGTGCGGGCCCCACCTCACAAATATCCTACCAAGAGGGTAGTATATTTTGGGTTCCACCCTATCCGCTTCAACTCAGCTTAAGCAGCTTTAAGTGGCTTTAAGCATCTTTAAGTGAAATAAAATAAAGTTGTCGCACCACTTTATTTTATTTTCTTCACTTAACCCCCAAAAATTAAAAACCACACCCGAGAAAATGCAACTCTGGAAGAGGCGTTTCTAAGCAAGTACCGGCGCTGTGATCCCATCGGTGCCCTCAGAATTTGATTCCGAGCACCGTTTCAAAAGTTAGAAAAACCCGCTCGTTCGTTCACTAAACGTACCCGAGCCAAACTTCAGAAAATGATTCCGGGCACACCGGGCCTCGGAATCAGGTGCCGTCAGAAACTGCGTTCTTGTAAAATTCCAATGAAAATTATGAAAAAAAAATTTCCTTGAAATTTACAGGTCTTTACATTACTCTCACCTCAGGGCTTTACATCCTCGTAAAGCTTTAACACAAACTAGGGTCACAAAAGCGGTACTGCGCACGCATTTGAGCCTCCCGCTCTCATGTGCTCACTTAGAGATTTCCATACTTCCAGTGAAAGCGCACCTGAGGAATAGACCATTCTCGTAGGATCCACCCCTGTTGATCCTCGATCCCCACTGGAACCTTCGTGAATGTCACCCCATCGCCATCGTCCAGCTCCCCATGGTCGATGATATGCGAAGGGTAGAGCACGTATCTCCTCTGCTGAGATACGTGGAAGTCGTCGTGCACCTGGTGCAACTGAGGTGGATGGGTCAAGCAGTAAACCACCCCGCCTAACCAGCTGAGTACCTAAGAAGGTCCGCTGAACCTCGGAGATAACTTGCCGCCTTGGTCGCATCTCCGTAAACCTCGTCGATGTGAGACCCGTATAAGGACATAATCATCATCCTCGAACTCCAGAGGTCTCCAACTCCTGTTTAGAACTGGAACTCAAAACGACTGCTGCCACGAGGGTAAGGTTGACCAACTCAAGAGTGATCAATCGCACCCTGCTGTACATGAGTTACCCTGTGCCGCCTGGGGTTTCCTTTTTCGCTGACCAAGGAAAACCCATTCTGACGTCGTAGTTAAACCACAACCTTTTTGCCTAATACCATCAATTCATGTATGAACTGTGATTGCCCAGTCCATACTCAAACCAACGTCGTAAGGCCTCGATGCTGCCACCAAGAGATTCCAACCGAAACTCTCGCCTCGAGGGTCTGACCACACCGTCGGCGTAAGTGTGATTATCGAGTCTCCTCCCAAGGTATCTCCAGACATGAGGGTCAAGTCCACGGATTACCAGAAACTCTAGGTCTGTAACAAGATTTGTGAAAGCAAGGAATGATTCATATCAACATCCATTACTACTGCAGCTAGTAGTGGACAAAGACTGTCCCTTGAATCATTTTTAGATCCATTGGGTCACACTCCTTGACCGCATGCAGCCGCACTCTTCCTCCGCCCTCCAGCTCCCTGAGCCTGGCGGGGATAACTAAGGTGGATGGTTGTAGCATGTTAAGATGTACACCACCTCATGCTGCTCTCCTAACTCTGCCTCCACGTCTGCTGCTTCGCAGACTCATCTCTTTTTAAAGCTTCCTCTTATGGAAACATTTAACATGCCCGAGTCTCTAAGACTGGTGCTAGTTTCATGTTTCTACTGCACTGTGCAGTCTTCATCCGCCCCTAGATGATTTTCACCTTCTTTGCCTACGATTTGAAAGAGCTGCTAAAATTTCTCCTTTGCCGAAAAGAGAAACTCGGTCTCATCCCCTGGATGAACCACGCCCATTGCCTAATACAGACAATCCTAACATGAATGATGTATTCTTGCCATGGATGACGTCGTAAGGCCTCGACGTAACTACCAAGAGATCCAACAGTCACTCTCGCCGCCAAGGGTCGAGTCACACTGTCGGCATCAGTGTGAGGTCACTGGGTCTCCTCCAGTTGAAATCTCGAAAGTGAGGGTCAAGTCAACAGTTTTAACCAGGACCACTCAGTATCAACAAAACAAATGGACAGGAAAGCAAACATCACAAAGATAAGTGTCTTTTTATTATTGCAGCTCATAGTAAAAAGACACGAATACAACCGCAACATGGAACTAGAAGTACAAGGGACGTATCCACTAGTTCCTATCCTGTCCACCTGCTCCCGGAGATCTACTGCCTTGTCTACTGCTCAGTTGTTGCTCAAGAACCCGCCGCTGCTTCTGCCTTGGTGGCTCCTCCAAAGCCTGCAGATCAACTGTACGAGGAGTCGGACAGTCACGTACCAGGTGACCATTTCCGCCCCATTCATAACACTTCTTGCTCCTCATACGGCTGGATCTGGTCCTCTTGGACCTCTGCCTCATCTGTCTACTGCCCATAGATGACTCGGCTACTGATCAAAAACCTTGCAGTAAAGGTAGAAGCTCCTGTACACGCTCGGGGTGTATAGCTACTGGCACAAACTCCACCCTGAAGAAGGTCTCGAAGTCTTCCAATGTGAAGGCCATCCCATCGCAAAACTGGAACAAGTGGCTCCACCACCTTCCTGCTGCTGCCTAAAGAAGGCTGGCAGCACAGATCACCATGAAGTCTTCCGGCGTCCCCACTAGCCTGAAGACTCTCACCACAGCCTCCAGCCAATCCTTAGCCGCCTGTGGGTCCGTCTCTCCCCGGAACCTGGGTGGTATTTGGCACTGGAGCTCGTGCAGCGCGCTCAAGTGGCGTGCATCGCCTACTATTGGGGCTGGTGGCATCGGTGGCCCAACGTATGGTAGTACCCATGGTGCCTCCGTTGGTGCCTCAACTGCAAGAGGGCCCTGTACCGAAGCCTCGTCGCTCGGCAGGCTATCAGTACGCACATCCCTCTAGGCTCTAACTGGTCGTCCGTGAAAAAGAATCCTGAAAGAAACAACGTGACATGGTCAAAGGATTATACCTGGTGAGCTGACCTGGTTTGAGCTGACATTTAAAAACTTCTGGAAACACACATGCAATCAGTGTTTTCGTGCACAGAGTCGGAAATCGGTTGTTAGGGTCCGGGTGTATGGATACGTCGGCCGCCCGCACCAGCACTGGACTCCCTGAACTGAAAATCACACTTGGTACTCTTAACATTATTGCTTCACAGAAAGGAAATATCAGAGTTATAAGTTCTGTGGTAGAACCGACTCCTCTGATACCAATTTGTTACAACCCATCCTCGGGGCCCGTGCCGTGACTACCCCAAGCCCGCCTTCCATAAGCCAGGGGCTGGAGACTAGCACCAAAGGCGTAAATCCCGATAACTGGGAAGATATTGACTTTATAAAAGTAAACAAAACACCACAGAGTACAAGCGGAAGTAAAACACTAAGTACAAAGAGAAGTGCTGAAAGCTAAATGGGCCAGAATACAAACCCAAATGAAAGTACAACTACAGCTGAACAAATTACAACAGAAAAAGACAACAGCTGGATGGACAGAAGCGGCTCCTGGGTCTTCCTCCTCGGATCCTACCTGAAGGGTAGGTACAGATGGCGCATCTCCTGGATCGTCCACCACGGATCCTACCTGAAGGGTTGGTATAGATAGCCTCCACAACGCTCTCGCCCGTCAACCTCCTCCGAGTGTCATCTCGCTGTGAAGTCAAACTCCGGATACTAACTCGTCGTGTAGTCCACCTCCGGGTACCGTCCAGTCCTCGAAAACTCGGCCTCCGTCAGCACTACCCGTCGTCTAAAGGGTAGGTACAGATGGCGCAGCTTCTGGATCATCCACCACGGATCCTACCTGAAGGGTAGGTACAGATAGCCTCCACAATGCTCTCGCCCATCAACCTCCTCCGAGTGTCATCTCGCTGTGAAGTCCACCTCCGGATACTGACTCGTCATGTATTCCACCTCCGGGTACCATCCAGTCCTCGAACACTCGGCCTCCGTCAACACTGCCCATCGTCTGCAACCAACACAACGAGGTGCGGTCATAGCCTGTGCAGGGGTGAGTATAACGATACTCAGTAGAGACCCCGAGACCCTCAAGGTCTCACTAAAACCAACAAGGATAACCAAAAATAAGATATCAACAGATAACCTCTACTTAGGTATATGCACATACATATACCTAAGTTATCAAGTAACCCATCACAATCATGAGGAAACACAAGGGTTATGAAATCAATGGATAACCACTACCCAGGTACATTCCCATACAAATACCTAAGTTATCAAGTAACCCATCTCAATTATGAGGTAAACACAAAGGTCATAGACTCAGCTCAAACCAGGATTTTCATTATCGAAACTGTAACTGCTGAAGAGCCCCGTCTCTGGAGTGTACAGTGGTCCTATCACGACTCCGAGGTACTGCTCACTAACCTAAGACTGCTGAGGAACTCCTCCTGTCGAGTACTGTGGGCCTGCTTCAACAACCAAGCGCTTCCCCCCATGGTTCTCCCTCTACAACCAGGCGCTCCCCCTCATAACCTCAAGAGGTACTCCTTCTGTTGAGTACCACAGGTCTGCCGCTACAACCAAGCGCTCCTCCGCCGTGGGTCTGCCGCAACAACCAAGCCCTCCCCCTCATAGCCTCCAGAGGTACTCCTTCTGTTGAGTACCGCAGGTCTGCCGCTGCAACCAAGCACTCCTTCGCCGTGGGTCTGCTGTTACAACCAAGCGCTCCCCACTGGGTTATCCGAAACACACCGAGTCGATCGGTCATGCAGTCCTTAGGTCTCAGCCGGCTACACGGTCTCCGTACTCCGCACGCTCACCTCCAGGAGTGTCCACTCCATGAGATACTGGTCGATACTACAAGTATCACAAAGTTCCAAGAAGAGGTATCTCAAAGGACCGCCTCGTCACAGGGGTCTCAACACAACAGACAGCGCGTCAATCGGACGCTCGGTCTGTGAGTTACTAGCCTTTTCGTCCCCGGGGCCTGGTTGGTTTCGTGTGCGAACCAACCCAGCCGTAACTCAACTATACCCCGAACTCTCATAGGGTATACTCAAAGGGACCGTTTCACAACGTTATCACCAACGCCGCTGATGGTTCGTCAAACGAACGTCTGATCTGAAAGATATCAGCTTTTCCGTTCCAGGGGCCCGGTTGGATTTCGGGTGCAATCCAACCCGGCCACTATCCAACTGCAACCAAAACTTGGGCGAAGTATGCCAAAAGTTCCATCTCAGCAAGAGAAAATCAACGAGACATACGACGTATCAATCGGACGCTCGATCTGTGTGTTATTGGCTTTTTCGTTCCAGGGGCCCGGTTGGTTTCGTGAGCGAACCAACCCGACCGCACTCCGATGGCATCCAAACCTCGAGCGGAGTAAGCCAAAAGATCCGCCTCACTTAGAAGAATCCATCAAAGTCGATGACACGTCAATTGGACGTCCGGAACTCAAGATATAAGCGTTTCCGCTCCGATGGCCCGGTTGGTTTCGTGTACGAACCAACCCGGCCGAACCCAAAGTATTCCGAAACCTTGGGTGTAGTATATCGAGACGACTGTCTCGATCCAAGGATCGCATCTCCACTGACGACGCGTCATTCGGGGGCCCGTAGCTCAAGTTACAAGCAAAAGACCGAAATGGTCCCGGAACGGGGGGTCTGGGCCCGGACCGACCCGGCCCAACCCCCCCTGGGTTGACCCGACCCGGGTCCGGTCTGACCCGGCCCAGCCCAGCCTGGGCGCGACCCGGCTCGAACCGGCGGGTCGGCTCGGCTCGGCTCGGCCGAGCGGCCGAGCGAGGAAACCGCGGGGCGTGCTGCCCCGGTGGAAAGAGGAGCCGCGGCCCCGCGTGGGGCCGCGCTTGGTCAGCGGACACGGCAGAGCCGCGTCTTGTGTCTCGCCGGACCCGTGCGGTCGCGGGTCTGGTCGGCCGTCGCCTCCGACTGCCGGCGCCGCCGCACCGGCGACCCGCGCCGCCGGTGGAGTCCGCGGGCCACCAGAGTTGCTCTAGTGGTCCGATTCCATTTCCGTCTGCACCGTAGCTCCTCTCAGGTCCCGTTCTTCAATGTGGAACCAACAAATCGTCTCTGCGAGCCGTTTTGTCGTCGTCTGCCTTTCCGCACACCAAGAACAAAGGACGGTGGGTTCAGACATGTTCGTTGGTCTGCACCCACCACGTTAGAGGTTTGAAACAACACCATAAAATCCCAGCAATTGATGAACCATGACCCGCAATAATAATCAGCGGACCAACTTGTTAATTGGTTGGTCCGCGTTCTTGCCTTGGAGAAAAAAAACATGGGTATTATCATTTTCAAAACGACCCCTACCTTCGTTGTCGTCGGACGCGAGTTCATTGCGGAATTGACCATCGAGGAAGAAAAGGATCGTCGCGTTGCGGAAGGGCGTCACGTCGTCGCGGTATACGGCGTCACGTCGACGATCTCCGAGGTTTAAAGAAAAACACACACAGATTTTTATTTCATGAATTAAATCTGTGTTAAGGATAAAATCTACACGGGAAATTTAAAAGTTCCAAAATCTCCTACCTCAAGCAGTTGATCGAAGATTTGTCGCGGGAGGAGAAACATCGCAGAAGAACGTCGCAGGAGAAGAATCGTCGGCGTCACGGAACACGGCATCACGTCGATCTCCGGGGGTCTGGCGTTCTTTGTCTCCCTTCGTCAGAGGCCGGCGTTCTTCGTGTTCTTCGTGTTCTTCGCGAAGGAGGATGAAGATCTTAAGAGATTCTCCAAAGGTTTAGCACAACAACCAGATAATAAAATAAGTCCTCATCTTATTTTATTATCAACTAAAGAATTTGAAAAACAAAGATAAGTAACGAACAATTAATTCATAGAATTAATTGCAATGAACTAACCGCCCAATTAATAGGGGCGTTAAGAATTTAGAAAATACATCAGTTGACTTTCATTTAATAGGGGTTTTCGCGGGTGCGTTACTTAGCAGAAAAGAAACGGTGGGGCTCGTGCGGGCCCCACCTCACAAATATCCTACCAAGAGGGTAGGATATTTTGGGTTCCACCCTATCCACTTCAACTCATCTTAAGCAGCTTTAAGTGGCTTTAAGCGGATTTAAGTGAAATAAAATAAAGTTGTCGCACCACTTTATTTTATTTTCTTCACTTAACCCCCAAAAATTAAAAAACACACCCAAGAAAACGCAACTCCAGAAGAGGCGTTTCTAAGCAAGTACAGGCACTGTGATCCCATCGGTGCCCTCGGAATTTGATTCTAAGCACCGGTTCCAGAGTTAGAAAAACCCGCTCGTTCGTTCACTGAACGTACCCGAGCCAAACTTCGGAAAATGATTCCGGGCACACCGGGCCTCGGAATCAGGTGCCGTCAGAAACTGCGTTCTTGGAAAATTCTAAAGAAAATTAAGAAAAAAAATTTCCTTGAAATTTACAGGTATTTACAAAATGCATGTAGTCTAGAATGAAAAACCTCTTCTATAGTTCTATGTGGGAGAGATAAATGATAATTAAATGAGAGAGACTATGCTGCAATCTCATGTTCAGAAAAATATCTTTCGATATAGAATGAAATTTACTTCACACAAATACAACACAAAAAAATAGAGTAAGAGAAGGAAAATATTTTGGTGAATCAGAGTATGTTTTAATGTTTGTTTTGTAGGTAGTTATTCTCTTCTCATATTTCAATATTAATTTGGAATTGGTGCACAAAGTTTTTTAGTTGTTCTCATATTCTTTTTTCATGTTTATCTATGAAAAAAGTGTCAAAGACATCCATAATATAGTTAAAGTTATTAATTATAATTCAAGAAGTATTTATGTCTCTATGTTCACATAATAATATCCATCTCTCTATTTCACTACATTTATCATTTCCAGCTTAAAGTATTCCTCTAAAAACTATCTATTTATAAATCATTTTAAGGATCCTTGAATTTTGTATAAAAAATATGGATCCTTAAATGCTTTTGATAAATTTTAATTTTTAATATAAATGTATTTGGATTAATATTAGTAAAATAATAATATTGTTGTTCGAAGTAGGGCACCCAAGAGGGGGGTGAATTGAGTTCCTATAAAAATTTATGTGAAAAAATTTTATTTAAAAGGATCCCCCAATTTAAAATAAAACTGGCTAGATAACCAAGGTATTGAAATTATAATATGTTGATAGTTCAAATAGATTATCATAATATTGATTAATTCTCAGTTATAACAATATAAGATATGGATATAAATTTTGAAATTACTCTAATAAGGAAAAATAGTTATAACTACTACCCAAGACTAACTATTAAAGTACAATTTAGTTTTCTAAAAAATGAATTAAAACAGAGATATACTAAATTGAAAAGACAATGGGAATAAAAAAAGAGGATAAGTCTCTAAAATAGACTTTGTCCTCTCCACTTGGTGATCACCTACCACCAAGAAATATATATAAACAAAGATTTTTATCGACACCCTAGATTGGGGTTAATACAACATTACATGGACTTTCCAGCTCACAAGACCTCTTCCATAGTTCTACGTGGGAACAAAAAAAATTAGGTAACCCATGAACACTTCCACATTTATTCATGGGTTGAACATGTGTAAAAATATTATGGTTTGAGGATATATAGTATCATCCATTTTAATGTAGGAGATAGTGTATGTTTGTTTATAGACACACATAATTGTCGAATGTTTAAATTAATAGTTTTCAAATGAGAAATATATATTAATAAAGGATTAGAGATACTATAAGAGGTATTCAATTCAGATCTGGACTCTCTGATGTATTATTGTTCAATCTCGAGAACACTACTTGAAGCAGACACTGAAAGTACAGTGTCGTGGAGCACTATGTTCTATTTTCTAGGAGGGTGAGATGTTTTTTCTCCATTGATTTTGATGGATGTTTCATAGATGATAAAACTTTAATGATTTGTGGTTCTATGGTTCCCATCATGTCGGAGTGAAGAATTCCTCGCATGTTCTTCTTTTCAATATGGTACTCATGGGAGGTCTTCTTATATTTTCTTGTGTATATATTTCTATGTGAGTCTGCCCATGTACATTTTTTTTTCTGAAATCTTCTTTGTATATATTTTTTTTTCAGACGACAATGTTCATGCTTTAGGTATCCATAATTCCTCGTATTTATATCATCCTCAATTAATATGTCCTCAAAAAAGAATTAAAATAATCATTCGCATTAAAACACTCAAAATATAACCGTTAAAAATAATTTTATATAGGAGAAATTTTGAATATTCTATCAGTGAGTCCTTGGTTAGTATCTCCTATTGGTGACTCAACCCATCGGTATGTCATTCTGTCAGTCTATGCATACATTAGTGAATCATTGAATCGGTGACTAGTTTTGACTATCGTTGAGTCCCAGTTTCATTAGCACCATGCATTAGTATGTCATTTGTACTGACGGTATGTCAACTGCATGTATAGGTCATCTGAATCGGTAGGTTATCTACATCGGTAGGTCATCTGCATTGGTAGGTCATCTACATCGTTAGATAATGTGCATTTGTAAGTCATCTGCATCAGTATATCCTTTACATTGGTAGGCCATCTACATAGGTAGGTCATTTTAACTATTGGCATCTCATCTATTCTATCAGTGTTAGTCTGTTATACTTAGAATATATTTTTGTCTGACATGTCCTCTAATATAAATATTAACAGAATGTACTAAATTTTTGTGTGATCATAGATAAACATAATTTCACATATTGAAACTTAAATAATTATGATTGAAATTCATAGAAATGATTGATAGTAATAGAAATTAATTTTTATTATTAAAACTATTAATACTACAGCGGGTGGCCACGGTCTCTTATAGGCCAAAAATCTCCCCTTATTTGATGATCACAAATCATGAAATTATTCAGTGCCATCATTTGATGTGGGATTTAATCATTCTACTTATCATCTCCCATTATTGATGACTGTTGATAATATAGATAAGGTTCAATGATTAAATAAATAGTAATTGTATCAAAAAATAAAATATCATATATAAGAGTGATAGTGATAATTCCAAACTATTTCTCCCCCTTTTGGGATTATCAAAGGAAAATAAGTAGAAAATAAAATAAAAATTATCATAAAGTAATAGATAAAAGGGAAATAGAAGAAATCAAAGACTATTAAATTCCATTAATCAATAAAGTGAAATGGGTTACAAGTATTCAAGAAAAGTAACAAAAATCAATCAAACACCTCTATCAGAGTACGGTCCACACAATGGTGGATGATTATGAGGTTCCTTACCTTTCTCAAATGGATCAATATAAGGATCATGAGGTGGTTGTGGAGAAGTTGGAGGGTCTGAAGATATTTTCAGAGGATGTAGGATCACTCATTTGGGAACATTAGGTAAAAAGCTGGGTTTGTGTTGTGACAACATAGGAGGTTGATAATGTTTTTGGATTACTGGGTGAATCTCACTAAAATCCTATGCAAATGACATTCAATGTGGAGGCACTGATCCAACAAGTTGAAGAGGTGAAGTAACAAGCTCTACAATTGCTTCAAATTAGACATGATGATGTGGCTTTAACAGATTGATGAAACACACAATAATCTCCCCACAATACATCATTGCTTTCTCAAATTCATCCTTATTCTCCCTAAATTTGTCTGAAAGAGGAGTGAAGTCCTTCAATTTCTTGACTTATTCTTTGAATGCATTTTAAATTGGGAGTAAAGACATATTCTATTTAAAATACATAGATTGACTTGTCCACTGGTGCTTGGTGTAAATCCTAGATAAATCTGAATTAATCCACTTTGGAAGATCTTCTTGAGTGGTAAATTCTTCCTTGGTATAGAATCTAACCATATCATGCACAAAATCACTGATCTTATCAATATTTTCAAGGTTTCCCAACCCAGGGAAATCAAATAGAGAATGAAGATCCTTATTTAAAACTATTCTGACTACCTCAATGTCCAGAGCCTGAGAAGATTTATAAGGAATAATAGAAGGATTATAAGTATGAGTCTTTAATGTTTTAAGAATAGTCTCCACACAAGCCTTGTATTGTGAGTTCAAAGTATTTATTGTAGAATTAAGTCATGTTATTTTTCCCTCAACATGGTAGTGCTTTAAACAATTGTCTCAATAGTTGTAATTAGGTTGGGTTGAATCTCATCTATCACTTTCTTTGCAACATCAACTACATCAGCCTCACTTATACCTGATGTTGGACTTGGAATAGAAACTGCTTTTCCAAACTCCCTCATTTTTGCTATTGAATATCCAAGAGAGTTTAATTAATCACACATCTCCTTGTTTTCTCTTCTATCCATTTGAAACTCTTGCACCATCTGATATTAAATAGATATACTTATATCTGAATATATTTCTTCATTAAACCACTCAAAATCTTATTTAGTGATACAATTACTAATAAGGGTATCAACCGCTGATTTCCTTGCAATAGGTAAAAAAACTTCATCATTTCCGTCCTCATAATCTAAACCCACCGATGCATAACCAGTATTCCTTTTATATTAAACTATTACATCATCATATATATAAGTGATAGTATCAAGTCTTACTCTTCCAAGATGATTCTCTTCACCAGCTTGATCTCCCCATTCTTGAGGCTCTACTTCAATCAGACCTCTCATCACTGGTTGCTCATTTTCATCATGATGGTTTATTTTTTTCGTAAACTAAATAAGGAACATGAATTTATTAAGTTACCACTTCATCAACAAATTCATCATTTTCTCTTACTTCAACAACAACTTAAGGAGGTTCTTCCAACCAAGACTAACCCACAACTTCAATAATTTCAACATCATCACCTTGATCATACTTATGATGGTCATTATCACTTCCACTACATTCATCATCATCATGTACAGATGCACACTCTTCATTTAAATTTCTATCATCATCTACTTCACCTTCTTCCTCTTCACTACCACTACCACATTCATCAACTTCACCTTATTTTTCTTCTTCTGAGACACTAGATCTACTTACATATTCCACACTATCTGAGACTTCTATCTCCTCATACCCATTATCTTTAAGAGTGGTCACATAAAAGGGTAAGGTAAGGAGATGACTATGAGGTCCAAAGAAAAAACCATAGTAAGCTTAAGTGGTGTCAGGATCACTATTTTCATGGATAGGTGTTCCCTGATCTCTAACTAGAGTGATAGGCTCTCATTTTTCCTCTAAAGTGAAAAAAAATCCCTCAGTCGATCCCAGACCAGAACCATCCATATTTTTATTCCTAGTTACATAATCCATCAGATTGAACTTATCATAGATCTTATATTCATCTCTAACCCAATCTCTATTCCATGGGTTCTAGTTGATTTTCATCCTTTTAAAAATCTCCTTACTAAGGTATATCCCACTTCACTCAAAAAAAACTTCTTATCCTTCATATAAATAGACTTTCTCTTTTATCATAGCTGAGATCATTCATTGATAAAATATATAATTAGGTTTGTCAGAAGGTTTGATCGTTTCATTAATATACACAGAATGGTATCTAAATTTTTTTTACCTTCATCCTTTTTCTTAAAAGATAAACCAAGTATGAATCTTGATACTTCATAGAAAAAAATTCCCCTTTTTATGACATATATAACACTAAATAAACTTAGAATAGATTCTAAAATCTCCATTTAACTCGATAGCAATGAGTCTCATGTGATCATCATTATTTGTAAGCTCCATCAGAGCTATCTCAAAGCAAAACATATAACTCTCATGTGGAGATGTACCATGATAATCATCGAATACACATTCATGAGGAACATTAAGACATCTATCCCAATGTTTTGAAGAGAAAGATATTTTACTCCCTTTTACTATGGACTTGATCTAGACAAAATCACTTAATTCCAACAAGAACTCTATATTCATGTAAAATTCATGAACTAGCTTTGGGGAAAAGGGTATTTCCATATCTGAGAACCACTCAAGCCATCCTTGATATTGTAGACCTTGAGCAGTAAAGACTTTGTTTCAAACATCCATTCCACAAGAAATTATTTTTTTGGATTTACAGCATAGTTTTCCAGAGCCGAATTTACAGGTTCTGTAGATTTTCATAATTCAACTTTCTGTTTCTTAGAATCACAAGTCTCACCACCATTAAGAGCCCGCATCACATGCACCATTCCAACAGTTTAGTCTGAAGGATGGAAGGTGAAATTTCATGGGTAGAGAGAGTAACGACTGAGTGTGTGTAATGGTAAAGGAGTAAAGTGGATCAATTAAAATTTATATCATTTAGGGTTTTGAAGTCACAAAATCGTGAAATCATGAACCGAGTTCAAAAAAATCAATGAAACAGCGTCATCTAAAAAAAACTTATAAAAAACAGTGAGTCAACGGTGTTTCCATGAAAAAAATTTCAGTATGACATAGCCTCAGTTTCGGCATGAAAAGTTTGTATTTATGACCTAGTGTTGATACTAGGAAGAAAATTTTTGTTAAAATTGTTTGTGGAATAACAACACTAGGTTCTATAGATTGACAATTCCTATATCATGTCTGGTGTAGTTCATTCTTTCAGAATTTAATGGCATAGTGAAAATTTCATCATGATGATGTTCAGTGATAATGAACTCTAAAGTTATATAACATTTTTGATAATGTTCTCTCAAAAATTAATGCCTTACATCAATGTGTTTTGTCCTAGAATGTGAAAAAGGATTCATAGAAATATTAATAGCACTTGTGTTATCGCAATTTATATGGAAATGTCTGAATTGATATCCATAATCTAGTAATGTATTTTTCATCCACAAAAAGTTAATACAAAAACTAACAGTAACTAAGTATTCAACATCAAAAGTAGATAATGAAACAAAAAAATTCTTACTACACCATGAAACAAGATACTAGCCCAAAAAAATACATGTTCTAGAGGTTCTTTTTCTATCTAACTTACAACCACCAAAATCAGTATATAAATAACTCACTAAATCAAATATCTATCCTCAATAATAGAATAGTACTAGGTTGGGAGTTCGTTTGAGGTATTTGAAACTCTTTTTAACAGCAAGAAGATGAGATTCTTTTGGTTTTTCTTGAAAACGTGCACAGAGGCATGTTATCATAATTTAAGTTCATTTTTCCTTGGTCGATACTGAACTTCCTCTCCTTTACCGGTAACTTGAAGATGTCACAAGATTCTCTAATTGATACAGAAGTTCCTCTCCATTTATTTAGTAAGTATCTAAGTATTCTCGTGATTTTCTCCTTGGTTGTAGCATCCCTTCCTAGAAAGATAATAGCATTCACAATTTCATCAAACCGAAGATACATGACAGAAATAGGCTCATCAGACTTCATTTTAATGTTATCATATTTCATAATATATGTGTTAAGTCTCATTTATGTAACACCATAGGTCACTTCTTGTGAAATAGATATGGTGTCCCAAATTTCATGGGCAGTTCTATATACAGAGATTTGGTTAAACTCATCATCCCCTAATGAACAATAAAAAGAATTCATAGTTCTATAATTATTGTTATAGGCATCCTTATTTGGGCCATCCCAAGTATGCCTATTAGTTCTAGGAATATTATATTCATCTATAATTGAAGACCAAATCTCAAAACCATACTTTCAAAGTGCATTTTCATTTTAGTTTTCTATTTTTCATTATTTGTTCCATTAAAGAATGGAGGTATGTTGGTAGCATCAAAATCCAATATATTATCCATGATAAAGAAATAGGATTTTAAAGAACTATAAATTTAGAACAAATAGAAATTTACAGATCATTAAAATACATCTAAAATCATAGTTGAAAAATATTTTAAAACATATTTAAAATTTAGAAACCAGCAACTTGAAGAAAAAAAACTTCTGATACCAAATATTGGTAGGAGTATGACACTCTAGAGGGGGGTGAATTGAGTTCCTATAAATATTTTTGTTAATTTTTTTTATTTAAATGGTTCTTCCAATTTAAAATAAAACTTTCCAGTTAAACAAGGTAGTAAAATTTTAGTAGGTTGACTTTTCAAATAGTTTCTTTGAAGATTGATTAATTCTTAGTTATAAAAATATAAGATATTTATATAACGTTCGAAACTACTCTAATAAATAAAGATAGTTATAATTAATATCCAAGACTAACTATTAAAGTAACATTTAGTTTTCTGAAAGATGAATTAAAACATAGAAACCTAAATTGATAACAAAACGTATATAAAACAAGAGGCTCAGTCTCAAGCAGAGACTTAGTCTTCTTTACTTGGTGATCAACTACCACAATCAAATATATATAAACAATTACTTTGATCCACACTATGGATTGGGGTTAACATAATAGTACAAAGACAGTTTATGTCACAATACCTCTTCCACAGTTCTATGTCAAAACAAAAACAACCAGGTCACACAGGGCCTCTTCTATAGTTCTTCATGGGATGAACAAGTGTAAAAAGATTGTTGTTTGAGAATATATAGTATCATACAGTTTAGTGCATAAGATAGTGTGTGTTTTTTGTATAGATGCACACATTGTTTGAAAGTTTAAATAAATAGTACACAATATGGAAAAATATATTAAGAAGGGATTATAGATGCTACAAGTTGTATTCAATTTAGCTATAGACTCTCTAATGTATTAGTGTTGAAGCAAGAGTCCCCTTCTGAAAAAAGACACTGAAAACAGAGTGTCATATAGAATTGTGTTCTATCTTCCAGGTGGTTGAGATGTTCTTTCACTTTGATTTTCATGGATGTTGCTGAGATGGTAGAACATTGATGATCAATAGTTCTCTAGTTCACAACATGTGGGAATGAATAATTCCTTATGTGTTCTTCTTTCTAGTATGGTGCGCGTTGGAGGTCTTCTTGTATTTTCTTTTATATATGTGTCTACATGAGACTTCCTGTGTATATTTTTATTTTCTACACTCTTATTTGTATATATATTCTTTCAGCCTGATAATGTGCATGTTTGAGGTAGACATAGTATCTCGTATTTCAGACATCCTCATTTATGATGTTTGGAAAAAAGCATTATATTAATCATTCACATTAAAAATGAAAAAAAAATATGACTCTTAGAAATAATTTTAAATAGAAGAAATTTTAAACAGTATATCAGTGATTCCTCAGTGAGTATCTCCTTCTGTTGATGACTCAACCCATCAGTATGTCATTCTATCATTTTTCCATTAATCAACAACTCATTGCATCAGTGACTTGTTTTAACTGTCATTGAGTCCTAGAGTCGGTATTTCCATGCATTGGTAGGTAATTTTTACTGATGGTAGGTCATTTTCATTGGTAGGTCATCTGTATCGGTTGGCCATATACATCGGTAGGTCATCTACGTCAGTGGGTCATCTATGTTGGTAGGTCTTCTACATCGGTAAGTCATTTGAAATGTCGGCATCTCATATCTTTTGTCGGTGTCAGCCTGTTATACTTAGAATATATTTTTGTATGAACTATCATATAATATAAATATAAATAGAATATACCAAATTTATGTGAGATCATAGATAAATGTAAAATCTCATATTGAAACTTAAATAATTATGGTTGAAACATCAAGAAAGGATTAATATGAATTGGAATAATTTTTTATTATTTAAACTATTAATACAAGAGAGGGTGGCCATAATCTCTTATGGGCCAACAAATATAATTTCTCCATTTGTTACAATTGATTTAAATTTCCACATCAGTGTTGATAGTTATTTCTATTTTACAAGTTTTCATTGATGGTGTCTTACACACCTAGACTCTAATATTTTGTACAATCAAATGTTTGATCTTACCATTATACTTTTTTCCATTCATCCAATCACTTTATAGATTTAGTTAATTAAATACCTTTTAGTATTCTAACTTATTTTTAATGATTGATTCATTGGGTCTTATTGTGACTCTATTACATCATTGGATATCTAATTGTTTCACAGTCTCCTTGGTTTTTCTTTTCAATTAAAATTACTCTGGTAGTGGATCCAACTTGATGTGCAGTTGATCCAATTTAAATTTGTGGTCGATCCATTCTAAAAAATATGTCTGTCAATTGAGATACATCATTCATTTGATTTTCTTTTCTTCGTGTCTTTTTATTTTTGGGTTAATCATATTAATCATGTGGTTTATTTCTTATACAATGTAGTTGATTCAAGACTAATCCAAATATTCATACTTTTCTAGAATTTTTTTTTATTTTATAAAATATAAAATAGATTTGGATTAATAGTAACATGATTCATGATTTTAAAAATAATTAATTTCAAGAATAATGAAAAAAGTTTCTTCCTATGGGATTATCAAAAAGAAATCCTAAAGGGTTAAAAAAGAGTAATGTTTCATAAATATAATAAAGAGATCACTTTAATAAGAGGAAATTGATATATCATTAAATGTTCAAGAAAGGTACCTAGAAAAATTTACAGAATAATTTGAATAAGAATACAAAAGCTTTAGTTGGTTTGAAGGGTAAATGAGATTCTACCCTTTTCCAATATCAGGAGTAGTATTAGGAGACCGAGGAGCAACAAGAGGCCCAAAAATGGTGATTTTTTAAAACATTAATTATATGACTATGGGATTGGGAATGAGTGAGATGAAAGGGTCTGGTTGGAGCGATATGTATGATAGAGGTTAGAATATTAGCAACAACTTTAGAGTTTGGGGATGGAGTGATAGAAACAATAGGTAGAGGTATAGAAGGAGGTGAAAACATAGAATCATTAGTAGCATTGATGTGAAAATATAATATAATTGTGACATTATCTGTAGCTCTAGTTCCATGATCCATCACCTAAATAAACTCATATTTTTATGAAAAAAAAAATTGATTCAAAAAAGGATTCATTAGAAATAAATTTTTCATTATGGATTTGAAAGTAGCTTCCAGAGGTGGCATATTCAAGTCTCTACCTAATAAAAGAAATTTATTTTTAACGTCTAATTTGGTGTAAATAATTTTTTTATAATACATTATTGAAACCTTGATTATTTTATTAACTTGAGAAAACATGGTTTATTCATGTTTAATAAAATCAAATTTCTTCTTTCCATGAACATAAATATCAATTGGAATTTGATTTCTCAAACCATTCAATCTTGAAATAAAATTCTGAATCTCTTCGTAGATCTAACATCTAATCTGGTATTTCTTAACTAAAACAAAAACAAGAGTAGTATGAGGGGATGAAGTTGAGGTTGAGAAATGATATGGGTTGGTAATCTCAAATAGATACCTTCGATCCTTGGTAGACATTAAACTAGTCATATCTTCTTACAGGTCTTCCATGTCAATGAAAAAACATTCTATTTCCTATGAAAAGATAAACTGCATAGTCTAGATAATCTATTTTGAGAAATAACTTTGGATGAATACAAGAAAAAAATCAATATTGAATTCAATGTCTTCCCCATGGTCAATGTTATTAGAAAAAATTATTGTCAAGAAAACTTTAGTTAACATAATTAGAAATTTATTATTAAAATAAATGAGATTTATAAATGTTAGGTCTGAAAGAGGGATATAGAAAGGTCTTACCTCTTGATACAAATGAACTCAAACATGGGAAGAAAGAAATTCCAAGAGGAAATTATCAACAGGATTTGAAGAATGAGAAAAAAGATCAAGAATCTAAATCTATGATTCTTCTTTGGATAAGAAGACCCATGGAGGTCTCTTAACTTTCATTATAGAGCCCTATAATTATTCACTAGAATCATTCATGGCCACAACCTCAGTTCTAGGAGAAGGGTCATAGAAAAACTACTCTTGGGAAATGTTCTAAGTAACATATTTTGTGGATAGAGGGGTATCCAATAACTTTAACATGTCTTTAATAGAGTCATGTCTCACTGCTCTATATGAAATAATTATAGAAAGAATCTCTATCTCTACAAATACAATTACTTCATCTTTCCTTGATATTAAAACAATATCATCTCCATTTGAAATTCTTTAAAGATTAGGAGGGTTATCATTATCATCATAATTTCTATCCTCATCAACCTTATTATCCTTATATTATTTCATAGACTCTTTATCATCTTCCTTATCTCTCTCTCCATTTATATCACCTATAGTGGTTACACCCAAATCAAAGAAAATATTATATATAGGGGATTCATCTTTAGAAGGTGAGGAATCAAAAGTGGTCACTCATACTATTTCAAACATAAATAGAATCTTCACTACCACAAGTTCAATATCCTTATTAGTTTTACAATCTGAAAGAGCAGTTACAAACAACATTGACCTTGGAACTGTCCCCCCCTTAGTAGATACATCTTCTTTTACTAATTCATCCATCAAAGGTATATCTAGCACTTTTTCATCTCTAACTAAAAAATCAAGAATCTTTTAAACATCATGAGAAAAATTATTCTTAAATAATTAATTCCATCTCAATTATAACTTCACGAACATGGGTCCTTTATACAAATTCCTAAAAATAATTCTTTGGATTCATTATTCAGATCAAATGGATATTTCAATTCTTCTTCATCATAGTAATTGTTTTCTTCAACGATATCATCGGGTTACAAACCAGGGTCAATTAATTCTATTAGCAAAGAGGGATGAGAAAATGGATTGAACTAATCATAAAAGTTATCCTCATAAAATATACACAAACTTTATCATGAATTATAGCTTATTTTCATCCTTTTACTAGTTTGAAAAAATAGATTCTACTTGGAAAAATAGTCCCTTCAACTCCTAACAAAACTATTTTTTTCTATTCTATCCAAAAAATGAATTTTGAGTAACTAAGAATGTTAAATATGGAAGATAGTTTAGTCAAATCCTCCATATTTCTCATTAATAAATGAGGAAGAATAATCTAAATTATTTAACCCAGTAGATATAAAACTAACAAGTATTGGTACCTTTCATGTAACCAACTGACTCGTCATACCCTTATAAACTTGCACCATACCCATTATATCACATAATTGGAGGGTGTTCTTGATCTCCATAATTTGGTGACTAGAACCAAGTAATCAACAACAAATATATGGAATGATTTCCTCCAACCTGAAGTAGATGAAATGCCATATATATACATAAAAGAAAGAAACATTGGAATAATACTAGTCAAAAATATATTCCATAAATAAAAGGTTATAGTACAAGCGATAGAACTCAAATAATTCATATAAAACAAAAAGTAAAATTATAAAAACATAGGAAAAGTAACATAAACTAACTAATCCCTTTGAAAATGTTGGAAATTTCATAAAATGTCCCTACCAGCTATCCATACCCATCTAATAGAAAACATTTCCACATGTCTATGGAGCCTTGAATTTTCCCACATCGAAAGACAAAACATGGTATATACACCACCAATGGGGTGTTTATGGTGTGATATAAATAGGCTAATTAGGATCCCAACTAGGTATTAGATATCAAGTATTTATATTAATAATAAAATATCATATTTTTATAAAAACCAGTTATGATAAACGATAAAGTAATTTATTTAACAAGCATGATAAATATTTCTATTTTTTCACAATTCACAAAACAAGATAGGAAAAACATTTTAAAATCATAATTTCTATAAATATTTATCAAATTAAAATTAGGTATATCAAATCTATAACAATAAAAATCCAAAGTACAACTAAAAATCACCATTGTTCACATCAGGTCTGGCTAATATACTACTCATAACAAAATCTATGATATGTTTTCACTCAAGTCCTTAAAACATAATCTTAAGAAGAATAGGAACACACCATTAGTGAAACCCCAAATAATGTAAACATCATGTACCTAGAACAACCAGTAATTACAGTAGAAGGACACCCATCAAGTGAACCGATGAATAATAAAATGTACAATGACCTTAATATACACCTCCCAACGAAGTCCCTAAATCTTACGATGTTCTATATTTTTCATATCAATTACAATTTTATTTTCATAATAAATTTGTAGAAAACCATTTCTTTTATCAAACATGATTTAAAAAGACATTTAAAAATAATTTTGAAACACCCATTTCCATTACCAAAACCAAGGGAAAATTATATTTTATTAGAAATAGTTTTATAGACACAAAACAATCATGAAAATTCGTTTATAAAAAAATTCATAAAATAGGGGGAAATCATGATTCATTCAAAAAAGGATAGATATGGAACCACTTACCAGAAAATTAGGCCACACATGCCCAAAACAAGAGTCACCAATATAAGGAGAAATTAAAAGAAAAAAATAGAGGCATTAGAAATGATTCCCATATATTATAATAAAATTCCACAAATAAGACACACAACGAAGATGGTAGATCACAACATACCTCAAGTAAAACACAACCAACAAACTACAACCAATAGAGGACTGAACCCCATAATAAGATCACAAAATATATTTATAGAGTATAAAAAACATCACCACAGGGTTGATGAATCCAAAATTAAGCATCGTGTTAGTTTTGTGATCAATGGAAATAAATAATAAAACAGGACGCTTATGAGGGATACAAAACACAATTGACACAAAGATAAAATATTGAATGAAATAATAAGAATGGAGAGGACACACAAACAATTTATTGGAAGGATACCTAGGTTTCGAGTTAGGAGCCTTCATATTGAATAATAAAAATTTCTGGTGTGTAGTGTGACAAAAACTTCTATGATAAAGAATTTACATCATAACCACCTAATTTATGACATAAATATCCCAAATATCATATATATTTTACGACACATTTCCTTTATCTAAATTTACATCAATTGATGATTTGATGGTGTAAAAGGGGGTCTTATGGAATAAATGTAATTTATAATTTTAAAATGATTTTATGGATTTTAAGATTATTTTTCAATAAACCATTTTACAATTGATTACTAGTGAAGATATTATACCATAATCGAAAAATTATGACGTAAAATTATTCAACAATCATTATGAACACCATATTCTACAGTAATTAACAAAAAACAACACATACTCCCTTTAAACCTCACAAACATGCCATTAAAAAAAGAATAATTCCCCTTCAAGAAATATTTTACAATATCCTCCCCATAAGAATTTCCATCCCTGGGAAGTCATGCAGAAGGAGTGTTATCTGAATATAGGTGAGTATATTACTCCCCCATTTCTTATTTTCACTACCGTTTCTTTTGAGAATATAATCTGTTTCTTGGTAAAACACTGATAAGTGAGATAAAATTTCAATAGATGACTTTCAACGAAGAATTATGAATCTCCACTGAAATCTATAAAACTGAAAAATCTTTCTCCAACATGTTTTCTTACTAACTAAGAACATTATAGAGATTAATATGGTACTTCATGAGTTTAGATATATAGAAAATATCATGGAAAAATATTAATTGATCTAGTAAAGATTATCGATACATAACCCTCCCAATCCACTTAGTGACCTGATGTGGTCCAACATATATTAGACCAAAACTCTATGTTTCCCAAGATGATGGTGACCCAACTTAAGAGAAATTTTTAAGAAAACCCGATCACTTTTAGAAAATTCCAAAGGATGGAATCCATGATCCACATATGTTTTTTTCTGACTCTACACTATAACCAGACATCGATATATGTCATAAATTGTGGTTGATGTCTGCTGAATGTGGATCAGTCCCACAAGAGAGTCCTCGCCCACCTCTTTCCAATGAATATTGGATCTATATGGGTTCCCATAAAAATCCTCAATGGGAGACATTATAATCGATGATTGTTAATTATAATTATATATAAAATCAACTAGTCCTATATGGTTATTCCATGATACACCGAAATTCAAGACACTAAAACAAAGAAAAGCCTCTACGATTTGAATAACACACTCTTTATAACCATCCCTCTATGGATGGTAAGCTATACTCAGCTAAACCTGAGTCCCCATGACCTCTTGGAGACCCTTACAAAACTAGGATGTAATCCTAGGATCTTTGTTTGAAACCATGGAATATGAAACCCCATTAAACTTCAAAACATTATACACCAATACCTTACCTTGATCTTCAACCATAGTTACAGTGACCCAGTAATATCAAACATAGATATTATATCATGTTTTATTTATATTCATTAAATTTACCAAACACATGCTTGGATACCATAATTGTTTAGTGTCTTCATAAACTTATAAAACACAAAAAACTAGTCCATAGATAATCCACAAAATCCTAAACTATGATATTCATAACTAGAACCCATATTATACATATCATACATAATACGTTTCTTTATAACACTAGGAAAGGGAACATAAGAAAGGGTGAGATCAGATTCTTAGTAAGTGTATATAAGGGGAAAAAATAAGCATAAGATGAACATAATGTTATTGGAACATTATCATAACATTTGAAAACCATACCATGCATATCAAAGATCATAATCTTGAGGCATAGAATAAAGATTGGCATTTCATAAGATATGAATCATAAGGGAACCAAAGAACTTGATCCATGGGAAAATAATATTGGTATAAGACATTGATTTGTGGCATACTCATAAGCATATAAACTATTATATATATGATACCCACCAATACATTAGTAACATGTTAGGATTTATCTTACAAAAAATGTACCTACAATGGGATTGGGATGTCTTCTGATGTATCCCCTTTTGGGTATGGGATAACCTCTAATGCAAACTCTATTGGGTTTGGGAGAACCTATTGTGTACCCTTTGAGATCATATGACATTAAACCTTACCAAAATTCATTGTAGGGAGATATAGGTCCTAACCGTCATATAAAGAAAAATAATGTGAATAAGTTTCACAATATTAAAAAACATTCACCACATCATAACCCATGAAATGAAATGGGTTTCATGAACATTTCATGATATCACAACCTAGGAAAAAGAGATAGGTTTCATATTGATTTCATTATTTCATTATAGCATAACCCATGAAAAAAATAAGAGGGTTTTATAAGAATTTTATCATCATGTAACTTGTGAAAGAGAAATAGGTTTCTTAAACATCCAATAATCACTAAAATAAACCATCTAGAGAAAAAATAAGAATGAAATCCTAGCTATATATCACCAAAAAGTAATAAGTTGCATCAATAGATGTTATCTTAGATGAAGATTGATTTTGAAATATAAATCACATGGAACCTTCCATGAGGAAGATAAATTATCATTGAAAATCAGTTTTAAAAACTAAAAATTCATAAAATATTTTAACAATTATTTTCTTTGAAAATATATTAGAGATCTTATAAAGGTTTATTTAAAAATCATTTAAATAATTTTTGAGGAAGATTACCTGTTTCCTTTGAAAAATAATTTTTTAATCACAACACATTTTCAAAATCCAATTACTTTTGAAAAAATGTATATAAAATATAAATTTTTTCCAAATATTAAAGAAAAATTATTCATTTTAAATAACTATGAATTAATGTAATGGAATCTTGAGATCATTGATCAATCATGACAGCATGAAATATAGTTTATGGCATGCATTTAAAACTAATGATTATTTTTCCATTTTTTGTAAAATCTGAACGATAATTATTAGGAAAAGGACATGAATATTTCCATCAAAAAATTAAAAACACTTGTGCAAAAATATATTTAATAAATCATTTTAATAATTTTACAAGAATCGTTGAATTTTTTTAGAAAACATGGTTCACTACGAGAAAAAGTGGTATTAGCGACGTGTTTTTTGCGACGGGAATATGTCCCGTCGCAAATAACCCCCACAGTCGGGGTATTTGCGACGGGGCATAATCCTCGTCGCAAATAAAGAGTTATTTGCGACGGGATATTCTCACCCGTCGCAAATGGTTTGGTGCGAATGCGTACCAAATCGCGCGAAAGATATTTGCAACGGGATCCCCTTCCCGTCGAAGATAACCGGTGGCGGTAACAGGTTATTAGCGACGTGAACCCCTTCCCGTCGCTCATAACCTGGCGGCAGGGGTTATTTGCGACGGGGCCCGTCGCAAATAATCCCTTTTATTGCCGCCCATAATAAATGCGGCCGGGGTTATTTGCGACGGGCCCGTCGCAAATAATACCAATTGCGACGGGAATACCATCGCAATAAACCCCGTTGCAAATAATCTAACCTATAAATACAGCCAGCCATGACAATTTTTTCTGAATCTGAACTACTTTTTACTAGTTTATATGTGTTGAGTGAGTTTTGTTTTGCAAGTCGATTTCAAGGAGGTCGCGGGGATCATCCTACAAGTACAACAAATCGAAAGCTCGAAAACCAGTTTAAGGTTTTTTTTTCTAAATTTTAATTTAACATTTATTTAATGTTTTTGTTTTATATCTTTACATTAGTTTTTATTATTTCTCATTAGATATAATTATGTTGTATTAAGGTATTAAATTTGATTTGTTAGATTTCATTATTAGTAATTAACAATATTTAATAATTAAGTGACTGTAATTAGTAATTAATAACTTTAATTTTAATTAAAGATAGTAATTAGTAATTAATGAATGTAATTAGTAGTTAATGAATGTAATTTGTAGATAATAAATGTAATTAGTAATTAACAAATATAATTTGTAATAATTGGAATAATTCAAAACAAATAGTAATAATTAGAAAAAATTAACAATAATTAGTAATAAGTAACATTAATTAGTAATAATTAGTAATAATTAACAATAATTACCAATAATTACCAATAATTAGTAATAATTAACTATTATTACCAATAATTAGTAATAATTAGTAATAATTATCAATAATTAACAATATTTACTAATAATTGCCAATAACTGCCAATAATTGTCAATATTTTCCAATAATTACCAATATTTACCAATATTTACCAATAATTGCCAATAACTATCAATAATTGCCAATAATTGTCAATATTTACCAATAATTAGGAATATTTACCAATAATTAGGAATAATTACCAATAATTAGGATTAATTACAAATAATTAGGAATAATTACAAATAATTAGGAATAATTACCAATAATTAGGAATAATTACCAATAATTAGGAATAATTGCCAATAATTAGGAATAATTATCAATAATTAGGAATAATTACCAATAATTAGGAATAATTACCAATAATTAGGAATAATTAGTAATAATTAGCTAATTGGAAAAAATTAGCGTGATCATTATCTTTCTCAATTATCTTTTCATCTCTATATTGGTTTTAAGAAATCTTCTGTCTCCACATGTAATATTTGCATTCTTTTTCAAAATTATCAACCTACTCAACAATAGAGAGGTGAAAGAGAATGCAAATATTACATGTGGAGACAGAATGTTAAACACACAAATGAAAGGAGAAGGGGATCCCGTCGCAAATACCAATAATTAGGAATAATTACCAATAATTAGGAATAATTACCAATAATTAGAAATAATTACCAATAATTAGGAATAATTACCAATAATTACCAATAATTAGGAATAATTACCAATAATTAGGAATAATTAGTAATAATTAACAATAATTACCAATAATTAGCAATAATTACCAATAATTAGTAATAATTACAAATATTTACCAATATTTGCCAATATTTACCAATAATTACCAATAATTGTCAATATTTAGTAATAATTACCAATAATTACCAATAATTAGTAATAATTAACAATAATTACCAATAATTAGTAATAATTACCAATAATTACCAATAATAACCAATTATTTCCAATAATTGTCAATATTTACCAATAATTAGGAATAATTACAAATAATTAGGAATAATTACCAATAATAAGGATTAATTACCAATAATTAGGAATAATTACCAATAATTAGGAATAATTACCAATAATTAGGAATAATTTCCAATAATTAAGAATAATTACCAATAATTAGGATTAATTAGGAATAATTAAAAATAATTACCAATAATTATCAATAATTAGGAATAATTAGGAATAATTAAAAATAATTACCAATAATTACCAATAATTAGGAATAATTACCAATAATTAGGAATAATTAGTAATAATTAATAATAATTACCAATAATTACCAATGATTAGTAATAATTACCAATAACTACCAATAATTACCAATAATTAGGAATAATTAACAATAATTACCAATAATTACCAACAATAGTAATAATTTCCAATAATTACCAATAATTCATAATAATTAACAATAATCACCAATAATTAGTAATAATTAACAATAATTACCAATAATTAGTAATAATTACCAATAATTACCAATAATTACGAATATTTACTAATAATTACCAATAATTGTCTATATTTACCAATAATTAGGAATAATTACCAATAATTAGGAATAATTAGTAATAATTAGGAATAATTACCAATAATTAGGAATAATTACCAGTAATTAGGAATAATTACCAATAATTAGGAATAATTATCAATAAATAGTAATAATTACCAATAATTAGTAATAATTACCAATAATTAGTAATAATTACCAATAATTAGTAATAATTGCCAATAATTGGTAATAATTACCAATAATTAGTAATAATTACCAATAATTAGTAATAATTACCACTAATTACTAATAGTTACCACTAATTACCAATAATTAACAATAATTACCAATAATTAGTAATAATTAACAATAATTATTAATAATTAAAAATGATTAGTAAACATTACCAATAATTAGTAATAATTAGTAATAATTACCAATATTTACCAATATTTACCAATAATTGCCAATAGTTGCCAATATTTACCAATAATTTTCAATATTTACCAATAATTAGGAATAATTACCAATAATTAGGAATAATTACCAATAATTAGGAATAATTAACAATAATTAGGAATAATTACCAATAATTAGGAATAATTTGGAATAATTAAAAATAATTACCAATAATTACCAATAATTAGGAATAATTACCAATAATTAGGAATAATTAGTAATAATTAATAATATTTACCAGTAACTACCAATGATTATTAATAATTACCAATAATTACCAATAATTACCAATAATAAGTAATAATTACCAATAATTACTAATAATTAGTAATAATTAACAATAATCACAAATAATTAGTAATAATTAACAATAATTACCAATAATTAGTAATAATTACCTATAATTACCAATATTTACCAATATTTACCAATAATTACCAATAATTATCAATATTTACCAATAATTAGGAATAATTACCAATAATTAGGAATAATTAGTAATAATTTGGAATAATTACCAATAATTAGGAATAATTACAAATAATTAGGAATAATTACAAATAATTAGGAATAATTATCAATAATTAGTTATAATTACAAATAATTAGTAATAATTACCAATAATTAGAAATAATTATCGATAATTAGTAATAATTACCAATAGGTTGTAATAATTACCAATAATTTGTAATAATTACCAATAATTACTAATAATTACCACTAATTACCAATAGTTACCACTAATTACCAATAATTAACAATAATTACCAATAATTAGCAATAATTAACAATAATTAGTAATAATTAACAATAATTAGTAATAATTACCAATAATTAGTAATAATTAGTAATAATTACCAATATTTACCAATATTTACCAATAATTGCCAATAGTTGCCTATATTTACCAATAATTGCCAATAATTGTCAATATTTACCAATAATTAGGAATAATTACCAATAATTAGAAGTAATTACCAATAATTAGGAATAATTACCAATAATTAGGAATAATTACCAATAATTAGGAATAATTACCGATAATTAGGAATAATTACCAATAATTAGTAATAATTACCAATAATTAAGAATAATTACCAATAATTAGGAATAATTAGTAATAATTAGCAAATTGAAAAAAACTAGCATGATCATTATCTTTCTCAATTATCTTTTCATCACTGTATTGGTTTTAAGAAAACTTTTGTCTCCACATGTAATATTCACATTCTTTTTCAAAATTATCAACCTACTCACCAATAGAGAGGCGAAAGTGAATGCAAATATTACATGTGGAGACAGAATGTTAAACACACAGATGAAAGGAGAATTGTAACATAATATAGAAAATTATACTACTTTAATATTAATAATAAAAAATACTAATAATGTAATAATGTTATTATTATATAACTAATATTTATGAAAAAATAATATTAGTATTTCTAAAATAATAAAAAATTTATAAAATATTAAAATTATCAATATTTGTAACAGGTTTTTCTTTTTCTTAACATGTTCAATTCTTAAAGGGTCAATTTTTAGGTCTATCTCAATAAAAAGTTTGTGTCATTTGTGTCTGATGTAAACTCTATAATTATCCTTGCTTGAGTTTTTTTTCTAACAAATTATTCAAAACCAGTAATGCTTTTATATTTTATAGAAAAATATGGAACAACGAGGTCATCAATAGTCATTATTAGATGACCGCATATGGATAAATCAACGTAGAAATCCAAATGGTTCTGGCTTAAATCCAGTATATATAGAGGGTGTAGAGACTTTTTTAGCATTTGCAGCATCAAATCCAGAATTTGTTTCAGAAGGCACAATAAAATGTCATTTTAAAAAATGTGAACTGATAACATTTGACACGTTTGAAAAAGTTTGGGGACATCTCTTGCATTTTGGTTTTCAAACGGATTATGTTTTTTGGTATCAACATGGTGAACGCAGTTCTACAGAAGGTGATACTAACTTGATTCTAGATCCATCCCAGTTTCAAAATTTAGTACATGATGTTGCAGGTCCATCTACTCAACATACAGAAACTCAAGATGATATTGATTCAACTCTTGAGTTGGCACACTCTGAATTTTATGAGTTGTTGAGGTCTGCTGAGGATGCGTTTTATTCCGGTTGCAAGATAAGAAAATTTGAAGCAGTTGAAAATTTTATGGCTATCAAATCAGATAATGGAATGTAAAACACGTGTTTTGATAAAATATTTTCTTTGGTTAAAACACTGTTACCCGAAGGAAATGTTATTCCTGCAAATTAATATGAGAGTAAGTTGCTGGTTCGGAATTTAGGACTTAGTTGGCAGAAGATTCATGCATGTTCAAATGATTGCATTTTATATTCTGGGGAAAATGAGTCATTGGATAGTTGTCCCACTTGTGGGAAATCGAGGTATAAAGAAGCTCAACATGGAAAGTCTGGCTTGATTCCTGTAAAAAAGTTGAGATATTTTCCTCTTACATCCAGACTTCAGCATTTATTCATGTCTAAGAATACAGCGACAACGATGTCATGACACGAAATGAATATTTTAACCGGTAAAAGCTTGAATCATCCGGCCGATGGTGATTCATGGAAATATTTTGATAGAGTTCATCCATCCTTTGCTTTAGAAGCCCGAAATGTGTGATTGGGTCTTTCCACTGATGGTTTCTGTCCATTCGGATCTTATGGAAGTCAGTATTCATGTTGTCCTATCTTTTTAACTCCGTACAATTTACCTCCATGGATGTTGATGAAGGAACCCTATATCTTTTCGACCTTACTAATCCTAGGACATCTGAATAACAATATTGATGTTTATTTGAAACCATTGATTGATGAATTAAATATTCTGTGGAGTACTGGTGTCAGTACTTATGATGTTGCTGTGAAAAATAATTTCATACTAAGAGCAGCATTGATGTGGACAATCAATGACTTCCCGGATTATGGAATGTTATCTGGCTGGAGTACACATGGGCCGAAATCATGTTCTTACTATATGGGAGAGAACAAGGCATTTATGCTCGTCCATGGAAAAAAACCTTGCTATTTTGACTGTCATCGCAGATTTCTTCCAGCTGATCATCATTTTCACAGAAAAAGATCTCATTTTAGAAAAGGCACAGTTGAAAGGGATGGACCTCAAAAAATGCTATCAGGTACGGAGTTAAAATCAGTTTTATATTCATTACCTCCCATCACATTTGGACCCACAATAAACCAACAGAAAATTTCTGGTTTTGGGAAAGAACACAATTGGATAAAACGTAGCATATTTTGGGATTTGCCATATTGGTCTGATTTGCTGGTCCGCCACATGTTGGATGTCATGCATATTGAGAAGAACTGTTTCGATAATTTGTTTCATACAGTTTTGGATACACCAGGAAAGAGCAAAGATAATGTAAATGCATGATTAGATCTTGCTCAAATTTGCAGGCGTCCAGAACTCGAGTTGTTTGAGAATGTCAGAACAGAAAGGTTAATGAAACCAAAATCAGCTTATACATTGTCCAAAGAAATCCGCTTATTATTTTGTCAATGGATTACAGATTTGAGACTTCCAGATGGATGTGCTTCCAATTTGGGTAGATGTGTAAATAATGGCCATATTACCGGAATAAAAAGTCATGATTATCATGTTATAATGGAAAGAATTCAAACCATTGGATTAAGAGGTCTGTTGAATTCTGTGATATGGTATTCCATAACATACATATCATATTTTTTTCGGGACATTTGTGCGGTGACAACAGATTACGATGCTCTATGAAAACTTGAGGAAGATGTTGTTGTAATTATATGTAAACTGGAAAAAATATTCCCTCCGTCTTTCTTCGACTCAATGGAACATTTGATATTACATTTTCCATGTGAAGAAAAATGTGGAGGTCCGATACAGTTTCAATGGATGTACCCATTCGAAAGATGCATGTAGAAATTGAAAAAAAAGTACGTAACAAAGCATTTGTTGAAGGATCTATTGCTGAAGCTTATTTGCAGGAGGAGATATCTTTTTTCTGCTCCCACTATTTTGAATCTTAGTATCCTTCAAAACACAACTGCATGGGACGGAACGAGTAGAATATTGATGAAATCCACAATCAATTATTTGTTTTTAACCAGTTAGAGCTTGGTTTTGGTGGAGTTCATGAACGATGGCTTTTAGATGATGAACATCACAGAGCTCATACGTATGTTCGGCTCAACTGTGAAGAGATGGCATCATTTTTAATGTAAGTGCTTCTATCACTTATTCTAATATTTATGTTACAATAAATAAATTTATTTCTTATATATTGTATGATAATCATATCAAGAAACAACGTCCTCAAATTATAGCAGCTTCTCTCAAACAACGCAGACAAAAAAAAAATTTCTCAGTGGTTTCAAATACTGGTAACATAAATTTTTCATACTTTAACATCTCCTTCAATTTATAGTTTAATATATTGATAATTATTTCAAAAATTTTCAGGTGTCTCGACATGCTAATAAAATTGACAAACAACTTTCTATATTGAGTAACCCACCATCCAAAATGGTGAAATCTTATAATGCATATGTGGTGAATGGTTTTAGATTTCATACACATGCATACGGGGAATCAAAAAAAACAATGAATAATGGAGTTTTCATGAGAGGATCTCATCATAGAGAAAATGAAGTTGAATTATATGGCATACTTAATGAAATCATTGAACTCTGTTATTTAGGACACCATTATGTAACGATGTTCAAATGTCGGTGGTTGGATAATGAGATAGGCATGCGTGTTCATCCGACTCATGGAATCATCGATATTAAATGTAAAAGTGTTCTTGCAGAAAATGAACCATTATTACTGGCTCAACAGGCACATCAAGTTTATTATGCAAAGTACTGTGCTACGTCAAGAGACTTGACTGATTGGGGGAGCATAATAAAAATGAAAATTCGAGACAATCAGTTTAGTTAAAGTGAATTTTCTTTCACTGAAGTGAAAGGAATTGATGTTTTTCAAGACAGTACTCAAAATCAATCTTTGTTACAAAGAGACATGAGTATGGATGATGACACACCTCAATTAAGAGTTAGTGATGATGATGATGATGGTAATGACATCACAAATGAATTTGAAATGGTAAGATATGAAGCAACTGGAACTCAAATGGATATCGATGATATTGAGGAGGAATATGAAGATGAAATTGACAGATATAAAGATGATAATGAAGCTGAACATTGATACAATTCAATGGTAGTTATATATAATCATAACTAATATATATGTATATATAATAATAATAATCAATTATTTGCTAACAAAATTCGTTTTCTGTTTCAGATGGACGAGGACACATTTCGTGAGTTGGCGGATGCTGACCTATCTTTCGATGCGGGCGAGTTGCTGGCACCTAACCCTCAGCCTGAAGGCGCTTCAGGGAGTATGCAGAGTGGGTGCGGTATTGCACAACTGATGATTCTTGACCCCATCCTCGAGCGATGTCCACGTCTTGGGTTTGATCCAGGCACCCGGAGGTGTGATAACCTGTGCATTTTACTAAGATTTCATTAATCTATTTACATAATAAATGTTTGATTATTGTTTTTACAGTTTTCTGCATATAGAAGTCGGACAGGGTAGTGCTATTTTGCACAACTATTTTTCTCAGCCATGGACGACATGAGAGCATATTCTTATTTATCTGAAGCAGGCCATGTTTGGTCATTGGTTGGTATGTACGTAAATAAATAATTTTTATTTTGAAATTTATTTCATTTATAACTTGATATTTTGAATTATTTGTAGGGTTTATGGTATCTGATCGAGGATACCATGCGTGACGCCATCCACGAGGCATGGGAAGTGGCCATGCGTGATCGCTTTCGTCAGTTTTTGCACAATTTAAGAAGATCTTTCATGAAGAAAGAAGGAGTGTCAGATTTTGATGAGTCATGTAGAGCACACCAACTAGAGTACATTTCATCCCATGTATGGGATGGATTATGTGCACACTGGTTGATTGGTGGCTTTCAGAGGAGATCATCGGTGGGGAGGCAGAATCGGGGGAGACAGGAGGTGACTCATCGAGCTGGGAGTCATAATTTCAGTACTCATAGACAGTATTTGGTACACACATTTTTTATAAATATTTAATATAACTTCAAATATTAACAATTTATTTTATATTCTTGTAGGCTATCGAGCCCCCCGATATTACGGAGTACGACGTATATCAGAGGATGTACAATGATCCAGCTATTGGGGAGCTCAAAGGTGATCGCCATCATCACATCGTGGTCAGTATTATTTTTTTTCAAGTTTAGAAATTAACTGCATATAATATATTCACAATTTTAATTCTAAATTGCAGCTACATGAGTCATATGAGACCGCAGCGTCACAGACCCGGCCTGAGGGTCAGGCCGAGGTATCATATCAGACCAGTGGCCATCAGTTTGATGAGGCGGCATAGATGCAGGCGACCCAATATGCCTTCGAGAAGGGACGGGTAGTTGGTATCGGCTCTCGACTGACTCCTGGAGATTATTATGGCAGTGCTGCGATGTCGGTGTCTTGCTCGAGAGGAGCTCATGTATCTTCTTCCGCTACACAGTATAAGGATCAGTTCTGATCTCAGACAGAGTTGATAGAGAGTCTCCAAAAGGAGAAGGAGGAGATGCATCGGCAGCAGTAGCAGCATGAGGAGGAACGCCGACGATAGCAGCAGGTGTATGAGGAGCAGATGAGTCGGTGGCAGCAGCAATAGCATGAGCAGATGGAGTACATGCGCCGACTCACTCATGCCTTAGGGATGGAGTTTCCTCCACCAGTAGATCCCCCCCCCCCTCCTCCTTCAGATTAGGTATTGTTGGATGTTATAATGTTTGTAAATTTAAAATATGACATTTTTTCTATTCAGAGTTTCTGTCTCTCTTATACTGGTGTCAATATTGTATTATTTAATTTCTATTTATTTTTGATAAATTATTATTTATTATTGGTATTTATTTCAATGTTTGTTTATTTTATTAATAATAATATTACTCTAAGTATTTTATTGTTTGTTTATATTTCTTTTTGAAAATGTTGATAATTTTCATATTTTTATTTTCTAATTATTTTAATAATATTATATTCAGTATTTTTAATAAATAAAAATTTTCAAAAAATTTAATTAAAATTATAATTTTTTAATTATTTATAATAATATGAATTTCGTATATTATTATTTTTATATATTATTATATTTTTTTATATTACAATATTAATATGATTAATATTATTATTCATATTTTATAATATTAATTTTATATATATATATTTAAATTTTTTAATATTTTAATTTAATTATAATTTTTTAAATATTTGAATGATTTTTTGTTATAATATTTGAATGAATTATAATTGTCTTATTACTATTATAATATTAATTAAATTTTTTTATTAATAATTTATTATTTTTTATTTTTTATACATATTTGCAAAGGGATAATCATCCCGTCGCAGTAGGTAATTGCGACGGGACGGTATCCCGTCGCAATTAAAATTTTTTTAAATTATTTTAAATTGCCTATTACGATGGGAATATTTTCCCATCGCAATTACTTATTTATTTTTTTTTTTTAAAAAAAAATTAACTCTTTCGCGACGGTGTTTGTGGCCCGTCGCAAATAACATTTGCGACGGGCCCGTCACAAAAGTGTTATTTAAAGTTTTTAATATATATATCGATTAGTATTTGCGGCGATACATATTACCATCGCAAATAATATTTTTAGCAACGGACCCGTCACAAATAGTGTTAGTTGCGACTCTATTTAGCGCAATGGGTCATTTGAGATGGACCCCCGTCGCAAATAGCCTTTTGCGACGGGATCCCGTCGCAACTGACCCGTCGCAAATGGGCTTATTTCCAGTAGTGGTTTATGAAAAGAATGCTTTTTGATCGAAATAAAGATTTTTCTTTAAAATACTTTTATTAAATCTTCAATACGTAATCATTTTATAATGAATAGAAAACATGTATTCTAATGACATAAATATACAAGAATAAAATCCAAAGGTTTCATAAGATATTAATCATAAGATTTTATCATTGGAAATATAATCATAAACAATCTCGATAAATGATGATATTAGAACATACAAAAATTCCCACTTTGTTATCTTTGAATCGTAAGACCCATAAAGGAATAACATAAAATGGAACTTAAAATGACACAAGTATAAATAAATTAATGTTATTACATATCAAAGGGGTTGTATGTACACCTCTTTAAATAATATGGACGTGTAACATAACATACATTTAAAAGAAGGAAAATTGAGAAAAAAAAATCCCATACTGCTTGGGTACCCTTAAAAATGTAAACCCCATGAAATAGGTATCCTTAAATAGATATCTAAATCACCATAATTTTCAGGAAAATATTCTTAAAATACATTCAAGGAAGTATATACACCATATAAATGATATAGTTGGTGGGTATGGCTTGTATCTCAGAGAAGTAAAAAAGCGAGACAAAAATCCCTTATGTCTTGACTTCCATCGTACACATTCAGAACTCCTATATAATAAATACAATTTTATTATAAATATATTTAAGAATATATATATATATATATATATCATACCATATCTTATTTTCTTATGACATTTTATTACCTATCTATTAACAATCCCATGTTAAAGTTGGATTTTGGGTAATAATAGCTTTTTTTATATATGTTTTGATTTTTTTTATTTTTGGTACTCATAATTTTACCATTATTCCATAATATAAAATTTAAATATTATTTAAATATAAAATATAGTAATTATATATTTACTTTTTTCAATCTATAAAACATAGAGATAGAAAATGAAATACTCTGTCCATGGAGACGGTAGGCCATACATATGCATGAATATTGTTTTCATTCTCTCAATGAATTGGAGAAAAAGAAAGTTAACTTTTATATTATAATTATATAATAATTTTCAGGAAATATATATCACATATTTTTATTAAACCCATCCTTATTACCTTCCACCTAAATTGGGAACGAATTCCATCGCTTAGCGATGCCCTAGTCCACCACAGACACGATCGACAATATCGTATTCCCAAAAAATTGACAGAATGATGTTATGTGTGAAATAATAATTATATAACCATAATAATATATTAAATTATATATATAAGAAATAAATACATCATTATTTATATCCGTGAGAGGTAGAGCTGGAAAAACAAATGACATCGATTCGCGAGTTGGTAGTCTACCGTACACATGAACGATGATTTTGTAACCCATTTGATGGAAGTGGAGATAGTTTTAGGTCATGATATTAATATAAAATCATTCAATTATATGTAATATAATGACTTATTATTTCATCATGGAAAAATAATAATTTATTGAGGAGGAGCAGTAAATAAAACAAAAACACTTGTTGATGAATGTTACCTCTTCTTTGGGTATCCTTCTTAAGTTTGCACCAAAGGCCTTCTAGGATGAATTTATGTCCAAACTAAGTCATATATAATTATAGAAGGTTAGATGATAAGTTATTTTGGAAGGTATTATTTGAACTAAAATGGATTAAATGTGTGAATATTAGAGGATAATGGGTGGCATTTTAAAAGTGAGGTGAGGTGAACACTTGTAATATTTTGAAAAGAATATGGTAAACACTTGTTTTTCAGATCTCACAAAGCTCTAAAATGAATTATTCTAGATAATATAAGTAATAAGGTCTAAATATATTCATAAAACATGTGTTTTTAATGTTTTATTATATTTTTTACCCTTATAATTTTAGTTTAACCCTATATAAACCTATTTTTACCTTAACCATGGTAAATAATTTTTAATATTTTTACATTTTTTTTGGTCAAAAATTATTTTAATGTTATTATATAAAATAAAGTATTCTAATTGAAAATATTTAATTTAATTTTATAAATTCTATTCATATAATTGGAAGAATTTAATTTAAAATTTATCCCGCAGATGCGATGAGAAAGCTGGTTTTTAAAGAGAAAATGTTGGAAAGTTTAAAAGGTTTTTGTATCGAAATTAAATATTAAATTGATTAAAATGAAATATATTTGATTAATGGATGTATAATTGAAATTATTTTACAATAAAAACCATTTAAAAAATAAATTATCTTTGTAAATAAATTTTATGTAAAGGTAGTTTTGAATTAAAATTACGTATTTTTCATTATTCACTAAAAATGTATCTTTTTAAAAAAATCCCAAAAAATTACTCTAACGTAAATTATAGATGATGATTAAAAAAATAAATTTTATTTTATCAAATTAATTTTCTAAAATTGGGAAAATTTAGTTATAACAATGTTCACAAAAAAATAAATAAATAATATTTTTTGAGAAAATACTATTTTTAATATATAATGACTTTACTGAAAATTAAGTACTTTTTTTGAATATTTCTTCTTTATTTAAAAAAATTACCATAATTATAAAATATATTTTATTACTCTTCATATCTCTATTTTTAATAGTTATGTTTTAACAGTCATGTTTAAGTAACTATATTAATAATATATCTTGGTTATGTCAAAACATAGTTTCGGGTGTAACACAAACTAATCCAGTATTGCATGCAACAAAAGGTTTACATGGGGTTGTTTGTAATTCAAGATAACCCATTGTTTCAAGTAGTGAAAATATAACTATATGTTGTATGTAATGAAATATATCATTTAAATTTAATATATTAGACAATAATAATTCATAAAAACACGGGGTGTTATAATCCAACCCCTAAAATTTAATTTCTCCACCCAAATTCTTCACTCCAATACAAACAAAATGACGATAATTTTTCATCATAATGTCCTCGTGTTCTCACATAGATTCCTAAAACTGGTGGTTTCTCCACAAAACATCAACCTGGTGAGTTGCCTTGTTTTATAGAACTTTATCTATATAATCCAGAATCTCCCCCAGTTTTTCCACATAAGAAAGATATTTATCCACTGCTATGACCTCTCACTTCAGTACATGTGAAGTTTTAGGTATGTGATTCAATAATACAAATACCTATAACACATCTTAAACCTAATAGAGGTTCAGTGGAAGCACAAAAAATAAGCTATTATCCTGACTCGATCAATTATTTTTATAGGACTGTTATACCTAGGGCTTTATTTCCCTTTTGTTCCAAATATAGTGACCTTATTCTATGGAGAAACTCTTAGAACCAATTTTTCAACAACATAAAATTATATATCAAGTTGTTAATTGTCAGCATAAATATTTCTTTTAACTCTGAGCTTCCCTGATGAGTGCTAAATGGTTCTAACATTCTCCGCCACTTCCTATACTATCTCAGGTCCCAATAGCTTTCTTTCTACAACATTGTTGCATAACATTGGATATCTAAATATATTTCACTACTGGAAATATGACTTTTACCAATGGTTTTGGCCAAACCATTGGTATAGTTCATTAATTTGGATCTATACCAACCGTTTGGCCAAAACCGTTGGTATAGGTCACTTATATGGACCTATACCAACGGTTTTGGACAAACCGTTGGTATAGGGGGGGACCTATAGGACCTATACCAACGGTTTTGGCCAAACGGTTATATGGACCTATACCAACGGTTTTGGACAAACCGTTGGTATAGGGGGGGACCTATAGGACCTATACCAACGGTTTTGGCCAAACCGTTAGTATAGGTCCATTATAGAGAACCTATACCAACAGTTTGGCCAAAACGTTGGTATAAGTCCCCCCTATACCAATGATTTGTCCAAAACCATTGGTATAGGTCCTAAAATCCAAGGACCTATACCAACGGTTCTCAAAACCGTTGGTATAGGTCCTTCGATTTTTAATCGAATCTTCTTACCGAGAACATTATATAAATCAAAATTTAAAATTATTATAACAATACATATATATATATATTTATGAAATTATGTTCAAAAAAGTCATGTTAGGTTAGTGGTTAAGTCATTCAATTATAAACTAGAGGTCCTGTGATCAAATCCCACCGAATGTCTTTTTTTGAAATACATATACCAACGGTTTTGAGAACCATTGGTATAGACCTATTGTCACAGCTTACTTGCCAATGGTCCTCCAAACTGTTGGTATAGCCTATACCAATGGTTTGAGGGCCTATACCAACGGTTTCAAACCGTTGGTATAGGGAATTTCTCCAGTAGTGTTTCCATATAGGGATATATAAGTGGCATTATGAATTCTTTTGTGAAAGCTATTGTTTTAAGAAAACCCAACTAGTAGATGGTATTGATCTGAATCACCATTTATAAACAAAGAATAAGATCTCAATATATCCTCTAGGGTTTGAATTGTTATTTAAAATTTACCATCTTTCTAAGGATGATACCAAATGATGAAATTAAACTCTATATCAAGATATTTCTAAAAGATTCACCAGAAATTTGAGGCAAACCTCAGATCCTGATTTGACATAGTGGAATGCTGTAATCCATGCAACCTTTCCGCTTCCTTAATGCATATCCTGGAATACTAATCCAGATAGGAGTGTTCTATGATAGTGATAAAGTGTGCTGAATTATTAAGGATATCAAATCCTATATAATTATTCCCTTTACAAATTTTGTGGAGTCCAATGAAAAAATACATTTTGATGTTTTCCCATTTAAATTATAGTATGGGTAATATATGTAACATCCCCTTATACTTTTCACTTTCTACTTTAAATTTCTGACATACCAAGCACCAAGATACAAACTCTGTGATATCTCTCTTCATGAAAACCCTCCATAAATACTCTTTGAAATATATATAAATCATCACACTTCATGTATAAATAGAGTAATAAGAACTATGAGGTTCCTCTAATAAATATATCATCAAATTTCGAATGGAAAGAATAAATACATTTTTCATAAACTCTATCATTATATCATGACCATGGATAAACACAGTAACATTTCTAACATTATTCTACATATCTATATATTATTTATGAACCACTTTAATCTTCACTTTGATATATGGTTAAACATTCAATTGAGAAAGATAATATTTTCCCCTTACTTCAGGTCTTTCAAATTCACACTTCGAAAATCTATAAATATTGGATATTTTTGTAATCCTCATAATGAATAATCTAGAAATATCCTTTCAATTCCAAGCATCATCCACCATGTTCATTTTCCTAGTGTGGTAAATTATTGAGATTTCGTAATTTTTAATATTCTCTAACCATCTTATTTCATGCATATTTGACTCTTATATGAATATTTACTTTAAATTTTTATGAAATTTATATATATCAGGATTTTCCAATAAATATAATTCTTACATATTGTTAATTCAAACATTATAGTAGCTAACTCAAAATCATGAGTTGGGTAATTTTACTCATGAATATTCAATTTTCATGAGGAATTAGCTATAACCAAATAATTATACATATGAAAACATCACAATAAATTATTGGATGAATCAATATATATTAAAAAACCATCTCCATTGTAGGGTATTATAAGAATAGGTGTGCTGACTAGAATTCTCTTCAGTTCCTTAAAATTTCCCTCACATTCATCTTTCTAAGGGAACTTGGCTCCCTTCTATGTAAACTTGGTCAATAAATTAGATAGTTGTGATAAATGTTTCACATACCATCGATAATATACTAATAAACGAAGAATAATATAGATCTCAGTCACCAAGGTTGGTCTGATCCAATATTCAATATCCTCTATCTTTTATGGATCTACCTATATACACTCTCTTGAGATTATATAACCCAAAAATGAAAAATTTTGTAGCAAAACTTCACAATTTGTAAATTTTTCATATAATTTCTCCTTCATTAGGGTCTTTATTATAATTATAATTTTTTATTCCCAATATTCTCTACTCATTGAATAGATAATACTATCATCTATAAAGATTACAAAAAAATGATCAAGGTAATATCTAAAGACACTATTCAATAAATCCATGAAGATATTTGGGGAATTAGTACGGCTGAATTTCATTAAAATATATCCAAAGTGTCTATACCATGTATGGAATTATGTATTGGGTATATCCTATTTCTTGAAACTCATTTAATTATACAAAAAATGAAGGTCCTTCTGGGAAATGATTGAGCTCTGCAAAGGTGATCAAACAAGTCATTAATACACGGAAAATGATACATGATCTTAATTTTGATCTTGTTTACCTCTTGATAATCAATGAAGAGTTTCATTGATCCAAATTTATTTTTAACAAAAATAATAGGTTCACCCTAAGGTGACACACAAGGCCAAATTAATATATTTTCATGTTTTTCTCAGAGTTTCATCTTATATTACTAAAACTGAATTAGGGAAATTCTATAAAGAGTCTCAAAAATTTGTATTGAAATAGTTATGAGTTCTATTGAGAACTCAACATCATGTTTTTTTATAAGGCTTAGAAAAAACTTTATAAAGACATAAATAAATTCCAACACAATATTAATATCATTGATGTTAAATTTCTGACTAGCCATTTAAGATAAAAAAACAATTCTGAAGGGGAATTAAGACCAATACAATGGATTTGATCTCCATTGAAATTTTGTACCTATTATCACATTGATATTAGATCATAGTTTTGTTGGGAATATCAAATGTAACTTATTTTCCTTGAAAATTAATTTATGATATATATAGATAAACCCAATATATATCCTAGATAATATTAAATTCAATTAGAGGAAGAATGATAAGATTTACAGGAACCATATTCTCCCAAACATCAACCGAAGAGGAATTATATACTTGAAATGTGATCATGTTACCATTAGGGGATATAATTTCTAATTCTATATCTAATTTTTTGAATGGAATCTTGTCACCCATACAAATTTCTTTAGATATGACATAATGGGAAGATATAGAGTGAAATATTACATTAGAAGTTCTAGAGTGGATGGTATGTGTATCTTTCACCACGTCATTAACACACCCCTAGTTAGAAATAGTGATCGCTTGAGATTTCCTCATATCACCCGACTTTAGAGTATGGTTGGGTTAATCACCATAATTAACCCTCATATTTTTATTCTTTTTAGGAAATTCCCAAACTCCTTTCATTTGAAACACTAGAGTATGGGTGGCACATTTTGTGAAAATTTCTCATTATTCATATCATTTTCTAACTTCTTCCCATCACATTGGAATTTAGCCCCGTTATAACCTTTCCATCAATAATTAAACAATTTAGTATTCCCCTTAAGATAATTTCCACCATGATTATACAATCACTTTTTGAATAAAGGAAAGCTTATCTTTTCCCCCATGGTACTTAGATTTTCCTTTGAATTCCAATTTTCTTTTATTATAAAAACCATGAGAATGATACTTAATTCCAACCTCTATTTTCTCCATAATATAACATTAAACAATATCTTCATATATATTAAAGTCTTTTATAGCTAAAACAATTTAGAGACTTGGTTTTAAGACATTAAAGAATCGATTAACTGTACTTTTAGGTTGGAATATAATACTATAATCATACCTCACAATTCATATAAAAAAATTCTTCATAGAAACCAAATAAATCATCATAATATTAATTTAGATCATGGAACTCCTTATCTATCTTTATATGAATAATATAAGGAAATTAATTATTGAAAAAATTGTTCTTGAAATCATCCAAGTCCATGGAGTAAATTTCATCCTTTTGCCTCATATTCCTTATAATATTTACCCATTGATCTACTTCTCCTTCTAAATGGTATAAATCCAAATTGATTTTTCATTTTATGAAAATTGGATAAAAAGAATATTTCCAGTGGTGTTGATAAATTGTTCAAAAACTAGTGGATCTGAAGACCCACTTAAAGAAGTTGGATTTTACCTCACGAAGGACTCAACAAAATGTTGTTCCCTCCATTGATCATTTGGAAGTACAATATGATTCATGGCTTGATAAAGGTGTGTGAGAAAATAAATGATATTTTTAATTCTATATCCCATAACATTTGGATGGTAAGGAGTATAATAATTTCATTTTTCATCGCACTCAGTATTAATATGGTTTCTTTGGGTTATAACTATTGACTAAAACCAAAAATAAAAATGTAAGAAATAGTAATCATGATGGAGAACCACATAATTATGAAAATCACATATAAAATTTCTAAATTATGATATCTTATTTAATCTATGACCAATTAGCTTTATCCTGGATCATTAATATTTATAATCAAATTAAATCCATCAATATGGTTTGTAAAGATTTTTTGAATTTCCCAAGTGTATCCCCTAGGAGTGTCAAATCAAGTGAATAACAATGAAAGTTTTTGTGCACCAAGTGATGATTGAGTATATCTCAATATTACATTTTCATATTTATTATCCCTAGGTACCTCTATTCTAAACCCAAATCCACATGTAGTATCCATAAATGTTGTAAGTTTTTGGAAACCACACACTCAATCTGTTACCCAAATTATAGGAAATTTTATAATCATTTTACTCATACTCAGTCTTATCCTTAGACATGTCCTTTGAGAAACCACTATGGTTTTCTTATCCAAGTTGATAAAGTTTAACTAAAAATTTCTTCTAACACTAACTATAGAGTCCCAAGATTACCATACATATATATTAAATTATTTTTATGAATATTCATTACATTACACAAACACATGCCCGAGGACAGTAATAGTTTAGTGTCATTGGATTCATTAAAAAACAAAAAAAAGACCAAAGGTAAACTAAATAATCTCACATTATAATCTTCATAACTAGATCCCTCTTTAAACAAATCATATATGATACCTTTCTTCATAACCTTTGGAAATGAAAATTAATAAATGGTGTGCTCAGATGGTCATTAAGGGTGAAAAAGAGAGATGTGTAAGCATGATATGAACATAAGGGTATTAAAACATGAGAATAACATTGTAAAAACATACTAATATTATCAAGTATCATAATATTATGTCATGGAATAATGATTGGAAGTTTATAATACATGAATGATAAGGTAATCAATCGACATGAATGATACATATATTTTCCACATGATTATAAAAAAAATAATCCTATCAAAACCCATGAAGGTAAATGGATTTCATAAAAATTTCATCATATTTTAACCAATGTAAAAGAGATAGGTTTTATAATAATTTATTAATTTTCTAATATTATATCCCATGAAAAAAATAAGCAGGTTTCATAAATAATTTATCATGGTGTAACATATATAAGAGAAACTGGTTTCATAAAAATCATGTCATTATAAAAAAAAAGAAATTACAAGGAATAAAAATAATGGAATCATTGATCTATATCCTATAAAATCATAAGGTAATCAATGGATTTTATCTTTTAAAGGGAATTATTTTGAAATATAAATAACATGGAATGTTTCTTGAGGAGGATAATTTTTTATGAAAATAACTTATTGAAAATAAAAAATTCAAGAATTTTTTTAAAATTATTTGTTTTGAAATTATTTCTGAGAAATTTTAAAGGGTGTTTGAAAATTCATTTCAAACATTTCATGAGTAAAATACCATTTCCTCTTTCAAGAACACATTTTAAAACATAACACATTTTCAAAATCCTTTTTAATTTGAAATAAATTTCTTTAAAACATAACAATTTCACAAATATTAAATAAAACCTTTTCATTGTAATTAACTTTTGAAAAATTTAATTGAATGTCTAGTTCATTGATTTTTCATGAAATTGGTAAATAATGTTCGTGCTGTTCATGTTCAAAAATATTATTTTCACATTTTTTTTAAAATCCAAATGAAAATTGTTAGGAAAATGACATGAATTTTTTTTCACAACATTAAAAAAAATTAAAAAACAGTAAAATGTATTTAATAAATCATTTTAATAAAATTTAAAAAATTAATTTTTTTTAAATGGTTTTTGAATAAAAATTCTTTTCGACCAAAGAGATTATTTTTCTTAAAAACATGATTTTTAACTTTTGAGTATATAAACGAATAAAAATAAATGTAAAACCATTAATCTAATTACATAACCATAGGATAAGAAAATTGTTTATTTTACTTATATATTTATCATAAAATTAGGCAATTAGAAATATAATCGTAAATGATCTTGATAAACGACGAGATTGTCACATGAAATATTTTCCACTTTGGTATATTTGAATAATAAGACTCATAAAGGAATAATATATAATGGAAAATAAAATATAATGAGTATAAATAAATTCATTATATTATATGTAAAATGGGATGTATATTCACCTCATTAAAGAATATAGGTGCATAAAATAACATATGTTTAAAAGAGGAAAAATTGAGAAAACAATCTCATACCTATTTGGTAATATTGAACCCATAATACCTCGGAAATATGTATACAAATATAGATATGTAAATCCCAAAAAAATCAGGATAATAATAATAAAATACATTCATCGGTAGTATATACATAACATAAAATAAATAGGTTGTTAATATGGATTGTGTCTTACTGAAGTAAAAATTGAAACAAAAATCCCACACCTTAAGCCTTGACATCCATCATAAACACTAAAACCTCATTTATAATAATTATATGTTTATTATAAATAAATTATAAAAAATATTTATATATATTACCATATATGCTTTTATTATGACCATTTATTACCCAATTATTAATAATTCTTTGGTAAGTTTATGTTTTTGGTAATAACCGCTTTGTTTTTCATATACATTTTGATTTTTTAATATTGTTCCTCTTAATTTGATCATGATTCCATAATATCAAGAATTTTAACCATGATGTAAATATATTATATATTAATTATATTTTTATTTTTATTAATATATAATTGATAGATATTTAAAATGAAATACATTGTTTATGTAGACGGTTGGTCATCCGTACACATGAATGATATTTCCATTTTCTAGAAGTATTGTATGAATGAAAGTTAAATGATATATTCTAATTAAAAAATATTTTTTATATAATATATATCATATATTTTTATTAAATATATCCTTATTACCTTCCTTATAAATCTTAAATTAATCACATCGCTTCATTAGGCAGTATTCAGCTATATAGGTGAGTGAAAATATCGTGTTCTGAAAAAAGGAAATAATGATGGTACGGGTGATATATTACTTAAAGAAGTATAATAATATCAAAAATATCATATATAAACAATAAATATATCATTATTACTAACCGTGATCGGTTATCATAAAAAAATGATTGACATCGTTTTGTGAGGTGGTAGTCTACCACACACACGAACGATGATTTTGTAACCCATTTGATGGAAGTGGGGATTGTTTTAGGTCATGATCATAACATAAAATTTTTAAGTGTGTGGAATATAATGGGGTAATTATATCATAATTGTATAATGATAATTTTAGGAGGTTTAGGAATAAAAAAAAATGCCCTTTGAGGAATGTTACCTCTTCTTTGGATACCCTCTTTATTTTTACACCAAAAGATTTCCTATGAAAGATTTTGTGGAAAAATTAGGTTTATATGATGAGAGGAGGTAATTTTGGAAGTTATATAGGTAGTTATTTTCTGAAAAATGGGTTTTCAGGTGCGATGGAGAGGGGATAAGGGGTGTCCATTTATAAGTGAGGTGAGTGACACACTTGTAAATTTTGAAAATAAAAAAGTGTACCTATATTGTTTCATTCCAAAAGGTTCAAAAATGAAGTATTATCGATAAAATATGGCATAAGGCCAAAATATTTTCATAAAATTGTTGTTGGAAATATTTTGGGTCATTTTTAACAATTATCATTTCAGTTTAATGCCCTGGAAAACCCATTTTTACTGTTTTGATTATATATTTTGGTAAAAACAATTTTAACTTTTTAGATATTATAAATTATGATGATTAAAAATATTTAATCTGTTTTTCAAAATTCCATTCAAATAAGTGAAAAATGTTAATTTAAAATTAGTCCCATAGATGCGATGAGAATGTTGATTTTTAAAGAGAACATGTTCAAAAGTTTACAATGTCTATATAAAGAAATTCAATATGAAATTGTTTCCAATGGCCTAAATTAGATTAATACATTTATAATTTTAAATTATTTTACCTTAAAACTAATTTAAAATATAATCTATATTTATAAAAAAATAAATTAAAAGGAATTTTTGAATTAAAATTCAGTATTATTCATTATCCATTATAAAATGTTAGTTTTCTATGAAATACAAATAATTCACCTTGAGATAATTTTGACAAGGTGATTTTAAAATTTTAGTTTATTTTATAAAATTATTATTCTAAAAATGTTAAAATCTAATTTTATTAATTTTCATAAAAATAAATAAAATGTGATTTTTGATAAAATAGTATTTTGGAAACATATAAAGATGTTACCAACAATTTAGAACTTTTTTAACAATATTTTTAATTTATATATAACCAATATAATTAATATTTAAAATTTAGTAACTAAAATTCATATCCTTGTGTTTAATGCCTATGATATAATGATTAATTTGAAATAATTACATTGATAATATATCATGGTTTCATTGAAACATAGTGTCATGTGTACTAGTATCTGACTATAACGACCCATACTTTACATACAATTTTAGTACTTGAAAATTGAAGTACACTTATTACAACATATAACAAAACCACGAAAGGACCATATAGGTATAGTGTCTTTAGAAACTGGGAAACATAAACAACTGGTTCATAATGCGTCTACACTGTCTCACATTTATTTCATCATATCAAGAGTCCCTTTTGGCATATCCTACTTAATAAACTTCATCCAGACCTGGGGAAAGAAAACATACAAAATGGTGAGCTCAAATGCTCAGTAAGTGTAAACAAAAGAAATATCAATCACATCATATTCATTAGAACATAACATTTTTGGAAATCTTACCCTGCAAAAGAGATCATAATTTCATAACATGGGATAAATAATAGTAGTGAAATGTAATCACAATAATCATAACATAAAACATGAAGCTTTGTAGCATACACACATAATCATAGATAATCATTTCTTATTAGTCAAGACTCATTGCCAAGACTATCTTAGTGGACAAAGTCCATTTCTGAACCGAGTTCATTCCTCGTTTCAGTCCTGTTTCACTGAACCAGTTTAACCTGTCGTTCCAGACATGTCTATCTCATGAGATATAAAATCTTTACCCAATGAATTGGAGGGAGATATAGGTCCCACCCATCTCATAATGATACCATTCTTGTGTGTGCCACAAAATCATAAACCATACATCATAGCATAACCCATGTAATAAAAATGGGATTCTTAAACATCATGACATCATAAAACAATTCATATTAGATAAAGTAATTCATAAAAATAATTCCATCACAACATAATCAAATCAATGTAATAATATGGATATAAATAGAACCCTTTATTATCTTAGATGGAAAATAATTTTGATAGAACACTTGAACTCCATTCTTGAGGAAAATATCCTTTCTACTTCAAAAACAATTTTCCTTTATTAACATGTCATACAATTTTAAACTAAAAGAAGTTGATTAAAAATAAACATGAAAACTTGTAAATGAATATTCTTGGAAATAATGTTTTAAAAATCCATTCATGCCGTATTAGTTAAAAAACATTCTTCTTGTACTTTTGTCAGAAAAGTCAAAAAGTACCTCGTACGAAAAACGACAAAATATTCCTTTCATATCTTTTACTAAAAACTCACCGAAGGGTAAAATTGGATTTAAACAATTGTATGTGGATGGAAATAATATTAAATATTGAGAAAACATGGATGTGGATGATAAAATACACCCCAGTAAATTCCAAAGTATAAACAATCTCGGATAAAAATTAGATTGTGATATTTCCCTTACCTTAGGTCTGATTGGCTTCGTAAGTGTCCAAACCTCCTGTATAATGATTTAAATAATATCATTGACTTATTCCAGAATCATACTCATTATTATTATATCATATATGGTCATATTCTTAGATTATTATTAGTAATATTTCATTGCTACTTGTTATTCAGGTGTTTATTACTTTTTGTTCTTATGCGTGTTTTGTCGAATAAATTATTATTATTCTTTTTAGGTTATAGATACCTCATTTCCAGAATGGAATTAGTGTAATATATGTCATATTTATTCACTCAATTCATTTATGTAATCATTATTCAATGAAAATCATGTAGAACGAGTCGCATCACATCATTGATACGGTATTCCGTACGTACGCACGAGCGATGATATCATTCCCATGATCGTGGAATTGTATTGGAGTGTATGTATACTATTTCAGAATAAATATCACTTTAAAATAATCATATATATTCATTCTTTACACCATTATAACCATCCAATTAAGGTGGTGGTGGAAGATAAATTACACCACGGCGTGGAGATGGTATTCCGTGCGTACGCACGGGCGGTGATTTCGTTTTCCGTAGGATGGATAGATGGTGAAATAGGGTTGTTTCATACTTATAATAACATATCAGTATATGAGTGATACTTATGTTATTAATTCATAATGAAACAAATAAATAATAAGAAGTGGAAGAATAAATAAAGTTGAAAGAATCAGTAACGGACTTTACCTCTTCTTTGAAGCGCTTCTTTGAGACCTCCTTTTAGGGCACTGAAATTGGTCTTTGAAGAAGACCAGGACCTCTAGGATGTTTCTAGGGATGTGGAGAGGAGAAATTGTGAGGGTTTGGCCGAGCTTGAATGTAAAGACCCGCAAATTTCAAGGAAATTTTTTTCTTAATTTTCTTTGGAATTTTACAAGAGCGCAGCTTCAGACGGCACCTGATTCCGAGGCCCGGTGTGCCCGGAATCAATTTCCGAAGTTTGGCTCGGGTATGTTTAGTGAACGGACGAGCGGGTTTTTCTATCTTTTGAACCGGTGCCCGGAATCGAATTCTGAGGGCACCGATGAAATCGCAGTGCCGGTATTTGCTTAGAAACGCCTCTTCCGGAGTTGTGTTTGCTCAGACGTGGTTTTTAAATTTTGGGGCTTTAAGTCAGAAATAAAATAAAATTTTGTGCGAAAACTTTATTTTATTTCACTTAAGCTGCTTGGAAGCCACTTGAACTGAGTTAAAGCGGATAGGGTGCTATCCGGAAATATCCTACCCCTTGTTAGGATATTTGTGCGGTGGGGCCCGCATGAGGCCCGCCGTTTCTTTCGCTAAGTAACGCACCCGCGAAAACCCGTCAATGTAACTGAAAAGTCAACCGACGCGTTTTCTTTATTTCTTAACAGACCATTTAATTGGGCGGTTTATTTCGTGAATTAAATGGGCTGTTTCGCTCGTTGAATTAATTCAACGAACTGATGGGTCGTTACTTACGCTTTTGCGTTTGTTGGCATGTTTATAAAATAAGACCAACCTAAAAAAATCCTTTGAAAGGATTTGAGAGGACCTTTGTTTCTTCATCTCCCCTCCTCGCGAAGAACGCGAAGAACGCGAAGAACGCGAAGAACGCGAAGAACGCCGGCGACCGGAATTCGACGACGCACACCGTGATCTGCGACGTCGACGAGCTCTACCTGCGACGTTCTTCGGCGACGCCTCTTCTTCCGCGGCCGATCCTCGTTCTGCAATTAAGGTGAGAAACGAATCGTTTATTTCTCCCTTTTTATTTTCAATAACAATGGATTTAATTAATTAAATCCGTTTGTTCTAGATCCGGAGATCGTCGGCGCGACGTTTTTCCCGCGGTGCGACGAACGTCCCTTCCGTGACGAGCGATTCCGTGACGACCTCACGTCCGACGACGACAAGGTAGGGGTTTATTTCCTTGATGATTCTTTCCCGTGTTTATTCTGTTGAAATAAAGAACCCGATCACGGAACAATTTTAATTTATTTAAAATTGTTAATTGGTTTTTCCTTTTCCCCCGTTGAGTTTATGACTAACGCGGAGGGTGCGGGTCTAACGAACAAGACCCGACAACCCTCCGCTGATCTTTTGTTGTGCGGATTTGGCGGACGACGACGAACCATGCGGCAAGGGCGATCCGTTGATTCCGCAGTGAAGATCGGCCCCCGGGAGGAGCAATGGCGCAGACGGGAGGTAAAACGGGCCACCGGAGCAACTCCGGCGGCCCGCGGAAGGCGGCGGCGGCGCCGGCGACCGGAGGCGGCGGCGCCCGGCGCGCCGCCGTGGAGGAGTTCCGCCGCGGCTGAAGCCGCGGCGGCGACGGCCGGTTCCGCGGCCGCCCGGAACCGGGGAGGGACGCGGCGGCCCGGCCGCGTCCGCGTGACAGGCGGCCCCCCGCGGGGCCGCGTTTTCCTCCAAGCCGCGGGTCAAACCCGCGGCGGTTGCTTCGGCCGCCCGGCCGAAGCCGCGCCGGCCGGTCCGGTCGGCCGGGCCGCGCCCCGGCCGGACCGGTTCGGCCGACCCAGGGGGGGTTTGGGCCGGGTCGCCCCGGGCCCAGAACCCCCGTTTCAGGCCCTCTTCGGTCTTTCGCCCATATCTTGGGCCTGGGACCTCCGATTGACGAACCGTCAGCGGCTACGCGATCCTTGGATCGATACGGTCGTTTCGGTATATTATACTCAAGGTTTCGGAAGACTTTGGGTTCGGCCGGGTTGGTTCGTACACGAAACCAACCGGGCCCTCGGAGCGGAAACGCTCATAACTTGAGCTGCGGACGTCTGATCGACGTACCGTCAGCTGTGGTAGTTTCCTCTAAGTGAGACGGAACTTTTGGCATACTCCGCCCGAGGATCGGACACAGGCGGAGTACGGTCGGGTTGGTTTTTCTCTAAAAACCAACCGGGCCCCTGGGACGAAAATGCCAATAACTCTCAGACCGGGCGTCCGATTGACGCGTCGTCTGTTGCGTTGAGATCCTGTTGTCGATACGGAACTTTTGGATACATCAACTTCGGACTACATGTCAGTTGATGTATCAGCCTCTCGGCTCGTGGAGCGGACCCTCCTAAACGAGCTCGCTGCGTGCGGGAACCCTAGCGCTGGCTGTGACTTCGACGACAGAGCAGAGATCCTCCGTGGACTGCGACGACGGCAGAGCAGAGATCCTCCGTGGACTGCGACGACGGCAGAGCAGAGATCCTCCGTGGACTGCGGCGACGGCAGAGCAGAGATCCTTCGTGGACTGCGGCGACTACTGTGTAGAGATCCTCAGTGGACTGCGTCGACTACTGCACTCAGCGATCCTACGTGGATCAGTGCTACAGGTTCTGTGTGAGCCCGATCCTATGTGGGTCCTTACTACCGGTTCTGTGTGAGCCACTGCCTATAGGTTCTGTGTGAGCCCGATCCTATGTGGGTCTTTTGCGGGGGTTAGTACCTATCGATCCTTCGTGGGTCCGACGACTTATATGGATCAGTGATCATCTTTGACGTCATCTGAAAAAGTATACCTGGTTGAGCTGAATCTTATGTTACTCTCCTTTGTGGATTGTGTTGAACTATCCTATGCGGATTTACTGTTTACTCTCCTTGTGGATTTGAGTCTTGCTTTCCTTTGTGGATTGAGTTGTTCTTGAGCTCGTGAGCAGAGCTAGAATTGGGGACTTAGGTATATGTATGGGCATATACCTAAGTCGAGTCAGATGTTACTTCGTGATTGCATCTTTCTTTTGTGCTATATCCTTTGTGGATTTCGGGAGACCTTCGGGGGTCTCGGGGTCCTTACTGAGTAGTTATACTCACCCCTGCATGGGCTATGCCTGCACCTTGTTGTGTTGGATGCAGACGACGGACAGCGCTGATCACGGTTGGGGCGTGGAGCAGGACGGTACCTGGAGGTGGACCGCTGGACGGGACGTGCTCGGAGCGGACGTGGGACCCGAGGAGCCTGGAGGCTTTCTGTACCCACCCTTCAGGTGGGATTGCCAGTGGACGACACGAGGCCGCCGTCTTTTCTTTAGTTGATGTTCTTTACTTTTCAGTTGTACTTTCAGTTGGGCTTTTATTCCGGCCCCCTTTACTTTTCTGCACTTTACTTTCCGCTTGCTGACTCTGTGGTGGTTGTTACTTATAAAGGCAATGCCTTCCCTGTTTACTGGGATTTTATGCCTTGGTGCTAGTCGCCAGCCCCTGGCCTATGGAAGGCGGGCTTGGGGTAGTCACGGCACGGGCCCCGAGGTCGGGTCGTGACAAATTGGTATCAGAGGTGGTCGGTTCTACCGCAGACTCTGATCGTCTTTTCTTTCTATGTGAAGCAATAGTGTTTAGTGTATTGAGTGTGGTTATCAGTTCAGGGAGCCCAGTGTTGGTTCGGCGGCCGACGTATCCGTACACCAGGACCCTGACTCCTGATTTCCGACTTAATGCATGAAAACATTGATTGCGTGTGTGTTCCAAGTTTTCTTTGTGATTACTTGTGTCAGCTCACCGGGTATACTGATCTGCTTTATGAAAGTCTCAAGTTTTCCTTGTGATTACTTGTGCCAGCTCACCAGGTATACTGTTCTGACGGTGGTGCTCTTGTTGTCCTTTTCAGGATGGCCCCGCGATGACAGCCAGCTAGGGTTCCGAGTGTAGGGCGTGACGGCAGCCCACCGAGCGACGAGGCCTCGGTGCAGGGCCCTTTGCCAGTAGTGGCACCGGCAGTAGCTTTACCCACCGAGCCACCAATGCTACCAGTACCAGACGATGATGATGCACGTCGCCTCAGGGCACTGCATGAGTTTCAGAGCCAGCGACCGCCCAGGTTTCGCGGTGAGGCGGACCCCCAGGCCGCCGAGGACAGGCTAGAGGTGGTGGTACGGATCTTTAGGCTAGTGAGGACACCAGCGGATCTCATGGTGATTCTCGCGGCGAGCCTCCTGCAGGCGGCGGCAGGACGATGGTTGAGCTTGATGCTCCAGGTTCACGATGAGGCATCCTTGCTCTGGGCGGACTTCGAGAGCCTCTTCCGCTCTGAGTTCGTCCCAGCCACCCTCCGAGCGGTGCGCATCCAGGAGCTTCTCCAGCTGCGCCAGGGAAGCATGACGGTCGCTCAGTACGCGGCGAGGTTCACTGACCTATCTCGCTACTCGACCGACATGGTACGGGACCCCTTCTTCCGGGCCCGGACCTTCGAGCAGGGCTTGCGACAGGAGATTCGGGCGTCGCTGATCTCCCTCAGCATTCCGACCCAGGCGGGAGTGCTGGAGCGAGCCCTCCTGATCGAGAGCTTCCTGGCAGAGCCTTCTTCAGCGGCGAGACCTAGCGCAGGGCGGCAGGTAGCTGAGTCTTCGGCAGCAGGTAGCCGACGGATGACTCTCGGGTCCAGGCAGACCAGACCCCCACGCAGACGGCCTCAGGACACCGGCTCAGCAGTGCGGGGCACACAGCGGAGTGCCAGCCTTCCGAGAGGCAGGCTGTGCTACTCCTGCGGCGGGCAGGGTCACATGGCTCGTGACTGCCCGACTCGCCGACCTGAGGAGCAGCAGACGGTGGAGGGGCCACGCAGGCAGAGGCAGAGGGTTGACCGTGGCGGTCCGCAGGGAGGAGGCGGACGAGGCAGAGGAGATGGCCGAGCAGCGGGTGGTGGGCGACGCTTCCAGGCTCTACCGCCACCACCACCAGGAGGGCCACCTCGACCACAGGGAGCTGGCGGGCAGGGACAGGCCCAGCTCCAGGCAGTGGAGGCCTATGACCCCGACATGCCAAAGATGATTCGAGGTACGATCTGTGTCTATTCCACCCTTGCTGCAGTACTTATAGACACAGGAGCGAGTCACTCTTTCATAGCCTCTGCCCCTGTTCGGAGCTCGGAGATTCCGACTGAGCCGTTGGCTCGATCCTTACGGCTAGAGACTCCTACGGGAGCAGACTCGACAATTACGCACTGGTGCCGGCAGTGTGAGCTTACTCTAGGAGGCGAGAGCTTCGGCTGGGATCTCCTTGTAGCGGCGTCGAGGCCTTACGACGTCATCTTGGGCATGGATTGGCTATCCACGGTTCATGCCCAGATCGACTGTTTTAGGCGCAAGGTGCGATGTGTTCGCACCGACGGGAGCAGGTTTACCTTCACCGGCGAGAAGGGAACCTTTGCAGCACAGGATGGACTTCCGCGGAGGAGAGTGCAGCCCATCACTCATCAGTTGGCTAGCCTCATCCTAGGAGCAGTGGACGTGCGGAGTCCAGTTTTTCCTGCAGTGGTGGACCAGTACGTGGACGTCTTTCCCGACGACGTTCCAGGGCTACCTCCTCGTAGAGAGGTAGACTTTTACATCGACTTGTACCCCGGGACAGCCCCGATATCTGCTCCAGCATATCGGATGGCCCCCGCCGAGCTTCGAGAGCTGCGGGTACAGTTGGAGGACTTGCAGAGCAAGGGGTTAATCCGACCCAGTGTTTCACCCTGGGCTTCCCCGATTTTGTTCGCCAAGAAGGTGGACGGGAGCTTGCGACTGTGTGTCAACTATCGTCGCCTGAACCAGGTGACAGTGAGGAACAAGTATCCGCTGCCACGGATTGATGACCTCTTCGATCAGCTCAAGGGAGCACGGTGGTTCTCGAAGATAGACCTCCGGTCAGGCTATCATCAGCTCAGAGTTCGAGACGAGGACGTGCAGAAGACGGCCTTCAGGTGTCGGTATGGCCATTATGAGTTCTCGGTTATGCCGTTCGGCGAAACCAATGCTCCAGTAGTGTTCATGAGCCTCATGAACAGGATCTTCCAGCCATACCTCAACCGATTTGTCGTGGTCTTCATTGACGACATTTTGGTATACTCGACGACTGAGGAGGAGCATGCCTACCACCTGCGAGATGTTCTAGACACACTCCGAGAGCACCAGCTTTATGGCAAGCTCTCAAAATGCCAGTTCTGGTTACGTGAGGTCCATTTTTTGGGGCACGTCATTTCTGAGGCGGGAGTTGCAGTGGACCCCGCGAAGATCGAGGCAGTGCTAGCTTGGGAGCCACCCAAGAGCGTGACAGAGGTGCGGAGTTTCTTGGGCTTAGCCGGATACTATCGGAGATTTTTGCCGGACTTCTCCAGAGTTGCGGCACCACTCTCAGCCTTGACAAAGAAGGGGAAACCCTTTGTGTGGTCAGACAGATGTCAGCAGAGCTTCCAGGAGCTGAGACAGAGATTGACCAGCGCACCTATCTTGAGGTTGCCTGAGGAGGGAGTTGGATACGTAGTTTACTGCGATGCATCAGGGACTGGACTCGGGTGCGTCCTGATGCAGGAGCGGGCCGTGATCGTCTACGGATCACGTCAGTTGAGGCCGCATGAGCAGAACTACGCCACTCATGACCTGGAGTTAGCAGCAGTGGTCTTCGCTCTGAAGACTTGGCGGCACTATCTGATGGGCGAGCGCTTCACAGTCTTTTCTGACCACCAGAGTCTCAGGTATATCTTCTCTCAGAAGGACCTGAACCTGAGACAGCGGAGATGGCTTGAGTTCCTCCAGGACTATGACTTTGAGATAGTCTATACTCCTGGGAAGGGGAACGTGGTAGCCGATGCCCTCAGCAGGAGGACGGGCATTCAGCTACTTGAGGAGGCGACGGAGCAGCTAGCCTCCTTGCAGATATCCTTCGTGGATAGAGACGGAGCAGCCTTTCTTCAGTCTCTCACAGTCTCTCCTCCACTTCTACGGCGGGTCAGAGAGGCTCAGCGTGGGGACGCTGACTGTGAGACCCGGCGTGCACTGATATCCTCAGGTCAGGCGCCTGATGGCTTCTCCCTTGGAGCAGAGCACGACATCCTTTTCAGAGGACGTACCTTCGTACCAGTCGCTTTACGAGAGGAGGTGCTGAGAGAGTTTCACACTTCTCCCTTGGCGGTGCATCCCGGAGTGGCGAAGATGTACCAGGATCTCAGGCGACAGCACTGGTGGCCGGGCATGAAGAAAGTTGTGGCAGAGTTCGTTTCATGATGCCTCACCTGCCAGCAGGTGAAGGCAGAGCATCAGGTACCAGCAGGCTTGGTATAGCCCTTGGAGGTCCCGGAGTGGAAGTGGGACGGTATATCTATGGACTTCGTGACTGGACTTCCACGCACTTCCAGAGGTCACGACTCCATTTGGGTGATTGTCGACCGACTCACCAAGTCGGCACACTTCTTACCCATCAGAGAGCAGGGCTCAGTGGAGAGCTTGGGACGTCTTTACGTCCAGGAGATCGTACGGCTTCACAGTGTGCCATCGTCTATCGTCTCCGATCGAGATGCTCGTTTCACTTCCCGGCTTTGGAAGGGGTTGCAGGAGGCGTTCGGGACGCGGCTCCATCTGAGCACAGCCTTCCACCCTCAGACGGATGGTCAGACAGAGAGGACCATACAGACACTCGAGGACATGCTCCGTGCATGTGTTCTCGACTTTGGTCGCAGCTGGGAGGACCACCTACCCTTGGTGGAGTTCGCGTACAACAACAGCTACCACTCCACCATCAGGATGGCACCATACGAGGCGTTGTACGACAGACCCTGCAGATCACCGTTGTGCTGGACAGACCCTGGGGAGTCAGCACTCGTGGGACCAGAGATGGTCCGAGCCACGACAGAGAAGGTCCAGATCATCCAGGAGAGGATGAGGACAGCTCAGAGCCGGCAGAAGTCATATGCTGACAGGAGGCGGAGGCCACTGGAGTTCGAGGATGGCGACCACGTCTTTTTGCGTGTCTCACCTCGACGTGGTTTACAGAGATTTGGCCGAGGCGGAAAGTTGTCTCCACGCTTCATCGGGCCTTTCCAGGTCCTCAGCAGGATAGGAGAGGTGGCTTATCGCCTGGCTCTACCACCTCAGTTGCACCGGGTGCACGACGTCTTCCACGTGTCTCAGCTGAGGAGATACGTGCACGACCCGACGCACATCATCGACTTTGGGGAGCTGGACGTGGACGATGGGGTGACTTTTGCGGAGGTCCCAGTGGAGATCGAGGATCAACAGGAGCGGGTCCTACGTGGGCAGTCGATTCCTCTTGTGCGCGTCAGATGACAGCACGGGAACCTCCAGGAGAGCACTTGGGAGCGGGAGGCTCAGATGCGTGCTCAGTACCCCCATTTGTTCCCCTAGTTTTTGATGTATCTTTACGGGGACGTAAAGCCCTGAGGTGGGAGTAATGTAAAGACCCGCAAATTTCAAGGAAATTTTTTTCTTAATTTTCTTTGGAATTTTACAAGAGCGCAACTTCAGACGGCACTTGATTCCGAGGCCCGGTGTGCCCGGAATCAATTTCCGAAGTTTGGCTTGGGTACGTTCAGTGAACGGACGAGCGGGTTTTTCTATCTTTTGAACCGGTGCCCGGAATCGAATTCTGAGGGCACCGATGAAATCGCAGCGCCGGTATTTTCTTAGAAACGCCTCTTCCGGAGTTGCGTTTGCTCAGGCGTGGTTTTTAAATTTTGGGGCTTTAAGTCAGAAATAAAATAAAATTTTGTGCGACAACTTTATTTTATTTCACTTAAGCTGCTTGGAAGCCGCTTGGAATCCACTTGAACTGAGTTAAAGCAGATAGGGTGCTATCCGGAAATATCTTACCCCTTGTTAGGATATTTGTGCGGTGGGGCCCGCACGAGCCCCGCCGTTTCTTTCGCTAAGTAACGCACCCGCGAAAACCCGTCAAAGTAACTGAAAAGTCAACCGACGCGTTTTCTTTATTTCTTAACAGACCATTTAATTGGGCGGTTTATTTCGTGAATTAAATGGGTTGTTTCGCTCGTTGAATTAATTCAACGAACTGATGGGTCGTTACTTACGCTTTTGCGTTTGTTGGCATGTTTATAAAATAAGACCAACCTAAAAAAATCCTTTGAAAGGATTTGAGAGGACCTTTGTTTCTTCATCTCCCCTCCTCGCGAAGAACGCAAAGAACACGAAGAACGCGAAGAACGCGAAGAACGCCGGCGACCGGAATTCGACGACGCACACCGTGATCTGCGACGTCGACGAGCTCTACCCGCGACGTTCTTCGGCGACGCCTCTTCTTCCGCGGCCGATCCTCGTTCGGCAATTAAGGTGAGAAACGAATCGTTTATTTCTCCCTTTTTATTTTCAATAACAACGGATTTAATTAATTAAATCCGTTTGTTCTAGATCCAGAGATCTTCGGCGCGACGTTTTTTCCACGGTGCGACGAACGTCCCTTCCGCGACGAGCGATTCCGCGACGACCTCACGTCCGACGACGACAAGGTAAGGGTTTATTTCCTTGATGATTCTTTCCCGTGTTTATTCTGTTGAAATAAAGAACCCGATCACGGAACAATTTTAATTTATTTAAAATTGTTGATTGGTTTTTCCTTTTCCCCCGTTGAGTTTATGACTAACGCGGAGGGTGCGGGTCTAACGAACAAGACCCGGCAACCCACCGCCGATCTTTTGTTGTGCGGATTTGGCGGACGACGACGAACCGTGCGGCAAGGGCGATCCGTTGATCCCGCAGTGAAGATCGGCCCCCGGGAGGAGCAATGGCGCAGACGGGAGGTAAAACGGGCCACCGGAGCAACTCCGGTGGCCCGCGGAAGGCGGCGGCGGCATGGGTCGCCGGCGCGGCGGCGCCGGCGACCGGAGGCGGCGGCGCCCGGCGCGCCGCCGTGGAGGAGTTCCGCCGCGGCTGAAGTCGCGGCGGCGGCGGCCGGTTCCGCAGCCGCGCGGAACCGGGGAGGGACGCGGCGGCCCGGCCGCGTCCGCGTGACAGGCGGCCCCCCGCGGGGCCGCGTTTTCCTCCAAGCCGCGGGTCAAACCCGCGACGGTTGCTTCGGCCGCTCGGCCGAAGCCGAGCCGGTCGGTCCGGTCGGCCGGGCCGCGCCCAGGCCGGACCGGACCCGGCCTAGCCGGGTCGGGCCGGGTCGGGCCGACCCGGCGCGGCCGACCCAGGGGGGGTTCGGGCCGGGTCGCCCCGGGCCCAGAACCCCCGTTTCGGGCCCTCTTCGGTCTTTCGCCCATATCTTGGGCCTGGGACCTCCGATTGACGAACCGTCAGCGGCTACGCGATCCTTGGATCGATACGGTCGTTTCGCTATATTATACTCAAGGTTTCGGAAGACTTTGCGTTCGGCCGGGTTGGTTCGTACACGAAACCAACCGGGCCCTCGGAGCGGAAACGTTCATAACTTGAGCTGCGGACGTCCGATCGACGTACCGTCAGCTGTGGTAGTTTCCTCTAAGTGAGACGGAACTTTTGGCATACTCCGCCCGAGGATCGGACACAGGCGGAGTACGGTCGGGTTGGTTTTGTCCTAAAAACCAACCGGGCCCCTGGGACGAAAATGCCAATAACTCTCAGACCGGGCGTCCGATTGACGCGCCGTCTGTTGCGTTGAGATCCTGTTGTCGATACGGAACTTTTGATACATCAACTTCGGACTACGTGTCAGTTGATGTATCAGCCTCTCGGCTCGTGGAGCGGACCCTCCTAAACGAGCTCGCTGCGTGCGGGAACCCTAGCGCTGGCTGTGACTTCGACGACAGAGCAGAGATCCTCCGTGGACTGCGACGACGGGAGAGCAGAGATCCTCCGTGGACTGCGACGACGGCAGAGCAGAGATCCTCCGTGGAATGCGGCGACGGCAGAGCAGAGATCCTTCGTGGACTGCGGCGACGACTGTGCAGAGATCCTTAGTGGACTGTGTCGACTACTTCACTCAGCGATCCTACGTGGATCAGTGCTACAGGTTCTGTGTGAGCCCGATCCTATGTGGGTCCTTACTACCGGTTCTGTGTGAGCCACTGCCTACAGGTTCTGTGTGAGCCCGATCCTATGTGGGTCTTTTGCGGGGGTTAGTACCTATCGATCCTTCGTGGGTCCGACGACTTAGATGGATCAGTGATCATCTTTGACGTCATCTGAAAAAGTATACCTGGTTGAGCTGAATCTTATGTTACTCTCCTTTGTGGATTGTGTTGAACTATCCTATGCGGATTTACTCTTTACTCTCCTTGTGGATTTGAGTCTTGCTTTCCTTTGTGGATTGAGTTGTTCTTGAGCTCGTGAGCAGAGCTAGAATTGGGGACTTAGGTATATGTATGGGCATATACCTAAGTCGAGTCAGATGTTACTTCGTGATTGCATCTTTCTTTTGTGCTATATCCTTTGTGGATTTTGGGAGACCTTCGGGGGTCTCGGGGTCCTTACTGAGTAGTTATACTCACCCCTGCACAGGCAATGCCCGCACCTTGTTGTGTTGGATACAGACGACGGACAGCGCTGATCACGGTTGGGGCGTGGAGCAGGACGGTACCTGGAGGTGGACCGCTGGACGGGACGTGCTCGGAGCGGACGTGGGACCCGAGGAGCCTGGAGGCTATCTGTACCCACCCTTCAGGTGGGATTGCCAGTGGACGACACGAGGCCGCCTTCTTTTCTTCAGTTGCTGTTCTTTACTTTTCAGTTGTACTTTTAGTTGGGCTTGTATTCCGGCCCCCTTTACTTTTCTACACTTTACTTTCCGCTTGCTGACTCTGTGGTGGTTGTTACTTATAAAGGCAATGCCTTCCCTGTTTACCGGGATTTTACGCCTTGGTGCTAGTCACCAGCCCCTGGCCTATGGAAGGCGGGCTTGGGGTAGTCACGACACGGGCCCCGAGGTCGGGTCGTGACATTGAATGCTCAAAGTGGTGTGAGGAAGAGAGGGGGGAGGTTCCCTTTTATAAGGGAGGATAGGGGCACCTTTGGAAAAACTAAAAATATTATTTTATTATAAAGTCATATTCGGTATTAAATATATCAAAATTGATTTATTTCGAAGCTAAGGTGGGGATGGGTCGAAAGCCTCTCATCCAATATAATTTGGACAAGTTTAGTTTACTATTTTAACCTTATCATTTAGATTTAACTTTAAGTTAGATAATTTTACTTTTACCGTGTCTTTTTGTGTTCTTACGCTATAAGGTTAATAAACATACTATAACAAGCCAAAAGAACCCCATGTTGTTTATTATTAATATATATAACCATATCTAAGTCATTTGGATGAACCTCATATTTTTAGGAATAAAATAATAATTAATAATATAATATTTGTTTTAAAAACTATTTTATGTCAATTTTGACACTATTTAGTAATTGATTTTTGTGAAAATCATAACAGAATTATTAATTCAAAAAAGATAATTAAATCAATACTAACATGTCATATTAACCTATAAAATTAGTTTAATTCAAAAAAAGTCTCAAATTACATTTATTTGGATATTTATAACATCAATTATGTCAATATTTCATTAATAAGATAATTACTGCATTATCTTTGTGTCATAAATAAATTAAATTATTTAATGTTTAAAAAATAAAAATAAAATACCATTATGTAGGAAATATTTTTATCTTTCTAATGAATATTTATAGTCGAATTTATCTCATGTATAACCCTATATTAAAAATTATTTACTTATTAAACATTGATTTTAACTATTTTAGCCCTTCTTTAAATAAATTAATAATAAATGTCCTAATCTAATCCATGTGGGCCTAAATGGTCATATTATATTCCTAAGGTTTGTTTTGGTCGAATTACACTGATCCAATAGAATTAGGATATGTTTTAGGGTAATAATAATATCATATTTACTCTTAATTACCCTATTTACTTTTAACCGTGGTAAATAAAAGTAAAAAGCTACTATTCACCAAAAATTATTTTCATCTCATTGAACCAAATTTTACTTACTGAAATCAACAGTGTCTCTCGGATTTTTGAAATTCCACTCACAGAAGTGGTAAAATTATGGTTTATGTAAATTTGCAAATTCTCCTAGGAGGTGGGTAAAAGACGGTGAAAAGTTCAATAAAATTTTTATATATCTAAAATTATTATAAAATTACTCCAATGAATTACATTGAACTTATATAGGTATTATGTATCAATTTTAACCTAAAATAAATTTAAATAAAATAAATAATTATTTAAATAAAAAGTCGGTTTTTAAATAGTAACCCAGTGTTTTCACTATTCATCAAAAATTGAAATTTTCCAGAAAAATACCAAAATTTCACCCTAGGCTAATTTAGATATTCCGAATCAAAAAATTAAGTCAATTATGAAAAATAAAATTTACAAAATTTCAAAAAGTGGGTATTACTATTCATAACAGCTAGTTTTAATAATATTTTAATAGCATATCGTTGTTTAGTGAAACTCGGTATTGCATACGACGCAAGCTATCGAGGAAGGTCGCGATTGCGTGTAAAGCAATCCAAGATAGTGTTGTGTGTAGTGAAAGATTCCTTTGATGATTTATATAACATAAAAATAAAATATTTCTCATAAAAGTCTCGGGTGTTACATTCTACCCCCCTTAAAATGAATTTCGCCCTCGAAATTCGTCACTTTGTAACAAACAGATGAGGATACCTCTCCCTCATCATATCCTAAAGCTCCCATGTAGCTTCTTCTAATTTGTGGTTCCTCCATAAAACTTTCACCAAGCGAGTGGTCTTGTTCCGTAGGACTTTTTCACTACGATCGAGAATCTCTATCGGCTGTTCTTCATAAGAAATATCTTGTTCCAGCGGTACAACTTCTGAGTTGAGTACATGTGAAGGATTAGGTATGTACTTTCTCAGGAGAGATACATTGAACACATTGTGAACTTGAGAGAGATTTGGTGGAAGTGCCAATCGGTAAGCTACCTTCCCAACACGATCCAGTATTTTGAAAGGACTGATATACCTACGGCTCAACTTTCCCTTCTTTCCAAATCTCATGACCCTCTTCCATGGAGATATTCGTAAGAACATGTTATCACCAACTTCAAACTCTAAGTCTTTTCTTCGGTTGTCGGCATAACTTTTTTTTCACTCTGAGCTTCTCTTATGTGTTGTTGAATAGATCGAACCTTTTCTGCCATCTCATCAACATGATCAGGTCCTAATAGCTTTCATTCCCCAACATCATCCCAGCAAGTTGGAGTCCTGCATTTATTTCTATAGAGAGCTTCATAAAGAGATATCTGAATACTGGAGTGAAAGATATTATTATAAGAAAATTCCACCAAAGGTAGGTGTTGATCCCAACCACCATTGAAATCCATAGAGCAAGATCTCAACATATCTTCTAGAGTTTGAATTGTCCTCTCAGACTGACCGTCTGTCTGAGGATGATAAGCAGTGCTAAAACTAAACTCTATATCCAGAGTATGCTGAAGACTTTGCCAGAACATTGAGGTAAACCTCTGATCCCGATTAGATATAATAGAAAGTGTTACTCCATGCAATCTTACCATTCCTTTACATATATCCTGGAAATCTGATCCAGAGAGAAATCCTCTCTAATAGAAATGAAGTGTGCAGACTTTGTAAGACGATCAACTATGACCCAGATAACATTATTTCCTTTGGATGTTTTAGGAAGTCCTGTGACAAAGTCCATAGTTATATTTTCCCATTTCCATTTGGGTATGGGTAATGGTTGTAACATCCCCTTAGACTTCTGTCTCTCAACTTTAACTTGCTAACAAACCAAGCATCGATAGACATATTTAGCAATATCTCTTTTCATACCATCCCACCAGAAGTACTCATTCAGGTCCCTATACATCTTCGTGCATCCAGGATGAATAGAGAATGAAGAACTATGAGCCTCATCCAGCAACTCCTTCTTTAATTCGGGGATGGGAAGAACACAAACCCAATTCCTGGACTTTATTATCCCATAAAAATCAAGGTCGAATTCAGGAACATTTCTCACCTTCTTTTGTAACTCTACATCTTATTTCTGTTCCTCTTTAATCTTAACATGTATATATGGTTGAAAATTCATTTTAGAAAGATAATATTTTTCCCATTCCATTATAATTCCAAGATCCATCCTTTGTAAATAGATAAATATTGGATCTTTTGTGATCCTCATCATGGCTAAACTGGCATGGACTTGTCGACTTAATGCATCTGCCACCTTGTTTTCTTTCCCAGGGTGGTAATGGATTGAGCAGTCGTAATCCTTAATCAGCTCCAACCATCTTCTTTGGCGCATATTCATCTCCTTTTGTGTGAAAATATACTTTAACCTTTTATGATAAGTATAAATGTCACACCTTTCTCAATAAAGATAATACCTCCAAATATTTAATGCAAAGATTACCGCAACTAACTCCAAATCATGAGTTGGGTAATTTTTCTCATGGATTTTCAACTGTCGTGAGGCATAAGCTATCACCATATCATTTTTCATAAGAACACACCCCAATCCCTTCTTGTATGGATCAATGTATATCACAAACCTTTCTCCACTACAAGGCATTGTGAGCACAAGTGCACTGGAAAACCTTCTTTTCAACTCCTTGAAATTCTCTTCACATTCCTCTGTCCAAACAAACTTAACTCCTTTCCGAGTCAACCTGGTGAGTGGATTAGATAATCGTGAAAAATCTTTCACAAGACGTCGATAATATCCAGCCAAACCAAGAAAAATTTGGATCTCAGTTACTGTTGTTGGTCTCGACCATTTTCAATAACCTCTGTTTTTTCTATATCCACAGATATCCCCTCTTTTGAGATTATGTGACCCAAAAATGAATCTTTCTGAAGCCAAAATTCACACTTGGTAAATTTGGCATAAATCTTCTCCTTTCTGAGGGTCTTCAATATAATTCTCAAGTGATCTTCATGTTCTTCCTTGCTCTTTGAATATACAAGAATATAATCTATAAAGACTACCACAAACTGATCAAGATAGTCTCTAAAGACTCTATTCATCAGATCCATGAAGATAGTAGGGGCATTAGTTAGACCAAATGGCATCACTATAAATTCATAGTGTCCATACCTTGTATGGAAATCCATCTTTGGTATATCCTCCCTTTTGACCCTTAATTGATGATACCCTGAATGAAGATCAATCTTGGAAAAGTATTAAGCTCCGTGTAGTTGGTCAAATAAGTCATCAATGTGCTGGAGACAATATTTGTTCTTGATAGTGATCTTGTTAATTTCTCGATAATCAATTCAGAGTCTCATTGATCCATATTTCTTCTTAACAAACAAAACAGTTGCTCCCCAATGTGATGCACTAGGGCGTATGAATCCCTTATCAAGATTCTCTTGGAGTTGCTTCTTCAATTATTGCAACTCAATTGGGGTCATTCTATAAGGTGTATTTGAAATAGGTAAAGCACCCGGTATGAGTTCTATTGAAAACTCAACTTCACGATTTGGTGGAAGACCCGCTAATTCCTCCAGAAAGACATCATCAAACTCCTGTACAATGGGAATATTCTTAATCATGAGTTTCTCACCAACCATTTGAGATAAATAACCTTCATTTAGTGGAATCAAGACCCATAAGATGGAAGAAATTTCCATTGGAAGGTTATGTTCATCCTTGCATCGATAGACGATCATAGATTGATCTGGAATATGAAATGTGACTTCCCTTCTTTTGCAATTGATATGAGATCCATATAGATAAAGACAATCCATGCCAAGAATCACATAAAATTCCACTATAGGAAGGATCACAAGATTTGCAGGAATCACTTTCCCACAAACTTCAATCAGAGAAGAATTATAAACTTTTGATGCGACTGTTGTGCCATTAGGGGTTGTCACAGCTAACTCAATATCTAATTGTTGAGGTAATACGATGATACCCTTAGAAAATTCTTCAAAAATAAAAGATTCGGTGGATCCAGAATCAAATAAAACATTTTCTACTTTAGAGTGAATGGTAAGTGTACCTTTCACCACTTCGTTATCGTACTCCACGTCACTGATAGAAATTGCATGTGACTTTCCTTTGTCTTTAGCCTTAAGAGTTTGTTGACGTCGACCATCATCATCAACCCTTGGATTTTGGCATTTATTGGCATAATGCCCCATTTCCTTGCACTTATAACATTGAAGTGTAGGAGGTGCACTCTGTGTAGCCTTTTCATTGTTCGCATCACTAGACATCTTCTTCCCATCATTGCGGCATTCAAATTCCCGATGACCTTCCATTCCACATTTGAAACATTTACTTGTCCCTTTAAGACAAATCCTTCCATGTTTCTTTCCACACTTTGAGAATAAGAGAAAACTCATCTTCTTTTCAGTGTGCTCTTTAGATTTTCCTTTGAATTCCATTTTCCTCATCTTATAAAACCCATATGACTGATGGGTTACTCCAATCTCCCTCTCAACTTTGAGAGCACATCGAACGATTTCCTCGTAGCTATTGAAGTCCCTTATGGATAACTCCCTTCGAAGACTTGGTTTTAAGCCACTAAAGAATCGATCGATCCTACTCTCAGGTTGGATAATAATGCCATAAGAATACCGTGCAAGTCTTGTAAAATTTTCTTCGTAGGTACCAACAGATTCATCATCCTTTTGCTTTAGTTCAGGAAACTCCTTCTCCATCTTTGTTCAAAGAATACAAGGGAAGTACTTATTGAAAAATAAGTTCTTGAACTCGTCCTATTCCATGGACTCAATTTCATCTCTTTTCCTCGTATTCTTGATAAGATTCCACCATTGATCAGCATCACCTTCCAAACGATACACTGCTAAGATGAATTTATCATGTTCAGGACATTGAAGAACTTAAAATATCTTTTCTATAGTACTAATCCATTGTTCAGTAACTAATGGATCAGTAGACCCGCTGAATGAAGGTGGACGCTGCCTCATGAAGGATTCAACAGAATGTTGCTCCTTCCTTTGCTCGTTTAGAAGTCCTGTATGATTCATAGCTTGAGAAAGTTGTGTGAGCATGTCTACAAGATTTTGCATTCCAGCTCCCATAACGTTTGGTTTCTTAGGGGGACAATCATTGCATTGCCTGTCGCATTCTGCATTATCACGGTTCCTTCGGGTTCCAGCCATTGACTAAAACCAAGAAGAATAGTGTGGGCAACATTAATTATAATAGTAAAACCACATATTCATGAATAAAATTTCACACTTAAGGTCTTATCCTAGGTTATTCATGGCCATTTCTAAAACACTAAGTTTGTGTTCTATGCTTAGACTTATCCTTATGATTCTTACTAAGGCTTTCACATCCTAGTTTCCAAAGGTTGACTATACCTTTCCTCTGATACCAACTATAACGACCCATACTTTACATAAACTGTTAGTACATAAAAATTGAATTACACTTATTACAACATATAACAAAACCTCAAAAGGACCGTATAGGTATAGTGTCTTTAGAAACTGGGAAACATAAACAACTGGTTCATAAAGCGTCTACACAGTCTCACATTTATTTCATCATATCAAGAGTCCCTTTTGGCATATCCTACTTAATAACCTTCTTCTTGACTTGGGGAAAGAAAACATACAAAAGGGTGAGCTCAAATGCTCAGTAAGGATAAACAAAATAAATATCAATCACATCATATTCATAAGAACATAACATTTTGGAAATCTTACCCTGTAAAAGAGATCATAATTTCATAACATGGGATAAATCATGGTAGTGAAATGTAATCAAAATAATCATAATTTAAAACATGAAGATTTGTGGAATACACACATAATCATAGAGAATCACTTATTATTAGTCAAGACTCATTTCCAAGACTATCTTAGTGGACAAAGTCCATTTCGGAACCGAGTTCATTCCTCGTTCCAGTCCTGTTTCACTGAATCGGTTTAACCTGGCGTTCTAGCCGTGTCTACCTCATGAGATATAAAATCTTTACCCAATGCATTGGAGGGAGATATAGGTCCCAACCATCTCATAATTATACCATTCTTATGTGTGCCACACAATCATAAACCATACATCATAGCATAACCCATGTAATAAAATTGGGATTCTTAAACATCGTGACATCATAAAACAATTCATATAAGAAAAAGGAATTCATAAAAATAATTCCATCACAACATAATCAATTCAATGTAATAATAGGGATAGAAATAGAACCCTTTATTATCTTAGATGGAAAATAATTTTTATAAAACACTTGAACTCCATTCATGAGGAAAATATCGTTTCTACTTCAAAAACACTTTTCCTTTCATAACATGTCATAAAATTTTAAACTAAAATAAGTTGATTAAAAATAAACATGAAAAATTGTAATGGAAGATTCTTGGAAATAATGTTTTAAAAATCCATTCATTCCGCATAATTTAAAAAAACATTCTTCTCGTACTTTTGTCGGAAAAGTCAAAAAGTACCTCGTACGAAAAACGACAAAAGATTCCTTTCATATCTTTTAATAAAAACTCACCGAAGGGTAAAATTGGATTTAAAAAATTGCAGGTGGATGGAAATAATATTACATATTGATGAATCATGGATGTGGATGATAAAATACACCCTAGTAAATTCCAAAGTATAAACAATCTCGGATAAAAATGAGATTGTGATATTTCCCTTACCTTAGGTCTGATTTTCTTCTTAAGTGTCTGAACCTCCTGTATAATGATTTAAATAATTTCATTGACCTATTCCAGAATCATACGCATTGTTATGATATCATATATGTTCATATTCTTAGCTTATTATTAGTAATATTTCATTGCTACTTGTTATTCGGGTGTTTATTACTTTTTGTTCTTATGCGTGTTTTGTCGAATAAATTATTATTCTTTTTTTTAGGATATAGATACCTCATTTACAGAATGTTATTAGTGTAATATATATCATATTTATTCACTCAATTAATTTATGTAATCATTATGCAATGAAAATCATGTAGAACGAGTCGCATCACACCGTGGAGACGTTATTACGTACGTACGCACGAGCGATGATATCATTCCCATGATCGTGGAATTGTATTGGAGTGTATGTATACTATTTAAGAATCACTATAACTTTACAATAACCTTATATATTCATCTTTACACCATTATACCCATCCAAGTAAGGTGGTGGTGGAAAATAGATTACACCACGGCGTGGAGACAGTATACAATACGTACGCACGCGCGGTGATTTCGTTTTCCGTAGGATGGATAGATGGTGAAATAGGGTTGTTTCATACTTATAATAACATATCAGTATATGAGTGATACTTATTTTATTAATTCATAATGAAACAACTAAAGAAGAAGAAGTGGAAGAAGAAATAAAGTTGAAAGAATCGGTAACAGACATTACCTCTTTTTTGAAGCGCTTCTTTGAGACCTCCTTTTAGGGCACTAAAATTGGTCTTTGAAGAAGACCAGGACCTCTAGGATGTTTCTAGGGAAGTGGAGAGGATAAATTTTAAGGGTTTTTCCGAGCTTTAAGGCTAAAGTGGTGTGAGGAAGAGATGGAGGAGGTTCCCTTTTATAAGGGAGGAGAGGGGCACCTTTGGAAAAACTAAAAATATTATTTTATTATAAAGTCATATTCGGTTTTAAATAGATCCAAATTAATTTATTTAGAGTCTAAGGTGGTGATGGGTAGAAATACTGTCATCCAATATAATCTCTACAAGTTTAGGTTACTATGTTAACATTATCATTTAGATTTAACTTTAAGATAGATAATTTTACTTTTACCGTGTCTTTTTGTGTTCTTACACTATAAGGCTAATAAACGTACTATAACAAGCCAAAAGAACCCCAAGTTGTTTATTATTAATACATATAACCATATCTAAGTCATTTGGCCGAACCTTATATTTTTAGGAATAAAATAACAATTAATAATATAATATTTGTTTTAAAAACTATTTTATGTCAATTTTGACACTATTTAGTAATTGATTTTTGTGAAAATCATAACAGAATTATTAATTAAAAAAAAGTTAACTAAATCAGTAATAAAATGTAATATTAACCTATAAAATTATTTTAATTCATAAAAAGTCTCAAATTACATTTATTTGGGTATTTATAACATCAATTATGTCAATATTTCAAAAATAAGATAGTTACTGCATCGTATTTGTGTCATAAATTAATTAAATTATTTAATGTCTAAAAATTACAAATAAAATAACATTATGTAGAAAATCTTTTTAGATTTCTAAATAATATTTATAGTAGAATTTATCTCATGTATAACCCTATATTAAAAATGATTTACTTATTAAACATTGATTTTAACTATTTTAACCCTTCTTTAAATAAATTAATAATAAATGTCCTAATCTAATCCAAGTGGGCCTAAATGGTCATATTTTATTCCTATGGTTGTTTTTGTCGAATTACACTTATCCAATAGAATTCGGATATGTGTTATGGTAATAATAATTTCATTTTTACTCTTAATTACCCTATTTACTTTTAACCGTGGTAAATAAAAGTAAAAAGTTACTATTCACCAAAAATTATTTTCATCTCATTGAACCACATTTTATTTACTGACATCAACCGTGTCTCTCAGATTTTTGAAATTCCACTCACAGAAGCTGTAAAATTAAGTTTTATGTAAATTTGCATATTCTCCTAGGAGGTGGGTAAAAGATGGTGAAAAGTTCAATAAAAGTTTTATATATCTAAAATTATTATAAAATTACTCCAATGAATTACATTGAACTTATATAGGTATTATGTATCAATTTTGACCTAAAATAAATTTAAATAAAATAAATAATTATTTAAATAAAAAGTCAATTTTTAAATAGTAACCCAGTGTTTTCACTATTCACCAAAAATTGAAATTTTCCAGATAAATACCAAAATTTCACCCTAGGCTAATTTCGATATTCCAAAACCAAAAATGAAGTCAATTTTGAAAAATAAAATTTACAAAACTTCAAAAAGTGGGTATTACTATTCATAACGGCTAGTTTTAATAATATTTTAATAACATATCATTGTTTAGTGAAACTCGGTATTGCGTATAACGCAAGCTATCGAGGAAGGTCGCGATTGCGTGTAAAGAAAGACAAGATAGTGTTGTGTGTAGTGAAATATTCCTTTGATGATTTATATAACATAAAAAAAATATTTCTCATAAAAGTCTCGGGTGTTACACTAACCTAGTGTTACGTATAGTGAAATATTACCTTGGTGTTTCATGTTACACAAGTTATCCTACTATTATTTGTATCAACAGATTAAAATAGTATTACATTTAAAAGATGATATCAATGATTTCTTATTTATTCAAATATAATAATTCATAAAAACTCTGGGGTTGTTATATTTGTGGTGTCCCTTATTGAAATAAAATGGGATGATTTCATCAACTGATCAACCGTAAACCAAATAAAATTATTCTCATTTGGAGTTCATGGTAATCCCAAAATAATGTACATGGACACCTCTTTCCATTTCAATACCATAACTAAAATATTTTGCAGGAAACCAACAGGTTTTAGATGCTCTTCCTTTATCTATTAAAATGTGTAACAATGGGACACATGATCTGCAATGTTTCTATCTTAACCCAACCACTAGAAACATCATATCATGTAATAATATATATTTATATATCATGGATTAATTGATAATGATGAACTATGATATTTAATAAAAACTGAACTTCTCAATGATGTTGGGAAACTAAACTGATCCTTAAAGTGGGAAATGACATCAAAAGGTAGGGACCAACCATAAACGGTCTCCCCACTATAAAATATTTCATTGATTCTTCAAAAATTGTTACCCAACATTATATTTTCTATAATAGACTCATCAAGGATAGATAATAATTTTTTAACACTAGTTAGAACCATACCCAAACCATCCTCCTGAGCATCCAAATGTAACTGAGAAAATATTCCCATCATATTCCACTCTTCCTTCAATTACAAGATAGAATGTGATGGTATATTTTTAGTGATAGTGTCTATGATGACATTACTCTTCTCTAGGTTATAGTAAATATAGAAATAAAAGGCCTAAATGTATTCCACCCACCACCTTTATCTGAAATTTTTGTATTTATGAGAAAATATATAACTCAAGAAATTATGGTTAGAAAGAAAACTATGAATCTCTCCCAAAAAAGATATTTATACTAATATTTATGTACATGCATAACCATGAAATGATTCTAATAATGAGTGGGGTAGTTTTTATCATTATTCAAATGCTGAAGTGAACTATAACCAACCACATGATCATCCTTCATAAGCACACAACGAAAACTATAACAGAAAGAATCATAATATAACTTTATCCCCTTACCAGACTCTAACACTTTTCATCCCATGTGGATTTCACCCCCTTCCTTGTAAGAGAAATAATTGGTGATTCTAAATTTGATAAATCCTTGAATAAATGATGATTATATCCAACAAGACCAAGGAATAAAAAAATATCAAATATATTCCATAGATCCTCCCATGACAAGAAAACCTTAATCCACTCAGGATCAGTAGGTAATACAAATTCATAAATCAAGTTCCCAAATAACTATACTTCTTGGACTCAGAAAATTAATTTATAAATATTTCCTTAAAGATGATGATTTTTCATGTTTTAAAAAACTAGTATCTAATGGTGCTCGTGCTCATGGTTAGACCTTGAATAATCCAAAATACCATCCGTAAACACCATGAAAATGTGAAATATGCTGATGGAATATCTAGTTATCCACTTCAATAAAAACTATAGGACCATTAGTCAGACCAAAATGCATCATAAGATATTTGTATCATCTATAGCTACTAATAAATTCTATATTTTGTATATTAGATTCCCGAACTCTGAGCTAATGACCCAACTTATACTGATATTCAAAAATTACATCTCCCCTTTAATTGATCAAAAAATAATCCCATGGGGATAAAGATACATATTTTTAACCATTACCTAGTTCAACTTAGAATATTCCACATAAAAGAAAAGTGAAACGTCATCCTCCTTGAAAAAGAGAACTATTTATTCTCATACAAAAATAATGGGGAGAAAAAAAATATTCTCTATTAGATCATCCATCATAATTTTAATATCTATCATCTATTTTGGGACCATATTGTATGAGGGTATCAAAATCAGATGCATACCCATCATCGGGCCAATCATATACTACACCTTCCTCTAGGGAGGAATACTAGAGAATTTATCTGGGAAGATGTCAAGAAAATCCAAAAATTCATGGGGATTTCAAGAAGAGAATATAAAAAATTAGGTTCAATCATAAAAGTAGACAATAAACTCCTAAGATCTAGTCTATAAGGTCCTACATGATTAGATCTTAGATCCCCTCTCCCTAAAATAATAGAGAGATCCCATTGAAAACAATGAATGAGAAACACCAATAATAACAATAAACCTCAGTATGAAGTGTGAAAATGGAATCCATCCTGATGATGAAGTCAAAAAAATTCAGATTGAGAATGAGGAAATCTCAAAATAACTTCATGTAAGCTATCATAATAGAATAAGAAGGACATTGAACCCCATACTATATACTCTTTCTAAGAGGTGTTTCTAACTAAATAAAAAAGGGCATGAACACTATTGGTTTTTTTAACACTAAAATGGATAGATATAAATGATTAAGAGGCTATAGTATCAACTAAAGTGGTTTTTATAGAATATGCTAAAAAATTGGGACCTCTCAATATCCTTAGACATGCATCAACCTCCACCAGAAACTCATCGACATTGTGAAGGTGCTTCACTTCTAAGTCTTATGTCTAGAGTCCTATGGACTATGAATCTTTTGACTCCATCGAAGAGGCCTTTATATGTGATGATCCATAACCATAGTGAGGCATAAACATGATCTGGAAGAATCACTATAGTTATCCATTGTGGACTATCCATTTCACATCTTTACATGAATGTAACAAGAACACTATGTGTTCCCAACCTTGACACCCTTAAAGTAAGTCATGGGAAAACTATTGGATATAAGTATTAGTGTGGAGGAATCCAGTTAATGAGAACCACCTTCATCACTCCTATGATGATCATACCACTTAATATACATTCCATGTACACCACTGAAGCTTTCTATGGGTGGAAGAGTAGGGAAATAAAATTTGATATTTTCTACTTTGTACATCCCCACCATCATAGGCCTATCTATCACTGATTCATTGGAAGAAAGATTCAACTTAAATACCGACAATCTGATATCTAGTCTCAAACCCTACAGGTTCATCTGAGATTTCTGTTAATCAATTTTTATAACTTCTAGAGAAAAATTAAGTAGATCAAACTAATCGGTGTACCCTGACACCAAGCACTCTCCTTGTTATAAAGAGAGAAACTCCAAATATCTTTCCATCATAAGGGTCTCTAGATAGAATAGCTGAAATAATAGTTACTTGAAACCCTTATAATGTAATCTTACATTCCTATTTTCGTGTACCATAGAATCCCACCATTGATTACCAGATCCCTCATGTCAATATTCCATACACATCCCCTTGATATTCTCAGGGCTATCTAGGAAGTTGAAGAACATGATGGTCTTTTCCATCCAATCCTCCACCTCTTGGGGATAATTCATACATTTAAAGGATGGTTATTTCTCACATATCAACACCTGGGATTAGTCCCATTCTTCACCAAATCCTAGATCCACCTTAAGGAATACGTTATACATACAATATATTTTGGTCTATACTAAAAACTTCTCACACGATAGCCTCTATAATATTCTAATCTAGAGGTAGATTCCATTGGGGAGCATCCATGAAACCCACCAATAGAACCCACTGAATATGTCTCAGTGGCATATCACAAAATTTTGAGAACAAGAGAAATAATTAGACAATAGGATAATATGATTTCTAACCAAAAACCATCAACAAAAACTGTGATTAGTATTAGGAAATCAACCTAGGAGACACATATCCCAACATACCATGGTATGTTGAGTTTTGAGATTAGAAGATCATGAAAGAAACACACTACAAAAAAACTCTCATGTTATAACAATCATATATCCCACATACAAACATCCAAATATGGAGAACAACCAACCATTGATACCCTTTTATAATAAATTGACCTGGGATACCCTAAAAAGCTGGCACCCAACCCGTCCACCACATACCATAAGGATGTTCCTGATCTCCATGGTATAGGGAATAACACCAAGGAATCAACAAAAACACAATGGAATAATTTAACCTAACCTAAAGTAGATGACATGGAATATATATAAATTTATATAAGAAAGAAATAGTTAAATAAAAAATAGATGAGAATATATTCCTTAATTGAAAGGTTATAAGAGAAGTGATATAGATCAAAGATTTTAGAACAAACAAAAATAACTAGTAAAATATCAATCAATAACAATAAAAACTAACTACACAATCTGATAATGTTAGAAACATCCCACTTCCTCCCTACTAACTTCTCCTACCCATATGATAGAAAGCCTTACCACCTCACTGTAGTTCCTTTCCTTTTCTTCTATCAAAATACACAATCAGGTCTATAAACCACTGAATGAGTGTGCAAGGTGTGAGAAAAATAGGCTCAGTAGGATCCCACCCAGATGATTCATATAAAATCACTATATGAATAATCCAAATAGGATCATTAAAAAAATCATGATAAATGAAAAGTAATTTTATATAAAAATATGGTAAATATTTCGTTTTTTCCACAAATCACAAAACAATCTAGGAAAAATAGATTCGAAGAATAATATATGTAAACATTTATCAAATTATAAGTAGGAATATCAAATCAAAAATAATATAAATCTAAATAATATGAAAACAATGGCGGGGATCACATCAGGATTGGATATCAGGCTACTCATACCATATTCAATGACTAGTTCAGACTCAAGCCCTTAGAAGACAAGCCTACTGATTAGAGGAACCCCATGATTGAACCCCCCAAAATTTCAACATAATTTCTATAAAATAGTGAGCCAAGGGACTAGAGGAACACCCCTTGAGTGAACCCCAAATAATAAAATAAATGATGGACCTAATATACACCTTAAACATAATTACCCAAGGCTTCCCATATGCTATATTTCCCAAATCATTTCAAAACATATTTTTATAATCAATATCAAGTAACTCTTTTAATATATCAAAACTATTTTAAAACCCAATTTAACAATACTTTTAAAATACCCATTTAACTTTAACAAAGCCAAGGGAAACCCCATATTTTTTTCAAAATCCAATTAAGCACATAAAACAATCAATCCAATTCATTTAAAATATAATTTATAAAATATGAGATATTAAGGTTCATTTTAAAAGGATATATACTGAACAACCTACCAAAATGTGGGTCTCACACACCCACAACATGATCAAAAAATATTGGAAAGAATAAAATTTCCAAAATAGATGCCATAAAATTGATACACATATCTTATAATCACATTAATCAAACAAAAATGAAGGAATAAATATTTGATCAAAATATACCTCAAAAAACTGTCACCCACCTCACCATAACCAACAGAGGACTGAACCCATATTCATATGGCACAATGGATCTAGAAAGAAAAAAATGTCCAATCAGGATAACAAATCCAAAAAATAGCACCATGACACTGTCAAAATCAATATAAATGTAGAAAAAGAAATGATTCTTACTAGGGAGAAGAAACAAAGCCACCATAGAGATCAAAAGATGAAAAAAATGATTTAAAAGAGAATGAGACACCTAAAATTACTTGAAAGGATATCTAGGGTATGAGGGAGGAATGTGAACATAAAATAAGAATAAAGTCCAGCGTTCAATAAGATAAAACCTATTGGGATGAAGGATTTATGTAATAAACACCTCATTAATGTCATAAATATCCCTTAACACATAAATGCTATAAACACACCTCTTTGAGTTTAATTTAGAAATATTAATTATTTTATGAAATAAAATTGGCTCTTATAAGAAAAAATGAATTTACTACATAAAAATGATTTTATGGATTGCAATATTATAATGTCCTAAATCATCTTCTAGTTGGTGCGCAGGGAAGGACTTACTCTGTTAGCTAGAACTTATGATGTAAAAGTTTCTTCAAATAACTATGTTCCCCAGTGTTTATAGTAACTCCCAAAAAAACTCTTATGCCTACTAAATTAAGAGAAAATACGTTAAAAATAAATGGAGATGACTTCTTTATCCAAGATGTTACATTATTGAACAGAAATCTCTCTTTATTGAGAAGATAAATTGATAAATAAACTTCAATAGGATCCTTTTGTGTGCATAGAATGCATTTGAAACTTGTCTTACAAAGAATATTTCATCATTCCATTCCTCTAATTCATTTCAAATTTTTAAGTGAGGATGTTTTATAGGGTAAGTCTTTTGGTTGTCCTCATATTCTTTAATATGATAGAATCTTAGATAGTCATCCCAAAAAGACTAAGAAAACTCATATTTCTAACCACCGATAACTATTACAATCACATCCTCATATTATCCAAATTTAATAACCATGTTTAGATAAAACTAATTTACAATACACATATATAAATGTTTATTTCCATTTAGAACCAATCTTTAATTATTTTGAAATTGAACAAATTTCCATAGAAACTTTTGAAGGGTTCTAAACCATTTAATGTCAATTTATATTTCTACTATAAATTTTCATTACAACATATGTGGTTTTGAAAGATTCTTTGATGTTCTCAAACAAGACATTGATCCCGTAGATCATTTGGGAGAATCTTCTCTAGAAGGTATCTTTATATTGAATGAGTATATTGAGAGACACATGGCGATAGATATGGATTCGATGAGGTTTGAGAAAGAGGCTTTGATTTGGGATAGAAATGGGGTGATGATTTTATTTTGAGTTTGAAGATTAATATTTTTGGGATTTTATTCATAAAGTGATAAATGGGATATAAAAACTCGCATATAATTATTTTATGAAATATGTATAATATATTTTAAATTAAAATAATTCAATAGAATACTTAATAAGAGAATAATGAATTTTTTAATAAAAATATTAAATAGAATATTAAAAAAATATTAAAATATTTACAACACATTTATGCATAGTTAATCATACTTAATTCATGTTTGATATGGATCATTCTTTCATAATTTAATTTCTCTTTGAAAATGTAATCATTATAAGGTCTTATACCAATAAATTCAAGAGTGATATCATATTATTGATAATGATCCCTAAAAAAGTGATGTTATATGCCCATTTTATTTTTTCTAAAATATGATATAATATTATTATAAATTGTTATTACAATTGTATTATCACAGTTTAGAGGGTCATGCTAAAATTGATATCTATAGTCTAATAAAGAGTATTTCATCTAAAAAACCTATTGATAATAAACACTTGTATCTATGTAGTCATCTTTCGTAGTAGATAATGTAACAAGATTATGTTTCTTAGAACCCCATGATACTAAATACTTTTGGAAAAGGTGATATGTTCTATAATTTCACTATCAATCTAACATAATACCAAAAAATATGCTACCAAATGCATGTACACATGAATAAAACAGTCCTTTGATTATTGTATTCATGATTTATTTGAAAATTATTTTTAATAGTGATTAAATGTGATTATTTTAGATTTTATTGAAAACGTGCACACATGCACACTATGAACATAATATTAGGTCATATATAAGTAATCAATAGTAATAATACACTTATTCCTTGATATGTGGTTCAATCAATCGGTTTCCCAGTTTCATAAAAATCCAATTTACAACTTTTACTCATGGGAGTATTAGTACCTTTCGTACTATCATTACAAAGATGATTAAAAATATATTTAGTTTACTTTCTATAATTTCAAACAATTTGTTATTTTATTCTAATGATTTTAAATCTATGAAATAATTTTAACTCTACTATAAAACTCATTTGAAATACATTTTACATTATCTATGACATTTCAATACAAAAAGAGTTTTTTGATGATCCAAAAATAATAAAATCAACATAAATTTTTACTACTTAATTTTTTTTGAAATCCTCATAATAAATAAATCAGGATCATCGATTCCATTAAAAATACATTATAAAATATAAAATTGTTAGAGTTTTTAATTTTACCAATTCCAAATATTTTTTCCATTGAAAATTTTACCAAATGCAACATGTCAACCATATACATTAATAAGGTTCCAAATTCTAGATGTGTCCCCAGTTATGGTTTTGTAAAATACACTATCTCTATACCATAAATTCTTACTAACACACTTAAAATAGGTTTCCCACATCAATATTTATACATTAAATGATTCTGGTACCCATATTTTCATCGTTCTAGAAAAATTAGTGATAATTCCTTTAAGAATGCAATTTTTTAAATTAGTTTCCCATAAATTGATTTAAAATTTTTAGAAATAAAAACTTTATTTTCTCTAAAAAATTAAGAACTATTTATATAATAGGAAAAAATAGAGCTAGGAACACATTTTTCTTATTAATACGTCTCTTTATAGTTTGTAACTAATTCCAGTAGTATATGTAAGAGTGGTTTGATTACCAATAATACTAGTAAGTGTTTATATAACAGTTTTTAATCATTATATATCCCTATCAATTGATCATTTGAAATTTTAAATTCAATATTTTATTTTAATAATTGAATATTATTTTCTTTTATACCACATGATCAGATTTAATGAAAAATTTTAAATCATGTTATCTCATATAAATTTTATATTTATATTGCAGTTTAATAAATGTTTCCTCCAGCTTATTAAAATATTGAAATAAATTATCACTTGACATATTTTATTAACTTTTTTTCAGTCTTATAAATATTTGAAATATTTTAAAAATATTTAAAATATTGGAAACATATTTGAAACATATGATATTCTTATCATGGAACACATGTTATCTATATCATTTTTGTCTTCTCTACTCAAGTCAGAGTTAAAAAAACTATCTTCAGAGGCACTCCTGGTGTCTTTCAAATCGTTTTTCGGCATTTTTCCTTTATCCTCATTCTTTTTATTATATTTCATCTTTTGGAAAATCTACCTTGATATGTCCTTTTATTTTTTTCTCATTACAAATGTTCTTATTAGTAGATTCATCCTTTCCCCCCACTTTTCTCAAATTTCCCTTATTTTCATATTTACCTATATAATTTTATTTCTTAATGAATTTCATCGTCCTGTTGAGCTTTTGGAATCATATGGAATGGTGATACATTTCCTCAACACTATCAGAGGGTGGTTCATTATTACTAGAACTTCAATATTAGATTATTTGTTTTCGAATTGGGTTATAATTATTTAAAGCTTTTAACTTCCTCTTTCTTTTATATCCCCCCTATTTGTTTACTTGAAACTCCTCCTAAAACATTATGTGATTTATGATACTCTCTTTTACTAGCTATTTATTGATGTTGATGGATTTTCAGATGGAAATAGAGGTTCCTCTCCACCTATTAGATAGACATATCAAAAGTCATATCACTCAATCATTTTAATAAACTGTGTTTCCATGTCCATGCTTGGTTTTGATGATTTCATTAAACATAAGATAAATATTAGAAATTGATTCATCATGAATCATATTTAATGATTTATATTTACTGGTATAAGTATGTTAATGAATTTATATAAAATTTGAGGGTCCCTTGTGTGATATAGAAATAGTATCCCAAATTTCAGAAGTAGTATAACAAGAATATACTATGTTAAATTCAACTTCTCCTAATTAATATTATAAGGAATTTTTATCATTATAATTTCAATCATTGGAGTCCTTAGTGGAATTTCTCCATTTAACTCTAGTATCTTTCTCTTTTTCATATTTTTCCTCAAATCAAATTATAAATATCAAATCCAATGATCATAATATGGATTTTGATCCTCATATTACATTGAGAATAGTTTTTCCCATTAAAATAAAGTGGCTGATTAGTGAGTGTTCTTTCTCATCTATTATTTTCCATAACGACATAAATTTATAACTAATATAAATTTTATAACTTTTGGTAAAACTAAATCATAGTAAAAAGTATTTTTAAAGCCCTATGAGCCAAAATTTCAATCATAGTAGATAAATAAAGAGGGGAATGAATTTAATTTCCAGTTAAAAATTTATATTTAAAATATTCTAAACATAAATCTCATGATTTTATAAAACACCAAGTTATCTAAAATAGTATAATTGATTTATTTTTTTGCATTAAAAAAGTTTCATTAATGTGTTAACAAGGATAAAGAAAAATATTTTAAAACACTTTTATATTTTGAACCAGTTTTACTAAAATAAAACAGAATACATTAAACAAATATTAAATTATAATATTAGAGTATGGTTTTGTTATATAGTTCATAAAAAAGATATAGATAATTTTAGAAAATTGAGTATAAATATAGATATAAAACATAGAGGAAATAAATAAGGGGTTTAGTGTCCAGCTGATACATAATCCCCTCTATTGTAAATAACCAAATACTAAGAGTTTTATAATAAAATAAATTAATCCAAAACTTGGATCAGGATTTACAGTAGCACACAATGATATAAAAGATTTACTAATGATCTTTCACTATTCTTTATTGGAGATATAAATGGTTAAACATGTACATAGGATGTCAAGGATAAACAACATCTTTTACAGTTTTATGTGGTATAAGTAATTGATAATAAAATGGGAAATAGATTCTTTAACTCTATAGTTTAGTATAATATATGGTGCTACAAAAGAGAATGTACATTACAAAAACACCTCAAGAATAAATGAAAGAGATTAAGATAAGGAAAAAAAATTAGTGGAGTAAAGTGTGTTGTTATGTTTGATTATTAGGCAGTTCATCTGTACTTATAGTTCTATTTTGATTTGAAAGTGGTATGGGGATATGTTAAGTTGTTCTTAGATTCATTTTCAATGTTTAAGTGAGAATTGAGTCTCTTAGATGTTCAGAATAGAGTTAATGTTCATCATTTTCATTGAGGAATAATTTCAAAGTCTCTATGTTCGAGTGATTAAATATACCTCTCTATTTCATGATATTCTTCTTTGATCATTTAAATTCCTTCTCCAAAATATTTCCAATGAGAAATCATAATGGAAATTAACATATTTTGATATTATAATCTCACCCATTATATTATTTAACAATAATTAATTATATATATATAAGCATTTGGATTTGTTTTAATAAAACTATATTATAATTATTGCCTTTAGTTTTGGTATATTTAAACTTCCACATCAATATTGATGGTTTTTTTACCTTTCTATGTCATCATCCACATCAACATTGATTGTTGATTGGATTCCTAGACCCTAATATTTCATATGGTTGAACATTTTTTTATATGACCATTATGATTTTACATGTATTTGATCAATTTATACATGTGGTTAATCCACCAATTTCTCTCATGATGACTACTTTTTTTGTGATTTCTTCATATAGAAATATGGTTTCAATTTTACTTTATGGGATTTATAATAGTTGTCTTTTCTCATTGTGTTTTATTTTATATTAAAATTTCTCATGTTGTTTATCCAACTTGATGTGTGGTTGGTCAACTATAAATTTTCAATTTATCCATACTGATGAATGTGCAAATTGATTGAGATTTAAAAATTGGTTGATTTATTTGTCTTGGTCACTTGATATATTTTCATCACGGTCAATAAGATTGATCATGGAATTGATTTTTTATATTATGTAGTTGATTATAAAAATATCCTAATATTTAGACACTTTCATAAGAAATACATTATCTCAAAAAACAAAAAATATATTATAAATAAAAATAAGATGATTTTTTATTTTTAAAATAAGTAATTGTTGGAAAAATCCATTGCATATAACTTTTAATTAGTCTATGTTCTCTAGGACCTGTACAAAAAATCCTAAATGGGATATATTCCCTTTGATAATTATTTTAAATAGATATATAAGTATTTTATTACTTGGGTGATCTCATAATATATGTTTATTTTTTAGTAACTGAACGCAATGGCTAACCCATGACATTTTCATTAGGAAAAAGTGAATTAGAATTTTATTAGGTTGATGGAAAAGAATAGGAAAATTAATGGATGAATAAAAGAGATATTTAAATTGATTGGATATTATCCAATTTTTTTTAAACTATAAAATACGTGAAAAAATATATAAATTTATTACAATGTAAAAAAATAGATGTAAGGAATTATTTTTATTTATGAAATTTATTTTATAAAGCATAATCATTCCAACCAACCTTATCAATTAATTAATGTTAATTATCCCAAATATTAAAATTCACTTAATTGTGACCTATTAATATTTTCAACCCTAAACCTCACGGTAATAAACATGACCATAAAAATAAGATTTTGAAGCCAAGATTATATATGGACTATCAAATCAGGGATCCCAATTTTTATTTTTATTTTTAAATTCAACTTACAGTCAAAAATTATTGAGATAAAATTTATATTTTATATATGTGAAATAATTGATATTTTAAATTATTTTTGAACCCTAAAATTTTATCCATAGTTGATTAGTTTTTATTATCTATTTTTTATCTAATGATTCAAAAAAAGTTAGTGGCATGTGTTAAATATTAATAGAATGAATATCTTAATATTTAAAGAATAATATAACTGATCAAATATGGATGAATTAAATTTGGTTCATGGATTCAAAACAATCATTTGAAAAAGGTGGAAATTAGATGGATCATTAAAGGATTATGCTTCCATAGTAGGACATGTCATCAAAGTAAACTTTTTCATAACAAAAATATTATATAGGTAAGAACCAATGTATTCAAAACAAATAACTGAGAAAATAATAATGAATTTGTTTAAAATATAAAATTTAATAAAAAATTGAATCAAAAGAGAAGATAGTATTTTATTGTAAGAAAATAAAGTTATAATATGAAGAAGAAGAAGAAGAAGAAGAATTAATCATAGAAGAGATCCTTGATTCAATTGTATCCTTCTTCTAATGTTTATAAAAATAGAGTGAAGGAAAATATCCTTCTCCAACAATATCAAAATTGATGAACAAATCCCTTAAAATGTTAATTTTACATATTTTATACTAAAGGGGAAAAAAGGGTTACAAAACATATAAAAGGGAAAGCATAACGTGGAGTCAAAATAAATCCCTATTTTTTAGAATTTTTGGATCTCAAAATGTCAAAAAAAGTAGTGGATCGTGTAACCTAATTTTTTTATGTCCTATAAATTATGTAAAAAATTTCATCCCAATCTAAGAATGAATGATAATGTTATATTCCAATCATTGATGTGATATTCAGATTGTTTAATCCTATCTATAATATAATTCAAGGACCAATATCTATATGATAAATTATTATGGTATTTAAATTAAATATATATCTTTAAAAGTATGAAATTATTAAATTAAATTTTAAATTAAATTTCAATACATAGAAAATTTTATAAAAAAATACTCTCATGTAAATCAAAAGAGAAAACATGAATTTTATGTAAATTTAAAAATTCATGATCTGATTAAAAATTAAAATTTTATAATAAAATAAAACTAATTATGAGAGTATTAAATAAATTATTATCAATAAAATATTATAAAATATAATCATTTATCAACTCCACCAAAATTTCCTTTTTCAGTCATGGGAAAAAATTATCTAATATTAATATCAAATTCACACAAAACTCAATAATTAGGAATTTTTTGAGATCATTAGAAAATATAATTCATCATATATCATTTATGAGAAGTAATTTTATTTATTTTTATTTCATTAATTTTAGATTTTTTTAATCTCCAAAATTCTTCAATGAACAAATAAAAACAACCTCACATGGAAATTAGGATATTTCCCTACCAAAATCAATGTATAAATTGGAGGGGGAGGGGTGAATCAGAGATATATTTTTATTCTAATTTTTATTTCTTTTGAAATAACCATAACCTCATATTAAAGAGTTATATCTTTTTTGAAAAAAAATGATGTAAAATCCAAAAGAACCTTATAATTTACAAGGTTCCCTACTCAACAAGAGTAGTAACATCCTTGATATAGTTTGGAAACAATCTAATACCACACAATCCATTGTAAAACAATCATTTGTGTGGATACGACAAGTAGGATATTCCCAACACTTCTGTAGCACTATTATCATTAAAATATTTTATGTGATTATAATATCACGAAATGGTGTAATAAAATTTTGTGTAACAATTTAAGAAACTTTCACCAATTGCTTCAAAACAAGTTACTATGATTCCTTGTTAACTTTCACAAATATAATATTCAAAAATCTATTCACCTTCCAACCAATTAGTTGGTAAGAAATTCTCTATAATTTTAAATAATAATCAATTTGATTCCCTTGTTTGATTACTCAGACTGATTGTTCAGTCCAGAAATATAAATCTTCTAGAATACTATTGAAACAATTTTGAACCACTTTTGTCTCAGTCTAGAAATCTTAGTATGTTTTCTCAATCCTATAATCCATTCTGATCTGATGAACACTGACATTGATATTCCTTCCTTCTTATTATGTCCAAAAAACATCATTAGGAATGTTTTTTTTGGAAATTCCTTCTCTATAGAGCTTCAGAACATATATATATTCTCTACATGTGAATAGTTCAATCATTCATAAAAAAACACCATGTACTTCCTTCCTTTTACGGGTGCTCTATAAATAGTTTAGGGATGAGTATGAAAAGTTTCCCTACTTAACCAAATTTTCCAAAATGTCAATTTTCCCTAAAATTTTATCTTTATCTTTGGATTTTTCAGTGCTTCTCTACTCTTCTTGATTCTTCTCAAAAACTCTCAAATCTTCTCAAAACATCATCTCACATCCAACATTAAAATCATTCTTCAGTCTGATTTTGAATGTTATTCCAATTTATTCATTATGAAGAAAACATATAAATACTTACTAGATTCATCATTATGTTTCTCTATAAAAATATATAAAAACATTTGAAACAATTATTCCATAAAAATTGTTGCTACTTTTTAGACTTTAATTGCTATTATTTTTTCATAAACATAGTCATAAATTCTAAATATTAATGAACTTCCATAATAAAACTTTAGCACCAACTAAAAAATCCCTTGATAATAAATTGTATACATTTTTGAAACTTATTCATACAATTATTTATTTATTCTTTTCCAATGATAGATTATATTTCATCTGATAAAGTCCAGCATATGATGACTTTTATCTGTGTCATATTTCACCTGATGGATCAGTCTCTATCATCATCTGATTGATTGGTGTCTCCTCCAGTCTGATGAATCTTGAACCATTTGAAAAAGACACTCAGCAATTTTTTTTAATTTTCTCTTCGACCAATTGATAACATATCAGAGTTCCTCTTTTTTTATTGACCCTTTTAAAATAAACAATTCATCCAAATGAAAATTATTGAATACGTTGTTGATTGATCTATGATCCCGTTTTATATCGGTCCCAACAAATTCTACTTTCTATTCAGTCAAAATAGACTTAAATAACTGATATTCATTACCATTCTATACTGTCAATGATTCCCTTTGGCATCAATTATTTCATATATTGATTAGTTTCATGATTATTTCGATGATTGGTGGCACACCATGCATGGTGATAGGAGTCAGCATAAACTTCTTTCCTTACCAACATATTTCTCCTAATATTTAAATCTTGTAGATTTTTGGTATTCCTGAATACCAAATTCTTTTTTTTCCTTTCATTTCAAACACAACATCACATCTTACAAGTAATTATGCATATGGTGATCTCACACTGATGAACTGAGTCCAGAATGTTTTGATTTAAATAAATTCCTCCTTGCATAAAAATCAACTTGTATCACAACTTCCTCATGACTTTTAGAAAGTTTAGAATCAACATTACATCATATGACTTATATTGGAAAGTATTATAAATTTTCATCCATCAAATACTTATTTCATTCCAACCAAACCTCAATCTGATTGGAAACAATGTTTCTACCCCTTTCCTTCATAATGATTACTTCATAAGTTTTCCATACAATATATTATTTATGAGAAATCTAAGAATAAAAATGTATCATAATATTTCCATCAGAGCCTCTCAAACTCTCATACACTTCCTCCTTACAATGACATATTTCATTTCAAACCAAATATACGTCTGATTAAGATTTTATCCTATAAAAACTCTTCTCATACTCATATAATTTCATATGCATTGTGTGTTTGATCTTTAGATTAAGATTGCGAGTATGATCACCAAATTTTACAAAGTGAGGTGATTTCTTTCTTTTTGAAAAAAATAAAACACCCTTATAAAAAAACTCTTTTGTCTTCCAAAAACAACATCTGACCAACTTGGTCCCAACAGTATCACCATTTGGATTTTTTTTCAACCAAAGTTCATAAATCACTGTACTTTTTATCCTCAAGAAATAGATTACCTATCACCAACTTTAAGCCAATGTGAGAAAGATCATTATAGTAAACAAGAATCATTGACATCAAAACTATCCAATCCAAAAGTAGTGACACATGAAACTTCTGTAGATTTTTTCACATCTTTCTTCACATATTCCTTTATACTATAAAAAAATTCCTACATCAAATCCAATAAACTATTTGAATATTTCACACACTTACATGTTTAGATCATAACTTACCCACAGTTCCCCCTATATATGTGCTTCCTTAAAATTTTTATCACATATCAATGGATATATTTATGAAATAGTTCTCCCCCTTGACAATACTATCCAACGAATATGTGAAATAGATGAAAACAATTACCCCAACCTTGATGGAAATAAGGTTGGATTCCCATGTTCATTATGATTTTCTAAAAATCATAATTCAGTAGAGGTTTTGTGAATATGTCAGCAACTTATTCAGATGTATGAACATACAACAGCTTTAATTCATTTATCTCCACTTTCTCTTTGATTAAGTGGTATTTGATGTCAATATTTTTTAAATAAGAATGTTTTACTAGGATTACTGTAAGGCTGATGACACTTTTATTATCAAAAACCAAGAGAAAGAGAAACATTATTTCAATAAGTAAATATTATAACAGATTCTTCAAGCATATATGTTTAGTAAAGGATTCAGTGGTTGTAATGTACTTAGATTTATCCATTGTAAGGGTTTATGTTTTTTCTCTATATTCCAACTAACACAAAATTTTCCAAGAAATAAAACTCCAAAGGATATGGATGTTATATCATCAAAATTTCCTTCCCAATTAGAATTTGAATACCCAAACAAGTCAATAATTTGTGATCTATCATAGTTAATACAAAAAAAAATTATGCCTATGATATATCTGAGAATTTTATTTCTTGATAATAGAAGGGATTATTTTGGAGCGCTCTGAAATCTTTCAAATAAGGGAACAACATAAAAAATTTTGGGTCCTGTGTTAGTCAAATACAACAACATTCTAATCATCTTTTGAATATATTTAGAGAAAAATTCCTTACCTTTTCCATCTTTAGAAAAATTGGTAACCACTAAAATTGGTGTCCACATTAGTTTTTAATTTATCATTCCAAACTTATTTTGAATATTCTTACCATAAATTTCCTGAGAAAGAAAAACATGCTTCTTCTTTTGTGATCTTTTTAACCCAATAAAGGATTTCATTTCACCCTGTAATGAAATATATAAAAAAATTCATCTCTTCATCAAATCATTCACATGTTATTTTATTATTACTAGTAAAGATAATGTCATCAATATAAATTATTACAATAAGAGAAAACTCATGTATTTAATTGATGTATAGATTACTGTCAACCCTTCCTATCTTAAAACTCATCTTTCAAAAGCAGGTATTCAATTTAGAGTACAATTCCCTAGGATCTTTCTTTATCCCATACAAGTATTTATTTAACTTAAACACATAACATTAATCTTTCCCAAAAAAGAATCCACATTATTGTTAAATATTTACTTATTCTTCAATATATCAATTAAAATATTCAGATTTCACATCCATCAGAAATATTTTTCAACTTCATTGTGTATCATTTGCGAAAAAAGATGCTTTTTTTGTCTAACCATTCCACCAGAGAAAATTTTTTATCAAAGGAAATACCCTCTTTCTATGAGTAACCTTTTCAAAAAAACATTTCTTTATTTATAATCACTTTACCATCTTTAATCAAATTGTTTCAGAAAATCCACTTTTACTGATAACATTTTTGTCAGTTGGTTTATGTATGAGTTCAAAATTATCATTCTTTTCAATATTATTAAAATCTTTATTCATTGTTTGAACCCATTCTAGATGCTCAAAATCATCATTCACATATTTTGGATCCACTTTTGAATATAAATAGTTATGTGAAGTTACTTTTTATGTTCTTATTATTTGAAAATTTTGATGTTGATCACCAATTATGTTTTGATCTTCCACTTCTTACCTTATTATATGTTGAAATTTTCAAGATTCTTCTTCATCAATATTAATAAATGAGTCTGATTTTTTTAAAGTTGGATTATAGATGTTTCTATACTTACCATAATGTTTAAAAAAAATTATTTAATTCCATTCGTCTTCTTTATCTGCAAAGGTTTTTTTAAAATATTCCTCAACCTTTTCAACAATATTCACATTGACATAGTGGACTAATCTTTCGATCACTTTATTGAATCTTCTATATTCTCTTCCTTCCATAGAATAGTTATGAAAATTTTATCTCTATCTTTTGGCCCAAACATCCAAAGGTTTCCACCTTTTTTCATTATGATGTAATGACTACCAAAAACATTTAAGTGTTTAAAAATTGGATTTTTTCATAAATTTTTTTATACAGATTCATATGTGAACTTGATCTATATAATCATCCGTTTTAATATAAACTATAGTTCTCAATTATTGCCTCCAAAATTGATGAGAGAGACCATGTTCAAGTAACATTGTTCATCCCATTTCAACATAATTCTATTTTTCTTTCCAGAAACACGATGTTGTTGAGGAGAGTATGGTGTAATGAACTCATGCTGAATTCCATGCTTCTGAAGATACCCTTAAAACTCTTCATTTTTGTATCCCCTACCATTTTATAATCTCAAATTGCTTCACTGAATACACAAATTCATTCCTAGATTTTCTCCTGAAACATTAAAACATTTTTGGGCATCTAACTTGTCTTTTGCATAAATAACACTAGTAATGTGATTAAAATAATTAATGAAAGTAATGAAATACTTATATCCATGACTTTATTTTTTTTCTCATTATTGCACAAATATCATAATGAATATGTTCAAGGGGTATTTTTGAACAAATGTAAAATTTATTATGAATAGAGTTTGTAATCATTCCTTTCTGACAAATTATGCTACACTACTCTCTTATTCTTAACATATCAGGAATTCTATGGACATTATATCTCTTTGGTAACTTTATCATGATTCTATAACAAATATTCACTAAACTTTTATTAAATAGCTGATTATATTCCACCATTCCTAAGTAACAAGAGTTTTGAACCACACCAACATGAAAAAATTCTTTTTTGTTCACTATCATGTTGTAACTATCTTTCCATATTCAACTTTTTGAAAAAAAAAACTCATCTTTTCTGAAAAATAAAATTATAGTATTCATCAAAAAGTTGTGAAACAATCTATAAATTTTTTTCACCCCATTTGAAAAAATATCATTATTAAAAATCATATTTTATATCCTGATAATATAAGATCCAATAACATTGATTTTGAGGTATTCAACATTTCCAAATCTCATTGTACCTTCTTTTAAGTTGTTCAAATTCTTCAAAAATTTTATGTATCATATCATATGAGAAAAACAACCACTATGTAATAACTATAGTTGTTCTCCTTTTGTAGCTTTGAGAGTGGTTTGAACAGTATGAAATTTTTATTTACCTTTATATTTCTTTACAGATGACTTCTATAAATCGATATAAACTTTTTGTTATGAAGACAAAAAAACCACACATGTTTTTTCTAGATGTACAGGTTGTTCAAATAATTTATAAATAGTTTCCAAAGTTTGAAATATATTTTCAAATTTCACTCCAAACATCTAGATTTTCTTCAAAACATCCTTATCATTTTTATTTCCTTGAAAGGATTGACTCCCCCTAAACCATTTCCTTCTCTAAATTTTTGAACAGTAGTAATGTTTTTTATTAAACAAAAACATATTTTCTGTATGCCCAAATCCACCATAATACTAGCAGTATCACTAGAAATAATATTTACCTATGAAACGTCATATTTTTCAAAGTTGTGAGCATGTATCTTAACAACTTTATTTTCATTCTTATTAGAACTTTGTTGACCACCAATATTTATATTATCAATCAGAATCTTATTATTCAGCTCAGTTTTCATTTCATCCATATTAGAACTAAAAGTAATAGAAATATTTTCAGGATTAAAATTTTTAGAAACTTATGACTTCTCCATTTTTTTGGTTTTGGCCACATATATAAATTTCCCATATTTCAACTTCATATAAACAATTTTAGATTTCTCCTCAACCTCTGACGGTAAATTTTTATCCCTCTCAAGTTTACCCCTTCAAGATATTCCACCAACTTTAGAGATAGATTTCTCAAATATTTTACCCCCTTAATCATGTTTAGAATGTTTTTTGGAAAACACTTAACTCTTCTTCATTATCCTTTTACTTTACATCAACATGATCATTTTTATTTTTTCCTTTCTCAAAAGATTTATTTAAATCACCAGTCTCTTCCATCATCTTAAATTTATCTTTATAAAAAAATTTGATTTTTTGTTAGGAAATTGTCATTTTTCAATTTCTTGATTCTTTCTCAAGCCTCCCAATATTTCTCAGACAATGTTTCAATTATTATTTTTTATGAAATTATAGTTTAGTTTCTTCTTCTTCAGAACAGTTTCTTCTAAACTCTTCAATGTTAATTATTTCAATGAAAAAAAATATATGCTAGATTCTCAGTATACTTTTTTGGATTTAGCTTCACTATCTTCTTCTTCATCATATTTTGAAAAAAATATTCTTCTTTTGTATTCAAAGAAATTTGTTATCAATCCATTTGGAATTAGATTTATCCTTATCAACCCATTTCTTCCATGATCTTCTCTCCATTCTTTCATATTCATCACTACCCTATTATTTCTTACATTGATAAATATTAGCCATAATGTGCCCAATGGGTCCATATTCAAAACATTTCAAGGGAAGTTCCCCTTAATAATTTCATGTACCTATTTTAAAATTTTCAAAAAACAAGGATAAAAATTCACCAAGATTTTTATGTACTTAATTTTTTGAATTAGATCCAACTACTTCCTCTTCTTTAAGAACCTTTTTAGATTTTTTTCATGGTAGGCCTGAAGGACATTTATCTATAAAATTTTATTTTTTTTCCTTTCATAGATTTCTTCTTTCTCATTTAATAAGTGATGAGATCTCTATTCAAATCATCTAGAGATAATGTTTATAGATCTCTATCTTCCAATTAAGAAACATTAGAATCCAATAGTGCAAACAATGTCATTCACCCAGGTTAATAAGTCACCAACAGACCCATACTCACCCATCTTGATATATTCATACTTAAGACTCTAGATTTTTAACTTGGCCATATTCACCATTTTATTTCCATAATAAATATATTTCAACTTATCCCATATCCGTTTAGTAGTGAAAACACCCTTCACTATTCGGAACTCACTTTTAGAATGTGATGAGAGTAAAGAATCATTATACTTTTAATAATTATTAATATTCTTATTTTCAACAGATTTAAAAGTATATTTTTTTTCAATAAGATAAAATCCATCTGTTGCATCTTCAAGAACATCATACCCAATATACATAAGATAAGGAAACATTATATCCTTCTAGACATGATAATTCTTAACATAAAATACCATAATCCCCTTACCCTTGAAACAATTCAGATTCGCCTTCAAATCTTCACTTCAAAAGCTCTAGTTAAGAGTAAATAAAAGGAATAATCACTCTAATACCAATTAATATTTCCTAACTAAGATAAACGTATCACTAAGATGGGGAGGGGTAAATCATTGATATCTTTCTTATTTTATATTTCCTTTATTTTTAAACAGCCATTTACTTATATTAAATAGTTATCATTTTTATGAAAACAGAACAATCACAAATCCACAGAAACACAATAATTTACAAGGTCCACTACTCAACATATAGAGACCCTAACCTTTTACACATAACATTTCATGATTTTAAACATAATTCATCATCAGAGTACAAGCCAAGGATCATTAAGTCTGGTGTGTTGGAAGACTGGGTACATATATCACAAAACACGGCGATAAAAACCCTTCTTTATTTAATCTTCATAATGAGCTCCTAACTTCCTTTGAGCCCTTACATCTGCATAGGGTACCCTGGGGAACACATGAACAAAGGGATGAGCTGAAAATCCCAGTAAAGTAAGGAACATAAGGAAACATCTAATGCACATGAGTTAGGAGGCATGACATAATGATATCCAAACATGAAACATATAAAATCATATCATATAGGCATGGGATACTATAAACATGGAATCATATAGATGTGGCAGAATCATAAAACATTTCTTTAGTATGGGTCAAGGCTAACCGCCAATCCTATTTCCCATTTTAGTACGGGTCAAGGCTGACCGCCAATCCCGTTTCTCATTTCAGTACGTGCCAAGGCTAACCGCCAATCCTGTTTCACATCGCATCTCATGAGACATAACCTTACCCAATGCATTGGAGTGATATCTGGGTGCACCCATCTCAACATTTTCATGAATTATCTTGCCACATAAATAATCTTCCCACATAAACAATAATCCATAATCAACCATTCATAAACATAAGGATACCCATGGAAAGAAGTGGGTACCACAATCAAGACATAAAGCATAACCGATGAGCATGACATCAAAGTGTCCATGATAGAATGGGATTATAACATACATGGACATTCAATTGGCATATATCATGGTACGTGATATAAAAAAGGAGTGACAACTTATAATGATGTATTTGGGAAATTTTGGCATTAAAACATATTGTGCGGTTTTAAGGAAAATATTATAGAGCTTTTTAAACAAAAAAGGGAACAATAATTTATATAAAACCATAAGGGAACCAGGATGGTTATCATAAAAGAGGTCTTATTTTATAAATACATATGTGAATTAAAATAGAAGAAAGAGTACACTTGATGATAGGAGAGAATTCGGAAAGTTCCCTAAAAACGGGTTCACTTATCGAGAAGTAAAGATGAGAGAATCACTTAAAAGAATGCATATCCCCAAAAGAGAGTAATGAAAGGGACTTGATAAATAAACTTGGAACATGTAAAGAAAATTTATAGAATGTACAAGAAAAGATAATATAACATCATTTTGGTAGGAAGGTAGATAAGACAACTCGAAGGAATAAAAGAGGTTCGGGTACAATTCTTTACCGATTATCGGCATGGTATCGTGAGTACTTGAGGGGGACTTAGTGAGAGAGGGAAGGGGATTATCATCACTTACAAATAAAGAGGGAAGAATGGGGGAGGTGAAAAATCATACCCCATAATTAATAATTACACACAACATGTCCTAACATCGTTAAAAATCTTGAATAAGGGTGAAATTGAGAGGATCCCTTAACTTAGGTTCGTCGGTGTTCTCCACTTGATATTAATGACCTGAATAAACAAATTAGGATTATTAATTCATAAGTCCAGAACCTATTTTATATTTAATTTATTTATTATACCCATTTTTAGTTCATTCAAAGCCATTTGGATTAGTTATAAGGTTTAATTTCATTGTTTGGGATCATTTGTTTACTTGACTTTAAAAGATCGGTTCAGTTATATTCAAGTTTGGATTATATGCATGATGAAATTGGTTGTCCTGAATTGAAGTTATATAACATTATTGGACATCAGTTAGGTTACATGGTTAAAAATCTCATTTGGTTAGTTATAGTGAAAGATAACCTTTACATTAAACATTAATGATAAACACTTGAATTAATTTTAACGATTTTTCCCATAATTGACTTGTTTTGTATTATTGTTTTACATCATATGTGTATGAGGATTACATAAACTTAAATAGGAAATATAACATATATAATAATCTTGTTCATCCATAACATAAATGGTTTAATTACCACAAAAAAATGATAAAAGAATTTGAAAACACATTATCCATGATGTCGGTAATTTGACACATCGCAGATGATGTTTTATTTCTAGAATGTGAGGGAGAGGAGGAGAAGCGTGATGCTTGAAATTTTACATAAACATGATTATAATACATAATATATGATATTATGGAGCTTTAATGACTTTTGGATAAGGTAAGGGGAAGAGGGTATAAGAAAAGGATGAAAATGAAAACAAAACACTTGAAAACGAAAGAGGGTTCTTACCATTTGATCTCCTCTCTTAGAGACTCCTCTTAGGGGCTTTGATTTTGGCCTTTTGGAAAGACCAGAAATCCTTAGACGTGGGAAAGGAGCTTGGAAGGGTCTTTGGGAAGAAATTTGTCTAGGAAAAAGGCTTGAGAGGTGTGAGGGAAAGAGGTAAGGAGAGGGGGTATTTATAGTGAGGGAGGAGATGGTTTTTTCCCAATTGTTTATTCAATAGTTTATTAAATTCCCTCAATACAAGGAATAGTGATGATTCCCTGACAAAAAATAGAAAACTTAGCATGTGAATCCGAACCAAATGGGCTTACATCATCAGAACATCATTAGGACTTCATAATTAATGTATTTTTCTTATTTTGTGAATTATCATATTTTACTATTCACCAAAATTTCAAGTATTTCAGAAAAATCCCAAAAATTCACCCTAACCATTTTTTGACGTGTATAATCCAAAACTGAAGTCCATTTTTCAAAAATAATTTTCTAATTATCATTATTTTAATATTTAATTAAAATCATAATTTATTATCAAAAACCGGTTTTTAAACATTCATTAACTTACTCTAAAATATGGGTATGTCGTACTTTCAACATGAATATAATTTTTATACTAAAATAAGTAAGGTTACTATTCATTAGGGTATATCACTATTCATAAGGTTATTTTACTATTCATTAGGGTAGGTTTCTATTCACCAAAAATTATGTTTTTCTTTTCAGACTCCAAATAACTTACTGATTACAACCGTGTATGCCGAATTTTCGAAATTCCAAACACGGAAGTGTCAAACATATGTTTAGAGGTCACTCAGCACTTAGTAGTTCATTATGTTGAGTTTTCATGAGATTTTATGACATACTTATGAGAATGGAATTTTCATTGAAAAACATTGGGTCGTTACATTTTTTCGCCCTTATGAAATTTCACCCTAGAAATTTCATTTTACATTCTAGGTCGTAAACAGGTGAGGGTAATTCTCTTTCATTGCCTCCTCCGGTTCCCAAGTATCTTCTTCAAACTTATGGTTCCCCCACAACACTTTGACAAGGTGGGTGGTCTTGTTGCGTAGAACCTTATCACTTTGGTCCAGAATCTTCACCGGCTACTCCTCATAGGAAAGATCACATTCCAACTGCACCACCTCTGAGTTTAGTACAACTGAGAGATCTGGTATGTACTTCCTCGGTAGTGATACATGAAACACATCATGAACTTGAGCCATATTTGGTGGGAGTGCAAGCCGATAGGCCACAGCTCCTATGCGGTCAAGGATCTCAAAGGGGCCAATATACCTTGGGCTTAGCTTCCCTTTCGCCACGAATCGCATGACTATCTTCCATGGAGATATTCGAATGAAGACTTTATCTCCAACTTTGAACTCTAAGTCCCTTCGACGGTTGTCACCATTGCTCTTTTTCCGACTTTGAGATGCATTGATGTGTTTCTGGATAACTTGACCCTTCTCGGTCATCTCTTGAACAAGATTGGGTCCAAGTAGCTTTCTTTCTCCAACCTAATCACAATAGGTTGGAGTTCTACATCGCTCTCCATATAAAGCTTTATATGGAGCCATCTGAATACTCGATTTGAAGCTATTGTTTTATGAGAAATCAACCAATGAGAGATGATGATACCATCCACCTTTTTAATTCTAGAGAGAAGGCTCTTAACACATCTTCAACCATCTGAATAGTTCTTTCAGAATAGCCATCAGTTTGGGGGTGATAGGTCGTGCTGAAATTTAATTTAGTACTCAAAACATGTCGAAGGCTCCTCCAGAATTTAGATGTGAACCTTGGATCATGGTCAGAGACAATTGAGAGTGGAACACCGTGTAGTCTCGCCACTTCCTTCACATATATCTTTGCAAGTTGTTCAAGCGAGAGATCCTCCCGAATAGAGATAAAACGGGTAGTCTTGGTGAGTTGGTCAACCACAACCCATATCGCATTATTTCCCTTCACCATTTTTGGGAGACCCGTGACAAAGTCCATAGTAACATTTTCCCATTTCCACATGGGTATAGGCAATGACTACATCATACCTTTGGACTTTTGTCACTCATCTTTAACTTGTTTAATACCAAGCACCTTGATATATATTCTGCAATCTCCTTCTTCATGTTATCCCACCAGAAGTGTTCTCGGATATCACGGTACATTTTGGTACTCCCAGAATGGATAGAGACGGTTGAGCTATGAGCATCATTAAATAGCTCCTTCTTTATCTCTGGATCAAATGGTACACATAATCAAGTCCCAAATCTTACAACTCCTTCCTCATCAATTTTGAAATCAGAAGATTTCCCATTTTTAACAGCTTACACCCATTTCTGAATCTCTACATCTTCTCATTGATAATCCTTTATTTTATCCACAAGGTATGGTTGAGAAATCATTTGAGAAATGATTGATGATGTTCCTCCCTTAATTATTCCCATGTCCATCCTTATCAAATCTTAGAAGATTGGATCCTTTTCAACTCACATCATTGATAAGGATGCAGGATCCTTCCTACTTAGAGCATCTGCCACTGTATTTGCCTTACCAGGATGGTAGTGGATTGAGAAGTCATAATCCTTGATGATCTTTAACCATCTTCGCTGGATCATATTAAGATCTTTATGTGTGAATATATATTTGAGACCCTTGTGATCGGTATATATCTTATACCATTTCCCATAGAGATAATGCCACTAGATTTTCAACGCAAAGATCACGGCTGCTAACTCTAGATCATGTGTGGGATGGTTTTGCTCCTGGATTTTCAACTAGTGCGAGGTATAGGCTATCACTTTATCATTTTGCATTTGTACATAGCCTAATAATTTCTTTGAAGTTATTTATGTTGGCTCTATAAAGTCAATCCTTGCCCAGAATTGCATCAAATTCCACTAAAGGGAGACTTATATTATTTCAAAGATGAATAGTTTCACAAACATCAACATGTGATACATAATCATAGAAGTTTTACCCAAATGATACAAAATCATTTTAAGTAGCGACTCGATGTTCCTAGAAAACATTTAAGACATGTTCATAGGGCATGAACTGAAATACAACATGAAATACATAATAATTGCAAAGAGGTTACATGTACTTCAGTCATCAAGATCTATCTCAACATTGGACATGCATTGTCCCCTTGTCTTTGGAGATTGTTGATGCTCAACATGCTTCTCATCCCTTCCAATGAAGCATTTTCCTGGATAATGTCCAACTTCTCCACATTCATGACAATGAACAGTATAAGGTACATTAGATATAACCTTATCTCCATTCATCACATTATCCATTTTTTATAGCTATTAGCTATCTTATGACCCACCTTCCCACAATTAAAACATCTCTTGGTTCCTTTGTGACATTTTCCTTGATGCCTCTTTCCAGAATTTTTGCATAATGGAAATCTGGTCTTCTTTCCTTTATCACCTTTATCAGATGAACCTCCTTGAGACGTCATCTTCCTCCTACTTGATGAATTTGGGCATTCAACTATGTACCAATTGTTGATTGTGATTTTCAATAACAGATTTGGAAAGTTCACAATTTGTTCAACTTTGGCTCCCATCATCTCAGGCATATCATTAGGGTGGTTTTCACATTTTCTATCACACTGATTGTTGGAACACGTTCTTCTATTTCCCTCCATTAACAATGAAATAAGAATATACAATTAGGGGGTTTGAATACTTATTTATTGGGCGTAAAAGGAAACTTTCAACATAAAAGGATAAACTTGTAAAGAATAAGTACATCCTAACTTGTGATTCCTTCGGTTAAAACCTAGGTTATCCTTGATCTATTTCATGACTTATATTCTTATGGGATTTTTTTTGTCCCTTAATGATGGTTTGTACTAAGCTCATGAATCTACCAAAGCATATACCCTAGGAGTGTCTTAACCAAGAGTGCAGCAAGGCCCATTTTCGTGTACGAGGATACCCCGAGTCAAGCCCGAAACTCCTTATCGGAGTTTTCACTCCTAGGTACATCTGTGCCAGAGCCACCTCTACCTGCTCGTATCCAGACAGAGATATATTTTATTGATAAATCACTTACTCTATACTTACCAAAATTTAGGGATGTTTTATTATACTCCGTCTCATCCTTAAGGTTCTCACTAAGTTTCTCTATTCCTAATCTCCAAAAATAACTATTCCATCCTCTAATACAAACTATAGTGAGCCTAACCTTTTACACATAACATTTCATGATTTTAAACATAATTCATCATCAGAGTACAAGACAAGGATCATTAAGTCTAGTGTCTTGGAAGACTAGGTACATATATCACAAAACATGGGGCTAAAAACACTTCTTTATTTAATCTTTATAATGAGCTCTTAACTTACTTTGAGCCCTTACATATTCATAGGGTACCCTGGGGAACACATGAAAAAAGGGATGAGCTGAAAATCCCAGTAAAGGAACGAACATAAGGAAACATCTTAAGCACATGAGTTTGGAGGCATGACATAATGATATCCAAACATGAAACATATAAAATCATATCATATAGGCATGGTATCATATAAACCTGGAATCATATAGATGTGGGAGAATCATAAAATATTTCTTTATTATAGTTCAAGGCTAACCGCTAATCCCGTTTCCCATTTCAGTACGGGTCAAGGCTGACCACCAATCCCATTTCCCATTTCAGTATGGGTCAAGGCTAACCGCCAATCCCGTTTCACATCGCATCTCATGAGACATAGCATTACCCAATGCATTGGAGCGCTATCTGGGCGCACCCATCTCAAAATTTTCATGAATAATCTGGCCACATAAATAATCTTCCCACATAAACAATAATGCATAATCAACCATTCATAAACATAAGGATACCCATGGAAAGAAGTGGGTACCACAATCACGACATAAAGCATAACCGATGAGCCTGACATGAAGGTGTCCATGATAGAATGGGATTATAACATACATGGACATTCAATAGGCAAATATCATGGTATGTGATATCAAAAAGGAGTGACAACTTATAAGGAATGTATTTGGTAAATTTTGGCAGTAAAACATTTTATGTGGTTTTAAGGAAAATACTATAGAGATTTTTAAACAAAAAAGGGAAAAATATTGTATATAAAACAAGAAGGTAACCATGAAGGTTTTTATAATAAAAATACTTATTTTATAAAGACAAAGGTGACTTAAAAAAGAGGAAAGAGTACACTTGATGATAGGAAAGAATTCAGAAAGTTCCCTAAAAATGGGTTCACTTATCGGGAAGTAAAGAGGAAAGAATCACTTAAAAGAATGCATATCCCCGAAAGAGAGTGATGGAAGGGCCTTGATAAATAAACTTGAAACATGTAAACAACATTTATAGAATTTACAAGAAAATATAAGATAACATCATTTTGGTAGGAAGGTAGATAAGACAACCCGAAGGAATAAAAGAGGTTCGGGTAGAATTCTTTACGGATTATCGGCATGGTAACGTGAGTACTTGAGGGAGGATTAGTGAGAGAGGGAAGGAGATTCTCATCACTTACACATAAAGAGTTCAGAATGGGGGAGGTCTGAAATCATACCCCATAATTAATAATTACACACAACATGTCCTAACATCGTTAACCATCTTGAATAAGGGTGAAATTGAGAGGATCTCTTACCTTAGGTTCGTCGGTGTTCTCCACTTGATATTAATGACCTGAATAAACAAATTAGGAATATTAATTCATAATTAAAAAACCTATTTTATATGTAATTTATTTATTATACCCCTTTTTAGTTCATTCAAAGCCTTTTTGATTAGTTATAAGGTTCAATTTCATTTTTTGGGCTCGTTTGTTTACTTGGCTTTAAAAGATCGGTTCACTTATATTCATGTAGAGACCCGAAGCCTGACGTACATGGACATTACATTACATTTGCGGAATACTTAGTACATAACAAAAACACACACACAAGGATCGTAATAGTTTAGTGTATTTTGAAACTCGGAATATAATCTTCTAATCCTGGTGAAAGATCTTCAACATCTCCCATAAAGATCTTCCTTTGTTTATACCTAAAACCTTTCTTTATATCCTGAGGAAAAGAAAACATAAAAGGGTGAGCTCAAATGCTCAGTAAGGGTAAACAAAATAAATATCAATCACATCATATACATAAGCACAAAACTTTTGGAAATCTTAACCTCTAAAAGAGATCATAATTTCATAACCTGGGATAACTCATGGAAGTGAAATATAATCACAATAATCATAACATAAAGCATTAAACTTTGTGGCATACATACATAATCATAGAGAATCATTTCTTGTTAGTCAAGACTCATTTCCAAGACTATCTTAGTGGACAAATTCCCTTTCTGAACCGAGTCACCCTCGTTTCAGTCCTGTTTCACTAAACCGGTATAACCTACCATTCCAGCCATGTCTATCTCATGAGATATAAAATATTTACCCAATGCATTGGAGGGAGATATAGGTCCCACCCATCTCATAATGATACCATTCTTATGTGTGCCACAAAATCATAAATCATACATCATTTCATAACCCATGTAATAAAAATGGGAATCTTTAACATCATGACATCATAAAAAAATTCATATAAGATAAAGGAATTCATAAAAATAATTCCATCACAACATTATCAAATCAATGTAATAATAGAGATAAAAATAGAACCCTTTATTATCTTAGATGGAAAATAATTTTGATAAAAACACTTGAACTCCATTCTTGAGGAAAATATCCTTTCTTCTTCAAAAACATTTTTTCCTTTCTTAACATGTCATACAACTTTAAACTAAAATAAGTTGATTAAAAATAAACTTGAAAACTTATAAAGGAAGCTTCTTGGAAATAATGTTTTAAAAATCCATTCATGTCGTATAAGTTAAAAAAACATTCTTCTCGTACTTTTGTCGGAAATGTCAAAAAGTACCTCGTACGAAAAATGACAAAAGATTCCTTTCATATCTTTTACTAAAAACTCACCGAAGGGTAAAATTGGATTTAAACAATTTTAGGTGGATGGAAATAATATTAAATATTGAGGAAACATGGATGTGGATGATAAAATACACCCCAGTAAATGCCATAGTATAAACAATCTCGAATAAAAATGAGATTGTGATATTTCCATTACCTTTGGTCCGATTTTCTTCGTAGGTGTCCGAACCTCCTGTATAATGATTTAAATAATGTCATTGACTTATTCTAGAATCATACTCATTGTTATGATATTATATATGGTTCACTTATGACTTTATATTACCCTTTCTTTTGTAAATTCTATGTTAAAGAGCATTTTGGGTAAAATTGTTTCATTTGTCATCCGTGTTTTGACTTGTAATTATTCATATGATTGCTTAGATCATAATTACTTAATTCCAGAATATAAAACATGATTTATATATAATATATATTCAGAATATAAATATATATAATAAATTATTAAATGGAAAGAAATACACCGTTCATGGAGACGGTAGGCCGTACGTACGCATGAACGCTGTTTTCGTTTCCTTATTGAGTTGAATGGAATTAAGTAGATGACATACATATATACATAAATCCAGTAGCTTTATAATGTCATATATTTCATTATTATTTCTTATATATACTTTATAATCATTCTTAAATGGTTAACATGGAGAATGAATCTCATCGCGTCGTGGAGACGGTAGTCCGTACGTACGCACGAGCGATGATATCGTTTCCATAATTATTGAATTGAATTGGAGTGGATGATACAATATATAAGAATCAATATGATGTTATAATAACTATGTATAGTTATTCTTTACACCATTATACCCATCCATGTAAGGTGGTGGTGGAAAATAGATTACACCACGGCGTGGAGACGGTATTCTGTACGTACGCACGCGCGGTGATTTCTTTTTCCGTAGGATGAATAGATGGTAAAATAGGGTTGTTTCATACTTATAATAACATATCATTATATTAGTGATACTGATGTTATTACTTCATAATGAAACAACCTAAGAAGAAGAAGTGGACGAAGAAATAAAGATGAAAGAATCGGTAATAGACATTACCTCTTCTTTGAAGTGCTTCTTTGAGACCTCCATTTAGGGAACTAAAATGGGTCTTTGAAGAATACCAGAATCTCTAGGATATTTCTAGGGAAGTGGAGAAGATAATTTGGCAGGGGTTGGCCGAGCTTGAAGGCTCAAATTTGTGTGAGGAAGAGAGGGAGGAGGTGCCCTTTTATAAGGGAGGAGAGGGGCTCCTTTGGAAAAACTAAAAATATTATTTTATTATAAAGTCAAGTTCGGTTTTAAATAGCTCCAAATTGATTTATTTCGAGGCTAAGCTGGGGATGGGTCGAAAGCCTCTCATACAATAGAATTTAGACAAGTTTAGGTTCCTATTTTAACCTTATCATTTAGATTTAACATTAAGTTCAATAATTTTACTTTTACCGTGTCTTCTTGTGTTCTTACACTATAAGGTTAATAAACTTACTATAAGAAGCCAAACGAACCCCAAATTTTTTATTATTAATATATATAACCTTATCTAAGTCATTTGGCCGAACCTTAGATTTTTAGGAATAAAATAACAATTAATAATATAATATTTGTTTTAAAAACTATTTTATCTCAATTTTGACACTATTTAGTAATTTATTTTTGTGAAAATCATAACAGAATGATAAGTTGGAAAAACGTTAATTAAATCAATACTAACATGTCATATTAACCTAGAAAATTAGTGGAATTCATAAAAAGTCTCATATTATATTTATTTCGGTATTTATAACATCAATTATGTCAATATTTCATTAATAAGATAATTACTGCATCATCGTTGTGTCATAAATAAATAAAATTATTTATTGTCTAAACATTACAAATAAAATACCATTATGTAGGAAATCTTTTTAACTTTCTAATGAATATTTATAGTTGAATTTATCTTATGTATAACCCTATATTAAAAATGGTTTATTAAATAAACTTTGATTTTAACTCTTTTAACTCTTCTTTGAATTAAATAATAATAAATGTCCTAATCTAATTCAAGTGGACCTAAATGGTCATATTTTATTCCTAAGTTTGTTTTTGGTCGAATTACACTTATCCAATAGAATTAGGACATCTGTTAGGGTAATAATAATATCATTTTTACCCTTAATTACCATATTTACTTTTAACCGTGGTAAATAAAAGTAAAAAGTTACTATTCACCAAAAATTATTTTCATCTCATTGAACCACATTTTACTTACTGACATCAACCGTGTCTCTAGGATTTTTGAAATTCCACTCACAGAAGCGGTAAAATTATGTTTTATGAAAAATTCAGTTTTTTTAACTACCACTTAGTGGTTTCACTATTCATCAAAAATTGAAAGTTTTCAGAAAAATACCAAAAATTAGGCCTAAGCTATATTTGATATTATGAACTCAAAAATGATTTTTATTTTACAAAATTCAAAACATATCAGTTGCATTAATTAATTTAAAAATTAATTCACGTCGTCAAAACAAATAGTGTGTTCTTAAGAGATAATAACTATCAAAAGATTGACACTTGTTTATGTCTGGTTTAAATGTGAAATTACATCCAATGACCAACATTGTATTAAATTGTAAAAATATAATCTAAATATACTTTAAAACCACTCAAATTAATAATTTGTTACTATTAATTATTTTGATTAAAAAAGTTGTTTTTAATTATGATTTAGTAATTTTCACTATTCATCAGAATATGAAAGTTATCAGAAAAGTATCAAAATTTCACCCTAAGCTAATTTCGATATTCCGAATCCAAAAATGAATTCCATTTTGAAAAATAAAATTTAAAAAATTTCAAAAAGTGGTTATTACTATTCATAACGGCTAGTTTTAATAATATTTTAATAGCATATTGTTGTTTAGTGAAACTCGTTATTGTGTACTACACACGCTATCGAGGAAGTTCGCGATTGCGTGTAATGCAAGGCATGTCAAGGATGCGTGTTGTGCAAGCTCCTTTTGGTGTAGCGTACAACACAAGACATTAGTGAAATTAAAAAGAATATTTTTCATAAAATCTTGGGCTGTTACATTCTACCCCCCTTAAAATGAATTTCACCCTCGAAATTCGTCGGGGTTATAAACGGTTTACTATTAGAAAGTTTCTTTAATATAAACCCACATCGTAAAAGGGAATACCAAAACCAATATTTAAAAACGAATGTATGTAACGTAACGGTTACCCAAATAAACTAATCACTGGGTTTCCACATAGGTGAAAATATGGATATGGAAGAAAAATATAACCATCTTGTTCTGATGGAGAGTGGTAGAGAACATGGCTATGGAAAAGCCAACAATCACAAATCCATAAATTTGTGACGATCTAAGGTACCATCGGATTAATCATATATAAGAGCACTAGAACAACATTTTTGGTTTTCAAGATCGTTTCCCTAAAGTTGAAGAATTTGAATTAGAATAAATACTTAATTTATTTTGGTACAATCTCACTGTTGTTCATGCCTTGAACAATTTCCACTTCATATCTTAAATAAATGAAGTTGAATTTGTTATTCGTGAAGTGTTAGAAGATCATGTGATAGAATGACGGGTCATTCAAACAAAAAGTTATTAAATATACATAAGTCATTTCATAGTGAGATTAATCATATATGGTTCCTAAAATGGACTTATACTTCATATATCATACTACTTAATATAATAAAACTAGTTTCTACTAAACAGGGACTTCCTGTAGGCCAGTGGTAGGCGATAAAGGCCAGTCGCACTTCGGTTGTGGGTTTGATTCCCACGGCCTTGTTCGACGCGATGGGTTGTCGCCCGTCCTGCAGGTTTTCCTTTTTCTAAAACTATATTACTATAACATCCCATCAATAATATCGAACAAACTTTTATCCTTAAACAATACTAACTTTTGTCCAACATAGTCCATTCCAATCATTAGGCTTATCCATAATGCTGCAGTCCACTCTCATAATATAATGAAAACGATTACCAGAGATTTAATACCATCGTTGATCCCCATATATCATAAGATATGTCTTGTTGGTCACATTCCAAACATTCAAAGGCCTTAATCATGTGTTCTCTTTAATACCCATTGAACCTTAGTGAAAACATGAATGCAGTTAAAAGTTAACACTTTCCACATACCAAAATCCTCAAAATTCTATATACTCAAACCATGATATCACTTAGTCCTTATATCAATCATGAGCTCATGAATACTGTCAAATATTTCATTTTCTCGTTTTCCCTTCATTATGCGCATATCATTCTTTTCCAAAACTATCTCAATCACTTTCCATGGTTACTGGTACCATAAAATTATTGAAAACCACAATAGACCAATACATAAATATTCCAATATTCCATGATACTATATACAACATTATTTTGGAATCCCATTACACAAACACATAATCATTCCACCACATCGTTGTCATATTCAACATCGCCAATGGTGATCACATGTGACTTGCCTTTGTCCTTTGCCTTAAGTGGTTGCTCATGTCGATCATCACTAACCCTTGGATTAGGGAATTTATTAGCATAATGCCCCATTTCCTTGCACTTGAAGCATTGAAGTGTTGGTGGTGCGTTCTATGTAGTCTTTGCATTATTCACATCATTAGAAACCCTTTTTCCATTACTTCGACACTCAGCTGCTCGATGACATTCTTTTCCACACTTAAAACATTTTCTAGTTCCTTTAAGACAATCTCCACCATGATTATTTCCACACTTTGAGCATAAGGAAACATTCATCTTCTTTTCACCATTATTCTGAGATTTCTCCATGAACTCCATCTTTTGTTTCTTGTCAAAACCATGAGATGGATATGTAACACCAACTTCCATTTCTACCTTGATAGCACAACGCACAATTTCTTCATAGCTACTGAAGTCTCTTATAGCTAATGCCCTTCGAAGACTTGGTTTTAAGACATTGAAAAATCGATCAAATTTACTTTCAGGTTGGATGATAATGCCAGATGCATACCTTGAAAGTCTTGTAAAATTCACTTCTTATACCAACAGATTCATCATCCATTTCCTTTATTTCAAGAAACTTATTCTCCATCTTTGTTCGAAGAATACGAGGGAAGTACTTATTGAAAAATAAGTTCTTGAACTCGTCCCATTCCATGGACTCAATTTCATCCATTTGCCTTGTATTCTTAATAAGATTCCACAATTGATCAGCATCACCTTCCAAACGATACACTGCTAAGATGACTTTATCATGTTCAGAACATTGAAGAACTGAAAATATCTTTTCGGTGGTACTGATCCATTGTTCAGCAACAACTTGATCAGAAGACCCACTGAAAGAAGGTGGACGTTGCCTCATGAAGGACTCAATAGAATATTGTTCCCTTCTCTGCTCATTTGGATGTCCAAAATGATTCATAGCTTGTGTAAGTATAGCAACAAGATTTTGAACTCCATCTCCCATAACATTTGTTTGTTCAGGAGGACAATCATTGCATTGTCCATTGCATTGATCAACACGGTTCCTTCGGGTTCCAGCCATCGTCGAAAACCCAAAAAGAATAGTGTGAGAGGCAAAAATCATGCTAGGGAAAACAACATAATAAAGGGGGAGTACCCTCAATATCTAACATCTTAGGTTAAATTCTAAGATCGTTAGCGCAATTCTAGGACTATAACCTATACGTATATTTAACCTTAGAGACATCCCTAGACATACCTTAGAAATATCTCTAGGGATCTCACTAAAGTTCCTGCATCCTAGTTTCCAAAGGTTGACTAAACCTTTCCTCTGATACCAACTGTAGAGACCCGAAGCCTGACATACATGGACATTACATTACATTTGCGGAATACTTAGTACATAAAAAAAACACACACACAAGAATCGTAATAGTTTAGGGTCTTTGGAAACTCGGAATATAATCTTCTAATCCTGGTGAAAGATCTTCAACATCTCCCAAAAAGATCTTCCTTTTTTTTATACCTAAAACCTTTCTTTATATCCTGGGGAAAAGAAAACATAAAAGGGTGAGCTCAAATGCTCAGTAAGGGTAAACAAAAGAAATATCAATCACATCATATACATAAGCACATAACTTTTGGAAATCTTAACCTATAAAAGAGATCATAATTTCATAACTTGGGATAACTCATGGCAGTGAAATGTAATCACAATATTCATAACATAAAACATTAAACTTTGTGGCATACACACATAATTATAGAGAATCATTTCTTGTTAGTCAAGACCCATTGCCAAGACTATCTTAGTGGACAAAGTCCCTTTCTGAACCGAGTCACCCTCGTTTCAGTCCTGTTTCACTGAACCGGTATAACCTACCATTCCAGCCATGTCTATCTCATGTGATATAAAATCTTTAACCAATGCATTGGAGGGATATATAGGTCCCACCCATCTCATAATGATACCATTCTTATGTGTGCCACAAAATCATAAATCATTCATCATTTCATAACCCATGTAATAAAAATGGGAATCTTAAACATCATGATATCATAAAACAATTCACATAAGATAAAGGAATTCATAAAAATAATTCCATCACAACATTATAAAATCAATGTAATAATATAGATAAAAATAGAACCCTTTATTATCTTAGATGGAAAATAATTTTGATAAAACACTTGAACTCCATTCTTGAGGAAAATATCCTTTCTTCTTCAAAAACATTTTCCCTTTCTTAACATGTCATACAACTTTAAACTAAAAGAGGTTGATTAAAAATAAAATTGAAAACTTATAAAGGAAAATTCTTGGAAATAATGTTTTAAAAATCCATTCATGCCGTATAAGTTAAAAAAACATTCTTCTCGTACTTTTGTCGGGAAAGTCAAAAAGTACCTCGTACGAAAAACAACAAAAGATTCCTTTCATATATTTTACTAAAAACTCACCGAAGGGTAAAATTGGATTTAAACAATTGTAGGTGGATGGAATTAATATTACATATTGAGGAAACATGGATGTGGATGATAAAATACACCCCAGTAAATGCCAAAGTATTAACAATCTCGAATAAAAATGAGATTGTGATATTTCCCTTACCTTAGGTCCGATTTTCTTCGTAGGTGTCCGAACCTCCTGTACAATGATTTAAATAATCTCATTGACTTATTCCAGAATCATACTCATTGTTATGATATTATATATGGTTCACTTATGACTTTATATTATCCTTTCTTTTGTAAATTCTATGTTAAAGAGCATTTTGGGTAAAATTGTTTCATTTGTCATCCGTGTTTTGACTTGTAATTATTCATATGATTGCTTAGATCATAATTACTTAATTCCAGAATATAAAACATGATTTATATATAATATATATTCAGAATATACATATATATAATAAATTAGTAAATGGAAAGAAATACACCGTTCATGGAGACGGTAGGCCTTACGTACGCATGAACACTGTTTTCGTTTCTTTATTTAGTTGAATGGAATTAAGTAGATGAAATACATATATACATAAATACAGTAGCTTTATAATTTCATATCTTTCATTATTATTTCTTATATATACTTTATAATCATTCTTAAATGGTTAACATGGAGAATGAATCTCATCGCGTCGTGGAGACGGTAGTCCGTACGTACGCACGAGCGATGATATCGTTTCCATAATTATTGAATTGAATTGGAGTGGATGATACAATATATCAGAATCAATATGATGTTCTAATAACTATGTATAGTTATTCTTTACACTATTATACCCATCCATGTATGGTGGTGATGGAAAATAGATTACACCACGGCGTGGAGACTGTATTCCGTACGTACGCACGCGCGGTGATTTCTTTTTCCGTAGGATGGATAGATAGTTAAATAGGGTTATTTCATACTTATAATAACATATAAGTATATGAGTGATACTGATGTTATTACTTCATAATGAAACAACCTAAGAAGAAGAAGTGGACGAAGAAATAAAGATGAAAGAATCGGTAACGGACATTACCTCTTCTTTGAAGTGCTTCTTTGAGACCTCCTTTTAGGGTAATAAAATGGGTCTTTGAAGAATACCAGAATCTCTAGGATGTTTCTAGGGAAGTGGAGAAGATAATTTGTCAGGGGTTGGCCGAGCTTGAAGGCTCAAAGTTGTGTGAGGAAGAGAGGGAGGAGGTGCCCTTTTATAAGGGAGGAGAGGGGCTCCTTTGGAAAAACTAAAAATATTATTTTATTATAAAGTCAAGTTCGGTTTTAAATAGCTCCAAATTGATTTATTTCGAGGATAAGGTGGGGATGGGTCGAAAGCCTCTCATCCAATAGAATTTATACAAGTTTAGGTTCCTATTTTAACCTTATCATTTAGATTTAACATTAAGTTAGATAATTTTACTTTTACCATGTCTTCTTGTGTTCTTACACTATAAGGTTAATAAACTTACTATAAGAAGACAAAAGAACCCCAAATTTTTTATTATTAATATATATAACCTTATCTAAGTCATTTGGCCGAACCATAGATTTTTAGGAATAAAATAACAATTAATAATATAATATTTGTTTTAAAAACTATTTTATGTCAATTTTGACACTATTTAGTAATTTATTTTTGTGAAAATCATAACAGAATGATAAGTTCTAAAAAAGTTAATTAAATAAATACTAACATGTCATATTAACCTAGAAAATTAGTGGAATTCATAAAAAGTCTCAAATTATATTTATTTGGGTATTTATAACATCAATTATGTCAATATTTCATTAATAAGATAATTACTGCATCATCGTTGTGTCATAAATAAATTAAATTATTTAATGTCTAAAAATTACAAATAAAATACCATTATGTAGGAAATCTTTTTAGATTTCTAATTAATATTTATAGTCGAATTTATCTTATGTATAACCCTATATTAAAAAGGTTTTATTAAGTAAACTTTGATTTTAACTCTTTTAACTCTTTTTTGAATTAAATAATAATAAATGTCCTAATCTAATTCAAGTGGACCTAAATGGTCATATTGTATTCCTAAGTTTGTTTCTGGTCGAATTACACTTATCTAATAGAATTAGAACATTTTTTAGGGTAATAATAATATCATTTTTACCCTTAATTACCCTATTTACTTTTAACCGTGGTAAATAAAAGTAAAAAGTTACTATTCACCAAAAATTATTTTCATCTCATTGAACCACATTTTACTTACTGACATCAACCATGTCTCTCGGATTTTTGAAATTCCACTCACAGAAGCGGTAAAATTAAGTTTTATGAAAAATTCAGTTTTTTTAACTACCACTTAGTGGTTTCACTATTCATCAAAAATTGAAAGTTTTTAGAAAAATACCAAAAATTAGGCCTAAGATATATTTAATATTATGAACTCAAAAATTATTTCTAATTTACCAAATTCAAAACATATCAGTTGCATTAATTAATTTAAAAATTAATTTCCGTCGTCAAAACAAATAGCGTGTTCTTAAGAGATAATAATTATCAAAAGATTGACACTTGTTTATGTCTGGTTTAAATGTGAAATTACATCCAATGACCAACATTGTATTAAATTGTAAAACTATAATCTAAATATACTTTAAAACCACTCAAATTAATAATTTATCACTATTAATTATTTCGATTAAAAAAGTTGTTTTTAATTATGATTTAGTAATTTTCACTATTCATCAGAATATTAAAGTTATCCAAAAAGTACCAAAATTTCACCCTAAGCTAATTTCGATATTCCAAATCCAAAAATGAATTCCATTTTGAAAAATAAAATTTACAAAATTTCAAAAAGTGGTTATTACTATTCATAACGGCCAGTTTTAATAATATTTTAATAGCATATTGTTGTTTAGTGAAACTCGTTATTGCGTACTACAAACGCTATCGAGGAAGGTCGCGATTGTGTGTAATTCAAGGAAAGTCAAGGATGCGTGTTGTGAAAGATCCTTTTGGTGTAGCGTACAACACAAGACATTAGTGAAATTAAAAAGAATATTTTTCATAAAATCTTGGGCTGTTATAATTCAAGTTTGGATTATATACATGATGAAAGTGGTTTTCTAGAATTGAAGTTATATAACATTAGTGGAAATCCCATAGGTTACATGGTTACAAAATTCATTTGGTTAATTAGAGTGAAAAATAACCTTTACAATAAACATTAATGATAAACACTTGAATTAATTTTAACGATTTTCCCATAATTGACTTGTTTTGTATTATTGTTTTATATCATGAGTGTATGAGGATTAACAACCCTTAAATAAGACATATAACATATATAATAATCTATTTCAACCATAACATAAATGGTATCCTGACCAGAAACAAAATGATAAAAGAATTTGAAAACACATTATCCATGATTTCGGTAATTTGACACATCATGGACAATGTTTTATTTCTAGAACGTGAGGCAGTGGAGGAGAAGAAGGATGCTTGAAATTTTCAATAAACATGATTAGCATCCAGAATATATGAGATTATGGAGATTTCATGCCTTTAGGATAATGGAAGGGGAAGAGGGTATAAGAAAAGAATGAAAATGAAAACAAAACACTTGAAAACGAAAGAGGGTTCTTAACCTTTGATCTCCTCTCTTTGAGACTCCTCTTTTGGGCTTTGATTTTGGTCTTTTGGAAAGACCAGAAATCCTTGTACTTGGGGAAGGTGCTTGAAAGGGTATTTGGTCATAAATATGGCTAGGAACAAGGCTTGAGAGGTGTGAGGGAAAGAGGTAAGGAGAGGGGGTATTTATAGTGAGGGAGGAGAGGGTTTTTCACATTTGTTTATTCAATAATTTATTAATTTCCCTAAAGACAAGGAATAGTGATGATTCCTAGACCAAAAATAAAAACTTTAGCATCTTAATCTGAACCAAATGGTCTTACATCAGTAGAACATCTTCATGACTTCATAATTAATGTATTTTTATTATTTTGTGAATTATCATATTTTACTATTCATCAAAATTTCATGTATTTCAGAAAAATCCCAAAAATTCACCCTAACCATTTCTCGACGTGTATAATACAAAAATGAACTCCATTTTTAAAAAATAATTTTCTAAGTATCATTATTTTAATATTCAATTAAAATCATAATTTATTATCAAAAACTAGTTTTTAAACATTCATTAACTTACTCTAAAATATGGGTATGTCATACTTTCAACTTGAATATTATTTTTATACTAACATAGGTGAGGTTACTATTCATTAGGGTATATCACTATTCATAAGGTTATTTTACTATTCATTAGGGTATGTTACTATTCACCAAAAATTATGTTTTCCTTATCAGACTCCAAATAACTTACTGATTACAACCGTGTATGCTGGATTTTCAAAATTCCAAACATAGAAGTGTCAAACTTATGTTTAGAGGTCACTAAGCACTTAGTATTTCATTATGTTGAGTTTTAATGTGATTTTATGACATACTTATGAGGAGGGAATTTTCATTGAAAAACATTTGGTCGCTACACAACAAGAGTAAATATATTTTAGAATGGTTTAGAGACAATCCAATAGCCCAAAATCCACAAGAAAAAAACATTTTTTGGATAAAATAATTATGATATTCCCTTACACATGGGTATCACTATGGAAAATACTATAGTGCATGTTCTTCCAGTATCACTAAATGATGAAAATTTTCTTCAAAAAGTAAAGAAACATTCACCAATTTCTTCAAAAACAAGTCACTATGCTGCCTTATATACATTCAAAAATATAATATTCAAAAATATTCTTCCCTTTCCTACATAGAATCTGGTAATAACTTATATAGAAATCATAATGATACTCTGTTAATTTTCTAGTTTAATTCCTTAGTCTAATTTTTAGTTTGAAAATATAAATTTACTAGAATACTACTGAAATAATTCTGAACTGCTTATGTCTTTGTCTGGAAATCTCTGTGCGATTTTTGAATCTGATGATCCCGTCTAATCTGATGGCCACTAAATACAATCTTCCATCTTCTTATTTATTTTTAAAACATCATCAATAATTCTTTTTCTAGAAACCCTATCTCATTAGAACATATTAACTTATCTATATTCTCCACACGTGAATAATGTTCTAATTTTTTAGAAAGTACTATGTACTTCCTTTCTCTTATAGGTTACCCGAAAATGGTTTAGGTGGGAGTCGGAAAAGTTTTCCTACTTATCCAAATTTCCTAAGACATAAATTTACACTAATATTTTAGCTTCATCATTGACTTATTTTGGGCTTCTCTACTATTATTGATTCTTCTCGCACCTTCTCAAATCATCTCACAACATTAGCATGCTTCTTACTTTCAAATAATTCTTTAGTCTATTTTCAATTTTCATTCTGATTTATTTATTACAAAGAATACATATGTATAATTAAGGAATTTTTTATTATGTTTCTTTATACATATTAATAAACTTCATTTGAATCAATTATTCCATAACCATTATTGATACATCATTAGTCTTTGATATCCTTTGTTTTTTCATAAACATAGTCACAACTTATAATGATTCATACACTTACATGGAAAAACATCAAAAATAGCTTCAAACTCCCTTGAAAATACATTGTAAATTTTTATCCAAATGATTCTAAAAATTTATTTATTATTATTTTCCACAGACCAATAATATTATATCCACTAAATTACATTATATGATGAATTTTATTATTGTTAGTTTTCACCAGAAAGATCAGTCCATATCTTCGTCTGATGGATCAGTGTCTCATCTAATTCAATGACTCTTGACCCATTTATTAAAGTTACTCAACCCTTTAATTCTTTTTCTCTTAACCTAATTGATAATATATCAATGTCATTCTTTAATTATTTACCCACATGATACAAACAATTCAACTTAATGAAAATGGTAGACTGCATTGTTAATTGATCTATGATCCCATTTTTCATCAGCCCCAACAACTTAGGCTTTCACATCGGTCAAAACAGCCTTCACTGACTAATCTTCATCAAAAAACTATTCAGCCTCTGATTATATTTGGAAACCATCATAGTTTCTAATGAAAAGTGTCATGATTAATCTGATGATCAATGGGACACCATTTTTGGTGACTAGTCTCAACAACAACTTCTTTCCTTACCAATATATTTCTATGAATATTTTTATCTTCTGGTTTATTTATCTAACTGAAAACCAGCATCTTTTTTTCTCATGTCTGAAACAAAACTTTGTAGCCTCTAATTAATTATACATCTGATGATCTCACACCGATGAATTGATACCGGAAATTTTGCACTTCATAAAATTCCTCCCACAAAATGTTACTTATATCATAAATTCCTCATGACTTTGAGAATGATTTGGATAGATATTGTATCATCTAAAATATATAGGAATGTATTATAACTTTCAATAATTATATAACTTCTTTCCCTCTAACTAAACCCCAATCCGATTGAAATCACTTTTTCTCTCAGTTACCTTAATAAGCCTTGTTTTAAAAGTTTCCCAAAAAATTATGATCTATGATAGCTCCAAGAATAGAAATGCATAATCATATTTTTATTTAAGCCACTCAAACTATGATAAATTTCCTCATCATGACCACATCCTTCAATTGGAACCCAAGGTGAGTCAGATGAGCCTTTTCTTTGAGAAAATTTCTCCTCAAACTGATGGAATTTATTAATCATTGTCTTTCTAATCCTCTGATTATGATTGTGATTATAATCACCAACTTTTATAAAGTGTGGTTATTTATTTCTTTTTGACATCAAAATACAACATTCTTAGAATAATCTTCTTTCATCTTCTATAAACCACATCCTGCTAACATGGTCCCATCAAGTTCAAGCCACTCTTTACCCAATATAAATTTATTCCTTATTAATGATCAAACATCAAGTAAATGATCCAAAAAATAACATTGTGATGAATCTGATATAGACACCCCATTAAAAAAATCGACACTAATATTTTGGGATTTATAATTAGTTTCAAATGTATTTTGGGCTCAGAGTAGATATGTAATCATATAAAGCACAAAAAAATATCAAAATATAGGTTAACTCTAAAATTTTCGAGATAATCAAGGAAATATACCCCAATAAAGATACAATCTACAACTTCCCCTAACTCAATGTAATTTCTCATAAATATGTTAATATGTAAAATGAAATTGTAACCCTATTTTTATTCTTATTTTTTTATAATTGTTTCTAGATTTTGAAATTAGATGAAATATCAAAATCTTCTCCCAACCCTTATTAGATCTTTAAAAGACACCACTTTAAATTTTTATAAAAAGATAAAAGGTTATAGAAGCATGGTTTTGAAATTATGAATACCAAACAACTTTATTTCATTCTATTTTTTTATCCATTATTAGGGATAAAAAATAAAATACATTGTTAAATGTATATTGATAATTTTATTAATATCATGTGAAAACACCCCCACACATCTTATTTAATGTATATAATCCCATTACACCAGGTAAAAACCCCACAATACATAATCCAATGAATATCATCAAAAAATTTAAGAGTAGGTTATGAAGGATAATATAGCATGTATTGTGGATTTCCTTATACAAGTCATTCAACGATTCAATGTGATTAAATAAAGATGTATATATATAATGGTTAGAATCAATGATAATGTCTTCATAAATAAATCCTCAATCATATTAATGTTACATTGATCAATCATAGCATTGAAGAAATACAAATATTTTTGCAGTAATGCATGTTTAGTTATATTTAAAAAAATAGATATTAGGTGGAATAAAAAACAATGGTTTAAATAGATAACTTTATAGGGAATGTATCTTGGTAAACTATATCATAGGAATTGATTTCAAAAATTGGTTAACATTATTTTGTTTAATAAAAATTAAACTACCGGAAAAAGTTATGTATCAAAAATCAATTGAAAGCCACTTTTTCAAAAAATAATTCCAAAATTTTTAAAATATTTCATGGCTAATGTAAGATATTGTACTTTTCTATAGTTATCTCAGGAAATATTTCAGGTTCTTTTATTGTCTTTACTTAAGTAACTTTTTTTCTATTTATGGGTTGGGTGAGTGTTTGTGATGTCTAAGAAAATCTTGGAGAAAATAGGTTTTGCACTGTTGGCACATGGTTTGAAAAAATAGTGTGGAATCTTTGAAGAAACCATGTGCCCTATTGCTTTTGAGGGAGTATATTTGGCACAGTTGGTGCACGGTTTGAGGGGTCGTGTGAGGTAGTCCGGCGAAGTGCCCCCTTGAATTAGTGGCTAACGCACGGTTACCGCATGGTTTGTCAAATCATGCAACTAAACAGTGTGTAGGACGATAGTGAGATCCTAAAATTGTTGTTCTCAAATCTACCTATAGGGATTACAAGAACATACAAACACTATTCTTTAATATCTAAATCCCAAATTGAAGATCCTCACATCTCTCAGTAAGTGGATTTCATCCTGATGCTTCTCTCATTCCTCATTCTATATTTGTTTGTCCTTTTTATGGAAGATATCCATTTTTTAGATATCTAAACATATGTGGTGAGATCTAGATCTAGGATTGGATATCTTGATCTATATTTATGAGATCTTGATTCCTTTGATCTTGATTTCAGTTTAGGGATTTTGATCTCGAAGTCATATCAACATCATTGGGCTTCTTGGATTTTGTGGATTTACATTGGGAAAAAATCCATAAACAAACTAATATAGGTAGTATAAATATAATTCTCATAGTCTTGAATATGATATGTATATGAAAGATTGTAGGGTTTTTGGAATCCTTTAGCAATTGATTTCCTTGAATAGGTTCAATTTCATTGAACAATTGAGTTATTGATGTTTTGTTGAAAATTTGATTAATTTGGGAATTAATCATGAGACTAAGGGGATTCTATATTATTTAATTAATTTTGTGAATTTGGTTATAAGGGACAGGGGTTCTAATCTGGATAATTATTCAGAGGATAAATTATGAAATATTGAATTGTCTTCGAAGAGAAAATTAATTATGATTTATTTATGGGATTTGAGATTATGATCTATATAATTAATTGAGGGATTAATTAGAGAAAATTGATATTTAGAATGAGATATTTAATTCTAGAAAATTAATTATGGTATATAAATTGTGAGATTGGATAATTAATTAATTGGATTAAGGAATTTAGTTAATTAGGATGTTAACTAATGGATTTATGTATTTAACTAATTGTTTGAATTAGTTATAAAATTGATGTGGATGATTAATGTATGAATTAATAATTTGTTAATAATGGGAACATTTTCATTCTAAACTAAGAAGTACAAATGGTAACATGGTCATCATACTTATGAGTAAGATAATTGGAACATGGTCATTATAATGTGAAGTATACATGGTAACATGACCATTATACTTATGAGTAGAGAAAATGGGAACACGGTCATTCTAATGAGGATTAAGCATGTTAAAAAGGTAATCTTTCACACGTTTTTTATATTGGTAATTTTGGAAATGTGGCTTTTAGACATGAAATTAATGAATGGAAATAATATCCCTTTGAGTTATGGACTCTCATTAGAATATTTGACTCCGACATCAGTCGAATTAAGTACTGAGATATCACAACACCATTGAATACTTCGCGGTTTGGCTAGAAGAATGTATTAAGATATAGTATTACCTATGGAACACTTAGAGCTCTAGTATGAGATGAAATTAGTATTGAGGTACAAGTATCCTTTGATACCCTCAAGTTAATGTAGTTAGATATGAATAAATGGAAATGTGATAAACTGTTTATTATTGAATTGTACTTATTTCCTTATAGAACTACATGCACTATCCTTTGAACAGAATTTTTTAAGACACTGTTGGTGGTGGATTATTTAGTTGTACTCACACCCTATTCGGGATTCTTGATCGGTACGTGAATATATTATATTGTTGCAAGAATGGATAAGGGAAAAGGACTCGAGATAGGTGGATGATTAGGGTATTTATATAGGTGGAGGGAACCATACATTGTTTTGGAACCATTTGGGGAGTCGTAGTGTCTTTATATTTAGTTTTATTATAGACACTTCACATTTTTATTATCATAACATGTTTTCCATTTCATCTGAGTACTGTATTTCTTGTTTAAGAATTCGGTGACATGATTATTGTTTCGGTTATATATGATTTTATTTTTTCAATTATTTCCATTAGAATTTTAATTTGACAAAATATGGTATAGAGTCCCCATGAAGGACTTACAAGACCCTCATTGCTAGTTATAATTCTCTAGAATATGTGAAGGCACTCTTGATGTCATGTGGCGAACCAACTTGAGGCACCATTGTGTGGCACCCGAGTTGGAAAATTACAAATGGGATTCAAGGGTCTAGTTTTATTCTTCTTTGGTATTATTGTTTTTGGAATGGTAGACAGGGGGCTAAAAAGAGTCTGAGCATAGTAATGAGCTCGTTCATGGGATTTTCGAACCCATATATGGGGGGAAACCCAAGTACCTAGGGTGGGATTGTTGTTATCATTGTTATTTGTTAAAGTTAAATATTATTTCACCTTTGGGGACACACTTGTGGTGTGATGTGATTATTGTTTCTAATAATAATTTTGAGTATTTATTTGTGGCCTAGAATGGCATGAGAGTTCAGTTTGCATACACCATTCTATGCACTTAGTGTTGTTGTGACATGCATCATTGTAGGCACGCATGGGGAAGTGGGTTATGGGAAAGTTGTTTAACTTGAATTGTTTTCATGGTTATGATATTATAATGAATAATGTTTTGGAACATGAATTGATAAAATTTTTAAAATGATACAAAACGAGAATAAATGGGTGTCTGATTGAGAAACTTGATTATGATAGTATGTTAACCCTTGTTAACAAAAACCAAGGAGTAGGATGGTAAAGGGTAGTCATAACACCTCGCTTTTGACCATGTGGTGAGGTGGGGTAAAATAACTATTGCGATTATTTACTCTTATATAATTTTTATGAGGTTATGTTATGAGATCTAAGATGTTTATTTGGCCATGTATAGAGTATTCTTCCATGATGCTTGTTGAGTGGAAAATCTAGGGCCATCAATAGGAATGACTTTCCAGTTAGGTAACTTGGGGCACCAATCATGATATCTGAAGATGAAGAGGGGTAGTTCTGAGAGAACATTTCTCGCTTTATGAAATTCATGGAAAGAGACCCTGGGTGGGTTGTGAAAAGTATGTTTGAGTTGATAAGGGATTTTTCAGTTGTAACATCTTCTAACAATTATTGGAGAGGGTGGACCTAAAGGAGATGAATTATGGTTTGAGTCCATAGATACAGTACTTTACCATTTAGAGACTCTGTCCAAGAGGATGGTTCAAGATGGATGCTTATATTCTACAAGGATAAGAGAAGCACTGATAGGACATTCAGAAGTGAACTGAATAGACTGATGGTATGTTATTGAAGGACTTCATAGAGAGGTTAATGGATCAATTTTATCTAGTAATTCTAATACAAGAGATGGTTTTGGATTTCCTGCATCTAACACAGGGGCACATGCCGGTGATGAACTATGCTAGATGCTGCATAGATCTACAATGATTTGCACAACGTTAGTAGGGTATGAGGTTGCTACAAGGAAACGTTTTTAGGATAGACTTAAGTGTGATATTAAGTCCTAGGTGAATATATTTGAAATGAATAAGTTTACAGAAGTGGTGTATTAGGCACTCATAGTTGAATAGAGCTTGAGGGTGGCTTCTAGTGTTAGATAGGTAATTGTTACTAAATGAAAAGAAAGTACGACTTCCAAGAGAAGGAAGCCCCATTATGAAAACATTATCCACAAAATTGGGAAGCAAAATGCACAGATAAGAGGGTTGTTTGGACATGCTCTTTCTAGGGAGATATATCGTTAATGTGGTGGGAAAGGACACTATCGTAGAAATTGTTCCAGACCACCAATAAAGTGTCAATCTTGTAGGAATATGGGACATCTACATTATTTTTTCAGGTCACATCGACATGAAGGTACTAAAGGAACAGATGGGCAGAGTCGGAGTATGGTTATATGATATTCTACACTATATTGGGATGGAAGATGTAGTTCTACAAGATGAGGTGGTAGAGAAGGTGGATGCGGTTCTTCTAGGTAAGAGGTCCCACATCAATATAATGATGCTACTGAGGGGAGTCAGACAGCATTACAGGGCAGAGGGGTAGCATAGTTACATATAGTACAACCTACACTTGTGGATAGTGAGTCAGGACCACTGACAATGAGAGGTACTATTCTATTAGATTCAACATTAGCTAGTTCTTTGTTTGATATTAGTGTCCCTGATTCCTTTATATCTTTAAATTTTTTTGAGGTTTTGAGCCTAAAAGTGGGTTTTCTAAGTGGGGTAATGACTATAGATACACTATTGGGAGTGTGGTCTAGAGATATCTGTTTTTGCAATGGATGTTCACTAGAGATCAAGAAACATGAATTCCTATGGGATCTCTATTCTCTTGATATGATGGGGTTTGAACTGATTATGGTTATTGATTGGATAGTCACATACCAATACCACATTGATTGTTACCATAGGAGCATTAACTTTTTGTCTCATAAGGGTGACCTATATATTCATCATGGAGAGTGGGATATCTAGGTAGGCCAAGAAGGGCCAATTACTCAGCAATTGGGAGAGTTTATAGCCCAAGTTTCTAGTATTTTTTGGATAACAGGGGTGTTAGGAAGGATTTCCTTCCACCAGTAGTGGAGCTTTTTCAATATGTTTTTTCTGAAGAATTCTCATGACTACCATCTGAGAGAGATGTGGAATTCCGTATTGAGATCATGTTGAGGGAAAAGCCCATATCTAATCCACCAAATAGGATGGAACTGAGTGAGCTTCAAGAGCATAAGACTCAATTTTAGGAATTGGAGGACACAGGATTTATCCATCCCAGTATGTCACCTTGGGGGTGAACAGTTTTGTCAACAAAGTGGGCTGATAAGAGTTTACGTTTATGTGTCAATTTCAAAAAGTTGAATAACATGACTGTGATGAACTGATATCCTCTTCTGTGTATCAATTATATATTTTAATAGTTTAAGGGAGATTTGTGTTCTCAAAGATTGACTTGAGATCGGGGTATCATCATTTCATAGTTCGGACTTATGATATAAAAAGGACTTCATTCAGAACCAATTATGGACTTTATGAGTTTGTGGTAATGCTTTTTGGGTTGAAAAATGTACAACTAGTGTTTATGAATTCGATGAATAGGATATATCATCTGTATTTCGATCTGTTAGTGATGGTTCTTGTGGGAGACATCGTGGTGTACTCCAAGACTCATGTCAATCATGCACAACATCATGGCATCATCTTGAGTACTCTGAGAGAGCATCAGCTATACACTAAGATATCTAAGTGTCAATTTTTGATTGACTAGGTACACTTCTTGGGGAACATTATATTAGAGGAAGGTGTTTCAGTGGACCCTGAGAAGGTTCGAGCAGTGGTTTCTTGGGAGAATCCCAATAATGTTATTGATATTCGAAGCTTTTTGGGACTATCTCGATATTACAAGAAATTCATCCTATAATTTTCCCATTTGTTAGTACCACTTACGATCTTGACAAAAAGGGAGTGATGTGTGAATGGCTAGAGGCTTTTGAGAGATCCTTTTAGGAGTTGAAGAAGCGTTTAACATCAGCACCAATTTTTATCTTACATGACTCAAGTAAGGAGTATACGGTTTATTATTATGCTACTAGGATCGTACTTGGAGTTGTGCTGATGTAGGGAGATCAAGTTGTGGTGTATGGGTCTCGACCATTGAGGCCTCATGAACAGAATTACTCTACGCACAACCTCAAGTTGGAAACCATGGTATATTCTATTAAGTGTTGGATACACCTATCTTTTGGGAAAAAAATTTACAGTCTATACAGATCATAAGAGATTGAAGTATATATTTTCATAGTAATATTTGAATCTTAGGCAGAAAAGATGGGTTGAGCATACAAATTCATTCAATTTTGAACTGTGATATATGATTAGGAAGATAAATAGTGTGGAAGATTACTTAAGTAGGAAAACATAGACTCAGATGGTTCTGGAGTCATGTATATTGTGGAAGATTATAACCTTGCTGGCTGAAATGCATGTGGACGTTCAGGGGACTTAGGACCAGATGATTATGTTTTCAATAGTAGTGGAGTATACACTTTTGATATGGGTCATGGATAGATAGTATAAGGATCCAGAGTCCTTTTCCTTGAGGGAAATATTTGAAGGTGGTAAGAAATCTTTGAACTGGTTGATAGATGTAGATGAGATCATCTATGTGAATAGTCGATTTGAGGTACCTATGAGCATACAATATGAGATTATGTTGTAATTTCATAACTTGAAATGGGTCATGCATCTAGGTGTACCCAAAATTTACCATGAGCAACGACGACTGTTTTGGTGTCCATGCATGAAAAAGGAAATAACAGTGTTTGTGACCAGATGCTTCACTTGTCAGTATGTGAAGGTGGAGCATCAAAGATATGGAGGTTTACTACAACTATATCTTATTTTGTAATGGAAGTATGATGATATGACAATGGACTTTTTGGTGGGTTTTATAATGACATTTAGGAATACTGATTCTATTTGGGTCATTGTGGATTGACTCAAAAAGGTAGTACATTTACATTCTATAAGGGAAACATTTATAGAAGAATAATTGGGAAAACTTTAATTTTGGGAGATAGTCTGTCTGCATGGAGTGATGCAGACTATAGTATTATAAAAAAATTCATGCTTTAATCCATGCTTCTGGTTGGTTTTGAAAAAAGAGATTGAAACATAGACAAATGGGTAGTCGGAACATACTATACAGGTGCATGAGGATATGTTACAGGCATATGTGCTTGACTTTGGGGGATCTTTGTAAAATCACTTGGCTTTAGTGGAGTTTTCCTATAAAAATAGGTATCATGAAACTATACAGTTGGAACCATTTGAGGTTCTTTATGGTAGGACATGTATATCACCATTATGATGGATAGATGCTGGTGAGTTAGAGTTTTGGGATCAATTCTTATGCGGTAGACAACAAAGAAGGTATAGTTAATTTTGAAACATATGGCTAGGACTCAGAGTAGAAGTAAATTGTATGATGACAGATGGGGATGACCCCTAGAAGTTACATAGGGTGATCATGTATTCCTTTAAGTGTCACCTTTTTTGGTGCACTACAGGATATGGGGGCAGGGGATGTTAGTACCCAGGTTTATAGAAACATTAGAGATAGTAGAGAGAATCTGGACGGTGGTCTACCAATTGGCTCTTCCATAGAGATACAGCTCTATGCATGATGTTTCCCATGTGTTATAACTATTATGGAATCATCAAAACCCTTATTATGTGGTTTACATTGATGAGTTTGACATCGATAAAGATGTTTCATTTGAGGATCATTTGATACGTGTGTTGGGTAGCAGTGATAAAGTGTTGAGGAAAAATATTGTGCTGATAGTTTGTGTGTTATGGAAACATGCATGCATATAAAAGGAAACATTGAAAATAGAAGTACGTATGTGGTAATAATGGCCCAATAATTTGGGATTGGAATCTTATAAATTATTGGAAATGAAACCCGAGGATGAGATGTTATAAGGTGGGGATTTTGTAAGATCTCGACCTTTTCCTGAGTTATCTCACATAAGATTTGAGGTATTTTTTTTTGTTTTTACAAAAGTAAATTTGGTTGTAGTTATAGATTGGGGTGATTTTGGGTGAAGTATATGAAAATTATTTTGAAAAGAGGTTGTTCATTTTTGGTTCATGGTTTGAACAAACAGTGCGGCTGCTTAGGAGAAATTGTGCTTCATCTTATTTTTTGAGGTAGTAGCTTTGGAAAGATTTCCACACTGTCTGAGAGGTCGTGCAAGGTATCCATGAAAAATTCCCCTTAAAGTAGTTTCTATTTTACATTTAGCACATGTTTTGTCAAATCGTGCATCTAAACCATGCGCAAGCATAAAGTGAGATAAAAAACTGTGGATCTCACTCATTTTAAAGTTTTAATGAGTTATTTCACCTCATATTTGGCCCTAAATAAGGATTTATCTCTTCTAAGGGTTGAGTATGGTTTTCTCATCGACCCTAAGGGATTACAAGGCCTCTTGAATACCATTATTTGAGATCAAAAGCTTGAATTGAAGATCAGATCTTCTCTTACTATATGGATTTCATCCTGATGCTTCTCACATTCTTTATTCTATCATCCCTTGATCTTTTCATTGAAGATATACTATATTTTCTTAGATATAAAACTATGTGGTGATATATAGATCTTGGATTGGATATCTAGGTCTAGATTTTGTAGATCTTTATTCCTTTGATCTTGATTTTGGTTTAGGGATTTAGATCTGGAACTTGTACAAATATTGTTGTGATGCTCTGATTTTGGGGATTTCCATTAGGAAGACATCTCTCAATGAATTGAGGTGTGTGGTATAAATATAATTCCCATAGAATGAATTTTATATGTATATAAAAGATGGTATAATTGCTGGAATCCTTTAGAAATTTATTTCCCTGAATTAGGTTAATTATATTTACCAATTCAGTTATAGAGGTTTTGTTGAAATTGGTGATTAATTAGGGAATTAATCATGATACTAAGGGGATTACCTATTAGATAATTAATTTGGGTAAATTGGTTATAATAGATAGGGGTTGTAATCTTGATAATTAATTGGGGGATTAATTATGAAATATTAAATTGGCTATGTTGAGATAATTAATTAGGAAGTAATTGTGGGTTTGAGATTATGATCTAGATAATTAATTATGGGAACTTCACATATAGAATGAGATAACTAATTCTGGAAAATTAATTATGGAATTCGAATCGTGATATTGGTTAATTAATAAATTAATTAATTAATGGGATTAAGACATTTAGTTAATTATGGTGTAAACTATTATTATGTTGTATATAACTAGTTGTCTGAATTGGAGAGGGAATTGATGTGGATAATTAATGGATGAATTAATTATTCTCTCAAGAATAGGAACATGAACATTCTAAATTAATAAGTACAAATAGTAACATGGTTATCATACTTATGAGTATGATAATATAAACTTGTTCATTTTAATGTAAAGTATATATGGTAAAATGGGAATTATACTTATGAGTAAAGAGAATGGGAACATAGTTATTCTATTGTGGTGTAAGCATGGTAACATGGTCATCTTACTTACACTTGTGCTATTGATGATTTTGGAAATGTGGCATTTAAATTTGATGTTGAAGAATGAAAATAATATCACTCCAAGTTATGGCATATCAAAAAAATATTCGACTCCAAATAGAGTTGATTTAGGTATGAGATATAACAGAACATTTGAATAATTTGAGCTTCATCTAGAAGTATATATTAAGATATGGTATTACCTATGGAAAACTTTTATCTCCAATATGAGTTGAAGTTTTCATTGAGGTACATATATCCATAGAAACTAAAAAGTTAATGTAGTTAGATTAAAATAAATGGAAATGTGATTAACTATTTATTATTACATTGTACTTATTTCATTATAGAACTACATGCACTATCTTTTGAGAAGACTTTTTTTAGACACAGTTGGTGGTGGACAACTGAGTTGTACTCACTCCCTAATCAGGAAGCCTGATCGGAACTAGAATAGATTATATTATTACAGGACTGGATAAGGGAAAAGGCCCTGGTATAGTTTGCTAATTTGGGGATGGAGATTGGGAGAGGGAACCAAACATGGTTCGGAACCATTTTAGGGAGTCATACTGTCTTTAATTTCTGTTTCATTGTAAACACTTGATATTTTTACTGGCATAGAATTTTTCCCTCTCATTTGAGTATTGTATTGATTTTTTAGTTTTCTGGTGACATGAGTATTGTTTTGGTTATACATGTTTCCATTTTATTCATTTATTTCCACTGGAATTTGACTCTGATAAAAGAGGGGATGGTTTCCCCATGGATGAATTACCATATCCTAACTGCTAGTAAGTAGCCTCTAGTAAATGGGGTGGCACTCTTGAGTTCGTGTCATGAACCGACTCGAGGCACCGTTGCGTGGTTCCTAGGTCGGGACATTAAAAAGTGGTATCAAAGGTCTAGTTTTCTTTTTTCTTCTTTTGTATTACTTTTTTGGGAAAGGTAGACATGAGAATAAGAAGAGCCAGGGCTTGGAAATGAGATCATGCATTATAGTTGCAAACCCATGTATGGGGGAAAACCAAGTACTCAGGGTGAGGTTGTTTTTTTTATGTTTGTTGTTATAGTTAAATATTATTTCACCTTTGGCGACACACCAGTGGTGTGATGAGATTATAGTGTATGAGAATTCTTTTGAGTATTGATTCATAGCCTAGAATGGAATGATAGTTGATTCTACATGCATCATTCGAGGAACATAGGGTTACTGTGACATGCATCATTTTAGGCATGCATGTGTAAACAGGTTATGGGTAAGTTGTTGAACTTGAATTTTTTTCCTTGTTAAGATATTATAATGAAACATTGTGTAGGACATGAATTGAACAGATTGTAAAATGATGAAAAATGAGAATAATTGGGTGTTTAAATGTGAAACCTAATTATGATAGTGTGTTTAACCTTGTCAACCAAAACCTTGGAGTAGGATAGTTAAGAGTAGTGACAGCTCCTTGGTTTTGACCATGGGGTGAGGTGGGGGAAAAGACTTGTTGTGATTATTTACTCTTAGATAAATGTTATAGGGTTGTGTCATGATATTTGAGATGGGTGTTTGGCCTTATAGAGAGTATTCTCCATAATTATTATTGAGGGGCTGACTGAGGGGCATGCCAGAGAATAACTTTCCAGTTAGGAATCTTGAGGCACCAATCATGACAGTTGAAGATATAGGGGAGAAGTTCCAGTAGAACTTCACTCACTTCATTAAATTCATGGAAAGAGACATACGGAGGGTTGTGAAAAGTATGTTTGAGTTGAAAAGGGAGTTTCAGTTGCAGCACCCTACAATGTTCATGCATCTGGAATAGGGGAGTGTGTCAGTGATGGACTATGATAGACTTTATACAAATCTGCAGTGCTTTTCTCCAACATTAGTAGGAAATGAGGTAGTTATGGTGAAATGTTTTCAAGATGGAATTAAGTGTGAGATTAAGTCCCATGTGAATAAATATTGGATAATGGAGTTTACTAATGTGGTGGATCAAGATCTCATAGTTGAAGGGTACCTGAGGGAGGATTACAGTGTTAGATAGGTATTTATTACTAAACTATCATGAGATGCGACTTCTGAGCATAGGAAACACCATTATTAAAACTTTATTCATGGTAGTGGGAAGAAGAGTACGTTGATAGGAGGGTCGATTGGACAAGATATTACTAGGGTGGTTGGTCATCAATGTGATAGGCTGAGACAATATCATCAAAAATATTCAAAACCACTAGTAGAGTGTAGATATTGTGGAAATATAGGACATCTATAGAAGTTCTACAGGTCGCATCGATAGGAAGGTACTGAAGAAGTAGCTTAGAAGAGTTATAGTATGGGTAGAGGATATTCTAAACCATATTGGGATAATAGTTGGAGTTATACTAGAGGTGATAGAGGAGGTGGACATGGTGATACTGGGTAGGAACTCCCACATCAGTAGAGTAGTGCTACTCAGGGGAGTCAGAAAATATCACAAGGTCGAGGGGGAGCACAATTACATGCAATACAACCTACATCTGTGGATTGTGTTGCTGGACTATCGATAGTAAGAGGTTCTATCCTAGTAGCTTCTACATTATATTGTGTATTTTTTTGATACTGGTGCATCTCATTCCTTAATACCTATATTTTTTTTAGGGTTTGAGCCTAACAATGGAGTTTGTGAGCGGGGTAATGACTATAGATACACCATTGGGAGTGTGGTCTAGTGATATCTTTTTTTGAAAGGGATGTTCACTAGAGATCCGAGAGTATCATTTCCTATGGGATCTCTATGTTCTTCATTTGATGAGGTTCGACCAAATTATGAGTATGGAATGGCTAGTCGCATACCAATCCCACATTAATTTTTACCATTGGAGACTGACCTTTTTGTCTCCTATGTGTAACCTATATATTCATCATAGAGAGTCGGAATTCCAGGAAGGATGAGTAAGAAAAATTACTCAGCAACCAGGAGAGCTCATAGCCTAATTGCATTTTTTGGATGATAGGGTTGTTAGGAAATATGTTCTTACACTATTAGTGTAAGTGTTTTAGGATGTCTTTCCAAAAAAATTCTTAGCACTACCACCTGAGAGAGATGTGGAATTAATTACTGGGCTCACACTAGGGGCTAAACCAGTATCTATTCCAATATACCTAATGGAATCAACTGATCTTCAATAGCGTAAGACTCAATTGGAGGAATTAGAGGTTAATGGATTTATCCGTCCAAGTACATCGCCTTGGGGATCACCAATTTTGTTTGTAACGAATGTTATAGAGAGTTCATGTTTATGTTTTGATTACTAGAAGTTGAATAAAATGAAACTGAGTAATCGATATCCTATACCACGTATCAAGGATCTGTTTGACCAGTTGAAGGGATCTTATGTGTTCTCAAAGATCTACTTTAGATGAGGGTATCAACAGTTCATAGCTCGGACTATTGATATACCAAGGACTGCTTTCAAAATCAGGTATGGTTTTTATGAGTTTTTTGCAATGTCATTTGGGTTGAAAAATGCACCAGCAGTGTTTATGGATTTGATTAGTATGACATTTCATCTATATCTTGATCAGTTTGTGGTGGTGTTTGTTTTTGAAATCTTGATGTACAACAATACTCATGATGATCATGTCCTGCATCATAACATCTCCATGAGTACATAGAGAAAGAATTGGATATACGGCAATCTACTTATGTTTTAATTTTGGAATGACCAGGTACTATTATTGGGTAACATCATATTAGAGAAATGTATGTTAGTGGACTTAGATAAGGTTCAATAAGTTTTTTCTTGAGATCATCCCAATAATTTTTTAGAAATATTAATATTTCTATGATTATCTAGATATTATAGGTGATTCATCCAATAATTTTCCCATTTGGAAACACCACTTATGAGATTGAAAAAAAAAATGGAGGAATGTTTGAATGGTTAGAGGCTTGTAAGAGATATTTAAATAGTTAAACAAGTGTTTAAAATTGACCCCAATTTTGATCCTACCGGAGTTAGGTGAGGATTATATAATTTGTTGTGAAACTTTTGGGATTAGACTTGGAGTTGTGATAATGCACGGAGATCGTGTTGTGTTGTATGGGTCTTGGAAGTTGAGGCCCCATGAATGGAATTATCCTATGCACGACCTAAAGTTGGAAGCAATGTTATTTTCTCTTAGGTTTTGGAGACACTATCTTTTGGGATAAAAGTTTACAATCCATATAGTTCACAAGATCTTCAAATATATATTTTCATTGTGTGATTTGAAGCTTCTATAGTAGACATGGGTTGAGTATATGAAGTATTTCAATTTTGAAATTGAATATATTCCTAGAAAATTTAAATAGTGTGGTTGATGCCTTATGTAGTAAAACATAAACTCAGATGGTTTAGGATTCGAGTGTAGCGTGGGAGGTGATAACCTTTCTAGATGAAATTAATGTGGTTGTTCGGGAGAGTCCGTAGAAGATGTCTCTGGTTTTACTTGTAATAGAGTCTACACTTTTGATACAGATTATGGATAGATAGTATTAGGATCTAGAGTGCTTAGCCTTGAAGGAAATCTTTGAAGGTGGGAATACATCATCGGATATGTTGATAGATGTGGATGATATCATCTATATACAGTGACCTATGAAAACAGTTTTGGTGGCCAGCCAAGAAAAATGAAATAGCTGGGTCTATAACAAGTTACTTCATTTGTCAGCAGGTTAAGGTAGAGCATCAATGACCTAGAGGTTTTCTAAAATAGTTTCCTATTCTAGAATGGAAGTAGTATAGCATGACCATGGACAGTTTTGTGGGTCTTACAAAGACATTTTGGAAGAATGGTGTTATTTGGTTCTTTGTGGATTGAAAAAAAGGTAGTAGATTTCTTACCTATAAGGGAAACCATTATAGTAGAACAGTTCGGAGATCTGTATGTTTAGGAGATATTCAATATGTATGGAGTGCCACCGACTATTGTTTCATACTGTAATTCCAGATTTATATCATGCTTCTAAAAGGGATTTTAGATATCACTTGGCACACATGTATTATTGAGTACGTCTTTCTACCCACACATAGATAGACAGTTGAAATGTATTATACAAGTTCTTGATGATATGTTACTGGCATGTGTGCTTAACTTCAGCAGATCTTAGGAAAAGCACTTGTCTTTAGTGGAGTTCACCTATAACAATAGTTATCTGGAAACTATACATATGGTGCCCTACAATTCTCTTTATTGTATACCATATAGAACAATGATATGATGGATGGAGGCTGGTGAGTTAGAGTTGTTAGGACTGAGCCTCTTGCAGGAGACATCGGAGCAGGTACAACTAATTCAAAAATGTATGGCTACAACTCAGAGTAGAAACAAATTGTATGCTAACGGACAAAGACACCCACTAGAATTTATAGAGGGTGATCATTTATTCCATAAACTGTTTCCTAGGTTGGTTCACCATAGGGTATGATGGCAGGACAAGTTGGAATCCAGGTTTATAGGGCCTTTTGAGATAGTGGCGAGAATCAGGATAGTGAAATACCAATTGGAACTTCCATAGAGATACAGAAATATGCATGATGTTTTCCATGCATCAAACTATTAAGTTATCATTCCAACCCTTATCATTTGATTGATATGGATTAGGTTGACCTTGATATAGATGTTTCCTTTAAGAAGCATATGATACATGTGTTAGAACATACTGAGATAGTGTTGTGGGGAAAGACTATGTCAATAGTTCATATGTAATGGAAACATGGATTCATACAAGAGGAAACATGGGATAGATAAGTAGATATGAGGGTTCAATGGCCCAATCTTTTTGTCTCATAATCTTTGAAATTCTTAGAATTGCAGTTCGAGGAAGATCTATTATAAGTTGGAGAGATTTTCAGATCTTGACCATTTCTGGAGTTGTCCCAGGTGCAATTTCAGATAATTTTTTTACATAAGTACCTTTGTTTGGATTTATGGCTTAGGGTGTATTTGGGTGAAATATAATAAAATCTTGGAGAAAATAGGTTGTGCATGGTTGGATCATGGTTTGAAAAAACTATGCGACTACTTAGGATAAATCATGTGCTCACTTGTATTTTAGGAAATATCTTTAGCATGGTTGGTATCCAGTTTGAGAGGTCGTTCAGGGTAGATGTGAAAAGATTCCCCTTGAAGTAGTGTCAAACACATCGTTATAAAATGGTTTGTGAAACCGTGAAGAGGCTAAAAGTGATATTCTAAAATTGTGGACCTCACTGTTCTCATGTTTTAATGATTTTGTTCACATCCTATACTTCCCTAACTCAATATTTTACTCTTCTAGGTGTATTGGAAGGCTATCCCATAGATCTAAAGGAATTAAAAGGCCTAATTTAACACCGTTCTTTGAGATCTAAATCCCAAATTGAAGATCCACTCTTCTCCTAGTAAGTGGATTTCATCTTGATGCTTCTCCAATTCTTTATTATATCTTCTGTTGATCTTTTAATGGAAGATACCCTATGTTTTTTAGATCTAAACCTATGTAGTGAGATATATATATATATATAGTATTGGAGATATAGATCTATATTTATGAGTTCTTGATGCCTTAGATCTTGATTTTGTTTTAGGGATTTAGATTTGGAAGTTGTATCAACATTGGTGAGCTGCTCAAATTTTGGGGATTTCCATTTGGAAAACATATTTCAATGAATCGAGGTCGGTGGTCTAAATATAATTACTATAGTTTCAAATTTAAAGTGTATATACAATATTGTTGAACTGGTGGCATCCTTTAGCAATAGGTTTCCTTAAATTGGGTTATTTACATTAACCAATTGAGTTATTTAAGTTTTGTTGAAATATGTGATTAATTAGGGAATTAATCATGAGACTAAGGGGATTCCCTATTATATAATTAATTTGGGGAAATTGGTTGTAAGAGATAGGGGTTGTAATCTAGAAAATTAATCAGCGGATTAATTAGGAAATATTGAATTTTCTAGGTTGAGATAATTAATTGTGAATTAATTCTGGTCTTTGAGATTATGATCTAGATAATCGATTCTGGGATGAATTATGGAAACATGAGGCTTTTGAAGAATCCCGAGACTAAGGGGATTCCCTATTCAAAAGGAATGTTTTTATAAAATTAGACACGTTATAGGATTATGTTCAAGTTATTGGTCCTTTTTTATGAAGAAGGGTGACCATTGAATGCTTTGAGATTCGTCTATAAGTAGGTATTAAGATATGGTATTACCTAAGGAACACTTAGGGATCCGATAAGAGATGAAGTTAGTATTGATGTATGGGTATCTTTGTGAACTATGGGGTTAATGTAGTTAGAGAAAAATAAATGGAAATGTGATAAACTATTTATTATTTCATTTTACTTATTTTCTTATAGAACTACATGCACTATCTTTTGACTAGACTTGTTTTAGCCACCATTGGTGGTGGCCTACATATTTTTCCTCACACCCTATTCAGGCTTCATGACCGGTAGCCGAATAGATTATATTATTGCATGACCGGATAAGGGAAAAGGCCTTTGGATCGGTGGCTGATATGGGGATAGAGCTTGGTAGAGGGAACTGGACATGGTTCAGGACTCGATTGGGGAGTCTTAGTGTCTTCACTTTCAATTTCATTATAGACATGTTACATTTTTATTGGTGCAACATGTTTCCTCTTTCAGTTGAGTATTGTATTTCCTATTTAGTTATTTTGTGACATGAGTATAGTTTTGATTATATATGCTTCCATTTTTTCACATATTTCCACTAGCATTTGACTTTGATAAAAGAGGGTATAATATCTCCGTGAATGACTTACATGACCATCGCTGCTAGTCGGCATCCTCTAGCTTATGAGGAGTCGCACATGAGGTCATGTGGAAAACCAACTCGGGGCACCATTCAGTGGAACCTGATTGGGGGCGTTACAACTAAAAAATGATAGTATATATTCATCAAATTTTAATGTCCCTAAAATAACAATGAAAATGTGAATGATGAAATAATAAAATATACATCTTAAATGTGACCATCCATAAATGTTAAATGTTGAATTATGCTAAATGTTTCCCAAAAAAATTCATTTATGTGAATGAATTATAGAATTTAAAATTGTAAAAATGAAATAAAAATTATATGAAAAGGTTAGTCTTGATGTTCTCATGTGATGTTGAGATCATTCAGTATGACGATGTTAACTACATGTTTTTGAGTGTAACACCGTGGAATTATAAAATAAAAACATTATGTTTGTTGGCATGTATAACACACAACCCAATGATTAAAAAAATATAACACCACAAAATATTATGATATATTTTTTATATAAATTCAATTTCTTTAATATCTTGTAATACACACAAAACTTTTTTTATCTTTCATTACACACAACCTGTAGTTTAACTTGTGTTACAAGCAATACCAATTTTAAACGAAACATTACATATTATTAAAACATTATTATTTTATATAATTTTTATTACATAACCATTGAAATAGGTGGGCATGAATAATTATTACTAAATTATTAAAATAATGTTTATATATTGATTAGAAATAAAATATGAATCATAAAAAAAGAAAAAAAATGTTTCTTGAAAACATTAGTTTTATAAAAGACTATTCAATCACACATTGCACAAATAATTTAAAATTATTTTTACCCATTTTATATTATTTTTAAAACCCATCATTTTTTAAATCAGAATAATGAAATTATCTTAGGCTAAATTTTTGAGTTTTTTCTAAAATGTTTCATTTTTTGATGAATAGTGAAAATAAATAATTTTAATTGAAAACTTCCTTTTTTTTAAAATATCTATAATGTTAAATAATATTTTTAAATTTTTAAAGTAAAAAATTTTACATATAAATAAAATGATAAAATTTAGGTCATTTGAATCATTTTCATATTGAAATTTTATATAAAAATATTATAAACCTTTGAACATGTTTTCTTTGAAACCTAGATTTCTCATCGCATCTACCTGACTAATTATTATTTAAAATATTCCACTTCTATGAATTAAATTTAGAAACATGGATTCAATATATTATATAACCATGATCTATAATATATAATAACATAAACATGATTTTTTTATCTAAATGACTAATTAAAACATTTGAATGTTTTTACCCCGATTAAGGTTATAACGGGGTTTTGGGCATTACTTGTGTTTGTATTAAAATTAATTTTACCCAAACATAATTTTTTTTTTAATAAAATTTGATTTCATATTAATTATAATTAGCTATATATTTTATTATAAATATCATTTTAATTTTATTCTTAATTAATTGGTTATTTAGGTTATTAAAAAGATACAGGTTTCCATTGTAAAATAACTAAAATAGTAGAATTGAGTAAACATAAAGAAAAATGAATAACATGATAAAAAATTATTATTTTTTGTGTAAGTGGTGTGTATTGAAAATGTAGTCCATAAATCCATTATTTCTAAATTTTGGTGTTATACTGGGTAATTGTGACATCCCATTATTGAGTATTTTTGGATATTTAAAATAATTACACTAATTCTCATTTGTAAAAGTTCACTCACTCCCCTCACTTATTCACACCTCTCAAGAAATTTGGATTTCCCAAAGCCTACCAAATTCATTTAATAACTTCCATCAACTAATCATACAAACCTTATTTATTTATTAAATCCAATCTAGGAAGGATTCAGTGTAATCCTAAGGATGATGCCCAATGAAGAGGTAATATTATTCAATGAGAATTTTTATTTTATTTCTTCCTCAAACACATTTAATTATTATCAAACCATAAAGATTTAATAACCTTAATATATTACATATAATTATAAGTTTTTATGTTATTACAGTGACCTATAAACACCTACACATCCATCAAATGAGTTACAAAATCATCTTTCATGTGTACTGCGCACTCCCACATCGTGAACCGATGCCATTCATTTTTTAATTACCACATCTCACAGATGTTTATGATGATGGATATAAATTATATATGTATAATTTTAATAACATAATTATATCTATGGATTTATTATATATTATATACATTTTTACCTTCCATTTTGTTGGAGATGTGATAACATCGCTCATGTATACGGTGGACTACCGACTCAGGAAGCGACCAGATTCATCTTTCACTAACGCTTTACATATAGGGTGACAAGGATTAATTTAATGATTTTATGTGATATTAATGAACAAATTATGAAATTAATGAAATATTTATCATTTTGGAAAGATAATATATATCTTTATCTTTATTACCTTTTCACTTACTTAAAGATAATAACATTATTCATGTACCTATGGACAACTGCCTTCATGAAGCGATGTGACTCTACTTTTATCACCACACCACATTAATGATATATATATATAAGTATATAATTTTTTATATGTTATATTATTTTCATTTTGTAATTATATTATATTAATTACCTTCATTCCATAATGATCACTATAAAATGGAAACGTTATCTATGCATTCTGATGTCCTACTGTCTCCATGATCATAACATACATTATTTTTCATAACCATATTTCATGATTGGTTTTAAAATTATAATTTATACATTAATAGTATAATTATTCCATGATTTTTATTTTGGATATGATGTAACAATTGAATATGTGTAATAGCAATGTGACTCTATTTTTTCACCACACTGCATATGTGATAAATTTATAAGTAAATAATTTTTATTTATTATATCATTATCATTATGTAATGATAATATATTAACTACCTTAATTCTATAATGATCACTAAAAAATGGAAATGTTATCTATGAATACACATGGCCTACAGTCTCCATGATCATAACATACTTTATTTTTCATAACCATATTTCATGATTGGATATAAATTTATAATTTATGAATAAATAGTATAATTATTCCATGATTATTATTTTTGGATATGATTTAACTGTATAATATGTGCAATAAAAAGAAAATTCATGACCACACACGCATGAGAGAACAAGGAAATTGATACTAAAAATAGTGAAACTAACGAAATATTATTAATGAATAGTCCATAAAATGATATAAAAGGATAATATATGATATTATAAATATTAATATAGTTATTTATTTATTTAATAACATGTTTATAACCACTATAATGGTTGTTAAAGAACATTCAATCAAAAGGAAGTGTGAGGTAACGGATTTTTTAACTCAATTTTTGTTCATTGGGTTAAACTTCTACATCATTGATTATGTAATTGGATGATTATGTGAATAATTACTTTTTATTTACATATATGGTATTTCACCTTTTTATATATATATATTCAATTTAAACAAAAAATAAATTCATTGATTATTTCTTAGTCAATTTTATGACAGTTTTAATGGTTTATTCACAATCTTATTCTAATAGAGATTTTATATTATTAAACATCTGGTGAAGGAAATTACATTAAAATTTCCTAATAAAAAAAGTTAATATTCTTACCCTTTATTTATTCATGATATTTTCAAGTAATTATACCACTTTTCATCTCTTAACTACTAAATATAATTAATAAAAAAAATTAATGATAGTCAAACAACATAACTCTCTTCGATTTTGTTTCTATAAAAGTTATCAAAAATGTTTTTTAAACATTTAAAAATTATTTATTTAAGTAATTTTTACCCATTTTTAGTTATTATAGAATGTTATAAGAGGAATATTTATTTTATTTTAAAAAATGACCATTTTAATTTTACTGAAAATATAAAAGGAATCTTCTTATTATATTCCAAAACAAGGCACTTTTCCAACCATTTTACAGTGTAGACGGAATTTTCTTTCTATCTGGTACATTGTTTTTGAAATTACCCACCAACATGAATGTTATTTATTTGATGAATCTTTTTCAAGTTTACAATTATATTTTTAAATAAAATTTTATTTCCTAATATTCAGAAAATTATTAGTTTTTAAAAGTGATTTTTAAAGAAAAGGATTTTCAATGTGTTTGAAAAAGTGATTTTCAAAATTAAAATGATGCTTTACATAAGATTTTTATAAAATATATTTTATGGTATTTCTATTCCATAATTATAAAAATATTTTATTCATCCTATAATGGGTATATATTATATTGATACCATCCTTATTATTCCTTTGGATGGTTTATAATAATTTTGATGAAGGAAAGTATTGGCATTCAATTCCTTGATACATTTTTTGTAGTAATTGATTTTCCATTGAATTAATTCACTTTCCCATTGAAACTAAATTTACCATAAATTTCAACATTATTTATCAAGGATATATTTATTGATTAAACTATGTATCATTTCTAAATACGGTGTTTTACTTTGAGAATTATTTTACTGACATGGGAAATACTGTTAAATTTGTATCTTTTACTCAATAATGATATTTTTCAGAAGGCATATTGATTTATGAATTAAATAGATCATTTGATATATGATTGATGTTTATACATATAGTGATGGGTGGGGTAAAACTTTTATATATCATGTTGATACATTAACATGTATCATGATACATATTTGTTGGAAAAAAAACCTATGAGTTTGTAATGAGTAGTTTTAAACTATCTTGTGGAATGTCTTGATAGTAGAGATATAGTTTTTCAAATAGGATTGGGTTATACCTAGTAGTATTAAAAAAAATATGAAAAGGACTTTATGGTAGAGGTATCATGTTCCTAAGACATGATGTCCGATAATTAATAATTTCCTTTATTAAGAATCAAGTCATTATTGTCCCTGAGTTATTGACAATGATATTTTCTCAAGATCATTTTATGACAATTTTATTGATTAAATTGAATGTTTTTTTAGTTATTTAACATCACATATTGATTATGAATTATCTATTCATGTAGTTTAGTTATTTAAATAGCATGTGTTTTTAGTTATTAACAATTCTATATTGATTATTCTTTATTGATATAAGTTCACTTTTTTTGTACTTAACCCTTTCTTAGAATTTGAGCTTGCCCTTATTTTTTACCATTTATAGGAATACAAGAAGTATACTGTGAAAGATATTTTATAATATCCTTTAAGAAATAATGATATTCTTCAGAAAAAAATATGCTATAATTTTTATTTTTAATTGTAACTAATAAATGAAGTATTTATCTAGTTAAGGAAGACTACTAAATTATTCAGTCCCTTGGGATGTGATTCCTTTTATCTTGTGACAATTTAATAATGTAGAAATCGACTCCATGGTAATGGGATGGGGGTCATTATAGTTGGTATCGGAGTGAGTTTTGTATAAAACTTAGGAACTATATTTAAGAAAAACATTGAATTAGGATAATTACCATGTGATATAATTCAAGGATAAGTGTAGAAGAACATCCTAAGGTTTGGTTAAATAATGGATTATGTGGTTTTCCATAAAAATAAATATCCTTCAAGATACTATAAGTATATGTGCTTCTGGAAGAGAGAATAATAGGGGTAATAACTCTGAAAAGGGAGTATTGGGACGGACTAGATCATCACAAGGGGAATGAAAATGAGCCTTATAGTGCACATAGTTTGACACCCCCTAGGTATATGATTTTGATAATGTACATTATCTTTACAACCCATTATGAATAATTTGAAAATAAAGATATCCCCAAAGAAAACATGTTTATGATAATGTGATTATTTATAAATAACGTTTTCAATTTATAGTAATTATTTATCTTTTTTTGGATTATAAATTATGTTTCATAATGATATGATCTAATATAGTGTATTACATAATTTTAAAATAGAACCTCTCAAAAGAAATGGGAACCATATCAATGCATATTATCCAAAAAAGTATGAATGATTGTTTCATTGTTGTCATTTAGCTAGAATTTCGAAGAGAACTAGTCTCCTAAACATTATTATCATATAAGGATATCTTATCCGGTTCTATCAAGACATATAAATAATTCTATAAATATTATGGATTAAAAGGAAACCAAGAGAAGAATATGATGATAGAAAAAATGAAATATATAGAGAATAATAGAAATAAGTATTTCCCAACATGTTATAATTTTGGAAAGAAAGACCCTGGTTATTTCTGAAAAGGAATTTTATTTTTATATATGTGTAGAGAGAAATTTACAAAATCTTGTTATTGAATGGTTAAAAAAATGTTTCCAATGTACAATGATTCAATTCTAATGATGTAGGACACTCTAAAAATAAATATCTCTTGAATCAATGTAATATACCTAAACACTAGTTAATAAATCATGGTCAAGCATATGTTCTTACCACAGACTAAGAGGAATGATAAATAATATTGTGTCTGGATTCAATAATTATTTCACTTGAGTATTTTTATCAATGATATATTTATTATAATAATTATAAAATATATATGGGGTTTACTGTAGTACTTTTTTATTGCGGATTTGAAATCATGTGTTGAATGAAAATAATGATAAAGAAAAATGATTCAATTGAAATTTAATCTTCTTATAAAACACATCATTTAGTAACATCAATATGTTCATAATTTTTATATAATGATGTTGGTATTAAGAGATAACTGATCTAGATAAAGTAATTTGGGTAGTACTAACAACCTTCGGACTGATTAATGATGTGATTACAATGTTTTTTTTACTATAATTAATGGAGCTTACATAATATTTAAATTTCTAGAATATATCCATAATTTTTGTTTTACTTAAGAAATTAGAAATCATGCATGTTTTAAACAAGTTTTTATTGAAATCCGGGTAATTAACATTTTTCAAGAAAATTCATGATGAAGGTATTTACATGTTTAGTATGCGATGATTGAGATATACTTTATGTTTTTGAGGAATTAACGATATGTTCATTTTATAAATTTAGTTTCATTTCTAAAATTACGGATCATAATATTTTGGAAGGACCATAAGGTTTACCATTTATGAAATGGTTTTAGTTGAACATTGTATGAGGTTTTAGAGATTAATGTATTACTTCACTATATGAATATTTATGCATGTTGGATAACATGGGCTAACAATATTAGTTTTTAAAAATAGATAATGATAGAAAAAAAAACTTTTCTCTAGTTTATGGATCTTATGACCCAATAAAATTAAATTTTAGCGCTTCATGCATTACAAAAATTCATTCATGGATATTCATTTCTTAGAGAAAGTGATGAATTAAAAATTGATTAAAGCACAACAAAAGGATGTAATTTTGATTATGAAATGGAAATGTATCAAGTATGTGTATTTTTATATATTATTAGAAAGAAAAATAATTCCTTAAATTTAATAAAAGGATTTTTATACCAAAATGTTATCCTATTACATTCATATCTAGTGTTGTCGTTGCTACAGTATCTCTCCTACTACAGTACCACTACAGTGACCTACACCCAATAGGGTTTTAATTCCCAAAATCATTTTATATAATTACATAAATATTTATTCTATGTCTACATATCCACATTCCACCAATATTATGCAATGTGGAAACCTAGTTATATGTTATTCCATGTGACCTTTGAACTTCCTTATCACTATTATTAATAGGATATTTTTTTAATCAAATTTAAGATATGTATTTTCTAATAATGTTACTTCCAAATATCATAACATTGATTACCAATATCAAGATTAAATTGTAAAGAAACAATTTATTTGAAGTGGGGAGAATATAACATCGTGAAATAATAAAATAAGAAAATTGTATTCAATTGTGTGTATGACACCCAACACCAAGCATAAGAAGGTAATATAACACCCTCATACATTACTACATACTTTTTAAGTAAATTAAATATCATTAATATCTAACATTATATGTAAAACTGTATTTATCTTGTGTTACATGCAACTCTGAGTTATCTTTCCTTACATGCAATACTGAGTTCAAACAAAACAAGACATATTATTAAAATATTATTTATTAATATGATATTTATAATTGATCCATTGGAATATGAAAATATTAATAGTTATAATAATATTAATAAAATTATGTCTATCTGATTATTAGAAACAAAAAATAATCATTTAATATATAAAATAATTGTTTCATAAAAAATGTATTTTTTTAATTGATGGTTTAATCACACTTTGAGAACAAACATTAAAATTAATTTTTGCCGCTATTATAAAATATATTTCACAAAATAAACTTAATTTTTTAATTCAAAATACCAAAATTATATTTGGGATCATTTTTTATTTTTTTAAATAGTTTCATTTTTTGATGAATAGTGAAAATACAAAATTTTAATTCAGAACTTCATTTTTGTTTAAAATATTTAAATTCTTAAATTTTTTTATTTGGTTTTAAAGTTAAAATATTTCAATTATATATTAAATTAATCCAATTTTTGGTAATTGGAATAATTTATTTTTTTTAAATTATGATATTAAATATTTGTAAATATTTGAACATTTTTTTGAAAACACACTTTCTCATCGTGTTTGTGAGAATAATTTTAAATTAGTTTGATCCACTAATATGAATTGAATTTTTAAAAATGGATTAAATATCTGAAATCATAATAATTTATGGTTTCTAAAAATATCAACATTTTTTTACCATAATGGTTAGTGAAAATAGTTAAAATTAATTACCATAATTATGGTTTAAATAGTGTTTTGTGCATTCCATGACTTTGTATAAAATTAATTTTACACACACATAGGTATTTATTTAATAAAGTTTATTTAATATTTATTATAATTATCTATAAATTATATAATAAAACACATTTTAATTTTATTTTTAAAGGATACATTACCCAGGTAAATAAAAATAAACAAGTTATCTTGGTAAAAAAACTAAAAGGGTAAAATAGAGTAAACTTAAATAGTAAGGAATAAAATGATAAAAATGTGTTTATTTTATGTATTACATGTGTGTCACTACCATATAATCTATAAAATATATTATTGATAAATTTTGGAGGCACATGGTGTAATAGTGACATCTCATTATTTAATACTATTGGGTATTTGTAAGAATGTCACTCCTCCTGAAATATAAAAGGGTAGTCACTCCCCTTAATTATCTACTTCTATCAAGATATTTGGATAAAACAAACACTTTCCAAATCAATTACAAACTACCCTAAAATTATCCTTGAATCCAAATTTTTTTCATAAATCCAACATAGGATGGATTTACTGCAAAACTAAAAAGGATACCTAAAGAAGAGGTAACATTCTTCATCGAGTGTTTTTATTTTATTTTTTCCTCAACCAATTCAATTACTATTTAAATTTGATGATATAATAATCTAATTATCATAAATATATTGATATGTAGTTATGTTAACTACATGACCTATAACCACCTCCACTTTCAGCAAATTGGTTACAAAATCATCATTCATGTATACGGTGGACTATCGCCTCATAATAAAATATCAATCATTTTACTTATAGTTAATCATGATATTTTCATGTAATAGTACAATTTTTTAACTATTTTGTATGTAAATTAACTTATAAAATGTTTTTAAGAATATTCAACATTATTTCACTCTTTAGTTGGAAAATGGTTAACTTTTGAAACCATGTTTTCTAAAAATGTTTTTAAACTTTTAAAAATGATTTATTAAATAAATTTTTACCATCCATCCAATGTTGATAGTTTTTATTAAAATATAAAAGTGGAAGGAGGATTGAAACAAGTCAAGGTTGCCTAAATCAGTTCACAACTATGGCATTAGCAAAAACTAGACTAAAGTATTACAAAATGTTTTCACAGGAATATTTATGTAATTTAAAAAATAATCCCCATTTTAATTTTTCTGAAAATCCGAAAGGAATATTCTTGTCATTTTTTAGACAATGTAATTTTAGTATATTTTTATTGAAAATAAGGAATGTTCCTTTTAACTTTATGACAAGTATGAAATTTCCGACATCAATACCATCATTTCTTTGAATATTCCCTTTAACTTTTACAAGTATATTTTTAAAGAATATTTTTTTCCTATTCATATGAAAATTATTATTTTTTAAGAATTCTTTTCAAAGAAATAGATTTTAAAAAGTTTAAAAATGTGATATTCAAAATTAAAAAGATATTTTATTGAAGAGTGTTTATGAATATAATTTTAAATTTTTTCTATGAATCAGGGAAAACAACCCATTATTGTTACTTTAATGCATATATATTATATTGATACTATAATTATTCTTCTACTAGATGGTTTATTATCAGTTTTCTCAATGAAATTATTCACATTCACGTCCTGGATTCATTTTTGTAGTCATTAACATTCTATTGAATTATTAACTTTCCTTTGGACATTAAATATCCCCTAAATTTCAATATTTTTTATCATGTGTATGTTTTCTTCTTAAAGCACGAGTCATTTCTAAATATTGTATTTTATTTTTAGAGTTATCTAACTAACTGAGAAAATATTGATAAATAAATTTCTTTCACTCAATATGAATATTTTTTAATAAGAAATATAGATTCAGGAATTAAATAGATAAATTGATACATGTGGGGTTCCTTTGACATTTACTGATGTGTACGTCTAGATTTTATATATCCCCTCGAAGCATTGACAGGTCATATGAGACAAATCACCTGGTCAAAACCTATGGGTTTTAATTAAGTAGTTTTAGACTAACTTTTGAAAGGTCTTAAGAGTAGATATATCGTGGACCAAACTTTATTGGTTTATACCAAGTATTTTAAAAAAAATATTGAGAATGGTCTTGATGGTGTACGTATCATGATCCCGAGACATGACATACAATAATTAATAATTTCATTTATCAATAATTTAGTTTTTATTGCCATGATATTTTCATAATGATATTTTCTCTAGGTGAATTTCATTTCTAGTTTATTAATAAAATGGAATTCTTTCTCAGCTATTTACCTTTGCATATTTATTATGACTTTATTTATTCATGTAGTCAAGTTATTTAAAAGGCATGTTTGTTTAGTTATTTGACTTGACATATTTATTATTATTTAATTATTACTAATATCTTTAACTGTGCATTACCCTTATTGATCATTTGATCTCACCCTTGTATTTTTTTTCCTTCCTAGGAATCCATGAAGTGTATTATGAAATATATGTAAGAATATACTAGAGGGAATAATGATATTCTTTAAAAAATAAATATGTTGTAATTTTTGTTTTTAAATGTAATCAATGAATCGAGTATGAATATAGTTTACCAAGAATACTAAACTATTCTATCCATCCGGATGTGATTCCTTATATCATATGTTAATGTATAAAAGTAGACCCTAGCTCCGTGCTGCTGGGGTCAGGTTCGTTAAATGAATTCATTCTCTATATTTCTTCTACCATTTTCCATTAATAGTAATGATACTTTCCTGAGATTTATGTGATTTTCACTACACCATAATGACTAATATGACTTAAAATATAATAGAAATATGATTGTGAGTGAAACTTGCCAAGAATCATCTTTAATTGGTAAGTATTGATTATGAATTTGTTTCCATATGAAATTCCCTTTGATGGTTCATATCATCATGGATTTAATTTGATGTTGGTCTTTAGAGCCTTAATTTCTCATATGATGATAATGGATTATCCTCAAGTTCATGATGTACAAAATTCCATTGATCTCTACCTGAGAATAAATACATGTTTTATTTCATTATAGAACAAAATTGTTAGTACTTGAACTCAATGGGAGGATAAAATTGTTTCAAAAAAATGATCGAATATGGGAACTTTTCTAGTGGTGTTTTAAATTCAATTATATAACCCCAATGACACTATCCAGTTCTATTCTATAACTTCACAAAAAAAATTGAAAAGTTTTATAAAAAATATGCTTTAAATATTAAGATGATACTTAGTTTTTTCCATTTTAATACAGTTGTAAATTGGTAATGGTTTCTGTGTCACTCCATGCTCTCAGAGGAGGGAACCAAAATTATGATTGTAGAAGTGTGGGCCCCTTTCATCGATGACCCGCTTTAGTACTCAAAACTAATAAAATATTCAATCCTTGAGAAATTACAATACAACATGAAAATCATAAATCCTGATGGATTTTCCCACCAAAAATTTTCTCAGATGATAGAAAAAAATAATAGTGTATAATAATCTAAAAAACTAGGAAATATAATTATAATATAAATGATTAAATGAAAAAAATATAAAAGAAAAATATGGTCTCTATGGGAGGATTTTTTCTAATTTAAATATTTCTATTTTTTCAAAAATGTGAACATGACTTACAAAACATATGGGAATCATCAAATAAACTACTCCAAAATAATCCGATGTTTACGAAATTGTTTTTTAAAGGTTGGGGATGAAGCCTCAATTTATTATTTAAAGCAAAGACCTCTTTATATTGGGTAGAGGGAGACCCATTATATAGCACGAAGGCCCAAAGCCAAGTGGTCTGATTACAAGGCTTGAAAGCCCATTTTTTGTCCCAAAGGACCCCTTGGTGAACAGTCATGCTACTGTACCCACGCTGCTACAGTACCCACTACAGTGTCGCCGCTGCAACAGTTCTGCCGCTACTACAGTACTGTTATAGTGCCCTGCTATAGTACTGCTATAGTACCAAAAATTATCCCCTACCCGGATTTGATCCTAGGTCTTTTGGATGCCAAGCAGGAGCCTGTACCACTAGGGTATAAGCTCATTGGTAGGACAATCTTATGTATGTATTGGGGGAAACGTTTCCTCAATATGAATTCATATGGTATATGTTTTGATAAATTCAATGTCATGATCAATAATGAAACTCCTAATGAAATAGTCCCTATAGATGCACCAAATATATTTTTTATCCCACATATAATATGTACACTAAATTTTATAATTTATAACGTATTGTTTCTTCTAGAATTCATGAATTTTAGAGTTGAAAATTTAATTAACTAAATAAACTGAAAAATTATTTTTACATTATATGGAAGAGATATTCTCATTAACAAAATATCCCAAAGTGTTTTTGGATCTGTGTTATTAAGTTCTAATGTGTGATTGATCTTACTCATGTGGCTGGACCCCAAGTTCTCTAACCCTTTCACATCCATTATCTCAATGGAAAATTGATGAATTGGTAACATCCAAAATATAATTCTTTCATTCCATTTTAATTCTTAAATATGTACCTGAAAGATTCGTCATTAGAGAAAACAACTTATTTAGAGTCGAACACATATGAATTAAATTTATCTAAAAATATATATATATTAAAAAACTCATTTTCCATTATCATATAATTTTCATGGGATGAATCTAGTATCCTAGATAAATATACATTCATATGTGGGTGCTTATTCACCCTCTGAAAAAATATTGCTTCAACCCTAAAATTTGAACAATCACACATAAGCTTAAATGGAATCTCCCGTCAAGATGTATGTATGATTGGGGAAGTTGGGAGGATAACATTTATCTCATCAAAGTATTCATTAAATGAATCAATAAATATAAAATCAATGTCCTTATGAAGTAACATTTACCAGCGTATATTAATTTTAGTTAAAGGTATGATCAATTGTCGATAAAAAAACTTCCTAAGAAAAATATTGCTTGAAACACACATTTTGGACACATAAATGAAAACGTAATGTCTACCTAAGATCTATCAACCATTATTAAATTTTATGACACTACATTCCCAAATAGAATATTAGGACCTATAATTAAATTTTATTTTTAAATATTCAAAACCAAAATTTTCATAATGAAAAGATGTACTGAATTAGAAAATCTCAAGAGACACTCATCAAATCTAGAACCATACAGAGTAAAATCATCCATAAATACTTCCATGAAAGTATTAAAAAATAATAAAAAATAATTATCACTCATATATAGAAGGTACATGGGGAATTTTAATGTCCATATGGAATCCTTCAATATATATTGTACTAAATGATCATGTGAATTTTTACTTCTTCTAGTCCTCAAGTGTAATAATAACCTAAAAACTAAAAAACTATAAAAAAATAAATAATGCATCCTACATGTCAGTCTCTGAAGCATCTAGTATATAAAATGAAGGGAGAAATTTTCTTTCTGATTGTATTTATTTAGCTTCCAATAATCTATGCACACTTTCCAACTATTTTTACCCTTATCATAACTAACTCATCCCAAAAAAATTATATCTAAGAGACCAATTTTCTTAAGAATATACTTAATGGGGATAACCCACTAAAAAACATAGATTGAATAAATGATACTTTCATCAAATAATTTTTAAACTTATTTCTCTAAAAATTCAAATAATATTGGTATGAGCTTCCTCAGAGGGCGTATAATTAGTTTAGCCCTATCTTAAAAATGAATACTATGAATAATAATTGAGTGGCTAATGTTTGGTATGTCGGATAAACTCTACCCAATTTCACAGAGTTTTTGTCACAAAAAAAATCAAAAAGTATCATCTATTTTTGAGGATGAAGATTTTTTAAATAATAATAATAAATTTCGCCCCACACATTAAATTATTATATTAAATATTTTTTTGGTAATGGATAAAATTATAATTTAGGTGGGTTATTTATAGGAAGAATAATATAAGGAACTGAAATATAACAACAATAAACATCTTTATTAGAATATATATCACAAAAATAAGAGAATAATGCATCCAATACATCATCACACTCAACAGCTATGTCAAAATCATAATGAATATTTATAGAATCAAATAATTTATACACCTAAAAATCTAAACTAAGAGAGGGGTTTTCATGAATAATATTTTGTAAAATAATCTTATACATTAATCCTAACCAACGATCAAAATATTTATACAAATGGTCTAATCAAAAATAAATGGGATTTTATGTTATGGGTAAAATTGGGATACAAAGAATTATAAATTCTATTATGAAAGATATTTCATGAATTCTAAAATATTAAATCATACAATTTGATCATAAAACTCCATTTAATGTGTATATTATTATAATTTATAATTGTTATATCTAGTTTGAGTAAGGTTCGAATAAAAATTATGGGAGAATGGGAATATACCTTATCTTCTTCCATGTTAAGAATTTAATAGTCCAACAAAAATATTATTTCACTTAATTGAACAACTACATCCTCTAGGAATCAAAAGGGATATGTTGTAACCATATATTCTAATATTACCACAACCCTTGTTGGTTTAATCATTAAAATTCATAAATATATGAAAAATTGAGTGTTAAATCACCTTAATAGAAGAAGATAAATCACATAATGCATCAGATAAATTTAAGGCACCAATTGTTCTTGGTATGGTGAATGTGTAAGAGTTGGTGTCCTGAAACCAACTATTTGTACTTTTATTTCATGGATATTTATGTCTTATATATTATTCATTGTTCTGCATGAATATGATGTAATAACTTCCTAGAGTATTTTTTGCATTGATAAGGTCATGGAAGTTACCCGCTATGATGAGAACCATGAAAGGTTATAAAAATATTATTAAATATAGATATGTGGTTGGATGAAATACTATAATGGGACATATAGAATACATATCATCAGGTGAAAGTACTCCTAATTAGATGAGACTTCCTCTCATTATGTTCTCACTTGGTAATCTCCAAGATATGAGATTATGAGAAAATATCCACCAGTATTAATTCCTTTGGTTTTGGGGTCATCGGATTTTACTATCTGCGAGCGTGTGTAATGATCCTTAGACATTATGATTATTATTAATATGTGTTATGACTCGCTCACTTTGATTTACTGATGAAAATCGTCACAGAGACAGTTGGTAGGAAGTAGGGTATGTTGGGAGTGTCCTGAGTGGCACGTTATTAATTGATATGTCGAGTAATAATGTGCCCCTTCCCTTTATAGAAGTTGATATCTACAAGCGTTTTTATAGAAGTTGATATATTAGCCCTTTGATTAAAATAGAACCATAGCGTGAAATTCCTTAGACCTGGTGTAACGAAGAGTTTATTTCAGGTAGTCAAAGAACAACGTATCAAGCATAATGGTTGATGACACAATCATAAAACCTACTTGATGAGATATTGCGACAAATGGATTATATTACAGAGTGAGCGTTTGTATGTGGATGTCCTTTTGAGAAATTATATTCTTTCTCTTGGGTTCCTTGACCAGTTCCTAGATAGTCATATTGGACTTTAGGCAAGCCCTCCTAATTCCAATGAGAATGAATCCCAAGGGTAACACACTAACTGTTTCTGGTGGTCTCGGTTAAATTATATTTAAATATAAATAATTAGTATTATACTCAAGATAGTGGATAATTTTATACTAGTTAAATTAATAATTAAATTAAATTAATATTTATTCACTAGATTGTGGGTAAAATTTATTTATTTATTTTATTGAACAGTTAATAAATATATATTTACTAGTTGGTAAATAGAATATTTATTTAAGGTAATAAATTGTTTATTTTTTGTGATGAAGATTTTGATTTATAATTCCATTTTGTGAACGTTGGGACACAATAAATAATAAATTGGTATTATTATTAATATCATTGGTTTTTTCTAAGGTTATGAATGTATTTAATTGATATTATGCAAGTGAATATTGTAACTAAATCCCCATGTCAATAAATAGACACATACGTCTATTGTGCCATACCCCGAAATGCACACCCGATGAATTGGGAATTACTGAGCCAAACAAGTTGCATCTCGAATACTCTTCCCACCCCTCTCAATAACTAGAGACATTCTTTTAGTCTGAAGAACAAGTGATCAATAACGTTGGACATAAGACACTCGCTTCACCATGCTAGAAGACTGAGAATGTGTGGTGTTGATTAGAGGCTATTAGAGCACATGTGGATCACCGTTAGAGTTATTCTAGTTTGGATCTTTGCAAGCACAACAAGATAATCCAGAAGGGTTATTCTAGATGATCAACATCATCAAAAAAGAAAATACCTAAGATCCAGGTATTATTTTCTTTATAAAATTAATTAAATTAATTATAAACATGATTTTCAAGATCCTCGGTAAAGGTTCTGGGATTCTTCTTTCCTTATCTAAATTTTTTATTCTATTCTGTGGAGACTGGCGTTCATCATCATATTGATCCTTAAATAATCATTGATTATGGTAAAAATTAATATTAGGTGTTGGCCCAACCATGATTCCACTGCTCCCGAAATGTGAACATGGTATTAGAGCGGAAACATCAAAGTTTATAATTATTTAACTATTTTTTTGATGATTTATGGATTTAATAATTTAGTTGTTTCAATTCAAGTTAATAATTCTAAAAATATAACTCTCAAGATCTATTCATCCTAGTTCGTTTAAAATTAACCCTGCAGAAACAATATTTTCTTTTAATTTTTATTAAAATAAAACAGATGATCTCATCCGGAGGTGCCAAAGGTTCCTGGATCTACAACACTAGAACACACAACATATATTCGGTATTACACATCATGTAGTCAAGGTTCAATGCATTGGGTCTAGTCCACCAAACCAAGCCGTTTCATTGGAGTTTTTCTAAGTGATAATGATTCCACGTGCTGACCAAGAACAGGTGGCACTCAATTTCTAGATTACATACCATGTGGCCCACTAGACATGGTGTGTAGTCCCTTTGTGTTATGGTTAGACCTTGTACCCCATACAGGTCTTGCCCCACTAGAGACCATGTAATGAGGAACTACACGGTGTGCGTCACATTGGAAACGTCGTGTACTCTGAAGATTTCCAAAGTACACTCACATACCGCTTCCATGGGCATGTACTTTGGATGGACGGTCAACAGTAGTACATTTCGTGTAGTCAGAATAGCATGTCGTGTTCTCATCCAAATTACACATATTTATAAGAATTTGTTGTTATATTTTCCAAAACCTTGAGATTTTACCACCGTGCGGGCGTAAAGCTGAGGCACAACACATGATAGGTGTTTTTTATATATTTATTTAATTTAACATTTGTGTAATGTTCATTTATACTCATTCGATAGTTATGAATAGGAATTCACTGCATTGCCTCCAAGGTACAAGTTATATACAAAGATAATTTTAAATGAATTTATTTGTTTGAAATTATAATGTATGGGAATCTTAAGGAAATTCAGAAATGGGTTTAATATAAAAGGATTAATTAATTAAAGATGATAATTAATTGATTCAATCTTGATTTATCTTAAACAATAATGATTAAAAAATTGAAACCTAGTCATGTTTATGCATAAATAATATTTCATGTATGGTTGATCATGAGCTATACCAAGACCTTTGTATGAAAATGGTTTCTTTTAATTAATTTATTTAAATTATATTTATTGGTCTGTGAGCCATCACCTCATAAATATATAGGGCATATGTGCCCAAATTCTCTTTTTTATAAAAAACCTTTTTACCCATAACCTACATGTGAGTTAAAAAAAGAATATGTAATGGATGAAACTCCAAAGATAGTGGAGGTGGTTCAAGTTGGATCCAAGACGAAACCAATCCTATGAGATACAAAGGTGGACAGGTGGAAAGTTGTAAACACAAACCCAAAGGGTTCAATTTATTTCTCACCTAGGTCAGGGTAAGTTTATCAACAACTAGTTAAACTAACCATTATAAAATCATGTGATCGTTCCCTTTACTGTATTTTATTTCTGTCAATTTCATGGTTTATCATTATGAATGTATTGTCCCGATCACATAATTAATGAATTAACAAGCATGTAGGGTGGGACAAAAATTTAAACATTCATGTGCATAAATATTATCAAGATATAGTTAATCACATAAGTAAGCTCCACTTAATATTAATAAGCATGTTATAAATATAATAAACTATTTATGCATAAGAGATAAAAATACCTCAAATAAAATATTAAGTTAGACTAAGGCATCTGTTACCTAATTAAAGGAAAAGGTCAATAAAAATATGTGTTAGACCAACCCTTGTTGGGACACTTATTTTTATACAAGAATCACTTATGAAAGGTATCGGTTTGACTTAACCAAATTACATCAAGATGAGTATCCCTTTCGAGACTTGGTGTAATATTGGAAGAAAGAAATGTGGAAATGAAATGTTAGGATTTAAGGATTGGAAAGTCCACTCAACCGATCAAGGAGCTGCAAGCCCATAGTAGGCAAAGACCTACCTACCTAAATACCTTCAAATAGCTTGACCAACCCTTTTCAGGTTAAATGAAGGGGAATATGGATCCTTGACAATATAATTTTAGGGAAACTATACATTCTGAGTTCAATGATGAGGTCCATTGGGACTTTATTAAGTAGTGGGAGACATAATAAAATTAATTTATTACATCTCATAGAAATGTAATCAAGAAATTACTAATGATATGATCTTTTAATTGTATAAATAAAATTACAAGATCATCAACCACACTATATCTTCGATCAATTCTGGATAAAGATAACATCATCACCAGAAGTAACATCTAGGAATGGTCTAGATGCCTCTGGGTAATCCTAATCCATGAACAAAAGAATTACGTGTTGCAGTAAGCATTACCTGATCCACTAGCAAAAGAGGTGAGTGATGAAGATTTCTTGGTTTATGATAAACATATGAACAATGTGGTTGAAATTCAATGTTTGATGCTATCATAAATGTCTAGTGAGATCATGATATCTCAGGAAAACATGGATTTATATAACATACTTGAGCACCTTTGTGTTCTTTACCAGGATAAAGAAAGATAGGAATGGTTTGAGAATTCTAGGTCACCTTTTTAGAGTAATCTAGGAGAGGGTGCCCCAGCTGGCCCATACTATGCATCATAATCATGTAACTCACTACGAACCATTAAAATGTTGGGTTTTACCCTTTTCTCTTAGTAATTTTTGTGCCTAATCACACCTAATATTATTTATTCCAGAAATAATACTTACATAATGATCTACAGGATTCTTCTAAGGATTCCTAGTGATTTTCCATCTTTCTTGATGGATTTTTAAAGGTATGTTCAATTTTTGATGTGGTTTCCTCTTTCATTCATAGATACTTACTGGATATCTTCAACAATTGTCTCATTGAAACCCTTGTTGGATTTGGATTTTATATTTAAGGGTTATTATAGAGTTTTTATTAGTTTCTTATGGATATAGGATCATGAGGACCCAATCAACTCTCCCTCAGTCTCTGTATTCGAGAGATTTTAATTCTACACCTATTTTAGAGGTAGGTATTTCTATAAAAAGGGACAATTCTATGGATTTTTTATTATTCATGTGGATTACTTGGTGTTATTAATTGAATTTAATTGATTCATAATTTCAATGGTTTCATTGGGAAATGTTCATGTTCTTATAATTTTTTTCTTTAAAGATCATCTTTTTCACCACAAGTGTTTGATAAAATTTTCAAATGGTGGTTTTATTTAAATAATTGGGTTTTAAGAAATGAAGATTGTTGTATTGGCTTTGAATTTTTTTTTTTATAAATTTGGGTTATATTTTTTAAATGGATCTGGAAAAAATTATCACATTAGGATCCTTGGGTTTCTTAGGAATAGACATGTCACTCATAGTGTGTGAAATTTCACTTGAATTTTTCTTTTGTTTTAGTGTTTGTAATGCCACTAGAGGTTGTACCAATTGAATTTAACACTTGCCTATATTGAGGATCTATTTTCACTCTAGTATGAATTCATGTATGCTATATTCCAAATAGTTTTATTTTTCAATTTTTGATTGAATTCTCACATTATGGATTGGTCATGTTTATTTCCTCACATGTTTTCAAAAGATGAATAGGTTTAAAGTTTGTTCATGTATTTTAATGACTATAATTTAATTATTTATCACATATACTTTTCTTATTCCTTTTTTTTAAATATTAAATTATTTTATGAAAAACCAAGGGATGATTTACAAATGTTTTTAACTTATGATAATTCTATATAAAAATGTATTTGTTTTATATCTAGACATTAAACATTCTTGATATTAGACATTATATAGTTTATGTGGTGGAATACTACAAGTTTTAGTGATCACACCATTAGTTTTTCATTGGTTAGTTTTAGAGGTTGTTTCTCATGACCTAAGTAAAGGGAAGGGAATTATTTAGAATTCCAGATTCTGTTTTTATCATGGCCTTTATAGTGAGATGGTTGGGAGGTGATAGTTTGTCAAATGGAGACTTATTGTCTTGTCTTCTCAAAATTTCTAGGTTAGAATGTTTTTCATATATTTTATTGATCTTATATGTATATTATTATTCCACTGTATTCTCTAGTTATTTTTTTGTTTTATTATATGCGAGACTTGTTTCCATTTTCCTATTTCAATTAACCATCATGGTGGGCTGACTCAGGTGGCTTGTTTAGTTGACTTTGGATGGTACATTATAGAACTATAAACATATATAGTTGAATTAAATCTATTTTTTTGAGTTTTATTACTCCTATAAAATTTTTATCGCAATCCGAGCATGAGTTAAAATATTCTAAGTTGAAAGGTTGAGGTTATGTCTTGATTGATGTATCTAGTCCATTAAATCTGGGGCCCATTATCTCTTTAATAAATTATTATCAAACCCATGATATATAAATGAAATATAAGTCCCAATTTTTATAATTTTTTTATAAAATTTCAAATGAAATTTTGAAACATGTAAAATTTTAGAACAAAAATTATATAGTATAGTTGAAAACGAAAAAAATGAATTTCCATGTAATTTCACAACTCATCATCTAAATATAAATTATGAATAAACTATAAATTATATCTTAATGTGGGAGTAATAAATTCATTATTTTTAATAAAATTCTAAATTTAGTCATGGTTTATTTTTAATTACATGTCAGTACAACACTAACTAATTTTAGACACCATTCACCTAATAGTATAATCTGAATGACTTTAAATTTCATAGAATTGGTCATGGGTACATGACCTTAAAAGGGAATATGTCAGTCCTTGTCAAATTACATAAATTATAACACATATCATATTATGTGGAACCTAACTACATGTGTTATAATTTCATTTATTGGGATATTTAGTAATCCCATATCATAGTAATAATCCAAACATTTGAACACCTATATACTCCATGGATAGAAATAAATTTTAGTTTTCCCATCATTATAGATTTAAAATGTAGTGTAATAAACTCAAAAACTAATCATTGAAAAACTATAATATATATTTTTATTAACATTGATTCATTTTGATTACCAATCACAATTACAATAGAATATAACCCTACACTAGTATTTGGGAAGGATTCATGGATATATTATAAATATATAAAAGAGTCTGAAGGTACTTAATACATTCCCTTAAAGTGTATTATGTGCTGAATATCCCATCCTATAAACTAATTAACATTCTTATGTGTCACTATTAAATTCATATTATCCTCTTACCTTTGGAATATAGGTCCACATAAACTCGGAAAAATGTTTTGGTATCATGTAAGGATCTTTTGGAAATAGTATGTTGAAAAATTATTTATATATGCTAAATCAAGCATAAAAATATTACTATGAAAGAATATATGCATACCTAAATAAGATTTAATTTTATACAAGTGTTTTTGATCAAATTCTCTATATATAAGGACCAATTAAGATAAGTACATAATACTCATTTCTATTAACGATACCATATTTGGTGGAATTAAACATAATTAGTGGATTCATTTTTCGAATTTATGAGCCTGGAGTTTGAGATATTATTGATTAGTGAGATTATATTTTTTATTTTGTTTTAACAAAATCATAGACATGAATATTCATTTATTTCATTGGATAAACTTTTTATGGGATTTATATTTGAAGTTTGAGATTCAAGAGAGAGAACCATTTTCCCCATGAACAATAATTAAATCCAATTTTAGAAAACATGATGATATAAGACTTTTTTGTCAAAAACTATACTAAAGAATGATTAGGATCGTGGTTTATATGAGAAAAAATATTATTTAAATTATATATGCTTCATATATGGTGGATCAGTAGAAAATTAATCCATAGGGGGAATATCACACTACTATGGATAGAGTCATAGGGTGAATTCCAAGTACTATAGATTATGGGTTATTGTTGATATGGGAATATTTTTCCAATTTATTATACACCAATATAAATATTAGTATGGATATATTTTCAACAAAAACCATCTAGTGGAGGGGATTTGTTTTATTAGAAGAGATTTACTAGAAATATAATAATTACATAAAAGTTCGTATCTCCTAATAGTAAAAAATAAGAATATATATCATCATTGAAGTCTTGTACATAGTTTATATGGACTTATAAAAATCTAGCATTTATTATTGGATATGTGAATTTTGTAATAGTGATACCTTGTGACAAAAGAGTAAAATTTAGCTGATGGAAATTCTTTTAAAATATTGTAAAATGAATCATATCAATATTTTATAAAATTTCATTATAGGGATGGTTGATTTACTACATATCATGGTGGGGAATTTTAGAACAAATAATAAAGAGGTAACTAGTAGAAAATCCATTTTACATAATTCTTTTTGAGAAAAATTGGTTGAAAATTTATGTTTAAACACCTCCATCAGCTTGGGGAGGTTTAAAAAACCATCTCAGGCCATATACATAAATTATTTATTATTTATGTTCCTGAATGGCCATAAAACACCCTTTGGTATTATTATAAATGGTATTTAAATAGGAAATTAGAGATATAAAAATTCAAATAATATATAATTTTATATAGGAGGAGGTTACAATGGCCAATAGTGGTGTCAATGAATAATTATCAACTCATATAGAGCCAACACTTGTGGGAGAGTTAATAAATTAATCATGTATGTGGAGTTTGTGATATAATATAATGTTTAATATACAATCCATGGGTATTATATAGGAAAATAATTAATGAATTGGTTATAGATAAGGGGACATATGCGAAGTTTATCATTTTATAAGTGGTTTCTAATTTCTAAAAATAAAATTTATGTATTAAAGAAAAAATATCATTCTCAATCTCTTGTTTTATATATTGATGACTACTAGCATAAAAATAGATTGAAAAATAAGTTATTATATTTCTTTTATACCTTAGATGGAATTTAATTGAGGTTATTATAGACACTCTAGATTTGGATACAATATAAATTAGTAAAATCTTTCAAATAATGATATTTTATTCAGATATTGAATTCTTCGATAATGATGGAGTTCTACCATATAGAATATAATATTTTTTAGTTTGTTTTAAATAAAATTTATCTTTATTGATTGATTTAGAGATGATTGGAAAATATTTATGGAATATTTATTAAAGTTTTTTAAAGAAGTGAAAATAATATTGTAATAAAAAAGATCACAACATGAACGTGGATTCATAAGATTATACTCAAGAAAATTTTCTAGTCATGCCATAATGGGTTAAGTCAAACCTTTGAGGTATCATTAATTACCTAATGATATAAACACAAGAATTTAGGTATGTGAGAGATAATTTATTTATATTTTCACTCCATTGTGATTGGGGTCATGCCCTATCGAGGCATTTGTTTGAGAAATATGGAATAATAAACCATAATTAAATATGAGGACTAAATAAAGTGGTGTACATATACTCAAAAAGGGGTGAATAATAAATTATTCTATACTATGATCATGTAGTAATATCAGTAATCAATTCTAAAGGGGTTATCCTTATAAAATTTTAGTGTATCAATTATTAGAGATTATTAGTGATGGTAAATACATAACGCAGGTGTCACTCCACAATTTAGTTAGTTTTTTTGAATAATATCAAAGAAAAATTAGGTTATACTAAATTATGAGTATTACTCTAGGATTTGGTCATTTTAATACTATTTAAAAAAATTAGAATGATTTTTGAAATATGTGTTATTTGGGGATTAATATATGTTTTATTGGGAATTTTGTTTTTTTTTTGTTTTAGTGTCCAATCATCAGGGTTCACACAAGAGAATTAATTAGTGATGAATTTGAAGGCTTATTTAAATAACAATAATTTATTTATAACAGATATATTAAAATATAATTATCATAGAATAGAGAAATATTCTATTTTAGTAGTGAATAACTTCTACTATGAGGGAATGAAACTGAAGATATAAATTCAACTTAGGGTATTGAATAGAAAAACCTCATTTTTTATATTTTCTTATCAATATAAAACCCATTATTTGTGACATTTGATTTAATATATTCTATTATTCCTCATCTAAACAATAATCTTGAAGACATTAATAGAGGTAATGACCCTTGGAATGCCACTGCACCCTTTAGAAACTATGTAATCACATATAGTGAGTAGTGATACATTAATACATCGATACATCATCAGTGTATTATTCTTCAAGTGGCCTATAGTAGTGAAACAAGTAATAAATTAAATTCCACTATATTTAAAATACTATCCATATTTAATGAATTTTTAATAGAGATTAAAAATTTAAGCATATTCAAGAGACTATGATAAAAAAGATATTCTAGATGTTGTGTATGAAAAATTCACACCCAAATTTACCCCCTCTTTGGGAGTGTTTGAGATGGAATGATTGAAAATGTAAACATAATGGTAAATATAAGGGTTTTATAATGAAAAAATTAGTGATTTAATCAAATATTTATAATGGTGGTAATTTAAATGTATTATATCAATGTAACAAAATGGTTCATATAAAGTCTTGTTGTTCTTTTAAACTATTGCATTACCATAAATTGGGTAGGATGGGTCTTTTATAGAAATGTAATTTGTTTTTATCTTGAATAGATACTGTAGGGGAATTATACCTTGAATAATTTAACATCCTACAATTTTAGAATGTTTTTAACTGTTATATATTGCATTTAATAAATTCTTTTACATGTAAGACTGAACCCAAATGATCTGTGATACTTTTTATTAAGAAACAATTATAATTATTAAACACACAAGTTACCATATACTCATTAAATTATAGGGTTTAAAAACAATTCTCTGCTTTATGAAATCTATGTATAAATAAAATTAAAGGTCATTTTTATACTAATTCATTGTTAAAATTCAATTAGTCTTTCTAAATAACTATTATGATAATTTTATGCTTAAAAATGTATTATTCAAAATGATTCTTGTTTATCATATATTAATTTTAATTTTGTGAAACTAAAAATATTATCTTAAAGTACTGATAAAATATATTTATTATTCATTAAAAATAAAAAAATAGTAATTAATAGGATACATGAATAAGAACATTTAATTTTAAAGACGTCATTTTCATAACAAAATAGTATACCACAAAATATGAGTTTCATATTTAATTATGAAATTCTGAAATTTTAAAATTTCTATTTGGAAAAATTAACTTCATTTATGGATTCATTATATAAAAATTTCAATATAATGATTTTTTTTTATTTTATAAAAATATTAATTTTTAGGTGAATTGTATAAATTACCATTTCTACAAATACCATGAATCTTATAAGCTAATTAAGATTAAATATTGAAATAAAAAAATTTAATATTTTTTTGAGAAAATACATATTTAATAATTAAACTTTTCCATTTAAAATATTATTTTTCATTTAGTAACCTATGCTTCAAATTTCAGAACATAGGTTTTATTTTATCTATAGAAATTTATATTCATAATAAAAATATTATTTTAGAATTATTTTTATTGTAAATAGAAATTTATTATTAGAAAATGATCTTCGTAATTTTATTAATATTATCTAAACTATATTATAATGGTAATTTTATTTTATGAATAAAAATAATTTACCAAGGTAAAAAAAATATGTTACTATGATAAAGGAAACTTTGTAAAAACAGTGAAATCAAAGAGTGACTGAATAAATTGAAAAAAATTATCTTTCATTTGATTGGATGAGATTTATCTCAACCAATACATACCCACACATCATTATATTAAACTTTTGAAGCCAATTTCTAATTAATGTGAGAAGCCATTAATATAGCAATTTGAATATTTACAAAAATGCCACCCATCTCACTTATAAAAGGACCCATTCACCACCCTACTTATCCTAAAACCAAAACCCCATTATATCTAATACATAATACCAATATCTCCCCCAAACTCTATAAATTCAGTTTTATATGTTGTATTCTCACTAAAAATCTTTCTATAAAATCTCTTGTTTTTTCATCAGGAGTATGGTAAAAACTCAAAATTACTCATTTACTATTTATTTTCATTTTTTTTATATTTTAATAGCTATAATATATTATATTAATTTTATATAAATTATATGAGAGTTATAAATATTCTTAATTTTTTTTTGTAAAAACCATTTTCCACCACAATCCAATTCATTAAAAAATGATGTGGGATGAGTTTCATTTTTAATTAATTTCTAACATGGATGATTTTAATAATGTATTTAATAAATAAATTTTATTTATATGTCATAATTAATTTTCTATAATTATGTAATATGAATTATATTTATAATCACATTTATTTGAAAACTAAAACACCACTCATGTTATATACATACTTGTGCCACAATGAAGGGCATTTTCTATTTTCCATTACCATCACAGGTGGATGGTTTTAAAATTTATATAATGAATATATATATATATGATTTTATATTGGAATAAATTATAAGAATTTTTTCCTAAAAGTATAACTAAAAATCACCATTCTTTATAAAATATTTTGTTGGTATGAGTAAATTACCCTAAACAAGATCAATATTGATTCTATATTCCTGAATCATTGCAAAAATTCTCAAGGAATGATATAGGAACATTATAAATCATTAGATATATTATATTATATCACCTTTAATAATATGTTAATAATTATCTTTTATAGAATAAATAGGATGGTTATATCAATTATAAAACCCACATGAAAAATAATTTTTAATAACATTGGGTGATGAAAATAAATTGAAACTAACTTTTAATGGTATAATGAATTATTATAATTTACATATATTAATGTTAATAGATATGAATAATTTTTTTTAAATGAGTTACTAAGAAGGTTATTTTTATTTTACTATAGGTTGAGGAACATCTGTTGAAGTTAAGAATAAATTAAAGGGTTTTTGTTAACTCAATGTATGTTCATTGAGTTTTGATCATTATTCATGACACAAATTCTTAAAAATTGGTTAAATTATAAATAATGATTAAATTATATTACTATAATTTAAAGTTTCTATGAATTTAATTTTCTCTCCCATGAAATCTATTTCAATGTATTATTACTCCAATTTTCCTTCTTATATAAAAATTATTCTTTATAAAAACAACATTATAAAGAATAACCCAGATACTTTTTATAGTTATTTATCCTTAAAGTCCAAATTCATTCATTCCAAAAAAGTCAAATTTTTTATTTTTAATCATAAATAATTAATTTATCATCTAGCTAATTATTTTTCTTTATCAATTTTTAAATAATGTTTTATTTCCCTTTTTAATACGTGAGTCTCAAAAATAGTATTTGAAAATATTAAAAATGGGATTTCATTTCATGATTATATATTTCATCCTCCACTCTACGTTTAATATAGAAACTCATTACTTATTTTGAATGTTCCATTATTGGGATATCATTTAATGTGGTTTTCCAAAAGGAGTTTCTTGTTACAACCTATAAATTATTCTTTAAAATGGGTTAGAAGTTAATGACTTTAGAATAATGATAGGAAATGTATTCTAGATCACTTTTCATGCTTTTTATTATATTTTACTCTTTACCTACAAAAATAAAATCTCCATTAGTGTTATGTTTCATGAATCACCCCTAAATATCCATACAATATAATCATATTGAGTAATTTTAATTTTGGTGTGAACCAATCAAATCGTTGCTCTTATTTTTTGTGATAACACTTGGAAAGTTATATGAATACTATGTTATTTCTTTATATTTGTTAAGATATTATTCATGGTTGTTTTCCAGTGCCACTCAGGTGTATGTATTATCATTATGGGGTAGGTGGGTCATATATAACCATCTAATTCATTAGGTAAATAATTAGATCACATGAAATATTGATCAAAATAAAATAATGACACTCGATCCACAATGGAAAACATGTTTTGATGTCTGGTCAACATTAAAAAATGGGTTGTGATTCTTTACCAACTAATATAAATATGAAGAATTTCATAATACTCTACATTATGAATTTTATTCCTAGGTTATACAGCATTATAAGGTTATCTACTTATTTTAATTATATATTTCTCCATTTAACATGTTTTATAATATAATTAAGTCCTTACCCCATATAAGAATTATATAATTTTTCCCTTAGTGAGCATTTATGTTCATGTTTTCATATATTCTAAATTACCTAGGTTATAAAGATGAGTATAGCATATGAGTGGAATATAATGGGGTCTAGTAGGTTTACATTACAGAGAAATGTTCAAAAATATGTGAAATAATATATTTTTGTAGCTATTTTTCAATGACAAAAAAACCTTGTCATTATAAAATTGTATGACTATTATGATATTTAATGTATAAATTATGAAACTTTATGTAAGTTTGATTAGAGTTGTGTCTCTTTTTAGAAGATATTTTATTTAAAGTATGTTTTTTTTTCACTAGATATGTGAGTGTGGGAGTTGACATCTTCAATTGGAATCTAAATAGTGTTTAGTTATTTTTGGGGAATAATATAGCTATTTTTCAGAAGTTGTACTATTAAAAAATAAATACTATGGAAAAATACTAAATGTAAAAAATTATCCTGAATTTTATTCAAATTATAGATTACATGGAATCCTATAAAAAATACCCTTCTTAATAAAAGCATATGGATGTAGGCACTAGTATAGATTCACTTAGGGGTAATAACCCAAAAAAAATTAAGCACTAACTTGATCATCACTCAGTGTGTGACATGTGGAGTCAATTTCACAACTAGTTTGACAATCCTTGAGAATATTCACTGATGATTTACATGATATTTTTAAACAACTATGAAATGTTTGAATAGAATTTGATGATATAATATATAACTATTATATTAGATACCTAATAGATAAATGACTGCAGATAACCTTTACGGACACTAAATGATTGATAAGTTTGGTTATCAATAAAATTTATGTTTTACTTAACCTAACATTATAATTTAATTTTTATTGTTTTAATAAATTTTCATACATAAAAAATTCATTATATATTGAAACTACTGGATATTGAAATAACTTATTTAAGAATGGATATGATGGAAAATGAAAATATTATCCTAATGAGAAACCATGTATAATAGCGTTACAGTGAAAAATCTCATAGAAATGATCACTCAACCGTCTAAACTATGAAAAATAAGGCATACCATGTTGATCTCAAAAAATCAAGGAGGAAGAAAATTTTCATTGATTACTTTATGGTTCAAAATACACATTTTATTATTTCATATTCAAACTCTTTAAATATCGAGTATTAAATCTATTCCAGAGAGGTGATATTTTCCTTTTTCCAATGATTAGACCATGAGAAGGTTATCTTAGTTCTGTATCATTTGGAGGCTGATATTTACAATTAATTCTCTATAAATATTAATATAATAAATAAGAAATAATTTGATTATATGTGTTTGTAGGTGTTCAATAATATATTTCTCATCAAATATTTTCCTCTAACCTTTAATAGAAATGTATGAAATAATACCAAGAGATGAAATAAAATGAATACACATCTATTTTCCACAAATTATGATAAAACTATGAGACTCACATGGTATGAATCTAGTTTAATTACTAATTTGAATGAAAGATCGAATAATTCTTTAGTGGATGAAAAACATTTCCTAAAAAAAGAAATAGCAATAAAATATTGTTTTAGCTATGGATAGATTATTCATGTGCACTTAAGGGTGAAATAGAAATTATGGAATATCATTATTTTGGTGATATGAAATGGGTGAAAGAATTTTCATAGAAAATGATCTGAAAAATATCATGATGTGATGAAAATTCAACCCCATGTATGAGTAAAATGTGGGAAGAAACACCTTGGAAATTTCTTAAGATAGTCCATACTATGTTTTTAATGTTGTAGAGAAATCCATTCTGAACAGAATTACTAAAAAATATAGAGACTCTAATTAACACAATAGGTTAAAAAAAGATCTTATAAAATGATGTACCCACACTTAAATACATTAAAGGAAATATGTTTCAGAATTATGAAAATCAATTCCCCAATATAAGAGTTAATTTGGATAATAGGAATCAACAACCTCATAAAACATGAATTAGAAGGGCCGATGAAATAACTAATATTGATCTATGCCAGGATGATGATGTCATTAAAGGTATACCAATACTTTAGTCATGATAAAAATTCCTTATTTTATTCAATTTAATCATATTCTTTTATGTCATAGATGCTTTCTAAGAATGATAACTCAACAACTAAAACCTTGTATGAGGAATTTTAAATGAAAACCAGTAGAGGTGCATTTATTTAATACAATGTATGTAAATCTCATGTAATGAGGTTTAATGGGAACATACTTCCTATAGATCTAGTTCTGCTTACCCTAGTGAAATTTGATGAGATATTTAGCATGGACTACATTTTTCTAAATAAATTTCACATTAATTATCAGAAAAAAGGAAACCTCATTTCATATCACTAATAATCCAATTATCAAACATCACTGCAAGGATAATTTTGAACAACCTTTTAAAGTTAAGTCATTAATATGGGTCTTGTTACAAAATAACAATGGATATTTGACTCAAATGATCAATGAAGAAGTCGACATTGAAGACATGCTTATTATTCCTTAATTGATGATATTCTTCCTGATGAACTAACTAATATTCTCTTTAATTATAAGTTTTATTTTTCAATTTAAATCATACATGGATTTATGGCTATATCAAATGTAACATATAAAATGGCCCCCCATTGAATCGAAAGTATTATAGAAGTAGATTTATGAAAATATAGACAAAGGTTGTATGTGACTATATTAGCTATGAAAAAACAAGGATCAATGTGTCATTGAATAGATTACTTTGTGGTAATCAACATTATAATAAAAAAATTTATATAATACCCATATTTATTTTTTATTTTCTCAAATAGAAAGATAAAAATATTTCTTTAAGGTGGATATTTTATCTAGATACCATTAACTAATGGTAATTAATTAATATAAACATATGAAATATTATTACACTTGATATTGATGTTATGAATTCCTATTAATTCCAATTCAACTAAAAAATACCATTTTATATTTATAGACTTTATATATTTATTTTTTATCGATTACTTTTACAAATTTATGGAAGAATATTTCAATGATATTCCCATATACTCTAAATGCATGGATGAACATTAAGAGTTTTTGATTATTGAGAAAATGAAACTATGAAAGGAGAAATTATATTTCATGTTCAATATGTGTGAAATTTTGATGAAGACTGTATGTTTCTTAGGTCATGTATTTATAAGAGAGGTTATATATGTGGATCCATCAAAGATATAAACAAATTATAAATCGTCGAGTACAACCACTATGATACAAATATAATGATTTATTAGATTAGGGGGATACTGGATATGATTTTTAAGAATTTTATAATTATTTTTCAATCTATAACCATGTTAACAATAAAGGGAGTAGTCTTCCTCTAACTATAAAAATACTTGGAAGGCTATAAGGATCATAAGAAAGAAAATTCACTAGAACCATCCATAATGTACCAAATATAATAGATTGATTTTAATTTATAATGGTGATTCATTCCAAGTACTGGGATGTTTATCATATTCAAAATGACATGGAACTATTATAAAATTAAAAAAAATTAAATATCATCGAGAAAAATTACCAAATGCATGATTTCGAGTTGGTGAGAAAAGTTATTTCATTGATCATTTTCTAGTTTTATGCCTATAGTAAAATTCGAATGTATATTTTAAACCAAAGACCTCAAAGTATATATTCACACAAAATTATTTAAACATGAACAGAAGAAGATGGTTAGATATTGTCAAAGACTATGATTTATCAATACATCACCACCTTAGGAAGTAAAAAATGGATGATGATACTCTTAGTAAGAAGGATCATCCTATTTTTTACATGATATGGATTGAAAAGGACCCAATAATCATGGATTGATAAAGAATAGATCTTGAAATCACTTAGTAAGGGGAAAAATTATGTCTTTCAAAATCAATGATCAACTTCCCATCAATGTGAAGAACAAAAGGAAAAAAGGAGAATTTGTAGCAATTGAAGAATGTGGGGAATTTTCTAGAGTACAACATTAAAAATTATGGAATTATAAGAATTTATAAAATAATATGTGTTATATAAATACCACCTATAAAGAAGGTTCTATTAGATTACAATCATAACTCATCATTATTTATTCATCTAAGAATCATAAAGATGTATAGAGGGGTCAAGGAGATCTTTCAATGGGAAAATATGAAAAGGGATATCATAGAGTGTTTATCCCCACAATTGGTGTGCTAAAATATTATGAATAAATGATAGAAATATAATGTGATGAAGTAAAAATTACACATAGTAGTTTGGAAATTGAATAAAACCCCACAGATTTCATTACAGGACTCCCTAAGACATTTAAGGGTCACAATGCTATTTGTTTTTTAGTTGATCCCATTATAATGACAATGAATTTTATTTCTACCAAATAATATTTCTTACTTGACTAAAAATAGATGATATATATTTAAGATATTGTATGAAAAAAACTTAAATAACATTACACTATAATAGAATTGAATTTGAGGTTTAACTCTGTTTTTTGTAAATGGATTCAATAGTATTTTGGTAAAAATCTATTATTCAATACCACATATCATCCTCAGACTAATGTTTAATTAGGAAGGTCTATTCAAAATATTGAGGATATGACGAGATCATGTCTGATAGTTTTAAAGGGAGATTAGTTAGAAGAACATCCCAAGGTGGAGTATTCATACACTAATAGTTTCTATTCAATCAGCCATATGGGAATGTATGAGTAGAAATACATGAAAAGGTGAGGAACACCAATATACTGGGAAGAATTAGAAGATAATATGTTCTTGGGACCATACCTTGATAAGAAAATTACTATCAATAACATATTAATCTTTTACAAAGTTAAAAAAATATGTTGACAATAATTGTTGATATTTGGAGATTGATGTTTGAGATACCATATTCCGTTCTTATATAACCATATAAAAATTCATGGGATTTGCAAAGAAGGTGAAGTTAAGCTCAAGAAACATTGTTCCTTTTAAAATCCTTGATTCTGTAGGGATGGTTCCGTATCTTCATTAACTTCCATTTAACCTCTCCCAAGTATATGATTTCTTCCATTAATCATTTTTATGAAGTACATACTTGATCTATCACATGTAATGAACATAAAGGAATTATATCTGGAACATGATCACCATTATGAAGAATAACCAGTGGAGATCTGGGATCCTATAAAAATGTTCAAAACAATTGACTAGTCATCTGGTCAAAGTTCTATAGAGAAATCATAATTTCGATGAAGCTATGTGGGAACCTAAGGATGTAATGGGAGAGAAGTCCCCTAAATTATTTCTATTTGAGTAATAAAATTTTGACGAGAAAATGCATTTAAGTGTGTATAATGTAACAACACAAATCATAATATTTATTTCCCCCATTAAATATTCTTTCAAATAAATTATTTTATTTGAATAATCGAATTGAAACGAATCGTGATACATTTTATGATGACAGATTTATAATTTTTTAATTCGACCATTATAATATTGTTATTGCATTGGAGGGTATAAATACAAGTAAAATAAATATGCAGTTTATGTAGAAAGAAAAAGAAATGAATTTTTTAACATTGATTCACTAATAAAAATCATTTAGTATATCTAAATAATGAACAAAATCAATTTATTCATAAAAATCATTTTTTACAAAAATTAAATTTTTATTCACTTTGGATTTTTATTTTAAGAATAAAAATATATCATTATTATATAATGATAATATATATTGTATATGTATTAACATTTAATTTAATTATAAATTGATATGAAATATGAATAAGAAAAGTTAATATATAAAATGTTATTCTCATATATAAATATATTTTTATTATATTTTAGGTTTCATTTAAATAAATTATTAAATTTCACAATTGAAATATTATAAAAATATAATATTTAGTGGTTTATTTTTATCAAAATTATATTAAGATAAATTTTCATAGTTTTCAAAAGAGATAAATTTAAAAAAATTAAAATACAATGACTTTTATCACACTAATAGGATTTAATAATTTTATAGAAATTATCAAATCCTTTTTAGGGATAAATATTTATTTAATAAGTAACATTATATATTTAAAAATATTATTTTTAGTTTAGGATTTTTTTATCCATTTTAGAACCTAACTTATATGTTTTATAAAACTATTTTTATGCATTATTAATTAATTATTTATGAATTAATTTTTATCACCCATAGAAATTTTTTCTTACAAATATTTTTTTTGGTCTTAAATAATAATATAAAAACTATATGATTAGGGTAATTTTTTTTGTTGTAATAATAAGTTAATGAGTTAAAAAATAATTTAACCTCATAAATGTAAATTTTGGTAAAATGTTAAATTAAGGGTAAAATGGCTAAAATATATCAAAACATATCCCTCATTTCTATTTATGAGAGGTTGGTAAACATGTTTCTTTTCATATCCATTATTTTATACTTTTTAAGCCAATTTCCTTTGAAATTGGCATTCCTTTAATTTAAAATTATAAATATTTACAAAACTGATGCCCCTCTAACTTATAAAATGATAGCTCCAACACTCTACTTATCTCCACACCAAAAAATATTTATCTAAAAAATCCCCAAATAAATTCAAAAATCTCTCTATAATTTTATAAAGTTTCTTCTGTCACTAAAATATCATTCTATGAAGGATGAATGATTATTTATTAGGAGTATAATAAATAATCCTAATAATTTATTTACCATTAATTTTCCTTCCATTATTATTTTAACTAATCCAATATATTAAATGCATTATTAAATAATTAAAATATTATAATAAGTATTTTGAAATTTTATTATGTTTATGGAAAAATCATTATTTTCAGCCTTCCCATTCATTTTAAAAATGAAAATGTTGCTCAGGTAACTTATGCAATACCGCTTTCAAGGACGGTGTGTGTTATTTTTCATCACCAAAAGAAATTTTTAGTTATATGAATGTATATAATAAATTAATATGATTTTTTATAACATAAATAATGTTCAATGATGATAAATTAATAATTATATTAGTAATATCATTCATTAGAAAATGAAAATTCCACTTGTGTAACATGAAGACTGTCGTCTCCAAGAATGAATTATTTTTTTCACCAACACCTTAAATTTCAATATGTCAAATATATCTGAGGAATGTATATAATATTAATTATAAATAAATGTAATGTTTTTTAATTCTAGAATAATGATACAAAAATCAATGATTGTTATAAATTATTACATGGAAGTCGGTAAATTACCCGAAACAATATCGTTATAGATTTCATTTTCATGAATCGTTACTAAAAAAATATTGGATTGATATTGTAATTATACTAATAATTAGGGAACCAATATTATATTAACATGAATAATTTAAGAATTATTTAATTTTAAAACATAATTTGGATTGATATCTCCTTTACAAAATCAATACCCAACAATCAAGGTTACTAATATATGATGATGAAAATAAAAAATAACTAACTAATAATGAAAAGATGAAGGATTATAATTAATGTATATAAAAGGTAAAATATATATTAATAATTTTGTTAAAATATTTTTTAAAATGGATATATTTATTATATAGGATTTTAATGTGCTAATGTGGATTTTAAGTGTAAATTTAATGGTTTTTGTCAACTCAATTTATAATCATTGAGTTATAATCATTAATTTTTAAGATTATTCTTATAATTGGTAAAAATTATACCTTATTATTGAATTATATTTTATATGATATTATATTTTTAGGTATTTAACTCTCATAAACTCCATTGTGAATCATTATTATATGAAATATTCTTTTTTTGTGAAATTATTTCTTCATAAAAATTAAAAATAATTAAGAACATTCCCCGTAATATTTTATGGGTGTTTATCCTCATTAAATATACTATTTAATTCCAAAAATTACTTCTTTCATTAAAAAAATAATTTTTATTATCTCATCCAACCATCTAATTTATCTTCACCTATTTTATAATAAATGTTTTATTTTAATTTTTATGATGTGGGTTTCAATAATAGTATCTTAATATGTTATTATAGGGTTTTTCTATAATAATCAAATATTTTATGTTCCATTCCAAATTTCAACTACAATTTTTTTCATATTCGTGGATACATTAATTTGTTTATTTTAAAGTGTTTCTAAAAAAGGTTTTTCATGTTACCTTCCTTAAAATGGTTCTTTAAAGTTGCTCATAACATTAAACCTTTACGATAATTTTTTAAAACTTTTTCTAAAACTCTTTTCATGGGTTCACTTTCATTTTCCTTATTACCAAGAAAAATAATATTTCTCATTTGGAGTTATGTTTCACGAATCACCTCTAAATTACCTTAAAAAATACTCCTTCTGGATGATTTTAATTTTATTATCAACTGATCTATCTGTTTTTTTATTTCATACAGTACTATTGGAATATTGGTATGAATACCATTTTATTTCATTATGGATCTCATTATATTATGAATGAATGTTTTCATGTGGACTAAATTTTTATATATTATCAATATGTGATGGGTGGCTTCTATAAACTCTACAATGAATTGGGTAAAGAATTATATATGAAGGGAATAAAAAAGGAAATGAGTAATGATGGTCGATCCTCAAAGAGAAGAAAGCTGTTATACTTGATCCATAGTGGGAAACAAGTTTTGATTCATGATCCATGAATGGATGAAAAAATTAATTTCTAATCCATTATGTTATGATTTACATTCCTATGTTTTGACACATTTTTATGTTACGTGTCTATGATATTTAAAAAGGATCACATATATTGTCTCATATATCTACATTTTTATTCCATGGAATATGTTCAATTATTCAGGGTTAAATTTTAATCTTTCATTCAAATGGAAACCTCTTATGGAACCATCTTCTCTTAAAGATATTTTTCTCCCATGACGATGCTTTCTTATATAATTAAGATCTAAAACTATATAAAACATTGATATATATTATTTTATTTTTTTCATCACATCACATATTATTTTATTTATTAATTTGGTTATGAATATGAGTGTGACATATGATATAACTATAAGGGGGTCATGTATGGCATAATTATGGAGAAAAAATCCAAATTATATGAAATTATTATTTATATATCTAATATCTGAAGTAACAAAAACATTATTTCTGGGATTGTGTTATTAGTTTGAGATATAATTTGTGAACTATAGAAATATATTCACATTTTATATGAGTCTTATCACTTGGTATCATCATATGTTTTTGAAGTATTTATCTTATCACTTGATCTGAAAATGAAATTCAATGGTGGTTCACATAGAGATTATAGATTATTGTGGATAAAGTGAACAAATATATGTTAAAAACATATAGAAAGACATAAACACCTCATAATGAGTGGGTTTGACTATTATTTAAATAATAAATTTCTAATTAATTTTATTGTAAAGTTTCATAATTTTTTATCTGATGTGTTATCTTAATTTATAATATTGTCATCACAAGTTTATTTTATATTGAAACTTATTATCAAATTATATATATATAATATGTGAAAAATTAATAATTAATATTTTTATTATTCCTTACAAAATGTAATGTGATACCCATTGGGTGAAAGGAATGAAAGGACAAAAAATTCATCCTATACCCTGAATATAGTTCATTCACTCTAGCCTAAAAAAATTTATTACTTTTTTCTACCCGAGCCAATGAAAACTAAAACCTAAAAACGATTTTATAGAACTTGAGATAAAAACATGTGGACTTGTCATTTTAATATATTTATCTATATTTTGTAAATGTAAAATTTATTTCCTTAGTCAAAAAATATTTTTTTCATTTTAACTAGATGGTGTTATAAAATAATTATATAGAGAGTGGGATATTAATGAATGACAGACATGTACAATTGTTGTGGGAATTAGATTTAATTTTTATCAACTTCTATGATTAGTTCATGAATCATTTTATATATATTTTTAACTCTAAAAAACCATTATAGTCGATAGGGAGATAATGTATTTACCTTGTAATTTCAAGGATTGTCACCAAGAAGCGAAGTGTAATTTTCATTTGTATTTTTTAGAAAGATTATTCACTTTATGTACCATGTTACTACACAGAACTAGCATCATTTTTGGAATTAAAGACAATGATTGGATAATTAGATTAGAAATGAGTATTTATGAATATCATTTGAGCTTCTCTAACACTAGTGTTATTTTCAATGAGCGATGATGCAAATTTGTGGAATTATATTTACTATCATTAACATAATGGGGTATTAATAAAGAATATTAGGATGTATATTTTTGTCTTATTTGATCAAATAATAAGAGTTATATGAATTTATATAATTGATCTATGATCAAGATACCACTAATTAAGGGTAAAATATGTTTATATACTGATGATGGATTTATAATGTCATTGTAACCATTATAACTTTTTTATTATACCTTTAGGTTTTGTAAATAGATCAAATATATTCTTGGGTTTCAAGGAGTAAATATAAAGAACAAAAATTATGATACATAAATATTACATTTTAAAAGATGAATATTAATTACATAATATAACAATCCACACAAAAATCATTTAGTTCTAGTGTCTTTGGAAACATTGAAAAATAAAAATCTAGTCTATAAGTGAGCTACGTCAATTCCCACTATGTTATTCATATCTAGAAACCTTAAAATAAATATCTTATATAATAAAATTGTTCATAACTTGGGGAAATGAAACATAAGAATGGGTGAGATCAAATGCTCGGCAAGGGTAAAAAAGAGCGATATCAACATATCATGATCTTAAGTGTTTAAGAATAGGAAAATAACTTTCAAAAAACATATCCTGTATATCATAAATAATAATCACGAGTCATGTAATAAATCATGGTAATCCATAAGATACTAATCATAATGAAATCAAATAACATGAACCATGAGAGCATAATATTGGCATAAGACAGTGATTCTTGGAATACACATAAGAAGATAAAATAATTTTCTTAACAGTTTAGGTCTCATTGCCAAGAATATCATAGGTTATTGGTTTCACTCCCCAAACCATTAAAGTTGTCATGATTCACTCTGAGGACTATCATAGTGGATAGATTCCCTTATTAAACTTTGTTCACTCCTTATTCCAGTCTTGTTTATCTCATGAGATATCAATCTTTACATAATAAAATAGAAGGATATATAGGTCCCACCCATCACATAATGAGAATCGTACATATGTGTGCCAAAATATTATAGATAATTCATCATATCCTATACTATAAAATGAAATGGGTTTGATAAAAATTAAGAAAAAAACATAAAATTTGTAAAATAAATGGGCTTCATAATCATTTCAGCTTATCATCACAGAATAACCTTTGGAAAATGATGTGGATTTTATAAAAAATTTATCATGGTATAACTCAAGGAAGAGAAACGATTTCCACAAAAATCTCATTTTAATAGAAATAAACCATTTAGAGAAAGAATTAGAATGGTATCCTTCGATCATATCTCTAGTAAATCATAAGTAACATTAAAGGACTTTATCTTATATAGAAAATGGTTTTCCAAAAAAATATCTTAGAACGATTCTTAAGGAAAATATCATTTATTTGATAATAAATTTTTTAAAATAAAATATACATAAAATATTGAGATAATACTTTTATTTAAAATAAACTAGAAATAATTATAATTTAATCTTAAAACAAAATAATTTTCTTAGTTTTGGGAAATTATGTCCATTCCCAATATGTTAAAATAATCATTCCTTTCACATTTTTGGTAAAACATAAACGAGACATATTTAGAAAAAAATAAAGATTCCATTTTTTTGTAAAAATAAAAAATGAATCACAAAGTATTTAATATTTAATATGTAAAATGATAAAAATATTTTGTAAATCATTTTTTGAAAATATGGATTGGGAAAAAAATGGTTTTCAACCGAAGACATAAATAAAGATGATTTCTCTTAATAACATTATTTTGAACTATTTAGTACATAGGAAGAGGAAAATGATGGGAAAATATATTCTATATAAATAAAAACTGGATAAAAAATATAAGAGTTTTTTGAGATATAGATCATAATATTCCATCATTGGAGGCATATTCATGAGAAATCCTGATAAATAATGAGATTGTAAAATAAAACCATTTCAACTATGGTGACTTTGAATCATAACATCCATTAAAGAATAACATTAAATGAACCTTATAATATCGTGAAAATAAATAAATTCATGATATTAAATGGAAAATAAATAGTATATACACCACATAAAATAAGATAGGAGAATAACATAACACATGCCTTAAAGAAGGAAAATTGAGACAATAATCCCTTATATTAAGTCTCCACATCCCTAATTGATGATACAAACTCATATATAATAAACATAAGTTCACTATACATATATTAAAAAATCATAATAATTTAGATCAAGTAATATATGTTTTATATATGATCTTTTCTTACCCATTTATTATAATTCCATGTTAAATTCATGTTTCGGCCAATAACTAATTTGTTTTTCCTATATATTTTTATTTTTTGTCCTCTTAATTTGATAATGGTTCCATTATATTAAGAATTTTAATAATTATAATAATATCGAAGATATTTTTTATATATGTATTGATAGTAATCCATAAAATTTAGAGATAAAAATTGAAATACACCATTAATGGAGATGGTAGGCCATACGTATATATGAATATAGCTTCTATTTTCTCAATGTATTAAAATAAATAAAGGTAAATGATATATTAAAAATTAATAATCATTTTTATGTTATATATTTAATATATCTCTATTTAAAACATCCTTATTACCTTCCTTGTAAATCATGAACAAATCACATAGCTTCGTGAGGTGGTAGTCCTCCATACACACAAGTGACGTTATCATATTCCAATAGTATCAAAATAAAGAAGACATATATTATATAATAATTCAAAAAGTATAATAATATAATACATATCATATATAATCATTTTATCAATCATTATATCCAACCATGAGACGCGGTGATGGAAAACAAATGACATCAGTTCACGAGGTGGTAGTCCATTATACACATGAATGATGATTTTTTATCCAATTTTATAGAAGTAGAAATGGTTAAAGGTCATATAAATAACATTAAAACATAGTACAACTCAGTTTGGTACCACCAACTAGGTCCAAAATATAAATAGCAAATTAGTTTTTGTAGACATGATATTCTCTACTGAATAAATAAATATTTTTAAAAAGCGTAAATAATAATCACAATTGATCATTATGTATTAATGTGACACCATTGATTCACTATACATAATTTTTTCAGGTAAAATGTATTTTACCATGATATATATCATCAATTATATATAATTTCTACCATGGGATATCATTAATAGCCTTATACGAGGCTTGAAAACAAGATCATAGAAATCAGTTAATGCATATCATTAAATTACCAAGCATCTATGGATCATAGGGGGTAATCTTTAGAATCCCATCATGATTCATGGCCATCACTAAATCCTAGTAATTTTTTCATCATAATGAAATTTATCATGTATCTTTGCAGATACTAGGAGTCACTTGGAATCTCTCCTAAAATCATAATATACAATCTAGATCCAAGGAATCACTTGGGATTTATCTAAATAATATAATTTACAATGAATGACCCTATTAATAATTAGAAATCACTATGAACATCATGAGGCATAATTCCATGTCTAATCAATCAGTAGGAATCTCTTTGAACAAAATGAGGTGTAATGATATATCCTATGAATCACTAGGAATATCTCTAAACAACATCAGGTAAACAAAAAATCACAGTAATCACTATAAATCTCTCTAAACATCATAAGGTACAACTCCAAATCCTAGTAATAACTTTAAATATCTTTGAAGACCATAATTTATAGTGCGATAACCTAGGAATCACAAAGAATGTCTATGTCATCAACATATATATCCTACATATCCAAGGAATCATAGGCATAACATTTAATCACCATAAATATATAGATCCTAAGAAGATAATTCCACTCTTTCCCTGGGAATCACGTCACTAGATGGTTTATTGTAGGGGGTTTAATTGTGTTCAATCATTCATGTCATATCCAATATTTCTGAACTATTTCCAACGACTTTGTTCATGGAACTAGAAACACCCAATGGTTAGATATCCATGAGGGAACTCCTTTGCAAAGGCAGGTAATCATTGTGGAGTTTAGGAAATGATGATTAAGAACTCGCATTGGTCAAGAGGATGAGATATCAGGATCATTACTCCCTTTTGGGAGGAATTGTTTCTCACTCTAGGAATCTCTCATTTATTTAAGTTATGTTCATGAATCCTTCATTAATTCGTAAGAATGATGTTAAATACCCGTGAATTAAAAATAAATTATTAGCATGTGGGGATCTTAAATGATTAGAATCAAATGTATATATCCAAGGTTCTTTATCGAGGGAGATATCTATATATATCTATGGTTATCCATTTATGGTATCCCTTTATGAAATAATTAGATATTCATTGTTTTTTATTACGATTATGCTGGTTATCTAGCAATACAGGGGGTGCTAAAGAGTACATCATCATCCAAGGATACGAGAGTTGTTTTGATGTTGGGATTGAACCCATAATTGATATACCTATGTATCCTTATGAAAGGAATAAAAATCCAAATAGTTTTTTATTTATAATAGGTCACATCATACCTTTTAAGGTTTCTTTATAAGGACCCAAACATATAGTTTAACATCATGGGGCAAGGACGTCTAGGGAAAAGCTATCTAGTCAATGTTTGATTTGGGACTTATAAAGGAGGAGCCCAAGGAACTTAAAATGGATATGGGATACTAATTTGAATGATATCCTACTAGGAATTTATCCTAGAGAGAGAATAGGTCTTATTTGGGGTGTTGGGTTTCGACCTCATGGATGCTTCCTACATATCCTATTGGATAGGAATCAAAACATATGCAGTTTGGTGATGGGGATCATCACCTACAGAGTCCATTGGATATTTATTCTCACAAGGGTGTGTATCACTTTTAGAGAATTAGGTTGGGTCTTACTCAGGAAAATGATGCCTTGTTTAATGGGGGCTATGATTAGGGATTTCTCTTGAAGATGTTACCCATTGAGCCCAGGTCTTAGGTATACATCCTACATATCCTAACTATAGTATAAATCTTATTTTTTATAGTTCAATAAATTTCATGGATTGTGAATATTTCATGATCACCCCTAACCTATATTCCCAGATGATTCATTCTCGGTGCGATAAATAATAGGAAGAATAAGATCCAGAAAACCACAGTTATCCTCCTCTACTTGTGAATGAATCTAGGGATATGACACTCCCTTCCACTTTCTATAACTGGTATTTGGTCTTAGGTAGAGAGAAATAGGATCTACTGAAGCACGATAAAAGTGGAGAGGACTTCGGCACTCATCCCCTATCCGAACCAGTGGCAAAGTGGGTGAGGAGTTGGAGTGAAACCTCCTGCAAGAAAGGATAAGGGGTTACTCCCTGAGGAATTACCTAAATTTGGTTCTATAGTGTGGGAGGTAGATATTATTACATGTTTAAGGGAATGGAATGCGTAATATTCACTATCACTATTGAGAATTGAAGGCAATGGGTATTAGAGATGAAAAAGGCATGACATGGTCCTAGACTTTATATCAGAGACCAAGAACTCCCTAAAACTATTTCTAGGGTTGGGTTTCTCATGAGCAAAGGAATATAAATCCACATGAACCACGAGGAACCTGACTGTATGGCAGGAAAAATGTGGGAAACCTATGATTGATGGAATACAAATCCCAAAGGGAGACGTACTAGTGTTCCTTCTCCCATGATTTTTCTAGTCTGGAGGCTTCATTGTAGGTTTTAACTTATTTCTTGTCAAATAAGGGGTATAGATGAAGAGGATACCTACCATTAGAGTATTTAAATAGGACTGAAAAGGTGGTCTCAGATAGGACCTGGATTAGGGGGCAGAGGTGTCTCGCACAGGGACTTGGAGAAACTGGTAGTGTTTCATATTGGGGTGTTTAGGCCTATAAAAAATGGGTATTCCTATGAAATGGACCACCAGAGAAATGAAACTAGGGTGAGGATTTATTCAAGCAACCATAGGTCTCCTCTAGTGTCCTTGTATGGGTCTCTAGTATGTCCATTGTTATGGAAATGGACCTTCCGTAGATGGTTTCTCACTAGGGAGAACATGACCTCATGTAGGTGTCTTGGGTTTAGAACCCTAAAGTGACTTTGATCTCACTTATCCTTATTAATTCCATATTCTCTTAGGTTTCGGAGAGCTACCTATAGAATTTATGGAAACTTGGGTGAAGGGGTTGTGCGGCCAGATATTATGGATTCTTTAGATTCTTCCAGTTTAACAAATAAAGAACCCAAGGGTCCTATTCATAGGAAACTTGGGGGGACTGGTCAACTGAGCTACCCTATAAAAGTTTATGGGATTGGTAACCAGTTTAGGGGTGTCTTTATCTTTGTTTCCCTGCAGAGGGTTGTGCAGGCCTTATAATGCATGGGGTGTAGGGGTGTTTGTGCACAGGTCAACTTGGGAAAGTCCCTTGATTCCTCTTAGGTATATCTCATAACCTTGTCACACTCAATTTTATCTTAATAATATTATAATCATCAATGATAAAATGGATATTCCAAATTATACCCCCATCAATATTGGATATGATCGAAAGAGGAGCTTCCAGTTTTGAGGTAGAATGGTGAAAAGATGGAAAAGATGGGGGTGTTGAATTGCACTGCGCTTCCATAAAGTGTGGCAGTGCAGGTCTGATGTATAGGTCCCCAACACAGGCTAGGTGGACATCTCAACAACATAGAAAAACTAATTCTATAAATATCATTGTCCCCTTTTTTATTTTACACGCATTTTAGGTTTCTAATTATTCACCCTCACCACCGAGGTTATCCACTAGCTCCACAAAATTTCCTTTTTTTGAAGGTCTTCCATTGAGAACCCAACAGTATGACTACTTGATAGATGGTGTTGTACAGGGACAACCTCGTTGAGGATCTTTCCAGAAAGGCCTCATTGAAGGGTCTATGTGTAGCACCTGGTCGAATGGATGACACCTGGTCTAAGGGCCTGCATGAGGAACCTAGTAAAGGGGTTTGATTATGTCCTTTCCTTTTCCAAGATATAGGTTATCCCAAGTGAAAATATTAAATTTTATTAATTAAATATTTGGAATTTAATGAGAAATTTAATCCCTTCTTGTAGGTTTCAAGTGACTGTCTCGATGCCCGTTACTGAACAAGTTATTGCACATTCATCTGAGATGATAAAATTTGACGGGATGGATTATTATGATGTAGATGAATCTAACTTTATAGATCTGGTGATATGTTTAGTACCATATCAATTTGAGTACCCAAAAAGAGACTACCTGCCCATATACGGGCACAAGAATCTAAGGGATTCTCTCATCCATGGTGTTATGTTGTAGTTCCCTAATTCTTGGTTTGTGAATCAGGCCAACTATTCATCAACCAAAATTTCCTCCAAGGTGTTTTTATCAAGAAATTAATAGTTCCATTATCTGTTTTATGTATCAAAACAACCACACTCTAAATGTTATGCCACATATTCAAGAATTGAGGCCTCATTCTTATAACTCATCCTTACATTCTCCACAAATAGATCAAATTAAAGGTTGTAAGGGGGAATGGGACTTCCTCTCTAGAGGGGAGTTAGGAATGAGGTTATGTGGGAATACTAGGTGTGCCAAACTAGTTTAGAATTTATAAAGTAGTTTTAGGATGTACCCATCTATGAGACTATTTGGGTGTGGAAAATCTATTTATAAAAGAACCCAGATGTCATCCCTAAAATACTAAGTTGATGGAGTCTACAAAAAAATTTCATTCCACTTGATTCATGTTGAGGTTGGCATTATCTTGTGGGATGTATACCAAATTTTTAGGGGGCCCATCCATGGATAGATTAATTATGAGTTCCACCAGCCAAAGATAACATGGGATGATGTTGAAAGTAAACCACAATTATCCCATGAGATTTTTAATATGGAGAAGAAAATATAGATCAAATATCCTCACCTTAGGGATGAAATCCATCTATGAATGTGGATAAATATCTCTTAGAATTGGTAGAAGAAGTTCACAGATGCAAGCATCCTATTATATATCCCATCGTAGAGAATCCAGGTACTTCTAGTACATTTTTTCATAGACAAGAGAAAGGAAATTATAATTGTTAGGGTTGTAAGGTCAATCCTAAAGTTGATGTGAATACACACTAGGCCAGATTCCTTTCCATGTGGATACGTTTTTATCTAATTCCTATATGTGAGTCCAATTGTGGTGTGATCCGATGGCTTTTTTAGTTTCACCAAATTATAATAGCAGAAGTATATTGGGATGGTTGCCCCTGTCATAGAAAGAATTTACTATTTTTATATATATACATACAGTAGGAAGGAACTTTTTAGAATTTTAGGGCCATTTCATGTGTTGTGGGGGTGGATCATAGAACAATTCAGGTCATATCCATTGTTGAGCCCAGTTAAAATCCCACACATCTAATTCTTCCCATTTGTTCAAGGTTTCTCTAGAATTTATCCTTTTAAATTTAAGTATTATGAAGTTATGAAGATGTTGAATATGTCAGGATAATTAAAATTCTTCCCACATTTTAACCCACCAACAACGACATTTACCCATGAATTCGAAGGGAATAATTAGAACTAGGGTCTAACATGATAGCATTCAGAGACGTCATGTTCGTGGATCACATTGATAGTGATATTATTTTCATGTATTATGCTCTATATTTATTTTCCTATCAGTTAAAATGTTGTCAAAAATCAAGAATCTAGCCACCTACACATGTTATAATAGAGAATCATATAATGGTGACCCGATAGCATTAGATCCTGATGGACATTGATGTATCCAAAATATTGATCACCATGCCTCCATCTGATGCATCAATCAGGCTAGAGGTCGGTTATTCCAAGGCATAGATTTCTTGGTACCCTCAGGGGGTATTGGAGAAGGGGGTTTACAAGTTCAAGTACATAACAAGAGTGGGTCATGATTTTCATAGTAAGAATAACAGGGCCAAAGATGATGATGTCGATGCTCTAGAGTCCTTGAAGTGATTAGGGGTGAAGATCACCAGCTTGGATAGGGTTGTGAAAAACACACCAACAACACTAAGGTGATCCGGTTATCACCATAAATAGAGGGACTGTTTTCTTAACCTTGTTATAATGAGAAATAAAGGAGGTATGAATGGTATTCCATGTCAATGGGTGTTAGGAATTTGTCTCAACCAACCACATCAGATCCAAATTATGCAAGAACCTTATTTATCTGTGTTTGGGAGCACATAACTCGCGATGTAATAGATGTGTGTGAGTTTATCTAGGATATCTTATGAATCCTAGAGCAGCGAGATTTTAGATCACCCTCTGATGTCCTCCATGACTTTGATCTGGATGAAGTGTCGAGGTATCTTTAAGAGTTTGAGGATTTGATATATGTAAAAAATGATCATACCTAGTCCACAATGTGAGGGCCTGGTATACTAGATCGATCAGTATGTGAGGGTTGTTTGTTCATCCCAATGTGGAATGGGACATCTAATTTAACCCTAATGATGCATTTCTATTTCCATTATTTTCTATTCCAATATCCAAAGTTAAACATGAGGGGATATTACTTTATTTTTTAAAGGGAAGAAGGATAATGAGGGCATGTTTAAGAGGAAGAAAAAGTAGAGGTGTCTGTGTCACCAAGGTATTAGCCTTTGGGAAACCCCATTGAGGTATTGAATGAGGCCTTTGAATCCCTATAACTATCACTGATTCATAGGACCATTATGGAAAAAATGGTGGCAGGAGATCCCCGACCATTCCCCCATGTATTTGTTGTTAAGAGGACTGAGATGGGATATTTTCCATCTCGATGAAGGAAGCAGAAGAGGGCGATGAAGTTAGCATGATGCATGCATCGCTGTAAGTATCAGTGTCATCATTTTATATCATGACTAGATTGAAAATTTATTTTCTCGATAAATACATTTTTTAGAATCTAAATTTCGTTCCTACCATATTTATTATTGAATTGATCCTTCAAGGATCGAGGAAGGAATACCAAGGGAGTCCTAGACTAATGTGGATGAATCTAGAAATCTAATAGATGAGGCATCAAGATATTTGGTAGTGTATACCGCTAGTTCTATGGAGAAGGTAGAGGGATATGGTAATGTTATATGAACTCCTTATTATATCATTTGTTGTTTCTAACTTTCCTCTCTCCATGGTATTTCAGATCAATTTCATGCACTGGAGGACCTTGAAATAGTCAAAGTCTGACCCATTTTCACCATAGAATGGGAAGATAGGGATCTCGGATAGTCTGATGAAGGTGTTGATGCTTATCCTGACTCTACAGTCCTATGTGACATTATTACAGGTGAGAAGTATGCAGAGGGGAATGATGTTGGAGCCTATTTGGGTCTAGAGTAATGCGTCTTGCACTCCCTTACTAATGAGGATACTACGAGACTTAAGTATACGTATCATGAACTAATGGATTTAATTAATCAATAAATTTATAATCTATATATTGATATTATAGGTTCCCTTAAGGAGTTTAGGTATTTCTTGTAAGGAATTGGATGGCTGTGAGTTTTTTTTTCATTCACTTTGCAAACATAATTAATTTTCATTCGCTTGATTCTTCACATCAAAGCTCAACTTGTGTAGCTACTTCTGTAGAGAGCGTTTCAAAGTCCTTTTAGAACAAGGAATCCAAATCAACCCCACTCATGTTTCTATGATAATGAAGGTTGAAAATCTTAAAGTGGGTGATCCTTGAGAGCCTCTGATCCTTATTGCTGCGAAAATTTAGGGGAATATTTCCCATCGAGAGTTTCCTTTTATGAGGATTGAGACCGACGACATTGTGGAGGTGTCAGTTCCGACTGTAGATCCATAATCGGGTGAGTGTCATCAACTATTTTAGTTATTTTACAATATTTTCAACTCTTAGACCTTATGATATTGCTGAGAAGTGTCACATAATGTTTAGTTTCTTCTTCTTCTGTGAATGGACTTTAGATGAGGGATTCCATGACATCTCAACTAACATTGGTAGGTAAATATGAGGTTGTTTTGGAGGGATCAGAACGTGGTGTCTCATTGAGTGAACTAATCCTGAATTATGTATCTCCCTCTGAGAGTTTCTCCGAGTCTGTTCTAGAGACATAGGAGGCTTTTCTCCCAATACAACTTTTTATCTGGTGAGATATCTGGAATATAGACAAGATGATTCCTCTTGAGGATATTCCATCGTGACTTAGGAAAATTCCATTCAAACTTTCCATGCTGAGATATAGAACATTCAATAACCTCACGATCCCTAAAATGGTGAATGTAATCATCTAGTAAAGGGAGTATGAGCGATGGTTGGAGTTGGCTAAGGCATAGTAGGTAGGCCATTTTGAGTAACTAAGAAATTTCATATTTTTAGCTAATGTCATCCACTCCAAGAAGGTGGAGTAATATCATGATTACCTTGATGAGAAGTATCTCCAATGAATGTTCCTAGAAGAGAAATTAAATGTCATAAAGGAGGAAATAGTTCAAATCCAATAATCCTTGGTAGGGGCTTTGTCATAGAAGAAAGATGTCATCAACACTGAGCCGGGGAAGATTCATAAATCTAATATGGATTCTACTACACAAATGACTGATCTTTGAGAAGTTTTCTTAGTTTCATAGGGTACAGTTCAACTTTTCAAAGACTATATTGATGATAAACTGTAAAATATGGCATAGTGGTTCCAACATATGGAAGTTATCTTAAATTTCAAACATATACGAAAATATTTTTTCTTCCTAATCACTTGTTCTTGCACTTTTTTCATATCTACATTCATAAAATAACTTTTAAAGATGACTCATTTTGATTTGATGTCATCACATTATAAATATAATAACAAGGATGAAAGAGTGCTCCAATTTTTCTCCCTATGATGTGGGACCTATAAAGCATAGTTTTATTGTTTCAATGTTCATATGAATAATCCTAAAAACATTATGTCGTTTATATTTTCATTTTTGGATGTTTTCCAAGACCATACAAAGTATAGATATAGAAAACTAAGACTTGAATTTTTTACAGTTTTTCATCCTGGAATGTACTATGTCTCTTTCTTTGGGTAGTTTAAATTAATGCATGTTTGGAATAATAAAGATATTATTTTTGGTCAAACTACTTTGACCCAAAATTTGTGAAGTAAAAATTGGAACAAGTTTTGACATCAATGAATGATATGAAATTCTAAAAATACTACCAATGGAAATCTTGAGTCATGATTTTGTGGTTTCTGAGCCTCAAACATGATATTCAAAAATAGAGGAGTCTTATCCTAAGGTTGAAGTTACAATTGGACGACAAACCCATTATGAAGGATGTTTTATGAAAGTCCAACTAGGGAATGTACTGGATTGTCAAGTAGTGGTATCCTTTGGTAGACAGACCCATTCTATGGGTGAATTATGCAAAGCTAAATGGGGCATCTTATAGCCTAGTCAGGAAAAGGATTTCTCTGTAATTATAATTTTCTATTTCTAATGTATGGAATTAGTTTAGGGATATTCATATTTCTCAGGATCATGAAGGGTGGTTTTTTCTAGAGAATATGTCTAGGAAGAAAGGGATCGTCTATATTGAAATTTTCCATGAATGGGAAACCACTTTTGTACATATTTTTCTTTTGAAAAGGAGGGAACATTTTGTTACAAGACCAATGTTAGGGGGAAGGCCATTTTTTTAAAAGGGTTAAAGTATTATACAATTTAATGTCATGAAACTCCGACATTGATCATGTAGTTTAACATCTTATGGTGAGGAATTTTTCATACAATTTAACATATTTTGAAAAGGATGTTACGTTATGCATTCTAAATTTATACAACAATGATGTTATTCTATGTAGTTTAAATTCATATAGTAAGAACATTATTATATGCATATTAATGTCATACAAAAAGGAAAATGTGGTAGGATATAATTTAAGATCTTTAGTTTTTACCTCATGGTTAATGGTTCTACTGTAATTGCTAATCTTTCTGGAAATTTTCTATTGTATTCAGGTGTGATAGGATAAAGTTGTAAGCTATGATTTAGGGATTCTTAGATCTTAAGAGTGGTATGGGAAAATGGATTATTGATTTAGAGGATATCTCTCACGAGCAACAAATTACCACTTGTAGACAACCCCATTATGAGGGATATTTTATGTAAATCTTATTGGGGCATGTTACAACATAGTCAATAGTAGTATCCTTTCCCTGAAAAACCCATTTTGTGGGATACTTTATGAAAATCCAACTAGAGAGTATTAAAAAATAGTCAAGTGAAGGAGTCCTTGAGAATTATTAAATTATACCACTAAAAGTTGATGGAATTTTTTATAGATTTGGATTTCCCTGAGCACAGAGTTTGGTTTGTGGGAGGAAAGTACCAAAATATAGAGTAACCATTTCAAGTCCAGATTTTTAGAGAATCTGAGGAATAGGATCTCTGTGCTGGTTTGACCCATGCATAGGGAATATGGGGCCTATAGTTTTAGTTTATACCACTAGGACCAAGTTATTAGGAAAATAATAAGTGAGATGTGGCTTATCGTGCCAAGGTCCTTCCTGCATACTTTGAACTTATAGAATGAATTTGTAAATCATAGTCTTGGATCTTTCAAGTCCAGTAAAAAGGATACGGGAAAAATATTTTAGACATAACCATATAATTTTTCAAATCATGGGTCCCAAGGTTATGTCTTCAATGATTATGAGGATATAAGAGGTTTATCCTGAGGGAGAAGTTAACGCTGGTTGACAAACTATCATTGGGGGTTGTTTTATGAAAAGAAAACTATGGTGTATTACAACATATTCAAATAGTGGCATCCTTTGGCTGAAATTTCTATTTTATAGGATTCTTTATTAAAATCCAACTAGGACATGTTACAACATAGTTAGGGAAAAGAGCCCTCGGGTATCATACATTCTTCCATCAGATACAAGATAAAGGTTATGGAGATCTAAAAGTGTCCAATATTAGGAGTATGGAATGTGGAAGGGATACATCTAAGCACAAAGGATGTGTTTATACCAATATTGGTCTTGATTTTGGAGTACCTTTCATAGTTATGAAACATATTTATATGGGGGAATCTCTATTTCCTTAGTGGACCCCTTGATGAGGGGGCCCAAAATGAAATCTTCTACATATCTCTTTGTTTGTATGTATAAGAGGGGAATTTTTATTTACCTCGTGGAAAAGACTATGACCTAAAGACTATTTATCACTATATATCTAAAAGGTATGAGTATTAGAACATGCATAGATCTAAGAAAAAAGTTCACCCACACTACTTCAATTCATGTGTGGAGGACATGGGGGGTTGATATGAGTTAATGCATATGGTGAGAACTCATATCAGATCCTCTCATATATATTTGACACGTATATGGGTGGGGGATGTAATTTCCCATATTTAGTTGGAACTGGGTCCAGGATTAAGGATTCATATGTCACTTCATATCTCATTGAAGTGATTATCAATACACAAGTAGTTCTCAAGGAAATCATGAAGTTTTTTATCATGCTATGAGGAAATATAGTGCCCCTTTTAAGTCATTTCATCCAGGACTATGGTCAATATAAATTGATTTGAAATGCCTTAATTATTAAGGTAATCTTCTTACCAAATGACCTAATCCCACATGATCTACTCTCAGTGTGAGAAACAAGGAGTGGAAAAATTTTCCCCCATGGCCCAAAAGAAGTACAGGCAAAGGATAGGAGAATTTAGTTTTTTATTGTCATTGGGAAATAAGGTATAATCCAGGAATCACTAGATATCTAATTAATATGAGAATAAATCCATGGGTAGTTCTTGATGTTTCATATAATTAAAAGTAATGCGGTCATGAAATTAGTCTTGCAGTTTAGCATCATTCAATAAGGATCAAGATGAAACAATGTAAAAAAGGTGAAGAGTTGTGGATGGACCTGAGGATGGAAATGTGGGTGCCACTATATATCTCATGGAAATGATAATCAATCCAAAAAATGTTCCTATGAGTTTCCCTATATGTTTTTGATCCATATATAGGGAGTGGGGGATTTTTTATTGCAGTTAGACCTGATATTGGATATCTAGGCAACACTACATATCTCATTAGAGTGAGAATTAATCCATATGTAGTTTTTGAAGAACCGAGCAGTTTAACATCAGGCTGTATGGATGTTAAGAATGAATTTTAACATATTTTGGTAAGTAAATTGATCATAAATTTTAACATATTGTGATAAGGATGTGGGTCACATAATGTGAAAGAAGTATTGTGGTTGGACCAAGGGATTGGACTTGGGCATCACTACGTATCACACTGGAGAAAGAATAAATCCACATGTAGTTTTTGAAAAAATTCCTTATGTCGGCCTGACTCGTATGTGAGGAGAGGGGGATATATTTTTTTGGCATCTGGACCTAGGATCGGAGATCTGAAAGTCACTACATATCTCATTGGAATGAGAATCAAGCCACGCATATTTCATGCATATATCATGGAGTTTACTATCATGTGATGAGGATGTTGGTCATGTGATTTTACTATCTTGGGGTAAGGACATGATAATACTAGGTCTTATTACAATAAAGGGGGACTAAATTCCATTATGGAGTGAAAATGATGTGAGTGGGGCTTATTCATGGGATATTCCCATTTCTAAGGGACCATGAAGAGCGTTTGAACGCATGGTAATTTTGGGGTTTCTTAATGTCGAATGAAAGGGACATTGACCATGAATCATAATTTCATGCGAGGAGGATGATTGGTGTCTCAAAATATTAGTCCATATTACAAGGACCATATGTTGTGAAGATAACATCATTTTTAAATAATTATGATGTCACATATTTTAACATCATACGGCACAGAAATGACGTCTTTCCTTTTAAGGTCATGTGACAAGGACAAATTATGCAGATTAAACTCTTTCATTTGGGATGTTATATGGGGGTATGTAGTTCAATATCCTACAAAAAGGATTATTGTAGTACGATTGCACAAAAAAAGTTTTTAGGAAACCCGCATTGTTTGGAGTCGTGATGATTTCCCCATCCATTGAGATCAAGGAATAAGCTCCATTAGAGTGGTCTTTGTGTATGGAATATGGTCCCTCCCACCTTGGATCAAGATTTGGAATCTTCTTTCCTAGTATCATTGCATTCCTAAGGACTAGTATAAATTATCCTTGGAGGAATAAATAGAGTCAGGACTTTTTATTAAAGTCCCTCCCTATCCTATTTTTATAGACTTCCAAGTGATGCAAGGCATGCAATATTTTTTTCTCCAGTCACTCCAATTCATCCAATCATTTCTAGGAATGATAATCTGCTGACATTTGGTCATAGATGGAAATATTAAGTGATGGAAATTGAGCCTCAATGGGTATGACTACTTATGTTATATATACCAGTTAGTATAGGGTTTATTGTATAGTAGTATAGGTCATAGTCCAATAATACCATAAAGAATGAAAGAGCTTGTCAGGCCATGACTTTTAATCTTTATCGACTATATTCTAGAGTATATAGAATATAGTCTTTCTGAAATACTTTATCTATATGTTAGATTATTCATTATAGCGGTATGAATGGTTGGATTTGATAATGTATTCTTGATACAGATTTTTAACCAAGTGATGCAATGCATAGAGTATTTTTTCATCTAGTCGTTCCAATTAATCTTGTCATTTCTATAAATTCCCATCATCAGACAGTTGGTCATAGATGGAAACACAAAGTGATCGTAATTGACCCTCAATGGGTAAGACTGTTTATGTTCTATATAAAAATGAGTATGGGTTTTTCTATGTAGTAGTATGGGTTGTAGTTTGATAAGCCCATAAAGCATGCAAGAGCCTTCCAAGATAAGACTTATTATCTTTATCCACTATATTTTGGAGTATGTCTGAAAGAGTCTCATTTATATCCTTCATCTGTTTGTTAGCTACTGCATGATAGTATGATGAATGGTCAGATTTGATATTGTATTCTTGATATAGATTTCCCACCTCATCAGAACAGAATTTGGGGTTGTTATCCATCAATATAATTTTAGGGAAACCAAATTTGATAATGAAGTCATCTTTCACAAAGAACATAATACTTTTGGCTCTAACTTCTTTGATGGGAATCTCCTCTTCCCATTTGGAGAAAAAATTAGATGTATTCATGATGTGTTTGAACTTATTGGGTGTAGCTGGAGGGTATGGCCCCACAACATCAATTCTATATATAGAGAATGGTCAGGAGTATTTGGTTTCAGGTAGAAACATCAGGGGGTTGATGGATGATGTTGGAATTCACTTGGTTGGAATGACATTTCTTGGTGAATTTTATGAAATCATGTTTCATCGATGTCCAGAAGTATCCAAGCCTTCATATTTGATCAAAAACTTGTACCATGATTGGTGGTCATTATTGAATCTTGCATGTTATTCTTCCATAATATTTACAATATCTTCTATGTCAACAAATCTCAGAAGGACTCTATTAAAGACACATTTATATATGATTCTCTAGTAATTTGGTCAATCATAAAGAGTGAAGTCAACTTCTTTTCACCATATTTTCTCTTTCTTAGCTATATCTAGTGGGAGAACTCCTTCCTGAAGGTATTTCAGGATTGGAATCATTTACTTAGGGGTATGTCCATATGGATCTTGTATGGGAATAGTTTCATTAATTTATTCTATTTTGATATGAACAAAATGTGAGACCATTCTGTGGTGGGCAATGTTGATAACTGTTTCATACATATTTGAATCAGCAAGAGGAATAGATGAATTTTTCAATGCATCTTCCTAAGAATTATGTGGTAGTAGGACATGAGGAAATGGTGTTTCTATGGGGAAATCTACCATCAACCCTCAGACCAGTCATGTTGGGGAATTATCTACTCTTTTCTGATGGTGTAATCCCCGTTGATATTATTTATTATAAACTTTGAATATCCTTTCACATCTAAATCTTCCATTGGTATTTAGAGTTCCATTTCTTGGCTTTCAATGAGGGTCTGATATTCTACCTCATTATTGTTATAGCCTAATGATAGAAGAAATGAGTATATAAATATTTCCTCCACTTGGGAGATAATTAAAATATGTAACCCATCTTTTTCGAGCTTAGGGTCTTCCATTCACATCCATGTTGGGCTCCCGAATGTGTCATCAAAATACATTTCCCATATATTAGGGACACCTTTAATGGAGAATATATCTTTATCTATAATTTTGACATTTAATGATTTCATTTCTAAATATGGTTATTCTATAAGAAATTCTTCCAATGCCTGGCCTTTCATTTATTTCTGAGGAATGAATTCAATATCAAACTACAATATAATAATTACCTACTATGTCAGACATCCTGCCAACATAGGATGGTTGAGGATAAATTTTACCAATTGGATCTTTTGATGCTAAAAGTAGTGCCTCAACTTCTAAAAATTGAAGATTAACACTAGATATATCTTCTTGATATCCGAATAATGATTCTCCACATCAAGCATGGTTCAATTATGATAATAAAGGTTTTTTTCATTTCTAGTGCCATTACTTTGTGAAATTAAATAACCTCTTGATCACTCCATGGAAATCACATATAAGATGAGTGACTTTCCCTAAATATGCGTAATTAATACTGGTGTTCTCAATAGTAACTTCTTGAGGTAATCGAACACCTCTTAGAAATCCCTATTCCACTGATATGTGGACCCTTATTCATTAATTTGATAAAGGGAAAACAATTTCTTGCAATGTTTGGTATAAAGTGCCTCATGTAGGGCAAGTTTTCTTGAATTCCTCTTACCTCTTTTTGTTTTCAAGTATATGACATGTTAATGAAATATTTTTTTTTATCTAGGTCAACTTCAATGTCATGGTGGCATAAAATGAAACATAGAAACATTCCAAAGGTTACCCTGAAAGAACATTTTAATGGGTTTTTATTCTGGCTATATTTTTGTTTCTTATTGGAGATATTATTTAGGTAATCCCGGTTATCATAATTTTATTTATACTTTACCAATAGATCATAAACATATAATTCAGTAAAATTTCCAAAAAATATTTGGAGGATGTGATACATAGCATGTTGGTTTGTGGTGTTAGTGTTCTTCAAGAACAAGGTCATTACTCGATAAAAAAAATAATATATTGGAGGATTTTAAGGCTGTGGATTCTTCATCTTCTTGGACCATCCAAAATTGGTTGTAACCTAAATAACTCTCCATGAAGGAGAGGTATTCGTCACGAGTCATCCCATCAACTGGGAGTTCTGTGATTGGAATAGGAAAGTCATCTTTCAGAAAATGTTGGTTGAGATCTCTAAAGTTAATGAAAACCCTGATTTTCTTAATTTTCTTATTCTTTGGAAAAATGTTTTCTAGAAATTTTTGATAATCTACCACTTATATCAAGTCTTCTTTGATGAGTTTATCAACTTTATCCTCAATTTAAGAGGAATGCGTTTTGTGTGTTCATCAAGCTACCTATTTTTACCCTTGATGGTCCTTTGGAAAACCCATGTGGAGGTTGGAAACATAGGGGTGAAGGCCTGGAATCTCTATGTAATTCTAGGAAATCATGTTTTGGTGTTTCTTCAAGAATTTGGTATATACCTTCTATTCTTCAGATGTATCGGAAGAATTAATCAAAGTGGGTAATGGATCTTCATATGTACCCATATTTATCTCTCTGATTTCATCCATAGTGGTGGTGATCCCTTTATAGAATTTCATAACAACATCCCTAAGGTCTTCCTCTTCTTCATGCACCACATGCTTTACTTATTTATTCTTTTCCCTAGAATAAGTTGATGAAGAAAGATTCTAAAATTTAGGGGAGGAGTCACTATTTGGACACCTAAAATATGAAGCAATCATTTCTGGATAAATCAGTGGTGTGAGGACTTTTGGGATATCTAAAGGGGATATTAGTGAATAATAATGAGAATATGAATCTTTTCCCATTTAGGTGAAAACTTATTGTAACTCCCCAAGCATCCACGGTACGTTTCCCTTTGAATAATGCAATAGCTTTCATTATACGCAACTTTGAGATTCTAACACACCGTGACCAATAAAACTAGTCATTATGAATAGTAATACCCCCTTTTTGAAATTTTATAAATTTTATTTTTCAAAATGGACTTCATTTTTGAATTTGGAATATCAAAATTAGCTAAGGGTGAATTTTTTGTATTTTTATTAAAACCTTCAATTTTTAATGAATATTGAAAAACCCTGCGTTATTTGTTAAAACCAACTTTTTATTTAAATAATTATTTATTTTATTTAAATTTATTTTAGGTCAAAATTCATAAATAATACCAATATAAGTTCAATGTAATTCATTGGCTTCATTTTATAATAAGTTTAGATATATAAAAACTTTATAGAACTTTTTACCATCTTTTACCCACATCCTAGGAGCATTTGCAAATTTGAATAAAACATAATTTTACCACTTCTATGAGTTGAATTTCAAAAATCCTAGAGACGTGGTTAATATCAGTGACTAAAATGTGATTAAATAAGATGAAAATAATTTTTGGTGAATAGTAACTTTTGACTTTTATTTACGATAATTAAAATTAAATAGTGTAATTAAGTGTAAAAATGATATCATAATTACCCTAATACATATCCTAATTATATTGGATAGGTATAATTCTACCAAAAACCACCTTATGAATAAAATATGATAATATTTGGTCCACTTGGATTAGATTTGGACATTTATTATTCTTTTATTTAAATAAGAGTTAAAAGAGTTAAATTCAAAGATTAATAACTAAACCATTTTTAATATAGGGTTAAATATAATATAAATTAAACTATAAATATTAATTAGAAATATAAAAATATTTCCTACATAATGGTATTTTATTTATAATTTTTAGATATTAAATAATTTAATTTATTTATAACGCAATGATGATACAATAATTACCTTATTAATAAAATTTTAAAATAATTGATATTATAAATATTCAAATAAATGTAAATTGAGACTTATGATTAATTCCACTTGTTTTATAGGTTTATATGACATGTTATAATTGGTTTAATAAATTTTATTCGAAGTGACAAAGTTTTTATGGCTTTTGAAAAAATCAAATGCTAAATAGTTTTGAAATTGATATAATTCAGTTTTTAAAACAAATAGTATATTATTAATTGATATAATATTCCTAAAAATATAAGGTTCACCCAAAGGAATTATATAAGGTTATATATATTAATAATTAACCACATGGGTTTATCTTGTCTTTTTTATAGTAAGTTTATTAACCATATAATATAAAAATAAAAAGAGGCATGGTAAATGTCACACTATTTAACTAAGAGTTAAATCTAAAAGATAAGTTTAATATGATTACCTAAACATGTATAAAACCTATTGGTTGAAAGTTTTCTGATCCATCCACACCTTTTACTCGAAATAATTCATTTATGATCCATTATAAACCAAAAATGACTTTTTTATAAAATAATATTTCAAGCTTTTCCAAAAGCAGCCCTCACCTCTCTTATAAAAGGGTACTTACCCTTATCTTAATTTCACACCTCCAAATCCTTTTGTCTCAACAAACCCCTACTCAAATATCCTCTCAACTATCCTCCCTTAAACCTAGAGGACTTACTTTGATCAAAAAGTCATCGTATAGAGCTCTTTTTATCACATCAAAAGGAAGAACCTAAAGAAGAGGTAAATATTGCATCACCTCTTTCATGTTATTTTCTTCTTCCACTTCCTCTTTATTTGTTGTTTCCATTTTAAAATAATAAATCCAGTATATTCTATATATTTTGAAGTTATTATAAAATTATTACAACTATACTCATTATTCTATCTATCATATGAATGAAAAAGTCGTCATACGTGTGTGTGTGTATTTCTTACCGTCTCCACATCGAGATGTAGTTTGTTATTCAAACACTTCATTATATGGATGGGTATAATAATGAGTATAACTGATGTAAATAATAAATATAAAATTTTATTGATTAAATATATATGATATACCACTCAATTACATACAATTTGACCATCAATATAATGATATTGTCGCTCGTGCGTACGTACGGATTACCGTCTCCACGAACACGATAAGATTCATTACCCATCGTAATCATTCAAGAATATTTTTCCTTTTATAATAAAAAATAATTTTTAATAACTTAATATCATTATGTATATGAATAAAATACATCATATCCATAAAAAACATGTCTTACTTAACCAATCATATAAAGGAAAGCGAATTAGTTAACACCCAAAATGATGATACTACTAAAATATTATTAACAAATCAATATTAGAGGATGATATATGATATCATATTTATGTATGTAGTTTTTTATAATTTAATAACGATGATTTAACTATTATACAAGACGTTAAATTACACTCTACCATGAAAATGTACAAGGTAAGGATTAATTTCACTATCTCTTAATTATATGAGGTTGCTTTTATGTAAGTATCTAATGGGACCTCTTTATCATCCACATACATGTTTTCATAAAATATTTAATTCAAAAAAATTACTATTTACTAGAAAATGGTTTAAAGTCATTTATACCCTTATTTGACCTTATATGTTTTGAAAGGAATCTTTCTGTCATTTTCAAACAAGGTACATTAAGACACTTTCGACAAAATTAAGGTAAGAATGTTTTTTAACTTATATGGAGAGTGTGGATATTTTCCGCCATTATAACAACGTCGAAGATTCTCTTACAAGCTTATAAAAATATTTTCAAAATAAATTTTTTCTTTTATAATTATATGAATTTTATATTATTTCAGAATATAAATAGATATTTCTCTAAAAAAAAGTATTTATTTCATCTATGCCAATATCCTTTGATGGATTTTAAACTTGTTTGAAGTTGATTTATTATGATACAAATCTTACATATTGTATTGAATGTTTTGTGATATGTTTGACTGTAGATTTTTTATTCTTATACCATTCATGGTTTATGGATAAATTATTGACATTTCGTATGCTAGTTTTAATACGAATATTTATGATATGTTTAAACATTTTCATATGAGGAACGCATTAGACTTAGTAAGTGATGGGTGGAGCCTACAATAGCTCCTCGATGCATCGGTAGGTCTCATGATACAAACTAGTTTCTTGGAACAAGACCTTGACAAAATCGTATTTGTAGTCTTGGCTCAAGGCCTTGACTATGGGGTTATGAAGTCAGGCATTATGTCTTCCATCATTATGAAAGGGGCTATTGTTATTTCATGTGATTATTTGACTAATAGAATATCCATGTGAATAAGTAAATGGAATTATTTGATTTTGTCTTTTCCATATTATGTTGAAGTTTATGTTTAAAAGTCTTTTGTTTTATTCTAATATATTTTCTTAAATGTTTATGCTTATTTATGAAAGTTTCCTCTATATTGTTATCCTTACTCAGCATCTAATCTCACCCCTTTATATGATTTATTTTTCCCAGGATATGAAGAAGTGTTTTATGGTTGACCTATAGGGATAGTCTAAGGATATAAGTGTGTTCAAAAGGATAAAAAATGTTTTTGTTGTTTTTATTTCATGATGTAATGTAAAACTTTTGAATGTATCTAGTATTCCAAGGCTACTAAACTGATCGGTCTTTTGGGACATGATTCCTGGTATCATGGAAGTGTTATTTATTAATACACCAACTCTTGGTAATTGGGGTCAAGGGGTTACTATTGGTATTAGAGGAAGTTTAGTACAAACCTTGGAAACTAGATATAGAAAAACCCTGATTATAGGACACTACCCTAATATATACTTTGAGGATTAGTATAGAAGAACTTCTAAGAATTTTGGTACTGTATAATTTTTTTAGTTTTCCAAGAAATACATACTTTTATGGATACGAGTAGATAGAGGCGTCTCTGGTACAAATGTACCTAGGGGAAAAACTCGAAAACACCGCTTTGAGCTAGAATCGAATGTAAACTGGTGCACGACAATGGGCCTTGATGCGCTCTTGGTTACGACACTCCCGAGGGATTTGCTTAGGATAATTATCATTTTATTTACAAAGAATTATAAAAGGTTTATGGGTATATACCTCCTCAAAGAATATATTTTTATCATTCTGGATTATATACATAAAATGTTCAATTTAGGTTAACTGTTTTACAAGTTTGGAATTATTTATTGTGATTCATAAACTAATCTAAAATATGCCATTGTTTAGAAATGGTTAATAGTGAAAGTAATGGAAACTATATCAATGCACGTAATCCTTGTAGGGATAGCCCTCCTACTCAAAATAATTATAGTGGAGTTGGTGTTGTAACTGGTTCTGATCAGCTTATCACCATACTGGGACAACTCACTCAGGTTATGAATAATAACCTTACCCATATAGAGCACCCTGATCCACAATACGGAGGATCAATGTTAGACTGCTTTATGAGGAAAAAACCACCAATATTCAATGGGAGTACTAATCTGTTAGTAGTTTATCCATGGATAAGTTCATTAGAGAAAATATTTCATGCTTTGGGGAGTAGAAAAAAGGAAAAAGTTTCCATGGTAGTTTATCGCCCCTCGGGAGATGATTAAAATCACAAAGGAAGATGAAGAAGTTTCCAACATGTAATGGAGGGAGTTTAAAGAGATTTTATTAGAAAAATACTTTCCCTATGACCATCAAGGGGATATGGAAAGACAATTTCTGGGTCTGATTCCAAAGGTGGATAAGAATGTTGCAAAGTATGAGGATAACTTTACAAGGATAGTAATACATGTAGTAGATTATATAGATATTCCAAGGATTAAGATTAATCTATTATTTGATGGGTTAAAACCATTTCACCATCGAGAATTAGTCTCACAAAACTTCTCATCGTATGAAGATATTGTCTCATGCGCAATCACGACAGAAAATAAATTCTCTATGTCTTACGACTTTAAATCCAATCAAGAGAAAAAGAGATCTATTGAACACTATGGTAATGGAAACAATGGGAAGAAGAGAAAATCTGAATATCCATCCTATGGTAAATGTGGGAATAAACACCCTGGTACTTTTCTAAATGGAATGGGAGTCTGTTACAACTGTGGTGAAAAACGCCACCAAGCTCGTGATTGTAAGGGAAAGAAAGAGGATATCAATGTTTAATTCTACAATTATAGAGAAAAGGGGAATTATTCAAATGAATATACTAAGATCCAATGGAACATACCTAATAAAAGGCCTAGGGAGCAATGTCAGCTTATGCGATCACTACTGTTGAGTTTAAAGCTCCGAAAGATGTCGTGGCAGGTAATTTAATGGTTTCTTCAAGATTAGCTAATTCTTTATTTGATTCTGGATCATTGCATAATTTCATATCTTCCCATTTTTCAAAGAAAATTATATATTTCAAATTTAATTTTACTAGGGAGTTGTCAGTAAAAACTGTTAAGGGCAGTATCATTGCAACAAAGTTTTGTGAATCAGTTCCCATTAGGGAATATTAATGATCTTTATCTGCTAATCTCATCGTCATACCCTTGATTGAATTTTATATAATCCATGGTATGGATTGAATTTTTAACCATGATGTGAAAATTTATTGTAAGAAGAGGGATGTTACAATTCTCGATGATGATAAAGAGTACCTTATCTTTAGAGCAGAAATGTCACCACCCGATTCTTATCTAAATCTGCCCCTAGTAGCTCTACTAAAATCAATTATTGAGGAATAATAGAATCGAATAACTATAGGTGAGGAAAATAATGTTTGAATAGAGGATGTACCTATTGTGAAATAATATGTTAATGTGTTTCCAGAGGATTTACTTGGACATCCTCCAGAATTAGAAATTGAGTTTTCCATTGATTTGAATCCTGGTTCAAGGCCCATATCGAAGACCCATTATAGAATGGACACTGTGTAATTAGTGGAACTAATGAAACAAATAGGTAAAATGAGTAATAAGGGAGTTATTCTCCCTATTGTTTCTCCATGGGGATCCCATGTCCTTTTTGTTAAAAATAACGATGGGTCTATGAGGTTGTGCATTGACTACAGGGAGATCAATGTTATAACAATAATGAACAAGTATCCCTTGCATCACATTGATGAATTATTTGACCAACTTTATAGAGATAAATATTTTTCAAAGATTGACCTTTGATCTGGATATCATCAGTTGTGTTTGAAGAAATAATACATTCTGAAAACAACATTTTGAACAAAGTACGGGCATTACGAGTTTAAAGTAATGCATTTGGATTGACTAATGTGCCCTCTGTCTTCATGGATCTAATGAATATTGTTTTCAAGGAATATCTTGATGAATTTATAGGTGTATTTATTGATGATATCTTGGTATAATCCAAAAGATATGAAGATCATTAAAATTTCAAGAGTAGTATTCTAAAGACTCTTAGAAGAAATAAATTATATGGGATGTTTTGAAAGTGTGAATTCTTGATTTTGGAGATTTATTTTCTTGTTTATATTGTCTATAAGGATAGAATATCTGTTGATCCATCAAAGGCCAAGGTAATCCATGAATGACCAGCACCGACGAGTATAACTGAGGTACGCATTTTTATTGGTTTAGTAGGTAATTATCGGTGTTTTGTCCATAATTTCCCCCGATTGGATAACCCATTAACCAAGATCACTCATTAAGGGGTTAAATTTGTTTGGAAAAAAGAGTGTAAAGATTTTTTTGAAGTACTGAAGAGAAGATTAGTCAATTCTCCTATCTTGAATCTACCATTGGGGAATGATGGTTCAGTTATTTATAGTGATGATTCAAATAAATGACTTGGTTGTGACCTTATACAGAATGATAGAGTTGTTTCCAATGCATCAAAGAAGTTAAAAATTCATGATCAAAGCTATCCCACTCATGATCTTGAGTTAGCAGATGTAATTTTTTCTCTAAAAATATGGAGACAGTATCTCTATGGTGAAAAATGTGAGATTTATACTGATCACAAGAGTTTGAAGTATATTTTCTCATAGAAGAAACTCAACATGAGGCAAAGAAGATGGCTTTAACTACTCAAGGATTATGATTTCACTATACACTACAACATGGGGAAGGCAAATAAGGTGGAAGATGCTTTGAGTAGAAAGGATTATGGATTTTTGAACAAGATGAGAGTTGAATGGGATGCTATTTTTATGGATCTAGATGTATATGGGAATTACCATGGAAGGTAAAACATCAATACATTTTCAAATGGTTGCAAAACCAATTTTACGAGAAAGGATAAAGAGTTATTAGAATGATTATGAGGAGTTTCAAAAGAAGATTAAAGCTGTGAATGATGGGAGATTGAGTGAATTCGTTTATAAATATATAATTTTGAAATTTGGGAAGAGATTTTGTGTTCCTAACATACCAGATCTAAAAAGGGAATTGTTGGATGATGCTCATAGATCCAATTTCTCTATACACCATGGGATCACCAAGATGTATAGATATTTGAAGGAATGTTTTTGGTGGGACAACATGAAGAGGGAGATTGTTGCTTTTGTGTCAAGATGTATGGTTTTTGAACAAGTGAAAGATAGAAGGCAACAGCCTGGAGGAGTCATGCAACCTCTTCACATTCCCAAGTTAAAATGGGATAATGTTACGATGGACTTTTTCATGCGGCTACCAATGACTCCTATAAGGAATGATCTAATATGGGTCATTATTGATCGTCTTACCAAGTAAGCATATTTTCTTGCTATAAGGGAAGATTTTCCACTTGAACATCTAGAAAGACTATATATTAATGAAGTTTTAATACTCCATGGTGTACCCCTATCTATTTTTTCTGATCATGATCCTCGTTTTACATCAAGATTCTAGAAAAGTCTTCAGAAGGCCCTGGATATTGAACTTCATTTAAGCACTACTTACAGCCCTCAAACTGATGGACAACCAGATTAGACTATTCAAACCTTAGGAGACATGTTGAGATCTTTCTCACTTGACTTTCAAGGTATGTGGGGTCAATATTTTCCTCTGGTAGAATTTTCCTATAACAATAGCTTCTATTCAAGTATTCAAATGGCACCATATAAAGTGTTATATGGAAAGCGATGTCTCACACCAACATGTTTTGATGATGTTGGTGAAAGGAAACTCATAGCCCCAGAACTTGTTGAGGATATGATGTAAAAGGTGAATGTAATCCAACCCCACATCAAAGTGGCTCAAAAAAGGAAAAAGAGCTATGCTGATAACATAAGGAAGGATTTGGAATTTCATGTAAGAGATCATGTTTTCTTGAAGGTATCTCTATGGAGGGGTGTTATATGTTTCGTTAATAAGGGTAAATTGAGTCCTAGGTACATCGAACCTTTTTGAAATTCTAGAACAAATTGGAGTTGTAGCTTATCGTTTGGAAATGACTCCAAGTCCCTCCAAATTTCATGATGTGTTCCACGTATCACAGTTGAGAAAATACATGCCTGGACCAACGCATGTACCCACCTATGAGGAAATTGAACTGGAACATGATTTGTCTTATTGCGAAGAGCCTTACAAAATTCTTGATATAAGAGAACAAGTGTTGAGAAACCGGATGAATTGTCTGGTAAAAGTTCTATGGAGAAACCAAAAGATGGAAGAGGCAACGTGAGAACCTGAGAAACTTGTGATAAAGATCCATTCGAATATTTTTGTGTGGTAGTATTATAGAAATTTCGAGCATGAAATTATATGTATGAGGGAAGAATGTAACACCCCAAACTTCCACGGTATGTTTCCCTTTGAATAATGCAATAGCTTGCATTATACACAACTTCAAGATTCTAACACACAGCTACCAATCAAACTAGCTGTTATGAATAGTAATACCAACTTTTTGAAATTTTAAAAATTTTATTTTTCAATATGGACTTCATTTTTGAATTCAGAATATTGAAATTATCTTACGGTGAATTTTTGGTATTTTTCTGAAAACATTAAATTTTTTATGAATAGTGAAAAACATTGCGTTATTGGTTAAAACAGAGTTTTTATTTAAATAATTATTTCATTTTTTTAATTATATTTTATGTCAAAATAAATACATAATACCTATATAAGTTTAATGTAATTCATTAGAGTCATTTTATAATAAGTTTATATATATATAAATTTTATTGAACTTTTAACCGTCTTTTACCCATATTCTAGGAGCATTTGCAAATTTGAATAAAACATAATTTTGCCGCTTCTGTGAGTTGAATTTAAAAATTTCGAGAGACACGGTTAAAATCAGTAAGAAAAATGTGGTACAATAAGATGAAAATATTTTTTGGTGAATATTAACTTTTGACTTTTATTTACCACAGTTAATAGTAAATAGGGTAATTAAGGGGAAAATGATATCTTAATTACCCTAAAACATGTCCTAATTATATTGGATAAGTATAATTTGACCAAAAAACCTCATGAATAAAATATTATCCTCTTTGGACAACTTGGATTAGATTAGTACATTTATTATTATTTTATTTAAAGAAGAGTTAAAAGAGTTAAATTCAATGTTTAATAATTAAACCATTTTTATTATAGGGTTACACACATTATAAATTCAACTATAAATATTCATTATAAATATAAAAATATTTCATATATAATGGTATTTTATTTATAGTTTTTAGACATTAAATAATTTAATTTATTTATAACACAATGATGATTCTTTAATTACCTTATTAATGAAATATTAAAATAATTTATATTATAAATATCCAAATATATGTAAATTGAGATTTATGATGAATTAAACTAATCTTATAGGTTAATATGACATTTTAGGATTGGTTAAATAAATTTTATTCGAATTGATAATGTTTTTATGGCTTTCAAAAAATCAAATGCTAAATAATGTCAAAATTTACATAATTGGGTGTTTAAAACAAATACTATATTATTAATTGATATAATATTCCTAAAAATATAAAGATCGTAAAAATCATTTAGATAAGGTTATATATATAAATACTAAACCACATGGGGTTCTCTTGTCTTTTTATAGTAAGTTTATTAACCATATAATATAAAAATACAAAGAGACATGGTAAATGTCAAACTATTTAACTACGAGTTAAACCTAAAAGATAAGGTTAATATGATAACTTGGACCTATCAAAAACCTATGGGTTGAGAGTATTTAGACCCATTCCCACATTATCCTTAGAATAATTCATTTTGGAGCCATTAGAAACTGAATATGATTTTATTATAAAATAATATTTCAAGCTTTTCCTAAAGTGACCCCCACCTCTCTTATAAAAGGGAACTTCCCCTTCTCTTAATTTCACACCTCCAAAGCATTTTGGATCAGACATCCATGGACAAATATTCTATAAACTATCCTCCCTTCAACCTAGAGGCCTTACTTTGATTATAAATCCATCCTAAGGAGCCCTTAGAGGTAAATATTTCATCACCTCTTTCAAGTTATTTTCTTCTTCCACTTCCTCTTTCTATGTTGTTCGCATTCAAAAATTATAACTCCAGTATCTTCTATATACTGTGATGTAGTTATAAAAATGTTACAACCATATTCATTATTCTATACATCATATTAATGACGAAGTCACCGTACGTGCGTACGGGCGGCTTACTCCCTCCACGTCGTGGTGTAGTTTGTTATTCAAACACATTATTATTTGGATGGGTATAATAATGAGTATAACTGATGTAAATAATAAATATAACATGTTATTGATTCTTTATATATGATATAACGTCCAATTACATATGATTTCACCATCAATATAATGATATTGTCGCTAGTGCGTATGTAAGGATTACAGTCTCCAAGAACGCAATGTTATTTATTCACCGTCATAATAATTCAAGAATATTATTCATTTTATGAATTAAAATAATGATTAAGAACTTAATATCATTTTGGATATGAATAAAATACATCTTATCCATAAAAATTATGGCTTATGTAACCAATTATATAAAGTAAAACGAATCTATTAACACCCGAAACGATGATACTACTGAAATATTATTAACAAAGAAATATTAGACGATCATATATGATATCAAATTTATGTATATAGTTTTTGTATAATTTAATAAAAATGATTTAAATATTATACCGGAGGTTATTGTACCCTCAACCAAGTAAATGTACAAGGTAAGGTTTAATTTCACAATCTCTTTATTATCCGAGGTTGTTTTTACGTAAGTATCTACTGGGACCTCTTTTTCTTCCACATCCGTGTTTTCATAAAACAATTATTTCAATACATATTTAATATTTACTATACAATAGTTTAAAGTAATTTACACCCTTATTTGACCTTATATGTTATTAAAGGACTCTTTCTGTCATTTTCAAAACAAGGTACTTTATGACCCTTTCAAAAAAATTAAGGTAAAAATGTTTTTTTAACTTATATGGCGAGTGTGGATATTTTTCGCCGCTATAACATCATTTAAGCTTCCATTACAAGATTATAAGAATATATTAAAAATAAATATTTTCTTTTATAATTATATGACTTTTAAATGATTTCAAAATAGAAATAGATATTTCTCTAAAAAAAATCGATTTCATCTATGTCAACATCCTTTGATGGATTTTAAGCTTGTCTGAAGTTGATTTATTATGATAAAAATCTTCTATACTATATTGAAGGTTTTGTGGTATGTTTTACTTTGGATGTATTATTCTTATAACATTCATGGTTTATGGATAAAGTATTTAGATTTCATATTCTAGTTTTAATACAAATGTTTAAGTTATTTTTAAATCTTTTCATATGAGGAATGCATTGGACTTAGTTAGTGATGGGTGGAGCCCGCTATAGCTCGTTGATGCATCAGTAGGTCTCATGAGACCAACTAGTTTCTTGCCATAAGGCCTTGGAAAAATATTATTTGTAGTCTTGGAACAAGGTCTTGACTTTGTGGTTATGAAGTCTGGCATTATGCATTCTATCATTACGAAAGTGGCTATTGATATTGCATGTGATTATTTGACTAGTATAGTATCCCTTTGAATAATTAAATGGAATTATTTGATTTTATTTTTTCCATATTATGTTGAGGTTTATCTTTAAAAGGTTTTTGTTTTAGTCTAATACATTTTCTTAAATGTTTATTCTTATTTATGGAATTTTCTCCTATATCATTATCCTTACTGAGCATCTGAGCTCACCCCTTTCTATGTTTTATTTTTCCGAGGATGTGAAGAAGTATTTTATGGTTGACCTGCAGGGATATTATAAGGATATAAGTATGTTAAAATGGTGGAAAATGTTTTCATGTTTTTATTTAATGATGTAATGTAAAACTTAAGAATATATCTAGTACTTCCATGGATAATAAACCAATTAGTGTTTTGGGACATGATTCCTGGTATCATGCCAATGTTATATAATAATGCTCCAACTCTGGGTAATTGGGGTTAGGGCATTACACATATTCCATTCTAGCTGAGGAAAACATGTTTTTTTGAAGATCGAGGGATGTAATGAAGAACTTTTCATCCATACTTTTGTTGCTGATTGGATAATAGAAAACTTCTCCTCAGCTATTGAGTTTAGTTTTTTCAACTGAAGTTATTCAATTCAATGAATGAGTGCTTGAATTTGGGCCCAAACCTTTGATTTAATTGATCGTAAGCATGTACGCTTCGCTGATCTAATTGAAAGGGTTAGATAGGATCATCTCCAATTCATTTAGGTTATTGAACCAAGATACATTATCAGCGATGAAATGTTTTCGTTCCTAATTGTTGAATCCTACGTCGATGTACTGTGACTTACAGGATTTTAATGGGGATTTGGCACAATGAAATGTCCTTATTTTACCATTGGTAAAATATTTGAGGCATTGGTAGTATGGCGATGGGATGGTTATGTTTTGATGTAGCCAAGTTCTTCTTTGTAGGATATTGAAGGTTGTATCCTAATTAACAACCATGAATTATGATCAAACACAAGATCCCTAAACTGAGTTCTGAGTGTGATATCTCCATGATACTTTTTGTCATTCTTATCATAACCCTGTAACATCTGAGTGGTGGGGAATAGGTGAGAATAATTGAGACCTAGTGAGGGAAGTATCTAGACCATAATGAGGTTGAATCCCGATCCATTTTCAATAAAGGATCATCAGATATCAATTTAATTTATCTTTTCAGATATATATAAGGTCCTAGAATGTCCTTGTATGATAGAAACTTATTCTAGTCTTTGAAAGAGATGATTGTATTAAACTCTATAAGATCATTCTCTTCCCAATACACCTCAGTAATAGTAACCTCAACTTAAAATTCCTAGTGGCTTGATAAGGCCCCAAAAAGTGATTTTTAAAGGTATCTTGACAGACTAAAGGCATTCCGGATTGGATGTTTAGCTAAAACCAGGTCTACTTGTTTCAAAACAACATACTTATTATACAAAGTTCTATATTTCCAAGCATGGGAATGTTATTTTGAGGGTACCTTGGGAGTCAATGTTCCTAATTTAGATAGATTTTATCCTGGAATATGAGCTGAAGGTTCTTCAACTTTTGGTGGAATAGGTTTACTATGGATTCCTACACACCAGGGTAGATTATTTTATGACATATCCTCTAATCGATCTTCGTGAACAATTGTTTCAGGGAAGACCCTTTCATGAGTAGTAGAATTACATTATTTCTATTAATATCATTATAGATATATCCCAGGTGTTTCGACCATGTATATAGTTCATGTAGGGGTGTGGTTAAAGTAGTGAATCCTAACATGACTGTTTCTACCTCTACACCCTTGACACTGATGACCACATTCCTCATTTACTTAATCAATAGTTGGGAAAGCAGGGTTATAACTATTATCATCTTCCAAAAAGGGATCCATTGGGTTAATAATGATAACAGAAATGAAGATCAACTCCTCATCTGATGTGGATTCTGTTTGATGGGTTTACTCTCGTTGTATCATTTGGTGGGGTGGTGCCCGTGATTTTCGGATCATATTCATGAAACCCTCCAATTTCAAGGAAAACATTTGATATGGTAAAGGATCATATTTGAGTGTTTTCCACTTTATATTCTAGCCATGTCATGTTTCAGAAGATTGGATTTTAGAGGACTGAGATATCGATAAATTTGGTTGTGTTTTAGTGGAAGTGGTCCAGGGAAAATTTGGATATTTCTGCTATGATATGAGGACATCATGAGTTAGTTTGATCGTATTTTTGACCATTGAGTAACCAAACTTTTTTTACTATTTATTTTAACTTTTTACCATTCATTTCCCTTCTCTCAATTAATGGAAAAAAATATATGCAACCTGAGTAGAAAAATATTTCAGATTCGCCTACCCAGAGTCCACCATTTTTTCATGAGGACTTTATAGAAAAGACAAACCTGGATGTAGTTCCCCAGCATTTGATAGAAGGGGAAATAATTTATGTGATCTTAATCACTGAAGTTTTGGTCTTCATATGATTTTACAACTTGACTAAGTTGTTTTATAAATCTGAGATGAAGTATCCTGTGAATTATTATTTTTAAATAGACCTTATATTTCATCTCCTAAAACTATTTTCACCTCTGTTTATTTTTATCATCCTAATGAGGCTTTTTTTATGCGTGTGAGGTGGAGCTATGTGATAGGGTTTGGCATTTGGACCAGGAGTGGGTATAGGGACCTTCTTGAATGTAACTACAGAGGCCTCTACTTTCCCTACTCTCTTCCATTAAGTTGAATGAATTACTTGGGCCTTGGATTTGGTCTCTTCGATGGATTATTTCACACTCAAAGGAACTACTACAAGGTCCCAAAACACTCCTGTATATTTCAATGGGATAAGTGGTGTGCACAACTCATCACAAATATTCTCTATATAGATAGAAATATACTACTCCGAAGGGATTGGAAGTTTCAAGGGGTATATCAATCCTTTCCACCTAATAATGAAATCTGAGACTCTTTCATTTTCTTGTTTCTTACAATTTGATAGGTTAAATAATTTTGTCTTCTATATTGTTGAGGTGAACTGGAAGAGGAAATTCTGATGGAGGTCTCATGTTACTATGATTGACTGAGACTAATAACTTATGTACCACACAATGGTTTGCCCTTATAGAAATTTCATGAGGCATCATAGTTTCACCATCTCATTTGGTTCAGGTGTACCCATCCTTGGATCATAGTGAGAGAAGTAATGCTCCAATGTTGCTTCAATTCTCCTGATCCATTGAAATTGGAAATGTTGGGTTCCCAAAATTGGGTGGTGGAAGACTCAGATTTGCCCATTCAGGGTAAGGCTAGTTTTCCAGCTCTATTGGTGCACGTCATTCCTCTATGGATTCCAACTGGTCTATTAGTGACTCAATAGTGTTCATAAAAATTTGAGGAATATCTGGCTATGTCAGAATCTAAATGGGTGTGGCAGCTAGAGGCTAAATAGGTGTGGCATCTGATAGGTCCAATGGTGGAGGCACTACTTGTATCTGTCATGGGTAACCTATAGGGTAAGGTATTTAAGGATATTCCTGACCTAATTCTGGTTGGTCACCCTATAGAGTTAATTCTAAATATGTTTCTATAGGATCCGAATATATTTTTTGTTGGTATCCCAATTTGAGCGGATGTTCTCGATCTACTTTTGTATATGTGGAAAATAATCTTTTTTGAGGTGCACCAGTTGGAAGTGCAAGTTGAGGATATTCTTGCATGACATATCTAGTAGGAAGGCTACCTTGGAGTATTTTTTCATTGATTCTTATCAATTCCTAAACACTTATAATTACTGATAAAACCTTTCCTCAAGTGAAATGGGATTAACCTCTCCAAAGGGTAGGTGATGTATGATTTTACCATTAAACTTATCCCATTTTTCTTCCTCTCAATGTAGTAATGGTGGATTGTGTGAGGGAATGAATAGATTTAGTTGAAGCCTCTGGTTTTGAGTAAGCACACCTCCTTTAATTGTATCGATGTAAAGCACAATATAAACCAAAATTTCCACTTTTGACTCCATTGAATTGGCCTCATGTTTTATAGAATTTATGAGGGTGGTTTTGATGACATTCACTGATGGGAATTGCATTACATGCATTATACTAGTGGCTTCATGAGACTTTTTTCTCCTGATCCCTCCACAATGAATTTTCCTCTCCTTTTCTAATTCTATGGGAGTTCCTTGGAGTAAAGTAATCTGAAGGGAATCTCCAAATATTTTGATCATGTGTGTCCCTACTAAAGGTACCGAATCACGGAATGAGAAGAACTGAGAGGATATATCCTTTGGAATTCTCCCTAATTCAGAGAACACTGATTTCTGCTAAGGAGGGGGATTTGACGTGAAAAATCCCCCATCTTTGAGGGATGGGGTTATCCCTATTCTAATTTCACGGTGCTTTAGGCCTGGTTTGCTGAACTTGAAGGTTGGGCTAAAAAATCCCCCATTCCTGTGGGCTGGGGTTTCTCTCAACAACTATGGATTCTACTACCATGACATCCCTTTTGATTATATTGAGTTTTGTTTAAATTTGGGGTGGTTGCAACATTATTCTCACACTAAAATCACTCGCTTCCGATGACTATTATGTTATTTCAGACATTTGCATTTTCTAACCACAGATTTCCCCAAAATGGGAGTCTTGATTGGTATTTTCATATGTCTAATGAAACATTATTTCAATAGCCTCCTCTATTCTAGATAAACTTAGATGAGAGTCGCTTAGGGACAATATATTTGGATCATTTATTTGTTCCTGAACAATTTCAATTTATTTAAACCAACAAGAGGCTGTAAATTTGCATGATAAAACAATTAGAGTACTTTCCTAGTTATAAAGTGAGCTTAAATTTAACACTCTCAGTGAACCCCATGCTCTGATATGAACACTAGTTGGGGGTATCAATGAACAGCTATCGAACCAACATTTATGCGCTAAGGCATGCGTTCTGAAGGGATCGTTTCTATTTATAAATCTCTGGATGTTGAGAAGCTGCGATAGATTCCAATATAATTTGTCATTACAACCCATCTATTACCTTGAAGGTACTTTCATGATCATCGTTACATAATAATTTTTCTTTAAATTGGTGAAGATTTTTCGATATGGTGAGGAGGATTTCATGCACACAATATTTGGATAATGCCTCTGCAATTTTGTATTGAATGGTGGATAAAGTCCATATCATGACTGGTATGTCATTATTAGCTATTTGTTTCCTCTTGATTAGTAGTTCTTCTTCATATTTCTCTAAATTTTCTACCACTTGGTCTAACTAGTGTTGATGTTTTTTACCGATTTATCCTAAAAAGTGATATTGTTTGGGACTTAATCTATTACACTGTATGGTAAGTGACTCAAGGGTGGTTTAGAGAGTGAACATCGCCTTGGGTTGTCTTTCTATTGAGAAAAGGATTTCACCTACCAATAAAAAGGAATCTGACATAACTGACCTTATTTTCGCAAGTTCCTCATGACAGGATTTCTTTATCATCACTACATATCCCTGGGTAGGACTCTTTTAATGATGTGATACACTATTGTGGAGAGAACATTTGTAGTGAATTTCATCTTGGGGAGGCCACCATGGTGGATTATATTATGGGGAAGACCCTCTTTCTCATTGATCATCTAGACACATGGAGCGTTGTCATGGATCTCATCAAGAGATGAGCTCTCAAAATTAATCTAATTATAGATATAAAGAAATTTTTCATGGGGAAGTGTTTGAGGAGTACCTTCAGAATTTGTACTACTACCCCCATGATTTGCTAAAGTTAGATTACGAACCTAAGATGCCACAAATAAGCATCTGTGGGCTTCAATGACTCTAGCGTTAATCAGAGATGATCATATATATGTTCTTTGTTTTCCAATCATGCTTTAGGATAATTATTCTTGGATACCATCATATGAGTGACTAGGGAAACTTTCTAGGATAAGTGTTTTTCATGGGTAGGTGTTTGTGCCAACCTTGGAGTAGCCATTGGGATGGGCTGGTTACCTCAAATTGGAGAGGGTGTGTGTTCCTGATCCAATTGTCCTCGTAATATCGAAATTTTTTCCTCAGGATCCTCCTTGATAGGATTATAGGGGTATATTTCCTCTAGGCTGACATAATGATTAGTCACCCAATTTCTGGGGAAGGTGTTTTGAATCCATCCTTCAAGAACTACTTTTGTCACCATGATGATGCCTTGGAATGTTTGTAGGATGAGGGAAGGTATTTTTGTCCTCCGTTTTTCCATCACCGCAATATGATTTTTGATTTAAGTGGTTGAAATATGGATATATTGACATTATTTATTAGAAGAATGTGTTTGTTCCAGCTAATGTTGTAGAGACCCAAAGCCTGACGTATATTTACATTACATTACATTTGCGGAATACTTAGTACATAACAAAAACACACACACAAGGATCGTAATAGTTTAGTGTCTTTGGAAACTCGAAATATAATCTTCTAATCCTGGTGAAAGATCTTCAACATCTCCCATAAAGATCTTCTTTTTTTATACCTAAAACCTTTCTTTATATCCTGGGGAAAAGAAAACATAAAAGGGTGAGCTCAAATGCTCAGTAAGGGTAAACAAAAGAAATATCAATCACATCATATTCATAAGAAGATAACATTTTGGAAATCTTAACCTGCAAAAGGGAGCATAATTTCATAACATGGGATAAATCATGGCAGTGAAATGTAATCACAATAATCATAACTTAAAACATGAAACTTTGTGGCATTCACACATAATCATAGAGAATCATTTCTTGTTAGTCAAGACACATTGCCAAGACTATCTTAGTGGACAAAGTCCCTTTCTGAATCGAGTAACCCTCGTTTCAGTCCTGTTTCACTGAACCGGTATAACCTACCATTCCAGCCATGTCTATCTCATGAGATATAAAATCTTTACCCAATGCATTGGAGGGAGATATAGGTCCCACCCATCTTCTAATGAATCCTTTCTTATGTGTGCCACATAATCATAAATCATACATCATCGCATAACACATGTAACAAAAATGGGATTCTTGAAACATCAAGACATCATAAAACAATTCATATAAGATAAAGGAATTCATAAAAATAATTCGATCACAACATATTCAAATCAATGTAATAATAGGGATAGAAACAGAACCCTATTTTATCTTAGATAGAAAATAATTTTGATAAAACACTTGAACTCCATTCTTGAGGAAAATATCCTTTCAACTTCAAAAACACTTTTCCTTTCTTAACATGTCATAAAATTCTAACTAAAAGAAGTTGATTAAAAATAGACTTGAAAATTTTTAAAGGAAGCTTCTTGGAAATAAGGTTTTAAAAATCCATTCATGCCGTATAAGTTAAAAAAAACATTCTTCGTACTTTTGTCAGAAAAGTCAAAAATTAACTCGTACGAAAAACGACAAAAGATTCCTTTCATATCTTTTACTAAAAACTCACCGAAGGGTAAAATTGGATTTAAAAAATATTAGGTGGATGGAAATTATATTACATATTGAGGGAACATGGATGTGGATGATAAAATACACCCCAGTAAATGCCAAAGTAAAAACAATCTCGGATAAAAATGAGATTGTGATATTTCCCTTACCTTAGGTCTGATTTGCTTTGTACGTGTCCGAAGCTCCTGTATAATGGTTTAAATAATGTTATTGACTTATTAAAGAATCATATTCATTGTTATGATATCATATATGGTTCACTTATGACTTTATCTTACCCATTCTTTTGAAAATTCCATGTTAAAGAAGCGTTTTGGGTAAAATCGTTTCATTTATCGTAGGTGTTTTGACTTGTAATTATTCATATGATTACTTAGATCATGATTACTTAATTCCAGAACATAAAACATGATTTATATATATATATTCAGGATATACATATATATAATAAATCATTAAAGGGAAAGAAATACACCGTTCATGGAGACGGTAGTCCGTACGTACGCATGAACGTTGTTTTTGTTTCCTTATTGAATTTAATGGAATTAAGTAGATGACATACATATAAATATATAAATAAATCCAGTATCATTAATATGTCATATATTTCATTAGTACATATTATATATACTTTATAATCATTCATGAATGGTTAATCATTGAGAATGAATCTCATCGCGTCGTGGAGACGGTAGTCCGTACGTACGCACGAGCGATGATATCATTCCCATGGTCGTGAAATTGTGTTGAAGTGTATGTATACTATTTCAGTATCAATATCACTCTATAATAATCATATATAGTTACTCATTACACCATTATACTCATCCTTGTAAGGTGATGGTGGAAAATAGATTACACCACGGCGTGGAGACGGTATTCCGTACGTACGCACGCGCGGTGATTTCTTTTTCCGTAGGATGGATAGATGGTGAAATAGGGTTGTTTCATACTTATAATAACATATCCTTATATGAGTGATACTTATGTTATTACTTCATAATGAAACAACTTAAGAATAAGAAGTGGAAGAAGAAATAAAGATGAAAGAATTGGTAATGGTAATTACCTCTACTTTGAAGCGCCTCTTTGAGATCTCCTCTTAGGGCACTAAAATTGGTCTTTGAGGAAGACCAGAACCTCTAGGATGTTTCTAGGGAAGTGTAGAAGAGATTTTTGCAGGGGTTTGCAGCTTGAGTGCTCAAATTGGTGTGAGGAGAAGGGGGAGGAGGTACCCTTTTATAAGGGAGGAGAGGGGCACCTTAGGAATATCTCAAAATATTATTTTATATTAAAGTCAAAATCGGTTTATAATGGTTCCAAAGGGTCTTATTTTGAAGCTAAAGTGGGGATGGGTCGAAATTCTATCATCAAATAGGATTTAGACAAGTTTAGGGTATTATTTTAACCTTATCAATTAGATTTAACTCTAAGTTAAATAATTTAACTTTTACCGTGTCTTTTTGTTTTCTTTCACTGTATGGTTAATACACTTACTATAACATGCCAAAAGAACCCCAAATTGTTTATTATTAATATATATATCCTTATTTAAGTCATTTTGCCGAACCTTAGATTTTTAGGAATAAAATAACAATTAATAATATAATATTTGATTTAAAAACTATTTTGTGTCAATTTTGACACTATTTGATATATGATTTTTGTGAAAGTCATAACAGAATTATATGTTCGAAAAAAGTTGATTAAATCAACACTAATATATCATAATAACCTAGAAAATTAGTGGAATTCATAAAAAGTCTCAAATTACATTCATTTGATCATTTATAACATCAATTATGTTAATATTTCCTTAAAAATTGTAATTACTGCATCATCATTGTGTCATAAATAAATTAATTTATTTAAAGTCTAAAAATTATAAATAAAATATCATTATGTAGGAAAGCGTTTTAGCTTTCTAATTAATATTTATAGTCGAATTTATCTTATGTATAACCCCATATTAAAAATGTTTTAGTTATTAAACTTTGATTTTAACTATTTTAACTATTCATTAAATAAAATAATATTAAATGTCATAATCTAATCCAAGTGAACCTAAATGGTCATATTATATTCATAAGGTTGTTTTTGGTCGAATTACACTTATCCAATAGAATTAGGACATGTGTTAGGATAATAGTAATATCATATTTACCCTTAGTTACCCTATTTACTATTAACCGTGGTAAAAAAAGTAAAAAGTTACTATTCACCAAAAATTATTTTCATCTCATTTAACCCCATTTTAGTCCTTGATATTAACCGTGTCTGTCGGATTTTTGAAATTCCATTCACAGAAGCGGTAAAATTAAGTTTTATGCAAAATTCAGTTTTTAACCTACCACTTAGTGGTTTCACTATTCATCAAAAATTGAAAGTTTTCAGAAAAATGCCAAAATTTCATCCTAAGCTATATTTCATATTCCGAATTCAAAAATGAAGTCTATTTTACCAAATTCATAACATAGAAATTTCATTAATTAATTTTATAATTAAATCCCGCTGTTAAAACAAATAGCGTGTTTTTAAGAAACAATATCTATCAAAAGATTGACACTTGGTTATGTCTGGTTTAAATGTGAAATTACATCCAGTGATGAACATTGTATTAAATTGTAAAAATATATTCTAAATATACTTTAAAACCACTCAAATTAATGATTGATCACTATTAATTATTTCGATTAAAAAAAGTTGGTTTTAATTATAATTTAGTAATTTTCACTATTCATCAGAATATGAAAGTTATCCGAAAAGTACCAAAATTTCACCTTAGGCTAAATTCGATACTCCGAATCCAAAAATGAAGTCCATTTTGAGATCTAAAATTTCTAAAATTTAAAAAGTGGTTATTACTATTCATAACGTCTAGTTTTAATAATATTTTAATAGCATATCGTTGTTTAGCGAAACTTGGTGTTGCGTACAACACACGCTATCGTGGAAGGTCGCGATTGCGTGTAATGGAAGGAAAGTCAAGGATGCGTGTTGTGAAAGCTTCTTTTGGTGTAGCGTACAACACAAGACATTAATGAAATTAAAAAGAATATTTTTCATAAAATCTCGGGGTGTTACATTCTACCCCCTTTAAAATGAATTTCGCCCTCGAAATTCGTCGGGGTTATAAATGGTTTACTATTCGAAATTTTCTTTGATAGAAACCCACATCGTAAAAAGGAATACCAAAACATGGCTTTAAAAACTAAAGTATGAAATGTAACGATTACCCAAATAAACTAATCACTGGGCTTCCACATACGTGAAAATATGGAAGAGAAATCTAACCATCATGTTCTGATGGAGAGTGGTAGATAACATGGCTATGGAAAATCTAGCAATCACAAATCCATAAATTTGTGAAGATCTAAGGTACCATCTGATTAATCAGATATAATAGCACTAGGACAACATTTTTGGTTTTCAAGATCATTTCCCTAAAGTTGAAGAATTTGAATTAGAATAAATACTTACTTTATTTTGGTACAATCTCACTGTTGTTCGTGCCTTGAACAATTTCCACTTCATCTCTTAAATAAATGAAGTTGAATTTGTTATTCGTGAAGTGTTAGCAGATCATGTGATAGAATGACGGGTCATTCCATCTGTCTCAAACAAAAGGTTAGCAAAAATTTATATACATAAGTCGATCTATAGTGAGATTAATCATATATGGTTCCTAAAATGGACTTCTACTTCATATATCATACTGCTTAATATAATAAAACTAGTTTCTACTAAACAGGGACTTCCTGTAGGCCAGTGGTAGGCGATAAAGGCCAGTCGCACTTCGGTTGTGGGTTCGATTCCCACATCCTTGTCCGACGCGATGGGCTGTCGCCCGTCCTGCAGGTTGTCCTTTTTCCAAAACTATATTACTATAACATCCCATCAATAATATCGAGAAAACTTCTATCCTTAAACAATACTAACTTATGTCCAACATAATCCATTCCAATCTTTAGGCTTATCCATAATACTGCAGTCCACTCTCATAACATAGTGAAAACGATTACCAGAGATTTAATACCATCATTGATCCGCATATATCATAAGATATGTTTTGTTGGTCACATTCCAAACATTCAAAGTCCTTAATGATGTATTCTCTTGAATACCCATTGAACCTTAGAGAAAACATGAATGCAGTTAAATGTTAACACTTTCCACATACCAAAATCCTCAAAATTCTTTATAATCAAACCATGATATCACTTAGTCCTTATATCAATCATGAGCTCATGAATACTGTTAAACATTTTGTTTTCTCGTTTTCCCTTCATTATGCGCATATCATCTTATTTCCAAAAATATCTGAATAACCTTTCATGGATACTGGTAGCATTAATCACACACTTTCAAAACTCAAGGAAAGACAATAATGTATCAATCCTTAGATGTCTCTTTATTCAATAGTACCATGAGATTCTTTATACAACATTACACTTGATAAACATGTAATCATTCCACTACCTTCTTAAACCATTGACTGAGCTTCAACAATTCTTTCATCTCACATATCATTTGTAGTCTCATCATCATCATCAACATAAATACTACCCATACGACCATACTGATTCTCTTCATGAGACTTTCCCTTTGGGCATTGGTTTGCATAATGCCCGTACATTCCACATTTAAAACATTTAACCATTGTTGATGTCGTAGCAATACCATTATCCTCAACCCTGGTGTTAACTGAACCTTTTCCTTTGCACTTACTGGCTTTGTGTCCTTCTTTTCCACACCCAAAGCATCTTCCAGTTCCTTTGAAACATTCTCCTTGATGCCTCTTCCCACATGATTTACATAGGGGAAATTGAACTTTCTTTCCTCTATGATCATCATGAAACTCCATCTTTCTCTTATTAGCCGAGTCAGGAAACTTACCAAATTTTACTTTATTGATCATATTATGAGATTGCTGATTCGGCATAATAATGATGTTTGGACTTCCAAATCCCATTTCATTTGGTTGCTCATGAATAATATCATTCCATTGTCCATCATATCCTCCATTATCGTGAATCACCTTGTTTCTAGCCATTTTCTAAAACCCAAAAAGAATAGTGTGAGAGGCAAAAATCATAATAAAGGGGGAGTAACTTAAATATCTAACATCTTTGGTTTAATCTAATATAGTTACCATAGTTCTAGGACTATATCCTATACGTATACTTATCCTTAGGGGCATCCCTAGACATACCTTAGAAATATGTCTAGGGATCTCACTAACGTTTTCGCATCCTAGTTTCCAAAGGTTGACTAAACCATTCCTCTGATACCAACTGTAGAGACCCGAAGCCTGACATATATTGACATTACATTACATTTTCGGAATACTTAGTACATAACAAAAACACACACACAATGATCTTAATAGTTTAGTGTCTTTGGAAACTCATAATATAATCTTCTAATCCTGGTGAAAGATCTACAACATCTCCCATAAATATCTTCTTTTTTATACCTAAAACCTTTCTTTATATCCTGGGGAAAAGAAAACATAAAAGGGTGAGCTCAAATGCTCAGTAAGGGTAAACAAAAGAAATATCAATCACATCATATTCATAAGAACATAACATTTTGGAAATCTTAACCTGCAAAAGAGAGCATAATTTCATAACATGGGACAAATCATGGCAGTGCAATGTAATCACAATAATCATAACTTAAAATATGAAACTTTGTGGCATTCACACATAATCATAGAGAATCATTTCTTGTTAGTCAAGACACATTTCCAAGACTATCTTAGTGGACAAAGTCCCTTTCTGAATCGAGTAACCCTCGTTTCAGTCATGTTTCACTGAACCGGTATAACCTACCATTCCAGCCATGTCTATCTCATGAGATATAAAATCTCTACCCAATGCATTGGAGGGAGATATAGGTCCCACCCATCTTATAATGAATCCTTTCTTATGTGTGCCACATAATCATAAATCATACATCATCGCATAACACATGTAACAAAAATGGGATTCTTGAAACATCAAGACATCATAAAACAATTCATATAAGATAAAGGAATTCATAAAAATAATTCGATCACAACATAATCAAATCAATGTAATAATAGGGATAGAAACAGAACCCTATTTTATCTTAGATGGAAAATAATTTTGATAAAACACTTGAACTCCATTCTTGAGGAAAATATCCTTTCAACTTCAAAAACACTTTTCCTTTCTTAAAATGTCATAAAATTCTAACTAAAAGAAGTTGATTAAAAATAAACTTGAAAAATTGTAAAGGAAGCTTCTTGGAAATAAGGTTTTAAAAATCCATTCATGCCGTATAAGTTAAAAAAACATTCTTCGTACTTTTGTCAGAAAAGTCAAAAATTACCTCGTACGAAAAACGACAAATGATTCCTTTCATATCTTTTACTAAAAACTCACCGAAGGGTAAAATTGGATTTAAAAAATTGTAGGTGGATGGAAATTATATTACATATTGAGGGAACATGGATGTGGATGATAAAATACACCCCAGTAAATGCCAAAGTAAAAACAATCTCGGATAAAAATGAGATTGTGATATTTCCCTTACCTTAGGTCCGATTTGCTTTATACGTGTCATAAGCTCCTGTATAATGGTTTAAATAATGTTATTTACTTATTACAGAATCATATTCATTGTTATGATATCATATATGGTTCACTTATGACTTTATCTTACCCGTTCTTTTGTAAATTCCATGTTAAAGAAGCATTTTGGGTAAAATCGTTTCATTTATTGTAGGTGTTTTGACTTGTAATTATTCATATGATTAATTAGATCATGATTACTTAATTCCAGAACATAAAACATGATTTATATATATATATTCAGGATATACATATATATAATAAATCATTAAAGGGAAAGAAATACACCATTCATGGAGACGGTAGTCCGTACGTACGCATGAACGTTGTTTTCGTTTCCTTATTGAATTGAATGGAATTAAGTAGATGACATACATATAAATATATAAATAAATCAAGTATCGTTAATATGTCATATATTTCATTAGTACATATTATATATACTTTATAATCATTCATGAATTGTTAATCATTGAGAATGAATCTCATCGCGTCGTGGAGACGGTAGTCCGTACGTACGCACGAGCGATGATATCATTCCCATGATCGTGAAATTGTGTTGAAGTGTATATATACTATTTCAGTATCAATATCACTCTATAATAATCATATATAGTTACTCATTACACCATTATACTCATCCTTGTAAGGTGATGGTGGAAAATAGATTACACCACGGCGTGGAGACGGTATTCCGTACGTACCCACGCGCGGTGATTTCTTTTTCCGTAGGATGGATAGATGTTGAAATAGGGTTGTTTCATACTTATAATAACATATCAGTATATGAGTGATACTGATGTTATTACTTCATAATGAAACAACTTAAAAATAAGAAGTGGAAGAAGAAATAAAGATGAAAGAATTGGTAACGGTAATTACCTCTTCTTTGAAGCGCCTCTTTGAGACCTCCTCTTAGGGCACTAAAATTGGTCTTTGAGGAAGACCAGAACCTCTAGGATGTTTCTAGGGAAGTGGAGAAGAGATTTTTGTATGGGTTGGCCGAGCTTGGGTGCTCAAATTGGTGTGAGGAGAAGGCGGAGGAGGTACCCTTTTATAAGGGAGGAGAGGGGCACCTTAGGAATATCTCAAAATATTATTTTATATTAAAGTCAAAATCGGTTTATAATGGTTCAAAAGGGTCTTATTTCGAAGCTAAAGTGGGGATGGGTCGAAATCCTATCATCCAATAGGATTTAGACAAGTTTAGGGTATTATTTTAACCTTATCAATTAGATTTAACTCTAAGTTAAATAATTTAACTTTTACCATGTCTTTTTGTTTTCTTTCACTATATGGTTAATACACTTACTATAACATGCCAAACAAACCCCAAATTGTTTATTATTAATATATATATCCTTATTTAAGTCATTTGGCCGAACCTTAGATTTTTAGGAATAAAATAATAATTAATAATATAATATTTTATTTAAAAACTATTTTGTGTCAATTTTGACACTATTTGATATATGATTTTTTTGAAAGTCATAACAGAATTATATGTTCGAACCAAGTTGATTAAATAAACACTAATATATCATAGTAACCTAGAAAATTAGTGGAATTCATAAAAAGTCTCAAAATACATTCATTTGATCATTTATAACATCAATTATGTTCATATTTCCTTAAAAAGGTTAATTACTGCATCATCATTATGTCATAAATAAATTAATTTATTTAAAGTCTAAAAATTATAAATAAAATATCATTATGTAGGAAATCTTTTTATCTTTCTAATGAATATTTATAGTCGAATTTATCTTATGTATAACCCCATATTAAAAATGTTTTAGTTATTGAACTTTGATTTTAACTATTTTAACTATTCATTAAATAAAATAATATTAAATGTCATAATCTAATGCAAGTGGACCTAAATGGTCATATTATATTCATAAGGTTGTTTTTGGTCGAATTAAACTTATCCAATAGAATTAGGACATGTGTTAGGGTAATAGTAATATCATATTTACCCTTAGTTACCCTATTTACTATTAACCGTGGTAAAAAAAGTAAAAAGTTACTATTCACCAAAAATTATTTCCATCTCATTGAACCACATTTTAGTCCTTGATATTAACCTTGTCTGTCGAATTTTCGAAATTCCATTCACATAAGCGGTAAAATTAAGTTTTATGCAAAATTCAGTTTTTAACCTACCACTTAGTGGTTTCACTATTCATCAAAAATTGAAAGTTTTCAGAAAAATGCCAAAATTTCATCCTAAGATATATTTCATATTCCAAATTCAAAAATGAAGTCTATTTTACCAAATTAATAACATAGAAATTGCATTAATTAATTTTATAATTAAATCCCGCTGTTAAAACAAATAGCGTGTTTTTAAGAAACAATATCTATCAAAAGGTTGACACTTGGTTATGTCTGGTTTAAATGTGAAATTACATCCAGTGACCAACATTGTATTAAATTATAAAAATATATTCTAAATATACTTTAAAACCACTCAAATTAATGATTTATCACTATTAATTATTTCGATTAAAAAAAGTTGTTTTTAATTATAATTTAGTAATTTTCACTATTCATCAGAATATGAAAGTTATCCGAAAAGTACCAAAATTTCACCTTAGGCTAATTTCGATACTCCGAATCCAAAAATGAAGTCCATTTTGAGAGCTAAAATTTCTAAAATTTAAAAAGTGGTTATTACTATTCATAACGTCTAGTTTTAATAATATTTTAATAGCATATCGTTGTTTAGCGAAACTTGGTGTTGTGTACAACACACGCTATCGTGGAAGGTCGCGATTGCGTGTAATGGAAGGAAAGTCAAGGATGCGTGTTGTGAAAGCTTCTTTTGGTGTAGCGTACAACACAAGATATTAATGAAATTAAAAAGAATATTTTTCATAAAATCTCGGTGTGTTACAAATGTCCTCCCTTTTCTACCAGTGGATACAAATAATACTCATGTGTGAGGGTAGAGAGTTGAGTCTGCCCCAGCTCATTGTCAAGAATTTTCTATAGAATTATCTAGATGATTACAGATGAAACTACTAACATGTTTGATGAATGTAGGCATTTGTGTATGCATGATCATGTCTTTACACCAAACTTGGTTGGTGGGATTCTTTGAGTTATTCTAAATAATCCTACTAGTATGCTTGCTGGGTGCAGGAAGGTGTATGTTCTAACCCATAGTGCGCCACCAGATCTGAATGGTGGAATTTTTTGGAAGCTGTCTGGTGAGTCTTCTGGATGGCTAAATTAAGGTGAGAGGGTGTTTATTATCACTCAATTTGTGCCTCTAGATTTAAAGGGTGGGTTTCCTTGGATACCACCAGATGACACTACTAGAAGGATTAATTAATGTGGGTGGGTGGGTGTTCTTTCTCATTTTTTTCCAACAAATTGGGATTATGGAATTCTCTAGAGGGAATAGAGGTGTAAACCGACTCCCTGTTTATTGGTTGCTACCCAGGAGGGCTATCTTGCAAGCCCGGGTCTGGATGACCGGGGTCGGTCAACCAAGGATGACACCATCATCATTTTGAGGGTCTACTAGAAGTGGACGTTGGGAGTGATGACTGCTGTAAGGATCCCTTGAAAAATACCCCTTTGACATTTGGAATAGGATGTATGTGGCCCCTTGATCCACCTACCTACAGTAAGAGAGAGACTGGTTGTTTTGTTCTAGGGATAAGATCTGAAAACGATTGAAGATGGTGGTTGGTGCCATCTATGTTAGGAAAATTGACTATCAATAACCAGATTAGCATTGGTCTGGGTGAGTTAGAGGGTGTGTCAAGAAACTTCCAGGGACTAGACGGTACCATGTTGATGATACTCCTAAACCAGTGATTTTGAGAACCAACAAAGAAGATGCCAGGTTCGTGATGGATTCCTCCGCATGGAAAAAGACCTGACCTGAGTAGTATCCATTTCATGTGTATGTGAAAGCTAGAGGGACATTATTAGAGTTAAGAGGGTTCTTGGAAAGAAGTTCCATGAAATATGATAAATAGAAACATGAAAACCTCATCAATGTAGTATCTCATTTAAATAAAGACACAAATAATTTATTATCTTGTCTAACCCTATTTTTTAAAGTGAAAGGGGATTCACAGATGGGTGACACTATCATCTTAGTTAAAGATTCATGTCAGCTTCACCATTTTTTTCCTTTGAATCATGTCACCTGATGATTGATTGCAGGTGTTGAATTGTGTTCAATAATTTACATTGGGTCTACTATTTTCGAACGGTTTCCAATGGATTTGTTTTTGGAATTAGAAACACCCAATGGTTCTATATCTGGGGTGATACTTTCCAAAGCCAGGTTCTTATTAGGTAGTTTGACCATCAATTCTTAAGAACTCACATTGGTCAAGACAATGGGTGGCGAGGCTCATAACGCCCTTTTGGGGGAATTTTTTCCTACTCCAGGTGTCTCTAATAGATTTAAGATATGTAAATGAATCCATCCTTAATTACAATGAATGATGTAGAATACCCTTGAATTAACAATCAATTGTTATCATGTATATATATTAGAAGCTTAAAATCAACATTATATATTTGAGGATCTTGATCAAGGGAGATATTGATATGTATTAAATGTTCTCCATTAATGTTATCCCATTATGTAATAATTAGATGTTATTTGTTCGTTATTACCATGATGGTTATATTCTAGCCACATAGTGGGGTTCTCTGGAATGTATTTTCGTCTAGTAATATAGGATTTTTTTTGTTTGGATCAAACCCATAAAGAGGCTTCCAACGTATCCTTGGGAAAGGAATCATAATCCATGTAGTTTTGTTTTGACTAATGGTAACATCATTAATTTTATGATCAGGTGATAAGGACCCAACCATATAGTTTAACGTCGCGTGGAAAGGATGAATAGGTGGAAGGTGCCTAGTCAAATTTTGGTTTGGGACTTACGCTGAAGAAGACCAGGGAACCTGGAAGGGATATGGGATCCAAGGTTAAATGTGAACCAAATTGGAATGTGTCACAGAGAGAGAACATGGTTTATTTATGGTGTTGTGCTTGGACCTCATGGAGGCTTGTTACAAAACCCATTTGGACAGGAATCAAAACTCGCATCGTTCGATATTGGAGATCCACACCTATAGAGGCCCTTGGAAGGTTTTCTCGTAGGGTATTGTATCCCTTTGAAAGGATTAGGTTGGGGATTACTATTGAAAATGATTCCCTATATAATGGGGGATATTATTATGGATTATTCCTGAGGAGGATACCCATTCATCTCAGACCTTAGGTCAATGTCCAATATATCCTAATTATAGGATGAATCAATGTTCTTGTACTTTAATAAATGTCATGAATTGCTTGGATTTCATGATCAACATTAACCTCTAATACCATGTGATTCATGATCGGTGTGAGAAACAAGAGTAAGTTAAGGACACAAAAGACCACACTTCTCCTCCTCCATCAGTGGAAGAGGCTAGGGCTATAACACTTCCTTCCCCTTTCTTTACCTTGGTCTAGGTATAGGGTATAGAGAATGAGGAACGAATGAAGTGAGGGAAAATAAGACATGAATCTGATTCCCATTCAATCTATGAACTTGTATCCAAGGGGGTGAGGAGGAGTAGGAGTGGAACATACTACAAGAAAGGCTAGGGTATTACTATAGTAGGAATTCCCTAATATTGGTTTCATAGTGAGGGAGGAAGATCTAATTCCATTTTGAATGGAAAATCAAGTGTAATCCTCACCACCCTACGGGTAACTGGAGGCTTCATTTCTTAGAGATCAAAAAGTCATGACACGGTCCTAGCCCTTGTCTCTAAGACTGGGAATTCCATGATACTATCCCTAGGGTAGTGGTCCATATGTCTAAAGAAATATAGACCCACGTGCACAATGGGGATTGTAACCAACTAGTAAAACAAATGTAGGAAATCTATGAACAAAAAAATAAAATCCAAAATGGAGACATGATGGTGTGCATTTTCCCATGATTTTGAAAGTTTGTAGGCTTTGGTAGAGGTGTTAACTTAGTCCCTCTCAGAAAATGGATACATAGGTAGATGATCCATTCCATTGGATCCTTGAAAAAAGGAATCAAAATGGGGTCTTGTGTGAGTCCTAACTCAGAGGGTAGAGGTTCCTCATGTAGGGACCTGGAGGAACTGAAATTTTTTCATGTAGTGGTGTTTAGGACTATGCGAGCTAGGTATTATTTAGTAATAGAACACTAATTAAACAACACTAGGTTGATTCTTTAGTCTAGGCACCATGGATATCCTCTAGTGTCTCCGTAGGGGTATCATGTTGGTCCCATATTAATGAAAGATACCATGCACATATGGTTGCTCACTATGTGATAATGAGTCCTCATGTCAGTTCCTTTTGTTTTAGAACATGAAGGGACTTTGATTGCACTTATTCCCTTTAATTATATAAGAACTCGGATCTTCCTTTCAGGTATGTTTTCTTTTTTCTGGATTTTTTTAGAAAAAGGAGTTTCTGGAAATTTTCAAAGTACACGTCATGTACTTTACGAGTACACGCCATGTACTTCCTTAACACAGCAGGCTTTGTGCTATCCATGGAGTAGCCACACACACAGCCGTGTGGGAGTGACTTGGAGGCCACCTAACGAGGAGTACGAAAACAACAAGTATATGTCGTGTACTCCAAAAGTACACGTCGTGTATGTTTTTTTCATTAAACGCATCCGGGCCGCGTCTGACGGACAGAACACACTTCTTTTAGGTTTTGTTTATCTGAGAGCTTTATGCACCTACGGATCTTTAACAATCCTGTGAGCCTCCTTCTTTCCTCTGATTCGAAAACTGTCAGTTGCGTTGGAATCACATCGGTGAGTTCTCTCTTCTGTTGGAACCTCGTTTCATGGTTTCTCTTATTTTACAAGTTATCGTGGGTTGAATGTTTTAAAAATATTCTTAGATCAACGACATTATAAGGAGATTCAAGCTTCAAGGTTCAATTATATTGATCTCTTAACCCCGAGGTATGTATTTTGTGTTTTTCTGTAGGATGTTTTTGAGTTTTATGTGCAAATTTTCCCAATACCCATGAACGGGGTATTGTGCGTTTATAGTTTTGTCTCTATTATTTATTTACTATGTTGTTATGCCTGAGTAGATGATTTTTGATTGTTAATAGGGTGAATTGTTGTGATTTGGATGTATTTCCAATGCATGTTTACCTATTTTGACATTTGGGTCTTGTTTTCCTATAGGCTACCATTTACTTTCACATGCCTTGTATTATAGGATGGTGTTACTGTTCTTTTGTTATGACACTGTGCTATAGAATTATAGCCAAGTAGTTCTTGAGGTCGACCTCGGCTGTTACACGCTGATACAGATTCTTGAATTACACAGGGCCATGAGAACATATTGTATAGACCATAGGGAGAATGGACGATGAGGGCTTCTCCAGAGTGTCTTTATAATTTACGAAGCAAGACCATAGGGGGGATTTACGTTTAGTGCTTCCCCAGAGTTTCTGTAGTTCCTCAACACAAGACACAGGGGGAATGATACATTGAGTGATTCCCAGAGTTACTTTAGTACCGATACATGACTATAGGTATAATTGGAAGTTAGTGCTACCTCAGAGAGTCTATGCTTAAGCTAAAATAGAGGGGTTAGACTGAGTGTACTACCCAGAGGGTTGATTGTACTGGTTAGGTGGGACCATAGGGGATAGTCTGTGAGTACTTCCCGTAGGGTTACATGTTGAGTTTATCTCCTTTGATTAGCTGTTGCATGTTGTGAGGTGATTTGAATGCTTTGAAGTTGTGGATTGTTTACTACTTCGAGCTTTCCTGTTTTCTACATTCAGTACATTTACCTACCATATACTCAATGAATGTTAGGAACAGATCTTAGAGCAGTTACCTACAGAGATATAGTCTCACGCCCTATTTGGTTTATGCTTTTGGGCCCAAACAGATTATATTTTTGTAGGTATAGATAAGGGAAAGCTCCCTTCCACTTCAGGTACTTGATTTTCTGGAGCTGGAGAGCATGGGACCAAGCTAGGCTTGTGATTCTGAGGAGCTGTTTATCTTTTATTTTGCACTTTGGCTTGGTACTATTTGTATTCCAGCATTGTGACTTGTTTGGTGTCTTTCATAGACATATGTATTATAATGACCAATACTTTACATACATTTTTAGTACTTCAAAATTGAAGTACACTTATTACAACATATAAAAAACCATGAGATGACCATATAGATATAGTGTCTTTAGAAACTGGGAAACATAAACAACTAGTTCATAAAGCGTCTACACTGTCTCCCATTTATTTCATCATATCTATAGTCCCTTTTGGCATATATTACTTAATAACCTTCTTCCTGGCCTGGGGAAAGAAAACATACAGAAGGGTGAGCTCAAATGCTCAGTAAGGGTAAAAAAAAGAAATATTAATCACATAATATTCATAAGAACATAACATTTTTGAAATCTTACCCTGCAAAAGAGAACATAATTTCATAACATGGGAGAAATCATGGTAGTGAAATGTAATCACAATAATCATAACTGAAAACATGAAGCTTTGTGGCATACACACATAATCATAGAGAATCATTTCTTATTAGTCAAGACTCATTGCCAAGACTATCTTAGTGGACAAAGTCCATTTTTGAACCGAGTTCATTCCTCGTTTCAGTCTTGTTTCACTGAACCAGTTTAACCTGACGTTCCAGCCATGTCTATCTCATGAGATATAAAATCTTTACCCAATGCATTGGAGGGAGATATAGGTCCCACCCATCTCATAATGATACCATTCTTATGTGTGCCACAAAATCATAAACCATACATCATAGCATAACCCATGTAATAAAAATGAGATTCTTAAACATCGTGACGTCATAAAACAATTCATATAAGATAAAGGAATTCATAAAAATAATTCCATCACAACATAATCAAATCAATGTAATAATATGGATAGAAACATAACCCTTTATTATCTTATATGGAAAATAATTTTGATAAAACACTTGAACTCCATTCTTGAGAAAAATATCATTCCTACTTCAAAAACACTTTTCCTTTCTTAACATGTCATACAATTCTAAAATAAAAGAAGTTGATTAAAAATAAACTCAAAAACTTGTAAAGGAATATTCATGGAAATAATCTTTTAAAAATCCATTCATGCCGTATATGTTAGAAAAAAACATTCTTCTCGTACTTTTGTCGGAAAAGTCAAAAACCACCACGTACAAAAAACGACAAAAGATTTATTTCATATATTTTACTAAAAACTCACTGAAGGGTAAATTTGGATTTAAAAAATTGTATTTGGATGGAAATAATATTACATATTGTGGAAACATGGATGTGGATGATAAAATACACCCCATTAAATTCCAAAGTATAAACAATCTCGGATAAAAATTGAGATTGCGAGATTTTCCCTTACCTTAGGTCTGATTTGCTTCGTAAGTGTCCGAACCTCCAGTATAATGATTTAAATAATGTCATTGACTTATTCTAGAATCATACTCATTGTTATGACATCATATATGGTCATATTCTTAGCTTATTATTAGTAATATTTCATTGTTACTTGTTTTTCGGGTGTTTATTGCTTTTTGTTCTTATGTGTGTTTTGTCGAATAAATTATTATTATTATTTTTAGGTAATATATACCTTATTTACAGAATGTTATTAGTGTAATATATACCATATTCATTCATTCAATTCATTTATATAATCATTATTCAATGAAGATTATGTAGAACGAGTCGCATCACATCGTGGAGACGGTATTCCGTACGTACGCACGAGCGATGATATCATTCCCATGATCGTGTAATTGTATTGGAGTGTATTTATACTATTTTAGAATCAATATCACCTTACAATAATCATATATATTCATTATTTACACCATTATACCCATCCAAGTAAAGAAAATAGATTACACCACGGCGTGGAGACGGTATTCCGTACGTACGCACGCGCGGTGATTTCGTTTTCCGTAGGATGAATAGATGGTGAGATAGGGTTGTTTCATACTTATAATAACATATCATTATATTAATGATACTGATGTTATTACTTCATAATGAAACAACTAAAGAAGAAGAAGTGGAAGAAGAAATAAAGTTGAAAGAATCGGTAACAGACATTACCTCTTCTTTGAAGCGCTTCTTTGATACCTCCTTTTAGGGCACTAAAATTGGTCTTTGAAGAATACCATGACCTCTAGGATGTTTCTATGGAAGTGGAGGAGATAATTTGGTAGGTTTTGTCCGAGTTTGAAGGCTCAAAGTGGTGTGAGGAAGAGAGGGAGGAGGTGCACTTTTATAAGGGAGGAGAGGGGAACCTTTGGAAAAACAAAAACTATTATTTTATTATAATGCCATATTCGGTTTCAAATAGCTCTAAATTGATTTATTTCGAAGATATGGTTGGGATGGGTCTAAATACTCTCATCCAATAGAATTTAGACAAGTTTAGGTTCCTATTTTAACCTTATCATTTAGATTTAACTTTAAGTTAAATAATTTTACTTTTACCGTGTCTTCTTGGTTTCTTACACTATAAGGTTAATAAACTTACTATAACAAGCCAAACGAACCCCAAGTTGTTTATTATTGATATATATACCCTTATATATGTCATTTGTCTGAACCATAGATTTTTAAGAATAAAATAACAATTAATAATATAATATTTGTTTTAAAAACTATTTTATGTCAATTTTGACACTATTTAGTAATTGATTTTTGTGAAACTCATAACAGATGTATTAGTTCTAAAAAAGTTAATTAAATCAATAATAACATGTCATATTAACCTATAAAATTATTTTAATTCATAAAAAGTCTCAAATTACATTTATTTGGGTATTTATAACATCAGTTATGTCAATATTTCATTAATAAGATAATTACTGCATCATCATTGTGTCAAAAATAAATTAAATTATTTAATGTCTAAAAATTAAAAATAAAATATCATTATGTATGAAATCGTTTTATATTTCTAATTAATATTTATATTCAAATTTATCTTATGTAAAACCCTATATTAAAAATTATTTACTTATTAAACATTGATTTTAACTATTTTAACCCTTCTTTAAATAAATTAATAATAAATGTCCTAATCTAATCCAAGTGGGCCTAAATGGTCATATTTTATTCCTAAGGTTGTTTTTGGTTGAATTACACTTATCCAATAGAATTAGGACATGTGTTAGGGTAATAATAATATCATTTTTACCCTTAATTACCCTATTTACTTTTAACCGTGGTAAATAAAAGTAAATAGTTACTATTCACCAGAAATTATTTTCATCTCATTGAACCACATTTTACTTATTGACATCAACCGTGTCTCTCGGATTTTATAAATTCCACTCACAGAAGCGGTAAAATTATGTTTTATGTAAATTTGCAAATTCTCCTAGGAGGTGGGTAAAAGACGGTGAAAAGTTCAATACAAATTTTTTATATTTAAAATTATTATAAAATGACTCCAATTAATTGCATTGAACATATATAGGTATTATGTATCAATTTTGACCTAAAATAAATTTAAATAAAATAAATAATTATTTAAATAAAAAGTCAGTTTTTAAATAGTAACCTAGTGTTTTCACTATTCATCAAAAATTGAAAGTTTCCAGAAAAATACCAAAATTTCTCCCTAGGCTAAATTCGATATTCCGAATCCAAAAATGAAGTCAATTTTGAAAAATAAAATTTACAAAATTTCAAAAAGTGGGTATTACTATTCATAACGGGTAGTTTAGATAATATTTTAATAGCATATCGTTGTTTACTGGAACTCGGTATTGCGTACGACGCAAGCTATCGAGGAAGGTCGCGATTGCGTGTAAAGCAAGCCAAGCTAGTGTTGTGTGTATTGAAATATTCCATTGATGATTTATATAACATAAAAACAAAATATTTCTCATAAAAGTCTCGGGTGTTACATTCTACCCCCCTTAAAATGAATTTCGCCCTCGAAATTCCTCACTTTGTAACAAAAATATGAGGATAACTCTCCCTCATAATATCCTCAAGCTCTCATGTAGCTTCTTCTAATTGGTGGTTCCTCCATAAAACTTTCACCAAGCGAGTGGTCTTGTTCCGTAGGACTTTTTCACTACGATCGAGAATCTCTATCAGCTGTTCTTCATAAGAAAGATCTTGTTCCAGCGGTACAACTTCTGAGCTAAGTACATGTGAAGGATCAGGTATGTACTTTCTCAGGAGAGATACATGGAACACATCGTGAACTTGAGAGAGATTTGGTGGAAGCATCAGTCGGTAAGCTACCTTCCCAACACGATCTCGTATTTCGAAAGGACCGATATACCTAGGGCTCAAATTTCCCTTCTTTACAAATATCATGACCCTCTTTCAGGGAGATATTCGTAAGAACACTTTATCACCAACTTCAAACTCTAAGTCTTTTCTTCAGTTGTCGGAATAACTTTTTTGTCGACTCTGAGCTGCTCTTATGTGTTGTTGAATAGATCTGACCTTTTCTGCCATCTCATCAACAAGATCAGGTCCTAATAGCTTTCTTTTCCCAACTTTATCCCATCAAGTTTGAGTCCTGCATTTCTTTCCATAGAGAGCTTCATAAGGATCCATCTGAATACTGGAGTGAAAGATATTATTATAAGAAAATTCCACCAAAGGTAGGAGTTGATCCCAACCACCTTTGAAATCCATATAGCAAGCTCTCAACATATCTTCTAGAGTTTGAATTGTCCTCTCAGACTGACCATCTGTCTGAGGATGATAAGCAGTGCTGAAACTCAACTCTGTATCCAGAGTATGCTGAAGACTTCACCAGAACTTTTAGGTAAACCTCGGATCCCGATCAGATATAATATAAAGTGGTACTCCATGAAATCTTACCACTTCTTTTACATATATCCTGGCAAGATGATCCAGAGATAAATCCTCTCTAATAGCAATGAAGTGTGCTGAATTTGTAAGACAATCAACTATGACCCAGATAGCATTATTGCATTTGGATGTTTTAGGAAGTCCTGTGACAAAGTCCATAGTGAGGTTTTCCCATTTCCATTCGGGTATGGGTAATGGTTGTAACATCCCCTTAGACCTTTGTCTCTCAGTTTTAACTTGCTGACAAACCAAGCATCGAGAGACATATTCAGCAACATCTCTTTTCATGCCATCCCACCAGAAGTACTCTTTCAGGTCCCTATACATCTTCGTGCTTCCAGGATTAATAGAGAATGAAGAACTATGAGCCTCATCCAGCATCTCCTTCTTTAATTCGGGGATGGGAGGAACACAAACCCGATTCCTGAACTTTATTATCCCATCACAATCAAGGTTGAATTCAGGAACATTTCTCACCTTCTTTTGTAACTATACATCTTCTTTCTGTGCCTCTTTAATCTTCACATGTATAGATGGTTGAACATTCATTTGAGAAATATAAGTTTTTTCCCCTTTCATTATAATTCCAAGATCCATCCTTTGTAAATCAATAAATATTGGATCTTTTGTGATCCTCATCATGGATAAACTAGCATGGTCTTGTCGACTTAATGCATCTACCACCTTGTTTGCTTTCCCAGGGTGGTAATGAATTGAGAAATCGTAATCCTTAATCAGCTCCAACCATCTTCTTTGGCACATATTCAGCTCCTTTTTGTGAAAATATACTTTAAACTTTTATTATCATTATAAATATCACACCTTTCTCTATAAAGATAATGCCTCCAAATCTTTAATGCAAAGATTACCGTAGCTAACTCCAAATCATGAGTTGGGTAATTTTGCTCATGGATTTTCAACTGTCGTGAGACATAAGCTATCACCATATCATTTTTCATGAGAACACACCCCAATCCCTTCTTGGATGCATCACTGTAGATCACAAACCTTTCTCCACTACAAGGAAGTGTGAGTACAGGTGCACTGGATAACCTTCTTTTTAACTCCTTGAAATTCTCTTCGCATTCCTTCGTCCAAACAAACTTAACTCCTTTCTGAGTCAACCTGGTGAGTGGATTAGATAATCGTGAAAAATCATTCACAAAACTTCGACAATATCCAGCCAAAGCAAGAAAAATTCGGATCTCAGTTACTGTTGTTGGTCTCGGCCATCTTTCGATAACCTCTGGTTTTTCTGGATCCACAGATATCCCCTCTTTTGAGATTATGTGACCCAAAAATGCATCTTTTTGAAGCCAAAATTCACACTTGGTAAATTTGACATAAAGCTTCTCCTTTATCAGGGTCTTCAATATAATTCTCAAGTGATCTTCATGTTCTTACTTTCTCTTCAAATATACAAGAATATCATCTATAAAGACTACCGTAAACTGATCAAGATAGTCTCTAAAGACTCTATTCATCAGATCCATGAAGATAGCAGGGGCATTAGTAAGACCAAATGGAATCATTGTAAATTCATAGTGACCATACCTCGTACGGAAAGCCATATATGGTATATCCTCCCTATTGACCCTTAATTGATGATACCTTGAATGAAGATCAATCTTGGAAAAAGTATTGAGCTCCGCGTAGTTGGTCAAATAAGTCATCAATGCACGGGAGAGGATATTTTTTCTTGATAGTGATCTTGTTAAGTTCTTGACAATCAATGCAGTGTCTCATTGATCCATCTTTCTTCTTAACAAATAGAACAGGTGCTCCCCAAGGTGACGCACTAGGGAATATGAACCCATTATCAAGATTCTCAGGGAGTTGCTTCTTCAATTCCTACAACTCAATTGGGGCCATTCTATAAGGTGTGTTTGAAATAGGTAAAGCACCCGGTACGAGTTCTATTGAAAACTCAACTTCACGATTTGGTGGAAGACCCGGTAATTCCTCCGAGAAGACATCATCAAACTCCCGTACAATGGGCATATTCTTAATCGTGATTATCTCACCAATCATTTGAGATAAATAACCTTCATTTAGTGGAATCAAGACCCATATGATGGAATAAATTTCCACTGGAAGGTTATGTTCATCCTTGCATCGATAGACGATCATAGATTGATCTGGAATATGAAATGTGACTTCCCTTCTTTGGAAATTGATATGATCTCCATATATAGAAATCCAATCCATGCGAAGAATCACATAAAATTCCACTATAGGTAGTATCACAAGATTTGCAGGAAGCACTTTCCCATAAACTTCAATCGGAGAAGAATTATAAACTTTCGATGCGACTGTTGTGCCATTAGTGGTTGTCACAGCTAACTCAACATCTAATTGTTTAGGTAAGACGGTGATACCCTTAGAAAATTCTTCAGAAATAAAAGAGTGGGTGGATCCAGAATCAAATAAAACATTTGCAACTTTAGAGTGGATGGTAAGTGTACCTTTCACCACTTCGTTCTCGTACTCCACATCGCTGATAGAAATTGCATGTGACTTTCCTTTGTATTTATCCTTAAGAGTTTGTTGATGTCGACCATCATCATCAACCCTTGTATTTGGGAATTTATTGGCATAATACCCCATTTCCTTGCACTTGTAACATTGAATTGTAGGAGTTGCACTCTGGGTAGCCTTTTCATTGTTCGCATCACTAGACATCTTCTTCCCATCGTTGCGGCATTCAAATGCCTGATGACCTTCCTTTCCACATTTGAAACATTTACTTGTCCCTTTAAGACAACTCCCTCCATGTTTCTTTCCACACTTTGAGCATAAGGGAAAACTCATCTTCTTTTCAGTGTGCTCTTTAGATTTTCCTTCAAATTCTGTTTTCCTCTTCTTATCAAACCCATATGATTGATGGGTTACTCAAATCTCCATCTCAACTTTGAGAGCAAATCAAACGATTTCCTCGTAGCTATTGAAGTCCCTTATGGATAATGCCCTTCTAAGACTTGGTTTTAAGCCACTAAAGAATCGATCGATCTTACTCTTAGGTTGGATAATAATACCAGAATCATACCTTGCAAGTATTGTAAAATTTGCTCCGTAGGTACCAACAGATTCATCATCCTTTTGCTTTAGTTCAAGAAACTCCTTCTCTATCTTTGATCGAAGAATATGAGGGAAGTACTTATTGAAAAATAAGTTCTTGAACTCGTCCCATTCCATGGACTCAATTTCATCTCTTTGCCTCGTATTCTTGATAAGATTCCACCATTGATCAGCATCACCTTCCAAACGATACACTGCTAAGATGACTTTATCATGTTCAGAACATTAAAGAACTAAAAATATCTTTTCTATAGTACTAATCCATTGTTCAGCAACTAATGGATCAGTAGACCCGCTGAATGAAGGTGGACGCTGCCTCATGAAGGATTCAATAGAATGTTTCTCCTTCATTTGCTCGTTTGGAATTACTGCATGATTCATAGCTTGAGAAAGTTGTGTGAGCATGGCTAAAAGATTTTTCATTCCATCTCCCATAACGTTTGCTTGCTCAGGGGGACAATCATTGCATTGCCCGTCCCATTCCGCATTAACACGGTTCCTTCGGGTTCCAACCATTGACTAAAACCAAGAAGAATAGTGTGAGAAACACTAATTATAATAGGAAAACCACATAATCCAGAATAAAATTTCACACTTAAGGTCTTATCCTAGGTTATTCATGGCCATTTCTAAAACACTAAGATTGTGTTCAATGCTTAGACTTATCCTTCTGATTCTTACTAAGGCTTTCACATCCTAGTTTCCAAAGGTTGACTATACCTTTCCTCTAATACCAACTATAACGACCCATACTTTACATACATTGTTAGTAATTCAAAATTAAAGTACACTTATTACAACATATAACAAAACCATGAAAGGAACATATAGGTATAGTGTCTTTAGAAACCGGGAAACATTAACAATTGGTTCATAAAGCATCTACACTGTCTCCCATTTATTTCATCATATCTATAGTCCCTTTTGGCATATATTACTTAATAACCTTCTTCCTGAACTGGGGAAAGAAAACATACAAAAGGGTGAGATCAAATGCTCAGTAAGGGTAAACAAAAGAAATATCAATCACATCATATTCATAAGAACATAACATTTTGGAAATCTTACTCTGCAAAAGAGATCATAATTTAATAACATGGGATAAATCATGGTAGTGAAATTTAATCACAATAATCATAACATAAAATATGAAGCTTTGTGACATACACACATAATCATATAGAATCATTTCTTATTAGTTATTTCCAAGACTATCTTAGTGGACAAAGTCCATTTCTGAACCGAGTTCATTCCTCGTTTCAGTCCTGTTTCACTGAACCGGTTTAACCTGTCGTTCCAGCCATGTCTATCTCATGAGATATAAAATCTTTACCCAATGCATTGGAGGGAGATATAGGTCCCACCCATATCATAATGATACCATTCTTATGTGTGCCACAAAATCATAAACCATACATCATAGCATAACCCGTGTAATAAAAATGGGATTCTTAAACATCGTGACATCATAAAACAATTCATATAAGATAACGGAATTAATAAAAATAATTCCATCACAACATAATCAAATAAATGTAATAATAGGGATAGAAACAGAACCCTTTATTATCTTAGATGGAAAATAATTTTGATAAAACACTTGAACTCCATTCATGAGGAAAATATCCTTTCTACTTCAAAAACACTTTTCCTTTCTTAACATGTCATACAATTCTAAACAAAAATAACTTGATTAAAAATAAACATGAAAACTTGTAAAGGAATATTATTGGAAATAATGTTTTAAAAATCCATTCATGCCATATAAGTTAGAAAAAAACATTCTTCTCGTACTTTTTTCGGAAAAGTCAAAAAGCACCTCGTACGAAAAACGACAAAAGATTTCTTTCAAATCTTTTACTAAAAACTCGCCGAAGGGTAAAATTGGATTTAAAAAATTGTAGGTGTATGGAAATAATATTATATATTGAAGAAACATGGATGTGGATGATAAAATACACCCCAGTAAATTCCAACGTATAAACAATCTCGGATAAAAATTGAGATTGCGAGATTTTCCCTTACCTTAGGTCCAATTTGCTTCGTAAGTGTCTGAACCTCCTGCATAATGATTTAAATAATGTCATTGACTTATTACAGAATCATACTCATTGTTATGATATCATATATGGTCATATTTTTAGCTTATTATTAGTAATATTTCATTGTTACTTGTTATTCGGGTGTTTATTGCTTTTTGTTCTTATGTGTGTTTTGTCGAATAAATTTTTATTCTTCTTTTTAGGTTATATAAACCTTATTTCCAGAATTTTATTAGTATAATATATACCATATTAATTCATTAAATTCATTTATAAAATCATTATTCAATGAAGATCATGTAGAACGAGTCGCATCACATCGTGGAGACGGTATTTTGTACGTACGCACGAGCGATGATATCGTTCCCATGATCGTGTAATTGTATTGGAGTGTATGTATACTATTTCATAATCAATATCACTTTACAATTATCATATATATTCATTATTTACACCATTATACCCATCCAATTAAGGAAAATAGATTACACCACAACGTGGAGACGGTATTCTGTATGTACGCACGCGTGGTGATTTTGTTTTCCGTAGGATGGATAGATGGTGAAATAGAGTTGTTTCATACTTATAATAACATATCAGTATATGAATGATACTGATGTTATTACTTCATAATAAAACAACTAAATAAGAAGAAGTGGAAGAAGAAATAAAGTAGAAAGAATCGGTAACGGACATTACCTCTTCTTTGAAGCGCTTCTTTGAGAGCTCCTTTTAGGGCACTAAAATTGGTCTTTGAAGAAGACCAGTACCTCTAGGATGTTTCTTTGTAAGTGGAGGAGAGAATTTGGCAGGGTTTTTTTGAGTTTGAAGGCTCAAAGTGGTGTGAGGAAGAGAGGGAGGAGGTGCCCTTTTATAAGGGAGGAGAGGGGCACCTTTGGAAAAACAAAAAATATTATTTTATTATAAAGCCATATTCAGTTTCAAATAGCTCTAAATTTATTTATTCTGAAGCTAAGGTGGGTATGGGTCTAAATACTCTCATCCAGTGGAATTTAGACAAGTTTAGGTTCCAATTTTAACCTTATCATTTAGATTTAACTTTAAGTTAAATAATTTTACTTTTACTGTGTCTTCTTGTTTTCTTACACTATAAGGTTAATAAACTTACTATAAAAATACAAAAGAACCCCAATTTGTTTATTATTAATATATATAACCTTATCTAAGTCAATTTTCCGAACCTTAGATTTTTATCAATAAAATAACAATTAATAATATAATATTTTTTTAAAACTATTTTATGTCAATTTTGACACTATTTAGTAATTGATTTTTGTGAAAATTATAACAGATGTATTAGTTCTAAAAAAATTAATTAAATAAATACTAACATTTCATATTAACCTATAAAATTAGTTTAATTCATAAAAAGTCTCAAATTACATTTATTTGGGTATTTATAACATCAATTATGTCAATATTTCATTAATAAGATAATTACTGCATCATCATTGTGTCATAAATAAATTAAATTATTTAATGTCTAAAAATTACAAATATAATATAATTATGTAGGTAATCTTTTTAGATTTATAATGAATATTTATATTCGAATTTATCTTATTCATAACCCTATATTAAAAATTATTTACTTATTAAACTTTGATTTTAACTATTTTAACCCTTCTTTAAATAAATTAATAATAAATGTCCTAATATTATCCAAGTGGGCCTAAATAGTCATATTTTATTCCTAAGGTTTTTTTTGGTCGATTTAAACTTATCCAATAGAATTAGGACATGTCTTAGGGTAATAATAATATGATTTTTACCCTTAATTACCCTATTTACTTTTAACCGTGGTAAATAAAAGTAAAAAGTAACTATTCACCAAAAATTATTTTCATCTCATTGAATCACATTTTACTTACTGACATCAACCTTGTCTCTTGGATTTTTTAGATTCCACTCATAAAAGAGGTAAAATTAAGTTTTATGTAAATTTGCAAATTCTCCTAGGAGGTGGGTAAAAGATGGTGAAAAGTTCAATACAAATTTTTTATATCTAAAATTATTATAAAATGACTCCAATGAATTTCATTGAACATATATAGGTATTATGTATCAATTTTGACCTAAAATAAATTTAAATAAAATAAATAATTATTTAAATAAAAAGTCGGTTTTTAAATCGTAACCTAGTGTTTTCACTATTCATCAAAAATTGAAATTTCCAGAAAAATACCAAAATTTTACCATAGGCTAATTTCGATATTCCAATTCCAAAAATGAAGTCAATTTTGAAAAATAAAATTTACAAAATTTCAAAAAGTGGGTATTACTATTCATAACGGATAGTTTTAATAATATTTTAATAGCATATCGTTGTTTAGTGAAACTCGGTATTGCGTACGACCCAAGCTATCGAGGAAGGTCGCGATTGTGTGTAAAGAAAGCCAATCTAGTGTTGTGTATAGTGAAAGATTCCTTTGATGATTTATATAACATAAAAACAAAATATTTCTCATAAAAGTCTCGGGTGTTACATGTATCATGCATCATTTATATATATGTGCTCCCATTATTTTATTATTTCAGTATTCTGCCATAACTATTCTTGGATATTTCCTACTTCCGATATTGTATGTATTTGTTTACTTCTGTTGTGTACTCTGCCAATGAGGGCATATTTTCCCCACTATCACACCTAAGGACCTCACTGGTAGTCGGTAGCCTCTGGCGTTTGGGGAAATGCGCTTGAGGCCATGTGACCAACCGGGTACGGGGTGCCTCTAGGTGGCTTCTGGAATCGGGACATTACAAAGCTGTATCAGAGGCGTTCTTTTCTCTTGATTTACTGTTTGGAGCCTTTATCCAGGGATATGAAGGAATAGGTACTTGGTATTAAGCTGTGCCCAGGAGTAGCTAACTCGTGTACAGGGAAAATCCAATCTACCTCATTTAAATTGCAATTTTTCTAGTTATGAAATTATTACAGTTAATCTGATTTCACCTTGAGTTATTCACATGATTTTTTCTATTATTTTTGATGTTATTGGGGATCTATTTTTGTTACAACCTGATTAGATGAGGGTATTCCATGTCATGCATCATATAGGAACTTTCTAGAAATCACATGTCATGAATTTTTCCATGCCATCTAGGATTCATTAGAGATTTCATGTTTTTGTGATAGATTATGTGTAAAATATGCATGTTGTTGTGATAGTTTCCTTGATTAAAATACCTACTGTTTGATAGGGTGTTGTTTTGTGTAGATATTTGCTTGAATGAATGCGAAACTTTGGTTATTGAGGTGTTATGGGCCCTCATTGACCAGAATTTGGTGGATCATTGCTTCGTTTTCCTTTTTATAACTTTTATAAGAGGCCAAACTTTGACTCGTCGGGAGTATGGGCCCTCACGGATCAAAATTTGGCACTTTCGATGCTCGTTTTAGTGATTTCTGGGTTCTGAAGTAGTTTCTAAGGCTTACTGTCCAGAAAAACCCAGAAGACACACCGTGTAATGTTAATTACATTTTGTGTGTTCTTCTGTTCGGGAAGAAACCATTTTTCTTAAGTATACTCCATGTACTTTATGTACATGTCGTGTAGTCTCTTACCGCGTCATAGGCTGTGTGGGCAGAGACACGAGATGGGGAAAAATCTAGAGTGAACACGTCGTATATCATCCACACACATCGTGTCGTGTCGACCCCATGCCCACCCGTTTCATTAAAAACACAGGTTGGTTGAGTCGTGTCTAATACACACTTTGTGCCATCTATAAAGGTCGTTTAGTCTAACCCAGGTTCCCACCCGTGTCACAAATAACATGGGTCGGTGTTGTCCTTTCTCATACACACCGTGTCTACCTTGAACATGTCGTGTAGTTGGACTCAAGTACCCGGACGAGTCACAAACAACAGAGGTCAGTGTCATCCTTTCTCATACACATTGTGTCTGTCTGGAACACGCCGTGTAGTGTGAGCCGTGTGTCAGGTCGTGACACTAACAACACAGGCCAGGTGAAGCTTATCAAGTGCATGTCGTGTCAATCTTGAACACACCATGTAGTCTTGTCTTAGGAGAGTCGTGTGGCTTAACCGTGTAGAAGGACTCGAGCAGGGGAAGAGGATTCAAGTACACGTCGGGTGTTAATACAACACGCTATGTGTTTGGGGTGTTACATGACCAGTTTAGGAAGGAGTATATGCCCATGTGACTGACTTCAGGGAACATGCTATGTAGGAATTGTACACGTCGTGTAGTCATGTTTTGAAAAACTTGAGTGCTTTTTTTCTCCTATTCCTTTCTTAAAATCCTTGTTTTCAGTCCTTGAGATCTTCATCTAAGGTGTGTGATTGACCTTGCACAGTCATGCCACCGAGACGTCCTCCAGTTGTAAGCCAGCTATCATGCAGTGATTAGACACTGGACATGGCTGATCAAGGACTTCCAGCAGATCCTCCGGTTGTGCCAGCTTTGGCACCAGTAGTTATACCTGTTACTGGTGCTGATGCACAATTCAGGGAAGGCTTCGTGAGGATGATTCAAACCATTCAGGGAGTGACGCCTCCTGACCCTTCGATGGCTGATTTGACGTGAGTCTTCTAGCAGCAACATCCTCCCACTTTCTCAAGGGAAGGAGGACCTCAGGCTGCAGAGTCATGGCTAGAATCCATGCTGACGATCTTCGAGCATCTGGAGAGGCCTCCAGAGAGGAGGGTCAACCATTCTACCTACATGCTCTGATATTCTTCCAAGAGGTGGTGGGATGTGATCTCATAGGCGGGATGCAGCAAGTTATGGCATGGGATTAGTTCCAGCGCATCTTCTTTAATTACTTCTATCTGGAGACCTTGAGGGCCGATCGAGCTCGGGAGTTTATGAGTCTTGAGCAGGGTACTATTTCTGTTATGGAGTATTCCTCCCGCTTAACTATGATTTAGCGCTTCACACCTATTACAGGAGTTGATCAGTTGTTCATGGCAAGGATATTTGAGGATGGTCTGAGGAACGACATCCGATTGTAGGTGAACATCTTCCGGTTGACTTCTATCACTTCTATAGTCAACCAGGCGCTGATCACGGAGCGCAATCTGAGAGATTCTGGAGTTGTGAGCTAGAGAGCCTCTATGTCTCGGGTTAGTATTCCTCCTACTGACAGCAGGATGTGCCACAGGGAGTCTTCGCATGATGATCCAAGGAGGGGAGACACTTCTTCTGGTAGCCAGGTATTGTGCTACCAGTGCGAAATGAGCAGACATATGAGGCCACATTGCCTGAGATACCCAGTGGAGTTCCAACCTTGTGGCAAGATGGTTCACCTTCAGCACTTCTTTTAGATCTTCTCTCCAGCAGCTGGTGATAGGGTTTCTTCTATGACTCCTCGTTCAAGAGAAGCACCACTAGTTTCTCACTAGTCTGGGAACTAGAGTTATTCCGACCATTCAGGTCAAGGTGGAGGTCGTGGTCATGGTAGCCAGTCACCAATTTTTAGTGACATCAGGGCAGATTGGATCTGAGTGGTCAGGCAGGGTCATAGGGCTACGATACTGGCTAAACTTTTGCAGTGGAGTAGACCCAGTAGGAGCAGGATCTCGGACCTTATATCATTCGAGGTACGATAATAGTAGCCTTAGTTTTAGCTTCTGCTCTTTTTGATCCAGGGGCTTTCCATAGATTTATATCTATCACTTTTTTGGAGAACCTTGGGCTCTGCATATTTTCTTCTACTGATATCTTGACGCTAGACACTCTGTTGGGGACTAGAATGACTAGTGTACGTCAGTGCAGAGAGTTCCCTCTACAGGTTGGTGGATTTCACTTTCTGTGGGACCTCTATGTCCTAGAGATGACAGTCTATGATGTCATTCCCAGAATGGACTGACTGTTTTCTTACCAAGTATTCGTCCACTGTTATTGCCACAGGGTGAGTATCATATCACCAAAAGGTGGATCTTTTCTTCATAAGGGCGAATGGGATGTCCAGGCGAGCAGACCGAGTCCAGAGCATCATGGGTTGGGAGCAGTTACAGGCCAGATTGCTAGTCTTTATCTAGATGACCATGGGACTTCATAGTTATACTTTCCTCTAGTGATGGATCATTTTAGAGATGTCTTTCCAAGGGACTGTTCAGGTTTGCCTCTGGAGATTGAGGTAGACTTCTCAATTGAGCTTGTGCCAGGAGTGGCATCGATGTCCATTCCTCATTATAGGATGGCTACACCTGAGTTGTAGGAGCACAAGAAGTAGTTGGAGGAGTTGTAGGCAAAGGGTTTCATCTAACATAGTACTTCTCCTTGGGTTTCTCCTATCCTATTTGCGAAGAAGGCATAGGGTACCCTCAGTCTTTGTGTGGACTACCAGAAGTTGAACCAGTTTATGGTCAAGAACCGATATCCGTTTCCTAGGATTGATGATATCTTTTATTATCTTCGAGGATCCCAGGTGTCCTTGAAGATTTACTTGAGGTTCGTTTATCATAAGTTGCATGTTAGACCATCAGATATACCCCTTATAGCCTTCAAGAGAAGGTATGGTCTATACGATTACTTGGTTATGTCACTCGGCCTCACGAACGTGCCTGTAGTTTTCATGGCACTGATGAACCGAGTGTTCCATCCTACATGGATTCTTTCGTGGTGGTCTTCATGGATGATATCTTGGTGTACTCTCACACTCAACACGAAAATGATACCCATATTGAGATTATTTTGAGTAAACTGAGGGACCATCAGTTATATGCTAAGTTCTCAAAGTGCCACTTTGGATGGATCAGATTCACTTCTTGGGTCATGTTATCTCAAAGGTAGGAGTATCAGTAGACCCAGAGAAAGTGAAAGCAGTAGTTTCATAGAAGCATCCTAAGAACTTCTTTGAGTCACGGAGATGTATAGGGTTGGATAGATACTAAAAGAGTTTTATACAGGGCTTTTCATGCTTAGCAGCACAACTAACAGGTCTGACCAAGAAGGGTGCGAAGTTCTTATGGTCAGATTCTTGTAAGTCATCCTCTCAAGAGCTGAAAGGGAGGTTGACTTCAGAACCAATACTAGTCTTGATATAACCGGAAAAGATCTATATTATTTACTATGATGCGTTAGGTATCGGGCTGGGAGTTGTGCTTATGTAGGGTGATGGATTTGTCGCGTACGGGTCTCAACAGTTGAGGCCACATGAGATGAATTACCCGACACACGATCTAGAGTTGGCAGTTGTTGTTCATGCCTTGCATTTTTGGAGTCATTATCTTTTGGCAGATCATTTTGTAGTTTTCACTGACCACAAGAGACTCAATTACATATTCAATCAGCGTGATCTGAATTTGAGACAGCGAAGCTGGGTTGAGTACCTTCAGTGTTTTGACTTTGATCTTGCCTATATGCCTGGGAAAGGCAACGCAGTGGCTGATGCATTGAGAAGGATGACTCAGATACATGCATTTCAGGAGGCCAGTACTGAGTGGCATATTATGGATCTGTTCTCTGAGATGCTTTTGGAGGTGCACGACAGATAGGGGAAGACTGTTCTTTCTTCTATAGTTGTTACCTCTACCCTTCTTGATCGAGTATGAATGAGAAAGCTATTAGATTCTGAAGGCCTAGTCCTATGGGAAAGTGTGTCAGGAGAAGAACCTATTCTTGGATAGACCAAGGGAGAGGATGAGATCTTGGGTTTCCAGGGATGCATATGGGTGCCTATAAATATACGCGAGGAGTTGATGTGGGATTTTAATTCCTTAGTTTGGGCAGTTCATCCTGGCATCACCAAGATGTATCATGATCTACACCATTAGTATTGGTGGTTAGGTATGAAGAGGGATGTTGCTAGTTTCATCATGAGGTGTTGTACTTGTCATCAGGTGATGGTGGATTATCACCGACTAGTAATCCTTTTACAGCAGTTACCCATTCCCGAGTGTAAGTGGAATGACGTCCCAATGGACTTTGGGACCAGCTTGCCGGGGTCGCCTCAGGGGAATGATGTTGTTTGGGTTGTCATTGACAGACTCACGAAGGTTCCTCACTTATTTTCAATCAAGGAGACCTTTAATGTTGATGACCCGGGACGGTTGTGCATCCATGAGATTTTACGTCTGCATGGAGTTCTACACTCCATTGTTTCAGATAGGGATGCATGTTTTACTTCTCGGTTCTGGCAGGGGCTTTAGAAGGCTTTGGGAACACATGTACTTTTGAGTACAACTTACCATCCCTAGATAGATGGCCAGTCTGAGCATACGATTCAGGTGCTCGAGGACATGCTATGAGCATGAAATCTATATTTTGGAGGTTTTTGAGAGAAGAATATACCTCTTATAGAGTTTTCCTACAACAATAGTTTTCAAGAAACTATTAATATGGAAACTTATGAGGCTTTGTACGGTAGGCATGTCGATAACCCTTATGTTGGATGGAGGCAGGAGAGGTAGCTTTTCTGGGACCTTGTCTTGTTTAGGAGACCACGGAGTAGATAGAGTTGATTTTGAAGAGGATGGATACTGCAAATTCTTGCCACAAGTCTTATGCTGATCATCAGATATGACATCTATAGTTCTACATTAGGGATCAAGTTTTCCTATGTGTCACACCGAGGTTGGGACACAAGAGGATTAGGAGATAGGGTAAGCTTTCACTGAGGTACGTCGGGCCATTTGAGGCGTTGGAGAGAGTTGGGTCGGTTTCCTACCGGTTGCAGTTACCTCAGAGGTACCAAGCTATGTACGACGTCTTCCACGTTTCTCAGCTTCGATGTTACTTTTTAGACCCGTCTCATGTCTTTTAACCCGAGTAGTTTGAGCTCGAAGTGGATGCATCGTTTGAAGAGCATCCTATACAGATTGTGGATCGTAGTACAAAGGTTCTCTATGTCTGGTATGTTCCTCTTGTATGAGTGTTATGGCAGCACGGGTGGGTACAGGATGAGACATGGGAGAGGGAGGCCGATGTACAAGCATAGTGGCTGGAACTGTTCGGGGTTTCTTCTTCTACGATGTGCTAGGGAAATTCGAGGATGAATTTTTTTAATGGGGGAAGTTTGTAAGAACCTGTATCTTCTTTTCCACAATGTTTTCTTTTTCCTATAGTTTTTTAGAAAAGAGGAGTTTCTAGAAATTTTCTAAGTACATGTCGTGTACTTTATGAGTATATGTCGTGTACTTCCTTGTCGTAGTAGGTCGTGTGTTGGCCGTGTAGTAGCCACACATACATCCTTGTGGGAGTGACTTGGAGGCCGCCTAATATGGAGTATGGAAACCGAAAGTAACGTTGTGTACTCCAAAATTACACGCTGTGTATTTTGTTTTTTTCATTAAATGCACTGGGGTGGCGTCTGGTAGACAGAACACACTTCTTTTTGGTTTTGTTCGTCCGAGAGCGCCGATCATCCCTGGATCTTCGACGATCCCCCGAGCCTCCATCCATTCTCTGATTCGAACACTTCCAGTTGTGTTATAATCGTATCGGTGAGTTCTCTCTTCTGTTGGAACCTCGCTTCATGGTTTCTCTTATTTTCCAATTTATCATGGGTTGAACGTTTTAAATGTTTTCTTAGATCTATGGAATTCTAAGGAGATTCAAGATATGAGGTGCAAGTATATTTATATACTAACCCTGAGGTAGGTGGTTTGTGCATTTCTGTAGGAATTATTTTAGTTTTATGTCCAAATTTTCCCAATACCCATGGACGGGGTATTGCGTGTTTACTGTTTTGGCCCTATTATTTATATGCTATGCTGGTATTCCTGAGTAGATGTTTTTTTATTGTGAATATAGTTAATTGTTGTGCTTTGGATGTATTTCCCATGCATGTTTACCTATTTTTGACCTTTGGGTCTTGTTTGACTGTAGGATGCTGTTTACTTTCCCATGCCTAGTATTATAGGATGGTGTGACTGTTCTTATGTTATGTCGTTGTTAGGTAGAATGCTAACCAAGTAGTTCTTGAGGTTGACCTTGGTCGTTATGTTCTTCTACACTTTATTGACTTACACGGGGCCATGAGAACCTGGTGTATAGACTATAGGGATAATGGAAGATGAGGGATTCTCCAAAATGTCTTTATAATTTACGATGCAAGACCATAGGGGGAACTGACTTTGAGTGCTTCCCCAGAGTGTTTGTAGTTCCTCGACGTGAGCCACATATGGAATGAGATGTTTAGTACTTCCCCAGAGCACCTTTAGTGCTGATATGAGACTATAGGGGGAATTGACAGTGAGTGCTTCCTCAGAGAGTCTACGCTTAAGCAGAACCAGAGGGGTTAGACTGAATGTACTGCCCAGAGGGTTGCTTGTACTTTTTAGGTAGGACCAGAGGGGATAGGCAGTGATTACTTACCAGAGGGTTACCTGTTTTGTTTATCTTCTTTGATTAGCTATTTCATGTTTTCAGGTGATTTGAATGCTTTGAAATAGTGTAGTGTTTACTACTTAGTGATTTCCTATTTACTTCTTTCTGTACTTTTACCTTCCATATACTCACTAACTGTTAGGCACAGATCCTCAGGTGGTTGCCTACTGGGATTTAGTCTCACACCCTATTTCGGTCATGATTTTGGGTCCAAATAGATTATATTGTTTCAGGTATAGATAAGGTCAAGTTCCCTTCTACTTCAGGTACTTGACTTGCTGGAGTTGGAGAGCATGGGACCAAGCTATGCTTGCAATGCTGAGAAGTTGTTTATCTTTTATTTTGTACTTTGTCTTCGTACTATTTTTATTCCATCATTGTGACTTGTTTGGCTGATTTCCTAGACATATGTATCATGAATCATTTATATATATATGTGCTCAAGTTGTTTCATTATTTCATTCTTCCGCTGTTTACTTTTGTTTTATATTTCCTGATTCTTCTATTGTATGTATTTGTTTACTTCTGCTGTGTATTCTGCCAATGAGGGCATAGTTTCCCCACTATCACACCCATGGCCCTCACTGCTAGTCGGTAGCCTCTGGCTTTTGGGGAAATGCGCTTGAGGCCATGGGACCAACCGGGTATGGGGCGCCTCTGGGTGGATTTCAGAACCGGGACGTTACAAATTCCCACTTCTATTGGGTTTTGGAGAGCTACATAGAGAATTTTTTAAGATCTGGGTGAAGGGGATGCACGGTCAGATGTTGGGGCCTCTTTCAGAATTTTTTTTATTCAAATTAGGAGCCCTAGGGTCCTTTTTATAGGAAAATGGGGAAGCATGGTCAAATGAGGTACCCCATGAAGGTCTACGGCATAGGTTCTCAGTGTTGTGTGTCCTGCTCTTTCGTTTCACATAGGGGGTGCCTTGGACTTATAATGTGTAGGGTGTAGCAGTGTTTGTGTGGAAGTCAACTAGGGAAAGTCCCTTGATTCTTCATAGGGATCATTTATCAATTTAACATGATCAAGGTACTTTTCATACTATTTTCACCCTCCTTGTAAAATTGGAGTGTCAATAACCTCACATATTATCACCATCAAAAATCTCTAGTGACATTTAAATAATAAATAATAATGGGACTATGATCTACCTTGTAATATATAATAATAATAATAGCATGGGTTTACCATCCTCCTAAACCATCACCTGTAACAAACAACATCCTCTAAAGTTCATAACATATCCCTTTTATTGAGGCCCTACAGAGCTCAAATAATTTATTTAAGTTACAAGGTTACACTCACAATCATCACTACGCATTCCCACAATAAGCATCTTAAGAGTGACATAACACAGGGGGCTCCCTCCAGGGTCCCCTATCTAATACAATGACACACAAACCCTATATTGTCTCTTTAAACTCAATATCAACTATTGGTCCCTGTATTTCACTCAAATGGTATAGTATCCCTTGAAATTTTAATGATCATCATTCAAACTCAAGGTCTAAATAGGAAAAAATAGACTAGAATCACTCTAGAAATAATCCACAATTAATTTTATACTTCCCATGGCCATCCTTGGTCATTCCACTCACTCAAATATTCATATTCCCAACCAATTAATATCAACCGATGTACTCACAATAATCACTACTCATTCCCACATTAACCATCTTAAGGGTAACATAACATAGGGGGTCCCTCTTGGGTACCATAGCTCAAAAAACAATACATACACCCAACATGGTCTCCTTAACCTCAATATCTTATCTTCGACCATGAATTTCACTCAAAGGGTATACTATCCATTGAAATTTTAATGATAATCATACAAAATCAATGTATTTATAAGAAACAATAGACTAAAATCCCTATAGAAGTAATCCATAATGAATGTTATACTTCCCATGGCCATCCTAGGTTGGTCCACTAACCCAACCATTCATAGTATCTCCCTTTTCATACTTACCCATGTACTCACATAAAAAATAATAAGAAACAGACACCCTACTCTCATTAAAACTAACCAATGGATTTGATGAAGCTAACATTTCTATCAAGGACTAATTTGGTCTACCATCTTAGTAAAAGAGAGATACCTTTTCAAAAGGTCAACTAACACCTATCATAGCCTATTTAAATCACATAACTCGTTTATTCTCACACCTCAGGGTCTATATATTTTGTAACGCACTTTTATAATCAATGAATCATCTATCGGGAACTTGGTCACTATGTCGGTGGTCAATGTTTGGTAGTTCCCCTTTTCATTTATATTTATACATAGGCATTACAATTCAATTAAAAATCATTTAATTTAATAGGCTGATCATCATAGTTGGTGAGTCTCCAAGTCCCATGCATACATAAATTATAATTATTTACTAAATACATATACTCATGGGAAACCAACCTCATGTGACATCGTTTTCTTTATGCGTAACCACACTACTATCAACTAATCTCTTCCAAGTCCAACAAGACCTCACCAACCAACATGAGGATATAACTCAAATTACAATGTCTAATAATTAAATAATACGTCTTATCATTAATTACTAAAATTAATTATAATAATTGATGATTAATTATAATCTATAGTTTAAATTGATATAATGCTTAAAATATCATCGAGTGTCATCCACATAACAAAATTGGGAGAAACGGGGTATGATCTACCCTTAACAAACACCTGCACCTAAGAACCACAAAATCTACATTACTCACTAATTCATCAACAAAAAAATAAAATAAATTTAATAAAATAAATTAAAAAAGTTCATTAGGTGATTTACCTTCATCTAAATAGCATGAGACAATGTGTTTTCATCATCTTAGTATGTTATATAGCCAAGCCATAAAAAACTCCATGACAAAAGATGATTTCCAATATTTTTTATTTAAATTTTCAATGAAACATAACTATAGATAAGTAAAATAATTTAAAACAAGTGAGTAAGAAAATAAATAAATAAGGGGAAGATCATTAATTAAACTATGGAAAATTAGATAAAAATTAACCCCAAACTAGGAGATATTTTGGATAAAGGGAGGGAGGTTATCCAGATTATATATGCACATGAGATAGGAAGAAAGGTGAAAAAAATATTAAATATTAATGGGGGAAATCAGAATCCATTTCTTATGAAATTTAGAAGGCCACATGGTCTGGACACATTATTTTCCAAATCATGCAGCAATCTGGTGGTTAACACTATCAAAGCCACACCACCACGAACAATTGGTCCATATTGTATTTCAAACTCCACAACCATATAAAATCCCTCAAGATCCAAATTATAGTTTATTCATGGTTTCATATAAATTTTTCAAAATTTTTTTGTTAACCCCCAAGGTAAAACTAGAACCCATGGTTTTCGCTCATCACATTCCTTAATAGAGTAATAACAATTCCCCAAGGAAAAAATCATTTCAAATTTCCAACCTTCAGTATGAATATCATTATACTAGACTAATAACCTAAGATAACTATCAGGCCTCAATCCATATCTAAAAATATCTACATGGGATTCGAAAAACATTGGATTTTAATGTGAATGTTGTATCTCGAAATGATATCATCTATGCAAACCAAAAATTTAGAACCCCAATATATTTTATGACATAAAAAGATATGTTCATTTACAAAATAATTCATCCAAAAAATGTAAGTAATGTGGTGTGCATTAATCACTACAAATTATTTAATATGTGGTATGTATGTTAGGGATGACACAACCTTAATAGAGTATCTTATAGAGATTGAGGTCTGTCATGAGATTAACTTTTAAGGGAGAGTGATATGATTGATGTATGTATAATATTATCATTATGACCTTCATTATATCTCATTAGAGAATGACAATCAAATGTTTTATTTTAAATCTTTCCAATTTTAGTGTGCTTTTCTTTTTATAATGAAATAATTTAATGTTTCGGAGTTTATACCAAACTATATTTTTCATTGAATCCTATAAAATATTTTTAATAATATTTGAATAGTTATTTATGTTGTCTAGTTTTTTTATGGTGTCTCAGTCATTCAAGAAATATTTATTATTTTATGAATATAAAATTTTTAGCATGTGTTCATATTAATGATGTGAAATCATAAATATCACCTAAACATATCCCTAGATAAAAAATTAATTAATACAATATAACTTGAGATATAATTTTTTCTTAGTAGTGGTATAATTTTTGTTCATGTTTTCGCCACTAACCCAGACCAATTCTAGACCCTTAAACATAATACCCAATATTGAACATTATAAATATAAACTTTATTTATTTATTTATTATTATCCCCTATTGTTATAAAACATGATAATGAATTGGTGATGCAGTTGATTGAGGGTACAATGAACCCATAAATGGATCAAGGAAAAAACATAAAAGAAATTATGACCTACAAATATTATAGGTAATTGTTCTTATTCCATGAAACAATCTCTACATAAAATTGTTTTAAAATTTTTTAATATTAAATTACTCTTGTTATGTTTATGATTTCAGTTTTTTTCAAATAATTTACTCTATGTGGAATATTTTATCATTTCATGCTAAATGTTAATGATCCTATAGTGTATAAGGAAAAATTGGATAAAAAATCACCATCCACCATTCCCTGATCCAACTCATTTTAGGAACTCTAGTACAACTCAAAATGATTGGTGAATGAATATAATGGAAAATAAATTCATGGAATTCATATATCCCCTATTATCTATTTATCCGTAAAAATTTATATATTATCTCTCTATTACACCCCCTTTTGATTAGGAAAAATTGTTTGGATTCACTATAGTTTGTAGTTAAAAGGTGATTTTATTGTAGTGGTGACCTCTAGAAACCTATGAGATGATGTGAGGTACATCCTCGGGTTTAGTGTATAAGGAATAAAATATAGTGGAGGTAGTGTAGTGTTTGGGTTGGTAATGAAGGTTTGTCAGGGGAGGACTGTGAGGCAGTAATACTCAGATAAAAAAATAGTGTGGAATCATTAAAGGATGGTGATGGGAGTTGGCATAACAACATCAGGTGCTACAACTGATAAAACTAGTGGAAGTTGTTTCTAATATGGGATATAGTATTTTTATAGATGTGATGAAAATCACATGGTATATATCCATCGAGTATACAATAATCCTTATATACCGTGGGAGCTAGTATTTTCTAAAAATAGTTATATATCCCTTGACATGTGTCCCTACAGAACTTTTCATATTTTTCTAAGGGGGTATATATAAAAAGCGTGGAGAACACACATGAATACCCTTTAAGTAAATGTTTAATGTTAACTTCCATCACATGTCTTATATGATTTATCAATATGTTCGGGCTAGTGGTACACACCCATCTACTGCATCTAGCACCAATAGTGTGTATCTAGAAGCACATGGAATGTCCAATAAATGACACAAAATAGACCTTGGGTACATGCTCGGATAATGACTGAGTCACACACATTTGTTTAGTTAAAATAATAGTATATATGTGCTAAATGGCATGACTGATTGGTATAAATTATTCCCATCAATATTTTTGTTATGGATGTGGTGTGTTAAATAAATGATCATGTTGTATAATTTCCATTTTATAGTTCTTTATGAATATTATGAAATTGCTGTCAAGATTTGAAAAAAATCCCATTATAATAACATTTCACAAAGAACAAGATGATGTGTTAATATGAATAATAAATAGTATTTTTTATGGGGTTTTAGGATTTTTTGATACATTATATCCATAAAATCTTTGGTAGGGTCTATGAAAAGAATTCAGATCAGACATGAGGCCAATAAACCCCCAAAAAGATCATAAACAATGTAAAGGATCCTTTGAAATATTTTTGGATCCATTGATGACCCTATAAATCTATGGTGTGGTCCTCTGATATTGGGAATGGGGTTGGCACCCCTTCAATGAAATGAGGACTACCCCCCCCCCTAAGAGCCATATAGAGTTTTTAAAACTACCTATATTGTGTATGGGTCTATCAATAATGGATTTTAAGCCCTATATATTGATATAAAATTCCATATATATAGTATGGGCCATCTATTGGTTTCGGTGCTCCCTGGAAAAAAATGTATACCTTAGTGATTTGAGGGTCCCCGAGTAGTTCCAGAGCAGTGGTGTAGTGGTTATGGAATTTGGGTATTTGATATTTTTCTAGTCCGGTGATGTATTTACACTTATGTTTTACATTTATATATAAATCATAGTTTTGATTTACACATAGTAAATCTTTTTTTATTTGGTATTTTAATATTTTTAACACATGTGGTTTATCTGTTTTTCACTGTTTTTTGATCAAGTTCATTATTTAATCCTTTTTTTATTTCTAGTGTGATATATGGGAATTTTTATAATCACCCCTATATTGGTGTTATTTTCTACATGATTTGTGTATCGAAAGATGATTTATAGTTTGGGGGTGAATTAGGGGACATAAAGAGAGGTGGTATGGTTATTATTGGAGATAAATGGTGTCTAATATTGTCATATATTACACTATATGTCAATAAAGGGAGGCGATATTTAACCTTATAATAGGATCATTGTATTTTGATAAAATTTTCTTAGGTGTTTTATTCCCTATAAGAACTACCAATACTACATTGTTTTATATTCTTAGCATCTCACACATGCACATTATTCTACAAACTGAAAGTTATATTTTTTTTGTCATTGGTTGTGGGTTATGTAGTATTTAATTATGTTGAAGATGTATATTTGTTGCAAGTGTTCATTAGGATAGTTCATACCATGTATGATACACCTTCTGGGTTCTAGTCACCAACCCCTATTAAATTGGAGGTTTTCTTGGGGTGGCAGACTCATCCTATGTTTTAGGCTAGGAAAAGGACTAATAGGTCAGGTCATGTTGTAACCTCCTCTAAAAATACTCCAATAAAATAATCACCTTATCTCAAGTCCATATAAAAAATCTAATTATATATCTAGCTTCACTAACTTATATTCTGGAAAAAATAAAAAAAACCAGATGTGCACTTCTTTGTTGAGTAATGAAACATAGTATGGTCCTCCCATGGTGTAAGATAACCCTTTTATGATACTATAACTAATTTTATAATTAAGACAATTATTGTTTACTTTATATGGATAGTGCCCTAATATACCATACCAACATGAGAGAAGTCCATGAATATGTAAATTTATATACAATATCCCATATTTGTTCTTATAGGATAATTTAAGAGAAATAATCCAATTCACCTCTTGTAAATATACTTTATTAGTCTTTTTACTCTTATGGGGGTTCCAGCCCTCACATTGGAAATGTATAATGATCAATTGAGTGATGGGCCTATAGATGGTGGACTCTCACCTCATTGAGAAAATATATGTCAGTCGAGGGAGTTGTAACCCCATATATCAAAGACTAAGACCTTAACTTTTAGGGGAGTACCTAAATCCATTAGTCACCTGTTGTCCTACACCCTATCATTAGTATAATTAAAAACAGATTACTAGGCCCTTATCTAATATTGATGACCGATTCCCAAAATTTTAAGGCATTACTTGAATCCATATATTGTTTGGGGGACACATAATATGTGAATGATAATTAAATAAAGGTAATACCAAGCCTTGAACCTTCTCTGAAAACATAACCCTCCCAATTAAATGATAAAGTGTGTAAATATAGATACATAAAAAGATAGAGATAGGGTTATATATTTATCAAGAATAATTTTTAACCTCAACCTCAACAATTAGATATCGAAATATGAATCACTTAGTTTTCATCATCTACTATAATAAGATATATATTTATATTTATATTCCCCATATTTTATTATCCACTTTAACCTCAGTCATTGGTTAAACAAATAAGAATCACTTGGATGACATCATATTCTAAAACCTATTTTATTGGGTGAGGATAATGATAATACAATTTCACACTATAACCACTAACATCTACCACCCATAGATAACATTGCATGTCCCTAGATACATTTGAAGAAGTTTAAGTGAGGAGATAAAACATATTAACTATCAAGAAGTGTTTTGAAATCATTTGGGATTATATTTTCTTCCCAAAGAGAAATTCATACCTATACTCCTAGAACGATCACATCACTCCAATATCATCACCAATTATTGTCGCAATATCATTTTAATCTACTGATAGATATCTAAATCATCAATACCATAGTACACCCTATCTCAAAAAAATCACATCCAATATAGGATACTCATATCTTTCTCTCATTAAACAATAATGAATATATATTTTTGGTCATATTGGACACCCCTAGATGCTTACATTCATGTGTATATTTCACGTCTCTTAATATTATCCATGTGTTCAAGTATTATTGAATATTTTATTCACACTTTGATGACATTTATTCACATTATTAAGCATGAATTTTATCATGTTAATTAATTACTTTCTAATCTTCATTCTGTATTACTTATCAAAAAGTAATTCCATTCATGATTTAAATTTTATAAATCCTAGGAATTTCTATTAAAAAAATCATTAGTTTTCCATGATTTCCACTCTGCATTGATTATTCACATCCTCTTCTAAATTCACCATTATATTATAGTTTTTTACTAAATTTACATGCCTAACAAGAAAAATGAAAACATATTTTTGTATATTTATATATAAATTCCCCTTTTATAAAAAAATCTATTATCCTAATATTTGTATTTGAATAAACCATGTCAACACCCAAAGTCTTCATTATAATGAACTTTCCCTCTCTATGAGTCATTTCACATAATTTTATAATCTCTTTAATTATGATAAAATTACTTCCTCATATTAAAATTTACTTATTTCAAATGTTCAAAAAAATAAATTAGTACAATTATTATTATTATTTTAATATCACAACAACAAAAATAATAATAATAATTAAATTGATTAAAATTATATATAATTATAATATCATGGGTTTTACAATGTGGTACATATCATTTTATGTTTAAATTACATGTTTTAACATGTGATGGATTCCAAATGAGGTCATAGTAGATTTAGGGTTGTTCGAGGCTTGTTCAGAGCCCGAAACCTGCCTTTTTGAGAATGAAAATTGGGCAGTATGGTTAGGAGAAACTGTGTGACATATTCTCAATGGTTAGAGAAACTGTTCAAGAGATGGGGAGTGGATTGATGGATTTCATATGGTTTGAGGAAACCGTGAAATAAAAACCACATGCCTTTCTGGGGAATCCACAATTTTTAGCAGAGGGTTGAAGCACGATTTGCACATGGTTAGTTAAATAATGCATATGAAACCATGAGATGTTCCCCTTAAGACAGTGAAGGACTCAATGTTTGTGGGTATTTTGGCTAACCGTGTAACCAAATTATGTGACCCAGAATTTTTTGGGGAAAATATTTTTTTTTACTTCATGAGTTTAAAACCAAAACTTATTCTTTTATTTCTTCCACCATTCAAAATCCTTCATATGGTAAGCTATTTTGAATCTCAATTCATATATTTTTCTCCCATTTAATTGTACGGAATCATATTTGAACATCATTAATGTCATTGGATCCACCCTCATGTGATCTTCATTCATCTTTTTTCATTCTTAATTTGAATTTGTATCAACAAATGTTTTTAGTTGTAAGATAATATGCCATATTTCCAGGTTCTTCATCTATTCTTCATTTTTCTCTCATTCTAGATTGAATTATAGATCAATATTAGAAGATTGAAATACTACGAAGCTAAGTTAAGAGGTCTACAACTTTTTCTACAACTATGGTGTTTTATAAATCAATTTGACATTTTTTCCCAGGCTAGAATTCTTGGAGTTGCCCCTAAAGTAATTGAATAATTGAATTAAATGAATTATAAACTATTTATGTTTCCCAACCGTACCATTTATATTTTCATAGGTTGTAAGCCCAAACCCATTCCATCCATTGGGTGGGACCTCCTATCTTCCTAACATTTTACCACCATATTGGGTGGGTGAGTTCTCACCTTATTAGAGAGATACTTTATAAATTGAATAGAATTGAATTGAGATAATATTAGAGATTTGATTTCTTCTTTCTCTATGTTGTAATGATATATAATTTTTAGAATGATTAAATCCATTTTATTTAAATTTTGGAAATGGTTAGGGTGAACTAGTGGAGTGTGATAAATTTTAAACTGGTAAATAAATGGATTGATTAAATGAAATGGTAATATATTCATTATAAGAGCTTATAGTGAACCTAATTTTTATAACATGAATATAACATAATTTTTAATATAAATAAAATAATATATAGATAAAAATCAAGGATCAAAAGTTTTACTGTCTTCGGATAATTATGCTTATAGATAACTTGATCATAATGAAACCAAATCATTTATTTAAAACATTCATCTTATCCTTAAAGTCTCTTGTTATTCTTAGTATGTGAAATTACATAATGATATACACCAAATAAATGGGTGACCTATAATATGAGTAAATGGATGAATAAGAAACATGAATTAATATAAAATGATTGAGAATAGTTGGTAACAAATTATAATAATAGTATCAACATTTATATCATGATGGAAACATGTGAAAAAGACATGGAATGTAGAAATGTGTTAAAATTAAACATTAGGTCATAATTGTAAAATAACACACATGGTTATGAAAAAATCCGACATCATGTTCATGCATAATACAAATTATCTCATGATATACATAACATTTCCAAATTCATTGTAGGGATATATAATTTCATGCCAACCTATCACATCATAACATTTACATAATCATGAATTCCAGATATAACGTCTATCAATAAATGTTGTTATGTAATCCATATAAAAGAATGTGTTTTATAAGGATATAATCAATCATTATTTCATGGATAAACTTAGTGTTACCAAATGTAAAAGGTAAAAGAACATATTCTTTATAAGAATTGTCATTTTTTAGTGAAGAAAAAACACACAAGAGGAGTCAAGATGTGTTTTGGAAATAAGAGTTATTTTGTAAAACTCATTTTCTTTGTCATAAAATCATATTTAAAACATTTATATCCCAGAAATGAAAAGTTAATAACAATTAAATTATGTTTTGGGAATATTAAAATAACATATACATTGAAATTTTTCATGAAAGAGGAATAACCCAAATTTGGGGAGTTGGGTTCGAGAATCCCTTTACCTTATGTCTGAATACGTTCTGCACATGCACTTAATGTCTTGGATAATAAAATTAGATTAATTAATAGATTAATTAAGAAAATATTATATATTTTCTTCTTTTATTATAATTTTATTAAGTTAGTTTATGTGCATTTTGATGAGTTATGGAGTTCATTTTTATCGTTCTAGGAGCGTTCATTTTCATGGTTTTATAGATAGTTCAGTTATGTATAATTATGGAAGTTATTTAAAAGTGGAAATAATTCTCTAGAAGTGGAATAAAATGGTATTAATATACATCCATAATTATAAATGCTCACATATATCACTTTTTCCCATATGAGGATGATTCATTAGACAAGATATTAATGAAAATTTATAACTTATTTTAGCAGTTTTTATGACCATCACAAACTAGAAACAATTTATTTACTATTCTAATTATATATTAACTATTGGTCATGATTAAATTTATAATATGTATATTAAAATGTTGATTAACTATAATAATGGTTTTATTTCCATCCTTTATTTTTTTAGTAGAAAATGAAAACCCATCATCAATGAAGGTAGTGTGTTGACGAATCACGGATGATTATTTAATTTTTCGAATAGAAGAAGAAGAGAAGAGATTTGATGATATATATTACATTATCATAATAAAATTATAGAATATATATGATATTGGAGTCATAATTAAACTTCTATCTAGGAGAGGTGGGGAGTGGATAAAAAAGAAAATAAATTAAAAGAGAATGAAGCATGATTATATCACTTGAATATCGTCTCCTTGAGAATCTCCTTAAGGCACATGAGTTTATAATTTTTTTGAACAGAAGTTCTAGGACGTGCGGAAGTGGATTAGGAAGGTAATTTGGAATAATTTATACAAGATAAAACACTTAGATGGTGTGAGGGGAAGAGGATGTGAGAGGTATTATTTATAGGGGAAGAGAAGGGTGTTTTTTGATTATTTTATTAATTTGTTCGTTATTTTTCTCAAGATGGTCCATAATATTAATTAGTCTGACTAGATACAGATAATGGATTAAGATAGTTTCAACCAATGGGTTCTCACTTAATCCATAAATCATCCATGACTCAAAAATTCATTTATTTAGCTTATACTTTAAATTACCATATTTCATTATTTACCAAAAATTAAACTATTTTAAAACCCCCCAAAAAATCACCCTAAAAATTTTTAAATGTGTATTTTTCAAAAATTGAATCCATTTTCTGAAAATAATTTTCTATATATGATAATTTACATTTTTAATTAAAATTATATTTTATTTGAAAAATACTGATTTTAATATGATAATTAATTTTTTGATGCTTTGATAAATTAAATAATGTCACATAAAATTATATAATAATTATAATATAGCATAATATTAATTTTTAAATCTATTTTATGAAAATAAATTTTCTTTTAAATCATAATATTAATTATAAAATTTTAAATAATCATTTACGTTTTACAAAAATACTAACACTTAATTTTAAATTTTTAAAATATTTATTTACTTATTTCATGATGTAATTATATCATATATTCATTTATAAAATACCTAAATTTTATTTATACATGCATGGGTGATGTTATAATTTAAATATTTAGTTTACTATTCTTAATGGTGGTATTACTATTTCAATGGTCTAGTTACTATTCAATCAGTATTGGTTCTTTAATTTATAAAAATACTACTTATTACATTATTAATTTATGAGAATAATTTTTTTATTAGATTATAGACGTTATGTATGTGTTTTATGACATAATTATTAGATGTTAAATTCCATTGATAAACTTTTGGGTCATTACATTCCTCCCCCCTTATGAAATTTCTGCCTCGATATTTCATTTTACACGCTAATGTGGAAAAAGGTGAAGGTATTTCTCTTTCATTTCTTCCTCCAATTCCTATATCGCCTCTTTGTACTTGTGTTTTCTCCACAAAACATTGTCAAGGTGAGTCATCTTGTTGTGTAAGACATTGTCTCTTTGTTCCTATATCTTTAACAGTTTCTCCACATATTAAAGGTCATTCTCCAGTTGTACCACCACCGGTTTTAGTGCTTATGAGGGGGTAGGCATGTACTTACTCAAGATATATTTGTAGAACATGTCGTGAACTTGAGAAATATGTGGTGGAAGTGTAAGTCGATGGGCCACTGCTCTTATGTAATCAAGGATCTCAAAGGGGATAATGTACATTTGGCGAAGAATCCCATTCTTTTCAAACCGCATGACTCTCTTCCATGGTGATACTCGAGGGGGAAAATCTCCAACATTAAATTCCAAGTCCCTTAGAAATTTTTTAGCATAACTCGTTTTTTTACTCTAAGAATCATTTATATGTTGTTGTATGGCTTGAACCTTCTCAGTCATATCTTTCACAATATCCTATCCTAGTATCTTTCATTTTCCAACTTCATCCTAACATGTTAGTGTTCTACATCATTTCTAATATAGAGCTACATTTGTAGCCATCTGAATACTCGATTGGAAGTTATTGTTAGATGATAACTCAACCAATGAGAGATTTCAATCCCATACACATTTGAATTCTATTGAGAAATCTCTCTATATATCTTAATGATTTTAAATAGTCCTTTCTTGTTGTCAATTAGTTTGAGGGTGATAGGTCATACTGAAATTCAATTCAGTAGTCAAACATGTTGAAGGCTTATCCAAAATTTATATGGGAAACTTGGATCACTATCAGATATGATCTAAAGTGGAACCTTGTGCAGCCTCACTACTTCCTTTATATAGATATTGGAATTTTTTTCAAGCGATAAGTATTCCAAAAGATAAATGAAGTGTGTAGTCTTGGTGAATCAATCCACCAAAACACATATCACATTGTTTCCTTTGGATGTCTTTGGGAGACTAATTTTGAAGCCTGTAAGGATATTCTCTCATTTCCATGTGCATATAGGCAATGGTTTCATCACCCCTTTAAACATTCATCGCTCTAATTTAACTTGGTGAAATATCAAGCATCTTGATATATACTCCATGATCTCTTTATACGTTTTGTCCCTACAAATGTTCTCTAAAATTTCATGAAACATCTTTGTACTTACTAGATGGATAGAGAAAGATAAGAAACGTGCTCTATCCAATAGCTCCTTCTTATTTTAGGGTGAAAAAGGAACACAAACCCTCATTCCAAATTTAATCACACCATCATCATCAATGTGGTAATCATGTATCTTACCTTATTTTATTGGTTTCACCTTATTTTGTAGCTACATATCATCCATTGGTGCCTCCTTGATCTTATATTGGATAGATGTTTGGTCAAAAATTTGGGAAAGTTTGGATGTATTCCCCACCATTATGATTTCAAAAAACATCATTTTTATATCCAATAAGACATGGAATTTCTCAATTTGAATCATGGATAAGGTTGCAGGTTCTTTTCTGCTAAGAGAACCATCTATATTTTTTTTCCTTTCTAGGATGGTATTGAATAGAGTAATCATAGTCCTTGATTATCTCTGACCATCTTCTTTGGTGCATGTTGAGTTCCTTCTGTGTGAATATATACTTTAGACTCTTTTTATCGGTATATATATCACACTTTTCACCATAGAGGTAGTGTTTCCAAATCATCATGGTGAATGTCACAACTACTAGCTCTAGATCAAGCATTGGGTTGTTATTCTCATGGATCTCCAACTACAATGCGTCATAGTCTATCAATTTATCATTCTTCCTGAGTATACAACTCAATATTTTCTTTGAATCATCATTGTATATCGAAAAACGTTCTCCACTTGTTGGTCTATATCATTCCTCAGTTACCTTTGTTTTTGAATGGTCCACATAAATTCCTTCATTTGTAATCATGTTCCCCAATAATGTGACCATCCACATCCAAAATTAACACTTACTAAACATTGAATACAATTTAACCTTCTTTAATGTCTCCAAAATAGTCCTTATATGCTCTTCATGTTCTTGATTTCTCTTAGATTAGATGAGAAAATCATTAATAAACACTACCAGAAATTTTTCAAGGTAGTTCACATAGACTCTATTCATCATATACATGATGATATAATGGGAATTAGTACATCATAAGAAAATAACTAAGAACTCATAATCTTCATACCATGTACAGAAATAATTCATTTGAATATCTCCCTTCTTCACCTTTAGTTGATGATATTCATAATGAAGATCCACCATTTAAAAGTATTGAGCTATTTATAGTTTCTTGAACAAGCCATCAATCCTTGGATACAAATAATTTTTCTTTATGGTGATCTTATTAATATCTCGGTAATTGATACACATCCACATTGATCGATCCTTTTTCTTTACAATGATAACTGACTCACCCTAAGGTGATATACAAGGGAATAGGAAACCTTGGTCTAAATGCTACGACAGATAATTATTTCACTCTTCTAATTAGATGAGGGCCATCTTTTAGGAACATTTTGTGATAGGAGTGGCTCTGATTATAAGTTCTATTGAGAACATTACCTCATAATTTGAGGGATGTCTGGGTAACTCATCAGGAAATACATTAGTCTATTCCCAAATAGTGGTAACTTCTTCCAGGTTGATACCTTCCTTTGACTCAATAATTTGAGTGAGGTATGCTTCTTAATAGGGCATAAACAACCACTCCATTGAGGGATTTTTTTAATGGGGATTTGGGATCTTCCTTTCATTTTTAGCGGAACATGGGATGGTTTGGAATATGAAAATATATTTTCTTTTCTTGATATTTAATGTATACTAGATATAAAGAAGGAAAAACAATTACTAGTTTGTCATTGAATTCAACCAATGCAAGTATTACAAGATTCACTTAAAGAATCTTCCCACATACACAAATAAGAGAATAGTCCAATATAGGGGTTGTAATAATCGCACCACTAGGTATTTTTAAGGATATATCTACTTTAATGTATTGGGTCTCCAATTTAATAATTCTTTCAAACTTTCATGATATAAATGAATTTGTAGCACATTAATCAAATAAGACTTTTTCTAATTTGTATTTTGTGGGTGGTGACACTTATTATCCTCAAGGACTCTTGGTTTAGTACACTATCTTGCATAGTTCCATTGCTCCCAATAGTTGAATAATTGAACCATAGGTGGTTCAATTAGAGTTGATAGAATTTCCTTCATCAGGTTGGTTGGATTCTTCATGCCTTTTCAGCATTCAAGAGTTCGGTGGACTTCTCTCCCACACATTAAGTATTTCTTTGACCCTTGAAGAAATTTCCTTAATTTTTATTCCCACATTTATGAAATGTGGTTAATTGGATCATCTTTCCTATTATTTTGTTTGACCCACTAGCATGAAACTACATTCATCTCTTCTTATATCCATAACCATGTTACCATCATCTAAATTCAATATCTATTTTGAGAGCACAACAGAAAACTTTTTTATAACTTCTGAATCTTTGATAGATGGAGCCTTTCAAAGGAGTGGTTTTAAACCAATAATGAATCTCTCTATTTCTCTATCATTGTTGATAAAAAACATGAGGCATATCATGAAATCATTATGAAGTTTTCTTTGTAAGTCATGAAAAAATCATCTTCCTTTTTCTTTAGATCTATAAATTGTATATCCATTTTTTTATAAAGTGTTTGAGGGAAATAATTGTTAAGAAATATTTTATTAATGTCTTCCCACTCCATATCTTCTATTTCATCCTTCATAATAGTGTTAATAATCAATTCACATTATTGATCTGTCTATCCCTATAAATGATAAACAACCAGAGTCACATTATTCTTCTTAGAATAGTGAATCATAGAAAAAATATTCTCCGATGAGTTAACACACTTTTCTGCAACAATTGGATCATATGATTCACTAAATTTCAGTGTTAATTTCCACATAAAAGATTAAATGGATAGCTTCTATTTCTTGGGTGAAGGTAGTCATTCTGTAGGGTTCATGCTATTATACACATCCTGAGAGAACCTGGAAATCATTTCCATGAGGTTTGGAACTCCACCCCCAAGGCATTGGGTATATCGTTCAGGAAATCATTTTGTTTTCCTTCACACTAGTTGTTGTCTTGGTTTCTCCTGGTTCCCGCCATTTTAAAAAATATAAATGTTTTGAACAAGACACAAGTTAAAAAAATAAATAATTTATACTTTTACACAATTAACACTAAATTCATATCTTATCAGATCCCAATGTTGGTAATTTTTCTAAAACAATGTTTTTTGGATGTTTACGTATACATAGTATTATCCTAAGGGTATTCTTTAATATTCTAAAATCTTAATCCCCAAATTATCTAAACTGTGATATGATACCAACTATAGGGACCCTAATTCTCCTTACACAAATATTACATCATTTTTAAGATAAACAACATTATAGAGATACAAATATAGGATGAAAAGGTTTAGTTTATTGGAAAAATTAAGCTCATACATAAATTCATCATAATAAAACATAAAAAATTATTTAAATCCTCTATCTTTATCCTTAAAAGTTAATGTTCTCCTTCATACATGTAATCACCTGAGTATATACATCAAAGAAATGGGAGAGCTAAAACCCCAGTAAGAGGATGAATAAGGAACATGAATAAAAATAACATGGTTTTTAATAAGAAAAAAAATATAATAACCATAGTATAATTGTCAACATAATGAGGGAAACATGTGATAAATTAATATAATTTGGAAAACCATAAAATGAAACATCATGTCATAGTGGTCAATACCACACTTAGTTGTGAACAAATCTAGTTTCATGTTTACACAGAACATATGTTTATAATCATAACATCATCATTGTGAACAAAGATATAATAATTTTCATTCATAATAAGATTATCTCATGAGATAAATCAAATTATATAAGTAATTGTAGGGAAATATAATTTCAGGCCCACCAGTCACATCATAACATTTACATAATAAAGTATTATACAGAGAATGTATATCAATCAAAGGCCTGAAGTAAACCATTTAAATGTTTGGGTTTCATAATTATTTCATCAATAATAATTTCAAGAAGAAACTTGTTTTCCTCAAAATGTAGAATGGAAAAGAACATATTTGGTATAAGAATCAGTTTTTTTGTGAATAAGAATTTTCTCAAGAGGAGATAAAGTTGGTTTTGTAAAGAATACTTATTTTTGAAAAATCCTTGTATTTTTCATAAAATAATATTGAAAACATGTATATCAAAAAAATAGAATAATAATGAAATTATTTTATTGTTATATTAAAATAATATCCACACTGAAATTTGTCATGAATGGGGAATAATACAAAGAAGGGGGTTGGGTATGATAATAACATTACCTTATGTATGAATGTGTTCTATACTTTCACTTAATTTTATGGATAATAAAATTAGATCCATTAATTACTTAATTTAAAACCATTTATAAATTAATTTTATTTATTATAATTTTATTAAGTTTATTATCATCAAATTTGATGACTTATATAGTTCAATTTTTCATTCTGGGAGCATTTGTTTTAATAGATTTATGGTTAGTTTAGTTATTTATAATTATGTAAGTACTTTAAAAATGGGAATAATTACCCAGAAGTGGAATGAAATAGTATTAATATACTTTTATAATTTTAAATGGACCCATATATCATTTTTTTCTTATATAAGGATGATTCATTAGAAAAAAAAAACATATACGAAAATGTTGAATTTATTTTTTTGGTTTCTTCAACCATTAAAAACTAGTATAATTTTATTTATTATTATGTTTTTATATTAGTTATGAAATAGGATAAAAGTTATAATATGTATATTAAAATTTTATTTTACCATGATAATTGTTTTATGTCCATCCTTGTAGGTGGTAATGGAAAACAAAAACTCTATGTCCACAAAGGCGGTGAACCGACGTATCACGAATGATGTTTTCATTTTTAAAATAAATGGAGAAGAGAAGATGTATGATGATGGATATTCCATTAAGACAATAAAATTACAGTATATATATGATAATCTATTTATAATTCCCATTTATATGTGGTAGGTTAGGAGAGGATAATAAAATAAAATGAATTAAAAGAGGATGAATGAGGTTGTAACCTCTTAAATATCATCTCCTTGAGAATCATTTTATGGAACATGGGTTTGGTATTTTTTTTAGACTTGTAGATTATGGAAATGGGGAAGAGTCTTGGGAAAGTAATTAGGTAGAATTTAAACAATATAAATTTTTTATAAATTTTGAGGAGAATATGTGTTAAAGGCTGGTATTTATAGGGGAGGAGAAGAGTGTTTTTTTGTTGTTTTATTTATTTTTTAATTATTTAGTCTCGAGAATATCAATAGTTTGGATTCATATGACTAAATATAGTAAATGTTTTAGTATATTTTTAAATAATTTGTGACTACATCATCCATGTCTCAAAAATTCATGTATTTAGATTATACTGTAAATTACCATATTTCACTATTCACCAAAAATTAAACTAGTTTAGAAAATTCCCAAAAAAACCCCTATCCATTTATCAACATGAATATTTCAAAAAATAAATCCATTTTATGAAAATAATATTCTAAATATGTTATTTTTAATTTTTAAATAAAATAATATTTTATTTGAAAAATACCGATTTTAATTTTATAATCAATTTTATGACCCTTTAAAAAATTAATTAACATCTCATAAAATTATATTATAATTATAATAAAACAAAATATTAATTTATGAATCTATTAATGGAAAGGAATTTTTTTGATTCATTATATTAATTATAAAACTATAAATAATAATTTATGTTTTATAAAAATACATTCACTTAATTTATCATTTTATTAAGATTTATTTACTTATACCATGATATAATTATATCATATTTTAATTTATAAGATACCAAAATTTTATTTATACTTTCATAGGTGAGTTTACTATTCTAATAGACAAATTACTATTCCTAATGGTCAAATTACTATCCCAATGGTCAGGTTATTATTCAATCAGTATTGGTTCCTTAATTTTTATAAATACTTCTTATTCCATTATTCTATAATTAGAATAATGTTTTTATTCGGTTCTATATGTTATGTATGTATTTTATGACTTAATTATAAGAAGGTAAATTCCATTGATATAATTTTGGGTCGTTATAGAGTTCCTTGGATCCCGATTCCATATATTCCATGGGAATTTTCCCCATGGATCATGATTATGGTAGTGGATGCCTTAGACTTATTCCCTCCTTGGATCTTAAATCTGTATGATTCCTTGACCCCTGCTACCCCATGGATACGGCTTTCTTGTACTTGCTTTGGACATGCTCTATTGACACACTCCTCATACTCTAATCAAATCATTTCTGAGTTTCCATCGAGATGCTCTTGATACTTGATGTGGATGCCTTGGTATTTTATGCCTTAGATCCATCCATTTGTGGTATCAAACTTTTTATTACAAGGTATGGAAATGTTTAACTCATTGGATTATATGGCAAGGTCGTGATGGATGTTATACATTATATTAAATGAAAAGTCCATTGTGAATATTTTTGGCATATTTTAAAGATAGAACTGTAATGGGGATTGGATTGTAGTGGATATACTGGACTATGTCACAACTATTATATATGTTTATAACATCCCTTATTTATGGGATCTAGAACATTGTATGCATTTATCCTTTTTTGGCTATAATGTATCATATATGCCCTGGGAACTTTAATTTCATTGTTGTTGTACCTTTTATATGTTTCATCCAGATTTATATTGTTTTACATAGACTGTATTTATTTTAGAAACAATCGGTAGTGTCATATTGAGTGTTATCTCACACTCTATTTGGGCTATTGTTGGGTACTCGGATAGAATATATAGATACACGTATGAATCGGGGAAATTTTCCAGTGTACAATGCATGAATTTTTTACTGTTTAGAAGTATGGGAGAATGGGACTGAGTTTGGTTTGTGATTCTTGCTGGGATAGTTATTTTTTAGAATTTTATACAATTTAATACTTGATAAATAATTTTTGAAGGGAAATGTGGAGTATGGATGTTACCTATATTTCCTATTGTAACCTAAATAGTTTTTTCTAACATCAGCTACAGTAGACACCCTAGGTTGTCAACTGAGGCACGTTGACCCATGGACCAGTTTTCAAATGGATTGGAACATGTTATGGTATGGAATAAGTGGATGCTATATTTTGGATCATGTGATGTATGGTTTCTTATAAATCAGAATTGGACACCCATTTGGTTCAACCATTTAATGAAAACTGTTGAATGAAATTAATTCATATAAAAATTAAAATGGTGAAACGTAGAACTTATCCTTGACTCACCTTTAGAGTCAGCAAAAGACAGTGTATCTAGTGATGTTTATGGATATTTATATTCACCCAGTCCTTGATTTAGGATTTTGATTTGTTTATAGGATGGTTTTTACCTATCCTACAATTTTAAACACTGATATCTTTGTTTTTGATCTTTTAAGAGGCATGTGTTTCACATGTTAGAGACACGCCACCATGGAATCCTCCAGTTATATGCTAGGAGGGTAGTGATAAACATGATCAATATTTGGTTTTCCATTAGATACTAGTAGATCTTACTATAGTTCTATTTGAGGAAATAAAGTTTTTACTAGATATAGGTGTCGAGGCACAATTCCCAGAGGGGTTTTTACTCTATATGCATACTTTTCATACAGAACTGCAGCTTGCCTCTTCTATGGAAGAGCTGAATTAGGTGTTCTAGTAGAAACATCCTCCTATGTTTTGGGGGGACGGGAGTTCATAGGCTATTCGGCTATGTCTTGAGACTAGTTTAATTATCATTAAGTATATATAGACACCTCCTCAAATGAGAGTGAATCTCAATAAATATTTGCTTCTAGGACCAGCAAAAAAACTAGAGGGATGATTAGAAGTAGGCTAATGGGATGTGAGGTATGGTTTGAAGGGATTTCCAACCCTGTTTTTGTTACAAAATTTCCCTAAGACTCTGAGAGAAGTGAGTTATATTGAGTATATGTGTATGTACCATGTAATTATGATAGTTATGAAATATTTGGAGCACTTTACATAGAATCAACATTTTTCTCTGGTTTACCTTACTAATAATATATTGAGGGGGTAACGCTTCAAGGAAGGTCTCATGAATTCCATTCAGTCTCATGTCAATGTTTTTAGGTAAACAACAATTATAGAGATAGTGAATTAGGTTCTTATTATATAGGGGAACCTCAGGGTAGCTAGGGTAGTATAGTGGAGTAGTGTAGTCACTGGGCCTAGTGGTTTAGCTTCCACTGGTAGGAAGCATCGTTCTGAGGATTCCGATGGGAGGAGTACCAGCTAGGACTTTAGTGCTGGTTGATCTATTTTATTACATTGGTGTGGAAGAAAGGGATATATAGGGAATCAGTGTAATCGATACCTATCAAGTTTTAATCTTGTAGAAGGATAGTCCATGTACATAGTTTTTTCTGGACCTTCCCTTCATTAGTTAGTTGAATTGGGTTATCTCTAACTCAGGGTTCCGGAGAATGTTTTATATATCCATGTTAGGTTTGGAGTAGGGTTTGTGTCATTTCTTTATGATGTTTTGGAAGTCGTAGCTAAGGCAGCCAGGCAGTAGTCGAGCCTAAATGGGAGAGTGGTCCAAATTTGGGTAGTTAGGTTTTTCAAAAGCTTACAGTTCAGGTCAGATATATTCTGTAGAGCCCTCACATGAGGAGTGAAGCATCAGGACATATATAGTGATAGGTACATTCACAAGATACTCTACTCTATTATCTTCTCTTTTTGATATAGTTTAAACATATAACTTTATACTTTCACCTATGTTAGAGATCCTTAGGATCATGTTTCAGTTTTATGAGGGCCTAATGAAACTTGATACTCCGTTGGTGTTGGGAAAAAATTCCTCAAGATGTACTCTCAGTGGTTTTAGTGTGATTGTGTTTGGGGAAAAATTCAGATGACCTAGAATGAGTTTGGTTAATGTTTCTGAATAATGTTTTTAAGGTGGTGTTGTTTCCTAGTGTATTCCAAATTTTTAGGCTTCAAAACCAAGAGTTTTGTTTTGAAAAATGATGATTTATGCAATGGATTACACAGTACGAGGACCAAGAATCATAGTTCGTGGACCAGAAAAGGTGGTACGTAGAATGGAGAAGGAATTTTGAAGAAGCAAAAAATTCCACATATCAGTGTTATTAGGACTGCGAAGGATGGTATACACACCATGAATGGAAAATGGTTCGCGGTAAGGCATCCAGTTCATGGGAGGCAAGTGGTTCATGAAAGTCTTGGGTATGCAGGATGTCTTGTCATTTGTAAAATGGAGGTGGTGATTTTTGAAGACAATAAGTGGGTTTGTTAGTGGAAGAAATTGGATTCTACAAAGAATCAAAGTGGTATATAAACTACATTGGGAAATGGTTCATGGAAAGATTACAGTTCGCTAGATAACTCATTACACAGTGAAGGTTGTGCCGCATCGAAAGTTTAAGTAAAATGGATTAGAGAATTTTTCATATCTATTTTCCAATATAAGGACAAATAATCTCGTTATTACTTAAGGTGTGATCTTTATTAGAAAATAAAATTTCTTTGAAAGAATTCATCTAAGTATGAAAGTGGTTTATGAGGAAGGATTCCATGAAGTGAAGTAGTTCACAGGAAGTGTATGCGAAAGTTTGTTTACAGATCTATGCAGCTTACAAAGGAATGTGGTCCACGGAGGAGGAGTTGGTTGGTGGAATAATAAGTGGTGTCTGGAGAATAAGTAGTCCATGGATGAATCAGTCCTCATAAGAAATAATTCTTTTAAATTGGAGGCAGTTAACGAAATTGAAATGTGGAGGATGTGCGCGGATTCGGTTTGTGGATGCGGTTTATGGAGGTGGTACACAGAGGTGGTATGTATAAGAATAAAGGTGGTTCATGAAGGATTAAAGGAATCATTCAAATGCACTAAAACCATTCATGAAAGAAATTACATCTAACTAGCAGTATGGGAAAATTTGGATTTTATCTATGGGTGAAAATGAAAACATTAAACGAGAATTTATTTATAGTTTAGGATGTGTTATTTCATAAAAATGATGGGACCTATAACTCCATAAACTGTGGGTGGATCCCTTCCAAGATCAGTGAGAAAGTGAATAGAAATATGGTGATCCTTTCTGCCTATAGTGAGCCAGATAAAGAGTTATATAGAGTTACCCTTGGGAATGCAGTGAGTAGACCCTAAATCTTTTAAAGGTAGTGATCCTGGGCATAGAAGTGATCTTGTTTGAACCATCTGATTTCTAGTGATCTTTAGTGGATTTGGTAAATTGGCACATCACCATTGTATAATCCTTGGAAATATCCCAATGAGGGTGAACTAGGTAGAATCATTGTTTCCTCTGTATGATTTTATTTCTATTCATATATTGCTATGGGAGAAAGAGAGAATTGTGTTTTTTAACGATGAAACAAGATCCAAAAGGGAATTAGTTTTAATATGTCATACCCTGATTCACCCTCCCTCCAAGGTATTTGACCTAGTGGGCCTAACAATTGTAATTAGATGGAAAGGATTAAATTCATTGGTTATCTCTCAATAGATGAAATAAAGGATGACAATCACAAAGGGATCCTGATCTTTGATCGAAATAATTTTTATCTATGGAAGAATCAGATCCATCACTACTTCCAATAATTTGGTATGGATGTATTTATAGCATCTATTCATGGAATATCAATGAATATCAATAGTTTTGCTTTATCAAAAGATGACTAAAGGTAATTGGATGCTGATTTTAAAGGGATCAATGTTTTGGGGAGCCATATCAATAAAATTAATATGAAGGAGATTTCTTGTAATTCATCACATTCTATGTGGTAAGAGTTTATAAATATTTATGAGGGAGAATTAGAAGTTAGATAATAAAATATTCTAGTTCTGTGGGAAAAAATATGAGGATCTCATAATGCTCCCTAATGAGTATGTTGATAAATTATTTGATCGGGTAAATGTTGTTGTGGATGACATGTGTGGTCTTGGAAAATAATTGGAGACATAAATATTGTGAAGAAAATCTTGAGAAAACTTCCACCTTAATTTAATCTAAAGGTTTTAGTATTGGAAGTCAAGGATATGAAGGAGTACACATTGTATAACTAGCACAACAATCTTATTGCATATGAAATGAGAAATGATGATAATGATGTTGTGAAAAAGTGTAAGTCCAAAGAAGTGGAATTCAAGGACATTAAGAATATTTCTATTGAAGATAGTCAGTAGGAAGAAAATTTTGATTATTTCATGTCATTTATCTCCTCTAATCTGTGAAGGTGAAGAGGAAAGTTCAAAGGTAAGCATCCACTCTCATGCTTTCAATGTGGAAAAATTGGACATTTTGCAGCAAAGAGTCTAAAGAATATTGAAGATGATGATAAAGACAATGATGAAATTCCACAAAAGAAGTATTAAACCAATTTTAAAGGTAGGATATGTTCAAAATGAAATTTCTTTAAAAATAATAATCTTCTTTCATAAGAAGATGAATGTTTAGAAGAATCTGAGGCAGAAGAGTAGGAGGACTGCAAGGATCCTGAATCAGTTTCTTTGGTGGAAGTTGTCAAAAATTATGTAACCAAAAAAGAAAGTTGCAATGAATAAGGTGGAGTTAAAGGAATAGTGGACCTTAAGGTTTAATTAGAATCAAATCTTGAGGAAATAGATTTTTGGAGAGCTATAAAGAAGAAATCCAAAAAAGTTCGTTATGATGCCCAACTTTACATATAGTAACAGGAAGAAGAAAAGTCTGAGTTGAATGAAGAAATTGAAAAACAAAAGTCTTCAATTATAGAGAGTTCATTTAATATTGTTGAGTACAAGATAAAAATTGAAGAACAAAAAATAGAAATTGATAGTTTGACTAAAACAAGAAAAGATCAAATCAAACATATCGAAGAACTTGAAGGGGAATTTGTTGGTATGTGATGAAGTGTTAAAGATTGGGAAAAATTGTTGAATCACATAAAAACATTGGGAAAATAGATAACACATAAAACAAAAAAGATGAAAGTGGAGAATAGTTTTCTAGTAGAATAGAAGCAGTAGTCAAATCCAAATGATAAGGCTGGTATGGGGCTTGATCGAAAATAGAAAGCAGTAATGGTTGATTTTAGACCATAAGAATGCACTCTGAGATTGAATATTGATTTGGGTAAAAATAAGAATTATAAGATTTAGAGAAACCATGGGACAACTAGTGGTGCAGTATTTATACACAATAATGTTCCCCACATAATATGTTATTGTTTTGGAAATATGGGACACCCAAAAAATGTTTGTTCCATAACAAAGAAGTACCAAAGTTAACATCACCATTAGAGGTAGTCATGCGGAGCTCAATTTTCTATGTCATCATTTTCTTGTCACTATTGTTTTTTTGGAGGATTCAAACACATGAAAAGATATTATTCATTGAAAATGAAAATTAATGTTCTAAATCAGACTAAGGTTGGTTATAACCAGCAGAAAAATGTATCATGAAATGAGATAAAATTACAAAATTGATTTGAATTTCTATAAGATGAATTCGTTCCATCATATTCTGAGTGATTTCAAGAGTATCAATTCATAATGAGTATAAAATAAAAAACATGGATCAAAAATAAATGATATGATTAGGAATTTATTGTAGAAATTACGTTCAAGGAATCATATCACACTGGGATATGGATCATTGACACTAGATACACCTCACATATGATAGGAAACAAGGATATTGTGATGGGAATCAGTTATGGGAAAGAAGGTATTGTAAGATTTGGTAATGATGAAGGGTTGAAATTTATTGTCTCTAGGAAATAAAATTTTGGGGGAAAAGATATGATAAGTACAGATATCAAGGTTGTTGAAGGTCATAGCCACAACCTATTAAGTGTAAATCAATTGTGTGACTCACAATATTCCATAAGATTTTCTATGAAATTATGTATCATCAACGCAAAATATGGTGGTGTTGTGTTATAGGGAATGTGTACAGAAGGGGATCTTTACCTCGTGAGTGGAGAAAGAGATATGTGGTTTTTTTCCAAGGAAGAAGATAATAAGTTATGGTATAAATGTCTTGGCCACATGAGCCAAATGTCCTTGAAATATTTGGTGAAATATGATGCTACTCAAAATCTCCCTGGATTATCATGCAATCGTACACATATGCGTGATGCCTTCTAAAAAGGGAACATCATACAAAAGACATATAAGGAAAAAGAGAAAAGGTCAACAAGATTAATTAAGTTGGTTCATATTGATGTGTGTGGACCAATTTCATTGATATCTCTTGATGGGAGGAGATATTATTTATTCTTCATTGATGATTATAGCAGAATGGCATGGGTATAAATCATTACCAACAAGTCTGAGAAGTTCAGTTTCATTACAAGATATCAACGTAAAATTGAAATGTTTTTAGGTCATAAAATCTAGAATATTAGAAAAGATAATGGAATAGAGTTCCCAAATAGCCAATTGGATGATTATCTCAAGAAAGATGGGAAAATGAATCAAGTTTTAGTGGTGAGAACTCTACAATAGAATGGAGTTGTTGAGAAAATAAATCAGATTTTCAACAACATGTCCAAAACAATGCCCATTGAGAAACGTCTTCTAGATAAATTTTGGAAAGAATTAGTGATGACAACAAACTACACTTCAAATAGAGTGTTGTTATGTCTGAAAGAAGAGAACACTCTATATGAGCTATGGTATGGAAAAAATTCATCATTGAAGTAATTTTGAGTCTTCAAAAGTTATTGTTTCATTCTTAATTAGTAGAAACATCGAAATTTTTAATCCCATGGATATAAATGGATATTTACTCAATATTAAAAGAAAATAAAATCATATAAATGCTTCAATAAGCGGATAGGAAAGGTAGTTGAAAGTTATGATGTTATTATAGTGGAGAATGAGTAGAGTCTTCAGAGAATACATTATCAATATTAGGAGGATAGTGAAGAAGATGCAAGAAGATCAAGTGATTCTCTAGTTATAGAGTTTGATTGATAAGAATATGTAGGCGATGAAAAGGATGAGAACGGTTTAGTATTTTCACCAAGATAGAAGAGAAGATCTGAAATTGATAGAAAAAACATAATTATTGATCATACCACACCAGTGAAGACAAGGAGGACAAATAATCTACTATAATAATCATACTTATCACAGGTTGAGCATAAATTTTTTGATGATGTAGTCGGTGATGAGAATTAGGTTTAGGCTATGAATGAAGAGCTTTCTCGAATTGAGAAGAATCCGACATGGGAGATTGTTTTGAGACCAACAGAAAAGAATTTCATCTGGGAAAAATGGGTCTTTGATAACAAATTGAATGATGATGGTGTTTTGATTCGAAATAAAGAATGACTAGTGTAAAAAGGGTACGCCCAGATAAAGGGTATTGATATAGATGAAACATTTGAAAATGTTTCATGGATGGATACAATCAAACTATTCTTGGATATAGTAGTGAAAATAATGTTTAATGTTTTCCAGATGGATGTCTAATCAACATTTCTGAATGGGGTTTTAGAAGAAGAGGTTTATATTGAGCTTCAAGATAGTTTTCTCATTCACAAAGATCAGAACATAGTTTTTGGCAGAAGAAGTATATTTATTGTTTGAATTAAGAACCAAGATCATGGTATCAAAAGCTAGATCAGTTTTTTAAGAAGATCGAATTTTGGTATGGTGGATTTGATTGCAATATGTATCTCAACAATGATAATAATCAAAGGATGATGATGCTAGTATATGTTAATGACATAATATTTGGTGGATCAGATGAATTTCAATGAAAATAATTTTTTGAATTCATGAAACTTCTACTAGAAATGTCAATGATCGTTGAACGGATGTTTTCCCTTGGTCTACAGGTGACACAAGGAAAGAATGGAACGTTCATTTCTTAATAAAAATAAGTCAAAGAGGTTTTGAGAAGATTTTAAATAGATAATTACAAGAAAATAATGACACTAGTAACAACTCAGACGAAATGTTCTCGGTGTGATGAAGGCAAATAGGTTAATGTCATGGAATATAGGAAGATCATTGGAAGCCTATTTTACATAACAACAACATGCCCAGATATTGTTTTTTCCATGTGTTGAGCAGCACAGCATCAAAGTTTCCCAAATGAAATCCACTTACAGTAAAAAAATACTTCAGTATATCCAGGGAATAATGGATTTTATCTTACTATACCATGTAAAATATTTGCAAGAGTTATTTTTCTATAAAGATATAGATTTTATTGGATCATAAAATGATAGGAAATCAATGTTATGTGGTTCATTCTATCTTAGTGTATTTTGTATTTCTTGGATAAGTAAAGAACATGATTTCATTTCATTGGGCACCAAAAAGGCTGAGTATATTGTGGAAAATCAAGTGTTCATGCAACTATTGTGGATGAAGCCGTAGATTTATGATTTGGGAGTTGAAGTGAAGTCTCCGATCAGAATCTTTTGCGATAATTAAAGTGCTTTAAATTTGAGAAATAAATGAGTCGATCACTCAATAACAAATCACGTTGAAATAAAGTATCATTCTTTTAGGGAGAAGTTGGATCAAGGTCATGTGAATATAAAATATGTGCCTACAGAACAACAGGTTACATACATTATAACAAAGGAATTACCCAAAGATGTGTTTCAATAAAAACTAATGGCTCACGGAGTTTAGTCGACTCCTCATACATGAAAAATATTTGATGTGGTTCCCCCTATCCCTGAGGCATAGTGTTTTTTTTACTAATGTTCTAATATGTGTTCTTTACTCTATTATAGAAACCCTTAAAGTGCACTTTGGGTTCATTGAAAAAGGGGGAGAAATAATTTCTATAAAAGGGGGGAACGTCTTAATCAAGACATGGAGAGAAGCTGCTAGGTGGAGAAGTGAGATAGGGGGAGTAGAATCTGTTGGGGGGAGCATCAAGAGGAGTATTCTATTATGGGGATAAGTAACATAAGGGGAGTATTAAATCTTACAATCCTATAAATGATCAATTAAAATATTATATAACATGATAACAAAGGTTCTTGATTAAAGAAAATGAATAGGAGATCTCGGTACGCATTGAAGGCCATACTGCATCAAAAGTTTATGTAAAATAGATTAGAAGATTTTATGGATTTATTTGCCTATATAAGGACATCTAATCCCAGTATTACATATAGAGGAATTTTCACTAGAAAATATCATATCTCTGGAAGAATTCAGTTAATTCTAAAATTGGTTCACAAGGATGGATTCCATGAAGTGAAGTTGTTAACTAAAATAGACTGTGAATGTGTTTTTACGGGGCTCCAAACATCACAAAGGAAAGTGATACATAGAGAAGGAGTTGGTATGCAGAATATTAAGTGGTCTGTATAGAAGAAGCAGTCCATAGTAGAATTAGTCTGTGGAATAAATAATTCTAAAGAAGCGGAGGTAGTTCACGAAAGCAGTATGTGGAGGCAGTACAGAGAGGAGCTTCATGGAATAAATATGTAGAGGTGCTACATAGAGGCTATACATAGAGGAAACAAGGTATTTTATTTAGGATTAAAGAAATCATGAAAAGTAACAAAAAATAGTTCACAAAAGTAATTTCCGCTAACTTACAGAATGCCAAAAAGTGGATTTCATCTATAGGTGAAAATAACTTTAACAGAGAATCCATCTTTAGTTGAGGATGTGTACTTTCATGAAAATGAAGGGACCTACAAGTCCATATACTTTGAGTGGATCCCTTATAAAATAATTGAGCAAAGGAAGGGGAATACGGTGATCCTTTCCACTAGTAATGAGCTAGAGAAAGATACATAGGGAGTGACTCTTCAGAATGGAGTGATAAAACCATAAATATTGAAAAGGCAGTGAGCCTAGGAATAGAAATGATATATCCCAAACCATGTAATTTGAAGTGAGGTTTTGTGGATTTGGTACATCGGCACATCGCCATTGTATGATCCTTGGGTGTAGCTCGGTGAGGCTGAACCAAGTAAAATCATTGTGTCATATGCATGATTTCATTCATTTCATATATTTCTATGGGATAAAAAGAAATGTTTGTTTTATTAAACAAAAAACAAGAGATGAGGGTGAAATATTTTTAATATGTCATACCTTGATTCACCTCCTTATGATATTTGACATAGTGGACCTAATAGTTGGGAATTATATCATAGATTATACACCAATGTAGGGAGTTCCCCCTTGATTTTGGTGGGTGTCACATTATATGGAATTTGTTTTTCATCGAGATAAAATTGTTCTACATCATACTAGTGATGGATTATAAATTTTTGTATCAAGACCATGTAGATTTATATCATCATAGGGTGACCTTCACATCACTAGAGGGATGAGTTTTTCTTCAAAAGTTTGAATGGTATCTCTGGGAGAGATGATCTAGATAGAAGAATATTGGGTTGTGCTAGATGAAAACCTAGAAAACTAGTTTATATATGGATGATCAGTATCTGTTCCATGAATACTTTTCTCTAATGTTTGATCATTTTAGGGATGTTTTCCTAGATGAATTTTTGTTTTAACTCTTGATATAATGGTGTATTTATCAATAGATCTAGATCTAAGATCTGAATTTGTATTAATTCATCCTTATAGGATAGATACTATAGAGTGGAAGGATCTTAAGAGATAGTTATAGGATTTTATGGCAACTGAATTTATATGACCTGCAACTTCTCCATGGGTTTCGTCGGTTCTTTTTGTGGTGGATGGTACCCCTATTCTATGTCTGGATTATCGGAAATTGAACTAGTTGATGTTTAAGAACTACTATCGCTTTCAATGGAAAGATGATATCTTCTACTAGCTTTGAGGAGCTCTAGTTTTCTCTAAAATTGATTTGAGATATGGATATCATCAGTTGTGTGTTCTTTTTGTTCACATACCTCATACAACATTTCATAGAAGGTATGGTCTATATGAGTATCAGGTTATGTTAATATTTCCTATGAACATGTCAACGATTTTCATGGTGATGAGGAACAAAGTCTTCCATCCTTATCTGGATTCGTCTGTGGTATTATTCATGGATGATATCTTTGTTTATTCTCATAATCGACACGACTATGCCAAATATCTTCATATTATTTTGGATACACCAAGAGAAAATTATTTATATTATAAGATCATAAAGGTCCGCTTATAGATGGATAAGATTCCCATCCAGGGACATAGTATCTTAGATATACGAGTATTAGTTGACCCAAAGATGGTGGGGGTTGTAGTTTCCGAGGAGAATCCGAAAAACGTCTCCAATATTTGAAGTTTCTCAAGGGTAGTTGGATATTACATGTGTTTTATACAGGGCTTATCATTCATGGAATCTCCAATTACGATCTTGACTAAGAAGTGTGTGAAGATTGTATGGTTAGATACCAATGCGAAAGCCATTTAAGAGCTGAAAGGGAGACTAACTTTAGTACTGATATTAATTATTCCATATTTAGGAAAAAGTTACACTGTGTATTATGTTGTGTCACTCCCCAAAATCAGTTTTCATTAATTTATTTTATTTTCATTTTCATTTATATGCTTGATATTTTCTATTAAAGTTTAGATCAAGGTTTCGGTGTGTATTTAGCTGAGTTTTTGAGGTTTTGGATGGTTATTCCATTTTAATGGTTAGTGTGAATGGTTTGGTGAGCGAATGGAATGCTGGGGAGTTTGTGACACCCCTAGTATCACTTCTATATGGGTTGTGTTTGTTGGTTGGTTTATCCCCATTAGTTAGGGGAGTTTGGGGGTGAAAAGGGTGAATTTTAGGGAGTTTTTATAGGTTGAATGGTTAAGGTACACAGTTTCTTTAACCATTCAGACTTAGTGTGAACTAGTTGCATGGTTAAGGTGTTTGGTTAAACTAACCATTCATCTTAATGGTGTTTCCCATGAAACTCTTGATAGTTCATAATTTCATGGGTTGTGCATGGTATGTTTAACTGTGTGATCTAACCATGAAACCCACCCAAAGAAGTTTATTTTTAGCATTTCTCCATCATTTTAACAAGGGTTTATTTTATTGGATTTCCCCATTCCAACCCCACAACCTGTATGCCTCCCATGGAGCTTTTTGGCTCCTCTAATCTCCTCCAACTAGATTTTAAGGTTTTTTCTTGGTGATTCTTCACCCAGATTGAATGGTTAGGGCTCCCCTCTCTTTTTTCCATTGGTTTTCCCCCATTTTCAATTTCTCTTATGACCCTATTTTCCATGTTTGGATGATTTTGATACCTAGGGTGGTGAGAAATTAGATTTTTTATTGGGGTTTTGAGTCATGGTAGGAGATTATTTCGGGTGGATTTCATTGAAGGACACACGATTATTCCACTTGAGGTAGGTGTTTCCATTATTTTCTTCACTAAACCATTATTTATGACTCGAAAATAAATTTAACTTGTTTACAATTCTGATAATCATATTTTTGGTGTGTTAGCTTAATTTTTTTTTGTGTTTACATGATTGAAAATTGGTACTAATTGGTTTTAAAAAGATTTTCTTAAATGTGCCTCCATATATACACATGTGGGGTGTTTTATGAAATTTAAATTAGACTTTTTAAATGAATTTGGGTATTTCAAGTGTGTATTTAGTCTTTCAAAACCTAGAATGATTCTATTTTAGTACGAATTGGGTGTTGTGTGTCAGATTTGGTGACTTTTATGGTTTTATGCTTATATGTGGCTTGTTGTGTTTGGTGAAAAATCAAGTGGGGGTTATCTAAAATTTGTTTTGGGTATTTTCATGCTCTAAACATATTCATAAAGAGTTGCATTGGATTTGGGAATATACATATATTCACAGGGTGCACATATGGATGGGAACAAAAATGATAATTGCATTCAAAAATGACATTCACCTTGAACTCGTTTTCCAAAACACCATCCCTTATTCCTCCTCATTTTACCAAAAACTCCCCCATTTAAAATGGAGTCTTCTAAATTGAAAATGTCTTCATGATGGTTCCATTGTTTTTAAATGGTTACTTGGTTTTAAAATGAATTCAATGTTTCTTTCAAATGTGTTATGTAAAGATTACCCCATTTGGTGACTTTAATTGAGGATTGGTTTCTAAACAATTTAAAGACCCTTTTGGAATATTTCATGTTGTTTCATGTTTTTATCTTTGTTTGGATATGGTTTTGGAAATATAATTGGTTTTGTAATTTTTAAAGGACTGGTTGGCATTTTAAAATTTTAGAAAAAGTTCTAGTGGAACCCATATGATGTGAAAGACCAATTCGTACCCCGATATGTTTTGAGAATTGGTTTTAAAACTATTGTTATGTGTAGGCCCAATTGGAACTTTTAATGATGTGATGAGTTATGGGAACTTTTATATTTGACCCTTCAAGGAGATTTTTATCGCATTGGTGGTTTCATTGTTTGGTTTAAAAAAGTAGAGTGGATGTGGGTTTTAGTTTGAGACATTCATGTGAGGACCTATTCATTCACTTTGTATTATTATCCTAGGATTCCTGGATGTCATATAGAGGTCTAAGAGATGGTTGATTATCGGTCTAAATTAGATGGTTTGGTACCCCCTGGATTAGTTAAAATGCTAGGTGGGATGTTCCATTGGATTGGTTGGTTTAGAGCATCCAGTTTGTTATTAAATATGGAGTTACACTATATACTAGTAGGTGATTAAAAATTGAGTGTGTCCTATGATATATTCAAGATATGTTTATGAAATTCAATTGATTATCTATCTATATATTACTTCTTATTTATTCCATTCTTGTTAATATGTTTACCAGTATCTTTCTACTTGTATTTGTGCTATTTTGGTAATGTTTGTCTTACTTGATATATTTTCATTCATTTACAATGTATCCCTCTTTATTACCAGATTTGGATTATTATTTGGGGTTTTTTATGAAAAAGGTATGTTTTAAAATGGAATTCTATTTTAAAAAATAAATTGATGTGTTTTTTAGAAAAGTGAATTTTTCTGGAAGGATATATTTGGATTTTTAAATGATATAACCTATTTTCTATATGCATTTCAAACTTATGTTGGTGGAATTTTTTAGTAAAGAAAATGTATATTTGTTTTTTTTCTTCTTACCTACTGATTTTTTTATTATCACACCCTACTTATGACACTCACTTTCGGTAGACCAAATTTGTTTTGAAGGTTCTGGTTTTTGGTCCGGTTTTTCCTTTTGATTGAGTTGGTTTTTGGATAGTGGTGAAAAAGTTATCACATGGAGATCTTGTAAGTATGGTTGGTTAGTTTTACTTTTTTTATTTTATATTTCATTTAGTTGTTGTTTTCCCTAGATTATGTTGTTGTATTTATTAATGTTTAGTTTTTATTAGTTGTTCTATGTGCTCCATTCAGTTTATTTGATCGTGATTGTATATTTGGATAAATCATTCCCACAGTGAACAATTTGATGCCTTGTTCTATTCTCCATCCCAAGATGATGGATAATCCCTCTTCGGTCTTATCCTAGATAGGGTTAGGTGATGAGTTGGTTGGAATCTATAACGTCCCGGATCCGGGTGCCACACAATGGGTGCCCCGAACCCGATTGGTCACATGACCTCAAGTGAATTTCCCCAAATGCTAGAGGGTTTAGACTAGCAGTGAGGGCCTAGGTCTGATAGTGGGGAAAATATTCCCTCATTTATCAAAGTGTAGCGCAGCGGAGAAAATACAAACATACCAAAAGCAAAAGTAGTAAACAATACCAAGTTAAAATGGACAACAGAATAGAAGTAAAATATGACAACAGTCATATATATATAATGATGCAATATGTCCCTAAGTATAATAAAGTAGCCAAAACAGGTTACACAACAATCTAAAACAATACAGTACAAGGGAAAAATACAGCAAAGAAAAACAAAACAGTGCACCAGGAAATCAGCAGCATCGCAAGCCTAAGCTCAGTCCCATGCTCTCATACTCTTCTGCAACAATCAAGTACCTGTGTAGGGACTCCTGCCTTTATCAACACCTACAGAAATATAATCTGTTTGGGCCCAGGACATGACACACACAGGGTGTGAGAAATAAATCTTAGTAGGCAACCACCAAAGGCACGTGCTCAACTGTCAGTGAAAATGTGCAACAGTAGTGTGCAATAATGAAATGCAGTACACTAGGAAGTACTCAAAAGCAATTACCCCTACTAGTTCCATTTCCATTTAATTTTTATTTAACAGTTCAATATAATTGAATTATAAGTTTCCGAGACCCAGCCTCAGCCGACAATCTCTTGTACAGTTCCATAGCAAAAACAACAACAGGATATCTAACAAAAATATGGTAATAACAATACCAAGCCTGTGTTTTATCTTAGAAGGTATAACACAAGTAAAACACCGCAGTGAATATTCAAGTGGACATTGCCCTCAGGCTAAAGAGTACCATGCCCTCAGACTAATCAGAACCTTTCCCTAAGGCTAAATAGAAACAAAACCCTCAGGTAACTGCCCTCAGGCATAATGAATATTTCCCTCATGCATACGAGATATTTCACTCAGTCATAGAAGCTACTGCCCTCAGGCATAAAAAAATTTCCCTCAGGCAAAAAAAACCTTTCCCTCAGGCAAATCAATACCTTACCCTCAGGCAAATCAAAACACTGCCCTCGGGCTAAAAAAACACTGCCCTCAGGCTAAGCAAGAAACCAGGCCGAGCCCAACACATAAGCAAGCAATAAATATGTTTCCTCTCAAGAAAACTCAAAACATTCTTATAATCACGGCATACCCATGGGTATCCTGGTCAAACGGCTAAACAATGGAAACGCACCCACGGGGTGTCCCTGGATCAAGACAATGATCCCAAACAGTATTTTATACATATTCATTAAGTTATCTAGGCAATTATAGGTATTTAATCAGTCAAGGACTCATCCATAAGACAACCCAAACATGGGCGCGTAGCACTACGGTACACAAAAACAACTCGATAGTTGGAAATAAACACCAGAACACCTACATCGATCTCCTCTGATCGATATACGTGAATGACACCTCCTGAAACAACTGAGAACGATGTAGATATGGGATAAACAGTCACCCATTAATACTCAAATAACTTCCCCTTAGGAATTATTGGAAGGAAACACTCAAGGAGAGGTAAGGGCTTACCCGCATGGTCCCAATGAAATTGACGGCGAAGGAATCAGAGTTCTGATGTGCGGTCGAGAGCTCCTCCAAGATCTGGCCTTCTCTCTCACGGCTGCCGTCAAACTCTAAGATTCCTTTGTTGAAAGAGGAGGCTGCTGCCTATTTTAAGAAAAAAAAACATAACTACATGGAGTGTTCTCTCAAGTACATGGTGTGTAATCTCAAGTACATGGTGTGTACTTTACATTTTTTAATTGTTCCTCCGGTGGACACTTTCCACCGCCTCACTGTTCATCTATCGACTTGATTACACGATGTGTATTTCTAAGTACACGGTTTGTACTATCGCTCTGTTGGTGGATACTCCCTCCGCCTTACTGTTCACCTGATGACTGATTACACGACGTTTATATACTAAGTACATGGCATGTAGTCAGTTTTTACACCCTTCATCACCAACAGGCCTACACACCTTGTATACTCAACCCAAACGACCAAAGTACACAACGTGTGGAAAAGTACGTGGCGTGTACCCAGAAATTTTGGGATTTTTCCCCATTTTCCTTATTTTATCAAAAACAGATAAGGAAAAAGGAAAAGAATAAACTCATACATCATGAATAAGAATCGTGTTCTTACAAACTTCCCCCCTCAAATAAATTCATCCCCAAATTACCCTTCCAAGGGTGGTGAAGATTAAGCTGAGAACAACTCTGGCCACTGAGCATGTATGTCGGTCTCCCGCTCCCAGGTTTCATCCTACACTCGGCCATGCTTCCATAGCACCCGTATGAGAGGAACTAACCAGCCTCATAGAACCTTCATGCTCTTATCAACAATACGAATCGGATGCTCCCCAAAGGATTCATCGACCAGAAGTTCAACCTCCTCGGGCTGAAAAATGTGAGATGATTCTGAGTGATAACGGCACAGCTGAGATACATGGAAGATTTCGTGCATGGCCTGGTACCTCTATGATAACTACAACTGATGGGAAACTGGCCCAAATCTCTCCAGAATATCAAATGGACCCACATACCTCGGTGAATGTTTACCCTGTCTCCTGATCTGTTTGTGTCCCAACCTCAGTGAAACACGCAAGAAAACCTAATCCCCAACCACAAACTCCAAGGGCCATCTGCGGTGATTAGCATAAGATTTCTGACAAGACTGTGCAATATCCATCTGCTTTAGTATCAACTGAACTAGCTCTGAAGTCTCCTGTACGAGACGTGGTCCCATTAAAGCTACCTCACCTACCTCTAACCAGCACAGGGGTGATCGGCGTGGCCTACCATATAATGCCTCGTAAGGTGTCATCTCAATAGTTTCATGAAAACAATTATTGTAGGAAAACTCGACCAGGGGTATGTGCTTCTCCCAAGAACACACAAATTCTAGAATGCAAGCACACAACATGTCCTCAAACACCTTTATCGTATGCTTTGACTAACCATCGGTCTGAGGGTGGTAAGTTATGCTCAGAAACACCTATGTACCCAGTTCCCTATGAAGACTATGCAATAAATGAGACATAAAAAAGGGTGTCCCTATTTGAGATGATAGAACAAGGGACCCCATGAAGACATACTACCTCTCGGATATACAACTTCCTGATCTCATCAACACTGAAGGTCTCCTTGATCGGCAAAAAGTGAGATACCTTCGTAAGTCTATCCACAACAACCCATATGGCATCACTGCCTTGAGGTGACTTTGGAAACCCGGTAACGAAGTCCATCACGACATCATCCCATTTCCACTCCAGAATGGGTAACTGTTGTAACAATATGGCTGGCCTCTGATGCTCCGCCTTCACCTGCTGACAGGTGGAACATCTTGTAACCAAACCAGCTACCTCTATTTTCATACCTGGCCACCAATACAGATGTCTCAAGTCACGGTACATTTTGGTAACTCCATGATACACTACTCAAGATGAATCATGAAACTCCCCCATCAACTCCTCATGTATATCCCTTGGAACCCACACTCATCCATGGATACGTTGAACCTCATCATCGCCTATCGTCCAACTAGGAGGAGGGTCCTCACTTTCCACCGACTCCTATAGAACTACGCCTTCCGAATCAGATATTTGTCACATCCTCACTCTATCCAGGAGGGTAAAAGTCACAGCTAAGGAAGAAAGATAGGCTCGCCCCTGACCATCGTGCACCTTCAAATGCATATCAGAGAACAAAGTCATCAACTGCCACTCACCACTGGCCTCTTGCACTGCATGTATCTAATTCCTCCTACTCAGTGCATCAGCTACTGCATTACCTTTACCAGGTGTATAGGCAATCTAATAGTCGAAGGACTGAAGGTATTCAACCTACCTTCACTGTCTCAAATTCAGGTCATGATAGGTAAAGATGTATTTCAGACTTTTGTGGTCCGAAAACACTAAAAAATGTTCTCCCAAGAGATAATGTCTCCAACAGTGTAACACATGAACAACGATATCCAACTCGATCACCCTGCATCAACACTGCTCTCAACCCAATACCTGATACATCATAGTAAATTGTATATCTATTCCCTTTCTCTGGAAGTATCAGGAACTGTGTTGATGTCAACCTTCCCCTCATCTCCTCAAAGGCTATCTCGAAAGCTTCTGACCAAATGAACTTCACACCCTTCTTAGTCAAACCCGTCAACAGCGCTACTAAGCAGGTGAAGTCCTATATAAAGAACCTTTAGTAACCAGCCAGCCCTAAGAAACTCCGTATTTCAAACACGTTCTTAGGGACCTCCTAGGAAACTACTGATCTCACTTTCTATGGGTCTACCACAACACCTGTGTCTGAGATAATATGACCCAAGAAGGGTATCTGGTCCATCCAAAAGTGGTACTTTGAGATCTTAGCATATAATTGACGCTCTCTCAGTGTACTCAGAATGATCTCAAAATGGGTATCATGGTGGTGTCGAGTGTGAGAGTACACCAATATATCATCCATGAAGACTACCACAAAAGAATCCAGATAATGGTGGAACAAACGATTCATCAAATCCATGAAAATTGTTGGCACATTAGTGATTCCAAATGGCATGACCATGTACTCGTATAGACCATATCTGCTCCAAAAGGATGTAAGCGGTATTTATGATGGTCTAATGCGCAACTAATGATATCCAAATCTCAATTCAATCTTTGATAACATTCATTCTCATTGAATTTGATCAAAAATATCATCAATCCTCGGCAAGGGATATCGGTTCTTAACCGTCCACTGGTTCAGCTTCAGATAATCCACACATATTTTGAGGGTATCATCCGTCTTCTTTGCAAATAGGATAGGTGAACCCCATAGAGAAGGACTGGGTCGGATGAAACCCTTTTCCTAAAACTCCTCTAACTATTTCTTGAGCTCCTGTAACTCTGGTGTCGCCATCCTATAAGGAGGAATGGACATCGGTGCCACTCCTAGCACAATCTCAATAGATAAATCCACCTCTCACTCCGAATGTCTACCTAAAAAGTCATCTTGGAAGACATCCCTGAAACGATCGACCACTGGAAGGAAATTCTTCTGAAAAGTTCCCTGGTCATCCAGATATAAACTTGAAAACTGGGCTGTCACTCCACCTCGCCAACGATGCTCGAGTCCAGCTTGGCTCGCCTGTACATCCCAATCTCCCTTGTATAGAAACTCTCTCCCCTTTGGTGATGTGAAACTCACCCTACGACAATAGGAATCTACAAAGGCTCAAAAGGGTACCAACCATTCCATCCTGAGAATGACATCATAGTTCGTTATCTCTAATACATAGAGGTCCCATAGAAAATGACACCCACCAACCTCTAGGGGGAACTCTCTGCACTGACGCACACCTATCATTCTAGTTCCCAACGGAGTGTCTAGCATCATGATATATGAAGAAGAGAAAAAACAGAGCCCAAGGCTCTCCACAACAGAAACAGATATAAAGCTATGTGTATCACCAGTATCGAAAAGTACTAAAGAAAAAACAGAAGCAACTAGAATAGTACCTCTGACAGTGGAAGGTCCGGGATCCTGCTTCAATTGGGTTTGTTGTACTGCATATGCCTACCCAATGCCATGGCCCTGCGGAATAGCCTGGCTACCCTGAGCTGACCTATCCTACTGTCTCTAAGATCCTGGTGTATAGCTACCACGACCATGACCACCACCTCGGCCTGAACATCCGGACGTATTCCAATTCCCTAACTGGTAAGAAGCTGATGGCCCTGCTCCTGCATGCGGAGTCTGCACAGAACCCCTCTCACTAGTCACTAGTGGAAACACCCTGCAAAAATATTGCAGATGACCCATCTTGCTACAAACTCAGCACTCCAATGGGTCATGTGTACACTGAGGTCTCTTGTGCCCCTCTTTAACACACTAGTAGCTTGTTACCGGGCCACCTAAAGAAATTTTTTGTCTAGTACTGCCACCATGAGAGAAATGCATCTGCCTCTTCCTCTTACCAGTAGAATTAGTACCAAAAACCGGTGCTGAACCACCCCGGTCCACACCACTAGCTTTCGAAGGTTCCTCTTGGAAATCAGTGCCTAGTTCTCAATAGCATGCACTGTAGGCGACATGAAAACATTCACCAGTACGAGGATGTCATATCAAAGACCATCCTCAAAGTTTCTATCCCTCAACGTCTCATAACCCACCATAACAGGTTCAAAACTATGTAGCTCAGTGAAGTGAGCAGAATACTCCATCACTAACATGTCACCCTACTGCAGATTCATGAACTCTCGAGCTCTGTCTGCCCTTAGTGTCTCTACAAAGAAAAAGTCATAGAACACTACTTGAAAATATTCCCACACCATGTCTCTGTAATTATCATACTGGGTGGTAAGATCCCACCATCTCTTAGTGGAATCACGAATTATGTAAGTTGAGAGCTTGACCCTCCTCCCAAGAGGCGTCTTCAGATGATCGATGATCATCTGCATAGAAACCAACCAAGACTCTGTAATCTGTGGTCCTCCATCCCTTGAAAACATATGTGGATTCTGCTGTTGGAATATATGTGTCAGCTCTTCCATAGATGTGGTAGCCAGCGGTGCTCCCTAGAAGGTCTACATGAACCGCATGAAGCCTTCATGGAACTGCGCATCTGCACCTGCATCAGGTATAATGGCTGGAATTGCATCTGACACTACTGCAGGATCCATCAGTAGCCCGTGACCTATCTTATCTGGAGTATAATTGTTTTATCTCTCTTGGTGAATAACTCATGGTCGTCTTGGTGGCATGACTCTACAAGGTTAAACACATGCCTTAGATTAAGATCATCACGGACCAAGAACTGGAAGCATAAGAAGGGAATAGGAGAAAGTAATCATTCAAGTTTTACAAAACAAGACTACACAGTGTGTAAAATAACTACACGGTTTGTTCCCTTAAGTCTTTCACATGGGTGTGTACTTCTTCCAGATGTGGTCATGTAACACCCCAAACACACGGTGTGTTGTCCACACAAATGACATATACTTGAATTTTCTTCCCCTTATCGAGTCCTTCTACACGGATTAGCCACACGGCTATCTTTTGAACAAGACTACATGGTGTGTATAGGTTATACACGGCGTGTACCATCTGAGCTTCACTGACCTATGTTGTTCGTGACACGGTCAGGTACATAGCTCACACTACACAGCGTGTTCCACATAGACATTGCGTTTACATCTTATATTCCAATTGCCCGTGTTGTTAGTAACATGGTCGACTACTCGGCTGACACTACATGGTGTGTTACACCCGCACATGGCTTGTACGCCACCCTATTTCCCTATCCACACAGCCAAGTCTACATGGTCTCATACCAGTCAAGACTACATGACATGTACCACAAGTACACGACATGTACTAGAAAGGATAACACCAACCTGTGTTGTTAGTTACACGGCCAGATTCCCAGATTAAACTACCTGGCGTGTTCAGTATTGACACGACATGTTTAAGAAAAATTTTCTTCTTTCGTGTTGTTAGTGACACGGCTGACACATGGTCAACATGACAGGGCGTGTACAACTGGTACATGGCGTGTTCCCTCTAGAGTTTTCCCATCTCATGTCTCTTCCTACATGGCCTAGGACACAGTTAGAAACTGCATGCTGTGTATATAAGGTACACGGCGTGTACTTAAAAATTTTCATTTCTTCCTGAACAAAAGAGTACATGGTGTGTGTTCATAAAACCACGCACCGTGTTGTCTGGGTTTCTGGACAGAAGACCTTAGAAACTACTCTGGAGCCCCTTTTTCCTTAAATTTAAAGCATCGGTATGCCAAATTCTGATCCGTGGGGACCCATACTCCCCGCGAACCAACGTTTAGTACCCAACCTTTCACATTATAGTAAAAAACTCCACCAAAAAGGTTGGACCATGATCCGCTAAATTCTGGTCCAAGAGTGCCCATACTTCTCAGGAACCAAAGTTTAGCATCCATAAACCCAACCATAACATGTACCAATACCTTATCGACAATAGGAGTATCTATCAAGGTACCTGTCACACCAACATGCATTTTATAGCACAACATCTATCACAACAACATGCAATTTATAATGCACCTATATTGCATGGAACTATGCATGGCATGTGATTCTAACATGTGCCTAAATGATGCATGAGACGGAATATCCTCATCTCATCAGGTTGCAAATAAATAGAACCCAGGTATAAAAATATAAAAAGCACACCACAAATGCGCCACCCAACGGTGAAAATAAAATCAACTGTAAAATTTAAAAACTAGGTAAATCGAAATTAAACGAGGTAGATTGGATTTTCCCTGTATACAGGTTAGCTACTCTCAAGCACAACTTATTACCAAATACCAATTATGTCCTATCCTTGACTATAGGATCCAAACAGTAAGTCAAAGAAAATATATCCTCTGATACCACTTTGTAACGTCCCAGATCCAAGTGCCACAAATGGGTTCCCTGAACCCAGTTGGTCACATGACCTCAAGTGCATTTCCTCAAACGCCAAAGGCTGTCAACTATTAGCGAGGGCCTAGGTCTAATAGTGGGGAAACTATGCCCTCATTTTTCAAAGTGTAGCATAGCGGATAAAATACAAACATACCAAAAGCAGAAGTAGAAAATAATACCATGAAAAAATGGACAACAATACATAAGTAAAATATGAAAATAGTCATATATATATGATGATGTAATATGTCCCTAAGTCTAAGAAAGCAGCCAAATCAGGGTACACTGCAATATAAAAAAATAAAGTACAAGGGACAAGTACAGCAAAGCAAAACAAAACAGTGGAATAGGAACTCAGTAGCATCGCATGCCTAAGCTCGGTCCCATGCTCTCCAACCCTTCTACAACAATCAAGTACATGTATAGGTACTCTTTATCTTATCAACACTTGTAGCAATATAATATTTCTGGTCCCAACACATGACCCAAACTGGGTGTGAGAAATAAATCCATTAGGCAACCACCAAAGGCATGTGCTCAACTGTTAGTGAAAATTTGAAACAACAGTGTGCAATGATGAAATGCAGTAAACTAGGAAGTACTCAAAAGCATCTACTCCAACCGGTTTCATTTCCATTTAATTATTATTTAAAAATTCAATATAATTGAATTATAAGTTCTCGAGACCCAGCCTTGGCCGACAATCTCCTGTACAGTGCCACAAAAAAAACTACAATAGGATATCTAACAAAAATAAGTTAATAACAATACCAAGCCTGTGTTTTATCTTGGTGGGTATAACACAAGAAAAACACCACAGTGAATATTCAAGCGGACCTTTCCCTCAGGCTAAATAGTACCTTGCCCTCAGGCATATCAGAACCTTGCCCTCAGTCTAAATAGAAAAAAATCCCTCAGGTAACTACCCTCAGGCATAATGAATATTTCCCTTAGGCGTATGAGATATTTCCCTCAGTCACAGAAGCTACTGCCCCCAGGCATAAGAAACGTTTCCCTTAGGCAAAACAAACCTTTCCCTCAGGCGAATCAATACCTTGCCCTCAGGCAAATCCAAACACTACCCTCAGGATAAACAAAACACTACCCTCAGTATAAGAAAGTAATCGGGCCGAGCCCAGAACATTAGCAAGCAATAAATATGTTTCATCTCAAGAAAAATCCAAAAATTCTTATAATCACGGCATACCCACAGGTATCCTGGCCAAACAGCTAAACATGGGAAACGAACCCACAAGGTGGCCCTGGATCAAGGCAACGATCCCAAACAACAGTTTATACATATTCATTAAATTACCTGGGCAATTATAGTTATTTAATCAGTCAAGGCCTTAGCCATACGACAACCAAAACATGGGCGTGCAGCACTACGGTACATAAAAACAACACGAAAATTGGAAATAAACACCAGACCACCTACCCCGATCTCCTCTGATCGATATATGTGAATGACGCCTCCCGAAACAAGTGAGAATGACGTAGATCTGGTATAAATTTTCACCCATTCAAACTCAAATAAATTCTCCTTAAAAAAATAATTAGAGGTAAACACTCAAGTATAGGGAACGTCTTACCCACGCGGTCCAAACAAGATCGACGATGAAGGAATCGGAGTTCTGGTGTGTGGTCGAGAGCTCCTCCAAGCTTTGGCCTTCTCTCTTGTGGATCCTGTCGAACTCTAAGCTTCCTCTATAGAAATAGGTTTCTAATGCCTATTTTAAGTGAAAAAACACAACTACACAGCGTGTACTCTCAAGTACATGGCATTTACTTTACATTTTTTAACTGTTCCTCTGGTGGCCAATTTCCACCACCTTACTATTCATCTGTCGACTTGATTACACGACATGTATTTCTAAGTACACAGCATGTACTATCTCTCCACTGGTAGCTACTCCCACCACCTTATTTTTCACCTACCAACTGATTAGATGGCGTGTATATACTAATTACATGGTGTGTAGTCAGTTTTTACACCCTTCATCACTGACAGGCCTACACGCCCTGTATACTCACCTCACACAGCCAAAGTACACGGCGTGTGGAAAGGTACATGGAATGTACCCAAAAATTTTGGGATTTTTCCCCATTTACCTTATTTTATCAAAAACACTTATGGAAAAAGGAAAAGAATAAACCCATACCTCAGGAATAAGAACAGGGTTCTTACAGTAGCCCTTCTGGGTTCATGAAAAATGGTATCATAGAACCCCTTTTTAATATAGGGTGGTAGTTATAGTAGATATTAGAACATTTAGGAATCAATAGGTTGTACAGGAAGATAATTGTGAACTCTTTATCATTATCATTCTTGAGTTTATAGGGATAGTTTGGGTTATGAGTCTTTCTTTTCATTTTGGGTGAGTGGAAAGGGAATGAAAATGAGGTGGAATAGTGTTCCATTGTGAGATTAAATGTAGTAGTGACCCATATGAAGCCTGAGTGAAAGGTTCAAGATACTCATAGTGATTGGTTCTTTCTTGGTATATAGTCCACTAAACTATATGGTTGAGTCTTACATGGTAACTAGTTCTCTATTCTTTGTTTTTATGGGATATTTTTGTGTTGGTTTGGTTTTGATTAGTAAGGGAAAATTTTTAAATGAAAAATGGTATTTGGGAAAAGATGTTTTTAAAGGAAAAAATTATTCACAATGAGTATTATTATAAAACTGGGTTTTAGTGATTAAAATTGGATCCAAAAATGGGTTTGGGGTATTTTAAAGGTGACTTGGGATTCATAGAGGTTTTGAAATTTTAATGAAATAGTGAGTTTTGAAAAGAGGGTTATTGTTTTTCTCATGATGTTTGGCTTATAAGATGGTTTTTTATCTGTAAAAGAAATTTTTGGTTAATGATTGTTTTGATGTTAGTTTTGGTTGATGAAGATTTATATTCTTTATTTTCCTTCTAGTTATATTATTCCAATCATAAAGGTCCCAGAGGTTTCAAATGAGTCTCTTCTAATTTTTGAACCAACCCAAACTCTGAGTGGGGAGGAAAACTCAAAATCATCTATGTTTTCCCCTATCATTCATGGTGATCAAGGTCTATTCGAGACTATAAATTTAATTGATAAACTCAAATGTATCATCAAGTTTTTGGGAACTCCAAAAGCAATGAGAGTTTGAGCAGTATTTGGTTTTTTAGGGTTCTTAATTAGATCGATTGAAGGTGATCATACCAGAATCATTCCATGTTGGGATTACATGGGATGTTTTTGAGTCAACTTTTATCTAATGTTGTATGCCTGGGGAGGGGAAGAAGAAGAAGGTGGTAGAGATCTTGAATGTTCAGTAAGTTCCGTAGATGGTGAAGTCTTATGTCAGGAATTTCAAGGATTTTGATTCATTTTATTTATAGGTAGTGTTGTAGGATCAGTTTAAATCCCTTCTTTTAATTTAGGGTTTTTTCAGAGATCAAAGAGTGATTCCTTTTTGTGGATTTTTTTGAAAAGTATATGGATGAGTCATTCCTATCAATTTTGGTTACCACATTGCAATTAGTAGTAGTTGATAGCCCAATTCTACTTAGATCTCAAAAAGGTTCCCCATTTTTTGAGAGGTGTGTTCTAGAGGAACATGTTCCTAATGAGTCCCATTATTTAGCTCCAGCTTCTCAATTTTCAACCCAATCATTCCTCTTATTTCATTATGCCTGGTTTGGTCATTTTAATCTATCTTGTTATAATCCTATAAAGGATTATCATTGTTGTCTCTATTTCAGTTATCCTGATAAATTCTACGAGAATCTTGGTCTGAAGAGGATGTTTTGTTCAAAGGATATTAGCATCTGACTGTGGGGTAGTGGATACTTCATTCATTAGGGCTCCAGCCATAGGTCTTAAAGTGAATCCTTCACGTAGTCATGAATTGTTGTATGTAGTGTTCTGGACCATTTTTTTTCTCTTGTGTTGGAAAGGAATGGTTTAAGTCCCATATTATATTTCTCTTGACTCTTTTATGTTTTCTATGTTTTAAACTCCTCGGTGGTTCTTTTTTCTTTTTAATTAATTAGTTGTGTTTTGTGGATATGGGTTTTTAAATTATTATCTTTTGAATCATTTTTGGTTTCATATTATTCCCATTTTGAAGATGTGTTCATATTATGTAAATAATGAATTGTGTTTCGGATCAAAGATTGGTATTAGTTTCCAATTGTTCTATCTTTGGAGATGTTTGTGTCTTGATAAAATGACAAGTCATTATTGGGTTCCTTATTTATTTTGAACACCTTCTGTGGGATTCCCATGTATTGGTGGTCTTTGGTTCATGTTGAGAAGTTCTCGTTTCAGTATCATAGAGTGGGTTGATCATTGTGTGGGGGAGAACATTTTTCTTCTCCCTATAGTTCCTTATTATTTTGGGTTTTTCTAGAACAAGTTGGGTATAACTTATGGTGTAAAGGGCTACCTCAAAGTTCATGGTTTCATTTGACCTCATTCTGTTCTAAGTTTGAGTTTTGGTTCTCATTCAGATTAGTGAATTTCTAAGGGTAGAAATTTTTTTGGTGGGGAGAATTATCACACGCAAAATTAATTTTTTATTTTTTTTCATTTTTTTTTATTTTATTTTAGATTCTTAGTATTTTTGGGGGGTTTGGTTTGAGGTTTTGGTGTGTATTTATTTTAGTTTTGGAGGTTTCTGGTGGTTTTTAGACTTATTTATGGTTAGTGTGAGGTTTATAGGGAGAACATTGAAGGGTGTGGTGTTGGTGACACCCCCAGTTTCACTTCTCTGTTGGTTTGTTTGTTGGATGGTATATCCCCTTGGTTTATGGGAGTTTTGGTGTGAAAAGGGTAAAGTTTGAGGAATTTTTCCTGGTTGCATGGTTAAAGTGAACAATCATTTTAACCATGTATCCTACATGTGAATAAGTCACACTACTAAATATAATTGTTAAACTAACCATGAAGTCTAAGTGTTTATCCTGTGAAACTCTTAACCATGGGTAATTGCACAGTTTGTGCACAGTTTTTTTAACCATGTGAGTTAATCATACAACCCACCCAAAGAATGTTATTTTGAAATTTCTTCTTCCTTTTAATTTTGTTTTGTTCCAATGGATTTCTCCATTAGAACCTTACAACCTAGAAACCTCCCATGGACCTTTTTGGCTCCTCTAAGATCTTCCAAGGGGATTTCATGGTTCTTTCTTAGCGATTCTTCACCAGGATTGAATGGTTTCGGATCCCATCAAGTTATCCTTTGTGTTTTTTCTATTTTACCTTTCTCTTATAACCCTAGTGAAAATGTTTGGATGTTTTGGATAAAAGGGGTGGTGAAAAATTGGGGGGGGGGGGTTATTAGGGTTGTGAGTCATGGTAGGAGTGTCTTTCCAATGGATTTCATCAAAGGCGACATGATTCATCCACTTGAGAAAGGTGTTTCCCTTATTTTCTTTTCTTAACCATGACATGTGATGCTTGAGTATTTTTAACTAGTTTATAATTGTGATAATCATTTTTTTTGTTATATTAAATATTTTTTGTGTTTTCATGATATAAAATTTGTGAGAAATGGTTTTCAAATGGTTTTCATAAATATTCCTACGTATATATGCATGTGAGGGGTTTGATAAAATGTAAATTTGACTTTTTAAATTAATTTGGGTATTTTTAGAGTTATTGTATCATTACCTAAGCTTATATTATTCAATTTGGGTTTTAATTGCGTGTTGTGTGTAGGAAGTAGTGGCATTATGGTGTTTGCTTATGTGCGTCCTGTTGTTTTTAGTAGAAAAGTGTGTGGTGGTTCTCTAAAAATAATTGGGTATTTTTTATCTCTACCATGGATACATAGAGAGTTCCATTGGATGTGGTAACATACATATGTACATGGGGTGCACATATTGAGCGACACACAAATGATAATGCAATTCAAAAATAATATTCACCATGAAAGAAGATTTCAAACACCTTCCCTACTTCTTCCTCATTTTACCTAAACATCCCCATTTGAAATGGAATATTCTAAATTAAAAATTATTCATGGTCTTTAGATTATAAATGGTTGCTTGATTTTCAAATGAGTTCAAGGATTATTTAAAATGTGTTTCCTAAATCTTATCTCGTTTGGATACATGAATTAAGGTTTTGTTTATAAATGGTGTAAAGGACTGTTTAGAACCTTTCAGGGTGTTGCATGTTTTTATCTTGGTTTGAAAATTGATTTAGAAATATGATTCGATTTGGATATTTTTATAGGTGTGTTTAGAAATTTATAATGTTTGGGAAAGTAGTGGTGAAACTCATATGATGTGAATGCTATGTTGGAACCTTGTGATGTTTTGAGAATTGGTTTTGAAACTCATGTGATGTGTTGGTCCGATTCGAACTTTTTATTATTTGTTCTGTGATGGGAACCTCTATGGTGGACCCCCTAAGGATAGGGTCATCGCATAGGTGGTTTTGGTGTTTGTTCTAGTCATGCATGGTGGCTTTGGGTTTCATTTTGATCCACGTGTGTAATGAACTCCCCATTCAACGTGTACAATTATCATGGGATTCTAAGGTTCCATATATAGGGTCAAGTGATGGTTTATTCTCCATACTAATAAGATGGGTTGGTAGCCCCATGATTAGATGGGAGTCCAGGTGGGACGTTCCAATGCATTGGCTAGTTTAGAGCAGCCTATTGGTTATTAACTATGGAGCTACACTCTAGGCCAATAGGTGAGTCCAAACTGAGTACGTTTAGGGATGGCTTCTATAGTTGTTTAGGAAATTCTTGTTATTATCTATCTATATGTTCTTACTTATATATATTGTTATTGGTTACCTATTTCACCATTATATGTCTACTTGTTTTGGTACTATTTTTCTAGTGTTTCACCTTCTTGTTCTACTTACATTCATTATTAGTGTAGCCTTATTTATTACCTGGATTGGATTTTTCTTTGAGTGTGGGTTATGAAACTGATATGTTTTTAAATGGAAACCTATTTTAAAAGTTAATTTGATCAATTATTTAGAAATTTTTAATTTTATAGAATGAGTTTCTTGGATTTTTGAAATGATAAAACCTATTTTCATTACATATTTCAACCCTATATTTGAGGACTTTTTCGAAAAAGAAAATGTATGGATTTTATGGTAATTACCTACTAATCTGTTTATTATCACACCCTACTTGTGCCACTCAATGCTGGGAGACCTGACGTTTTTTCATGTTCAATTGTCTAGTTTAGTTGTTCCTTTGGAGTGGGTTGGTTTTTGGATGGTGGTGACCAAGTGTTAATGTGGATATCTTATCAGTATACCTAGTAACTTTTAGTCTTGATTGTAGTTTCTATTTCATTCAGTTCAGGTAGAACCATGATTATGTGGATGTATTTATTGATTTTTAGTATCTATTTAGTTCATTTGATCATGGTTTTTTATTGGGATAAATTTTTTCCACTATGATAACTTTGATTCCCAACACTTGTTGCCATATCATGAGGATTGGGAACACCTCTAGGGCGTTATTAATGGTGTATGGTTCTCATCAACTGAGTCCACATGAGATAAATTTATCCATGCCTGATCTTGGGTTAGATGTAGTTATTCATGCTTTGAGTTGTTTGAAAAAATATTTACTAGGAGTGTGTTTTTTGGTGTACATAGACCACAAAATCCTCATGTACATATTTACACAGCGTGAATTGAATCTAAGGTAGTGAAGGTTGGTTGATTACCTATAGTCATTTGACATTGATCTTGATTATATTAATGGAAACGAAAATACAGGGATAATACACCAGGTAGGATGACTCAGATACATGGAGTTTAGGAGGATATTAGTGAGTAGTTTCTTATGTATTTTTTTCAAATAATCACTTTAAGGTGAAGGATTGTATGGTAAAAACATTTCGGCCTTATTTAGCAGTGATCTTTACTCTTCTGCATATAGTGAGGATGAAATAACTCTCTGATTCAAAAGGCCTAGTACTATGGGAGAGTTTGGTAGTTTAGAACCCTCCTCCTAGTTATACTATTGGAAAGGGGAAATTTCTATGTATACATGGTTTCATTTGGGTTCTAGTGCACATATTCAAGGAGATGATGAGGGAGTTTCATGGATTAGTTTGGACAGTACATCCTAGTGTTACCAATATTTATCATGATTTCATCACCGGTATAAGTAACCAAGAATGAAATGAGTGGTAGCTAGATTTTTTATTGGATGTTCCAACTACTGGTAGGTGAAGGTGGATCTTTAATGACCATCCAGACTATTACGATAGTTACATATTCCCGTGTAGAAATGGGATAATGTCATGATAGATCTCATGATAGTTTTTCTAAGTTCTCCTTAAGGTATTGAGGTTGTGTGGGTTGTTGTGGAAAGGATCGCAATGGTTTCTCATTTCATACTGATCAGGAATACCTTATCGGTAGATGATATTGTGTGGTTATATATTTATGAGATTTTACAACTTCATGGTGATCCTTATACTATGGTATACAATAGGGATTCCCAGTTCACTTATAAACTATGGAAGAGTCTAAAAAGGGAATTCGGTACATTGGTACTTCTGAGAAAGGCATTCCACCCATAGAATGATGGATATTCATATAATAGACCTCATGTTCTTGGGGAAAACATAGGGCATGAATCCCATATTTTGGGGGCTCTTGAGAGAGGAACATACACCTAGTTGATTTTTTCTACAGTATTAGCTATCAGGTGACTATAAATATAGAACCGTATGAGGATTTATATGGTAGGATATGTTGATTACCCTTATGTAGGTTAGAGGCATCATTTCTTGGACTTTTTTTCATTCAAGAGACATTGGATAAGGTGAAGTTGATTCCTAAAAGGATGGATACTACATAGTCCAGATAGAAATCTTTCATTGATCGTCATTGATGAACTTTATAGTTTAAGGTCAAGGATCTTTTCTTTTTATGTGTATCACCAATGCTGGGACATTGAAGTACTAAGAGGCAGTATAATATTTCACTATAATATGTTGGGTGATTCATGATTATTGATAGAGTATGGATGGTATCCTATCTATTATGTTTACCTCATAATTATTGGGACATGCATGATATGTTCTATGTATCTAAGCTACAATGGTATCACTCCAAACAATCTCACACTCTACATCCAGATGAGGTAGAGTTTTAGGTATATACATCCTTTTAAGAGAATCATATTCATAACATTCATAGGAGCACAAGGGTTCTCTGAGGCTGGTCACTTTATCTAGTATATGAACTTTGGATGAATGGTTATTTATAGGATGAGACATTGGAGTGGGAGGCTGACGTAAGTTCTCAGTGGTCAGATTTATTCTCAGGTGATTCTTGACCACCCTTTGAAGGGAAATTAAGGGATAAATTATATTATAGGGACAAGATTCTATGATGTTGGGATGTCCTATGAGGTACAAATCTTTTTTTTCAGTTTAAATGCCTTTTTTTGACCTACGATTGATGCCTAATGAGGTCACTGGTGTAACGACCTAGACATTAATTAATGAAAATTCTTCTTGATCTAACTAAATTTCTTGTTATGTAAATTTTTTATATAAATGTAAACTCTATTGGTTTTGTGTTTTTGGAATTTAAAATAATGTTAAGAATTGTGATTGTTACTAATATAGTCGTTGAATAGTGATCACATGATTAGTATAAATATAGGGCTTTAAAAAATCCAATTTACTCAAATAAAGGAAGCGATGGCCTCATACAGTAGACTTGCTCCATATGAAGCCCATTTGTGAGAGCTTGGAAATGAGGTGGTGTCATTGTGCTTCTCTCTTGACCAAGCCCAATCCGAGCTTGAACACATTAAGCTTGAGCAGAACCGACTACAGGAGAAATGGAAGTTAATAGAGATAACCACTCGAGCCACCCCAAGAGTCTTTCACCATCGCACACCTTACCATGAAATCTTATGCGGGTTTTATAAGGGGTTATGTAACAAGACCTTAGCACTATGACTATGTGTATTATTTTTTTTTTTATTATAATGAATATACATTCATTTTATTATTGTTACTTCGTAAATAGTTTTTAAAGCACAAATAGTATTTTTAGTTAATATTCAACTAATAAATCTATTTTGATGAATTACTAGATTTTGAATTAAATAATATTTTAATAAAATATTTTAAAATTACTTTTTATTAAATATAAATGGTCATATAATTTTTATGAATGCAATTGTAATTTTTATTAAGGTTTGAAAGCTATTTTTATCAAAACCCATAATTTTTTGATAAATGTCAGGTTTTTTTAAAAGTAAAAGTTCACATATTTAGAAAATTATTTAGATAAATGAATATTATTTTTTGAATCAAGATTTCAAAATTATCCAATGGTGAATTCTTCATAATTTTTTGAGATAGTTGAGTTTTTGTGTACAAACTAAATACCGTTTAAATATATAATGTGATTTATGACATCATAATGACCCAATAGTGATATAATAAAATAATATAAACATTACTTTCGGCCAATATATGTTTTACCATTAAAATAATGTTATTTTGGGTTTTTTTGATTTAATTTAAAAATCTTTAGTAGACCCTTCAAGGCTTATAAAACATTTTGTCTTTTTAAATTGTTTTCCTTGAGAGTGTGACTCTCCTCCACATAAGAAACCCTATTATATTAATAAGTTTGACCATTGAAATTATAAAATATTTTTTTTCAATCCCCTTTGGAAGAAAAACCATGGGCAAAAACCATGGGCTGGTTTGGGGTTTTGAATAGTTTAATGTGTGCTGTCCCGAACCTAAATAATAATGAATTCCCACTCCTTCCCTATATAAACCCACCCAAACTCCCACTTCATCATCACTCAAAGCCATTGTAGTTCAACAACCCTTACCCTATTCTATCTATAATCCCCCCAAGGTTCCCCAAGCTCCCAATAAGCCTCTCTCAAGCCTCTCCCAAGATCTTGGGATCGCACTTCCAAGTAAGGGATTCCAACCTTTCTCTTTTTATCCAAGATTCCTAATATTGTTATAACCTTTTATATTCAACTATAAATGTTGGGATATAATTTTTCACCTCCCCCATACATATTTATTTATTTTTTAATGACAATATACCCCTTTCTCTCTCATTAAATTCCTCTCATGTACACCGGTTACAATGCCAAATTCCTAAAGGAATTTCTCTCTCATCATTTACATTCAAACAATTCTTTTGTATCCTGAAACTAAATTTGATTTAAATGGTTGGGACATCTATCTTAATGACACATTTACTGTCCATTTCATGTACCTATGATGAGACAACCCTTTCTCTCCCATTAACCATTTTTATTAATTCTTGTGTCACACTGTTATGCTGCCGAAATTTCACAACATTTTTCCAAGACAAATTCATTTTGTAGTGAATACCATGCCCATTTCTCTCTCAAGGGTATTAAAATTTATGCACATTATTGATTATAGAGTTTTATGTATGAATAAAACATTTCCTTTATCATGTAACAAATGATGATTTTTAATGAATCCTTGTTTTATGATCCATGTGGCACACTTATGCCTGAAATGAAATGTTTAAATAGGGTACGCCCTGATAGCGCTCCACTGCATTGGGAAAAGTATAGTATCATGATATGTCATTTGAAATGAGTGTTGACTCATGATAATTCAAGTTCAATGAGGTTCTACTTGTTCTTCATGTGCAATGAGGGTTTACTCATGCTTCATTTGCAACGAGCCTTGGCTAATGCTAATTCCATGTTTAGTGTTGTTGCCTCATTTCCATGTTATGTTAATCATTCTATATCATGACTTTATGTTCATATTTCTCTTATGCTACATTGATATTCCTATTTCATAACATGTATTGTTTCTTTCATTTTATTCCTTGTTAACTCCCTTTCTGGGATTTTTAGCTTACCCTTTTCTTATGCATGTCCTTAGGTTATCCTATGCAATGCTAAGTATGAGGGAATGTAGGGGTCATGTAAAAGATGTTTTCCATAATGATGTTGAATATTATGTTTTAAGTTGTTATGTAATTATAATAAGCCCCAAAGAAACTAAATCTATCGATCTTCTATATTGTATCAAGTGATGTTTATGTAATAAATCATGTTTAAGTTTGTAATAAAAAAATGGTTGTCATAGTTGGTATCAAAGGATAGGTTTAGTTATTTTTTGGGATTAGGATTAGAAAACCCTAGTGAAAGCCTTAGGGATAAGACTACGTATAATAAAAACATATCTACATTTTGGTGAGTATTTATTAATTAGTTTATCAAGAAAATACATCCATGTCTGGGTACGAGCATGTAAAGGTAGCTCGGGAATAGATGTACTTCGGGGTTAAAACCCCAAAAAGGAGTTTCGGGCTTGAACCAGGGTATCCTGATACTTTGAAACGGTCTTTGTTTCACTCTTGGTTATGAAACTATTGAGGGATATGCATTGGTAAATTAACAATATTAATATGAACCATTATTAAGGGGGAAAATTCCCTAAGAATATATGTTAGAAAGTAGATCAAGGATAAAATAGATTGAAGCCTATATATTCATGATTTAAAGAAATAAAAGATATTTATAAGTTAGCTGTTTTGTCCTTGTATTTCCCTTTATGTGTTACCCATAACTTTTCTTTTATTCCAGCCAATTGTCGGTAATAGGAGGACTCAGGCTAACAACCGATGTGAAGACCAATGTGATGATTGTTCTAATGAGATTCCCAATCTGATGGGAGTGGTAATCACATACATTATCACAATACTCTCTTATTTAACTCAATCATTGAATATAAACATGGGTCAAGAGGAATGTTCAACCCCCCTAAGAAAGAACAAGTCACCATTGAGAGCCTCATGAGACAAAGGCATCCTACTTTTAATGAATCATTAAATCCCTCAATTACTAAACAATGGATCAACTCCATTGAGAATATATTATTAATCCTTTAATGTTATGAACAATAGAAGGTTCTCTTAGATACTTATCATATGGAGGGTGAAGCTGATAAATGGTGGAAATTGATCAAAAATACGAAGCCGGAGGAACATATCAAAGCGTTGGAATGGAAGGATTTCTTGAAGATGTTTTTCTATAAGTATTTTCCACGCACCCTCAGACTTAAGATGGAAGGGGACTTCCTTTCCCTCAAGAATAAAGATGAAAAATATATCAGATCGTATGAGGAAAACTTCACAAGGATTGTATAATACACCTCCGGCTTTGTCGTTACCCCTGAATGCAAGGTTGACCACTTCTTTGGTGGCCTGAAACCTAGCTTGCAGAAAGCATTGGCGATCTATGACTTAAAAAACTATGAGGAAATTGTCTGATGTGACCTCAAGGTTGAAATTGAGATCGGGGAATCTCATAGGTATCATGGGGATAAGAAGCATAAGGTGGAATTCAATTCTGGTGGTCTGATGGATAAATCTAACGACGCTAAGATGATCCAACACCCCACTTTCCAAAGGTGCAGAAAGAAGCACCCCAGAAATAGCTTGAATGGGACGAGGAAATACTTTAGGTGTAGAAGAGAAGGGAACTTGGCTTTCAATTGTCAGTAAGAAAAACCCGCAGTCACGATCGAGGAGAAGAACACTCCGCTCGACCCTCAATGCATTTTTCATTGCTTCAACATCAAAGAACTAGGGCACTCTGAAAACCAGTACCCTTAGCCAAGGGTTTTTTGAGGCAAACAACAACCTACAAGGTAGCAACGGAAATATTTTGACATCACTTCTACTACATTGAACCCCGACAATGACATGGTGACAGGTACACTAGTTATTCATTCAAGAATATCGAACATACTTTTTGATTCTGGTTCTACGCATTCTTCTATATCCATAAAGTTTAGTAGAAGAATCCTAGCACCATCACAAATCATGGAATTGAAGATGTCAGTGAGTATGGAAAATGGGGAAATCATTGCATCCCATGAATATAACTCCTCCCCTATCATAATCTGTGGATGGAATTTCCCAGAAAACCTCATCAAACTCCCTTTGGTAAAATTTGATTCAATTATGGACATGGATTGTCTTTCCTTATATAGAGCCAACATTAATTATTGTGAGAGGGAAATCACTCTCCATGTGGAGAATCAACCCCTGATTCTGTACAAGTGAAAGGAGGAGGATGAATCTTCTTTAGTTACACCATCTCAAGCATGGATATTACTACCCTATGAGCACATGTATTTGGCTCAGATGATTGAGTCTAAGGATGAAACCATCCTTGAAGAGATGCCTATTGTGAGGGAATTCACTGAATTGTTTCCCGAGGAATTTCATGTTCTTCCTCATGGAAGAGATGTTGAGTTCTCAATTGATATTATACCTAGGTCATTGCCAATATTCAATAATCCATATTGAATGGCTGTCATGGATCTTGAGGAACTAAATAAATAACTATAGGAGAATATGGATAAAGGATTTATACACCCAAGTGCTTCACTGTGGGGTGCACCAGTCCTCTTCGTCAAGAAGAAGGATGGGTCAATGCGCCTTTGCATTGATTATTGTGAGCTTAACAAAATCATGATAAAGAACAAGTGTCCTCTCCTATGAATTTATGTATTGTTATATCAGTTGGGTAGAGCTCAATACTTCTCCAAGGTGTATTTTCAGTCGAGATACTATCAATTAAGGGTGAATAAGGAAGATATCACTTAGACTGTTTTTTGTACAAGATACATGCACTATGAATTCATATTAATGCCTTTCGAAATCACTAATTCTCCAGAAATATTCATGGACTAGATGAATAGAGTCTTTAGGGATTACCTCAGCAAATTTTTGGTAGTCTTTATAGATGATATTCTAATATACTCCAAAACCAAGGAGAATCATGAGGAGCATCTAAGAACTATACTACAGACCTTGCGGAAGGAGAAGCTCTATGAAAAGTATAGAATGTGTGAGTTCTGGTTGAAGGAGGTCTTATTCTTGGGCCATATCATCAAAAGAAATGGGATATCTGTGGATCACTCCAAAATAGATGCAATTGAGGGACGGCCGAGGCTAACATCCATAACAGATATCCATAGCTTCTTGGGGTTAGTTCAATATTATATATTATTTGGGAGAAATTTTGTACGATTTTCCAACCCTCTTACCAAGCTAACTCAGAAGGGAGTAAATTTTTCTTGGACTGATGAATGCAAAGAAAGATTCAAGGAATTAAAAAGATGGCTTATCTCTGTGTCTGTGCTCACTTGTCACACAAGTGGAGAACTTTTTGTGGTATTCAGTAATGCTTCAAAGAAGGGACTGGGATGTGTGTTGATGTAAATTGACAAAGTCATTGCCTATGCTTCAAGGAAATTGAAAGTTAAAGAGTATAATTATCCAACACATGATCAGTATATGGCGGCGGTGATCTTCACTTTAAAAATTTGGCGGCATTATCTATTTGGGGAGAAGTGTGAAATATATAAGGACCACAAAAGCATCAAGTATATATTCACATAGAGAGAGTTGAACATGCACCAACGAAGATGGTTAGAGCTGATCAAAGACTATGACTGATCGATACATTGCCACCCTGGGAAAGCGAACAAGGTGGCGGATGATCTAAGTAGAAAGGAACCAGAAATTCTATCACTGATGAGAATTGAGAAGGATCCAATCTTCTTATATTTGATGAAGATAGAAATGGGAATCATAAAAAGGGAACATAATCAATACTTTCACAAATTATTTCTCAACCGTCTCTTTTGTAAAGGTTAAAGGATGCTCAAAAGGATGATGTGGGAATTCAGAAGAAAGTGGAAGCTATCAAAAGAAGGAAATCCTCAAAGTTTAGTGTTAATGAAGATGGAATTGTGAGATTTGGGAAAGGACTGTGTTTCATCAAGTTCAGAGTTGAAGAAGGAACTTTTGGATGATGCACATAGTTTGAGTTTCTCTATTCATCCGGGAAACACAAAGATGTATTGAGTTCTCCAAGATAATTATTGGTGGGATAATATTAAGAAGGAGATCACTGAATTTACATCAAAGTGCCTGGTTTGTTAGCAATTAAAGGATGAGAGACAGAAGTCTAAGAGGATGATGCTAGTATTACCCATACCAGCATGGAAATGGGAGAAAATCACCATGGAATTGGTCATCGGACTTCCGAATACATCCAAAGGAAATAATGAAATCTGGGTTGTTTTGGATCATCTTACAATGTTTTCACACTTTATTGAAATTTATAAGTATTTCTAATTGGATCAATTGGAACAGATATATATCAGGGAAGTGGTAAGGATGCATGGAGTACCACTATCAATTGTATCCGATTTAGATCCAATATTCACCTATATGTTTTGGATGATTCTTTAATAGGATTTGGATATTGAGATAAACTTCAGTATAGCTTATCATCCTCAAAATGATGGCCAATCTGAGTGCACTATCCAATCACTTGAGGATATGTCGATATCATGCTCAATGGACTTTAATGTAGTATGGGATCAACATCTTCCTCTAGTTGAATTCTCATATAATATCAGTTTCCACTCGAGTATCCAAATGGCACCATATGAAGACCTTTATAGGAAAAGGTGAAGAACACTTGTGTGTGGGGATGAAGTCGGTGAGCGTAAGCTGCTAGGACCAGAAATGGTCGAAGAAATGGTGGAGAAGGTGAAAACCATTCAGCAGCATAACAAGGCAGCCCAGAGTCGACAGAAGAGTTATGTAGATAACCGTCGACGAGACCTTGAGTTTAAAATTGGAGACGTGTTATTTCTACACATATCCCCATGGAATAAGGTCATGACTTTTGGAAATAAAGGGAAGTTAGTTCCTACGTAGATCGACCCCTTCGAGATTCTTGATTGTGTTGGGGTTGTGGCCTATCGAGTAGCACTTCCACCTACCATGGCCAAAGTATAAGATGTCTTTCATATATCACTCTTAAGTAAGTGCATAACAGACCCTTCACATGTACTCTCTTAAGAGGTGGTACAATTACAGGGTTATCTTTCTTACGAGGAGAAACAATGGAAGATCTTAGATCATAGTGAAAAAGTTCTACAAAATAAGACAGTGCCCCTCGTCAAGGTGTTGTAGAGAAACCAAAGGTTGGAAGAAGCGATGTGGTAATTAGAGGAAGTGATGAAGCAAAGTTACCCACATATTCTTTAGTGTGGTAAAAGGAAATTTTGAGGATGAAATTTCTTAAGGGGGGGAGATTGTAACGACCCAAACATTCATTAATGAAAATTCCTCTTGATCTAATTAAATGTATCATTATGTAAATTATTTATATAAATGTAATGTTCATTGGTTTTATTTTTTGGGATTTTAAAATACCATTAATAATTGTGATCGTTTAAAATATTGTCGTTGAATAATGATCACATGATTAGTATAAATATAGGGCTTTAACAAATCTCATTTACTAAGACAAAGGAAGTGATGACCTCATCCAGTAGACTTGCTCCGTACAAAACCCATTTTTCAGAGCTCGGAAAGGAGGTGGCATCATTGGGCTTCGCCCTTGACCAAGCCCAAGTTGTTCTTGAACATGTTAAGCTTGAGCGGAACTGACTATGGGAGAAAAGGAAGTTAACATATATTACCACCCGAGGGATTTTATCTTAGCCACCCCAACAGTCTGTCACCATCATACACCTTAACCTTCGGTCTTATATGGGTGTTATAAAGGGTTATGTAACAAGACCTTATCCCAATTATTATGTTCATTATTTTTGTATATGATAATGAATATACATTCATTTTATTATTGTTACTTCATAAATAGTTTTTAAAGCGCAAATATTATTTTTAGTTAATATTCAACTAAGAAATCTATTTTGATGAATTAATGGATTTTTTAATTAAATAATATTTAAAGAAAATATTATTAAATTTATTTTTATTAAATATAAATGGTTTTATAATTTTTATGAATGCAATTGTAATTTTTATTAAGGTTTTAAAGCTATTTTTATCAAAACCCATTATTTTTCGATAAATATCGGTTTTTTATTTTAAAATTAAAAATTCACATATTTAGAAAATTCTTTAGATAAAATGAATTTTTTTTTGAATCAGGATGTCAAAATTGTCCAACAGTGAATTTTTCATAATTTTCTGAGAGTCAAATTTTTGGGTAAAAATTAAATACAGATTAAATATATAATGTCTTTTGTGACATCATAATGACCAAATAGTGATGTAATAAAATACTATAAATATTAATTTATTCCAATATATGTTTTACAATTAGTATAATTTGATTTTGGTTTTTTTTATTTATTTTAAAAAGATTTATTGGACCATTCAAGGCTTATAAAACATTTTGTCTTTTTAAATTGTTTTCCTTGATAGTGTGACTCACCTCCACATAAGAAAACCTATTATTTTAAGAAGTTCGGAAATTGGAATTATAAAATATTATTTTTGACTCCATGTTGGCAAAAACCATGGGCAAACCCATGGGCTGGTTTGTGGTTTTGATTAGTTTAATTTGTGGTGTCCCAAACCTAAATAATAAAGACTTCTCACTCATTTCCTATATAAACTCACCCAAGCTCCCACTTCCTCTTCACTCAAATCCTTTGGAGTTAGAACAACCACTTCCATCCTCTCTCTAGAATCCTCCCAAGGTGCCTCAAGCTCCCAATAAGCCTCTCTCAAGCCTCTCCCAAGCTTTTGGGATCGCACTTCCAAGTAAGGGATTTTTACCTTTCTCTTTTTATCCAAGTTTCTTAACAATGTTATGTGATTTTATGTTCAATTATAAATGTTGGGGTATGATTTTGAACCTCTCCCATACTTCCCTCTTTATGTTTTAATGATTATATATCCCTTTATCTCTCATTAAATTCCTCCCATGTACACCTGTTACTATACCGAAATTCCGAAAGGAATTTCTCTCTCCTCATTTACATTCAAGCAATCCTTTTGTATCATTAATATATATTCCATTTAAATTGTTGGTACATGTATCTTTATCACCCCTTACTATCCATTTAATTTAAATATGATGATACACCCATTTCTCTCTCATCAACAATTTTTATGAATTCTTATGTCACATCGTTATGCTATAGAAATTGCACAATGTTTTTCCAAGCCAAAGTCATTGTGTAGTGAACACCATTCACATTTATCTCTCAAGGGTATTCAACTTTATGAATATTATTGATTATATAGTTTCATGTATGAATTTCACATTTCCTTTATTTTAGAATAAATGATGTTTTTTAATGAATCTTTGTTTTATGATCCATGTGGCACACTTATGCAAGAAATGAAATTTTAAAGAGGGGTCACCCTGATAGCGCTCCAATGCAATGAGAAAAGTATAGTATCATGATACATACTGTGAAATGAATGTTGAATCATGATAATTCAAATACAATGAGGGTTTACTTATTCTTCATGTTCAAATAGGGTTTACACATGCTCTATGTGCAATGAGCCTTAGTTCATGCTAATTCCATGTTAAGTATTGTTGCCACATTTCCATGTTATGTTAATCATGTTCTATCATACCTTTATGTTCATGTTTATCTTATAATCCATTGATATGCCTATTGCCTAAAATGTATTGTATCTTTCATTTTATTCCTGGTAACTCCCTTACTGGGCTTTTTTTCTCACCCTTTTTTATGCATGTACTCAGGTTATCCTTTGCGATGCTAAGTACGAGGGAATGTAGGGGTCATGTAAGGGAAGTTTTCAATAAAGATGTTGTGTCTTATGTTTTAAGTTGTTATGTAATAGTCCTTAGCCTCAAATACACCAGACCTCTAGATATTCTATGGTGTATCAAGTCAATTTTATGAAAAAAAACATGTTTATGTGTGTAATATAAAACAGGGTTGTCATAAGTAAAGTTTCAAAGGTGTTCGGAAATTTTTTGGAGCCTGAAACCAAACTTTTGGTGAAAGGTAGCTAGGTCACATGGTTAGGATTAACTATGAGACCTAGTTAAAATGGTTTTAGTAACTATGTGAGGTATACTAAGTGGACTAAATGATGTTTCATGGTTTAAGGAAACCATGAAACGTGAGGCACACGCCCATGTAGGGAATCTACAGTTTTTATTAGGGCTGTGTGGTATGGTTTTCACATGGTTACTCATACTCTATGCACGAAACCATTTGAAGTTCCCCTTGAGATTTTGAGAGGAACAAGGTTGTCACATGGTTTGAACAACTATGAAAAAAACTATGCGTCATATATTTTTTAGGGTAAAATACATTTTTTCAATTAATGAGTTTAAGACCAAAACGTATTACATTATTTATTTTATCAGATCATAGCCTTCATGTGGGGAGTTCCTTTGAATCTCAAATCATAAAAGTTTCTCCCATTTCGTCAACCATACTCAGATTCAAACATTTTTCATCTATTTGGATCCACCCTTGACAAGTTCTTCATTCATATTGTATTGATCTTTGTTTAGATTTTTCTCGATGAGGTTATTTAGGTACAGGATAGTATTCTCTATATCCAGTTTCTTCATCCTTTCTTCATTTTTCTATTTATCTCGACCAAATCAGAGATTGATACTAGAATATCTCTATACTAAAGACCAATGATTGGTGGTTTATACCTTTTCCCGCAAGTTTGGTGTTTTATAAATCTAGTTGCCTTTGTGCCACACATCAGAATTTCCAACATTTCCTTTAAAAGTAATTGAATAATTTTATTGAATGAATTGTATCCTATTTAGGTTTCCCACTAGTACCTTTGAGATTTTTGGAATTTCTTATCCCTAACCTAGGCCATTAATGGGTTGTTACCTTGTATCATCTTTAATTTTTACCACCCTTCTAGGTGTGTGAGTTCTCTCATTATTAGAGGGAGGATTTATAAATTCAATTTTATAGAATTGATATTATAGGGTAGAGTTGATGTCTCATTTATATGTGTAGACATGATATGAGATGTTTAGAATGATTTAATGTATTTTATAGAAATTATGGAAATGATTTGGGTGAACTCATGGAATGTGATTAATTGTAAACTAGTGAATAAATGGATTGATGAATTGAAATGGTAGTGGATTTCTTAGACGAGCTCATTGGATTCTAATTCCATATATTACAAGGGTTTTTTCTCCCGAAGATATTTATTATACTAGTGGATTCCTTGAAACTATTCCATCCTTGGATCTTGATTCCCGGAGATACCTCAATCCTTACAACCCCATTGATCTAACTTTCTTAGACTGGCTTTGGATATAGTCTATGGACTTGATTCTCAAACTCTAATCAATCTATTACTGAGTTTCCATCAAGATGCTCATGGGACTCAATGTGGATTCCTTGGTCTTTTATACCTTAGATCTGTTAATTCATGGTCCGACACATTTGATTATAGGGAACGACCAATGTGGACACTTTGGATTATATAGTGTGGTGGTGATGAATGTTATACATTGGATAACATAGAAAGGTCATTGTGGATATTTTTTTATGTTTTATATATAACCCTAACATGGGTATCAGATTATAGTGTATATACTAAACTGTATCAACCATATTATATATGTTTATAGTTTCCCTTTTTTATTGGAGATTGACCATTATTTTTATGGATCCCTATTTGGTTGGATAGTATCATATATTCCATTGTTACATTAATTTCATTAGTATTATACCAGTTATATATTGAAAACTGATTTAACTTGTGACACACAGACTAGATTTTGTATACACACAATTGGAGGTGGCCTATTGAGTGTTATCTCTCACCCTATCCAGGACATCATTGGGTACTCGAATGTATTATATAGAAACTGGTAAGGCTTGGTGAAAGCACCCCATGTACTATGCTTGTTTAGTACATTGTTTAGGAGAGTGGGAGCACAGGACTGATCTAGGATCATAATTATAGCTGGGATAGTTACTTTATAGACTTTTATTTCTTTTGATACATGTATTGTACTGGATTCTTGTATATATATTTTCTAGCATTATTGAGACATGACATGAAACATCATTTGTGTATGTGATTACTTTTAGAATAGTTAATATATTTATTTCTTAGATGTTTATATTCTGTCTATTTGATTTATTGCTTCTCCTATTGAATATTATAATTATTACACTATGTTACACTCTTATATGAGGGAATATTCTCCCAACAGATGAACTCTAGTCCCTCACTACTAATAGAAAATTTCTATCATATGGGGACGCATGCTTGAGGGCATGTGACCCCCCCCCCAAGATTAGGTCATCATTTAGTGGCATCCTGGTTGGGATGTTATAGTAATCCTCTTATTTAGATACATTTTTAATTTTACCATCCTTATGAAATAATTAATACAAATTTTTTTTATTTAAAATCATTAAACATATCTCAAATAAATTACAAAAAAAATTAATGATTTTATTAATATTTACATTTTTTCGGGCAATCTGTAATATATAAATTAGTTAAATAATTTAAACCCTAGTTTTAATAATAAATTATTATTATCTTAATCTCTAAACCTTAACTTTATATTCATTAACTTATTTTTAAGATAAAAATATCAAATATTCCTTAATAAATAAATTTTTAACTTTAAAATAATAATTTTATATTTATAAACATAAATTATTTATGCTATTAATTATTTCTCATTCTTTCAATAATTATTCTCTTCAAATCACACTCAAATTCCAAATAATAACATCAATATATCACAATGACATAAAAATCATTAATTTGTTATTAGAAAAATACTATTAATTTTATAAAATAACATTATTACTTTTCAAAAATAAGTTACTTATCAAATTAATTTTTTCTACATAACCATACCAAAAATGGACTAAAAGGCTTTATTGGGTTTAGGGTGTTCAAGTACATCTAACAGAACATTCATTTCCTAAATTTGAGATCCCACATACTTTCATATACTCTATGGGTGTTATTCCAATCTGATGGTTTCACATAGTGATGCACATACAATGCATCCCACATTCTGTGAAACTTCATTCACAATTCACCACCACAACATATATAGTTTGATCCATGAAATTCATGGATCAGGTGAACCGTGATAGTGTTGTGTGATCCTTACTCCTCTGATAATGTATAATAGTGGGCCCATACTCACCTGTATGTGAGGCATTGAAGCCACACACCCATATAAGAGAAAGAAAATGAGGATTACCAACTACCGTGAAATCAAAGAGTAAAGTATCCTTTTTCTTTCCACCCAACACACTAAATACCCACCATTAGCACAGATGGCCTAAAACCTAGATGGATAATGCATCACATGACCACCAAATATAAAAAAAATCTTTTTCTCATTTCATGGAGTTTGAAAATGCATGTCATTATTTAAATTCAATTCATTAAGAAGGTAAAAACATAAATAGAAGCGGTAATTCAGAAAAATCACTTTTTATGGTTAATTTTAATTTACAATTATGATTTAATTGATTATAATAGTTGTAGGTTCACATTTTCAAGATCTTTTCATCCATTTATTGTCAGTCCCATAGACTAACCGGTATCAATAGTTATTAAGGAATTATAAAAATCAAACCAAAAATTTCCCTCTATCGTGGATCATAAAATCTTCATTGAATTATATTGATTAAAATTCCATTAGATTCATATTTATTCATAGAATATAATGTAATATTGGTTTCTTGGAATTTTTTCATTTAATAAACTAAAAGATATAGAGAATTCTTAGTCTCCAATATTTCTCTATTTAAAATCTCAAAATATATGCATGGTAATTTATTGATTCTTGTTATATTAGATTCATTCAAGAAAGTATAATATATATTCATATGTGTTCATTGTTTTTTAAATATTTCCACATCATAATTTAAGAGTGAATTTTTTTATAATTTTATGTATCTATTGAATATATAAATATATGTTCTTTAAGATCATGAGATTATAGTTATGTTATGATTTTTTTAACATGAGGAACATTATTCTAGAAGGATACATTGATGTTCAATCAATAAAAAAATTCAATTGAATATATAAATTTCTAGTAGTTTTATTTATCTCTAAAATTTATTGTAAATTATATGTATGATTTAAGAGATTATTAAACCAAATAATTTTTATCATTGATACAAATTCAAAGATGTATCAGAAATTCCATGAAATATAAAGGAGAATAGATGAAAATATTCAAATTTTATTACTAAGATTGATTAATAAAACTTAAATTAAATGGGTCTGAATGAAAGACTAATACCCATGTTTTTTATCATTCTTTGTTCTGCAGTTGTCCCCCATCTCCTTAAATGACTTCCACCACTATGAGAGATCCAAATGGTGGACCGAGTTTCTTAAAATTTTATAAAATATGAATATAAAGTGGAATTTATGCCATATAATATATCTTTAATTTATCAACAATAACACCTAAAATATAAAAAGTCTCAGGTCAATCCCAAAATCTCTCATAAATCGAATCACCTGATTCATGACTCAATTGAAATTTCCATTTCAGAATCTGACTCTCCATTAAAGAAGAAACTATAGTTTACCCTTAAGGGGCATAATATCTTTATTAACTATACTTTTTTGTAAACATCTCTATATACCCAACAAAATTCATCAATATACACAATTGAAAATTTTATTACAAAAATAAATACAATGAAATTGAAAATGAATCTATATTGTGAATTAATCTTAAGTTACTCTCTGTGTGTTATCCTTGGATGTTATATATTTTCTATTATTTTGATATATATTTTTTAATTATTTATAAAGAAAAGAATATATGTTCTCTTATTTTATTATATCTTTTTAAATTTTTTTAAAAAAATATATTTTTTCTATTTGTTCTATTTTTTAAAATGTTTCATAAAACATTAAGATCTGAAAATGTTATAAATTGTAAACAATTTATAAAAAAACATGCTTTATATTTATATTCATACTTATTAAACATAAAATTTTCATATGTAAATATAAAACATCTAAATATTCTACTAAAATATTATGTATAATGTATAGTTATTGTTCATATTAATATAAATATTTTTTCATTTATAAATAGTTATTTTAATATTTCCTCATTTATGTAAAAAAAATTATGATTATATATATCTTTGTTCTTCAAAATATTCAAGAATATTCTTTAAAAAATTAAAAAAAATATTGATATGTTTTTACAAAATATTTATTAAATATATATAAATATTTTTTACACAAAATATTAGAAAATGATATATATATATATATAGTAGCAAAATTTTAAAGAAAATATTTGATATATAAACATAATTTTTGAAAATAATATGTTATCTAAAAAAGGTTGCAAAGAATTTGGAAATCTTACATGTATATACAATGAAAACAAATTAAATACGTTTATATATATATTACATAAAAAAAACGTTTTTGCGTGTACTAAATTTATTTTATATATTTCTGTGTCATACTCCATATAAAATGTTAAAAATTGTTAATGGAATATATATTCTATTTGATTTAGTCACTTTTTATTTTGTTTACAAAATTTTATGTGACTTTTTTGTCTTATAATATATGTTATGATTATATTATATATATGATTTATAATGATGATTAAAATTTTTATAATATTTATTATTTAATTAAAAATAAGATTATCTACCACATAACATATATTTTTTAGAATCATCATTGGACATATATTCTATATGATTTGATTACTTTGGATCTTTAATTTTTAGTGATGTGAATATTATTCTTAATTTTTTTTTAAATTCTATTATAGCCTTGTTTTTCAAATTAATAATCATAATTTATTTATATATTTTTCATTTATAAAAATATTTAAGAACTATATTACCTAAAAGTAATCATTTTTTATGTTTTTATTGAATTAAATATAAAACATAAGTTATATGTGATCTGATCATTTTATATCATGATTATTAAATGTTTTGTGATTTTTTTTATAAATTTACATTTTTATTTTATAGTATATATTATATGTATTTACGTATCAAATTTTTAACTATGTTTTCACATATAAATTTGGTATTATAGTAATTATAAGTGTAATATCAAGCATAAAGTGTGAAGGGTTTCATTTTCAATTACTGTAGTCTTTAGGGTACTTGTGTATTTTATGGGATTGAGGGAATAAGAGGGAATGTTAAAGTATAGTAGGTATGATATTTAACCTATCATGAGGAAACACCTAGCTACACAATGCATTAAATAATGATATATTTATAGGTTGAACAAGTTATTTAATTATTGGGGTGGATATGAGTGTCATCATTGTTCATTTTAACTTGAAACATAAACCATAAGTTTTAATGCAGTCACATCATGACATGATATAGAGGAAGATTATAGATATTTTTTATATGATTTTTGAAATTATGAATTATTGAAAACCATTTTAGTGCAATACACTCCACCAAAACAATATTTATGTTGGTTTATATTTATCTATAAAATTGATATCTTTAAAACCTTGTAATCGAGTTCATATTCAATACCTATGACATTAGAAATTTTTATAAATTATTAAACTTCTAATGGTGTAACTTTTGAATACAATTGATTAATTTATCTTACATGGGTAAATTCATTTAGATCTATGTAATTACCTATGGATTATTCCTTTACAATATTCTTTCTATATTCTTTGGATGTCTACAATTATCATGAGGTTATTGATGTAATAGAAAATTGATGTGTGGTGATTAGTTATAGATTCCTTGAGGGTTTCCCCCACACACACAAAACATCATATTTTATTAATAAAAGGGTAAACCCTAAAAAGGAAAAGTAGTGTGGAAACAAATCAGGGAAAAGGAAAGGACCTCCTAAACAAGGAATGTGTGAAATGGGAATCGGATCAGGGGGGTCTAAAGCTATGAAGCCAAAGGGAATAACCTTTAACCACACTAGCACACTTTTGAGGAAAGTATCCCAATATGGAGAAGGAAATAAAATCATCGCCATTTGTGAACTAGGATGAAAGGAAGTATTCCACCTTGTTTCCCTCACGCCATGTATGATGTATGCTTATTCTACTATATATGAGAAGCCTAAAATGCAGGATATAGTATGAAATTTTATAGAGTGTAACTATGATCCATAACTATGTTTTATAGATTTTTTGAATTAGTTTCAAGCTCTGAGTGTGTCATTTTTTTAAGTAGGCTGAAATGTATTCCTTTGAGAAGCGCCCAGGCCTCCGCCTGCAGGGAGTCTCCTTGACCAAAGCTGGAACTATACAGAGCAACCACACTACCCCTTGAGTTTCAGATCACCCCCCAACCCTCATAATCCCCATAGAAAAGGACACATTAGAATTAAGTTTCATCCCTTTAGATAGGAGTCCCTAATAGATCCATTATCCCAATGAATCCATAGTGTTACATGCATTTGCGTTATACTTGTACTGACATACCTAACTCATCAATGGGGCCTCTTTCCAGTTTTTCAGTACAACTTCTAGATCTTCAATTATTAATTTTGTTCTAGAAATAATACCTTTGTTTGAGAACACAACACCTTCAAATCATGATATGTTCATTGGATCTCATATAGCCCAATAACCATCAGAAACAATGACTGCTCTTACCCTATTCTCTATGTTATTGGATATGACTCCATGGAACCACCTCTATGAGAAGGAGTTGCTAGAATATATTAGGGATGAAATGCTGGTGAACTCCCCTACTAAATCCAAAACAACATTGGCCCAATAAATCTCAAAACATATGTGGGTGGTAGTCTCAACGCAGGGGAGTTGGAAACAAGAAAATTTGTAGACAACAATAATTAATTTCTCGTAGATCTTCTCATTAGTATAAATGGTGTGGTGTCATAGTCCCCAAGTGATGAAATTATAATTAGGTGGAATTTCCTTGCACCAAAGTAGGTGACCCATAAAATCATCAGCATGGGGATCCTAAACAATCGACTTATAGGACTTAATATAAAAGGAACATGAAGAAGTGGCCTTGAAAATATACCAATCAACATCGTCCAAGATTTTAATGAGATGAAACATGGTGTACTTATAGGGATATTTTATCTTTGGAATCCATCATTCTAATTAAATAATGGTTCCATCATCAATTTAAGGCATGTGAGTTAGAAACATCTTTTTATTTTCATCCACTAACATGGGAATATATCGATTTTTTTTACTTGGTTAGATTTTAGATTTTAACCAAATTATGTTAAAATTAATTAAACCAAGGGGGAGAAAAATTAATCGATTCTTATATTCTATTATTTTTCTAATTTTATGGTTTCTTTAAATTTAGTTGTAGTGTTTGATGTTGTTGATTATAAATAATTGGCCATATGATATATATAAAAATGTAAAGAGGCAACTAATCCTTTTTGATATTTTGGATTTAATGAGATGGTTTTATAGTGGAGGTTATATAGTTAGATAATATAGGATATTTGAAACATTGATATGAATTTCCTGGTGAAATTGTTAATGAAAAAATGAAAAATAAATAATTGGGACGCATGTTTTTTATTTTATTGAATAAATGAGGAGATAAAAAAATTTATAGAGCATATTGATTAATATAAATCGTAATTTTATTAATTAAACCATGTGGAATAATTGATATGGTTTATGAAATGTAAAATGAATAATTATGAATAATATAAAATTGGTAATGAATCCTGAAATTGAAATAAGGAAATCATAAGTTTTTATATATTATTTTTTTATGATGATGGATTTAGTGAGGTTAGAAGTTCCAGTTATAATTGGGATGTATTGATAATATAGAAATGGTTTGTTGGGGAGTTTTCAAAAAAGGATGTGAACCCTATAATGGGATTGTGTATAATTATATATCATCTTGTGTTTTTTATTTCTTAGACATAATTACCCGATTATAGTAACTTGGATGATGCCAATGTGATATTTTCGGTACCCTGTGAACACCCATTATCTTGGATTTTAGTGATGAATATGTAAAAAATTCTCCTCCCACTCTGTTACTAATTTTTGGACCTAGTGTGGTTCTGTGGTAGTATCATTGGTGGTTATATAGTTGTGGATTTGACAATTGTAGGAGAGTGAAATTTGTTTTTATGTTATAGGGTTGTAATATGTGGTTATTTTTTATTAATGTGATATATGATTATGATATGTGTATGTTATATGGGATGGGTGTGATAGGACAAATGTTTTTGGGATATGAGGGTGACAAAATTAGTTGGAAAGTGAGAATGGGTAACCTAATTTGTTAAATTTTTTAATTTATTATAATTATATTTAATGTATATTTAGTGAGTGGTCCTCTAATGATATGGGTTTTTAGGTGAACAAGGATGGTATATGAGTTAGTATTACTCAGTAATCACTAGGGTTTTAGTAAGCTTCTTGCACATTGACATGGGAGTTCTGAAGTTGGAACATTCGTAGCACACATGTATGCTCACCCCAACATTAATATAATGGTTTTATAGATTTTAATGATGGAGTAGAATAATGGGATAGACATTACAAGATTTTGAAGTTGTAATTTTCTAGTTTTGTTGGATTTTTTTATTGTCGATAAATTATTTCTTTTGGTTTTTTCATTAGATTTTTTTTACTTAAATTACATATAATGCATTTTTACCATATTATTTGGATTGTTGTTGTATTTAAATGAGGTTTCTAATGTTATTATGGGTTTTTATTTTTTAATATCTAAGAATTAATTTGGTTAATTGATTTTGCCTTATTTTATAGATGTTTCATACAACATTTCATACCATTTATGTTTGTTTAGTTTCTTAAAATAAACATTAATTCTTCATTTATTATATTTTGAGACACCAGAATTTAATTTATGATTCATTATTAAAAATATTATAATATCACTTTTTATTTTTTAATGAATTTAATTATTATTATTTTTGTTTAATAGAAATTTTGTTCTATTTATGATTTAATAAATTATCTTATATTTATTTTCACTATAAATTAAAATGGTAATGTTCTGTTTTTTATTATAATTTATATAAAATAGTGTTTAATTAAAATATAGTAGTTTTACTATGTTATATAATTTCATTTCTGTATTAATATTAATTTTTTAAACATTTTTTATTAAATTTATATGTATTATTATAATATTTATTAAGGTATTTTATTTAAATGTTTTATAAATTTTATTTTTAATTATAGATTTGTTATAATAAGAATATATAACCACGTTTTTAGGTTCAAATTTGGTGGCCCTATGATGCATGCATGTTTTAGTATAGTTTCCCAAGTGGAGCGATACTGTTTGATTTCCACTAAATTCCTGAATTTTTTCTAATCCTTAGTAGTGACAGATAAGACTGGATTGGATAATTGAAAGAAATATACATTTAACTAAAAACAAAAAGATAACCCTAAAAACATATATCTAGTAAATTACTCATGGGGTCTCTATATTGAGCTGAATATCAGTTCATTTAAAGTAGGTTATGTTCAAGTGGGATTATTTTATTGAATTGATGTATTTTTTTATGGGTAAGCTAAAGTATTAAGCATTCAATGGAAGATTCCACTTAGCTTTTCAGTCTAATATTTACATTTTTAGTTTGAATTTTTTTTTGGGTAAGTATATATATTTTTTGTTTTTTCAGAGAAAGACAAGGGATTATAGAATATTTGATACTCTATGCAGTTGTATATTCACAGTCCTATGTATAGTGAAAGTTGTTTAGAGGAAGATGGTGTTAAAAAATATTTTAATGAATAGCTCATTTGATTTTATCTATTAAAGTTTTGATGATTTTACTTTGAGTTAGATCAAGAGAAAATGAGTTATAGGATCAATGTTGGAATAAGGGTGACTAGTGGTTACTCAGTGTAGAGACCCGTTAATTGGAAGCTCATTGTTGGGATATTCAGTGCGTGATTTTCTTATTGGATTATTTTGGAAACAAATTGGGAATATAAAAGTGAGGTTACTACCCATGGTTTTATTAGATTAGTTTTCATATTATTATTTGGTTATAAATGGATGTGGGTTTTTATGAGCTTCCAGGTATTCTTGATTTATAAATTTTATTTATATTTGGGATTTTTTTATCTTTTTTTCATGGTTTTGAAAAGACATAGTGATGGAAGAGTATGTGGTTTCTCTATAAAGGAGTAAATTTTGTTTAGATGCTATTTTGATATAGTTTCAATGGGATTATGGGGATATTATGTTTGAGATGATCCAATTTTAAGTGATTATTTGTTTAACATTACTATCTTAGGAAGGTTGTTTTAAATTTTTTATTTGGTTTTCTTTATATCCTAAATATTTAGAAAAAAATAAATATTTCTAAAAGAGAATCTCGAATAGATTAGTGTTAAGAATAAATAAATTCTACTATAATTGAATTAAATGCGTTATGTCTGGTGTTATTTTATAATAAAGAGGGTATTTTGTTATTTAAAAATAGAAAATAGTCGGACACTTCTAGAGGAAGACATATCTTGGAAGTGATCTGAATTGATAGGAGAGTTATTTTATCATAGATAGAGATAAAATAGAGTCAAAAAGAGAGATGATAGAAAATATTTACTCATTTTATTTTTTTTCTTCTTATGTAAATTGATTTATCTATTTTTATTAGTAATAACAATTCATTTATTAAATTCAACATGCTATGTCGCAAAAAAAACAGAATGTAAATTTTTCCAGTGATGATGTCAATTATTTTTAGTTACTTTTCATCATCAATTATAGATTTTTATAAGTGGTTTTACTTCTTAAGAATAAGAATTAAATATATAATGGTGAATTGTATTCTTTTAAAAAATTTAGATTTTTTATTTTTTTATTTGGTTGATATTGATAAATAAAACAATATAAAACATGAAAAAAAATTATGTTGTACATTATAAAACATTTTATAATTGTTTGATTTTTATATATAATGTTTATATATTTTTTTAATATGATTCATTTTATAACTTATGTAGAAATATTCTTATAACATTTATCCCAAAATTTTCTAATTATTTAAATAATATAAGTATTATTTTTCTTTAATTATTAATCAATAGCATTTATTAAATAAATGTATAAGAAAAAACTCATTAGATTAGTAAGATGTTCTTAATCTGGTGATAACTATTTTAGATCATTGGTAATAAAATATATATTTTAAGTGAAATTGGTATCATTTTTTTCATTCCCACTCAATCAAATTTCCCCTTTTTGACTTTATTTTTTGAAAATATTATGGTAGTCCTTCCTATTTTCTTATAGTTTTATTCTTTATTTATATGGATTTTTTCAATGTTTCACAAAAAATATTACTCTTTTTAACATTTTCATGTTATTTTTTCATTATATTTAGTATAAAATTATTTTATAATATCTAAAAAAGGCATACACTCTTCACTTTGAGATTCCCCACACATATAATATACAATAATACTATTATTTAATATAGGAAATTATGATTTTTAATAATAAAAACATATAAAAATTTTGATTCATTTCTCAGAAAGACATCAATGTGTTTTTTAAAATATCATATATATATATATATATATACATAAGTAATAATTTAAAAATAAAATCAAAATAATAACAAGTTATAAATATAAAAAAAATTAAAAAATACTATGAATTAAGAATTAACATTAAAAACTACCCCCTTCTTTCTCTTTAATGCTTTAAAAAATAACCTTTTATTGAGCTAAAAGCATTGAGAACCAGCATGATAAAATTAAAAAATATTTGTTCATGTAATTGTTTTGGTTTCTAAAAATTTAAAATATGTTTGGTTTTGGTGTATATCAGTTTCAATAATCTACTTAGACATATATTTTAGATTCTAAGAAACCAATTATTCTTATTATAGATATTTTGGTAGGTAAAAATCAATTTTTTACACTATTTGAATGACTTATTTTAAAAAGATCGTTTTTTTAAAATATTATGTGCGAATATACTTGGGAATGAATTTTATTCCACTATGACTACATAAGCCCTAGGAATACCCCTTAGTTAATTAAATATCTCCTAAACCTAGGATTCAAAAACCAGGTTGAAATCCTAGAAGAAATCATGGGTATACATAGAAATTTTTTATAAGAAAATTTTAAAATATAATGAAAATTTTTTTTGACTATAGATAAGGAATGAAAATTTCTAGAGGATTTTTTATAGATAGTACCAACATTTTATAATTTTAAGATATCAATTTTTAAATTGGATTTCAAAGAGAGGTATAAGTTTAGAACTCAAGTAGTCATACATATCATTACATCTACAATTCCACTATTTTCTAAATGAATATTATTTTTTATTTATTATGGAAATTTATAGCATTATATAGAAATTAAAACATCAAGGGTCAAGTTAGGATGAGTTTTTATTGAGTTTTTTTCCTTTGATTTTAAAACAACTCTAGGAAAAGCTTAATTTATTTGTAAAATAATATTCCCAAACATAGGATTTGGTTTATAATTCTTTTTTGAAGAAATATAATCCAAAAAAGATAAGTAGATAAATTTTAAGTGAGATATATAGTTTCATTAAATATGATGGAGAGTTATTTAAGGAATCTTATAATAGGTTTAGGAAACAAAAAAAGGTAGTTTCCACACATGAAACTGCCATCACACTTGTTTATAAGTTCTTTTAATAAGGGTTTCATCCCTTCTTATTAATTTTTTTACAAAGACGATTATGGAAACAATATTTAAAATAAATATTATGAACTAAATGAAATTTACAATGGAAGTTTTTAAAAAATATCAAAACAAGTCTTATAAAATTTTTAAAGTTGTTAACAATGTGGTGAACACTATTTTATTATTGGGAATGAGTTCTAATCAAGATAAAATTCCAAATCAACTTGTATCATTAATTACTCAATGTACCAAACTGGTCTCATATAAAAACATAAAGTTAACATACTAAAAAATGTTTTTATAATTGAATATATAGAAATTTTAAACCTTTTCTAATATTTTAACACTACGTTATTTCCAATATAAGGTGCTATTTTTATGCTTTTGGGGATAACTAAACATATAAATTTATTCCATTTTTTAATAACATTTAGATATGTTACAAAAATAATAATTATTTTCCCTAGAAAGGTCCAATAGTGATTAAACAACCTATTAAACTTGGATAATTAATTAAAAATAATAAACATAAAGACACTAAAAAATCATCTAATTTAGAAATTTATTTGGATGGAATTATTAAATAGTAAATAACTAATGCAGATTCCAATTATTTTATCATTTATTATATGGAAGTATAACTAGGTTAAATAGAAAATAATCTCTATAAGAGAGACATTGGTTATCTTTTTAAAATAAATAAAATTTGAATATGGTAAAATATCATGGTTATCTTAGCTCGAAAGATTCTAAGAACTCCAAAAATTATATAGAGAAACATAAGATTGATAAAAGTAAATATTTGGTGAATCTAGACCTAAACCCCTAAAAATTTTAATAGGATGAGTGGATATCAATGTCCAAATAAATAAGAATCATAGTCCTTCACTAAGAAACGTAACTAAATAAAGTACCTGAATAACATAAAGTCCTTTTTTAATGATTTTTGATTACCCCCCCCCCCCTTTAAGGGACGAGAGGAAACCCTCAAAAGGCCCGTAGGATAATGGATTACATGACACGAAGGTCTTACAGAAATTCATCTCAGACATGACTACTTGGAAATGACCCTCCCTAGTGTCTAGATCATGAAGTCAGCTTCCCAGTTTCTCTTTACTTTGTAGTTAGTAATACTTGTGTATAGGTGCACAGGCCTGGTCTCGATGATAATTTCCAAACCCTCTCATTCTTCTAAATCAGGACAACTTTGTTTAGGTGAAACTACCTATTGTAATTCCTCATCTAAACCTAGTCCTTTGGACTATCTTGTTGCATAATCACTTCTTGGTCTTTATGAGGTAGACAAAAGGCATTTAGGTAGCCTGAAAGCCTTGTGGTGGCCTGAAATCCCAAACTTCCGTGAAGGCCCGGGGTGGCACGAAGCCCTTAAGGACTCCAGGCCCAAACTGGCCACCCGAAAGTGAATAGTTTCAGCTACTACAGTACTAAATAGTACCTACTATGGAAACTACGACAATAGATTCTATAGTGACTGCTACAGTACTACTACAATAACATAGAAATATTCCTCTACACAAATTCAGAAAAGGTAAATATTTAGTTCACTAATTTTTTTTCACAAATCCCATCAAAATAAAATTTATTCATAATAATTATCACCAGTAAAAATAATTTGGAATATTTTTTTACTATTTAATTATATAAATAGTGTAGTTCCATCCTTTAAAAGAAATCCATTTAATATCTAAAGACTCTTGTAGTTTTATTATTTCTAGAAATATAGGGAGAATAATTAAATAGAAATACTTATGTGGCATTGGTTCTAGTGTAAATATTATATTATTCTCATTGTTTAGTAATTTAAAACAAGAGAGTATAAAAATACTTCAATTAATTTTTATAGTCTTATAGGTTGATTAATCACCCCATTAAGATGGTGTATAACTTTTTTGGGATGGTGAGTATTTTTTATTTACCCACTGACTTCATAATTCATGATTTAGTTTGATAGGGATGTGATTATCATTCAATACAGAAAATTTTTATAAACTAGATGGTTTTTCATGTATTTAGAAATTGGGAAACTGGTTTAAAACATTTTGATGAGGTATGGGAGTTCTATTTTTTTATACTTCTAAAAAATCAGGCATAATATACAATGTTTACTAACAAATTTGGTTCAAGAAGTACCTTTAATAATATTAAGAAGGAAATATGTAATGATTTTGTGGTAATTATTTGAAATTTAATTGGTAGGTTTAAAATAATTAATTTTTAATGTAAAATTCAAATATATTTTTTAATATAAAGGTGATTATAAGAGTATACATGAACATGTAACAATTTAAAATCACAAAATTCTTCATCCTAAAAAAATTATTTCATAAAAGGAGAAAACCTGCTATAAATTATTATTTTCAATGTGTCTTTGAGAGGGTAAATTTATTTTATTAGATTTAAATATCAAAAATGTATGTCAAGATTGTTGAATTTCATGTTTTTACTCTACATTTTGTTTTTTTTTTAATAATAAAATGATTTTGGTATTATTTATTCAACAATAGTTATATTTTTGTTACACATTTTTCTCTTTGTTCTTCTATTTTTTATACCACTTATTCATATGAGTATTGTGAGGATATGTTTTCCCATTAAGAAAATTTTTATGAGGTGTTTTCACCTATAGAGAATGAAATCTATACATATTTTACTAAAAAATTATAAGTGGATAATAAGTTAATTCCTTTGATCATAAGATATTTTTATAAATTCAATTTGAATTTTATAGTTATGGGATTTATGAAAATTCATTTTGATATCAACTAATAAAATAACAACAAAATGTATTAAATATAATAACTTTTTCAAAACATAATATTTATTCCTTTGAGGATATTCTAATAGGAGACATTAAACCTATTACTTCATGGGAGTCAACCAATTGTTTTTTTAAAAAAATATTTTTTCTTCATTAATTATAAATTGTTATTTTATATTGGAAATAAATTTATAATTCCCATTTTTGTCTCATTATGACTTATTTAATAAATTTTGAAAATTCTATGGAATATAATTTCTTTTTTAATTAAAAAAAACTTTCTTTGTTCTTTATGTGGTTTTTTACTGAATTATAATATTATTTATCTATATTAATTATAGAAAATATATATGAGTATTCTAGATTGGTTCATATAGTTAAAGAAGATTCATTTTGTATACTATTATTCACTATTTATTTAGAGTAGTTTTTAGAGATCATTGGAATACTATTTTTTGTAGATCAACTTGGGAATACTCATGAATAGCTTTGATATTTGTTTATTCTTAATCTGAATTTATTTTTTCTTTAATTACATTATATTTATTTTGAACACTAGTAATTAATGAAAATATTTCTCTATTTTACAACTTCTTAGTGGTACTAAACATAAGAGATGATAATGGAAGGTGGGTGCGATTTAAAAGATTGCTTCATAATATAAATTTGAATGTTTCAAGAAAATATAATTAACATTTTTCTATTTAAATTTTAAATTTTATCTTGATGAGATTATGTAGTGTTATTTATATTTTTCTACAAAATAAATGGTCAAAATAATAATTTTAGAATGTATTCCATTTCTTTTTTTTTTAATTTTTGTTCAACCTATATATTATTCATAGTTTTGTTTCTAATATTTTTCAGGTAGTAATCATATATTAATATTTTAAAATCATATACTCACTAAAATTATATTTTTATTATTTTATTAGTATTTTTTACATACTAAATTTGTGTCTTGGATATTTATTTATAGTATTCACACTTCTGAATTCTAATTTCTTATAGTGAACATGATGGTTTTTTAGCTTTCTTATGAAATTTTTCATGTATTTCCCTACTAAATTCTAAAATCAATTTCTACTTTAATTTTTAAATTAATCCATCGCATTATAATTCCAAATTGGCTATAATTATATGTTTTATGTATAGTAAAATTAGATTGTATAGTTTCTCAACTATATTTAATGGATACATTTTAAATGTCCTTAAAAAAAATTCATGATTTCATTTCTTTTTTAACAATAATTATTTTCTAAATAGTGTTTTTCCCTTAAAATTATTTATGTATTTGTATTCTATTGTGTTTTTTATTAATTTTATTTGATCCATATTATTTAAAGGTAACATTGTATAATATTTCTCTCTTGAAAATGATTTCATATTCGAATATTCTATTTCATTTAAAATTTTTCAATTAAATCAATAATTGATATAGGAATAAACAATTTAAATTTTTTCTGAATCCTAAAAAATTAACCTTGAAATCAATAGTTGAGTTAAGTTTGTTAAAATTTTTGAAGTTGACGATCGAGTGATTTTTTAATTTTAAAATTTATTTATTACATGAGACTCACTTTTTCATTATAGTTTGGTTACTAAAATAATTAAATTATCAAGGTGAAATAATTATTTTTATGTTATAGTATTTGTTTTTGTTTTTCTTTACCATAAAAAAATAGTAGTTGATTAGCCTAGTTTTCTTGATATTAGATATCTGAAACTATTGTTTCTACTTTTTAAATTTGTGTTTATGGATCCATGTGCTTCTATTAAGATGTTGATTCATTAGAGATATTATGTGTTATTTATTTATAAATGATTATTTTTGTAGGGTGTTTTCATGTATGATGTTCATGGGTTTGGAAATATATAGTTATGGTTGTTGAAGTTTTCGCTTGATAAAGGACAACATGTGGTACATGTAGAGTGTTTGAATGAAATTTGGGTGAAATTTTTCAGTTTTGTATTTTTAAATAGAGTAAATTAAATATATATTTAGTTCAATTTTTCTGAAATGTAATTTTTTTCATTAATCTTTTATTATCTTATTTTTTAGTGGGTGTTTTTTTAGGATTTTTCATCGTTTTCAAAAAAGAAATCTGAGAAAATTTTTAGTTAAGACGGCATGGATGATGTTTGTAGTGAATTTAGTGGCTTGTGTTATATATTATTATATCCTAAAAAGGTGGTTTATTCAAATTTAAAACAAAGTATGTAATGATACATCTATAGGTAGAAATATTAGAGGATATATATTAATTTTAATTTGACGAGGAATTAAAGGATGGATATAAAATATAGATAATAATATGGGGGAACTCTAATTTCCATTTCTCTTATTATTCTTATATTGATTCATTTATCTTTTTATGATTTTTTAAAATATATTATTTCTAATTATGAACATTATCTAATAACAAGTATTACTAATAGTGAATCTATTTACTTATGAAATAAACTATTTAAAATCATTTTCCAAATTTTCTATATATTGTTTGGCATTTATTTTACTTCTTTTTAATCTATTATGTTATTTTATCCTGGATAAATTTGTTTAATATATTGAAATTATTTCCCCATTATTTGTTTTATATTGATAAATGAAACCAAAAAAAACTTGTATGAATATTCATTTATACTCTATAACATTTCATAAATGGAAAAAAAATTCTACATTGTTTTAATTAAAAAATTAATGTTATTCAGTTTTTTCTCAAAGAAGAAATCTACAAATTATATTCAATATAAAAAGTATAATTATTTAAATCAGTTAATAATTGTTTTTATTTAATTATTGTATAATAAAATATACTAATGGAATGTAGAAGAAAAACTCTTTAAAATGACATGATGGTGTTACTTAGGTGATGAGTATTTCTGTTTTTTGATCAGAAAATATACATTATAAGAGAATGTCAAATTATCTGATGTATTCTAAATGAGTCAAATTTTTCCTTGATAACAATTTTTTGAATAATGTTTTATTATAATTGTTATTTTATAGGTCTATATGGATTTAAAAACACTTATTCAATGTAGAGAATCACATTAAAACCCAAAAATATAAAGATAACCATGCATTAACGTTGAAACTGTGAAAATATAAATGATGAAAATATACACCTTTAATTACTGATTAATACCTCTATTGTCTCTAATCTACACATAATGAAGGTCACTAGAAAAAACTAATATACTCTTTCCTCTGTGTTATGTACAGTAATAGATATGAGTGTCCTTATGGTTGGATATGACCATTCTCACAACCATGGTATAATAGTACCTCAATTATCAAAAGGAGGAGAAGGAGATACATTCAATAATGATAATAAACTAGAAGAGAATAGTTATTCAAATTATGTCATCACAACCTTCAACCTTATTCTATTGGAATTGGTTTTCTCCAAATCCATTCCTAGAATTTAGTCAATTTTTTAAAGTCCCAAAAATGATATCTATTTACAAACACTTTGTGAACTTTTTTCCAAGTGTGCATTCATTTACCACAAAAAAAATTAATTCTATATATGTTTTTCATTTAAAACGTTTTATTGATGATATCTATTTGTGGATTATTCTAAAATGTTTACAAATTGGCATCAAACATCCATTATCAATTGTAAAAACCATATAAATTAAATAATATTATTTTTAATGTATTATTGTATATATATCATAAAATAAAATATGTAAATGTAATATAATGATATCCACACAACATGACTTATAATATGATCAAAATAGGGCATATGATATGACTTGTTTCTATATGTTATACCATATGACACATCAATGACATCAAATATGATAGAGCCAAACATATCATATGATTTCATCGTAATGGCCCGAAGGCCTTCATTTTTTTATCATTTTTGATAATACACCTTTAAAGTGGTATGTTGGAACCCTTACAAGGCCCGAAGCCTTAGAGACCATTACATGACATGTAGGTCTTTGAGAGAATCACTTATACATGACAACTAAAAACTGATCCTCCCCAGCATATGTCATAATATCTACACTCCAACTTCACAGGGCTAGTCAGCTAGTTGTCCTATGCAACGTTTCATAGGCCCGATACTGATGGAAAATCCATACCCTCTCATCCATCTAGGCAGATGAACACATCACATTCCTTAACTAACAACCTGATCAACAACAAACCTAGTCACCCATAATTAGGAATTCCTCACAAATTTTCTAATAATTGTTTATATAACACCCTAACCTATACCACTAGGTCTGATATGAAATACCACCTGAACTCTTGTTTTAATCCTCATATGAAAGAGGCTACCAACTAGAAATAAGGGTTTAGGTCTATTAGTGGGGACATTATACCATCAATATCATGTCACAACCCAAATAATAAAAAATAAAAAAAATATAACAAAATAACCAGAATAAACATTTAGAAACTAATAAATGGAATGAATGTAATACAAGTAATAAATGGGATTCAAAATGGCAAGAAGAAAATAAATAATTGATTATGACTAAATAAATAAAAAGTGGGGTCCTTCGGAGTCTATCCATGTTTTCCACCCCCTCTAGGTGTCTCCACTTAGCCATCCACCCTAGGAATTTCCTTTAGTAGATATCTAGTTGGGAAATCCATAAGTGTTCTAAAATGAGTGTTCTTAAGTAAAATAGGTTTATGTCATTATAATAATAAATCAGTAATAATAATAATAGTATATGATCCAAAATAGAGGGATCGTTCACTAACCAATCCACCACAAACCTATGGTTTTACATACTACGGCTTTATACTAGATGGATAATACAAGAATTTAATGTAAGAAAAACAATCCACTAGAAAAATAAAATGTCTCCCATTAGTCTCAAGGAATCAAGTAACATCAGGCCCCCATATCATCATATCCTAACTCCATCATGGTCCAAGCCTCCAGAACATCGTACCCCCTCAGAGCCTCTGCTCAGGACCCTAATATTCCATGCCCCAAAAGTTGTTCCCTGAAGTCCATCAACAAAGAATATCTTTCCCCTTGCCTAAAATTAATTCTATCATTAATGTAAACGCAAGTCGAGCACACTCCCCCTCTATGGAATAAAAAACACAAGATGATCAACCTATCCCAAGTACCAATAACAACCACCAATACAATGGTGAAAAACATTATAGGGTATATCCTGAAAGGAATAAAAATCATATCATAATTAGAAAATATACTAACAACACATATCAATATGTTATCACAATCTATCATTCAATGAGTTACTCTAGAAATACTCATGGAATCATATATTATAACATGTCTCATGCGCTTCACACACACCCACATTTGATCACAATAACTCATTGTGAATCAAAGTATTCAAACACAATGATCATATCAATGAAACATTTTTATGTGACACCCACAAATGATAAGGAACTTCTTACCTCAAATTCATCAATAATAATGTTATGGATAAATTTCCCAATGTGGTTTGAAAGCTAGAGTAGAAACCTCTACATCCAAGAACACCTCCTCCACGGCCTTTATGTCACAGTTTCTAAGATGTTAATACTCTAGGATCATCAAGGGTTCCTAGAACCAAATCCATAAATTTAATATTTTAAAAAATAAATATCATAGGGGATGATACTTTCCCTCACCTATATAATATCTAAATTATAATTTAGACTAATTCTTTTGTTATAGGTCTTCTCCTCAATAATAATTATCGAACCCTATTTTATAATATATATCTCTAATGATTAATATAAGATTATACATTGTAGTTCATTATAATTATTCTTTGATAATTCTATATAATTGTCATTGATATTTTTTCAAAATTATCCTTTGACAATTTTCATAAATAATCCTTTGATCATTTGATATTATTATACTCATATACTAATCATTTGATAATTTATTATAAATTATTCTTTAACAATGAAATGTAACTATAATTTAACATTTATTTTTAATTATATTTTATTAATTTTAAATATTTATATTTTGTTAATTTTAATAAATTGTGCTTTGATAGTTTTGCGTAACTATCTTTTGATAATTGTTATACTTATCTTCTAATAATTTCATGTAACTTAACTTTGATAAATTTTTAATTTATCCTTTGATAATTATTTATTTTTAAATTCTGATAATTTCATGAAATTGTTATTTGATAATATATTTAGGAATTTTACTTAGATAATTTATGTTATATTTTTTAATAAAATTCAACCTATTTTTATTTCCTAAATTTGGGAGGAAGGAATATGGGAGAGGATATAAGAAATAAAAAAATGAAACCAACAAATTTCCTCCTCTAACATAGAATACATAGATAACTTTTAATGACTATATCTATAAAAAAATGTTGGATTGAATCAAAAGATGATTCTGTATTATAGAAAATGGATTTATAGGATCTCATAAACGCGATAGGATCAACTAAAAGGGAATAACCATATGCAATGGATATTTAAAGACTAAACCATGTATACATCTATAATTTATAGAATGAAAAAAAAATACACTAATTTAATTTTTTATTTGACTAAAATAGATTGTATAGTGTTTAAATTCATCCCATTAAAGGTGTTGGAAAATTAAATGGTTCAAAATAAGGGATTTCATGGGTTTTAGATCAAATGATGTGTGAGAAAAATATCATTTGTAATGTACAGATAAAGAATAAATAATAAAAATGATAAATTGAAAGAAAATATAAAAAATTGAAATTGAAAAAAATGTATTACAACTATGTAGGGGCATGAATTTAGACCAAGAACCTGATATACCCGATGATTATGTCACGCATTGGTTAATACTCACATTCTAGGACTCAAAATCCAATACTGGCTTCAAGGATCTACTGTCCCTAGAATCCCATATTAACATTTCATGTAGCTCCAAAAAAATTAAAATATTTCAATGTGTTCCAAGGAAAAAATATCAAGTATTTTACCCTTATTTAAAGCCTTAAAATCATTTGTAAGTTTATTTTTATTGAAAAAATAAATTTCCACGTAAAAATATTAATTATAAATTACAACAAAATAGTGTTTAATTATTATTTAAAAAATTTTGGAATATTAAAATTTTACCCCATTAATGAATTATCATCCCATATAAGTAACTTTATTGGTTCTCTTCAAACAACTCTGTTTACTAAGCTTGAGCATCATACTCTCACTCCTGCCTCTCCCCCTGGATCCATCCATCCTACCACAGGATCTAGAAATGTGGTAAATATACTAAGTAAGTCTCATGTATTTGTAAGAAGTGAATAATATTCTCAAGTTAACTGACAATTATCCAGATAGATTCAAGACTCCTCAGGGTTCTGTTTAACCCCATTACAAATTCCAATGTTATTTTCTCCCACTTCTAAATTATAGAGAGAGTGGATGGATAAATTCCCAGAGACACTCATGCTTTTCCTTCCCCCTCTAGTAGGTAAGGAATAAAAAAACCCATTTATATACACCATTATGTAGGTATGTATTCCCCTCATCAACTCATATCTGTTGAAAGTAGGGACTACAACTCTCTCATGCACAAGGATCTCATTATCATCTCCCAATGACTAGCTGGGTATTAGGTTACCTCAAGATAGTTATTCTCTCAGCACAAAAAAATCTAACTCTGTATCATTTTTAGCCTTCACACATTCCAAAATAGAATATTTGAACACCAAGAGAGAACAAGTCATAGATCCATGTCAAGTATTCATCCTATTGTTACCCAAAATGATCATCTAGCACCAGTTATTAGGATGGATCATCTAGAACCACTTATAAGTGGTTCTAGATGAACCTAAACTATTCATTTTCCGCCTATGTAAATTATAACTGGTGATGGCCCAATATAATATAAATTTTCGAGAACCACTAGGACTCTCATAATTTATCAAAAATATCATCGTTCTTTGTCAATAGATATCGATTCTTCAATTCCATATAGCTCGACATCTTGTAATAAATTCATAGTCAAAGACTAAAATTTTCTTTTTGATGAACAATTTAGATACAACCCCATAGTGATGTATGCATCCAAATAAAGTCAATCTTATCTAAGTAATAAAACTTCACCATGAGATCCATTATCTTTATTGGTGCCATAGGATATGGTGGTACTGAAATGGGTTTCACACCTATCATAATCTCTCTATAAATTTAAGTAATAGATTTTTCAAAGTATATAGTAGGTCAAAAGATTCTCATAATCATTTCAACCAATTTCTTAGCATCCTAAGGGCCTCCCAAGCCCTATAAGGATAACGAATTTTAGAGTTAAAAGTAACAGATTATTTATCCATAGTTCAGAAATCCTATTCCTAGGATAGGTACTAAGAAAAAAAATCCATCACAAGAATCCCTTCTAACAAAAATTCATTCAGGTGATAGAGTATTATTAGTAGCAAACCCTTACACATCTTATGGAATATTATTATATCATCCCTCATGGGATAATTCCATCCTCACTTCACAAGTACTACCATAGGAATACATCAATAAATTAACTTTTTTAACATGAAGGAAACACTTATAAATACTAGTTTTGTTTGGATAAAATCAAATTAGTCTATATAAACCAATAAGGTTCTCTTATGATTTGGTCTTTAACCCCTGATATACCCCTCCTAGCATTAGCCTTGGTCACATGCCTACATGTTAGTCATGTTCAAAAAATATATAATAATAAAATTGCATGATGAGATCAATTAATTAATTCCAGTAAATATATATAATAATTCTATGGAATGTCACACAATAAATAAACTACCCCAAATAGATTGTACAAATCAAGTAATTTAATTAAGGAACTACTATGTAGCACAATAATAGGTGTATATATGGCATGTGATCCTATTTTCCTAATAAGGTTTTCTAAATTCACCCAAATCCTCATGAAAAATATTAAAAACAATCTCAAATATGGTAACTCAAAGGTCCATTACACTTATATTGGCCATGCACATGGAAACAACACTTATCAAGTCCCACATAACTATCTCATTTCTACCATGTTCCAGGATTGTCCAAAATAATAATAATAAAATTAGTGCTCTGATACAATTTTGTAATACAATGAACCATCCCACTAGGTCTGATTCCAAATTCCACATGACCACATACATGCCTCTTCATATTAAAGAGGATTTTGATTAGACATGAGGGTATAAATATATCAGTGGGGAGACTTTAACCTCATTATCCAGTCATCACAAAAATAATAATTAAAATACAATAGAGTAAATAACTATAGTAAGCATTCCAAAACTAATAAATAGTATATATGTCATTCTATTAATAAATAAACTCACAAAGGGGACAAATTAGGGATTCTAAAGATTTTGGATCAAGTGTCAGCTGAGAAAAGTCGAGGTTGCGACATATGGTGGAAGAAGAAAGAAGAAATAAATGAAAATAAATACCAATTTAAAAAGTGTAAAAAAAAATTAACCATATGCACGAGAAATCACTTAAAATGAGGACGTGACATTTGAAAAGGTTATATGGTTCCCATGATAAAATATGAATTTTATATTTAATGGTGGACTTGTATTTCCCATCTTAAAAAATGTTTGAAATATATTTCATTATTCAAAAAAACATATGCATGCATGACATAAAATATTTCATATTTTAATTAAATCTAAATTGAGGCTCTATAGGCCCTAGAATCCCATAAATAATCTATGTATAACTTTGAAAATTTTCATTAAAATTTTTCAATAACTTAATTTTCAAGAAAAAATCATTAAATTAGTAAGGATTTTACCATTTTTTAAATCCTAAAAAATGTCATTTAGTTGTCTTGTATTAAAAAAATAATTTTCTATAAAAAAGCCTATAAATTATAAAAAAATATCGTTTAATTATCATTTAAAATAATTTAGAATATTATAGTTTACTATTTTTCATGAAAATTATATTTATAACGTCAGTTTAAGGGATAAGATATGAAATATACCCCGCAATAAAACTAATTACATAGTGTATAACACTCCATATGGAAAACATGACGGGTCGTCCATTTTTCAAAACCCTTTTATTGCCACTTAAATATACTTCAAATATTTATATGAAATAATATCCATGATAGAATTAAAATTTAATCACAATATATAATGATAAAATGAAGACATATTTTTCTATAATAATATATATTTTATTTTCATAAAATATTTTATGAATAATATAATACCATTCATAATATCCCATAAAATAATATCCTATATGGTAGACTGACAAATTGGCCTTATTTTTCTCCACTTTTATGGTTTGAACAAATTCAGTGAATCTCTATAGAATTAATACCACATATCAATATGAAGAATTGATAACCCCCCCCCCCCACACACACACACACACAAAATGAACTCTATGTTTAGTAACATCTATATATAATAGAACTTCGAATAATGGTGAGACTTAGGAATCGTAATCGCAATATTCACCTTTTTAATAAGTATTCAAACTTCTTTCCTCAAAATATATAATGTTAAAATGTTAAAAACATGTTTTTATAATAGTAAATAGTTATAAATTCAACATCATTATCATTATTAAAACATTTACTTAAAATTTTTTCATGATATCATGTTGGTAACAAATTAATATTAACAATATTATTATAATTACCAATACATAATAAATTTTTAAGGTTATAAAGTAGTATTCACTTTTGTATTTTCACTGGTAATTCCCTTTATTTATAGTATTTGAACTCTTCCAATCCAAAATATACTCATTATAGTCTCTTAGAAACTACATTATCTTTATAATCTCATGCAAATATACACAAAATTCTTTGTGTTTAGGAAATAGAATTTATTTTTTTTAGTATAGGTGTTTAAAAAACTATGGTAACCATGTTATATATTCTATTCTATATGTTTTGGGGAAAATTAAAAAAAATATAATTTTAAAAATTAAAATATATTATCTATGGGTGGTGGAACAATTCACATTTATTTTAACAAATTTCAGGGATAAACATTTTTATCCTACATAAAACATCCATTTATCCTTAACATATTTTAAACCATGTTATTGAATTGGATTATTCACAACACTGTGTATCAAAATTGTCAAATCATTTCTTTATAACAAAGCATATTTTGAAACAAAACATATTATATAATTATAATTAAATAAAATTATAATAACATAATATTAATTTATATCCATTTTATAGTTCTATAATCCACTACATAATTCTTCTTATGATAAAAAATCCTTGATCCATCAGTCAAACTCATATGTTTTGACTGGATCTTATTCCTTCATTAGTTTTGGACACTATTTTTTATTTAAAAACCTTTGATAAATATATTTAGTTGTATATACCCTTAAAAATATAATATTTAATGTTATAACATTAAATTAAGACATGGAGTTCACACAGAGCCTCTTGTAACTCTTTTTTAAGTATTCTAAACAGTTCATTTTCCACTGACTTGGTTTTCCAAAAATAAAGCATTGACCATCCTTTAATTTTATTGGTTTATATGGTTATGTTGACAGTATATGATATCTATTCTTTTCTTTGTATAAAACATGTTTAACCATACCTTTATTTATCTTCATTATGGAACTTCATACTAAACCACCCATTCCCTAGTCAATAACAGTCAACATATTTAAGATATTGGGTAAATGTTTACGAACTCATTCAAATTATAATTCACAATGAACAGTCAAAACCTTTCTAGATGTGATAATAGAATGAAATTTGTATCCATATCAAGCCTAATAGGTGATCCCATTATCTTCATGCCATTGACATACTAGATAATACAAAGTACATGAGTGTAGAAAGATGAAAATTATTATATCATTCACAAAAAGAGTGCATTCAACACCTCTTTCCTCTCATGATTTTCTCATTAGTAATGGATATTTTCTATTATTCTATCATATTATGCATCCATGTTTTCTTATTTCATTTAAATATTTTATTCTACGGTCATAATAATGGGAGTATAGACTTTTAGTAAAAAAATAGATACTTATCAGGTATCTATATCCTTTTTAATGGATTCACCGGTTTGTTTCCTGGGTATGGATTTCTCCAACACATAAAACTTTCCTTTATTCTTTTGAATATTCTTAAATTTCAAAACCGAACCATAAAATTACATAAACTAATTTTTTAATTCTCCAAGATAAATCCAAATTATTGTAATGAAGATGATTATGATTTCATTATTGCTATACCTTATGCACTTTATCACATTAGTATCTCGTTTACCCTCATTTAATATTTTATTTTGTTAAATGTTCTTATACTAAAATAATAACCCATATTGGAATTAGGTCATATAAATAGTGGTACAAGATCTATATTTCACTATTCTTTTGCTTGTATTGTTATTTTTCTCATCACAATGCTATTAAGAATAAAATCTTTTCAATAATATAATATATGGATCCTGGATAGTTGAGTGGATAACTCATTATCCTAATCCATCTTATAGGATCACTTGACATAATTACTCCAGTAACCTAATTCAATTATGGTCATTCATTCATGTGTAACAAACATAAAATAACATAAATGGGATCCTAACACTATTAGGGTCACCCATTAGTGTCTTTACACAAGATATTCAGGGGGAACCTAGCATTAGTATGACTTTCCTAGTCGGTTTATTATGGTAATGGAAAGTGTTTTATCTGGGTGGAATAAAAAACATTACATTTTTAAGGGTATTTAATTTTGGAATCTTATCTCATGAATTTATTTAATATTTATACATTTTTCTAATGATTTAGTTTGGAATCCCAATTCCTTTAATAAAATTCAATGTGTTAAATCCACATTGACCTTTAACAATTTATACAAGATATAGGTTATGTTACTAACATAAATTAAATTCTAACTATAATTATACACATCCAAATAAACCTCATGCATAATATACATGAAACTATTTCATGTAAAGTCTCAGAATCAAATGAAATTAACAATTCCTAAATTAGTAATCTTCAAGTGATAGATATACAACCCCCACTTCATTGAAAAATGTACAATCCTCAAGTCCATGGATCATTTTGACACAAAATCCCTACTATCGTCTTTATTTATACAAAAGAAATCCCAATTACATAATAATTCAAACACCTAATACATTTAAACTAAAATAATAATTTAAATCAAATATCATAATATAATACATGCCAAAGCTATGTTGAATGAAAACTTAATCAAATACTAAAATTATCATTTAACTCATTAAATACGTGAATGATAATTTAAAGAATAATATTAAAATATTTTAATTAAAGTGTACTTTTATTCAAAAAAAGACTATATAATTTATCCATGAATTATAAAAACAAAATAATTAAAAAAATATAGACACTTAATATTTATTCCCAATATGAACTCCTATATATTCTCATTTATATGGAATTTTCTTTTAAATACATGACATTAAATTAAATATAAAAACTTTATAATAAGATTATGTAAACAATGAAAATATTCTAAATATCACATATTTAATATTATTTAAACCATGATCACATCAATTATTAAAAATTATATTTGACATAGTTTAAATAATCTCTTTAACTAAGGAATTTTTATTTGAACATTTAAATTAAAAATTAAGAACAATTCCAAATATTAAATATAAAATATTTTTCTTTTTTCCTTTTTTTATAACTTATAAAAAACCTATAGATTTCCATATAATTTTTAAATGAACATTTTACTTCCAAATTATAAGTCATTCTAAATAATTTCAAAAGTTATTTAATGTTGAAAATTAATATTATGAATATTTATTAAATAAAGGTTTCATAAGTATTTTATAAATTAATTATAAACACATTAATGTTTTTTATTTTTTAAGCATTTTATAAATTAAATATTTATTCCAAAACACATTTTTTATATAATTAATAAATTATATATAAATTATATATTTCAATTCAAAATTGGAATTTGTTAAAATATAATATTTTTCTTTGGATATCATATTTTATTATATCCATTAGTTCATCTAGTGTGCTCCCCTTCATTATCAATTGCATTTTATGATATATTTATTATGGATTGTGATATCACTTTCACTACCTGGTAGCTCACTTTTACAATATCTCTTGTATCATAATATCAATATGATACTCTATTTTCATACCTATGTTAGATAAAATAGTTCTAACCCATTAGACGCTACCCATTATTACACACTACAATATATTGAAATCTGAAGGGTTTTTATTGTATCACCTCTTAAAATATCACATATCATATCATGTGACACTATCATTGAATGTGATATCCCATACCATATATAAAGCTATTAAAAATGTCTAAATATTTCTTAAAATATAGAATATTACTCCAATATGATGTTCTATTTCTTCATTTGTTAAACCTGATTAAAAGAATCATAAATTATAGTAAAGCTTGGATACAAATATTGGGTTATTAAGAATTTAATAACTCTTAGTCAATTTTTTGAGAGACATTATAAACCATAAATCCAATAAATCTAAATGTTGAAGTGAAAACCATGTAAACATAAATAAATTATGCATCATTAACTGATTATTAATGTTGTTGTGGTATTCAATTTGGTCATGATGAATATTAATTAGAATAACCAATAAACTCTTACCTATAAGGTTTACCTAGGTATTGATCCGAATCACCTAAATGTTGGTTCATGACCCTCCACACAAATACAATATTCTATTACATCAAGTAGAAAATAGCAGTGAATGAGCAATCATCCATAGAAAAGAACTCGAAGAGAAAAAGAATTCAAATTGCATCTTTATGGCCATTAACCCCTCTAAGAAATAAGGTACTCCTGGTCCATTCATTTCATTTACTTGAATTTTATAGAATATTTTATTAATTACATCAATTTATAAATTCTTTGAAAATTATTAGATGAGTTTGAAACTATTAATCCCATAAATATATTTGATGCTCTATATGGTTCATCATATGAAATGGTTGATTAATGATAGATATTGGTGGAATATTCTTTAATGTTAATCATTGATCAATATACAAACATTGTTAATTATAAATCCCATGTAAATAATACATTATCATGATCATATTATTACAATATCTATACATCATACAATACAATATGATATGATACTACCATCATATCCACAAAGAATTCCCAATTCTGTTCCCATAATAAAGAATATGATTTTTCATTTTTTTTTTCATATTTCATACCATAGGATATATCCATATCTTGACATATGATATTTCCAAACACATCATATGATATACACTGGATTTAAGGGATATATATAACATTATTTTCTAAAACACCTAGGATTTTATATACTTGTTTTTTCAATTTCTATAAACATTAGTACTCCTTGTCACGATTTTTACCTTTTCAATATTTTTAGTTTAAAATAAATTTAAAAAATCATAAAAACATATCTGTCATTACCTATTTATGATTACCAAGATCTAATATATTATACTTCTATTATTTATAATTGGAAAATATTTTCTGTAAAGTGATGAAATACTATAAATTAAAAATAATTTCCATGTTATTTACCCTCATAACTAGTCTCCATCACATGAACTATTTCAAGATGGATTTAGGGGTCAGTTCCTAACTTAATATAGGCTCAGTGGGAATCTAATAAATATGGGTCTTTATATAGGGATATCAAAAATAGTTTTTCTCTTAATGATGGAGTTTGGTGTTGGCACTGGTGATGAATACATTGATTTTTTGGGAGTAGATGACTGCCAAATGAGCATCATAAAATCTAGAATGGAAGAAATACCCAAAGCATGGGTATTATTTTCTTTAAAAAACAAAGTAAGGGAAGGAATATGAATCAAACTTATCATATAACATTGTTAAGGACACATTATTTCATGATCCTAGGAAGGTCATGCACTGGACATGGTCTACTTGTGATCACACAAATCCCCATTGAGAGCCCTCCAGTTCATGAAAAGGTTCCTTGACAAACATTAATGATCATGAGAGGTCTTCCAAATGAGTTCCTATGATCAGGATACATTTTAATAAAAAAAATCATGACAATCATCCATATCCCCATATAAAATAATGATAGATAAAGGTGGAAGCCTCATGTAAAGTACAATTACATTAATCTTCACATTACATGCTTATGTGATTCAGAAGACCCCTCAGATCTTCTAAAGGCATGTCCACCTTATCGCGTAAGATCATGTTGTAAAATCACATTGATCATATGAAGGACCTTGTACACATCCATTAAATCATTTTATTCCATTTCGAATAAAAAAATAGTCAAAGGTATTTTCTGTGACAATGCTCATGCACCACCATGAGATCAAACATTGATCACATGATGTATTATAGAAAATTAGAGTGATTATCCATGAAAATGCTCACACAAAATCATGAGATCCTATAACCTTGTAAGATAAGGAGGGAAAATAATATGGGAAAATATGGAAGCCTCTCACCAAGGGAGGAAGCATTGATCTTCATGGGAAAGTGGTTATGCACCCCGAGTTATCATCATTGATCATGTGAAGACCCATTTAAAATCCATCTTAGTCTCGTGAAGGACCCTAGACAAGTCTAATTTAATCTTGTAAGAACCTTTCAACTATCTTCCAGATCTCAAGAGGAATGTCAAACATGTAAACTAAATGGACAAAATTCAATTTGAAATAACAAAATTGTTATGAAAAAACCATTTGATTGGTCAGGTTCCAATAAAAATGGTGATGAGAGAACATTCTTAAGGTCACTATTTTCATGGGACACCATAGCAAATGCATGGTATAATCATGTCAAGAATATGATAAAAAATACCTCCACCAACTCAAACTCATATTTTCAAGATACAAATCATGTAAGTTAGGGTATACCTGGGTAAATTATTCCAATAAATTCATCCCCCTTAGAAAAAAAAATATGAACATAGAAAACAAAGACTAAAACATAGGAGCATAGGACAGGACTTCTCAGAGTGGAGATTCACATGATTGAAAAGTTCTTCCACTAGGTAAAATCCATGGAATGACCTAAGGGATCATGTAACATGAATATGTGCTTCATAAGGTGTCTTTATAGATCATTTGAAGGAAATTCAGTGCGATATCCAGATCATGTGAAGGATTTTATGCATGTTTACTGGGTCAAGTGAAACTTAAATAAGACAAAAAATTAAAAAACAATGAGGAACACTAGAAACAATTATTGGAAAAGAATAAAGAATATGTAAGCCTTGCGTGTAGATAGATATGCTAATCTTCATGCACTTCACATGACCTACTCTAATCATGCGACAATGGCTGGACATATTTCTTAAATCATGTAGTAGTATAAGGTCGAATTAACCAAATTTATAGATATCACTCAGACAAGTTAAACAAGTCTTTCGACATCCTGAATACATGTTTCACAAGTTTTGTGAAGTTCCTCATACATGTCAACCAACTCTTGTGAATCCCTTAGTGTAAGTCACCCATGTCCTGTCAGACACTCTAAACATGCCACCCACGTCTTTTTGACATCCTCCAGACATGTCAATCAGTTCATACGACACCCTCAGGACATTCCATCCAAATCAAATGATGCCTTTTGGACATGTAAACCAAGTCATATAACACCCAATGAACATGTCATCCAGATCACACGATGTCCTTTAGGTTTATTTCCTATGTCATGTGATGCCCTCCCGACACACTATCCAAGACATACAACATCCTCCAGACATGTCACTCAGTTCATATGACATCCTCCATAAAATTCAACTAGATCATGAGATAATATTTGTACATGTATTCTAGGAAACCTAGAAATTTCGAGAAAACTTTAAACATGTCAGAAAGACACCTCGGACATGTTAGGAAACACTACTACAAAAATTGGCAAGGGAAGAGCCCCCTTATATTAGCGCTAAGAAAAATTGCTGATAAAGTTTACCCTGTATCAGTGCTAAAATTTTAGCGCTGATAAAGGAGATCTTTATCAGCGCTTTTCTAGTGCTGATATAGGGCCTCTTTATCAGCGCTAGAAAATCGCTGATACAGGGTAACCATTATCAGTGCTAAAATAACGCTGATAAAAAGACCCTTTATCAGCGCTAAAATTTTAGCGCTAATACAGTAAGGATTTATCAGCGCTAAAATATTAGCGCTGATAAAGGTAGTCTTTATCAGTGCTTTTTTAGCGCTGATAAAACTTTATTGCATTTTTTATAAATTTGGTCGCACAGTGCCCTCGTTTTATCGCGACCTAAAGATATCGCGGTACTGGAACCCTGGGACTCCCCTCTGCCGCCCGCTGAGATCACGTTGTCAGAACTCCATCGCACTCGCTTCTCATTGCTGGACCTCCGCCGCCCACTGAGTTCGCATTACCGGACCTCTGCCGCCCTCGAGATTCAGTTTTCCGGACCTCCTCCGCACGCAACGCTTTCAAGCGTCGGTTTTCCGGACCACCTTTAAGGCATGTTTTCCAAATCTTTTTTCAATATTGTTCTCCTCTCTAATTTGTATATCATTTTTTTAACATGCTTTTTTATTCTATGGGTGATTATTATGGATTGACCAATTGAAGAAAATGAACCATACTTGATAGAAAATGATGTAAAGGGGATGATTCACATGTGTTTACTAATTTTCATTATATTTCTCAAGAACATGGTGCTTGTTTACTTTTATTGTTGAAAATCATCATTGTTTTTTGGTGGGGTTGTTTGAGAAGTTTTTTTGTTAGTTTGGTTGTGATAGATTCCATTGGGGGAAAATGTGAGATGGTTGAGGTGGTAAATCATACAGTGCGGAAGAATCAACCTTTCCATTGTTAAAAAGATGTAATTAGTGGGTTATTGTGGGAGATGACATCGTTAGTTGATATGGGTTTTCCTTTTAGTTTCCCAGTGACATAGAATATAGTTGTTAATGATGAAATTGAAAAGGGTTTGGTGGGAATTGAATAACTTCATGGATAAAAATGGAATGGTGGCTTTAAAACTATTCTCACCCCCTATGTGATTAGTGTATCGAGTGGTTCCCTCTTCTAAAATTCAAATATGTGAGTTCCTTTACCAAGATATAAACCTATGACCACTCTTAATTCAGGAAACATCCAACTCTAGGTGATAATCCTAGGTTGCCTTAGGTGATGAAAATATGAAGTCCCTATGTTATGGGAATATGAGATATTCTTTATCTCCCAAATAATGTTCCCTTGATTATACCTCGTGAGATTATAAATAGATTCATTAGCGGATATGCCAAAGAATCCCCTAAGTGATGATCATAAGATCTCTTATTCATCTCCTAGGTAATTATCCTAGGATTATACCTCACATGAGGAGCATGAGATTCCTTAGGCGATGTGCCAAAGAATCCCCTATGTGATTAGCATACGATCTCTAAACACTTCCCTTAGTAGATGATCTTATGTTCTTACCTGGTGTGATAAGAACACGATTCATTAGTTGATGAATATACAAATCCTTATGTGTTATGAATATATTTTATGATCCAAATTGGTGTAGATTCCTCACATGAAAAATGTGATCCACCTTGTGTAATGATCATAAGATTATAGAGGTTATAAAACTTGAATTCCTTCTGCAATAAGAATAAGTTACCAATTATCAATCATGGTATGACTCATGTATTACAGATAATACACCTCATGTCATGAGCTAATGAAAAATTAATAACCTCAATTTTAGATGAATTCTATAGTTTATCAATACACTCATCACCATTATTATATTCAACTAAAGGTATATTTCATATAACTAGAATAATAATTGTAATTAACTTGTGTCCACTATAGAGTAGAACCAAAAACCTGATTCATAAACATTTCTTATATCTAGAACAGAGACCCAAAATAGGAATCATACTCCAAGAAGGAAACTATAGAAGGAATATCTAACATCCCATATTTCCATTCCAATCAAGGGGACAATATTACCAACCATGGAGGTGGACTCTTTCCCCCTTTGGAAATAGGTAAGGTAGGTTATGAGGATTGTGTCTAGCCCAAGGAAACAGAATCAAGCCTGAGTGATTTCCCCAGTAGAGGCATCAAAAAAGTACCCATGAGCCCAAATATCCAATTCAAATGGGACTTATTCTATGGTAACCATACATATTATGCCATAATCTAAATGAAAACATTCCCAGACATAGAGGATCATATTCACTATGTGGTCCATACTCCTACTAGTTGAAAAAACCCAATACCACATAGAGTCATATTTTTTGTGAATCCAAAATACACTCATTAGGCTATATCCCCTTTTAGTTAGTCCAAAGATGTCTTATCACACATACTTACCATACTAACTTTCACTTGGTATCATTCGAAAAATCATCTATACAACTTGATGTTAAACTATATCAATTATTTATTATTATAAGTACATTTCACATGGTTTTGATAAATACCCTCAGTGCATTCACTAACCCATGACATGTTGGGGATGGTTTTATGGGGTCACTACACTATAATCTACTAACCAATAGAGGGGTCTAAATGGGTATAGGCCATGAAATAGTGTTATCAAAGAATTTTATTAGGAGATATGATAGGGTTTGATGTTATGAACATTTGAGGATTTAAATGGTTTGGTTTAGAAAGTATTTCATTTGAAGTCATTGGTATGTTTTGGGTGTACCTTTCCTTAGGTTTCAAATTATTCTCTTAGTGGTTCTTCATGGTTAGTGGTTGTAGTCTCTTATTTGGGTGAAGGGATGTGTTCTTAGTATATTTCCATCTTATTTTGTTCTTCATGGTTAGTGGTTGTAGTCTCTTATTTGGAGATGTATGATGTTCTTGGTGAGGGCCACTATCTAGACAGTGGTGTCGTTGTATATGAGAAAGCATCAATGTAGTTGGATATGTATGGTGTTCTTCATTTGAGTAGACTCATTCAGATTCCAAGTGGGTGTTTCTATAATATATCTTCTTTTAGGGATTATTGTGTTTCATGAATTCATATTTTATCCATTTGAAGTTGGTTAGACATGTTTTGGTCATTTTAAAGCACAAAAGAACCCTATTAATGAAAATAATATATGGAATAGATGGTATCTTGTTGGGAATTAACCTTTTTCATTGAAATAAATTAGGTTTCCTTATTCCGTTGGTGGATTTTATATTATAAATGAAAATCAAGGTTTAAAATAAAGATAAGTTGATTCTTTAAATAAAATTCCAAATGGTTTGGAATGTGTTTTTTTTGGAATGATTTCCATCACCACTTGTGGAGTCTATTGGATAGGTGTCTAGCCAACATGAAATCCACTAACCTATTCTCAAATACCATGTTTTTTCATATTGTTTGGGGTATTTTGATTCACTCCCCCTTTTGGTTTCCATTTCTTCTTGGCATGTTCATTAGGAATAGTTTCACTTCCACCAGTAGTGAGTATCTAGGCATGATGATATTGAATGTAGGGCAGAGACCTAGGAGTGGTAGATGTATCATTATTGATTATTCTTGTGTTTGGTCTGGGGTGATTTGAGGAAACTATAATTAATATAAAGTAATTATATTTAATGAAGAGGAATAAATACTAATGGTTAGGCTCTCTTAATCTCCATTTTTATAAAGAAGTGGTTCTCCTCTACTGTATTTGGAATTATTTTTTTGTGTACTTGAACCATAAATCCTAATATTTGAGATTCAAATAGGATGGAGATGAATAAAGATTGGATGGATGCTAATCATTTAACAATAGAGTACGAGAACAGAGTGAAAGAGCTCATCAAGTTTGCAAAGGATCACGCAAAGGATCCTTCTCAAATCATTTGTCTGTGTTTACGTTGTTGTTATTCTAGACTACTTACTCCAGAGGAGTTGGAAGAACATTTGATATGTCACAGAATAGATCGGAGATATAAATGTTTGAATAAATACGAAGAAAAAGAGAATGTAGCTACATGCTGGGATACAACTGCGTTTTATGGATCATCAGATATGAATACAAATATGGATAATGAAGAAGACCATATGGATGATGTGATTACAGATGTCAATGATGATGAAGATCGTATTGAGGAAATAATAAAGGCAATTCAAGATGAACTCTGTGATTGCCCAAAATTGTTTGAGAAGTTAAAGCGTTGTGCAAAGACGCCATTGTATGCTGCTTGCACTAAGTATACAACATTGTCAACTGTACTGAAGTTGTATAAATTGAAAGCAGGAAACAGATGGAGTGATGTTAGTTTTAGAGAACTACTTGCTCTCTTGAATGACATGCTCCCAGAAGATAATAAGCTCCCAAGCCGAACATATGAAGCTCGAAGAATGATACGCTCGATGGGAATGATTTCTGAAAGAATACATCCCTTCCCTAAAGACTGTATATTGTTTCGCAAAGAGAAAAAATCACTTACAGAAGGTCCAAAGTGTGGTGCTTCTCGATACAAGAAATATAAATCCAATCCTACGAAAGTTGTATGGTACTTTCCAATCATTCCAAGGTTTAGGCGTCTATATGGAAGTGAAGAAACTGCAAGAAAATAGTCGTGGCATGCAGATAAAAGAAATAAAGATGGGTTATTATGTCATCGAGCCGACTCTCCTCAATGGAAGAAAATTGATCATGAGTATACTGAATTTGGAAAAGAGCCGATAAACCTTCGTCTTGTGTTATCTACAGATGGAGTGAATCCTTTTAGTTTTCAAACCATCACTCATAGTACATGGCCTGTTATGTTGGTAAATTATAACTCTCCACCCTGGTTATGCATGAAGTGGAAATTCGTCATGTTATCTATGCTTATATCATGACCAAAACAACCAGGTAACAATATTGATGTTTATTTGGCGCCTTTGACCAAGGATTTGAAGTTATTGTGGGACTTGGGTGTGATGTTGTATGATGCTTATAAAAGTGAATACTTCACATTGAGAGCGATGTTGTATGGGACAATAAATGATTTCCCTACTAATGGAAATTTTTTAGGCTATAGCATTAAAGGAACTCAAGGGTGTCCCATGGGAGAAAAAGATACAGAATCAATTAGGTTGAAACATTCATCCAAATCTGTGTTTCTAGGACATCGTATATTTCTACCTCATCGGCATAAGTACCGATCTTGGACGACATCATTCAATGGAAGTTCAAAAAAATGCACAACACCGTCTCCACTAATAGGTGATCAGCTGTTTGAGAAAGTAAAATATCTGAACACTATTTTTGGTAAACCATTTTCGAAAACCTTATGAAAATTGGTTGAAAAAGTGATCAGTTTTTTTGAATTACCATACTGGAATTTTTTTTAGGTCAGACATTTTCTTGATGTGATTCATGTGGAAAAAAATTTATGTGACAGTGTTATCGGAACGTTGCTAAATGCCCCTTGAAAAACAAAAGATGGAATTAAGGTAAGGTTGGACATGGTTGACATGAGAGTACGAGAAGAGTTGGCTCCCGTGAAGGGTGAAAATCTAATGTTTCTTCCTCCAGCTGCTTATACTCTTTCTAGGGTGGAGAGATATCAGTTTTGCAACTTCTTCAATGATATAAAGGTTCCAGAGGGGTACTCATAAAATATCAAGAACATTGTTTCAATGAATGATTTGAAGTTAAAATGTTTGAAATCACATGATTTCCATTTTTTTATGTAAGATCTAATTCCTATAGCTTTACGTTGCATTTTTTCCAAGAATTTTCATCATACGTTAACCAAACTTTGTTTCTTTTTCAAAGCTATATGTAGCAAAGTTTTAGACCCAGGGAAATTTCCAGCTATGGAAAAAGAAGTTTTCATCATATTATGTGAATTAAAAATGTTCTTCCTGCCAATATACTTTGATATGATGGTTCAATTTGTGATTCATTTGGTCAGAGAGATTGGACTTTGTGGTCCTGTGCACTATAGATGGATGTATCCTGTTGAACGGTTTATGAAGATTTTGAAAGGGTATTTCAAAAATTGAAGTCATCCAGAGGGTTGTATAGTGGAGCGATATATTGTTGAGGAAACCATTGAATTTTTTACTAAATACCTATCTAATGTGGAAATAATTGGTCTCTTGAAATCTCGCTACACTGGATGCATTGAGGGTGAGGGAATTTCTGGAAGAGAAGTTGTGATAATCAGTATTACATATCGGGAGCAGTAACATCTTTATGATTTGAAAAACAGTTGGGAGGTTTCTCCATATATTGAAACTCAAAAAGAAAATATTAGGCAGTTGAATCCATCGAGGGCTGAAAATGGTTATCAGATACACATAATCACCAATTTATAGGATGGTTTCAGGACCATAATTTTAAGGAGTTGGATGAAAATCTGAATTCAATTTCAGAACGTCATCGATGGCTAGCCGCTGGACCAAGTGTGTATATATTATCTTACAGTGGTTATGTAATTAATGGTTATACATTATATTCAGATGAACATGATGAAGATAGTACCATGCAAAATAGTGGAGTTCCACTAGTGGCTAAAGCGATGCATGTTTCTAGTAGTAAGGACAAAAATCTAATTTATGCAAATATGTCATACTTTGGCATTATCAAACTAATATGGGAGTTGGATTATAAGACATTCCAATTGCCGATTATTCAATGAAAATGGATTGATAACAATAGTGGTGTTAAAATATATGAATGGGGATTTGTGAAAGTTGATTTTATTAAATACTGTTACAAAGACAAACAGTTTATAATGGCATCACAAGCGGTACAAGTTTTTTATATTCCAGATCCCGCAAACCAAAAGTGGTCGATTGTTCTGTTATCATCCAAAACTACTGAAGGTTCCGATGAAAATTTAGTTGAGGACGATCCTTTTAGTGGTATTTCGCAATCATTTCAGAGTGGTCCCAATGTAGATGATTTTTTTTATGTTAGAGGAGACCACAATGAAGAGATTTGGATAGTCGATAGAGGTTTCAAATCCCTTAAACCTTTGAAAAAAAGAAAGAGAGTTCAGTAAACAGGTTATATTTTGTTTGTAATATAGATCTTGTTATCTCATGTTATTATCTTATCATTACTAAATTTATGTAATATGAATTAACTGTTCAACCACTTTTGCAGATAATGACTTCTGCACATTCTGATGCTCCTAACCTCGAGGCTAAACAAGTCTCTCAAGCAGCTGCTGTTGTGGCTGCTACTGCTCCTACTGCTCCTGCAGCTCATGCTACTGCTGTTGTTGCTCCTGCTGCTGCTCCTGCTGCTCCTACAGCTAATGCTGCTGCTGTTGTTGCTCCTGTTGCTCCTCTTACTGCGGCTCCTACTGCTGCTGCTCCTCCTGCTGCTCCTCCTGTTGCTCCTACTACTGCGGCTCCTGCTGCTCTTAGTGTTGAGGTCCAACAACCATCAACGTATTCCATTGATACCATTATATATGAACATATAGATGATATTGATATCGATGAAATTGTCGGGAATGAAGGACCATCATCGCAGAAATAACAGGTGCGTCGTAGTTTGACGGTGTTAGCCAAAATTCTTAAGGCAAAAAGCAAAGGCATCAAATTTGAAGTCGGATGGAATGCACGAGGCCAACATGTGAATCCCAACAAGGCTATGTTTAGCAGCTACATTGGAGTTGTCACTCGGCAACGCGTGCTGATTGAAATAGATTCATGGCACCATGTTGTGTCCGGGCTGAAGGCTATGATCTGGGAAGAAATTACGATAACATTATGAATTTATTTTTTTAATTTACTAGAAAATAAAATAATGAAACAATGTCTTACTCTTCTCAATCTCTTGCAGAGTACATTTATAGTAGAATATTCACACAAGGATTATGTACTAAGGCTTGTAGGAAAGATTCATCGAGGTTTTCGCACTATTTTAACAAGATGTCACCTCAAAGATTCTAAAGGTAAAATAAACTCACACCCACCCATTGTCTACGCTCACCTTATATCCCAAGAAGCATGGGATGCATTTACTGGTCGTCGTGGGGATGAGAAGTTTCAGGTACATTGTGAGTGATAATATGTTGTTTGAGGATACCTATATTCATCACTTTGATTGTCAATATTTCATTTATGAAATAGAAACTATGTGCTAAAATTAATGAGCATTCTTCAAAACCAACATACCCCTATCGTAAAGCAAGGATGGGGTACACTTCATTAGAAAAGAAATTGATACATATTTTAAATTTAAAAAAATATTGTTAGGTGCCAATAAACAACATCATAATTATTTTTCTATGTTTATATGTAGATTGATGAGTCTAAAACCAAATGCACTTCCATCCCACGTCATGTGCTATGGAAGGAGGCACGTGTGAACAAAGAAGGGAAGTTAGTAGATGAGAACACACAGAAAGTGTGGGAAATATGTTTAAGTATGACACGATGATAAAATAATTTGTTTAAAATTGCTATTACATAAAAATAATTAGTTATTTTCCTATATCCAATAGTCACAGGAATCAGCTACTCCTGTAGCTGATACAGACCTATTATCGATGGCTTTGAAGTAGCCAGAAAAATACGGTCGTGTCAGAGGTGCAGGGTTTGGGGTGACACCCCGGGTATATTTTGAGAAGAATAAAAAAATGGATGATAAAGATGAAAAATTGGAACAAATGAGAGAGAAAATAGCAACCCTTTAAGAACAATTGCAATGGCAGGGAGAGTTTCTAGCAACTTTTATGGGTGGGAAGCAAAGGGAAGCCACAACTCAAGAACAACCGCCGCATGAACATCCTGCCCCACCCCCCACCAGCTTTGAGGCGATCCATTCACCTCAAAGAACTGTCTTAGCCATGGTAATCAATATTCTAATAACTGTTTCCATGAAATATGAATCAGACAAACACTGATAATTTTTCTGTACTCGTCTTCTATAGGGTGATAATGATTCTGATTTATATCTATCAACACCCACCTATCACCTTGTAGCGAGGGCTATAGTGTTCAATATCCCAGATGCCACACTGCATAATAGACCACTTCTGAAAGATCATCTGAAAGTGACGATTACTATAGCTCATGAACCAAAGGCAGAGCTACCTATTCCACTTGATGATGATGATATTCATACGGTCGAAAAGGCTATGGGGACATTCATTGCATGGTCGTCAGAACTTGTAAGAGTACATGTGGACAAAGAGGTATTTATTTCCTTTTCTTTTCAAGATAAACCCTTAACAATTAATGAAAAAAGGGTCGGAACCAATGATTGTTGTTATAGACGGAGAAAGTTAAGGGGGTGACAAACGTCATCTCAAATCCATCTAAAGGATCGACCAACCGATCCCAAGGATCTACTGGAAGCACAATAACACCACATGTTCTCTATCCACATATACTAGCATTGAAGACTCATGTGGATACGAAGCTAAAAGATGGTAATAGTCATATAGCGGTTTTTAAAGAGAATATATACGGAGAGGAATGTCAAGATTTCATTACTACTGAAAATGTAAATGAAATCCTTGAAAACGGTTGGCTAGGCATCATAGTTATAAATGTATATATGAGGTATGTTTCCATGAATTGATTTTCAAAAAGCTAATCTAATGTTCAAATTATGACTAAATGCATTTTATAATGTTGACAAACGAATTTATGAAAAAAAAATTGAAGGAATTTTCCCATGAGCCAAGATTTGGACTGGTTAGTCCGCATATCACATCAACACACCTAACAAAAATAGAGCCATCAAAAAGGGATGCAATAGTGAACGGCTTGCTGAAAACATTTGAACGCAAGATTAAAGATGAAAGACTTTTCCTAATACCAACCATGCAGGGGTAATACTATACGATTAAAGAATATCAATTATATTTTCACTTCTTTTATTACTTATTCCTTTTTGTGTTTTTAGGCAACATTGGTTGCTAATAGTGGGGAACTTGGATACTCCGAAGATTTATTTTCTAGATTCAAAGCAAGGATATCCATCAAACCAACCACACATGATGGAGTTTGTGAATCTGTAAGACACTACATCTTACGTTTTAGGTCTAAACATCAAGTAATATAATTTATATTATCTTTTATTGAGGATTATGTTATGATAGGGTGGTGTATCATTATAGTCTAAAAAAGGGATGGGGACAGGGGTTAAGCATAAGGAGGCGAGCACGTACTATGTCTGGACAAATAGCAGGGTATATATAATAAAATTTCACTATCCAAACACATCTCAACAAAAGTTACTTATTCTCCTAATGATCAATTTTTTTGCAGTGTCCAAAACAAACAAACGATAATGATTGCGGTTATTATGTTGGTAAATTTATGAAATAGATTGTTTTTCATCAGCAAACTAGCATCCCTAAAGAGGTATTTATAAAAACAACTACTAGTTCGTTTAAGTTATTTATTAATTCTTTATTTTTTTATTTTTCAGTACTACTCTAACTGCCGAAAAGCCTCATACTCACAAGACGATATAGATGTGTTCAGAAATGAGTGGGCCGCATACCTAAGGGAATATTGTACACAAATACAATGAAGATCTGACTTGGGGACATGTACAATTTGTGGCCATTTTTGAGAGGGGTTAAGGGGATCAAAAGATGAAACATTGTTGTATGTAAATGTTTGTAGAAAAAATTTAATTGTTATTAAATAAAACAGTCTATCTCCAATGAGTCATTTTCCCATTTTAACATATGATATGCACCAGCAACATGCAAGAATGTTGAACCACTCAAAGGGTCTCTATTTTGTTTAAAATGGACACGATTTTAAGTGAAAACAACAACTGAACTACGGAAATCTGACCAAACGCATTTGGATTGCCTTGATATTTTATAATAATGATACAAGGGTCCTTGGTGATGTGCATGAGTTAACCCCACCTCAATATGAGGGACAGTGTGGACACTATCACTCAAAGGGTCTCTATTTTATTGAAAATGGACAAGATTTTAATTGAAAACAACAACTGACCTACGGAAATCAGAAAAAACACATTCGGATTGCATTGATTGTTTATAATAACAATCCAAGGATCCTTGGTGATGTGTACTAGTCAACCCCGCCTCAATCCGAGGAATGGTGTTGCCGCTAGCACTCAAAGGGTCTCTATTTTGTTTAAAATGGACACGATTTTAATTGAAAACAACAACTGACCTACGGAAATCCAACCAAACGCATTCGGATTGCATTGATATTTTATAAGAACGATCCAATGGTCCTTGGTGATGTGTAAGAGTCAGCCCCACCTCAATACCAGGAACGGTGTGGCCACTATCACTCAAAGGGTCTCTATTTTGTTTAAAATGGACAAGATTTTAAGTGAAAACAAAAACTGACCTGTGGAAATCTGACCAAACGCATTTGGATTGCATTGATGTTTTATAATAATGATCCAAGGGTCCTTGGTGATATGTATGAGTCAACCCCGCCTCAATCCGAGGCACGGTGTGGCCGCTATCACTCAAAGGGTCTCTATTTTGTTTAAAATGGACAAGATTTTAAGTGAAAACAACAACTGACCTATTGAAATCCAAACAAAAGCATTTGGATTGCATTAATCTTTTATAATAACGATCCAAAGGTCCTTGGTGACATGTAAGAGTCAACCCTGCCTCAATCCAAAGCACAGTGTGGCCGCTATCACTCAAAGGGTCTCTATTTTGTTTAAAATGGACAAGATTTTAAGTGAAAACAACAACTAACCTACATAAATCCAACCAAACGCATTCGTATTGCATTTATATTTTATAAGAACGATCCAAGGTTCCTTGTTAATGTGTAAGAGTCAACCCCACCTCAATGCTAGGGACGGTGTGGCCGTTATCACTCAAAGGGTCTCTATTTTGTTTAAAAAGGACACGATTTTAAGTTAAAACAACAACTAACCTCCGTAAATCTGACCAAACGCATTCTTATTGCCTTGATATTTTATAGGAACTATAAAATGGTACTTAGTGACATGTAAGAGTCAACCCCTCCTCAATCTGAGGGACGGTGTGGCCGCTATCACTAAAGGGTCTCTATTTTGTTTAAAATGGACAATATTTTAATTGAAATCAACAACTGACCTACGTAAATCTGACCAAACACATTATGATTGAATTGATCTTTTATAAGAACGATCCAAGGGTCCTTGGTGACGTGTACGAGTCATCTATGCCTCAATCCGAGGCATAGTGTGGTCGATATTACTCAAAGGGTCTCTACTTTGTTTAAAATGGACACGATTTTAATTGAAAACAACAACTGACCTACGGAAATCTGACCAAACACATTCATATTACATTGATCTTTTATAAGAATGATCCAAGGGTCCTTGGTTATTTTCATGAGTCAACCCTGCCTCAATCCGAGGCACGGTGTGGACGCTAGCACTCAAAGGGTCTCTAATTTGTTTAAAATGGACACGATTTTAATTGAAAACAACAACTGACCTACGAAAATATGACCAAACGCATTCTAGTTTCATTTATCTTTTATAATAATGATTCAAGAGTGCTTGGTGACATGTATGAGTCAACCCCTCCTCAATCTGTGGCATGGTGTGGCCGCTAGCACTCAAAGGGTCTCTATTTTGTTTAAAATGGACACGATTTTAATTGAAAACAAAAATTGACCTACAGAAATCTGACCAAATGCATTCGGATTGCATTGATCTATTATAATAACGATCCTAGGGTCCTTGGTGATGTGAACGAGTCAACCACGCCTCAATACGAGGCATGGTGTGGCCGCTATCACTCAAAGGGTCTCTATTTTGTTTAAAATGGACAAGATTTTAAGTGAAAACAACAACTGACCTACAGAAATCTGACCAAACGCATTTGTATTACATTTATCTTTTATAATAATGATACAAGGGTCCTTGGTGATGTGTACAAGACAACCCTTCCTCAATCTGAGGCACGTTGTGGCCGCTATCACTCAAAGGGTCTCTCTTGTTTAAAGTGGACACGATTTTCATTAAAAACAACAACTGACCTACGAAAATCCAACAAACGCATTCGTATTGTATTGATCTTTTATAAGAATTATCCAAGGGTCCTTGGTGATGTGTAAGAGTCAACCTCGCCTCAATCCAAGGCACAGTGTGTCCGCTAGCACTCAACGGGTCTCTATTTTGTTTAAAATGGACACGATTTTAAGTGAAAACAACAACTGACCTACATAAATCTTACCAAACGCATTCATATTGCCTTGATCTTTTATAATAACGATTCAAGGGTCCTTGGTGACGTTTATGAGTCAACCTCGCCTAAATCCGAGGCACGGTGTGGCTGCTAGAACTCAAAGGGTCTCTCTTGTTTAAAGTGGACACGATTTTAATTGAAAAACAATAACTGACCTATGAAAATCTAACCAAACGCATTCGGATTGCATTGATCTTTTATAAGAACGATACAAGGGCCCTTGGTGACGTGTAAGAGTCAACTCCGCATCAATACGAGGGACGGTGTGGCCGCTATTACTCAAAGGGTCTCTATTTTGATTAAAATGGACACGATTTTAAGTGAAAACAACAACTAACCTACGGAAATCTGACCAAACACATTCGGATTGCCTTGATCTTTTATAATAACTTTCCAAGTGTCCTTGGTGACATTTACGATTCAACCCTGTTTCAATATGAGGGAAGTTGTGGCCGCTATCACTCAAAGGGTCTCTATTTTGTTTAAAATGGACACGATTTTAGGTGAAAACAACAAATGACCTATGGAAATCTGACCAAACACATTCAGATTTCTTTGATATTTCATAAGAATTATCCAAGGGTCCTTGGTGACGTGTACGAGTCAACCTCGCCTCAATATGAGGGACGGTGTGGCCACTATCACTCAAAGGGTCTCTATTTTGTTTAAAATAGACATGATTTTAATTGAAAACAACAAATGACCTATGGAAATCGGACCAAATGCATTAGGATTGCATTGATATTTTATAAGAACGATTCAAGGGTCCTTGGTGATGTTTAAGAGTCAACCCCACCTTAATATGAGATATTGTGTGGCCACTAGCGCTCAAAGGGTCTCTATTTTGTTTAAAATGGACACGATTTTAATTGAAAACAACAACTGACCTACGGAAATTCAACCAAACGCATTCAGATTGCATTGAACTTTTATAAGAACGATTCTAGGGTCCTTGGTGACATGTACAAGTCAAAACCACCTCAATATGAGGCACGGTGTGTCCGCTATCACTCAATGGGTCTCTATTTTGTTTAAAATGGACAAGATTTTAAGTGAAAACAATAACTGACCTACGGAAATCCAACCAAACGTATTCGGATTGCATTGATATTTTATAAGAACGATCCAAGGGTCCTTGGTGATGCGTATGAGTCAACCCCTCCTCAATCTGAGGCATGGCGTGGTTTCTAGCACTCAAAGGGTTTCTCTTGTTTAAAGTGGACACAGTTTTAAATGAAAACAAAAACTGACCTACGGAAATCTGACCAAACGCATTCGGATTGCATTGATCATTTATAAGAATGATCCAAGGGTACTTTTTGACATGTATGAGTTAACCCTGCCTCAATCCTAGGTATGTTGTGGCCTCTATCACTCAAAGGGTCTCTATTTTGTTTAAAATGGACACGATTTTAAGTGAAAATAACAACTGACCTACGGAAATCCGACCAAACGCATTCGGATTGCATTGATATTTTATAAGAATGATCCAAGGGTCCTTGGTGACGTGTATGGGTCAACATCACCTCAATATAAGGCACGGTGTGACCTCTAGCACTCAAAGGGTCTCTATTTTGTTTAAAATGGACAAGATTTTAATTGAAAACAACAAGTGACCTACGGAAATCCGACCAAAAGCATTCAGATTGCATTGATCTTTTAAATGGGGGGTCATGGAATGTGATCTATCAGGGGCCTTATATATATCAAGTCATGTTTGGCCTGGTATACTAGGTTGATCATGTGTTTGGGTCTATGATACTTATGGGCTTATATCTGGATGAAAATACTCCCATTTGGGAGGGTGGATATGCTTATAGGTCTTATTCCTTAAATGAGAATACTCTCATAGGGGAGGGATGTGATGTATATAGGTATTATTCCCCAAATGAGAATATAACCATAGGAGTTGGATGATATTCTTATTGGGAATATTCACTAAATGAAAATAATCCCATAGGGGAGGGCTGAGATGATTATATAGATTATGCCTCAAATGAGAATACACCCATATTGGAGGGTTGATATACTTCTAGGGATTATTATTTGGATGATAATACTCCCATATGGTAAGGAATATATGATTCTTAGTATTATTTCCTAAATAAGGTTACTACCATAGTATAGGGATGAGATCCTTGTAGGTCTTATGCCTCGGAATTGGAAGAACACATATGGGTGGTCTGAGATACTGTTGAGGGTATTCCCTGGATGTGAAAACTCCCATAAGTGGATTTCCATGATGGAGTATAAATAAAACTCACATATTGGAGTTCAATGATAATTATGTATATAGTGGGGAGACCATGGTATATTATATGTTTTGTGTGGTTCCTATGATGTACTCAGAGAAACCCTAACATTGGATGAAGTAGGTATGGTTGATCAAGCTTTAACACTTGAGAATCAATGTGTCTTGATGTAGATGGGGTAGGACTTGGTGAAACTATATTTTTATAATGTCGACATGATCCTTTTGAAATTCTTGGTAAAAGTTCAGCACTTGGAAATTTAATTTGGGTTTAATCATGGTCATGTATTTGAGGATCAATGATGTTTTTTTATTAGTTTTATTCCAGATCTTTCTCAACTAGGTCATGCATATTGCCTGATCATGCACTTACAATAGCCTATTGTAGGTTTAATATTGGGGGTTTATTAATGAGATTCATCCCCCCCCAAGTATGTGCACCTCAGTGTGTGTACAAACCTTATAACTTCTTTGAGGTTGAGAACATGATGCATAGTGGATAGAGAAAAGTCAAATGATTTATGAATTGATAAAACACACCCATGTGGAGCCTTAGGATTGAACTGGAAAGCCTCCCGAACACCCCCTACCCCCCCTTGGACAGCCACCCCAAACCCTTGAACAGCCCCCAAACCCCTTGAATTCTGAATTGATTTCTTTAAGTACTTGATTAACTTATAAATTATGTGTTAATGGTGTATGGGTATAATTGTTTTATGGGTATACTTGGTCTAATTTACTTATGATTTATGAGTTAATTTTGTATGGGTATACTTGCTTTAATTGGATTATTGAGATTCTGTTTTTTTTTGCAGGTGTTTGGGTGTGCTGCTGCAGATTTATCGGAGTAGCAGAGAGGGAATTTATCAGCACTCTTTTAGCACTGATAAATCGTGCTTTTATCAGCACTAAAAAAGCGCTAATAAACTACACCTTTATCAGTTCTAAAGAAGCTCTGATAAAATATAAGGTTATTAGCGCTAAAGGAGTGCTGATAAAGTCTACCTTTATCAACGCTTGTTTAGTGCTAATAAAGGGTTGTTTTATCAGCGCTTTTATAGCACTGATAAAGTAACCCTTTATCAGCACTTACTAAGCACTGATAAAGGGGTACCCCCTTTATCGGTGCCGAGCTTTATAGCACTGTTAAAGCCCATTTTTAGTGTTGTTAATGCCCGTATTTTTAGTAGTGAAAATGATTAGAACATGCCAAATGGATGATTATGAAATGTTAAGAAGACATCTCGGGAGAGGATAACTTTATCCAATGGACATATCATGCATACCCCAAACTAAATTGTGATAACTCTGATTCCTACACAAAAAGGATATATAGTATGCCTTCCTAAGTCTCAAGAACCAATGGACATCCACCTTGGTGTAAGTCCCTCCATGTTTCTGACATTCAATCCCATGGGACCCAAACTCTCCTCTTTTCTCATCTCTCTGCCTCATCCATCAGTTTATTGTCAATAAAATTGAAATACAAAATCTCTAATTTCAACTATAAATAGGATGTGTGTTCTCCTCCATGATACATTATCTCTATATCAAACATACACTAAAAGTGCTTTCCCAGTTCATAAGTGACACATCCATGTATAGTGAGACTGATTACTTGTTATCCCTTGTTTCCCACGTCAAGCATGGATAATAAAAGATTAGGGACTTGTAACAATCATATCATTTTCATCATTATTTCTCCCCCATCCATGGAAATCCCAATATATAATACCCATTCAGTAGTATGATATAAATACCCCAATATAAGGGAATCCACCTCAGGTTAAGTCTTGATGGTGAGATCAAACTACAATGACTCAAATTCCTATCAGAATAAGTATATGTAAGACATTGTCTTAAGTCTCAAGCTCGACACCAGGTTCTTAAGTAACCTCATATATCTCCCTTATCCATGATTTTAAACTTCATGATTTCAATAAAAGAAGTGTATTTTTACTCCTATTATAAATATGATATATAGGATGCCTCATAATGGTTTAATCAAATCCTTGAAATATTAATCGCTTACCTGGATGGTAGTAAGCTCAAGAGTGCATGTTTATATGTTTTAAAAAAAAGATGCTACCCATTTGTATGAAATAACAAGAAATGGATGAAGAAACTAATATACATACAGATGGTCTCATTAACAGAACCCCCATTACACATGGAGGGAGTTAGCAAGTGATAATTTTTTTAGGGTTATCGGTCACGTATCGTGATTACGAATATATTTTTAAACATATATTAAAGATATAAATGAGTACTATATTAGGAAAAAATATCCCCAAAAGTTTTTTATGGGTCCAAATATCCATACTCTCGACCAATGTGAGTTCCTATTCATTTTTAGGTATGAAACCCACATTGACCCCTACCTTTGGAAAGCAGGTTTGTACCTTGTTATAAATGTGGGAGCTATTGGAAATTTATAATAATTGAAAGTAGTGAATTTGGAGTGAATTTTTGTGAAACCATACCTAAACCCCTAAAATAAAATCTTTTAAATGAAATAAAAGGATAGACTTCCCTATTCTTTTCAAAGCATTTTGATCCCACCACTCAACATTTTAGAGTGAAACAAAAATGTTGAACCTGGCAAGAATATCTCAAATAAAAAAATGATCGGTTCACCATGAATCATTCCATTTTATTTTTTACAACCTATGAAAACAAAATTGGTATGAACTATGTGAAATAAAATGTAATCAAGGTTCCCAAGAAATACGTCCATTCTCATGGTGACGAGTCCACATGATCTAAATATCCAAACTAGGAATAATGAATGAAAATTGTGTTACCAGTGCATATATGGTTGATTATGTTTTATAATTGAGATGATTAATTGAATAGTGACAATGTTTTTTATTATCTGGGTGACTATATATACTACTCTCATAAAAAACCAAACGGAAATCAAGTATTCATCTATCTATTTTTTTAGAAAATAAGTTATGACTGCAACCCTAGTGGTCCATAGAATGACCACAAGCACCTAAAACCTTCATATTTGGTTGTAAAACATATTGTTTTTGGAATACAATTGATATAGAGTCATATTTACACTTTATGATATATGTAAGGGTCTCAAAATGTTGAAGAAGATCAGTCCACAACATCTAAAAAAGATACAGTGAAAATAGTGTTGCTTGTTTCCACCACCAACCGCTTCAGAAAATTATCCCTAGAGATTGAAAATCGGTATCTTCGATATCTGAGGAAGGTGGATCAAGGATTCAATTATGGATTTATTACGGTTCAAGATCCACCAAGGAGGTAACTTATTAATCATCTTCACCAGAATCCTCCTTCCAGTTCCCCTCAATTTCCTGCTGAGGGAACCAGTCGACACATTACCCTTTTGGACACTCATGTGCCGACACTAAGGAAGTCACATAGGATGGGGAAATCTTTGGATAAATGGTAATTGGATCATATACCAACTTTTACTTATGAAGAATGTCATCATATTCCAGTAGTATCCAATGAGAAAGCTCATATCCCTACTCACTTGGAGAAAGTCTGTAGTAATATTCCTCCAACAACCATGGGGGAACATATTCCTTCCCATATAAATTAATCCCATTAGCATATTCAGATTGTATAAAGAGTGAATGAGTTGTCTTATATCCCTATTTAAATTCAATACATATTATATAACATATTGGAGACTGAAAATGTGTTGGATTACATTCATTCACACATTTTACTAAAGTGTTACAACATTATAGAAATAGGTGAAGAACTCCACCGTCATATTATAGAACTGGTATAGATATAGGGATAGTTACATATTCTTATCCCAATAGTGAGAGTATCATAACACCCTGATTAGTACAAACAAGTGGCTACCCTTGAGAAAGCTCACATTCTTTCTCCCATCGATAAGGATTATCATCATATTCCGATAAAGGATAACACATCGGATCAGGATCATATTCCCATTCCAACTAGGGCTTACCAAGTGAGAGTGGAACCTTTCTTGGGATAGACCAACATTCTTATTGAAAAAGACTGGCATTATACACCAAAGGCACCATACCAAGATAATATTCCCATTCCAACTAGGGCTCCCCAAGTCATATTGGAACATGCCTCAGGATAGACTCATATACCTATAAAAAAAGTCCAGAAAAAACTATAAAGCACAAGATCAAGATCATAACCTCATTACAATCAAGGATCATTAGGTGAGAGTGGCACACAACTCAGTACAGACTCATATTCCTATAATTGAATTTATATGGAATATTTCATTAGCTAACGAAATCCATGATATAGAGAGGTGATCAAAACACTAGGGTCAACTGTATATAGTTCCCCATCAACTACCAGCAACACCTCACCATGGTCAGCAAGTGACCTGGATAAATGACCTATGTAGTATGATGATGGGGTGTTTTTTCAATGTCAATAGTGCTTTAGTGATGATGATGATGGAATTTTTTTGCCTTCCACATTAATGATGGTAGATGAAGGGAGAAGACGGGTAGTGTGTGGATGGTTTATATTTCTCAATATATGATAATGATGATGATGATTGTTGTGTATGTTAGCTATGTGACATGAATGACGGTGATGTGTTTGGTAGAGACGACGATGATGTTGATTGCTGGATTCGCAGTATTTGTTGAATTTTTAATTTCATGTATGGCGTTATTGTAGGGTTTAGCTTGTGTCATGGTATATATCGTGAGGTGGTTCACAGTCTGATGTGGTGATGATGGTATGTGCTTGTATTTTGAAATTTTTTGAAGTTTTTAATTTGAATTTTTAAATTAGATGATGAATGGTTTTTCGAGGTTCCCATTTTCCTTAAATTAGATCTTTAAATAAAATAAAAAAGTGGATTAGTGGAGTAAGTCTGATGAAGAGGAATCTGACAAGGGTATATGGAGAGATCTATCCAGAAACAACCTCCCACCCATGTTTTTTCCCCTCACCACTTATGACTATAAGATTCTACATGATCTAGAGAAGGATTTCATGCCTTACCAATTCCAAAATATATGGGAAAATCATTAGCGATTGAAGGCCAAACACCTCCCTTATTCATGATACGATGGTTCCCTTGAGAACAAAAACATACACTATTATCAAATGGACTTCGATGATATATTCATGGACCATGACCCAAAATCATAAAAGAAAATCATAAATCTACATCATGATTTCCTCCATATAACCATAAATATTAATCAACTAATCATTAATGTCTCATCAGGTATTTTTATTTGTTAATGGAGAAAGTATGGGGAACATCACATCATTACACCCCTAAAATAGAAGAAATCCCAAAATATGGTGTTTTGTAATGTCATAGACTGTGTAAAAATTAGTGGAATAGATAATACACCCACAAGTTGGTTAATACAATATAATTCCCCAACTTTAAAGTTACAAAGACCTCAAAAATAGAGGGGGGAAACTTCCAATAGATTCTTAAGATGGACCCCCTGGAATAATGGGAATGAATTTCAGGCACAAAAGATGAAGATAAATCGAAAATGATAACTTTACATAGAAAATAACTCCCAATATGAGCTTCCATTTAACTCAACTCATACATGAGCACAATTATTCTAAATAAAATGGGTCACAATAGTAGCTTCTATAGAAATCATCCAAGAGTAATCCTGGACCACCGAGATGGGGGGATATTTACCATCGTCTCCATCCCTTGGGTAATAAATCCCTGATTGATATAGTAAATATATGTTTCATATTAAAACCAACACCAACCCATAGGACTGGGGAAATTTTTATCTCAATCACCATCCCCAGATTCATCACACCCTGAGAGGGTCCTCGAGAAATTAGTGGAGGTTCTAGATCAACCTCATCTCATTGGGTAGGGGGAATTTATATCTCATTTCTCATCCCATGGTCCATAAAACCAACAAATTATTTTATAAAATCATAAATAGTTGGATCAATAAATCTCAATAGGGTACCTTGTCACGAACCAACCCGAGTCGACCCTAAACCGGTCACTCGAGCCGATTTGTGGCATGGCCTGAAGGGAATTCCCGATCCCCATGGGCTAGAAACTAGTGTATGGAATTAATAGAGAACACAAAGGTAATGATTTCACCAAATCAGTAAGTAATAAACTAAATAGTGTAAAGAAGAATAAAGCAGTTCAATATAAATAAAACTAGAGTAAACATCTTTTATGAAAATTCTGAATATACAACCCAACTACTTACCAAGACCAACCTAACATGATGACCACATGATCTTCATGTGGACTCGTGGATCACTCTCCAAAATAAAGATCCACCATCTCCCAAGGTGATCAACTAATGGTGAAACCTACATTATGGATAAAAATATAAAATAACTATAGGTGTGGGTATTAAAACTTAGTAGGTTATCTCAATAATCTATTCCCAATTCACTTACTTTAAAAAAATAGTAACTTCAAATTTTAACTACTATATATAAAAGTATTATCTTATGCACATTTTACTTCAAAATAAAGTATGACTCCTTTACCCTCTTCATTTCCAAAATTAGGTTTGTTGCCAAGGGTGATACCATAACTTTTCATGGCGAAAGTGATGCTTTTATTTTCAAATGGAACAAGAGAGTATAAGATGATTTTGTATTGAAAACATTTTTCATTAAAACTTTAGAAGAAAACTCATCACTTTCCAAGAAAACAACATGCATAACAACACTAAAATCCTACATAATAAGGGAAATGGAAATAAACATACAAGTATCTCAATTATCACTGCAAGAAGATATGTGCTAATAGACATGAGTGAGCCTAGGAGATCATGAATAATCTAGAACATAAAAATACATTAGACCCATACTCTATATCATTCCACACATGATGAAATAAAAATCTCCCTAACACTCCCAACCACCCCAACTCCGGACAGACCACGGGGAAAATCCCATACCAATAAACCAAAATATATCCACCAACTATGGCCCACTAGCTAGTACGTAAACTTTCCAGTCTAACAATATTTCTTAGAAAATTTTCCCACTATGATAGCTTCTAATGTCTCAAGTATAAATTTTGGAGATCCAAACAATCTCATCTGAGCATCCAACCACAATCATATACAATAATAACAATCCAACAAAAGGTCTCACCCCGAGTCACTCCAAGGACCGATCTCATGCCATGGAATAAATAGAATACAAGTATTCTGTGTTTAGAATATAAAATAATGGATCACAAGGAATCCATAGTGAGGAAATCACATCTATTAAAGGTAGAAAATTCATGAGCATCATATAATGTAGATTTTTATCACAAATACTTTTACCATTTTCATAAAATTTCCAAACATGCCTTTAGGTATTTCACAAAACCATTTTTATCAAAGATAAAAATCCACCTATAATATAGGGTGTAAACACAAAATTTTCTCTCTTAAAATTATTTAAAAATCCCCATAAAACCTTTCCATTTCCCATTCAAGAAAAAACCATTTTTATAAAAATGTCAAATGGGCCATTCACCAACAACACATTCCAAAACCCATTAAAACCCGACACACATTCCTTTATAAAAACCAAAACCACTCAAGAAACCTCTAAAAGTAACCCCAACATCATTTCACATGATTACAATATATTTAAAAATCCAAAACATGCATTTTATGTCACAAAACAACCATAAAATTCAACCGAGCATTTAATCAAACACCTGGTGTACATTATTTAACAAAATAATTCTATTTATCTTATAACAAGGCATAAAATGCTAATTTTGACATAAAGAACTTAATCCAATGGTCACATAGAAACATTTATCATATGTAAAAGATTCATAAAGCCTAAAATAAAAAAAATATTAAATTAAAAAGAAAAGTCTAAAAGAAAACATTACTCAAACCCATGGCACAATGAAAACACATTCCCAAAATCACTCCATGAGGGTTCCAAAACACTAGATCTATGAAGATGAACCCTAAATGAACAAAACCTCCAAAATAAATCAAGGTAAACCTGAACCCTAGTTTCACATGACCATAGGAGGAGAAGAACTCAAGAGGAAATGAATGAAAAAGGAAGTGGGGGAAGAGAGGAAGAGAAATACCTTAAAGATATAGAAAACACATTAAAGAAACCCTAGATACGAACCCAAGGAAATAGGAGAAGTATTGGATAGAAAGGGGAGATTTAACTTGGGATTTCATGCACTAGGGGGACTCTTGGGAGGATTTTCATTAAAAATTATGAGTGGGGGAACTTGAAAAAAATCTGGGCATCTTGAATGGTCTGTCCACAAGGTTTTTTAAAATGTGCAGAAACCGTTTGGTAGATAATTACCATGAAGAGATCAACTTCACGACCAACCTATTCGGTTTCACTAACTGTGTATAGATTGTGCAGTAGGATCAATTTGATGTTATACCTGAAACATGGTTTCCTAGGTTTGGTCACGTGGTTTATCAAACTGTGCACCAACCGTGAATAGGTCACTACCAAGATAAAATTTCCATATTTCCTCCAAAAACTCCCCCAGGAAGTGAGATTCAACCATTGGGTAAAAACTAGACAAAAAAACTTAAAAATTAACCCCCATCAAACCCAAAAATAAACCAAAATATTGGGATTTATAATGAACTTAAACAGAACCAATGACTTTAAAAACTGGTTGTGACAGCCCCAAATAGTCACTAGCCTATAGGGCTGGGGAAATTTTCATTATTATCATCACCATAGAAGGAATCATACTTCTCTAGGTTGGGAGGTAAATATTGGCAGTTGGAATCCCATCTGTTCCTCCCACCATATGAAAAACTGTTCCAACTCAAGGACCATTCAAAAAACATGGTTGAAAACTCCCTCAGGGTCACCCTACATAGAAAAATATAGGTGAAATGTATGATGAATGAAACCAAATTAGATAGGGATCATAATAAAAATTTCCAATATTTGTAGGGGTTAGAAAAATGACCATGATGCAGGTAGTAAAGAATCACCCTATTATATTGAGAGAAATGGGGAAACTACTATTTCTATATATACCTCAATGAATTTTTTCACCATCAACACAACATATAATGTGCATCAATATTCAAATGTAGACGAAAGAAATGCAGAAAAAATTCCTCAATAAGTTGGTGATCTCAATTCACACACTAAGGACTCACAAAAATAGAACCAGAGGATAATAAAAAATCAGGAACCTTCAAATATTGAGTTTCCACCCCAACAGTGGATCAATTCCAAGGATAAAGGGAAAGAAGTGGTCATATCCCAATCTTCACCGAGAAGTACTAAAATTCCTTCCACAGAGGAACACATAGAAAAGTATGAGAATTAGATACAAAATCTTACAAAACTCAATAGGGATATACTTGGGGGAAACATCCCCATTCGGTATCGTCTTCGAGATGATATGAATATACATCCTCCCAAACATTAGGAAATACATGATCTATGTTCAAGAGTTCAAAATGAGTGTCAAACTGGATATCGATCTAGGTATCCAGCCTATGTAAATGTGGAAGTCAAAGATAATCTCAATTTTACTCCATTATAGTGATAGCATCTCCCCCACCATGGTGATCATTTAGTCTTATAAAGGTTCTAAAATCAATAAGAGATAAATATAGGGTCACATATTCAAGCCCTTCCAACTCCCTATATATGAGAATCAATCCAGATATTAGTACCTTTAAAACTTATTAGTTTCATTGACTCCATATGTGTCCAAATGGAATCCATTAAAAGGAGACGCATGCACGTGCATCCCAAAAAGAGGAAATGTCTTGAATGGGTGTATGAAACTTTCCCCCCTAAAATTTTTGTAAGTCCCACTTTCTCAACTTTTGACATCACAGGTGATCTAGAATAGCATCTCATGCAGTTCATGTCCCGATGTGGTCTGATGATGGGCCCTCAAGATCAGCATGAGGTGACAAGAATGAGTTGTTTTATACAAACACTAATATAGAAAGCCTTTATTTGGTGCAACTTCATTATAGAAGGATCCATTATGTGATGGGACTACCTTCATCTTCAATAACATTATGATTTTACCTCTAAACTACGGAAAATGATAAATTTTTACCCCAAAAACTGTAAGAAACAAAAAAATGAAATAGTTTCCTACTTTATATCCAAAATAAAATATCTAATATATTCACCAATAATTCCACTATATTAGGAGTATTTATTGGATGCCTATGTTAAAAACATAGGGATGAGTTATAGAAACCTTTGATCCCAAAGAAGTATTGAGATGTGTTCCTTGAGTTTGAAAGAACAACAAAATATTTGGACGATTCCATTCAGCGGAACTAAGCTAAATTATGACTCATTCCCTAAATATAGGGAAAAATCATCGAAAGGAAGAAACTATCACTATTAAAATAAAACTAGTATCAGGGACCACTTAATCACTTAGGAAATCATAAAATCACCTAGTGACTCCAATCGAGTAGTAGAAATAAAAACATCTCCCTTATCTATAATCCAAAAAAGGATCAGGGTCACCTGAGATTCTAGGAAGAGATAAATAAATTATACTCCGTATGAAATGAGAAGGTCCCTAGATATTTACTTGAATCCATGGAAAATAAACTACTCAATCTATAGAAGCCTAAGAAACCCAATGAGGTCAACCTCACTGATCATCCTAACTACTTACCTTTCCATACAAGGTTGGTCCATACCATATAGGATTGGTTCATATTCAAAGATGTCCTCCAACAATCACATAAGCTATTATTCATGAATGGGTCATGAAATGTTATATAATAATGCACTTAAAACCATGAAAAAAGTGAAATATTTTTCATGAATGGATCATGAAATGTTATATAATAATCACATAAGGTATTATTAATATGAATATGTTTATCAAATGAGGTAATAACATTATTTAAACCATTATACAGGAGGTTAATGTATGAAAAACTAAAGGGAAGTATTCGGTAAGGGTTTCTCATCTCACTTTTCTCTTTTGTGAGATATATGCCTCATTCACCACTTATTTATTATGTGTGGTGTATATTATACCCATTTATATATAATATCATTAATATAATTATATTAATGTTATAAAATATTTAATTTTATAAATATTTATTTTATGGGGAATAGGATTCTAATGATTACAAAGTGGAATGAGAATTCTTAATCCAATTTCTATTCTTTAGGTTAACCTTCTGCTTCATTGATTATATCATGATATGATTATGTATGATATAAATTTTGATTATATTATGTTGAAATTAAATTTTTTTATCTATATTTATATTGAATAAACATGATCTTTTAATTTTATTCATGCTCACTTCAATAATACGATATTTATAAGGGATATTCATTCAAAATTTATCTTTTAAAAGTTTCCCTCAATATTCTCCTTTTCTTCCATGTCCATTTTTTTCAAAATATTTTATGAATTTTTTTTTAATATTTCACTTCTATTTTTTAAATTAATTTGTAATAATTTTTTATGTTTTAAAAAATAGAGTAAATTTGATATTTTTTCATTTTCTAAGCGATAGTTTTTATGACTTTTCTCAAAATAAATACATAAGGAATGTTTTTTAACTTATACAGCATGAGAAAAATTTTCCATCATCATGATGATTTAGTTAGTTTATAATTAATTTAAAATTATCTATGTAAATTTTCAAATAAAAATTTTACTTTTATAATTTCATGGAATTTTGAAAAAATAAATTAAATAGAAAGTATATTTTCCTCAATAATTATTCCAAATGATCATTAAAAATTATTTTCCATCTAAGGTATAATTATTTATTGTTACTTATACTTTACTGAGGATATTATTCAAGAATATCATCCTTATTCTTTTTATGGTTGGTTTATTTTTATTATGTTATGATATTTATAAAACACGTTTCTTTTCCTTGGGTTATATTATGATGAAATGTTTATTAAACCCAAATTATTTTCATTAGTTCTGGCATGATTTTCATTCTTCTAGAATGCATATGTATTCTTTCATTATGTGATTGGTGGGAACTATAACTCCCTCAAATACATTGGGTAATTATGTATATATTATGAGATACACTAGATTGAAACAGGAAGTGAACTCAATTCAGTAAGATAGGACTGGAACGGGAAGTGAAACCATTTCAGAAAAGGACTTTGTCCACTATGATAGTTTGGGGAGTGAACCCAATCCACTATGATAGTATTGGGTGTGAACCTTAGATACTACAATGGCTTTGTGAGTGAACTCAATCCATTATAATAGTCTTGGGAGTAAACCATTGCTACTACAATAGTTTGGGAAGCAAACTCATTCAACAATAATAGTCGAAGAAAAGAGCCTTAACTACTAAAGAGATGATTTTTTATGATTATATATATTCCAAAATTATATTTCTTATGAAAATATTATTTTATCTTGATATTTTATTATTCAGGTTTTATGAACATATATTATTTATTCAATGACCCAAGATTATGATCTTTTTTATATAGGGTATAATTTGTAAATTTTATGTTCATGGTCTTATACTTATGTTATATATCTCCCTTATTTACCTTTACTGACCATATGAGATCACTATTTTTTTATGTTTATTTTCCCTAGGATATGAAGGAAGTAATTAAATATTACATATCAAAAGTGTTCCTATTATTCAAAAATAATCAAGTGATGATGTAAATGTTTTATGAACTAGTTGTTTCTATTTCCAAGTTTCTAAAGATGTAAAACCTATAAAATTTGGACATGGTTTGTTTATATTATGTAATTTATATTCGTCTATTTATATGTTATATCTATGTAAGAAAATTATGGGTCATTATAGTCGGTATCAGGGGAAGTTTTATTTAATCTTTGGAAACTAGGATGAGAAAACCTTAGAAAGAACCCTAAGTATAAGTCTAGGTTACAATAAAAGAGTTTTGGTACTGATCATGACTAAACTAAATTAAACCTAAGGTTTAATGGATTGAAACTTTATAATAAATTTCCCTTGATTATGAGGTTTTCCCATTATTTTAAGTGTTTCTCACACTATTCTTTTTTGTTTTAGTAAATGGATGGAACTCAAAGGAACTATGTTAATACTGAATGTGATAGTAAATGGAATAATTTTACTTCTAGTAAGCCTAATGTTATGAGATCTAGAATGTAAAATATTATTAATATACTTACATAGGCTATGAATGATACTGGGCTTCCTTATGAGAAAAAGAGGGTACAAAATTCTATTGGGTACTTCATAAAGAAGTTCCCACTTTCTTTTAGTGGGTCTTCTAATCCATTAGAGAATGAGAAATGGATCAAAACCATTGAGAAAATATTTTTTGTTCATTGATTCTTAGGACATGAAAATGTGTTCCTAGTTTTTTATCATATTGAATGAAAATCATATCAATGATTGAATCTTATCAAGAATACAAGGAAATAATAATATATCAAATTAATGAAATGGGAGGAGTTTAAGGAAATATTCCTCATCAAGAACTTCCCTTGTATTCTATTTAAAAAGATAGAGAAGTAATTTCTTGTGCTAAAGAAAAGGTAATAAAAATCCATCAGTACATTTGATGAAAATTTTACAAAACATGCATGGTATGCCTCTAGTTTAATTATCAGTCTTGAATGTAAAATTGGTTGATTCTTTGGTAGCTTAAAAAAAATTAATCAAAGGGATTTAGTAATATATGACATCATTACCAGTACAGAAATTGTTATATGTGCTCTCAATACTGAGATGGAAATCAGAGTTACCCATCTATATCATGTTTTTGATAAAAAATAAAAATCAAATTCAAAGGAAATTATAACAACCATGGGGAGAAGGATATGAGATTTTATTTATAATCTATGTGTGGGAATAAATATGGTGGAAATTATCTTAAGGGAACTAGAAAATTTTTTAAAGTGTAGAAGGTAAGGTCATTGGGAAACTTATTTCTGGAGTAATGGGAAAAGTTGTATAATGATGAAAATATAAAGATATCTGCATGGAATTGAACACCCACACTCTATTGTTTCAAATTCAAGGATTTTTGGCATTATGAGAATAAATTCCATAATGTGAGGGCTAATATAAATGATAATACACAAAAATATATGATGGAAAAGGATAAAGGGACAGCTTATGAAATTACAGTGCATGAACAAAATCATATTAGTTTGGGACATATATCCTCCACAGATGGTAATTTCATGAGTGAGGCCTATAAAAATCTTATAATTCATCATTTAGTAGAATTTTATCTGATTATCCCTCTACACAATTTATTTAATAATGAAACATATATAGATTGTTCCAATATAGTTTTTCCTTATGTTTTTTATAGTATTTTTTGAATGGTACTAGTAACCATGAATTGTAATTGAGGTGGTAAGGTGATATTTTTGGAGAACACGCCATTAAGGGAAACAAAACCATTAATATGTACATGATTTTGGGATAATAATGATATAAATATGTGTTTTATTGTGATAAAATAAATGGTATAGTATTGATGACCTTGTAACTGATTATCAATATGATGATAAGGTGGTTTATGATATCTTGGATTGAGTTAATTTAATTTTTTGATTTATGGTATGAGGAAAGAATAAATTTTTGAAAGAATGCATATTTTAATTAATGTTTTATGGTAATTTCTGTTATTACCATGTTTCAAGAGAATTAATTATATTGATCTTCACAAGTCTGGTTTGTGATAATTAAGATCTACTTCAAGTGGTTTGGGGGGTAAACGATAAGATGATTTTTTAAATTTAGTGACCTTCATTTGAAGGTTTTGGATTTTAATCTTTTAGAAGGTTTATAAGGGTGACCATTTATAAAAATTTTATTTTTAACTTTGGAAGATGTTTTTGAGATTAATGTATTACTTAAAAATATGAATACTTATTCATATTGAATAATCAGTGAAATCCATTTTTTTATAACTAGAGAAACAAGTAATAACTTTTCATCCCATTATGGGTATTATGGTCCACTATTTCTGCAGGAATTACTATTTCAACTTCATTCCTTGGAGTAAGAAATGAATTTGAAATTGATAAAGGCATAATAAAATAGTGAGATTATACTCATGAAATGAAATATAGTAAGTATATATTCTCAAAATATTTTGAAATAAATTTTTTTCCAATTATCATCATTTCTTATCATATAAATGACCTTGTTCTCTATCATTCTCCATAGAAAAATGATAGTTGTAATGATCTTCCATTCCCACATTTTCACTTTCCTCTAATGCTCTACTAATTGAAATCCTAGTTGTATGGTAATATTTTCCTTTTACTTTCCCTCTTTCTAAGAGGAATTTGTATTAAAAAAAATTCCAATGTGGGTTTCCCACAAAGTAAGTTTTCAAACATCCATCTTTGAATTCAATGTTTGATTTCAAATTTTCATTGACTTTACTTTTTTAAAATTTTTGATCGTATTGGGATGGTAGCTTATCAATTGTCTCTTTTACCAAATCTCTCTCAAGTTCAAATTTTTTTAAATGTATCTCTCCTAAGGAATTACATACATGATCCATCACATATATTAAACTCAGTGGTCACACCACTAGATAATGATGTTTATTATAAATAACAACTAATAGATATTATGAATCATATAGATAAAGTTCTACAAAACCAGACCACTTACTTGGTTAAATTTTTGTAGAAAACCCACTAATTTGATAAGGCTATGTCAAAACTTGAGGTTTTGATGAGGTAGAGGTATCCTAATCTATTTATACCAGATTGAATAATTTCATGGTCAAAATTCCTTTTGATTGGGTAGAATTTAACACCCCAATATTTTACTATATGTCATTTTATAAAATAAATTCAATCTCTTAAATCGCTTACTTTTCACAAAACAATTAGCTTAGACAAACTCCAAAATATTTTTATTAAATTGTAACATTTATCACCTAGCCATTAGAATTATGAGAATGAATGAGATTAAATAAAGATAAAAATATAGTATACACGCCCTTAGAAAATTAATTCATTGTTTATCAATTTATTATATATTAAAATGAAAACCAATCAAACAAAAAGTGTTTTTATAAAAACCTATTTTTATGCCCACAAAGGGGTTTTATCTTAATAAATTAAATTAATAACTATTACTGAAATATATTAATGAAATTTATATGTTATATATTCAATAAAATTTTTTTACAATTATTTTTATAGACTTGAGATCATAATAAATCCAATTTTATGCATAAAGGGAATATTTTGCTAAAAAGAAATTTTGCCAACTTTTATCAACACATCTTTTTTAAAAATAAATTACAAAACATTAATAAATATTATTTGAGAAAGTAAACTATATTTTTGAAATGTTAATATCATAATTATCTTAGGGGGAAATTTTGGTATTTTAGAATAGTTTCATTTTTTGATGAATAAGGAAAAATACTGAATTTTAATTAAAAACTGGTTTTCCATCTAATTTACTTATATAGTTAAATTATATTTTAAATTAGTTATAAATTATATAGTTATTTCAATAATAAATAAATAAAACCAATTTAGTTCATTTTATTAAATTTCTAGTTGAAATTATACATAAAACATTTAAAAAAATTGATCATTTTCACTTTAGAAACATAATTTCCCTATTATGTATGTGGTCTTAATTTTAAATTTAATTTTAAATTTAATTTTAAATTTAATTTTAGAAATTAGTTTAATTTTATTTGAAATAATGGATACCATATTTTTAATTATAAGGTCAAAATTAGGAGGTATGATCATTTTCATTTTTAGGAATAAAACAATTATTGTGGTAAAAAGAATGATTTGTCGAGGTATAGGTAAAATGATGAAACCAGTTAAAGTTAAAAAGGAAAGGATTAAAATACCTTAAAAATAAAAAAAATTATTTGGTATTGTATATATTTATTAACCCTAAATATACTTAAAAAATATAATTATCATCCAAATTATTGTAAATTAATGACACATTAATGTGGTTGGCTTTAATTATAAAATTGTCATTATTAAATCACTTAAAACCACCCCACCATAAATATAAATACCAACCCATTTCTCGAAAAAATCCTTGAATATAAAACAATATATAAAGAAACCTATACTAATCACTCTGCCCACATCCAACTACTACAAATTTAACCCAAATACCATTATCAAGGTCTTCTAGGGATCCATCAAGGCGGTGATATTCAAGAAGAAATTTTCACAAAGCACCTCTCTTAATTTTCTTTTTTTCTTCAACTTTATCCTCACCCCCTTCATCTATCAAATAATTATAACTAAAGAATAATGTACATATTAAGTTTTATGTTGTGAATTTATTATCTCATTTCATTTTCATTTGTTATCTCATCTTATTCAAAAGACAAAACCTTTGTCCAAATCAAGGCAGTTTACCATCTCTATGAATTATGATTTTGTTCATTTTTCATTACCGACTTCATTGGTGGTCATAAAAGTATAATTATGGTTAGATAAAACATTAATATATATATTATATCCTATTTAATTTTTTTAACTAATATATGCTCATAATATTAAATAAAAAAACTAGTTTTTGAGGTTTGGAAAAACTGCCAAAATGAACTAAACATTTATCATTAACATTCTATCAAATGAATCGTGCTCATACAAGAAAAAAATGATATATAGGGACATTAATAGTACTTTATGTTAATTAAAACTATTTCATTCAACTTATATAGTTTTAAATATATTATACAAGAACATCCTTAATTATGCACGAATCAAGAGATCATGAAACCATGGAACGAATTCACTAGAAACCATGAAAAACGAACTATTATTAACAAATGGGTATTAATATGTTTTAAAATAATAAAAAAAGATATTATAAATATGAATACATTTCATTAATTATTTAATAACATTACTTTATCTATTATATAGAAGGTTTAAGTATGAAAAACTAAAAGGAATCAAGAGTTTGGGGTTTCTCATGTATATTTTTTATTTTGTGAGATATATGCCTTATTTACCATTTATTTCTTGTGTGAGGTTTATATAATGACATTTGATATATAATATCAAAAATAAAATTATATTAATGATATTAAATGTTTTATTTTATAATTATTACTTTTATGGTTCACATGATTCAACTAACTATAAAGTGGAAATGTAATTCTTAACCCAATTTCTATTCTTTGGGTTAACCTTATACTTAATTGATCATGTCACTCTGTGATTATGTTCGGGATAAATTTTCAGTATCTTATGTTGTATTTACACAATTTTTAGAGGATTTACATCAAATACATATAGTCTCTTAATTTTATCAATTCTTACTTCAATGATATGATATTTACAAGGAATTTTCTTTTAAAATTTATCTTTTAAAAGTTTCCCCTAAAAATATCTTTTTCTTCAATTTCCATGTTTTCTAAAATTGTTCTGAAAATGTTTATATTATTCCCCTATGATTTTTTAATGTCATTTTTACTCAAGTTTCACTTTTAAAAAAAATACTTTTAAAGGATTTTTTCTTTATTTTCTAAGTGAGGTTCTTTATGACTTTTCATGAAACAAATAAAAAAGGAATTTTTTTAACTTATATAGAATGAGTGAATTTTACCACCTTCATGATTCTTTAATGCCTTAAAATTTCCTTTATAGGATTACAATGTTAATTTAAAATAAAAAAATTTGTTTTATAATTTCATGAAATTTTGAAAAAAAATGTATTCAATGAAGAAAGGATATATTCCTCAAGAATTATTTCAAGTGATCATTCAAAAATATTTTCAATCTAAGATAACATCATTTTATGTTACTTATGATTTATTGGAGATAATATTCAAGAATATTACCCTGGTTATTTTATGATTTGTTTTTGTTTATGTGGTCATGATATTTATGAAACCTATTTATTTTCCATGGGTTATGTTATGATGAAATATTTATAAAACCCAATTTATTTTCATGGATTATGGTATGATTTATGTTCTTCAAGAAAACAAACATATGGTTTCATTGTGTGATGGGTCGGACCTATATATCCCTCAAATGAATTTGAAAATGATTTATATATAATGAGATAGACATGATTGAAATGGGAAGTTAACTTGGTTCAGTAAGTCATGATTGGAACAGAAAGTGAAACTAGTTCAGTAAAATATTTTTTCTTCTATGAAAGTTTTGGGAGTGAACCCAATCAACTTTGATATTATTGAGAGTGAACCATGGATACTATTATGGTTTTGGTAGTAAAAAATCAACCATGATAGTATTTAGTGTGAACCTTGGATACTATGATGGTTTGGGCAGTGAGCCAATTCCACTATTATAGTCTTGGTAAAGAGACTTGACTACTAAAGAGATGATTTTATAAGGCTATATGTATGCCAAAATTCTATGTCTTATGCCAATCTTATTTTTTTATGTTATTTTATGATTCATGTATTATGAACTTATATGATGTAATCCGTGACTCAATATTATGATCTTTGTTATATAGGGTATAGTTTTAAAATGTTATGTTCATGATCTTATTATTATGTATATGTCACCCTTGTTTACCCTTACTGAGCATATGAGATTACCCTTTTCTTATTTTTATTTTCCCCAAGATATGAAGGAAGTAATTAAATATTAAATGTAAAAAAGGGTTAAAAATACGAAGTAATAATTGCGTGAGGATGTATATGACTTATAAACTTATTGTTTTTGTTTCAATGTTTCAAAAGATACTAAACCCATATGATTCTGACATGGGTTTTTTATGTTATATAATGAATATTCATCTATTTAGACGTAATATCTATGTATGAAAAGTATGTGTCATTATAGACAGTCATATTATATATATCCCACATGGAGTGATCACTTGGTTCTCTCCTCACACATAAAAATGGTGTGGGTAATGAGAGAGGTATCTACTACCTCAATAAAAAGATTCTTGGTACTAAGACTCAATATTTCAATATTGAGAAGAACCGTATCACACTCATATTTACAAATAAATAATTTATTAATTACATAAAGCTCCAAAAATTCCACATTCTCCCTCATATTGACCTGGTCTAGTACATCATTGGTTGTCTTATGGTAACCAGGTGTTTGTCCTGATGGGCTAGTATTCCACAGCATGATGGAATCAAGTTTGGTTCACAGATGTTAGTGAAAGGCCAGTATGTGAATAATTTTATTATGCTTCATCCTACCCAATAAAGTACACTATTGGACACCAAAATTCTATTAAAAGAGGTTTTAAATTCCCATGAAACTCCCTGAACATCAGAGATTTATTTTTATGGTGCTTCCCGAAGTCCTATTATAAATATGATGGAAACCCCAAAGCTCAACTAGGTTGGATTGGGGGTTTTATTTGTTTCTCTAGTTTTTTTCAAGTATTTCTTACTATCTGAAGGCTATAATAATATTGATGGTGAATACCAATCCATCATTATTTTCTTGGAAATATAACTACAGTTCAAAATAGACTATAGGAACATCAAAAGTTATTCAGAGCAAGTGATAAAGCATGTCAATGGTGAATATGCCATCAAAAATGGTAGGATTGGGCCACGCCTTGACTACATCATATGAATAATTCTATAGTTCCCTTTTGAACCAACATTTCATAATGTAACTTGATCATAAAATGGTCCTACTGTTGCACTAGAAAATAATTCCATAGTCCTAGTTATTCTAGATCAGGACAAGGTGGTCTTCTGCATCGCATACCAAAGGATGGTCTCATTAGTAATTTTCTATGAAATGGAAGAAATAAATCATGTCAAATTTTCCCCCAAAAATTATGAACAAATATCTATCCTCTGATAGATGGATCCCATTATTTATTATCTCCAAAATGGGGCTCTCCTGATGGTCCTAGTCGAAAGGGAATAAACATGGCATCGGGCAGCAAACTTTACCCTTTAAGATGTTCCAAATTGTAAAAAATAACTCTTAAAATGAGGCTTCAATGGAATACTCATTATATAAATAGTATAAATTAATATTCCAACCATCAATTTATAATTCCATGTGGTCTCTTATGGTGCTCACCAACCTAGAACTAGGATCTCCCATCACATCCGTAGAATTGGTTACTACTGGAAAACCATGTGGAAGATTTTTTGGAATTCACCAGAAATTAGCATGAATTCCATATTTATGAATACTTCATAAGTAAACCCCTATAATTTCTATATATTGCTGAATATTGTTGTTAATGTTTTGTATGTGGGATGGATGTTGTGGGGCCATAACCACCATCCACAGCTAAGTAGTTTAAGTATATCCTTATTGCTATAAACTTCCTTTCCAAATGGGATGAGGAAATACCCCACATGGAATTTGAGGTGAATAATATCATTAACTTCATTATATCTAATATCATTACTAGATTTCCATTCCCTCAAACATTATTGATGGAAACAACACCAATTTATATTCAATCGAGTTGATGAAATTATACCAAGAGCACAATATCGAGTCCTACCATTCATCCTACTATCATGTAGTATAGAATAGATAAATAGAGGCATTTAATAATAATAGTTCAAATATACTCTATATTATGGTGAATAAGTACAAAACTTCCTGTTCAAACAAACTTCTTCGTGATTTATGGGCCTACCATACCACAATGTTCACTACTACATAAGAAATGCCATATTCATTAGTGTATGGAACCAAAGAAGTGTTTCCCATATAAGCCTAGTTTCCCTCACTTAAAATATATATAAATAAAAACAAATCTATGATGATTATAAGTAATAAAATTTCTTGTATGAATTAGAGTGGCTCAATGAGAAAAGGTTATGTACACTGCACAACCTTGAAGTCCATCCGAATCAGATCATATGAGATTCCCATAAAAAGGTTATCTTATAATAATTACTTAAAGGGGAATTGGTATTGGCTATCAGAACTCCAATAGTACTAGGAAATAATTCTAAAAACTTGGAATCCTAATGGGAAAGGCCGTAAATCATACATAAGTTATATTCTAATGGAGCTTACTCATTGGACACACTAGATGGGGAATGCATCACGCCCTCTACCATTGTGAGGTTTCTCAAGAAGTTATTTTTTATCTTTTAACTAGAATATAGTCATACTAGTTTCAAGATTATTTACTAAATAATACATCCTTAATGTGTGACATTAAAACTACATAGAATAAGTCATGTAAAAAAGACTTGAAACATCTTAGCACCTTAATTCCTTACTGATTGATTTTAAACTGCATGAAAAAATCACTTCATGGGTGACCCAATTCACATGAGATGGATATTTGAAAAGGTTAAATGAATTTTCCTAATCCATGTGTGAGGGTCAGAACCACATAGAGAATCTATCAATTCAAGAACTATGTGGTGATTTATTCTTTCAATCACAGGATATGTTGGGATGCCCAAATCCCCAGTCTTGGGTCTAGACACAATATTTATTTCATTCTTCACATCGATCCACCTTTGTGGTTACTATATGGCATTAAAATTCATGGATGACATATTTACCACATGACGTTGAAGTACATGGTTTTTAACCTTGATACATGACATAAAACTATATGGTTTTACAGAACTAAATATGAAATAATTCTAACCCCAATGAGATATGTAGAGATTCCTAGATCCAATATCAAGGATCAACCACCACATGATACAAAATTTCCCTACCCAATCCTTTAATCACATGTATTTGGTGATAGATTCCTCTTCCATTCATTTTTTCTTAGATCAATCATAGATCATATGGGCTTAGAATATTTGGTAAAGGTTTCCCTGTATGATCAGGACATATCAGTTCATGATAGGGTTACCATGGTTTTGGATACAAGATCTTAAATGTAAAACCATGAGCCTTAACCACATGACGTTAAACCACTTGCTTGATGTCTATTTCATGAAATTAAATTGTGAAACACACTATGACTCTATTGATAGGACCATTGTACTTAGTGTTGGTACCCCACCACACCTCCATTCAAGAACTATGTGTGGCTTGATTCCTATCATCAAATGATATATAGTGACATCAGGATCACCAATCTTGGGACCATCTACAAAAATAAATGGGAAATATTCCCCCCTATATGTATGGGTAAGTCTTTAATTTAGAGTTTCCCCTTCAAGAACTACATGTGTCCTGATTACTATCATCATAGGATACATACCGTTTCTCAGATCTGCAATCATGAGTCTAGCTACAACAATCAATGGGAATAATGCCCCCTTCTATGTATGGGTCAAACCTATGTGGATAATTTCTCTTTCAATAACCATGTGTGGATGGATTCATTTCATCACAATATATGTAGTAATGCCAGGATCTCCAATCTCGGTTCCAGCTACAACAATCAATGGGATCAATTCCCCATCTGTGTATGATTTAGATCTACGTAGATATTTTTACCATTCAAGAAATATTTGTAGTTTGATTACTATAATCACAGGATATGTATTGAAACCCAAATATATAATCTTATGTCCCACTATAATAATTAATGGGAATAATCCCCCCTCTATGTATGTGTCAGACTTGTGTGGAGAGTTTCCCATTCAGGAACTATGTATGGCTTAAGTAATGTCATCATAGGATATATAGTGACACTTGAATCTCCAATCTTAAGTCTAACTATGACAATCATTGGGAATAATTCTCTCCTATTTGTATGTATTAGAACTTCATAGAGTTTTTCCAATTCAATAACTATGTGTCGCTTGATTCATTTCACTACAGTTTACATAGTGATGCCTAGACCTCCAATCCTAGGTTCACCCACGACATGAAGAATGACAAAAAAAATACACACCAAAATACATATGGGTTGGACATTTGTAGCAATCTACCTAAGATCCACTATCACATGGCTCTATAGAATTATTAGTTTTCACTTGTTTCTCATATTAATCATGGATCATGTGAGCTTAGGGATCTTGGTAATCCATTATGGATGATCCGATAAAGATGCACCTCATATCGGGATCTATTTCTTAATTGTATGATGTTAAACTATTTGAAAAAAGGTCTTCACATTGAAAAGACCATAAAAGAAACATAAACCTATTTTTAAAGGGGGAGATTCAAAAAATCTTGTTCAACCTACTTACAGGTTATATCTACATACATCATTCTTGTTCACATGATAAATATATTCAAGAAGGGCTCTGGCATAAGGTTACCCACCAATAAGCATGTTCATGGATAAAATATGCTACCTAAATATAAATTTCCCAATGATTGAAAAGTTCCCCCATGTATATATTTCAAATTTTTCACATAGGTTCCCATATCCTTACTAGATGGTGTTAAAATGAAATGAATGGAAAATTTCCTTTCCACATGATGTTAAACAACAAGAAAAATTTACTTATTAAATGATGTTAAACTTTATGATAGATACATCCCCACTAAATGACATTAAAATATGGTATCCATCACCTATAATAATTACTTATCAAATGACCACAAGATCCTGATCCAGGTCAATCAGAGTATAGGGTTCTTATGTCATCGTTTAATACCCACATCCCATAAATCACATGTCATTTCAAGAGTGCATTGGGTTGCCACAAACCATTCATTGACCTTTAAAAGGAAAATATATATCTTTTTGACCTTTATAGTTATGCATAAGGGCATTGAACAACCAACTAGAGACATCTTGGACTTGTAGGAAGGGATTTCTGAACCTTTTGAGCATAGCATAACCATTTAATAACTCATCACCTAAGGGTGTTCTAGGCCATCCCCGGCAAGATTATACCATATCATTACTCAAGTACTAAGAACCATGAGCCATGATTTACAAACTTTTCATCTCCCAATGAGAAGTATGTTTGAGTAATCTTGACCTTGGGTATCCTAATTGGGTCATTGTGTAACATTCCCCTCATACCAGGTCCATGTGCCTCATGACCTAAAACTTCATGCACTTTTGTCAAAGTTGAATGACCTTAAACTTTAGTCTTGGATGGTGCTAATCATAGGTCCCTATACTACTAGTGAAAGAGAAAAAAACTTCTCTGGTTAAAAACCCTCAAAGAGAGGTCTGAGAAAAATTCAAGTCTTTGCTTGCTAAACACTTCATCTCTATAGTTTAGATAAAAATTATAGCATAAAAAATGATCCTTAATCTCATAAGTCCCACTTTATGGCCCTAGTGAAAGGTGACTAGTGTTCCCTGGACACCCAGGTCTATAAAAATGTTAGATTAATTATTTATTACATATCCTATTAATGATAACATGTTAATTAGGTTATGATATGACTATTATAGTGATCGAACACTTTTTTAATCAAACACGTTCTAGAAACCACCATCATTCTTTGGAAGTCTGATCTAACACAACCAGTTCCTTGATTTTGCGTCCATCTATGGGAACCCCATGGATGTTGGGATTCTTTTCTCTTATTATTCCATGTAGAAAACAAGAAATTGTGAATTGATCCTATAAATGGACTTTTGGATTCCATGAAGTCCCCCTTGAAATCCAAGAGTTGCTTTCTAGACCCCATGGAACATTACAGGATAATACTATTATTGGTAGTGGACATGTACTCACTAGTTCCCATATCTAGTTAACTCGGATATTACTAGATGATGATTTAAAATTACCATAACCAAACTAATCAAGAATATTCAACATCCTTGGAATCACATCATAGAGTATTTTTTTTCCTTTCTCAAAGAAGTCATGTGACACTCCATTCCCAAATCTTTTTATGGCCCACAACATGTGACTCAAAATCACAGGGTGTAGGGCCTGAGCTTCCCAGCTAAGAGATAAATTAACCGACAGTTCTAGAACCCTTACTAGAAAGTTCTTTTCCCCATTTTCCACTTTATCATCCAGACATTTGAGTATTTTTCCAATATTTCACAGCCCTCATAAAAGAGTGGTGATCCCTTTTACTTAAACAAGCATGTAATACTTATAGGCTCATGTATAAGGGAATATGACCTACCAACTAGAGTTATATCCTCCTTGAAAGTAAGAAAATATGATCTTCATGAGCCTCGATAACACTATGGAAAAACTCAACACCTTATAGGTTTTTGGTACATCCTCATTATGTCTTCCCCATTACAAATTTATCAATTCACACTTTTGTTTTAGGAATATCATAACCCATACCCCAACTATCCAGGTAGACTTAGCTTCCCTAATGTTGAACCAACCACAAATTCCATCTTTGAATTCTTACATTTCCCTTGGAAAACTATGGGGACACCTCTGTTTTCCCATGATAGCGATGCATAAGGGCTTTGACCTACCAACTAGAGGAATCTAATCTTTATAGGTATTGAACTCCAATCCTCGTGATCCCCATAAGCACCATGGAAGAACTAAGTATCTTAGGGTGTTTTGGTTCATCCCTAGCTAGTATTCCCCATTTTATATATGCATCAATAATGTCCTGGAAGAAAGAATTTATAATACAAAGAATATTTATGTCCTTGTATAATAATGTTAAACTACACAAAGGATTTCCTTACCACACTATATTAAAAATAACGAAAAATGTCTTTAGGGAATGACATTAAAATGCATGTAGAACATTATTTCAGGAATAGTATATTACCAGCAATAGATGTTCCAATATATAAGACCATAAAATATAGAAATTGAAGGTACAAACTAGAAGAACCTAAACTAAAGTAATAGAAGGTCCATGCTAGATGACTCGAAATAATAAAAATATAAGTTCCAAGCTAGATGAATCTAAATTTCATGAAGTAGAAAGTCTGAGCTAGAAGAATCTAATCTACCATCATCATAACGTTAATAAAATGACTTAAACTACAACATAATAATTGTCTAAGTTTCTAAGACCTTAAAAAATCCGAATGAAATTGACATAATGCTCGCTGTGATGAAAATTTGAAAAGGGGATCCTCCAAAAAAGTAAATCATTTGCTCACTGGAGGTTCACTTTGCATGATTGAGGAAAAATTAAGCACCCATAAAATGAAAATGGAATGAAACAATTTAGGCTGAAAATTCATATGAGGTCATCCTGAGAAAAATCTAAGTCCATTCCCACTAATACTTCCACTATATAAATATTATTACAAAATTAGGACAACATGAAATAAAAAGATATAAATCTTGTAGGGTTCATCATTTTTCCCTAGAAAAAATCAATCTATGGTCACTTAAATTGTTAAGTTCATTAAAATATAGAACATTATCCCTCTGAGACATATATTTTTCCTAAATTTTCCTCTTAAATCAGGTGATCTCATGAAAACTTGAGTAGGTACATCAACTACGAATATCATGTTGGTTGGAATTCATGATTATTTCTCAAGAAAAATATTTCTTGATTCATAAATTCAAATCTAGGTGTTTAGTTTGACATGATACTATAAAAATTATGGGTATCATTGATGATATATATGACATCAGATCAATGAAATGTCATACACGTCATAAATGAAGGAAAATATAGGCAATGAAATGTAATGTTTTGAAATTTGTTTCATTAATAAAGTGAAAAATAAAGAATTTCCACTTTTTGGATCCTCTCTAAGGATTCGATCAAAACAAATATATTGGTGATCAAACTATATTAAGATTAAATTTCCTGAATTTTCTAAATCATCCAGAGTCTGGAAAGAATTTTCAATGGAATACTGATGTTTTATTCGCTCTGCCTTTTCTAATACTTTATTAGGATGAGGAGAAGAAAAGAATATAACTCTTGAGATCCTTTTTAACAAGTCACTAATATAGATGAATAAAACAGAATATGGGATCTGGAGATAGTGGCATGTACATCATATTATGTTATTTCTTTGGTAAAGATGTCCATCCTAGAATGTAGTTGAGAGTATGTGTGGTGTTTCTACTCAATTTCCTCTGGAAATTCCCTTTGTTATAGGGATATAGAACCTTCTTCTTCAAAATTTCATAGTTGTGTCTCACTATTAAACAATCATTTTCATGTAAGGATGATTGGACCCATGATATCATATAATGGCCGATGGTTAAATCTGCCTTCCCCAAAATATAAAAGAGATTGTGATGGTGTTTTTAATGGTCATAACATGTTTCTAGGGGAGTCTCAATGATAAAGGTGTGAATTTTCTACCATATTTTCCTATATCAGGAATGGTCCTATGAAACCTCTAAGGATGGTATGTCAGAAGGTTGAAGGATTGTATAAGCTGACAAATAAGTAAGAGTGGAAGTTTCATGTTCTCTTCTCTCAATGATTCATCATTTTTCACTTGTATTGTAGGACCATCTTCCTTAAAAAATTATTCCCCACTAATGGGATGGTCATCACTACGAAAAGGAAACTTTCTCAATGGATCACCTGAGCATTGAATAAACTCCATTGTTGAAACATATAAGTGGTTCGATGACGCAAATTGTTTTTCCACATGATGGGACAATCTATTCAACACACCACCTAGGTAGGGTTTCACCCAAGCCTGGGAATAATCATAATATAGGAATATAGGGTTTCCAATAAGTTTAAGGATAATCTCATTGTTTGTGTCTTCACATGCTAATATATTCCAAATTTTTTTGATAATCCTGGGATGTCATTCTCCTTGTATACTACATAAATAGAGAGGAGAACCCCTTTGGATGTAGTCTAATTGGTGGGAGAACCAATAAGGGGTATATGGCCTGAAAACAATTATCTCATCTACACATGACATTAGAACCCCATCCCAAAGAGATATATTTTATGATCGTTCATCAAGATATCAACTGTTTTTATCAACAATTGATCTAATCAATGCAGGATTAGGCATAAAGTTGAAATAATTAAGTTATCTCATCATGCCAATGGACACATTGAGGCTGATTGGAATTTCCTGAATCCCAAAAATATGTAATATCCTGGAAAAAAATGAACCATTAGGGATACCAGTAGTGTTATAGTATTTGTAATAGCATAAATGTTCCCATATACAGTTGAATAAGAACTAGAAAGGGACTAAAATCATTTAAGGGATGTTTCCTTTTTGAATATGTCCCAATAGTTAGTAGATTTGTGGAAGAGTCAGCATGGAAATATTAAGTTTCCTCCCCTCTTCTAATCTAGATTCCAACGCCAGCATGCCAACTTGTATTCTTGAGCATCCTTCCCCAGCTCATAAAATCCATGCTTTCAAAAACATGGCTAAATACCCCTCCAGCTGAAGACTCAGGGATACCATTGGTCTCACACTGTATCCCCACTTGATATAATCTATATCCTTAAGGATTTACGAATATGATCTGACATCTTTATAGACCTGTTGTGAAGGGAAATTATTAGGGTGTGTAAAGGTTGGCTAAATTATACTATGGAAGAGAAAGATGTTGATCCAGACCCTAAAGGAGACAATCAAAAATATATTTAACTCCTTCATTAACTTCTATTTTAAAATGGTAATAATGTCCCTTGCTATGGTCAGAATTTTTATGGTGTCCTCCCAAACATCCCTGGGAAGAAGAAAATTGTTATAAATCTCCTTATGTGGAGATATCCCTCTAAGCTGGTAAATGCCCATATCTTTGATGAATTTCACGCCCGTACTCATTTCGTGTTGATGTGAACATACTTTCCAAAGGAAAGTGGGGAATGGGACATTTCCAATGATATATTCTAAAACATGTCACTTAAGAGGATGGGTAGTTAGGCTCATTACAACCTTTTGCAGGGAATTATTTCTTACTCTGAGTCACTCTTATAGATTTAAGATGGATTCTTGAATCCTTCCCAAATCCCTAGTGAGAGAATAGTTACCAATGTTCTTATGATTTGGAAAATACCATGTGTTTGATGTGAAACTCTATATACGTTAGAGGGTCCCCATATTCTATGATTAATTTATTATTCCTTTGTTTAAAGCTATCTAACTGGGATATCTAGAGTTTACCGTCATCATAGGAAGATGTTGGTATTTTGATGTTGGGATTGGACCCATGATATGGGGTTCCTATGTATCATTCTAAATGGAATTGGAAACCACATAGTTCAGTGCCATTTAACAAGACACGTCTCACCTTTTAAGTTTATGTGATAAGGATCAAACAGTTTCATTTAATTTCATGCGGAAAAGACTGCTAGGTAGAAGATTACTAGTAAAGGGTGGTGAGGGACTTATGCTGAAGAAACTCAGGTGACCTAGAAGAGATGTTTCCTTCTTTATTCGATTTTAATCTACTTGAAATAAGGCCCATTTAAGATTAGGGTGATTTTGTGGTGTTGTTTTTGGACCCTAGGGAATCTTCCTATGTATCCGATTTGGTCGGAAATTAAATCCCCCATAGTTTGGAAGGATGGGGCTTACACCTGATAAAATTCCCATAATGGAGGCACTTTTATAGTGCAGATGTTATGATCATAATAGATGTATAAGACTATATAAGTCATGATCGGTGTGATAAACAGGAGAAAATAGAAGATCAGTCTTATCTCATGAGAGAGTACCATGTTATTTGAATGTTTGGTTGGGGCGTACACCTAGGAGGTTTCATGTTATTCTAGAACCATGTATAGAATCTTGACTCATGGTAATTTGAAATTTTTTGGGGGATTACAACTAGGTGGACTCGCATGTTTATGGAATCATGAGTAGAATCTCAACTCATGGTGAATTAATGTTTGGCTAGGGATTACACCTAGGAGGATTCCCATAGTTTCTGGAACCACGAGGAGTATCTCAAGTAATGGTGATTTGGAGATTTTGTGAGGTCTTACACCTAGTAGGATGACCATATTTGTAGATCCATGATAAGTATCTCAACTCATGGTAATTTGATAGTTTGGTTGGGGCATACACCTTGGAGGATTCCCAAGAATTTTGAACTATGAGGAGTATCTCAACTCATTGTAATTTAGTGGTTGACATTAGGTATTTCTATATAGGGGATTCAAAAAGGAATATATTCATTGGATCGGTTTTATAGTACATCATGAATTGATTACTTCGTTATGTGAGAGTGTGTAAGATGATTCATTATACCACAAAAAATAATTGGGCTAAAAAAATGTTGGCATAGAATTATTTGTGAGGAGATAAATTTTGTTGGGGCCCTTCATTGGATTACTTGGAAAAGTCTCTCTCCATCAATGTTTTCACACCCCCACTTCCTAAAGTGGGTGTCGATATTTTTTGGTCATTTAGTTCACTCAAGAGGGGAAAATTAATTGAGTGACTATAAAAATTTCTGTCAAAAAAATTATTTCAAAAGAAATGGTTTTCACCAATAATAGATACAACCCAACTAACCAAGGTTATACTATTATAAGAGTTTGTCTATTTAAACAACTTATTAGAAGATTGATTAATTATCAGTAATCTTAATATGTATTATTAATATTACTTTTGAAGTTATCCTACTAAGACAAATTAGTTATAACTTCTTTCCAAGACTAACTATCAAAGTGAAATTAGAGTTTTCTAGATTATGCAATAAAGCAGTAAAATAGAGAAGACTAAATTTAAATAACACAGTAGATATGAAACAAGTGGTTCAGTCTCAAGCCGAGACCTAATCCACTTCACTTGGTGATCACCTGCCACCAAGCAGTTTATATTAACAAACTTTGATCCACACCCTGGATCGGGGTTAACAATAGTACAAAGACTGTCCAGGTCACACAGGTACCTCTTCCACAGTTTTTGTGTTAAAACAAAAACAATAACCAGGCCGCACAGGGACCTCTTCCATAGTTCTCATGGGTAAAGATAAATAGAGAGTTTGGTGTAAGGATTTAGAAATCATTCAGTTTAGCACAGGAGTCAGTGTGTGTGTTGAATATACAGAGTGCACACACTGCTCAAAAGGTAAGTAAAAGAATCACTAATAGAGAGTAGATATGAGTTTAAAATTATCTAGTGATTTGAAGTGAATCTCTAGACTCCTTTGATTTAGCAGAAATGCTTATGAGCCCTTCTCTAGTTTTTGTCTTAAAAAATAGAGTGTCCTGATTCAGCTTGTGTTCTCCACGAGCTTTGATAATGTAAGGATGTTCTCTGGATTCCAATGTACTTCGTGTGTTCTTCAGCAAGGTCGAATTGCATGCATTTGAAAGTGCTTTCTTTGAAAAACTTGCAAAGTGTTCTTCATGGTCCTTCTCACACGCTTGTTTTCTGTTCAGTATCGTGCACTCCCATTTTTTTGTCGTTGGGCACTCTCTACTCTTTATCTTCGAATGCATGAGGTTTATTCGAAAGGTTCCATGTGTTTCGTGCCTTATACCTCGTACTATGTCTACAAAGAAACATTAATTATGTCAGTGCATTAAAGACATCAAATATGACCATTAAACATTAAATTGAAATTCGAAAAAATATTTTAAGAAACTATGTCACTGTAAGTTGAGAAAATTGTGTCTCCTCCATGGTGTCTAAGTGTCACAGTTTGAGTGTCATGTTGTCTAATCTTTACGGTGTCTTTCCTTTATGGTTTCTTTGATTACAATGTCTCGGTCACGGTATCTTGGTCACGGTGTCTCGGTCACGGTGTCTCAATCACGCTATCTCGGCCACGGTGTCTCGGTCACGGTGTCTCGGTCACAGTGTCTCGGTCACGGTGTCTCGGTCACGGTGTCTCGGTCACGCTGTCTCGGTCACGGTGTCTCAGTCACGGTGTCTTGGTCATGGTATCTCGGTCATAGTGTCTCGCTTCACGGTGTCTGGCTAACTGCCTCTTTCTTCCCAGTGTCTGGCTAAATGTGTCTTGCTTCACAGTGTCTTGTACTTAGGCAAATAACAGTATTCAGATTTAAACAAAAATATGCATGAATTTGATTGAGCTTAACCATTATAAATCATTAGTGAATTTGAAAACTAAAATACAAATGATTGAAGAAGATTGGTGATCATTAATATGGTTTGGGATTATTATAAAGATTTGTGATCGTTAAAACATGATCAATACATGAGGAGTCCAACAATCTCTCCCTTTTTTATGATCACAAATCATACACAGTTAAAGTGGAAATTAGATGAATCTATAGAGAAAATAACATATATAAAAACATATATCTTATCCCCTTTTGGGATTATCAAAAAGTTAAAATAAGGGAGGGTAAAGAGCGCACATTCCATTAAAAAAATAAGCAGAGTGTAGTAAATTGTAAAGTAGAAAGACAGAAATGGAATCCCCATCAAGAATTAGTAAGCATTGGTCTTCTTCTGGGATTGGCCTTCTCTTTAACTTTATCAACAGCAGAAGAGGAATACATATGGGCAGTGGTTAATGTAGAAGAAGGTAGAGAGGTGGTAGATATAGAAGGTAAAGGGAGACCTTCGAAGACTGAGGGACCAAGAGTAGGAGCAGTGGAAGATCTTGGTCGTTGCTGGTCAAGGATAACAGGCCTGATCTGACTAAGAGCTTGGCCAAAAGACATGGTAGTTGAGGGTAAGGTAGAGGTAAAAGTAGATAGTCCAGGTCTGAGTGGATCAGCCGCTTGAGAAACAATTATTGTAATCTGGACATGGATATATGGTCTCAGAAGTTTGATGAAGTCTGCAATGATTTCTCCACCATATTGCATGGCCTTCTCAAAGTCATCATTGTTTCCCATAAACTTGTCTAACAATCTGGTAAACTCGGTTATCTTCTGGACTTGATTTTTGAAGGCATGGGTTACAGGAGGAATTCTCAGATTCTCGACAAGGTATTTGAAGTGATTGTTCATATCAGTCTTGGAGAAAATCCGGTTGAAAGAGAAATCTACTTTCTAAGCAATCTCCTACTGGGTATCATTAGAAATCTTGGAATGGATTTGCACAAGGTCAAGACATCTATCACTATTCTTAACAACATCAGATAAAGAAGTCACATTGAAGCCACTGAAAGTAGTTTGAAGCTCTTCTTGGACTATAGATCTGAGCAAATAACTGTCCAAGGCAGGTGTAGAGGATTCACTAGAGGTATGAAAATCTTTGACTACTGTGGTTAGAGAGTTGAACTGATTCAATACTTTTTGAAGGCAGCCAGTGTATTCATCAGTGAGTTTATTTAGGTTCACCACAAGCTCTCTCATTTCTTTCAACAACTATTTGTTCCTTTATGCAATCTTTTCATCAAAGGATAATAGGTAAGGGTGAATCTGAGACACAACATCTCAGGAAATTTAAGAAATAAAAGGTTTTAGAGATTCAGCAACAGTTTCTGATCTGGAATGCAACTCTTTCTGCATATTTTCAACCATGATTTTCAGGGTTGATACTTCATTACTCAGCAACTTATTTTCAACTCTAACTTCTTGAATTTCATGGAGCATTTTAGGTTTGATCTACCAAAAAATATTCTCCAAAAGTAGTGAGGCATCTCTCTCACTCAGATGTGTCACAGCACGAGGTTGGTAATTCAAAAGCTTCTCAACTCCAAACAAGATAGTGTCTCCAAAATCCTTCAAATAGTCCTTACTGACAAAGAACAGTTGTTCAGGTAGGGGTTCAGGTGCAGGTTCAGGTGAAGGAATTGGTACAGGGGTAGGTTCAAGTTTTGGTTCCTTCTCAGGGACAAAGATAGAAACTGACTTCAACTGAAACAGTGAGTAAAGATCAAACCCAGTGGTAGTAACTTGCTGAGATTAACTCACATCATAAAAGCTAGGGAATTTGTACTGGGTGTCCCCAGTACTAGACTCATCCGGATGTGATGCTTCATCAGCCTCAATATTTTGGGTTTCCTCCCCCTCAACATATGCTTCCTTTTCATGATCTAAAGGCTCAAGATCTAGTTATAAATCCACAGGTTCATCTATAAGTTCCTCAATCATCTCCTTTCTAGCCAACTGAAAGGCTACCTCCATCCTCTCTTCAGCAGAGGGCATTATTTCAGGAAAAGGTTGTTTCCCTGGGGGTTCTTTCAGATTTGCTTCTTGCACAACAGGGAGTTCTTATACTACAGTCTCTTCCATGAAAGAGAGTTGTTCTAGATTTCTTTCTTCCATGACTTGCTGCTCAGGTTCTAGGAAAATTGATTCTCTTTCAGCCTCGAGTTGGATTTCCAAATTGAAATCATCTCCAGGGATAGGAACCTCTTATTCAAGAACAACAGGAGGAACAATAGTCCTTTCTTCCTCAACAAAAAATTATTCCCTATGAGGTACTTCAGCTTCTTCTGCGTCTTATGAATACTCACCAAGTTTATCTTGTTCCAAACCAGGATCAGAAATGTCCTTCGGCCTTGATGGATAATCCACAGGATTAAACTTCTCATAAATCTTATCGTTGTCTTCCACCCACTCCTTTTTCCAATGGTTTCAGTTAATCTTCATTCTCCTGGTAATGGGTTTAGAGAGACAGTACTAGAAATCCACAAGAACTTCTTCATTGGGTCCAACTACTCCTTTGGAAACAAGCATGGATGAAATCAGCTGAGAGTAGAACAGAGAGGTGGATTTGGATGTAACCTTGATCAATTCATACATATGGTGAATGATGTACTTGAATAGGTTGATTTTGTATCCATTATTCATAAGATGAATCAAGAACACATCTTGGTACTTTAACACATCAAAGTCACCTTTCCTAGGACTAAGCAGATTTTAAACAAACTTAAACAACAACCTTGTTTCCCCATCAAGTTCAGTAGCTATGGCCCTTCTCTTGGTGTCATTCCCAGTTAGAGTTTTCAGAGAATCTTCTAGGTCAAAGAAATCAGTTTTAGGTGGGGGTTCTCTCTGATAATCATTACAAATTCCTTCGTAAGGTATCCTAAGGAAATAATCCCATAACCTCGACGAGAAGGAACATCTTTGGCCATTAATCCAGATCCTCACAACAAATCTTTCACCAGAATAAAAAGAAAACTGTGTGTACTGGTAGAACTGAGCAACTAACCTCATATAAATGGGTCTATTCTCCTTTGAGAACCATTCTAACCATACTTTTTCTCTTAACACTTTCAGGACTATATATTTTCTAGACAAAACCCATTCAGGGCATATTTCTTTCTCTGGAACAACACTTCGATTTACCAGGTTCGGATTCAATGGTCCTCCAGGCGTCAGCTTAGGTGCTATATTCTTTTTCTTTAAGCTGCGCTTCTCAGGTGTGGATGATGATGGTCCCTTCATTCTTGGCATCCACTTAAGGTTGCAAGAGATAAAGAGGGTTGCAAGGTTGAAAGGGTTCGAATCCGGTGAGTAGGGAAAAGTTCGGGTGAATAACCAAGTGAAACTCTTTGTTTTCTCATTTGGGAATGTCAAATGTCACAAAAACAAAAACACGGTAAAGTAAAAGAGATGAAATAAAAATTACCACGATACGGGTTTAAAGAAAATAATAAATAATTTTCACGGTGAGACCGTCAATGGTTGTTACGGTGAGATAGTGATCGGTTGTCATAGTGTGACAGTAAATGAATGTCACAGTGACATAGTGAGTGAACTTGTCAGTGCATGTTATGGTGAGATAGTAAATGTCAGACTGTGAGTACAAAGTGTTAACGGTGAGACCGTAAACATGAGAGACAGTAACTTAGAAACCATAATCATGAAACAGTAAAGTAAAACATAGTAAAATATTGAATAGTAAGACAAGTAAGATATCTCTATGATATTTATCATGCCAAGGTCATGTATGATGTAGTAAATTCACTCAGAATTTAATGGTTTAGTGAATATATCAGCATGTTAATATTCAGTACCAATGAATTCCAAGGTAATATCACCTTTTTGATAATGATCTCTCAAAAAGTGATGTCTTACACCAATATGTTTTGTCCTAGAATGTGAAACAGGATTTTTTGAGATGTTAATAGCACTTGTGTTGTCACAATTTATTGGTTCATGTATAAATTGGTATCCATAATCTAGTAATGTGTGTTTCATCCACAAAATTTGTGCACAACATCATCCAGCAGCTATGTATTCAGCTTCTACAGTAGATAATGCAACAGAATTTTGTTTCTTACTACACCATGATACTAGTGACTTGCCTAGAAGGTGACATGTTCTAGAGGTGCTCTTTCTATCTAACTTAAATCCACCAAAGTCAGCATCAGAATAACTAACTAGTTCAAATGATTGTCCTTTAGGATAGAACAGTCCTTGATTGAGTGTATGCTTGAGGTATTTGAAAATTCTCTTTATAGAATTTAAATGAGATTCTTTAGGATTTTCTTGTAAACGAGCACACATACACACACTAAACATAATTTTAGGACGGCTAGAATTTAAGTAGAGTAAACTTCCAATCATTACTCTATAAGTGGTTTGATCAACAGATTTTCCATCTTCATCAAGATCTAACTTAAATGTGGTACTCATGGGAGTGTCACTATTTTTAGTGCTATCCAATCAAAAACGTTTTATAATATCTCTAGTGTATTTACTTTTATTTAAAACAATTCCATCATTATTTTGAATGATTTGAAATCCAAGAAATAATTTTAGTTCACCCATTAAACTCATTTCAAATTCATTTTTCATCATTTTAGAAAAATCAATACATAATGAATTTTTTGAAGATCCAAAAAAAATATCGTCAACATATATTTGAACAACTAAAACATCATTAGAAATCCATTTTATAAAGAGAGTAAGCTCAGATATTCCTTTTGTAAAACCTTTGGAAATAAGAAAAGTACTTAATCTATCATACCAAGCTCTTGGAGCTTGTTTTAAACCATATAAAGATTTTGATAATTTGAAAATATGATTGGGAAAATGAGGATTTGTAAATCCAGGGGGTTTTCAACAAAGACATCCTCATCTATATATACATTTAAGAAAGAACTCTTAACATCCATTTGATATAGTTTGAAATTCAGATGTGCAGCATAGGCAAGTAGGATTCTGATGGCTTCAAGTCTGGCTACTGGAGCAAAGGTCTCCTCATAGCCAATTCCTTATTATTAACTATAGCCTTGTGAAACTAATCTAGCCTTGTTCCTAACTATATTTATAGCTTCATCTACTTTATTTCTAAACACCCATTTAGTGCCTATGATGAAATTGTCCTTGGGTCTTTCAACACGTTTCCAAAATTTGTTTCTTTCAAAATGATTAAGTTATTCTTGCATATCCATTACCCAAAATTCATCATTGATGGAATCATCAATGTTTTTAGGTTCAAGTTGTGATAAGAAGGCTTGATTTTCAACATGATTTATAAGAGAATCTCTAGTTTTTGTTCCTTTCTCTAAGTCTCCTACAACAGCATATAAGGGATGGTTTCTAAGGGTTCTAACCTTTCTAGAAAAAAGGGACTAGTGATTTCAGGTTCATCAACATATTCTGGTTCATTATGATTCAATTGTAGAGAATTTCTAGAATTGGAAGTTTTCACATATTCTTTCATAGAGGAATTTAAGGATTTTGAGTTGATGTTCAAATTTGATACATCATCCTCCAGATTTTCGAGGATGGTTCTAGGATCATGTGGATCTGTTTCATCAAACTTGATATGAACAGATTCTTCCATACATTTAGTTCTTTTATTGAATACTCTATAATCTTTACTTAATATTGAGTAACCTAGGAAAATTCCTTCATCTCTTTTGGATGAAAATTTTTCAAGATTATCCTTAGTGTTGAGAATAAAGACTTTGCAACAAAAAACTTTAAAGTAATTAACCTTAGGCTTCCTATTCTTCCAGAGTTAATATGGGTTCTTTTGGAGAATTGGTCTAATTAAGACTCTATTGATTATGTAGCATGTTGTATTAACAGCTTTAGCCCAAAAGTAAATAGGTAAGTCATATTCACTAAGCATTGTTTTAGAAATTTTTTGCAAGGTTCTATTTCTTCTTTTTACAACACCATTTTGCTAAGGTGTTCTAGGGGAAGAGAAATTGTGACTATAACCATTTTGTGAGAAAAAGGATTCAAACTCTTGATTTTCAATCTCACATCCATGATCACTCCTTAAAGATTTAATTTTAGGGCCACTAAGGTTTTCTACAGACATGGCATATTTAGTAAAATAAGAGCAGACCTCACTTTTGTGAGCCATGAAAAAGGCCCAGGTATATCTAGAGAAATGATCTATTAGAACATAAACCTTGTTCTTCCCATTTAAACTAGAAACTCTAGATAGTTCAAACAAATCCATGTGAACCAATTCGAGAGGTTGAGAAGAAGAAACTTCTTTCTTTGATTTGAAAGAGATTTTGTGTTGTTTTCCCTTTTGACAAGGATTACACACTTTGTCATTTGGAAACTCAATTTTGGGTAAGTCTTTAACTAGGACTATTCTAGTTAGATTTCTAAGGGAGTGAACATTACAGTGTCCCAGTCTCCTATTCCAGATCCAATATTCCTTATGAAATACACTTAGTAATGAAACATTTTGAGAAGTTAAGGAATCTAAATTAATAGAATAAACGTTCTCATTCCTTGATGCTGAAAATACTAATTCATATTTAGAATTAAAGACATTACAGGAATAATTTTCAAATTTAACATGATATCCATCATTACATAATTGTGATATACTAAGTAAATTATATTTCAATATATTAACAAATAGTACTTTAGAAATAAGAATCGAATCAGAGTTACCAAACTAGCCTAAGCCAATGATATTCCCATTGGAATTGTCCCCAAATGTGACATGTCATCCATCTAATTTTATGAGATTCTTGAAACATGAGTAGTCTCCTATCATGTGCCTTGAACACCCATTGTCCAAGTACCATAGATTCTTGCAGGATATCTTTAAGCATCTTTCCTATAACATGGTCAAGCAATGATAGATTTTGGTACCCATACTTGTTTGGGTCCAGTAACATTAGTAATAAGTTCTTTAGGAACCCATATTTGTCTCATAGGTTTTCTATAAGTATTATGTAAAGTGTTTGAAAAATAAACTGTATTTGGTCCACAAAAACTTGAAACAGTAGAGTATTTATCATGACTCGAGCTATATGAGTTGTGTCCAGAACTAGGAAAAAAATTATATGTTCTAGACTTGGAAATAAAATTTGTTCTACCAAGGTTTATTTTACTAGGTTGATAACCAATGACAGTATTGTATTTAGGGGTGATTTGTTTTCCTAGCATTTGGGTAAGGGTATTTCTCCCATTAGTAAACGTTTCTAAGTCACTTTTTAATTTCTCATTAGACATTTTTAATTCATTGTTTTCTTTGAGAAGCTGAGCATTTTTCACCTTTTCAGTAGTAAGTTTAGACTTAACATTTGCAGTGAGATCATGTTGTTTCTTTAGTGATTTATATTTATCTTTTAATTCATTGCATGTCTCTTCAAGCATGTTATAGTATTCAAAAATTTCTTCATTAGTCATATTTTCAGAGTCACTTTCCTCTTCAGAATAGTATGAATTATGCATAGAAGAGTTCAGTGTTGCCTCATATTTGTTTTTCATAAAATGCATATTGTCTTTGTTATCATTTTCATCATGTGATGTCTCTGAGTCGCTTGAACTATTCTCAGAGGCACTCCAAGTTTCTTTCATTGCCTTTTTGTACTTCTTGTCCTTATCCTCATACTTATTTTTACATTTGAGCTTCGGACAGTCAGCCTTTATATGTCCTTTGAGTTTACATTCATATCATAAAATTTCATCAATTTTTTCACCTCTTTTCCGGTCCTTTTTTCAGTTTCCTTTTTGATCATACTTGCTCTTAAAGTTAGGCTTTCTGAAAAAGTTCTTCTTTTTGTAAAATCGTTTGAATCTTCTGGCTAGTTGAGCCATCTCCTCATTGCTGTTAGGTGATGATTATTCAGTGGTAGAACTTTCTATAGGAGCTTCCATTTTTCCTTTGTCTTTTTGCTTTGAGAAGGTGGTCTTGAATGCTACAGATTTCATCTTTGTTTCATCCTCCTCTTCTTTGTAGACTTTCAACTCTTCCTCATACATCATCAGTTTCCCAATGAGTTCTTTTGTAGGTAGCTTGCTAATGTCACACGATTCTCTAATTGAGACAGAGGTTCCACTCCATCTGTCAGGTAAACACCTAAGAATTCTCATAATCTGTTCTTTGGTAGTGACTTCTCTTCTAAGAGAAATCATTGTGTTGACAATCTCAATGAACATAATATACATGTCAAAAATAGGCTCATCAGGTTTCATCTTGAAATTATCATATTTTATAGTATAAGTATTAACTCTCATTTCTTTTACACTAGATGTGCCTTCATGTGAGATAGACAAGGTATCCCAAATTTCATGGGCAGTTTTACAAGAAGAAATCCTATTAAATTCTTCATCTCCTAAGGAACAGTATAAAGAATTCATGGTTTTTCAATTGTTATTGTGAGAAAGTTTTGTAGGTTCATCCCATGTAATTCTATCAGTAACAGGAAGTTTGTATTCATCTATAATGGATGACCAAATTTCAAAACTCATACTCTCTAGATGAATTTTCATTTTAATTCTCCATTGAGCATAGTTGGTTCCATTAAAGAATGGTGGTCTGTTGGTTTCAGCACCTTCCAATCTATTATTCATACTAACAAATTACTTTAAAAGAGTAAGAAATTTAGAATTAATAGAAATTTACATATCTTTAAAGTACAACTAAAATCACAGTTGAGTAAGATTACACGGAGTCCTAATAAACCTCCCTCTGATACCAAATGTTGGTCGAAGTAGTTCACTCAAGAGGGGAGGGATGAATTGAGTGACTATAAAAATTTCTGTCAAAAAAATTATTTCAAAAGAAATGGTTTTCCCCAATAATAGATACAGCCCAGCTAATCAATTTTATACTGTTATAAGAGTTTGACTGTTTAAACAACTTCTTATAAGATTGATTAATTATCAGTAATTTTAATATGTATTATTAATATTACTTTTGGAGTTATCCTACTAAGTCAAATCAGTTATACCTTCTTTCCAAGACTAACTATCAAAGTGAAATTAGAGTTTTCTGGATTATGTAATAAAGCAGTAAAACAAAGAAGACTAAATTTAAATAGCATAGCAGATATAACACAAGTGATTCAGTCTCAATCTGAGACCTAATCCACTCCACTTGGTGATCACCTACCACCAAGAAGTTTATATTAATAAACTTTGATCCACACACTGGATCGGGGTTAACAATAGTACACAGACTGTCTAGGTCACACAGGGAACTCTTCCATAGTTTTCATGGGTAAACAAAAACAATAACCAGGCCGCACATGGACCTCTTCTACAGTTGTCATGGGTAAAGAGAAATAGAGAGTTTGGTGTAAGGATTTAGAAATCCTACAGTTTAGCACAAGAGTCAGTGTGTGTGTGTGGAATATAAAGAGTACACACACTTCTCAAAACGTAAGTAAAATAATCACTAAGAGAGAGTAGATATGAGTTTAGAATGCTCTAGTGATTTTAAGTGCAGCTCTGGACTCCTTTGATTTAGCAGAAATGCATCTGAGCCTTTCTCTAGTTTTTATCTTGAAAAACAGAGTGTCGCGATTCAGCTTCTGTTCTCTACGAGCTTTGATAATGTAAGGATGTTCTCTGGATTCCAGTGTACTTTGTGTGTTCTTCAGCAAGGTCGGATTGCATACATGTGAAAGTGATTTCTTTGAAAAACTTGCAAAGCATTTTTCGTGGTCGTTCTCACACGCTTGTTTTCTGTTCAGTACCGTGCACTCTCCTTTTTTTGTCGTTGGGAACTCTCTACTCTTTATCTTTGAATGCATGAGGTTTAGCCGACAGGTTCCATGTGATTCATGCCTCGTACCTCATACTTTGTCTATAAAGAAACATTAATTTTTTCATTGAATTAAATGCATCAAATATGATCATTAAACATTAAACTGAAAGATGACAAAATAGTTTAAGAAACTATGTCACAGTAAGTTGAGAAAATTGCATCTCCTTCATGGTGTCTGAGTGTCATGTTCTGAGTGTCAGAGTGTCTGATATTCACGGTGTCTTGGATTATGGTGTCTCGGTCACAGTGTCTCGGTCACGGTGTCTCGGTCATGGTGTCTTGGTCACGGTGTCTCGGTCACGGTGTCTCGGTCACGGTGTCTCGGTCACGGTGTCTCGGTCACGGTGTCTCGGTCACGGAGTCTTTTTCACGGTGTCTCGGTCACGGTGTCTCACTTCACAGTGTCTGGCTAACTATGTCTTTCTTCACGGTGTCTGGCTAACTGTTTCTTGCTTCATGGTGTCTTGTACTTAGGCAAATAACAGTATTCAGATTTAAACAAAAATATGCAAGAATTTGATTGATCTTAACCATTATAAAGCATTAGTGAATTTGAAATGTAAATACACATGATTGAATAAGATTGGTGATAATTAAAGAGATTTGGGATTATTAGAGAGATTTGTGATCATTAAAACATGATTAATACATGAGGAGTCCAACAATATTTATAGGTAGTGGTGAATAACATATTTTCTACAACTTCTGATTGTATAGAAAAAGGGGCGTCCACATAGGATCTTTGGAAATTGGTCCCACAAAGGGACTCCACAAAGGGGATCTGTAAAGGGACTCCACAAAGGAAATCCAAAAAGGGGATCCCCAAAATGGATCGATAAATGGTCCTCTAAAAATGGTCTCTTCCAAGGGGATCTGTGAAGGGGCTCTACCAAGGGGCTCTGTGATAGGGCTCTATAAAGGGGCTCTGCAAAAGGGGGTCTGCAAAGGTATTAGTTTTTAGGTGGCTGAAATTCACTACCTTGAACCTCAAATAACTTTTATTTGTGGGATATCTATTTCAAAATAGAAACGAAATTCTATCTAGTTAGAGAAAAGTGTTACGTGGAATTATTTCTTTTACAAATTTTTAAATGGTATAAAATTGTACCTAGATTTGAGTTACCATAAATTTTGATCTATAATCCTGTTTAGGCTTTATAGGTAGTAAAATAGAATCCTTCAAAATAAACTATGACGTCATGATATGTTTTATACTCCCTGGTAGAGGTTTCCCCCATCCCTTTCTATTGGATAACATTTTTGAGTCATCTCAATTCCTCGTAGTATGATAATTATTACAGAACATGGAAATCCAATCAACTTCTTCTACTGGCATGGATATATATCTTTAATCAAACTCAAAATGTGTTTTCCAATTGAGGATAGTATCATAGTATATGCAAAAAAGTGCATGGTGTGAGTTTTTTATGCCAAAAGTCCCAAAGGTTGATCTTAACCTCACCATGGCACAGATAAAAGGAATAGGATCCAAGGAACCAATGGTTAATCATTACTTTAAGATGTTTCGGCTGATAAGAAATGACTTACTAATAAATCCATGTTGTCTTATAAAGGTGAATAGCATGTATTTGGTCAGAAAATTTTAAGCACCTCTATCTAACCTAGAACAGTCATGTCCATTAAGGATAAAATTTACCTGTAGGTTATAAGTCCCTCTTAGAGCTCCATCCACATCTCAGATTATTCAAGGATAACATGAGTATACTCAAATAACATTGTGAAATTGGTTGGTGGGAGAAATTGGAACTATCTGGACCTAGAGGGGAGTTCATCAACATATAGTAAAACCATTGAGACTATACCATGGCCAATTGACTGCCTTCAAAAATCATTATTTAAAAATAGTTAAGGGAATATGACAACCAATAATATGGAATATTACAGTTAGGTGAGGTAATGATAACATCATCCAGTCGACAAAATCCACACAAAGGAAGAAGGTGTGTCAAGGGATATATTTAAATTTTATATGGGAGAAGCCTCTTTAAAGATTCTTTATGGGAGCACATATGATAAAGAGGGTCATTATTTTAATTCCCATTAATCATGGACCTCTGTCTAGGCATGGTAGAAGGTTTATAAGAATTGTATTCCGTCTGTATGAAATAAAGAATCATATATCATATGAGAAAAAAAATCTTTCATGACTTTAGGAACATCAGGAAAATTGCATAAACCATAAAGGGAATCATAATTTCATGACATGAGTTAGGTCTTGAAAATCAAATAAAACATGGTTCCTCTCACCCCTGCATGATCAGTCGTAGGACTTATGATCACGTAACCCTAATATGTTAACGCAAACAACATAATGATCAAGAAATCTCATGACCAATCCAGGGGGTCATGTGAATCCAACAATACAACCACACAACCAAGGTCATAAGTCAATGTTTAAGAAATTACCAATAATTTTTTCATGGTTCACTTGAATAAGTGTTTAGATAATGAATTCAAATGCTGTAAACACACAATTAAATCTCACAAGGAGAGCTTGAAAATGGATCTTGCAATTGTTTCTCGCAGCGAGGTCTTGATAAAGAGATCATGCGATGAGGAAATGAAATGAAATCATGTGATAAAACAAATCACAAGAGATCTATAGATTTAGATTCACCCATTAAATGAGACTCCCCTCACTCACATATTTATAGGGAACTCCATGGAATGAAAAAGGTCACCCTAGAGACCAAACATTGCTCGAGACATCGATCTTTGGAATACCCAAAGACTCAGATAGGAATTTACTTTCCATGAATCCAAGCCCTTGTCCCTATGGATGTTATTCCTAATGGGGGTCATTTTTTGGTTCCCACTAAATGAGAAACAGAAAATCTAGAATGGAAGAAATATCTGAATCATGGTAACTATTATCTCCGAAAAAACAAAGGGAAGATGCTTGAATCACATGAATCACATAACCAATAAAAAGACACGTATATGGATGAAAATAGGAAGGTAATGTAAACAGATCATGCATAATGTAAGATCAGCTTTGAACATGTGATTCCCCATTGACACACCCTCCTATTCTTTCAAAGGTTCCCTGACAAGCATTGTGATCATATGAAGGTTTTCAGTTGAGTTCATAGGATCATGTGACTTTCCAATTGACTAATTCTTGACAATCATCCAAAGATAGTTATAAAATAATGGTAGATAAAGGAGTAATCCTCGTGTGAAGGAGTTTCATATTGATCTTTAATTAATGTGCTTATGAAATTTTAAAGACCCTATTAATCCCCTAGTGGTATTTCCACATTATCATGTAGAAGCATATTGGAATTTCAACTTCATCATATAATATACCTCAAACACATCCATTAAATAATGTGATTCCCCTTAAGCTTTATAGAAAAGTGGAGATATTTTCCATGAAAATTCTCACACACCACTATGAGTACTATCATTGATCACATGACACATTATAAAAAAGTAGAGTTACTATCCATGACAACCCTTGCATGATGTCATGAGATCCACTACCCCTATAAAATAAGGAGGTAAAATTAAATTGGAAAGGTGGAAGACTCTAATGAAGGGATAATACATTTATCTTCATAAAAAATGTAGTATGCACACTGTGTGATCACCAATTATCATGTGAAGACCCCTTAAAAATTTTTATTCTCCTAGAAAAGGATCCTAGGCAAGTCTTATTTGATCATGTGAGAGATTTTCCAACGGTGTCCTAATCTTACAATGGATTTGAGACATATTGTCTCAACAGATGAAAGACCATTTAAAATGAAAACATTATTATGTGAAACCCCTTTGATCGAAAGGCTTCCAACTAACATGGAAATGGAGGAACATTATTTAGTTCTCTAATATCATGAAATTCAATGGATGACCCATTGTAGGATCATGGGAAGAGTGTGATACAAAAATCATTCCACAAACTCTAACACATATTTTTGAGAAACTCTCCATGTAAGGAGGAATATAAATTGGGAAGAAATTCCTATAAGTCCCTCCCCCTCAACACAAAAAAACATATGCATGCAGAATATAGTGACTGATATATGGGAGTGTAGGAGATGACTTCTCATAGTAGTAAGTCAGTCAACAGAAAAGGTCTTACACTAGGTAAACTCTATGTAATTACCTAAGTGATCATGAGGAATGAATATGTACTCCACATGATCTCTCTATAGATCACATGAATAATGTATCTCATGCCAACTAGATCAAGTAATGGAGTTATCGCATGTATAATGGGTCTCACAAAACCCAAAATATGATATCTCTTTAAAAGCCTTTAGGTGCACTTTCAATAAATTCTAGAAAATACTAAAGAATACATAAGATGTATGTGAAGACAAATATGCTAAAATTAATGCACTTCCCATGACCTAATCAGATCTTGTGAAAGTACATATACATATTTCTTAAATCAAGTGGAAGTATCATGACATGGAACCTAAGACTTTTGATGTCTCTTAGACAAGTAAACCATGTATTTTGAAGTTCTAAGGATATGTCTCCTTGTTTTTTGAAATATTTCTAAAATAATTCATCCAAGTATTGTGAATAACTTAGGACATGTCACTCAATTCTTGCAAGTCCCTCTAAAAATGTCACCCAGGTCTTGAAAAATCCTTGATGCATGTCAGTCGGGTCATAAGAAACCCTCAATACATGTTATCAATATCACAAGATGTCCCTTGGACTTCTCAACCATGTCTTGAAACACACTCTGGACATGTCATCTAGATAACAAGATGTCTTTATGACATGAAAACCAAATCAAGTGATTCCTTCTAAACACACTATCCAAGTCATGTGATGTCCTCTAGACATGTCACCCAGGTCATGAGACATCATCTGTACAATTCAACTAGATAATTTGATTGTCTTTAGACATATACGCTAGGAAACCAGGACATGTCAATACATCTTTGAACAAGTCATACAGACACCCCATACATGTTAGGAAGATGATTAGGACTTGTTAGGTGGAAAATCAGTACATGTTACTCTACCTTCCCAATACATGATAACATTTTCCAATGGACATAATAAGGAATACCCCTTAACTAAACTACAAGAACTATAATTCCTATAAAATGGGATATGTTGGATTCCTTCTTAATTCTCAAGATCCAGTGGGAATCTACATTAGTGTAAGTCCCTCTATATTACTGACATTAAAACTTTGGGGACCCAAACTCTCTTATGGGTTCATCTCCTCACCTCATCCAATAGCGGATTAGGAATCCAATTAAACTATACAAAATCTAATTCCTAATATAATCATGATATGTAGGAAACTTTTCTAAGCTCTATCTATATATAAAATGCATGCCACAAGGGCCTTCCCAGTTCATATGTCTCACAACCACATGTAGTGAGATTGATTACTTATTATCTATTATTTCCCCCACTAATTGTCACTCATGTGGTCTTAGGGATTTACCACAATCATATCATTTTCACCATCAATAATACCCATCCAGGGAAACCTCAGTATGTAATCCCCATTCGGAAGCATGGTATGACTACCCCCGTACTAGGGCATCCAGCTCAGGGTAATTCTAGAGGGCACAGTCGAACTACAATAACTTTGATTCAATTCATAAGAAGGATATGTAGGGCACGTTCTTAAAGCTCAAGATAAATACTAGGTGCCTAAGTGAACTCATATATTTCCTTCCTATAATATGTTAAACTGTATATTTTCAATAAACTAAGTGGAATTTTATACCTATTATAAACAGTGTACATAGGGCTCCTCATAATGATTCAATCCCATCTTCAAAATATTAATCCCCTACCAAGATTACGGTATGATCTAGAGTGACTAGTTATATGGATTCAAAACACTATAATCTTTCCATTTCTAAAAAATAATGGGAAATGGATGAAGATACTTAGATAGATATATATTTTATCATTGATAGAACCCCCTTTACACATGAATGGATTCAAAACTTGATAATTTTGTTAGGGAAAAAAATCATGAACTGGGATTGGTAAGAGATTCTCAAACATATCTTAGATCTATATGAGATTCTTGGAGTAAGAAAAAATTCTCCCCAAAATGGTGAGATGACCGTGACCACTCATCCACTCAACCAATCTGAGTTCTTAAGGGTAATTCGGTCTAAAACTCCAATTGACTTCCATCCTTTAGAAAGTAGTTTTTTACCTTGTTATATATGTGGGATCCATTGGAATTTTATAAGAAATGAAAGTGGTGAATCCAGAGTGAATGGTTTTCTAACCATACCTGAAACTCCAAAACCAACCCTCACAAAGGAAACTAAAAGGATAGAACACCACGTTCTCGTCAGACCATTTTATTTCCACCACTCATATTTTATGAATGTAACAGTGGGGAAACTATTTTATTTTATATTAGATTATTAAGTGGGAAAATAATATTTAATGAGATAAATTGGTCCCCTATGATCTAATAAAATGACCATAATCGTCTGCTAAACATGCCAAAGTAAGATTTTCATGATTGTAGGTTAGAGAAAAAAGGTGTGGTATACAAATCATAATTATTTATCCTTATGATTTAATTGGGGGGGATTTAAATGAACATAAAATAAATCAAATTAAATATCCATAAATATATATTTTATATCATGCACTAATGATTTTTGTCAATGTTTCTTGGTATGGTTGGTGGATGATGAAATTGCATGTATAATGATGGTGAAGTATAATAGGATGATTGAACTAATCATGGGTGGGGTAATCCTTATGAGGATGATTCATGTGAGATGATATTTAATTAATATAAATGGAAAAAAATTCATGGTATGAGGGATCAGTATATGATTAGGTTACATGGAGTTGGATAAAAGAATATGAGATTGAATTTTGGGTTATTTATGTATTTACATAATTAGATCTATTTGGTTTTTTTCATGTCATAGCCCGATACTAGTGGATAAATTATATTGGAATCCATAATAAGTTAGAGGTTACATGCGATTAATTTTGGAGATTATTATATAATGAATTTTTATATTTAACTGTTAAATAAGAAAAATAATAGGTGTTTCTAAATATATTAAATTAAATTTTTTGTGTAGTGGCCCAAATATTAAATCCCATTACATTTTTTTTAGAGTTATAGATATGTTGCGAGAAGGTTCAGGGACACTCTAGAGCAGTTAGAGATGAAATCCCAATTAGAGGAGGATCTTATGACATGGACCTATAGGATGTGGTATAGAAGAGAGTCTTATGTCATAGTTTAGGGCCTTTAGTATAGGGACCCAAGGTAGATGGGTTTTAGTGGATAATATAATACTAAAATGGATACAATTTGGAGGTGATTTTTGGTAGAGTCATATAGAGGTTAGGTTTTATGTCTCTACCATTTTGTGGGTAGTTACCATGTTGTGTGTTTTATATAACACAGCCTTACCCTATGTTAATAGGATCTTAGTGGGATAAACGACATGGATAAAAGAGGCTAGTTTGAATGAGCCTCTTTATAGAATAATATAAAAGTCTATGTTGTAGTCTATGTGAAAAAACTAATTATTATTCCATAGTGGGAGGGCCTGCACCGTGGTTCCATTAAGAATTTGCAAGAATTAATTCTTGATCACCATTAAAAAAATTATTATTTTTTCCTTTTCCCTCAATTAATGGTAGAATTTAGGGAGTTTTTATGATCCCGTTAGGCTCTCAACCTTATAGTATTTAATCCTTAACTTAATTGGCTAGTTTTGGTAATCTTTGGTGAGTCCTTTCAATTTTATTTCTTTCTTTATACTTTTTCATCATCTGGGAAGTTTTTTTCATTATAATTTTTCAATTATTGTTGGTTTTCTCAATGGTTTAGGTTTTTCTATGGCTTCTATCTTATTTCTTTGAATTATTGGATGTTATTTTTCCACCTATTATTTCATAGTGGTTTTGGAAGTTTCAGTTGAGGTAAGAGAATTTTGTAATTCTCTTATATCATCTGTAAAAATATACTTGAATAGGAAAGTTGTAATTTACATCCATGTATATATACATGTTCTACTTTTGTGAATATTTATGTGGATTAATGGGTGTTATTAGTTTTTATGGAAATGGTTGCATTATATGTAAAACATTTATGTACTAATGAAATTAATCAAAGACGGTGAATTGAAAAGTGTAAATTGGAAGGGGAAAGGGGTGTGTGCATGTGCATGCATTATTATATCATGTTATTCACTACATGATGGACCTTATTTATTATACATTATATTTTGGAATTTTTTGAGTTAAAATATATTGAGGACCCTTCTCAACTTTATAATTGAATAATTTACACAAACCTACCCAGGTACCATGGTAACCTGATAACTGATTCATCCCTAACATAGCCCAAAGGGCGTTCCCAATACCCACTAGTTGGATAATTGCACCTGGAATCATACAATATTCAAGTAGGAATAAATAACACCCTTCAGGCTATGTTAGGGTCGGCTCAATTATCAGGTTACCATGGTACTTGGGCTGGTTCATGACAAAATTGTATCATATAGATGTTGAGTTTTTTTCTTTAAGTAAATATGCATTTCTGAAATCTTGTCGGGACATATGAGGTAGTTTTAATTGAGTTTCTAGATATCTCTCACTGTAATGAACCTTATGTCACCAGGGGTGGTTAGGGAAAGATGTTATATGGGTTAGTTCTAGTCTTTTCCTTATTTTGATTTGGATGGAGTGAAACCCAAATCTTGTCTATTATACCAGTCGAGATTATGTTTCCCTCATTTCTCTATAAAATTATTATCCAATGTCTTCCTTGTTGTGTGATGATTTTTTGTAACATCATGACTCTGATAATATGCGTAAATCGGATCTAGGAGGAGACTACAACTAAACCTCAAGAAGAGAATCCTATTGTGGATCTAAACCTAGTTGAGGTGATCGTGCGTACTGTCCATGCTTTGGGGTAGGCACCCCCACCAGTCCCATTTAGGCTCTAGCTATGGATACTTAGGGGAATGTTCTTTGAAATTATTCTCAAGAGTTCCTTTTCCATAAACCACTATTTTTCAAAGCTCCATTGATCCTCAACATGCTGAGGAATGTTTGGACATGATAGAATGTCTGTTTGAGTTCTTAGAGACACTAGACAAGATCAAGGTGAAGTTTTCCACCTTCTGCTGGGAGGGACCAAGGTCTTTGGTATGCTACAATTGTGTTCAACAAGGGGATTCAAAGAGGGACCATGATGATAAACACAAGAACTATTGCACTTGAAAATGTTAAGGGCACTTTTATAAGTTTTGTAATGACATGTCCACTCTGTAAATTGGAACAGAATCATCACCTCCTCCTCAAACTGCATGGAAATCAAATGCTTAACGTACAAAAGGGTTCCAGTCATAGGCATCTGGAATGAAGATTCTTTACATAGTAGAAGAGTATTAAAAGGAATCTGATACAGTCCAGTGATCATGAGAGGTATCATTTCTATAGATTCATCATTAATGACTTCTCTATTTGATACTCGTGCATCTCAATAATTTATTTAAACCCATATTGTTAATCCTATTTATCATCTTATTTAACAACTATCTTGTGTGTGGGATATTAAGACACCCCTTGGTAAAAAGAGAGAGTAGGTCCTTCATAGTCCTTCTTGTGTCTTCTCTTGAAAAAATATATTGAGCTTTCTTGGAGTTCTCTTGTTCTCGAAAGAAATCTCATGACACCATATTTGGGATGGATTGAATCATTGCCAATAAATCCCAGATTGATTGAAATCTTTGAAGGGTATACCTTACTACACTCAGTGGTCTGAATCTGGAATTTGAAGTTGGGGAAAGTGATATCAGTGTTTACTTTTGATATAGAGCGAGATTCATTAGGTGGTGATCTCCCTCTAGTTGTCATCAAGTTTCTATCTGTGTTTCCTTATAACTTTTTTATTTTACCATTGGTAATAGATTGATTTATCCATTTAATTGTTGACCAGTACTCAAATAGTTTCAATTCCCTCTTACCGCATGGCACCGACTGAACTGAAAGAGTTGAAATCCCAATTAGATGATCTTACTGAATATATGCTTCGTTCTTATTTTATCAACTTTGGTGGGGCTTTGGATGGTCATTTAGGGCTTGTTGAGTATTCTTATAACAATAGTTACTAGTCTGGAATCATAATGGCTTTTTCTGAGGACTTGTATGACCATCCTTGTAAATCCCTTTTTTGTTGGTCAGAGATTGGTGAATGTTCCTTGGTTGAACAGACTTTGGTCCATGAGACCATAAATAATATTCATCTGATTCCTTAGATAATTTTGACATAATAGAGTTGGTATAAGTCTTATGTTGATCATCATTTTAGACCTTTGGAGATCTCAGTTTGTGGCAAGGTGTTCTTAAATGTTTCACCTCCATTGGGTCATCGATGGATAGAGAGGCAGAGGAAGTTTTCTCCTCATTTTGATGAACCTTTTGAGGTAGATGAGTATGTGGGTAAAGTTTCATATCATTTGGGACTACCCCCATAGATGATATTGACACATAATGTATTTCATGTATCTCAGTGTTGAAAGTATTTATCTGACCCGTCTCATATTCTGATTTGGCATGATCTTGAAGTAGAACCTGATTTATTTGTGACTAAACGGATAGTTAGGGTTGTTGATTCAGAGACCAAGGTACATTTTGGGAGGAAGATATCTCTATTTCATGTTATATGGTAGCATGGTTCTCATTCTCATGAGATGTGGGAGAGAGAGGCACTGTTGAGAGAGCAGTGGCCTCATCTTCATGATGCGCAAGCTTCTTCATAGGAAATCTGGGGACATAAAGTTTCTATAGTGGTGAGTCTGTAATATACAGTTACTATTTTAGGGATTCCTAAACACTATTGTGTTAAATTATTAATATATTATATGGGAAAATGATTTAATAGTGAAATTTTTATAAAAATTTTAAATACCATAAATGTCATTCAACATCATGGAAGGTTCAATCAAGTATTTTTTTGGGTTTGACACTTATTAAGTGTGATATTCTGAGGCACACAAATTCTTGATGAATACTGAATAAAAATACTAAATATAATATATAAAGTGGACACTTTTCATTAAAAAATTGAATAAATCCAAAACGGTGCATTGTATAAGAAATATGAGACCTCTATTATGTCTTAAATATGTTGTTTACCTTAGGAGGGGTATAGCATTTGAAGGTTCCAAACATTTGGATGTCACGCCTGTGAGATAAAGTTATTAAAAATTATTCTATATATTATTTATTAAAAATAAATAAATATTTCCCAAACAGTGCATCGTATGGGAAATCTGAGACCACTGATGGGTTTGGAATGAGATGTTTACCCTAGATGTGGTCTAACATTTGTATGCATCGGGCGTTTAGATTCCTCTCCCGCTAAAATAACCATGTTTAGTTTAATTAATTATTTATTCCATTTCTTCATTAATAAATCATTAATATCTCTCTAATGGTATATCATATGAAAAATCAGAGACCACCGTTGGCTCTAGAATGGGGCTTTTACCCTAAGAAGGGTACAAGTTTTATGCCTAATGGAAATTTGATGTAATTTAAGTTTTTTTATCTTAAATAAATAATTTAAGTTAATAATTAAATCCAAATTTATTTATGGATTTTCATTTTTTATTATTTTGGTCATATTCTTTAATTCTTTTCAACTATTTTCAATAGAACATAAATCTAAAAGATTCTATTTATAAACTAGTTCAATCTGTTTCTATTGCCTTGCAATAGTAAGGAGAAATTAATGAACTCGTTATTAATTTTTGGTTGTTTCACGGATTAAATGGGGGTGTTTCAATTGATGGTTAATTTTTGAGTGATTTTTGGGGTTTCATGTATATGAATGGTTCTACCTTTTATTTGGTTTATTCCTTTGAGTCTGGGTGCCCCCAAAATTTTCCCTCCACCCGATTGGGAGACCTACGATAAGAAGGTTCAATTTACTTCATCTGTTGGAGCCACGTTATAGATCCCCTTATACCCTTTTCAGTGATATGGATAGGTGTTTCCAATTTATTACTTGCTTCTTTTGTTTAATTATTTGATTATATTTTTCTTAATTCAGAAAAATATATGGAAAAATAAATCAAATAAATTGGTAGAACCTAAGTTATTTAGGGGTAATTTATGAAATTATCAGAGAATAATTACATGGAATTATATAAAGATAATTATGTATAATTATGAGAAGATAATTTATAATTTTTATTAAAAGTATAATTGTTTGAATTATCAGAAGGATAATTTCATGAAATTAACAAAGCTAATTATAAGAAATATTTGAGTTATAATTTATTGATTTTTCCAAACAATAATTTCTGAAAATTTCCAATGAACAATTATGATATTGATATTATCAGTTCATATATATATATAAGATAATTAAGTGGATGATTATTATTTTTCAAATAAAATGTAAGAATGTAATTATACAAATTATAAAAATATAATTATAAAGTAATTATCACATGAAAATATTATCAATATTATCATAGGATAACTACCTGTTTTATCAAAGGAAAATTATCAAAATTTTCAAATAATAATATCATAGAATTATCAATGATAACCCCACAATATTTTCAAATGAATTTTTAAATAAAATTATCAAATTTTGTTTATCAGATTATCTTATGTAATATTTCAAAAGATAAATATTGTGAATTTATCAAAATATAATTATTAAGATTTATTGAATGATAATTGGAATTAATTGTCATAGATCAATTTCATGGAAATATCAAAGATAATTATTACATATAATATTAAAGGATAATTAATATAATTAGTAAATGATAATTTCAAGATTATAAAAGGTTAATTATTAATATTATTAAAATGATAATTGTGAGTTTATCAAAGAAAATTATTCTGATGGTTAATCGCAAATGCAAGTGTTGGCATAAGGATGTGTTGAAAATTTTACATGAAAGATTATCACATGTAATAATATATATATAATTTGAAACTTATCCTGGTGAGATAAATTATCATCGCTTTTGATAATTTAAATGATAATCAAAAAAGTATCCAAGAGAGAGAAATTTTTTCACATTTTATATTTTTTACCCAATGAAATAAAATAGATTTTGTTTGGTTCTAGGAACCCTTGACGAATATAAACCATTGGTGTTTCAACACTTATAATAATAGGGTCGTGTAGAGATGTACTGAAACATATAGGGTGGTTTATCTTTGTCATTGATATCGATGACCTTGAGGTAGGTAGTTCTGTCATGATGCCTAATTTATATTAACCCTAATTGCCTTGTTTAAATTTCAATTATTTTAATTGAAATTCAATTGTTTAAATCTGAATCTTATATCTATTTATTTATTTGTTTGAATAAAAATCCCAATTCCAATGAATTGGGGTTTTTTAGAAAAATGGGTTTTTGGCATGAGAATTTGGTTAATTTAAATTTTTTAATTTAAATTATGGATTGATGGAAATAATTTCAATTAAACCATTGCATTTAATTCTGGAAAAGAATTGTGAAATTGATGGAATTGGTTTTGAATGGATTTCAAATTGGTGAAAATGTATTAAAATGTTTTTATAGAAAACTAGTGGTTCTATATTTGAAAAAAGCATGTTGTTGAATAAAAAATGTTTTGTTTTTAAATTGAAAATTTGAATTTAAATGGAAGAATGGGATTAATTTTATTTCAAGTAGTATTAAAATAAATTTTCCATCATTGATTGTGTAATATCACATGCAATCCTTGGGTAGTTGGTGAGTTGTTTGGACACACTCTACGATTACAACAACGTTCTAAAACATGCATGAAGCAGGTCACATCACTTAGGTGATGGTGATGGGTCCTCTATAACTAGTGTTTAGAGTACACATGAGTATACATATTGTAATGATCACATAGGGAGTACGAATCCCTATAGATGGAAATACTATTGTACCATTTTGGAAGATAACCATGTTGCTTCCTTGTTTATTTTTTTTTTTTGAGATATAAATGTACATTAATGATTTTGGAATTCTTTGCATGCCTGCTAATTTTTCATAAAATGTTTTATATAACAGTTTTATTTAAGAAATTGTTTTAAAAATATTCCATCATTTGTAAAGTCATTGCTTAATTTTTTTCATCATTTTAATTCCATAGAAATATTTGTTTAATTATGCTTTAAAATGATAAACCCTTTTATTTTGAAAATTGAAAGCATACCATTGGTTAATCAATTATTGGAGTCTATTATGGAATCCATGGTGATACCCTACTGGGCTTTTTATCTCACACCCTACTTATGACTTCAGGTGTTTGTATATTATCTTCTTCTAGGTTCGAGCAAAGGGAAATTATCAAATTAAGGTGGATCTATCCGCTGAAAAGTGGTCTTGGTGAGTTTTTCCCTTAGGAACCTGGGATCAATTTCCTTTTTTTAATACTTGGGTTGTAGTACTTTGGACTTGTTTATTCCTTATTATATTATGGTACTTTACTCCCAGTGTATTTTTCTTTTTATATTCATATTTTCTTTCTTCTATTACTTCTTCATTGTTTTGGGCTAAATCATTCTCACTTGCATGTTGTATGATTCCGGGTGATAGTTTCCAACCCTTGGGGTTTAGGAACATACTTTGGGCTATATCAAGGTCGTCTCAGTTGTCAGGTTATTAGGGTAACCGGTATGGTTCATGACAATAAACATCTAAATAAAGTAATAAGAATGGGATATTCTATAATTGAAAATAATAATTGTATTATTAAAAATTGTTTATGGTTCAGGTTTTGGTTGTTGTCAGTTCCCTTTCCATAAAAGGGTTTGTATTGATGTGGATGATTATTTTTACTTATATGATATTAGATAAAACTGGTTTATGAAATAACAATAAAAATAGTGAATGATAAATTTCAATTGGACGTGGGGATCTAGATTGAATGATGACAACATGATAAGTAAAATACATATTAAATGAAAAAAATAAGGTGAGTGTGTTTGATGTTCTATATTTTGTTTTTCCTTTAAATATAAATGAGCTTGTTATATGTATAATAACTAAAGGGGGTGGGAAAAGGTAAATTTTTTGAATACTGAATGAATGGAATAATAAATTTAGCTAGGCTCTAAATTATTAAATTATAGGGATTTGATTAATGTGTAAATGATAACATTTTCTTTTGTGCTTTCCTCCTAAATAATAGTTATGATATTGTTTGTTTTTTCCTTTTTTTAAATGTGTGTAATTTCTTCTAGATACTATATTAGGGATAGAAAATCATGGATGTGGTCAATGGGTAATTATATAGAAAATGGTATGATTCATAGGTCATATATTAATGGGTTTTGATGGCTCGAAGTAGTTATAATCATGAAAAGTGTCAGAGTTTCATATGGTGTACCTCATGATGGGATGATGAAGATAAATGGTTGGCATAATTCATGGTATATGGAGATCATGACTACAATTATATAAATGTTCATAATACCCTATTGTATTGTTTATGATATGGTGGCATTGACACATTTGGTATTGATACCTAATGGTGATAGATATTCAATTGGTGGATGAATCTAGAAGTGATGGTGAATACACTGGGGATATACATAGAAATAGGAGGGTTTGTGGTCGATTTATTTTATCTTAACATTTCCCTATAGACATATGGTTAGAAATCAAAGTTATTATTATCAATATAAATGGTGGTGACTAGAATATGAGGGGGTTCAGTTGTGGGAAATTGGTGATGTGGTTATTTACATATGTTTTGAATAGTACAATGTGTTGATGTGTGATAATGGTGTGTCCATAATTTGGATCCAATATTTCAAACCCCATCTGATGGAGAGATGTTCCTTTGATGATTTTCTACCACTAAGATAATGTATGACTCTGAAAACATGTTAGATTAGTCTAGGATATTACATAACCCCAAGAAGAAATTGTTGAGTTGAGGGTTATGGATGTGTGGCTAGGTTTTGGATGGTTGTTTTTTGAAAGATGTTGTGAAATTGGATCTAATTATTAAATTTATTAGAGTATATAGATAATCTAGAGAATATATAAATTCCATTATGCTATAAATTTGAAATATCAGTATCATTTTTATTATAGGAATGGTTTACGTACGAATGGAAATTCTTGGATTTGATTAGTGGGTCTACCCTTATACCCTATACTTAAATTATTTTTTATAGTTAATTCCTCCCATTGTGTGTTTTACTCCATCAATGTTAGTCCCCAACATATGTTCTATTAGAGGAAGAACTTAGGGGTCACTCCATCAATTCATTATCATCCTAATAGGGGTACCAATGGAGGGGGTTGTGATAGATTGGTATCAAAGCTGACGGTTGAGAGATAGGGTGAAGATCAAAGTTATTCATAGGTGAGTATTATACTAAAATGGAAGTGAAACAGTGAAATTCAATCCTAATATGTGATGCATATCTAGAATACTGGTTAGTAAAAAAATAATTTGGGACCTTTATGATTTTATTCAAGGACTTAAAGAATAAACTAAAATGATTAAGTGAAGGAATAACCATTGCGAGGTATATTTCATAGGGAGGAATTTGCATTATGAAATTAGCTGTATTGGAATCTACATTATGGATTTTATGTGTGTTTATATGATTATACTATCATAATTTAGTTGTAAATAAATTTTCATTTACTAATAATTTTTATCTATGACAATAAAGGGGAACACTGAAAAGGTGTTTAATCATAACATACTAACTAGTTGAAATTATATGGTAACTATCATGTGTTATTCCCATACTTATTATACCATGCTTTTGTAGATGATTTTCATTTCTATAGGTGAATTTCATAACATATTAGAAAATTTTCAAGATGTTTATAATTTTTAGTAAAACATTCTTAATTTGTTCTTGATGTGATGAATTACTTCTTTTGAAATTATTTTTAAACCATTTTTTTCATAAATATATATCATGTATATATACAAAAATTAATATTTTATTATCCACAATTATAAAACTTTCAATTCATTTATTAGTTGTTATACTATCTATTTCCTTTCTCTCATTATATATAGTTTTCCTATTTTAAACATATTATAATACTAGATTTAATTATATATTTTTTAGTTATAAAAAGATGAAAAACAATTTTATTCATGACCCTTTTTTGAATTTGAGAGCTTGAAAACTAATAAATTTTTCCTCTTCATTTTCACACATGAATAAAGTTTCGTAAAGATAAAATAATTATGTTTGATATTTAAATCATATTTCCATGCTATGTGGAGTTGTTAATATATATTTTAGATTCATTATGAAACAAAATTTGGTTGTTTGAATTTATTAATCCTATAAAAAATGGTTATATGTTTGTGTTAATAGCACTAAAAATATTAGTGTATTTTTTACCAATAATTTTAGGTGTCGATAAAGTGATGTTGAGATACCAATGTGAATGAATATAATTTCTTATCTGTATTGTAGGTATATTTCAATGATTATGGAATCTTTATTTTGAGAATTCCCACCTTGAAACTTGAAAAGAGATCATGTGTAGTTTTAAATTTTGAAATATGAAAGAATGTTACTTTGGATTTAAATTTTCTAAATATTTTTTTCTTATGTATCTCCAACATAGTTTATTGGAACACATAATGTGAAAAAAATTATTTGAAAATTAGAAACTATACATACATGTTATCACTAAATTGAAAAATATGATGATTTTCATAAACAATGACTTAATAACGTTTATTATTGTATATGTTATTCATTTTAATTATAAATTTCTATAAAATAATGAAATATTTTTTCTAAAAAAATTATGAAAAATAAATTATCTTGCTCAAGGCAGTTTAATATGAAGTGTTTCCATAATAGAACTTAACAAATAGATTCTATGTTTTTTTAAACATGTTTCATGTAATGGTTTTCATTTTAGTTTTTTATGTTTTTATTATTACTCGGTTAATGAAATCACCTTCTATAAAATCTTAATCATTTCAATGTGAAATAAAAAGAGTTTTTTGTAAAAGATTAATTCCAGTGAATATATTCTCATTGGGAACACATAAATTATTATGAAATGGACAATCAAAATGGAGATCTATTTTTTTTCTTGGTTTTCTCTGATTTTTTGGGTTTCCTTATTTTTATAAATTTAGGATTATTTCGGGTGTTTTATGGTTGATTTTAAAGTGATGGGTGAGTTAAGAACCAGGGTTGTGACTAATAGCCTTTAAAGGCATGATAATTTTTGGTTTATTATTGAAGTGATGGTTTGGATAATATATTGATATGAGGAAGTGTTCTTTGTATAGTTTTCTTTCTAGAAAATAATACTATTCACTAAGATTTTGGTGTGATTTATGCTTAAAATCCTTTCCTTAATAAATAAAAAACTTACTTTACATTGGTATATTTCTTCAATGATAGTGTATATTATTTCCTAAAGCATATAAAGAGGGGAGGACACATCACCCATCATGAAGCATTCTTTTCATAAAGATTTTAATAGTGTGTGGGTGGATTAGGGCCACCCAAATTAGATAATATCCTCTTATTATGGATAAGTTACCTAAATGTGTATACCTTTTTCACTTATATTTTTACTAATGTAGGTGTTTTTTGTTTTAGGAATATATTGTGGTGTTTCCCATTTAAAATTTTTATCTTTGTTTGATTAAAGATATTTGGGTGATGTAACTAAGGTGGTATGATGTTTTTCTGGGTAGGGATTAGTGTTATATTTGTGTGGAATGTTTTATGACAGAGAAGAACGAGTAAAGTAGTGTTTAAATTTATACATTTTATTGTGAAATGTTATTATTTTCTATAATTACTTTCTTACTTGTGTGGTTTATCATAACCTTATTATTGTTTTAATTAATTTTATTCCATAAAAACAAAATTGGAATATTATTCATGGGGAAGAGAAAGATAATCCATGTGATAGATCATTGTTGAAATTTCAATAGTATGAAGTGATGAAGTTCATTAGTGGAGCCTCCATCCCCAATAATAAGGATTGGTTGGATGAATTTGAGATCTACTTTGGATTTATAATGAATCTACATGAATTTTGGACTGCATTGGTGGTTTTATTACTTTGGAATTCAGATCAAAGGTGTTAGAATAAAAATTGTGTAGACCCATAAGAGTTGTATTTGTAAGATTTTATAAGGTTATCGAATAATTATTTCTTCTCCCAAGTGTAAACTTGTTATAATATGAAAGATTTGTAAGACGTAAAATATGATTTGATAGTATAAAAAATATTTGGGATCCAATTTCTGGATCATATTAGTTGGTTCCCACCTTATCTTCTTGATGAATTCGATCAAAAATAGTTCTTTGATTCTACTTTGAATCTAAAGCTCTTGATATTTGTTGTACCTATTAAATTAGGGTCTTATAAAGTGATAATAGATGAATCATAGGTCATATGAAGGTTTTTCATTTATTTAGGGTTCTAATGGAGACCACTCTCAATTAGTTGGGAATGATGAGATTATTTCTCTGAGATGCAGGTATCAGAGTTCATGGAATAGAATATTAAGGAAATATATAAGAGTTAAGTCTCATATTCATTCATTGAGGTTGAGTATCTCATAGTGTCTAGTGCCTGGTTAGTTGATTTGTTTCTGATGTAATATTTTTGGGTACTATCAGAAAAACATCCCTAAGATTCATTATGTTTCTCAGTCTTTTCAAAAGTTTCAAATGTAGAAATGTATTCGGATATCCATACCCCTCTTCACTAAATTACTTATAATGTATTTTCAATCTCACATTGAAAAAATATTTTTTAATAATTAAATGTCAAAATTATCTCTTTGAAAATCCTTATTAATGCATTATTTTAAAAAATCAGGATTTACATTGGAGTGGATTTGAAAAGGTACACTTATTTTAATATCATTATGGTTAAATGGTTTGTCAATGTATGGTTGGTTATGAGTAGATGTGGTTGGTGGTATGTTCTTTCGATTATGGTATTCTTTTTTGAGGTATCTCTCATCTTCATGGGGATTCTAATGCGACTTCAATATTGGGGGATCTCAATACCTTCCCTTTTCATGGGTATTAGTAATATTTATATTCTATTTATAGAGTTATATTTCTAGAATAATATTGTTTTATCACAATTGTCTCATGTTTTCAATGCCCTTAATTATTATATAATTTCAAGTTCCAACTATAACAATATTAATTAATTCAATCTTATAGGGTTTTTATTAAGAAGTTTCCCCTTATTCATTCTTTTATATGTTTTAGTTTGATTCTCATGGATGAAAATATTTTAATAGGTATCTAATATAACATCCAAGATCTTATAACCAATTAATTTTTGTTTTTTCAGGCGATATATGTGTTAGGAGGGGGTTTGGGGACAATATTGTAGAGTTGGATCTGAAATATTATCTAGAGGAGGACTTTATAGTGTGGATATATAGGTTTTGGCATTGTATAGACTCTTGTGAAATAGTTAAGGCCCTATAGGGTTGGGTCCTTATAAGGATGTGTTTTCATGGCTCTTCTAGTCCTTAAAGGGCTACATCATGTAGGTCGGTTGCCGCATGGAGTCCTAGAGAGGTTGGTTTTGATGTTTCCTACATTTTTTGTGAATCTAATGAGTGTTTAGTGATAAATAATGTATCCTTACCAACGGATTTTAGGAATTAGGATATATTTTTTATGTGGATTCTGAAGGAGAGTTGAGTTTATTCACTTCACATCACAGGATATGAGATTAAACTATTTTCTAGTTGAAACCTATAATTACTATGGAATGGTTAGTGGTGTTTCCCCATGGTACCCTTAAGAATCTATTAGTATAAATTCCAGAGAACCTTCAAAACTCTTTTTAATATAACCTTTGCCTTTGTCTCTTGGGGAACTCAATGGAATTTTGTTGACTCTTTTAGTGGACCTTCCCTGTTGAATTCATCTAGGTCCGTAGGTGGTTGGTTCTTGCATTATAGGGTTATTCTCTTTATATTTCCTTCCTTATTTCTTTATGTTCTTCGACTAGGAAGTCAATTTCATAGGATTGTTTCAGTTTTTGATGAATTTCATATTGGTTTATATTTTTTAAATTCTCATCTCAACTAGTTTATCTTTAGTGGATGTTCTACTTACCCATTAATTTCATGGATGTTTTACAATCACCCATTGTAACAGTGGATTTTTTTACTTCTCTTCTATCTTAAAATGATATGATTGAAAGGACCATCTATGATTTTATTCCATTATTGTATTCATTTTCTTCTTTTATTATGATTTATATTTTTCAATGGGTGTTCTAGGTATATAAATAGAGGGAAGGATTATGTGAAACACCTTTATGGAAGAATGAAATTAATTAATTTCAAGGAGCCATAAAGTAGAGATTGGAATGATAAAGGGGTGTGTGTTAGTGCTTCAGGATTTCATAATTTTCATTCTGTGAAAAAAAAAATTATACTTGTCTTTGTGGAATTATTTTTTGATATATGGGGAGGAACCTTGTAACATTCAAAATATAATAATTATCTAAACAAGGTAATATGATTAGGAAATCCTATAATTGAAAATAAGAATTGTATTTTTAAAAGTTGTTTGTGTATTATGTTGTTGTTATTGTTATTGGATTCCTTTCCATGAAAGGGTGTGTAGAAGTATTGATTATTAATATGAATTCATTTATTTTGAATTAAATATTTTCATGAAATAGAAATAAAAATTGTGAATGATAAATTATATTGGAAATTTGGGATCTTGATAGAATGATGAAAACATGATAAGATAAATACATCTTATATAAAACAAGGAATGGGAGTGGGTTTGATCTATTGTATTTTTTTTATTCCTTTTAATATCAATAATCCATTTATATTTTAAGAATGAAAAATTATAGGGAAATAAATAAATAATAAGGAATATAAATGAGTGGTATAATAAATATAGCAAGGGCGTGAATTGGAAAATGAAGTGGTTGAGTGTAATATGGAAATGAGAACTATAAATTTTCCATTTTCCTGTTAAACAATGGTTATGCATTTTTTTTCTTATTTTGAAATGTGGGGATTTTTTTTAGATATTATGAAGGTTTTTTTAAATCATGTATTTGGGAAAGGGGTGATGCAGTAGATGGAAGATGCATGAAACTTTTGTTAATGGGTTGTAATAGCTCAGAGTGGAATTGGTTATGCATGGTATAGGAGTGGAACATGGTGTACCCAATTATGGGATGATGATGATACATAGTGGGGTAATTCATGGTAGATAGTGGGAATGATGATGATTCTATAAATGTTGAAAATACCCCGCTATCGTGGTTATTATATGGTGAGCATGGTGTAGTTGGTGGCAATGCATAGTATCGATGGATCTTCATCAGGTGAAGGTATCTGGCATTGATGGTGTATAGGTGGGGTATTTACAAAGATATAAGATGTAAATATGTTAATTTATTTAATGATTACAATAACTTATTGAATTATAGTTAGAAATTGTAATTTCGGTTCTCACTAGAAAATGTGGTAAGTAGAATATGAGGTGATCAGTCTATGGATAGGGGATGATGTATATATGTGGATATGTTTTGGGTGGTAAAATATCTATATGTGTGATGATGGTGTGTCATTTATTCAGGTACGTTATTTTTTTTCTGATCAGATGTATAGGGGGTTACATACTTTTTGGATACAACTCAAAGAGTGTAACGCCCCGACCCCAGTTACCCGGAGTCGGTGCATTATTACATAACATTGGCATGATCACAAAAGATCAAATATCGAAAGACCAATTAGTTTAGTAGCCTTGGAAACACTAGATACATTCATAAAGTTTACAATAAATCATAAAGTGAAAACTACAACAACATCTTGTCTCCACACTCATATCCCCTTATACTATCCCTACAAGTCATTCATAAAATACTTATTCACATCCTGGGAAAAATAAAACATAGAAATGGGTGAGCTCAAATGCCCAGTAAGGATAACAATATAGAGGAAACTTTCATAAGTAAGCATAAAGTCAATGTATAACTAAAACAAAAACCTTTTAAACTTTAACTTTAGTATAAAATGTAAAATATAAAACAAAATAATTCCATTTACTTATTCACATGGATATTCTACTAGTCGAATAATCACATGCAATATCAACAACCACTTTCATAAGGATGGAATGCATAATGCCAGACTATCATAACCACATAGCCAAGGCCTTGTGCAAAGACTAAAAATAAGATTTTTTCAAGGCCCTGTGACAATACACTAGTTTTTCTCATGATACCTACTGATGAATCGAGGATCTATAGCAGGCTTCACCCGTCACATATTAAGTCCAATGCATTCCTCATATGAACAGGTTTAAACATAACATAAACATTCGTATTAAAACTAGCATATTAAATGTCAATACTTTATCTATAAACCATGAATGGTATAAAAATAACACTTCCACAGTCAAACATATCACAAAACATTCAATACAATATAAAAGTTTTGTATAATAATAAATAAACTTCAAATAAGCTTAAAATCCATCAAAGGATGTTGACATAGATGAAATCAAAACTATTTGAGAGAAATGTCTCTTTTTTGAAATCATTTAAAAGTCGTATAATTATAAAATAAAACATTTAATTTGAAAATATTCTTAAAATCTTGTAAGGGAAGCTTCGACGATTTTATAATGGCGTAAAATAGACACACCCTCCGTATAAGTAAAAAACGTTCTTAATTCTGTCGAAAAGGTTAAAAAGGACCTTATTTGGAAAACGAAAGAAAGATTCATTTATAAACGTCTTATAAAAATTCAAAAAGGGTATAAATGAATTTATCCCATAGTCTTTAAAATAGTAATAATGATTTGAAATACATTTTTAAGAAATATGGATGTGGATGATAAAGAGGTCCCAGTAGATAATTATGTATAAACAACCTCAGATAATGAAGAGATTATGAAATAAACCCTTACCTTGTACTTTTACTTAGTCAATGGTATGTTAACCTCATTTATAAAAGTTAAAACATTGTTATTAAATTATACAATAACCATATACAAAATTATGATATCATATATAATCTTCTAATAATGCTTTGTTAATAATATTTTAGTATTATCGTTGTTTCGGGTGTTAACTAACTCATTTTCTTTTATATGATTTGTTACATAAGTCATGTTTGTTATGGATAGAATGTATCTTATTCATATCCATAATTATATAAAGTTATTATATATTATTTTAATCATCAAATGAGAATTGGACTTGAATGAACACGATGGGGAATAAATCTCATCACGTTCGTGGAGACGGTAGTCCGTACGTACGCACGAGCATCAATATCATTATTTTGATATTAAAATAATATATAATTGGATGGTATATCATATATACAGAATCCTTATCAAGCTATATTTATTATTTACATGAATTACACATCATTATTATACCCACCCAAATAATAATTTTTTGAATAACAATTACACCACCACGTGGAGACGGTAAGTCGTACGTAGGCACGTATGGTGACATGTCAATTAAAGAATGGATAGAATAATGAATATGGTTGTACCATATTTATAATAACATCAAATTATATATAATATACTGTAGTTATTATTTTAGAATGGGAATAACAAAGAAAGAAGAAGTTGAAGAAGAAAAGAACTTGAAAGAGGGTGGTGAAAACATTACCTCTTAATCGGGTTCTTCCTTTTGATTTGATCAAAAGGGATCATTAGGTGGGCTTTATTATGAAACTAAGTCTTCTAGGTCAAAGTGAAGGAAGTTGAGAAAATACTTTGGTAGGTTTTGGCCGAGCCAAAATGCTTTGAAGGTGTGAATAATTTGTTAGAAGTGGTGTCCTTTTATAAGTGGGAGGAGGGGCTCTTTAGGAAAAACTTAAAGTATTATTTTATAATAAATTCATATTTGGTTTCTAATGGATACAAAGTGGATTATTCAAAGTATAAGGTGGGTATGGGTCTAAATTATTTCAACCAATATATTTTAGATAGGTTTGGGTCATTATACTAACCTTATCATTTAGTTTCAACTCCAAGTTAATTAGTTTGACATTTACCATGTCACTTTGTATTTTTATATTATATAATTAATAAACTTACTATATACATCCAAGAGACCCCCAAGTGGTCCATTAATGATAAACCTATCAGGATATAAGTCTTTTGGATGATAATTTGATTTTTAGGAATAGAATATCAATTAATAATATAATATTTGTTTTAAAAACTCTTTTATGTCAATTTTGACACTATTGGGTATTTTGTTTTTGATATTTTCATAAAATCATTATTACTTTGAAAACAATTTATATAACCAATAATTATATGTCATATTAACCTATAAAATTAGTGTAATTCATAAAAAGTCTCAAATTACATTTATTTTTATATTTATAATATCAATTATTTTAATATCTCATTAATTAGGTAATTACTGCATCACCATTGGGTCATAAATAAATTAAATTATTTAATGTCTAAAAATTATAAATAAAATACCATTATGTAGTAAATCTTTTTATATTTATAATTAATATTTATAATCGAATTTATCTTATGTATAACCCTATATTAAAAATGTTTTAGTAATTAAACTTTGATTTCAACTCTTTTAACTCTTCTTTGAATTAAATAATAATTAATGTCCTAATCTAATCCAAGTAGACCTAAATGATAATATTTTATTCCTAAGGTTGTTTTTTGTCAAGATACACTCATCCAATAGAATTAGGACATGTTTTAAGGTAATATTAATATCATTTTTACCCTTAACTACCCTATTTACTTTTAACCATGGTAAATAAAAGTAAAAAGTTACTATTCACCAAAAATTATTTTCATCTCATTAAACCACATTTTACTCCTTTATATTAACCATTTCTCTCGGATTTTCAAAATTCCACTCACAGAAGTGGTAAAATTAAGTTTTATGTGAATTTCTAAATTCTCCTAGGAGGTGGGTAAAAGACGGTGAAAAGTTCAATAAAATTTTTATATATCTAAAATTATTATGAACTAACTCCAATTAATTACATTGAACTTATATAGGTATTATGTATCTATTTTGACCTTAATTAAATTTAAATAAAATAAATAAAAATTTTAATAAAAATTTGGTTTTAAACTATAACTTAGTGTTTTTTCACTATTTATCAAAAATTGAATGTTTTCAAAAAAATACCAAAAATTCACCCTAAGCTAATCTTGATATTCTGAATCCAAAAATGAAGTCCATTTTGAAAGATAAAATTTATAAAATTTCAAAAATTGGGTATTAGTATTCATAACGGCTAGTTTGATTGGTTGTGGTGTGTGTTAGAACTCGAAGTTGCGTACAACACACGCTACTGTATTATTCAAAAAGAAGGGTACTATGGAAGCTTGGGATGTTACATTCTCCCCTCCTTCAAATAATTTCTTCCTCGAAATTTATAGAATAATACCACATGAAAAGACATGGGTGGTTCTTCATCATAAGTTCCTCGGGTTCCCACATTGCCTCTTTCATATTATGGTTTCTCCATAGAACTTTTACCAGAAGATTCGTCCGGTTTCTCATTACTTGTTCTCTTGTATCAAGAATCCTGAAGGGATCTTTGTAATAAGACAGATCGGGTTCCAGTTCTAATTCTCTATAAGTGAGTACATGCATTGGGTCTGGCATGTATTTTTTCAACAGTGATACGTGGAACACATCGTGAACTTTGGAGAGGCTTGGCGGCATTGCCAACCGATAAGCTAAAGCCCCAATTCGTTCTAGAATGTCGAAGGGTCCGATGTACCTGGGAATCTATTTACCCTTCTTACCGAAATGTATAACTCCCTTCCATGGAGATACCTTCAAGAAAACATGATCTCCTACCTGAAATTTCAAATCCTTCCTTCGGTTATCGGCATAGTTATTCTGCCAACTTTGAGCTGCTTTTGATGTGGTTTTGGATTACCTTTGCCTTTTCTATCGTTTCCTCCACCAGTTCTGGGCCTACAAGTTTTCTTTCACCAACGTCATCCCAATAGGTTGGTGTGCGACATCTCTTCCCATATAACTCTTCATATGGTGCCATCTGAATACTTGAATGGAAGATATTGTCATAGGAAAATTACACCAGAGGTAAATATTGATCCCACATACCCTGAAAGTTAAGTGATCATGATCTCAGAATGTCTTCTAAGGTTTGAATAGTTCTTTCTGATTGTCCATCAATTTGGGGGTGGTAGGCAGTTCTCAAAGGAAGTTCAGTATCCAGGGATTTCTGAAGACTTTTCCAGAATCTTGAAGTAAAATGGGGATCATGATTAGAAACAATTGATAGGGGTATTCCATGAAGTCTCACAACTTCATTAATATATAGTCTTGCTAGACGTTCTAGTGGTAGATCTTCTCTTATAGCAAGAAAATTTGGTGACTTGGTAAGACGATCAAAAATAACCCATATTGCATCGTTCCTTCTAGGAGTCTTTGGTAGCCCCATGACAAAGTCCATCGTAATATTATCCCATTTCCACTCCGATATGGGAAGAGGTTTCAATACTCATCCAGGCTGTTGTCTTCCATCTTTCACTTGTTGACAAACCATACATCTTGACACAAAATCAGCAATCTCCCTCTTCATGTTGTCTCACCAAAAATGTTCCTTCAAATCTCTATACATTTTGGTGCTCCCAGGGTGTATAGAGAAATTCGAACTATGAGCATCATCCAACAATTACCTTTTTTGATCAGGTATATCAGGAACACAAAGTCTCTTTCCAAATTTCAAAATTCCATCTTCACACACAGAATCTCTCAATATCCCATCATTCATAGCTTTAATCTTCTTTTAAAACTCTTCATCACCGGTCTGAGAACTCTTTATCCTTTCTAGTAAAGATGGTTTTGCAACCATTTGAAAAAGTATCAATCTTTCACCTTCCATGGTAATTGCCATATCTGTCATCACTAGATTAATGAAAATAGGATCCCTTTAAATTCTCATCATGTTCAAAACACCATGATCTTTTCTACTCAAAGCATATTCCACCTTATTTTCCTTCCCTGGGTGGTAGTGTATCGTTCAATCATAATCCTTTAGTAGTTCAAGCCATCGCCTTTGCCTCATGTTGAGTTCTTTCTGTGAAAAAATGTACTTCAAACTCTTGTGATCAGTGTAAATCTCACAGTTTTACCATAGAGATAATGTCTCAATATCTTCAAAGAAAATATTACAGCAGCTAACTCAATATCATGAGTAGGATAGTTTTGCATAGGAATTTTTAGTTGTCATGATGCATAGGCAATAACCCTTTCATTATACATAAGGACACAACCAATCCCTTTCTTTGATGAATCACTATAAATAACGAACCCATCATTCCCCGATGGTAGAGTCAAAATAGGGGCATTGACTAATCTTCTCTTCATTTATTCAAAACATTCTTCACACTCTTTCTTCCAAACAAATTTAACCCCTTTACGTGTGAGCTTCGTTAATGGGTTATCCAATCGGGAAAAATTCAGGATGAAAGGTCGATAATAACCTGCTAAACCAATAAAAATGCATACCTCAGTTATACTCATCGGTGCAGGACATTCTTGGATTTCCTTGGTCTTAGATGGATCAATAGAGATTCCATCTTTAGAGACAATATGGCCAAGAAAAGAAATCTCCTCATGCCAGAATTCACACTTGATAAACTTCCCATATAATTCATGTCTTCTCAAAGTATTCCAGATAATTCGCAAGTGATTTTCATGATCTTCATAGCTTTGGGAGTATACCAAGATATAATCAGTAAATACCACCACAAAATCATCGAGATGTTCCTTGAAAACTCTATTCATTAGATCCATGAATACAGAGGGTGCATTAGTCTGCCCAAAAGGCATTACTGTAAACTCATAATGCTCGTACCTGGTTCGAAATGCTGTCTTCAGAATGTCTTCCGTCTTCACACACAACTGATGGTATCCAGATCGAAGGTCAATCATTGAAAAGTATTGAGCACCATACAGTTGGTCAAATAAATCATCAATGCGAGGTAGGGTATACTTGTTCGTTATTATTATAGCATTGATCTCCCTGTAGTCGATACATAACCTCATAGATCCATCTTTCTTCTTAAAAAAAAGGATAGGGGCTCCCCATGGAGAAATACTAGGGAGAATAAATCCCTTATTACTCAATTTCTCTAGTTGTTTCTTTAGTTCCACTAATTCCATAGTGGCCATTCTATAAGGGGTTTTCGATATGGGCCTTGGACCAGGAATTAAATCAATGGAAAACTCAATTCCCCGTTCTGGAGGATGTCCAGGTAAATCTTCAAAAAACACATCTACATATTCTTTCACAATAAGTACATCCTCTATCTGAACATTCCTTTCCTTACCCACAGTCATTTCATTCTCTTCCTCCACAATAATTGAATTTATTTGAGTTACTGGGGGTGGATAAAGGTAATAATTAGGTGGTGATGATTCCACTCTAATGATAAGGTGTTCCTTATTATCATCATCAAAAATAGTAACCTCCTTCTTCTTACAATAAATTTTTGTATCATGTTCTGAAAGCCAATCCATACCGAGGATTATATCAAATTCAATCATAGGTATGACGATGAGATCTGCAGATAAAGAACATTTATGTTCTCTAATGGGGACTGATTCACAAAACTTTGTTGCAATGATACTTCCCTTAGGAGTTTTAACTGACAACTCCCTTGTAAAATAAAATTGGAAATATCCAATTTTCTTAACAAACTGGGAAGATATGAAACAACGCGAGGATCCAGAATCAAATAATGCATTTGATAAACTTGAGGAAACCATTAAATTACCTACCACCACATCCTTCAAAGCTTCTACCTCAGTAGTAGTGATAGCATAAGCTTGGCCTTGATCCCTTGGCCTTTTCTGAGGTAAGTTCCCTTGACACTTAGGACATTCATTTGAATAATGTCCCATCTCTATATAGTTGTAGCATTGAATATAGGTAGCTTCTTTCTTCCCCATGTAATCATGAGCTTAGTGGACTTTTCACCACACTTGTAACAGACTCCCATTCCCTTCAAACAAGTATCAGGGTGTTTCTTCCCACATTTACTGCAGGATGGATATTCAACTTTTCCCTTCTTCCCCTTATTTCCATTCCCATAGTGATCAGCAGATCTCTTCATCTCTTGCTTTTCTTTAAAGTCATAAGACTTAGAGAATTCTCTTTCCGTCTTGATATCACATGAGATAATATTTTCGTACGACGAGAAGGATTGTGACACTAATGCTCGAAGAAGAAATAGTTTTAACCCATCAAAGAAACGATCAATCTTACTTCTTGGGTTACGTATATAATCTTCAGCATACCTTGCTAACCTTGTAAAGTTAGCCTCATACTTTGCGACATTCTCATACTCCTTTTGTCTCAGACTCAGAAATTATCTTTCCATATCTGCTCGATGGTCACGAGGAAAGTATTTTTATAAGAAAATCTCTTTTAACTCTCTCCATTCCATATTTGATACTTCATCATCTTCCTTTGTGTTTTGTATCAATAACCACCATTGATCAGCATCTCTAGTGAGGCGATAAACTGTCATGATAACTTTCTCCCTTTCACTACTCCCCAAAGCCTGGAATATTTTTTCTAGGGAACTTATCCATTTCTCAGCTACCAATGTACAGTACTCCCATTGAATGTTGGTGGTCGTTGCCTCATGAAGCGATCTAACATTGATCCTCCACGGTGTGGATCAGAGTGCTCCATATGGGTAAGGTTATTATTCATAACCTGAGTGAGTTGTCCCAGTATGGTGATTAGTTTATCAGCACCAGTTGCATCACAAACTCCACTATAATTATCTTGAGTAGGAGGGAAATCCCTAGATGGAGTGTGTGCATTGATACAGTTTCAATTTCTTCCACTAGGAACCATTTCTAAACAATGGGATAAACTAGATCAATTTATTAATCAAAATACATAATTTCGTACTTATAAAACACTTAACATAAATTCAACTATTAATAGATATAATCCATAATCATAAAAATGTTTTCTTTGAGGAAGTATATACTCATAAACCCTTCATAATGTTTTATAAAGAAAATGAGAATTATCCCGAGCATATCCCCTAGGAGTGTCGTAACTAAGAGTGCAGCAAGGCCCGTTGTCGTGCACCAATTCCCGTTCGAGTCTACCACAAAGAGGTGTTTTTGGGTTTTACCCCTAGGTACATATCTGATAGAGCCGCCTCTACCTGCTCGTATCCAGACAGGGATATATTGCTTGGAAAACTCACAAAATTTCTACAATACCAAAATTCTACGAAGTTCTTCTATACTAATCCTCAAAGTCCATCTTAGATCTATGTGCTCTAATCAGAGTTTATCTAAATCTAGCTTCCAAGGTTCATACTAAACTTCCTATGATACCAACTGTAACACCCTGACCCTAGTTACCCAGAGTCGGTGCATTATTACACAACATTGGCATGCTCACAAAAGATCAAATCTCAAAATACTGATTAGTTTAGTAGCCTTAGAAACACTAGATACATTCATAAAGTTTACATTAAATCATAAAGTGAAAACTAATACAACATCTTGTCTCCACACTCATATCCCCTTATACTATCCCTATAGGTCATTCATAAAATACTTCTTCACATCCTGGGAAAAATAAAACATAGAAAGGGGTGAGCTCAAATGCCCAATAAGGATAACAATATAGCAGAAACTTTCATAAATAAGCATAAACATTGAAGGCAATGTATAACTAAAACAAAAGCCTTTTAAACATGAACTTCAGCATAAAATGGAAAAGATAAAATGAAATAATTCCATTTACTTATTCACATGAATATTCTACTATTTGAATAATCACATGCAATATCAACAACCACCTTCATAATGATGGAATTCATAATGCTAGACCATCATAACCACATAGCAAAGGCATCGTGCCAAGACTACAAATAAGATTTTGTCAAGGCCTTATGCCAAGACACTATTTTGTCTCATGAGACCTACTGATTCATCGAGGAACTATAGCGGGCTATACCCGTCACATATTAAGTCCAATGTATTCCTCATATGAAAAGGTTTAAACATAACATAAACATTCGTATTAAAACTAGCATACGAAATGTCAATAATTTCTATATAAACCATGAATGGTATAAAAATAACACATCCACAATCAAACATATCACAAAACCTTCAATACAATATGGAATTTCTGTATCATAATAAATAAACTTCAAATAAGCTTAAAATCCATCAAAGGATGTTGACATAGATGAAATCAAAACTATTTGTGAGAAATATCTATTTTTTGAAATCATTTAAAAGTCACATAATTATAAAATAAAACATTTACTTTGAAAATATTTTTATAATCTTTTAAGGTAAGCTTAGACGATTTTATAATGGTGGAAAATAGCCGCACCCACCGTATAATTAAAAAAGCATTCTTAATTCTGTCGAAAAGGTTAAAAAGGACCTTGTTTGGAAAACAACAGAAAGATTCCTTTATAAACTTCTTATAAAAAGTCAAAAATGGTATACATGACTTTATCATGTATTCTTTAAAATAGTAATAATTATTTGAAATACATTTTTAAGAAACATGGATGTGGATGATAATGAGGTCTCAGTAGATAATTATATATAAACAACCTCAGATAATGAAGAGATGGTAAAATAAACCCTTACCTTATACTTTTCCTTAGTCGATGGTATGTTAACCTCCTGTATAATAGTTAAAACATTGTTATTAAATTATAAAAGAACCATATACATAATTATGATATCATATATTATCTTCTAATAATGTTTTTTTAATAATATTTTAGTATTATCGTCGTTTCGGGTGTTAACTTACTCGTTTTCTTTTATATGTTTTGTTACATAAGTCAAGTTTGTTATGGATAGGTTGCATATTATTCATATCCAGAATGATATAAAGTTATTATATATTATTTTAATCATCAAATGAGAATTATACTTGAATGGACACGATGGGGAATGAATCTCATCGTGTTCGTGGAGACGGTAGTCCTTACGTACGCACGAGCGACAATATCATTATTTTGATATCAAAATAATATATAATTGGATGTTATATCATATATACAGAATCATTATCATGTTATATTTATTATTTACAGGAATTACACATCATTATTATATCCATCCAAATAATAATGTTTTGAATAACAATTACACCATGACGTGGAGACGGTAAGCCGTATGTATGCACGTATGGTGACATGTCATTCAAAGGATGGATAGAATACTGAATATGGTTATACCATATTTATAATAACATTACAGTATATATAATATACTGGAGTTATTATTTTGGAATGGTAATAACAATGAAATAAGAAGTTGAAGAACAAAGGAACTTGAAAGAGGGTGGTGAAAACATTACCTCTTAATCGGGTTCTTACTTTTGATTTGATCAAAAGGGCTCCGTAGGTTGGCTTTCTAATCAAACTAAGTCCTCTAGGTCGAAGTGAGGTAAGTTTATAGAATATTTGGTCAGGTTTTGGCCGAGCCAAAAGTCTTTTAAGGTGTGAATAATTGGTTAGAAGTGGTGTCCTTTTATAAGGGGGGAGGGGCTCTTTAGGAAAAATTTAAAGTATTATTTTATAATAAATTCATATTCAGTTTCTAATGGATCCAAAGTAGATTGTTAAATTTATAAGGTGGGGATGGGTCTAAATCCTTTCAACCAATAGATTTTAGACAGGTTTGGGTCATTATATTAACCTTATCTTTTAGTTTTAACTCTTAGTTAATTAGTTTGACATTTACCATGTCACTTTGTATTTTTATATTATATAGTTAATAAACTTACTATATACATCAAAGAGACCCCCAAGTGTTCAATTAATGATACACCTATCATGATATAAGTCCTTTGGCCGAACCTTAGATTTTTAGAAATAGAATATCAATTAATAATATAATATTTGTTTTAAAAACTCTTTTATGTCAATTTCGACACTATTGGGTATTTTGCTTTTCAAAATTTCATAACATCATTATTACTTCGAAAACAATTTATAAGACCAATCCTAATATGTCATATTAACCTATAAAATTATTGGAATTGATAAAAATTCTCAAATTAAATTCATTTTGATATTTATAATATCAATTATTTTAATATTTCATTAATTAGGTAATTACTGCATCACCATTTTGTCATAAATAAATTATATTATTTAATGTCTACAAATTATAAATAAAATACCATTATGTAGGAAATATTTTTATATTTCTAATAAATATTTACAATTGAATTTATCTTATGTATAACTCTATATTAAAAATGTTTTAGTAATTAAACTTTTATTTTAACTCTTTTAACTCTTCTTTGAATTAAATAATAATTAATGTCCTAATCTAATCAAAGTGGACCTAAATGATAATATTTTATTCCTAAGGTTGTTTTTGGTCGAGATACACTTTTCCAATAGAATTAGGACATGTGTTAAGGTAATATTAATATCATTTTTACCCATAATTACCCTATTTACCTTTGACTGTGGTAAATAAAAGTAAAAAGTTACTATTCACCAAAAATTATTTTCATCTCATTGAACCACATTTTACTCCTTGATATTAACCGTGTCTCTCGTATTTTCGAAATTCTACTCGTAGAAGTGGTAAAATTATGTTTTATGTGAATTTCCAAATTCTCTTAGGAGGTGGGTAAAAGACGGTGAAAAGTTCAATAAAATTTTTATATATCTAAAATTATTCTGAACTAACTCTAATGAATTACATTGAAATTATATAGGTATTATGTATCTATTTTGAACTTAATTAAATTTAAATAAAATAAATAATTATTTGAATAAAAATTCGGTTTTAAACAATAACTCAGTGTTTTTTCACTATTCATCAAAAATTGAATGTTTTCAGAAAAATACCAAAAATTCACCTTAAGTTAATCTCGATATTACGAATCCAAAAATTAAGTCCATTTTGAAAGATAAAATTTATAAAATTTCAAAAAGTGGGTATTAGTATTCATAACGGCTAGTTTTATTGGTTGTGGTGTGTGTCAGACCTCGGAGTTGCGTACAACACATGCTACTGTATTATTTAAAAAGAAGCGTATCGTGGAAGCTTTGGGTGTTACAAAGAGTCCACATCTCTATTAAAGTGTATGATCGATTTTTCAAATTACTTAGCCAAGGGAGGGAAGTATTGTAATAATGATTATAGATTTATGGTTTGGTTGTGGATGGTGGTTTGGTGGAGGATGTTTCAGATATTGATGGAGTATGTAAATATATTGTAGTTTAGACTTCCACTTGTATATATATATTATTTTACTTTATCTTTTAAATTTTTCATGTTTGTAACATTTGGATTATGGGAATTGTTTGTAGATTAATGCAGATTCATAGTATTGATTAGTGGATCTCCCCTTATCACTTATCCTTAAATTATTATTTTGAGGGCAATTCCTCCCATTTTATGTTTTACAAATTCAGTTCTATTTTCCACAATGTTTCATATTAGAAGTGAGATTTAGGGGTCACCCATTCTCTTTATTGCTGGCCCAGGAGGGGTACCAATGGATGGGTTTTTATGACAGTTTTTCCTAGAAAGGAAATATATTATAATATTCAATAGGGTCTATGAATTATAGTTTAAAATCAAATATAAAATTCTTCCCCCACTCTAAAGAGTAAGGATTTTGAATGTTATAACCTCCAAAAAAGTAAAAACACCAAAAAAATAAAACTCAAAAAAGAAAATAAAAGAATCAAATTTTAAATAACTTAATAGGGGAAATAAAAGATAATTATAATGTAATAACAATGTAATAACAATGTGGAAAATTGTGGATGAAAATATAAAAACTCTATATAAAAACTCTATACAATATTCTAATTAAATGTCATGGTTCACAATCATTTATTTGTAACATAGAGATTCAAAATATAAAAACTCTATACAATTAGAACATACAAAATTCTAAACTTAATGTAAATTCAACATAAATTCTATTATGATATTCAAAAAAAGGATACAAAAGAGGCCATTTGACTCAGTAGTCTCTTCCATTTTGAAAATAAAAATAAACTAAATAAAATAATGTAACGGATAAGTTTGACTAAAAATAAAATATAAAAATCACCATTACTTATTCTGAAAATTATATTCACTAAAACACCTTAATGATTCTTGATTATACTCCTTTTAATCACAGGTTAACAATATATCATTAACAAAAACTCTCCCCAAATGATAGAACAAAATTTCAAAAAAGACATATCTAAACTCCCTAGCCTAAACTCTCTCTCTCTTGGTGATTTTTAAAAAGATAACCAAAAGAATATAAATTCAAAAAATAACCATGATTCAGAGATAATAACATTATGTGATAGTATTATCATCCATTATCATAATAATAAAACTAAACACAAGTGGAATAAGCTATATTTGAAAAAATATCTCTAAGTTACATGAAATTACTCTTGCATAACATATGAAATCAAATCTTGGATAATAGTCTCCCCCTTACTCAATAATCTTCCAGAAATGTTCCTGGAGAATATATTGAATAATCTTCTATAATTCAATTATACTCCTTAACTCATAAGTTTTAACTTCTTTGAAATGTTATTTCAAGGTTCTCTTCCTAAATTCCTCTAATATTCTAACACTTTATTTTGAAATGTATACACCATAAAGATGTTATCTTTCAATAAAAAGTATTATCTTCCTCTAGTAAATATTTCTATACAATATTTATTGAAAATATTTCTAAAATTTCATAGTTACTCTCTATGAATATAATATTTTTGTATAAATAGTTATAAAAAACTAATCTCACCATTTTTATGGAGTTAAACAAAATAATGTAACTAAATTGACAACAAAAATAACCTTATCATATATAAGTAAGACTAAATTTTAGGATTATATAAAAGTAACAATTCCAAAATATAGTTCATTTATAAAATTCACATTAGAATATATAAATTTAAACTTATGAATATGTAAAATGAGCTAAAACACATTAAGGGGGTATCCTTCATAAGAGTAAAAATTAAAAAGTACCTTCTATAAGATTATTATCGTTAAGTACAATAAAGAATATAATTTCCATAAGGTGTATTTTAAGAATATGTTGAAGTAGTATCTTATAATTTCCATTGAAATTGTAATCCAAAAAAAATAAGATGTGTGCATAAAAAGTTAGAAAAGTATTATCTAGAAAATGTCCTCTCTATTTCCCAAGTATTTTTTCCAATTTTAGTATGATGTAGAACAGGAATAAGGAAAGGAGATCACACAACTCGGACTATATGAATCTTATTTTTAATGTATTAAAATATATAATAATTTAATGGTTATATAAAAATATCAAAATATTGATCTCTAGTTCTGAAAATGTTGATAATTATATCTCTTTTGATTATCTGGTCCGGATGAAAATGTTGTATTATGTACATGTTTATTATCTATGATTAGATTTTTAGGTTCCTTATAAGATAGATAACACATTTTTTATCATAGAAAATTGGAGTCTAAGTGAAACTCAACCTGAAATTAGTGAGTTACTGGGACATAAATAACAATTGAGTGCAACAATATATAGTTGGAATATATTTGGATTCTTCATAGTAAATTGATTCTATGTTTTCATTCTTACCATACCAAGAGGCTAACACTCGCTAATAATTTAACATGTTCTATAAGTTCTCTTCTAATCCATTCTATAAACACTAAAGTTTTCATTTGAATAATGCTGAATTGTAATATCATATATGAATGAATAAAACAAATCATGTTCTTAATTCCTTTATGATAATGAAGATTTTTTTAACTTCCATAATATGAGATTTATTATGATTGGATTAAAACTTCATATACAGTAACACATACTGAATAATGTTTTTAAAACTATTATACAAGTAAAGTAAATATTTGATCATCCCTCTATATAATTTTTGAACTATCATTTTCCATAATTCATTAGGATCATGTTTATAGGAGGTACCAACTAGAGGACTAATACTAGAAGAATTATCGAAATGAAAATGTTGAAAGTAAATCTCCAATACCCTTATGTTAAGATAAAAGTTTCCATCCAGTCTCTATATTATTTGGAAGCATAGAAAATAATTAAGTTCACTAATAATAATCATCTAATATTTTAATTTCATTAGTTCCAAAAAAAATTATAATTGTTTCTTGAGTTGAATAAAAAATTATGTCATCAACATATATTTTTATAATGATGGTGTTGTTAAAAAATTTCACTAAAAATAGTGGGCATGCACTTACATTATCAAAAAATAAATAAATTATGAATCCAAAAACTCTATTGAATCGGACTCTCAAGCATTGAATAAGTATATAATGTTCCTCGTTAATTTTAAATTCATTATTTGAAAAAAAAATCAAAACCATGTGGTTTTCTATGAGAAACAAAATCCCAAACATAACCATTATGAAAGGAACTCTTTACATCCATTAAAAATGGATTAAATTTTATATGAGGTGTGAAGGATCATAGAATTCAAATGGATTCAAGTCTATCTACCAAAGAAAAAGGTAATTCCAACTATATTCCTTCATTATAATTAAAACCCTTAGTGACTAGTCTAGACTTATTCCAAATATTTGTTCAATTACCATCACATTTATTTTGAAAGACTCATTTCACTACTATAACTAGAATATCATTTAGATGTTCAACCAATGTCTATGACTTATTCTATTAAATTTGTTAATATCTTCTTAAATAGAAACTTTACAACTCTTAACACCCAAGGAATGATTGGACATTTTGGTTTAAATTGGTTAAATAAAACAATATTCTCACATTTATTCCATTAAAATATTGTTATTCAAATTGCTTGATATACAACTGCAATGATACTATCAGAGGGATACCTTGTAAGAGCGACTGATTCCAATGAAAAATGGATGTTTTTTCCTCATCTACCAAATTAATCTCTACCATTAGATATGAATTCAGTAAGAAATTTTTTTGATGGGTGTGCTTTAACTTTTAGGAGTAATACATGAGGAGTTTCAATAATACAATACATTTTATGTAACACCCCAAACTTTTATGAGAAATATTCTTTTTAATTTCTTGGATGTCTTGTGTTGTATGCTACACCAATATTATCTTGAGCTATACGCAACAACGTATTAACTTGTAGTATACGCAAACACTATTCTTGTCTTGTGTTGCACGCAAGAGCGACCTTCCTCAATAGCGTGTGTTGTACACTATACCGAGTTTCACTAAACAAAAATATATTTTTATAATATTATTATGAACTAGCTTTTATGAATAGTATTAACAAAATTTTGAATTTTATAACATTACCATTCAACATACACATTATCTAGAACATGGTATGAGAACAAAATAAATTTTTCGGGTAAAATAAGTATTTTTCAAAAAAATGAAATTTTGCCGCCTTTTGATGGCGCACCCATTTTAAATATAATTTTTGATAAGTTTATAAGTTAAATTTTACAAAATAAACTTATTCTTTTGAATAAGGATATAAAAATTTACATTGTATAAATTTTTGATACTTTTCTGATAACTTTCATATTTTGATGAATAGTAAAAATACTCTAAATTTTAATTAAAAACAACATTTTGAATCAAAATAATTTATATGGTTAAATTATAATATTGAGTGGTTTTAAAGTATAAATAGAATATATTTTCACTATTTAATATAATTCAAGTCATTATCATTAATTTTACATTGAATTCATAGGTAAAAACATTTCAATCTTTGACAATTTTTAACTTTTAAAAATCTGTTTTCTTAACAACATGACTAATTTTAAATTAATTAATGCAGTTTCTGTGTTTTGAATTTTGAAAAATTTATTCCATATTTGGATTAAGTGGGTAAAAATTATGTAAATAGGTTAATGTTTTTTTTACATCATGAATAGTAACTACGGTAATTTTTATTTACTGCAGTTAAAGGTAAATAGAGTAATTAAGGGTAAAAATAAGATTATAAAATCACCCTAACACCTGCCAAAATTCTATTGGATGAACAAAATTTGACCCATATCACTTAAGGGTCTCACTAGATTCATTTAATGGACTTTGGACCATGAAAATTATATAATTATTATTAAAACCAAAGAAAGTGACAACATGTCACTCTCTTATATCTTATAAGTGTAATAATTTTAATTTAGTGATAAACTTCATAAAACGTCGAACATGAATAGTATACAGAAATATAATAAAATTATATACCTCATTATAATTTATTTATAATTTTTATGTATTAAATAATTATCATTAATGATGACACAATAGTGATGTAGAAATTAATTTATTGATTGAAATATCAAATAAATGGTTTTAAAAATACTAAAATAAATATTATATGAACTAATTAATGTTCTCCACAAATTTTATAAATTAATATGACATGTTAGGAATCTATTAAATATTTTGGTTTGAACATATCCTCTTTTTGGATTTTATTTAAATTCAAATAAATAAATAGTTTCAAACTTGACACTATTGTTATTTTATAAAAATAACATATTATAAAATGGTTTAAAAATCAAAAAAAATCTTTAAAAATTATAAATTGAAATTTATATGGTCGAAAATATCATAAAGTATCCAATTATGGAAAATTCACAACACATAAGTAATTATTTATAATAATTTCAAATTTATAATATTATTTCTATAAATAAAAATTAAATAGATTAAATAAGGATAAATCAAGTTGATAAGGTTTAAAATAAATTAACAACATGTCTAAGTTTTCTTGGTTTATTATATTATAAACATATCTCATATCATATTCTAATTGAGTCATTTTTTTGAGGTTTTTAAGTGGGTTTTGAATTTATTATAAATTAATATTTCTTATGTTTCTAAAGGTGCCCCTCTCCTCCATTATAAAAGGGCACCTCCTCCCTCTCCTCCTCACGCCATTTTGAGAATTCAATCTCATCCAACCCATGAGAATATCTATTATCCACTTCCATAGAAACATACTATAGGTCCTTTTCTTCTTCAACTACCAACTTTAGTTCCCTAAGACGAGGTTTAGAAGAGTCGCATCGAAGAAGAGGTAATATCCTTTACCGATTCTTTCAAATTTATTTTTTCTTCTACTTCATCTTCTTTATTTGTTTCATTATAAAGTAATAAAATAATTGTCACTCATATACTGATATTTTATTATAAATATGAAACAACCCTATTTCACTTTCTATCCATCCTACGGAAAATGAAATCACCGCGCGTGCGTACGTACGGAACATCATCTCCACGTCGTGGTGTAATCTTTTTTTCCAACACCCCATTACTTGGATGGATATAATGGTGGAAATAATAAACATATTTTATTATTATAACATTATAATAATTCTGAAATATTATATCATCCACTCCAATTCCATTCAATAATTATGGGAATGATATCATCGCTCGTGCGTACATACGGATTACCGTCTCCACGACGTGGTGAGAGTCATTCTCCATGTTAACCATTCATGAATAATCTTAAAGTATATATAATGAATAATAATGAAATATATAAAATAGTTATGCTAATGAATTTATTTATATATATGTGTATGTCATCTACTTACTTCCATTCAATTCAATAAGGAAATGAAAACAACGTTCATGCGTACGTACAGCCCACCATCTCCATCAACGGTGTATTTCATTCCATTTATTGATCTATCATATATATTTATATGATGAATATATATTATATTTATATCATGTTTTACATTCTGAAATTAATTAAATCATGATTTAAGTAATAATATCAAGAACAACAAGTCGAAACACGTAGGATAAATGAAATGATTTGACCCAAAATGCTGCTTTAACATGGAATTGACAAAAGAACGGGTAATATAAAGTCCTAAGTGAATCATATATGATATCATAAATATTATTATTGTTTTGTTACCATTTAATAATATGTTTAATCCCACTATACAGAAGTTTCAGACACGTACCGAATAAATTGGACCTAAGGTAAGGGATAATTTTGCAAGCTCATTTTTATCAGAGATTGCTTATACGTAAGTATTTACTGGGGTTATATTTTTTATACATGTCCATAAAATTTTTTTCATAAAGTGTTTAATATTATTCCATGTATGTTTAAAGTCATTTTTACCCCTATTTGACTTTCACTTTGTGTTATGGAAGGAATCTTTCTTTTGTTTACCAAACGTGGTACTTTTTGACATTTTTGTTAAAAGTACGAGAATGTTTTTTTAACTTACACAGCATGAATGGATTTTTATGGTTTCATAATGCCTTATTTTCATGAAGCTTACTCTAGATTATTTCATTACTATTTTTAACAAAATCCTTTTATTTTAAAATTTCATGGCATTTTTTTAAAAGAAAATGATTTTGAAGAAGAAAGGATATTTTCCTCAAGAATTCATTTCAAGTGTTTTATCAAAACCATTTTCCATCTAAGATGACATTATTTAATATGTTTATATTTCAATTATAATGTCTCTATTATTTACATGGTTTCATTTTTCTTATGATGAAATGATATCCATTAATTTTATATGGTTTATGTTATGATGGGATGGTGTTTATGAAACCCATATTATTCTTTGGGTTATGATGAATTATTTATGATTATTTTGTGGCACACGAAAGAATAATTTCATTATGAAATGGGTGGGACCTATATCTCCCTCCAATTCATTGTGTAAAGATTTATCTCTCATGAGATAGACATGGCTGGAATGGCAAGTGAATCTGGTTCAGTAATACAGGGCTGAAACTGCAAGTAAACCCGGTTCCGTAATGGACTTTGTCCACTATGACGGTCTTGGAAGCAATCCCTTGTCTACTATGGAAATCATAACATGTGCTTAATGGTGGACAAAATTACATGTTTTATTCTCATGCTGTTTTATCATGGATAATGTTCCTTTATGATCTATGCCTTTGGCACTGCCAATATTTATGTCATTACTAGTGATTTTGAGGTTTTATGTTCATGTTCTTACGTTCAAATGTTTAGGGATTGTTTTATGTTATCCACATTTACCCTTACTGAGAATTTGAGCTCACCATTTTTATTTTTTCTTTTCCCCGGGATATAAATAATGGTTTTAGGTAAGAAAACCAAAGGGGAAGATATTTATGGGAGATGTTAAAGATCTTTCACCATGATTAGGATATTATGTTCTGAGTCTCCAAAGACACTAAACTAATACGGTCTTTGGATGTCTTTTTTGTCATGTATTAATTATTTTTTAAAAGTAATGTAATGTCTAGGTATGTCAAGCTTTGGGTCTCTATAGTTGTTATCAGAGTGAAGGTTTAGTTAACCTTTGGAAACTAGGATGTAAAAACTTTAGTGAAATCCCTAGAGATATTTCTAAGGTACGTCTAGGGATATCTCTAAGGTTAAGAATATATATAGGTTATAGTCCTAGAATTATGGTAACTATTTTAAAATTAAACCTAAGATGTTATGTATTAAAGGTACTCCCCATTTATTATGTTGTTTTCCTAGCATTATTTTTGCCTCTCACAATATTCTTGTTGGGTTTTATACGATGGATCGAACCCGAAGGAACCGTGTGGATCAATGTAATGGAAAATGAAATGATTCTACTCATGAACAAACCAATGTTATGGGAGATAGAGTGTAAAATATTATTGCTATACTTACACAAGCTATGAATCATTCTGGACTTCCAAATGAGAAGATAAAGGAACAATATTCTATTGAGTCCTTCATGAGGCAACGTCCACCTTCTTTCAATGGGTCTTCTGATCCACCTATTGCTGAGCAATGGATTAGTACCATTGAAAAGATATTTTTCATACTTCTCTATTCACAACATGAAAAATTAATTTTAGTTATTTACTGTTTAGAAGGTGTAACAGACCAGTGGTGGACTCTAATTAAGAAAAAATGGCCCTAATATGAAATTGAATCCATGGAATGGGATGAGTTCAAGAACTTGTTTTTCAATAAGTACTTCCCTCGTATTCTTAGAACAAAGATATAGAAGGAGTTCCTTGAGCTTAAGAAAAATTATGATGAATCTGTTGGTATATACGAGGCAAATTTTACAAGGATTGCAAGGTATGAATTTGGCTTTATCATCCAACCTCATAGTAAAGTTGATTGATTCTTCAGTGGATTAAAACCAAGTCTTCGAAGGGCATTATCTATAAAAGACTTCAGTACCAATGAAGAAATTGTGCGTGGTGCTATCAAGGTAGAACTGAAAGTTGTTGTTACATATCCATCTCATGGTTTTGACAAGAAACGAAAGATAGAGTTCAAGGAAAAATCTCAAAACTATGGTGAAAATAAGACAAATGTTTTGTTATGCTCAAAGTGTGGAAATAATTATGGTGGAGATTATCTTAAAGGGACTAGAAAATCGTTTAAGTGTGGAAAAGAATGTCATCGAGTAGCTGAGTGTCGAAGTAATGGGGAAAAGGTATCTAATGATGTGAATGGAGAAAATACTACCGATAATGCACCACCAACCCTTCAATGCTACAAGTGCATGGAAATGGGGCATTATTCTAACCAATGCCCTAATCCAAAAGTTAATTATGATCGACAACAACAAACTATTAAGGAAAATGAAAAGGGAATTCACATGCGTTCACTATTGGTGATTTTGAGTATGAAAAAGATGTGGTGGAATGATCAAGTGTTTATGTAACGGGATTCCAAAATAGTGTTGTGAAATATCATTTTTAGTATCATGGAATATTGGAATATCTATGTATTGGTTTATTGTGGTTTTCAATAATTGTATAGTATCGATAACCATGAAAAGTGATTGAAATATTTTTGGAAAGTATATGATATGCACATAATGAAGGGATAAGGAGAAAATAATATGTTTGATAGTATTCATGAGCTCATGACTGATGAAAGGACAAAGTGATATCATGATTTGGGTATATAGATTTTTTGGGATTTTGGTATGTGTAAAGAGTTAACTTTTTACAGCATTTATGTTTTCACTAAGGTTCAATGGGTATTCATTTTTTAAGGGAAAACATGATTAAGGTATTCACATGTTTGGAATGCGACTAACAAGATATATCATGTGATAAATGATGGTATTCACATGCTCAGTAGATGACATTTCTAGTAATCGTTTACTTTATACTATGATATTGGATAGAAGTATTTTGGATAAGCCTAAAGATTGGAATAAATTAAGTTAGACATCATACAGTATTGTTTAATGTAAGAACCCGGAGCTTCGGTTTCAGGTATGGATCTCCTTTTCGGGATTTTTAAGGAAAAATAAAGAATCTGCAAATTTTAAGAGTACACGTCGTGTACTTTATGAGTACATGTTGTTTACTCCTCAGCCACTCGAAGCCGTGTGCTGGCCGAGACCAGGCCATACACACGGTGTGTAGGGGTGATGTGGAGGCTGATTTTTGTGGAGTTTGGAAAACCCCACTACACACCGTGTACTTTAAGAGTACACGCCATGTACTTTTTTTATTTCATTAATCGACCCGGGGTCGCGCCTAATGACGAAAAACATCTTCTTCTCTGCCTAATTCCATCCAAAACATTCGAGGAGGTCGTTTCTTCTCCAAGCCATCAATCTGTCACCGGTTGTCCGAATTAAACTCTGCCAGTTGAAAAAGAATCACAGTGGTGAGTTCTTGGTTCTTCTTTAGCCTCGTTTCCTGATTCCTCCTCTCGGGTAAGTCATTTGAGGTTGAACGTTTTAGACGCTTTTGCAGATATAATCCATTCTAGGCCGATTCATAGGCCGAGGTTCTAGTATATCGATCTCCAAGGATCGAGGTAGGTGGTTTGTTGCCCTACATTGAAGTTCTTTGAGTTTTGGTTGCAAAAGTGTCGGATACCCATGTATCGGGTATCTCAGGTTTAGGATTTTGATCCTATTGTTATCTTCCCAAGATTTATTATTAGCTTATGATGAATTGATACTAATTTATGCTTAGTTGCATGTTTGAGGATCACCCCATGGGTGTTTCTCCCCTTGTTTGGCTGTTTATCGCCGTCTGGCACCGTTGCCTGTGAGGAAACCCTATTGCAATTTTTAGTTTACTTGTTATCACTGATTGCATGTGTTGCCTGCTGTTTAAATGCTTTTGATGTATGGTAGCTATTATCCAAGTAGTTGTTTAACTTACTTAGGGCTACTAACAGTCAATTACACATGACTGGACTGCTTAGGGCTGTGAGAACCTTGTGCGGGAGATCAAAGAGGGAATAGATTATTAAGTGCTTCCCTAGAGGGTCTGTTGGTTTTAGTTTCGTACACAGGACCTACAGTAATAGGACTTTGTGTTTCCCAAGAGTGTTCTTAGTTTACCCATGCATCGAGACCACAGGAGGAATTAGATGTAAGTGCTTCCTCAGAGAGTCTATAGCTATCATTGCAATACCATAGGGGAATTGACGTAAGAGCTTCCCAGAGTGTCTGTGCCTTGTTTATTGAATGGACTATAGGGGTCTGCTAGTTTTATCCACCCAGAGAGTCAATCTGTATTCTTGATGGTTGGTTGTGAAGAGTCCACCAAGCCAAAGTGTAAAGACCCGTAAAATTCAAGGGAAATTTTTTCTTAATTTTCTTTAGAATTTTACAAGAGTGCGGTTTCAGACGGCACCTGATTCCGAGGCCCGGAGTGCCCGGAATTAATTTCCGAAGTTTGGCTCGGGTACGTTCAGTGAACGAACGAGCGGGAATTCCTAACTTTTGATCCGGTGCTCGGAATTGAAATCTGAGGGCACCGATGAACTCGCAGAGCCGATGTTCGCTTAAAGAGACCTTTTCGGGAGTTGCGTTTGTTGTGGGTTGAAAGTTACGTTTTGGGGTTTTTAGTTTGAGTTAAATAAAATTGTGAAGAACAATTTTATTATAACTTCTTAAAACCTTTCAAAGGAGGTTGGAAGTGGGACCCACACCCACTTAACCTCCCTTGGGAGGATTAAGTGTGGTGGGGCCCACACGAACCCCCACCTTTTCAACTCCCCTCTCTCCCTCTTAATGGCTTGACAAGTTAACTTCTATTTAATTATACAATTCATGTATATTAAATAAGTGAGTTAATTAAGGGAGTTAAACCCTTTTTGAATTTCAAACCTTTGAAATTCTTGTGGTTAAGTTATGAAATAATATAAGTTAAAGCTTATATTATTCTAGGAGTTTCTTTTACCCTTGGGAGGATTTCTTGAGAGCTTTGGAATCTTTTCTCCTCTTCTTCTTCAAACTCAACGAAGAACGCGAAGAACGTCGTTCTTCAACGAAGAACTTCTCCGACGAAGAACGACGCCTCTCTTCTTCGTCCTCGGTGTCAACAAGAGGGAACGCCGCTTCCTCTTCGGACCTTCTTCGTCGGCATACGAAGATTCGACAACGACTCTTCCTCCGCGACACCGATATTTCACGACTACGTCAACGTGCGACTATCGAGGTGGAGGTTCTTGAGTTTGTTGTTTCCTTTATAATTTGACTTTCCTCAAGACTTGACGAGGAACGCTCTTTTTCCGACGAAGAACGCCGCACCTCCTTTCTTCGTTCACCGTGACAACGAAGGGGACGCCACCTTCCTCGGACAACCTTCGTCGGCGTACAAGGATTCGCCAACGACGTATCTCTTCGGGCATATCTCTTCGTCAACGGATTTGACGAACGACGACCGCGACGCCCGACCTCCGCGACGCCGTCTTCCGCGGAACGTAGACGATTCTTCGAATCTTAAACCCGAGGTAGGGGATGTTGATTTAATATTTAATTATCTCTTTCTTGCTCGTGGTTTGTATGACTAACGTGAGGATGTTGATTCTTAAGTTGAGTTATTTATTGCTTAACGTGAGGGGGGCCGGACCGCATGAACACGGCCGAACCCCCTCCATCGTTCATGTTTAATTTTTGCGGAAGAAAGCAAGTGGCGTGGTGCCGTCGCACCAAGCAGATGAACGTGCTTATAATTTACGCGGCGCCGTCGCGCTACGTCAAGAAAAATCTTCAAGAACGCGACGCCGTCGCGCCGCGTTGAAATGAATGTCAAAGCACGGCGAAGGGGCGCGGTGCCGTCGCACCGCGCCGGATGACGAACGCCGCGGCCGGTTCCGGGCCGCGGCGGGACGAGGAGACCGCGGCCGGTTCCGGGCCGCGGCGGGACGAGGAGACCGCGGCCGGTTCCGGGCCGCGGCGGAAGAGAAGGCCGGCGGCCGGGCCGCCGGCGTCGGAAGTCGAAGGCGGGACCGGAATTTCCGGTCCCGTTAGTAAAAACCGGCCGGCCAGCTGGCCGGCCGGATGACTGAAAGCCGGGGGAATAAATCCCTCGGACCGTTCAGCAAACCCCCCTCTTAATGAGGGGGGCGGTTCATTAAGGAGGGGGGGAAGCAGCCCCCCGGTTTTCCAAATAGCGGGCCCCCTGGAAGGGGGGGCCGTTTGTCAAAATCGGCGCGGCAAAGCCGCGCCGCCATCCCAAAAGCGGGGGCAATCAAGCCCCCCACGTGCCACCCACGGGCGGCGCCAGCCGCCGCCCCCGCGGCCCGCCGCCGCCGCCGCCGCGGCCCGCCGCCGCCGCCGCCACCGCGGCCCGCCGCCGCGCCGCCGCGCCGCCGCCCGCCGTCGCCGTCCGCCACCACCGTCCGCCGCCGCCGGCCACCGCGCCGCCCAGGGGGGGGTCGGGCCGGGTCGGCCCGGACCCGGACCCCCCCGTTTCGGACCAGTTTTGGTTTTTGGCTCATAACTTGAGCCTCGGACCTCCGAATGACGAACCGTCTGCGGCAACGCGATCCTTGGATCGAGACGGTCGTTTCGGTATATCGCACTCAAGGTTTCGGGTTACTTTGAGTTCGGCCGGGTTGGTTCGTTCACGAAACCAACCGGACCTTCGGAGCGGAAACGCTCATATCTTGAGCTACGGACGTCCGATTGACGTGTCGTCAGTCGCGTAGTGTTCCTCTTAGTGAAACGGATCTTTTGGCATACTCCGCCCGAGGTTTGGACGCAGGTGGAGTACGGTTGGGATGGTTTTTCCATTAAAACCAACCGGGCCCCGGAGACGAAAATGCCAATAACTCACAGACCGGGCGTCCGATTGACGCGCCGTCTGTTTCGTTGACTTCCTCTTGATGAGACGGAACTTTTGACATACTCCGCCCGAATTTTGGATGCAGTCGGAGTATGGCCGGGTTGGATTGTACCCGAAATCCAACCGGGCCCCTGGAACGGGAAAGCTGATATCTTTCAGACAGGACGTCCGCTTGACGAGCCGTCAGCGGCGTTGGTAGTTACGTTTAGTAATGGTCCCTATGAGTATACCCTATGGGAGTTCGGGGTACAGTTGAGATACGGCCGGGATTGGTTTCGCTCTCGAAACCAACCGGGCCCCTGGGACGAAAAGGCTAATAACTCACAGACCGGGCGTCCGATCGACGCGCCGTCTGTTGCGTTGAGACCCCTGTGACGAGACGGACCTTTGAGACACTTCTTCGTGGGACTTTGAGATACATGGAGTATCGACCTGTAGCTCGTGGAGCGGACCCTCCCAGTGACGAGCATGCGATGTACGGAGACCGTGTAGCTGGCTGAGACCTGACGACTGCTTGACCGACTCGACTTGGAGTGAGTCGACTAGCCCAGTGGACGGAGCACTACTTTCTGAGGTGCAGACCCATGGCGGACGGAGCACTACCTGTGTGACAGTGCAGACCCGCGGTGCTCGTCCGGAGAGTACCTCAGCAGGCTACTAGGGGGTGTGCACTACGGAGTTTGGGTGACATACCTCGGCGGGAAGCACTACTGTGTTTGGGTGGCTGGCCCGCAGTACTCGACAGGAGGAGTACTTCAGCAGTCTTAGGTTAGTGAGCAGTACCTCGGAGTCGTGACAGGACCACTGCACACTCCAGAGACGGAGCTCTTCAGCAGTTACGGTTTCGATAATGAAAATCCTGGTTTGAGCTGAGACTTTTGACCTTGTGTTTACTTCATGATTGAGATGGGTCACTTGCTTACTTTGGTATATGTATGGGCATATACTCGGGTAGTGGTTATCCGTCGATTTCACAATCCTTGTGTTTCCTCATGATTGAGATGGGTTACTTGATAACTTAGGTATATGTATGGGCATATACCTAAGTAAAGTTTATCTGTTGAGATCTTCTTGTGTTTATCCTTGTTGGTTTTAGTGAGACCTTGAGGGTCTCGGGGTCCCTACTGATTATCGTTATACTCACCCCTGCACGGGCTATGCCCGCACCTCGTTGTGTTGGTTGCAGACGACGGACAGTGCTGGCAGAGGCCGAGTGTTCGAGGACTGGACGGTACCTGGAGGTGGACTATACGACGAGGCGGTTCCCAGAGGCAGACCACTGGGCGGAACATACTCGGAGCGGACGGCGGGACCCGAGGAGCAGAGGAACTATCTGTACCCACCCTTCAGGTGGGATTTCTAGTGGACATCTCAGCGTAGCAGCTTTACTTTTCAGTCGCTGTTTTCCCTTTCGAGTTGTACTTTACAGTTGGGCTTGTATTTCCGGCCCCTTTTTACTTTTCAGCTCTTCTTTTTGTACTTAGTGTTTTACTTCCGCTTGTACTCTGTGGTGCTTGTTTTCTTTATAAAGGCAATGCCTTCCCAGTTATCGGGATTTTACGCCTTTGGTGCTAGTCGCCAGCCCCTGGCCTATGGAAGGCGGGCTTGGGGTAGTCACGGCACGGGCCCCGAGGACGGGTCGTGACAAATTTGTATCAGAGGAGTTCGGTTCTACCGTAGAACTTATAACTCTGATGTTTCTTTCTGTGAAGCAATAGTGTTGAGAGTACCGAGTGTGGTTTTCAGTTCAGGGAGTCCAGTGTTGGTGCGGGCGGCCGACGTATCCATACACCAGGACCCTGACAACTGATTTCCGACTTTGTGCACGAAAACACTGATTGCGTGTGTGTTTTCAAAAGTTTTTTTCCCATAAAACAGCTCAAACCAGGTCAGCTCACCAGGTATAATCGTTTGATCGTGTTACGTTGTTTCTTCCAGGATGTCTTTTCTCAGACGACCAGCTAGAGCCCGGAGGGATGAGCGTGCTGACAGTCTGTCGAGCGACGAGGCTTCGGTACAGGGCCCTCTTGCAGTTGAGGCACCAGCGGAGGCACCAGCGGTACTACCATACGTTGGGCCACCGATGCCACCAGCCCCAGCAGTAGGCGATGCACGACGCTTGAGCGCGCTGCACGAGTTCCAGCGCCAGAGGCCACCCAGGTTCCGGGGAGAGACGGACCCGCAGGCGGCTGAGGTTTGGCTGGAGGCTGTGGTGAGAGTCTTCAGGCTAGTGGGGACGCCGGCAGACTTCATGGTGATCTTTGCTACCAGCCTCCTTCAGGCAGCAGCAGGTAGGTGGTGGAGCCACTTGTTTCAGTTTTGCGATGAGATGAACTTCGCATGGGAAGACTTCGAGACCTTCTTCAGGGTGGAGTTTGTGCCAGTATCTCTACACCCCGAGCGTGTACAGGAGTTTCTGCCTTTGCCACGTGTTTTTCGATCAGAAGCCGAGTCATCTGTGGTCAGTAGACAGATGATGCAGAGGTCCAGGAGGACCAGACCAGCAGTTGGGCGATCTCGGGTTTTAGGACCGGTGGTGCGGGGCACCCGAGGTGGGGTCAGAGCCAGGCGTGCCAGAAACGGACAATGTTACTCCTGTGGCGGAAAGGGTCACCTGGCATGTGACTGTCCGACTCCTCGATCCGCAGGCTTGGAGGGAGCCACCGAGGTTGAGGCAGCGACAAATGCTGAAGCTCTGGGAGCAGGTGGACAGGGGAGGAACTAGTGGTTACGTCTTTTGTACTTCTAGTTCCGTGTTGATGTTGCTTTTGTGTAGCGTCTTGTATTATGAGCTGCAATAATAAAAGACGCATCCTTTGTGATGTTTTCATTCCTGTCCTCTTTTGTGATGTTACTAAGAGGTTCCAGTTGACTGTTGACTTGACCCTCACTTGTGAGACATCTACTGGAGGAGACCCAGTTACCACACACTGATGCCGACAGTGTGACTCAACCCTTGGAGGCGAGAGTAACGGTTGAATCTCTTAGTAGTAGCGTCGAGGCCTTACGACGTCATCCTTGGTATGGATTAGAATCATCCATGTTAGGATTGACTGTTTTAGGCAAAGAATGTGGTTCATCCAGGGGATGAGACCAGGTTTCTCTTATCGGCAAAGGAGAAATCTTGCAGCTCTTGTGGGACCAGAGATGGTCCGTGCCATGTCAGAAGAGGTCCATGTCATCCAGGAGCGGATGAGGACAGCACAGAGCCGGCAGAAGTCATACGCTGACAGGAGGCGGAGGCCACTAGAGTTCAAGGATGGTGACCACGTCTTCTTGCGGGTCTCACCTCGACGTGGTATTCAGAGATTTGGCCGAGGCGACAAGTTATCTCCGCGCTTCATCGGACCCTTCCAGGTTCTCAGCAGAATTGGCGAGGTGGCTTATCGCCTGGCTCTACCACCTCAGTTGCACCGGGTGCACGACGTCTTCCACGTATCCCAGCTGAGGAGATACGTGCACGACCCGACGCACATCTTTGACCATGGGGAGCTTGACGTTGACGATGGGGCGACTTTTACGGAGGTCCTGGTGGAGATAGAGGATCGAAAAGAGCGGGTCCTACATGGAGGATCGATTCCTCTTGTGCGCAACAGATGGCGGCACGGGAATCTCCAGGAGAGCACATGGGAGCGGGAGGCTCAGATGCGTGCTCAGTACCCTCTTTTGTTTCCCTAGTTTTTGTTGTATCTTTACGGGGACGTAAAGCCCTGAGGTGGGAGTAATGTAAAGACCCGTAAAATTCAAGGGAAATTTTTTCTTAATTTTCTTTAGAATTTTACAAGAGCGCGGTTTCAGACGGCACCTGATTCCGAGGCCCGGAGTGCCCGGAATTAATTTCCGAAGTTTGGCTCGGGTACGTTCAGTGAACGAACGAGCGGGAATTCCTAACTTTTGATCCGGTGCTCGGAATTGAAATCCGAGGGCACCGATGAACTCGCAGCGCCGATGTTCGCTTAAAGAGACCTTTTCGGGAGTTGCGTTTGTTGCGGGTTGAAAGTTACGTTTTGGGGTTTTTAGTTTGAGTTAAATAAAATTGTGAAGAACAATTTTATTATAACTTCTTAAAACCTTTCAAAGGAGGTTGGAAGTGGGACCCACACCCACTTAACCTCCCTTGGGAGGATTAAGTGTGGTGGGGCCCACACGAACCCCCACCTTTTCAACTCCCCTCTCTCCCTCTTAATGGCTTGACAAGTTAACTTCTATTTAATTATACAATTCATGTATATTAAATAAGTGAGTTAATTAAGGGAGTTAAACCCTTTTTGAATTTCAAACCTTTGAAATTCTTGTGGTTAAGTTATGAAATAATATAAGTTAAAGCTTATATTATTCTAGGAGTTTATTTTACCCTTGGGAGGATTTCTTGAGAGCTTTGGAAGCTTTTCTCCTCTTCTTCTTCAAACTCAACGAAGAACGCGAAGAACGTCGTTCTTCAACGAAGAACTTCTCCGACGAAGAACGACGCCTCTCTTCTTCGTCCTCGGTGTCAACAAGAGGGAACGCCGCTTCCTCTTCGGACCTTCTTCGTCGGCATACGAAGATTCGACAACGACTCTTCCTCCGCGACACCGATATTTCACGACTACGTCAACGTGCGACTATCGAGGTGGAGGTTCTTGAGTTTGTTGTTTCCTTTATAATTTGACTTTCCTCAAGACTTGACGAGGAACGCTCTTTTTCCGACGAAGAACGCCGCACCTCCTTTCTTCGTTCACCGTGACAACGAAGGGGACGCCACCTTCCTCGGACAACCTTCGTCGGCGTACAAGGATTCGCCAACGACGTATCTCTTCGGGCATATCTCTTCGTCAACGGATTTGACGAACGACGATCGTGACGCCCGACCTCCGCGACGCCGTCTTCCGCGGAACGTAGACGATTCTTCGAATCTTAAACCCGAGGTAGGGGATGTTGATTTAATATTTAATTATCTCTTTCTTGCTCGTGGTTTGTATGACTAACGTGAGGATGTTGATTCTTAAGTTGAGTTATTTATTGCTTAACGTGAGGGGGGCCGGACCGCATGAACACGGCCGAACCCCCTCCATCGTTCATGTTTAATTTTTTCGGAAGAAAGCAAGTGGCGTGGTGCCGTCGCACCACGCAGATGAACGTGCTTATAATTTACGCGGCGCTGTCGCGCTACGTCAAGAAAAATCTTCAAGAACGCGACGCCGTCGCGCCGCGTTGAAATGAATGTCAAAGCACGGCGAAGGGGCGCGGTGCCGTCGCACCGCGCCGGATGACGAACGTCGCGGCCGGTTCCGGGCCGCGGCGGGACGAGAAGACCGCGGCCGGTTCCGGGCCACGGCGGGACGAGGAGACCGCGGCCGGTTCCGGGCCGCAGCGGAAGAGAAGGCCGGCGGCCGGGCCGCCGGCGTCGGAAGTCGAAGGCGGGACCGGAATTTCCGGTCCCGTTAGTAAAAACCGGCCGGCCAGCTGGCCGGCCGGATGACTGAAAACCGGGGGAATAAATCCCCCGGACCGTTCAGCAAACCCCCCTCTTAATGAGGGGGGCGGTTCATTAAGGAGGGGGGGCAGCAGCCCCCCGGTTTTCCAAATAGCGGGCCCCCTGGAAGGGGGGGCCGTTTGTCAAAATCGGCGCGGCAAAGCCGCGCCGCCATCCCAAAAGCGGGGGCAATCAAGCCCCCCGCGTGCCACCCACGAGCGGCGCCAGCCGCCGCCACCGCGGCCCGCCGCCGCCGCCACCGCGGCCCGCCGCCGCCGCCACCGCGGCCCGCCGCCGCGCCGCCGCGCCGCCGCCCGCCGCCGCCGTCCGCCGCCGCCGGCCACCGCGCCGCCCAAGGGGGGTCGGGCCGGGTCGGCCCGGACCCGGACCCCCCCGTTTCGGACCAGTTTTGGTTTTTGGCTCATAACTTGAGCCTCGGACCTCCGAATGACGAACCGTCTGCGGCAACGCGATCCTTGGATCGAGACGGTCGTTTCGGTATATCGCACTCAAGGTTTCGGGTTACTTTGAGTTTGGCCGGGTTGGTTCGTTCACGAAACCAACCGGACCTTCGGAGCGGAAACGCTCATATCTTGAGCTACGGACGTCCGATTGACGTGCCGTCAGTCGCGTAGTGTTCCTCTTAGTGAAACGGATCTTTTGGCATACTCCGCCCGAGGTTTGGACGCAGGTGGAGTACGGTTGGGATGGTTTTTCCATTAAAACCAACCGGGCCCCGGAGACGAAAATGCCAATAACTCACAGACCGGGCGTCCGATTGACGCGCCGTCTGTTTCGTTGACTTCCTCTTGATGAGACGGAACTTTTGACATACTCCACCCGAGTTTTGGATGCAGTCGGAGTATGGCCGGGTTGGATTGTACCCGAAATCCAACCGGGCCCCTGGAACGGGAAAGCTGATATCTTTCAGACAGGACGTCCGCTTGACGAGCCGTCAGCGGCGTTGGTAGTTACATTTAGTAACGGTCCCTATGAGTATACCCTATGGGAGTTCGGGGTACAGTTGAGATACGGCCGGGATTGGTTTCGCTCTCGAAACCAACCGGGCCCCTGGGACGAAAAGGCTAATAACTCACAGACCGGGCGTCTGATCGACGCGCCGTCTGTTGCGTTGAGACCCCTGTGACGAGACGGACCTTTGAGACACTTCTTCGTGGGACTTTGAGATACTTGGAGTATCGACCTGTAGCTCGTGGAGCGGACCCTCCCAGTGACGAGCATGCGATGTACGGAGACCGTGTAGCTGGCTGAGACCTGACGACTGCTTGACCGACTCGACTTGGAGTGAGTCGACTAGCCCAGTGGACGGAGCACTACTTTCTGAGGTGCAGACCCATGGCGGACGGAGCACTACCTGTGTGACAGTGCAGACCCGCGGTGCTCGTCCGGAGAGTACCTCAGCAGGCTACTAGGGGGTGTGCACTACGGAGTTTGGGTGACATACCTCGGCGGGAAGCACTACTGTGTTTGGGTGGCTGGCCCGCAGTACTCGACAGGAGGAGTACTTCAGCAGTCTTAGGTTAGTGAGCAGTACCTCGGAGTCGTGACAGGACCACTGCACACTCCAGAGACGGAGCTCTTCAGCAGTTACGATTTCGATAATGAAAATCCTGGTTTGAGCTGAGACTTTTGACCTTGTGTTTACTTCATGATTGAGATGGGTCACTTGCTAACTTTGGTATATGTATGGGCATATACTCGGGTAGTGGTTATCCGTCGATTTCACAATCCTTGTGTTTCCTCATGATTGAGATGGGTTACTTGATAACTTAGGTATATGTATGGGCATATACCTAAGTAAAGTTTATCTGTTGAGATCTTCTTGTGTTTATCCTTGTTGGTTTTAGTGAGACCTTGAGGGTCTCGGGGTCCCTACTGAGTATCGTTATACTCACCCCTGCACGGGCTATGCCCGCACCTCGTTGTGTTGGTTGCAGACGACGGACAGTGCTGGCAGAGGCCGAGTGTTCGAGGACTGGACGGTACCTGGAGGTGGACTATACGACGAGGCGGTTCCCAGAGGCAGACCACTGGGCGGAACATACTCGGAGCGGATGGCGGGACCCGAGGAGCAGAGGAGCTATCTGTACCCACCCTTCAGGTGGGATTTCCAGTGGACATCTCAGCGTAGCAGCTTTACTTTTCAGTCGCTGTTTTCCCTTTCGAGTTGTACTTTACAGTTGGGCTTGTATTTCCGGCCCCTTTTTACTTTTCAGCTCTTCTTTTTGTACTTAGTGTTTTACTTCCGCTTGTACTCTGTGGTGCTTGTTTTCTTTATAAAGGCAATGCCTTCCCAGTTATCGGGATTTTACGCCTTTGGTGCTAGTCGCCATCCCCTGGCCTATGGAAGGCGGGCTTGGGGTAGTCACGGCACGGGCCCCGAGGACGGGTCGTGACACAAAGAATAAGCTTGGGTTTTGTACTGCTTGTGTGAGGTAGTCTTTTTAGATACTTGTTGTGTTACTTGCTTATCTTGGAATAGAAACTTTGCTGGTTTTCCCTGGTTGTGTAATTAAATGAATGTGAATGGTAATTGGTAGAATTGTTTACTTCATTTATTTACCTTTACTTTTTCTATATAACTCACTGACAGTAGGGAACGAATCTTTTGGTGGTTGCCTACTGGTATTAGTCTCACACCCTTTTTGGGTCCTGCTTTTCAGCCCAAATAGATTATATGGTTGCAGGTATAGGTAGGGATTGTGGCCCTTCTACCTTAGGTACTTGATTGCTGGTTGGAGCTGGAGAGCATGGGATCGGGCCTTGGCCCGCGATGCTGCTGGAGTTGCTTTTTACCTTTAGTACTTTGGTTTCAGTTGTATTTCAGCATGTTGTTTTTCTTACTGCTTTCCATAGATAAATGTACCATTCTGCATCATTATTAAATCATACATTGCTTTTACTTTCAGTTCAGTTGTTGCATGCTATTTACTGCTTCTTCTAGTGTTATGCTTATTCTTCCACTGCATACTTTACCAAATGAGGGCATAGTTTCCCCACTGACTCACCAAGGCCCTCTCTACAAGTTGGCAGCCTCTGGCATTTGGGGAAATGCGCTTGAGGTTATGTGGTGAACCGGGTACGGGGCACCAGCGGTGTGGCTCCGGATTCGGGTCGTTACATTTAAGTCTAGAACTTTTTGATATTATTTCTAAAATGTTATAATAGTATATTTTTAGAAGAATGAAAACCCATAGAACGGGCGACAACCTGTCGCGTCGAACAAGGTTGGGGGAATCGAACCCACAACTGAAGTGCGACAGGCCTTTATCACCTATCACTGGACTACAGGAAGTCCCTGGTTAGTAGAAACTAGTTTTATTTTAATAAGAGGTATGATAGATGAAGTATAAGTCCATTTTTTGAACCATATACGATTAATATCACCATAAATTGGACTTATGTATATCAATTTTTCTAACCTTATGTTTGAGACAGATGGAAAGATCTATCATTCTATCACATGATCTCCTAACACTTCACAGAAGAAAAATTCAACTTCATTTCTTTAAGGGATGAAGTGGAAATTGTTCAAGACACAAACAATAGTGAGATTGTACCAAAATCAAGTAAGTATTTCTTTTAATTCAAAAATTCTTCAACATTAGGGAAATGATCTTGAAAACCAAAAATGTTGTCTTAGTGCCCTCATATCTGATGAATCAGATGGTACCTTAGATCATCACAAATTTATGGCTTTGTAATTTTTTGATTTTTCATAGCCATATTCTCTACCAATCTTCATCAGAACTTGATGGTTATATTTCTCATCCATATTCATATTTTCACCTATGTTCTCTGATGTGGAAACCTAGTGATAAGTTAATTTGGGTAACCGTTATGTTACATACTTTAGTTTATAAAATTAAGTTTTGTTATTCCTTTTTACAATGAGATTTTCTATGAAAGAAACATTCAAGTAGTAAACTGTTTATAACCACGACGAATTTCGAGGGCGAAATTCATTTTAAGTGGGGAAGAACGTAACACCCCGAAATTTTATGAGAAAGATTCTTTTCAATTTCTTTGATGTCTTGTGTTGTATGCTACACCAATATTATATTGCACTATATGAAACACCGTATTAGCTTTTATTATACGCATACACTATTCTTGGATTGTGTTGCACGCAAGAGAGACCTTCCTCAATAGCGTGTGTTGTACACAATACTAAGTTTCACTAAACAATGATATATTTTTATAATATTATTATGAACTAGCTGTTATGAATATTATTAACCAAATTATAAATTTTATAACATTATCATTAATCTTAAACATTATCTAGAACATGGTATGAGAACAAGATAAATGTTTCGGGTAAAATAAATGTTTTTCAAAAAATGCAGTTTTGCCGCATTTTGATGGCGCACCCATTTTAAATATAATTTTTGACAAGTTAATAAGTTAAATTTTAAATAATAAACTTATTCCTTTTAATCAGGATATAAAAATTTACATTGGATAAATTTTTGATACTTTTCTGATAACTTTCATATTTTGATGAATAGTAAAAATACGCTAAATTTTAATTAAAAACAACTTTTTTCATCAAGATAATTTATGTGGTTAAATTATAATATTGAATGGTTTTAAAGTATAAATAGAATATATTTTTACCATTTAATATAATCCAAGTCATTATCATTAATTTTAGATTTAATTCATAGGTAAAAACATTTCAATCTTTGACAATGTTTTAACTTTTACAAACCCATTTTCTTAACAGCGAGATTAATTTTAAATTAATTACTGCAACTTTTGTGTTTTTAATTTTGAAAAATGGATTCCATATTTTTTTTCATTGGGTCAAAATTATGTAAATAGGTTAATTTTATTTTTTTGACATTATTAATAGTAACTACGGTAATTTTTATTTACTACAGTAAAAGTTAAATCGGGTAATTAAGGGTAAAAATAAGATTATAAAATTACCCTAACACCTTCCAAAATTCTATTGGATGAATAAAATTAGACCCATATCACTTAAGGGTCTTAATAGATTCATTTCATGGACTTTGGACCATGAAAATTATATAATTATTATTAAAACCAAATAAAGTGACAACATGTCACTCTCTTATATCTTATAAGTGTAATAATTTTAATTTAGTGATAAACTTCATAAAACATCGAACATTAATAGTCTCCAGAAATATAATAAAATTATCTACATCATTAGAATATATTTAGAATTTTTAAGTATTAAATAATTATCATTAATGATGACACAATAGTGATGTAGAAATTATTTTATTGATTGAAATATCAAATAAATGGTTTTAAAAATATTAAAATAAATATTATATGAACTAATTAATGTTCTCCAAAAAAAATTTAGATGAATATGACATGTTATAAATCTATTAATTATTTTTTTTTTGAATATATCCTTTGTGTGGATTTTATTAAAATTCAAATAAATAAATAGTTTCAAAATTGACACTATTGTTATTTTATAAAAAAAACATATTATAAAATGGTTTAAAAATAAAAATATATATATAAAAAATTATAAATTGGAATTTATATAGTCTAAAATTTTATAAAGTATCCAATTATGGACAATTCATAACACATAAGTAATTGTTTATAAGAATTTAAAATTTAGAATATTATTTCCCCAAATAAAAATTAAATAGATTAAATAAGGACAAATCACGTTGATAAGGTCTAAAATAAATTACCAACATGTCTAAATTTTATTTTTTGATGATATTACAACCATATCTCATCTCATATTCGAATTGAGTAATTTTTGGAGGTTTTTTAAGTGGGTTTTTAATTTATTATAAATTAATATTTCTTATGTTTCCAAAGGTGCCCCTCTCCTCCCTTATAAAAGGGCACCTCCTCCCTCTCCTCCTCACACCATTTTGAGCCTTCAAGCTTGTCCATCCCTAACAAATTATCTTCTAAACTTACCTATAAACATAATAGAGGTTCTGTTCTTCTTCAAAGTCCAACTTTAGTGCCCTAAGAGGAGGTTTAGAATAGGCGCATCGAAGAAGACGTAATATCCTTTACAGATTCTTTCAAATGTATTTCTTCTTATACTTACTCATATTTATTTTTTTCCTCATAAAGTAATAAAATAAGTATCACTAATATACTAATATTTCATTATAAATATGAAACAATCCTATTTCACCTTCTATCCATCCTATGGAAAACAAAATCATGGTGCTTGAGTACGTAGGGAATACCATCTCCACGCCGTGGTGTAATCTGTTTTTCCAACACCACCTTACTTGGATGGGTATACTGGTAAAAATAATAACTATATATGATTATTATAACATGATACTAATTTTGAGACATTATATCATCCACTTCAATTCCATTCAATAATTATGGGAATGATATCATCGCTCGTGCGTACGTACGGATTACCATCTCCACGACGCGATGAGATTCATTCTACATGTTAACCATTCATGAACAATTATAAAGTATATATAATGAATAATAATGAAATATATGACATAATAATTCTACTTGATTTATGTGTATATATATTTATGTTATCTACTTACTTCCATTCAATTCAATAAGGAAATGAAAACAATGTTCATGCGTACGTACGGCCTACCGTCTCCATGAATGGTGTATTTCATTCCATTTATTGATCTTTCATATATATTTATATACTGAATATATATTATATATAAATCATTTTTTACATTCTGGAATTAAGTAAATCAGGATATATGGAATAATATCAAGAACAACAAGTCGAAACACGTATGATAAATGAAATGATTTTACCCAAAACGCTGGTTTAACATGGAATTGACAAAATAACGGGTAATATAATGTCCTAAGTGAATAATATATGATATCATAAATATTATTATTATTATGTTACAAGTTATTAATATGTTTCAACCCACTATATAGGAGTTTCGAACACGTACGGAAGAAATTGCACCTAAGGTAAGGGATAATTTTGCAATTTCATTTTTCTCCGAGATTGCTTATACGTAAGTATTTACTGGGGTTATATTTTTCATACATGTCCATAAAATGTTTTTTATAAAGTTTTTAATATTATTCCATGTATGTTTAAATTCATGTTTACCCCTCTTTGACTTTTAATTTGTGTTATGGAAGGAATCTTTCTTTTGTTTACAAAACGTGGTACTTTTTGACTTTTCCGTTAAAAATACGAGGAGAATGTTTTTTTAACTTATACGGCATGAACGGATTTTTATGGTTTCATAACGGATTATTTTCATGAAGCGTACTCTACATTATTTCATTACTATTTTCAAAAAAATCATTTTCTTTTAAAATTTCATGGCATTTTGTGAAAAGAAAATGATTTTGAAGAAGAAAGGATATTTTCCTCAAGAATTCATTTCAGGTGTTTTATCAAAACCATTTTCCATCTAAGATGACATTATTTAATATGTTTATGTTTCAAGTATAATGTCTATATTATTTACATGGTTTAATTTTTCTTATGATGAAATGATATACATTTATTTTATATGGATTAGGTTATGATGGGATGGTGTTTATGCAACCCATATTATTCTTTGGGTTATAATGAATGATTTATGTTTATTTTGTGGAACATGAAATAATGATTTCATTACGAGATAGGTGGGACCTATATCTCCCTCAAATTAATTGGTTAAAGATTTATATCTCAAGAGATAGACATGGCTGGAATGGAAAGTGAATCTGGTTCAGTTATACAGGGCTGGAATGACAAATAAACCCGGTTCGGTAATGGACTTTTTCCACCATGACGGTCTTGGTAGCAATGCCTTGGCTACTATGGAAATAATAACATGTGATTAATGGCTTCCACAATTACATGTTTTACTCTCATGTTATTTTATCATGGTTAATGTTCCTTTGTGATCTAGGCCATATGCAATGCCAATATTTATGTCATTACTCATGATTTTGAGGTTTTATGTTCATGTTCTTATGTTCAAATGTTAAGGGATTGTTTTATGTTCTCCATGTTTACCCTTACTGAGCATTTGAGCTCACCCTTTTTATGTTTTCTTTCCCCAGGATATAAAGAAAGTTTTTTGGTAAGAAAACCAAAGGGGAAGATCTTTATGGGAGATGTTGAAGATCTTTCAACATGATTAGAAGATTTTGTTCTGAGTTTCCAAAGACACTAAACTAATACAGTCTTTGGTCGTATATTTTTGTCATGTATTAATTATTCCGAAAAATTAATCTAATGTAAATGTATGTAAAGCTTTGTGTCTCTAAATTTTACATTTATAATTATATCCTTTTTTATTTTTATAAGGATTTACCTCATAAAACATGACATGAACTATTTCTTCAATGGTATTTTTTTATCTATTAAAAATATAAAAATCCTAACTAGTGGTGAGTAAACTAAGAAATATACCATCATTATATTTGTGAAAAAAAATATATATGATGTATTCATTATTTATTATTAATACTTTACAACCATAAACATCAATGTAACCATGTTTTTTTCATTCCATTCCACATTTTATAAGAAATTTTATTTGAAACCAAGAGAAGAAAAACTTGATTTATATTGTAATAGTTTTTATTAACGACCTGAGCCCAAAATGTTTGAACAACATAATACGTAGAAAATTATTTCAATATAACTTTATAAAAATTATTTTTACTCCTTTATACTACATTATTTAATTATGTAGTTATTAGTGATGAAAAGTTACGTAAAATGACATGTTATCTATAAAATGTTAAAAATTAGAATATAAAAACTCTCTATAAAGAAAATTTTTTATTTTGACAACAAGTAGTTATTCTAGATTATGATAATGAGCATAAAACCATTTAAAATATGGTATTTATTCTTATTTAAGTGAAATAAAATACACCAAGGTAAACCTAGTGTAATGTGAAACTATGATATACACTGTGTTTGCCTCCAATATTATCTTTTTATGTAGGTAAAAAAAGTTACATGTGCACTAATTATAAATCCTAATAATTTGATACTTTACTGGTAGGTTTTCTCAACATACATCGATTCCCATGTATGAAAGGGTTACAAACATTACAAAAATTAAACTCAACTTACGGAAGTTCATTAAAATGTACTTTCAGAGAAAATATAGTTGTGTTATAAACAATATAGTATCCTAACCTCTTATGAAAAATAAAATATAAATCCTCAACCACACTAAGAAAACATAAGTTTTATAAAGAAAGGTAATTTAATATGATATTGTAAAAACTATCATACCATCATTTGAAAAATTTTAAATCCTTCCTAACTTGATATGAAACATTTTTCATCAACAAATTTTATAGAGTAAACTTTATAACATTATCAAATTATAGTGATAAGGTTATTCTTAATTCCATGAAAAAAAGTACATAAAAATTAATGTATTTCAAAGAAATGAAACAATTCCAATTCTAATTTTTTTCCCTTATGAATTTTCCCTAAAATTAACATACCAATTATCCAACATCTATATGTTCCAAACATTGGGATTATTTCTAGAAAATTTTTTAGAACAACCACAATACATGTACAAAATTTTCCAACTATCAATACTTACGCATCTCTCCAAAAAATGATATGACCAAAATTTTGGTACCCAAATCCTCCTGGGTTCATTAATGTTATAAAAAATAACTTTTGAAACCCACATCTTTACAAGTCTATAGTGTTAAAAAATAGTTCTTTAGAAATTTAATTCATTTTAGTTTTTAAGTATTGATTCTTGTTTAAGAAACATTAACACTTCTAAGGACCTCCCCTTTTACACTTAGTGAAAAAAATACAATTCTTGAAATGAAATAACTGGTCTATAAATGTGACCTTCCAAAATAAAAAACAATTTCATAAGACATACGCTTTGATTCAATTTGTCTTAATAGCTTATCAATGTCACCAAAAGTAATATTAGATAAGATATTATTTATATTTATAAATTATTATTTCTATCATAAAACTTCTTTAAAATTATAATTACTTTAAATATAAATTTATTTTTCCTATTACATGAATGTAAGTGTAGAAATTCTATAACTGACTTTATAAAGATACATATTAACTGAATCTTTGTAGTTCTTCAACTTTTGTACATTACTTATCCATAAAAGTTATATATATTGTAATTTCATCAAATAATGGAGAATCATATTCATTATCCAAATAAAATTGTAAATCCAGATATAAGAAAAGATCTAAAAGGAATTAAACCTTTTCTTTTCCCATAAAAAACATTTCATTTATCATAGCCTTAAGATGAAATCTGGTTAAATAATAGATATCATATCTATCTTTCAATTAGATATTGGATGATGTCTATAGTCTTTAAAACATCTTCCCATTAATTTCTTAGATCCTGATGAACCATTATACTTATTCTTAAATTCCACTAAATCTAATATAATATGACCATGTATCTTACATTGTTTTCATGAAACATCAGAAAACTATTTATTCTCAATTTTATCTTTTCATAAGTTTTGATGATTTCTCCAGAAGTTTTTTTATTTGATAATCCTATTCATTAACCTCACAAGTTAGAACATTTATCCTTTATTTACTAATTAACAAATAATATCTTAATTTATTAATAGTATTATTATTTAAAATTTTAACTCTTAAAGTTAAAGAACTAGATTTTATAGTAAATAAAACTTTATTAGTTTTCTTTTCTTTCTCCTCATCTCTCTTCAAATTATTCACATACTTTAATAATGTCCAAATATTTTTTTCTAGAGTAATAATCAGCATATGCTTATTATCATAAATAGTTGTCAATCTGAATTCATATTCCTTTGGAAGCATTTTGATAATATTTTACACATGTTGTTCATATATAATTTCCATAACTCTAAGATATTTAATCCCATTAAATACCATAATATATATTTTAAGCATTTGAGTAGAAGAATCGCCCATAAAAATTAAAATGATTAATAGTCATCTCAAATAATATCTATTTTAGTCTCAAGAACATTAGTTGTACCAAAATATGTAATCTCGATTTTCCTCTAAATTTTGATCACTATTTAAAAAAATAACTTTATATGTATTTTTCACAATAAATAAAAATGTTTTATAGTATATATAATTATCCTAACACACAAACTATTCTTATCAAGTAATATTTTATGTTTCTATCTATAAAATTCAACATTTTTTTCATCATTTGATAATGATCAAATCTAGTATAAATAAATTTTTCCTGAATAATCCTAAAAATTGATGTTTCCCAAGACATAAACTAATTTTTTCCCCTAAATTGAGGCTCAACCATGGTGATACAAAAAACTTTTCCAATTTTCCCCCTGCCATTTAGTTTTCCTAGCCTAGGGGAATGTAGAGCTTACCACAATATTTTCTCTAAGTATTAATAACAAATCAATTCATCTAATCACATGAGTACCCCAAGTTATATCAATCACTAATAGGTGGTCGAATCATATGAAATTTATTAATAGTACCAATTGGGAGAACTACCATAACAAACAACATTTAATTCCTCTTTTACATGTTAGTGTAATAAAAATGAAAGTAACTCAAAAAAATGGTTGGAATATATTCCAAAAGGATGATATCAAGTGTATCAGAAAAAAAGGAATAGAGGTAGGCTCTAACACCAAGTGTTTCCTCAAAAAAGAAAGTAATGGAATATTCATGAGGGTTATTGAATTTATGACAAAAAACATATAATTTATTTCCCACACTAAAGATAAAGGATTCCTGAATTTATAATCACAAAGCATTTTAGATTACAAAAAAACTTTTAATAGAAAATAAACCAATAATAAGTTTTTATAACTGAAGTCATAAAATACAAGAAAATATAAAAATAATAAAAATGTAAAAATAATGTGTCGAGTTAAGGATAAAAATAATTAAACTTCTTTAAAACATGTATTCAAAGGATATTAAAAATATTTCAAATTCAAAGGAACTATTCACTTTTATCCCAAAGTGGTAGGAGGATCGTTACCTATATTTAAGGGATACATGTTCTAAAACTAGAAAATTCATTGAAAACCCCATCTAGAGATACATGTTCAACACTAAGTAATTTCTTCACACTCTCATTGGTAATATGTGACTCTATCCTTGAGCTCCCCTTTAATCAGCACAATCGATAGAAAATCCTATACACTAGAATTTATTAAACATCAAAGCTTAGAAGCAAGTGGGTTCTTATCCTAAGAATTTTGTTGATAAATAAGATCGGGAGGGTACAGTTTGCTAGCCCCCATAACTCTTTTTTCCCACTAGATCAAAAAAATTATTACAAGAAAAAAATTAGATAATTTACAATGATTGTCCACAAAAATTGTTTCTCTAATAAAATCAAAAAAATATATAACAAAAGTTCTAAAAAGTAGTGAAATGATTCACAGGCTCTTGATGAAGTGATTTAGTGTATTTCACACGTGTGTTAAATTTTTCAAAGCACAATTCTCTATTTTTATAAGACATAGTAAAAACATTAGTTATAACATTTAGTGTATCAATATCTATATCAAAATCATCTATATATTTTTTGATAAAATGTTTTATATCAACTTCTTTAAATTTCATAAATTTCAGGGATCGCATTTAGTTTATAGAATTATCTAGAATCTAAATTTAAAATATTCACACAAATAGAACTTAAAAATCCTAAACATGGACTAAATTCAATATAAAGTGTATTGTAATTTTAAAACAAGGATAAAAAAGTGCTCATTTGACTCAATAAGATATTTGGAATACAAGTAATTTTGTTAGGGGTGATAAACTACTTTATTAATCCTAAAAAAAATTACATGAACATGTTTTGAGGCCATGAAATTTTTAGGATTCTTTACATCCAAATATTCAATTTCATGTAAGTATTTTCAAAATATTGACATATATCTAGGTGCTCTTGAAGCTGAAACAACATAGAAGACATTGGGAGGGAAAAATTATCTTTGGGATGGAAGTTATTACACTATAAAAATAATTCATTTTAAGGGAGTTATTTTTTCTATTAACACCATTTATAACCCCATTAAATGCACTGCTAATGTTTTTAAAAAATCATTTCACACTAGACTACTGACTTTTGTTAACATTGGTTATCTACATGTGTTAGTAATGTTAAAAAATTAGTGATGGTTATGTCAGAGGAAATTAAAAATACTTATAATAAGTGAGAGAAATAAATTTAATAATAATCAAATTAATATTATAAAAATAAAAATAAAACTAGGGGTGGTTTCTAACAATTTTTTTTATAAAAACACATATAAATGATGATTTTATAACTTCCAATAAGGATTTATTTACAAATTAATTCTTGATACTGATTGACATCCACTACCATCTATCCTCAACCCCGCCCTCAATTAAATTGACTATTATCCACTCCATTTTAACAACCCTTTAATATTCCTTTTTTTGGAAAGGTTCGACTAGAACATTGGCTCCAATGGAATTTTCCAGACTAGTTCCACTATACCATAAAAAGTTCTGGTGAACCATGGCCTAAAAGTGTACAAGAGAATCCATGACATGGGGATGATTTTGATTTCTCACAACTGGCCCAACCCCCATCATTCTAGACAGTCACACTGTTACATGTTGCAAACCACAGGTCACATAGAAAATCCCATTTCAATTTCGAAGAATATGGAGTCTAACACCCCCCATAAAAAAGATAAATGCTCGAAATAATGGTACGAGCACAAATTTATGTTATATATATACATATAATACATATATTTATATAATACATATATTTTTATTACATTTTTATATAAATTTTTTATACATATTGCAATATAAGTATAGATATAATTATAAATATTTTTATATTATGCAAACAAATATATATATATATATATGAATTTATATTTTCATATATTTATATAAATATGTTCATACGTATATTTATTAACACATTTATATTATTCATATAAATATTTACACACACACATAAGTATTCATGTAATGTATTTATATAATACACATATGTATATAACATATATTTGTAAAATACATATAATTTTTTAGAAATTTTATATATAGTCACATATATTTATTCATATTTTACATAAATGTATATAATTCATATATTTATGTATATAATTTATATATATATGTATATATATATAATATAAATACATTCATACATATATTGGTAAATACATTTATTTTTTGTATACAAATACATATATGCACGTATATATACAACACATATATTTATATAATTCATATATTTAATTATATAATATGTATATACATTTACATATATTATATGAATATATTTATATCTTTATTTATCAACACATTTAAATTTTGTATACAAACACACACATTCACACATATACTTATGTATTTATATAATATATATATTTATATATAACTTCTATATATATTGACATATGTTTATATAAATATATTTATACATGTATTCATAAATAATTTTATGTTAGGTAACAAATATATGTAAATATACAATATAATTACCTTTGAGCCAATGGGAATTTGAGCCATCATATGTTATAAAATAGGTTTGGTGGGAGATTTTCATTCCTTGAGGGGAGAGATGAGGACTCTACCATTGTGGTAACTTAGTGTATTTGTTGTTTGGTTTCTTACAATACCCTCCGTCGATAATAATAATAATAATAATAATATATTAATATATGCGTGTAATTATATATAAATACATATATGTCCATATTTATAACAATATATATTTACATATATATAGTTTATAATGTATTTACTAATTAATATTATTATTATTGTTATTAAATTTTATTTTATCCAAAAGTTATTAAACACATTAGAGTGGGTTTATACACAAATAATATAATAAATCAATAGCTATTTAGAACTCGTGTTATTTTTATTAAATACTTTTAATAAATCAATGTATATATTTGTGGAGATTTTGATAAAATGACCTCTAAATATAAGTTTTTTTGTATTTAGCAAATTTTAAAAAAAATATATGGGATTCTAAACTTCTTCTAATTATTCATATTAGTGGCAGTTTTACCCAAACCACAACTAATTTTTTTAGAGCCAATTTATACTAAATTGACGTTAAATTGCCTAAAAAAATAAACTTGAGGGAGTTTTTAAAACATCCTCTAAAAATATAAAGTAATATACTATTTTTTATAGTTTTCAAACATCCAAATGAGTATATATGTAGTGAGTATATCTTGTTTATTATTGTTTTTGAGGATTCAATCTATGTGGAGTCATCCTCAACCATTTTCCCATCAATTATTTAGATCATGTAGTTATCAAACCTATATAGGAAACACCAGAGTAGTATTATATTTTTATGGTAATCAAGGACATTGGAAATACATGTGTTAATTTTATTTTAGTGGATAGAATGTAGTCAGAATTGTGTTAGTGGATGACCCAAAAAAGTTTCATTAATAATTTCCTCCATAAATTAATCAATAATAGCTTGGTCCTTATGTTTTTGGGCAACCAATACATGAAGAAGTTGGGATAGGAAGGTCAAATGATGTTATTTCCTCATAGGGACTCTGTTTAGAGAATGAACAAGGTGGGGGATCACATTATGTGCATTAAGGCATAGGATATAGGCATTAAAAGATGTATGTCCTAGAGTAGTCAGTGCCTATAGGTATAGTGATCATTCAAGGCACTATCTATTTATATTCCTCACTAATATATTCTTTGATTAACAAAAGTGATTCATACTACACCATTTCAAATGCCATAGCCTGATCATTGAGGATTATGGTGGGAATACTTTATTTTCCCCTAGAACCATCTTAATTAGTTATAAGAAAGTCCTTTTTAAGAGGGGTTTCTCAAGGGTGTGATATGGATATAGGGACGTGGTGATCAGTTAGAGAGTTATTCTTGCTTCATATGTGACTATACTTTATCCTCCATGACATGGATTAGTTATACTCAACAAAATCCTACAATGATTTCAATAAAATGAGAGAATTTTTATTTGATGTGAAATGATAGCATTTGGAATTTATATATGAGATAGATAAAGAGTTTGATTGTTGATTCTTCGATCCACTTTCATTGTAGTTAGTAGTGTTGGTGTAGAGTTCACCTGAAGTATATTTGGGATAGTTTCTATTATTTTTGGAAGATTTATTAAATGAGTAACTTGAAGAGAATATATCATAACCTCCTTGACTCAAAATCATGTTTAGGATAGATTTATATCCAAATGTTTCCACAATTTATATATATCCTTATAAGATAGTTCCACCAATGTTGTAGGAGTTTTAAAATAATTTTTATGATATATTGTAAAAGGTATACATTCAAACTAGTGTCTCTCCATAGGGAGATATATTGTTTTACTGATAAGGTGGATAGTGGTTTGTGACAATTTTTGGATTAATGGTGGATGAAATGAGTGATGATAAAAAACACCTATCAACTTTCAAGGATTGATAACATGTTAAATTAATTAAAAGGATAATTTTAATTCTTAAATACTAATATGATATCATGAGATATGAACTAATTATGAGGATATTCAAGATATAAATTTCATATATATTTATGGGCATTTTTAGATCATGGTAATGTCTTTTGGGTTATGAATTTACCAACTGTTTATATGGTATAAATGAACTCAGTGTTCCATGAGTTCTTAGAATAGTTTATAGTGTTTTTCATTTATGAAATCTGAGTGTATTGAAGGATAGGGGAGGTGGTCATAGATAATTTAAGAGAAATATTATAGATCCTTTAATGAAATATATTTTATGGGAATCTATACTAATAAAAAATATAAATATATGAGTTACATTTCCTTGTACATGTTTTGTCTTAGAAAAGTGTCATAGTTATTTCTTTTATGACTAAGGAAAATCTTTCTTAGGTACCAACAAATAATATTGTCAAGCTTTGTAATTTATTTGGTCCAATAGTCATTTATGGGAGGTTAATGTCAGATTTATATCAGTTTGAAATATAATACAAAATTTATATAGAATGATTAGTAATTTGGGGAGGGGAATCAGTTCTAGGTGCTGGATAAATATTGGATGTAGAAGTTTATTAGTGCTCTTATATTTAAAATTTCCTAGAAATGGGGTGTTTTTAAGGTTTTATATTGAACTTCTAATTTTGTTCTAGGATATGTATATATGAAATAGTATTTTGTGATATGTTATAGGTTCTAGTAATTACATCCTCAAAAACATAAATTTTCCACCTATAATATTGAGAATATAGTTATACTATTTTCCATGAATATATTCTGCCATTTTAACATCAAATATTGTTTTTTAGTCTTTATAGATCATATAATTTGGTGATATAACTTCTCCTAGTAGGTAAAAAATTTAGATCAGTGGAGATGGGTGGAGATCTTGGAGGGTATGAATTTGAGATCTCAAACAGGCCTGGTAAGGAAAATACAGTATCTCATACACTAAACAAGAACATTTATAGTGATATTTATTAAGATACAAAAAATATGTAGTGAATGATAGTGGAGATTCTAGTTCTATATTTTAACATTGAGGAAGCTAGTAATGCAGTCTAATTAGATCATGTGGGGACAAATTCTCCATAATTTTAGTAGGTGGTGGAAATCCATCTTAGGTAACTTGAGGTGGAGGTTCTGAGGATTAATATTTTCCATGAATACACTCTATATAGATGATAAAAATAGAAATCGTTTTCTTTTTATTCATGATATGTTTTTATTTTATAGGAAATTAAAGGGTCGGTTATTCAGGAGTTTCAATGTCTATCTCTAGTAGAAAAACTTCTTATTTTCAAGATGTATAATCCCTTGAAGGATCATTTTTGGTTTCCCTATACAAAGAATGTGTTAATGGAGTTTGGTTATCAATTTCATTTATATTAATCGGTTAAAGATCAGTATCGATCCCCAGTTGGTCTATTATAGTCTTTATGAATTCTTTAATTTAAATGGGAGGATATATTGATGGATTTTCTAATAGTATTTCCCATGTTTTTATAATATTTTTCTCCATATATATTTTTACTGGATGACTATCATTGTCACCTAATTTCTAGGTAATATGTAGATGAGTGTGGTGGATACATAAGTATTTACAAGGTTTACTACTCAACTGGAGTAGCTAGTACTAGGCATGATTTGGAAATAATCCAATTTCACACAATCCACTAGAAGAAATATTTTTTATGTGATTCAAAAAATTAGGTAATATCCTAACACTTATGTTTATATCAGAACTACAGTGCATGTGATTTTTTCATAGATAAAGATGTAACAAATATTTTCATGAAAACTTTTAGAAACCATCACCAATAGGATAAGAATATTGTCACTATGTAGATTTCACTTATTCCCTTCTATAAAAACATTTTTCTTCACTTTCTTACCCTTTATCAGGTAAGAACTTCCTTCTTGGATATCAATATTAAACTCTCTTTGTTTCACCTTAGTTATAATTTTTTTTCAAATTTCTCTTTCTGATATGTCTTCTGATAAGTTATTCTAGAAACCTATTCTGTTTCCTTCTGATAATCAACTTGAATTTTCTTCTCATTTTTTCATCTAATGCTACCTAATATAAAAGAATGTCTGGAGGTGTTTTTTCTTTACCTCTCATTGCAATTAATCTTAACAATTCCAACTTATTCTTCTTCAACTTCAACCAATATACCCCATGGTTAGAAACATCTTGGTTAAATTATGATATTAGAAGTTCATCCTGTATCTCTTTCCAAAACCAATTCTAGGGTATTTTAGCTTTTTCACATGTAAAAACTTATAACATCATTATAATCATACTTAAAACCTTTATATAGTAACATTTAATGTATTATAGGTGGTAATTATATTTTTATTTCATTCCCTACAAAAACATGAACTTCAAAACTCCTTCTCAAATAATTCTCTGAAAATTACTCTAAATTTCTAAAACATTATTAAATTTATCCAAGAGCCTTAATAAACTTCACTCTTCTTAAAATTTCTTTAAAACTGAGAGAGTATCATGATTTTACACTGTTATATTTATACTATTAAAATACCATATCAACACCATCCCTTTTTATATCTTTATGAAAACTTGATAAATAACTTTGAACCCTTAAGAACTCCATAACACTCGAAACTTCATTCACATGTGCTACCAATAAAACTTTATACTATTTTTTTCAGTAAAAACTTAAAATTAATATTTTTTACAATGTGAATAAATGTATTATTGTTCCTATAAAAACTTAATAGGAGCCTATCAGAATTATTTCTCAAGAAATTCTAACATTTGATGGGTTTCCTCAGAAAACATCCTTATATGCTTTTGTATATAAACCTATATATAATGATCTTTATACTAAAAATTTCATCACATAATCATTCATAAAATTCAACCTCACAATATAATACAATTATATATAATGAAATTATAATAGAAATTATATCTGATGAAATTCATCTGAAGACTTTTTCTGAATCAACTTCATCTAATTCCATTCTTCAGGATCTTCCTAGAACCAAAAAAATCCAATCTGTTCTTCAAACTTCACAAAAAACCAATGCATTATTCATAGAAAATACTATTTTAAATTTATAAAGTATGTTAGAAACACATTAATAGTACTTAAAAATTTTATAAACACAAACTCATCTTAGTAAAAATAATTTTCGGGGAACATCCATAGAATTTCGTATTGTGGACTTTGTACACCTGAACATGTTCTCTCACTTTCAACTAAATTCTTGTATCATGAGACCTTTGGAACTCATGATGTTGGAATTTATTAGAATGGAAAATAATTTCAATATTTTATTCCATGAATACTTCTTATAATCAAACTTTTTACATTTTATGGACTTGGTTCAGAAAACCTCTCATCCATCTCCATCTAATAGTATTTCCTCATCTGATAACCTTTATCTGTATATTGGTAATTATTCATCCAATAAAATTTATTTTAAATCTCACCAGATTTTGGTTATCTAAGTACGTAACAAATATAATTATATAAACATTGATAAATTAAAGAAAAATCCTTGAGAAACTTTCACATAACGAGTAACTTCCTTAATATTTTTAAAAACTTAAACGCATCTCCACCATCTTAGTCTCAATAATCTCCCCCCATTGGATTTTTTTATCAGAAAAGAAACAAAAATCACTAAAACTTTATAACTCATTCAATGGATCACTTATATAAAAAATATATAATACTGTATAAGTGAACTTTTTGTAGGAAACAAGAATCATTGAACAATAATAACATGTTGTTCATAAGCAGTGAATTGGTAGAATTCTTACACTTCCTAATGAAACACTCATCACACACACTTATTAAACATGTATGAAAATGTTTTACTATATAGAATTCAATTAAATGTTATAATATCTAACACACAAAAATTCCAAAATCATAGATCACACCTTTAAAAAAATCCCCTAAATACTTTCTCTCATTAAAATGTTCCTCACATACCAATAGATAGATTTATGTTACAAAACTTTTCTACCCCTTTGAAAAAACTATCCAAAGACAAGATGGAGGGGGTATAGATTAATGTATCATATCCTTTAATAGAATAAAATTTTACACCAATGTTTAACCTCATCTTATCAAAATGTTTCATTTGGAAATTTTTTGTGAATATATATATAACTTTCTCCTTTTTGGGAACAAACTCCAACTTTTGTTCGTTGTTCTCCATATGATATTTGATTAAGTGGTACTTAATATTAATATACTTTGAATGAGATTTTTTGAGGATTTTTAGTGAGATTTATAGCACTTTGATTACCATAACACAAGATAAGGGGTAACTTCACATTTACAAATAAATCTTCCAATTCAGTCTTCACCCACATAAGTTTTGTTCCACATTTGGTGGTACTTTCATACTCTGATTTATCCATGTTATGAGTTAGTAAATTTTTCTTCTTTCTATTCCAACTCACACAAATCACTCATGTAAAGAAAAAACCACATCATGCAGATCCTCTATCATCAATACTTCCTTCTCATTCAAAATATGTGTATCCAATCAAATCAATTTTTCTTAAGCTTTTATATTTTATAACAAAATCTTTAGTGACTTTGATATATTAGATCATTATTTTTCTTCCCACAATATGAGATTATTTCATAGAACTTTGATACTTGGAATATAATTTAATATCATAAATATTGAATTCTCTTTAAGTCATTAGTTATAAAAAAACTTCCATACAGCTTTCAAAACTTCTTGGGATCTACCCTATTTCCTTCATGAACTTTATAAAAGTTGGTTCCCACTGAAATTATTATGGAAACTAGATTTTAAAATCCCATAAAATATTTCTAAGAATTTACTTGGAATAATCATTTTAGTATAGTAAATTATATTTCTTCTTTTCTAATATTTGTAATCCATGAAAATATTTCATTTCACCGAGGATGAACATTTCAAATAACTTTTTCATCACCTCAAAAAACTTTTCCCATATTTCATAATCATTCCTAGAAAATATAATATCATCAAAATAAGTAATAAAAATGAGTTAAACCTCTGGATTTTATTTTATTTAGAGGTAATTATCAACTCGTACATTCATGAAATTCAACTTCCTTGAGAAGGTATCCATTTTTTAATACCAATCTTCCAGAGATTTTTTCATCACATATAAGGATTTCCTTAAATAATACACATAAATTTCATCTAAACCAATCATGATGTCACATGGTTGTTCAATATAAAATTCTTCATTGATCTTGACATTAATAAAATCTTACTTTACATCTATCTTAAAAAAATATTATCTTTATTATGTAGTAATATGGACAAAAAATATGATATTTTCTAATATTTCTTCTAAAAAAAGTATCAAAAAAGCCAATGCCTTCAATTTAATAGTATAATTTTCTAACAAACCATGCTTTATTTATAATCACTTCACCATATTCATTGAACTTGTTTCATAACACCCGCTTTATAACAATAATATTATTATTTTGTTTGGGTACAAGATCTCATGTATCATTCTTATAAATTTAATCCACCTCTTTATTCACTGCATTAATCCACTCTTGATTCCAAAAATATTCATTGACATATGTTTTACCAACTATAGAATATAAGGAAGTGTTTTAAACTAACATTGATGTTCTTATATCTTAAATATTAATTCATTGATTGTCAGTGATGTTTCAAACAGTCACATGATTCCTCAACCATAGATGAGTTGTATGATGTTCTTCCTCATCTCATAATAATACTGAGTCAAGATACTCATCTTGAGAATCTTAAAAATTGTTATTATCATTAAAAACTTTTTCAAATTTCTCAACTACAACAATCATTTCATCCACATCTTCACAAATTTTTGAAACATTCTTATCATATTCTTTAGGAACTTTTATATCTATAGAATCAACTAAATTTTATATTTATTTATTAAAATATCTATATAATTCAATATTATGAGACTATACAAGAAGTAATCTATGAAAATCTCTTAGATCAAACATCCCAATATTTCCACCCGACAATTTAATAATGAAAGGATTTTTTAGCACCCTTAGGTGCATTATACTTTTGGTTTCATTCTAAACATTTCATAAGGATTTATATTAGATTTCAGTCAATAGAATCATTGATTTTCAATATAAACTATTAAACATACAGTTTTTATCCAATAATAATGAGATTTATCATGTTTGATTAACATTATTCATTCCATTTCTACCAAACAGTTTTTTCTTTTTTCAGAAAAAAGTTTTTGTTATAGTGTGTATGGGGCAGTAAACTCATGAAAAAACTCAAGTTTTTCAAGAAAATATATGAACTCATTATTTTTATTTCTTCCACCATTATTAGTTTGTAACTTCTTCACTGAATATCCATATTCTTTCTCTACACTTCTCTCTAAATTATTAAAAAAATTATATCATCACATTTATTTTAAAGAAATATAGTACCTGTAATTTAAGTAAAGTCATCAATGAAATAAATAATGTATGTATCGCTATGTGTTTATTATTTAGTCATCCTTCCCTAAATATCAAAATGTATTATCTCTAAGTGATGAGTTGAATTAATCAAAACATTCTTATGAACTAATTTTGTAATCTTCCCTTTTTGGCCAATAAAAAAACATAAATCTCTTCTTTTTTTCATGTGATGAATATCATGAATACTATCTCTATTTAATAGTTTTTTGAAATTCCTATGACACATATGTCACGTCTTCTTATACCAAAGATAATTTTCTACCATAATCCTCATATAGTAATACCTTTCTTTAATAGAAACTAGAAATAATTTTCCAAAGGTTCATTGGCCTTTCATAACAACTTTACAATTTTTAACAATCTTTACAAAAAAACATATTTTCTGAAAATAAATTTATTAACTTAATCACAAAGTTGTGAAACACTTAACATATTTTGTTTCAACCCACTAACAAACATGGCACTTTTGGATTTCACCTTTTTTCCAATTATGGTGGATCCAATGCCTTTGATTTTGAGTAATTATTTATTTCCAAAAGTGAGCATAAATTATCTAAAATATTCACATGATTAAATAGATTCAAATATCATATCATATATGATGATCAGTCTTTATCGAAAATACAAGTTCATTCTCTGTTTGTATCTTTAAGTGAACATTCAACAAATATGGATTTTTCCGTGACTTTATATTTCTTCTCACATGGCTTCTAATATTTATTTAATAAATTTTTTTATTCTGATGTAAAAAATATATATCCTTTTAAAATATGTCTAGGTTTATCACATCTTTCACAAATATTTTCGAAGGGTTGGAATTTATTTTCAACATTCAAAATAACTTTCTCGGTTTCTCTCTTTTGAGTGACATGACTCCCCATCTAACATTGCCTCTAGTTTCTTCTATATAATCTTTAATGTTCAAACCAAATCATATATTATATATTCCTAAATTCTCCAAAATACTAATAATAAACATAGAAAACATATCTTTCCATATAACCTAAAAACAATTCAGAGTTGTGTTTTAGTTTTTCATTAACTCTCTTTCCTTACACATTAATAATTTGTTTCACACCAATTTTTTGGTTACTTATTGATATTTTATTCTTCATATTATATTTCTTCATATACTCAATAGTCTCAATTATAATAGAAACTTTTGGTTCAAACTTTTTAACCTTACAAACATATAGTTTTTCATCTCTACTTATTTTAGCTATATATATAGTTTTCTTAAATTCTTTTTCCATATAAGAATCTTCATTCTTCTTATCAATGTTTGCGGATAAGTTTTTTGATCCTCCTTAGGTTTATACTTCTCAAACTATTCACCAATTTTTGTAACTTAAATTTGGATATTTTTAACTCATTTCTAATCTTTAATAATTTTATGTAGAACAAGTTCTTACTCTTCCTCCATTACCTTCAAATTTTCCTCAAGAGTGAATTTGAGGTTCTACATTTCATCAAACAAATTCTTCATATTATCAATCTATTCTACCAAATTTTATTTTTCATTTATAGAATATTCTTAATTTTTTGTAGTAGTATTCTATTTCTTCAACATATCATTCAGCCTTACAGTCTCCCTAATGCATTATTTTAACTATCATTTCAAAATAAAATCCATCTAAGTTTATTATTCTTAAAAACTATTATTATCATCATTGGTTAAATTTTAAATACTCACTTTTGAAATAAAATTATTTTTTTAAGTTATCATCCTCATCTTCACTATCATTATCTTTATCACACTTTTCCAATTAGTTTCCCATTTTTTATTTAGAGAACTAATTATTCCTTACCTATGATAATAATTTTATTATTCCTTCTTTATATTAAAAGATATTATTAACTTTATATCATATCTATAACATTATTCTTCTAATTTTGATGTGGAAAATCTGTAGCAAAATTCCAAATAACTCTACAGTGAAATAATTTTAGTGGTAACTTCCATTTATAATTTCCTTTTCCTATTTTGACCTTTTCAGAAAATAGAGACATAAATTTATCAAAATTTTAAATAACCTCATCTTTGGTGTCGAGTCATAAACTTATTCATATTTGAGAACATTATTAGATTTTACTTTCTTAGAATATTTGAAGGAAATGTCCTATTACACCTTTTTATTGTTCCCCATAACCTTTTATCTTATCATATATTAAGTAATGAGAGTGCTATATAAATCATCCAAAGATAGAGTTTCTAGATATCTGTCTTCCAATGATGAAACATTGCCATCAAGTTTTTCACAAATAATTTGTAAGATATTATTGATAATAGTTTAATACTAAAACTTCTCACCAATAAATATTATCGTTCTTACAATTTCATTAACCCTTCTAAAGAAGTCGTCGGCATATTCATAATCACTCGTCTTAATATCTTTAAACTTAATCCCCTAGATTTGTAACTTTAATTTATTCACTTTCAAATTTCCTTCATAAATATTCTTTAACTTATCCTGTATACCTTAATCCATTCCAACTCCTTTAACTTTAATAAAATCGCATTCAGAGTGTGAGGAAAATATAAAATTTATATATTTCCCAACATTTTCCAAACTCATCTTTTCACCAGTTGTAAGGGGAACATTCTCAGAATAGTGAGGAAATAAATTTGTACCAAATTCAACAAATTCAAAAATAATATGCATAATAAATTGTAACATTATATCATTCCAAATATGGTATTTCATTCCATAAAAAAATTCCCCTTACTATTCAAAGATTTCTTAACATTCCAAGAATCATCACTTTTCTTCCAAATTTATAAAAGATTAAATGATTGAAACATTCCCTATGATTCCAATTGAAAATCCCATATAAGAAAAGTGTGATCACTAATAGGGGATGAGGTGAATCAATGATATTTTATCTTTACAAAATTCTTTCTTAAGAAATGAAATTGGCCTCTAATTAAATGGATTTTAAATTTTAGAAAAATAGGATCCCAAACAAAACAATAGGGAAACAATTACTTATAATGTTCATTACTCAACAAGAGTAGCTATTCATTGGCATAGTTTTAACCTAATCCAACATCACACAATCCACTAGAAAACAATCATCTTCATGTGGTTACAAAAATAATATAATATCATTAAACTTATTTTATAAAATTATCAAAACTATAGTCCATGTGTTTTCCATATAGATAAATATATAACTAAGATTTTTGTAATATATTTTAGAAGCCTTCATAAAAAATCTCACAATATTTTCACTATTCTAATTTCATTTTCCATTCTTGTAAAACCCTTCTTCTTCAATTTATTACCCAGTAGAAGATATGAAATTTCCTTAGGAAATTCAATATAAAACTCTATCTGTTTCTCCTTGAGTTTTATTTTTCTATCTGATTTTTCTATCTCATAATTTTTTCCAATAAGTTCTTCCTGAAAGTTCATCTTTTTCCTTCTTATAATGAGCATGAATTTTCTTCTACTTTGATCATATGATTTAAACTATTATATAAGATTTTCTAGTGATGTCTTTATTTTAACTCTAACAAGAATAAATTTGATTAATACCAACATCTTATTCTTCTTTAACTTCAACCAAGAGACTCCTTGACTATAAAATTCATATATAAATTTGGTCTTTTAGTAGTAATTCTAATATCACTATCTGAAACCAATTGTAGAGCACTTCAGATTTTTCACATGTGAATAGTAAATACATCACCATACCTATACATGTTCCCTTTATATAGAATCATTTGATTAAGTATAGATGATAATTTTATTTAGAATTCCTACTTAATAAAAATTTTAAATTCAAAACCCTAGATCAAAAAATTCATTGAAATCCTCTCAATAATTATTGAAACTATTGAACGCATATGAGAACCATCAATGAACTTACCCTTATTAAAATTTCTTTGAAACTCAATGAGTATCAAAATTTTCCACCATGATATTTGAAATATTAAAAGACCATCTCAACATAAACACTTTTGATATTTTTATAAAATAATTATAAAGAACTTAGAACCCTTAAAAACTTTATACCACAAAAAAATCATACAATATATTCATCTAGTGTAACTTCATACCATTGTCTTTTCTTGTAGAACCATGTAACAAAATGAACATCTGATGAGAATAAATTTCTGATTGTTCCAGTATAAACTTTATAGGAACTTCTTATAAGTATTTCATACACACTTTCACCCTTTAATTTCTTTCATTAGAAATATCTATTCTTTTATTTTTTATGAAAAAAAAAATTAGATGAAAATTATGCCAAAACGTTCATCTGATCATCTTGTAGAAAATTCAACCATAAAAATATATAAAAATATATCCTACGTGATTTAAATATAAATTATTTCTAATTTACTTTTCCTAGAGGCTTTTTCTAATTGTACTTTATCTGAATTCATTCTTCTACATCTTCCTATCTTCAAAAAAAATTATTCCAAAAAATTCACAAATACCCAATGAAATATTCATAAAAAATAATATTTTACATTTATAAAATATTCCTGAAACTATTTAATAGTTATTTAACAATTTATAAAAACAAACTCACCTCAGCTAAAACTTTGTCTCGTAGGCTTTATCCGGTGAACTTCCAAAGAATATTGTGTTCTGAACTTCATCCACCTGAACATGTTTCCTTCCCATTCAACTAAATTATTGGATCATGATATCTTTGTAACTCATGATGTTGAAAAAAATTAGAATTGAATTGATTATCCATATATTATTTATAGAAAAATTCATCTAATAGAACTTTGTATGTTTGAAGGACTCAAATCGACAAACTTCCCCACCATCTTCATCGAAGGTACTTTCTTCATATGATGGGCTTTCTCCAATTATTGGTCTTTATTCTTCCAATTTAATTTTTTTGAAATATCACCAATGTTGGGTGATTTATATACATAAAAAAGTTAATTTTATAAATAATTTTCAATAAAATAAAACACATTAAGCATCTTTCTCATGACAAGTAACGTCTTTAACGTCTTCTGTTGCTTCAAAAATTCACCACCATTTTATCCCCAATAGTTTGAACATATTTATTTTATTCTAATGGAATATGATTCCATACTAAACAATTAGTTTAAGTCATAAATATAAATTAAATAACATGAAATAAGATTTGGTGATCAAATACCCTTTAAAATAATACTACGTATCAAATTACTTCAATAGAAAACACATCTAAAGACCTCAATCATTCAACCATGTATGTTTTAATAAATAAATATTATTATAGATTATTTTCTCTAAGGAATGGTGGAAATTACTAACACAAATAGTTAAATAGAAAAATATTATTATGATCTTTGGGTTACACTTAGTAGGGAAACCCTATGGAAGTATACTAGAAGAATGGTGCTTATTTTATCCATATGATAGATTGGAAAATGAGATTTTCACTCAAAAATACAATGTTAAATATGATATAATTGGAATAATAGAATACCTAAATATCTAATCATTTAGGGTAATTCCAAATAAGATTCATTACATAGTGAAATATAAATATTGGTCTACTAACAAAAATGATGGATTTCAAAACAGTTATATATGCTAATTAGAAATTTCTTAATAAAATTCATTATTAAATGAATTTGAAACTTTTTTATCATATGATAATTGATTTTTTTCTAGATAAAATATCATCTTCAATATCAAACTTCACATTGAGAATAAACATAGAGAATTTTGTATCACAATATATGTAACTTTTTAGAATTGATAAAAATATAAAAAAAATGTTCTTATGAAAAGAAAAATTATATGTGTCATATAAATACCTCCCAGAGTTACCATCCTTGAATGTTGGTCAGTAAGTTAATCTTGATGTTTATAATAAGTATATGATGATTCAAATGTGGTTAAAATGACAGTAGACACTAAATGATTGAGTGAATTTCTATATCAACTTATATATTCTATATTAGTGGATATGTTAATGATTTAGAGTGTTTGTAGGTTTCCTGTATGGAATATTCCATCTATGGAATTAATTTTAATATCATCATTGGAAATAATTTAAAATTTTGAATGTGTTTAAGAAATTTTTTTCATATTTTCTCAACTTCTGAATAATGATGAACTAATGATGTTATTTTTATGTTTAGGAAGTCTATTAACATTAAAAGTGTGTAAAATTTTAGACTAGATGAAGAATAGTTAGTTATTGATTCTAAAAATGTTTCTACAAAGTATCCAAACTTCATCATTGAAACCTAAGAGACATTCTAGGAATGAAGTTAAATGTTCTATTAAATAGAATTCTGGAGGATGCATGAATAGGGTTGAGAAAACCCAGGAAATATCATTATTAACTACCGATATTATAGAAATAAATTCTTCAATTTTAAAGGGTATATTATACTAAATTTATATTTTAAAAATCTTTTAAACATACAGGATTTAGAAATCAAGGAAATATTTGGTAAAGCTTATAGTTTTTATTCAAGAGATTAATTAAAGGTTTTCTTAATCATGTAAGGATATAGTAGAATATAACAATATTAATAAAATTAAATAACAAGTATTGAGAAGAATATAATTATAAACTTATTTTATCAAGGATAAAGTTGTTTATATTGAGTTTTATTAAAATATGAGAGATATGGTCTCACCACCATCAGTTCCATAATTTAAAGGATAATCATTGTTATTTAATATAATTCTCTATGCACATAGAATAATATATTTCATTTGGATGCATTAGTTTATTTCTTAAATACTCCTACAAAGTTTAAATAAGAGTTACTTATTAATATAATGGAGTTTTTTTATTTTATCAATATATTTAAAAAAGAATATAATATTCAAGAGTCTAGTGGGGTATGTTTAAACTTTGAGATGTTCAAAGTTTATAGATAAAATATTATTCCATCCAAAATCCAAATTGAATGTTGCTTAGTACCGTAAGGGAATTAATGTTTTGATGGTGGAGTAATAATGTAAATTGTATAATTAGTTATCAAATATTTAATGGGAAAATATTTATGTAGTAAGTTCCAAGGATAATGATGTAAAACATATAAATACTTCCCTACAGACATCATATGTTACTAATATCATAACATTTTCTATTATGAAGTGAAAGAAGTTTGAATTATTTTTTTAAGGAGTAAAACATTATGAATATGATTCCTATATCTCACTATTATTAAAACAATATTTATTAATAGATGTTAATAACTAAGGATTTTAGTGGGTGTGTTTTATCAAATTATTACATAGATATTTGGTTGGAATTAGGTAGAAATGTAATGATTTTAACAAAACCCAAAGTGTGTAGTAATCCTAAAGATAGTATGGTAATATTTTATATGTATCATGGTGTGATAATTTCTTATGTAAGGGTCTTTTAAAATTACTAGAAGGGTTGAAAATATAAGAAATGTCATTTTATAAAAAAAAATCATCTCTATTGTATCATTTATTGACATTGGTTTCATATAATGATGAAGTGAAATTATAATAAACTACTCAAATTACAACATTTACTTATCTCTAATGGATGTTCACTGTTGATTATTATAATTTATTATTAAATTTTGAGGTTATCCTGAGTAGGCTTGTGGTATCAATATAAAAAAATGTTTAGGAAGAAAAAAACAAGCTTTTGGAATATGATGATCCATTAAGTACATAAAAAAAGAGTTTAATATATTGGATTTGGTTTCTGTGAATAAACTGACATTAAACATTAAATTACAAGAATATTAATATATATCTTATCATATAATGATTTTTAATTTGTATAGAAATTATGTGATCTTTTTTTAGAATATTTTTTATATTGAATGGTTAAATTAGTTCCTTACTATAATGAGAACCAAGAATATATATATCTAACGGGATGAAAATTATGTTTCACAATCATGAAAATGAGGATCATAATATATTAAAACTTCATTTTATATAGTTCACACTCGATGATCTCCAAGAAGGGAGGTTATGAGATAAGATCCACCATTGGGAATTACACATGACTATGTTTCATTATATGTTAATATCATTGAACGTGTGTTTTATTATTTAAACTCCAGAATATTTTTTATGTGTATCTTGGATCATATTTTTTATGCATAGATAAAAATTATAAAGTCATATTCTCATTGTGAGGTATCATGAATTAGGAGCATCATAATTGATATGGAATTTATTTAATAAGTGAAGAAAGGATTTTTCCCATCATTATCAATGGAAAAAAAGATGTCTTTAACCATTTTAATTAATTGAAAATGGAATATTAAATCCTTTTCTAAGGAAGTTCATCTAAAAGTTAATTTTATAATTTCAAAGAAACCTAAATCAAGAATATATGATGATGACATAATTATGTATCTAGGATGATGTGATATAGGTGGGAAAAGGGATTAAATGTCATAGTAGTGATCATAGGAAGTTTTTTTCATTAAAACATTAACATTTATATTTATAGTGTCCTTGATGGGTTGCTAGACATGGATCTTGTACTTTTTGTATGTCCACCTAATTCCACTAAGAATGAGGCCTTAAGGGTCACATGATAAGTGTATCCAAAATCTCATTAAATTCTTATTGAATTTAATATTAAAATTATACATTATTATCATTTTGTGGAATAGTAATTATTCTAGTAAATTTTATCACATAAATTTAATCACATGATATTCCTATTTATAATATATGAGTTGAATTTTACCTTATTTTTTTATTCACAAGATGATAAATATATATTTATTTATACACTGGTATAGTGAATAGATTAATATATAAATATTTATCTAATTTCATGAATATTAAATTAAAACTTTACGCATGATTTTGGTGAATATATTATTATTTTTTATCAAATTCTTAATTTTTTTTGACTAATTATTTTATTATTCATGATTTGATAAATTATGTTGTGGGATTAGTGTGCCAAGTTGGTAGCCCAATGAAAACAACATATTTTATATAAAATAATTTAAATAAACGTATATATAGTTATTTAAGTAATGAAATTTAAATAATCTCATATCATGAGATATATTATTATAATTATTATTATTATTATTATATGGTATAAGGTTTACTTAGAATAATCAATTTGATAAAGGACTTTGGTCCTTTATTAATTAATAGACCCAAAGAATAAAAACTTTTCTATGTAATTTTTAGAAGAGTTGAGACTTGTTGTGTATAATGGAAATATCTCTAGAATTATTTGAACTTTTAGAGAGAATAATCCTCCCACCCTCCCTATTTAGAAAAGGGAGAGAATAAAATAACTCCTTGTAGTGATCAAAGATGAATTATGCAAACCTATTGGTTCCTCCAGGATAGAACATATAATACCAAGAACATTTTTTAATGATACATTGAGAAAGTATGAATACAACTAGAGGATTCATCATTTGGATTATCAGTGAAAACAACAATAGAAAAATATTAGTAATTGATTTCGATCATATTAATTACCAATTAAAAGTAACTATAGTTAAAAATTAATAATAAATTAAATATAAAACCTCATATCTAGAAGATTTTGGGATTTACATCATCAAGTTACATGAATATTTTCTTCTGAATCCAATGAAAAACTGAAATTGGGTGCCCGTACACAACTTTTTCATCCTCTTAGATCCATTATGTTGTATCAAAGTGGTCATATTGTAATTAATAATTATTTATAATTTATATAACAAATTTCTTAAATTTTTTTGTTAGTTTTTATTTCCAAAATTTTTTATTAATCTAAATGTCAAGATAAGGTGTTAGTTTTAATTCTTATAGCCAAGAATAGTTTGAGACATGTATCTCTAGCTAACTTGAAAAAGGTGCAAGATGTTTTAATCTCATATTTTTGTGTTATTGAGTATATGGTGTTATTAAATGTTATTTATTGACCACTAGTAAAGCATGTGGTTTTATAGTGATTATATGATAGAAATATCATGTACACATCATGTAGCCATACCTATTTTTGAACCCATATAAATCATGATAGGTCTCGTGGTTAATTACGTGATGTCATTTTAATTCACTTATTGATTTTTGGTCAACCAATGTGGAAAATAAATAAAAGAAAACATGTATCGTATATCTACACACTGTATAACAAATGAAAACCTACACGAGGTACATGCTGAGATTTTATGAATGTTTTATGATTCAAAATATGGGATTATTTAACTGAGATAGAAACTACATGATGTGAAACTTGTTGCATACACCATGTGATAGGAATCATTATACACTAGTTACATGTTGATAAATTTTTCTCTTTTCATGTGGGTGCACATGATTAATATTTATTCTCTATATAAATTCCACTACTACACAACATTTAACATTTGTCAAACATGTTTCATACTTCATATGAATTTATAGTGACATAAGCCACATATAATATGGCATGCCATGTGGTCATTGACATCACGTAGAATACACATCTTGACCCATAGAACTAGAAATCATCAATATTATGACATTACATGTAATATTATGTGATGACTATCATAATTACGAGTTATATAATTCAGAAAAAAAAAATTCTTTTTGACCTTATATCATTTAATTAGAGTTTTGATTAAATTTTAAATTATTTATGGGATGATTTGGGAGTGGTAGTTTAGTGTAAGTGCACTTGGAAAAGGTTCTTGGGTGTTGGTGGATGAAATTCTATAAGTAAACAATCCAAGATGTTGGGTGTCACAAAATAGTGAGTGGAATAAACTAAGATCACATTATGACCAAGGGGTATCGTGGTACGATGACTAGTATGAAGGAAAAAGGTCACAGCCTGAAAAATGGTTCCACTAAATTATGTTCTTGGATTGGGAGGGTTTATAATGTTGTAGTTTTGGGTATCTTCCTATGAGTCACTTATAGGAAGGAATATCTTAATATAACAACTATAGTTATTCTCTGGCTATGTCTTAATAGGGGATCAGATCCTCTATCGATAGGTGGTTACTCCATAACCCATAAAGACCATGTCATGATGTATGACTCATATGAAAGCATCACAATATGATCATAATTACCATGTCATGACCAAGATCTATGAAAGCTTTTTTTGGGGGGGTTCCTTTTTGTAATTCATATGGGGTTCTATTTGTAACACTTTTGGCTCCTTAGCCTTAGTTGAAAAATATAAATGGGAGATCCATTTTTATATCTCCCATTATTCCCCCATTATCCATCTTCAATCTAATTTTTTAGATATGGTTTCATCAAATGAATTTGATTAACATTTATCAATTTCTACATCTTATTCTTCCCCCTTTATTCTCTAAAATTTTGGTTCTTTTAGATGAGGCTTTGGGGATATGATTACATAATAGAATGGTTGATCCTCGTGATGGGTGGTATTTGGTGGGTAGTTTGTAGAGGAGGTATTGAGAAGGGGTTTATGTGTCACTGTTCATTATTTTTCTTCATTTATGATTCCCCAAAATTTTATTTAGTTTTTTTGGGTGAATTTTGGTTAAATTATTCATGGATATAGGTAAGAAAAAAAGAGTATTTTGTGTGTCTAGGTATGGGTGAATTTTGGTTTTAGATTATACCCAATTATTCATGGTTTTAGTTCCATTACACCACATATTTAGTTTAGTATCAATTATTCCAATTTTGGAATTGAGTTTTAAATGCTAAATATATTAATTTTATGGTTTTTGTTGATTAAATAAGTGATTATGGACTTGGAGGAGGTTTATATGATCTTTTATATATTTATGGATCACTAGTTGTGGTTAGTATCCTTGACATTACTGAGTAACTTATTCATTTGGTGATTTTATATACATATGATATCACTATGATTACTACTCACATGTTTATATGATCTGTTTGATGTTTTCAGTGATTTGGGATGCATTTATGCTAACCTAATAGTCAATAGAAACCACATAGATGAAAAATTATTTATTGGTGGCTCCTTGGTTGAATGGTTTTTTGGTAGAAATCATTTTGGATTGGTTGTTGGTGTGAGTTGGATTTTCAAGGAAAATATAACTTCTTATTTTAACATGGGTTTAATAAGGTGGTTTTAAGGAATAATTTATTTCTAATGAAATGTTATAAAATAAAATTTCAATGTAAATGGGATGATTTCCAATGATTGTATTGAAATGGAATTTCAAAATAAGTGTAGAGTTTTTCTATAGAATGATTTCATTTTTATTTTGGCCAAGGGTCTTGTTTGAGTAAAGTTTCCATACAATTTATTAAATAAATGTCTTATAAAAGTATTTTACTTGTTTACTCAAGAAATTTTAAAGGTTTTTTTATTATTGTTCTTTTTCAGTTGACCACAGTAGGTAAATTCCTTGATTTACAATCATAGTATCTCTTGAATATGATTCTTGATGGTGATTTTCTAGTGGGTTGTTTTGTTTCAGGATTATGTATGATTGTGTGGTATAAACCGTTGGTGTTTTATTACTGATATTACCCTTGTTAATTAGGAATGATGTAATTAATCCTTAGAGGGTCAAGATGGGTAAAATGAATTAGGTCTGATGGTACTGTGTCTAGTACAATGAGGTGACGAGGGGTTGTTCCCTTGGTTAGACTAGTCCTAGAAGGAGATTGTTTAGATTATTTAAGGATTGTGTGAGCTATGATTTTCACATATGATTTTGGGAAATAAGTTCCTCCTATTTTAGAGGTGTCGAGTTCCTAAACTTTGTTATATGGGAATACTTAAGAAGTCGGTATGGGAGGATGAAAGGTCTATCTTTGTTGTACTTTTATGAAAGTAGTGTTATATTGGTTTAATATTTTACCTTATGGTAATGCTTGATTATGTTATGTCCTTCTTATTTTTTGATATTTTGAGATTGATGGTAATGGAAAGGTCCTAAGTGAGAGGGCAGCAGGGTAATATATGAGGGTATGTTATTGTTTATTTTTTGACCCACCTTAAGTGATAAGGTATGGTTGAGAATGTGTGACTAACCTTGAGTGAAAAGGTAAGGTTGGAAATTTATAACTAACCTCGAGTGAGAAGGATTAGATATGTAATTTATATGGGACCAACCTTGTGTGATAAGGGGTGGATGAGTATTTGGCATGGGATTATGGGTGGCCACACATAGAGTGAGAATGTGATCACATGTAGCGCACATTTATGAGAATTTATAGTCTATATGTGATGAGGAATGTGGTGAAATGTGATGTGGTTAATGGTGTAACAAGATTTTTAGCTTCACCTTGATTGAGAAGGTGTTGTAAGGGGCTTCACTTTGGTGAGAAGGTTTGATCCAATATTTTACTTGGGATATGTTGTGGTGTTTGATACGGGTTTATGAGTGTCCGATCATGAGTTTGAAGGTATGGTAAAGGACTTAGTATGAGACTTAAAATGGAACTAAACATGGTACTGTGATATCAATATAAAGTCACCAATAAGGCTCTGAATTATATTTCAATATTAGGTGACCCACTTCTATTGGCATTGTCTAAAGAAAGTCTGGTAAGGTTTTTTGGTGTCCAAGTTAGCATACAATAACCAGAAATGCATACTTATATGTGAATTTATGTTATGTTGTTGGGTGGGTGTGTTGTATTACCCTGACCAACACTACTTATATATATTTCATGTTCATAAATTTTTTCATTGAAATATTTAGTATGATATGACTTTGGGGATTTCTACTATGTTTTTTGGACTCAAAACCTACCCCTAAATACAGTATGAGTTTTTTTGTATAATGGTAGACCTTCATGTTTGGTTTCAGACATAGGTATTTATTAGATATAGATACATAATTTTTGTGTAGTAGGTTGTGGAGGTTGAGGATTCTTCAGGGTGATTTTGTGAGTTTCTCTATAGGCTGTTATAATATAATTTTCAATTATCTTTCCACTTGTGTAAAGTCTAATGTGTCATTATTATACTTACTTTGATGATAATTTACATTTAAATCTACAACTTCTCTATTTTATTTGATACATCATATTTAAATTTTTTCATTACATTATATTTTGTAATGTGAGGGACCTCTTGTATCCATATTACATGTCCATTGATTTTTGGGATGACTTTTATACGAATGGGTAATTATGAAATTTTTGAAAGATTTAAGAATGACCCTAGGGATTTACTTTTATTGGAATAGTCTCCTAGTGATTTTTTTAGTCCCCCATCTCTAGTCAAATGCCTCTCGAATATGGAGACACACACCAAATTTTTTTTAGTGTCTTAGTGTGTGTTTCATTTAGGTGACATAGGACATGGATTTACAAAAGGGTATCAAAGTGTGTTTTAGAATGTGATAGTTTCATTTTGAGGTAAATTTAGGTTATATAAACTTGAAAACTTTACTCTTTATATGTATGATCATCATGGATTTGGTTAAACCCCATGTTCCAAGAGGATTCCCACTGTTAGGACTAGGCACATTATAATGTGTGATTTATTCAATATAGAGTCCAAATGTGTGATGCATAAGAATTGGGATGAGTAATAGGGCTCAAACATGATTGAGTTTCCTTGTTTATCCATCATGATAGTGGAAACATTATATTATGATACACGTTCCTATGGGTAGTGTAGTTTAGCATGTTACCTTATCTAGATCCACTAATAATTTAATCAATATATAATATAATAAATGACTTCTATAATATATTATAAGTGGGGGTTAAATTAACATGTATTTAAGGATCTTATTTGATTTACTATGATTCTCATTATTCATATATCATTGGGAAATCATTTTTGGGATGGTTGGTTTTTTTGGAAAAACCTAGTTTTAGAAATGGAAAACTCATGTAGAGAATAGGGTGTTCATGAAAAAAAATTATAACATGGTATTTTGGGAAATAAATAATCTATAAAGGGACTATGAATTGGTTTAATACTTTATTTTTTTGAGAAATTTATTGGAAATTTTTTTTAAAATTGGCAGGAAAATTTTTTTTTAAATAGTAATGATTTCTAGGAAACAAAACAACTATAAAGGATAGTAATTTCATTTTTTTGGTTTTAATAAAATTCCCTAGGATTCAAATGTTTATTTTAAAAACATATGTTGGTTTGGGTTCTTATAAAATGTGTTGAGCCAAGTTTAATTTGAAAACAATTCTTATGTAAATTAAATTTTTTGAATTTCAATGTTTTGGATGAGAGTTACCTAGATGCTTGAATGGTGTGACCAGCTAATGTGTCATATTTTTTAAAAAATATCTAAGTAAGTTTGTAGGTTTTAAACCTATTTTAGTCTGATGTGGGTGAAAATAAATTAGTTCCAGTGTAGGCTAGGATGGTTTAATTTTTTGTGGTAAATTAGTGTTGACTCGGGTGTTTGAATTGTGAATTCAGTGGGTATACCATGGTTTCTTTGACATAGAAATGAATTTTAAGCTCTGTAAGTAGATTTTTTGTGTCTAAATTGAGTAGACAAATGTTATTTTGAGGGTTCTATGATTTAGACATTTTTATTTGTGTATTGATAGGTTATTTGTCTGGCAGGGAGAACCATTGGTCCAAATAATCCATTGGTCGTAAAATTTTATGGTGGGAAGAACTATAAACCTAGAGATAAATTTGTTTTTTGAACCTGATGCATTATTATCATTGCGGGTGTATAATCACTCTCTTAGATATTGATGATGGTAATAAGGGGGAAATCATGAGATGAGTTTTTCTAAGAGAGTTTTTATGGTTTCTTTAAGGTAGAGTTATGCTAGTGAGATAATGGATATTATGGATTCATTACAGTGGTTTAGTATAAACATGGTGGTCACTGGTATTGATGAAATTAAATGTATTCCTATAAATAAAGATTAATCATTTGAGACATATCAAAGAACCATGGTATGGTCAATCTATGTTTGGATATTGATTAAAGTTTTCCTGGATGGGATGTGTATAGACCAAGAAGAGTGAAATAAATGATACTAAATAGATAATGGTTAAGAGGTAACAAACAATTAGTGTTTAGGTAGATCTAGTTTTATCTTTTTTATTTTTATATACTATATTTAGGATTTAAATGTGGAGTTTTATGGAGTATTTGTTGTTGATAGTTGGCTTAAGATGGAAACTGGTGTGATCTGAGGGTGAATCTAATTGGAGACAAGTTGATACTCATGTTTTGAGTATGATGCCATATTTTGTTAGTTAGGAATTTAATTATTTAATTTCATCTAGTGTCGTATAAAACTTTTTTTTAGGTATTTGGATGACCTTATTATTCTTCCAAGAATTAAGGCATCGTGATTAGAATATTTTATGATGTGTCGGCGGAATAGGGTAATATTTTTTTGATGATAGACTATAGGAGGAATGAGTGGTGTTATTTTGTATAATTAGATATAGTGAGTTTGAGATTACATCAAGTGTGCCTTATCGAGTATGAAGGATGGTTTTTATGATTGAACCACTATTTTTGGGTGAAGGTTTGTGTATATTGATTTAGTGCATGGATATTATAAACATATATTATTTAGTTTATAATCAATAATAAGTAGAATTATATGATTCTAATTAATATATTAGAAGTTATGAGACATTCATAAGTTATTTTTAGGAAGATAATTATTATAGTGTAGAGTTTACAACGAACTGTGTCGTTTTGAGTTGTCCAATTCATAAGATATTTGAATTTTAATCCTGAAATAAATGATGGGGGTTTTGATCTTGTTTTTAATGATTTATGATATTTTTTATTAGTGTTATATTGGTATAATAACACCTATATTTAGTTATCAAGTGTTGGTGTCACACCCATAAATTTTAAAATAATATAATTGTATTCGATAGCGTAAAAGACAAATAACACTAATTTTATCTTGATTTAAACATAACACTAAGTTTAGATTGTTTTACACAAACCACAAATCTCATCTTTTGGTACACAACAGTATTTTTGACATTTATTACACACAATATCAGGTTCCTTATATATCTTGTGTTATACACAAGACCAAGTCTTAACGAACTACAATATACTATTAAATATGATAGTTGATACCGAGAAGTTGGAATAGAATTTATGAGTAGGATTAACTAAATTATGAAAATATTATTTACACATGTTTATATAATGAATTATTTGGTATCCAGTTAACTAGAAATGAAAATAAATCCCCTTTTAAAATAAATGTAATCATTACTCTGAAAAAAAAACTATTTTTAGGTGAAAAAGTGTGTTCTATATCAATAACATAACCAAATCACTTTTTCTGAATTATTTTAAGGAAATTTATATATAATAAATATAATAAAATGTTTAACATTCATCTCATATGTTTTCTAGGCAAGATATAAGAATAAATAAAATTTTGTGCATAAGAATATGTATTTTTCTAAAGGACTATTTTACAACTTTTTAATGGAACCCTTATTTTGAAACTAAATTTTGAAACTTATATAAATTATATTTTATAAAAATTTAATTTATTTTTTAAATCTGAACTTCATAATCATATTAGGGTGGATTTTTGGTTTTTTCTAAGAAGATTCATTTTTTGATGAAAAAAGTACTGAATTTTAATTGAAATTTTTCTTTTTACTCGAATTATTTATATAGTAAAATTATATTTAAAATTGCTTTTAATGTATAAATAGATAAATTATAAACATATTAATCCAATTTAGGTAATTTAAATAAATTTTTTATTGAAATTATATATAAAAACATTATAAACTTTTGAACATTTTCACTTTAAAAACCTCTTTTTCTGTCGCATCTGCTGGGTTACTTTAAAATTAAATTCTATAATTTTGATGAGTTTAATTGGGAAAAATGGATTAAATATTTGGAATCATAATAATTTATAATTTATAATAATTAAATCTTAATTTTTTACCAAATTTATTAGTGGAAATAGTTAAAATTAATTAACGTGATTGAGGATAAAATAGGGTCTTGTGCATTACATGTGTTTGTGTAAAATTTAAATTTAGACACACATAGGATTATTATTTAATGAATTGGACTAAATATTTATAATAATTAGTTCTAAATTATATAATAAATAAATTTTAAATTATATTATTAAAAGGTAAAATAAATATGTAAATAAAAAGATACAAGTTACCGTAGTAAAAACTATAATGATAAAATTGTGTAAACTTAAAGACTAAGGAATAAATTAATAAAAAAAGTATTATATTTGTTTTTTGGTGGTATTAATCAACCAATAAATCCATACCATAAATTATTTATCAATATTTTATTCACATGAGGTAAGGGAGACCTCCCAATAGTGTTTACCTTTTGGTATTTATAGAAATTTCACTCCTCCTGAAATATAAAAGGGCACTCAATCTCCCCACTTATTCACACCTCCTAAGAAATTTGGCTCAAGTGAAACATTCTAAAATCAATTCCCAACATATCTCCTCTCATATTATAAGACTTAATTTGGGCATAAATCCATCCAAGGAAGTCCATTGGTGCAAACCAAACGGAGATACTCGAAGAAGACGTAGCGTTCGTCTATGAACATTTTTATTTTATTTCATCCTCAAACACATTCAATTATTTTTATATCATGATTACATAATAACATAAATATATTTCATATACTGATATGTTTTAATGTTATATTTAAAACCTATAACTACACACACTTCTATCAAATGGGTTATGAAATCATCATTTGTGTGTACGACAGACTACCACCTCGCAAACCGACGTCATTCATTTTTTCATTTCCATCCTTCAAGGTTGAGAATAATGATAAAAATGACATTTATATATGATATATATGATATTTATTATGTATTTATGCTTCATTATTTTTTATATAACACATACCTTAATGATTTCCATTTTTTGAGAATAAGATAATGTCGTTCGTGTGTACGGCGGACTACCGCCTCACGAAGCAATGTGATTCGTTCATGCTTTACTTGGAATGTATTAAGGCTGGGGGTAATAGAAATACATGATATATATATGAAATAATAATGATACTATAATGATAATATATATATATATATATATCATTTTATTTTATTTCTTTCGATATAAAAATAAAATCGAAACATCATTCATCCGCACGTATGGCCTACCGTCTGCATGAACGGTGTATTTCATTTCCTATTTCTATCTTGTCTAGATAATAATAAATACATATATAATGAATATATATGATATTTATATCATTTTTATAATTCTTTATATGATTAAATATTTATCTAAGTAAGAGTACAAAGAATAAAAAGTCAAAACTTGTATGAAAAACAATTCAGTTATTACCCAAAACATAACATTAATATAGAATTGTTAATAAATGGGTAATATAAATTAATAAGTAAATAATATATGGTATTATATATATATTAATATGGTTCTTTTAAATATTTATAATAAACTTAGATTTAGTTTATAGGATATTTGAACAAGCTGGATGAGAGTTAAGACTTAAGGTAACGGTTTTTCTCATCTCACTTCTATTTTTTGTGAGATGTATACCTTATTAATCACTTTTTTATGTTTTGTGGTGTATATACTGACCAATATTGTATTTTATGAATACTATAATTAAATTAATTTGGTTTTTCATATTCATTTTAGGATCAATCTTTAACGGGATTTATAGTTTCAAAGTTACCAAAATCATAAGGGATTTTTGTCTCAAGTTTTCTTCTTTAGGATATAAGTTATGTTATACAGAGACCTTTATTTATGATGTGTATATTATGAACCTTTGAAATGTTTTATCATGAATCTAATTATTTTATTCATATTATAAATTATATTGCTTCATTTATATTAGGATTCAAAGTTACCAAAGTGGTGAGAGTCTTTTGTTACAATCTCATCATTATTCGGGATTGTATATGATTAAGTATTTGATGTTGAGATATTATAATTTTAATAAATTATATTCTCCTATGGTTATTCATAATAATTATTATTAATTGTACAATTTTTCACTCTCTGGTACATAAATTTTTTGATAAAGTGTTTTTAAGAAAATCTAACTTCATTTTTCTCTTTAGTCAGAATTCCTTGTTCTTTCAAAATGAGGTTTTCTAAAAATGTTTTCAAAATGTTTCTAAATAATATTTTAAGATAATTTCCAAAGAAAAGGAGTTTGAAAATTTTTTACTTTTAAAAATTTTTTAAAATTATTTTTAAAATATTTATTTATGGTCTTTCAATGTCATTTTGACAAAAAAGGATTTTTAAAATGTTTTATGTACTAAAAAGTAATTTTCATAATGAAAAAAGGTATTTTCCTCAAATATTTTTTAATGATATTTTAATGGTATTTTCATTCATCAATGTCAAAGAAAATTGTTATTACTTATCCTCCAGTGGATATATTTTATAATGATATGATCCTCATTCTTTCTCTGGATAGATTAAGATTTTTTTCAAAAAGATTGTTATGGAACCTATATATTTTCTATAGGATAACCATGTTTCTAAGAGATTATTATGGAACTCATTTCGTCTCCATAGGAAACCCCCATTTCAAAGATACTTTTATGGAACCCATTTATTTTTCATGGGTTAATCAAGTTTCAAGGAGAATTTTATGGAACCCATTTCTTCTCCATTGGTTAATCATTTTTTAAAGAGATATTTATAGAACCCATTTATTTTCTACAGGTTAATCATGATACAAAGAGATTGACATCAAACCCATTTATATTCCACAGGCTAATTAGGTTATGAAATAATAAATATTTTTTCTATGAGTTTTATGATGAAGTGAAATCTATATGTACTTTATTAATTTTGTGGTTCTTTTATATTATAGCTTAAACATTTGGTGGACCAAATAGCACTGGTTAATCCTATTACAGCTTAACTTGGGGTGATCTAGATAACAATATTTAATCATGTTACAGATTAAATTGGGGTGGCCCAGATGGTTCTAGGTAATCCCATTAGAGATTAACTTGGGGTGTCTCAGATAGCACTGGGTAATCCCATAATACCTTAAATGATGGGTACTCCTAGATAACGCTCCAATTAATCAAGTAATGATTATATTGGAATTCATCTATATGGTTATTCAAATTAAAAGGGTGTTGAAATGGTTTTATGAAAACAATTCTATAAATTACCAAAAAGGTTTTAACTGTTTTCTATAAGTTAATAATGTTTCTTGTGATCAATATTGATATGACATGGCTCATGATTATTGATTCCAATGACTCTTTCCTTTTACATGTTTTCATATTTTATGATCTAGGTGTTTATGGGTATGATTTCTTTTATGATTCACTCGTTCACTCTGATTATGTCAACCTACCCTAATGCACTTATTAATGTCAGTGATGAAATTAAATTTCTAATACTTATGTTTACCCTTACTAATCATTTGAGCTCACCCTTCTTATGTTTCCTTTTCCCTAGGTTTTAAATAATGATTTTCAATGAGTTATGTATAGAAGATAATTCATATGTATGATTATTATGTCTTAATTTGAATAAAAAAATCTAGGTTAAGTGGGAAAATAATTATTTAAAGTCATTCCAATTGTTTTTTTTAGAGTTTTTTACTAATTATATAAATCACTAATCCTAAAAGGCCATCTTGGATGTAAGTGATCTGAATTTTATTTTGAAGTTTCATGGTTTAGATAAAAAATTTAGGACACGGTTATTAGTATCAAATCCAAAAATGTTAAGCTCATTATTTCATCAAAAGATTTAGGATTGTGGGTCCTTAGTGGTTATAGTTTGTATCAAAGGTTGTTTTAGATAACTATGGATAATAGGATGTTTTCATGGATACAATCATAGGTATATCATGAATTTAATTTCTTAGAAACCCCATTTGAGGGGTTTAAGTAGTAAAAATTTTGAGGTTATAAATGACATTTATTGAGATGTTTTTTCTATTTTGGTATTCATAAACCATATAATCAACATGAATTGTTATTTATAAAGGTGTAATTTTTCATGTTTAAAGACAAAAATGGGTGATAACTCGTATGTTAGGTGGAAACCCATCACATATGTCAAGATGGTGGGGCTTGAAACTGTGACGGAAGGATAATAAGGGTTTCACACCTACCACTGGCCTATGTAACATTCTAGTTAGTATGACATTTTCATAGGAAAATATTAAGTTTGTTTTAGAAACAAATAGTATTTTATTTTAGTTATAATGTTTTATTTATATTGGAAGAATGTATAATCAAAACCTTATAGTATTAGGGTTTTAAACATAGTCAAGAAATCATTGAAGAAATTTAAGGATAGTAATTTATGGAAGGAATTGGTTTTAACTTTTAGTATTACTATTGAAATTTGGATATTAAAATGTGAACATTTATTCATTTTGGGAATTATGATACCATTTTATAACTATTTTGTTTTTGGTTAAATATGGGTGTAATATCTTAATTATCCCTATTATGGGTATGTCGCCATTAAAAGTTTATTTTAGGGTTTCAATACTTAAAAATTCATCATGAATACTTGTAGTTTGGATAAAAATATGATACTCTAGTTGAAATAGGATAAAGGATCAAATTATACTCAGGAAGTGAGTATATTTCCATATTCTCTTAGTATGGATGGTAAGATAATTCCATAACTCTAGGAAATTTATCTTCAAACAAAAGTATTATCATAGTACCTTCAATTTTGATGAACCAATGGCCTTTTTTATCATAACAGATTTATGTTTTTGAGGTCCCTAGATTTCCAATTATCATTCACTTACTTGTGATCAATGACCTCAATCACTCCCTATAATTATTTACATTTTTCCTCCTTTACGGCATATGTTCTCTTATATGGAAACATAGTTATTTGTTATTCCAAATGACCTTCATACAAAATTTTTATATTAATAGGGGGATGTTTTATTAAACCTTTTTAAGATGTGGGTTTATAACAAAAGTGTTTTTAAATATACATCATTTTATTTCCAAATAAATTCCAAATTGTGAGGAATCTATTTTTTAAAGAGAGAGGATATAACACCCTATGATTTTAAAATAAGATGATTCTATTTGATAGAATAAAGGACATGCAACACTATATTTATATTTATTTACACACAACACCAAGTTTATATTTAATTATATGAAACATTGAGATTCACTTAAAGTACATGAAATACAAAGTTTGTCTTGTGTTACACACAATACCAATTCCATTCGATAGATTGTGTTACATGTAAGAATGGGTCTTACTGAACTAAAATATATAATTTAATTTGATAGTTGTCACCCATCAATTAGAATAGTGGGTTTGAATAGGATTAACTAAATTATGAAATTATGATTGATAAATTTTTATATAATGAATAATTTGGTGACAAAATAATTCAAATTAAAATAAAAACCTTTTCCAAATAAAAGGAAACCTTTATCTATAAAAACTAATTTTATATATAAAAGTGTTTTTTATATCAATAAATTAACAAAAACCAATTTTTCTCAATTATTTTAATGAAATTTTTTTATTATAAATTTAATCAAATTTTTAACTTTCATTTCATAAGTATTTTATAAAATATATAAGAATAAATCAAATTTTTTAACTAAAAAGGTGTAGTTTTCTAAAAGGTAGTTTTACCACCTTTTAATGGCCTAATAATTTTAAAATTAAATTTTGAAATTTTTTATAAATTATATTTAAAAAAAGAAAACGATTTTTGAAATCATAATTTCAAAATTATCTTAGGGTGATTTTTTTATTTTCTCTCAAAAGTTTTATTTTTTATAAATAGTGAAAAATACTGAATTTTAATTGAAATCTACCTTTTTGTTCTAATTTTTTATATAGTTAAATTATATTTTAAATTAGTTTTAAATTATAATTAGATCAATTATACATATATTAATCCAATTTAGTACATTTTAATAAATTTCATATTAAAATTTGACATAAAAACTTTGTAAACTTTTGAACACTTTCACATTAAAAACATGATTTCTCTTCGCATCTGTAGGATTAATTTTAAATTAAATTCTTCCATTTTTTGGAGTTTAATTAAGAAAAAAGGATTTAATATTTATAATTAGAATAATTTATAATATCTAATGAGGAAAACTAAATTTTCTACCAAAGTGATTAGTGAAAATAGTTAAAATTAATTAACTTGATTAAGTTTAAAGCAGGTTTTGTGCATTACATATGTTTATATTAAATTTAATTTTACACACACATAGGATTTTTATTTAATGAATTTTAATTTATATTTATAATAATTATTTCTAAATTATATAACAAATATATTTTTAATTGTATTATTAAAGGATAAATTGCCTAGTTATATAAAAAGTTAAAAGTTACATTAGTAAAAACTACAAAGATAAAATTGAGTAAACATAAAGACTAAGGAATAAATTGATAAAATAATGTATCAATATTGTGTGGTGGAGGTATTTATCGACACATTAATCCCTCTACACAATTATTTTTAAATTTTTTAGGCACAAGAGGTATGGTAGATATCCCAATAGTGATTACCTTTTGATATTTACAAAAATGTCACTCCTCCTCCACTATAAATGGACACTCATTCTCCCCAATTCATTACACATATCAAGACATTTGGTTTGACCAAACCCTACCAAAATAAATTCAAAATTACCCTCCTATAATCATATAATCCTTAATTTGGGCATAAATCTGTCAATGTAATTTCTTTAGTACAAACCAAAAGAAGATACCTAAAGAAAAAATAATGTTCATCAACCAACATTTTTGTTTTATTTATTCCTCAAACCCACTCAACTATTTTTATATCATGATTATATAATAACATAGTTATCTTAAATATACTGATGTTTTTATGTTATGGGTATGTTCTATAACTATAAACACTTTCATCAAATGGGTTATGAAATCATCATCCATGTGTATGGCAGACTACTGCCTCTCGAACTGATCTCATTCGTTTTTCAATTTTCACATTTCAAGGTCCAGAATAATGATGGAAATTTTGTTTTTATATGATATATTTTATTTATATTATTTATTTATTCTTTTATTATTATTATATAAAACATAACTTCATGCTTTATTTTTTTTCAGAATATGTTAACGTCATTTGTGTGTACGGAGGACTTTCGCCTCGGGAAGCGATGTGATTTGTTCACACTTTACATGGAATGTATTAAAGATTAGTGTAATAGAAATATGTGATATATATAACATAATAATAATACTATAATGATAATATATATATATATATCCTTTAATTTTCTTTCTTTTAATATGACAAAAAAATAGAAACTGCGTTCAAGCGTACATACGACCAACTGTCTCCATGATTTGTGTATTTCATTTCCTATTTATATCATTTATATACTAATTTTAAAACATTTATACAGAATATATGTGATATTTATATAGTTTTTATTATTCAGGAGATTATTAAATCATGATATAAGTAATAGGACTAAGAATAACAAGTCAAAACATGTATGAAAAACAAAGTGGTTATTACCTGAAACATAACTTTAATATGAATTGTTAATAAATGTGTAATATAATGTAATAAGTAAAACATATATGGTATTATATATATATATATGATTCCATGACATATTTATAATAAACTTATATTTATTATCTACAATTATTTAACAAGTACGATGAGAGTCAACTCTTAAGGTAAGGGTTTTTCTTGTCTCGCTTTTATTTCTATGAGGTGTATGCCTTATTCACCACTTGTTTTTATTGGGTGGTGTATTTACTAACCATGAATGTATTTTATGAATATTATACATAAATTTAATTGTATTTTAATATTCATTTGATTATATCTATTTCATAGGCCTTACAATTTCAAATTTTCAAAAACATTAAGGGGTTTTATCTCAATTTTCATTATTTGATATGTAAGTTATGTTATACACCTACCTTTATTTATGAAATATATATATAAATAATATTCTTTCATGGGGATGTTGATTCAATGTTACCAATGATGTCAGAGTTTTTTCTTACAAACTCATCATTTATCAGGATTGTGTATGATTAAGTCTTGGATATTGAAATATTATAATTCCAATGAATTATATTATCATATGTTTATCCATGATACTTCCAAGTTATTGTAACATTTTCCTACTCTTTGGTTCATAAAATTGTTGAGAATTTATTTTTAAGAAAATCTATCTTTATTTATCTCTCTGGTCGTAAATCTTTATTTTTCCAAAATTAGGTTTTTACAAAAATGTTTTCAAAATATTTTGAAATGGTATTTAAATATAATTTCCAAATAAAATGATTTATAAAAAATAGGTTTAAAAACTGTTTTAAATAATTTTTAAAATCATTCTTTATATTCTTTAAATGTTATTTTTAAAGAAAAGTTTTTTTAAAATATTTTAGGATTTAAAAAGTGATTTTCAAAATGAAAAGGGTATTTTTCTCAAAAATGTTTTTAATTGTATTTATATTCATCAATTTCAAAAACCCTTTTTTGTTACTTACACTCAAATGGATATATTTTTTAATGATATTATGCTCATTCTTTCTCTGGATGGATAATAATGGTTTCAAAGAGATTTTTGTGGAACCCATTTCCTTTCCATGGGATAAACATGTTTTAAAGATATTATTAGGGAGCTCATTTGTTTCTAATAGACAACCATGTTTCAAAGAGATTATTATGGAACCCATTTCTTTTTCATAGTTTAATTATGTTTTAAAGATCTTATTATGGAACCCGTTTTTTTACGAGTTAATCGGGGTTCAATGATATTGTTATGGAACCTATTTCTTTTCCATAGTTTAATTATGTTTCAAAGTGATTTTCATGAAAAAAATTTATTTTCCATGGGTTATATAGTTATGAAATAATAATTATTAATTCTATGAGTTTTATGATTAAGTGAAATATCAATGTATTTTATTCATGTTTTGGTTCATGGAAATTACTCCATAAATGTTTGGTGGCCCAGATAGTTCTAGGTAAGCCAATTATAGCTTAACTTGTGGAGGCTCAAATAACACTGATTAATCCCATTATATCTTAACATATGGTGGATCATATAACACCATGTGATCCCATTACATCTTAAATTGGGGTGGCCCAGATAGTTTAGGGTAATCCCATAATATCTTAAATGATGGGTGCGCTCAGATAGGACTCCAATTCATGATTATATTGGAATTCAGCCATATGCTTATTCCAATTAAAAGGGTTTTAAAATAGTTTTATGAAAATATTGTTCCAAGTTACTAAAAATGGGTTTAATTTCTTATTGTGAGTATATAATGTTTCTTATGATCATGACTGATATCACACAGCTAATGATTGTTCATTTTAATAAATATTTTCTATGTTTTTATATTTTATGGTCTAGGTATTAATAGGTACGAGTTCTTTTATGATTCTCTTAAGCACTTTGATTATGTCGTCATAACCTTATACACTTCTTATGCCCATTGATGACATTTAATTGCTAATATCTATGTTTAACCTTAATGAGTATTTTATATCACACTTATAATGGTTCCTTTCCCCCTGGTTTTAATGAATGATGTTGATCATTCAATGTATAGATTGGATTTCAAAAGGATAATGATGATGTCTTAATGTAAAAAAATCTAGGTTAAGTGGTAGAAATTTTCATTTAAAGTCATTTGAATTATTTATGTAGAAGTTCTTCTTAATTATATAAAGCTCTTAACCTAAAAGGTCCTCTTGGATGTAAGTGATTTATTTTTTCTTTTTGATGTTGTATGTTTTTAATGGAAAAAATGGTTCACCATTATCATCATCAAAGTTGGAAATATAAATTTTACGATTCATAATAGGATTTGAGAGTGCGGGTTATAACCCATTATATTTGGTGGATGAAATTATGTAATAATTAGACAGAGGGCCTGATAAGACCCAATGTGTTCACTTGGGAAGACCTGTGTTATTTTTTGGTGACCTCACATATTCAGCATCTTCTTTGAACATGATATGCTTGAGGAGGATGTGTTTTAGTTTGGAGAAACTTCAGACACAAAATAATTTGGGACGCTTTCCCCACTAAGAAACATTCATGAGACATTATGAAAAACCATGAAACCGAGTTAGTGTCAACTAAAGTGGATGGTATTGAGTTGAAACGTATGAGTTACTTTGTATTGTGTGTTCGGAGTAGTGTTTCTATTGTATCTATGTCAAGTTAGAGAGGTGGTGTACCGATATAACCCTATACCCTATGATCGTAGATGGAATAGAGTGCTTTGATTTTTTACCACCTTTTATATCCAAGGAGACATGTTACCATTAGTTTCATGATGTTAACCTAGTTTGAACTATATGTTGGGTGTTGGTTGTCCATGTGGTTCCCCTGAGTGTGTTCTTGGAGGAAGCATGAGAACCATTGGTGTGATTGTTGATATGAGAGTTCTAATTGAGAGTTCTATTTCTCTCCATCTACCAAGTGTTTCTCTTTTTTAGGAAAAAAATACATAAGGTGGTGAGAATGTAGTGACATGTGATTTTTCCTATAATACTATGGAATATTTCTATAAATATTTCCAAATCCTGGTCCAGAGTCTATGTGGGATTCTGGGGATCAGAGAGCATCAGTGCGGTGATATTGAAAATATTAAATATATTTTTATCACATATAAATTTTATTTTGAAACATAAAATAACACCCATATAGAGTCTTGTATTGGAAATTTGAGGCCAAAATTGACTTCATAATGTGGATTTTACCCTTGGATCAAAATAAACTTTGTCGTCTTCAAGGGTCAGTTCAAAGGTGATTCGTTGGTAGGGTGTTAACTAGAGATTAAATGATTTAATAAAATTAAATCAATTAAGTTTTTAGATAATTTAGACAACTGTTAAAGACCCCGTGGGGGTCAATCTGTGTGTTTCAGGGAAATGGGAGTTATTCGGGCAGCTCAGAATTAATTCCTATTTGTAATTCCCATCCACACGGTGTGTAGTGTAGTGGAGCACATTGTGTGTTCTTCCAATTCAAGAAATATGAGTTTTGGGGACTACACACCATGTATCGGGGTTACACGGTAGGTAGTTACCCCAGGTCATGAGGCCATGGGACATGGCCAGGAAAGTCGTGTAAACATACACAGTCGTCTGAAAGTACGCATCCAAAGTACATGACCACGATGTTCCAGACACGAGAAAGAGGCATGGAAAAGTTTATAGTTATCTATGAAATGTTGTTTTCTAGGGGTACAAGCCATGTGAAGTACATGGTTGGCCGATCTGTGTGGGTAAATACATGGTTGGGGGCTTGGGTGACGCAAGATATGCCATATAGAGGCTATGCACACCATGTAAGATCATCTAATCAGCCAATAGATGTAGAAGAAAACATGGATGGGTGTTAAAGTGGGGTCACACACCAAGGGGACCCAGTTACATGTTGTTTATTCCTTTTTAGAGGACCCTCTACCTTTCATAACTCCAACTTCAAGGATCAGTTTCAGTCTTGTGAATAGCCTTTCCTAAGTGGGTTTCAAATTAGAATATGATGGTGTCCAAATTTTTGGACTAGGAGATATGATGCTAGAGGTTTTTGGGATTATATTTGCTTAGATAATCTCAAACCAACAGTGGTTGAGTTAGTCCCTTGGTATATTCCTATGAGGGTATAGTGACATTACATCCTCATCATAGGATTATGATCCCCTTGATAGGATGAGAATGGATATAGTTGTTGAATCCCTCCAAGAAGTCTAGGGTGGGATCCTCTATCATATCATTATAGTTGTTTTATCATTCCAAGGAGTTCGGGGTGAGATCCTATATCACATCATTTCCCTATATCAGGTTCTTTGTATATTCATGACTAACATTACATAGGAGGTCATCCCTTATCTAGTAGGGTTTCACTTTATGGTTCCTGCCATCATCGAGAGTAAAATCCCTATCTAGCAGGTAGAATTTGTGGGGTTGTGACATCATTAGGTATATGATCTCCTACTCATAAAATTATTTTAGTAGGGTTTATGGAATAATCGGTGATATGATCCCATACTTTGCAAGTTGTACCAGGTGGGGTTTATCGAATCGTCATGAAAAAAATTACATGGGTGATAATCCCCTATCTAAGCAATATGATCTCTAAAATGTCTGATTGTGTTGCAGTGTCCCCTAGAGTATCTTTGTAGAGATCCCATCTATGGATTATATATTTGGGTCACCAAATTGGGTTTTTGACATCCCCTTGTGGATCTTGGGAGTGATTCCCTATCTGAGGAGATTTGGTTTTTAGTATTTCATACTAGGTTTTTAGTGTCCACTAACAGATACCATGAGTGATCCCCTTTCTAAGATAGGACACATTTCATTATTCTAGTAGGTTTAACAGTGTCCCCCATCAAGTATGGGTGATATCCCTTATCTGAGTAGTGTGATGCACTAGGTTCCATTGTGAATTTCTTCATAGTAAGATATAATTAGAATGTTCTTTTAGATGTATGCTTATTGGATGGTAGAGTTGTACCCAATGGATTGGTATCTCTCATATGTGTCATCAGGGATGGAAGAGTTGTACCTGATTGAGTGTACCTCTCAGAGGATATTCATCTAGGATGACAGGGATCATGGAGTGAGTACTTTGGTTCAAGTGTTCCCTTTAGATCCTCGATTGAATATTTTCATCTGGATATGTGGTTAGAACATCATGAGACTTAGAATATTATATGATTATATTCTAGTTTTTTATGGGATTCTTTGTATTGTTTTCATATTCTGAGGTTGATACACCGTGTGATATGAGTATACTATTTGTGTATAGTTGAGGATGTGATGAGATGGTGTTTTTCTCTCATTCGGGGTACCCACTAACTGGGTTGAGAGGATTGTTAAATTTCATTTTATTCCTTTTATTTTGGGAGTTTGGAGTTCCTACTAAATATTCTTATACTCACTCCTCCAAGGGATTTTCCCTCACATGTTGTGTCTTATGTAGACCACAAGCCTTTTGACGTAGTCACCTGAGGGCTCAGAGCTGGTGAACCTTAGCGAGCTAGACCGACTGAGGTGTTTATTAGAACATGGTCAAGGAGATTTCAAGAGTTATATATGATAGCGATCCAATACATCTAAGCAGGATAGAATCTTTTATAGTTTTTCTTTTTGTGGGAATGTATTTTACCTTTTGTTCTTAGGTTGTAATCTGGTTTGGGATAGATGTATGCATGAATTTAGTTTCTAGACTTTTATATATTCCTTCACTATTTCATGGAGGTGTATGTGGGGTATGCATACAGGTACAATAGGATAAGGGCTATTATGTGCGTGATATGCGTACTTGGTGCTAGATATTGGCCCCTAACCTATGGAGGTGGGCTTGTAGAGTCACGACATAAGACTTGGTGGGATAGATCATGAAACATTTTTTGAGGCTCCTACAGGATGGTCCATTACAAAGTGACCACTCATGTCACACCATTATGGTGTCTTGCATAGCAAACAAACTCTCAATCTAAGGGAAGTTACTTTGTGATCTAGATGGGGCTATTCCATGATATATCTCTCATTTGAAAGCATCCTTTCATGAACATGTTGTTCATGTTGTGACCATGATTCTTGGAATTTTTTATTTGTGTGTTTTTATTATTTCATAGGGGTTGTATTTGGAACCCCCCCCCCCAGGCTCCTTTGCCTCAGTCAACTAAGAAAAGGGGGGAGATACCGTTTTAACTCTCTCATTCATCCCCCTTTGTCTCCCTTTGAGCTAGGTAGTTCTGGAGGGTTTTTTATGTATATTTTAGGTAATATTCATCCCTTTATTCTTATCATTCATCATCATTACTCTACTCTAATTTTTATTTTCCTAACTATGATTTCAGAATGATTATCCCACTAGATCATGGAAGAATCATCCCACATCAAGGGTCATTAGTGTGAGATTTTTATAAGAGGTATTGGGAAGGTTTTTTCAAGTATTCATTCATTTTTTTCCTTAAACTATGTTTCCCCCTGTGTTTATTAAGTTTTTTCGGAAAATGTATGTTAAATGGGTTTTTATTTAGGTAAATAAATTAAGTATTTTGTGTGACCTTGGTCTGGGTGTGTGTCATGAAAGGATTGCACCCTATTTCTGAAGGTTTCAACACTGTTGTTCCACTTGGCCATTTTGGTTTTGGTCATTCCAATTTGGGAATTTAATTTTAAATGTTTAATATATTAATGTTATGGTGTTAATTAATGAGATATGGGATACTTAAATATAAATAGGTTCATACAAGCTTGGGATTGACTTATGAATCATCATTTTATGTGGGATTGTATTGTATTACTAATCCTATTGTACATTTTGTGATTTTATATTCATATAAAACCACTATTATTATATCTCACATGTTTTCAAGTTCTAGGTGATTATTCCCAGAGATTGAGAAGAAATCACAACAAATTAACATCAAAAAAGGACCATATGGATTTTTAAATGGTTTTTTGGTTGAAATTTTATCAAATTAGTATTGGTGTCACTCTCTATGGATTTTTGGTGGTGTAAGTTGGATTTTCAAGATAAATGGATCTTCCATTATAAATACAAATTTAAAAATAATATTTTTGGTATAATGAATTTATAATATAATGGTTTAAAATAAAATTTCAAGGAAAATGGGATTATTTCTAGTGTTGATTTTGAAATGTAATTTCAAAACAAGAGTTAGGTTCTCAAAATTATTAGTTCCATATGATTTTGGATGAGGTTAATTTTTAATATATATGGATAACATTCCTTTACTAAATAGTTTACAAGGAGGATTTTACATAGTTTCTCAAGAAATCTAGAATTTATTGGTTAAATTTGTTTTTCTAGTTGACTACATATGGGTAAAGAAATTTTTTCTAATTTTTGGTTTCTATTGAATGTCATTGTTTATTGGGATTTATTGGTTAGTTTTTTTGTTTGTTTATGATTCATTATTGTGTTTTTATTTTTCTATAAACGTGCATAGGTTGATTTAAATTGATGTAATTGACCATTAGAGGGTCAACATGGGTAAAATGGGTTAGGTAAAATGTTGTTGTGCCAAGTTATATGAGGTGAAGAGGTGTCATTTCCTTAAATAAAGTGGTTCTATAGTAAGATGGTTGATAATACTCAAGGATTGGGTGGACGAGTGGTCTGAAATATGAGATTGGTTCACATGTTCCTTCATGTGTGTAGTTGTTGAGTTTGTGAAACTAGTTATATAATAAATATTGATAGGTTATAAAGAAAGGAACCAAAGGCTAACCCTATGGTACTTTTATCCTTATATTTTTTTTTGGGTTAGTTCTTAACCCTTTAATAATTATTGATTATTAAATGTTCCATTTTCCTATTTTGTGATCTATTTATAATACTGGTTCTATCCATGTCCTGAGTGAAAAGGTGGTGGACTAAAATATAATGGTATGTTATTATAAATGATACATCCAACCTTGAGTTATAATGTGTGTTCAAGAATTTTTGATCAACCATGAGTGAAATGGTGTGTTCAGTAATGTGTCACCAATGTTGAGTGAGAGGGTGTGCTCAGGTACCTAATATAGGACCAACCTAGCAATAGAAAGTATAGTCAGATACTTGGCATGGGATGATGGGTGGCCTCACCTTGAGTGAGAAGGTCCTGTAAGGGACATCCCTTGAGTGAGGAGGTCTATTCCAAATGTGACGAGGTATGTGATGAGATATGATGTGATTATTGGTGGGATTGTAAGATTGGACTCACCTTGAGTAAGAAGGTGTTAGCCGAGATCTCTATTGGGTGAGATGGGATGGTATAGTGTTTAAATTGGGATAAAAAGGAGTGATGGATATGGACTGATGATTGATATACCATGAGTGAGAATGTGTGTTCAAGGACTTGGTAGGAAACTTTTTTTGTACTTGATGTTGGACTTTTTCTTGACTAAAATGGAACTGGTCAGGCTATGAGTGGTATTTCTTATATGAGATGACAATGTTATACTAACATTTGTAGAATAAAGTATGGTTAGGTATGATGGTGTCATGGTTGAAATATGATGACCTAACATGTACTCTTTTATTTTCATTTGTGTTGTGTTTTATTATGGGTGTGTTTCATGATCATGGCCTATACTACTTATACATATTTCATACACGTTCATTTGATCATAAAAAAATAGTCATTTTTTGAGGCATTGAGTGTTCATACAAGGTCATTGGACTCACCCATACCAACATACACAACATGGGTTTCAATTACTGTGGGTAGACCTCAATGTTTCCTTTTAGGAATTATTATTACTTGGAGAAATAGACATGTTTCAGATCTACCAGTTTACAGAGACTGAGGATTTGGTTGGGTGATTATGTGACTTGGGACATTTGTTAGAATAGTTTACTTTTAAATTTTCATTCCACATGTGTAGTGTAAAGATCAATGTTGTTTTATTTAATTTCATGATACTTTAAATGTTTACATATTTATACTCTATTTTATTTGATGTGTAAAATTTTAACAGTTTTACTACATTATGTTCTAAAATGTGTTGGGGCCTTGGATCCCTATTTCTCATGCATTAAATTTTGTGATGTTTTTTGTATGTATAGATCATACTAAAAAAATTAGATTAAATCATGACCTTGGGTATTTACATTTTAGATCCTAGTATTATAATTTCTATTTAAGTCCCTCATTATTAGTTGATAGTCTCTAGCATATAAAGTGGCATGCTTGAGGACTTGCAACATCCCCACTCAGGTAGGTATTTGGATTACCTGGGTCAGATTTTTATAACATACAAGACACATTAGTGAAAAATTCATGATAATAAACATTCATATCATGAGTTGCATGACATGTCAAGTTCTAGTAGATTCTATGTAACTATTAAATAAAAAATGGGTTTATTCCGAATTAGAATGAATATGTCAAGTGGCCTCCAAATACACACCATGTACTTAAATATTTTAAAAATTAAATTAAATTTATTTATTTATTTATTTTAATTTAAATAATATATGATGAGAATCTTATTTCATTTGAATTACTTTTTAAACAAAAATCAAGATAAATAATTCATTCATTCATTTATTCATTAATCTATTCTAATAAATTTATCTTAATTAGATTGAATTTAAATGAATTATAGAAATTTATAATATAGTTATTTCATGTTGGGATTAACCATGGGATTTATTACTAGGTATACGTGTTAGATTTATTTATTTTATTTAATTACTTATTTCGTGATTTTATGTGATATTTTACTATTAAATTATATATTATGATCTAGAAATCATTCATCCCTATTTTATTATATATAGGCCTACATGTCCAAGTTATATTTTATCTAACCCTAAACCCTCAACACTCCTCACCTTTGAGTTTGTAAACAGTTTTAATATATTGAGACCCTGGTGTGAGGAGATGGTTCAGGACCCGATCTGAGGTGAATCTAACCAAAAATATACTTAGTAGAATAGAGAAATGATGAAAATTTGGCTAAGTATGGGATCAAGGGGTTTTTCCCTTTTGGTTGAGGTTGGTTTATCAACACTCAAAAAACATTACAATAGATAAAATCACATATTCCTATCATATATTTATTTTATTTTTTCCATGTATTTTTATTTATTTATTTATGTGACACGTGGTTTATTTGAATGATTAATCATGATCAAATAAAGTAAATAAATTAAATATCATTCTAAAGAATAAAATAAAATTAATTTTCCTTAATTATTTTATTGAACATGGTTAAATAATTATATATAATTTACATAGTATTAATAAGTATATGAGGAATAAAATAAATAATATTTATTTATAAGTTTAATGAAATCCCTCATACAAAATATTATTTTAAAAACCCCCCTTCTATCATCTGAGTTAAGATGAAACTATAATTAAAGAGTCGGTCAAAAATTAGATAGGGGAACTTTGAATTTTTGGGGATTCTTAAAAAATATAATAGGTGGACTTAACCAAATATTTATTACGGGTAATGTCAATAGTCTCCTTAATGAATTTTGGAGACAATATTTGATGAAATATGAGTTTAGGATTTTAATATTTGGGAATCTACTCAATAGATCAAGGAACTAGGACTTATTATAGTTTAAATTAAATGTTACCTATATACCTTTGTGTAATTTAAATTTCCATAGTCTAGGTTAGGATAATGGGAATATATTTATTTACCAAAAGAATATATGATTGATTTGATATTCCAAATCTAGTAGTGATGGTATTTAGATTTTGGTTAAATAATGGAATACTAACTAATTCATTAATTAATTATATCATAATTGGAAATCAAGATAATTTAATAATATTATTACAAGTGGTCTAGGGGGAAAGAAAAGAAAATACATAACACACTCATGTAAGAAGCCCTGTAGACTTTAACTAAAGACCTATAATCCCCTATTCATGCTTAGATAACTTAGGGAGTGATTGGTAGTTAGAATGATGTGTCTAGAATACATTTATAGGATGCTTTAGATGTTCATCACATCATTTCATGAACTATTACTAAATAAATATGGATGAAACATAATTAGTTGGATTCATTCACCATGACAAATCATCTCTAAGAAATTAAAAAAGGGGAAAGAGATGCTAATGATAAATAAGATTATCACTATACTGTACAATAGTAAACTAGAAGATGAATAAAAATCTAATTATCATGTAATAATGATGGTAAATTATATAAATATGTTAACAAATTTATTCTTCCATATGAATAATAAATTATCATGTAATCTATTACTTTCATTCTTACCACCTAGATTTTTTACATTCATTATGAACTATAAAATTTATAGTATGGGGAATATAATCTTGAATACTTTGAAAATGCTTCTCCAAGTTGATATGGATTGGTGGGAAAATGGTTACACAGCCATTATTGTGAATGAAGTGAAGGAAATTGCTGAAAAGACTATAATCATTTCACATTCAACGGATCTTTTATAACATCCTTCAAAGAAATAAAAGATTTACAGGGAGTGTATTAAACAAAAATCTATTTTATTCCCATGTGTTGAGAAAGGAAATATAAAGAGGAATGATAATGAATTAATCAATAAGTATACATAATATTCTAATTTAGTTATATATATTACTTCATGTGAAATTCCTATTTTAATAATCGGTTATTAAATACAATATGTAACTAGTATATTTGTATCCAAATAGAGTAACCAAGGAAGACAAGTAAAAATAAAATATTTTAAGGGGGTTTTAAGTTCCTCAATGAGGATGGTTCAAATGTTAGCTAATATAAGGACACAAATTCACATTTACAAGTGAATTAATTCTCATTAAACTATTATTTTATATTTACTATTACTAAAACATTTGTCTTTTTATCCTGTTCTATATATAATGAGACATTATTTCATATTTAAAATTAATTTTTTATGGTATATCATAATTAATAAATAGTTTAATTATATGGGAATCACATATGTCCAATATTAATACCTAATGATGGATAAAAAATATAAGACCAAAAAAACACGTAGTTGTCAAAAGATAATTCCTAATCAAGTAAAGATAAAATTAATTTTCATGTATATATCTAGAATATTTTTTATTATATTAGGAGCTAAAACCCTTATTTATTTTTATGTACTTACTTATTAAGTTTTAATTCAAATAAAAATTAATATTTTAAAGTTCATAAATCCATAATGATTCTAGTATTTGTTAATCAATATATGTTAGAACTTTTTTAAGTATAATTTGGAAAAAAATTCATATATTTCTTGATATTCCATTAAGATATTTTAGGAATGAAAATGGAGAAATGAATAAAATTGGTAAAAGATATAATCCATATCAGTTTTGGTAGTCAAATAATATCTAAACAAGGAATGGAGATCCCACTTTGTGAATGGATTTTATTTATTGTCAACTGATTTTCAATTATTGTCAATGGTGATCGATGAGATACGAATATATCCTTGAGTTCAATATGATGATCTATTTCCAAAGTTAATGGCGCTTGGATAATTTCCTCAAGTCTTGATAACTCAAGAAAAATCTTTTGAAGACTTTGTGTTTTATAGTGATGCCTGGAGAATTTTTATGGATTAATTTTATGACATTAGATGTCATGATTTATTAATTATCCTTGTTAAATATGATGATGCTTTGGTTATTTTTATCACAAAAATATCATAAGTTTTTTAAAGAACATGTGATGTACTCTTTATTATGGAAAGGAGGAGACAATATGTTGCCAATCGTATTCATGTTTGATTGGAAAGAAAGAGATTGCTGGAAGACAAGGAAGTTACAATACTTTCCTTGGAAAATTTTATGACACTATATATGATCAATCAAAGGTTATATATTAAAACATTCATAGTTATTGATGAAATAAATTACCACAAAACAATTTGGTTAGTGTTCTCGAATCAGGTTTTTAAGGTGACATTGTTTCCCACTGTTTTCCAAGTTTTTGGGCCTCAAAATGAGGAGTTTGTTTTTTGAAAAAGGAAGGTTTTATGAAAAGGAGTTTATGCATAATATTTCATAGATTGTGAAGTATAGTTCATGGACCAAATTGGGCGTACACGAAACAGAAAAGGAAATCTTCAAAGGGGTATATCTGCATAGCAGTACTATACAGACCACAAAGCAAAGTACGCAAACCATGTAGTGAAAAAATAGTTCACAGGAGAATAGTATCTTATAGGAGATTTGAAGTTCGTAGGAGGTGCATCATTTGTAGTTGAGAGGTGTTGATTCATTTGTGGGATACATCAGTTTTCGTGAGGGAAGAAATGTTCTATGTGGACCGCATAGCATAGTTCGTTGTAAAGACTGCCCCGCATCAAAGTTTTGGGTAATTGTTATCAGATGATTTTGTGGGATTTATTTTTTAAAATAAAGGACCCTAATCACATTATTTAGTAAGATTTAATTTTAGTAAATAAATATCATCATTGGTGGAAGAATTCAACTAAGTTTTAATGGGTTTGAGAAGAAGATTTTATGAATGAGGAAGTTATTCACGGAAGAGAATACCATCTTCAGAAGAGAATATGGTCTGTAAAATAAGAAAAGGTCCATGGAAGGAAAGGGAGTCTGTATAGTATAGGAAATTCTTAAGGCATTAAATTTCAATGAATTAGGGGTGGTATGTGGAATAAAATGGTTTTCCCAAAGTACTCATGCCACGTAGTACAATGTAGTACATGAAGGGAAGGTAGTCTATGAAGCATTGGTAGTTCATGTAGTATCAGTCATCTATGAAGGAAAGGTAGTTCGTGGAAAGAAAGGTTATCCACGAAATTAAAGGTTTTCTGAAAATAACTACGCCACATGGTGCAAGGTAGTTGGCGGAGGAGAAATGATAGTTCACGTAGGATAAAATATTGTGCACATGTGATAGGTGTTTACACCCTCATTGTGCCTTATAAATAAGATGATCTATGGACACTCAATATGTGTTAAAATCATACACTTGTAGTGACTCTTGAAGAACATTTTGGTGAACCAATTCTTGGGTATATTAACCCCACTATGTATCTAAGAATAATAGAGTATCTTCACTTAAATATTGATTATTATTTAGGGAATATTAATTATGATGATTCTAAGTTACATTGATCTTCATTGATTTAAAAATCACAAAGGAATTTTTTTATGCTAACAAGAATAATATGAATAGATATCAGGGTAGTTGGTTTAGCACTAAAGGATAAAGTGAGAAAAATAGAAAAATATTCATTGAATTAATTAATATCAATTGAATAAAATTTTTGTTATATAAAGTTCATTTTTCATTATTCTACAACACAATTATTATATTTTGAATAATAGAAGAGGAATATTGTGTGGCTTTTAGTTTTTTTCTCGAAGGATGTAAGGAGAGTTACCTACATGCTGCTAAGAAAGTAACAAGTGACGAGATAAAGATCAAAGAAGTACTATAGAATCCAATGGGTCTTAATAGGTGGAAGTCTTTATTGGGGTGAAAAAACTTTAACAAGGAGAAGATTTTCATGGGATGTAGTATAAAGATCCATAAAAGTGATGTAAAACATGTGTTATTGGATTGTTTTCATAGTGCCACATGATTGTAAGGGCATATCCTACTCATTTTATTCTATACAAAAGGATTATTTTCCAGTGGATTTTGTTGTATTGGATTGCTTTCAAACCATACCAAGGACGTATCTACTCTTGTTGAGTAGAAAACCTTGAAAAAATATTGTGGGTTATATTTACTTCTTTAATACACTAGCATGTGATAGGGAAAAGAGAATAATAGAATCAAAAACCTAATAGGTCTAATATATTGAGGGATAAAAAGTTTCAATTGGTTTAAAAACTCACCTAAAACTGATACACCCACCCTTTGTGTTAGTCATATCCCAAAATAGTCCTCTCAATTAGTATCATAGGTAGGTTCACTTTGGTTAGATTCTCTATAGTGAAGATATTCCATTTTTAAGACTTGAGATTCTTTCCTGATTCAATAATGATGTGCTATTTTGGTATGGATTTAGTTACCTCTGAGTAGAAGTCTATATCTTAGAAGACCATGAAGAACAAGAAAAATAAAGAGAAGATAAATTTGAAGAAGAAGTCCCTCTTAACTAAATAATTGGATTATCTACTTCTCCATACCTTTTTGACAATGAATATGTTGGGAAAATCCCTCAAGGTATCATTGTAGCATTTTTGGGGTTATTGTCACTACTGGAAATAAGATCTATACCAACGGTTTTCCCAAAACCGTTGGTATAGTTCACTTATATGGACCTATACCAATGGTTTGGCCAAAACCGTTGGTATAGATCACTAATTTGTATATATACCAATGGTTTACCCAAAACCATTTGTATAGGTCACTTATATGGACCTATCCCAATGATTTATCCAAAACCGTTGGTATATGGTCTCTTTTATGGACCTCTGCCAACAGTTTATCCAAAACCATTGGTATAGGTCCCAAAATCAAATAATCTACACCAAAAGTTCTCAAAATTGTTGGTATAGGTCTATAAAACGGTTTTGAGAACCGTTGGTATAGTTACATGTATTTTTTATGGAATCTTCTTTTAGAGAACATTAAATAAATAAAAATTTAAAATATTTATGATAATACACATATATATTTATGAAATTATATTCACAAAAGTCAAGTTAGGTTAGTGTTTTAGTCGTTCAATCATAAACTGGAGGTACTGGGTTCAAAACCCACAGAATTCTTCTTTTTTGAAATACATATACCAATGGTTTTATGGAACCGTTGGTATAGATTTTTCAAATTACTTATACCAACGGTTTCGAAAACCGTTGGTATAGACCTATCCCCACAGCTTACTAGCCAATGGTTCTCTAAACCATTGGTATAGGATATATCAATGATTTAGAGGCCTATACCAATGGTTTCAAACCATTGTTATAGGGTATTTTTCTAGTAGTGTGTGTTTTTTGACAAAGTGGGCCTCCATGTTGATTTTGTTGACAAAGCAGACCACGTTGTTCACATTGTTGAAAAGGGGGGTTTACATGGTGAGTTGTAGAGTTTAAGAGATGTTTTTTAAAATTCATGGTTGAAAAAATAACCTCGGAAAAGGAATGGATGATCTGAAGGTGGTACAAAAAGAGCAGATACAAGATGGCACTGTTTTCTAGTGTTTGCTAAATTTTTGGGCCTCAAAATCTACAAATAGATAAAAGTGTTTTTAGAAAAGAGAATTTTTCTCTAGTGTATTGGAGGCTTGGAAAGTTGTGAACCATATTTTTTACAAGTTTAGAACATGAAAATATGGAAAAGGAAAGAAGGGCGCCTGAGTTTTGGTTTGGTCGAGCAAGGTGACTAAGGCGATAGCGACTAAGGCAGCTAGACTAGCATATCGGGAAAAGACTTGTGCGCTGCGATCAGGGTTCCCAAACTTCCTATTAATAGAGGGATATCCATCCTCATTTTTAGTTAATCTCAACACTTAGAGAGAATTTGAGCTCCATACACGCTAGTAGGGTTGGTCGTGCAAGTGGTGGTTTGGGTGCACAAGTATAAAGATATTCAGAAGTTGTGAGCCAATTGATAGTTGTGCACCAATATTGGTTTGGGTGTAAAAGGGTTTGAGTCACCCAAGTTTGGAGTTGGAGAAGGGATTTTCATGCAAGTGTTTAGGTGACACTTTCCCACCAATCTTGGAGAATCATGTCAGGCATTAGAGAAGCTCTCTAATCATAGAGAAGTGTGATAGTCACTCTTGGGTTGCATGAAAGTTAGAAGATTTCCCGGTACCCCTATGGAAAATTTGTGTTCATCAATGTATGAAAGTGGAACTTCAATAGAGCATCTACATATAAAGGAAGATTAATTCATTTATGATAATGAAAGGACCTAAAATTCTTTAAACTATGAGTGGATCTATTGAAGAAGTAGTGAGCACACTTCAGTTGAGAGAGCAATGAGCTTTCATATTGTGAGTGATTGTAAACCAGGAGGGATAGTGATTCTACTCCGACCGTTGTAAAAAGTAGTGCGCTTTTAGTGGATTTGGAATATCGGAACATCGTCAGTGTATGCTCCTTGGATGTATCCTGGTGAGGGTGAAGCAAGTAAAAATTGTTGTGTCATGTGCATGATTTAATTTCAGTTTATACTTTGCAACAGGAAAGAGATAGAATGTAGTTATGTCTAACAACGAAACAAGATCAATAGGGGAAGTTGTTTTAATATGTCATACCTTGATTCACCCCCCCCCCAGGGTATCTAACCCAGTGGACCTAACAATTGGTATTATAGGAAAGGTTAATATTAGTGGTCCTTTTTCAAAAGGAGGTCACCAATCATAATGGGATTCCGATCTTCGACGGAAACAATTTTCAGCTATGGAAGAATCGGAAGCAACACTACTTCAAATCCTTAGGAATGGATGTTTTCACATAATAAATGCTAGAATAACAGCCAGTATTAATAGTGGTGAATTATTAGAATCCGAACGAAGAGAATTGGATGCTGACCCCAAGGGAATCGATGCTTTAGGGGGATCCCTATCCAATGTTATCTATACAAAGGCGATGTCATTCAAAATCTCACATGCCATGTGGGAAAAGCTATTGAATATATACAAAGGAGATACAATGTTTTGATAAGTGAAGTTGCAAGTGTTGTGGATCAAGTATGAAGATATTTGAATGAGCCTGAATGAGTCTATTGATGCATTCTTTGACAGGGTAAATGTGGTAGTGGAAGACATGCTAGGTCTTGGTGAAGTCATTGAAGACATAAATATTGTGAATCACATTTTGAGGAAACATCCACCTCGCTTCAATCCAAAGGTTTCAATATTAGAATACAAAGATCCAAAAGAGTTGACACTGGATAATTTGCATAGTATAGTTGTAGCATATGAAATGCAAAATGATGACAATGATACTGTGGAAAAAGGGGAAATCCAAGGAGGTTTCATTTAAATCCACAAAGAACCTCACTATTTAAGACTCTCAGGAAGAATAATGAACAGATGAGCAGATTTCATTCCTCTCCTCAAACCTTCAAAGATGAAAAGTAATGTTTAAAGGGAAACTTACACTTGCTTGTTTTCAATGTGGAAAGGTTGGATATCTTCTGGTAAGGTGACCAAATGATTTCTAAGAAGATGATGATGTCAATGAAGCTGAAATTCCCAAGAAGAAATATTTAGCCTATGTGAAAGGCAAGAAACATCTCAAGAAAAATTTATTGAAGAAGAAGAACTTCCTTTCAAAATAATGTGTCAGTTCAGATGAGTTTGAGGTTGAGGAGGTTGAAGAGATAGAAAACTGTAGAGATCATGGAGAGAATTCTATGGTGGTAGTTGTCAATAGTTCTTAGAAGCAGGATGAAAATGAATCTGATGAAGAAGAAGAAGAAGTTGAAGAAAGAGTCGACATGGAAGTTGAATTAGAAGCATCTCTTGATGAAATCGATCTTTGGAGAGAAAAAACAAATAAATCCAACAAGGTAGTATATAATGCCGAACTCTACATGCAACAGCAAGAAAAAGAGAAGTATGAGCTAGTAAAAGAAATAGAAAACATTAATTCTTACAAGCCAGAGAGCTCTGAAAGGGTTGATCAACACAATCTTAGGATTGAAGAACAGAAAAGGGAGATCGATGCCTTGAATAGAAAAGTGAAAGATAAAGTAAAGCGTATTTTAGAACTTGAAGAAGAAGTCATTAGTTTGCGACAAAAAGTGAAGTATTAAGAAAAACTCTTAAACCCCAATGTGACATCAGAAAAGAAGATCATTCAAAATACTGAAAAAATGATAGAGAATCTAATCAGTTCAGCAGGAAAGAAGTAGCAATCAAGCTCAGAGGTTAAGGCTGATTTAGGGCTTGATCAGAAATAGAAAGAAGTCCATGTTGAAGTTAGACTACAAGCACGCATTCTGAAAACGAAAATTGATGTGGGTATAAAGAAGAATCACAAAATTCAAAGAACCCAATGAACAACTAGCAGTATATAAGTGACACATAGAAATTCAACTTTTATTAGGTGTTATTGCTGTGGAAAGATGATACACTCACAAAATGTGTGTTCTATAGCCAAAAGATACCAAAGGGAACAAGAAAAAAGGTAGAATCCAAACAGAGAATGGTTCTATATAACATATTTTTAAGGATATTGCTTTTGGTGTGGAGGATTTGGGAACATGGATAGATACTGCACACTGACCATACAGAGGAATGTGCTAAAGCATAATCAAAATATTCACAAGCAGTAAATCAATGAAGAAATAGGTTAGTTGAAAATGAAAAATAGATTTGTAGCATTACAAGATGAATTATGTCCACCATACTCTAAGAAAGATCATAAGACTCAATCTATGACAAGTGTAAAGACAAAAATCTAGACCAATAAGAAGAGAGAAGAGAAGGGAGTAGTTACTAAAATTTCCCTTAAAGCATCGGATGTTATGGTGTATGGATCCATGAAAGTGGTTGCACATCTCACATGAAAGGAAACAAGGATATGGTTATAGGAATAAAATATGAAAAAGAAAGAGTTTTCATGTTTGGAAATGATGAAGGTCTAAATATAATTGGATCAGAAAAGGCCAGGTTTGGGGGAAAAGAAATAAGGCATGTTGATGTCTTGGTAGTAGAAGGACTCAGTCACAACTTACTCAGTGTCAGTAAACTATGTGACTATGGGCACTCTATTATATTTACCTAGAGGTTGTATTTCGTTACAGGAAAAATATGGTGCAGTTTTCCTACAGGTAAAAATCACAAAGTGAAATCTATACCATTTAAGTGGGGAAGAAGATATATGCTTTTTATCCAGAGAGGAAGAAAACAAGTTGTGTCATAAGTGACTAAGTCATTTATTCCAACCATACATGGAAGATATGGTTAAGTGTGATGTAGCTAGAGACCTTCCTAGACTATCACACGATCATACTCATACATGCATTGCATGTCAACAAGGGATGATCATCAGAAAGACATAAAAAGAAAAGGAACAGAAGTCAACCAGATTGCTTGAATTGGTACATGCTGATGTTTGTGGACCTATCTCACCAAGATCCATAGACAGGAAAATGTGTGATGTTCTTTTCATTGATGACTATAGCAGAATGGCACGGGTATTTTTCATTTTGCATAATTTTGATGTCTTCAGTTTCCTAAAACAGTATCGAAGGGAATCTGAAAGGTTGATTAGGACGAAAATTCTGAAGTTTCATACTAACAATGGTATGAAATTCACAAATAGTCGGGTGGAATACAATCTCAAGAAACATGGAATAAGGCATCAAGTTTCTTCAGTAAGAACCCACCCAATAGAATGTAGTGTTTAAAGGAGAAATCAGATCATCACCAACATGGTTAGAATAATGATTATAGAAAAAGACCTACCAGAGAGGTTCTGGAAGGAAGTAGTGTTGACATAGGTCTACATTTCTAACAAAGATCTCTTGTGTCTGGAGGAAGGAAAAACTCCACATGAGATGTGGTACAGAAAGAAGAAAAAAGTTAAATACTTTTAAATATTTGGAATTAAGTGCTTCATTCTCAACAAGGAAAAACATAGGGAATTTGAGTCACATAGAGATGAAGGGATATTCCTTGGATACTCAGGAAAAATAGAATCATATAAATTCTTTAACAAAAGGCTGGGAAAATTAGTTGAGAGCAATGATGTCACTGTAGTTTCAAATGAAGAGAGAATTCAACAGCACAGTGAACAATTTCTTGATTAAAGTGGTGAAGAGGAAAGTAACAAAGCGGGTGCAGAAGTATCAAATGCTAACTCATAAGAATATAATGATGATGAACAAGAAGAAGTTAAGTCTGTATCTACAAAGAAACCAAGGAGTCGAGCCAAAATTGATAGGCAGAATATCATTGGTTATCAGACAGTGCCAATTCAAACAAGATGAATGAATCCACTACAGTATACATCTCTTTTATCTCAAGTTGAACCTAAATGTTTTTCTAATGTACCTGAAAAAGACAATTAGGTTCAGGCGATGAATGAAGAGCTAGAAAATATTGAGAAGAATCAGACGTGGGAGATTGTTTCAAGGCCAGCAAATAAGAATGTCATTGGGAATAAATGGGTATATCGTAACAAGATGAATGAATATGGAACAGTGATTCGAAACAAAGCACGACTAGTGTGAAAAGGATACTACCAGATAGAGGGAATATATTTCGATGATACATTGACACCAGTTTCAAGGCTGGAGACAATCAGATTATTCCTATCCATTACAGTGCAATGGAAGTTCAAAGTGTTCCAAATGGATGTCAAATCTACATTCTTGAATAGGTTTCTAGAGAAAGAAGTGTATATTGAGTATCCAGATGGTTTTCTCATTCATGAATATGAAAACAAGGTTTTTCGGCTGATGAAGGTATTATATGGGCTAAAATAAGCACCAAGAGCATGGTACTCAGGGCTTGATTAGTATTTGAAGATGCTTGGTTGCCACTGTGGTGGAGTTTATTACAATATCTATTTCAATAATAAAAGTAATAAAAAGATAATGGTGTTGGTTTATATCGATGAAATAATATTTGGCGAATCATATTAAGCTTAGTACATATAATTTTCTGAATTCATGAAAAGTGAGTTCAAAGTGTTAATGATCAGTGAGCTAATATTTTTCCTTGGTTTTCAAGTGTCACAGGGAAGGAATTTAACTTTCATTTCTCAATAAAAATATGCCAAGGAGGTTATGAGGAGATTTGGGATGTAAATTTCCAAGTAAATAAAGACTTTGGTTTCTACCCAGATGAAATTGTCAAAGGATTATAAAGGAAAGGTAGTTAATAACACGGAATACAAGAAAATTATTGGAAGTCTACTATACTTGACCATGACAAGGACTCAAATTGTATTCACCACATGCCAAGTAGTGCGATATCAAAGTAATCCCAAGGAAATCCACATGCATGAAGTGAATAGAATACTTTGGCATATCAAAGGAACTTTTGATTTCGGTTTGATGTATAATGACAAATATCAACAAGAGATATTGGGATATACAGATGCGGATTGGGCCGGTTCAGTGGATGACATGAAATCAACTTCAGGAGGTGCATTATATCTTGTTGTATTGTGTATTTCTTGTTTAAGAAAGAAGCAATATTGTATTTCATTAAGCACCATAGAATCTAAGTATATTTTATCCACTCAAACATGCACATAGTTATTATGGATGAAGTAGTAGCCTGATGATATGGTAGATGAAGTGATGTCTCCGATCAGAATCCATTGTGATAACTCATGTGCTATAAATCACAGAAAAAATATATTCCATTACTCAAGGACAAAGTACATTGAAATAAAATATCATTTTATCAAGTAGAAAGTGGATCAAGGGATAGTAAAGTTGGAGTATGTGACTACAGTGCTACAAGCTGTGGACATTATGACAAAGGCCTTACCCAAAGATTTATTTGAGAGGCATTAGATGTCTTTGAGAGTCTAGCTGACTCCCTGCACTTTGAAAAGTGTGGATGTGGGAACCCCTCTCCCTGAGGTATGGTGCGTTTTTTCTTAATGTACTCATTAGTGTTCTCTACTCTGTAATAGACCACAAAGGAGTGACCTTTGGGTTTGTTGACAAAAAGGTAGAAACAGTGACTCCTAAAGGGGGAGAAACTAAGGATAAATAAGGGAGACAATGTCTATGAAAAAGACATGGGGAGAAGCTGACAAGTGGAGCAGTGAGATAGGGGGAGTTTATCAAGACATGTGAAGAAGCTTATAGGGGGAGCACTATGATGATATTATGTGGTGTTTGAAGTGATCAGTCAGATCGTACCTTGGTTAACACAAGAACCCAAGAAGTGAATAAGGATAGTATTAAATCTGACAATTCTAAAAGTGATCAATCAAAGACTAGATATCACGACTGCTAAGGATCATGATAAAAGTAGAAGAGTAGTGTTGTTATGGTGTTATAAGAATTATAGTGATCATCAATTGGTATCAGTTTGGTATCAACAATTGGTGTCAGAAATGAAGTGATTCATTTATAAACTTTTTATTTACTCTTGTTTCTTACGCCCAGCATTGCTCATGTGGGCTTAGAGTATGTGTTGAGTGAATCTTTGCTCATTATCAAAATTTTAAGAGGTGAACGGGGAATGAAGATTAAACGAGGTATCATTTTATGAAAGAGTTGTCAACAAACCCAAAGTGGGATATTGTTGGGAAAAAATCCCCTAAGGTATCGTTGTACCATTTTTGAGGGGATTGTGTTTGTTGACAAAGTGGGACTCCATGTTGAGTTTGTTGAAAAAGGAGACCAAATTGTTCAAATTGTTGACAAAGGGGGTTTACATGTTGAGTTGTCGAGTTCAGGAGATGTTGTTGACAATCCATGATTAACACAAGTGAAGTTCCCAATCAGGATCTAAGTATCACTGAGAGGGGGAGGGGGTGAATCAGTGATATTTTTTCTTTTTAAGTTTCCTTCTTTTTGAAAAAACATTCGCCCCTTGTAAAAAAAAGTCATCCCTGCTGAATACATAAAACCACATGAACACAAGATTTACAAGGTTCACTTCTCAACAAGATTATCTACATCCTCGGTATGGAACGGAAATAATCCAATACCACACAATCCACTAGAAAACAATACTTTGATGTGGAATACAATGAGTAGGATATACCCTTACACTCATATAGCACTTGAAAAACAATCTGCAAGTGTGTGTACACCCTCTTAGCACAAATAGGGAATTACAGAATTTCAGTGCTTCTTTACAATTGAACAGATGTATTCTCTGAAGTACAAATCATCACTTTCTTACCCAGAACCTGGTAAGAACTATCTTACGCACAACAGAATACGTGGAAAGACCATAAATTTCTCATGCAACCTTTAGGGTACCTTGAACGCAATCCAAATGGATTGCATGTAAAAATTCCCTTTTGGCACAGAAAACTTTTTCTCGCAACTTTTCTTTTTTGCATAACTTTTCACTTTTTGCGCAACATCCCACTTTTTCTCACACCTTTCCTCTTTTCGCGCAAACCCATTTCTTTTCATGCAACTCACTTAGCATATAATTTTATGCACTTTAGAGCTCAAGATTTTCTCTATGTGTTGAGCCACTCTAAATGAGAGGGGTCCCCTTGTATTTATATTCCTTTTTAACCCTGTGTTAAAAACACTAATCTACATGTAAAACCCTTTTCATGCTCGTAAAAACTCTTTCACGCAACATCATATTTTGTGCAATGCTCCAATTTTTTTCACACCTCATGCCTTTGCCAATTTTCAAGCCTCTGGTCTCAAAAAACCTCCTACGCAAAAAACTTCATTCCTCTATTTTGCACACCACGCCAATATTTTTCACACCGCTTTATTTTTCGCGCACCCAGATAATATTTCGCGCACCGCTATATTTTTAACGCACCCTGCTAATATTTCGTGCACCACTTTATTTTTCACGCACCAGACTAATATTTCATGAATTGATTTATTTTTCGCACACCCAACTAATATTTCGTGCACAGCTTTATTTTTCACGCACCTCCCTTTTCCAAAAACAACTCTCTTCATTTTCTGATTTTCAGGCCCTAAAAGTTGTAAAACACTGGAAAATGGTGCCACCTTAAACTGTTCTTTTGTACCGCCTCCAGATTTTCCATTCCTTTGTCATTTATCTCTTCCCTGCTTCCTATAACCATTCTTCAGCTATCATCACGAACTCCACTATCGTGATATATATCCTTTGATAGACCAGATTTAGCATCGTCAGAGTTACAATAGGAAGTATTGAAACTTCCCTATCTTCTAGTAGCATCATTCCTTCCAATCAAAACCGTATATGATTGGCATAATCATTTATCCTCCATTCATTCATAAGGCTTTCATCACAATTTCTCCTAACTAATGATATTTGTGAAATACATATCATCAAACCAGCGGCTGGACATGTGCGTTGGGAGGATACTTGCGTGCGGCGCTCAGGGTGCCAAAAATACCTATAAATAAAGTGATATCCCTACTCATTTTGAGTGAATCTCAATACTTAGAGAGGATTTGAGCTCCAGTCACGCTAGTAGGGTTGGTCTTGCAGGTGATAGTTTAGGCACACAAGTATAATGATATTCAGAAGTTGCGCGCTAGTTTATAGTTGCGTGCCAATATTGGTTTGGGTGTAAAAGGGTTTGAGTCGCCCAAGTTCGGATTTGGTGAAGGGAGTGTCATGCAAGTGGTTAGGTGACACTTTTGTGCCAGGCTTGGAGAAGCATGTCAGGCATTAGAGAATCACCCCAAGCATAGAGAAGTGCACTAGTAATTCTTGGGTTGCGTGAAAGTTGGAAGATTTCCCGGTACCCCTATGGTAAAGTCGTATTCATCGGTGGATGAAAGTGTAACTTCAACAGAACATCTACATACAGAGGAAGATGCTTTCATTTCTGATAATTAAAAGACCTACAATTCTTTAAATTTTTATTGGATCTTCTTAAGAAGTAGTGAGAACACTTTAGTTGAGAGAGTAGTGAGCTTTCATATTGTGAGTGGTTGTAAACCAGGAGGGACAGTGAGTTGTATCCAAACTTTGTAAATAACATGGCGCATTTAGTGGATTTGGTACATTGTCACATCGTCGATGTAGGAACCTTGGATGTAGCCCAGTGTGGGTGAACCAAGTAAAAAAATTTGTGTCATGTGCATGATTTAATTTCTGTTTATACTTTTCTACAGGAAATATAGAGAACATAATTTTTTCTAACAACGAAACAAGATCAATAGGGGTAGTTGTTTTAATCTTTCATATATTAATTCACCCCCCAGGGTATCTAACCTATTTAACCTAAGAGAATACATATCAATCTTGGAAAGTAATAATAAGATGACCCAATATTACACTAAGAATATGGATAACCTTTCTACCTCTAGTGCTCAGGAGGTATGTGTTAGAACATTTTAAAAAATTCCTCAAGATTAAAATGATTGCACAAGTGGTGATGATGATAAATCTACAACCTCTCAAGAATTATTAGTTGATAGATTAAGAGATATTTTGTATGCTATTTATGAAGAAAGAGCCTCTATTTTTTTGGAGTATTTCAATGTATGCAGGAAGAGATCACTCAGATAGAAGGAGAAACTCATGTTTTAGAGAAGATATTACAAGAAACAATTGTTGAATGTATAAATCTCTCCTGACAGGTTGGAACCATTGAATAATAAAAAAGGAATATGAATTAATTTACTTAAAATTTATAAAATAAGTTGGAGAGAAATAAGGATTCAAAAAATACTCCAGAAGAAAAGATCCATGCAATTGAAGAAAAATTGAATAACAAACCTGATGTTAATGGTTTATAATTTGAAGAAATATCCATAAAGATCAAGGAACTTGACTCTTTGATTCAGAAAAAAGTTAAGATGCATGAATATGAAGTTGAAAGAATGAAGAAAAAATGTGAATAAAAGATGATTATTATTGAAGATAATTAAATCATCCTCAATGTGAATTGTATAGATTTTGAAGGTCAGTTGGATAATCTTGAGAAGACACATATTGAGTCTTCACAAAATAAAAAAAACATTTTACTAGTGAAAAATGTTCACTGGAGGATGGTTAGATTGAAAGACCTCCAACATGTGATAAGAATATCATGAATTCACTCAATGATTTCTCACAAGAAGCTGAGAAGAATCGGGTATCATCCACACCATCTTATTTTAATGTTTCTAAACCTTTTATCATAAACAGTGTAGGTTTTCAAAAAAAAATGAATAGGTATAGATGAATAAAGGTGATAATAATCCTAACACCATGACTAAGGTGGATAGGAAAAATAATTTGGTGGTTGATTCCCCATAAAATGCACAAAAATTTGTGAGGAAAACCAAACAATCTGATATAGAAAATATCAGAAAATCAAGATTTTTTTGTCATTGTTGGTGCTATAATATATTTGGACATTTTGCATTAAATTTTTAGTACAATCCTAAAAATTAAAAGGCCCAAAATAATACTATCTTAAGGGTAGAAAGGAGGATAAAAGGAAGAAACATCTACATATCAAGAAGCATCTTTATAATAAAAATAGATTTGGAATGCTTGATAACATCAGTGATATATGTAATGGAAATAGTCACAAGGTTGGTACATGATCATCTCAACTTGTATCCAAACCTGATAATAAAATAAGATCATAAAATTTGACTTGGAAGGAAGAATAAATGTTGGGAAGAAATATATAGATTTTCATGAACTCAAATTCTCCCAAGAATATTTCAATTAAGAATATAGAAAAGACCACGGATTCTAAATCCAATAAGTTTATGTGTGGTTCATCAAAATAACTACCAAGAGGGATGAAACTCATAATAACCCATATGGAATATCCAAACTTGTTTCCATTGTTTCTAATTATAGGTTAGTTATTTAGACTAAAGACTTGGAAAGAATAAGAAAACTTGAAGAAGCACATGCAAAGGCTAGTGAAAGATGAAATGAAAATAATCCACATGATGAAGAAAAAGTAAATGAGATGTTGAAAAAAAAAAGGAAAATCTTTTGTTAAAGAATATTTGTGTGAGATATTCATGAAATATGGTCACATTGAAGAAGGTTTTTTAACCATGCTACCAGATCAATAAGTATTCCTCAAAAGGAGAATTAATGTATCATCTATAAACCCCTTAGGAAGAAAAATTATCCACACAAAAAAAATAATTTATATAGAGATCCATGTTGCCTCAACATAAATCATAACAGATGTTAAAATGTGAAAGCATAAATACTGGATAAAATAGAGTAACATGTTTGATAAAATCATCTCAACCTTTCAATTAATATTAATGAAACAAGGTTGATCCACGATATTCCCTTAAATATTTTTTTGTTATAGTTGTGCTTATCATTTGGGAATTAAATGCGAAAAAATTTCTTAGGGAGAGAACCTTAGAAGTAGTGAGTGATGTCAATTCTTGATAGAAAAGTAAAAAAAGTTTAAATATGTGAATGATTTCTTTATTGATATTTAATTGCTAATATAATGGATTATTATAATTGGTGATGTTGTGAAAGTTGTAAAATATACAATATGATAATATTGAAGACCCATTATGGTGTATTCTCCATACTGGAATTTCTTGAAATCCATTCCTAGTGAGATCAACCATTATGAAGATAATGAGAAATGTTTCACTTGAGGGGGAGGAAAATGAAGAATATTCCTTAATTATTATTTCAATTAGAATCAAATATAATTATTTTGGAAATTACTTGAAGAGAATATCATTGGAAATGGTACGTCTCTCTTAAATATCTCATTATTGGTTGTTAGAAATAATTATCTTTTCATAAAGGGGTGAGAAATTGAACTTTTAGTGACATGAGAGGTATGGAAGTTCCCTGAGGTCACTAATCAGGCCTATTTCACTTCAATGTTTTTTATCCATTTGTTGAAGTGTGTGAAGGAGTTTCCAGAGGATTGATCATAAAAAGAATCATCTCACATTTATTAATTTCAACCTAGAATAAAAGTGAATAATCCTTGAAGACAAGTATATGAGTTCTCATTTCTTAATGAATCATGATCAGTTGGTGATAGAAAGATTTATTGTCTAAATAAAATCATCGTGTTTTCTACACCGAACACAAATCTAGTAGACTTAGACTGAAATGATGGATGGTGCATTGCTTAAGTATGGACCAATACCCTTTTCACGAGGAAATTTTTATTTCTTGTCAATAAGGAGGAGATAAAGTTAAATGAATGTTTTAAAGGTTAGAGAGAAGATAATTGTTCCAAATATTGATACACTCAATAGGAAATAACATTGGAGGTATTTACAACAAATACAAAGGGGAGATTGAAGAGCCCACTTTATGAATGGATTTTTCGGTTTTCAACCAATTATCATTTGTTTTCAGTGGTTGTAAATGAGATAATATCATCTCATTGCAGTCAATATTATAAATTATTTCTAAAGTTAATGGATCTTGGATAATATCATCAAGTCTTCATAATTCAAGAAACGTATTTTAAAGACTTTGAGTTTCATGAGGATTCCTGGATAATTGTTATGGATTCATTTGATGAAATTGGATATCATGGTTGAATAATTCTATGAGTTAAATATAAAGATTCTTTGATGATTTTTATTTCACAAATATCATAAGTATTTTGGATAACTTGTGATACAATCCTTTTTAAGGAAAGGTGTATAAAATATGTGGTCACTCGAATTCATGTTTGATTGGAAAGAAAGATGTTTCTAGAAGGCAGGGAAGTTACGATACTTTCCTTGGAAAATATAATTATGCTAAAGATGATTGATCAAATCTTATATATCATGAAAGATATAGTTCGTAATTAAATAAATGATCGTAAAATAGTTTGGTTGGTGTTGTTGAAGTCGGTTTTTAAGGTGGCGTTGTTTCCCATTGTTTGCCAAGTTTTTTGACCTCAAAATCAAGAGTTTGTTTTTTGGAAAAGGAAGGTTTTATAAAAAATAGTTCAAAGAACAGTTCTCAAATCATAAAACATAGTTCATGGGCCACATAGAAGGTACTCAGAATGTCCACTGAAATTAGCAAAGGGAGATTTTTGCATAGTTGTGCTTTGCAGATCATGAAGCATAGTACATAGACCGCATAGTGAAAAAATATTCCATGGGTGGATCATAGTTCATGGGAGATTCAAAGTCTATGGGAGGTACTTTATTTGTGGGTTGAGAGGCAGTGATTCATTTTTAGAAGACATCATCCACTACGATGGAAGAAATGTGTTATATGTACAGCATATCATTATTCATGGTAAATACTATCTTACATCGAATGTTTCAGTAATTGTGATTAAAGGATTTTGTGGGATTTATTTTCCTATATAAAGGACCCTAATCACATCATTTATTAAGATAAAATTTCAATAGAAAATATCATCACTGGTGGAATAATTCAGCTAAGTCTGAAAGAGTTTGAGAAGAAGATTATGTGAAGGAGCAAGTTGTTTGTGGAAGATTCCATAATCCTCAGAAGAGAAGATAGTACATAGAAGAAGAAATGGTTCATGGAAGGAAAGGTAGTCCATTAAGAATAGTCAGTCCTCAAGGCATCGTCCATCCATGAAGTACGGGTGGTCTGTGGAATAAAAAGGTTTTCACAAATCACTCAGGCCATGCAGTACAACATAGTATGTGAAGGGAAGGTAATACACAAAGCACCAATAGATCATAGGGTATCATCTTTCCATAAAGGAAAGGTAGTCCATAGAAAGAAAGGTTGTCTATGTAATTGAAGGTTCTCTAAAAATAACTACACTGCATGATGAAAGGAATTTTTCAATGGAGAAAAGACAATTAGATAGAGAGAAAATAATGTGTACATGTGATAGGTGTTTACACCCTAATCGTGTATTTTAAATAAGATGATCCAAGGACACTCGACACGTGTTAAACTCACACACTATTAGTGATTCTCGAAGAATAGTTTGGTGAACCAGTTCTTGGTTATAATACGCCCACTGTGTGTCTAAGAAGAATAGAGTATCCCCACTTAAATATTGATTATTATTCACGACACATTAATTTTTATGATATTAAGTTACACTGATCATCATTTATTTAATAATCAAAAAGTAATTTTATGATTCCATCAAGATGAAGAAGAAGATATCTTAGTGCAGTTGGTTTTGTACTGAAGGAGAAAGTGAGAATAAGAAGAAAAAAATTGGTGATCAAATTAATATCTGTTAAATATAATTTGGGTCAGAGAAAGTTTAGTGTTCATTAGTACACAACACATTCATATTATTGTGACTAACAAAAGAATAATTTTGTGTAGTTTTTAGTTTGATGATGGAAATATGTAATAAAGAGTTACTAGTATGCTACTAAGTAAGTAACAAGTGAATATTGGAAGATCAAAGTAGTATTGTGGCATCTAACAAGTCTCAATATGTGGAAGAATTTATTGATGTTATAAACCTTTAATAATGAGAATACTATCTTGGAAGGTACTATAAATATTATCCAATTGCTGTAAAATGCACGTTGTTGGATTTTTTTTATAGTTACACATGAGTTTAAGGGTATATCATACTCATTATATTCCACACAAAAGGATTATTTTCTAGTGTATTGTGTGGTATTGGATTGTTTCCAAACCATACTAAGGATGTAGCTACTCTTGTTGAGTAGTGAACATTGTAAAAATATCATGTGATATATTTAATTATTTCATATACTTTCATGTACAAGGTAAAAGATAATAAGAGAATCAAGATCCAAATATGTCTAATAGGTATAAGGATAAAAAGTTACAATGGGTTTAAAAAGTCCTCAACACTGATCCCCCCCCCCATCTTAGTGTTAGTAATATCCCAAACTAATCCTATCAATTAAAAAATCAATAATTAACATATAAATTAGGGTTATTCATAAACTCACATCAACTTATACACCTTAGAGTGATGATATCAGTATAAGGAGGATCAATGGTTAGTTTTATTACTATTTAAAGTCTTCTATATTTCCTTTCAAAACATGTTTCATAAATAATGATGTTAATATATAACTATATGCCAACTATATTGAATAATGGGTATCATATATGTTATAATATTATATAAATCCATTATGTCATGGTTTCATATGTTTTTATGAGAACCATTTGTTAAATAAATTTTTAACAACAAACTTAAATCAAGAAAACAAAAAATTTATCTCAGTTAAATATTCAAATATAATTGGGATACAAATACCCAAAATATTGAATGGTACTCATCAAGTGATTGAATATATTTATTTAAAATGGAAACACTTATAAATTAATATATACGTATCAAGTTAGAATTCAATGAAGTCAAGTATCCAAATGTGCATGGGTTTCTATAAGAACACTAAACTCTACAAGACACAGTGGGAGGAGTTTTTATAGATACACATACTGTATAATAAATATAAAACTAATATGTTTTTATATACTCATTGAGTTATGTGATATATTATTCAATGAAACTAATGAATACTTATCCAAAAAAGAATCAGTAAATGGGAACAAGATAATATTTTAAAGTTAATATGAATTTAGAAACGGGTTCCATGTACCAAAATCTCAATCTATATTATTTTCTTTTATATAGTTGATTTAAATCAATTGTTCAGTATTCAAGAAAAAACTATACATGGATGCTAAAGTTTTTACATATAAGGAACAATTTATTACTAAAGTGTTTAGGAGATATTAAAGCATAATTTATAAAGAAACCTTTTCACAAGTCATTATTCTAAAATACACTATAATTATAATTTCCATTGAAACCTTTTATGATCATGAAATTTAGTAAACTGATTTAAAACAAACCTTACTTAATGTAATCTTCATGGAATATTTCTATATGACATAACTAGTAGGTTTTGGGACATTAAAGGATTACAATAATTTATATAAGTTACAGAGATTTAGTTATGGGTTTAATAAATCATTGAGATCATGGAATATTTATTTTTATAAGGCTATAAAAGAGTTTGGATTTATTAATAATGATTTTGTGAACTGTGACTACAAGTCTTTTATGATATAATCCCAGTTTTCTATGTCAAATATGTTGAAAATATATGGAAAATAGATGTTAAGTATTATAGTTATTTAAGAATATGATAAAATTATTTCTCTAAGAATGAATAAAAATTAAAAACCATGTTCCAAGGAGAAGGATATTCTAGGATATATCAATTGGGTTTCTTAGATATATTCATAGTATACACAATGAAAACATATTGAAAAATAAAATATAGGACAATTAAAGAGTGATTTTATGTATCCTAGAGTAAAATATCTATAAGATGAAATTTAATGTCATAAAAAGAAATTATTAGGTTGATTAGAATGACATATTCTTAATTATTTCAATCTATCAAATATTAAGTGATATGTGTAGAAATTTTATATTGTCTATGAATCATTCTTTGTGGGAAAATATCAAATAGAACTAGTATAACTATATATGGTAGAAATTAAAATTTTCCAACTATACTTGAGAAAATATAATAGATGTGTTTCTGGTAATTAGATAAATGAGAATCCTAGTATTCAAGAGGATATATAAATATTATTTCTTTAAAAAAATTGATATTTTATCATAGATAGGGTAAATTAAATAAGAAATTTAATATTATTAAAACCAATGGTGTCCATATCTATAAATACTGGGTTTTCTGTGTATTATCAAGTAGCTTAAGAATAAATTTAAGGAATGTTTTGTTCTAGGTATTGTAATTTTATCAATAAATCACAATATTGTCACAATATATATCATGATAATATTATGAAATAAATAATATCCAACAAGTTAAGTTTAAGATGTTCAATAATATGAAAATACTTGAGTATATAATCTCTAATGAGTTTTTTGTAGATAAGTGATGTTTTAGCAAGAAAAGTATCCACATAAGAATATGCAAGGAACAAATACTATAGACATACCTTAGAAAAATCATGTTTAACATGTTAGAGATAAAATTTTATTTGTTTGTAGTTTGATCTAGTACTTGTGTGAGTCTATTTTAGTTAGTTTTATATAACCAATAGTCTTTATACATTTGACAAATATAATATTAATAAACATCATATCATATAATGATTGTTCTTTTTAGTAAAATTAGAGTTATATTGTTTTTAAAGTATATGTTGCATCAAAATTCTATTTCATATCAGCACAATAATGAGAACTCATATATGAAAGTAAAATATATGTAAATATATTTCCTATAGCCAAGATTAAATCTATCTAAAAAATGAAAATTATGTTTTATTATCATCTTTTGGGGGATTATAAGACATTAGTACTTCTTATGATGATGTCTAAACTGGGTAATCTACATTAATGGAGATCATGAGGATAGAACAGTTAGTAATAATTACACTTGTTAATGTCTCACTTGATATTCCTTTATGTGAATGTTAGTATTGGTCCTTAGACTTTAGATTATTTTTAATGAGTATCATTAATTAATTATTTTTATGTATAAATGAAAACTTTTATTGAATATACTCATGATTAGTTAGAATGTGTTTAGAACATCATTATTTATATGGTATTAATTGAATAATTTGAAAAATAATTTTCCCTTCCATATTAATAGAAGAAAATACCTTTATTCCTTGGATTGAAATGGAATTATTTGATTAAATTAAAGGTTGTGGTAGTTCATCAATGAGTTCATTTTAAAAAGTAAATGAAAGATAAATCAAGAATATTTCATGATGATGTAAATATAAATCATTCTTGATAAGATATCGAAGGAAATATGGATTAAATTTCTTATTAGAGTTTGTAGGAAATTCATTTTCATTATGACATTGACTTATTTTTCTTTGGTTTCCTTAACATGTTATTAGAAGTTGATCTTGTACATTAGGTAAATTTACTAAATTCCACTAATACTAAGGTTTAGAGGGTTACACACTAATGGTATCCATAATTTCAATAAAATCTATTAAATTTAATATTTAAAATGAAAAATTATTATCATGTATTGAAATAATAATTATTCAAGTAAACTTGATCACATAAAATTAATCATGAGATATTTGAGTTTAGAATATTTGAATGAAATGTTCTCTCTTTTTTTTGATTCATTGAGTAACAATTAAATATTTATTTATCCATTAGTTTAATGAAAAGATTAGTTTATAAACATTTATTTAATAACATGAATATTAAAATAAATATATATTCATTGTTTTAGTGAATATAATATTTACTTATCGAATGAAAAATATTTATTAGAATTAATATTTTTATTATTTGTAGTATAATATATTTTATGGCAGGATGAATGGGTCGTATTAATGGCCAGACAAAAATGAAATATTTCATTTAATATCATTTAAAAAAATATTATTTTATTTATTTAATAAATTATATTTAAAGAGGGGAATGTCATGGGATATAATGATAATTTTGTTATTATTATTTTAAATGGAGATAAATTAAAATGAACAATTTGATAAAGGAACTTTATTAAATTATTAATTATTTAAAACTATTTATAAAATCCCAATTATATCAATTTTCTATGAGGAGAGACATGTTTTTCACACGGGAAACATCTCCAAAATTCTATGAAGACCTGGTTAGAATAATCCCCTAACCACCCTAAAAAGAACATAAAGAGAATAAGAGAACTACATATTGTGATTAAATATTAATAATATGAAGCTCTATATTCTTGTATGATAGCATTAGAAATACCAAGATCATTTTTTGTTTATTCATGGATCACATTTGGTTACAGCTAGAGGGTTCCAAATTTTAATTCTCAATGTAAACAACAATGGTAAATGAGTTAAAGTGAATTTTGATGATAAAAATTACAATTTAAGGATAATTATATTTTTAAATTAAATTTAAATTAATTTTTAAATATCCTCTTTAGGATATTTAAGGGCTTACATCAACAATTTCATTGGAAATTATCCCATGAAATGGATGAAAATAAAAATTAGTCACCCCCACCCACCACTTTCATTGCGCCCTGAAACAGTCATCATATAGTATGTATTTTGTAGAAATGGGGTGATTATTTCATTTTTAATTCATATACCTAAGTTTAGATAGATTCGAAGTATGAAAACCTTTATAATTTGGTACCTTTCATCTACAATCTTTAAGGCCTGGCTAATCAAGGGTGGTGGGGTAAGTTGGGGATCATGTCATAAATTAAATCTTAACTATGATATGATTTTTCCTTTTGTGTGAATTTTATTAAATATATTACCTCAATTGATATAGAATAAGGAAGTTTATTGTTATTACTAGATAGTAAATATGAAGTGATAATATATTTGGGTGAGGGGAATTTTATGTTCTTATCTTCTATGATGAATGACATGTGATGTATTTATCAACCTGGTCAACCTATACATATAGAATTGAGAATATATGAGTATATTATATGGAATTGAAATACTCTATATCCTATGGTCACTAGATACCTTATAAAAATATATTATATGATTATGAATCCTTTCCAGTGGTTTATCTTGTGAATAGAGGTATAGTGAAATAGGTGTTTGATGGATATCACACCAAAACTCATTGCTGTTTGAGTATCACGTATTACTTTTGAGAGGTTTCCCTTTTATAAAATTTATAAATTTGTGAATTAATATTTATTTTCAATGATATAATGGATCATTGGGTCATTATTTTTGGTAAAGTGAATTTTTATCGAGTTTTACTCAGAGTGTTTCCCTAAAAGTATTTTAGAATTTTTCCAAATGGATTTTTTTATAAGGATTCACAAGGTATTTCATATGATGTGATACAAGGTGAGGTTAGTGATAAAATTACAATGGTTTTTTCAATGATATAAAAAATGGGTTTTGTATATGATCCCACAAGTTATTATATATGATACCACATAAGGTGAAATAACACAAAGTCTATGAGGCTTTAGTGTGTATGGGAGATTGATGGCGATATTTCCTAAAGCACAAATATCATATTGTATGATATGTGATTTCCATATAGTATGACATTAATAATTATAATGTATATCATATTCCAAGTTTTTTGAATATCATAGGGTTTAATATACTTATTTTATACATCTACCTTAACCAATATGTATTGTATGACAAAATCATAACATAAAGTGTTATGATATGAATTAAAAAATTTAACAAAAAAGATCTCAAACAACAATTTATAGTTTCTCACCCACATTGTAAATCGTTAATAATGAATGTTTCATAAGATGAAATACAATGGTGAATCATTTATTTGATGAATGCGTAAATTGTTTAATTCATTTAAACATTCATTATGTAACATTAGAGTAAATGCATGAACTTGGAAGTGTCTCTATGGGAATATATAAAGAATATTGAATGCCATATTTGGGTCAACTCATTGGTATGTTCCAAGATGAATCTATCTCTCCCTAAATAAACTATTTTTTTCTCACTATTTTCCTAAGTGATATACTAGCATATCATGGGTGTAAAGAGAAACCTACCCAAGCATTGCATGATTCAGTTTCAACTTGTGAATACACCAAGGAGAATGGATCTGTCAACTTCCACTATGGATTTTTCATTAATCCTAAAGAATAATGATAGGTTTAGTAATGATTTCGTTTAAGTTAAACATGTAACATACCCAACTCATCTAACTCCATAGTGACTAGGTTGGAGTATTATGTGGCCTCATGCATTACTCCTTATACACAACATTCTACTAACTAGTAGTTCGGGGTCTCCTAATAAAGTGAGTATATTATACCCCATGTATCAGATAACAGTAAATAATATTAGAAGAACTCCAATTAACCATCATCCAAATAAATAATCATAAGTCAAAATTTCAACTAAATTTTTATTAAAAATATAAATGACTCATTACATATCAAAAATTAATGTTGTGCATGTCATAAAAATCATATAGAAAAAAATCCTAATAGGTGGATCATATACATTGAGGTCTTAAAAATAACAAAAATAAACCAAATTGGAAAAAAACAAGTTGGTCCCAATTCTTGGAACAACCCTTGTCCAATAATCCATATCATCTATCAAAACTAATTAATTATAATATGTTTATTACCCTTATATTTTCTTAAAACCATAAAGTATAATTGGGTACCCATGGTGTCCTGAATAAGGTGTGGGTACAACTAAGTAGTCCACCACATATAGTTCTCATAAATATATCAAGTTCGAATAAGGTGGATGTAGATGTGTAATAATTTTGATAATTTAAATCATAAATAAATAAACACTATTTATCTTCTGGTTCTAGGGTGATACTCATGATGGACCATACCTACTTTATCTAGTGCCAGATTGCTTAGGGAAACTCACCAAACCTAACCATTCATCAAATATGTTCCCACACTAAATGTAATAAACAATACATAACCATTAGGGGGAAAACACATGCCTTATATATCACTAAATCATATAATTGGGGTGGGGATAGAATTTTCCCCGTATATCTATATATATATATAATTCATTTGGGGGAATTCACCCTACTTGGTATATCTTCATATATATAGGCTATCAGGGGGTACGCACCTCACCCAATGTATCTTCATATAAAATCACTGGGGGGATATGTGCCCTACCTGACATATCTCTATATAACATTATCAAGGGGATACATATCCCACCTTGTATATATCCATATAAAATCATCAGGGGGAATAATACCCCACCTAGAATATCACTCAATTAAATTTAGGGAACCATTTGGGTTGACGCATATATTTCCCTTTAAATTAGATCAATGTATGACTAAATTGATGAAAAAAATTATAATCATAATTTTACTCAATGATCGACAAATTTTTTGAGCAACAATTTTTACAAGAAAGAATAAAACAAAAAAAACTATTTTATTAAGTTATAAGTTAAGTTCACTTTAGTTTTGTGTTCCTACACATCATACACACATAACAAATAAATATAGGCTTAAAGAAAATATAAAGACAACATACATTAGACTCATAGGATTTTATTCATTATATAATAGTAGTTGATTCATATTTAAAATTTAGAGATCAATGATTCAATAAAATCTATGAATTATGCAATAAACATTCATATCCAACATAATTTCACTAGATAATGAGATAATACAAGAAATTTTAAAAGATTATTGTTAGACTCTCCATTGGTGATCCAATGGAATGAATATCCAAGGAATACATTGAGGAATGTGGAAGATATTTCTTAGAAGAATAATGGGTTGAGAATGAGGAGTCCCTATTTAATTTATCTAAATTTAAAACTCTTTTTTAATTAATTCAATTTTAAAAATATTCATGATATGTATCACTGCCTGAAAACTTTATTCATGGTGTGGCAACCCTTGGTGGCCCTCTCCATGGCATGGTCTTACCAATATATGGAATGGTGCACCTCTTTAATGCAGAACCACAAAATTCAAATTCCTGGTCCATCAAGTAATTTCCTCTCTAATAATGACATAGCCACCTTATCCCCAAGTATTTTCAACAATGTAATGCATAATATTTCTTGAAATAATTATAAGGAACTATCCTTAAACATTAAATAATATTGATATTTGAGTCAATAAGTTATTATCTTACATTTTATGATCTTTTTAGGTTTATAGTTTTAGATAATTATGACATAAATCAACCATAAACAAACCATATAATACAAAGTGGACACTTCTGATAAGTATCCATTTTTTCCACCATATAAAACTTCTAAAATAAAACATAATTTCATTTCATAAAAAAAATATTCATGAGTTTTAACTTGACCTTTTAATTTCTTATACCCATCTTTATATCCTCTAAAAAAATTTCAAAACATGGGATGAGCACAAAAATTTTAGTAAGGGGTATAAAATGAACGAAAACCAGTAGTCCACTGAAAAAATGAAAACTCATATATAATTTACCTTTATAATTTAATTTCATTTATTAGATAAAATAAAACATTTTTTCATGAAAAACAAACATGCTTTTTTTCAAAGTAATCCTTTAAATACCCATAATGAACAATTAAAAACACTTTTTGATAATATAGATCATCACATTAATAACCCATTTTAAACCCACAATAGAAGAAACTAGAGATGAGCTTAATCTATAGGAAAAAATCTTTTGTAAATATCTCTACCTTTCTTATTAATATATGAAACATTACCCAATGCATTGGAGTTCTATCTGGGTGTGTCCATTATTTAACCTATAATGGGCTCACTCAGTGCTATCAAGGTATAACCATCATATAAGTTGTAACAGCCTCACTCGGTGCTATTTTGGCACACTCGTCTATATTGTATAATGATAAAGTACCATATAATGATTAAAAATTTTATTTTCACTTTTCCATCATAAAAAAATTTAAAAACTAAACTCTAAAAAAATCAATTTTGCATATCAATATGAGCATTTTCTTTTTATAACCCCATTTTCAATACCAAAATATCCTTTTCATTTAAAAACCATTTTAAATACCAAAATAACCAAAAAGGTAAAGGGTATATATTTGAATAATACATTAAATATAGTAAATGAAGCTATATAATAAATAATGGTCATGGTAGTGGAAAATTTCATTGTAGTTATAAACGTCAAAATGGAGCATTCCTTTTATCATTTGTCAAAACGTTCCATATAAAACATATTAAATTATTCCTTTTGAAAACCGTTGAAAAAAAGTACAAGTAACCTAAAATTTAATTTATAAATATTTTATTTCCTTATAAAAATTTTCATGAAATTATTTAAAAAACATGGAAATTGAAGAGAAAGAGTTGGAATGAGAACATCAAATGTTTATTTTTTTAAAGAAATAGAAATTATCACTTGAGAAATAATTGAATCATAATCACTATAAAATAATAACATTATAAAAATTATAAATAATTATGATATATAAATTCATGATATAACATAAAAAAGGATCTGTATATACACCTTATAAAACAATAAATGTGGATAACCTCAAATTCTGCCTCAACGAAAGGAAATTTACAAGAAATATCATAGCCTGAGTCCGACTTGTAACGTGTGTCTTTATTATACTAAATAATAAAATTATGTTAATTATTTACTTTCTTGATAACCTATTTCAATTTTATTATTAATATTAGTTCACTTATTACCATGTTATATACAATTACTTAATCAATTACATTTACGTCTGATGTTCTAACTATATTCTGCTTATGTGTCAAAAATGATTTTGGTAGGTTGACTAGGGTTAAAGAGGTCATTATTTAAACATATCCAGAATAATAATAATGAAATATTTATAATATTTATACATAAATTATACTTTTAATACCAACCATGAAAAATGTTTTTGAGATATATTAAGTACGTTACAATCTTAGAGAAAGTTGGCTATATGTACACATGAGTAACGTTTCCATTTTTCAATGATCATTGTGGAAAGGAGGTATGTAATATTTTATATTTATATAATGATAATAATATCATATATACCATATTATATTATCAAATATACTTAATATATCATCCATGTGGTGTGGTGATGAAAGGAGAGTCACATCGCTTCGCGAGAAGGTAGTACGTCGTACACACGAAAAAACATTATTGTATCCCCTACGGAATGACATTTAAAATAGTTATATATGATATAATTACTCCTTTGGTATAATTATTTTTTATATATAATATATATACTTTATATCCATCATCATACCCAATGATGAGAGGTGTTAATGGAAAAATGAATGAGATTAGTTCGTGAGGTGATAGTTCGTCGTACACATGAATGATGATTTTATCACCCTTTTCTTGGAAGAGGAGATATATTTATATTATTAAATTAATATAAAAATATCTCAGTATACATAATATACTGATATTATTATATAATAATGTTTTAAGGTTAATTTTGGGGGTGTGGGGGAAGAAATAAAATAAAAATTCTCATTAAAGAACGTGACCTCTTCTTTAGGTAACTTCTTTTTATTTGCATCAAAGGCCTTACTTGGTTGGATTTATTACAAAAATATGGATTAATATATGTGATTATTGAATTAGATAAGTTATATTTTTATTTATTGTATTTAAAAATGGGTTTTTATGGTGTGAAGAGAGAGGGGAGGCCTTTTATAAGTGGGGAGAGTGGGAAACTTGTAATTTTGGAAAAGAACAAATTATCCCTATGTTGTTTCATTTAAAAAAACCTCCAATAAGGGTAAATTATCAATAATATAATGTATAATGAAGAAATTTAGCTGAAAATATATTTTATATAACTTTTTAGGTCATTTTCATCTTTATCATGTTAGTTTAACCCTTTGGTAAATCCATTTTTACCATAACCACAGTAATTAATTTTTACTGTTTTTAAAATTAATTTTGGAAAAAATTAAGTAAAACTTATTATAAAATATAAATTATGATTATTAAAAAGATTTAATACATTTTACTCAACTAGATTTACATAATTGGTAAAACTAAAATTAAAACAAAACTCGTTGACGCGATGAAAAAGAGGGTTTTCAGCATAGTATTTTTTTTAGCAAAAGATAACTCTATATTAACTCTATGAACAATAATAATTATTATATGAAACTTATATAAATATTTAATTATGTATTATCTATAAATTTTACTTAAATTATTCCCCATTAGGGATTATTTGAAATAATTAAAATGGAGAGATATTATGCATTTTAAAACAGTTCTTATAAAAACCCAGTTTTTAAACCCAAAAAAAACTTATACTAAAAACCAATATAAAGTTCATTAAATGTAATTAATTGTAATAAATATAAATAAATAATACATATATTACTTTAAATTATATACAAAACATATTGAGACTTTTAAAATACTTTAATTATTTAAAAGAAAATACTTTTTTACAAAAATTGGTATTTTCGCTATTCACTAAAAATCAATATTTTTTAAAATTTTCCAATTTTCAACATATTTAAATTTTGATATTATGATTTAAAGAATTATATTAATATTTTTAAATTTATATTATAAAATTTTAGAATTATACTTTTAAATAAAACCCATATAAGAAAATATTGTATTTAAAGTTATTTCTTTTTTTATCTAAAAATAACTTAATATTTTTATAATGAATATAACTATCTAATTCATATTAATAGATATGAAAATGATTTATTATATCATTTATGAGGTTTTTTACTTATTAAAACCTTTTATAAACTTTATCCTCATTATTTTATTTACATATTAATCAAGTGGTGATATCTTTCCCACATAGCATTTTCATATTCTCATTTTGTCTTTTCAACCATTTAGTTTTTCTATAAAACCTTAACCTGGTGAATCAAATTTTTATGAAATACTTGTTCTTTAAAGTTAAGAATTTTAAAAGTATATTACTCATAATAAATTTTCTCTTCCAAATAAACAACTTTTGGGCTCAAAACATGAGATGAATCTGGCACATATTTCCTTAACATCGAAACATGAAATAAATTATATACCTGAGATAAAATCAAAAGTAATACCACTCAATAGGAAACTAATCCAACATTATCAAAGATTTCATAATATAAAATGAATCATGGATTTTGTTTCTCCTTTTTACCATAATGAATAACACTTTTCCATAGATAAATATTAAGAAATCCATGAACTTCTACTAAGAAAAAAATATTTTTCCTCCATTTGTCTGTATAACTTTTCTTCTTGATCTAAGGCATCCTTACTTATTGATGACTCAACTACACCTTCTTTACCAACTCTGGTCCCATGAAATTAATTTATCCTATATCATCTGAAAAATATGGTGTCCGATACTACATTCTATATAATTCCTAAAATGGTTTCATCTGTAAGTGGAATGAAAACTATTGTTACAAGAAAACTAATCAAAAAAAGATGTTGATCCAAATATCCCTAGTAATCCGTTGAACATGAAAGAATAATATTTATCCATGGTCTGAATTTCCTTCTCAAAATTTCTTTCATATTGAGGATGAAAATCTGCTATTAAATTAAATTTAGTATCCAATAAAATCTAAATTCATTTCAAAAAATTAGATGTGAACTTAGGATCATGGTTTGATACAACGGAGAGAGGCACTCCATACAACCTGAATATCTTCTTTAAATATAATCAATAAAGATAATATAAAGACGTTTTATCTAAAATGTGAAGTAAATGTGAAGATTTAGATAATTGATCAACAATAAACCAAATCGCTTTATTACCTTGAGAAGTCATTAGAAATCCTACCATGAAATCCATTAATATATTTTCCTTTTTCCACACCAGCACAGGAAATGGTTGAAGAATTCCCTTCAGTAACAATCACTATGATTTAACCTGATAAAAATTTAAACACTTTGATGGTGAAGTCATAAGTATTTCATTTCATTATATCCAACCAGTAACACTTTCGAAGGTCTCTTGAAATCTTATTACTGCATGAATGAATGAAAAACTAATAGATATGATCTTTACATAATAATATTTCTTCAACTAGGATTCACAAGGCACACATAATCGTTTTCCAAATCATAAAACACCTACTTCATCAAAATTAAAATATGGAAACTTAATATCCTTAATGGATTCCATCTTTTCCTATAAATATAGATCCAGATTTTGAGCTTGCTTAATTTTTTATAATAAAGTCGATTACACTAAAACTTCAAACAAAAGACAGGATATCACTACATCCACAACATCTAGGAAAAAATTATCAAATCATTAACTAATGGGTTACTTTATAAATGTATCATGTATAATGTAGCATTATTTTTTCAACTCAAAGCACCATCTAATTTATTTTATTTTCATGAATGGGAATGAATCATGCAATCATAATCCTTAATTAGTTCCGGCCATATTATGTGTCTCATGTTTAATTATTTCTGAGTGAATATATACTTCAAACTCTTATGAATAGTATATAAATCACATATTAATCTATACAGATGATGCCTCAGTATTTTTAAATAAAAAACTAGAGAAGAATATTTAAGATCATGTTTAGGGTAATTTCTCATAAGGTTTCAATTGATGTAAAGAATAAGAAATTACTAGATCATTCTGTATTAGGACACAACCAAGTAATTTCAATGAAGTATCATTGTAGATAATAGATTCACCATATATAAATGGAAGTTCCAAAACTAGATTATTCACCAACCTTATTTTTAGTTCATGAAAACAATTATCATATTCTTTTTTTCAGATGAATTTAACTCCTTTTTTATTTAAATTATTCAATGGGATAGAAAACCGAGCAAACTTTTCAATAAACCATCAGTAGTAACCTACTAAACCAAGAAAACTATAATTCTCTCTTATATTTTTGGGTTTTTTCTATTATTCAAAAACGTTAGTTTTTGAAGGGTCAATAGTTATTCCATATTTATAAACATTATATCCAAGTAAATAAATTTATTTCAACCATAATCCACACTTACTAAATTTCAAATATAATTTATTTTCTTTTAAGGATAAAAAACAATCCTTAGGTGGATTTCATGTTCCTCTTGAAATTTAAAATATACCAAAATTTAATCAATAAACAAAACTATAAATTTTCTAATAACTCATTAATAAATCTCTTCATAAGATCTATAAATACATTAGGGGAATTAGATATCCCAAACGTCCCAACTACAAAATCATGGTGCCCATATCTAGTCTGAAATGAAATATTCAAAATGTATTCATCCTTTACTTTCAACTGATGCTACCCCAACCTTATGCCATCTTTCAAAAAATACTGTGAACCCTAGATTTGATCAAACAAATCATCAATATCAGGAAAATGATACTTTTTCTTAGCAGAAATGTTATTCAAATATCTATAATTTATTGAAAGTCTCAAAAACCATATTTATTTTTAAAAAGAAATACAAGATCACCCATGGTGAATTTCTAGGTCATATGAAACATTTATCTTATAAATCATGCAATTTATTTTTCAATTCTAAAAGTTTCACTTCATTCATATGATAAGGGTTTTTAAAATTAGGATTAGCCTTAGGTACTAAGTAAATAATAAACTCAACCTCTTGATCATGAATCATACCAATAAAATCATCAGGAAATACAACTATTTATTCATTTACTATTGGAACATCACTAATTTGAATAATTTATTTATTTTTAACAATATGAGCTAGATAAATTTCAATTCCCCCTCTAATCAATTTCTCAGCTTCTTGGAAAGATATCATAGGCATGAAATCATTTAACATGACTTTATTAGATTTCAAATCTATCTTAGAATAATAAAATTAAAGCCAATCCATACCAATAATGATATCAAAATATTCTAAATCCAATTCAATAATATTTTATTGAAATACCATCCCAATTATAACAATGGAAAGACTTCTATAAATATTAGTTGCTTAAATATTTCCACCTGTAGTTTTTGACATATTTTTCATCATTTTTTCATGTGGTGATATTCCCATTATACAAGAAATTTTATTAGAAATTAAATAATGTGAATATCTATAGTCAAACATGGTATTGGTATAATTTTAATACACAAGTAACATACATGTCACCTCTTCATTTGATAACCCAACATCAATCATAGTAATAGAAAATGACTTTTCTACACCTTTCTATTTCAGATCTTGATGATTTCCATCCTATGAAAATAACATGGGAAACATGTTATCATAATGACCCGACTTAGTAAAACTGAAATAGCTCACTATTAGATGGTTAATTTTTACCCCATTCTATGGGTTTTTAGGACATTTTTATTTACAATCATGATCCCTATGACCAAAATGACCACACCAAAAACACTTTCCAAATCCTGTCAAATATTCCTTGAAATGTCATTCACCGCACTTGAAACATTTTGGTGTCTTACCTCTAGACATATTATCTAGTTACTTCTCTGTTGCCTTATAGGTTCACATTTTCTTACTATTGTCATCTTATGGAACATACATGTCAGTAAACTCTCTCTTAGCTATCTCAGCATAACAAACCACTTTCTCATGAATATTAAATTATTGTGTGCCCAATGCTATCTATGAACTTGGTTTCAACCCTAACTAAAATATATTAATTTTATTATCAATGTCCTATAAAATATTTGGTACATACTTTGAAAATCCTGTGAAGTTTTATTCAAATGAGGCTACATATTCTTCATTTTTTTTCCTTAATTACAGGATTTTTTTCCCACCATGGTCAAAAAAACATAGGGAAATATTTCTCAATGAAAATATATCTAAATGTTTCTCATTAAATGGAATAAAGATCATATTTATCTCTTTTATTCTTAAGAAAATACCACCATAAAAAATTTCACCTTCCAAATGATAAATGTCAAGAGTTACCTTTTGAAATTATAAACATAAAAGGACTTCAAATATCTTCTCCAGAAAATTGATCCATCTTTTAGTTACCATAGGGCCAAATAATCCATTGAATTATGGTGTATGTTGTATCATAAAATTATACACTGTTGACATGTTCCATCATTATATACTCACTAACATAAAAACCACCATTATTAATATATGGTGTCAGTTGATCCCCCAATTTAACAAACTATTTGAAAAATCTGAAGAATTATCTTATGATTGAAATACTTACAAGTGGGGTGGTAAATTATAGTATAAAAACATAGTTTAAGAAGTTTAAACTAATTAACACACAAGAATCTTTAACTTAAGGTTATAAGACTTGGACTTACTCCAATTAACAAAGTCAATGAATCAGAATTATAAACCTATCTGATTTTTTTAGCATAAAATATTAGGATTATGATAGATTAGATTAATGAGAGTAAATATCATAATTATAGTTAATATGATAAAACTAAAAAATATGAAGTTGAGTATGATGACTAACTTTATATTCCATACAGATGAATAGTAACTTGTAAATAAAAAAACAATACAATAGATATGTAATAGTATGAATGGATTTCATGCTATTATTAAAAATATAAATCTTTTAAAATTAATATAAAGTAATTTAATAAACTTTACTAAAAGTATCAACTATTTTATACTTATAGTAATGTTCTTCTTTCCTTACCAGGAAATCCCTTGATATTATGATAAGATTTTATCTGTCTTCTTATTCCCAAAACCCTTGATACGAATATCAGTATCTTTCTTCTTAGTCTTATATTCCCTCGATCTAATGGATAAAATTCACTATATTCCTATCCCCATAATCCCATGATCGTAACAATGATTGGATGTGAGTTACAATTAAAAAAGTTCTAAAGGATATAACCTAATAAGTTTTCCTTAGAATGAAAACACTCTAAAGAAATACATTAACTAATAACGAGTGGTTCAAGAAGATCAATCTTTAGAAGTGAGATTAATCAACTAGATATCACCAAACTCTTCAAATGACTTGGTATTTATAGGTGATATCCCAATGGTCATATTTCAAAGTTTTTTGCAATGACTTCGAACACCTGGAACATTAAATCTCATCATAACTGAATGTCCAACATAGTATTGATTAAAACCATTATAGTGTCAAATATATTCCTTACATTCGAAACAAATTTATTTATTATGATTACAAACCTAAGACAGTATGATGAACTTACTTGACAAATTCAATACAATAATCTTTATGAGTGTTTATCAGATGTATCTATACCAATATAAGTCTGATTGTCATGAATTTTGTTAGTATGAGAGACATGAATAAATTCTAACTTCTAATCTGATAAAGTTGAGTCCAATTAATCAAACACATAATCATTATGATAATTGTAATGTAGAAATGTAATTTTTATATTCATGACACTTTAGAACTTTTTCTATGTATGGTAAAAAGTAATGTTTTCTATAAAAACGTTCTAAAATACTTGGGACATAAAAAATTTGTAAAAATTATTTAATAAAGTGTTTGTAATTAATAAAACTAAAGGAATTAAAAATTAAATAGTAGAACTTTTGACTCAACAATCTCCCATTTTTATAAATAACAAACACAAAAAATAAATGAAAAAAAAAACTTTAAAAACATGCAACCCATGTTATTTTAAGAACATTGTATTCATAGTTATTAATTAAGTCTTACCTCCCCTAGGGTTTATAACTCTTATGAATATAATTTTGAATATTATGGAGTTTAAGAATATATATTTCATTAAGATAACTTCCACAGTTTAGAAAAAATTCTCCCCTTAAGTATTGTATTCACCCCCTTAAAGAAAAATGTCTCCATTTATTTTACAACTTCCCTTTTATAAAATCATTTGTTAATTTAATATTTTATCCCCCATCTAATTATTTATTCTCCTTTGTGATTTTAAAAATGAATTGGGAAGGACCCAAAGTTCCTAAAATTTTAGAAAAGTAACAAATGAAGAAATATTGAACTACCTAATCATCCAAAAAAATATAAAATAACATGTATCCAGATATAATTGGGAAACATTAAAACAAATTGTATTTTGATAAAAATTCAATTCATATATTAAAAACACTTCAATTTTTTTTACAAAAAAAATACAATAAGAGTTCAAATTAAAAATGATCATTCTTTCTTCATTAATGTCTTTTTAAATTCCTTCATCTTTTTTAGCTCCTTTTTTTTCTTTCTCTAGCTTGTCAACTTTCTCTTAAAAATTCATTAACTTCATAAATTCCACCTAAATATCTTTGTTTTCATTCTTAAATAGGATGAATTTGTTTTTAAAACATTAGATTTGGTATATCTCTAGCACTATGTCTTGAATATTCTTTTTTAGGAAAATAACTTCATGGGTAAGATCATCAATGGTATCCCGAAATTATTCAAAAAACATCACCATGTCTTCCATGTCTATAGATAAATGATTAAAGGATTATGCTGATTCAAACATGAGCCTCTTCACTTCATAGAATTTTTCATCATGCCTTATAATACTGGCATCAACCTAATGAGACCATTTAACCATCTAATTGCCTAAATTTTTATGAGTCTAGTAACTTTCTTGAAAAAATTTCCAATGAGATTCAATTTGAATGAATTTCTCTATTAAAACATTTACCAATTTTGACTTTCCATTATAAATGTCTAGAATAAACTAGAACAGAGATTAAAGGTTAAGAAAATATGGGATTATTCCTTCTAAGTTTTTCAAAGCATGAATAATATAGTCAACTCTTTCTAAATATATGGTTCTTTTTAAATCTAATTGAAATTTTTGAACATCAAGAGGTTTTATTCTGATGTTTCCAACATCATCTTTCTTTCCATTCTTTTTTTCTATAATTGAAATAGTTTTTTCAAATTCTTTAGAATCATTCTCATTTTTATATATTTCCATAATGTCGATAACTTTATCAGACTCAACTATTTTATCATTTTTCTTTTGAATTCTAATTTTTATCATGTTTATTTGAAGTTGACTAAGATTCTTATTCTAATGAGGATTCTTCCTCTTCTGAACTTCAAGATTTATATTTTTTATCATCCTTGAAGGTATAGTTTGGTGAATACGGTGATGAAGATTCCTATGAAGACTTATGAGATTCATTTTCTTCTTTATCATCTAATTAATTATGTTACTCCTCTTCATCTTCATTAACCTCAACTTCTTATTCTATCTCTTTGTATTTTTATTCTTTTATATCTTATTATTCTCCTTATTTTACTTTAATTTTTTAATCAACTTCCTTATCTATCTCTTATGGAAGTTATCTTTTAGTTATGAGATCTCTTTTTTTTCTAGTTCTGGTTTTAATCTATTTTTAGGAACTATCGGAACCAATTCTTATTTAAAAACATTTTATTTTACATTGTCTAAAATAGAATTAATTTTGGCATTAACAACTAGAGTTTCTTAAAAAAACAAACCCTTCATCTGGGTTTACTTGATTGATTTAAGAAACTGGTAAAATAGACTTCTCATATGATCATTCAGATATTTTCAAAATATTATCACATAATTGTTCTTGTTACAATATTTTATTTTTTTATTTATCTTGGATTCTTCATTCAATGTTTTGATAGAACAAGTTTTTAATTATTTTTCTTATGTGGTGTAAAGTCTAATATTTGTATCCCATAGCTTCTTTATAGATTTATTTTTCATTATCTCATCAAAAAACATCATTAGTATTTTTCTATTTCTTCATTTGTTTCATCATAGGAGAGGTCTCAACCTTCATCTTCTTCTTCTTTCCATCTTATTCATGCTTCGTTGACGACTCTACCTCCGATGAAGCACCACTCACTTTCTCAAAAAACTTATTCAAATTTCTATAAAAACCTCATTATATTCATCATATCCTCATTGATAAATGAAATATTTTCTCTTATAGGATATGATTTTTTAGAAACTTTGAAATTTTCCATACACTTTTCAACCATCTTTTTTATGAAGGCAGTAAATATGATTATAGAAGATTTGATAGAGGAATATTTGATATTCTCAAGAATGAGGAGGAAAAACATAAAAAGATCAATCTCTCTCATATTCACCAATAAGTACAATATGAAAACATATGATACTTTTATAGTATCTCTATCCCCTTTTCTTGGAATGAGAAATACTTACACCACGGATCCACAACTCTATTTCCAACATTAAATGAGAAAAATTTCTCAAATTTTTATAATGGTAAAAAAAGAATCATCATCCTTTTTCATGTAAAACATTTTAAGATTATCTAGAAACGTATTTAAAGGAAAATACGCTTCACTTTCTGATAGTATTCCAACTAAACTAGAAATATTATTATATGGCACCTTATACCATTTTCTGTATATTGAAAAAGATATTTTTTTTCACATCTTCTTTCAAAAAATGAGCTGATGAAAATAATTCATAAACTGCCTTAGGAGATAAAAGAATAAAATCCTTATCTATTTTTTTCACACGCACCAATTCCTGTCCTTAAAATACAATAATTTTTCTCAAAGTAAAATCATATCTATCATATAAAGATCATTCAACAAACATTTATCTAAAACACCCATTTAGTTTTTTTCTACTTTGTGGCCATTGATTTTGGAAACTGACAATGAATATTCACAAAAATGAATTTTTTTCAGACTCGAAAACTTGAAGGGGTCAGCAACTCAGGAGAAACAATTATGAAAAACTGATGTTGGAGACAAGGGTGGCCCTCCTTTATATAGTTTCTCAAGGTAACGATTATTCTTACATAATGAACCCAATGGTCAAGATGAAAACTTAATTGATATGATGGTAAATATTACTTCAAATAAAGTTTTACAAAAATTTTATAACTCTTAATATTTTAAAAACATTTATCATATTGAGGATGAATTCGATTAGGAAAATAATTGAAAATTTTGAAAAAAACAATGTTTTATTTTAAAAAAAGAAAATTATAAAAAAAATATTGAACTAATTTAATTAAAAAGTTTAAAAACTAAAATAATAGAATATTACCTTTCAGAGTGGAATGATTTATCAGTATGATAAACCCATTCTTCTATGTTTTTGTAAACTGAACAAATTGTGATAGTTTTGAATATAAAATACTAAATATGAAATTCTCAATAAGAAAAATAATTTCAATATATTTTTATAATATAACTGAATATGATATTTCTTATTAATAAAACTGGTTATATTTTTTAAAAATATAATATTAAATATGATATTTTTTGTATAAAAACTAATTACAAAAATTTTAAATCTGAAAACTTTGTAACAAAAATTTTGAGTCCTAAAATTTTAATAACTATTTTTGAGTCTGAAGAATATTTTTAAAATTTTTAATCCAAAACTTTTATAAAATGGTATGATTTTGGAAAAAATCACTACAAAAAAGTTTTTAAAAAACTAATATTTTTATAAAACTAAAAGTTTTTAGAAAACAAAAAGTTTTCAAAAACACCAAACATATATACTCCCATATGAAAAATAGTAAATTAATATAATGATATGGTTAAAAAAGAAGTAGATATGAATTATTACTTTACATTGATCAGTCCAAGATTCTATTTAATGTATTCAAATCTATCAAAATTAAGAGGTTTTGTAAAAATATCAGCAAGTTGATCTTGTATTCTGATGAATCGTAAAAATATATCTCCTTTATGTGTGTGATCCCAAACAAAATGTTTTATTATATCTATTTTTTAGTATGTGAGTAATGTTTTGGGTTTTTACTAATATAAATATCACATTTATTATCACAAAGTATTTGATTTTTAGTAAAAATCATGCCATGGTCATTGAGTGCTTGTTTTATCCACAACACTTAACACAACAACTTCCAACTGTCACTTATTCAGCTTCAGCAGTGAAAAATTCCATAGAGTGTTGTTTATTACATGACTAAGAAACTAAATAATATCCTAAGAAATGAAAAGTTTGGGATGTACTTTTCCTATCCATTCTATATCCAACAAAGTCAGCATTTGAAAAAAAAAATTAGTTCAAAAATATTTCCAAATGAATATAAAATTCCTAAATCCATAGTTACCTTAAGATAAAAAAAATTACAATTTTAAATGGCGTTCTATTATATTTTCTTGATATATTTCACATAAACACACTGAAAACATTAAATCTGGACAATTATAAGTTAAGTAAAGTAAACTTCCAATCATGCCTCTGAAAGTATTTTGATCAACCGATTGGCCAACCTCATCAAGATCTAAAGTATTTGAGGTACCGATGGGGGTACTAATAATTTTAGTATTATCATATCCAAATTTCTTAATAAGATATTTTATATACTTCTGTAGTTATATAATAGTTCCTTCTGATTTTTGTGAAATTTGAAAACCAAGAAAATATGTTAACTCTCCCATCATACTCATATCAAACTCATATTTCATGAGATGCATAGAGGAATCAATTAAATATTATTGATTTGATCCAAATATAATTTCATCAACATAAATTTAAACAATCATAATATTTTTATTAATAACTTTTATAAAAATGTTTGGATCCACATCTCCCTTAACAAAATTATTTTGTAACAAAAATCCAGTTAATCTTCAATACCAAGGTCTAGGGGATTTGTTTAGTCCATATAAACCTTTGGTATGTTTAAAAATATGTTCTGTATGTTTTTTATTTTCTTAAGTATTTTTTTGTTCAACATAAACTTCCCTCTAAACATATCCCTTTATAAAATCACACTTGACATCCATTTTAAAAAGTTTGAAATTAAAGAATGCTATAAAGGCTAAAAGTATTAAAAAAGCATAAAGTATTTATACCAGTACATAGGTTTATTAAAAATCATTTACATCTTTTTTATTATATAATTTATCAACATTTATACCTTGATTTCTAACAATGATGCAATTTTCATCACATTTGTTCCAAAAAAACCCATTTTACTCTTATTATAGATGTTTCTTTAGGTTGTTCAACTATTGTCCATAATTTTTTTTTCAAATTTATTAATCTCATCATACCTTTACATAATAAAATTCTCATAACCAAAATCCTCATTAAGATACTTATGTTCAAGTTGGGATAAGAAATCTAGGTGTTCAATTTTATTTATTAAGGAACATCTAGTCCTAACTGGTTGATCTACACCACCAATGATACTATCACTAGGGTGATTCCTAAGGAAAAACTTTAGAAACTATTTTTTGAGTTATTTAATTATGAAATTAACTTTTTAGAAAGTTTGAAATTAGTTTTAGAAATAACGTTTGAAGATGTAGGTTGAGGTTTTTTCAAAATAAAAGATCGATTTCATCAAACATAACATGTATTATTTCCTCAACAGAACAAGAATTTTTATTAAAGATGTTATATTCCTTAAAATAAGTATATTAACCTAAATATATACCTTCCTCGGATTTGGGTGCAGATTTACATAAATTATCTTTTATGTTCAGGATGAATAATTTGCAACCAAAAACATTAAAGTAAGAAAAGTTTTGTTTTCTTCCTTTGCACAACTCATTAGGATTTTTATTAATAAATTTACTAATTAAACCTTAATTTATAGTATACCATGTAGTAATAACTACTTTAGACCAAAAAATTTTAGCAATTGAGTATTCACTCATCATGGTTCTAGTTATTTCTTTAGGCAATCTATTTCTCCTTTTAACTACACAATTTTTCTGGGGGGGGTCTAAGTGCTGAAAAGTTAAGTTCTATACCTTTCTTAAAACAAAAAATCTTAAAAATAAAAATTTAAAATTCTCCACTATGATCACTATGAATAGTTATCAAGGTAAGGTTTTTCTCATTTCTCACTTTGGCTACAAAATTTTTAAAATAACTGAAGGTTTGTCATTTCTTTGTGATAAAATAATCCAAATTATATCTTCTGTAATCATCAACTAAGACATATACATAGTATTCAGAACCAATTATTCCTGTTTATCTAAGACCAAATTAGTCCATGTACACTAACTGTAAACCATCAGAAGTATATACTTCACTAATATATTTAAAACTTGACTTATGTTTCATACCATATTGACAAGGCTTGTATAATTTTTAAGTATCAAACATAAGTTCTGGTAGATCCATAATAAGTACATTCTTAGTCAACTTATAAAATTTTACAAGGTTAAATTATCCTAAACTTTTATGCCTAACCAATATTGATCTTCCATTTCACTAATCCAAGGTAAGTCTTCACTCCTAAGGTCTTCTAAGTTAAGTGTATAAACACTCTCATACAGATTGTCAGAAAGAATAAATTCATCCTTGGAACTTTGTACTAAAAATTTATCATTCCTAAATATCACAAGGAAACCTTTATCACATAATTTACTTATGTTTATATAGTTATTATTAATACATTTTACAAACAAAACATTTGAAATAAGAGTTTTTACAAGAAATAAAATGTAACATATTCTGATAATCTCGCGTTGAGAATTATCTACAAAAGTGGATTTTCTACCTTTCATATTTCTTATCTTCTTGAAGAAGTCTTTTATTCTAGTCATGTTCTTGGAACACACACTATCCATATACTATGTATTCTTGTTACTATAACAATCTTTATTATCCTGAAAACAAAAACATTTTACTTTCTACACCCAAACCTTATTGGGTCCAATATTGTCAGAAAATAAAAATTTTAGAATCCCCATTTATTTTGAAAAGTATGCTTTGTGAAAACCAAGATATTGAATTTAATTTAAAGAACAATTATTCTTTCAGGTCCATCCACTTTTTGAATTAGTGCAAAAAGTTGTACTTTTTTTAATAAACTAATTGTTACTAAAAATATGTTTCTTATAAGAAAATACCATTCTAAAAATACAAAAATGAGGAATAATTTGTCTGTACATTTTTCCAAATTTTACTTTACGAGTTTTAAATTTTTATAAAATTTTCTTTAAAGAAGAAATTCCAAATTTTAGTTTAATGACTAAATTCTTATCCTCGTTAGTATTAATTTTGTAACTAAGCTTTGTCTCTAAAACATCTTTCTTAAAAGAAAAATTTTCAAAATATTTTAAAATAGTTTCTATTTTAGAAATAGTTTTATCAATATATTTAGAATGATCTACTATTTAATTTATCAAAACATTAATTCTTGAATTATACTTATCAAGTTTAGCTTTATAATTATCATGTTTTTTGAAAATATTAAAATTATCATTTTCTAAAGATTTTGAAAAATGGATATGATATTCAATATTCTTTTCCTTAGAATCCTTCAATCAAATTGATCAGATTCACCATTTTCCTATACCCATAATCCTTCGATGGTAAAAATGATCAAACAAGAGTTACAATTACAAAATTTTTAAAGGAGACAACCTGACAGGGTTTTCTTATATAAAAACACTCTAGAGAAATAAACTGACTATGAATGATCGGTTCACTCAGAGAAATATTTGAGAGATAAAGTATTCAACCTTCTATCCCTAAACTCTTCAAATTAATCAATATTTATAGTCGATCACCCAATGGTCATATATCCAAGTTTTTTCTAATAGCCTTAGATACTTGGAACTTGATAGCTCATCATAACTAAATGTCTAACATCGTACTGATTAAAACCATTATAGTGTTAAATATATTCCTTATATAAAAAAAATTCCATGTAATTTGATTATAAACTTAAGTTATTTTTATTGACTTCCTTACAATGTCAACACGATAATCATTATATGTGTTGATATGATGCATCAGTACCAGTATCAATCCGATTTTCAAAACTTTTTTTAGTACGAAATCCATGACTAAAGTCTAGCTTCTTGTATGATAAAGGTGAGTCTGATTAATCAGAAACATACTCGTTGTGATAATCCTAATGAATAAATGTAATGTTTATATTCATGATTTTTTATAACTTTTTCTAAGTATAGTAAAAAGTAATGTTTTCTACAAAAATATTCTAGAACATTTAGGACATGAAAAACTAGTAAACATTTTTTAAGAAAGAGTTTGTCATTTCCAAAAATAAAGGAATAGAAAAGTAATAAGTAGAACTAATTATTCAACACTATTCTATTCTAATTCCAACTATCTTGGGATGCTGATTTGGAAGGATATTTTCCTATCGGTTCCTTCCCACTACAACTTCCAAATTTCTTCTATGAAAAACCATTTTGAATCGAAATAATTTAGATAATGAAACATGGTGATCATTAAATTCTATATCAATTCAACTTAACCATAAAGTTAAATATTTCAAGGGTTCCCTATTATCTCCATCCCGAATACAAATGTTATCTAAACTGACATCTGACAACAACTATAAGGATTTATGTGGCCTTAATTTTACATATTTTTCCATATCTTTTTATTCAATTTTTTTAATCATTTAATTATATTTTTCTAAATTTTTTGGTAAATAAAGTAAATTTTATATTTTCATAATTAAATTTATTAATTAACCAATTTTTATAATAAATTTTGTACTTTAATCCTCTAAAATCCTTATTTGTTGATTGATTATTTATTTATTTTTTATGTTCTAAATATTCCTTAAAAAATATAAATTTTATTAAGTATTAATTAATTTATAATTTATCATTTATTTAATTTTCTCTTTGATTTAATTTATTCCTTTAAATTTATCCTTCCTTAGATGATTTAATTTTAATCTTCAATTTAAGTAATTAATACCAAATTTTTCTTTAATTTATATCTTTTTATTTTAATGTCTTAAATAAATTTAACAATCTAGTTTTAACTTTTAAACTACAATTTATGTAATCCAGTTTTAATTTATTTATTAATCAACTTTACTTTCTAATAATATGACATTTATATTAATTAATCATTTACTAATTTTATTTTCATTTAATTAACATAGTATTTTATTTAACATTTTATCTTTTAATTTTGATCACTTAAAATAAATTAACATTATTAATTATTACAATCTAATTAGATTTAATTTCATTTAATAATTTATATCCTTTAAAAATTTAATTTATTAAATTATTTTAATAATTGGTAATTTAATTATTTTATTTAAAAATTTAGTTAGTTTTTAATATTAGATAAGTGTTTAATTTTTCATTTAATTAATTAGTTCAATGTATTAATCAATTAATTAATATTTTAAGTCTTTATCTAGCTAATTAATTAATTAATTTAGAATATTAAATATTTAATTTCTTTAATGTATTAATTTTATTAATTTTTGTTTCAAGTTTTCTAGATTTTTTCATGAGAAACTGATACTACCTTTGACATTATCGGTGACTCAATGATTCACCGACGTAGTTCCACCCCACCTACTGACACTTTCCATCACGTCTCACCGATGCCCCCCTCCATGCTTATCTCTCCAATCCACCTGAGCTGGCAACACCCTCCGATCAAGACCTGCCAACAGCCCCTCATTCCAGGGAGTTACTTCTCACTGACAATAGTTCAATCCCTCATGTCTCACTATCACCTTATTTTTGTATTCCTATACCACTCAACCTATCGATGCTCCCTTTTCCCACCAGTTACCGACGCACTACCCCTTCCTTTATCCTTCAACCTACTGATAGCTCTTCCTTTAGATCTATGAATGCCCTCTATCCTCCATTAGTATCTCATCAACTTACCGATGGGATTTCCCCAATAATGGTAATAAATTTTTATTGGGTCTGGAGGTCGTCGCACCCCTCAAAATAAAATTTATTAACCTACACTAGTATAGTAGTGAAAGATCGATCCATAGGGAAGTTAGGTGAATGTTTTAGGGTTTATTTTTTTACAATCAATCCCACAATTTTCAGAAATGGGTAGAAATATTTTTATATATTTTTTATTATAATTAAAAGATAGTAAAGAAAAGACTAATTTTTATAGAACTAGGTGAAATTAGACAGACTATAATAAAGTAGTGTAAATAGAGAGAAAGAAATACAATTCCAGACAAATTCTTAGTGAATGATAATACTATTGATTTGATGATTATCTTCTTTCCATAAATGGTAAATGAATTTTATGCCTTGATAAATCATTGGTTTCACCTTCTTCTCTAGAAGATTGAAACCACTGTATAATGAAACTTAAAATTCACCATTTCAAGAACATTCAAACAACAAAAGATTTTAAAGACTTGTCTCAATAAAAATAGTCTCACCGAGAGTTTCTGAAGATTTTTAAAATAACATTTTGAAGAATTATCTCCCTGATCTATCTTGTCGAATGATCATAGAGTTTTGAATTAAGTAATAAGAGGTGAAAAACATTTTTAAGATTCAAGAATCAGAATCAAGAACCCAACCTTAAACATTACATAATCTTGATATTTAAGTAAATAATTTATTCCCTTATATTTAAGGATCCATCTAGGTTTATAGTTTTATATAATTAAGACAAAACTCATACATAAACGAACCATATAATACAAATTGGACATATCTAATCAGTATCTATTTTTCTCTCAATATATAATTTTTAAAATAGAACATTGTTTCATTTCAAAAAATATATTCCCGATTTTCAATATGACCTCTTATTTTCCGTTATCAATCCTTAAATCTTGTGGAAAACATTTTAAATATATGGGATAAGCACAAAATGCTCAGTACATAATATAAAAATAATCAAAAATGATATTCCAGTGAAAGCATGAAAAATCGTGTAATGTTTACCTTCATATTCACATTTTATGAAGAATATGAAATAAAACATTTTTTCATGATAAACACTCACACTTTTTTCTCAAATTATTCCTTTAAAAACCCATATCACGTAATTAAAAACCATTTTTGGTAACTTGTAGCATTGCATTCATAACCCATTTTAAATTCATGTCAGAAGTAATTATATCCCAATTAAATCCATAGGAGGAACCCTTTGGTAAAACCCTCCTTGTTTCCTATTAAGATAAGAAACATTAATCAATTCATTGAAGTTCTATCTAGGTTTATACACCATTTAAGCTATAACAGGCTCACTTAGTGCTATCTAGGTATTTGCATTCGATAATTTGTAACGGGATCACCCGACGTTATCTGTGCGTACCCATTTCTCTTGTATAATTCTCATGTACCATATCATGAATAAAAAAAATACGCTTTTAAATTTAAATCATTAAAAATTTGAAAAACAATTTTAAACCCATAAACAAATCACTTTTTGAAATCAAAATATCCTTTTCTTTTTAAACCCCATTTTCAATAACAAAATACCCTTTTCTTTTGAAAAGATGTTTTCAATAAAAAAATATCCAAAAATGGTAAAAGGATTTTTCATTGAATAATAAAATAAAACTTTAAAAGGAAGGTATAAATCAAATAATATTCATTATAGTGGAAAAAAATTTTGTCATCACAAACATTAAAATTGAACATTCTTTTTTCGTTTGTCAAAAACATTCTATATAAAACACGTAAAAAGATTACATTTGAAAACATTTGAAATAAAGTAAAAGTGACATAAAATTTATTTTATAAATATTTTATTTAAATATAAAAACTTTAATTAAATAGTTTTAAAAAATAAATTTATGAGAAAGAGTTGTAAGAGAAAACTTTAAAATATGATTTTTATTAAGAAATGTCCCTTATCACATGGGAAACACTTGAATCATAAGCCCCATGAATAGATAACGTTAAAAAACATTAAATATAATGATAATAGATAAATTCATGATATAAAATGTCAAAGGTGTTGTATATACATATTATAAAATAATGTAGGTGCATGACATCAAAATGTGCCTCAATGAAAGGAAATTGAGATGAAATCCCCAACCCTGAGTCCAACTTTTCATGTGTGTATTTATCATCCTAAATAATAAACTTATGTTAAATATTTATATTCTTTATAAACATTTGAAATTTTATTTTTAATTTTATTTCACTTATTACCATGTTATATATAGTTACATAATCAATTAAGTTTATATAGTATGTTTTGACTATATTCGGCTTATGGGTCAAAAATGAATTTGGTAGGCTAACTATGGTCAAAGAGTTTATTATTTAAACATCACCAGAATAATAATAATGGAATATTTATCATATTTATACATTATTTATACTTTTAATACCAATCCTTAAATATGGTTTTGATAAAGGAAGTATGTTACAATCATGGAGACGGTAGGTCATACGTACGTATGAGTAACATTTCCATTTTTCAATGATCATTATGGAAACGAGGTAAGTAATAATTTATATTTATATAATTATAATAATATAATAAATTACATATTATTTCTTTAAATATAATTATATATATCTTCCATGTGGTGTGGTGATGAAAAACGAGTTGCAACACTTCGTGAAGGTGGTAGTCCACACGTACATGAATAACGTTATCATTTTTCATTGAGTGAAATGGTAAGAAATAAAATGATATATTATCTAATAAAAATGATGAATATTTCATAAATATTATAATTATTCCATTTATATCTCATATATTCATTATATTTACACTTATTACCTTCCATGTAATGCATTATTGAAAATTAATCACATCGCTTCGTGAGGTGGTAGTCTGTCGTACACATGAACAACGTTATCGTATCCCATGTGGAATGAAATATAAAAAATTTTATATGATATAATGAATACATAGGTATAATTATTTTATAAATATCATATATATACTTTATATCTATCATCGTACACAACCATGAGAGGTTGTAATGGATAAACGAATGACATCGGTTCATGAGGTAGCAGTCCATTGTACACACGAATGATGACTTGGTAACTCATCTGATGGAAGTGTATAAGTATTTAGTTTATTAAATTAAACTAATAACATTTTAGTATATATAATATAGTAATTTAATTACATAATCATGGTTTAATAAAATCTAGGGGGTGGTGGAAGAAATAAAATTAAAATGATCGTTTAAGAATGTTACTTCTTCGGGTAACTTCTTTTGGTTTCCAACAAAGTTATTCCTTTATTATATTTATTCCCAAAATATGGATTATAATAGGATATGAGTAAATAATAAATATGATTTTTTTAGGTATTGTTCAAACCAATGGGTTTTGAAGTTGTGAACGGAGGGGGAAAAGGCCTGGCCTTTTATAAGTGGGGTGAGTGGCACACTTATAGTTTTTGAAAATAATAACTTTTACCCATGATTTTTTCATGTAAAAAGGAACCAATAATGGAAAATTATATATCATAGAATGGATATGATCTAAATATGTCCATAAACTAGATTTTATGCAGGTTTTTAGGTCAATTTAACCCTTATCTTATTGGTTTAACCCCCTCTTAAATGTATTTTAACCTTAACCGCAGTAATTAATTTTTACTATTTTCACTATTCAATTTGATAAAAAATTAAGTTGAACTTATTAAATAATATAAATTATTCTAATTAAAAATATGGAATTCATTTTAACAAATTAAATTCACATAAGTGGACAAATTCAATTTTATACAAATCTCACAAATGCGACGAAAAAGAGGGTTTGCATACAAAGTATTTTTTGAGAAAAATATGATTTTACATTACCTATATGAGTAATAATAATAATTGTATGAAAATAAATTAATATTTTATAATATAATATATATATATATATATATATCATTTAAAAAATTCAACATTAGATATTATTTTAATTAATTAAAAAGGAAAAACATTGTGCATTTTACAACAGTTTTTAGAAAAACTTGTTTATAAACCAAAAAAACATATACTAAAAACCATTATAAAGATGATTAAAACGTAATTAATTTGATTAATTATAAATAAATAATACTTATGTTGCTTTTAATTATATTCAAAACATATTGGTAATTTTAAAATACTTAAATTATTGAAAAGAAAATACATTTTTACAAAAAATGGTATTTTTCACTATTTGCTGAAAAATAAATATTTTATGAAATATCCCAAAACATCACCATAGGTAAATTTTGATATTACAATTTCAAAAATGATATTAAAATTTCCAAAATTAAAATTCTAAAATTTATAAATTAAAAATTTAAATAAAACCCAGATATGAAAAGAGTTTAGTTAAAATTGTTTCCTTTTTTATCTAAAAACAACATAATATTTTTATAATAAATTTAACTATCTAATTAATATTAATAAATATGAAAATTATTTATTCCATAATTACCTTGGTTGTTATAATAATACTTTAATTTCACTTCCATGGCATGATTCCCTCTTCTATGTCATGAACATCCTTCATAATCAAATTCAAAACGCATGAAAAAAGGAGGTTTAATATGTAATTGTCATTACCATGGTGTTACCCTAAAATCCCATAGAATTTACTCTTAAATTTATGGAATTTACTTCTATTCACCACCCACCACACCATAAATCCCTTGGTAGCAGTGTGGTCCCCAACCATCCCTTTGTGAAATCTCCCAAATAAAAGTACCATTGAATGAAACCTAATGGTCATGGAATGACCTAATATAGAAATATGTAGGAAATAAATAAATATATACATTGAAAAACATGATAGAATGATGGTACCTCTACAGTATCTTCTGTCCACTACCACATTTTTCTTCCCCAACTCCTATGTCAACTCCTAGAATAATTATCAAATTCCCAACCAACACCTTTAACATTCATAAATAGATAAAATTCAAGAGGATGGGAAAACTTTTCAGTAGGATCATACTAAATCATGTTTTGGGGTTTTACAACCTCTACACCATATAGCTACTCTTACTTAATATAAATTCCTAAAAAACATTAGAATGTGTTTATGAACAACTCTAACCATTGCATATGTGCTTTAGAATCCCTCTCCCACATCTCTTCCAAGATATTACTATGTTTCTAGAGCATTTATATCAGGGAAACCAACTTCCCACATAGATCATTCTCATTTTGATTCACTGTCTAAAAAATACACTCCTCAAATGATGCATCATACTCAATATTTATGTCACCAATATTATTCACATGAGAATATTAAAGAAAATATTTCCAAAGATGATATATTTTAAATATATCATGCATGAAATAGAACCACTATGGAAGATCCAACTAGTATTCCACTATATTTATTCTCTCATAAATTTCAAAACTACCCCTGAATAGGGGTACCAACATCCCCTACCTCTAAATGAATTGATTCCTCGATATCAGTTACAACATAAATAATACAAGATATCCCACCTAAAACACCAGTAAAATAAATATCTAGTAATCATACAACCACTAGATTCTCGGATTTGCCAATAATTACTTCCTGGTCAGCTGGACATGCATCAATGTCTCCTACATGAGACCCAAACCAATAATCATGGACTCACCAACCTCCAACCTACATATATATGACTAAAAATTTCTATTGTATCAAGTCATTAAAGCATACATCGTGTATGATGATACCTAAAATTAATCATAGTAGATAATTATTTATTAGTTCGTAGTGATCTAAAACCCGCGAATAAACCCAAAAGGTTAACACTAATGCTTAATATAATGATTCAACATCAATAAAAGTAAAAAAAATTAAATTTAAAACCATTTAACCTTATGGATTTTCAATAATAAAATATAAATCCAATTTTGTACAATTATCCCCATTTTTACATGATTATCTGTTAATGTATATAAGTAAACTGATCATGAAACAAACAGACACGAATAATGAAATTGAACCTCTTAACCCATCAAAAGGACCATGAATGAACTTAAAAAGGTTATAATAAGACAATTAAATATATAATAGGTTCTTTAATTATTAATTAATGAACTTAATTTTATTACTCAAGTCGTTAAGATCAAGGGATGAACACCTTCAGACTTAAGGTAAGGGATCCTCTCCATTTCACTTTTAATCAAGAATGTCCTCTATATTATGCTTATTATGTGTAATAAATAATAGTGGGGTGTGATTTAAAACCTCCCACATACTTCCCTCGTGATTTATAAGTGATTATAAATCCCTTTACTCTCTCATTAATCCGTCTTTGGTACACCAGATACCGTGCCAATAATTCGTAAGGAATTCTACCCGAACCTCCTTTATTCCTTCGGGTAGCCTTATATTTATTTCTATAAAATTGAAGTTATCTTATTTATTTATTTAAATCTTATAAATTTCGTGTAAATGTACAAAATTAATTTATCAAGTCCCTTTAATCATCTATTTCAGGTATATACATGTTTTTAAGTGATTTTCTCCTCAATACTTCCCGATAAGCAAACCTGTTTTAGGGGAATTTCCTGAATTCATACCTGATTTCAAGTACACCATATATTCTGTTTTAAGACACCATTGTATTTATAAAATCATTATTTTTTATGAAAACCTTCTTGGTTCACTTCTAGTTTTATATAAAATATTATTCCTTTTTCTATTTTAAATTCTCTTTTGTATTTTCCTTAAAACCACACAAAAATGTTTTAATTCTAATGTTTCTTAAATAAATTTTTTTACAAGTTGTCACTTATGTTTGACAACACTAATCATGATATATTCCTTTTTACCTTATGAATTTACATGTATGATTTAATTTCTTTCTTTCATGGACACTTATATGATACGCCCATTTATTATGCTTTATGACATGATTGTGATACCCATTTCTTTCCATGGGTACCCTTATGTTTATGTATGATTGATTATATATGATTCCTTATGTGGAAAACATATTCCTAAAAAATTTTAGATGGGTGATCCTAGATATTTCTCCAATTCATTGGGTAAATTTTATCATGAGATATTATGTGTGACGGTGTTGGCAATTAGCCTTGGCTTGTGCTACCTTGCGCGACGGTCTTGGCGGTTAGCCTTGACTTGTGCTACTATGTGAAATGTTCTTGGTAGTTATACTTGACTCTTACTAAATTCATGTATTATATTTCTTCCACATTACTATGAATTCATGTTTATATAATCCCATGTTTATATGTTATGATTCTATATTCCATTTTATATCTTTATGAAATGATCTCAAACCCTTGTGTTATAGCCTTATTCTTATGTTTATTCCCTTCAGGGGATTTTTAGCTCATCCCTCTGTTTAATTTATCCCCAGGTTATTCTATGAAGATTTATTAGCACAATAGAAGTTAGGGGATCTTTATGAAGACTAAATAATGAAATGTTATATTTAGTTTCATGTTTTAAGTTTTATGTACCTAGTCTTCAAAGAAACTATACTTTACGATCCTTGGCTTGTATTTTGATGTATAATTATGATTAAAATCATGTATTGTTATGTGTAAAAGGCTTGGTTCACTATACATATCCCAAGAAGTGTGAAATATTTTTCAAGGGGTATATGTGGTAACAATTTATAACCACAAAAAATAATTATATAGTACAACATAATATAATAAAATGGTATAATTTACTCAACATATATGAAATAAGTTCAATAGAAAGATTATAACTCAAGGAATAAAGTTGAGTTGCCAAAAATCCTTACTACTAGGGAAAAACTGAATCAATATCCACTTGAATAAGGGAACATTGTTTGGAATTTAAATCCTATTAAATAAAAATATGATGATAAAAAACATCCATGGTTAGTAAATACAAAATTAAAAGAAAAACTGGCGCACAAAACGTATTATGTCTCAAAGAATCATAATTGAGGCCAAGAAAACCCTTACACCCTTAGAAACATTTGAGTCAAAACTACATAAAGGAAATGATTTCAAATGAAACATTAAGTACCATGAATAATTATAGTATAATTATTCAAAATTTTAAATGGGAATTAGATACAAAATTCAAATGAAAACATGTTTTATAATAATAAATATGTTTTAAGGAATTAAAAAAAAGAGACAAGAAACACTTACCTATTATCATGGATTCCACGAATGAACTCTAAACTCCTGTATCACTAACATAGTTATGTTAATAAATTATTTAATAAGATTAATTGTCTATTTTTTCATATTTAATCTTAATTTATAATCATTATATCTATGAATTCTAGTTTGTTGTTACCTGTTATAAATATCAGGTGTAACTAAGCAAGATTGTTTTGAACTTGTTTCAAAAAATAGTATTGGTATTCATTATTATTAAAAATTCAATTATTATTGGATCATTAATGGTAATTTAATATATGTTACATGATATTTATAAATTTATAATTTCATTCCATGGTAGTTTTGGTTACAAACCATAAAGATGAAATTAGTGATGATCATGTTTTGGTGATTCTCAATGAACAAAATTTTTATTCTTAAATAATGATTTTAATAATAATGTTACCATTAAAGAACCAAAAAAAACTCATTATTTACTTATTTATATTATATTATACCAAAAAATAAATTCCAATATTCATCCATGATAAAAATCTATATCATTTTTCAAGTTCATGGTTAAACCAACCCAAACAAGAACATACCATAATTAATGGATGATTGTGAGGTGATATAGTAGAAATATAATTATAAAATAAGATGAATGATATTATTATTGATTATTATTATGATATAACACAAATTTAATGAATTAAAAAGAATAATAATATAATCTATATGATTTTATGTTATAATACGAAGAAATCATTTTTCTCTCCAAGAATACTCTTTTGGATGATTGAAATTACCTCAAATGTTTTTGTCATATTGTAAATATGTTAAACAATTTGTATTTAAAGAATAAAAATAATTTCATACAGATAATATTTATCTATTAAACCCATTCTTATAACCATCCATGTAATGAATTTATGAAAATAAAAATGGAAATCAATATTTCCATTGAGGCGGTAGTCCACATGTACAGATGATGATTTCATTTCCCATATAATGGGGAAAATGAGTGATATGGTTTATTATTTAAGAATATAAAATATTTCATAAATATCATACTTATATATTAAATTAATTATTATTACCATCTTTATAATATGGTGAAGGAAAATAAAACATGTTTCATCGTGGAGGCGGTAGTCCGTACTACGCATGAATGATGGTTTTGATTTTCTTAAAAGAAAAGGTAAAGGTGGTTAATGCTTGTGAAATCATTATAATAACAAAATAGTATACTAATGGTTATTATTTAATCCTTTAAATATATTTTAATTTATTTTTATGAATAATAAGTGAACATAAATAAATATAAATGAAAAATGAGCGGTTTGAAATTTATACCTCAGTTCTTGGATTATCTCCTTTGCAAAGGGTACTAAGACTATGAGAGATGGTCTTATGAGAATAAAAATTATCTTGAATGTTTATAATAATTATTAGGATGTATTCAATTATATTTTGATCCGAACTAAGGTTTTTATGGTGGGGCATAAGTGAGGAGTGGAGTTCCCCTTTTATATGTGCAAAGGGATGGAATTATTGTAAGTATCCATAACTTTTCAATAATGGGAAGTTTCTATCAAGGTAAGTAGCTCCAAAATTGATAAATAATGGGTAAAGGAAATTTTAATGTAAATAAAGTCCTCAAACATCCATTCTAATACATTTTTAAACATTTTTGAATCCTTTCCCTTTGGTTAATCCCTTTTTACCCTTTCTTATTTTTACCACAGTAAGTAGTTTTTACCAATGTTATTTATCCTTTATGATAGAAAATAAATTGGTATTTATTAAATAATTTGAAACCAATGATTCCAGATTTTAAATAAATTTTATTAAGTTAATTTTTTAAAAGTGATAAAAAATAACATTAAACTACTAAATTTATAATGTTTTAAAAATAATTTTTTGAAAAATATATATTAAGTTATAAAATGTAAAATATGGGTTTGTAGAATAAAAACATATTTTTTAAATTATAAATTCACTCATTAAATACATATTTTTTTTAGAAAATGGTTTCATGAATTTTAAATTCATACTTATATAATAATAATTTCTTAGAAGTCATGTTATTTATAAAAATGGGAACCATCACTGTTCAGTTTGTCACCCACTGGGACGCTCTTCTATATCAGTAGGAAACAGCTCCTTCCCGGTTGGGGATCTCACTTGGGTGATCCCTTTATAGGGAGGTGGGTTTCCTTGTGTAGAGGTTTTGAAAAGGCCACACCTGGGGATTCCCTTTTGAGAAAATAGATGTTATTTATAAAAATAGTATTTTTCACTATTAGCCTAAAAATCAATCATTTTAAAAAAATACAAAAAAAATTATCTTTAAAAAGTATTACTATAATGAATAAAAAATAATGATCATTTTTTAAAATTAAAATTCAAAATTTTATGACTTTAACTTTTAAAAAAATGTATGAAGTATAATAAAAAACTATTTTTATAGAAAAAATAGCTTTTTGAATATTAACCTTTCTCTTTTATATTTTCTATCATATAATAATTAAATTTGTATTGACCACTTATTCGTATAAAATATATTTTATCATTATTAATCACATGTTTCTTGGAATAGAGATACTTATGACATAAAAATTTTAATATTTATAAAAATGCATTTCTTTGCATAAAATGATCATATTAGTTATTTTAGATATATCAAATGAATTGTATTGGTATTAAAAATTGAAGGACCCTAGACCACCCTGAGAGGGTGTGGATTAGGGTGTTAAATTTTTCTATTATTTTCTAGATCTTGTTCCCACATTGGTATGAACTTTATTATACTTTTATGATGGATATGTGCTATAATAAAAACATTCACATGAATAAGGATAGCACAACACTTTTACTTGGTTCACCACTAAGGGTTGTGTCCAAGGAGCATACGCTGACAGGTTACTGGTGATACCTAATTCCACTAATCTTCACTAGCTATAGATTACAAAGGTTCAAGCACAATCACTTTGTCCTAGGCACACTTTCTTTACAATGGTTCCGGGATAGCTCACTACTTCCCTTGGATCACTTCCATTGACTACCCCTAGCTCACTGCCTTTGGAAAAGTCTCACTCAGTTTATCGACTTAAAGGTCTCTTCAATAAATTGACATAGAATTATTAGTCTTTGTTCATCATGAGACGCTGCTTGCATCAAAATCCCAAATTGATTATCTTTTATATTCAATCTTCTCCTTTAGTACAATAACTAAAATCACTAAAAATTCTTCTTCCTTTCGGCCATAATCACAAGTACCTATGTGATTGTTAAAGCAATGAAGACCATCTCATCTTAGCATCATCGTAGTTAATATGTCCTAAATAATTGAATATATATTGGAAACACTCCTTATTCTATGATACAAAATATCAGTAGTGAATGAAGTATCAGTTCTCTTCTACATACAAAATCCACTTCCGCAAATTGTCCCTGATTCTGTGGACTATTTCTACTTCCGTGAATCATCCCTAATTCTACGGACTTTCTGTGATCTACATATCACACCTACTCTGCATGTCGTGCCTGCTCAGTGTACCATGCCTTCTCGGTATACCATGTCTGCTCTACATACTGTGCCTAATCTACATATCGTGCCTCCTCCTCATACTGCGTCTTCTCTACGTACCGCCTCTATATACCACCTCTGCGTGCCATTATAGCTTTACATCTTCTGCTCCTATGGAATTCCTTCTTTTTTGTACTATTCCTTCCAATTTCACTATCAATATCTTCCTTCTAGGGAATTCTTCTTCAAATTCAGTGAATCATTTCGTCTCCTGTGTATAACTTTTTTCTACATAAAATCTCTTTCGAAGACTGCTCCTTCCAATTCTGTGAACCATTTCTTCTTCCACGTACCACTTTGTCCTGTGTAGAATCTCTCCCACGTACCACTTTGTCCTGTGCAGAATCTCTCCCACGTACCACTTCCCTTCACATAATTATTCTAATGAGAACACTTTGGAACCTAGATGAGTTCTTCCAAAGTGATAATTTTTTTCCTTATCATATTCACTCTTCCATAATGATGGGATTAACACTCCTAATATAGGAAAATAAATCCATAAATTTTTCTAATCCAATTTACCCAAATATTCAATGTGGGAAAATCTTCACTACATACTTAACTCCATTCTCATATTGTAATCCTCCACCGCATATTGTGATCATCCTTGGAACAGTGAACCTTTACCGCATACCATTAACCTTCCACGTACCGTAAGCCTTCTAATCCGCATATTGTATCTCTTCCACTAACGAAGATCCATCCCACGTACCGGAAATCCTTCTTCCACAAACAATATTTTTAACCACATCTCATTATATAAACCATCCTATATACCTTTCTTGCTACATGATATGTTGGCATGAACCATTCCCATACATGGTATGTAGTTCATGTTCCGAGGTACGCAATTTTCTTCCTTTGTTTATTTCCTTCATCATTCTACATCTTGTTCACTCATATGAAGAAATCATTCCATTTCCAAAATCAAAATCCCGATTTGGAGGTCCAAAAATTTGGCAAAAACTGGAAAACAGAACCACCTTAAATATCTGCTTCGACAAGAACACCCATGCTTCTTCACTATCATCTTTCTTCTTCAACAATCAGGTACTTTCATCACGAAACTTATCTATCATGATATATAGTCTTTGATCGATCATCTTTAGCATCAACAACATCATTCTTTCTAATTAGAACTGAATATTATTGGAATTACCTTTTCCCCCTTTCCATCATAATTCCTGTATCACAAGTTCTTAAAACTTATGATATTCGTGAAATACAAATAAGAAAATTATCATCTGATTTACCACTATCAATAACTTTGGAGTTCTTCTTCATCTCATTCTTCAATTTGATCTTCATTGACAACTATTGAAAACAAATACATCCTTATAAACAAAGTGGTCCCAACAATCTATCCCTTTTTATTTTATTGTCAATACCTTAAAGTTATCCTCAAAAGAATGTGTCAATATCAAAATGAGAATCTTCTCTCTCCCCTTACATTCATTTCACTTATCTCCCCCCTTACTTTCATTTATCTTCTCTCTCCCTTATTGAAAATCAATACAAAATTCATTAGAAAAGGGTATCAATCCATAATTAATCAATGTTCCATCAATCATTTCACTCTAAATCTACTTGATCAATGCTTGTTGTAAAAGCAAGAGGATTTGATTTAGAGAAAAAGGTTATGGATTATTCACTGATAATGATACCACATGAGATGAGAACTCATGTACTTTGTCTTTAAGAGTTTTTCACTTTCATTATATGCTAAATAAATTTAATGTGATAGGGAATAATCAACATAAAACTCCTTTAATCACTTCAAAAACAGATCAAAAACATTCAAGTGCAATTTGCAGAATAACTGTCCTTAGGGCACTTCCATTATTCTTATGTCACTGATTAATTCAGTTACTCCCCCTTTGTAAAATGATCTTCATTCTGAGTAACCAAGGATGAGAGATTGATAAATGAAATACCTTTTCCAATGACATGTTCTTTAAGTAATTTCCAGAGTAATTGAATTTAATACCAACTGAATTTGACATTGATTGAAATAATAATTATGGCAGTTTATTTATTTTTTCCCCCTCAAGGGAAACAATCCTTATCATCTTAATCAAGGGTGATCCTTCATCATTTTAATCTTGTAATATAAATTGAATAATCTTCTAAGAATGGAAACTTCTTCAGCTTTACTATCAAGAGTTGACATCATTCACTACTTCTTAGGTTCTCCCCCTGAGAGAATGATTCGCCTTCAATTCCCTATATTAGAAAACAAAAATATGATACATTAGAGATTAAAGGTAATGGTGTGGATCATCCTTGCTTCATCAATATGAACTACATGGTTGATATGTTTTTCTCAACCATGTTTCTCTATTTATTCTCATCTTTATGCTCGCACATCTGAACATATTTTCTGATCTATGTTGATGTGGCATGGATATCTTCACATTCTCTTCTGCTTTGTGTGGATAATTGTTATTCTTAACAACCATCATGGATGATACATTCTTACTCCTCTTAAGGACTGCTTCTTGCTCTGGTATTAAGGTTATACAACATTTTTCAATGTGACCATATTTTATACATATCTCACATAGAACTTCTTTAACACATGTGTTTCTTTTGGTTTTCACTCTCTCATGCACTTTATCTTCATTATGTGAAAGTTTTCCTTTTCCTTTATCACCAACCTTGGCCTTTTCATCTTCAAGTTTCCTCATTATTTTCAAATCTTCTGGCCAGATGACCAACATGTCATTTGGAACTCTTACAGTAGGTTTGGATATTCAACACGGGTTCATCTGAGTGTTATCCCTCTTAGTTTCTCTTTTGGATGAATTTCCTTTCGATTTCATGGATCTAAAATCTAGGGTCTTCTCATCTTACCTACTTGAGATCTTCTTGGGGAAATTTTTGTTCACAATATTCTTCTGATTTCTTCCCAAGGTAGCTTCTTCATACTTAGATGGCATTTGAGGTCTTCATTTCATATCAATGATGAATGCATGTTGAGATGGGCATGTACCTTTCTTGTGACCACTAGCATTTAATACATTATAGATTTTTTCAGACACTCCAAATATATTTATGGTAAATAGATGCTTTTGGACCTGTTAATGTTACTTCTTCTTCTCTAGATTTCTCTCCCCATGAAGTATGTTTATTTGTACTTTTACATTATGAGGATTGTACCAACAGTTTAATGCATGGTTCCCAAATCTGTTGCAGCACCAACATTGACCCAAAAATCTTGATTTATTTGTATTCTATTACCGGTACTTCTTCTGGACTTGTTGTTATCTTTGTGGAGAACCACCTTCCATGTTCTTCTTCCTATTCACCCCAGAGATGGTGATAGGTAACTCCTCACCATTCCACGTCCATACTTATTTTTAATTTCTCTTCCAGCCTACACTACTTGTGGAAAAAATTTAGAAACATGAGTACAAGATAGTTTGGATGGTACCTTATTCCTCTCAGCTACTTTTGGTATATCATTGAAAGATGTCATTATATTCTTATCACATGTTGGAGGTCTTTCATCTTTATAATCCTTCAGTGGACACTGAGTACCAGTAGCAATTGTTTCCTTCTTTTGTAATGGCTCAATATGTGTCTTCTCAAGATTGGTCAACTGAGATTCCAATTTTAGACTTTTCATATTGAGGATGATCTTATGATCATCAATCATGGTCATCTTCTCTTCAAAAGTCTTCTTTAATCTCTCAACCTCATATTCATGAATCTTAACTTTTTTTCAATAAATATTTAAGTTCTTTGATCTTCTTGGAAGTTTCTTTCAAATATAAACCTTTGTCTTCATTGCTCTTCCTCAGCAAATCTTTAAGTGCATGGATCTTTTCTTCTAGATACTTATTGACTCTCCTTCCTTATTTAACATCTTTGATCCATTTTGAGGTATTTATTTCATGTTTCCTCCTTATTTCTTTAAATGCTTCAATCTATATGGAGAGATTAAAACATTCATGAAATTCTACTTCCAAGCCCTTTTCTATATTTTCTACTTCTCTTTCCAACTAGGTGATCTCAGCCTGTATAGAATTATTGTAGAGGATCAGGGATAGATCACTGCTTCCTCTTCTAAATAGAATTATTGTAGAGTATCCAACATACGTGAACCTTTGTGCTCTGATACCAATTGAAGGACCCTATACCACCCTAAGAGAGGGATGAATCATGGTGTCAATGTTTTCTCTTCTTTTCTGGATCTTGATCCCACATTGGTAGGAGATTTATTAGACCTGTATGATAGATATGTATAGTAATTAAAACATTCACATGCAGAAGGATATTACCACACTTTTACTTGGTTCGCCACTAAGAGCTACATCCAAGGAGCATACGCCGACAGGTTTCCAGTCGTACCGAATTCCACTAATCTTCACTAGTTATGGATTAAAAAGGTTCAATAACAGTCACTCTGTCCCAGGCACACTTCCTATAAAAAGGATCGTGGATAGATCAATGCTTCCTTTGGATCACTTCCATTGACTCCCTCCAGCTCAATACCTTTGGATAAGTCTCACTCAGTTTATCTACTTAAAGGTCTCTTCAACAAATTGACATGGAAGTATTTGTCTCCATTCAGTACAAGACACTACTTTCATCGAATTCCCAAATTGATTCTCATTTATATTCAGTCTTCTCCTTTAGTTTAATAACTGAATGCACTTAAACTTCATCTTCCTTTCATCCAGAATCACAACTACTTGTGTGATTGTTCAAGAAATTAAGACTAGCTCAGCTTAGCATCATCATAGTTAATATGTACTAAATAATTGAATATAAATTGGCCACACTTCTTATCTGATACAAAATATAAGCAGTGAATGAAGTATCAGTTCTCTTTTGTGTACTGTTTTCACTTCTACGAACTATCCTTGATTCCACAGACTATTTCCACTTCTGCAAACCATCCCTGATTCTGCGGACTGTCTCTGATCTGCGTGTCGTTCCTACTCTTCTAACTGCACCTACTAGACATATTGTTCCTACTTGTTGTACTATGCATGCTTCGCATACCACGCTTGCTCCGTTTAACATGCATGCTCTACATATTGTGCCTGCTCTGCGTACCGCACCTCCTCCCCGTACCGTGCCCTCTCTATGTATCGTGTATGCTCTGCATATCACCTATTCATACCACCTCTGCATACTACCTACACATACTGTTGCTGCATATAGCTTCTACTCATGTGGAATTACTTATTCTAGGGATTGTTCCTTCCTATTTTGCAAACAGTTTCTTCCTTCCACAGACTTCTTCTCAAATTTTTCAAATCATTTCATCTCCCACGTACCACTTTTTTCTATGCAGAATCTCTTCTGTAGACCACTCCTTCCAATTCCATGAATTGTTTAGTCTTCCTCATACCACTCCATACTACATGGAATCTCTCCTGAATACCACTTCCCTTCATAGAATTCTTCATGTGAGAAAACTTTCAGACCCAGCCGAGTTCTTCCACAGTGATAATTTTTTTCCGTATCGAATTATATTTACCTTAATGATGGGATTAGATCTCCTTATATAGGCAAATAACTCTGAAAATTTTGCTAATTTTTTCTACCAAAATTTTCAATTTGGGACAATATTCACCATATATTGAACTCTATCCACATACTGTAAGCCTCCATAGCGTGCTATGAACCTCCTGCGAACTGCGAACCTTTACCGCATACCATTAACCTTCTACATATCGTATGTCTATCGGTCCGCGTAGTACTTCTCTTTCACCAACTATGATCTATCCCGTGTACCACAACTCCTTCCTTCACGAACCATTTTCAGTACCGTGACTCATTTTATAAACTATCACGCATACCTTTCCCACTACATTGTACGTGGCAGTAAACCGTTCCTAGACATGGTAAGTGGTTCGTGTTCTGAGGTACACAGTTTTCTTCATTTTCCAATTTACTTCACCATTCCGCATCTCGTTCACTCATATGCAGAAATACTTCCATTTCCAAAAACCAAATCCTGATTTGGAGGTCCAAAAATTTGGAAAATATTGGGAAATGGCACCACCTTAAATATCTGCTTCAACAAGAACACCCATGCTTCTTCACTATCATCTTTCTTCTTCAACAATCAGCTTCTTTCATAGTGAACCTTATTTGTCTTGATATATAGTCATTGATCGATCATCTTTAGCATCAGCAACATCATTATTTCCAATCAAAATTGAATATGATTGGCATCTCCTTTTCTCCCCCTTTCCTTCATAAGGATTTCATCACAAGTTCTCCAAACTTATGATATTCGGGAAATACAAATCAGCAAAGCATCTTCTGATTTACCACTCTTAATAACATTGGAGTTCTTCTTCATCTCCTTATTCGTTTTGATCTTCATTGAAAATTATTGACAACAAATACAACCTTATACACAAAGTGGTCCCAACAAAAGTAAACATTATATTTCTTTCTATGAGTATTTTATAAATCATATACTCCGCTTTATTTTCACTAATTTAATGTTTGGGTGTTAATGACCATAAATAATATTTTTATTTTTATCTAAATATATTGCAGTTTCATTTAAGTTCAGTGTTGCGTGTAGAGCAGGGTGTCGAGCACATTGACTTATTTAAAGGTAATCTTATATTAAAATATTTCAGTGATACATTCTCCCCCTTAAATAAATTATATCCTTATAATTTTTATTATTACTCACTGATGAAAGTTGGTGAGGGTACTCTAAATATATTTTTTATTCAGAATAATGCTTCTAATATAACCTCTACATTAATCACATAAGCCAGATTAAGTTATGTATCTTTACTCAAACAACATTAATATTTTATACAATCATATACTCACATATACATATACTCTAATCATACATTCTCTAAAATATACCTTTTATAAAACCATCTAAATCTCTATAACATTAAACCACTATGAAACCATATATTTTTTCAAAAATTAACACTATATTTAACCCTAAAATGATATTTACTACTAGTTCATATGGTCACAAACTAGTTAATATATATCATAATCTCAAAAATGAGATAAACCTCACCAAATACATAATCTATCACTTTTTCATTAAATAATTAATTAATTCCATGGCTATCAATATTGTTTAAATAGCATCCCTCCAAATAAATCAAACCTTTATTACCTCAACATCAAGCATATATTAAACCAAAGATTTTTACATACCTCAATCGTGTGTTATTAAATACATATCCCCAAAACATAACCTTTCTATTAAATCTCTTTTCAAGTTTATTGGTTTTATTTAATATATGTTTCCAATTATTTAAAGAAAAAAATATTATTGGAGAAAAATCCTTATATGTTTCATATAATTCTTATTAACTTTTATAATATACTCGAGTATCATTAATAAGGATCACTCACCCGTAAAAATAGATAAGAGTATCAAAACATTATTTCTATTATTATGTTAACCTCACTTGCTTAGGTAATACTAAAAAAATGACATTCTTCATAATAACAGAAATATACCAAAAATTATAAACCTTTAAGTATAAACCCTTATTTGTTTATAAGACATTATGGTTTCTAGATACGTATATTTCCTATATTGATCTTCATGATCTTGTTTCATCCATATACTAAAGCCAAAATGGTTGTGATAATATCCAAAATATGAATATGAAAACATCAATTTTAATATTTCTTCACCTATGACACTTGTATTTTTAACCAATTATACTTTCAATTCAACCTATGAATCTATTTGTTCAATCCTTGGTTATACAAGGTCAATTTTATATTAGGTTTTATAACCTAATTAGTTAACATCATACATAAATAATTCATAATGGTTTGTGAGGTGAATATTATTAACCAAAGTATATCCCCCATGATCTTTAAATCAGGTGAACATTTAGGCCTCTTTATCATGCACCAAGTAATGGTTGAGTTAATTCATAATCTTCCCTTTTTAGGGTTATTACCCCTAGGTACATCTATTCCAAAGCCTACATCCCACCTATAGTGATAGGGATGTAATATCTAAAATAACCACACAATATCTACTTTTTCAAAACATTATGATGTTATCTTAGGCATAGACTTATCCTTTGGGTTTTTACTAGATTTATCTTATTCCAATCCCTAAAATATTCAATATTATTTCAATTAACCTAAAGGTTTATCTGTACCTTTGAAATTGTGTTAACTATTAACTTATTAACACTTAAATTATCCTCAACTAACATACTAATATCTAAAATTATCTAATCCCTTATCTGATACTAATTGTGGCACCTCATACCCACACTCACATATCTGATTCCATAAACACATACATTATATATTGGTTTCAATACCAACTATAGGTTATTAGACATAACAATCTCATAATTACATGACTTAAGTAAAATATTTCATTTTATTCATTACCTTGACCTTTTGGATTTATAGATTTAGATAATTGAGAAAAAATATAATCTAATAAATCTTATGTCTTTCTCAACAAATGAACATTTTTATTCAATATAAGAAACTACTTAATTCATAATAGGTCTTCAGCATCTCCCAAAAATCCTCCACAAAAGATATCATGTTAGACATATCATGTGTAATAATTTTCTTCTCATATGGGTAAATGAAAACCTTATTTTTTCCAAATATCACTGGGTGCCTAGTGAGCTCTATCGGGTAGTCGGTGAGCTTCTAGAAGATATGTTGGTTTTGTCCCATGCCATTGGTTGGTCAGTTACACTCCACTCGATATCCTGTGGGTCTATATTTTTTTGGGATGTAGAACATGACCACCTCACTCAGTTTGACACCTTCCACTTTCCTATAAAAATATATAACATAATTTTGATTATTAATAACTAAAATAAACTCAATTAAAAAGTATTGAAACATAATTGGTGTTTGTGATCATTAAAACTATCTAACATAGTGAGGTACTACAAAATAGTTAATCAAAGGGAGGTAAAATGTCAAGAAGACTTTTAACCATAAAAAATGAAAAATGGAATACAAAATTATATAATCAAAGTGTAAAATAAAACAAACATAAAAGGATGAAGTTCAAGAATAAAGGTTATGACATAATTAAGGTAAATTCATTTAACAAAAACCCACATGGCGTACATAATGTTTGAATCAAAGGAAAAGGAATAGGGAGAGTTTAAATAAAGGTAATACTCGTAAGAATAAAAAATTACTTAATATATAATAAATATATTAGGCATTATTTTCCTCATATAAAAATAAATAGTTGAATAATAAGAAACATATATTAAGGAATTGAAATTGAGATAAAGAACCTTTAACTCAAGACCTAAATCATTTAGTTTGTGCATCTAACCACCAGAATAACCCAATTTTCTTTATTAAATAATTTCTTTATAAACTTTTTCATGTATACTTCATTTATTAAGTTTTATTTAATATCATATTTCATTAATTTATTTTATAGTTTTTTCTCTCGTCGGCAACTTGGGGTTGTTTGGTAGGTTCCTCTAAAAATATTTTTGGTACATTGACTATGGTCAAAATAGTAATAAAATAGTTTGATCACATCTATAATTTTAGAGATATATGTTTATTACCATTCTAATATCACATAATTTTTACAATTAAATAGGTTTTCAAAAATAAATTGAAATTAAGATAATTATCTCATTATTCTCATTTTAGGTGGATAAATTTATAATGATAATTTATTGTTAATATTATCAATAGAATGCATAATGTATCTATAAAAATAATAATCATAACATAAATATTATATTTATTCATTAAATCCACTTTTAGAGTTATCCATGTAATATGGTGATGATAAATAAAATACATCATTCATGGAGGAGTTAATCTGATAATAACACAGAGGACATTTTCCTTTTCTAATGAATGGGAGGAAGGTATATAATGGATGTTCTGTATTTATAATAACATTTTAATATACTAATGATACTTATGTTTTTATATTAGGATGGTTATGATAGATTTTTTGGAGGTGGAAGAAGAAATAAACATGATAAAGAGGGTTGGGGAGGGGTTTTGATATAGTTTTGTTGAGTTAAGAGGTTATATGTGTGAGGAGAAGTGGCATACAGAAGGGGTCCTTTTATATATGAGGGTGGTGGGATTTTTTTAATAATACTTTATTAATATTGAAAGATATTTTATATTCCATGAAATGTGTCCAAAATTTATAATTAGAGGGGAAAAGATAAGTCAAGGTCAAGAAACCCTTCATCCACCAATTTATAGACGAGGTTTTGTGATATTTTGATACTTTAACACTTGATTTATCATTTTTACCACATTTTCACATTTATTGTGGTGAAATTTTTTTACCTTGAAAACTTATTTTTAAATAAAAAATTAAATTGACCTTATTACCTAATTTGAAGATACTTATTTCAAATATGAAATCCATTTTACTTAATTCAATTTGTAAAAGTGATAAAAAAATAATTTAAATATAATAACACATAATGAGGGAAAAAATTATAAACAATTTATTTCCTAAACATAAAGTGAATTTAGTCATATTACTTTCCAAGTAAAAATCATTAAATTAGAGTTAATTTTCTTGTTTAAATATATTATCAACAAATTTCATTAAATTCAGCATTAAAAAGTTATTAATTTAGGTAATTAATATTAAAATACATAATATATTAAAAAATAAAATTCTTCTATAAATAGATCTTTTAAAAATTAAATAATTTAACTCCTAATTTTGAAAATTTGTTACTTATTTACTAGGAATTAATTAACATATTTTTATAAAATAAAATATTTTAAATTTATTTTAAAAATAAATTTTATAAAATACAAATAATGAGAACATATGTTACATTAATAATTATACGTTTATATCATCCTAACTTTCACTAACAAGAACCCTCAAGACCACCACATAAGATTTAAGTGTAAGATAAAAAATTCTAGTTATCATGGGTGGTGATTTAGATATCATGGATCTCATAGTGATCTCCATGAGCTTTAACTTCTCCCATAAATAATTTTACTCAATCCATACATGTTAAAGCTCACCATTTTATTGGTCTAGGGAAAACCATAGTGATTCTACTTCCTTTACAATATTAGATAAATGAGCCTCATAAGGTTGGATCTCACTTATATATGATATTAATTCTCCTTTCTATATAGATTTCAAAATGTGGTTACTTTAATTTATACCTACTAGTTAAATGGATATATTATAATGGTAATATTTAATACTTTTAATTAAATATCATTAATATATTATGGTTTTTTTCAGTTTTTTTTGCATGTGATACCATCTATTCAATATAAATTTTATTTAAAATATTAAACTTGATAAAAATTTTCGGTATCATGGTTTTATTCCATTCAAGGGGCTTGAGATATACTTCTATTAACTTGTAAGGGGATTGATATATACTTATATTAACTTTTAAGTGAAAAATCCTTTCTTGACATCTTCATTAACGTCATATGACATACCCAACATATCTTACATTATCTCAAGCATATATCATCATGATTTTCATCAATAAAACAACTTAATAAATTCCTGATATACATTAATAATAATCTCAAGTATAATTTTATTACATCCATTTACATATAGAAATATATAATGAAAAATATAACATATGGAATTCCTACTAGTGGGTATATTCCCATAACCTACTCTATTGGATATTACCATGTGCGAACTTTATAATAAAAAGTATAAATGTATTATGATCCCCCTAATCCTGATAGTTTGAATCATCTATTTACCAGTAGATATATTTCATTCAGTCAAAGAATATATATTTAAAAAAAAAATCATAGCACTTCAAGGTAGCAAGGAACTGCTATGACCATTCGGTTTCATAGATACTCTAAGGACATTATCACATTATTATTATAAAAAATAATACTCATCATGGGATAAGATAATTATTAACATTCATTTATTTTAATAAACTAGTAATTTAATGTCAAAATTTTATTGTTTCTAATTCACTAACTCAAATAGCTCTATCCATTACTACCCTAGCTTAATCCATTAAATTAATGCTTGCAACTGTCTAACGACCCACTACTAGTCCCCCTAGTTAAGGTTACCTAACATAAGCCTCTTCGATCATTTAAGTTCTTATATATGATGATGTCTTGATTCAATACCTCAAAAAAGATAGCATGTGAAAATATTTACCTCTTCCTGTATAGTATACTTAAGACTATCCTAAAAAACATATCACTCTTATTATCTCATCCTCATCCAAAATATGGGAAAATCAAAGTAAATCAGTAAATAATGTTGAAAAGTCCATTGTACATGTCCCAAACTATATGAAATGTATGAATTATCAAGTCCTGTCATCCCTCAAATTCACTGGAAAGAAGTGGTCATAAAATTAGATCTATAAGTCCCTTTAGGATAATTAGATGTATTGGTCTGCATAGACCAGAATATCCAACTATCACTTCACTGGTCCTTGAAGCATATATAGCACCAACTTCACTCTCCTCTCTTTGGGTTTCTTAAGGTGGTTGAAGATACTCTTAATAGACCCCACTCAGAGCTGAATGGCTTTAGGTCCACCCTTAAAATATGAAAAAATGTAGGTGCTGCATCTGGAACTCTCATGTCAACTCTAAAATGGATGTTATAAGATGTGAAGTGTAATATCGACAATTTAATAGAAATTCATGTTTTTATATTTGACATATATTTTTATATTATAGTTAAATTATTTTAGGCATGTTATATGTGTCTAAGAAAATAGAATTTAGAAAACCAATCTAGTTAGCTTGAGGTTATAGGAATAAGGCTAAAGTAGGACCACTGACTAGTCGGTAGTGAAGGGTAGTTTTTTAAAAAATATAAAAATCCCAATAGTCATCTGGTGTGAAGTCAATGGACAGATAGTGAGGCACCAACTATCTTATTTTAATAAATTGGTTAGATAGTGAAATTTATGGGAAATAATGATTATGTCCAAGGTCGTAGGCCAACTAGTGACAATCCATTAGTCGGCTAGTGGGGTTTTTGGATGAATATATATTCTTCCCATCCCCATTGGATATTTAGTATCATCAAAATTATTATGGAATGGTCATGGTTTGTATTATGTTTTTTTAAAAAATGTTATTTTCTCCACCTCTCCCTCAACCCTCACTATGTTTTAGTGACTCTAGAGAGCTTTTCTCGATGATTTTTGCATATCTCCTTCTGAATCTTGGACTTGTTAACCACTGATTGGTCTGGTGAGACTTGTTTGGTAAGTTCCATTTGTTATTTTCCAATTCTCTACTTACTATTGGGAAAAACCTTATATCATTGATGTTATAATTATTTTTAACAATTTTATCATGATTTAATCAGGTAATTATTGATTGTTGATAGAAATCATAACCAGATCTAAAGAATTGGAGTCTTATTCTTTATTGGACCTATACCATTGATGGTAGTGACTCTTCTCAGGTATTTCCAATATAGTATTACCCTTTGGGTGTGGTTTCCTCCATAATTTGAGTTCTAATGTCATGGAACGTGGATGAATCTAAGAATCATTGATTTGAAACTTGACTCGAGTGATGATTCTTAACATTGGAACATTGTTGTGCTTGAAGTATGAAGTCCTTATCATATAGGACCTATATATATATATGTATTTAGAATTATTATTTGGTGTGTGTGTGTCACCCGTGAAAACTATTTTTGATATGATTTACATGTGGTGTGTATGTGTACCCTATGAGACTTATGATTGATATAATTCATGTGTAGATGTGTGTTGGCTATGTGACCCTTGAATGATATGAAATGGTAATGGATTGCCTTATTATAGAATTGTGCATTATAAGTTCATCTTATTTGTATCTATATTTGAATTAATAGGTTGATTCGTATGGTCTAGTCACTCCCTTATTGGCGGAATGTAGATAATTTAATGTCCTTCAATAGAGCTATAAGATTTGGTTGACATGTATGTGATGGTTTTCCCCATAGCTTTGAGACAGGGTCGATGCGTGATGTGTGTCTTTCCCCAGAGATTTGAATGGGTTCAATGTGAGTATTTTCCTTAAAGGGGGCATGATTATACCTTCAAGTGGGACGTGGATAGATGAACACTTAACCAAGTGCATCCATAAAACATGTGACATTCCCTTTTTATAAACCCAAAAACATGTGGTGACGGTCCCGAAGGACCAAGAATTTGTGTGTGTATATATGTTTACTTAATATTTACTTATGCATTGATTATTTTCATGGAATACACTTTTATATATTTTTCACTTATGATAATGACCATTGGTGTTGTTTCACTTGCCCGTGGGGCATTGTTATTTCCTAATAGGTCTCGTCAAAATAAGAAAAATTATAAAGACTCAAACTATTCTACTAAATTAGTTAAAATGTAGTATTGGTAAGTTCTAGGATGACCTCACATAGATGGAGAATTATTTTGATTTAGTTTTAAAAATATTTGATTTTATTTGATTGAAGAAAGAGGTGATAAAATATTTCTTTTATTAATTGTAATAAAATAAACTGATAACAAAGCGGATTGATTGATTAGTTTGAAGACAAATTTGAAAAGGTGTGTCTGAGTTTTTTAATTTTAGGGTTCAGGTGCAATTAGGTTTTTATAAAACAAATTTATTAATTCATGATTAGTTTCATAGTTGAGATAAGGGAGATCTAATGGTCATGTTATCCCCTCCTCGATTTGGAAATCCGTTTTTTTCCTTTATGTTGGAAATTTAGGGTTTTTTTCAAATCAATTTTGTCTTAATACCATTTTTAAAACTGGTTTCCCTAAATGTAAAAATAGTCATACCATGATTCAGGGTAACCAATTGTGCAATTTATAATGTTTATTTAAGATTAAAATATGAATGGAAATGATATATGTAAAATAAAGAGATTGGAAATTGATTTAATAAATTGCAGCAATCCAAAATACATGAATAAATAAAAAGAAATAAATCTAATGGCACCTCCCCCTTAGACTATGTGACCCTAGCATAAGGTGGGTTTACTCCCTCATCCTAGTGATGAAAGAATAAGAGGAAAGGAATAAATAAAAATAAATTATAATGAAAGTGGAGATGAAACTGGGGAGGACCCTGTATAGTGTAGCTTCTCGCTCCAAGCTTTGGTCTCTGGGTTCTTTTTTATAGCATCAGACAGGTTCTCAATTTATAGGCTCCAGATGGGCTTGTGTAGCATTAAATGACATTAAGGAGGCTCAAAAGGTGGTTATTTGTGGGTCCCAAATCATAAAATATAAAAAATATTAATTATACATTAAATCTGGATTATTTTAGTCTATCACAAACTTTACATTCTGTGTAGTGATTACACCGCATGTAAATCTTGCACCCCATGTAATCTGTTCACCCATGTAATTTGTTCACTATATGTAATCTATGCACACCATGTAATCTATTCACCATATGTAATCTATTCACCATTATTAATATATTCACAACATATAAATTTACATAGCCTATAATATTTACACAGCCTGTAATATTTACATAGCTTACAATATTTACACAACTTATAAATTTCTAGCTTCATCTCTTTTTCATTGGGTTCAACCTCCAGAAGTATCCCATTAACATAATTCATTATTGGAATCCATATTTAAGTGGATATCATGATCGTTTTCACTCATTTTGATCATCTTCTATAACTTATAGCATCTAGAAAAATATGAAGAAAACATAGGGTGCACAAGCATGCATTAAGGATTAAATAATCAAAATCACTACATTTTAATATCAAAAATGTAAACAATAAATGAACTAATCAATTCCCCCCACATATGAATTCATACTTTTCCTGAAGGATGGAATATCAACATACTATAATGGAATCTTACTCTATAATGATTTGAATTTAATATCAACAAAAAAAGTTGATCAAATGGAAAATTAAATGTTCAAGCATCACACATAGAAAATTTATCAACGCCTCATTTTTTAAGGAATAAAAATCAACCATATATTTTACTTTTTCTATTTTGAAATAGTCAGGCATTTTCCACTCATCCATTTTTATTTTTCAATTCTTTATTAATATGAATGTCATCTTCAATTTACCTCCTGTTATTTTTTCTACTTGACATCAGGGTACAAATGAATAAAGTGATGTGCATACCTCAAGAACATGTCACTTACCACAGGCTTGCAAGGCATCTAAAATATCCACTTTATAAATACAAAATCACAATTAATCATGAGATCTTCACCATTTAGGATCAAACAACTCTGAGGATTAGGGCAGGTAGGTAAATGATGTAAATCAAGTAAGGATACAAAAATGAGTTTTATCTCTAAAGTACTTTCATGATAATCAAAAACAACTTAATGAAAGTCTCATATTACCCCAATATCTCAGAGTAGGATCATAAGGAAATGAAATTCAATAAATAAAACACACTCTTTTATTATTATTATTAATTCATTTTATTTTTCGAAAGTTTGTGTTAGGGAAAATTCTCACAACCACCACCCAACCCCAAATGATCTCCTCACGACACTATTTGTGATTGTTATAATAAGATCACTGGTCAAGCAATTATAATTTTTAAATTTCTCTAAACATAACCCATTTTTATTCTTTTTTTAAGAGGGTTTTTAATAAATACAATGAATTATCCTTTCCCAAATCACATGAAATTTCCCCCCACACTTGTTCATTAAAAAATATACATCCCTTCCACCAGTATCTATATCCCCTACTCTTATTATTTATAATCATAAAAAATATTTAGAGTAAGAAAGTAATGGATAATATGGGCTTATAACACAGATCTTCCCTAGCAAGCTTTTTCATGGAATCTATGGGATTAAAAATGGATTAATTTAGGGTGGGTCTCGAGATAAGGGCTAAACAAAAATAATGTATCGATCATTTTAAAAGTGATTTTGTTAAATCGTATTTCTGATATGATGCAAAGAATGTTCTAGAAAAAATAATGTCTGAGTTTCATAAGAAATATACCATATAAATAATGAGAAAATTGGGGTCATAGGATGTCTCGTGAATGAGATGAAATTTTGGGACAATCACTAATAGAAATTCATAAGAATAATTAAATAAATTAATGAAATTTTCATAAATTTAATACATGGAAAAAACATTAGAAAAATTTCATTTACAAGAATTAACATGTTCCCCTAAATCATGATTTTATAATTCTTAATCCACATGTTTATCCCTACTAATTCTTTTCCCCATTTTTCTCATTCAAATTTATTGACATAGAAATTCAAATTCATGGTATGGTGAAGTTTATGTCTCCTAGTTCATTTTATTGAAGTAAGAATCAAATTTGGGTCATGAAATTAGAAGTTAAAAACTCTAATTAAATTAAAATTTGAGGAATACAATAGAAAAATACTGAATTGAAATGATTACCCCCCCCCCTGAATGTTTCTTTGGATTTGGATATATAGATTCTGCTAGCTCCAAATTCAAGATGTGTATTGGTCCTTCATCCCCTTCTTGTGCTTCCTACTACTTGTTGTCGGATTGGGTCTTGATGGTCTTGCAAATTAAAAATAATAGTTGAAACCACATTCCATTATCAATGAATTTTGAAATATTTTGAGTGAGAGAATGCACGTATAAAAAACAAATAAATAAAAATACAAGAAAATATCAGGTTGCTTCTTGGGAGTGATTTTGTTTACCATCATTGGCTTGACCTTACCTCATCCATCTTTAGCTCACGTGATGGATGATAGAAATTTTTTTACCTATTCGAGGTCCATGAATGCTCTCAATTGTGTCTTTCTATATAGGTTGATCCATTTTCTTCCTCTCTAAAAAGCTTAATTATTATTGATGGAAGTACTTTATGGATATCCAGTGGGATAATCCACCATTTCTTTCTCAATCTTGATGAACTAAATAGAAGGTCATGTACCATCCATACCTATTGTCCATTATCAAATGTAGAGGATTCAGTTTCTCCTCTGGTGTCACTGATCTTGTTCCTCACCTTTTCATTGTTCTTTAGTAGATCATCCTTTTTCACAAAAATAGCTATCTCATATAACTCTTCAGCTTCAGTGATACCCCCAACTTCATGTGTTTTTACTCCTCCAAACTCATTTTCCTCTCTCACTTAATAGTTCTTCATTGCTCAGTGGATGTTGAAACTTACTTGATCACTACCAAATCTTAGACTAAGTTCTCCAATTTAGACATTGATCAGTGCATGCCTAGTGGCTAAAAAAGGTCTCCTTATAATGAGTGGATTTATATCCTCTTCCAAATCCAACATTAGGAAGTTGATGGGGAAGTAGAAGTTGTTGACTTTGATTAGGATATCCTAGATTGGTCATATTGTGTATTTTGTTGTTGATTATTGTAATTGAAGAATCACTTTTTTGGGATTCATTACTCCAAATCCGAAACTCTTGAAAGTCATGAATGACATGATATTGACACTCGCACCTAAGTCACACAAATTTTTTCCACATTTGTTAGCTGTGATAAATATGGGGATCAAAAATCTACCTGGATCATGTTTCTTCCTAGGTAGGTACTTAGATACCACTATCTAACACTACCATGTTAGTGGAATGGTTTCAATATATTCCATATTCTTCTTGTTAGTTACCACCTCTTTCATGGATTTTTTATATGTTAGAATACTTATGAGAGCCTTTACAAAAAGAATATTGATATGAAATTTTCTAAAGTGTTCTAAAAATTTACCCTTTTTGTGCATTATGATTTACTTGCACCATTAATTCTAGAAAAGGTAGTCTTGGATTATACTGTATTGATTCTTCTTCTTCTTCAGCTACTTGTTCCTTGATACTTTTAGATTCTTTTTCACTTGCTCCCACATGTTTCTGTCCTAAAAATTATATACCACTTCCTTGAGTTTTCTTCCCACTTCTAAGATGTACAACTTTTAAATCTTCATTTTGGAATACTTTAGGGAATCCTAGAAGAACTCCTCTGGTTATCTCTCTGATCTAGTCTACAAATTGGGCAACTTGATGCACCAAATTTCTCAATGTGGCCTTTTGGTTTGAAGATTCCCATTTTATTTCTTTAAGTACAGCCATATTTATGGTTATGAATGTAGACATCATCTCTTAATATGTATGGGCCTCGTTATTTATTTTTGTTCCTTAGGTTTCTTGTCATTGGTACCCTTATATCCAATCTTAATATCCATTTTCTTGCTTTTTTTATGGCTGAAAACCCTGAAATTGGTTACCATGATTGTAATCTGCATAATTTGTATCTTTTATATATGTACCTTGAAGGATTTTCTATTGTAATATCATGATGTCCATCTTCTTGGTTAATGATTGTGGTTGTTCCACCATCCATTCATTATTTTTTTTATGGATTTAATGCCTTTTCGTTGTGTCCCTTATCCTTGAAACTGAAAACTATTTCTCACTATTTCATCTAACAAGATTTAGCTCACTTTAGGCGACTTCCTCATTAATAATCCTCTAGCTGCAATGTCTAAAATTGACCTATTTCCCTTATAAAACCCCTTATAAAATGTTTATATTAGTATTCATAACTCTATACCATGATGGGGTCATTTTTTAGTCATATATTTAAAATTTTCCCAGGATGAATATAGTGATTCATCATCAAATTAATAAAAGAAAGTAATATTTACCTATATGTCCATTGACTTTGAAGGTGGAAAGAAGCAGGTGAGAAACATCCTGGGCAGCTCATCCCATGTAGTGATGGAATGTTCAAGTAGTCTTTGGATCCAATCCTGATCTCACTCATGTAATGAAAATCAAAAAAGATGAACTCTTACCACATCTCTTAAAAAATTATGGAATTAGAATGTGTCACAGAGCTCAAGAAAGTTTCCCATATGTGTGTTAGAATTTTCATGTGGTATTATGGTGAATTGAACACTATTTGAGATCATTGAAATAATTATTGGCTTGATCTTGAAGTGGTTTCTAGCAACATTGAGTGCTAGGATTCTTGGTTGCAATCCTGTATTTTATGGATGTTCGTAGTCTACGAGCCTTTTTAACCCTTGATCTCTCTATAAAGATCCTCCAGTAGGTTGATGTTACTCTATGTCAGACATAATTTTATCTTATTTTTTATTCCTTATACTTTTTTTAATTTCATGATTTAATTCAAAAACCTATTTTAATTTTTCCTGTTTTCTATTTTCATGCATTAAAAAAATTAAAAAACTAAAATCCAAAACATGAACACACCCAGTGTAAATAGGAAAATTAAAATAAATCAACAAAATTAAATTAAAAAAAATAAAGAAACCTAAAAACTAACTTTTAACCATCTCTAATAATGGCACTGGTTTTGAATCGCCCATTTGGAATTGTTATTTCCTGATGGTTCTAGTCAAAATACAAAATTTATAGAGATGGTGAATTAGTTTAGTTAAGTTTTCAAAATATTTGATTTTATTTGATTGGATAAATAGGTGAGAAAATATTGGTTTGATTAATTTGAAGAAATTATAATGAAAGTGAATAATATTGATTGATTGGTTTAAAGACAGATTTGAAAAGGTTTTCCTGGGTTTTGTATTTTCTTGGTTCATGTGAAATTATATTTTTATAAAAAAAAATTGATTAATTAATGTTTGGTGTCAGAGTCGAGGTAGGATATATCTAATGGTCATGGTATACCCTCCTTAATTCTATAATCCCTTTTTTATTTCATTCCAAAAAATTAGGGTTTTTGTTGACTCGAGTTTGTCTCAATACCATTGTTAAACCTGGTTGCCCTGAATGCGACTATGGTCATGCTTTGATTTAGGGTAACCAATTGTGAAATTTATATTGTTTCTTTAAGATTCAAATACCAATGGTCTTGATAAAAGTAAAAATAAATATATTGAAAATTTATTTAATAAACTACGACAATCCAAAATAAATGAATAAAGAAAAAGGAACAAATCCATTGGCACCTTCCCCCTTTGGATTCATAACCCTAGAACAATACGGTTTTACCACCTCATCCTAGTGATGAGAGAGTAAGAGGTAAGTAATAAATAAAACTAAAGTATAATGAAAGCGAATATGAATCTGGGGAGGAACCTATATAGTGCAACTTCTTTCTCCAAGCTTTGGTCTCTAGGATCTTTTCTCATAGTAGTAGGATGGATCTCAATTTGTAGGCTGAAAATGTATATTGCAACATTAAATGACGTCAAGGAGGGTCAAAAAGTATCCATGGGTTGGTATTGAGTCATAAAATATTTAAAATCTTCATGATACGTCAAATATGAATAATTTTGGTCAATCGTGAACTTTACATGTCATGTATTGATTACACTACGCGTAAATCTTTCACCCCATGTAATCTGTTCACCACTTGTAATTTGTGCACCCCTTGTAATTTGTTCACCATGTATAATATGTTCACCATCTATAATCTATTCACCATGTGTAAATTTACACAACCTGTAATATTAACTAAGCCTGTAATATTTACACAGCCTATAAATTTATAGATTCATCTATGTTCTTCAAGTTTGACCTCCAAAAGCATCCCATTGACATCATTCATCGTGGGAATATATCTTTAAGTGGATATCAAGATCATTTCCACTCCTTTTTCTCATATCCCATAGATTATAGCATCCTGAAAAATATGAATAAAACATAAGGTGTGTGGTCATGCATTAACAATTAAATCGTCAAAATCACAACATTTTAATATCAAATATGTGAACAATAAATGCACTAATTAGTGTCTTAATGGGATTTATAATCACACCCTAAATGGACATTGAGGTGTGCATATTGAAATTATGATCAGGGATCTAGTTATGGGAAAGGGTCTTATAGTGGGGAGTTGAGTTGGATTGCTATGATGGTGGGAGGTGATTCTAGGATAGACTCCAGGTCCTAGATGTTTTACTACATGTTACTTATTTGTCTTTACCTACTTTAGTACATTGATTCTCCGCATATGGGATCCTTTATTTTAATTTGTATATTATGATTTGGCATGTCATATTTTTATAGCATGGATTGATACTCTCATTGGATTATTGATTCCCTTATTATTGTTATTATTATTATTTTCACTTTCATTTATTAATTGAAGGTTATCTATTACAAAGTTCGTAGTCTCCCCATGATGCCTCTTAGGCCCTCACCACTATTCAAAAACCTGTTTTTTATAGAGAGGTCTACATGAGGCCATTTGGAACTCTAGCCCGGGATTGATGATTCCAGTTGTGGAGTTATAAAATGCTATCTAAGCCCAATTTCTTTTCTTTTAACTTGATTTGGGACATGGTAAATGGAAGATAGGATGGTTGGGGATCAGGTAGGGTAATTATGCCAATGATTGGCTAGTGATTTATATAGTGAACCCCTGAGTTTCTAGAAATGTGGGATTAAAGTTCTTGGTGTTCATTGTTACTATTTATTTATTTCACCTTGTGTGATGGACATAGTGTTGATATTATTGTTTATAGGATTTTGGGTGCATTCATGCATCATGAATTTTCATATATTATTACATGTCCCCGGAAATTTACTAGTATTATATGGGGTTTAGTTAATTAAATACCTATTACTAATGTTATTGTTCCTTTTTGGTGTGTTATTTCTTACATTTAATTATCTAAACATAAGAATATTATGTTTATTTTTTATATATAGTTGTGATTGATGTTCAATATGAGATAATTTCTTTGGCCTTAGTTATTTCTAAGTGGGTTGTACATAGTGTTTTTAATTAGCCTCTTTGGATGAGTCACTTGTTGAACATTCCTTGTGAGTGTTATAGACTATTAAACCATCTTCTTAGACAACTTTTTTTAGACTTTCTAAGATTTTTCTTTTAAATTTCAGAAAACTTCACCTCAGAGATGTCTTATTGAACCTCCAAGGGAAGTTAATTAGAATGCTCCCACATGGGATAATTCCCTTGTTTCACCACCTACTATACAGGAGGGTGTTTCTAGTAATGCTCCCATAGCTTCTCTAGAAGTTTTAAAAATAGAATTGATCCAACCAAGAATCTTATAGATAGTTCTTTCTTATGGCAGAGGAACTCAAAGGTCAATAGTTGACTACACTCATATCTTTTAGCTCCAGTATTCCCCAGCCTTTTAGGAAACTCGATACCCCCAAGATACTAAAGACCAAGTAGACATCATCAAGAGGATATTTAACTTTTTGGAGACTCTGGAAGATAATAAGGTGAAAATTTCTTTTATTATACTCCATGGTCCATCTTGGATGTGGTGGGGTGTTGTGAATTAGGTTATAAGACCTAATAGACTAACAAGGGAGTCCTTCAAGGACCTATTCTTCACCAAATTATTCCATGATATGTTGAACCTAGAATGCTCTCAGGGGTTCATGTAGATTCATCAAGGGATGATGTCAATGTCTTCTCATTTTGTATGATTTACCAAGTTTCTTTATTTTACTCATTTGTTAGCTGGGAACAAGGTGATGAAGGCTGAAAATTCTAATATTGGTCTTTAACCTAATTTGAAATTTCAAGTTAAGAATGTTTATTTGAATACTTATGTTTAGGTCCTTCATAAAACTCTAGTCATTTAGAAAGTACTAGATGAATATAGAGTTTTAGGTCTTATTTCATCTTTCAATGGACCAACTATTATATTTTATAGTGTTACCCCAACTAACTACTCTGGAAATAGTATATAGAAATCAGATGACATGGGATAGGGTGGTGGATGATAGTTAGATCAGAGTAAGGGTTCTTCAGTTCCCTCAATAAAATATAGTTCTTCTAGGTGCTACAATTATATAAGGAAGGTGAATTTCCCTAAAAATTACCCTACCCCACCCTATAAGTGTTATTAATGTGGAAAGGTAGGATATCTTAAGCAGTTTTTTATGAAGGCCTCCAGAATAGGAATAGTGAGTTTAGGTCAAGAAGTGGGTTGAAGTGATAGTATCATGTGAAGACACTATAGGGGTCTATGAATCAAGTGACTCATAATCCTTAGAGGAAAGTATTTGGATCTAAAATAAAAAGAGTTTATGTGGTTAACCAGGCTCTAGTCAATGGTGGAGAGGGCCCTTTAATGGTTTGAGGTATGTTTTTTATTACATCTACACTCTATTTTTTTATACTATAGTTTCCCATTCATTTATATCTTCTCAATTTATTTATAGGTTATAATTTCCAATTAAATTATCTTTTGATCAGCTCTCTATAGATACACCTTTGGGAAGGAAATTTGATCATCCCCTTTTTCCATAATATCCTATAGTAATTTATGGATATAATAAAGTGTGGGAATTTACAATTCTAGATATTTATGGATTTTATGTTGTCTTTGGTATAGAATGGTTGACTAGTTACAATGCACACATTGATTTTTATTGGATATGGGTATCCTTTTCCGTGCATAAAGGAGAGAAGTTTGTGTTTACTGGTGAGTGGGATGCTGAAGAGGGTAGAGGAGAATTATAATCTAGTCAAATTAGAGCCATTGCATTATAGGTGGTAGGAATGATCCTTTTTTTATATCAGATTGTGATGCCCTTTTATTTTCCTCATATGGTATACCTAGACCAAAATATCTCCCAAATGATTTCTCAGGGATACTATTGAATAGGGGGATTGAGCTTGAAATTGAACTTGTTCATGGAGTTTAGACTATATTTATTCTACCTTACTGTATAGATCCTATAGAGTTTAAATGGATAAAGTTATAATATGAATATTTAAAAGAAAAGGTATTTATCAAACTAAGAACTTCTCCTTAGTGTGGTCTGGTGTTTTTCTCTAAGAAAATCGATGGTAGTCATTGGCTATGTGTGGACTACAAGAAGTTAAATCAAATTAATATGAAGAAAAGGTACCCATTTCAAATGATTGGTGAATTTTTTAATTTTTTGAGGGGATATATATTATTCTAAAATGTTATTTTTTGATTTGGAGACCCTAAGCTTTAGTTCTGGGAGGAGGACCTGTTGAAGATACTGTCTAGGCACTAATATGAGTTGTATGAGTATCTTGATTTTTTTGGTCCATCAAACGATCCAGTGGTGTTCATGACTCTCATGAATAGAATCATTCACCCACACATGGACTCCTTCATCATAGTGTTCATCGATGACATCATAATATATTCAAATACCTTGGAATCACATGCTAGACACCTTAATATTGTATTGTGTATGCTTCGATCACATTGGATTTACATGAAGATCTCAAAATGTCGATTTTGGGTCCAGGAGGTGAGTTTTTTCACGCATGTGATTTTTGAGATATATATTTTTATTGATCTAGAGAAGGCTTATTTTTTTATTTATTTAGAGTTTCCTCGGAACATGTTTAACATATGAATATTTCTTAGTTTGGATGGGTACTATATTCATCTCATTAGGGACTTTTTTCTTTCAATAGCACATATAACTGTAGAAACCAAAAGGTGGTAAGGTTTGAATGGATAGATCAATGTGAATAAACCTTTTGAAATATGAATAGAAAATTAACATCAACTCTAATTATAATCTTTTCCAAACCCAAAATTGGGTACACCATGTATTGTAACACTTATGGGGTTGTCTTGGGAGATATCATAATGTGGAATGAGTAGGTGATTTCTTAAGAGTCTCTCTAGTTATGAACTCATGAGTGGAACAACCCTAATCATTAAATGTAACTAGACCATGCGATTCATTAATTTAATTGTTGGGAGACTACATATTTAGTGGTAGATATTTCATATATATAGACTACAAGATCTTCATATATATCTTCTCCCATTGATATTTTAATCTTCATAAAGGGAATTTGGTAGTGTACCTATAAAAGATTCGCATAGAAATAGAGTATACTCTTGTAAAAGATAATACTACCACAAGTTATCATAGAAAGAAGAGGTGATAACTTTGAGATCGAACTTTGTAAGCTGATTGGAAGTTGGTTTCTTTGCTGGTAAACTGGAAGGTGGGAATGGTAGAGGATTAGGGAGTAGTGTCATTTTCACCCTTGATGATCAAGTTCACATTGGTGAATTTAATCAATTACATTCAAGTGTGATATCTATATTTTCTCATTATGCGTGAATGGTTAGTGGTAGATGACTCTATTCCAAGAGAGATTTTAGATTGATGTGATGTGGTATTTGTTCATGGTAGAGTAGTGGTACCTTATTTTATGAGAGAGGAGATGATGAGGTACTCTCATGACTCGTAGTGGGAAGTTCATCTAGGGTTAACCAAGATGTATCATGATATCATATGAGCACTCAAGTGACCTTTAATGAAGAGGGACATCATAGTCTTTGTCTTTAGTTGTTTGACCTATCAAATGACCATAGTCGAGTGCTAACAACCTGGTGGGTTTCTTTAGCCACTTCCAATGCTAGTGTAGATGTTGGATGAGGTGAAAATGGACTAATTCATAGGTTTTCCAAGGACCCAAATTGGATGAGATGTAGTATGGTTTATATTTTATTGGATGACTAAAGTGTCTACAAGAAACTCATTCAATTATTAAGATAAGAAAGCTCTATGTTAAATAGATTGTATGTCTATATAGAGTGCCTTTGAGCATAGTTTTTAATAAAGATGCTCATTTTCCTTCATGATTTTTTAAATTATTACATAAGGTAATGGGGAATCAGTTGAATCTTATAATTATTTATCATCCATAGACTGATGGGATGTTAAAGAGAATGATCCAGAAATTATAGGATATACTTAGGGCATGTGTTCTAGATTTTAGTGGAGCTACAGATGATCGTTTATCCTTAATAAAATTTCCCAACAATAATATATTAAAATCATTAATACATATGGATATATTTGAGTCTCTCTATAGTCATATATGTTGTTATCTATTATGTTAGAATGAAGGGGTGAGTCCTAAATTACTGAGCCATGTATAGTACCGGAGACCTCAGAACATGTGTTATTGATTTGAAAGTGACTAGTTACATCTCAAAAAATACAATTAATATATGTATAACATAAGAGAGGAAATTTGGAGTTTATTTTGGTTGAATGGGTCTTCATATAGGTGTCCCCTCATTTAGGACATTAGGGATTGCGAATACTGGGGAAACTAGCTAATATTGTCAAATGCATTAGAATGGTGGCCTATCGGTTGGACCTTCCTCTATTTTATAGAGGTATCCATAATGTTTTCTATGTGTCACATATTTTGAAATGAATTCCCAATATTTTTCATGTGTTTTACTATGAGTACGTTGATTTGGAACTAGATTCATCATATGTGTATCGACATATTCAGACTATTGACAATGTAATAAAGTGTTGTGAGGAAAGATGGTTCCTCTTGTTCATGTTATATGGAACATAGGAATATCCAAGAAGATACTTGGGAATAAGAATCGGATTTTTATGTGAAATGGATTGAGTTATTTGGACGGGTATCTGGAGAAACTTCTATAGAATGAGAAGTTGTTAAAGGGGGAGATGTGTAAAATACTCAATTTTAAGGTATCCATCATTTTAAGATTTGATGTGTATTTTTAAAATATTATTAAATTATTTAAGGCATGTTAGAGGTTTTTTAGGAGTTCAAATTTGGAAAATAAAGGTAAGTGACATGTTGTTGTAGAACTAAGGCTATAGCAGGGCCATCAACTAGCTGATATAGTACCACCAACTAATTAGTGGAGATAGGAAGTGATAAAAGAAGCATTCAGAGCCCAATAGATAGTCAGTGGAATTACTAGACAAAAATGGTTCTATCCAGGGCCACTATCTGATCGGTGATAAGCCACCAAACTATCAGTAATGTTTCTATTTAATTTCATCCACCTCTCCCTCAATCCTCACTCAGTTTTTGTGATGCTAGAGAGCTCTTCCCAATAAATTTGGCTTCTCTCCTCCTAACTCTTAGACTCATGAACCGCCATTTAATCTAGTGATCCTCATTTGGTATATTCTATCAGTTTTAGTCCAATTTTTTTCCTTCCTATTTGGGTGAAAATTAGATATTTTATGTTATGATCAAGTCTAAGAGTTTTGGTGTGATCTAACAAGAGTATTATTGATCATTGATGGAAATGAGAACTAGATCTATAGAATTAGAATTCACTTCTTGATTAGACCTAGACCATTGATGATAGTGGATATTCTTAGGTACATAAAATATATTCCTACCCTTTGGGTGTGGTTTCCTCCTTAAAATCTGATCCTATATTTCTCACATGATGTAATGGGGAATAATCTAGGGATTTTTGATGTGAAACATGACTAGGGTAGTGATTCTTGATATCAAAATATTGTTGTTCTTGATATAGGAATTCCTTATCATATATGACCTATGTGTATGGGTATTTTTCATGATTGTGTAGTGTGTGTATTGAGATGGTGATACAAGTTCTTAGTATGATTTTCATGTGGTGTGTGTGTGTGTGTGGCCTGTGAGACCTATGCTTGATATGATTTATATGTTTATGTGTGTTGGCTATGTGACTTTTTCTTGACATTAGATAGTTATGAACTGCCTTATTATATAATTTTTTGTTGTATGTATAGATTCTTTGTCTCTACTATTGAGTGACTAGGTTAAGTCGTGTAGGATATTCACACCCTTAGAGGGGGAGCATGGATGATGTGATGAAATTCCCTAAATCCATGGTATTAGGCCAAAATGTGATGTGACAGATTTCCATAAAACTGTGTGATTGGGTTGACGTGTACTATATGTATTTCCCCAGATTTATAAATTGGGATAACATGACTATTACCATTAAATATGGTTGTGGATATTACTTCAAGGGGATGAGAACAAATGAATGTTTGTTTGATTATGTCAAGAAAACAGGCAACATTCCCTCTAGAATGGAGATGAATTTGGTAGAGTTGATCCCAAAGGACCCATAATTTGTGTGTACATGTATGGTTACTTGTTATTTACTTTTTCATTGATTATTGTCATGGAATACACTTTTTTATATTATAAACTTATGGTAAGGACCTTTAGTGGTGTCCTATTGGGATTTATACTCACACTCTACATGGGAATCTTGATGCATGTGTAGGTTTTATGATAAAGGATCCAGTTAAGGGAAATATCTCTATGGTGGGTAGTTGAGAATGAGCAGCATGACGATGCATTTCAGTGTCAAGATGAAATTCAGGTCTTAGATGTTGTATGCATGATTCTTATTTGTATGTCCTTACTATAGTACATTGATCTATCATGTATCTAGATCCTTTATTTTTATTTGGATATTATGATTAACATTTCATATTGTTATATCATGGGTTGATACTCTCATAGTATTATTTATTCCCATATTATTATTATTTTATTACTATTTTTGCCTCTTTTTATTCTGTGTTGGTTGTCTATTAATGTGGGAATAGTTTCCCCACAATGCCTATATAGCCCTTGCTGCTAGTCTATAGCCTCTTATGTATGAGGAGGCATGAATAGTGGCATGTGGAACTCTAGATTGGTCCCATTGATTCATGTCAAGGTGTTACATAAATTCTCACTCTCTATAGATTTCATGACCCACAGTAAATTCCAACAGAGTTGATCTTCCATTGTCGGTATTTGTGTTATAGGGGGATTCATCCCAACCACAGATAGTGCATGATCATCCCTTCCCTCTTAATTCTATATGTGTGGTCTTTATGTTGGTGTGTCTCTACAACCAAACACACATCTTAGAACGCACTTTTTTCATAATTCTCAATATCACGGTTAGGGAAGGTAGAAACATGAATTATATCCTACTACATTACACACCCCCCATATCATAAGGATTCGAAATCTAGAAACTCTCTTTAGCCACTTATACCCATAATTAGGGTTATAATCAAGTGCATATAGGATCTATAACATTTCCATTTACACTATCTCTTTTTAATGAGGACATCGTATTCATGGTTCAGTTAAATTAAATTCCATTCACAAGTTGTAAAGGAAAATAAAATATAAGTCGTTACTGGTATTTTATTTAATTGAAAACATTTATAAATAGGGTATTTAATCTATAATAACAATAATAAAACCATCTAACAAATTTTTTTGATAATACTACACTATAAAATTGTATGGTAAAATATCATATAAGTTATTGTTGGCACTTTAAATAATTGACCTATATTTCATAACCAAGGTATCCAATCATAGGAAAGAAAAAAATACATGTTAGTGTGACATTCCTCATATGTTTTATGAACGCACACCCTATTTTCATTCCAAGATAATAGTAAAATACCATAAATTGTAAATCCAAAATAAAATTGAATCAAAATAGGTGATGTTACTCTACCATAAAAAAAATATAAGAATAACAGTCTCGTCCCTGGTAACTTGGACTTCTCTCGTACATGGGTTAGCTACTCTCATGCAAAATATCTAAAAAAACTCAGTCTCCATCCTCTCTCCTTTTTATCTTCCACAAATAGTAAGAAAAATAAAAGGAACCAAATCACTGATACAACTTTGTAATATCCACAGCCTGACTCACTCTACAGTAATTTGGTCAAAGTGATACATGAATATAGGAATGCTTCCTAGTATGTTAGAGGTTTTCGACTATTAACGGGGGTCTCATAATAAATTTAAGATGTTATACTACCCTAAATCAAATAAAATCAAATAACAGTAGAAATAATCATAATAACATTCATCTAAATAAACAATCATAAGTCAACATATGAACTAAATGTCATTAAACAATATAAAAAAAATATGATATGTCAAAATGAATGATGTAAATTTCATAAAAATCATACAGAAAAAACCAATATCCCCTATTGGTAGATCATATATATTGAGGTTAAAAAATAACAAAAATAAATGAAACTAAAAATAAGCCATAAGCTGGTCTTGAGTCCTTTCCTTGTCCCATATCCCATACTCCACAACAGATATCCCAATTAACCATTAATCATAGTTCCTTTTACCTTGTCCTATCTAGAAACCATGATGTTTTCTCAAGTACCCATGCCGACTAAATTAGGGTGTGAGTACAACTCAGTAGACCACATCCAATAGTGACCCTAAATATATCCTCTCTGAATATGATGTATTCTGGTGTATAGTAATAATGATAAAAAGAAGTATAAATAAATAAACACAATATATCCTTGGGTTATATAGTGACACACAGGATCGATCACAATGGCTTCATCTAGTACTGGATGTCTCAGAGCAAGTCACTTAACCCAACCAAGGGTCAGATAAGTGCTCGCCCTGAATGTCGTCAACATTTCATAACCATTGAGGGAAGTGCTCTTCCTATAAATCTCTATATCTCATAATAGAGGTGGTATAGCAGCCATCTCATATATCTCCATTTATATAAATATACAAGTCATTGGGGGGATACACACCTCACCGGATATATCTGCATATATATAAGTCATCATGGAGATACACTCCCCACTTGATATATCACCATATATATAGGTTATTAGGGGGATATATACCCCACCCAGAATATCTCTATATAAATAGGTCATTAGGGGAATATGTTCCCTACCCAATATATCTCCTGATAAAATCATTGGGGGGATACACACCCCACCCAGTATATATCCATATAACATCATCGAGGGGAATTATAGCATTACATCGATGTGATCATCCAAATTACATGAAATAAAAAAAATATTTCATTTCAACAAATTCCAAATACAATTTAGGTTTATATTTCTAGATAATCATGACAACATTTTAACTAAAAGAACTCGTGAATTTTACAACTAATGGATATTTTCCACTATAATCAAATACTTATTCTTTAACATCTTCCATAGATTTTTCACAAAAGATACGCTTCTAGACACATCTTGCGTTACATGGGTAAAAAGAAACATAATAATAGGGTGAGATCATATACTCAGTAATGGTAAACATAGGCAATAAAAATAAAATATCATATCAAGCATATGATGATCATATGGGTATAATTATGATACGTAAGAAAGTTATACCCAATAAAGTTAGGTAATAATTCATGACATAATGAAAAACTCATGAATCAATAGAGTGTAGAAATATTATCCAACAAACATGATCCATGAGATCATAAAATTAAGATAACTTAAAAATATGGTAAAAACATTAGTATAGAAAAAATTACTTTCATGATTCACACCATAAATTCCCATGCTTATGAGAAAATAAAATTTACTCATGATGACATATCTCATGAGATATAAACATTAAACTAATTCATTTTAGAGAGATATAGGTCCCCACATTTCATTTCCCATACATATGTGTGCCAAAACAATAATTCATCATCATATCATAAACAACCCATGGAAAGAAAGTGGGATTCATATCCCTTTCAAATGGAATCATATAAGGAAAAAATTAATAATTCCGTCATAAATCGTAACATGATATACCTGTGGAAAATAAACGGGTATCCAATGATATTTATCAACATTCTAGGTAAATACCATTCATTCAAGATAATAAATCACAAGTTATTATATATCGTATAGATAAAGGTTATATAGTTAAATAAATAATTAACCCCAATAAATCGATGTATGACATCTTGGTGGACACCCTTCAATCAAAGGAATCAAAAATAGGGTATTCACATTGGAAATACATTGGAAGAAGAATTATGGTTATACACAAAATATGATTAGGAATAACAAAGACAGTGATAGATAATTTCTCCAAAAGGGGAGGAAATTACATAATCCATCAAGATAAATAATTTGGATGGTTATATTTGAAAAACATCCTCAATCAAGCATAAGATATGTCAAAGGATCGTGACTTATGAAAAATACTTTTAAGAAGTTTTAGAAAAATCACTTGAAAAATAATAAATATCATTGATCTTTGAAAATAATTTTAAGATATATTTTTTAAATCTTTAAGAAAATAATATTTATTTGAGAACCCATGAATACACAGAGAGATGGTTTAAAATAAAATTACAAAGGCGTTAGAAAGATGTTTCTCCAAAGAAAATGTTAAAAGAGATCATTTTAAACATATTCATAAAATGAAAAGGTTGTGGGTAACTTTTAAAATTTATTTTCAAAAAGGTGATGTGAACACATTGGAGAACATTTACCTATGAAAAAGAAACTTTAATAAATTATTCCTTGTAAATCATAAAGATTATCAAAATAAATTTTTTGTGGAAAATATTTTGAAACACATTTGTTTGAAAAAAACACATCATAAAAAGAGTATAAGATTTTCCTTTTGAAAATGGGGTAAATAGAATTATTAAAATAATAGAAAATAATCCATATTCGTTTTCCTAAAAATAGAGGAGTGAATTTTTGGGAAGGAAAATATAGACTTGAAATAAAGAGCCTATTAATAGAAGGTGGTTTTTTCTTAATAATGATATACTTTTATGTGAGAAAATAATCAAGTTAGAAGATTGGAATTTTTGGTCAGAGTGGATACTCAAGAGGGGGGGTGAATTGAGTTCCAATTAAAATTTCTGTTTTAAAAACTTTATCTTAAAAACCCCCAAATGAAATACTGAATTAAACTATAGTGAATTTATATCAAAGTAAAGGTTCTATTGAGTTCTCAAGGGATTGATTATTTCCCAGTTAATTAAAACAGAAATGTTGATTAACTTTTGAAACCAACTTATGGATTTACAACTAATATAAACACTTGCGAATTTAATTATCAAAGTGACTTTAAAACAGTTTTGGTTTTAAAGTAATTAGCAGCGGCATAAAAGAATAACTTTGATAGATATAGCATAGTAGATATAACCAAGAGGTTCAGTCTCAAGCCAAGACTTAGTCCTCTCAACACTTTATATAAAATTGATCCACACCCTGGATCGAGGTTCATAACAGTTTATAACTGTCCAGGTCCAAGACCTCTACCACTGTTATTCATGGGAAAACAAAACAACAGCAACCAGTTGTCCAGGTCACACACGACCTCTACCACTATTACTGTGGGAAATGAAATATGTAAAGAGTTTACTGAGGATTTACAGATCCTCCAGCTAAAGTACAGGAGACAGTGTGTGTGTTGAAAACAGCAGACAACACACACTGCTCAAAATGTAAAATAATGAATCACAGAGCAGAGATGTAGAGTTTAGAAATGGCTCTAGTGATTACAGTGAAGCTTTGGACTCCTTAAGTTTTATCAGAAATGGTTCTGAGTCCTCTTCTGGTTTTTGTCTGAAAAATAGAGTGTCGTCTGCTTGGCATCTAGGTTCAGAGATAGTGAGAAATGTAGTCGTTGAAGTTCTTCAATGTCCTCGTGAATGTACAGAGCTCTTTTGAGTAAACTTGAGTGTGTATGAGCTTCTGTGTATTCTGCAACTATTTCATCCACCACTCTTTGCACTCATATATGTCTTGTCATTGTCACATGGTGTGTTTGCACCAACAGGGACTTCTTGAATTTATGGCACGAGCTCCAGCAAAAGAAATGATTTCTTTTTGCAGGTACGAGGTACGGTTCCCTGACATCCAACAACCTTCATTAAATAAATGAAAGAGCATTAAAATATTCCTAATATGACTGTTGGTTAGATTAAATAAAGATAAAGAAATTCGAACAGCTGTTTATGACTATCAGTGAGTCAAGTGATCGGTAGGTCGTCAGCATCAGCATCGGTAGCTAGACATCGGTGTGTCTTGATTGGTGACTCATTTGATCAGCATCGGTGTGTCATGATCGATGACTCATTTGATCAGCATCGGTGAGACATCTTCGGTGACTCAGATGATCAGCATCGGTGTGTCATGATCGGTGACTCATTTGATCAGCATCGGTGAGTCATGATTGGTGACTCATTTGATCAGCATCGGTGAGACATCTTCGGTGACTCAGATGATCAGCATCGGTGAGACATATTCGGTGACTCAGATGATTAGCATCAGTGTGTCATGATCGGTGACTCATTTGATCAGCATCGGTGAGACATCTTCGGTGACTCAGATGATCAGCATCGGTGTGTCATGATCGGTGCGACTGTTGTCCTTTGATATGGATCGGTGAGACCGTTGTCCTTCGATATGGATCGGTGTGACCGTTTTCCTTCGATATGGATCGGTGTGACCGTTGTCCTTTGATATGGATCAGTGTGACCGTTGTCCTTTGATATGGATCGGTGCGACCGTTGTCCTTCGATATGGATCGGTGCGACCGTTGTCCTTCGATATGGATCGGTGCGACCTTTGTCTGTTTGATCCAGAGGACTTCCAGAATACTTGTAAATCAATAACAAAAAGATAAAAACATGATCCAACCAATATACACAGATTCACTAAGAGATTGTGATTATGTATATGAGAAATCCAATCGGATTAAGTAATCGATGATTTGTGATTATTAAAACAGCAATCATAGGAAGATTTTAACAATCTTCCAGAGGGCTCAACAATCTCCCCCTTTTTGATAATCACAAATATTAGCCATAAATAAAAATAATATATCATCAATAATAGTGACAAGGCATAATAAGAATAAAAACATAATGAGATATAAATCTCCCCCTGAATTTATCCCTTTAAATACTTATGCAAGCATTGCCATAGAAAGGTTCTCTCCCATAGATAAAAAAATCTCCCCCTTTAGAGATGCATCTCCCCCATATCCCCCATAGAGCCATAGATATACAGATTTCTCCCCCTTTGGGATAATCAAAAAGGAGGGAAACAGGTAAAGAAGAGATTAAAAGAAGGCAGCAGAGAGAATAAAAAGAAAAGAGAATAAAGTTTATAATACATCACAGTACAATCACAACAGGGTTCACCCTATCAACAACAATGCACAACTATTTCTTGGGATGTAACAGGGATTTTCCTTTGTCAGAAGGATCAATGGTTGGTAAGTTGGAAGGATTGGAGGTAGGTTGAACTGGGCAAATTTGAAAAGGTGGTAAGATGACTCGGGAAGGTGGAGGAGTAGATGCAACTGGGATTTGCTGTGAAGCAGTAGCAGCTGGTTGAGAAGATTGCTGAGGAACTGGTCGGAGTTGAGATAGAGCTTGAGCAACGGAGATCTGATTTGGAGCAACATCAGAGGCACTGAGTGGGTCAGCAGTAGGAAGCACAATGGTGGTGGCTTGTGCATTCAGATAAGGCTTCAAAAGATTTATGAAATTCTGAATAACTTTTGCACCATACTGCATAGCCTTCTCAAAATCATCCTTATTCTCCATGAACCGTTCCAAGGTAGGAGTAAAATCTTGCAACTGAAGAACTTGAGTCTTGAAAGCTTGAGTGACTGGAGGTAGTCTCAAATTGTCAGCTAACACTTTGAAATTTACGGTCATCTTATTCTTGGTATAGATTTTTGAAAAGTAATGATCAACCTTTTCCTTGATCTCTCTCTGAGCTTTAGTGGCATCTGCTGAATATACTGTTACCATCTTATGAATGTGATCACTATGCTCCTTCATCTTCCTCAATGAGACCAAATCAAGAACTTGTCTAATGGCGGCCAATTCATTATGCACAATCTTCCTTAGAGCCTCTAGCTCACGAGTAGTGATCTTGGTTACTTTGGTTGTACTGGCTTGAGAAACTATCTGAGTTATCTCAGATTTCAACTTTCTCATATCAGACTTCTTAAGATGTTCAATCAGATTCCTCAACACTTCCATCATACCAGATATGGTTGATCTAAATTTGTTTGATAAAGAAACTAAGTCAGATTGTAGATCCTTTATAATCTGATTTAGAGAGTCTATGTGCCTGCCAATAAACTCACCAGTATTGTCCAGGTCTGGTCTAATAGCATTTGAAATTTCTTCTCTGGTTGTATCTCTCACAGCAGTAAGCAACTCACTTTTGAACTTATCAAAATCAGACTGAGATACAGTAGAACTAGGTAGATGAGCATCTGCAGAATCAACAGCATGAGAAGACCTTGCCTCAACTGGTTGGCATTCCTTCATAACCGCAGTAGATTCTGATTCTTCCTCTTCTTCTTCAAAATACTCTAAACCCAAAACAGCAAAACCAGGGTAATCATCCCAGACAGCAGCACACAGAGTATATTTCGTTTTATCATAACTTGATTTTCCACTGATTTCTAGAGAATCTCTCTTGCCATTGGCATTTGTTTCTGGTACAGTTTGATGTGTTTCTATTGGAGGTACATCAAGACCATCCACTGGTCGGTTATCACCATCATCATCATTATCATCACCATCATCATCATCTCCATTCCCATTTCCATTCTTCACAGAAACTTCACTGTCAGATACTTCAGTTTCACTAGCTTCTTCATCACCAAGAACTGGTTCTGATTCAGGTAAGGGTAAAGGTGGACTGGCAGGTCCAAAGTCTATTCTTCTCTTAGGGATCACAGTATCAGGATCACTCCTATCATCAGGAGGTGACATACTTCCTTCTTCTGTTTCAGCTTCTTTCATCCCTTGTTTACCAGAATCTTCAGTGTCTTTATTCCTTTCAATATCTACTTCTTCCTCATCATCAGAGTAAATTGGCTCCTCATCTGATTTCAAACCAGGGTCTCTCAAACCCTTCGGCCTCTTTCCATGATCAATGGGATTGTAAGATTCATACAACTTGTCCTCATCAGCAACCCATCATTTCTTACATGGGTTCTAGTTTATTTTCATCCATTTACAAATTTCTTTTTTAACACAAAAAGAACTATCAGATTCAGCTATCTCATCAGCTTCATCAACACATTCCAGATTCTTTAACATAGCAGAGATCATTTTGGAATAGAACAGGGCAGTGGCTTTCTTAGAAGGTTTCACCATTCCAGCTATGTGCACCATTAGATATCTACACAAATTGATCTTCTCATGGGTCTTTATTAAAAATAGTAGAAAAAATCCCGGTATCTTACAGCAGAAAAATCTCCTTTCCTGGGGCAAATTTGGTGCTGAATAAACTTAAAGAGAATTCTACATTCACCATCCAACTCTGAGGCTATGATTCTCCTTGACTCTCTGTTTCCAGTCAAAAGATCTAAAGCTAACTCATAAGAGAAGTATTCAGTGGTTGGAGGAATATTTCCAGCATAATCCTCTTACCGAACCTCATGGGGTACATTCAAACATTCATCCCATTGTTTAGATGAAAAAGATATTTTCTTTCCTTTTACTACAGAAGACATTATGGAAGCCTCGACACCATCTAAAGTAACTTGCAGATTTATATAAAACTCATGCACTAGATTTGGGTAGTATATACGAGTGTTATCTGAGAACCAAGCTTTCCATCCTTGCGAATCTAAAACTTGTAACAACAGCGACTTACTTTTCAAAAGCCAGGCGGAACTGACTTCCTTTTCTACAGCAACAATCTGAGTTTCCAGGTTCGGATTTACTGATCTTTGAGTGGTACTACTCGACTCACCTCGAGCACGCTTTGAAGGTACAGGACTTTCTGATCCTTTGCTTGGTCTCTTCTGTTTAGCCATTTTCAGATTCTGGGGAAAGCAGGAGTTTGAAGGTTCGAAGTAGAGGAGAAGAGAGAAAATAAGTTTTGGCGGGAAAGAAATGAAAGGTCGACGGTTTGGGGAATAGAAATAGTCGCGTATCATTTATTTCATCATTTAGGGTTTCCATAATAAAGATAAAAGTAATTAATTAATTACAACATAATAAAAAGTAATAGAAAGAAAGATCGGTTTGACAGATCAGTTTCACAGATCGGTTTCACAGATCAGTTTCACAGATCAGTTTCACAGATCGGTTTCACAGATCGGTTTCACAGATCGGTTTCACAGATCGGTTTCACAGATCAGTTTCACAGATCGGTTTCACATATCAGTTTCACAGATCCGTTTCACATATCAGTTTCACATATCAGTTTCACAGATCGGTTTCATAGATCAGTTTCACAGATCGGTTTCACAGATCTATCATACACAATTCTTTTTTAATAAAATTCATTCTTTCAGAACATAAAGGCTTTGTAAAAATATCAGCTAATTGATGTTTAGAACTGATAAATTCTAGAGAAATATCACCTTTCTGATAATGATCTCTTAGAAATTGATGTTTGACATCAATGGGCTTAGTCCTAGAGTGAGACACAGGGTTCTTAGATATGTTGATCTTACTAGTGTTTTCACAGTTAATTGAAACATTTTTAAAATCAAATCCATAGTCCAATAAAGTGTGTTTCATCCACAGAATTTGTGCACAGCAACTACCAGCAGCAATATATTCTGTTTCAGCAGTAGACAATGCAACTGAGTTCTGTTTCTTACTACACCATGATAATAGGTACTTTCCAAGTAAATGACATTTTCCAGATGTTCTTTTCCTATCTAACTTACATCCAGCAAATTCAGCATCTGAATAACTAGTTAGGTCAAATGATTGTCCTTTTGGATAAAACAAACTTAAATTCACAGTATACTTAAGATATTTAAAAATCCTTTTAACAGCCAGTAAGTGTGATTCTTTAGGATTAGCTTGAAATCTAGCACACATACACACACTAAACATAATATATGGTCGACTAGCAGTAAGATAAAGTAAACTCCCAATCATACCTCTGTAATAGGTTGATCAACTGGTTTCCCAGTTTCATCAATATCCAATTTACAGGTAGTACTCATAGGTATATCACTTTCCTTAATACTATCCAAACCAAAACGTTTTAATAAATCCTTAGTATATTTACTTTGATTTAGAATAATACCATCTTTAGTTTGAAAGATTTGAAATCCAAGAAAATACTTAAGCTCTCCCATTAAGCTCATTTCAAACTCATTTTGCATAACCTTTGAAAATTCAGTACATAAAGAATTTTTAGAATATCCAAAAATAATATCATCAACATAGATTTGTACTGTTAACACATCTTTTGAAATCCTTTTTATAAAAAGAGAGGGATCAGCTATTCCTTTTGTAAATCCTTTTGAAATAAGAAAGTTTGAAAGTCTTTCATACCAGGATCTTGGAGCTTGTTTTAAACCATATAAAGCTTTAGAAAGTTTAAAAACATGATTTTGAAAATGAGGATTTGAGAAACCAGGTGGTTGTTCTACAAAAACATCTTCAACAATAAAACCATTTAAAAAATCACTTTTCACATCCATTTGATATAACTTGAAATTCAGATGTGTTGCATAGGCAAGTAAGATCCTAATAGCCTCTAATATAGCTACAGGTGCAAAGGTTTCCTCATAGTCAATTCCTTCTTCTTGATTGTAACCTTGTGCAACTAGCCTAGCTTTTTTCTAATAATGTTTCCAGATTCATCAACTTTGTTTCTAAACACCCATTTTGTGCCTATGGTTATAGTTTCCTTAGGTCTTTCTACTAATTTCCAGACTTTGTTTCTTTCAAATTGATTTAGTTATTCTTGTATAGCCATTACCCAAAATTCATCATTGATAGCATCATTGATATTTTTAGGTTCTAACTATGAAAGAAAAGCTTGATGTTCAACCTGATTTCTTAGAGAAATTCTAGTCTCTGTTCCTCTGTCTAAATTACCTACAACAGCATCTAAAGGATGGTTCTTTAGAATTCTAGTTGGTCTAGAAAAGGTAGGGCTAGAGATTTTAGATTCATCTACAGGTTGAGGTTCAACAGAAGCAGGTTCTGGAAAATTTCCAGAACTGGATGTTTTAACTACAGGTCCACTGTCTTTATCATTAAGGTTCAAAACAGAGAGATCATCTTCAAGATTTTCAAGAGAGTTCTTAGGTTCATGTGGATCAGTTTCATCAAATTTGATGTGAACAGATTCTTCCACACATTTGGTTCTCTTATTGAAAACTCTATATGCTTTACTAGAAATAGAGTAACCTAGGAAAATTCCTTCATCACTCTTGGATGCAAATTTGTCAAGATTGTCTTTGGTGTTGAGAATAAAGACTTTTCAGCCAAAAACTCTGAAGTAGTTAACCTTAGGTTTCCTATTGTTCCATAACTCATAAGGGGTCCTCTTAAGAACAGGTCTGATCAAGACTCTATTGATAACATAACAAGCTATATTTAAAGCTTCATCCCAAAAATAAACAGGTAGGCCATACTCATTAAGCATAGTCCTAGCAATTTCTTGCAGGGTTCTATTCCTTCTTTCTACTACACCATTCTGTTGAGGTGTCCTAGGGGCAAAGAAATTGTGACTATAGCCACTGTGTGAGTAGTAGGATTCAAACTCATGATTTTCAAACTCACGACCATGATCACTTCTCAGGGTTCTAATCTTAAGTCCACTAAGGTTCTCTACAGATTTGGAGTATTTAACAAAGTAAGAACAAGCTTCACTTTTGTGAGCTAGAAAATATACCCAAGTATATCTAGAAAAGTCATCTACTAAGACATAGACATAGTGATTCCCATTTAAACTAGAAACTCTAGATGGTCCAAATAAATCCATGTGAACCAACTCGATAGGTTGAGAAGTTGAAACTTCTTTCTTTGATTTAAAAGAAAATTTATGTTTCTTTCCCTTTTGACAGGGATTACAAACTTTGTCTGCTAGAAATTCAAGTTTGGGTAGGTCTCTAACTAAGTTCTTCTTAGCAAGTTTTCTAAGTGAGTGTACATTGCAGTGTCCTAATCTTCTGTGCCAAAGCCAAGAATCTTTATGAAAATCATTTAAACAAGTAATATTTTTCTTTGCTAAATAATTCAGATCAACAGCATAAACATTTTCATTTCTTAAGGCAAAAAATACTAAAACATTTTTAGAATTAAAAAAATTGCAAGAATAATTTTCAAATTTAACATAAAAACCATCATCACATAACTGATAAATACTTAAAAAATTATATTTCAGTCCATCAACAAATAAAACTTTGGAAATCAATACTGAGTCAGTGTTACCAATTTGGCCTAAGCCGATGATTTTTCCTTTTGAGTTATCACCAAAAGTGACAAACCCTCCATCAACTCTGACTAAGATTTTAAAGCATGAGAAGTCTCCTGACATATGTCTTGAACATCCACCGTCCAAGTACCAAGTATTTCTACAGGAGCTCTTTAAGCAGGTTCCCTGCAAAATAGATTTAGACAGGAAATGATTTTGGTACCCAGATTTTCTTGGGTCCGGACAGGTTAGCCAACAAAACTTTAGGTACCCAAATTTTTCTTATGGGTCTCATAAAATTTATAGAATCAACAGTTCTTGAAAGGTAAACCTTATTAGATCCGTAACTATAAATATAACTAGTTGAGTCATATAAATGTCCAGAACTAGAACTAGCAGTATTTTGTCCAGATTTAGGAATGAATTTAGTTTTGGTAAATTTTCTCTGTCCTGGTTGGTATCCTATACCAGTGGTGTATCTAGGTGCTATTTTTTTACCTAGCATATGAGTAAGAGTATCTTTACCATTTGTAAACTTTTCTAAGTATTTCTTAAGTTTCTCATTAGATAATTTCAGTTCAGTGTTTTCTTTATGCAACTGAGCATTCTTTTCCATTTCAATATCAAGATTAGATTTATGTTTAACAGTTAAAGCATATTGTTTCTTTAAACCTTTGTATTTGTCTTTCAGCTCATTACAGGTTTATTCTAACATATCACAATATGCAAACAGTTCAGATTTTGACATGTTTTCTGAGTCAGAATCATCTCCAGAATAATATGAATTTAAAGCAGGATTTTCAGATGTTACCTCAGATATGTTTGTCATGAAACACATATTTTCCTTATTTCTGAGTTTAGTTTCAGAAATTTCTGATTCACTGGATCTATCCTCAAAAGCACTCCAAGTATCCTTCATGTCTTTCTTGTACTTATTGTCCTTGTATTCATATTTCTTCTTGTACTTCAACTTTGGACAGTCTGCTTTTATGTGTCCTTTCCTTTTGCACTCATAGCAGACAACTTCATCTGATTTGTCAGGTTTCTTCCAATCCTTTTTCCAATGTCCCTTGTTGTCATACTTTCCTTTGTAGTTTGATTTTCTGAAAAACTTTTTCTTCCTATAAAACTTCTTAAACCTTCTGGCAATGTGAGCCATCTCAGCATCACTGTCAGGAGCACTTTCACTGTCTTCACAGCTTGAACTCTCATTTATAGCTTGAAGATTCTCCTTATCTTTATTCTTTGAAGTTGAAGTGTTGAATGCAACAGACTTCCTTCTTGTTTCATCATCTTCTTCTTTGTTCACTATGAGTTCTTCTTCATACATCATCAGCTTGCCAATTAATTCCTTGACTGGCAGTTCACCAATATCACACGACTCTCTAATTGAGACAGAAGTTCCTCTCCATCATTCAGGTAGACATCTCAGAATTCTCATAATTTGTTCCCTTGATGAACCATCCTTTCCCAGAGAATTCATTGTGTTGACAATTTCATTAAACCTAAGATACATATCAGAAATGGGTTTATCAGGCTTCATCTTAAAATTATCGTACTTAATAGTATAAGTGTTCAATCTCATTTCATTAACATTAGTTGTTCCTTCATGAGAAACGGCTAAGGTATCCCAAATTTCATAAGCAGTTTTATAGGCAGATATTCTATTAAATTCCTCATCTCCTAAAGCACAGTACAAGGCATTCATAGCTTTACAATTATTATTGTAGGCTGTCTTAGTAGCTTCATTCCAAGTAGATCTAACAGTAGTAGGAATTTTATATTCTGATTCTATAGCAGTCCAAATATCAAAACCCATGCTCTCTAAATGAATTTTCATCTTGATTTTCCACTGAGCATAGTTAGTGCCATTGAAAAATGGTGGTCTATTGGTAGCAACACCTTCAAGTCTATTATCCATGATAGCTTACTTAAAGCAAAGATTTTAAAGAGATAAAAATTTAGAAATAACAGAAATTTTAAGAACTTTAAAATACAACTAAAATCACAGTTGAAAACAGAGTACTTTAGAAAATATTTAAAGCTTCCTCTGATACCAAATATTGGTCGGAGTGGATACTCAAGAGGGGGGGGGTGAATTGAGTTCCAATTAAAATTTCTGTTTTAAAAATTTTGTCTTAAAAATCCCCCAAATGAAATACTGAATTAAACTGTAGTGAATTTATATCAAAGTAAAGGTTCTGTTGAGTTCTCAAGGGATTGATTATTTCCCAGTTAATCAAAACAGAAATGTTGATTAACTTTTGAAACCAACTTACTGATTTACAACTAATATAAACACTTGTGAATTTAATTATCAAAGTGACTTTAAAACAGTTTTGGTTTTAAAGTAATTAGCAGCAGAATAAAAGAATAACTTTGAAAGATATAGCACAGCAGATATAACCAAGAGGTTCAGTCTCAAGTCGAGACTTAGTCCTCTCAACACTTTATATAAAATTGATCCACACCCAGGATCAGGGTTCACAACAGTTTATAATTGTCCAGGTCCAAGACCTCTACCACTGTTATTCATGGGAAAACAAAACATCAGCAACCAGCTGTCCAGGTCACACATGACCTCTACCACTATTACTATGGTAAATGAAAGATGTAAAGAGTTTACTGAGGATTTACAGATCCTCCATCTAAAGTACAGGAGACAGTGTGTGTGTTGAAAATAGCAGACAACACACACTGCTCGAAATGTAAAATAATGAATCATAGAGCAGAGATGTAGAGTTTAGAAATGGCTCTAGTGATTGCAGTGAAGCTTTGGACTCCTTAAGTTTTATCAGAAATGGTTCTGAGTCCTCTTCTGGTTTTTGTCTGAAAAACAGAGTGTCATCTTCTTGGCATCCAGGTTCAGAGATAGTGAGAAATGTAGTCGATGAAGTTCTTCAATGTCCTCATGAATATACAGAGCTCTTTTGAGTAAACTTGAGTGTGTATGAGCTTCTATGTCTTCTGCAACTATTTCATCCACCACTCTTTGCACTCATATATGTCTTGTCGTTGTCACATGGTTTGTTTGCACCAACAGGGACTTCTTGAATTTATGGCACGAGCTCCAGCAAAAGAAATGATTTCTTTTTGCAGGTACGAGGTACGGTTCCCTGACATCCAACAAACTTCATTAAATAAATGACAAAGCATTAAAATATTCCTAATATGACCGTTGGTTAGATTAAATAAAGATAAAGAAATTCAAATAGCTGTTTATGACTATCGGTGAGTCAAGTGATTGGTAGGTCATCAGCATCAGCATCGGTGGCTAGACATCGGTGTGTCCTGATCGGTGACTCATTTGATCAGCATCGGTGTGTCATGATCGGTGACTCATTTGATCAGCATCGGTGAGACATCTTCGGTGACTCAGATGATCAGCATCGGTGAGACATCTTCGGTGACTCAGATGATCAGTATCGGTGTGTCATGATCGGTGACTCATTTGATCAGCATCAGTGAGACATCTTCGGTGACTCAGACGATCAGCATCGGTGTGTCATGATCGGTGCGATCGTTGTCCTTTGATATGGATCGGTGAGACCATTGTCCTTCGATATGGATCGGTGCGACCGTTGTACTTCGATATGGATCGGTGCGACCGTTGTCCTTTGATATGGATCGGTGCGACCGTTGTCCTTCGATATGGATCGGTGCGACCGTTGTCCTTCGATATGGATCGGTGCGACCGTTGTCCTTCGATATGGATCGGTGTGACCGTTGTCTGTTTGATCCAGAGGACTTCCAGAATACTTGTAAATCAATAACAAAGAGATAAAAACATGATCCAACCAATATACATAGATTCACTAAGAGATTGTGATTATGTATATGAGAAATCCAACCGGATTAAGTAATCGATGATTTGTGATTATTAAAACAGCAATCATAGGAAGATTTTAACAATCTTCCAGAGGGCTCAACAGGAATCAAAAGAGAAATTATAACTAGAAATATAAAAGATAACATAATTAACTATAAAGGAATCATCATACAAAATGATAATGGGGATTTATTTTAACAATGAAAAAGAAAACAAGGTGTGTAATATAAACATGTCTCAAGGAATTCAAATTTGAGACAAAGAACCCCTTACAAATTGAGGGGCATTTAACTCAAGACCTATTTAAATAGAGAGGGGTTTATGTAAAAATTTAATTAACATTAATTAAATATATTTCATGATATACATATCAATTATGTAGTATATACACAACTTAAATTAAATTAGGTGCGTAATACAAAACATGTCTCAAAGAAAAGAATTTTAGACGAAAAAACCTTACTTTATATTCCCGTTTATTCAACCATGTTCTAAACTCTTGTATAATGAACATAAATATATTAATAACTTATCTCATAACATTAATATAAACATTATACCATTTTTATAATTATTTTATAACCATATATTATAAAAAATATTAACTGATTATCGTTTATTTTCATCATAGGGTGTTAGAACTTTCAACTGTTTATTTCGACAAAAAAGAATCATAAAGAAGGGATTGATTCTCAATAAGTAGCTTCAAGTTTATCATTATAATATCATTAAATATAAAATAATCATTTATTTAATGGTTACTTTCATCCCATTTTCATCAGGTGGAAGACATGAATACGGATTGTGAAAAATTAAATCATGATGAACTAGTTTGCAATGTGTTTAATGATGGAAAAGTGATATATTAAAAAATATTATAAATATTATAAAAAATTCTAAATAATCATTAAAATATAAATAACATATCATTATTACATGATATTACTATTATATTAAATCCCATAATCATTATAACATTGTTTACATAGACGATTAAATCAACCCAAATGGTAATGTGTTATAATGAATTAATGAGTAAGGGGGTGTATTTAGATAAAGATAATGTAAAATATAAAGAATCATTAACATGACATAAATATCATATGTCCTCATTAAATCAATTCTAGGTACCATCAATAATGGTTGGTGATGAAAAATTAAATTCATCATCCGTGGAGGCGGTTGTCTATTGTACACATGATTAATGGTCTCATTTCTCAATGAATAAAAGGAATTATGGTATATAAAAAATGATCATTTAATAATTTTATTTGTTAAAGATAAAACATATCCATTCATCAGATCTATATTTGATACCATCCTAGATATGCGGTGATAAAAAATTAACAACATCGCTTCAAGGATAAGGTAGTCCACGCATACGCATGATCGATGTTTTGGTCCCTCTTAATGGATAAAAAGTAGTGAATAATTGTTTTTTAATTATTATAATGAAATTTAACTATATTTATGATACATATTTAACTATATTAATCATGTTGGATATTATTCATGAAGTATCATAGTTAATGAGAAGATTAAGTTAAAATAATACTCGCGTTAGAAGCTTGAGTTTTTTATTATAAAAATCCTTGGAAATGAAGTCATTAAGAAAACTAAAGGTGATCAGAATATTATGAATATGGAAAAGTTTTCTAGTAATAGTAATTTTTTAGTGTTTTAAGAATAAATTTTAAGGTGAGGTGAGTCTTTAAGTGGTAGGAGTGTTACCCTTTTATAAGTGAAATGAAGGGTAGTTTTGGAAGTAACCATTACATTTTCAATCCTGTCTTATTCCTATTCAAAAGTAAATGGATCCAAAATGGAAAAAAATATACAGTTTTCTTGGGTCTATATTATCCTAATATATTAATTTTATAGAAAAAATTTAGTGTTCTTAGGATTTTTATTTTAACCTTTAAACTTTTACTCTAATTTATTTGTACCATGGTAATTAATTTATTAACATTATAATTAATTTTTAATGAAAAAAATTAAAATTGTACTTATTACCTAATTTTAACCTTATAATTTTAAAATTTAAAATCATTTTATCAAATAAAATTTTTAAACGTGTGAATTTTTAATTTTAAAATAAACACGCTTAATCTCATAAAAACAGTTTTTAGAAAAATAAAGTTTTTAAGCTTTAAATTTATGTATAAGGTAAAATTATCCTTTTTACTGCCACTCTTGGGAATTCCCTTTTTTTAATAATAAAAAATAAAATTATCCTTTTTACTCATTTAAATTAAATAAATTGATTTATTATAATAAAATAAATTCTATGAGTCTTTCATAGTAATATAAAACTTAATCTTACCTTGAAAATGTAATGATTATGCCTTGTAGGCACTCTAGTTGCCATGCAGACACGTGTTGTCCCCTCACTGAGGCCCACCCATGTGCCAGAATGTGTCATAATACTAATGATTTTCCCCAAATGACAACACATACTCATTATAGTGTTTTTTTTCCTCACACTCACACATCTTAGAAAACTTTCTAAGAGGTCACTCATCCTGATCACAACTCTAGTCCAAACCTCTTTAGCTGTGGAGATCTAATCAAGTAGGCTCCTAAAAAGAATGGTGCACCTTTGTTGACATGGGTAGTAAAATTTATCCCATTTAAACCTTTAACATACTAGGTTGTTACATTTACCCCCCCCCCCCCAACCCCTTTAATGCGCAACTTCCTCATTATGGACCCTACATCTCAACTCAGGTTGCGCTGTCGCACTTTAGGCTTGGTTCTTTCTCTGATATCAATGTAAGAACTATACCATGAATGCACACCAGTTTCCCCACATAAATGTGTAGTCCACTCCATGGGGCCCACCCATGTGCCTATATGGGTTATTAGACTAATGATTGTCCCCACATTACAACACATGTTCTTTCCAGTCTTCTTTTTCCTCAATCACACAGACCGTAAGAAACATCCTAGGAGGTCACACATCCTGATCACTACTCCATACCATACTCCTTTAAATATGGATTAATAATTAGGTAGGTGCTTGAAAAGAAATGTGAACCTTGTTTACATGATCAGTAACATTTAGGAATTTTAACCCTTTAACTTCCCAAGGTGTTACAGAAAGTGTTTCATTCAAAGAAATAACCAAAAACAATTTTTATTAAAGTAAAATTTTATTTTTTTCCTAAAAAAGATGGAAATAGGTTTTTGATGATCAAATAATATTTTAAAAATAACAATGTTATTCCTTAATTTCATAAGTTATCACATAAATTATTTTCTAATATTCTAGGATAAAATTATATAGTCATGATAATTATATGTTTCGTAAAAACCACAATTTTTTTACTAAAACCCGTCCTTTTAAAAAAACTTGAAATCCACTCTAGGTAAATTTTGATATGATGAATTAAAAAACGAATTTAATTTTAATAGTTTCAAATTCTAAAATTCATAGAATATTTTTACAATATAAATATGCAAGTTGCGAAATAATAATTTTTATAAAAATCTATTTTTAAATATAATTTGAATGTATTCTTATTTATTGTCAATAAATATCTATTAGATGGTTGATAAATTGTTTTTATGTATACTAAATTCATATCTAAAAGTTATATAAGTTAAATTTAATATAGTAACACATAACTCAAAAAACAAAAGGTATTAAGCATAAAATGGATTTTCTATTGATATGACAATTTTATTCTATAGATAATAATACATGTTGATATCATAATAATTTATACTTAAAAAACCCTTATAACTTCTACATAAGATATAAGGGTAAGATAACTGGTAATGGTATTCACATGTGGTGATTCAACTAGCATGGATTTTTCTTTGAGTTCTACAAGCTTAAGCTTTTCCCAAAAACAATTTCACTCAAGTTGTACCTATCGAAGTTTGGCTTGATATTGGTATGGGGAAAACCCCAGTAATGCCACCTCTTTCCCAAGATCAGAAAAATATACTTCATAAGGAAGACTCATGTTGCTTTATTCCATATTAACTATTTTTTGAATTGAGTTTTTAATATATCTACTCATTATTATACTCGCCAATTTAACGATTATGTTTAAAATGAACATATTTTTTTAAAAAGGATTATGTTTTTGTTTTTGTTCAGTGTTGCATGTGTCCACAGCCATCAATAATATTACTAAATTAAAGGTATATATATGCAAAAATCTTGGGTTGTTATAGTAATAGCACCCCTCTTGACATATCTCACAATTTCATTTAGGGAACCCCTTGGGTTTCCACGTATATTTCCCTTTTAGTTAGATTTGGGAATGCCTTATTTGGAGACCAAAAGTATAATACTTATGTTTATCACATTCCATGAAATATGTTTTACATAGAAGAAAAAAAACATAAGATTTTTTATTAAGTTCAAGGTCAAGTTCATGTTAGGTTGGTGTGACCACACATCATACGTACATAAAAATGAATATAATATTAGATAAAAGTTAGAGATGATCTACATTAAGCTCACATAAGTTTCCTCATTTAATACCGATAGCTTATTCAAGACCAAATGTTTAAAATCAACGATTCATAGAAGAGACCTAAAATAGGGTCCAAATGGTTATAATCAGTGTAAGACCACTAAAAAATGAGATAATGGAATAAAGATTCAGAAAGGAGTGTTATACTCAATAATAGTGATCCAATGAAATGAATGACATGTGAGTCTATTAAGGAATGATGAAGATTCCCCTGGAATAAGAATGGGTTGAGAAGGAGTGGGGGGGAGGATAAGTGCTACTAGAGTATAGAAGGACTCCCTATTTAATTTCTCTTAATTTAAAACTCGTTTTTTTTAACAAATTTAATTTAAAAACATAGTAGGTCATGCATCACGACATGACCACTCTGGCCACAATGTGATGACCCATCGAAGTCTTCTCCATGATATGGCCTTCCCTAACCATAGTGGTGGACCTCTCTAAGGTAGAACCACTAAATTTGACTTCTCATTCCTTCATGGCATGGCCCCTCTTTTCATGATGTGACCACCTTATCCCCATGAGTTTTTACAAAGGAAATGCGTAAGTTTTTCTCAAATAATAAGTAAAAGTCACCATCACTATGTGACACCCTCTTCCACGGCATGACCATCCTTATTCAAAAAATTCACAAAGGTAAGGCATAAGGGAGTTTAATATGTAAGTATCATCATCATGGCATGACACACTTCATTAAGGTGTGATCCTCATGCTCCACAAAATTTAATCTTGCATTCAAGGAATTTACTTTTACACATTTCCCTCATGTCGTAAAGCTCTTCATCATGATGTGGTCCTCGACCATCCCTTTTCCAAATCTCCCACACAAAAGTGTCATGTTGTGACACCCACTGGTCATAATGTGACCTGCTCTTGACTTATGAAAAAAAAATACACAGGAAATCATCACATAGTGACACCTATCTATCACGATGTGACGACCCCTCTCTAGTAGCTTATAACCACTCATTGTAGTTTTCAAATATGACTCCCGAATCAACTCCTAGAACAACTCCCAACCTCCCTATCAGCACTTCAAACATTCATTAATGGATAAAATACATGAAGTTTGGCAAAAATTTAAATGGGTTCGGACATTAAAACGATCGGGGGTGTTACAACACAACCTTGGTCTTCATTTTATATTACATGGTCTCAGTTTCAAACATAGTTAATCTTGGATTTAAGGGTTTCTAGTTTGTTTTCGCTGTGTTGATTAAGTGGTAATCAATTCATAGAAACCCAACATTTAGTATGCTTCTTCTAATTTGACACAACAGTTTTTAGGGAAGAACCTATTGAGTATAGTTGTTTGCTCACCCTTATTTATATATAAAGTTTTTACAAATTTACAGGATGGAGTTAGAGAACAGGTTGGACTTTACTAGCATGTTATGTATGATGTGATTTTCTGGTGTTGAAGGAGTTGTTTCCAACCTTGGATAAATTTATTTTGGTTTTATCTTGAAGTTGGCTTGGTTGTATGACATTATATGCATTTTCAAATTATTATTATTGGGATTTAAGTGTTATTTATATTAGGTATTTGGTGTTAATCTGTGGTTTTTTGTTTACTGTCCTAGGGATAAAGAGTGTAATGTCTCACATTTTTCATGTTATATACCATTGATGCTAGTCATCAACACATTATTGATTGGTTGATGGCTTTGTGGGTCACTCATACCTTCAGTACCATCCCAGGAGGGATATTAGTGGAGAGAGGTCATGACACAAATCATATGTTCTATATTATATGTAGGTACAACTTCCAACAGCAGCTCACGCATGCTACAAAGAAACTACAAGTAAATCTGCTAGCTTAGGGACTTGACCTCATGATCACACCCCAAACCTCAGCCTACTTGTAGCACCCCAGCCGACCGCGGGGGGCTCAAAGCATATGTTCTATAAATTAAGCATAAAATATATGTTTTGTTCCGTCTAACTATTTTGTATCTTGATTATTTAATTTTATTCCATTTTTATTAATTTATTATTGTTTTATATTCTAGGTTTTGTTTATTTTAAGTATATAATATATCATAATGAGATTAATTAATAAATTTTATTTGTTAGAATTCAAAAGTGAGTTGTCCAAACCCCAACTGGTGGAGGTTTTTGGCCCATCACGTAGTTAGAGGAAACTGTGCAAGGCAGGCTGTACGGTTAGATTTAACCATGTGAGGCAGGACAGTGGGTTAGAGAAGGGCGCACGGTTTTCCCAAACCGTGTGATTTGGGCTGCACAGGCATGCAAAAAACTACAGACAAATTGTAGAGGCAGTTTACACGATTATCGCACAGTTTCCCTAACCGTACGACCAAATCGTGTGAAGGGTGATTTTGGGTGAATTTACAGTTTTACCCTTAAATGATCTTTTAAATAAAACCCTTCTTTCTTTTTGTTTTATAGTGGACATAACACCCTCCCCTCTCTATTTTAAATCATTTTTCAAGCCTAAAATAGGAATCGAGCTCGAGCATTCGTCAAAATTCCAATCGAACCGTCGTTTGTCTCATTGGATCCGCACTGGTACATTCTCAATTCCTTTTTAATATTTCGTTGTTCTTATTCTTATTAATGATGTTATTTAGATACAAGCTCATATGCTCCAATTTCAGGGCATTGATTTGTTCGTCGGATCTACTCCAATACAGGCCGAATTAGAGGCTAATACTGGATGAGGAGAGTCGTACGAGTATGAGATAGGCAGTCTATAACTCACTCCTCAAAATTCATCGTTTTATAAATTGTCGTGTGGGTGTGCCGATTTCATCAGGTGTTGTCTTTTAAATTTACATGTCTTGCTTATAGTTATTAGAACTTTGTTTTAAGACTCTCATTAAGTATGTTGTTCAACATTGGTGGTTACGTCCACAATGCTGACCACCCCAAGCAGGGTGTTATTTGTAATTGGGTTTTTTAATGCTTTGACATGTGTGTATGTGCCGTCGTTCGGGTGTGCCTTCGCTTGACCCTACTAATGGTAAGCCTCCTTGTTTAAATGACTATTGAAATGCTAATGGTTAGCCTTATTATTCTGACTTGACCTGCCTATGTTAAGTTCTTGAAATTGATTAATCAATTGTAAATGGAAATGGCAAGTATATTGTATATATATGACATGGCCTAATGAATTGTAATCCAACAGCTTGGTTGCACGTCCGTAGCACTCCTTTCCATGTCTAATGTAAGGTATCATAGTGAAACCTATTAAATTATTATCACTAATATGAATTAATGCAATGGTTGCATGACCTTGGCTTGGTCACGCTAATGAAAGACATTGGCTTGAACCTTGACTTATTAAATGAAAATACTATCACTTGGCCATAATTGTTAAATGAATTAATTGTAAGGTGCCTGATTATATATGTATGGACCTTGACATATTTTAAAGAGTGGTCAGACTCGAGTTAGCTTTTGGATTCCCAAGGGAATGTCTTGAGCACTCGTAGACGCCATTCCGATTCAAGGATGTCAGTTGCCTTGGTTGAGACCCACCTTGGAACCCAATACTCTTCTATAAGTGGATGCTCGGTATGACACTACAGGATCCCTTCTTTACCATTACAGGATGTCTTGGATACACTCCATGGATCTAGCATGGCTTTTATAAAGATGAGGCGTCTCAGTTATATCCTTGGTCATAGCCATAGCTTATCTCGTTTTACCTTTGATGTACTCCTTGGACTTGGTTAGATCATCTATTGTGGAATGCCTTGGATGAAGCTCATTGGATTACACTCTTACCCCTATAGTCAGACTGTAGTTACTACAAAAGTTGGCAACCCTTAAGGTCTAGGTTGTCTTGGTCACTACCTTGGAACCTTTCATTATTATTATTATCATGGTTGCCTTGTTACATCTTGGAACCTCTACTATTACTATCATGATGTGATGTTAGTGCTGGCTATGTCTCACGTGACTTAATTATATAAACTGAATTTATTAATTAATGAACTGGTTGCATGTTCAGACACCAGTCGAGGGCTGAAGCAAGTGCTTGGCTATTTACGTTACTATATTGCTTTACTTTTATATATGCATGCTTGCACATTGTTTCAGTTTATATTACACGAATATGATGTAATAGACAATGTTGGTGGTGGTCTGCTAAGATTTATCTCACACCCTATTCAGACCATCATTGGTACCCAGGCTGACTATATGTATGCAGGTGTTGACAAATGGAAGTGTGTCGCTTCGGACACATGATTGTTTGTTGCTTAGGATGGAGCTGGTAGCAAATGACCGAGCTAGAGGTTGATGTTGGGGATAGTTTTTAGCTTCTTTTTGCTACTTTTGTATAGCATGTTTGTCTACTGCTTTGTATCCATGTTTTCCGGCTTTATAAATACATGACATATCATCTTTAACTTTTGTATATGATTACCAGATGCTCAGTTATTTATTACACTTGTCTGCTTCTGTTGTGTTATCAGTTTACTTTTACTGCTCTCATTATTTACTTGTTCTTGTATGTTATCCACTATGATATACTTTGATAATGAGGGCATAGTCTCCCCACAGACACACCCTAGACTCTCGCTGCTAGTCAGCGGCCTTTGGTGTTCGAGGAAATGTGCTTAAGGTCATGTGGTCAACCGGGCTCGGGGCACCTCTAAGTTGCATCCAGGTTCGGGACGTCACACCGTGACATCCACTGATCACAAATGTGATCTGCTCCGGACTTATGAAAAAAAATAAATACACAAGAAACTATCACAGAGTGACACCTACCTATCACGATGTGACGACCCTTCTCTATTAGCTTCTAGCCACCCATTGCAGTTTAAACTCTGACTCCCAAACCAACTCCTGGAACAACTCCCAACCTCCCTGCCAACACCTCAAACATTCATTAAAGGAGAAAATACACAAAGTTTGGTAAAAATTTAAATGGGTTTGTACATTAAAACGGTCGGGGGTGTTACAACATAGCCGTGTTCTTAATTTTATATTACATGGTTTCAGTTTCAAACATGGTTAATCTTGGATTTAAGGGTTTCTAGTTGTTTTTGTTGTGTTGATTAAGTGGTAATCAATTCATAGAAACCCTACATTTAGCTTGCTTATTCTAATTTGGCACAACAGTTTTTAGGGAAGAACCTATTGAGTATAGTTGTACGCTCACACTTATTTCTATATAAAGTTTTTACAAATTTACATGACGAAGTTAGAGAATAGGTTGGACTTTACTAGCATGTTATATATGTTGTGATTTGGTGTTGAAGGAGTTGTTTCCTACCTTGGAGAAATTTATTTTGGTTCTATCTTGAAGTTGGCTTGGTTATATGACATTATATGCATTTTCATATTATTATTGGGATTTAGGTTTTATTTATATTAAGTATTCGGTGTTAATGCGTGGTTTTTGGTTTACTGTCCTAGGGCTAAATAGGGCAATGTCTCATATTTTTCAAGTTATATACCATTGGTGCTAGTCATCACCACAATTGATTGGTTGATGGCTTTGTGGGTCACTTATAGCTTCAATACCACCCCGCGAGGTATATCAATGGAGACCGGTCATGACACAAAGCATATGTTCTATAAATAAAGCATAAAATATATGTTTTGTGCCATCGAACTAATTTGTATCACGATTATTTAATGTTATTCCATTTTTATTAATTTATTATTGTTTTATATTCTAGGTTATGTTTATTTTAAGCATATAATCTATTATAATGAGTTTGATTTATAAATTTTATTTGTTAGAATTCAAAAGTGAGTTGTCCAACACATAACACACTTATTGTGTCCACTTTTTTGTCCTCGTATTAATTATATAATAACTGTTTTGTGCGGGATCTTATATTGTATGAGTATTAAAATATTTACATCTATTATTTTTAAGGTAAGCTTTTCTAATAAATTTTAATTAGAATTTATTATTGAAAATATTTTTTTCAACAAAAAGTGTGTATTTTTAAATTTTATATAGTTTAAAATTGTTATATTTTTATTTGTTATTTCTTCATTTAAATATTATATTTTTTGTAAATAAAAAATATTGATCGTATGAACGAGAGCAATTTGTGGAAAAAATAATTTTGGAATGGACATGTTTTTTGTTTTATGGGTTAATCATACTATTTATTTAAGTAATAATGTTTTTAAACGGCAACCGAGAATATAAGCGTGATTTTTAAAGTGGCTTTAAAAATTAATAATATATTGAAAAAAGTTAGCGTGTGGGTGAGGTTGGGGTGGGGTGATTGCGAGAAAAAGGCCAAATGATGGGGCAAGCAGACCCCGCATTCTGTGGGTGCCCCGGCATTGTCTTGTCGCATTTAAGCGCTTTTAAATATATTGAAATGATGAAGTCAGCTAACGTCAAGTGTGACGTCATTGGAAACAAAATTAACCAATTGTTATAACAATAAAAGCCAAAGGCAGTAAATTTATATATCAGAAAATCAAATAATGGAATAAATGTAAATAAACAAAATGCAAGTGTAATTTTTATACCATAACACCTTCCTTCAAACACAGGATGCTAGTCTTAGTAATTTGGAGTTTGTCTTTCAAAATGATAAAAGCAGGTATTGTTACAAATTTGATACGAGGTTTAATTTTTCTCACATATGGAAGACATCCGCTTCATGAAATTGTAATCCAACTGTAAGGTGGCTTGAGTTTGAAATTGATGAACCCCGGATTCGTATTAGAGAGTGTTCCAGGCTCTTCTAGTTGACTCTTGTATGTCAACAACCAAAAGTGAAATTGTGCTTGGAGCAAATCAATCATTGAAAAAAATCCATAATCAAAGTCATGTAATTTGAATTAGGTCCATCCAAAGTTTGTGCAACTCGAACAATAGGAATGATTGCATGTGTTAGATTGTTTGTGATTCACTATCCTGACCAAATAGTCGTAATTTTTCACATATCCTTTCCATGTTTTATATATATCTCAATTTTGAGGAGCATCAGTGAAGCTCTCATGTGAGTGCTAGCAAGCTCTTTCACGACCCGTCATAGTTGTTTCAATATATCATATTATTCAATATGGATTGAGATTATAGTTGTCATGAAGTTGAGTACCCAACCAATTTGAAACTCATATACAATAAATCATTTTACATATGTAGGGTCCATATTAGCCGTTGCGTTTTCGATAACACGTCCTTTAATTTTTCCAATAACAAATTGAGGATTTGTGCAAGTGATGAATCCTTTCAATTTATAATATTTGACGACTGATATTGTGTGAGTTCTCTAAAAAAATAATGGAGATAAGCTCAAAAAACTTATCTGCATATAATGTATTTTGGCACATACCATAGTGTATGGCATGTAAAATGTCATAATATATGACATTCCAGGATCCAAGGCATATCATTTGCCTCGAAAAAACATGTTGTTAACTACAATGCAAGATCTCGTCTTTTCTAGTTATGCCCCTCTTTGAGTTTTGGTTGAACCTCTTTTAGTTGGGTATTTCTTCTTCTAAACCTTGGTTGCCAAACTTTTTCTTTAGGGATAAAGAGCTTTTTTCCGAGAAAATGACTTAAACTTTAGGGGATGTATGCTTATTTAGATCAGTGGAGTCTAGCTATAAATGTATCTTAGGTTGCAAAGGGTTTCTCCTCAGGCTCGGGTGGAGTTGAAGGCTTTTCGGGCTTTGTGCATGAATCTACAGTGACTATTGCCTGCAGGACACATTCACACCATAAAAGTAATACATGACGTGAATCTGTTGCTTAGAAGAAGCCATGAAATCGTTTCAGGTCATGAATGTGATACAAGCTATGAAATTGTTACACGTCAGGAAAAGGTCGATCAATGTATTTTTTTAACCCGAGGCAATGTGTTTTTCAGTGTATCTCTTTAGTCATGAAATTCATTTTGTGAAAGGGTTTCATGTCATGAATGTTTCAGGATCAACGACTTATATCCATGCTGCACATATGCTTTATTTTCTTTCGTTGTGCGACCCCCTCTCTTGAACACTAGGGTGACTCATGGTGATTTTTGGGCGATTCCCCCCCTGGACGACCTAATCTAGCATTTGATCTCTGATGAGTTCCTTCGCTTTGGTTTTCTCCTTGCTTTTGCTATCCTCCGTTATTACCGCGTGATCTTCTAACCGCTGTTGAATCAGGATATAATCATGATGCTTGTGGAATCTAGGTTTTCCTTGTTGATCTCATTCGCTTTCCTCCTTCATTGGTGTTCCCTATTGAGAGTGTTTCTTTGATCATCAGATAAAGGTAGGTGGTCAAGAACAAAGCCCTATGGTCTTTTTTTATTTGTTTAAATGTGTGCAATACAATGCGGTCGTGCCGACACAACATGCATGTTAACTAACACAATATTAGGTATTGATAATCATCTGTTTGGACTACTCATTGGATCCCTTTGGATCCAATAGTGTTGAGACCTGACTTGCGGCTACCAGTAGGGCGAACCAACCCTTGAATGATAATGAGCTAGCTATTGGCTTGAAACATGAATTAGCATGACATGAGACCTTAGGTGATTGCTTGTGATAGGATCACTTTGTTAAATAGCTTAATTGTTTATTGAATTTTTTTTGTGATACTTTGATATGATATGGTTATACTGAAATGATTATATAAAGGGCTTGACCCAGTAACGCTGAAATGATTATATAGAGGGCTTGACCCAATTATGCTGAAATGCTTATATAGAGGGCTTGACCCAATTATGATGAAATTTTTATATAGAGGGTTTGACTTGGTTATACTGAAATGCTTATATAGAGGGTTTGGCCTGCTTATTCTAAAATTCTTATTTAAAGGGCTTGACCCAGTTATGCTGAAATGCTTATATAGAGGACTTGGCCCAGTTATGTTGAAATTCTTACATAGAGGGCTTTGCCCGATTATGTGATAATGCCATAGACTTGTGGTTACAGTTGTCATGGTGATACTACATGCTCAGAGTTATTCCAGCATGGTACCGAAGTAGATTAATTATTATATTGTATTAGTTGATTATTTAATACTCATGCTTATCACTTTATTGCATACACTTACTATCATACTGGTTTTGTTTAGACACGTTGGTATCGACCTACTAAGTTTTACTCACAACCTATTCGGGCTGTTGTTTGGTACCCGAGCAGAATACATGGATACATGTTTGGACAAGGGAAAATGTCACGACCCGACCCTACCCGGGCTCGAGCCGCAACTACCCCAAGCCTGCCTCCATAGGCCAGGGGCTGGCGACCAGCACCGAAGGCACAACAACCCGGGGAGGCCTTTGCCTAAGTACCTGCACACACACACGCAACACACTCAATGCAACAGTGCAGAGTAAAAGAAAAGACAAGTAAAGAAAAGGGAAACTGCTATATATAAACCACAAGAGTGCATCGACCTCTAAACAGTACAAGTAAAGTGCTGAAAAGGAAAAAGGGGCAAAACATGCGCCCAACCAGAAAAGGTGTCACAACTTGGCAACAGGTAAACAAAAAAGAAACAGCCGACGGGTCTCCCACCTGGAACCCGGCTACGACCACCGCACGCGGTCCAGCTCCCGAACCTCTATGCTCCACTGAAGTCACGACCAAACTGTCCGTCCTCTGCAAGGGCACACCAAGTGCGGGCAAAGCCCAAGCAGGGGTGAGTATAAAAATACTCAGTAGGATACCCTGAAGGCTCGAGGGAGCAACAAAGGAGGTACTGAATGGTGAGCAGTAGAGTGAACATGGAATAGTAGAGGAGTACAACTAAAGGTGCAGAAAAGAGTAACAGCTCAACCCAACAAGAGAAAGGTAGAAGGCTCGTCCTAACACAAGGAGCTAGGAACAGTGAGAAGATGAACTTCTTGTCGAGCTTTCACTGCCTATAACAGGAGAGTAGACTCATCCAACCACGAGATGCTAGACGCGGAAAGCACGTGGCATACCCCACGCGTCTTCGCCTCTCCTGGAAGGAGAGCAACCAAACCCAAGAAGTGGGTACCGGAACATGGTATATACAAATCCATACGCTCTGTCAAGAAGCCTGAACAAGACCGTAAGGGGATCTCCATCCCGTAGCTCAGCCCAAGAAAACGAGTAGCCAACAGTCCCAGGAGTAAACTCCATCGAAGCCCAGCATCCCGCACGTCTGCCCCGAACCGCAAGCCAAGGGGCTCAATCACCGCACTTCGACACTATCTGCTTTGGGCAGCACTGACTCGCCCGTACGGTTTTAGATCACATCACAAGAACGCGTCTCGGTGGGGAAAGTGCCCCACGTACTTGGGAGTTCTAGGGAAAGTCAAACCACACTCGTCACTGCCCCGCAGTTGAGAGGTCTTCTCAAAGTCAAAGCCGTCACAACACTGACCCGTATAACCAAGGGTCCCGCTCCGGTAACACGGAGGAAAGCCACAGGCTAGCCTAGTAGAAAGGATTGAGCCTGGAATGCCAACGGATGACCCACTGCCCAGCCCTGCTGGAGGGTAATTCATAATGTGATATCGGGTGACCCACTGCCCAGCCCTGCTGGAGGGTAAACCATAATACATCATCAGGCGACCCACTGCCCTGCCCCGCTGGAGGGTAGACCTGGAATAAGTCGACAGACGACCCACTGCCCAGCCTTGCTGGAGGGTAGACCGGGAACTAGACGACAGTCGACCCACTGCCCAGCCCTGCTGGAGGGTAGACCCTAAGAGGTCGTCGGGTGACCCACTGCCCAGTCTCTGCTGGAGGGTAGACCCTAAGTGCGTCGGGTGACCCACTGCCCAGTCTCTGCTGGAGGGTAGACCCTAAGAGTGCGTCGGGTGACCCACTGCCCAGTCTCTGCTGGAGGGTAGACCCTAGAAGCCGATGAGTAACCCACTGCCCAGCCCTGCTGGAGGGTAAAACTCAGAACTGCTCTGGCCATATCCACTGAAGGGTACAATACTGGCCAACCGAACACGGAGTGGGTATCACGCAACCACCCAACTCCAGAACAACTCACCCAAAAGAGGTTCAGCGCCTGCTCCATCACTGGGTGTCACTAGCACCGCTACCGGCCGATCCATCGAGAACAAAACCAGGGGGAGACCACTCAACCCTGTTGTCCAAACAAACGAGCACAAAGCCAAGGGAAAAACTCCACCCTGCTAGTCAAACAAACGAGCACAGAGGGACCCTCTATGGCGCGAGAGGTCAAAGTACGTAAAGTAGAACTCGACACGCACGTGGGGCCCACACAACGTGTGGCCCCATCTCAACCCCAACCAAGCGTACAAACGTCCTCAGGTACAAACATCTCCAACGTGTACCTCCAAGCATTCCCGTATACTCCCAGAGTATACCACGTCTCCAGGCCTAAGGCTATCGTGCACACGACACCCAACGTCAACGCAAAGGCGTGAACGTAACAACTCCACCTCAAAGGACCCGACACGACCAACCACATCTTATGAATCATTTACAACACTCTCCCAAGAGTGCGCGATCATACGCCAAGGGTCCGCTACATACAAGGTAGGACGAACCACCACCGGAGCACCTTTCATGCTCCACATTTAATAAGATCACGCAAGAGGCTTCGCACAACCAAACAGATCACACCGTTGTAATCCTCGCGGAAAAACACGCGAGATAGACTACTCACTCGCCCGAAACGGTCAACCAGTGAAAAATGTACTATTCACCGTAACCAGCCTGGGTGGGACCCACACCACGATCCCGAAAAAGGCCGGGCAAACTGCGCCATCGCAATGCTCTCGGAAAAACATGTCAAGAGCACTACTCACTTGAGTGGAATGGATACCCAGGGAAAAAGGTACATTCCGGCTTACCGCGCACAAGCGGTACCACGCGGGACCCACACCCCGGTCCCGAAGCGCTGCCAACGGATCGCACCGTTGCGATCCTCTCGAAAAAGTACACAAGATGAACTATTCACTTGTCCAAAATGGACACCCGGTGATAAAGTTGAAAAATCACCGTCAACGCCAAAACGACCCTCGTGGGGCCCGCACCACCATGCGGAATTAAAGCGGGCGGATTGCACCATTGTAATCCCCTCGGAAAAATACCCAAAAACGACTGCTCACTCGCCCCGAACGGATGCTCGACGAAAAAGTTGCTAAACGCTGCGCGCAGCTCAAAAGACGAGCCGTGGGCCCCACGCCTCAAGTTCGGCCTCAACGCCTGAAACCACCCTGAAAAGCTCCGCCTCGGTGCCAGGGTTCCAACGCCACTGACGGCGCTCAAAACGGACGTCGGATGTGTCCGCGCCGCTCAAAACAAGATTCCCGGAATGACATCAATCCCATCGACGTACGTGTCACGCCACCGAGGCCCCTCATTTCGGGAATTAAAAATTTCCAAAACCATCTCAAAGCGTTCCCCTCAACGCGAGGTCCGCGCTGCCGCTGAAAGCACGCAAAACAGACGCCCGTAGCGAAAGCTACGGGCGACGGAACTTCCAAAGGGGAACCCCCCTGGGCCGGACCGGCCCGGTTCGCTCGGCCGCGGCCTGTCGCCACCGACCGGCCGTCATGGCCGGTCTCTGTTTCTCCCGCAGCGACCCGCGTTACGCGGGTCGCGGTCGCGCCACACGGGGACGCATGCCTCGCGGCCCCCCTCTGCCCTACGCCAGAGCCGCTCCGCCCTGGGAGATCGCCGGACCGCCGGAACAACCCAAAACCAGCCAGAAACAAAATTAAAAACCCGCAAACTTTGACGAGGTGCTGCAGGTTCCTCCGAGGTCCGATTTAAATTCCCAAAGAAGCGATGGAAAGAGTAAAAACTCTACTGCGCATTCATGTGGTATGTTCAAAAATCCAACAACAATTCGACAGGATTAAACAGGCTCAAAGTAGGTGCGGGAAACAAAATGAAAAACGACAAATCCTACCTCGATGGGCTTCGCCCGAAGCTTCGCCGCGATCCGCCGGAGTCGCGCCTCACCGGAGAGGAGGAGGTGATGGAGGAGAGCTTCCTCCTCCATTGTTGGGAGCTGCTAGCGCCAGGGGAGAAGAGGGGAGGAAGGGGAAGGGGTGTTTAAATAAATTAATTAACAATTTAATTAATTTAAAACCCCCGAAAAGACCCGCATCCGAAACTCCCGACAGGGTCGAGGTTAAGCCTCCCCTAGGGTAAAAACCACCTCCCGAGCACAACGGAGGTCTCGGAATTTTAATCCGAGGCCCCGTTCAAAAGTTATAAAGCTGAACGCCCAAAGCCGCCAAATTACGAAAACGCCCCTAGGGCCATTTTTCACAGACAGCCCGCGCCCGCAAAACTTATACCCCTCCTAGGGTAAATGGAACATTAAGAACTCAACGGTGCCATTGGTTTTCTAATCCGAGACACCGTTTAAGAGATACTTAAGTTTCAACATTAAACGAATAAAGTAATCAATTAATTTATTCATTTAACGTTCCGAAAGCGAGCGAGGGGTCCAAACGTCCTGCGCCGACAATTTTTATGTTGTTCCTAGGGTAAAAACCCCATTCTGGACCCATATGTATACTCGGATCTCTGATCCGGATCACCGTTTAGGAGTTATCGCATTTACTTGGCGTTTCCAGTGTGAACGCACTGAAAGTTTAATTCCGGCCACTCCGGGGCTCGGAATTGCACGCCGTCTAAAGGCGCTGCTCTGGAATATCATCAAGAATATTACAAAGTCTTTCACAGAGAAAACCGTGTTCTTACATCATTCCCTCCTTCAAGCTTTTCGTCCCCGAAAATCAAAACTAGGGAGCAACACAGGGTACTAAGCCCACACCCGGCTCTTCCGTACCTAGAAGAACTCTCGCACAGCTCTGCGCCACTGCACACAGACCAAAGGATTGATCTGTTCACGCGAGGTCAGCCCTTGCCTATGTTGTGCACCCACTCCAGACTTTGGGGTTAGGGCAAGGCGGTAGGGTACCTCGCCATCCCTTTGCACGATCTCAAACGGCCCGAAGGCTCTCGGGGGTAGCTCACCTCCCCGACCGAACCCTTACGTCACACGCCGCGACTGGAATCACCACCCAAACCTGGAACAAGGCCCGGTGATTCCCTCCTTCAGAATATCCATATGGTGGGACACCCAAGGATATCTGGTCACGCAAGATTTCACAGTCAATGTCCCACGACCAAGACTCTCTTACACGCTCGGAGAGCGAAGGAGTCAACACCATCGACTAAAGAGGAAGGTCACACACCTTCTACTCTTCCAACACAGGGTTACACCTGATGCCCTGCGTCACCCTGGTAACACCTCAAACAAGGAGCAGGGAGAAAATCATTTCACACGCAGAGTCTATCAATTCTACTGTACAAAGTAGAAGAGCTGTAGAGCGTACTCCTTACCACCTCCTGCTCCGCAGGATCGTAGACATCCAAAGCCCGCGACTGTCCGTGGTCCCAACTGTCAGCTCCCGAAGCCTGACGTGGACTGCCTAGTGGTGATGGAAAGACCTCGTAAAGTCGTCCCCCACTACCAGCTCCTCCCGCTCCTCTGATAGTACCACCTCTCTGGGTACTACTCTGATCACGGCGCTGCCTCTGACGTGGTGGGGCACCTGCTGCCTGCCCGAAGCTCTCTGCATACCTGGTCAGGTAGTCTCGTGCCAGGTGATCTCGTCCATCACAAGCATAACACCGCCACTCCCTGAGCTGTCCTGGTTCCCTCCGGCGCCACTGTGGTGTACGACCACGACCCGGAGCCCACTCACAGAAGGGAACCCTCGGCTAAGGCCCCACGCTTTTCCGCCATAGTGGTATACGACCACATCTCCAAAACTGGTAGTGGAAAGGCCACCTGCACCGAGGTTCTTCTTGCTGACGCCTACTAGCTGCGGTAGACGTCACGGCTCCGACGTGCCTGCTGCCACCACCAACTCTAAAATGTGACAGGAAGCCCTCTGTCACCAGCGCCCGCTCCAGCACCCCGACATATGTGGAAATTCCCAAGGGTACTATGACAACACGAATCTCTCGACGGAGACCCTGCTCAAACTTCCGTGCTTGGATGTTGTCGTCACGGACCAAGTCCGGGTAAAAGCGTGCACGGTCTGCAAAACTAGCCCCGTACTCGGCCACCGTCATCCCTTCCTGCTAAAACTGCAGGAGATCCTAAATCCGAAAGGAGTGCAAGAAGGAGGGGAAAAACTTCTCACGGAACAACAACTGAAAGTTTCCCTACGAAAGCGAAGACTCACCAAGAAACTGAGTCACCAGACTCCACCAACGCCAAGCTACTCCACAAAAAGGGGTGGCTGCCAAAGACACTTTCTGATCTGTCGGCATCTACACAAGCCTGAAAAGGCAAACCACTGTCTCGAGCCAAGCCTCTGCTGCCTGAGGGTCTAGCTCACCACTGAACCTTAGCGGTCTCTACCGCTGGAACTCACGGAGCACGCTCAGCCTACGCTCAAGCCCTATCTGCTCTGCTGAAGCTGCCTGCTGCTCAACAGGTGGGGGTGCTACTACCGGCCCACCCGGAGAAAGGGGCTCGCATGATGGGTCCTGTACTATGGCCTCATAGCTCACAGGGTCGTCGTCACGCACCAAAGCTGGTATCTTGGCTAGCTGTCTTCGCGGAGACATCCTCTATATTATCAAGGAGTGCCGCGGTCAGATGGGCATAATGTACATACCAACAACAACAACGATGGGGAGCTGACTCAAGAAGGAAAGTCAAGACTTAGTCCTATGTGATGCACAAACAAATTTCCCTGCAACAAGTGTCTCAGCATGCCGAGTCGACAAGCGGGTTATCAGGGTCCTGGTGAATGGATACGTCGGCCGCCGCACCATCACTGGACTCCCTGGCCTGAAAGCCGCTCTCGAGACACGTTGACACTGTTGCCCTAAATTCCAACAAATTCCTTTTTAGGGACGTCTGCACAACGCCCCAAGGAACGAACCACCTATGATACCACTTTGTCATGACCCGACCCTACCCGTGCTCGAGCCGCAACTACCCCAAGCCTGCCTCCTTAGGCCAGGGGCTGGCGACCAGCGCTGAAGGCACAACAACCCGGGGAGGCCTTTGCCTAAGTACCTGTACAGACACACGCAGCACACTCAATGCAACAGTGCAGAGTAAAAGAAAAGACAAGTAAAGAAAAGGGAAACTGCTATATATAAACCACAAGAGTGCATCGACCTCTAAACAGTACAAGTAAAGTGCTGAAAAGGAAAAAGGGGCAAAACATGCACCCAACCAGAAAAGGTGCCACAACACGGCAAAAGGTAAACAAAAAGAAACAGCCGACGGGTCTCCCACCTGGAACCCGACTACGACCACCGCACGTGGTCCAGCTCCCGAACTCCTATGCTCCACTGAAGTCACGACCAACCTGTCCGTCGTCTGCAAGGGCACACCAAGTGCGGGCAAAGCCCAAGTAGGGGTGAGTATAAAAATACTCAGTATGATACCCCGAAGGCACGAGGGAGCAACAAAGGAGGTACTGAAGGGTGAGCAGTAGAGTGAACATGGAATAGTAGAGGAGTACAACTGAAGGTGCAAAAAAGAGTAACATCTCAACCCAACAAGAGAAAGGTAGAAGGCTCGTCCTAACACAAGGAGCTAGGAAAAGTGATAAGATGAACTTCTCGTCGAGCTTTCACTGCCTATAGCAGGAGAGTAGACTTATCCAACCACGAGAAGCTAGACGCGGAAAGCACGTGGCATACCCCGCGCATCTTTGCCTCACCTGGAAGGAGAGCAACGAAACCCAAGAAGTGGGTACCGGAACATAGTATATACAAATCCATATGCTCTGTCAAGATGCCCGAAAAAGACCGTAAGGGGATCTCCATACCATAGCTCAGCCTAAGAAAACGAGTAGCCAACAGTCCCAGGAGTAAACTCCATCGAAGCCCAGCATCCCGCACGTCTGCCCCGAACTGCAAGCCAAGGGGCTCAATCACCACACTTCGACACTATCCTCTTTGGGCGGCCCTGACTCGCCCGCACGGTTTTAGATCGCGTCACAAGAACGCGTCTCGGTGGGGAAAGTGCCCCTCGTACTTGGGAGTTCTAGGGAAAGTCAAACCACACCTCGTCACTGCCCCGCAGTCGAGAGGTCTTCTCAAAGTCAAAGCCGTCACAGCACTGACCCGTATAACCAAGGGCCCCGCTCCGGTAATCACGGAGGAAAGCCACAGGCTAGCCTAGTAGAAAGGATTGAGCCTGGAATGCCAACAGATGACCCACTGCCCAGCCCTGCTGGAGGGTAATTCATAATGTGATATCAGGTGACCCACTGCCCAGCCCTGCTGGAGGGTAAACCATAATACATCATCAGGCGACCCACTGCCCAGCCCCGCTGGAGGGTAGACCTGGAATAAGTCGACAGGCGACCCACTGCCCAGCCTTGCTGGAGGGTAGACCTGGAACTAGACGACGGGCGACCCACTGCCCAGCCCTGTTGGAGGGTAGACCCTAAGAGGTCGTCGGGTGACCCACTGCCCAGTCTCTACTGGAGGGTAGACCCTAAGTGCGTCTAGTGACCCACTGCCCAGTCTCTGCTGGAGGGTAGACCCTAAGAGTGCGTCGGGTGACCCACTGCCCGGTCTCTGCTGGAGGGTAGACCCTAGAAGCCGATGAGTAACCCACTGCCCAGCCCCGCTGGAGGGTAAAACTTAGAACTGCTCTGGCCGTATCCACTGGAGGGTACAACACTGGCCAACCGAACATAGAGTGGGTATCTCGCAACCACCCAACTCCAGAACAACTCACCCAAAAGAGGTTCAGCGCCTGCTCCATCACTGGGTGTCACTAGCACCGCTACCGGCCGATCCATCGAGAACGAAACCATGGGGAGACCACTCAACCCTGCTGTCCAAACAAACGATCACAAAGCCAGGGAAAAAACTCCACCCTGTTAGTCAAACAAATGAGCACATAGGGACCCTCTACGGCGTGAGAGGTTAAAGTACGTAAAGCAGAACCCGACATGCACGTGGGGCCCACACAACGTCTGGACCCATCTCAACCCCAACCAAGCGTACAAACATCCTCAGTACAAACATCTCCAACGTGTACCTCCAAGCATTCCCGTATACTCCCAGAGTATACCACGTCTCCAGCCCTAAGGCTATCGTCCACACGACACCCAACGTCAACGCAAAGGTGTGAACGTAATAACTCCACCTCAAAGGCCCCAACACGGCCAACCACATCTTATGAATCATTTACAACACTCTCCCAAGAGTGCGCGATCATACGCCAAGGGTCCGCTACATACAAGGTAGGACGAACCACCACCAGAGCACCTTTCATGCTCCACATTTAATAATATCACGCAAGAGGCTCCGCACAACCAAACAGATCACATCGTTGTAATCTTCGCGAAAAAACACACAAGATAGACTACTCACTCGCCCAAAACGGTCAACTGGTGAAAAATGTACTATTCACCGTAACCAGCCCAGGTGGGACCCACACCACGATCCCAAAAAAGGCCGGGCGAACTGCGCCATCGCAATGCTCTCAGAAAAACATGTCAAGAGCACTACTCACTTGAGTGGAACAGATACCCAGGGAAAAAGGTACATTCTGGCTTACCGCGCACAAGCGGTACCACGCGGGACCCACACCCCGGTCCTGAAGCGCTGCCAACGGATCGTACCGTTGCGATCCTCTCGAAAAAGTACACAAGATGGTCTATTCACTTGTCCAAAACGGACACCCGGTGATAAAGCTGGAAAATCACCGTCAATGCTAAAACGACCCTCATGGGGCCCACACCACCGTGCGGAATTAAAGCGAGCGGATCACACCATTGCAATCCCCTCGGAAAAACACCCAAAAACGACTGCTCACTCGCCCCGAACGGACGTCCGACGAAAAAGTTGCTAAACGCTGCGCGCAGCTCAAAAGACGGGCCGTGGGGCCCGCGCCTCAACTTCGGCCTCAACGCCTAAAACCACCCTGGAAAGCTCCGCCTCAGTGCCAGGGTTCCAACGCCACTGACGACGCTCAAAACGGACGTTGGATGTGTCCGTGCCGCTCAAAACAAGATTCCCGGAATGACGTCAATCCCCTCGACGTACGCGTCGCACCACCGAGGCCCCTCGTTTTGGGAATTAAAAATTCTCAAAACTATCTCAAAGCGTTCCCCTCAACGCGAGGTCCACGCTGCCACTGACGGCACGCAAAACAGACGCCCGTAGCGAAAGCTACGGGCGAAGAAACTTCCAAAGGGGGAACCCCCCTGGGCCGGACCGGCCCGGTCCGCCCACAGCCGGCCCGCGGCCCGGCCGCGGGTCCGGTTCGCTCCGCCGCGGCCAGCTGGCCACGGCCTGTCGCCACCGACCGGCCGTCAAGGCCAGTCTCTGTTTCTCCCGTAGCGACCCGCGTTACGCGGGTCGCGGTCGCGCCGCACGGGGCCGCGTGCCTCGCGGCCCCCCTCTGCCCTACGCCGGAGCCGCTCCGCCCTGGGAGATCGCCGGACTGCCGGAACCCGCCAGAACAACCCAAAACCGGCCGAAAACAAAATTAAAAACCCGCAAACTTCGACGAGGTGCTGCAGGTTCCTCCGAGGTCCGATTTCAATTCCGAAAGAAGCGATGGAAAGAGTTAAAACTCTACAACGCATTCATGTGGTTTGTTCAAAAATCCAACAATAATTCAACAGGATTAAACAGGCTCAAAGTAGGCGTGTGGAACAAAATGAAAAACGACAAATCCTACCTCGATGGGCTTCACCCGAAGCTTCGCCGCGATCCGTCGAAGCCGTGCCTCGCCGGAGAAGAGGAGGTGATGGAGGAGAGCTTCCTCATCTATTGTTGGGAGCTGCTGGCGCCAGGGGAGAAGAGGGGAGGAAGGGGAAGGGGTGTTTAAATAAATCAATTAACAATTTAATTAATTTAAAACCCCCGAAAAGACCCGCATCCGAAACTCCCGATGGGCTTAAGGTTAAGCCTCCCCTAGGGTAAACACCACCTCCCGAGCACAACGACGGTCTTAGAATTTTAATCCGAGACCCCGTTCAAAAGTTATAAAGCTGAACGCCCAAAGCCGCCAAATTACTAAAACGCCCATGGGGCCATTTTTCACAGACGGCCCGCGCCCACAAAACTTATACCCCTCCTAGGGTAAACAGATATTCCGAACTCAACGGTGCCCTCAGTTTTCCAATCCAAGCCACCGTTTAAGAGATACTTGCATTTCAACATTAAACGAATAAAGTAATCAATTAATTTATTCGTTTAACGTTCCGAAAGCGAGCGAGGGGTCCAAACGTCCTGTGCCGACAAGTTTTATGTCGTTCCTAGGGTAAAAACCCCATTTCAGACCCATCCGTATACTCGGATATCTGATTTGGATCACCGTTTAGGAGTTATCACATTTACTTGGCGTTTCGAGTGTGAACGCACTGAAAATTTAATTCCGGCCACTCCGGGGCTCAGAATCGCACGCTGTCTAAAGGCGATGCTCTGGAATATCATCAAGAATATTCCAAAGTCTTTCACAGCGAAAACCGGTTTCTTACAGAAAAGGACCTTGTTGTTGACTGTTACTTACTGAATGGGTTGAGGCTTACAGACGGGACCGATGTGGGGTTTAGGACCGGGTTCTTGGGTGTCTTCTTTGAGTTTTTTTTTCATTTATCTATTTTACATTTAGCTTGACACTTAGCCACATTCCAGCCTGTCATTACATTATTTATTGTATTATTGGTTTGATCTATTGCCTTCACCATTTGGTTTACATGCTGCTATTATATTATTTCCAGTATTTATATTACTCCAAATCGGGTTGTCCATGTGAGAGAGTGTAAGATCGGGGGACATTACATTGATATAGTGACATCTTTTCCACTTCATTGTCCATATCGCAAATCATATTATCAGTGTTTTAATATTAGGATTTGTATTCTATGATTCATATGACATTTCATGATAAAGGATGACAGTCAAACACGATGTGGTTAATATTCGGATCTCTTCCACATTGAATATCATTAATAAACATTTCATATGATGGAACGTTTGGGAGAATTATGTTAGCTGAAAGGTTAAAAAGAGTTGTTATAGTAATCTATTTACTCATACATTATAAAAGTACGAGTAAATGTTTGGGAGGCCCGATGAGTGTCCCTGAGAACTATAAATGTAGTAGTGTCCAAGAGAACGGTGTACGATCCTTAAGAAAGCTTCCCACTGATTCTCTCCACCCCTTCTCCATTTTCCACTGAAAGGTAATGGAATATCGTGGTAGTTATGGAGGATTCCAACCAAGAATTTGGTAATTCAGTTCAGCCAGTGGATGCATCTCGAAGGGAAGAGTTAATTGATTATTCCTTATTGATCTTCATCATACACTTGATTAGAGATATGGGAAACATGTATATGCTATTAATTTTGTTTATACATGGTTTTAGTTTTACATAGTATGGAATTATTGGGAATTGAGGTTTTATTGTCATTTGTTGAATTAAATTAGTGTTTTTCAATCCTTAGAAACCCAATAATGGAATCAGATCTTTACAATGATTCCTATTTCTCAAAATCATGTTTAAAATGAAAAAGAATTGTATATCATAATTTAGGTTGTCAAAAATGATATAATATTCTTTCATGTAGTTGGTTTTAGGATATGAGATATCATAAATTGTGATATTTTCGTGTCATAAAATATTAGATATCATAGAAAATGATAGTGTAAATCCTTTGATTTATACACATTGTAATATACAATATGTGGTAATTGTATGTTGAAATGGAAATTTATTTTGAGTTGTAGCTTATGATTGAGCCAATTTTAATTGATGATGGCTCCAATTAAAGGTTTCAAAATAGAGTGTCATACCGCTTATGCAATATCGAGTGTATTTCCTATAATGATTGGCAAGTCACAACATATGATATAATGATATCATAGAATATGAATAATAATTCTAGATTATTATTCATAGGCCACAACATGCCAATTGTAAGACATGATATCCGTTTTTGAACTAAATTGCACAATTCAATATGAGGAAAATGTATAATACGGTTTACATGAAAAAATTTAATTCTCTAAATTTCAATTATGAATTGAATTATATACTTGATAAAATGTTTATAAATTATGTAATAGTTATTTAGGTATATTTATTTAATTTATAAATGTGTTTACTAATTAATTAATTGAAAAATGTTTATGATTAATTATTATGTTTTTTAAAACATTTAATAAATAAATATCCATATTATTAAATGTTAATATTAAATACCATTTTTAATATATATGACATGAATTATAATTTGGATATAAAGTGTTTATTTGAAAATTACAAATGTAATTTATAAAGTGTTTATGAATTATAACATAAGACAAAATATAATGTATTTTATATTTAAAAGCCACTTCGGTGGTGGCGTGGTGGTGAAAGAGAGTGGTACAACAACGCCGTTCTTTGGGAGGTTCAGAGTTCGAATCCTAGGAGTCCGCTTTTGGGGCGAGCCTCTCCCCCGGGATCCACCCGTCTTGCCGGGTCGATCGGTCTCAACTGGGCGGAAAAAATGAGGTGCGAACCAATGCATTGACGAATTGCTTTGACGAATCATCACCGATCAGGCTGTCACTCTCCAGGACGCTCTGCCATCTTGGCTGGCAACGACTCCTTCCCCGACTGGGGCTCTACCTCAGGGTAGTGACCTCTTCATGGGGGAGGGGGGTTACCATGTGTGGAGGGTTCAAAAAGGCCACACATGGGAATTCCATTCCATAGGAGAATGTATTTAATATTTAAAATTATGAGTTGTTCATAATTATTAATTTGAAATGTTCAAATTAAAATTATTTATTTGAGATTTTTTTAAACCTTATCAAAAAGAGTTTTAATAATTGATATGAACATGGTTAAAATATTATAAAATACATGATATTTAGATTATGTAAATGGTTTACATAATAAAATTTTAATATAATATTGGAAATCCATCAACATCTGATAATTGGAAATTACCCATCGAACGCTACATGCAGTAGACATAGATCATCCAGATTGACTCCCACAAGATTAGTATACCAAAATATGTGAAGTCTTTTCACCCTACTCACCACACCAAGTCGACCTCACATACACTCAAGTAAAGCTCTTGTCTCACACACATTCAAGAAAAAAATGATAAAGGAAAGGACACGTGATTTTATATGGTTTGTATGTGAGTCCCACATCTATGAGAGAAACACCACAACCTTTTCCATTACAATCAAAAGGTATAAGAATTTTAATTAATTTATCCAATTAAGATAATTAGATCACTAATTATAGGTAATACTCAATTTCATTCAAGATCAAACATCCATGTGTACTGGTGGTCCCAATTTATTATAGAAATTAACATTCGGTCATACAGATGCCCCACTATCTGATATTAATGGATGAATATCCATTGAACTTGGTGACTACTGATCTCCTATTGTAGTCAACATATAACCATTGAAGTCGATGAACCAACCAAGTTACTCCAACAAAGTCCACTGATAACCCTTATTCTCCACCTCCCTTAGCTGAAAATCCTACTTGTGGATAACTCTTTTGTAACAATCATAAGAAAGAACTTGCAGGCACTATAATTTCCATTCACCCTGTCCGAATCATTGATTTTTACACCATGTTAATCTAAAACACTATTTTCTAATCAACCAACCTCTATTGGATATATTTGCTGCAACTGAATGAACCCCAATACTGGTCTATCCGATATAATTACTCTGACACTTAATCAAGCTTCACAATCCCAACTAAAGTACCCTATAAAACTTTTTAAGAAGTTATATTTGTTTTAAGAAATTCAATAGAGGTCAAGAAAGATGTTTGGAAATGGTTGAAGTGTTTTTGAGAGGGTACCAATTTTTTTGAGATTTTTTTATGATTTTGGAACGTGATTCTGGTGATTTTTTAATATCCTGAGATTTTAAAAGAACACCATGTTCGATAGTGTATACATCACGTAACAATTAGCTTAAACAAGCCATGAAATATTAGTATTTAAATGTTATAATTATAACATAGCCGTTGAATTGGTGGGTGTGAATAAGAACAACCAAATTATGAAATGTATATAAAGTCCCCACGCAATACAAATGTATTGATAAATTCTTAGAAAATATCCACTCAACTTTTAGTAATGTCATTTTATTTTTCAAAAATACTTTTTCCTCAAAAATGGTTTTATTTCTTTTTACGAGAGAATATTATAATTAATTACTTAAAATTTTATAAATTTTATTTGATTAAAATGTTAAAATGTTTGAAATAATCATTTCAAACTTATCTTACCATGAAATTTTGGGATTTTTCTGAAAGATTTATTTTTTAGTGAATAGTGAAAAGTACAGATTTTGGTAAAACTGTCATTTCTTTTCATTAGATAAAGTAATATAAAACTACCATTTGATCTTAAAGTAAATTAAGTCTTATTTAATTATAAATAATATAATTAATTATATAAGAGTCTTTATTATACCATATTTTAGTATAAGTTCATTCTTATGCTTAAAAACACATTTTTTTCTAAATTTTTTTTGTTACATTTTGTGTTTATATCTTAAATTAAATTTTACCTCTTCAAGAAACTAAATTTTTTAAAATGTATTTCATATTTGAAATCATGAGGTTCAAATTTTTTTAATAGTTTTCTTTTATTTTTTCTCAATATGAATAGTAACCGTACTAATTTTTTGTTACCACGGTAAAGGTAAAATGAGTTAATTAAGGTTAAAAAAATGTGATAAGGATTAAAATTCATTCAAACACCTAAATTAATTTCTTTATATGAGTCTAATTCATCTATAATAATCCAAATATCCAAAATAAAACCTTTTTCCCTTTTAGATTTGATTTTTACCTTTATAATATTTAAGTAAAAGATAAAGTAAAAATTGTCACTTTCTTGCTTTTAATATCTATAATATTTTGTGATAGGGATAGAACAACTTATGTTTGCTATAAATGGTTACTTTAAATTTAAATTAATTTTTTATCATGTTATTTTTTTAAAATTTTAGTGGTGAAATAGTTACTATAAATTCTTACGCAATGCCGATGCAGCGCTTGTGCAAGAAGTAGAAAAATCAAGTAATTTTTTTTTAAAAAATATAAAACTTTTTTGAGTGGGTTATAGTGTCCCACAAATTTTATAGATAAATATAACATATTAGAGATTTTGGAAAGGTTTATATTTGAATTAAATTTTTGGATTGTTGTTTTCAAAGTCAAATTATGCGAATAGTTCTTAAAATGGAATTAATAGTATTTTATGTTAAATAATCTCTCATTAAATTATTTTAAAAATATAATTTCATGACCCAAACCACTGAGGAAATCATGGATGGTGAAAAGTTGAGTGTGATTCCACAAGTCCACCTCCAATATGTTAGGGCTAGCAACAAGTTCCAAGAAGGCATAAACTGAAATGGGGGGCCTTATCCTAATACACCTATACGCATGCGCACAACTATCTACATGAAAAAGTGTAGAGGAATAATAAACGACTATAAAATCTAGAGTATAACCATGCATGATATAAAATCTAGGGAATACATCATAATATGATAGTAGAAACCAAAGCATAAAGGGTAAAAATACACACCCAACCAAAAAACAACTCGAATAAGGAAAACTAAAGAGATCCTGGCTCTTGATCACCATGTCTGATCACCGAACATGATAAATGAACCCAATAGTCACTATGCTACACTGATGTCACCACTAATATTTCTGTCATCTGCATAATACATGACATGTGTGGGAAAATCCCATGCAAGGGTGAGTATATACATACCCAGTAGGATGACTTGAAAACCATAAAGGGAGCAATAGATAGATAAAACTATAGTAAGCTTAACCCATAAAGGCTTTCCAATAAAAAAATGAGACAAAACCACAATAACCCATATATTCTCAATAAGAATCCAAAATGAAAGAGAAAGGGGATCCCCCTCTCCATAGCCCAACTAAGAATGATGAGTCATTCTATAGCTCTAAGGGTTTATCTTTGATGCCCAAAATTTCATGTGTTTGTACAAGAAATCGTATGGAGGACCCGTACCTCACCACTATGCTACACAGTTGAGGGGGAACAATCTTCAATAGAGTACTCACAACCTTAGTGTGATGGGTGGGTGGGGGGTCGACTTATTAGAGAGAGGACTCGCACCCTAGTGTGATGGGGGGGGGGTGACACTCTATAGATAGAGGGCCCGAGCTCTGGTATTATGGGGGGGGGGGGGGTACCACCCAGTAGAAAGAGGAACTTATCCATAGTTATATCGGGTGGGGGGTTCCACCTAGTAGATATAAGATCCAAGCCCTGGTGTGAACAGATGGGGGGGGGGGGGGTGCCACTTAGTAGATAAAGGACCCACACCCAGGTACGACCAGGGGGTTCCACTCAGTAGAAAGAGGACTCGTGCCCTAGTAAGATAGGGGGTTACATTCAATAGATCGATAGAGGAACCACACCCTAGTGTGATAGGGGGTTCCACTTAACCTGTGTAGAGAGTATAGGGGACCTGTGCCATAGTATGACGAGGGAGTTGCTAACCCTGATATCTCCCTGATAATCCAGCCCGAACACTGCTATCGGTCAATCATTTTCTAAAGAAGAATCATGCTTGAAACAAATCACATTGTATCTCAAAATCTATTATAAGAGATAACATTGTGTTTTACATGTAAAAATAATTAGGATAGGCTACTCACATGTTAATATCTGAGTTCTAAAGAAGGAGATATGGAAGGTAAAGTTCTTAGGAGAAGTACACAAAAAGTATGTGGTGTCACATGGCATGTGACCTCTCCTCATCACCCAGGAATGTTCCCCCTATAAAATTATTAGTAAGAAATTTCATACTACATGTCATGTATAGGTGGTACACAGTGTGTCTCAGAGACCTGGGGCCTACCCGTGTCCTCCCAAACCATGCCCGTGTACACTAGTCATGCTCATATACCATGGTTATGCCCATGTAATCTGGACATTCATGTGTGCCTATATTTTTATGTTCCTGTGTACTTTGAGGGTACATGATGATTCTCCAGCACCAGGATACACAGTTTGTATGGGTCATACACGATGTGTGATATTTATCTTCACCCAAAACCCTAGACACCGCATCCAGGGGACTACAAAACATATGTTCCTCTGGGATACATGGCACGTAGATGGGAAATTTTTAGTTTCATCACGTGGATCCTATATCCACCATTACTTCTACCATTCACACCTTTTTGACAACTTGAATCTTCTGAAATCAAAGGAAACATCACTGACTATCAATTTCTGGACTCCGTTAGCTAGAAATCGATAGTCCAATTTCCCACATGGGAATCCATCTCATATACAATGCTACTCTAGATCTCATATCCATGAATCAATCAACCATATCCCTCATGTATCCTTGATATGTCCCAATTCATCGATATGTACATCATTCATGAAACTTACATGAATTTTAGGGTTTGATTACAGTCAAAATAACCCCGAAAATGTTGAACCGTGACCACATATTCTAATGAATAATAACACAAAGAATATTAGAGAAAAAAATAGTAATGAGGTGAATCCATTGTTTTCCAATGTGGTATTGTCTAAAAATCACATAATGAGATAATAAAATGAGTTAAATAACACAATTTATGGCTGGGCTCATGAAAAGAATGAAAATCACCTAAAAAATAAATTAAATAACAAATCTATGCTAAATATTTAATAAAAGGGAAAAAACTACAAATAATGATCCCTACCTCGATTATGGATTGATCGTTGGTGAATAAATCATTCACTAGCGATGGAGAAAAAGATCCATTTTTTTCATTATATATATAACTATTTACCTCTATTCATTCATCATCATATTCTAATCTTGACCCCAATCCTCTAATGGCGAACAATTCCTCTTCCTCTCAAATCCAACCAGGGTTATATGAATAACACTGGTAAAACATCAAATTGATGTATTTATAGAGGATTATTTGGTTTAGGGTAAAAAATAAATAAATGAAAATTAATTAATTAATTCACTTAATGCATCTTCCAATGGCCGCCTTAACCAAATATCTAACATCGACCAATATTAGGTTACAACAAGGGTAAACCCCACATATCAGAATCAAATGCGATGAAATATTTCCCATTCGAGGCACAATTTGGGATTCATTCCATCATTTATGAAAAACAACTCATGCATGATATAATATATTTAATATTTTTATTATATCAATATTGGGTAGCTCCGGGCCTCAGAATCTCATACTGACTTAGCACCTAAATTCAAAAAGTTTCCTTAAAATATTCCAATGTTCGATAAGCCAAAAACGGAGTCATTACATTGTCCCAACCTTTAAAGGATTTTTATCCCAAAATAGAAATCCTACCCACAAGTGAGGATACTGAGCACTCAACCAGGTTTCCCACTCCCATGAGCTCTCATAAAGGTTCCCATGCTATCAAAAAACACATACCCAAGGGAAACACTTACCCATGAAGGTCCTTCTCTTGGTTGGTTCTCAAACTCCATTGGGCTCCTCAAACTCCTTGATAAGGGTAACTCCACCCTTAATGTATAGATTATCCTAGTAGACATCATGAAATGAGTCATTCACATATCTCCTTAGTTGTGACATGTTGAATACATCGACCACCCAGTCTAACTACTGTTTTAGGGTCAAGTGGTACGCCACCTCGCTAACCCAATGTAGTACCTAAAGAAAAGTCCCATGAGCCTCAAATATAGCCTTCCACCTCAACCGAAAATATGTGATCCTTGAAGAGGTGTTATATCTCGAAACACATGATACCTTCATCAAAACCCATAAGCCTCCGTCATTGGTCCATAAAGGACTCCTTATGACTCTAGGAAGTTCTCATCCACCGTTGGAAGAACTACACCTTTTATAACCATCGCTGGCACCAAATCTAGTACCACGAGCATTGTCTCCCACTGGCTCTGACCATTATAGTGGTGACCTACATGGATTATATACATAGCCTCAAATAGTGATACACTGATGCTGGGGTGGTAACTACTAGGACATGCAAACTCCATTGAAGATAGATGATCCTCCCAAGTATGGTTCAAAACAAACCTGAAACCCCCCAAGTATGTTCTCCAGAACCTTAATAGTATTCTAAACCTGGTAATATGTATAGGGTAGAATCATTGTGATCAATTGACACTAATTTCCAAATTAAACCTATATCCTCTGCATAATCATGATGTAAAGTGAACATGACAGCCTGAAATGATCGTCGAGGGAACTCCATGAAGCCTGAATACCTCTTGCGTGCACATACATCCCAAAATCTCTATTAAGATATACTCTCAGATGGTTAGAAAGTTTGTAAACTTAGTGAGTTAGTCTATGATCAACTATATATCATATTATACTCTCAATAATCTTGGAAGAACCATCATTAAAACCATAAAGAAACCTTCCCATTTCCACTTCCTTTTGGGAACCCCAACCTTCACTTACAATAGGTAAAGCATTGAGAGATAAAATCAACAACATGATAAAATGAACTTGGATAAAAAACCTAATGCCAAAGGATACTTGTATATTCTCACCTCTCCTGGATGTAATACCAATAGAAGAAAAACATCCATAAAACCTCTTCTCATAGCACAGATAGTGTCAACATACTTCCTCGAACAAGGATGACGTACTCCCCACCTTCATAAAATCCATCAAGATCATGTCCTGTACATATCTAGTCATGCAACATATTATAATTGGTATCTTTAAGATTAGTCTCACTAACATAGTATAAAAGTGATGGGCTAACAACCATCAAATGGAGGTACATTGCATCTTCTTCAACCTTAAGGGTTAACTACTATTATACCTTGCTCAATAGCAACAAACAAAAAACTCCACCGTGTGCATCTACTGCCAAAACTATGCCTTTAGGCGGCTCTCAAGCTAGTAGATCCTCATCCGTTGTTGGGTCTACTACCAAAACCATGTTTGAGAAGACATATCCTAGGTAATTGGATCTCTTTAATCCATAATTAACTATGTGAGAGCTTCCCATAGGGATAATACTCTCTGGGAATGTTTAGAACCATCCTCAAGTGTCTCACGTGCTCCATTACTAATACCAAGTACACAAGGATGTCATTGAAGAAGACTATCATGAATAATTCCAATAGGGGCTAAGGATCTGGTTCATAAGTCCCAAAATCTCTATTGGGGAGCCCAACATGCCAAAGGGTATCACCAATAACTCAAATATATCATAGCCGCTTTAGGAATCCATTTTAGATACATCCTCCTCTTGAACCTGGTGTTGATGATAACCTATCTTAAGGTCAAACTCCAAGTACCAATTCACACCTAACCATTGGTCAAAGAAGTCATCAGTTCTTGAGGGTGGATACTCCCTCCATAAAGTTACCACATTCAAGTGATGTTAATCCACACCTAACCTCAATCTATCATATGCCTCCTAAGTGAACAACACTGGGTTTCACAGGGTAACACACTGGGTTGCCCAGGGAAACACAATGGGTATAACAAGCCCCTTCTTTGCAGACTCCTCTAACTTTAACACCAAATCTCACATCTATACGAGGTCAGCCGATATGCTAAAAAAGATATCGTAACATCCTTGGTGAAAGTACATATATAAAAAAGAGAGGTAAACTTGGAACATTCCCAAGAATATGTCCTAGTACCTCTCTCACATCATAGGAACTGAAATCTCATAGAACCCATTACTATAAGGGTCATAATATACAATAGATAAATAATTGGTTGTATCCACCTACACATGAGCTCATCCTGATCTTCTTGGGATTCCTTCTCACAAAATAAGAAAAAATCATATGTCACCACCTCATTTACACCATAACCCTCACTAGGGACAATCATTTGGGCATGAAAAGTAATAAAATAGACTATACTGAGGAAAATATCATAGGACCTCACTACCAGCTAAGGAAAGATTCCATGTGAGGACTCACCTCCTCTTAGAGTTTGGTTACACAATCGATATAGGTGTGTGATTACTAATCCTCTCTATAGGAGTGTACAAACACAAGGGTCGAGTAAAAGGCTCCAACGGTATCATTAGGCCTCGAATAGGGGCTACATCCATGGATAAGTGGAATAATACCACATACCAAAACCTTAATTGGATCATAAAAGTAACTGTTCATACCTTGATCACAATTAGAGCCTCAGGGTCATAAGCCTCTTTAACTTGAAGCCATATTTACCCTTTACTCGCCCATCCTAATTAGATAGGGGCCACTCATACACCTTATTATATAAAAAAACTCAAACATACAAGATAAAATAACTCACCCACTACACCTCAACACTATCTTCTTTGGGTGGAACTAACTCACCTACATGGTTTAAATCAAATTCAAAGTACACATCTTGGTAGGGGAAGTTTACCTTTCCTTGCATGCCAAATCCACATCAAATGTCACCAACACAGGGACCTACCAATTCCCCATGTCACCTAGAGAAGTATTAATGCCATGACCACCACCAAGAGGGGTCCTATCCATGCAGTAATTTCTGTAACACCCTGTTATTTTATGATTTTTTCTAATAAATTTAATTTCTTTGATATATTTCATTACACGCAATATTGAGTTTTAAAAAACCATGATATAATAATAATAATAATAATAATAATATTATTGACTGTTATAACCCAACCGTTAAATTTGGTTGTATCAATAGGAATAACCACATTTTTTTAAATTAAGTATAAAGGTTTTCGATAAATAAAGTATATTTATAAATAATTACTTATTTTTATTAGAGTCTTTATATGCTTCAAAAATACTTTTTTTTCTCAAAAAAATGATTTGTATTTCTTTTTATGAACAAATAATAAAATTAATTTCTAAAACTTTTAGAAAATTTATTTGAAAAAAATTAACTTTATTTTTGGAATCAACATTTCAAAATTAGTTTAGAGTGATTTTTTGATATGATTAATTTTTTGATGAATAATAAAAAAATACCGATTTCTGTTAAAAATTTCATTTTCATTTAAAGCATTTACAAAGTTCCATATTTTTTAATTATGTTTTAAAAGTAAAATTAATTAATTATGTTATTATTAAAACATTTTAGGCCATTGAAATCAATTTTATATTGAATTTGACACTACTAGAAACTGGACCTATACCAATGGTTTTGGCCAAACTGTTGGTATAGGTACCATAAAATGACCCTATACCAACGATTTTAGACAAACTGTTGGTATAAATTCAATAAAACAACCCTATAACAAAGGTTTTTCCAAAACCATTGGTATAGGTGATGTTTATATCAACAGTTTGGCTAAAACCATTGGTATAACCTCTATTTAATGACCCTATTCCAACGGTTTTTCAAAAACTGTTGGTATAGGTCCCAAAATTCAAAATACCTATACCAATGGTTTGGAAAACCATTGGTATAAGTATTTTGATTTTTAACAGATTATTTTATCAAATAACATTGAATACATAGAGAATTAATGTAATCATAATATATATATATATATATATATCATATTATGTTTCAAAAAACATTGTAGCTTAGTGGTTAGGTCTTTGAGATATAAATCAGAGGTCTAGGGATCAAAACTACACTACTAAGAAATTTACCTATGGCCACGCCTATAAATACATGAATTAAAAAATCTATGTCTACACCCTCACAATTAGCCATGGATCCATGGCTGAATACCCCGACTCGTTCATTTCTTCTTCCTTCTGCTCGATCCATCCTCCACAAAACCCCTTAATAGCCCGACGCCCTCCCCGACACCTCCTCAACGCGACCCTCATCATCCAGAGAAGTTGCTCCGAGCAGCCTCCCCACCTCCTCTCTTCCTTCTTGACACCTCCCCGATTCCAACAGCCCTCAATACCCACGCGCCTCCTCACCACGACCCTCCTCCCCATGATCCTCCTCCTCTAGTGAAGCTGCTCCGAGCGGCCTCCCCTCCTCCTCCCTTCCTTCCCGATGGCTCTCCCCATAACCCTCAACACCCCAAATGCTAAGGTCGACACCCCCATGCCCTATCATCAAGGTATTTGAAAATTTCTTTGATTTATTCTGTTCTTTCTTGAATCTGAAACTAATATTGGATGTGAAGTGAACTAAAAATCTATGGTAGATGGTATTATTATTTTTCAATTAATGACTCAATGGTTTTATTTATTTGTTAAAGGATGTTTCCCACTTTCTGGGACACGTTATCTCAGCAGATGGTGTAGCAGTGGACCCATCCAAGGTAGAGGCAGTGTTATCATGGGAGCCACCCCGGAGCGTGACGGAGGTGCGGAGTTTCCTTGGGTTGGCGGGATACATCAGAGATTCATTCTTGATTTCTCTAGGATTTTAGCACCCATGACAGCTTTGACCCAAAAGGGGCAGCCTTTCGTATGGACCAAGAGATGCTAGCAGACTTTTCAATAGTTGAGACAAAGTCTGACGAGCGCCCAGATCTTGAGACTACCAGAAGAGGGTGTCGAGTACGCAGTGTTCTACGACACATCAGGAACCGGGCCTGGTTGTGTCCTGATGCAGAGGCAAGCAGTGATTGCCTATGGCTCACATCAGTTGAGGCCACATGAGCAGAACTATGCGACCCATGATCTTGAGTTGGAAGCGGTAGACTTCGCTTTGAATATGTGGCGGCACTACCTGATGGGCGAGCGGTTTATCATCTACTCTGATCACAAGAGTATTAGATATATCTTTTCTCAGAGGGATCTGAATTTGAGACAGAGGCGGTGGCTTGATTCCCTCTAGGATTACGAATTTGAGATCATTTATACTCCTGGGAAGGGGAACGTTGTGGCAGATGCTCTCAGTAGGAAATCCAGTTCGCAGTTGCTGGATGAGACGACGAGGCAGTTGGCCTCTTTACAGTTATCCTTCGTGGATAGAGATGAGGGAGCTTACATTCAGTCGATGGTTGTTACCCCTCCACTCTTACAACGAGTCAGGGAAGCGCAGCTCGAGGATTCTAGCTGCGAGACTCTGCGTGCTCAGATATCCGCAGGTGATGCTGCTGATGGATATTCAAAAGGTGGGGAGCACGTTGTTCTTTTCAGAGGGCACACAGTAGTACCCGTGACATTGCAGGTGTAGATTCTGAGGGAGTTCCATACATCTCTTTTTTCGGTGCATCCATGTGTGGAAAAGATGTACCAGGACCTCCAACATCAGTTCTGGTGGCCAGGAATGAAGAAGAGTGTGACAGAGTTTGTTTCTCGGTGCCTTACTTGTCAGTAAGTAAAGGCTGAGCACCAGGTTCCAACAGGTTTGACTTAGCACCTTGAGGTGCCAGAGTGGAAGTGGGATGGGATATCCATGGACTTCGTGATGGGTTTACCACGTACGTCTAGGGGATAAAATGCCATCTGGGTGATCATTGACCGACTCACCAAGTCGGCCCACTTCCTAGCCACGTGGGAGCAGATTTCAGTAGAGATCTTGGGATTCCTCTACGTGCAGGAGATAGTTCGACTTCATGGAGTGCCATACACGATCATCTCAGATCTTGATGATCGTTTCACATCTTGGTTGTGAAAGGGATTGCAGGAAGCTTTTGGGACTCAGTTACACTTGAGCACAACGTTTCATCCTCAGACTGATGGACAGATAGAGCGGACCATCCATGTTCTAGAGGATATGCTACGAGCTTGCATACTCGACTTTAGTCGTAGCTGGGAGGATCACCTACCACTGGTGGAATTTTCTTATTAAAACAGTTATCATTCCACTATTGGTATGGCACCATTCAAGGCTTTGTACGGGCGAACTTGCAGGTCAACACTTTGCTGGACTGACCCAGGAGAGTCATCACTCATGGGCCCAGAGATGGTGTGAGCTACTACAGAGAAGGTGAAGGTCATCCAAGAGTGGATGAAGACTACACAGAGTTAGCAAAAGTCTTATGCTGGTAGGAGACAGAGGCCCTTGTAGTTCGAGGAGGGAGACCATGTGTTCCTTCAGGTATCACCTCGACAGAGACTTCAGAGATTTGGCTAAGGTGGCAAGCTATCTCTGAGGTTTATCAGCCCTTTTCAGATTCTGAGTAGAGTTGGAGTGGTGGGGTACCGCTTGGCTCTACCTCCTCAGATGGACCGGGTACACGACGTCTTCCATGTGTCGTAGCTGCGGAGGTACGTGCATGATCCATCACATGTTATCGACTGGGGTGAGTTGGATATCAATGATGGAGCGACCTTTGTTGAGTACCCAGTGGAGATCAAGGATCAACAGAAGAATATCCTTCATGGGTGATCTATTCCCTTGGTGCGTGTCCGGTGGCAGCACAGGAGTCTCCAGGAGAGCAGGTGGGAGCGGGAGGCTCAGATTCGTGTGCAGTACCCATATCTTTTTGAGTAGCCTTTATTTTGGATTTTCGGGGATGTAAAGCCCTAAGGTGGGTGTGATGTAATGTCCTGGATTTTTACATTTTTATTAGTTTTTACTTTTCAACTTTTTGGGCTTGGAGATGTGTGTGCATGTTTACAGGTTTATAGGCAATGCCTCCCATGTTAGTAGCATGCCTACTCAGTGCTAGTCACCAGCCCTTGGCCTATTGGAGGCGGGCTTGGGGAGTTGCGACTTAGGCCCCACTGGGACATGTCATGACATTTTGGACGATTTTATAGATGGAGTAACCATTTTAGATCCTTTTGATCCTTATATGTTCTCACAATAATTTGTTCATTTAAAACAGGTTTCATCTTTACCTCTAATAAATATTTAGAGATAATATAACCCATTTTTCCTTTATGAAATGTGTCTGATGATGATGCATGAGGATTCTGACATAGAAATTTCATTACATATTGAGAATGGTCCAAATAAATTTTCATGGGGTTATTCCATGTTGTGGTTTGAATACTATACTGATGAGGTATTGGGGAAACCAGTCTGATGGGTGTATAAAAAATTGGATTCTCAAAGATCCTTTCATGTCATACTATCCTTATAATTTATTAGGGGAAAAAGAATTATGTCCCAACATTCTAATAATTTTGAGGGAGTTTCATCCTCATGATATTTTTTTTTGGTATTGCTGAAGACTCCACAGGTTTGACTACTAGTGTTGGAAGACCTAATTACATTTTTCCTAGTGGAACAGTGTTAGGTATTCATCTGATCAATGCTAAACCATCAAGTTCAATCCCTAAAGTTAAATAGGAGGCAATTCTGGAGGACTTTCTTAAAAATATGACACAATTTAAAGAAGATATGTCCATGAAAAATAAAATTCTGGATTATATACCTATAGTGGAAGGTGAAAAGAGTTTGGGTCCTAATATTTTCATCTAGAATTAGGTTGAATGAAAGTGGGCTTGGTGTAAGGTTTAAAATATTATCATATATAATCATTTATAGAAAATTTATGATAAAGATGACAACCTTCAACAATGTTCCTTGGCCTAGGCGTAGGTGTGTTTTATTATCAAAACTGGCACATCCTTGTTCATAATGTTCTCATTTATTGAGAGGATTTATACACCCATGAATATGATCTCATCAAGTTTATTTTTCCAACCACCATACAATATATTTAAAGGATAAAACTACTGATTTAAATCTCTTAACTATAGAGGAAGTGAAACTTTAGGATTTTATTTCTATACAAACTGTAGAGATGCATGAATATATGGCTCACATGGACAGAATAAAGGCACAACTATCATAAAAAAACATAGGTCTAGAATCCATAAAATAGAAAATACAAGAGCTAAACACCTTTGTTACACAAATTCATACTCTATCAAAAGATGGAGCTAGTCATAGAACTAATCTCGAGTAGGCCCTTAACACCTTTTGTTAGGAATTAGTAGATCTATTGAATCAGGTAGGTCTAATTTCACTATAGTCACATCATTTCTATTTCATTTCCTAATAAGGTCAAGTGAGACTCTAGGATGTGGATACTCCTCCATAGTTTTTTCAATGAATGGAATATTTTATGCCCTCAATCATCTGTCCCTTTGTTACAACTTTCCATTGAAATTTTAATAGGAATAATGGATTAGACATATTTTCTTCTCAGAATGTCTAAATATTATCATGTTAAGCTTATAATAATGGTAACATGAAAAAGACTCTAAAATTTGGAAGTTTAGGGCCTTATAAGACCAAATTACACTAATGTTTTAGGCCGAATGGATTTTAATGATATTTATTAGGGTAATTACACCATCCAAGGTTTTTTATTCCATGAATATGAGATTCCCTACATAGATATGACTCATGTGTAGGGATATAGAAATTTTCTTTTTCTATATTCTTATAATGTGTCCAAAAATAGAGGAACATGTTTTAGAATATTCTATACTAATCAAAATCATATGAAAAATGCATACATGTGTAAGTGTAAAGGGGTATATGCAAGTATAAACATATATCTAAGGACCCCCTTGTGCATATTTGGCCATGAAAATATGTACATAGGGGCTAGGTGTCCTTATATATATGTGAAGTTCCATATGTGTGCAAGCTGAAAAAAGGAATATTCGAGTTGTCGTCATCAAAATCAATGCGTCTTGAGGTTCAGGTAGGTTCCCTCTGACTAAACCTTTAATTTGAATTCTATAATTTGCTGATTATTTTAAAAACTTGTTTCCATAATTGCATTATTATTTTAAAAAATGGATTTCTAATAACCACTATCTTTTTCAAGTAAGAATATGAATATATCCATTTAGCATGTGCACATATATGCTATAGGGAACCTAAAAATAATTATTAATAAATTTATTATACTTATATTAACGATTCATGGGAGTATACTGATAAATATTTGAGAACCAAGGAGCACTCTCCTTCATAATTATATCCCTTCAAGATGAAAAGATTTTAATTTTGAATAGAATATTGTTTGAGTATGAATATGGATCAATGAAGTGTGAGTACCCATGTTTTAGGAATCTGAATCTTTGGCTAAAACATGGGAAATAATTCTCTTGAAGTCTTGGGCATCCATTTTATTGGTGACGTGATCTTATACTTATAGAGACGTCGGCACATGCATTATTGAAAAGTATAATATTTATTATGTGATAAGAATAGGATGATTCACCTTTCCTAATGCATCATAATCCCATCCTTCCTCATGCGATGAGTATGGAATTCCTTGGGTGATGAGCCTCGAGTTCATTAGGTGATGAGCCTAAAATACCTCAGGTGACTAGCCTATAGAGGATGAGTATCATTGGGTATCAACTTCAGGGATTGGTGAACTTGTCAAGAATTTCATATCCTTAAAAAATGATATAATGAGTAACGTATGGCATATTAGTAATCATAATCATAAAAAATACTCAAAATTTGATTCAAATTATCTTATGGAATTCCAAGAAATAGATTTGATAGGCAAGGTTCCCCAACCATTTCTAATAGGTGTAGAGGTAGAATAAGTTCCCATGATTCTATTAAAACCCATGATCACCCAAAAATGGAAATTTCATACCTCTATTATGATGAAATGACTACTATCACCCTCTCCCACTTTCCCTTATGGAGATCATGAAATGGAGGGTTATCAATACACTGGTCAACCACTATGAGTAGAAATAAATCATACCCACTAGGAAAATGGCCAGGGATGATCTATAATCCATGGTTCCACATTAAAACAACCAATAGAAAAGACCCTACATGGGGGGACTAGAAGGGGGGAGTGGGGTGTCCAGGAGGGTCTTCAGGGGGGAAAGGGTGTCTACAGGGGGGTTGTGCAGGGGGGAGGGGTAGGGGGGTCTGAGTAGGATAAAACCTCATGTGGTTACTGAGCCTCCTTTAGCTTCTTCCTACAAATCAATTCCACAACCTCCCTAGCCTCATAAAAATAGATGTTCACTGTATAAGGGAGATCATAGTCCCATTCTAGTCCCAAACCTACTCTCCCCCTCGACAACAACATGCCTAATGAATTAATAGATTCACCTATGGTACACCCATACATCCATTTGTTTATGCTTATTGAATTTGCAACTTGTATACTGAATACTTTTAGTCATTTTTTACCTCTTCTTTTTAAGTATTTGAGGATGCCTATAAGTCACAATTAATAATCATAATACTTGATGACATTGAGAGGTAATTACAATAAATTTAAATGCAATACTACTTTGGGCCCTTTTGTTCGATAAACACTATACTGTTCTTTTTTGTACAGGATTTTGGAGTACATTTCCATTGGACCTCGTTTTTCCAATATTATTTCTCAAATGTTGATGGTCCTTTTGAAACGGCTTCCTCCCCAGACATTCTTCTCATCCCTTTTATTAGTATAACTCATTCCGAATATATCTTTATGAGGTTTTATTTGTCTCAATGTATTCACAAGAACTAGATTTCTTGTGTGTATGCTTTTTCATGATAGGCTGTGTCTGTGGATAGGGATGTATGCTATGCAGAGAACCAGTAACAAAACATAGACCATGCTTATGCATGTGAGCATATATATAAGGATCATCTTGTGGTAGTTTATGCTTATATAGCTTGTTCGACATTATTGCATTTATTTTTTACATTTTAATTCTTACTCCTCTCATTTGAGACACCACAGGCATATCCAAATATTTTTTTGACTCACAGGGGGGTGTGAAGGCTAGGGGGGATGGTGCAGGCTAGGGGGTGGTACAGGCTAGGGGGGTTGGTGTAGGCTAGGGGGGATGGGGGGGGGGTGAAGGGGGGTGCAGGGGGGGCTGTGCAGGCTAGGGGGCTGGGTGGAGGGTGGCAGGGGGCAGGGGGAGGGGGGACGGGGGAGGGGGGCAGGGTGGAGGGGGGCATGGGCAGGGGCAGGGGGAGGTCTGCAGAGCAGGGGGGTAGGGGGTAGGGGGCAGGGGTGGGTGGAGGGGGGCAGGGGGCAGGGGGGATGTCTGCAGCGTAGGGGGAGGGGAAAGAGGGGAGGTCTATAGGGAATGGGGGAGGTCTTCAGGGTAAGGGGAGGAGGGAGGGGGTGTGTGGAGGGGGAAGGGTGGAGTGGGGAGGTCTGCAGGGGGTCTGGAGTGTAGTGGGGAAGGGGGTGGGGTAGTGGGGCAAGGGGGGTGGGGCAGGGGGTGTAGTTAGTCTCTATAGGTTTCTTTAATCTTAGATAAGGTTGAATAACCATTACAATCCATATCTAACTCCCCCATTTATTCATGATTAGGTTTCTCCAAATATGCCCTCCTATTTACAAAATATTTCTTTCACTAAATCATGGATTGATATTCGTTGCAATAAATAAGATTTTGTATGATACCACTAGTTGTTATTGGTATGGCTTTAACACCTTTTCTTTTAAAAATCCAGGCCATTATGTCCACTTTTCTCTTCTTTCACATGTTTATTATTGTTTGAAAATTTCATATTCACTTGAACAATTAAATAACTCTCAATGTTTTTCTTTTTTTTGGTTTATCCTTTTATAAATCATCAGACTATATGATCAAACATTATTTCTTATCATGTTCAACCTTCTTCATAGGTGTGGATCCATTTTTTGTTATGATATATTCTATTTGATTAGAAATTGTGTCCTCTAGTAAACTTTTATTATCGGGTGGGATAAAAACTTGTATCAAACAAAACCAAATTAAGCTGAAACTCAAGCCAAACTAATTATATACTATTAACAGGAAGAATAATTGTTAAATAATAGGAATATAATATTTGATAGTATCATTTTGAAACATGGATCTATTTCCCCCTTGCTTGTAGGAACATGATTTGACCCATGGTGCATTGTTCTTATATATTGGGCAGTGATGTGTATAGTCATAGGATAAATGTATGTTTTAGTTTAGTTTTTATTTTATTTTCTTTATTACATTGGCCACTTAGGTCTTTTACTTCTTTTTGTGGACAAAGGGTAATTATATTCTGTGAAGGGGGGAAAATGGGGTTCAGATTGATTCAATCCGCCAGCTTTGATCCGAGGTAAGATTATATGGTTACTACTTGTCTCGCACCTCATGTATTTGGAGATTTCAGTGTTTTGACTCCATATTATGTTTTCAGTAGGGTTTTGGATCATTTCGTGCTGGTTCAGGTGGATTTGGTTCTCCCAATAGAGGTAAGGCTTTAATGCGGTTGGTTGGTTTCTCACTGGTTATGTAGCATCCTTTATGTGTTTTAATGTTCCTAATATCCTTTGTGTAGTGCGTTGATCCCTACTTGTTGGTTTCGAGTAGATAAGTTAAGGGCGACTCGCCTGCGTGTGCATAGGTAAGAATGTATATGTATGTGGGTTCCCCCGTTATGTGTATAGTCAACCATGGCAGTGATTATGCACGTATGGGGCTATGTGTGCCCATGTATATATATATAAATGAATACACAGGTGAGTGGAGACTGGTATATGCATATAAGAATATGTGCAAGGATCCCCTTGCACATGCTCATGGCCATGTGGGTGTGTACATAGGGGCTAGGTGTCCTTGCATGTGTGTGAAGGTGTGTATACCCAGTGGGGGAGTAGAAAAGTTTAGTTAGAAAGATCCAAGAGACGAAGTGGACGGTTTGGTTCCACCTTGAGGTAGGATCTCTCTTCTAGCCTCTTTAATTCAAGAATGATTTAAATTGAATTTAGCTTCTTTCTTAATTCTGATTAATTATTTTTAATTGCATATCTTGAATAAGTGTTCTTTAATATAATTGTTTAATTTGATAAATAAAGTCATGTTTTTATAATAAAACCCCTCCAATGGAGGTGCGCTACCTATGAAAACTCACAGTGATAGTTATGTTGATCCAGTTGATTAAATTATTGCATTTGATTTGTGATGAATGAGTTTTAGAATAAATGTTAAATATAATTAAATGAATTGTGTGATAAAGAAATGCCATGATTTTATAATAAAACCCCTCCAACAAAGGTGCGTTGTCTTCTAAACCAACAAGTAATGATAGTTATTTGTATCATGTTTAGATTTAGTTTGAGTCTTTCATATGACTCTTGTCGGTGTTTGTTTTGTGGCTAGTTAGTTTTTGTTTTCTTTGAATAATATAAATTGGATTATTATACTCATTTAACTCAAATGACATTTCCCGAGTAGGCATAGGCCTTGACCATGACACTTTCCATTTCACTCTTTGAATATTATAAATAAAATTTCCATGTTTAGGAAAAGTGAATGAATTTGTAAATGGTTTGTGTAGGGTGTATGATTCGTTTCCGTCGTTTTGTTTCCCATTAGACATTACATCATTGTGCCGATAATTACAACCTTCTCTGGAGATCCCTTGTTATAGAATATTAAATAGTTGAGCTGTTCTATCATCTGCCGGTGGGGCAATGGTCAGAATGCTGCCTCACCTCCTCCCGCTCCCTTCGATCCTGGCTAGAAGATGCTACCCTGCGGATGTCACTGGACCGGGCCAACACGCTGCGGTCATGCTGTAGTCATGCCGTGGTCACGCCGCGGTCACACTGCTGTCAAGCCGCAGTCACGCCGCGGTAATTCCATGATTTGGCCCTGCTCTAGGACGACACCCCACGGCGGTTCGCAGTGATAGTATTCCATGAGTCTTATGATCAATGTTGAGACTGACTAATCACAATTTCTGCCGGCGGGGTGATGACCAGAATGTTGCCCTGCCTCCTCCTGCTCCCTTCTCTCCTAGCCAGAAGATGCTGCCCCGTGGATGTCGCTGGACTGGGCCAACACACCGCGATCATGCCGCGGTCACACCACGATCACACCACGGTCACACCGCAGTCACGCCGCGGTCACTCCGCGACCATGCCATGATTTGGCCCTACTCTAGGACGAAACCCCGCAGCAGTTCACTGTGATAGTATTCCATGTAGATAAATGAAATTCGTGTCCGGTTAATCCATGATGAGGTCTTCAAGGCCATCTTTTTCTAGGTTTGGATAAAATCTTCCACACTGATCATACTTCAATTGAAGCCACATGTCAAAATGAAATTTTTTTATTGATCCATACACATTGTTCTTTTTTGATGTCCAGTCAAATCATCCTCTCAACCATTTTGTGGAACTCCTCCTATGTAGCATTGATCTCAAATTCTTATGTTTTTTCTACCAAATCTCTAAATGAATCTCTGTGAGGACACATGTGGAATGAGTAACTCGAGTGAAGGAACCACTCATAGTTGAGGACATGACTAGAAATATTCAACAACTTGGTTGTGTCATAGTTAGAGCCAAATAGAAGGGATTGTTCAATGGGCTGTTTTTTTCTCAATTTCTTGTTTAAAATTCCTACACTTAGTCTTAGTGTTCCTGGGTTTTCCACAATGAAAGATTTTTTTTCATTCCATAGAATTAGACCTAGGTTTGGGTTGATTATTATTCTTGACTTTATCCATATTAAATTATCTCTTCTAACGTTTAGACTGTGGTCTACCCCTAGTAAACAAACTCTCTGCCACACCTTTAGAAGGATCATTTTTTGATCTTTATCATCAACAGTCACATTTATGTTGGTGAAATATAATATGAATTTTTTAAATTAATCTAAATGAAATTTAATTGAGATAAAAGGTTTCGTTTTAAATATAAACATTTGGAGTTTCATATAAATCCTTCCAACTAAAGAATTTATCATGTATAATTTTTCTAGTTTAATCCATACACCAACAACAGTAGATTCATAGACAACTTCCCTAAGAAAATTATCTCCTCAAGAAATAAGTAGATAACTGTGTGCCTTAAATAAAAAATAAGAGGATATATCTTAATATTTAGTGACAGTCTGTCCAGTTTCAGATATAGTTACAATAGGTTTCTTAGTCTTGAAAAAGAAATAAATTAATCCTTATTGAACTAGAAAGACTCATCTTAATTTTCAATAAATTAAAGTTATTTTCACCATCAATTTTCTTGATTTCATACCTATTTGTTGATATGTTTACCCAAATGATTTGATACCAAGTTATTATAGACAACGTTAAGTGTACACCCCAAACAACTGTCTTAGGGTATACATGATTATCCAACTAGATTTAAAATTTGAAGGAATTTTGAAGGTTACTCTGGGTTTAATCACAAATATAAAAGAAAAGAGGAAAATCGAGTTGAGGTTCAAATACAAAAAATAAAACTGAAACCATAACTTAAAGAAAGAAATATATTTGAAAAAAAAAGAACTAATATGGTTTAAATACAAATTTTTGATGGGTACACGTGTAATGGAAATAACAGAACACATGAACCCAATAGGACCAAAATTAGGGATTTTGTTTATAGAAGTTGAAATAAATAGAAACTAAACATTCAAGATGCAAGAAATAAATAAACCAGTAAAGAAAATGAGGATTTATATGATTCAGCCACTTTGAGGGCCTACATGCATGACAAGAACACCAACTGACTAAAACGTTTTATTATGATCAAAGTAAACAGAATACAAGATTCAGTCAAATAAAAACGGGAAAGAAACAGAAGTATGAAAAACTAACTTCAGAACTAAAAAAAGTCTGCAATACTTACAGACCGTAGAGGATAACTCTCTAGTGGTTCATATCTCTTGAAACTACTGAAATAACGTCTCTTTTAATTCATGGATTCAAGGATTCAAACTTTTCTTTGTGCTTCTAGATCTATTTATAATAGAAAAGCATATTTCAGAGGAAGTTACATTGAATCCACCATAAATGGGATACAAGATGAAGATAAGGAGAGAAACATTCCAAGATATGATCTTACATGAAGGAGATGAATGACTGGGAAACCAAATATTATTTTTCTGAGCAAAGAGAGTAAAACCAGGGTGAATCAAAATGGGATGAATGTATGAAGAGGCATAGTGGAAGGTGTGATTAAGTCCCCTAACACCCAATGTTCATCTAATTCGCTTAGCCAACCATTGAGTACCATGAGTTCATATTGAAAATAAATCCAACTGTGCAAATGAGTATGGAAAAATAGGTAGATGATGAGGATCACTCTAGTGGAATGATGAATCAATGGCCATGGATAAAAGGTGGAAAATATTTCCATGGTAGAAATGCTATAGAAACATGGGTTTCACATACCGACCCAAGGAATAAGCTGACTGAAGGTCAAGACCTAAGTGAGAGGCCTAGTAAAAATGGACATATCCAATAGAATTAGTTTGAGTAGATTAAAGTAAAATAAAGATTTTTTCATGCATGAAGTATATAAAAAATTATTGGAAGAATAATAAAATAGGAAATTTGAAATTGAAAACAAATAAAATCCAAATTTCATAGAATCAAACACCAAGAATATAAATCCACCATGTAGATCATGAAAAAATGTGGAATATTCCCAAATCCCATGCATGAAAAAAATGATTTGTATCCTAAAAAATCATCTAATTTCACTTTTATACTTGATGAGCACCAAAAGATTGAAAGAGTTTAGGAAGCCCATGTTGAGGTGAAGTACCCAATATAAAACACCCTATAATCCACCTAAACAAAGGATTTAATGATATCCTTGGTGCCATCCAGAAAGGCCACCAAAAAAGAAAAGTAGAAATCAATCATATAGTGCCTTATTATAATGGGCTCCCCAACCACCTTGAAAACTTGGGAATCATATTTTTCACTAATTTTTGACCATTTTCTAGGGAATATCATTATACTAATACTTTACCTCCTTGAATCCAACAACATCAACCAAATTCTGTACACTATAGTTTTTCTCATTAGCCATCATAAGTTGAATAAAATTAGAGGTAGAATCTTTCTCTCTATTATCATCTATATAATGATGCATTGAAAAGGAGTTAGAAGACACAAAATTTCTAACAAGTTGTGTTAAATCTATTAATCTATAAGGATTAGGTCCCATCATCCTTTATTTATAAGTTTTAGGATTATAGGATCTAGCATTATTTCCTATGATAACATCAATAACGTCAGCTACTATGATTATTAGCTTAGAAGTAGGAGAAACAAGATCCCCAACCCTACTCTTAGGGGGATTTTAACATTGTATGAACTTGCAACAAAGATGGATCGACATGGGATGAAATAAAATTTGTATCATTTTCATTGATATTAGATAGATCAATAGTAAGTATCAACTTACTAAGAATTGAAGTACCCAACTCAATAATATTAGGGGAATCAGATTTAATATCCTCAAATGAAAGTGACCAAACCCAAAGGCATTGAGAACCATTCCCCTAACCTATTCAACACAAGAAACAATAGGTTCCATGTTCTCCACTTTCATAATTGAAGTATTTTTTTCAGCTTCACTGCCAATTATTAAGGCCTAAATGGCCTAAAGACCTTAAATATTTATTTATTTTTGATAATCCCCCTTTTAGTTAGGTTAAGAGGGAATCCTTTCATGAACCATATGCCCAGTGTAATAAGTCCCAATACATAAATCAAAGGCCTATAGGCACAAGACCCAATACATGAACTGAAGGCCCAACCAAACTACACTAGAAATGACCCTACCAAGAATCATTTTTATCATTTAATGCCTAGCGCTCCACCTTGAATGGTTTATCTGATATAATTTCCCCATTCAGAGTTCCACGATGCCTGGTACTGATGGCGATTTCCATAACCTCTTGTTCTTCCAATCTGGTTAGATCTACTTTGGTGGCTGCTACTTGTGGGGCTTGTTCTTATGTGGTTTTATTAGACTGCTTCTTGGTCATATGTGGATCCAAATCCCATGGTCTGAAGGCCTGAGGTGGCCTAAAGGCCATAGGGTTTGAAGGACTGAGGTGGTCCAAAGGGCCAAATCTTTTGCTCGTAGGTCCAAATTGAGTGAATAGTTCCACTTATACAGTAACTGATACAGTACCCAATATAGTAACTACTTTAGTAACTCAATAAATAACCCTCCACCAAGATTTGATATAGGGCCTTAAAAATGTCAATAAGGATCCTCTACCACTCGGTCATGGGATCGTTGGCCAATGAATAAGGATATCTCTGAGTAATATTTAGAAACCAAAATAAAAATATCATTCTACAATGTTAGCTGATTATCCTTAGTAGAGTCCTTTTAGAATTTATTATTAGAAGCTTTCTCAAAACTAGTAGAAACCATTTTTCCATGGGTAGAATTATACATAAAAGAGCAGTTGAATCCTTTCTTGTGAGCTCTATAGATAAAAAAATTAGCACCATTGGGTCAGATCCCCCTCCCAACCAGAGGTGTTGATCATCCCCCAACTAGACCAATACATTTCAAGGCCCAATAACCTAATAATTGGTGGTAATTGTAATTACCTTATATTTCAAGCATAATCTCCCATATTTCATGCTTGAAAACCCTTAAATACTAACTCTAATTCTCATGTATTTTTTATATAGAAGAGATTATTTTTACCTTGAAGGCCTACTATTGAAGACTATGTTCCATAGCAACACGTGAGGCCCCTCTTCCTACACACCTCACTTGTCTCTAATTAAGCCTCATGCCCTACTTGTTCCATTAAAGCATCTCCATCCACAACCTTCATGTTTAGGACAATGTTAAGCGTATTCCCCCAAGAATGGACAAGGATCTCGAATATATGATTAGTTTCAATTAGAGATGTTTGATAGAAAATTAAAATGTTCGAATAATGATGACAATGATAAAATATTATCATATTAGGATGAAGAAATAAAGAAAACAACTGATGAAGAAATAACAATAATCAAAACATACTGAGTGTAAGAAAGAAAAAAGAACACAAGGATTTACATGCTTTAGAACCATTTGGGACCTACGTGCATGATAAGAACACCACTCAAATACACTATTTATTAATAATCAAAATAATAATATTATAGAATACAATATAAGAAATAGATTAACAATAACACAAGAATTTGGGAAAGAAAACTTTGAAAATTTTGAAATATTGAAGAAATACTCACAAATATAGATATCTTATCACTATCTAGGAAGTCTTAATAGTGGCTTCAAAGGATGATGATGAGTGTTATTGATCTGAATTCACATACCAGTAGTGTGCAGGCCCTGGTTTCTTCACCAAACACCTTGAACAAAACTCAACAAGGATTTCAATCGGCACCAGATGTTGTCAAAGAGTTCCACTATAGGAACTCGACCAACTCAGAATAAAAATGGATTTATTCTATGAAATATCACAAATATTTCACACTAAAATAGTTGGGGTTTTAGAGAACCAGACAAGATCTCAAGTCGGGGAGCTTAATAAAGAATGAGGTGAAAAAGAGAAGGCCTATGGGGTGATCAATTACCTTGACAAGTGAAAGTAGAAAAGATAATTAGATAAACCAATGAATGATGTATGGAATAACTGAAAAAACCAAGAACAACTGGCATCACAGGTGGAAATTCTTGATCAAAAGGGTGAAAAAAATAATTTATGGTTGTAGTTGATCTCATATGGGATTGATGACATGGAAAGGTGATAGGCTGTAGACATGCCTACAAATACATCCCAAGATGGGAGCCCAAGATGGGATCCTATGAACCAAAGGGGAAAGCCCAGACCAACAGAATACAAATTTATCATAAAAAATAAACCACAATAATAGTGTATGCATGAGATTAAGTATATAAATAGAAGCATGAGTAAAAGGAAACTTTTGTATAAAAATAAAATCACAAGTCTCCATTATTTTTTATATAATATTGGTGGAATTTTTTCATATATCATCATCAAATTGGAACCAAATTCAATATATCTACGAAATGTTTTAATTTAAATAAATTTGCAGCCATAGTCAAACTATCAGTTGGATTATTATTAGTGTGTATATTATTAGCACACATGGTTTCTAATTCAATAAAATATCTATTAAAATGAAACCTGATATCAATGTGATTAGATATACCCTAGAAAACAAAATTCTTGGATAAATGTAAAGCTGATTGACTATCACTATAAATGATAATAATAGAATTATAAAGAGATAATTTGGAATGAAAATCAATAAGCCATATATCTTCATTGATAGCCTTAGTGAGGGAAATGTACTCAATCTCGGTGGTCGATAGGTACATTATGAACTACATATTACATTTTTATGAAATGGGTCCTCCGCATGCAACAAATATATAGCCTGTAAGAGATTTTATGGTATCCACATTCCCTACATAATCAGAGTTTATGAAACCAGTAACAAGAGCATCAATATAATCATTTATACTAAATAATAGAGACAATTTAGATGAATGGAAAATGTATCTAACAAACCTTTTAAGATAATGACAATAGAGATTTCTTAGGTTCATAATTAATTTACTAAGAGTGGAGATTGCAAAGTTTGCATCAGGTCTATTACAAATCATGGCATATATGACACTTCCAATAACATTTGCGTATAGAAATATAGAAATGCAATCAATATCATAATCAATAATAGATTTTTGTGTAAGTGAAATCTTGAAGTGTTGGGAAAAAGGAACACTATCATGCTTAAGAGAATCAAGCATGTATCTCTTAAGAAATATAAGAATATAGGTATACTAATACAAATACAGTTGTTTCTTACTCCTATTTCTCATAATTTATATTACTAGAATTTTCTTGGATGTACCCAAGTCTTTAATTTCAAATGTAATTTTCAATTTCAATTTAACAGAAATGAAAATAGATATAACCTTGTATATATTTAGCATTCCATCAACATAAAGTAGTAAGTAAAGTATGACATTCTTAATAGATTTAAAATTCACACATGCATTATATTTTATTCTACTAAACTAATTATAAATAATAAATGAGTCAAAATTTCTATAACATTAATGAGATTACCAAATTAAACCATATAAATATTTATTCAAAAAACACACTTGGTTTAGTTTGAACTCATTCATATAACCTTTAAGAGGTTTCATGTATGATTTATTATCAATTTCCCCATGAAGAAAGGTAGTTTTTACATCAAGTTTTTGAATATGGAAGTCTTGGTAAGGAAAAAATCACAAAAAACCTAAATGTATGAATGTTTTACAACATGTGAAATAATTATAGTGTAGTCAACACCTCATTACTGGAGAAATACCTTAGATATAAGTATGGATTTAAATTTATTTTTTTCTAATGGTGTTGTCTTCCTTTATTTTGAAAATTAATTTAAAATCAATTACCTTAGAATTAGGTGTTTTATTTACAATGTAATATGTATAGTTTTTGTTCAAGGAATTCATCTCATCATCCATGGAAGAGATCTAGTTCTTTAAATATCTATCATTAAAGGATTTCTTATAAGTTATGGGATCCTTATATTTAAGATCCGAGGTAATATAGAAATCAAAATATGTCATATCATACTATCCAAACCAATTAGGTTTTCCAAAAACCTTACTTGACCTATCTCTTGTCAATTGATATTCATTGGGAGTATCATAAGGCTCACTATCAAACTTAATGCCTGAGTTGGATTAAGGTTGGAGGTCAAGCTAGGATTCAGGTGGAGAAGGCTTAGGAGTAACCTCAATTTGGGATAAAGCATCAGTCTAAACACTCTCAATCTAATTTATGTGATCAATATCATTAGTGAAAGAATTAAATTTATGAGAAATATACTCATAAAAGACACCATCTATACTTATTATGCACTTTTGGTAACCAAACTTGTAAAACCACAACTTATACCTTTAATCCCTTTGAGGTACCCAACAAAAATACTTTTGAGAGATCTTGGTTAAAGTTTGTCAGTTATAATGTGGGCATAGGTGGTAAACCCAAAGAAGCTCAAATATCCATAATAGGGGGTCAATTACACCAAAACTCTTTAATCGTCTTAAAATGATTAGTAGTTGAGTGCTATCTATTAATGAGCTAGACTGTATTAGTTGCAACCTCAACCCAAAAGGACTTGGGAGGGATCGAACATGAAATCATGTTATGAACCCACTATAGAATAGTTTTGTTTATCCTCTCATATAACTCAGTTTATTGGAGGTTTTTTCTAATAGAAAGGTGTGAAAAATTCCCCTATACTAATAGAATTTCACAAAGTTAGAAAATGAGTACTCTATGGATACAAAATCTGAAGGCAGTAGGGAAACAACTCTCTCAACACTAGGTAACGTAGCCTCTACAGGTTATGATTTGGTAGGTACATCTAAGGGAAAAGCCTGAAGCTTACCTGCTTGGTCAATCTTCTTAACTAATTATCCCTTAGGATATGCGCAAGGGATGTGTAGGGGGGGGGGATGCTGTCCAGCAGGGGGTGGGGGCTGTCCAAGGGGGTCCAGCAGGGGGGGATGCTGTCCAGGGGGTCCAGTAGGGGGAGCTATCCAGGGGGGTCCAGCGGGGGGGGGGGGGGGGCTGCTGTTCAGGGGGCTGGGCTGCTGTCCAGGGGGTGGGGTGGCTACTGTCCAGGGGGTCCAGCAGGGGGGCAAGGGGTGTGCAAGGGGGGTGCAAGGGGGTGTGTGTAAGGGATGTGTGTGTGTGTGTGTGGGGGGGGGGGGGGTGCTGTCCAGGGGGTGGGGGGGGGGGGGGTGTCCAGCAAGGGTGGTGCAAGGGGGGTATAGCAGGGGGGGCTACTGTCCAAGGGGTCCAGTAGGGGAGGCTACTGTCTAGGGGGGTCCAGCAGTGGGGGGGGGGATTCTGTCTAGGGGGTCCAGTAGGGGGGGATGCTATCCAGGGGTGTCCAGCAGGGGGCTGCTGCTCTCCAGGGGGTCCAGCAAGGGGGGGGGCTGCTGTCTAGGGGGTCCAGCAGGGGGTGGGGGGCTGCTATCCAAGGGGGTACAACAGTAGGGTGGGGGGGATGCTGTCCAAGGGGGTCCAGCAGGGGGCGGTGCCAGGGGTGCAAGGGATTTGTGTGTGTGTGTGTGTGTGTGGGGGGGGGGGGGGGTTATAAAATGGGAAGGGTTTTAGCCACAGTTCAATGAACCATGGCTGGTATTTCCATGGCTATAGGGACAAACCTATAGCCACAGTTTAAAACCGTGGCTATAGGTCTATATGCACAGTTGGAACCGTGGCTATAGGGCTATAACCACGGTTCGAAACCATGGCTATAGGTTTGGCCCTATAGCCATGACAATACCAGCCACGGTTCAATGAACCATGGATATAACCTATATCCACGGTTTGTGGGCTTATATCCACGGTTCCAAACCATGGCTATAGCCTAATTTTCTAATAGTTCTAGATGATTTTTTTTGAATTACATATACCAATGGTTTTAAAAACCATTGGTATAGGTCTATATCGACACCATAAAAGCCAACGACCACCCAAAATGTTGGTATAGCCTATAACAATAGTTTTTTGACCTATACCAATGGTTTAAGTCTTTGTTATAGTCTTATTTTATATTATTGTTGTTACTATAACTTTCTAAACTTATGCAATTTTTCTCTTTGGAAAACTACCTTTTCATCGCATGTGCAAGTTTAGTTTTAAATTAATTTTTGACACCTATTCGAATGTAATTTCGAAAAAAGGATTAAATATAATAATAATAATAATAATAAATACAATATAATAATTTCAACTTAATTTTAGGTCAAAATGAATATTATAAACAATAATAATTAATTACCATAGTTAATGTTAAAATTGGTCTACCGGGGGGAGGGGGTTAAAATAAAATGATAAGGGGTAAAATGACCTAGAAACTTGTAAAAATATAATTTAATGGTTGTATTTAGACCTTATATAATATAAGTTTTGATAATTATCCATTTTAGCCTTTTTTAATGTGAAAAAATGTGGGAACACTTTATTCTTTTAAAAAATTATATGTGTGTCCTCACCCCTTTTTATAAAAGGGAACCCCCTCTTCACTCCTATTCACAGTTCTAAAACCACTTGGTTTAGACAAGACCTACCCAAATACTTTACTTACATTCCTAATCACATAATATAGGCTTTTTTTTTTATCAAGAATACAACCTAGGATGGATTTTGGTGTAAACCTGTGGAGGTTATCTAAAGAAGATGCATTGTTCTCAACTGAGCATTTTTATTTTATTTATTTTTCCACATCCTTAAAATATTATTCAATTATGATGATATAATAAAAAAAGTATCTCCAATATACTTATATTTTATTATTTTAATTTCATAACCAATATTCAACCCCTCTTCCATCAAATGATAAATGAAACCATTGATCGTGTGTACAGAGAACTACCACCTCACAAACTGATATAATTAGATTTCCATAACCACCTATCAAGGATGAATATAATGATGAATATAAAATATATATAAGATTTTTGTAAAATTATTATACTTTTATAATTATAATATCACATATTACTTAATACTTTCCATTCCTTTGGAATATGATAACATCAATCGTATGTACGGTGAACTATCGTCTCACGAAACGATGTGATTAGTTTTTCACTTATGATTTAAATAGAAGATAATAAGAATTAATTTAATTAATATATGTGAAATATATGACACAATAATGAATATTTAAATGGGAATTATTATTTAACTTATCTTCATTCCACCCATTGAGAAAATGGAAACAACATTCATGCGTATGTACAACCTACCATCTCTATGAATAGTGTAATTCATTTTCTACCTTTAGCATTTATAGATTAAAAATATATATATATAATTAATAGATATGATATTTTTATCATGGTAAAAATTATAGATATTATTTATCTATGATCAAAATAAAAGTACAAAAAATACCAAACCAAAACATACACAAAAAACTAAGCAGTTGTTACCCGAAATGTGTGTTTAACAAGAAATCATGAATAAATAGGAAATAAAATGTCATAAGTAAATAGTATATAGTATTATATATATTATTATGGTTTTGAAATATATTTTTAAAAAACCTATATTTATTATATATGAGGTTATAATGAGTAAAAAGAAATTCAAGACTTATGGTAAGAGATTTTTGCCTCACTTTTATTTCTGTGGGACACATGCCTTATACATCACTTGTTTCTTTTGTGTGATGTGTATACTAACCATAAAATTAATTTATAATTATTCTAATGAAAATAATGGTAGATAAATATCCATATAATTTTCATTTTTTCTTGGGGCTTATGATTCAAAATTTACCAAAGTGGTAAATGTTTTACGTTAAAATCTCATTGTTTATCAAGATTGTCTATGATTAAGTTTCAAATAATGAAATATTATGATATAACTATCAAAAAACACACACATTTTATTCTTATATTTTTATTTATTAAGAATACATGTTTTTATTTCATTTTCCTATCTTTATTAATTCAACATTTGAAAAGTTTTTTTAAGGAAAAAACTGAATTTATTTCACTCAGTCGAAAACTCTTTTTCTTCAATGTCCATGTTTTCTAAAAATATTTTAAAGAATTTTTTCACTATTAAAAAATTATTTTTAAAGTAATTTTAACCCATGTTTTAATTTTTACAAAATGGTTTAAAATAAAACTTATTATCATTTTCTAAACAAGGCTCTTTTGAATTTTTTCCAAAAATGTGAAAGGAATCTTTATTTTAACATGTATTATATGAACACCATTTTCGACTATCATGATCACTAAATTATGTGAATATTCATTTTAAATTTTTTCAATATTCACTTAAAATAAAAATTTTTCATTAATATTTTGTAATTTTTAGATTTTAAAGGAGTGATTTAAAATGGAAAGGATATTTTTCTCAAGAATGTTTTAATGATTTTTTATGAAATATCTATTCATAAAAGACAAAAACCTTTGGTGTTGGTTATGTGTTACTGGGGATATGATCCAATGGTATCATCCTTCTTCTTTATTTGGATATTTTATGTTTATTATTTTTATGAAAATATGTTTATGAAACCCATTCCTTTTCTATGGGTTATGATGTAACATCCCATTAACCACTTTCTGGTAATTCCCTTCTTTTTGCTTGTTTACCTCATCAATTGGGTGTGTCTTGGGACTCCTGAGGATGGAGAACCTTTGATGAGAAAAATGAATTAATGTTTGGGGATGTATATTTGTTTGAATTAATGGAATCCAAGAATAAATGTGTTAATGTCCTTCTAGGGTTCTCCCTGAATTTGGAGGACGACCGAGTGGGTTTTGAAGTTTTTGCTATATGTTGGGCAGTTACTCGACGTGTAAAGGAGTTAAAAATCATGTATTTGATTACCATACACAAGTCATGAAATGTGTACACAATGTGAAATGATTACACGTCGTTTAATGGTTACATGAAATGTAATGATTAAAGATCAATTTTAAATAAAAAGGTGACGATTTTTCAGGTGCATGTGATCATTGTGGATTAAATAATGTGTAAAGGGATTACACATCATGTAATTGTATGAGTAGAATTTTTTAGGGTGTTGTGTGAATTATATTTCATTTTATTCTCCCACAAATCTTTTTTATCTAGAGTTAAAATTCCTCTAGTGATTTTGGGAGTCTCTATTAAATCCAAATTGTTTCATTGGGTGTTGAGTCATATTTTTAGTTAGTTCTCATCTCTACAGGTGAGTAGGACTTTCTGATTATTCATTTTATTGATCACAATAGCACTGTGGGATTTAATTATCAAATTCGTTGATCTGTAAGGAAGATTCCTCTTGTTCTTCTTCTAGATTTATGGTATGATCTTGTTTTGGGAGATGTTTCCTTTATAGGTTGTGGTGCAACGGTTCTGTGTTTTTGAGTTTTGTGTTGTTTCCTCTTCTCCATTAACCCTTTTGTTAAATTGAGTTTCAAGGACTTTGTTTTCATTGTAGCATTCCTATTATTGGTGGATCCTTTATGGGAATGTGTGAGCCTAAGTTTGAGGTAGGTGGTTCTATGTATAGCCTATGTTGGATGAAATGTATTGCTCATGTTTTTATAAAATGATTTATAAATGAATTAGCATGATTATTTTGTTAGTATAAATGGATTTTTCATAAAATGTGTTTTTCCCTAGTTCTTGGTAAATGGAAAAGAGGTATTTTCAAATAATTGAAATGATTTAAGAAATGTATCAAATGGGAAGCCTTAGGTACGTAAATGGATGGTTTAGATTAGGGCCATCATCCATGTTATTATTTAGGGATATTCTCACGAGGATTTTATCTACTCCCTAGGACTAGTGTTATAGGGACTTGTTTTAAATTTATGGGAGGTTCATTCATGGGGTGTTTCTCTACTCCTTACATTTGTGTTCTAGGGACTTTTTGTGCACTAGTAATTTTTTTTGGTAAGATTAGTCTACTATCTTGACCGATTAAGTTCCTTGGAATGATTTATATATGCTTTAGATTTTTACTATTTTTATTTTTAATATGCATGCTCTATATTTGAAATTGGTATACCTAACTTTTTTTTATAATTATTGTAAAAGGGAAAATGTTTACAATTATTTTGATAAAAAACTTCTTTACTACTTATCATGCCATGTTTTATTTGAAATGGGAATACATGAATTGTTTGTACATAGACTTGTTATTGAACACCTGGGTGGGAACCTACCAAACATATTATCTCACACCTGACACACTTCTTCAATAATTCATAGGCCTTTGTATGTATTTAAATGAAGAGAAAGGTAAGGCATCACAATGAGGTGGTGAGGTTTTGGTTAGCCGAGTCTGGGTAGCAGGATGATGTGATGGTGTAGGTTTTCCCACAATATAACATGAAGTAGTTGGTTTTTCCTATTATGTTAGTCCTTTTTGGTTGGAATTATACTTGGATATTGTTCAACTCTTGTTTATATATTTTTTATTTAGTCTGCTTTAATTTATGGAATATATATTCATTATATCATTGTCTCTTTATATATATATATATTCAATGTCGTTTCTACAGTTTGAGAAAAATCGTTCCCTTTGGTTGTTATTCGATGCCTGTGTGCTTATCACTAGCCCATGGGAATCAGGAACACCCTTCAGGTATGTGGCATATGGGTTTCGGTACCAGTTTGAGAGGGTATTCAGTTTAGTCCATTATAGTTTGGTATCAAAGGGAGGTTTTCCTCAAGATTCATTATCTTGGGACGTCTGTTAGACTGGAGATAGGATTGTCGGGATTTTAAAGGTATGTTTTGAAGATTGCATAAAAAAATATTTCTGTGATGAGACTCAAGTTACCTTGGGATTTTGGGATGTGTGTTTATTATTTTTTATTCTTATAGTTGATCATAGTCTTTTATCATGAGATTTATAGTTTGAAAAGATTGTTTTGTTTTTTGATTGTTATTCTATTTTAGTGTGCAGTGGTATGCCTATGAGATGTGTTATGCGAGTTACTTAGGGGGGGTGCAATTGATGCTTCTAAAGGGAATCCTATGATGTATTATAATTTTAGTGAGGCATTCAGGGGTTCAATTCATGCCGTTGACCGGATTGTGACACAAGTTTTGAACATAGTTGTTGAGGTACAATCAGGAGTTGTAGGGAAAAGGGACTGATCGCAAGAGTTCTTACGTGAGAAGCCACCATACTTTAAATGTATGAATTAACCTCAAGAGGCTAAATAATGGAGTAAAAATATTGATAAGATATTTTATTTCTTAGAAACACATGAGAATATAGAGGTGAAGTGTGCAACATTAAAACTTTAGACAAGCATTGGTGGGATTTAATGGTATAGAAAGTTAAGCATGTGGGATTATATTGGAAGAGTTTCAAGATTATATTCTCACAATAGTTTTGTACAGAGTCAATGATGATGGGAAAGTATCTTGAGTTCCTCTATTTATAGTAAGGAGAGAGTGTGGTGTCAACATTTACCAATTAATTTGCTGAGATGGTTTGTTTTACACCAAAGGTTGTAAAGAATGACTAGTTGAAGGCTCAGCTGTACCTATAGTGTTTGTGACTGAATATTAGATCATAGGTATTTATGTTAAATATTTTTACCTATATGGATATAGTGGAAAGGTATATTATGATAGATATGAACACTACATGAATGGTTGTATATTTATCCCCTTCTCTTCTACCTAGTGAAAGCTTCAGTGACACATTAGGGAAAAAGAGGAAGTGTCAGGATCATCATAAGAGCGGTGTAGGTGGTTCTCGATAGAAATACTTGATTATCCACTGAATGAAGATACTATTAATCGCTAATATATATAATATTCATGTGATTTATTATTCATAAACACAATTTTAGTGCATTTTACACTTTGAACATCATTTCACATTATGATTGTAATCCCCCCTTAAAATGAACTATTACTTGGTACAATTTTGAACACCTCCTAAAATAAAAAATGGACTTGATTTTATTTTCAAATTTTATTTTCAGGTCTCTCATTCTACAAGGAACAATTCATAATTTTTAAGTATCTAAAGATTCACATTGTAAGACCACCAAAATGGGATTTCATGGCAACACATTATGGGAAAAGTAAAATGGAAAACATCTCAATAAAGAGATTGTATAAGCCAGGATCCAAGCCCAATGATTCTAAAAATTTAATTTAAGATAGAAGAAATCATGGGAAAAATTTCATTAAATAGTGAAGAAAGAAAATTTGGATATTTGAATAGAGTTCCATGCGGCCCAAGTTGGAGATAAATCTCTAGGCCAGATTCCGTGGCCTAGAAAAATATACCACCATTTTACACATATCTCATAAACCATAAACTATTTTGGGATGAAACTTTATAGAAAGTTAGGTGACATCTGGATATAAATTTTTATCTTCTATGTCCCACTCAAATTAGGACATCTATAAGGTAATATAGGTTCCTCTAGTTAGTGGATGCATGTTGGCTGCAACTTCGAGTCAAGGGTGGAAAAGTCTCCTCTCCCTTACTTTCCACCACACTAGTCCTACCAAAATCAATTGAGGAGACTTGTAAATTTGGGGTATCAACCAAAGTATCCAAAAATTCCTATTTAAGATATTGTTTTTTGATGATTTAATCATATTGTGTGCTTTCTTTCATTGTAATGTTATGCTGTAATTTTTTTTTGTCTCAAGTTTGTCTTTCACATGTAAGTTGTTCCAATTCATCTTAGTTCCTTAATAAAAGTTATTATTATCCTCTTATTATGTTCTTATTCATATCACATTGATATCTTTGTCTCAAGGTGTTAATTTATTCACATAAAACCTTATGAATTATCACACAACGATGGAGTGATCGTTATTTCATTATTTTCTTTTTTTACTTCTCCATTTCCTCCCCCATGAGTCAACTTCCTGCTTCCATTGAAACCATAGCATCAATAGAGAGATAAAAAACTTGTGGGTTGATCCAAGGGAGTATCAAGGGGATTTATTGGATTTTATTTATCACCCCATTAATTTCTAATCACTTATTTTAATTGAGTTTTTTAGTTGATGATTTTAAAACTTCTTCACCCTTGTTGAATTTTAAGGCCACATACTTCAAGTGCTAATATGAACCTTTACCTTGGAGTTATCATAAATTTGATCCTCCAAGTTTATAGGTGATTAGTATTATGGTGTTTTGGTATAAAACTAGTAAGTGATGAAGTTTTTTGATCTTCTTTAACAAACCCATCTCGAATATTAGAAATTGAAATCGTTAAAAAAGAATTTTATCCAATACACCCCTTATAATAACCTAGGATGAACCCTTCTCATAATTTTATTTCACTTAAGTATTATAGCATTCAATTAAACCCATATAATATCAACCTAAGTTTCCCACTTCATAACTAAAAACAATCCATATAATATACGTGTTTGTAGGTTACTTCTCAGGTCTCTGAGGATTCTACAACCCAAACTAAACCACAAGTGACCACTTAACCCTAAAATCTTGGGTAAATTTGGGAGAGGACAAATTTTGGAACCATTTACTAGGACCCAAGTAATTCATCTAAAAAACCATTTTATTCTCCCCCATTTCTTCTATTCTTATACAAATTCTCTTATCTTTTCCCATTCTTATTTTTCTTTCTTTTGGTGCATATACTCCTTCACTCGTGACCAATCAAACCATCTAGTTTGGGTGGATATTCTTGGGGTTGGGGAGTCAAGTACACCAAGGGAACTATTTCCATTAGATCCTATTATTCCTAATACTATAGAGTAAAAAAATAAGCCCATTTCAATAGAATTTATTCAAAGAAACCAACTCATAAACCCAGGTGGGAACCAAAATGGAAATCCAAATGAGGCAGCCCCAAACTTGGGGAATGCTATCGATCAAACCATGAATGACTACTACAAACCTGCCTGGACCAATGAAAACTCTTTCATTAGGCATGATACCCTAGGAGAATCCCACTATGTTTTCAAAAATTATGTCTTAAACCACCTTCCGACCTTTCATGGGATGGAGTCATAAATGCCATACCTTCATGTCAAAGAGTTCAACGACATTGTTGAAACCATGTGCCCACTACATCAACTTGAGTCAGCTAAGATGAGTATCTTTCCTTTATCACTAAATTATCGAGCAAATAATTGGTTAAAAAATCTAATACTTAAATCAATCTACTCCTGGGACCAATTAAAAAGATAATTCTATAAAAACTACTTCCTCCCCATTACAAAACAATTTCACTTAAAAACAATATCCAAAACTTTTTTGAAAAATAAAGGGAGTCATTTTATGAAACCTGGGAAAGGTTCAAAGGCACACTCAACATAGTACCTCACTATGGATTTTCAATTCCAGAACAAGTTCTAATTTTATATGAAGGGTTGGGCCTAGGGAACAAACAATTAATTGATATGATGTGAATTGGGACCTTTAAAAAAAGCCCCAAATGATGCTTATGAGTATCTAGAAATCCTTTCTGAACAAAACCAAACACGGGGAACATCAAATTATTCTGAAAAGTCACAAAGAACTACCAGAATACATAAAATTAGACAAGAGGAAATCCTTAGGGCTAAACTCACAACACTCACTAGGAAGGTCGAAGAGATAGACCTTAGGAAAATCCATGAAATCCAAAATGTAGACCTAGTTTGTACAATTTGTGACAAACATGACCACAAGAACAACAAATGACCAACCATCCATTCCATTAAAGATATTCTTCTAGGAGGACCACCTACTGAAGTCAATTACCTAAACTTTCAAAAGCCACAATACCAAAACACATTCAACCCAAGGTATAATGACCACCCAGGCTTCCGTTAGAAAGATAACCAACAACCTAGACAACCAAAAGGACCAAACCCCTACCCTAAAAAAAAATTTAAAATTCATAACCAATTCCAACTACAACCAACCCAATACCAATATCCTTCTGTCCAATACCAGCAAACCATGCAACAACCAAAGTATCCTCCTGGTATAAACCAACCATCACAATCCCCTACTCAATCTACCCCTCTTCCAATCCTTGAGAAGTTGTGTAAATAAATGGAGAAAATAAACTCAGAAGTCTCATCCCTTAAACATTAAGTAAAAACAATTAAAACTGGGAAGGCACCCATGCCTACCCAGGCGGTACCATCCTCAACTTTAAGGAGATAATCTAGTTACACACAAACCTCTCATAAACAACTCAAAGTAGTGACTTTTTTAAGAAGTAGGAAATCCATTTAGAAAACTGAATAAGCCATTAAAAACCCATTAAAAGCTTCAAAAATGCATGAAAATGATGAAGAAACACCCATAGATTCTGAAAAACCCAATGAGAATGTGAAGGAACTACAACCACACCAAAAAATCAAACAACCTACTCCCTTCCCTCAACGTATGAGAGGAAAATCTAAACCAGAACTGAATGAAACTTTGAGGGAAATATTCTCTCAGGTTAAATTGAACATCCCCCTTATAGATTAAATACAAACCTTTCCTACCTACTCAAAGTACCTTAAGGACTTGTGCACTTTTAAAAGGAAATTTTCACATAAAAACTAAGTCCTTTTGGCTACTAATTTGAGTACCACCATTCAAGGGACCATTACTCTAAAGTCAAAAGATCCAGGATGTCCATACATCAAAGTTGAGTTAGGAGAGAACAAAGTTGTCAAATCCCTTTGCGATCTAGTAGATAGTGTGAATCTCATTCCTTATGCCATGTATTTTCAATTAGGGCTTGAATAACTCTAACCCACATCTTTCACTCTTCAAATTACTGATCTTAGTGTTCGAGTTCCTAAGGGGATCTTGAAGGATGTTTTGGTGAAAGTTGAAAATTTCATTTACCCAGATGAATTCATTATCCTTGATAATCACCCAAGCTTAAGTGCTAGGGAGAAAACCCCCATCATCCTTGGTCATCCCTTCTTATCAAAAATCAACTTAGTCATCTGAGTCTGAGATAGGAACATGACAATAACTTTCAGGAACATGAGTCTAAAATTGAACATCTACAATGCAAACAATCAAATTGGGGAAGATGAAGAGATCCATGAGGTTAATTGTATTGGTAGTGTTGATAGTAAACTCTAAAAACATCAAGGAATTAATGAAGGATGTTTAATTCAAGAAGAGAGTTCACATGAAGTAAATTTGTCTCCTTGGCTTAAATCTATTTCAGATAGCTCTATTGATGATTTTCTAGAATCACCAATCAATGATACCAAGGGTGAAATCAATACCATTGAGTCCATACACATTCATGACACTACTCTATGTAATTTAGTGGATGAAAATTCTATTCACAAGGAACTAATTATTTCAAGAAATCTAAACAAAGAAACTAAGTTCAATACAAAGTATCATCCTTTCTTAGAAAGTGATAACCAATATGATCTTGAATTTAAGGTCTTACCTTAATCACTCAAGTATGTATTCTTATGGGAGAATTGAGCCTTTCCTATTGCCATTTCTTCCTCTCTTGAATAAAATCTAGAAATGATGCTTCTAGATGTCCTAAGAAAGCATAAGAAAGCAATTGGATGGACCCTTTCTGATATTCCTGGGATTAGCCCACTCATTAGAACTCATAGGATTGTTCTTGAATATAAATCCAAACCATTTCATCAACCTCGGTGGAGACTCAAACCAAATTTTATGGATGTGGAAAGGAAAGAACTTCTTAAGTTATTGAAAGTGGGTATCATCTACCCCATAGCTGAGAGTGAGTGGGTAAGCCCAATTCATGTTGTCCCAAAGAAAGCTAGAATTACTGTGATCACCAATGAGGATGGTGACATTCACCCCACAAGGGGTAGTAGTGGATGGAGAGTCTGTATTGACTATAGGAAGCTCAACTCTTGTACCAATAAAGACTATGTCCCCTTTCCCTTGATTGATCAAGTCCTTGAGCGAGTGGCGGGTAATAAATTATATTTTTTCCTAGATAGATTCTCAAGGTATAATAAAATAGAGGTCTCCTTAGAGGATAAAGGAAAAACTATATTCACATGTCTATTTGGAACCTTTTATTTCAAATTCATGCCCTTTGGGTTATGCAATGACCCTGGAACCTTTCAGTGGTGCATGATGGGAATCTTCTTAGACATGGTAGGGGGTTTTCTAGAGGTCTTCATGGATGACTTCTCTGTGTTTGGGGATACATTTGAGGGATGTTTGAGGAATGTGGAGAGAGTTTTGTCAAGATGTGAGGATAAGAATCTCATCCTAAATTGGGAAAATGATATTTCATGGTAAAGGAAGGACTTGTTCTAGGCCATTTGGTATCTGGTAGAGGGATTGAAGTTGATAAAGATAAGTACAATGGTGTGAGAAAACTACATGTGTGATTGATTATGAAAAAAAATATTTAAATAATGCACAAATCAACTACCCCACCACTAAGAAAGAGTTTCTTGCTGTTGTCTTTTCCTTAGAGAAATTTAGGTCTTATCTCTTAGGATCACCCATCATTGTCTTCACCGACCATTCAACCCTGAAATACCTTTTCAAAAAACAAGATTTCAAGGATATATTGATTAGGTGGGTCATTCTATTACAAGAATTTGACCTTAGAATCAAGGATAAAAAGGGTATTGAAAATGTTGTAGCTGATCATCTCTCTAGGATGGAATTCAAAGACAACTCAAATCACCTTTTTGTGTCAAATTGATTTCTCAATGAGCACCTCTATTCAGTGAGTGATTTCCCATAGTATTCTGACATAGAAAACTTCTTAGTTACAGGAGTCATTCCAAAATTCTTAGGGACTCAATATCTAAGGAAATTACTTTCTGATATTAGGCACTATGTGTTTGATGATCTATAACTCTATAAGTTCTTACCTAACTAAGTCATTAGGTGGTGTGTCCCAGAATCCGAACAAGAGTCCATCCTTAAATTCTGTCATAGTGAGGCATGTGGAGGTTAATTTTCCTCTAAAAAAACTTATGATAAGGTTATTTAGTGTGGAATATTCTAGCCCACCCTCTCAAGAGACTCCTACACATTTTGTCAAAGCTGTCCTAGGTGTCAACAAGTAGAGTCCATCACAAAAAGGAATCAAATTCCACTCACTCCCATCTTAGTGATTGAAATCTTTGACTATCGGGGAATCGATTTCATGGGTCCCTTCCCAAAATATCAGGGATATTTGTACATCCTTTTAGCTATCGATTATGTATCCAAATGGGTTGAGTCCATTCCTACAAAATCCAATAATCATAAAACTGTTATTATATTTCTCAAGGGAAACATCCTCTCTAGATTTGAAATTCCTAGGGCTATCATTAGTGATCATGGAACTCATTTTTGTAATCTTCCATTCTTAGCACTCATGGAAAAGTATGGAATTTCTCAAAAAGTGTCCACTGATTTCCAACCATAGACCAATGGTCAATCTAAGTTAGATAATCGAGAAATCAAAAAAATTATTGAGAAAACAGTTAATCCATCTAGGAAAGATTGGTCGGGAAAACTCTTAGATCCTCTTTGGGTATATAGAACTGCATATAAAACCATTTTAGGAATGTCCCCATATAAGTTGGTTTATGGAAAATCATTCCATTTTCCAGTGGAGATTGAACATAGGGATTTTTGGGAAATTAAGAAAATGAATTATGACCTCTCATTGGTCAGCACAAAAAGGAAATTAGATCTCAATGAACTTGAGGAACTTAGGATAGAGGCTTACGAAAATTCAAGGATAAATAAAGATAGAGTTCAAGCCTACGAATCTCAAAATCTTAAAACCAAAGACATTGTACCAGGTAAACCTATTATTTTGTATAGCTCTAAAATTCATTTACACCCAGGAAAGTTGAGGTCCAGATGGTCATGTCCATAGATAGTGCATAAGGTGTACCCACATGGGGCTGTAGAAATTCATGATCCCACTAATGGTCAAACCGTTAAAGTTAATGGTCATACAGTTAAACCATTCATTAAACCATTCCAAAAACATGAATTTGATGAAGACTTATGTGAACCAAACTTAAATGAGGAAAATATTTAAACAATTAGGGGTCTAATTAGAGCTAGCTACGTTAAACAAAAGTGCTGCATGGGAGGCAAACCGTGGTTTTCATGTTTCTAATATTTTTGAATCATATTTATCTTTCAATTTGGATTATAAATCAATTTTATTTTAAAAAATATAATTAACTCTGAATATGATAGTACCATAGACTTTTAACCTATTCTTCTATTATGAGTATGGATGGGTATAAAAGGGGAGCACCATATTCATCCGTGTCACGTGGTGCGATCCTTGAGTAATACCTTACCCATAAATTTAAAAATAAGACAATGTATCATAAGTTTATTTTCATTTTTATGTTTTTTGTAGATTAAATATATATATATATATATAATAAAAATTATAAGGAAACATTGTAGGTCATGGGGAAAACCCCGTCACAACCGATGAAGCTGCAGGGACTCGAATCCGAGACTGAAGGGAGACAGGGGCGCGCACTTTCCACTGACCAACAGATTATAGTGCTTATTTCTTATATAATTTTTTTATATACTTATATTTGAATTTTATACATATATATATTATTATTTTTTATGTGATACTAGTATCTGTCTTTGGTATGCCAAAAAAATAGGTATGGTTTTTTTGTCTTTGACTGTTTTTAATTAAGGGAACCTATTAGGGTTTCCATGGTTTCTAATTTATTTTGTGAGTGAGAAGAAGAGGCTATTGTGGTCAAAGAGTTTTATAAGGAAATCAAATATATCCAGAACTTCCACAATTTCTTACCATCTACCACTGGGATTCCATGAGTAGCATGGATATCAAAGGAATAATCAAGAGCATCATGAAATTCAAATTCAAAAACCAAGTGACTTTGTTCCATGTTTATTTATTCAAATTCCTTTTAGAAATCCTTTATTATACCTCTAACCACTTCTAAATTTTCATTTCTTAGGACAATGGGGACAATGTTATTTTCAGTTGGGGGAGATGAAATAAAAAAATTTCTTTTGTGTGCAAAAAAATGATTTGAAAAAAAGTGTGCCTTAATGGAAGGAAATGTTCCTTTAACCTTGAACATGATAATACAGATTGAAAAATTTGAAATTAAATATCAAATAATTTATCATGCCCTGATTCCGATTTTAATCCATGTATAATTTCATGAGCATATATTTTGGAAAGTGTGGCTATCTAATGTGATATTACATCGTTTATATTTTCATCCAAATAAAAAAATCACAACGCACTTGCTATGGATTGTGGGGTATTAGTTTGAGTTCATGGGGTCCACCAAATAAATATCATAGGTTTGGTGATTATTTTAGTTTTAATATTAGTATTAAAAAAATAAAAAAAAAAGAAAATAATAAATTGCATTTAGAGCAATGAAATGACCTAATGTGTGGCTTTCGAAACTTGGGGACTGTGACTCCATATTTTTCTAGCCCAAAGTTAGTAATTTTATCTTTATTTGTGGTAATTTGACTTTATTTTTGACTGAGTTAACTTGAGATGATGACTGAGTATGTGTGTAACATCCCAGGTAAATAATGAATAAAACAATTTCATATTTATTAATATTTATGAATTAAATATTAATTTTACTTTAAAGGGGTTTCCATGTTCGATAGCGTACCCGATACGCAACAAAGAGTTTCTTTGAAATCTTACGTTGCACACTAGTAATAAAATAATATTATTTTAAATGGTAGTTAACACGTAGCCGTTATATTGGCGGGAATGAATAGAAATAACTAAAATATGATTATATATGTTTTTTTTAAATGTTTCTACATTTATCCAATAAAAGATAAAGGCATAAAATACGAAAAGAATTCAATTTTAGGCATATATACTCTAACATTCACAAAAGGTCCACTTATCGCCTTTTGATGGAGAACCCTATATAAATTTAGTTTTGGTCACTCTTATACATTATATTGAACCAAATAAAATTATTCTTTAGAATCAGGACATCAAAATTTACTTTGTGCAAATTTTTGGTTTTTTTCCGATAAAGTTCATTTTTTTAATGAATAGTGAAAAATGTTGTATTTTAATTCAAAATATTTTTCAATATAATTTATTTACATGATTAGATTATCTTTTGAATTGGTTTTAAAGTGCAATTAGAATATATTTTTACCATTTAATCCAATAGTGGTCGTTGGAATTAATTTCACTTTGAAATTGGACTTAAACTAGTGTCAATCTTTTGATACTTATTGTTTCATAAAAACATGCTATTTGTTCTGACAACGGGAATTAATTATTAAATTAATTAATTTAACTTATATGTTTTGAATTTTGTAAAATAGACATCATTTTTGAACTTGGAATATCAAAAATAGTTTAGGGTGAAGTTTTGGTATTTTTCTGAAAAACTTTTATTTTTGATGAATAGTGAAACCACTAAGTGGTACTTAAAAACTGATTTTTTTTGTTTAAATGAAAATTTACCACTTCTGTGATTTGAATTTCAAAAATCTGACATACATGGTTGTCATTAGTATGTAAAATGTGGTTCAATGGGATTAAAATAATTTTTTGACGAATAATAACTTTTAAGTTTTTAATCGCGATTAGAGGTAATTAGTGTAGTTTAAGGTAAAAATAATGTTTTAATAATATGAAATGACCTAGACGCATGTCCTACACTTATTGGATGTGTCATGGCCGACAAAGACAATACATGGGTCAACTTGGGGACCCCATGGAGCCACTTTGGTAGGAAAATGACATTAATATCTTTTTATTTAAAGTTAAAATGAAAATGTCACAAACATGAGTTGTTTTACTAAAACAATTTTTAAATGGTGTTATACAAGTCATATTTTTGACTATAAATATTTATTATAAATATAAAAAGATTTCCTAAATCATGATAATTTTTTTATAATTTTTATACATTAAATAAATTAAATTATTTATGACACCATGATGATGCATCGATTACCTCATTATTTAACGATTTAAATAAAATGAAATGATAATGTAAAATCTAAGACCTACACATGTCAAAAACCTATTGGATGGGTGTATTTAGAACCCTTATCACCTTATCATCTAAATATATAATTGTGGGACCCTTTTTATCCTAAAATCAGTTTATAATAAAGTATCTTTTCTTAACTTTCCAAGAGTGCCCCTCCTCTCCTCTTATAAAAGGCCCCCACCTCTACCTCCTTACCCACACCTCTCAAGCCATTGGTTCAGCCAAGCTCTGCTCTTTTTGTCTATCCACATCCCTCTCTTAGACCCATAAGCCTCAATTTGGGCAGAAGTCTTCCCAAGGAAGCCTTTGAGCTCAAATCTAAGAGAGTTACCCGATTTTAAGGTAATGTCTTCACTTGTGTTCTTTTGTTTTATTTTGCTTCTCCAACCCCCTAAAATATTTTTATTCATTTCTTTTGTAACAACTAAAGTATCTTAAATATACCAGGATGTTTTTATAAGAATAATTCTAGATACACTTACAAACACCTACATCTAATGGTTAAAGAACATACTGTTTCTGTGGATGGCGAATTTCTACCTCACGAAATGATGATTGTTCAATATTTTTCTAACACCTTCAAAGTTGGCCATTAAGATGTCACTATATTTATATATGATATATAATATTTTTATGTTTTCCTTAAGCTTCTGTATTTTTCATTTATGGCATACCTTTATGGCTTCCATTATGGGTATACGTGATATCTTCATTTTAGGAAGTGCGGACTACCGCCCCCTCAAAGTGATTTGATTCGTTAATGCCATATGTGGGACGTATAAAAGATGTATTTAAAGTTTTTATATATGATTTTATACTGGAATTATAATATAACTTTATATAATTATTATTTCTTTCCATTAAAGTGTGAGATAGAAATGAAAGCAGCGTCCATGCGTACGTACGACTTACCGTCTCCATGAACGGTGCATTTCATTTCTTATCCCAAAATGTAATGTACTATTATAAGTACATATATATAATGGATATATATGATTTATTTTACATCTAAATGATTAATATAATTCTGGAATTAAAATATACATATCTTTCATTTAGTTTTAATTCCATTAATATGACATAGAAATGAAAGTAGCGTCCATGCGTACGTACGGCTTACCGTCTCCATGAACGGTGCATTTAATTTATTACCTCTAAATGATTATGTAATATTATATATACATTTATATTCTGGATATATATGATATATATGATATCCAAATCATGAATATCATTCTGGATATAATGAACCTTTGACCACACGAACAACATGTAATTGTAAGAAGTCCACTTTCGTCTTAAGAACCAAATATCGACAAAACAAACATTATTGACTTAAATGATTGCATAATGCTTATAACATGGAAATAATTGATATAAAAGGAATAGTAAGCTTGAAAAAGGTTCTTAATCGATTAGAAATTAACACTATTTTATTATTCAGGAGATTAAAGAGCAATCGAGTCACATCGGACACGAGGTAATGGAACTTCTTAACCCAATTTTCATTCTTTGGGTTAATCTACTACTTTCAAATTATGTCATGATATTATTATGTCCTATCTTGTATTTGTACTTTCTTTATGTGTACTTATAGTGAATACACATAATAGATCTATTTTATTTAAAAATTATCTTTTTAAGGGACTTCGTCTCAATATCCTTTTATTGAGGCATATTTCGTTTTATACACAACTTTCTTTTATATGGTGTATAAACCACTTTGAATTTTAATTTTATACAAAAGGAATATTTTTCTATGAAGTGTTTTACAAAATGACAAAAAGGAATTTTTCTTTTAACGTATGCGGTGACAATGACCTTTTTCGCCGCCGCGAGTATTATTTGGTCTTTATCTTCCTCAACAAGCCGTAATGTTTTTTAAATGAAATAAATACCATATACTCTTTTATGTATTTTGGTATTGAAAATGGTTTTTATAATGAATTTTTTATATCAATATGTTTATGTGATATATTGTGATCAAAGTGTGGAAATGTTTTCTCTCCATTATATTTGTTTTATGTCTTATGATTTTATAATGGTACTTGGAAATTTGACGGGTGGTTACGTGATAAACCATATGACGAGTGGTGCCGTGAATACCAGGACGGGTAACTATGTTATAACCTCCAATGCATTGGGTATGGAATTCAGCCGTATGGCTATTCTATTAAGTGATATGTGTTGAAGTCGACCGTATGGTTATTCCATTTAAGTATGTTTATGTCCCAAGTTACCTTTATATGTTATGTGATATTTATATGGGTTTTATGGTAACCTTTTGGTTAAAAAAGGGTAAGTAATGATCTTTTATTCAGTGAAGAGTTTTTACTACTTCATAAAGGTTAAAAGTATTACTTTGATAAAGTATAAATGGTTTACTTGTTGTTTTGAAAAACTAACAGTTTTCATTCATTGTGTATCCCTCACTGAGATTTTTATGCTCACCCCAAGTTTTTTTGAAATGTTTTTCACAGGACTTAATGTGGAATAGGGTCAAGGATGGGATCAAGGGAATGTCATGCTATCTAAAACATGGAACTAGACATGTTTCTTTTTAAGAGTTTTTATTTTATGTAAACTTATTAGAAGTGTCTACTTTGTAATCTTTTGAGATGTAATAGTTATGTCCTAATTCTCTAAAACTCTAAACCTGAAAAGATCCTCAATGTGAATTATTCATTTAATTCAATATTAAGTAATGTTTAAGGCCGGTGCCTTATAGTTGGTATCAGAGGTCGGTTTAGACAACTTTAGGAGTTAGAAAAGTGTTAAATTATAAGTTAATTTATGGTATGATTGAAATGATATAACATTTAAAGATTATCATGTTGCTTCGCCTAAGATATTTCTGTGTTAAGAATGGTATTTTATAGAGGAAACAAAACAGACTTTATGGGAAGGAATACAGTGGGAAATGACCTTTCAAATTAGTATCCTGAGATGGTCAGAATCAGAACTAAATAGTTTGTTGCAGTGATGGCTCAGTTGACTCAGGAGTTGAAAAGAAGATTGGTGAATGCTCCAGTTTTGGCACTTCCTTCCAGGAATGGTGAGTTTTTTATATAAAGTGATGCTTCGTTGAAGGGACTTGGCTGTTTCCTTATGTAGAATGATCAGGTAATTTCATATGCTTTACGTCAGTTGAAAACTCATGAGGTAAATTACCCTACACATGATTTAGAATTAGCTGCTGTTGTTTTTGATCTAAAAATTTGGAGGCATCATTTGTATGGAGTAAAGTGTGAAATATATACTGATCACAAAAGTTTAAAGTATATATTCACTCAGAAAGAATTGAACATGAGACAGAGGAGATGGCTAGAATTAATCAAGGATTATGATTGTACAATTCATTACCATCCGGGAAAAGCAAATAAAGTGGTTGATGCTTTGAGTCGAAAAAGTAATGCTTCATTAACCATGCTATGTTTGGAACGAGATCCTTTGGTCTTTGATTTGATGAACTTTGTAATAGAAGTTGTTGGTGCAGGAAGTTTTTCTGTTTTATTTCAGGTATCAGTGAGATCATCCCTATCAGATAGAATTAAGCAAGTGCAGAAGAAAGACAGTGGGTTGCAGAAAAAGGTAGAGCTGGTTCAGAAGGGTAAGTTGCCTGAATTCAACATTGATAATGATTGTGTTTTGAGTTTTGGGAAGAGATTGTGTGTGCCTTGTGATTCATAGTTGAAGAGAGAGTTGTTATGTGAAGCTCATAGTTCTCCGTTTTTAGTTCATCTAGAAAGTACTAAGATGTATAGAGATCTTCGGGAGTATTACTGGTGGGACGGAATGAAATGGGATATTACTGATTTTACTATGAAGTGTTTGACTTGTCAGCAGGTTAAAGCAGAGAGGCAGTTACCGAAAGGGATTGTTCATCCTTTATCAGTGCCAGAGTGGAAATGGGAAAATGTATCCATGGACTTTGTTGTGGGATTACCAAGGACATCTCGAGGTAATAATGCAATCTGGGTTATTGTTGATCGCTTGACTAAATCTGCTCATTTCCTTCCTATTCGAGATACATTCTCTCTAGATCAACTTTCTTGATTGTATCTTAATGAGATAGTCAGGTTGCATGGAGTTCCCCTCTCCATTGTAACTGATCGTGATCCCAGGTTTACTTCTTACTTTTAGAAAAGCCTTCAGAAGTCATTGGGTACTGAATTAAATTTTAGTACAGCTTTTCATCCACAATCAGATGGGCAGTCAGAATGAACAATTCAGACCTTGGAGGATATGCTACGAGCTTGCTCTATTGATTATCAGGGAAGTTGGGACCAACATCTTTCTTTGGTTGAATTTTCTTATAATAACAGTTTTCATTTCATAATACAGATGGCACCATTTGAGGCGTTATATGGGAAGCAGTGTCGAACTCCATCTTTTTGGGATGAAGTGGGTGAAAGGTAGCTAATGGGACCAGAATTGGTAGAAGATATGGAAGAAAAAGTTTAGTTGATTCAGAAATACTTGAGAACAGCTCAGAGGAGACAGAAAAGTTATGTGGATAACCGGAGGAAGGATCTATCTTTCGAGGTAGGTGATCATGTTTTCCTCAAAGTTTCACAGTGTAAAAGTGTGATGCGATTTGGCAAGAAAGGAAAGCTGAGTCCAAGGTTCATTGGACCATATGAAGTTTTGGAGAGAGTTGGATCAGCTGCATACAGAGTGGCATTACCTCTGAGTCTATCTCAGGTACACAATGTTTTTCATGTTTCGATGTTGAGAAAGTATATGCCAGATCCATCTCATGTTTTGAGCCTAGAGGTAGTTCAGTTGGAAGAGAATCTCTCTTATGAAGAACAACCAGTCCAGATTCTTGACCGAAGAGAGCAAGTGTTGCGAAATAAGGTAATTCACCAGGTAAAGATTTTGTGGAAAAACCATATGGTTGAAGATGCAACATGGGAATCTGAAAATTCTATGAGGGATAAATACCCCCACTTATTTTGATAAGTGAATAAAATTGCGAGGACGTGATTCCCAAAAGGGGGGAAGGATGTAACATCCCAGGTAAATAATGAATAAAAAATTTTCATATTTATTAATATTTACAAATTAAATATTAATTTTACTTTAAAGGGGTTGATATGTTCGATAGCGTACCCGATACGCAACAAAGAGTTTCTTTGAAATCTTACATTGCACACTAGTAATAAAATAATATTATTTTAAATGGTAGTTAACACGTAGCCGTTATATTGGCGGGAATGAATAGAAATAACTAAAATATGATTATATATGTTTTTTAAATGTTTCTACATTTATCCAATAAAAGATAAAGGCATAAAATACGAAAAGAATTCAATTTTAGGCATATATACTCTAACATTCACAAAAGGTCGAATTATCGCCTTTTGATGGAGAACCGTCTATAAATATATTTTTGGTCACTATTATACATTCTATTGGACCAAATAAAATTCTTCTTTAGAATCAGGACATCAAAATATACTTTGTGTAAATTTTTGGTATTTTTCTGATAAAGTTCATTTTTTTAATGAATAGTGAAAAATGTTGTATTTTAATTCAAAATCTTTTTTTAATCTAATTTATTTACATGATTAGATTATCTTTTGAGTTGGTTTTAAAGTTCAATTATAATATATTTTTACCATTTAATCCAATAGCGGTCATTGGAATTAATTTCACTTTGAAATTGGACTTAAACTAGTGTCAATCTTTTGATACTTATTGTTTCATAAAAACACGCTATTTGTTCTGACAACGGGAATTAATTATTAAATTAATTAATTTAGCTCATATGTTTTGAATTTTTTAAAATAGACATCATTTTTGAACTTGGAATATCAAATATAGCTTAGGGTGAAGTTTTGGTATTTTTCTGAAAAACTTCTATTTTTGATGAATAGTGAAACCACTAAGTGGTACTTAAAAACTGATTTTTTTTTCATTTAAATGAAACTTTACCACTTCTGTGATTTGAATTTCAAAAATCTGACATACATGGTTGTCATTAGGATGTAAAATGTGGTTCAATGATATTAAAATAAATTTTTGGTGAATAGTAACTTTTAAGTTTTTAATTGCGATTAGAGGTAATTAGTGTAGTTTAAGGTAAAAATAATGTTTTAATAATATAAAATGACCTAGAAACATGTCTTACCCTTATTGGATGTGTCATGGCCGACCAAGACAATCCCTGGGTCAACTTGGGGACCCCATGGAGCCACTTTGGTAGGAAAATGACATTAATATATTTTTATTTAAAGTTAAAATAAAAATGTCACAAACATGAGTTATTTTACTAATTTTTTTTAAATGGTGTTATACAAGTCAGCTTTTTGACTATAAATATTCATTATAAAGATAAAACTATTTCCTATATCATGATATTTTTTTTATAATTTTTATACATTAAATAAATTAAATTATTTATGACACCATGGTGATGCAGCGATTACCTCATTATTTAACGATTTAAATAAAATGTAAAGATAATGTAAAATCTAAGACCTACACATGTCAAAAACCTATTGGATGGGTGTATTTCGAACCCTTATCACCTTATCCTCTAAATATATAATTGTGGGACCCTTTTTATCCAAAAATCATTTTATAATAAAGTATATTTTCTTAACTTTCCAAGAGTGCCCCTCCTCTCCTCTTATAAAAGGCCCCCACCTCTACCTCCTTACCCACACCTCTCAAGCCTTTGGTTCGGCCAAGATCTGCTCCTTTTGTCTCTCAAAATCCCTCTATTACTCCTAGAAGCCTCACTTTGGGCAAAAGTCTTCCCAAGGAATCCTTTGAGCTCAAATCTAAGAGAGTTACCCGATTTTAAGGTAATGTCTTCACTTGTGTTCTTTTGTTTTATTTTGCTTCTCCAACCCCCTAAACTCTTTTTATTCATTTCTTTTGTAGAAACTTCAGTATATTCAATATACTAGGATGTTTTTATAAGAATAATTCGAGCTAAACTTACACACACCTACATCTAATGGTTAAAGAACATACTATTTCTGTGGATGGCGAATTTCTGCCTCACGAAACGATGATTGTTCAATATTTTTCTAACACCTTAAAAGGTGTCCATTAAGATGTCACTATATTTATATATGATATATAATATTTTTATGTTTTCCTTAATCTTCTGCATTTTTCATTTATGGCATACATTTATGGCTTCCATTATGGGTATACGCGATATCTTCATTTTAGGAAGTGCGGACTACCGCCCCCTCAAAGTGATTTGATTCGTTAATGCCATATGTGAGATGTATAAAGGATGGATTTAAAGTTGTTATATATGATGTTATACTGGAATTATAATATACCTTTATATAATTATTATTTCTTTCCATTAAAGTATGAGATAGAAATGAAAGTAGCGTTCATGTGTACGTACGACTTACCGTCTCCATGAACGGTGCATTTCATTTCTTATCCCCAAATATAATGTAATATTATAAGTACATATATATAATGGATATATATGATGTATGTTACTTCTAAATGATTAATATAATTCTGTAATTAAAATATACATATCTCTCATTTAGTTTTAATTCCATTAATATAACATAGAAATGAAAGTAGCGTTCATGCGTACGTACGGCTTACCGTCTCCATGAACAGTGCGTTTCATTTCTTACCTCTAAATGATTATGTAATATTATAAATACATTTATATTCTGGATATATATTATATATATGATATCCAAATCATTAAAATCATTCTGGATATAATGAACCTTTGACCACACGAACAACATGTAATTGTAAGAAGTCCACTTTCGACTTAAGAACCAAATATCGACAAAACAAACATTATTAACTTAAATGATTGCATAATGCTTATAACATGGAAATAATTGATATAAAAAGAATAGTAATCTTGAAAAATTTTCTTAAGAAAGTAGAAATTAACACTAGTTTATTATTCAGGAGATTAAAGAGCGATCGAGTCACATCGGACATGAGGTAAGGGAACTTCTTAACCCAATTTTCATTCTTTGGGTTAATCTCCTACTTTCAAATTATGTCATGCTATTATTATGTCCTATCTTGTATTTGTACTTTATTTATGTGTAATTATAGTGAATACACATAATAGATCTATTTTATTTAAAAATGATCTTTGTAAGGGACTTCGTCTCAATCTCCTTTCATTGAGGCATATTTCATTTTATACACAACTTTCTTTTATACGGTGTATAAACTCCTTTGACTTTTAATTTTATACAAAAGGAATCTTTTTCTACGAAGCGTTTTACAAAACGACAAAAGGGAATGTTTCTTTTAATGTACGCGGTGACAACAAACTTTTTCGCCGCCGCGAGTATTATTTCGTCTTTATCTTCCTCAACAAGACGTAATGTTTTTAAAATGAAATAAATACCATATACTCTTTTATGTATTTTGGTATTGAAAATGGTTTTTATAATGGATTTGTTATGTCAATATATTTATGTGATATATTGTGATCAAAGTGTGGAAATGTTTTCTCTCCATTATATTTGTTTTATGTCTTATGATTTTATAATGGTACTTGGACATTTGACGAGTGGTTACGTGATAAACCATATGATGGGTGGTGCCGTGAATACCAGGATGGGTGGTTACATTATAACCTCCAATGCATTGGGTATGGAATTCGGCTGTATGGCTATTCCATTAAGTGATATGTGTGGAAGTCGACCGTATGGTTATTCCATTTAAGTATGTTTATGTCCCAAGTTACCTTTATATGTTATGTGATCTTTATATGGGTTTTATGGAAACCTTTTGGTTACAAAAGGGTAAGTGATGATCTTTTATTTAGTGAAGAGTTTTTAGTACTTCATAATGGTGAAAAGTATTACTTTGATAAAGTATACATGGTTTACTTGTTGTTTTGAAAAACTAACAGTTTTCATTCATTGTGTATCCCTTATTGAGATTTTTATGCTCACCCAAGTTTTTTTGAAATGTTTTTCACAGGACTTAATGTGGAATAGGGTCAAGGATGGGATAAAGGGAAAGTCATGCTATCTAAAACATGGAACTAGACATGTTTCTTTTTAAGAGTTTTTATTTTATGGAAACTTAGTAGAAGTGTCTACTTTGTAATCTTTTGAGATGTAATAGTTATGTACTAATTCTCTAAAACTCTAAACCTGAAAATATCCTCAATGTGAATTATTCATTTAATTCAATATTAAGTAAGGTTTAAGTCCGGGGACTTATAATGTGGGATTCACTTGGTTCCCTAAGGTCTTTGAGCTTGGGAGTCATCGGCGAAGTCTCACTACATGGGTTGACTCTATTGAGTTCAATTTTAATTACCATGGAAAAATTTCAAAAAATATATATATATATATACAAAAAAATGAATACTCATCTTAATATTGAAATTTGATTCCACCTAGTTCTACCATCATTTCCATCTTGAATAAAGAGAAACCCCATGTCTATTGTGTTGCACAACACATCATCATGCTTAATTGATATTGGATGAAATATAACGATGAATTTGAACAAAGGAATGGGCTTGGTATTGGGATATTCTTATGAAACTATCTTTTATTAAAATATTTTGATGGGTTTTATGATTTTTTGGTATAAGGGGTTCTTGGGGATCAATGTGTATTAAAAAGTTTTTGGAAAAGGGAATTCGAATTTCATACTGTTGAGATACATTTTTTCTCGAGACAAGAAAAACTCAAGTTAGGGGTGTGATTAGCCACTGAATGAGGATAATATTCATTGTTAATATATATAATATTTATGTTCTTTATTATTAATAAACACCATTTCAGTGCATTTTACACTTTGAACATCATTTCACATTATGATTGTTATTCCCCCATAAAATGCACTATTACATGGTACAATTTTAAACACCTCCTAAAATAAAAAATGGCCTTGATTTTATTTTAATATTTTATTTTCAGGTCTCTCATGCTAGAAGGAACAATTCATAATTTTTACGTATCTGAAGATTCACATTGGAAGACCACCAAAATGAGATTTCATGGAAACACATTCTGGGAAAAGTAAACTGGAAAACATCCCAATAAAGAGACTATATCAGCCATGATCCAAGCCCAATGATTCTAAAAATTTAACTTAATATATATGAAATCATGGGGAACATTTAATTAAATAGTGGCCAAAGCTAATTCGAATGTTTGAATGGAGTTACAGGCAGACCAAGTTGGAGATAAATATTTGGGCCAGATTATGCGGCTCAGAAAAACAGCCCACCATTTTACTCATATCTCGTAAACCATAAACTATTTTGGGATTAAACTTTACAGAAGTTTAGGAGAAATAAGTATATCAATTTTTTTATTCAGTGTACCACTCCAATTAGTCCATATAGAAGTTTATATAGGCACCTCTGTTCAGTGGATGAAAGCTGGATGCAACTTCAGGTCAAGTGTGGAAAAGTCTCCTCTCCCTCACTTTCCTCCACCCTAGGCCTACCAACATTAATTTAAGGGACTTAGATAGATGGGGGATTGACCCAGGGCTCCCAAAATTCCTATTTAAGGTAGTGTTTTTTTTGAATATTTAATCATCTTGTGTTCTTTCTTTCATTGTAATGTTATGCTTCAATTTTTTTGTCTCAAGTTTGTCTTTCACATGTAACTTATTCTAGTTCATCTTAGTTCCTTAATAAAAGTTCTTATTATCCTCTTATTATATTCTTATTAATATAAGGTTGATACCATTGGATCAAGGTGTGAATTTATTCACACCAAACCTTGTGAATTATCACACAATGGTGGAGTGATCGTTATTTCATTATTTTTTTACTTCTCTATTTCCTCCCCCATGATTCTACTTCCCGCTTCCATTGAAACCATAACATCAATGGAGGGATAAAACACTCATGGGTTGATCCAAGGGAGTATCAAGGGTCTGTATTGGATGTTATTTATCACCCCATTAATGTCTAATCACTTATTTTAATTGAGATTTGTATTTGATTATTTTAAAACTTTTTCGTCCTTGTTGAATTTTAAGGCCACATACTTGAAGTGCTAATACATAACTTTACCTTAGAGTGATAATAAATTTGATCCTCAAAGTGTATAGGTGATTAGTATTATGGTGTTTTGGTATAAAACCAATAAGTGATGAGGTTATTTGATCTTCTTGAATAAACCCATCTTGAATATAATAAATTGAAATCGTTAAAAAAGAATTTTATCCAATCCACCCCTTTTAATAACCTAGGATCAACCCTTCTCATAATTTTATTTCACTTAAGTATCTTAGAGTTCACTTAAACCTATCTAATATCAACCCAAGTTTTCCACTTCATATCCAAAAGCAATCCATAGAATGTACGTGTCTGTAAGTTACTTCTTAGGTCTTTGAGGATTCGATAATCCAAGATAAAATACAAGAGACCACTTAACCCTAAAATCTTGGGTAAATTTAGGCGAGAATAGGCCTCTTTGGAATCTCTAGTTGCATATAGTGGTGTGCCTATAACTTACTATCAGTGTAGAATGGTTTGACATGGATGATGTTCTTGTGCTTCACTTTCTAAGATGTGTAATAGCTGTGGGTGTTATGGTCATTTGCAACACTTCTGTCAGGCTATGTCTACTTCTCGATATGGCCAGGGATCTTCAACTCCAAATTCTAATATTGTGTATTCATATGATTTAAATAATATAGGGATATAGTCACAAGCCTCAGGAGTGAATCACATTCATATAGTAGATGAGTTTCTAGTGGAGGCAGGCAAAGGTCCAGTGACAGTGAGAGGCACTATATTTATTGCATCCTCAATATCCATTGCTTTATATGATAATGGTGCTTCCCACTAATTTATATTAGGCCATTTCTTTGATATGATTAACCTTCCATCAGAACTAATGTCATTTTCTATAGATTTAGTGAAACCTCTAAGGAAGAGGAAAGATCAGCGGTTTTGGTTTCCTTCTTGTGTTTTATCTATCACTAATATGAAGCTAGTATAGGATTTTCTTATTCTAAATCTGGATCCATTTGAAATCATCATTAGGATGGATTGGCTTGTTGATCATTGAGTTGAGGTTAATATTCATCATTGGTGTGTATCATTTCTTATGGTTGATGGGCTATTATAGGTGTTTTCAGGAGAGTGGGATCTGAGGTCTGGTTTTTTAGGACCTTCCAACCCTGAGCTCAAGAGTTTGTTGTCTACTATTATAGTTGAACCTAGTGAAGTTTTTTCTATTACAAATCTTCTTGTCTTTTTTTCGGGGTTTTCTGATGTTTTCCCAGATTATTTATCCTTGTTTCCACCAAATATATAGGCAGAGTTCATGATTGACCTGGTTCCAAGAATGTATATGATATCGATACCTTCTTATCATATGGCACCAGAAGAGTTGAAAGTGCTAAAGTTTTAGTTGGAAGACCTAATGCAAAAGGGTTTTGTTCTCCCTAATGTTCCTCCTTAGGTACCCCTAGTTATTTTTTCCAAGAAGGAAGATGATTCACTCTTATTTTTTATAGACTATCAGAAGTTGAACTAGGTAACAGTTAAGAAAATGTATTCTTTGCCTTATGTGGATGATATTTTTGATCAATTAAAGGGGGGAAAAGTGGTTATCGAAGATTGATCTTTGGTCAGGTTATCATTAAATTAGAGTTCGAAAGTATGATATACTAAAGATGGATTTTAGGAGTAGGAATGTCCATTTTGAACTTCTTATTATGTTGTTTGGTAAGACTAAATCTCCTTCATTTTTAGGGATTTGATGAATCAAATATTCCATCCGTATCTTGAAAATTTTATGGTAGTGTTCATAGAATATATTTTTGTTTAATAAATATCCAAGTGCGAGCATGATCACCATATGAATTTGGATTTGGAAATCCTGAGAAGTCACTATTTATATGGAAAGATTTAGAAATGAAACTTTTGGATTCAAGAAGTGAAATTATTGGGGCATGTGATTGCTGAGCATGGCTTTTCAGTTGATCTTGAGAAGGAAAAGGCTGTCTTGTCAAGGGAAGATTCATGGATTGTTTTTTATATTCAAATATTCCTTGGTCTTACTAGATACTACCGACGGTTTCTTAAGGATTTATAAAAGTTAGATTTACATTTTACTAGTCTTACCAAGAAAGGGGTGATGTTCACATGGGATTAAAAGTGTTCGTATTATTTTGATGAGCTAAAAAGAATGATGACATCAACTCCTATTTTGGTCTTACCTGGGCCCGGAAAGGGGTATATGGTTTTCTGTGATTCTTATGGTGCTGGTTTGGGTTTTGTAATCATGTAGGATGATCATACGGTGTATTATGGCTCTCAGAAGCTTCAAATGTATGAGAATAATTACCCCACTCACGATTTAGAGATTTCCACTATTATGCATATACTGAAGTGTTAGTGGCATTGTATTTTTGGGGAAAGGTTCACAGTATTTTCTATCGATAAGAGTTTGAGTTATATCTTATCTTAGAAATTATTGAATCTTAGATAGAGGCGGTGGGTGAAATACCTTCAGATGTTTGGCTTTGATATTGCCTATGCCCTGAGGAAGTGGAATGTCGTTACAAATGATCTTAGTAGGAAAGTTCCGTTGCGAGCTATTTTGGAATTGAAAGAAGATTGGAACCTTATGGGTATTTTTTCTTAGTTGCATCTAGATACTCAGGAGGATGTATCAGGTATGGTTCTGATCAGTGTTCAGTTATAATCATCTATTCATGAGTTTATTCTATAGAGTGATTAACAGGATTTCAATTTCTATAGAATTCAAGAAACCCTATATACTAAGGATACCATTTATAATTATTCTCTCTCTTCAGATGGTATTCTCATCTTTTGGGACCAGTTTTTCATTACAACATATGTGAGGATCTTAGTTTTTTTAATTGTCATAGATCTTTATGGTCCATTCATCCAGGTGATACAAAGATGTATTATGACATGATACGATAATTCTATTGGTTGGGTATAAATAATGACATTTCTGATTATGTGTCTCACTATTACACCTTCCAAAAGATAACGAAAAATCATTTGAAACCTTCTATTTTTCTTCATATCTACCTATACTTGTTTGAAAATAGTAACTCCATCCAAATGTTATTTACTAAATATATGAGTTGGTTAACATATGTGTTGCTGATTATATTTATGGATAACTAATTAGGAATATTCACGATATCTTTTACTACTTACCTCATCCCATTTCATGGATCATAGTCACCACATTTTCATTAATGATAAATTTAAACAAGATTCAATTGGGTTCCTACCATTAACTTAAATCAAAATTCATAGTGTTGTAAATAGTAATCATAGTGGGAAAATCTTGTAATCATTTATAGGATGTTTAAATATTAGTAGTTTATTTTCAATCTATGACACCGAAGGTTTAACCTAGGTCATTAAATTTTTTTATTTATTCAAATCCTTAATAATGGTTAGTAATGAAAATGTGTATTATCCTATGAATATGCATAGATATATTCAAACCATGTACACAGTAATGTTTATTTTCATTTTCCATGTGACTATCAGATGAAACCCAATGTACGATATTCATAGTTATTAATACTAGGTACAAAAATTGTAGAAACAATTCCAATTATATTATCTATAAATGGATCTATTAATATGAAATCCTCAAAATCACAACATTGAATATTTTTAGGTAGTCTCATATACTTTTCCTCAATGTTTATCATAGGGATATGTTACCTAATCTATGTTTTTCTATAAATACATTCAAATGATTCTTCTAAATTTCATCTAATACCAATTGTACTGCCCCTTTCTCTATTAACTAGTAGTTGATGTCTGTTTTACAAAATTGGTATGTGATTAAAGGAATCAAATCCAAATGGAATGAATAGTTTAGTAGTCATAGTAAACAAGATTAATTTTTGATTCCCATATTAAATTCAAATACACAAATTAAAACATAATTTTTTGAGTATAAAATTATTCCCTCTAAAATATCCTTTCATATCAACCATAGTACACTTCATGGATTCGTGGGGAAAGAAAAAAATGAGGGCAAACTTAAAAGATCAGCAACATTGATGTACATCAAATGTTATCATGAATCAAAAAGAATGATCAATAAGGAATGGTAAATAACTAATCGCACATTCCATTTGATATAAAATTAAGATCATGATAAGATAGTTTATAATCAATATATCATGTTAATTTACTAAAAAATTAAATTAATAAATAAACTTTGAATTAAAGAAATACAAATATAATATCATTGAAAAAATATCATGGATAATATGATAAGTCATAATCAATATGGTGAGGTAAATAACTTAGAACACATTTTATTTAATCACTAAACTGATAATGAAATGATTATAGAGATAATATCACTTTAATAATATCATTTATAATAATTACTAATTTTTTAATAAAATATTTCCTTAATAATTTGATGTCATGTTCTCATGGCCAATATACATATACAATAAATACAATTCACAAGAAGGTTTAAAACCACATTTATAATCATCTGTAATGTTAGATTACTAATTCTCAACATGAAACTACCAATTAATTATGTTGTATTATGTTTTCAATCCCCACCCATCACTACATTTCCTAAAAAATAAATATATATCAAATAATATATTTATTTAATTATTAATATTATTTATCATTAAATATTAATATTGAATAATGAATTTATATTTTTCAACATTTACACAGATAGAAAAAATAATTTCAATATATAATTCCAAAGGTATACATGATATATGGTTTTATAAATAAAAATATCCATAATAAATAATATAGTTATTTAGAGGATTTTTTATGTCTAATATTCAATGGAAATTGAATAATTCAGTGTTATGTTAATGACTACAAATATAAATAAAGAATTGTAATGTCTATACATTACTTGGTGAAAATTATCATAAAACATATATAAAATATTTAATTATGGTGTATATACATCATATCCCCTGGTGATCATTATAAGAACAAGGTTTGTTCTCATGTTTGAATATTAATTACTGAAAAATTTCCTTTTACAACATTCTTGAAGAAAATAACCTTTGAACATTAAAAACAAAATTCTAAAAAGAAAATTTCATGAAACTATTTGAAAAATATATCATTGAAAATATCCTTTTAATGTTTTAAAAAAATAATAATTTCCTTATTTTATTGGCCATTATTGATGTAAATTTTCATCATTTCATACACCTAAAATCAATGATTCATTTTACTTTTTCAATAGAAACCAAGAAACCATTATTTCAAAAATTATTTTAATTTTCTATTATTATTTTAAATTTAATATGGTTAAAAATATAACAAATAATCTATTACAAATGATTTTAAAATATTTTAAAAATATTTTTTAGAAATGAAGTATTTGAAAGAGAAATGATTTTGACCAATGATATAAACAATTTTAGATTTTACGAAAACAATTATCAACCATTTTAAGTACTGAACAGTGGAAAATAGTAATTTTATTTTTAAAAAATAATTAATAAACATATAAAAATAAATATAATATGTTTTATAATCAAATGATCATGTAACTTTATACAATAGAAATTAAAGTATAAACAGTCTTGATTAAAATGATATTGTGAAATATATGCTAAAAAAGGATCATAAAATTAATGTAAGAATTAATAAATGAATCTATTATTCATGGAAAATATAAATAAAAATAAAAATTTTTTGATATAAAACATAATATAGTTAAAATATATTAAAAAATAATCATTCAATATCAAATATAATGACAACGTAATATAAACAATAGAAAAAAATTTGGGTTATAAAACTTTTTACCACTTGGTATCTTTTACATCAGATAACCATGTTTCAATTATATAAAATATAAACATAAAATAACATTAATAATAAATGAAAAATTATAGAACATTTAAATTTGTATTTATGAACTCTATATGAATGAAATTGGGTTCATAATATTATAATATGTCTCAATGAAGAGAAGTTGAGATGATGTTTCTTACCACTTACTTCCCTTTGATTGATCAATCATTAATCTAATTTATATTGTTTTATAAGTATTATAAATTTTTAAAATAATTATAATAATATTTATTATATCATAACATTTTATCACCTTTTTTTTATAATATTTCATGACTTTCATTGTTTCGAGTTTTATTCTACTTGATTTTTATTTCGTTATTTGTCATGATTGTTATAGTTCCTATGAAACTTTTACTATTAAATGATGTATAGAATAATTATATTGAAATTATTATCATATTTATACATCAATTATAATTTTATGACCAATAATGAAGGATGGTTTTCAGAAATTAAGTACATTATGATCATTAAGATGGTAGGTCATACATACGCGTTAGTAAAATTTTAAATTTTCAACAATAATTTTGGAAATGAGGTATGCACTATATTATATTTACATAATGATAATAATATCATAAATAAAGTACTATTTATTGAAATATAAATAAATATATATATCATCAATGTGGTGTTATTCTAAAAATAGGGTCACTTCTCATCCTAAAGGTGGTAATACTCACGTATACGAATGATGTTATCAACTTTCAGTGACTGAAAAATTATAATTGGTATATTATATTTTAAGGAGGATATATATTGCATGAAAATTTATATAATTACATTTACATGATATATATTAACTATATTATTCTTATTACCATATATGTAATGTGTTAGTGAAAAATTAATCCTGTTGTATCGTGAGGCGGTAGTCCATCGTACCCATGATCAATTTTATCACGTCCTATGAAAAATTTTAATTTAAAAAGGTAAATATGATATAATGAATCCATATGAATAATTATATAATAAAAATCACATATATATATATATATATATTATCTTTCATCACACACATCATTTAGCAGTGTTGATGAAAAACTTCTTATATTGGTTTGTATGGTGGTAGTCTGTTGTACACATGAGTGATATTATCATTTCATATTTGAAGGAAGAAGAAACAGACATAAGAAATGAAAATAAAATATAAAATTTAAGTATATGGTCAACAATGGTTGAATTATATATTTATATATTAATATTATTTGAAATAATTGTAAGAAGAAGTGAAACAAACACACATAGTTAGTAATTTGACATCCTCTTACACTACATGCTTAAGATTATTACTAATGAATTTCTAAAATAAATTTATAACCAAAAAAATTTCATCATGGATGAGGTTATAGATGATTCAAAGGTATATGCTCAGGTAATGTATGAACCAAAATGGGTTTTGGGTTAGAATAATATAGGAGATGGGGTGTCCTTTTATATGTGACCTGAGAAGAGCACTTGTATTATTTTAAAGGAACATGTGTAACTAGGTTATCACATGATAAATGGTCTGAAATAGAGTACTATAGAGTATTATTAATTTTAAGGATGAAATATGGACTTAAAATATATTTTAGAAATTTATTTATTTCATTTTGACCCTCATCATTTTAGTTTGACGCCCATTAAACCCACTTTTACTTCAATCATGGTAATTAAGTTTTATGGTTTTCTCTACTGATTATGATCCAAACATGTGATGAAATTATTATAAAATATAAATTATTCTGATTCCCAATATTTTATCCTTTTTTAATTAAATTCATATATGTGGAATAATCTAATTTAAAATTATACACATATATGTGATGAAAAAATATATTTCCAGAGAGATAATTATGATAAATATACAAGGTTTTGTTATAAAAAATCAACATGAAAATGATTTCAATGAACTAAATTTGTTAAATAATTATATAATTGAAATAATTTTTATTTAAATTTTAATTTAAAATTTAATTTAACCTCTCTTGTTATATCAATGAAAAGGTGGTTTTAAATAATTATTATAATTTTACACTATTCATCAAAATAATTAACATTTCATAAAATCTCAAAAATCACTTTAACTAAATTTTGATATTAATATTTCAAATATGAATTAAATTTTTTCAAATAAAATTTATAAATTTCTAAAATAATATTTTTAATATAACTATTCAAAAGGTGACATATTTTTTTTTATCATTGGATAAAATTGTTTAAAAAAAATCAATTTCCTTTTCATTCAATTGACTATAAATTTATTTATAATGATTTAGTGTCCCTTTAATTTATTTTCTAAAATAGTATTGTATATAATTTTCATAATGTAGTTATTACTATTCATACCCTCAAATTTAATGTCTTGGTTATAATGGTATACCATAATAAAGTTCATTAATACTCAGGTTTTCCTATTCAACAAGTTATCAATGAAATTAAATTAAATGAATTAAATTTCATGAGTATTTTGAGATATGTATTGAGTGTCACATATGAAAAAATAAAATGATTTTGTTTTATATTTTTTTGGTGTTATATAAATTAATAACCCCAATTTCCATGTGTCTCATGATGAAAATAATAAACTACACCATATCCTTCATTAACCCAAACAATAATTCTAGTGGACATGGTTCCATCATAAGAAAAAATAAATTTATTCTATTAATCCTCATAATTCTTGTTAAATGGAAAAGTTATTGTAAATAATGTTCAATATAAATCAATGGATATATGATATAGCACATGAAAAAAATTAACATTCATAAAAACAGAGGGCATGTCGAAGGGATTAACAATCCCAAAGGAAGAGTTGTTTATTTTTCAAGTTAATTCTAAAATCTATTGAATGAGATCCCTAAGCAACCACAACCATCTAGTCACTTGATTCCAAAAAATCATCCTTAATATCAAATAAATTTAATTATAAAATATTAGATTTAATTCAATTATTTATCATAAATATATATGAATTTATAAAAATCAATAATGAACCTCATCACATAGAAACCTCGAGTGAAAGGGTGTGGTCCAAACCTAAAACAAATTCGGTCATAAAATTCAGAATCCCTAAATCAATCACATAATCCATCATCCTATTTAATTAATATCAGTCCTAATACCTAGAAAAATATACTCAGTGATTTTACATTTCCAATGTGAAAACCCATAGTGAGGGAACACTCAATCCACTCCATTTTTATCAACTGTTCATGAAATCCCCATTGAAACAACCAATTAAACAATGAGATATTAATATTAATACATAATCCTGAAAACATATATTTTTTAATTACGGATTATCATTGAAAACCAAATTAAAAGGTAGGGATATGGTATGATCAACTGGAACTGCCATCAAATAAATCAAAAAAAATAACTCATGATAAAGGGGGAAAGATGATATAAGAGGGGGTGTGGATTTTCACCTCCTATGTGTGGGTATAAATATATAAAATTTCATTGATCCACCTTTAAAAAAAACATTGATACACCATCATGAAATAATTATCCTCCCTTTAAATGAAATTTCACATCATAAAACAAGTCTTGAGGTTGATAATTGATTGTGGCTCATAGTTTATAGCATCTCAGCATCCAATACTTCATCTAATGCACTGTTAAGCACTTGGGGATTCAATAGATCATTAAATTATATTCAAATAAATAAATTTTGAGAAATATAATATCTTATAGCCTCATTCAAAATACCAATTCTAAAAACACTACTTTAATAAAAGCACATCTAATATTGAAAAACACTAATTTAAAACTAATAATGATGACAATATATTTAATATTTAGGGATAAATATGTTATTTATAAATGATCAATTTTTCCTTAAATGTATGATATATTATATATAATCATATATTTAAAAATAAATTTGCGTAATAGTGTATCATTAGTAATTTTAATTCATTTAGTAAAATATCATTTATTATAAAATAACATTAATGTCAATTATGATATTAGTGGTTTATTCAGAATTTAAAAGTGTTAATGAACAATGGTATTCTAATATATTAAGTTCAAACGAGTTTAAAATTATATATTCATCTAAAAAATTAATTTCAGGCATTAATTCATTGAATTTAATTCACATTCATTATTTTTAGTATCATTCATATTTTTTAATTATTAACAAAATAATTCTATTATATCATTTCTTAATCATTGAATGTAATTATTTAAAAAATAAAAAAATTTAAAAAAATATTCTGATAAATTAATCATTTTACTTCAAAATAATATTTATATCCAAACATATGTTTTTCCCAATCAAAATAATTTATATATAGTAAAAGAAATTGTGGTTTCTTTTTTGTTTATTTTTTTACATATCATATTATATTGACCGCAATCATTCAATAATATCCCAATAAATCAAAAAAAATATAGAATAAGTTGTTATATTAATATATATGTTCATTAAATGGGTGATACCCATGTTGTTTGGAAATTTACACCTTATTTTTACATTTTACCACTAAGTCAACTCCTTTTTACATTCACCAAAATAATTAATTTTAACTTTTTTAAGTAATCACGTTGGTAAAATATAATGTTGGAATTAATATAAAATAAAAATTACTTTGATATAAAATATTTTCCCAAAATTTATGTTTTAAATTCAAAATTTTTTGTGAATCAAAATTGAAATTAATATAGTAGTTATGATAAGAATATGAGTTATAAAGTGAAAACGATCAAATAAATACAATAATATTATGGAATAAATTAATATAAAAATGATTCAAATAACCTAAGTTGAATTAATTAATTCATAATTTAAATATATTTACATAGAAACAAATTTATTATATAGTTTAATATTATATGATTTTTTAAATGAAATTTATATTTTCAAATAAATTTTTATATTTTTCACTATTCAACAAAAAATGATAAAACCTAAAAAATAAAAAATATAACCCAAATATTTTTGATATTCTAATTTTCAAATTTATTTTTTGGTGTAAAATAAATTTTCAATGTGCAGTAAAAATCAATTTTAATATATGTGTGCTAAGAATGATTAAACTACCTTTTAGAAAGATACTATTTTTTAGAAAACATTTCTTTTACCTTTAAATTTTTATAATTTTATTTTTAATCAATTTATGACTAATAAACTTGTGAAAAATATATTTTACAATTAAAAAGATAATATAATTCATTCTAACCATTATAATGACAAGGTGGTAACCATTGTATTAATTAATAATATTTTCATTATATTATAGTTTGGTAAAACACCATCCTATGTATAGAGAAAGATATTGAAGAAACTTTTTAACTTCTGTAACACAATAAAAACATACTGTTTCTTAAACCACAAAATAAATGCAGTCTTTAAAGTAGTGCATTCTTAACTTTATATTTCTTATTAATGAATCTTGTCATGGTGTAGTGTTTAACGATATCTATTAATAAATTTTAATTTATTCATAAAAAATATTTTGTGAAAACATTGGGTGTTACATTCTACACAATTTAAAATTAATTTCGAACTAAAAATTAATCTAGGTCCTCAATTTTTTAATAAATATATTGCCTATTAATTGAAAAAACATCATAAAAATGAATAATAAAACATCCTTTCAGAAGGTAATTTTGTAAACAAAATTATTACCTAAAGATACTCATAACTAGGTTTCCAAATAGGATAACATAGGTGAGATTCAATGATATTGATATGGTAGAAAAGAATAAATAATAATTGAGGGTGATAGATATCACTGATCACAAGAATTTGGGGGATCAAAATATTGATTACAATCACACAATAATGAATGTTTGATGAGTTAGGGGACCATCTGATTCCTCGAAAATGAAGGTAATATGATAACATTTTTATTCCAAAATCTATTTATTAATATTGTTGAATTATAAAAAGAAGATTTACATACACAATTTATGTCATTTTCATTATTAAAATTTTACACTCATGTTCTTCCTTGATGAATATACCCTCCATGTTATTCTTTGATTAATAAAGGTATATTTTTATCCCCATATTACAAATAGATCATAAGATTCAAAAAGGGAATGATAAATCATCCCAAAAATCATTATTTACCATCAAAACGTAATGGTTATCACAATTTATTTCTAACTCTTGATAGGGTAAAATAAATAAATAATATCAAAATCCATATCCAATGTTTATTGTAAAGAAATTAAAAAAGGGTTAGACTTATAGCCCTTTTGAAATATTAAATCAAAAAAATGAGAACCAAATTGAATAAATTTCTCAAAATCAACATAAAATTAACTTACCTTATATTATAAAGCATATCATTATTTTTACACATACATATTATGAATACATTTATTATTTATTCTATTCAAACATTAAAATAACCATAATTAAAATAAAAACATAATAAAAAATCAATCTTTTTAATTACATGAATAAAAAGATTTTTTTGAATATATTCAATAGATCCCATAATTTTTTAAACTCAATAATTGAAAAAATAAACCATTTAAAAAAAATATTTAATCAGTTTCGATTCTGTTGGTACTATCCAATATATGTTATCAACACCAACAATCCCGTTATCCAAAAAAAAAACCATTTCCCACTACCCTGAACATATTAAGGAGTAAATTCCCACAATAAAAATAACAACTTTCTATTCAATTTGTTATCTAGTCCATCAAAATAATTCAAAATAATAATCAAAATATGATATTTAAAACATATATAAAACCATCCTTATTTATTTTACAATTCATAATTTTTAAATCCAAATACATAAATAATTTAATCCTCCATCTTTAATGATTAAAATGGAATAGGTATTTCATTTTTTAAAGATGTAAATTTTTTGGGTCTGGGTTTTTAGTTGTTTAATGACCATGATCCCCACACATGATAAATTGGACTCCTCAATAACATGTCACTATAGGACCATTTTTTCACATATAAAACATATTCTCTTCCATTTAAAATATTATATTAGTTTCTTTGCCACGTTTTATATAATTTGGAATCTGAGAATAATTTATGCTGTTTATATTACCACATGAACGTTCATAAAAGTTATTCTTTATTTTGTTAAAAGTTTTTGTAATTTCCTTAATGTTCAAATTGTTAATCATATATTGATATATTTAATTAGTCGTATTCAAAAACTATTTCTCTCAAATTAATCAACCTATTTGGTTTCTCATTTTCAGTAATCTTCCCTTCAGATTCAATGTTTACACGATCTCATATGGTTCCTCCATTTGAAGGAAACTAAAAACAAATGGTGAGGAACAATATTCATTATAAAAACCCCCATAATCATGAAAAATAACATACAAGATGTATAGATCAAGCACCTTATTTTTAATCTATAACGCCATAAGTTCATCCTAGGTTACTCATATTAATAATCAATTTAAATAAATCATGGTGGTTAATAAAGTGTTTTTTATTTCCAAATCATCTCCTCCAGGAGTGTCAAACTGGGTTTGCAGCAAGGCTCGTTATTATTCACCAGTTCCCAATTGTGTCTCTGTGAATACTTATTTTTTTATAGGGTTTTACTCCTATATAAATATTTTTTATAGTCACATCCATTGGTAGTATCCAAACAATGATGTATTTCTATAAAACTACTCTCTCTATCCATTAAAAAAAATTAGGAAATTTTCCTATACATTGAATCATCCTTTAACTTATCCTTAAATACATACGTAGACATATTCATTGAAATAATCATAGGGATATAAAAAGAAAATTCATAATAGTTTCTAAATGATGACTAAAATATTCCTTTTATACTAAATATATAGATCAATGAATATCCTTTATTTATATTACATCATTTTTTATAAATAATAATAACATTTCATAAACACACACCTTAAGATAATAACAATTTAGTTTCTTTGTGTTAATGGATTAAATTCAATTAATACTATGAAATATAATTAGTGTTTACCATAATGAACATCCCATTTAGTACTCCAACTTAAAAACATTCTTCATAACATGGGGAATGAGATCTTAAGAAACGGTCAGACCACATGCTCAGTAAGGGTATCAAAAGAAGATATATAATTAAAAAATTAACATAAGAGTTTCAGAACATGATAATTACATTTGAAGATCATGCACTTCATATAAAAATCATAACAATGAGTCACATAATAATGATTTAAAGATCATAAGACATGAATTAGAAGGGTATCAATAACATAATCCATTAGAGAATAATATTGGAATATGACATGAAGTTATGATATGTGAAAAATGTTATAATGTAATTCTATAGAATTCATTATTAATTTCCAAAAAAAAATTGGGCATGTTAGAGGGTACACCTATTGGGATGGAGAAACCACCATACCCAATGAAAGACCATTCCTTACAAATTAATTGGTTAAATACACAAACCAACATAATGAAACATTTCCCATACATTATTGGGTTCACTCCACATTCCATCCATTTTTATCTTATGATATATAAATCTTTACCCAATTCATATGAAGGAGATATAAGTAACACCCATCACATAATGAAAACCATATTTATGTGTTCCCCAATATCATATTCATTCATCAAATCAAAAACCAATGAAAAATTGAGTATAAAAAACATTTCATCATATCATTACCTAGGTAAAAGATAATATTTTAATAATATCTTCATCATAGAATAAATCATGAAAAGGAGTGTGTTTAACAATAATTTTCTCATTATATAACTTGTAGACAAGAAATAGGTTTCATAAGTAACATTTCATCATAAACATGAACCATTATTTGATAGAATGAGAATAGTATCCTTAGATCATAACCCGAGTATGAATGTGGGTCATAAACATATGAAATATTATATTAAAAATGACTTTAAAATAACATTTAAAAAATTTCAAGAGTGAGATACCCTTTCTGATTAAATAATATATTTTTAAAATATAAAACATTTTGAGAACATTTTTATATAAAAATATCCTTGAATATATATAAAGAGTTATTTGAAATTCATTTAAAAAATATACTAAACAATTTGTTTCAAATATTCTTATATAAAAATATACTTTGAAAACATTCAAATGTATCTTTTAAAATCATTTTAAATACTTTTTTATCATAATTTTTTTGAAATCTTTTTCATTGAAAATAAAATTTCAAAAATATAAATTAATATTTTATAATCATTTAAAACAATTTTTAAAACATAAAACATTTTAGAAATATTTTTCAATTTAAATGGGAAGAGAATAAATTTTAAATAAAATAGAGAATATTTTTAGAGAACTTCATTTTCTTTGACAATATTGTTTTTGAGGAAAAAATATTTCATATCAATGAGATAAATAAATTAATATTTTCATGAAAACATTTTATTAATTACCATATTTACCAAGGAGTATTAAAAAGGTAACATTAATTGAAAAAATGGTTGATCATATGGAAATTAAAATTTTGAGTCTCTTTAGAGATGAATTATAATATTTTATAACTAGAATCAAAATCATCAACATTGTCGATAAATTATGAGATTGTAACATACAATATTTATTATATGGTAACATTGAATCACAAACCCTATTAGGGAATAACATAAAATTAAACATAAAAAAGCATAAATATGAATAAAATTATTATATATTATGGAAATGGTTCTTTTATATATAATATGTGAATGAATTTATGTGCATAATAAAACATGCATTCCAAAGATGGGAAACTTAGAAAAAACCCCAAACTTATTTGTTAGTGATTTAAAGACTAAACCACCAAGAATGTGATATAATAAAATGAATATGTAATTAAAAAATTTATAATTAGTGTATTCATAAAATAAATTAATGTTTAGTATACACACTGCAAAAAGATATAGGTCATGAACATGGCTTGTGTCTTATGGAAGTAAAAAGTGAGACAAAAATCAATTACTGATTTGTTTACCATTAATTCGTAAAATCCATGATAGAGAGATCATAAAATAGATATTTAAATTATAATAACTTTATTTATATGAATCATAAAATAAATTCTTGTCTTGTATATGATCAAGATAAGATAATCATATTTTTGATATAATACCTGTCTCATAAATAGAAAAAGTGTGACAAAAATCCCTTACTTTAAGTATTAATTTCAATCATACTCATTAATCCTCATGTATAATAAATATAGGTACATAATAAATATATTAAATATACCTATTCATATATAACATAACAAATATTATTTTTTTATGATAATTAATTAAATTTTTATTTATCATTTAATGTTAAATTCATTTTTTGGGTAATAACTGCTTTGTTTTTTATATAAGTTGTGACATGTTATTTTTTTTGGCACTATTTCATAAATAATTATTTCATAATTTAATGAATCTAAAACATGATATAATATCATATAGATCCATTATATATTTGTTTATAGTAATAAAAAATAATGTGTGATAGGAAATGAAGTATACTATTCTTAGAGTTGGTATGCCATACAAACATATGAGCATTGTTTCCATTTTTTCTCACACTGAAGAAAGAATTATAAATTATAAATATATATTAAAATTCCAGTATAATTTTTATCTCATATGTAACACATGTTTTTATTAAACTCATCCTCAATAAATTTTATGTAAATTAGCAACTAATATCATCACTTTGTGAGGTGGTAGTCCACCGTACCCACGAACGATGTTATTGTATTCCCACAAAATTGATGTTACAAAGGTATGTGTGATATTAAAATTATATAAGAATATTAATATCATAAATTTCATAAAGATCATAAATATCATATATAAATACTAATTCAATAATTATTCCCAACCTCGATAGTTGGTAATGTAAAAAATGAACGATATCGATTCGCGAGGTAGTAGTCTATCGTACATGTGGACAATGATTTCATATTCTATTTGATAGATGATTGTGTTTTTGTAGGTCTTACCCTATAATAATATATTATGGTATATATATAATACACATTTTATAATATTATAATGTTTTAAAAATAATTTTACTAGTTGTTGAAGATATAAAAAATTCCCTTTGATGAACGTTTCCTTCTCTAATGGCATCGTCCTTATGTTCTCACTAACTCCCATCCAAGATTGATTTTCATCCCAAAAAAGGTTTCAATAATGATGTAATTTTTTTAAATGATTTGGGATGAAATTGGTAAATCCTATGACTTTAGATTTGTGAAAAATGGGGGATAGTGAGTTCCCTTTTATAGTAGAGGATGAGTGATGTTATGGTAAATAATAAAAATAATTCATTATTTTGATGTCAATATTAACTCGTGTCACATTCATGACTTATTTTGAAGTTAAATTTCATTTATTTTCCTTTCATTCTTTGTTTTGGATGGTTTCCAAAGGTTTTATGGAGAAATAGATGAGTTTTAATGAATTGGGCCAAACCGTGAGCCCAATTCCATATTTAAAAATAATTTTTTTTCCTTTATAACTTTTTAATTTTTTAATATTTTTCCTTCCTTCTAATTCCTAAATGTTCTCCTCTAACCTATTAACACCAAAATATAAATTTGGAGCCTTTATAAATCCATAATCATGGTGGATATGGGTTTTTATTTAAGATATTGGGCCTACCCGAAGGCCCATTTCCTGCATTAAAAATAATGTTTAATTTTTTTATATCTCCTTCACTATTTGCATTTGTTTGGTGATTACACCTCCCCCTCGACCCTAAGAAACCCAGGCGCGCTCCCATTGCCTTTCCCCCCTCCTTGGAGCTCTTTGAAATCGCGAATTAGGGCTGATCTTCATAGGGTGTCTCAAATCGGCCAAAATTGAAGAGGTAACTTCATCCCTTATTAACTCTCTCAATTCTTACTCTTTTTCCTCCATTCTAGTTCCTAAATTACCTCCTAAATCTTGTTCGAACAATCACTAAATTTTGTCTGTTTTCAATTTCAGAAACTATTGTTTTTGGAGTGATTAATTCAGGATACTTCAAGTAGGTGAGTCTATTTCTTTCCTCTTTCAAATTGCTTAGGGTTTCTTCCATAATTCTTGAATTATAAAAATTCCAAAAGTTAGGGTTCGTGCCTAGGTTCTAAATTAATGTATTTTGGGTGAAATATTGAGGTTTTAGGTTTCTTTTAACTTCCTTGAGGTGCAGCGGTCGTGCGGTTGATGTTTTGCCCCAATATTTGAGGGTTTCGACACATTCGGTAGGTGATTCCGTGGGCAACCATTTAATGGTGAGTTAGTTTGCTTGATTAAATAATTTTACATGTTCCTTATGTGTTTTGAATTATGAGAAATCCATTTTTGGTAGCAATAGTAAAGAATTTGTTTTTAAAGTTACATTTTTTCTTGAAGTGTGTATTTTTCAAATGTATTTCATGTGTTATCTCTTGTGGTAGTTTTGTAAAATGTGGAAGTGATTTATTAGTTATTGGAAGGGGCTGACAATTATGGTTGGGTAATGATATAGTTACATGTGGGCCTAAAAAGGGGGTGTATTTGAATGGTTTTATTTGTATAACCTTGTTATACTCCTTGAAAGTGTTTTATGGATTTGTGTGTTCTCATGGGTATCTTTTGTGATATTATTCAAGGTGATTATATAACATTTTAAAGTGGATTATTACATGTTTATTGGGCTGCCAATTATGTTTTGGTAGGGTCTTGGTGTGCTTTTGGCTTAAAAAGAGGTTTTTGAAATGGATTTTATGTGCAAAGTTTGGGTATACTCTTTATAATTGTTTTATGAAAGTTTTGAATGGTTTATTGGGTTGTGTAATAGGTGAAACTATATCAGCAAACTGTTTTGGTAGGAGTATATTTTTAAAAGGTCCATTTCATTTGTGAAAAGGCTGTTATGTGATATGCATCATCTTGGAAATATTTTATTAAATTTTTTGAAGGAGATATTGAGGAGTGAAAGTGATGTGAAAGTGATGTGGAGTGTTTTGTGTGAGTGTGATGTGAAAAATTGAATTTTTGATTATGAAAGAAGTATTATTTTCCACGTGTGTGGGCTGTTATATGAGTTTAAATATCTTATAATTGTTTTATAAAATTTTTTATTGGTTTTTTGGAAGTGTTGAAGAAATGTGAAATGTGTTGTGGGCTATTTTGGTGTGATTCGGATTTCAAAATCATTTTGAATGAAAAATGGATTTTTGTGACTTGTGTGGTATACATATGGGATGTTTGGTGAATTTGTGATGTGGAAATGATATTTTCATGTTCAATTTATATTTCTTGACTTGTTGAACTTGTTTGAGCACAAGGGGAAAACCTGGGTATCTAGGTGGGTGGACGTGTACTAGTATGCTAGTGAATCTGTGGGGTTTGGCCTCAGTTTCACTTAGCAAGATTGACGCTTACAACTCTAACTAAACTATGATGATGATTATTGGGGACCACTAGGTTATGGGTATGTTCCCTACTAGTGGCTCGTGCACGAGAATGGGTATTTGTGATGGTTAATCTCACCGAGATACGAGGTACCTGGGACCCACAACTATCTAGTGCCTAGGGGTTATTTTCTATTTCTTATGCTCATTATTTACTTTGTACTTATCGTCGGCATACGGTATAGTTGGCTGGAAAATTCACTAGTGTCGACATTATTTTTAAAAGTGTTTATTCTTAATGATAGCCCACTTGAAAACTGTTTTTATTCAAAGTTGCATCTTTTAGAAATTGTAACTAGCTTTTCATGTTTTTGAAAACATGCATGCTTTTCGTCTTTAAATGTTTATCACATGGAATCTCTTAGTGGTGGTATCCTACTGGGCATTGGCTCACACCCTACTTACAGCCTTGGGTGTAAGTATACTTGGTTATTTTTGTTGTCGCAGGTTGGGTACAGTTTTTTGTTTCAGTGGTTTGGGTTTCTAGAAGGTCCTTGGTGGTGAAGTCTTGTGGAGGTGGCTTGAGGGTGGTTCCCCTTGCCATGAGGGTTCTTGGTCTGTCCTTATTTTGTTTTGTACCTTTGGTATAGAACTTTTGAGTTGTTTTAAGCTATATAATTCAGTTCTGAATTTTTTGTAAAAGATTTTTTGGTTTGAAAAATCCAGATTTGTTTCATTGGATTCTTTTATTGTTTTATGTTTATAAACTCGGGTAAATCATTCCCAATTTTCATTTTATGATACCCGGGCACTTGTGACATCCCGTGGGGATTGGGAATGCCCTTCGGGCCTTGTCACGGGCTAGGTTTGGTGCCATTTTTGGTGGCGATTGATTCGGTTCGTGACAACTCGTGTGGCTACCAAATTAAATAATAAAGGTGTTGTTCGATTAGGTTGATAAAACCCTCTAAAAAATTAATTTAAATCAATTTCATGATGTTCATCATTTACTTATATGTCTCCAAATTTTTAACATTTTAGTTTTTCACTTTTGTTGCTAATTTTCTAGTTGATTTTATTAACATATTAAGACTAAATTAATGTGAGAAATATTATAAAAGTTAGACCCACTGATTAAAAATATAACATATAATTAATAATATAAAAATACAATGTGTTTTGTAAATTATTTTTAACATAAGGACATGTAATGCACAAAAATAATACTTTAACCCTAAACACACTAATAAATTTATTTCTATTTATGGGTAAATCTGTTCATTATAATAGATAAATTGTACTATGAGTGGACAATATATTAAATTTATTAACATTTTAGTATCACCTGAAAAAATATATGATATTTAGTAATCTTAAATAATTTAATAATATATAATTTATAATAAATAACATTAATGTCATTTTAGACATTATTTATTTAATTTGATATTATAAATATCAATACAATAATGGAATTTGATTATATTATGTTCAAAACTCTGTAATATTATATATTCATCTAAAAAAATAATCCAAGACAATAATTAATTCAATTTACATCACTTTTAATATTTTTAATATCACTTATTCTTGTAAATTATTAATTAAATAATTCATGCATTGGCATTTATTACGAAAATTTAGTAATTATTTATTCACTAAAAATTTTAAATTAAATTATCATGATGAAAAGTATTAATTTACATTTAAATATAATATTTATTACCATATATATGATTTTTTCGCATCCCAACAATTTATAAATAATAATCTTTATGAATATACCTTTTTTTTATTTTTCATTACATAAATAATTATGTTGGTCACAATTATAAAATAATGTCCCAATAAATAATAAAAATTGACACTGAGGTGGTATGGGTATATTTTTTCAAAAAGTGGTGGTTGGGAATGGTTTGAGGTCATTTTAAAACATTTTTTCTATGTTAAACCACCAAATATAATCCATTTTACCTTAATCACTCTAATTAATTTCTATAGTTTTGACTAATTAAATAGGGTAAAATTTAAATTTTCCACATTAAAAATTATAAATAATTTCATTCAAGTTATTCAAATTAAATATATATCTGTTTTATATTTTAATTTTAAATTTATCCCATAAACTTTATGAGAAAATAAGTTATTAAAGTGATAATTTTCAAAAGATAAATATACATTAATATACAGATTCAACATAAAAATAGGCCCAATGACATAAATTGTATTAATATATGAGTAATTGAACTATTTTGACTACAAAACCAATTAATAATATAGTTTTACATTATAGATATTTTAAACGAAATAATAATTTTTAATTAAAATTCATTATTTATCGCTATTTATCAAAAAATTAAACATTATAGAAAAATACCAAAAAATCATCCTAGGATAAATATGATATTCCTATTTCAAAAAATGATGTGTAGTTTATTAAATAATTTTTCTAAAATTTACAATATAATATGTTAAATTCTGTTTTACAAGGGCGATTAAACAATCATTTAGAAAAGATGCTATTTTTTTAAAAAAAATTTCTTTTTTTTATATTAAATGATAAATATTTTATTTATAATCAATAGATAAGTTATTAAAATTGTAATACCATATATTTTCAAAATTTATTAAATCAAATTTATCCCCACCAATTCAAATTCTAGGTGATAACTATCATCTTATATAATAATATTAATAGTATTTTATTGTTCAGTAAAAATCAGTCATGAGGGTAAGACAAGCTATTGAAGGAACTCAATATTGTGTGTATCCCAAGACGAACATAGTATTTCATGTGACTTAATCTAAAATTATTTTATCTTGTAGAAAAAGATTAATTTGGTGTAACATATGATGATATATTAACATGGTTTAACATCAAATTCAAGCTATTAAATATTTTAATTTATTTGAAAATAATTAATTCATAAAAACTATGGGTGTTACAATGGGGTTGTGTGTGTTGTTCTGAATGATATTATTGGTAAATTCATGTTACTAGGATAAATGAGTTGTGAAAATTGTCAATCCTAGTCATTTTTGTGGTAGTTTCATGGGAAATAAGACAACTAATTCAATATGAGCCTACACCTCAAGGGGATGAATTCCATAATCAGACGACCTCAATATGGGGGAATCCATCAAATGTGAAATATGGTGAGCCAATTCTTCTCTCTATGGAAATATTTATGTTGATAGAAATTTAATGAAGAATTTATTTTTGAAATTTATTTTATCCAACAAGTAATATATTTGAATAATTTATTAAAAATATTTTAGAAAATTGATGACAATAATTTAATTCAGGGACATATAAAAACTTTTTTGAATCATAAATATTTTTATATAGTACAATGTATGGGCTTTCTCAAAAAAATATTTGAGTACTTTTTGAAAACATTTTTCTATTATAAAATTATAATTTAAAAATATGAATCATTTTGTGATCCTGATAATTCATTTTTCTACTGGAAAGTTATTTTTCATGTTGATATATGTGAGTAAATTCCATTGATAGTTGGTGGAAATGTAAATTCAGTGGTGTCTTATAGTAGGTAAAAATATTTATATAATGATTATAATGATCTATTGTGTTCAATTAAATAAAAAATTCATAAAACACTAAAAATTGTACTATTTAATTCGATCATGTTATATAAAACAGAAATTATATTAAGAGTTTGATCATGTTAGGATCCAACTCTCAAATCTATTATGTGATTGAAAATTTAGATCTTAGGATTATAAGAAATTATTATTCCTCATAATAATTCTGATTATTGTTTAACCTGTAATAATGACCTGAATGATCATTTTCATCTAGAGACAAAAGTGACAACAAGTAGTTTGATGAGTAACCCCCTTGATGAATTATAGTATTTCAGTGATTTCCTTACTACATGAAAAGATCCTTAATTTTATCATGGAAATACCGTAAAACATTTATTTTCTTTTTCCATTCATTAAGGAATTATTTCCCCAAGGTGTTAGTTATTAATCTACTTTCTCAATTCATGAATTTTTTTACTATTCATTTACTAAAAATGATTTTTGGAATTTCATTATACAATGTTACATGTAGTAATATATTATTTGTTTCTTTTTTCAGGAACCACCTTCTTCATGTTGATAGAAGGGATAGAAATGTTCCACACCCTTCCTTCCTCAACATTAAAAAGAGATAATGAATCCCGAGTCCTGCCTATAATATACCCAGAGTGGAAATTATCACCAAGGGTATAGAATATCACACAATATTGAAGAAATTACACATTTTATAAAATAAGATAGAGAGATAAGATGGTAAATCCCAAGAAACTACTAATAATAAAAGTAAATGTAAATAAAAAATCCACTCCCATGGGCATGTTCAATAAGTATAGGTGATACAAAGTACAATAAAAGATTCAAATATAGGGTATTAAAAGAAATAAACAAGGCAGAAATAGTAACTAATCTCGATGCTCGAGCTAGTAATGTCTATCACGGTCCTCAATGTCATTTGAGAAACTTGAGAACATTTTTATATATGTAGGGTGAGCATACAATTATACATAGTAGGAAAACTAATTCAACCCATGTACATGTTGGGTAACATACTAATGTCCCTATGAGAAAATATTAGAACCTCAAATCACCTACTGATGAGTTCTAACCAACCTAGAATCACCAAGGAAAACTCACTAAAATGACGCAAGTTAATAATGTAGTAGTTTATGCACATCGATAATTGGATACCCCACACCACTTTCCCCATTGAATACTTTCTCATCTCTAATGGCTAATGTATTGAATCTATCTCTCTTCCCATATGCAGTACCACTAACAAAACCTTCCCACACACACATGGGCCTCTAACCACACACAATATGTCCCATAATAACCTGTGCCACAACAAACATGCCTATTGCCTGAAGACACGAGGGCCTCATCCCGAAGACACTTGAGAAAACAATCCAGGCCCATAAACACCTATGCCTCTCATCTACAACAAACCATTTTCCAATGGATCTTAGATAACAGTAAGCCCCAATCCAATATAGCCTACTCCGATATTATCGAGAAGTAAGAATCATAAGAAGGTGCGTGGAAGAAAGTTAGTAACTAACCATCCATCCTCCAATCAGGATGAGGGGGAAGTCACCCTTCCCCTTGAAACAGAGGTGTTCGAAACATAGTGCTCAACAATAGAGGGGTAAATATAGAAATCACAAGGAACTAAAATTTATATATATATAAATATGTATATAGTATATATAGGTGAGTATGCACTAAGTCCCAATCTATGGATCCCCAAAAAAACAAAAATCTCATACCGAGCCACCATGTTTCTACCCCTATATTGTAAAGACCTAAAAATTCCATGGAAATTTTTTTCCTTAAATACACGAGAATTTTACGAGTCCGTAGTTTCTGACAGCGCATTATTCCAAGGCTCGGTGTGTCCGGAATCAATTTGTGAAGTTTTGTTAAGCTTAAATTAACGTGTGTAATCAATTTTCCTGAAAAAGTGGAATAAATATTAAAAGGTTACTCAGATCAGAAATCAGAGGCTACAGTTGTGCTCAGGATGGCGGGTTTACCCTAGGCGTGACTTAAGTTTAGTCGGCATGGGCCTCCTGTGAAAAAACCCAAAAATGGAATAACCATAAATAAAATAATTAAATAAAGTTATTTTATTTTTCAAATTCTTATAACTCACAAATGGTAACTCGGATTAAAAATCCGATACCACCGCTGAACTCGTGAGGGTAGTCTTTCTTTAAGAAGATACTAACTTGGGTCAGCGAGGGCCACCAGAGAATGTTATTTTGTGGCCAAAAATAAAATAATTAAGTGACAATTATTTTATTGTAAAATTCGTAACATCTAAATAGTAACTAGGATTTAAAATACGAGAGTACCATTGGGTTCTTTGGGGTGTGTTTCACCTAGGCAGAGCCTAACCTCGACCGACATGTGTCGAGGGTGTCTGATAATAATTTTCTGAACTTTTTTTCGGGTATGTTCAGTAAACGTGCGAACGTTGTTTTATAACTTTCGAACCATTCCTCGAAATTGAAATATGAGGGCACCATTGAACTCACTATGCTGATATTTTCTTAATAATACTTTCACCTCGACGGTGGATGGTCGGGAATAAAAGTCAGTTTTTGACTTAAAAAAAAAGATAAAATAATGTGTAGCCACACTTTATTTTATTCTAGCAGCCGTGTGAGTGCGGGTAGTTGGAACCTCCACTTGGGAGTTGGTGGTGGGACCGCCACACCCTAACCTCCCATAAGAGGTTATGGTGGTGGGGTCCACCCGAACCCAATCTCCCATGTGAGGTTAAATGTGGTGGGGACCACACGAGGCCACCCGACCCCAATTAATGGGAGGAGACCATAACCTCTCAAATCACCCTATTAATGGTGCCACCACCACCCCTTCTAATGGCCAAAACCTCCTCTTTGAAATTGTGGCATCTCCCTTAATTAATTACGCCAACGCGTGTGAATTAATTAAGGGGAGCCTCTTGACATCCTCCAAATTAATTGTGACACCCCTCGTGCAATTAATTTGGTGGAGCCGAGTTATTTAATTCTACCATTTGAATTATGTGCCAACGTGATTTTAGACAAACCCTCAATCTATTATCTAAAGGAATCTTGTTGGAAGGTTTTTGGATGGCTTTATCAAGCGGCGAAACACTGGTAAAGAGACTCATTGCTCAACACTTGGAGGATTACGCCCCTCCCAAGGAAGAACGCGAAGAACGCCGGCAGTGATCTTATTCTTCTTCAACCTTCTTCCCCTGACCCCTTCGACGTGGGACATGGTCATCAACCACGGATCGACGGCCAACCTACCGCAACGTTAATGAATGATCGCCCGTTAATCAAAAGTTAGGGGTTTTTATTTCATGATGCTGTCACACCTTTTCCTATCCCCTTCATCAGATAGAAAGGGTTTGTTTCGGGCATGTTTTAATCAACTGCTTATCTCGTTGAGCCTTTTGATTTTCCCTCTAAACGTGGAGGATGTGGGCCAACCTAACATGGACCGACATCCTCCATATTTTTACTTTCTTGTGACGCCCTATGACATGGAGAAGAAGCGATGACGACAAAGGCGCTACCCGTGGCCTCCGTGAACTGCGCCTCCCCGGCTACGTCCCGGTGTGCTACCCGCACCGGGTGCCCCGCTCCCCTGCCAGCACGCACCGAGCATCCCGCACCCCTACCGGAGCACTTCTGGCACCCCACGCCCCTTCTCGCATGCTTCCTGGCGCCCCACGCCCTTGCCATGGCGCTCTTGGTGCCCCTGCTGGGGCGCTACCCGACGCCGTATTCCCCTTCCGGCGCACTTCCTGGCACCCCGTGCCCACTGACGGCACGCTGCCCGCCTTCCCGGCTCCTGCCACGGCCTGCCTGGTGTGCCCGGAGCCTGTCGGAGCCCCGCCTGCCAGCCCGTTTCCCGCGCGGCCTGCCTGCTGGCCTCCCGACCACCGGTCTCCAGAGCTGACCCGCAACATCCCCCGTGATGTCGCTGGCCAATCCGGCCCGTTCTTCTGGGCTGAGTTACCGAGCCACCTACGTGGTGACTATCAGACCAAACTTCCCTCGTGGTCCGCTAGGATCGGGCCCAGCGAACCTGGTCAAAACATAGCGGGCGGACCCACCCAATGGTCCAGGTTAGACCCAGCGAGTCTGACCAGGTCGACCTAGACCGGGTCGGACCGGACCCAGGCCCATTACTGACCCTTTACCTTCTTGGGCCATATATTTGACACCGGACATCCGTTTGATGAACCGTCAGCGACATCAGTATTCTTGGAGCATAACTGTCCCTTTGAGTATACCCCACTAGAGTTCGGGGTATAGTTGAGTCACGGTCAGGTTAGATTGTACATGAATCCAACTGGGCCCCTAGTATTAAAATGCTAATAACTCACAGAACGGGTGTCCGATTAATGCACCATCAGTTGCGTTGGGACCCTGCTAACGTGGAGGTCCTTTGAGATACTTCCACCCAATACTTCGTGACACTTGGAGTATTGAAGAATAGCTCATGGAAGGGATCCTCCTGAAGATGAGCATACGGAGTGCGGAGACCTAGTAGTTGTAGACCTGACGACTGCTTGACCAATTCGACATGGAGTGATTCAAATAACCCTGTGGATGGAGCACCTGGTTTTGTGGAAGACCCACGGTGGATGGAGCACCTAGTTTGGCAGCAGACCTGCGGTACTCGACAGGAGGAGTACCTCTGACGGCTATTAGGGGGAGCGCCCGGTTTGGCAGTAGACCCATAGTGGACGGAGCTCCTGGTTTGGAAGCAGACCCGCGATACTCGACAAGAGGAGTACCTTAGTAGTCTAAGGTTAGTGATTAGTGCCTCAGAGTTGTGACATGGCCACTATAATCGACAGACGAGGAGTTCTTCAGCAGCCGTGGTTTCGATAATGAAAATCCTAGTTTGAGCTGAGTCAATGACCTGTGTGTTTTCCTCATGATTGAGATGCGCTACTTGATAACTTAGGTATATGTATGGTAATATACCTAAGTAATGGTTATCCATTGAAATCATACTTTGTGGTTTATCCTTATTGGATTTGTTAGACCTTGAGGGTCTCAGGGTCCCTACTGGGTATCATTATACTCACACCTGCACGGGCTATGCCTGCACCTCGTTGTGTTGGATGCAGATGACGGATAGTACTGACGGCTGTTGAGAGTGCCAGGACTGGACGGTATCCAGAGGTGGACGTCACGACGAGTCGGTACCCGGAGGAGACGGACGGACGTGGAGCGCTGAGGAGGCTATCTGTACCTACCCTTCAAGAAGGATCTGTGGTGGAAGATCCAAGAGTTGCTAGACACCTTCCAGTTGTTTGTCTTTTAGTTGTACCTATTTTGTCTTTTCCTTTTACTTTACAGTTGGGCTTGTATTTCCAGCCCCTTTACTTTTCAGCACTACTTTTTTATATAGTTTTTTACTTAGTGTTTTATTCCGCTTGTACTCTGGTTGTGTGTGTTTACGTTTTATAAAGGCAATGCCTTCCTAGTTTTAGGGAATTTCGCCTTTGGTGCTAGTCTCCCGCCCCTGGCCTATGGAAGGCGGGCTTGAGGTAGTCACGATGCGGGCCCCAGGGGACTGGTAGTGACAAATTGGTATCAAAGGAGTCATTTCTACCACAGAACTTAAGACTATGATATTTCTTTTTTGTGAAGCAATAGTGTTAAGGGTAACAATTGTGGTTTTCAGTTCAGGGGGTCCAGTGTTGGTGTGGAGGCCGATGTATCTGCAAACTAGGACCCAGACTACTGATTTATGACTTGGTGCACGAAAACACTGATTGCGTGTGTGATTCCAAAAGTTTTCTTTAAGTTATCTCAAACCAGGTCAGCTCACTAGGTATAATCTTTTGACCATTTCGCATCTGTTCATGATGCCTCCACGCAGATATCTAGTTAGAGTTCTGAGAGTATACATGATTATGGCACACCGAGCGATGAGGCTTTGGTGCAAGGCCCTCTTACTATGTTGGCACCTTTGGGTGGTGTACCGGCAGTAGCACCACCTGTTGGGCACCATATATCACCAGCCACACTGGCGTATGGTGCACACTGGTGTATGGTGCACACTGACTTAGCACGTTGCACGAGTCCCAACAGTATAGGCCTAAGAGGTTTTGAGGCGAGGCAGATTCCCAGACAGTAGAGGACTAGCTGGAGGCGATTGCTACAGTTTTCCGTCTAGTTGAGACACTAGTAGAGAAGATGTTGATCTTAGCTACTAGTCTTTTTTTTCAGTGAGTGACCATGAGGATGGTCTGCTTAGTGATGAGGATTCAATATGTGGACCGTTTCCCGAGATGGTACCTTCGGGCAGTGTGCCAACTATATCACTGCCTGTTGGTCAGCATACACTACCGGCGGTACCAGTAGAGGACACTTGTAGGCTTAGTGCCTTACATTTTTTTCAGGATCAAATACCCCTCATGTTCCAAGGCAAGACTGACTCACAGGTGGCTAAAGACTAGCTTGGGGAGGTGGCTGAGAGTTCCCTACAACTTTTACAGTTTCGGCAGGACGACATGTCGGTAGCTGAGTGATCATCGAGGTGTATCGATCTTTCCTAGTACTCAATGAATATGATATGATCAGTGTTCATGGCTCGGACTTCTAAGCGATGCAGGTTTAAGTACATCTGAGCCAACACTATTCCTCTATGCACTCCTACTCATGTTAGGGTGATAGAAAGAACCTTTGTGGATTGAATGTTCATTGGATGAGCGGATACAGCCAGTGAATGATAGTAGTGGGAAAGCAGGAAACCGACGCCTGTCTCAGAGACTTGAGTGTGTAAAAATGTTTCAAGAAGAGGAAGTGTTAAGGACAAATGAATCTTCAGGGCAGAAGACATGGAAGTAGAACTAGTAGAGTAGCATGAGGTGGTGTACATTTCGACATGTTACAACCGCCCGCCTTTGTAGTCCCCACCAGGCTCAGGGAGCTGGAGGGAAGAGGAAGAAAGTAGCTACATGCGGTGAAGGAGTGTGGCCCAAGGGCTCTAGTAATGATTTGAGGTACGACTTGTGTCTACTACTAGCTGCCGTATCAATAGACATAGGTACCAACCATTCATTCCTTCCATGAATCATGTCCCTGACCTAGAGTTTCCAGTTAAACCGTTGACTTGAACCTCACGTCTGGAGATACCATTAGGAGGAGACTCGATAATCACACTTATGCCAACAGTGTGATATGACCCTCGAGGCAAGAGTTTCAGTTGGAACCTCTTGGTGACAGCATCGAGGCCTTACGAAGTTGGTTTGGGTATGGATTGGACATTCACAGTTCATACTCAGATTGACTGTATTAGGCAAAAAGGTTGTGGTTTATCTATAACGTTGGAGTTGGGTTTTCCTTGGTCGGTGAAAAAGGAAACCCATGCAGCACAAGATCAGCTCATGCATAAGAGGTTACAGCTGATCACTCTTGAGTCGGAAAACCTTACCCTCGTGACAGTAGGAGTTTTGAGTTACCAATTCCCAACAGTAGTAGCAGAATGTGGGGATATCTTTTCAAAATATGTCACCAAGATTACCTCCCCGAAGGAGGAGGGACTTCTCCATTGGATGGATACTACTGGAGATTCATTCCAGACATCCCCAGAATTGTAGCACCACTATCAGCCTTGACAAAGAAGGGGCGACCCTTTGTGTGGTTGGAGTGATGCCAGCAGAGCTTTCAGGAGCTGAGGCAGAGGTTTACTGGTTCCCACATCTTGAGTCTTCCAGAGGAAGGTGTAGGGTACGTTGTCTACTATGACGCATCAGGGACCAGACTTAGGTATGTCCGGATGCGGGAGCGAGCGGTGATCACGTATGGTTCTCGACAGCTGAGACAACATGAGCAGAACTACGCTACCCATGAACTAGAGATAGCAGTAGTGGTCTTCGCCTTGAAGATGTGGCGGCACTATCTTATAGGTGAAATTTTTACCGTGTACTCTAATAACAAGATTCTCAGGTATATCTTCTCTCAGAAGGACCTGAATCTGAGATAGTGGCGGTGGATTGAGTTACTAAAGGACTATGACTTTGAGATAGTCTATAATAATGGGAAGGGGAATGTTGTTGCAGATGCACTCAGCCGAAGGTTTGGTATACAGCTACTTGGAGAGGCAACATAACATCTGGCTGCTTTATAGATATCCTTCGTAGATAAGGATGGAGCAGCTTACCTCTAGTCTATGACTGTCACTTCCCCGATTCTTCAGCGAATTCAGGAGGCATAGCTTGAGATGTTTACTGCAAGGCCTAACGTTCTCAGATATCTCAGGATGGTCTCCAGAAGGATTTTCTAAAGGTGGGGAGCACATCATCCTCTTTAGAGGACATACCATAGTACCAGTGTCACTTTAGGAGGAAGTGTTGAGGGAGTTCCACATCCCCTCTTATGGTACATCCAGGAGCAGATGGAGACTACATAGAGCAGACAGAAGTCGTATGCCGACAAGAGATGGATACCTCTGGAATTAGAGGATGGTGACCACGTCTTTCTATGGGTCTTACCTCGATGAGGTTTATGAAGATTTGGACGAGGAGGCAAGTTATATATGAGAATCTTTGGACCTTTTCAGGTCATCAATAGAGTTTGCGAGGTGGAATACTGCTTAGCTCTTCCACCTCAGTTGCACCGGGTGCACGATATATTCCACGTATCTCAGTTGAGGAGATACTTGCACGACCCTTCACACATCATCAACCATGGGGAGATGGACATCGATGATGGGGAAACATTCATGGAGGTTCCAATGGAGATTGGGTATCGATAGGAGCGGGTCCTACGTGGATGGTTGACACCTTTGGTGCACATTTTTTGGCAGCACAGGAACCTCCAGGAGAGCACATGGGAGCAGGAGGCTCATATGCGTGATCAATAACCCCCATTTGTTCCCTTAGTTCGAGTTGTAGCTTACGAGGACGTAAATACCTAAGGTGGGGAGAATGTAAAGACCCATAAATTCCATGGAATTTTTTTCTCTCTTAAATAAACGATAATTTTACGAGTCTGTAGTTTTTGACGGTGCATGATTCCGAGGCCCGGTGTGTCCAAAATCAATTTCTAAAGTTTTGTTAAGCTTAAATTAACACGCGTAAGCAATTTTCCTAAAAAAGTGGAATAAATTTTAAACAGTTACTTGGATCAGAAATATGAGGCCATCGTTGCACTCAGGATGATGGGTTTACCCTATGCGTGACTTAAGTTTAGTCGGCACGGGCCTCCTGTGAAAAATCGCAAAAATGGCATAACCGTAAATAAAATAATAAAATAAAATTATTTTATATTTCAAATGATTATAACAAAAAAATGATAACTCAGATTAAAAATAAAATACCACTGCTGAACTCTTGAGGGTAGGCTTTCATAAAGCAGATACTAACTTGGGTCAGTGAGGGCCACCAGAGAAAGTTAGTTTTTGCCGCAAATAAAATAATTAAGTGAAAATTATTTTATTGTAAAATTTGTAACATCTAAACGGTAACTCAGATTGAAAATATGAGAGTACCGTTGTGTTCGTTGGGGTGTCTTTCACCTAGGAAGATCCTATCCTTGACCGGCACGGGTCGAGGGTGGCTGATAATAATTTTCCAAACTTTTTTTCTGGTACGTTCAGTAAACGTGCGAATGAAGTTTTATAACATTTGAACCATTGCTTGGAATTGAAATCCAAGGGCACCATTGAACTCGTAGTGCCAATATTCGCTTATGAATACTTTCACCTCGACAATGGATAGTCAGGAATAAAAGCCAGTTTTTGGCTTTAAAAAAAATGATAAAATAAAGTGTAGCCACACTTTATTTTATTCTAGCCGCCATGTGAGTGGGGTTAGTTGGATCCTCAACTTGGAAGTAGTTGGTGAGACCGCCACACCCTAACCTCCCAAGAGAGGTTATGGTGGTGGGGCCCACCCGAACCCAATCTCCCATGTGAGGTTAAATGTGGTGGGGACCACACGAGGCCACCCAACCCCTATTAATGGGAGGAGACCATAACCTCTCAACTCCCCCAATTAATGGTGCCACCACCACCCCTTTTAATGGAAAAAACCTCCTCTTTGAATTTGTGGCATCTCCCTTAATTAATTGCACCAACACGTGTGAATTAATTAAGCGGAGCCTCCTGACATCATCCAAATTAATTGTGACACCCCTCGTACAATTAATTTGGTGGAGCCGGGTTATTTAATTCTACCATTTATATTACGTGCCAATGCAATTTTAGGAAAACCCTCTATCTCTTATATAAAGGAAGCTTGCGAGAAAGTTTTGGGATGACATCATCAAGCGGCGAAACACAGGTAAAGAGATGCGTCGCCCAACACTTGGAGGATTACACCCCTCCCAACGAAGAACACGAAGAACGCGAAGAACGCCGGTGATGATCTTCTTCTCCGACCTTCTTCCTCGGACCCCATTGACGTGGGGCGTGATCATCTACCACAGATCGATGACCAACCTACCGCGATGTCAACGAAAGATCACCCGTTAATCAAAAGGTAGGGGTTTTTATTTCTTAATGTTGTTATACTTTTTCTGATCCCCTTCATCAGATAGAAAGGGTTTGCTTCGGGTATGTTTTAACCAACTGCTTATCTCATTGAGCCTTTTGATTTCCCCTCTAAACATGAAGGATGAGGGCCAACCTAACATGGCCCAACATCCTCCGTCGTTCTACTTTCTTGTGACGCCCTATGACATGGCGAAGAAGCGACGATGACAAAGGCGCTACCCACGGCCTCCGTGAACTGTGCCACCCCTGCGGCGCCTCGATGCGTTACCCGCAACCGACGCCCCGCGCTACAGCTGGCGCGCTAGCCGGTGCCCCTGCTGGCTTGCCCCCGACGCCCCGCGACCTTGCCGGCGCGCGGCCCCATGCCCGGCACCCCTGCCGGCGCGCTGCCAGGCTCCCCGTAACCCTCCCAACATGCTCCCGGCACCCCGCGGCCCTGCCGGAACGCTGCCTGGAGCCCCGCGCCCCTGCCAGTGTGCTGCCCGGCACCCCGCGCCCCTTCCGACGTGTTTCCCGGTGCCCCACGCCCTTGCCGGCGCTCTGCTCGGCGTCTCGCACCCTCTACCGGCTCGCTGCCCACCTGCCCGGCTCCTGCCGCGGCCTGCCGGGTGCGCCCGGAGCCTGCCGGAGCCCGACAGGCTAGTCCACGCCCCGTGAGGCCTGCCTGCGGGCCTCCCGGTGACCAGCCTCCTGAGATGACCCATGGCTTCCCCTGCGATGTCGCTGGCCGAACCGGCCCGATCTCTCGGGGCGAGTTACTAAATCGCCTACGTGGCGACTATTGGGCTGAACTGCCCTCACAGTCCGCTGGGTTGGGCCCAGAAGACTGGGTCAAAACATAGCGGGCTGACCCGCCCAATGGGCCAAGTCAGACCCAGTGAGTCTGACCGGATCAACCCAGACCCGGTGGTCCCAGATTGGGTTGGGCCGAGTCGGTCCGATCGGGTCAGACCGGACCCGGGGCCATTACTGACCCTTTACCTTCTTGGGATATATCATTGGCACTGGACGTTCGTTTGATGAACCTTTAGTGAAACCATTATTCTTGGAGCATAGCCGTCCCTTTGAGTATACCCCACTGGAGTTCTGGGTATAGTTGAGTCACGATCAATTTGCTTTGTACACGAATTCAACCGGGCCCCCAGGATTAAAATGCTAATAACTCACAGACCGAGCGTTCGATTGACGTGCCGTCTATTGCGTTGAGACCCCGATGACGTGGTGGTCCTTTGAGATAATTCCACATGAGATTTCATGACACTTGGAGTATTTACCCATAGCTCATGGAATGGATCCTCCCGAAGAGAAGAATACAGAGTGCAGGGACCTAGTAGCTGTAGACCTGACGACTGCTTGACTGATTCGACTCAGAGTGATTCGACTAGCCTAGTGGACGGAGCGCCCAGTTTGGCGGCAGACCCACGACAGACGGAGTGCCTATTTTGTCCGCAGACCCGAGGTACTCGACAAGAGGAGTACCTTTGACGACTATTAGGGGGAGCACCTAGTTTGGCAGCAGACCCACAGTGGACGAAGTGCTCAGTTTGGTAGCAGACCCGCGGTACTCGATAGGATGAGTACCTCAGCAGTCTAAGGATAGTGAGTAGTGCCTTAGAGTCGCGACAGGGCCACTGTACTCAATAGAGGAGGAGTTCTCCAGTAGTCATGGTTTCGATAATTAAAATCCTGGTTTGAGCTGAGTCAATGACCTTTGTGTTTTCGTCATGATTGAGATGGGCTACTTGATAACTTGGGTATATGTATGGGAATATACCTAAGTAATGGTTATCTATTGAAATCATACTTTGTGGTTTATCCTTGTTGTATTTGTGAAACCTTGAGGGTCTCGGGGTCCCTACTGAGTATCGTTATACTCACCCCTACACAGGTTATGCCCACACCTCGTTGTGTTGGATGCATATGACAGACAGTGCAGAAAGTAGCCGAGATCGCCGGGACTGGATGGTACCCGAAGGTGGACCTCACGATAAGTCGGTACCCAGAGGAGACGGACAGACGTGGAGCGCTGAGGAGGCTATCTGTACCTACCCTTCAGGAAGGATCTGGGGTGGACGATCCAGGAGCTGCTAGACACCTTCCAGCTGTTTGTCTTTTAGTTGTACATGTTTTGTCTTTTCCTTGTACTTTATAGTTGGGCTTGTATTTCCAGCCCCTTTAATTTTCAGCACTACTTTTGTATACAATTTTTACTTAGTGTTTGCTTCTTCTTGTACTCTGGTTGTGTGTGTTTACGTTTTATAAAGGCAAAGCCTTCCCAGTTTTAGGTAATTACGACTTTGGTGCTTGTCGCTAGCCCCTGGCCAATGGAAGGTGGGCTTGGGGTAGTCACGATGTGGGCCCTGGGGGATGGGTTGTGAAATATATGAACAACCACAAAATAGAAACAACTAAAAATAAATCCATTCACTTTTCATTTAACCACTTACCATATATTGATTAAATGATTCACATTATGTTATTTCTGCACTACTGGGAAACTACTAACCCTAAAAATACAAAAAATACAAAAAATACAAAAAAACATGTTTTATAGTACCTCTACGCACCCCCATTCAACCACATCCACACAACATTCTTCAAAGTTATACCACACAACCCATATCTCACAACCCAACACCAAATCTCTACTGCCCAGAAAATTCACAAATGTAGTACAACTACACACAAGTTAATAACCACCCCATGTTCCCACTGTCCAATGTTGTCTGACGACTACAATGAAAATTCATATCAGTTGCATACAATTTCATCCATTCCTCAGTCATTCAGTCTCTCAAATTATGATACCAACACACCTCCCGTACGACTCCATAAATAAAGACGAACCACAACTACCATTAAACCGCAGCCCGCTACAGACACATACCACACCCTTGTCACAAAACCAACTCCCTTAACAACCCCTATACCCATAATTGTGATCCAAATAGTAACACCACACAACTTACACAAGGTCACAAAACCCAACAGAGCATAGAACTCATCCACTCCTATCAAACAAGACATATTTAGATTTTGGTAAAAACAGATATTTAATCTACTTTGACAAAAGGGGTGATCACAAAAGAGTTTTCATCTCGAGGTATTAATTTTATTTAACTACGTATACGAGATTAAGTATATTTCATGTTATTACCAATTATAAAACAACATAACAGAAACAAACATAACACCACCTGTTCACAAGAAAATAATGCTAACAACCATTATTTTTAGAGGTCATACAACCACAAAAATCCATATTGAGATAGGGATAATAATATAATTCATAGGATCAAACATCAATCCAATTACATCCCATTATTTCAATGACCATGATATCTTTTGATCATATACTATTGTTATTTATTTGTTTCTTTATGAAAGAGTATTCACAATCCTACACAATAATCGTTAGTACAGCCACACCATATGATGTAAAATTAGAGAGATATAGAATAAATCCATATCTTGATGTTTAAGGATTAAAGTTACCAATTGCGCCAAAAATAGAGAATCACATGATCAGTAGGAATGAACTCATTGAAAATGAGAAAAAAGGGGATATAACCTAGGAATTTGAATCTTCTAGGGAGTAAATCTCTAGAAGCACCATATTGAAATGTAAAACACATTATGAAGGGAAGATTCAGACTTTGAAGAGACATAGCCTATTTTAAAGAAAGAATAGTTTCTAAAAGTCATTAATCATGGGATCGTGGTCAATATCATGTGGTTTGAGTATCTCAAATACCATGGACTATTAAGATATTAACGATATACTCAATATCCTTTAAAATAATGTTAAAAATCCCATGAAAGGCTTTAAACTCAGTTTATGTCAATTAAAATGTTTTAGGGGTGAAACTGGAAAATTGAAAAAAACTAAAAATGAATCACTAATTTGTGAGTCACCGACGTGGATCCACTGATGGGTGAGATAATGACACAACCTACCAGTGTTGAGCCATCACCACTGACCTATAGACACAATGACCTACCGAAGACTTGTCTTACCGACACCTTGAACTACTGATTCAATGATCTACCAATGCCATGACCTACTAACACCCTGACCTACCGACAAAAACACTCTTGAATCTTTGAGGAAAAATTAGATATTTAGGAAACTCTTTAAATGAGCTACTGAAAGTCCCACAAAACACCTAAAACATAGGATTTTTCACAATTGAAGTGCTCTAGAAAATCTTTGTTATTACATCAGATACCACTCAAACTATTATCCTCCAAGATAATTAAAAACTAAACCATAAGAAAGCGGTGTATGAACTACTATCCTATAAGATACCTCTTTGGAAATCCCCACCATGTTTTATTCTAAATCTGGAGTAAAAACCTCAAAATCCATGAAAACATCCTCATTATCTATATTTTGAACAACTGTAGAAACACAAAATCCCCCACAGCTCCAAAAAACAGCACAAACACCAAAGGTCACCCAGTCTAGACAGAAGGATTATGAAGCTCTTTCATCGATGTTAAGATAGTATCCTATTTAGGCGGTATTGACTCAACTACATGGGTTTAATAACATCTTTATTAATGAGTCTCAACTAGGGATATTGTCCTACCCTCCCTATAGTCAGGAATTTTCAAATGAATTTAGAGAACAAGGAAAAATATCATCTCATAGAAAATAAGTTCAATCATTACATCACTAGAAAATCACAAAGAAAAACACAATAGAAAAATCCCAGAATAGCTCGGGGTACTTAGAAGAAATCTATGCCTCTCACTCCCATGTACACTTCTCGAGCCCACCATGTACCCATACCACATGAACCAAATGGATTGTCTATTCATGAAGCACAATATCTTTAGAATCCTCAATTATTACATGTCTCTCCCAAGATGTCATGTCATCCTTGATATCTAGCTCTCCATAGTCAGTGACATTGGAGTCATCATGTGGATACTGACAGAGTTGGGAGATATGGAAGACATCATGGATCATATCTAACTTTGGTGGAAACACTATCTAATATTCCACATTACCTACTCATCCCAATAACCTAAAAGGTTCAATGAAACTATGAGAGACCTTTCTTCCAATACCAAACTTCCACTGCCCACATAGAGGGGAATCCTTCAAGAAAATATGGTCTCCAACATCAAACTTAAAATTAAATCTTCTTTGTTTGGATTATGACTTATATCAATCATGAAATGCAATCATCCTATCACACACAAGCTGAACCTTCTCTGTTGTACATTTCACTACCTTTAGTCTAAGAGGGATTCTTTCCCCAACAACAATTCTTCATATTGGTGAACAACACGACCATCCATAAAAAACCTCTAATGGTTCCATGCCAATGGTAGAGTGATTGATATTATTGTATGCAAATTATATAATGGTAAATGGAATACCCATGATCCTCATATGTATATAATACCTACTCATAGCATGTCCTCCACAATCTAGATTTTCCTTTCTGTATGCCCTTAATTATGAGGGTGGAAAGCAATGTTGAGTCATAGATGGGTGCCAAAATCATGCTACAGTCCCCTCTAGACCTAAAAAATTTATCATGATCTGATACAATTCTTCATGGAAATCCATGTAGCCACACCACCTCATCCACATAACTCTTTACCAAGGAATCTATTATGCTCGACTCCTTGATTTTCAAGGAAGTGAGTTGATTTTTCCAACTGGTCCACTACAACCCAAAGGGGATCCCATCCTCCCTGATCCATGGGTAATAAAATAAATAAATCCATTAAGATGTTGTCCCAATTTCACTCGGAAACATATAAACAATGACAAAGAACTCTAGGAACATAGTGTCAAGCCTTCACCTGCTGACACACTAATCACTTTTCCAAGAACACTACCAATGCCCGATTCAGCTCAGGCCACCAAAACTATTTGTTGTATGGTAATTTTTTCATGGGGTGTATGTTTCATAAGTTACTGAAATCGTAAGGGTTAATTTCAAAATCTCTTTATTATCTGAGGTTGGTTTTACATAAGTATCTATTGGGACAAATTTATTATCCATGTCCATGTTTCATAAAATAGTTTTCAAAAAGGATTCTTTTTATGGGACTTTTTTACTAAAACATAATTTTAAATGTAATAAATATTTATTCATCTAAATCAATCTCATTAATGTCCATGTTTTCTAAATGGTTTTTAAGGATTTATATATATGGACATGAATGTTTTTAAAATGTTAATTCCTTTCAAAAGTTTCAAAGTGGTATGGGACACTTTGATTAAGAATTTTTTTTAAATGTCTTCCATTAGAAATTGTGTGACTTTTAAATGTTTTTATGAAAAAGGTAAATTTCTCACAAAGAGTTTTACAAATCATTTTCATATATATTGACATCAATTTATTGATTTTAAACATGTTTGAAGTTGAATTATTATGATATAAATATTCCATATTGTATTGAATGTTTTGTGATATGTTTGACTATGGATGTGTTATTTTTATAACATTAATGGTTTATGGATAAAGTATTTAAAATTAATTATGCTAGTTTTAATAAGAATGTTTATGTTATATTTAAACCTTTTGTTATGATAAATTTATTAGAATAATATGTTCCTGGTTTGGGACCGATAAAAGTATGCCCTCCGGGTTGGGGTCCAGTAATAGCGGACCCTCCGGGTTGGAGTCTGGTTATAGAGGGTCTCCGTGTTGAAGTATGGTTACATAGGCTCTCTGGGTTGGAGTTCGGTTAGAAAGGCTCTCCAGGATGGAGTCCGTTTACATAGGCTCTCCGGGTTTGGGTCTGGTTACAGTTAGACCATAGGTCCTGGGACGAGGCCTTGATACAAAAATTAAAGTTTGGTATTATACATTCCCTCATTCTGAAATTTGATGTTACATGTGATTATTCATCAAGTATAATATCCATGTGCATGTTTATATGGTAATGTTTGATTTATTATTTTCATATTATGTTCATGTTTATGTTTAAAAGGCTTTTGTTTTATTACACATCCTTCCTTATATGTTTATATCTTCTGCTAAATTATTTACCCTTACTAAGCTTCTAAGATCACCCCTTTCTTATGTTTTGCTTTCCCTGGATATGAAGAAGTTAGTTATGAGTGAATTGACTACATAATATAGGATTCTTGGACATTTGTAATGGAATAAATTGTTTTTGTTTTTCTTTTCAAGTTGTAATGTTGAACTTCATGTATGTAATATATTTTCCAAGATTGATGAAATGATCGATCCTTTGGGACTTGATTCCTTGTAATCATGACAATGTTATATAATAATACACCTACTCTGGGAAACTAGGGTTGGGGAATTACAGTTGGAATCAGAGGAAGTTTAGAAATAACATTGGAAACTATATTTATAAAAAATCTGATTAGAGCACATTGCCCAAAGATAGAATTTGAGGATTAGTATAGAAGAACTTCCTAAAATTTTGATAATGTAGAGATTTTGTGAGTTTTCCAAGAAAATACATCCCTGTCTGGATACGAGTAGGTAGAGGCAGCTCTAGCACAGATATACCTATGGGTAAAACCCGAAAACACCACTATGAGATAGACTCGAATGGGAACTGGTGCACGACAATGGGCATTGTTTCACTCTTGGTTACGAAACTCCCGGGGGATGTGCATAGGGTAATTCTCATTTTCATTACAAATATTTATGAATAATTTACGAGTATATACCTCCTCAATGAAAATATTTTTATGTTTATGGATTATATCTATAATCTTCTTGATTTATGTTAGGTATTTTACAAGTTTGGAATTATTCATTGCAATTTATAAACTGACATAGTGTATGCCATTGTACAGAAATGGTGCCCAGTAGAAGGAATGTGAATGTCAAATATACGTATGATCCAAATAGTAAGAAGGATCATATCTTTAATGGTATTAAGCCAACATTTAGAAGGGAAATATTCTCCCATTTATTCTCAACATATGATGAAATATTATGACATGTTAATAATATAAGTAATGAATTCTCTGAGTCCTATGGCTTTGAAGGGAAGCAAGTGAAGAAAAGGATGGAAGAGAGAAAGAAGGATAAAGGGTAGAGGGAAAAGAAGGATTTTTCCATATGTGATAATTGAGGAAAAAATCACCATGGTTAATGCTTGAAGGGAATGATATTTTGTTACAAGTGTGGAGAAAAAGGACACCAAGTACGTGATTTCAAGGATAAGAAAAAAGTTTCAAATGCACAATGCTTCATCTGTAAGGAGTTGAGACACTATCCGAATCAATGTACAAATCATCAGAGTATACCCCAAATGCTACTATAGAATAATAATAAAGTTATGATACTACTGAATATGAGGAGGAATGATTGGATTTATTACGTTTTTATTAATGTATTATGTCATTTCAGTATTGTATTAATGATGTACATGTAATAGGAATTATAGAGTATGTGAGGATTGTATTACAGTACTATTTTATTAAGGACTAGAGATTGTTTGGAATCAAGAAAAGTCACCCAATAGTAGGTTAAATATTTGGAAAATATATGGTTGAGGGAAAGATAAATCATAATGGGTTTCTGATACTAAGGTAGTGATTTTGGAATAATACATGATTGATTTGGATAAATTATATTTGATATTCTTGACAACCTTGAAACTAATTAATGATTTGTATATTCTATCATTGTTGGAGTTTACAACATTTTTGAATAGAATAAGTATATCCAGTATTCTATAAGGAATAAGAGAGCATGAATGTAATAATTAAGGTTTTATGGTAATTGAGGATGTTGCAGTGTTTTAAAAGAACACATGATGAAGGTGTTTACATGTTATTACATGGAAAAAAAGGATCTCCATTGTGTTTACCTTCCTTATAAATTTTGGACTGTGAGTTTGGATAGAAGTATTTTGTAAAAGTCTAGTTTTGAGATTATTTTTGGATTTCGATAAAAAGGACAACCCGGAGGTCGGGTGGTAACCTGTCGCGTCTGGTAAGGCCACAAGACTTGAACCTGCAACCGAAGGGTGACAAGGGTGTATCAATTACCATTGTCCCATGTGATGTCCAGGATTGAAAAATGTAGTTTTTTTTAAAAAGTCTGGTAGATGAATTATAAATTCATTTTTTTGGAACCCTATACAAATAGGATAAATAGAATATTTTTTTAAGTTCTATTATCTTTTAGAGTGAAAGATGAGTTTTTGGTAGAAATTAGTTAAAGGATGGAACTCTACTTTTCAAGTATATATTTTTTTCTTCTCTTATTCTATGAAGAAACTAATTCTTAAACATTAGGTAAGTGATCTTAAAACTAAAAATGTGTTATCCTAATACTGTATGTTTTGTTGAACCGATCATATTTTAAATCATTATAGATTGATGGCTTTGAGTCCCTCCATTCTACAATTGTTTGTGACTGATGACCTCAACCACTCCCTATAAATATTTGCATTTTTCTTGAATTATGTGTTTTTAATTTCCACCAATGTTCTTATATTCAAACCCCTATGTTGGTGATGAATTTTTCATTTCCCTTTACCTCTTATTAAGTCTAAATTTTATTAACCCTATTTTCGATGTGGGTTTTCCACGAAGGTATTTTCTATTTTCAACCTCTTGTTTTAGAAGAATAATTTCAAATTTTGAGGATGAAATTTATTGAAGGAGGGGAGAATGTAAAACCCCAAGATTTCAAAGTATGTTATCTCTTCAAAGTAATTCAATAACTTGCGCTACACTCAACACCGAATTTGAGCGCACCATGACATACCAAACTAGCCGTTAAAAAACAATTATGGATAGTATTAAATTCATTTTGAATTTTATATAGTCTATATAATTTTAACATCCATATTATGTGTTTCTTAGACATAATATAAGAACAAATTCAATTTTTCAAATAAAGGAAGTATTTTTCAGAAAATGCAATTTTACCAACTTTTAATGGTGAACCCATTTTAAATTAAATTTTTGACATTTTATATATTAAATTTGACAAAAATAAACTTCTTATTTAGAATCGGGACATAAAAATTTATTTTTGATAATTTTTTGGTATTTTTTTGATAACTTTAATATTTTGGTGTATAGTGAAAAATACTAAATTTTAATTAAAAACTAATTTTTTAATCAAAATAAGTTATACAATTAAATTATGTATTTCAATGGTTTTCAAGCATAATTAGATTATATTTTTATCATTTAATACAATTTAGGTCATTATAATTATATTCAGTTTGAAATTGGACATAAACATGTGTCAATATTTTGATAAATATTTTTTCTGAAAAACATTCTATTTGTTTTGACAACGAGAATTAATTTTTAATTAATAAATGAAACTTATATGTTTTGAATTTGGTAAAATAGACTTAATTTTTTAATTCATAATATCAAAATTATCTTAAAGTGAAATTTTGGTATTTTTCTGAAAACATTCAATTTTCGATGAATAGTGAAAAACACTAAGTTATTAGTTAAAACCGACTCTTTATTTAAATAATTAATTATTTTATTTAAATTTATTTTAGGTAAAAATAGATACATAATCCCTATATAAGTTCAATATAATTCATTGGAGTCATTTTATAATAAGTTTAGATATATAAAAATTTTATTGATCATTTTACTGTCTTTTACCCACCCCATTGGAGAATTTTCAAATTTACATAAATCATAATTTTACCACTTTTGTGAATTAAATTTAAAAAATCTGAGAGACACAGTTAACCTCAGTAAGTAAAATGTGTTTCAATAAGATAAAAATAATTTTTTGGTGAATAGTAACTTTTGACTTTTATTTACCGTAGTTAAAGGTAAATAGGGTAATTCCAGGTAAAAATAATATCATAATAATAAAAAATCACCTTAACACTTATCCTAACCTTATTGGATGAGTCATGGTTTAACATGGGCATATTTGGGTTGATTTGGGATCCTCATAGACCCACTTATGAATGTTAAAGACACTTTATTTGAATTAACTTTCAGTAAAGTCTAAAATGACATAAACAAATATCTTTTAGTAAATCAATTATTATATGGGGATATATAAGTTATATTTTAGACTATAAATTTTCTTTGGGAAAATAAAATGTATTCCTACATCATTGTATTTTTTTATAATTTTTAGACATTAAATAATTAAATTTATTTATGACACAATGATCATGCAGTACTTACCTAATTGATGAAATATTAAAATAATTGATATTATAAATATCCAAATAATTGTAATTTGAGACTTTATAGGAATTAAAATAATTTTCTATGTTAATATGACATGTTAGGGTTGATTATAATTTTTTTTGAACTAATAATGCTGTTATAAATTTAGCAAAAACAAAATACCAAATAGTGTCAAAATTGACATAAAAGAGTTTTTAAATCAAATATTATATTATTAATTGATATTCTATTCTTTAAAATATAAAGATTGAACAAAAGACTTATATAATGATAGGTTTATCATTAATGAACCACTTGGGGTTCTCTTGGTATTTTATTGTAAGTTTATTAAAGATATAATATAAAAATACAAATAGACATGGTAAATGTCAAACAATTTAACTAAGAGTTAACTATAAAAGATAAGGTTAATATAGTGACTCAAACCTGTCTAAAACCTATTGGTTGAGTGGTTTTTGGACTATCCCCACCTTATCCTTTAAATAATTTATTTTTGATCCATTAGAAACCCAAAATTATTTTATTAGAAAATAATATTTTAAGTTTTTCCTAAGGTGCCCCTCATCCCTCTTATAAAAGGGCACATCCCCTTCTCTCAAATACACACCTCCAAAGTAATTTGGCTCAGCCAAACCCTGGCCAAATATCCTCCCAACTATCCTACCTTAATCTTAGAGGCCTTACTTTAGTCATAAAGCCAACCTAAGGATCCCTTTTGATTGAATCAAAAGGAAGAACTAGAAGAAGAGGTGGTTAAACCTACCCTAGACCAACAGAAAGTGCAAGGTAAGGGGTTTTTATCTCACTCCTTATTCCCATGTGATTCATGCTATATCGCCACTATTTCCTTTTTTGTGGTGTATGTACTGCCCATAATTGTATTCTCTATGTAATACACTTTAATTTATGTGTATTTACATCTTTATTATATGGTACTTCTTTCATGGGGTGTATGTTTCATGAGTTACCAAATTGGTAAGGGTTAATTTTACAATATCTTTATTATCCGAGGTTGTTTTTAGGTAAGTATCTATTGGGACATATTTATTATCCATGTCCATGTTTCATAAAATAGTTTTCAAAAGGATTCTTTTTAGGGGACTTTTTTACTAAAACATCATTTTAAATGTTTTAAATATTTATTCTTCTAAATCATTCTCATTAATGTCCATGTTTTCAAAATGGTTTTTAAGGATTTATTTATATGGAAATGAATGTTATTAAAATGTCAATTCCTTTCAAATGTTTCAATGTGGTATGAGAAATTTTGATTTTAAAAATGACCTTAAATGTTTTCTTTTCAAAATTGTGTGACTTTTAAATGTTTTTATGAAAAAGGGATATTTCTTACAAAGAGTTTTACAAATAATTTTCATCTATATCAACATACATTGATTGATTTTAACCTTTTTTGAAGTTGATTTATTATTATAAAAATATTCCATATTGTATTGAATGTTTAGTGATATGTTTCACTATGGATGTGTTATTTTTACACTATTCATGGTTTATGGATAACGTATTAACATTTCATATGCTAGTTTTAATAATAATGTTTATATTATATTTCAACCTTTTCTTATGATGAATGTATTGGACTAGTATGTTCTGGGTTGGGGACTGGTAAAATTAAGCCCTCCGAGTTGGGGTCCGGTAATAGCGGACCCACCGGGCTAGAGTCCAGTTACAGAGGGTCTCAATGATAGAGTCCGGTTACAGAGTCTCTCCAGGTTGGAGTCCGGTTACAGAGGCTCTCCGGGATGGAGTCCAGTTATAGAGGCTCTCCGGGTTTTGGTCTGGTTACAGTTATCCCATAGGTCCTAGCATGAGGCATTGACACAAAAAATAAAGTCCGGTATTATACATTACCTCATTCTGAAATTAGTTATTACATGTGATTATTCGACTAGTAGAATATCAATGTGCATGTTTATATGGTAATGTTTAATTTATTTTTTCCATAATATGTTCATGTTTATGTTTAATAGGTTATTGTTTTGTTAAACATCTTTCCTTAAATGTTTATAGATTCTTCTAAATTATTTACCCTTACTGAGCATCTGAGCTCACCCCTTTCTTATGTTTTATTTTCCATGGATATGAAGAATTTAGTTATGAGTGACTTGCAGGCATAATCTAGGAGGCTTGGACATTTCTAATGGAATAAATTATTGTTGTTTTTCTTTTCAACTTGTAATGTTAAACTTCATGTATGTAATCTATTTTCAATGACTGCTAAACTGATCGGTCTTTCGGGACTTGATTCCTTGTAATCATACCAATGTTATGTAATAATGCACTGACTCTAGATAACTAGGGTTGGGGCATTACAATTGATGTAGAGGACTATTTCATATTTATGATTAATTTAATTATTATTACTATTAATAGAATAATAATCAATATCAAATAATGGTGGATTCCATTGTGCATGTTAGGGAAGTTTGTTTGAAACTGAACAAGATCGTGAGTGATAGGACTTTGAGGCTTCAACTCAATATTCAATGAGAAGGTAATTTTTTTTAATAAATTATGTTTTCCCCCTTAATATTAAATGTTCTCTACTACATAAACATAATCTAAATTACATGTTTGAATACTCATGCAAACAACATCTTCTATATATTCCCCCCCTCAAAACCTTGTCACCCATGATTTTAGGAATTTTTCGCTATTTTTCAAAGTCAATGGAGGGAACCTGATAAAAATTGATTAATGTTGACAATGTAATGTTACCATTTGGAAAAATAAAGAAAATGGAATTTATGATAATGAATGGTTTGTTCGGAATGAATCCAAGTGTTTCTTTTAATGTAATTAATTAATTTTATCCTCATTTTATCTAATATTTGTAAGATAATTTACTTATTATTTTTTTGTTAATATATATTTAGTATTTTAATAAAGATATATTTTGATGTAATATTATCATTTAAACTATATGAAAAAATCCATAAATGAGAGATCATGTATCGTTCAAGTGGAAGATGAAATCCCATATTGTATGAAAACTAATAAACTAATGGTGTAACTGGTATAACTAAAAGCATTCAATATTAATTTAGAAAAGAAATATTATATGGTACCATGTGACATAATTAAAACCAATAAAACACACTCTGATTGTTATCATAATTTACTAGAAGGATTTATAATTCATTAGTGAAGTAGATGAAGCTGCTTCACATAAAACTGATACACAATTGTATTGTAATGACTCAAAATGCGTGTTTCTAGTTTGAACTGAAATTTTATTAAATATACACAAGTTATATACTAATAAATAAGAAAAAACATTTTTATTGTTTTCATACTCTTTTGAAAATGATCCATATGTCATTTTTGATTTTTAGGAGTCAGCCACACCCTAATACGACACATAGTGTGGCTGAAACCACTCAAAGTGTCTCTTTTAATTTCAAAATTGAAATTAATTTAAGTAAAAACAACATTTGAAATACTAAAAATTGACTAAATGAATTCATACTGTTTTGATATATTAGGAAATTTTTTAATGAGTGGCTTTTGACAAGTAGTAGACAATTGTACCTCAATATGATGAATGATGTGACTGGTATAATTTTATATTCTGGATTTTTTAAATAGTAATTAATTTAAGTAAAAAATAACAATTGACATACTAAAAACAATAAAATGCATTTATATTGTTTTGATACATTTTTAAAATGACCCATGATTCATTTTTTACCTGTAAGAATTTGACCACATCCTAATATGATGCACGGTGTGACCGTTATGAATAAAAGTTTCTATTATCAGTTTAAAAATGACATTTTAGTTCAAAAAATGAAACTCACATAATAACACATAAACACACACTGATTTCATTGATAATTTTGTAAAATTATTAATGATACATTTGTGTCTTTTATGATGCAGTCTCATGTAAAACTGACAAATAATTTAAACGATATGACTCATAATGTGTGTTTCCAGTTAGAAATGACATTTTATTAAAGAATCAAATTGGCATAATGAAAATTTACCAAACAAATTCAGAATGTTTTAATATTTTAGTAATGTGATATATATATATCATTTATGACATGTAGTAATCATACAAACCTCCAAAAGACACATGGTGTGACCGATATCATTCAAGGTGTCTCTTTATATTTTAAATTAACACTAATTTATGTAATAAAAAAAAGCAACATAATGAAGATGGATAAAATTTATTTTTTGTTCTAATATTTTAGTAAAAAAATATATAAGTCATTTGTGTCATGTAGGAATTAGACTCACCTCAATACAATGCAAGCAGTTGTTAGTATCAATAAAAGCCTATCTTTTTATTTCAAATTGAAATCAATTTATGTAAAAAAGAATAAGTAAAATACTCAAAACTGATAAAAAACATTCAAATTCCTTTTATAGTTTAGAAAAATTATCCATGGGTCAATTTTTATGTGTAATAATTAATCCCACCTCAATTGGATGGATGATGTGCTGGTATAACACCAAATGCATCTTTTTATTTAAAATTGTCATTAATTTAAGTAAAAAAGAACAAGTGACATACTGAAAATAGAGATAACACATTCAAATTATTTCTTTACATTAGTAAAATAATCCATGATTCAATTGTAACATATTTAACAAAAAAAAACTCAATACAATCCATGATGTGACGGGTATGACTAAAATGTCTATTATCACATTAAAATTCAGATTTTATTTCAAAATAGTTCACTCACTAAAATCTAAGAAAACACACTCTAATTGTCCTAATAGTTTATTAAAATTATTAAAAAGTAATTATTTTGTTTATGATATCATCTCAAATCAAACTGATTCATGATGCAATAGATATGAATCATAATGTGTGTTTCTGGTTTGAAATGAATTTTTAGTTAAAAAAACAATTGACATATTAAAATACAAAAAAGAATTCAAATCATATTTATGCTCTAGGAAAACAGTCTTAATGTCATTTTTGAAGTGTAGAAATAATCCAAACCTCAGTACGACCTATGGTGGGGCCAATATAACTCAAATCGTCTCTTTTTTAAATATTAACATTAATTTAATTAAAAAATGGGATACTAAAAATAAAAAATGCATTCTGATTGTTTTGAAATATTAAAAATTGATATGTGAGTAATTTTTATGGTATATTTTTTAGTGCCACCTCAATACAATAGATTTTGTGGAAGATATCACTCAATGGATCTTTTTTTTTTAAATTGACAATATTTAAGTAAAAACAACAAGTGACATAATAAAAACTGAGGAAACACATTTTGATTATTTTGATAAATTATTGAAATGATCCTGTGTGATTTCTAACATGTAAGAATCACCCTCACATGAATCTGATGCATATTGGGACCAATATTACTAAAAGTGTTCATTTCTATCTTAATATTGACATTTTAGTTGAAAACGTGTAACTCACTGAAAACAAAGAAAATACACTCTGATTATCTTAATAATCTAGGAAAGTGATTCATAAGTAATTTGTGACATATATGAAGAAATGTTAGGTCAAACCAATTAACTATGTGATTAGTATGACTCAAAAAGCAAGTTTCGAGTTTGAAATAACATTCTATTAAAAAATCACAACTAACCTAATGAAAAATGAGAAAACATATTTAGATTGTTTATACTATAGGAAAATTATCTATATTTCATTTATAATGTGTATGAATTAGATGTACCTATATATGATACATGATTTGGCTGATATAACTCTATGTGTCTTGGTTTATTAAAAATTAAGATTATTTTTGTAGAAAAGAAAAAGTGACATAATGAAAACTGAGAAAACGCAATTGTATTATTTTGATATTTTAGGAAAATGATCTGTGATTCATTTTTGATGTTTTCGGGTCAACCTCACCTCAATATGATGCACTGTGTGATCTATATTACTAAGAGTGTCTGTTATCTGTTTAAAATTTACATTTTAGTTCAAAACATGTCACTCACTAAAAACTAAGAAAAAAAGCATTTATTCTCTTGATAATTTTGGAAAACGATTTATAATTCATTTGTAATGTGTATAAATTAGTATCTCATCAAACCAATGAATTATGCAACTAATGTGACTCATAAAGAAATTTTCCATTTTGAAATCAAATTTTCCTAAAAAAGTCAACTAACATATTGAAAAATGAGGAAAACATTTAGATTGTATTGATACTTTTAACAACCACCCGTCAATAATTTGTGACACATATGAATCATCCACACCTCCGTTTGACTCATGATGTGACCGTTATAACTCAAATGGTGTCATTATATGAAATTAAAATTAATTTTAGAAAATGAACAAGTGACATACACCAAATTGATGAAAATAATTCATATTGTATTTATATTTTAGGACCAAGATATATAACTCATTTGTGACATGTAGGAATCAAACCCACCTTAATTGATCACACGGTGTAACCGGGATAACTCCAAATGTTTATTTTTGATTACATATTGAAATTTTAATATTTTTTTAATGACCTAAAATTTCCATATAATTTTTTTAAAAATATATGGGAATTTTACAAGTCCATGAAAGTTGACAGTGCGTGATTCCAAGGCACGGAGTGCCCAGAATGAATTTCTGAACATTTTTTCAGGTACGTTCAGTATACGTGTGAGTGGTTGTTTATAACTTATGAACTGGTTCTCAGAATTGAAATATGAGGGCACCATTGAACTCACAGTGCCGATATTATCTGAAGGAGACTTTCACCTCGACGACAGTTGGTCGAGGATGAAAGTTAGTTTTTGGGTTTTTCGTGAAGGAATAAAATAAAAATAAAATTGAGCAAACATTTTATTTTTTTAACCTCCCATGTGGGTGTTGGGTGGTGGGGTCCACCGAAACTAAACATCCACGTGGGAGTTGGATGTGGGGACCACCAGATCTTAACCTACCATGAGAGGTATGGTGGTTGGGACCACCCAAACTATAACCTCCCATGAGAGGTTATGGTGGTGGGGACCACCCGGGACGAACCCCCCTTTAATTCAGAGAAAACCATCAACTCCCAAAATTAATGGGGGAGAGCCTCCTGACCACCTCTACAATTTTAATTGTGCCAACACACCATATTAATTATGCCAACTTTGTTATTTGGCTTGCCCATTTTTTTAAATTATGTAACAAGGTCGTTGGAATTTAGGAAGGTTCCAAATAAATGAACTGTCATAAATTCCACGATCATTACCTAACATCCCCACTATCCAATATATAGGGAGATTGGGAGGAGGATTTGGGATGGATTCACCAAGATATGAAGCATTGGTTGAGTGACGTGACACCCAACACTTGGAGGATTACACTTCCTCTATGAAGAACGCTTCCTCCACGAAGAACACCGGCGAGGAACGTCTAAAACTTCTTCCTCAGAAGCACTTTGAGGAGGCAACCAACGTGGGATGTCTTCGATGACTGTACTACCTTCTTGCTCCAACATCATCAAGCGAATGAGGTAGGGGGATTATTTTGTGTGATAAAACTTTTCCCATTTCTCTTACCTTGGTTTCAATTGTGGGTTTGGGAATGAAACATTGCGGGATGTTATAAACTTGATTTTCTTCTGTTCATGTGGAACCTTTTTCTACCACTCTAAATGCGGAGGGTGTGGGAGAAACTAACATAGCCTGACCCCCTTCTTCGTTCTTCTTTGTGGTGTTTTTTGGAATGAAGGAAGATGATGAAGGCGACGAAGGCACCAACGCCGCCACCCGCGGCCCCCGCGACCCGTGGTGCCCCCGCGGCGCTCTGGCCTCCCGGCCGAACTAGCCATGTGCCCTCGACACACCGCGTGGCCTCGACCTCCACACACCAGGTCGCGCCGCACCACACCGCCCCAATCTGCCACTTTTCAGGTCGTGCCGCCCCAAGCCGCTACCTGCAAGCCGCCCAACCCACCGGGTGAACCCGTCATGCCTCTGCCGACCTCCTGAGCCGCCTGCACCCCTCGCGGTGCACCGGCCAAACCGAACCTCCCACCCCGGCCAAACCGGTCTCGTCGTGGACCTCCGAGCCATCCTGGTAGAGTCAACCTTGCGGTGCCCTCTCAGCCAAACCGGCCTCATAGGGCCCTCCCTGGCCGGGCCGAGCCGCCCCGCACCCCCCGGGTCATGCTGAGCTGCCATGCGCCCCCCTTGGGATGGGCTGAACCGCCTCGCGCCCCCTGGGCCAGGCTGAGCCACCCCTCACCCCCCATGCAGGACCGAGCCACCCCGCGCCCCCCTGGCCGAGTTGAGCCGCCCTGCGCCCTCTGGTCCGAGCCGGTCACGAGGCGCCCTTCGGGCCGAATCTCCCTCGTGCCAACCCGCGGCCAGTTCAATCCCTCGCGACTAGTCCGTGCCCTCACGGCTCTCCGCAGCCCCTCGCGGCCTTCTAGGCAAGGACTAGCGTGCCGGGCCAAACCCAACGGGCTGGCCCACCCAACGGGCCGGGCCAGACCGAATGAGTGAGGCGGAGTCGACCCAAAACTGGTCGGTCCGACCGGGTCAGTCCGACCAAGTCAGAAAGGACCCGGGCCCACTACGACCCATTTATGCTCCTTCAGCCATATCTTTGGCACCAGACGTCTGTTTAATGAACCACCAGTGGCACTGGTAATCATGGAGAATGATGGTCCCTTTGAGTATACCCCATTGGAGTTTGGGGTATTGTTGAGATACAGTCAGGTTGGATCGTGCGCGAATCCAACCGGGCCTCCGAGACTAAAAGACTAAAAACTCACAGACTGGGCGTCTGATGGATACGCTATTTATTGTGTTGAGACCCTAATGACACATCAAACATTTGTGATACTTATTCGTGGGACTTCATGACAGTTGGAGAATCGACCAGTAGCTCATGGAGCGGATCATCCTAGAGACGAGCGAGTGTAATACAGAGACCTAGTTGCTGGATGAGATCTGACGACTACTGATTGTTTGACTCGGGGAGACTCTACTAGACAAGTGGGGAGTGCCTTGATGTCACGGTAGACCCATGGTGGAGGAGTGCGCTTGGTGACACGACAGAACCATGGTACTCAACAGGAGGAGTACCCCTACAGGCTACGAGGGGGAGCACACTTGGTGACATGGCAGACCCACGGTAGGGAGCACCTTGGTGTGATGCGGCAGACCCACAGTACTTGACAAGTGGAGTACCTTCGATATCCAAGGCTAGTGGAAAGCGCTATTGGTGTCGCGGGAGGCCCAGTATACTCAATAGAAAAGGATTTATCTAGTAGTTTGGGTTTCGATAATTTGAATAAAATCCTGGTTGAGTTGAGTCAGTTTTTCTGTGTTTTCCTCATGATTGAGATGGATCACTTGATAACTTAGATATATGTATGGGCATATACCTATGTAAGGTAATCTGTTGATTTCATACATTGTGGTTTATCCTTGTTGGATTTTGTGAGACCTTGAGGGTCTCGGGTTCCCTAATGAGTATCGTTATACTCACCCCTGCACGGGCTATGCCCACACCTTGTTGTGTTGGATGTAGTTAACGGACAGCGCTGGTCGAGGCTGAGAGTATCAGGACCGGACAATACTTGGAGGTGGATCATACGATGAGTTGGTAAACTAAGGATAAAGAAGGACATGGAGTGATGAGGAGGTGATCTGTATGTACCCTCCATGTATGAAATTCGGAGGATGACCCAACAACTATTTTTCTTTTCTTCAGTTGTACTTGTACTTTCAGTTTATTATACTTTACTATTGGGCATGTATTCTGGCCTTTTTTACTTTTAGAACCCTTTTGTTATATAGTTTTACCTAGTGTTTAAGATCCAGATGTGGGCTCTATTTTCTATGTTTATAGGTTATAAAGGCAATGCCTTCCAAGTTTTAGGGAATTACGCCATTGATGCTAGTCACAATCCCCTGGCCTATGGAAGGCGAGCTTGCGGTAGTCACGACACGAGCCCCGGGGGACGGGTCATGAAAATTTTATTTTTTCATATTAATTAATTAATTATTTATTTATAGTATTACTAACATAATATTTATTTTCTTATATAGGCATAATCTTTTTCATGGGTTGAGATGATTTTTTCTCCAACTAATACCATGGGCAGACATTTTTGATAGTGGATCACGAGCCTTAAAAGGAAAAACAAAATTATTTTTAAATGTTTATTCGATATTTGTATATAAAATTACATAAAACATTGTTTGAAATTTATATAAGAGTGTTTATTTGTATTTACCATGGGTAATTTTTTTTGATTCTTAGTGTCATATTAAATGTTTATAGTGTTGTTTGAAAACACATGTTTTTTCTTGTTTCTTATTAGTGGGTTATTATATTAACAACATATTATAGGATGTTAGGCCTGTATCAATTCTACTTTTAGTGATCATAATGGGGGCCCCCTTATCATCTGTGTGATTAATAGAACTTTTTTAGTGCTATTAATAGCCATTTGGTGCACTGTTAAAGGACAAAAGTGTAGTAGTGAATCCATTATTAGACTAAAAGAAACATTTATTTCATTTTTATTAAACAATATTCTTTATTATGAATAACCACAGAGATGATGGGAATTAACCATGAAATCCATCAAGTTGACTGTGTGGTATAAATTAATTAAAATATTTATCCAAAAACAACATATATCAATATAAACACAATGATTAAAATAGAAAAAAACATATGATGGAACAAAAATACGCCCTAAACATAGGTAATCATCCTAGGAGGCCGTTCTTATATCCTTCCATATCATTGATATATAATCAATATAATATGGGACCCAATGAATGTTTTCACTACATGAATGGAAACATAAAATGATTTAGTAGAACTTATCATATTTCATGGAACCTTAAAAATTTTCATTTCATTCAAATATAATACCAACTTTTTTATCTAATGAAAATATAATATGGAAGATAATTTTCAATCATTTTAATGTCAACTAAAATCTTAAATTATTACTAAAATAATATTTAATGATTAATGATGATGAATAACCCATTAAAAGATGAATGTGTTCCAAATGATCAAAATTAATAAACAATTTTGTTGAAAGTGAAAAATCAATGTTTGAGATATTGATGAAAGTTTAATCGATAATAAAGCTAGGGGAATATAAAGATGAATGAGATGTCATTAATTTATTGTAGTTTCCTATAGATCACTAAATTCTTGTTTTACTTGTACTTCATCTCATTATTCTATAATCTTTCATTAACAAAATAAAACTAAAATGAAAACTGGTAATACAGTTAAATTTTTTATACATGTTTCTTTTATGTATTTATATTGTATTTTTTATTCATACATATGGATAATAAATAACTATGTATGAATAAATGAAAATATGTACACCTAATACAGGTTAAATAATAATAGTTTCAACCTAAAATATTAATGAACTCTATATTTAATGAGTCATCATCAGTGGTTAATAAGTTGTGGGATATATTTAGACAATCGAAACACACAACATGAATTTTGATTTTCAATACCATTAATTTTTTAAAAAATAATTAATGAAATGTGATTCATTATCTCAATATATCTACCATACCTTATTACACATCATAGAGTACTAGTGTTGGTTTATAATTATAAGCCTCAAAGAAAAGTATAATTTTTAATTTTTTTCATAAATTTGTGGGATAAGTTATTAAGGTTTAAAATTTATTTTCTAAAAAACATAAATAAATAAAATAACCATAGATAAATTTTAAAACAAGAAACTAAAATTGATATTAATTTTTTAATTTTTTCTATCATTGACTATAAATATAAAATATTATTATTTAAATTTTTTATTTAATTTTTAATATTACATTCATGATTAATATTATTATGTTTTATATTAAACATTCACTCACCCCAAATTGTATTATATTTATTTTTTAATTACAATTTAGATAAAATTATGATAATAAGGAATGATACAATAATAAAAATTGGTTACATTTAGGGAAAATTATATACATATGTATTGAAATTGTAAAATGTTCATACATTTGTTTGATGTTAAAAAATAATTGTTAGATATATAGTTTGATATGATAGCTCATGATACTCGTGACATTTAAGAATTCTTCAAATCATTATTCAAACAATTATAGAAGCCTTTCAATAATTGTAACAGTCAAAGGATAATGAATAACAATCCCATGTGTGAAAACCTTAAATAAAAGATTTTTTTTTTCAATAAAATAATTAATGAGATTTTTGTCATGGTTAATGATGAATAATTTTGATAATAAAAAATATTTATCCTTTCAGTTAAAATATATGAAAATAGTACAGTATGAAATTGAATTTAATCTTCATAATACTACAGATGATTGTACATGTATACTATTTTTTTTATAAAATTTACTAAATGAAGAATCAAAATTTCATCTTCCTAATAGAAGAATAAATATTCACATTAAATAGAATTTTCGAAGGTTGTGGAATTTTGTAATGGTACCATTTTTTTATTTTTTTTCATATCATAAATTTTAAAAAGTTTTGTAGAAACCCAACATATTATCACAACATCAATTATATTTCAAGAAAATAATTGGTTACAAAAGTGTATAGGTTTACATACAATTACATTTTATTATAAATAGAGAGATCAAGTAAAATAATTGAGTAGATGCACTATCGAGTCATTAAAATTAAGCCACATGAGAATAAAAGAATATTTCATATCTTTGAGGAGTAATTTTTTTTTGATTTCTTGTTAATAAATTACATCCCTAATAAAAATAATTAGAGTTTTCATATAAGACAATGTTTGAATATTATAAATATATTTTTTTTGTTTTTGAGGACACCCACATTTTTTGTGAGTATTTTAATTTTAATTTATTTAATTTTTATTTTAAAGTCGATGTTGTTTTATGTTTTTTAGTATTTAGAAATAAATATTAAAATTATTTTATCCCAAATTTAAAATATTTTATTTGCAATCCATGGGATTTAGAAAATGATAAAACTCAATCCCATGAAATTATGAATAGGAAAAATATTATATTAGAGTTATCAACAACTTAATATTTAAAAAAATAGATTATATTTATTTTATTTTTCAATAGTCAGGGTTTTATAAATTGTAAAAAATAAAAATTCCATATATTTTGACAATGTTTTTTTGAATGTTCAATGTAAAATAAACTAATGTTTCTATTTATAATTTAAAAATAAAACATGTTCTAAATCGTAATCACATAATAGTCGTTGTATGTAAATTTATTATCTAATATAAATTCAAAAATGATTTGATTCATTATATTTATTAGTTGGTGAATTTTATTAGAAAATAGATACATACCTGATTTAATTAATGTTTTTAGATTAATATTATACATTTAAATGCTTATCTAAAATGAGAAATACTTAAATTATTTTCATAATTTAGAAAGTAATTTATTAAAATATTATATAAAACATGGTAAAATATTTTTGGGTGTATAAAATAAAAATAAGAATTTATTAAAGATATAAATATTTTAATATTAGGAAATTCATGATGAAGTCATTTGTTTATCTTAAAAAAATGTTTCGACATGCTTACTATGAAATTTTATAGTTTCGAAAAATTAAATATATTCCATTAAATCGATAAATATCATGTTACCTCTATCTTTGGATTGATGGATTCAATATATATTCCATAGGTGAATTGGTGGAGAAAAATGTTGTGTGATATGTTTGATTTTTTCTCACATATATACCAAAAAATTGAATAAAATGTTTTACGAAGTATTAATGTTAACCTCTAAGAGAGATTGGAATATTATTGAGTTATACATATAAAATTAATAAATTAATATATTAAAATTATTAAAATGTAAAATTTATATATTATATATATAATAATCTATTTCACTTTGTTAGCTTCAATTCTTGAGGGGTGGATTAAATTAATGTTAAATTAGTTCTCTTAAATTTCATAAAAACCCAATAATTACAAGTTTTAAATTGAATGTTTTTCAATATTTTGAAGTTAAAATATAGTTTTTGAATAGAATAATAGGATAATAATTGATATAAAATAGTTTTATGTGCTAGGGAATAGTATTATTTGATTTTAATGTTTCATTTAGGGATCACTAAAATAATTTTTCTAAGTATATTAATTTTTAAATGATAATTTATAAATATTGTTTTAATACATTGGAATATAATTATTAATGGTCATTATAATTCTCATTGTTTTCATTCTTGTTGAATTTTAGTCTGAAGATAATTTCTATTAAGATGCTTGAATAAATTTTGACACCCCTTTTACACTTTGAAAACTTTTGTTACATTGTTTAACAGTTTACATAAAATTGTGAATTAATGGGATCGAGGAATTAATTTTATAAAGAAAAAAAGTATTAAATTAAAAATTGGAAAGACAATATCTATTTAAAATTATTCCTAACGAATTTCTGAAATGGACTCATGTAGTGAAAAATTGTTTATAATTTTCCTGACTAACGTAAAAGAGTAAAAAATCTGAATCCATGGTAAGGTTTATATTCATTTAAACTATATATTAGATAACATTTAAAGTAAAAATATTATTCTTGAGGCTAAAAAGTTTTATTTTATCACTAAATTAGGTTAATATTCACATGTAGATAAAAAATATTTACAATTTTTTTTCCATGTATAAGAATTTAGAAAATCGAGAAACCCATAAATCAATAAATCATTATAGTTCATTTGGTTATATAAAATAAAATTTTCTAGAATAATTTTTTTTAATATAAATGGAAAAAATTGAAAACATTAAATCATGTTTTACTTTTTATATTGAATAAAATGGTCATATATGACCTATATCAAGAAAAACACATGCAATGAAAAATAACCACAATGCTTATAAACCTCACAAATAATAAAAAAACACATGTAATATTCATAAGAATAGTTTCTATTATTATTATTATATAATATATTTAAATAATTGGACGTGTGTTATGGAAGCAATCACGGATTTTGAATGTATTAATGTTCAATGAATCGGTAATTTATTATGGGACCATAAAAATTTCTATTACAAACAAATTCACTCATCAAATACTATGTAGCATGGTAATAATTAATGGTAGTGGCTCTTAAACTATTGAATGGACAATGGGAAGTTGATATAATAAATTTAAATAATACTAATTGTTGAAAAAATAAATATTAATATATAAAGAATGACTATTTTACATAGATACCAGGATAAATTATACATATGATAAAAATAAAAAAACACGGGCTCTCCTAATGATCAATATTAGTGTAATTTAAGTGGTAAATGTAAAATTATAAGATAATTATAGAATATATCTAATATATCTTCTCAGGACCGATCTTATGAGGCCCGTTCCATGACTACTGCAAGCCCACCCTCTATAGGATAGGGGTTTGAAACGAGCATTGGAATGGTGTACCCCTAAAACCAGATGGCATTTCCATGGAACCTGCAGACACACATACCAATAACATGACATGATGCAAACCACATAGTAAGTTGTAGTAGTAAAAGTGTGTACTGAAAGTAAAGGGGTTGGAATACAAGCCCAACACTAAGATACAATCAAACCGAAAATAGAAAACAACTCTGATATCGTCCACCAAGTACCCTACCTGAACAATATGTACAACTCGTCTCCACATCTCTCCATATCAACTAGTCACCTATGTGCACCACCTAGTCCTGGATCCTATAGTCTCATCCATGCTACTCATCATCTGCACAAGACACAACAAGGTGTGGGAAAATCCCATGCATTGGTGAGTATAACAATACCTAGTAGGGACCTTGAGAACCCCGAAGTTCTCTCAGAATTCCACAATAAAAAAACCATAAGCCATGATCTCAATCACAAAGCACAAAGAAAATGACTCAGCTCAAACTAGGTATACCACTCAGAGTTTAGGAATAAAATTTATTAGTCTTAAGCTATATCATTTTATTCTACTAAGCTGTTTCCAAAACTGAACCATGAAGGAGTTATTCCACTATCGATACACACATGGTTGTATGTCATTGATCCATGACAAACCGCTCTAGGGATGGTCCTAGTTGGGTTGCATAATACTGATCCACACATGGTCGCTAGAATGCTGATCCACATAGGGTCTCTATAATGTTGATCCACACAGGTTCACTATCATGCAGATCCACACATGGTCCTTATGATGCTGATCCACATAGGGTCTCTATGACTCTGATCCATATAGGGTCTCTATGATGCTAATCCACATAGGGTCTCTCTTCAATTGACATCCAACCATAGGATTCCTCGTAGCTAGTGCACTTGAGTTCCACAATATATTCTCCTCAAGATATCAGTTGTGCCTCACCTTCAATGAATCTCCAAAAAGTTGTGTCCTAAAGTTCTTATATGTTTTAAGGGTTCCAACGTGATAGATGGTGTGGAAATTGGTCTCTAGGTTTGTGAGTTATAGGCTTCTTTGTACCGAGGGCCCAGTTGGATTCATGTTTGATCCAACACAACCATACTCTAACATACACCAAAACTCAAGAAAAGTATACTAAAAGGACCATCTCATTCCAAGGATTTCACTACTATAGGCGATTCATCAAAATAACTTCTAATTTGTGAGATACGACCTTTTAAGCATATCTGGCTCAAAAGGATCTGGGTCCGGTCTGACCCGATCAGGCCGTCCCAACCCGTCCCAACCCGTCCCACATCATGGGTCGACCCGAACTGGTCCGGTTCCAACTTAGGACTGACCCAACTTGGCCCGAACTGGCTAGGCCGCGGACAGGACCGTCCCGCCTCTAGGGGGGCACGACCTACCCGGGCGACATGGCTCGGTGGCTGGCACGGTCTACCAGCTAGTTGGTCACCACACTTCCCAAACGGAAATTCCGTTGGGTGAATTAAACAGTGGCTCCAAATAGTTCCACCACCTATTAGCAGGACCCATGAGGCATGGTTCCCCTTCTCTATGACTCGATGTCATGGATCTTCTTCCTGTGGTGCCTACATCTGACACCACGGCCAGCCGCTGCCATCTGCCACCGTCACCCTCTTGCACCGGTCACCTGCACTACTACACTGGTTTCATGCCGGAAGAACATCTTCGGGTCACTAGGTTAGCCCTTTGGTCCGTTTTCTCTTCCAAATGTGCCTATAGGCCTCCCAGGATGCTATCATCACTACATGGATCCCTGATTCAATTTTTTTGTCGAGTTCAGACTTTTCCCTTGAAGATCATGACCAAAAATGAAGCGGTGGAGGGTTTGAGCCATGTTTTTTAGCCCGCATCCTCTGCGTTAGAGTCATAACAAGCAGATGTTAAATGAAATATTCACATAGTTATTGATTAAATCCCCTTCAAATCTTCGGCAACAACTACCCATAATTTCATATGATTCGTAGATCTACTCTTTTTGGTGGATCCGCGTTCATCATGCTTTTCAAGAACATGGGAATGAAACAAATTCACTTGAATTTTAACAAAACCTTTACCTCGGAATCAGAGGAGATGCCACTACTATGGAAGAAGAATTCATGCATGATGAAGCCGCTGATGTTTTTTGATCCTGGATCAATTCCTCCAAAATTTTCATCTAATCCTTCTTTCTTCATTGGTGGAAGACACTGTGACACATCGTCAGAGGTTACTAACTTCCGTGTCAAAAAAACAAGCCTGATCCTCATTTAAATAGAGGGGAAGGGTGACTAACAAAACAAAAGATTAATGAGGTTCATTAATTAATGATCCTATCAATCAATCAATGGTGTGGTTGAAAAATAGAAGATTCGATCCATTAAATGGTTTGACAACTCAGCGGTCCAACCACCTCCACTCAACCATTGGTAAAAAAATAATATAACAATTTTATGTTATTTTATTATTCGATAAAAATATATAAAATAGGAATTTTCACCAAACCTATTACAGATAAAGTTAAGCCTCCCTTACGTTAATCCTAGTGCTGCAGATTCAACAGTTCCCTCAGATATTTAATTTGAGCACTGGTTCAAAAGATATAAAATTCCGCCCACATATTTAATGAACATACCTTAACAAATTTCATGTTTTTGATCCGAGAACATCGTGACTCAGAATCATGCACTATCATTTTTGGAAGACTCATAATAATCCAAATTTTTTTTAAAAAAAATTATATGGAATTTATGGGTATTTACATTCTCCCATCCTTATGTATTTATGACCCCAAAAGCTACAAAAAAACTAGGGAAACAAATGGGGGTAATGAGCACATATCTGATCCTCCCTCTCCCATGATCTCTCCTAAATATTCTCATGCTTCCAACAAAATTAAACAAGAGAAAGTGACCTTCCACAAAGGACTCGCTCCTGTCGATCCTCTATCTACATCGAGAACTCCGATATCTTCACCCCATTGTCGATGTACAACTCACCACAGTCGATAAAGTGCGATGGATCTTGCATGTACCTCCTCAGCGATGACCCATGGAAAACATTATGCACATGGTGCATTTGTGGGGGGAGAGATGGATGGTACACCACCTCGCCTATTCTGCCGAATATCTAGAATGGTCCGATGAACCTAGTAGATAGCATGCCGCCCTAGGCAAACCTCTGTAATCTTAATCAGGGTGAGACCCATAGGAAGACATGGTCTCCCTCCTCACACTTCAAATGTCTCCATCTCCTATCGGCATAAGACTTCTGCTGGCTATGTGTAGTCTTCATCCTATCCTGGATGATCTACACCTTCTATGTGGTATCATTTACCAACAATAGACCCATAAGTGTTGACTCCCATGGGTCTTTCTAGCAGAGTGGTGATATGAAAAATCGCCCATACATGGCCTCAACAGGAGCCCTGTAGATGAGGGAGTGATAAATATTGTTGTAAGAGAACTCCACCAATGGCATGTGGTCCTCCCAACTATGACCAAAATCAAGGACATAAGTACAAGGAACATCCCCGAGTGTCTGTATGTTCAGCTCTATCTGGCCATCTTTCTGAGGGTGAAAGGTGGTGCTCAAGCATAGCCTAGTCCCGAATGCCTTTTTTACTCCTTTCCACAAGAAGGATGTAAAAAGAGCATCACAATCAGAGACGATTATTGATGGAAACCTGTGAAGTCTTATAATCACTAGTACATAGAGATGTCATAATCTCTCTAATTATCACTACTCTTGAAAGGGGTGGAAGTGCACTGACATGTTGAGTTGGTCAATGATCAACCATAAGGAATTGTGTTCCCTGGATGTATGTGGTAATATTATCACGAAGTCCATGGATATACCATACCACTTTAGCTTTAGTACATCAAGTGGCTGAAATAATCTCTCTTGCACCTAATGTATATCCTTCACTTGATAACAAGTGAGGCATCAAGATATGAAATTCACCACTGATTTCTTCATGCTAGGCCATCAGTACTGATGCTGGAGGTCCTGGTACATATTCACCACTCCAGGATAGACTGCCAAATGGTGTATATGTAACTCCCTCAACACCTCATCCTGTAGCATCACCGGTACCACAGTGTCTCGTCTTAAGAGGATGAAATGATCCCCACTTTCAAAAAATTCATCAGTAGCCTATACTGAGGATATCTTAGTACATCAGGCCTTGTAGTCTACATCCCCAATATGTGCCTCCCTAACTCATTGAATGAGTGGGAGAGTAAAAGTCATAGACAATAGATAAGTTTCTCTATTACTGTATATGAAGGATAAATACAACTTGTCTTGATTCTCTTTCACCTCACTCAGCAACTGTTGACCAGAAATCCTGCTGAGTGCATCTACAACTACATTCCCCTTTTTAGGTGTGTATAATGTCTCAAAGTCATAGTCCTATAGGCACTCCATCCATTGATGATGTCTCTGGTTCAGGTCCTTCTGTGAGTAGATATACCTGAGACTATTGTGACCAGAGTAGACTATAAAACATCCACCCATCATGTAGTGCCACCACATCTTCAGTGTAAAGACCACTGCTGCGAAATCCAGGTCATGGGTAGCATAGTTCTGCTTGTGCTATCTCAAATACCATGAGACATAGGTTATCACCACTCACTCCAGCATCAGGAAAAAACCTAGTCCAGTCTATGATGTGTCGTAGTAGACTATATACACAAACCCCTCTTCTGGTAGCTTTAAGATGGGGGAACTCATTAGTCTCTACCTGTGCTCTTGACAACTCTACCGGAATATCTCCATTCACATGAATGTATGTCCCTTATTTTTCAATGATGGAAAGGGTTAAAAAACTCTAGAAAATCCAGGTACGAATCTCCATTAGTACCGAACCAATCCTAGTAAATTGCGCACCTCGGTCACACTCCTCAGTATCTCCCAAGAAAGAATTGCCTCTATCTTCTCTACATCCACTACAACTCAAGCCTTCGAGATAGAATTCCCCTGGAAGTGGACTTCCCATTTCAATAACTTTCACTTAGAGAGCATTGAATAAATATGGTGCTCTCGAGGAGTATCCAAAAATATCTGCAGGTGCATGGAGTGCTCCTCCTCCAATGCCGAGTATATCAAGATGTCATCAATTAAGACCACCACGAAGTGATATAGGTAAGTTTGGAAGACCCTATTAATGAGCTCTTTGAACACTTCTAGAGCATTGGTAATGCCGAATAGAATTTCCAAGAACTCATAATGGCCATACAGACATCTAAAGTCCATATTCGGTACGTCCTCATCTTGTACACTGAGTTGATGATAGACTGATATGATGTGTATCATTGAATACCATAATGCTAACTTTATCTGGTAGAAGAGATCATCAATCCTTGGGTGTGGATACTTGTTCTTCACGGTCACCTGGTTCAGGCACTGATAGTCTATGCAAAGCCTTAAACATCCATCTTCCTTCTTGGTGAACAATATTGGGGATACCCATGGAGAAACACAAGGCCTTATGAACCCCTTATTGTGCATGTCCTCCAACTATACAAAAAAATCATGAAGCTCTATGAGATCCATATGATATTCTTGTGTAGATATTGGTGTTGTCCTGTTGATGAAGAAGTATACCTCTCTATGAGGAGGTAGTTCCAGAACATTATATAGAAATACATCAACAACCATGTCTACCATTATTGGATAACTCAGACTCCTCACGTCAACTACACTGAGGGTAAGGCTAGCCAAATCATGAGTGATCTGCTTCACCCTCCTCTATGAAAGTCCATCCTATGTTGCAAAGGATCCCTTATAACCAGCGAAGGAAAACCTAGTCCCATCCTCATTGACACACTACACTTGGAGACTAAGATATTCAATCTGAGAATGTACCGTGGATAACTTGTGCATACCCATGATGACATAATAAGACCTCAAAAATGCTTCTATGAGATCTTAGCCAAATATCTCACCTCCTAGAGTAATCTAACACTTCTGGAACCAGTGTGTAATCATTGAATCCTCTCCCACTGGTGTCTCTAATGGTAAGGATCAAGACCATGGATCTACTAGAATCTCCAAGCTCTGAACGAGAGACGGGGAAATGAAAGAGTGATTGGGACCTATGTCTATAAGTACTGTTTCTAGGGTGGATGTGACATGGAACTTAACTCGAATCATATTCATAACACCATGGTCATTGAACTCAGCTTCATGAAGCTAATATTTTTTATGTCCAGCTTCTTGCTAAGGTCATTATGGACCACCTGGAGTTGGTGGCTGTAGAACCCCAAATTGCCACCCACAGCCTGCTGCACGACATGATCCTCCTTAATGTTTGCTACCCTGAAGACCTCCTCGCTTTAATTTATAACTATGACTCATTATACCCTCGATTTTCTTTGGATCATCGGTACGGTGGGCCATGAAGTCACGATCCATGTGGCCATTCCTTCCGCACATGAATCATAGTATGCTCCTCTACTGGCACGCTCTACCTCGTGAGCTCCACACCTCTAACCCTACATCCTGGGGTCATCCTCCAGAAGTTCTAGCCCATATGGACCTCTGCGTCATCTTCCCACTACCTATTGAATATGACTCAGCTAACTATCGTCTGGTGGTGGATCTCATTTTTGACGCGTGCTCAACTATAAAGCGCTCAAAAATAACGCTCTCTCGAGCACTCCATTCTGCATCGAGATATTTAGTGACATCATCGATGATCTAATATCCCACTAGAGACCCTTCTCAAAGGTCCAAGCCATGAAGAAAGGGTCTCATACCAAGTCGTTGGAGTAGAACGAGAGGTCAGTGAATCTCTCCAAGTACTGGGCTACTGTTAGGCTTCCCTTATCAAAGGGTAAGATATCCTGAATATGAACAGAACGTAGATTAGTCGGAGCGAACTAAGCCCTAAAGTGGCTCTTGATGTCCATCCAGGTGAGGGTATCCTTGTTAGGTAACTGGAGAATCAGGCTCCACCATCTCCATGATATGCCCTGGATGAGGCTAGCAGTTAGGATCACAATACGCTCTTTTGTTTTCTCATCCAAGAAAAAAACTCATTATAGAGCCTCCAAACTGTCCTCAGCTGCCTGGGGATCTATCTATCCTCGAAACCATAGAGGCCTTTACTGTTGGAACTTATGAAACATTATCAGTCAGCGTGCACCATCCACCAGTGGGGCAAGTGGAAACTACAACAAAACGGGGGGTGGTGCTGCCGGTGCACCACCCGAAGGTGCTGTTGTTGTAAGAGGGCCTTGCACCAAACCCTCATCGCTTGGTGGGACATCACACTGAAATCCCTCTAGAATCCAGTATAGTTGTCTATGTGGTTGCATCTTGGAATGATATTTGTGCGCCATAGTTAGTAAGTTATACATGGTGAGCTGACGCAAAAGAGATCAAACGCAAAAAAATTTCCAAAACACATGCAATCGGTGTTTTCATACACCTAGTCAAAAATTAGAATTCAGGGTCCTGGTGTGTGGATACGTCGCCCGCCGCACAATAATTGGACTCCCTAGATAGAAAACCACACATAAAACACTTAACAATGTTGCTTCATTAGAAAGATAATTGTCCTAATTCTTTGGTAGAACCGACTCCTATGATAAAAATTTGTCACAAACCGTCGTCCAAGTCATGTTCTGTGACTACCCCAAGCCCTCCATCTGTAGGCCATGGGTTGGAGACTATCACCTCAAAGGTGTATCCCTAATATGGGAAGACATTTCCTTTGAACCTACAACCACATAGACCAAGAACACAACAAAATGAAAACAACATAGTTAACTAATGTAGTAAAAGTGGGAATTGAATGTAAAGGGTTCGAAAAACTAGCTCAAATGAAATATAAAATAAAACATAAAATGGAAAACATATAATAAGATCATCCACAAGGGATCCTAACTAATGGGTAGGTAAAACTCGTCTCCAAAACTCTCCACATCGACCAGTCACCTCTTTGCACTACCTGGTCCTAGCTCCAATAGTCTCAACCAATCATGTAATTGTTTGCACAAGAAAAAACAATGTGTGGGTGAGAACCATGTATGGGTGAGTATAAAAATACCCAATAGGGACCACGATATCCCTGAAGGTCTCTCAAAATTCAACAAAGGAAAAAACATAAATCATGATCCCAATCACAAGCAAAAAGAAAAAGAATCAACTCAACCTAGGTATATAACTCAGAGTTCAAGAATAAGGTTGATTAGTATGGATCTGTTAAATTTTATTCGGTTAGGAAGTTTCCATAACCAAACCATGAAGGAGTTGTTCCCTTATCGATCCACATAGGGTCATATGTCACTGATCAATTATGGGAAGCTCTTGGGACGATCCTTGTCAAGTCATGCACTGCTGATTCACACAGGGTCTCTAGAATGAAGATCCATACAGGATCTCTATAATGTTGATCCACACAGGGTATCTGTGATGTTGATACATATAGGGTCTCTATGATGCTGATCCACATAGAGTCACTATGATGCTGATCCACATAGAGTTGGTATGATGTTGATCTACCTAGGGTTTCTATGATGCTGACCCACACTAGGTCGCTTTTATTACGATCCACACATGGTCTCTATGTTACTAATCTACATAGGATCTATGTGATGTTGATCCACATAGGGTAACTATTATGCTAATCCACATGTGTTCTCTCTTCAATTGACATCCATCTATAGGATCCCCCACACCCGGTGCACTTGAGTTCCATAATATCTTCTCCTTAACATATCGGTAGTACCTCAACTTCCACTAAGCTTCATATAGGAGTAACCAAAACAACCTCCATGTCATAAGTGTTACAACACAATAAATGACACATTAATCAAACACCTGATCTGTGAGTTATAAGCTTTTTAGTACCGAGAGGCTGGTTGGATTCAGGTTCGATCCAACACGACCATACTCCAACTACCAGCAAAAAATAAGTGGAGTATCTCAAAAGAATAATCTAATTACAAGGATTCCAGTGCCATAAACAATTTTTCAAAAGTAAGTATGGTTTGTGAGATATGTTATTTTAAGCCTATGTACACTGAAAGGGTCTGAGTCCAGTCCGAACCTGCCCTCCCCATCTTGGGCTGACACAACCAAGATCGGGTCAACCCGAATTGGTCAGGGTCTGACCTGGGTCCGACCTAGCCTGACCCAAACCAGATGAGCTGGTTGGATTGGGCTAGGCTACAGGCTCTTCCCCCTAGGCCGCAGACTGGCCTGACTCGCCTCAACTGGGTGTGGCCTTCCCGGGTGACCCAGCCCAGTGGCTTGCGCGGTCTGCCAGTCAGGAGGCTGCCCACTTCCAGAATGTAAATGCCATTCGAATGAATTGAACAGCGGTGCCACATGGTACTACCCTCATTTCAATGAGACCCACGGGGCACATGTCCCCTTCATCGTGACTTGATGTCACATCTCTTCTCTACGGTGGTACTACACTAGCAGATCATCTGAGGGCCACTGAATGAGCTCTGGTGGTCCATTTTCCCTTCTGAATGAACCTACAGGCCACTAGGGATGCTGTCGTCAGTGCATGGCTATAGGATTCAAGTTGTCGTCAAGTTTAGACATCACCGATGAAAAAAACAACAAAAACCGAAGAGGTGGAGGGTCTATGCCTTGTTTTTTTGGCCCATGCCCTCCGTGTTAGTGTCATAACAAGAAGGTATTAAATAAAAACATCACATAGAAATTGATTAAACCTCATTCAAATCATCCACAAAAACCATCCTCAATTTCATACGATTCGCAGATCAATTCATTTTGGTTGATCCACGTCTACCATGATTTTCAAGAATGAGGGAAATAAAGAAAATCAATTGAATATAAAATAAACCCATATCTCATAATTGGAAGAGATATCACGATTGTCGAAGAAGAATTCACTCTTAATGAAACCGCCGATGTTTGTATATCCCAGATCGATTCTTCAAACATTGTCCTCCAAGCCTTCATTCATCATTGGTGGAAGACACTGTGACACTTCGTCAGAGGATCCCCAAATCCGTGTCAAAAAACCATGCCCGAGACTCATTTAAATATAGGGTAATGGTGATTAAATCCATGAAATATTAATGTGGTTTATAAATGAATGGACCTTTTAATATCTCAATGGTGTAGTTACAAAGTAGAAGAGTCAAGCAATTAAATGGTTTGATAACTCAGTAGTCCCACCACCACCCCTAAACTATTGGTAAAAAATAAAATAACAATTTTATGTTATTTTATTGTTCTTTAAAAACCTGTAAAACTTACTTTTTTACCTGAACTATTGTGGTTGATGTTAAACCTCCCTTAAGTGAATCCTGGCAATGCGGATTCAACGGTTCCATCGAATTTTTAATCCGAGCATTGGTTCAAATCATTGAAAATGTCACCCGCATATTTACTAAACATACCTTAAAAATTAAAAATTCCGTTCTAGGCACACCGATCCTCAGAATCAAGCACCATCAATTTTCGTAGACATGTAATAATCCCAAAATTTTCAAAAAGAATTACATTGAATTTATGGGTCATTACAGATCTACCTATATATCCTTTCAATCTATTTTCCCTCCAATATTATATCATTATTGTAATATTTCAATTATTTATACATGTACTATAATTATATGAGGGAATTTATATATAATTTATTTTCCTTTTTTTCCAACATTGGTAGCATAATAAGTTTTCCTTTACTGATCATAATGAACAATTTAGTGAACCACTGAATAGAAATTTTATATCATATTGGTTAACTCATGTAACTTGATTCCTATTTTTTTCACCTTAATATACTTTATATTTACTATGTCATCAAGTAGATGTTCATAGGGGATGGATCATGTAGTGATTTCTAAAATCCATACAATCAATTTTTTTTCAAAATATATTATTTTAAGGTAGATGGCGACCTAATTGTGGAATATAGTAGACATCAATAGTTATATTTCATGATTGATTATGTTAGAGGTCCATAATTATTAATAATTTATTATTTATTATTAAAGTAATTTCATATTTTTTTATCTGTAGACCCCTACGAAGATAAGAAAACCATTAGTGTTAAATGATATTTCTCAGTTCATCTCTATGTGACAAAGTAATCAACTTATCCACATAACAATTAATATTAAATCAATAAATCTTTGATTTTAATTTGAATGAATTCTTCTTTTGTTTGAACATTTAAAATTATTCTTCTTACTGTATGACATATTTTTAAAAAAAAATATTTGAATATATCCATTAAAAAGGGTAACTGATTGGAATTAAAATTTATAATTAGGATATTAGAAATAAATATAGTGATAATTTTTGATTTTTTTTGTATTCTATATTTTATTTTTGATTAATAATATGATGTATATTATGTAATATATTTTAAAATAATTTATTATAATGATTTATATACATGAAATTATTTATTTATATGTTTTACAATGTATAAAGAGATTAATATTCTAATATTAGGTATTTTTTGATTGATTCTTGAATAAATAATCATAAAATAATGTAGTTAAACTGTGCTTATATTTTTATTATTATTTTTTGGAAAATATTCGATAATATTAATAAATTATCAGTAAAAATTATCAATGACTAATATTAATTTATAAGATGTTTTTTTTCAATTTAAATATTATTATATTTCATATAATAGTTACTTGCAACCAACATTGTGTGGGAATGATTAATTATTTTACATGATTATATTGAAATATATATTATGTTGAGATGAAATTTATTCAGTTGATTCCTATATTTATGTATATTGATATTAATGTATAGTTTTTTTTCTAAATTTTATAGAATAAAATAGATAATTCCAGAAAGATATTAACTGTTGGACTGTAATTTATGATATATATATATATATTATAAATTTTGATAATTACCTTAAATAATAATTTTTATAATGATTACCCAGGTTATTATATAGTATGTATGTGACCTGTATAACTCTAGATGTTCAATTAGTTAATGTTGACATTCATTTAAGAAAAATAATAAGTGACATACTAAAATCTTAGAAAAAAATTTGGATTGTATTTATGTTTCAGGACAATGATCTATAACTCATTTGTGATGTGTAGGAATCTACCCCACCTCATTAGGCTGCATGGTGTGACTAGTGTAACTCCAAATGATAATTTTTTATTAAATATTGACAATTTATTATTGTATTCTTTCATACTAGTATTTCATTTATTTATTTATAGTATTACTAACTTAATATTTTTGTTCTTATGTCGGAGGAATCATTATATTGTGTTGAAATTATTTTTTTAGAAACTAATACCATGTGAAAACATTTTTGAGAGGGGATCATGAGTGTCAATAGGTGAAACACTATTTTTTAAAATATTTATTGGATAATTACTTATGTAATTTCATAAAACATTGTTTAAAAATTAATATAGTAGTGTTGTTTGTATATACAATGGGTGGAAATTTTTTTATTCTTGTCGTCACATTAAATGTATAAAGCATTATCAGAAATTATATCTTTTTTCAGGTTTTTCTTAGTGTGTTATTATATTAACAACATGTTATAGCTAGTTAGGTCTTTATCAGTGCTAATTTTATTGTTGATAAAGGGGACCCCTTTATCATCCTAGGATTAACAATACTTTTTAGTACTGTTAAAATCTATTTTGTGCAATGTTAAAGGGAATAAGTGTAGTAGTGAACAAATTATTAGACTACGTGCAATATTTATGTCATATTTATCAAAAAATATACCTCAGTATGGATAACCATGGGAATGATAGGAACTAACCATGAAATCCATCAAGTATACTGTGTGGTATAAATTAATAAAAATTATTATCCAATGCCAACATATATCAATATAAACACAATAATGAAATTATATTAACACATATACAGGAACACAAATATACCCAAAACACAGGTAATTATCCCAATATGATGTTTTTTAGTTATTCCATTACATTGATAGATAATCAATATAAAATGGGACAAACTAATTTTTTTAAAAATATTCATGGAAACATAAAATGATATTATTTATCTAATCATTATGCATGGACCCTTAAGATTTTCATTTAATTAAAATATAATTTCAAAATTTTTAATCTAATGATCTTATAATGTGGAAAATAATTTTGAATCATTTTAATGTCAATTAAAATATAAATTTATTCATGAAATAATATTTAATGATTAATGAATATGAATAACCCATTAATAGATGATTATGTTCCAAAAGAACCAAATTAGTAGACCGTTTTGGTGAAAGTGTAAAATCAATGTTTGAGATATTGATTAATTATTAATAAAAAATAAATATATAGAAAAATAAAAATGAATGAGAGATCATTAATTTATTTTAGTTTTATATAGATTAATAACTACTTATTTTTACTTATAATTCATCTCATTTTTCAGTTACCATTCATTATCAAAATACAACTAAAATCAAAACTCGTAATAGCACATGAGCCTCAGCCCAGTTGGTGAGGAATTAGTACATGCATCCAAGAGACCTGAGATCAAATCTAGGTGGAGGCGTGTTTCTGGTGGTGGTGTAGCAGCACTTTAGTAGGCACTGTAGTAGGTACTGTTTAGTACTGTGTATTAACCGAAACTATTCATCCATTTGGGCCTTTAGGCAACCTATTTGGGCCTCGAGTCCTCCAAGGATTTCGGGCCAGCCAAGGCCTTCGAGCCAGTTGATTCTTAGGGCCTTTGGGCCACCTTAAGGCCTTAGGTCCACCCCAAGGCCTTTAGGCCACTTGAATTTAGATGTACCAGTTTGAATACAAGAAACATGGAATCATATGAGGATTCAAGGATGGTGCATCCAATAGAGAATAGCTAACTAGATTTGGAAGAATGAGAGGGTATAAATTTTTTATCGGTACCAGACCAGTGTAGCTTTGTGTAGGACAGCTAGTCGACCAGCCCTGTGAAGGTGGAGTGCTGATATCATGACATATGCTGGGGAGGAGCGGTTCCAGGTTGTATTATCTAAGTGGTTCTCTATATAACCTATGGGTCATGTTATTGTCTCTAAGACTTCAGACATTTTAAGGGTTCCACATCACCCCTTCAAATGCGGGTTATCAAAATAATAATAAAATGAAGGCCTTTGGGCCATTCTGACCGTAATAAATTTTCAATTTATATATATGCTTATTTTATGTGGTTATTTTTTATCTTATATTCATACATATGGAAAATAAATATCTAATTTATGAATAAATGTGTATGTGTACACCTAATACATGTTAAATAACAATACCTATAGCCTATTTTTGAAGTATTAATGAACTATCAATTTAATGAGTCGTCATTAGAAGTTATTATGTTGTGGGATAAATTTTGACTACCCAAATGCACAACATAAATCTAGATATTGAAGAAAATTAATTTCTTGAGAAAAAATTATTTAAATGTGATTCCTTATCTCAATGGATCTACCATACAATATTACACAACATAGTGTATTAGTGTTGGTTAATAATTTTAACCCTCAAATAAAAGTAAAGAATTATATTTTTTCCTAAATTAGAGGGATAAGTTTGTAGGATTTTAAAATTATTTTCTAAAAAAATCAAATACATAATACAACCATACATAAATTTTATAATGTGAATGTAAAAATGATATAATTTCTTTTTAAAATAATTTCCACATTGATTCTCGTTATAAAATTCTATTATTTAATTTTTTAATCTATTTTTTAATATAATATTCACAATTAATATTATTAAATTTTATATTAAATATCCACTCACCCAAAATAGTATTATATTTACTTGTTAATTAAAATTTAGAAACATTTATTAGACTAGGGAATAATCCCACAATAAAACATTTTTACATTTAGGGGAAATTATATATATAATTATTAAAATAATAATATTTTGAGGCATTTGATTGATGTTAAAAATAATTGTTAGATATATAGTAAGATATGATATCCTTAGAGACTCTGGACATTAATGACATCTTCAAAACAATATTATAGCAACTACATAAGTATTTAAATAATTATAAGATTAAGATGACTTTTAATAAGAATCCAATGTGTCAAAACCATCAAAAAAACATTTTTTCCAATAAAAAATTTGATGATTATTTTGTAAAAGTCAAGGATGGATATGTTTAATAATACATAATGGTTATCCTTTAAATTAAAATATAATAAAAATTGAACATATTCAAATTGAATTTAATCATCCTGAAACTGGGGATGTATTACATATATACAAATTTTTTTATTAATATTTCTAAATGATGAATACAATTTCCATCTTTATAATAGTGGAATAAAATATTGTCATGGAATAGAATTTTCCTAGGTTGTGGAATTTTATAATTGTGCAATAATTTATTTTTTTCATATCAAAAAATTTCAAAAGTTATGGAGGAACCCAATATATATTCACTACATCGATTATATTTCATTTAAATAATTGGATACATAAGAGTATTGATTGAACTACTATTACATATTATTATAAATAGGTAAATAAATAAAACTACTTGATTGGATTAACTATTGAGTCATTAAAAATAAGATTCATGAGAACAAAGAGAATATTTAATACCTATGAGAAGTGAAAAAAAATATTACTGTGTAGTTTTCGAGTTAACTAATAACATACCCAATAATAATAATGAGATTATTCTTAGAAAATAATGGCTTAAGATTTTAAAATTTTTGTCTTTTTTTATGCCACTCACATTTATTTAGAGTATTTTTAATTTAATTTATTTAATTTTTATTTTATAATTGATGTTTTAAGGTGTTTTTTTAATTAGAAATAAATATATCAATTATTTTATCTCAAATATCAATAATTTTATTTGCAAAAAAGGGATTTTGAAAACAGAAAAACTAAATCCGATGACATTTGGAGGAGAAACATTTTTATATTAGATTTATGGAATTTTTAATATTTATACCATATCTTTTATTTATTTTACATTCAAATATTCAAGGATTCAGAAATCGTTAAAAAAATTACCTATATGTAGTCATTTTGTTATGAATTTTTTATGCAAAAGAAACTCATGATTATATTTATTATTAACCAACAAAACTTGTTTTACTTTTTAATCACATAATAATTTATGTTTTTAGTGTTATTATATAAATTAAATTAAAAATTGATTACATTAATTTTATTTATTATTTAGTGAATTTTATTAAAAAATATAGACATATGTGAATTAATAAATATTTTCTAGTTATTTATTATATATTTAAATGCTTATCTAATATGAGAAATACATAAATTATTTTCCTAATTCCGAAAAAATAATTTTACAATATTATGTAAAATATAGGAATTTTTTTTGTGTCTATAAAATAAAAATAATAATTAATTCAAGATAAATATTTTTTAAAATATGGATATTCAGGATGACGTCGTGTGTTTATTGTCAAAAAACATTTTGGTATCCTTGTTGTGAATATTCATAGTTTCACGTAATTAAATTTATGATTTTAAATCGATAAATATCATACCAAGCCTGCATTTTTATTCCTTGATTAAATATATATTCTATAAGTGAATCGGTGGAGAAATTTTTCTAGTGACATGTTTGATGTCATCTCACATATATACAAAAAAAATTGAATAATTGTTTTTACATTGAATTAGTGTAAACATATAAGAGAGAATAGAATATGATTCCCATATACATATAATTAATAAATTAAAATGTTAAAATTAGTAAAACATAAAATTTATAAAATTTATATATATTAATATCTTTTACTTTGTTTGCATCATTTCATGAGTGGTGGATTAAATTACTATTAAAACAGTTCTACTAAATTTCTTGAAAACCCAACAATTACAAGATTTAAAAAAAATTTATTTCAATATTTGGAAGGTTAAATATCATTTTTGAATCAAATAGTAGTATAATTATGTATGTAAAATAATTTTATGTGTTAGGGAAAATTATTGATTGATTTTCATGATTAATTTATAATTCAGTAAAATGATTTTTTAGGCATATTAAATTTCAAAGGACCATTAATAAAAATTGTTTTAAAAAAAAGGAATAAAATTCTCAATTGTCCTTATAATTTTCAATTTTTTATTTATGTTGAATTTTAGTCACATGATAATTTCTATGTTGATGCCTGAAGAAATTTGTTTCTCCCTTTTACTATATTAAAACTCCTTGTTATATTGTGTACTAGTTGACTTATAATTATGAATTATTGTGATAGTGGAATAAATTTTATAAAGAGAAAAATGTATCAAATTCCAAATCGGAATGACCAAATCAATTTAAAAATTTTATTAATGACTTTGAGAAATGGAATCATGTAGTGAAAATTTGAATACAATTTTCTGACAAATGAATAAGTTAAAAATTTTGAATTCTAGGTAATTTTGAGCTTGATTGAAACTATTTATTAATTAACATGAAAAGTATAAATTCTTTTATTGTGATTCAAATGTGTTATTTGATCACTAAATTTGGTTAATAGTCTCATGTAGACATATATATATATATATATATATATTATTAGACTACCATTTATATAACTTTAACAATCTGAGAACCCATAAATAAATAAATCATTTGAGTTCATCAAATTATATCAAATAAAATTTCAAGAAACATACACCAATTTTAATTGTTGGAAAATAATTGAAAACATTAAATCATGTTTTATTTTTCAGATTCAATAAAATAGTCATATGTGACCTATATCAAGAAACAATTATTCACTGAAAAATAATCACAATGATTATAAAATGAAACCAATAACATAAAATACACTTGTAATATTCTTTGGATGAGTTTCTCTAAATATAATTATTATATGATTATATAAAATGTTTAGAACATTGGATGTGTGTCCGGGAAACAATCATAGATATTGATTGCATTATTGTTCCAAGAATCAGTAATTGACTATGTGACCATAAATATTTCTATTGCAGTCAAAAGAACACATCATATACAATGTGGAATGGTCAAAGTTAATGGTAGTGGTTCTTTAAATGTCGAGTTGACAAGGGGAAGTTGATATAATAATTTAAATAATACTATATATGGTAGAATATAAATATGAATATATAAAAAATACTATTTTACAAAGAGACTAGGATAAATGAAGCATATGATAAAAATATAAAAATAATGGACTCTGATAAAGATCGATATTGATGGAATTTAAGTGGTAAAGGAAAAATTAAAAGATAATTATAGAGTATATCTAATTGATCTACTTGTATATCCCAGATAATTATTTTCCCTCCTACTTTATTTCATTATGGTAATATTTAAATTACCTAGACATGAACTAGAGTTACATGAGGGAATGTATATATACTTTATTGGAAATTTTATTTTTTTTCTATTATTTTTAGCATAATAAGTTGTCCTTAACTAAACATAATGATACAACCAGTGAACAGTAGAATAAGTTTTTTATATATAATTAGAGAATTTATAAAAAACGGTTCTTATTTTTTACACCTTAATATACCATCTATGTACTAAATAATTAAGTAATAGTTCAAAGGGGATGTTTTATGTAGTTAGTATTGAAATACATACCATATAATTGGTTTTCAAAATATATTGTTTTCAGTTAGACGGTGACCTAATTGCAGAATATAATAGTCATGAATTGGTATATTTCATGATTGATTATGTTAGAGGTCCATCATTATTAATAATTTAGCATTTGTTATTACCAAAGTTTTATATCCTTTTTATTCATAAACCCTTATCAAGAAAGGTATTCTATTAATGTTAAACACTATTTTCCAATTCACCTATATATGACATAGTAATCAACTAATCTTCTAAACTTTTTAGAAATATATTCTATGAATCGTAGATTATAATATGAATGAATTTCCTTTTTTTCACATTTAAACTTATACATCATATTGTAAGTTATATTTTATAAAAAAAATATTCGAATACTACAATTAAAATTAGTATGTGATTAGAATTAAAATTTAAAATTAGGATATAAAAATTACTTATATAGATAATAATATAATTTTTTAGATTCTATACTTCATTTGTGACAAATAAGATAATGTAAATTATGTAATATATTTGAAAATAATTTATTCTAATGAATTATATACATGATATGATTTATTAATATGTTATACAATGAATAATGAAATTTATATTCAAATATTATTATATTTTTTGATTGATTCATGAATAGATAATAATTAAATAATTCAGTTAATCTGTGGTTATATTTTTATTAGTATTTTTCAGAAAATATTCAATATAATAAAAAAATTATTAGTAAAATTTTGAAATGAGTAATATTATATTAGAAGATATTTTTTTCAAGAAATATTTAATGATGATCAATATAGTAGTCACCAAGAAACTAACACTGTGATGGAAAGATTATTTTTTTTACTTGATTATATTTGAAATATTTAATGTATTGTGTTGAAAATTAAAGAATTTTATTTATATATTTAATTATATTGAAATTAATGTATCATTTTTTCAAAAATTTTATAAAATCAAATTGACATTTCAAGAATTATATCAATGATAGGACTGTAATTTTTGAAAATTATATATATATATATATATAATAGAAATTATGATAGTTCCTTTAAATAATATTATTATAATTTTCACCAAGGTGGTTACATGGTACGGATGTCACAAAAAAATTACCCTTATTTTTCAAAAATATTAAAATTGTGAAAATGATGACTATATTTAATGTGTCATGATTTAATTTTTATAAAAATAAATAAAAAATGATCATGTAAAATTTGTAGTAAAATAATGATTATTAAAAAGAATATGTTAATTTTAGGACATGAATTAAAAAAATATTTCAAAATTTTCAACCCTAATTATAATATTTAAATTAATTAATGTAATACCTATATCTTCATATTGTAGTATCGTACATTGTTTGGGTACTTTTTCACATGTTCTCATTATACATTTGATGGAGCATGTCTCAGGTGTGTTAGGGTGGGTTTTTTGAAAACATGGGGGGTTCTTTTGTAGTCTATTGTTGGAAAATGATTTTCCAAAACTATGTCCCCTTCCCAAAAACTGTATACCTCTTGGATTGTTGTATTTTCATGGTTTTAAAATCAATTAAACTCAAGGATAAACTATGTCTCCACAAGACTTTAGTGTCACAATGTTAGGGTACATAGATTGTCTAACCATACAATAATTCTTGGAAAATATATTCTTTGGTATTTAATGTCCCAAATTATTAATTAAAATTTCATAAACCATTGTTTTATATCTCAAATCTCCCATATTGGACTACCATGATTCCTTTTTATCATGGAGGTTCCTCATAAAATTCTTCGTCTTATCCAACCCATTGTTTTGTGAATCGATGACCAGGTTGAAGGATCGACTAATATTTGGTTTGTTATATATTCTTTGTTTAGGTTCCTCATTCTCTAATATTTTTATTCCCAATGAGAGGGTTAAATTCCTCTACTTTTTTTGGTTTAGATCTAGGTTTAAATTAATCTAGTTTCATTAGATCTTAATTTTATGTCTTAATTCTAGAACTTCCTCCCTATTGTCATTTTTTCCATCCTACATTGAATTGAGGGCTAAGATTTGGAGAAAATTCATTGAAGATCCTTTTTTAGGTGTTAAAGTGGAAAAATACCTTAATTTTTATAATGATTGTGTGTTTGTAGATGTAAAATTTCATTTTAATGGTATGTAATAACTTTTATCATTGAAATAAGATTGTATTCCCATGTATTTAGGTTACCTTTAACGAATCCCATTAGAATCATTAATTATTATGAGATTGGGATTAATTGAAACCCATGGGGTGTTCTAATTACATTGAAATCATTATTAAGATATGTGAAAATGGGGAATAATGGGTTAATGGAATTGAAATAAAACCTAATTTCATGATTGATAATGGGATTTAAAGGGTTGATTCACATAACATTAAATGGTTAATTAGTTATGAAATAAATGATAATAAATAGGCTAATGTGTAATTTTTTTATGTTTCTGCAAGTAATAAAAGTGAATAATCGATATTTTGTTTTTATAAATGAATTGGTAAACTGTATTGAAAATGGTTGATAAATAAGTTATGAATTCTAAATGATGTTATGTCTGTGTTCATTTGAACATTGAGTTTTAGATAATGGACTATTTCTCTAAATACCCATGGGGTTCTAGAATACTGATCTAGACCCAGAGACAAATGTATATTTATATTTGACTGTGAAAAATGATTTATGGGTCGGAGAATGAAGCTAAAAATAACCATGGGATTATAAAATAGTTATCTATCCCCTCATGTATGAATGAATGTGGAATTAAATTGAATAATGACATCCCACAACAAGATTAAATTGTAAAATTCCATTGGTGTATAGACCAGACTCCATCACGGGGGAAAAGAAGGTATGATGATGTTGGATAAAGAGTAATAATTTTGAAACAAATTAAAAAATTAGATTTCTATTTATTAATTATAAAATGGTATACACTATTATATACTACAAATTTCATTAGATATCATTGGTGGTGGCCTACTGGGTTGTAGTCACACCCTAATGTAGATTCTTGATTCGTACCCAAATTGTCTTCATGTTTTGGTGAATGGATAATGGAAAGATCCCTATGTTATGTGATTGAGTTGGGATTTGTGATAAATAATGAATAATTGAACCATACATGTTTTCGAGTCCAGCATGGGTGTTTTCAGTGTATCTTATGTAGAGTATTAATTGGATACATGAAATTTATATTCCATGAAATATAAACTACTTTAGTTTATATTCCTTTTCTCATATTTGGATTTATTCTCATTTTTTTGCATGATTATTTGTTGTATTATTTGGGATTTATTGAATGTTGATTTCAAACATTATTCTTATTTTATAAAAATGTTATAGTCTCTCCACATTATATATTAGACAATTATAGCTAGTTTTCAGCCACTAATGTATAGGTATTTGTGTCTGAGGTGTTGTAGAAAATTTTTGTGGGGAACATGTATGTGGAAGATGGGTTAGGATGTTACAATTTAGTATCAAATGTGGTTTTCTTTTCTTTTAAGATTTTTTTTTAATTTTTAATGGTAGAAAAAATATAGAGGATTTAGACCTTGTCAATGATATCCATATTGGGATTATCAATCCTATGTGCCTCAAAATAAAATTCACCCCTTTTGGGATTATTTTTCTTAATGTTTATTAGTGTATTTATATGTTATTTCACCTTCAGTGTTGCACTAGTTGTATGATGTTATATTTTCAGATATTATATACATTTCATAGTATAAAAAGGGAGTTGATTATGTTATTGCATCATTTTTGGAACATGGAAACCTATCGTTGATGCATCATGAGAGGACTGCATGAAATAGTATTTTCTGAGTTGGATTGGGGGAATGAAATTTATTTTCATTAGTGGTTATTTAATTAGGAATTATGCAAAATATTGTATTCATAATTTGTTAAGTGGATTTGAATGTTGTTTTTTGAAATGGTTAAAATGGGTTTCTAATTACAAAATTATAAAAATGAAAACTTTTTTACCATTTTTTAACCATGACACTTATTAGGGATGATTTGAAGTAATGACATAGCCTTATTTTTAACTACGTGGCGATACACAAGGGATGATTTTTTATGACATTATATGATTTCCATTTATGAAATTTGGTTGTGTTATGTTTCCTAAGGAATCTACATGGATTTATAGAGATATATATCCATGATTATATTTGATGGTAGGAAAACATGAATAAATTACTTGAAATGATCCACCCAATGTGCAATAAGTGTCTCTGATAGTTCCGGGTGTAGGATTGGGTGATCATATACATGAGAAAATTGGTCACCTTATATAGGTCATCAAATGTGATTCAAGTCAGTCTATGTAGAATATGGCTATCCTAACCCAAGAGGTGTAGTTTCATAACCATATGAACTTGACTCTAGAATGTGGACCTAAGGCGGTTGAGATAAGGATTGAGTCCATCTAGAAAATTCATGACCATTTAATGACTCATATAGATAAAATATTCACTTTGAGTGTATATATAAAATGATGATAAGTGAAGCATTATTTGGATATCCTTGAATAAGATTAATAGTTAAGGGAATGATATGAAGGACTTCTAGGAGAATATTTTGGAACAGTTTTACAAAGAGAAACTAAGATAAAAGAGGGAAGAAGAGTTTGTGATGTTGACCTAGGGAATTATGTTAATTATGGAATATGTTGGTCTCTTAACTAACTTGCAGTGTTATTTAGCATTACTAGAAATAGATGACTAAAATTTGAAATAAAATAATGATGAATATAGGTGTGAGATTATGTACAAATTTAATATCTTATTTTTGATAATGTTTGGAATAGTTTGGGAATCAGGCTATCATGTTTGAGGGGAACCTAAAAATGGATTCCAATGGAGGACAGGTGGTTTCAGCTAGATGACCAGATGATGTGACTTTAGAAGGTTCAGAAGTATTGTTTTTTGAACATCAACCAATGATGTGAGAAAAAATAATATTGGAATAAGAGTTAATTAACTAGAAAAATAATCTTGTAAAATTCCATCTGTGTGGCAGAGATGATCATAATTATATCTAGTGTCCTATTCCACCGGTTTTGTGTCAGCCTTGTTGTGGGTTGGGGAACATAAAGAGGAGATGTAGGAAACATTTACTGATGGGTAGTGATGGAGGGGCTAGACTAAACCAGATTACTGTAAGGGGTTCTTCTAATATATTTAATTCAGGATCATGGAGTTCTATTGGCTGTGGAGGTATTGGCAGCATGCATGGTACAATAATGAAAAAAACTTGTATCAATGGTGTTGTGTAATTCCGGGGACTCAAACTAGATCATATAGAATAAGGGTCATTCACTTGATTGAAGTTCAACCTACACATGTGGATACCCTGGATGAGTTATCAATATTATAATTACTATTCTTTTAGCTTCATCAATTTCAAGAAAATTATTTTCTATAAGATCCTCCCATTTTTTTATATCATAAAAAATTTGGAATGGTTTGAGATTGCTGGTGTATTTATTTAGTATTTTTAAGATGATCAAAACACCGATGGGTGTATAGTCAAAGGAAAAATATTTCTACAAGGTTTGTTCAATTATGATTGTTGAGTATCATTTCCATTTGGATAGTTAAATACATTATATTTTAGGATGACACTTTATTTTGGGTATAGACCGGATGATATCATACTGATACCACATAGATTGTTAGAATTGTTTTGTAACCTTTATGTCTCATGAGAGAAATAGTTATGTTCATCAAGGAGAATAGAATATACATATAGTCCATGTAGGGATAGTTCTTCCACAACTTGGGGTGGTCAACACCAAGTCTGCAAGTCTTTTTTTGGATGATGGGGGTATAGGGAATGGTAATTTTCCACCCACAGTGAAACTATTTCAGGACATGTGTCTTATGGAGTTCTAATGTTTCACACCCAAGATAGACTGTGTGTTCATAATTCAGATAATTTATATGGATGAATGTATTTGTATTCACCATACATATTTCCACTAATAGTTCTTAAATATATTAATATGCCACTGGATGAATTGGCGGATAAGGGATTTTTCTACCTGAATATATTTCCATGGGTTTCTATGGTTTTGTTAGCTATGAATGATAATAAGATATTGTGTCTTTGTGTTGATTATTATAAGTTGAACAACATGATATTTATCAACGAGTATAATGTTATGTTTTTTAATGATATCTTTGACCATCTGAGGGGATCATTTATGTTCTCCATGATTGACATGAGATTTTAGTATCAACAATTGAGAGTTATAAATCTTGATAAATTTTTGTTTTTTTAGATGTAGTTATGAACAATATTATTTAATTATTATTTCATTCAGGTTAATGAACAATCAAACAATTTTTATGGAATTGATGAACTAAATCATTCACTGTTACATGGATCAGTTTTTGTGGATTAAATCTTATTTTACTCCATGAATAATTAAGATGATTCCAAAATTTTTTACATCATGAGTATTACACAGAGAGAGAATCATCTATTCATCATTCTATCTATGTTTTAATTCGGGTCAATATGGAACATTTTTGGGGTCATATCATTTTTTAGGATGGTGTATCTATGGACTCGGTGAATGACTGTGTAATTTTTAATTGAACGTATACCATGATTTTTTTAAATATAATGTTTTATATGGTTTGTATGATATTATTTCTAATTAATCTAAGATATTTCCCATTTTAGCATAAATTTCATGATTTACTAGGAATGTTACTGTGATATAATGGTCTGGTGAATGTGAGCATGCCATCCATGAGTAAATGAAGTGTTTGGGTACCCCATCGATTATAATACTACCCAAGAATAGTGACGAGTGTGATAGGTTTTTTGATGCATTTGGGATCTGAATATGAGAAGTTTGGTTGCATGGAGACATATTTGTGGTGTATGGGTCATGATAGTAGAGGAAAAAATGACAAAAGTACACATCAAATGATCTCGTGTCAGCTGTTGTGGTTTATTCTTTAAATTGTTGGTGGTAACTCCTTTTGGGTAAAAAATTTACTATGTATAATAGAAATAAATTCATAAAGTACACATTTTCGCAATGATATTTAATCCTCCAAAACAATAGATTTTTTAGAAAATGAATTCATTTTTTTGATCTAGTTTATATTCTAGGAAATGAAAATTGTTTTCATTATTATTTGAGATTTTAGATAGAGGTTCAGATATTCAAGGAGTATAGTTATGTGTAGAATATTATTTCATCATTCATTGAAATTCATGGGTTTGTTTAAGAGTAGTAGGAATGGATTTCCATTTCATCATTTTCATTGAGACTACACTTCCAAACTAGATGAAGGATATGTAAAATAAGTGCATATTGTTTCTGATGTTGAAAGATTAATTTTAAGGTTAGGAGACATATAAAAATTGAACAATATAGTCAGATGTGATCATCTATATTCAGTTATGTATTTGTGTGCATACATGTATGTATGAAGAGTTGATGCATGAGTTTCATGCCTAAAAGTGTGTAGTGAATCCTAGATTTACAAAAAATTTCCATGACCTACATTGATATAATTGGTGTTCAAGCATGGATTTATTTTTGGATTTGTGACTCGATGTTATAATTTTTAAAAGGTAGTGGATATTATTTAATTACATGGTGGTTTGTTATGGTCGTTTTCCATTAAAGAATACAAGTGGAGGAATGATAACAGGGATTTTATTGGTGTTTCATTCGGGGATCCCTTGTATGAACAATGAAATATGGTTTGTTATTGACTAGTAGTCATAAGTATCCAATTTTTTTAATATCTATGGACCATTCACAGTTGTTTAATTGGGTGATACGTTTAATTAGGAGATAATTCATTTTCCCAGGGTTCTATAATGAATAATTATTTTTCACGATTTTTGTGTCACTTCCCTATTATTGAAAGGATTATAAAATGCATTGGGTAATTAGGTGAGTTATATTTATATATCGTTACCAAAAAATAGATTTAAAATCAAAGTGTACTATTTAAATGATTGAGGAAACACTTCAGGCATAAATTCTAGATCTTTGAGGGTATAGGAATAAACACATAGATATCATTGATTTCTCCTATTATATATATTATGAGGAATGTATTTATATGAAACCATATGATGAATATTTTAGTATTACATGCCTATCAGCTTTATGTATGCTTATAGAGGGTGATTTAGAGTTGTTGGAACAAAGTCTATATCAGAGATATCAGAACATGTATAGATAATTTGGGAATGTATGGCTATAGGTTAGAGTACATAGAACTCTTATACTAATTGAAACCATTGAACTCTTGGGTTTAAAGTGGGTGATAGATTATTCATTATGGTGTCATAGAGATTGGGTAACCATAGGATTCAAAGGTAGGGAATATTGGAACCTATTTTTTTAGTCCATTTGAGATAATGGGGAGGGAAAGACTATGGAATAATGATTGGATCCTTTACATAGGTGTAGTTCTATGAACAATTTTTTTCAGGTTTCAAAGCTTCTATTTTATCACCCCAAACATTCTAATGTTACTTAACATAATTATTTTGAGCTATAGGATATTGGATCATTTGAAGATAATTAGATTTTTTCTTGGGATCATAGTGGGAAAGTGTTCTGAGTATTGAATTCCCTAATAGTTTAAGTGTTAGAGAAACACAATCATATTTAAGAGAAAACATGGGAGAGGTCAGAAGATATGATGTATTAGTGGCCAAAACTATTTACTATAGAAACATATTTATTCTTAGTAGTAGAGAATAAATATGGTTTGTTTTAAGGATGAGAGATTGTAATATCATGGACATTCTAGATATTTCATGGTTTTTTTAAAAATAACTTTTATCATTGTTTTTATTGTATATTGTTTGGTGCTTGTCTTGGGTGTGTCTAGATGTGTTTTTGAATGATCTGTGGCTATTTTTATAGTTCACATTTAGTACATGATTTATCCAATAAATGTGCACATTATAGAAAACTATTCACCACATGGATATTGGAATTTTCATGTTTTTCACAGTTTCTAAAAACCCATTAAATTCAAAGAGAAAGTTTGATCCCCTAGAAGGTTGGTGTTTGTGGTGAGGGTTCATGTATTTTTTAACAGTTTTGTCATTAAATTAATCTATGCGCATTCTTATTTAATGCACTAGTTTTTTAAGTAAAATGGCTCAATACCAAGGTATATTCACCTAATATCACCTACAAAACCTATCATGATTTACATTACTCATAGAGGATCCCATGATGATTCCTAATCTCCTCGGGCCACTTCCTTTGAAAATTGAATACCTGGTGGAAGGATCAAATCCACTTTGTAATGTGATATATTCTATGTTTATGTTCTTATCTATTATCCTTAAATCCCCTTCTAGTGGGATAAATTACTATATTTTAGATGTTCTAGATCAATTTTTTAATGGATCTGTTTTAATTTGATTATGATCCTTAGTTTTAAACTTATATATTCTTTTAAGTTACATATTTTGATCATTCAACATCGACTTGAGAGATATGGTTTTGTGAGCATTCCTTATCAATGTTAAGGTAGGTGGTATAGTTAATAATTCAAATAGACTTCATCATGATATCATGTTTTCTATCATATTATTACATTTCCACATAGTGAACTTCTATTAAATAAAAAAAATGATATGATTTCCATGTAATTATGATACCCTTCATGCATCACGTTGAAACTATTTGATATTATGTTACCATGAATTATGGAAACCCATTAGATTTTTGATTACCTTTAAATTTTAATTATGAAATTTTAATAGGGGAATTATGGTTGTATGGAATTAAATTACATTCTTTTTGAATGTTTGATAATGGGATTTTAATTCTGTACTAGATTAAACTTGAGTAGTTAATGTGTAGTGAAATAAATCATCATAAATGGATTAATGGGTACATTTTTCATGTTGGTCCTTATGAAAAGTGTGAATAACCATGGTTGGTTTTGAATAAGGAATTGGTGCATCATGTTGAAAATGGTTGATAAATGAGTTATGAATGTGGATCCATTATATGTGTTTATAAATGTGAACGATGAGGTGTGGGTCAGGGGATACTAATCAAAAAACACATTAGTTTCTACTCTGGTACTCTATGACTCGATGAAACAATGAATTTGGAATGAATGTGGAATTGCATTGAATAATGAAGTACCATGAAAAGTGAAAAATTTAAAACTATATAGTTGTATGGATCAAAAAATGTCATGGGATAAAGTAAGTATGATCCAGCTGGATAAAGACTAATAAATATAAATCCTATTTTTTTTGTGATTTGATCAATATTATTTATGAAAACACATACATTGTTATTGAATTGAATTTTTTTAACACTTTTGGTGGTGGTATATAGATTTATTCACACACCCTACTCAGTTTTCCTGATTAGTACCCGAATGTAGTTTTTTTGGTTGATAAGGTATAGAAAAGATACCTTTGGAAGATGGTTAATTTGGGATTCATGAAAGATAAAAAATGAGGGAACTGTACATGATATCGAGAACCACTTGGGATATTTTAGTGTGTTTTAATTTGGGTTTTAATTTGAAACATGAAACTATATGGCATGAAATTTCTACTACTTTGACTTATAGTCATATTCCCTATTTTGGATTTATTATTGTGTTGTTTGGTTGATTTCTAGTTATTAGATTAACTTTGTTATATTTCTTATTGGTCTATGTTGTATTGATTCTTTTATAAATATTATATATCCTCCCACATTACATTGTAGACCCTCATTTCTAGTTGTTAGCCTCTATAATATGGTTACGCGCAAATGAGGTCATTTGGATAATTAGCCCAGAAACCTGTATGTGGAACACGGGTCACGAAGTTAAACCAAACCTATAAATAAATATGATAACCAATTTTTTTCATGAAATTTAGATGAAATATAAATATAAAATAATATTTATAAAAAATATTCTTTTGGTTATAAATATATTTTTATTCTAGTGTTATAATATAGAATAGAAAATGTTTTACTAATAATAATGGGGTAGAAGATTTTTAAAATAGATGACTAGTAAAAAAATTGTGTTGAATATATATATGAAATTATGATATATTAAATACCTTTTAAATTCTAATTATAATACTGATGTTATATTTTGAATTCCATTGGTCCAGGAATTTTCATTGAGGATTATATCATTCTATATAAATTACATTATGGATAATTGATATGAAATAATAACCACGGTGTAGATGTAATTCCTCACTATAGAGTTTTAATATCATTATATTTATCCAATGTATAATTTTAAAAATAATAATTAGTGATTATAAACTTTTAATGTATTTTTAAGAGGATACATACAATGGTGGTGTCAACCATGTATTCTAAATATAAGGTCATCACATTTTCAAAAAATGTGTTGTATTTAATAATATTCCATTGAATTAAATTTTATTTATGGAATTATGTAATTTCAATTTTACTATCAGGGTTAATTAGATTACATCAACTATTGAATGTTTTTTAGTAAATGATATGGTGTATATTATTTTTCATAAAATGAAATTTCTGTCACAATGGATTTATACATAATTTATTAATAAATATTATTTTTTGAAGAAAGTTATTTCAATAATATAATATTGAGTATAATTAAATTTAACGTTTCCTTATTATTTTTTGATTTGAAATTTTCTATTACGTTAGTGAATGTAATATGGTATAGTGGAAATTATAATAAATTTAATTTTTATATGATTTGTACATAAATAAAAATATTTTTTTTAATTTCATTAATAAATGATTTCATAAGAGGTAATGTTATATGGTATCAAATTGCTCATTTATATTTTAATAATATAAATTATCTTTAGGTATTAAATTAAATGTACAACAATAGTAAATGTTATTTATCTTATTTTTGAAAAAAATACATTTAATATTTTATTAAACCAATTTTATTCATTAAAAAATTAATTTTTCCCTAATTTGATTGGGATAAATATTCAATAAATTGATATCATTTTATAAATTTATAGAAAATTATCGAATTGATTCTATAATTTTTTACTCATTATATAGTAATACTTGAAGTCATGTTATATTTCACTCTAGTTGGATAGAGTGAGAGAGGATATTTATAAAATTTTATGTTTATAGATTATTGTAGAATTTATGAAACCATGTGACTACACCATGAAATGAGTTATGTGAACATTTCCATATGACAAAAAATGTGAACCTCACATAGACAGAAAAATTAGAGTTTGAGCAGAAATGAGTCTTCAGGATGGAGGAAGGAGCAGATTGGATATCCATGTGTGGTGACAAAAACATCCTCAAGGTGACATGAAATGTTTTTTGGGTCTCTTATCAATTTTAATGCATGTAAAGAATGTTTGGGATGGGACCATCCAAAATAGATGGGACCAAATCCTGAAAGTCACCCATATAAGGTGTACAAGGGTAGGTCCACATCTATATGAAGCCATGGGTTCTCTTAAGTGGTTCAACCAAGTGTTCTTGTGCACACACATCATGTGCACATAGTGGATCATATAGAACCTACCATCATAGTCCAGATGGTGAAACCTACTATATGTGAGGCACCTATGAAAAACACTTGCTGTTTTGACCTGCATGGACCAAATGTTTATAACAATACGGTGTGGGACCCCTAATCCAAAAACATGTGCAATGTATTTTCATGGACATACTCTTTCGTCCAGGGAATCCAATTTTTTCAATAAATAGGACAATAGGGATCCATACTTACAACCAAAAATTCCAACGAACCCCCAATGCTCCTCTCTCCCACGTCCTTCATCAATTCCCATCGAAACCCTCCATGTAGCTCTCCAAACTCTAATATTGGTGGACATAAGTGGATTAATGGACCCAATGTCCTCTCAGCTTCAAAACACATAAAACGTGCATGAAATTTCCCCTGGTTGATGAACACTAGGGTGAGGTCCCCTCCTATAACAAGGGATGAGCACCAGATACTTCCCTGGACAAAAAATGAAACCATTGAATCCTTGATCAAAACCTCTACAAAGTGTTGCTTCATAAGTGATCCATTGCCCGAGACACATTTATCATGTGTTTTCATACCTGTATGAAGTAGTTTCAGTCCATGAATTCCAACCCAGTGCGAGACCCCCAAAGCCTACTCAGCTTCTAGATTTCATGGTGCACTTATCAGGATCTCTTCTATGTCACCAATTAAAGGGAATATCTTATTTTTTTCTCCTTCATATGATAGGGGAAAAATTGAAACATCTAATTATTCCCTTGAACCTAAAAACCCATCAATAGAGTCCCAAAACCATGTGTACCACTAGGATATTCATTCCTTTTATTAGAGGTGTCATGTATGTGTCTCGTCTAACTGATAGGGTCCTTAGGGTGCATGTTTATATTCATTCTGATGGTCATAAGGACCCCAATTCTAGGGGGAGTACATGGGACCTCCACTTCATGTTTATGAGGAAAAATTCCATGTCATTTACATTTCATCTCGAAGAAAAATGACATCCTATTCTAGGTGGGGTTACATGGAATGAGATTATCTTCTCTTCTCCCCAAAACAAATTTATGCGCATCCCTATTGGATTAATCCCCCATAGATTCTTATAGAAGTGCTCTTTTTTTATTCACTCATCTTTCTCCATTCCCATGGGTATATCCAGATTGATCAACAAATATTTCAAACCTATTTATAATATAAAGAGTTAAAATGGGATCCTCAGAGCCCTTTCTCTCTCTATTTGGAACTAGGGTACAAAAACCGTAGGGAATGGGACACAGAGGCAAAAAAATTTTCCTCTCCCTTTGGGTTATGGTTTCTTCCATCAGTTTACATAATATATTTCCTTGATCCCATGACATACCACATCTTCTTGTTTCTAAAACATAGCATGAATCATATAGTCTTATAGGATTGAGTGGTTCATGAAATATTTAAGATCTCAAAAACCATGAAATAATTCCAATTATAATCCCTAATCACCAGTGATGGGCATCGTACTTTGTATAATCCCAAATGATTTCACCATACAGTCAACATATATGCCTATTATTCAATATAATCCCCAACCTTACACAAACTTGTTTGAAAGGGAATAATGTTTAGGACTAATCCTTAAATCATTCCTCTCAAAGGGGAATAATACCCTGTGAGATAATCCTTTAGATGGAATCCATTAGTTTGGTTCCTCGTAACTAAACTACATTTTCATAGATTCCCATACAAATGGGATATGCATGAAGCATCCCTATGGAACAAACCCAGCACCAAAAATCACCCATGATTCACATTGGGACACAATCCAATTAGAGTATTGTTAAAAATTATAATCCATTTCCATTCCGTGTTCCCTGGGACACATCTGAAAAATTATTACAGCCATATTTGAGTAGGAACCTTTTATATAGTTTTTCATACTGTATGACATTAAACTGCATAGTTTAGGTCATTTCACATGACCATAAAAGGTATGATTTTCCCATTAAGGTTCCCTTGAACTATAAGGGTTATGATTCATTTCATAGGTAAATACAAGAATCCCTTTCAAGGGATGGATTCCAACTTCAAAACAACTTTTATCCCCCTTGATGATGACAAACCCCATAGCACCCCACTATGCAGATCAAAACTAGAAACATAATAATGTTGAAAAAGGAATCTATATTCAGTATGTAATGGGGTACCATCATCGTAGAATCTTAGATACATATAGATATCTACATTGATGAAGAAACTCATATACATAAATATGATTCTATGTTTCATACATTTTAATAATTGATTTATAATTTCAAGGTTCACCCACAACATACATGGGATTAATTTAGAGGCTCTAACATATCTTACATCTAAAAGAGAGTTCCAAATTTAGAAAAAATACTACCCAAAGGGTATGATGTTCATAAACTCCCTTCCTCTAAAATTTTGTTAGTTCTTATGTTTCGTTGACCCATTCTCCTAGTGAGTGACTGCCTTTCGAAAATATGTCTATGAGTAATCATGGATATAGAAACTTTGGAGTTTTCTAAATCCAATAATAAATTATACTTGATGAAATATGAAAATATTATTCTGAACATGATTGATTTTATAGAATTCATACACAATCAATCAATCATGGAGTGAAACATTTTTATCATAAAAAAATGGTGAAGACAACATGAATCCGTAACTAAGGTGATGATGTAAACCACATGTCAGACCCCATTTTCTCTTAAAATGAATGGGGTACAAACAATATCATTTATAATGCATGTGCTTTGTAAAATGAGTTTCTAAATTTATGTAGTTTTCTTGTTTTTGTTTTTCACCAATATTCTATACATGGTTAATTGGATGTACCTTCAATCTAAATGGAATCTCAATAAATCTCATTGATATATGACTTAAATATAGTTCATGTCAAGTCTTCATCCAAGAAGGGGACTTTATCGCCAAAAAATCATCTTCAAAATTTGTTCTAGAATGCATTGGTGCATGAGTATCACTAGAATGATACCATGCTGACCATAGAGGACACCCTACATGTTATCCCTCTCAAAAATCCACACCGATCGTCTAATAAAAGATTTATAGTGTTCCAGAAAGAGTTAAAACTTACCACCATAATCAAATATTTCATGAACTTATCCCCATAACACTATAACCAATCCATTACTGATATTATATAGGTGGTTCAAGAGGCCATAAATGGCCTCATCCATAATATAGAGGTGTCATTCCAAGTGGATTTTTCCAATATTATCCATTGTCATCGTCACATGGTAGTAAACCATCAACATGATGAGAATTATAGCCTCATCAATTTGGCCCAGGTCATCAAGACATGGGCATGAATGATAGCCCACCAGGCATAGAAACTGGTTACTAGGGAACAATGACACATCTTTTTCCCCTCTAGTGAACACCAACAATCATATTTGGGGAAAAACTAAGAGGAAGAGCATATAAAATTTTTCACTAGTCCATCCGGACAATAGACTCATCTATTAGAATCTCATAAATCACTCTATTAAAATATTGTGGCACAAAATGAGTATATACATAAAACTTCCCACAAAAACCAATCCTAGTTATTTATCTCCCATGAAAGTGTCCACAAAAGTTTACTTTTCAAACACTCTGGAAACCTGTTATTAGGATCAAAGGTAAGACCACATCAATCATTCCTTCCATCAGTGTCATCTAGGAGTGTATAAAAGAGTCTATCAGTCAAACCCAGAGTAAATCCATGAGAAAGTTCATACACCTTCCTATACAGATTGAGCATGCTAGCAGCCTCATCTAGAAACACTTGGAGAAGTAAGCCAGAAATTCCCATTGAATCATAGGGTAATATCCAACTCTCCTCCCATACACATGATCATTATTAGTTTCAACTAATTGAAACTAGGGAATGTATAAGGATCATACCCATAAATCAGATGTTGGATGTGAATATATACCTATTCTAATTTCTTATGTAGCCATGCATATCATGAAAATGGTGAAAGGGAATTCTTAGATCCCTACTCACATCCTACAAACTTTCCAAGACATCATAACGGTGAGAACAGTAGATACTTAAGGAAAAACACACATTTCTATCCCCGTAAATAGGGTGGCTCATCAACACTTCAATCTGGAGAAGAAATATACCAATTCTTAATTCCTAGAGGGTCATGGGGAAATGTACATAGAAGTATACAATAAATTAGAATGGGAACATAAACCCCTTCTAAATGGATTTAATATTCACCTTCCAATGGCCTCTCCATTTTAAGAAAAAAAAATTCCAAAATACTTGAAAAATTTCTGTAAATTCCAGAACCATATTGGGATCATGTAAAAAAATATTCCATATATGAATACAATATTCCCAAGATGATTTCCCTTGTCACTTTCATGACAAAATCCAAATAAAAGCCTCACCAAATATAGATATAATATTTTGATCTGATATATGATGCTTCTCTACATCATGTTGGTGTTCTTGGATCCATCATATGATTATCTATAGAATCTCAATATCCTCCACTCACAATTTAAAATTACTGGGACATTAGTTGTATTTCTAAATATTCTTACTAGACAACTCATATTGAAGTGTTTATTCATATTATTTATTTTATATATATTGTGATCCCATCATTCATTAGAGTCAGGACAACCCACTGAGTTTCTCGAATATTGTAAATAAATAGTGTATTCCCCATGTTTAATCGACCATAGTGGTCCTCCCCCTGATGACATTCATAATGAATTTTCTCCCTAGTCATGTTTAAATTCACTAAAAGGTTCATCACCTTAGTGATTCAATGATGAGAAATCCCACTTACCATTAGGAACATGAGAATACATGATCAGTCATGTATGATGCATTGTCATTGACAAGTGAAATACATTCTCAACCATAACACAACCAATGAGAAGTTCATTCTATAACCCACCAATGGATATCCTTCTTTTCACTATGATTCAAGATTCCCCTACCAAAATTAACATTTATAATAATGTATTACAGTGGATTTCACTTTGGTCGTACTAGGGTGTGAATCATATGGAAGAAGATGAAGAAGACATGCCAAAGGTATTACCATGTGGGGAGTATAAAAGCATGTAATGGTAAGTGAAGGGATAAAATGTTCAATTGATATCACGACACTCTAGGATACATAATTTCAACTATTGGTAAATCGGTAAGGATCTCTTTGTCTTGCATGCCTCAAAAACTTAATAAAATTGTGTCATTTGATCACAGATACTACATCCATTATTTATATATGAGGATGGGGTGAACACATAGTGTTGCATATAAACATGATCCCCTATCAGAAAATCCCTCCTAAATAAGGGATCATGAAACATCATAGATTTAGGGTAGCTTCTTGAAATAGACTCTGGTCATAATTAGTGATATGCTCCACAAAAACATGTCTTGAATGATTCTCATCAACATCAGGCTGCAATAAAGAGATATATTGAAGTTAATTTTTATGAGGCATATGAAAATATTGATCAAGCATCCTACATAAGGGATGCTAGTCATCAGATAGGGAAAATTTCACATATGTCACCTTAGTATTCATATGTGGGTGATTGAGGTGTAAACCAAATCATTCACCTAGACCATGTTCGAACAAATATCTATAAAATATTAATAGAATATGTGGATGTAACAACCATGATGATAAATGAGAAGCCCATTCCATTTTGATGGGATATTTTTTACCACAAAAATCAAGGTCAATAGGCCAGGCATGAAGAATTGTGAATGTATAATGGGAAAAGCCCCATCCCATAGGGCTCGTGAATTTTTTAGCACAAAAGAATATTCCACAGCAAGTCTATTTTCTCCAGATAATGTATTACACTACAAAATTAATCCTACCCATTTCTATCATAGCATTGGTTTGTATCCTCATTATGGACACACATGAATGAACTCTTTAGAGATTTACATAAAATTACCATCTACTAGATGGATCATAAATAAAAATAAAAATATGGGACATGTCCTCAAGAAGGGAGTAATGGAATGTTTGTATAAAAAATACATTGATAAATTGCTTAAAATTCATTACACGTCTGTATATTTCATTAAAAATACCCCTACATTTCCTATTGAACATGATTCCATTTTGGAGGTGGAATCAATGGAGGATGTTTCAGTTCATAATTTTGTACACGCTAAAATTTTTGAAGGTGGCATGCATACCCATAACTAGTGACCATCACTGAATCTATACATTCCCTCAATCACTATACCACTACATATTCATATATAAGACAATAATGTAATGGGAAAAGATATGTTTTTACCTCACTTCTTGAAATTGTTGGACTCCTCACACATGAGAAATTATTTTCTCAACATTAATAATAATGATATGATTGAAAATACTCAATCCATAACTACTATATGAAATCAATCCAACAAGATATATTCTATATGAATATCCTAAAATCGCACTCCCAACTAGAGTACCTCTGCAAATACCATTCACCATAGTGACCAATGTGGATCTGGAACATCCGATGAATAAAGGATACCAACAACCGATATATTTAAATCTCACAACAATAGTTTTGGAATTCCCCCCACCAGGTACACAAACATAACATGGCCAAACTCGTCTTCACATACCGTCCCCTATATGTTATGCATGGAAAATACTAGTAGTCCCACTTCATATGGCCCTTCTGATTGTTACCCCTAATCGAACTTCTACTTAGTGATAAATTCTTCAATGGATCATGAATTAAATTTGAGTCACTTATATATAAATTGAAATCCATGCAGGATTCTCATGTGTTGGTTAAACTAGGGAATAATCCTAACACTAAATTGGTTGATCTGACACATCAACTTGAGAACATATGGAGTCCAATATTTTTAATTTTCAATGGATTTAGGGACCCGATGTATCTGATGAAACATTTCTTTCCCAATTTACATCCAATTATGGGGACCCCCAAACAAAATAGACATTGATACTCAAGCGATTCATGCAATAAATACAGGGAACAACTTATTTTTGGTACACCGACATAATGAATTAGTCCATTATTGGGTGTGAAGATCTCTTTTAGAAGTTTCTGTTATAATTAATCTAGAAATTATAGAATAAAAAAGTCATAGACTTATCAATCAACAAAAAAAATTATGAATGATAGGGTATCGTATTTAATTTCTCAGTGGAAAGGGTCGGCATACTCCTTAAACCTACAAAATCCTCAAGAAGACATGATTCCCATCTTTATAATGAATCTTCATGATTAGTTGGAAACTGAAATCAACCCTGTGAAATACATATGAGGAATTTGTGATATTTATAATATTTCTCAAAGAGTGGCAGACTCCCCCACATAGACCAACGTTATGTCCCATGTAATTCCATTATTTCAATGAAAGGCAACTAGGAAAGTAATAATCCTCATGGTAACATGTATGAAGGCCCTTATGTCGGCCCTTGCTCAAGAACATAAAACATACCTTGTGATTCCTCCATTTAAATGCCATAAAAAATGAACAACTTGTTCAAATTATTAAAGTGGTATATGATAACACATTTTTAAGAGATGAATCATAAGTTATATTCTTTTTAAAGTGACAAAGTCCAAGGAAATTTCATATCAACATTGGAGAAAAACAGTATCAAATTTTCAAAGCAGATGAATCCCATCAATTATGTAAAAGAATATATCCCGAACTATTTCACCTGCCTTCAAGAATTGGGGAATAAATCAAGAATGTTTCTTTTTCAAAAAAATCATGCATTAGATGGAGGACTAAAAACAAGAAAAGTTGTACAAGCCACCTACTCAAGTAGCATGTTATTATTCCATCGATCTATAGGATGAGATTTAATGGTAGGATAACCCCATGAGGGCTATTCATATGTTTATTTATTGGGTGGTAAGAATTATTATTAACTAGACTCACACTATCCTATAAGGATAGTTAAAATATATAATCCAGTCGTGGACCACATCCCTTTTGAAATTGACAACTCCTTTGATATCAAAATCCTCTAAAGACCATTCTTCCAAAAAGATACATAGAGAGAAGGGTAATAAGAAAATGTAGAAATATGAGCATGTGAAAATGATTATTTTTTTATCCTACTGAACAACATTATTATATTCCCAGAATAATGTGTACCTCCCTGCCAAATGGTAAAACAGTGATCAACCCACTAGATTGAATATTTTTTATACGAGGTGTTGATATTCAGTTCCATTTAGGATATTTACATAATAAATCCCATTATTGATGATGATTGTGACTATGAACCTAAATTACCAACATTAGATAAGGAAAAAATGGTAATTAGCTATTCGATTCGATGATAAAGGGGAATGCATGATCAACCTCAGAGTCTCTATTCAAACTGTATCCCTGCTCCATCCATCTATGTGAAAAAACCACATGGGAGTGCACTCTGGTGATCTTAGTAGGATAAATAGAGTTTTACAGTACATGTTAAAGTTTCATCTAACATCATCATTTTGGATGAAATTTCAGAGTATACATCAAATTTTAATCAACCTCATCATGTAGGAAAACCACTTGTCCTAATCCATCAAGATTAGAATCACCTCTAGTTCATGTTTCAATAGAAGATTTATCTATATCATCTACATTAATTTATAACTCTCCTAAAAATATAATCCACATGAAACGATGTGGAGAACACTGGACCATAAGAAAGATATCTCAAAGATTATATCCCCAGTAGTGGCCAATTTGTTTATCTTTAATTCTCTAATTCTATCAAAATACATGTGGGAAGAACACATAGATAATTTTATAAGACCTAAATAAATTTTATTTGATGTTTCTACTTATGATGTACAACATGATGAGAATGATCCTTCTAGATGAAACATATTGATAAATTTCATAGACAAGGATGATTATTCCATTATACTAGGACATGTTTGACCCTTTTATATATCTAAAAGAATAAATGACATTTGAATTCGAAGATCCTTCATTGACAACAGCTCGAAACTAAACTTCATTCTGGTCAAGACACATTGTGAACTTGTTTTCAATTAATATCACTTTCTATATCTAATATAATTTAATAGGGTTATGAAAAGGACAATAAAAATCCTCTTAGTGAAATCAAACTCAAGACACAGTTCATAGATATTGTTTATAAATCATAATTCATTATTTTTATGAAATATATTACCTTAAATGTTCTACTTTGAAGAACATGGCTTCATTATCATATGACTATCCCTTCATCATACCACCAATGCATCAAATATTGCATAGATGGTAAAATTAATACATTTTATGATGAAAATTAAATATTTAATCCATTTTAATCATAGTAAATTGACACAGTATTATAACAGAGTGAAGGGAAAATATAAAATACGGAATAAATTGTTTGATAAATGACTTAAATGGTCTTAATATGATTCCAGATAATGATTTCAAGAATCTCATCGTTTAGTATGTGCTTCCCAGCAATCAATTCGATGATGGGGGTTAAAATTTTAATACACATTGAATGAATTATATGATAAAAATCATGAAAAATAAGACCATAAATACTAGAGATGTTTTCAACTCACTTCTTTGTAATGAATTCCTAGACGAAAATATCCTCATTCCAACACCAGATATTCAAAAAATCCATATTCATTTGGTAAATATGGAAGAATATTTTAAATTAATGGGAGAAAATTAATATTCCCATTATCATTCCCTCTTCACCCCTTTAGTTATCTAATGAAATATAGCTACATAAATCAAGATATAAATAGTCTTTTCATCCTTAGATTTCCCAAATATCAACTCATCCTTTAGATATATGAAACATTATTCATCACCTAATTCCTAGTTTGTGGATAAGTGGTAAATAATGATAAAGTGGAAGAGGTGGAACACTACATGGATGACCCTCTTGTATTTGCGGAAGGTGCCTCCACCATTGTGGCGGAGCTAAAGAAAATAAATATAAGCACAAAAGAAAACCTAGAACCCACTTTTATCACTTCGACCATAAAATCTAATAAAAAACATGTACATAAATTATTCCCACTGAAACAATAGAAGTGTTCTCCTAGAATTACACAAAGATTCATATAGATGATCCTTAGGTGGAAAACCACTACTTGATATTTCTAGAAGACCACCGTGTATAACATCATGAACAGAAAAGGACATAGCTGACGCATGCCTCCAAAATTGAGGCCTAAGTGGGTAGTATTATCATGGATGAAACCATCTGAGAGGTAAAACAACAAACATTTATTGGAAAATCATTTCCTATAAAGAAGAAGACGGGAAAATCTAATTATATATCGACATTTTAGATCACAAACACCACTTTCCAAAAGATATTTTCCTAGTCCCAATCATAGATATAATGATTGGTGTGATAGATATTTATCAATATATTTATTTTATGGATATGAATTTAGGGTAAAAATAAATTTTAATGGCCCCAAAAAATGAATAATTCACAATATCTTGGTCCCCTAGAATGTATTATGGTATTTGGTAAAACACTATATCTTAATGAATGAATATTCTACATTATAATGTTCCTTGCACCACATATTTAAACCCTTCTTTGGATAGTTTGTCAAATTATATGATAATGATCTAGTGGTTATGTCCCAACAATGCTATTACCATCTGGTTGATCATAAAACCATCATCCAAAAGATGTGACAGCATAGCCTAAATAAGAACCCCTTAAAATGTACCTTCGAGAAACCTTGAAAAAATTACATAGCTTCATCATATCCCAATATGGTGTCAATTTTGGCCATAAATAAACAAAGGATATCCTTTCCATTAATATTCCTCAAAACTATAAATATTTTAGAGGATTCCAAGGGCACGTGGTATACATATATCTCTTCAAAGAAATCGACAGAAGATTGTGTTTTATCTTCAAAAAATTGATGAATAATCATGTAACATATCTATGGATTGATGAATATAATAAATAATTTGATAGTGTCAAAAATATATGCTAATTCCACCAATGTTAATGCAACTTGTCGAGGTAAATCCTATCATTCTATATGTGAAATCCATTGAGTGACCATTATGTGCCTTCCATGTAGAAAATAATTACACCGGAAATGAAAATATTTATTTTTATCTATGTAAAACCATGGTAGATGATGTGACCCATTATATTTATATTAATAAGAGTTTCTTAGTGTTAATATTTTTTGTTTAAAAATCAATACCCTACTAGCATCACCATGATGAACAATTTTTCTATTTCTATTACCCATTCAAATATATCCTTATCCACCCTCTATTTATATGTTCTTTGGTATGATGGGTGTTTATCCTATATTAGTTTGATATAGAATTACTGCATCATAAACTAGTGAATGGAATTTACTTAGTTTATTTTCATACAAAACTCTCATATGGAGGAACAATGTAATTAAATTATGAATTTTTAGAAGTATGAGACATTTTATATTTACATTAGCCCCAAAATTTTGGAAAATTATTCTGATGGTGCATCCAAGAGCCCAATATGGAAGGGAAAGGAATAACTAAATCTCAACAACGTAAGGTCCAAGATCATGTTTATTTCCCTTGAGAAAGTATTACTACCATAATCTTTCCTTTTCTCAAAATACTTTACAAACAATAAGGTGGAAGATCATGCCATAATCATAAGCCATAAAATGACACTCCAAATTCAAGTTTTTAATCTAGAGGTGATAGGATATTAACTTTTGGAAATCAAACATATCAAAATAAATTATTATATCAAAAATTATATCTATTTCACCTGCATGAGTATGTCTGGTGGTTGTTGGAAGAGTTACCCTCGTATCCAGAAGTGAATCACTCCCCAAAATCAAAAAATTCCTAGGAATATATATTGGAGGATATATACATGACTTATTAAGATCCAAACATAGAGGAAATAGTCATAAAAATTTCACATAAATAATTGGTATCACCTTTTGTTCAAGTTATAACTGAAGAGATCAATGAAATCACCTCAATCACAGAACTATATGGCCCCACCACTAGGTGTATGATGCCCATCATGGAAAACATATAAAATAGAATACACCCATCATAAAAATATATGTAAGAGAAAATATGATGTGGAGAAACTAACTTCACTATTTATGATATCTCATCTCACCACAAGGCCCCTTTTAAATAAGGATTTGAGAGAGTCTTTCATAGATGTATTTATAGAGAAGAGATTATTACTATCATTAATGAAGTACACTCAAGATATTATGGTACCCAAATGTTAGTGTTGATACCTTATCATCAAATATAAATTCTAGTGTACTAATAACACACTATGACACATGATTTCATAGAATTTACCATGAAATGTCATTCATACCAAGAACCTCTAACAATACCTGTCAAAATCTAGGTATTTTACCTGCAGCTAATTAACACTATCCATTTTATATATGGGGAATATTTTTGTGGGGATATTCCCTACAGATATGACCGAGATGATAAAATACATCATAACTGCTTCTGATTTCTTCTCTGAATGGGATGAGGAAATTCCCATCAAAGAATTTGGGGCCAAAGGAATTCTTATCATGGTGAAAGAAAAAAAAATTACTAGATTTTGTTTCCCTAACACAATAATGATAGAATGTTTCACCAATTTATATTACGATGTGGTGAAAATGTTTATGATATATAAAATATAAAATCAAACCATTCATCCGAGCATCATGTTGTGGCTAATGGACATATAGAAGCCACTAATAAGGCCCTATAAAATATAATCCAAAATATATTATATAAAAATAATATTTCATAGCCTAATCATCTATATAATTTCTTATGTTATATCTAGACTACTACTCATACAACCACACAGGTATCCCAATATTTGTTTGTATATATAATATAAGAAGTCCTATCCATTAAGGTCAAACATCCAACAATCTATATTTCACCATGTCACAAGCTATTAATAGATGAAATAACCCAGAAATGACAATATTAATTGGAGATACTCAAGGATAAAATATATTACACCATAAATAACATGGATGTCCATCAAAATTAGATAGCATAATTTTTTTACAATAATGTGTGCCTCCATTCATTCCTCTAAAGAGAACTGGTATTGGTCCATAGGACTTAAATGATACCAGGAATGAAGCCTCCAAATCAAAGACAATGTAGAAGGGCACTTAATCCATACAAAAGGTCCACTATAATTCATATTATCCAATGATATAAATGGATAAATAGCTCATTACAATGCCAAAAAATTCAAGGTACCTAAAGAAATATTTTTTGTAATGTCACAAAAATAATCTTGGATGTGGGATGTTAAACTAAAAAACACTATAAATGGTACCAAAATGAAGTCTTTATACTATGAATCATGTTTTAAATCTTGTATGAACTTAAAAGTTATGGTTCATGTCCTTGTGTCATGATGTAAAACTATGAATCATTTCAATACCTATTTGAGAAGACCATAATATTCAATGCTGGAAATCCACCAAACCTTTTTTAAGAACAAAATGTAGCATGATTTCTATTCCTATTACATTATTATTGATGAAATGTCCTCCCATACAAGGACATTCCATTAAAAAATTCTTATTTTCCTATGTAAGAATTAGATCTATATAGTGAATTTTTCAAGAACTAAGTGTTGATTGATTCCTACCATCAGAAGATATATAGTGATTATTGTACCCCAATTCTATGGCCAAGAATCACTTTTATATTTTTTCTAACATAAATGGTCTACATTATTTCTATAAGACATTAAACTACATGTCTAACATCTTGATTGAATAAAAATATACTACATGACCTTTTGAGAACTACGTGTGGTGTGATTCACATTTTTTAGTCACACATAGTTATAACTAGATCTCTAATATAGGGTCTATCCACAACAAAAATATTACCATTCCAATTGTGAGAGTTAGAGCTTCATATGCAACCTTTCAATAACTATGTTTTTCGTGATTCTAGCCATAATAGGTTATGTAATGATTCTAAAATTTATTTTCATGGGCCTAGTCAAAGCATTTACACTCATTCTCATAGTGTATTCTTCATCCTCACCCCACAATATTAAACTTTATGTTATTTCATGAACTACATATTTATTAAATCACATTATAAGGGGATATTTATTGGTTAATAGATATCACATTGTAGTTTAGCCACCATAAAATCTAAATTCCCATATCATTCAATTGTATCACCTCAACGTGGTGGAAGAAACCAATCCCACTCCCTGTTTCTCAAGATGAGCATAAATCATGTGTGATTTGGAGTTTTGTTAAAGAGTTACATGTACATGTAAGGCTTATAAATATACATCATGGTTATTATAGTATTGGTTGAGATATCTTAAATGGAACACCTGATTTCTTCACTACATGACATTAAATTTCATGGTCTGTTGAAACTAAATATTTCATGATTCTTATTCCTACGTCACACATAGAGATACCAAAATCCTAAATATTGGTCTAGATATAGTATTAGAAATGATCTCACTATCCTATTTATGATTAAAATCTATATAAGAGGATCCAATATCAGTTTTCAACCCATGTGTGTTCCTGTATTAAAAAAATCCAATTTATCCACACATGAATTCATTCAATATAGGGAATCCTTTTTTGATCTATGTGTGCCTTGATTCATTCTCCAATAAGATACACATTTATTGCTGGAAACATTACCCTAATACATCCCCAATATTCCTTTTTTCATGTCGATAATCCTTGACGCATACTGCATGATCTTAAACTGCATGGTTGATTTCATTACCACCAGACATTAAACTACATGGTTCCCTAAGAACTATGTGTGGCATGATTATCTTATAGATGAGATATGTAGAGATTCCAATACCACATATCATATACCCAATGATGAGTTAAAATAAAATTCCCCATCTCTTATATACATGAAAATATCAATGCATGGGATCTTAATTTGGGTCCAAAAATTCAAGGATCCACCTAGGAAATAGATATTTCAGCCTCCATCATATGAGTAAAATATATACATGGAACTCTACAATTTATCTCCCATTTCAATTCAATTAATTTTTTCCTACTTGATAATATCCCTTCCAAATTTCATACTCCTAATCTTGGACACTTATATTTCTACATAATCTTCAAACATCTAATGGTGATATAATTTTTGATACCATAGGGATTTTTTTATGACTTTGACATAAAATTCCCTAATTGGATTTTTATAAGTTTCCAACATAAATGTCCTTTCAACCTAGGGATTCAAATTTTTTAATATGAAACAACACACCCTAGTTGTCTTTTCAAAATTTCTCTCACAATTTGGTTTTTTTCAACCAGTGCTACATTTCATCCTCAAGATAAGCATATTTATTTTGTATGTATAAGGCTCAACGAAATCTGGTTGAGACCTATGATTGTAATTTTTTCCAAATAAATCCATAAAACATTTTCCCCGTATCAATTTTCCTAATCTAATAACACCCAATATAATGTTTTACAATTTTATCCATCATGTATGAAGTATCTCAGAATAACAATTTCTAGATAGACCTCATGTTACTTATCACTTCCATAATACTATGGTCTTAGTCATATGGCCTAACAATATAGACACTATATCATCCTTACTTAATGATGTCAAAATAAATAATATTTCAGACCTATAATACTGTAAAACACAATTTTTTATATAACTTTGTGTTATTTGATTTTCATTAAAATGAGATACATAACGACACCTAGAACATGTGTTTTGGGCCCCGCCTAAAACCCATCTAACCATACATTTCATTTATATTTTCATATAAAATATTATTCCCCATTCATTGATAGTTTTTATTGTAAATGATACTCCCATATTCTACTAATTTTCCTTTACAATACAAACCCAGTTTTTTGGGAAATATGAATCTCTATATGAATCTTTCAGCTATAATAAAAATATTAAAGGAATTCATGACCAATTTTTTGTCTTACTATTTTGTAACATCCCCTAGTGGGAAGATTTCCTCACCGAGTATTAAGTATAGGACACATAAAAGTAGGGTGTTCCTCTTAGAATAGACTAGAAATATGTCCTCTCCAAGCTGTCCAGTCTCCCTGGATGTGCAACCTACTGCCTTGCAGGATTACAAAGGGCACCGAGCAGTTTCTTTTTCAGAAAAACATTCTACCATAGACACTTTCATCCAAGGTAAAAAATATTGAAATGTTTTGGGCAATGAAGATGATTTTAACTACCCTTTGTCCCCTCAATCATTTCAGGTTACACAGATTAGTACTCCAAAGAAGGATTCTTCTAGAATCTCAATAAGGTCAATGACCGCGAGATCCAAAAAAAAAGGGGACAGTCCATCTAAAAAAAGGTCCAAATGAATTTGTTATACTGGAATTGTTAGGGGATTTCCAACCCTTACAACATTAATGTTTTAAAAAGTTTTATTAATAATCACTACCCTAAAGTTTTTTCTATTGATTAACAGAAAGTCAATTATACCTATTGATTCAATCTTTCGTTCCCCTTTGGCTACTCTTTCCAAGGGGCTTTTCGTAATGGTAGATCTACTGAATCATTATGGTTATTTTCTCACTCTTCTATGCAGAATGTCAATGTTTACAATAGATCGAATCAAGCTATTACCTATGATTATACTTTTGAGCATGATCATGTTTATACTACTTTTGTTTATGCTTGTAATAGATACCAATATAAGAGATCTCTTTGGAACGAGCTCACCAAACTTAGTAACACTATCCATAATCCTTGGTTTATAGTTGGGGACTTTAAGCCTATTTTATCTCCAAGTGAAAAAGTAGACCCTCTATATAATCACATATCCACTAGAGATTTTAAACCTTTCATTGAGCTCAATAACCTTACAGAGGTTAATCTAATGGGTTCTAAATTCACCGGGTATAAAAACATTACAATAGGATGGTGTCTAGTAAACTGGATAGGGACTTCACTAATGACCGTGCCCTAGATAAATGGGACAATATTTCTATTATAACTCTTAAAGATATTGCTTTTGATCACCATCCCATCTTAGTTAGCTTTTCCCATAAAAATAAAAAACCTAGGTCCCATTTCAGATACAACACTGCTTGGTCGTCAGACCAAGAATGTATGAATATCATAAAAAACTCTTGGGATAATATGCATAGTCATAAGGATACGTTTGCATTCCCTTTGAAATTTAAATTGCTTAAGAAAGTTCTCAAAATATGATGAAATTATAAAACAAATGAAATAGAAAATAATATCACCCTTATGGAAAAATAACTTTCTCAAATTCAAATGGCTTGTACCTCCTCTAACTTTTCTTCAAGATGTCCAACATGAAAGCATCATTTCCTCTAAACTTATCACCCTGCTCAACATTAAGGAAAACCTTAAAAAGGAAATCTTTAAATCCAAATGGCTTAAATATGGGGATAGGAATACTAAATTCTATAATTCTCTTCATAGAGTTAGAAAATCTTATAGGCCTCTTGCCTATCTTAGAGAGGGGGAGCAGAATCTTGATACCGAGGAAAGCATTTCCAATCATGTGATATCTTATTTTCATAATATCTTCAATGGAACTGTGATAGATAAAATCATATGTCTGATGTCATTCACAAGCTGGTTACTGAGGAAGAGAACTCTTTTCTTAATAGTATCCCTCTTGACCAAGAAATTAAAGACATGGTCTTTAGTCTAAACGCTGATGGTGTTCCTGGGATGGATGGTTTTAATAATGGTTTCTATCAAAAACAATGGGATGTGATTCAAGAGGATGTCTGTCGCATGGTGAAAACATTATTTTCTAGAGGCATTCTCCCTCATGGATTTAATTCCCAATTCCTAGTCCTCATCTTGAAATCTGAGAATGCAGATTAACTACACCTATTTAAGCCCATAACTTTCATAATCCATCTCTTCACGATTATCACTAAATTAATTGAAAATAGAATTTATGATATTTGAATAGAATTGTCTCCTGGAACTAATTTTGTCTTTATAAAAGGAAGATCTATTCAAGACTGTATTTTTCTTTCCTCTAAATCCACAAATCTCTTAAACAGAAAAAATCGAGGAGGGAATGTTGCCATTAAACTTGAAATTACAAAGGCTTTTGATACCATCGATTGGAATTTCATATATAAAGTCCTTATGCTGTTCTGCTTCAATGATAACTTCATAAACATAATTAAAACCCTCTTTAATTTGAACCATATTTCCATCCTCATTAATAGCTCCCCTAAAGTTTATTTTAAATATTCCAAGGGACTTAGACAAGGTAACCCTCTCTTGGATATTATTTTCTCTATTGCTGAAGACTATCTAAGTAGACTGCTTACGTAATCTATAGAGAAAGGTAACATTAAATCTATATCTTCCTCTAGAAACATGAATGCAACCTTGAACCTTATTTAAGCCAATGAAATTATTCTCTTTATTCAGGGGACAAAGGAAATGTGAATAACCTTATGTCCATCCTTCTTCTCTACCAAGAAGTGTCTGGTCAACACATCAACATGCACAGATCTTATATTTACTTCGGAAAAGACTTTTCTCCCTGTAGGAAACTAAATATCACCAATACTTTAGGTGTTAAGGAGGGAAAATTACCCTTCACTTATCTTGGTGTCCCCATCTTTTGGGGTAGACCCAAAGCGGCCTACTTCTCCCCCCCACCATTGATCAAACACTTTGACACCTTTCTTCTTGGAAGGGTAAGAACCTCTTGATGGCTGGGAGAATTTGCCTTGTTAAATCCACTGTTGTCTCCAAGTTGGTTTAATCTATGTTGATTTAAAAATGGAAGAAGAGTCTCCTAAAGTAAATTAATGTGGATATTAAGAACTTTGTTTGGACTAGGTGTATTCTAGAGAGAAAACCGGTTACTATTCCCTAGAACACTTACTGAAAACCCATTGATAAAAGGGGTATTGGTATTAAAAACCTTTCTTATTTTAATAAATCTCTCCAAGCCAAGCTCACGTCGAACCTCATTCATAGTAACTCTCCTTCCACCGATTTTCATAGGGCTTGTTTCCTTCACAAACATAAAAATAATCATTCTCACTTTCTCAAATCTTCTATTGGGCCCACCATTAAAAACACCTTCACTTCCATTATGATGAACTTCAGATGGATCAATATTAAAGACTCAAATTTAAATTTTTGGATCTATAACTGGACTGGTGCTCCCCTGATATCATTAATTCCCAATTACCAAACTTCTCTCCACACCAATGACACCATAAATAAATTCATACATTCTCAAAATCCGTGTTTACCTGAGGATATAAAACACATTGTTGATGGTTATCCCTTCACTAATACAGAATATTTTTTATTTGGGAATATGCTCACAATGGGGTAATTGACTCTAAAAATTACTACAAATAGTTGTTCAACAATGAGGACAACATATTATCCTGGTTAAAAAACATAAACAAATCCTAGTTAAAACCCTAGAGATTCACCCCTGTTTGGCGTATCTCCCATGGTATAATCCCCACGGATACCTACTTACATTCTTTTGAGATTAGTATTTGTTTTAAATGTCGTATGTGTAACCAACATCAAGAAGATATTAATCACCTCTTTCTTTCTTTTGATACGACAACGAATCTCTGGCATTATATTTTTGACATTTTTGAGTGTAGATGGTTGTTTTTTAATTCTATAACCTCGCAGATACAGCAGTGTATGGACCAAAATGACTCCCAACAGATCAAGAATCTTTATGTTGCAGCTGTACCAGAACTTTTCATGTGATCTGGTATGGTAGAAATGATCTTACTTTCCGTACCAACTCATTCAAGCTTAATGTAGGTAAATGGAAAATTCTCATCACGGTACAGGAGGCGACTTTGATTCAAAGAGATCATTGCAACAACTCGGTTCGTGACCTTAGGATTCTTATCCATATTTGAGTTGATGGGAATTAACCTCGACCTAGATCTACCTTTGAAGTTTTTTGGAAACCCCCCCTAGTTGGATTATAATCAATGTGGATGGGGCCTCTAAAGGCAACGCTGGACCAGAGGGTTGTAGAGCCATCTTCAGAAATCACCTCGACCAGACGCTCGGCCGCTTCAATGGATTTTGTGGTTATGCATACTGATTGGAAGCCGAGATGATGAGCATTATCCATGCTATCTCATTCGCCAAGCTGCACAATTGGAACAATAGCTGGATTGAAAGTGACTCCACCACTATTGTCCAGACCATCTAGAATGGTACTATTCATCTTGCTTGGACTCTCACTGCGCACTGGATGGACTGCCTAAACTCGCTCTCAGATATCAACTTAATTTTCACTCATACGCATCATGAAGCAAATAGGATCGCTGATTGACTTACTAATATGGAGGTTGCACATGATTTGATTTGGAGGGATGATCTCCCACCTGAGTTACTCCCACTTTATGTAATGGTTTTGAAAAAAATTCCTTATTTCAGACCTGTGTATCCATTATTTTCTATCAATAAATATTGTGTTTTGGTCATTGACCAGAACACTACCTTTCCAAAAAAAAATGTCTCCCATGTAACCGGTTTTTCAACTAGCAGTAATTTCATTTTTAGGAGAGACCTCATCAATCCCCAAAAGCATTTATATTCATATCACTATACAAATCCATATACCCACATGGTTATAGCCTTCAACACTTCCACTTCATATATAAAAATAATGGAACCTTCCTATGTAGGTCAACATGAAAGGGGGAATTATTAATCTTTTCGGCAAAGATAAATGACCTATAATTATATTCCCCAATGTCATTGTTGTATAAAATTGAACATCATATAATGGAATACATGTCATAAGACTATAAAATATAATAGATAATCATCATCATATAACATTAATCTAAATTATCCATATCATGATCACATGAAATTAAACAACGTGATACTTCAACCTATATCATAAAGGGGATTTCCCGCTTACATCATTCACATAATAAAATTTTAATGATGTTCAAACAAGATAAATTTGTGTGGATAATTATCCCTTAATGTAAAATTATAATAAATAATACATCTTTATTATCATCCATATTCCTTTATAAAATTACCCATCAAGGTTTTGAAAAACCAAGATCTTCAAAAACTCCCCAACCATGGGTATTTGAATGATTGAATTCCTATTAACTCCATTGTCTTAAAATGTAGTAACACTCCCTAGTTGTTTTTTCAGAAGTCTCCCTCATAAAGGGAATTTCTGCCATAGGATTCCATTATTTAACTACACAGTAACATACCAAATTGGATTTTAATATTGTTTGTCACAAAACATGTATGTAAACAATCAGTACATTGATTATTAGTATTTTACTACTCTATTCACATGTTCCATAAAAATATTATGTGATAAAACTTTTTTAACCTTTTATTTGGATTTTTATCAAATAATTTTCCCACATTTTTTTTATTTTCAAATCATAGAAACATGACCCAAAATTCCACTTTGGGTATCTAAAGAATGTTGGAATATTTTTTATTAAATATCCATTATTTTTTCATCATTTTTGAACTCATGGTATATGTTGTTTGACCTAAAAAACCAGTTACATTAGTTTGTTTTACATTACATTAAACTATCCATGAAAGGAGACACCATACACTCCACGTTGAAAACCAAGAATGTGAACACTGGGTAAAAGTGGAGTCTCAACACACTAGAACGATTCTCTTCCTGGTTTAAAAATAATCGAGGCTTAAAAAGATAAAAGGCACAAAAACAGTTAGGACGATAACCCATAAAGGGAAGCCTATGCAAAAACAATGTATCCCCAACTATGTCTTCTTCTTATCTGATTTTTGAAAGAATTTGGATGATGACATAAAAAACATAATGTTCGTAGGGATGTCCATATGACTCAAGAATAGCCAAACTATTCATTCTAGGCCCCATGGATTTGAATAAAATTAGATCATCCTTCCAAACCCTCCAACTAATGTGGGAATGAGTAAACGTTCACCACTACTACCTTAGAACCATACTATTTTTTGTTATGAATGAATATAATTATATGTGGGTTGGGGGATTTTTTTGAAACAATGAATTATATTGCATGCACATTACCATAGAATTAAAAAATTGAGCCTCAATAAGTCATATTATTTTGAGTTTGAGTAGAAAAGTGCTTCTATGTTCGTAGAAGGATAATATTAGATTTTTATGTGTTTCATCCCTAAACATCCCCAAGGTGGACCAAATATTTCATTGTCTGAATCTATAATTATCATGATGGATTGTGACTACAGAGAAGGGATAGACAACAATAATACAGAATATATACCTTTAGTGACCATGAGTTGTGGTTCAGGTGTGAAAAACCCCTCGTATAATGTAGTAGGTTCACCGAGGTGGGTCTCTATGTGGCCCTGTGCACCCAAATCATACATTCCAAGAAGCTCGTGCATGCCCTTACTCTATATCCCATTAGGCGCAACTACCCTTACACATGGAACCTATGCCAAGTACTTTCACTTTGGACCTGTACGAACCAATTTTTTCTTTACTCCCATATGAAGGACACATGTTCCAAAAACCTACACCAGGGACCTACACAGACAAACTCTTATGATAAGGATTTAATTTTTGCCTATAAATAAGACCTTACATCTCCTAATTTATGACAAAAGATCATGAATAACTCTATATTGTCTTCTCTCCCTATTCCTTCTCACAAGTCCTCAGAATCCATAGAATTAGCTATCCAAAACTAGAGAGATGAGCTAATTAATGGGAGTAGTGGAACCGATTTCCCTTAGGGTCTGAAGTAAATAATACTTTCTTGAGGAACCATTTCCCCCATTGTTGAAGAAAATTCGCATGAGTTCCTATTCTCAAACTAGTGACCTATGTGATACACTTATCAAAACACCAAAGGAAACCATTGAAGCCTTGAGAAAAGTCCCAAGACATTGTTTTTCCCCATGTGGTCTATCACAAAAAACAATTATTACTTCTACATTCCGACCTGACTTATGAACTTTTAATCCATAGAGGCCCACATTTTGGAAAACACCCTTGGATCACACAACCACTACCCTATACAGGCCACTCCTATGGCTATCTTCTAAGAGGCCAATAGAAGGGCATCTCTATCTTTTCATCCCTCATCTGAAAATGGACATATTAAAACCATTATATATGCCTCTGGTCATAAAAAAAACATGGAAATGAGAACATCATCATGTTTAATATTTGGATATGCATTCCATCAGTTAGTTGATTCCTACACATATAAATTTTTAGGGGTAGGGACTATGGGATGCATAGGGATTTGTAGTACCATAGTCATGAGAAAATGTATCCAGGCGGTAGTGCAAGGGGCCTACTTGTATTCAGAAAGATAGTTAAGGAAATTTCTTTAACTTTCCATCTCTAAATCTAGAGACCCATTTTTCTAGTGGTGATACATGGAATGAGATCTTCCCCACTTACCCCAAAACTAATTTTATAGAATCCCTCCTAGAGTAATCCTCCCTCATATCTTGTCTGACCAATATTACTTCATTCCATCCTCCTTATCTCTACCCATTTCACATAGATGGAAATATAACCAAATTTGATTGTCCAAATTATGAAAATAATAGAACAGATGGGTACCTCAAATCCCTAAATTTTTCTATTTTGGCATAGCATGCAATGATGGGAGTGAATGGGAAACAAATCCTACTCTCTTTCCATCTCCTTTGGGTATTGGCATCTTCTATATGTGGATAGAGAATATTGTGTCTTCTCCCAGATTTACCACTTCCTATTGTGTCTCAAACCATGAATGAATCATGTGGGCATTGAGGTTGGTAGTGATCATGAAATTCACATGTTCTTAAACCTATGGCCATTATTATAAATTTAATCTCAATCACCAGTAATGGGACTCATAATTGGTATAATACCAATCTAAGATTCCATACAATCACCATATGGGACTCAAATTCAATGTAAGGCCCCACCATTACCAAAATATTTTTCAAGGTAATCCTCCTTAAGAGTACGACCCTACTCAATCCCCTCAACATGTAATACTCCCCTCTAATAAAATCATTCATAGCGCCTCTATAAACATTAGTACTCATAACCAAACTACATGGGATTTGATTCCCATCCAAATAGGCAATATAAGAATCCTACTTGAGGTCCAAACCCAACACCCTATATAAAACATGATTCTCTCTTGGAAAAATTCCAAGTAGAGTCTTATTATACCTTCAAATTCATGTCCCTTTTAGGTTCCCTGGGATACTACGGTATACTTCCCACACCAAACATTGAATAGGTAAATTTATTATAGACATATGTATCATATGATGTTATAATACATGGATTAGTCCTTGTCATATGACCATTAAAGTTATCGTGTGCCTCATCAGGTGGAACTGATCTCCATGGGTCTTTATTCCTTTCAGGAGGATATATAGGAATCTCATTAATTGGTCCAAACTCAACATTAAAACAACACTCATCTACTTGTATGAAGATACACTCCATAGCACCCCACTATGTGACTCAAAGCCAACATTATATTAATGAAAAAATAAATATCTAATTAACACACATGAGTTTACATTGGTGGAGAATCTTTGATACATAAAGATATCTAAATTGAGGAATAACCTTCTATAAATATAGATGGATTAAATTTACATAAATTCTAATAATTAATTTTTCATTTCAATGGTGACCCATTCCATACTAAGAAATAATGATTTGTTTTTGAACATATCATATATTTATAATAGAAAAATTTCCCCACAAAAGGTGTGATGATATTCACCTCCAATACCCTCGACCAACGTGAGTTATTATGTATCTTTTTTCTAGTCTCATAGTGCGCACCTACCTTAGGAATGTATTTGAATGAGTAATCATGGACAGAGAACTATTGGGTGCTTCCTGACCAAAGAATAAATCCTACTTGAAGCCATTCAAAAATAGTAAACATATCCTGAATAAATTTTAATAATTCTTCCCCCTACAATCAAATCATTTTCACTAAAACACCATGTAATAATTTTACAATTATTATTATAGATATAGGGAATGTATATTTATATTTTAACTTATACACAATTGGATGAAAAAATATTATGTTTTATCTAATTTCTTACTTTACATTTTTATTATTTTATATCTATGATTTTGAAATATATAATTACATATTTTAGGTTAAAGAAAAAAACCACATAACCTAGATAGGAGGGATCATTCATATCACATTTATTTTGTTTAATTATGAGTCAAAAATTAAATTGTTTTTTATTATGAGAGAAATGATAAAAAATAAAACTCTCAAGTGATATAAAAACTAGAATGGTGAGAACCCATAAAATAATAACATAATTCACCTTTATTATTTCATATATCGATAACTACATTATACTATTCAATATATTCTATAATAGTGGTATATTTATGAATATTTAGTTAATTATAATATGAAAATATAATCAAATTCAAATTATATGATTTAATTTTTATTTAAAACATGTGGTAATTTGGGTGGGTCTTAATATGAAGAATTGCATTCCCAACTATTAAATAATGATGAGATATATTAAAGGATAAAAAATATAGGGATATAAAAAGATTTAATAAGGTTGGGATAATTATTATTAATTCTTATATATAGTGTGAATTATTCTCATAAATGCACCCCAACAAATTTAATTGATACATGACCGATGATTTCCATGTAATATTGGGAAACCAATTTCTTATAATTATATTTTTCCATATTGAGAAGAGATTACAAAAAATAATTAGTTTTATGTTTAATGCATATGAATAAATTTAATTATTTAAAATTAACTTCACCCTAAAAGGATTGAAAAATTAATTTCATAACAGTGAATATTAATTTAGATTGTATTATAATAATATTATATAGAATAATGTTTGTGATGATTTTGGGAATAGTTTATAATACTATAGACACAAAAGTACATCCTAATGTACTATAAAAAAATAAATTATTTGGACATGTTAAAATATCAAACATGGAAATTATAGAAAAATTATTTGACCCAACTGAATAATCCATGGTTTCCATATCACCTTAACTATGATATCCATTATAAAAAGGGATATAGACAATCATGGAGGGATTATACACTTGGAAATGGAGACTATTACCATTCAATAAAACAACTATAAATTAAATAAGTACTCAATAATAAAAAAAATTATAAAATGAAAAAAATATAATAGATAACATACATCAATAGGATATGAATCTAATAAAAATTTTATGGATACACATCATTCAGACATAACATTAATAGATTCGGATCAATGCCTCTATAATCTATGTATACATTAAATCAAAAATTTAAAAAATTAAAAATTCCAAAGGTAAGTAGTTTCCATGCTATAAAATACAATGATATAGGTTTTTCTAACAATAGATTCTACTACTATTCCTTGTGTATTTTTATCTTCATAATACTGAACGATAAAATTTCAACATCCAACAATTCATTTACAGTGGAAGTGAGCCCAAAACCCCTATTGAATATCGCTAAAAACCCTATAGTATATCTTACAACATATAAAAAATTCATATGTTATGATTCAAATATGTAGAAAATAAAAATAAAAAATAAATTTATGTTTTCATGTGATAGAAAAACCTCCATGATACCAATAACTATATTCATCAATTACCACCACCATGTTAATGAAATCAATAAAATAATATATTTAGTGGGTATTGCTCCAAAATAATTTTTTCAATTTTTAAATGATTTTATACATTATATTTAATTTCATTATACTATATCAATTTTTTTTCCAAAAGTCTTTTATTTGACCATATTTTATATCTAACTAAAATAACCATGTTATTATAAGAATCAATACGATTTATGAAATTTTATCTAACTAGAAAATATGGATACATGATAAATGAAATATATAATATTTTATATTGAGATAAAAATGTGGACTGTTGGAACATCAAATATATATGTTATAAAACATGGTAAGAGGCCTAGTAGGTGATTTAGGGGTTTGAGTGGATGTCAAAATAAGGTCTACATGAACCAATAATCTCTATTATAGTATTGCACTTGTTTTTTTGTTGTAACATATTAAATTAATTTAAGGAATATCTTAAGAAGTATTTCATAAGACGATGAATGATTCTGAGGCATGGAGATCCCAAAATAGAAAATATAAAAATATCAAATATATTAATATCACACACATGCAATTATTAAATAATGATGAGATATATTAAAGGATAAAAAATATAGGGATTTCAAAAGATGTATTAAGGTTGGGATAATTCTAATTAATTCTTATATATAGTGTGAATTATTATCATAAATGTACCCCAACACATTTAATCGATACATGTCCTATGATTTCCATGTAATATTGGGAAACCAATTATTTATAATTAGATTTTTCTATATTGATAAGAGATTCCAAATAATCATTAGTTTTACGTTTAATGCATATGAATAAATTTAATTTTCTATAATTAACTTCACCCATAAAGGATTGAAAAATTAATTTCATAATAGATAATATTAATTTAGATTGTATTATAATAATATTATATTAAATAATGTTTGTGATGTTTTTTGGAAAAGTTTATAATACTATAGACACAAAAGTACATCATAATGAACTATAAAAAAATAAATTATTTGGACATGTTAAAATACCAAACATGGAAATTGTAGAAAAATTATTTGACCCAACTGAATAATCCATGGTTTCCATATCATCTTAACTATGATATCCATTATAAGAAGGGATATAGACAATCATGGAGGGATTATACACTTGGAAATGAAAACTATTACCATTTGATCAAACAATTATAAATTAAATAAGTACTCAATAATTAAAAAATATTATTAAATGAAAAAAATTTATAATAGATAAAATATATCAATAGGATATGAATCTAATAAAAAATTTTATGGATACACATCATTCATACGTAACATTAATAGATTCAGATCAATGCCTATATAATCTAAGTTTACATTTAATCTAAAATTTAAAAAATTAAAAATTCCAAAGGTAAGTAGTTTCCATGATATAAATTCCAATGATATAGGTTTTTCTAACAATAGCGTCTATTACTATTTCTTTTGTATTTTTAACTTCAGAAGACTGAATGATATAATTTCAACATCCAAAAATTCATTTACGATCAAAGTGAGCCCAAAACCCCTATTGAATATCACTAAAAACCCTATAATATATCTTATATAAAAAATTCATATGTTATGATTAAAATATCTAGAAAATAAAAATAAAAAATAAATTTAGGTTTTCATGTGCTAAATAGACATCCATGATACCAATAACTATATTCATCGATTACCGCCCCCATGTTGATGAAATCAATAAAATCTTTTATTTAGTGGGTATTGCTCCAAAATAATTTTTTCTATTTTGAAATGATTTTATATGTTATATTTACTTTCATTATACTATATCATACAATTTTCCAAAAGTATATTATATGATGACATTTTATATCCAACTAAAATAACCATGTTAAAACAAGAATCATTACATGTTGTGAAATTTTATCAAAATAAAAAATATAGATACATGAAAATGAAATATATAATATTTTAGATTGAGATAAAAATGTTTACTATTGGAACATCAAAAGTATATGTTGTAGAACATGGTAAGAGGCCTTAAAGGTGATTTAGAGGTATTATTGGATATCAAAATAGGGTCTACATGAATTAATAATCTCTATTATAGTATTGCACTTGTTTTGTTGTTGTATGAAATTAAAATAATTTAAGGAATATCTTAAGAAATATTTCATAAGACGGTGAGTGATTCTAAGGCCTAGAGATCCCAAAATAGATGATATAAAAATATTAAATATATTAATATCACACACATGCAGTTATTATATTTGAATGGAATATCTCCCAAATAGAGTTTTTAATCGAAAATACGAGACTTCAGTATAGTGTGTAAAGTAGACTTTACCTGAGGAAAAATTTAATTTTGGTTGGTAATGAATATTTGATTAATGTGGTCATAGGAGGAGTATTTATATGAAAGAAATTTACTAAATAATATCTTATAATTTTAAATTTTCGAAGAAACTTAATATCATGTATTAAACTTCTATTTTAGTGTTTCACTAGGGCGAGGCTCATAAAGTTGGATGCTTTCAAAGGATGAGATTATTCATTTTTCATTGGTGGATGGAATTGGAGGATGATGAGATATGTAATAAAGGTTGATCTGTAGGAAATGAACATATCATGATCAACATTTTTCTAGTGAATAATTTCTTCAGGGAAGATATATACATAATCAATTTAGGGATCATTAATTTTGTATTGAATCCATTTTTATTAGATGATTGAGCATGGATTTTATCTGATTTTGATCTATGATAATTTTTATTCACATGAGAACCATTCTATATTGGTTAAATTGTTCTATTATATTTCATCCCATGTTGGATATGTAATCTCCCCTGGTAATCCCTGATCTAGGATATTTGGCCTTATATTATTGAGAAATTGAAGATTCATTTTTCTAGGAACTTGGCATATGTTTTCCCCTATATTCATTGTTGGACTATGGGGTAGTGGTTCATCTTCTCAAAGGTAATTCAAGGGTGATCTAATCCTTGAATATGTGAATGTTGTGTATACAATCTGTGGATTCAAAAATATTAGATGGATCGGGGAGAATGAAAAGATTCTAGTGATGACCAGTCAATCAAATATTTATCTTGAGGATAGGATAAAGTGTAATATATCCTGTAGGATATATAAAAATGAGTGGTTCCACATTTTCAGAAATTGGTGGGAGGAAATAGACAATCGAAGGAAGATCCCACTAGTTTTAGGTGGTTTTTAGGTGAAACTCACGGTGGAAGGAGTTGATCTTGAAACTACATGGGAGAAAATTTATTTTTGCTTAAATGTGAATAAATTATGTGTAGTACTATGAGAACACAACTTTTAATACCCCTAGATGAGAGTTATTTGTTTTTTGGGAAGATTATAATCACATTCCTGGTGGTTAGGCCCACACATGATGTGACCCTCCATGAGGGAATGAGCTATGTTCTAGTTGAATGTGGCCAATACCCCAAGAAATATAACAATTTCACTACACTTAGTGTTCATGGGAAGGATCCAATATCCCAAAAAGGATGGTACACATCAAGGTACACTGACATAACCCGAATAACACATGCACTGGTAGGAATAAATGAGAGGGACCCTGGTGGTTTTCAAACATCATATAGACCAATTACAAAATGTGTACACCGACGTGGCATCCTTTTTATTTACATAGGAGAATACATATAATAAGAATAGAAGGGCCCCATGTTGTTTGGGAACTCTTACAAATAATTTATCCATTTGAGAAACTTATACATCTTTTATCTCCTTCATTATTACTCCTTTAAAATGTTCTTTTCATGTATAACGTGATTGTGGACTTCATTGTGCATTTTTATTTCTGATGAGACATTTTATGAGTATGAGGTTTATTCAGGAGACTCTTGAATATAGATGTGATTTGGAAGGATCATCTGATTGATGTTGGATTTAGTACCCTAATGTAACACAATTATCTAGGTTCTCTATTTTATCCAAGATAAGATGGGTTTAATACACATATATCAACTTGTGGCATGTGATCTCAATGATATTATACAATACAGGTTTATTTCTCACTTATCACATTATAGCATTGGTTCCACATGCTTGCAGATAGATATTGGTGTCAATAATCCCATGTCACGCCTGGGTGCATGATTTCTGTTTCATTATATATATTTGGATAATACTACCATTAATATAAGGAATCAATTCTCTACCTTAGAATAAGTACTCCATCATATTTTAGATCTAGAGGGGTTATGGTCCTACACATTATATGTGTTCTCTAGTGGTAGTGGTTAGAAATTGTGAGGTGTTAGACCAACACTCATATTGCGATGAGGATATGATTGATATTGGGAATCAGTTATAGATTTCTACAGTTGTAGGATTTCTATTCATCTTCTTCTGGGATGTGATATAGTGGTGCCATTTATATCTCATTATAGTTTCTGTAAAAGAATATATGTGAATATATTGTGTTTTGTTTCACTCTTACGTTGGGTTGATCTGAATATTTTTGAATTTCTCTATCAAAACCGTTTGATTTAATGGAATCATAATGGGAGTGTAAATACTCACCCTAAATGGTCTCTTACAACATGTGTTGTGTCTTATGAAGATTATAAATGAATCAGTGGTGATTATGATGGTGCACAATTATATCATGGTGCGTTAAATGTATATAGTGGTCGAACATAGAGATACGAAGCTTGTATCACTCATTTATGATTATTAATTTTTTTTATATATTGGGGAAAAACTTTTTATTTATAATGTATTTTTCTACTATACATTTTAGATTAGGTATTACAACTATTTTCCCATGATTTTATTAAATACATGTATTTTAATGTTGATGTTAATGTAGTTTGTTATGATACATATGTGCTTCTACATGAACAAGGATTGGTGTGTTTGTACATGCATATTATGAAAATTTATTCTATTTATGCTATTAATTGTTGGTTATAGTCAGTATCCCTTGGAATTTAGTGTTGAGATTGGTATTGTGGTGGCCCAATCTTCCTCCAGCTAAGTGGTCCCCAGGGGTTTATGTGCTAATTTTTTTTGTAGAATTTTTTTCATGCTAGGAGGGGTAAAGGTCACTTTGAGACAAGGGATTGGTCAATAGACCACCCTAAATCTATGATATTTTATTTATGGTGGATTATATAAATGAGAAAACCCATTGTTCATAACAGTTAGATATATTTACAATTTTAGATGAGATTTATCAAAAAATTCATTAAAAAGGTGGTATAAAAATGTAGTATACTTTTGGTGGTTGTGTCTCACATAGTAAGGAAATTCTTAATTTGATTCATTTAATAATATATAAGAGTTATACTATAAATGAGAACCATATAAATGATGTCATGGAAACTTTTACTTTGGGCATTCTTATTTTTAGGAATAAATTATATTTACATCAAAACAGATTTCCATGAGGGATTATTCAATGGAAGGGGACACAAAGCCATTCCAAGGGATAAGAGGTAGTATCATGTAGTCATGGGAATCAACTAGGTGGTATTCCTTACTTCTAAACCAATAGGGTTCATAATACAAATTTTTTTATATATGTCAAGCCCTCTTATAGTGTTAGTTAGTTCAAATCACATGGAGGTCACAATGTGAAACATATATTAAAATGTTTCAGGACTTTTATATATCAATAAGAAATATTATAAAGATGAATTCATATGATTTATCATAGTTTAGTTTATTGTATTTCTCTCTATGAATTTTTTTTATATGAATGTTTACTAAATTTAATGGAATTGATGAGTGATTGGCTTACATGTGATAATTATTTTATCTATATGATTAATATAGAAATGAATAGAGATGTTAGAAATCCATTGGTTGAGGTTATTGTAATAAAATTTGTCTTATCTAGTTTTTGGAGTATTTTGACTCATTTAATTAAATTATATAACTGATTATAAGTAATTATAAATACTTAAATTGGAATTGATGTATTGAGATAGTAGATTTGGTGTTAGTATAAGAATGGATTGAGAATTTTATATATTTTCCAAGGACGATAAGATCATGGTGTTAATTATAAATCATATATAGTGGTATTATTTCTCATAACATTCCCCTAATGATTTTTTTTTGTTTTTTCATCTTTTATGAGGTATCAATACTTTTCTACGATCAACCATGATTTAAATATTAAAAAGTGTTTCCTTCGAAATCTTATGGGTTGAATTAAAAAATGAAGGGCTATGATAACCCTAGAAACACTACCACAATATGTTGGTCACTGATAGTTTTAGTAATGATCATAATGTTGTTTTTAAGACATATGTGACATTAACATGGGTTTGATGTTCCCCCCTTATATAAGGGAATAGTGAAAAATTGGAGAGATTAGTTTGGATAAATTTCTTTGGTAATCATGCAGTTTCTTATAGCCCTATGGTTAGTTAAATAAAATGTAAATAAAGTGTTCCTCCCTTAAATTTTTTGTATTTATATTGAATAAAATCCCCTTGGATTGTGATTTTGGTTGGGTATATTGGCTTGGAATTGGATAGAGTACAGAAATAACCTTAAACATTACACAATATTATGTCATTAAAATATAAATCACATTAATAAATGGAAAAAGATCATTTATGATTCTATTTTTATAGAGTTAGGTACTATCTCTTACATTGAAAACTCATATATTAATAAATGTACACTTACAATATGTATCGATTTTCTCAAAAGATAAATCATTAGAAAATGAAAAATGTTTTAATTTCATTACACATATTTAGGGTTTACATAGTTACCTCCTTCATGTCTATAAATATCCTATGTAAAAAAACATAGAAATGTGTCATGAGCATAAAAGGATCTATACAGAACATAAAATGTATAGAAGAAACTCTTATTATATTATAATATATAAAAATTTAAATTTTAAAAAATATACATTAGAAGCAAAATATAAAATTTTCTACACAAAAAATACTATATCATTTCCCATGGATTATAGTAAAACATTTAATAAGAAATTAAAAACTAAAAAATATAAAAAAATATGGATTATTTTAAATCATGAATACTCATAATATCATTTTCACAAAGTTATAAATTTCCCATTAAAATTTACAATAAATTTTATTATAAAATTAAGATCATTATATAATCTTGAAAATTCATATAATTGTGGTATAAATCGATATAAAGAATACATAATACATATAGGCCATTCGAGACATAATTTTTATATCACTCTTACATATGGTGTACTACTATTGGTTAATGAGGAATAAAGATCAAGGTTATACATGGAGAAGTCATCATAGTTCTGAATAAAATAACCTTTACATTTGTATATGGTATTACCATTTTATTATAATTCATTAATATCTTAGGATTGAATTAATTTTTTAACATAATACCATATTTGTTAAAACCATCATAGTATATTCCTGTATTATCTTAGGAGAAATCTAATCACTTAACTCCATCTCTATACCCAATTCATTGGTGTGATATAACAGCCTCACAAACCCAAGTATAAAATGTAATTATGGGTCCTTATTATTGGTCATTTATTATCTCAACAATACAATATATTTAAGGATGATTTTAATGATGAAAAATAACCTTTTTAATAATGAAGTTTTCTTAAGATATTTTTTAGGAATTTATATCCTGGTTAACAGAATTTGGCAATACGGGAATTGTTCTAGAAACACTATTTCATAACATACGTTATATAGACGAACGTATGCTTTATCATCACTAATTTAAGATAAAAAGTGGAACACTTGAGTATGGCATCAAACCTATGTTACACTAAATATTTTTCATTGTAATAAATTTCTTTATGTTTGGAGGATTGAAAAGTGTATTGATCAACAACACTACATTGGATGTTGGAATTAAAATTCATCAACCCTACATTTGGGAATTTCAATATATGTATAATAAATGCTACATTTAGGATATTATGCTATTTTTTTTCATATGGATTATAATCCATATGTTCCATTTTTCCCTTTAAGTTACATAAATATTAATGTATTATTAAACAACCATTAGTTGTATAAAGACTATTATATGTGAAATAACCTTACACTATGCAGTTCAAACCTATGTTTTGTTTACAATGGAAGAGTTTTTAAGATAAATTTTAAATTCACTATTGAAATATTGGTCACGTCAGAGTTGAAGACAGATTCGAGGGTGTTTATGATTGTTTCAAAGAACCATATTCAATTGAGATACTATCTCTAATTCTTAATGGATGCAACCACTCCCCTGGTCAATTGGAATTTTAATTTTGGTGATCAATTAGGCAGTTCTTTTGGATATTGAATACCAATGAAATATATCTATTCTATATATTTCTTATGAGTATCTCTTTAATAGTTTGTTCGATAAGTGATTCAAAAATACGATAACATTATTGGTGTTTTCTTTTATAGTACTATGGCTGCAAAAAATGATCAATTCTCTGTTATTTTTGAAAATTGTATGCTTTGAAGGTTCTTTGGATTTTAATTATGAGTTACTAATGCAATTTAGTTGCCACATTATTGAAGATCATTTTGAAACAAGGTCAATTTTAGAAAGTTTCATTTTTTGAAGATATTTTTTTAATAGAAGAAGATCCATCATTTCTCAGTTTCATGCAGCTGTAACTATGAAGATTAACCTGAACCTTTTAAATAAATCTCTTTTATTTGTTGGAGTTTCAACTACTCATACTCATTGGTGGTGGATTTGTAGCTTCTTGACATAATATATGGATAACCAGTTATCTTCTAAAGAACCAGAAGGGGTTGTTATTGGTCTTATTGTAAATCTTTCAACTTCCTACACTCAGTTGTATTTTAATGGTTTGTGATATGAGGAATATTTTTGTTAAATCACCAAGCTCACACAGAGAGAGAGTGATAGGATTTGTTGACTATAAGATCATTATTCCCTGAACCATTTTAAAAACTTTTGTTCTATATTTATGTTTTATTCCTTCTCATTTTAATAAAAAATAAAACACTTTTATCTACGTAAATCATATAGGGTGTCAAAATCCTGAATTCTGCATTATTTTTTAAAAGAAAAAATTTACTCCACATCTTCTGTTACATTGTATTTTCAGGTCGATATATTGGTATTAGAGGGTATCTTTTTTAAATAGTGATAGAGAACTAAAATGTATAAGGAATATAAAAATATTTAAATGGGTGATCCATGAAAAAGAAGGTAAATGGTGTGTTATCCGTACTATAATAATTAAAATTATGGATGTTGGAAATCATGAATGATTATCTATAAAATGAATCATGGATTTTGAGTCTATTCAGAGATCGTTACACCATTTGTAAATCATGAAAACTAGAAACACAGGATGCTACAATAGAATGAAAATATTGGTATCAATTATAAATCAATGAGTTCTATTATCTACGGTATTGGAAATGATGAGTTTAATCAGGTAATTCCATGTCCAACATCCTATGAGATGTGGCATACCCTATTAGTTTACTATGAAGGAGTAGACAATGTAAGATAGATGAGGTATACTACAAACAAGATAAAGTTTGATACATTTATAATGATTGATGGTGAACAAATCAAGAATATAAATTGAATTATTTCAGAAATTATTTTAAATTTTAAATCCTTAAGTGAACCCATCAAACAATCTAATCGATATTTGAAAGTACTCAGAGAACTAACTTCATTTTGGAATGTAATATTTTCTAGTATTAACCAATCCTCACAAGTCAAAATTTGAACAATTAAAGAACTATTTAGGACACTAATAATTAATGAAGCATAAATATAGCATAAATATGGATATCATAATATTATAGTGATGAAGAAAAATACGTTTTCTAAAGTTACAACACAACATCATAATAAAAAAACAAGTCATGAAGACAAATTAGAGAAGAATTAAGATTCTTTGAATTAAAAAATAGAACATTATTAGATATCTAGAAAGATCAAAAATATTTACAAGAAGAAAAGAGGCTTCACAAAATCCTTCAGAAAAGATGAAAACTAAACTAGAGAAGTTCCATGTACTGAATGCCATAAATTATGTCACATCATGCATAATTGTCTGGAACTGAAATATGAAAAAGGCCAAAAAATTGATATCAAAAGAATGTTGATTTTGAAACTACATAGAAAAGAGTAGTGAAAGATAACTGGTGTTTATCTAAAAACCCTATCATCCCTTCTAAATAAAATTCAAAAAAAGAGAAAACGAATATAAAATACAATATTTTCATTACTATAAAATAGGAAAGGGTAAAAAATTATTACTCTTCTGATTCTGATTCTTGTAGCAGGTCAAATAAAAATTTTGATACCTATTGCTCAGTGTTAAAAGAATTTTTTTCCTTTTGTGTGAATGAATAATTTATAGAAATACCTTCATAATATTTTTTTATTTTAATGATATTCCATAATAAAACAACTCCAATAGTTACTTGAAAAACTCAATTCTTATACATCAAAAAATATTTTTCATGAAAATAATGTAAAGGATTAAATGATTAGGTAGAATCCTTCAAGAGTGATACTCTTGTTTTTACTAAAGGATAAAATACTTGAAAAAATATTATTTGAATGAATTTAATTAATAGGGAAATATTTCAAATATTAATTAAGTGAATGAAATCAAAATTGTGTAAAATGTGTAATGTTCACTATTCAAAAAATGCTAGAAGTTATTTTTATGAAATAAATATTCATGTCACAAATAAGTATAATATTCAAAATCCTCAAATTACACTAATTAAAATAAATATTAGGTTTCTTAATTTTTTATAAATATAGTTATATACACTATGGAAAAAAATAAGATCTAGATTTCGAGATCATTTCTCACAAATTTTGTGGGACACAAAAAGATATGAGTATAAAAAAAGTTGTTTAATTACTTATGTAGGAAACAGTTTACCAAAAAAACGAAAATTTATATTGTATATGGATAATGGATGTTCCTAGAATATGATGGGAGACTCAAAAAACATTCATACACTGACTCAAATGGATATTGGAGAATCAATTTTGTGATAATGCGAATGAAAAAATTGGTCGAGTTAGAATAGATAGTGATCCAAAGAAAATATCAATAAAAAATGTATTGTATGTGCAAGGGTTTAATTAGAATCTTTTACATTTCTCTAAAATATGTGAGGATTTATTTTGTCTTCATTTTCTAATAATTCATGCTCTGTGTTTTATGATAATTTGATTAAATTTATATCACTTATAACTGATAATTTTTATCATTTATATTTAAATTCCCTATGTGAAAAAAGAATTTTTTTCCTACCAAGACTAGTAAATAATGGATTTGGCAGAGAAGTATTGGAAATTAAAATAGATATTCTTTAAATAAATTATATAGGAAAAATTTTCTGGATTTTGATTGTCCTATGTTTGACAACTACCGATTCTATGATTCCTGAAAAATTTCCAAGTATTATAAATATTCTTTCAAATCAATTAAAAAATTTGTTACATTTAAACCATTAGAAACTACACATATGGATTTGTTAAGAACTTCTATATTATAAATTTTAGATGGAAAATTTTATGCTTATGTTTTACTTGATGATTATTCTAGATATACTTGTGTTTAATTTCTAAAACACGAAAGTGATGTGTTCATTATTTTTTCACATTTTTGTAAAAATGTTCAAAAGGAATTTTTCTAAAAACAATTCGTTGAAAAGTGGTCATTGTTTAGAATCTATAAAACAAGAATTCAATTCTTTTTTCTTAAATATATGTATTAAAAACAATTTCTATTCACCTTGAACAACTCAACAAATTGTTATTGTTGAAAATATAAATAGAACAATTTATGAAATGGAAAAGTCTATGCTGATTGAATAAATTATTCATAACTATCATTGGGAATAATCAGAAAGCCTAGACTTCTTTATCATGAATTGAGATTTCATAAGGCCTATTTTTAAAAATACACCCTATGAATTTAGGAATAACAAAAACATATAGTAATGCACTTTGATGATTTTGGATACAAGGTTTATATACTGAATACCAAGGACAACCCTCGTTTATTTGGTCCAAAAACTATGAATGAATATTTTTGGGATATTATCCTACCTATAAATCTTAGATAATGTTTAATAGAATGTTAATGATTATTGAATAATTAGTTCATTTGATTCTTGGTTGTAACGCCCCGGCCCCAGCTACCCAGAGTCGGTGCGTTATTGCCTAACATTGGCATGATCACAAATGATCAAGTCTCGAATGACCGATTAGTTTAGTAGCCTTGGAAACACTAGATACATTCATAAGTTGTACATTACATCATAAAGTAAAACAAAACTAAAACCACATCTTGTCTTCATATCCCCTCATACTATCCCTGCAGGTCATTCATAATATACTTCTTCACATCCTGGAAAAAATTAAAACATTGGAAGGGGTGAGCTTAGATGCTCAGTAAGGATAACAATATAGCGGAAGATTTTATAAATAAAAATAAACATTTAAGGCAATGTATAATTAAAACAAAAGACTTTTAAACATTAATTTCAACATAATATGGAAAAAGTAAAATGAGATAATGCCATTACTTATTCACAGGGATATTCTACTGGTCGAATAATCACATGCAATATCAATACCCACTTTCATAATGATGGAATGCATAATGCCATACTATCATAACCAGGTAGCCAAGGCCTCGTGCCAGGACCACAAATAAGATTTTGTCAAGGCATCGTGCCAAGACACTAGTTTGTCTCATGAGACCTCCCGATGCATTGAGGATCTATAGCGGGCTCCACCTGTCACTTATTAAGTCCAATGCATTCCTCATATGAACAAGTTTAAACATATCATAAACCATAACATAATTATATCACATAAAACATGCATAAAGGAAACATAATATTTCCACACTTCAATCACAAGATATCAACACAACACATTGATATAATAAAAACTTTATCAAAACCATTTTCAATACCAAAATAAAAGAAAAGTAAAACATGGTATTTATTTTTCTTTAAAAAAAAGTTATGGCTTATAGAGGAAGCCGAAACAAAAATAATGGTCACGGTGGCAGAGAAGTCGTTGTCGCCGCATATGTAAGACAAAAGAATTCCTTTTTTCGTTTAGTAAAACGCTTTGTAAAAAAATATTCCTTTTGAATAAAAGTAAAAGTCAAAGGGGTTTATACACTGTATAAAAGAAAGTTGTGTATAAAATAAAATATTTCTCAATGAAAGGATATTGAGACGAAGTCCTTACAAAGATCATTTTTTAAATAAAATAGACCTATTATGTGTATTCAATATAAGTACACATAAAGAAAGTACAAATACAAGATAGGACATAATAATATCATAACATAATTTGAAATTAGGAGATTAATCCAAAGAATGAAAATTGGGTTAAGAAGTTCCCCTACCTTGTGTCTGACTTGACTCGACCATTCTTTAACCTAATTAATAATAAACTAGAGTTAATCTATACTTTCTTAAGAACCTTTTTAAAGTTCATTATCCCTTTTTTATCACTTATTACAATGTTACGAAAATTATGTATTCATTTAAGTTAATAACGATCGTTTTGTCGATCTTTGGTAGTTGAGTCAACAATAAACTTATTATAATTACAAGTTGTTTATGTGGTAGAATATACATTATCTCCAGAATTATATTCATGATGTATATATAATATATATCATATATATCCAGTATATACATTCATTTATAATATTACATAACATTTAGAGGTAAGAAATGAAATGCACCGTTCATGGAGACGGTAAACCGTACGTACGAATGAACGCTACTTTCATTTCTATTTCATATTTAATGGAATGAAATTATAATTATATAAAGGTATACTATAATTACAGTATAATATAATGTATAATACCATTTACTCCATCCTTTATACATCCCAGATATGGCATTAACGATAAAATCACTTTGAGGGGGCGGTAGTCCGCACTTCCTAAAATGAAAATATCACGTTTACCCATAGTGGAAATCATAAAGGTATTACATAAAATAAAAAATCATAAGGAAAACAAAACCATAATATATATCATATATAAAAATAGTTTCATCATAATGGCCACCATGATAGTTGTTATATGAGTGTCGAACAATCATCGTTTCGTGAGGCAGAAATTCGCCATCCACAGAAATAATATTTTCTTTAACCATTAGATGTCGGTGTGTGTAAGTGTAGCTCGAATAATTCTTATAACAACATCCTAGTATATTAAGGATACTGGTGTTGTTACAAAATAAATTAATAAAAAGAGTTTAGGGGGTTGGAGAAGCAAAATAAAACAAAATAATATAAGAGAAGACATTACCTTAAAATCGGGTAACTCTTTTTGATTTGAGCCAAAGGCTTCCTTGGGAAGAGTTCTGCACAAAGTGAAGCTTCTAGGAGTAAGAGAGGGAAGTTGGGAAAGTATTTGGGCAGAGTTTGGCCGAGAAAAATGGCTTGAATGTGTGAATAAGGTGGTAGAGGTGGGGGCCTTTTATAAGAGGAGGGAAGGGGAACTCTTGGAAAGATTGAAATGTTACTTTATTATGAAAAGCTTTTCAGATTCTAAAGGTCCCACAATGATATATTTCTAGGCTAAGGTGATAAGGGTTCGAAATATACTCATATAATAGGTTTTTTACAAGTGTAAGCCTTATACTTTACATTATAATTTCATTTTATTTAAATTGTTAATTAATGAGGTAATCGCTGCATCATCATTGTGTCATAAATATTTTAATTTATTTAATGTCTATAAATTATAAAAAAAGTATCATGATGTAGGAAATCTTTTTAGGTTTCTAATGAATATTCATTGTAAAAAATATGACTTGTATAACTCCATTTACAAATTGTTTTAGTAAAAGAACTCATGTTTGTGACATTTTTATTTTAACATTAAATAAAAAGTTTTTAATGTCATTTTCCTACCGAAGTGGCTCCATGGGGTTGCCAAGTTGACCCATGGATTGTATTGGTCGGCCATGACTCATCCAATAAGAGTAGGACAAGTTTAAAGGTATTTTCATATTTTTATAATATCATTTTTACCTTAAATTTCACTAATTACCTTTAATCGCGATTAATTAAACTTAAAAGTTACTATTCACCAAAAAATTATTTTAATCCCATTGAACCACATTTTACTTCCTAATGACAACCATGTATGTCGGATTTTTGAAAATCAAATCACAGAAGTGGTAATGTTTCATTTAAACGAAAAATCAGTTTTTTAACGACCACTTAGTGGTTTCACTATTCATCAAAAATTGAAGTTTTTCAGAACAATGCCAAAATTTTACCCTAAGCTATAATTGATATTCCGAATTCAAAAATGATATCTCTTTTATGAAATTAGAAACATATAAGTTTCATTAATTAATTTTATAATTAATTCCCATTGTCACAACAAATAGCGTGTTTTTAAGAAACATTATATATCAAAAGATTGACAATTGTTTATGCCCAATTTCAAAGTGAAATTAATTATAATGAACACCATTGGATAAAATGGTAAAAATATATTATAATTATACTTTAAAACCACTAAATAGTATAATTTATCACTATAAATTATTTTTATTAAAAATGTTGTTTTTAATTATTTTTCACTATTCATAAAAAAATGGAAGTTCTCAGAAAATTACAAAAAATTCAACTTAGGATAATTTCGATAATACGAATACAACAATGACATCCATTTTGAAATATAAAATTTCTATAATTTAAAAAAGTGGGTATTACTATTCATAACGACTACTTTGATTAGTCGCGGTGTGTTAGAACTCGAACTTGCGTACAATGCAAGCTATTGCATTATTGAAAGAGAAGCGTATCGTAGAAGCTCGAGGTGTTACATTCTCCCCTCCTCAAATAAATTGCATCATATCAATTTGAAAATGTTATTTGAAAATAAAATTTTGAAAATAGCAAATACCTTTGTGGAAAACCCATATCAGAAATAGGGTTAATAGAAATATAACATTAAAAGAAAGAAAGAGAGGTACAAAGGTCACCCGAGATAGCCCATACTAGTATTCTATGAAAATATGGATATAGAGGAGAAAAAAACCTTCAAGGTCTGATAGAGAGTTCTAGAAAACAGGATTAGGAGAAAGTTAACCACAAGAAAATCACAAACTTGTGATTGGTTAAATGGTCATTGAATCCTGAGTTGGAAAAGTTAACCGACAACATTTTTGTTTCAAGTTACCTTTTGTAAAGTTGAGGAATTTATTTAAGATATTTTCTAAGAATTTAAGGAAATATACTTACTTGTCATGTAGGCTTTCATTCTTTAATAAATTTTTACCACGAACCCATATTTCACTCCAAATGGTAACAGAACTCAAAAATATTCTATTTATCCTAATTGTATAAGGTTCAAAATATTACCACATACCATTTAGATTAGGAAAACTATTTTGTAATAACCTGGGAATTCCTGTAGGATAGTGGTAGGTAATAAAGGCCTGTTGCACTATGGTTGTGGGTTCGATTCCTGTAGCTTTGTCCGACGCGACGGGTTATCCCCCAACCTGAAGGTTGTCCTTTTCCTAAAACTATAGTATTATAATATTCCAAAAATAATCTTCAGAAATGTTTTAACCTTAAATAATACTATCCAAGGTTCAACTTAATCCATTCAAACCTATATAGTTATCCAAAATACCTCTGTCCATACTTTCTCTAAAAGGAATCTAAATTCCAAAATCAATTGTAACATCAGATTCCCCAAACAAAGTAAAGTTTCTTTTATTGTCACATACTAAAAATATGATTACCTTCATCATATTAAAACCTTAATGAAAGAAAAACAAGTACTGTAGTAACATCCTTATATATATCACATTATTATTATGACCAGAATATAATCCTTGAGTCCAAAATCACCAATAAATTAATTATTCCACTTCAACTGTAGTAACAACATAATACTGTCCTTGATCCCTTGGCCTTTTCTGAGGTAAGTTTCCCTGACGATTAGGACATTCATTTTCATAATTCCCCATTTCCCTACAATTGTAGCATTCAACATTGATAGCCACTTTCTTTCCCTTGTAATCACGAGCCTGGTGACCTTTTTCTCCACATTTATAACAAACTCCCATTCCTTTTAGGCAAGCACCAGGGTGATTCTTCCCAAAATTATCACATAATGGAAAATCCTTCTTTCCCTTTTTCCCTTTATCCGTCTCTTATTCCACCATTATCTTCTTCTCTTGCTTTACTTTGTTGTCATAAGACTTAGAGAATTCCTTTCCTGTCTTGATAGCACACGAGACAATATATTTGTACGATGAGAAGGATTTTGATAGTAAAGCTCGACAGAGAAATGGTTTTAACCCATCAAAGAAACAATCAATCTTACTTCTTGGGTTACGTATATAATCTGCAGAATACCTCACTAACCTTGTAAAGTTGGCCTCATACTTTGCCACATTCTCATCCTCCTTTTGTCTCAGACTCAGAAATTACCTTTCTATATTTGCTCGATGGTCCCAAGGAAAGTATTTTTCTAAGAAAAGATCTTTTAACTCTCTCCATTCCATACTTGATACTTCTTCATCTTCCTTTGTATTTTTAATCAATAAACACCATTGACCGACATCTCTAGTGAGGCGGTAAACTACCATGATAACCTTTTCCCTTTCGCTACTCCCCAAGGTTTGGAATATTTTCTCTAAGGAGTTTATCCATTTCTCAGCTACTAATGGATTTGTACCCTCATTAAATGTTGGTGGTTTTTGCATCATGAAGCGGTCTAACATTGATCCTCCACATTACGAATCATGGTGCTCCATATGAGTAAGGTTATTACTCATAACCTGAGTGAGTTGTCCCAGTATGGTAATAAGTTGATCAGCACCAGTTGTATCTGCAGCTCCACAATAATTATCTTGAGCAGGATGGAAATCCCTACATGGTGTGCGTGCATTGATATGGTTTCCATTCCTTCCACTAGGCACCATTTCTAAATAATGTCATAAACTAGATTAGTTTATGAATCAAAATACATAATTCCATACTTGTAAAACAGTTAACATAAATTGAACTATTTATGGATACAATCCATAATCATAAAAAGAAATGTTTTCTTTGAGGAAGTATATACTCATAAACCCTTCATAATGGTTTGTAAAGAAAATGAGAATTATCCTAAGCATATACCCCAGGAGTTTTGTAACCAAGAGTGTAGTAAGGCCCGTTGTCGTGCACCAGTTCCCATTCGAGTCGAGCTCAAAGCGGTGTTTGCGGGTTTTACCCCTAGGTACATCTATGCCAGAGCTGCCTCTACCTTCTCGTATCCAGACAGGGATGTATTGCTCGAAACACCCACAAAATCTCTACAAAAAGAAAATTCTAGGAAGTTCTTCTATACTAATCCTCAAAGTCTATCTTTGGGCTATGTGCTCTAATTAGAGTTTATCTAAATCTAGCTTACAAGGTTAGTACTAAAATGCCTCTGATACCAATTGTAACACCCCGGCCCCAGCTACCCAGAGTCGGTGCGTTATTGCGTAACATTGGCATGATCACAAATGATCAAGTCTCGAAAGAACGATTAGTTTAGTAGCCTTGGAAACACTAGATACATTCATAAGTCATACATTACATCATAAAGTAAAACAAAACTACAACCACATCTTGTCTTCATATCCCCTCATACTATCCCTGCAGGTCATTCATAATATACTTCTTCACATCCTGGAAAAAATTAAAACATTGGAAGGGGTGAGCTCAGATGTTCAGTAAGGATAACAATATAGCAGAAGCTTTTGTAAATAAACATAAACATTTAAGGCAATGTATAACTAAAAAAAAATCCTTTTAAACATGAACTTCAACATAATATGGCAAAAGTAAAATGAGATAATTCCATTTACTTATTCACATGGATATTCTACTGGTCGAATAATCACATGCAATATCAATAACCACTTTCATAATGATGGAATGCATAATGCCAAACTATCATAACCACGTAGCCAAGACCTCGTGCCAGGACCACAAATAAGATTTTGTCAAGGCCTTGTGCCAAGACACTAGTTTGTCTCATGAGACCTGCCGATGCATCGAGGAGCTATAGCGGGGTCCACCCATCACTTATTAATTCTAATGCATTCCTCATATGAACAGGTTTAAACATATCATAAACCATAACATAATTATATCACATAAAACATGCATAAAGGAAACATAAGATTTCCACACTTCAATCACAAGATATCAACGCAACACATTGATATAATAAAAACTTTATCAAAACAATTTTCAATACCAAAATAAAACCAAAGTAAAACATGGTATTTATTTTTCTTTAAAAAAAGTTATGGCTTATAGAGGAAGCCGAAACACAAATAATGGTCATGGCGGCAGATAAGTCATTGTCGCCGCATACCTAAGACAAAAACATTCCTTTTTTTTAGTAAAACGCTTTGTAAAAAAATATTCCTTTTGAATAAAAGTAAAAGTCAAAGGGGTTTATACACCGTATAAAAGAAAGTTGTGTATAAAATAAAATATGTTTCAATGAAAGGAGATTGAGATGAAGTCCTTACCAAGATCATTTTTTAAATAAAATAGATCTATTATGTGTATTCCATATAAGTACACATAAAGAAAGTATAAATACAAGATAAGACATAATAATATCATAACAAAATTTGAAAGTAGGAGATTAACCCAAAGAATGGAAATTGGGTTAAGAAGTTCCCTTACCTTGTGTCCGACTTGACTCGACCGTTCTTTAACCTCCTGAATAATAAAATAGAGTTAATATCTACTTGCTTAAGAACATTTTCAAGTTCATTATCCCTTTTATATCACTTATTACAATGTTATGAAATTTATGTAGTCATTTAAGTTAATAACGGTCATTTTGTCGATCTTTGGTACTTGAGTCAACAATAAACTTCTTATAATTACAAGTTGTTTATGTGGTAGAATATCCATTATCTCCAGAATTATATTCATGATGTAGATATCATATATATCATATATATCCAGTATATACATTTATTTATAATATTACATAACATTTAGAGGTAAGAAATGAAATGCACCGTTCATGGAGACGGTAAGCCGTACGTACGTATGGACGCTACTTTAATTTCTATTTCATATTTAATGGAATGAAATTATAATTATATAAAGGTATAATATAATTCCAGTATAATATAATGTATAATACCATTTACTCCATCCTTTATAAATCCCACATATGGCATTAACGATTCAATTCACATTGAGGGGGCGGTAGTCCACACTTCCTAAAATGAAAATATCACGTTTACCCATAATGTAAATCATAAATGAATTCCATAAAATAAAAAATCATAAGGAAAAAAAACATAATATATATCATATATAAAAATAGTGTCATCATAATGGCCACCATGAGAGGTGTTATATGAGTGTTGAACAATCATCGTTTCGTGAGGCAGAAATTCTCCATCCACAGAAACAGTATGTTATTTAACCGTTAGATGTCGGTGTTTTTAAGTGTAGCTCAAATAATTATTATAACAACATCCTAGTATATTTAGGATACTTGTTTTGTTACAAAACAAATTAATAAAAATAGTTTAAGGGGTTGGAGAAGCAAAATAAAACAAAATAACACAAGAGAATACATTATCTTAAAATCGGGTAACTCTTTTTGATTTGAGCCAAAGGCTTCCTTGGGAAGAGTTCTGCCCAAATTGAGGCTTCTAGGAGTAATAGAGAAACGTTGGGAGAGTATTAGGGCAAATATTGGCTGAGACAAATGGCTTGAAGGTGTGAATAAGGTGGTAGAGGTGGGGGCCTTTTATAAGAGGAGGGAAGGGGCACTCTTGGAAAGATTGAAATGTTACTTTATTATGAAAAGATTTTCAGATTCTAAAGGTCCCAAACTGATATATTTCTAGTATTAGGTGATAATGGTTCGAAATATACTCATCCAATAGGTTTTTGACAAGTTTAATCCTTATACATTACATTATCTTTTCATTTTACTTAAATTGTTAATTAACGAGGTAATCGCTGCATCATCATTGTGTCTTAAATATTTTAATTTATTTAATGTATAAAAATTATAAAAAAAGTATCATGATGTAGTAAATCTTTTTAGATTTCTAATTAATGTTTATAGTAAAAAATATGACTTGTATAACCCCATTTAAAAATTGTTTTAGTAAAAGAACTCATGTTTGTGACATTTTTATTTTAACATTAAATAAAAAGTTTTTAATGTCATTTTCCTACCAAAGTGGGTACATGGGGTCCCCAAGCTGACCCATGGATTGTCTTGGTCGGCCATGACTCATCCAATAGGGTTAGGACAAGTGTAAAGGTATTTTAATATTTTTATAATATCATTTTTACCATAAATTTCACTAATTACCTTTAACCGCGATTAATTAAACTTAAAAGTTACTATTCACCAAAAAATTATTTTAATCCCATTGAACCACATTTACTTCCTAATAAAAACCATGTATGTCGGATTTTTGAAAATCAAATCACAGAAGTGGTAATGTTTCATTTAAACGAAAAATCAGTTTTTAACTACCACTTAGTGGTTTCACTATTCATCAAAAATTGAAGTTTTTCAGAACAATGCCAAAATTTCACCCTAAGCTATAATTGATATTCTGAATTCAAAAATGATGTCTATTTTATGAAATTAGAAACATATAAGTTACATTAATTAATTTTATAATTAATTTCTGCTGTCACAACAAATATCGTGTTTTTAAGAAACATTATATATCAAAAGATTGACAATTGTTTATGTCCAATTTCAAAGTGAAATTAATTATAATGAAAACCATTGGATAAAATGGTAAAAATATATTATAATTATACTTTAAAACCACTCAATAGTATAATTTATCACTATAAATTATTTTTATTAAAAAGGTTGTTTTTTATTATTTTTCACTATTCATAAAAAATGGAAGTTTTCAGAAAATTACAAAAAATTCAACTTAGGATAATTTCAATAAGACGAATAAAAAAATGAAGTCCATTTTGAAATATAAAATTTCTATAATTCTAAATAGTGGGTATTACTCTTCATAACAGCTACTTTGATTAGTCACGGTGTGTTAGAACTCGAACTTGCGTATAATGCAAGCTATTCCATTATTGAAAGAGAAGTGTATCATGGAAGCTCGGGGTGTTACATTGGTGAAACAAGAACTTTTATTAAGTAGAAAGATCATGAAAATTTAGTCACTGCCTCTAATGAATACACGAGACATGAAAACACTAAATCATATTTTGAAAATAATATTAATAAAATTCTTCTGAGTTTAAAAAAAGATGATACTAATGATACTGAAAATTTATTAACTAAATAGTCTACAACATTAAATAAAAATATTCTAGAAATGGTTATAAGAGAACTTGACACCCGAATTACCTTTAGAAAAAATGTCGGAAACCAAGCAGATTTTTCAACATTTAAATCGTAGTTAAAACCAAATACTATTGAATAATCCATAGAAGATGAGAGTTGGATAGTTGAAAATCTTTATGAGATAATTCAATTCAAAAAGAATGATGTTTGTGAAATAGTAGAAAGGCTATCAACTATCTAGTTATAGGAACTAAGTGTGTGATTAGAAATAAATGGGATAATTAAGGGATCATAACAAAAAAAGATTGATTAGTAGCAGAATGATATATTCCAAAAGATGGTGTAGATTATAATGATACATTTTACCCTATATCTATATTATAATCCATTGGAATACTATTATCTTATTCATTTGATATGAATGTTATATTAAACCATATTGATGTAATGTATTCATTTTTAAATATTTATTTAATGGAGGATGTTTATGTTGAACAACCACATGTTTTGAAATTCCTTAAAAACCAAAACCTTCTCTTAAAATAATAAAGAAATATATTTCCTTAAACGGGTACCTAGATCTTGGTATGAATGATTGGGTTATTTTCTTTTGAAAAATGGATTTACTATTAACTTGGAAGATCCAACCGTTCTTATGAAAATCGTTTGTTCAAATATTTTATTAGATCAAATTTATATTGATGATGTTATTTTTTGTTCAATTAATAAAAATCATTGTAATAATTTTTGAAAAATAATGAAAAATAATTTGAAGCGTATATAATAGGGGAGATAAATTTATTTTTTGGATTTAATATTTATCAAAACAATTATAGATATTTTTTAAATAAATGTAAACATAAAATAGATTTATTGAAAAATTTATACTTGGGATAAAAAAGACATATACAATTCCTATTTTTACCGATATAAAACATGATTTGGTTGAAGTTGGAAATATAGTTCACAACAATAAATATAGAGTAATGATTAGACATATGTTATATCTTAATGATATCATACTAGAAATGATATTTTCTATATTTTTATGTGTTATATTTCAATCAAATCTAAAAGAGTCACATATTATAGTCATTAAATACTTTTTATATATTTAATGGAACTATTTTTCTATCTCATATTTACCCCAAATTATCTAATATTAATTTAATTTCATGTCTATAAGATTTTTTTGGATGATGTATATTAGATATAAAATGTACCCTGAAAACATATCACTTTTTTAAGAATATATGAATTATCATGATCTATTATGAAACAACACTCTGTTACCCTATAAATCACTTAGGTGGAATATGTTTCTAATGGAAGTTTATTTTCACATATTTGGTGGATAAAAAACACCCTACTATACATTAGACTAAATTTTAATAGTCCACCCATTTTATTTGGTTATACTAGTGCTATAAATATTTAAAAAAAATCCTATAAGTCAATCTTGGACTAAACACATTGATATAAGTCTTCATTTTATAAAATATCATGTCATTAAATAGATATATCATTATAATTTTTTAATACCAAATATCATTTAGATGATATTTAAAATATACCATATCCCAATGATATTTTTGATTTTATTTAGGGGGAGTTAGGAATATTTAATTTTAACTATTTTTTATTAACATATTCCCAGTCTCTCTGTGTTTATTTTATTAAATTTTGTTTAATATTTATAAATTATTTGAATTATTTTTATTCGACTACATTTTAATTTTTTAAAAATAATTTCATTTAAATTTCATTTTAATTAACGTTTTAAAATTAATGTAAAATGAATACATTATCAATAAGTATGACAAACCACTTTCCCTATGGAATCTCTATATTAGACAGTTCAAGCTAAATCAGATTTATGTTGGAGACCTTCAAGAGTTTATCAGAATAGTTTCTTTATATCTCAAATTTTTGGTCTAATAATATATCATAAAGTCAAATGTTAATGAGTTGGAGATAATGATTTATTAGAAAGTTTAATTCTATCAAGGAATTAAATTGAGTATCAATCTCCTCTCAATAGAGACCACCCAAACAGGTTCGAATGTTTGAATCAATTACTTCAGTGTTGCATGATTTCAATGATATGTTGGAAACACTTCAGTGTGAAAGTACTCCGTTAAGTTTTGTATTATAAAATCAATGAAATCTTGTTAGTCAACTAACATCAAATGATTCATAATAGGGATTAGTTTTTAATCATGTCAAGGATATTTTTACTTCATTCATTTAGTTAGAGGAAGCTGTGAATGAGTTTATGAAGGTTAATTTGGAAAAGAATGTGATGATTGGTAAATATTCAAATAATCTTCTTCAACATAGGTTAAAAGTATTCAACAACCATTATCAGAGATTTAAACTAAATCTCATTGATATTAATAGTGTTCTCCAAGTCATTACTCATCCTGATGAAACCTATTACCTTATTTATTTTGAACCTAGACCTTCATTTTGAATATTGGTTTTTAATATAATATTGTACTCTATTTTTAAAACATTTGAATTTGTTTTAATTTTTATTTACTTTTATTGATATTTATGTTCATTTTATTTTATTTAAGTTCAATACCTAACTGTCTATCCTAAATTTATTTCTCTTCTTAGTTTTTATAACTATTCATTTATAGTTATGTTCTACATTATCTGTGGTTTAAAAAATTGATTACTTTAAATAGTCTTTTTGATATTAGAAAAAGGGGGAGAATATTTGTATGATATGAGAGAATATATATGGAAAATATTTATGGGGGAGAGTATTTTCAAATCACACAATTTCATTATAGAAAATATTTATTTTAAAAGTATCTATTTTAATTTATCGAAACCATACTGTGACACAAATATATTTTCTATATCGATTTTTTATATTTACAAATCCTATATTTTCATTAAATTTTTTGGTGGATTATGTTATGTGTTTTTTTATTATCAAAAATTGGGAGATTGTTTGGTGTGTATTATCTCAAAAATAATCTTTAATTTAAGATGTTTGGGATTCTCAAAAATACCTTTGTCTGTATTCAAATTATATTTTATTAAAATACTTTTCTATAATTAATATTCTGGTTAAGGAAATTTAGAATTATGAGAATTTATTTGGATACACTATTTCAAATCCTATAATAGATAAATGAATGTATGGTTCATTATCCCTCTGAAACAATGAAAGGTGAAACACTTGCATGTTAAATCAACAATACAATGTTCTAATCATGTTGTTTTTTGATAGAAATCCTTACATTTGAAGGATTGATAAGAATATGGATCATAAACCGTATGATATAAGTTGCAAAAACTATTCATCAACCCTATGTTAGGGATTTATATGGTATGGCTGTTGAATGATAAATTGGGGATATTATGATAAAAAGTTGGATTTATGGATTATCATCCCTATGTTACTTTTTTTACCTACATTACATGAATAGAAAAGCATGGTTATAGAAACATACAATGGTAGAAACCCTATTCTACGTGAAGGAAACCTAAGATACCTGAATGAACCTTATGTTATGCAGATAAACAATACATTGTATTTACACTAAAAAAGATTTAATTCCATGTTTTCAATATAATATTTCTAAAATGGTCGAGTCATTATTAAAGACTGATTCAAGGATCATTATGATTGTTTCATTGAACCTTATTTATCATAGAAAATATCTCATATTCTTGGGGAAATCTATGACTTCTCTGGCCAATTAGAATTTGAATTACCATGAAAAATCAATCTATTCCTTTGGATTTACAATACTGAACAATGATTTTTATTATATACATTTCTTCTAAGTATCTCTATAATAGTGACTGTGATAATGGATTCAAATATGAGACTACATTATTGAAATTATCATTTACAGTGTTGCTACCACAACTATTGATGAAATCATTATTATTTCCCAAAAAACGTGTATGATTTAAAATTTCTATAGATTTAAATCATGAGTTACTACTACATTTAAGAGGCTAAATTAATGAATAATATTTTTCACAATGATCTCTTCAGACTATTAAATTCATAAAGATATTTTAATCTAAATAATTAGATCCATAATTTTTCAATTTCTATCTTCTCCAACTGTGAATTTTAACACGAAGGTTTTGAATCAATCTCTTTTGATTTATTGGGTGTCAAGTACTCATAATCCATTGTTTTGGAGTATTATCTTCTTGATCTATAATATAGATAAACGGTTCCCTAATAAAGAACCATAATGATTTTATAATACTATAAAGGTGTCACATGCCTGCACTCAATTGTAGATTTATAGACTTGTGATTAGTGGACCATTCTTGTGAAATCACCATGCTCGTAGATATTGTGATGATTGGGGTGTAATAAGAGATAATTGGGCCCAAACCCCTATAAAAAGTTGTTTTCTTTACTTAAGTATTATCCACTACTCATTTTCATACAGATTAAAACACTACTTATCTGCATAAATAATAGAGGGGGTTAAAAAGAAATATTATGGATTATTTTTTAATAGACACACTTCATATCCCTATTTTGTTACATTGTATAATTTGAGTTTACACTTATAATTAATTAAAAGTATCAATTATACAATACAAATACCTTTCATTATATAATTTTTTTTACAAAATTAAAAAATTTAATATTTATATATCCTTTCCATTTGAAACCCTATTTTTTAAAACTAATATAATTTATGGATAGAGGGTTTTTTTCCATCAATAAAAAATTAATTATTATAATAAAATAAAAAATTCAAATAATGGTTATGGGATAAATAATTTTTTTTATTGATGTGTGATAAAAAATACAATATTCTGGTTGTCATTTTGTAATGTATGTTAAAAAATTATATAAAAGAATTTACACTGAAAAAATTGAATGAAATGAAAATTAAATATAATAATTCATTTAAAAATTACTTATCTCCACATTAATACATCCTTTAAATTATTTTCAAAATATAGATACATAGTAAATATTTTTATTTAAGGAAACTATATACATAATGTTTTAAAGAATGCCTCTTAATTTGATTCTGACTCATCGTGTGTGTTAATTATCATCTAGAATAATAAAAATATGTTAATTATTTGATTTTAAAATAAAAATAAAAATTTTTATTATTATTTTTATATTACTTATTATCTTGTTGTATACAGCTACATAATCATTAATTTTTTAGTTGGATGTTTTGATGACATTCAATACAAAAGTAAAAATTGACATAGGTAGGTTGAAAATGGTCAAAGAGGTAATTATTTCATATTATAAATAATAATAAAAAATAAAAAATTATCATATTTATAAATCAATTATGTTTCCAAAAAAAAAATGTTCTTGGCCATTGAAAATAAGTAATGTTATAATCATGGACATGGTAGGCAATATGTACGCATGAGTAACATTTTAATTTTTCAAAAACAATTTTGGAAAGAAGTTAAGAATAATTTTATCATAATATAGTTATCATAATATAATAAATAAAATATTATTTCTGTAATTATACTTATATATATCATCCCCGTGATGTGGTGATGAAAAATGTATTATATCGATTAATAGAGGAGGTAGTCCACACTTATTCAAGAAAATTTTATAATATTTCAGTGTAAGAAAATGAAAGAAAATATATATTATATTGTATAGTAATTCTACTAAATATTTCATGAGTATAATATTTTTAACTTATATCCATCATTTTAACTGGACATGATATATAAAGATGGAAAATGAATTATCTCAGTTTGTGGGGTGGTAGTCAATCATACATATAAATGATGAATTCCATTTCCAATTGATGGAGTATGTAGATTGATATAAGTAATGATACTAACATAATAATATATCATAATATGTTGGATAAATTTCTAATTATTAAATAATAGTTTATGTAGATTTTATGGATGTTGAATAATAAATAAAACTAAAACATGTTGTTAAAAACTAATCCAATTGTTTGGAAAATATCTATTCTATAACATCAGAATTCCTCTAACAATGTTATTATACCTGAGATAAGGAATCAGGAACATGGAATCCATTGATAGTGATGAATTTGGGTATATAGTGGATGATAAAAATTGGTTTTTATGTGTGAAGTAAATAGAAAAGTATATGCAATCTCTTAATAGTAAGGAAGTGAACTCTTTGAATTTATCAAAATATTAAATTAATTTAAATTTATATTCAATTTAAAATGGCTCCAAAATGATTTAAATAATATATTGATTGATTTTTTTTCTAAATACTCTAATACAATAATTTTTTTAAATATTCGAACCATGTTATTAAAAATATAATTATTAATCCATCGTCAATTCTTTCGCAATTACAGTAATATTAACAATTTAAACCTTTTAAGGGTTGAAAATGTTACATAAAAATGATAAACGTCCCTTAAAAGGTTCATGGTAGATTTATTTAAACATTCCAAATTAATTTTTTATAATAAATTATTTTTATCAATTTTAACTCATTTAAAAGAATTTTATTTTTATATAATATCATTTATATCAATTTTGGAACTTTTAATTTAATATTTCATTAAAAATATCATGAAATAAAAGGAATTTGAATACAGTTAATCTAAACCTCTAAATATGAATTTTTTATAATTAATATTAATGGATCACATTAATTATTTCTGATTATAATACTTATAATATTATTAATATCATTTAGTTTATTTCTATAATAATTTAATAATTATTATGTCAGCATTATGAAAGAATTTAACATGATAATTTAATTTCCAAAAATTAAAAATAAACTTCCATGATAAATATAAAGCATATTGATTTAAAATTATTATTCAAGGCTATAAATATCCTCAACCTATTACCATCTAATGAAAACATATTTATTAAAACAAGATTGTGACATTTTTTACTATTCTCTACACAAAGTACTATATCGTATATAATCACAATAATATAGAATACTAATAAGTATATTATAAATTTGTATTTTTATGGATGATATATATTCATCCAAAAAACATATTACATGATTTAGTGCATATTATTTTATTTTAATTATAAATTATAGAATTTATTATTTATAGTAGTAATAAATATTACTAAGGTGACTATTCATATTAACCAAAAATAAAAGTTAACTACTAATGACATTTGGGACCACTAATACCGAATATGGAATCAATTTTTGAATGATCCAAACACTTATGTGATAGAATTGAATTTATAATTTAACTAGAAAAAGGTGATATAAAATGACTTTACAAAAAATAATTTTCTTACTAGAAAATGTCTTTATACTACATTATAATTGAAATACATTTTTTAAAACCATTATTTAATTATTATTTTACAAAATTTGACAAGATATATTTTGAATTTTATCCAAAATATAATTTTAATACGTAAATAATTCAAAATAGAATACAATATTCATTAAAATAATTATTTTTCCAAAAATAAAAATCTATCCATTTTGAAAAATTATAAATTCTTAAATCATATAATTTTCATATAATAATTTATAAAATTAATTTTAATTAACAAATTAATTTTCTAAAATTTTATTAAATTAAGTATAACAGTTTCTCATAAGAATAGTATATTTTTTTTATGATAACGTATTTTTAATACAAAAAATGAATTTATCAAAAATAAGATATTATTTTATAATAATTAATCGTGAAATATATATATATATATATATAATTTTTTAAAATCCTATTATATGTACCCAATTTAATAGTTAGGTTATAATGGTGATATTTAAATAATAATATTTCACAGTTCATATACATTTTCTATTGTGTATTTTGAACATTAAAGAATATAGTATTTTTTTAAATAATTTGATATTATAATATCCCACCTTTAATATATTTCATCCTCATAATTTTAGCTGAGACAAAAAATATATTGGTTTTAAATTTTTACAATATTTTTGTTCAAATCATGCATCGTAAAAAATGGTTAAAAACATCATCTTGAAGCGAATGAAAATAAATGTACAAATGTCATCTAGAATAACTAATCACTAGGTTACTATAATGTAAAAAATATGTTGTATTTGAATAATAAATAAAGAATAAAAAACTAAAACCAAATGGCTGATTGAGAGTGATATAGTACAAGTCCATGAGGATGTTAAATATCACAAAATTGTAAATATATAATGGGAAGAAATGCCATTGATTTATCGTTTATAAAATTAAAGGGATATCATTTTTATTCCAGAAACTTTTTCTATAATTGAGCATTTCCATTATCATCTATACTAAATTCATAAGGATATGTACTTAAATGGAAAGTAAAATTCCATCCATTAATCAATATCAATTACAATCTCATATTTTTCTCTTAAAGATTAGTATTAAAGATAATTTTTTATTCCCAATGAACTAAAATAATATTTTATTGGATCATATACTTCAAAAATTGGATGAAAATATTTACAGTATGTCATTAGACACAAACTAATATCATAATGTTGGGACATGGTGTGATAATTCCATTAGTGAATAAACACCCTAATAAGAAATACAACACAATTATCTAAAGCTGAAACAATAACACAAAAATATTAACTTATATCTTTTTATAAATGACATATTGTAAAATTCATAAAAATATCCAGAATAAGAATGAATCAAATTGATTAGAAGTATTTTTTTTCATATATCCACCAATATAAATAAAAAATACATTTCCCAATAACATCAATCACTCTTAATTCCTTATACTATAATTATATAATCCCTTATAATATAATATCTATGATATGAAAAAAAAATCATAAATAAATTGAATCACTATAAAGTCACATTTCTATCAGATGTACATCAAAATATTATTTATTTATTATTCATCAAATAAAATTGAATAATATAACATAATATATATCTAAATTATAGTGATATTCTTCGAAAAATCACTTAAATAATTAAATAAAATTTAAATACTATGATTACAATAAAATGAATGTTCTCAAACCCAACTTAATCATTATCAATCAAACCATTTATGTAAAAAATGTAGTCAGAGTAACCAAGAAATTACATAGACTATTGGTAGGAATTTCAATACTTTATCCCATCAGCTATGGGTTCATTCCTTGCATATTTATTATTTGGGATGGCCTATCACCCATCTTGTTGGTTTTCCTATTCTGATTTATATAATTCAAATACTGTTCCCAAAAATTTGGATCACATTCAAAAAAAATTACAAAAATCCTTAAAGGTCTTATAATGCATAATGGTTTTCAAGACCATTAATCATATGTCCACAAACTAGAAATATGATTCTCCCTTAAATAAATTTTTTTCATGTTATTCATAAGGGTTTTATTTACCTAAAACAACTATCAAAACTAAATATATGTATCCCAATTCATTGCTATCATATAAAAAATTAAATGGGTTGTCTTAGACATTGATTTTATGATCAAAATTAAATGTACAACTATATAATATTTCTTGAATAATTATATGTAAAATCCTTAATCATTGAATGTTATATATTAACCATGATTTTACACATGATTCCTCAATAATTTTTCCAATTGAAAAATATGAATCATGTATATAGAATAATAAATATTAGAATTAAAATTAGTATATATTATATACCATCTATATATCATTTTTATTTCCTTCATATTCAGCAATAATGGCATTACGAATTACAATAAATTTATAGACAATACCTGGATAATACCATGATTGAGATACCCCCCTAGTACATCTATATCTATAATTCCCAAATGATGCACATTTAAGTAAAATTCAATTGTCAGTAATACAATGTTTTCATGGTATTAGTTCAAATCCTCATTTTTTCAATGGAATTATATTTCTCTACTACAACCCTTACCATATATAAGATATATTTCTATTCTCATAAGATAATTTCATGGTAGTTTATTATCAAAATAATGAAACATATTTCCTTAATACCTTTATCATTTTTTGATCATTATTATCAGAACATCTATATATATTCACTTCAATCCTATTTTATGTGTTAGGAAAAACAACTTGTTTGTTGTTTCAGTCATAACATGTGATACCTGGTCTAGAATTACTTTATGATGTTTCACTAAATCTGTAATTTCCTTCAATATCACATTTGAATCACAAAAAAATTCCATTAGTTCCATAGTTACTCTATTTTGTGACCGATCTATCCATTTACAAGACATTAAAATTTTGTGTGAGTAGTTGAATAAAATCAAAATGAACCTTCTTATTATGATGGTAAATTGTAATATATATTTTACCAAATTATATTTATATCATTTACTTTTTTCCAAAATTACAATAGTTCTACGAAATATACTATAATTTTTTGTAGAGTACTTGTAACATATGATTATGTAATAATAATGTTTTCTAAACCCTTTTCTGATACAAACTATCAAGGCCTTGCAAATAAACATTACATATTATAGTGAAATTAAACTACAATTCACTTTCCAAAATTCCCATAGATCATTTATGTGGATATTTTTAACGTTTTATTTAATAAATATTTTATAAAAAACCATACATTACAAAATGGAAACTTATATTTAGTATTCATTTTTCTCAACAAACAAAATTATTAAAAAATTAAAATGTTTCCTTTCTATCAAAACTCATCAAAATTTTCATCATTAGCTAATCCTATTCCATACTAAATCTAGGAAAAATTTTTTAAAAATGTTTTATAATAACAAAAGGCTTAATAAGAGCCATAAAAAGAACAAAATAAATCATTATTCTATGAATAGTTATAAAAATTTTCGTTTTGGAAGTAATATTTTGGCTAAATGTAATCATTTTTTCCAATATTTATCCACTTTTCCCAAATATGTTTATAAAAAATTTCATTTGATATATTATAAGAAATATAAATCTCACAATGTTTCATAAAATGATAAAAATTCATAATAAAACATTCGCAATGTTACACCTTTCTCATTTGAAAAACATTATATACATTCCATTAAACTTAATATCGTTGTCTTACATTGAAAATCATAAGATTTCCCCAAAACCCACTGAAATAATAAATAAACATATAGTATACTTATAATGAACCATCCTTAAACATTACATAATCTAATAATTTCAACTATAATTCCCTTATTCACATCCCCTAAGATCATTTCGGTTTTGATTTTTATATTTTTATGACATAAATCATACATATCAACCCACGAGGATACATAGTGGGTACCATTAAAAAAATATCCATTTCTTCCTAAATATAATTTTTTAACACAATAAAACAAACTTATTATTATTCCAAAACATTATAACATTTAACATGACTTCCTTATTTCTCTTAAAAATCATTATAAATTATAAAATACAATAAAAAAACATTGTTTTATCATAAAAATCATCATAAGGGATTTAAAAATAATGAAATAAACCATTATTCCAGGAATAATTTTAAACATAGGAAATCATTTTCACAAAGACATACTTCTCACCCATATATACTTACAATTTGAAACATGATATTTCCATAAATCATGAAAGAAAATATATAAAATCATAATGGTATCTTGTGAAATTACTTACCTATAATGTAACGACCATGGATACCCTATGAGTTTTAACCCTCATGGGTACCTTACAATGTATCCCTCATGGCTACCTTATGGTGCATCCATTTTTGTTACACTTGGAATAACCATACATCTGACCATCAACATAAACATACCCAATAAAATTTAAGAAGATATAGGTCACACACATCATCATAAACAATATTAAAGATCCAAAACATGATAAAATAATATGAATATTTCCATTAAAAACATTTCTTTTGAATTTTGTAAAATAGAGTATTAAAAGAGGATTTATAATGGAATGTCTAATAAAAAAATAATATAATTGAAGTGGAATTAATATAATTAATGAATTATGTGTATAAAATATAAATCTACATAATAATCATTATATAAAAAAAATTAATTAGTCAATAATTCTCAGTATAATCAATGAAGTTGAAGGATAATCCAATAGAATGGAATTTCAGTTAAGAATTCTATTACCTCGGGTTTTTCTTACATAATACTTTTTTAAACCTCTTGTATAATTGATAAAATTGAGAAACTAATATTTTAATGAAATATATTCATGTTTGTAACACTTTATATGATAATTTTATTACATCAATCGATCGATTTATAAATATAATTTTGTTATTTCCATTTTTTCTGGTGCATACTTTATAAGTTGTCTCTGGCCGGTTCATAAAGGATTTCCATTTTGAAAGGAAGAAAAAATACAGAATTGTAATCAAATGGTATTAATATGTTTCTATAACATTTAATTATTCCATAAATCGTTTTGGTTATATGAAATGTTGACAAATAATTAGACAAATCATTAGTGATATTCATTTAGATTATTTTTGTGATTATTTGATAATCACTAAGAAGTTTCATTATATGAAATAATTTTATGTATATATATTAACTAAAAACATAAATGAGGATATATAATATACCTAAAAGACACTTTGAATGTTTTAAATGGTTTTATAAATAGTTTTACATAAAGTATTTGAAATTGAAAACACATCATCCATGATTTTGGTAAATCCAAACATCAGAGACGGTGTTTTATTTTTAGAATAAGTGGAAGAAGAGAAGAATAATGGTGATAAATATTTTCCATAAACATGATAACATCCAAATATATATGACTCTAGATCTTTCATTCCTCTTGGATAAGGGTAGGGAAAGGTAGTATAAAATTAATGATGTGTTTTTACCTCTTGTTGTATTCTCCTTGAGATCCTTTTTATGGCCTTTGTTTTTGGGCTTTTTGTGAAAGAAGTAGGTATTAGATGTGGGGAAGAGACTTAGAAATGTGATTTAGAAGATCATATATTGTTCACAAATCTTGAGAGGTGTGGGAGGAATACGGGGTGAGGGTGGTATTTATATTGGGGGACAAGAGGGGTTTTCAATTATTTTAAAAATTAATTTATTATTTTTTCTCAAGACTATAAATAATATTAATTAATGTAAAAAAAATGTAATAAATTCATTTTAGTTTGAAACAATTTCTTTTTTACATCATCTATACCTCACTCATGATGAAGTAATTCAATTATTTATCATATTTCAAAATTATCAAATTTCACACATCACCAAAAATTTGAGTATTTTATAAAAATCTCCATAATTCACCCAATTTTTTTTAACATGTAGAATACAAAAATAAACACCATATATTGAAAATAATTTTCTTAATATAATTAATTTAATTTTTAAATAAAATTATATTTTATTTAGTAATTAATAATTTTAAAACTATAAATCATTTTATATAACCTTGAAAAACTAAACATGATCTCACAATATTATAACTATAAGAAAATAAAATAATGATAATATTTAATATTCATAAGAGTCGTATTAATAATCATATTAATTTTTATAAGGGTGTTATAATATTCACCAAGAAAATCAATTTGGTTCTATCAAACCTGACATAACTTACTAATCATAACCGTAGATGACTGTTTATTAAAAATTTAAATAATATAATTAAAAAAATTAAGATAAAAGTATAATTTATATGTATCCCATTAAAACAATGTGTCATTGTTTCATGCATTTCAATTAATTTTTAAAACCATTGGGGTCTTACATTCTCCCCACATTTTGGAAACTGCATCCTCACAATTTTTTTACTTATTAAAAAAATGAGTATACATTTACCTCATAGAATTTTAAGATTCCCATGTTGCAACTTCAACTATGAAGTTTCTCTAAAAACCTATTACCATGTAGATTACCTTATTTTGAAATAATTTTTCTCTTCAATCAACAAACTTATCATCTTTCACTTCTTAGGAGATATTCACTTCCACCTAAACTATATTCTGGGCTCAAAACATGACATGAATCTGGAATATACATTCTCCATATAAAAATATGAAAAAAATTATATAACTAGGATATACTCAGAGTAAAAGATACCAAATTGGTTATTGGACCATATTTATCTAGTATTTTATGAGTTTCATTGAAACTTGGACATAAATTTCCTTTTTTACACAACACATAACAATTTTTATAGTGATATTCTAAGAAAAACATGATCACCTACATCAAAAGAAAAATAATTCCTCCTACAGTCATCATAAATTTCCTACCTGCTCTGAGCTGTCCTCATGTGTTGTTGGATCATCTTATCCTACTCAGTCACTTCCTCTCCTAATTTTGGTCCCATAAACATTCATTCCCTGTTTTCATCCCATAATGATGGAGTTCAATAATGGCTCTAATTTTGGGCCTCAAAATGTGCCATCTGTATACTATAATAAAAATTATTATTATTAAAATATGTTGTTCCCAACTTCCCCGGTAGTCTATTGAACAAGATGTAAACATATAATCCAATGTATGAATTTTCCATTCTGACTACACATCTGATTGAGTATGAATGTTGTACTAAAATTTAATTATATTCCCAATGAAATATGAATCCCTTTCCTAAAGTTAGATGTGAATTTAAAATTACAGTTAGATAAAATGGAAAGAGGTTATATAGGTAAATAGGAAATATCTTTTAGTTACGACTGATAAAGTTTATTCAAAGCCATTATATCTCAAATAACAAGTAAATAAGAATATTTACTCCTTCAATCAACAATAACACAAATTTAATTATTTCCTTGAGAAATCTTTGGTATTCCAAAAATAACGTCAATGGTTATATTTTCTTATTTCCACTCTGGTGCTAGTAAAGGCTGAAGAATCCCATTTGGTAACTGCTACTCTACAATAACCTATTGACATGTCAAACATTTCATGATAAAATCTACTATATCTTTTTTTATTCCATACAACCAAAAATACTCCCAATGTTCTCTATATAACATTATACTACTAGGATGACCTAAAAATGGAGATTATGTGCTCTGCACAATAATTATTTCTTTATCTCTGAAACAAAATGAACACATAATAAATTTACAAATCTAAAAAAACAAACTTTAACAATTTTAAATTCTCCCATTTTACCAATTTTAACCAATTCTACCTTTTTGTAACTCCCTATCTACCTTCTCCACTTTCTTAATTATGTCTGAAAAAGATGACTGCACTGTAACTTGAAAAAATATATGAATTTCGTGCCCTTGTTCTAGACATAACATAGTTAATGATACATGTTTTTTTCATCTCAAGTAATGTTCCACATTATTTTATTTTCTATGATGGTAATTGATCATGAAATTATATCCATTTTTCAATTAAAGCCATATTTTTTCCCTTATTTTTAATTCCTTCAGATTGAATATATACTTCAGACTATTATGGTCTATATATATTTCAAATTTGGTTCCATGTAAATGATGTATCACAATTTTCCTAGAAAAAATCATTGTTGCTTAATAGAAATCATTTATGGGATAATTTAACACATGAGTTTTTAGTTTCATTGAAGAAAATGAAATTATCGAATCATTTAGCATCAAACCAAAAGTAAGTCCCTTTAGCGAAACATCAATATAGATGAAAAAGTATCCATTTATAAAAGGTAGGGTCAAAGGTGGAGCATTCACCAATATGATTTCCAATTCCTGAAAATAATCCTCATGTTCTTTTTTCTAGATAAATTTAACTCATTTTTGAGTTAACATAGTCAGTGGACAAGAGAACCATGTAATGTTTTCAAAAAACATCTAGTAATAGACTTCCATACTAAGATAACAATGAATATCATTTATATTTTGGGGTCTTTTCCATTATTCATCAACTTTAATTTTAGAAGGATCAATAGTTATTCCATATTTAAAAACAATTTTACCAAGGAAATAAATTTGTTGTAACCAAAATTTACTTTTACATAAATTCCTATCATTTTACTTTTTTAAGGTTTGAAAATAAACCCTTATATGTTTTTCATGCTATTATTTTCATCTATAATATATTATAATGTCTCAAATAAACACAAACCAAAATATTATATAAGAACTCATGATATAACACAGTTATAATATCCATGAATATATTAGATGCATTAATTAACCCAAACAACATAACTACAAATTCATAATGACAATATCTAGTTTGAAAATATGTTTTTGTAATTTTATCCTCTTTCACCATAATCTGATGGTACCTGAATCTCAAGTCAATCATGGAAAAATCTTGAGCTACTTCTAGATGAATAAACATGTCATCTATTTGAGGAAAATGATACTTATTCTCATCAATAATGTCATTCAGAGCTCTATAGTCAATGAAAATTCTCATAGAACTATATTTCTATTTAAGAAAAAAAGGTGCTACCCATGGTGAAGTGCTAGGACTAATGAAGCCTTTATCAAGCTACTCATGAAACTGATTTTTTTTAATTCAATAAGTTACATTTGTGCCATTATATAAGGGGGATTGTAAATTGGATTAGCATCAGGAAAAAATTCAATTTTGAATTCAACTTTAATGTCAGGTATAACACTTGGTAACTCATCAAGAAAACAACAAGGTATAAATTTACCACTGGCACATCATTATTCTAAATTGTTCAATTATTTTCCACAATATGATAATGATAACATTCAGTTCCATGTTTCAACAATTTCTTAGCGTCTTTATATGTTATCAATTTTATGGGTTAGTTCTTGTATACAAATTGAATCTATTTCTAAAAAAATACTTCTTTTGCTCTATAATCAATCATAGCATGATAAAATAAATGCCAATACATACCCATAATGACATAAAAATATACAATGGAAAAACAGAAAGGGAATTAAGTAATTTCATTCCACCGATAAAAATATTAAGATTCATAAAATAACCTTCTCTTGTAATATTTCCTGTTTGTGATTTAACAATAAGTTCTGGTCTCATTTGTTGGGTAGATATTTCCAACTTATAAGAAAAATTATTTGAAATAATGTAATTTTATGACCCTGAATCAAACAATAATTTAGAAAAATATGAGTATAATATCTACCTGATACTACTTCTTTGGATTCCCCATCTTCTGTTGAAATAGTCTCAAAGGATATCACTACACATTTCTTCTTATAGTCTGGCTTCTTCCCATCATTCAAATTTTTATTTGGGTATGAATTTTTATGATGACCCTTCTCCCCACATAAGAAACACTTTAAAATATTTTATCTTGATTTGTCTTTGGAACCTTTTAATTACAACCTCGGTCCATATTTCCTAACTTACCACATCAAAAACACTACCCAGTTTTTGTAATCCATTCTTTACAGTTCATTTTACTACACGTTTTAGAAACTAGAAACTAAAAATTCATACCATTAGATATCTTTGATTGATTCTTAGCCATCACTTTCTATATGGACTTCTTCTTTTCATTGTTCTCAATGTACATTTGATCGTCAAAAAAATCCATTTCGAACCACATATAACATCGGTCATGTTTCTATTAACTTTTGAATTCTCAGGACGCCAATCCGCTCAGTATATTGGCTTCAATCCTGAGTAAAAGCAATTGATTTTGATTATGATATACTGAATAATATTTAGAGCATACATTGGAAGTCCAATGATTTTTTATTCATTCACAACCACCGAACCTTCCTAATTTTTCCTAATATCAAGGAATTTCATTTTCATCCTATGTCAATCCACTTTGGGAAAATATTTTTCAAGGAAAAGATTTTTAATTATGTCCCACTCTTAGGATTCAATCTCATATCAATCCTTGGTATTCCTAACAATTAACCCCCACTGATCAAAATCACCATCAAATTGATAAATTGAAAGAATTATATTTTAATTATCTTAACATCCCATAACATATAATATTTATTTACTAGCATTATTCCATCCATCATCCACTATTGGGTCATAAGTTCCACTCAAATTAAGAGGGAAGTGCCTTCTAAAATGTTATACTATAGTCATGTTCCATTGTGGTAGCTCTGGTTGTTATCTTGCATGGACTCCATAACCATTTAATACCTATTTCAGATAAGTCTTTAGTTTTACAAACTACTCTGTTATAATTCACAACATTCCTGGTTGAGGATTTGGAAAGATATCAGCCTCTTGGTTCCTTCCAACTTTAGCTTTCTTATTTCTCCTCTGAAAAACCATTCTGAACAGACAAATATTATATGAAGAAACATGGTAATCTTTAAATGATATATTTTTATGCATAAATATATGATAACAATCCTTTATAGTATTCTTTAAACGTCACACTAACTACTCATGTTATATGAACCATGCTCTGATACCAACTATAAGGAATCAATCATAAACATTACAAAAATCTATATATTTAAACTAGATATCACTTCTTCACAATCCCAAAGATCATTTATGTTTACATTTTAAGAATGTTATGACATATATCAAACAAATCAAACCACAAGAATACAATGTAGGTACCATTAAAATATTATCAATTTCCTCTAAAAGAAAATTTTTTAAACACTAAACAACAACATGATTTATTTGAAAAAACATCATAACATTTAAATTTAAATTTTTATTTCTATAACACATACATATAACCTATGAAAAACTTTAACAAAATTGGATAAGTAGAAAAATCTCATTAAGGGATGTAAAAATGCGGAAATAAACCCTTGTTCTATGAATATTTACAAATTTATGAAATGATTTTCACAAAGACATACCTATCACCCATATATATTACAATGTGAAAAATGAGTTTATAATAAAATATCAAATGACATATATAAAACCAAAATTTAATCTTAGGGTAATTTCTTACGTATATTGTAACCACTATGGCTACCTTATGATTTGAAACCCTCACAACTAACTAACAATGTAACCCTCACGACTACCTTATAATGTAATCATCGCAGTTACACATGAAGTAACCATACAACCAACCTACAACATACACATACCCAATGAATTGGAGAGAGGAATTTTTCCCTCCTATATAATAAAAAATTTCACATGATCTATAAAATAGTCATAGAACATGAAGAATTCTTTAAAAAGATTTCTTTTTAATTTCTTAAAATGGAATTTTAAAATGGAATTTTTAAAGGAAAATCCCTTAAAAACATATAATTTAAGTGGGAATTAATATAATGCAAGGATTATGTTTATAAATTATAAATACACATAACTCATCATTATATAAAAATAATTAATTACACTAAAACCTTTAGTACATTCAATAAAGTATAAGTATAATCCAAGGAATGGAATTTGGGTTTAGAGCTCCCTTAAACAGGTTTTGTCTTACTTCACACTAGTTTAAACCACTTATAAAATAGTTAAAAGAGTGTTATTAATATTTTAATGAAATATATTAATGTTTATAACACCATATATGATATTTTTATAACATTATTTGACCAATTTATAAATATTATTTTTTATTTCTATTTTTTCTGGTTTATACTTTACATGTTTTCCATATTGAGTTCATAATGTTTTTCATTGTTGAATGAAATAGAAGTGACACATGTTGAATAAATTAGTATTAATATGTTTCAACAATATTAAATTATCCCATAAATCATTTTGGTTATATTTTATGATGATAAATCATCAGATAAATCAGTAGTTATATTCATTTAGATCATTTTGGTGGGTCATTGATAATCATGAAATAGTTTCATTATATAACATAATATCATGTAGTTATGTTAACTCCAGAACATGAATGAATATTTATCATGCACATTAAAATCTATTCCAACCATTAATATGGTTTTATAATCAGTTTGAGAAATGTAATGGAAATTGAAAACACATCGTATATAATTTTGGTAAATCAAAACTTCACAAACAATGTTTTTATTTTTAGAATAAGAGGAAGTGAAGAGGGAGAATGATGATAAAATTTTTAAAATAAAATTACAACATAAAAAAAATATATGATTATGTATCTTTCAGTAATTATGGATAAAGGGAGGTGAAGGGAGTATATAAAATGAAAATTAATTGAAATAAAAACATAAGAAAATGAAAGTGGATTCCTACCTCTTGATATCTTATCCTTGATATCTTGGTTATGGATTTTGGATTTGTCCTCATGGTGAGACCAGATGGTCCTATACGTGGTGAATAGAATTGGGAATGAAATTGGGCATTACATGCACAATTCACAATGCATGAGAAGTGTGTGTGGTAGAGGGGGTGTGGGGGTGGTGTTTATAGTCGATGATAGGATGGGTTTTCCATTATTTTAATAATTAATTTAATATTTTAGCTCAAGACTATGAATAGTATTGATCCATGTAATAAAAAATAGCAATAAGTTACTATATGTTATAAAAATGGATATTTAAATCATCTATGACTCAATCATAAGAGAAAAATTTATTTATTTATCGTATGTTACAATAATTGAATTTCAATATCCAAAACAATATAAGTATTTCATAAAAATCCAAAAAATTTACCCCAACCATTTTTTGATGTGTATAATTCAAAAATGAACTCTATTTTTTGAAAATATTTTCCTATATAGGAATAATTTATTTTTAAATAAAATCATATTTTATTCCAAAAATATAAATTTTAAAACTACAACTGATTTTATATCACCTTGAAAAATAAATCAATATCATATGATCTTATAACATTAAGAAAATATTTGTAATATTATTTTATATTCATAAGTGTAAAATTTCTATTCATATTACTATTCATTGTAGATGTCTCTTTTTTAAAATTCAAATCATAGAAGTGGAAAAATTTGGTTCAACAGCTAGTTTATAACTATCTCCTTAAATAAGTGTCAGTGTTTCATGCATTTAAATTTATTTTTAAAACTTATGGGGTGTTACAATACTATATACCTATTTTTCATATCACTCTTATATATAGAATAACTCAAATGGTTACACATAGAATCACCATCATGGTTATGCTTACTATAACAATAACAATAATAGTTGAAAAAATCATTATGTTTATTTTTGGAATAAACATCATAGTATATTCAAATAACATCCTAATAGAAAACTATTTTTGTTAAATCCATCCCATATTTGGTATAACAATCATGTACATTACAAAATTATACTAGGAGAATCCTCAGTAGTTAAATCCATACTCTTTACCCAATGCATTGGAGACATATAACATTCTCACATGGCCTCACTATATATGGATCAAAACTTACACAAAAAAATTCCCAATAAAATTAATATAATTCCTTATATAATGAATATTAAAAATTTTCTTTTCACCTATAATAAATCATTTTTAGATAATGAAATACCCATTTTATTTAAACCCCCATTTTGAAAATTACAAGAACAAAGGAAAGGATGTGTATTTTAATTTTATAAACATTTGAAATATTTTAATCAATTCTAAAAATAAAATAATTTCAATGGATGTGGGAATGTTAATTTCGAATGTATATGTTAAAATATAACATTACTTCAGACTATATGAAACTACTATTAAAATATTCCATAAAAAGATTAATTTTGAAAAAAATAGAAAGAAAGTGAGAATAAAAATAAATTGTAATTTATAAATCAATTAGGATTGTGATAATAAATCCCTTATATAAAATTAATAATATGGATTTGGATAAAATGAGATTTTAGATAAAACATTAAATGTTATTTTTAAAAAATAACGTCCCTTTCGATGATCAGAAACCATGGCCTATGAAATTTATAATCCTTAGTAATTAAACTAAGTGAATTACTCCCATTCATATAAACCTTTTTATTATATATTATTCATCTAATTTAACATATTATAATGATATCTAAATTTATAGAATCATCTATATTTACATCAGACGTTATGTTGATATTTGGTATATTAGTACAAAATACACTGGTAGGATGACTATGGTCAATGAGACCATTATTCGATCACCTAAAGTTGAAAATCAAGAAATAATTATCATTTTAATACATTAATAATACTTTTTACAACCACTCATGAATGCTGGTTATGAATAATGAACACAGTTACAATCATTGAGATGATAGGATGTAAATTTTCAAGATTAACATTTCAATTTTTCAATGATCATTATATAAAGAAGGTAAGGATAATTTTAAATTACCATAATGATCATAATATAATAAATATCATATAATTCCATTAATTATGCAGATATATATCATAAAATTGATGTGGTGATGAAAATAAATCACATCACTATGGTAAGGATATTGCCTCAACATATGCATAAAATATTTAATCATTTTACAGTTTCTAGAAAGGTTAATAATGTGTTTTTTTAATAAAAATAATTATAAATATGTAATTAATAACATATATATAATGGTCCTAAATAATCATAGCCTTCTATGAGATATGTTTATGGAAAACTAATTACATCGATTCATGAGGGTGTACTCTTCCATACAGACTAATGATGAATTTCATTTCAATTTGATTGTGTCTGGATAGTGGTATTTGGTATTCCATCAATAAAATAACATTTTATTATATGTTAGTTAATTTTTTTTTTCAAGGTTTAATAAAATTTTAATGATGTGTATGAATACAAAAAAACCAAATATGGTGTTAAAAAATATCCCACTACATTGGAAAATCTACCTACGTAACACATATATACCTCCAGGATTTGTATTATCTTTAAAATAAACCCTCTATAATGTGGGTACTATTTTTGTATGGTGTATTGGTTGAAATTGTATTATCCAAATAGTTTTTAAGGTTATAATTTAAGGGAATAATAGATTCTATTTTTTACATGATGTTAGGGGAACTCATTTAATTTATCAAAATATTATATAAAAAAATTAATATTGTATTCAAATGGTGGTAGTTGTGACTAGAAATGGAATCCTTTTAATTATATGAAATAAATAAAATCATGGGAATAATTTCAGGAAATGATTTCTAGTGGGAATTGAAGTAAATATTTATAAGAATCATGAAATATATATACATATGGAACTTGGAGCCTTGTAAGATTGTGTTCACAAAGGGTTCGATGTTGGTTCCATGGAAATAAATGATTTAGAAGGAATTTTAGCGAGCCCTATATATTAAAAATTTATGTCTTGTAATAAATAACATATTAAATATGATAATATTTTACATCATTATGTTTGTGATTAAAATGATAATAAAAAAATTGTTTAATCTATTTTCATCAAGTATAGAGATTTAATAATGAGTAAAAAGAATAAATTGTTACATTTTAGATCAGATAAAAATATATATAAGAGGCATGTTTTTTCGTTAAGAAATAATATATCATGAGGAAATTATTAAAAAAATTATAAGGAGAATTTCCCCATGTTTAATCCAAATATTAAAATTTTTAATGATAAAGGCATGAATGAGGTAACATTTGACATATTCCATATTACACTTGTTTCATAAGGGATGAGGAACAAGTACAACGAAGAAATTGAAAAGGAATAATCATAAGAGAAAGTATTCATGTAAATAATAAAACATAGACTCCTGGAATGACGATGGGTTTTAAAGGTTGATGTGATGATTTCATTTAATTCCTTTATTACCAATAGGGAAAATGGGATGTCTAAGGGCGAGCAACCACTCCCATATATTGGATGTAGTAGATTAAACATTCTAGAACCTATCTCTCCAAGGAATTTTCTGAATTATGATGAGGAATAAAACCTGAAAATAAATTTCTTTAAATTGAGTGAATAAATAATAGACCTATAAATTTTAATTTCTCAATAAAATAAATTTTACATCTAATGAATATGAGAAATAAAATGAAACATAATTAGAGGTTAGAGTATTAGATAGGCCTATGTAAATATTTCCTCATAGTTTTTGTATATAATGATTATTAAGAAGAAATAAATGATTAAAATAATATATATAATTGATGAGTAAATGTCAAAGATGAACATGAAGTATATCTTATAAAAATTGATATGTGGAGAGAAAATTGTAACATCCCGTGTAAATAAAGAATATGAAAATTTCATATTTACTAATATTTGTGAATTAAATAATAATTTTACTTTAAAGGGATAATATGTTCAATGTTGTACCCGACATGCATCAATGGGTTTCTACAAAATCTTAGGTTGCACACAATGGTGACTCATACTGAAAAAACTAATTATATAATATTATTATTCCAAATGGATGTTAACCCCAAGCCATTATTCTAGCAGTAATGAATATAACTGAATAAAATATGATTATACATGTTTTTTATATGTCTTTACATTTATCCAATAAATTTTAGTGGCTTAAAATAAGAATGAATCTGATTTTAAGAATTAAATACTCTAATATTCTTTAATAGGTCATTTTACTACCTTTTAATAGAGAACCCATTTTAAATATAGTTTTTGTCACGTTTATATATTCTATTTGAAAGAATAAACTTCTTCTTTAGAAAAGGTACATTGGAGTTTATTTGGGGTTAATTTTTGATATTTTTATGATAAAATTCATTTTTTAATGAATAGTGATAAATACTGCAATTTAAGTCAAAATTGTATTTTCATCTGATTTATTTATATCATTAGATTATCATTTTAAATGGTTTTAAAGTGTAATTATACTGTGTATTTACCATTTAATCAAATTTTGGTCATTTTATGTAATATCAATTATTAATTATACATAAACACATGTCAATATTTTGATAGTAATTATTTCATTGAAACACGCTTTTTGGTTTTGACAATGGGAATTAATTTTAAATTAATTTCTGAAACTTTTGTGTTTTTAAGTTAGAAAAATTGACTCCATATTTTTAATTAGGAGGACCAAATTGTGTAAATATGTAACTTTTATTTTTAGACATTATTAATAGTAACATTAGATATTATTTTATTTACTATGGTTAAAGGATAAATCTTATAAATAAGGGTAATAAATTATATTATAATAATATTAATAACCCTTACACATTTCCTAACCCTATTGGATGAGATATTTCTAACCATGGGCATCCTTGTATCAATTTAAGGACCCCATGGAGCCACTTTTTGGTGAAAATTACATTTAACTTCATTTAATTTAATGTTATGGACAATATAACCTTACCATGTATATTTTACTAAAACATTTTTATATGGGTTTATATAAATGATCTCTTAGACTATAAATAATCCATATAAATCTATAAATATTTCTTATATAATTGTATTCAATTTATAATTTTTAGATACTAAATAAATTAATTTAATTATTACACAATAATGATCTAGTGAGTGCTTCATTAATAAAGGATTCAAATAAATGATATTATAAATGTTAAAATAAATTTCATTTGGTTATTTTGATATATTCAACTAATTTTATGACTTATAGTTACATATTATGTTTTTATTAATGATTTTTTTTCGTATCAATCATATTTTTATGGATTTTTAAAAAATTCATGATATTAATAGTGTCAGAATTAACATAATTCATATTTTAAAATATGAAATATTTTATTAAATATAATAAAATTTCTAAAATTCAATGATTCTAGAAATTATTTATAATAAGTATCAAATTTTATTAATGACTCTTTATTTGGATATTTTATATTTTGGATAACTATTTGGATTCTGAAAGTGTTAACTGCTTGATAAAACATTAAAAGTAAAAAAGTGTAAAATAAAAATGATAATGATTAAAAAATATCTATAAACTTTCCAATTATTATTGAATGATTTTATTTAGACTAATATCCCTCTTATATTGAAAGTTAATTAGTTTTGGACCTTTCTATAATGGATAAAATTTTATAATAAAATAATACTTTAAAACATTCCTAAAGAGACCCTCCTCCCTCTCATAAAAGGCCACCACCTCTATCCCTTTATAGACACCTCTAAAGCCCCATTTATTGACAAAACTCTACTCCAATAAAGTCCCAATATCCCCCTATTCCTCTTATAAGATTTTTTCTAGGCATATGACAACTTAAGAAAGCCCTTTGGCTCAAATCAAAGAGAGTTACTTGGTTTAAGAGGTAGTGTCTTCTATAACATTCCTTTCCACTGTTTTACTTCTTCAATCCCAATTATATTTTTTTAATTTGATTAAATAATGACATCAATATATTAAATATAATAGTTTTTTGTTATGATAAGTATTTTAACTACACTTACACACACCTCCAACTAATTGATTTAGAACGCACTGTTTGAGTGGACAACTAACTGCTGCCTCACGAAACGATAATTGTTCAATTATCTCCTAATGCATCTCATGGTGGAAACTATTATGGAAATACATTTATATAGGATATATATTATTTTTATATTGTTTCTATTATTCTTTATTCTTTATTTACATTATAAATTTAAGCTTTCCATGACGTGTAATTACGATAATTTCATTTGAGAAAGTACATACTACCGCCTCCTAAAGTTATACGACTCATTCATGCCATACAAGGAACATATAAAGGATGGAGTTAATGAAATTATATATGATATTATATTTTAATAATAATATAAATTTATATCATTTATTTTTCATTCCTTTAAATATGAAAAGTAAATAAAAATAGCTTTCAATCGTACGTATGGCTTATCATCTCCATTAACTGTGCATTTAATTTCTTATATCCAAATATTATGGGATATTCAAAATACATGAATAAATTATATACATACATATATACATGATATATATGATATTTAAATAGTTAATACAATTCTATATATAATTTTAGTTTGACCATATGGACAATTTGTAATTATAACATGTTCATGTATGACTCAAGTACCGAACATCAATGATATGAACAAAAATAAATAACTAATTGATATATCAAAGTAATATGTGATATAAAAGGAATAATAAACTTGAAAAATTTTATTATGCAAGTATAATTTATCTTAGGTTTAATATTCAGGAAGAACAAGGAACATACAAGACAAGTCAGACATGAGAAAAGGGAACCTTTCACCGTCCACTTTTAGTCAAAGACTTATTTTATGTTATGTATTTTAATTTGTAATTTCTTATGTGAGGATATATTATTATATATCATTATTTATGTTAAGTTTATGTCCAAGTGATTAGAGACCCTTCTATCTCCCTTCAACTCATTTTCTGAATTTTAATGTGATGTCATTAGGATCCCGATTTTTTGGAAGGGAACATCTAAACCCAATTTCCATTCTATGGGTTGATTTTATACTTCTTATTTATATCACACTATGATTATGTGAGAAATGAATTTTGACATCTTTTCTGGTATTTGTACATTATTTATGTATTATTATGATGAATACACATAATTGATCTATTTTATTTACAAAATGGTCATTATAAGGGAGTTCATCTCAATCTCAATTAATTGAGGTATATTTTTATTTATACATGATATGATTTTATATGGTGTATTATCCCCTTTTAATTTTAATTTCATTCAAAGGGAATAATTTTCTATGTATGATTTTATTAAATGGAAAAAATAATGTTTCTTTTTAATGTATGTGGTGACAATGACCTTTCTACCGCCACGAGCATTATTTTATATTTGGATTCCTTAACAAGCTATAATATTTTTAGAAGGAAAATAAATACCATATACTCTTTTTACATATTTTGGTATTGAAAATGGGTTTGATAAGGGGTTTATTATTATAATATATTGAATTGATATCTTTTTATTTCAATGTTAAAACTTTATCATTACTTTATGTGTTATGATTATGTTATGGTTCCTGGTAATTGTTTACATATACAGGTGGTTCAGTGATAAACACAGGGCGGGTGAGCACAAGATTGCCCTCCAATGCATTGGATAACATGAAATAGGTAAACATTAATGTTTATCCTAAGATATTTATGGAATATACCATGATGGGAATTACAAAATTGACTCCCTATGTAGCTATGAAATCTACAAAGTAAGTATGATATGGATGCCAAAAATTAAGTTGATGATTTTTGATTACTATGTGTTATTCATAAATCATATTATTTTTTGAGGTATATTAAATGGATTATGTTTTTGATGTATTGATGGTCTAATGTTTTGTTTCTTTATTTTATAATCTTTACTGAGCTTTTTATGCTCATCTCATGTTTTTGAAATGTATTTCTTAAGGTATAAAGAAGGGTAAGAGAAAGGAAGTAGTCAAAAAGACATATATCCTGCAAAATACTCATGTTTTCTTTAAGGACTTTTAATTTTGGAAATTTTTTGGATATAGTATAAGTGTATACCTTGTAATATTGATATGTAATATAATAGTTATGACATAATTATCTAAAACTCTAATCCTCAAAAGATACTCATTATGAATTCCTGACTTAACTCAAGAATGTGTAATGTTAAAGGAATGTGGCCTTAATGTTGGTATCCGAGGTCTTTTTAGACAACATTAAGAGTTATGATAGTATTAAATTAGTATCCTTATATTAATTTATTATAATATTTAAAATATATAGCTTTTAAAAATTACCATGTTGTTTCTCCAATTATATTTTTGTGTTCATAATTGTTTTTTGTAGAGGAAAAAGAGAAGATGTACTAGGAAAGAAGATAGAGGGAAATGACCATCGAAATCAGCATCCTAAGATAGTCAGAATCAGAATTGAAATGTTTTTTTTCAAAGATGGCTCAGTTGAATTAGGTAATAAATGGTGGTTTTGTTTATTGATGAAATTTTTGAGAACCATGAAATTTATTTAAGGGTCGTCTTGCAAACCATAAAATAAAATAAATTATATGGAAATTTTAGCAAGTGTGAGTTTTGGTTACAAAAAATTTCTTTCCATGGTCACATTTCTTATAAATATGAAAATACTTTTGATCTTATTAAAATGAATTTTGTTAATGAATTGAAAAGACCCAAAAATATAAACAAGATTCATAGTTTTCTTGGTTTGGAAGGCTATTGCCAAAGGTTTATTGAAATGTATGCAATGTTATCTATCTGACTTACTATGTTAACTCAAAAAAGTGTTAAGGTCATTTCGAATAAAGTATGTGATGCTTTTTTTCCTGGAATTGAAAAGAAAATTGGGGAATTATCCAATTTTGCGGTTACCTTCTAGTGATAGTGAATTTGATATCTATAATGATGCTTCGTTAAAAGGAATTGGTTGTGTACTTATATAGAATGATCAGGTTATTTCTTATGTTTCACATCATTTAAAAAATCATGAGTTAAGTTACCCTACACATGGTTTGGAATTAGCTGATGATGTTTTTTCATTAAAAATTTGCGGAATCATTTGTTTGGAGTAATGTGTGAAATATATACATATCACAAAATTTTGAAATATATATTCACTCAGAAATAATTGAACATGAGACAAAGGAGATGGCTAGAATTAATCAAGGATTTTGACTTCATTTTCCATTACCATCTAGTAAAGTCAAATAATTTTTTTGATTATTTGAGTAAAAAATGTAATGTTATATTTACCTTGTTTTGTTTGGAACTATATCCTTTGAATAACGATTTGATGAAATTTGGAATATATGTTGTTGGTGCAGTAAATTCCTCTATTTTGTTTCAGTTTTCAGCACAATCGTCCCTAAAAGACATAATAAAGAAATGATAGAAACATTACAGTGAGTTGCAGAAAAAGGTATAATTGGATCATAAGGGTATGTTACCTGAGTTTAACATTGACAGAGATTGCGTTTTGAGGTTTGAAAAGAGGTTATGTGTGCCTTGTGATTCATAGTTGTAGAAGGAGTTATTATGTAAGGATCATAGTTCTCCATTTTTGGTTCATACAAGATGTACTATGATGTACATAGATCTTTGGGAGTATTACATGTGGGATGGAATAAAAAAGATATATTGTTGTATTTAGCATGAGATATTTGATTTTCTAATATGTTAAAGGAGAGAGGAATTTACCGAAAGGGATGATTCAATCTTTAGTGGTGCCAGGGTGGAAATGGGAAAATATATCCATGGACTTCATTATAGGATTACAGTAGACATATCCATGAAACAATGTTATCTGGGTTATTATTGACAAATTGAATAAATCTGCTCATTTCATTCCTATTCAAGATACTTTGTCTCTAGATTAAATTTAGCAGATGTATGTCAAAGATATAGTCACATAACATAAATTTCTGCACTCCATTTTATCTAATAATCATCATAGGTTCACTTATAAATTTTTGAAAGGCCTTTATAAGTTTTTGGGTACTGAAATAAATTTTAGTACTTCTTTACATCCATAATCCGATTGAAAGTTATAACAATTAATTCATACCTTGGAAGATATGTTATGTTCTTGTTCAATGGATTACTAGGGAATTTGGGACCATCATATTTCATTGGTTGAGTTTTTATATAATAAAAATTTTTATTCCAGTATACAAATGGATCAATTTTAGGCATTATATGAGATGTGGTGTTGAAATATAGCTTTTTGGGATGATGTATGTGAAGGGAATTTGATGAGACCATAATTGGTAGAATAGATGGTAGAAAAATTTAGTTGATTCAGAAGAAAATGAGAACTGCTCCGTGTAGGAAGAATTTTTTTAAAAATAAATAGAGGAAGTATCTTTATTTCAATGTAGGTGATCATGTATTTCTCAAATCTTCTCCATGTAAATGTGTGATGTGTTTTTCTAAGAATTAAATTTTGAGCCCGAGGTTCATTGGACCATATGAAATCTTGGAGAATGTTGGATTAGTTTCCAACAGAGTGGATTTACATCCTTTTTTATCCTAGGTATACAATTTTATTCACGTTTCAATGTTATGGAAGTATATACTGGATCAATCTCATGTTTTGAGTAGAAAAGAATTTTAGTGGAAGAGAATATTTCTTATGAGGAACAACTAGTCCATATTCTTGACCAAAGTGACAATGTGTTTTAGAATATGGTAATTTATTAGGGAATGGTTTTGTGGGAAAACAATATGGTTGAAGAGGAAACATGTAAATCTATGAATGTTATGAGGTATAAATACCCTCCACTTATTTGATAAGTGAATAAAAGTGTGAGGACACAATTTCTAGAAGGCGGGAAGGATGTAACATTCCATGTAAATAATGAATATGAAATTTTCATATTTATTAATATTTTTAAATCAAATATTAATTTTACTTTAAATGGGATTCTATGTTTTATGGTATACTGGACAACTCTGAAATCTTATGTAGCACACAATACTGAGTCATACAGAAAAGAATTATAAAATAATATTATTATTTTAAATGGTAGGTAACTCTTAGCTATTGTACATACATGAATGAATATATTAACTAAAATATGATTATTTGTGTTTATTAAATGTCTTTACTTTTTTCCAATAAATTTTAGATGTGTCAAATAATAATGAATCCAATTTTAATAATGAAATACTCTAATATTCTTTAAAAAGTAGGTATACCGCCTTTTATTAGAGCACCCCTTTTAAATCTATTTTTTTCACAGTTATATTTTCTATTTGAAAAATTAAACATCTTATTTAGAAATGGGAAATAAAAATTTACTTTTGTTAAATTTTTGGTATTTTTTTGATAAAGTTCATTTTTTTAATGAATAGAGAAAAATAGGGCATTTTTAGTTAAAACTGTCTTTTAATCTGATTTAATTTTACGGCTAGGTTATATTTTTTAGTTTTTTAAAGTATATTTGTATTATGTTTTTACCATTTAATCTTATATTGGTCAATGAAGTAATTTCACTTTTTAATTAGACGTAAACACTTGTCAATCTTTTGATAGTTATTATTTCATAAAAACACACTTTTTGTTTTTGACAGTGGAAATTAATTTTAAATTAATTTTTAAAACCTCTTTGATTTGAATATATAAAATTGGATTCACTATTTGGAATAATGAGATAAAAAATGTATAAATATGGAACTTTTATTTTTAAGACATTATGAATAGTAACTTGAGTAAATATTTTATTTACAATGGTTAAAGAGAAGATCTAGTAAATAAGGGTATAAATAATATTAAAATAATATTAAATTAACCTTACACGTTTCCTAACCTTATTGGAAGAGATATATATAACCAATATAATTCCTGGATCTATTTTACGACCCCATGGAGCAACTGTATGTGTGAAAATGACATTTAATTACATTTACTTTAACGTTATGGTAAATATAACCTAAACATGTATCTTTTACTATTTTTTTTATATGTGGTTAAATAAGTGATCATGTAGAATATAAATAGTCATTAGAAATATAAAAATATTTCCTACATCATGGTATTTTATTTATTTAGACATTAAATAAATTAATTTAATCATGACACTATGATGATGTAGTGATTGCTTCAATAATAAATGATTCTAAATATGATATTATAAATGTTAAAATAAATGTAATTTTGTTATTTTTATGTCTTCCACGAATTTTATAGACTATAGATACATTATATCTTCATATTAATGATTTTGTTTCGATTCAATAAAGTTTTTATGGATTTTTAAAAAATTCATGATATGAATAGTGTTAAAATTGACATAATTTATATTTTAAATTATTATTATTTTATTAAATATTATAAAACTAAAAAAATCTAATAATAGGACAACTAGTTTTCATAAGTAAAAAATTTTATTAGTGAAAATTTATTTCAGTATTTTTCATGTTTTGGTAACTATTTTGATTTTCAAAGTTTTAAATGTTTGATAAAATGTTGAGCGTAAAAAATGGTTAAATAAAAAAGATAAGTACTAAAAAAATATCAGAAACCTGTAAAACTTTTCTTTATTGGTTTTATTTTGACTTATATTCATATTATATTATAATTTAATGAGTTATGGAACTTTTAAAAATGAAAAAAAATTATAATAAAATAATACATTCAAACATTCCTAAAGAGCCCCTCCTCCCTCCTATAAAAGTCCACCACATCTAACCCATTGCACACACCTCTCAACCTCTTTCATCATAAAAAATATGCTCCATGAATATCCCAATATCCCACTCTTCTTTTTAGAAGCATTACTTTAGACAGAATGCAATTAAGGGATTCCTTTTTTATCAAATTAAATAGAGTTACACGTTTTAAGAGGTAGTGTTTTCTCTCATATTTCTTCCCACTATTCTATGTCTTCACTCCCTAATAAATTATTTTTCATTGATTACATAATAGAAATAGTACACTCAATATAATAGTTTATGAAAAGTATTCTAACTACACTTACACACACCTCCATCTAATTGATTTAGAACATGCTGTTTCTCTATATGACGAACTACTGGCTCATAAAATGATGATTGTTTAATTATCTCCTACCACATCTCATGGTAGCCCTTACGATGGAACTATATTTATATGTGATATATATTTTATTTATATTGTTTATATTGTTTTCAATTTTTTATTTACTACACAATTTATGCTTTCCATAATGCGTAAATACAATAATTTCATTTGAGGAACTGCAGACTACCACCCCCTAAAAGTGATACGAGTCATCCATTCCATACATGGAATGTATAAAGGATATAATTAATGAATATATATATAATATTATACTAGAATTATTATATACTTATGTATCATTTAGTTTTCACTACTATGAATATGAAAAAGAAATGAATGTGGCGTTCATGCATAAGTGTGCATTACAGTCTCCATGGAAAATACATTTCATATATCATATCCATATGTTATGTAATATTATAAATACATATATAATTGATCTAAATATACATATACTAGATATATATGGTACTAAAATTATTAATAAAATTCTATAGATAATGGACTTTTGACCACACAGACATTTTGTAATTATAACAAGGTTCATTTATGACTCAAGTACCGAACATATAAAAAATTTCCAATATTAAATCAAATAATTTACTACTTGTTATATATAAGTAATAAGTGATATAAAATAAATAATAAAGTTTAAATGGTTCTTATGAAAATATAAATGAACTTAATTTTATTATTCAATAAGAACAAGTGTCATACAAGACACGTCAGACTTGAGGTTAGGGAACCTTTCACCATCCACTTTTAGTCAAAACCTCTTTTATGTTATATATTTTAATTTGTATTTTATTATGTTGGGATATGCTATTATATATCCTTATTTCTTTTTGTTTTATTTCCAGGTAATGACAGACCCCTTTCTCCCTTATCAACACATTTTTTAAATTTTAATGTGATATCATTAAGCTGCCGAATTTTCATAATGGAACTTCTAAAACCAATTTCCATTCATTGGGATGATCTTATATTTCTTGTTTATGTCGTGATATGATTATATGAGAAATTAATTTTGATATCTTATCTTGTATTTATATATTCTTTATGTGTAATTATAATGAATACACATAATTGATCTATTTTATGTATAAAATGATCATTGTAAGGGACTTCATCTCGATCTCCTAACATTGAGGCATATTTTGATTTATACACAACTGAAGATTACACAGTTTATAAAAACTTTTGAATTTTAATTTCATTCAATGGGAATATTTTTCTATGTAGTGTTTTACTAAATAAAAATATTCTATTTTAATGTACGCCATGACAATGACCTTTCCGCCGCAACGAGCATTATTTGATATCTGGCTTCCATAATAGTCTGTAATGTTTTTAAAAGGAAAATAAATACCATATAAACTTTTTACATATTTTGGTATAGAAAATGGTTTTTATAATGGATTTAATATGTCAAAATATTTAACTGATATCTTGTGATTGCAATGTTGAAATATTATCTTTCCTTCATGTGTTATGGTTATGTTATGGTTCATGGGAATTATTTACGTATATCGGTGGTTCGATGATAAACCTAGGGAAGGTGAGCCCAATATAGATCACCAATGTATTGTGTAACTTGACAGAGTTAATTTTAATGTTTCTTCTAAGAGATTTAGGGAATATACCGTGATGGGTATTCCAAAATTTACTCCCTATGTAGCTATGAAATATAAAATGAAAGTATGATATGGATGTCATAAGTTACATTTAGGATTCATGATTACAATGTTTTTTTCATAAATCATATGATTTCTTGTGTTATGTTAAATTGCATTTGTTTTGTATGTATTGATGGACTAATTATTTGATTATTTATTTTATTACTTATATTGAGTTCTTAATGGTCATACCATGTTTTGGAAATGTTTTTCAGAGGGTATAAGGAATGGTAAGATAAAATATATATTCAATAATACTTATATCCAGATAACAACTCCTGTTTTATTTAAAGAGTTTCATATTTTTGAAAATTTTTTGATAGAAAAAAAGTTTCTACCTTATAATATTGATATATAATGTAATATGTATGGCCTAATTTTATAAAAATATAGACCTAAAAAGATCCTCAATGCGATTTCATGACTCAATTCAAGGTAATGTAATGTTTAAATCATGTGGCCTTATAAAAATATAATAAATATTTGTGATGTTTTACATGAATCTAATATTTTTATTCAATAATAAGAAGAAGAGAAGAAAAAATGAATAGGTAATTTGAAATGAAAATCAAGAAAATATGATATATGAGAAAATGATGTTTATTTGAGTATAATTTTTTGGATAATATTCTCTTATGACAGATGTATTAAGTAATTCTACAATATTTTCGGTAAAAATAATTCATGAAAAAGAAAGACAAGTTAATATGTGGTATTTTTTTGAAGGTCATGATTGACTCTCCACTCCTTGTATAACATCATGGAGAAAAAATTCATTATCCAATAAAGACACCCATTGGTTTTCCATTAATTAAATATTTCATATTCCATGAGTGTAGGGATTTAGTGAAAATTTAATATCAATGATGTCATAGTATTAAAAACACAATGTTGAGATAGGGAATTCAGACCCTCAAGTTCCTACACCCTGGAGGAAGATTGGGTTGTATGATTTTATTTAACTACTATAATTAATGAATTAAAGGAAAGTAAGTCAAGAAATAATAGTTGTTGTCCTAACGATCTGTTAGGAAATAGAGAAAATATATCTTCTATTGAAAATTATACATCATATATATAGAAATACAATTATATAAGAGACATTTTAAGAATATCAATTTATTATTAATGGATACTAATTTTGTTTTGAAGGATTTCAGAACAAGTTAATTATTCATGAGTAGTATAAATAATAATTCCTAAGTAATCATAATGAAGAGGTAAACAATATTGGGAATCATTGAGAGATCTATATAATAAAAAATTATTCTATTTTTTTATGATAATGATTAAAATGTAGATCCATACTAAAAGACACCATACTCGTCATTAGTTAAATGAAACTAGAAGTCTTATATAAATGATGGATGTGTAATGCTGTGCAATATTTCTAATAAACAAGAAAATTAAAATTTTCAATGTATTTTTTATAGTGTGTGAACATAAAAATTTTTGGAAAATAAAATCACCTCCCTGAGTGTATAACATAATATTAATTATTTTTTCTAATATGAAATAACAGATGGAATGATTACTATTAGCTCTAAAAAAATATTGGTGGATACGTTCCTAGATTAGATGATGTTCTCTTTTCTAAAAGTCTTAGTCATAATATTTTGATCATAATCCAACTTTCTAACTCCTGAGAGGTAGTTAAATTAAACAATAAGACATACATTGTAAGCATAAGGGATATTTTTGTTATTATTCATTGTTAATATACCAAGTGGTATCATTAACTAATTTTGGATAATAATTTATACATTTTTCAAGGAATGTGAAAATATGTTTTGGAACAAAAGGCTTTGTCACATTTGTAAAAAAATAAATTTAATATGGTCATGAATGATCATGATTGAGAAAATTCCAAAAATGAATTTTATAACACAAAGACATCATATTAACATCTAAAGTTGATTATTGTTTAAGAGAAATAAAATATGAGAAAATTAAAGTCATAATGGTTACTTAGGTTAGTTCATGTGATTATTTTGGTAAAATTAAACATAAGAATAAATATTAAAAATGTACATTATCTATTTTGTTGGAAACTTTTTTGTATGTCCTGAATTATGGTGGTTCCACATAGAGATGAAGTATTCAAATAAATCAATCAGTTTTAAAGTATATCTAAACATATACCTACTCCAAAAACAATAATCCTCGACACTGATAGTTCAATTGAATTTATAGGCAACCAAATGGTAGAGTACATAGAGTTATATGAAATACTATATCTATTTTAATATTTTAGGAATCCATAAAAAAAATTATTGATAAAATTAACATGTCATATAAAATAACTTACATACTAGGATTATATATAAGAGCCTATCGAAGTCAATATTTTAATATAGAGTTCTCACTTTGTTGTAATTATCCAATAATTTATGTATATATTTGAACAATGCTCAATAAGAATAAAGTGTTTTTAAGGAATTTTTTTTTCATAAAAAATAGAGTCATTGAAAGTAAAAATTATATTAAGATGATTTAATTATCTATAAATAATCATAAAATATAGAAACCCTAAAAATATGATATCAAACTGGATTGAGAAAATTATGTTAATCTTGGTTTTGGCCTTTTGTTGAAAACATGAAAAATTTCAAAACTTCTAAGTATATTTTCCAGTAGAATATGTGATAAATAGATGGAAAAAATATTTTAACAAATAATTAGAATATGTATAGATACTGATATTGAATTATTATTTGAGGGTAGTCATAATAAAGGAAATTAATCATAAATAGAAATTTAAACTACAACAATTGAAGGTGTAAAATTAATTGAAACAATATTTTTTTTAAAAAATATCTCACATTCCAACTGAAAAATATAGTCATATAAAACATCATTACAATATCAAGATGAACCTAAAAACATAAAAAAGGATACTATATATGATATTTGGGACAATATAATGCATATGATCTTATCTTAGTTGAAAATATTGAGATATGGAAATGTATTCCAAATATTCAAGATAATAATATCATCAGAACCAAATTATTTTCTTTGAATCAATTTCAATAATGATTGAAATGTCCTGAGGGAAATGGAAAAATTACAGTTCAATGTGTATTCGGAAATTTAAGGATTTAATGTATATAAGGTATATTTTATAGTTACATAACTAGATTTTATTATATTATTTTTGTGAATGTATATGAAAATAGAATTTTATTTTTTTCAAATAGAGGACAAATTAGAATTCTTCTATAGAATCTTTCAAGAGTAGGATTACATAGAGAAATTATATTTCTTGTTAGATGTTGTGTAAGATAAAAAATGTGTTATCTGAAGAAGAAAATTTATGGCCTATAGAAAGAATGAGGAAATTGGTTTGAGTTCCAAGATAAATACATAAATAATATAGTGCCTAAAATATAGGGAGATAATAATAATCTATAAATAATTAATTATTTAGAATAATGTTTCTTTTCTTTATTATTTTGATGTAAATAAATTGAAATTCTAAAAATACAAACAATCTGTTCCATTTCTATAACATAATATTAGTGACATCAAGATACAATTGATTTTTTTGGTAATATTGTAACACATCTAGATGACTACCATAGTCGGTATCACATAGTAGCGATTCATTATGTTTTTGTGTGTGTCAAGTCCTACTATAGTTGACATCATAAATGAAATGGAATTTATTCCATCAATTTTGTGTTACACCTATATTTTTTTGGGGTGGTTTTTTATACCATAATAGGACCAAGGATTTATTAGGGGACATTATTCCCCTTGAGAGATAGACATGATGTGAGCTTTGGGAAAGAGAAAAAGGGACCCATATAGGGTGACCAGATGATGATGGGAACTAGAGAATATGAATGGGTTTTATATTCATATGATGACCCTGGATAGGGAAACTATAGATATGCGGTTATGGTTATATATTTTAATTAATATTTTATGATATTTTGGTTATATTCTAGAGTGGGAATCATTGTGTTTTATGAAAAATCTGCATAATTATAAAACCCATGTGAGGATTATGTATGATATATGAGATATTCGGGTGATAGTATTACCCTAGGTGTATATAAAATTTAATTTTGTGTGGGATTCCATTTCCCTAATAATTTGTGAGGGTGAATTTAGGTTTGAGTACAATTCTCTAAAGGGATATAGATGTGGTCATATTGTGGTGGTTAGGGTTTTTTCGAAGATGTGTATGTAATACAATGGGAGAAATAGTTCCTTCATATTATTAATAAATGGGGTTTGTGGTTTTCATTCTATTTTCGCAGGTGATGTTGATATAGTGTGATAGAGTTGGGCGGGTATCCAATCCCCTTTTATGCTTTACATAATTCTGGTAGGGAGAAAGTATCATTGATATTTTATGAAGGTGATTCATGGGTATAGAACCATTCCCTTTGATTAAATTTTTATTATGATATGGATTTGGATGGGTTTTATCCCCCTGATGATATATATGAATCCCAGTGGTGTGTCGTTAGCCCATATAATTTTTAAAGTTTATTACTTGATTGGGGTACATTACTCTTGGATGATATTGACATGGTGATATAGAGAAGGGTGGGGAACCATGATAGAAAATTATATATGTTATTTGAAAGAAGACCAAATCCTCTAACAAGTGTGATATATGATTTCATGGTGGGGTATTCTTCCCTAATTATGTACTAGTTTTGGATTGGAGATGTGACCCTTGGGTGGATAGTATATAACAATTTTAGAAAAGGGGTTTGACCTCATAGATGGATTATGTGTGAACTATTTATAGAGAGGTGTGTTACTTCCCCATTATGGTGTGAATTGTGGAGCACCATTCCCTCCATTATACATGTACTTATCGTAGAATCATAATTTTTTAATATTTATTATCAATATATACAAATAAAATGTTTGATAAAATGTAAAATAGCAACACCAATTATAAATAAACAATCATAAAGTATGAAAATAATATTATTAATATATGACTACTATAACATAGTTATTGGTATGCATGGTATGAATAAGAGTACCTTAATTGTGAAATATCTATTGAATAGTTTTATTTATTTTAATTTATAATTTTTATTACTTATTTGATAAGTAATATGATTCATTTAAATCATTAACTTTGATTTATCAAATTAGTTTTTGGAATGTGAAATGTATAAGTGTTTTTTATTTAATATATATATTATTTTAATTTTTTTCTTTTAATAATGTTTTCATAAGGCTTCATTAATTTTTATATTTACGAATTCATTTTTGTCATGGATCGTCCCTCAGGGCCTATGTCGTGACTACCCCAAACCCGCCTTTTATAGGCCAGAGGATGGCGACTACCACTATTGGCGTAAATCCCTAACTAGAAAGGCATTGCCTTTATAACTTGAAAACACACACAATAGAGTACGAGCTGGAACCAAATAACCAAATAAAACTATATACAAAGTGCGATGAAAGTATTGGGGCCGGAATACAATCCCAACAAGAAAATACAAGTACAACTGAAAAGGACAAAACATTTTAAAGGTGAAGAGCAGCTCCTGGATCGTCCACCACGGATCCTACCTGAAGGGTAGGTACATTTAACCTCCTCAGCACTCCACATCTATTGGTCTTTTCCACGTACCGACACGACGTAAGGTCTTCCTCTAGGTACCATATAGACCCGCTACTCTAATCCTCAGTCAGTGCTGTCCGTCGTCTACAACCAACACAACAAGGGGCGGGCATAGCCCGTGTAGGGGTGAGTATAACGATACTAAGTAAGGACCCCAAGAGCCTCAAGGTCTCAAAAAATCCAACAAGGATAAACCAAAAAGTTTTAATTCAATAGATAACATCACTTAGGTATATGCTCATATATATACCTAAGTTATCATGTAATCCATCAAAATTATGAGGTAAACACAAAAGTTATTGACTCAGCTCAAACTAGGATTTTTATTCTAGAGGTAGTATCAAGTAACTTCCCTAGTCACACTGTCGAGACCTCGGCTGCTGGAGAACTCATCCTCTATCGAGTACAATGGTCCTGCCGTACTCACACAAAGGCACTTCCCACTAACCTTAGACTGCTGAGGTACTCCTCCTATTGAGTACCGTGGGTCTTCCGTGCTCACACAGAGGCGCTCCCCACCGTGGGTCTGCCGGGCTCACACAGAGGCGCTCCCCCTCGTAGTCTGCTGAGGTAATCCTAATGTTGAGTACCATGGGTCTTCCACGCTCAAACAGAGGCACTCCCCACCATGGGTATTCTACAACACCAAGGAACTTGCCACTGGGCTAGTCGACACACTTCCAGTCGAATCGGTCAGCAGTCGTCAGGTCTAAGCCAGCTACTAGGTCTCCGCACTATGCATTCTCATCTCCAGGAGGATCCACTCAACAAGGTACTGGTAAATGCTACAAATTTATTCAAGTACGATGTATAAGTTTCTCAAGGGTCTTCCATGTCATAGGGGTCTCAACGCAACAAACGACATGTCAATCAGACGCCCGGTCTGTTAGTAATTAGCCTTTTAGTTCCGGGGCTTGGTTGGATTTGTGCAAGATCCAACCTGATCGTATTACAACTAAAACTTGAAATATAGTGGTGTATACTCAAAGGGATGACTAAGCTATAAGATTACCAGCGCCGCTGAAGGCTCGTCAAATGGTCGCCCGGTGGCAAAGATATGGCCAAAAGAAAGTAAAGGGTCATGGTGGGACATAGTACCGTCTGACCCGGTCTGGGTCGAGCCGTTCAGACTTGATCGGCCTGTCCTGACCCATTGAGTGGGCAAGCCTGTTAGTTTTGTCCAGGCCCACTGGGCCCAGCGCAGCAAGCTGCGAGGGTGGTTCGACTCGGAGCGTCGTGAGGGCAGGGCCCGACGCTGCTCAACCCGGAGGGCACGGCCGAGGCCGGTTTGGCCAGGGCACCGTGAGGGGGTCTAGGATGCCAGCTCTTCCAGGAGGCCATGAGGGGGTCGGGATGCCGGCTCAGTCGAATGGCCGTGAGGGGGCCGGGACGCAGGCTGGACTGGGTGGCCGTGAGTGGGTCTGGCTTGGGGAGGCGCGCACGGCGCGTGGAGGCTGGCAGGCGGGCCGGGGACGCACACGAGGCGCACAGAGGCTGGCAGGTGGGCCTGTTTGGGGAGGCACGTGTGGCTTGCTCATAGGCCAGCAGGTGGGCCGGTGACATTTGGCCAGGCAGAGTGCGGCCAGGCGGGCCGGTGGACATGAGGTGGCTGGGCTAGCCGGTTCGGCGCGGCCCGTGCCGCCGCGAGCCGGTGATGTTCAGCTAGGAGCATCGGAGCGCCCTTGGGGTGGTGCCGTTAATAGAGGCCTTAGGTAGCGCGACTTTTGTCGTCACCGCATTCGTCGTTTCGTTGCCTCATCACCATACTGATGTTCATCATAAACATAATCAGCGGAGGGGTTGGGCCATGTTGGTTTGGCCTGCACCCTCCGCATTTAGGGTGGTATCAATTGGTTCATCAATGAAATATGATAAAAAACAATTATTTTACAATATCCACATCGATTCCTTTCCAAACGAAGAGGAAAAAAGAAAAGGGACAATACAAAAAGTAAAACCCCTACCTTTGATTGTCGGTCGTCGACGTTGAAGTCGAGGGAAAAAGTTGAAGGAGTTTGTCATTCGTTGCATCTGCCACATGCTTCCAATCCCAAGTTTCGTCAGCTGTGGAAGATGCTCCACATCAGTAGGTGTTTAGGGAAGAAGTCGAAGAAGGATCATCACTAGCATTCTTCATTGAAAGAATGTGTTCTTCATTCTTAGTTCATCGTTGGGTGAATTATAATCCTCCCAAGCTATCCTCTTTCAAAACTTCCACCCAAATTCCTAATTTGGGTGAAATAATAGTTTAGAGTATCTATTAATTCACTGGAAAGAATTAAAAAAGAATGAATTAATAACTTGGCTCCACATAATTAATGTTAAGGGTTGGAACAAATTAATTATGAGAGTTAGAACAATTGAATTATAGGGATGGTCAAGAGGCTCTCCCTCATTAATGAGGGAGAGTTGAGAGGTTTTATTTTCTTCCATAAATAGGGGGTTAAGCCCCGTGTGGTCCTCACGTCATAACCTCTCACAGGAGGTTATGTTTGGGGTGTACCCACCACCATAACCTCTGATTGGATGTTAAGTTGTGGTGGTCCCACCTCCAATTCCATGAGGAGGTTTTAACCACCAATCACCAACATGGTGGCTCAAATAAAATAAAGTGAAGCTCACTTTATTTTATTACTTTCCACGAAGAACCAAAAATTATCTTTTATTCTTGACTCACTACCGTCGAAGTGAAAGTCTTTTTAAGAGAATGATGGTGTTGTGAGTTCAACGGTACCCTCAGATTTCAGTTCGGAGCACCAGTTCAATAGTTATAAAATCCCGATTGTACGTTTACTGAATGAACCTGAAAAAAACTTCAGAAATTGATTTCGGGTACACCGGGCCTCAAAATCATATGCCGTCAGTTTTTGTGGACTGGTAAAATTCCTATGTATTTAAGAAAAAAAATTACATGGAAAATCCAGGTCTTTAAATTCTCCCTACCTCAGAGCTTTACATCCTCGTAAGCTACATCTAGAACTAAGGGAACAAGTGGCGGTACAGACCACACATATGAACCTCCCTCTCCCATGTTCTCTCTTGGAGGTTCCCTTACTTCCAACGAACGTGCACTATAGGTATCGACCATCCATGTAGGAACCGCTCCTTTTGATACTCAATCTCCACGGGAACCTATGATAATGTCTCCCAATAGTCGACATCTAACTCTCCATGGTCGAAGATGTGAGAAGGGTCGTGAAATTATCTACTCTGGTGAGATACATGGAAGACGTCATACACCCGATGAAACTGAGGTGTAAGAGTTAAGCGGTAAGCCACCCCACCAACTCTACTGATAACCAGAAAAGGTCCAATGAATCTGAAAGATAACTTTCCGCTATAGCCAAATCTATGTAGACCACATAGAGGTGAGAGCCTTAGAAAGACGTCGTCGCCATCCTCGAACATCAAAGGTCTCCATCTCCTATCAGGATATGACTTCTTTTTGCTCTGTGTAGTCTTTATCTGCTCCTAGATGATCTACACATTCTCTGTGGTAGCTCGTACCATCTCTGGTCCCACTAGTGATGACTCCCCAGGGCCAGTCCAGCAAAATGTTGATCTGAATGGTCTCCCATACAATGCCTCGAAAGGTTCCATCCCGATGGTGGAGTGATAGCTATTGTTGTATGAAAAATCCACCAAAGGTAAGTGATCCTCCCAACTTTGATCGAAGAAAAGGACACAAGCACGTAGCATGTCATCGAGGGTCTGATTGGTCTGCTCAGTCTGGCCATCCATCTGAGGATGGAAGATAGTACTCAGACGAAGTTGCATCCCGAAATCCTCCTACAACCCCTTCCATAGCCGAGAAGTAAACCGTGCGTCACGATAAGAGACAATAGATGAAGGAACTCTATGTTTCCACATAATATCGTGCACATAGAGGCATCCCAAGTTCTTTACTAAACCATAATCTATGATAATGTAGGAAGTGGGACAACATGGTGAGTCGATCAACGATCACCCAAATCGAGTCATGACCCATGGATGTACGTGGAAGAACTATCACGAAGTCCACGGATATCCCATCCCACGTCCACTCTGGGACCTATAAAGGCTGAACCAAGCCTTCTGGTACCTAGTGCTCCACCTTCACTTGTTGAAAAGTGATGCAACGAGAGAAAAACTCTACTGTTTCCTTCTTTATACCTCGCAACAGTGCTGTCGTCGAAGGTCCTGGTACATCTTCGCCACTCCTGGTTGTAATGATAAAGGGGATGTGTGGAACTCCCTCAACACTTTTTCTTGAAGTGAAACTGGTACCATAGTACATTTTCTGAAGAGGAAGATGTGATCCCCAACTTCAGAAAATCCATCAGGTTCCTGCCCTATGGATATCTGAGCATGTCATGTGTCGTAGTCAGCGTCCCCATGATATGCCTCCCTGACTCGTTGAAGAAGTGGGGGGGGGGGGTGACTGTAAGAGGCTGTAGAAAGGCTGCTCTATCTCTATCCACAAAGGATATCTGTAAAGAATCTAGCTGCTCTGTCGCCTCTCCTAGAAGTTGTATACTAGATCTTTTGCTGAGTGCATCTACTACAACGTTTCCCTTCCCAGGAGTATAGAATATCTTGAAGTAATTGTCCTGGAGGAACTCAAGCCATCACCATTGTCTTAGGTTTAGGTCCTTCTGAGAGATGATATACCAGGGGCTCTTGTGATCAGAGTATAGTGTAAAACACTCTCCCATTAGATAGTGTCACCACATCTTCAAGGCTATGACCACTGCTTCTAACTCCAGGTCATGGGTAGCGTAGTTTTTCTCATGACGTCTCAACTACTAAGAACCATATGGGATCACTGGTCGCTCTAGCATCAGGAAACACTCAAGTCTAGCCCCTGATGCATCACAGTAGACTATGTACCCCATGCCTTCCTCTGGAAGCCTCAAGATGGGGGCACTAGTCAGCCTCTGTCTCAGCTTCTGAAATCTCTACTGGCATCTCTCCGACCACATGAAGTGTTGCCCCATCTTCGTCAAGGCTGATAGTGGTACTGAAACTTTGGATAATTCTAGAACGACCCTCTGGTAGTAACCAGTGAAACCTAGGAAACTTCGTACCTCCTTCACACTCCTAGGTGGCTGCCAAGCAAGTACTGCCTCAATCTTTGCTGGATCCACTACAACTCCAGCCTCCGAGATGAAATATCCCAAATAATGAACCTCTTAGATACAAAACTGTCCCTTCAAGAGCTTACCCTAAAGATGGTTCTCTTAGAGTGTGTCCAGTACTACCTAAAAATGGAAAGAATCCTCCTCCTTAGTAGTCGAGTAGATCAGAACGTCATCGATGAAGACTACGACAAAGCGATCGAGGTATACTTGAATAATCTTGTTCATGATTCCCATGAACACTTCTGGATCATTGATTATGACGAATGACATAACCAAGAACTTGTAGTGGATGTACCGACATCTGAAATCCATCTTCTGCACATCCTTGTCTCAAACTCTGAGATGGTGATAGCCTGATCTGAGGTCTATCTTTGAGAACCTCAGTGCTCCCTTCAATTGATCAAAGAGGTCGTCAATCATCAGGAGTGGGTACTTGTTCTTCACAATAACCTGGTTTAGGAAATGGTAGTTAACACAAACTCTCAAGCCCCCATCCGCCTTCTTGGAGAATAGAATCAGGGCTGCCCAGTGAGAAACACTAGGAAAAATGAATCCCTTCCCCAACAAGTCCTCTATCTGTACCTGTAGCTCGTGAAGCTCAGCAAGAGCCATATGTTATGCTGGTGTACACATCGGTGCCATCCTAGGGTATAGGTCAATGTAAAAGTCCACATATATAAGAGGATATAGACCTAGAACATCATCAGGTTAAAAATCTACATACTGGTCCACCAATACAAGATAGGTCGGACTCTCCACATCAACTACTCCGAGGGTATGCCATGCCAACTGATGAGTGATTGGCTACACCCTCTGAGTAAGTTTGTCCTTTGCTAAAAAGGCTCCCTTCTCGCCGGTGAAGGTGAACCAGGTCCCATCCGTGTGGACACACTGCACTTTTCACCTAATACAGTCGATCTTAGCATTAACTGTAGATAACTAGTCCATACCAAAGATGACGTCGTAAGGCCTTGACGCCACTACGAGTATATCCCAGCCGAAGTTCTCACCTCATAGAGTAATCTCACACTACCATAACTAGTGCATAATCTTCGAGTCTTCTCCCATAGGAGTATCTATCCATATGGATAGAGCCAACGGCTCCATAAGAATCTATGGTCTCTGAATGAGGGTAGTGGAAACGAAAGATTGATTGGCACCTATGTCTATAAGAAATGCAACTAAGGTGGAGTAGACACTGATCGTATCTCGAATCATCTTCGGAGCTCCATGATCGTAAGCCTCAGCTACCTAGATATGAGCTCTCATCTGTCCACTTGCTCCCTGCTGTCGAGGTGGACCTCCTGGTGGTGGTGGTGGTAACACCTCGAAACATCAACCACCGCCAGTTGCACGGCCAGCTCCTCTTACAAGTCTTCCCGCTCCTTGAGGACCACCTAGATCAAATCCTTATCTCTTCCTGGGCGGTCCTTCGACCATTTTCTGATCATCCAAATGGCAGGTTAGACAGTCACGAGCCATGTGATCATTCCTGCCACATGAGTAACACTGCCCGCTCCTAGCATGTGTGTCTCTACCCCTGGTGCCCCATACAACCGATCCTGAGTCATGTGGTCGTCCACCCATGGGTCTGGTCCTCTTGGACCTCTGCGACATCTGTATAATACCAGCTGTAGAAGAAATCGCTGCATGTCGGCTAGTGGTGGGTCTCGCTGCTAGAGACTTCTCAGTAAGAAAACTCTCCACTAAAAGGGCTCGTTGAAACACCCTCGCCTGTGTTGGGATGCTGTGGGAGATCATCGAAGACTTGATCTATCACCTGATCCCCTGTTCAAAGGTTCAGGTCCTAAAGAATGGGTCCCGAACCATATCTATGGAGTTGCGCAAGAGGTCGGTGAACCTCGCTGAGTATTGTGCCACCGTCATGCTACCCTGCTGAAGATTATGTAGCTCATGTATCCATACTAAACATAAGGTGGCAGGGACAAACTCCACCCGAAACAGGCTCTCACAGTCTTCCCCAAGTAGCGCCATCTCATCATGAACCTGGAGCATCAAGATCCACCATCTGCCCACTGCTACCTATAAAAGGATAACAGCAAGAATCACCATGAAGTTGACTGATGTCCCAACCAGTAATAAAAATCTCACAACAGCCTCCACACTACTACAACTTGGACCTTTATCAGCGCTAAAAACCAGCATTAATAGTGCTAGAAAAACTCTGTTAATGCCGGCGCAGATAAATGTGGGGTCCCCTTTATCAGCGCTCTGAGAAGCGCTGATATAGGCTACCTTTATCAGCGATAAAAAAAGCGCCGATAAAGGGTGTCCTTTATCAGCGCTTTTTTTAGCACTGATAAAGGTCTCCTATATCAGCGCTTTTCATAGAGATGATAAAGGAACCCTTTATCAGCGCTTCTCTAGCATTGTTAAAGGCGTCCTTTATTAGCACTCAAAAAAGTGCTGATAAAGGCACCATCGCCTGCACCTTCAAAACAGAACCTGCACACCAGAATACCTGCACAATGTAGCACATGCACACCTGCACACCATAGCACCCGCACACAATATTTTGACCAAAAACTTTATATACATTTACTTAACATCATGAATACAAAAAAACACATTGCTATATACATTTCAAACATTGTTTTACATGGTTACAATTAAAATTATTCAACAACAGTTATAAACATTCATGTTTCATCGTTTGATATCTGTGATCCACTCTCGATGGTATTTTTTTCCGAACAAAGCACCCGAACTCAAGGAAAAAAATTCACCTATATAAGAAAACAAATATTATGTTAGTAATGAAATAATTAAAGAAATTAAAATAGTAATATGGAAGAATACATTAATATGGAAATGTGAAACTAAAATATGAAATTTTAAACTCCAAAGTTTTCATTTTCATACTAGTCACACCGTGCGTCGGATTGAGGTGCGATTGATTCGTACACGTCACAAATGACTCATTGATCGTTGTCCTAAAGTTTCAAAGCAATCTGAAGGCGTTTACTCGGTATTCTATATGTCAGTAGTGTTGTTTTCCAAAGTTTATCTCAATTTGAAACTGATATCAGACACTTTTAGCCATACCAGTCACACCATGCGTCGGATGGAGGTGCGGTCGATTCGTACACATCAAAAATGACTCATGGATCATTGTCCTAAAGTATCAAAACAATCCGAATGTGTTTTCTCAGTATTCCGTATGGAAGCAATGTTGTTTTCCAAAGTTTATCTCAATTTGAAACTGATATCAGACACTTTTATCCATACCAATCACAACATGCATCGAATTGAGGTGTGGTCAATTCGTACACATTAAAAATGACTAATATATTGTTGTCCTAAAGTTTCAAAACAATAAAAATGCGTTTTCTTGGTATTCCATTTTTCAGTAGTGTTGTTTTCCAAAGTTTATGTCATTTTCAAACTGGTATCAGACACTTTTATCCATACCGGTCACACCGTGCGTCAGATTGAGGTGCGGTCGATTCCTACACATCACAAATGACTTGTGGATCGTTTTCCTAAAGTATAAAAACAATCCGAATGTGTTTTCTTGGTATTACATATGTCAGTAGTGTTGTTTTGAAAAGTTTATCTCAATTTCAAACTGATATCAGAAACTTTTAGCCATACCGGTCACACCGTGCATCGGATTGAGGTGCAGTCAATTCTTACACATCAAAAATGACTCTTGGATTGTTTTCCTAAATTTTCAAAAAATCCAAATGCGTTTTCTCGGTATTTTTTATGTCATTAGTGTTGTTTTCCAAAGTTTATCCCAATTTGAAACTGATATCAGACACTTTTAGCCATACCGGTCACACCGTGTGTCAGATTGAGGTGCGGTCGATTCTTACACATCACAAATGACTCGTAGATCATTGTACTAAAGTTTAAAAACAATCCAAATGCGTTTTCTCAGTATTCCGTATGTCATTAGTGTTGTTTTCCAAAGTTTATCTTAATTTGAAACTGATATCAGACACTTTTAGCCATACCAGTCACACCGTGCGGCGGATTGAGGTGAGGTCAATTCGTACACGTCAAAAATGACTCATGGATCATTTTAATAAAGTTTCAAAACAATCCAAATGCATTTGATCGGTATTCCGTATGTCAGTAGTGTTATTTTCAAAAGTTTATGTCATTTTCAAACTAATATCATACACTTTTAGCCATACCGGTCACACCGTGTGTCAGATTGAGGTGCAGCCAATTCGTACACGTCAAAAATGGATCATGGATCATTGTCCTAAAGTATCAAAACAATATGAATGCGTTTTCTCGGTATTCCGTATGTCAGTAGTGTTGTTTTCCAAAGTTTATCTCAATTTGAAACTGATATCAGACACTTTTAGCCATACCGGTCACACTGTTCATCGGATTGAGGTGAGGTCGATTCGTACATGTCAAAAATGACTCGTGGATCGTTTTCCTAAAGTATCAAAACAATCTGAACACGTTTGCTCAGTATTCCATATGTCAGTAGTGTTGTTTTCTAAAGTTTATCTCAATTTGAAACTAATATCAGACACTTTTAACCATACCGGTCACAACGTGCATCAGATTGAGGTGCGGTCAATTCATAAACATCACAAATGACCGATGGATCATTGTCCTAAAGTTTCAAAATAATCCGAACGCATTTAATCTGTATTCCGTATGTCAGTAGTGTTGTTTTACAAAGTTTATCTCAATTTGAAACTGATATCAGACACTTTTAGCCGTACTGGTCACACCGTGTGTTGGATTGAGGTGCAATCAATTCGTACACGTCAGAAATGACTCGTGGATCATTGTCCTAAAGTATCAAAACAATCCAAACACGTTTTCTCGGTATTCCGTATGTCATTAGTGTTGTTTTCCAAAGTTTATCTTAATTTGAAACTGATATCAGACACTTTTAGCCATACCGGTCACACCGTGCATCGGATTTAGGTGTAGTTAATTTTTACACGTCACAAATGACTCGTGGATCGTTGTCCTAAAGTATCAAAACAATCCTAACGTGTTTTCTCGGTTTTTCGTATGTCAGTAGTGTTGTTTTCCAAAGTTTATCTCAATTTGAAACTGATATCAGACACTTTTAGCCATACTGGTAACACTGTGCATCAGATTGAGGTGCAGTCGATTCGTAAATGTTAAAAATGACTCGTGGATCATTTTACCAAAGTATCAAAACAATCCGAACACATTTTCTCGGTATTCCGTATGTCATTAGTGTTGGTTTCCAAAGTTTATCTCAATTTGAAACTGATATCAGACACATTTAGACATACCAGTCACACTGTGCTTCAGATTGAGGTTTGGTTGATTCGTACACGTCAAAAATGACTCGTGGATCGTTGTCCTAAAGTATCAAAACAATCTGAATGTGTTTGCTTGATTTTACGTATGTCACTTATGTTGTTTTCTAAAGTTATGTCAATTTCAAACTGAGTAGTAGGAATTCACTAATCTAAGGATATGAAACATAATAAAGGGAGATCATAGATTCTCAATAAGTGTAAAGGGAGATATCAATGACCATATAAAGATAACATAAATATTAGGAATTCACCTTCATTGTTCTATTTGTTTACATTCTTCCATCAGGTACGTTGCCTATTCGTTTCTAAAGACATTTATATCATCTTCTGAATAAAAGTTTTTGCGACAGTCATAGTAGTACTGAAAAAATATAAATAAACAAAGGATTAATAATTATTTTAAATGAAGTAGTAATTATTTTCAAAAATACCTCTTCAGGGATGCTAGTTTGTTCATGAAATATGATCTCTTTCATAAATTTACAAACATAATAACCGTAGTCCTTTTCGTTTTTTTGTTTTCGGACACCGCAGAAACATCGAGAAAAATAAGTAATTTCTTTTTATATGTATTTGGATAGTGAAATATAATTATATATACCCAGATACTTCTACATTTTTAGATCTTGTGGGCATTGTCGTCCTTATGCCCTGGATTCATTCCAGCCTTTAGACTATATTCATACACCTCCCTATCATAACAAAATCCTCATTAAAAGATAATATAAATTATATAACTAGATATTTAGTTCTAAAATGTTGGATCTAGTGTATTATAAATTGACAATCTCCATCATGTGTGTTCGGTTAGTTGGATATCCATGTAGTGAATCCATAAAATAAATCTTTGGAGTATCCAAATTGACTGCAATGAGCATCCAATGTTCCCTAAAAACACAAAAGAAACAAGTACTGATAGAAATGAAAATATAATTGATATGATTAAAATGTAGAGTTTTACCCCTGCAACGTTGGTATTAAAAAGAGTCTGTCAGTCATAATTCTGCTTTGAAATGATCTGAGCAGATTTGACATTAATTCTGCCTGAAAATTAGAATCTATTTTATCCCATTGTGTAGAAATGGTGTGAGGACTAACGAGTCCATATTTGTATTCATGGGAAAATACCTTCAATTGTTTTTCATATATACGCCTATGAAAAATATGATATGTATTTATCCATAATTATCAAACTATATCAGCTTCTGTAAAATCAAATCATGAAAACATACCTCATGTATACATTTATAACTGAGGCGCCTAACCAGTCGTACTTTATGATCTCAGAAACAGCATCTGCACTAACGAAATATAATGTTTCCTCTCCGTACATATCTTTTTCACAAAAAATTGTATGACTCTTGCTGTCTTTCATTTTTGTATCCACATGAGCTTGCAATGATACTAAATGTGGATATAGAACGGGCGGGTTGAACGCTCTCTTGGTGGATCTTTTTGATCGGTTGGTTGATCCAATGTTGGAGCTGCTCTTTTGTTTTAGCTTCTCCATTTTGTCCTTCTATAATAACATTCATCGGTTCATCCATTTTATAATTTAATGTTAAAGGTTCTTCTTGAAAAATGAATTGGAAATGAATACCTCCTGGTCGACATGTTTTTTACAAGATTCGACGGCCATGCAACGAATGTTCCAATATCTTTTTCCACTGTATGAATGTCGTCATCATCATTTAACACAGGTAGATTGGCACTCATCTCATGAGCTACGTTAATCGACACTTTGACACGACCGGTTGGAAGTGGTCTGGAGTGTAGCGTGTCATTCTGCATATTGAACACCGTAGCCCTCGCTACAAGGTGATGGGTGGGAGTTGACAGATATAAATCACAATCATTTTCACCATGTAGAATATCATTACATGAAAGGTATCAGTGTCTATGTGATTCAAATTTCACAAAAACAAATATTAGAACATTGATTACCTCGGTTAAGTTAGGTCTTTGAGGGGAATGGCTCGCCTCAAAGCTGGTGAGGGGTGGATCTTCTCGTGCGGGTTGTTCTTGAGTTGTTTGTTCTCTTCACCTCTCCTCCATCAAACTCTTTAGCATCTCTCCCTGAGTTTGGAATAGTTCTTCAAGGGTATCCACTCTATCTCTCATTACATGCAATTCTTTAGTTTGTTCATCCTCTTGTTTTTTTCCAGAAAATATACCCGGGGTGACACCCCAAAACCCACACCTCTGATGCGGCCATACTGTTCTGGCTGTTTCAAGGCCGTTGAAAGTATGTCTGTATCCGGTGCGGGTGTTGTTGATTCCTGGGACTATGTCAAATAGCAAATATGAAAAAATAAGTAAGCATCATTATGTAATAGTGATTTAAAGCAAAACAAGTTTATACTATGTCATACTTACACATGTTTCCCACACTTTTTGTGTGTTTTCATCTATTAGTTTCCCCTCTTTATTAACACGGGCCTCCTTCCATAGCACATGACGTGGAATGGATGTGACTTGAGATTTTTCTTCAGCAATCTGCATATAAATAGAGAAACATGGTTACAGTGTTGTTTTATGTCACATAAAATTATTACAGTACTTTTAAAATATGTACCAATTATTTTTCAATTGAAGCGTACCCTATCCTTGCTTTACGGTAGGGGTACACTGGTTTTGTTGCTCGTTCTTTATTTTCAGCACTCAGTTGTTGTTTCATAAATAAAAACCTGTCAATCAATGTGATAAATACAAGCAACGTTACATAACGTGTAACCAAACACAATGTACCTGAAAATTCTTTTCTGCACGACGGTTGCAAAACGCATCCCACATTCCTTGGGATATCAAGTGTGCATAAAGAGGAGGTGGGTGCGGCTTGATTTTCCCTTCGACATCTTTCAGATGATGTTTCGTTAAAATGGTGCGAAAGCCTCTATGAATCCTTCCTGCCATCCTTAAAACATATTCTTTGTGCGAAACATCTACTATAAATGCACTCTGCAAGAGATGATGAAGGGTTAGTCAATATTTCAGTATTTTATTTTATTTTAATAAATTAAATAGATGATATCGTAATGTTACCGTAATCTCTTCCCACATTAAGGTTTTCAACCCGCTGACAACATGGTGCCACGACTCTACATCAATCGACACGCGTTGTCGAGTGAAGATTTCAATGTAGCTACTAATCATGGATTTGTTGGGGTTTACATACTAGCCTAGTTTATTCCATCCCACCTCATATTTTATTCTTTTTGATTTTGCCTTATGGATTTTGGCTAAAACCGTCAAAATACGGCGAAACTGTTTTTTTTGTGTCGCTGTGGTTTCATCGCCTACCATTTCCTCAGTTTCTGCATCATCATTATGTTTCTCTGAAGCGCTAGCATCAGAACTAGTACCAACAACAAAAGGTTGAGAGTCCTTTTGTACCTCAGCAGTGGGACCAGCTGCAACAGGTTGAGAGACCTGTTGTCTCTCAGGAGTGGGACCAGCTGCAACAGTTTGAGAGACACGTTGTGTCTCGGGATTGGGTGCATCAGCAGGTGAAGAAGTCATTATCTGCAGAACTGGTTTAACATTTAATTTAGATCACATAAAAGCAGCAGTGAATAGATAATAACGTAATGTAACACAATCTATATTAAAATAAAAATCAATAACCTGATTATTGAGCTCTCTTTTTTTTAAAGGATGAAGGGATTTTACCCCTCTATCAACTATCCATATCCCTTCATTTTGGTCTCCTCTGACATACAAAACGTCATCTACATTGGGACCACTGCGAAATGATGGCGATGTCCCAATGAAAGGGTCATCTTCCGTTGAATTTTCATCTAACCCTTCAGCTATTTTGGTCGATAATAGAACGATTAACCAGTTTCGGTTTGCGGGATCTGGAACATAAAATACTTGCATTGCCTGTGATGCCATTATAAATGGTTCCTCTTTCTCCCCTTCCTTACTGAAATCAACTTTCATGAATCCCAAATCATCTATTTTAACAGCACACCTGTTATCAACCCACTTTCATTGAAATATCAGAACTTGAAATTCCGTATAATCCAACTCCCATATTTGTTTGATGATGCAAAAGTATGACATATTCACATAAATTGGATTTTTGTCCTTAGCACCGGAAACATGAATCGTTTCAGCCACAAGTGTAACCCCACTATTCTGCACGGTACTGTATTCATTATATTTATTAGTATAAAATGTATAACCATTAACTACATACGCATTGTAAGATAATGCATACACACTTGGTCCTCCGGCTAGCCATTGAAGTCGTTCCAAAATTGACTCTGGATTTTCATCTGACTTCTTAAAAATATGATCTCGAAACCATCCTATAAACTGTCGATTATGTGTATCTGATATCCATTTTTCAGCCCTAGATGGATTCAAATGCCTAATAATTTCTTTGTGGATTTCAACATATGGGTCAATGTCAAAACTGTTATGAAAAACATATAGGTGGGCCTGCTCCCGATCTGTAATATTGATTGTGACATCCTTTTTTCTAAAAATTCCTTCACCCTCAAGCCGCCCAATGTGATGAGATTTCAGTAAGCCAATTCTTTTCACACTAGACAAGTATTTAGTATAGAATTCAACGGCTTCCTCAACAATATATCACTCTGCAATACAACCCTCTGGCCGACTTCGATTTTTGACATACCCTTTCAAAATCTAAATATAACGTTCAATGGGGTACATCCATCTGTAATGTATAGGACCACATAGTCAAATCTCTCTCACCAAGTGGACCATCAAATGAACCATCATATCAAAAAATTAAGGTAGGAAGAACATTTATAATTCACATAATATGACGGCAATTTCTTTTTCCATAGTTGGCAATTTTGCCGGGTCTATAACTTTGCTGCATATAGCTTTGAAGAAGAAACACATTTTTGTTAATGTATGGCAAACATTCTTGGGCAAAATGCAACATAAAGCAACTGGAATGAGATTTTGAATCAAAACATGATAGTCATGTGATTTCAGACCTTTTAACTTCAAGTCTCTCATTGACACGAGGTTACTGATATTTGACGAATACCCCTCTGGAACCTTTACGTCATTCAAGAAGTTGCAAAACTGATATCTCTTCTGCCTGGAAAGAGTGTAAGTATCAGGAGGAATAAATGTTCGTTTTTCACCCTTCATTGGTGAAAAATCTTCTTGTATTCCCATCTCAACCATGTCCAACCTAGAATTAATTCCATCTTATGTTTTTCCAGATGTATTTAGCAACGTGCCGATAACACTATCAAATATATTTTTTTCTACATGCATAACATCAAGAAAATGTATTACATACAGACAATTCTAGTATTGTAATTAAAAAAAAACTGATCTCTTTTTCCAACTGATTTTCGTAAGGTTTTTCGAAGCCAGTTTACCAAAAGTAGTGTCCACATATTTAACTTTCTAAAACAATTGATTGCCTGTTAGTGGAAACAATGTTGTATGTTATTCTGAACTTCCATCGAACGATGTCATCCAAGAATGGTACTTATGTCATCGCGGTAGAAATCTGCGATGACCTAGAAACACAGTTTTCGATGAATGTTTCAACCTAATTTATTGTTTACCTTCTTCACAAACAGGACAGCCTTGAGTTCCTTTAATGCTATATCCTGAAAAATTTCCATAAGCAGGGAAGTCATTTATCGTCCCGTATAACATGACACTCAAAGTGAAATCTTCCTTTCTGTAAGAATCATACAATGTAACACCTGAATCCCAAAATAATTTTAAATCTTCGATCAATGGAGCTAAATAAACATCAATATCATTACCCGATTGTTTTGGTCCTGATATAAGCATAGATAACATGATGTATTTTCATTTCATGCATAACCACGGTGGTAAGTTATAATTTATCAACATAACCGGCCATGTACTGTTACTGTTTCTTTGAAAACCAAAAGGATTCACTCCATCTTTAGATAACGCAAGAAGAAGGTTTCTCGACTCGTTTCCAAATTCAGGATACCCATGATCGATTATCTTCCACCGAGGAGAGTCTGACAGGTGACGTAGTATCCCATCTTTAATTCTTGTATCTGGATGCCATGTTAATTGTTCTGAAGTCTCCTCACTTACATATAGGCGTCTAAACCTTGGAATGATTGGAAAGTACCATACAACTTTAGTAGGACTGGATTCATCTTTCTTGTATCGAGAAGCACTACACTTTGGTCATTCCTTAAGTGATTTGTGGTCCTTGTGAAATAGTATACAGTCATTCGGGAAGGCATGTATTCTTTCAGAGATCATACCCATAGAGCGTAGAATTCATTTGTATCGTATGTTCGGATCAGGAGCTCATTGTCTACTGGGATCATGTCATTCATGAGGGCAAGTAGTTTCGTAAAACTGTCTTCACTCTACTCGTTGTCTGCTTTCAAATTATACAGCTTCAGTACGACTGACAATGCTGTATATTTAGGGCAACTAGCATACAATGGCATCTTTGCACAACTTTTTAACTTCTAAAACAATTTTGGGAAATCACGAAGTTCATCTTTGAAGGTCCTTGTCATTTCCTCAATACGATCTTCATCATCATTCACATATGTAATCACATCCTCCATACGGTCATCTTCATTGTTCATGTTTGTAATCATATCAGATGATCTATAAAACGCAGTGTCACCCCAGCCACTACCTACATTCGTTGTTTCCCCATGTTTATTCCAACATGTATAACTATGATCTATTCCATGACAGATCAAGTGTTCTTCCTACTCATCTGGACTAATTTTTTTTGAATAACAACAATGTAAACACTAAAAAAGGATTTGAGAAGAGTCACATGCATGATCTTTTGTAAACTTGATAAACTCTTTCACGCCTTCTTCATACTCTTTTGTCAACCTATTGGAATTCATCCATTATTTATTTATATTCATCCTATTTGAAATCCATAGGATGAGTATATAGGTTAGAGGAGAAGGAATATGAGTATAATTTAGATAAGAAACAAGATACTTCAAAAATGGTAGGGGGCATGCTCATTAATAGAAAATCTTGGGTGGTTCTTGGGATTCATCCAATCTCTTCCTCTCTTTGATCACCCCTGATGAGGGGTGGTTCTTGGGAGTTCTTTATAGTGTGTTAGTGGGGTTCACCACTATAGACATGGGTTAACCATACCTTTTGTGAGGAAGTAGGATAATCAGTGCAACTTGTGGATCAATCTCATAGGGCGGTCTCTATAGGGTGTCCGTACAAGGAAATACCTCATGGATAAGGCCAATAGGTATCCTAACATGTGCATCAAAAGTAAAAGTGTAGAAAGTTGATTGAAACACATGGGACCATATGCATAAGTAAGAAGAAGTATATGTTTTCCACAAGGGTACCCATGGAAGTGGCCATAATGGGCACCTTAGTCTATGTGATGGTTATGTGGGAGTCTCCTCATGCTATCAAGGCATGATCTAAGGCACAATGACTAATCCTCAGATAATAACCCTTCATCTGGGTGCTCTTGGATGTGGGAGGATCATGGATGCTCGTGGGCTCATGAGTGATCAACACCCAACGCTTTAGTGTATTTGTCTTGTTCAGATCAAGACACAAAGCAACATAGGTAGTGGATGTAGAAAAGTCAGAAGAATAAACCCCAAGATAACTCTGAACTCACCCAGTGTCAAATCCCAATCCCTACCACCTAGTTTGAAGGTGATACAGTTTAATTCTATCTTCAAAGTTGTAAGGAACTCTAAAAAGAGCTCCTAAAACGTCTCCTCATGAACATCAATAATTTGGGAGTGTTTCATTGATGCGAAGGGCTAAAATAACAACCTTTTCAATGAGGACCTTGTGTATTATGACCAAATCCATTGATTTGTTGGTGAAAATTGACTTGGATTTAAAATGGTCCAAGCAAATATAGTGTTGCATTTCCTCAAAGTGAAAATAGGGATGGATATTGGTAGGTGGAACCACATCTTGTGAGTGGTGGGATGAAAAAGGAAAATCAAAACCCAACGAGATGGAATCTTCCAATGGTGGTGGAAAAGAAGAGGGATAAGGAGATGGTGGAGTTAGAGTTTGGGTCTAGTGCTTAGCTGCAATAGGCCACGATCCATAAGCTGTGTGATTGGATGGGGGAAGGCACCTACCCTTAGTTCAAATCATGGTGCTAGGAGGTAAGTGAGTATGGGTAGAGGAAGGGGAGGAGGATTAGTTAGAGGACAGGGAGATGAGGGAGGAGGGAAGGCATGGATGAGGTGGGGAGAAGAGGGAGTAGTGGAGGGGGGGGGGGGGGCACAACAAACCCAAGGTTATAGCTTAAATAACTCAGTCATGAACTTTATTTCAACACATCCAATGTTGATATATTTTATTTCAAGAAGGGGACAAGGCTAAAAACAATCAAAGGAGGTATAAATTAGTTTATCCTTAGGGAATATTATTTAACTAAACTAACAAGCATGGGGGGAGGGATCCTATGATGGTAAATATGGTACACAGGTTACCTAGAGAGGCCTAAGTAGCCAGGAAATCTGGGACCTTCTTACCCTCTTTCTATGTATGAGATAAATCCATGTGGTTATTGAAAAAAATTATGCATCTCATAGTGAATGGGACCTAGAAAATACTGGGTACCTCAAGCACACCCATGACACGAAACCATGGATATGTTGTACCTCCACCCTATTCTTAGGTTCTCTGTCTTCATCATTACATATCAAGTGTAGTACCCTACTAAGGGATATTAATTTCATGATGGTCTACTTCTTTGATGTACAACATATAAACACCATGCATGCTAACACACATACGAAGTGAATCATTCAAGTTGTAATGTAATATTATCATGAGTATATAATATAACACATAGAATCATGTGATCACAATCCAAACATAACAATTACTCACAATAATAACACTCATAAAATCCAAAAATCAATATTCATAATTTGGGATAGGATGCAAGGGGTCACCACAATGAAAACATAATTAATTCATGAAAATTCAATTTGAATCACCTTAAAGAGGAGGACCTGGTGGTAGAGGAGAAGGAGGCATCGAAAGTGGAGGCACTGGAGGCAATAGAGGCAGCGCGGAGGCAAGGCAGAGGCAGGGCGGAGGCAGTAGTGGCAGCAGAGGAGGAGGAGGAGGAGGAGGCCGCGGTGGAGGACCCACGGTGGAGAGGATGCAGCGGAGTAGGAAGAGGAGGAGGAGGAGGAGTCGCCGATGGAGGAGGAGGAGGACGAGGCCGCGGACTAGGTGGAGGAGGAGGAGGAGGAGGCGCCGGTGGAGGAGGAGGATGAGGCCGCGGTGGAGGAGGATGAGGAGGAGGAGCAGGTGCAGAGGAGGAGGAGGAGGAGGTGGCATCCGGAGGAGGAGGAGAAGGAGGAGGTGGCGACCACGACGGAGGAGGGCTTCTGCAAGAGCTTGACAGGGTGCGGGGAGGAGGAAGAGGACCTGAGGGTTTTTGTCAATCCCGCGTGAGCCTTTATGAGTGCTTGTAAAAAGCGCTGATAAAGGGTGTATTTATCAACGCTAAAATGAAAATCGCTGATAAATATAACCTTTATCAGCGCTTTTGTAGCGCTAATAAAGAGTGAATTTATAAGCGCTTTTCATTTTAGCACTGATAAAGACACTCTTTATCAGTGCTTCTTTAGCGCTGATAAATACATAGTTTATCAGCGCTAATAAAATCCCTGATAAATATAGTAATTTAAGAATTTCTTTATATTATTATATATTTATTTAACTCTAAATATATATATCTCTATTTATACTTATAGAATTGTTTGAAAGGTATATTTATATATATATCATTGAAAATATAACAAAATATATATTTATTTTTTAATTATAATTTAATTTTAAGTGTACATTTAATTAATATATACAATAAATATTATCAGCGCTAATATAAGTGCTGATAAAGGGATATTTAAAGTGCTGATAAATAATCCCTTTATCAGCGCTAAAACAAGCGATGATAAAGGGTACACCTTTATCAGCGCTTGTTTTTGCGCTGATAAAGTGGACCATTATGAGAGATTTTTTTAGCACTCATAAAGGCTCGGACCTTTATCAGTGCTTTTCCATTAGCACTGATAAAGGCAGGCACATGCCTTGCCTAGTTTTGTGGTAGTGCCAGCCAATCCTCAACCGACTGTGGGTTCGTCTCCCCTCTAAACATGGGTGGCCTCTAGTGTTGGAACTCGTGCAATGCACTCAAGCAACATACATCATCTACTGCTAGGGCTGGTGGCATCGTGGCCTAATGGGCAGTAGAATCGTGGTTCCTCCCCTGGAAAGGATCCCTGCACCGAGGCCTTGTTTCTCGACAGGTATCTGTGTGTACAAATCTTGGGACTCTTGCTGGTCGACCATGGGGATGCATCCTGAAAGAAACAGATGCAACATGGTCAATGATTAAACCCGGTGAGCTAATTTGGTTGAGCTGACTTAAAGAAAACATTGAAAACACACACACAATTAGTGTTTTCATGCACTAAGTCAGAAATTAGAAGTCAAGGTCCTGGTGTATGGATACGTCAGCCACCGCACCAACACCAGACTCCCTGAACTGAAAACCACACTCGGTACCATTAACACTATTGACTCACAGAAAAGAAAGATAAGAGTCCTAAGTTCTGTGGTAGAACCAACTCCTCTGATACCAATTTGTCACGACCCATCCCCCAGGGCCCGTACCGTGACAAACCCATACCCTCCTTATATAGGCCAGGGGATGGAGACTAGACCAAAAGGTGTAAATCTCTAACTGGGAAGGAATTTCCTTTATAACTTGAAAATGTACACAACAGAGTACGAGCTGGAAGAAAAACACTAAGTAAAACTGTATACAAAGAGTTATGAATGTAGAGGGGCTAGAATAGAATCCCAAAAAGAAAATAAGAGTACTACTGAAAAAAAGTACAACAGAAAAGGAAAAAATAGCTTAATAGTGAAGAGAATATCCTGGATTGTCCACAATGGATCCTACCTGAATTTTAGGTATAGATACCCTCCTTAGCACTCCACGTCTGTCGGTCTCCTTTGCATTCCGACACGTTGTAAGAACCTCCTCCGGGTACCATCCAGTCCCGCTACTCTGATCCTTAGTCAGCGCTATCTATTGTCTCTAACCAACACAATGAGGTGCGGGAATAGTCCGTGCAGGAGTGAGTATAATGATACTCAATAGAGACCCTGAGACCCTTAATGTCTCACAAAATACAACAAGGATAAACCAAAAAGTATGAATTCATCAGATAACCTTACATAGGTATATGCCCATACATATTCTTAACTTATCAGGTAATCCATCTCAATCATGAGGTAAACACAAAAGTTACTGAATCAGCTCAAACCATGATTCTTATTCTAAGGGTAGTATCAAGTAACATCCCCAGTCACACTGTCGAGACCTCGACTACTGGAGAACTCCTCCATTATTGAGTACAGTGGTCCTGCCGCGCTCACATAGAGGAGATTCCCACTAACCTTGGACTGCTGAGATACTCCTCCTGTCGAGTATCGTGGGTCTTCCATGCTCACACAGAGGCTCTCCCCACTGTGGGTCTGTCGCACTCAGAAAGAGGCGCTCCCCCTCGCAGCCTGCTGAGGCACTCCTCCTATCGAGTACCGTGGGTTTGCCATGCTCACACAGATTAGTTCCCCAACGTGGGTCTCCTACGACACCAAGTCACTTCTGTAAAGACCCGTAAATTTCAAGGAATTTTTTTTTCTTAATTTTCTTTGGAATTTTACAAGAACGCAGTTTCTGACGGCGCCTGATTCCGAGGCCCGGTGTGCCCGGAATCATTTTCTGAAGTTCGGCTCGGGTACGTTCAGTGAACGGATGAGCGGGTTTTTCTAACTTTTGAACCGGTGCCCGGAATCAAATTCTGAGGGCACCGATGAAATCGCAGCGCCGGTATTCGCTTAGAAACGCCTCTTCCGGAGTTGCGTTTGCTCGGGTGTGGTTTTTAATTTTCGGGCTTAAAGTTAAGAAATAAAATAATTTTGCGACAACTTTATTTTATTTCACTTAAGCCACTTGGAAGCCACTTGAAGCCACTTAAAGGAGGCTTGAACTGAGTTGAACTGGATAGGATGCTATCCAGAAATATCCTACCCCCTTGGTAGGATATTTGTGAGGTGGGGCCCGCACGAGCCCCGCCGTTTCTTTCCGCTAAGAAACGCACCCGTGAAAACCCGTCTTAATGAAAGTCAACCCACGCGTTTTCTAAATTCTTAACAGACCATTTAATTGGGCGGTTTATTTCGTGAATTAAATGGGATGTTTCTTTCGTGAATTAAATGGGTCATTTCTTTCGTTGAATTAATTCAACGAATTGATGGATCGTTTCTTAACAAGTTTTTCAAATTCGTTGGCGTAATAATAAAATAAGACCAACGCTTAACCTCTGGTTATTTGCGCTTGAGAAGATTTGGGAGAACCCTCGCAACTTCTTCTCCCTCGCGAAGAACGCGAAGAACGCGAAGAACGCCGAACCCGGAAATCGATGACGCCTTCGCCCGAGACGTTCTTCCGATCTCCGATCTCCGATCACCGACCATTCGAGGTGAGTGCTTTCGGATTTCCTCTCAAGTTCTTTTCTTTGGTTTTAAACGAAACACAGATTTAAATATTAATAATTTAAATCTGTTGTTCTTGATTCATTGAGCTCGCCGACTCAATGCCGGAATCCGCGACGATGCGACGCCTCCCCGCGACGACGCAAAGATCGATCTCTTCCGCGACGGTCTCTTCCGCGAAGAACGCCCGCGCACGACGATCATTAAGGTAGGGATTCATTTGGAAAATTTTTCCCCTTTTTAATTTTCTCGTGAACGTTCTTGAAAATTAAAAAGACGGTTTTCAATGAACAATTTTATTTTAATTAAAATTGTTGGATCATGTGTTGATCGTTTTTCTCCCGGTTGTTTATCTCTAACGCGGAGGGTGCGGGCCGAACGAACACGGCCCGACGACCCTCCGCCGTTCTTTGTTTTGTGCGGATTTGACGGTCGACGATGGAATGTGCCGCAGCGGACGTTTGACGATCCCGCAGTAATGAACGGATCCCGGGAGGAGCAACGGCGCAGACGGGAAAGAAAACGGGCCACCGGAGCGATGCCGGCGGCCGGAGGCGGCTGCGCCCCGGCGCGCCGCCGGACGAAATCCGCCGCGGCTGAAGCCGCGGCGGCGGCGGCCAAACGGACCCGTGGCGCGCGAGTCCGGTTTATCCGGGCGGACGCGGCTCAGCGCGTCCGCGGCTCGCCAGCGCGGCCCGCACGCGGGCCGCGGTCCTTCCTCAAGCCGCGGGTCAGCGCCCGCGGCTTCCACCCGCGCGGCTCGGCCAAGCCGAGCCGATCGAGCCGGCCGAGCCGGACCGGCCCCGGCCGGGCCGGGCCGGGCCAGCCGGGTCGGACCCGGGGGGGCCCGGTTCGGGCCGACCCAGGGGGGGTCGGGCCGGGTCGGCCCGGGCCCGTACCCCCCCATCTTCGGACGTTTTTGTTCAAACGCCCGTATCTTGAGCTTCGTGCCTCCAAACGACTCTCCGTCAGCGGTAACGTGATCCTTGAATCGAGACGGCCGTTTTGGTATATCGCACTCAAGGTTTCGGAATACTTTTAGTTCGGCCGGGTTGGTTCGTACACGAGACCAACCGGGCCCTCGGAGCGGAAACGCTCATATCTTGAGCTACGGACGTCCGATTGACGTGCCGTCAGCTTTGTTGAATTCCTCTAAGTGAGACGGATCTTTTGGCATACTCCGCCCGAGGTTTGGACGCAGGTGGAGTGCGGTCGGGTTAGTTTTGCCTTAAAAACCAACCGGGCCCCTGGGACGAAAATGCCAATATCTCTCAGACCGGGCGTCCGATTGACGCGCCGTCTGCAACGTTGAGTTCCTGTTGACGATACGGAACTTTTGGATACATCAACTTCGGACTTCATGTCAGTTGATGTATCAGCCTCTCGGCTCATGGAGCGGACCTTCCCGAACGAGCTTGCTGTGTGGGGGAACCCTAGTGCTGGCTGCGACTGCTACTTCGACAGCGAAGACCGTGCAGAGATCCTCAGTGGACTGCGGCGACGACTGTGCAGAGATCCTCCGTGGACTCCGACGACGACCGTGCAGAGATCCTCAGTGGACTGCGGCGACGACTGTGCAGAGATCCTCAGCGGACTGCGACGACTACTGCACTCAGCGATCCTACGTGGATCAGTGCTACCGGTCCTGTGTGGGCCCGATCCTGTGTGGGTCCGATCCTGCGTGGGTCAGCGCTCAGCGGTTCTGTGTGAGCCAGCGCATACAGGTCCTGCGTGGGCCCGGTCCTGTGTGGGCCCGATCCTGTGTGGGTCATCTCTCAGCGGTTCTGTGTGAGCCAACTTCTACAGGTCCTACGTGGGTCCGATCCTGCGTGGGTCAGCGCTCAGCGGTTCTGTGTGAGCCAGCGCATACAGGTCCTGCGTGGGCCCGGTCCTGTGTGGGCCCGATCCTGTGTGGGTCATCTCTCAGCGGTTCTGTGTGAGCCAACTTCTACAGGTCCTACGTGGGCCCGATCCTATGTGGGTCACTGCAAGGTTAGTACCTATCGATCCTTCGTGGGTCCGACGACTTAGATGGTTCAATGACCATCTTTATCGTCATCCGAAGAAGTATACCTGTGTGAGCTGAATCTTGTGTTACTCTCCTTTGTGGATTGTGTTGTTCTATCCTGCGTGGGTATGCGTTTTGCTTTCCTGTGTGGACTGGGTTGTGCTAGGGCTCGGACGTTGGAGCCGATCGGGGAATTGAGGACTTAGGTATATGTATGGGCATATACCTAAGCCATGTCAGATGTTACTTCGTGATTGTACCTCTTTTCGTGATTTATCCTTTGTGGATTTCGGGAGACCTTCGGGGGTCTCGGGGTCCCTACTGAGTAGCTTATACTCACCCCTGCACGGGCTATGCCCGCACTTCGTGGTGTTGGTTGCAGACGACGGACAACGCTGATCGTGGAGGAGGCGTGTGGAGCAGGACAGTACCTGGAGGTGGACCACTGGGCGGGACGTACTCGGAGCGGTCAGGTGGAACCGAGGAGCAGTGGAGGCTATCTGTACCCACCCTTCAGGTGGGACTTCCGGAGGATGGCTCGACGCTGCAGTTTTCCCTTTTCAGTTGCTGTTTTTTTCTTTCAGTTGTACTTTACAGTTGGGCTTGTATTTCCGGCCCCTTTTTACTTTCAGCACAGCTTCTACAGTTTTACTTAGTGTTTACTTTTCCGCTTGCTTACTCTGTGGTGCTTGTTTACTATTCAAAGGCAATGCCTTCCCTTTTTGTTGGGATTTACGCCTTGGTGCTAGTCGCCAGCCCCTGGCCTATGGAAGGCGGGCTTGGGGTAGTCACGACACGGGCCCCGAGGATGGGTCGTGACAAATTGGTATCAGAGGGGTCGGTTCTACCGCAGACTCTGATCTTTCTTCTATGTGAAGCAATAGTGTTTAGCGTATTTAGTGTGGTTATCAGTCCAGGGAGTCCAGTGTTGGTGCGACGGCCGACGTATCCATACACCAGGACCCTGACTTCTGATTTCCGACTTAATGCATGAAAACATTGATTGCATGTGTGTTTCAAGTTTTCTTTGTGATTACTTGTGTCAGCTCACCAGGTATACTGTTCTGACCGTGGAATACTTGTTTCCTTTTCAGGATGGCACGACGACAGCAGCCAGCTAGGGTTCCCAGAGTAGGGCGCGACGACAGCCCGCCGAGCGACGAGGCCTCGGTACAGGGCCCGTTGACAGCAGAGGCACCGGTGGTACCTTTACCCGCCGAGCCCCCGATGCTTCCAGCACTGGCAGCTGACGACGCACGACGCCTTGGAGCTCTGTACGAGTTCCAGCGCCAGCGACCACCCAGGTTCCGTGGGGAGTCGGACCCCCAGGCAGCCGAGGACTGGCTGGAGGCGGTCGTCCGAGTTTTCAGGCTAGTGAGGACGCCAGCAGACCTCATGGTGATCCTCGCGGCGAGCCTACTGCACGCAGCAGCCGGACGCTGGTGGAGCCTGATGCTCCAGATACACGATGAGGCCACCCTCATCTGGACGGACTTCGAGAGCCTCTTCCGCTCAGAGTTCGTCCCGACCACCCTCCGAGCGGTGCGCATCCAGGAGCTTCTTCAGCTGCGGCAGGGCAGCTTGACGGTCGCTCAGTACGCGGCGAGGTTCACCGACCTTTCTCGGTACTCGACAGACATGGTACGGGACCCCTTCTTCCGGGCCCGGACCTTCGAGCAGGGTTTGAGACACGAGATCAGGGCATCGCTGATCTCCCTCAGCATCCCGACCCAGGCAGGAGTACTAGAGCGAGCCCTCCTGATCGAGAGCTTCCTGGCCGAGTCCACAGCGAGACCTACCGCAGGGTGGCAGATAGCGGAGTCTTCGGTAGCTGGTAGCCGGCGGATGACTCAGGGTTCCAGGCGGACCCGACCTTCCAGCAGGCAACCTCGGGACACTGGCTCAGCAGTGCAGGGCACCCGGCCCGGAGCCAGCCTTCCGAGAGGCAGACAGTGCTACGAGTGCGGCGGGCAGGGCCACATGGCTCGTGACTGCCCGACCCGTCGTACCGAGGGGCAGCAGACGGTGGAGGGGCCACCTAGGCAGAGGCAGAGGGTCGACCGTGGAGGTCCGCAGGGAGGAGGCGGACGAGGCAGAGGAGCTGGCCGAGCAGCAGGTGGTGGGCGACGCTTTGAGGCTCTGCCACCACCACCAGCAGGAGGCCCGCCCCGACCACAGGGAGCTGGCGGGCAGAGACAGGCTCAGCTCCAGGCAGCGGAGGCCTACGACCACGGCGCGCCAGAGATGATTCGAGGTACGATCTGTGTCTATTCCACCCTTGCTGCAGTTCTGATAGACACAGGAGCGAGTCACTCTTTCATATCCACTGCCCTTGTTCGGAGCTCAGAGATTCCGACAGAGCCGTTGGCTCGATCCTTACGGCTAGAGACTCCTACGGGAGCAGACTCGACGATTACGCACTGGTGCCGGCAGTGTGAGCTTACTCTAGGAGGCGAGAGCTTCGGCTGGGATCTTCTTTTAGCAGCGTCGAGGCCTTATGACGTCATTTTGGGCATGGATTGGTTATCTACGGTCGATGCTCAGATTGACTGCTTTAGGCGCAAGGTGCGATGTGTGCGCACCGACGGGAGCAGGTTCACCTTCACCGGCGAGAAGGGAGCCTTAGCAGCACAGGATGGACTCACGCAGAGGAGAGGTCAGCCCATCACTCATCAGTTGGCTGGCCTCATCCTGGGAGCAGTTGACGTGCGGAGTCCCAGTTTCCCTGCAGTGGTGGATCAGTACGCGGACGTCTTTCCCGACGACGTTCCAGGACTACCTCCTCGCAGAGAGGTAGACTTTTATATTGACCTATACCCCGGGACATCCCCGATATCCACTCCAGCATATCGGATGGCCCCCGCTGAGCTTCGAGAGCTGCGAGTACAGTTGGAGGACTTGCAGGGCAAGGGGTTCATCCGACCCAGTGTTTCGCCCTGGGCTTCTCCGATTTTGTTCGCCAAGAAGGCGGACGGGAGCTTGCGACTGTGTGTCGATTATCGTCGCCTGAATCAGGTGACAGTGAGGAACAAGTATCCGCTACCCAGGATTGATGATCTCTTCGAACAGCTCAAGGGAGCATGGTGGTTCTCGAAGATAGACCTCAGGTCAGGCTATCATCAGCTTAGAGTTCGAGACGAGGATGTGCAGAAGACGGCCTTCTGGTGTCGGTATGGCCACTTCGAGTTCTTGGTTATGCCTTTCTGTGTGACCAATGCTCCAGCAGTGTTCATGAGCCTCATGAACAGGATCTTCCAGCCATACCTCGATCATTTTATCGTGGTCTTCATCGACGACATTTTGGTGTACTCGACGACGGAGGAGGAGCACGCCTACCACCTGCGTGTTGTACTAGACACACTCCGAGAGCACCAGCTTTATGGCAAGCTCTCGAAGTGTCAGTTATGGTTACGTGAGGTCCACTTCTTGGGGCACGTCATTTATGAGGCGGGAGTTGCAGTGGATCCCGCGAAGATCGAGGCAGTGCTAGCTTGGGAGCCACCCAAGAGCGTGACAGAGGTGCGGAGTTTCTTGGGCCTAGCCGGATACTATCGGAGATTTGTGCCGGACTTCTCCAGAGTTGCGGCCCCACTCTTAGCGTTGATGAAGAAGGGGAAACCCTTCGTGTGGTTAGACAGATGTCAGCAGAGCTTCCAGGAGCTGAGGCAGAGGTTGACCAGCGCACCTATCTTGAGGTTGCCTGAGGAGGGAGTTGGTTACGTAGTCTACTGCGATGCATCAGGGACCGGACTCGGGTGTGTCCTGATGCAGGAGCGGGCCGTGATTGCCTATGGATCACGTCAGTTGAGGCCTCATGAGCAGAACTACGCTACCCATGACTTGGAGTTGGCAGCAGTGGTCTTCGCCCTGAAGACATGGCGACACTATCTGATGGGAGAGCGCTTCACAGTCTTTTCTGACCACCAGAGTCTCAGGTACATCTTCTCTCAGAAGGACCTGAACCTGAGACAGCGGCGATGGCTCGAGTTCCTCCAGGACTATGACTTTGAGATAGTCTATACTCCTGGGAAGGGGAACGTGGTGGCTGATTCCCTCAGCAGGAGGACGGGCATCCAGCTACTTGAGGAGGCGACAGAACAGCTAGCTGCTTTGCAGATATCCTTCGTGGATAGAGACGGAGCAGCCTTCCTTCAGTCTCTCACAGTCTCTCCTCCACTTCTTCAGTGGGTCAGAGAGGCACAGCATGGGGATGTTTACTGTGAGACGCGACGTGCACAGATATCCTCGGGACAGGCACCTGATGGTTTCTCCCTTGGAGCAGAGCACGATGTCCTTTTCAGAGGACGTACCTTGGTACCAGTCGCCTTACGAGAGGAGGTGCTGAGAGAGTTTCACACTTCTACCTTGGCAGTACATCCTGGAGTGGCGAAGATGTACCAGGATCTCAGGCGACAGCACTGGTGGCCGGGCATGAAGAAGGCTGTGGCAGAGTTTGTTTCACGGTGCCTCACCTGCCAGCAGGTGAAGGCAGAGCATCAGGTACCAGCAGGCTTGGTACAACCCTTGGAGGTCCCAGAGTGGAAGTGGGATGGGATATCTATGGACTTTGTGACTGGACTTCCACGCACTTCCAGAGGTCACGATTCCATTTGGGTGATTGTTGACCGACTCACCAAGTCGGCACACTTCTTACCCATCCGAGAGCAGGGCACAATGGAGAGCTTGGGGCGTCTCTACGTTCAGGAGATTTTACGACTTCACGGTGTGCCATCGACCATCGTCTCCGATCGGGACGCTCGTTTTACTTCCCGGCTTTGGAAGGGGTTGCAGGAGGCGTTCGGGACGCGACTACGTCTGAGCACCGCCTTTCACCCTCAGACGGATGGTCAGACGGAGAGGACCATTCAGACTCTCGAGGACATGCTCCGTGCATGTGTCCTCGACTTTGGTCGCAGTTGGGAGGACCACCTACCCTTGGTGGAGTTCGCGTACAACAACAGCTACCACTCCACCATCGGGATGGCACCCTACGAGGCGTTGTACGGCAGGCCTTGCAGATCTCCTTTGTGCTATACAGACCCTGGAGACTCAGCACTTGTGGGACCAGAGATGGTCCGGGCCACGACAGAGAAGGTCCAGCTCATCCAGGAGCGGATGAGGACAGCACAGAGCCGGCAGAAGTCATATGCTGACAGGAGGCGGAGGCCACTAGAGTTCGAGGATGGTGACCACGTCTTCTTGCGGGTCTCACCTCGACGTGGTTTGAGGAGATTTGGCTGAGGCGGCAAGTTGTCTCCACGCTTCATCGGGCCTTTCCAGGTCCTCAGCAGGGTTGGCGAGGTGGCTTATCGCCTGGCTTTGCCACCTCAGTTGCACCGGGTGCACGATGTCTTCCACGTATCCCAGCTGAGGAGATACGTGCAGGACCCGACGCATATCATTGACTATGGGGAGCTAGACGTGGATGATGGAGCGACTTTTACGGAGGTCCCAGTGGAGATAGAGGATCGACAGGAGCGAGTCCTACGTGGGCGATCGATTCCTCTTGTGCGCATCAGATGGCAGCACGGGAACCTCCAGGAGAGCACTTGGGAGCGGGAGGCTCAGATGCGTGCTCAGTACCCACATTTGTTTCCATAGTTTTTGATGTATCATTACGGGGACGTAAAGTCCTGAGGTGGGAGTAATGTAAAGACCCGTAAATTTCAAGGAAATTTTTTTTCTTAATTTTCTTTGGAATTTTACAAGAACGCAGTTTCTGACGGCGCCTGATTCCGAGGCCCGGTGTGCCCGGAATCATTTTCTGAAGTTCGGCTCGGGTACGTTCAGTGAACGGACGAGCGGGTTTTTCTAACTTTTGAACCGGTGCCTGGAATCGAATTCTGAGGGCACCGATGAAATCGCAGCGCCGGTATTCGCTTAGAAACGCCTCTTCCGGATTTGCGTTTGCTCGGGTGTGGTTTTTAATTTTCGGGCTTAAAGTTAAGAAATAAAATAATTTTGCGACAACTTTATTTTATTTCACTTAAGCCACTTGGAAACCACTTGAAGCCACTTAAAGGAGGCTTGAACTGAGTTGAACTGGATAGGATGCTATCCAGAAATATCCTACCCCCTTGGTAGGATATTTGTGAGGTGGGGCCCGCACGAGCCCCGCCGTTTCTTTCCGCTAAGAAACGCACCCGTGAAAACCCTACTTAATGAAAGTCAACCGACGCGTTTTCTAAATTCTTAACAGACCATTTAATTGGGCGGTTTATTTCATGAATTAAATGGGCTGTTTCTTTCGTGAATTAAATGGGTCGTTTCTTTCGTTGAATTAATTCAACGAATTGATGGATCGTTTCTTAACCAGTTTTTCAAATTCTTTGGCGTAATAATAAAATAAGACCAACGCTTAACCTCTGGTTATTTGCGCTTGAGAAGATTTGGGAGAACCCTCGCAACTTCTTCTCCCTCGCGAAGAACGCGAAGAACGCAAAGAACGCGAAGAACGCCGAACCCGGAAATCGACGACGCCTTCGCCCGAGACGTTCTTCCGATCTCCGATCTCCGATCACCGACCATTCGAGGTGAGTGCTTTCGGATTTCCTCTCAAGTTCTTTCCTTTGGTTTTAAACGAAACAAATATTTAAATATTAATAATTTAAATCTGTTGTTCTTGATTCGTTGAGCTCACCGACTCAACGCCGGAATCCGCGACGACGCGACGCCTCCCCGCGACGACGCGACAATCGATCTCTTTCGCGATGGTCTCTTCCGCGAAGAACGCCCGCGCACGACGATCATCAAGGTAGGGATTCATTTGGAAAATTTTTCCCCTTTTTAATTTTCTCGTGAACGTTCTTGAAAATTAAAAATCCGGTTTTCAATGAACAATTTTATTTTAATTAAAATTGTTGGATCATGTGTTGATCGTTTTTCTCCCGGTTGTTTATCTCTAACGCGGAGGGTGCGGGCCGAACGAACACGGCCCGACGACCCTCCGCCGTTCTTCGTTTTGTGCGGATTTGACGGTCGACGACGGAACGTGCCGCAGCAGACGTTTGACTATCCCGCAGTAAAGAACGGATCCTGGGAGGAGCAACGGCGCAGACGGGAAAGAAAACGGGCCACCGGAGCGACGCCGACGGCCCGCGGAAGTCGCCGGCGGCGCCCCGGCGCGCCGCCGGACGAAATCCGCCGCGGCTGAAGCCGCGGCGGCGGCGGCCAAACGGACCCGCGACACGCGGGTCCGGTTCATCCGGGCGGACGCGGCTCAGCGCGTCCGCGGCTCGCCAGTGCGGCCCGCACGCGGGCCGCGGTCCTTCCTCAAGCCGCGGGTCAGCGCCCGCGGCTTCCACCCGCGCGGCTCGGCCAAGCCGAGCCGGTCGAGCCGGCCGAGCCGGACCGGCCCTGGCCGGGCCGGGCCGGGCCAGCCGGGTTGGACCCGGGTCGGGTCGACCCGGTTCGGGCCGACCCAGGGGGGGTCGGGCCGGGTCGGCCCGGGCCCATACCCCCCCATCTTCGGACGTTTTCGTTCAAACACCCGTATCTTGAGCTTCGTGCCTCCAAACGACTCGCCGTCAGCGGCAACGCGATCCTTGAATCGAGACGGTCGTTTCGGTATATCGCACTCAAGGTTTCGGAATACTTTGAGTTCGGCCGGGTTGGTTCGTACACGAGACCAACCGGGCCCTCAGAGCGGAAACACTCATATCTTGAGCTACGGACGTCCGATTGACGTGTCGTCAGCTTTGTTGAATTCCTCTAAGTGAGACGGATCTTTTGGCATACTCCGCCCGAGGTTTAGACGCAGGTGGAGTGCGGTCGGGTTGGTTTTGCCTTAAAAACCAACCGGGCCCCTGGGACGAAAATGCCAATATCTCTCAGACCGGGCGTCCGATTGACGCGCCGTCTGCAACGTTGAGTTCCTGTTGACGATACGGAACTTTTGGATACATCAACTTCGGACTTCGTGTCAGTTGATGTATCAGCCTCTCGGATCATGGAGCGGACCTTCCCGAACGAGCTTGCTGTGTGCGGGAACCCTAGTGCTGGCTGCGACTGCTACTTCGACAGCGACGACCGTGCAGAGATCCTCAGTGGACTGCGGCGACGACTATGCAGAGATCCTCCGTGGACTCCGACGACGACCGTGCAGAGATTCTCAGTGGACTGCGGCGACGACTGTGCAGAGATCCTCAGCGGACTGCGACGACTACTGCACTCAGCGATCCTACGTGGATCAGTGCTACCGGTCCTGTGTGGGCCCGATCCTGTGTGGGTCCGATCCTGCGTGGGTCAGCGCTCATCGGTTCTGTGTGAGCCAGTGCCTACAGGTCCTGCGTGGGCCCAGTCCTGTGTGGGCCCGATCCTGTGTGGGTCATCTCTCAGCGGTTCTGTGTGAGCCAACTTCTACAGGTCCTGCGTGGGCCCGATCCTGTGTGGGTCACTGCAAGGTTAGTACCTATCGATCCTTCGTGGGTCCGACGACTTAGATGGTTCAATGATCATCTTTATCATCATCCGAAGAAGTATACCTGTGTGAGCTGAATCTCGTGTTACTCTCCTTTGTGGATTGTGTTGTTCTATCCTGCGTGGGTATGCGTTTTGCTTTCATGTGTGGACTGGGTTGTGCTAGGGCTCGGACGTTGGAGCCGATCGGGGAATTGAGGACTTAGGTATATGTATGGGCATATACCTAAGCCATGTCAGATGTTACTTCGTTATTGTACCTCTTTTCGTGATTTATCCTTTGTGGATTTCGGGAGACCTTCGGGGGTCTCGGGGTCCCTACTGAGTAGCTTATACTCACCCCTGCACGGGCTATGCCCGCACTTCGTGGTGTTGGTTGCAGACGACGGACAGCGCTGATCGTGGAGGAGGCGTGTGGAGCAGGACAGTACCTGGAGGTGGACCACTGGGCGGGACGTACTCGGAGCGGTCAGGTGGAACCGAGGAGCAGTGGAGGCTATCTGTACCCACCCTTCAGGTGGGACTTCCGGAGGACGGCTCGACGCTGCAGTTTTCCCTTTTTCAGTTGCTGTTTTTTTCTTTCAGTTGTACTTTACAGTTGGGCTTGTATTTCCGGCCCCTTTTTACTTTCAGCACAGCTTCTACAGTTTTACTTAGTGTTTACTTTTCCGCTTGCTTACTCTGTGGTGCTTGTTTACTTTTCAAAGGCAATGCCTTCCCTTTTTGTTGGGATTTACGCCTTGGTGCTAGTCGCCAGCCCCTGGCCTATGGAAGGCGGGCTTGGGGTAGTCACGACACGGGCCCCGAGGACGGGTCGTGACAACTTCCCACTGGGCTAGTTGAAACACTCCAATTTGAATTAGTTAGCGGTCATCAGGTCTCATCTAGCTACTAGATCTCTGCCCTATGCATGATCGTCTCCGGGAGGATCTTATCCACTAGCTAATGGTTGATGCTCCAACTTTCTAGAAGTCCCACGTAGAAGTATCTCAATGTTTTTCCACGTCATTAGGGTCCCCAGGAAATAGACGGTGCACCAATTGGATGCCTGGTCTGTGAGTTATTAGCATTTTAGTCTCAGGGGCTCGGTTGGAATCATGCACGATCCAACCAGACAGTATCACAATTAAACCCCAAACTTCAGTGGGTTAAACTCAAAGGGACGGCTACGCTCCAAGATTACCAGCACCGCAGATGGTTCGTCAAACAATGGTCTGGTGTAAAAGATATGGCCAAAAGAATGTAAAGGGTCATGGTGGGCCCAGGTTTGGTCTGACCTGGTCTTGGTCGACCCGGTCAGACCTGTTGGGTCTGGACTGGCCCATTGAGCGGGCCCACCTATTAGGTTTGGAATAGCTTGCTAGGCCCTACCCTGGAGGCTGAGAGGGCGGTTCGGCCCGTGCTCGGGGCCGGTTCGGCCCGGAGCATCGCGAGGGTGCTGACCAATGCGGCATGTCCAGAGGGTGCGGCCAGGGCTGGTTCGGCCAGGGCCCTACAAGGGGGCTGGGATGCCGGCTCATCCAGGATGCTGGCTTGGCCCGGAGGCCGCGAGGTGGCCGGGATGTCGGCTCAGCCGGGTGGCCGCGTGGGGGCCGGGACGCCAGCTTGGCTGGGTGGCCACAAGGGGGGCTAGCTTGGGGAGGCGCACGGGGTGAGCAGAGGCCAGTAGGTGGGCCGAGGGAGGCTCATGGGGACCATGCTGAGGCCGGTACGTGGGCCAGTTCGGTGAGGCATGCATGGCTCACTCGGAGTCCGACAGGCGGGCTGGTTCAGGGAGGCATGCAGGGCTTGCGCGGAAGCTGGCATTCGGGCCAGCGGCATTCGGCCGGGCAGGGCGTGGCCAGGTGATCCGGAGGCTGGGAGGCGGCTTGGATGGCCGGTTCTATATGGCTCAGGTTGGTGCAGGCCGAAAGTGTTCAACCGAGAGCACCAGATTGCCGCGGGGGCATCGCGGTTCGCAGAGGCCGCGAGTATCGCGACCTTTGTCATCGCCGCATTCGTCATTCCGTCACCTCATCCCCATTCCTATGTTCATCATAAACAAGATCGAAAGAGGGGTTGGGCCATGTTGGTTGGGCCCACACACTCCACATTTAGGGTGGTATCAATTGGTTCATCAATGAAATATGATGAACAAAAATTATTTTACAATATCTGTATCGATTCTTTTCAAACCGAAGATGAGAAAAGAAAATGGATAATACACAAATAAAACCCCCTACCTTTGCCTGTCAGTCGTCAATGTTGAAGTCGTGGTAAAAAGAGGAAGGAGTTCGTCGTTCGTTGCATCTTCCGCACACTTCCAATCCCAATTTGCGTCGGTTGTGGAAGACGCACCACATCAGTAGCTATCCGGGGAAGAAGTCGAAGAAGGATGGTCGCCGGTGTTCTTCGTTGGAAGAACACATTCATTTTTGGAAGAACACGTTCTTCGTTCTTCATTCTTCATTGGGAAAATTCTATTCCTCCCAAGATCTCCTCTTCCCAAAATTCCACCCAAATGCCAAAGTTGATCCAAATAATAGATTAGCGTATCTATTAATTCGTTGGAAAGAATTCATAAAGAATGAATTAATTACTTGGCTCCACCTAATTAATGTGAAGGGTTGGCACAAATTAATTAGGGGAGTTGGCACAATTTAATTAAAGGGATGGTCAAGAGGCTCACCCTCATTACTGAGGGAGAGTTGAGAGGTTTTATTCTCTCCCATCAATAGGGGGATTAAGCCCCGTGTGGTCCCCACATCATAAGCTCTCATAGGAGGTTTTGTTCTGGTGGGCCCCACCACCACACCCTCTCTTGGGAGGTTAAGGTGTAGTGGTCCCACCTCCAACTTCCATGAGGAGGTTTTAAGCACCAATCACCCACATGGAGGCTCAAATAAAATAAAGTGAAGCTCACTTTATTTTATTACTTTCCATAAAGACCCAAAAGTTATCTCTTATTCTTGACTCACTACCCTCGAAGTGAAAGTCTTCTTAAGCGAATATCAGTGTTGCGAGTTCAACAGTACCCTTCGATTTGAGTTCCAAGCACTAGTTCAAAAGTTATAAAATCCCACTCGTACGTTTACTAAACGTACCTGAACAAAAGTTTAGAAATTGATTCCAGGCACACTGGGCCTTGAAATCACATGCCGTCAATTTTTGCGAACTTGTAAAATTCCAATGTATTTAAGAAAAACATTTCCATTAAAATTCCGGGTCTTTAAATTTTTTTATTTAAAAATAATTTAATTAATTCATTTCTAATCATCATTTTATATTACTTTGGTTTCAAATCAGTTCTAATGCTTTCAAAATACATTTTTCAAAAAACCATTTTTCATTCCATTAAGAGAACATATATCTTGAGAATTTTTTTCTACATATAGATACTAAATAATTAAAAATGGAGTCCATATTTTTAAATAGTGAGTTTTAATTTGTTAGTAAGGTATTTCTCATTTTTTTCATTTTTAACAGTGACTATGGAAAATGTTTATCACCACAATAAAGTGTAAAATGTGATATTATAGGATTAAAAATATCTGAATAAGTTATCTTAATGTAATTTTATTTTAACCATTTTTTAATAAACTCTATTTTATATGATATAAATTTCATAATTTTTAAATTTATTGGTAACTGGTGGATCATATAATAAATTATCCACCTATGAAAAAATTTACCTTTAATAATGACATTATTTGACATTAATGAATAAATAAATTATAATGATTATAAGGGTTAGAAAGGGTTAACAAGGGGTTAAACTAAAGAGATATGGGAACAAATATCCCAAAAAAAAAATTATAAATCTTTTGGGATGTAGGAATATTTTACATGTATCACCCATATATAATGAAGCAAACAATTTTTATTTCTTTTCCCATTAAAATGAGTATATATTATTCTCAATTTCTAATAATTATAGGTGTGATATTTCTATCACACATAAATTTTTACCTCATCCCCTCTATTCATCATAGCTTCATTAGACAAATATTATCACCAAAGTATAAGAAATTCTCATTAAAACATCATTATCTACAGTATATATGTTTTCCATTATTAAAAAACATACCCAAGTGTCATTTATTAGAGATCCAAAGGAGATTTCTCAAAGAAGAAGTAGTCATCTTCACTGAATAATTTTATGTTTATTTCTTCATCGAGCTCATATAAATATTATCTAGTATTTTTTATATAGTGGAACAATTAGATGTATATTATTGAAATTTTATTACATCAATTCAGTTAAAATTTTATATATTTAGTCGATTCCAATGGATAATGAAAATTTCATATTTCTGATATATGGACTATTATATCTCTAATTGATGTATTTTATTTCCAGTATCAATTGATAGTTATATTGATGGATTTAATTATTATATATATTTTAATGAAATTATTATTTTTATTTTAAGATAACATAATATCTAAGAAATTTAACTTCCATCAATTAGAATTTGGTAATATCTCTTATTTCTATGTGTGGAAATACTCCTCCATCAAGAAATGTGATTTGTTTTTAATTTCCATATTAAATTATTTTTAATGAGGGTATATTTGGTGAATATTTAGGATATTTATTATATATTTATTATTATATAATGATACAATTTTATTTACCTTTATATAATTCCATATATAGAAAAATGGAAGCATTACTCATGTGTACATACTAACTGATATCTCTGTGACGTTATGTCATTAATTTTTAATAAAAATACATATGTTCATAAAAGTATATTTAATGAATAAATATGGTATATTTTACAATATTGAAATTATTAATGTTATTAAACAATCAAAAATATTTGATAACCTTCACCTTTGAATATATATTCATGTAAAATATACATGTTTTCACCTAAAAATGATTTAAATGAATAATTCTTAATCTGTGGCTAATTATAAAATATTAAAAATAGTTATATAATAATATAATTCTATTTTTCTTTTAATATATATTTATTATGAATAAATGTCTATTATATTGAATCTTAAGAGTGACTATGAAGTAAAATAAGAATTCATGTAAGGGTTTCCCATATCATTTTTACTTCTATCAGACGTATTCAATATTTACCACTTTATTCATTTTTTAGGCATATAAGAATCATGATTTTATTATATGGTTCTCATACTAATACATTTTTGGACTCAAAAATCCATGTAAGGTTTATCTATTTCATGAGGTTTTTATTTAGAGATTACCAAACACTAAGGGTTCATCATATAAATATTATTTCACTGAGATGTGTTTCCTGTTATGCACTTATTTTAATTTGAAATTTTCACATATTTTCCCATTTTCATATTGTATCATTTTTATCCCTATAATATTGATATTTAATGGTTGATTAGATTTTTTTCCTTAAAGTGAGTTATGATTACAAAATAAACAATGTAGTAATTGTTTTTTTTAAATATCATTTGTTTTCCAGATTGTCAATTATAAATTTATTATGAGATAAATTAGATTATCCTGATTATTTAATCTTAATTTATTTTCTTATCAAATTGGAACTGAAACAATTGTAATTTTTAGAAGAAAAAATGATATTATTTCTTCTATTTTTTTGATGAATCATTTATAACATGTCCATGTTCATTAAAAAAATTTCAAATATTGTTATTTCATATGTATCAATTATTATTTTTAATTTTATTTCATATATATTTTTAATTTTCTTCAATGTTTTCAAAATTTATCTACTTAATTTATTTCTATATATTTTATATATGACTGTAATAAAATATGATTTTAATATTTTTTAAATCATTTAAATAAATAATATATTTTCCATCAAAATAAATATTTCATTTATTGGAATAATATAATAAATACTTCCATGCCTGTTTTTAATAAAAAATTGGTTTGTTATCATTTTTTGGGAATTTTTAATTTTTCATTGATAATGAAAGACCATGTCATTTTCTCTATTTCCGAAGTATTAATCAAATTTTGTTTTATTGTTTTTTCTATTATAAAAATATATTTTAATGTTTCATATAATAAACTAGAAATACATTTTAATTATAACGTCCATGTAATTTCTCATGATGGATTATGATGATGATGATATTTTAAGAATGTTTTTATGAATCCTATTAAATTCCCATATTTAAATTATGATATAGAGAAATAAACAATGTTTTTATGATACTACCCACTTATATTCTTTGGATGAATTATGATTAGTTCTGGATGAAATATAATTAAAATATAAAATTTTCAGGTTTTTTGTAATTGAGAAATGATGAATGTTTTTTAAACATGTGGAACATTTATGCATTGAATTCATTATGTAATTGGGGGGTAAGGAAAACCAAATATACTTTAAAATCATTTGGTAGAGATTAAAATATCATTTGATAGTAAGATGTAATATTTGATGTGAACATATTTTAGTAAGGGGTTATTCCCATGATGATAGACTTTATAGAGATCCCTAATTATAGAATTGATGGGATTGGAGAGTGAACCAAATATCCCACTATATATTGTTAACAATTATAGTCATGGTAGTTATTCAATACTAGAAAAATTACATTCTATTCTTATTTTTATACCACTAAATTACACATTATGACTTTCATATATTCTCATGGATCATGATTGATTTCTCATGACTCCACACTTCTTTAGATAATGTATTTTTTAATGAAAAATACATTTGATAAAACTTGTGATTAAGGATATTTAGCGTACTACGTTTAAAATTTTTAAATTTAATATCATGTTATCATACTCTTATTCTTATCTTTTTCTCATATTTGATCACTAATTTATATCACCAATGATTGGAATTTTTGTGAATCATAAAAGACACATTATTATTTCTCTATTTCCTTATGTTATAATGAATGATTTTATATAGCATATATCTATAATGGTATCTTATGTCATGGAATTTTTTGAGATTTCAATGTCTATTTGTGGATGATTAAAATAAAAAAATAATGAAATAAAATTTAATTATTACTAAAGAAAAGGGTTTAATTACATATTGGGTTTCATCCCTAATTTTATAAAACTATAAAAGTAAAAGGTCTCAGGTATATAAGTGTCTAAATTTTTTCTACTGATATTTTCATCATGAATTTTTAGAGTTTTAATTATTTATTTTGTATCTATGAAAATTTGGAAAGATTTGTTTATCATCAAATCAAGGTTTATGGGTTTTGTTCGGTCTCAACTAGTATCAGTTTTGGGATTAAAATATTTTTATATTAAAATTTTTTCCAATGAGGATAATATAAGAGTTATATACAGTTATGGATTGATAAGAAAAATAATGACTGTATGTTTAACAAAAATTGGCATTTTTCAGGTTTTATGTGATGGTATTTTAATATTAAACAAACTCTATTGGGAATAATATATATATGAGGTAAATGTGTTTTTATTTTCATGAATAGAATATTATTATATTAATAAATACTAAGTTTAGATGGGGAGGAATATATGTTAATTTTTTTGGTATCATGGTGATTCATATTATATTTGGAACTGAATATTATATTTCGAATAATATATGATTAGGGGTTTTAAATTTTTTAAATGGTACTTTATGGTTGATTAATGTTATATGGGGATTAATTTTAAGTTGATTTTGGAATAAAAATGTTATTGAATCCATTTTATTTTTGGGTTTTAATTCTAGATATACATATTTTGGACGAGATTTAAGGTTAGTTGTTATAAAATTATTAATGAAAAAATTGGGATTATTTTGTGAAGGATTTGGATATTATGGTATTATTTCCTCATATATGATATTATCATAAATTTTGCAAACCATTTAATTTTTCAGAAAATTTGAAGAAATAATAGGATTATGTCCAGATCCTTTCAAGGCTCTCATGATCCTTTAAATAAATTTTTTTATGATTTTTGTAATAAAAAATTACAATGTTTATTTATTATATGATGGGAATATATGGTGTCAATTAATAAAAACACAACCAAAATAATAAATTTTGGGCAGTAATAAAGTATGTGTATTTTCTATAATTAAATATATTGATTGTAAAATAAACCCTTAAACTCAAGAAAGAGGATGTTAAATCTTTTGAGTCCAATGTGGAAAATGTTTCCCAACTATGAGTGTACACATTAAACAATCATTCAAATTTTCATGTCACACAATGATATGTTATTGGTTTTAGGGTTTTTTAGGAATAGATATGTTTCCTAGTCATAATATATACATTAAAGTCCATTAAAGAACTAAATATAATAAAATATAATTAATGTTTATTTCATTACAGTTATTTATATTAATAATAAAATCCTTATAATTAATTCATATATTTATTTTGACCCTTTATATAATGCATGATAGAAAACATTGGGGGTGAAATTTATTTTAAGGTGTTAAAAAGTAAATAAATATAATTTAGACTTTATTTAAATTTATAATCATTATTATGTTGGATTTCTTGTATCACCCACTAAAGAAATTATAAATAAACTAGGATAGTCATTGGATTGAACGAATTGAATTGGAGTTACTACATTATGGATTTAGTGTTGAATTGGTTTCCTTGTAAAAATTTAGATATTAGTTATGTCAAAATATGTAGTCATTTTGGAATTATATGATTAAAATAAAATATGATTAATAAATAATATTTTTTTATTGTGTTATTTTTTTACTAAAATTAGACTTTCCTTTTAATTTTTAATTTCCTTTAAAATGATAATTTTTTAAATTTTAGAGAATAAATTTGATTAATTTTACATCATTTATTTATTAAATATATAAAAATTATATTCGTCTCATTTTTTTTATTTTCACGAAATAAACTATTTTTTATGAATATAGAACATAGATATTTTAAATGTAATGTCACTTTTATTACATCACCATTATATAAGAATGGCATAAATATTTTTGAAAAAAAAATTAATATACAAAATAATTATTTATAAAGATATATAATGAAATTGAATATATAATACCAAACATAGAAATGTATTTTTGAAATTTGGGAAATCTATGTGATTTTTTTGTTCATATTAAGCCAATTATCATTATTTTTCGTCTAATCGGTTTTTTTCATGGTTAATGTTAATTTTGGTTCATTTAAATTAAATTATATATAATTTAAATAGTAATTATTTCATTAATTCAATTTGAATCTTCATTGAAATTATTTTTGGTATAAAATAAACTCTTATGCATAAGCATGCATTATTACAAAAAATATTTTTCGTTACATTATTTAAACTAATATTATGTTTAATTTTTTGAAATTCAGGATGGTGAATCAAATAAAATTGATTCCATATTATCAATTACAATTTTCTAATTTTAGTCTGTTTAATTTCATTTACATCATATTATATAGTAATTAAAGAAAACATTCATCACCCCATTAAAATGTAAAATGGGATAATCATTGTTAAAACTATGGTATATGGTCACAATATATACCAAAAGCATTCCATTATTTCAATTTATGAGTATATTTCTATTAAAAACATTTATAGAAAAAAAAAATTAAATTAGTATCTAATGTATTTTACAAGGATGTGTAAATTATTTTAAGTGTTAAATATGTACAAAATGTCACCCACTATCTTGTAATATATATACATTTTAAAAAAAAATTAAAAAAAATGTTTTGAATATTTATAAAGGATTATTCAGAATAGGAATAAATAAATTTCAATGTTTTATGTTGATTTTTTTGGTAATTTTATTTTTACCAATATTGTTTAGGCATCACTGTTGAATTTCTTATGCAAGCTGGTAAAAAATCAATGTGAGTATAATTAAAATATATAAATATATTTTTTTAAAATAATATATTTTTTAGAAAAATTTTAATGGATAATATTGAAATAAAATTAATGATTTAAATATTGAAATTTGATTAATATTATAAACTAAATATTTTTAAATTCAAATTTTGTGTATTGTCTTAAAAATTACATTAAATATATTTTATGTTAAAAATATATAAAATATAAAAATATAGTCATTTGTAAAATAAATGTGATATGGTTTTGAATATAAACTATTTTCTACATATTATCCACTTTTTATTTTTTTAATAACATTAATGACCCTGAAATACTATGATTCTTCCTATCATTGTAATAGTTAGAAAGGGTTTACAAGGGGTTGAACAATAGAGATATGGATTAAAATAATCTAATAAGATTTATAAACCCTATTTTTAATCTAATTTTATTCTATAGCATTCAACCATTAATAATGGGCGAATTTCCATCCAGGGATCCATAAAGGTGACCATATATTCCGTTAGTGGTTAGAATAATTAAAGTTTCACTACTCCATTATCATTTAAAATAGAACCTCTTCTCATATATTACTAATTACTTATAGAGATACTTAGTTAATAACAAAATAAATTAAATCTATCATAGACTTCCACAATCACATTCTAATAGTGTTTTTCCTCATAAAATAAAAACCCAAGGATACTCAAGATGATCTCTAAACATGGTTATCCAATGAAGAGTTAATCCACTTCACAATGCCCGATTAATATTTTTTAAAATAACTCCTACAAATATTCTATAAACATACTAAAATAGAAACATTAATAAAAATTATATTAATTATATTTTTTTAATACAATAATATTATTTATTTAGCATCAAACATAGTTAAAAATCAAATCATAATTGTCTGTAAGTTTAGAATACCATCTCCATGATAGAAATATTATAATACCGCCTCACATGAATGATTATATTGGAATTTTTTTTTATTAAATATTTATATGTAATTATAATTATTTAACAAAAGTAAAATATTATCTTCCATTGGACCATCCCATGCATTAGAATGTTATGATGGCACTCGTACATGCGTGTGAACTACAAACACTAAGAATCTATTTGATTTGTTTTTAATTAATGTGTTATATATAAGGTCATATGGGTATATATAAGAAATGTATATAGTATTTTTTATATAATTTTTTTTAAATGTTGATTATTTTTTTTCCATTCAATCATTCTACCTTGGAAATATGGAATCATTACTCAAACATGTGTACAAAAGAAATGTCCACAAACTGTTGTAATTAATTTTCAATCATCGGTGTTTATAGATGAATATAAAAGTATTTATAATAATTTAATAATATATTTATGAAATTATTTATATACTAGAGATATTGAAAAACATAACCATGGTTCAAGCACAGTAAATTTTGAAGCAAAACATGAATCAAATATTGATAAGTTTTCAGTCAAATATCAATTTTAATTAATAATTATTAATTATTATGTAATCATAAATTACAATAGAATGATATATAGTATTGTATATAATAATATTTCCTTGGTAAACATGTATATCAAATATATGTTTATTAATCAAATTTTAATGATCATGTATGAAAAATATGAGGACTTGGAGTAATCATTTCTCATCCCACATTTATCGCTTTGATAAAAATTCCATATTCAAAAAATCATTATTATTTTTGGATTATATATTACTAATGAGTGTAATTTATGATTATTTTAATTAAAAATATTTTCCAAAATAAAATCGTTTATATTTTTTTATTTTTGATGTTTTGATTCTTAGATTACCAATACTGATAGGGTTCTTCCCTTGAATATTATTTCATTGAGATGTGAATAAATTTATTTACCAATTTAAATTTGTATCATTCATTTACGTACCCGTAGATATGATATTGAATGAATATATTTATATTCATGTTATTTAATGTTTCATTTGATGAACTTTTTTTCAATGTAAATATGATTCAATAGTTACAAAAGTAATAAGGGTTTATGTTGCAATATCACATCTTTTCGATATTATATATATATATTTTCTATTGAGGTATATTATATTATCCTTATCTTCTAAAACAAAACAATGTAATTATTATTTGTTTATTTTTTGTGTTTTCATTTTCCCATTCATTATCCTCTCATTGGCATATAAAGGGTTTAAAATTTGTTTATGAGATGATCCAACATTATTTATCCTCATTGGTCGGTGAAAATTGTCATCTATGACCATATTCAATAAAATAATTTTAATGAATGTTCTTTTCTATGACACATTTTTTTGTTTTCATCTTCATCCTTATATGTCTTTTCCATAAAATTTATTTGAATAATATTATATATTTTTTCCAAAGATTCAATTTATGAATCTTTATAGAAGTCCAAAAATATATATGTTTGTATTCGAATTTTTTAAATGATTTTTTTCTCCTAATGTCATGATCATTCCGGTATTTTAAAATTCCAGGATAATTTACTGTGGTATGTTTATATTTTTTTATCAATATACTCATGTTTTATAGTTTTATAAAGATTATAAATGAATGAAATATTTTTCCTAATTTCTAGGAAATGTTAAAATTATATTTTAAATATATTTTTAACCTTAATAAATATCCAATTATGTTTCATATTATCTATGGAGGATATTTTCTAATTATACCATCATAATTATTTCATTATATAGTTTTTAATGATGACGTTTTAAGTGTTTTTTATGAAACAAATTTCTTCCCCACTGGCCAATTATGATATGATTAAAAATTTAATGTTTTAATAATATCATCTAGTTCTATTCTCTAGATATATTATAATTGAGTAATCATAAAATATTAAATAAAACATTCATTTCTTTTCATGGTTCATGCTATGATACATTAGTGATTATTTTTATGGTCTTATTTTATAATTATTTATGGTTTTCATTATTTTATTATTGGGATTGAAATTATGTTTCTCAACAAAACATTGGAAAAAGATTAATATCTCATGAGATATTATTAAATGGAATTTGGAGTGAACATCATTTTGTAAGGCACCTAATGTTCTGTTAAAGTCTTGGAAGTGAGGATTTACTATGAAATTCAAGGAAATAGGGTGTAAACCCATTACATAATGACACTATTCCCACCATATAATTATCATTTATATGAGACAATACTATAGAAATGAATTTATTTTCATATATTAATGCCAATAAATTTTGTCATATACTTTTAATATTTTCTCATTCCTCATGATTTATTACTTATGATTCCATATTATTATGACTAGTAACTTTTGTTATGATAAATAATTATTTCAAGACTCATGATTAGTGATATTTTCCTAATTATATAAGAGCTTTATATGTTTTTATATTTTTATCAAACACTACTAATTATATTATGCTCATTTATAAGATTCAGTTGTTATCTCTCTTATTTACCCTTAGTGATCATATGATCTCACCCTTTATTTGGTTTCCACATCCCCCAATTGTGAATGATGATATTATATAAGATGTGTCTATAAGCGCATAAGGTTTGGAGATTTTTTTGAATATTTTTAACAAAATTATTGAACATGAAAAGAATATATAATTTTAAAAATACCCATTTGATGATAATTACATAACTTTTCTCATGCTGAGTGATTAATTCCTATTTATCTAAAATTATTACCCAATATGGTCTTGGGTTTATATTTCATTTAAATATGGATATTTATATTTTAATTTTGGATGATTAATTTTCATTAGATTTGGTTGGTATCAGTTATAGTATGTAAATTATAGGTTTTTCTCTAGATTTGGAAAAATATGTTTTAGGATGTCACATATATTTACATATATATATATATAAATATATATATTAATTAATAATAATTCTAGGGTGCGATTATTTCACCAGATGGGTATGTATAATGAATTAAAAAGTATTGAATTTTTCATTTTTCATATGTTCAATCATTTACGTAATACTAAAACCCATGAATCAATTTTTTTGATTATAATATGTTTCTATGGAGCATTTATTATTCTGAGAAAATCATCTCATTATGTGGATATTAACTAGAAATATCATGAATTACATTGGTGATGACATTCTATGTTTATAAGGGCCTAGACTTAAACACTACAAAATCACGAGTAATGTCAATAATTCACATTGGTGATCTTTTCAGGTTTATAATATTAGAAAATTAAGACATTACTATTACATAAATAATACAATATTTCAATGTAGTCATATCTACTTACTATCAACTTTTTCAGAAAATAGAACTACTTAACAAAAACCAGATTCACATTACTAGATAAATATATTCATAACATTAATCATGACAACTTTATTTATTATACCCATCCTTATACACTATGGAACATATTTTAAAAACATGGTTTCATAACAAAAAAATCAGTAATTAATATAAAATATGGAACAAAAAAATTAAATATTAATAGGCCATAAATTTTACATATTTTGAGTTAATATTCTATAAATTGAAACTTTAAGAACATATATACCTTAAAATAGTGACTTTTTAAAGGTTTTTTTATTATTTTTAGATAATTTAAGGAAATATTATTCTTATAAAATATCAATAGTTTCAATTTTGACATTATTCATTTCATTAAATTTTAATCAAATCCAAACAGAGAGATAACTTATAAAAACCCATTTAATAAACTTATAAAATTTCATATTTACATGTAAAATTCATGGAGTACCATAATTAAATCTATTTTTATATATTTTATTACTTTTTATATAATTTATTTGATATTTGGATTTATAATATAATTGCTATACCATTTTTCTGTTTGTATTTTGGTAAATATTGAATCTATAAAAATTATAAAAAAAACAACGATGATGTAGATAATTATATTATATTTCTGTAGACTATTTAATATTGATTAATTATTATATTTCTCACTATATTAAAATTATAATACTTAAAATAAATAAGATGGTGATATTTTGTAACTTTCTTGTCACATGGATTTTTTTGAAAAAAATTTATCCCTTTCCTGGAAAAAATCCTATTACATAAGTAAATTAAAACACCTAGGTTTTAATATGATGTTTTTTCTCATCCAATATGATTTTGGTTGGTGTTAGGGTAATTGTATTATCCTTATCATATTATTTGTTACCATGTTTTAAATTATTTACCTTAAAACATGGTATATAATAAATTTTCATAGTTACTATTCATAATATCCAAAAAAATAAAAGTAAACAATTACAATTTTTTACTTATTTATTCAAAATGTGGAATCTGTCTTCCAAAATTTCAAACACAGATGTTACAGTAATTAAATTAATATTAATCGCATTGAAAAATGAGAAAGCGTGGTTTTAAAAGTTAAAACCATCAAAATATTTCCATGTGTTTATACCCGAATTAAATGCTAAATTATGTCCAATGTACATAATTTTATTAAATTATAATAAATTAATCTCCTTACACCATAAAATAAATTACAATTATTATCTAACAATAAAAATAAATTTCAAAAAATGATTTTTAATTAAAACACATTATTTTTAACTATTATCTAAAATATGAATTTTATCATAAAAATATAAAAAATATTATCAATTTAAATTTTGATGTCCCACTTCAAAAAGGATGTTAAATATTTCATATAGTACTTATTATATTATTTAGAACTAGATTTGAAATGGGGTCTTTATCAATAGACAATAAGGCTATATTTTAAAAATCATAGAGTATTATATGATTAAAATTGTATTTATTCTCATTTTAATACTATTATATTTATTGGATGAATGTAAAAAAAATTCATTAACAAGTATAAACATAATATAGTTATTTCTATTTATTCTTGCTGATTAAATAGCTAAGAGATAACTACCACTAAAAATAATAATGTTAATAATAAATTGTTTTTTATATAACTTAGTCTTGTATGCAACACAAGATTTTGGAGAAAACCATTGTTTTGTGTCCGATACGCTATCAGATATAGTGTACACTTAAAAATAAAATTAATATCTAATTCATAAATATTAAGAGATTTTTAAATAATGTATTCTATAATTATCAGGGATGTTATATCCTTCTCCCCTTTTGAAAATTGTATCTTTGCAATTTTATTAATTTATCAAATAAGTGAAGGTATTTATCCCCCATATAATTTTAAGATTCCCATGTTTCCTTTTCCACCACACATTTTTCTGAAAAAACCTTGACCCAATGAATCTTATTATTCTGAAAAAAATTCTCTTTACAGTCCTCAGCCTGAACCGGAGGTTCTTTATAAGAATGGTTTTCATGCAAGTGGACTACTTATAGACTCAAAACATGAGATGGATCCAACATATAATTCATAACATTAAAACATGGAATAGAATTTGTATCTAGGATAAACAAAATGGTAAATACATTTTTAGGTAACTAATCCAACATTCTCAATGATTTTATAAGGTCTGATAAACCGTTGACTCAGCTTCCCCTTCTTACCAGAACACAATGGACTTTTATTTGGAGAAACATTGATAAATACATGATCACAGTCTTCAAAATAATGTTATTTCCTCTAGTTATCCACACAATGTTTACTTCTACTCTGACCTATATTCATTTGTCCTGGAATCAGCTAAATGTTCTCTTCTATCTCTTCTTCCAACTCTTGTCCCATCTACTTCTTTAACCCAACATCTTACCAAATATCTAGAGTTTATCAGTGCTTTCCATATAATGAATCAAATGGTTCCATGTGTATTATAGAATAAAAAATGTTATTAATAGAAAACTCAACCAATGATACATGATGATACCAAATTTTTGGTAATCCATTACACTAGAATGTCGCATATCCTCCATGGTATAGATTTTTTTTGACACAAACTATTTGATTGAGGATGAAATGTTGTACTGGAATTTTATTCACTACCCAAATAATTATGAAGGACTGTCAAAAACCTAGAGGTGATCCTTGGATAATTATTTGATTAAATGGACTGAAAAACTCTATGTAACCTGACCATATCATTATGATACAATCGATAAAGATGATCCGGGGATAGATTATCTCGAATAGGATGAAAATGAGAAGATTTACTCTATCCATCAATAATAACCCAAATCACATTTGTACCTCCATAAGCCCTTGGTAATCCTACTAAAAATACATAGATATATATTCCCATGCCTACTTTGGTTCAAGAAAAGGATGAAACATCCACAAGGAAAAATTTCATTCTGATATACTCGGTTTACAATTCAAACACTTCACAGTAAAGTCAGTAATATTCATTTTTCATTCAATCCAAAATGCAATATTATCATAGGACCATGTACATATTAGTGCTTCTAGGATGAACTATATACATAGAAATATAATCATCCCATAATAATTTTTCTTCAACTGTGAATGACAAGGCACACATAATAACATTCCAAAACTCTAAAAGCAATCATTACAAAATTCAAATTCAAGAATCATACCATTTTGAACTAATTATACATTTTTATACATTTCATTATCTTCCATGAATACATTCATAATTCTGTATGATAATGGTGATTGAAATTACACCTAAAACAAAATAGATGAAATTTCGTGCATCACAACTATCAAATCCAAAATTCTCCATATCATTAACCAAAGGATCACATTCAAAACACAAGAGGGTTAATGTAGCATTTGTATTTTGATTAATTGAATCATCCACATCATTTTATATTCCAAGATGGTAATGAATCATGATTATTATAATCATTGATTAGTTCTATCCAAATTCTTTTTCTCATGATCAATTCATTATGGGTGAATATATACTATAAAATTTTATAGTCAATATATATTTGAAATTTTACTCCATATTGGCGATTTTAAATACATGTAATGATAATAAAAGATAAGCTAATTCAAAATCTTGTGCATGGTAATTTAACACACGAGTTTTAAACTTATGTGACACATAATAAATTACCTCATCATTCAGCATTAAGACATGACAATCCCCTTTTAAGTGAAGCATCAATATAGATGAAAAATTAACCATTTCAAGAAGGTTGTGCCAAAACATGAGCATTCACCAATCTTAATTTCAATTGCTAAAAACAAAAATCACATTATTTTCTCTATATTAACATAACACCTCTTCATGTTAACATTGTGAATGGACTGGATAGTGATGAGAAATATTTAGCACACTTTTGATAATAGCCTACTAAAAACAAAACACAATAAATCTAATTTATATTTGTAGTTCGTGGATATTCACCATCAACATTAATTTTTGAAGTGTCAACAGTTATTCCATCATTAAAAACAATGAGACCAAAGAAATTAATATATTTCAACACAAATTACCTTTATCTGAATTCTCCATATAGTTTCTCCTCTTTAATGGTTTCAAAAATGAACCATATATGGATTTTATGATCCTATTTAATTTTATAATATACCATAATTTTATCAATAATGAAAACCAAAAACGTATCCAAGAACTCCTGAAATATTCTATTTGAATGATACAAGAATATAAAAGGTGTATTAGTTGACCCTAATGGAATAACTAAAAATTCCTTATAACTACATCTAGTACAGAATGTAGTATTTTGGAATATTTGGTTCCATTACATTCAATTGACGGTACCTTGACCTCATGTTAACCACTAAAATATATTTTCCCCTATAGATGATAAAAAAAATCATCAATATGTGGCAGAGTAAACTTGTTTTTAATAGTGATTTCAATCAAGGTTCAATAATTAATGCAATGTCTCATTGAACCATTTCTCTTTTTATCAAACAAGATAAGTGAACCCTCATCTGGTGTGCTAGGTTATATGAAATAGTTATCAAATAAATATTTCAATTGCTTCTTTAACTATAAAATTTTAACATGAGAAATTCGATAAGGTAGTTTTGAAACTGACTTAGCATTATGAACTAAATCCATAGTAAATTTAACTACTTAATCAAGTATAATACTAGGAAACACTTCAGAAAAAACATAATGATAGTCATTTTCGATTGGGAAATCATTATTCTAAGTAGTTACATTATTTTTGGGAATATGTGAAAGATACGATTTATTTACATTTTTAATAGTATATTAGAGTCATGGAATATTATCATTTTTAAGGGTTTCTTGTTTTCACAAAAGATGTAAACTCATTAAAAAAATTAAGTACATTATCCCTACAGTAAATCATAACATGGTAAAGATAAATTCAGTCCATACTCAGAACATCATAAAACTAGACTAGAGGAAAATAATTGGTTTTCATTATAAATTCATTCCACATATAAGGACCATAATATTAATATAATTTATTTTTCCAACAAAATTTCCCCTAGGTGTTTTCACTATATGTTCTGGATTCATTAATTAAGGTGGAATTTCCAATTTACTAGAATGTTTCTCAGAAATAGAAGAATGTGTTGACCTTGTATCAAACAACACATTGGGACAATTTGAATAAACCAACAATGTACATGGTACCACATCATTTTACGTCCCAACATCAACATAAGTAGTTCCAAAGTATTTCACCAAACATTTCCACTTATAGTTTGGAAAATTCCAAACATTTGAGTTCATTATTGGACACTCGATTTCATAATGACCCATCTCGTTTCACATAAAAAAATTAATGACTACATGTCAGATTCTTTCAAACCACAATAATTATTATTTTATGTGAAGTTGTGAGACTTATTCCCAATTTTACCACATCAGAAGCACTTACCAGAATTCAGAAGTAATTCTCCAGTGTGTTTTTACAACAATTGTCGCAAACTATAAACAATGTTTTTTACCATTAGAATTTTTTTTTATGAATTCTTCCATTTCACCTGCTACCTTGATCTTTTATTATTCAATTTTTTAAAAACATATAATATTCAAAACCACTATTTCCACCATCTCAACATATCAAACATATCATTTTTTAACTTTTTAACTCAACTTAATCCAATGCCCATTGATATTTTTGATTTAATCCTACATAAAAATGATTGATTTTACTATCATAACACCAAATGAAATTTGGAGAGTAAGTGGATTTTTATTCTTACACATCCATTGATTCTTCATATTTCTATATTTCTAAGAATTTTTTTTCTATCCTAATTTTAATTTCATTCAAAAATTATTTCATAATGAAAATATTTTTGAATTCAACCCACTAAAGTGAAAATAGTCATACATTCCTGGATGTTTTTATCCATCTACCACCACCGATTGTTTTCAAATTCAAAATGTTAAACAAAAATGTTAGCATTTTTTTCTGAACACCCCATGACATCAAAAGTCATTTTAATGATATAATCCACTCATCAGCTATAATGTTGTTAGATGATCAACGAAATGATGGGGGATGTTTTCTCATGAAATGTTATACTACCAACATGATCCTATGTGGTTGATCTGACCTATATCATGTATGAATACCACTACAATTTATAGCCTTAGTCAATTGTTCTGTCATGACAAAAAATTATTCATTTCCCATAATGACAATATGAGGTTTTGGATTTAGAATGTTTTTTTATCTAGATGTCATTCTAGAATAGTTTCCCTATTTACCCTATGGAAAACCATTTTGAATAGACATATCTTAGACAAAGAAACATTGTAATCTTCAAATTCAATATTATTTTCAGTCAACAATAATCTAAAAAACATTTATGGATATTCTATTAATAATACCATATCCCCTAAAGTTATCTTAACTAACCTATGATACAAACTATAAGGCCACATCCTTAAATATTACATAATATTGAGTTATGTTAAATTTCACATTTAAGATATTTTTAGTTGTAATGTTTTAGAGAATTATGCCATAACTATTACCTATCACCTCAAATATTACAATGTAGACTGTTATTCTCACTATACATTTTTTCACAAAATATAACCATTTAACGTAAAAAATGATTCATTTTCAATTATATAAATCATCATAACATTCATCTTAACTTATTATTTTCTCTTACGAATAATTATACCATGTGGAAAACAATTCAAAAAAATGGGATAAACACAATAATCTCAGCAAAGGACATAAAACAATGAATGAAACTGTAAGTGGATGAATATTTTATATTCATGAATTTTTTAAAAAATATCATACTTTTCACCCATAAAACATATATTATTTAACATACCCCCAAAAAACATAGGATTCCTGTGAAAATTATTGAAATATTAAATCATAAACGAATATTTTGACATCTATATAGTAATTACATTGTAGCTGTCCCAACTACATAGAGATTAACCTTCAAGGATACATTGGGAATACCCATCATAGTATATTACCGAACTATCATAGGATAAGAAATGTAATTTAACTCATTATCAATGACCAGTGAATTTGATAACTATCATAGGATCACCAAACCTCATTTTATCATATATCCAATTATATACAAAATCAATTCTCAACATCCAAATCAAAATAATTATGCATAAAACAAATATAATGAAAAATAAAATTTCCAATTTTTAATCATGAAATATCATTTCAAAATATTTATATAACCAATCCCTTTTCAAAACTATTTTCATTACTAAAATATATAACAAGGGAAGATGTTATTTATTTCTCTTTTAATAACATTACCTCTTGTAGAGGAATCCAAATATCGAAAAATGCCCATGGAAGTAGAAAAGTCTATGTCACTATATACTTTGAAAAAATCATTCCGTTTGACATTTATTAAAACACTTCATTTAAAAAGATTATTTTTTAATACATATTAATGAAGTTAAATGTCAATGGGTGTGATTATACACCTTATAAAAGAAGGTGGTCTATAACCTTAAAATATGTCTCAACAAAATGATATTGAGACGAAATCCATTACATTGAGTCTGAATCATCATAAATTCTTTCCCATCCTAAATAATATACATAGGTTAATTTATAATTTCTTTATAACCTATTTAATGTTTATTATTCATTTGATATCACTTATTACTATGTTTTAAAAATAATGTAATTATTTATGTTCATATTAGATGCTTTTTTGATATTCATCACTTAAGTTGAAAATGATCCTCATATGAAATCAATTGTTCATGTGATCATGAATCAATAATATCTAGAATAATATTCATGAAATAAAAAAACTATTATAAATAAATTGTACTTTTAATTCTAACACTTTATTTATGGTATAAAATATGAATAACATTAAATTTAATGGGATGTTAGGTCGTATGTATGAGTAACGTTTCCATTTTTTGATTAATCAATATTGGAAATAAGGTAACAATTATTTAACCTCTTGAGAATGATAATAATATAATTAAAATTATAATAATATTTTAAATATAATTATATTTATCAAATAAGTGGTGTGGTGAGTAAAAATGATTTACATCGTTTCATGGAGTTGATAGTTCACATATTTACACGAATGAAGTTATCATTTTAATGTACATAAAAATTAAAAAAGTTGATATATTTTTATATTAAAATGAAAAATATTTCATGAAAATAATATATAAACTTTAATTCCATAATTAAAACTTGTCTTGATAGATGGTAATGAAAAAACTATATTAGTTCTCGAGGTGGTAGTCCACCGTACACATGAAAAAAATGTTAATTTCCCATTTGATGAAATTGGAGATGGATTTAGGTGACGATATTAACATAATAACATCTATTTATATGAGGGAACATGTAGGTCGTAGTTCATCATGGATGAAGTATATTTAATATAAGTGGAATAAAAAATAAAATAAAAACACTTAAATAAAAACATTACCTTTCCTTCAGACGATCACTTTTATTAACTCCTTAACACCTCTACGGAGGGTGTTATAAATAAAACAATGCATAAATAATGGTTGGAGGTATAATATTAATTTTTTGGGAAGATAATTTAGGATCAAAATGGTTTTTTAAGTGTCTTTAATAGATATGAATGCGTACTTGTTTATAGGAGAGGGGAGAAATCCTATGGAAACTCATAAAATAGTATATTAAAATAAATTAATTTTCACTCCAAATGAATCAAAAATGAGTTATGTGGAGGATAATATGAATATAATTCTAAATATTATCAGAAAATAATATTTTAAATTGTTTTATTGCATTTTAAAATATATCATATTGTTTTACCCTTATCAGTTCAATTTTAATTTAATAGTGATATTGAAATTTTAAATATTAATAACATATTAATTTTATTTATATTGGGTAAATTTACCATAAATAGAAAATTAATGAACATATAGACCTTATAATATTCAGTTTATAAATTTTAAATATTTTTTTATGAGTTATAAATTAGTTAATCAAATATTATTTTTATATAAAATCATTAATGTCAGTTTTGGCACTATTCATTTCATTGATTTTATATAAAATACAAAAATATATATAACTTCTAAAAAACCAATTAATAGACTTATAATATATCATAGTAACCTATAAAATTAGTGGAGTATCCTGATTAATTAAAATTAATTTTTTTATGATATCATTTATTTGATATATCAATTAATAAAATTGTTATTGTATCACTGTTGTGAGATTATTTATTTTAATTATTTAATTAATATAAATTATATATAAATTATCCTAATTAATTTAATTTATATATATTTATGGTTACTAATTATTCTTGAATTATTATCATATTTATCACCATAGGAAAATTATTATACATTTAAGAAATTAAATGGTGTCATTTTTTCATGTCAATTTCATCCGTTTTAAAATCATTTATATCACATTCATTGAAAAATTTCCAATAAATAAGATAATTCCTATAATTATGTGTTATGGGTTTATGTTTACTCCGAAAATAATATTTTGGTGGGTGTTAGGGTAATTTTATTATCCTTATCATATTATTTATTACACTAATTTACCTGATTTGCCTTTAATTGTGGTAAATAAAAATTTCCATAGTTACTATCACCAATATCCTAAATAAAAAAAGTAACGAAATAACATAATTTTAACCCAATTATTCAATATATGGAATCCATTTTTCAATATCTCAAATATTGATGTTGTAGTAATTAAATTAATATTAATCCATTTGACAAAATGAGAATTAAATTTTTTAAAAGTAAAAACCATCAAAATATTGACATGTGTTTGTATCAAATTTCAATTTATAATTACATAAAATTTCTAATATTATGTTAAATAATTAAAAATTTACTAATTTATACCTAAAAACAATTAATAAGATAATCTAAAAATATAAATAAATTATAAAAAAATAAAATTTTAATTAAAACTCAATATTTTTAATAATTCAATATAAAATGATTTTTATCCGAAAAAATTACCACAAATTTATCTATTGTAAATTTTGAAGTCCTGATTCCAAATAATAAGTATTTTTTTTCAAATATTATTATTAAAGTACCAAAAACTAGGCTTAATATGTGTTCTCCATTAAAATGTGGGAATTTTGTTTTCAAAATATTAGTGTATTATATCATTAAAATTGGATTTATTCTCATTTTAAACCTATAAAATTTATTGGATAAATGTAAAAAAAATTAATTAATGTGTTTAAACATAATATAGTTAGTTCTATTCATTACCACTGAAAAAAGTAGGGGATAACCAATTTTCAGGACTTGTACCTCAGGGCACGTGTCATGGCTACCCCAAGAACACCTTCCATAGGCCAGGGGTTGGGGACTAGCACTGGAAAGGGGTATCCCTAAAATGGGAATACATTGCCCTTATAACCTTTATAGACACATAGTCCAGGAAAATAATAAGAAGGAACCATGATGTAAACTGTTGTTGTAAAAGTTTAATAAATGTAAAGGGGCCATAATAAAACCCCAACTGAAAAGTACAAGTCCAACTACAAAGTACAAATACATCTAAAAAGTTAAAACAAATCTTGGATCGTCTACTGAAGATCCTACCTAAAGAACATGTACATCTCATGATCAGTATTACCTATGTCACGTCATGCCAAATGGTCCACCTTCGAGCATCATTTAGTCCTGGCTCCCTCATCCTTGATCAATGTTCCTTATCTTCTTCACAAGACACAAAAAGGTGCGGGCATAGCTCGTGTAGGGGTGACTATAACAGTACTCAGTTGGGACCCTGAGGCCCCCGTAGGTTTCCCAGAGTTCCCCAACCGAGAAAACACAAAGTAAGACCTTTATCTCAACCATGAAGAGATAGAAATGAATTATAGATAGGTATATTCCCATACATATACCTAAGTTATTAAGATATACTCATCTCATATATGAGGGAAAAATACCACAAAGTTAACACCACAAATGTAGGAGTACCCGATAGGTAACACTACACAGATAGAAGTACCAAAAATGTAACCCCCCGAAGATAACACCATGAAGGTAACACCACAAAGGTGAAGACTCAACTCACACATGATATAAATTAAGTACATAATTACAGATGATTAGTTGTAATATTGATCATCTTATTTTGTTATGAGGCAATGCTGCTAACCCACACAGGATCGATAGATCATAAATGCCACTGACCTAGATAGGATCTAAACCACACTAGATTGGTATGAACTATCCTACATAGGATCAATAAGAGATAACCCAAATAGGAACTGATAGATGCTGACCCAAATAGGATCGATAGATGCTGACCCACATCAGATCAATGTTCTTCATTCACATTATAGCTAGCCACCAAATTCATCACACCCAGTCCACTTGAGTTCTATAGAATCTTCCCCTTAAAATATTGGTCATAACCTGGTAGCCACTATGCTTCACAATGGAGTAACTAAAAGGACCTCTATGTCATAAGTGTTCCAATGTGATAAACGGTGCGTCAATCGGACACCCAGTTTATGAGTTATAAGAGTTTTAGTTCCAACGATCCGGTTGGATTTAGGTTCGATCAAATATAGTCATATGAATACTTTTAGTAAAATTCATGTGGAGTATACCAAATGAACCGTCTCATTCCAAGGGTCCCAGTGCTGCAGAAGACTTATCGAATGGATGCTCGAATTTCATGTTATGTCTCTTTAAGCAAAACTGGACCTGATTGGATCTGGGTCTGATCTGACCAAGTTCTAGTCAACCTGACCTTGTCCAGGTCCTCCATATATGGGTGGGGCCCTGGTGGACTTAGCTCGAAAGTGGGGCATGGCCTGGCTCATAAGGATACATGGCCTGACCCACAAGGGGGTGGCCCACTGGGCTCACGCGGCCCTACCCGTAAAGGTGCGACCCAATGGGCTCGTGCGGCCCATAGGCTCACGTATTCCGCTTGAGCTGGCACAAAAAGAGAGTTTCCCCCTCCCCATTAGGAAGGAGAAGCGGCAACACCTATGGGGCACTACCTAGTCACTCACGGGACCCGTTGTGTGTCCCTCTACCTTGGCTCCTTTGGCGGTGCGCCATTGTGTGCCACTACCACCACCTGCGACCGTTCGTTGCCAGCCACCCCTCTTGGCCCCGTCATTGTTGGAAAGTCGAGACCCTTCTCTACCAGCAAGAAATGATGGCACGCCGCATCACCACTATGGTCGACCGGTGCCGATCGCACCATTGAAGGTTGCGACATAGTGTCACGACCTCCTCCTATGGAGTGCGTCGACATGCCGCCTCCATCACGGTCGGTCTGTGTCGGCTGATGCCATTGTCTGTCATTCAGAATCTCTCCCAACCCAAAGATAATGTTTTCAATGAACACACCAAAATTTCATCGTGTGTGGTGTGTCTGGGCCTTGTTTTTTTTGGTTTTTACCCTCCTCATTTTCTTGATAGCAAGAGTGCTGTATTCAACAATAAAATGGAATTATAACAAAATATATATCTACCTCAAGAACAATGGAAAGAGCCAGTGTTTTGGGATGTGGGTCGGTGTTCGTCATCCCCGCAACAGGTCACCAATGTTACCGCTCATGCGTCATCCACCGATTCATGATTCAGCTCACCCTTCACTAACCGTTGGAACCATCTCCATCCTCCAAGGTTGGCATCAAAACACTTTATTAGCACTCTATTTCTTGGTGATGTCGTGCCATTACCTCTCTTCAAGCTCCATATAAATAGGAGGGGGGGGGGGTGAGAAATTATCATAAAATTTTTGAGGGTTCATTTAATAGGCACCTTCTTAAATTCTAACAATGTTATTATTTAGGATATTAAGGGTCAAGACATTTAATGGATTGACACGCCGTTGGTCCCACGTTGCTACTTGTACAGTGGATGAAAATAAAGAATGAAATAAAATAACATTGTTAAAATATTATTCTTTTAAAATTTCTTAAAATCTATCTTTTTCTCCAAATCTACTATAGTCGATGTGAAGCTTCACAAAAGAAATTCTCGGCACTGTGGATTCAATGGTGCCCTTAGATTTTTAATATGAGAACCTGTTCAAAATATAGGAAATTCAGTTCATGCATTTAATGGACGTACCATAAAAAAATTCATAAATTCCTTCCTATCACACTGGGCCATAGAATCACGCACCATCAATTTTCATAGACACATAATAATTTCATATAATTAAAATAAATTACATTGAAAATCATGATCTATACATTTACCTCACCTTAGGACCTTTGATCCTCAAAATTCACATCATAAACTATGAAAACAAATGGGGATACTGAGTATGAATATGAGCCTCCCACTCCCAAGTGCTCTCTTTGAGGTTTTTCTTCTTCTAGTGAATGTGTAGTAGTGGTATCGATCATCCATGAAAGAATCCCTCCTTTCGATCCTCAATATGCACTGGAACCACCGAAAACATCTCCCCATCATCAAATTCTATCTCATCAAGGTCGATGACATGATACGGGTCATGCATGTATCTCCCCAGTTGGGATATGTATTAGTCATCATTCACCCTCTCAAACTATGGTGGTAGTGTCATGTGGTATTTCACCTTCACTATCCTCCGATGTATGAGAAATAGTTCGATAAACCTCAGAGATAAATTTTTTCATTGGCCAAATATTTATAAAAATATTCAAGGTGAAACTAATAGGAAGACATAGTCTCCCTCCTCGAAATCCAAAGGCCTTCACCTCCTGTCAACATAAGACTTATGTATACTCTGTGCAGTAATCATCTACTCTCAAATGATCTTCACCTTCTCAGTGGTAGCCCGTACTAACTCTGGACCCATAAGTGTTGACTCCCCTGTGTCCTTCCCGCATAGAGGTCATCTACATGTTCAATAGTACCAAGCCTCAACTGGTACCATTCTGATGGAGGAGTGATAAATGTTGTTTTATAATAACTCCACCAAGGTAATGTGATCCTCGAAACTATGGAAAAAATATAAGAAGCAAGCATGTAGCATGTCCTCGACTGTCTAAATTGTCCGCTCCTTCTGAACATCCGTCTATGGATGAAAGACGATTCTCAAACATAGATGTGTCGTAAACACCTCCTGTAATCCCTTCAACAATAATGATGTAAAACATGTGCCATAATCGAATATGATCATCGATGGCACCCCATGAAGTCTCACAATATCATTTATATAGAGGAGTCTCAATCCCTCTACTGATTCTAACTCTCATATAGGTAGGATGTGGGATGACATGATGAGTCGATCAATGACCACACAGATGGAATCATTTAACTTGGATTTATATGGAAGACCTATCACAATGTCCAGGGAGATTCCATCCCACTTCTACTCTGGCACCTCTAGTGGTTGTGATAATTCTGCTGGAACCTGATGCTCGACCTTCACTCTCTAATGAGTGAGGCTTCATGAAACAAACTCTTCTACTACTTTATTTATCCCTAGCCACCAGTGCTGATGCCGAATGACCTGGTACATCTTTTCCACACAAATATTTACCACTAGAGGGGATGCATGGGACTCCCTCAACACCTCCTCTCATAGCGCCACCGGTACCATGGTACGTCCTCTGAAGAAGATGACATGCTCCCCAACTTTAGAAAATCCATCATGTGCTTATCCTAAGGATATCTGAGCACATCAAGCCCCTTAGTCAATATCCCCAAGATTTTCCTCCTGAAATAACAAAATAAGTGGGGGAGTGATTGTCATAGACTGGAGGTAAGTTGTTCCATCTCTATCTATGAAGGATATCTACAATGCTGCTAGATTCTCTGTTGCCTCACTCAGTAACTGCAGACGAGGCCTCCTGGTGAGTGCATCTTCTACCAAATTTCCCTTCCCAAGAGTATAGACTATCTCAAAGTCATAGTCCTGGAGGAACTCTAGCCATCATCGTTGTCTCACATTCATTTACTTCTGAGAGAATATATACCTGAGACTCTTATGATCGGAGTAGACAATAAAACATTCACCCATCAAGTATTGTTTCCACATCTTCAAGGCGAATACCGCAGCTACAAACTCTAGGTCATGGTTAGCATAGTTTTTCTCATGTTGTCTCAGCTGTCATGAACCATAAGTGATAACTACTCCCTACATCATGAGGACACATCCAATTCTAGTCCCAGATGTTCCGTAGTAGACTACATACCTAACACCATCTTATGGTATCCTCATGATGGGGGAACTCATCAGTATCTACCTCAGCATTTGAAAAATCTATTAGAATCTCTCCATCCATACGAAGTGCTATTACTTCTTCGTCAATGCTGACAAGGGTTCCTCAACTCTGGAAAGTTCATGTATGAATATCCGGAAGTATCAAGCCAATTCCAAGAAACTCCACAACTCGGTCACACTCCGGGGTGGATCCCAAGAAAGCAAAGCCTCTATATCTATCGGGTCTACTGCAAATCCATACTCTAGGATAACGTGTCCCAAAATTTGGACCTCTCATATCTAGAACTAGCACATCGAGAGCTTACCATAGAGTTGGTGATCTCGCAGTGTATCCAGAACTATCTGCAGATGGTAGTAATGATCTTCCTCTGAAGCTGAGTATATCAAGTATTCATCGATTAAGACCACCATAATGTGATCAAGGTATGGCTTGAAGATCATTTTCATGAGTCCCATGAAAACTATTGGGTCATCGGTCATTCCAAATGGATTAACCAATAACTTAAAGTGGCCATACCGACAACTATAGGTTGTCTTCTACACATCCTCATCTCGTACCCTGAGTTGATGATAGCCTGATCTGAGGTCTATCTTTGAAAAAAAAACGAGCTCCATTCAGCAGATCGAAAAGTTCTTGAATCCTCCGAAGTGGATATTACTTCTTCACAGTCACCTGGTACAAGTACCAGTAGTCCACACAAAGTCTCAAACTCCCATCATCCTTCATGTAAAACTAAATCACGGATGCCTATGGAGAAACACTCTACTTTATGAACCCCTTCCTTTGCAAGTCCTCCAACCATACCTGTAACTCAAAAATCTCAGCGGGAGCCATCCGATATGATGGTGTAGATATCAGTGACATCCCGGGGTACAAGTTAGTTTAAAAGTATACCTATCTACGAGTTGGTAGTCCTAGAACATCATCTGAGAACACATCATCATATTGGTCCACCACTACAGGATTGCTCAGACTATCAACATCAACTACCCCAATGGTAAGGCTGGCCAACTAATGTGTGATCAGCCACAAACTCCTCTACATGAGTTCATCATGTTCTAAAAAGGATCCCTTCTTGACTGTGAAGGAAAACCTAGTCCCATCCTCATAGGAACACCACACTTTGCGCCTAATACAGTCAATCTGGGCATGAACTGTGGATAACCAGTCTATACCCATGATAACGTCGTAAGTCCTCGATGCCACTACTATAAGATCCCACTTGAAGCTCTCGATTCCTAGAGTAAGATCACATAGCTAGAATCAGTGTGTAATCATCAAATCCCCTCTCGTAGGAGTCTCTAGCTGTAATGATCGTGCTAACGGTTCCACTAGAGTCTCCGAGCTATAAACAAGGAATGTGGAAATAAAATAGTGACTAGCACCCTTGTCTATAAGTACTGTAGCTAAGGTGTGTTAGACACATATAGTACCTATAATTATCTCTGGAGAAATGTGGTCATAGGCCTCAGCTACCTGTAGCTGAGTTTGTCCTTGTCCACCTACTCCCTGTGGTCGGGGTAGACCATTTGGTGGTGGTGGCGGTAGAACCTTGAAAACACGCCCACTATCTACTACATGACCAACACATTTGCCACATCTGCCTACTGCCTATGGACCTCCACGGTCAAATCTCTACCTATCCCTCGACCATCTGTTGGTCGTTTGTACAGTGGGTCAGGTAGCCTTGAGCCATCTGACCCTACCCGCCGCACGAGTAGCACTACCTGATCAAAATTTCCCCCCCTCTGTCCTGTGATCCCCACACCACTGACCCTATATCCTGAGATCTTCCACCAGATGGTCTTGTCCGCTTAGGACCCTGTGTCTTCTCTCTACTACCATCTACTGATGAATCTGCTACCTGATGTCCAGTGGTGGCTCTCATTGTCAGTGCCTTCTTAGTTAGGACTCTCTCAACCAAAAGTTCTCGTTCAAGTACCCCATCTAGCGTCAAAATGCTGAGCGATATAATCAAAGATCGGATCTCCCATCAGAGACCCTATTAAAATTTTTGGGCACTAAAGAAAGGGTCTCAGACCATGTTGGGGGAGTAAAAGGAGAGATCAATGAACCTCATCTAGTAATGTCCCACATTCATGATGCCCTACTGTAAGTGAAATAGATACTGTATACACACTGAGGGAAGAGTCACTGGGATGAAATATGCCCTGAAAATGCCCATGAAGTCCACCCAAATGAGGGTGGCCTCATCATGTAACTAGAGTTTCACACTCCACCATCTTCCAGCAACTCCCTACAAGAGATTGGAAGCTAGAATAAACATCGGATCAACTGGTGTCCCAACTAAGAAAAAACATATAGCCATAGACTCCATACAATCCTCAGCCTCATGTGGGTTCATCTCACCTTGGATCTTTAGAGGCCTATGTGTCCAAAACCCGTGTAATATGCTCATTCGGCGTGCATCCTCTACTGGTAGTGCTAGTGGAAATGTCTTTCCAATGGTTAGTGGTTCTGCTGGTACACCACCCAAAGGTGTTAACACCATAAGAGGGCCCTGCACTGAGGCCTCATTGCTTGGTGGGCCATCATCACATACTATCTCCAGAATCTGGGCCAGCTATCTACACGGAGGCATCCTGAATGAAGTCATTTTCCCCTAGTATTTAAGTTATACTTGGCGGGCTGACTCAAATAGATCAGAAGATTTTATTAAAAAAAAACATGCAATCAGTGTTTCCCTGCATAGGGTTGGAAATCAGAATTCAGGGTCCTTGTGTTTGGATACATTGGTCATCGCACCAATAATAGATTCCCCAAACTGAAAACCACACTCATAACACTTAAAAATATTTCCTCATAGAAAAGGTCAGAGTCCTAGTTCTTCGGTAGAACCGACCCCTCAGATACCACTTTGTCATGACCCAACACTCAGGGCCTATGTCGTGACTTCCCCAAGCCCACATTCTTTAGGCTAGGGGGTTGCATCTATCACCAGAAATGCGTATCCCTAAAATGGGAATGCATTACATTTTTAACATGAACAAACAAAAAATCCAAGAACACAACAAGAAGAAACCACGAAATAAACTGCTGTTGTAAAAGTGTGCTGAAAGTAAAGGTTTTGAAATACAATCCCAAAAGAAAAGTACAAGTACAACTGAAATGTAAAAATACAATTGAAAAATGAAAAACAGCTCTTATATCATCCACAGAGAATCCTACATGAAAGGTAGGTACAACTCACGATCAGTAGTCTATGTGTCATGTCTTTTCAAATGGTCCAACTCCGAGCACCATTTAGTTCTGGATCCCTCATCCTTGATCAATGTTGTCCATCATCGACACAAGTCACTATAAGAAGCGAGCGTAGCCCGTGAATCGGTGACAATGATGATACTTAGTAGGGACCCTGAGACCCCCATAGGTCTCCCAGAGTCCCAAAAAGTAAAAACCACAAAGCAATACCTCCATCTCAAGCATGAATCGATAAAAATCAACTCTCTTTATGTATATTCCCATACATATACCTAAGTTATCAAGATATACTCATCTTAAACTTAAGGGAAGAATATGACAAAGGTAACACCATGAAGGTTGGAGTAACACATAGATAACACCACGATGATTAACGCACCACCAAGGTAACACCATGAAGACAACACAATGAAGGAAATAACACAAAGAAAAATACTCGGATCACAAAAGGTATTACATAAGTATAGAAGTAAAAAATATTAGTCGTAAGCTACATCATCTTATTTTGTTAAAAGGCACTACTACTGACCCACCGATGATCGATACGTAATAACCCCCGTTGAACCACGCAAGATCTATACCACAGAGGATTAGTATGCACTAAACCTCATAGGATTGATGGGAACTAACCCACACAAGATCTGATTGATGCTGACCCACAGAGGATCAATAGATGCTGACCCATAAAGGAATGATGTTCTTTCCTCACGTTTCAGCCAGCCACTGTATTCCTCTCACCTGGTGCACTCGAGTTCCATAGAATCTTCCCCTAGAGATATCAGTATTACCTAGACTAACAATATTTTTTAAAAAATATTTACCCAAAGAACCACCATGTTCTAAGGGTTTCAACGTGACAGACGATGCATCAATCGGACACCCGGTCTATGAGTTATAAGTTTTTTAGTTCTGAGTGTCTAGTTGGATTCTGGTTTGATCCATCTCTTCCATAATCGAACTATCACTAAAACCCATTTGGAGTTTAAAAAAACGACCATCTATCTCCAAGGGTCCCAGTACCATATACGATTCATCAAACAGATTATTGGGTTTCAATTTATGGCCCTTTAAGCGAAACTAGGCCTGATTGGTTCTGGGTCTGGTGCGATCCGGTCTGGGCCGACCCGACCAGGTTTGGGTCCGACACACCTGGGCTAGGCTGTGGCGATCTGTCCCCTCTGAGATGTAGGCCTGCCTAACCTGAAAGGGGGCATGGATCAGCCAACAAGGGGGTGCGACTTGGCCTACAAGGGGGTGGCCCATGGGGATCGCGCGGTCTGCCCATGCTGGCACAAAAGTGGAGCGTCCCCCTCCTTATTTGGAAGGCAAAGCAGCAGTTCTTAAGGGGAACTTCTAGGTCACCCACGAGACTCTATGTGGGTCCCTTAGATGTGACATCAGAGCCACAGCTCCCCCGATGGCGTACCGTTGTACGCCACTACCTCCACCTGCGGCAGGCTACAGCTCGCCGCCCTGTATTGCCCCACCACTGCTGGAATTCCACGACCCCTCTCCGTCGATATTGTGCGATGGTGTGCCACATAACCAACAATGCTAGCTGGTGCCGACCACAACATTGACTGCAGTGGAATTGTGTCACGACCTCCTCCTACATCACACATCGATGTACTGCCTCTATCACAGTCGGCTGGTGCTAGCCACTGCCATCGTATGCCATCCTGGATCTCAGCTAACCCGTAGATAATGTTTGCAATGAACACACCAAAATTCAAACATGGGTAGAGGGTCTGGACCTTGTTTTTTTGGATCTTGCCCTCTGTGTTAGCTTGATAGCTTGATGTTTGGACTGAAGAATCAAATGGAATTATAACAAAATAAATCCGAACCTCAAGAATGATAGAGACCACCCATGATTGAGGAGGTGAGTCATTGTTCATTGTTCCCACAACAAGCTAGCAACGTTTTCGCTCAAGCATCTTCCTTCAGTTCGTGATTCAGCATCACCCATCACCACCCATTGGAACCGACTCTTTCATCCATGGTTGGCTTCACGAAACTTTATTAGCACATCGTTTTTTGGTGAAGTTGTGCCTTTACCTCTCCCCAAGCCCTATATAAATTGGAGAGTGGGAGGGTGAGCCACGATCTTTAGAATTTATGAAGGTAAATTTATTAGGAACCTTCTGAAATTCTAACGATGATGTTACATATGATTTAAAGGGTCAAGTCATCTAATGGTTTGACACACCATTTTTCTCACGCTGCCACTGGTCCTTTGGTGGAAGAGAAATAAATAAATAAAATAACAAAGTTATTTTATTATTCTATTAAAAAGACACAAAATCTAAATTTTTCTCCATATCTACTACTGTCAAAGTGAAGCCTCCCTTAAGAAAATCCCGGTGTTGTGGATTCAACGGTGCCCTTATATTTTAAATCTGGTCACCGTTCAAAAGTTAGAAAATGTTGCTCTCACATTTACTGAACGTAATTTCAAAAAATTCAGAAATTCAGTTTGGGCACACCGGGACACAAAATCCCACACCATCAATTTTTTCATACTCGTAATAATTTCATATAATTAAAAACATTTACATGTAAAATCCGTTACTATACACTACTAACTAAAAATTAAATTTAATTATTTCAAAAGAACTTTTATAGAAAACGTGGGAAACTACAAAAGAACCACAAACGAGACAACATGCCCAAGGTGATCCACCATTGAAGTCATGAGTCATAAAGAACCCATTAATAGTATTATGTTACTATTATACTATTTTTTATAAAAATTTCTCTTGTGTGAAACGTATGATTTTGGAGAAAACCATTTTTTCCTATCGGTTACACTAACGAACATAGAGTCTACATTAATGTCAAATTATTATCTAATTCTTACATATTAATAAATCTGAAAAGGTATTATTCTTTAATTTCCAATGATTTTACATTTTTATAATCATTCCCAACATTGGTCAACTATCAATGTTCTTACTTATAAAATCCCCAACATGGCATGTTCATGAAGCGTAGAGCACCACTATTGTGTGGCCAATCTTTATACATTGGACAAGTTTGGGAGATACGAGTAATTGATAGTGTTAGAGCATGATAATATTTTATTTTTTTGATCTATAAATATGATTGGATCAGGGAACGATCTGTTAGGATTTATAATGGTATGAATTCATTTCAACTATTATATCCTAGTTATGTTAAGTTTTTTCATCATACTATATTTATTATTATATATATTATTTTTGTTTTTTATATTATATTATTTACTTAGAAATGTTTGTATACTCTATACCTACGGATACAAAGACACTCGTTTCTTATCTAAATATTCCTAAATATGTGGAGTAATGCCAAAGATCTTGTGGAACAATATAAAATACATTTGTGTGTGCTGAGGATAGGAGAATCATACTTTATAATTATGGGTCATTATTTAGTTTTTCAATTTACAATATGGTATATAGATATTAAGAGTGTTTCTGATCTTTTAGTGGAGCATATAATTTTTAATTAACAACACATTATTGATATGATTCCCTAGTTACATGGGTTATGGTCTAAAAATTTGTATTTTTAATAGTATTATTGATATATTTATTTTTGTTTTATGTTTTTACCAGATATGGATGATTTTTTTGGAAGCTAGGCCAAGATTGAATTAATATTTGGTACATAAGACAAATTTTACATTTATAACTTAATGAAATACATGTTAATGTGATAAATTTATTTCATTGATGATATATAGATTAACATTTTCATCAATGGACAAAAAAATTTTATATTTTCAATATATCTTATAGATGTAATAATACTCAAATTTACCATGGTTTTTTATTCTAGTGGACTATCATATTGATTTTATATCAATACATTTTCCCATGGAGATTGTTATAGATTTTTCCAATCAAAAGAAAGTTTAGTGACACCTATTGGGTTAGTACATACATTTGAAGCATTTGTAATTGGCCTCACATTAGTGATTTTGATACCACATCTGATACATAAATTACCAACATAACATAAAGTGTGTTATCCATTATATAATATTTTTGGAATATTATATTTCAAAAAATTTGGATATGGGTTTTCATAGGATTCCTTATTGAAAGATTCGATTTTATGTTAATGGATGCTATGTAAGAACTCAATTTGGTAGTCTATTTTGTAGATGTATGTTTCTAAATTTGTTACCTAATGTGAGAAATTTCTTTATCCCAGTTTAAGGCAAAAGAGTAGTTGAAATACACTTATATATAAAAATTACTTTTCTTGTAATTACAAATTTTGGATTCCCTTAACATAAAAACTATTTTAAAGAAACAAATTTATATATTTTTATTAAATAGTCTCTTAAAATCATGAATAATATCTCAATAAATCAATTGAAAAAAATTTATATTTTGAACTTATTTTACAGACAAAAATAACAATATATATTAAAATTTGAAATTCAAACAATCAATTTATTATTTTTCAAAAATACTATAAATGAATCCGTGAAAAATTGGGAAACTGGTTGATGAGTTTAAAAAAGATGTTATATCAATGATGAAGCATAGTATTCTCCATATAATATTAATCAACTTACATGAATTCTAATGATATTTAACAAAGAGATCCACAACCATGATCATGTTTTATAGAAATAACAACACACATTTGAGTCTAGTATTATCTAAAACTATTCTATTGATATTTCTAAGAAAACAGGTTTCTAAAATATAAAGAAAATGAATCTATGCACTCTATGTTTAATTTTAGGATATGAATAAGGAGATATACAGTAAAAATATATATAAATCCAAATGTAGTTTAAATTATAGAGAATGATGAAATTGTGAGATGCTTGATGCATCCAAATATATATTCATGTTTTATTGAACAATGTTGTTCTTCTCCTAGTATGATTTGTATATTTATTTAAGGAGTTATATTTATAGTCATTCAGTCTAATAATTGGTTTCTTTTATGTAAAATATAAAGTATATTTCCCTGGAACAATGAATTGTATGTGTGAGATTAATAATGAATTTATTAAATTCATGTTCATGGATTCACCTAATTTCTGGATGTTTGTTCTATATATAGATGTTCAAATTTAATTATACATAGAGTGGAAATTCCCAATATCTCTAAAAAACCACATGAAATTCAAAAATTCTATCTTTTTATGTATTTAATTATACATGGTCGACCAATATTTCCATATTATATATTTTTCCATATAAAAATCATATTGATACTTATGAATATAATCTATATTATTATATAGAGTGATATGGTTGAAAAAGGTCATACAATCCATTATGTTGATAAAGTCAGGTAATTTATTTTATAGGGTACATCTAATAGTTAGAAAAATTCTAATAATCTCATTCATTTACTTGAAATATCCATGTGGCTGGTCATCTACGTTCACTTGTTAACATAGTTTGTAGAAATCATTGTGTGGTATATTGAAAATATACTGAAGTTGATATAACAATTAATCAAATTTACCCATGTTCTTCACACATTAAATCTTACATGGTCACTCAAGATACATGGGATTACAATCACATTCCCTCAGAGATATACCTTATATAGAATACAAAATTATAAGGGAATCCTTATAATAGTACACCTATGCAAGTTGTACAAGTTCTATTACCATTATATAGCTGCTAATTTACCGAAATGTCCCTTATTCTAGTAGAATTATTTCAATCATTTTATCATATGTTGAATATTTCACTCTTGGGGCATATTACATAAGTTTTAATTTTCTTTAAAAGAAATTAATTTCATAAATCAATGAACATAATAGAATCATAACAGTCATTGTTTGGAATCATTAAAACACAAAATTAGTTTACAAACATTGCAATATGCCATGTTTTGGTGATTCTAATTCATCATCAGATAAATAACTAAACAAAATCAAAATTTTACTACATATATTATGATTCCGTTTTTTATTTATTTTAATGATTTATAAAAATTCAATAAAAATTAATATCTGTAAAATAAGTATTTACTACTATATTAAATTTTCTTGATTTTGGGAGTATTAAAAAGAAACAAAAATATTGTAAAATATTTAGAGGAATATAGTGAACCAAAATCATTAAGATATATAAACAACTATTTCCAAAAATATTTGTTATTAATTGTTTAGATATTTATTATAAAAGTTTTTTTAAAAAATTACAATATTTTTCTTTTGAATATTCCAATTCCAAAAGAGAGAATGTGTCCCTAATAGTCTAGGTATCAACGTACTTCTTATATTTCAAGGAAAAATTTAAAAATTATTCATGGAAGGAAGGAGTGCAATGTTAAAAAAATAATAATACTATATGATTTAGGTCATGGGTGTTGTAATGCCTTATCTATACATAAAATGAATGGTATAGAGGTAGGAGTCGTATTGTTAGGAAATGGAATAGATGATGAATAATGATATGTAAGAGGATTTAAGGGAATTATAGATCGAATTAATATAGCTATATTTGTAAAATACATTTTTGATTTAATAATTATGGTGAATTCATGGATAAGACCAGATACATTATACATAATCCCAAAGAATCTCCACTTCTCCTCTATAAAAATCATTGAAATAGGATTAATTGCTTTTATCTCTATATCATGATATTTAAAGGACATGGTCACTAGAGGAATCCACATTCCAATAACCAAATACCTAAATAATTACTATAGGTCAATCATTGTAATGATGATTAAGAGTAATTACATGATAAAATGATTTTTTTCACTCAATATTTTATATCATATTGGAATCACCTATAAATAACTCATGATGTTTTGTAGCTTCAGTATGAAACTAGGAGAGAATAATCTCTTGGTGATTTCAAAATCATGATACCAAACATTGATATCTTTCTAAAAATTCTATTGTTTTAATGATTCATCAATTGCAGAATAATAAAATTATAATGTATTATATGGTGTGGCACTATATATGGATTGATCAAAATACAGGATAATATTTCTCTAATTAGACATAATTTTATAAATATATTTATAGTTAAAAGTAATATATCGATATAGACATTGAATTTCTTTATAACTGAAAAAATAATTCACTATTGTAGAATGATGTGATTGTATATATACAAACTATCTAATCAAATTAATAAATATCAATCACTCTAAATGATTATTTAAAAATTTGTAAATGGAAAATTCAACTAATTCATTTTATCATGAATGTTCTCATATTATTCATTTCTAGAACTATAAGAAAAAGATGGATGAGGAGATAGAAAATGTTAGGGAACACTTTTGTAGGAGGTTAATTCACTCCAACATCCTCAAAATATTGTAAAAATGGTTATATTTATCACTATAAAGAGAAATTGAACCCTTTTACAACATAATGGTTTATAAGTATTCCTTACATCCCATATGTTATACCAAACATGTCATCCAATACCTATTATCCAACAAATACTTTTTAATTTATGAATAAATTCCATTCTTTAGAGAAGTATCATCATTAAATATTTACAAATTAATATGATCTATGATGGATCCATCAATAAATTTCTCAAAATTTTGATAAAAATAGATTAAAGTTTCTCTATGCTCAAGCAAAATAACCTCATCACTATCATATTTAATTTCACAAAAATAGGGTAAGATATTCAATCCTAGGATGAACTGACGTCTTAATTCCCATTAGTATAGAGTTTTCCAAATTAACCCCCTTTTCCTTCACTAAAACAATCAATTTCAGAAAATTAGGTTTCCCTTCACCAATCTATGTAAAGACGGCTTCACGAGATCCATCCTTATCCTCATCTGATACAAAAAATACTATATCTCATTTTTTATATTTCATAATAATGTTTTCACTTCATATTATTATTCAAAAAAAATTTTATTCGATGGAAGAGATTCAAGATTCTCCTGGGATCCCTATAAACCATTTTTTGTTACATGAATTTTTCAATCTAAATGATCAAGAGAGAGACACCTCTCATATTAAAAAGATCTCATTTCTACATAATTGAAGTAAAATATTCCTTGATCATATATTCTAATTTATTTTAAATGATGATAATTCATTTCATATCTATAAACAATTTCATCCTCTACCCATTCTATAGCCTGTTCATCCTCAAAATGATGTTCCACTACAATATTTGGTTCAATAACTATATTTTCTTTATTTGTTGGATTCATGGAATGATCAAATGGATTGAATTTTCCATAGGTATTTTCATTATCTAACACATTAATTATATCAGTTTAATCTTGTTAACTCTTATCAGCTTAATGAAAAATTAGTTCAAACACATCTCAAAAAAATACATAGACATTTCCTTATCCTGAGGAATAATCCAGTGTAACTTATGAAAGCAAAAAATTATCATAGGGTATGATACTTAATTGAATTTTGAGGATGGGTCAAAAACATTATTCCTCAGACCCATATTACATGATCTAGTGTGTATAAACATAAAAATTATATTTTCACATTGATAACAGAAATCAATGATTTGATATATCAATACTTAATAAAAAAATCAATAATTACTAATACATATCTTACATAAAAATTGTCTTTTATGGTTTGGAGATTTATATAATCTGGAAGAAACAAAAAATATCAATTCCCATTTGTTTCTAAAAAATAGATATATATTTCATGATAAATGAAAAATACTTAATCCATATTTAGCCTTAAACATTCCCAAGAAAAATTCACATTTTTTGTAATTTTAAAAATATCATATGAACTACTTTTCATCATAAAATTGGAAAATAGAAATTAATGGAGTGTTGAGATCATGTGAATAGTAATAGAAAACATTCAACTAGGAAAATCATGGAATAAACATGGAATAAATATAATCAATGGAATAAATAGAATATATGATAGTATAATCGACTAGATAATAAGACTATTTTATACCCACTAATGTAGTTGAAAAAATAAATATATTTCATAATAATTTCATATTTATGGAATAAATAATGATATAAATAATGAACTACTATCAAGGACAAAGGATTAAAATATTAATTTCCATTGATATTAATGTCTACACATCTTACAAAATTGAGAACATAAACACCAAATAACTAAAACAGTTCTGAATCATGATATATATTGATTCACCACATGTCTATATAATTTGAGACCCTCCAATCACCTAATTAATCCCAATTCATTCACCATAATAGTTAGTAATTCATTTCATACATTACAAAAGAAAACATTGGCTAAATAAAAACAAGGCTATCTGTTTAATAAAGCATAAAATATATAATTAATTGATCATCATATTTTATAAATCAATAATTATAATGATTGTAAATAAATTTTGACATTCCAAGAAATGGGATAATATGGACATAAAAATCTTTGGTATAGAAGGTGGATGATGAAACAATACATATCCAACACTCCAGTGATAATATTTATTGGAATAAAAATATATTGAACTCTAATAATTTTACATATGTCAATCTAATAAAATTATTTTTTTAGGAACATCATAAAATATGAATTATGTACAATGTGATTTTCACAAACTATAGTTCAATGATTATAAGAATAAATAAAAAATATATATAATATGATCTTAATATATATAGGTTATCAAGTTTGATTTATGTAAAAGAGTATAACCATAGGGAAAAAAATGAATCTTATATAGATGTTGACATTGATGAAAGGAAAAATACTAGTAATAATGCTTTGGGTGGTATGTTTAAAAATTAATTATAATGAAATTATTTTATTCCATGGGTTCAATCCACCGACTAATATCATGTATGTATATTATAGTAAATATAATGAAATTTAGACCTCATTTGGGTAATTCATTTCCAATGTAAATATGTGATTGTCAATGGAAACCTAAAATAGATTGTTGAAAAAATCATTATCATGGATGTAAAATTAAAATTTACTTGTCAGATTCAAATATAACATTTTAAAAGGTGATGTGAAACATTTTAAAAGTATTTTAAAAAATAATACTTAAAAATGATGCCTTTAAAATACATTTGCATAAAGAAAAGAAGAATATAATAGACAACCTATGAATGTGAAAAGAAAACACTTTTAATATTTTTAAATTATCTTTATTCTAAACTAACAATGTTGGAATAAAATATTCATTTGTATTAAATTGTATTTTACTAAAATGGATTTTAAAATACCATATAACCAAATAGATATTTTGTAAGACAAAAACATTTAAGAAATAAATTCATTAAGATGAAATATAACTCAATAAAATGAGACACCAGTTATCAATATCACTTATGAGTAACATAATACTTGAGAAATCAAATATCTTGAAAGGGTTTTATATAGATGAAATGTATTATATGATATAATAACATATAAAACAACCATATGGTATAATTTACCCAATGTATATGAAAAGGGTTCTTGTGAACAATAATAACTCAATTATATAAATGAGTTACTAAAAACTATTTTGAAAATTAGAACATATTATCCTAAATTAATCTGATGAAAAGAATGAGATTATTCTTATTTTATCTAACGGATTATAATGATAAAATATATATAAAATTATTAGAATAGTAAATAAATATAACACCATTTATAAGAACCATTGTGTATTGTAAGGACCTAGTATTAAACATTAAAAATCTAGTTAATTAAACTAGATTTAACTCTCATACATTCCTAAAGAAATTATTGGTTTATAGTTTTAGAGAATTCAGTCGTAACATCAAACATTCAAACTAATATATTAAATAGTATTAACATATAATTTTTTTTACAAAACGAATCTTTTGATATAAAATATGATTTCTTTCCTTATAAAACCATAATTTCATTAGACCTGATATGTTATTTTCCATTATTCACCCATAATCAATGTGAAACACATTTTAGAACATGGGATGAGCACGAACAGATTAATAAGGGACATAGAGAGGATGAATGAAAATATTAGTCCATGAATGATATTTTTTTCTAAAAGATATATCTTTTATAGACAAAACAAAAGCTCTTTATATTATCTTATGAAATCATAAGATTCTCATCATCCCAATAAATGCATACAAAAAAAAAATCATAACTTGTGGAATCTTTTTCATGTACCAATTAGAAATAATGTATCTTTTCCTTCTAGATAGGGAGTATCCTTCATGGTTACACTTGGAATAACTATCACATCATATTCACAAAATTTATTTGGAGAAACCTAAATTTTTAACTTTTTCTAATTTTCAGCACCTTAGAGTGCTATAATGGTATCACCCCTAATTATATTATCACATAACCACCCATAATCATAATATTTTCCATGAATCATAGCATGATCATAACACAGAAATCATTCATAAAAGATACATTATAGAGGAAATTGGATTTTTAATTTCAAAATAAAATTAAAATTTAAAAAACATGGTCCATTCTAAATGAAAAAAATGATTTGAAAATAATCATATATATGAATTATTAAATAAATAAGGAATCATTAAATTGGTAAAATATACGTACTTCGTATATGTAAAAAAAATTTATAATAAAAATAATTCTTACTTGAAAAGGGGATTTTAAACAATAAAGTACCTTACAAGTATCATATCATTTAAGTTGTAAAAAATCTAATTAATAGAATATTTATATTCAAATTATATCCACATTATAAAACATAATATATTAAAATTTTATTTCACAAACAACTAAAACCAATGTTATAGATGTCTGGACTAATGAATTGAGGTTATATTATGAATTCTCATACCTTGTGTTCGAAAGAGTTCTATAGTTGTACTTAATGTGATGGATAATAATATAATATTAATTAATTACATAATTAAAAACTTTTCAAACATATATATTATTTATTAACATTCTATAATATGAAGTGTTTTCTATTTCAATGAGTTATAATTATCAGAATCATCATCCTAAGAGTGTTTATTTCATGACATTATGGCTGGTTACCTTTTGTATAAGTATAAAATTTATTCTAAGATGGATAAAAAACACAAGATGTTGAACGAAATGAAATTAATATTATTTTCAGATTTTAAATGATCATTTTTATTATTCTATTTTCTTTTTTGAGGATGATTCATTAATGCTAAATGTTTGGTTTATTTTTTGCGGTTTGTTTCAACAATCAAAAAATAGTTTTCATTTATTTATTAATTTTGTATATTAATTATTAATAAAACAATAAAAAATATAAAAAATACATATTAAAATATATTTTAATGATAATAATGGTTTTGGGAATAAACTTGAAGGTATTAATGGAAAATGAAAACTCATCATCCATGAAGGCGGTGAATCGACACGTCTCGTGGGATGTTTTCTTTTTATAGAATAAGAGGAGAAGTGAAAAGAATTTATAAAGAATATTTATTAACAAAAATATAATCTAATATATATATATATATATATATATATATAAGATATTGTATTTATCATTTAACCTTTTATATTGGTTGTTTCGATAAGGTAGAAAGAAATTAGTAAAGAATTTAGAAGAGAAAGAATGGAGGAAATTACCTCTAAAATGTTTTTTCCTTAGGAACCCATTTTAGGCACATTATTAATTGTAATTTAGTTACAAAAAACATATTGTATGTAGGGAATATTAATTGAAATGAAAAATAGGTAGAATTAGACAAGCTATATTAAATTGAATGTTTGAAAAGAAAAGGTGGAGAGGGGTGGTATTTATAGGGAGAGGAGAAAGGTGTTTTTATTTTTTATTTATTTGATTATTATTTTATACCATGATTGTAAATAGTGTTGATTCTTATAACTATGTATATTATCTACTGCATTTGAGATCGGCATAATTTTTTATTACATCAGTAATGACTTAAAATTTTATCTATTTGACATATAATGTTTAATATTGTAAATTACTACATTTCACTCTTCACAAAAAATTAAACCATTTCAATAAAATCCCATAAATTTCACCAATATTGTTTTTATAAGTGAAATTTGAAATTATAATCTATTTTTTAAATAAATTTCTTTATATGAGATATCTGATTTATAATTATAAACACCATTTATTTGTAAAATTCTAATTTTAATATTATAACTGAGTTTATGACACATTGAAAAATAAAATAAGGCCACAGAAAATTACCAGATATTTATAATAAAAATAATTATTTAAAATATATTTTATAGAAATAAATTTTTTAATTTATTATATTAATTATAAAATTTTAAATAATCATTTATGTTTTCTTAAATACTAATAATAAATTTAGTATTTTTAAAATAATAATTTAATTATAGAAATAATTTTTTAAATTTATTATTTAATTTTAATGGTTACTATTATATTAGTTTAGATTCATTAATTTTTTAAATACCACTTATTTCATTATAAATTTAAAACAATTTTGACTATTTATTTCTGTAATGGAAATAAATTACTCTATATGTACATGAGTTGTTACAAATTCCACCCCCCAATTCTAGAAATTGTGTTCTTTAAATATTATTGACATAATAAATGAGAAAAAATAACTTTCCCTTATACCATTTTCAGTTTCCCATATTTCATTTTTGACCATATAGTTTCTCCACCACACATTAAGCTAATGAATTTCCATATTTTGAAATACTTTATCTAAAAAATCAAACCTCTAAATAGGTTACCATTTATAAGAAATTTTCTCTTCCAGTCGAACTACTCAAAGAATATACACTTAGAAAGAAATGATCATGCTTTATCCAGGATTATTTAAGGTGTAACGAGCCATTTACTTTGCTTCAACTTAATAAAAAAGTTCCTCACAATTTTAATTTTGTTAACAACCATAAATACATGATCAAATACCAAGAAATATATGTACTTCCTATAGTTATTTCCAAAACATTTCTTCCAGCTCTGAGAAGTCCACAAGAACTGTTGAATAATTTGAACATTCTCTACTATTTTAATCTAGGAATTTAGGTCCCATTAATATTATTTCACATAATTTATCCCAAAATTTTATTGTTTTGTACTGATTTTTATATAATGATTCAAAATTTACCATCTGTATACTGGAATAAAACCTATTATTATAAGAAAACTGAATCAATGGATGATGTTGATCTGAACATCCATGTAAATCCATTTATTAAGTTGTAATCCTATTCTCCAATGTCAAATTTTTTAATCTTACTTTACATTTAGTTAAGGAAGATATTTAATGATAAAATATAATTCAGTTCCCAGTGAATTCTGATGCCCCTTCCAAAATTTACACATTAGAATGAGAACACGATCAAATACAATGGAGAGAGGAAATCCAAGTGACTTGACTACCTATTTGAGGTACAATTGAGAAATATTATCTTAAGACCTTGTATCTCAAATAGGAAGAAAATTTTTAGATTTAGTTATTTGATCATTAATAACCCAAATCACATTTTTACCTCACGATGTTTTTGGTAACACCAGAATGAAATATGAGGATATATTTTCCAATTTACACTATTTCTCTAGAAAAGGATAAAGTATCCCATTTAATAATTTTTATTATTTATTTACCTATTTAAAATTCAAATATCACATAGTAATTTCAATAATAAATATTTTCATTTTATCCCACCAGTAATACTCCCAATTATCTCTATAAATCGCAATTCTTCCTTGATGAACTCAAAATGGAAAACTTTCGTCTTCACATGATAACTCATTATTTAATTTTTTGTCATAGGAAACACAGAATATCTTCCCAAATATAAAACTAAAATATTTTTAAATGTTAAATTTTGGAAACATATCAATTTTAACCAATTTAACCTTTTGAGTAACTTATGGTATTCTTTCTTTTCTTTTGTAACTTATGTTTGATAGATATTACTTCACTGACATATCCTTCCTCTAGTATACCTTGTCAGGTTCTATTTTTTATGATATCTTTTCACAGGGGAATTGGTGTTCTCCCATTCACTATTCCTTGGGGGAAATAGGTTATTACTACTAATTAAATCTACATACTAACCCAACACATATAAAAAAAATCAAATTTTCCAGAAGGTATTCTTGAATCATTTTGGACCTTACAATCTCATATCATGAATGTTGTTTAGTCACTTATTTTACTTGATTTTAGCAATTTACTTTGGATCTTTTTTCACTAGTAACATTTTTCTTGTGAATATGCATGTGGGATGGATTTTAGTATTCATATATATATATATATCATGGTGTTTTTTCAGATGAACCATCTATTCTTCCAATTTTGATTTCGTAAAAAGTTAAATTCCTACCATTTTGTGAGATTATGTACCCTTGGTTATTTTTGGCACATTAGGGCCTAATAGAGGTTGGACTCAGGGGGGGTCATTGTCTCGAATTGTTCATTTCTAGCCAAGGAGGGGTATTTTTGGAGTGGGGGGTCATGAAATAGTTGTATTTAAGGTAATGGTTGAGTGATAATATGGGGTTTGGATTTAGGAAAAATGAGTATTTCATGGGTTAGAAGGGAAATAGTGTACAAATATCTAGGTGAATGACATCGGCCATGGAAGATCGCCTTGGATACCAATCCCCCCCCCATGATTCAATGCATGGACTCTGAGCCTACTGAATGACGAAGTGAGGCTACACTGGTTATAGGGTTTAAACCCATGTAAAGGTATATGCATTATAATTACTCATGTTCATTTATGAATTGAGTGTTTTGGGACATTAGTAATGGTTGATTATAAATGAGTTAGATTGATTAAAAATGCATCTTAAATAAAATTACATAATATTTCAGATTAATAATTGTTTTTAGTACCTTTCCACCTTTTCATATAACCACTTTATGCATATGGCTTGGGATTATGTGACTCATTATAATGATATGGTTGATCAGCAGAGGTTAGATCTAGGGTAGGAGGATGAACAACGGTAGAGAATGGTAAATTCATTCCATCGACATACATTGAGAATCTATGAGGGCAGGGTTTCAGACATAGAGATGGAGAGTTGGGTCAAGGATCTTGAGATAATAAATTGTTTGATCAGGCCCCTGATAAAATACTAGGTTCCTTTTGTGGTTATCTTGATTTTAGGTGTTTCACGTCAATGGTGGATTCATTAGTTGGTGGAGAGGAAGCAAACATACGTTTGGTTGGTTGAATTTCTAAAGGATTTCCAGGTGGAGGTTCGTTCATCTACTATGAAGTTAGATAATAGGTGGGAGCTACTATCCATTTAGTAAGAAATTATGTCAAATTCGAATCATGGGATCCAGTTCAAGTACCTTTCTCACTTCACCCCATATCCCTTTATTGAGGAAGTGTCTCGTGTGAGTCATTTTGAGGATTCCCTCCACCCATCTATCCAGTATGTTATTACTCCATGTCTACTACCAACATATTTGGTGGTCCATTAAAAGGTGGAGGTAATCTAAAAAATTCACTCAAAAGGTGATCTACCATGAGGATGGATCCATATAAATTACTCATTGGGAAGAATTGTCATTTACATGTTCCAGGAGCCATGACCTTCATCATTTTGACCAATAGGGAGTTGACATCAGTGGTTTCCCTTCTATAATTCTAGTTCCAGTGGTTCTCAAGCCCTTTACGTGGGATTAGGCCACGTTGTTTCATCTTTGGGGTCCATGACCATAATCAGAGTCTGTTCCATGTGGTTTCTTAAGCTTGGTTTTGTGGAGGTGGACGTGTTTATCTCTAGCCTTAGCAGTAGTTACCAGTAAGTCCATTTCAGTAGTAGGGACAACATTATTTTTCTCAGCCGAGGGAGATGGGGAATGTAGGGGTCGACCTCAGTGTGTTCCTCAAAAACATTAACAAGTTCCTGATCTTAGGCGGTAGACGTTAGTATTGTTGAAGAGAAGATGAGCGTGGTTTGTTTCCCACATTGGAGGTATCAATTTCTGATGGACCAGAGATCGTTATAAGGGTGGTTAAATTTTTTAGTACCCTTTCTTGTTATTTTCTTTTGATTTACGAGCTTCACAATCCATTGTTTCACCCAGTCTAATCCAAGATTGAGAACTAGATGTAGTTATAATTTACTTTCCCCTGATGTTGAGTATGCCAATTTTAAGTCATAATAGATTGTTTGATGTGTGTTGGGGACTTAGATTGATTATGGGACCACAAAAATACCATGGGGATCTATTCATTGTACATATGAAACCATATGATCACATTAATGGCATCTAATGGTTTTATTCCATACATTTTTTACCAACGGCTTCTGGATAAGTGTTGTGTTTTCAGACGTGGATAACAGGTGTCTGGTCTTCAATTGTAAACGGTGCTCTCAGGTTAGCAGTCAGTGTATAGATCATATTGTTTCATTGTTGGATGAATTAGAATTGGGATATATAGATGTTGGGATGTTTGAGGTTCCCAGAGTTTTTGGTGAGTTCATGGATGATTTTTCAATGAGTTTGTGACTGTACCCACTTGAAATGATGTTTCACTCAAGATAGACTTGAAATATGTTTCTTCTCTGATTATGATGTTTCCTTATTGGATATAAACTTCTGAGTTGTGGGAGTTGAGGACTCTGATATATGATCTGATGAAGAAGGGATTTATCCAACCCTGTGTGACACTGTGGTGTGCTCTATTGTTATTTGCAAAGAATTCAGATGATAATCTGATGTTAAACATATACTAAAGGAGGTTGAAATAGGTGAAAATCAAGAAATTTTACCCACTATCAATAATAGATTATATTTTTTACCAACATAGCAGGGAAGGTATGGTTCATTAGATAAACATTCAGTCTAGATATCAACAGTTGAGGGTAAAGGAGGGTGGTATCCTAAAGTCTACTTTCATATGCAGGTATGTGCACTTTGAGTTTTTATTCATGCCATTCAGTGTTAGGAATGCACTTTCAATATTGATAAGGCTCATGAACTCTATCTTTTTGGAGTTCATAGACAAGTTCTTCTTCTTTTTCATCAATTAAATGATGAATAATTGAAAGATTAAGGATGATACCACCAAGAAACTCAAAAAATTCATGTAGGTTCTTCAATTCCACCAGCTCTATGAAAATATGTCCATGTGAATGTTTTTTACATGAGAGTTACATTTAGTTAGGCATGTGGTGTCCAAACAGGGTGTGGTAGTTGACTCTTCAAATGTTGAAGAAGATGTTTCATTGTTATCACCCAAAAATTTGGCATAAGATTGTAATTTTCTTACTCTAATAGGATATTATTTGATTTTTTACCCAGTTTCTCTCAATATGAATCTCTTACTAGAAATGACCAAGATTTTGTGTGGAGTGAGCTGTGAGAGACAATATATCTTTCTCTCAAACACTAAAATATATCTTTCAGAATCACCCGAACCATTATTATCTCAAGATAAATTATTTACAAACTCTAAAATATATATTTCTCTCAAAAATGTGTTCTTTAATAGTTATCTCCAAAAACATTACCTTTATATTAATTAATTTCTCACTGATATTAATTCCATTTAATATATGATTCCAAAACATTAATCTAAGAAAATAATGATCTATCCTTATTTTTTTTGTGATAATCATGAATAAAATATAAATTATAAAAATCGTAATCAATAAATAATATTTCTCTATTTAAAATAAATATTACTTTCATGAATTATTTTCAATTGTTATATAAAAATAACTACCATAGGTAATATAATGATACTCAAATTTTCTATCACATCCAAAACCACTTGGGCTCCCCTAGACTAGAGTACGATGTTTGGGTCCCCCCCAATACCATATCCAATTGACTATGGTGTTGTGTATATCACAATGTAGTCATATCAGACACATTTTCGGCCTTATCATAAAGTGCATGGGCGCATGAAAATGTCTCCATGCACCAGTATAATGTGAAAAATATATACACCCGATACAATATATGAATTCATAAAAAATAATCAAACATCAGTGTGTAATAAAGAGTATAGAAAATCTAAGTGCCAAAGATCATCCCATGTATATGATAAAATATTTCAACCTATTAAAAAAGTTGAATGTAATCAAGATACAACTCCAATAACATTATAGGATATGACTATAATTACTATGATCCAACTAATACATGTATTTTAGAACATTTTCAATAGACATAAAATATGTTTTATAAATTATACATTTGGGAAGAAACACATATTGGGTGAGTATAAACATACATAAAAGACACCCTAAAATCACCAAACATAAACCATCAATGAAAGTCATATGAGTATCCCAATAGATACTCAATTATATATAATTATGATTATAACATAGATATGTTCATATTTAGACACTATGTCTGAAATTATTGTCACATCCTCAATACTAGTCGAAGATTCATCCTGAGGGGCATGAGTCATCTTTATAAGAGTGAAATCACTTCTGGAGTCACACTAATTCTTATGGAAATCATATAAGAGGTCAATTAATTGGGTTAGTATATGTTAATTTATAAATAGAACTTAAAGGATGTTGACACAAAGTTATGGATCATAACTATGTAATATGGGAGATACGTATCCCTGTCTAGAATATCATGGTATTAATGGAATCACAAGCCATGGATGTCATAAATGGAATACATCATCAATCATAGTTATTTATGAGAGTGGATCACACCCTATGAAACATGGATGGATACCTAACTCTTCCCAGAATAATCCCATAGAGTAGATCACACAACTTTTTCTTTATATGGGAATCCCCACTATACCATCTTAGATATGGACCAAGGATATCCAACATTATGATACTCATACTTGAATGAGGAGATTGAGATCTAAAACCAACCTTGGAATGGTTATAGGACATATATAAGGGATACCAGACATGTAATTCTATGTATGATCTATCTCATGTCCAAGCATTTATATATTCTCACCCGTTCTTATGTACAGAAGTCATATATTTGTAAATAGTCCATGTGTGTCCATGTTTACCCATTGGTAATTTTTTAGGTCATCACAGAAGGTTAAGATTTTATGTTTTAAGGTCAAATTCATGTGTGATATTTATGTTCACATGTAAACCATATCCCCCATGGCTGTTGGATCCACACATGATGTGATCCTTCGAACTACAGACAATGTATAATGATATTTTTTTCGAATCCCACTACTTTCATGAATATATTCAGATGATCCCACCTCACCTACTTCACCATGAATCATGTTTGGAAATTCTCTATCTATATTTGACCATTGGAAAAAATGAATAGTATGGGGAACTCCACCTTGCATCGTCATTGATAGATATGGACTCTTCTTTTACCCTACATTCCATCGTTGTAATGGCGGGAAGCATTCATCGCTTCTTCATTGATTTCTTCTCCATGATCAAAATGAGATGATTGGATATTAGTATCTATTCAGTGGATTATTATTCAGAATTCATCACCTCATCCAGGTATCCCTTATAGATAAAGTTTTTGTTCATGAAACTAGTTCCTAGTTCCATCTCAGTTAGGCCTCTAGTTAATTACTCTGCTTCTATCAGGACATTCCAAGGGGTCATGTCATGACAGCAAGCTTTGGTGTGAGGAGTAATCATGTTGTGGAATATGTGGTGTGTCTTGACACTAGAACACTGAAAAACATGTATTCTACCTCACTAAAGGCTTATAAAGGGTGTGAAAACACATGGATTAACATGATGATTGCATATTATCTTATTATAGGGAAATGTCTCCAAGGTTTTCCCAGGATTCCCATGTTTAACATAAGGTATTCCGTGAGTTTAACATTTAGAGGATATTTATTAGACAAATCAAAAAACTAATGATAGTGTATCATGTAGATACATCCCAAAGAGGCAAAATCAATAAGGTTTACTAGATGGATGGATCAAAATGACCAATGAGAACTTATTCATGATAGACTGTCCCAAAAAGAGATGATATCAGACTGTGATGGTAACACCCTGAGATTTTATGAGAAATATTATTCTTAAATTCTTTAATGTCATGTGTTGTACGCTACACCAAGATTGGATTTCACTATACACAACACTTTATTAGCTTGCAGTATATGCAAACACTATTATGGGCTTGTGTTGCACACCAGACCAACATTCCTTGATAGTGTGTGTTGTACGCAATACCGAGTTTCACTAAACGAGATATTATTGTAATATTATTATAAACTAGCCGTTATGAATAGTAATACCCACATTTTGAAATTTTATAAATTTTATTTTTCAAAATGGAATTCATTTTTGGATTTGGAATATCAAAATTAGCATAGGGTAAATTTTGGTATTTTTCTAAAAACATTCAAATTTTGATGAATAGTGAAAAGCACTGAGTTATTGGTTAAATCTTGATTTTTATTTAAATAATAATTTATTTTATTTAAATTTATTTTAGGTCAAAATAGATACATAATAACTATATAAGTTTAATGTAATTCATTGGAGTCATTTTATAATAGTTTTAGATATATAAAAATTTTATTGAATTTTTACCGTCTTTTACCCACCTCTTACGAGCATTTGAAAATTTACATAAATCTTAATTTTACCGCTTATGTGAGTGGAATTTCGAAAATCTGAGAGACAAAATTAATATCAAGGAGTAAAATGTGGTTCAATAAGATAAAAATAATTTTTTTGTGAATAGTAACTTTTTTAATTTTATTTACCACGGTTAAAAGTAAATAGGGTAATTAAGGGTAAAAATGATATTATTATTACATCAACACATGTCCTAATTCTATTGAATAAGTGTAATTCGACCAAAAACAAACTTAGGAATAAAATATTACCCTTCAGATCCACTAGGATTAGACTAGGACACTTATTATTATTTTATTTAAAGAAGAGTTAAAAGAGTTAAAATCAAAGTTTAATAACTAAAACATTTTTAATATAGGGTTATACATAAGATAAATTAGACTATAAATATTAATTAGAAATATAAAATGATTTACTACATAATGGTATTTTATTTATAATTTTTAGTCCTTAAATAATTTAATTTATTTATGACACAACGATGAGGTAGTAATTACCTTATTAATGAAATATTAACATAATTGATATAATAAATACCCAAATAAATGTAATTTGAGACTTTTTATGAATTAAAATAATTTTCTAGGTTAAAATGAAATGTTAGTACTGATTAAATCAACTTTTTTAGAACTAATCATGTTGTTATAATTTTCACAAAAATCAATTATCAAATAGTGTAAAAATTCACATACAATAGTTTTTAAAACAAATATTATATTATTAATTGTTATTATATTCATAAATATCTAAGGATTGGACAAATGACTTAGATAAGGTTATATATATTAATAATTAACCACTTGGGGTTCTTTTTTCTTGTTATAGTATGTTTATTAACCTTATAGTGTAAGAAAACAAGAAGACATGATAAAAGTTAAATTATTTAACTTAGAGTTAAATCTAAATGATAAGGTTAAAATAGTAACCTAAACTTGTATAAAACCTATTTTTTGAGAGTATTTCTACCCATCACCACTTTAGCTTCTAAATAAGTCCCTTTTGATCCATTATAAACTGAATATGACTTTATTATAAAATAATATTTTAAGTTTTTCCTAAAGTGCCCCTCTCCTCCCTTATAAAAGGGAACCTCCTCCCTCTTCTCTTTACACAATTTTGAGCTTTCATGCTCAGCCAAACCCTACCCATTTCTCTAATAAACTTCCCTAGAAACATTATATAGGTTATGGTATCCTCAAAATACCAAATCTTTTGCCTTAAGAGGAAGCTAAAAAGAGGTGCGTCGAAGAAGAGGTAATCTCTTCTACCAATTCTTTCATGTTTTATTTCATCTTCAACTTCTTCTTATTTAGTTTTTTCATTATAAAGTAATAACATCAGTATCAATAATATACTTATATGTTATTATAAATATGAAACAAACCCATTTCACCTTCTATCCATCCTACGGAAAATGAAATCACCGCGCGTGCGTACGTAAGGAATACCGTCTCCACGCCGTGGCGTAATCTGTTTTTCCCCCACCACCTTACATGGATGGGTATAATGGTGTAAAGAATAACTATATATAGTTATTATAAAATCATACTGATTATGAGATATTATATCATCCACTAAAATTCAGTTCAATAATTATGGGAACAATATCGCCGCTCGTGCGTACGTACGGATTACCGTCTCCACGACGCGATGAAATTCATTCTCCATGTTAACCATTCAAGAATGATTATAATGTATATATAATGAATAATAATGAAATATATGACATGATAATGCTACTGTATTTATGTATATATATATATGTCATCTACTTACTTCCATTCAGGCCAATAAGGAAAGGAAAACAATGTTCATCCGTACATACGGCCTACAGTCTCCATGAACGGTGTATTTCATTTAATTTATCAATATTATATATATATATATATACTGAATATATATGATTTATAAATGATGATTTACATTCTGGAAGTATTTAAATCATTATATAAGTAATAATAATATCAATAACAACAAGTCGAAACACGTAAGGTAAATAAAATGATTTTACCCAAAACGCTGCTTTAACATGGAATTTATAAAAGTATGGGTAATATAAAGTCATAAGTGAACCATATATGATATCATAACAATGAATGTGATTCTGTAATAAGGAAATGACATTATTTAATTCATTATACAGGAGGTTTGGATGCGTACGAAGCATATCAGACCTAAGGTAAGGGATAACTTTTCCAATCTCGTTTTTATCCGAGATTGTTTATTTGTAAGTATTTACCGGGGTTATTATTATCATCCATGCCAATGTTTTATAAATTTTTTTTCATATATGTTTAAAGTCCTTTTTACCCATTTTTGAATTTTACCACATGTTATGAAAAGAATATTTTTTTACCACACGAGGAACTTTTTGACTATTCCGACAAAAGTACGAGGAGAATGTTTTTTTAACTTATACGGCGTGAATGAATTTTTACGGTTTTATAATGCCTTATTTTAATGAAGCTTAATCTACAAGATTTCATGATTATTTTCAACAAAATCCTTTTCTTTTAAAATTTCATGGCATTTTTTGAAAAGAAAATGATTTTGAAGAAGAAAGGATATTTTCCTCAAGAATTCATTTCAAGTGTTTTATCAAAACCATTTTCCATATAAGATGACATTTTTTCATATGTGTATGTTTCAAGTATAATGTCTCTATGATTTAAATGGTTTCACTTCTCTTATGATGAAATTATATCCCTTTGTTTTATATGGATTATTTTATGATGGGATGATGTTTATGAAACCCATTTTATTCTTTGTGTTATGATGAATGATTTTTGTTTATGTTGTGGAAAATGTAAGAATGATTTCATTATGAGATGGGTGGGACCTATATCTCTCTCCAATACATTGGGTAAAGATTTATATCTCATGATATAGAGATGACTGGAATGGTAAGTTAATCTGGTTCAGTGATAGAGGACTGAAACAAGGAGTGATCTCGATTCTGTAAGAGACTTTGTCCACTAAGATGGTCTTGTCTGCAATGCCTTGGCTACTATGGAAATCATATCACGTGATTAATGGTTTTCCACAATTAAATGTTTTATTACCATGCTATTTTATCATGATTGATGTTACTTTATGATCTATGCCTTATGTACGGCCAAGATTTATATCACAACTCAATATTTTGATGTTTAAACTTTATGGTCATGTTTTGAAGTTCAAATGTATATGGTTTGTTTTATTTTCTCCATGCATACCCTTATTGAGCATTTGAGCTCATCCTTTATATGTTTTCTTTTTCCCATGATATAAAGAAAGGTTTTAGGTAAGAAAAAATAAGGAATATCTTTATGGGAGATGTTGAAGATCTTTCACCAAGATTAGAAGATTATGTTCCAAGTTTCCAAAGACACTAAAATATTACAGTCCTTTGGTGTCTGTTTTTGTTTTGTATTAAGTATTACGCAAAAGTAATGTAATGTCTATGTACGATAATATTGAGACTCTACAGTTGGTATTAGAGGAAATGTTTAGTTAACCTCTGGAAACTAGGATGTGAAAACATTAGTGAAATACCTAGAGATATTTCTAAGGTATGTCTAGGGATGTCCCTAAGGATAAGTATACGTATAGGTTATAGTCCTAGAATTATGGTAACAATCTTAGAATTAAACATAAGATGTTATATATTGAAAGCAATCCCCCTTTATTATGCTGTTTTCCTAGCATGATTTTTACCTCTCACACTGTTCTTTTTGGGTTTTAGACGATGGCTGGAACCCGAAGGAACCATGTTGATCAATTTAATAGACAATGCAATGATTTTCCTCCAGAAAAAAACAATGTTATGGGAGATAGAGTGAAAAATATTATTGCTATATTGACACAATCTATGAATCATACTGGACTTCCAAATGAGGAGATAAAGGAACAATATTCTATTGAGTCCTTCACGAGACAACGTCAACCTTCTTTCAATGGGTCTTCTGATCCACTTATTACTGAACAATGGATCAGTACCACTGAGAAGATATTTTCCATACTTCTCTGTTCAAAACATGAAAAAATCATTTTAGCTATTTACCATTTAGAAGGTGATGGAGACCAGTGGTGGACTCTAATTAAGAATACAGGGCCTCAATATGAAATTGAATCCATGGAATGGAACGAGTTAAGGAACTTGTTTTTTAATAAGTACTTCCTTTGTATTCTTCGAACAAAGATGGAGAAGGAGTTCCTTGAGCTTAAGCAAAAGGTTGATGAATGTGTTGGTATATACGAAGCTAATTTTACAAGGCTTGCAAGGTATGCATCTGGATTTATCATCCAACCTGAAAGTAAAGTTGATCAATTCCTTAGTGGCTTAAAACCAAGTCTTTGATGGGAATTAGTGATAAGAGACTTCGGTAGCTAGGAAGAAATTGTGCGTTGTGCTATCAAGGTAGAAATGGAAGTTGGTGTTACATATCCATCTCGTGGTTTTGATAAGAAATGAAAGATGGAGTTCAAGGAGAAATCTCAGAACAATGGTGAAAAGAAGATGAATGTTTCTTTATGCTCAAAGTGTGGAAAGAAGCATGGTGGAGATTGTCTAAAAGATACTAGAAAATGTTTAAAGTGTGGAAAGAAGGTCATCGAGCAGCTGAGTGCCGAAGTAATGGGTAAAAGGTTTCTAATGATGTGGATAGAGAAAATACTACAGAGAATGCTCCTCTAACACTTCAATGCTACAAGTGCTAGGAAATGGGGCCTTATGCTAACCAATGCCCTAATCCAAGGTTTAATGATGATCAATATCAACAAGCTCTTAAGGAAAAGGAAAAAGGGAAGTCACATGCGATCACTATTAGGAATGTTGAGTATGACAACGATGTGCTGGAATGATTATGTGTTTATGTAAAGGGATCTCAATTATAGTATTGTGGAACATTGGAATATCTATGTAATGGTTTATTGTGGTTTTCAATAATTATATGGTTCCGATAACTATGAAAAGTGATTGAAATATTTTGGAAAGCAGATGATATGCACATAATGGATGGATAAGGAGAAAATGAAATGTTTGAATGTATTCATGAGCTAATGACTAATTTAAGAACAATGTGATATCATGGTTTGAGTATATATAAATTTTGGTATGTGGAAAGAGTTAACTTTTGACAGCACTCATGTTTTCACTAAGGTTCTATGATAATTCATGTTTCAAAAGAATACATTATTAAGGTATTCCCATGTTTAGAATGTGATCAACAAGATATATCTTATGATATATGGGCGATAAATGATGGTATTCACGTTCTTGTTATGTGACCTTTCCAGTAATCGTTTTATTTATACTATTGGATATATGTATTTTGGATAAGTCTAAAGATTGGAATGGTTTATGTTGGACATCAGATAGTATTGTTTAAGGATAGAACATTTTTTTGATATTATTTCTGGAATGTTATAATAGTGTAGTTTTAGAAAAAGGGACAACCTGCAGGACGAGAAACAACCCATCACATTGGACAAGGTTGCGGGAATCAAACCGACAACCGAAGTGCGACAGGCCTTCAGTGCCTACCACTGGCCTACAGTAAGTCCCTAGTTAGTAGAAACTAGTTTTATTTTATTAAGAGGTATGATAGATGAAGTATAAGTCCATTTTAGGAACCATATACAATTAATCTAACTATAGATGGACTTATGTATATAACTTTTGCTAACCTTATGTCTGTGACAGATTGAATGACCTATAATTCTATCGCATTATCTGCTAACACTTCATGGAAGACAAATTCAACTTCATTTCTTTAAGAGATGAAGTGGAAATTGTTCAAGGAACAGACAACAGTGAGATTTTACAAAAATCAAGTAAAGATTTCTTTTAATTCAAAAAATATTCAACATTTGGGAAATGATCTTGAAAACCAAAAAAATGTTTTCCTAGTGCCCTCATATCTGATGAATTAGATGATACCATAGATTATAAAAAAATTATGGCTTTGTGATTGTGGGCTTTTTCATAGCTATGTTCTTTACCACTCTTCATCCAAACATGATGGTTATATTTCTCTTCCATATCCATATTTCACCTATGTTCTCCTATGTGGAAATCCAGTGATGAGTTAATTTGGGTAACTGTTATGTTTCATAGTTCAATTTTGAAAATTAAGTTTTAGTATTCCTTTTTACGATGTGGGTTTCTAGGAATGAAACTTTCAAGTAGTAAACGATTTATAACACCAACGAATTTCTAGGAAGAAATTCATTTTAAGAGGGGTAGAATGTAACACCCTTAGATTTTATGAGAAATATTATTTTTAATTTCTTTGATGTCATGTATTGTACGCTACACCAAGATTTGATTGCACTATACCCAACACTGTATTAGCTTGCAGTATTCGTAAGCACTATTCTGGGCTTGTGTTGCACGCCTGACCAACATTCCTCGGTAGCGTGTGTTGTATGCAATATTGAGTTTCACTAAACGAGATATTATTATAATATTATTATGAACTAGCCGTAATGAATAGTAATACCCACTTTTTGAAATTTTATAAATTTTATTTTTCAAAATTGACTTCATTTTTGGATTTAGAATATCGAAATTAGCGTAGGGTGAATTTTTGGTATTTTTCTGAAAAATTTCAATTTGTGATGAATAGTGAAAAACATTAAGTTATTGGTTAAATCCGAATTTTTATTTAAATAATAATTTATTTTATTTAAATTTATTTAAGGTCAAAATTGATAGATAATAACTATATAAGTTCAATGTAATTTATTGGACTCATTTTATAATAGTTTTAGATATATAAAAATTTTATTGAATTTTTACAGTCTTTTACACACCTCCTAGGAGCATTTTCAAATTTACATAAATCATAATTTTACCGCTTCTGTGTGTAGAATTTCAAAAATCTGAGAGACAGAGTTAATATCAAGGAGTAAAATGTGTTTCAATAAGATAAAAATAATTTTCGATGAATAGTAACTTTTTACTTTTATTTACCACGGTTAAAAGTAAATAGGGTAATTAAGGGTAAAAATGATATTATTATTACCCAAAAACAGTCTTAATTCTATTGGATTAGTGTAATTCGACCAAAAACAATCTTAGTAATAAAATATTACCCTTTAGGTCCACTAGGATTAGATTAGGACACTTATTATTTTTTTATTTAAAGAAGAGTTAAAAGAGTTAAAATCAAAGTTTAATAACTAAAACATTTTTAATATAGGGTTACACATAAGATAAATTAGACTATAAATATTAATTAGAAATATAAAACGATTTCCTACATAATGGTTTTTTATTTATAATTTTTAAACATTAAATAATTTAATTTATGTATGACATAATGATGATGCATTAATTACCTTATTAATGAAATATTAACATAGTTGATGTAATAAATACCCAAATAAATGTAATTTGAGACTTTTTATGAATTAAACTAATTTTTTAGGTTAACATGACATGTTAGTATTGATTTAATTAAATTTTTTAGAACTAATCATGCTGTTATAATTCTCACAAAAATCAATTACCAAATAGTGTAAAAATTCACATAAAATAGTTTTTAAAACAAATATTATATTATTAATTGTTATTCTATTCCAAAATATCTAAGGTTCGGCCAAATAACTTAGATAAGGTTATATATATTAATAATGGACCACTTGGTGTTCGTTTGGCTTGTTATAGTAAGTTTATTAACCATATAGTGTAAGAAAACAAGAAGACACGGTAAAAGCTAAATTATTTATCTTAGAGTTAAATATAAATTATAAGGTTAAAATAGTAACCTAAACTTGTATAAAACCTATTTTTTGAGAGTATTTAGACCCATACCCACTTTATCTTCGATATAAGTCACTTTTTAGCAATTATAAACTGAATATGCCTTTATTAAAAAATAATATTTTAAGTTTTTCCTAAAGTGCCCCTCTCCTCCCTTATAAAAGGGCACATCCTCACTCTTCTCTTTACACAATTTTTAGATTTAATGATCTACAAAACCATGCCCATTTCTCTTATAAACTTCCCTAAAAACATTATAGAGGTTCTGGTCTCCTCAAAAGACCAACGTTAGTGCCTTAAGAGGAAGCTTAAAAGAGGTGCGTCGAAGAAGAGGTAATCTCTTCTACCGATTCTTTCATGTTTTCTTTCTTCATAAACTTCTTCTTCTTTAGTTTTTTCATTATAAAGTAATAACATTAGTATCAATAATATAATAATATAATATTATATATATGAAAAAACCCATTTCACCTTCTATCCATCCTACGAAAATCAAAATTACCACGCGTGTGTACGTACAGAATACCGTCTCCACGCCGTGGTGTAATATGTTTTTCCACCACCACCTTACTTGGATGGATATAATGGTTTAAATAATAGCTATATATAGATATTATAAAATCATAATGATTCTTAGATATTATATCATCCACTCCAATTCAATTCAATAATTATGGGAACGATATCATCGCTCGTGCGTACGTACGGATTACCGTCTCCACGACGCAATGACATTCATTCTCTATGTTAACCATTCAAGAATTATTATAAAGTATATATAATGAATAATAATTAAATATATTACATTATAAAGCTACAGGATTGATGTATGTATATATTTCATCTACTTACTTCCATTCATGTCAATAAGGAAAAGAAAACAACATTCATGCGTACATATGGCCTATGATCTCCATGAATGGTGTATTTTATTTCATTTATCTATATATTATATATATATATACTGAATATATATGATATATAAATCATGATTTACATTCTGGAAGTATGTAAAGCATGATATACGTAATAATAATATCAAGAACAACAAGTCCAGACACGTATGGTAAATAAAACGATTTTACCCAAAACACCACTTTCACATTGAATTTACAAAAGAATGGGTAATATAAAGTCATAAGTGAACCATATATGATTTCATAAAAATGAATATGATTCTTTAATAAGTAAATGACATTATTTAAATCATTATACAAGAGTTTCGGATACGTATGAAGCATATTAGACCTAAGGTAAGGGATAAATTTTCCAATCTCATTTTTATCCGAGATTGTTTATTCGTAAGTATTTATTGGGGTTATTATTATCATCCATGCCCATGTTTTATAAAAATGTTTTCATGTATGTTTAAATTCCTTTTTACCCTTTTTTAATTTCACCACATGTTATGAAAGGAATATTACTTTTTTTACCACACGAGGAACTTTTTGACTTTTTCGACAAAAGTACGAGGAGAATGTTTTTTTAACTTATACGGCGTGAATGGATTTTTACGGTTTCATAATGAATTATTTTCATGAATCTTACTCTACAATATTTCATTATTATTTTCAACAAAATCCTATTCTTTTAAAATTTTATGGCATTTTGTGAAAAGAAAATGATTTCGAAGAAGAAAGGATATTTTCCTCAAGAATTAATTTCAATTATTTTATCAAAAACATTTTCTATTTATGGTGAAATTTTTTCATATGTGTATGTTTCAAGTATAATTTATCTATGATTTAAATGGTTTCACTTATCTTATGATGAAATCATATCCCTTTGTTTTATATGGATTATTTTATGATGGGATGATTTTTATGAAACCCATTTTATTCTTTGGGTTATGATGAATGATTTTTGTTTATGTTGTGGAACATGTAAGAGTGATTTCATTATGAGACAGGTGGGACCTATATCTCCATCCAATACATTGGGTAAAGATTTATATCTCATAATATAGATATGGCTGGAATGGTAAGTTAATCTGGTTCAGTGATATAGGACTGAAACAAGGAGTGATCTCGATTCAGTAAGAGACTTTGTCCACTAAGATGGTCTTTGCATAAATTCCGTGGATAATATGGAAATCATATCATGTGGTCAATGGTTTTCCACAATTAAATGTTTTATTACAATGCTATTTTATCATGATTTATGTTCCTTTATGATCTATGCCTTACGTACTGCCAAGATTTATTTCATAACTCAAGATTTTGATGTTTAAACTTTATGTTCATGTTATGAAGTTCAAATTTATATGGTTTGTTTTATTTCCTCAATGCTTACACTTACTGAGAATTTGAGCTCATCCTTTATGTGTTTTCTTTTCCCCAGGTTATTAAGAATGGTTTTAGGTAAGAAAAAAAAGGGAATATCTTTATGGGAGATGTTGAAGATCTTTCACTAATATTAGAAGATTAAGTTCCATGTTTCCAAAGACACTGAACTATTACGGTCCTTTGGTGTCTATTTTTTTTATGTATTAAGTATTCCGAAAAAGTAATATAATGTCTATGTACATCAAGCTTGGGTCTCTACAGTGAAGGATGAGTTTGACACCATAAAAAGAATATTTTGGAGAGTGGTCCCAAAAAAGTGGAACCCCAAATATTACCATTGGTTGGGATTAAACCCTAGGTAGGCTTCCCAAATACTATATATATAAGGCAGGGATCCAGAACCATGTAGCTTGAAGGTGTGATACAGTTATTACACATGGTTAGCTTCCTGGGTGTCAATGAACATGGTGATTGTGTTGGTGGCCATACCGTGATATGGGTTAGGTGGTGTAATGGATGGATATTGATTATGAATGAGTTTCTTACTGGGTGCCGTTATGGAGTGGAAATTATTGATGGAATAATCTCACTAGGATGTGGCAACCTGGATGAGGATCAGGATGGATATAGAAGAAGTGTTAGAGGGTGAGGATGAGTTAGATCGAACCAAAGTGAATAAGATGTTGTTGGGATTTATGCTATGGGAGGATTATATCTCTATGTTTGAGAACCAATATTCACATACTTCTATATGGGGTGATGAGACACTTGAGAAGGAAACTCATGAAAATGGGTTCATGGATGGGGACCTAATGTATATAGTACCCTCGAGCTAGGGAATTATCTCTCCAAAACCCAAAGGATGAAGGGAGAGACCTGGATGGGAATTGGATGATGGTATTTATCCTTGGGAAGTCTTCATATTTACCCCATATTGAAGATGGGGATAAAATTCCATGTGGTTTATGATTTGTCATCGAATTGGGGTGTACTCAAAGGAGAACAACATATAGACATGTTGGGTCCTTCGTATGGTTAGCATCCCATCAGAATATAGACACTCAGGGATGGATGGTTATGATGTATGTGTATTATTCATGGTTATCTACCCATCTATATGGATCGGGAAAAATAATGGTGGAAGATTGATTGCACCGTGATTCACAGTTTCATTTTCACCATTACACCACTGTGCTAAACCTGTTTTATACTGAAAATTATAAAAATAATAACAAATTACATTCAATTTTTGAATCATTTATATTTTTTTTATCACTGTTAAAAAGAGAAATTTTACTTTTTTTGATGATTCCATTGTAGGAGGAGGTTATTTTGAGGGCCCATGATGATGCCCAAGAAAAATGTTCCAAACTACGTAGGATCCTTGCACACTAGTGGACTAAAAAACATATTTCAACTAAATCGTGAATTAAAATGGGAGGACATATTGTGGTATTGTCAAAAATTTAATATTTTACATGTAATATGATGGAACTAAATCCCCATTCGGCCTGTACGATTACCAACTGATGTGATATGTCTAGCACATTGAATCTGCACGAAGTCAAAAGTAGTGTGTTGTTATCTGTCCGTATCTCGTGCTCTAGGTGTACAAATTGTGCCACATGATCAGTGTAGATGGAAAAGAGGTGGGGATATAACTTTTTTATTTTTTTAAAGAGATATAAGGCTTCCATTAGGTTTAAAACTAGGTGACATGTTGTTTTATGAAATCGATGTTCTCAAAACCACCTTCCCATTTTCATATAAAATGTGACCTTGGGATATCCATTTGTAAGATCAAACCAGAATTGAAGCTCTACCATTATAAAGTCCAATAGGAGTTTCCTCATCATCCTTGATGTTCTGGATCCCCCTATTCTCATAGGGGGATTAATAATGAAGAAGGAGATCCACCTAGGTTTCCTCCTCCTCCTGATGACGAGCTAAATAGTGGACGATCATTTTGATTGAGCTACAAAAAACATGGGAGGGAGTTACCACACACATTATTCAAATGGTTTTGTATAATTTGTGTCTTGAATAATTTAATTAATTTTTATCTTTACATGCTTCTCCCCTGATTACATTCCATTTGATATAATTAAGTGGATCAATTTTTATTTCAACACCAATTGGGTAAACATTTCAAGTGGGAATTTTGGGTTGTTCCGATTAGACAACAAAATAATACTATTTATGTCACACATAAATAATATTTATAAACTATTTTTTAGACCTTTTATTCTATTTTTGATAACAAAATCTTGGCAACATTATTGTTGTGTCAACGGGTGGCTCTTTACGTATCATTTGAAGAAGCAAAATGGGAGTCATGATCATGACAACAATCAACCAAAGAATTAAAAAAACACTGTTCAATTTTCATAACAATGAACTATAAAATATGAGTAGTTACCATGAAATGATATTCTTCTCTCATAATTATTTATCAACCACATTAATTTATCCAATAATAAACTCTTTAATTGAGTCATTTTATTTGAAAAAAATTGTTTTCAAATCCACCCCTCTTTTAGTTATTTGTATTAAAAATACATACTAAAACCCACCAAAGAGCCTTGATAGATGATCTAGAGATTTCCCTAGACTATAAATCAACCTTAATAAAATAATCAATTGTACTTTTCATGACATCGTGATCAAATTTTGGAACCGTTTCCGGGGAGCACTTTGGTTTTACTGCGTGTTTTTAATAATTTTTTTTGTAAATTTTGTGAAAGTTTGTTTATTTTATCTTATAACTTTACATTTATTTTTATATTCTAATTTATTTATTGTGCAGGTTTTATGTACTACATGTTCTACTCAATGAGACTTACAACATTTCAAACTCAAACCATAGAGGATCTGATATCAGTGACCCCGAGATACACAAGAGGATCCTTTGAAGGAGGACACACAAAACATCAACACTCATCTTGATCCTTCTTATTCTTCTTCAGGAACCCACATTATAACTAAAATTTACATGAATATCCTGGATGAAAACAATCGAACACTAAAATAATAAAACTTTCCAGATGATGATATCCAACCCACATCTATTCAATTACAAGGCGAGGCTCCCAATTTTGATCTAAAATATTATTTAATTAATCTATAATAAATATTCCATTGATTTCCTGGAGAAGATCCACATAAGCATTTAAAAGAATTTCATACTGTGTTTTCTACATTAAAACCTGCAAATATTGATGAATAAAAAGTAATTTTTAGAGCATTACCCTTTTATTTAGATGATACAACAAAAGATTGGTTATATTATGTTAATTACCCAATAAGAGGTTGTGCGGACATGAAACACCTTTTTCATGAAAAATATTTCCCTACCTCTCAAACTGAAAAAATAAGGAAATAAATTTGTGGGATAAGACAATCTCAAGGGGAAACATTACATGAATCTTGGTAATGCTTTAAAAGGTTATGTTCATGTTTCCCACACCCCCAAATAATTTATCAAATATTAATTCAATAATTTTATTAAGGTTTAATCCCTATTGATCGAAATATGATCGATGCTACTACAAGTGGTTCACTAGTTGATCAGACCCCAATTTACTACATGATCTCTAATTGAGAGCATGATGCAAAACAAGTATCAACTTAGTTCAAGGTTAAATATATTGATTCAAGGTTTCCATGAGGTTAAATTTACTGAATTTGAGAAGAAAGTGGACACAATGTTCGAAGAGGTAAGTACTCTTTTTCGACAACTTGCTCTTTACCAATTGAAATCCCAATATCCTCCTCCCATCCATTATTGTATATGTTCTTCTAACACCCACTACTCCGACCAATGTCCTCAATTGAGGGAAAAATCTGAGAGTTGTGTGGAAATATTTCCAATCCACCCCTACAGCCAACCCTTTAGACAGGAACCATACTATCCATCCAATCCTGGGTAGAAGGAAAACAAATCCTATAGGCATGAGGGTATTCAGACTAACCTCAACAATAATGGAACCAATAAGGGTAGAGTAGTCATCCACCACCACCACCCAAAAATAATCTACCACCCGAAAGACTTTCCAACCACACCCTCCAAAATATGATCCTAGCCTCGAAGACCTGATGAAACAAATGGCTGATAACAATATCCAATTTCAACAGACCAACTAAGAATCCATAAAAGACCTAAAAACTCAATTAGGACAACTAGATAACTCTGTGGGGGGAAATCCAAAGTCATGGGTTGGGTAAACTACCCTCTTAACCAGTAGTTAACCCTAGGGTTAAAGGAAATGTTAGTTACATCACCATTAAGAGTAGAAAACAACTAGAATGTCAAATGAATCCTCCATTAGAGTCATCCCCTCCTAACGAAACCACCATCACAACCACTAAAAATGCATAAAATGAGGTGGATCCTTGTCCTAAGAGATGCCCTTAGAAATGTAAGAGTGTGTATATTGATGATTCGCCTAACCAAACCATTCCTCTTCAATTTTATCAATGGTCCACCCAACCAATAATAAAAAAATAAACTGAACTGGATAAGTAAATACTAGATATTTTCAAGAAAGTGCAGGTTAACAACCCCTTGATTGATGTTGTTAATAAAATTCCATGATACACCATGTTTCTAAAGGAGATGTGTATAAAGAGAAGAAAACTTCAGGGTTATGAGAATGTGAGCTTGGGGAGGAATGTTTCATCATTGATAGATCCATCACAACCCACCATGTTCAATGATCCTGGAACATTCTCAATTCTATACACTATAGGGGAGAATTATTTTTCTAATGTTATGCTTGATTTAGGTGCTTCTATAAATGTGATTCCTCACTCTATTTACAATTCATTTCATGTTGTTGAATGGAATCCCCCTGGAATTTTTGTTCAAATGGCTAACCAGAGTACTGCACACCCATCTGGTGTGTTAGAGGATGTTCTTGTGAGGTTTCAAAATTTAATTTTTCCTACTAACTTTTATGTGGTTAAAACGGAGGATGATAAGATGAATGGTCATGTCACACTTATATTGGGGTGACCCTTATTGAAGACTGCCAAATCCATAATTAATTTCCACTATGGTACATTATTTATTGAGTTTGGTGGTGACATTATACACTTCAATATCATTGATTCCATGAATCACCCCAAAGAAGAAAATTCCTCTCTCTTTGTAAGTTCTATAGATATAATCCCTTCCTTCTAAAAAACATTATTTCATTCCCCCGATCCCCTTTATGAGTTTTCTTCATTGATAGAAATTCTAGGAAATGATTTATGCATTGACGGTTGTAGTGGTATGGAAAAGTGTCATGCATGTTCATTGATTGATGATTTCTTGAACACCGAGGATCCAATGAGAATTGATGGTACTATTAAGCATGTAAAAGCTCATTACTCATCAGAGGATGATACCATTGAGCATTTAGATGAGATCCGTGACCTCTCACTTTCACACACACTCCCATCAATCCAAAATCCACCTGAATTGGAACTGAAACAACTACGTCAAGATTTACAATCTTCATATCTTGAGAGTGGAAACAAGTTTCCCATCATCGTCTCTAATTCTCTCCCTCCTGAGCATGAATTTTGACTGCATTACCATATGAGGGATTATAAAAAATAATTGGGATGGACACTTTCTAACATTCCTGGTATTAGTTCATCAATTAGTACACATCATATTTTATTAAATGATGAGGCAAAACCTGTGAGGTAGCCAGAACGTCGACTAAAACCAAACTTCCTAGAAGTTGTAAAAAATGATATAACAAAATCATTGTCTACTAGAATCATTTACCCCATATAAAACATCAAATTTTTCAATCCCATTCAAGTAGTTCCAAAAAAAACTGGCTATACAGTATTCAAAAATAAAAACAATGAATTGGTTCCAAATCGTATGCAGAATAGTTGGTCTGTCTGCATAGACTATCCCTGACTAAACCAACACACTAGGAAGGACCATTTACCTTTGCCATTAATTGACAAAATCTAGAGATGGTAGTAGGTATGTACCACTAATGTTTCCATGATAGGGATTTCTGAATAATTTCAGATCCATATTTCCCCAAGGATTAAGGAAAGACAAACTTCACTTGCCCCTTTTGAATATTTTTATATAGAAGGATGTAATTTGTTCTGTGCAATGATCCAGGTACTTTCCAAAGATGTATGGTTAGTATTTTTTTCAGATTACCTAGAGAATTTCATGGATGTTTTAATGGATGATTACACTTTTATGGATCCTTTATTTATGAAAGTTTGAGTAGTATTGGTTTAGACCTACATTACTGTATTGAAAATAATCTTGTATTAAATTATGAGAAATTAAATTTAATGGTGTGACAAGGTATAGTTTTGGGGCATGTAATTTTGGGGTATAGATTCCAAGTAGATAAATCAAAAGTGGTTGTTATTTATTCCCCACCATTCCCCAAAAATGTATAGGATGTACTGTTTTTCCTTGGTCATGCTGGATTTTACTATCGTTTCATTCGCGATTTTAGTAAAATTGCACTCCCCATATCCCGATTACTCCAAAAATAAAAATAATTTATTTTTGGTATAGAATGTGGGGTAGCCTTTAATAAGTTAAAATAGAGTCTCACATCACCCACGGTAATCCAAACACTTAAGTGGGATTTACCATTTGAGCTCATGTGTGATGCCTCTAACTATAAAGTTGGGGTAGTCTTGTCCCAAAGGATCAATTGAGCTCGACATGTCATACCATATGACTCACTTACTTTGGACCCTACACAAGAAAACTATACCTCAACTGAAAAATAATTCATTGCCCTTGTGTTTTCATGGGACAAATTCAGGTCATACCTTTTGGGGTATAAAGTCATTGTATTCTCAGACCATGCAGCCCTCCAATATCTCCTTAAGAAACCAAAAGCAAAACCATGTCTCATTTGCTAGATTCTCCTCCTTCAAGAATTCAATCTAAAAATTAGGGATAAAAAAGGAATAGAGAATGTGGTGGATGACCATATCAAAATAATTCCCCCATCCCCAGACATTGAATCATCCCCTTGTATTCCTATAAATGATATTTTTTTTGATGAGAAATTGTACCGAGTGCAAGATGATATTCCTTGGTATTCTGAAATTGAAAATTTTTTGGTAGCATTTTTTATTCCAGCTGACTAAAAAAAACCAATCCAGTCGTCTAGATTATGTTTCTCATTGGTACCTTTGGAATGACCCCTACCTTTAGCACCCTTTTAGTGATCAAGTCCTTAGGTTTTGTGTTCCAAATAGTGTGTTTCAGTCTATCCATAGATTCTTACACATTATTGATTGTGGGGACCACTTTGTTCCCCAACGAACTTCTCACAAGGTCCTTGATTTTGGTCTCTTTTGGCCAATACTTTTTTGGGATGCCCATGATTTTAACCAATATTTTCTTCACTGTCAAAAAATATGGAATGTATCTAAAAGAAATAAAATTCCATAAAAATTGTCTCTATTTCATGACATTTTTTATGTTTGGGTCATTGAAATTATGTGTCCACTTCCAAATTTCATTGGAAACTTCTATATTCTTCTAGCTGTCAAATTTGGGCATTGTTGCTGGGGATTGAAACCTGGTCACCCCTGTGAAAGGTGGGAATAATCAAAATGGGTTGAGGCCCGAGCCACAAGGATAGATGATTCCAAAATAGTAGTGGAATTTTTGAGAAATAAGATCTTTTACAGGTTTGGATTACCTAGGTTCATCATTAGTGACTAGGGTTCTCATTTCTGAAACTAAACAATGCAATCTCTTTTACTTCGGTATGGAGTAAGACATCGGGTGTCTACTGCATATCACCCACAAACCAATGGTCAAGCTGAGTTGTCAAATTTATAATTAAAATAGATTATTAAAAAAACAGTTCATGCCAATAGAAAATATTGGAGTCTTCAACTTGATGACTCATTATCCACATACCATACTACTTTCAAAACTCCCATTATAATGTCACCCAATCAGCTTATTTTTGGAGATAGTTATCACCTGCCTATTGAGATTGAGAACTGGGCCTACTAGGAAATCCAACAATTAAATTCTCATATTTCTGGTGATGGTGCTCAATGGAAGTTGCAGATTTTTGAGCTCGAGGAAATTAGGAGAGATGCATATGTGAACTCCATGATTTATAAGGAGCGTACCAAGGTTTCCCATGACCATCTAATCCTTGATCGTCAGTTCCACATTGGGAAGATGGTCCTCCTCTATAATGTTAGGTGGAAGATGCATCTAGGTAAGCTTCGTTCCTGCTGGTTTAGACCATACATTGTTACTAAAATATCTCCATTTAGTGTTGTCTTGGTTCAAAATGATGAAACCAAGAAAACCTTCATTGTGAATGGGTAGTGGCTAAAGCACTTTCATGAATCTATTTTGGTGTCCCTGGTGGAGGAACTCCATGTTCAAGAAGCTATCTATGTATGAAACGCACCCTGTTTTATCCTTCCTTTCCACATTCCCTTTTCTTACCGTGATTACACTACACACTTTAGGTGTGGTGGGGTGTGGGTATATTCTAAGTTTTGTTAGAAATTTTTATCATATTTATTATTTTTCTCTTTTTATCTTATGGAATTGTTTTGTTAAATTCCCCCTTCCCTCTCAGAATATTAATTTTTTATTCCCACTTTATCTTGGAAAATGATGCCCATTTAATCATGGAAGTTATTGAAAATTTATGTGGAATATATGTATTTCATGTGGTAATAACATTCAAAAAAAAGTTTTGATGAAATTTGCATTTCAACAATAATCCAATATAATGTTGTGACAATCCTTTTATATTTAGTTCTTTATCGATAATACAAATAATTGTATCATTTTGAATCCTTTGAGAGGAATGGTTCCCTTTTTTGTGAATATTTTAAATGAAAATTGTGTCACTTAATCTATCCAACCATTTTCCACCCAACCATTATGTGTAAATATTTATTACTTAATGGAAGGTAAATATAAGTTAAGTTGATTTTTCTCTACTTTCCAAAATCATTTTTCCATTCATTCATTCCTTATCTGATCTATTTCATTACTATAATATATTAACCTATGCATGTGTACCTATTATCCGACTGTTGTACGCCCTAAAAAATGGGTTGTATATTGGGTGGGTCAAAAACCACCATTTCTTGACATTCGATATTGTTATAACATTTAAAATTAGTGTCGTGGGGAGATAAAACGAGGGTTTGGAGAAGAGTGTGATATTTGGTTCATGTAAAACTTTTGAAAAAAATAATAATAAATGAGAGGAGTGATGAAATGTTCAACACATGGTGATATCTAGGTCGGTAGATTATGGTTCGACTTATGGGAATGCTTAAGTGAGTGGGTTTTGAAATTAGATTGCAAAGTATGTGGGGGAAAGTTTGGTGGAAAGGATCTTGAATGTAGAAAATTATTAAAATAACTTATATTTACTCGATAAAATTGGAATGAAAAGAATGAAATGTTTGTCACACACACGTGGAGAATTAGTGACATGGTTAAATTTTATATTATTCTTTTTGATTTGTATCATTCATCTCTTAGAATTTCATTTGGATACAATTTTAGAGACATCTATTTCAGTGATCATTGAGAATAACTCTTTGGTGTGTTTTTTTGATTTGATCACATTTCTATCAAGAATTAAATTTTCATTGAATTTTAAATATTTTTGAAGTAGGAAATATCTGCATTAATATTTTATGAAAATGTAACTTTTCCTAGAAGTGATCATACTATGATTCACTGTTTCATTTTAACCCGTACACCAATATGAAAAACATGTATTATATTAAAAATTATGAAATTAATTAACAAATTAATTTCCATGTTTGAATGATTTAATTAGTGTTTATCACTGTTAAAAATTGTAATGTTTCTTGTTTTGATGATTCCATTGCAGGAGGAGTTGATTTTTAGTGGTGTGCGGTGATCTGTCTATATCTCAGGATCTAGGTGTCCAAATTGTATCAAACATTATTTGGAGACATCCAATAGATATTGTTACAACTTTTTTTATTGTATGCAAAGCGAGATAAGTCTGTTTGGAGGTCAAAACACATGTCACAAGTGGTTTTCTGAAATCTGTGTACTCAAAACCACCTTCCCATTTTCTTATAAAATGACACCTTGGGCTCCCCATTTGTAAGTTTGAAACAAAAGTGATTCTCAGACATTTTGAAGTCCTAGAGGATTCTCATCCTCATCCTTAATGTTCGGGAGGCCTCTATCCTCATAGGGGGATCAATAATGAAGAAAGAGTTCCACCCGAGCTTCCTCCTCCAATCGATATCGAGCAAAACGGTGGACTGTCATTTCGAGGGAGATACACAAACATGGGAGGGAGTTACAGGACATGTATAATATTTGTATTGTATAATTTATGTGTTGAATATTTCAATTATTTTGTATCTTGACATGCTACTCCCCTAATTACATTTCATTTTATATATTTAAGAGGAACATTTTTTATTTCATCACCAATTGGGTGGAGATTTGAAGTAGGAATCTTGCATTATTCGAATTGGACAACACAATAATCCTATTTATCTCACACATACATAAGATTTAATTATTCATTGGTATACCATTTATTCTATGTTTTATAACCAAATCTTGGAAACATGATTGTTTTTTCATGGGGTGGTTCTTTAAGTATCATTTGAAGAGGTAAAAGGGGAGTCAAGATCTTGACAACCTTCATCCAAAGCATTAAACAAAACCATGTTAAATTTTCAGAAAAATGGACTACCCAAGATGTGTAGTGAACTTGTAATGATCTTCTCCTCTCATAATTATTAATCCACCACCTTTATTTATCAACTATTAAACCATTTTTTTAAGTCATTTTATTTAAAAAAATTCAAAATAACCCCATCTTTTAGAAAATTTTATTAAAAATACAGACTAAAAAGCCACCAACGCATCTTGAGAGATGACCTGGGGTCTTCCCTAGACTATTAATAAACCTTAAAATCATAATCAATTTGATGTGTCATGACAACGCAGTCAAAGATCTGAGAGAAGTGTCCAAAAATGGTAGATGTCACATCATGAAGGTAGATCCCTAGAAGGGACCAACCGAGGATACAACTGATTGGGGTTGAATCTTAGGGACTCATCCTGCATACTATGTGTATAATATAGAAATAAAACCCACAATTTTTGAGGAAATAATTCACCCACAACATTATGTCATGTGGGATGAAAGTGAACCAACATGAAGTGGCCGAGATAGATGGATGGTAGGATTGATCCTCAGGGAGACATCATATGTTCCCTATAGAAGACATGGACTAAAGTATACATAGTTTTAAATGGAGGGGAGTGGGGATAAAGAAATGTTAGCTACACAAAAAATATTTAATGATCAACCCTTTCTCTAAGCCCATATCATTCATTCATAGTGTGCGAAATAGGATCGAGTTGTAGATTTGAAGATCATATCATGAAAGATGTAGCCATGATGAATGGTGATGAATGGGTCTTACTTTTGGAGGGAAGCCTGAGGAGGGTGACCCTATGTATGAGTATGATATGACCATTGTATAGGTCACATTGTCTAATGTTATATTTGGGATTATGTGGAGACTTCCCAAGGTGTACATGGCGTCAAATAAAAAAGGGAGAGCGAAGGATGATTGAAAAGACGGGGAGAGAAGGGATCCCGATCACATCCCCTCATTGGTCCTCTCACACCTATCATATGTGTGATTATCATAGTTTACCTTAACGTGTTAAGGACAAGGGTATCTTGGTAGTTTAACAACCTACTAATCAGATGATGATGACTCTCTCTTCACCCCATGGACATATATAATAGGAACCAACCCACAAATGGGGATGGGTAAGAATTAACAATTATATCTTTTAATTAGGTAGAGGAGTGATAAATAGAAGGATATATGTTAGTATAGCCATGAAATGGAGCAATATCTATTATCATACCAATGAGAAGAAACATGTGGTAGGGAAAAACAACATGGAGTTTTGCTCGAGGAACCTGGAAATCACTATGCACAATCCTGGAGGGCTGCACAGAATAAGTTCACGTAGAATAGGGATGATCCACGCAAGAGGATCTCAAACATGGTTCCTTAGAATAAAGAAAAATATAGAGCATAAAGGTATGTGGATTCACATGATCGATGGTCTTCAAGAAAAGTCAAAGGTTTTATCCAGTTTTGGGGTCAAGCGCTTAAAGGGAAGGGTTTTGAGTGCAATATGTGTTTGTAAAAGGGTAATACCTGCACGTAAGATGGATCAGTTGCACAAAATTAACTTTCGAAAAATGAAAATTGGCAAGGGTCATGACCTATTGGGCCCTCCTAAAGGGGGACCCATTGGAGACTTATCTGGAATGATCTCATACCTTGGAATTATCACATTCACATAGTCATGGAAGGGGTTGGAATACATGAACATGAGAAATGATTCTACTTTTGGATAATTTTTAATGGTTTGGGAACCCCTCTATTTATAGGCAAGAATCTTGGTGGTGGTGTGCAAGGTAGTTCATACGGAAGAGGTTTTTAACACCATATCGGGTGCACAAGAGGATTCTATAAAGATATATACTATTTAATACTGATTTGGATTCTTTAATGAATCTGACTTGCCTATGTTTAGGAGCTCATAGAGAGAGAAACCTTTTATCATCATATCCTTCACCCACTATGTTTGTGTTTATATTACACTCTTGTGCGTAGGCTTCAAATCGTGCACACAACTCCCTTGGGGAAACCGGGTTTGTTCATGGAATCAAAATCATACTTTGGTTCACATAAATATACCAATCCATGGCCTCAAGTAGAATTTGGCACAAAAAAATTCCCTCCTTGGAATCTGAGCTGAAGGGGAACTAGATAGTAATGTTTCGAGAATAACACTGATGATCGTAAAACATTTACACTAGTGCACAAAAAATGGCTGACCAGGAATGTAAAGAACCATTCATTAACATTAGGTACCATATCCATGCCTATAAATTTATGGGGGGGGGGCTGTATGTTTACTTTATAAATGAAAGGAGGTCTTATATGATGTGAAAAATTTCTTTCATTCTATGCGAATGATGTCATATCTAGATACTTCATTATGTGAACTATCAAATCTTGTGTGCTTCTAACTTATCCTGATTTACATGTGAGTTTTACATCAATATTGTATGCAGTCGTCTATCTTGAATGTTGTACCCACAACTTTCATTCAAATATATTTGTTGAAGAGTGGTATTAACAAGAGGGTTGGAGAAAATATTGATGTTGTGTGGGAAGCTATCAAGGATACTTATGCATCAATGAGGGTTGATTTGACTCCAAGGCCTCAAATTATTTATGTGAGAATGGTGTTATCAAAAAACAAATATATTCTATGATTTATGACAAAGTTTGAAAAGGATTACGTCATGAGTGATAGCCTTCTAATATGGAACTTCAGTATTTTGGAGGCACTGATGGGAGGATTTAGGATCGACTTGTTATAGTCATGGTTGATGTGAGAGGATATCCTTTCATGGTTCAATGTCACAAAAAACAATCATACTTCAAGTGTAGTTAGAGATATGTTTGTTTACATCATGAACCCAAAAACCATGATTGTTATAGTGGTGAACCCGTTGTTGAAGACTACCCTTCCCATTTTTCCATCTCTTTTAAGATAAAAATCATTGATGAGACTAAGGGGTTGAAGTTCAATTTGGAATTGAGTTATGGAGGGAATATCACATGAGAATGTGCATGGGCATTCTGGGTAAGCATGACATGTGAGGAGTTTGGGGTGGATCTTCGACACATATGGCTGTTTGAAGCCTTGTGGACATCTCAATTCCAAATCTACCCCTAGTAATACCAGGTTCCAGAGTTTTCCAGCCTTTTTTCTCTTGACATAATCACTTTCCATGTCCACCATGGGGAATTTAGCATCAGCCTTTTGGACATCCATTATATCTATGTAATTCCCCTATAAGGGTACTCATATGTTGAATTCTTACCGACCGAGAATGTCTAGGGAAAATTGTTGAAAACCACTATTCTAACATGAAATCTATTTGACATGGTGAAGGAGAGGCTGAAGAAAAATAACATCCTGAATCATATGTCATATCTATCATGGTTGAACATGTTTCTCAAGAAGGACTATAATGTGAGGATTCATGGGTGAGGGATGCAGTTTCTGATCATGTCGTAGAGGGGAACAGAAAGATCATATTTTGTGGTCTTAGAAGAAGATGAATACCAATTGTGGTGATATACGGTGAATTAATGTTGGGTACCATATGTGCATTATGCTGGGTTCCTCACTACCTTCTTGAGTAGGAGGCTGCTTCCAGTGAGGGAATCATTGACGGGGGTCTGTCTAGGGACATTGGTGATGATTGGGATTGTAGAGACCCGAAGCTTGACGTATATTGAAATTACATTATATTTTCGGAATACTTAGTACATAACAAAAACACACACACAAGGATCGTAATAGATTAGTGTCTTTGGAAACTCAGAATATAATCTTCTAATCCTGGTGAAAGATCTTCAACATCTCCCATAAAGATCTTACTTTTTTTTACCTAAAACCATTCTTTATATCCCGGGGAAAAGAAAACATAAAAGGGTGAGCTCAAATGCTTAGTAAGGGTAAACAAAAGAAATATCAATCACATCATATTCATAAGAACATAACATTTTGGAAATCTTAACCTGCAAAAGAGAGCATAATTTCATAACATGGGATAAATCTTAGTAGTGAAATGAAAATCCAATAATCATAACTTAAAACATGAAACTTTGTGGCATACACACATAATCATAGAGAATCATTTCTTGTTAGTCAAGACTCATTTCCAAGACTATCTTAGTGGACAAAGTCCCTTTCTGAACCGAGCCACCCTCATTTCAGTCCTGTTTCACTGAACCGGTATAACCTACCATTCCAGCCATGTCTATCTCAGGAGATATAAAATCTTTAACCAATGCATTGGAGGGAGATATAGGTCCCACCCATCTCATAATGATACCATTCTTATGTGTTCCACAAAATCATAAATCATACATCATTTCATAACCCATGTAATAAAAATGGGATTCTTAAACATCATGACATCATAAAACAATTAATATAAGATAAAGGAATTCATAAAAATAATTCCATCACAACATAATAAAATCAATTTAAGAATAGGGATAGAAACAGAACCCTATATTATCTTAGATGGAAAATAATTTTGATAAAACACTTGAACTCCATTCTTGAGGAAAATATCCTTTCTACTTCAAAAACAATTTCTTTTCTTAAAATGTCATACAATTTTAAACTAAAAGAAGTTGATTAAAAATAAACTTGAAAAATTGTAAAGGAATCTTCTTGGAAATAATTTTTTAAAAATACATTCATGCCGTATAAGTTAAAAAAAACATTCTTCTCGTACTTTTGTCGGAAAAGTCAAAAAGTACTTCATACGAAAAACGACAAAATATTCCTTTCATATCTTTTACTAAAAACTCACCGAAGGGTAAAATAGGATTTAAACAATTGTAGGTGAATGGAAATAATATTACATATTTAGGAAACATGTATGTGGATGATAAAATACACCCCGGTAAATACCAAAGTATAAACAATCTCGGATAAAAATGAGATTGTGATATTTCCCTTACCTTAGGTCCGATATGCTTCGTAAGTGTCTGAACCTCCTCTTATTTGAAGCGCCTCTTTGAGACCTCCTCTTAGGGCACTTAAATTGGTCTTTGAGGAATACCAGAACCTCTAGGATGTTTCTAGGGAAGTGGATAAGAGAATTTGGCAGGGGTTGGCCGAGCATGAAGGCTCAAAGTTGTGTGAGGAAGAGAGGGAGGAGGTGCCCTTTTATAAGGGAGGAGAGGGGAACCTTTGGAATAACTAAAAATATTATTTTATTATAAAGTCAAGTTCGGTTTTAAATAGCTCCAAATTGATTTATTTCGAGGATAAGGTGGGGATGGGTCTAAATCCTCTCAGCCAATAGAATTTAGAGAAGTTTAGGTTCCTATTTTAACCTTATCATTTAGATTTAACATTAAGTTAAATAATTTTACTTTTACCATGTCTTCTTGTGTTCTTATACTATAAGGTTAATAAACTTTCTATAAGAAGCCAAAAGAACCCCAAATTGTTTATTATTAATATATATAACCTTATCTAAGTCATTTGGATGAACCTTATATTTTTAGGAATAAAATAACAATTAATAATATAATATTTGTTTTAAAAACTATTTTATGTCAATTTTGACACTATTTAGTAATTGATTTTTGTGAAAATCATAAAAGAATGATAAGTTAGAAAAAAGTTAATTACATCAATACTAACATGTCATATTAACCTATAAAATTAGTGGAATTGATAAAAAGTCTCAAATTATATTTATTTGGGTATTTATAACATCAATTATGTCAATATTTCATTAATAAGATAATTACTGCATCATCGTTGTGTCATAAATAAATTAAATTATTTAATGTCTAAAAATTACAAATAAAATATCATTATGTAGGAAATCATTTTATATTTCTAATTAATATTTACAATCTAATTTATATTATGTATAACCCTATATTAAAAATGTTTTAGTAAATAAACATTGATTTTTTACTCTTTTAACTCTTCTTTGAATTAAATAATAATAAATGTCCTAATCTAATCCAAGTGGGCCTAAATGGTCATATTTTATTCCTAAGCTTGTTTTTGGTTGAATTACACTTATCCAATAGAATTTGGACATGTGTTAGGGTAATAATAATATCATTTTTACCCTTAATTACCCTATTTACTTTTAACCGTGGTAAATAAAAGTAAAAAGTTACTATTCACCAAAAATTATTTGCATCTCATTGAACCAAATTTTACTTACTGACATCAACCGTGTCTCTCGGATTTTTGAAATTCCACTCATAGAAGCGGTAAAATTAAGTTTTATGAAAAATTCAGTTTTTTTAACTACCAAATAGTGGTTTCACTATTCATCAAAAATTGAAAGTTTTCAGAAAAATACCAAAAATTAGGCCTAAGCTATATTTGATATTATGAACTCAAAAATGATTTCTATTTTACCAAATTCAAAACATATCAGTTTCATTTATTAATTTAAAAATTAATTCCCGTCGTCAAAACAAAAGGCGTGTTTTTAAGAGATAATAACTATCAAAAGATTGACACTTGTTTATAACTGGTTTAAATGTGAAATTACATCCAATGACCAACATTGTATTAAATTGTAAAAATATATTCTAAATATACTTTAAAAACACTCAAATTAATAATTTATCACTATTAATTATTTCTATTGAAAAAGTTGTTTTTAATTAAAATTTAGTAATTTTCACTATTCATCAAAATATGAAAGTTATCCGAAAATTATCAAAATTTCACCATAAGCTAATTTCGATATTCCGAATCCAAAAATGAAGTCCATTTTGAAAAATAAAATTTACAAAATTTCAAAAAGTGGTTATTACTATTCATAACGTCTAGTTTTAATAATATTTTAATAGCATATCGTTGTTTAGCGAAACTTGGTGTTGTGTACAACACACGCTATCGTGGAAGGTCATGATTGCGTGTAATTCAAGCCAGGTCAGAGATGTGTGTTGTGAAAGCTCCTTTTGGTGTAGCGTATAACACAAGACATTAATGAAATTAAAAAGAATATTTTTCATAAAATCTCGGGGCGTTACATTCTACCCCCCTTAAAATGAATTTCGCCCTCGAGATTCATCGGGGTTATAAATGGTTTACTATTCGAAAGTTTCTTTAATAGAAACCCACATCGTAAAAAGGAATACCAAAAACAATCTTTAAAAACAAAAGTATGAAACGTAATGGTTACCCAAATAAACTAATCACTGGGTTTCCACATAGGCGAAAATATGGATATGGAAGAGAAATATAACCATCATGTTCTGATGGAGAGTGGTAGAGAACATGGCTATGGAAAAGCTAGCAATCACAAAGCCATAAATTTGTGACAATATAAGGTACCATCTGATTCATCAGATATAAGAGCACTAAGACAACATTTTTGGTTTTCAAGATCATTTCTCTAAAGTTGATGAAATTGGAATTAGAAGAAATACTTTCGTGATTTTGGTATAGTCTCACCGTTTGTCGTTATTTGGACAATTTCCACTTCATCTCTTAAAGAAATGAAGTTGAATTTGTCATTCGTGATGTGTTAGCATATCATGTGACAGAATGATGGGTCATTCCATCTTTTTCAAACAAAAGGTTAGAAAAAGTTATAAGTCCATCTTATGGTTAATCGTATATGGTTCCAAAAATGAACTTATACTTCATATATCATACCGCTTAATAAAATAAAACTAGTTTCTACTAACCAGGGACTTCCTGTAGGCTAGTGGTAGGCGATAAAGGCCAGTCGCACTTCGATTGTGGGTTCAATTCCCACAGCCTTGTCCAAAGCGATGGGCTGTCGCCCGTCCTGCAGGTTGTCCTTTTTCTAAAACTATACTACTATAATATCCCATCAATAATATCGAAAAAAATATATCCTTAAACAATACTAACTTATGTCCAACATAATCCATTCCAATCTTTAGGCTTATCCATAATATTGCAGTCCACTCTCATAATATAGTGAAAACGATTGCCAGAGATTTAATACCATCGTTGATCCCCATATATCATAAGATATGTCTTGTTGGTCACATTCCAAACATTCAATGGCCTTAATCATGTATTCTCTTGAATACCCATTGATCCTTAGTGAAAACATGAATGCAGTTAAAAGTTAACACTTTCCACATACCAAAATCCTCAAAATTCTATATACTCAAACCATGATATCACTTAGTCCTTATATCAATCATGAGCTCATGAATACAATCAAACATCTCATTATCGTCTTATCCCTTCATTATGCGCATATCATCTGCATTCCAAAAATATCTGAATAACCTTTCATGGATAATGGTACAATTAATCATACAATTTCAAAACTCAAGGAAAGACAACAGTGTAACAATCCTTAGATGTCTCTTTATTCCATAGTACCATGAGATTACTTATACAACATTACACATGATAAACATGTCATCATTCCAATACATTCTTAAACCATTGACCGAGCTTCAACAATTCATTCATCTCACATATCATTTGTAGTCTCTTCATCATCATCAATATAATTACTACCCATACAACCATACTGATTCTCTTCATGAGACTTTCCCTTAGGTCATTGGTTTGCATAATGCCCGTACATTCCACATTTAAAACATTTAACCATTGTTGATGTCGTAGCAATATCATTATCCTCATCACTGGTGTTAACTGAACCTTTTCCTTTGCACTTACTGGCTTTGTGTCCTTCTTTTCCACACCCAAAGCATCTTCCAGTTCCTTTGAAACATTCTCCTTGATGCCTCTTCCCACATGATTTACATAGGGGAAATTGAACTTTCATTCCTCTATGATCATCATGAAACTCCATCTTTCTCTTATTAGCCGAGTTAGGAAACTTACCAAATTTTACTTTATTGATCATATTATGAGATTTATGATTCGGAATAATAATGATATTTGGACTTCCAAATCCCATTTCATTTGGTTGTTGATGAATAATATCATTCCATTGTCCATCATATCCTCCATTATCGTGAATCATCTTGTTTCCAGCCATTTTCTAAAACCCAAAAAGAATAGTGTGAGAGGCAAAAATCATGCTAGGGAAAACAACATAATAAAGGGGGAGTAACCTCAATATCTAACATCTTAGGTTTAATTCTATGATCGTTAGCGTAATTCCAGTACTATAACCTATACATATACTTAACCTTAGGGACATCCCTAGACATACCTTAAAAATATCTCTAGGGATCTCACTAACGTTTTCGCATCCTAGTTTCCAAAGGTTGACTAAACCTCCCTCTAATACCAACTGTAGAGACCCGAAGCTTGACGTACATTGACATTACATTAAATTTGCGGAATACTTAGTACATAACAAAAACACACACACAAGGATCGTAATAGTTTAGTGTCTTTGGAAACTCAGAATATAATCTTCTAATCCTGGTGAAAGATCTTCAGCATCTCCCATAAAGATCTTCCTTTTTTTTACCTAAAACCATTCTTTATATCCTGGGGAAAAGAAAACATAAAAGGGTGAGCTCAAATGCTCAGTAAGGGTAAACAAAAGAAATATCAATCACATCATATTCATAAGAACATAACATTTTGGAAATCTTAACCTGCAAAAGAGAGCATAATTTCATAACATGGGATAAATCTTAGTAGTGAAATGAAAATCCAATAATCACAACTTAAAACATGAAACTTTGTGGCATACACACATAATCATGGTGAATCATTTCTTGTTAGTCAAGACTCATTTCCAAGACTATCTTAGTGGACAAAGTCCCTTTCTGAACCGAGTCACCCTCGTTTCAGTCCTGTTTCACTGAACCGGTATAACCTACCATTCCAGCCATGTCTATCTCATGATATATAAAATCTTTACCCAATGCATTGGAGGGAGATATAGGTCCCACGCATCTCATAATGATACCATCTTTATGTGTTCCACAAAATCATAAATCATACATTATTTCATAACCCATGTAATAAAAATGGGATTCTTAAACATCATGACATCATAAAACAATTCATATAAGATAAAGGAATTCATAAAAATAATTCCATCACAACATAATCAAATCAATGTAAGAATAGGGATAGAAACAGAACCCTATATTATCTTAGATGGAAAATAATTTTGATAAAACACTTGAACTCCATTTTTTAGGAAAATATCCTTTCTACTTCAAAAACAATTTCTTTTCTTAAAATGTCATACAATTTTAAACTAAAAGAAGTTGATTAAAAATAAACTTGAAAACTTATAAAGGAAGCTTCTTGGAAATAATGTTTTAAAAATACATTCATGCCGTATAAGTTAAAAAAAACATTCTTCTCATACTTTTGTCAGAAAAGTCAAAAAGTACCTTGTACGAAAAACGACAAAAGATTTCTTTCATATCTTTTACTAAAAACTCACCGAAGGGTAAAATAGGATTTAAACAATTGTAGGTGAATGGAAATAATATTACATATTGAGGAAACATGGATGTGGATGATAAAATACACCCCAGTAAATACCAAAGTATAAACAATCTCCGATAAAAATGAGATTGTGATATTTCCCTTACCTTAGGTCCGATATGCTTCGTAAGTGTCCGAACCTCGTCTTCTTTGAAGCGCCTCTTTGAGACCTCATCTTAGGGCACTAAAATTGGTATTTGAGGAAGACCAGAACCTCTAAGATGTTTCTAGGGAACTGGAGAAGAGAATTTGGTAGGGGTTGTCCGAGCTTGAAGGCTCAAAGTTGTGTGAGGAAGAGAGGGAGGAGGTGCCCTTTTATAAGGGAGGAGAGGGACACCTTTGGAATAACTAAAAATATTATTTTATTATAAAGTCAAGTTCGGTTTTAAATAGCTCCAAATTTATTTATTTCGAGGATAAGGTGGGGATGGGTCGAAATCCTCTCATCCAATAGAATTTAGACAAGTTTAGGTTCCTATTTTAACCTTATCATTTAGATTTAACATTAAGTTAAATAATTTTACTTTTACCATGTCTTCTTGTGTTCTTATACTATAAGGTTAATAAACTTTCTATAAGATTCCAAAAGAACCCCAAATTGTTTATTATTAATATATATAACCTTATCTAAGTCATTTGGCCGAACCTTAGATTTTTAGGAATAAAATAACAATTAATAATATAATATTTGTTTTAAAAACTATTTTATGTCAATTTTGACACTATTTAGTAATTGATTTTTGTGAAAATCATAACAGAATGATAAGTTCGAACAAAGTTAATTAAATCAATACTAACATGTCATATTAACCTATAAAATTAGTGGAATTCATGAAAAGTCTAAAATTATATTTATTTGGGTATTTATAACATCAATTATGTCAATATTTCATTAATAAAATAATTACTTCATCATCGTTGTGTCATAAATAAATTAAATTATTTAATGTCTAAAAATTACAAATAAAATATCATTATGTAGGAAATCTTTTTATCTTTATAATTAATATTTACAATCGAATTTATATTATGTATAACCCTATATTAAAAATGTTTTAGTAAATAAATATTGATTTTAACTCTTTTAACTCTTCTTTGAATTAAATAATAATAAATGTCCTAATCAAATCCAAGTGGTCCTAAATGGTCATATTTTATTCCTAAGCTTGTTTTTGGTTGAATTACACTTATCCAACAGAATTTGGACATGTGTTAGGGTAATAATAATATCATTTTTACCCTTAATTACCCTATTTACTTTTAACCGTGGTAAATAAAAGTAAAAAGTTACTATTCACCAAAAATTATTTTCATCTCATTGAACCACATTTTACTTACTGACATCAACCGTGTCTATCGGATTTTTGAAATTCCACTCACAGAAGTGGTAAAATTAAGTTTTATGAAAAATTCAGTTTTTTTAACTACCACTTAGTGGTTTCAGTATTCATCAAAAATTGAAAGTTTTCAGAAAAATACCAAAAATTAGGCCTAAGCTATATTTGATATTATGAACTCAAAAATGATTTCTATTTTACCAAATTAAAATCATATCAGTTGCATTAATTAGTTTAAAAATTAATTCCCGTCGTCAAAACAAAAGGCGTGTTTTTAAGAAATAATAACTATCAAAAGATTGACACTTGTTTATAACTGGTTTAAATGTGAAATTACATCCAATGACCAACATTGTATTAAATTGTAAAAATATATTATAAATATACTTTAAAACCACTCAAATTAATAATTTATCACTATTAATTATTTCGATTGAAAAAGTTGTTTTTAATTAAAATTTAGTAATTTTCACTATTCATCAAAATATGAAAGTTATCCGAAAATTTCCAAAATTTCACCCTAAGCGAATTTCGATATTCCAAATCCAAAAATGAAGTCCATTTTGAAAAATAAAATTTACAAAATTTCAAAAATTGGTTATTACTATTCATAATGTCTAGTTTTAATAATATTTTAATAGCGTATCGTTGTTTAGCGAAACTTGGTGTTGCGTACAACACACGCTATCGTGGAAGGTCGTGATTGCGTGTAATTCAAGCCAGGTCAGAGATGTGTATTGTGAAAGCTCCTTTTAGTGTAGCGTATAACAAAAGACATTAATGAAATTAAAAAGAATATTTTTCATAAAATCTCGGGGCGTTACAGGGATCATGAGAAAAAACATATAGTCAACATGAGAGTGTCTATGTTAGCCTTGTTTTACAAGATTTCGGGGTTCATCTCCAGAGTAAGTACTACCAGGAGAATCTAGGACCATTTCAAAATCTCCATGGTTGGGTCACGACTCACTGTGGTGGGTATGGTTTCTATAACGCCATCTGTCCTCTAAGCGATTGTTTGTGACCATCTCTTCTGAACATTATTAGGGTTCTTCCATTGAACATAATGTGGAGGTTGTTAAGCTCAGGATGGGAAATCATGAAATATTTAACATACACCCATTTCAAACCGGGTTTTCCATATGGTGGATGATACATGATTCCATTTGAAGTGGTGGTAGTATTTATAGAGTATTAGGGGTCATGTGATTGTAGTCCAGATAAATTGGATGATATTCTACAAAATCTATCCAACATCATGTTTTTCAAGGTAGTTTGGGTACATGCAGTGGATGCTGAAGAATGTGTACGATGAGGTTAAAGAAGAGTATCACCCATACATCCATCAGAAGTTGTGTCTCATGTTCAAAAAATATGGATATAGTGAGGTAATAATTGTCACCCCAGTGATGTCGATGATGAATTATCAACAGAGTTTGGTGACCACTTTATGGTGGAATATCCGAATGAAATTTTGAGAAAATTAATTCCACCAATCAATGTGGTGAGAACGGAGTATTTATGTCGATTGAGCAGGAAAGGTGGTACTGGGGATGCAGTGCAATAGGGATGTCAGGATGTAGGGATGATACAATTTTGGACCTCAACAGTAGGAGAATCAAAATGTGTGGCCACTCCTCCTCCATTTTATAAGATATATTCTTGTAAGTGACTTCCGAGATGGTCTAGATAAATTCATGGGAATAAACTAAGATACCTTAGGGAGAAAACTGGTCACATCATTTTCCCATCCTTGTGGTCTACTTAGAATGTGTTGCAATAAATTATATGTCTAGATGCCCTGTGGAAAAAATGGGTTGCACAAGACTCGACAAGTCAGAAGTGGGGCGTACTCAAGTGCTAGATAAGGTGATCATTCCCCAATGACATGAATACCATGTTTCCATGTATTTTTATATATTACAACAAGGATGTTATGAATAACATCATCCCTTAGTGAATGTGACGCTCGACATTGAGCATGACCTGAAGTAGCTGACCTCCAAGAAAGAGGATGATAATAAAGAAGAGGAATATGAATAAGAAGAGGAAGAGGAAGAAGATGAGGTTGATAATGAGGATCCATTGGGAATAGTGGACCATCAATTAATCGCACATGAGAACAACGAAATTGCAGTCTCTGGAGTGGAAATTTCCAAATATTTCAATGAATTACCTAATCCCCATATATCTTGGTTCCTTCCATTTTTATTACTTGGATCCATTGATGAAACTCTACTCTATTTTGGAACACATTGATAATGATGGTCTGGAAGGTCTCATTGAATGGGTGAAAATATACCGATGTATGTGGGAAGAAATCTCCATGAGCCTATATTTGTGGATGAGCAAGGTGGAGGACCAAACACAACTAAAGAAAATAGTTGTGAACCAACAAGAGGGGAAAATTTGAAGACCTCAGAAACCCAGGTTATTCACACTATCCAAGAAGATCTATTTCCAATTATCTAGTTGGAAAACACTAAGGGATCTCCCATGGTGGAAGCTCTTATATTTACTTAGGAACTTCATCCTATTGTGCTTAGCTCTTGTAAATATCCATATTTATAGACCTACATCTGTTATCTATGAACTGATTTGACCAATGTATTTATTATTCCTGAAGTGATCACAATACTAGAGGATCTACAAACCATTGAGTCTGTGATATATATAAGGGTTCCACTAGGGATTTTACCTATTCATGATAAACTATCCATTCAAATTGATCCATTTATAGAATCCGGTGGGAATGATGTTTTTTCCATAGCTGATTCCACTTCTAGTCAACTCTTGAAAATAGCCTAGGTAAAGTTGATGATGAATTACTGAGCGAAGACATTTAGAGAAATATCATAGATCATAGTCCATCTGAATGGATTACACAGGAGGACCGTTATGTTTAAATTTTATCCATCATTCCCAAATATATACTTAATGATCCTGAAGATCTGGTTGATTTGAACCCTAATGCAACTGAGGGGTTTATCATTACATAGAGAAAGGCATACAAATTCATGAAACTCTTCCTTAAGAAAATAGAGGTGAAATCACTGAGCCAGATGGTGTCACTTCTCACCTAAATATACCTTCATTAAAATGGAGGGGTCGATGCCCACCATCATTATACAATGAACTATGATAGTACTTCCAAGAGGACATAGGTGAGCGACCAACACATAGATACTACCTAGTGTAACAATAAATATGTGAATATCCATATGTTCCATGATGTTGTGAATGGAATCATACACCTCGATGAGAAAACCAATGAGCATGCCACATTCATCATGAAACAACCCAATATTATTGAACTAATAAAATCATAGCTGGATGAATCCCATTATATGTTAGTTTCGGTAATCCATTAGATGGATGATGTCCAAGATGTGTGAGAATGAATGTATATTTGGGTTGAGGAGATTTTCATAGTGGATTATAACGACTCATAAAATACAAATATCTTTAGTTCTTTAGAATTTAAGAATATTTATTACAACATATTACAAAACCATGACAGGACCGTATAGGTATAGTGACTTTTGAAATCGGGAGACCTAAACAACAGGTTCAAAAATAATCTACTTTGTCTCCCGTTTATTAGATCATATCTAGACTCCTTTTTGGAATATCATATTTAATACCCTTCTTCCTGACCTGGGGAAAAGAAACATACAAAAGGGTGAGATCAAATGCTCAGTAAGGGTAATCAAAGGAAATGTTAATCATATCATATTCTTAAGATCATAACTTTTGAAAATCTTACCCTGCATAAGAGGTCATAATATTATGTCACCGGATAAATCATAGAATTGGAATGTAATCCAAAAAATCAGAACATAAGACATGAATTTTTTTGGAATACACAAATAATCATAGAAAATCAATTCATATTAGTCATGTCTCATCGCCAAGACCATCATAGCGGACAAAGTCTATTACTGAACCAAGTTCACTCCTCGTTCCAGCCCTGTAATATTGAACCAGATTTACTTTCCATTATATCCATGTCTATCTAATGAGATACAAATCATTACCCAATGAATTGGAGGGAGATATAGGTCCCACACATATCATAATGAAACCATTCTTTATGTGTTCCACAAAATCATAAATCATATATCATAGCATAACCCATGTAATAGAATGGGATTCTTAAACATCAAGACAACATAACATAATCCATTTAAGATAAAAGGACTTTGTAAAAATAATTCCATCATAAAATAATAAAATCAATGTAATAATAGGGATAGAGACATAACCCTATATCATCTAAAATGGAAAATAATTTTGATAAAACACTTGAACTTAGTTCTTGACGAAAATATCCTTTCTTCTTCAACAATATTTTTTGTTCTCAACATGTCATGAAAATTTAAAATAAAATAAGTTAATTGAAAATAAACATGAATAATTGTGAAGGAAGCTTCATGGAAATAATGTTCTTGAAAATCATAAAAAATCCATTCATGCTGTATAAGGTAAGATAACACTCTTCTCGTACTGTGGCCCGAAAAGTAAAAAAGTATCTCGTACTGAAAATGACAAAAGATTCCTTTCATATCTTATACTAAAAATTCACCAATTGGTAAAATTGTATTTTAATAATTTTAGGAGTATTAAAATAATATCACATATTTATTAAACACATATTTGGATGATAAATATGCCCCAGTAAATACTGATGTATGGACAATCTCGGATAAAAATGAGGTTGTGAGATTTTCCCTTACCTTAGGTCCGATATGCTTGGTATGTATCCGGACCTCCTATATAATGATTTAAATAATTTCATTGAATTATTTGATAATCATAGTAATTGTTATGATATCGTATATGGTCATATTCTTATCTGTTTATTAGTAACTTTTCATTATTACTTGTTTTTGGGTGTTAACTGCTTTATGATCTTATGCATGTTTTGTCGAATAAATTCTTATTCCTATTTTTAGGTTATAGCTATATAATTTACATAATGGTATTAGTATAATATATATCATATTTATTCATTCAATTTATGTAATCATTCTTCAATGAAGATCATGTAGAATGAGTCACATCACATCATGGACACGGTAGGCCGTATGTACACACGAGCGATGGTATCATTCTCCGGATTGTGGAATTGTATTGAAGTGTATGTTGTATAATATTTAAGAATAAATATCACTTTATAGTAATTATATATAGTTATTTCATCCATAATTATACCCATCCAAACATGTTGGTGATGATAAACAGATTACACCACGGTGTGGAGATGGTAGGTCGTACGTACACACGAGTAGTGATTTCATTTTTTTATAGGATGGATAAAAGATGGAATATGATTGTTTCATTTTAATAATAAAATATCAGTATAAAAGTCATACTGTAGTTATTAAAAAATTAAACAACTCATATAGAGTATGTAGAAGAAGAAAGAAGTTTGAAAGAACCGGTAAATGATGTTACATCTTCTTCGACGTGCCTCTTCTAAACCGCCTATTAGGGCACTAAAGTTGGTATTTTAAGAAATAAAGGACATATAGTATGTTTCTAGGTATGTTTTTAAGGGAAATGGTTAGGTTTTATCTAAGTTGTAAAGTTCAATATGTAGTTAACTGAAGAGGGAAGAGGTTCCCTTTTTATAAGAGAGTAGAGGGGCACTTTTGGAAACCACCAAAAGTTTAATTTATAATAAAATCAAATGCGAAATAAAAACATCCAAAGTGACTCCAATTCGAAAACGAGATAATATAGGGTTGTCATATCATCAAAAAATTAAATTTAGACATGTTTTGATTTTATTTCAAACCTTATCATTTTGATTTATCATTATTTAATAAATTTAATTTTATTTGTGGTAATTATATTCTAAAACATAAATTGTTATAAATAATTACTTATTTGTTGTGAATTTTCCATAATTGGATAACTTATGGAATTTTATACAATATAAATTTCAATTTATAATTTTTAAATATTATTGTGATTTTTAAACAATTTAATAATATAAAATATCAAGAGTGTCAATTCTGACACTATTAATTTATTTGAATTTAAATAAAATCTGCACAAAAGATATGTTCTAACCAAAATATTTAATAGATTCCTAACATTTCATATTTATCTATTAAATTCATGGAGAACATTAATTAGTTCATATATTATTTATTTTAACATTTTTAAAACCATTTATTTGATATTTCTCTTAATAAGATAATTACTAGAACATTTTTGTATAATTATTTAATATACTTATTTTGGAAAAAAAATTAAGAATAAAACACTATGATTAAGATAAATATAATATATTTCATAATAATACTTTTAGTAGAATTTATCTTCTAAAATAACAAACTTTTAAAAAGTTATCTATATTAAAGTATGAAGGTTAAAACTTTGGCATCATTTAAAATAAAATAATATAAATGTCATAATCTGTTTTATAAGGTTCCAAATGGTCCACAAGTCGACCATTGGATGATTAAGGTATATATATACTCTAACAATAATTTTCTATAAGGGGATTGGGCCTTTGGATGGGTATTATTATTTTAATAAAAACTATATTATTGATTCTTCACAAAATAAATAATTTCTGCATCATTAATGTATAAGCTATTAAGGTAATTAAATATTTCATAAAAATTACAAATAAATTACCATAACAAAGAAAAAAAATTTATATTTCAAATGAGTATTTACAATCTAATTTATAATCTATATATCCTTATATTAAAAATACATTAATTAACAATGTTTTAGTGATACATATTTCACTTTCTTTAAATAAAATAAATTAAAGGTTTTAATCACATCCAAGTGGATTATAATAGAAACCATTTCGACCCAAGAATGATTTAGGGAAAAATATAATCATACAATTATATTAATACAATGTTTAGGGTAATTTTATAATATTATATTTACCCTTAATTACTTGATTTACCTTTAACTAGGGTAAATAAAATTTACCATATTTACTACTCATAATTCCTAAAAATAAAAATTATTCTATTAAAATAATTTATACCTACTAATTCCAAATATGGAATACATTTTTCTAAATTAAATACACAGAAGTGGCCGTATTTAATTTTAAATTAATCCCGTTGTTGAGAAAACATGTTTTAAAAGTTAAAACAATGCAAAAGATTGAAATGTTTTTACATATGAATTCAAATTAAAATTAATGATAATGACATAAATTATATTAAATGGTAAAAATATATTCTATTTGTACTTTAAAACCATTCAATATTTTAATTTAACCATAAAAATTATCTCAATGAAAGAAGTTGTTTTTAAATAAAATTTAGCGTATTTTTACTATTCATCAAATTATGAAGTTTATCCAAAAAATATAAGAATTTTAACTAAAGTAAATATTATATTCTGCTTCTAAATAAATGGTTTAAATGTTAATATTAAAATTATAAATGTTTCTAATAGGTTATTCTTTTAAAATGAGAAAAAACATTCTTTTGATATCTATTTGATGAATATCAAAAATACCATTTTAATAACACACACATCTTATTAATTTCATACACTAAAAAAAATAATATGAAAAATAAACGATTTACATTTATCATAGATCTTTGTAAAATTTAGTTTTATTTATTCCCGCTAACATAATGGCTAGGTTATAATGGTACCTTTATATTAAGGGCATCTAACAGTTTGTTCAAACTAAAGATTGCGTGAAAAACAAGCAAGTGAAAAATTATTTAAATATATCATAAAACACATGGGTGTTACATTGTATCCCCCTTAAACTAATTTTTTCCCATGAAATTTGTCGCTTAGAAATTAACAAATGAGGATAACTCTCCCTCATCATATCCCCATGTTTCCATGTTGCTTCTTATAATTGGTGGTTCCTCCATAAAACATTAACCAATTGTGTTGTCTTGTTTCGTAGAATATTTTCGCTATGATCCATAATCTCTATCAGTTTTTCTTCATACGAAAGATCTTTCTCCAGCGGTACAACTTCAGAGCTTAGTACATGTGATAGATCAATAATATACTTTCTCAGGAGGGGTACATGGAACACATCATGAACTTGAGAGAGATTTGGTGGAAGCACCAATCGGTAAGCTACCTTCCCAACATGATCCAGAATTTCCAAAGGACCGATATACCTTAGACTCAGATTTCCCTTATTTCCAAATCTCATTACTCTCTTACAGGGAAATATTCATAAGAACACCTTATCACCCACTTAAAACTCTAGTTCTTTTCTTCGATAGTAAGCATAACTTTTTTGTCCACTCTGAGTTGCTCTTACATGTTATTGAATAGATATGAACTTTTTTGGTTTTTCATTAACAAGATCTTGTCCTAATATCTTTCTTTCAATAGATTTATCCCAGCAAGTTAGAGTTCTACACTTCTTTCCATTGAGGGCTTCATAAGGAGCCATCTGAATGCTGAAGTGAAAGCTATTTTTGTAAAAAAATTCCACAAATGGTAGGTTTTGGTCCCAAAAAACGTTAAAATTCCTAGAGAAAGATATAAAAATGTCTTATAGAGTTTGAATTATCCTTCTGGACTGACCGTCTATCTGAGGATGACAAGCAGTGCTGAAACTCAACTCTGTATCTAGATGATGCTAAAGACTTCGCCATAACTTCGAGGTAAACCTCGGATCCTGATAAGATATAATGGAAAGTGGTACTCTAGGAAATCTTACCACTTCATTTACATATATCCTGGAAAGATGATGAAGAGATAAATCTTCTCTAATAGCAATGAAGTGTGCCGACTTTGTAAGACGATCAAATATTACCTAGATAGCATTATTTCCATTGCATGTTTTGGGATGTCCGGTGACAAAGTCCATAGGGATGTCTTCCAATTTCCATTCTAGTATGGGTAGTGGTTGCAATATCCCCTTAGACTTCTATATTTTAGCATTAAATTGTTGACAAACCAAGCATTGAGAGACATATTCAGCAACATCTCTTTTCATACCATCCCACCAGAAGTACTCTTTCAGGTCCTTATACATCTTCGTGCTTTTAGGGTGAATAGAGAATGAAGAACTATAAGCCTCATACAATATTTACTTCTTTAATTCATTTATGGTAGGAACACAAACCCAATTCCTGAACCTTATTATTTCATCACAATCAATATTGAATTCAGGAACATTTCTCACATTCTTTTGTAACTACACATCTTCTTTCTGTGCCTCTTTAATCATCTCATGTATAGATGGTTGAACATTCATTTCATAAAGATAATATTTTTCCCCTTAAATTAAAATTTCAAGATCCATCTTGTCAAAATCCATAAATATTGGATCTTTCGTGGCACACATCATGGATAAGATGGCATAGTCTTGTCGGATTAATGCATCTTCCACCTTGTTTTCTTTCCCAGGGTGGTAATGTATGGAGTAGTCATAATATTTAATCCACTCCAACCATCTTCTTTGGCGCATATTCAGCTCCTTTTGTGTAAAAATTTACTTTAAACTTTTATAATTAGTATAAATATCACACCTTTCACCATAAAGATAATGCCTCCATATTTTTAATGAAAATATTACCACTGCTAACTCCAAATCATGAGTTGGGTAATTTTGATCATGGATTTTTAAGTGTTGTGAGGCATAAGATATCACCATAACACTTTTCATGAGAACACATGTAAAGACCTGGAAATTTCAAAGAATTTTTTTTTCTTAATTTCTTTGGAATTTTATGAGTACGCAGTTTCTGACGGCGCATGATTCCGAGGCCCGGTGTGCCCATAATCAATTTCTGAAGTTTAGCTCGGGTACGTTCAGTGAACGAACGAGTGGGTTTTTCAAACTTTTGAACTGGTGCTCGGAATCGAAATCTGAGGGCACCAATGGAACCACAACGCTGGTAATTGCTTAAGAGGACTTTTACTGTAGATGTGTTTGCATGAGAGAAGGAGTTTAATTTTTTTGGATTGATTAAGAGGTGAATAAAATTGTGGGACATTTTTTTTTTATCTTAAGTGGTTATAACCTCTACATGGGGAAGTTAGGGTGGGACCCACCAACAACCCAACTACCCATGTGAGGATAAATATGGGTTGGGGCCCACATGAACCCCACCCCTTCATATTCCCTAACCCCCTTAACTCTTTCCCTTGAAACCCCCTTGTTTTCAATGATGTATCTTCCTTCTTCACATTTATGATGCCAACTTAATACAAAATTCAATTTGAAAACTCAAGTTTTATTTATGAGGTGAGTTGTTTTGAATTTTGGATTTTCAAATACTTCCCATGCTTTAATAAAATAAGAGGGACTTATTTTATTGAGAGTTGGCTCATTGTATTGGGGGATTGGAGGAGATAGGGTTCATCTTCTTCGTTAGAGAACGTGAAGAACGCCGACCTCTACCCCGGCTTCCTCTCTTCCAACGATTGATGAAGCTTTCCCTTTCTTTGACACATGAAAACACCGTCATCGAAACCACCCCACGATGCCGCATTCTGCGATGCTCTTCAATCGTCAACTCGTTATCGAGGTAGGGTGATTAATTTGAGAATTGTATTATACCCTTGGGTGTTCCTTCTAAAACAAAAAACCCGGATCAACTCATCATTAAGTTGATCCGCGAATGTTTTATTTTTTACGGGTTAGAAATATTGTTATGATTCATTTTATTTAAGAGGTTTTAGGGGAATATCTTTGGTATTCTCTTTATCTTTGAGAAAAGAACGACGAGCATAGACCAACCATTTCCAGGTTGATCCGCGGATCGTTCATTCATGCGGGTTTATGTTGGGGTTAATTGTTTTCTTTTCCGTACGTCGACTTCTATTTGTTGGCCGCTTGATATCATTATAATGCGAGGAGGTCGGACCGCAAAAACACAGCTGACCCTCCTCCCCCTTGTTGTTGATTATGTTGCGGCACGAACGAAGGCGGCGCGGTGCAACGACACCGCGCGAAAACATGGAGAATTACGGCAAGGATGCGCGGCACCGTCACGCCGCGCCGTTGAGACCGAACGAAACCGCGGCCGGAGTTGGGACCGTGGAGGTGATTCGAAGACTCCACTGGTTGAACGTTGTGCGCGGATTGATGGGTGATGACAGACGGGGCCGCAAAGTCATTTTGAAGCCTCCGTAGTGAAGGTCAGGTCCCGGGAGGACCATTGGCGAAGGAGCGAGCTAAACGGACCCCCGAAGCAGGTCCGGTGGTCCGTGGAAGGTGGCGGCGACACGCCGCCGGAACAAGGACTGCCACGGCTGAGCCGCAGTGGTGGTCCGAACTGGAACAGCTTAGCCGTTCCGGAGGCCAAGCGGCGCAGCTTTAAGCTGCTCCGGTTCGTCATCCGCGGGGGGTTGTAACTCCCCCGCACCCGCTGGCCACAAGGGCGCCGCGCCGCATTGGCACCAGCGCCAGGCCGGGCCTCCCAGGCCACGCCCAAGCTGGCCAGATCCGGACCCGAAATGGTTCGACCCGGTTCAGGCCGACCCAGGGGGGGTCTCGGGCCGGGTCGGACCGGGCCCGAACCCCCTATTTTCAGGATGTTTCTGTTCAAACGCCCATAACTTGGGCTACGGACCTCCGATCGATGCACCATCAGTTGCAATGCGATCCTTGGAGCGATTCGGTCGTTTAGGTATATTAAACATAGGGTTTTGGAGAACTTTGTGTATGGCCGAGTTGGTTCGAACACGAAACCTACTGGGCCCTCGCAACGGAAACGCTTATATCTTGAGCTCTAGATGTCCGATTGACGTGCCGTCAACTTTGTTGGATTCATCTTGATGAGACAGAACTTTTGGAATTCTTCTCCTGAGGTTTGGATGCTGTTGGATAGTGGCCGGGTTGGATTATACCTAAAATCCAACCGGGCCCCTAAAACGGAAAAACTGATATCTTTCAGACCGGACGCCCGTTTGATGAACCGTCAGTAGTGTTGGTGATCACGTTGATAAACGGTCCCTATGAGTATACCTTATGATAGTTCGGGGTATATTTGAGATACGACCGGGTTAGTTCGCACATGAAACCAACGAGGCCCCTGGGACGAAAAGGCTAATAACTCACAGACCAGGCGTCCATTTGATGTGCCGTCTGTTGCATTGAGACCCCTATGAAGAGGCGGTACTTTGAGATAATTCTTCATGGGACTTTGAGATACTTGTATTATCGACCTGTAGCTCATGCAGCGGACCCTCCCAGAGAGGAGCGTACGGAGTACGGAGACCGTGTAGCCGGCTGAGACCTGAGGACTGCTTGACCGAATCGACTTGGAGTGAGTCGACTAGCCCAGTGGACGGAGCACTGCTTTGTTTGGGTGAAGACCCATGGAGGACGGAGCACTACTGTGTGACAATGTAGACCCGTGGTACTCATCCGGAGAGTACCTCTGCAGGGTATTAGGGGGTGTGCACTACTGTGTTTGGGTGGCATACCCCGGAGGGAAGCACTACTGTGTTTGTGTGGCTGACCCGCAGTACTCGACAAGAGGAGTACCTTAGCAGTCTTAGTTTAGTGAGCAGTACCTCGGAGTCGTGACAGGTTCACTGTACACTCCATAGACGGGGCTCTTCAGCACTTACAGTTTCGATAATGAAAATCCTAGTTTGAGCTGAGTGTATGACCATTGTGTTTACCTCATGATTGAGATGGGTCACTTGATAACTTAGGTATATGTATGGGCATATACCTGGGTAGGGGTTATCCGTTGATTTCCTGACCTTTGTGTCTACCTCACGATTGAGATGGGTTAATAGATAACTTAGGTATAAGTATGGGATTATACCTAAGAAGGGTTATCTGTTGTGTTTCTGCTTTTTGGTTATCCTTGTGGGATTTAGAGAGACATTGAGGGTCTTGGGGTCCCTATTGAGTATCGTTATACTCACCCCTACACGGGCTATGCCCGCACCTCATTGTGGTGGTTGTAGATGATAGGCAGTGCTGACGGAGGCCGAGTGTTCGAAGACTGGACGGTACCCGGAGGTGGACCTCACGACGAGTTAGTATATGGAGGTGGACTTCACGGTGAGATGTTACTCGGAGGAGGTTGAAGATCAAGAGCCTTGTGGACGCTATCTGTACCTACCCTTCAGGTAGGATCCGAGGAGGACGACCCGGGAGCTGCTACCTTTCTTCCAGCCGTTGTCTTTTTTCTATTGTACTTTTTTTCATTTGTAGTTGTACTTTAGATTGGGTTTGTATTCTGTCCCATTTAGTTTTCATCACTTCCTTTTTGTACTTAGTGTATTACTTATGCTTGTACTCTGTGGTGTTTTTTTACTTTTATAAAGGCAATGGCTTCCTAGTTATTGGGAATTACACCTTTGGTGCTAGTCGCCAGCCCCTGGCCTATGGAAGGTGAGCTTGGGGTAGTCACGACACGGGCCCCGAGGATGAGTCGTGACAAATTGGTATCAGAGGGGTCGGTTCTACCGCAGAACATAGGACTCTGATATTTTTTTTCTGTGAAGCAATGGTGTTAAGGGTACTGAGTGTGGTTTTCAGTTCAGGGAGTCCAGTGTTGGTGCGGCGGCCGACGTATCCTTACACCAGGACCCTGACTTCTGATTTCCGACTTTGTGCACGAAAACACTGATTGCATGTGTGTTTCCAAAAGTTTTAAAGTCAGCTCAAACTAGGTCAGCTCAACAGGTATAAATCATTGACCGTGTCGCATTTGTTCAGGATGTCTCCACGCAGACAGTCAGTTGGAGTTTCCGAGAGAGTACTCGATGACGGCTCACCAAGCGACGAGGCTCCGGTGCGGGGCCCTTTTTACTATGTAGGCACCCTCGGGTGGTGTACTAGTAGCACCACCACCTATTGGGAAGCAGATGCCACCAGTCGTACTAGTGGACGGTGCACGCTGGCCGAGTGCGTTGCACGAGTTCCAGCAGCAGAGGCCTCCGAGGTTGCGAGGCGAGGAAGATTCTCAGACAGCAGAGGATTGGCTGGAGGCGATTGCTAGAGTTTTCCGCCTAGATGAGACACCGGTGGAGTGGATGGTAGAATTGGATACTAGTGTTTTCCAGTGAGTGACCATGAGGATGGTCCGCATAGTGATGAGGCTACGGTACATGGACCGATGCCTAAGATAGTGCCTTCGGGTAGTGTGTCAGCTATACATCACTACCTGTTGGTCAGCAGTTACAACGGGCGGTACCGGTAGGTGACACATATAGGGTTACTGCCTTACACGTGTTCCAACATCAGATACCCTCAAGTTCCGAGGCGAGCCCGACTCACAGGCGGCTGAGGACTAGCTTGGGGAAGTGGCTGTGAGTTTTCTAGAGCTTTTACAGCTTCAGCAGGACGACATGTCAGTAGTTGAGAATTCATCAAGGCATACTGAACATTCTTGGTACTCGATGAATATGATTCGATTAGTGCTATAGAGCTCAGACCTCTGGGCGTGGTGTGTTTAAGGATATTTGAGCCATCACTTTTTCCTCTATACATTCCTACTCACATTAGGGTTCTAGAGAGAACCTTGAGGTTGAATGTTTTTTGGCTGAACGAATACAGCTAGTGAATGTTAGAAGTTGGAACGCAACGAGCTGGTGCCAGTCTCAGAGACTTGGGAATGTGAATGTCTCAAGAAGAGGAAATGTTAAGGACAAATGAATATGTGAAGCAGCAGATATGGAGGCAGAGCTAGGAGAGAAGCATTAGGTGGTGTAGATCTTAACATGTTACATTCACCCCCCTTTGTAGTCCCCGCTAGGATCAGGGAGCTGTAGGGCAGGGGAAGAGAGTAGCTGCATGCGGTTAAGGAGTGTGACCCAATGGGTCTAAGAATGATTCAAGGGATAGTCTGTGTCCATTACTAGCTGCCGTAATAGAAAACTTTGATATAAATCATTCCTTCCTTCCACGAATCTTGTCCCAGACCTAGAGTTTCCGGTAAGCCGTAGACTTGACCCTCACATCTGGAGATACCTTGGAAGGAGAACCGATAATCACACTTAAGCAGACAGTGTTATCTGACCCACAAGGTGAGAGTTTCGGTTGGAATCTCTTGGTGGCAGTGTCGAGGCCTTACGGCGTTGGTCTGATTATGGATTGGATCCACAGTTCATACACAAATTGACGGTATTAGGCAAACTTCAGGAAGAGTTTTCCTTGTTCGGAAGAAAAGGAAACCCCATGCAGCACATGATTAACTCTTGTATAGGAATGTGTAGCCGATCACTCTTGAATTGGCCAACTTCACCCATGTGGCAGTAGGAGTTTTGGGTTTCAGTTCTAATCAGGAGTGGACTAGTTCCAAGCATAGAGGCCTTTTATCTTTGTGCAACCATCATCCTTGTTGTTGATGTTGTTGTATGTGGTTGTTGTGTGTCTTGTACTACAAGCTGCAGTAATAAAAGAAACTTATCTTTATGACGTTTACTTACCTGCCCTTTTTGGTTTGATTGATACTAAGAGGTTCCGGTTAAAAACTGTTGACTTGACCCTCACTTTTGAGATTCTTACTGGAGGAGACCCAGTGACCACACACTGATGCCAACAGTGTGACTGAACCCTTGGAGGCGAGAGTAATAGTTGGATCTCTTGGCAGTAGCGTCGATGACTTACGATGTCATCCATGGCATGGATTAGTGCCATTCATGATAGGATTGACAGTTTTAGGCAAAGAACCTGGTTCATCCAGGGGATGAGACCAGATTTCTCTTATCGGCAAAGAAGAAATCTTAGCAACTCTTATGGGACCATAGATGGTCCAGGCCATGACAGAGATGGTCTAGGCCACGACAGAGAAGGTCCAGGTCATCCAGGAGCAGATGAGGATAGCTCCGAGCCGACAGAAGTCTTATATTGATAGGAGACAGAACCACTAGAATTTGAGGATGGAAACCACGTTTTCTTATGGGTCTCACCTAGACAAGGTATACGGGGATGTGGCCGAGGTGGTAAGTAATCTCTGAGGTTCAGCGGACCTTTTCCGGTCCTCAGCAGGGTAGGCAAGGTGGTTTACCACTTGACCCATCCACCTCAGTTGCACCGGGTGCACGACGACTTCCACGTATCTCAACTGAGGAGATACGTGCTTGACCCGATGCATGTCATCGACCATGGGGAACTAGAATTTAGGGATGGGATGACTTTTGCGGGGTTCCATTAGAGGTTGAGGATTGACCGGAGTGGTTCCTACAAGGACGATTGATTCCTCTTGTGTGATTTCGTTGACAGCACGAGATCCTCCAAGTGGGCACATGGGAGCGGTCGGCTCAAATGCGTGCTCAGTACCACTTTTGTTTCCCTAGTTTGTGTTATAGTTTTACGAGGAAGAAAAGACCTGAGGTGATAGTAATGTAAAGACTCGGAAATTTCAAAGAATTTTTTTCCCTAATTTCTTTGGAATTTTACGAGTACGCAGTTTTTGACGGTGCATGATTCCGAGGCCCGGTGTGCCCGGAATCAATTTCCGAAGTTCAGCTCGGGTACGTTCAATGAACGAACGAGCGGGTTTTTCTAACTTTTGAACCGGTGCTCGGAATCAAAATCCGAGGGAACCGAGGGAACCACAACGCCAGTAATTTCTTAAGATGACTTTTACTGTAGATGCGTTTTCACTAGAGAAGGAGTTTAATTTTTGTGGATTGATTAAGAGGTGAATAAAATTGTGGGACAATTTTATTTTTTATCTTAAGTGGTTATAACCTCTACATGGAGAAGTTAGGGTGGGACCCACCAACAACCTAACTACCCATGTGAGGATAAATGTGGGGTGGGGCCCACACGAACCCCACCCCTTCATATTCCCTAACCCCCTTAACTCTTTCCCTTGAAACCCCCTTGTTTTTAATGATGTGACTTCCTTCTTCACATTTATGATGCCAACTTAATACAAAATTTAATTTGACAACTCAAGTTTTATTTATGAGGTTAGTTGTTTAGAATTTTGGATTTTCAAATACTTTACATGCTTTAATAAAATAAGAGGGATTTATTTTATTGAGATTTGGCTCGTTGTATTGGGGGATTGGAGGAGATAGGGTTCATCTTCTTCGTTGGAGAACGCGAAGAACGCTGACGTCTACCACGACTTCTTCTCTTCCTACAATTGACGAAGATTTCCCTTTCTTTGATACATACCAGCACCGTCATCGAAACCACCCTGCGATGTCGCATTCTGTGATGCTCTTCGATTGTCAACTCGTTATCGAGGTAGGGGGATTAATTTGAGAATGGTATTATTCCCTTGGCTGTTCCTTCTAAAACAAAGAACCCGGATCAACTCATCATTAAGTTGATCAGCGAATGTTTTATTTTTTACGGGTTGGAAATATTTGTATGATTTTTTTATTTAAGAGGTTGTAGGGGATTCTCTTTGGTATTCTATTTATCTTTGAGAAAGGAACGACGAGCGCGGACCAACCATTTCCAGGTTGATCCGCTGATCGTTCGTTCATGCGTGTTGATGTTGGGGTTAATTTTTTTCTTGGCCGTACGTCGACTTCTATTTTTTGTCTACTTGCTATAATTATAACGGGAGGAGGTCGGACCGCACAAACACGACCGACCCTCCTCCCCCTTGTTGTTTATTATGTTGTGGCACGAACGAAGGCGGCGCGGTGCAACGACACCGCACGGAAACATGGAGAATTACGACAAGGATACGCGGCACCATCACGCCGCGCCGTTGAGACCGAACGAAACCGCGGCCGAAGTCGGGCCCGCAGAGGTGATTCAAAGACTCTGCTGGTTGAACATTGTGCGCGGATTGATGGGTGATGACAGACAGGGCCGCAAAGTCATTTTTAAGCCTCCGCAGTGAAGGTCGGGTCCCGAGAGGACCATTGGAGAAGGCGGTGAGCAAAACGGACCACCAGAGCGCGTCCGGTGGTCCATGGAAGGCGGCGGCGGAGCGGCGTCGGAATAGGAACCGGCGCGGCTGAGCCGCGATGGCGGGCCAAACCAGAATGGCTTAGCCATTTCGGAGGCCAAGAGGCGTGGCTTTAAGCCGCTCCGGTTCGTCATCCGCGGGGGGTTGTAACCCCCCCGCACCCGCTGGCCACGCGGGCGCCGCGCTGAGTCGGCGCCAGCGCCAGGCCGGGCAGGGCCGCGCCCAAGCGGGCCGGACCTGGAACGGTTTGACCCGGTTCGGGCCGACCCAGGGGGGTCTCGGGCTGGGTCGGACCGGGCCTGAACCCCCTATTTTCAGGAAGTTTCCGTTCAAATGCCCATAACTTGGGCTACGGACCTCCGATCGATGCACCGTCAGTTGCGGTGAGATCCTTGGATCGAGACCGTCGTTTCAGTATATTAAAATCAGGGCTTCGGAGGAATTTGTGTAGGGATGAGTTGGTTCGAACACGAAACCAACCGGGCCCTCGGAGCGGAAACACTTATATCTTGAGCTCCAGATGTCCGATTGACGTGACGTCGACTTTTTTGGATTCCTCTTGATGAGAAGAAACTTTTGGAATTAGTTGGCCAAGGTTTGGATTCCATTGGATAGTGTCCAAGTTGGATTATACCCAAAATCCAAACGGGCCCCTGGAATGGAAAAGCTGATATCTTTCAGACCGGACGTCCGTTTGACGAACCGTCAGTGGAGTTGGTGATCACGTTGATAAATGGTACCTAAGAGTATACCCTATGACGGTTCGGGGTACAGTTGAGATACGGCCGGGTTGGTTCTCACATGAAACCAACCGGGACCCTGGGACGAAAAGGCTAATAACTCACAGACCGGGCGTCCGTTTGACGCACCGTCTGTTGCGTTGAGACCCCTACGACGAGGCGGTCCTTTGAGATACTTCTTCATGGGACTTTGAGATACATGGAGTATCGACCTGTAGCTCATGGAGCGGACCCTCCAGGAGACGAGCGTACGGAGTACGGAGACCGTGTAGCCGGCTGAGACCTGACGACTGCTTGACCGACTGGACTTGGAGTGAGTCGACTAGCCCAGTGGACGGAGCACTACTTTGTTTGGGTGCATACCCATGGCGGATGGAGCACTACTGTGTGACAGTGTAGACCTGCGGTACTCTTCCAGAGAGTACCTCTGCAGGCTATTAGGGGGTGTGCACCACTCTGTTTGGGTGGCATACCCCGGCGGGAAGCACTATTGTGTTTGGGTGGCTGACCCGCGGTACTCGATAGGAGGAGTACCTCAGCAGTCTTAGGTTAGTGAGAAGTACCTCAGAGTCGTGACAGGATCACTGTACACTCCAGAGATAGGGCTCTTCAGCAGTTACAGTTTCGATAAAGAAAATCCTGGTTTGAGCTGAGTCTATGACCTTTGTGTTTACCTCATGATTGAGATGGGTCACTTGATAACTTAGGTATATGTATGGGCATATACCTGGGTAGTGGTTATCCGTTGATTTCATGACCTTTGTGTTTACCTCACGATTGTGATGGGTTACTAGATAACTTAGGTATAAGTATGGTCTTATACCTAAGAAGGGTTATCTGTTGTGTTTCTACTTTGTGGTTATCCTTGTTGGATTTAGAGATACCTTGAGGGTCTCTAGGTCCCTACTGAGTATCGTTATACTCACCCCTGCACGGGCTATGCCCGCACCTTGTTGTGTTGGTTGCAGACGACGGGCAGTGCTGACGGAGGCTGAGTTTTCAAAGACTGGACGCTACCCGTAGGTGGACCTCACGACGATTTAGTATCCAGAGGTGGAATTCACGGTGAGACGATACTCGGAGGAGGTTGACGAGCAAGAGCGTTGTGGACGCTATCTGTACCTACCCTTCAGGTAGGATCCGAGGAGGAAGACCTAGGAGCTTCTACCTTTTTTCCACCTGTTGTCTTTTTCTGTTGTACTTTTGTTCAGTTGTAGCTGTACTATCAATTAGGTTTGTATTCTGACCCATTTAGTTTTCAACACTTCCTTTTTGTACGTAGTGTATTACTTCCTCTTGTACTCTGTGGTGTTTGTTTACTTTTATAAAGGTAATGCCTTACCAGTTATCGGGAATTACGACTTTGGTGCTAGTCGCCAGCCCCTGGCCTATGGAAGGCGAGCTTGGGGTAGTCACGACACGAGCCCTAAGGATGGGTCATGACAACACAGACCAATCCCTTCTTGGATGAATCACTATATATCACAAACCATTCTCCACTACATGGTAGTGTGGGCATAGTTGTGCTGGATAACCTTTGTTTTAACTCTTTGAAATTATATTCAGACTCTTCTATCCAAAAGAACTTAACTCCTTTTCGATTCAACCTATTGAGTGTATTAGATAATCTTGAAAAATATTTCATAAAACATTAATAATATTCATCCAAACCAAGAAAACTTTGGATTTCAGTTACAGTTGTTGGTCTCGACCATCTTTCGATAACCACTATTTCTGCTGGATCCATAGATATCCCCTCTCTTGAGATTATGTGACCCAAAAATGAAACTTTTTTTATCCAAAATTCACATCTGGTAAATTTGGATAAAGCTTATCCTTTCTCAGGGCCATCTATACAATTCATAAGTGATCTTCATGTTCTTCCTTTCTCTTTGAATAGAAAATAATATTGTCGATAAAGTCTACCACAAACTGATCAAGATAGTCTCTAAAGACTCTATTCATTAGATCCATGAAGATAGTTGGGGCATTATTAATACCAAATGGTATCACTATAAATTCATAGTGTCCATACCTTGTACAGAATGTCTTTTTTAGTATATCTTCCTCTTTGACCCGTAATTGATGATACCCTAAATGAAGATCAATCATGGAAAATTATTGAGATCCATGTAGTTGGTCAAATAAGTCATCATTGCGTGGGAGAGGATATTTGTTCTTGATAGTGATCTTGTTAAGTTCTCGATAATCAATGCAGAGTCTCATTGATCCATATTTCTTCTTAACCAATAGAACATGTGCTCCCCAACGTGATGCACTAGGGCATATCAATCCCTTATCAATATTCTCTTGGAGTTGCTTCTTCAATTCTAGCAACTCAATTGGGGCCATTATATAATGTGTATTTGAAATGGGCATAGCACCCAGTATGAGTTCTATTGAAAACTCATCTTCACAATTTGGTGGAATACCTAGAAATTTCTCTAGAAATAAATCATTAGACTATCGTACAATGGAAATAATTAAATCGTTTATTTATTTCCAACCATTTGAGATAAATAACCTTCATTTATTTGAATCAATACCAATAAGATGGATGAAATTTCCACTGGAAGGTCATATTTATCCTTGCATCGATAGATGATCATAGATTGATCTGGAATATGAAATGTGACATCTTATTTGGAAATTGATATGAGATCCATATAAGGAAAGCCAATCCATGCCACGAATCACATCAAATTCCACTATAGGAAGGATCACAAGAGTTGTAGGAAGCACTTTCCCACAAATGTCAATTAGAGAAGAATTATAAACTTTTGATGCAACCATTGTGCCATTAGGAGTTGTGACAACTAAATCAACATCTAATTATTGAGGTAGTATGAAGATACCCTTAAAATATTCTTCTGAAATAAAAGAGTGGGTGGATCCAGAATCAAATAAAACATTTGCTACTTTAGAGTGGATGGTAAGTGTAAATTTCACCACTTCGTATTCATACTCCCCATCTCCAATGGAAATTTTATGTGAATTTACTTTTTATTTGGCCTTAATATTTTGTTGACATTGATCATCATAAAAAACACTTGGATTAGGGAATTGATTGGCATAATGGACCACATACTTTCACTCGTAACATTGAATTGTAGAATGTGTATCATTTTCTCTGTTCGCATCATTAGAAATCTTTTTCCCATCACGACAGCATTCAATCAGCCGATGACCTTCTTTTCCACATTTATAACATTTACTTGTAACTTTAAGACAATTCCCTCCACCTGTCTTTCCAAGATTTGAGAATATGAGAAAACTCATCTTCTTTTCAGTGTGGTCTTTAGATTTTCCTTTGAACTCCATTTTCCTCTTCTTATCAAACTCATATGACTGATCGGTTACTCCATTATACATCTCAACCTTGAGAGCACATTGATCAATTTCCTCATAGCTATTGAAGTCCCTTATGGATAACTCCCTTGGAAGACTTGGGTTTAAGCCACTAAATAATCAATCGCTCTTACTATCAGGTTGGATAATAATTCCGAAAGTATACCTTGCATGTATTGTAAATTTTCTTCGTAGGTACCTACAGATTCATCATCCTTTTTCTTTAGTTCAAGAAACTCCTTCTCAATGTTTTTTCAAAGAATAAAAGTAAAGTACTTATTGAAAAATATGTTCTTAAACTCATCCCATTCCCTGGATTCAATTTCATCTTTTTGCCTCGTATTCTTGATAAGATTCCACCACTGATTAGCTTCACCTTCCAAAGGATATAGTGCTAAGATGACTTTATCATGTTCACAACATTGTAGAACTAAAAATATGTTTTCAGTGGTACTTATCCATTGTTCAGCCACTAATGGATCAAAAGACCCACTGAATGACATTATACACTAACTCATGAAGGATTCAACAGAATGTTGCTCCTTCCTCTGATCGTTTGGAAGCCCTGCATGATTCATAGCTTGAGAAAGTTTTGTGATCATGGCTACATGATTTTTCGTTCCAGCTCCCATAACATCTGGTTTCTCAGGGGGACAATCATTGCATTGCCCGTCCCATTCAGCATTAACACGGATCCTTCGGGTTCCATCCATTGACTAAAACCAAGAAGCATAATGTGAGAAACACTAATTACAATAAGAAAGCCACATAATCAGGAATAAAATTTCACACTTTAGAGCTTATAATAGGTTATTCATGGACATTTCTAAAACACTAGGATTCTGTCCTATGATTAGACATATCTATAGGCTTCTTACTAAGGTGTTCACATCCTAGTTTCCAAAGGTTAACTATACCTTTCCTCTGATAGAAACTATATAGACCCATATATTACTTACATTATTAATAATTCATAATCTAAGTATATTTATTACAACATATAATAAAACCATGACAGGACCTTATAGGTATAGTGTCTTTAGAAACTGGGAAACATAATCAACTGGTTCATAAAGCATCTACCTTGTCTCTCCTTTATTTGATCATATCTACAATCCTTTTTGGATTATCATATTCAATACCCTCCTTCCCGACCTGGGGAAAAGAAACATACAAAAAGGTGAGCTCAAATGCTCATTAAGGGTAAATAAATGAAATTTAAATCATATCATATTCTTAATATCAAAACATTTGAAAACCATATCCTGCATAAGAGGTCATAATATTATGTCATGGGATAAATCATAGAACTGCAATGTAATACCAAAAATTATAATACAAGACATGAAACTTTGTGGCATACACACAGAAGCATAGAAAATAATTTCATATTAGTCAAGGCTTATCGCCAAGACCATCATTTCAGACAAATTCCATTACTGAACCGAGTTCACTCCTTGTTCCATCCCTGTAATACTAAATTAGATTTACTTGTCATTCTAGCCATGTCTATCTCATGCGATACAAATCTTTACCCAATGAATTGGAGGGAGATATAGGTCCCACCCATCTCATAATGAAACCATTCTTTAGGAGTGACACAAAATCATAAATCATACATCATATCGTAACCCATATAATAAAATGGGATTCTTAAACATCATGCCATCATAACATAATCCATATAAGATAAAAGGACTACATAAAAAAATTCAATTGTAACATAATCAAATCAATGTAATAATAAGTATAGAAACATAACCATATATCAACTATGAAGTAAAATAATTTTTATAAAACAATTGAACTTAGTTCTTGAGGAACATATCGCTTCTTATTCAAGAACATTTTCTATTCTCAACATGTCAGGAAATTTTAAAATAAAAGAAGTTAATTGAAACAAAAACATGAATAAATTTAAAGGAAGCTTCATACAAATAATTTTCTCTAAAATAATAAAAAATCCATTCATGTCGTATAAGGTAAAAAAACATTCTTCTCATACTATGGCCCAAAAAGTCAAAAAGTATCTCAAACTGAAAAAGGAAAAATATTTATTTCATATCTTATACTAAAAATTCACCAATTGGTAAAATTGGATTTAGAAAATTGTAGAAGAATATAAATAATATTACATATTAAATAAACACGAATGTGGATGATAAATATTCCCCAGTAGATACTGATGTATAAACAATCTCGGAAAAAAACTGAGATTGTTAAATTTTCCCTTAACTTAGGTCTGATATGCTTGGAATGTATTAGAACTTCCTGTATAATGATTTAAATAATGTCATTGACTTATTATATAATCATAGTAATTGTTATGATATCATATATGGTCATATTCTTATCTGTTTATTAATAACATTTCATTGTTACTTGTTATTTGGGTGTTAACTATTTTATGTTCTTATGCATGTTTTGTGGAATAAGTTATTATTCATATTTTTAGGTTATAGATATATTATTTATAGAATGGTATTAGTATAATATATATCTTATTTATTTATTCAATTTATATAATAATTTGTCAATGAAGATCATGTAGAACGAGTCACATCACACCGGGGAGACCGTAGGCTGTACGTATGCACAAGCGATCATATCATTCTCATGATTGTGGAATTGTATTGAAGTGTATGGTGTATAATATTTCAGAATAAATATCACTTTATAATAATCATACATAGTTATTTATTTTATAATTATACCCATCCAAGCATGTTGGTGATGATAAACAGATTACACCATGGCATGGAGACGGTAGGTCGTACGTACGCATGCGTGGTGATTTCATTTTTTTATAGTATGGAAGGAAGATGGAATATTTTTGTTTCATATTCATAATAAAATTTCATTATACAAGTGTTATTGGAGTTATTTAAAAATTAAACAACTCATATAGATGAAGTAGAAGAATAATTAAATTTGAAAGAATCGGGAAAGGATGTTACCTCTTCTTTGACGTGCCTCTTCAAAACCTCCTCTTAGGGCACTAAAGTTCATATTTTAAGAATACCATGACCTCCAGTATGTTTCTAGGAAAGTTTATAAGGGGAATGGTCAGGTTTTTGACGAGTTTGAATGCTCAAAATGGAGTGAAGAGATGAGAGAGGAGGTGCCCTTTTTATAAGAGAGTAGAGGGGCACTTTTGGAAACCTCCAAAATATTAATTTATAATAAACTAACACCTGACTTAAAAACATAAAAAGTGACTCCTTTATAATATTAGATAATATAGGGTAGTAATATCACCAAAAAATAAAATTTAGACCTATTTTGATATTATTTTAAACCTTATCATTTTGATTTATCCTTATTTATTCTATTTAATTTTATTTGTGGTAATAATATTCTAAATATTAAATTGTTATAAATACTTACCTATGTGTTGTGAATTTCCCATAATTAGATAATTTTTTACATTTTAGACCATATAAATTTAAATTTATAATTTTTAAATATTTTTTTGATTTTAAACAATTTAATAATATAAAATATCAATAGTGTAAAATTTGACACTATTCATTTATTTGAATTTATATAAAATCCACACATAAGATATGTTCAAACCAAAATATTTAATATATTCCTACCAAGTCATATTTATATATAAATTTTTTGGAGCACATTAATTAGTTTATATAGTATTTATTTTAATATTTTTAAAACCATTTATTTTATATTTCTCTTAATAAAATAATTACTACAACATTTTTGTATAATTACTTAATATACTTATTTTGTTGAATAAAAATATAAAATAAATTATTTGACAAAGATAAATCTAATATATTTCATTAGAATACTTTTAGTCGAATTTATTTTCTAAAACAACCAAATTTTAAAATGATATCATTATTAAAGTATGAAGGTGACAAATTTAACATCATTTAAAATAAAATAATATAAATGTCATAATATGTTTTATAATTCTCCAAATGGTCCACAAGTCAAGAATTGGATGATTAATGTATAGATATACTCTACCAATAAGTTTTTGTCAGGTGGTTATGCCTTTGGATGGGTATTATTATTTTAATAAAAACTATATTATTGATTCTTCACTAAATAAATAATTTCTGCATCATTAATGTATAAGATATTAAAGTAATTAATATTGCGTAAAAATTAAAAATAAACTTCCATAACAAAGAAAAACATTTTATCTTTCAAATTAGTATTTATAATTGAATTTATATTCTTTATAATCATATATTAAAAATACTTTAATTGTTAAAGTTTGAGTGAGACATATTTCACTTTCTTTAAATACAATAAATTAAAGGTCTTAATAACATTCAAGTTGGTTCAAATAGAATCTATTTCGACCCAAGTAGTATTTATGGAAATATATAATCATCCAATTATATTAAGAAAAGTTTTTGGGTAATTTTATAATATTATATTTACCCTTAATTACCGGATTTACCTTTAACTATGGTAAATAAAATTTACCGTCGTTACTATTCATAATGCCTAAAAATAAAAAATTGCCTATTAACATAATTTGGACCTACTAATTCCAAATATGAAATCCATTTTTCCAAATTCAATAAACAAAAGTGGCAGTAATTTATTTGAAATTAATCCCGCTGTTGAGAAAACATATTTTAAAAGTTAAAACATTGCAAAAGATTGAGATGTTTTTACCTCTGAATTCAAAGTAAAATTAATGATAATGAAATAAATTATATTAATTGGTAAAAATAGAATCTATATTTAATTTAAAACCAGTCAATATGATAATTTAACCATATAAATTATCTCGATGAAAAATGTTGTTTTTAATTAAATTTTATCGTATTTTTACTATTTATCAAGTTATGAAGTTTATCAGAATAATATCAGAATTTTAATGAAAGTAAATTTTTATATTCCACTTACAAATAAAAGGTTTAAATTGTAATATTAATTTATTAATGTGTCTAAAAGGGTTTTCTATTAAAAGGTGGATAAACATTCTGTTAATATTTATTTGATGAATATTAAAATTACCATTTTTATAACATACATATCTTATTAATTTCATTCAATAAAAAAATAATACGACAAATGATTGATTTAAATACATCATTTATATTTGTAAAATTTAATTATATTTATTCCTGCTAACATAACGGCAAGGTTATAACGACAACTTTATATTAAGGGCATCTCACAGTTTTTTTAAACTCATGATTGCATGCAAAACAAGCTACTGAAAAATTATTTAAATATTTCATAAAACACATGGGTGTTACATGGATGATGACAAATAAGGGGAGAATAGGGAGTGGGAGGAATCCCAAAATTTCAGATGCTAAAAAGTGGAATAATTGAAGCAGTCCATTGAAGGAGACGATCCCAAATGGTTATGTTTTGGCCAAAAACATGGAACTTAATAATCTCTATATTTTCTTATCCTGATCTGTGGTCCTAGATGTATTGTTTAATTTTTTTTAATATCCGTATCCCAATCATAACTATTAAGTAAGTCAAGATCAATGACGAAACTCACGTGCGTCCTACCCGGTGTGAGAAATAAGGGTTGACCACATAATCATCCTCTTTATTTATTAGAGCTCCATCTAATCATCAAATACCTAGTCTTCTATTGTTGAATCGATTCTAAAAGAATTTGGGTTGAAAGAGGTCATTACTAAAGGATAATGTTCTCATAGAAGCCAACTCACCTTTCCCAACACTCTCCAGCACACAAGTAGGGTAATTCCAGGGGGATTGGAATTAATTCAGACAAAGGGTAATAAGGAGGGTGAAACATGATTCACAAAACATAGAGCATGGTGATGGAGGAAATCCAATATAAGGTGAATTTTGACCATATTCAAAATAATGTATCTATATCTCTATCCTGAAAAGAAGAAATAAATTAGAGAAAAAAACTGATCATATTTGAAAACATAGGGCCTAACTTTAAATTTCATCCAATGCCTTCAGAAATGTTGGACTGAAATGGTAGGAAATAAAAAATTCAAATAATCAATATTGTTTGGGGGTCCCTTCCAATGTGATAGAGGATATGTATCTGAAATAGGGGGAAAATCATGGGGTGGAGTAATGGGCTGTTCTAATAGAGTCCAACACTTTTCAAATTATGACACTGTGAAGAAAATAACTTGGGTTGGCCTATTAGTCGAATAATGATCAAAACAATTTCCCAAAAGAACCCTTTTGGTGAGGACATATGATTTATTATAGTTTCATGTGATGAAAATGAGAACCATAGACACGTAGTTTAATGAAATACGGTGAGGAAGAGACATAAAATAGGTTTAAAGTCATATGATCTGGAGGGTTCATATTGTTTAAGATCATACTGCTTGGACCATGGCCTACATTTAAAAGAAATGTTACACAGACTGAGAGCTCCTAGATTAAGGTCATAGAGTTTGGACCATAACTGAGGCCAATGGTCTAGGAGGGTTGATGAACATATGGTTAGGACCTTATAAAATTCATGAGAATCAATTCATATCCCCAAAGGATTGGAATCATGATGAACATAGTTTGTGATGGAAAATGTTATTAGATTCCAACATTGGTGTGGGCAATCCACTTTTATTATAAGGAGCCCAAATCATCCTGGAATTATCATAGGGAATATTTTATTTGGTCTGTGAATGGGGGAAATTTAACATCATGACATGTGGACGATGAAAAAGGAGATATAATACTAAAGATATGCATATGATCGATGATCAGGGTGTTATTACATACCTTATAGGGGATAGAATCCATCCACACATAGTTCTTGAAGGAAAGTGGGGAATGTAGACAACACCAAAGGTGGATATATCCTCTCAAATGAGGAAAATAAAATATACTACATAGATTAATGTCATGAGAACAATGACACTCAGGATCATAGTTTATGGTCATAGAGTTCATACCGTAAGGTGTGAGACTCTTCCATGAAAGCATAAACCTGTTCAAGAACCCCTAATCCCATGTAAGCCCAGCTCTTTATGGGAGACAATAGGTATAATAAAAATATTTACTACAGAAAGATGCACACAGTAGCATAACAAAGGTGTCTAGTCAAAGTCAACCCACAGTACCAGACCTCACACTCAACGCATAAATGTTCATGTAGGGATGGTACTATGAGTATTGAAGTTCCATCCAAACATAAGGATGTGAGAAGGAATGTGAATTATGAATCCAATATTTGGGACAATATGGATATTTTCATAATTATGTAGGATAACTGTAGACCACGTTTGAGACATTGTATCCATATTGCATTGCAAGGGAAGTAGAAAAACATATGAGGGTTATCTGTTTACCATATTCAAAATGAAAAACCTCGCTCAATACATCGTTAAAGATCCATCAGGAAATTGGCCCAATATGGTAGGAGAGCCTAATGTCCAAGCATACTTACCAATCGGTGGTTAATTCAGAAGGGAAAGGTGTTGTATAACCAACAAGGGTCACATAAATCATGGAAATGAAATTAATTAATGTATATAAAGAGTCCAACACTCCAAGCCCTACATCAGAGTTCATATGGGCACATGAGGGAGGCATAACTGAGGTTTAGGGACTCTATTAAGGGGAAATGACTTGAAAAATTTAGTAAAAAACGAAAATTATGTTGATGAACCCAGTTCTGGACAAGAATTCAAAATTATATGGTGTTCCTATGTATCCTACATAGTCAGGAATCAAGACACATGTAGTTATGGAATGACAAGAATTTTAACCTCATGTGGTAATGATTATAAGGAGGTAGGTATTCCAAATTTGGAAATGCACATGGAATGGTAATGTAACATGACATGAATTATGACCAAGGAGGTCCCACACCACACCATTCACAATCCAAAATATAATTTGGGCCAAGGGGCCAAAAGAGAAATTGGAGGTCCTATATTTGGACATGAAGAAAAATTGGATGGGCATTCCCTAATATCCAATAAGGATGGGATTCAAGCAATATGTCGTTCTAGAAGGTCGTGTTGTTTAACTACATGCTGCAAAGATGAATGGTAAAGGTGAAGATCCTTGAAGGGATATACATGATGTTTTATTTGTAATCCTTATGTTAATGAGAAAAATAGAATTACACATAATACCATAAGGTCTCCTTACACTCAGGTCAGGTGTCAAAAAAGATAACATGATTTTCATTACATGGGGATTGATATCAGGGAAAAACATCCAGGAAATCCAACATATATTATGAGGGTTGGAATCAAGCCATATATATACCTAGAGTGCTATTCTGTTTAACATAATGAAGTTAGGATGATGTTGGGAAAAGAATTATTTTTATGGGACGCATTAAATGTAACTATTGTAAACACAATGTTAATGAGTACCAAAGAGTTATCATACAGACAATAGAATCCTATGTAAACCTTGGGCTATAAGGTCCAAAATGATGAAACTTGGGACCAGAACTAAATAAGAATTGTCTATGAATTCCTATAAATCCAAAAATCATACAAATCAAGACACATGTAGTATAGGAATTAGAACAACTCTTCTTTTTATTACATAATTAAACATAATTTATTACATAAACTTCACTTGATACAACATAGATGATCGAGAGGTATAGTGTCTTTGAGGAGTAGGATCAATACATAACAACATAAAACATGAAATACAACATCTTTATTTAAAACTTACTTTACATGACCACTACATTCCCTCTTACTTAGCATTGCATGGGATAACCTGAGGACATGCATAAGAGAAGGGTGAGCTATAAAGCCCAGTAAATGAATAATAATGGAATAACATGAGGAGTAAAATACATGTTATAAAATAGGAATATCAATAGATCACAATAGAATAATTAACATAAAGGCATGATAAATCATGATAATCATAACAAGGAAATATGGGAACAACCCTAAACATGGAATTAGCATGAGCCAAGGCTCATTACACGTGGATCATGAGTAAACCCTCATTACACATGAAGCACGATTAAAAACTCATTGAACTTTAATTAGAATTATTCAACACCCATTTCACATGATGTATCCAGATACTTTACTTTACCCAATGTATTGGAGCGCTATCAGGTCACACCCTTCTTAAACATTTCATTTCCTACATAAGTGTGCCACATGGATCATAAAACCATGAATCACTCAACATAATATTTTATTCCATGATAAAAAATTGTGGAATAAATAAATGAAACTCTTTAATAAATATGTAAATATTCAGAAAGACGAATACCCTTGATAGAGAAATGTGAATGGTATTCACTACATAATGACTTTGCCTTAGAAAAACATGGTGCAATTTCGGCAGCATAACGGCCTGACATAAGTTCTCATAAAAATGGTTGATGAGAGAGAAAGGGGTGTCTCATCATATTTAAAATACATGTAAAGTAATGGGGTCATATATATACATGTCCCAAAAAATGTAATGGAATTTACATTCAGGATACAAAAGAATTGCTTGAATGTAAATTAGTAGAGAGAAATTCTTTTCCGAATTTCAGCATAGTAACAGGTGTACATGGGAGGAATTTAATGAAAAAGAAAGGGGTATCCATTCATTAAAACATAAAGGGGGAAGTATGGGTGAGGTGATAAACCATACCCCAATATATATAATTGAAATTATAGGGGAATAAAAATTTAATGAATATTGGAGAAAAATGAGAAAGGAAGAAAAACCCTTATATGGAAGTGTTTCCAAAGGCATGAGAGAGGGTTGAGAGAGGATTATTAGGAGGTTGGGGCACCTTGGGAGGATTATAGAGAGATGAGGTCAGAGGATGGATGAACTCCAAAGGTTTTTAGTGTGGAAGAATTGGGATCTTTGGTGGGTTTATATAGGAAAGGTGAGGGAATTATTAATTATTTAGGTTTGGGACACCTCACATTAAACCAATCCAAACCACAAACCATCCCATGGTTATTTTCCATGGTTTTTGGAAAAGTAAATTGGAGAAAAATATTTAATAAGGCAAAATTATGAACTTCTTAAATTAATGGGGTTGCTTATGTGTAGGTGAGTCACACTCTCAAGGAAAACAATTTTAAAAGACAAAATGCTTAATAAGTCTCGAAGGGTCCACTAATGCTTCGTAAAATAAATAAAAAAACCCAAAATCACATTATTTTAATGGTAAAACATATATTGGACGAAGTTGAAGTTTATAGTATTTTATTACATCACTATTGGGTCATTATGATGTCATAAATCACATTATATATTTAAACGGTATTTAATTTTTACCCAAAAATATGACTGTCTCAAAAAATTATGAAAAATTTCCCATTGGATAATTTTGATGTCCTAATTATGGAAATAATATTCATTTTATCTAAATAATTTCTTAAATATTACAATTTTCACTTTTAATCTAAAAAACGACCTTTATCGAAAATTCATCGGTTTTGAGAAAAATGGCTTTCAAAACTTAATGAAAATTACAATTACATTCATACAATTATACAATAATTTATATTTAATAAAAAATAATTTAATAATAATAATAATTTATTAAAATATTATTTAATTCAAAAATTCCTTAATTCATCAAAATTGATTTCTTAGTTGAATAATAACTAAAACTACCATTTGTGCTTTAAAAACAATTACAAGGTAAAAATAATAAAATGAAATTATATTCATTATTATATAAAAAAATAATATACTTAACCATAGTACTAGGGTATTATTACATAACCCCTTATATCTCTTGCATAAGACTGAAAAGTAAGGTGTGTGATGGTGACAGACTCTTGTGGTGGCTCGGATAACATTACTCGGGTGGTATTCTCTATCAACATTCACTTCTCTCATAGGCAGTACCACTCGATCTTAACATATTCAATCTCATCTTGGGATTGGTCAAGAGAGAAGCCCAAATATGAAACCACCTTTCCGAGCTCTAACAAATGGGCTTCATATGGGGCACGTCGACTGGATGAGGCCATTACTTCCTTTATCTGAGTAAATTGGATTTGTTAAACCCCTATATTTATACTAATCATGTGATAACTGTTCAATGTCTATATTAGAAAAGGTCAAAATTCATAACAGCATTTGAAAATCCAAAAACATAAAAACAAATAAGTTGAAATTTTATATAAACATTTCATATAAAGAAGTATTTAATTAGATCATGAGGGATTTCCATTAATGAAAGTTTTGGTCATTTCAATCTTCCCTACTTAATAAATTTCACACTCAAAATTTTCTTTTCCTACACTAAAACAAATGTGTGTAACTCTATTTCATCGTTTCCTCTGATTCCCACGTCTCTTCTTCAAACTTGGTTTTTCACCACAACACCTTGACGAGGGGCATTATCTTATTTCGTAGAACCTTTTCTCTATGATATAAGATCTTAACTGGTTTCTCCTCATAAGAAAGATCATCCTATAAGTATACCACCTTGGAATAGAGTACATGTGAGGGGTCTGGTATGTACTTCCTTAAGAGGAATACATGAAAGACATCATGTACTTTTTCTATGGTTGGAGGAAGTTCTAGTCGATAGGACACAATCCTGACATGATAAAGAATCACAAAGGGGACAATGCACCTTGGACATAAATTCACATTCTTTCTAAGCCTCATGACCTTATTCCATAAAGATATACATAGAAAAACCTTACATCCAACTTTAAACACAGGGTCTCATCGACCGTTATCTGCATAACTCTTCTATTGATTCTGGGCTTCCTTGATATGCTTCTGAATGGGTTTTAATTTTTCAACCATTTCATCAACCACTTATGGTCCAAGAAGATTACTCTCACCGACCTCATCACAACACATCAGTGTTCTTCACATTTTCCAATAAATGGATTCGTATGGTGCCATTTGGATGCTTAAGTGGAAACTGTTATTATAAGAGTACTCAACCAGAAGAAGATGCTGATGCCATCCTCCATTAAAGTCCATTGAGAACACTCTCCACATGGCATCAAGTGTTTTGATAGTCCAATTAGATTGGACATCAATTTGAGGATGAAAAGTTGTATGAATGTTTAGTTCAGTATTCATACCATGTTGAAGACTCTTCCAAAACATAGAGGTGAATATTGGATCTCAATTGGACACAATAGACTATGGTACTCCAAGAAGCCTTACCACTACCCTGATATATATCCATTCCAGCTGATCCAATGAGAAATCCTCCCAAATAGAAATGAAGTGTATAACCTTTGTAAGATGATCCACAAAATCCCATATTGCATTGTTGCATTTGGATGTCTTCAGAAGTCCGGTGACAATGCCCATAGTGATGTTCTTCCATTTCCATTCAGGTATAGGAAATTCTTGCATCATCCCCTTAGACTTTTGCCTCTCTTCCTTCACTTGCTGAAACACCAGGAACATTGATGTATATTCAGAAATCTTCTTATTCATATTATCCCACTAATAATTCTCTCAGAGATCTCGATAAATCTTTGTGTTTCCTGGTTGAATAGAGAAATTTCAACTGGGTCCATCATCCAAAAGTTCCTCCTTCATCTCCAGACTTGATGGAACACATAGTATTTTCGTAAATCTCACAATTCCTTCATTATTAACATTAATCTCCAAGGATTTCCCTTTTCTGATATCTTACACTTGTTCCTAAATTCCCACAACATTCTTTTGATCATCCTTGAACCTTTACAAAAGTGGCGACGAGTAATAACTTTTGAAAGGATTGTTGATGTTCCGTTATTTATGATTCCCATGTCCATCTTCATCAAATCTATGAATATTGGATCCTTTTCAATTCTCATCATTGATAGAATCACTGGTCCTTTCTACATAGGGCATCTAACACCTTCTTCACTTTCCCATGGTGGTAATGGATTGACCAGTCATAGTCTTTGATCATCTCTAACCATCTTTGTTGGATAATGTTTCAACTCTTTCGGCGTGAATATATACATGAGGATTTTTTGTCCTTATATATTTCACACTTCTCCCCAAAGATATAATGCCACAAAATTTTCAAAGAGAAGATCACTACAGCCAACTCGAGGTTATGTGTTGGATAGTTTTATTCATGAAAGTTCAATTTCCATGAAGCATAGGCAATGAATTTGTCATTTTGCATCAACACATATCCCATGACCTTATACGAAGCACCACTGAATACCACAAAAAGATCTCCACTTGTGGGTAAAGTGATCACGGGCGTAGTGATAGCCTCCTTTTCAACTCCATGAATGTTTCTTCACATTTATCACTCTAAGAAAACTTTACCCCCTTCCATGTTAGCCTAGTAAGAAGGCTGGACAATCATGAGAAATTTCTCACAAATCGTCGATAATATCCCACTAACCCCAAGAAGCTATGGATATCTTTTACAGATGTTGGCTATGACCATCCCTCAATTGCATCTGTTAGGGAGGGAACCAAAGATATCCCATTGCTTGTGATGATATGTCCCAAGAATGAGACCTCCTTCAACTAGAACCCACACTTACTATACATTGCATAGATCTTCTCCTTCCACAAGGTCTCAAGTACAGTTTTTAGATGCTCCTCATGACCCTCCTTGGCTTTGGAGTATATCTGAATATAATCTATAAAGACTACCACAAATTTGTTGAGGTAATCTCTAATGACTCTATTCATCATGTCTAAGAAGATTACTGGAGAATTAGATAGTTTGAAAGGCATTACAATGAATTCATAGTGCCCGTATCTTTTACAAAAAGTACTCTTGGTGATATCTTCATTCTTAAACCTTAATTGATAATATCCTGACTGAAAATCCACCTTGGATAAGTACTGTGCACCACGAAGCTAATCGAACATGTCATAAATTCATGGGAGAGGATACTTGTACTTTATCGTGATTTTTTAAGCTCATGATAATCTATTAAAAGGTGCATTAACCCATCCTTCTTCTTGACAAATCGGACTAGTGCACCCCATGGTGAAGTAGTTGGCAAATAAACACTTTTTCTAGATTCTCCTATAGTTGTTTCTTCATCACCTCAAGATACACAATAGATATTCTATATGGAGTCTTGGATATAGGAAAATCCCCAGGTATAAGATCAAGTGATAATTAAACATCTCTTCTAGGAGGAAGACCAGGAAATTCCTTGGGAAAGACTTTAGCAAATTACCTCACAATAGGCATGTCGTCTAGGATGGTTACCTCCTTAGACTCAATCATCTGAGCTAGATACATGTTCTCATAGGGCAGTAATATCCAGGCTTGAGATGATAGTGATAAAGAAGGTTCATATTCATCCTTGCACTTGTAAAGAATCGGGGGTTGATTATCCACATAGAGAGCTATTTCTCCCTCACGACCACTTATGTTGGCTCTAGATAAGGAAAGCCAATCCATGACAATAATTGTATCAAATTATACCATATGGAGTATGACGTGGTTATCCAAGAGGTTTAGTTCACATATTATGATAGGAGAGGAGTTCTATTCATGGGATTCAATGATTTCCCCATTTATTGTACTCACTGACATCTTCACTTCCATGATTTGTGGTGGTGCTTGGATTGTTCTACTAGACTTTCGAGATATAAGAGATTTCATAGAACCTGAATCAAAAATTAAATTCACTTTTCATGAATGAATAACTTGTTTACTTGTCATCACTTCATTTTCAGGGTTCACTTTTGCAGTAGTGACGTCAAAAGATCACCCTTGCGGTCTTGGAGGTTGTTTGTTGCCTCTGAAAACCTTTGGCTTGGGGAACTGATTTTCAAGATGCCCTGGTTCTTTGTAGTTTTATTAATGAACCATGTGTTGAGGTTTGAATGGAGTGTTCTTCTACTCTATCATATCCACGAGCCTTTCTGGAAGACAATTAATAGCTAGTGCCTTTCACTTCCACACTTAAAGCATTTCCTCGCCCCCTTAAAATAGTTTCTGTGGTGCTTAATTACTCACCTTTGGCAAGTGGGGTGTTGGATACTCTTAGCACTATTTCATTTATCCATCAAACCACCAGTATTGAATTAGACCTTACGCTTCTTATCCCAATGATACCCCTGAGATTCTATGATCACCATTTTGACCTTGAGGGCACATCGTCCAATTTACTCATAGCTGTCGAAGTCACGGATCGCCAACGCTTTCTGTAGGATAGGATGAAACCCACTAAAGAAGCAGTCAACCGTGCATTCGGGGGTAATGACAAAGCTTGTGGCGTATCGTGCAATCCTTGTGATGTTTTTCCCGTACGCTCCGACAGATTCGTCATCTTTTTTATTGATGGAAATAAAGTCTCTTTCCATCTTAAGATGGAGGGTACACATAAAATATTTATCAAAAAAACATCTTCCAGAAATCCTTCCATTCCAATGACTCGATCTCCTTCTTAGGCTTCGTATTTTTGATCAACATCCACCATTGATCAGCTTGAACCTCCAAATGATAACCAGTCAGAAGAACATTAACTTGTTCAGAACATTGAAGTATAGAGAAGATCTTTTCAATGGAGTTGATCCATTGTTCAGAGATTAAGGGATCAGATGATCCATTAAAATTAGGAGGAGTTTGTCTCATGAAGCACTCGATAGCGACTTGTTCTTTCTTGGGGGGGGGGGGGGGGTTGAATTTTCCTCTTCACCTATGGTTCTATTCAAATCATGTGTTATCTGAGAGTGAAGCATGACAAAGTTTGCAATTCCTACTCCCATTGGATTGTGCATCTCATTAGTACATTCATTGCACATATCTTCACATTGTTTGTTATCCCGAGTCCTCTTATTACCGGAAATTGGCAGGAATAAAAGAAAAGTCATGGGTAACACATAAAGGGTAATCCAAAAACAAAACTGATGACTTATAAATAACTTTTATTTCTTTTACATATGAATATATTGACTTCATTCTATGTTATCCATCATCTATTTTCTAACATATATTCTTATGGATTTTTTGGGTCCCTTAATAATGGTTCATACTAAGATTTTGAATTTACCAAAGCATATCCCCTGGGAGTGTCATAACCAAGAGTGAAGCAAGGCCTGTTTTCATACACTAGTTCCTGTTTGAGTTTATCTCAAAGCGTTGTTTTTAGGTTTTACCCCTAGGATACATCTGTGCCAGAGCCGCCTCTAATTGCTCATATCCAGACAGGGATGTATATGATTGATAAACCACTTAATCAATACTAAACAAAAATTAGGGATGTTTTTATTGTACTTAGTATTGTCTATAACACTATACTAGGGTTTTCTAATCCAAATCTCAAAAATAACTGAACCTATCCTCTGATACCAACTATGACAACCCTGCTTTTTATTACACAATTAAACATAATTTATTACATAAACATCACTTGATACAACATATATGATCAATAGGTTTGTTGTATTTGGGGATTAGGATCATTACATAACAACTTAAAACATGAAATACAATATCTTTATTGAATACTCCCTTTACATGACCACTACATTCCCTCGTACTTAGCATTGCATGGGATAACCTGAGAACATGCATAATAAATGGGAGAGATATAAAGCATAGTAAGGGAATAATCATGGAATAACATGAGGAGTACAATACATGTTAGAAAATAATAATATCAATAGAGCACAAGAGAAGAATAAATATAATGTCATGATACATCATGATAATCATAACATGGAAATGTGGCAAAAACACTTAACATGGAATTATCCTGAGCCAAAGCTCATTGCACAGAGAGCATGATTAAACCCTTATTTCACATGAAGAACAAGTAAAACCACTTTTCACTTGAATTATCATGAGTCTATACCCATTGCACATGACGTATCATGATACTATACTTTACCCAATGCATTGGAGCACTATCAGGGCACATCCATCTTAAACATTTCATTTCATGCATAAGTGTGCCACATGGATCATAAAACATTAAATCATTCAACATAATATTTTATTCCACAATAAAAGAATGTAGAATAAATATATGAATATCTTTAAACAATAAGGAAATTTGTATAAAGTTTAATACCCTTGATAGGGAAATGGGCATCATATTCACTACACAATTACTTTGGATTGGAAAAGCACAGTGCAATTTCGACAGCATAACTACATGACATAAGAACTCATAAAAATGGATGATGAGAGAGAAAGGGGTGTCTCATAATATTTTCATGACATGGACAGTAAGGGGGTCATATAGATACATGTCCCAACAAATTTAATGAAATTTATATTCATGACACAAAATAATTGCTTGAATTTAAATGAGGATAGAGAAATTACTTTCAGAATTTCAGCATAGTAACGGGTGTACATGGGAGGAATTTAAGAAGAGAGAAAGGGGTATACCATCATTAAAACATAAAGGGGGAAGTATGGGGAAGGTGAGAAACCATACCCCAAAGTTTATAATTGAAATTAAAAGGGTATAAAAATTTAAAGAATATTGGACAAAAATGAGAAAGGAAGAAAAACCCTTACATGGAAGTGTGCTTCCAAAGGCTTGTGGGAGGCCTTGTTGAGGCTTCTTGGGATCTTGGGGCACCATGAGATAATTATAGAGAGAGGAGGGATGTGGTTGGATGAACTCCGAAGGCTTTGAGTGAGGAAGACGTGAGTGCTTGGGTGGGTTTATATAGGAAATGTGAGGGAATTCTTTATTATTTAGGTTTGGGACATCTCACATTAAACTAATCCAAACCACAACCTAGCCCCTAGTTTTTGCCCATGGTTTTTGGAAAAGGTAAGTGTAATTTTTTTATAAGGGCAAAGTACAAACTTATTAAAATAATGGGGTTGCTTGTATGGAGGTGAGTGACACTCTGTAGGAAAACAATTTAAAAAGTCAAAATGTTTAATAAGTCTTGAAGGGTCCACTAATGCTTTGTATAATAAATCAAACAAACCCAAAATCACATTTTATTAATGTTAAAACATATATTGGCTGATCATAATGTTTACAATATTTTATTACATCACTATTGGGTCATTTTGATGTCATAAAACACATTTTATATTTAAAAGGTATTTAATTTTTACACAAAAACTTGGTTGTCTCTGAAAATTATGAAAAATTAACCATTGGATAATTTTGACACCCTGATTCCAGAAAAAATATTCATTTTATCAAAATAATTTTCTAAATATGTAAATTTTCACTTTTATAATAAAAACCAACATATATAGAAAATTCATTGGTTTTGACAAAAATGGCTTTCAAACCATAATAAAAATTACAATTGCATTCATAAAATTATACGATCATTTATATTTGATAAAAATTTATTTAATAACAATAATAATAATATTTTATTAAAATATTATTTAATTGAAAAATCCATTAATTCATTAAAATATATTTCTTAGTTGAACATTAACTAAAAATTCCATTTGTGCTTTGAAATCTATTTAGAATGTAAAAATAATAAAATGAAAGTATATTTGTTATTATATACAAAAATAATGTACATAATCATAGTACTAGGGTCTTGTTATATAACCACTTATAACACCCACATAAGACCGAATAGTAAGGTGTGAAATGGTGGAAAACTCTTGGGGTGGCTCCGATAACATTTCCCAGGTGGTAATCTCTATCGGCATCCACATATCTCACAGGTGGTCCCATTCAAACTTAACATATTCAAGATCGACTTGGTCTTGGTCAATAGTGATGCCCAAAGATGCAACATTCTTTCCGAGCTCTGACAAATGGGATTCATATTGGGAACTTCTACTGGATGAGGCCATCACTTCCTTTATCTGAGTAAATTGGATTTGTTAAATCCCTATATTTATACTAATCATGTGATAATTGTTCAATGGTTATATTAGAAACGGTCACAGTTTTTAGTAGTATTTTAAAACCCAAAAACATAAAACCAATGAATTTGACATTTTATATAAACATTTCACATAAAGTGACATTTAATTATATCAAGAGGGATGTCCATTAATGAATTTTTGGGTCGTTACAGGAATAATATGAATTTCAACATCACACGATATGGATGAGGGTAACAGTTCTACATCACGTTGGAAAAAATAATGGAAAATGTGGCTTAAAGTTTAATGTTATGCAAGTCCTTTGATGCAGTCTACCCTTTTTTTGGGAAAATGATGTTGGGTAGTTTTACATCTTATAGCTTGGACTGAGGAATTTAACATCATGAAGGAAGGTATCGATCCTCAAGCTATGAAACTCTTGAGGAATTTATCATTGGTGGGTGGATTGATATTATCACCATCCATGGGGATAAATGAGTATGCACCATTGTGGTAATCCTTCTGAACGATATTAGGTCCCTCCAACATGGGATACATAATTGGTGGTTTTCTACTAAGTATCATCATTGATCTTAATTCCAATATCATGTCACCATGAAGGATGTAATGGAGGATACAATATTTTTGAAAGCCCTACCTATCTTGTTTTGGTGTCTCTTCATATTGTACAGGGTTCAGAGTCGATTCTAATTGAGGGATTCTATCTCAATAAACTAGACATCCATTATATTTTCTAACATCTGCTAATCACAAAATGCTCTTTGGAGTGATGAAAACTGGATCATGATGGGATGGACTGCCTCTACACTATACATTATTGAATATGGGGTATTTTTTGTATAATGATGAGTTGTCGTCGAATACGCCCAAAGAGAATTGGGGAGATTTTTTAGAAATTTTTTATTTTTATTTTTGACAACCATCATTTAAAAAATGATCAAGAGAGTCTTATTGATTTCTTCAATCTCTCCATTTTCTTATACATGAATGTGATATGTATGATTTTAATGAATTTGGTAATTATTATAAAATTTATTAATCTCAGTCGCTTGAATTTTGGTTCCATAATCGATGAGGATGATGTGAGGGACTCAGAATCGGTGCATAATCTTTTATCTCATGAAATCTGTTATAGAATATGACTTCAATTCTTTGTGAGGAATCACTTCTACCAAATTGGATAAAAAACCTGTGGTGCTCATAATGAATCAACACTGGCAAGCTATTTCTAGTTTATATGGTCCCACAATGTTGATCCTCCAAACCGCAATGGGCCAAGTGTACATAGTAGTGTAGAGGGATTCCAGAGAACGATTGAAAAAGATGGAATGCATCTGACTTGTGTGACATGTAGAGACCCGAAGCTTGACGTACATGGACATTACATTACTTATGCGGAATACTTAATACATAACAAAAATAGACACACAAGGACCGTAATAGTTTAGTGTCTTTGGAAACTTGGAACGTAATCTTCTAATCGTGGTGAAAGATCTTCAACATCTCCCATAAAGATCTTCCCATTTTTGTTTCCTTACCTAAAATATTTCTTTTAATACTGGGGAAAAATAAAACATAAAAAGGGTGAGCTCAAATGCTCAGTAAGGGTAAGAATGGATAAAATAAAACATACCATATACATTGGAACTTAAAAACATGAACATAGTGTTTAAACATCAAAATCTTGAGCAATGACATAAAACATGGAAGTACATAAGTCATAGATCATAATGGAACATAAACCATGATAAAATAGCATGAGAGTAAAACATGTAATTATGGAATCCATTAAGAACATGTAATGATTTCCATAGTAGCCAAGGCATTGCTGCCAAGACCATCTTAGTGGACAAAGTCCCATTCTGAATCGAGTTCACTCCTCGTTTCAGTCCTGTAACACTGAACTGGATTAACTTACCATTCCATCCATGTCTATCTCATGAGATATAAAATCTTTACCCAATGCATTGGAGAGAGATATAGGTCCCACCCATCTCATAGTGAAATCATTCTTACTTGTGCCACAAAATAAACTTAAAACATTCATCATAACCCAAAGAATAAAATGGGTTTCATAAACATCATCCCATCATCACATAATCCATATAAAACAAATGGATATTTCATCATAAGAAAATTGAAACCATGTAAATCATAGAGACATTATACTTGAAACATACACATATGAAATAATTTTGTCTTAGACGGAAAATGGTTTTGATAAAACACTTGAAATGAATTCTTGAGGAAAATATCCTTTCTTCTTCAAAATCAATTTCTTTTCACAAAACGTCATGCAATTTTAAAAGAAAGAGATTTTGTTGAAAATAGTAATGAAATCTTTTGGAGGAAGATTCATGAAAATAAGGCTTTATAAAACCGTAAAAATTCGTTCGTGTCATATAAGTTAAAAAAAACATTCTTTTCGTGCTTTTTCCGGAAAAGTCAAAAAGTACCTCGCAATGTGAACAAAAGAAAGATTCCTTACATACCATGTTATAAAAGTAAAAAATGGGTAAAAAGGACTTTAAAAATACATGAAAACACTTTTATAAAACCTGGAAATGGATGATAGAAATAACCCCAGTAAATACTTATAAATATGAAATCTCGGATAAAAATGAGATTTGAAAAATTATCCCTTACCTTATGTCCGATATGATTCGTATGTATCCGAACCTCCTCTTCTTCGATATGCCTCTTTGAAACCTCCTCTTAGGGCACTAAGATTGGTCTTTAAAGTAGACCAGAAACTCTAAGATGTTTCTAGGGAAGTGGAGAAGATAATTTGGAAGGGGCTGGCTGAGCCTGAAGGCTCAAATTGGCGTGAGGAGGAGAGGGAGGAGGTTCCCTTTTATAAGGGAGGAGAGGGCCACCTTTGGAATTCTTAAAAATATTAATTTATAATAAATCTAACCCCACTTAAAAACCTCAAAAAATGACTCATATCCGAAGATTAGATGATATATGGTTGTAATCTCATAAACCAATCAAATTTAGACATGTTAGGTATTTATTTTAAACATCATCAACTTGATTTATCATTATTTAGTCAATTTAATTTTATTTGTGGTAATAACATTCTAAATTTTAAATTATAACAAATAATTACTTATTTGTTGTGAATTGTCCATAATTGTTAAATTTATAACATTGTAGACCATATAAATTTAAATTTATAATTTTTTAAATATTTTTGTTATTTTTAAACAATTTTATAATATGTTATTTTTATAAAATAATAATAGTGTCAATTTTGACACTATTCATTTATTTGAATTTAAATAAACTATATGCAGAAGATATGTTTGAAGTAAAATCTTTAATAGATTCATAAAATGTCATATGTATCTAGAAAAGTAGTGTAGCACCTTAAATAGTTCATATAATATTTATTTTATTATTTTTAACACCATTTATTTGATATTTTAATTAATAAAATAATTTCAACATCACTATTGTGTCATAATTAATGATAATTATTTAATCCCTAAAAATTCTAAATAAATTCCTATGATTTATATAATTGTATTAGCTTTCTGGATACTATTAATGTTCGAAGTTTCATGAAGTTTATCACTAAATTAAAATTATTATACTTATAAGATTTAAGAAAGTGACATGTTGTCACATTCTTTGGTTTTAATAATAATTAAATTATTTTCATGGAAAAAAGTCCATTAAATGAATATAATCCGACCCTTAGGTGATATGGGTCTACTTTTAGTCATCCAATATGATTTTGGCAGGTGTTAGGGTCATTTTATAATCTTATATTTACCCTTAATTACCCTATTTACCTTTAACTATGGTAAATAAAATTTACCGTAGTTACTATTCATAATTCTCAAAAATAAAAAGTAGCTTATTGACATAATTTGGACCCACTGATTCCAAATATGGAATCCATTTTTCCAAATTCAATACACAAAATTTTCAGAAATTAAATTAAAATTAATCCCGTTGTCGAAAGAAAACGGGTTTTCCTTTAAAACATTGCAAAAGATTGAATTGATTTAACCTACAAATTCAATGTATAATCAATGCTAATGACATACATTATATGAAATGGTAAAAATATATTATATTTATATTTTAAAACCACTAAATATTATAATTTAACCATATAAATTATTACGATGAAAAAAGTTGTTTTTAATTAAAATATAGCGTGTTTTTACTATTCATCAAAATATGAAAGTTACCATAATAATATGAAAATTTTATCCAAAGTAAATTTTTATATCCTGATTTAAAATAAGAATTTTATTTTTTCAAATTTAACTTATAAACATTTCAACAACTATATTTAATGTGGGTGCGCCATCAAAAGGCGGCAAAACTGCATTTTTTGAAAAATACATATTTTACCCGAAAAATTTATTTTTTTCTTATACCATGTTCTAGAAAATGTGTAAGATGAATAATAATGTTATAAAATTAAAAATTTAGTTAATAATATTCATAACGGCTAGTTCATAATAATATTATAATAATATATCATTGTTTAGTAAAACCCGGTATTGCGTACAACACACGCTATCGAGGAAGGTCGTGATTGCGTGTAATGCAAGCCAAGTCAGGGTTGCGTGTTGTGCAAGAATACTTAATTGTTTCGTATAACATAATACAACCATATTTCATTTATACATTGAATATATATATATATATATACTCAATGTTGCGTAGAATAACTATTATCAAAATTGAGTTTAACACGATCCAAGAATAGTGTTGCATATACTACAAGCTAATACGGTTTTGCGTATAGCGCAAGGTAATTTGGTGTATCATACAACACAAGACATTAATGAAATTAAAAGAATATTTTTCATAAAATCTCGGGGTGTTACATGACACCTCTTGGAGAACTCGATAAAATTGTAAATCAATATGGGTTAGAAGTATTCCAACCTTTAGATCTGGTGGGAATGCTTTTACCTAGTCTGATGAGATCTGTGTGAAAAAACATTCACATGCTATATAACATTGGGTATCTCACCTTCTTTAATATAATGGTGGATAACTCCATCGATCCAACATTTTTAGAGGACCCATTCAAGGATGAGACCACTCTAGAGGGTGAATTTCACTGCATGCTGATAGTTTCTATCATGTTCGGCTATGTCTATATGGATATTTCTATATTGTAGGTATTTAAAAACTGGGAGTCTTCCAACCAAGTATTTTGTATTCTATATAAAGGATATATTGATGTCCTGATTTAGAGGAATCAACGATAAGATAGCCTACCTATTGACTTCCATCATCTCCCAGAGTGATGGGAGCAATGACTCTTCGATGAGGAACATAGATAAATATGGAATCATGTGCAGGATCTACATCTGATAGAACAAGGATGTTTAATTCATTATCTTTACCATTTTTTACCTTGGATTGTAACTTACCTCCGGACAAGATGGTTATTGGTCCATCACCTGGAGGTATTTCTCAAACAAGGGCTCAAGCTCTATATTTCTAATGATGTTGTCACCATTGATTTCCATGATCACTAGCTTGGAGTCACCCTTTACTTTTAGGTTGGTAAAATCAATATAGAGACCCAACTCAAAACCAATTATGAGATTATGATACTCTTCCTCATTATTGGTGCACCCTTCTAAAAACAAGAATGAATAGGGAATGACCATCTGTGTAGCCATAATAAAGATGATACCTAGGCCTACTCTATCTATTCATGGAGCATTGATCCTTATGCGAAGGAAGATTTGTGATGTTCTATAGAAGTGAATGTGATATCATTGAATTTCCTAATCCACTGATAGGATGACCTCATCCTGGATGTGAATACCCAGAGACTACTCGGTAGGGGCAGGATGGGTAGCCAACAAATATGCTAATGTCTAACCTTTGACATATTTTTGAGGAACAAATTTGATGTCGATCTACTAAAGGAGCAGTTCCAACCGATCATGATGTAATGTCACCATATGGAGGATCAGAATATACTTTAGCATGTCCACATGGGACACAAGATATATCACATGGTGCTGATGGTGGTACCCCAACTTCTACTGAGCTTATACAGTTTATTCTCTATACATCATTTATTCTTCTAAGCAAGAAGGGTGTAAAGGGAGCATTGTAGTGCGGTCACATAAAGGAACAACAAATTACAAGAGATGTGCGACATGATAACCAGAGTATAGATCATGTAATTATTGATTTAGTCAATGGAGTTTTGATATTATTTATCCCACTAATAGACTAAAAATATTATCATGATGTAGATAAATAACATACACAAGGTAGCCAAATTCATTATGAATCAATGTTTGTAGTCTATATGGCCCTGAATGGCTTGGAGCTCCTAATTTTTTCTCAGAGGTGGAATATGGCTGATTGAATTGGTATTCTATTGATCAATCTTGATGAATTGATACCTAAAAAAGAATCCAAGAAACATTCCATAGGTAACCACAAAGGCACAAATCAAGGGGCTCATCTTTATATGGAATGAATAGAGGAAACTGACAACTTTTTCAAGATCTCCAAGATGGTTTTGATACTAGTAGTATTTGACCAAATGATCATCCATGCAGTATTCCACTAATGTCATAAGGATAATTTTTAATATGTGGTGCATATCATGCTGATAGGTGGATCCTACATTCTACATATCTAATGTAATTACCTGATAATAAATGTTACCTTGTGTAGCTCTAAATGCGATGGACTCATTCTCCTTGGAGGCCATTCAGATCTAATTTTATCCAGAATACCCATCCATGATAGAGAGAGTGTAAATCATAGTGGTGGATTTGATCAATATCACCATCATAGGAAGGGGAAAATAATCCTTCGAATAATGACAATTTTGATCTTGAAAGTCAATATAGACCCTGATCTATCAATTATTCTTCTTGAATGGAACAACGTTGGCCAACCATTTTGGGTACTTGATTTCTAGGTTGATGTTGGATTTAATGATCTTATCATCTTCAGCTACAACCATAGAACCATTAGAAATGTGCATCTTCTTGGGAGGCTATTTGAACAAGAGGTGACTTTTTCGGTGATATAGATAGTGGATGGAAACCTAAGGATCCAGTCCTATAATTTCATCATAGATCTAGGTGAATACATATTGGAGATGCTTCAATAAATCCACATATTTCTATTTATATTCTATAGGAAAATATATGCTAATTAGTGTTGTCCTTAGATCTACCTATGTTTTGAGATTCACATGTACCAACTTATCTATGGTGGTGGGGTCACCTTCTTTGAATGTTGTAGGAGAGTCACTGAATTATGTTTGATCACCCATGTTAGGGTGATCATATTCAAGGGGAAATTCATCTATGATAACAGTCCTAGATGGAATGCTAGTTCCAACCTGAGCTATGAAGAAATCATCATTGGGAGAACCCTACACTTCTAAAAATATAGTGAAAAAATGATGTCGAAGAGATTTCATTAGGCCTGTGACTGAGGGGCCATGATTTATGATATCGAATAAGTAATGATGATATCATATGAGTCAGTTCAACCAAGATCGGTGTAACATGAAGGTATGGTGTATATCTATCACTATGGGGCGAACATCTAGATATTGAATTGGGGTAGGTGTTCTGGTATCACCCGAACCTGGTTCGTATAGGAATATGATGTGATAGTTCGACATTCCTTGTATATGGGAACATGTCTTCCAAATAGTGAATTGAAAGGATGAATGCATCATCCATGTATATCCATGAGCCATCTGAAGGAGTAGTGTGTTTAAAATCATTGGTTTGAAACCACTTATCCTTTCTCTTTTAATAGTCAGTGTCTATATAACAGGATTCAAAAGAGGTAAATAGATATTAATCCACTTGATGTGCACCTACTAGTCCATTAAGGGGGTACTTGAGGAACCAGTGCCACGATGAGGGAACTACAACATGTAGATTGAGCTAGGTTCTACCCATAAATGAATTATAGGTCATTTCCTACGAGATGACCATTAATTCATTTCTAAAAAGAAGGACACAAAACCGGGACTTCAACTAAAACATTCTAGATATCCTATATTCGGTCTGGTCATAACCCTGATTTTTTAGGTCAGAGGGATCCACATCTGCCTCACACAACCCCATATTGTAGAAAATCTAGTTCAGGATGAGAATGGTCCTAGAAACTATTTCAAAATGTATGTGAGATAATTCCACTATATTATGTTGAGTGCTTTTTAGGAATACTGGAAAGGGGTTGAAGCACATCATACTTCCATGAAAGATGAACATTTATACTAGAAAGAGGTATAATAATGCTGCTGGTCAAATAGACAGATTGTTATAGGTGGTAGGAATGTCCCTGTTCTCACTAGGTAAAACATGAAATTTAACAACAATATGATTTCTAGTCGACTTAGGTCAGTCCTTAGCAGAACACGGTTGATCATAGTGTGGTCATTGTGGCTTTTCGAGATCAAGGAGCACAAATAGTGGTAGCTATGAATCTAATGAGATTGGATGAGAGGTATGTTCACACAGAGCTTCATGATGAGATTCATTCTAGTATTGATTTCATTCATGGATATCTATATTTATTGGACTGAGCATTCTTATGGTTCATGTATCCATTGTTACGTTGATGATGGTGCCAATGAATAACATTTGGAGGATATGTCTGACGCTCCTCATAATCAGGAATAATGTATACATCCACCATATTGATGATATTTACTGAGTCCTACTCATAGTCATCACTTGAGAAATCCTCCACTTCTAGGTGAATCGTTGGGGGGGGGGGAATCCCCATTTATTAGGGAATGCAGTCATCGAGAACAATATACGGATTAAACACCGATAGGGATTTTCATTCCCTTACACCATCAACGTCTTTTGTTCCAATAGGTATAAAGATTAGATGTGGATATAATTGTGGAAGTTAGGGAAGGGGTAGTGCCTTTTGGGGGCTTAATCTGATTTAGGATGGAACATATTATTCTATGGGTAGGATAACCTACTCTGTGATTCATCCACTCATCATATTTCTGAGACCCACAGCTAGAGACCTATAATAATTCATACTCACTATCATTTTCAAGCATTCTTGAATACACACACCACCTATTTGGGGGACAAACCCAACCTGACCACATTGTTTTCAACTTGGTTTTGAAGCTAGTCCTTGAACTCATATCACTACACAAGATTATGTTCATGGAATCAATTATTGGGAATACTGTTTGGGAGATTGGTGAGATCAGCCTCTTGGGGACTTCCACATTATAGAAGCTAAAAAATTCCATGATCCTCAACACTCTAGAAATTTACAAGGACCTGAACATATTCAAATAAATAGGTCAGGTTCCTCCTACCCAAGAAAAGTACCCTTGGAGCCTGGCCCTAATAGGGGGCTAAAGCCTAATGAAGAGGTGAAATTTGATTGTATCGACTAGTTGAATGTTTTTCATTACATGGTGATACATTCTGATTTTGAGATAGGCGATGATGAAGCTGAGGCAAGCCAGAGGCTAGGGCCCTCGATGAGGCTATAGAGGAGGCACTTCAAAAAGGATGTCTAGTGGTCTGGTGGTCTCTACCAATGAAACAGTAGCTATCTCAACCTTGGATTCTCTTCTTGTGGGGTATTTGGGAGGTAACAAGATTGGCTGTTAGGCCTAGTTCAAGGCTTCCTCTAGGATATGATCCTTATCAGATAAATCTAGAAATCCACTTTGGATATTCTAAGTGATGTGATAAGGAAACCATTCAGTCTGAACATTTACCACACCCATCGTCAAAATATTCTCTTGAGGAAGGTTCATATAGAGGGAATATGTGAGGCCCTTCCATCTTGCATCAATGATTGGGGAGCACTCATCTGTCCTATGCATGAACTTGAAGAGGTCACCAATAATAGTCTTTAAAGTGGTGGAGCTTAAATGATATAGAATCTACTTGACAAGACACTCCTAAAAAGCTATGGACCCAATTGATATTAGGTTTTACAAGATTATTATTGCCCCTAAAAATGTTTGTATATGATGTCAGAGTATGGTGACCTATTGATCAACTAGTGTTCCCATAATGGGTCCACACCTTAAGATATTGCTAGCTGAATGCTATATAGGGTTTCCCATCCCATTAAAGGTGGAGAAGGTAGGATTCCAAAAGTCAAGGGGTGCTAGATTATCATCCACTCATGCCAGATATGTCATTCCATTAGGTTGGATCACCACCTTTCTATTTTCATGTTCATGAAGAAAATAAATGAGATGATCCATTCGATCATCCTGGCTAGGAATCATGTCCTAGTGAGGATCCATGACCACCAATATGTTGGTGGGTTCTTCAACATGATAGGAAGGACTAGAGGCTCATGGATAGGCTGTTAGAATGACCCATGGAGCTGTTGGAGGTATGAAATATAGAGAATCTAGGGGATTTAACTTGAAAGAAACCTAAGGGGATGCTAGGGGAATGACATGCGGATCTAGGGGATGGTTCTTGTGCTGCTCGAGCAGATTTGGATATGCATTCCATTGCCATTTTACATAATATTCATCCTCTATTCTATAGATATACGACAGTTTTTTGAGATTAATGAGAGGAAAATCACATGGGGGACCTTTTACCTGCCCCTACTACCCTGGTGGAGGGCCATTTAGATCATACTATGCATCACCACAGTCTGGATGTTGCACTACAACATGATCAACAAGGATCTCATAAATGAATTTATGTTTTTTTCTAGATGCTTAGGCAAGGCTACCTCCTCAGGATCCTCTTCCTTTTTTGAATTGAACTATATGAGGTAAAAGACTTAATAGTCTTTATGTTCACTTTTCCCTTGTTAGTGACCTGACCAAGGATCAATGACTTGGTGGAGTCTACAAGGCAATGTAAGTGTCATTGATGGAGGGTGACAACTCAAGGAGGATTCAATAGCTATGGTACTGTCTGTAGAGGTAGTATTTCATCAATGATTACTAGCTTAGTTTCTTTGATTGTGTAATTGTAAATGTTTTTGTTGATGACACACGATGTAATATCCTTGATATCACCTAGTGAATCGGGGTGGCACAAGATAGGACTGAAGTGGAGGGAATCATATTATCCCCATCCTTAAATATGGATGTGTAGAGATACCTCTCCAATGACTCATATGAGCACAATGAATTTTGAAATGAATCATTACTGATGATCATGGTGATGGTCAAGATATGTAGGGTGATGAGCCATGGGAAGCTTGGATAATTCAATAAAGATATATTTCTGGCTGATGACATCATAATGTTCCATGTTTTTTGGATAAGTCAGTTGACGATGTTGACGACAATCATGCATATTTCCCATTTTTCATAGGAAACACATTTCTTCATCCTATAAAATTCACCCTAGAATGTCGATGTCTGAAGTAGCAGTTTACCAACACATCTTATGAAGATGGTCCATAATTAGAATGTCCCACAAACTCTTTCTTTCAGAATCGGGATCCAGAACATGGATGCCATATTCTTTAACCGGGGGAGGCTGTCAAACTATTAAGGATACTAATACATGCCAATTCAGCAATTGGGTGGTCATTGGTGTGTACAATACATGAGATGACAAACCAATGCATAACGGGATTTCACCTGAGGATTGTACTAACTATATCAACACATCCCTATTGGATGGAGTAACGAACATGGATTCCTATGTTAGGGTGGTGATCGTTGGAGGAAAGCGTGAAGTTGATCATCATCCACTATTCCCCAGAAAAAATCTATGTGATTTTTGGTTGCGGTAGAGAATGATCTGGGTGAAGATAGTGTGGACTGCACAGACATACCTTAAAAGGAAGTCAAATATTCCTCTTGTATATTTCTATGAAGGGACTTGGGGATCTGGTGCATTTCACTATAAAAAAGGATGAATCATACAGGACATGTTCCTACCCATGAATCGGTTATATATTATTAGGATGAAGGCTCCATCATCAAAGCATAATCAAATTAAGAGTAGGGAAAGTGGACTAGATTGACAGGGATCTTGCATTATGTGGTATTATTCCATCAGTGTCGATGGATTTCCCTTCTTACTTAGGACAATTACTCTAGGAATAGAAAGTCTCTAAAATGGGTAGGACCTTTGTGTAGGGTGGTAATTGAGTGGAGAGGGCCTCTTCTAGAGATGGTTGGAACATAGAATAAACTACCATGTTTGATGTCGTAAGAGTGGGAAGGACCTCTACTATGGGTGATGATAAGGACATGGGGCGGGAATCCATTTTGGTTTATAGATTAGGGAGAAAATCCTCTTTGATGCGATGGGGTGGAAGGGGAGACTAGGAATATCTTGAATGAAACAAGGGGTACCCCCACACTGAGTGTGGGATGCAGAGGGAGGTCCTCCATGGTTAAAAATGTTGGAGCGGGGAGGTCCTACATTGGAGCTAGTGAGAACTTGGAGGAAACCACCATGCTAGTTGGGAATGGGGGTATGAGGAGACCCTTCATGCTGATTAAAATGAACATGGGGGTGACTCTTTGTTGAAGTGTTTTGAGGAAAATAGGACCTTCACCTTGATAATATAAAATATAGGGAAAATATCCATATCTGGGATCCTCTGCATGAGAAGGACCTCTTTTATGAACATCAAGAAGACATGGAGGACCTCTTCTTGTATTGAATGTGTCACTATGGGGAGAACTCCCATGCTAGGTGTGAGAGTTTGGAGGACATCTTCCATGGTTTCCTACTATACCGGGAGGACCTACGTACTATAACTGGATGTCATCAGGGCTGGTGATGTTGGGGTAGAGACCACATATTCCTTGGCCTGAGAGATATATTGGTGGGGTTGATGAAAAATTTTGGGATCCCTCCATGTTGGATTTTGTGAAATGGTCAGAGCTTATTTAAAATGAACATCTCATACCCCATTGGCGCAAGGTAATGAGTTGCAGGATTGTTTGGTGAATAGGTAACTAAAATGATTGAAAATTATAAAGGGATAAGTGGCTCACCATACAGACCTGGGGGGAGGTAATGATGAGAATTCACATATGAACAAGATTTTTTGGGACCATATCACTAATTGGGATGACCCCCTCCTTTTAATATTGTTGAATGAGTTTATCACTAACCCTCCTTTGGATGTTCTCAGATGGTGAGATGGAGAGTGGGGCCAAAATTTGTGGTTTTGAATAAAGTAATGTTAAAGGATGATCCATTCATGACTTCCACATTGTCCTTTACCATACCCTTGTATCGATGGGTGAGAGGTGACTTTTTTCTTATGGTTTGCGCTTGGGAAATGCAAAGATGGATGATTTTACCATCATTAAAATTAAGAGGGAAAATATTCCAAATACCCCATTGTCGTTTAGTATTTTTCAATTGTAGAGAAAGTTCCACACTAAAAATACCATAGAAAGGAATGTCCCAAGATCAAATTACTTGTATTTTGGTGAGTTTTAAGCAAGGACCACTATTTTATGGGTGGGACCTTATGATGGATATCCGAATCCACTGACATGAACAATGTCTAATGTCTTGAGCACTACTAAACCAATAATTTAGAGGAGAACTATTTTTTTTTGGATTGAACATTTCTATTTACGATGCTTTCATTGGGGTGCACCTCCTCACATTGTCATCGATGGTGACGGTCACATCTGTTTCCCTTCATACCCACTTTCCAAAGGCAGGTTATATTCATTACTTCTTTAAAGATGTCTTCTCATTTATCGAAATGGGATGATGGGATTTTGTTTTCCCCTTCCCTGGATTAGTCCCAATAATTCATATCATAATTATAGAATTCCGTATAGATTAATACATTGTTCATGAAACTCATTCCTGGTGCCATTTCATTATGGACTCCGATTAATCATGTTGATTTTGTCAGGAAATTCCAAGGGTTCATGTTAGAGTGGAATCCTTCGATTATGGGAGTATTCATGTTGAGACATATAATTCATGTCTTGATGACATAACATTTATAAGCCTATATTCATCATTACTTAATGGATTCTAATAGGTGTGGAAACATGAGACATACCATAGCAATCACGAGGTAACTTATACCAGAGGAATGTCTCTAGGATGTTCCCAAGCTTCACATGTTTTACAATGGGTATTTCATTATTTTAACATTTAGCAGAGATAGATCAAACATATTGTAACAATAATGAAAGGGGATCAGGTGGGTATATCCCTTGGAGGGAGGACTTAGAATGTTTTCCACATGAATAGATCATCACTCCCAAATGATAATGAATTTGGGATGGTGTTCCCCAAAATGGGAATATATCACACCATGATGGATGATCTACACACCATTAAGGGAATATTAGGGAGACTAGGCCCCAAAAAGTGGAACACGAAGGTTTAAAATTTATCAGTATTGAAACAATGAGAGGTTTACAACACACTCAGTGTAGTATACATGGGACAAAAACTGTGTTTTTTGACGAGTTGATAATGGATTACGCATGGTTAGCTATCAGGGTGCCACGTAAAGCGGCGATGATGTGAGTTTAATTAACATGTTAGAGAGTGAGGGTGAATTACATGGAACTAAAAAGAAGATGGCGTTTCAAGGTTTGAACATTAATAAAATATCCTACATATCCTGGTGGTTGGGAATCAATGTGTAGATTGTTTTTTATGAGGTGATAAGGCAATTAAAGAGGTTCCTCATTAATATTGGTGCATGGATCGGAACCTAAAGTAAATAGAACCCCCTGTGTTAGGTCATGTTCATCCCAGGACAAAATGGATTAAGGGAGATACTTTGATGGGAAATGGATGATATTCTTGAACATAATGGAGGCTTCCTACATACCACATGTAGACAACTATGATCAAAGTCAACATAGTACCTGATGTGACTTGGAATCAGATTGTACACAAAGGAAAGAAACCAAAAGACACGCTATGGACTACACATGGTTATCATCCCATCATAATAATGAAATTCTTGGTCAGAGGGGTGTGATGTACAGGGCATAAAAATGGTTATTTTTTCATATGGATCGATCATGACACCCTATGAGGAGGACCCAAGGGACGAGTCCCAAAAATGGACTATTTCACATAATGATGGTATATCCCTATAAGGTATCACTGTAGTTTACCATTTATTTGGGTTTAATCTCATGGAGCCATCCTATGTAGCATATATAGAATATAGGGATCAAAACCTTTTTATTTTGTGGAAGGAAGGGATCCCATAGTTTAACATCACGATGGGTGAATGTGAAATGACATGAAGTGGCCAGGACTGATGGATGATGGGCTTGAACCTTGGGGAGACATCTTATGTTCCCTGTGGAATCTAAGGATCAAATTACACGTAGTTATAGTTGGAGGGGCATGTGTCATTTTGAAAGTTTGCAACCCAAGGATGATTTCATGATCGTCAATTTCTCTAAGCCCACTTGAGTCTTTCTCAGAGTGGAAAACAAGAGGCAGCAGTAAACCTAATGACCGTGTCATAAAAGATATGGCCATAAGGAATGGTGATGATTTGTATATACTCTAGGAGGGAATCCTAAGGATGGTGACCCAATGTATGAGGAGAATATGGCCATCATACAGGGAACACTGTGTCAATTTATGTAAGGGATTATGTGGAAACTACCTAATGAATACTTAGTGACAAAGGATAGAGGTACAAAGAAGGAAGACTGAAAAGGTAGGAAGTGAAAGGATCCCAGTCCCATCCCCTCTCTAGTCCTCTTAGGGTTTTCACATATGTGGTGATCACAATATAACATCATGTGATCAGGATGAGAGGTTTTTTGTTGTTTAATATCATGCATCTCAGACGATGAGGACTCACTCTACACTCCTTGGGATTATATAACAAATACCAAATGACATGTGGGGGAGGTGAAGGTACAAGAAATTTGATGTGTTAATAAGTTGGAGGAGTGGTCAATATATTGTACTATGTTTTCATATCATTGTGAATAGGAAATAGTTGTTAGCATACCAATGTGAGGAAACATGAGGTAGGGTAACATAACATGGAGCACCACTTGAGGAACCCATAAATCACTGCACATAATTTTGGAGTGACTCATGGAAGCAGTCCATGTAGAATAGGGATACCTCATGTATGGGGATCTCGAACATGGTGCATTATAATGAAGACAACACAAGGAACACAAAGGAATGGGTGTGCGTAAGATTAAAGGAATGCATGCATTGTTAATGACTTCACATAAGATTTTGGGTCAAGAACATTTATGGAAGGGTTATGAGTGCGATATTGTTTTTCATAAGGTAAATCCTAGTATGAAATAGGGATATTTTACATGAACTTGAATTGGAAAAAATGGTAATGGGTGAGGATCGAGTCCTAGTGGGACTGCCCGAAGGAGCCCCTGTGGAGACCTATCACAAAAATTACAATACATTAACTTTCGGAATTTCACGAAGATGCACCAGGGGTATTATTACATATATAAAAGAAATTGTTCGACATACAATGAATTTTTTGAAACATGTGCCACCACACTATTTTTAACTGAGAATCACGGTAGCGATGTGCAAGGTGGTCAGGATGAACAATTCCAATAGACATCATATCAGGCACACTAGATGTTTGCATGCTAATTTTTACTGTTGCACACCAACATGGATTATTTAGTGCATCTGACTTGTCTATGTTCTCATTATTAGAGAAAAATATTCAATTGGATTTTGTATTGGGTGCGCATGAGGATTGGGCATATATGCCTCTCTTCCACACAGAATTCAAATTTTGTGTGCATCTCATTTAGGGTCATAGAGTTTGTTCATGAAATCAAAATATACCTTTTTGTCACTTTAATACACCATACATGAAATCAAGAGGAATTCATCACCATCAACCATTATTGAGATATCAATATTGGACAGATTCTAGTTGACCATCTATACAAAAATAGCTTCCTATTGTACTATGTCACCCATGATCTAGACCCATGATATGAGTCATGAACACTTCCTATGACTTGTTATAACCCCATCAATTGAGATAATATTAAATAATTACACCAATTATTTACTACTCTTAATTTTTGGTTATACACCCAAACCACCAGACACCCGCAACTGGTTATTCAACCTAACCACAAGATCAATATATTTTTAATTGTATGTATGGAAACAACTAGTATATGAGATATCTCTTCAAACATCCTCATTTAGGGTACCTAAAAAATATTGCATCTTTCTTTATTCATAACTAGTACATCAACAATATCATTCTTCTTCAAGATGAATGTTTTTTTCTAAAACTCTAAACATATGAATTACGAAGAATATTCTTACTAAACCCATAATTCATTGATTCATTGACATATATAATTTAATAATGATTACGATTGATGTATATCTATTATTCCTCTAGTAATATATTTTAGGGACACTCGATATAAACATTAAAACCTCAGGTTTTTGGATTTTAAATAATGACACCTTATAATATTTTAATTTATGTTCTTGTATAGCTACTCAGTATCCATGTATTTATTTATTCTCAAGTGGTATCACCCTCTTCATATAATTTTTTATTTCTAATTTTATATTAGAAACAATCACCAATTAAAAAAAACATGGTTCCAACAATCATCATATTATCCTTAAATCATCTCCTAAATCATTAAAATATCATTTTTGAGTACTTATATTAGAACATTTATCTCAATATAAATAGAAATTATTACTTTTAAATAATGTAAAGTACTTCTAGCATCATTTGGAACATGTATTTCATATGTAATTTATATTCACATTTTTTTACGTTTACTAAAAAATACCTCTAAAAAATCTAATGATTCAACCATTAATTATCATGATTCATGTTACACTATTTGAATTCATATGATGTACCTTTAATTAATTTCATAATTTGATTATAGATTCATTTTATGATCAAGTTAGATATTCCATTTTTGATAAACATAACCTCTATCATTCTATGTTATGGTCTTCCACTTATATAAAATCAACATAATTTCAACAATCATGTAATTCATTTGGTTTTCTACATTTCCAATTGAGTCATCACAACAACTAGTTCATCATTCTTTATATATAACTCTCTCTAAGATAATTTTAATATAGTATTTACTCATTTATGTTTTGATGAATCTTGTGCTGAACATTTCACCTTCCTAGTTCTAATAAACTCATTTCCAATCAAATTAGTTGTAATCCAAATGAACTAATATTTTATAGAATCAATAGTTTAATTTAGTCTAACATAGTTCTCATAAATCCTTTATTTTATCGTGACACACATTCTTTAATATCTTCCTAAACATTCAAACACATACAATGATTAGGTTTCACAACATTATCAAATAGCATAGTCTTCCAATCATGATAAAATATATAACATTCAGCATATATTATGGTTGTGATGAACATCAAAATATTTACATATTTATGGTAGAGACACTTCTTATGATAATTTTAACTTTTGGATGGCATTATTCATTATATCTTCAATATCCATCAAAATATACATCAACATTATTTTATAACTCTAAATGATGTTGTGATTTCTTCTTTATCCTTCATAACTAGTAACGAAATACAATGATGATCGGTTTCCCCTTATTATAATTTATACAGAAACATCCAAATAAATATTTATATATATTTCTCCTCCATACATCAACAACACTAACATCACTAATAATCGTTATATTCAATCATCCCCTAGAAATAGGTCATGAATATATTGATTTCCTAATTCAAAGGATACCCCTATAAGGATTGTATAATTCTGGTAGAATTACATCCGGAACACCAAGAGGAATAAATTTATTTCATATTACTTTTGATGATACATATCCTTTATATGGATTTCATCCAGAACAAAACATATGAAGCCTCTTTTCTATCTTTTAGAATAGTCATAAGAAACTTATTCACTTCTTTTAATTGATAATTGGCATTTATATACATTTTTTATAAAAAATACAATACATCACCATTACTATATGATGGAAACTATGTAATTTGTAATTTTACATGTTATCCTCACATATGAGTTGATACAATTGAATTACATATCAATGAAATTTTTAGATAAAAAAATGGTTTCATGTATTTGGTAATGATTTATATTTTCTACCATATCTAGTGATTTTGATAAATACAATGAATTAATTAAGGAAATTTAATATAAAATTTATTTGGTAAAAACTATCTAGGAATGAATGTAATATATTGTGAAAAAACTTTTAAAATGTAATTAGAGTGGACACCACTATGTTATAATGTAGAGGACCCCATTTATAATAAAAAGTGTTATAATAAATTGAATAAATTTTATTTCATGGGTTCTGAAAATATGAATAGGAATATATGATTATATCTCAAGAGGCCACATTGATATATCATTGAGTATAATATAACAAGGCGAATGAATGAAAAATAATTTCAATTTCGATACTACTAATAGAATGAAATGATAATAGATATCAAAATAAATGACCTGGTAACAAATTATGATATATGAGATAAAATATTTTCAATGTTTTTTATATTAGTATATGAAATATTTAACAAGTTATTATATGATGAATTGATAATGATGAATTATGTTATATACATAAATTATTATGAAAAATGGGGAATATTAAATTAAGTGTTATTGATAAATTGTTACTGAATGTCTCATTGTTAACAACATGACCTATGTGAAGAGGGAATAATGGAAGATAGACTATCATAAAAATTAATAATTAATATAAACAAAGTTAATTAAATCACATGTACAGAATAATTATACCACTAAAATGTAATGACAACTCTAACATCAATTATTTATATACATAAATCATTAACAATGACGTATTAGTATTGTTATACATTATATTATTTGTAATATTAACCAGAAATATATGCAGTACTGACATGGTTAAAATAATAATTTTATGTATAACCAAACATGAAATAGGATATGATTATGATACTAAGAACCAAAAAAATATTGTAAAATAATCCAAATGAAATTTTCAGTTTCATTAATAATAATGATTTATCCTTTTATCTATGTTGAAGAAACAAGTTGATCAATCCATTGATGGGCAATGTGGAACACATTTCTGACAAGCTATTATTAAATATAATATAAAATTAATGATATATTATTCATACATGTTTATTAACAAATGAATGAAATAAATCAACCATTAGTATATATAAAATTAATGTATAGTTGAAAAAATATATTGTTATTTGAATTTAATCTATTAGTATATCATTTATATAATTGAGATAATATTCATGATACTATAAGGAAGTGGAGCATGTTTTTTTAAGAGGGATAATAGATGAATAATATGATGGAGGTTTTCATAGAGTTACCTAAAATTATATAGTGTTTTCAAGAAACATAATTTATAATGATACGAGGTTTTTATTGAATAAATTTAAATGGATGTGTTAAATATAAAAACATCTATGAAATAGTTATCTCAATTCATTTAAATAAGAACTTAATTTCTAAATATTCATAAATAAGGGTTTTAGTAGGGGATATGAGGTAAAAGAACTATGGTGGAAATAAAAAGTGAGACTAAATATTTCATATTAGGATTAAAATTCGAGTTAATAACTAATAACAGAAGAGTATAACTACACTTCATATATATTGTCTCTAATCTGTGTAAAGAAGAAAATAATATATTTTATCCAATGTTGATATAGAAGTATCAATATAACGTTAGATGATGGGTATCCAACACACTAAGAATACAAAATAAAGAGGAGATATAGTACATCACAACTAATAGGAGATTATTTTATCAATAGTAGTGTAATTAATAGTTGTATTATTTTTTTAGTGGGGATATATACACAAAAAATTGACTACTGCAAAAAAAGTTATCGTTCCACAAATACTTATCCATAGAGAACCATTTATGGAATAAAAATATAAAAAATCCACTTAATTAGTGTGTTTAAGTAGTATAGATATATATTTTCCTAGTTCATAACATATCTTTTATATTAGCCTATAACGGCTGAATCAACTTAAATCATTGTAGTCTATATATATTTACTGACATTGTTAGAATATAAACCAGTAAAATGGGTAAAATAGACCTATAAAACCCCATAAAAATAAATATTATAACACATTAAACAATAGGAAAACATAATTATAGATGATGAATTAATATGAAGTTTTAGAAGTGGATTTAACTCGAAATACCCAGAACTTCTCCCACTATGGTTCTCATAGTAGATAGTTCAACAATATAAAATAATAAGTATAGGAGAAATTTTTTTATTATTTATTTAATTATAATTATTATTGTGAGAAATGTATTGTCAATAAAAGTGAAATGGATAATGATATAATAAAAACTATTATTAAAGAAAAATTTAATTTAAAAGGAATTTCTATCTTTTCACCACTACTTTATAATAAAATTATAATGTATTCAATATATTCTTGGTTTGATTCCCATTAAATGTAAAAAATATTTATAAAATTGAAATACTATAAATTATACAGTAATATAATATTTGAATATCTTTATCATACACTATATTTGAATTTTTTGAGGAATCTTTAATGGTTACACTAGATTATTAAATAGTTATAGGATTCATTTCAAGATATCATTTTTGAATAAAACCTAAGAAAATATTTTTTCCATTTTAAAGTATTCCAAATATCTCTGATGGAATTACAAGAAATAATTAAATGGAACCATTAATATTTATAAACTATTACATGAACTTGAGAAATAATCACTTCCTCCTAACACCATAAAATGAAAATACCTTTAAGTGGTCTTCAAGGGAAAAAAAATAAAGTGGTTACTTTATATAAATTTTATTTAATTGTAAAAAATATTACCCCTCAGGTCCACCAAAAATGTATAAAAATTAGGTCACCCTCTCATATAGGGAATTGTGACCATCCTAAAATGCTAACTAATTATGGGTGATCTAAATCCCTAAATACAAATTGTTAATAAATAAGTAATACAAATAAATTGATATAAATGCTATCAAAATTTATTTGAATATTTTATTCTTAAGTATAATATATAGTATGGTGATATATTTGATAAAAAAATGTAACAAACAAAATATATATTATCATACAGTTTTATACTAATCCATTTGAGATATACTTTTAAAAATGTAAAATGTAGACCTATATAATATAATATTTGGATTAAATTTAATTTATAGTGTATAAAAGATTTTATATTAGAAGATGATAAAATTTTCTATGTAAATAAAAGGATTTCAAAATGATATATTAATATGTAAATTATGATTGAAAATTTTAATTATCATCAATCAAAGAATACAATTAATTAGAATAGAATTTTACATGAACAATTATCTAAGGGAACATTTGAAACGATTATTTTCATATAAATAGGCAAATTAATTATTTCATAATGTGATATTATAAATATAAAAAACCTATACATATTCAATAAGTTGAAAGGGGGTTTATTTTATGAAACAAATTACTAAATATTTTTTAGGTGATAGAATCACTAGTTTGAACTCAAAATGAAATAGTTCATAAGATTATGTTGAAATTACAAATGAAGGAATGCTTGAAAAATTATTTCACAAATTTTATAATAATAAATGTTATGCCATATAATAGGATATAAATTAACACATAAAATAAAATAAAATATTGTTAAAACATTGTCCATTTAAATATAAATTTATCGATAAGATTCTTTGGAAAAGGTTACGAGAATTATAAGAAGTATAAAAAATAGAAACAATGGTTAGGAATTTTCAATTAGATTTTAAGGTGACCATGAAGAATTTGATTTGTGGATTTTATGAGGAAATATATTTTTAGTATCAAGATAAACAATATCATGTTTAAATATTTATATGTAAATTTTATGATATGATAAATACTATTTAATATTGTATGTTTTTTAATAAACCATCTTGGTATTAAAACGACATTAATAATACATGGATGGAAATATGGTAAAAATAAAAAATAAATAGTTTATATTACTTATTCCATTACAAAATTAATGGAGTTATTTTTAAAAAATCAAATCATTGTGATTGGGAAGAAAGAAATACTTATAAAGTATCATTGACATATATAACATATAATCCAACTATCAACATTAAAAAAGTGTTGAGTATTAATGATATGAAAATTAATGTAAATAATAAATTTATGTAAGATAGAAAATATTTAAAAAATGAATATAATTTTGGAAATATTAAAATACAGAAAAAATAGTGAAGTGAATATATTTCTCCACTATGTGATTTTGTGAAACATGTATAACTATTGTCATCAATAAATAAATCTTATTTGATGATATCAAGATATGGGATTGTCAATAAAATAATAAAGAAATAAATATCATTGAATGTATATATATAATATAAATGAATATAATTATTTTAATGTTGATTTTAACAGGAATTGTATTTGTGTGTAAAAAAAGAAACATATATCTATTTTGAAGAATGTGTTAGTTTGAAATGTTATTATATAGAAGAGATATTTTAATGTAAATCTATGGTCTACATATATATTATATGAGCCATGAAAATAAATAATTAATTTACATGGTATTGATATTATAATAATTATTATTTGGGAAAACAATTCATTGAGTGATTCCGAAAACATATTATATGAATAATTATTCTACATTATGTAATAGTATGTTAAAAAAAAGATATGATTATTTTTTTGTGTTAAACTAGGTTGAAAAATAAGTCATAACTAACTACAAAAAATGTTGAAAAAAATTATTAATGGTGGATATAATATAATAAACCTTTTTTTAAATATATATATTTATCATTAAATGAATAATAGCATGTTTTACAAAAAAATAAAACTACATTTTACATTTCGAAGAAGTTATAAATTATTTTATAGTCTTTATATTATCATCTATATGATATGGAATAAATTTATTTATAAACACATTATTTTATTTTTCATTCAATGAAATAATATATAGATTTCACAGAGAATTATATTCTCTTATAAATTTAAATTTGGGAAATTCGGATTCAATTTTATAAGATACACTGTAATTAATTAGGGACATATGTGTATTATATTAAAAAAATTATTATTTAATTTATTGATTATTTTATAAAAATTATAAGGTAACTATAAAACATAAATTAATAGAGTAATTAATATTTTAGATATAAATTTGGTCAAAAAAATATTGATAGGATTTAAATATTTTTAATTATTGATAATAATAGAGTAATTATTAATGTAAATTAATAAGAAATGAATATATGATTTCATAGTGAAAGGATATTAATTAAGGAATATAATTTTTTATATGGATTATATTTATGGACACATGTAATAATAAATATCATTGAAAATATAATATTTATTATACTTAAATTATAAACATAAAAAAAATTCAAAAGGATAAAAGAAGACAATAGTGATATATTAATAATAGTCAAATGATTATTATAGTTAGATGGATCAATGGTTATATATAATGATTGAAAATGAATGATTAATGTATATATGATGTTTTATATACTTAATACTATAATATATTTCATTATGTGACCTCCAATAGCCCTAAATCTATTCATCTACAACCACATGTCTGTTTTAATAACTTTGATTCCTTATTAATGCACCACAAACTATCTCCCACCTGGTATACTAACGAAACAAAAATATATCTTCATAGGATAATACATTCTCATCGAATGTGAATTTTCTTTATTCCAAAAAATCTACAGAAACATGCCAAGAGAACACAAATCTTAACAACACTTCATCATATGACTTACATACTATCGACTTCTAATCTTGTTATCTACCAAAAAAAATCACACCTTGCTTACATGAGTAGTAACATTTTGTAATCTATGTCTCAAATTTCTGTGGGTGTTCACGCCACTAACCCCACCCCTACCACCATTATAGAAAAACACCCTCAATGTGGACCCATCACCTCAATCCTAAGCAGTAGAACTACTCCTTAGGTTAGGTGTTGGCTCTGATAAATTTATTCATATCTAACATCCTTGAGCCCCAAACAAGGTCATATAACTACATGGGTCTCTTATGATGTCTTATACAACATACCATCACACCATAAACTACTACTCATATGGGAAACTGATCAAACTAACAATTCCATTATAGGAATACAAATATTATTTCAAACTGATAGTCCATCCCTCATGCACATCCTATGAAACATCATAAGATGTCAACAATGTTAACAATATTTTTGAAAATCCTCATATTAATGTGGATTTATAATCATATATTCTCCCAATAAAAGTTTTAACTTTTCAATTTGGCTAGTGAAACTTAGTCATTTAGGAAGAACATTATTAAGCATGTTTCAATGAATAATATAAATATATATATACTTTTAAATATAAATTTTGAATAATGACTATGTGTTATTAGTGAATAATTAATTGTCAAAAAATAATGGTCTAAAGGTGGGATCATATATACATATATAGATATATATCTCCATATATATTTATTTATATATTTATAAAATTTTTTCAATATATATTTTTAATTTATTATGGTATTTATTAATATAGAAAAACAGAATCATTTTTTTCATTATCCCATATCAATACATTCCTCCATATGTCATCCTCATAATCGTGTTCCTTCGAAAAACTAAAACATGCCATAATATTTAGACTCACCATAATCTTATGAATCATGGAGGCTGGTTTTAGGACTATTCAAATTATTTTGTTATTTTTCAATATCTCTTAGGAATGATTTCTATTTATAAGTCATAATCAGATTTTAGGGTGATTTCAACATTTTATTCTGTAAATTCCATTTTTGAATAGTCATATATATATATATATATATCTTGTAGTTTGGAATAATCACATAATAAACAGCAGATATTATAATGAGTAACATCATAAATCGATGATTCTTTAGTTAGAGGAAAACAAAAAATCATCATATAGGATGATTATTGATCAAAAAATAATATAATTCACAATATATATATGTAACATAGTGGGCATGGCCTTAATAAGGGGAAATTTTAGACTATGGTTTCTCTAAGAAATCCCTATTAAAATTATTTATAAAAATAATAATTAATTAATAAAACGCGTGTTTCAATTGGAGAGATAGAGGTGGATTATGGATAGTGATTTTTAATATTACCATCAATAGGGATTGCTTTAATATAAAATCCTGTATTGAATGTTCATATTATCCACCTAATTCATTGGAGTAGATAACTCAAATAAAATAAAAATTTTATGGAAGATTTTTTATAGGATTTTAACTTAATATTTAAGGTGAAGGAACACAATTTAGTTATTAAACATTATATTTTAAAAAAACCGATAATTGTTTTAGAAGAATATAAAAATTATTTACCAAATAGTATATTTTTGAATGTATCTTTTTATGTGTAGGGGATGAAAATTTTAAAAATAAAATTCTCTATTTGAAATTCACATGACCTGGTTTTTAATTTAATAAAATTTTGTTATTTATTATAATATTAATAGTAATATTTTTATTCATAACATTAATGAATGTTTCCAAAAATTTATTGAATGGTATTTATAACAATATTTGTTATGTAGGGAATTTTTACTAAAAAAGTATTTTTCGAAACCCCAATTTGTAATGGAATTTAAAAAAAATTACATTGTATTCAAATATAAATTTGTGGTTTATAAAGATATAATTTAATTGGATCATATTTTCATATGAATACAATATATCATATTAAACAAGTTAATTTATTTTATTATTAATGATAATGATGTTTGATGTATTGATTTTTCATTCACTCTTTTATTCTCATCAATTTTCATATCTTTTTAAAATATCTTATACTGATTTAGTTTAATAATTTATCTTTATGATGTTTTTTTATATCTACCATATAATTTATACATTTATTTTTTTTAATTATTGTCTAAATGGTTTCTTCTCTATTTATTTTTCCATCATTAACCATAAAAATATTAATATACCTTGTATTTTCCTATATTTTTTCAAATATAGATGTTTAAGTTTTTAATTTAATGTTATTTTAAACAATGAATAACTTGAATTTAATAAAAATCATTAAACAAATTTATCAAAAGAATTTTTTTAAATATTAAGATTAACGAGTGAAACCAAACCAGAGGGTAAATTTTCCACCAATTATTTGATATGTATTATATATAAATCAACATTAAAGGTTTCTATAAGGTTTTATTTTCTAATCCCAAAAATATTTTCTTTAATATCATTGGATTTATTCTATAATGAAATATAGGTAAAGTTTTATTGAAAATTAAAATTATAGGATGAAAAATAATTTCTAGGAAATCATAAATTTTAAAAGTTTCAATTCAGAATGGTATGACAAAATTTTAATATTTTTCTAAATAAATATTTCAACATAATTAAGTATAAAAACAATTATAAAATTAATTGTTCATACTAAAGGAAATTTTCATTATAAAATTAAACATCTTTTTAATTAAATTTAATTTATTTAGTTTTGATAAGAAATGGTTTCATAGAGATTTAAATTATTATAAATTATTTCTATATTGAAATTATTTACTGAAATTTATTTTTTTAAACAAATTTTTTTAAAGAAAATCACCAGCATTAGAATTTAGAGGATGTAATTCTAAAGAAAGATCATATTTTGGGATCTTATAGTAATAATAAAATAGAGTTAATTATTATAATTTTATGAATTTGAATTGTTTATATTTCTTATTAGATGTTCCTCCTTTTTTAAAACTCTAGAAAAAATAAATTCTCCAGGGTATAAGTGACTCGAAAATTAGATTTGATATTTTAATATCTATCATTAATTTTGAGTCACATATTCTTAATTCCATATAATATAAATATATAATAAAAATTATGATGTTATATTTTCAAAATAACTAAGATATTTGGTCTAGTTATTTATATTTTTTATCCAAGGAAAATATTAGATTATAATTATTGTTTGGATTGAGGTGACTCAATACAGAATTGCTATATAATTTTATATTAATATGAAACAAATCATATAACTTAACATTACCTAAAACCATAAATGTTTATATTATTTGTAGAGAATTTAAATAATCATATTATTTCGGGAAATATCTTCAAAATCACATAAAGTTGTCTTTAGGAATTAAACTATTCATATACGTACAAAACCAAATAATTTTCTTCATTACCTATGGAAATGGAATCATAATAAAGGGTGAGCTATGATTTTTTTCAATGTCAACATTAGAGATATCAAACAATTTTACTATATGGTAATGATATAAGGATATGGGTTTTATAAAAAGAATATAACTTATTATACAGATACCCATTAATCAAGGAACATTAATCATGACTCACAAAATAAGGGTTTATTATAAAATATGACATAAGTCATATTTATAATTCAAAGTATTTTCATACATAGATATTAAATATTTTTAGATGAATATTCAATATATCACATAACAACATATTTTAGTACCTAAAACATTATTATCATTGGATACTAGGTACATAATCTTCTAATTTTGTGAAGTATCATCAACATCTACTATATAGATCATCCCCCTTTTTTCTCTTTACAAATATTCCATTGCTAAAACATTTGTTCAAAATCGATAGAAAAAAACCTAAGAATGGGTGATCTTAGATATTCAGTAAGGGTAAAAAATTAGATAAATAAGCATAACATGAACATATAGGTTTGATAACATGAATATAAAATTTGAAACCCATATCCTCTTTATTAAAGATCATAATATTAAGTCATGGAATAATGATTGCCAGATCATAAGACATGAAGCGTATTGAAATCATAGATCATGAGATATGAGAGACTAACATTGGAATAAAACATCACATTTTGGAATACAAATAAACATAGAAAATTATTTTCAATATAGTCATGGATCACTTCTAAGGTTATAATAGTGGAATGGATTCACCACCAAAACCATCATAGTATTCAATTTTAACTCCCAATACTATCAAAGTAAAAAAATACCCTTACTGAATTGAGATAACTACTCATTTCATTCCACTCTATCTTATGAGATATTAATCATTACACAATTCATTGGAGGGAGATATAGGTCCCACCCATCACATAATAAAAAACATATTCATGTGTGTTACAAGGTCATAAAACATTTTTCATCTAAGAACCAATGAAATGAAATGGCTTTCTTAAAAAATAAATATATCATAACCAATATAAAATCAACAGGTTTAATAGTCATTTCATAATTTCTTCATAGAATAAAACATATAAAAATAATATGGATTCATGACAATTTAATCATGGTATATAATGTGGAAGAGAAACATGATGGAAAATTATCTCATATTCATAAATTATTTAGAGAAATAGTATGAATGGAATCCTTGAAAATCACATTTTAAAAACAAACAATATAATTTTTTGAATATTCTTTTTCACTAAACTTAAAATTTTAAAAATTAAAATTTAAAATTTTAAAATCAATTGAATAATTTCTCAAGTGAAATATAATTCCCTATTTAAGAGACCATTTTTATAAAATAAAATATTTTAAAATAACCTTTCATTTGAAAATCATTTTTTTAAAATATATAAATTTTAGAAATATTATGGGAAAATGTTTCTTCGAAAATGACATTGTAATCATTTAAAGGAATGTTAAAAACTATTATCATTCCAGACATTGGAAAATATTGATCATGTCAAGCATTTTGGAAAAATAATTTAGTTCAAATTTTCAGTAAAATGAATTTGGGAAATGTTTAGAAAAGAATACAAAGATTCAATTATCTTTAAAAAAAATTAAACACTAATGAAAACATTCAGTTGAAGAGGTTTTTGTGTGAAATACTAGAGGTTTAAACCTCCTCTTAGAAGTGTAGAAATGGTTTTTAAAATCTCCATGTATTGAATTATCAATAGTCATTTAAGGGTGGTTTTTTTATATGTGGTTTTTAGAGAATTTAAAAGTGGTTACTAGTTTATTTTTCTGTAGTTTTTAGATAATAATTAAATATCTAGGAAAATATAAATAAAATAAATGCAAAATTTATGGATCATACTAAAAGTTTTTTATTGTAGTCGTGGTTAAGTGTGATAGCTGTTAAAAAAAATCTATAAAAAATATTTAGCTCCGATAACATGAAAAATTTTCCTAATAATATTTCTTTTAATAATAATAATAATAATAATATACTATATTTATTAAAAACTAACATATAATAAGGTAAAACATAAATATATTAAAGGATCATCAAACATATACTACACATCTATAGTCATATAGAAAACTTACGTCATCATATCCTTAATCTAGGAAAATCCATATACATATCAAAATATATATACAACATGATCAGGAAAAACCCAAACACTATATACATCCATACCATGAAATCCACTCCATTTGATGACCTCCACATCATGTCATTAACATAAACCGACCACATCATCTCACTAAATATAAAAAAGAAAATCAAAAATAAAACTACACATAATAAATACTAATTATATTAGAATAATAAAAAATAATTTAATAATCCATAGAAACTAAGAACCATCACAAAAGCCTTATGATGAATGTCATGGATCCGAATACTCAACCTCTTTCCAACCAATGACATCTGTCAATGATAATGAAAACAATGAAATTTAATAAAACTATAAAATAGAAAAAAACAAAATATATTCATAATTATACAAATAATTTTTTTTATTTTTTAATGAAACATAATATATTTTAATATAAAAAATATATAATTTGAAATATGTTAAAAAAATTAAACATAAATATTTATGGTAAAATTAAATAGTTGAAACAGAAAAGGGATGATTAAATATTTAAATTTTCATTTTGCATGATTTTTGGTGTTCTTAAAATTAAATTAATGAACACATTTTAATGATTTCGATATTACAACATGACATATATTTTGTGAAAAACACTACCAGGGTTGTCCCATGTATTCACATTAATCTATGGTGTTTTTATATTATATTGACTATTCCACACATGTATTAATGTTTTAAAACAATAATGACATGTTTATTGACCTAACTAGAAGTCTATAATTCATAATAATTATATGAAAATTAAAAAATTTCAAAATTATATATAAATTTGTTTTATTATAATTTCTGGGAAATCCGGTATATTTTTCCATGTTTTGACCACCTCTAGGATTATTTTTTAAGGCTTTTGTACATTTAAGAAGTATATACCAACCAATTATAACCACATCTCACAAGAAATTGATATCTTGTTTATGTGTACACAAAAATAAACTCATAGATGGATTTTTGATGTTATCACATCCATATAGGGTCTTTTTCTATGGTTTTATCCATTCCATGCACTTTTTATTTTTTGGAAACCCAAATAAACACATTTACATCCATAATGAGAACCCTGTAATTCAATATGATGTGTAATCAATTCCTACATTTTAATATTAAATGTATTGTCGTCGTCTAATGAATTCGGTGAAATCCGACACTGTTTCCCTATTTTTTTATCCGACACTTGTTTCAAAGGGATCGATAAATTTCATAAGTTTATACCATGTAATTCTAACCATAGTGCATGTTGAATTGACATGTTAAATCCAAGTACAAAAAAAAACAATACAGTGATGGTTGTACCAATTCTTCATATAAATTTAATTCCATTTTATATTAATTTGGCCATTACATGCATGTTTTAGTGCTTTAAACACTAAAAAATCATTTAATACCATATCAGGAAATCCTTAATTTGGAATGATGTTTTACTGGTTCTTACATTTCAGCTATATATTTTCTGTTTTTGTATCATTATTTCTGAGCAATCCAACATCATTTTTTGGTTTTGACCGCTCCAAAAGTTGTTTCTAAATTCTTGTGTATGTTTCATAAGTATATACTGAGTAATTCTGGCCATATAAAAAATAATATTGTTGTATTTTCTCCATGTATATATCAAAAGAAAATGAATATTTGGTTTCCTAATTTTTTCACATCACTCTGATGTTGTTTTCTATTGTTTGGATAGTCCATACTTGTTTTTCTATTTTTAAACAATAAAAAATATTTTACAATTATAACTGGAAAACCGAAAATCATAATTACATGTCCTCGGTTACTTTATTTATAAATTAAAAGTAAAGTTGTTATCTATTGATTTCAATGATATAAGTTATTTTTTACATAATATTTACCCACCTAAACTTGTTTTTAAAGGCTTTTTTTCTTTCATAACTATATACTAAGTAATTATAACTACACCACAAATTATATTGATGTGTTGTCTTTTTATAGATGTCAAAAAAACTAATTAGTGGTTATCCTATAATTTCACATCAATATGATGCCATTTTCAATGTTTTTGAGCATTTCACACTTGTTTTAGAGTTTTAAAACACTAAAAAAACATTTAAACCCATGATGGAAAAATTGAATTTTGGAATGACATGTTTTTGGTTACAACATTTAAAAATTATATCTATTGCCATTGTACTATGATTTAATGGTAATTCGACTTTGTTTTACTATTTTGGACCCCCTAACACTAGTTTTCGAAGTATTTTAAACCATTTAATGTTGTATAATGAGTAATTAAAACCCCTCCACACATCAGATTGATGTATTGTCTATGTATATTGATAAAAAACTACACCATAGTGATTTTACTATGATTTCACGTCAATCTGAGGTTGTTTTCTTTGGTTTCCAGTATTCCTTGAAAAATTTACTGTTTAAAAATAGTAAAAACACAATTATGGTCATAAGGGGAAAACCATAATTTGGAATGATGTTTAATCAGTTCAAAAATTTAATAATTTAAATTATAATCATTGTCCCTTGATTTAGAGGAAATAAAAGTTCATTTTTCTGGTCCCCCCGATACACATGTTTCTAAAAGATTTTGTCCTTTCAAATGTTTATATTGAGTAATTCCAACAACACCACATGTTAGATGGATGTGTTTTCTATACGTAGACATTAAAAAAATCTCATTGTTGTTTCTCCAATTATTTTACATCAATCTAAATTCATTTTATTTTGGTTTGACTATTCCATGCATGTTTTAGTGTTTTAAAATAGTAAAACATGTTATGATTATAATAAAAAAAATTGTAATTTAGAATGACGTGTCATCGATTCCTATTTTTCACAACTAAATATATGATATTTATCTTTTAATTTTTGGGTAATATAACATCATTTTGCTGATATTGACCCACCAAAACTTTTATAAAAGGATATTGTACCTTTAAAAAGTGTATACGGAGTGATTCTCACCACACAACCAATAAAATTGACGTGTTGTTTACATGTGTTCATCAAAAACAACTCAAAAGTGGTTGTAACAAGAATAAATATCAATATGATGTCATTTTCTTTGTTTAGACCATTCCATGCACATTTTAATGTTTTAAAACACTAAAAATACATTTATAACCATAATGAGATAACCATAATTTGAAATGACACATTGTCGGTTCCTATGTTTTAAAATTTAATCTTTGTTAAATTGTTTCTGGATTTTAGGGTAGTCTGACATCGTTTTTGTTGTTTTGACTACCTAATATGTTTTCCTAAAGACTGTTGTACCTTTGGGAGTGGTATACAGTGTAATTATAATCACACCACATATCGAATTCATGTTTTTAATACCCTTACACATTAAACAACACAATGGCAATTTTACAGTGATTTCCCATCAATTTGAGGTTGTTTTCTATGGTTCTGATCATTAAATTATCTTTTAGTGTTTTTAAACACTAAAAACACATTTATGGACATGGTAAAACTTTTATTTAGATTTACATGTTTTTGATTTGTACATGTCACCATTAAATATGTGTTCATTATTCCATGGTATCAAGGAAATATATTGTTGTTTTACTAGTTTAGACCCCCAGACATGTGTTTTAAAGGGTTTTCAGCATTTTAGAAGTTTATACTGAGTAATTTTGTCCCCAACTCATATCAAAATAATGTGTTGTCTACAAGCACATGTTAAAAGCAAATCTGAAGTTGGTTTTCCATGATTGAAATCAATCTGAGGTACTTATCTATGGTTTTGACAATTCAACACACATTTTGGTATTTTAGAACCCTGAAAACATGTTGATGAACATAATGAAAAAAGTATAATTTGAAATGAACTGATGTTACTTCCTACATTTTAAAATTAAATAGAAAATATTATTGATATTATTTCTAGGAAATCTAATGATGTTTCCCTATTTTTGACCCTGAAACAATTGTTTAAAAGGCATTTATACCATTCAGAAATATATATCGAATAATTTTGGCCACAATTCATGTTGGATTGACAATTCTTCTATTTGTACACAACACAAACATATAAAATGGGGTTTTTAATGATTTCATATCAATACGATGTCATTTTATATGTATTTTTTGTTCTACACATTTTTTAGTTTTTTTAATCAATAAATATATTACCAGCAATAATGGGAAAACTGTATTTCATAATAACATGCCATTGGTTCCTACATTTCATTGTTAAATATATAGTTATTTTTTCTTGATTTTAGGGATATCTGATGTCATTTTCATGGTTTTAATCCCCCAAAATTTGTTCTTAAAAGATGTTGTACAATTCAGAATTGTATGTTGAGTAATTCAGAAAACACTACTAGTTATATCGACATTTTTTCTTCACGTACACCTACAAAAACTCAATTTTTGAATTACCATGATCTCGCATCAATATTATGTGTTCTTATGTGGTTTTAATCTTTCCATGAATGTTTTATAGTTATGAAACACATAAATTGTCTTTATATACATAATGTGAAAACCTTAATTCGGAATGAAATGAAATCATTTCTTATATTTCATCATTAAATCTGTGTTCATTGTCCTATAATTTTAGGTTAATATGATGTTGTTTCCATGGATTTGACCCCACCCCTATTAAACCTATTTCTATTGGATGTTTCACCTTTCCAAAGTGTATAACTATTAACTCCAATCACACCTCACCTCATATTGAGGTGTTGTCTGTCTGTACATGAAAAAACAACTAATTTGCAGTCTTCCCTTTATTTTATATCAATTTGAGGTCATTTTCAATAGCTTTTTAAAGTATATTCTTGTTTAGATAAATTAAGACACTAAAAATGAATTTACAACCATAAATGGTGAACCATAATTTGGAAAGGTGTTCCTTCAATTCCTACATTTCACATTTAAATCTAAAGTGGTTTCCCCATTAATTCAAGTCAATATTACTTCATTTACCTAGTTTTAACTTCTTGAAACATGTTTTTAAATTATTTTATACCTATTATAAGTGTTTACCATGTCAAAATAGAGAAATAAAGCTCAGATTGTTTTTAAACATATGGATAATGATTTATAGATCATATTTGACATGTTAGAAGCAACCACATGTCAATGTGGAAGAACATGTAGTATTTATGAATCAAATTAATTTTTTCTATATAAAAGATTCATTTTAGGATTATTTATGGATGTTTAATGTTTTCTTTTAAAATGTGTATATGATCTATTTAGTTTAAAATTTACCTTAGTTGGATCAGCTATAAGGATGGATATTTCTTCAAGGATCAGGCCATTCATCCACTAATATACCGAAACTAAATCATTTTACATTTGGGACAACCACTAATACTATGTTTTCTTATAAAATTTTTGTTCCTTAAATTTTTTATCCAATCATGGAATTTCCCTTTGTGATTCCAAATCAACAACACTACTCTAATTCCAATCGGGTGTAGTAGTAATAGATGAAGCCACCCTACCAAATACAACTGATGATGTATACCCAAAACCCAACCCTAATAAAAATCATATATCCTCCTACCCTAAAACAATCTAATCTACATCGTTCTAGTAAAATAATGTAGAATATGAATAATTTACATCCCAACATTCATGAATATTAAATTGTTCATAAAAAAGTAGTAAAATTGAATTATTTAAATTACCTGAAATTCATATTGTTATATAATTAAAAAATCATTATATTTACATTTATTTCAAAACATTAAAAACATAATATTTAATATTATATTATAACAACAAATAATCCTTAGACATCATTAATTAGGCCCCATCTAGATGTATCAAAAGGTGAAGAATTGGATACTTTTGATCAATGTACCTGGCCCCACTGAATTTTATTTATGGATTTTATGTTTTTATAAAATATTTTTCATTATTATTTTTTATGGAAATGAAATAGTATGAAATAGTAATGAAAATTACTTATTCCAATATCTATTGTAGGGTCATTTATAAATCTTCCATCTGGTTTCCAATGCACTTTAAACCAAATCTCCCTTCAGAGAATAGAGTTACCTAACACATTAAAATTAATAATAAATTTAAAAAGTGAGAAAATCTATAAGTTAAAATAAAATGATATAAATAATATTGAATAAAGTACAAACCAAAATTGTTCTTTTTGTTTAAAAACACAGAGATCATAAACTATGAGGAATGAATTTTTTCTCAAATTTCATAGTTTTTTTAGATAATTTAAAAAAAAGAGAAACATTAATAATAAATATAATTTTATTGTTTTTAAGTTAATAAGATACTATAAATTATGCAATTTCCTCATGGGATGCATCCTTTTTTATAGTGACAAAGAGCTTCCATTTCCCACAAGAAATGCCTTCAAGCACTTTTCGATATATTTTTCATGAACTCGGAGATATTTCATTAAACTCCTTCAATAATTCATTTTATAAATTCTCTATTTCTTTTAAATAAAATTCAATGTTCATTGGTGTGAAATAGAGTCAAGAAAAAAATTTAAACTGACTAAAAAAAATTGTGGCTATATCACCAAATTCTTAACATGTATTTAAAATTATTTTCTATGAAATATTAAAATAAAATTAACTATTCTTGAGTATCAATGAAATAAATTTTCCATGTTGTAGTAATATGCCTCCAATCATTATAATGAATGGGAATATTCTACATCTCGCATGAATGCTGCCCAATGATCTATGGATAGATTTTGGAAGCATCACATGTATGCACCCCGATATCATCAAATTGAATGACAATATTTATTTACTTTAGGTTCCATATATCTTATCTATTTATATTTTTATTTCTTATATGTTTTTAATTATATATTTGAAAAATTTATAAAAAATTTAATTAAATATATTTTTTTTGAAAAATAACATACATAACAGTAATTGTAACTCACCAATAATCCCTATATTTAGGTTTGATTAATATCTTTATCACAAAATTTGAATAAAGAGGTGGGATACCAAAGATATCTTGGAAAACTGGTATCTCAATTGAAGTCTTAGGTACAATAGAATCACTAGAATCCACATAATATGACGATAGTGGTGGTGTACTCTAAGACGCTAATCAGCTAGGATTCTGAATTTATTGTCATTGAAATTTCTGTATTTCAAATGTTTAAGGTATATTAAATGTATAAAAATTAATACCAAAAATATATTTATAAAAAAAGGAAAAACTAAAAAAATTACTATATGTATAAAAAATTTATTAATATGAAATAATAGAAAATTTTCATTACCAATTTATATATTCAATTATATTAGACTTCATTATATTGATTATTATCAACTACCATTAAAATTTGTAATCCATTTTCACCCTCAATAGAAAGTTCTACAATTTTTATATTGTAAGGTAAAACTACACAATTTTTGGTGGTTGAATAGGTTGAATATCACAATGAACCAATTGATCTTCCTCTCTCACATCATATAACTCTCGATGTTTTAAGTGAAAAAAACACTCCAAACATCATTTATTTCATCATCCACAAAATAAAACATAATTTATTGTGAATCTAGGATAGATAGATCTTGTTCTACACAATCAATAGTATATATCATTTGATGGAAATTAGAAAAAGTAAAAATTAACAAATATTTCATTATACACTTATCAACGATTACAATCTTCATTTTGAAAAGAAATATAAAACTAACCATGCTAATTTAATTCAATTATATTATCCATATTTCCAGAGTATCCTAGCATTGAATATGTAAATACATCACTATTCTAAGTGTCCATGTCATTCTCATGATAAATAGTGTAAAAACATAGGTGAGGAATATTGTAGGCACCAAATCATTTACCCTTCCTTAGAGGACCTCAAGGTAAGAACATCATATCATTTAGTATTTCGGCTCGATTTTAAACATTAATTATCAAGGAAAAAAGGTAAATGATGTTAAATTTAACATTGAAAAAATAATTACATGTCAATAATGAATATAAAATTACATAATGGGCGAACCATTCGATGATCTGTTTTTAAATATATATTGTTAATTCCAACACATATTCAGCTTGCTCCCTTAGTTTCCATTTTTTTAGTTTAAATTATTTATTAAATGGATCTTAAATAAAACTATTGGGTACCACAAATATATTTTTAGTTTGGAAATACAATTTGATAAGATTAAAGTTTCTCCCCAGTTAAATTAGTCTTCTAATAGTTTAAGTACAGATAATTAATTTGTAGAATGAGAATTTGTGGAGATGATTTCATCATGTATAACATGTTTGAATATAGACTCAATTCTGTCCAAATTCCTAGAATAGATGGTCAATAAATTTTCAGGTGTCTAACCTTCAATAATAGAGCTTTATGGTGGAGCTTTTTCCTCACATATGATTTCAAATGCCCTATGTACTTGATGGAAACAATTAGAAAAATATTAAAAAAATTACACAATGATTTGATAGTGACGAATTCAGCAATTAAAATAAAAAAACATTATCATACCATTAAATTGGATACATTCATTAATAGTTTATCATTCCAAAAATATTAGATTATTTAAAGACATTATCATTCAAATAAAAAATTTATGTTAATAATGAATATAGAAATAATATCGCCAAATGATATAGTGTAACAAAAATTCTTTCTTAAGGACTATGAAGCCCGGTTGGATTTATATTTTATCTACAAAACCCTTAAAAAAGGTATAAACTAAACTAGAAATGTAGTAACCTTTTCAGGTAATGTATTATGTAATTCTAATGATAAAAACCACTCTATCAAAATTTGTGACTCATGAATTTTAAATCCATGTATCTTTCAATGTTTTAGGTCAATAAACCTTGATATGTCACTAGAATATCCATCAAGAGATTTTACATTCTTTAAAGATTGATGTAATATATCTTTCTCAGGATTTTTCATTTTAAAAATAGAAAAATAATAATTTTAAATCTAATTTTTCCGTAAATAATTATTTATATACCTTGAATCCACATACTTATGACAATTAAGGTGATCCTTTACTTTCCCATGCTCATTAATCACTCTAAAAATTACATTTTCTAAAATTTTCATCTCAATATTCATTAAATCACATTTATGATGTATCAAATTAAACATCTTATTAGTAATATTAAGAAATATGTTCTTATTCTTCTTCAATTACTATGTTCTAGCTTCACAGGACACTCTTCTTTATAACGTTTCCCCCCATTATTTAACTGATGTCATTTTCTAAATTCCTCAGCTACATTCATTATCAATCCCATGATTTTTGAACTAGATGAAACCTTCACTAACTTTTTCATTTCAATAACTTAAATGAATCATGTCTTATTAGAACTAAATTTATGGGAAGAAACATGAATTTTAAGATGACATATATAACACCATTTTCTACTATGAGATTATCTTTTAGGATCAAAATCAAAATTAAAAATATTACATGCCACACCGGTATGTGTATTCCAACTAGATAAATATGATAGTCCAATAATTTCACTGATCATCGATGTTAAGGAATCATGTATTTGGAATTTTGATATTGTTTAATAATCATATGTTTCCACACCATCATCCCATAATTCTAAAAATTCTTCTATTAGAGGTTCAAGGTATAATTCAATTTCATTTCTAGGAATTGCTGTGCAAGGAATAGTCATTGAAATAATGGATGAAGTCATCTTTTTGGACATCCTTGGATGTATATTATTGAGGAACAAACAACTATTCGAATGATATAAAATTCCTTAAATTAGAAAAAGGGTTTAAATAGTCATAATACAATCCAAAACTTACATTCCTAGGATCTGAAGAAATGTATTAATATAGAGAAACAAACATCATCCATGATGTCAGTTCTTTGGGAAGCCTTATCAAGTCGTCATTACTATTCAGTGCATTCCACTTCTTGTTGAATGTAGACATTGATGACATGAATAATAAATTGAAGCATGATTTTAGAGAAATGTAATGCAACACCATTACATTTGTTTTCTTATTATATGATTTTTCGAGTGCTCCATTGATTTATGCTATCATTTTTGTTTATTGTATTATATCTACATGTATGTAATATTTTTCAATCTTCTTTATCAGGATCCTCTCCCGTAAAAATAATTCAATCAGTCAGAATTCATATATCTTTTTATAATAAAATCAATGTTTTATGTCATTATCCATCTCAAAGAATAATATAGGGATCATAAACTCACTAAATTCATCAGGATTATACTCTAAAATCATGAATATTTTGTTGATAATAATTCTACAGAGTCACATGATACGATACGACATAAGTATAAAAAAAACATTTGAATTCTTAAAAGTACATTCAAACAGTTCTCCCTATCCATCTCCATCGAATTAATAAAAATCATTTTATTGGTCACTGAGGAACTTATAAATATTAACCTTCTCTTGATCAAATAAAGGTTCAATTTACATACTGAAATATTTTACATTGTATTCTATAAAAAACATGGACCATTAAACAAATTTTTAACTAAATTCACCTCTATCGAGTCATATTAAATTTCCTTGGCAATAATATCATTATTTTGAATTTACATAAAATTTCATTCACCATTACAAGTAAGGCACACATATCAAGAATAAAAATGTCTCAATATTAAATGATAATATACATTGTTTCTATTCAAACAACTATTGAATATATAACAAGGACACAAATATTTTATTCTACCTTCTACCAATCTATTTTAAAATGTATAATCTATAAATTCCTCCTTGCCCTTGGAATATTGAGGTCTATTTCAACGAATATTGATCAAACTTTTACCCAAATTAATTTAATTTAAGACTCCCCATTAATTCAAAGATAAATATATTAATTTTAATTCAAACACGTATAATTGAAATTAAATATCTCTAAACTTTTCCATTGACTATTTGAAAGAAACTATAATAGGAAATGTGATGAATCCAATAGTTAAATTTACTTTATAAAAATAAAATTTAATAGCACAAATCAAATATATTTTTTTCTTATAAACATAGATGAATAATCAAATAAAATTTAGGACCAATACATTTTAGCATAGATGAAACCCAAGATCATTCTAAAAGATATCAAATATATCTCCTTAAATTGAGATTTGTATGATGAAGTGTGTTTCTCAATAAATATAAACTTAATTTTTTAGGTTAAATTTTGATCTACATATATTAGGATAAGACATAAGAGCATGGTATTTAGTATTATATTAATGATTGAAACAAGTAATAGTTAATGATCGAAGTGAAGAAAATAGACTCTACATTTTAGATGATAAATACGTATCAATTTTAGATATTTTATTTTCAGATGATATTATTTTTTGGGAGATAAATATAATTTGTATTCTACCATAGTTTTGTAAATAGTTAGGGTTCATTCCATTTAAAACTAATGTACATTGATCAATTTCTGATCAAATTCCAGGGTTATAGCTAAGACTAAGACCACCCCTTTAAAAATATGAATGAAAAGTATTCTTTATTTGGATATCACTATATGTCATGCATACCCAAAATATTAAACTCTATATGCTTATATACAATTTAACTACATTATATTGACATTATTTTATTCCATTAATTATAGAAAACAAACATGTTCTCATAACATCAAATCAGATTATCCATTAATTTGATGTAAACATAAAAATCAAGATGTTAGCATAAATTTAAATAATGTGTATTGTTATTTTCAAATAAAATGATAAAAAAATTATCCTTTTGAATAAAATTTCAACCTATAAATTACAATTAGTTCCCCTAAAAATGTGTGATTTTAACTAATATAAATAAATCAATATTAGTTGTTCTAATTATGATAACACATAATTTATTATCATGCCGGTAAAATATAACCCTAACTAATCAATTATTATTCAATTTATTTTATTAAACTAAATTATTCCTTACATGTCTATAAAACAAGAATAATATAGATAAAATTAAAATAGGTCTCATATATTGTTTTAATAGCCTTTATCCTTATAGAACTTTTTTTGGGAGGTGATGAAATCATGTGTGACCCGAACCCCTGCCACCAATTGGACATGTGTTAGAAAATATTCTCAATTATGTATTTTTCAAACATTAAAGGAATTAAAATAAATATATTTTTTTTAATTTATTAATATAAAATTAAAACCCTAAAATTATGAACAGTTTATATTCCATTACTAACGTATATCATAAATTAATTTGTTGTTTTTAATTTCTTAATACACAATCATAACTAATGACTATTATAACACCAAAAAAATATCTTCAAAACCCAAAAAACACATTATAAATAGTAAATTACATATATAAATTATTTTTTGATAAATAAAAAACAAATTATATACTATTTTTGTGAACCATTATTTTCTATCTAATTCTACTCAATAATAAATTCAGTTTGAGGGTGAAGAAACCATTAAGGAGGAGTTTTCGTTGTTATTGTAGAGGGGACCCAAGTAGGGAGAGGGAGGGTAGAGGGTGTTCTATATCACTGTTGAAGAGGGGAACCGAGTCAGAAGACGAGGTTCCAAGTGGGGGGGGGGGGTTATGGTTGTCTGGGTCTAAGAGGTGGGTTACATGGAATAGGGTGTCTGTAGAGGGTGGGGGAGGTCACGAGTTTAGGGGGGACTAGGAAACAAGATTGGGGTCTCTTCTGGGGAAGGAAGAAGAGGAGGTCAGAGGAGGGAGTGGTGAACAGTTGTTGGGGTCGTACAGAGTGAGAGGGGGATTGAATTAATTTGGTTTTTTAAATTATTTGTGGCAGTTTAATTAAAATTCCCTCTATTTATAAATAAATAAAAAATTATTGGGTTTTTATGAAAAACTCGTTATATTGTATTTTTAAAGCGGATTTACATTACAATGGTTTTTATAACCATAGTGAATAAACCATGGCTACTAGGATATTTTTAGTGAAAACATGGGTATTTTTTTTAATAAATCATTATAAGATTTATTAATTTATTTTTTATATCATTTTTAGAACAAATGGTTCTAGAAAGTAGAAGGTTTTAGAACACAATAATATTTTTTTCTTTAAAAATCATGTTGGAGTCATTATTTCATGAATATATGAAATTGAAGGGAAATTTTTTTCTCTAATAAAATAATCATAGGAGTAGAGAATTAATAATTTTATTGATATATGGATCATAAAATTTGATAATTGGAAAGACAGTCATAAACAATCTTGGTAAATGATGATATTTTTATATAAAATCATCACCACTTTAGTAACATTGATATGTAATCCCCATAAAGGTATATAAATAAGATAAATAAAAAATAGTATGAGGATAAATAAATTCATGATATTAAGTGTCAATGGGGTAGTATATAAACCCCATAAATAATTGGGGTTCACAACATGAACTTAGGTCTCAAAAAATAAAAATTGAGACAAAAATTACTTACAACATTAGGAATATTTTAAATCATATGAACCAATAAATATATAAAATAAAATTAAATAGTTAAAATAATGATAATAAATATATTCAGGATTTATCATGTATAATTTCTAATATATAAACCACATAATAGAAATAAATATTGAATTTACATTTGTGTCCCAAAAAATGATAGATTAGAAGTACCCTACCACATGTCTCAACCTTCATTGTGGATGTTTTAACCTCATACATAATAAATATAAGTATTATAATATTCTATTATTGAACCATAAATATATATATCTCATATTATATATTATATAATTATTTCTTATTAACATTTTATTATCTATTCAAAGTTAAGGTCATGTTTCTGGTAATAACTGGTTCGTTTTTCATATATGTATTGATATATTTTTTCACTCCTCTAAGTTTATTCATGGTTCACTCGTCTATAAAATAATATTAATTAAACATTTAAAATAGTTATATATTAATAACACTTTTTATACTAATAATGAAATTTGGGTTTTAATAATGAAGTACATTAAAATCACGGTGACGATAGTTCGTACATACCTAGAATTACTATTTCAATTTTTAAATGACTTTTAATATATATATATATGTGTGTAATATCCAATTATCCAAGAATTATAATAATTTCATAAATTATTTTTTATCTATTTAAAAATAAATGTTAATATCCTCAATGTTCTATGGATATTAAAATGGAGTCACATCTTTTTGTGAAGGCAATAGTCCACACATATAGGAATGATATTATCATCTTTATGGAAGTGAGAAAGTTAGAAAGAAATTTATATATTATAATTTATTAATTAAAAATATATCATGAATATAATTATTATCTCATTTATATAAAATATATATCCATATTATCATCCATGTAATGCATTAGTGGAAACAAAATCACATCGCTTTGCTAGGAGGTACCCCTCTTTAAAAATGAATGGCATTATTATTTCCCCTATATAATGAAATGTAAAAAAATTAAATATTATATAATTAATATATTCATAAAATTTTGTTGTACATATTATATATATAATTTATATCCACCATCATACCCAACTGTGGGAGGTGTTAATTGAAAAATGAATGAAAACTATTCTCTAGATGGTAGTTCGCTATACAAACAAATGATGATTTCATAAAACATTTGTTAGAAGTGAAAGTGGATGTAGTTCATAAACATAACCTAATCAAATATCATTATATTTATGATAAAGAGGATATAATATCATCATTTTTTATAACGGTTTTAATATGTGGTTTTCTAATTAAAATCAAAATTCCAATAGAAGAACGTTACATATTCTTCAAGAATCCTACTTTGGTGTACACAAAATTATTACATAGGCTAGGTGTCTACACTAAATTAGGGATATGTAATGATATTGGGGAACTTGAGAATTTATTTTGGTTGGTATTTATTTATCCAAAAGGGTATGACGGTATCACGACCTGACCCTAAACTAGGCTCAATCCACAACTACACAAAGCCCACCTCAATAACCCAAAGGCTGGAGACCAAAGTTGAAGGCACAACTAGCATAAGGAGGAATTTTCCTAGGGATCTGTATTCTTACAAAAAACAATATTTATATAGACGTGAATTGGAATAATTATAAAAATATACAATATCTTGATGTAAATCCGAGCATGGAAAAACTCTAGGTTGTTCAATAGTACAATAGTGTAAATTGAAAAGTAATGTGGGAAAGTACATGACCGACCAAAAATACGTCCCAAGATGAAAAAATGGAAATTAAAATGATTAGAGAGCCCATTTTTTACCTCCATAATTGAACCACCTTACACGTTCCATGTTAATAGGTATCCCATATCTCTTCTATAGGAACCATTGACATGTCATTCATCTACATATGACATGAACCATGCTGGAGAAGACCAAATAGTGTTGAGTATATACATAAATAGTAAGATGTAACAAAAGGTTAAAGGGGGAAACAAATAAGAGATACAAATGGAATATGGAGATAACGTATAGTGAACATGATAAATCTCAACACAAACAAATAGAATGTGTAACTTCTTCCTAACACAAGAGACTCAACAGTATGTGTGTATATAGTCTTCATGGTGATTCATTGTCACCCATATAAGAAGAGGAACATCATCCATAAATTACAATATAAACATTTAAATAACACCATATAACCCATGAATCATTTAAACCCATGTTAGGATAGTAACAGAACTCAACTGGATCAATACCGATGTATATATTTATTAGCTCATCAAAACGATACCAAAATGAGAGAGTAATAAGATATCCATCTCATAGATCAGGCCAAGAAAAGTGTCCTCAATAGTCCCAAAAGTCAAGAAAATTCCAAGCACCTCGTATGTCTTCCTATATTAAAATATCGATGTCAAGCCACACCTCATCACTATGCCACATAGTCGATGGGAAAAAATATCTTGTTAGAGAACCTATTCAATGGTACAACAAGTTTGTTTCACTTAGTGGATAGATGGATGACCCATAGCATATTCCAATAGGAGTTTTTCACTACAATAGTCTATAGAGGCACCAGTACCTACCCAAAAATAGGGTTACACTCTCTCATACTAGAGGACCCATGCTATGCCTCTACAGAAGGGTTCCACTCTCTAATGATAAATGGCCCATTCTCTCACCGTATCAGAGGGTTCAACTCTAGGAGTACATAAAGGGAACATTCCCAACCATGATTGAGGCTTCCACTCTGAAAGACTGTAGAGGATGTATGCCCAATCACCTATATCGTTCGACTATAAAATTCTATTGAGGACCCATATGCAGCAGAGATAGAGGGTTCCACTAAAAAAGTATTTAGAGAAACCATGACAAGCCTAGCTAAAGGGTCCCACTCTAAATTTATATTGAGGACACATGCCCATCCTAATAGTAAGGTTGTAGTCTAAATTTTTGCAGAGGACCGATGCCTATCCCAAATGGTAGGTTCCACTAAGCAAGCCTTTAGTGGTCCTATGTGACTGAAGGTTTCTATGATCATCACCCAAACAATATTCAATCCGAAAAAAATCACATCATACCTAAAAATAATCAAAGGAGGGAACCATGCTATTATACATGGAAGGAAATTTTGGATATGCTACTCATATGACAAAATATGATTCCTAACTAATGAGATATTAGTGTTTTAAAATTCCTCAAAAGAAACCAATGTTTACATGAAATGTGAGAGGAACCAAATGGCATATAGTCTCTCTCCATCACCAAGTCATGTCCCTAAGGGTACATGGATCTCTAATCTTGTATTAATATATGGCATGTTGGTAATATTCACAATGTTCCCATTACACTCATAGTGATTCATGCGTGCTTGTCCATGTCCATGTATCCATCTTGTGTCTGTGTACTTTAGTTTACATTGTGCCTCTTCACACATGGTGTTGCTCATGTCTCTATTTGTGATCGTACATCATGGTCATTTCTAGGTACTTCCATACACTGCCATGTACCTAACAATGTACTTTAACATTAAGTCCTTCCTGTGTGCTCTTCCACATGGTTGTAACACCATTGAAAGGGGTAAGTGATTTGTAGGGGGGCTACGTGCCATGTCATCCTAAAAATGTTTTAAAACCCGAGTTACCACATAACATGGGCTAAAACATGTGTATTCATCATGATGCATGGATTTTATTCATTTTCTTCTAAGAATATTGGTTCCATTTTTCATGATACAATACGAGTTATCCACTTAAAAAAATTAATCCCCTACTCCAAAAAATGGAGGATCCTTCTATTTATTTGTCATTGTTGGACATATTGTTGTTGGAAAATGGTACCCATTGATCATCAAAGGATTTCCCCATACCCCACATTCCTATCCTTCTTCCATTACTAATGATTTGAAATATGATTTTCAAAACCATCTCCCACCACCAAAAATACATTTGATAACATCCACGGTTTGCAGATTTCTTCCTTGAAGACTGATTCGTCACGATTTCAGGGGTCTAATTGGTCTTAGTACCACCTAGAAATAATGAATCAAGAATGAGGGGTCTAATCGCTGATGGAAACCAAATAACATGGGTGAGAGAGGGAAAATAACATATACATGTCGACCATTTCCAAGATTTGTTGGCCAATCATCAGGAGCAGGGATACCCGATTTGTACAAAAGAGAATTATAAAATGAAATTTACATACACAAATGTATGGAAAGGAAAAAATTGGATTAGATCATAAAAGGAATGTTCCTACTCAATAAATTCAATCAAAAATGTCAAAACACATATTATTACCAGTACTACTTATAGATTGAATCTTTTTATATATGGATGTTTTCTCAAATGATTGAAGGAAGTTAGTTCTTTATATGCATCACAATCTCCCATGATCCAAGGATTCATCATCGTCTAATGTTTATTCTCCAATAGAAGTTGTAAGAAAGATAAGGAATCCTTCTTTGGGATTATACAAAAAACCCAATAGGATTCAACAGAGAAGTGATCCTATTTTGATTTTTTTGGATAAATAAATAAATAAGTATATTAACCAAATGAATGCTCTTCCAGTGGGAAAGATATTTGAATGCCCCGCACTGAGCCATTTTAGGTCAGTCCTAGGGTAAAAAATATGTTCATGACTCAAACACGATCTTATAAATCAAATCCTAGTTTATATTTTATAATTATCTCAGTTTCACAAAGAAACTACACACTCACAATATAAAATATATTTAATATAAATATTAAATTAATCACAGGCCTTAGAATCACATGATTTCACAACACATTGCTCTAGAAATTTATATAAAAATATTTTATTGGATTATAAGGAAAAAACTGGGCCTTTAATTCAATCCATCATTCTATATTTTCATCCTCAAAAAGAAAAAAAAGAAAAAAACTCATGATAGTGAGCCTCTATTTGCATACCCCACTCCTAGGAGCTATCATACACATTATTGTGGTCCCACAACATGAAAACAAAGGTAATTGCCCGCCGACACATGGGTCTACTCTTGTTGACCCTCAATTACTACCGAGTTCTCCACAAAAGAGGATATTTATTCCATGCCCAGCTCAGCCTAGTTGACTACCTGCTTGGGGTTATGTATATATCTCATTAGATGTGACACGTGGAAAAGGTTGTGCACCTATTCTAGATGTGGGGTAGGTAGAGGAGGTATGAAAACATTAAAACCCTATAACCAATATCATATGTCCTAATGATCCTTGGGGATATAATGGCTACCCATAAAATTTTAAAATGTGGTGTCATTGCTTAATCTCCAAGGGCTTAAGATGATGATCTGTATAAGAATTGTTTCTCCTCTGGGCCATCCAAATCTTCTCATGTATGACCTCAACCATTTATGTTATCACATTAACCGTATTTGGACCCAAAAGACACTAATCTTCAATATATATCTAGAAAAATGGTGTCTTACAGGGTCTCCCATATAGGGAATCAATATGTTAAGTATCAATGGTAGAGTTTTATATTTTATTATATGAAAACTCTAACAATGTTAAGTGATACTCTTAGATATAGATGAAGTCTAACCTAAAATACATCAACATATCCTCCATCACCTAGATATTTCCCTCAGTCTGCGCAACTATATAGGGTCAAAAGAATGCACTCATCTTTATTTGGGTCCTGAATTCCTTCTAAAATCCTCTAAATAATCTCTATATAAACAACAAGTAATAATAAGAAACAATCCTCTAGGAAACTCTATGAATATGAATGATCTACAGTAAATATAAATACCCCAATATCCCCACAAAATTCTTCTCCCTAATTTCATGGAATTTTACAACTTCATGAGTCAGTAACCTAACACCAAAAAGGGTTAATGGATCCACATATTATGTGGAAACTATGGCACAATGTACATGGATATATAGTCTCTCTTCCACTTTTGGATCTCAAGAGGCTGTAAACAAGCCTACCAAATACTAGTTATTATCCTTCACTTTCTGGGAGGTGATGGAACAATAGAAAAAATCAACTATTCTCTATCACATTAAGGATAACCAAAATTTCCATTGAATGTGTATGAACATCATCTCCCTAGAGGGATGTAAAACAAGCTGAGAAGTGTAGAAATATCCCATCACCAACTACCTCATCATAATTGGGACCACCGTTTATTCCTACAAAAGAATTACATGATCCCATCCTTCATATTATCCATCTGGTGATTTCACCATAGATATTTTATCATAGAATACATCACATTTGATATGTCCCTACTGGGAAAATACCAATTTAATGACAACAAGAGGTGTTAACCCCATAGAATGTTGCGAAGATATAACATTTGACTCCACAAGGGATAGTCTCAAGGAATCAAATTGTATAGAATACCCCAACAATAAGTGACCATGGGACATCATACTATAGAAATCATCTAATTTTTCCCCTTCCCTAGAGTATATAATATCACAAATTTAGAGTCCTATAATAACTCAAACTAGCATTGTTGATTCAATTTTATGTCCCAATGATTGATGACATATATTATAACCTAATTATTTAAGTAATACATAATGTTTTCCCCAAGAAGTTACTATATCTACATCCTTAGGGAGAATAAAATTTCTTACACCTCTAGGCCATGAGTCACATAGTTCTACTCATGGGATCTCACCTACATAAACCCGTATGAAATAACTATCAGACACATTATATACGTATAGCTGGACCAAGATATGGAGGCATCACAATACATTATGAAATCCATTCCTTCCTCTAGTAGTCTCACCAATCAGCAGTTCCAGCCTCACCCAAAAACTCTCAAAGGCCCCCATGATCTGATTATCCTAGTTAAATGACAACCACTTCTATGTCAACACATTCAAATGGGGAGAAGTCCTAGTGAAATTGTCTAAAAACCTCATGCAGTACCCCACCAAAAAAATAATGCTCTTAACCTATGAAATACTCTTGGGTAGATCCTAGTAAATCACTGCATTGATAATCATTAGATACTAGAAAAAACCATGCTTTGAAATGTCATACCCCTAGAGCGAACCTTGCGAAAACCGAATAGGCACTTCGAGAGCTTTATAGAAGGATGTTGCTCTCAAAGAAAACATAAAACCATTCTTATGGTCTCTATATTCTTCTCCTTCGACACATAGTATATGAGAATGTATTTAATGAACTAAACTAATAAATGGTCCCAGAATGATGGGAATATCCGGTTTATGAAAACCATAAATAGAGTAGGGAAATTCATCACACAACTCTTCATTCATAGGAACTGATAGTGATGATAGAGGCATCGAAATTATATAATTGGAACATAATCCTCAAGAACCATCAACACGTGTTAGTCGGACATGAGTATATACTTCAAGAACCATCTCACACCTCACATCTCATCAAATAGGTCGTCAATCATTTGTAAGGGGTAATTGTTATTCACTGGGACCTAGTTCAGGATATGATAAACCGTAAAAAATTGTAAGAACACATCTTATATTTTCATTAATATCATTAGAGATTCCAATAATCACAAATTGGTTTTTATAAATCTCAACCTCTATATACCCTCCAACTATTCCACTTTATCTTGATTCCCTATAGGATAATCTGATTTGTTAATGTAAACATAGTGTTTTCCCAAGTAAATGTTTGTACAATGGTCTATCTCAAGATGGGGAGGTAAAACTGGTGCATAAAAACACTTCAACATCATTGGAGGGAGATAACATCTCATAACATCCATTTTTTCATGTGTAATACTGGACAAATGATAAATCTGATGCATCCTCCTACCAATGTGTTTATACTTCCCTTTCTAGAGATCAATCTCACCCTCTCATGGAGGATAAACAGATACTATTACTTTGATGTGCTACCAAACTAACTGGTATCATTAATTAGATAATTTATATTCAATGACCGGTGTTTATTGATAAATATATCAAAGGTTTTCACTGCCTCTATAGAATGATTCAGTGTGAGGTTTCTCCCTCCTCACATAGAATGGTCTCCCAATTAGTAGTAATCTGTGTCCACATATTCAGTTTGCAGGAGCCTACAACACAATGTTCATGTAAAAGGCCTCCTTTGGTATCACTATGTGTCAAACATGGGATACACATGGGTAAGTGGGGATACAAAATCTATACTAATAACTATTGTAGGATTAGTAGTTTTATCAGATGTAATGAAACCAAAAATCATGCCTCCCAGCTAGATGTCCCATATACCAAGTGACCATCCTTTCCTTTTGATTCATGATCTCCTCAACTATCTCATTTTTTGAAATATCTCTACATTAATAAAGCATACAAACCTAGGTTAAATGGACTCTTCTAGCATTCAACAAAGATATCCGATATAGGATACACATTCACACCCTCATGGTTTTAAATCAAGTCACAAGAACACAACTCAGCAGGGGAGGAAACCCTCTTCACTGAATGTCAAATTCCACACTAAAACATCTCTATAAAAACACTATATTTATTTCAATATTCATCTTGGGAAGATCTCAACATAAGGATCACCATCGAAAGGGGGTCCTACTCGAGCATGACATCAAAACCACATGATCAAAACGAAACTCTACTAACATTTAAGGGAGTCTTGATCAGCATGAATATTCTAAAATGACTATTTTTGGAACATGAAATGTGAACTCAACAGTGTTTCATCCTCTTATGGTATGAATGGATCCAACTAATACACTACGATGTACATTGGTTTCTAGTGAATCTATCTGATCTTTCAAGATCTACACAAGTTTGACAACTCAGATCACTGACATAAGACAAACCTCTGGTACATAGGGATCTAACTCATCATAGAGCCTCAATGAAATCTAGCATTAAAACTCATAGAATAATCTAATCCTACATAAATCATATTCTATATTTAATGGTTTGGTCTAATGCTTGATAGGTGGGGGCACTGCTATCAACCCGCATGGAGGAAAGATCACATAGGATGTACCCTGAACTGAGGCCTCACACTCATCTGATCATCATCAGCATCTGATAGTCCATAACCATGTTGGTTGTTTTCATGGATTCATATCAATAGTGATCAAGAAATTCCCGGAAAAAATTATCATACATAAATAATAGCATCGATCTAACACAAGAAGGAAAGTGAAAGAATCAATCTTATATGATGCATGTATAATTGATCCATAAATCCCATATCTCAGTATGCAGAGTTGACAATAAAGTATTCATGGTCTTAGTGAATGGATATGTCTGATTCCCATACAATCACTAGATTCCTGGGATGAAGAGCATCACTTGAGACAATTTGACTGTCTTTCTCTAATACAAACTATGTATTGACCCAAACATTTATCAAGGAATATTCCTATTGATCTAATTAAATTTCTTATTACGTAAAATGGCTATATAACATATTTACTTCCTTGGTCTAGTGTATTTGTATTTTAATATACCATTAGGAATTGTGACCATTTCTAATATAGCCATTGAATCAGGATCAAATGATTAGTATAAATTTGGGGCTTTAACAAATCCAATTTACTCAGAGAAAGGAAGTGATTGCCTAATCCAATAGAGTTTTCCCATACGAAGCCCATTTGTTAGAGATCATAAAGGATGTGGAGTCACTGGCCATTTCTCTTGACCAATCTCAAGCCAGGCGTCAACACGTTAAGCTTGAATGGAACCACCTACGATAGAAGTGGAAGTTGATAGAGATTACCACCCAAGAAATGTTATATGAGCCACCCCAAGAGTGGGTCACCATCTCAATCCTTACCCTTCAATCATATGGAGTTATTATAAGGGGTTATGTACCAAGACCTTATCACTATGATTATGTACATCATTTTTTATATAATAAAGAATATACATTCAATTATTGTGGTTCCCTTGTAAATGTTTTTTTTCTAAAGAACATATAGTATTTTTAATTAATATACAATTAAGAAATATATTTTTATGAATTAATGGAGTTTCTAATTAAATAATATTTTAATAAAAAATTATTAATAAATTACTTTTAAATATAAATGATCATATATTGTTTATGAATACGATTGAAATTTTTATTATTTTTTGAAATTTGTTTTTGTGAAAACCCATGAATTTTTGATAAATAAAGGTTATTATTTTAAAAGATAAATTCACTTATTTGGAAAATTATTTAGATAAAATGAATATTATTTTTGATATCAGGACATTAAAATTATTCATCGATGATTTTTTTTGGAATTTTCTGAGATAGTCAAATTTTTGGGTAAATATTAAATATCGTTTAAATATATAGTGTGTTTATGACATTATAAAGACCCAATAGTGATGTAATAAAACAATATAAACATTATTTCCTGCCAATATATAGTTTAACATTAAAATAATGTGATTATACATTTGTTTTATTTATTTTACAAAACATTACTGGACCCTCCAAGACATATAAATCATTTTATATTTCCAAATTGATTTCCTCGAGAGTGTGACTAACATCCCCAATATCAAAGTCTAATTTTTTTAGAATATAGACCATTTTCCTTATAAAATATTTGTTCCACTCCCCTTTTTAAAAATCCATGGTAAAAAACAATGGAATGGTTTGTGGTTTTGATTAGTTTAATGTGTAGTGTCCAAAACCATAATAATAAAGAATTCCATCTCTTTTCATATATAAAAACACCAAAGATCCCCATTAATCCTCACTAAATTATTTTATATCTCATCCAACCACTTCCCTCTCTCTCTATAAGCCTCCCATGTTTCCCCAAGTTCTCAAGAAGCCTCTGTCAACCCGTCCTAATCCTTTGGGATCACAGTTCCAAGTAAGAGATTTCTTCCATTCCGATTTCTTGTCCAATTTTAATTGTTTTGTATTTCCCTTTAGGTTTCAATTAAAAATGTTGGGGTATGATTTATAACCTCCCCCATAATGACCTATTTATGTTTTAATTATTAGAGATCCCTTTTCTCTCTCATTAATGCCTCCCATGTACACATGTTACCATGCTGAAATTCTATAAGGAATTTCACTCTCATCATTTACATTAGAAAAATTATTTAGTATTATGAATCCAAATTACATTAATTATTTTAGGACATATATTTATATGACCCACTTAATTTCCATTTCATTTAAATATTATGAGACACCCCTTTCTCTCTCACCAACAATTTTTTGAATTCCTATTTTACTCTGTTATGTTGCTGAAATTGCACCGTGATTTTCAAAGAAAAAATAATTGTGTAGTGAATACCATGTCTATTCCTATTTCAAGGGTATTCAAATTTATTAACATTTAAATATTTCTTATAGTGTTTCATTTATGAATTGAACATTCAATTATCTTGGAATAAATTATTATGTTTAATGAATCTATGTTTTATGATATGTGGGGCACACTTATGCATGAAATGAAATGATGAAGTAAGGTGCAACCTGATGACTCTCTAATTCATTGGGTAAGGAGTAATATCATGATACATCATGAAAAATGGGGGTTTGTTCATTATAATTCATGTTCAATGAGGGTTTACTCACGCTCCTTGTGAAATGATCCTTGGATCATACAACTCCCATGTTAAATGTTGTTGCTACATTTCCATGTTATGATAATCATGCTTTATCATGGAATTATTTTCTTATTATTTTTATGATCAGTTGATATCCCTATTTCCTAACATGTATTGCATTCTTCAGGTTATTACTTGTTTACTCCATTACTATGATTTATATCTCACCATTTCCTTATTCCTATCCTTAGGTTATCCCAAACAATGTAAAGTATGAGGGATTATAGTGGCCATTTAAGTGAAGTTTTTAACAAAGATGTTGCGTTTCATGTTTTATTTTGTTATGTAATGTTCCTAATCCCCATAGACACTAGAAATATCTATCATCCATGTTGTATCAAGTGAATATTTTATCTAATAAACCATGTTTTAGTGTGTAATAAAAATCAAGGTTGTTATAGTTGGTTTAGGAGGATAGGTTTAGGTATTTTTGGGATTAGGATTAGAAACCCCTAGTGAAGTCATAGAGATAAGAATAAGTATAATAAAAACATCTCTAAATGTTTGTGAGTATTGAGTACGTGGTTTGCCATGAAAATACATTTATGTCTGAATACGAGCATGTAGAGGCGGCTCTAGCACATATGTACGCATGAGTGAAATCTCTGACAAGGAGTTTTTGGCTTGACCTGGGGTATCCTGGTATATGAAAAAGGGCCGTGCTGAACTCTTGGTTACGACACTCCTAGGGTATATGCTTTGGTAAATTCAAAATCTTAGTATTAACCATTGTATTTTGAATACAAATCCTCAAAGAATAAATGTTGAGAAATATATCATGGATAACATAGATTAAAGCCTATAGATTCCTATGTTAAGAAAATAAAATAAATTTATAAGTTTTCCATTTTTTCCTTTGGATTACCCTTTATGTGTTACCCCTAACTTTCCATTATTCTTGAAAATGGACAGTAATAGAAGTACTCATGATAACTACCGATGTGATGATCAATGTGATGATTATTCTATTGAGATTCCCAATCCATTGTGAGTGTGAATCACAAACATTATCCCAATAGTCACTTAGTTAACTCAAGATTTGAATAGAAATATGGGTAAAGTGGAATGTTAAACCCCCCTATGAATGAACAAGTATCAATCGAGAGCTTCATGAGACAAGGGCCCCCAACTTTTAATGGATAATTTGATCCTTCAGTTGCCGAAAAATGGATTAAATACATTGAAAAGATTTTCTCCATCCTTAAATGTTCTGAACAAGAGAAGGTTATCGTGGATTCCTATTATATGGAGGGTGAAGCCAATAAATTGTGGACTTTGATCAAAAATAAAAATCCTACAGTGGAGATAAAAGTGTTAAAAATAGAAGGATTTATGGATAATAAAATTCCATAAATATTTTCCTCGAACCCTCCGACTTAAGATGGAAATTGACTTAATTTCCCTCAAGAAAAAATATTAAAAATACATCGGAGAGTATGGGGGAAATTTCACAAGTATTGAATGATATGCCATTGTCTTTGTTGTTACCTCTAAATTTAATGTTGACTGCTTTTGTGGTGGGATGCATCCTATCCTACATAAATCCCTGGTGGTTAGGGATTTTAATAGCTATGAGGAAATTTTAGGATGTGCCCTCAAAGTCAAAATGGAGATCAAAAAATATCAGGGGTATCATAATGATAAGAAGAATTAGGTGGAATTCAATTATTGAAGTTTTATCGATAAATCAAATGGTGCTAAGAAAATATAGCACCCCAATGGCCAATGGTGTGGAAAAAAGAACCCCAAAAATTTCCTAAAGGGGATGAGGAAATGATTTTGGTATGGAAGAGAAGGGAACCCAACCATTAACTGTTGACAAAAAACTCATGGCTATGACATAAGATAGGAAAGCTCTATTAGACTCTCAACGAATTGTTTTTTGTGTCAACTAAAAATAATCTGGGAACTTTGAAAACCTGTTTTTAAGCCAATGGTTTTAGGAGGCAACCAACAACCACCAAGGTAAGAAGTTCGATCTTTTTCCATCACTACCTTTAAAGTGAACCCAAAAAAAATTGGGGACATGTACTCTAGTTATTCATTCAATAATAGAAAAAATATTTTTTTATTATGGTTCTAATTTTTTTTTGGTATCCTGAAAGATTATTAGAACAATCCCAACATCACCAAAAATTCATGGTAGTAAAGATGTCGGTGTGTATGAAAAATGCGGAAATTATTGCAACCCATGTACATTACTCCTCCCATATCACAATTTATTGAATGAACTTCATGGAGAACCTCTTCATACTACCTCTATAATAATATTATTCAATTATCGTCATATATTGTCTTTTCTTATATATAGCCAACATTTATTTCTCTGAGTGGGGAATCACTCTTAATATGGAGAATCGACCCTCGATTCTATAAACGTGTAAAGAGGAAGATGAGTCTTATTTACCTCTATTATCTCAAGTACTGATATTAAATCCCTATGATCATGCATATCTATCTCAGATGATTGAGTCTATAGAAGAAACCATCCTTGAAGACATGCATTTTGTGATGGAATTTGTAGAAGAGTTTCTTGCTGAATTTTCAGGTTTTCCTTGTTGATGAGATGTTGAGTTATCAATTTACCTTATACCTAGGGTGTTTCCAATATCTAAGACTCTATATAGAGTGGATGTTTTGGAACATTATGATATGAATAAACAACTATAGGAGAATCTAGATAAAGGGGTTATATTCCCATGTGATTTACCATAATGTGCTCTAATCCTCTTCATCAAGAAGAATGATAGGTCAATGCAACTTTTCATTGATTATCATGATCAAAACAAAATCATGATAAAGAAAAGTATCCTTTTCACTAAATCGATGACTTGTTTGATTATATATATAGAGAACAATACTTCTCTATGGTGGATTTTCCACTGGGATATTACTAAGTATGGGTGAAGAAGGAGGATACCCCCAAGACTACTTTTCATACAATGTATGGACACTATGAATTCATATTAATGCATTTCAGACTCACTAATGGTCCAGAAATATTAATTTACCTGATGAATATATTCTTTAAAGATTACCACAAAACATTTGTGGAAGTATTTATAGACGATATTCTAATATACTGCAAAACCAATGAAGATCATGAGGAGCTTCAAAGAACTGTACTAGAGACCTAGCAGAAGACGAAACTCTTCCCAAAATTTAGAATGTGTGATTTATGCATAAAGGTGGTCTCATTTTGGGCTCATATGATCACAAGAAATAGAATATCAGTGGATCCCTCCAAGACAAATGCAATTGTGGGATAGCTGGGGCAAACATCGGTAAAAAATATCCGTAGTTTCCCATGGTAAGCTGTATAGCATCGTCGATTTATGAGAAATTTCTCATGATTTCCCAACCCTCATACCAAGATAACTCATAAGTGAGTAATGTTTTCTTATAGTGATGAATGAAAATAGAGAATCAAGTTGTTGAAATGGTGGCTTATCACTGCATCCATACTCACACTACCCGCTAGGGGAGAGATTTTTGTGGTATTCACTGTTTCTTCAAAAAGGGCATGGCTTGTTTATTGATGAAAGATGAAAATTTAATAGCGTATGATTCCTAGAAATTGAAAGTTCATAAAGAAAACTATAAAACCCATGACCAAGTGTTGGAAATAGTGATATTCTCTTTGAAATTTTTTCGGCATTATCTCTTTGAGGAGAATAGTGAAATATACATGGATGACAAAAGAATCATGTATATATTCACACAAAAAGAGTTGAATATGTACCAACGAAGATGGTTAGGGCTAATCAAAGACTATGAATGCTCAATCCATTACCACCTGAGGGAAGTGAAAATGGTGGATGATTATTTATCTAGAAAAGACCAAGAAATTATATCATTGATGAGAATAAAAAAGGATTCCATATTCTTAGATTTGGTGAAGAATGACATGGGAATCATAAATACGGAAACATCATCCATCCATTCACAAATGATTGCTCAATAATATCTTTTGGAATAGTTAATGTATGATCAAAAGAATGATGTGGGGATTCATAAGAAGGTGGAAACTATCAGGAAATGGAAATCCTTGGAGTACAATGTCAATTAAGGAAGAAATTGAGAGATTTGGGTCAATACTATGTGTTCGATCTAATTAAAAATTAAATAAATAACTTTTGGATGATGCTCAATGATTAAATATTCCATTCACCAATGAAACAATAAGATGTATCGAGATCTCTGAGAGCATTATTGGTGGGATAACATGAAAAAGGATATCGCTAAGTAAACAAAAAAGTGCTTAGTATGTCCGTAAGTGATGGATGAGAGTTAGAAGTAAAAGGGGATGATGAAACCATCACCCATACCAGTATGGAAATGGGATAACATCACCATATAATTTAATACGGGATGTCTGAAGACATCCATAATAAACCATGCTATTGTGGTTGTTGTGGGTCGTGATATGAAGTCTATACACTTCCTTACAATTTGAGAGAATTTCTCAATGGATCAACTGGAATGGATATATTTCAAATAGGTGGTATGTCTTCATGGAGTACCACTATCGATTATATCTGATTGAGATCTATGATAAACCACTATGTTTTAGAAGAGTCTCCAACATGCTCTAGATACTGAGCATAATTTTAGTATGGCTTATCATCATCAAAATGATGGCCAATCTGAGGAAAATATCGAAAAACTTGTGGAAATGTTGAGAGCATTCACAATGGACATCAAAGGAGGATGGGATCAACATCTCCCTCTAGTTGAGTTCACCTAGAACAACAGTTTCCACACAGGAATCCAAATGGATCCTTATGAATCCCTTTAGGGGAAGAGGTTCCAAACACCGACATGTTGGAATGAAGTTGGTGAGAGAAACCTCATAGATCTGAAAATGGTTGATGAAATAGTGGAGAAGGTTAAGACTATAGAGCTACACATTAAATCTGCTCAGAGTGGACAAAAGTTCAATGCTAATAATCATCGGTGAGACCTATAGTTTGATTTCATAGATAAATTACTCCTATTCATATCATTGTAGAAGAGTGTTATGAAAAATGGGAAGAAGGAAAAGATTATTCCAAGTTACATCATACCTTTTTAGATCCTTGATCGCATTGGAGTAGTGGCCTATCAACAAGAATGCCCACTGAACCAATCTCATGTACATGATGTATTTCATGTATTACTCTTGAGGATGTACATACCAGACTCATTTCATGTACTCAATTCAGAGGTGGTACCATTTGAGAATGAACTATCCTTTGAAGAGAAGCTAGTGATGATCTTAGATCATAGGGAAAAAGTTCAACGAAATAAGATAATACCTATCGTCAAGGTTTTTTGAAGAAACCACAAGTTTGAAGAAGAAATGTGAGAATCGGAGGATGTGATGAAGTATAGTTACCAGCATTTTTTTAGTGTGTAAAAATGAAATTTTGAGGAGAAATTTAATAAGTGTAGAAGATTGTAACAACCCAAAAATTTGTCAATTAACATTACTCCAGATAAAATTAAATATAATATTATGTAAAATGGATATATAACATATTCAAATCCTTTGTTTAATGTTTTTGGATTCTAAAATGTAGTTAAAAATTGTGAAGATGAATAATATTTCCACTAAAGAGCAATCAAATGATTAGTATAAATACAGGGCTTTAACAAATCCAATTTACTCAGACAAAGGAAGTGATGGGCTCATCTAGTAGAATTACCATATTTGAATCCCATTTTTCAGATCTCAAAAAAGAGGTGGCGTCATTGGGCATTGCTCTTGACCAAGCCCAATATGAGCTTCAACATGTTAAGATCAAACAGAACCGCCTGCTGGAGAAGTGGAAGTTGATAGATAATACCACCTGAGTGATGTTATACGAGCCACCCCATGAGTAAGTCACCATCGCACACCTTACCAATTGGACATATGTGGGTGTTATAAGGGTTTATGTGACATGAACATATCACTATGATTACATACATCATTTTTTTTATATAATAAATAATATATATTAATTTTATTGTTCTTACCTTGTAAATTTTTTTCAAAATAGAGTATAGTATTTTTAGTTAATATTAAGTTACATAATCTAATTTAATGAATTAATGGATTTTCGAAATAAAAAATATTTTATTAAAATATTATTAAGAAATTACTTTTTAAATAGGAGTGATCGTATAATTTTTATGAATTCCATTGAAATTTTTACTAAGGTTTGAATGTTGTTTATTTCAAAACCCATGAATTTTTGATAAATGTCGGTTATTGTATTATAATTAAAATTTTAAATATATAGAAAATTATTTAGATAAAATGAACATTATTTTTGGAATAAATATGTTGGAATTATTCAATGACAAATTTTTCATAATTTTCTGAGACAATAGATTTTTTTGGTAAAAATTATAAACTATTTGAATATTTAATGTGTTTTATGACATCATAATTACACAATAGTGATGTAATATAATACTATATACATCAAATTTGGAAAATATATGCTGTATCATTAAAATAATTTTCATTTGAGGTTTTTATTTATTTTACAATGCATTAGTTGACCGTACAAGACTTATCAAACATATAAATTTTTTAAATTGATTTCCTTGATAGTGTGACTCACCTCCACATGAGAAACCTACTATTTTAAATTTTTTTGGCCATTTTCATTAAGAAATATATTTTTTCACTCCCATTTGGGAAAAACCATTGGATATAAACATGGGGTGGTTTGTAGTTTTTATTAGTTTAATGGGTAGGGTCCAAAACCTAAATAATAAAGAATTCCCTCTCTTTTCCAATATAATCCCACCCATGATTCCAATTCTTCTTCACTAAAAGACATTGGATCTCAACCAACCTTTTCCCTAATATCTCTAGAATACTCTAAAGGTACACCATGCTCTCAATAAGCCTCTCTCAATCCCTCCCAATCTATTGTGTTCACACTTCTAGGTAATAAATTTCTTTCATTCTAATTTTTTTCCAAATTTCATTATGTTGTAATGATATTTTATTTTCAATTAAAAATGATTGTGTGTGATTTTCCACATCCCCTATACATCCATATTTATGTTGGAATTATGTGATACCCCTTTTATCAATCATTAATGTCTCCCATTTACACCTATTAACAGGAAATAATTCCGCACATAATTTCTCTCTCATCATTTACACTCAAGCAATTCATTGGTATTATGAATCCAAATTACATTAAATATGATGGGACATATATCTATATGAGCCCCAAAATTTCCATTTCATGGAAATATGATATGAAACTCTTTTATCTCTCACCGAAATTGTTTATTGATTCTTATGTCACGCTGTTAGTCTGTCGAAATTGCACAGTAATTTTTCAAGCCAAAGTCATTGTGTAGTAAATACCAATCACATTTCACTATCAAGGTTTTTCAAATTTATACTCATTTAATTATTCATTATAGAGTTTAATATATTAATTCCACATTCTATTATCATTTAATAAATTATTATTTTTAGAGAATCCATTTTTTACGATCCAGGTGGCACACTTTGGCATGAAATGAAATGATTAAGAAGGGTGTGTCCTAATAGGGATCCAATGCATAAGGTAATGAGTGTTATCATGGTATGTCAAGTGAAATGAGGGTTTACTCAGTCTAGTTCAAGTGAAATGATGGGTTACACAAGCCATATGTGCAATTATCCTTGTCTCATGCTAATACCATATTAAGCGTTGTTTCAACATTTCCATGTTATGATAATCAAGATATATCATGCCTTTATGTTCATGTTTTTTATTCACTATTGATATGATTATTTCCTAGAATTTATTGTATAGTTCATTTTATTCCTTGTTTACACACTTAATGGGCTTTATAGATCATCCTTTTCTTATGCATGTCCTCAGGATATCCCATTCAATGCTTCGTACGAGGGAATGCAGTGGTCATGTAAAATATGTTTTCAATAAAGATGTTGTGTATCATGTTTTAAGTCATTCTGAATTGTTAATAATCCCCAAATACACTTGCACTCTTGATATTCAATGTGGTATCATGTGAAGAGTTTATTTAATACATAATTTTTAAGTGTGTAATAAAAATAAGGGTTGTTATAAATAAAATATTAATTATGGGACTACTCAAAACACCTAACATGGGATCCGTCATCCTTTTATACAATTATCTAATGACCTATACCAATAAATTGGATCAAACATAAGCAACCCAATGAATTCCACCAAAAGACGGGGTCTAGAGAAAAGCACTAAAGGAACATCTATCATGGAGAGGCCTTTTCCTAGAAACTAGTTTGTATAAACACAACCATCTCAATGTTGACGTGCACATGAATTATTGTAAAAAATATAACATCTAAAAATGTAAAAAATTATTAAATAACTCTAGGTTATACAATACTAAGAAAGTTAAAATTGATAATTAAATTGGGAAAACATGCCCAACCAAAAAATATAACCCATCCCAAAAAATATGAAAATAAAACACTGAGAGATTCCAGATCTAGATCTCTAAGCTCTGACCACCATACACAATCCAAGATACTAGGTATAGCTAAGCTCTTTTTTAGTCACCGCTGATATGTCTATCATCTACATAAGACATGAAAATTGTGGGAAACTTCTGTGGAGGGGTTGAAATATACATGCCCAAAAGGACACCATGAAAGTTGAAAGGGGGGGGGGCATCCAGATATACAAAGGGAATAAAAAGACATCATAGAGTAAATTGGATGAATCTCAACACAAAGCAATAAAAACAGTACAATATCCAAACATGAGGGGTTCAATACATTGTTAATATTCACTACACATTGGGTATTTTGACCCATAGTAATATTTTATCCTCATCCAATAATGAGAATCCAAACACAAGTATCATTTTTCATACCTCATAATACTTCACAACCCACGGTATAAGAGTAACTTAATCTAACAACATGGATATATATGTATATATTTAAATCCTCATTAATAATAATCCCAAAATAATGAACCAGGGGATATCCATATCTAAGGCTCTACTGAAGAGAATAGTCTTGAACAAATATAGAAGTCTCATAAAAATTCCCATAATCTCACAGATATGGATCGATAAAAAGAAACCAAGACACATTACACTTCGGCTATGTGATATTGAGTCAATGTGGACGTATATTTAGGTAGATGACCAATCCCCTAGTTTAATAATAGGGTTACACTCAGTGGATAATTATAGTACTTATACTCTATTTCAATTGAATAATTTAACCCTATTCGTCAATAAAGGACCCATGGTCAACCCAGTAAAATAGTTCCACACTCTGATATGAGAGGAATCATACCCTTAATCAGTAGAATAGATCTACTCTATAATTCTTGATGACCCATACCCTTAATCTGTTAGAAGGTTGCACTATAAGAGTCTATAGAGGACCCATGCCCTCCTAGTCTAGAGAGTTCCACTATAAATACCTGTAAAGGACCCCTTAACAACCCAGCTTGATCATTCCACTCTACATTTATATAGTGTTCCCATGACCAGCTAAATCATAGGTTTATAATATAAAATATTGTAGAGGACCCATTACCATCCCTAAGGAGGGTTCTACTCCTGATGTCTTTATAAGACCAATTCCCAACCCAGCTGGTGGGTTCCACACTAAAAGTTTTTATTTTACCCATGGATATCCCAAATTGGGGCTTACACATGGGAATCCTCATGGGATTTTGTTCAATCTCTTCCATCATTGAACATTACCTAAATAAAAATCTTGATAATAAATCTTAAATAATACCTAAAAATCCAATATGAGGGGAATTAATAAATTCTATATATAAATACACTTAGTATTGGATACTCATAGAAAAAATATGAGTCCAAATAAAGTGTATATGAGAGTTTGAATATTCATCAAAATTAACCATGGTGGGTACATAGGGTGTGAGGGGACCCGCAAGCCATGTGATCCTGATCAATTATTTGGATGTGTCCCTAGAGATACATGTATTACCATTTTTTTTTGAAAAAATGATGTGTGTGTAATATAAATGGTCTTTCCTTACCGCATTGGATGCCTCCTGTGTCATTTGAACTATAAGTGCATCCTTCTTGTATCTTTGTATATTATTAAATTATGTGCCTCTTCAAAATAGGTTGTCTCAAACATCTATTTACATGTTCACACACCATGCACATATATTTTGACAACATTACACAACAATGCTCATAGATATACATTTTCACACTAGGCTTTGGCTGTGTACTACACCACTATGCTCTACCACCAAGGAAAGGGGTACAACAACTATAATTGGGATATAAGCCCTTACATAAATATAATTATTCAAAATCCTAAACACCACATCATATGGACTAAATGAAATTTTCTCATCATCATAAATGGTGTGGATTCATAATTTTTACAAATTCTCAAAACCATGGTCCATGCTCCAAATTCGAGTTCTCTGCATCAAATCAAGATTCATCTCCACCTGAAATTGGTGTATCTAGTAGTTGTTCATTGTTTATAACCATATGGAGGATATAAAATGGTACATGTTGTCCTTTAAAGGTTATTCAAATATATTAAATTGATTAATATCTTCAATCATCGATGATTTGAATGTAGATAAAAAAAGAACTCTCACAACACAAAATCAATCAAAAAATATCCACGATAGATTACTCACACACAAATTCTTTATGACTATGGGGTCTTATCAGGCTATGTATCGCTCTAAAAAGTTGAACCAAAATAGTGGGGTCCAATTCATGAAGAAACGTGAATGAATTATGGGAGGAAGGAAAAATAATAAATTTTTATCAATCATTTCATAGAAATATTGGCCAATGATAATGAATAATACATCATAGTATGAAAACCATGACTAACCAATTGTAATTTCAATACATGGGTGAAAAAAATTTCCATAGTTTGTGCACATAAAAAAATATGTAATCCTGCTTATTGAATTTAATAAATAATTGTGTACTCCATAGTTTTATGAGTCCAAAATAATGATTTTATTGTTAGTTTTAAAATAAATCGCTCTATATGGATTTAATGAAGATGTTCTTTTTTTTAAATCATGATCTTCCTCGATCAAGGGATTCACCATCGTTAGATGTTGATTTGCCTATGGAAGGTGGAATAAATATCTGAAATTATAACAAGGATTATGTAACAATCTATTGAGGATTTTCCAAAATGGAGATTATATAATCTTTTCATTTAGGTTAAATTAATAAATTAATTTAATTAATTTAATTTATTAAGAAACTGAAGGTTCCTTTGACAATAAAGATAATTGAACGACATGTGCCTATAAATTTAAGGATGTTTTTAGTATAAAAAATGATTTATAGAATCATAAATGATGTCATATTTCTCATAATATATTTTTTTATTAGTCATAAAATTTTAATTAAGAAAAATTACATATGTAATATAAAATATCCTTTTTTTTAGAAAATCAATTACGTGCACACTAGTCCTCATAATTGCACGTCGTCTCTATGGTCGTCTTTGTAGATATATATAGAAATATTTTAAAGTCTTAAAAGGAAAACACATGTTATGTATGGTATGATTTAATAATAGAGATGATGGTGTATCCTTTAAAATGTTATGTTAGTGCCACAACTGTAATTTTTTTTAAAAATAGGTGTACTGGTATTTTTCTTTATAAATAATTCTCAAATATTGTTTATTATATATCATTAGACATTATTGGGTTATAATATGGATGTATAATTGATTTTAGATAAGTATTTAGGTCATTTAATTCCTTATTTTATTTCTTAAACACCCAGTAAACCCATTTATACCGAAACCAAGGCAATTTTTTTACTATTTTCACCATTCAATTTGGTCGAAAATTATGTTGAAATTATTATATAATATAAATTAGTATTAACCCTAATATGGAAACCACATTTTCAAAATTCAATTCTATTTACTAAAAAATTTTAATTTATAAATTAATCTTGTATATGTGATGAAGAAGATGGTTTTATAAGGGAGATGATAAAATTTTAACAATGTTTTAATATCAAAAATCAATTTAGAATTGATTTAAATAAACTAAATTAGTTTTTTATACATATAATTTTACTAATGTTACATTAAAAATATAATAACATAATTGAATATATATTTTTTAATTAAAATTATGTATAGTAATTTATTTATCAGAAGATTAAAACAATCATGAAATCCAAAATAATTAATCAAAATCTTATTCTGAAATTATGATTTAAAAAATTAATATAAATTTTCAAAATAATTATGAAAAAAGTGTGAAAAATTAGTTTCAAAACTAGTTCTGAAAAAAGTGACAAAAATTGTTTTTAGAGAAAATATATTTCTATGAATAGAATTAGATATATGCTTATCACCTGTCAAGAAAACACTCAATAAGAACATTAAATTGTTGATTGATTATGTACTAGATAAATTTCATTATAACCATTGCCCAATTTTTTTCAATTTATTGTGGTAAAGAATGATTTTTTTCAGAAAAATTAAATCAAAAAATAATTAATTTATTATCAAATGATTTTTATTTTGATTTTTAATTAATTATTCATCGATGAATTAAATTTACCAAATTTTTTAAAACACATTATTTTATTGTTTACTTAATCCTTTTATACCATACACTTCAATGTAGAGTTCATAACTATATTACACATAATATTATTTTTTCATGGATGGTTATCTTGGTATTCATGTCATGCACACTATAGAAGAAACTCATTATTTTGTGTAATTAAATATAAAATATATATTTCACATATTGATATATATACAAATGATTTAATTTATTTCACCAAATAATTTTTAATAAAATATCAAGTAGTTACATTCTACGACCATTAAAATGAATTTTACCCTGAAATTCAACACTATGGTACCAAAAGTTTAGGATAATTATGCCTTATTACATCATCAGGTTACCAGGAAGTTCCCAAAATTAATGTTTTTGGCACAAAAAATTCCCAAGTTATTTTTATTATTTCATATATCCTTCCCTATTTAATTAAAAATCTTTAATAGTTTTTCCTCATATTAAATATTACTCTCCATTATTACGGGACCTATGTTCAGTATATGTTGTTGATCAGGAATGTAGATCCACAAGAGTGATACATGGAATATATCCTGATCCTAGAAGAGGATTCATGGAATAACCAATCTATGGTCTATAATCCCAATATTTCCAATAATTTAAAAGTGGATGATATACATAAGGATTTTATTTCCATTGTATGATAAGTATGATTTCATCATTTGGTTGTGATTATATCAATATCAACATTATCACTTACTCTTATAAATGATGATTAATTTTTTTACCAAATGAAATATCAAATAACTATATCAATAATAAAATGAAATTTTATTCATTCAATCTCAAGTAAAAATAAGATACCATTGGTTATCCAATATAGACAAACCATTATATTATAGAGTAATACATCATTCCCTAAAACCACATCCATTGTTAATGATAAACCATTCTATAAATTTATAAACTTATACTTCCTAAAAATTTAGAATTTATAAAGGTCCCTAAATTACACAAAATCAACTTATCAATTATCCGCCATACATCATATGGTACCTCTTGTTTATCACGTGGATATCATGTGATTTCCTTCATCGTGTATTCTCTTGAAACATGGAAGTAACCAAAATTACCATAAAAAAAATATTGAAAACATACATTATTAATCATTAATTAAATAAAATACATATTTTTATATATATTCCTTGAATCAAAAAATACTGGAAACTCCATCAATGAAAGAACAAATACAATTTTACACAAATCATTAAAAATTTATGAAACCATAAATACCATATTACTTAGTTTATCTATATCTATCATCCATTTATCAATGATAAAAACCATTTTCTAACCATGAGGAACATATTTTGGGTTATCTTCCCATAATAAAGTGTTTTTCATAAAATATATCCATTGCATTAAATCACTTTTCTTTTTCATCAGTAAAATCATTATATTCTTGTAATTATATAAATAATATAATAGATAGAAAAATATATTTGAATTGCATGATTCATATATCAAAATTTATGAATTCCAATTCATAGGATCCTCAATCATTCTAATTCATTAATAAAAATGAACTATTATTTTTTCATATTATTCATTAATACAAAATTTGTATAATATGAAATATGAATCATTACATATAATTTCTCATTATAAATTTAATCATTATTATAATTTTAAAAATAAACAATACTATTAGAATAGACCTCACCATTCACATTTAATTTGTGGTATCTTAATCACCAAGAGAAAAACTATTACTCATACCACCTTGTTGATTCTCATCATGAGATTTCCCCAAATGAAATCAATTTTTATTATTATTATTTCTTATATAGTTAAAACATTCATATATTTATAAAACTATAGTGAGAAAAATATTCTATTCTATTATATTAACAAAACTTTTAGTCTTTACTTGTTAATTACTTACTCTCTACCCTTCTTCTCCTCACATAACGCATCATAAGGTTTCTTTGAGTCATTCAATTGAATGATTGTTACCAACTCTCAATTTATAGGAATTTTTATATTCTTTCCATAATGTTCTTTAAAACCCAAAATCTAAGAAAACACTATCCCTATCTTGATTAAATATTCTACAAGTTTTTAAGTATGTTTTGGTAATATTATTCTATGATATCTAATTAGGAATAATCATAATTTTTTTAATTTTCCATTATTCAATTTCACTTCTCATCCAAAAAATGTCTTTTACATTCTATATAAGCCTAGTTTGTTACGATAACATCTACTTTATTAAACCGAAAATATTAATGTGAGTAATAAAAATCCATTGGAAAATTACATGATCCCAAAAAAATAACTTACAGGTATTTTAAATCATGAGACAAACCTTTTAATATATTAATCCTCATGTTTACACTTGTTCATTCATATCATCCACTATTTTAATAATTCATGATAAATTATAATGTTTTTATGAATCTCTAATGGATATGTCATGAGAGTGTCATACCAGGTATGCAGTATGGCCTGTTTTCACACACTGGGTAATGAGAATATCCATTTCAACATACCCTTTTATAGTTATTACCCCTAGACACCTATATATTATAACTACATATACTTAGATTATTGATAAATTGATGTAATATATTAAAAACTAGGTGAACTACCTATTACCAAAATTATATGACTTCCTCATATACTTTTAAACATCATTATACTTATCCTTAGAGGAATCATAAGCCCTATGCATATAAATATGACTAGGGATCACACTATGGATTTATCATCCCAGTTTATAATGGTTAACTATACATTTCCTTTAAGACTAACTATAGTGTTCTTGAATTATTTCTAGTAGAATACAACTAATAACTATCAGATCACTCCATGTTGGGGATACAACAATTGAGGGGCACACCATCATCCCCTATGGAATCTATTTCCTCGTGAAGTCAATTGGTAGTGATCCTTGATTATTAAAATTCTCACAAATGATAGTTAACTTGGAATAGATTGGTTACTTTTACATCGATACCATCTATAGTGACCCAATACATTAATACATAGATATTACATCATTTCAGAAGAACATTCTATACATTATAAAAAATTAAATCTTACTAACCATAATGGATTAGTGCCTTTTGATACAAGGTACACAATCTAATAATTTAGTTAATGATCTTAAAAATGTCCCGTTAGTATCTTCCCCTTCTGAATCATCACAATCATACCCTTATTAATATATTTCATCCCATTAATGGGATGGGAAACAAACAAAAGGGAGAGAATATATTATTAATAAGGGTAAATAAATGAGATAAGTAAGAATAACATGATCATAATGGTATTAGAACATGATAAAAACATTTGGAAACCATATCATTTATATTAAAGACTATAATCATGAATCATGGAAGGAATATTTGATTTTAAAAAGACATAAATCATATGGAAATCAAAGAACATGATTCATGAGATTTTAACCATGGAATACGACATGGGATGTGGAATATAAATAATCATAGAAAATCATTTTCATAGTAGTAAAAGCGTACCGTCAAGTCTATCATAGTGTAATGATATCCTCTTCACCCCATCATAATATTCAATGTTCACTATAAATACCATCATTATTGACTATATCCTTTACTGAACCAGGTTCACTCTCCATTCTAGTCAAGTCTAAATCATGTGATATAAATAAGTACCCTATACATTGAAGGGTAATATAGGTCCAACCCATCACATTATGAAATTTTTTTTTCTGTCTTTCACAATATCATGAAACATTTATTATTTCAGAACCCATGTTATGAAATGGTTTTTATAATCATTTCATCATATCATAACCTATGGAAAATATATAGGCATCATAATCATTTTATAATTTCATCGCAACATTAACTCTCTTAAAAATTATTATTCCATAAGAATTTTTTCCTCTTACAATCCATGATAGGGAAATGGGTTTTATAAACATCATGTAATCATATACCATATATTGAAAAAAATAAAAATTTATACTTTGTTTATTTTCCAATAAGGCATATGTTACATAAAAGGATTTCATCACATAAGGATAATTATGTTGAATTAAAGGTCCTATGTTATGTTTCTTAATTAAAATCTCATTTCTTTGAAAATAAAATTTTAAAAATATGATTTATAAAATAATTTGGTAATAAATTTTATTGAAAATATTCTTTAAAATCTTATAATTCAATATTAAAATCTTCTAAAACATTTATTGATTATAATATAATTTTAAAATTGGAAGAAAATTTTTAAAACATTAAATATTTTCATAATACTCAACATTTTAAAAATTATTTTTCAAAAATATAGTAATTTCCCAAATATTTTTGAAATATTTTTAATTTAAAATATCATTGAAAAAATGTGATATAATCTTCAATACAAGGGTAAAATTTTAAAAATGAAATGAATATTCCATTAAAAAATTATTTAAAATTAAAAAATGGGTAAATTTTTCATTACTAAATAATTTGGAAAATATTGAAAAAAACATTGAAAAAAATGGATAACTTGGTTTTGGAAGAAAAAAGGATTTCAATTGACTGATATATTTTCATGAAGACAATTTTTTGAACACAGAAGTATATGATGAGAGGAAAATAAATTGAAAATTATTGACCCAATAACATAGAGCCATAAGATAATTAAATTTAAGGGTTTCATTATAGATTTATCATAAGAATTTGTTATATGACATATAGTAAAAAATAATCCATATAAACAAAGATATTTTAACATTAAATCATTACATCTTTAGTAAAATTGAAACGTACACCCCACTAAGGAACATCATTAAAATAATCATAAAATAGCATGAATATAAATAAATTTTTATATTATATTTGAATGGGGCTATATATAACCATGTGAAAGAAGATAGGTTAATAATATATCCATATGTCTCGAAGAAGAAAAATTGAGATAAGAATACCTTACTGAATTAGATATATTTTGAATCATATAATCCAATAAAGAATAAAAATAAATAAATCCAATAAATAATGAAAATATTTCTATTAATGATATATTATTTAAATTTTTCACTATATACAACACACAAAATAAACTACTGCTGAATATTCAGTTGTCTCCCAAAAGTAAAATAGTCGCAAGAATTGATTACATTATGTCTTGACCTAATTTGTACACATTAAAACATCTTGTATAATAAATATAATTTTATTATAAATATATAAAATAAATATAAATATATCATTAAAAACCTATAATATTTATTTCTGACAATTTATTACTATTATTTTAAAAATTATATGTTAAAGACGTGTTTCGGGTAATAAATTCTTTATTTTTCTTATAGGTGATATTTTATTATTTTATGTCCTCATAATTTTATAGTTATAACATAATATCCAGAATAATAATAATGAGATAATTATAATATTTATTAACCATTTACACAGTTGAAAACAATCATGAATGACGATTTTTATAGATGAAGTATCTTTTGATCATTGAGTTGGTATGTCATACAAACCAATGAGTAACATTTATATTTTTTGAGTGATCATTATGGAAATGATGTATGTAATATTTTATCAAATTATAACTATAATAAAACATTTTTTTGATTTTTTTTCTTTAAATATACTTATAGATATCATCATTTTTTGTGTTGATGAAAAGATAGCCATATCAATTTTTGAAGGTGGTAGTCCACACACACAAGAAACGGTGAAATCATCTTTCAATGAGTGATTATGTAAGAAAGAAGATGATAAATTATATTTTAATAATTATAAATATAACATTAATATAATATTTATTGTATTTATATAACATATATTTATCTTTATTATCTTCAATGTATATAGTTAGTCAAAACCAATCAGATCACTTCACGAGCCGGAAGTCCACCGCACACACGAATGACGTTATCTTATCCCCTATGGACTGGAAATTACTAAGGTATATATTATATAATGAATATATAGATATAATTATGTTATAAATAGTATATATATAAATAATTTCCACCATATTACCCCACAGTGAGTTGTGGTATTGGGAAAAAATGGCATCAGTTCTCAAGGATATAGCCCGCCAAACATAAAAAGAATGATTTCATAACCCATTTGATGGAAGTGGATATGTTTTTAGGTCATATACTAAACAAAAAAATATTATTAGTATATTAAATATTATTTAATTTTTTTCATAATTTATTCATAATAATTGGACTAGGTGGATTAATAAATAATATAAAAATGTTTGTTTAATAATGTTACCTCTTCTTTGGATATCCTCCTTAGGTTAGAACCAAAAGCCTTCCTAAGAGGTATTTGTTTCCAAACTATGAACTATATGATGCGATGAAGGAATTTGGGATGTTATTTTAAATGGTATTGGATGTGAAAAATGGTTTCAAGGTGGGAATATGATATGAGAGGGGGATACCTATTATAAGTTAGGTGAGTGACACACCTGTAATTTTTTAAAAGAAAAAGGTGTACAATTGTTTTTTTCATGTAAAAGGTTAAAAATATTGTATTATAAATATATAGAAATTATATGTTATAATTATGGATATTTAATATATTATATAGATGTTTTTATGTAATATAAATATCTATCTATTTAGTTTAACCATGTGACAAAACATTTTTCCATTAACAATATTAATTAATTTTTATTATTTTATCTTTTTATTTTTCAAAAAATAAATTTTAACTTATTATATTATATAAATATTTATGATTTTACGTTTTTATTCCATATTTCCTAATTCAATTCAAAAAACTAAAAAATTTGACATTAAAAATTAATTTGGACAATGTGATAAGAAATCTAGTCTTAAAAGGTAAATGTTCAAAAGTTTACAAATTTTTTATAAAATTTTAATAAGTAATTGAATTGAATGAAATAAATTATATTCAAATATATCTAATTTAGATAATTTTACATTAAAATAATTATAAAATATAAATTATTATTATAAATTAATAAATCAAAAAGTAATGTGTCAATTAAAATTCATTATTATTCACTATACATCATAAAATTATAAAAAATTTATCATATGATAAATTTTATATTATTATTTAGAAAATGAATTTTATTTTTCAAATAAATTTCCTAAATGTGTAAAAAATGTGTTCTTAAATAAGTGTGCAAATAAAGAGTGATAAAATCATATTTCTGAAGATATATTTTTTAAATGTAAAATTTTATTTATTCTTATATATTATTTTGAAAACACATAATATGAATTTTAAATAATTTATTGAATGTATAATATATTAATTTAATTATTTAATTTTTAAATATGGGATTTTAATATTATTATGATATAATATCTCTATTATTATAAAAAATGTTCTTCAAAAAATATTTGCCTCTTTAAAAAATATTTTTTAATTAATTGGTCGATGAATAATTAATTTTAGAAACATGTGTAAAAAATATTCTAATAATATAATAAATCTTATTCAAAATAACCATTCATAATTATTGGATAAAATTTTCATATTTATAATATTATTATTTCATGGTTTGCTAAAATTCGATGTCAGGTGTTCTATATGATATCAAAGAAAAATAATTCTTTCATATAACTCTTTCTAAACAAGATATTTTTTGTATTGAAAGTATATATAAATGATCAATTATTTTTATAAAATATATATTTCAAATACATCTTGGGATGCTGTAATATGAGCGTGGAATCATCAAAATTAATTCATGATTTATGAGAACATTTCATGTCCATTAGACAACGGGTTTGTGGTAAAAAAAACATTAAAAATAACTTCATTAGACATGGATAACTATCAATACTATTATAGTGTGTGGGTTTTATCTCCATTCAATAATTTCTTTATTCAGGTTTCACTCCCATTACCACCATATTGGAATTATTCCTCACATTAATTGGATTCAATCCCAATTCTTGTGAGTATTATCTCATTAAATACAATTTGTTAACCAATGCATTATAGGGTTGTGATATATGTGGCCAGACTATCACATAATGTAAATCCATTCATATATTTTCCACAACATCCTAAAAAATTCTTCATATAATCATTTTAATAACCATGTTATAAGAATAGGTTTCAAAAAACATTTTATTATCTCACCAAAAAATATCCCTTGTATAATAAATGGGTTTTTTAATGATAAAACTTATCGTAATTTATCTATGTGAATGAAATAGGTTCTATATAATCCTAAATATAGACGAATTATTAAAATCCATCAATAAGAATATTTTTAATGTTATCATAATTTTATATCATTAGTGAAGCATAAAGATTGTTAAATGAATATGACATTCCAGGAAAGTACCTCTAGAAGAACATATGATAATTTCATTTAAAAAAAGTTTAACCTCTACTTGTTAGGGTATATTTAAAAAATAAAAAAAATTATAATATTGATAATTCTTTTTCATTAAAATAACCATGTAATCCATTAATGGAACAATAAAATTTAATTCTATTCATGATGTTGGTAATATATTTTTGTACAAAAAATCTCCAAGAAATGATTCCTTCCAGGATTTTTAATGATTAAGAAATAAACTATTTCATAAAACAGGTAAATAATAATTTTTATAAATTTTAAATGTAATATAAATATTTTTTAAAAGTAATTTTAATAGTTAATAGATTATATAAATAATTATTCATGATAAAATTATAAAGAACACGAACAAGGATGAAAATCCTCATCGTCCAAAGCGAAAATAAGTATGATTATTTTTTAAAGAATATTTTTTAACTATTTTTAAGTAAAAAATATAGAAACTCTGTACTATTGATTTAAAACTCGCATAAAAAATATAGGATAAAAATTATATTGGTTTTAATGTAATATAAATATATCATTTCCCATAATGGGAATTATTCATTACAAATCCCAACCAAAAATGAGATTGTAACCCAATCAATTACATAATGTATTCTAATTCCTTAGATATGATCAATCCTCAAATAAAATAACTTCATATTTATTAGAACCCAATTATAGGACCATATTTATTACTAAAATACTACTTTTAATTATTTTATAATTTCCAAAAATCATTTTATTAACAATTTCATCAATATTCTAATCAAATCTACTTAGTTTTCCATTCATTTTTCAATTTGATGGTTTTAGTCTCTACATCATGGAAATCATTTCATAATCTCAAAACTTTTAAAAAATTCATAAAAATAATAATAATAAAATTATTAAATTTTGTAACAAAATGTATAAATCAATTATGATAATTGAATCACATCACTTAACTGAGATTACATTCCATACATATGCCCAACTCATGTTTTCACATTTTGATGGATAAAAAAAGGGAAAAATTAATAATAATTAACCAAGAATAAATGATAAATATAACATAAATATCATTAATAATATATAATTACTTCCAGGCATTTAAATACGAATTGAAAAAATAATCAAACTGTTTTGTGGAGGTTTTAGCCCATAATAATCCATGAGCAATGTTATCAAATTAAAATGGATGTGATGTGTAAAATCCTTATATTTTCACTTTTATTTCCAGATAATTGTTTTATTTCATTTATTCAATAACACATTTCATTTTAGAAACATTTTTTTATTTTAGATGATTTGAGGTTGTGTCTTGTTTACTCAGTGGTGTTTAGTTCTGAAGGTAAATGTTGTGAAGATATAGATAGTTTTTCCAATCACTATTGGGATAGGTCATGGATTTAGAAACCATATATAGCCACTTTTTTGGGGCCTCAATAGGATATATATATATACCAACCTACAACATTTTCATTTTCCATGGTGGCCGCCATCCAGTCAAGGGTGCAGAGCAGGGATGGGTATATATGGGTAATAACATAATGTTATTCCACAATAAACTTTTCTTAATTTCGTATTCCTCCACCCCTAAACCCTTTATCAATAAATGTGAACATGGATATTCACTTGGGACAAATTTTTGACCCTTATCAAAATATATTTGATAATCAATGTTTTTATTGAAGTTATAGCCTCTCCTGATTTCTTAATTTCTATAAATTTATAATTAAATAATTTCTTAATTTACATTCTTTGTTTAGTATCCTTAATATATTGCTAGGATACTCATTTCATATTGAATTTTGTTTTAATAAATTATTATCATTCAATGTTCTTCATGGTAGGTGGTTTAATTAATTGGAATCATTTAATATATCATTCTTTATTCTACTTTGATTTTTTTTTCAAAATCGATAGAAATTACTATGTATAGATTTATGTTGGAAATTTATTTAAAAAAAAATAAAATGTATAAATATTGAGATGTGATTTATTTGTATTTGTTTGGAAAATGGATCTACTCTATATGTGGAAGTTATAAAAATGCTATTAATTCATGGTTAATAGGGATCATTAGTGTAATTCCATTTTAATTATATTTATGTTGAAAATATCAATATGACAACAGTTGAGAAAGATTAAATCATTAGAAACAAACCCGTTTCATAGTGATCTTGTCTAAAATGGTATTTTGTTCTCTAGGATTTTATATGTTATGGAAATGACACACATTTACGAGTTAAGTCTTACCACCAAGACGTATTATACTAGGGTAATTTTCACAATGGTTTGAAAATCAATCATATTAAGTCTATAGCTATCCTTACTTGGATAAAACTATTTATTTGAAATGTTATGACTTAAAATAGATCTAAATGTAAATATATTATTCACTAATATATTTGGGATTGATAACACCCTTTGATCCGTGTTGTAGACTACCTCAATTTTGTGATAGTTGGGTAATATAGATTGGTTCATAAATAATTTGTATGAATGTGAGGTTTTCCATTTTCCGATAGTTGACAGGAATTATTTTATGTCTTGGTAGATATGTGATTGGGTTTTGGGACCTAATAATTAGTTTTTGAATGAGTTATTCTCCATCTCTAATCATGATGAACTTTAAGTTATCATTGATTGTCTAAAAATCTATATTTTTGGATTTACATTATTTTGATCCCCCATATTATTTTAATGTTCATCATTATTTTTCAATTACATTAGTTATATTAGGTTAAAAGTTTCTCTTGGATGTCATGTTCAAGTAACTTTGTTTTTTCTAATGGGTATTACTATTCCCCTAAAATATGTCCATTTATTTCATGAGAGGTCAATATATACAATTATAAATTGGGAAAATATCCATATGATCATAATAAAATTTATTTAGTTTTTTTATTATGTTAACTATGTAAGAAGGTGTAGAACCATCCAAAATTCATCCTAGAGTGGATAAAACTAGAATATATGATAATAGGAATTGATTTTAATGACCCAAAAATTTATTAGTGAAAATAAGTCTTGATAAAATTAAATGTATTATTGTGAAAAATGGTTATATAAAACATATATAGTTCCATAGTTTTATGTTTTTGTATTTTAAAATAACATTACTAATTGTTACCATTGCTAATATAGTCATTAAATAGTGATCACATGATTATTATAAATTTAAGGATTCAACAAATTCAATTTACTTTGGAAAAGAAAGTGATGACCTCATCTTGTAATATTTCTCCAAATGAAGCCAATTTTTCAGAGCTCGGAAAGAAGGTATCATCACTAGTATTTTCTATTGACAATACCCAATCCAAGTTTCAACATGTTAATCTTGAATGAAATCGCCTATGGGAAACGTGTATGATAATAGAAATTACAACCAGAGCATGTCATCTAAGCCTCTTTAAGAGCCTTTCACCATCATACACCATAAACTTATTTCTTATGAAAGTGTTATAAGTGTTTTTGTTAAACTACCCTTTAAATATGATTATGTTTATTATTGTTTTATAGTGAATGTAGAAAATTTTTATTATTTTTACTTTTTAAATAGTTTTTAAAGCACAAATATTATTTTTAGTTAATATTTAAATTCAATTAAAAAATATATTTTATGAATTAGTTGTTTTTTAATTTAAATAATATTTTAATAAAATATTATTACTAAATTATTTTTTTTAATTTTAATGAATGTATTGTTTTTATAAATGCAATATAGATTTTTATTAGGGAATGAAAACTCTTTTTGTCAAAACACATGATATTTCGATAAATGCTAGTTTTTATATTAGATATAAAAATTCATATAATTAGAAAATTATTTAGATAAAATGAATGTGATTTTTGGATTGAGGATTTCAAATTTATCTAAAGGTGAATTTTTCATAATTTTCTATAATGGTCAAATGTTTGGGTAAAAAATATAAATACCGTTTATATATATAATGAGTTTTATGAAATCATAATGAACCAATAGTGATGTAATAAAATACTATAAAAGGTACATTCTTCCAATATATGTTTTTTTCCTTTAATAAAATCTTATTTTATATTTTTTTTATTAATTTTATGTTTCCTTAGTGGACCCACCATGAATTATAATATATTTTAACTTTTTAAAATGATTCCCTTTAGACTGTGACTCACCTCCACATAAGAAACCCTAATATTTTAATATGTTCACCCATTGGACATATAAAATAATTTTTCCACTCGAATTTGGTAAAAAACATGGTAAAAACCCATGGTGTGGTTTGTGGTTTTGATTATAATCATGTATAGTGTCCAAAACCTAAATAATAATGAATTCCATCTCTTTTTTATATAAACCCAATCAATCTCCCATTACACTTCACTAAAACCATTTGTCACTTGACCAAAATCTTCCCTCATATATCTATAATCCTCTCAAGGCACCCAAAGATCCCCATAAGTCTCTCTTAATCCTCTCCCAATCCTTTGGGATGACACTTCCAAGTAAGGGATCCTCACTTTCCTTGATTCCTTAATTATTTCCAAGTTTCCTTATATTGTCATGAACTTTTATTTTCAATTGTAAATGTTGGGGTATGATTTCAAACCTCCCCTTTAAATACGTATAAATTCTGAAATGACAATAGACCCATTTCCCTCTCATTAATTCCTCCAATGTACACCTGTTACCATGCCAAAATTCCATAAGGTATTTCTCTCTCCTTATTTTATTTAAGAAATTTATTCATATTTTTCATATAAATTACATTACATATGCTGGGATATTATGTTACATGACCCCTAAAGTTTCCATTTAATGTATTAATAATTAGAAACCCCTTTCCCTATCATCCACATATTTTATGAATCAACGTACCTGAAAATTATCTTTTTTTTTGATTTTCAAAAAATCACGTTATGGATGAGTGATAACCCATTTTATGAATCATCATATAAGTGAATACCATACCCATTTATCTTTCGAGGGTATTCACCTTTACGAACATGTACTTTTTGATTGAGTACATACATATATCTATTCAAAATTTCATATTCAAGTATTAAATTATGTTTTTTAATGAATCCATGTTGTATGATCAATGTGGCACACTTATTCATGAAATGTATTAATTAAGAATGGTGCACCCTAATAGCACTCCAATGAATATGGTAAATAATAGTTTCATGATACGACTAGTGTAATGAGGGTTTACTCATGGTAATTAAAGATAAATGAGGGTTTACATATGCTAATTCAAGTCCAATGATGGTTTACTCATGCTCCGAGTGAAATGAGCCTTGGATCTTGCTAATATCATGTTAAATGTTGTTTCCACATTTCAATGTTATGATAATCATGCTATATCATGCCTTTATGATCATTTTTCTCTTATTCTCCATTGATATGCCTATTTACTAACATGTATTGTATTATTCATGTAATTTCTTGTTTACTACCTTTTTAGAATTTTTATCTCTCCCTTTTCATATGTATCTCCTCATTTTATACCACACAATGCTAAGTACGTAGTAATGTTGTCATCATGTAAAATAATTTTTCAATAAAGCATTTGCACTTATTTTATTAAGTTGTTATGTAATGATCCTAATTTTCCATGACACTAGACCTCTTGATTATCATAGATTTCTTAAGTGCATGTTTATATAATAAATTTTTTATAATGTTTAAATAAAGAGTAGGGTTGTCATAGTTGGTATCAGAGGTATAAGTTTAGTTTTTTTGGGAATTGGATTAGATAACCCCGGATAATTATAAATTCATAAGACTAATTTTAGTAAAAACAAATATAAATATTGGTTAGTATATAATAATGGTTTTATCAAGAAAATATATCCATATTTGGATCCAAACAAGTATAGGAGTCTTTGGCACAAATGTATGTTGGGGTAAAACCAAAAAACAAAGAGTTGAGCTAGACTCTAATTAGAACTGGTGCTCAAAAACAGGTCTTGCTTCACTCTTGGTTATGACACTCTCATGAGATAGGATTTGGTAAATTCTTAAGCATATTATGAACCATTGTTAATGGAATAATAAAAATTCCCCTGTGAATATATGTTGGGATGAAGATAATGGATAATATATATTGATGCCTATAAATTCATAAGTTAAGGTAATAAATTTAGTTTATAAGTTATTCCTTTATTCATTGGAATCCCCTTTATGTGTTAAAACCAACATTCCATTTATTCTAACCAATGTCTAGTAATAGTAGGACTCAGGATAACAACTTTGGAAAAGATCAGTGTGATGACTGCTCTAATGAGAAGTCCAATCTGATGGATGTGGGAATGATAAAAATTGTCATGATACTCTCATAGTAATCTCATGTTTTGAATAGAAACATGGGTTAGGAGGAACTTAAACCCCCACAACCCTTAATAAAGAACAAGATACAATTGAGAGTTTCATGAGACAAAGGCCTACTAAATTTAATGGATCATCTGACCCCTCTATCATTGAACAATGTATCAACCTCATTGAAACCATATTCTCCATCCTTCAATGATATTAATGAGAGAAGGTTATTCTTGCTATTTATCATATGGAGGGTGAAGCTTATCAATGGTGGACTATGATAAAAAATGTTATGCTCGAGGAAGAGATCGAGGCATTGGAATAGAATGATTTAATGAAAAATGATGTTGGATATATATTTTCCACGAACCCCCCAAATTAAGATGGAAATGGACTTCCTTAACCTCATGAAAAATTACAATTAATCCATTGGCGCATATGAGGAAAACATCTTGAGGCTTGAAAAACATGCCTCAAGAAATCTCATTACCCCTAGATGCAAGGTTGATCGATTCTTTAATGGGAAAAAACCTAGCCCGTAGATATCCCTGGACATCAGTGACTTCGATAACTATGAGAAAATTTTCCAATGTGTCAAAAAAGATGAAATGGATATCGGAGAGTCTCAAGGGTATCTAGGCGATACAAAATAGAAATTGGACATTAATTATAGAGGTCAGATGTATAAATCCAATGGTGTAAGAAATTCCATCACTCACATGTCCATGGTGTGGAATGAAGCACCCCATACATTTCTTGAAGGGGACGAGGAAATTATTTAGGCGTAGAAGAGAATGGAAACTGGCCATTAATTACCAACAAGGAAATTTTGATGTTATGATAGAGGAGAGGAATGCTCCACTAGACCCAAAATGCATTGTTCATTACTTCAAATGCAATAAACTATGACACTTTTCAAACTAGGGCCCTGAGCCAAGTGTTTTTCGAGGAAAAAAACTACCTCCAAGGTAGAAAGGATGACCTTTTTCCATCACTAATGCCGAAGAGAACCCTAAAAATGGAGTGGTGTCAGGTAATCTAGTAATTCATTTAATAATAGAGAATTTAATTTTTGATTCAGTTTCAACACATTCATTTATATCCAGAAGGTTTTGTAGGAAAATTACAACAACACCACAAATCATGGAATTAGATATTTCAGTGATAACTATAAATAGGGAATTATTTCATCCCATTAATATAACTCCTACCATGTCACATTTTGTGGATTGAACTTCCTGGTGAACCTCATCATAATCCCTCTAGTGGAATTTGATGCAATTATTTACATGGTTTGGAAATACGTATATAGAGCCATTATTAATTTTTGTGAGAGGAAAATCACTGTCCATATGGATAATCAATCTATGATACTATCCAATTGCATGGAGGAGGATGTATCTTATTTATCACCATCATTTCAAGAATGGATATTAAATCCCTACAAGCATTCATATCTCGCTCAGATGATTCATTATATAGAAGCAACCATCCTTGAATACATGATTATTGTGTTGTAATTTTTAAAATTATTTCTCGATGAATTTCCTAGTATTATTCCTTGAATTGAGGTTGAATTTTTGATTGATCTTATACCTGAGAAATTTCTAATATCTAATACTTTGTATAGAATATCTTTTATGAAGATTGAAGAGATAAATAAAAAAATATAGGAGAATCTGGATAAATGGATTTTATGCCCAAGTCATTAACCTTGGGGTTCACCAGTCCTCTTCATCAATAAAAAGGATGGGTCAATGTGCATTTGCATTGATTTTACTATGCTCAACAAAATCAGGATAAAGAATAAGTATCATTTACATGGAATTGATGAATTGTTTGATCAAATTTGTGGAGCACAATACTGTAGGTTTCAGGCACAACAGAAGAGCGTTGGTGGGTTTGCCCAACTTTAATTTTAACATTAAACAATGTTCAATCCATGATCTATCACGATGTAAAACGCTAAATATTTGGAATAGAATGAAGAATGAAAAAACATAAGAGGTAATCCTATAACCATAGAGATAGGATCATCATATGTTGGTTATAAGTAATTTAATTATTTCGCAAGAATTACCTTGTTGAAATTATTTATTCGTTGATGACTCCGGTCACGATCCATTGATCCGTCGTTGTGTCCTAGAATCCAAGTGTATGATTCCTCTAGTGGTGATCCACATGTATGCCATGCATCTATGGATGTCGTTGAAGGGATCTATGGGTGCTAGCATGGAAAAACCTTCGTTTGCAATGTCTGCCTTCGATCGCATTGATCTCTCAGTCTTGAGAGCGTTCCAGGAGGAAGGAGTTCTTTCGGCCTTGAAAGAATTCTCCAGAATTGTTGTGCACAATTATTCTCTCTAGAAAAGTGTTGGGGTTGTGAGGATATTTATAATCAGGTTTGAGGTTATAGAGTTATGACAATAAAGAAATGCGTTACGCGTTTTATTTATTTCATTAACTCTTATTCAAAACCCCCATGTCGAATTATTAATTCCTTGACTTGAGCCCATGCTGATTATAATAAATATCATTTAGTAAAACAATATTATATCCTCAAAATCCTGACTGGAAAAACTACATGATGTGTAATCATTAATACACAGCGTGTACTAATTTTCCATTAAACTACACATCATGTATATTTAATATACACGGTGTGTACTTTTATTTTCCGTTTTCTTTATTTCCTCCACCACATTTATTAGACCTTGAGTAATGGATATTTATTTCTTATATAAATGTAACTGCATTACTCACTAATAAATATATTATTTCGCCCAAAATATATTCTCTCGAATAACTAGTGTCGAAATAAAGGCGATTATAAATCCTTAAATAATTATTAAACCACAGTCAGGAAAAATCTTTATTTAACATGTTAAATTAATATTTTACAAGGATACATGGAAACACTTAGTGGGTGACCCTCTAGGCCTCTTTCTCATTGGCATTAGGTGGGCTTGCCTAAAGTCCAAGATTACTGTCTAACAACGGGCTAAGGACCCAAAGAGAATGAAGTTGAAGCCGCATTGACTTGTCACCTCATACGAACGCTTACTGTGTAATATAATCCCTTTATCACGATATCTTGAATCAAGTGGGTTTCATGCTTGTGCCATCAACCCATGTGCTCAATAATTCTTTCTTTGACTTTCCAGAATTTAACATTCCCATACCTTACCATGACCATGGATTTATTTAGGATATATCAATTCCATCAAAGCGGCTGAGATATCTACTTTCGTTATGGAACAGAAGGGACAAATCCTTTCTTGCATTATCTTTTAATGTAGTATTACTCGTGACACACCCAACGTATCCTACCTCGCTGTGAACAGTGTGTCGTCACAGTTTTCATCAATACATCTATGTAAGCGAGTTGTAATACCCATTAATAATAATCTTAATGTATAATGACCAATATACAAGTCCACATATAGGAACATCCAATGACACTATGAAATGTGGATTTCCTACTAGCAGGTCTCATTCTCATAATATCCTCCTGAATATTACCTTGGGAGCACACCATGAAGTGGTGCCTCAATGATTTATGAGTCCTCACCCCTAATGGCCAGTTTTATTTTTGTCCCACAAATAACATCATCCGGCTAAATAACATATATTCAAGAATAGTGTTATGGCACTTCGAGGTTCTCATCATTGCAAGGATCTGCTATAAAAATTTAATGCAACAGCTATCCTAAGGACATTATCACATGCATTGTCCTGCAGAAGAACAATCACGATGTGATAAGGAATTTATTAATGAATAAAGTACAAAGTAATTGGTTCTAGGACAGCAACTCCAACAGAATCCCACTTGGAAGAGAGCCAACTGCTAACCACCTTTAACCCTCTAGCTCTCACATGATATTCATGCTTCTGCTGAGATAAGCCTTCAACCATGGGGTCTATCATGTCCTCTTCCGTGGATACTCTATTCACTGCAACTTATACCCTTTGATAGAAATACCTCAAGAGGTGATACTTTCAGAGTATGTTATTTGTCTGTTGATGTGACCTTCATTCTTTCAAAAGATCCACCAATGCAGTATTATCACAATACAACATTATAGGATCTTTACAGCTAGGCACCGCATCAAGCTCATAGACAATGTTCCGAATCCAGATGGCTTATTTGGCTACATCAGAAGCTGCTATATATTCGGACTCCTCTGTAGAATCGGAAACAACTAGCTGCTTTGAACTATTCCAGCTCATAGCTCCACCATTAAGAGAGAAAACATATCCAGATTGCGACTTAAGATCTTTCTGATCTGTCTGGAAACCAGCATCAACATACCCTCTGATGATAAGCTCATCGTCTCCTCCATACACTAGGAACACATCCTTAGTTCTTCTCAGATATATAAGGATAATCTTAACAACAGTCCAATGTTGTTCTCCTAGATCTACATAATATCTTCCTACCATGCTCAGTGCATAGGCTATATCAAGCCTGGTACATAACATGGCATACATGATGGATCCTATAGCCGAAGTTAATGGGATATTACTCATTCTATTATTCTCTTGTTGTGTCTGAGGACCCATTTTCATAGAAAGATGTTGGCCATGTGACAATGGATCTAATCCCCTCTTGGATTGTTCCATACTAAATCCCTATAGAATTTGGTCAATGTATGTTCTCTGAATTAGTCCAAGCAGCCTTTTGGATATATCACAAATGATCTTGATCCCTAGAATGTAGTATTCTTCACCCCAAGTCCTTCATGGAGAAACAATTGTTCAACCATTACTTAACTGATTGTAAGACTGGTGCATCATTTAAAATAACCAATATGTCATCAACATATACTATTAGGATAAATATCACATTTCCATCAAACCACTTATAAACACATGGATCACATTCATTCTTAATAAAACCAAATTCTTTTATGGCTTCATCAAATAAAAATTTCCATGACCTGGATGCTTTCTTTAATCAAAAAATGTATTTATGCAACTTGAAAACTCGTTTGTCTTCACCTGGTGTCACAATCCCTTCTAGTTGTGTCATATAGTCATCTTCTTGAAGGTTCCCATTAAGGAATTCCATTTTGACATCCATCTGCCATATCTCATAATCGTGGTAAGCTGCTATGGCAAGTATGATTCTTATGGATTTAAACATGGAAACTGGAGAGAAGGTTTCATCATATTCAATTCCATGATGATGTCTGAATCCTTTAGCCACTAGCCTTGCTTTATAGGTTTTATCTTGACTTTCCATGTCCAGTTTTTTCTTGAATACCCATTTTCATCCAATAGGATTTACATCAAATGGCTCATCGACCAGAACCCAGACATGATTCTGATACATGGATTCCATCTCAGAATTCATAACTTCTAGCCATCTTGAATCTTCTGAGATTTCTAATACTTCCTTGAGGGAGAGAGGTTCATCATTGTCCAACAATAATGATTCACCATCCTTGGTGACTCGGAAACTAAATATATCTGGTTCCCTAACCTCTCTTGAGCTCCTATGCAATACTTGTGTTTCTGGAACCTCTTCCACAGGGACCTATGGAACTTGTTCCTCTACCAACTCCTGTGTATCTTGAGCATCAACTTCGTCGAACTCAATCATTCTCCCACTATCACTCTTAAGGATGTGCTCCCTCTCATGAAAGATGACTTGTCTGGTGACATTCACTTTATTGCCTTGAGGGTTATATAGGAAATATCTTTCTGTTTCCTTAGGATATCCTATAAAGATAGACCTCATAATCCGAGGTGAAAGTTTGTTTCTTGAGAAGGCCTTAACAAACACATCCATCCTCATACATGTGTGTGCAACAAATTGGGTTTCCTTCAATTCCATAACTCAGATGGAATTCCATTTTCCAACTCAAATGGTACTTGGTTTAATGTGTATGCTGCAGTTTGTAATGCATATCCCCAAAAAGATATTGGATGATCTGCATGACTCATCATCGAACTCACCATGTCCAACAAGGTGTGGTTCTTCCTTTCACTAACACAGTTCCACTATGGTTTATAAAGAGGAGTGAGTGAGATAGAATCCCAGACTCCCATAGAAAATCGATGAACTCTTGGTTTAGATACTCTCCACCTCGATCCGATCGAAGTTTCTTTATCTTCTTGCCAAGATGAATCTCTACTTCATTCTTCAATTCCTTAAATTTCTCTAAGGACTTTGACTTATACCTCATTACATAGACATATCCATATCTACTCAAATCATCAATAATAATAATTATGTAAGAATATCCACATCTATTTTCTACTAGAAATGGTCTACACACATCAATGTGAACCAATCCTAGAAGCACTATGGCCTTTTCACCTTGTCCACCAAAGGGTGGATTGGTCATTTTTCCTTATAAACAAGCATGGCATCTATCAAGTGGTTTTAGCTCAGTAGAGTCCAAATAACCATCTTGGCAGAGCTTTGTCAAGCACTTCTCGTTTACATGACCGAGACAGTGATTCCACAACTGGGTGATCTATGAGTCATGTGAGTTTGTTTCGTTATTGATTTCCAACACATGTTTTTCATAATTTAATACATAAAAACCATAATTTAAATATGTCATACCATAACATACGTTGTTCTTATAAAAGATAAAACCCTTATTTTCAAACATGAAAATAAATCCATCCATATCCAAACAAGATACATAAATTATGTTTTTTCGTAACACTAGGAACATAATAATAGTTTTTTAAAAACAAAATCATGCCAATTGGAAATGAGAGGTGGTAATCTCCAATAGCCAATGCAGTCATCCGTGCACCATTGGAAGCTTGAAGATCCACCTCTCCTCTAGAAATCTTTCTAAATCTATCTGGTTCCTGCATTTGAATACATATGTGAGCCCAAAAAGCTGTATCCAATAACCAATGTGCAGAAATAGAAATATTACACTCGATAACGAACACACCTTTATCATCCCCATGATTCTAGGCGCAGTTCCTCTTCTATTGGCCTTTCTTTCCACATGAAAAAGACACCGCCTTATGTTCTTTACCCTACCTTTGGATCTTCCCCTTCTTGGAGGGACGACGCTCAGGGGATTCAGACCGGTTATACGTCTTTGGACCCTTTGCCTCGTCCTTCCTTTTCTTATTCACCATAAGAACCGCGGGTTTGTCACACCCCATGTACTTATCTACCTGGCGAATCAAGGTCAGAAGTTTCGATAGAATCTTCTCATTGTTTCTCATGTTTTAGTTGAAAATAAATCTAGAGAAGGTCTTGGGAAGTGACGATAGGACGAGATCTATACGCAACTCATCTAGGAATTTAATCCCTACAATGTCTAGGAGTTCAATGTAGCCAATAAGCTTGACTACCTGAGGCCCAGTTGACGCAGACTCTCTAAGCTTAGTTGTAAAAAAAGAATTGGAGATCTCATACCTCTCCTATCTCTCCTTCTCTAGGTAGATATCCTTAAGGTGAGACATCATACTATACGCGTCATTGTTTTCATGTTGCTTCAAGAGCTCATTGGACAAGGTCGATAGCATGAAACACCAGATATATGTGGAATCTTCCATGTGTTTCATGTAGAAAGATAGTCCCTCATCACATTCCTCTTTTCTAGGCGCAACTAGAATAGGCTCTTCCAGTATATACAATTTCCTTTCATGGTGAAGACGACATGTAAACTCCTCTTCCACTCTTGGAAATTGGTGCTGGTGAGAGGTTTTTTCTTCTCAAGTATGGCTCACAATGATATGTTTGAAGTCATTTTTCTTACTGTTTCTACAAATTAATATCATCCAAGGTTTAGTACTTTAATATAAAATCTAATATAGATAAATAAATTAATAATTATTAGTCTCCCTCTATATTATAGAAATCCAATAGCCCTCACCATTTACTTCATAATATTCTATTTCTTGAATATTTTAGTGGAAATGATCCATATTTCCCTTCGTATTACCCAAACTAGGGTTGGTAAATCAACTTGAAGGGTTTTAGGTAGTCATTACAAATGATAACTGCATTATCTCACAGCTCCTTGATCCACTGAGTGGACTCCCCAATCCTGAAATCCTTTTTTTTGGATTTCCTCAACCTTTGCCTCTTGGTCACCCCAATTACTTCTATGATAGTCAACCCTTGATGTGAACCAAGTCAAGTCAACCCAAAAACTTGAACTCGAATTCCCTAATAATGTTAAGTACCCCAACTAGGGTTGGTCAAGCACTTTGAAATATGGTTCGATTCTAACCAAGATTATGGAAGGCTATACCGACCAAATATTTATTTGAGGGATTTTATCCTTATACATAATTTTCCATTTTATTATCTCTTGATTAAATTCTTGTTAATATTATGTGGGATACACTTACGTGATTAACCATGTCTAAGATAATATTTATGCATAAGCCAGTCTTATTTTAGTTTCATTTTTCATGCTTGTTTAATTCATTAATTTGGTGATCGTGACAACACGCCCGCAATAAATAAACCATGCAACTAACAGAAGTAAAATATATGGTATGATCATGATCTTGTTCTATTGTTTAGTTTATCTAGCGGTTGATAAACTAACCCAAGACCTAGGGGAGAAACACCTTGAACCTTTGGTGTTCGTGTTTATAGCTTTCCACCTGTCCACCTTTGTATCTCCTGGGATTGGTTTCACCTTGGCTCCTATCTTGAGCCTCCCGCACTATCTTGGGAGCTCCATCCATTAAATATTCATTTATCTCACATGTAGTTGAGGGGTAAAAGGGGGTTTTTACATAAAATAGTCCGTGGGTGGGTGGGACCTACATATTAATGAAGAGAGGGCTCGCATGTCAAAAAATATAAATAAATAAATTAAAAGAAACCATTCACATACAAAGGTCATGGTATAGCTCTTGATCAAACATACATGCAATGACATTTATGAATAAATAAAACTATCTTTCAATTCGTTAATCATTCTTGTTTAAGTTAAATCATGCTCGAATCAATTAATTACCTTTAATTAATCAATCCTTTTATCTTAAACCCTTTTCTGAATTTCCTTGAGATTATCATCCATCATAATTTTAAATAAATTAATATTATCCTTATACGTTACTTGTACCTTGAAGGAAACCCGGTGAATTCATGTTAGTTATCCAGATATATAATTAAACATATATATATATAAAACACCTATCACGTGTTCTGCCTCTGCTTTATGCCTGCACCATGGTACACATCTCAAGGGTTTTTAGAATATAATATTTTTTTTTAATAAATCTGCATAATTTGGGTGAGTACATGACATGTAGTTCCGACTAAACGGTGTGTACTTTTCTTCACCATTCATCCAAAGTACAAACCCAGGGACATGGTGTGTTAATGTACTTTCGAAATTTTCATAGTACATGTGGTGTTCTGTGGGACAGATGCCGTGTAGTTTCCTTATTACACGGTTTCCAGCTCGGAAAATTGTGTACGATGTACACGGTCTACCCCTAACCTGAAGGGACTACATGCCGTGTTCATTGGACCACATGACGTGTAATCCAGAAACCATGTGCCACCTATTCCTGGTCAACACACGTTTTCATAAACGACTTAGATATTAACAATACATGAATTGATTTGGCGGACTAGTCCGATGCATGAACGTAGACTACACGATGTGTACTTCCAAATACACGCCATGTATTCTCTTGTTGTACAGCCAGGAAAATTTGGCTCCTTCAGGTGAGATCCTCTATTGTATTTTAATAGAAAATTAAAAGAAAAGGTCGTTTCTGTATGGTGAATGAGAAAAAATAGAGGAGGAACCGATCACGAGATTCAGATTTTAAAGAATGATTAACTTGAACTGAAACATTTAAATTATTAAATTCACAAATCACCATTGAAAAACTGAATAATTATAATCAACGATATGACCCCACTGATACCACTTGTAGGTTCCGGGCGTAGTGGAAGCGCGTTGGTGGGTTTGTCCAACTTTAATATTATCGTTAATCAACATTCAACCCGAGATCTGTCACGATGTAAAATGTCGAATCATTAGAATATAAAGAATAATGAAAAAACATAAGAGGTAATCCCAAAACCATAGAGATAGGATCATCATATGTTGGTTATAATTAATTTAAGTAATTCACAAGAATTACCTTGGTGGAATTATTTCTTTGTTGATTTCTCTAGTAACAATCATGTGATTCTTCGTTGTGTTGTATAATCCAAGTTTAGTATTCCTCTAGAAGTGATCCAAACGGGTTCCACATATCTCTAGACATCGCTGAAAGAATCTCTGGGTGCTAGCACCAAAGAACCTTTGCTTGTGATATCCACCTTCGATCGCCTTGATCTCTCGGTCTTCAGAGAATTCTTGGAGGAAGGAGTTCTTTCAGCCTTGAAAGAATTTTCCAGAGTCGTTGTGCCCAATGATTCTTTCTAGAAAAGTGTTGGTGTTATGAGGATATTTACAATTGGATTTCAGGTTATAGAGTTATGATAATAAATAAATGTGTTATGCGTTTTATTTATTTCATTAACTCTTATTGAAAACCCCCATGTCGAATTATTAATTCCTTGACATGCGCCCACACTGATTAAAATAAATATGATTTAATAAAACAATATTAAATCCTCAAAATCCCTACTGGAAAAACTACACGACGTGTAATCATTAATACAAGGCATGTACTCATTTTCCATAAAACTACACGACGTTTATATTTAAAATGTGGATTTCCCACTGGCGGGTCTCGTTTTAATAATATCCTCCTGGATATTACCAAGGATGAACACCATGAGAAGGTGCCTCAAAGTTTTATGAGTCCCCGCCCCTAATGTCCTGTATTATTTGTGTCCCTCAAATAACATCATCCGGCCATAGAATATATATTCAAGAACAGTGTTATGGCACTTCTGGGTTCTCATCATAGCAAGGATCCGCTATAAACCTTTAATTCCACAGCTATCCTTAGGACATTATCACATGCATTGTCACACATAAGAACAATCAATATGTGATAAGTCTTTTATTAATGAATAAATTAAAAATTTCTGGGTTCTAAGACACCAACTCCAACAAATACTTCTATAAGGTGGATCTATGGTTTGGGTATTACCATTTAAGGGTGAAGAATGAGGGTATCCCCAAGACAACTTTTCTTACAAGGTACAGGCACTATGAATTCCTAGAAATGCCTTTTAGACTCAGTAATGCTCTAAAAATCATCATGAAAGTTATGAATTGATTCTTTAGATTTTACCTCAATAAATTTGTGGTAGTCATTATAGGCGATATTCAAAAATACTCTAAAACAAAGGAGAAGCATGCGGAGAATCTAAGCACTGTAATTGAGACCTGGAGAAAGGAGAATCTATATGAAATGTGTAGTAAGTGTGAGGTCTGGTTGAAGGGAATATCATTCTAAGGTTATATCATCTTAATAAATGGGATATTTTTGGATCACACTATGGAAAATGAAATTGAGGGATGGTCAAGGAAAAAATCTCAGATAGATATTTATAGCTTCCTAGGTTTAGCTGGATATTATTTCCAATTTTTGAGAAATTTCTCATGATTTTAAAATCCTCTTACCAAGCTAACATGGAAGGGATTCAAGATTTCCTTGAGAGATGAATGCGAAGAGTGAATTGAAGAGTTGATAAGGAGGCTCATCACTATTCATGTTCTCACACAACCCACAAGTGGAAACTTTTTGTGGTATTTAGTGATGCTGCCTAGAAGGGAATGAGCTGTGTGTTTATAAAAAATCACAATATAATTGCATTTTCTTCATGTAAATTTAATGTTCATGAGAAAATATATCAAACACATGGTATGGAGTTGGTTGTAGTAATCTTCGATCTGAAAATTTAGCGGAATTAAATAATTTGGGAGAAGTGAGAAATGTAATGCCCCGACCCCAGTTACACAGAGTCGGTGCATTATTATAAAACATTGGCATGATTATAAGGAATCAGGTCCCGAAGGACCGATCATTTTAGCAGTCTTGGAAAATAGATTACATACATGAAAGTTACATTACACATTAGAAAATAAAACAAAACATAAATGATCCTTTGAAAAAGCCATTAATCCCTATTCATAACCCCACATATCAATCATAATAAACTTCTTAGAATATTGGGAAAATAAAACCTAAGAAAGGGGTGAGCTCAGATGCTCAGTAAGGGTAAATTATTTAGCAGAAGCTATAAAATTTTAAGGTAGGATTAATAATAAAAATAACAGCATTTATAAACATAAACTTGAACATAATATGAAAAAAATAAATCAAACATTACCATATTATCACTCACATGGTTATTATATTTGTTGAATAATCACATGTAATAACTAATTTCATAATGAGGTAATGCCTAACATCGGACATCATTACCACATAGTCAAGGCCTCATGCTAAGACTACAAATAAAATTTGCGTCATGTCCTTGTGCCAAGACACTAGTTTGTCTCATTAGACCTACCGATGCATCGAGAAGCTATAGTGGGCTCCACCCATCACTTACTAAGTCCACTGCATTCCCCATATGAAAAAGTTGAAACATAACATTAACATTCATATTAAAACTTGCATATGAAATGTCAATAAATTAACCATAAACGATGAATGGTATAAAAATATAACATACACAGTCAAACATATCATAACACATTCAATAAAACATAGAATATTGTATTATAATAAATCAACCTCAATCAAAAATAATATCCAATAAAGGATGCTGACATAGTTGAAAATGATGAGTAAAACTTTTTGAGAGAAATATATGTTTTGTAAAATCATTTAAAAGTCACACATTTATAAATGAAGTAATTTAAAAGAGATTTTTGAATCATAGTGTCCCATACCACTTTGAAACTTTTTAAAATAATTATCATTTCAAAACATTCATGTCCATAAAAATAAATCCTTAAAATCATTTTGAAAACATGGACATTAATTAAAAAGGATTAAAAAGATAAAATTTTAAAACATTTAAAATTCTGATCTTGATAAAGAGTATTTTACAAAAATCCTTAAAATATTCATTTTGAAATCATTATTATGAAAATGGACCCGGATGATAAAAATGTCCCATTAAATACCTACACATAAACAATCTTGGATAATAATGAGATTGAGGAATTAACCCTTACCTAGAACATTCCTTTAGTTGAGGGTACGTTTAACCTCATGTATGAAGATCATAGAATATTATTAAATTATACTAGAACCATATTAATATTTATAATATCATATATCCTTCATTTATGAATTTATTCTTCCCATTTAATAATAATTTCCATTTACAATTAACATTTCGGGTAATAGTTGTTTTCTTTATCGTACGTGTTTTAACTTGTTACTCTTGATTGTATCACATAGATCAAGATTTAAATACTTCAAGAATATAATACATGATTTATATATTATATATATTTAGAATATAAATATGTATAATAGACATATATACGAAATGAGAAACACTATTTATGTAGACGTTAGTCTGTACATACGCATAAACACTGTTTCCGTTTTCATATCGTATTGAACGAAACTAAGTGAATAAGATATATATAAGTACATATATATAAATATATCTCCAGTATAATTATTATTTCATATATTACATACTCATTAGTAATATATATTTTTATAATCTTCGATGTATGGTGAACGCGGAAATGAATCACATCGTGTTGTGGAGACTGTAATCCGTACGAACGCACGAGCGACAATATCATTTCATTAAAGGTGTGGAATTGGATGGTATATTAATTTTACAGAGACATTAGCATGTTATTTTCATTATTTATATACATATTAATCATCATTATATCCTTCCAAAAAACATAGTGTTGAATAACAAATTACACCACGGCGTGGAGACGATAAGCCGTACGTACGCACGCATGGTGACATTACCATTCATAATATGGATAGAATAATGAATATAGTTGTTCCATATTTATAATAACATCAAAATATATATAATAAACTGTATTTATTATTTTATAATGGAAACAACAATGAAAGAGTAAGTGAAAGGATAAGAGAACTTAAAACAGGGTGGTGAAATCATTACCTCTTCCTCGGGTTCTTCCTTTTGATTTGATCAAAAGGGATCCATAGGTTGGATTTATAACCAAAGAAAGGCCTATAGGATAATGTTAGGATAGTTGGGAGGATATTTAGGTAGGGTTTGGTTGATCCAAATTGCTTTGGAGATTTGAATTTGAGAGTAGGGAAAGTGACCTTTTATAAGAGGGGTGAGGGGCACCTTTGAAAAAACACAAAATCTTATTTTTTAATAAATTCATATTCAGTTAATAATGGCTCCAATGTTACTTATTTCGAGGCTAGGGTGGGGATGGGTCGAAATCCTTTCATACAATAGGTTTTATACAAGTTTAGGTTACTATTTTAACCTTATCAATTTTATTTAACTCTATGTTAAATAATTCAACTTTTACCATGTCTTCTGGTATTATTACACTATATGGTAAATAAACATACTATATACTTATAATATAACCACAATTTATTAATTAATGTCATATATATTATTATATAAGTCTTTTGGTTGAACATTATATTTTTAGAACCATTATATCCATTAATAATATTATATTTGTTTTAAAAACTATTTTATGTCAATTTTGACACTATTTGGTATTTTATTTTTTTTAAAATAATAATAGTATTATTACTTAAAAAAATACATTTAATCAATTATAACAATTCATATTCACCTATAAAATTCATGTATGTCATAAAAAAATTGAAATTATATTTATGTTAATATTTATAATACCATTAATTTGATTCTTTCATTAATAATGTAATTATTGCATCATCATTGTGTCATTAATTAATTTAATTATTTAATATCTAAAAAAATACCATTATGTAGGAATTTTTTTAGCTTTATAATGAATATTTATAGTAGAATTTATCTTATGTATAAAACTATATTAAAATGGATTAGTTATTAAACATTGATTTTAACTCTTTTAACTCTTCTGTAAATAAAATAATAATAAATGTATTAATCTAATCCAAGTGTATCTAAAGGATCATATATTATTCATATGGTTGTTTTTGGTCTAATTACACTTATCCAATAGAATTAGGACATGTTTTAGGGTAATAATAATATCATTTTTACCCTTAATTACCCTATTTACTTTTAACAGTGGTAAATAAAAGTAAAAAGTTACTATTCACTAAAAATTATTTTTATCTTATTGAACCACATTTTACTTACTGATATCAACCGTGTCCCATTTATTTTTGAAATTCCACTCACAGAAGTGGTAAAATTAAATTTTATGTGAATTCACAAATTTTCCTAGGAGGTGGGTAAAAGACAGTGAAAAGTTCTATAAGAATTTTATATATCTAAAATTATTATAAATTGACTATATTGAATTACATTGAACTAATATAGGTATTTTTTATCTATTTTTACCTAAAATATATTTAAATAAAATAAATAATTATTTAAATAAAAATTTAGTTTTAAACGATAACTCAATGTTTTTTCACTATTCATCAAAAAATGAACATTTTCAGAAAAATACCAAAAATTCACCCTAGGATAATTTCTATATTTCGAATCCAAAAATGATTTCTATTTTACCGAATTTAAAACCTATAAGTTGAATTTATTAATTGAGAATTAATTCTCGTTGTCAAAACAAATAGCATGTTTTTAAGAAACAATAACTATCAAAAGATTGATACTTGTTTATGTGTACTTTCAATGTGAAATTAATTACAATGACCAACATTGGAATAAAGGGTAAAAATATAATCTAATTATGCTTCCAAAACATTAAAATGTATAATTAAACACTATAAATTATTTTGATTAAAAAAGTTGTTTTTAGTTAAAATATTGTATTTTTCACTATTCACGCAAATACGAAACTTATTAGAGAAACACCAAAAATTTATTGAAACTAAATTATTATGTCCTGATTCTAAAAAATAATATTATTTTGTCAAATTGAATATATAAAATCTTCAAATATTGGATTTAAAAAGGGTTCTCCATTAAAAGGCGGTAAAATTACATTTTTTGAAAAATAATTCTTTCATCTGAAAAAATGAATTTGATCTTACATTATTTCTAGGAAACTAATAATATGGATTATAAAATTATAAGGATTATATAATATTCAAAATTCAGTTAATACTGTTCATAACTGCTTTTGAACGACTGGTTTGGTATGTCGTAATGCGCTTGAACTCATTGTTGCGTGTAGTGCAAGTTATTGCATTACTTTGAAAAAAATAACGTACTTTGAAATCTTGGGGTGTTACATTCTTCCCTCCTTAAATAAATTGTGTCCTAACAATTTGAAATTATTCTTCGAAAATAAAAATTTGAAAATAGAAAATAACTTTGTGGGAAAACCCACATCGGAAATTGGGTTAATAAAATTTAGTCTTAATAAGAGGAAAAGGGGAATAAAAAATCACCAAAAAATTATAATCTCGATTAGGAGAACATTGGTGGAAATTAAAGACACATAATTGGGGGAAAACGTAATTATTTATAGGGGTGATTGAGGTCATTAATCACAAACAATTGTAGAATTTTGGGTCTCAAAGCCACCAATCTATGATGATTTAAAATACCATCAGTTCAACAAAACGTAAGGTATTAGGATAACACATTTTTGGTTTTAAGATCAACCCATAAAGTTTAATAATTAATTTATCCATAAAATAAGATGGAATATATATATATAAGTATAGTTTCATCCTAAAACTAATTTCTACCACAAACTCATCTTTCACTCTAAAAGATTTCAAAAAATATATATATTCTATTTATCCTAATTGTATAGGGTTCAAAAAATAATTAATTTATAATTCACATATGATAACATTTAAAAAAACTAAATTATTCAATCCAGGACATCACGTTCGTCAGTGATAGGTGATACACCCTTTCCTCCCTTCAGTATCAGGTTCTAGTCCCGCGGCCTTGCTGGACGTGACAGGTTGTCGCCCGACCTCTAGGTTGATCTTTTTATGGAAATCCAAAAATAACTCTAAAAATAGTATCCAATTTCAAACTTAATCCATTCCAGCTTTTAGAATTATCCAAAATACTTATATCCAAACTCTCAGTCCAAAGTTTATAAGGAAGTTGAACATAATGAGGATCCTTTTTTCTAGGTAATAACATGTGAACACTTTCATCGTGTATTCTTTTACAACACCACAACATCCTGAATTACCAAAATAAACCATCTCTCATTCCAAAATCACTACCTCATTATCATGACCATATTGGGGATTAACTTTCCTACAAAAATTTATTTTCCAAAAAGTGTAGCTTACTATTAATTCACTTTTCTTAGAACCATGTAAGCAAAAAACATCCATAAAATAGTACTGCAGTACAATACTTATTTATCTCTATAATTCATGTAACCAGTATACTGTTGATACAACACTAAAATGAAAAAATTCTATAATAACAACATAAGAACCCTAGTCATTCCACTCTATCTGAGGTAGTATCATAACATAATTATTATCCGATAACATCATTTGTGGAATAATCTTTTGAATGGGACACTGATTCACACAGTGTCTCAACACCTTGCAGATGATGAATTTTACATTTGAAAACATTTTCTTACATTTTCAATCACGTACTTGGAGGCCTTTTTCTCCACACTTATAACAAACTCCCATTCCCTTCAAGAATTTACAAATGTGATTCATTCCACATTTATCACATATTGGAAAATACTTCTTTCCCTTATTTCCTTTATCCATCTTTCTTTCTACCATCCTTCTCTTCTCTGGCTTCCCTTCAGAGCCATAGGATTCAGAGAATTATTTACTGATCTTATTACCACATGATACTATTTACTCATATGAAAATAATATATGGGAGACTATTTCATTTCTAAATGTTGGATTAATACCATAATGATATGACCCTTCTCACTCTTTGGATCATACATATTGCTGGAGTTCTCATTCCTTCTACTATGCGCCAGTTATAAACAATGGCATACACTAGGCCAGTTTATGAATCACAATTCATAATTCCAAACATGTAAAATACCTAATGAAAATTGAACAGTTTTTGGATATAATCCATAATCACAAAAATGTTTTCTTGGGGGAGGTATATATTCATAAACCCTTAATAGTGGGTTTTAAATAAAATGAGAATTATCCTAAGAATATCCCCCGGGAGTGTCTTAACTAAGGGTGCAGCAAGGCCCGTTGTCCTGCACCAGTTCCCATTTGAGTCTAGCTCAAAGTGGTGTTTTTGGATTTTACCCCTAGGTACATCTGTTCCAGAGCTGCCTCTACCAGCTCATATCCAGATTGGGATGTGTTTTCTTGGAAAACTCACAAAATCTCTACATTACCAAAATTCTAGGAAGTCCTTCTATACTAATTTCAAAGTATATCATAGGTCTATGTGATCTAATAAGAATTTTTCTAAATCTAGATTCCAAGGTTATTGCTAAAATTCCTCTGATACCAACTGTAATGCCACGACCCTAGTTACCTAGAGTCGGTGCATTATTTTAATACATTGGCATGATTACAAGGAATCAAGTCCTGAAGGACCGACCAGTTTAACAGTCTTGGAAAATAGTTTACATACAAGAATGTTACATTACACATTATAAAATAAAACACAACATAATTGATCCTATGAGAACACCATTAATCCCCATGCTTAACCCTACTTATCAATCATAATACACTTCTTGGAATCCTCAGAAAATAAAACATAAGAAAGGGGTGAGCTCAGATGCTCAGTAAGGGTAAATAATTTAGCATAAGCTATAAACTTTAAAGGTGGGATTTTTAATAAAAACAACAGCCTTTTTAAACATATACTTGAACATAACATGGAAAAAATAAATCATACATTACCATATAAACATGCACATGGATATTCTGCAAGTATAATAATCACATGTAATAACTAATTTTATAATGAGGTAATGTCTAACACCGGACATCATTACCACATAGTCAAGGCCTCGTTCGAAGACTACAAATAAATTTTTTTTCAAGGCCTTGTACCAAGACACTAGTTTGTCTCATGAGACCTACCGATGCATCAGGGATCTATATAAGGCTCCACCCATCACTTACTATGTCCTCTACATTCCTCATATGAAAAAATTTAAACATAACATAAACATTCATATTAAAACTAGCACAAAAAATGTCAATAAATTAACCATAAACCATGAATGGTATAAAAATAGAACATCCATAGTCAAACATATCATAACTCATTCAATACAATATAGAAGATTTTATTATAATAAATCAACCTCAATCAAAAATAATATCCAGTAAAAGAAGCCGACATTGTTGAAAATGATGAGTAAAACTTTTTGAGAGAAATAAATTTTTTGTAAAATCATTTAAATGTCCCACATTTATAAAGGAAGTAATTTAATAGAGATTTTTTGAATCAAAGTGTCTCATACCACTTTGAAACTTTTGAAAAGAATTGTCATTTCAAAACATTCATGGCTATATAAATAAATCCTTAAAATCATTTTGAAAACATAAACATTAATTAAAAAGGATTAGAAATATAAATCTTTTAAAAAATTAAAATTATGATCTTGATAAAGAGTACTTTTCAAAAATCCTTAAAATATTTATTCTGAAATCATTTTTATGAAAATGGATATTGATGATAAAAATGTCCCAGTAAATACTTCTACATAAACAATCTCGGATAATAATGAGATTGAGGAATTAACCCTTACCTTGAACATTTCATTAGTAGAGGGTATGTTTAACCTCCTATATGAAGATCATAGTATGATATTAAATTATAACAGAACCATATTAATTATTATGATATCATAGATTATTCATTTATGAATTTAGACTACCCATTTAATAATAATTTCCATGTTAAATTAACATTTTGGGTAATAATATCATTCTTTATCATATGTTTTTTAACTTGTTATTCTTGATTGTATCACTTAGATCAAGATTTAAATACTTCTAGAATATAAAACATGATATATAATATATATATATTTATAATATAAATATGTATAATAGAAATATATATGAAATGAAAAGCACTGTTTATGGAGATGGTAGTCCGTACGTACGCATAAAAGCTGTTTCCGTTTTCATATCGTATTGAATGAAACTAAGTGAATAAGATATATGAAAGTAAATACATACATACATATATATCTACAGTAGCATTATTATTTCATATATTACATACTTGTTAGTAATATATATTTTTATAATCATCGATGAATGGTGAACGTGGAAATGAATCTTATCGCGTCGTGGATACGGTAATCCGTACGTACGCATGAGAGACAGTATCATTTCCTTAAAGGGGTGGAATGGGATGTTATATTAATTTCAAAGAGACACTATCATATTATTTTCATTATTTATATACATATTACTCATCATTATATCCATCCAAATGACATAGTATTGAATAACATATTACACCACGACGTGGAGATGTAAGCCGTACGTACGCACGCATGGTGACATTATCATTCTTAAGATCGATAGAATAATGAATATAGTTGTTCCATATTTATAATAACATAAAAATATATAAAATATTCTGAATTTATTATTTTAGAATGTAAAAAAAATAAAGAGTAAGTGGAATAATAAGAGAACTCAAAAGAGGGTGGTGAAATCATTACCTCTTCTTCGGGTTCTTCCTTTTCATTTGATCAAAATAGCTCCTTAGGTTGACTTTATGACCAAAGGAAGGCCTCTAGGATGATTTTAGGATAGTTCGGAGGATATTTGGGCCGGGGTTGACAGAGAAAAATGGTTTTGGAGGTGTGAATTTTAGAGAAGGGGATGTGCCCTTTTATAAGAGGGGTGAGGGGCACCTTTGGAAAAACATAAAATATTATTTTATAATAAATTCATATTCGGTTTATAATGGCTCCAATGTGACTTATTTCAAGGCTAGGGTGGGGATGGTTCGAAATCCTCTCAACCAATAGGTTTTAGTAAAGTTTATGTTACAATTTTAACCTTATCATTTAGATTTAACTCTAAGTTATATAATTTAACTTTTACCGTGTCTTCTTGTATCCTTACACTATATGGTTAATAAACATACTATATACTACCAATCAAACCCCAATTTGTTCATTAATTTCATAGATATTATTATATAAGTATTTTGGTCGAACCGTAGATTTTTAGTAACATTATATCTATTAATAATATAATATTTGTTTTAAAAACAATTTTATGTCAATTTTATCAATATTTGGTATTTGTTTTTTTAAATAATAATAGCATGACTAATTCAAACAAAATACCTTGAATCAACACGAACATGTCATATTAACCTATAAAATTCGTGGATGGCATAAAAACATTGAAATTATATTTATGTTAAAATTTATAATACCATTTATTTGATTCTTTAATTAATAAGGTAATTACTGCATCATCATTGTGTCATTAATAAATTTAATTATGTAATCTCTAAAAATTATAAATAAAATACCATTATGTAGTAAAAATTTTTATATTTATAATGAATTTTTATAGTATAATTTATCATTTGTATAACCCTATATTAAAAATGGTTTAGTTATTAAACTTTGATTTTCACTCTTTTAACACTTCTTTAAATAAAATAATATCAAATGTCTTAATCTAATCCCAGTGGACCTAAAGGGTCATATTTTCTTCCTAAGGTTGTTTTTGGTCTAATTACACTTATAAAATAGAATTTGGACATGAGTTATGGTAATAATAATATCAATTTTACACTTAATTACCCTATTTACTTTTAACAGTGGTAAATAAAAGAAAAAGTTACTATTCACCAAAAAATATTTTTATCTTATTGAACCAAATTTTACATTATGATATCAACCATGTATCTCTGTTTTTTGAAATTCCACACACATAAGTGTTAAAATTAAGTTTTATGTGAATTCACAAATTCTTCTAAGAGGTGGGTAAAAGACGGTGAAACGTACTATAAAACTTTTTATATATCAAAAATTATTACAAATTGACTCCAATGAATTACATTGAACTTATATAGGTATTATTTATATATTTTTATCTAAAATAAATTTAAATAAAATAAATAATTATTTAAATAAAAATATGGTTTTAAACGATAGCTTAGTGTATTTTCATTATTCATAAAAAATTGAACATTTTCAGAAAATACCAAAAATCCACCTTAGGATAATTTCGATACTACGAATCCAAAAATGAAGTCTATTTTATCAAATTCAAAATATAGAAGTTGTTTTTTTAATTTAAAATTAATTCTTGTTTTCAAAATAAATAGCGGGTTTTTAAGAAATAATAACTATCAAAAGATTGAGACTTGTTTTTGTATAATTTCAATGTGAAATTAATTCCAATGCCCAACATTGGATTAAAGGGTAAAAATATAATATAATTATACTTCCAAAACCTTAAAATGTATAATTCAATACTATAAATTTTTTTTATTAAAAAAGATGTTTTCAGTTAAAATTTAGTATTTTTCATTATTCATCCAAATATGAATGTTATCATAAAAACACAAAACAAATTATTAAAAATAAATTCTTATGTTCCGATTCTAAATAAGAAGTTTATTTTGTCAAATTTAATATATAAAATCTTAAAATATTGGATTTAAAAAGGGTTCTCCATTAAAATGTGGTAAAATTACATTTTTTGAATAATAATTATTTTATCTGAAAGAAATGAATTTGTTCTTACATTTTGTCTAAGAAACCCAGAAAATGGATTCTAAAATAATAATGATTATATAATGTTAAAAATTAAGTTAATACTATTCATAACCATTTTTGAACGACTATTTTGGTAAGTCGTGATGCGCTTGAACTCAGTGTTGTGTGTAGTGCACGTTATTGCCTTACTTTGAAGAAATAACGTTCTATGAAATCTTGGGGTGTTGCAAGAAATATATACAAATCGCAAAAAACTCAAGTATATTTTCATAGAGAATGAGTTGACCACGTTCCAACGAAGATTGTTAGAATGGACCAAAGACTATGACTGCCTAATCCATTATCACATTGGGAAAGCGAACACGGTTGAAGATACTCTAAACAGAAAGGACCCAATTATTTCTTCAATGAAGAGAATTAAAAATAATCTAATATTATTAGGTTTGATGATGATAGGAATGTGAATCATAAATACGAGAACATCATCAAACTTTTCAAAAATAATTTCTCAAACATCTCTTTTGGAAAGGTTAACAGATTCTCAAACAGATGACGTGTGAATTCAGAAGAAAGTGGAAACTATCAGAAAAGATAAATCCTTAGAGTTCAATGTTAATGAAAAAGGAATTGTGTAATTTTTTTCATTAATATGTCTTCCATAAAATCCAGAGTTAAATACAAAAACATTTAGATGATGAACATAGTTAAAATTTTACCATTCATCTAAGAAACACAAATATGTATCAAGATCTCTAAGAGAATTATTGTTGGGATCAAATGAATAAGGAGATCGATGAGTATACATCAACGTGACTGGTATGTCATCATGTTAATGTTAAAAGGTGGAAGTCTAAGAGGATGATCAAACTATTACCAATACCAATATTTAAATGGGAAAACATCACCATGGAATCTATCCTAAGACTTCTGAAGACATCCAATGAAAACAATGCAATTTGGGTTATTGCGCATCATCTTACAATGTATCCACACTTCATTAAAATTATAGAGGATTTATCATTAGAAAAACTTTAAAGGATATAAAATAGAGAATAGGTAAGGATATATGATGTACCACTATCGATTGTATCCAATCGAGATCTAAGATTCACCTTTATGTTCTATAAGAGTCTCTAACACGCTCTGATAACTAATCTGAACATCATTACAACTTATCATCCTCAAAAAATGGCTAATATTTTAAGACTATCCAAACTCTTCAAGACATATTGAGAGAATTATCAATGAACTTCAATATAGGATAGAGTCCGGCTGAGTTCTCTTACAATAACAGTTTCCAGTGAAGCATCCAAATGGCTCCTAATTAAGAACATTATGGGAAGAGGTTCAGAACACCATCATGTTGGGATGAAGTTGGGGGAAAATCACCTAGGTTCAAAAATGTTTGAAGAAATGGTGTATAAGTTTATGACCATCCAACAACTCATTAAAGCATATTGAAGTTGAAAAAAGAGCTATGATGATAATAATCAATGAGACCTAGAGTTTGATGTTAGAGAAATGGTATTATTCTGCATATTACTATGGAAGAGAGTTATGATATAATTTTTTAATGGAAATCATAGTTCAAGGTACATTAGTGATTTTGAGATCTTTAATCATAATGGAGAAATAGAATATTTACTATAAATCCCACCAAACTTGTCCCATGTACATGATGTATTCCATGTATCACTCTTGTGGATGTACATACATAACCCAACGTATGCACTCAATCCAGAGGTGGTACCATTAAGGAATTACCTATCTTATAAATATAATCTAGTTAATCTCATTGATTGTATAGAATAGTTCTACAAAATAAGAAGATTCCCCTCATTAAGGTATTGTAGAGAAACCATAGGTTTGATGAAGCAACATGGGAATCAGAGGAAGGGATGAAGTTGAGTTACCCTAATCTATTTTAGTGTGAAAAAAGGTAATTTCGAGGGTAAAATTTCTTAAGGGGGGAAGACTGTAACAACCCAAACTTTTATTAAGGAAAATTCCTCTTGATCAAATTAAATTTCTTATTGTGTAAATTGGTTATATGAAACATATGCACTTCTTTGGTTTAATGTTTTTGGATTTTAAAATACATTTATTAATTTTTACCGCTATTAATATAGTCATTGAATATTGATCACATTAATAGTATAAATATAAGGCTTTTACAAATCCAATTTACTCCGAAAAAGGATGTGGTGGCCTCATAAAGTAGAATTGCTCCATAGGAAGCCCATTTGTCAAAGCTCGTAAATGAGGTAGCTAAACTGGTCTTCTTTGTTAACCAATCCCAAGAAGTGCTTCCACATATGTAGGCTTCAATGGAATCTACTACAGTATAAGTGGAAGTTAATCGAGATTATCACCCATGTGATGTTTTCTGAGCCACCCCAAGAGTATATCAGCATAGAACACCATACCCTTTGGTCTTATGCGGTTGTTATAAGTGTTTATGTAACAACAATTTATCATTATGATTATGTGAATTAGGTTTTTATAAATAAAATGTATTCATTTTATTATTGTAACTTCGTAAAAAAAATTAAAGTACAAATATTATTTTCAGTTAATATTTAAATTCAATTAAGAAATCTATTTTAAAATGATTTCCTTGAGTGTGTGACTCAACTCCAAAAAAGGAAGCCTAATATTTTATAAATATCAGTCATTGGATTTGTAAAATAATTTCATCCACTCCATTGGGGCCAAAATTGTGGGTAAAAACCATGGGATGGTTTGTGGTTTTGATTACTTTAATACGTAGTGTCCAAAATCTAAATAATAAAAAATTCCTTATCCTTTCTTATATAAACTCACTCAATATCCCATTCCTCTTCACTAAAAAGATTTGGAGCTTGACCAAAATCTTCCCTCATATCTCTATAATCTTATCAAGGCACCCCAATATTTCATGAAGCCACTCTCAAGCCTCTACCTAGCCTTCGGTATCACACTTCCATGTAAGGGATCCTCACTTTCATTTATACATTAATTATATTCATGTTTTTTTATATTATTATGCAATTCTAATTTCAATGAAAAATTTTGGGGTATGATTTAGAACCTCCCCTATAATTTTCTCATTATTTTTCAATGATTATATAACCCTTTATATATCATTAATGCCTCCCATGTACAGTTGTTACCATGCCGAAATTCCGTAATGGATTTCTCTCTCCCCATTTAAATTCAAGAAATTCATTCATCTTATGCATAAAAATTACATTAAATATGTTGGTATATTATGTTCCATGACCCCCTTACTGTATGTTTCTTTTATAAATTATGAGATACTGATTTCCCTCTCATCATTCCATTTTACAATTTCTAAATGATGTCGTTATACTGTCGAAGTTACACCAAAATTTCCCATGCCAAAATCATTTTGTAAGTGAATACTATATCCATTTCTTAATGAAGGGTATTCAACTTTATGCACATGTACATATTTATTTAGGAGGTACATTTTTGTATTTTTCCTCTCTTATTTGTGTAATAAATTATGATATTTAATGAATCTAGGTGGTGTGATCTATTTGGTAGAGTTATGGATAAAATGAAATAATTATTAATGGTGCACCCTGACAGTGCTCTGATGCATTGGGTATAGAATAGTATCATGACACCACATGTGAAATGAGTGTTTACTCATGAAAATTCAAGTGAAATGAGTTCTTACTCATGCTAATTAAAGTTCAATGAGGATTCACTCATTCCCCATGTGAAATCGTACTTTGCTCATGCTAGTATCATGTGAAATGTTGATTCCACATTCCCATGTTATGACAATAATTAAATATAATGACATTATATTCATGTTTGTCCTATTCTACATTGACATGAATATTTCCTAAAATTTATTTTATTCTTCATTTTATAAATTTTTTACTCCCTTACTGGTTATTATATCTCAACCTTTTCTTATATATATTCTCAGGTTTTCCCACGGAAGGCTATGTACGAAGGAATTTTTGGTCATATAAAAATTGTTTAAAATAAGGACGTTGTATTTTATGTATTAATGTTTCATGTAATATTACTAATTTCCAATGACACTAGACCTCTAGATCCTAAAAGTTTTCTTATGTGCAAGATTATGTAATAAATTATGTATATGTGTGATATAAAGAGAGGGGTTGTTATACATACCCTAATATATTATTAAATTTAAACCAAAATATTTACAAAAACATCATGATCCTAAATATGTTTATTATTTCATAGGTATGATTGAAAGGAACTATTACATCCTAGAGTTTCACTATACCATCATAGTGAGATTATTTTATCATGTATAATTTTCTATGTAGAAGGTGGGGGACCCATTTTTACGAAAACTAAAACATGTGGGATTTGAGGTGAATGAAATAAATTATATATTCTCTATAAAATTCAATCTAGAATATAAGTCAATTGTTAAATCTATATATTTTATCAATATTATTAATTGGAATCAGATAGTGATAGTGTATTCCCGCCAATGTATTGAGCTCCCTTTAGAATCACTATAATTTCTTTTTTTATGCAATGAGAAAGGATGTGAGGTTTTAGATAGTTCTATGACATGATATCTACCATCAAGTATTCAAGATAATGTTTCTAACCAATGTTTAATTAGTGAATATGTTGTTATTTGAAGAAACTGACATAGTGTGTTTCTCCTAGAGGCTATGGTTATTCATATCTCCAATGATAGATGAGAGGCTATTTTAATGGTAATATGAGGTGGGTATGTTTTAAAGAGTAAAAAATATTCTATTTCATAGAATACATTACAAAATCAATCATGAGTAGTAAAAAAACTGAATTTTTGTTAATACATATATTTCAGATACATGAACCGTTTTTTACCTCTCTAAAATAGTCATCACGAACCAGGCTGGATATCCTTGTAACCTGAAAATGAGTTGGTCTTTAAAAGGCCCAAAGTGCATTCATGATCATTATGTGTATGTGAAAATGATGTAGAGTCATACAATATGAATGTGGAAACGAGTTTTCAACATACAAAAAAGAATAATGAGATACAAATCAATTTTACAACAATATAAAAATCTTTATGGAGAACTATACAAGAAGATAAGTAGGTGCAAACAAACAAATGTAAAACAATAATGTAGTAGAAAACAACATTTTCACCTAAGTTAAAATTCAAAACCCTATCGAATACCGTGGATAAACACAAAAAAAAAATCAATGTGACATTTTACCTATTCTCAAATCTGTAGGAATATAAAATATAATTACCTAAATGAATTGGTATGGTGTGAGATAAAATTTATTTAGGGTCTGAACATTGCTTCCATAATAATATGAAACATTTAATTAACCAAATAAGGAATTCAATTTTAAATTAACACAAATGGAAGTTCAAATTGACATTTTTAAAAATAACAATTTACATTTGAATTGATGGAATTTTTTTTAAATAATTTCTTAATAAATATTTTATATAATAAAATTTATATAAATTCATATGAAATGAGTAAAAGAGTTTACAGTTATAATGTAATATAATTTAAATATAAAAAAATGAAAAACATGGTCATCTTACTGAAGGAATGATTGCTTCATGATGTGGGGCTCCTTCAAAACTAAGTATCTATCACCAAGAAAATATGTGGACACATGTCCCTCAAACACCGGTTAAAGATGACTCATCACCATCCCATTGGGGATGTGACCAACTATATATGTGTTTTTAGTTTTTTAAACATCAATAGGGTCTTATCTTGAATGAATGACTAACTATCTATGATTGAATGATCTTTAACATCAATCAACTAGGTTACATTATTTTGAAGCTATTTAAAAGGAAATTGAACCCATCATTCTATTTTAAATATATCAATTTTCATTTCAAATCCAAGATATGTGTTTTTAATAAAAAAATAACATTTTCCAAAATAAAATCATTGGGTTTATATATAAATAATATTTAATCCATATTTAAAACAAAAATGTGAAATAAATTTTATCAAGTAGATTTAAAAACAATTCCACATTTAAATCCAACAGTTTGATTTAAATAATTTTTTGTAAAATTTATCAAGATGCACAAATTAAATGGAATCAGTTTATTTTCACTACTTCATTCCAAATTCATTTTAAAAACACCAATTAAATATAACTTTGTTTTTAAGAAACCATGATTCACGACAAAAAATGGGTATTTGAACCCCTAACAACATAGAGATCTATTAATCCCTAAAGAAGATAGAAGAGAGAGTTGGAGAAAGAGAACAAGAAGAGGAAACATACATGTATGCGATCAAACATCATTCACCTAATTTTAATTTGATTCTAGAGGGTTTTACAAGGACTGAAATAGATATTTTGGGACCCCATGGAAGAAGAAAACATAATAGGGTCACACCGGCACATCTGGGATGTAAAAAAGAGGGATTTTTGGTTTCAAAAATAATTATTTAATTAATTAAAACTTGTATGCATGGTTTACTATTCTGGAACGTACAGTAAGACAACCCATGTACCCTAATCATGTACCCCTTTTTCCAAGGTTCATGGTTTCTACAAGGTGGGTGAATTGTTTTTGAAACTATTTGCCAGTTGTTTAAACCCACACTATTTGGGTTTTCATGGTTTCCATTGAGAGGGATCATAGTTAGGTAAAACCATGATCTAGTAGTGCATATACCCAAAACATTCAACATTTCTAAAATTTCACCTGATGAAATCCCAATCAAAAACCAAAATATAGATTTTCAAAAGTGGGGTTGATGAATTTATGAAAATAGAAATGGGATGTTACATCCACTCTATCATAGAAAAATTTTTCAACCTGAAAGCATACTAAGAAGCTTACACATCCATATGATGTATCCAATTTTCTCTCATCGGTTCCTCTATCTCCAACATCTTAAGACTATCTGAATTGTTCAACCATATAACACAAACCAAAGGTACTATCCTCAAACAATGCATCCTTGTTTTGGAATCAGATTTCTCTACTTGGGAGATAATCTTGGATAAATTAGGTTTTAAATCGATATCACTCTAGATCATAACATGGGATATATTATATAGATACTTTTGTAGCTAATATACATGGAACACATTATGCATCAACTTCATATGTGATGAATGTTTTTAATGGTAATACAGCTTCCCCAACTTCTTAATAACCACAAAAGGCCCCAGAAAACACAGATCAATATTCCATTTCCTCACATGTAGTCGATGACACAAATAGGGTGAAGAATAAAAGAACACCTTCTCACCAACTGAGATATCCAACAATCTATGATGATGGTCCGAATAATACATATACCAGCTCTATAAAGTCAATAGTCTCTGAAGAATCAACTAAACCTATATTTTCATATCATGAATCGGGATTGGTCAAACCATGTAAAATTCACCAATATTTGACCAACATAATTGATATTTACAAGGTCATTCATACATGGCCTCAAAAAATTCCATTATGATAGCATAATGGTAACTAGTTTTTTTATAAAAACACTTCTATCCAAGATGGTCATCAAAAGACCCACCAAAGTCAAGAACACCTGCACATAGAATATCCTCTATCCAATATATATATATATATATATATATATATATATATATTTCTGGAAATCCTAAATGGATGGTATGCCATGATCAAATGGAATATAAATCCCAGTTCACTTGAAAGGACTCTCTAAAAGATTGATTTTAATGAAGGATCCTGATTGAAGACTATAGCATAAAGAACTCTATGAAAATTAACAATCCCTTTTACATAAAGATCTTCCAACTCCTCAATATTTTTTTTATCATGAATTGGTATAATTTGAGCTTATTTATTCAACCAATCGATCACAAATCATATCACATTCTTCTTTATTTGGATATGAAAAAACCCAAAATTAAATTCAATTGAGATCTCATCCCGGTTTCAAGTGAGCACGAGAATTAATTGAAGAAAACATGATTGTTTTTGGTGTGAGACCTTGAACTGTTGAAACATATAACAACGAGAGAAAATTTATGAAATGACCCATCATATACATGTCCCCCATAATCACTGTTACATGTCATAGGAAATCTTCATGGTTCTTGGTTGAAGTACCGTCCCGAAGATATATCAATCCACCATCATCAGTTTCCTTACAGCTAAAAGTAGAATAATGCATTTTGGATATCATAGAAGACCCTATGGGGATAATGAATAGTTAGGTATGGTCTCCCAAATATGAAGAGGGTATCTAATATAAACCTCTACAAAAAAAGATCCATCAGTTTTCACTCTTATGACGATTCATTCACAGTATGGGTTATAATATTCTTAATAAATGTTTCAAGGATGACATTCCCTTTCCCCAAGGTATGGGTGATGTCAATGTTGAAATCTTTATAGTACTCCTCATAATTCATAAGGAAGATGTTTGAATTTTATGTAGATAAGATATAAATCAAGATATTATAGCTGGAATACACATGAAACAATTATCTACAATGATAATTTTACTATCTCATAAGCCTTTCTATCATAGATACATGTTCAAGTTCAGGAGTTGTATTATTATAATTGTGTGTCTTTGATGGCAAGAGACATACAAATTGACATGATCATCCAACATAAGAACACATCACAAACATGAACCTGTTGCATCATAGAATACCACATAGCCTTGACCATTCTCTAGGAGAGTCAACATCAGTGTATTAGTGAGAATAATCTTCATCTCAAAAATATAACTCTAAAATTTATCATTCTCTGAAAGAATTTGTAACATCCCAGGTAAGTAAAGAATAATACTTTTTCATATTTATTAATATTTTTGAATTAAATATTAATTTTAAATTAAAGGAGTTTCTATGTTCGATAGCGTACCCGATACGCAACAACGAGTTTCTTGGAAATCTTACGTTGCACACTAATAATATAACAATATTATTTTAAATGGTAGTTAACACGTAGCCGTTGTATTGGCGGGAATTAATAAAAATAACTAAAATATGATTATATAAGTTTTTTAAATGTTTTTAATTTTATCCAATAAAAGATAAAGTTTTAAAATAAGAAAAGAATTCCATTTTAGGCATAGATACTCTAATATTCACTAAAAGGATGATTTATCGCCTTTTGAAGGCGAACCCTCTTTAAAAATAGTATTTTCTCACTCTTATACATTCTATTGGACCAAATAAAATCCTTCGTTAGAATCGAGACATCAAAATTTACTTTGTGTATGTTTTTGTTATTTTTCCGATAAAGTTCATTTTTAATGAATAAGTGAAAAATGTTGTATTTTAATTCAAAACCTCATTTTAATCTAAATTATTTATTTGATTAGATTATATTTTGAATTTTATTTACAGTGAAATTAGAATATATTTTTAACATTGAATCCAATGGTGGTCATTGGAATTATTTTCACTTTGAATTTGGACTTAAACAAGTGTCAATCTTTTGATAATTACTGTTTCTTAAAAACACGCTATTTGTTGTGACAACGGGAATTAATTATTAAATTAATGAATGCAACTTATATATTTTTAATTTTGTAAAATAGACATCATTTTTGAATTCGGAATATCAAATATATCTTAGGGTGAATTTTTGGGTATTTTTCTGAAAAACATCAATTTTTGATGAATAGTGAAACCACTAAGTGGTAGTTAAAAAACTGAATTTCTTGTTTAAATGAAAATTTACCACATCTGTGAATTGAATTTCAAAATACGACATAAATGGTTGTCATTAGTATGTAAAATGAGGTTCAATGGGATGAAAATAATTTTTTTGGCAAATAGTAACTTTTAGGTTTTATTAATCGCGGTTAAAGTTAATTAGTGTGATTTATGGTAAAAATAATGTTATAATAATATTAAATCACCTTAAAATGTGTCCTAAACTTATTGGATTAGTCATGGAAAACCAAGAAAATCCATGGGTCAATTTATGGGACCCCATGGATCCACTTAGGTAAGATAATGACATCAATGCCTTTTATTTCAAGTAAAAATAAAAATGCCACCAACATGTATTGTTTTACTAAAACAATTTTTACATGTGGTTATAAAATTTATATTTTTGTCCATAAGTATTCATTATAAATATAAAAATTTTTCCCACATAATTGTATTTTTTTATAATTTTTGGACATTAAATAAATAAATTTATTTATGACACCATGATGATGGAGTGATTACGTCATTAATGAACGATTTAAATAAAATGAAAAGATAATGTAAAATCTAAGACTTAAACATTCCTAAAACCTATTTTATTGGTGTATTTATAACCCTTATCACATTATCCTATAAATATATTATTTTCAGACCACTAAAATATGAAAATAATTTCATAATAAAGTAACATTTCATGACTTTCCATGAGTGGCCCTCCTCCCTCTTATAAAAGGCCCCCACCTCTACCCCCTTACTCAAACATATCAAGCCCTTTGGCTCGTCCAAAATCTACTCAAATAAGCTCCCAATATCCCTCTATTCATTTTAGAAGTCATACCTTAGGCAGAAAGCTCTTCAAGAAACCGATTTGGTTCAAACCAAGAGGAGTTACCCGATTTAAAGGTAATGTTTTCTCTTATGTTCTTTTGTTTTATTTTGATTATCCAACCCCCTAAACTATTTTTATTCCTTTATTTTATAACAAAAACCATATCTTTAATATAATAGTATGTTTTTATGATAAGGATTTTATTTACACTTACACACACCTCAATTTAATGGTTAAAGAACATACTGTTTCTCTGGGTGGCGAATTACTGCCTCACGAAACAATGATTGTTCAATCTTCTTTTAACACCTTTCATGGTCACCATTACGATGTAACTATATTTATATATGATATATATTATGTTTATTTTTTCCTTATGCTTTTGTATTTTTCATTTATGGCATACCTTTATGGTTTCCATTATAGGAAAACGCGATAATTTCATTTTAGGAAGTGCGGACTACCGCCCCTCAAAATGATTTGAATCGTTAATGCCATATGTGGGATGTATAAATGATGGAGTTTATAATATTATATATGATATTATACTATAATTATAATGTAAGTTTATATATTCGTGATTTTATTCCATTAAATATGAAATAGAAATGAATGTAGCGTGCATGCGTACATACGGCTTACCATCTCCATGACCGGTGCATTTCACTTATTACCTCTAAATGTTATGTACTATTATAAATACATGTATATTTTGGATATATGTGATATATATGATATCCAAATCATGAATATCATTTTTGATATAATGAACCTTTATCCACATGAACAACATGTAATTGTAAGAAGTCCATTTTTGACTTAAGTACCAGATATCAACAAAACAAACATTATTAACTTAAATGATTAAATAATGTTTATAACATGTAAATAATTGACATAAAAGGAATAATAAACGTGAAAAAGTTTCTTAAGAAAGTATAAATTAACTTTAGTTTATTATTCAGGAGATTAAAGAGCGATCGAGTCAAGTAAGACACGAGGTAAGGGAATTCGTCTCAATCTCCTTTCATTGAGGCATATTTTGTTCTAATACAAGACTTTCTTTCATACTTTGTATAAAACACCTTTGAATTTTCATTTCATTCAAAGGGAATATTTTTCTATGAAGTGTTTTACTAAATGACAAAAAGGAATGTTTCTTTTAACGTACGTGGTTATAAAGAACTTTTCCACCGCCGTGAGTATTATTTGATCTTTGGCTTCCTCCACAAGATGTAATGTTTTTAAAAGCAAATAAATACCATATACTCTTTTTTGTATTTTGGTATTGAAAATGGTTTTGATCATGGATTTTTTACGTCAATATATTTAAATGATATATTGTGATTTAAATATGGAAATTTTTTCTTTCCTTTATAATTTTTTTATGTGTCATGATTTTATAATGGTAATTGGAAATTTGACTGGTGGTTACATGATAAACCAAATGACACGTAGTGCCGTGAATACCAGGACGAGTGGTTACATTATAACCTCCAATTCATTGGGTATGGAAGTCGTATATATGGCTATTCCATTTAGGGACGTGTGTGGAAGTTGACCATATGGTTATTCCATTTAAGTATGTTTATGTACCATGTTAAATTTATATGTTATGTGTTCTTTATATGGGTTTTATGGTAATCTTTTGGTTACAAAAGGGTATGTAATTATCTTTTATTCAGTGAAGAGTATTTACTACTTCATAAAGGTGAAAAGTATTACTTATGTTAATGTATTCATGGTTTACTTGTTTTTTTTGAAAAACTAACAGATTTCATTATTTGTGTATCCCTTACTGAGCTTTTTAAGCTCATCCCATGTTTTTGAATTGTTTTTTCACAGGACATAATGTTGAATGGGGTCAAGAATTGGATCAAGGAAAAGTCATGCTATCTTAAACATGGAACTAGACATGACTATTTTTTTCAAGAGTTCATGTTTTGTAAAAAAAATTGAAACTGTGTAGAAGTGTCTACATTGTAATATTTTGAAATGTAATAGTTATGTCCTAATTCTCTAAAACTCTAAACCTGAAAATATTCTCAATGTGAATTATTCATTTAATTCAATATTAAGTAAGGTTTAAGGCTAGGTCCTTATAGTTGGTATCAGAGGTCGGTTTGTAAAACTTTAACGGTTAGAAAATTGTTAGATATATTTCTATAAATTAATTTATTGTATGATTGAAATGGTATAGAATTTAGGGATTACTATGTTGCTTCTCCTCAGATATTTCTGTGTTTTGAATTTTTTTCCGTAGAGGAAACAGGGCAGCTATGTCGGGACGACATCAGGAGGAATACAAAATTCTAAATCAGCAACCAGAAATGGTCGGAATCAGAACTGAACAATTTTTTGTAGTGATGGAACAATTGAATTATGCTATAAATGTTGGTGGTATCCATGCACGAGATCAAACAAATCAACTGCAGAGGAACATGTCAGCGGTGGAACATTTTATGAGGCAACATCCCCCATCATTCAGCGGATCATCTGAACCTGTGCTAGAAAAAAGGTGGATTAAATCACTAGATAAGATTTTTGATGTCATGGGGTGTTCAGAACATCAAAAGGTCAGTCTTGTTTTTTACCGTTTTGAAGGTGAAGCTGATCAGTGGTGGTCAATGGTGAAAATTATCAGGGATAATGATGAGACTGATGATCTTCACTGGGATGAATTCAGAGGTATTTTTCTTGAGAAATATTTTCCTAATGTGGTTCATCTTAGGATGGAAAAATAATTCCTAAAATTGAGACAGGAGGATGACTCAGTGGCTTCTTATGAAGCAAAGTTCACTTGAATGGAAAGGTATTCTCCAAATTTCATATGAGATCTTGATTGTAAAATCAACCATTTTTACTAAGGGTTAAAGTCAAAGTATCAAAGGGCTTTAGCTTCTCGTGAGTTCAAGAGTTATGAAAAACGTGTTCGATGTGCAGAGAAGGTGGAAATGGAGTTTTCCGATGATCAGGTGTTGTTTAACAAACAACAGAATAAGAGGTCCAGTTGGCTGGAAAAGGTAAAGAATTCATCAATGAAGCCAGGAGGTAGGAAAACCAAAAATCCATCCTATGATAAGTATGGTAAAATGTATCCTGGAGAATGTTTATCCAAGTCTGGAAAGGGCTTTTGGTGTGGTAAGTCAGGTCATATTGGTCGTAACTGTAAGGATGATGATCAAGCAGGCAATGAAAATCCAACGGTAAGATGTTTTAAGTGTAATGAAATGGGTCATTATGAAAATGAGTGTCTAACAAAGAACTCAACTGAGGGAAAGCATCCAGACTACTAGCAGAAAGGGGTGGTGAAATCCTTTTCAACTACTTCAGCAGATGTTGGGCCATCGAATGAATTAGTTTCAGGTACACTGTTTATTTTTCCAGATTATACCAATGTGTTGTTTGATTCCGGGTCTACTAATTTTTTCATTTCTAAGTTGTTTTCTAGTAAATTGGGAATTCCATCTCAAGATAGGAATCGGGAAATTATGGTAAAAACACCCGGAGGAAACATTGAGACAAAATAATTTATAAGAACCTTCCAATCCTTGTGTGCGAAAAGAATCTACCTCCAAACCTTATTGTTTTACCTCTAATATAGTTTGATGTTATTTTCAGCATGGATTGGATTTTTGTTTATCATGCTAAGATTGACTGCAGAGCTAAATTGGTTTCTTTTCAGAAATATTTTCAGTTTGAGTACATTAATGAACCCTTACATTTGATAACATATCAGGAAGTTGAGAAACTAGTAAAATATGGAAATTAATGTTACCTTGCACATATTGTTGAAAAAAAAGAACTATTTAGATTAATGATGTTCCAGTGGTAAATGAGTATCTTGATGTTTTTCTTGATGAGTTGGCTGGTATTATACATGATTAGGAAGTTGAATTTATTGTTTACTTAATTCCTGATTCTAAGCCAATTTCAAAACCCCCAAATCGAATGGCTCAAGTTTAACTTTTAGAGTTAAAGAAGCAATTGCAGTAGTTATGAGATAAAGGTTTCATTCAACCTAGCACATCACCATGGGGTGATCCAGTCTTGTTTTTTAAAAATAAATATGGTTCAATGAGACTTTGCATTGATTATAGAGAATTGAATAACATCACTGTTAAGAAAAAGTATCCTTTTCCTCATATCTATGATTTGTTTGATTAGCTCCAGGGAGATCAATATTTTTCAAAGATTGACTTGAGGCCAGGGTTCCATCAGTTGAAAGTAAAAGAAGAAGAAGTTCTGAAGACTGTGTTTCATACTAGATATGGAAATTATGAATTTGGAGTTATACAGTTTGGGTTAACCAATGAACCTGCTGTATTCATGGATCTATTGAATAGAATTTTCCATGAGTTATTGGATGAGTTTGTGGTTGTGTTCATTGATGATATTTTGGTGTTTTCTAAAAGTAAAGAGGATCATGAATTTCATGTTAAGTGTTATATTGTAAACCATAAAAGAAAAGAAAATTTCTGGAAAATTCAGTAAGTATGAGTTTTGGTTACAACAAATTTCTTTCCATGGTCACATTATTTTAAAAAATGGTATATCTATTGATCCTTATAAAAAAAGTTGTTGAAGAATAGCCAAGACCCACAAATATAACTGAGATCCATAGTTTTCTTGTTTTGGAAGGTTATTAGTGGAGGTTTGTTGAAAATTTTCCATGGTTATCTAGTCCAATGACTAAGTTAACTCGAAAAGGTGTTAAGTTTATCTGGACAAAAGAATGTGTTGATTGTTTTCAGGAATTGAAAATAGGATTGGTGAATGCTTCAGTTTTGAAACTTCCTTTTAGAAAGGGTGAGTTTTTTATCTACAATGATGCTTCATTGAAGGGACTTGGTTGTGCCCTTATGCATAATGATCAGGTAATTGCTTATGCTTCATGTCAGTTGAAAACTCATGAGTTAAATTACCCTCTACATGATTTGGAATTAGCTTCTGTCGTTTTTTCTCTAAACATTTTGAGGCATGATTTGTATAGAGTAAAGTGTGAAATATATACTGATCACAAAAGTTTAAAGTATATATTCACTCAGAAAGTATTGAACATGAGACAAAGGAGATGGCTGGAATTAATCAAGGATTACTATTGTACAATTCATTACCATCCAAGAAAAGAGAATAAAGTGGCTGATGCTTTGAGTCGAAAAAGTAATGCTTTATTAACCATGCTACGTTTGGAACAAGATCCTTTGGTTTTTTATTTGATGAACTTTGACATAGATGTTTTTGGTGTAGGATGTTCTTCTGTTTTGTTTTAGGAGTTAGTGAGATCATCTCTATCAGATAGAATTAAACAAGCGCAGAAGAAAGACAATGGGTTACAGAAAAAGGTAGAGCTGGTTCAGAAGGGTAAGTTGCCTAAATTTGATATTGATAATGATTGTTTTTTGAGGATTGGGAAGAGATTATGTGTGCCTTGTGATTCACAGTAGAATAATGAGTTGTTACGTGGGGCTCATAGTTCCTCGTTTTCAGTTCATCCTGGCAGTACAAAGATGTACAGAGATCTGCGGGAGTATTACTGGTGGGATGGAATGAAAGGAGATATTTCTGATTTTACTATGAAGTGTTTGACTTGTCAAAAGGTTAAACCAGAGTGACAGTTACCAAAAGGGATGTTTCAGTCATTACCAGTGCTAGAGTGGAAATGGGGAAATATATCCATGGACATCATTTTGGGATTACCAAAGACATCTTGAGGTAATAATTAAATATGGGTTATAGTTGATCTATTGACTAAATCTGATCATTTCCTTCCTATTCAAGATACTTTGCCTCTAGATCAACTTGCTCACTTGTATGTTAAAGAGATATTCAGGTTGCATGGAGTTCCCCTCTCCATTGTATCTGATCGTGATCCGAGGTATACTTCTAACTTTTGGAAAGGCCTTTAAAAGTCATTGGGTACTGAATTAAATTTTAGTACATCTTTTCATCCGCAATCAGATGGGTAGTCAGAATGAACAATTCAGATCATGGAGGATATGCTATGTGCTTGCACGATGAATTACTAGGGAAGTTGGGACCAACATCTTTCTATGGTTTAATTTTCTTATAACAACAGTTTTAATTCTAGCATACAGAGGGCTCCGTTTGAGGCATTATATGTCAAACGGTGTCGAATTCTAGCTATTTGGTATGAAGTAGGGTAAAGGAAGATGATGGGACCAGAATTGGTAGAAGAGATGGCATAAAAAGATTAGTTGATTCAGAAGCACATGAGAAAAGCTCAGATCAGGCAGAAAATTTATGCGGATAACAGGAGGAAGGATCTATCTTTCGAGGTCAGTGATCATGTTTTTTTCAATGTTTCTCCGTGGAAAAGTGTGATGCGTTTTGGCAGAAAGGGAAAGTTGAGTCTGAGGTTCATTTAACCTTATGAAATCCAAGATAAAGTTTGATCAGTTTCATACAGAGGGGATTTACCTCCAAGTTTATCCCAGTTACACAATGTTTTTCGTGTTTCGATGTTGAGAAAGTATATGCCAGATCCATCCCATGTTTTGGGCATGGAGGTAGTTCAGTTGGAAGATAATGTCACTTATAAAGAACAACCAATCTAGATTATTGACAGAATAGAGCAAGTGTTGCGTTATAAGGTAATTTATCAAGTGAAGGTTTTATGGAAAAACCATATGGTTAAAGAGCCAATGTGGGAATCTGAAAATGCAATGAGGGATAAATACCCCCACTTATTTTGATAACTGAATAAAATTTTAAGGATGCAATTCCTAAAAGGGGTTAAGGATGTAACATCCTAGGTAAATAAATATTAATAAATTTTCATATTTATTAATATTTGTGAATTAAATATTAATTTTACTTTAAAGGGGTTTCTATGTTCGATAGGGTACCCGATACACAATAACGAGTTTCTTTGAAATCTTACGTTGCACACTAATAATATAATAATAATAATTTAAATGGTAGTTAACACACAGCCATTGTATTGGTGGAAATGAATAGAAATAACTAAAATATGATTATGTGTGTTTTTTAAATGTTTTTACATTTATCCAATAAAATATATAGGCTTAAAATAAGAAAAGAATTCAATATTAGGCATAGATAATCTAATATTTACTAAAAGGTCAATTTATCACCATTTGATGGAGAACCCTATTTAAAAATAGTTTTGGTCACTCTTATACATTATATTGGAACAAATAAAATCCTTCTTTAGAATCATGACATCAAAATTTACGTTCTATATGTTTTTTTATTTTTCCGATAAAGTTCATTATTAATGAATCAGTGAAAAATGTTGTATTTTAATTCAAAACCTCATTTTAATCTAATTTATTAATATGATTATATTATCTTTTTAATTGGTTTTAAAGTGAAATTAGAATATATTTTTACCGTTTAATCCAATGGTGGTCATTGGAATTAATTTCACTTTGAATTTGGACTTAAACAAGTGTCAATCTTTTGATAGATATTGTTTCTTAAAAACATGCTATTTGTTTTGACAACGGGAATTAATTATTAAATTAATTAATAAAACTTATATGTTTTTAATTTTTTAAAATAGACATCATTTTTGAATTCTGAATATCAAATATATCTTAGGGTTAATTTTTTGTATAATTTTGAAAAACATCAATTTTTGATGAATAATGAAACCACTAAGTGGAAGTTAAAAAACTGAATTTTATGTTTAAATGAAACTTTACCACATCTGTGAATTGAATTTCAAAAATCTGACATACATGGCTGTCATTATTAAGTAAAATGTGGATCAATGTGATGAAAATAATTTTTTTGCGAATAGTAACTTTTAAGTTTTATTAATCTCAATTAAAGGTAATCAGTGTAATTTAAGGTAAAAATAATGTTATAATAATATGAAATCACCTTGAAACATGTCCTACTCTTATTGGATGAGTCATGGTAGACTAAGACAATCCATGAGTCAATTTAGGGGACCCCATAGAGCCACTTGGGTAAGATAATGACATTAATACTTTATATTTAAAGTAAAAAATAAAAATGTCACAAAGATGTATTGTTTTACTAAAATATTTTTTCACGGGTTATAAAAGTTATATTTTTTACTATAAATATTAATTATAAATCTAAAACAATTTCCTACATCATGGTATTTTTTTATAATTTTTGGACATTAAATAAATAAATTTATTTACGACACCATGAGGATGCAGTGATTACCTCATTAATGAAAGATTTAAATAAAATGAAAAGATAATGTAAAATGTAAAACTTGTATAAAACCTAATATATGGGTTTATTTTGAACCCCTATCACCTTATCCCCGAAATATGTCATTGTGGGACCTTTAAAATCTGAAAATAATTTCATAATAAAGTAACATTTCATCACTTTCCAAGAGTGCCCCTCCTCCCTCTTATAAAAGGCCCCACCTCTACCCCCTTACTCACACTCCTCAAGCCCTTTGGCCCAGCCAAACTCTACTTAAATAAGCTCCCAATATCCCCCTATTAATTTTATAAGCCTTACCTTAGGCATAAAGCTTTCCAAGAAACCCTTTTGGTTCAAACAAAGAGAAGTTACCCGATTTAAAGGTAATGTTTTCTCTTATATTCTTTTGTATTATTTTGCTTCTCCAACCCCCCCAACTCTTTTTATTCCTTTAATTTGTAACAAAACCAGTATATTAAATATACTAGGATGTTTTTATGAGAATTATTTCATTTAAACTTACACACACCTCCATCTAATGGTTATAGAACATACTGTTTCTGTGGGTGACGAATTACTGCCTCACGAAACGATGATTGTTCAATTTTCTTTTAACACCTTTAATGGCGGACATTAAGATGTCACTATATTTATATATGATATATATTATGTTTATGTTTTTTTATTATTATGTATTGTTCATTTATGGCATACCATTATGGTTTCCATTATGGGTAAACGTGATAATTTCTTTTTAGGAAGTGCGGACTACCGCCCCTCAAAGTGATTTGAATCGTTAATGCCATATGTGGGACATATAAAGGATGGATTTAATAATATTATTTATTATATTATACTGTTATTATAATATAACTTTATATATTTGTGATTTCATTCCATTAAATAAAAAGTATAAATGAAAGTAGGGTTCATGCGTACGTACGACTTACCGTCTCCATGAACGGTGCATTTCATTTCTTACCTCTAAATGTTTTGTACTATTATAAATAGATGTATATTATGGATATATATGATATATATGATATCCAAATCATGAATATCATTCTCGATATAATGAAACATTGACCACATGAATAACATGTAATTGTAAGAATTCCATTTTTGACTTATGCACCAGATATCGACAAAACAATCATTATTAACTTAAATGATTACATAATGTTTATAACATGTTAATAAGTGATATAAAAGGAATAATAAACTTGAAAAATGTTCTTAATCAAGTAAAAATTATCTTTTGTTTATTATTCATGAGATTAAAGAGCGATAGAGTCAAGTCGGACATGAGGTAAGGGACATCTTCTCAATCTCCTTTCATTGAGGCATATTTTGTTCTATTACAAAACATTCTTTTATACGCTGTATAAAACGCCTTTGAATTTTCATTTCATTCAAAGGGGATATTTTTCTACAAAGTGTTTTACTAAACAACCAAAAGGAATGTTTCTTTTAATGTACGCGGTGACAATGAACCTTTCCGCCGCCGCAAGTATTATTTGATCTTTGGGTTCCTCAACAAGCGGTAATGTTTTTAAAAGAATATAAATACCATATACTCTTTTATGTATTTTGGTATTGAAAATGGTTTTGATAATGTATTTTTTATGTCAATATATTTAATTGATATATTGTGATTGAAATGTGGAAATGTTTTCTTTCCTTTAAATTTTTTTATATGTTATGATTTTATAATGGTACTTAGACATTTGACGGGTGGTTATGTGATAAACAAAATGATGGGTGATTCCGTGAATACCAGGATAGGTGGTTACATTATAACCTCCAATGCATTGGGTATGGAAGTCGGCCGTATGGCTATTCTACTTAGTGACATGTGTGGAAGTTGACCGTATGGTTATTCCATTTAAGTATGTTTATGTCCCAAGTTACCTTTTTATGTTTTGTGTTCTTTATATGGGTTTTACGGTAATCTTTTGGTTACAAAAGGTTAAGTATTGATCTTTTATTCAGTGAACAGTTTTTACAACTTCATAAAGGTGAAACATATTACTTATGTTAACATATTCAAGGTTTACTTGTTGTTTTGAAAAACTAACAGTTTTCAATCATTGTGTATCCCTTACTGAGCTTTTTATGCACATCCCATGTTTTTGAAATGTTTTTCACAGGACATAATTTGAAATAGGTTCAAGGATAGGATCATAGAAAAGTCATGCTGTCTTAAACATGGAACTAGACATGACACTTTTTTTCAAAAGTTCATGTTTTGTAAAAAAAAGGAAACTGTGTAGAATTGTCTACTTTGTAATATTTTGAGATGTAATAGTTATGTTCTAATTATCCAAAACTATAAACCTGAAAAGAAATTTAGTGGTAATTATTCATTTAATTCAATATGAAGTAAGGTTTAAGGCTGGGTCCTTATATAATTACTCTATTACATGCCAAAGAAATGATCATAGAAGAAATCTTTATAAATCCATTTATAAAATGGTGATAATCACGAGAAAAATAAGAGAATCTCAAAATCTGGAAAGTATTCCATGATTTTTACCATTAAATAATGGATTCCACCATATGAGGTTCAAATAAACTACCATGTTCCCACATCAAATGTGTCAATTACAAAACATACTGAATCCAGAAATACATTTTGACTTCTTAGAATAATTTCGATGATTAATCAACCATTCTATAATTTATTTTAGATGATGTACATGATCAACTTAGATCATAGAGTAAATAAGGATGTCATACTAAAATAGTTAAAACATAGTATAAATATTCTATTGGATATTCATGTTTATTATATTGATAAGGACTATAGGATCATTGATTAAACAAAAAGGAATAAAAAAGTAATCATACTGGTCTTAACTACTCTGATGGGTGTTTTGAATGTCAATTTATTTTTCCTCATCTAATTGTAACTATATCGGATATAAATCATTAATAACCAATTATCACAAAAAACTATTCAAATATGTCATAAATATAAGGAAACCAATAATTTTTATTTACCATGAAGCAATTGAGTTTTAATTGTCAATGTAAAGGAGAAGTGACCCATCAACATTATTGGAAAAGAGAACCAGCACCGCACATGGTGACCTAGTCTAGTTTACAAATCCTTTATATAAAATATAATATAACTACTTATTTATCTATTTCATTTTAGTTGGTCCTATATGGTAATCGGGGATAGTCACTTGATGAGTACTAGGAAGTAAATTGACAAAAAACTCTACATCCCTTATCAGTGTAAAACTAGTAAAATCAGAAGGGAACATGTGGGGAAGATCAATGAAAATTGAAGGGATATACCTACTCAATGATTACCTCAACATATGAACAGAAAACATAGATACTAATTTCCCCTAATCTATATAAGAAATTCCAACTCTACATGTCCTCGAGTTCCATTACCCATGAATGATACTGCAATCCCATCGGGTGTAGTGAAGGAGATCCGTAAAAGGAAATAATAAATCCATGATTTATTAGAAATGTTCTAATCCCTTGAGAACATGAATTCAAGATGTTACATGTTGATAACCAAAAAACCCAATCAACATCTATATATGATAATGAAAAAAACCAAGAAAGACTATAGATACACTGTTGTCTCTTCACTCTGAGGGGAATACTAATATAAAATATATTTTTCAATAAATCCATATGAAGATTAAGAAGATAAAAATTAATGGGTGATGTAAATAAAGGTGATTCTCCAGTTTCAATTAAATAATTCTCTAAAAATGATGTTATTGTGATAGTACCTCTCACTATTGTTGTGCCCATATTCACATCTTCTAGAGACTCTACCAATATGTGATGATGCTTTATTCTAGATTATTTTGGATGGAACCCTAATGATCATGAAAAATATGATTTCACCATAGTTCTATCAAGTGTTGACGATATCATTCCACTATGTGGATTCGAAATTAATTCGAAGTTCTTCTACTTCTGATTAAGCATCCATATGAACTATACATATTAAGTTCTCTAGTGAAAACATGTTCAAGATTCCCAATATTTCCACACTGGTAGTATATTAATGGGAATCTTCTTTGTACTATAGGAGGTATATAAAATAACTTATATTGATAACATCTATGATAATAATAACACTTCCTCTTTCCCTTGAGGGAATTCACAGTCTCACTGGGAGATAAAGGAACTGTCTTCAATAATAACATTCCATCCAACTCAATTTTTACTATCAACACTCTTACTAGAACATCAGTATAATATGAATGATTGAGGAAGAAAACATAGGAATTTATATTTGACAAAAGTCCCATCAAGAACCATTGAGTTTCTTTCCTATCATTTGATAATATCTAAGGTGGAAATTTTAGAATATCAACAAAATAGTTTTCACATTCTGTAATTATCCTTTAAACATGGTTGATTTTGAAAAAATATATAGCCTTGGTCATCATCAATGAATTTTTATTGAACTGGTTGGTGAATATTTCTTTCAAGACATTCCACTCCAGGTACTCATGTTTCTTTTTCAACACTATCATGTCTGATAATCACCTTCTAGGTCCCTCAATCATGATGGTGGAATACATCACCTTAATTTCATCAGGTGTCACCACAAACATAAATAAATTCTTTTTCACATTCAACCATTAATCATTCTATTTAGGATCATTGGAGAATTTGAAAGTTGGTGTAATATTATGATGGAAAATTAGAGTACTATTTTAGAAAACATCATTATGGGGTTCCAATTCTAGATCCTGATTAAGAGCTAGTATAGACTCATACATGATATGATGGAAAATACTCATAATCCCTTCAATCAGACACATGTCCATGAGAGAATTATCTCACTTTGGTTCATTAGAAGCATCCTATTATCTCTTATTATCACATCAACATAGAGTTATGATATTAATAAATAAGATTTATATTTCAATCAATCCAACTAATAAGTATGGAAAAGGATATAAATAATCCTTAATATGTCATTACCAAACTACCCATGTTCTTTTAAGGATCAGTGGGGTGATACCTTTCAATAAAATCATTCGAAACAACCTCTTATTTCACAAAAAGATCACTCAAATACATACTAACTTCATGTAATGATGCATAACCTACATCTTTTAGAAAACAATTTCATTAACCATCCTGGATTCCCTACTATCCTAATAACCATGCTAGTCCAGACATGGCCTGATGGTGTTCATGATACCCATGGGTTAGATACTATCACCTGAAAACATAAAATATATAAGTGGGAATTAATTTCCCACAAACACAATAGAATATATAGATACTAAATTTTATTCATAAAATAAAGAATTCATTGATAAAATTATACCAGAAGTCAAATAAATTTAAAAAAACTATGTACAATAAAATATGATAACCACCCAAGTCCTAGAAACTACAACTCTACATGCCCAATGATGAAATACTAGATCCAGAACCAAGTGGTTCTTAATCCTTCTTGAACCAAAAATAAGGTAATATACAAACAACCCATGGCACAAGTAGGGTGTGGTATAATATCCTAATAGGTTCTCCCAAATGATTACACCACAATATGCTACTTCTAATTTACAATATAATTAGTTATGTTTTAAATTGAATGGCATAGTAGTTCACAAGAATATTTCAACCAATCATGATTTACATTTGAAATTATGGTAATACCTTATACAATATTTTGTTAATAAAATTTTTATATCAAAATTTTTATATAAATTCATAATCCCTGATTAAAAAAATTTATAAGAAAGAACGGAATAAATTTTATATATAAAAATGTGGCGCATTTTTTTATTCCAAAAGGTATAATATTTCCATGATATGGACTCACTCACACTCAACTAATTATGTGGAAAATATGTGTAAACATTTCCCTCAGACACTAGTTAAAAGGGGAATCATCACTATCCAATTTGGTATTGGACCTACAGTATATGTATATTAGTGTTGTTAATCACCAATATATAATTATACCAAATAAAAAAATAACTACTTTAGCTTGAAAGTTCTCTAATGACGATCAATGATTGGTAATTAATTTTAAAAATGGTTAAAATACATTTAAACCCATAATTCCTTCTTAAATATCACAATTTCCATTTTAAACCCAAAATAAGGTTTTTAAATAAAGATATGCATTTTCCATGGCAATACCACAAGATTTTTATGAAAACCATTTTTAATACATTTTATCATATACCAATTTGAAATATATTTCATCAAATTAGTTACATAAGAAAATTTATAAAATTAAATTACAAAATATAATTTAAATAAATTTATATCAAATTTCACAACACATCTCAATTCAAAAGAATCAGGGGTTTTCCCCAATTTTGTTCCAAATACAATTTCAAGTCCCTAATTATGGAATGGGGTATTTAAAAATCCAGCTGATAAAAATTACATTAAAAATATACAATTTATTTTAAATCAATAATATATAGAAAATAAAATTCTCCATAAAAAATGGAACCACCTACCACAGGTCCCTAGGACCATAAAATAGAAATTTTTAATTGAGAAACTCCAATGAATAATGTTAGCAATGAGTAAGTGAGAATAAAACAAAGATTCAACTTATAAAAATACAAAGGATATTAGATCATCTAAAAGCATAATTACATATTAAAACCTAAGGAGGATTTCATATAGAGTGAGTGAAAGAGATAAAGAAGGGGAAAATTGCTAGGATGTGATCGAATATCATTCTCCTAGAATTGATTCACTTTTGGGTTTGTAGAGTGTCCAAAATTACCACTTTGGAGCCTCTTAGAAAAATTAAAATATAATTGGGTTATACAGACTTGTTGATAAATTAAATTAATGTTATTAGTGTTTTAAAAATAATTTTCCTATTAATTATAACTCTTACATATAGTTTCCTAGGTAGGGACTCATGGATTGACCATCCCATCTCTTTAAACATTCACAACTATTAAACAATGTTTTTGGTCTCAACGAGGTTGGTTCATGGGTTTTCAAATTGTCAAACGACCATGAAAAATGATCAAAAGAGTGGTTTAAGAATACTTGAAAAAATTAATTGGAGGTTATAGTAGACCTAGAAATCTTATGGATTTCATACTCACTTCTAATGGTTCTATCAAGAATTTTCTTCATCACAATATTATATAGCCTCTTTGTCTCCTAGAAAATTTTAGGAATAGTTAGATACATCACAAAAAATAGTATTCCTTCTAAGTTACATCATAATATAGTAGTTACATATAGTGTAAGAGTTTCCAATGGATTTTGATGTGGTTCTAAAAAAATGTGAGGAACTATTTATATTTTTTCAACCATAGTTAACAATATATTTTATATATATTCCAATAAATATTTTGCATCAACACATATAGGGTATCCAATAAAACATCGAATAGAACCCATTCTAATAATTAAATAATTAGTGGCTCATATAATAAAAAATGGTAGGGTTTATATTATCCCCCATTCTCTTTCTTTTTGTGCACTTTTTTGATGGTTTGTGAATTTATAGCTCTCTATCTAGACTTTGTCAATGTTATTAACTTTAATGAATAGTTAATTTCTATCAAGACTAGGATAGATCATTATAATCAGTGTATGATATTAAATACACCATATGGAGGGAGATTTATTTTTTCATGATGGGTTGATCCAGAGGTCCATTCATGAAGGACCTCCCCTCTAAGAGTTTGGTATACTATTGTTTTGGACACTGGTTGAACTAGAGAATGTTTCATTTAGTGTTGAGATTCCAACAATAGTTAGTGACCTTCCTGACATTTCTACAATTAAATTATTATATTTTTCTTATGAGAGGGATTTTTAATTATTGATTTACTATGTTTTGAGAACAAAACTGACATCAATATTATCAGACCATATGGCTCTAAATGAGTTGAATATTGTGAAGATTATATGGATTTTTTAAAAACCAATGGCATCGAATATCTACGTGTGATAGTGTGAGAATACCTTATAGTCCATGAAATTGAAGGTGATATAATTATCCTCTTATTCATATATTATTATATGATTAATTACATAATTGACAGAAATAAATTCATTTAACATGTAGTTATGTTTTGGTGCACCTGAAATTCCACTAGTATCTAAAATGTTTTTTAGTTTGTTTGATGAAATTATAGTATACAATAGAACCAGGGAGGATCATTTTTACCATTAAAGAGTTTTTTCAGATCTTAAATGAAGACTTCCTATATTAATATTTTTCTAATTTTAATTCTATATCTAAGAAAACATGTTCTAAGAAAACATGATCTTATAACATTGTATCTTAGTTGATCCAAAAAATTATGGATTCCATGAAATGGGAAAAACTACGAATTTTATTTTAAATTCAAAAAATACTGGGATTTAGTGGATATAATTTCAATTTTACAAATTATTTATTTAAAAATATTTATCCTTTCACAATTCTAACATTTAAGTGCGTGAAGTAAATTTGGGATTCGATGTTTCTAAAATATTGGGATGTACATAAGAATTATTCAACCTTCACATCAATTTTGACAGTAAGAGACACTATATAAGGCTATGTGATTTATTGTTATGATATTGTTACAGGTCTAGGATGAATTTTTATTATTGGATATCATGTGGTGGTTTATGAATCATGTTAGATTCAAAATTATGATATGAATTATTCATAAAAAGATTTGTAAAAAGTAGTTTTTTGGAATTTCATAAAATTTAGAATCTATAACTTTTATGGGATACTTTTATTATATACTATAGAATAATATTTATATATTTTCAAAAAAATATTCGATCCATCAATAGAAATAAAGGTTTTAATTACTATTGTCATTCTAAATATATATATATATATATATATATATATTATAACATGGTAAATGGATAATTTGATTATGAATATAATTAGTTTTAAGTTTCCCTTTAATGTTTTAAATCAACCAAAGCATTAATGGAAATTTATTGGAATCATTAATCCAATGAACATAGGAGTTAGGTAATATGATTTTGGTAATGTTCACTCAACATTTCATTTTATATCATCTTCTCTTTTGATGATTCCCTGGGAATATCAACAAGATTATGGGTTCTACAATATTTGATAATTTTTATATTTTTTGAGACCATGAGTGAGTGGAAACTATGTATAGAAGGTATCCATTTTTTTATCTATAATTTTGTACAATTGAATATGAGGATTTTTCTATTAAGAGATTCTCATCACCCACTATAGGTTTTCCTCCAAGAATCACATGGGTATTTTATGAAAAGAGGACGTCGTTTTGTTGTACTTGTATGAAATTGGATGTTTTTGACATTATGCATCATAGATTTTTATAATAAAATTTACTGTCAAAATTCAAATTAATAATGTTATTCTTTAGAATCATCTACTAAAATCATGGAAAATGAAATTAGATATTAATGTATTTCATTGTTGGATTACCTCAGACTATCTATGACTAGAGATCTATTTGGTTGATGATAAATTTTTTAACGAAGAATGTTCATTTCATAATTATTAGTTATACAACTAATGTAATCGTGGTGGGAATTTTTTATATTCAAGATATAATATGGTTTAATGGGATTCCTTTGGATGATGTGTTAGATAGAGACTATTTTTTACCTCTAGTTTTTGGATGGTGTATAAGTGGATATGGCAACTATGATTATGTCTAGCATGGAATATAGGTCCAATATATATAGGAAGGATGACTTGTAAAATAATATTCTCTAAGAAAGCTTTATGAATGATTCTTATATTTTAAAGGAGCTTCTAAAATTTACATGGTGGAAGTTGAATTTTCTAATAATATTAGTTACCAATCATCAAACAAATGAAGCTTCTTTTGAAGATTTATATGTCTAACCCTACAACTGACCTATATATTTGTTTATCATTCTTTATGCTAACCGAATTTTAAATATCATTGTTAAAAAGAAATTATAAATCATTATTTTTTTTCATCTACATTTGTTCATGGATCAAATCCATTAGAACAATTTTGTCCATATTGTGTTTTTTCATTAGAGTTTCTAGTCATTAAATAGTTTTTATAGAATTTCTCACTATGTTATGGTAACCAAGGGATCAGTATGTGATGGATCAACACTCCCTGATATTTGGGACCTTTTCAGGTCATTACATAACATATAATGGTTCAATATAACATCTATTATCAACTTCACCTTTCCTTGATCGACAACATCATCCATGGTCCACAACTCAAAAAAAGTATCATCTTGACCCATCTAAGAATATGAATTGGGATGTTCCCGACAAATAATCAAATATTTTAGTGACCAAGAAATCCACTATCAATTATTTATTCTCATTTTAATGTTCTACATAGAATGAATATACCATTAGATCAAGTTTAATTGAATCATGGGTCAAAATCCACATTGATATTGAAGAGAAATATTTTGTTGAGAGAAAATTATCTTCATCACTTTACAGAGAAACCCTAAAAATATATCTTTATTTGGGAAAAAATAAATATAATGTCTAGAAATATGACAACCATCCATTATTTTAATGTATTACCATCTCTATGTTTCGTTTTTTTCATCATTCCAACATTTCTGGACTATTTTTAATATATATAGTTTTTATAATATTTGAAGGTTTTTATTATAGATTTGGTGGGGTATAGAGATGAACATAATGCTAGTTGGGTTTTAGGGTTTCAACTAAATGGCTACAGAGAGATAATTCCATGTCATTGGGCCTTTTAGTGGCTAAAATAATCAATTTTGGATACAAAATTTCTAGTCATGCTGATTTGGGATGGTTATGTAATGGGAATTTCATAATTTTAATAAACAATAAACCCTTATTTAACATCATAAACATCTACCATTGACCATAAATATTTCCATTCAAACATAGAGTCTCTGTAGTGTGACCTATTTATCTACAACTTCTATTCCTTATTATATGTTCACTCTTGTTTATCCATTTGTATTTTCAATGAAAATGAAGATATTTTTATGAATGAGTGTATGATGATAATTCATTTACATTTTTCCTAGAATTTAATGTTCTTTTCAGGATCTTCATTCCATCAGTGGGTCCTTTGGGAATTTTTATGGTTTTAATTACATTTCACTCCTTTATAGAATGTGATAAATTAGTTACTCATTGTTATGAATTCTTTTTTTTTTTATGATCCTACATTTATTAATAGGATCCTTGGTTCATCTTGGCATGTATTTCGATGTGATTGTTCATGTTATATGTGTTTCAAGGTGGTTAGTTTCCTGAATACTCTTCATTTTATGATCTTTCCCTTATTCAAATTGAAACTCATTGCTTAATGGTTTGAAATCAGGGATTATATATTTATTTTTAAAAATAATTGTTAATTTCTATTAACGGATTTACTATATAGAAATTGATAGTTTTGATTTGGGATTTTAAAGGATTTTCTCCCCGTAATGTTCCTACTGAAAATAATTTTATAGAATGTTTTATATATTTAAAATATAAAAAATCATTAATTTTTTTATATTTTAAAATCAATTACGGTCAAATGTGATGTGCGGATCTATCTTAATGTATGGCCCCTTTCCCACTAGTATCATTATTCTATGAAAATGTGTGCTCTATGTATCCTATGTTATGGAAAGGAGCCACTCTTGGGAGTGATATCTTAACATCTAGAACATTATTTAAATGGTAATTTGATGAACATGTAGACTATAGATCATGTGAAATGTATAATGAACATCATTTACATAGTATTAAGTCACTCAAGGTATGTGTTCCAGGATAATTATCTTTGTAATGTAAGTTTCTTATGATTATTGAAATAAATTGAAAACATGGATCATTGGTATGTGTTTAAATTTTTTAAAAAGGGTGTTTTTTGAGGCTCTATATTAAACTATGTGAATTTTATTTAATTTAACTACCTTTAATTATTCATAATAATTTATACATTTTATTATTTAATATTTAAGAATAATTTTTGCGATCCAACTAGGAAGGTTTTTCTCACACCCACCAAACAATTTTGGTTGTTTGTTGATCCAGTTTTGGCTAATATAGGTAATGTAAAAAATGACACTGAGGCTAGTGGGATTGATTATTTTTAGTTTGTTTGATTATTATGGTGACTACATGTCACATGGAGTTGGGTCTATCTATAGTAACAAGTACATTAGTTTTTCATTCCCATTTTTGAAAACAAATTTTGTATTATTCTTGTATCATTCATGTTGTTGGGAAATATTGTCATAACAAAATTGAAATTATTATTGGTATTTTAATTGTATTATATTATTGGGATATAATTTCCTATTGTATTATATGATTATTCGACACTTTTTTCAGGATAGTGGAGATTGGTAATGTCGTATGAGCCTTGTTACAAACCAGCTTCAGTTCTAGAATGTTATGTATCTAGATTGGCTTATGAATTAAATTATATACAATGTATTGATAATATTAAAATTAAAAACATCCATATATAGTGATTACAATTATTCCATCTTGTAAATTGATTTTTTTAGCAATTGTATCTAGTTTTAGAAGAATGAAAGCTGAAAAATATTAGTTTGAAGATATACATATTCATCAGGCATCCTTCTATGAAAAGATAGTAAATAGTTCTTCATTATGTATATTGGGATGAAAAGTAACTAAATTTTGAGTATAATAATTTGGGTAGATTATTATAATATATCATGGTTAAGCTAAAGGGATCATGTGGTATAGATAATGGAGTATAATAGATTCCCTTCTATAAATGAAGGGAGTGGTTGACATAAAATTGTTCAGAATATAGGAATATAATAATGTCACTACATTGGGAATACACTTAAAATATTACAATTATTTAATATATTATGAGATTAAATTAATGTAAATTCATTAAATATGATGAACTCTAGTTTTTAAGGCCATTTTTTCTCCTTTTCCATTAATTTTGATACATTGTTACCCCCATTTTACTAATACACTATTTATAAATTTTTACCTTGGTTGTAATTTATAAAAATTGATTAAATAGGGTAAATTAATTGAATAATGATAATTATGTTAATTTCAAAATTGGAATACATTTTTTAGATTCACTTTTTATAATTGGAAGAAATTTATAATTGTACAAAACCCATCGAAAAACATTTATAGATAAATAAATATTAATTCATAACACAAAGTTATTATTATTAATGTCTTATTAAATACCATTAAATGAATGATTAAATATTTTAATGAATAAATAACCTTATAATTTTATTAAAATATTTCCCCAGTCTAGATTATGTGAATTTAATATGATAAAATCTATTTGTTCCCATAAAATTAGTGTTCATAAATATATCTATTTTTACCTTCAAATTCATTTAGTTTCATTTCATACTAATCGATAAATTAAGAATTCATTTTTCCATTTATAAATTGAAATTTCTAATATTTTAGTTATTCATATTCATACAATACAATACAATGTCTAGAAAATAATATTCCTGATAAATAATAATATTTCAATTATATGTAAATATTCATATAAACTCAATGTTTCATAAATGGAAAGTTAAAAAATAATTTTTTTTAAAATATATCACAATATATCCTGGTGTTTCTTCTAAACCCCAACCACTATACATATATGTGAATGATCGGTTATGTACATCATTTGGAGAGTTAGAAGGAGAAAATCAAGAACATGAGATATTAATTGGGATGATTTTTCACTACATTGCAAATATCACAACATTCTTCCAAGGAGATATTAATTGGGATACCTTATATAAAACATCTAGCTCTACATATCCAAAATGATTATCCTTATAATAAATATTTCAACTCTAAGCACCCATGACGTGTTTATGAATGTATCTATACTTGTCTAAAATTTTTTAGATATATTAGATCCTAATAGATTATACTCTCTATATTGACTCAAGTACACTAGATTTAAGTAGTTATTTTCATAGAGGTCCTAGTAATTATCCATCTATATTCTTTAGTGAATTTTATTTTTATAAGAAAGAACCAACAAAGAACTATACTCATCCCATAATAAGTTTAAATCCATTGATCGTTATCCCAATATAAATTTACTATATTAATTTCTTATTAAAAGAACACATATTTTTGAATGGTAGGAAACATAAAATTTATAATATATTTTTAAATACAAATAATGGCCTCTCTAAAAGAGTAATGTTACCCTAGATCCTGATCATACACAATTGAATGCAGTACCCCATGAATGGTTTCCACTTTTATAAATTATGTCATGCCATCATGATTAAGGGAGAAAATTTCTATGATTAATTTTTTTGTGTTGAATTTATAAGGAGATGTAATATATCCCAAAGAGCATTATGGACTTTAGAATTCTTGGGTTGTCTGATGATGAAATCTATGGTTATGTTTTCTAGTTTTATTTTTTATATGTGTAATGTCTATAAATCCCCCTTGGAATTTGGTATCACTACAATAACATAATAATATACCAATAAATCATGATACCATATCTTCAATATAATTTTCCATTTTCCCACCCTATGTATGTAAATATCGGATTCCTTTTATGAAAGATTTTCATAAAATAATTTTTATTCATTAGTGCATAGTGTTGCACTCAATCATGAGTTTAAACAAACCACTATACAACCTTTGGATAAAATTACAGTTATAGTATATCTATTAGGGTAGTGGGAATAATTATAAGTAAGTTATAAAAAGGTACTGTGAATTCTTTGGATATCAATTGTTTATGAAAAATAAAAATAATACATTTTTATTTTTGAGTGAATTACTATTGTTAATGAAATTAATTAGATATATATTTTATATAAATAATACAACAATTTTTTATTTATCCAATTGTTATTTTAATCGTAGGGTGGGAATAAACCCTATTTTTTTATAAAAACATATTTTCTATAAAAACAGTATCTTTACGCATTTTATTAGAAAATAAATTTTAAATTAATATTTTTATAGTGAATACTATTTATATGAAAAATATTTTTTTTATTTATATTGGTATTTTAAAAAATTACTTTTATTGAATTTATGATATTTTCTGATAACATTTAGGTTTTGATGAATAGTAAAAACACACTAAATTTTATTTGAAAATTGATTTTTTCTTTGAGTTATTATTTATGGCTAACATATAATATTGAATAGTTTTATAGTACAAATTGAATATATTTTAATCATTAAAAATAACTTTTGTGATTAGAATTAATTTTGCATTACATTCTTATGTAAAAACATTTCAATCTTTTGCAATTTTTAATCTCTTAAAAAACCCATTCTATTATTCTGAAAAAAGGATTGATTTTAAAATATTTAATACAACATATATATATTGAATTTCAAAAAATTTACTCCATGTTTTGAATCTGTAGGTCAAAATTATTTTGATAGTCTATTTTTATTTTTGTGTATTATGAATACTGACTTTTGTAATTGTTTTTATCACATTGGTTAAAGGTAAATTTGGTAATTAGAGGTAAAAATAATACTAAAAAATTATCATAACAAATGTAAAAATCCTATTGGATGACTAAATTAGACCATTATCATCTATTTTTTATAATATAATAACATTATGTCCACATAACCTTGAATATGACATGAATGTAATAATAACTAATCAATGTGACGAAATATCACAATATCATTTTATATAAGTATATTAATATAAATATATTGATAAATATGAGATAATATCGACTAAGAATAGTCTCTATAGGTCTACTAGAATTACCTATATCATAGGGATTTTTTATAATTTTTATATATTAAATAATAACCCTTAATTATAGCATAATAGTGTTGTAAGAACTATTTTATTAAAAGAAATATCAAATAATTTTTTGAAAAAAATTAAAATAAATATCATATTGAATAATTCATGTTATCCAAATATTTTCCATGTAAATATTAAATCTTAGAAGAGTATTTATATTTTTGGATCTAATTTATATTCTGTGTATAGTTTTTTAAATTAAATTAAATGAATAGTCTGAAAATGTTCAGTTTTGATATTTTATTAATTTTAATATTTTATTAAGTCTTTTAAAAATAATAAAAATATATTAAAATTACAAAGTGATAATTATAAGATCCAAAATTTCATAAATTATAAATTTATATTCAATTAACACCATATATGTAAATATTTATAGCCATAAAATATCTAAAGTGTTATTACCACAATTAAAATAAGACAGAATAACAAAGTGTCAATTAAAAATATATGGTTTAAATTTAAAAAATAACATGTCAAATTTTTTTAATGAGATTAAAAACATCACTCCTCTCTTATTATAAACTAGGACATTTTGGAGGTTTTTGGGTAGGAGTTAATTTTATTATAAATTATAATTTATTTAGTTTCCAAAAGTTCCCCTCACCTCGATTATGAATGGGAACCGCCTCCATCACCAATTAAATAAATTTTGAGCATTAAATATATTTCATAAACTACTATTATTTATTCCCAACTTCCCTATTTTTATTCTAGAGGGGTTTTTCATCTTCAAATTCCAACTCTGGTGCTGTAAGAAGATATTGAGAGGAAGCATGTCAAGAAAGAGGTAATCTCTTCTACGATTCATTCGAAATTATTTGTTCTTCTACTTCTATTAATTATATTTTTTATTATATTTTAATAAAATCAGTACCAATATTATAATTATATGTTGGAATAAATATTAGTAAACCATATTTCACCCTCTATGCATCCTATGAAAAATAAAATCATTGTACGTGAATACGTACGACTTACCACCTCTAAGTCATAGTGTAATATGTTTTTCACCACCACCTTACATGGATAGGTATAATGATAGAAATAATAAATATATATTATTATTATTATAACATTTTAATAATTCTAAAATATTATAATCCATACACATCAATAAAATTCAGCAATTTTGGAAATTATATCATCGCTCATAAGTACGTATGACCTACCGTCTCCACAATGTGATGCAATTCATTCTACATGATCTTCATTAAAACATGATTATATACATTAATTTATGGAATTAATTTGATATATATTATAATAATATAATTATTTAAATTATTTAACTATTTTATTTGAAGTGGAGAATGACCCTACATGACAAATCAATAATAAGAACATAAAACAGTCAATATCAGAATAATGAGTGATAAGGAAATTTTACAAAAGAAATATGATAATATATTCATATATGATATCATAAAAAAATTATGATTATGGGGTAATTCAATAATAATATTTAAATAATTATACTGGATATTCAGATACATACGATGGATATTGGACCTAATCTAAAGGATAACATTTAAAATATAATTTGTATCTGAGATTGTTTATTTAAAAGTATTTACTGGGGTATTTCTACCATCAATGTACAAGTATCCTAAATATTTATTTCAAAATATTATTCTTTAATTTGTTAAATTTAATTTTACATATTGGTAAATTTTTACTAAATCGTATGAATGGAATCTTTTTTTGTTTCCGCCACGAGTTACTTTTTGACTTTTCCTACAAAAGTATGAGAAGATTTTTTTAATCTTATACAACATGAATAGATTTTTATGATATCCTAATTAATTTTTTCCCTGAATATTCCCCTAAAATATTATATGATTATTTGAAAATAAAATTATTTCTACTAAAATTGTGTTCAATTTTGAAGAAGAAAAAAGTTTTTGAATAAGAAATAATATTTTCCACATGAATTAATTTCAAGTTGTTTTTAAAATTATTTTTCATCTAGGATGAAACTCTTTAAATAGGGTTAAATTTATAACCCTATTATTAATATGATTTTTTGTGTGTTATTTAGGAAATACATTTTTCTCATATGAATTATGATGGAATTTGGTTTATGAAACACATTTTTTTCATGGATTTTAGTTATGGTGAATGTTTTGATATTTTTGTGGAACACATAAGAATGGTTTTGTTATAATATTAGTGGGACCTATATATCCCTCCAATGAATTGGGTATAGATTTATTTAACATGATATAGACATTACTGGAAAGACAATTAAACTTGGTTCAGCAATATGTGGATGTAATTGGTAGTAAACTTTGATCAGTAATGGAATTTTTCTCTTATGATGGTCTCAGTAATAATCATTGAATAATTTGAAATGCTTTTATATGCTTTTGGTTGAATGCCAAAAAATTTCATGCCTTAAGTTTTGAGTATTGGGATTACAATTCTCTTTTATTATTTATCCCATGACATTATATTATGATGTTTTATATGCTGGATAAATTTTTTAAATGTTATGTTCGGATGATTATGATATGATTTATATTTCCCTTGTTTCCCCTTACTGAGAATTTGATATCAACCTTTCTTATTTTTTCTTTTCCCCAAGTCATGAATAAGGGTATTATGTAAGAAATAAAAAAAAGATTCTTGTTATGAAGAAATCAGTGAGAGACAATATGGATAGTTTGTGAACAATTTGTTTATGTTTCCCATTTCTAGAGATGCTAATTCTATTCGATCTTGGTGTGGTTTTTGTTATGCTATATAATAAATATTCTTCAATGTTGATGTAATTTATATATTTAATGTATGGAACATTATTGTTGGAATTAGAGAAAAGGTATACTTAACCATTATAAAAAAGGATTAGAGATCCTTAGTATGAACCTTGGGGATATGTCTAAGTATAGGTTAAAATTAAATCTTTCTAATTTTGTAACAACCCAATATTTCATAGTGTGTTATTTCTTCAAAATAATTCAATAACTTGCACTACACGCAACACCGAGTTAAAGCGCACCATGACTTAGCAAACTAGCCGTTATGAATAGTAATACCTACTTTTTGAAATTTTATAAGTTCTATCTCTCAAAATGGACTTCATTTTTGTATTCGGAATATCAAAATTATCCTAGGGTGAAATTTTGGTACTTTTCGAATAACTTTAATATTTTGATGAATAGTGAAAATTACTATATTTTAATTAAAAACAACTTTTTTAATTTAAATAATTAGTAGTGATAAATTATGAATTTGAATGGTTTTAAAGTATAATTATAATATATTTTTACCATTTTATCCAATAGTGTTCATTAAAATTAATTTCACTTTTAAATTGGACCTAAACAATTGCCAATCTTTTGATATATATTGTTTCTTAAAAACATGCTATTTGTTGTGACAGCGGAAATTAATTATAAAATTAATTAATGAAACTTATAGGTTTGGAATTTTGTAAAATAGACATCATTTTTGAATTCAGAATATCAATTATAGCTAAGGGTGAAATTTTGGCATTGTTCTGAAAAACTTCAATTTTTGATGAATAGTGAAACTACTAAGTGGTAGTTAAAAAAACTGAATTTTTCATAAAACTTAATGTTACCACTTCTGTGAAAGGAATTTGGAAAATCTAAGAAACATGGTTAATATCAAGAAGTAAAATGTGGTTCAATGAGATGAAAATAATTTTTGGTGAATAGTAACTTTTTACCATTATTTACCACGGTTAAAAGTAAATAGGGTAATTAAGGGTAGAAATGATATTAATATTACCCTAAAAAATGTCCTAATTCTATTGGAAAAGTTTATCTCGACCAAAAACAACCTTAGAAATAAAATATTATCATTTAGGTCCACTTGGATTAGATTAGGACATTTATTATTATTTAATTCAAAGAAGAGTTAAAAGAGTTAAAATCAAAGTTTATTTACTAAAATTTTTTTAATATAGGGTTATACATAAGATAAATTCGATTGTAAATATTAATTAGATAGCTAATAAGATTCTATACATAATGATATTTTATTTATAATTTTTAGACATTAAATAATTTTATTTATTTATGACAGAATGATGATGCAGTAATTACCATAATAGTGATAAATTAAAATAATTGATATTATAAATACCCAAAAAAAATATAATTTGAGACTTTTAATGAATTAAACTAATTTTATAGGATAATATGACATATTAGTATTGATTTAATTGACTTTTTTCGAAGTAATAATTCTGTTATGAGTTTCAAAAAAATCATCTATAGAATAGTGTAAAAATTGACATAAAAGTGTTTTTTTAAAACTATTATATTATTAATTGATATTAAATTCCTAAAAATCTAAGGTCCGGCCAAGAGACTTATATCATGATAGGTGTATCATTAATGGACCACTTGGGGGTCGCTTGGATTTATATAGTATGTTTATTAACTATATAATATAAAACTACAAAGTGACATGATAAATGTCAAACTAATTAACTAAGAGTTAAAACTAAAAGATAAGGTTAATATAGTAACCGAAACCTGTCCAACTTCTATTGGTTGAATGGTTATCGACCTATCACCACCTTAAACTTTGAATAATCTACTTTGGAGCCATTAGAAACCGAATCTGAATTTATTATAAATTAATATTTCTAGCTTTTCCAAAGGTGCCCCTCACCCCTCTTATAAAAGGGCACTCCCCCTTCTCATTACTTCGCATCTTCAAAGCCTTTTGGTTTGGCCAAAATCTTCCCAAATACTCTCTCAACTTCCCTCACTAAAACCTATAGGCCTTAGTTTGATCAGAAAGCCAACCTAAGGATCCCTTTTGATCAAATCAAAAGGAAGAACCCGAAGAAGAGGTAATGTTTTCACCACCCCTTTTCAAATTCATTTCTTCTTCCACTTCTTCTTTATTTGTTATTACCATTCTAAAATAATACCTCCAGTATCTTATATATACTATAATGTTATTATGAATATGGTACAACCATATTCAGTATTATATCCACCCTTTGAATAACATGTCACCATACGTGCGTACGTACGACTTACTGTCTCCACGTCGTGGAGTAATTGTTATTCAATATATTATTATTTGGATGGGTATAATAATGATGTGTAACTCATGTAAATAATAAATATAACATTATAATTAATCTGTATATATGATATACTATCCAATTATATATTATTTTAATATCAAAAGAATGATATTGTCGCTCGTGCGTACGTACGGACTACCGTCTCCACGAACGCGATGAGATTCATTCTCCATCATATCCATTCAAGTATAATTATCAGTTGATGATTTAAAAATAATGTTTAATGACTTTATATCATTATGAATATGAAAAAGATAAAACCTAACAATTACAAACATGGATTACGTAACAAAACATATAAAAGAAACGAGTAAGTTAACACCCGAAACGACGATAATACTAAGATATTATTAACAAAGAAATGTTAAAAGATCATATATGATATCATATTAATATATATGATTCATGTATAATTTAATAACAATTATTTAACCATTATACCGGAGGTTAAACTACCCTCAACCAAGGAAAATTACAAGGTAAGGGTTTATTTCACAATCTCTTCATTATCCGAGGTTGTTTATAAGCAATTATTTACTAGGATCTCTTTATCATCCACATCCATATTTCTTCTAAATATATTTCAAAAAAAATTTACTATTTAAAAAGAATATGGGTTAAAGTCATTTATACCCTTGGTTTTTTTTAAAGGAATCTTTCCATCATTTTCCAAACAAGGCCCTTGTTACCTTTCAACAAATTTAAGGTAAGAATGTTTTTTTAACTTATACGGCGGGTGCAGCTATTTACCACCGTTATAAAATCGTCAAAGCTTCCCTTACAAGATTAAAAGAATATTTTCAAAGTAAATGTTTTATTTTATTATTATGAGACTTTTAAATGATTTCAAAGTGAATATTTTAAGAATTTTTGAAAGGTACTCTTTATCAAGATCATAATTTTAAATGTTTGAAAGATTTGTCTTTATAAATATTTTTAATTAATTTCCATGTTTTCAAAATGATTTTAAGGATTTATTTATATGGACATGAAGGTTTTGAAATGATATTTCTTTTCAAAAGTTCCAAAGTGGTATGGGACACTTTTATTCAAAAATCTCTCTTAATTTACTTCCTTTATAAATGTGTGACTTTTCAATGATTTCGAGAAAAGATATATTTCTCCCAAATTGTTTTGATTTCATCTATGTCAACATACTTTGATGGATTTTAAGATTATTTTAAGTTGATTTATTATGATACAAAACTTCTATATTATATTGAATGTTTTTTCATATGTTTGACTGTGGATGTGCTATTTTTATACCATTCATGTTTTATGGTGAAAATATTGACATTTGGTATGGTAGTTTTAATATGAATGTTTATGTTATTTTTAAACCTTTTCATATGGGAATGCATTGGACTTAATATATGATGGGTGGAGCCCGCTATAGATCCTCGATGCATCAGTAGGTCTCATGAGACAAACTAGTGTCTTGGCACAAGGCCTTGGAAAAATCTTATTTTTAGTCTTGGCACGAGGCCTTGGCTATGTGGTTATGATAGTCTGGCATTATGCATTCCATCATTATGAAAGTGGTTATTGATATTGCATGTGATTATTCGATTAGTAGAATATCCATTTGAATAAGTAAATGGCATTATTTCATTTTACTTTTTCCATACTATGTTGAAGTTCAAGTTTAAAAGGCTTTTGTTTCAGTTATACATTGCCTTAAATTTTTATTCTTATTTATGAATGTTTCCGCTTTATTGTTTTCCTTACTGGGCATTTGAGCTCACCCCTTTTTTATGTTTTATTTTTCCCAGGATGTGAAGAAGTAATTTATGAATGACCTGTAGGGATAGTATGTGGGGATATGAGTGTGGAATATGGAGACAATATATTGTTGTAGCTTATCACTTATTGATGTAATGTAAAAATTTATGAATATATATAGTGTTTCCAAGGCTACTAAAATAATAGGTCTTTCGAGATTTGATCTTTCTCGTGATCATGCCAATGTTATTTAATAATGCACCGACTCTGGGTAATTGGGATCGGGGCGTTATAGTTGGTATCAGAAAAGTTTAGTACAAACCTTGGAAGCTAGATTTAGATAAAATCTGATTAGAGCACATAGACCTAATGTGGACCTTGAGGATTAGTATAGAATAACTTCTTTGAATTTTGGAATTATAGAGATTTTGTGAGTTTTCCGAGCAATACATCCCAGTCAGGATACAAGCAGGTAGAGGCGGCTCTAGCACAAATGTACCTAGGGGTAAAACCCGAAATCACCGCTTTGAGCTAGACTCGAACATGAACTGGTGCACGACAACGGGCCTTGCTGCACTCTTGGTTACGACACTCTTGGGGGATATGCTTAAGATAATTCTCATTTTCTTTACAAAACATTATTAAGGGTTTATGAGTATATACTTCCTCAAAGGACGCATTTTTATGATTATGGATTATATCCACAAACTATTTAATTTATGTTATGTGTTTTACAGGTTTGGGATTAGGTATTGTTATTCATAAACTAATCTAGTGTATTCCATTGTTTAGAAATGACTCCCAGTAGAAGAAATGATAACTCCTGCAATGAACATGATCCAAAGAGAAAGAAGGATTATATCTTTCATGGTCTTAAGCCAGAATTTATAAGAGAAATAGTCTCCCATTTATTATCATCATATGAAGAAATAATATCATATGTTGATAAGATAAGTAAAGAGTTTACTGAGTCCTATGGCTTTGAAGGGAAGGAAGAGAAGAAAAGGATGGAAGAGAGAAAGATGGATAAAGGGAAGAGGGAAAAGAAGAATTTTCCCATATGTGATAACTGTGGGAAGAAACACCCTGGAACTTGCCTGAAAGGAATGGGAGTTTGTTATAAGTTGGAAGGAAAAGGGCACAAAGTACGTGACTGCAAGGGTAAGAAAATGGTTTCAAATGTACAATGCTTCATTTGCAAGGAGATTGGACACTATGCGAACCTATGTCCTAGCCATCAGACTATGCCGCAAATGATGCTATTGGATAATAATCAAGTTATGATACTACCACAGATGAAGAGGAATGATTAGAGTTATTATGTTGACTATGTCCATTGAGTGTTATATCAACAATGTAATTGTTATAATAATTATGGAGTATATAAGGATTGTACTGCAGTACTATTTCATTAAGGACTTGAGATTGCGTGGAACAAAGAAAAGTGACTCAATAGAAGGAATTTTTTTTGGAAAATATATGGTTGATAGAATGATAAACCATAATATAGTTCTGATACTGAGGTAGTGATTTTGGAATAATACATGATTGACTTGGATAAATTATATTGGATATTCTTGACTACCTTGAAACTGATTAATGACTTGTATATTCCATCATAGTTTGGGTTTAAAAAAATTTTGGATTGAAGGAGTATATCTATTATTCTTTAAGGAATAAGGGGTCATGAATGTAATAAATAAGGTTTTATGGTAATTCAGGATGTTGTAGTGTTTTGAAAGAATACATGATGAAGGTGTTCACATGTTATTACGTGGAAAAAAGGATCTTTATTGTCTTTACCTTCCTTATAAATTTTGGACTGAAGTATTTTTGGATAGTTCTAGTTTGTATTATTTTGGATTTCCATAAAAGGACAACCCGGAGGTCGGGCGGTAACCCATCGCGTCCGGCAAGACCGCGAGACTTGAACCCACAACCGAAGGGCGACAAGGGTGTATCACATACCACTGACCCACATGACGTCATGGATTAAATAATGTTGTTTTTTAATGGTTCTACTAGATGAATTATAAATTCATTTTTTAACCCGATATGAATAGGATAAATAGAATTTTATTTTTAACTTCTATTATCTTTTAGAGTGAAAGATGAGTCTGTGGTAGAAATTTGATAAAGGATGGAACTCTACTTGTCAAGAATATATTTTTTCTTATTCTTTTATTCTATGAAGAAATTAATTATTTTACTTTATTTAAGGAATCCTAAAACAAAAAATGTGTTATCCTAATACACTATGTTTTTTTGAACCGATGGTATTTAAAATCATCATAGATTGATGAATTTAAGGACCTCAATTTTAAACTTGTTTGTGATTGATGACCTCAATCACTACCTATAAATATTTACATTTTTCCTCCCATTATATGTCTCTAATTTCCACCAATGTTCTCCTAATCAAGATCATAATTTGGTGGTGACCCTTTCATTTCTCTTTTCCTCATATTAAGACTAAATTTTAGTAACCCAATTTCTGATGTGGGTTTTCCCACAAAGATATTATTTATTTTCAACCTTTTATTTTCGAAGAACAATTTCAAATTGCGAGGACACAATTTATTGAAGGAGGGGAGAATGTAACACCCCAAGATTTCACAGTGTGTTATTTCTTCAAAATAATTCAATAACTTTCACTACACGCAACACCGAGTTAAAGCGCACCATGTCTAACCAAACTACCTGTTATGAATAGTAATACCTACTTTTTGAAAATTTATAAATTCAAACTCTCAAAATGGACTTCATTATTGGATTCGGAATATCAAAATTAGCCTAGGGTGAAATTTTGGTACTTTTCAGATAACTTTAATATTTTGATGAATAGTGAATATTACTAAATTTTAATTAAAAAAAACTTTTTTAATAAAAATAATTAATAGTGATAAATTATTAATTTGAATGATTTTAAATTATAATTAGAATATATTTTTACCATTTTATCCAATGGTGTTCGTTAGAATTAATTTCACTTTGAAATTGGGCCTAAACAATTGTCAATCTTTTGATATATATTGTTTCTTAAAAACACTCTATTTGTTGTGACAACAGGAATTAATTATAAAATTAATTAATTCAAATTATATGTTTGGAATTTTTTAAAATAGAAGTCATTTTTGAATTCAGAATATCAATTATAGCTTAGGGTGAAATTTTGGCATTGTTCTGAAAAACATCAATTTTTGATGAACAGTGAAACTACTAAGTGGTAGTTAAAAAACTGAATTTTTCATAAATCTTAATTTTACCGCTTCTTTGAATGGAATTTCAAAAATCCGAGAGACATAGTTAATATCTAGAAGTAAAATGTGGTTCAATGAGATGAAAATAATTTTTGGTGAATAGTAACTTTTTAATTTTATTTACCACGGTTAAAAGTAAATAGGGAAATTCAGGGTAGAAATGATATTAATATTACCCTAACACATGTCCTAATTCTATTGGAAAAGTGTATCTCGACCAAAAACAACCTTAGGAATTAAATAGTATCATTTAGGTCCACTTGGATTAGATTAGGACATTTATTATTATTTAATTCAAAGAAGAGTTAAAAGAGTTAAAATCAAAGTTTATTTACTAAAACATTTTTAATATTGAGCAATACATAAGATAAATTCGATTGTAAATATTAATTAGAAATTTAATAAGATTACCTACATAATGATATTTTATTTATAATTTTTAGACATTAAATAATTTAATTTATTTATGACACAATGATGATGCAGTAATTACCATATTAGAGAAAAATTAAAATAATTGATATTATAAATACCAAAATAAATATAATTTGAGACTTTTAATGAATTACACTAATTTTCATGGATAATATGTCATATTATAATTGATTTAATTGACTTTGTTCGAAGTAATAATTCTATTATGAGTTTCACAAATATCAACTATTGAATAGTGTCAAAATTGACATGAAAAAGTTTTTAAAATAAATATTATATTATTAATTGAAACCAAATTTCTAAAAATCTACGGTTCGGCCAAGAGACTTATATAATGATAGGTGTATCATTAATGGACAACTTGGGGGTCTCATGGATGTATATAGTATGTTTATTAACTATATAATATAAAAATACAAAGTGACAAGGTAAATGTCAAACTAATTAACTAAGAGTTAATACTAAAAGATAAGGTTAATATGGAAACCCAAACCTATCTAAATTCTATTAGTTGAATAGTTTTTGACTTATCCCCACCTTAACCATTGAATAATAAACTTTGGAGCCATTAGAAACCGAATATGAATTTATTATAAATTAATATTTCTAGATTTTCCAAAGGTGCCCCTCACCCCTCTTATAAAAGGGCACTCCCCCTTCTCATTACTTCACACCTTCAAAGCCTTTTGGTTCGGACAAACTCTGCCCAAATACTCTCTAAACTTCCCTCAATACAACCTAGAGGCCTTATTTTGATCATAAAGCCAACCTAAGGAGCCCTTTTGATCAAATCAAAAGGAAGAACCCGAAGAAGAGGTAATGTTTTCACCACCCTTTTCGAATTCATTTCTTCTTCCACTTCTTCTTTCTTTTTTATTACCATTCTAAAAAAATAAATCAAGTATCTTATATATACTGTGATGTTATTATAAATATTTTACAACCATATTCAGTATTCTATGCACCCTTTGAATAACATGTCACCATACGTGCGTACGTACGGCTTACCGTCTCCACGTCATGGTGTAATTGTTATTCAATATATTATTATTTGGATGGGTATAATAATGACGTGTAACTCATGTAAATAATAAATATAACATGATAATGAATCTGTATATATGATATACTATCCAATTATATGTTATTTTAATATCAAAAGAATGATGTTGTCACTCGTGCATACGTCCGGACTACCGTCTCCACGAACGCGATGAGATTCATTCTCCATCATATCAATTCAAGTATAATTATCATTTCATGATTTAAAAATAATGTTTAAGGACTTGATATAATTATGAATATGAAAAAGATACAACCTAACCAATAAAAACATGGCTTACGTATCAAAACATATAAAATAAAACGAGTAAGTTAACACCCTAAACGACGATAATACTAAGATATTATTAACAAAGAAATGTTAAAAGATCATATATGATATCATATTAATATATATGATTCTTGTATAATTTAATAAAAATTATTTCACCATTATAAAGGAGGTTAACCTACCCTCAACCAAGGAAAATTACAAAGTAAGGGTTTATTTCACAATCTCTTCATTATCCGTGGTTGTTTATACGCAATTATCTACTGGGATCTCTTTATCATCCACATCCATGTTTCTTCTAAATGTATTTCAAAACATTTTTACTATTTACAAAGAATATGGGTTAAAGTCATTTATACCCTTATGTGTTTTTTAAAGGAATCTTTCCGTCATTTTCCAAACAAGGCACCTTTTACCTTTCGACAAATTCAAGGTAAGAATTTTTTTTAACTTATATGGCGGGTGCGGCTATTTACCGCCGTTATAAAATCGTCAAAGATTCCCTTACAATATTATAAGAATATTTTCAAAGTAAATGTTTTATTTTATAATTATGTGACTTTTAAATGATTTCAAATTGAATATTTTATGAATTTTTGAAGGGTACTCTTTATCAAGATCATAATTTTAAATGTTTTAATGATTTATCTTTCTAAATATTTTTAATTAACGTATATGTTTTCAAAATGATTTTAAGGATTTATTTATATGGAAATGAAGGTTTTGAAATGATATTTCTTTTCAAAAGTTCCAAAGTGTTATGGGACACTTTGATTCAAAAATCTCTTTTAAATTACTTCCTTTATAAATGTGTGAATTTTCAATGATTTCAAGAAAAGAGATATTTCTCTCAAATAGTTTTGATTTCATCTATGTCAACATCCGTTGATGGATTTTAAGATTATTTGAAGTTGATTTATTTTGATACAAAACTTCTATATTATATTGAATTTTTTGTGATATGTTTGACTGTGGATGTGCTATTTTTATACCATTCATGGTTTATGGTGATAATATTGACATTTCATATGCTAGTTTTAATACGAATGTTTATGTTATGTTTAAAACTTTTCATATGGGAATGCATTGGACTTAATATGTGACGGGTGGAGCCCGCTATAGCTCCTCGATGCATCGGTAGGTATCATGAGGCGAACTAGTGTCTTGGCACAAGGCCTTGGAAAAATCTTATTTGTAGTCTTGGCACGAGGCCTTGGCTATGTGGTTATGATAGTCTGGAATTATGCATTCCATCATCATGAAAGTTGTTATTGATATTTCATGTGGTTATTCGATTAGTAGAATATCTATGTGAATAAGTATATAGAATTATTTCATTTTAAATTTCCATACTATGTTGAAGTTCAAGTTTAAATGGATTTTTTTTAGTTATACATTGCCTTAAATTATTATTCTTATTTATGAAAGTTTTTGATTTATTGTTATCCTTACTGGGCATTTGAGCTCACCCCTTTTCTATGTTTTATTTTTTCCAGGATGTGAAGAAGTAATTTATGAATGACCTGTAGGGATAGTATGTGGGGATATGAGTGTGGAATATGGAGATAATATATTGTTGTTGCTTTTCACTTATTTATGTAATGTAAAACTTTATGAATATATCTAGTGTTTCCAAGGCTACTAAACAAATCGGTATTTCGATATTCGATCTATCTCGTGATCATGTAAATGTTATGTAATAATGCACCGACTCTGGGTAACCGGGGTCGGGGCGTTACAGTTGGTATCAGAGGAAGTTTAGTACAAACCTTGGAAGCTAGATTTAGATAAACTCTGATTAGAGCACATTGACCTAAGATGGACCATGAGGATTAGTATAGAAGAACTTCTTAGAATTTTGGTATTGTAGATATTTTTTGAGTTTTCCGAGCAATACATCCCTATCTGGATACGAGAAGGTAGAGGCGGCTCTGGCATAGATGTTCCTAGGGGTAAAACCCGAAAACACCGCTTTGAGCTAGACTCGAACGGGAACTGGTGCACGACAACGGGCCTTACTGCACTCTTGGTTACAACACTCCCGGGGGATATGCTTAGGATAATTCTTATTTTCTTTACAAACCATTATTACGGGTTTATGAGTATATACTTCCTCAAAGGAGAAATTTTTATGATTATGGATTATATCCATAAACTATTTAATTTATGTTATGTGTGTTTACAAGTTTTGGATTAGGTATTGTTATTAATAAACTAATCTAGTGTATGTCATTGTTTAGAAATGGCGCCCAGTAGAAGGAATGATAACTCCAGCAATGAACATGATCCAAATAGAAATAAGGAACATATCTTTCATGGTCTTAAGCCATAATTTATATGAGAAATAGTCTCCCATGTATTATCATCATATTAAGAAATAATATCATGTGTTGATAAGATAAGTAAAGAGTTTACTGAGTCCTATGGCTTTGAAGGGAAGCCAGAGAAGAAAAGGATGGAAGAGAGAAAGTTGGATAAAGGGAAGAGGGAAAAAAATAATTTTCCCATATGTGATAACTATGGGAAGAAACACCCTGGAACTTGTCTGAAAGGAATGTGATTTTGTTATAAGTGTGGAGGAAAAGGGCACAAGGTACGTGACTACAAGGGTAAGAAAATGGTTTCAAATATACAATGCTTCATTTTCAAGGAGTTTGGACACTACGCGAACCTATGTCCCAGTCATCAGACTATGCCGCAAACGATGCTATTGGATAATAATCAAGTTTTGATACTACCACAGATGAAGAGGAATGATTAGAGTTCTTATGTTGATTATGTCAATTGAGTGTTGTATCAATAATGTACTTGTTATAATAATTATGGAGTATATAAGGATTGTACTGCAGTACTATTTCATTAAGGACTTGAGATTGTGTGGAAAAAAGAAAAGTGACTCAATAATAGGATAAATTTTTGGAAAATATATGGGTGAGAGAATGATAAACCATAATATAGTTCTGATACCGAGGTAGTGATTTTGGAATAATACATGATTTATTTGGATAAATTATATTGGATATTCTTGACTACCTTGAAACTAATTAATGATTTGTATATTCCATCATAGTTTGGGTTTAAAACATTTTTGGATTGAAGGAGTATATCTATTATTATTTAAGGAATAAGGGATCATGAATGTAATCAATAAGGTTTTATGGTAATTCAGGATGTTGCAGTGTTTTAAAAGAATACACGATGAAGGTGTTCACATGTTATTACATGGAAAAAGGATCTTTATTGTGTTTACCTTCCTTATAAAATTTGGACTGAAGTATTTTTGAATAGTTCTAGTTTGGATTATTTTGGATTGCCATAAAAGGACAACCCGGAGGTCGGGCGGCAACCCGTCGCGTCCGGCAAGGCCGTGAGACTTGAACCCACAACCGAAGGGTGACAAGGGTGTATCACCTACCACTGACCCACATGATGTCCTGGATTGAATAATGTCGTTTTTAATGGTTCTTATAGATGAATTATAAATTCATTTTTTAACCCTATACGAATAGGATAAATAGAATATTATTTTTAAGTTCTATTATCTTTTAGAGTGAAAGATGAGTCTGTGGTACAAATTAGATAAAGGATGGAACTCTACTTGTCAAGAATATATTTTTTCTTCTTCTCTTATTCTATGAAGAAATTAATTTTTATACTTTATTTAATAAATCCTAAAACAAAAAATGTGTTATCCTAATACCCTATGTTTTGTTGAACCGGTGGTATTTCAAATCATCATAGATTGATGAATTTAAGGACCTTAATTTTAAACTTGTTTGTGATTGATGACCTCAATCACTACCTATAAATATTTATGTTTTTCCTCCAATTATATGTATCTAATTCCCACCAATGTTCTCCTAATCGAGATCATAATTTGGTGGTGACCCTTTCATTTTTCTTTTCCTCATATTAAGACTAAATTTTAGTAACCCAATTTCCGATGTGGGTTTTCCCACAAAGATATTTTTTATTTTCAACCTTTTATTTTCGAAGAACAATTTCAAATTGCGAGGACGAAATTTATTGAAGGAGGGGAGAATTTAACACCCCAAGATTTCATAGTGTGTTATTTCTTCAAAATAATTCAATAACTTGCACTACGCACAACACCGAGTTAAAGCGCACCATGACTAACCAAACTACCTGTTATGAATAGTAATACCTACTTTTTGAAAATTTATAAATTCCATCTCTCAAAATGGACTTCATTATTGGATTAAGAATATAAAAATTAGCCTAGGGTAAAATTTTGGTACTTTTCAGATAACTTTAATATTTTGATGAATAGTGAAAATTACTAAATTTTAATTAAAAACAACTTTTTTAATCAAAATAATTAATAGTGATAAATTATTAATTTGAATGATTTTAAATTATAATTAGAATATATTTTTACCATTTTATCCAATGGTGTTCATTAGAATTAATTTCACTTTGAAATTGGGCCTAAACAATTGTCAATCTTTTGATATATATTGTTTCTTAAAAACACTCTATTTGTTGAGACAACGGGAATTAATTATAAAATTAACTTATTCAACTTATATGTTTTGAATATTGTAAAATAGATGTCATTTTTTAATTCGGATTATCAATTATAGCTTAGGGTAAAATTTTGGCATTGTTCTGAAAAACTTCAATTCTTGATGAACAGTGAAACTACTAAGTTGTAGTTAAAAAAATTGAATTTTTCATAAATCTTAATTTTACCGCTTCTGTGAATGAAATTTCAAAAATCCGAGAGACATGGTTAATATCAAGAAGTAAAATGTGGTTCAATGAGATGAAAATAATTTTTGGTGAATAATAACTTTTTAATTTTATTTACCACGGTTAAAAGTAAATAGGGAAATTAAGGGTAGAAATGATATTAATATTACCCTAACACACGTCCTAATTCTATTGTAAACGTGTATCGCGACCAAAACCAACCTTAGGAATAAAATAGTATCATTTAGGTCCACTTGGATTAGATTAGGACATTTATTATTATTTAATTCAAAGAAGAGTTAAAAGAGTTAAAATCAAAGTTTATTTAATAAACATCTTTAATATTGGGAAATACATAAGATAAATTCGATTGTAAATATTAATTAGAAATATAATAAGATTCCCTACATAATTATATTTTATTTATAATTTTTAGACATTATATAATTTAATTTATTTATGACACAATGATGATGCAGTAATTACCATATTAGAGAAAAAATAAAATAATTGATATTATAAATACCCAAATAAATATAATTTGAGACTTTTAATGAATTACACTAATTTTCATTGATAATATTTCATTTTATTATTTATTTAATTGACTTTGTTCGAAGTAATAATTCTGTTATGAGTTTCACAAAAATCAACTGTTGAATAGTGTCAAAATTGACATGAAAAAGTTTTTAAAATAAATATTATATTATTAATTGATAAAAAATTTCTAAAAATCTACGGTTCGGCCAAGAGACTTATATCATGATAGGTGTATCATTAATGGACAACTTGGTGGTCTCTTGGATGTATATAGTATGTTTATTAACTATATATTATAAAAATACAAAGTGACATGGTAAATGTCAAACTAATTAACTAAGAGTTAAAACTAAAAGATAAGGTTAATATGGAAACCCAAACCTATCTAAATTCTATTTGTTGAATAGTTTTAGACTTATCCCCATCTTAACCTTTGAATAATAAACTTTTGAGCCATTAGAAACCGAATATGAATTTGTTATAAATTAATATTTCTAGCTTTTCCAAAGGTGCCCCTCACCCCTCTTATAAAAGGGCACTCCCCCTTCTCGTTACTTCACACCTTCAAAGCCTTTTGGTTCGGCCAAACTCTACCCAAATACTCTCTCAAATTCTCTCAATACAACCTAGAGGCCTTATTTTGATCAGAAAGCCAACCTAAGGAGCCCTTTTGATCAAATCAAAAGGAAGAACCCGAAGAAGAGGTAATGTTTTCACCACCCTTTTTCAAATTCATTTCTTCTTCCATTTCTTCTTTCTTTGTTATTACCATTATAAAAAAATAACTCCAGAATATTATATATACTGTGATTTTATTATAAATATTTTACAAACATATTCAATATTCTATCCACCCTTTGAATAACATGTCACCATACGTGCGTACGTACGGCTTACCGTCTCCACGTCGTGGTGTAATTGTTATTCAATATATTATTATTTGGATGGGTATTATAATGATGTAAAACTCATGTAAATAATAAATATAACATGATAATGATTATGTATATATGATATACTATCCAATTATATATTATTTTAATATCAAAAGATTGATATTGTCGCTCGTGCATACGTCCGGACTACCGTCTCCACGAACGCGATGAGATTCATTTTCCATCATATAAATTCAAGTATAATTATCATTTCATGATTTAAAAATAATGTTTAAGGACTTTATATCATTATGAATATGAAAAAGTTACAACCTAACCAATAAAAACATGTCTTACGTATCAAAACATATAAAATAAAACGAGTAAGTTAACACCTGAAACGACGATAATACTAAGATATTATAAACAAAGAAATGTTAAAAGATCATATATAATATCATATTAATATATATGATTCTTGTATAATTTAATAAAAATTATTTCACCATTATACAGGAGGTTAACCTACCCTCAACCAAGGATAATTACAAAGTAAGGGTTTATTTCACAATCTCTTCATTATCCGAGGTTGTTTATACGGAATTATCTACTGGGATCTCTTTATCATCCACATCCATGTTTCTTCTAAATGTATTTCAAAACATTTTTACTATTTACAAAGAATATGGGTTAAAGTCATTTATACCCTTATGTGTTTTTTAAAAGAATCTTTCCGTCGTTTTCCAAACAAGGCACTTTTTACCTTTCGACAAATTCAAGGTAAGAATGTTTTTTTAACTTATATGGCGGGTGCGGCTATTTACCGCCGTTATAAAATCGTCAAAGCTTCCCTTACAATATTATAAGAATATTTTCAAAGTAAATGTTTTATTTTATAATTATGTGACTTTTATATGATTTCAAATTGAATATTTTAAGAATTTTTGAAGGTTACTCTTTATCAAGATCATAATTTTAAATGTTTTAAAGATTTATCTTTCTAAATATTTTTAATTAATGTCTATGTTTTGAAAATGATTTGAAGGATTTATTTATATGGACATGAAGGTTTTGAAATGATATTTCTTTTCAAAAGTTCCAAAGTGGTATGGGACAATTTGATTCAAAAATCTCTTTTAAATTACTTCCTTTATAAATGTGTGACTTTTCAATGATTTCAAGAAAAGAGATATTTCTCTCAAATAGTTTTGTTTTCATCTATGTCAACATCCGTTGATGGATTTTAAGATTATTTGAAGTTGATTTATTTTGATACAAAACTTCTATATTATATTGAATGTTTTGTGATATGTTTGACTGTGGATGTGCTATTTTTATACCATTCATGGTTTATGGTGAAAATATTGATATTTCATATGCTAGTTTTAATACGAATGTTTATGTTATTTTAAACCTTTTCATATGGGAATGCATTGGACTTAATATGTGATGGGTGGAGCCCGCTATAGCTCCTCGATGCATCGGTAGGTATCATGAGGCAAACTAGTGTCTTGGCACAAGGCCTTGGAAAAATCATATTTGTAGTCTTGGAACGAGGCCTTGGCTATGTGGTTATGATAGTTTGGCATTATGCATTCCATCATCATGAAAGTGGTTATTGATATTGCATGTGTTTATTCGATTAGTAGAATATCTATGTGAATAAGTAAATGGAATTATTTCATTTTACTTTTGCCATACTATATTGAAGTTCAAGTTTAAAAGGCTTTTGTTTTAGTTATACATTGCCTTAAATTTTTATTCTTATTTATGAAAGTTTTTGATTTATTGTTATCCTTACTGGGCATTTGAGCTCACCCCTTTTCTATGTTTTATTTTTCCCAGGATGTGAAGAAGTAATTTATGAATGACCTCTGGGATAGTATGTAGGGATATGAGTGTGGAATATGGAGACAATATATTGTTGTAGCTTTTCACTTATTTATGTAATGTAAAACTTTATGAATATATCTAGGGTTTCCAAGGATACTAAACCAATCGGTCTTTCGAGATTCGATCTTTCTCGTGATCATGTAAATGTTATGTAATAATGCACTGACTCTGGGTAACCGGGGTCGGGGCGTTACAGTTGGTATCAGAGGAAGTTTAGTACAAACCTTGGAAGCTAGATTTAGATAAACTCTGATTAGAGCACATAGACCTAAGATGGACCTTGAGGATTAGTATAGAAGAACTTCTTAGAATTTCGGTATTGTAGATATTTTTTGATTTTTCTGAGCAATACATCTCTGTCTGGATACGAGCAGGTAGAGGCGGCTCTGGCACAGATGTTCCTAGGGGTAAAACCCGAAAACACCTCTTTGAGCTAGACTCAAACGGGAACTGGTGCACGACAACGGGCCTTACTGCACTCTTGGTTACAACACTCCCGGGGGATATGCTTAGGATAATTCTCATTTTCTTTACAAACCATTATTAAGGGTTTATGAGTATATACTTCCTTAAAGGAGAAATGTTTATGATTATGGATTATATCCATAAACTATTTAATTTATGTTATGTGTTTTACAAGTTTTGGATTAGGTATTTTTATTAATAAACTAATCTAGTGTATGTCATTGTTTAGAAATGGCACCCAGTAGAAGGAATGATAACTCCAGCAATGAACATGATCCAAAGAGAAATAAGGAACATATCTTTCATGGTCTTAATCCATAATTTATATGAGAAATAGTCTCCCATGCATTATCATCATATGAAGAAATAATATCATGTGTTGATAAGATAAGTAAAGAGTTTACTGAGTCCTATGGCTTTGAAGGGAAGTAAGAGAAGAAAAGGATGGAAGAGAGAAAGTTGGATAAAGGGAAGAGGGAAAAGAAGAATTTTCCCATATGTGATAACTGTGGGAAGAATCACCCTGGAACTTGTCTGAAAGGAATGTGAGTTTGTTATAAGTGTGGAGGAAAAGGGCACAATGTACGTGACTGCAAGGGTAAGAAAATGGTTTCAAATATACAATGCTTAATTTGCAAGGAGTTTGGACACTACGCGAACCTATGTCCCAGTCATCAGACTATGCCGCAAACGATTCTATTGGATAATAATCAAGTTTTGATACTACCACAGATGAAGAGGAATGATTAGAGTTCTTATGTTGATTTTGTCAATTGAGTGTTGTATCAACAATGTACTTGTTATAATAATTATGGAGTATATAAGGATTGTACTGCAGTACTATTTCGTTAAGGACTTGAGATTGTGTGGAAAAAAGAAAAGTGACTCAATAACAGGATAATTTTTTGGAAAATATATGGGTGAGAGAATGATAAACCATAATATAGTTCTGATACCGAGGTAGTGATTTTGGAATAATACATGATTTATTCGGATAAATTATATTGGATATTCTTGACTACCTTGAAACTAATTAATGATTTGTATATTCCATCATTGTTTGGGTTTAAAACATTTTTGGATTGAAGGAGTATATCGATTATTCTTTAAGGAATAAGGGATCATGACTGTAATCAATAAGGTTTTATTTTAATTCAGGATGTTGCAGTGTTTTAAAAGAATACATGATGAAGGTGTTCACATGTTATTACATGGAAAAATGATCTTTATTGTGTTTAACTTCCTTATAAAATTTGGACTAAAGTATTTTTGAATAGTTCTAGTTTGGATTATTTTGGATTACCATAAAAGGACAACCCGGAGGTCGGGCGGCAACCCGTCACGTCCGACAAGGCCGTGAGACTTGAACCCACAACCGAAGGGTGACAAGGGTGTATCACCTACCACTGACCCACATGATGTTCTGGATTGAATAATGTCGTTTTTTAATGGTTCTTCTAGATGAATTATAAATGCATTTTTTAACCCTATACGAATAGGATAAATAGAATATTATTTTTAAGTTCTATCATCTTTTAGAGTGAAAGATGAGTCTGTGGTAGAAATTAGATAAAGGATGGAACTCTACTTGTCAAGAATATATTTTTTCTTCTTCTCTTATTCTATGAAGAAATTAATTTTTATACTTTATTTAAGAAATCCTAAAACAAAAAATGTGTTATCCTAATACCCTATGTTTTGTTGAACCGGTGGTATTTCAAATCATCCTAGATTGATGAATTTAAGGACCTTAATTTTAAACTTGTTTGTGATTGATGACCTCAATCACTAACTATAAATATTTATGTTTTTCCTCCAATTATATTTATCTAATTCCCACCAATGTTCTCCTAATCGAGATAATAATTTGGTGGTGGCCCTTTCATTTTTCTTTTCCTCATATTAAGACTAAATTTTAGTAACCCAATTTCCGATGTGGGTTTTCCCACAAAGATATTTTTTATTTTCAACCTTTTATTTTCGAAGAACAATTTCAAATTGCGAGGAAGAAATTTATTTAAGGAGGGGAGAATGTAACACCCCAAGATTTCATAGTGTGTTATTTCTTCAAAATAATTCAATAACTTGCACTACACGCAACACCGAGTTAAAGCGCACTATGACTTACCAAACTAGCCGTTATGAAAACTAATACCTACTTTTTGAGATTTTATAATTTCTATCTCTCGAAATGGACTTCATTTTTGGATTCGGAATATAAAAATTAGCCTAGGGTAAAATTTTGGTACTTTTCAGATAACTTTAATATTTTGATGAATAGTGAAAATTACTAAATTTTAATTAAAAACAACTTTTTTAATCAAAATATTTAATAGTGATAAATTATGATTTTGGGTGGTTTTAAAGTATAATTAAAATATATTTTTACCATTTTATCCAATGGTGTTCATTAGAATTAATTTCACTTTGAAATTGGACCTAAACAATTGTCAATCTTTTGATATATATTGTTTCTTAAAAACATGCTATTTATTGTGAGAGCAGGAATTAATTATAAAATTAATTAATGAAAAATGTTTGTAATTTTGTAAAATAGACACCATTTTTGAATTCGGAATATCAATTATAGCTTAGGGTGAAATTTTGGCATTGTTCTGAAAAACTTCAATTTTTGATGAGTAGTGAAACTACGAAGTGGTAGTTAAAAAAACTGATTTTTTCATAAAACTTAATTTTACCGCTTCTGTGAATGGAATTTCAAAAATTCAAGAGACAAAGTTAATATCAAGAAGTAAAATGTGGTTCAATGAGATGAAAATAATTTTTGGTGAATAGTAACTTTTTACTTTTATTTACCACAGTTAAAAGTAAATAGGACAATTAAGGGTAGAAATGATATTAATATCACCTAAACACATGTCCTAATTCTATTGGACATGTGTATCTCTACCAAAAACAACCTTAGGAATAAAATATTATCATTTAGGTCCACTTGTATTAGATTATAACATTTATTATTTTTTAATTCAAAGAAGAGTTAAAAGAGTTAAAATCAAAATTTATTTACTAAAACATTTTTAATATAGGGTTATTTATAAGATACATTCGATTTTAAATATTCATTAGAAATATAATAAGATTATTTACATAATTATATTTTATTTATAATTTTTAGACATTAAATAATTTAATTTATTTATGACACAATGATGATGCAGTAATTACCATAATAGTGAAAACTTAAAATAATTGATATCATAAATAGCCAAATAAATATAATTTCATACTTTTAATGAATTAAACTAATTTTATAGGATAATATGACCTATTAGGATTGATTTAATTGACTTTCTTAGAATTAATCATTCTGTTATGAGTTTCACATGAATCAACTACTGAATAGTGTCAAAATTGACATAAAAGAGTTTTTAAAACAAATATTATATTATTAATTGATATTAAATTCCTAAAATTCTAAGGTTCAGAAAAGAGACTTATATCATGATATGTGTATCATTAATGGACCACTTAGGGGTCTCTTGGATGTATATAGTAAGTTTATTAACTATATAATATAAAAATACAAAGTGACATGGTAAATGTCAAACTATTTAACTAAGAGTTAAAACTAAAAGAAAAGGTTAATATAGTAACCCAAACCTGTCTAAATTATATTGGTTGAATGGTTTTAGACCTATACCCACCTTAACCTTTGAATAATAAACTTTTAAGCCATTAGAAACCAAATATTAATTTATTATAAATTAATATTTCTAGCTTTTCCAAAGGTGCCCCTCACCCTTCTTATAAAAGGGCACTCCCCCTTCTCATTACTTCACACCATCAAAGCCTTTTGGTTCGCCCAAAATCTTCCCAAATACTCTCTCAACTTCCCTCAATACAACCTAGAGGCCTTATTTTGATCAGAAAGCCAACCTAAGGAGCCCTTTTGATCAAATCAAAAGGAAGAACCCGAAGAAGAGGTAATGTTTTCACCACCCTTTTTCATATTCATTTCTTCTTCCACTTCTTCTTTATTTGTTATTACCATTCTAAAATAATAACTCCAGTATATTATATATACTGTGATGTTATTATAAATATGTTACAACCATATTCAGTATTCTATCCACCCTTTGAATAACATGTCACCATACCTGCGTACATATGGCTTACCGTCTCCACGTCGTGGTGTAATTGTTATTCAATATATTATTATTTGGATGGGTATAATAATGATGAGTAACTCATGTAAATAATAAATATAACATGATAAGTATTCTTTATATATTATATACTATCCAATTATATATTATTTTAATATCAAAAGAATGATATTGACGCTCGTGCATACGTACGGACTACCGTCTCCACGAACGCGATGAGATTCATTCTCCATCATATCCATTCAAGTATAATTATAATTTTATGATTTAAAAATAATTTTTAAGGACATGATATCATTATGAATATGAAAAAGATAAAACCTAACCATTACAAAGATGTATTACCTAACAAAACATATTAAAGAAAACGAGTAAGTTAACACCCGAAACGACGATAATACTAAGATATTATTAACCAAGAAATGTTAAAAGATCATATATGATATCATATTAATATATATGATTCTTTTATAATTTAATAACAATTATTTTACCATTATACAGGAGGTTAACCAACCCTCAAACAAGGACAAGTACAAGGTAAGGGTTTATTTCACAATCTCTTCATTATCCGAGGTTGTTTATACGCAATTACCTACTGGGATCTCTTTATCATCCATATCCATGTTTCTTTGAAATGTATTTCAAATTTTTTTTTACTATTTACAAAGAATATGGGTTAAAGTCATTTATACCCTTATGTGTTTTTTAATGGAATATTTCCGTCGTTTTCCAAACAAGGCACTTTTTACCTTTCGATAAATTTAAGGTAAGAATGTTTTCTTAACTTATATGGTGGGTGCGGCTATTTACCGCCGTTATGAAATCATAAAAGCTTCCCTTACAAGCATATAAGAATATTTTAAAATTAAATGTTTTATTTTATAATTATGTGACTTTTAAATGATTTCAAAATGAATATTTTAAGAATTTTTGAAAGCTACTCTTTATCAAGATCATAATTTTAAATGTTTTAAAGATTTATCTTTCTAAATATTTTTAATTAATGTACATGTTTTCAAAATGATTTTAAGGATTTATTTATTTGGACATGAAGGTTTTGAAATGATATTTCTTTGAAAAAGTTTCAAAGTGGTATGGGACACTTTGATTCAAAAATCTCTTTTGAATTACTTCCTTTATAAATGTGTGACTTTTCAATGATTTCGAGAAAAGAGATATTTCCCTCAAATAGTTTTGATTTCTTCTATGTCAACATACTTTGATGGATTTTAAGCTTATTTGATGTTGATTTATTATGATACAAAACTTCTATATTATATTGAATGTTTTGTGATATGTTTGACTGTGGATGTGCTATTTTTATACCATTCATGGTTTATGGTGAAAATATTGACATTTCGTATGCTAGTTTTAATACGAATGTTTATGTTATGTTTAAACCTTTTCATATGGGAATGAATTGGACTTAATATGTGATGGGTGGAGCCCGCTATAGCTCCTCGATGCATCGGTAGGTCTCATGAGACAAACTAGTGTCTTGGCATAAGGATTTGGAAAAATCTTATTTGTAGTCTTGGCACGAGGCCTTGGCTATGTGGTTATGATAGTCTTGCTTTATGAATTCCATCGTTATGTAAGTGGTTATTGATATTGCATGTGATTATTAGATTAGTAGAATATCCAAGTGAATAAGTAAATTGCATTATTTCATTTTACTTTTTCCATACTATGTTGAAGTTCAAGTTTAAAAGGCTTGTGTTTTAGTTATACATTGCCTTAAATTTTTAATCTTATTTATGAAAGTTTCCGCTTTATTGTTATCCTTAATGGGCATTTGATCTCACCCCTTTTCTATGATTTATTTTTCCCAGTATGTGAAGAAGTAATTTATGAATGACCTATAGGGATAGTATGTGGGGATATGAGTGTGGAATATGGAGAAAACATATTGTTGTAGCTTTTCACTTATTGATGTAATGTTAAACTTTATGAATATATCTAGTGTTTCCAATGAAACTAAACCAATCGGTCTTTCGAGATTTGATCTTTCTCGTGATCATGCCAATGTTATGTAATAATGCACCGACTCTGGGTAACTGGGGTCGGGGCATTACAAATTTAGATATGTTCATAAATAACTTTCGATAAAACATAAAGTGTCCTAAACTGAAATTTTATTATTTAATTAAGTGGTTTTCCCATTATAACTAGGGTTTCTAACATTATCATTCTTGGTATTAGTCAATTGATTGAACCAGATGGAATCTCAATAATGCAGAATGTGATAAGAAATGAAATGATTGTACCTCGGAGCTACCAAATGATAAGGGAGTTGGAATGAAAAATCTTGTAGCCATGCTCCAATAACATTATCAAGCTATTAATCAAGTATTAATTCCAAATGATCAATGTGGGATCAAAATTATGTTTATTCCTTCATGAGGTAGCATCCAAATTTATTCAGCAGGTCATTGATCAATTAATTACTGAACAATGGAACAATACAACTAAAAATCTTTTTTTCATTATACAATATTCTAAACAAAATAAATTTATTATAGTAGTCTACCATTTTGAATGCGAAGATGGTCAATGGTGGAATATTATCAAGAATTCTAGTAAAGATATGAAATTCATTTCATGGAATCAGAAGAGTTCAAGATCTTAATATGTATTATCCTTTTATTCATTGAAAAAATATGGAGAAAGAGTTCCTTGAAATTAAGAAAAAAGATGTTGAATCCATCAGTACCTACATAGAAAATTTTAAAAGACTTAAAAGGTATGAGTCTAGAATTATTATCCAACCAAAGAGTAAAATTGATCGATTCTGTAGTGGATGAAAACCATTTTGTCGAAGGGAATTATCCATAAGGGACTTCAATATTTAGAATGAAATTTTTCACTGTGATATTAAGGTTCATAGGGATATTAGAGTATCCCATCAGTCATATGGGTATAATAAGTTGAAAAAAAGGAGTTAAAAGGAAAATATAAAGACAATACTAAAAAGAAGATGAGTTTCCTTTATGTTAATTATGTAGAAATAAACATAGAGGCAATAGTTGTAAATAAACTAGTAATTTTTTTATGTGTTGAAAAGAAGGTCATCGGGTAGTTTAATGCTGATGTGATGGGAAAAAATAAGTCTACTGATGAAAAAAAGAAATGACTACATAGTATGAACCTCCTACAATATAATTCTAAAAGTATAACGAAATGGGGCATTATGTTAATGAATTCCCTAATCAAAGGATTATTTATGATGATCGATGTCCAAAACACTTAAAGAAAAAAATAATGAAAATTCACATGCAATCACTATCGGCGACATAGATTACGACAATGAACTAGTGAAAGGTACACTTATCATCCACTCTAATGAAATAAATGTTGAATTTGATTCTGGATCCTCCCACTCTTTTATTTCTGAAAAAGTTCCCTTGGGTATCACTGTATATACTCAACAATTAGATGTTGGGTTAGTTGTGACAACTCCTAATGCACAACGGTCACATAAAAAATTTATATTTCTTCTCAGGTTGTAGTTTGTGGGATAGTGCTTCCTACAAATCCTATGATCCTTATTATTTTAAAATTTCATGTGCTTCTTGGCATGTATTTATTTTCTCTATATGAATATCACATCCATTTCCAAGGATGGGAAGTCACATTTCATATTCCATATAAATATATGATTATATATCGACACAAGGATGAATATAACATTCCTATTAAAATATCATCTATATTATGTCCCTTGATTCCTATAAATGAAGGTTATTTATCCACCTATTTTTATCATGGATCTAATGAATGGAATCTTTAGAAAATATCTTGACCAGTTTTTTGTAGTCATTTTAGATGATATTCTTTTCTATTAGAAATGTACTAAAGAACTTGAAGACCACTTTAGAGTTGTACTGAAGACCCTGAGAAAAGATGAAATTTATGTGAAATTTACCAAATGTGAATTTTTTCTTCAGAAAGATTCATTTTTTGGGTCACAAAATGGCAAGAGATGGGATATCTAGAGATCCAAAAAAAACAGAAGCTGTTGAATGTTGGATGATACCAAAAACAGTAACTAATATCAGATGTTTTCTTGGTTTGTCTAGATATTATCGACGTTTTGTAAAATATTTTTCGTGGTTATCTAATCTAGTCACTACGATGGCTCAGAAATGAGTTATGTTCATTTGGATGAAGGAATGTGAAGTGGATTTCAAAAACATAAAAATATTTTTAGGCAGTGCACATATACCCACACTACCTAGTATTAGAGAATAGTTTGTGATATACAATGATGCATCCAATAAGGGGTTGTGATGCGTTCTCATGAAAAATGATATGATGATTGTTTATTCCTCAAAAAAGCTGAAAATCAATGGGAAAAATTTCCCAACTCATGATTTGGAGTCATCTACGGTAATTTATTAATTAATGATATTGAGGCATTATCTTTATGGTGAAGGGTGTGATATTTATTCTGGTCATAAACTTTTAAAGTATATATTCATAAAAAAAGTATATTAATATCTACCAATGAATATAGTTAGAGCTGATTAAATAATACGATTACTTAATGCATTACCACACTAGGAGAGATAACATGGTGGAATATGCTTTAAGTGGATACGACCATGCTATCCTATTTATGATGAGCATCACAAAATATCAAATATTTATTGATTTTTAAAGGAAGGATCATCAAATTTTACGGAAAGGGAGAAATATTATCATTCTAAAATGAATTCTCAACCATCTATACAAGTTAATATTAATGAGGAGTATAAGAATGATGTAGAGCTAAAAATGATGGTAAGAAATGTTCTTGAATTTAACCTTGATTATGATGACATAAAAATGTTCTGGAACTAGTTTTTTATTCCTACCACAACAGAATTAAAAACGAGCTATTTTATGAGGCTCATAGTTCATCATTATTTATTCACCCTTGAAGAAACATTATGTACATATACATGAAAGAGTACTTTTTGTGGGATGTAATGAACAGAGATATAGCTAAATATGTCTCTCGATAATTGGTTTGTGGTAGTATTAGTGCTGAGAAAAAGAAGTATAAGGTGATGTTATAACCATTACTGATACCTGAATGTAAATGGGAAAACCTCCCAATGGACATCTCCATCAGACTTCCCAAAACCTCAGAAATAAATAATGATATCTGGGTAATAGTTAATCTCCTTACGAAGTCGGCACTCTTAATTAATATTTGAGAGGATTTATCTCATGATCAGTTTTCGAGGATATATGTAATGGAAGTGGTAAGATTGCATGGAATACAACTTTTCATTATATCTGATTGGGATATGAGTTTTACCTTGATGTTCTGGTTATGTTTACAACATGATCTAGATATAGATTTATGTTTCAACACTTCTTATCATCTTTAGAAATATGGTTGGTTAGAGATTCCAATTCAAACTCTTGAAGACACGTTGAAAGCATTATATATGGATTTAAATGGTGTTTGGGATCAACACCTACCATTGGTTAAATTTTTATACAATATAATTTTTCACATTGGTATTCTTATGTCTCTTTACAAAGACCACTATTGAATGAAGTGTTAAACTCCAATATGCTAGGATGAAGTTGAGGAAATGAAGATATTGGGACTTTATCTTGTTGATGATATTGTATAAACGATCAGATCTAATAAGATACACATAATAGAAGGGAAGTGTTGAAAAAAAAGTTATACTAACATCCAATGGAAACATCTATAGTTTGTTGTGGGTGATAACGAGTTTCTAAAAATATATCCCTATAAGAGAGTAATGAGAATTGTAAAGAAGACCAAGCTAATCCCTAGGTATATCGACCCTTTTGAACTTATAGATCGTGTTTGGATGGTAGCTTATTTAGTATAACTTCAATCAATTCTTTCATGTTTATAATATGTTCAATGTGTCTCTCCAGAGAAAGTATATACTCGATCCTTCATATGTACTAAGCTCAAAAGTTGTATCGTTAGAGAAATATCATTATTATGAATAATAAAAAAACTGATACTATATTATAGAAAAAAAGGTCATAAAAACAAGAACTCTCTCTTGGATAATGTTTTATGGAGGAAACAAAAATTTCATGGAGCTACATAAGAATATGAGGATATGACGCGGGATATGTATCCACTTGTGTTTGTTTCCATGTGATAAATTTCAAGGGTGATATTCTTTTTAAGGAGGTATAATGTTAAACGAATATGTTTTTTGTGAAAACATTTCTATCAAATAATTTTTATTCTATAGTATCTTGTGTTGCATGTAGTCGTCAGTTTAAATGAACTGTGATATTTCCTTAGTATAAAATTACTATTATAACCTAACGGTTAGGTTAGCGGGAATAATTATAATTAACTTATGAAAATATATTGTGAATTTTTGGGCTATCAATTATTTATGAAAGATATAAATGATATATTTTAATTTTTTAGTGAATTAGTATTTGTAATTAAATTTTTGAGATAAATATTTTATACAATTAATATTTTTTATTCATCCATTGGATATTTTAATCATAGGGTGTGAATAAACCCTATTTTTTGTATAAAAACCTACTTTTTAATGGGAAATCTTACTCAGAATATAGAACCACTTTTAAATTAATATTTTCACACATTAATAATTTTTACATGAAAACATAAACATGTTCTTTTAATGTGTGGTATGAAAATATACTTTGGATTCATTTAAGTTATTTTATGATCACATTCATTTTTCGATGAATAGTAACAAATATTGAATTTTAAATGAAAACATATTTTTTCATTGAGATAGTTTATATGGATAAAGTATAATATTGAATAGTGTGAAATTTTAAATTTAATATATTTTTATCATTTAATTAAGTGTTTTTATTTAGCATTAATTTTACTTGGATTGAATATGTAAAAAATTTTCAATCTTTTGTAATATTTTAACTTTTAGAAAACATGTTCTATTATTCTAACAACTGGATTGATTTTAAATTATTTGATAATAATTTTGAGTTTAAATTTTTTAATAATGGACTTCATATTTTGAATAAGTAGTCCCAATTATGTTAATAAGTTACTTTTATTGTTGGGCATTATGAATAGTAACAATGTTAATTATTTTTATTACCATGGTTAAAGGTAAATTAGGTAATTAAAAGTAAAAATAATATTATAAAATTTTGATAACACCTGTAAAAATACTATTGGATGTATAAATTATTCCCTTAAAAACTTGTTTTTGGGGATAAATTCACTTGATGGCCACTTGCTGATTAATATAACATGAATGTAATAAAAACCAATGAATGTGACAAAATGTCACAATCTCATTTTATATAAGCATATTAATTTTAATATATAGATAACTAAGAGATAATATCTACTATATATAGTCTCTAAAAACCTAAAATAATTACCCACATCATAAAAATTGATTAATAATTTTTAGAGAATAAATATGTACTATTAATGATGACAGAATAGTGATGTAAACATTATTTTATTATTTGTAATTTCAAATAAATGGTTTAAAAAATATTAAGAGGAATATCATACAAACTAATTAATGTTATCCACAAACATTATTGGTTTTAAGGACCTTTTAGTAGTGTGTTGGATATTTTTATCTTATTTATTTTATGTTCTTATTTTTTATAAAGTGAAAGAAACGAATAGAGAAAAATATAAAATACTGGTATTTTTAAAAAATAACATTTTATTAAATTATTTAAAAATAATAAAAATATATAAAAATTAAAAATTAAAAATTAAAAGATCTAAAATTTTATAAAATATCCATTTATGGTCAATATACACCATATAAGTAAATATTTATAACCATCAAATATAGAGATTGTTATTTCCAAAATTAATATTAAAAAGAATAACAAAGTGTACATTAAAATAATATGCCTTCAATTGAACAAAATACATGTAAAAATTTTCTTTTATGATGATATTAAAACTCTATCTTATCTCAACATCTAAATTGAGACATTTTGGTGGTTTTTGGGTAGGGATTTAATTTATAATAAATTATTATTTATGGAGTTTCTAAAACTGCCCCACAACTCAATTATAAATGGTCAACTACTCCCTCACCTTTTCACATCATATTGAGCCTTATAGTTTGGACATACCTTGACCTTTTACCTTATTAAAATTACTATTTTAATTTTAGAGATTCTGGTCATCTTCAAGGACATACACTAGTGCTCTAAGAAGAGATTTAGAGGAAGCACATCGAGGAAGATTTAATCTCTTCTATAGTTTTTTATAACTTTATTCTTCTTCAAATTCCTCTTCGTTAGTTGTTACATTGTAATGAAATAAAATAAATATCAATTATATACTTATATGTTACTATAAATATGAAATAGAAATATTTCACCTTCTATCCATCCAATCAAAAACAAAATCATAGCGCATGCGTACGTATGACTTGCCCTCTCCATGCCATGGTGTAATCTATTTTAACCACCACCTTACATGGATCAGCATAATGATATAAATAATAATAATAATAATATTATTATTATAATTTAAATAAAATTAGATTTTATTAACCATCCAATTCAATACCATTCGACAATTTTGGGAATGATATCATCGCTCGTGCCTAAGTATGGCTTGCCTTCACCCCGATGTGATATGATTAATTCTACATGATGATCATTAAACCATGATATTATACATGAATTTAATGAATAAATATGATATATATTTTACTGAAATAATTATTTAATTGATTTAACTATAATATAAGTTGTAAAACATGATCTTATCCAACAAATCTTGCATAAGAACATAAAAAAGTCAATATCTAAATAACGAGTAACAATGAAATGATACTGAAAAACAGAGGAAAATATAATCATATATGATATCATAAAAATTATTATGATTATTTAGTAAGTCAATAAAATTATTTAAATAAATATACGGGAGGTTTAGAAACATAATAAGGATATTGAACTCACTAAATAGATAAATGTTAAAACCTATTTTGTATCCATGATTGTTTATTCATAAGTGTTTACAGGGGTATATCTATCATCCACATCCATGTCTCCAAAATATGTATTCCAAAATATTCTTCTATAACTATTTAAAATAAATTTTAAAAATTGGTTAATTTTCATTAAACTATATGAATGAACAATTTTTTTGTTTTCGATATGATGTACTTTTTAACAGTTCTAGAAAAAGTATGAAAATAATTTTTTTATCTTGTACGACATGTAATTATTTTTAGACTTTCATTGTACATTATTTCTATGAACCATCCCCTACAATCATAAAATTTTATTTTCAAATTAAATGATTTTCTATAAAATTTTATGGCATTCTAAGGATAGAAAAAAATTTCAAGAAGAAATGAAATTTATCATAAGATTTAATTTCAAGTGTTTTCATAAAATTATTTTCAATATAAGATGACACTCTTAAAATAGTTTCATATATAAAAACATATTATTACTATGATTTTACTGTGTATTATTTTCAAAATCCATTCATTTTATAAGAATTATAATGTAATTATATTTATGAACCCCATTTTTTTAATATGATTATATTGTGGTGAATGTTTTGATGTTTTTTGGTACACATATAATTGGTTTTGTTATTGGATTGGTGGGACATATTTCTCCATCAAATACATTGGGAAAAGATTTATATCTCATGAGATAGACATGATTATAATAGAAATTAAATTTGGTTCAATAATACAGTGCTGGAATGAGGAGTGAACACATTTCAGTAATGGAATTTGTCCGCAATTATGATATTGACATTAAGACTTGACTAATATGAAATTATTTGTATTCTAATGTTTATATTACAAAAAAATTATTTCTTATGTCATGAATATGAGGATTACATTTCAATTTTATGATTTATTATGTGACAGGATATTATGATCTTTTATAAACAGGATAAAATTTTCCAATGTTATGTTCTTTGGATTATAATATGATTGATATTTCTATTGTAGGCCCTTACTGATAATTTTAGATCACCCTTTCATATTATTCCCAGTATATTAATAATGGTATTACGTAAGATATGTCAAAAATCAGTCTAGTTATAAAATAATAATTGGGAGACAATGTGGATGATTTATAAACCCGTATTTTATGTTTCCCAATTTCTAGAGACACTAAACCAAAATGGTTCGAGAAATGTTTATTTATGTTATGAAATAAATATTCTTCAATGTTGATGTAATACTTATATTTAATGTGTGGGACGTTATAATGTACACTTTTTATAGTGACCTGTTTTTTCTTAAAAAATTGTTAAATAATTTTTAATATAAAAAACAGAATATATTTACAATCTGAGATCTAAAGATTCTGTGTCCTGGACAAATATGGCCCATACATCACATTTAACTAGTAAAACATCAATATTTATATAAATAATTCGTCTTTAGACTTATCATATCTCAAAATCACTTTAGTTTATGTATTCACTAGATGATTTATATAAAAGAATGGGGTAAGTGATAAGCCCTCTTAGAGACAGAATAAGGGAATTGAATTAATAATAAATGGATAAGAATAATCAAAATCATCATATCATAAGATTTATTTAATATTCAAAATCATATGGTAAACATTTAACAGATTATTGGAATATAGTAACACATAAATTGAAAGATCATGTCATAGTCATCAAATACCACCCATTGTCGTCAACAAAGGAGAATCATGTTCACATATAACATATTGGCATAAAAATAACATAATTTTTTGAAAAATATACAATATTTCTCATTCATGATACACATTATCTTAATTTATCCATCAAATTAACCAATATTTTATTGTTCTATATAATTTTGGACTTAGATTCCAAATCATAAATTCTCAAAATCATGCATTACATATATAATTTATAACATTAATAGTCATGAAATTACACATGGTAATGAATTAGTTTCATAAGTATTTAATAAAATATAAATTTAATAATAAATATTTTCGTTACCATATTATTTTTTAAGATCATAATTGGGTATAAAAGATCATTTAGTATTGGATTATAATCAAAAAATTAGGACTAAATGATTTATATTGGAAAGAATTTTATTTTTTTCAAAATAATTATATTCAGACTGAAAATGAAGCTCAAAACATGTATATACTCTAAATAAAAATTTAATAATAGTGAAATTATATTTATGGATTACTATAGAAATATAAATTGGAATAATTCTGCGAAATAGGGACAACCCAAATAAATGGAGTTGTGTTTGAGAATACCCTCCACTGAAATCCCTGTTGATTTCATTTCATTTATTCTTAATGGATAATAAACATAGACTTCTTAAAAATTTTATATGGATGTTTTCTTTTTAATATATGTCACTATTTATCAATTACAATCATCTTATTATATTTAATAATTTCATCTTTTTTGAGTTGAATCATTTTGATGTCATGTTTTCCTTAAAATGTTCATGTTTTTATTCAATGTCTCTATTTTGTTAAAGGTAGTCTATACATAAGCATGAAAAATTTTCATAAGCATAAAACAAATTATACATAAATATATACTATATATTTTATTTTAACCATCATTAATTTTTGTGGAAAAGAAATTTTAAATGTTAATAATGGATGTTAAATAATCATTATCAGGAACATTGTCCAATGTAAAAGAATACATGGATATGAAAAAAATACATAAAAACATTATTTTTATAGTAGGTTATATTAATTAATATAATTTTAAGATAATCGATAGTTAATTTTAGAATATTTGGTTTTCAATGGATAGAGAAATGGGGATGAGAAGAGGTAAACACAATAATAAGTTGATGAAAACATACCCTTCCTAAGGTATTTCTTCTCTAGTACAGAAATAGAATCCCATTATTGTTGGAGTTTTATTACTCTGTAATGACCCTATGTATTATAATATTATTGATAAAGATTATTTCTGTATATATTTTTCTTTTTAGAATGGGGTAAATGTTATTTTCCAATGAGAGGAAGAGAAGTTATTTATACTTGAAGGGATGTGTATTTTTATAATAAAATATTGAATTAAATCCTATATACACAATTAAAAATTAATAGTTCATTTGTTAAAATTTAAATCTTATATAAATATAAAATACTATTTATAAGACATTAAACCCTTTTATAATTAAAATTTATTTGTTTATTAAAAATTAAAGTAAGAAAATTTATTTGAAGGGAATAATTTTTATATTAAACTTTAGAAGGGGAATTTTGGGTTTGGAAATTGTGATTACATTATTTTAATGAATCACATACGAAATTAAAAAATATTTGGCCTAAAATCATGAACAATAAATTAATATGTTTGTTTCTTCACCATGGATTAAGAGAATTAAGATACATAGGTAATGAGTGAAATTATTTTTTATATTCACATAAATAATGATGTATTTCAAAAAATGAACAAAAAATGAGTGTTGGGAAATTTTGACATGATAATTTCAAAAATATTACCAATTTTATAGAAATAAATTTATAACATAGATATTTTTTAATATAAAAAAATTATTTTTATATATTAATTTAAAATTTTGTTTATTAAAAATTCCCATATATGTTATTTGGTATTTTTTAATCATGATATTTTTTTGGTATAATAATATTTAAATTTACATAAATAAAAAATTATAAATATTATTTATATCTTAATTCATTATTTATAGGTTATATAACTATTCAAATGGTGAATTTACTATTCCTAATGGTCAGGTTACTATTTCCAATGAAAATGATGTTATTCTAACCGGTCGGGTTACTATTCCACTGGTGACAATATTATCCCAACATTGGTGCTAAATATTATAAACACTTCTACATTAATTCATTCATTATTCAGTTTTACTCCTCTCAAGCTTCTAAATATCCGTTTTATATAATGATGATTGGTTTAATATTATTATGTTTCATTTTAATAGTGTTTTTGTGGGGGATATGATTCTCGTGAATCTAGGTGATCCATATTTTACAATTATAATTTTTATATTTTCTATTTTTTTATCTCATTTTAATATTTTTACTTCTAATGGTCTTATTCTTTGACTAATGAAATAATATTCATAAAATAAATAATGTGTTTCTTGTTTATCTATGTGTTGTATATTCAAAATTTTTTATAATACTATATTATATAAATTTATTTCAAGAAAACAATATTATTTATAATCTATTGGTGTGAAAATTCATCCACTCTTTATAAATTTCATCCCTGAAATTTGGTATCATATTTTCATTTTAGAATAGTTGAGTTTATTTATGTTTCATTTTTCTCTCTGGTTACCATGACATCACATCATATGTATGTTACCCCACACAACACTTTAACATTATAAGTTGTCCTTTACTATAGATCATTATCTTTATAGTCTCGAATCATCACCATATTCACTTTATATGATAGGTAATTCTCTCTTTGTATCGCCTTTAGATTCATTACAAATGAGGGGTCAGGAATTTATATCCATAGGAGAGATACATTGAAAAACTATTGACCTTCCGCTATACTTTGAAAAAGTTCAAGCCAATATGCCACTTCTCATATGAGATCAAGGATTTTAAAATGTATATTCTACCTATGTAAAAGCATACCATTCCTTATAAATATAATGACTCACTTCCATATGATATTCAATGTAAATGTTTTATATAACTTAAAAACCTATATCATTTAGTTGTTTCATAGTATAGCTCTTTTATGACTCTATGAAGATTTTATCTATTTTTTGGATGTCATGAACCTTGTCCACAATATCCTAAAAAATATAATGACATTATTGACATTTTTCCACTACATTATCACAACACGTTGGATTTATTGATTGATTCTCATAGGTAACATCATATTTAGCCATTTGAATACATGAGTGGATTATTTTATTTTATAAAAAAACATGTAATGTGGTTTGATTATCCCATTCACCATTGAATTCCTTTAAGAATGGACATAAAATATTTTCATGAGTCTAAACAACCATTTCAGATTGGATATCAGTTTGAGGTGATACGACATACTAAAAAACAATTCAGTACTCAAATCATTTTAATGACTTATCCATAATTTATATATGAAACATAGATGATGATCAGAGGTGATAAAAATTGGATCCCCATGCAGATTCACCACAAACTTAATGTATATAATTTAATGGTATTCCATCAAGAAAAATTCTAACAATTTAGATGAACTAGGCAGTCCTGGTAAGTCAATCTACCAAAACCCAACTCATATTTTTTTCATTTGGATGTATCTATGAATCCAGTAACAAAACCGATAGTAATATTTTCCCATTCACACTTGGGTATAAGAACTGGTTTCTTTTTCCCATTATACTTTTATCAAACTTTTTTAGATTGCTAATGTAACAAGAACATTTAGGTGTATGTAGTGGTATCTATTCCCCCACTAGATGTGTTTTTAAATATCCTTATACTTTTTAGTACATCAAGGATGGATGATTAATAATGCTTTATGTACATTATTAAAAATATACTTCTTTATATTTGGTGATGTAGGAGAAAAAAATCTTGTTTTACATATAATGACATAATAAACATCTATGTGGAATTCATATCACTTCCCTTAATATACTATTTTCAGCATCTTTTAGATCTCTATGTTATCCCCCAGATCCATGATAAATTCTCATTGGTAATGATTTGAGAAATAATTTAGTAAAATTAGGATATAATAACATATTTTATTATTCTCTTACCCATTTATTAAATATTCAAGAATATATTGTCCTTATATACCCACATCATGGATAAAGTAATTGGTTGTATTCTATGAAACGAATTAGGTACATTGTTTAACATTCTTATATGGAAGTGAAAATAGAGATAATAGTACATAATTTTCTCAAAAAATATTATTTTATGCATATTGATATCATTTTCTGTCAATATATAATTTGGACTTTTATTATTATTATATATGCCACACATATCACCATATTGATTTTGCTACTATATAGTATTGGAAATGACCACTTCTTATAAATCATGATCATGTTTTGGGTTGTTTTACTCTTGTATCTAAAACTATGGTGAGTAATTGTATATAAATATTTAATTCTATATAATTACATATCCGAATTCTCTCTTTAATTAATCACTATATATATCAAAACAACCTCAAAACTTTGGTAGTTTGAGTACATATATAGTGATTAGGTACTTCTGGAGATGTTTAATGCCATCGTCACATTACTCTATCTAGATATACATTATACCTTTCCATGTTATCTTTGTTAGTAGACTATAAAAACATGATTTGACTCCCATTAAATGTTTGTAATACCCTAGTAATCCATGAAAAATATGGATTTCCCTATCACTAGTGGTTTTGGGCCATTCATCAATGGTTTTATTCTTAAAGGGTCTACATAAATTATCTCACATGTGATAATGGGTCCCAAGAATTTTATAAGATGCATCCAAAAGTAAAACTTGTTGAACATAGTGTATGTTTTCTCCATTCTTAATTTTTTTGAAAATAAGTCCCTAAATTATATTGATGTTTATATTTTCTCTAAGAATGGTTGATAATATCATTGATAGCAATTTTAAATATATTTTCAGGTATTCTTTAATAAATTTATCCATCTAATTCATTATTAAAGTAGGGGACATTAGTAAGTATGAAGGGAATCACTATGATCATATAGTTTCCTTACCTTATATAGAAATATTCCTATTTAAAATTGATCTTCTTCACATTCAGCTAGTGACATCAAGAATGAAAATGCAACTCTCAGAGGTATTAATACCTTTTTAGTTGATCAAATAATTCATCATTTTTTATAAAGGATAATTTTTCTTTATAGGGATTTTATTGAGCCATAGGTAATTGATACCCAACTGCATTGATCCATCCTTCTCCTTAGAAAATACCACCCACAAACCCCAAGGTGATAAACTAGGGTGTGTGAAACCTTTTTCAAAATTCTATTTCAATTTCTCCTTTAACTCATATAGTTTTATCTTTGCTATTAAAATGTGAATTTAAATATTGGAGTGGAAACACATATATATCGTATTGAGGACTCTACCTCACGATTTATGGAATGAATGGGAAGAACCTTAGGAAATACATCATTATATTCCATTAAAATCATAATTATCTCCAAATTGACACCTTCATTTAAATAATGAATTTTGGAATGTTATTTTTCTTCAATGTTTATCAACACCTACACCATTGAGGGATTTTCAGAAATAGATTCCAGATCTTCCTTTCATTTTTAAAGGATAATTTGATGGTTTACAATACGAAATGATATTTCATTTTCCTATTAGTTAATTTGTAACCTATATAATTAGAGCCAATACATGTCTATTATAGTAATGAATTCTACCAAGGGGAGAATTTAAATATTTAGAAGAAGAAAATAACCACATATACAAACATAGGAATAATCATAAACCTGTTATTTAATTATGACATCATTATCTATTTTTACAAATATTTTTACTTCTAGGTATCAGGGATTTGATTCAATAATTTTAAAAAACATAGAGGATATAAAAAAATGTGTTTCACAATATTTAAATAAACTATATTTCTGGTTATTGAGTGAATATGAACTATACATTAAACATTATCTTTTTTATTATGAACTTCATCAGTAATCATCAAAGAAATTGTTCACTGTCATATTTAGATTTTTTGGTTGTAGATATTGAATACCCTTAAGGAACCATGGTCTAGTGAACAATCATATTGTGTTCCCATTCTATAAATTGTTAAATCATTAAACAATGGGTTATATATTATGGGGTTCATTCCTTTCCACCATCATGTTGGCTTCATTATTTATGTATATTCTACTTTCAGTAACATTGTTTCATTATCTCTAATACTTGAATTATTTCCCCATCCATTTCAAAAAATTCCCATTTTGATTCTTCCCAAAATTTTTAAATGTTAATGGTTGGATACAATTTCCTCATTTTCCATTTTACCCACCATCTTGAAAATATATTCTTCATTTCTTATCTCCAAAACCATTGGACCATTCACCAAACTCAAAATCTATATTGAGGTAAAATCCAACTATATAATCATAACACTTAATTTCATTGATAAATAGAACCTTTTAAGGAGTTGTTTGAATAAACTAATGAGCTTATATATTTTGAAATAATTTTTGACAAAAAAACTTGAGGCATATCATTCAAGCCCTGTAATTTTGTACTCATATGTCCAGGAAAATTAATATTCCATTTTTTTCAATAACATGAATTCTATATTCAACTGTGTTCAAAGAGTCTAGGTAACTAATTATTATGATATATTTTCTTAAATTAATCCAACTACATTTATTCTATTTAAAAAAATCAACTTTGTGCCCTTAATCAATTATTTCCATTTATTTTTCTACTTATAGAAATGATTGATAGCTAGAGTTTCCTTCTCTTTATTAGAACAATGTATCACCAAAAATATCATATCTATTGAGTTAACTCACTATTCCCTGACAAGTGGATCAAAAAATACACTTAAAATTAGTGATCATTGTATCATAAATGTCTCAATATTCAATTCTTCCTTCTTTTTTGAAGGTGGGTGTTCCACATGGTTTTTGTTATTCACGATATCCTGAGACAACTAGATAATAATATCTCATGTGCTTTGAACTCCACCTTCCATGACGTTGGGGATATCATTTGGATACTATTTTCGTTTTCAATAAAATGGTTTTTTGGGCTGATATATCTTAGTTCACACAATTTTCAAAATTTTTAAATGTTTGAAAAAAATTTAATTCAACAAAGTTTGAAAAAATGTTTTCTATTATGTAATTAACTCTAATGAAATATAATTTTTGATCCTAATTATTTTTATTTTTATAAAATAATTCTTCTATGAGGTTTTAACAATATTAATACTTATATGTATGCATTTCACATAAAAATTCTAATCCTAATTTCTAAATTTACATAACTACCTCACTAAAATAAATTATAAAGTCCCTACATTTTATTACAAAACTATTACATTATTTTTATGATTAAAAACATTTCTAGAATCCTAGATTTAATAGTTTAGTGTCTTTAAAAAATTAGGCTGATAAATCAATTATAAATAATAAAAATATCAATTTATTAAATTAATTATTCTTTTTTACATTCAAAATCACAATTTCTCCAAATTACATGTAGTCATCCGAGGTTATAAAACAATGAAAGGTGAGACCTATAAGCCCAATAACGGTAGGAATAAGGGATATCAATAAAAAATACAAGGGTGAGCATAATTAAAATCATCATAGCAGAGGAATATGATCATTATCGACAGAATGAGGTATAAATATGATAATGTAATGGAATGTGTCTATTAATAAAAATTAATCATCATGTGAATGTGAAAAAATACGACACGTTGGTTTTATCAAGGCTAACATTATTTTCATGAATAAAATAGGTCCATAATCATAGCATCATCATTGTGAAAAAATAATGAACCATGTTTGTAAATAATTCACATTATCTCATTGGATAAATCACTTTAACTAATGAATTTGATGTATATATAATTCCAGGAAAACCATTCACATCATATATGGATAAAATCATTAATACAACATAGAATGTATTTCAATCATAGTAATGTAATAACCCAAATAATGGAATGAGATTAATTATAATTTAAAAAATTATAAATACATGAATAATATGTGGATTTAAAAAATAATAATGTAAGATCAAATTTAAAAATAAAATATAATTTCTCTAATAAAATTAAATAACACATGAGGAGTCGAATAGAATTTTTGAAAAGAAAGGTATTTTTCTAAAAACATTGTACTTGGGTAAAATATCAATGTCGGAACGTATATATCCTAAAAAATAAAATGGACTAATATTGAGATTATATTTAAAAAATAATAAAGAAATATCAAAACTAATTATATCATAAAAGTGGGATAACCAAAAGAAAAATAGCTGGGTTCAATAATCCCTTTACATGAAAACCCACAATATTTTTCCCTTTTAGCCTCCTATATATTAAACAAAGATTTATTAACATATTGGGAAATATGGGATTATGAAAACATCTATTAAAATTTATCAATTTTAATATTTATATCTTATTTAATATTTTTCATTTTTGATGTTGTAGTGTTTTGATATCATGTTTTTGTTAGAAATATTCAGTTTCTCTACGATTTCCAAATTCTGTTGTAGGTAATATTTATATAAGTAAAATAAATTATATAAGAATAAAATAAATATATTAATATTATTAATAGTTATAATAGATATATATTTTTACCATGCATCTTTTTTCCTGAAAATTAATGTAGTTGTGAATGTTCCTCTTGGTAGAAAACTAACCATTATAGGGAATGTTGTCAAAATGTGTTTAAAGAGGGATATATAATTTAAATACATCCAAATATAAATTTAATTTTAGATTAAAATAATTAATTAAAATTTATGATTATTCATTATTAATTATACATTATGTTTTGAAAGGCAATGATAAATAGAGTAATATTAGAGAAAAACATAAAGAATAGTTGAGGAAATCATGCCCACTTCATAGAGTCACTTACCTTGTATGAGACTTGAATCCCAAAAAAAATACAGTTTATTTACATTATAATACCCATTTAAAATATAATAGTATTAATATTTCATATTTGGGTAGATCATTGACTTTAGAATGGGAGGGATGAGTGGTTTTCTATGGTGAGAGGTTATTTATACTTTAGGAGAAGGGTATTTTTCAAATAAAATATTTAATAAAACACTATATCCAAGGTTACCCATGAAATAGTAGTATTTCAGTAAAAGATATCATATATCAAAATAATAAAATGATATTATATCATTGAAACCCCATATAATTTGAATAAATTATTTTCCTAAGAAGGAATGCGTAAAAATTAAACAATGTCATTTCAATGGTATATTTTTTACAATAATCATTAGCAAAATATATTTTGATTTGAAAATTCCATATTTTTTTATGTTAATTACTCATTAATTTATTTAAATATATTTTTTATGAATTATATGTTATAAAAATTATTTGGTCATTATTAAATCATGAATGATGCAATTTAGGATACACTAGTTACGAGAGATACTATATTTTTACAATAAAACGTAAAATTTATGTATTTCAGAATATTTCGAAAAAAAATCCCATGAAAAATTTAGAAATTAACATTTCAAATATTATACCCATTTTATGAAAATAATTTTATATCTATGGATATTAAAATTCTTAAAAACGTTTTTTATAAAATACATTAAATTATAATTTAGAAAAAATATTTAAATATATTTTCTGAGTTATTTTAATCATGATATTTATTTTTGGCAATTATAATATTTTTATTTACATAATTTAATCAATATAAATATTTTTTACACAATAATTTATTCATTTGAGGTTAAATTAATATTTCCCTGGTCAAGTTATTATTCCCAACAGTCGAGTTACTATTCAATTTATCCCAATATTTTTCTAATTGTCATGAATCTTTATATTAATAACTCTACATTCATTCACTATTTATTAAAATCAATTATTATCATAGTTATTCATTATTATTTTATCTAATTTATAATTTTTTGATAATATTTCATTCCATTTCTATAGTTTTTTTGTTATAGGGATAACTCTTGCAGATCAAGGCAATTTATATTTTCCTATTTTTCTTTTTCTTCTTCTATATTTTATACCCATAAAATATTTTTTGATTAATGGTATTATTCTTTAATAAATTTTTGGATATTCATAAACTAAATAATATTATATCGGATAATTTATTTGTTTCAAGTGTATAATATTTTATAATACACATTTATTTATTAGAAAAATATCATTTTTAAACTCTCAATTTTTACAATTTTTTATCTTTATAGATAATGATACATACATAATGATTAGAGAATGAATAAATTTGAGAATCATACAATATATCCCAATTTAAATAAAATATTTATCAGGAACGTACTAGGTTCCTATATCTCATCATCCATAACAATAATGTTTGAACTTTGTAACAATTATCACATTCTTATATAGTTAAAATTATTAATTTGGTGCCTCATTAATTATAACATAGTTAGATGGATGAACAATAATCTAAGAATGGTAATATTTCTACACATTAATTTCGATTTTAATATCATTTTTAGTCAAATACAAGATCATCGGATATCTTTCAATCCTCATCATGGACATACTAGTACGGTCTTTATGACATAAGTAATGAACCACCTTTTTCACCTTCCTAGGGTGGTGATGTTTTGAGAGATCATAATCATTAATCAACATCAAACATATTATTTATATAATATTATAATCATTATATCTGATATCCAATAAAAATCCCCAGAAAACATAGATACTAAACATCCAAATAATGAAAACGATGGATTTTAGTCACCATGGTAAGTTCAGTCCATTTCATAATAGCTTTTTTCTTTAAAGGATACACCGATATATAGTCCCATAAATATATTTGACTCCAAAATGAAACATTATGTAGGTAGAATTCAAACTTTTTTAATTCTTCTTTCCTTCCATAATAACATAAATACACTTCTCAAATGATCTACATTCGTCCCTTTCCTATAATAATACATAATTGTGTTACATTATATTACTACAATAACATGACCAAGATAACCTATAAATAATCTATTCATTAAATAAAATAATATAAAAGGTTCATTATTATGTCTAAATGGTATCAAAATAAATTCTTAAATCCCATAACTTGTATTGATAGTTATCATTTGTATATAATAATTTTTCATGCTCAATTAACAGAATCTATCATGAATTTATACCTTAGAAAATAAATAAGAACTACCTAGTTGATGAAATAATTCATCAATATATGGTATAAAATATTTTTTTTTATATAAATATATTGTAATGTTATTTAAATTGAATTCAAACATTCATTGATTCATCAGTCTTCAAAACAATAAGAATAGGTTCATGCCATGGTGACACACCGAGGTATATAAAAACCTAATAAATATTCTCTTAGATTTAGTTTCAACTAAAAATACTAAATCATTGGAATTCTATAAAAAAATTATAATATGTATTTTCATTATAATTAAATCTTTGTATTCAGAATTTTTCCGTACATGCATGCTCGATTCTATATGAAATGTTGTATAATTGTCCATTATAACGTTGACATTAAAATCATTAACTGCTGATAATAATCCAAAATATTTGAAAATTATTATAACGATTAAAAAATTTAATATATATATATATATATATTAATTAATTATAAATAAGTACTCAATGTTTAGTAATTTATTTTTATACGATATAAATATGTTTTCTTCATAAATGGTTTAGAATTATTTTTTTCCTGTGAAAGGAATAAGTAATTTATAAAATTGAATGAAATTCTATTCCTGTAAATTCATATCATATTTTTAAATAATAATTTAAATATTATCATACATTAAAGTTTTTGTATTTATCAAAAAATATAAATTATTCAATAAGTATTGAAAATTAAAGATATTTGGTAAAAATTACCACTTATTTAAATTAAAAGACCCATTATTTTGTTACAATATTATAAATGTAAAAAAATAGTCCATTAATTTTTTAAAAATACACTTTATTATATAGGAATAATTAGTATATTTTTTTGGAATATGTATTTTGGGACTAAAAAATATTTGTATATATGATTTTTTATGGCCGTAATGAGTTTTTATCTCAGTACATTATATTATTCACTACTAATAATTTCATTATAAAATTAATATATAAAATTTTCACAATAAAATTTTATCATTTATTTCATGTTACTTTTATGGGTTTTTCGGTGTAATTTTAGTTTTATGATATAAATAATTTTTCTAAAATTGGATTTCATTATGGTGTGTGAAATTTTTTGAAATAATATTATACTATTTATAGAAACTGAATCTATTAAAATAGTGTTCATATTTTTTTTCAACATAATTTATATATTTTAATGGGGTCAATATAATTTATGTTCTTATATAATCTTAAGTACAATGAAATTTTGTGGTCAATGTTAGAGTTAAAATGAGTTAACTAAGGGTGTTAAAAAAATTAATAAGTGTTGGATTTCTACCCTGTACAAATAATTTTTTAATGGTTAAGGATGTTTCAACCATATAATAAACTAAATTTTTTTCTCAATTTTGAGCCAATTTCAAATGATTTTGACCATTAATGAATGAAATATTTTAATAAATTTCATGTGTGTCCCTCCTCTAACATAAAAATGGGAACCTATTCTCCTTAGTTATTTACACCATTTGATCCTTATATAGATGAATATACCCAATAAAAACAATACTATATATCTTACCTTTAACATAGGGATTCTAGACTTTTACTAAGAAGAATCTATCAAGAATATAGTGGTAATCCAAACAAGGTCTATCAAAGAAGACGTATTGATCTTAACCCAGGTCTTTATATTTTATTTATTCTTATACTTCCTATAAAATAATTGAATTTATAAAAAATTAAATATATTTTTATCATTACATTTATATTTTATTATGATTATATTAAAATATTTACTACCTTTTTTCCATCATGTATGCTTTGATTGTAGCATTCTTGTGTAAGTGTGAACTATAACCTCTACATAGTGATATGATTCATTTTTTCGCCCCATATTTTCTTGGATGGTTATTATGTTATATTTAATATATATATATATATATATTATTGAAAAAATAATCATAGTTCTTTTAATGTAAATTATTATGTGCCTTTTATTTATTCCACCCATATTCAAATAAAATAATTACACATGTGTACATTTGGACTATCATCTCCAAATTGTGATGTAATTAAGTTTTTATCATCTCGTTATATGAATGATTATTATTATGTATTTAATGAATATATATGATATTTATATAGTTATTAACGTAATATCTGTGAATAATACATGATAAATTTTCAAGGACCATTAACATTAATTAATAATTCACATGAAAAAGGAAGCAATTAATACTTCAAATGATGATTATAATAAATTAATATTAATGTGTAAATGATAATATTTTTTTGTAAACCATCTATGTTACAATAATGATTGTTTTTTATTTTAAAGATGTATAATTAATTTTAAATATATAATAAAATATCATAGAGGATTTTCCATGCATGACATACTCTACGTAATAGATTAATGTCCAAATATCATTTTAACCAGGTTTGTTTATGTTTAAATTTACAATGAATAATTTATAACACATATATATCCAAAATAAAATATATCATATTATCCTATAGTTATTTTCAGATATTTCATTACTCAATTTCATTTAAATATCATTTTGTAATCCAGAGTCCAAATTAAAGTATTTATAGAAACACAACATTTCCCCCATTAGTGGTGAATATTTTCATCCATGATTAAGTTTTTATTAAAATATTTTAAAGATGTTTTTTTCTATTAATCCATGATTATTTAATTTTTTTTACTATATTCGAATTTCTTTATGATTGGTTAAAAATAAAATTATTTTTTCATTCAAAATGTGGTAATTATTTCTTTCTACTAATAATTGAATCAAATTTTATTTTTAATATATACCGAAAAAATTAATTTTTATAGACCCATTAATAACCTTTAATTAATTATTTTTTATATGTTTAATATATTTCATAAAATAATAAATTAATAATTACAATTTTTTATGTTAAAAATAAGTTATATATATTAAAATGTTATTTTTTCAATAATTAATTAGTGATATATTAATGGTATTTTAAACTATTATGAAAAAAAATGTTTATTGAGGTTTAAAAGGGATATAATCTAATTTTAATATCGTCCTTAGTTATCTAGATAGTTTAATAGTATGATTCAGAAATTATGATAAAACATATATTCTTTAAGGATGTGTGAATTTATTTTATGAATATTATTTTATGTTCACATGGAATATATATATATATGGTTCCATTATGTTAAGGGTTGGTCCATAATTATGTATTACTTTAATTTTTTAGTTAAAAAATATTATCTAATGAGATAATACATACTGTAACGGGGAATGAACATTTTTGAGTAAGGAATAAGGTCCAATAATATAGTATTGGGAGTGTATATGGACTTAGAAAATTATTTCAGGGTGATTGATCCCAGTACACTAGGTTATACTTGGTAGTGAGGCTTGACTAAGGAAATTATTTTTTTATATATCTATATAAAAAACTTATGGCTTATCCTAGTGATAAGTTCTTATGGATAAAAATTTATTATTTCTTTTTATTTACTCTTATGAATTTTTTCATTTGACTAATAAAACATTGTTGTAGGTTTCATGTTATTGAGATATGAAATGATGTGTATTATTTTGAAATTTCTAGTAGATGTTTTGACACCCTTATAATCATATTATGTTCCCTTAACATGTTTTATTGATATCCCTTATTTTTAAAAATTATGAACATCTAAAGTCACCCTTCATTATTTTTCCCATCATGGGAATGGAGAATGGTTTTAATTATATTTTTACAAAGAAGGTTGTAAGATATTAATAACTTAAGGGGAAATAATGAAAATCATTTATGTAATAATTTTTATATCAATGTGTTTCCAAATGAAATAATTTTGTTTTTTCTCACATGGATCACATTGATATATAATATATATTTTAACTAATAATATTTACTATTTCTATATGAAAATTAATGGTCACCAAAGTTGGTATAAGAAATGTTTATTTTCTTTTGGAAATAGGGATGAAAAAAATTAGTGTAAATAATTAGGATGATCGTATATACAATAAAATATCTTAATTTCTTGTAATTAATGGATTGTGGTTTCTCTACTAAAATAAATCCCTGTTGGGACACTACATGTGGATTTAATTTTTGAATAGACTTATCAATGGTTAAAATCTCTTAAAAGATTTTCTCAATTATATCATATCCATCATTTTGGTTTATGATGAATGGGAATATAAATACCACCTTTATTGACACACTTAGGTGATGTTCTTATGTTAATTAAATGTTTTATTAAGAACCCACTCAAAAATTTAGAAATGGGAATGACCATGAATTAATAAGGATAAGACTAGGGGTTTGTAGATTCAAAATAATTTATCATGATTTAGAAATCCTATATATTCTTCTCATAATTATATTCTTTTCCACTTTGACAATATCTCTCATAATATTCTGTTACGGATTATTCATTGGATAGAACTAGAAGGAACTCTGTTAATTCTAAATGTATTTTGAAGTGAAATTATTTACCCATATAGAAAATGAATGATATAAGATCCATAATAAAAACAAATATTATTTTTATGCTTATGAAATTATATTAACCCCAAATCTTGGTAGACATTGGAATATAAAATTAAGGTAAAATTTATTGTTATGTCCTTTATAAGGAAATATCCACCATCTTTTGGGGGGTTCATCGATCCCAAAAATTCATTGAAATTGATCTGTACCATAAAAATACATATTCCACTTTAAAGTGAAAAAATATGTACTATTACACACCAATATTTCATATAATGTTATCTTCAATAGCTTGTGTTGAATGCAATGCTAACTTGGATTGTGTAACATGAAATATTAACTTTCAATGAAAGAACACATTAGTGTTAAAATTATTTAATTAATACATTTATTATTTATCCTTTAAATATAGTAACATAAACTGAAATTAATATTTTTAAAATGTGGTTTTTAATTTTAACACATAAATAATACATCTCAAAAACAAAATGTATAGGTTTTGGTAAAATAGTAATTTTTTTAGTAAATACTATTATCTGAAAGGAAAAAATTCTTTATGTCCCTCAGTGAACCATAATAAAATTAACTTTAGAAACTCTTATAAAATTAAATTGGAAAAATAGACTTCCTTTTTTTAATTCATAATAACAAAATTATAATAGGGTGAATTTTTGGTATTTTTCTGGAAACGTTCAATTTTTTATGAATTATAAAATTACTACAATTTCATTAAAAACTGACTTTTAAATTTAAATAAAATTATATGGAAAATTAATTTCAAAGACCAAATAGATAAATAAATCATATATTAACCCAATATTGTACATCGGAATAATTTTTATAATATAAATAGATATAAAAAATTCATTGAACCTTCTTAACATCTTTTTTACTTCCCTTCAAGCCACATATACATAATAGCATTAAACATAATTTTACCACTTATATGAATTAAATTTTAAATATTTAATTACATGGTGGTTATCAGTGTAGAAAATTTGGATGAATAGGATCAAAATAATTTATTATGAATTGTAAATTTTAAATATTATTTACAACAGTAAAAATTTTAGGGTAATTAAAGGTAAAAATAATATTATAATAAAACAAATTAACATAAGACATATACTAATTTCATCAGATAAGTGTCTTTTGTCCAAAATAAATCTTAAGTCAAAATATGATTTTTTATAGAAACTTGTGTTAGATGACGTATTTTATTATATTTCATTTTAAGAGGAGATTTAAATGCCATATTCAAATTTTAATAACTATTTTGTTTTTAATATGATGTTATATAAGTTAAATGGTTGACTATAAATATTTGTTACAAACCTATGAAATTTATCTACATCATTTTTATTTATGTATAATTTATTGACATTAAATAATTAAATTAATTGATGAAACAATGATGATGTAGTAATTGACTTATTAATCAAGATTTAATGTCAAGACCTGTCCCTCTGGGCCCGCATCAGGACTACCCCAAGCACACCATCCATAGGCCAGGGGCTGGTGACTAGCACCAGAGGCATAAATCCATAAACTGGGTCCATGCACAAATGTTTTCTCATCTCTGGAATATCCACTCCATAAGCTATTGGTCGATACTCTAAAAGTCACGAAGTCTCACTTAGAAGTATCTCAAAGGTCCACCATGTCGAAGAGGTCCCAATGCAACTGACTGCATGTCAATCGGATGACCGGTCTGGGAGTTATTATCCTTTTAGTCCGAGAGGCCTGATTGGATTCGTGCTCGACCCAACCTTACCGTAACTCTAAAATACCCCGAACAACAGTGGGGTATACTCAAAGAGACAGCCATGCTCCAAGAATACCTGCTCCGCTGATGGTTCGTCAAATGGTCGTCCGGTGCCAAAGTTATTGCCAAAGTAAGTAATGGGTCCGTAGAGGGCCCGGGTCCGGTCCGACCCGGTCGGACTGACTCGACCCAACCTTGTAAGGGCTGACCCGGTCTGGGTCAACCCGGCCCATTGGGTGAGGCATCCCATTAGGCGGCTTGGCTCGAAGGCCAGGGGTGGTTCGGCAAGTGCTGCGAGGGGCGTTGCCCGGGTAACGCTTCCCGAGAGGCTAGGAGACAAACGGGCAGGCCGCACGGGGCGCGAGCTGGCCCCGGGCAGAGTGCGCGGGGTGTGGGAAGGTGTATTGGACACTAGGTAGGCCTTGAGTGCACCGGGTAGGGTGCATCAGGGGTTGGGCAGGCTGCGGGGGTGTCAAAAGGGCACCGAGCAGGCCGCGAGAGCGCCAGGCTGGCGGCGGGGGAGCCGGACAGGGCGTCGGATAGGGCGCGTGGTCACCGGAAGGGAGACGGGATGGCTTCCGGGGCCGCACATAGGCGTGCCTCATGCCGGGAGGCCGCGGGCAGGCGGTCCACGCCACGGTCAGGGCTCCGGGCGGTCCGTGCACCGGGTAGGGCGCCGGGAGGCCGCGGGTAGGCGGGCCATGCATCGCTCGGGCCGGTGGTGTTCTACCGGAAGCATCGGTGCACCATGGGGGGGGGGGGGGGGGGTTGAGTAAGCTACGGGTAGCGCGTCCTTCATCTTCTTCACCTCATCACCATGCCGTAGAACTCCACATGAAGAGATAAAATGACGGAGGATGTCAGACCATGTTAGGTTGGCCTACACCCTCCGCATTAAGGAAGGTATCATTGGGCTCATCATGAGAAGAAGATGATCATTAATATGTCTGTAACAATCCCATTTTATCCATCAAGGAAGGTAAGGATAAGGGTACAACATCACCAAGTAATAATCATCCTACCTTTGATTCACTGGTTTTCATTCGTTGACATCGCGTAAACATGGTCATCGATCCATGGAAGAACATGTCCCACGTCGAAAGAGTTTGAGGAAGATAGTCAGAGGGGGTCTTTCTTCATAGCCAAAGGCGTCCCTCATCAGTGTTCTTCATCAAGAGAGCGTTATTCATTCTTTGGTGGTCTTTCTTCGTTGAAGAGTACTTCTCCTCCTCAAGCTCCACCAAAATTCCAAGGGTAAAATAATAGAGGAAGGCGTTGTTTATTATTTTTTGGAACAACAATTCAAATTGTGGAGTATAATTAAATGAGAAAAATAATTTAATTAATGGGGTGGAGTTGGATCAATTAAGTGAAGAGGGATGGAAAAAATTAAATAAGGGGGAGTTGAAGAGTTTCTCCACCTTAAATGGGGGGTTCCAAGGGGTTAAAATCCTGGGTGGTCCCCAAAAAGTAACTTATAAACTCAACCCACAACCATTGAAGTGAAAGTCTTCATAAGAGAATACAAGCATTGCGAGTTCAAAAGTGTTCTTGGATTTCAATTCTGAGCACCAGTTCAAAAGTTATAAATTCTCACTCATATGTTTACTGAACGTTCCTGAAAAAAACTTTATAAATTGATTCTGAGCACACTGGGCCTCATAATCAGGCATCTTAAAATTTCACACACTCGTAAAAATTACATGTATTTAAGAAAAAGATTTCCATGAAATTTCTGGGTCTTTACATTCTCCCCACCTCCGGGCTTTATGTCCCCGTAAGATACAAATCGAACTAAGGGAACAAATGAGGGTACTGAGAATGCATCTGTGCCTCCTGCTCCCATGTTCTCTCCTGGAGGTTCTCGTGCTGCCAGAGAAAGCGCACCAGAGGTATCGATCATCCACGTAGGGCCCGCTCTTGTCGATCACTGATCTCCACTGGGACCTATTTAAAAGTCACCCCGTCATCGATGTCCATATCTCCATGGTTGATGATGTTGTAAGGGTCATGCACGTATCTCCTCAACAGGGATACGTGGCAGACATCATGCACCCAGTGAAATTGAGGTGGAAGAACTAAATGTTAAGCCCCCTTGCCAACTCTTCTGAGGACCTGTAAAGGTCCGATGAATATCAGAGATAACATGCCACCTCGGAAAAATCTCTGCAGATCTCGTCAAGGTGAGACTCGTGGAAAGACATGGTCTCCATCCTCGAACTCCAGAGGTATCCATATTCTGTCAGCATACGACTTCTGCCTGCTATGTGCTATCTTCATCTGCACCTAGATGATCTACACCTTCTCTTTAGTAGACCGTACCATCTCTGGTCCCACCAGTGCTGACTCCTCAGGATCTGTCCAACACAAGTGTGATCTGCAAGGTCACTCGTACAACGCCTCGAATGGTGCCATCCCTATGGCGGAGTGATAGTTGTTGTTGTATACAAACATTAACCAAGGTAAGTGATCCTACAAGGTATGTGCAGGCGGATTGTGCGACTACATGGAGGACATGCTACGTGCTTGGGTCCTCCACTTCCTACTGTTCATGAGTCCCATGAACACTGCTGGAGCATTGGTTACACTGAAAGGCATAACCAAAAACTTTTAATGGTAGTACCGAGACCTGAAGGCTGTCTTATGCACATCATCATCTCAAACTCTGAGCTGGTGATAGCCATATCTGATGTCTATTTTGGAGAACTACCATGCTCCCTTCAGCTGATCAAAGAAGTCGTCAATCCTCGGGAGTGGGTACTTTTTCTTCATGGTCACCCGGTTCAGGCAACGTCAGTTCACACAAAGCCTCAAGATTCCATCCGCCTTCTTGGTGAACAGAATCAGGGCTGCCCAGGGAAAAACATTGGGCCGGATGAATCCTTCCCCTGTAAGTCCTCCAACTGACACATAGCTCACAAATCTCAACGAGAGCCATATGATATGCTGGTGTAGATATCAGTGTCGTCCCAGGGTACATGTCAATGTTGAATTCCACCTCTCTATGAGGAGTTAGTCTTAGAACATCGTCAGTGAAATCATTCGCGTTCTGGTCCACCACTGCAGGATAGATCGGACTCTCCACATAAACTGCTCTGAGGGTAAGGTAGGCCTACTGATGAGTGACTGGCTGCACCCTCGTCTGTGTAAGTTCGTCCTGTGCTGCAAAGGATACCTTCTCACCGATCTCCAGATTTGACCCCTCCCCAACGAGACATTCCACTCTACTCGGGTGACTCTAGTGGAATTGGTGTTGAACCTAGGCTAGCCAGTTAGGCAACATACAATCCCACAACTCGACCACCGCCCACTTTCCCTTGACACCCAGTCATTCCAAAGAACACTTGCCCTGCCCCCCCCCCCCATTTTACCGAGGCTGCTGGCACAGAGTTGGACAGGGCTTCAAACCCAATTCTCCCATCCCGGTGCACACACCACACTTTGCACCTAATACAGTCTATCTGAGCATGGACTGTTGATAAACTATCCATACCCAAGATGACGTCTTAAGGCCTCAATGCCGCTACTAGGAGATCACATTCGACGCTCTCACCTCCTAGAGTAATCTCGCACTTCTGGAACCATTGCGTAATCATCAAATTAGCTTCTGTTGGAGTCTCTAGCTATAGATATCGAACTAACGGATCCTTCGGAATCTCCAAGCTCTGAACGAGGTATGTGGTAATTATAGAGTGACAGGGACCCATGTCTATAATAACTGCCGCTAAGGTGGAGTAGAAACAGATCGTACCTCGAATCATCTCTGGAGCACCGTGATCGTAGGCCTCAACTGCCTGAAGCTGAGCTCTCAAATGTCCACCCGCTCCCTGCGGTGGGGTGGACCAACTGGTGGCTGTTGTGGTAACACCTCGTAACGTCATCCACTACCACCTACACATCCATCTCCTCTACCACGTCCACCTTCTCCCAGTGAACTGCCTTGTTCAAACCTCTACCTCTGCCTGGGAGGTCCCTCATCTGTCTGGTGATCATCTAAATGGCGAGTCGGATAGTCATGTGCCATGTGACCATAACCGCCACATGAGTAAAACTGCATGCTCAGGTGATGTGTGTCTTTGCTCTATGTGCATCGCACAACTGATACTAAGTCATGTGGTAGACCACCTTTAGGTCTGGTCCTCTTGGACCTTTGCAACCTCTGTCTATTGCCAGCTACAGAAGACTCCACTGCGTGTTAGCTAGTGGTGGGTCTTACTTCTGGTGACTGCTCAGCAAGGAAACTCTCTACTAGGAGGGATCCCTCTAACACCCTCGCATGCGTCGGGATGCTGAGTGAGATCATTGATGCTCTGATCTCTCGTCTGAGCCCCTACTCGAAGGTCCGGACACTGAAGAAAGGGTCACACACCATATCCGTGGAGTAGCGTGAGAGGTCAGTGAACCTTATTGAGTATCATGCTACTGTCATGTTACCCTACTACAGATGAAGTAGATCCAGTATCCGCACTTCATGTAGGGTCTCTGGGAAAAACTCCTCCCGGAACAGGCTCTTGAAGTCTACCCAGAGTAGTGTCACCTTGTCATGTACCTGGAGCATCAGGCTCCACCATCTTCCTACTACTGCCTGAAGGAGACTTGCGATAAAGATTTCCATGAAGTCTATTGGTGTCCCTTCTAGCCTGAACACTCTCACCACAACCTCCATCCAATCCTCATCCGCATGTGGTTCTGTATCACACCTAAACCTGGGTGACCTCTGGCGCAAGAACTCATGAAGTACGCTCAAGAGGCATGCATCATCTGCTATTGGGGCTGGTGGTATTGGAGGCCCAACGGGTATTAGTACCACTGGTTCCTCCCCTGGTAAAAGGCCATGCAATAAGGCCTCATTGCTTGGTGGGCTTCCAGTACGTACGACTCTCGGGACGCTAATTGGTCGTCCGCTGGGAGGCATCCTGAAAGAAACAGATGCGATATGGTCAAAATATTATACCTGGTGAGCTGACCTGGTTGAGATGACTTAATGAAAACTTTATGAAACATGCACGAAATCAGTGTTTTCGTGCACTGAGTGGGAAAACAGAAGTCATGGTCTTGGCATATGGATACGTTGGTCGTCGACACTATCACTGGACTCCCTGAACTGAAAACCACACATAGTAGCCTCAACACTATTTCTTCACATAAATGAAAGATCATAGTTTTATGTTCTGTAGTAGAACTAGCTCCTCTGATACCAGTTTTTCATGACCCGTCCCCTGGGGATCATATCGTGACTACCCCAAGCCCTCCTTCCATAGGCCAGAGGCTGGCAACTAAAACCAAAGGCGTAAATCCCTAAACTGGGAAGGCATCGCCTTTATAACTGTAAACAATGATATTAGAGTATAGAACTAGAATAAAAACACTAAGTAAAACCATATAAAAAAGAAGTGTTATAAAGTAAAAGGGGCTAGAAATACATGCCCAACAGGAAAGTACAAGTACAACTGAAAGCAAGTACAACTGAAGAAAAGTAAAGTAGCTACTAGGTCATCCTCCATCGATCCTACCTGAAGGGTAGGTATAGACGGCCACCTCAGCACTCCTTTCCTTCCGTCTCCTCTGTGTACCATCACACCGAGTGGTCCACCTCTAGGTTCCATCCAATCCTGCTACTCTCTACTTCAGTCAGCGATGTCCGTCGTTTTCAACCAACACAATGAGGTGCGGGCATAGCCCGTGCAGGGGTGTGTATGAAGATATTCAGTAGGGACTCTAAAACCCTCAATGTCTCACAAAAAACAACAAGGATAAACCACAAATTATGAAATTAATGGATAACCATTACTTAGGTATATGCCCATACATATACATAATTTATCTAGTAACCCATCTCAATCATGAGAAAAACACAAAAGTCATTGACTCAGCTCAAACCAAATTTTATTCTAGGGGTATTATCAATCTGAACCCTCGGTTTCTGGAGAAATCCTTCTATATCAAGTATATTGGGTATTCCGCATCACACAGAGGTGCTTCCCACTAACTTAGACTGCTAAGGTACTCCACCTGTCGAGTACCGTGGATCTGCCACGCTCACACAGAGGTGCTCTCCATTGTGGGTCTGCTGCACTCACATAGAGGTGCTCCCCCTCATTGCCTACTGAGGTAATCCACGTGTCAAGTATCGTGGGTATGCCGCACTCACACAGATGCGCTCCCCACCGTGGGTTTACCACGCTCATACAGAGGCTCTCCATACTGGGCAAGTTGAATCAGTCTGAGTCGATTAGATCAGTAGTCGTCAAGTCTCTGCCAGCTAATAGGTTCCCACAAAATTCCTACACATATCTGGAATATCCGCTCCACAAGCTACTGGTCGATACTCATACTATCATGAAGTGACATGTAAAAGTATCTTAAAGTCCTGCCACGTCGAAGAGGTCTCAACGTAATTGACGGCCCATCAATCAGATGCCCGGTCTGTGATTTATTAGCCTTTTAGTCCTAGGGGCCCGGTTGGATTTGTGCTTGACCCAACCTGACCATAACTCAAAAATACCCTAAACTCTAGTGGGTATACTCAAATAAGTTTTTGTGATCCTTGAATACCGGCGCCACTGAAAGTTCGTCAAATGGTCATCCGGTGCCAAAGTTATTGCCAAAGTAAGTAATGGGTCAGTAGAGGGCCTGGGTCATGTCTGATGAGGTCGGACCGACTCGGCCCAACCCAGTCAGGGCCGACCTGGTCTGGGTCATCCCAGTCAAACTCACTGGGTCTGACTCGGCCCATTGGGTGGGTCATCCCGTTACATTTGGCCCGGTCCGCTAGACCCATCCTAGCGGACTGCAAGAGCGTTTCGGCTCGGCAGTTGCCACGTAGGTGGCTCCGCCCAAAGGCCAGGTCTAGTTCGGCTAGCACCACGAGGGGCACGACCCGGGTGACTCGGCTTGGGAGGCCGGCTGGTCATGAGGCCAGCAAGAAGGCCTCTTTGGGTGTGGACTAGCCGCGGGCTGTGCGCAGGTGGCACAGGGTGGCTGCGGGCAGAGTGCGCGGGGCATGGGTAGGCCGGCTGTATTCTAGACATGTTGTGGGTGTGCCTAGAAGGGAGTAGAAGGGGTTGGGCAGGACACGAGGGTTCCGGGCAATGCGCGGTAGTGGACGGGTAGGCTATGGGGGCAATGGGCGGGCCGTGAGGGCGTCGGTTGAGAACTGGGTAGGGCGCGACAACAGTTGGGTGGGCCACGGGGGCACCAGAAGGGTGCGAGGCGGGCTGCGGGGGCTGCGCACATGGGGGCCATGCACTGAGAAGGGTGCCAGGAGGCCATGGGAAGGTGGGATGCGCGTCGGGTAGGGAATCGGGGGGCCGCGGGCACACGGACTGCGCACCAAGCAGGGTGCCCGGAGGCCACGCGTAGGCGGGCCGTGCACCAGGTAAGGTGCAGGGAGGCCACATGTAGGAGGGCCGTGCACCAGGTAAGGTGCAGGGAGGTCGCATGCGCGTCCACTTGGAGGTTTTAAACAACAAGAAATAGAATTAAAGCCTCCACTTTATTTTTATTTATGTTAACAATAAAAACCCAAAAACTAACTTATAAAATCGACCCACTGCCATCGAAATGAAAGTCTTCTTAAGCGAATACCAGTTCTGCGAGTTCAACGGTGTCCTTGGATTTAAATTCTAGGCACCGGTTCAAAAGTTATAAAATCTTGCTCATACTTTTACTGAACGTACCAAAAAAAACCTCAAAAATTGATTCTGGAAACATTGGGCATCAAAATCAACTGTTGTAACTTTTCACAGATTCGTAAAAATCCCATGTATTTATGAAAAAAATATCCACGAAATTTCTTGGTATTTACTTATCAAATAAATGGAATATGAAATATCGAAATGAGAACAATTTGAAATAATTAATGACATCCATTAATTTTATAAATAAATTAGATATGTAAGTTAAATATTGGAACTATTGGTTATTATTTACAATTTTATTTTTATATTTTTAATTATGAAAACCTTGAATATACTTAGAATTGACATAAAAAAATATTTTAAAATTAATACTATTTTATAAAAATATATATATGTCATAAAAATATAAGGTTTTAAAAATATCTTGGACAATTTCAAAGTTGGAATATATGAGGAAATATGGGTTATTTTTAAATTTATTATTAACCATATTATCCAGATAGTGAAAAAATATAAGATGGAACGGTAAGAGTTAAACTATTTAACTAAGGGTTTAATCCAAAAGATAAGGTTTATTTTATGACTTAAACTTTTCTAAAATTAAATGGTTGGTGAGATTAAGACCTATCCTAATATTTTCATAAAAATACATCAGAATTGATCTATTTTAAAATTAAAATCACAATATTATAATTACATATTTTAAGAGTTTCCTAAAGTTCTACACCCCTCTCTTATAAAAGGTATCTTCTCCTTCCATTTAATTTACACCTCTAAAGATTGTTGCCTTAGCCAAACCCAACCCATTTCCTCTCCCTCCTCCATTCAATACATCTTAGAGTACATACTTTGGGATGAAATCCATCCTATGGAGTCCTCTGTGCAAATAAATAGTAGATACATGAAAATGATGTTATTGTTTTATCTCATCTTTCAATGTTATTTTCTTCTTATACATCCTCTTCATATGTTCTTACTATACTATAGTAAAAACTTGAGCATTAACTTTATGCTGAAATATTGTTATTATTATCAGAAAAAAATATTCCGACATTTTACACATCATAAAAAAAAATATCACTATTAATGTGAATGTACGACTTACGTTTTCCACACTGTGGTTTTAAACATTTTTAATGTACACATTTTTTCGATGGGTGTGATGATGAATATTAAGGATATAAAAAAATAAATATAAAATTATATTTTTCATAAAAAAATTTATTCCATCCAATTACAACCCATTTAACCATTAAGGTAATGATATTGTTGCTCGTTTATGCGTGCTGATTAGAGTCTCCATTACACGATGAGATTAATCTTCTACATTTACCATTCAATTATATTTTAGAAAATATATATTACTAATAAGTATTAAATTTATTAAATAATAATTATACTAGAAATATATATATATAAATTTCATTCACTTACTTATGTTCAATACGATAAAAAAATAAGAACAAAAGTCTTGTGTTCGTACGACCCATTGTCTCCATTAACAGCATATTCCATTTCATATATCTATCTAGTATGTATATTTATATTGTAAATATATATGATATATAAATAATTTTATACATTCTAGAAGTAATTAAATCATGATCTATATAATATTATCAAGAATAACAAGTCAAAACATAGATGGTAATGAAAGTGATTATTGCCTGAAATATTTCAATTACTTTGAAATTATTACTAAATGGGTAATATAATATCCTAAATAAATCATATATGACATAAAAAATATTATTATGATTTTTTTAGAAGTTAAGAATATCTTTAAAACCAATATACATTAGTTTTCAACATGTACGGAGTGTATCTTCCCTAAAGTAATGAAATTTCCATCTCACTTTTAATTTTCATGAGATATAAGCCATTTTTACCACTGATTTCTTGTGTGCGGTGTTTGACTACCCCATTTATAATTAATTTCATGATTACATTTAACTTCAAAGTATTTAAATATTTATTTTATGATATTGGGATTATTTTTTAAATGTTCAATGTGGTATGTGATGGATTGAATGTTTAAAGAATCAATAATTTATCCATTTCAATATCTTTCATATTATTTTATATAACTATTTATATAGATATAAAAGGAAAGTAATGAAATATTTATGTATATTTTTATTTTCATTCATATATTTTCAAAAGGAAATATTTTTAATGTTTTTACATAAGGGTTAATTTAACTAAATATTTATTATCTAAGGTTATTTAGATGTAGGTATCTCCAAGTTGTTCTTTATCTTTCATATCTATTTTTCATAAATTGAATATCAAAATATTATTAATAATAGTTTAATGAAATTTTTACCAATTTTTACCTTTTAATTTTTTTTATTAGAATCATTCCATCCTTTTTTAAATGAGGTACTTTATATGGTTTGTGAAAAATTAAGGGAAAATGTAATTTATGTTATAAGGTTCAAGAAATAATTTTCTACAATTATGACGCTATAATATTTTGAGGCCTTCCTTACAAGATTACAAGGTTATTTAAAAAATAAATTTTTCTTTTATAATTTCACAGGCTTCAAAATTATTTTTATATAAAAAATGAAAATTTCTATGAAATAGTTTCAATAAATTATTTATATTGTTTTTATCTATGTCCGCATATTTTATAGGATTTTATACTTAATTGAGGTTGATTTATCTCAATATTGTATTGATGGGTTTACAATATGTTTGAATATGGATGTGATATTTTGATACCATTCTTAGTTAACGGTTAAAGTATTAACATTTAGTATTCTCGTTTTAAAACAAATGATTATATTAGGATTTAATCCTTTCATAAGATGAATGAATTTGACTTCGTAAGTGATGGGTGGGGCCTGCTATAGTGCCTCATTGCATCATTTTTTATCCCAAGAAATACTACTATCTTGGACTGAGGACATGATGTTATATTTATGTGTGACATTTCACGATCCCTTGACATTGTGGTTATGATGTTTGGAATTATGCATTCCCACATTATAATTATAGTTATTTATATTAAATGTTATTATTCAACTAGTAGAATATCCATGTGAATGATTAAATGTAATTATTTGATATATTAATTCTATATTATATAAAAAATTTCGTTAAAAACGCTTGTGTTCCAATTTTATACTTGTCTTAAAAATAATGGATATATATGAAATATTTTTTGTATTTCATAACCATGTGGAGAAACTGAGATATTCCCTTTCTTATGTTATTTTCCTAAGATGCTATGATGTTTTTTAAGAATGATATGTTGGGTTATTCTTGGAAAATAATGTTGTTCTAAAAGAATTATATTTTTCAATTTAATTATATTAATCCTAATGAATTATTCACATATATACACTATTTTCAGAGATGTATAAATTAAATGGTTCTTTAATATTGATTCCTTTTAATAAAGAAAATATATTAAAATAATACACAAGATCTAGGTAACTAGGGTTGCGGTGTTATAGGTGGTATAATAGAAAGTTTAGAAACAAGCATTGAAATAGATTTTGAAAAAATATATTAGTTATCATAACCCTATGATTGAAATTGATGAAAAGTATCTGGGAAAATCATAAATTTTATACAATGGAGAGATTATGTAGGTATTATTGAAAATTAAATCCTTATCTGGATACTATAAGTTGATGTGGTTCTGAAACAGATTTACCTAGGTGTAAGAACTTGTATAAGGTGTTCTTTGCTTGACTCAGGGTAACCTTGAACATGACAATAGGGTGTACTGTGCACCTGGTTTTATACTCTAATGGGGTAGTATTATGATAAATAATATTTTATTTAGCTACCATTATTAAGGATTTGAAAGTAGTGATAACCCCAATGTAACCAAAGTTTATAATTATAGGATTTACGTTGCATAAATTAATGTTATTTGATATATCATATTTAGAGTTATAAAATGTACATAACATTATAAGACAATATATTATATTCCATCTATAAAAATAGAGTATATAAAAAGTAATGAGTACTTTTCCTATGCAAATGATCCAAATAGTAAGAATGATCATATCATTTATTTTATTATGAAAATATTTCGTAGGAAAATAGTATCCCATTTATTCTCATCATATATTGAAATAAGTTAATGTTTTAATAGGATAAGTATCTAATTCTATGAGTCATACAGATTTTAAGGGAAACATGGGAAAATGTCAATAGTAGACATAAATATTGATAGAGGGGTGAAGGGAAATAAGGATTTCTCCACATTTGATAAGTGTAGAAAGAATCGCCTTAGTAAATGCTTGATTGGGATGAGAGTTTGTTTTAAGTGTGGAGAAAAAGGACACCATGATCATGATTTAAAGTTAAAGAAAAATACTTCTAGTGTAAACTTATTCAACTACAACTATATAGGACACTATGTGAATCAATGTTCCAATAATCAATGGAATATATCCTGGATAAGAATATTGTATAATGATCTTGTTAATATATTACCACAGAAGAAGTGTAATGATTAATATGACTATTCAATAATTATTTTATTTGAATACATCATTTTTAATTTAATGTTTATAAGAAATATGGAGTATGTTTTGATTTTACTATAGTATAGTTTCATTAAAGATTTGAGATTGTTTGGTACTGAGTAGGGTGACTGTTGCAAGTTAATGTTTTTTGAAAATATATGGTATATGGAAGGAAAACATATTATATGTTTCTAATTCTGAGAAAATTATATTAGATATAAGATATGATTAATTGGGATAATATATATTGGATATTATTGGTTACCATGGAACTTATAAATGATTTTTTATTCCATCATTGTTGGTGTTTACAATATTTATTAATTTATGGAGTATTTTAATTATTATATGATTTATGTGAGGAATATGGAAGCATGAACATATTAAATAAGGGTTTATTATAATTTATGGTTTGCAAAAGTTTTAATATATAACATGATGAAGGTATTCACATGTATGGTATGTCAGAAAAAATATCTTAATTATGATATGTGACCTTCATTATAAATTTTTGGACTATGAGTTTGGACTAATGTATTTTGGATAAATATAAAATATGGAATGGGTTAAGTTGAAAAGTGGATAGTATAAGTATAAAAAATTTATATATTGTTTTATAATATAATTATTATATATTTTTCAAAAAAAGTACAACACATAGGTCGGGCGACAACCTATCACTTCCTGCAATGCCACGAGAGTTGAACCCACAACGAAAGGGAAATAAGGGTGCATCGCTTACCACTATCCTAAGTGATGTCAATGATTTTATAAAATCGTTTTTTAATTTAATGGTATTAAGATGATGTATGTATTCATATTTAAAACCATATAAAATTAATATAAATATATTTTATTGATTTTTTTATCTTTTGGAGAGAAAGATGAGTTTGTGGTTGAAATTACTTAAAGGATGTAACTCTACATGTCAAGTAACAAGTTTTTATTTTGTTCCTATTATGTGAATAAAATTAATTCTTAAACTCTAGGGAATGTATTTTAAAAACAAACATGTTTTCTTTTTTACTATCATATTTTTGAATCAAATGGACTCATGGATCATCAAAAAATTTAATGATTTCTAGTTGTTCTCCTTTTCCTATTCATATTATTTAACACTCTCAATAAGAACATGATGTTACATTTTATTTCATGTTCATGTTTTACAACATTGAACCCTAGTATGTGTTATCTCTAATTTCCTTCACACATAAAATTATTTATTTTAAAATTGATGTCTCAGTAATACATTTCTGATGTGAGATTTAAATATATATATTTTAAGTAGTCTAACCCATAGATTTTGATTCCGTTATTAAATTGATAGGATCCAATATATTGAAGGAGATGAGAATTTGACACCTTAATATTTCACGGATTGTTGTCTTCAATATCTTATGTTTCACTCAACACCATATTGGCTTTCATAACATGAAATATTGAGTTTCTACAAAACAACACATTAATATGAAAATTATTTAAATGATATATTTATAAAATAGTTATTTTTTGGGAATAAGTTTTTACATTAAATTTATTCTAATGTCACAATAGATAATAATACATATATTAACCCAATGTAATCCACTGGAATCATTTATATAAAATAATTAGATATAAAAATTCCTTGAACCTCTATAACCTATTTTTAACCACCTTCTAGACACATTTGTTGATTAAACATAAACTTAATTTTACCACTTCTATAAATTTATATCAATAACCGGACAGTCATAGTCATAATATGTATAAAGATGGGGTCTAATAGGATAAAAGTAATTTTTTGTGAATATAATATTTTGAATTTTATTTACCACAATTAAATTTTAGTAGCATAATTATAGTTAACCAAAACATTATAATAATATAAAATTACCCTAAAAGTTTTTCTAATTTCTTAGGATATGTTTTGGGTCGACCAAATCAATCTTAGGTAAAAATATGATCTTTTTTATTCAATTTGTTTTAGATTAAGAAAATTATTATATTTTTTTAATGAAGAATTAAAAATGTCATATTCAAATATTAAAAATTATATTATTTTTAATATGAAGTTATAAAAGTGATATGGTATACTATAAATAGTATTTATAACCCCGTGAAAATTATCTACATCATTATAATTTATTTATAAATTTTAGACGTTAGATAGTTAAATCATAAGGTGACATAATGATGTTGAAATAATTTTCTAATTACATGAGATATCAAATAAATGATATAAAAATATTTAAAAAAATATAATTTGGACTAATTAATGACGTATAATAATTTTATAGACAACATAGACATTCTATTTACATATTTGAATTATTTTTTATATGTTATCATGTTTGTTTCATATTTTTAAAAAGGAAAATATATAATATTAATAAAATTGACATATACGATATTTTTGAATAAATATTATTTTATTAAATGATATAAAATTCATAAAAATGAAATTATTGGTAAAATAAGTTTTATAATTTCCAATATTTCATAAATAGTCCTATTAGTGTTCTTTTTTAATTTTACCATAGCTATATTAATCCTATATTGTAAAGATATTTGAAGAATGAGTAAGAGTTAATCTATTTTACAAAGGGTTAAACCCAAAAGATAAGGTCACTATTTTGACCAAAACATGTTTAAAATACATTTGTTGATGAGATTTATACCCAATTTAGAATTATCATTGAAATAAATAATATTGGATTTTTTTTATGCTGAATATAAATTTATAATAAATTAATATTATAAGAGTATCCTAAATTGTCCCTCGGATTATAAAAAGGTCACTTATCTTTATCTTTAATTAATGCCTTGAAATCCATTTATTTCAGCCAAAACATGAACATTTACTCTCCAAAAATACCTCAATACATTCTAGATGCCATAATTTTGGCATAGAGCCAATCTATGAAGTCTTTTTGTGCAAATCTAAATGAGAGACCTTAAAAAGAGTTAATTTTTATCACCTCTTTCAATGTTTATTTCCTCTTATACATACTCTTATTATTTTTGTTCCATAAAAAAGTAATTACAATAGAATATACCATATTTATATAAGTTTATATTAATTTTGGAAAACCATATTCCTCCTTTTACACATCCTTTGATAAATAATATCACATTACGTGTGTACGTAAAGTTTACAATCTCCAGACCATGGTGAAAACATTTTATCATGTACACTTAATTTATATGAATATTAAAATGTCTATAAATATTTCAAATAACAAATATTATATGATATTATTTTGTTAATATTCATATTATATCTAGATATAAACTTTTTAACTATTAATGAAACAATACAGTTGCTCGTGTGTATGTACGGCTTACGGTCTCCACGACACAATAGGATTCATCTTCCACATTCACCTTTCATAAATGATAATAAAAAAAGATTATTAATAAGTATGAAATATATTACATAATAATGATACTCGGTTAATAAATTTATATGTATGTTCATATATTTGTTTCACTTAATTCGATTCAAAATTTAAGAAAATGGAAACAACTTTCATGCGTATGTATGGCATACCATCTCCATTAACATTTTTGACCATTTCTTATTTCAAAATATTATTTATAATTATATTAAAAATATATATGTTATTTAAATCATTTTATACATTCCGGAAGAAATAAAATCACAATATATATAATATGATAAATAATAACAAGTAAAACATGTATAGTAAATAAAGCGATTATTACACGTAATATTACTTTAACATGAAAATTATTAATTTATGCGTAATATAAACTCATAAATGAATCATTTATGATATCATAAATATTATTATTATTCTCTTAGTAGTTAATAATTTGTTTAAAACCTTCATATAAGTGTTTCATACACATACAACAAGTATAGGTTCTAAGGTAAGGGAATTTTGATCTCACTTTTAATTTTCATGAGATATAATCCATGTTCACTACATATTTCTCAAGTGTGGTGTATGTGATGCGAATATAATATTTTATATCATGAATTAATTTAACTTCATAGTATTTCAAGATAATTTTTTGATATTGGGATTATTATTTAAATGTTCCAAGTCATATTGATTTTTTTAAATGTTTAAAGAAACACTCTTTCCTCCATTATTTTTGATATTATTTTACATAACTATTAATACGGATATAAAAGGATTTTAATAAGAATTCTATATATATATATTTATGTCCATTAAAATGTTTTCAAAAAAAATAATTTTTTATTTTTTTTATATGTGGGTTAATTTCAAAACCTCCTTATTATCTAAAGTGGTTTATACATACATAACTACTAGTATATATTTATCATCAATATCCATGTTTGTTAAGATGTTTTTCAAAATATTATTTATTATTGTTTAAAAAAATTACCCTTGATTGAATATTTATAAATTTTTTTAAATGGAATTGTTCTGTCATTTCCAAAATTAGTTACTTTATATCCTTTTAATTTTTTTAAAGAATGTTTTTAACTTATACGGGGAAAATAGTTATTTTCTGCCACTGTGATGCCTTAACATTTTAAAGAATTCCATAAAAGAATACAAGGTTGTAACGCCCCAACCATAGTTACACAGAGTCAATTTATTATTACAAAACATTGGCATTATCACAAAAGACCACGTCTCGAAAGAAAGAATAGTTTAGTATCCTTGGAAATACTAGACACATTCATAAGTTTTACATTACATTGTAAAATGAAAAACTACAACAACATTGTCTCCATAGGCCACACTCATTTCCCTCATACTATCCCTACAGGCCAGCAATAATATAATTTTTCGCATACAGGAAAAAATAAAACATAGAAAGCGGTGATATAAAATGAATAGTAAGTATAACAATATAGTGCAAACATTTATAAATAAGCATAAAATTTTAAGGCAATGTATAAGTCTAAAACAAAAGCCTTTTAAACTTGAACTTCGCTATAATATGGTAATGATAAAATAAAATAATTACATTTTGTTATTCACATGGATATTCTAATAGTCTAATAATCACATGAAATATAAATATGCACATTCATATTGATGAAATTCATAATGCCAAACTTTAATTTCTATGTCAAGGCCTCATGCGAGGACCTATGGGCTAATTGTAACCGGATTCCAACCTGGAGAGACTCTGTAACTAGACTACAACCTGGAGAGCCTCTATAACCGGACTCCAACCCAGAGAGCCTCTATAAAAGGACTCCAACCTGGGGGGGGGGGTCTGTTGTAACTGTACCCCAACCCGAAGGTCTTACATTTACCAGTCCCCAACCGGAAACATACTAGAACAACACATTCATCTTAAGAAGTGGTTGAAATATAACATAAACATTCGTATTAAAACAAGTATACGAAATGTCAATACTTTAACCATAAACCACGAATTGTATAAAAATAACTCATCCATAGTCAAACATATCAAAAAAACATTAAATACAATATAGAAGATTTATATCATAATAAATCAACTTCAAAAAAGTGTAAAATTTATCATAGGATGTTGACATATCTGAAATAAAAACTATTTGGGAGAAATGTCTCTTTGTATTTTGAAATCATTTAAGAGTCACATAATTATAAAGAAAAAATTTATTCTGAAAATATTCTTATAAGCTTGTAAGGGAATCTTCAGTGATGTTTTAATGATGGAAAATAGTTGCACCCTCCATATAAGTTAAAAAAACATTCTTACCTTAATTTTGTTGAAAAAGTCATAAAATACCTTTTTTGGAAAACGATAGAATGATTCCTTTAAAAAAATATAAAGTAAAATAAGGGAATAAATTAAATTAAACCATTTACTATTAAATAGTAAATTTTTTAAATACATTTTTAATAAAACATGGATGTGGACGATAAAGAGGTCTGAGTAGATAATTGAATATAAACAACGTCAGATAATGAAGAGATTGTAAAATTAACCCTTACCTAGTAATTTTAATTGGTCAAGGGTATGTTAACATCCCGTATAATAGATAAATCATTGTCATTAAATTATACAATAATTATATACATAAATACTATATAATATATAATCTTATAATATTTCTTTTTTAATGATATTTGAATAGTATCATCGTTTCGGGTGTTAACTATTTCGTTTTCCTTTATATGTTTTGTTACATAAGTAATGGTTGTTATGGATAGGATGTATCACATTAATATTTATAATTATATTAATTCTTTAAACACTATTTCTAATCATCTAATGAAAATTAGTCTTGAATTGATTTGATGGGGAATGAATCTAATCGCTTTTGTGGAGACTGTAATCCGTACATACGCAAGAGAGACAATATCATTCTTTTAATATTAAAATCGTATATAATTGGATGGTATATCATATATACAGAATCAATATCATGTTATATTTATTATTTACATAATTTATACTCGTTATTATACCCATCCAAAGGATGAAGTATTTGAATAAAAAACTACACCACGACGTGGAGATGGTAATCCGTACGTACACATGTATGGTTAATTTGTGATATATCGGATGGATAGAATAATGAATATTAGTGAAAAACTTTTATAATAAAATCATAGAATATGGAAGATACATGAGTTATTTTTTTATAATGTAAACAATAAATAAATAGGGGAACCTAAAGAAAAGATTGAAATATTATTTTATAATAAAATCATTTTCAGTTTATAATGGCTCCAAAATGAATTATTTAATGAATATGGAGGGTATGGGTCAAAAACCTCTCAACCAATAGGTTTTAGATAAGTTTAGGTCATCATATTAACCATATGTTTTAGATTTCATTCTTATTTAAATAGTTTGACATTTACCATATCTCTTTGTATTTTTATATTATATGGTTAGTAAACTTACAATAAACATCTAAGTGAACCCCAAATTGTTCATTAATTACATATATAATATTATTTAACCCATTTTCCCAAACGTTAGATTTTTAGGAATATAATATCAATTTATAATATAAGATTTGTTATAAAAACACTTTTATGTCATTTTTTACCCTATTTTGGTTTTTTTGTAAAATATTTAGCAGTATTATTACTCTGAAAAAAATATATTTAATCAACACTAAAATGTCATATTAAGATATAAAATTTATGGAATTCATTAAAAGACTCAAATTAGATTTATGTGTATATTTATAATATCAATTATTTTAATATTTCATTAATATGGTAATTACTACATCATCATTGTTTCATAAATAAATTTAATTATATAATGTCTAAAATTTTTAAATAAAATACAATTATGTAGGAAATATTTTCATCTCTATAATTAATATTTATTGTTGAATTTATATTGTCTGTAACCCTATATTAAAAATGGTATAGTTATTAAACATTGAATTTAACACTTTTAACTACTCATTAAATAAAATAATAATAAATGTCCAAATCTAATCCATGTGGACCCAAGAGGATCATATTTTATTACTAATGTTATTTTAGGTTGAATTATACATATCCAATAGAATTAGGACATGTGTTAGGGTAATAATAATATCATTTTACCCTTAATTACCAAATTTACATTTAACCGTGGTAAATAAAAGTAAAAGTTACTATTCACCAAAAATTATTTTCATCTTATAGAAGCACATTTTACAAACTAATATTAACTGTGTCTCTCAGATTTTTGATATTCATCTAACAGAAGTAGTAAAATTATGTTTTATACATATTTTAAAATGCACCTAGGACGTGGGTAAAAAACGGTAAATTGTTTGATAAAATTTTATATAGCTAAAATTATTATAAAATGAATCCAATTAATTAAGTTGAACAAATATATTTATTATGTATCTATTTCAAATTAAAATAAAATAACTAATTATTAAAATAAAATTCAGGTTTAACCAATAATGTAGTGTTTTTTTCACTATTAAAAAAATAGAATGTTTTCAGAAAAATACCAAAAATTCACCCTAATCTAATTTCAATATTCTAATTCCAAAAATTAATTCCATTTGGAATGATAAATTTTATATAATTTCAAAATATGGGTATTACTATTCATAACAGCTAGTTTTATTGGTCGCAGTGTGTTAGAATCTCGAAGTTGTATACAATGCAAGATATTGCATTATTCAATTTGAAACGTATCGTGGAAGCTTGGGCTGTTACATTCTTACCTACATCAAATACTTTCATCCTCAAAATTTCTATAATACTACTGCACAAAACTATTTGGGTGGTTCTTCATCATAAGTTACTCTGATTCCCATGTTTCCACTTCCATCTTATGGTTTCTCCATAGATATTTTACCAGACGAGTCGTCTGGTTTCTCAGTACTTGTTCAATTGAATAAAGAATTTTGAAAGGATCTTCACAATAAGATGGATCAAGTTCCAGTTCAATTTCCTCATAGGTGAGTACATGCGTTGGGTCAGGCATGTATTTTCTCAACAATGATACGTGGAACACATCGTATACTTTTGAGAGACTTGGCAGCATTAACAAACGGTAGGCTACAGCCCAAATTCATTCTAGAACTTCAAAAGGTCCGATGTACCTAGGACTCAATTTACCCTTCTTAGCGAATCGTATAACTCCCTTCCATGGATATACCTTCAAGAAAGCATGATATCTTACTTAAAATTCCAAGTCCTTCGTTTGGTTATCAGCATATCTCTTCTATATACTTTGGGCTGCATTGATATGGGTTTAGATTACCTTAACATTTTCCATCATTTCCTCCAAATGATCTAGGCCTACGAGTTTTCTTTCACCAACATCATCCCATCATGTTGGTTTGTGACATCTCTTTCTATATAATGCTTCATATGGTGCCATTTGAATACTTGAATGAAATCTATTATTATGGCCAAATTCTACCAGAGGTAAATATTGATCCCACCTACCTTTAAAGTAATGTGAACAAGATATTAACATGTCTTCTGTGGTTTGAATAGTCCATTCTGATTTTCCATCAGTTTGCGGGTGGTAGGCAGTTCTCAAAAGAAGTTTAGTATCCATGGATTTCTGAAGACTTTTCTATAATCTTGAAGTAAAATATAGATCACGATAAAAAAAATCTATAATAGTACTCCATGAAGTCTTACAACATCATTAATATATAGTCTTTCCATACGTTTAAGTGGTAAATCTTCTCTTATAGAAATAAAATGTGCTAACTTATTAAGATGATCAACAATGACCCATATTGCATCATTCCTTCTAGGTGTCTTTAGTAGCCCCATGACAAAGTCCATCATAATAATATCCCATTTCAACTCAAGAATGGGAAGAGGTTTCATAACTCCTCATGGCTATTTCCTTCCATCTTTCACTTGTTGACAAACCATAAATCTTGACACAAAATCCACAATATCCCTCTTACTGTTGTCCCACCACAAATGTTCGTTCAAATCTCTACACTTCTTAGTGCTACTGGGCTGTATAGAGTAATTGGAGCTATGCGAATCATCCAAAAAATCCCTTTTTATATCAGGTGTGTTAGGAACACAAATTCTCTTCCAAAATTTCAAAATTCCATCTTTATATATGAAGTCACTCAATCTCCCATAGTTTACAGCTTTAATTTTCTTTTGAAAATCCTTATCATTATCCTGATAACTTTTTATCCTTTCTAGTAAATATGGTTTGGAAACTATTTAAAAAACAATTGATGTTGCACCTTCCAAGATTATTCCAATGTCCATCTTTACTAGATCCATGCAAATATGATCTCTTTAAACCCTTTAAAAAAATATGATCTCTTTAAACTCTCATCTTGTTCAAAACTCCATGAACCTTTTTACTTAAAGTATATTCCACCTTATTTTCCATCCCTGGGTGGATGTGTATAGTACAATAAATAATCTTTGAGTAGTTCAAGTCGTCGCCTTTCCCTTGTGTTGAGTTCTTTCTATGAGAAAATATACTTCAAACTCTTGTGATCGGTATATATATAACATTCTTCACCATATAGATAGTGTCAAAAAATATTCAACGCATTGATTAAAACTTCAGACTGAAGATCATGACTGGGATAGTTTTGTGCATGAATGTTTTTGTTGTCATAATGCATAGGCAATAACTCTATCATTCTGTATCAGGACACATTCGAGTCCTTTATTTCAAGCTTTAATATAAATAAAAAACCCATCATTCCACAATGGTAGAGTCAATATCTAAGCATTGTATAATCTCCAATTCAGTTATTAAAAACATTATTCACACTCTTTTTTACAAACAAATTTAACCCCTTTACGTGTGAACTTGGTTAATGGGTTAGCCAATCGGGAAAAATTCTCGATGAAACACCGATAATAACCTGCTAAACTAATAAAACTACATACCTCAGTTATACTCGTCGGTGCTGGCCATTCATGGATTACTCATTTCATTGAAGGATCAATAGATATTCCATCCATAGAGACAATACACCCAAGAAAATAAATCTCATGAAACCAGAATTCACACTTGCTAAACATCTCGTACAATTCATTTCTTCTAAGGGTTTTCAGAATGGTGCACAAGTGATTATCACGATCTTAATAGATTTTGAAGTGTACCAGGATATCATCTATAAATACCACTACAAATTCATCATGATATTCCACAAAAAATCTATTCATTAGATCCATGAAAACAGAGGGTCCATTAGTTAGCCAAAAAGGCATTACTGTAAACTCGTAATGCCTGGACCTAGTTCGAATTGCTATTTTCAGGATGTCTTCCTTATTCACACACAAATGATGATATCCAAATCAATGGTTAATCTTTTAAAAATATTTAAATCCATGAATTTGGTCAAATAAATCATCAATTCTGGTTATGGGACACTTGTTCTTTATTTTTATATCATTGATCTCCCTGTAGTTAATACACAACCTCATAGATCCATCTTTCTTCTTAATAAAAAGAACAAGGGATCCACATGGGGAAACAATAGGGCAAATAAATCCCTTATTAATCAATTTTTGTAGTTATTTCTTTAGTTCCACTAATTCCACAGTGTTAATTATATAAGGAGTCTTAAAAATTGGGCTTGAACCTAGAATTAAGTCAATGAAAGACTCAATTTCTCATTCTGGTGGATGTCCATGTAAATATTTTGGAAACACATCAACAAATTAATGCACAATTGTTAAGTCCTCTATTTGAATATTCCTTTCCTCACCCATAGTTTTTTCATTCTCTTCCTCCCCAATAATTGGATTTAGTTGAGCTACTAAGGGTGGATCTAGATAGGAATCAGATGGTGATGATTATGATCTAAAGATAATGTACTCCTTATCATCATAAAAAATGTAACATCCTTCTTCTTACAATAAATTTTCACATCATGGTACGAAAGCCAATCCATATCGAGGATTATATAAAATTCCAGCATGGGTATGATGATGAGATCAGTAGATAAAAAATGTTTATAGGATTTAATGGGAACTGATACACAAAACAATATTGCAATGATACTTCCCTTATGAGTATTTACTGACAACTACCATGTTAAAACAAATTTTAAATATCTAATTTTATTGGCAAACTGGGAAGATATGAAATAATGAGATGATCCAGAATCCAATAAATTATTGGCTAAACTTGAGGAAACCATTTAATTACCTGCCACCACAGCTTTCAGAGCTTCCACCTCAGTGGTAGATATCACATAAGTTTGGCCTTGAACCCTTGTCCTTTTATGAGGAATGTTTCCCTAATGCTTAGGAAATTAATTTTCTCAATTCCCCTTTTCTCTATAATTGTAGCATAAAAAATTGGTGGCCTCTTTCATCCCTTTACAATTATAAGCTTGGTGGCCTTTTTCACCACACTTGTTATAGACTCTCATTCCCTTCAGGAAAGTACTGGGGTTTTTCTTCCCATATTTAATACAGTATGAATATTCAACTTTTCCTTTTATTCACCTTATTTCCTTTACTATAGTGTTCAGAAGATCTCTTCATCTCTTGCTTTTCTTTATAGTCGTAAGACTTAGATAATTCCTATTCTATCTTGATAGCACATGAGACAAAATCTCTGTATGATAAGAAGGATTTTGAGACTACTGCTTGATGGAGAAATGGTTTTACCCCATCAAAAAACCGACCAGTCTTACACGTTGGGTTACGTATATAACCTTCTACATGCCTTGCTAACCTTGTAAAGTAAGCCTCATACTTTTCAACATTCTCATAATCTTTTTTCCTCAGACTTAGAAATTGTCTTTCCATATCCACTCGATGGTTACGAAGAAATTATTTTTCTAAGAAAATATCTTTAATCTCCCTCTATTCCAAACATGATACTTCTTCATCTACTTTTGTGTTTTGAATCAATGACCACCATTGACCAGCATCTCTAGTGAGGCGATAAACTGATATGATGACTTTTTCCATTTCACTACTTCCCAAAGAATGAAATATTTTCTATAAGGAAATTATCCATTTCTCAGATACCAATGGATTTGTACTTGCATTGAATATTGGTGGTTGTTTCCTCAAGAAGCGGTCTAACATTGATCATCTGCGTTGTGGATCAGGGTGCTCTATACTGGTAAGGTTATTATTAATATCCCAAGAGAGTTGGTGATAAGATATTTAGCACCAGTTGTATCACCAACACCACTATAATTGTCTTGAGTAGGAGGTAAATCCATAGATGGATTATGTGCATTGATACCGTTTTCATTCCTTACACTAGGATCCATATCTAAACAATGGAATACACTATATTTGTTTATGAATCTAAATACATAATTCCAAATCTGTAAAACATTAAACACAATTGGATCAGTTTATGGATATAATCCATAATCACAAAAAAATTCTTTGAGGATGTATATTCTCATAAATCTTTCAAAAAGGATTGTAAGGAAATTGAGAATTATCCAAATCATATCCACAACAGTGTCGTAGCCAAGATTGCATCAAGGCCCGTTGTCGTGCACTAGTTCCCGTTCGAGTCTTACTCAAAGAGGTGTTTTCGGGTTTTACCCCTAGGTACATCTGTGCCAGAGCTGCCTCTACCTGCTCGTATCCTGACAGGAATGTATTTATTGGAAAACTCACAACATCTCGAGAATACAAAAATTCATGGAAGTTCTTCTATAATAATCCTCAAATCCTATCTTAGGGTAATGTTATCTAATCTGAGTTTATCCAAATCTAGTTTCCAAGGTTTGTACTAAAAATCCTCTAATACCAACTATAACACCCCAACCATAGTTACCTAGAGTCGTTATATTATTATATAACATTGGCATGATCACAAAAGATTGAGTCTAGAAAGACCGATTAGTTTAGTAGCCTTGGAAATACAAGATACATTTATTAGTTTTACATACTTTATAAAATGAAAAACTACAACAACATTGTCTCTATAGGCCACACTCATATCCCATTTACTATCCCTGGAGGTCAGTCATAAAATACTTTTTCGCATCCTGGGAAAAATAATACACAAAAAGGGGTGAGTTCAGATGTTCAGTAAGGATAACAATATAGTAGAAACTTTCATAAATAAGAATAAACATTTAAGGAAACGAATAAGGCTAAAAAAACTTTTTAAACATGAACTTCAGCATAATATGGAAAAGATAAAATCAAATAATTCCATTTACTTATCCACATGGATATTACACTAGTCTAATAATCACATGCAATATCAATTTCCACTTTCATAATGATGGAATGCATAGTTCCAGTCTTTAATTTCTATGTCAAGGCCTCATTCTAGGACCTAGGGGCTAACTGTAACCAGACTCCGTCCTGAAGAGCCTCGGTAACCAGACTCCATCTTAGAGAGCCTCTGTAACCAGACTACAATCTAGAGAGCCTCTGTAATCAGAATTCAACCCGGAGGGTCTTCTATATCCAAACACTAACCTGAAGGGAATACATTTACCGGTCATCAACCCGGAACATTCTAGTCCAACACATTCATCTTAAGAAGAGGTTGAAATATAGCATAAAAATCCATATTAAAAATAGTATATGAAATGTCAATACATTAACCATAAACCATGAATGGCATAAAAATAACTCATCCACAGTCAAAATTATCATAAAACATTAAATAAAATATGGAATATTTGTATCATAATAAATCAACTTCAAACAAGTGTAAAATATATCATTGGATGTTAACATAGATGAAATCGAATCTATTTGAGAGAAATATCTCTTTCTATTTTGAATTCTTTTAAGAATCTCATAATTATAAAGAAAATGGTTATTTTGAAAATATTCTTATATGATTGTAAGGTAATTTTCTATGATGTAATCATGGTGGAAAATTTCTGCACCTGTATTGTAAGCTAAAAAAACATTCTTACATTAATTCTGTCAAAAAATTTGTAAATTACATTATTTGGAAAAAGACAGAAAGATTCCTTTAAAAAACATATAAAGTAAAATAGGGGAATAAATTAATTTAACCCATTGACTGTTAAATAGTAAAAATGTTATGAAATACATTTTTAAGAAAACACGGATGTGGATGATAAAGAGGTCCCATTAGATAATTTCATATAATCAACCTCAGATAATGAAGAGATTGTAGAATTAACCATTACCTAGTAATTTTCCTTGTTCTAGGATATGCTAACCTCTTGTATAATAGATAAATCATTGTTATTAAATAATACAATAACTATATACATAAATATGATATCATATATTATCTTCTAATATTTCTTTGTTAATAATATTTTAGTAGTATCATCGTTTCAGATGTTAACTGATTCATTTTCCTTTATATGTTTTTTTATGTAAGTAATGATTATTATGGATAGGAAGTATCTTATTTATATTAATAATGTTATTAATAATTTAAACATAATTTTTAATCATCAAATGAAGATTGGTCTTTAATGGATATGATGGGGAATGAATCTCATCGCGTTCATGGAGACGGTAATCCATACGTACGCACGAGCAATAATATCATTATCTTGATATTAAAAAAAACATAATTGGATGGTATATCATATATACAGAATCACTATAATGTTATATTTATTATTTACATCTTTTATATCCATTATTATACCCATCCAAATGACGAAGTATTTGAATAACAAATTACACCACCACATGGAGACCGTAATCCATACGTACGCATGTATGGTGACTTTGTCATTTATAGGATGGATAAAATAATGAATATGGTTGCACCATTTTTATAATAATATAAATTTATATAGAAGATACTAGAGTTATTATTTTAGAATATAAAAAATAAATAAAGAGTAAGTGGAATAAGAAAAGAACATTAAAGAGGTGATGAAATATATACCTCTTCTTTGGGTTCTTCGTTCTAATTTGATCAAAAGGGCTCATTAGGAAGGATTTCTGACTGAAGGAAGGAATATAGGATTAATTGAATAAAGTTGCGAGTATATTTGGGTAGTTTTTGGTCAAGAAAAATGTATTTTAAGGTGTGAATTTGACAGAAGGGGAAGTGTCGTTTTATAAGAGGGGTTCGGGGCACCTTATGAAAATATTGAAATATTATTTTGCAATAAAATCACGTTCGGTTTCTAATGGATCCAAAATAAATTATTTAAAGTATAAGGTGGGTATGGGTTAAACACCTCTCAACCAATAGGGTTTAGATAAGTTTAGTTCATCATGTTAACCTTATCTTTTATATTTAACTCTTAGTTAAATAGTTTGACATTTACCATGTCCCTTTGTATTTTTATATTATATGGTTAATAAACATACTATAAACATCCATGTGAACCTGAAGTGGTTCATTAATGACATATATAACATTATTTAATCACCTAGGCCGATCCTCAAATTTCTAGGAATAGAATATCAATTAATAATATAATATTTTTTTAACAAAATCTTTTACGTAAATTTTGACACTATTTGGTATTTTGTTTTTGTTAAATTCATAACAATATTATTACTTCGAAAAAAAATTATTCAATAAACCATAACATGTAATATTAACCTAGAAATTTTTTAGCATTCATTCAAATTCTCATATTATATTTATTTGGATATTTATAATATTAATTATTTTAATCATTCATTAATAAGGTAATTACTGCATCATCATTGTGTCAAAAATAAATTTAACTATTTAACGTATAAAAATTATAAATAAAATACCATTATTTTGGAAATATTTTTATCCTTCTAACGAATATTTATACCCAAATTTATATATTTTGTAACCCTATATTAAATATGGGTTAGATATTGAACATTGTATTTAACTCTTTTAACTATTCTTTAAATAAAATAATAATAAATGTCCTAATCTAACACATGTAGAACAAAGAGGATACAATTTTATTCCTATGGGTTGTTCTTGGTTGAATTATACTTATCCATAAGAATAAGGAAATGTGTTAGGGTAATAATAATATCATTTTTACCCTTAATTACCCTATTTACTTTTAATTGTGGTCAATAAATGTAAAAAGTTAATATTCATAAAGAATTATTTTCATCTTATTGAACTAAATTTTACGTACTGATATTAACTGTGTCTCTTAGAGTTTTTAAATTCCACTCACCACAGCAATAAAATTAAGTTTTATACAAATTTACAAATGTTCCTAGGAGGTGGGTAAATGACGGTAAATAGTTCAATAAAATTATATATATATAAAATTATTATAAAATGACTCCAATTAATTATTTTGAACATATATATGTTTTATGTATCTATTTTGACTTAAAAAACTACAATAAAATAACTAATTATTAAAAAAAAGTCAGTTTTAACTAATAACGCAGTGTTTTTTCATTATTCATAAAAAATTGAATGTTTTCAGAAAAATGAAAAAAATTCACCTTAAGATAATTTCGATATTCCGAATCCAAAAATTAATTCCATTTTAAAGGATAAATTTTATAAAATTTCAAAAGCTGGGTATTACTATTCATAACGGCTGTTTTGATTGGTCGAAGTGTGTAAGATTCTCGAAGTTGCGTACAATGAAAGCTATTACATTATTCAAAGGGAAATGTATTGTGGATGCTTGGGGGTGTTACAAAGTTTATTTTTAAAATAACTTTTTTTCTATTATAATTTCATATCTTATATATTATTTCAATTTAAAAAATGGATATTTCTATTAATGAATTTTAATGATTTAATTAGATTATTTTCTTATCTATCAACATACTCTAGTGGATTTTATACATAAGTAAGGTTGAATTATATCCATATTGTATTTAAGTGTTTATGATATATTTGAATATGGATGTGGTATTTTGATACCATTTATGTTTTATGGTTATTGTTTTTAATATTCTGTATGCTAGTTTTAATATCAATGTTTATGTTTTGATTTACCCCTTTCATATGAGGAATGCATTAGGAATAGTATGTGATGGGTGGGGCTCATTATATCCCCTCATACATCTTTAGTTGTCATGACACAAACTAGTTTCCTAGAACAAGGTTTTTATGGTATATTTTTGTATGGGCTTAGCCCGAGGCTTTTCCACTATGGTTATGATGTTCAGTATTATGAATTCCCTTATTATGAGATTAGTTATTGGTATTAGATGTGATTATTTGACTCTTATAATATCCATGTGAATGTTAAAATGGAACTATTTTATTTATTCAGTCAATATTATGTCGATGTTTATGTATTAAAGGCATGTGTTTCTTTTTTATACTTTCCATACATATTATTGGTATATATGAATGATTTTTTGGTATATATAACCTTTTTGGGCATCTAAGACCACCCCTTTATTATTTTTTTATCATTACTAGGAATCAGAGGAGTGTTATGTGATTAATATTTCTACTAAACCTAAAAGAATAATGGTGTTATCAAGGAATTATTTATGTTGGTTTTTTCATTGAATTGTAATATACTTTTCGTATATGTAATCTATTTTTCATGAATAATAAAATGATTGGCCCTTTACGATTTGATAATTTGTAATCATTCTAATATATTAAAATGATTTATCAACTCTGTATAACTAGGGATTTGGTGTTACATATAAAGGATATGTTATCTATTTATCATTTTGATTGCGATGTGGATAGGTGGGGATATCATATCATTAATACGAGTCAATGTGATGAAAATTTCTCCATATATTGGGATGAAATTAGGAGGGAATAAATCAATAAGTAAATTAATCATATTATTTGTAACAAGGTAGAAAATTAATTCCATGATCTTAAGTATAATGATAATGAATATGTTATTACCTATGAGGAAACATATATAATAGATGTGTGGTTTTCATTATATAATTTTGTTGAACTGGAAACTAGGATTGATTGATTCTTCAGTGTCATAAAACAATGTATCCAAGGATATTTATAAATAATAGTCATTAGTATCCGAAATGAAATTATTTGATGTGATATTTATACTGAAATGGAGACTAGAATCAGCTATCAATCACATGATTTTGTTAACTAAAGAAATATGTAATTTAAATGATATTTTAATAATAATAAAAATTGAGAAAAGAAAATGAATTTTCCCTGATTCGAGAAGTTTGGAAAAAATAATTGAGGGAATGTTCTTATGAATACTAAAAAATGATTTATTTTTCAGATGAATAGACATTAGAAAATTTAATTATATTGTGATTGTATCAAGCTAGGTAATGATTAAAATATTGATAAATCTATATTGAATACACCACCAACACTCCAATTATAATATCAAATTTATTATATACACTATTCTATATAGTTACTTAATATTTAGGGTTGATGATGGTGATCTACATCTATAAATAGATAACCCTAGAGACTAAGGTAAATATCATGTTTTCATTTTTTTTATGTGGGTGCAATAATTAAGTGGTTAACAGTACACCTACCATCTATTATAAAACTAATAAGGTATTATTTGATTATTATTGTACCTACAATTTCATATCTGGGATTTTTTATTTATATTAAATTACCACATTAGTGATTAGATAATAAAATGTACTAAAAACATAAATCCATATGGTGATCACATCTCATGTTTATAAATCATCTCCATATTTTTAGGGGAGTTTTCCCCATAAATATTGTAATTCTACCTTTGGTTGAATATGATGTGATTTTGGGAATGGATTGGATTTTTTAATATAAATCCCATTTTAATTTCCAGGGAAGGAATGTAAAATTTCATATTATGTACCAAAATATGACTTTTTATCTCATTAAGGATAAATGATGTCTTCTAATACGAATTACATCTATACAATGGGTGTCAAATACTAGTAAATGGTGGTATATATTCATATGGTTATGGAGAGACTCTACATGAAATAAATTCATATTGAAGTAGAATATTTTATGAATCTCTCATGAGTTAATTGGTTTTCCTCTAAATATTCAGTTCAGAATATTAATAGTATTCATACCATATGTCGTACATATTTTAATGAATACATATATAATTTACTTGATAGAGTTACCAAAATTAATTAAAGAACACATATAGAATCTTGATAGCCGAATCATTTATTCACGTGTGTCACTATCAAGTGAGCCTATTTATATATTATTAATAAGATCGATATTCAAATGTGACTATAAAATGATTATTATAATATTTTCAAAATAAAAATCATGAAAAATTATAATCTAACCCATTATAATGATTTTTTCGATCAGTTATGAGGTGTTCAAAATTTATCCAAGATTGACCATTAATATAGATTATATCTAAATATGTTCTAATATGAGGACATACTAAAGACATCCTTTTAATGAATGTATAAGCCCTTTGAACTTATAACGAGTCATTTGGGACTAACTTATTCCCCTCTATCTTAATGAAATTAATGAATATAATTTTTAGATATTAATAAGATCAGTTTCTTTTAGTCATTATATATTTCATTCTTAAACATTATAAGGGAAAGTAAGAGAATAAAGTTCCTATAAGGATTAAAGTGAACAAGATATAGAGGGATGATTCATATGAAAAATTTACTATTTATTAATTTTTGTAATATAATGATTCATTTTGTGGTTATATAATATAAATAGAAGGTATATTAGTAAATCTATCATTGATTAATGTTATTGAATATTAGCTCAGGACAACCACTATGAATGGGTTAAATAGTTTATTTACATTATATGGTTATTTTAATTATTGATGAGTTATTTATCATGATTAAATAATATAATAACTGAGTTAACTACATTAGATTTTATGTTCATTTAGATGAAAGGATTGATGGAATTTTTAAGGAACTAAAGTGATGGTGGGCCAGTGGACCTATTCCTTAACTAAACTACCTTAGAGAATTAATTATTATTTAGATTAATGAATCAAAAAATTATAAGTGTTTTATTATTATTTAAAATTATATGGTGATCAGCTATGTATCACATCAATTGTAGGTTAATGACTAAAAATACATGACTCGTGATTTTGGAGTCAATAGTGTTAATCATTTCATTATTTACATATAGGAATTATATTTTAAGGAAAAGGTGAGACCAATATATAGAACCTTAAATATTAATGTTTCTATTTAACCAAAAATATTTCAATATGTTCAATTAAACGTGGTTGTCTTTTATCAATCATTACAAATTCCCATTATGTTATATCCAATAGAAAGAAAATAAGATAGCAGATGCCTTAATTCAAAGTAATCATGCCAATTTATCTATGTTGAGAGTCACAAAAGATCCAATATTTATGAATTTTTAATTAATTCACCATGAAATCTATATGGAAGGGGAAAACCCAATAATTTTTAAATGTTTGGATAACTATATATTTATGTAGTGATTAAAGTGAAATAGAAGGATGATTTGGAGATAAAAAACATGTTGAAAAATATTCCTATGTTCAACCTTGATTATAATTGATATAAATATTTCAGGAACTAAGTATGTATCCCCTCAATTAATGACATGAATAACTAGTTATTAAATTAATCTCATAGCTCACAATTCCCAATTAATGATAGTAGTGTGCCTATATATTGTAATCCACTAGGGTATTTCTAGTGGGAATCTATATAGAATGATTTTGTAGAGGATTAATGATGATTATTTGTATATTAAAATTTCTAGGATCAAAGACAAAACTATAAAGGGATGTGAAAACCATTACCCAATCTAGAATGGAAATAAAAAAACCCCATGTATTTTATCATAAGTTAACCAAAAATATCTGAATCCCATATTCTAATTTAGGTTTTAATATATCTCATTAAAATATTAGCAAACTTAATTAATATTATATTAAATTTCACTCTCAAGTAGATTTAAATTATATAGATTAAGTACATTATAATGATTCATGGGGAAGAAAAATATATTGTATCAGATGGGGAACTGAGATTTATAGTTATATTTTAGAGTAGTTTTTAGGTATCTCTATATACAATGTTGTGACTTCTTATCATCCTTTGAATGATGTTCAGAATAATAAGAACAATAAAACCCCTTAGTATATTTTTTCCTAGTTTTTATATATTTAAATTGGGGATGGTTTCAACACCTTCCTCTAGTTTATATTTCTTACAAAAATATCTTTCACTCAATCAATTAAATTGATCATAATAAAAACATCTCTAGAAACATGTCTAGAACACTAAAAAATTGGGGAAAATTTGAAAATGAATGTTATAGTTTCCAAAACTAGCCATGGAAATGACATAGAAGGTTATATTCATTATCCAACACATACTTGAAACTATTTTGAGACATGAAAATTATACGGATAATTGTTAAAGATATTATGAATTCAAATACGATGTGATCTTTTCATTTGAATTTTCCCTTGGAAAATGTTTTGATATTGAAACATAACTCATTATTATGATGAACTTATATTGGTCCTTTAGAGAGTATTGATTGTGTTTTCCTAATTTAATGTTTCTTGAAACTCCCACTAAACCCCTCTCAATTTCAGTATTTCATCCATGTATCACTCTTGAGGAAGTACATACCTGGTCCTTTGCATTTAAAAAATGTAGTGGTTTTACTGTTAGAGCATAATAATTCCTATAAATATAATATAATGGATATATTATATAGTATAATTAAAATTATATAGAACAAGTCTTCTGACATAGTTATAGCTCTCTTCAGTAATTAGAAATTTGATAATCCTACATAGGAACTAGGGGATGTGATAAAACTGATATATTCTATTTTTTAATCATATTTAAGTAAATTTGGGTGATAATTTTATTTTACTTGGGGAATAAGGGGAACCCAAATTTTTTTATGTATTTACTTTTACAAAAATATTATGTATTTGATAGCTTTCCATACACACAACTAGGAGTATATATAAACTGTGACATAATAATCCATTATAACCATTCTGTTCACCTGAATGGCATGAATTTTAATAAAAACATTTTGAATGGAATATATATAAATGAATAAAATTAGGAAAATTTATTTATTATTTTATAATATAAAAGTACTCAATATTAATTAAAGTCATTTTATGTTTCAAAAACATTTTTTATTAAAAAAACATAACTAATTTTTCTACATGTGAGAAATATAATTAATTTCGTCCATTTATAAAATTTTTATTTTATAAAATTAATATCATTTTTTAATTTATCATGTATATACTACATTTGAGAGAATTTTTAAGATTTTTTTACAAGTGCTGCATTTTTAAAAAATTGATGGAAAATACATGTTTTTAAAAAAATGGTTTCAAATAAAGGTCCCATTATTTTTTAAAATAGGCTTGATTCTAATCTATGAAAGACTAAATTAAAAATAATATAATTAATTACAACATAATAGTAATAATTATTTTTATTATTTTATAGTTCTAATTACTTTGGATTAAAAACATATTATTCAAAAAAATTCTTTTTTTCGTATAATATGATTTATCAAAATTAATTTTATAAAAATATATTTATAAATAGTTTTAACAGTATATATATATTATATTTTCAATATAATATATTAAAATTAATTTTATGGTTTTTACATGGTATGTAATACAATATAATTATATATTATAACTATAAATCATCTTCCCCAAATGATTTTTCCATACAGTTTTGTCACTTTTTTGAAATACAATTATTCCATCTATAAATACACTATCTCATAACATAGTTTTCAAATTTTTATTCTTCATAATTAATATACTTTAATATGGTCATCTTAGTTTGTCATATTATTGAAAATATAAAATATTAAACTATTTTAATAAAGGTTACGATTAATATGGGTTTACCAAGGAGGTTAAAACAAATCAGAAGGGAATGATTTAAATTGGAACCTTCATACTCTAATTGTATGAGTATATGTAGACAATATAATATAATTACGTATAATAAATGGATATTTTGATTCTTGTTCCCATTAAAGTTACCATATAACAGTAAAATCTTTAAACAAAGTATATGTGTGTCCCTCCAATCACTTGTAAATGGTAACCCTTTCTCCTCCCTTATTCAAGCCAATTAATACATCTATTTTTGAAAATTAACTCATAAAAACATTCCATTATTCATTAAATTAATTTTATTGTTTCTTTTTTTATGTTATGAAAATACTATCATGGATGAAGGAGAAATTAAATAGAGGTCTCTGTAAGAAGTGGTATATATCTTTACCAAGCTCATTCGATTATATTCCATCATATTGTTATTATAAATATATTTTTCCATATTTTAATTTTGAATAATATACCAAAAATATATTTATATTTTCTTCTGATGACTGTTCAACCATTTACCACCTCATCTCTGTCAAATAAGAAATGAAACTATATCTTCGGAGTTCATATACCATCTCCCCAGAGTGGACTAATTTATTTTTAATCTTTTATTTATATCAATGTTTATAAATATATTTATAATTAATACAAAAAATATTAATATCCCGATTTCCATTTTTTATTTTATGGAACCATGATCAAAGTGAAAGGGACATAACCAATGCACTAAAACATATATGAAAACTAAAGTATTTTACACCCAAAATAATGATGATAATAAAATATTGTTCGTGAATTGGTGATAATATGTTATATGTAAAAAAATATAAGGTATTATATGAATGCTTATGATTATTATTTATAAGTATACTAATTTTTTTATATAGAGTATTAGATAACTTATGATTGAAGAGAGACATGAGGTAAGGGTGTTTTGTAACGGTCTCATTTTTTTCAGGATAATTTATGCTTAAATTTCCAATGATGAAATTTGTTAACAATATATCCAAAATAATTTTTTTATTAAACTATGTTTATTTATATATATATACATATTATTTCATACATTAATTTTCATCTCTTTATTTACTCTTAAATCTTATTGAATTCTTTTAAGGAAAGCCAACCTTGTTTCCCACTTTATTTGGCATATTTTCTTCCATGTTTGAATTTTATTGAAAATATTCCCAATAATGAATTTACTATTATATACATATTTTTTAATTCCAATTTCTAATATTTTTTTGTTTCTATGAAGTGATTAAATACATCCCTTATTATCATATTTTAAAAGTGATACTATTTACTTTTTTAAATAATGGGTAAAGAATTTTCGTTTTCACAAACACTATATGAATAGATTTTCCCTTTATCATCATTAATATTTTATTTAAATTTTAATTTATCTAAATCTATTATAATATACAATAACAAAATTTATTCAATATTTTTGAAATATTTTGATTCAAATTTTGTGATTTCAAATGGAAATGGTATTTTCATCATGAAATGTATTATGTATATTTTAGAGTTATTTTTATCTATAATGAAAATTTAGTAGCTATATTATGATTTAATATGTGTAAGATCAAATTATTTCTTTCATAATTCATTATTTATATAGATTTTTATTACAATATATAATCTTTTATGAAGAATGTATCATTTACATTTGTTATGAATCAGTAATGTTATAAGTGTTTTATGATATTATGTGACACATGCATGAGGAATCCATTTTGTGATGGGTGGTACTAAAATTATATAACTATATAATCAATGGAGTTCATATTGATATTTAATAAGGTGATAAAGATGGTACTTGTTAGAAAAACCAAGCCTATAAATTTTTTTCCAATTATATAGTCTTATAGGTGAACCTGGACCATGAAAATAATGGAATGGGGAGTAAACAAAATCCACTATATTAGTCCTTCCATCAATACCTAAATAAGGATATCATAGTCAATTATTAATTTTATCAAAAAAAAATAAAACATTTAAATATTAAATGTTCTTATGGATGAAGATTGATTATTGAGGATTTTTCACCGATATACGTTTGTATTTTATTGATTAAACATCATGGTATTTTTTTGGATTATGACCTACAAGTTAATGGGTTATATTTTCAAATGATAATCTTAGGTTCTCTTAATCATATAATTATCTTATTCTCACTTGTGAAAATTGATTGATATCTCTTATTTTTACCATTAATAAGCCTATAATATCACCCATTCTTATATTCTTATTCCTTGAGATATAAAAAATTGATTTGGGGCATTTTCTAGGAAGGGTTTCTGTTTTTGAGAACATAATGGAAATGATGTAGATCATTTATATACAGGTTTTTTATTCTATTTTCCCAAAAAACATACCTTTTTAATTGATTCATGGGTTTTATTGATATTAATATATATTTAACCAAATAACATGTAGTATTTATTAATGAAACACATGGGTCTATATACATTTTATATGGAGTCATTAGAATAATATTAGAACAATATAATGATTTATATTAATAAAACATCATTTTTATGGTGTTAAAATGTAAAGTGCTTCAAAAATACATCCACATATTCCTAAAAAAGAAAATTTCAATTAATTTTTATGTTCTTACCTACCATATGATGTAAATAACCTGATGGAATATATACGAAGACACATATATTTGAATCAGTTTCTTTTGGAATTTCATCTTCATACTCACTTTGAACGACAATCATTACTTAATTTATAATATCAAATGTGAAATTCAACACTTGGAAGTTGTCTTGGGATAAGATTTTATAGGACATCCCCACCTCTATAGTGGTGTATAATTGTTACATAACCAGCAAGATCCACATTAATGATTTAAATACCATTTACCCATCATTGTACTAGGAATGATCCGTTGTATTAGGGCATTGATTAAAATAATTCCTATGTTCCCTTCATATAGAAAATTAAACTATTTGTGGTACCTTAGGTTGATAATTATTTCTCACCATTTAACTCTTAATTTTTCCAATGTAATTAATTTATCTATTTCATTTTTTACACATTATACATACACACATTTCATTAATACATTTCATTAGGTTATTCATCAAATATTTTGGAAATGATGGAAACTAAATTGTCTTTCCACATTGGTCACTACCACATGAACAATCTAGAATTTCAATTTTCTCATATTCGGTTTATTCAAAAATACAAATATTTTCATGTTGATAATCATAATTTTATAATATTTATTTTTTTTATTTAATTTTTTTAGAGATCAAATTTTATTTAATTCTTCATAATGAATTTCATTATATTGGATTTCACATTCATTGTTCAAATGATTACTTCTTGTTCCAATCATTTAATAAAACTAAAAAAAGTGTGAGTTCCAATCAACAATAATAAAAAGTAAAGAAATCATATAATTATGATGATCATTTTCAAATTTTCACAAATGATGAGGCATTTAATAAACCCTTGAAACATTAAGAAAGTATTATATCACTATTTATTACAAGAATTCATTTATATATTATGTCCTATCATTCATGACAATGTTTTATAAATATAATGTTAGTTAAAAAAATTCATATCTCATTAGTTTGTCTTGAAACCTATACAGTTATACAACCACTTATTGTGCACCAAGTTAAGATCAATATGATACACAACCATCCATTTTGTGTGTGTTTACTGCATGTTGAATTTTTTACATAGAAAATAAACTTGTAAAAATAACGATATGAATTAAATTTCAAGGAATAAATCCCCTAAATTATGAAAACATAATCTTATTTTCCAATATATAGACTTACTACCACGGTTTTGAAAAATATTACCTAACAGTAATTTTTCTATATAACAAATCCTTTAAATGAAACTAACTAACGTAACCCAAGAATTTCATACCAAAATATCAATGTTTATTAGTTTAATATTCATTGAATCTCATGACATTAAACACCCCTACTGTGTAAATATTTCTTGTATTTGATGAGGAAATAACAAATCATCTGATTTTTGGAGTGATCTTCAGAATCTTACAGAAATATATTCTCACATAGTAAATTAATAGAACATACCCAAATTAATATCTACCTCTATAAAATTGGTTAATAGAAGCATAATAACTAGTGAGGAAAAAAGATTATTAATTTTATTTATATGATTTATCAATAAACGGTCACAAATGGGAATAAGACCATAACAAGAAAATAATAGTTTGATCATTAATTATTGAATTAAAACCCAATTATATATAGATAATTAATAATTAATCATAGAATAAGGGTTTTTATAATAATAGAAATAATCCATTTTAGTTTGGAATAATAAATAATCTACCATGATTGGTGTGAACATATCATTTTTATAACGGATGGGATTGTGGTGTGTAAATAATCATATAAAATAATTTCATAATTCAAGGATCAACTAAAATACTATTATTACGGATTGGGTTTACTACCAATTAAGACTTTACCATTGTTGAGGTTGAATCACAAGACATTCATATTGGATAAGTCAATTAATAAACTAGATTCACTCCACATTATTGCCTATATTATTTCAAAAGATATAATTTATAACCTAATGAATTTGCGGGATATATAATTTTTGGAACACCCATCATATAATGAATTCCATATATATATATATGTGTGTATGTTCCATAAATTTATAAAAGATTATCCAATTCATCATACTATATCCTATGTATGGAAAATGGGTTTCCAAAATATTACATCATTTTTATCCTTGCACAACCCTTAGAAAAAAATATCTTTCAAAAACATTTCATCATCCTCTAATTTTACTATGTGAAATAAATCATATTTCATAAAATTAACATTAAATAATGATTATGATAATATAACCAAATAATGGATATGGATTTTATTATGTTATTATTTCATTAGTGATGTATAAAAATTATTAAAATATACTTTAAAGGTAAAATGTACAAATAATAATGAATCTAAAAATTTCCTTGAAAATAATGAAAATGTTCTTTTATATTGTTATTATTAAAATAATAAAATTAATATAACAATGGGGAAAATATTTCAAATAAAATAACCATGAAAACATATAAAGAAGCATCGAATAATTTGATATCACTTGTATTTGGAAAATCATTTTATGTCAATAAAGCTAAAATGATCATTTTACCATTTTTTTAAGAAGTCACATATAACCTCTTTGAAGCACATAGTGCAATTAAATTTAAAAAAATATATATGGATATTAAAATATTTTAAAAAATGAATTTAAAACATTAATTCTTTAATTTTTTTAATAACATAGGCACTGTATAAATACATATTCTTCCAAAGATGTAATACTGTATATTTTTCTTCATAAAAAATTCATTTAAATTGTTAAATAGAAAATAAAGTAGAATTTTATTATTATAAATAAATTCAATATATAAATTCTATAGAAGAAAATATTTTTATTTTAAAGGATATTAAAAATATAACTTCCCCCAATATAAATTTGTTATAGTTAATCCTAAAAAAATAAGATCATAACAAAAACCCTTAACTCATGTCTCGTATTGATTCATACATATTCAACCCTCTAGTGTAATGTTATTAGGTCAACTATAAATCTATTTTGGAAAATTATCCATAATAATTAATTATTATAATTTCACTATATTATCCAACGAATACATTTATTAACAATTTATTCAACAAAATGGAATTGGTGTGAAAGATGGTTTGTTTTCTATGAATACTTCGGGATGAAAGTTCCGGTATTTTCACTACGGTCATTGTATAATCATATATAGAATATTAAACATTTTGTTATTATGATGTTTAATCAACATATAAACATTTTTTCATTCATATAAACTATTGATGAAAAAATAATTATGTCTCTCCAATGAGGTAGTAGTCTACACATATGATTGGGTGATGTATGAACTTTTCAATAGATGGAAAGAGTGAAAGGAATATTATAATTCAATATTCCAAAATAATAATAATTTCACAAACATTTAATATTTTAATTAAATATATCCTAATAATATTGTCACAACCCGTCCCCTGGGGCCCGTGTTGTGACTACCCCATGCCTGCCTTCCATAGGCCAGGGGCTAGAAACTACCACCAAAGGTGTAATTCCCTAAAATTGGGAATACATTGCCTTTATAAACTGAAAACAAACACAACAGAGTGAATAACTGTATACAAATAACTAAATAAAACTTTATAACAAAAGAGAACTGAAATTAAGTGGGCCGGAAATACATGTCGAACTGCAGAGTACAAGAATCAGAAAGTTCAACTGAATAAAAGAAAAACCGCCACTTGGGCTTCCATAGGGACTCCTACCAAAAGTGTTGCTATAGATATCCTTCTCAGCACTCCATGTCCATCAGTCTCCTTTGGGTACCGACTCGACATATGGTCCACCTCCGGGTACTGTCCAGTCCTAGTACTCTCAGCCTCGATCAACGCTGTCTGTCATCTGCATCCAACAGAACAAGGTGCTAGCATAGACCGTGCATGGGCGAGTATAACGATACCTAGTTCGAACCCCGATACCCTCAAGGTCTCACAAAATCCAACAAGGATAAACCACCAAAATAGTAAAATACACAGATAACCATACATAGGTATATACCCATACATATACCTATGTTATCAAGTGATCCATCTCAATCATGAGGATAACAAAGAAAAACTGACTAAGCACAACTAGGATTTTTATTCACATTATCAAAACCGTGGCTATTAGAGAACTCTGGATCAATCGCATACAATGGGTCTACTGTGACACCAAGCATGCTTCCCAATAACATTGTATTGCTGAGTACTCCTCATATCAAGTATCGTGGGTCTATCGCATCACATAGAGGGGCTCCACACCGTGGGTCAGTAGCCAAAACTAGGCGCTCCCCCTCACATCCTGTAGAGGTACTCCTCCTGTCGAGTACAACTGGTTTACCACCACAACCAAGTGCTTCTCCGCCATGGGTCTGCCCTTACAACTAGGTACCCCCAACAAGGCTAATCGAGTCACTCTGTGTCAATCAGTCAACAGTTTTCACGTCTTAGCCAACTACTAGGTCATCACACCCTGATCACTCGTCACTAGAAGGATCTACTCCCTGATCTCCTAGTCAATACACCAACTATCACTAATTTCCAAAAGGAAATATCAAAAAAGTTTTACACATCATAGGGGTCTCAACGCTGCAGACAACTCTTCAATCGGATGCCCGGTCTGTGAGTTTTTAGCCTTTTGGTCATGGGGACCCGGACCTGTAAGTTATTGGCCTTGACAGTGGTCTCCACACGGATAGTGCACAGTTTTTCAGACCGTGCGTGCAAGCCATGCAATGTCCCTGGGTGAGATAGCAGCAACCACACGGTTGGGGATCGTTTTTCCAAACCGTGCAGGTAAGCTGTGCGACCATGTAATGTTATGGTTTTAAGTCCTGGGCCACTCGGGATTTCTAAAATTTTCCATTGTACTTCCACCCACTCGAGGATGACCTAGATGTTTCGGTGTGGACGTATGTCTCCGCTCTCATCATGAGTCCAACCTCCAGTTTTCATCTTCCTCCATCGCAAAGACTTCAACATAAACACAAGGGTTTGCAGAGAGGTCAGGCCGTGTTTTTTTGGCCTGCAGCCTCTACGTTAGAGTGGTATAAAGCGGTTCACAATAACGTAGCACATTAAACCCTACTGTGATGATTCTTCCCAACCCATGAAATAAAATAAGTGGTGTACTTGTAATGTGATAATCAAACCTCATTAAACCCCTACAACTTCTCGAAAATATATATTCTCACCCCGCATGGAACACATCTGCGGATCAACTTGATAATAATTTGATCCGAGTTCTTTGTTTTTAGAAGGAAATAATCAAGGGAATAAAATCATACGTAATTAACAAACCTACCTTGTTTGTTGTTCACTGACAGAGTTGCGGTGTAGGAGACGGATCATTGGGAAAAGATAGACATCAGCATTTTCTTCGATCACAATTTGTGCACCGACTTGTCATAGTCAAAGACGTCCTACATCGGAGGATGTCCTGAGGAAGAAGGTCGATGTCGGGGTCAACGTTCTTCATCTATGGAGTGTTCATAATGGGGTAAGTGCTCTTCATTGGAGATTTTTATCTCAGTAGCTCTAATCCTCCATTACCAACCTTTTCCAACAAATGAATAGAAAGCCACTTCAAATAATAAATTATATATTATATAGTTTGATGGGTTTAAAATTAAAATAGTATATTTAATAAAATGAGATCGCTCAATTAATTAATGGGGAGGGTGGACACCACTAAAATAGGGGGTGTGGTGGAACCATTAAGTTAAGGGAGATCAAGAGACTCTCCCTCATTTATGAGGGAGTTGAGAGGTATTCCTCTATTAATTGGGGGGGTTGTCCCGGTTGGTCCCCACACCGTAACCTCTCTTGGGAGGTTGGGTTAGGGTGGGACACACCATCATAACCTCTCATGGGAGGTTATGGTGTGGTCATCCCCACCTAAAACTTCCACTTGGGTGGTTATAAAAGATAAAATAAAATAAAACAAGCATTTATTTTATTTTATTTTTTCCATGAAAAACCCCAAAACCTAACATTCATCCTTGACCAACTACTATTGTGGTGAAAGTCTTCTTAAGAAAATATCATTGTTGTGAGTTCAATGGTGTCCTTAGATTTCAATTCTGAGCATCGGTACAAAAGTAAGAAAAACCCACTCGTACGATTACGGAACGTGCCCGAATAAATCTTCAGATATTGATTCCGGGCACACCGGGCCTCAGAATCACACACTGCCAACTTTCATAGAGTCATAAAATTCCCATATATTTTAAAAAAATTACATGTAATTTATGGGTCTTTACATTCTCCCCACATCAGGGCTTTACATTCCCTTAAACTACAACAAGAACTAAGGGATCAAGTGGGGGTACTGAGCACGCATCTGAGCCTCCCGCTCCCATCTGCTCTCCAGAAGGTTCACGTGATGCCGACGAATGCATACCAGAGGTATAGAATTTCCACGATGGACCCATTCTTAATGATCCTCAATCTCCACTGGAACCTCTTTAAATTTCTCCCCATCGTCAATGTTCATCTCACCATTGTCGATGATGTGGGAAGGGTCGTGCATGAATATCATCAGTTGGGATACGTGGAAGATGTCATGCACCCGGTGCAACTATGGTGGAAGAGCTAAGAGGTATACCACCTCACCAACTCTATTGAGAACTTGAAAAGGTCCGATGAACCTCGGAGATAACATTCTGACATGGCCAAATCTCCGTATAACTCTTTGAGGTGAGACACGTAGAAAGATGTGGTCGCAATCCTCGAACTCCAGAGGCCTCCATCTGTTGTCGGCATAGGACTTCTACCTATTCTGTGTAGTCTTCATCTGCTCCTGGATGATCTTCACCTTCTCTTTGGTTTCTTGTACCATCTCTGGTCCCACTAGTGTTGAATCCCCTGGGTCAGTCAAGAACAAGGGTGATCTCCACGTCGCCTTTATAATTACTCGAATGGTGCCATCCCAATGCTGGATTGATAGCTTTTGTTGTATGAAAACTACATAAAAGGTAAGTGATCCTCCCCACTGTGACTGAAGTCGACGACACAAGCACGTAGAATGCCCTCAAGGGTCTGAATGGTCTACTCATTCTGGCCATCCTTCTAAGGACGGAAGGCAGCACTCAAACAAAACTATGTTCTAAAAGCCTCCTGGCACTCCTTCCATAGCTGGGATGTAAAACGTGCGTCACGATCAGTGACAATCATCGATGGTACTTCATGTAGCATCACAAGTTTCTATACATAATGGTGTCCCATGATCTCTACCGAACCCTGATCTCTTATCGGTATAAAGTGGGATGACTTTGGGAGTTGGTCAACGATCACCCAAATCGAGTCATGTCACCTAGATGTACATAGAAGTTCTGTCACAAAGCCCATGGATATCTCATCCCACTTCCACTCTGGGATCTCTAGAGGTTGAACGAACCCTGTAAGAACCTCATGCTGCACCTTCACTTGCTGACAAGTGAGGCATAGAGAGACAAACTATGCAACTACTTTCTACATTCCCGACCACCACTACTATCGTCGGAGATCCTGATACCTCTTCTCCACTCTTGGATGTACCACTAGAGGGGACGTGTGAAACTCCCTCAAAAAATCATTTTGAAGTGAACCTGGTACTAAGTTACATCCTTTGAAGAGGTTGACGTTCTCCCCACCTTCAGAAAATCACTTAGGTGCATGTCCTGTTGATATCTGAACACATCATGCCTCACAGTCAGCATCTCCATGCGGCACCTCCCTAACACGCTGAAGAAGTGGGGGAGTGACTGTAAGAGACTGCAGAAATTTTTTTTCCATCTATATCCACAAATGATATCTGCAAAGCAACCAACTCCTCCATCCCCTCACCTAGAAGTTGTATAACAGATATCCTACTGATTGCATCAGTAACCACGTTCCCCTTCCCAGAAGTATAGACTATATCAAAGTCATAGTCTTGGAAGAACTCAAGGAAACATTGCTGTCTCAGGTTTAGGTCCTTCTGGGAGAAGATATACCTAAGACTCTTGTGATCTGAGTACACTGTAAAGTGCTCGCCCATCAGATAATGTAACCACATCCTTAAGGAGAAGACCAATGTTGCTAACTCTTCATCATGGGTAGCGTAGTTCTGCACATGATGTCTCAGCTACAGAGAACCATACCTGATCACCACTCACTCCTACATTAGGACACATCTGAGTCTGGTCCCTGATGTATCATAGTAAACTACAAACCCTATGCCCTCCTCTAGAAGCTTAAAGATTGGGGAACTGGTCAGCCTCTTACTCATCTCCTGAATGATCTTCTGGAATATCTCTGACCACGTAAAGGGTTTCCCCTTCTTCATCAAGGCTGGTAGTGGTGCTACAAATATGGATAAATCTAGCACAAATCTCCGATAGTAACTAGCCAGACCCAGAAAACTCTGTACCTCCATTACACTTCTGGGTGGATCCCAAGAAAGTCCCACATCAATCTTCACTAGATCCACTGCAACTCTAGCCTCCGAGATGACATGTCCCAGAATGTGAACATCTCGGATCCAAAACTGGAACTTCAAGAGATTTCTATAAAGATGGTGCTCTCGGAGTGTGTCCAGTACTACCCGCAAATGGTAGGCATGATCCTCCTCAGTAATAGAGTAGATCAGAATTTTGTTGATGAAGACTACGACAATACGGTTGAGGTACATCTAGAAGATCATGTTCATGTGTCCCATGAACACTACTGGAGCGTTGGGTAAACCAAATGGCATAACCAAGAACTCATTGTGGTCATACTAACATATGGAAGCCATATTTTGCACATCATCGTCTCAAACTTTGAGCTGTTGATAGCCGGATCTATGGTCTATCTTCGAGAACCATCATTCTCCCTTCAGTTGATCAGAGAGGTATTAAATCCTCGGGGCTGGGTACTTGTTCTTCATGGTCACATAGTTCAGGTGCTAGTAGTGGACGCAAAGCCTCATGCTCCTATCCTTCTTCTTTGCGAATAGAATTGGGGCTGCCCAGGGAGAAACTCTGGGCTAGATGAATCCCTTCCCCTGCAAGTCCTCCAGCTATAACCGTAGTCCGATACACTTGTGTAGATATCAGTGCCATCCTGAGGTATATGTTAATGTAAAATTCCACCTCTCTGTGATGAGTTTGACCTGAGACATCATCGTATAAAACATACACTTACTGGTCCACCACTACAGGATAAGTCGGAATCTCCACATTAATGGCTCTAAGGGTAAGGCTATCCAACTGATGAGTGATTGGCGGAACACTCCTCCAAGAAAATCCATCTTCTGCTGCAAAGGCTCCCTTCTCGTCGCTGAAGGTAAACCTGGTCCCATCGGTGCCGACACACCACTCCTTGCACCTAATACAGTCTACTAATCATGGAATATAGATAACTAGTCCATACCCAAGATGACGTCATAAGGCCTTGACGCAGCTACTAGGAGATCCCAGCCGAAGCTCTCGACTCCTAGAGTAGGGTCACACTACCGGCACCAATGCGTAATTGTGGAATTTTCTCTCATAGAAGTCTCTAGCCATAAAGATTGAGCCGACGACTCTATCGGAATCTCCAAGAATCGTACGAGGGTAGTGGGAATGAAAAAGTGACTGGAACCTGTGTCTATAATTACTACAGCTATGTTGGATTAGACACAGATTGTAACTCGAATCATCTCTATATCACCAAAATAATAGGCATCAGCTACCTGGAGCTGATTTCTCCCCTAACCTCCAGATCCCTATAGTTGGGGTGGACCTCTTGGTGGTGGTGGTGGTATCACCTCGATAAGTCTCCCCCACCCAGCTGCATGACCAAATCCTTTGCCACATCCACTTGCTCCCTACGGACTGCCTCGATTGAATATTTTTCTCTTTTTAGGCAGTCTATCGACCATCTATTGATCATGCAAATAGTGGGTCAGGCAGTCACGATCAATTTGACTCTGCCCATTGCATGGGTAACACTGCCCGCTCCTAGCATGTCCGTCTCCACTTTGGGTGCCCCACAAAACTGATCCTGAGTCATGCAGTCGTCCACTTGTAGGTCAAGTCCCCTAGGACCTATGTGGAATATTTGTGATTATAGATGCAGAAGACTCTTCTACATGTCGACTGGTGGTGTATCTCGCTGCTGGAGACTGATCATCAAGGAAACTCTTCACTAGGAGGGCTTTCTTAAGCACACCCGCCTGCGTCGGGATGATGAGTGAGATCATCAGAGATCTGATATCCCGACTGAGCCCCTGCTCGATGGTCTGAGCCCTGAATAATGGGTCCCACACCACATGGGTGGAGTAGCATGAAAGGTCTATGAAACTTGCTAAGTATTGAGTTACAGTCATTCTGCCCTGTTGCAGATGAAGTATCTCCTGTATGCACACTGCATGAAGAGTCGTTGGGACAAACTCTACCCAAAAGAGGTTGTTGAACTCTGGCTAGAGAAGTATCATCTCATCGTGGACCTAGAGAATCATGCTCCACCAACTTCCCACTACTGCCTATAGAAGGTTGGAAGCATGTATTTCCATGAGGTCTGCTGATGTCCCTACCAGTCGGAAGACTCTCACCACAGCCTCCAGTCAATCCTCAGCCGCCTGTGGGTCCGTCTGTACCTTGATCTTGGATGGCCTCTGGCACTGGAACTCGTGCAACAAACTTAAGCGGCGTGCACCGTCTTCTACTGGGGCTGGTGGCCTCGGTGGCCCAACATGGAGTGGTACCGCTGCTGCCTCTGCTGGAAAAGGGCCCTACACCGAGGCCTCGTCACTCGGTGGGCTATCTGAGAGTACAAATCTCGGAACACTACTTGGCTCTCTGTGGGGAGGAATCCTGAAAGAAATATATGTGACACGGTCAAAATATTATACCTGTCGAGCTGACTGGGTTGATCTGACTTAAATAATACTTTTTAAAACACACACGCAATTAGTGTTTTCTTGCACTAATTCAGAAATCAGAAGTTCAGGTATAGGTGTATGGATACTTCGGCCGCCGCACCAACACTGGACTCCCTGAACTGAGAGCCACACTCACTACTCTTAACACAATTATTTCATATAAAAGAAAGATCAATGTCTTATGTTCTGTGGTAGAACTGACTCCTTTGATACCAATTTGTCATGACCCATCCCCCGAGGCCCATACTGTGACTACCCTAAGCCTGCCTTCCATTGGCAAGGGTCTAGAGACTAGCACTAAAGGTGTAATTCCCTAAAACTGGGAAGTATATGCCTTTATAAACTAAAAAAACACAATAGAGTACACATTAGATACGAAACACTAAGTAAAAATCCATAAAAAAATAGAGTTGAAAGTAAAAGTGGCCCAAAATACAAGCCCAACTGTAGAGTACAAGAATCTGAAAGTACAACTGAAGAAAATAAACACTGCCATTGGGTCATATTCCGGGATTCCAACCTAAAGGGTAGGTATAGATAGCCTCCTCAGCACTCCAGGTTTTTCAGTCTCCTATGGGTACTGACTCTCCATATGGTCCACCTCCAGGTACTGTCCAGTCCTAGTACTCTTAGCCTCAATCAGCGCTGTCCTTCGTCTGCATCCAACACAACAGTATGTGTGCATAGCCTATGCAAGGGTGAGTGTAACGATACTCAGTAGGGACCTCAAGACCCTCAAGGTCTCATAAAATCCAACAAATATAAACCACCAAAATATGAAAATTAACAGATCACCTTACTTAGGTATGTGCCCATACATATACCTATGTTATCAAGTGATCCATCTCAATCATGAGAAAAACAAATAAAAACTTACTCATCTAAACCAAGATTTTTATTCACTTTATCGAGACCACGGTTACTGGAGAAATCCTACTCATTCGAGTACAGTGGGCCTACTACGAAACCAACTGCACTTCCAACTATCCTTGGACTGCTACGGTACTCCTCATGTTGAGTACCGTGGGTCTGCCGTGTCACACAGAGGTGATCCCCACTGTTGGTCTGCCGCCACAACCAGACACTCCCCAATGGGATTTTCGAGTCACTCCATGTCAATCGGTCCGCAGTCATCAGGTCTCTGCCAGCTACTAGGTCTCTGCACTCTGCTTTCTCATCACTGGAAGGATCTGATCCATGACCTACTGGTCTATAATCCAACTATCACGAAGTCCCATGAAGAAGTATCTCAAAGGTCTTCCACATCATAGGAGTCTTAATACAATAGATAGATCGTCAATAGGATGCATGGTCTGTGAGTATTTATCCTTTTGGTCCTGGGGACCCATCCTTGTAAGTTATTATCCTTGAATGTGGCCTCCACACGGGCAGTGCACGGTTTGTCAGACCGTTCGTGCAAGCTGTGCGAAGTTCCTGGGTGAGACCATAGAAACCGCATGGTTGGTGCACGGTTTTCCAAATCATGTAGGTATGCCATGCGACCACTAAATGTTATGGTTTTAAGTCCCAAGCCACTCGGGATTTCCCATAATTTCCCACATTTTTCCTCCCACTTGAGGCTCATGTGGAATTTTTGGTTTTTAGAGGGTGGGAAAACTACTTAGCTCTATTTGGAGGCAAATCGAAGTGGTTTCTTGGTGGATCGAAGGCGGTTTTCCTCAGGTACGTCCATCTATTTGAGCGTGGTCCGCGGTGTGGTGGGGTGCCTCCACAACTAGCCAGATGGCCAAACATCTTCCATTTCTCATCGTAGAACAAGATGTGGCTCCTTGTTCGCCAAGCAGCGTAGTCGTACACCGCCGATCTCGTCGTGCGACCAGCCTCTTGTTGTCTTTTTCCTCCATTGAAAATATTTAAACATAAACACAAGGGTTTGCGGAGAGGTCGGTCCATGTTTTATTGGACCAAACCCTCCACATTAGAGCGGTACCAAGTAGTTCACTTGAATATAGCACGTCAATCCCTTATGCGATGATTATTCCCAACCAGTGAATGAAAAGAAGGGGTTTACTTTTGAAGTCATTATCAAACAGTATTAAACCCCTACAACATTTCATAACAAAATATTCCCATCCAGCAAGGAAAAACATCTGCAGATCAACTTGATAATAGGTTGATCTACATTCTTTATTTTGTGAAGGATGGAATCAAGGGAACAAAATCATACATAATTAAAAACCCTACCTTGTTCATTGTTTTCCAACTGAGTCACAGGGTAAAAGATGGATTGTTGGGAATAGACGGACATTGGCATTTTCTTTAATTATCAGTTTGTGCCCATATTGTCATAGTCAAAGATTTCCTACATTAGAGGAAGTCTTGAGGAAGAATGTCAAAGTCAGGGTCGACATTCTTGGTTGGTGGAGTGTTCTTCGTTGGATATTTTTCTATCAAGATCTCTAATCCTCCTATTCTAACAAATGAATTGACAGCCGATCCAAATAATAGATTATCTATTATTTAGTTTTAGGGGTTAAAAATTAAAATTTTAGCATTTAAATAAATGACATGGGTCAAGTAATTAAGGGGGAGGGTTGAAACCATTAAAAAAGGGGGTGTGGTGGCACCATTAAGTTAAGGGAGGTCAAGATACTCTCCCTCATTTATGAGGGTGTTGAGAGGTTTTCCTCAATTAACATGGGGGGTTCATCTCGGGTGATCCCCACACCATAACCTCTCATGGGAGGTTAGATTAGGCTGGGCCCCAACGCTATAACATCTCATGGGATGTTATGGTGTGGTGGTCCACACCTCCAACTTCCACTTGGTTGATTATAAAAGAAAAATAAAATGAAACATGCATTTATTTTATTTTTTTATTTCCATAAAAAACCCAAAAAACTAACTTTCACCCTCGACCAACTGTCGTCAAGGTAAAAGTCCTCTTAAGAGAACACCAGCGCTGATAGTTCAATGGTGTCGTCAGATTTCAATTCTAAGCATCGGTTCAAAAGTTAGAAAAACCTTATTTTATGTTTACTGAATGAAACCAAACAAAAAGTCAAGAATTGATTTTGGGCACACTGATCCTCAGAATCACGCACCGTCAACTTTCACGGACTCATAAAATTCCAATATATTTAAGAAATTAACATGGAAATTCCAGGTCTTTATAATTATATATGTAAATATAAAAAGAAAAATTAAAAATATTACGTTATGGATGTGGTATTTCATACATTCTCATGAGTGATGTTTTCATTTTCCAAATAATGGGATAAAGATATAAAATGTAAAAACCATTAACATAATAGTATCATGTTATAATTTTTTTTATTATAACATTTATTAGGAATATGGAACATGTGTAGGAGGCTTAATAAAAATAGAACATGAAATTATTAATAAGAACATATACCTCATCTTTGAGTATTCTCAAAATGAAAAGCACTTTAAGGATTCACCAATTGGTGTTTTGGGAATAAAAAATCCTAAATGTATTGAATAATATGTTATGGATAGTATATTTAAATACCTTGTTCAATATATATGGATCATATAATGTCTATAACTAAAAATAATATGATTACATTTACAATTTTTATGTGTGGTAAACTTATAATTATAAATAATATTAGACTATAATGTGGAAAAATAAATAATAAAATGGAATAACATTTATTCTATGTCAAATATATAATGATTAATATAAATAATTCATATAACAGTAATTTTATAACTTTTAGTTCTTTTTAACCCTTATATATCAAGTTTATTCCCTTTCATCTTCTATCATGTCAAAGAATATTTACCTGAGTTACTATTCATATTTACAATAAATTCATATTTCATCAATAAATAATATCAATTATTATGATTCCTACTGAGGATCCATTTTATAATATTATATTTAAATTCATTAACAAAATTTCATGATAATACATGGTAACAAACCATAATGAAAATTGTGTATAGGAAAATACATTTTTAAATACAATACTAGATTTATTCTAAATACATTAATAGAAAAACCCATAATATGAATGTGAAATTTTATTATTGAATATATGATTTAAACATTTCATTTAAATCAAAAAATACTTGAGATTTATTATATTATTTATATAAAAAAATCAATATACTCAAAAAATAGGTTTCTTTAGAAATACACATCTTTTAACCTTCAAATGGTTTTATTTTGATTAATAAACAACACACAAAATTGAAATAATTTTATAAATGATTGCTAAAAATTTCCTAATTTATATTTTCATATTAATTACATCCAATCCATCATCATGGAGATAATTATTAATTTTTTAAAAATATTTCTATAGTATTTTGTGGTTAGTTTAAACTTAATGTTCTTTACATAGTATGTTATCAACAAATCATATTAGTTTGAGTAGAAATATTTCAAAAAATCCAATGGTGATATTAGGATGATATCATTTATGTATAATAAAATTGTTTTAAATTGTTTTAGTGTTTTGGTGTCTACATTTTAAGGTCACTCCTAAAATAGTGGATAAGTACATATTAGGGAAGCCATGTTACCTATCTGAAGATTATGTGGTCATATAAGGGTCTCATTATTTTTTATATATATTATCTCAGTTATTACTAAGAATAAATTCATATAGAGACTCTTCATACATATTCATTGAAAAATTATCAATTTCTTAGGTAATCATAATTACAAAAAACTAATGATTAAATTTCTTGATTCTCCATTAATAGAGATTAAAAATTTAGCATAGATAATCAAAAATTATTGGGATAAATTTTTTTATTAGGAAAATATTTAATTTCAATTGTTTTGATATATATATATTTTTATGAAAAATATCATCTATTAAAAATAAAAAATGTTCTTAGATTTCTAAAATTTATTATAGATTTTATAATTTTTATATTATAAGAAATATCATATGGAATAAATAAATATTTATATATATATATGTAAATTTATTTATTTTGTGGACTACAAAATAATAATAATATATATATATATTATAAAGAACAGGCCTTAAACATTAGATAATATTGAATTAAATGAGTATTTCACTTAGGGGATATTTACATATCTATAGTCTTAGAGAATGAGGCAATAACTATTACATTATATCTCAAAAATACAAAGTAGTCACTTTTACTCATTTTCCATTTTTTCCCAATATAAAAACTCTTTGAAAAAAATTTCATGTATTGTTCGATGTTTTAGATAGCATGAATTTTCCTTGATGACATCCTTGAACCTATTCATAATTATGTCCTGTAAAAAATATTTCAAAACCTGGGATGAGCATAAAAAGCTCAGTAAGGGTTATAAAATATAGAAAGAAATCATTAGTCCATCAATACATAAAAAACATATAATCTTTTACATACCTAATAAAAACATAAGATTTATGAATAACACATAGTAATCACAAATCATAAAGGTAACTTGTGGAATCTAAAACATATATACACTGTAGCTTTCATAGCTATGTAGTGAGTCACATTTGGAATACTCATCATAGTATATTCCCTAAATCTCTTCGGAGAAACATTCACATTTACCTCTGTCACATTACCCAATTCATTGGAGAGATATTTTAGGCACACCCACCCTTGGTTTACCAAAAAACCACCCATATACATAAACAATGCCCAGGAACCATAACATATTCATAACATACGAAGCAAACATAAAAAAAAGATAACATTTTCACATTTCAATCACAATATATCATTTAAATATATTGACATAAAAAAATCCATTATAAAAACAATTATCAATTAAATAATACGTAAAAGGGTATATGGTATTTATTTTCCTTTTAAAAACATTGTAGCTTGTTAAGGAAGCCAAAGATCAAATAATACTTGTGGCGGTGGAAAGGTCATTGTCACTGCTTAAATTAAAAGGAAACATTATTTTTTTTTCCAGTTAGTAAAATGAATCATAGAAAAAGATTTCATTTGAATGAAATGAAAAGTTGATGGTGTTTATACCCCGTATATAAGAATGTCGTGTATAAAACAAAATATGCCTCAATGAAAGGAGATTGAGACAAAGTCCCTCACCGCGTGTCCGACATGACTCATTTGGCCTTTATAATCTTGAATAATAAACTAAAGATAATTTATACTTTCTTAAAAACCTTTTTGAAGTTTATTATTCCTTTTATATCACTTATTACCATGTTATAAACATTATGAAATCATTTATGTTAATAATGGTCATTTTGTCGATATTTGGTACTTGAGTCAAAAATGAACACCTTATATTTACAAGTTGTCCATGTTGTCAATATTTCATTATCTCCAGAATTATATTCATTATTTAGATGTCATATATATCTAGTATATATAGGTATTTATAATTGTACATATCATTTGAAGATAAGAAATGAAATGCACCGTTCATGGAGACGGTAAGTCGTACGCACACATGAATGCTACTTTCATTTATATTTCGTATTTTAATGGAATTAAAAAAAATTTACATAGGTATATTATAATTATAGTATAATATAATATAAAATATCATTAAATCCATCCTTTATACGTCCCACATATGTCATTAATGAGTCATATCACTTTAAGGGGGCAGTAGTCCGCACTTCCTCAAATGAAATTATCGCGTTTAACCATTATAGAAACCATAAAGGTAGGATATTAATGTAAAACACAAAATAATAAATAAAAAATAAAAATAATATATATCATATATAAATATAGTTCCATGTTAATGGACACCATGAGATTCGGTAGGAGAAAGTCGATCAATAATCATTTTGTGAGGCATTAGTTTTCTATCCACAGAAATAGTATGTTCTTTACCCATTTGATATAGGTGTGTGTAAGTTTAGTTAGAATCCTTCCCATAAAAAATCCGTGTATAATTAGGATATTGTTGTTCTTATAAGAGAATGAATAAAATGATTTTAGGGGTTAGATATGTAAAATAAAAAAAGAAGATGATCGAAACTGTTACCTTTAATTTGTTTAACTCCCTTTATTTTGAACCAAAAAGACATATGCGCGTGACTTCTGCCTAAGGTAAGGCTTCAAGGTGAAAATGAGGGATCTTGATAGATTATTTAGGCATGGTTGGGATGAGCCTAAGGGCTTGATATGTTTGAGTAATGAGTAATAATGAAGATATTTTTATAATGGTGAGGAGGGGCACTTTAAGAAAGTGTGAAAATATTATTTTATTTTATAATGATATTTTGTTTGTAAAGGTCCAGAACTAAATAAATCCAAATATAAGATGAATAATGGTGTAAATAAAATCATACAATAATATATAGACAGATTTTTGTTATTTTTTTTAATATTTATAATCTTGTTTATTTAAATCATTTATTATTGAGGTAAATATTTCATCATTATTGTATCATAAGTAATTTAATTTATTTGATGTCTAAAAATTATAAAAAACATCCATTATATAGGAAATTGTATAATCGTTCCAATAATTATTTATATTTGATAAGATGACTTCTATAACCCCTTGTAAAAATAAATTTATGAAAAGATATGTGTTTATGTCATTTTTGCCTTTACATTTATTTAAATAAATTGTCATTATCACTCTTAAGTGGCTCCATGGGTTCCCAAAATCAACCCAAAAATGTCAGTGGTTGTAAATGACTCATCTAATAACGTTAGAACAAGTGTTATGGTAATTTTCTATTATAATAATATTTTTCCTTGAATTACTCTATTTACCTTGAACTACGGTAAATAAAAGTCAAAATTACTATTCACCAAAAATAATTCATATTATTAAACCAAATTTACATACTAATAACAACCATCTATGTCATATTTTTGAAATTCAATTCAAAAAAGCGATAATATAAAATTTATAAGAAAATTCAGTTTTTCAACTACTACTATGTTGTTTCACGATTCATCAAAAGTAGATGTGTTTTAGAAAAATACAAAAATTCAGCCTAAGCTATATTTTATATTCCGAATTCAAAAATTATTTCTATTTTACCAAATTAAAAATACAGAAGTTGCATTATTTAATTTAAAATTAATTCCCGTTGACAAAACAAATAGTGTGTTTTTATGAAACAATAATTATCATAATATTGACACTTGTTTATGCCAAATTTCAAAATGAAATTAATTAAAATGACCAAAATTGAATTAATTGGTAAAAATATAATCTACTTACACTTTAAAATGATTTAAAATGATAATATTACAATATAAATTAATTATATTAAAAGAAACTTTTAAATTAAAATACAGTATTTTTCAATATTCATAAAAAATGAATTTTATCAGAAAAATACCAAAAATTTACCAAAAGTAATCTTTGATGACATAAATCTAAAAAATAATATTATATGGTCAAATATTACATATAAAAGTGAACAAAACTATATTTAGAGTGGGTCCTCCATCAAAAGGCAGTAAACCGACCTTTTACAGAATATTAGAGTTTTTATGGTTAAAATAAGATTCATTCAAATTTTAAGCCTCTAAATTTTATTGGATAAATGTAAATATATTTCCAAAACATGTATAATCATATTGTAGATAGATCTATTAATTTATTCCAATACAATGGGTAGGTATTAACTACCATCTAAAATAATAATATTATATTATTAGTGTGTAACGTAAGATTTCATTGGAACCCGTTGTTGCATATTGAGTACGCCATAAAACATAGAAACTGCTGTCACGTAAAATTAATATATAATTTAAAAATATTAATAAAAAATAATATGTAATAATTCCTTATTTACTTTGGATGTAACACCCCTCCCATTTTTGAAAAAGTGTCCTCACAATTTTTATTCATTTATCAAATAAATGGGGGTATTTATCCCTCATAGCATTTTCAGATTCCCATGCTGCCTCTTCAACCACATGGATTTTTCACAAAATATTCACCTAGGGAATTACCTTTGTTTCAACTCTTTCTCTCTACATTCAAGAATCTGGATTGGTGTTTCCTTATAAGAGAGATTCTCTTCCAACTCAACTACCTCTGGGATCAAAACATGAGATGGATCTGGCATATTCTTTCTCAACATCAAAACATTGAAACCATTGTGTACCTTGGATAAAAATTGAGGTAAATCCATTCACAATTCAACTGATCCATTTTTCTACAGAATTTCATAAGTCTAATGAACCTCATACTCAAAATTCCCTTCTTACCAAAACGAGCCACATATTTCTGTGGAGAATCTTCAAGAAAGATATGATCACCTACCTCAAAAGAGAGATCCTTCCTCCAGTTATCTGCATAACCTTTATGCCAAATCTGAGCTGTTCTTATCTTTTTTTGAATATCATGATCCTTTTTTCCATCACTTCTACCAATTCTATTCCCATCATCTTCTTTTCACCTACATCATCTCAAAAAGATGTAGTTAGACAATGCATTCCATATAATTCCTCTAATGGAACCATCTGTATACTGGAATGAAAAGTGTTATTATATGAAAATTCAACCAAAGAAAGATATTGGTCCTAACTTCCCTATTAATCTTATGAACAAGCACATAGTATATACTCTAAGGTCTGAATTGTTCGTTCTAACTGCACATCTGATTGAGGATGAAAAGCTATACAAAAATTTAATTCAGTACCCAATTACATCTGAAGGCCTTTACAAATTTTAAAATTAAACCTGGGGTCATGATTAGATACAATGAAGACTGGAACATCATGCAACCTAACTATATCTTTGACATACAATAGAGAAAGTTGATCTAGAGACAAAGTATCTCGAATAGGAAGTAAATGAGAAGATTTAGTCAGTCGATCAACAATAACACTGACTGTATTATTACCTCATGATTTCTTTGGTAATCCCATAGTGAAGTACATGGATATTTTTTCCCATTTCCACTATAGCACTGGAAAATACTGAAGCATCCCTTTTGGTAACTCTCTATCTATGTTAACCTACTGACAAGTCAAAAACCTCCTAGTAAATTCAAGAAAATCGCTTTTCATTCCTCCCCACAAGTAATACTTCCAAATATATATGTACATTATAGTACTGCCAGGATGAATTGGAAACAGAGAACTATGAGCTTCACATAACAACACATGCTTCAACTATGAATCACAAGGAACACATTATCATTTCCCAAACCTCAAAACACAATCAATTTCAATATTAAAATCAGGAAACATACCCTTTTGTACAAACTCTACATTTTTCTGTAACTCACTGTCTTCTATTTGCACTTTCATAATTCTGTCTGATAGAGATGATTTCACTGACACCTGAAACAAAACAGATAAATTTCATGCACCAACCAATTCTATTCCAATGTTCATCAAATCAAAAACCAATGTATCTCATTCAAAAGATAGTATAGTTAATGAAGAATTACTTTTTTAACTCAAAGCATCAACCACTTTATTTTGGGCTCCCTGCGGCTCAAGGTTTTCCCCGTCATTGCCATCTAGTTCCCAGTCGGTTGCGGCTCAGATCCTGGGTTCTCGGAGAGTGTGAGGTGTGCTCCTCCACCTGTGGCGACATTGAGGTTCAATTCCAAATTTCACCGCTGCTGAAGGATCAGGCCCGTTTTTTCGAGGGTTTGCATGTTCTCTTGTGGCATCGTGGGCAGTAGCCAACAACAGGCTTCTTTAGCATCGAAGGATCTCTATCTTTGGTGGGATCAACATCCATGGAGGCACCGTGAAATCCATGGTTGACATCTGGTCTATTGTGGTATGGAGTTTCATCCACGTGTCTTATTATGTTATTTGGGTAGATCAGTGGTCTTCTCATGCGATGGTGGAGATGGGTTTCTCCTCAGTTATTTTTTAGTTGTCTTCTCCTGGCGTGGATCTGTTTTGATGGGTGTCGGGCGTATGGTGGTTTGTCGACGACAACATCTTCGATGTGGCTCTACTATTTTGGGTGCGGTGGAGTCTTTATCCAATGATGGTTCATCATCTAAGGTTGAATAGTTGGTAGTGTGTAGGCTTCCCCTACTAAGTTTTTCTGGTTTGTGAAGGTTTTGAACTGGTGATGGTTTTGTGCAATGATGATGTTTTTTCTGACTTTGGGGATTTGTTCTTACTACGATGGTCATCACACCATGGATGTTTTGGTCCTTCCGTGGATAGGATTGGATTTCTATTGTTGAATTGTTTGAATGTGTGCATGACTTGTGGCCCTGCAGTCTTTTTAGGGAGTCGTTCGTGATGGGTTTGGCCTTGTGATTTGTCTAATAGTTGGTTTCTTCTGGTGTTAGAGTCAGTGTGAAGGCTATAGTGGAGGTTTATCGGACAATGTTTCAATTTTTTTTGTGTCGGTGGTGATGGTGTCGAATTTCTTCGGCGTCGATGGTTCCTGGAAGTTCTTGTCATTGTTTCTTCCTAATTAAGTAAAATTTGTCTCTACCCTAGATCCAGGAGTCCCTTATTCTCTCCTAAGTGGAGATGTTTGTAGGACTTAAACGGACTTTGGGATGTGTGTATAAGCATAGCTTCAAGAGGTTGATGGTGACGCTGTTTCAATCATCGATGGTGAGGTTCTGTTCATCCCAGGCGATGCTAAGTGACGGGTTTCAACATTCTGGCAGTGGACATCGGTGATTTTGTCCGTGGAGTTATGCCGGTGAGGGTGATGTAGGCGTGTTGTTGGGGACAGATGATATTTCAGGAAAATGACATGATGATAGTGGTGTGGTGTGGTTCGAGGTATCCAGATATACGGATCGAGATGGGTAGCTCGTGGTTCGAGGAAGTTTTTGGCGGGGTTATGAAATTTGGTTTTGAAATTTGAATGTTGTATTCTATTTTTTAACTAGTGTCATGTGGATGGGGTTATAAATTTCTGGGGTTTCTTTCTATGGTTCCCACTTTTCCAAAAAGTGGATTTTAAAAATTTAAAAAAATATATTGTGGTCTACTTTATTTTCTTTTATGGGATGGTAAATATCGTGAAATCAAAATCCTTGATTAATTCCATCCATCTCCTCTATCTATGGTTTAATTTTTTCTGAGTGAATATATAATTAAAAATATTTTGGTAAGTATATATATCCCATTTTACTCAATAAAAATAATGCCCCTGAATTTTTGAAGCCAAAACAACAACAGCTAATTCCAAATCATTTGTTGGGTAATTTACCTCCTGAGGTTTCAACTAACATTAAGCATAAGAAATTACCTGATAATTCTGCATAAGGACACAACCACATCATTTCAATGAAGTATCATTACAAATAAAAAACTCACTAATTCTGGAAGGGATTTCCAAAACTAAAGCATTCACTAATATTCTTTCCAATTCCTAAAAACAGTCATCACATTATTTTGTCCAAATGAACTTAAGACCTTTTCGAGTTAGCATAGTTAATGTGCTAGATAACCATGAAAAATTTTCAACAAACATTTGGAAATAACATGCCAAACCAAGAAAACTATGGATCTCAATTATATTCATGGGTCTTGGCCATTCTTCAACAAATTTTGTTTTAGTAGGATCAATATTTATGCCATTTTTTTGAAACAATGTGACCAAGGAAACAAATTTTTTGTAACCAAAACTCACACTTGCTAAATTTCCCAAATAGTTTTTTTCCTTTTATGGTTTGTAACACAAACCATAAATGACTTTCATGTTCCTCCTTAATTTTAGGATAAACCACCATATCATAAATAAACACAACCTCCATTTATCACCTGATTTAACTGATATATCACTACAACAAACTATTCAATTTTGATTCCGACCATCTCTAGATACTGATTTTGAAAGGCCATTTCCCTCTGTATTCCTTCCTAGAATATCATTCCCATTTCCTCTAAGAAAAACCATACGTAAAATAGAAATATATTAGGCGAAGCGACATGGTAATATGTAAATTCTATATCACTTCAATATTTTCATAAATTAATTATGGATATTAATTTAACTATATTCTAACTCCTAATGTTTTCTAAACTGACCCTTGAAACCAACTATAAGAACTGGCCTTAAACATTACATAATATTTAATTGAAAGAATAATTCACCTTGATGATATTTTCAGGTTTAGAGTTTTAGAGAATTAAGCCATAACTATAAAATTGCATCTAAAAAATACAAAGTAGTAACTTATACTTAGTTTATATTTTTTCAAAAAATAAAAACTCCTTAAAAAAAGTGTCAGGTCTAGTTTGACGTTTTAGATAGAATGGATTTTCTTTGATCACATCCATAACCCTATTCATCTTTATGTCATTTCAAAAATATTTTAAAACATGGGATGAGAATAAAAATCTCAGTAAGGGTTATAAAATAATGAAAGAAATCAGTAGTCCATCAATGCATACAAAACATAAAATCTTTTACATACCTCATGAAAACATAAAATTTATGTATAACACATAGTAATCACAAATCATAAAGGTAATTTGTGGCATCTATAACGTACTAACATTGTAGCTTTCATAGTGAGGTAGGGAGTCACATTTGGAATACCCATCACAGTATATACCCTAAATCACTTAGGAGAAACATTCAAGTTTAGTTTATTCACGTTACCCAATGCATTGGAGAGCTATATCGGGATCACCCTCCCAAGGTTTATCATGAAACCACCCTGAAGTGCCCAGATCAGTGTGAATCACTGAGAGGGGGAGGGGGTGAATTAGTGATCCTTTAAAACTTTTTACTAATTGATTCTTAATCAATTAAACCTCTATGGCTTGTTAAGGCCTCGATCCACTCTTCTTATGTCTCTCAACCTTTCTCGGATAATGCAGTAATGAAAAGGCACAGGACACAAGGATTTACAAGGTTCGGCACCGAAGGCCTACATCTTTGCCATGCTCTCCCAGCATGGATTCTCCCATTATAATCTGTTAGTATTACAATGGTCGATACAGCTTCCCACCGTATCTCTCCTGAGTCCCACAGGAGGGTCTTTATACTGCTTCACACAGTGTTACCAGAGTCCCACTGGCCTGCTCTAGAATCCCACTGAAGACTTCTTCTCCCTGAGTCCCACATGGTCTTCTCTTGGCTCCTCGAGTCGCACGAGTAGCTCTTCTTCACTTTAATCTTCTTCAAGTATCTTCAGCAGTCTGGGATAAAGACTGCTGGCCTTGCTCTGTACCTCTGATCACTTGAGTTGATCAGGTCTTCTCGTCTTGCTCGGGCTTTATCACCTTCTTCTAAGGATGACCCAGCTTCTCTCCAATTACTGAATACTCAGACAATTGATGTCTTTATCTTCAGTCTGGTCCAGTCTCAGTTCAAATCAACTTCATGCACTGAGTGCATGGCATCTCTGCATCCTCATGCACTGATTGGATGGATTCTCAAAACTCTTCAAGAACTCCTGGTCTTGGACTCCTCAAATGCACACAGCCTGATTTAGCTCTGTTCACGTGTGCATGTGCATGCATGCATGCATGCACTTCCCTTCTCCTCTTCTTGGTGCAGTAGACCCACAAAGGGTATAATCCTTTAAGCACACACCTTCTCTAAACTTCACACACTTTATTCCTTTTGATTACACACTTAAAAGTGTGTTATACTTTAGTGTGTATGTCCTCTTCCTTCAACTTCTAAATGTGTACACTTTGTACACACCTAGGTTTGGCCTTTTTGTTACTTGTTCAAGTACACATAAGTTGTTCTTTGTTTTGAACACACTTGACTTTGGCCTCTTCCCACTTCTTGTTGCACACCCTTAACCCGTAGGTTGTTCTTCAATTTTGCACACACAAAATGTGTCTTCACTTGGTGCACACACAAGGCATGCAAGCCTCGGGTCCTCTTCTCCACTTGGCACACACACGAGGCAAGGCCTCGGCCTTCTTTGGCACACACACACAATGTGTGTAAAACACAACCCGAACTCCACTTGTATGCAGGCGCGCAAGGGTTGCGGCCAAACTTCTCAACACTACCGCACAGGGGGCGCGGTGCACAGAGGGAGCGCTCAAGGTCCTACCGCGCAGCCCAATCCTCCTTCCTGTCGCGCAAAGAATTAGCACGCAGGGGACCCTTCTTCTTGTTGCGCAAAGGTGTTGCGCGCAAGGGACTCCAGCCGCACAAGTAAACATGCGCGGGGCTTCGACTTCGCGAGGCAGAGCCTCACAGAACACAATTTTTCAATAAAACTTCAGCAAGCCTTTAGAATGCCTCGGCCTCTCTTTTTATAGGCAGAGGGATGCCTTATCTTCCGCTTGAATTCCCAAAGTTTTCGGGTATTCAAGATTCTTTGAATATTGTTTTTATTTTTATTTCACGCGGGTTCTCCCTTTTCTCCTCTTCACGTGCATGCGACTTAGAATGCATGCACGGCCTTCCTTCGGTCCAAACCATGCAGAACATCAACACCGAATGGCCTTGCACCTTCGGTTTGCTTCGGCCGAACTTCGAATTCTATCCATTCAACGTGTGCATGCATATTTTATTTCATGATTGTGTTCAGTACGTCGAGACGAACCCAATGGATCCTTCAGCTCGAACAACGGTGGTCGGGAACTCGAAATCCAGTGCTCGGAGTGCTACTGGTTCGACGGAGGCACGCGGGTGGCTTCGGGGAAGCCTCGGTCAAGCTCAATGAAGGAGACGAGCCGAGAGCCGTCGGATCGGGCGATCAAATAACCTCGAACGGCCTGGATCAGATCGCCTCGTCGCGGATCAGATGTGAGGCTGAGATCTGGCGCGCGATCGATCGTGCGGCTGGGATTCGCTCCGCGGAGAAATTCCGCATCCCACATCGAAGCCGCGGCCGGTTTTCTCGCGGCTTATCAACCAACCGCTGCCGAGAAGTGCTCAGTTGAACTTCTCCCTCCACGGTGCTGCCCCACACCGTGTTCTCCCTGCGGGCGCGCTCTGCGCCCACTCTCGCCTCTGAGCGCGCGCTCCTAGCGCCCACTATGCACACTCGGGTGTGCGGGCTTCACCACCGCGTGCCCTTGGGGCTTATACATGGCCCCTGCCTTTGCCGCCTTAGGCTCGCCCCACGGGTTCCCCCTTGGGCGTGGCGCCTTAGGCCCACATGTGCCTTGGGGTTGAACCCTCAAGGTGTCCTTGGCTTGCCAAATTTTTGGCTAAGGCAAATATTAAGACTTTGTTAAAAACAAAGTTCTCCTCCATATAAAACATGCCAATTGCCAAGTGCCACTTCTCTAAGCCATCTTCGTTCTTCTTCTTAAGAATTCCATCATTTCTCCTCTCATATGATCTCTACTTGGGATATGGAATTCCCAAGGATTCTTCTTAATCTTCTTCATCTCCTCTTCCATATGTGTTCAATACTTAGGAGGGACTTCTTCAACTGAATCTCATAAATCACACATGTTCTTCAACATTCTTCATTGATCTAATCAGAGATCAATTGGATCTTCTTTTGATTCACATGCACTAAGAAATAGTACATGGACTTCATTAATCCACATCATCCACTTAGAGAGTGTGGATGGATCACTTTCATTCCCCTCATGCATTGTCAATACAATGCATGGTCTCCAATCACTGTTGTGACATTGTATCATCAGGATACAAGATCTATGAACTTAAAGATCAGCTCAACAATCGTCTGATTTACATGGAGAATGTTTCAACCACAATTTCCAATACCACTTAGTGAATCTCCTAAGTGACATGCATCTTAGTACCATGGCCATTCTCCTTCACCACCAACACCATCACAACCTTTGTCATTCACATCTTGACATTCCCTGACTTCCATTCATTCCAAGACAACTTCATGCCTCATTGACAAAAAATGCAACACTGTGCACTTCACACCCATATACGTAAACAATGCCCAAGAACCATAACATATTCATAACATATGAAACAAACATAAAGGAATGATAAAATTTCCAAATTTCAATCACAATATATCATTTAAATATATTACCACAAGAAATCCATTATCAAAACCATTTTCAATAACAAAATACGTAAAATAATATATGGTATTTATTTTCCTTCTAAAAAAATTATGTCTTGTTAAGAAGGTGAATGATCATATAATAATCACGATGGTGGAAAGGTCGTTGTCACCGCTTACGTTAAAAAACATTATTTGTTGCCTTTTAGTAAAACACTTCGTAGAAATAGATTCTATTTGAATGAAATGAAAATTAAAAGGTTTTTATACATTTTATAAAGGAATTTCGTGTATAAGACAAAATATGCCTCAATGAAAGGAGAATGAGATGAAGTCCCTCACCTCATGTCCGACTTGACCATTTGTCCTTTAAAAATTTAAATAATAAACTAAAGATAATATATACATGATTATGAACCATTTTAATTTTTATTATTCCCATTATATAACTTATTACCATGTTATAAACATTATGAAATCATTTAAGTTATTATAATGGTTGTTTGGTCGATATTTGGTACTTGAGTAAAAAATGAACACCTTATATTTACAATTGTCCATGTTGTCAATAGTCCATTATCTCTGGAATGATATTAATTATTTACATATCATATATGTAATATATATCCATTATCTATATTTATTTATAATATTATATATCATTTGGTGATAAGAAATTAAATGAACTGTTCATGGAGACGGTAAGCCATACGTACGTAGGAACGCTACTTTCATTTATATTTCATATTTGAATGGAATGAAAACATAATGATACATAGGTATATTATAAAACCTATATAATATCATATATAATATCATAATCTACATCCATTATATGTGCCAAATATGTAATTAACGAGTCATATCAATTTGAGGGGGCGGTGGTCTGCACTTCCTCAAAAACAATTATAGTTCTTACACATTATGGAAACTATAAAGGTAAGATATAAATGTAAAAGAAAGAAGAATAAAGAAAAAATAAATATAATAAATTTAATATATAAATATAGTGCCATCTAAATTTCCACCATGAGAGGTGGTTTGAGATAATCGAACAATCATTGTTTCATGAGGTGTTAGTCTTCAATCAGAGAAACAGTTCGTTCTCACCCATTTGATAGAGGTGTGAGTAATTGTAGTTTGAATCCTTATCATAACATCATCATAGTATATTAGGGATAATATTGTTTTTATTAAATAATGTCATACAATTATTTTTGGGGTTGGAAAAATAAAATGAAACAAAAGAGTTTAAGAGAAACTGTTACCTTTAATTTGGGTAACTCCCTTTGGTTTTAACAAAAAGGACATCTTGAAATGACTTCTGCCTAAGGTAAGGCATCAAGATGATAGAGTGGGATCTTGAGAGATTATTTTGGAAGGTTTTTAATGAGCCAAAGGGATTTATAGGATATAGGAATGAGTTAGAAGTAGGGATTTTTATAAGGGGGGAAAAGGGGATCTATAAGAAAGTGTGAAAATATTATTTTATTATATAATGATATTCAATTTCTAATTATCCAAAACTAATTAAAGTAGATGATAAAGAAGACTAAAGGTTGAAATAAAATCATACAATAATAATTGGATAGGTTTTAGATATTGTTTTAATTTTTATAATCTTATTTATTTAAATCATTTATTAATGAGGTAAATACTGCATCATTATTGTGTCCTAAATAATTTTATTTAACAGATGTCTAATTTTTTTAAAAAAATGCCATTATGTAGGAAATAGTTGTAGCTTTAAAATTAATATTTATTATCTAAGAAATGAATTATATAACCCCATGTAAAAATTAATTTACAAAAATATATTTGTTTATGTAATTTTTTCCTTTACTTTATGTTATATAAAATAATGTGTCATTATCACTCTTAGGTGGCTCCATGGGGTCCCAAAATCGACCCAAAGATTTCATGGTCGTAAATGACTCAATAAATAAGGTTAGGAAAAGTTTTAAGGTAATTATTTATTATTATAATATTCTTTTTACCTTGAATTACTCTATGTACCTTTATCCACGGTAAGTAAAAGTCAAAATTTACTATTGACCAAATTGTTTTTCATATTATTGAACCATAATTTACTTATTAATGACAACCATTTATTTCCTATTTTTGAAATTCAATAAATAGAGGTGTTAAATTTTCATTTATATGAGAAAGTCAATTTTTTAACTACTACTAAGTGGTTTGACTATTCATCAAAAAATTGATGTTTTTCAAAAAAATACCAAAAGTTCAGCCTAAGCTATATTTGATATCCTGAATTCAAAAATGATATCAATTTTTCCAAATTCAAAATATTGAATCTGAATTATTTAATATAAAATTAATTCTCGTTGTCAAAACAAATAGTGTGTTTTTAAGAAACAGTAACTATCAAAATATTGACACTTGTTTTTGTCCAATTTCAAAGTAAATTAATTTCAATGACCATTATTGGATTAATTGTTAAAAATATATTATAATTAGTCTTTAAAACCTATTAAAAAGAAAATCCAACCATATAAATAAATTATATTATGAGGCACTTTTGAATTAAAATACTGTATTTTTCACTATTGATAAAAAAATGAATTTCATCAGAAATATATAAAAAATTACCCAAAGTAATTTTCATGTCCTGAACCTAAAAATGAATATTATTTTATCAAATAGAAAATATAAAAGTTACCTGAACTATATTTAAAGACGGTTCACCATCAAAATGTGGTAAATTATTTTTTAATGAATATTAGAGTATTTAAGCTTAAATTTAGATTCATACATATTTTAAGCCTCGTTGTTTTATTGGAGAAATGTAAAAACATTTAAAAAACATGCATACTCATATTGTGTTTAGTTCTAATCATTCCCATAATTAAAACGGTTAGGCATTAACTACCATTTAAATAATAATAGTTTATTATTAGTATGCAACATAAGATTTCAATGAAACCTGTTGTTTCATATCGAGTACGACATCGAACATAGAAACCCATTTAAAGTAAAATTAATATTTAATTTACAAATATCCATAAAATGAAACTGTATTATTTCTTTATTTACATGGGATGTTACATATATATATATATTACTATTAAGATTTTATTATCATGAAAATTTATATTTTCAAAATATAAGAATTTATGTTGTTGGATACAATGTATTTAATTATGATCTTTTACTGAATATACTAATAAATTTAATAATTTTTTAATTTTAGAATTATTTGATAAAAATTACCGAGTATATGTAAAAAAATTAATATTTTTTTATGTATAAATTATTAAAATATATAAATTTTATGTAAATGCATATATTTATTTATAATAACTTAGTATTTACTATAATATATTAATAAAAAACTGAATAAATGATTTAATTGTGTAATAATATTCATTGGCTATAAAATTGGTTGTATTTAGATCATATGAACGAGTAAATTTAATAAAAAATAAAATTATAAAATATTTATTATATATAAAATAATAATATGAAAATATATTGTATTAGTAAAATGGTTATACACTAATCAAATAATTATTGTGAAATGACTATAAAAAAGGGAAATAAAAATATAATTACAAAAAAAATAAAAAAAAATTAATTATATTTTAAATTTAAAATATATATGACTAGTATACTTTTAATATATATATATATATATATATATATATATTTCAGACAATATGGTAATAAATAGTAAGTGCTAGAAATAATTAATTAATTTTAAATAATTTATGGTTTGTAAGTGGGATCATTTATACATGTATATGTGAATATATATATATATATATATATATATCAATGTGTGTGTCTTTGTTTTTGGGTACATGTTACTCTATTTATATAATTTATTGATTACAGGATGTGAGTATATAAAAATGATAATCAATTATAAAATCAACCTTATTATAGTCATTCACTGATTGTCCTCACTAGTTGGTGCCTTTAAAATTTTGAAAACATATATGTCATTTCAAATTTACATCAACAAATGATTCAATTAATATGAAATCAATTATTATATCAAGGCACCTAGGGAGGATACATTCATGTTTTAGATTATTTTGATGTTCAAGAAGAAACCGGTATCAACTATTGAGATTTGTGTGTTATGGAGTTTCATGTTCTTGTTCGATATGTTCAGGTGCGGCCAAGGTATTTGGAGCATGGTTATAATGGATTAACTAAGAAACATTGTGTTTGGAATTTATATTATCTTATATTGATGTGAAGATGGTCAATTATTGAATATATATATAAGGGAATAAAAGTCTTCTTGTATTGGGTTTTGAAAACAATGGGTATTACACTCATGCTAGTGGAATCTTTATAAAAGATTGATTGAAATTATAAATGAAAACTGAAGGACATCATCATTACATTTAGGAAATTCCAAAATTTTATGTTCATCTATTATATGTATATACGGACCACTAGTATTAAATAATATATCATTGATAGATGGCTTATGAAGAATGAGTAGGTTTGACAAGCTATGATTATTAGGTTAGAAAAAAACAAATATAACTCTCATAAGATTGTCCTTTAACTAATAATAAAAATAATAAACTATATATAATAAAACAAAGTTGGGGTGGCCTATATAATGGTCCCTTTTTCTCTATGTTTCCTCCAAAAAATAACTCTATGGTATCATAAAACTAATAATAATTATTATTATATGTTCTTGTTACTTATAGAGTGAGTGGAGGAAAATTACATTTATTTTACATATTACCTTAGATGGTTTATTCATAAATAGAGAATAATGTTATGATGTTATGGATTAGAATTCTATTATTAAAGAATAAACAATTTATTTTAAATAAAATTTTATTTTTTAATTTTTTTAAGGATTTCAAATTATCGTATTATGTGTAAGTAAAAAACATTATAAAACCTAAAATTAAATTTTCAACCAGAAATAACATATTTTTAATTAGTTTTATTGATTTCTTATTACAAAATTATATTTAAATTTTCTTTTTATGTGAAAGAGAAAAAATGGATTTATAATATTTTCTAAAAGATATCAAGAAACACACATCATTTATTATTTAATTTCAAATTTTTGTTAAGGTGTTTATTATTAAAATTTTGATTTTATGTATATGGAAAATGTTGTTTTCAAAGAATATTTTTTATAATGTTTAAACCCATATTTTTGAGTTGTAATATATTTTTAGTCAAATATTTGTTTTCAAACCTCACTTTATGAGGGATTTTTTTTGAGAATTAATATTTTTTCAATGATGGTTGTATGGTTTCTAGAATAATAATTTTATCAACTCATACATTCTTCTAAAGGTTATTTATCTTCATGAAATAGTTTATTTCCATTACCATGGATTTAATTTATGTTTATGATATTGAAATAAAATGAATTATTTTATTCTGATCAGTTATCCATGATATTTAAAAATAAAATATCTTGTAAAGGTATTATCAAAAGATTTAATTCTGGGAGTTATTGGCTACTAATGACTTACATTAATGATTATATTAATCGTTCTATTACATTAAAAAAACTATCCAATTTTTTTGCCTTGTTTAACCATAATGATATTAAAATTATTTCCCTTCTAATAGATTTAAAGTTTAATCTATGATGTAAATTTTTTAAATTAAATTTTTTCATTATAAATCCTATTAGAAAAAGGGAAATAAAAGGTATATTTTACTAAAATTCAACAAACATTCATTTCAAGGTGACGATGAATGAGGAGTGATCCCAAGTATCATGTTTCTTTATACATATATTGATGGGTAGGTCCTATATAAACTTTAATGTTCCAAGCTACCATGTGGTTTTTTTCTAAGCATACGAATTTTTTTCAAAAAAATAACTAGATTTATTATACAAGAATTTATTTCGAAATACATTGTCCAAAATAAATTTTTATAATTATAAATTTATTTTTGGAATTTATTAATATTAATGGTATTAAATTCCAAATTGTTTCACATTATTTAAATTATTATCCCTAAAAATATTTTCACAAACTCATGCTAATAAAAATGTTTTCTAAACCCCATTTTTTATTTTAATAGAAAATATAAATTTTACACCAAAACCATATTTTAGAAAATATTATTCATTATTTTTTAATGAAAACAATTTAAATAGTTTTTTATTTTTTTTAACTATTTAAATTAAAAAAATAAAATATTGATGAGTTTTTTTCTCACCCCAAGAGATATCATATTGATATAAGAATATTCAAAGACACTCCAGTAACTGTTAATGTGTTTTTTTATTTCTCATTTTATTGATTAAAATTAATTTAATTTGTTTGAAAGAAACCCAATTCTATGAACTAATTTATCCAAAAAGACTCTCCATGTTATATGTTCCTCAATAATTTGATTTTATATTTTAATTTATTTTCTAATTTTTAGTCACTAGATAAATCTTCTAGCTATAATAGTTACAAGAAGATATATGTGGTTTTCTTTTTAGCACTAGAAAAGGGTGAATGGACATGGGATTTAAGTCTTTTTTTAGTAATATGACAAGATAATGATATTTTAGAAATATTTATGTGACTATATGTGTTTTTTAAATAAACCACAATAACCAATTGTAAAAATTTAACAATAGATGAATTAAATATTATTGGAATTGATTTTTTGGACTTTTTAAAGAGGATTTCGATGCTAAAAACTATATGAAATAAAAAAAATATTCCAAAACGATTCTATAATATAAATGAATTATTTTATGTCTTTGAGAAATAAGAAAGAACTTTTTTCCATGGACATAGATATAAAAAAATTAAAATAAGAGAAATTATTTTAAATGGGAATCTCCCTCATATGAAAAATAGTATATAAACACAAGATTAAGTTACTAAAAATAAGATAAAAAAAAATTTAAAATTGTGTGGATTTAATTAATGATGATTATTTTGTGCCTCTATTCATTCAATAGTGAGTTTATATGATCAAAAATGAAAAAAAATAATATGTTCATTAGTAGGTTTTTAAAAGGGAAACCCACAATTTTGTTCATCATTAAGATGTAACAAAATATTCATGGAAAATAAAAAACTATTTGAAGGACTTTAATTTTATCGAATAAAGTTTTTGTGGAATATTAAAAACGATAAGGGTAATACCTTGTAGGGATAGTTTATAAACTATCCTTATAATGTTAAGGATTTTTTATGGAAGACTTTCTTGTGTTCGTAAATTATTTCCATGGGAGGGATTAAATTTTTTGAAATATTATTGAAATGGGGAGACTCTAAAAGGTAAAATCATGAATATTTAGTCTATATATTTTCATCCAATTGATGTTATTGTTTTTTATGAAAAATTAATTTCTATTAATTCAATAAAAATAAAAACCTCAATTTGATTAATATATTCATCATGTTATCGAAAAACATTAAAATTATATTTTCACTAAAAAGTGAAATTTTATACATTTATAGGTTCCAGATTTATTGTTTATGGAGTATAAATAATCCATCATTTTATTATACATTTAAAACTATATTTTAAAAATATTAATTTCCTTTTACATTATATTTATTATTATTTCAAGGATTTTTGAATTTATTTTGTATATTAATGTTCAGTATTCTTGAAAATTGGAGGGGTTTTTATTTGAATTTATAAATATTTTATATATAAATTGACTTATCAACACAAACTCTCAAAAAACAAAAAAAAATATCATTAATATTTTTGAATTGAATAATAGACTATATATGTATTATTTCGTGGTTTATGTAGTTTATTCTAAAACTAAAATTATTGAATGTTATGATTTGGGAATGAACTATGATTATTTTACATCAAATATATAATTAAGATTCATAAATTAATTTTTCATGTAGATAGATGACTAAAATCGATGATTTGGTTGAGAATAATATATTAGTCCTCTATGTTTTTATTTTATAATTTCCATCAACTATTTTTTATTGTAAATCTTCTTGGTATTATTTAAATATATAGCCCATTAATTATTTTATAACATTGTTACATAATTGAAAATTTATTACATCATTTTAATTTGTGATGGAATTGATACATATGTTATTCATAAAAATGATAGTTTTTATTTCCAACTATCAATTTGGTGGAGAAACCTAAATTTTTTAGTACCCATAAATTAAAGGAGTAATATATTATAAAAATATAAATTTTAAATTTCTATTTATTATAATATTTATGTCTATTATAGTACCAATGTTATTCTTAAATAACCAATATTTGTTCTTTTATTCCTTAAATATCATTTAGTTCCTGATCACTGTAAGAATAAAACTATTCTTATATTGTTATTTTAGGTTAGGATCCACCAAATCATAGGTAATTCAGTGGGGTTTTTTTATAAATGGGTTTTTTTAATTTTTTTAAATAAAATAATGGTAGGTTTACCAATATTTTTAAAAATATGTCTCAAGATCCGTGAACCTCGTTCATTCATCTTTGGCATGGAGAGATGTGTGAACAAGGTTCACGCATCCTGACCAACCATTATAAAAAATGTGTGAACCTCGTTCACGCATCTCCCTTCACCAAGAAGTGTGAATGGGGATCACAAATCCTTTGTAAACAATTTGAAGGATGCGTGAACACAGTTCAGACATCCTACAAATTTTTTTATTATTATATTTTTAAAAATATTATTTTTATCTTTATTTTTTGGTTTTGTTTATATAAATATATAGATAATTTTCCAAAAAAATATCTTCTATTTAATATCCAGCAGTTCTGTTATTACAGAAGTCAGGATTTTGATAGAAACCCACATCCAGGGCTCTCTTTTATAAGAAGGCTTTCCCTAGAAATCATTCTACATTTCTGATGTGGGATTCAGGTTCTCCCATTCCTACACAGAACATTCTGCTTTTTTGATGTTATATTGTTAAGGGAAGTAAAGGCCTAAGGGATTTTTGGGATAATGTGATCCCCTAGTATGAATATAGACATAATGATATTATTTGATTGGTATGTAATGGATTGGTAATGATTACATATTTTTTAACAACATTAAATTTTAAAATATATTTTCATTTTATTTTTTGGATTCTTTTGATAATTTTTAAAAAACATGCCACAAAAATAAAAAAAATTATTCATTTAAAAATAACCATTAAAATATATTATGAGAAAATTAAATTAAACATGATAATAAAAATAAATTATAAGACACACTAAATTAATTAATTATAGCTCAACAGAATGGTTACTATTAATAATAATATTTTTTATATTGTATATTTCTTATAAAAAATATAAAATTTAATATTTTTTTGTAATATAAAAAATAACATGATTTTTTCCTTGAGCTTGTAAAAAATAGATTAAGGAGACTCATACGTTTATTGAAATTGTTTATTTTATGTCAATAATACGGTTTTACAAATACTGTAAAATTTATGACATCATTATGATATAAGAATAAATTAATAAATTAATAAAATTTCTTTTTAAAATATATATATTTAAATAAAAAAATATTTTAAATAATAATACAAATAATTTTTAATATTATGCATTTTTTAGAACCTAAATTGTATTTATTGATATTTAAAAAAACTATTTGATACCTTTTTCATAAATTTCGCATTCATAAATGTCCATTTACATTTTTATTGATTTGAATGTCATAAAACAATTATTATTATGTCTAAAAACAAATAAATTCAGTAAAAATAAATTTTTATATTTCATTTTTGTAAAAATTTACACTTATACATAGAATATAAGTTTCCAAAATTCTATTTCACATTTTGGTTTCATAGATATATTAAATTTACTTTAAAACATATTTAGTAATTCAATTCTATAAAATGTATCAAAAATTTTGCGTTAACCAAAAAAAATATTATTTAATACTTTCACCTACATTTTTTCCAAATTGTATAGTTTTCATTTTAAAAAACTTATCACCATAGTAATGGTATAAAGTTATTTTGAGATTGTAAAACTATGTGGTAATGTTTTATATACCATTAAATGTTGTAAATAAAATATGTTTAAATGTATTTTGACCTTATCTTATCCTATATTATAATTTTTTATCATTTAGTTAATCTTTTCCCTGAAAATGACTCATATTTTTATAATGTTAAGGGTATTTTGAAGGATTCCACTCCACTCAGAAGGGAAAGGGAATATTCTCTCATTAATTTTCCACACTAGTAATGAATCTTCACCTTATCACAATCTACCCAAACACCTTCCCTAAACCCTTATAAGTTACCTACAGTTTCATATATTTTCTATCATGAAAAAAATAACTCTTAATTTGTAAACCAAAGGATGATACCCAAAGAAGAGTTAATTGTCTTCACAGAATTCTTTAATATGATTTATTCAATATCCATAAAAATACACTATAACTATCAAAATATAATCACCCCAAAGTAATTCAATTAATAAAAAAATTATTATAATTTCCCAAAGAAATCTATCTCAGTTCAAATCAATGGATAATGAAATTACACATCATTCATTCATGTAGACTACAACCTCTACCAGGAGATGTAATTAACTTATAATCACCACATCTAAAGACTGGATAAAAGGATATATTTAATGAATATATATATATGAAATTTATTATACAATTATATTTATGTATATATAAATTATTATTTAACATAGATTATTTGTATTCATCATAAAATGGAAGGATCTTCCATACACACATATGACTAATTCCACCAAGAAGTTATATACTAAATTTCTCACCACAACCATATATGTCTTATTAAATAAGAAAATATAATAATTATATATAATATTTATTAAATTATGAATATTTTATATAAATGAAAAAGTGACCGGATCATTACCATAAAATCAAATCATGCATGAAAAATGGAGTAGACAACAATATTTTTTTTAATGAATACTTGTTAAAAATAAGTGATTTTAAATTTTAAAAGAATTATATATATTAAAGAAAGTACACATAAAATTTTAGTATAGATTTATTATATGTAATAATTTATTATATACTATTTTAGAGAGTGTATGCGACTTTTCTTAGGACATGATGTATGGTTTTCCTCATTCCAATTTCCATTAAGTGAGATATATTCTATATTCACTACGATATTTAATTTATATGAAGTATATACACTAGATGAATTTATTGTATGATCATTTTCATCAAAAAAATGTATATTTAATAATAAAATAATGTTTATTTCATTAAATTATTTTAGAAACATCCCCAAAGTAATTAGTGTTTAAGTTATATACTTAGTTTTTATCATGTTTTTATATGATTCAAATTTCATTATGGGAAATTGAATGATATTTATTTCATAATAACCAAATATTTTCTACGCATCATTACTTTTATAGGTTTTTCATTTATTCAATCAATTTATCCCTCAATGGAACTCAAGAAAACTGATGGAATTTTTTTAAATGATGTTTTAAAAAAAGAATCTTTTTACTACGAAATATTATTTTTCGTTGTACATTTTTTAAATGGATTGAATAATTTAAATATGTGTAATAAATTAATTTGTATAGTAATTTTAAAAAAATATTTGAAACTCAATAAAAAAACAATAAAAAATTAACCTTTAAATTTTTTTATTGGGTTAATATTTTAATTTTCACATAATTTAGAAAAGCTTTAATTTTAATTATTACTAAATTAATGGATTATCCTTCCATCATGTCCATTTTTTTAAAATAAAAAATAATAATATTAAATTATTTACAAAAAATATATCATTTCACCATGAATTTTATTTTTAAAAAATATTTCAATAGTAATGTGTGATTTCTGTTCATTTTTAAAATATATTTTGTATTTATTTTATAAAAGAAATTTTCAACTATGTGAAAATACCTTTTGGATATTATTACATAACTATAGTTATGATCTAACATTATTATAAACTTCCTACTTCTATGTGTGTTTTTCTGCTATTTTTTCTACAAATGTTATTCATTAGTACATGTTAATTATTATAATATTAATTGAAAAATATATATATTATCTTGTGGCATGTTATTGCAAAAATTTAATTATATGAAGAATTTGTTTGGAATTATATACCCCTAAAATTAATTAGGTAATGATTATAATCTCTTGAAATAATATAAATTTGAATGGGAAGTGATTAAAATCATATATGGGAATGTATCCACCATATTTATGGGAATGGGGAGTGAACTCAATCCACTATAGTAGTATATTCACTATGACACCCTTGTAAGTTCACCATAATGATCTAAATTATTTTTTATTTTTTTGTGTTCTTTAAAACTTTGTTTCTATGCATATGATTTGATATAATGGATAATGGTTGATTATTTAAAATCATACATTCTAATCACCCTTTTATTTTTTTTGATAAATATTTATTTCAGGACTGTTTTTCTATGGAAAATGACTTCATAGTTATTTTTTATGTTTTGATCAAGTTCTCATAACTTTTTTCATATCATATTATAACTTATTTCATTTATTAATATCTTCCATGTAATTATTATGGATCATATGAGATTCCCCATTCTTGGGGTTTCATGTCCCTAGTTTATGAATAATGGTTTGATGTAGGATATGTTTAATAATGGTATTATTTTTGAAAAAAAATCTTCGATGATGTTCAAGATCATTCCGGACATGAGCTCATTGGTTATCATAAATACAATTAAACTATATTATTATTGTTATTTTATGTCTACTATTATGGGAAATATTAAATATTCATATAAAATGATTTAATATTAATGTAATAAATAAATTAGATTCAATTTATGGTATAGAATAATGGTTTATTAATTTTTGTATATTAGGAATACTTAACCTTATTGAGAAAACTATGGATGTTGAAAAATATATTAAATATTCAAAAAATTAGTAAATTATAGAGTGTGTGGATTCCTATAAAGTAAATTCATGCATGAATAAAAACTATGGGATATAGTTAATAGAAAAAATGCACAACGAGGTAACAACAATGAGTAATATGGTTATGTGATAACTCAATTTGCACTAAGTGTATGAAAAAGAGAATTTAAAAACCACCTAGTTTAAAGTCCCAATGGATATTCAATGGTAAATTCACATTATATGTATGAAAATTTTTGATGGATTCAAATATTTTTGGATATATATATTAATATGAAATGGCCATGGAAACCCTAGATTTTCACATATAATTTAATTCATTGAAAAAAGGTTATATAACATAGAAACTATTAGGAATAATTTTCATTATTATTGGATTCTTTACTCTAATTAATTTTGATTGATAGTCAAAATAATAATTTTTGGAAAAAGAAAATATTGAGATAAAAGATAAAAAATGGGAATGTATAATTATTTTACAATAATTAAATTTAAATATCATATAAATGGTTCCACTCACTCTATTACATCTTATTATTTTTCAAATAAATCATATCACCACAAAAAAAATACATTATGAATATTTATTGAAATATAAAATTTTACAATGACTATTTTACAACATTATAAATCCTCAACGATAGATGTTTCCAGGAATTTTCTTTTTAAAATCACGATAATATGTTTATAGTTAAATGTGAGGAGTGTTTGTGAATGGATTAATGCATTATATATATATATGTATATCCTATATCAATTTTCCTAGAATAGAAGTACCATTTCATCTTATAAAAAATTATAATCATTTTTATATTTGAGGAGTAAGATAGACCCCCAATAGAATTTACATACATTATAATGTATTTAATACCTTTGTAATGGTAATTTATCTCAAATTTTTAGAAAAAAATTCAGTTTTACTTGTATTCTTCTTATTATAGAATACAATGATTTATCCCCAAAATAGATTCATTGTCTTATCCTGAAACATGATGTTCAGTTTTCAATATAACAAATGTATTATGTTTCACCTATTTCAAATAGTCCATATAGAATTCTGCCAAATTAATTAACATACATGAAGAATAAATTGCATTATAATATAGAAAAGGTATTCATACCTCCTAGAGAATCACCATTTAGTAGACCTATTATTTTTATTAAGAGTAATAATGGGACAATGTGACTTTTCATTGAAAATTGATAACTCTCCAAGATCACTATCAATGAAATTTATCTTACACCCCTTGTTGAAAAGTTTTTTGATCAAATTTTAGGAGATCAATACCTTACAAAGAATGTACTCCAATGTGGATACTGTTAGTAAAGGTTAAAAAAGTAGTATATAATAGACACAAGCATCCCCACATGATATAGACACTATGAATTTGTAGTTATTCCATATGAACATTCAATACTCCTACTATACTAATCGACTAAATGTAATAATTATTTATTAATTACCATGAACTATTAGTTATAGAATTTATAGATTATATTCATTTATATTCCATGTGAATGGAAGAGTGTGAAGATGATTTAAGTATTATTTAAAATACCTTGATTAAGGAGAATATGTATACAAAATTTATCAAATTTCATTTATGGAAATAAAAATTATCATTCATGGATCCATAATAGAAATAAAGGGTATATCATTGGATCCTTATAAGATAGTTGTTATTGAACAATATAACAAACAAACCACGTTGAAAAAGGCATGTAGTTATCTTGGATTCGTTGGATAATATCAATACATTGTGATAAATATTTCATTGTTTTGAAATATTATAACCAACATGATGAAAAATGGATTCATGGTCTATTTGATTGAAAAACTTGACAAAAAATTAATGGATCTGAATAAAATGTTGTTCAACGAAACTATGCTAGAACAACCCTATAATGGATGATAGTTTATGGAAAAAATTGTTTAATAGATGAATGGACTAGGATCAATTCTCATACTATGTGATATGGTAGTAGTATATTATTTTGTCCAATTAATTATTTTAAATCTCGACTTACTAAATCGTAATTTATATTTAGTAAGGATAATTTCATCAATAAGAATATAAATGCATTTTCATCATGCAGAAATGTGTGTTCAAAATTCTAAAATAAAAGATAGAAGTACATATTCACATAGAAAAATATAAATATACCCTAAAGGTTATTATTGTAATTGATAAATGTTTATTATTTTTAAATAAATTCCAACCCAAGAAGGATGTAAATGTTGTTGATGTAAGAAATAATAATAGATGATCTATTTTATATTATAGGGATTAAAAAAGATCCAAAATTTATTGATTTTAGGTGAATAGAAAATGATATCATATGTAATGTGTATAAATTATACAATTTTTACATAACTATTGAGAAATATATTTATATGAATATTAATTATTAACTAATAATGGTTTCAAACTATTTTAAAATGAAATTATTATTTTGAATTTTAACTATAACTTTGAAGGAGTGATAAGGTTATGACACTAAATTTGTTATCCATCAATAAAATAATATGAAAATTTGAAACACAATGAACAACATATATCGACATTATCTATCCATTCAAGAATTATAATGATACAAAAAAATCTCAAAGAGTAATTTTAGTGGGATAATATTAAAATGGATATATTAGGGTATATATTAAAAATCAATGAATATAAAAATTTTAAGGATGAAAGCCAAAATTCTAGGGGGATAATGCCACAATTATACATTCATACATACAAATGAAAAAAAATCACCATGAATTTCATGTTAATGATTTCAATGAAGTTTAAAAGAAACAACCCCATTTGAGTTATAATCTCCGTTCTTAAAATTTCATTACATTTCAATTTTATCAAAGATAATTAATTTGTTATCCAAAATTCATGAATATACATAAATGATATTGTAATGAAAATATGAGTACCACACTAAGTTGTATTTTGTCATGATCTATGGTTTACATTTTTGTTTAGGGAAATTGGTTTTCATTAATTGTATATGTTTTTGAAATTTAACATTTAATATCATCTATAGATAGAGTCAATCTAATATGAACATTCACACACTAAATGATATATTCTTATATTTTTCTCAATAATTTTATCGTGGTTGAATTCAATACCTTTGTTTTCATGAATTTTCCTTCCATGATCTCTTTCAACTCAATTATTTAGATGGTCCCTAATGAAGACAAATTTTGAAAGAAATTTAAAACACTAGCGTGGATGGATAATGATAGAGAATGTGTGAGTTTGAGTTTGGACATATCTAAGGAAATTGATGTTAATTTTTTAGATCTATTAAGTATCACATCAGTGAATGTGAATTCTATAAAATATTATGTTGTTAATTGTCATTAAAATATAGAGTTCAATATCAGTGAAAAGGCATTATATTGTATTACTTAATGGATGAATGTATTAAAATTTTTAAACAATGTGAAATTGAACCCCAGATATATCAATCCAAAAGATATTATTTATCATATAGGGACGGAAACCTTCTAAAGAGGACACCACTGGAAAATCATCCCTGTTAATAATTTATTCCATTTATATATTTTGAAGAGGAAAATAATAGATACTCTACATATACTAAACACTAAAGTTGTATGTATTGATAAATATAGTTATCATAAAGAATAAATAATGACAATGTTTTATTGAATAAATGACGTGTTACTGAAAAATACCGCTGACTTGGTCAATTTTTTTGGTAAAACCATAAATTTTAGTAAGTTATATAGGATCCCAATGACATGATGAGGTATAATTGTACACATTTCTTCCACTATGTAATATAATTTGGAAGAAAATATTCCTAGAGGAAGGAGAGTGTAATGTATAATAATTTTAGAATATATATTCATCTATAATAAATTATATTCCACTGATAGATTCAGATACACAGGAAAAAAAATTCGTTAAACTATTTTTATTTATAATAAAAGTTGACATAGATTTTAAATAAATTAAATGATACATAATTACTAAAATAATTCATAATAACCAATATATTAGTTTTTCATAGCTCAATAAATATGTTTTGTTAAAAAATCATTTAACCTTTTATATCATTATTTAAAAGTTAACATTACATATCATTGATTTATAATTTGACTTCTAAAATTAGTTTTATAAATAAACATGTAAAAATTAAATTCCCATAACATTTAAAAAAAATATGATATAAGAAAAAATGAAAAACATATTAAACATTTATCTTGGAAAAATATTTTTTTAAAGAATAAAATCTCTTTTATAATAATAGTTTTGAATATTGAAAACCGTTCTTGAAATTTTGGGTCCATATTTATATTTCAATCTAATAAAAAATTATCATGGTAAATTTAAATTAATTAATTATTCATAATGTTATATATAATATTTTAAACCAATGAATTTCCTAAAACCCACATTTTTTATACATAAAAATTTGAATTCCATGAGAATCAATTTTATTCAATGATTTTGGTGTAAATTAAATTTTATTTTGAAAAAATAATTTTTTCTAAAAATATGTTTTATTTAACATAGTTATATAAAATTTAATTTAATTCATGTATATAAATTTAATATAATAAAATTTATACAATATTAAAAATAAAAAAATAAAAAAAATGTTAATGAGGTCAAAAAAATTTATCCATAATTAATAATTACAAAAAGAGTATCTTATAATAGCAGTAAGGTATAAAATGGTTGATGAGTGATTTAATCTTATAGATATGGTCGGGAATTTAATTTATTGTAATTTATTTTTGATAAATCAATTAGATATATATCATAACTTATCAAATCTTCAAATATTTGGTCATTTTCAGACACCTTCCATTGAAAATGACAATATATTTTTCTTATGTACATGATATTTAATAGGGGAATCTCCTCTCACTTATAGAAGGTAAAACTTATTCTCACAAATCCAAAATACATGATCACCTTATCTAAAAAATTATATTCTCAAATACATTTCAAACATGCTTATACATTAAATATTGGTTATATTGTTCAAAAAATACATACCAAGGAATTCTTCTGGTGCATGTTAATGGTGGAGGCCAAAGAAGAGGTATTTATCTTTACAGACTATTTGAATATTATTTCTTCGTTAACCTCCACAAAATGATATAAAAACAAATTATATTATTAAATATTTATATATACTATAATAAATTTTTTTTATCTTAATATTAAAACATTATCCCTCTAATTTTCACCAAATGGAAAATAGAACCATTGCTCTTCCTTATGTGTGGTCTACCACCTCCACGAAGCGATGTTATTTATTTCCCATCACTAAAACTATAATATTGTGATATATAGTTCTTTAATTAATATATATGATATTTTCTTATAAATAAAATAATCTATTGATATTTTTTTACGTCCTTTCTCTGTATTCATAGAAAACTAAAAGCATCAAATATATGATTGTTGATACTACTGCCTCAACAAAGTGATGAAATTCATTTTTCAATGTCACCATTCATGTATTAAATTAAAAAATTATATAACCGATTGATATGGAATTTATGAAATTACTATGATTATAAAACCATAAAAAATGACAACGGATAATGACTATAATAATAAAATACTATGGGAAAATAGAATAACTGAAACATAAATATTTATTTTCATAAATAATTTTTTACAAAATAACAATTTTAAAAAGGAATAATATATAATAAGATAATTATGAATATTTTTTATTATAGATTTATAATATGTATAAATTTAATATACATGAGGTTATAGTAATGGTATGGTCCTTAAAACCCTTTACATCATGGGATTTTTTGTGGAGGATGCCTAAGGGATTTGTTTTTCATGACACTATTGATTAGAAGGTAGTCATGGTATGGACATGTGTTATCTATATTTCTATCATAGGTTATTATTTTTTGGAATAATGGTAGATATATCTATTCAAATTAGGTCTTTTGGATGTCATTACGGTGGTCTAGAGATCCCAGTTATGGTGTAAAACCATTAGAAGTGAGATTTTGGTTCACATTTAAATTTCATAATAATTTAGACATGGATTATAGGTTATTGTAGGATATCCTATAAAAGTCACAATGATTATATTTTTAATTTTCCAATAATTACACTATATATTTGTGTTATTTGGTGGTAGTATACTTTTTCAAAAGAATATTATAGTGTGGTTCATCATTTAGGTTGTGGTCTATCTCCTACGATATAGAATCTGCAATGTAGTATTCATCAGGATAATAAGAGATTTTTTTGAAAAATATATTTTCAACATGGATTAGTGTTTTATTTCTTATTCATATCACTTTCATATTGGATATAAATTTCATACCCCCTTTTAAATCCTATATTCCACCGTCCATTCTCTTGATTTATAGTTGAATCATTAGATATTTACCGAGGATTATCACCCTTTACTTGAGGTATTTAATTATATTAATCATTATTTTTATTGTAGGAAATTATAATTTGATTTAACATATGTAAATACCATTTCTAATCCTTTATCTCCTTTTTAGAGATGATTTTAATTAGAGGGATTGATGGTTCAGATGAATTTGTGGATGGAGTTTGATGTTCAATGTTTTTATATGGTCATGATCAATGCATGGTATGATATTGTTAATTATGATGTTAATTCTTCATTAAATCAGAAAAATATGTCCTAGAAAACATTTTTTGGGGTTTAGTATCCTTGTTCTCTCCATTTTTATGTGTATGTGTTGGGGACCCATGATTTTGACATCCAACAGATGAAAAATATAACTTGGATTAATGATGATAATGAATTTGGTAATTTAAAATATATTAGAATGGGGAGTAATCAAAGGTGGTTGATATTTTGTGATCTTTTATTCCCTAATAATAATTTTTTTATATTTTTTAAAATTAAACATCTATGAAATAATGTTTTCACTATGATTACTATGATTTTTAAATCACTTATTTTTATTGCATGGTTTAGATAAACATACTTGAAAGTATCAAATCAGTTATATATTGTAAATGAATATGTTTCACATGCTAATCGAGGATTTTGAGATTATAATTATGCAAAATATTACATTTTAGTATAAATATCTTTGAAATTTAATTATTTTATATGTAGAAGCTGAAATTTTATTATATTTTTTCTTATATAGATGGATAATATTATTTGATGTGTCAGGATCCTATGGGATTTTAAAAATAAAAGAGTTAATAGGGTTTTGAAACTAAATATAGTGGATGTAAAAAGTGGACATACCTTAAATAGAGGGTTCCAAATTTATACACCATTTTTAAGAAACAACCCTAGAACATTCCTATTCTAAAAACCTAAAGTACACTAATCCATATCCAAACACACAAAAAACATGTACAAGAAGATTTGTACAAGTGAAAAAAGAGAAACTCATTAAATTTATGATGGAGCATTTCTCCAACTCTAGAAAACATTCATCCCAAAATGATTACCCAAGTGTATTTTGGAACAACTTGGGTCAATGTACTTGAATTACTGCATCCATTTACCAAGTTTCTTCAAAAAATACACTTGCGCGGTCATTGAACCCAAATAAGTTTAATTTTATTACCTAATAAAACATTTTATCTTTAGATGAACATCCTTATGGGAAATCCCACAAAGGATTCATATAGATTAAAATAAAAATCTATAGAGTCAATAAAATACCAAATATTTGGCTTGTACCTCCAATGCTTAGATAATTGGAATAGATTATGCATACCACGATACAGTAGAGGTATATTCAAATGTTATCCCATTATTATGATGCGATCAAGGATCCTGAATGGAATAAATATTGTGGTTCAAATTTCCCATTATTCTTAAATATTTTATTACACAACTCATGTGCCTCCCAAAATTAAACTCAATCACACATAGAAAAAATCAATGGTTATAGCCACCTATCCGAATACGATCAATGTCTGGTCGTAGGTACAAAAAACAACTTAATCAAATGTATCTTCTCTAAGGTCTCGTGTACCATCGTAGCATAAAGAATCGATTTTTCACTATCCTCATTAGCATTTATGTGATCAATATAGTCATACATAGATAGGATCAAATGGATTCATGTGAATCAGTGATTGTGAACTATTATTGTAAGTTATCTCTATCATATAAAAGTTATTATCAGACTCTTCTAAAAAATATAGAACACCATCCCAATGAATATATCCTAAGATCTAAATCATTCACTATGACAATTCATTAATTTTAGGGAGATATTTTGTACTCTACTTCAACATATTCCCTATTTCCTTCTGAAATGAATTCAACAATAGTGATGTGAACTATGTTTCTCTATTAGATACCATGATTTAATTTACTCCAAGGAGTCTCACAATCTCCTAATAAAAGATATTTCCAAGATCATCAACCTTGTAAGAATATTATATCAAAAAAACATGATACACCTAGGTGTAACTATCCAATAAAAATGAAAGAGAATATGAAAACCTTGGGGTCAGGGGAAACCCAAGTTTGATTTCCATCATTACTTATTCCCACATAAACACATGCACTAGAAGTGTAAGAATAATCCCTCCATGTCCCATATTAATGACCTTGATCTTATGAGACAACATAAAATCATTGAAAATTCATATAATGTCACTTCTCATATAAGTACATATGATCTTGGTCCTAATATCATGATACTTTTTTGTTGATTGTGGGTTCACAGCTAAATTTTCCACATGATACTCCATAATCAAATCCTCTCTCATATATTAAGGAGACCTAATTCATCCTTTCACCAAATGAACACCATTTACATATATGGTCCATCCTGAAATAGTATATTATTCATAAAACCTATCATTAATTTCAATATAATCTTGATCAGACTCATAATGGTCTTTCAATCATTATACCAAAAAGGAATTTGGCACTAATGGTAAAAAAGTTACTACCTATCAAACCTCAGTTATGACCACCTATCTATCATACATGAAAACCATTATCTTATATGATTCATCTAATGTGTGTTATTCAATATCATGTGACGTCCTTATAAAATAATATGAAATGATATTCCATTTTATGTGAGAATATGAAAACATAATTTCAAATGAATGAAATTATTGAACCCAACTCCACTAATAAATATTCAGGTATTGAAATGGGATAATATACCATAGAATCATGTGAACTATTTATATTTAAATTCACCCACCAATTATTTATAATTTATAACATCTCAAAACATAAACTAAATCTACCAACTCTATGTTCCTGGTAATATTGATCTTTTTTTGGGGTTTTAGAAGACAAGACCCACAAATAACTACTCTATCACTCTACAATATAAATACTACCAAGATAACACTAGATTCATTGCAATAATCTACATACCTAATTTCATGTACATGATGAACTAGAATATAAGTTGATGAAAATATCTCCTTTGGCTATAGTAATTTTACCACAAATTTAATTTTCCATTAAAACATTACTATATTTTTTCTATGCATTCATTGGTTTTTCAAGGAATAAAAAATCCCAAATAAATATCTATTTTTATGAAATTAAAAAAACGAAAATTTTAATCTTGAACATGTTCTATATCCCTTCAAAGGAAATAAATTCTTCAACCATCTCTATATTTAAAAATATTCCTAAATGATAATCCATATTCTGATGAAAACATGCCTCTTTTATCCAAAAGTGTGACTTTGATTAATAATTATAATGTCAATGTGACTAAACGATACTCAAAACAATATCATGGTGTCGATTATAAAACTAAAATGTCTTAGAATATATGATAATTTCAAAAACGATCACAACAATGAAGGAGTATATATATATAGTTGACATAACTTGTTCATGTGATTCATAATGTCTTTTGGACAATTCATTATTCCAAAACAAAAAACAAGACACATATATATTACTTTAATTTCCACAAATGTGTTTGTTAGTATGAATTAATCTATGACCCATAGATAATTCTTCAAATAATAGGGGTTCATATTTATAAATAATTATACTTCCCATAGATAATCAAATAAGTGTTCAATTTTTTCCCATAGAAACATATTTTTCATCGGGACTTTGTTCAACTTCCTATAATCTACACAATGCCAAATAAAATATTGAACCTTGATATATTTAACAAAAATAGATCATACTAACATGACATACTTAGTTTGAGGAACAATTTTTTTTATGATCATAAAGATATACATTTATCTCCTTAAATTTAGTAATTTATATGAGATATGATGAAGTCGATATAGGTCACAAATTAGTCATGATCTCAATTTCAAACTGAAATCCATTTTCTTGATGTAACCTTGTGATATATTATGAAATAATATTTCAAATGTAGACCGTCATAGGATTAAAAGTTTATTTAGTCCACATCGGGTTCATTTCAAGGATCATAAATACTTTTTATGCTGAAGGGTCATATTTCCTTATAGTATCTATTTTTATATACCTTTTTAAAAATATCATTCACTAGCAAACAGAAATGCCTAAACTTCGACAAAAATATAGTTCACTCACCTATAAAAGTAATATTTGTGTGTATATTATGTAGTCAACATGTCCATACCATGAATCTCATTGAAATAAGACATCTATAGATTTTTTAAGCTTCAGAAATGATAAAAGATATAAGTCACAATTTTATATTATGGATATATGTTAATAAAATCTGCATAACTTATTAGGTGTGTATTGATAGAGAACAACATAGAAGAGAACATAACTAGTATGTCTAAAAAAGCTACCATTTGAGAAGATATGAATAAATAAGATGTTACGGTATAGAAAAAATAAATAGAGAGTGTATAAGAGACCAAGATAGTACCTCAAACTCTAGAAGGTACCTCGTAAACATCATCCTAATCCATATCAAATTTATATATCCTACCAAAAACTACTCCATGATTCCCTTGAGGACTATAAACCACCTAATTTACCAACCATTTCATAGTTTACATTGACTGATCTGGTCCAACACTAGCAACATGTCCTAAACATTATGTGTGCATCCATACAACGTTATCCTAGAACCACATTATATGATTGGTCATTACTCATTAGTGAAATTTCATGAAAGGAATATAATATTTTTTGAGACGGTTTCCTATTTTACTATAGCTATAACAATGAACATATTCATCCACCATATATGGATTCAAATTACCCTTATTATTAATTTAAATTCGACCACTAAAATGAAATCAATCCTTAAAAATATATTTCTTATTTGTAGAAAATATAACTAAAATTGAACAAGAGGATAACTGTAAACAACCCACTATTGGTAGGAAGATATCCCATATATCTTTTTTCAATGATGACATTCTCTATTATCTGATCCCTATGGTGTACTATAGCATATTTTTTATCAAAAAAACTAGCATATATTTTCATATCTCTATACAGGTTGACTTCTAATTTCAGGGATTTATGTGCCTTTTTCTTAGACTGAGGTGGAGAAAAATTAATAATCATTTTTAATTCCACAGAATAGGGAAAAACTAAAATCATACCTTGATAAATTTCAATAAATTAATGATAATGGTCTAATGCCAATGAGTTATGGAAGAATCCATGGTTGAATAAGTCATTTAATATCAACCAAACTAGCTATTCACATCAACTATCTTGAACCACATATCATGAGAACTATAAAAAAAATGCTATAATGTATAAAGGTTGTAATCATAAAATTTAGAACCTATAGTGTCACAACTAAATCAAAGATCTTATTCATGAATCGTATCAAATCATCTCAATCCTAGGGACCACTAGTTCCATGTATGGTTAGGGGATGCTGTAATTGGAAATCATGATCATTGTTGACACCCATTGGCCGACCCCCAATTATCTATCTTTTTAGGAATAGTTACTATCCAGAAGAGTCATGACATGATTGGTTCTATAGCTCAAATTACTAGGGAAATTATAGGAGCATTCTCAGTAGAACCCCCTTATGTAATAGGTGTTGAAACATAGAATTCCACGCATCTGGGATTATTCTTATCAACTACCCTACCTAAATGTGAAATAAATCTATAAGGCATAATTTAATAAAATTATATACCAAACCATATGAGAAAAACAATAAGTCAACTATGACGACTTATGATATATCAGAAGGACACACAGGGGTTTATAACAAGGTTCATCCAAAGAGAATTCCAAAAAAACAAGGTATACCCCCCCCCCCAAGTAAACAACTGGCCCATGTCAAACCTCGGGTAGCCTTCAATTAGTAAAACTTTTATGTATACAATTGATAAGTATGATACATAGGATAAAAAAATATAATTAAATAAAAAATTACAAAGAAACATATCATAAAACCTAATATGGATTTTAATTATTTGGCCTCTTAATAATGTATGAAATAAAAATTTGGTCTATGGTCCTACATGTGTAGACATGACAGATGAATGCACAAAACATTACACTAATCAGTATATCACCATTGTGTGTCTCTCCAAATGTGAACTAAATTAAAGATAAAATCAATAGAAGGAACATCAATTCCCATTTTTAGAGAAACTCAGGGGTGTATTAAATACTGTTACCAAGATAATGACACAATTCCACTACCAGATCCCCTACCATCCAATAACCTTTATACCCAATCTCAAATCCTGAAATGAAAATACAAATGTCATTCAACCGGAATATATAATACCATTTTTTAATACCCTTACATAAATCATCTTGTTTGGCCTATAATTCAAGTGTACCTCATATATCAATCACTATATGAATGATTTTCTCTACTAAAGGTGTTTTCTAAGAGGGACATAATGGGGATATAATTCACTCAATATCAGGTATTCATTAGAGTATATAACGCATGTGATAAAAACAATAATCCCAAACTGATGAAAAAAATATTTTTACAGTACGAACATAAAAACAATGAACCCGCCCACACAATTGTAATATGGAAGGTCAACCACCAAAAAAGAAGAAATAAGGATAAACTCATATGGTGAAATAATGGTGAATAAAAAAGTAAATAAGAAAAAAATGAAGACATTCATTTCAATTTTTTATTTTAGAATTTCCCACACCCAACTTCTAATACTACTCAAAATCCCACCGTAGGTCCCTTTCTATTGAATAGATTCCTGGTCATGAAATCTATATCAAAGATAACATTCCCAGAAATATTGTCATTAAAAAAAATAATTTTTAACAACCAATATCTCTTTAAAAATTGAATAATACTTAAGGGTAAATTCCAGGAGATAAATGAAAAAATATATGAAAAAATTGTGTCACACAAGTTAAAAAAATATTTTGGTTCCATAGATATAGGATCATCCTCCATCGATTCCATTTTAGAAGGAATGCCAACCAGATTCAAGACACATCACCCTCGAAGGGATTTTCAATAGACATGTATGAATCACCCCCATTAAAAAGATAACCCTTCTATATGTTGACTAAATATCGAAAAAACCCCCCTTAGGGGAATAATTCATGTGGCTAACCATCATACTAAACAATAAAAGATAGAGGAATGGAACATGCAATTAAGAAAAAAAATATGTAAAATAAAACATCACATAATGTTATGAAATTGTTATACCTATCTCAAATTTATAAAAAATAACTCATCGTCCATAAAACTGATATGGAGACACAAAGATTATGTGACCAAAAATAAATTATATGTTGCATGGTCTATACAATAACTCATAACCATCATCCAAATAACACAAATAAACATTAAGAGTATAAGGACCACATACCATAGCTAAAAAAAGGTTTTGATGACAAGGGTCATTGTCCAAAACTAAATATATCAATCTAAACCACATAATCATTATCATTCCACCATAATTTAGAAATATACAGTCATGGATGTAGCATCCTGGATCTAGGTGCCACTCAACAGGTGCCCCAAACCGGTTGGTCACATGACCTCAAGCACATTTCCCCAAACATCATAGGCTGCTGACTAGCAGCGAGGGCATAGGTCTAACATTGGGGAAACTATACCCTCATTTGTCAAAGTGTAAAGAAGTGGAACAAAATACAAGCATACAAACGTGGAAGCAGTAGAACAATACCCAACTGAAATGGATAATAGTACAGAAGTAAAAGATAACAACTGTATTATATACTTAATAAAGCATTATGTCTCTAATTCTAGAAAAGCATCCAAAATAGAATACACTCCAATCTAGAATAATACAATTAAAAATACAAGTACAGCAAAAGAAAACAAAATAGTGCCGTAGGAACTCAGCAGCATCGCGAGCCTAAGCTCAGTCCTAGGATCTCCCACTCCTCTACAAAAATCAAGTACCTATATAGGGACTCTTTCCCTTATCCACACCTACAAGAATATAATCTGTTTGGGCCCAAGACATGACCCAAACAGGGTGTGAGAAATAAATTCTACTAGGCAATCGCGAAAGGCTTGTGCTCAACGATTAGTGAAAATGTGCAACAATAGTGTGCAATAATAAAATGTAGTAAACTAGGCAGTACTCAAAAGTAACTATTACTGCTAGTTTAATTTTCATTTTATTATTAAATTAACAGTGCCAAGCATGTGCTTTATCTTTGTAGGTATAGCCAAAGAAAATCACCACAGTGAATACACAGAGTAAACGTTGTCTGCAGACATGAAAATCTTTTCCCTTAGGTAATCTAAACTGAAACCCGCAGGTGACTGCCCACAGGAATAACGAATATTGCCCATAGGCATACAAGGTGTTTCCCACAAGCACCGAATCTATTACCCACAGGCATGAGAAAAATTCACACAGGCTAAATGAAACACTTCCCTCAGGCTAAGTAAGAAACTGGAATGAGCCTAACACAAAAGAAAGCAATTTATATAAAATTCCACTCAAGGAAATTCAAAACATGCTAAAATTTACAGTATACCCATGGGTAACCTGGACAAATGGCTAAACAAGGGATCGCACCCATGGGGTGGCCCTGGATCCAAGCAATGATCCCATGAAACATTTTTTATCTATCTCTATATTACTTATGCAGTTCTAGATATCTAAACAGCCAAGGCCTCATCCATTCGACACCCCAAACATGGGCGCGTGGCACAATTGTACACAAAAACACTCAACATTTGGAATTAAACACTAGAACACCTACCTTGATCTCCCCTTATCAATATACATGAACGATGCCTCCCAAAACACCTAAGAATGGTGTAGATCTGGGATAAAAAATTCTCTATTCAAACATAAATAACTTTCCCTCTAGAAATAATTGGATGGAAAGGTTAAGGAAGAGCGAAGAACTCACCCGCGCGGTTCAATCAAGACCATCAGCGAAGGAAATCGAGTTTCGATCGACGATTGGGAGCTCCTTTATGATCCAACCATCTCTCCCGTGTTCTTCTGATGTGTCCACTACCTCCTCTGCTGAATAGAGAGGCTAATACTTGTTTTAAGTGAAAAAGAAACTACACAGTGTGTACTCTCAATTACACGACAAGTAATTTTGGTCATTTAACTGTTCCTCTAGCGGATAATTTTCACCGCCATAAAGTTCATCCATCGACATAAGTTCAAGGCGTGTATTTCTAAATACAAGACGTGTATTGTTGCTCTACTTGCAGCTACTTCCACTGCCTTAATATTCACCTGCTGACTGATTACACGACATGTAAATACCAAGTGCACGGCATGTAGTCAGTTTTTACACCCTTTATCATCAATAGGCCCACACACCCTGTGTACTCAGTACACATGGCCAAAGTACGTGGCGTGTGGAAACGTACGCGGCGTGTACCCACAAAATTTGGAATTTTCCCCATTTTCCTCATTTTCTCAAAAATGATTAAGAAAAAAAGGAAAATAAAAACTCATAACTCAATAATAAGAACTGGGTTCTTAAAAAATTTCCCCATTAAAGCAATTTGTCCCTAAATTTCCCTTGCAAGGGTGGTAAACATAAAGCTCAAAACAACTCTGGCCATTGAGCACGTACGTCGGTCTCCCGCTCCCAAGATTCGTTCAACACTCATCCATGCTGTCATAGCACCCGCATGAGAGGAACTGACGGGACTCATAGAACCTTCATGCTTCTATCAACAATACGAATCGGATGCTCCTCAATGGATGCATCAGCCTAAATCTCAACCTCTTCGGGCTGAAAGACGTGAGACATGTCTGAGTGATAACGACATAGATAAGATACATGGAAGACGTCGTGCATGGCCCAGTACCTCTATGGTGACTACAATAGATAGGCAACCGGCCTGACTCTACAGAATCTCAAATGGCCCTATGTACCTTGTTGAATTTATACCCTATCTCCTGATCCTCCTGTGTTCCAACCTCATTGAAACACGTAAGAAAACCTGATCCCTGACCACGAACTCCAAGGGACATCTGCGGCGATCAACATAAGATTTTTGGTGAGACTGTGTGGTAGCCATACACATCTAAATTAACATGACCTTCTCTGATGTCTCCTGCATGAGATGTTGTCCCAGCAAAGCTGCCTCACCTACCTTTAACCATCACAAAGGTGATCAGCATGGTCTACCATATAAATCCTCATAAGGTTCCATCTCAATAGTTGCATAAAAACTATTATTATAGGAAAAATCTACTAAGAAAATTTAATTCTACCAAGAGCCTCCAAAGTCAAGGAAGAATGTGCGAGACATGTCCTCAAGAACCTGTATCGTACGCTCTGACTTCCCATATGTCTGAGGGTAGTAAGTTGTAATCAGAAGAACCTATGTATCCAGTTCCCTCTGAAAGATCTTCTAGAAATGAGATGTAAAATAGGCATCCCTATCTGAAACGATAGAATGAGGGACCCCATGTGGTGTACTTCCTATCGAATATACGACATCCTGATCTCATCAACACTGAAGGTCTCCTTGATCAACAAAAAGTGAGCTACCTTTGTAAGTCTATCCACAACAAACCACACAACTTCACTACCTCAAGGTGACCTCGGCAACCGGGTCATAGTCCATCGTGATATCATCCCCTTTCTACTAAGTAATGGGAAATTTTTGTAACAGTATGGAAAGCCCTTGAAGCTCCGTCTTCACCTACTGAAAAGTAGAACATCTCTCAATAAAACCAACTACTTCTTGTTTCATACCCGACCACCAATACTCACGTCTCAAGTATCGGTACATTTTGGTAACTCATGGATGCACTACCCTAGATGAAGCATGAAACTCCCACATTATCTCATTGCATATATCCCTTGGAACCCACACTCATCCATGGACATGCAGTACCTCACCATCTCTTATCATCCAACCAGGAGGAGGGTCCTCACTTGCAACTGACTCCAATAGAACTAGTCTTTCTGAATCTGATAGTTTCTCATCCCCACCCTATCCAGAAGGTTAGAAGTCACAACTAATAAAGAATGATAGGCACTCCCCTGACTATTGTGCACCTTAAAATTCATCTCATAGAACAAATCCATAAGCTTCCACTCACCACTGGCCTCTTGCACTACCTGTATCTGAGTCCTCCTACTCAATGCATCAGCAACTGCGTTACCCTTAACAGGTGTATAGGAAAGCTCAAAGTAGAAGGACTGAAGGTATTCAATGGACCTTCATTGTCTCAAATTCAAGTCACGCTAGGTAAATATATACTTGATATTTTTTTGGTCCGTAAATACCTCAAAATGATCTCCTAAGAAATAAAGTCTCCAACATCATAACACATGAACAACTACAGCCAACTCAAGATCATGCATCAGGTAATTCCTCTCATGTGGCCTCAACTGCTGAGACTCATATGAAACTACTCGATCAACCTGCATTAACACTGCTCCTAGAACAATACTAGATGCATTACAGTAAACTGTATAGCTCTTCCCTAACTCTAGAAGTATCAAGACTTGTGCTGATGTCTACCTTCCCTTCAGCTCCTGAAAGGCTACATCACAAGGTTCTGACCAAACTAACTTTACACTCTTCTTAGTCAGACCCATCAATAGAACTATTAAGTGGGAGAATTCTAGTATAAAAAGACTATAGTAACCAACCAGCCCCAAGACACTCTGTATCTCAAACACATTCTTAGTCTTCTCCTAAGAAACTACTACTCTCACCTTCTTTGGGACTACTTCAACTCCTGCCTCTGAGATAATATGACCCAAGAAGTGTATCTGGTCCATCCAAAAGTGGCATTTTGAGATCTTAGCATAGAGATGATTCTCTCTTAGTGCACTCAGAATGATCTCAAGATGGTCCTCATTTTCGTGTCGAGTGTGATAGTACACCAACATATCATCCACAAATACTACCACAAAGAATCTAGATATGGATGGAGCACACAGTTCATCAGAGCCATAAAAAGGGTTGGTGCATTCGTGAGACCAAACGACTTGACCAAGTACTCGTATAGACCATATCTTCTCTTAAAAGCTGCAAGTGGTATGTATGATGGTCTAACACGCAACTGATGATATTCAGTTCTCAAGTAAATCATCAAGAACACTCGTGCTCCTTGAAGTTGATCAAAAAATCATCAATAATTGGTAAGGGATATCAGTTCTTGATCGTTAACTACTTCAGCTTCCGATAATCCACACAAAGTATGTGGGTACCATCCGCCTTCTTGGTAAAAAGGACAAGTGAACCCCAAGGAGAAGTACTGGTTCAAATGAAACCCTTTTCCTGCAACTCCTCTAACTACCTCTTGAGCTCCTGCAACTCTGGTGTAGCCATCCTATAAGGAGGACTAGACACCGGTGCTGCTCCTGGCACAAGCTCAATAGAAAAATATACCTCTCACTCTGGAGGAAGACCTAAAAATTCATCCAAGAAGACAACCCTGAAACAATCAACCAATGGAGGGAAATATTTCTGACATGTTCTGGGTCATACAAATACAAGCTCACAATCTGGGCTATCATTCCTCCTCCCCCACAATGCTCGGGTCCAGTTCGGCTCGCCTGGACATCCCATTCTCCCTAGTATAGAAACTCTCCACCCTCTAGTGACATGAAACTCACCCCACGATGATATTAATATACAAAGTCTCGAAAGGGCACTGAACGGTCCATTTCGAGAATGACATCATAACTCCTCATATCTAAGACATAGAGGTCCCATAGAAAGTGACACCAACCAACCTCTAGAGGACTCTCCCTATACTGACGCATACCAACCTTTCTAGTCCCCAACGGGGTATCTAGCATCATAACATCAGAATAAGAAGAAACACAAAGCCCATGGATCTCCGTAATGGGCACAGATATAAAGCAATGTGTAGCACCCGTGTCAAAAAGTACTGAAGGTAAAACAGAAGATACTAGAATAGTACCTCTGATAGTGGAAGGTCCGAGATCCTTCCCTTATTGGGTCTGTTGCACTGCATATGTCTGCCCAGTGTCATGGCCCTATGACACAGCCTGGCTTCCCTGAGCTGATCCACCCTGCTGTCTCTGAGATCCTGGTGTCTGGCTACCATGTCCACGACCACAACCTCGGCCTATCTGTCCTGACATATCCCAATTCCCTGACTGGAATGAAGCTGCCAACCCTTCCCCCACACATGGAGTCTGCACAGAACCCCTTTCACTAGCCACTGGTGGAAATTCATAGCACAAATGCTGGAGATGACCCATACCATGGTAAGCTCGTCACTCCACTAGGTCACGTGGATACTAAGGTCTCTTGTGCCCCTATATACCACATTGGTAGCACATGACCTGGCCAGCTAAAGAGTTATTCTGGATAGTATTGCCACCGTGAGATAAATCTATCTGCCTCTTCCTCTTACTGGTAGAAATAGTACCAGAAACATGTGTTGAACCGCCCTGGAAGGCACCACTAGCTTTCTGCAGGTTCCGCTCAGTAATCAGTTCCTGGTTGACAAAAGCATGCACTGTAGGAAACCTGAAAACATTCACTAGTGATCAGATGTCATATCAAAGACCATCCTCAAAGCGTTTATCCCTTAGCGTCTCATCACCCACTAAAACAGGTGCAAAACACTATAGTCCGGTGATGCAGGCAGAATAATCCATCACTGATATAGCTCCCTGTTGCAGATTCATGAACTCTCATAATCGATCTGCCCTTAGTGTCTCTGGAAAGAAAAAGTCATAGAATATTGCCTTAAAATCTTTCCACGACATTTTTTCAGTGATTCTTGGTCTAGGTGGTCACATCCCACCATCTTTTGGTGGAATCACGCTGCATGTATGTAGCGAGCTTTACCCTCCACCCTAAAGGAATCTCCAGATGCTTGAAGATAGTATGAATTATACCCAGCCAAGACTCCGCAGCCTATGGTCTTCCATCCCCTGAAAATGTAGGTGGATGCTACTTCTAAAATATAAGAGTCCACTCTACCATAGATATGGCAGCCGTCGGTGCTCCCTGGAAGGTCTGCATAAACCACATGATGACTTCACTGAACTACACATCAGCACCTGTGCCCAGTATAACGGTTGGCATCGCATCTAGCTCTATTGTAAGATCCATCGGTAGCCCACGACCTACTATCTCTGGAGAATACTCATTGCCGCTCTCTTGGAAAACAACATGTGGTCATCTCAGTGGCATGACTCTACAAGGTCAAACGCATGCCTAAGATTAATATTATCAGGGACTAAGAACTGGAAGTGAAAGAAGGGAACATGAGAAAGAAAACATTAACATTTTACAAAACAAGACTAAACAACGTGTACAATAACTAGACGACATGTTCCCTCAGGTCTTTCACCTGGGCGTGTACTTCTTCCAAAACTGGTCGTGTAACACCCCAACCACACGGCATGTTGTTCTCACACACGACGTGTACCTGAATTTTCTTCCCCTACCTGATTCCCTCTACACGCCTCAGCCACACAGATCTCTTTTGAATGAGTCTAAATGGCGTGTATAAGGTCTACACGATGTGTACTAGATGAGCTTCACTGACCCATGTTGTTCGTTAAACGACCGGGTACACAGCTCATACTACACGGCATGTTCCAGATAGACACAATGAGTACTGCTTAGATTCCTACTACCCGTGTTGTTAGAGACCCGTCTGACTACTCGGCTGATATTACACAACATGTTACACCCACACATGGTGAGTACAACACCCTATTTCCCCAACCACACGGCCAATTCCTCATGGTATTTCAACGGTCAAGACTACACGACATGTCCCTCAGGTACACGGTGTTTCTAGGAGGAGGTAACATCGACCCGTGTTGGTTAGTTACATAGCCAAATACCCAGGTCTAACTACACGACATGTTCGGCATCAACACAGCATGTATATGATCAGATTTCTTTTCCCATGTTTCAATTTACACAGAGGACACAGGGTTAACACAACAGAATATGTATAATAATGACACGATGTGGGCCTTAACGTTTGACTATCCCATGTTTCTTCTTACATGGCCTATGACATGGGTAGAAACTACACGACATGTACATATGGTGCACGGCGTGTACTTAAATGTTTTCCATTTATTTCCGAACAGAACATTAAACGGCGTGTAATCAAAACTACACTGCATTTATTCTAGGTTTTCTAGACATTAAGCTTCAGAAACTACTCAGAATCCCAGAAAAACACTAAAACGAACACCTATGTTCCAAATTCTGATCCTTGAGGGCCCATTCTCCACTCGAATCAATTTTAGGCATCTTACACATGTTATAAACAAAGTAAAAAGTCAATGAGCCACAAAATTCCGGTCAATGAGGACCCATACTCCTCAAAAACCAAAGTTTGGCGTTCATTATATGATACCCTCACATACAATACCCTATTAAATAGCAGGTATTTTATGAAGGCATCTATCACAACAACATGCATTTTCTAGCACGACAGCGATCACAAAAACATGAAATTTCTAATGCACCTATATGGCATGGAAGCTATGCATGGTATGTGATTCTAACATGTGCCTAAATGATGCATGAGATGGAATACCCTCATCTCATCAGGTTGCAACTAAATAGAACCCACTTATAAAAATAGAACAGCACACCACATATGAGTCACCCAACGATAAAAATCAAATCAACTATAAAAGTGAAAAAATAGTAAAATTGCCACATGAGGTAAATTTGCTTTTCCCTGTACATAGGTTAGCTACTCTTATGCGTAGCTCATTACCAAATACCAATTCTGTCTTATCCCTAACTATATGCTCCAAATAGTAAGTCAAATAAAATAAACTTCCTCAGATACCACTTTCTAATGTCCCAGATCCGGGTGCCCCGAACCCGGTTGGTCACAGGACCTTAAGCACATTTACCCAAATGCTAGAGGCTGCTAACTAGCAGCGAGGGCCTATGTCCGATAGTGGAAAAACTATGACCTCATTTGTCAAAGTGTAACGCAGTGGAACAAAATACAAGCATAAAAACGAGGAAGCAATAGAACAATAACCAACTGAAAAGGATAACAATACAGAACTAAAAGATAACAACAATCATATATACATAATGATGCATTATGTATCTAAGCTAAGAAAAGCTTCCAAAATATGGTACAATTAAATATAGAATAATACAATGAAAAATACAAGTACAGTAAAAGAAAACAAAAAAGTGCATCCAGAACTCAGCTGAATCGTGAGCCTAAACTCGGTTCCTTGCTCTCTCACTCCTCTGAAAAAATCAAGTACATGTATGGGGACTCCTTCCCTTATCCACACCTGCATCAATATAATCTGTTTGGGCCCAAGACATGACTCAAACAAGGTGTGAGAAATAAATCCCAGTAGGAAACCACCAAAGGCCCGTGCCCAACTGTCAGTGAAAATGTTCAACAACGGTGTGTAGTAATAAAATGTAGTAAACTCGACAGTACTCAAAAGTAACTGTCACCACAAGTTTCATTGACATTTTAATATTCATTTAACAACACCAACCCTATGCTTTCACTTGGTACGTATAACCAAAGAAAATTCCCACAGTGAATACATAGAGTAAACGTTGTCTGAAGACATACAAATCCTTACCCTCAGGTAATCTGAACCGAAACCCACAGGTGACTGCCCACAGGAATAACGAATATTGCCCGCATACATATGAGGTGTCGCCAACAAACATAGAATCTACTGCCCACAGATATGAGAAAAGTTTCCCACTGGCTAAATGAAAGATTTCCCTTAGGCTAAGAAAGTAACTGGGGAAATCCCAAAACATAAGCAAGAAATTTTTATAAAATTCCTCTCAAGGTAATTGAAAGCATGCTAAAATTTACAGTATACCCTCGGGTAACCTGGCCAAAATGGCTAAACAAGGGAACACACTAACGGGGTGGCCCTAGATCCAAGCAATGATCCCAAGAAAAATTTTATATTTATCTTTAGATTAGTTATGCAGTTTGAGATATCTAAAAAACCAAGGCCCTAGCCATTTGACACCCCAAACATGGGCGCGTGGCACAATGGTACACAAAAACACTCAACAGTTGGAATTAAATAGTATATCACCTACCTTGATCTCCAGTGATCAATATACGTAAACGAAGCCTCCCGAAACACCCAAGAACAACATAGATATGGGATAGAAAATTTCCCATTCAAACATAAATAACATTCCCTCAGGAAATAATTGGAAGGAAAGGATAAGGAAGAGTGAAGAAATCACCCGCACGGTTCAATCGAGACCGTCAGCGAAGGAAACTGAGTTCCGGTCGACGATCGGGAGATCCTCCAAGCTCTGGTTATCTCTCCCATGTTCTTTCGACACGTCCACTACCTCCTCTGCCGAATGAGGAGCCTACTGCCCGTTTTAAGTGAAAAAAAAATACACAGTGTGTAATCTGAAGTACACGGTGTGTACTTTTCATCATTTAATTGTTCCTCTTGTGGCTGCATTTCACCGCCATACTGTTCATTCGTCGACATGAGTACACAATGTGTATTTCTGAATACACGGCATGTATTTTCACTCCACTGGTGGCTACTTCCACTTCCTTACTATTCACTAGCTGACTGATTACACAATGTGTAAATACCAAGTACACGGTGTGTATTTATTTTTTACACCCTTTATCACTGACAGGCCCACACACCCTGTGTACTCATTCCACACGGCCAAAGTACATGGCATGTGGAAAAGTACATGGCATGTACCAATAAAATTTTGGATTATTCCTCATTTTCATCATTTTCTTTAAAATTCTTAAATAAAAGGAAAAGAAGAAACCCGTACCTCAAGAATAAGAACCGGGTTCTTACAATGGAGAAGTGAATCCACACTCAAATATTAAGAAATATTCACCCTTAAAAAATAACAACTAATACCATTAATGTTGTTATTCTAAATAGATTGAATATGCCAATACTCAAAATTAATGTACTGATTCCCAATAACCCTTTAAAATATTTCCTGTAAATAATAAGTAAAAGCTAATGAATTTGGAACCAAATAGCCTTCTATAAAATTTGGGGTGTGTAAGGATCTTCCAAATTCACTTATTTGAAATCAACTAGAATGGAAACCCCATCATTGGAATGAAAATGTGATCCTGAATAAGAGAAAACCCCAGATAAAACCACATCAAACACCCTGTAATTAGGTTAATATTTATTCCCATATAATTTATTATGGTTCATAAAAAACTAATTGTAAAATTATACATTTTAAATTCATTACTATTGGAGAACAAAACCATGATGAGGTTCACTATGCTTATAGTGTCGTCAATCTCACCTCTCCATAGAGACCAACCCAACTAGAGGATATACCCTAGACCCATGACATGGAAATTTTCAAGTTCCCATGGACTCCACCATGTCTATTGTTTCCCTCTATGTTCATGGTAGACTAGGAGACCATCAACATTCCACACCATGCACTATTTTTGGCTGATCAACTCATGGTGCATTAGATATACCTAGTTGTTAAATAGTATCTCCATTATGTGGTCAAGCCTTCTTCCCTAGGGAAAAGGAAAAAATATATTTTTTTGAGCCACTATTATAGAAATTTAAGAATCCATCCCCAAAACACTAATATCCAACTTCAGAAGACATTAAAACATATAAAAATATATATACTAGATTAAAAATATACGTACCAGAAACTTATCGTGTCACAACATATGTATATATTATAAAGTGAAATTGTTAAGAGTGGTCTATTGAGTTCTAAATCACTCCATTAATAGGCACATTGTGACCCAGGTAGAATTTATGACTCTCGGTGTAGTCAAGAAAAATATCCACAAGACTAGTTTGTAGAGTTCTTGAGGTATAATTGAAAAATGATCCAGGTGTGATTTTATTAAAGAGTAAAAATTGATGGATCATTATTATAGTACTAGGATGTATTTTATTATTTAGGTATTTTAATTTATGTGATTAGACCATTGGAAATGTGTTTTGCAAATGAATAAATTGTATGAAATTGTAAATATTTATCTTTTAAAACACATAATACACATTTTTTTACTTTTCCCTATAGATTTATTAACTATTGATATTTCTTTTTAGGTGGGATCATTGTATTTATTTGGATAGGGTTTTATATACCAACTATCACTTCTTCAAATCTATTTATTATTGATCACCCTTTTCAATACAGGGAGGTTTCCCCAAGATAATTGGAATCTTATCTTGTGCATTCTTCTAGTAATATAAGTCATGGATTGAAAAAAACATTTACCAGCACATGTTTATATAATATGGTTTCCCATGGGTATTTTCAAAATTTTAGATTTGGAAGATATAGTTTTAGGGATATATTAATGAATCATAGGTGGCCCAAAATATATTCCTGGTAATCCAAAATGGGAGAAGAAGTAAATTTTACAAGGATAACTTTATTTTTTAGTTTTCTGTGATATAGATATATATTATTAGTTTTATAAATACATTATTTTATTAAAATGATTTATTTTTATGAGTTTGAAAAAAAAGATTAAATTGGTTATACATGTGGAAGAAGATATGTTTTTATAACTCAAAAATCCTAAATATTTCTATATGTAAACTGTATTCTTGTTTGAAAAAAATTTTAATTTCTTATAGTGCTGCAAATTAATAATATTTATTTCCATTTAAACCTAATAATTCCATTATACATAGATAAGTAGGTTTTATTATTCCACATGTTACTTATTATTTGTATACTGAATGTTTACATAATGTCTACTTTTAGGACCTATAATTTTTTGGTAATTCGGTGAGGATAGTTGTTATGTGATATGGGTGTTGGTAGGGATGTGTGTGGGTGACTATGTTGTACTTATTATTATAGATTTCAATTTTTTAATATTTTTAATATTATATATTTATTTGGAATTATTTTTAGTTCTTAGTGGTATTCTACATCAATGGCCTATATTGGTGAATCAAGAGATAAAGGATATAGATTCATTAAGGTATGATCTAGTTAGGGATCGTTAGTGTAGAGGTGATCAAGATCCTCATTAGAAGGATGAAAGGTATCATGTGAAATAATTGTAGCCGATTTAGTTGGTGTAGTTAAAGATGATATGTCGATAGAATTTATGTTTTGGGTAATTTATATAATTAACTAGGGGACCTGATAATTAGATCAATATATGGTATATTTAAAGTGATAGTTAAATTTGTGAAAGTTTTCATCATTTGTAAAGATGTTGGACTAAGGAAGAATATATTTTTATTGAATTCATCATTGATATTTTTTGATAAAATTATCACTCTACCATGGTTGATGGAAACGATGTTGACATATATTCATAGGGAAGAAAGAAAACACCTATGACATGTGAAGGAAAACATATATAGGAATATAGTGATATTATAGAATATTTTTAGGTTAAGATCTTAAAAATAATATTTTTTTACGTGAATGTTTGTGGAAGGAGACTATCTATTTATGAACAAGATGTATGGGGATACATCAATCATTGATTATTCCAATATATTAAAAAACTTTTTGTGATTTATAATAATATTAATTAGTGTTCAAATCAATATGGTTTGAAAAATATAGTGTGTTGTTATACATGATTCAGGGTACAAGTGAATATCTATTATAAGAACACATTATATAAGGATGTAAACCAACAATTGATCATGGAAATGAATGAATAAATAAGTTATTTCAAATTATTATGAGGTTCTAGGGAAGTATGGTAGTGGAGATTTTTATTTTGAAATGTGGATAAATTATAATACCAAATAAATTAGTAAAGTTAGGGTATTTGCATTGACATCATTATCTATGTTGTCATCAAAATCCTATCTATTTGGGTAGATATTGAATATATAGATTCAATGTGATCATCCATTAAAAAAGAATCTATCTTGTGATTCGATGGGGTTTCATGATATGTTTCTTAGATGAAAATGAAATCATTTAGAGGCCAGGGATCCAATCAGACATTGTCAAAAATGGTATAATTGGTAGTTGTGCTAGGAAGCATTGGAAAGCGGTTTTCTAGAAATTTATCTTATGTATGAGAACATGCATATCATTTGTAGGGTTCATGGTCCTAGTAGAGTGTTACTAATAAGGTAATTAATACAACATGAGTTTAAGGATATAAATAGTTTTACATATCCAAACCAATATTTTCTATGCTTTCTGAAGATCCCTTGATGTAAAGAGATATGTTAGGATCATGTTAATCATGGGTTTTAAGGATTTATTTTTTTCATAGGTGAATTCATAATAACTTTATCAATATTTTATTGGTTGAGTTTTGTAAATTTATTATTTTATTTTATTGTGTGTAATTATATGTATGATGATTAATTAATTATATATATTTTTATGAGGAAATTGGTTATGGTTAGTAATAGTAAAATAAAGAATATCCATGGTTTGGTTGTGATGTTATTGAGTAAAGGAAACATATGGTAGGGAATTTTAGAAGAAAGAACATTTTTCATTATAAATATTTATTTTCGTAATCATGTGTATATAATTGTTTTCATAATTTTTTAAATTTTTTAAAAGTGTAGAGTGTACGACGTTTGGGATTCAGTAAATTGTGGCCTATGAGTTTCCAGAAATATCTCTTAAATGAAATATTATATATGGAGATAATTTAACCTACAAGTTATTTGTTTGAGTTATTTTGAGTTTCTTGATTCCCACATCATGGGTAATTTAGCTTGTTTGAGCTGTTTTAGGGATCAATGAAGGGATACTCGATTTTTTTGAGCGAGTGATCCCAGTGTAAATATTTAGGTTGTAAAGATATATACCACAAGGTTCATGATAGACTGCAATAGGGTATCGATTATTTACAATATAATTCATGTGGACCTTTTCTTCCTAATTTCCACTAGTTGAAAAAGATATTTTTCAAGAAGGTAATAGGTTTCAATGGGATGCTGATATTTTAACCTATTGGTACATGGGGAGTGCTATTATAATTTTTAAAATTAATTAATTTAGAGGGAGGGGACTCATTCATTCCTAACTATATATGAGATCTATTTGTTCTTCATCTCTATTTACAATCATCTCACTTAGAGGATTCTTTCCCCTTTTTATCAAAGGGATGTGATTTATGTGGAAAAAGATATAGATTGAGTAAAGTTAAAAGCCCTCATTTTTTCCTAATATTGTATATTTTATGTATAGTTTCAACATTAATATATATTTTAGGTATTTTAATATAGTTTCCATATATATTAATCCACAAGTAAAATTAAACTTTTGGAATTTATATGCATGTCTTATAAAATACCTAGTAGGTGGTTGCTAATGATTTACATTTTTATATGTGATTTTATACATTTTATGATTTATATTAGTGAGACTTATCATGTTTTTAACTATAAAAATAAACACATATGGTATCTATTTTTTAAGTGATATAAAGTGGTATTCTCATATGGGTAACATAGAATTATCCCACATATGTCTTATTTTTGGATGATTTCTCATTTATTATTTCATCAATGTTTTTCATATGACTAAATGGGATGGGTTTTTTATAGAGTTTCTAGATATTATTCCCTTACTATATAATTGGTACGACTTGTGTAATTATCTGAAGATTATTTAATATTGATGTGACGTGTCTTGTAATGAAATTTGTGGTGGGTGGTAATCATGGTTTAATATCAGTGTTATGGCCAAATGAGACAATTATTTACATTCACCCTAGGTCTATGAATTTTAGGGATGTGTAAAAACTAAAAACATACCATATAATGGTGTTGGACATTAAAGGTCTATTTTTATATCCCGAAGATGAATGGGTCTTGATTAATGGGTCAACCATCTAACTTTATGATGGAAATATTTTTATTTCTAAACACCTCAATAATTAGATATATATTTTCCTTTAAATAAATATTTTTGGTATATGATGATTCGTAGAAAAGTCCCAAATAAATTGATCTATGAAATATTAGATGAATATAATTAAAAAATATATTTAATAATAAAACCAATATAAAATATTAATATTTTAATGAATAATATATATATTAAAAATTTGTATGAATAACCCATAATGATTTAAATGGTCATTTTTCCATAAATATAATTTTCTCTACAATATTTTCTCATTTAAATGATAATTTCATAAATACTAGAATTTTAATTTTTTAAAATGGACATCATATTTGAGATTATCATGTCCAAATAATCTTAGGGTGAATTATTAATATTTTTTAATATAATTCATTCATAGGTGGATTGTAGAAAAACCTCGATTTTTCTAATACAATTAATTTTATGACTTTATGATAGCACAAGAATGAATTAAATTTTTTTGTATCTATTTATTTTTAAAAAATATATATTTATTGATTAAAATAAATAATTTATATATTATATATTTAATTATAAAATTCCTTGATTAAAATTTTCGAAAATTATGTAGTATTTTCATTTATAACTATTTTATGTTTTTATGGTAAAAAGTGTTTTTTATCTCTTGATGTAATTAAAGAAAAAATAGATTTCATATATTATATCAATTATATAATATTATATAATAAGTTATATTTATTTTTTTATAGTATTATTATTACTAATATTAATGTTAATGACAATGATAAGGGTGAAGGAGTTATTTTCTATGATTTTTTATTTTAATTTTATCGATTTATAGAATAAAAATTTAATGTTCCATATTTTATATAAAAATAACCATTTTAACTCATATATTCATATATATTATCATACAATAATTTGATGATTAATTAAATTTTATATAAATAGTAAGTATTGATTAAACCCACATTTTTCTATAGAATAATAACTAGATATATATTAAATGATTCAAATTAAAAGTTAATTTCTTATTATATGAACATTAATTTAGATTAAATGGAGTTTTAATAAGTTTTAAGAAATTAATAATTAATATCAAGGGTTACCATGTATTTCTAATATGATGTATACTGTTAGGGTAAAAAATATTTTCGAATGAAAAAACTAGTAAAATATTAAAATATATTACAAAAAATCTAAAAACATTTGCAAAAAATTTATGACCATAAATATTATTGTGTTTGACAACATTAGATGTACAAAAAATTACTTATTTACAAATTTTTCCTCAATTTTTCTTTTGAAAGATTCACAGAATCATGTAAATGTAATTGTTTATTAGAAAAAATAGATTTTCATCACTTATAAAAGAGGATCACAAACACAAAATTTATCCACCCATTCAAAATCTGTATCTTGAAAAAAATCATACCCTAGACACCCAAAATATTACTCCCTAACTCAAATATTTCATGGAATTTCTAAAATATTTTTCTAAGGAGGAAATATGAGTTAACTAATGGAGAATATCTAAAGGGAGATATGTTGTTCTCAACACATCTCTGCAAATTCTTTTTTCATATGGACACTAAAATATACATTATAAATGAACTTTTGAAAAAATAACTTATATAAATATAGTAATATTTTTTTCAGTATTGGAATATCAATTCTTTACCTTTCTATAAATCCTTTTGAAAAATGAAGATGTCACCATACAAATATGTGGACTAATGCCTCTATGAGTTGAATTCTTGATTTTTGATAACTATCTTAAATGGAAACAAAAAAAGTTTATTCTTGTTATTAATATATTTATTATTACAATATTAAGTATAAAAAAATTAATACATTCTCTAAAATTTACCCCATCTATAAAATATGAACCTATCACCCATATGTACCTCTAGAATACCGCCTCAATGAAAATGACATATTTCCCTTTTCCATATAATATATTATTATATATCATAATATATTAAAATATGAACCATTATATTTTTAAAAACCCTGAATTTTATAAAAAATTTATGCATGAATAAATTTTATTTCATTTCTATATTATGTTACAAAAAACATTGAGATTAAACAAACATGGATATACTATTAAAATATTATTATTTATTGTGATGGTTATCGCATATCCATTAGATTGGAGAGTATGAATAAGAAAAAATAAATTATAAAAAATAATATTTCTTACATTTTATGAAAAATAATTTGTTGTTTATGAATTAATATATCAGGAAAATAAAGAATTTATTTTTAAAACAATGTATTTACTTTCAAGAAAACACTTTAATATATGCAATTTATTTTTCTTTTACAATTTTTAAATTGTAAATATTAGTGAATAAAATTAATGAAATGTAAATTTTATATATTTGAATAGTGCTTTATAATTTATATAGTATCTTTAGGCATCGTATAACAATAACCCCAATTTTATGTTTGAAAATGAATTTTTCTAAGGACTGGGTTTTCTAGCATTTCACACAAATTTCTAAATTATTTTCTTCCACTTATATAAATTGAATTTGATAAAAATTATTGCATATTATAAATCAGGATGAGAATTTTTTTTAAATAGTTTCCTTTTATTTTTTAGAACTATAAATTGAAATTGATGTAAAATTTAACACCTTAGTAAATGTAAATCAGGTTAATCTATGTTATAAAAAATTTACAGGGCCATAATATTATTACAAATCAGTATTTAATGATATGAAATTGACCCTTATAAACATTGGCTATAAATTTAATTTTTTAATGAAAACTTATCCCAAAAATGACCTACATATTATTGAAAATAAAGAACTTTTCAAAATGTCACTCTTGTAGTTTAAATAACAATTATGTTTCTAAATACACGAAAAATAATTTTATTAATTAATATACATTTAAATTTTGATCTTCAAAAAATTTCATAATTAAAATTTATTTATATTTTTTAGTAATTATATAAATTTTAAAATTATATTTTAATGCTGATGATGTAATTAATAAATTAATAAAAAAATATAATAAATGGTATTAAAAAAATTAAAAATAATATAATTTTAATGATTTATGAATCTCAAATAATTTTATATTATCATATGGAAAAATATTATTTAGTAAAATTATTTGACTTGAATTTTCTATTTTTTATGTGTTTTATATATTTTTAAAATTTACATTAATTCTATTTCATAATGAAATTATTTTGAAACCATAAAAATATCCAAATAGATCATGGTTTATAGATATGGTCTAAAATTTCCCCACTTATCTATTTATGAGATATTTTTTCACATTATATTTATAATTATAATCATCTTTGTGTGAAGAGTTGTTTTCGGAATTTAATAACAAATTAAATATCCTAGATTTGTGGACATGTTATTATTATTAATAAAACACATTTACTCACAATCCTATCGATGAAATGTGAAGTGGATGTATCACTCTTGCGTACTTATGGATTATCGTCACCACACAATGATACAATTTTTTTATCAGCGCATATTTTGGATTATTTTATGATGGTATCAATTTTTATATATGATATTAATGAATTAATTAATATTATATATTTATAATATCATTTATACAATTTTTAAATTACAAATAATTTGAAAAGTTAAACATCTCTCATGTGTACATGAGTACCACCACCATTAGGAATATATGTGATTAATTTTTCATTTCAACATTACATTGGTGGTAATATTGATTGTTTTGAAGAATATATATTATTTATATGTTATATTAATGGATTTATTATGACGAATTTTTATTTAACATTTATTTGTTTCATCCAATGAAAATTTAAAGCAACTTTCATATGTATTTATGGTATGTTGCCACCATAAACTGTGTAATTCATTTTTGTATATATAAAATTTATGGATGACTATATAAATATATAATTAATATATATGATATTTATATCATGATTAAAATTTTATTATATATTTTACTATAATAATCATAAAATGAATGACACTACCAAAATGAACCATGGTTGAAAAAATGAAAGAGATATCACCCAAAAAATTGATTTTAAAAAGAAATTGTATATAAATTTTTAATTAGATAACATTAATGAATCATAATTTTTTTCAAAAATAGGTATATATTATTATAATATATGATTAATAATACTATATATATTATAATGGAATTTTTACCATGTTTGAATAAATATGAGGCTTCTGGGAAGATGTTTATATATCATTCATATTTGAAAATGCATATTTTATCCCTCAATTTTCCTTTGAGGGAATTAATAAAAATTTATATAATAAATATATTTAATTTTATTATCCTCTAGATATTTCTTAAAAATATATGTCTCATTTTAATTTCCTAACTTTATGTGTTTCTCTTACTGAAAGTGTGTTAATAAAGAAAATCCTCTTTATTTCTCTATTTAGTCATAATTAACTTTTCTTCCATAAAAATATTTTACAAAAATATTCTCAAGAATGTTTTTAAGATTATCCAATGAATTATTAATTCATTTTTAACCCATGATTTACTATTAAATAATTAAAAGGAATCTTCAATTTGTTTTCAAAATGAGGTTCTTTAGGACAATATATATAAAATTGTGATTGGAATAAATTAGTTTAACTTCTATAAAATAAATATAATATCACATATCCATGAACACTCAATTATTATAATATTCTTTTAAATGTTTCCATTGTCATTTTTTAAAAAATTCCTAATATTTTCCAATTTTATTTTATAAATAATTTATTTCAAAATAGAAAAAAATCCTCATGGTTTTTTGATTTTTATATTTATTCATAATAAATATTCTTTGGATTTTATTTTGATTACAATGGATATGATCTAATGGTACCACCATAATTATTTTTAGTATGGTTTATAATTATGATGATGATATATTTGTCAAACACCTTTATTTTTTTGGGATATGCTAAGATGAGAATATGATTTTTTATGAAAATGTATTTTTCATATAGATTATAACAGTATGATATGGTGAATGTTTAGGGATATTGTGGCACATATATTTATCGATTTAATTTAGTGATGAGTGGGAACATAATTATGTATCCCTTCAATGAATTGGGTATTATATTATATATTACGATATGATTATAAGAATGATGACGATGTTCTTGATACATTTTCAAAACCAAGTCGATTTTCTTGATAATTTATTTTATAAAATGTCAATATTCATGATACATAATGGGGAAAAGACAATGTTTATAATCCAATGTGGGAAAAAGGTGTTTAGGACTGATCTTTTATTATTTCATTATCTTTGAAGTTAACATTGACATATAAAACTATTTCCATACCTTTGATAGTTAGATATTTTTCTAACATGAACATGTGGTTTGTGATTGATTTTTAAAGACATATAAAGATTATGATTCATGTATTTCAAAATCATAATGCATTATTCCATGAATAATGTTTACTACCATTGAAATATTTGTTATGAAATTAGTATGTTATGGTTATGAACACTTACTTATATAATTTAAAACGGATTCAAATTACCATTAATTGATATCACTCAAGTTTAACATTACTATTCTTTAAATATCACCACTTCTTATATTTACATTCCCCATGTTATAATGAGATTTTTTTGGAATGTCTATGAAAACTGGTAAATAGAATGATCTCTATAGGATATTTTAAATAACATTAATTAAATTATAATATTTTTATTGAGTCTCTAAAGATGTTATACCTTTGTGATCCTTGTGAGTGTTTTTTTGGAATTTAATACATAATCCTCTAATAAAATATATCATTTTTGATTGAAATTCTAGTGCCTTTATAGTTATAATTAGATTAAGTCTTATTTCTTATCTAGAAAAAGGGATGATAAAATTATATTGATAACTATATCATTAATTCTAAGAACAAGATAACATCTTAATTTTTGGGTATTTAGAATTAGGTGTCATTATATGGATATACAAAAAATGATTTTTCATAAATGTGTGAATTTACACTATTATTATTGTTCTCATAATTTTCCTTTTTGATTTCATTCAATTAATGGAACGAAAAGATATCGTACAAACAACCAACCTAATGTAAAATGAAATTATTTTCCACTTTGAGATACTAAATGATATGGGACACTGAATTAAATATTTTATTGCAATTCTATTGTAACTTTATGAATCATTTAATGATATTAAACTCAAGAACATTAAATGGAAGGAAAAAAATACTATTAAATATTTTATTTTGAAACATCCACCTTCTTTTATAGGTTTTTATGATCCAATAGAATCAGATCTATGTATCAGCATCACTGAGAAAAAAATCAATTTCTTTACTCATCAGAAGATTAATATTTTTTCCTAATAATTTATCATTAGAAAAGTGAATTAGATCAATAGTGGACTCTTATTAATAAAATGATTTATGGGGAATTAATTTACTTTATTGAATGGGTTGAGTATAAAAAGATTTTTTTATTAAATAGTTTACCTTATATTCTATATACAATGATGGAGATGGAATTATATGAGCTGAAGAAAAATGATGATGAATCCAATGGTACCAATAAGAAAACATTTAGAAGATATTCCTTTTATGTGTTTGGTTTAGTCATTATCCCAAAAATCAAAATTGATGAATTATTTACTGGCATAAAGTAATCTATTTTAATGTAATTAGTAATAGGAGATTTTAGTAACTACAAAGAGAAATTCCATGATCTACATAAGGTAGGAACAGAAATTTGATATTCCAATAATAACTATGTTTTTTATAAGAATAGAATGATCTATTATCATAAAGACTTGAATTTATGGCATGGTATAATGTAATTCCACCCGTCAAAATGATAAAAATGTGGGAAGAAACTTAAAAGGGAATTTCATGAATAAAACATATAGGATAATTAAATTTGTAAATCAAATGTCATAAATCCTATAAATTATGAAAGGGAATAAATAGAGTGTTTAATTCAATGGAGGAAAAGGATTTAACCTCTAATTTAATACCCATTCCCTAATGATTTAAATAAAAATATTATATGAAATATTCCAACCATTTATCAAATTAAATTGTTTTTTATAATGATAAGAAACAAAACCTCTTCATACTAATGAAAATATTAAATATCCTGTAATCATGACTACTGAAGGGGGTTATGAGAATGACATTATAAAATTTACACATAAAATAAATTCAACAAATAATATTATCATATTTGAAAATGTATATACCCACTCAATTATATATAATAAATATTTAATATACCTCAAAATTCCACCCTAAATATTAAATATTAGATTATTAGTGAAAACCACCAATGATATGATGATCACATCTCAATTATATCATTTCTCCCTAGTTGAGGTTTTTAGGAATGTGGTTCCTAAAATTATTTTTATTCTATATATAGATTACATTGTTGTATTTTTTTTTTATTTTTTTCCTTTATTAACAAAATCCCACATCAATTTCCAATGATTGTATGTCGCAATTAATATTTAATATCAACCTATGATCATTAAACAGTGAAACAATAAATATGAACATCCTATAGAAATCAGCACCATTATATTGGCCTTGATTCCTATTCTAAAGGTATTTCTATCACTATTGGTTAGGGAGAAACTCTATAATGAGTATATTAATGTTGTATGTGTGTTTATTAATTTATTTATAGAATTATTGTTTGGTCTTTCACCAAATCATGATGTTAATTTCTCAATAGAAATCATACAATGTTATACCAGTATTTGGAAGTATCTATATAGATAGGAAGAATTTTGTTAACTGAACAGAAAATAAAACTCCATGAAAATATTAGATTGGTATTCATTAGGACAAGTGTGACAACCATTTCAAACCCCAACCCGGCGTCTTGCAGTTGCGGTTAATTATATTTATATTTTCTTATTTTGGTATCTTAAGTTTAAATATTTATTAAATTAAAATCAAAATAAAATAAATTAAAATTATTAGAAAACTATTTAATAATAATAAGAATGATCATATTATTTTTTTAGTTTTTTATTATTATTATAAATTATGTTATTATGAATATTATTATTTTGATTATAAGTATTATAATTTTCATTTGTAGTATTATTATTATCTTATTATTATTAGTTTACTATTTTATTTTTTTGATGAAGTAAACCCCTATGGGTGGTCGAAGCCCCTCCCTCTAACTCCTCTTACATGATGCACGCCCATGACACCCGGGTCATCCCACATTTTCATGCACTGGCCAACCCCCTCCCCTCCCCTCGTCACACTGGCTCCCCCTCCCATGTCACACTACTTCTCACCTTCTTGAGTTGTTGAACCTATACTTCCTACATCCCTTGCAACTGCCCCCTTGTCCTTCCAACAAGAATCTCAGACCACCCATGTTAGACTGATACTACCTGGTCATAACACCCTTCACTGATCCCGTTCCTCTTTCATGACAACCATTGGTTGAAGCCCTCCATCAAGCCACCTCCCTTCCTCTAATGACCATTTATTCCCATGATGGGGTGTGCAGTCTCCTCTGATGATACCCTTTTCCTTTCCCATTCCACTATTTTTGGGTTTTATTTGATTCTGTGTGGGGTGCATGAATTGGAAAAACCCTAATGTAATTAATGGGACTATATATTGGTTTTATTTTGTTGATTTTGGTTAAAATGCTTGAATTCGGGTCAAATTGTGGTTTTTTGCTGTGTGATTGGTGTGCGGTGATTGTTCTACTCTAAATTTTGGGGGTTTCAACATCGAAGATAGGTGGGTCCATGCATAATATTTATTTGATAATTTATTTTATTTAGTGTGGTCATTGATTAAATTGGTTGATATGGAACCAGATTTAATAGAGTTTAATTTGAATTTGATCCTTTTTGTAGATTTTTTATATGGAATAGAGTGCGTTCATGATGAAAATCAATGTTTAGTTTTTTATTAGTATTTTATTATATTGTGAAAGTGTTGAAAAATCTGTTTTATCTTGTTATTGGTCTGTTTTAGGTCTTAGAATATGTTTTTGAGCGCGCATTTGTGTTCAATGTATTATGATACTTCATGGAGTTTTTTTATAAAATTCTTAAGTGGATTATTATGTCTTATAATGTTTTTGAAACACATTTGGATATTATGTTTGTGTTCATATGTCTTCAATAGTGGGCTTGATTATGAAAATGGGTTAGGAGTGGAACACTTTGGTGTTTAAAGGAGGGTCCTTTGTAAAAAGGGGTGTTTTTTTATAATGTGGGAATGTGGTTTCCTTTATTTATGTGGTTATTATTGGATACATTTATTCGTTCCCTTGGAAACGTTTTTCAAATTTGAGATTATTAGTAATGGATTTTTAAATGTTTATGAAATGGGCAAAGGCCCAATTGGCACATATGATTTGATATTGTCTGCCCTTGTTAGACCATCCTGTTGTAGACGACGATTATGTTTTTTAATATTGATTCTTAAGTTATAATAAATGGTTGTTTCATTAGTGAAAAACGTGTTGTGTTATTTTTAATGCTTTTATAGATTTTTTAAGTGTTTAATTAATTTATTAAATTAATTGTGTAGTGCATTGGACCTCGCTACGATGGTTTTTGGCTATAGGTGTCAAGGTATCCTAAACATACATGTATATTGTAAGGAATATAAATATATATATTCCCTCTTTCTACATATTCCCTCATGTAATGTGGAATATGTGCAAGGGAGCTAGGGTTCAATATATATATATATATATATATATATATAAATTTATGTGTCTGTGTGCGTCAAATGTCGGTTCGAGTGATCGTTGAAAAATAGCGACATGTTTGCGGTAGGTCCCCTATTCAAATTCTTTTAATTTTAATTTCATAATTTCTTTCTTGTTTTAAAAATATGTTTTCATTTTTTATGTATACACATGCTATAAAAAATGGTTGCGATTTCTTGAATTGATTATGCATTTTTTTAAATTGAAATACATTTTTAACGCAATTGGTCTTAAGTGAATTTTCATGAAAATTGATTTCCTATGTGGGTTTTACTTGGTAATGAGTATTTCCAATGGTGTTTGGGATTTTGGAATATTAGTGGTAAAAATTGTTTCCTTTATGTAATTAAGCTTGTTTAGTACATTTATAATGTTTTACGAAAAATAAAAACCTCTCTTGAGGCACACCCCCTTGGTTTTAGAAAATGATTTTTACATTGAATGAGTTTTTTTGTGCCTAATTTGATGCTTATATATTGTGGGATGTGAAATAGGGGGAATTCATTAAGGTGGTAGAATAGTGGTGAGAGGTCGAATGAGTTTTATGTAAAGGAAGTTTTATGTACATATATGTTGTCCTGACAAAGAAAAATCCCACCCACTTGAAATTGATCATAGTGGAAAACCTGAGAATCTAGGTTGGTAGACCAGGACTAATACACTAGATTAAACGGCAGGTGTTCATCCTTGTTTCTTCTAGCAGTATTGGAACAACAACAAAATATAAACATATTAATGACTGGGGGTTGTGGTTTCTAAGCCACGATTACTGAGGTTTGTGGTTTCTATGCCATATTTTATGAGGTTGGTGGTTTTTAAACCATGTTTCAATGAGGTATGAGGTCTCTAGGGTCACACATTCACAACAATACCTATAGGTATTTCCCATGGTGCTCTTTTGCGACATGATGCTTCTGATGTTAATTTTCATTTTAGTTGTTTCATACTTGATGTCTTATTTGAGAAAAGCATATTTTAATCTTTATTGGTTTCCTTTCATCTTGAAATGTTAATTCATGCTTGGAACTTATTTTTAACATGTTGTGGGGGAGAAATACTTTACTTGAAAATGAAAACTTATTACATGAATTTGAAAAGAATGAAAAACATTATTTTATTCTATCTTATTTTTCAAACTATCATGTTTTGGGTTTGATATAAAATTTAAGGGAATATGGTGTTTTAATTCTTTGGATTTCCTACTCAGCATCTTGGTGGTTATGCGTAAATTACTATTCAGTTTCAGATTTTTCCAGTTTTCGATCACACTTGGAGTAAGTGTAGTTTATGTTCTGTGGTGACCCAAGAGGTCACTTGAGGTATTCCTTATTGCTATTTTATTTTTTTCCACTTCACTTTTGTTTATATTTCTTCCTTTTATTTATTTATTTTGTTTAGTTTATGCTTACTTATATGTATTTTATTTTGTGTCAAATCATTCCCAACTGGTTTATTTTGATGCATGGCACTAGTTCCCCACCCGTGTGGATCTGGAACGCCCTTCGTGCCATGTCATAGACCGACTCAAGTGACATTTTCAGGGATGACCCAGGTTGGTTCATGAAAAAATGGTATCAGAGGAGTCCCTTGTTATTTGGGGTGTCAGATATCTTAGTGATATGGTGTGTCAGGACTTGAGAGGTAGGTACGGGAAGGACGTCTTGAAACCTTGCATATCCCGAGACTTGAGTTTCTATGGGTATTGTGAGGTTTTAATTTTTCTTTTTCTTGGTCTATGTTGATGAATGATGACAAATGAAGAGTTATGGTGTTATGTGATGACCTTTCATAGAGAAGCGACCCATGTACAACCCGAGTGCACGTTTCAAGATACATCCTATGGGGGATGCTCGCCTGGGGCATAGTCTTCTAATCCATGTTACATGGTTGGAAAAGCCACTAGTCCGTAATTTTTGGAAGGTTTGATGTGAGTTATCTTTGGGATTAGTTTTGACTGACTTGACTGGATTTCTAAAAAATGAAAATGGTTTATCGAAAAAGGTGTTTTTAATAGGGTAATGTGGTTTTGGACTACTAAAATGGTTTTGAAGTGGAAATTATTTTCTTTTAATGGAAGGTGTGGTTTCTAAGGGAAAAATGGAAGGTGTTTTGGAAGTTTTTTTTGAATTTTGGTAACACTTTTGGAATTTGAATTGGAAAATGCTTGCGAATGTGGGAGTTTGTAATGATAAGTGAGATTTTCTAATTCATTGAGGATTTGTTTTTTTATATTGAATGGTCATTTTTAAAATGATATTTGTTTATAATTAACCCTTGGTATTCTTATGAGGGTCCACATATATAGAGCTAAACATGTTCCACAAGGATAATTGGTGGTATGTGTGGATGGGTGCATGTGCTAGCATAAGAGTATATATATGTGTAAGACTTCATGGAATACCAAAGATGGGTACTTAGGTTTTTTTGTTTTATGAAAAATGGTTTAAAAAGTGGTTATTTTAAATTTTCAAAAAGTGAGTGAGCAATTTGTTACTGTTCTTTTTTCATGTTTTGTATCCTTTTTCTTTTTTTCTTGTTTTTTACATATTGAATTTTGGTTGGAATAATTATTTGATTTTGAGTAATAACATGTGATTGATGTGTGTAATTTTATTTATGATGAGTTTTGATTTGGATTTTTGAATCTTATTTTTTTAGTTTGCTGCCCAGAAATGTCCCAGAGGGTTCTAGTGAGTCTCTTCTTGTTGTCGGTTGTACCCAAACTCTTAGAGGAGTGGTGGAAGTAAATTATAATTGGTTATTGTCCATTATTCATGGTGATCATTATCTATTAATGGTTGTAGACTGGCTTGGTGAAATCGTTGACGTTTTCAGGTTATTGGGGAATCTCAAATCTATGAGAGATCATAGTGGTTCGAGTTATTTTGAGGGTTCAACATTGGATTGGAGGAGGAGGTGATCCATGAGGCCATGATGAGCCTTAACTCCGAGAGTGCTCCAGGGTCGGATGGCTTTCCAGGGTCTTTTTACAGGGAGTCCTGGTCTGTTGTTCAACATGATTTTGTCCTAGCAATCCAAGATTTCTTTTGAGGTGGCATCCTTCCTCTTATGGCCAGTGCAACTATGATGGGGCTTATTCCTAAGATTAAAGACCCATCTTCACTAAACCATTATAGGCCTATCACCATGTGAAACTTCTCGTATAAAATCATCTCCTGTATCATCAACAAAAGGTTGTTTTGCTTTCTTCCCCAATGGTTTCCTTGGATCAACATGGCTTCGTGAAAGACAGTTCTATCCAAGTGGCTATAGCTTCGGCCTAGGAGTTGATCTCAGACATTACCATCAAATCTCATGGTTTGAATATGGATATCAAATTGGACATGAGCAAGTCCTGTGATATAATTGAATGGATATTCATCAATAAAGTGTTCACAGGTATGGGATTTTCTCCCTGGGCCACTAACATTATCTTTAGATGTTTTAGCTCTTCATGGATAGTTGTCTCCTTTATGGGGAAGAATCAGGGTTTTTTCAAGGCCACCTGAGGTCTCAAGTAGAGGGAACCTCTATCCCCTACCATCTTCATTATTTCCCAGCATGTGCTTAGTCGTCTACTTAACAGGAGCAGGAACCAAGGGCAGATTCTTCTATATCGGAGTCATACCCTCCCCTCCAGCATGACTCGCCTCATGTTTGCTAATGACACCTTGGTTTTCTTGAATGCCAGCATAAGATCAGTTTGAAGTTTCATTAAGGTGATGGAGGAATATTTTCATTGGAGTGTTCAACTCATCAACCACTCTAAGAGTTACTTTTTCATATCTAATAAGTGTGAGGCAGGGTGTGTGGTCACCTTAGAGAATAGTCTGGACATGCAAAGGGGTATCTTTCCTCTTGATTACCTTGGTCGACATATCTCCCCTCATAGACTCCACATCCATGACTTTGATCACATTGTGTAGAAAATTACAGGTATAATACTCAATTAGAAGAACGGATTTCTATCCTTCGTAAGCATGATCACTCTCATCAATAGTGTGTTGTCTTCTATTCCTGTTCACGCGATGACATCCATCAAAGTTACTAAGAGAGTCATTACCTCCATTGATAGGATCCTTTCTAGTTTTCTCTAGGATGCCCTCTATGAAGGGAAACGTCACTGGGTCTCTTGGAGGAGAATGGCCCTACCAATCCGGGATGGAGGTATCGATGTCAGAAACATTTTTTACACCATTCAGTGCATGCATGAAAAACTGGATTGGGAGGATTTAGAGGGTACGTCCTTGGGGGCAGGGTAATGTGCCCTCGATGTAGTGATGCTCCTTCTCTTGGTTAACGTTACAGCTCCCCCCTCTGGTCCATGATTGCTGCTTTCCTTCCCTCCCTTATGCCCATATAACGTTGGGTCATAGGTAAAGGGGATATCATGTTTTGGCACCATAATTGGGCTGGCTCAAGGCTTGGATTTTCTAGATTTCCGACCCCTCAGATTTCTTTTAGGGAGGTAAGAAGGTTTCCAACTTTTATCAGGGCGTTGTTGAGCCAAGACCAGAAGGAAAACTATGAGAGTATTGAGTTGAATATGGAGCCTGACCAGTGTGTTTTCACTCCATCAGCTTCAGGAATTTTTTCCACCAAAGAGTGTCGGAAAACCTTTCACTCTCACGATAGTCCAGACCCATGGCATAAGACCATGTGGTGCAGGAAAATTCCCTCCAAGTATAATTTCCTCTCCTGGCGCATCCGGAACTATGCAGTGCCGACTGATGAAAATATCAAAAAGCTTGGCATCCCTACTGTGTCCAGATGTTTGTTCTTCCATGCTAAGTAGGAGATCTCTTTCCACCTTTTCCTTGAAGGGGAATGGGAACATGTGGTGTGGAGCTTCTTTTGTGGTCTCACTGATTATAATGGGCAATCACATTCTGACGTTACCTTCTTGGATCAATGGTTCCAGGGATCATCGGAACAGAGCTCAGAGAGAACGGTTCTGGCTGTTGTCTTAACTGACGGGTTTTGGTGCATCTGGAAAGCACAGAATAAGGCCAGACATGAAGGATCTCTCTTGTCAGGTAGATCCATTATTATCAGAACCTGAGGTCTACTAATTGACTTCCTCAGGTCGAACAACTAGTTACGATATACTCCCACACTTTTTCCTCTTCAACCAAACATAACGGGTGCTATTGTTTCTCTCAGCGCTAGTGAAGGTCGCTGGGTATGCTGGAGACCTCCTTCCAAAGGTATCAAGCTGAACACTGATGGTTCCTTCTGGAAAGGCACCCTGTGGGGTGTAGGGGTGGGTCGTGACTACAGAGGCTCTGTCATCTTGTTGTTTATAGCACAGTATGGGTGCAGACACTCTCTCCAGGCTGAGGCTTTAGCTATGCTTTATGGTCTCATGCTGGGTTTCCAACATAATATTCTCATCAGTGAAGCAGAGATAGATTGCATGGGCCTCTTCAATTCTCTAAAAGGTACAGGTAATACCCCCTGGTCTATCTCATATGCTATCAAAAAATGCAAAGGCCTCCTGAAAAGAAATACCAAAGTGGCCCACACTTGGCGTGAGGGTAACAAAGTGGCTAATCATCTTCTCTCTATTCCGTCCCACAATTCATTCTTTTTGGGCCTCGATGGTAGGAACACTCTCAAGGCTGAGGGAGAGGAACTTATGAGAGGGGACGCCCTTGGATTACATTATTTCAGACCCCCATGATCTTGTTTTCCTTTTTTATCATTGGTTTTGGACTGCTTGTCGTTTTCCTTGTCTTTCATAAATAAATAATTTTGATATGGAGGAGGTGATCCTAGAGTCATTGCATTATGGGAAGTCTTGGAAGGTGTTTAAGTCCACTCTCGTTGAATATTTTATATCTGATTAAGTGAAGGTGAGGTAAGTGGCAGAGCTCGTGAGTGTCCGGCAAGGCCAATGGATAGTGAAGGATGTTAATACATTGCTATGGGTTTCTTCATCAGACTCCCAATAACATGTAAATGAAATAGAGTTATTTGGGTTGTAGTAGATTACCTAAAAAAGATAGCACAATTAATTTAACTTATATAAGATTTATCTTTGGATTAAAATTTTTGGATATAAAATACAAAATCGGTAATGTTTCATGGTGAACCAAATACTATTATATCTGAGACAAATTAATGGTTTTCCATGAAGGTTTGGTGTACTATTCAACATCATCATGGCATAAAACAAATATTTATTACTTTCTATCAACCTCAAAGATACGATTAATCAGAGATAACCACTAAATTGTTCTAGGATGAAGTTGAATATATAATGATTTTAGTCCCTAATATAGCTATGGAAATGGTAAATAATGTAATATTCATTCAACATCACATCATGGTATCTCATAGTTTACTTAAAATTAACGATTAAAATTTAACACGATCAAGAATTTGATGATGGCAAGAAGGTTTTTCTATGTATTTCAGCATGGATGGTGGTTATGTAATTAATAAAGAAGGAATATATAGCATCCCGCCTTTTTATCACATAAAACTTTCATTACATTTTACAAAACCGAGGATCTTTAAGGTTTAGTGTCTTGGAAACAAGGAACTTAAAACATGAAACAAAAAAAAACATTCTTCTTAAACACATGAATGGTTTCTCCTCATGTTCATCCTAGGTTCATTACTACATCACATAACCTGGGGACATACATCAAAAGAAAGGGTGAGCAAAAAGCACAGTAAGGGAAACAAGAGAAACATTTTACATGTGAACTTGAGATACTTCAATAAGGTCATGAAAAGAACTTTAAGGCATGAGAATGAAATCATGAGGCATATCATAATAAAAATAAAATTTTCATAACTTGAAGATGTGGCTACATCATTTAACATAGACAATCATGAACATATCACCAAGGTCCATCCCCAAGGTGTCATTTGAAAATTACCAAGGTTATTCACCAAGGTATCGTGAAAATTGTAATCTCTAGTGGTTACATCATTACCCAATGCATTGGAGCGCTATCAGGGCGCACCCTTAAATTTGCCTTTATTATCATGTGAGAGACATATATCATCATCAAACATTTCATAAATAACACATATAGCATAAAATAAATGGGTTTCATTTCATAATCATAACGGTTTAAAAACTGCTTTAATGACATGATCTTAACGTCACTTTAAACCCACGGAAAGGGAAAGCGGGTCTCATGTATGTAAATCCCAGAATTTAAAATAAAGCATTTTGATATATATGTGAATACCCTTGTAGAAATAAGATCTTTGAGTATTAACTTTATAACATAAAATAATTTTGAGAAAAGAGAGAGACATTTTGAGATGAAAATTCTGCAGCATAACGGCTATGTTACGAGGTTTTAGAAGACATTAAAAAGAGGGGGAAATGGGTCAAACATTCATAAATGACCCATAAAACAGTATATGGACAGAATAAGAAGGATAAATGATCATGGTAATGAAAATTTCAAGGACATACCATTTGAAATGAAAAACATGGAAGGAAGACAAAAATTAGATTTCTCTTATGAAAGTTCGGCAGCCTAACAGCGTTACTTAAACTTCAAACAAGATGATTTGAAAAGATCAAATAGGGTATCTCATCATGTGAACATAAGAGTTCAGTATGATAGATATAGAGATAATGCCCCAACATAATTAAAAAGTAACTTGAAAGACTTGACATGAAATTAGAACTTTGAAAAGAATGAGAAGGGTGAAAGAATCCCCTAAAAATTCGGCAGCCTAACGGCACCACTTACAACTTCAAAATACTGAATTGAAGAGATCAAATGGGTTCTCTCATCATATGAACATAAGATTCTAGTATGATAGATATAGAGATCATACCCCAACATAACAAAAAGGAACTTGAAATAATTGACATGAAAGTAGAACTTCAAAATGAGAAGGCTGAAGAACCACTTCAAAATTCGGCAGCCTAACGACGCCACTTAAAACTTCAAAATACTGAATTGAAGAGATCAAATGGGATCTCTCATAATATGAACATAAGAGTCCAGTATGATAGATATAGATATCATACCCCAACATAACAAAAAGGAACTTGAAATAATTGACAAGAAAGTAGAACTTCAAAACGAGAAGGGTGAAGAACCACTTAAAAATTCGGCAGCCTAATGGCGCCACTTAAAACTTCAAAATACTGAATTGAAGAGATCAAATGGGGTATATCATCATATGAACATACGAGTCCATTATGATAGATATAGAGATCATACCCCAACATAACAAAAAGGAACTTGAAATACTTTACATGAAAATAGATCTTGAAAAATGAGAAGGGAGAAAGAATCCGTTACAAAAATTTCGGCAGCCTAACGGCGCCACTTAAAACTTCATAAAACGAAATAATGAGAGTAAGAGGGGATCTCTCATTATATGAACATAAAAAGGTAAGTAAGAGGAGTATAAAAGAACATCCTCCAACATAAGAACATGTAGCATAAAAGGAATGACATAATAGAGATTACTTGAAATGAAAGAGAGAGGTCGGATCCCTTACCTTAAAACGTGACTCTTGAAACTCAATGTTTTTGACCTTGAGGGCTTGGGGGAACCTTGGGAGGACTCCTTGGAAGGTAAGAAGACCAGAACTTCGTTGGGGGAGAGTTGGGAGTGAAAAATAAAGGAGGAAAGGGTGGGTATTTATAGGGAAAGTGAGGGGACAAGGCATTAATGGCCAAGGGACACCTCACTAGTGGTTTTGGCAAAACCATGGGCTTGCCCATGGTATTTGCCCATGGTATTGGCAACTTGGGACACCTCACACCTTATCTTAATATTCATAATTCTACCATATTGAATATATACTTAATACATCATTTAATGATGTCATTAAACACCCGTAACTTAAAAACTATACTTTCACTATTCACCGAAAATTCATTTTTTTCAGAAAAATCCCCAAAAATTACCTTAACATAATATCGACGGTCTGAGTTCAAAAATAAATTCCTTTTTATAAAAATAATTTTCTAATTATTTTTAATTAATTTTTTAATTAAAAAACACTATTCATCCAAAAAAACTAATACTTGATTAATCATTTATGAAACCGTTATTTACCCATTTTATTGAATCACATTACTTAATCTAGGTGTCTAAATTATATTAAAACTTTATTTGAGTGAAAATACTAATCCATTTGGACACATTATTAATCTTAATCGTAAAATAACTATTCATAATTTTCTATTCATCAAAAATCAAGTTGATCTTATTAGACTCTAAATTTCGTACTGAACATAATTGTAGAAGACCATTTTTTGAAAATCATTACACATTTTTAATTATTTAGGGTTTACATAAACATATTTAAAATCTCCTTTTTCTAAAATTCATAAAAAATATGCATACAAAATTTATCCGGTCATTTGAAAATTCATAAAAGAAATCGAAATTTTTATTTAAAACCAAGGATTACACAAGACAGTTACAGTCTCCTTACATATCCTCTTATCACAACATCATAGGACCTAAGTGTAAGGTGTGCTAAGGTGATAGAATCCGAGGGAGGCTCGGCCAACATCGCACGAGTAGTAATTTCTATCAGTTTGAACTTCTCATGAAGGAGATCCCGTTCTAGCTTTATACGATGAAGTTCAGCTTGGGTTTGGTCCAGAGCAAAGCCCAGTGGTGCTACCTCCTTCCCAAGTTCTGTTAGATGGGCTTCGATCGGTCCAAGACTACTGGGTGAGGCCATCGAATCTTCTTTCTATATTAATTAACCAAGATTTCTTGTATTTAGAGACAATAGTCAAAATGTTTAGTTTCCAGCGGTCATATTGACCAATGGTCAAATAATAGTCAAAACCCAACAGTCTCATTTTAATTGTACTCATGTTATCAAATGAAACATTTTTGTTGAGTATAAAATAAAATAACACATAAAATTAGGAAATAATATTTATTTAAAATTTCGGGCCGTTACAATCTTCCCCCCTTAAGAAATTGTGTCCTCGCAATTTTTTAAAATTGGGTTTTGAAATTTCATTAAAAGTCCCACATTGGAAAAGGATTCAGTAAGACTATTACTTTAAAAGAAAGAAAGGGAAGTACAAAGGTCACCCGAGTTAACCCACACTAGGATTCCATGTAGGAAAACATGGACATGGAGGAGAAAACCAAGGGTTAAGTTCTGAGGGAGAGTGATAGAGAACATTATTAGGAGAAAGTTAACCATAAGAAAATCCCAAACTTATGATGTGTGTAAACGGTCTTTGATTACCTAGTAGGAAACGTAAACCAACAACATTTTTGTTTAATGTTTCTTTTCATAATTTTGAGGAATTTATTTACTACATAGAACAAAAACATAAGAAAATATACCTACCTTCAAGTAGAGTTTCATCCTTTAATAAGTCCCTACTAACACTAATATTTTCTCCAAAAAAACACATGGTCACATAAAAGCACAAGAATCATCTTCTAGAGAATCACATAATCTACAAAAGATTAACTATCTATTTCTTCTATCATTAAACATTATCCCAAAAACAGAAAGGTTAAGGTAAAACAACTCTTCAAAAAGAAAGAATCCCATAGGAATGGAAACTACTTTTAAATCTCCAAAGTTCCATGGTACTACCCAAAGTTCATCATAGACCATTCGATAAATAACAGTCCTTAAAATTCCTCAAAATAAACCAAACTAAGATTGAAACCCAAATACAAGAAGGATTTGATAACATAGTCTTCCAAAACAACTTCATTGTTCATATCCAGACAACATCAACCACTCCTAACATCTTATAAAAAAAGTAGCTAACCTAAACATATTTTACCCAAGATAGGTTAATCATTCCCATAAGTAACCTAAATTATTATAAGTCCACCTTAAATTCATCAATTCTTCAAAATATAAGTCAACCTTACTCCTCAATGAAAATACTATAGTAATCTATTTACCTCGATCATATAGGGTCCCCAAAATAGTGAACGTCTTCCAAAATAATAATCATCTTTTAATCCCCTAATCATCTCTGTCATATTAATACGGAAATTGTCGCATTTCCTATCACATTGGTTGTTGGGACACGTTATTCCATTTCCCACCATTAACTAAGAAGAGAAAGTATAATTAGAGGCTTAAATACTTAACCAATAATCATGAAAAGAAACTTAAAGCATATAAGGATAACTTGTAGAAGAAAAGTATACCCTAACTTGTGATCCCCTAGGTTCCCATCTAGGTTATCCATGATCCTATATTCTTATGTGAATCCTTATTTTATTTTATCTTTGTTCCTTTAACAATGGTTCATACCAAGCTTATGAATTTACCAAAGCATATCCCCCGGGAGTGTCGTAACCAAGAGTGCATCAAGGCCCGTTGTCGTGTACCAGTTCCCGTTCGAGTCTAGCTCAAAGCGGTGTTTTCAGGTTTTACCCCTATGTACATCTGTGCCAGAGACACCTCTACTTGCTCGTATCCAGACAGTGATGTATTTTCTTGGCAACCCCTTACTCAATACTCACCAAAATACCAGGAAGATTTCCTATATTTAAACTTTTCTATAGGGTTCTTCCTAGAGTTTTCATATCCTAATTACCAAAAATAACTAAACCATCCTTTGATACCAACTATAGCATCCCTCCTTTTTATCACATAAAACATTCATTACATTTTACAAAACCGAGGATCTTTAAGGTTTAGTGTCTTGGAAACCAGGAACTTAAAACATGAAACAAAAAAGCATTCTTCTTAAACACTTGAATGGTTTCTCCTCATGTTCATCCTAGGTTCATTACTGCATCACATAACCTGGGGACATACATCAAAAGAAAGGGTGATCAAAAAGCGAAGTAAGGGAAACAAGAGAAACATTTTACATGTGAACTTGAGATACTTCAATAAGGTCATGGAAAGAACTTTAAGGCATGAGAATGAAATCACGAGGCATATCAAAATAAAAATAACATTTTCATAACTTGAAGATGTGGATATATAATTTAACATATACAATCATGAACATATCACCAAGGTCCATCCCCAAGGTGTCATTTGAAAATTACCAAGGTTATTCACCAAGGTATCGTGAAAATTGTAATCTCTAGTGGTTACATCATTACCCAATGCATTGGAGCGCTATCAGGGCACACCCTTATATTTTCCTTTATTATCATGTGACCCACATATATCATCATCAAAAATTTCATAAAAAACCCATATAGCATAAAATAAATGGGTTTAATTTCATAATCATAACGTTTTAAAAACTGCTTTAAAGACATGATCTTTACGTCACTTTAAACCCACGGAAAGGGAAAGCGGGTCTCATGTATGTAAATCCCAGAAGTTAAAATAAAAAATTTTGATATATATGTGAATACCCTTGTATAAATAAGAGATTTGAGTATTCACTTTATAACATAAAATAATTTTGAGAAAAGAGAGAGACATTTTGAGACGAAAATTCTGCAGCATAACGGCTATGTTACGAGGTTTTAGAAGACATTAAAAAGAGGGGTAAAATGGGTCAAACATTCATAAATGACCCATAAAACAGTATATGGACAGAATAAGAAGGATACATGATCATGGTAATGAAAATTTCAAGGACATACCTTTTGAAATGAAAAACATGGAAGGAAGACAAAAATTAGATTTCTCTTATGAAAGTTCGGCAGCCTAACGGCGTTACTTAAAACTCAAACAAAATGATTTGAAAAGATCAAATAGGGTCTCTCATCATGTGAACATAAGAGTTCAGTATGATAGATATAGAGATAATTCCCAAACATAATTAAAAAGTAACTTGAAAGACTTGACATGAAAGTAGAACTTTGAAAAGAATGAGAAGGGTGAAAGAATCCCCTAAAAATTCAGCAGCCTAACGGCGCCACTTACAACTTCAAAATATTGAATTGAAGAGATAAAATGGGGTCTCTCATAAAATTAACATAAGAGTCCAGTATAATAGATATAGAGATCATACCCCAACATAACAAAAAGTAACTTGAAATAATTGACATGAAAGTAGAACTTCAAAACGAGAAGGCTGAAGAACCACTTAAAAATTCGGCAGCCTAACGGCGCCACTTAAAACTTCAAAATAATGAATTGAAGAGATCAAATGGGGTCTCTCATCATATGAACATAATAGTCCATTATTATAGATATAGATATCATACCCCAACATAAAAAAAGGAACTTGAAATAATTGACATGAAAGTAGAACTTCAAAACGAGAAGGGTGAAGAACCACTTACAAATTCGGCAGCCTAACAGCGCCACTTAAAACTTCAAAATACTGAATTGAAGAGATCAAATGGGGTCTCTCATCATATGAACATAATAGTCCATTATGACAGATGTAGATATCATCCCCAACATAACAAAGAGTAACTTGAAATACTTTACATGAAAATAGATCTTGAAAAATGAGAAGGGAGAAAGAATCCGTTACAAAAATTTCGGCAGCCTAACGGCGCCACTTAAAACTTCATAAAACGAAATAATGAGAGTAATAGGGGATCTCTCATTATATGAACATAAAAAGGGCAGTAAGAGGAGTGTAAAAGAACATCCTCCAACATAAGAACATGTAGCATAAAAGGAATGACATAAAAGAGATTACTTGAAATGAAAGAGAGAGGTCGGATCCCTTACCTTAAAACGTGACTCTTGAAACTCAATGTTTTGGACCTTGAGGTCTTGGGGGCACCTTGGAAGGACTCCTTGGAAGGTAAGAAGACCAGAAATTCATTGGGGGAGAGTTGGGAGTGAAAAATAAAGGAGGAAAGGGTGGGTATTTATAGGGAAAGTGAGGGGACAAGGCATTAATGGCCAAGGGACACCTCACTTGTGGTTTTGGCAAAACCATGGGCTTGCCCATGGTATTTGCCCATGGTATTGGCCACTTGGGACACCTCAGACCTTATCTTACTATTAATAATTCGACCATATTGAACATATACTTAATAAATCATTTAATGATGTCATTAAACGCCTGTAACTTAAAAACTATACTTTCACTATTCACTGAAAATTCATTTTTTTCAGAAAAATCCCCAAAATTTACCTTAACATAATATTGACAATCTGAGTTCAATAATAAAGTCCTTTTTATAAAAATAATTTTCTAATTATTTTGAATTAAATTTTTAATTAAAAAACATTATTCATCCGAATAAACTAATACTTGATTAATCATTTATGAAACCGTTATTTACCCATTTTATTGAATCACATTACTTAATCTAGGTGTCTAAATTATATTAAAACTTTCTTTGAGTGAAAATACTAATCCATTTGGACACATTATTAATCCTAATCATAATATCACTATTCATAATTTACTATTCATCAAAAATCAAGTTGATCTTATTAGACTCTAAATTTCGTACTGAACATAATTGTAGAAGACCACTTTTAGAAAATCATTACACATTTTTAATTATTTATGGTTTACATAAAAATATTTAAAATATCCTTTTTCTAAAATTCATCAAAAATATGCATACTATATTTATCCGGTCATTTGAAAATTCATAAAAGAAATCGAAATTTTTATTTAAAAAAAAGGATTACACAAGACAGTTACGGTCTCCTTACATAGCCTCTTATCACACTAGCATAGGACCTAAGTGTATGGTTTACTAAGGTGAGAGAATCCGAGGGAGGCTCGGCCAACATCGCACGAGTAGTAATTTCTATCAGTTTGAACTTCTCATGAAGGTGATCCCGTTCTAGCTTTATACGATGAAGTTCAGCTTGGGTTTGGTCCAGAGCAATGCCCAGTGGTGCTACCTCCTTCCCAAGTTCTGTTAGATGGGCTTCGATTGGTCCAAGACTACCGGGTGATGCCATCGAATCTTCTTTCTATATTAATTAACCAAGATTGCTTGTATTTAGAGACAATAGTCAAAACGTTTAGTTTCTAGCGGTCATATTGACCAATGGTCAAATAACAGTCAAAACCCAACAGTTTCATTTTAATTATACTCATGTTATCAAATGAAACATTTTTGTTGAATATAAAATAAAATAACACATAAAATTAGGAAATAATATTTATTTAAAATTTCGGGTCATTACAGAATATGTGTTCTGGAATATTATTTTATCATTTTATATTGTTGATCATGTTGGGATTTTAACTTACCATTTGGTGCTCCTACCAAACCTCTCTCAAGTATACGATACGTATAGGGTATCTCTCCAGGGGATATACCCACCTAATCCATCCGATGTACTAAACTTAGAGGTAATAAAATTGGAGAATAATATTGTTTATCTACAAACATCGAGTATAAATATAGTGTTGCAGATATATATTTCTATTTAATGATATTTCTCACTTGGTAAACATTCTATATAGATATCAAAAATTTGATGATTCTACACGTGAACCCATAAATGTAATGAAATGAGAATGTATACAATTTTTTTATTAGGGTTATTAATTTTGATTGACTAGTTAATTTTAACTAGGGTATAATTTAACAACCAAATATTTCATTAAATATTTCATTATAATTAAATATTATTTCATTTATAAATTTTATTACATTAAACATAATGTTTAAACGAACTATGTTATACTATTAAAATATTATTATTTTATGTGATGGTTATCACCTATCCATTAGATTTCTCAGTATTAGTAGCAACAACTAAATTATAAAAACAGACTGTTTACATATGAATAAAATGATTTCATTGTCAATAAATTATTTATAATTGAAAAATAATATATCATTTTAAAATAAAAGAGTATTTTTTCTTAAAATCTATTCTTACATAAAGAATTTTTTTTATAATTATAAATTAAATTAAAAATATTGATGAATTAATTAAATGGTATTAACATGTTATATATTATATCTAATTTTTTTCATTTATCTATGAAATTTGATACATGTAAGAATATAAAAAAAATCTATAAATGTATTTCTCAAAAAAGTAGTTCTGTTCGTATTTTTCCTTAGTATTTTAAAATAAATTTGAAATAATTAAATAAAATGAAAATGATAATATATATTAAATACTTTCAATTTTGATGTTGAAATATGGTAAATAGGTAACTATTGGAACCAAAATTCAGGACAAAGAGAAGGACCCAAGATGCCCCCCCACACTACCTCGCGAAGCCACTTCGACGAGTCCACCCAGCACCGCGGCAGCCGCGAAAAAAAGAAGGAGGTAGGCTCCACGACCGCCGTTGATGTTTGTGATTCCACCGTGAAGCAAAAAACGTGGGAGGTTCTGCGACCCCATTTGATGTTCGCGGCCCTCCGTGAAGCCATCGAGCCCCTCTTTGTGCCGCGTGAGCTCCGCTCCACGACGCCTCTTGCCTATAAATACTGGGCTCCCCCTGATCTCTCGGGATGGACAATCCGACCTTTCAGCTTCCCATTTCATGAATTTCGAAGCATCCTTCTACTCTTCGAATCATGAGATGTTCAAGGTACTTCCACTTCGTGAAGTGCCTCCTGTTTGTCTCGTTTTGATCCCCTCCTTTGGGATGGATACCCTTTGCGAAACCTAAGGGCTTTTCCGAAGGAAGTGGATTCCCAAGGGGACCTTGGTTGTCGCGGAGCATTTATGATTCGTGAAACACCCATAATTTACACATGATCCACATGCTAAAGAAGGGTCACTATACTTCGCAAAGCACATTGCTTCCCAACCCCTTGCTTTACAAGGCACCGTTGCTCCACAAGGTTGTGCTCCACGAATGCCCTTCCACTTCGTGAAGTACCTCCCATATGCACCTCCGCCTCATGCTAAGGCTAAGGCACCCCACTTCGCGAAGCACTCCACTTTACAGGTGCCCTCCACCATGCAGAGCAATAGAGCTTCGCAAGGCCCCTACCAACGGACCCCTCTGTATGGAAAATCCTTTTCCTGTGCAACCCTCTAGGTTTGCATGATGTGACTTCAAAGTCCCATGGATGATACTGCTTGTTGTGTTGATTCACCTAATGCTTCTTCGCATAAGCACACTAATGTCTATTTCTTCTTCGCATAGCCATGCCAATGTAGACCCATCGATGGTTCGCTCCACGACACCCCCTTACCATGGTGTTTACGGTGCCTTCCCTTCCACAAGGACCAGAGGGTACTGGTTATGTAAGTCCTAGGGGTGTAGAGCAAACCCACCTCATCTGAGCTACAAGACATTAAACTGCCAAGCACCATCATCCTCAACACGTGATGTTAAACTGTGACCTCTCCCCATGCCTCACATGTGGGGTTCCCCCACCTCGACCATTCTCTGCATCCCCTGGTCTCCACTGGGGATGATATCCTTCTTCTGGGAGTGGGGTTTGTCCATGGGGGAAGGACATCCACCTTGGTGTAAGCCCCTAATCTTTATTATAGGAGGCAGCACCCCCGCTCCTCCTAACTTCCTTGGTCCCAAGGCCAGCAGAGGGCATGATAGGGAATAGAGAACATCCTTTTTCTGATCCCAAATCCCTCTCTTACTATGCTTTGTCACCCACGGGCCTCCATCCTAGAGTAATCCCCGACACTTCTTGGGCTGCCCAATGCGTAATGCCCTCTTCACTTCCCGCAGATGCACCTTTCGCGACGTGGTCGTCAGGCCTTTACTGCCACTTGTTCAAACACCGAGCATGACTCACGTGGGATTAGAGTAAGCATCGACCATGACATCATCCCCGTCCCGTAAGACATTAAACTGTATCCATCCTGAACTACATGGACTTTGATCCATGTTAAGGTATGGTATGTAGGAAGCCACACGAGGTTCAAGCCCATCATCCATCGGACCCCTGGTCCATCTTCACATCGGTTCACCGACACCTCGGGTAGCCTAGAGTGTAAGCCCCACACCCGTATCCTAAACTACGTGGACTTTGATCCATCTCAAGGCATAGTACGTAGGAAGCGTCCACAAGGTCCAAGCCCACCACCCAGTTGTTTCGACCCCCATCTTGTCGGTTCTCCCCCATCCCGCATGATGTTAAACTGTATCCATCCTGAAATACGTGGAATTTAATCCATGTCAAGGCATGGTACGTAAGAAGCCTTCACGAGGTCCAAACCCACCACCCGGTTCTTCTGACCCCCTTCACGTTGGTTCGCCCCCATCCCGCATGATGTTAAACTGTATCCATCCTGAACTACATGGACTTTGATCCATGCCAAGGCATGGTACCTTGGAATCCTCACGAGGTTCAAGCCCATCATCCATCAGACCCCCGGTCTATCATCACGTCGGTTCACCGAAACCTGGGGCAGCCTAGAGTGTAATCCCCACACCCGTCTTCTGAACTATGTGGACTTTGATCCTTATCAAGGTAAGGTACGCAGGAAGCCTCTCTGAGGCTCAAGCCCAACAACCATCAGCCCCGACCATCTCTGTGTTGGTGTGCCAAGACCTCATCCCAAACTACGTGGACTTTGATCCATGTCAAGGCATGGTACGTAGGAAGCCTCATGAGGTTCAAGCCCATCACCCATCGGACCCCTGGTCTATCTTAACATCAGTTCTCCGACACACCCCATTCTGAACTACGTGGACTTTGATCTATGCCATGGCATGGTATGTAGGAAGACTCCACCAGGTTGAATACCACCACCTGGTTGTTCCGACCTCCTTCATGTCAGTTCACCATTATCTAGTAGTAAGATGTTTCAACCACCTCCAGCGGTAAGCCGTTTTCAACTGCACTCGATGGTAAGTCGTCGCCAGATGAACTATACGGACATTGATTCCATGCCATGGGGATACATAGGAGGTCTCTTCGAGGCTCAAGCCCAAAACTATCATCCATCCGGATTCTTACCCATGCCACCACATCCCAGTGAGATCATGCCACCTCATTCTCTCCCACAAAATTCGGGATGACGCCCACGTGTTGGCCCCAATATCGGTGTTCCCTCTATGGGGGTTTCTCTGCCTGATCCACTCTAATCGGTGTTCTGATCAGTTCGATCCGTCTCTTCTAGACGTTAAACTTGAGGCATACCCTATGTTAGACATGGGTAGCTAAGGAAAACCTTAGACACATGCCAATCGTATATGATTCCCCACGTTCGATGTGGGATGCCTTGGACTTTTGCGCCCTCGAGAAGCCCTATAATAAGGGAAAAAAGAGAGACACACCAATACCCCAGCGTCCAGACACGCCAGGGATGCCCAATATGAGCACTCCCTTAACCGAAGGTTGTTGCCCTGACCGGTACCCTTGGAATGTCCTGACAGAAGAAGCATAATTAACTGGCGTCCATGAAGATATGGAGCCAGGAAGAGTTTCACGAACAACATATTAAATCTATGAGGGAGACCCAAACAAGGTGACAAATTCTGAGGCGGAACTACGAAAGGAAGAACCAATATCCCATCATGTTGTTTCGATCAAGGAGAAAATGTCACTGAACAATGAACAAATGTCGCCCACCTTTGGAAAGCGGGAGTTCGGGGTAAAAAATCCGCGCCGGTCACACTCAAGAGGACGAACGTGCGCACCACAGTGAAAGAATTGGAAACAGAAATGGTGAACCTGATGGGAATGTATTCTCCCCAAAATGGAGATTAGTAATGCTCGGGGTATCCACGGATTGGTGTGTCACCAGATCCAGCTATCTGGCACCGGGTCCCGCCAAGCAAATAGCGGGCCTTGAGTGAAACTCACAAGAAGTTGGGGCAGTAGAACGTTGGACATCCCGTTATGCGATGTTGTTAGCGTGGATCCATCTAACTGGTCATGGAAGATGGGATGGAACAGGGGATTGGTCATCGATTCCTTTTTCCTTTCCGCACTGATGAGTTCATCTCTCTACTTCTCAAGAATCAGTTTGCAGCCACAGGAACGTGATCACCTCCCGACCGCCTAAGCAGGGGCAGGGGAAATGCCTACACAGCCGCCCCACGTGGCTTCAACACTTCTACAACGGCTTCTGCGTCCACAACTGTGGGGCACCCATGCCCCATCTCTCCATCAGAAGTTATCCAATGAAGGGTAATTAATGAACTCGTACATGATTACATGGAGAAAGGAATAATCCCAACCTGAGATATGGCCCGCCTAGACCTGGAGGTGTCCAGGCCCCGCCGTCAATGCTGCCCCTGAGGGTCACATAGGGAGCCGCTGCTCCCCACCCCAACATTCAATTATTTCGGGAGCCTGTCCTTTGAGCGCTTTGATGACTCCCTGCCTTACACTTATGATGTGGGAAACGGCCGGCTCAGCTCGGTCAGAGTCTCAATTCTAGGGCTCCCAGCAAGGGCCCCCACCTAGCCGCATCAGCACCATCGCTCGTCATTTCCGAAGGATCTTGTTGGCTCTGTGCCTGCACCACCAGCAGTGGCTCGCCTGACCTGACGCCAGCATCAAGCACGAGCTGAGGATACCCACCAAGGGGCATCAACGTCGATAGCTACTGTGGCCCGAGCCACCGCCGACACATATCATCAAGTCCCTTTACACACCAAGAAGGGGTGCTTCAACGCCCAACTAGGATCGAGGCCGCAATCGCCCCATGGGCAGGCCGGGTCGAATCTCCTAGTCACAGGCACAACCGGGGGTCATCATGAACCAACTCGCAGTGATACCACCCTGTATGGAGCTCCTCCCCGTACTACCACCACAGAGAGCGTGGGTCTTCCCCGCTTTGAGGCTCGGCATGGAGGTTTGCCCTGTTCCGCCCCCAATCTGAATGAAGGTCTGCCCCGCTGCGGGGATGTTCGGTAAGGAAGCCTCTCCCGTGCCCATCACACTGGGTTTGGAGCCCTTCCTCCTACCCCCGAACATCGATGTAGGGACGTTACCCATCTGGTATCTCTCCAATGTGGGGATCCTCCCTACGTCCTCTCTGAAGTTGGTGAAGGTACTCCTCGCCTCGAAAACCAGAGGGTTAAAGTCCATCATCGCTCCACCCACACCAAGCATGGAGGTCCTCCCCATGCGACCGCTAGTTCTAATAGAGGTTTTACCCACTCATGTTCTATTCATTGAGGTCCTCCCCATGTCACCTTCGACATTTTTCCTAGTGCTCCTTGCACCACGACTTTCCTGGGTGAAAACTCACTCTACCCTGGAACCAACGTAGTCGAAGGACCACATGTCGGGAATCAGCCCTGTCACGAAGAGCCTCCCAGGGGCAGGAAGGTGGGTAATCGCCGACACAAGAAAAATTTTGAGAAGGCCCGGACGGATATCAAACTGGTCTGCTTCTCAGACTCTGAAGCGGAGTGCGACACAACTCATGAAGCCTCCACTCGCTCATCTGAGTCAAGGGCTGGGGCAGGGATGAGGCACATCAGCCTGGTGCTCTTGGAATGTAAGGTCCACATGATTCCCGCCTCCCTCCTCAAGTATATCCATGAGGATGAAAATCTGGTGACCCTATAGGTTACGGTCATGCAGTCACCACCATCATCGCCAGAAGCGCTTTCTACATCCACAAGAGATCATTGAGAGCTATTCTGGGGACAAATGGAGGGCGAGAAGCAGCGTGACCCACCAATAGTAGCCCTATCCCCTGAGCCAGGAATGGTGGCCGTCAGGCACTCCTATCACGATGTAGTAGCCAAGATGCTACACTTCTCGAAGAACTATCTGAGAATCGGCATCCAGTCAGCTTGTTCATCGTATTCTCCACTGACCAACCTGTCGTCCTAATGGCAAGCCTCAGTACTGCTTCTAGTTCCTCAACCTCCCCCAATTGGCCAGTGGGGAAATCAAGGGCCAGAACCTGAATTTGATCCGAGGAGCTTCTGGAGCATCCTTGTTGCGGACCACTTCCTAGAGAAGTTCTAGCCCGCAGCAGCGCGTGAATTTTGCATACCCGAATCCCTCACCCCAGAATAAGTTGAGTGTTTCTACTACACCCTCTTCTCGATGTATTTTAGTCTCCGTCATCAGTGTCTAGTTAATCCAAGGAGGTATGCGCATTTTGTATAAATCAGTGAGCAGTACTCTCTAGTCGGTCTGGCCGCACTCTCTGTGGCCCAGCGCCCTGAGTCACCAAGCCGTCATGGGGCCCTCCAGCAGCAATGCGTTCAGAGTATCAAGGTACTCCACAAAATTATCAGGGAGGAAACCCCACACATGAAATTCCATGGCTGGGGGTAGTATTATGCCCTCCTATTTAGCCTTATCTGATGACAGCCTGACTCGCTATGCAATATTGAGGACATGCCCTTGGGATGGGTCATGGTCCACATGGGCGACATAGTGGACAAGGAGAACGAGCTGGAATTTCTCAATGTAGAATAACCCCCTAAGGGTGTTCCACCAATGTTGGACCAATTAGGGATAATTATTTGTCAGTAGTGGAACCTCCAAGGTCTCCCTGTGCGCACCGAGGCATTGGTGCTCAGCCGGAATGTCAGTAAGGGAAAAGAGAATGTCAGAGCTGTCAAGTACTCTGACCCGTCTGCCTAAACGCAGAAGATGGAGGAAGAGTTTGGGAAGGACATGTTGCACCAACAAATTACTAAGAAGAAGAGGTTGGTCGATGAACTCCTAGCTGAATGCACTATAGAGCGACGACCCGATTATGGTAATCCTATGCCGGGGCAATAGGGGCAGGAACAATTCCTCTTCGGTGAGCTTCCCCTACGAAACCCTGATCATGCTTCAATCACTAACAGGGTGGATGCTGGAGTTCATGGAAAGAGAGCATGGTATGTCTCTCCAAACCCTCTTAAATGGCGTGACAATCCAATGAATCCCCCTCAGGCTCCTCCGGCTTCCCCAAGGTTCGCTCCACCAGTCACTCAATGAGCCACTGAACTAGTCTACCCCATTGAAGAACCCGACAATGCACTCGTGGTTAGGGATCCCTATCAAGATAGGGAAAACCGCCTGGATGATCCTATGGTGGCATTCATAACCCGCATAGAGGCATTGGAAATGCGGTTGGTGGAAATCCCACCAGATGGAAAGCTGTACCCAGCGTGGGTGGATGATAAGTCGGCACCTCCGGGTTTCGGGAATCCCACCTTATCCCCATTTAATGGGATAGGGGACCCGCTGCATAATCTTCCCACTTAAACTCAAGGTGAGGGCCCATGTTGGGGACTCTAGTGAAGCAGGAGGCTGCCAAGATCTGTTGTTTCGTTCAGACATTGGAGGGGACGACATTCGTCTGGTACAGCCAGCTTCACGTTGGATCTGTGGCCTGCTGGAAGTACCTTCGCAGGAAGTTCCTCTACCAGTTCAGCTCTACAAACCAGAAGACCAGCATTACAGTCCTCTTCAAGTGCAATCAAAGGCCTGATAAGCGAGTCATAGACTTTATTGCCCAGTGGAATGGGCACACATACTCTCTTGACATGTCACTAACTCAGAAGCAATTACTGACGATGTGCGTAGGGAATGTCAAGGAAGAATTTGTTCCCTCCCTGATCACTCAGAACTATCCTGAAGAGTTCTGAGACTTCTCAATTAAGGCCCGGGACCTTGAAGAATCCCTACAACAGGTCAGACAGTCACGTCCATTGCCCCCCGTAATCCCATCAAGGAGAGCAGCTAGAGCCGAACCTGCCGCAGGGGACCAATTAGAGGCCCCCAACAGCTAGAATTTATACCAGTAGCACCGGAACCGCAATATCGCCGAGGCCCTCCACCTCAAGCATATCCTCTGGCTCTACAGCATCCCCAAAATTGGCAGGCGCCTCCGCGTAATGCCCCACCACCGCCCAGACAGGACAATCTGGGTCCACCCCCTCGATAGGCCCCTCCGGCCCCTCATCAGGACCAGGCTCAAAGGGCTCCCTTTTTGGAAAGAAGACAGAATACTTACTCATTTAGTGAGAATCTATTCCCCGGTTAATTCCATAGCATCCAAGATCAGGGGATTGTACGCTTGCCTGAGTGTAGAAGGCCAACAGAGGCGAATCTCACTGATCGCCCTAATTACATCCACTATCATCGGGTTCTGGGGCACACGCTCAAGTAGTACTCTGTGTTTAAGGACTGGATCAAAGACCAGGTTGATAACAACATAGTTAGGCAAGGCCCGGCCCAGGCACAAGTAGTAGGTGTCTTTGTGAGGTCAGATAGTAGTAGCGACGATGAAGGTGATTGAAAGCAGGTTCCCAGCCGCGGGTCCCAGAAGTACAATGACTGGATGGTTCACAAGATGGTTTCCCACACCCATGGAATCATTTGGGCTAGCCTGAATTAGCTAGAGCCTTCAGAAGCTGCGACCGTCACCTTTGCATCATCATCTCAGCCGGCCTCTTCCCAGAAGATCAAGCATCGGTGGTGCAATAAGAAGAAACATGCCCCTCCAATTTCATCATTATCCCGAACTCTTGGAAACTTCATGCCCCCTAAGATGGGGATTCCACCCCGAGTCTGCCCAGTGGTGGATGATTATTCTAGTGACAGTCAACGGTATGCTTCGGTTAACACCATCGAGTTAGTAAACCTCTATATGACTCCCGACGAGGGGGAATACCAGGAGAACCTCCCCAATGTCCCCAGATGACGCCAACGTCGATGAAGCCACAACTATATGGGTCATCGTGGCAGATCAGTAGGCACCTCCAACAAGGTCGTGAATGCCACTGAGACCAAACAACAAGCTCAGTGCAGAGCTCAGCACTCGCAGCCTCTTCATCCAGTGTCATCCGGATCGCATCCAACACTTTTTGTGATACTGAATCAGGAAGAGCCACTTCATCCATGCTGTGACCATCTTCACCCCACTACAGGTTGACCTCATTCATCTGGACCTCATCCGCCTACTACTCTTCAGGCTTCGACTAGTGAGCGGCGGGATATTCCCAGCACCAGCCAGTCACCGGTCCAGCCGATGGGGCCTACCATGCCTCTCATCACAGAGAAGCCTCCTGTAATCATAAGTTCATGCCTGGCACAGAATTATGATGTTCTCAAGCACCTTGTCAGCATCCCAGTGAGGTTTTCCATCCTAGAAGCCCACCGCTTGTCGTCAGATATGTGTGAGGCCCTCACTGAGGCTTTATGAATCCCCCTCCAGTTTGAGACGGAGTTAGCAGCTGCAGAAGCCTTTTATGCTGAAGCAGTTGAGACTACTGAATTCTAGGCCATCATTTCATTCTCCGGAGAGGATGAAGGATCCCCCATAGAGGGGAACATCCTCCCACTGTACATCATCGGACAATTTAACGGCGTGGAGGTTCATCTCTATCTCGTCGACACCATCTCTAGGATCAACCTTATCTCGACACGGATGCTACAGATGCTGGGGTTATCCTAGGATGATCTGAGCCCCTTCGATTTAAGGATCCAGGGATGTGACAGGACATAGAAGACCCCGGTCGGCATGGTCCGTCTGAAGACCCAGCTCGGTGGCCAAGTTGCCAGTACTGAATTCATGGTCATATTTTAGGAAACTACGTACAATGCAATGATTGATAGACCATGGCTCCATCTTCACGCAGCGGTCCCCTCGTCGTATTATCAGTGTCTCAAATAATCCCTTAATGTTCAAGTAGGCATACTCAATGGTGATGCATCTCCTTTTTCATCTTTTAAAGCCCGTTATCTCGACGCTGACTATTACAAGAGCAACGATAATCAGATTCTGGCAAGTGAGGTTGAGCCCGACCTAGCCACAAGTGACACCTGGTCAGGTCTGGATGACGCCTATATCTTCCCAATCCATCGATCTGAGGCCATGACCCCCCGACATGGGAAATTCTTTGTTTTCTCGGGTAAAAGAGGAAGGCATATTCCCAAGTCCATGCGACGATAGAAAGTTGCCTCATACTCCTACAAAAACCAGGCTCAGATGATCCCTGAACCTCATACCCCCGTACGATACAGGGACATCCGCCCCATGGCAATGACAATACGTTATACGTGTCTGTTTTGCTGGTCTAGGATTAACCGGCTCGAGAAGAAATGCCACTACTGCTTTGATATCACCAAGCGTGGCCCCCTGGGCAGAAGGCCAGATGGGATTGGATCGACTACCTTCATCGTTATGGTCTCAGTGGCATGTGAATCTCCTGATGTGTTATCCACTACTTTTCAAGCATGTACCAGCCTCCCATCAGGTTCCTCTGACAAAGGGGAAGCTTCACCTACTGAGAATCCCTCCTCTGCAAGCGAAGAAGAGGATCTAGAGGATGATCCCCCTACCTTTGAAGAAGGAATCTCTTCCACGGTTGATGAACTGGTACAAGTGAGCATTGGTAGTGAGGCAGATCCAAGACCCACATTGATTAATGTTGTTATCTCCCTCGAGGAGCACCAGTGATACGTGGAGATCCTCAAATAGCACAGTGATGTATTCTCCTGGAGCTACGACGAGATTCTAGGACTATATCCTCAAGTAGTCGTCCACCGTCTCGGTATCCCGACAAACCATCATGGTTTCAAGCAACCTCCCAGAAAGATTCACCCTTCTCATGGTGCCATGGTCGAGGCCGAAGTTGATAAGATCTTCAAATCCAACTTCATCAAGGAGGTCTAATACTCCAAGTGGCTAGCAAACATAGTGCCTGTCAGGATGAAAAATGGACAAATCAGAGTCTGTATCGACTTCCGAGATCTCAACTATCCTGGTTTGAAGGATGATTTTCCACATCTAGTGAATGAATGGTTGATCAATGCTACGGTTGGATTCCAAGCCCTCTCCTTCATGGATGGTTACTCTGGATATAATCAGATCTGTATGGACCCCATGGATGAAGAGTCCAAATCTTTCAGGGCGCCCCAAGGTACCTTCTATTACTAGGTTATGCCCTTTAGGCCTGAAGAATGTAGGTACCACCTATCAGCAATCCATGAACCATTTATTCAAGCCAATCCTCGGGATATTGGTGGAATGTTATGTGAAAGATCTATTGATAAAATCTCGCTAGTACCAGGACCATCTCAAGGACCTTGATAAAGTATTCAGTTTCTTCTGTTCCCGCCACTTGAAGATGAACCCTTTGATGTGTGCCTTTGGGGTAAGTTCAGGGAAGTTTCTGGACTTTGTTGTTAGGTACCGAGGCATCAAGATCGACCATGAGATGTTCTAGGAAATCATCCACATGCCTCCCCCATGCAATATTCGGGAGCTTCAAGGTTTCCAAGGCTACTTATCCTACATACGTTGATTCATTGCGAATATGGATGGCAAGTGTAAGCCATTTTCTTGGCTAATAATTAAAGGATTTGGCTACGATTAGGACGAGGAGTTACAGACCACCTTTGATGAAATCAAGCAGTATCTGCTTCAGCCTCCAGTCTTGATTCCACCCATCTCTAGGAAGCTGCTAATCCTGTACGTGACTGCCCTGAAACGATCTCTTGGCACCCTTCTCCCCCAAAAGGAAAATGAGGGGATGGAAAATGATTTCTACCACCTCAGCATCAAAATTCTTTATACGAATACTAGATACTCTTCCATCGAGAAGAGCTTCCTTGTGCTCGTATTTTTTGTGTAAAAGTTGTGACATTACCTGCAGCACCATGAGGTACAGCTAGTCTCTCAGGTAGACCCACTGAAGTAAATTATGAATCAAGCAATGTTGACCGACTGTCTAGTATGGTGGGAGGTGATCCTCCAGCAGTTCGACATCAGGTTCGTGACTCAGAAGGCTATCAAGGGGCAGACGTTGGAAGACATTCTAGCTGCCCAACCAACCTCCGTAGATTAATCCCTAGACATGGATTTTCCTGATGAGGAAATCCTCTCAGTTGATCATGTCGTCCCATTTTGGCAGATGCACTTTGACGGTGCCTCCCGGAGTCCCACCAGTAGGAGGCTCAATGATCCTAGGCACAACAGAGTGGGCCTGGGTATCATCTTCATTACCCCGATGCAAGCCGTTTTGCCATATTCATTCCTGTTGTAAGAAGGGTCCAATAATAAAGAGGTAGAGTATCAGGCTCTTATCACTGGCCCCGAGTTGGCCCTCGAGATCAATGTGCCCCATTTTCATGTGAAAGGGGATTCTGAGATAGTCATCAAGCAAGTAAACAGTGGCTATGTTGTCAGAAATCCAGACCTCGTACCATTGTGGGAGCGCACCATCCATCTAATGGTCATGTTCCCTTCTCGACCGGAGGTTAACCATGTCCCTCAATCATAGAATGGTCAAGAGGACGCTTTGGATAGCTTAGCTGCATCACCTTCAGAGCCCGAGTAGGATGATCTGAGTATACATGTGGCACACTGGAGAGTCATTGCCCCAGTCACCCCAAAGGATGATGACTGCATGCGAGTAAGACATCTTACCGTTGTATCCTCCACGCTAGGACTTCTAGGCTCATCACATCCAGTGGTTGAAGAAAATCTCGAGTAGGGATCCCCTTTTTCTATTATCTCTAAAATGTTTTCCTCCTCGCTGATCATGTCGAGCGCAAGTGAATCCAACGCTTCGCGCTGCAGTTTACCCTCCAAAGAGGTCCCAGTTTTGAAGAAGATCCTCGATAAACACGGTTTTGATGGTGTTCTCCTCTGTTTCATATAATGATTGAATATTCTATAGGTCATGCAAGAGGTTCATGACGGTTCATGTGGTGCCCACCAGACTGGGCCAAAGTTGTCCCATCAGACTTGGAGACTGGGGTACTTATGGCCCTCTATGATCCATGATTGTATCGAGTTTTCCAAATGTTGTCACGCATACCAAGTTCATGCTAACTTCTTGAATAGGCTTCCAGAACCACTCCACTCCACCAAGTACTCTTGGCCATTTGCGGTGTGGGGACTCGATATCGTGGGACCATATCCACCGGCGATAGCTCGCCAGTGCAGATTCATCCTGACTGCTACAGATTTCTTCTCTAAGTGGAAAAAAGCAGTTCCGCTCAAGGAGGTCAAATACCGTTCAATCGTTTACTTCGTGATCTCCAATATCATCCACCAGTTTGGAGTTCCTCACACCGTCCTCACCGATAACAACACCAACATCCTTGCAGTCGAGCTGATGAAATTGTACGCCAAGTAAAATATCCATTCAAACCATACCTCCTGCTATCACGCACAGGCAAATGGACAGATCGAGGCATTCAACAAAACCCTCTATAACATTTTGTAGAAAATGGTTGGCCAGAACACGAAAATTTGGCCAAACAAGCTCCCAAATTCCCTCTAGGATTATTATACAATGACCCGTAATTCCAACTAGGTGAACCCATATTCCCTGGTGTACGGGGCTGAGGCCTTCCTGCCCATCGATATCCAGCTGCCTTCATTACGCACCATGGTCTATGACCAGCACTCTCCAGATAGAGTGGCCAAAATCCATCTAGCTGAATTGGAAACACATAACGAGAAATGGATCAATGCCCTGTACAATCTGGAAAGGAATCAGAATAAGGTGGATAGAGACTTCAATAAGAAGGTTCACCTCCGCTCTTTTCTGCATGGCTATCTGGTATTGGAACTTCAAGCACCAATGATCCCTTGCAGGAAACCACCCACATTGGAGCCAAAATGGGAAGGACCTTAAATATTCCACAGGTTTTACCCCAACAGAGCACACTCCCTGGTGACCATGGATAGTGAACATATAACTCCTCCTACGAATTCCATGTTCTTCAAGCAATACTTTGCCTAAGACTTATGGTCCTACATGAATTTAAACTGGGTGGTCCCGTGTGAACCTAAACTACATGCTGGTCCAACACAACCTTAAATTGTCTAGTCCTACTTGAATTTAAACTTTTCATTGTCCAGCATGACATTAAACTGCATTTTGAGAACTTTTTATGGCTTGATTCCCATCCACATGGGATATGTTGGAACGCTCAGATGCCTCGTCTTGAGCCCAACCCCAAACTCTTATTCTCAACTATCCCCCAAGGTATAGTTCTCTTAGAGGATCCTCGCATGATATGATGTAGGCTTCCCCAGTGCCACTCATACCAGGATTGTAATGGTCGCATTATGTGCCCACTCCCATTGTTATATTCTCCCACATCCTTACTGCATGACATTAAACTATATGGCCTTTAAGAACTACGTATCGATTGATTCCCATCCTCATGGGATATGTTGGAACGCCCAGCCATTTCATCTGTTGGCCAAGCCCAAATGCTAGAATCTTCCCCCTGGGTCAAGAAGTATGGCATGGGTGTGAATTTTTTAAACAAATTCACGTTGATTAAACCTCGATCCGGTCATACATCCCGCTCCCTGGAGACATTCGCCTCTTTCATAGATGGGTACATCAATGTTTCATCAACTCTTTGACTAGGACTCCATCATCTTCCCCATCCAGAAGGACCCCTAAATGGTATGGATGCTAGGACTAAGGTCTATCTCATACCACTTCTGGCCAACACCCTTTAGGATGTTGAGCAACAAGATGATACAATTCCCACATTTTGAATATGGTCAGCGGTCGATGCTCATTTATTGTTCCCATACCAGGTTACTATAGGGACGATGTGTTTCGAACTTGGTCAAAAGCTATCCTATGACATTGGAACCACCCCAAGATGTCCCAAACATTGGGTGTAGTGGTATTCTTTTCCATTTTATCTCCAAGCGATGAACTTCCTCCTAGAGATGCTGACTATCAAGCCCCGTTTGACGGGGAGAGCCGAGACCGGCTCCTTGTTTCCCACACCGATCACCGCTCATGTGGGCTTAGGAGCTGTGATGAGGTAGTAACCGTACAGAAAGCCATATAGACTTCCATCCGAGGCCCAGCCTCAGGCCCCTTGGCCTTTTTGGGGCCCCGGCCCTAGTTCTCTCTTATGGGATTATATGGTGTGGTGTGGTATTGTGTCCTCCTTTAGGTCGGGTTATTCATTATGTCGTACAGATCCCCAGATGAGACACCATGTCCCCTCACTCATCCTCACTGTAAGACCTTAAACTCCAAGTTGGTTAGGCCTTCCAGACCAAGGCCTAGCCACATGACCCTTGGACTTTTCAGGCCCCAGCCCTCGTCCTCACTACAAGACGTTAAAATTCATGTTGATCAAGCCTTCCTGACCAAGGCCCAGCGTTAGGCCCATTGGCCTTCTCGGGCCCCCATCCCTCATCCTCACTTCATTAAGTTAAACTTCAAACTAGTCAGGCCTCCCTGACCGAGGCCCAGCCTCAGGCCCCTTGGACCTCCTTAGGCCCTAGCCCATGTCCATGCTCGGGGTGTACGGTGTGGTGCAGGATTATGTCCTCATTCACGCTGTGTTATTTGTTGTGTCGTACACCGCCCTCGTTGGGGCATCTTACAACCGGGTTCATTTCAAGAACTATGTGTGGCTTGATTCCCATCTTCATGGGATATGTATGACTATCCAAATGTCGTGACTTCAGGTTCATCCCCATCTCTCAAAAATATCCATTTCACCTTGGCCCCTTGGCCTACCCTTCCCCAGGGAGGGGAGTATATTACGTGGCATGGGATTATGTCCTCGTTCAATTCGGGCTTTTAATGACTACACCATGTACCTATCCCTCCTAAGAATTCTCTATCCCCTTACTCTCAAGTGGAGCACCTTCGTTATCCCTCTACGACGGTTCACCAATGTGCCTAAGGGTATAATGGTTTAGTACCCGAAATGTCAAACTCTACTCAGACATGCTTCCACCTGCTTTTTATGATTGTTGTTCCCCTTAATTAGGGATTTCATCACCTTTCACAACCAAAGGGACCCTTGAGTGGCATGGATGCTAGGAATAAGGGATCTCCTACCATTACGAGCCAATGCCCCTGAAGGTTGCAGAAAACAAGATGATAAAAATCCTGCATTGCGAGTATGGTCAGCGGTCGATGCTCATTTTTTGTCCCACTTTAGGCTAACATGATATGGAGGTTGTGTTTTGAAGATGGTCAATGGTTATCCTCCATCGCCATTCCAACCCCATTAAGCCCAAAATGTTGGTTACATGACTCAAATCCTCCTCCACCTCACCATGTCGAAGTAGAACTTCGAAACTCTTGGTACTATTCCTCAGTGGACATCCTCACTCTAGAAGGAAAAAATCCGCGACAGGGTGATCATTTAGGGATTCACTAATTTTTTCCCTTGCATGAATCTCATGTATCACGAATACTGTATCTGGCCTTGTTCCCCACAATGATATTAACTCAATTGGGCTTAGGGATTGGGTTAGGGTCTTCCTTTACATGGGATAGTACAGTTTCTTCATGGTCTGAGTTCTAAGACGTTAAACTAAGATCCTTTCATATTTCCCCTTTTGCAAAACTATGTGTGTCTTGATTCCCATACTTATGGGATACGTAGGACCACCCAAACGCCTCATTTTCAGGTCTAGCTTAGTTGGGATCTAGTTTCTCCTGTCCCTTTCTCTCTTACCCCTATTTGGGTCCCCCTTAGGTCGAGGTTCCCCTCTCTGAATTGTATACGGTGTGGTGCAGGATTATGTCCCCATTCACGTCGGGTATATTTTATTGCACCTTACACATTCCCCACCTACAATCATCTCTACTACATCTGCACTGCATGAAGTTAAAATGCATGCCTGGTCCTATCAGATGACAATAATCTATGACATTATCGTACTGGCCACAAGATGAAAAATAGAACTGCATTGTGAATCCCTCACTCGAGGAGACACCATGTTTGGTGTTAGTCACACGCCATACCATTTGTCAATTCCTACTACGGCTTGATCTTGGGGAAATGCCAAGGCATGCGACTCTAGGCCTATCTATCCACAAAATAAAAACCACTCACCTTAAAGGAAAAACAATATTTATCAAATACTGTTTCTCCTGGTGCAAGGGCCACACCCACACCCCTTTTTATCCCTGGCACTGGTACCTTACCGTGCCACTTCCAGAACTACTTGTAGCTTGATCCCCATCCTCATGGTGTATGTAAGAACATCTGTGCACCTTCCTTGGGCCCAACTCGACTCTCTTTTATAGTCCCTCAACCTTAAAACTCTCCAAGAAACACATGGTGGTCGAAACCCTCAGTTCTCGTCCACGTCGGGTTTTTTGTAATTACCCCACCATGTGTCTCCTGCATTTCATACCATCCATGGTCCGAGTTCTATGAACCTAAAATAAGATCTTCCGATGGGAAGGGACTCGACTCCCTCTATCTAATATGTCTCGTTTCCGTATACAGATGCATTTTGAAAGAGCCCGAAATGTGTAATGTTCATGGGGACATTCCCCCCATTCCATGTCCATGCTTCATGAGCTCACTATGTGTATCCTCATCCTCACCCATGTCTGAAGGGACCCCCTAATGGCCTGGTCCCATGCCGCATCAGCTCACCTACCATCATGGGCCAATTCCCCTAAGGATCTTTGATGGAATTTGTGACAGGTCATGGGTTTTAAACATGGTCAACGGTTTACACTCATCTGTTTGTCTCTATTCCTAGCTAACGTGATGTGGATGTTGTGTTCCTTCCACAATTAACAGTTATACTCCATCGTCATTCCGCCATCATTGTGGTTCAAATTTCAAGCATCATGATTCACACATTTCCACTTCCTCATGTTCTAGTGGAATTCCGACATACTCGAGTTTATCTCTTTATGCATCTAGGTGGAATACATGGACATGTTAGAATCATTGGGCCGATATTCACCGAGAATCACTTCTCCCTAACATTCCATTTCTTGTGTTGAGAATGTCCCACCACTACTTCTTGTTTCCCACATCGAGCATGACTCACGTGGGCTTAGTAGTTTTGGTAGGATGTGTACAAGTGTGGCCATGATTCTCATCATCCCGCATGATGTTAAACTACGCTTCCAGAACTACGTATGGCTTGATTGCCATCCTCATGGGGTATGAAAGAATGCCCGACCACTCTGATTCAGGACCAGACTAATTCTCACTCTCGGTCCCTCAACCGGAAGATTTTCCTCAGGAGATACGTGGTGTGATTAGGACTGCAATTCCTCATTCACGTCACTTTCATAGCTACTGCGCCACATGCTCATTGGGATATTCAATTTACCTCCACATCCTATCATATGTCATTAAATTATAAGAGTCCATATGTCCTCAGCACAAGACACTAAACTGCAGTTCTACCCAGAACAAGTTCAGGATTCCCCATGTTAGTCATGGGATGCACCAGATCCCCTGCGAGAGAGGATTTCACCTGTCAGTGTTGGTATTTGATTACACTATGCTTCTAGAACTACGTACGGATTGATTTCCATACTCATGGGATACATAGAGACACCCCGGTATTTTTCCTAGGGTCCAGCCCCAAGAATCCTATGGTCCTGTAACTCCCCATTTTCAGCCCCCGGGCCTGACCCCTGTGGGGAACCGTGCAACTGAAACATCACCCTGATCATGTTTGAGATACCCCAAGTTGGCATTGGGAACCAATTGCTCACTCGTCAGAGAGGATATATCGGAAAGAAATAATGATCCATGATCAAACCGGTGCGATCATCTAGTATTCTCCCACCATGGTTTCATAACATCAAACGTGTTGGATTCTGTTTGAACAATCCCTCACTCCACATTCCACACTTTTCATTCCCCTTATTCAAACCCTCATCCTCTTTCACGTTTGGAAATCCCCCTAACAATATGGATGTTGGGCCTATGGCCCACCTATTGTCTTGATCCAATGTTCCAGAAGACTAACATGGGACATTTTGAGTCTGGTCCCATGTTTTGAACATGGTTAACTGTCGACCCTCATCTGTTATCCCCACTCTGGGATAATGCAATAAGAATGCTGTGTTTTGAATAAAGTCAATAGTTATTCTTTATTATCACGCCACCACCACAGTGTTCTGAATTCTGGGTATCGTGATCCATGCCTCCCATTTCCATTATTTCGGATCGATTTCAGCGCCCCTGGTGTTACCCTTTTCATGCAGAAGAGCACGCTTGGAAAGCAGTAATTTTGCTATTCTGAGAGCTTCATTCTCCAGTCAAGTCCCTCTTTCTCTCGTAAATTTGGACTTGTTGTTCAAACCCTGAATGCCTGAATCTTATCTTACACTCCTACATTTGGATGGGGTGATAATATGGTCATCCCTTGTTTCTCACATCGGGCCTAACCCACGTCAGCTTAGGGAACGATCGCTGGATGCCCCGAGAATTTCATAAGTATGCAATAAACCAATGTAAACAAAAGAACTCATGAATGATGTGACATCAAAAAATTAAAGAATGAAAGTATGTTTAAGGTTTTGTAGTCATTATAGCACCTGGGGTTCGACTACCCCCATGGATAGATTGACCTCGTCGAAAAAGTGTAGAAGCTCCGCCACCCTCTGGCTGGTGGCTTCTAGGAGTTGGTGCCGCTTGTTCAGCTCCCGCTCCTCCTCAGCGGTGAGAGGGTGCAATTCTTTGACCACAATCTGGGCCTGCTCCACGTCATCCCAAATGGAAATCATCTCCCTTGAAGCTCGCTTCATTCCCTCTTCAACTTCTTCCAACTGGGCCTTCAATCGTAATATTAGATCATATTGCGTATCGAGGGAGGTCAAGTGCTCTTCTGCCCGATTCTGCAACTGCGGAACCTCATCTTCATCCTTCTGGGGCCTCTTAATGTTTATTGCCTTCCACTATTGCTAGACCATCCCAAGTCCATAGTCATACTCCCGAATATTTTCTGCCATAAGATCTCGGAAGAGCAAGTGAGGACACTGGGCATCCACTCCCCAAGCACACAGTTCGCGCAATCGCGAGCGAAGCCTGTCCATCTCAACCAACCATAGTACTTGGGGGTGTCATTGATGAAGCGCGTGATCAGTTTGCACGATCGATGATGGGATATTTTTTTGTCCTCCTCTTTAGAGGCCGTCTCATCCCAATCAGCGCGATTGGCCAACTGGTATGTAAGGAACGCCCCCAGGAACTCCTCAGCCGGGTCCACGTCTGGCATCGGATCGGGTGTGGTGGGGCATGAATCATTTGGATGATCCTCATCATTAGATACCACATCTATAACCTCAATCACATTCCCAATGGTGCCTCCACAAGTTATTGGGAGCGCTGTAGTTCAGTTAGGCTGTATGTCCACCTCCACGACCATTGGCATGCCCCTAGGAAGGGCACTACCAGAAGCCCCGATCAACTTGGCCGCAGCAGCCCAAGACAATTGAAGGACTGTACAAACCAAGAATGGGACATGAATTTCAGTTATTGTGGTCAGGTTATGACATTTGAGAATTCAGTAGAGAAGACTTACAGAGGTCAAAACCCTAGTCTCACTCTTGGGCTGATGTCGTTGGAACCCCGATACCCCCCACCCTCATATATGGTTGGAAGTCCTGGAGACTCCAGGGGAGCCATCTCGACTGTCCTATTCCCGCTAGAAATGGAAGTTGATGCAGCCACAGGTGTGGATCCTGAAGGTCCTGCGTCAGCCCCCATCGAGGGGCAAGAATGAGGTCTATGGGAAAGGTCCTCCTGCACAGTGCAGACGCTGATAAGGAATCCAGAGTAACCTAAGGAAAGACTCTGAAGAAGGAACATGGGATTTTACCTCGAGGGACTCCACAAAATCTTCATGATCTGAGGACGATCTCTGACTCCACCCTCCTCCGGTGGACTTTCTTTTCCAGCCTTGTCTCCCAAGGAGGACTCATCTGATTCTTCTGGCAGGGGGAAGCACTCCCTCAGGCCAGTGGCTGACAGTTGCGGAGGGACTCTGCGTCCTTGAAACACCCTGAATCGGTCTGTCAATGGGTGCGGGGTACCCTAGGAGTGGATGAAGTCTTCCATCTTGTCTATTTACTGCTTTGCCTCTGCCTGGGATACTGCGAAACCGGCCATAATAGGGCTGATTCCCGGCAAGTCCATCCCGAGGTGGTTGAGGTGCATCCATAACTCAGAAGGGATGAGGAATTTCCAATTGAATTCCCAGATGTACCAGGCATCTAGGAAGACAACATTATTTTGAATGTCAATGTGACACAACCGTTTCCCCAGGGCCTGAGTAGAAATCCTACGGAATCCCCTCGGTTGTCGCCCCTCTGGATGACTCTATTCTCTTGGGACCACCTGCTCCATTACCACTGCTGGATCCGCTACCGCAGCTCCCCCGTCAACTGGTGTGGGTATCACCACTACAACAGCCTCACCACTACGAGATGCCCTTTTCATATTCGGGCCTCATCCCCGAGATCGGGGAAGCTGACCCTCACCGACCAGGAAGGTTGGCCGCTTCAGCGTCTCCCTGGGTAGGCCACCTCCCAGCTCTGGGCATATTCTTTTAGCAGGCCCTGAACGGCAGTCGGCAGAGGCAATAAATTCCGCATTTTCCCATCCTATCATGTGAACTTGAGCCACATATGCCTCATTAAAAATGGGTGCTCCTCATAGCACACCCACAGGTAGACCTACGGGGTCAGCCGCTGCAGGCACCAGAAATGCCTGAAAAAACGGTGTGGGGTGTATGGCATGCAGAGACGCTCACGGTCCACCCTAGCCACCAAGACCCCACCTTGAAAGACCCAGAGGTAGGCTTGGTGCTCTTCTGTTCCCTGTCCATCATCCGTGAAGGCCCCCGTCGGTAGCGGGAATGGGCAGAATTTGAATTCCTCCACACTCCACACTCGGTTCAGAACCGATGGTGTGGTCAGCTTAGTTGGAAAGCTTCACCCGACGTTCATGATTGAAATACTGATGTTTGACCCTGGTGTAGGGATGAGGTTTGGATACTCATAAATACCTCTGATGTGCGCCGCCATCCATCCATATAGGAGGTGGAACGGCACACATACCCTCTGTGGCCTCTTCACCTCACTGATGTGCCACATCATATTGTACAACTTGGTGAGCATCGGGATCCCCAGGTTGACCCGACCTCCTGTCACCAATTTGGATTCCATGATGAATGTGTTTGGCCACACTCCCATGTTTTTATCCCTCACTGGTAGGATCCAACTACAGAAGAGAGTTGTGATTAATGCCGCCAGCCTGACTATTGGCCTGTTGGTGCAAAAAATTTGGGACAATGATAAGTCCCCAAAATGGCCCCACAGACTACCTCGTGAGGTCACTTCATGGAATCCCCCCAGAAATGCAGCCTCCATAAAGAAAAGAAGGTGGGAGGCTCCGGAAACACATTTTTTTTCACGAGTCCTCCTTGAAGTAAAGGAGTCGGGACGCTCAACGAATAAATTTGACGTTCGCGACGCCGTCGTGAAGCAATGAGGTGGGATGATCTGCGACCCCAATTGACATTCACAACCCTTCGTGAAGCCCCCAATCTCCTCTTCATGCCGCATGATCGCTGCTTTAAGGTGCCTCTAGCCTATAAATATAGGGCTCCCCCTGAGCATTGATGATGGACAATACGACCATTCGGCTTCCCAGCTCCTGAATCGTGAAGCAGTATTTTTCTCTGTGAACCATGAGTTGTGCGAGGTACTTCCTCTTCGCAAAGTGCCTCCCCATTGTCCTGTTTTTATCCCCTCTTACAAGAGGGATGCCCTTCGAAAAGCCTAATGGCTTTTACGAAGGAAGGGGATCACCAAGGGGACCCAGGTTGTTGCAGATCATTTATGCTTTGCGAAGCACCCTTCATGTATACATGATCCACATGCTAAGGAAGGGTCATTGTACCTCGCGAAGCATATTTCTTCCCAACACCTCGCTTCACGAGGCACCTTTTCTCTGTGAGGCTATTCCACGAAGCATATTTCTTCCCGATACCTCGCTTCGTAAGGCACCTTTGCTCCGCGAGTCTGTGCTCTACGAATTCCCTTCCACTTCACGAAGAACATCCAATTTTCACCTCCTCCCCCATGCTAAGGTGAAAGAACCCCACTTCGTGAAGCACATTCCTTCACAAGCTCTCTCCACAACGCAAAGCAACAGAGCTCCATAATGCCTTTGCCTATGGATCCCTCTGCTTGGCAATCCCTTTTTCTGTGTGACCCTCCTGGTTTGCACGATGTGACTTCAAAGTCCCCTGGACGATACCACATATTTCCTTGCTTTGCCTAATGATTCTTCGCATAGGCACACTAATGGATATTTCTTCTTCACATAGCCATACTAACGTGGACCCCTCGATTGTATGCTCTACGACACCCCCTTAGTGTGGCGTTACCGGTGCCTTCCCTCCCACAAGGAGCAGAGGGTACCAATTATGTATGTCCTAGGGGTGAGGAGCAAACCCACCTTGTCCGAGCTGTAGTACGTTAAACTGCCAAGAACCATCGTCCTCAACACATGACGTTAAACTGTGACCTGACCCCATGCCTCACACGTAGGGACGCCCACCTTGTGCATTCTCCACGCCCACTAGTCTCCATAGGGGATGATATCCTCCTTCTTGGAGTGGAGTTTTTCCATGGGGAAGGGCAACAATCTTGGTGTAATCCCCTAGCATTTCTTGCATGAGGCAGAACCCCTGCTCCTCCTCACTTCGTCGGTGCCAAGGCCAGCGGAGGGCATGATATGGAATGGGGATCCTCCCTTCTTTGGTCCCAAGTCCCTCTACTGCTGCACTTTGTCGCACTCAGGCCTCCACCCCAGCGTAAGCCCCAATCTCTCTCTCCCTGGGCCAATCCACGCATAAGCACCACTCCACATCCCACGGATGCACCATTCGTGACGTGATCGCCAAGTCTCAGACACCTCTTGTTTCTCCCACTAATCACGACTCACGTGGCATTAGAGTAGGAATTGACTATGATAACACCCCCATCCCGCATGACGTTAAACTGTATTTCGCCCCCATCCCACGTGACGTTAAACTGTACACCCAAAATACGTGGACTTTGATCAATTTCAAGGAATGGTACATAGGAAGCCTCCATGAGGTTCAATCCCAACAACCATTGGCCCCGACCATCTCCGTTTCGGTGTGTTAATCCCATCTCGCATGACATTAAACTGTATTTCTCCCCCATCTCGCGTGACGTTAAATTGTACACCCGAACTAAGAGGACATTGATCCATGTCAAGGCATGGTATGTAGGAAGCCTCCACGAGGTTAAAGCCCAAAAACCATTGGCCTCAACCATCTCTGTGTTGATTCACCAAGCCCCATTAAGGATTGGGAAGCCTAGAGTGTAAGCCCCACACCTTCCCGAACTATGTGGTCTTTGATCCATGTCAAGGCATGGTATGTAGGAAGCATCCCTGAGGTTCAAGCCCACCATCCACCTAGACCAAGGTCCTTATTCACATTGGTTCACCCCTATCCCACATGATGTTAAACTGTATTCTCCATCTGAACTATGTGGCCTTTGATCATATCAAGGCACTGTATGTAGGAAGCCTCACGAGGGTCAATCACATCACCCCTTAGACCCCTGGTCTATCTTCACGTCGGTTCGCTGACACACCCCTTCCTAAACTATGTGGACTATGATCCATGACAAGGCATAATACGTAAGAAGCCTCATGAGGTTCAAGGCCACCACCCGGTCATTCTGACATCCTTCACGTCGGTTCACCAAACACCATTCCCTTCCTGAACTATGTGGACTTTGATCCATGCCAAGGAATGGTAAGTAGGAAGCCTCACGAGGTTCAAGCCCACCACCCCGACCACTTTCATGTCGGTTCACCTAACACCATTCCATCTCTTGAACTATGTGGCCTCTGATCCATGTCAAGGCATGGTACGTATAAAGTCTCACAAGGTTCAAGCCCATCACCCATTGGACCCCCGGTCCATCTTCACGTCGGTTCGCTGACACACCCCTTCTTGAACTACATGTACTTTGACCCTCTGGATGTTAAAGCCCACCATCCGGTCGTTCTGACCTCCTTCACATCGGTTCACAAAACACCATTCCATCTACTGAACTACGTGGAATTTGATCCTTGTCAAGGCATGGTATTTAGGAAGCCTCACGAGGTTCAATCCCATCACCCATCGGACCCTCAGTCCATCATCATGATGGCTCCCCCAAAACAACCCATCCCAAACTACGAGGACTTTAATCCATCTCAAGGCATGGAACGTATAAAGCCTCATGAGGCTCAAGCCCAAAACCATCGTCCTTCCCGATTCTTACCTGGGCCGACACATCCCAGGGAGATCATGCCACCTAATTCCCTCCTACATAATTAGGGAAGCCACCCATGTGTCAGCCCCAACATCGGTGTTCCCTCTAGGGGGTTCCTCCGCTAGATCCACTCTAATTAGTGTTCTGTTCAGTCTGATCCATCTTCGCTGGACATTAAAATTGTGGCATACCCTATGATAAACATAAGAAGATGAGGAAAACATAAAATACATTCCCATGGAATATAATTCCCCGCGTCTGATGTGGGATGCCTTGGGTTTCTGCCCCCTCGAGAATCCCTATAATAAGGGAAAGAAAAGATACCCACCAACCCCCAGCGTCCAGACATGCTAGTGATGCCCAGCATGACTACACACCTAACCGAAGGTTGCTGACTTGACCGGACCCCTTGAAATGTCCGGACAAAAGCAGCATAATTAACTGTTGTCCATGAAGATCTGGCATCAGGAAGAGTTTCATGAACAACATATTAAATCTATTGGGGAGACCCGAACTAGGTGACAAATTATGTGGAGGAATCCATGGAAGGAAAAACTGACATCCCATTATCCCGTTTTGATCAAGGAGTAAATATACCTTAACATGGAATGGATGCCGCCCGCCTTTGGAAAGAGGGAATCTAGGGTAACAAAAGATACACCCGTCGCACTCAAGAGAACGGATGCCCGCACCCCGAAGAATGCATCAGAAACAGAAAATGGTGAACCTAACATGAAGGTCTTCTCCTCAAAATGGAGATTATTAACACTCGGGGAATCCATGGATTAACGTGTCACTAGATATAGCTATCTAACACCGGGTCCCTACAAGAAAATAGTGGGCCTCACGTGAAACTCACCAAAAGTTGGGGCAGTAGAACGTTGGACATCATGTTCTACGACGTTGTTAGCATGAATCTGTCTTACCAGTCACGGAAGACGAAATGGCGCTGGGGAATTGGTTGTCGATTCCTTTTCCTTTCAGCACTGATAAGTCCATCTCTATGCTTCTCAGAAATCAGGTTTCTTCCACAAAAACACGATCACCACCCACTCACCTACGCAGGGGTCGGGGAAATGCCTGCACAACCCCTCCACATGGCTTCACTGCTTCTGCAGTGGCTTCTGCATCCATGACCGTGGGTCCCCCATGCCCCATATCCCCATCATAAGTTATCCAACGAAGGGTAATTAATGACCTCATACTTCTGTAAGAGGAGGAGGGCATAATCTCTACGTGGGATATGGCCCACCTGGATCTCGAGGTAGCTACGCCTTGACGTCAACGCCGCCCCTGAGGGCCGCATAGAGAGCCGCTGCTCACCACCCCAACATTCAATCATTTCGGGAACCTGTCCCCAATGCACTTTGACGAATCCCTGCCTTACGCTGATGAGGTGGACGATGTTCGGCCCAGCCCGGAGAGAGTCCCAATTCTGGGGCTCCCAACAAGGACCCCACCCAGCTGAGTCAGCGCTGCCGCCTAGCCTTTCCAGAGGGGTAGGTAAGCTATGCACCGACACCACCAGCACCAGGTCTCCCGACCCGACGCAAGCATCGGGAACGAGCTAAGGATGCCCGCCAAGGGGCATCAACATCGATGGATACTGTGGCCCAAGAAAGTGATGACGCATATCATCAAGTCCCTACACACACTGAGAAGGGTCATTCCAACATCCAGCCGGGATCGAGGCACCAACCGCCCCACAGGCTAGCCGGGTCGACTCTCCTGGTCAGGGGCACGAGTGGGGGTCCTCGTGAACCAACCTGCAGTGATGCCACCCTGTAAAAAAATCCTACCCATAACACCACCACAGAGATCATGGGTCTTCCTCTCTTTGAAGCTCGGCATGGAGGTCTGCCCCGTGCCACCCCCAATCTGAATGAGGGTCTACCCCACGGTAGTGACATTCTGTACATGAGCCTCTCTTGTTCCCATCACACCGGGTATGGATTTCATCATCCTGCCCCGACCGTCGATGTGGAGACATTACCCATCTGGTATCTCTCCAACGTGGGGATCCTCCCTACGTCCTCTCCGTAGCTAGTGCTGGTGCTCCTCACCCCAGTAACCAGAGGGGTGAAGTCCAGCCTCGCTCCACCTGCACAAAGCATGGAGGTCCTCCCCATGATCCTTCCGGTTCTGACAGAGGTTTCTCTCGCTTAGTTGCTGTTCATGGAGGTCCTCCCCATGTCCCCTTCGACATTTTTCCCAGTTCTCCTCACACCCCGGTTGTCTCAAGTGGAATCCCTCTCCACCCTGGCACCAGTGAGGATGAAGGGTCACATGTCGGGAATTAGCCCTATCCCGAGCAGCCACCCAGGGGTAGCAAGGAGAGTCGTCACCACCACAAGAAGAATCCTGGGAAGGACCAGATAGAGATCAAACCGGTACGCTTATCAGATTATGAATCAGAGTGCGACATAGCTCAGGAAACCTCCCCTCACTCATCCGAGTCAAGGGCCGATATAGGGATGAAGCCCATATGCCTGGTACTTCTAGAATGAGAGGTACACAGGATTCCCTCTTACCTCTGCAGGTTCATCCAGGAGGATGAAAATCTAGCGACCCCACAGGTTACAGTCATGCATTCCCCACCATCATCACCGGAAGCACTTTCTACCTCCATAAGAGATCACGGAGAGCCATTCTGGGGACCAATGGCAGGTGAGCAACAGCGTGACCCACCACCAGTAGCCCTGGTCCCTGAGCCTGGAATGGCGATCGTCAGCCCCTCCTATCGTGACGTAGCGGCTAGGTCACTACACTCCTCAAAGGACAATCCAAGAATCGGCGGCCAGTCAGCTTGTTCTCCGTATTCTCTATCGGCCAACCTACCATCCCAGTGGTCTTCCTCAGTATTGATACAAGTTCCTCAACCACCCCCAGTGGGCGAGTAGGGTAATCAAGGGACAGACCATGAATTTGAGCTGAGGAGCTTCTGGAGCATCCTCTTAGTAGACCTCTTCCCCGAGATGTTCTGGCCTGCAGCTGTACGAGATTTCTACATTCTGGAGTCCCTGACGCCAGAGGAAGTTGAGTGTTTCCACTACACCCTCTGGGTGACGTATTTCAGTCTCCATCATCAGTGTGTGGTTTATCCAAGGAGCCAAGCGCATTTTAAAGACATCAATGTGCAGTTCCGTCTAGTCGATCTGGCCACACTCTTTGTGGCCCAGCGCCCTGAGTCACTGGACCGTCATGGGTCCCTACACTAGAAATTCGTTCAGAGTATCAAGGTAATCCAGAAAATCATCAGGTAGGATACCCCCCACATGCAAGTCCATGGTTGAGGGAATTATTCTGCCCTCCTCTTTAGCCCTATCCGATGGCATCCTGACTCGCTATGCGATATTGAGGACATGCCCCCGGGAAGGGTCACGGTCCACATGGCCAACATAGTGTACTAGGAGGATGAGATGGAGTTTCTCGATGGAGACTTATCCAATGAGGGTGTGCCACCACTATTGGACCCATTTGGGAGGATTAGCTGTTAGCACATGAACCTACTAGGTCTCTCTGCACCCACCGAGTCATTGGTGCTCAAACGGAATGTTAGTAAGGGAAAAGATCATGTCGGAGCTATCAAGCACTCCAACCCGTCCGCCTCAGATAAGAAGATGAAGGAAGAATCCAAGAAGGCCACGTTGTGCCAACAACTTACTAAGTAGAAGAGGTTGGTCGATGAACTCCTAGATGAACATACTGTAGAGAGATGGCCCAACTATGGTGATCCTTGGCCAGGGAAGCCGGGGAAGGAACCACTACACCTCAGTGAGATGCCCTTGGGAAACCCTGATGAAGGTGCTCCCACTGACAGGTTTGAAACAGAAACTCATAGAATGAAGGTGCAATATGTCTCACCAAACCCTCCAGAATGGTGAGGCAATCTGAGGAATCCAGCCCGGGTCCCCCCAACAGCCCTGCATGTCGTTCCACCAGTCGCTATATGAGCCGCTGAACCCGCCTACTGTGTCGAAGATCTCAGAAAATTACTCGTGGTTAGGGATCCCCTTAAAGATAGGGACCCCCATCCAGATGATCATATGGTGGCACTCATATCCCGCCTTGAGGCATTGGAAACACGGCGGGTGGTAATCCCGCCAGATGGAAAGCCATACCCAACCTAGGTGGATGATATGTTAGCACCTCCAGGTTTCGGGAATGCCACATTCTTCCACTTTAATGGGACAAGGGAACCGCCACAACATCTCACCCACTTTAACTCGAGGTGTGGGACCATGTTGGGGACTCTAGCACAGTAGGTGGCCGTCAAGCCCCACTGATTCGTTCAGATACTGGAGGGGCCAACATTCGTCTGGTACAACCATCTCCCCATCGGATCTGTGACCATCTAGGAGGACCATCGCATGCAGTTCCTCTACCTGTTCAGCTCTACCACGTGGAAGAATAGTATCACAGACCTCTTCAAGTGCAAAAAAAGGCCTGATGAGCGAGTCGCAGACTTTGTCACCTGATTGAAGGGGCTCATATTCTCCCTTTACATGCCACTGACTCAGGAGAAATTACTGATGATGTGTGTAGGTAATTTCAAGACGGAACTAGTTCCCTCCCTGATCACATAGAACTATCCCAGGGGGGTTCGAGACTTCTCAGATAAGGCCCAGCGCCTCGAAGAAGCCCTACAACGGGCCAGACAGGCATGCCCATTGCCCCCTGTAATCCCAGCAAGGAGAGTTTCTAGAGCCGAGCTCACGGTAGTGGCCCAAATAGAATCCCCAATGAAACTATAATTTCTACCATTATAACTGGCCTCGCAGCCTCGTAGAGGCCCTCCACCTTAGGCACAGCCTCTAGCTCCGCAGTGTCCTCAAAATCGGCAGGTGCCCCCGCGGAATGCGCCGCCACGGCCTAGGTGGGACAATCAGGGTCCACCTCCTCGACAGGCCCCTCTGGCTCATCATCAAGGCTAGTCCGCAAGGGATCCTTATCTGAGAAAAGGCACTAGAATTACTCGTTCAAGGAGAATCAGGTCCCCGGTTACTTCCATAGTGGCCTAGAGAAGGGGATTGTACACCTGCCTGAGTGCAGAAGGCCGACAGAGGTGAATCTCACTAATCGCCCCAACTACTACCCCTATCATCAGATTATGGGGAACATGATCAAAATGTGAAATGTGTTTATGGACTGGATCCATGGCCAGGTCGATAAAAACATATCCAGGATGGGCCCGATACAGACATACGTGGAAGGTGTCTTTGTGAGGTCAGATGGAAGTAGCGAAGGTGATGGCTGTTGGCAGCAGGTTCCTAACCGTGGCTCCCATAAGTATAAAGACTGGATGACTCAAAAGATGGTTTTCCACACCCATGGAATTATTCGGGCACACCTGAATCAGCCATAGCTTTTAGAAGCTACGACCACAACTTCTACATCGTCATCTCAATCGGCCTCTTCCCAGGAGAGCATGCATTAGCGACACAAGAATAAGTAACACCCCCTGCCAATGTTGTTGTCATCCCGCACTCTCAGAGACTTCATGCCCCATGATATGGGGATACCTCCAAGAATTAACCCAATGATGGATGATTATTCAAGTGACAGTTAAGGGTATTCTTTGGTTAACAATGTTGAGTTGGTACACCCCTATATGAATCTCGACGAGGGGGGATGTTAGGCGAAACTCCCCCAATGTGCCCAGCTGATGCCAACGTCGGTGGAGGCGCGACCATATGAGTCATCGAGGTGAATCAGTCGGCTCCTCCAGCCAGGCCATGCATGCCACTGAGACTAGATAGCAGGCTCAGTGTAGAGCTCAACACCCATATCCTCTTCATCTAGTGTCGTCAGGATCTCATCCACCACTGTTTGTGCTATTGGATCAGGCAGAGCCACTTCAGCCATACTGAGACCAGATTCACCCCACTAAAAGGCGACCTTAGTCATCCGGACCTCATCCAACAGCTACTCTTTAGACCTCGACCAGTGAGCAGCAGGATATTCCTAACAATGGCCAGTCGCTGGTCCAACCAACAGGGCCCGCCATGCCTCCAATTGTAGATCGACCTCCTATAAGCAGAAGTTTTCACCTGGAATGGAAGTATGATGTTCTTAAGCACCTTGAAGGTATCCCATATTGTATTTCCATCCTTGAAGCCCTCCTATTATCGTCAGATATGCGTGAGGCCCTGGCTGAGGCTCTAAGGAGCCCCCTCTAGTTTGAGACGGTGGTAGCAGCTAGAGAAGCCTTTCATGCTGAAGCAGTTGAGACTGCCGAATTCTAGTACATCATTTCATTCTACAGAGAGGATGAAGGCTCTCCCATACAGGGGCACATCTACCCATTGTATATCACCGGCCAATTTAACGGCATGGAGGTTCGCCGCTATCTCATTTACACCAGCTCTGGGATCAACCTTATCCCGACACGGATGCTGCGGAAACTAGGGTTATCTGAGGATGACCTGACTCCCTCTGATTTAAGGATCCAGGGATATGACATGACATAGAAGACCCTAGTCAGCATGATCCATTTGAAGACCCAGTTCGGTGGCCTAGTTTCCAGTACTGAATTTATGTTTGTCTCTTAGGACACCACATACAATGCATTAATGGCAAGACCATGGATCCATCTGCACATGGAGTTCCCCTCGTCATATCACTAGTGCATCATGAACACCCTAAATAGTCGAGTAGGAATAATCCAAGGTGATGAATCTTTTTTCGCCTCTTGTGAAGCTCGTTATCTGGATGCTGACTACTTCATGAGCAAGGATAAGCAGATTCTGGCAAGTGAGGTTGAGCCCGCCATGGTCACAAGTGACCCCGAGGCCAGTCTGGATGATGCCTACGTCTTCCCAATCAATCAATTGGAGGCCATGACCCCTAAAATGGTCCAATGCTTTGTCGTATCTGGTACAAGAGGAATTCATATTCCCAAGTCCAAGTGACAGCGGTATATCACCTCGTACTCCTATAAAAACTAGGCTCATGTGATCCCCGAACCTCCTACCCCTGTTCGATACCAGGATGTTCGCCCCATGGCAACAACGATATGTCCTACGTGTCTATTTTTCCGGGCTGGGATTAACCAGATCAAGCCAACGCACCACTATTGCTTTGATATCATCAAGCGTGGCCACCTAGGCCGATGTCCAGATGGGATTTCATCGACTGCCTTCATCGTTATGGTCTCAGCGGCGTGTGAATCTCATGATGCGCTATCCACTGCTGTCCAGGCTAGTACCAGCCTCCCTTCAGGTTCCTCCGACCAAGGGGAAGCCTCACCTGCTGGGGATCCCTCCTCTTCAAGTGAATAATAGGATTTAGAGGATTCTCTCCCCACCTTTGAAGAAGGCATCTCTGCCATGGTCGATGAACTCGTACATGTGAACCTTGGTAATGAGGCAGATCTGAGACCCATGTTGATCAGTGATATGTCTCTCGAGGAGAAGCAGCGGTATGTGGAATTCCTTAAACAACACTGTGATGTGTTTTCTTGGAGTTACGATGAGATGTCAGGACTAGATCCTCAGGTAGTCGTCCACAATCTCTCTCTCCCAACTAACCGTCACGGGTTCAAGAAGCCTCCCAGAAAGATGCACCCTTCTAATGGTGCCATGGATGAGGCCAAAGTTGACAAGCCCATCAAATACAAATTCATCAAGGAGGTCAAGTACCCCATGTGGCTAGACAACAATGTGCCGGTAAGAAAGAAGAACTGACAGATCTAAGTCTGTATCGACTTCCGAGATCTCAACCGTCACTGTCCGAAAGATGATTTTCTCCTTCCGGTGAATGAATTGTTGATCGACGCTACGGCTGGGTTCCAATCCCTCTCCTTCGTGGATGGTTACTCTAGATATAATCAGATCTGGATGTCCCCTGAGGATGAAGAGTCCATGGCTTTCAGGGTACCCCAAGATGCTTTCTGTTTCCAGGTTATTCCCTTTGGCCTGAAAAATGCAGGTGCAACCTATCAACGGGCCATGCATCGCATATTCAAGACAATCCTCGGGACAATGGTGGAGTGCTATGTGGATGATCTGGTGGTCAAATCTCACCAGCGCCATGACTATCTCAAGGAACTTGAAAATTTGTTTGGTTTCCTCTGTTCCCACCACTTGAAGATGAACCCGTTGAAGTGTGCCTTTGAGGTTACTTCTGGGAAGTTTCTCAGATTTGTTGTCAGGTACCGAGGCATCGAGATCGACCCAATGAAGATCAAGTCAATCAGCCAGATGACTACCCTGAGCAATATTTGGGAGCATCGAGGTCTCCAAGTTCACTTATACTACATACTCCGATTCATTGCCTATCTGGATAGCAAGTGTAAGTCCTTTTATCGACTCATGAAGAAGGGCACCACTTATGAGTGGGATGAAGAGTGCAAGACCGCGTTTGAAAAAATCAAGCAGTATCTTCTCCAGCATCCGGTCTTGATGCCACCCATCTTTGATAAGATACTAATCCCATATATGACTACCATGGACAGATCTCTCAGTGCCCTTCTCACCCATAAGAACAATGAGGGGACAATGAACAATCTCTACTACCTCAGCTGCATGCTTCTCGATATAGAGACCAGGTACTCCACCGTCCAGAAGAGTTGCCTTGCGCTCGTACTTGCTGTGCAGAAGTTGTGACATTACCTGCAACACCATGAGGCATAGCTGGTCTCCCGGGTAGACCCGTTGAAGTACATTCTGAATCGCCCCATGTTGACCGGCCATCTAGCACGGTGGGCGGTAATCCTCCAACAGTTTGACATCAATTTCGTGCCTCAGAAGGCTATCAAGGGGAAGACATTAGAAGATTTCTAGTTTCCCATATAACCTCCATGGACCAGTCCTTGGACTTGGATTTTCTCGATGAGGCAATCCTCTTGGGAGATCATACCGTCCCATGTTGGAAAATTCACATTGATGGTGCCTCCCGGAGTCCCACCAGCAGGAGGCTCAATGATCCTAGGCTCAATAGAGTGGGTCTGGGTATCGTCTTAATTACTCCAGTGCAAGCCATTATTCTAAACTCATTCTTGTTGTCAAAAGGATTCACCAACAATGAGGCAGAGTATCAGGATCTTATCACTAGCCTCAAGCTGGCCCTCGAGATCAATGTGCCCCATTTGCATGTGAAAGGGGATTCTGAGCTATTCATCAAGCAAGTCAACGATGGATATGTTGTCAGGAAGCCAGAGCTCGTACCATTTTTGGAATGCACCCTCTATCTAATGGCTCAGTTACCTTCTATACCAGAGGTTACCCATGTCCCTCGGTCATAGAATGGTCGAGCAGACGCTCTGGCCGGCTTAGCTACATCACTTGCAGAGCCCGAGTAGGATGATCTGATTATACATGTGGCACACTAGAGAGTCATTGCCCCCGTCACCCGAGAAGATGACGACGACCCGTGAGTAAGCCATCTTACCACCGAATCCTCCACGTTATAACCACTAGGGTCGTTAGATCTAGTGGCTGAAGTGACTCTCGAATGGAGATCCCCTTTTGTCGAGTATCTCCAAAATGGTTTCCTCTTAGATGATCGGGCTGAGCGCGAGCGAATTTGACACCACGCACTGCAGTTTACCCTCCAGAGTGGTCCCAGTCTTGAGCAGATCCTCTATAAGTGCGGTTTTGATGGTGTTATCCTCTATTGCATTAAGGGGGTTGAGATTCTATAGGTCATGAAAGAGGTTCATGCCGGTTCTTGTGGTGTACACCAGGCTAGGCTGAAGATGTCCCATCAGATCCTGATACTGGGGTACTTCTGGGCCTCTATGATCTATGATTGTAACAAGTTTGCCCAGAGATGTCGTGCGTGCCAAGTTCATGCTAACTTCCTGTATCGACCGCCAGAACCTCTCCACTCCACCATGTAATTTTGGCGATTTGTGGTGTGGGGACTCGATGTTTTGAGACCATATCCACCGACGACAGTTCACCAATGTAGGTTCATCCTGACTGCCACAGATTTCTCTTCCAAGTGGTCAGAGGAAATTCTACTAAAGGATGTCAAGGCCTGTTCCATTGTTGACTTCATGAATCCAATATCACCCACCGGTTTGGAGTCCCTCACGCCGTCCTCACCGATAACGGCACCAACATACGAGAAACCGAGCTAATGAAATTGAATGCCAAGTACAATATTCATTCAAACCATGCCTCTCACTATCACACACTGATAGATTGAAAGATCGAGGCATTGAACAAAACACTCTCTAACATTTTGGAAAAAATGGTTGGCCATAACAAGAAGATGTTGTCGGACAATCTCCCCAACGCCCTCTGGGCTTTTCGGATGACGACTCGTAACTCCACCCAAGTGAAACCATTTTCCTTGGTGTACGAGGCCGAGGCCATCCTGCCCATCAAGATCTAGCTGCCTTCATTACGCACTATAGTCTATGACTAGCAGGTTCCATATAGAGTGGCAAAAATCCGTATAGATGAATTGGAAGAACTTGATGATAGAAGGCTCTGGGCTCTACACAATCAAGAAAGTCATCAGAATAAGGTGGATATAGCCTTCAATAAGAAGGTTCGCCTCCTCTCTTTTCTACAAGGTAACCTGGTATTGGCCCTCCGAGCACCAAAGATCCATGGAAAGAAACCATCCATGTTGGAGCACAAATGGGAAGGACCTTACATAGTCTACAGAGTTTACCCCAATGGAGCATACTCACGGGTAACCACGAATGGTGAGCGTATAACTCCAACAACCAATGCCAAGTTCCTCAAGAAATACTTTGCCTGAGACTAATGGTCCAACATGACTATAAACTGGATGGTCCTGAATGACATTAAACTGGATGGTCCTACACGACCTTAAACTAGATGGTCCCGCATGACAGTAAACTGCATGATGGTCCGACACGACCATAAACTGTCTAGTCCTGCATGACTTTAAACATCGCATCATCCAACATGATATAAAAATGCATGTCTAGAACTATGTATGGATTGATTCCCATCCATATGGGATACCTAGGAATGATCATACACTTTATCTTGAGCCCATCCCGAACTCTTCTCAACTATCCCCCTTGGGGATAGTTCTCTCATAGTATCCTCACATGATATGATATAGGCTTCCTCAGTGTCACTCAAAACATGATTTTAATGGTCGCTCCACATTCTGACTCCCATTGTTCAATCCTTCTATGTCTTCACCGCACGATGTTAAACTGAATGGCCTTCATGAACTATGTATGACTTGATTCCCATCCTCATGAGATACATAGGAATGCTTGGAAATTTCGTCTGTTGGCCCAACCCAAATGCCAGATTATTCCCCTTGGGTCAATACATGTGGAAAGGGTGAACTTTTTTCCCCAATTCACGTTGAGATAACTTCGATCCGGCTGTACTTCCTCCTCCCTGGAGATGTTCGCCTCTTTTAAAGATGGCCACAACTATGCTTCACCCACTCCTTCACTGGGATTCCATCACCTTCCCAATTTGGAAGGGCCCTTTAATTGTATGGATGCTAGGCCTAAGGGCTCTCTCTTACCACTCCGGGTCAACACCCTCGAGGATGTCAGGAAACAAGCCGATACAAGTCCCGTGTTTCAAATATGGTCAGCGGTTGATGTTCATTTGTTGCTCCTGTTTCAAGTCATTATAGGGATGGTGTGTTTTCAACATGGGCAACAGTCGTCCTAGATCATTGGGGCCACCCCAAGAGGTCTCGAACATCTATTTTAGTGGTTAATTCTTCCCCATTGTATCTCCAAGTGACGAACTCTCTTCGGTCTATGCCAACTGTCAGTACCCGTGGCCTTCTTGGGCCCCTGGCCCAAGTTCTCTCTTATGGGATTGTGCACTGTGGTATGAGATTATGTCCCAATTCGCATCGGGTTTCATACTGTGCCGTACACATCCCCAGATGAGACACCTTGCCCCCGACCTTCTTCCTCACTGTAAGACATTAAACTGCAAACTGGTCAGGCCTTCCATCTAAGGCCCAGCCTCAGGCCCCTTGGCCTTTTAGGCCCCCGGCCCAAGTTCCCTTATGGGAGTTTATGGTGTGGTGTGAGATTATGTCCTCATTAATGTAGGGTTATTTGTCATGTTGTACACCTCCCTTGTTTGGGGTATCCAACTCCCCTTCTCTTCCTCACTGTAAGATGTTAAACTGAAAGTTGGTTAGGCCTTCCTGACCGAGGCCCAGCCTTAGGCCCCTAATCCTTTTTCGGTCCCCCTTCCGAAGTTCTTACATGGAGATTTTGGTGTTATTCGGGATTATGTCTCAATTCATTTTGGGTTTTTCACCGTGCCATACACCCCCCTCGCTGGGGTATCATACCCCCAGGTATCTTTGAGAACTACGTGTGGCTTAATTCACATCCTTATGGGATATGTAGGAACACCCAAATGTATAGAATTTGGGTCCAACCACATCTCCCAGAAATCTCCATTTCACCTTGTCCGCTAGGAATACCCTCTCCTTCTTGGATACCGTCATCAACCCTCTTCGGCAGTTCACCAATGTGCATAATGGTACTCTAGTTTAGTAGCTGTAATTTCCGACTCTTCTCGGACATTCTTCCACCCACTTTTCTGGATTTCTCTTCCCCTTAATTAGGGAATCAATCACCTTTCACACTCGAATGGAACCCCAAGTGGCATGGATGTTAGGCCTAAGGGCTATCCTACAATTATGGGCGAACAACCCTGAGGGTCGCAGACAACAAACCGATACAAATCCCATGTTGCGAATATGGTCAGCGGTTGATGCTCATTTGTTTTTCCCATTTCAGGCTAATGCAATATGGATACTGCATTTCTGCCATGGTCAAAAGTTTTCCCACATCGCCACACCAACCCCATTAAGCCCAAAATTTTGATTACATGATTCACATCCTCCTCCACCTCACCATGTCCAAGTAGAACTTCGAAACTCTTGGTACTATTCCTCAATGCACATCCACACTTTAAGAGGAAAAAATCAACAACATGGTGATCGTTCTGGGCTTCAACGATTTCCCCCTTGCATCCATCTCATGTATTGCAAATACTATATCCGCCCTTGTTTCCCACACTGATATTAACTCATGTAGGCTTAGGGATTGGGTTAGGTTCAGCCTTTACATGGGATAGTCTTTCTTCTCCATGGTCTGAGTTCTAAGACTATAAAATAAGATCCTTTCATATTGCCCCTTTTGCAGAACTACATGTGGATTGATTCCCATCCTTATGGGATATGTAGGTCCACTCGAACACCTTGTTTTTGGGTCCATCTCAGTTGGGAGCTTGTTTCTCCTGCCCCTTTTCCTCTTACCCCTATTTGGGCCCCTGGGCCGATGGTTACCCTCTCAGAATTGCGTATGGTGTGATATATATCATTTCCCCATTCACTTTGGGTATTTTTTATCGCACCGTACACATTACCCACATAGAATTGTCTCTACTACGTCTGCGCTGCATGACATTAAAATGAATGCCTGGTCCCATCACATGACCCTAAACTGTGACATTATCGTCCTGGTCACATGACGAAAACACAACTGCATCATGATGTCCTCACCCAAAGGTACACCACGTTTGGTTTTGGGTACACACCATACCATTTGTCTAGGCCTGTTACTGTTTGATTCTTCGGGCGATGCTAGGTCCTGCTAACCTAGGCCTATTGCATCACAAAAAAACCACTCGCTTTAATGTACAACCATGATTTATCAAATTAAAATTCTCTTGGTGTGAGGGACACGCCCGCACCCTCCTTTTTTCTCTGGTACTGGTACCTTATGGTTCCACCTCATGAACTACGTGTAGCTTGATCCCCATCCTCATGGGGTACGTAGGAACGCCTGTGCACTTTGCTTCAGGCCCAGATCAACTCTTATTTTTGGTCTCTCATCCTAAATACTCTCCAAGGAACACGTGGTGGTCAGAAACCCCGATTCCCATTCATGCCAGGTTTTGTAATTACCTGACTATGTGTCTCCCGCATTTCATACCATCTATGGTCTGAGTTATACAACCCTTAACTAAGATCTCCTTATGGGAAGGAACTCGACTCCCTATATATAATATGTCTCGTTGCTGTATTTAGATGCGCTTTGAAAAAGAGCCCGAAGTGTTGAATTTTCATTGGGGCATTCCCCCCGTTCCATGTCCAAGCTTCATGAGCTCGCTATTTGGATCCTCATCCTCGTCCATATCCAAAGGGACCCCCTAACGTCCTGGTCCCATGATGCATCGGCTCACCTGCCGTCTTGGTCCAACACCCCTAATGATATTTGATGACATTTGCGACAAGTCCCATGTTTTGAACATGGTCCACGGTCGACCCTCATTTTTTTGAACCCATTCCAGGCTAACGTGATGTGGATGCTGCGTTTCCACCACTTTTAACAGTTATCCTCCATCGTCACGCCTCCATCATTGTGGTCTAGATTTAGAGCATCATGATTCAAAAATTTCCACTTCCTCATGTTCAAGTGGAATTCCAACATACTCGACTTTATCTCTTCGTGCGTCTGGGTGTGCTACATGGAAGGGTTAGCATCATTGGGCTGGTATTCACCGACTGTCCCTTTGCCCTAAGATTCCCATTCCTGTGTTGGGAATGTCCCAACACTACTTCTTGTTTCCCACATCGATCACGACTCATGTGGGCTTACTAATTTTCTTAGGATGTGTATCGGTGTGGCAAGGCTTCTCATCGTCCAACATGACGTTAAACTGTGCTTAAAGAACTACGCATGGCTTGATTACCATCCTCATGGGGTACGTAAGAATGATCGACCACTATGCTTTGGGTCCAGCCTAATTCTCACTCTCGGTCCCTCTACCTGAAGAGTTTCCTTCGGGGATACATGGTGTGATTTGGACTCCAAGTAATCATTCACGTCGGTTTTATAGCTATTGCACCACATACTCCTTGGGATCTTCCCTTTCACTCCACAACCTATCATATGATATTAAACTGCAGGAGTTCATATGTCCTCAACGCATGACACGAAACTGCAGTTCTACCTTGAACAAGTTCAGGATGCCCCATGTTAGTCATGGGATGCACTAGATCCCCTGTGAAAGAGGATTTCACCTATTAGTGTTGGTCTATGATTACACTATACTTCTAGAACTACATATGGATTGTTTCCCATCCTTATGGGATATGTAGAGACACCATGGTATTACAACCAGGGTCCCGCCCCAGAAATCATAAATTATGTTCCACCCCATTTTTAGACTCCTGGCCTGACCCTTGTGGGGAACCGTGCAACTGCAATTTTTCCCTGAACAAGTTTGGGATGCCCCAATATGACATTGTGAAGCGACGGATCCCTCGCCAGAGAGGCTCTATCTGAATGATGGAATGATCCTTGATCAAACCGATGCGACCATTCAGTGTGCTTCCACCACTGTGCCATAATTTGAAGAGTGTTGGATTCTATTCGAACAAAACCTCACTCCATGTTCCACGCTTTGTGTGCCCCTTATTCGGACCCTCATCCTCTTTCACATCTAGAGGAACCCCCTAACAGTATGGATGCTCATCCTAGGGCCTGCCTATTGTCCTAGGCCAACATTCCGGAAGACAACAGATGACATTTTGAGTCTGGTCCCGTGTTTTGAACATGGTCAATGGTCGAACCTCATTTTCAATCCCCACTCCTGGCTAATACAATAAGAATATTGTTTTTCGAATGTGGTCAATAATTATTCTTTATTGTCATGCCACCACAAAATGTTTCGAATCCTGGGTATAGTGATTCACACTTCCCATTTCCATATGTTAGGATTGATTTCAGCGCCCCTGGAAATACCTCGTTCGTGCATGAGAGCACACTAGAAAAATTGTAATTCTGCTATTCTGAGAACTTCATTCACTAGTCTGGTCTCTCCTATTTCCTCCCAGAAATATGGATCAGTTGTTCAATCCCCAGATTCCCAAAGCTTGGTTTTCTCTCCTATATTTGGATAGGGGTGATAAGGTGGTCATCCCTTATTTCTCACATTGGGCCTGACCCATGTGAGCTTAGGGAATGATCGTTGGGTGCTCCATGAACTTCATAAGGATGAAATAAACCAATGGAAACAATGGAACTCATGCATGCTACGACATTCAAATAATCAAAGCATGAAGGTTTGATTAAGGGTTTGTAATCATTACAATACCCGGGGGTCGACTCCCCACATGGATGGATCGACCTTGTCAAGGGAATGTTGCAGCTCTGCCACCCTTTGACTACTGGCGACCAGGATTTGTTACCACTTGTTTACCTCCAAATCCTCCTAGACAACAAGAGGGTGCAGTTCATTGGCCGCAACTCGAGCCCACTCCACACTATTACAGATAACGGCCATCTCTTCAGAGGCTCACTTCATGCCCTCTTCGGCCTCCTCCAGCTGGGCTTTCAGTCACGAGACAAGCTTTGATTGTGCATCAAGAGAAGAAAAATTCTCATCTTCCCGATCCTGCAGTTGTTCAACCTCATCTTCAGCCTCCTGTAGCCTCTTGATGTTCACCGCCTTCCTCCGCTGCCAGCTTATGCTAAGTCCACGGGCGTAATACTGAATATTTTCCTCCATAATATCTCGCATGTGCTTGTGAGGGTGCTGGGAATCCAATCCCCCAACACAGAGTTCTCATAGCCACAAGGGAAGTCGGTCCATCTCGTCCAACCATAAAGCATGGGGAGTTTTATTGATTAAGCATGTGATCTGCTTCCATGATTGGTGACAGACTATTTTTTTTCCTCCTCATCAGAGGCCATCTCATCCCTATCGGTGTGATTAGAAGGCTCATACAAAGGAAATTCCCCTAGGAACTCCTCGTCCTGGTCCACATCTGGTGTTGGATTATACGTGGTGGGGCTAGGACTATCTGGTCGGTCCTCAACATCAGATCCCACCTTGATAATCTTAGGCGTGGTCACATAGGCATCCCCTGTTGTGATCGGGAGTGTTGCAGTCCGGTCAGGCTGAATGTCCACCTCCATGACCATTGGCATACCCCTGTGAAGGGCGCTTCCAGAAGCCCCGACCAACTTCGCCGCAGTAACCCAGACTAATTGAAGGACTGTACATGCCAAAAAGGGGACGTGAATGTTAGTTAATGTGGTCAGGGGATGGAAGTTGTGAATTTGGTGGAGAATACCTACATAGGTCAAATCCCCAGTCTTTCTCTTGGGCTGATATCATCAGAACCCTGAAACAAGGCCCCCCGTATATGGTTGGCAGGTATGGAGATTCTAGGGGAGCCACCTCGATTGTCCCAGCCCTTCCAGAAATGGAAGTTGATGCAGCCACGAGAGTAGATCTAGAAGGTCCCGTGTTGGCGCCCATTTAGGGGCGGGAACGAGGTCTATGAACAAGGGCCTCCTGCAAGTGCAGACGCTGATAAGGAACCCATAGAAACTTAAGGGTAGACTCTGAAGAAGGAACATGGGATTTTACCTCGAGGGACACTGAAAAATATTCGAGATCCGAGGATTGATCTCCGACTTCACCCTCCTCCGGTGGAATGTCTCTACCGGCCTCGTCTCCCCTGGAGGACTCATCTAATTCGTCCAGCAGTGGGAAGAGATCTTTAAGGTCAGTGGGTGACAGTTGCAGAGGGACCGTACAACCCAACAGCACATTGACATGATATTTCATCAGGTACGGGGCAACTGGGAGTGGATAAAGTATTCCAGCTCAGCTATGTATTACTCCGCCTCTACCTGGGATACTGCAAAACTGACTCTAATAGGACCAATTCACAGAAAGTCCATCCCGAGGTGGTTAAGGTGCTTCCATAACTCGGATGGGATGAGGAATTTCCGGTTGTCTTTTCAGATGTCCCAGGCCTATGGGAAGACAACATTCTTTGGCATGTCAATGTGGCATAGTAGTTTCCCCGGGGCCTGAGTATAAATCTTGCGGAATCCCATCGGTGGACGCCCCTCTAAATGAATCTATTCTCTTGGGACCACCAAATCCGCTTCTGCTGTCGGATCTACTACCACTGCTCCCCCATCAACTAGTGCGGGAATCACCACTACAGCAGCCCCACAACTACGGGATTCCCTTTTCTCCTTCCGGCCTTGGCCCCGAGGTCGTAGAAGCTCACCCTCACCGACCCGGACGGTTGGCTGCTTCAGCATCTCCCTTGGATAGGCCACCTCCCAGCTCTGGGTGTATTGTTTTATCAACCCAAGGACAACGGTCAGCAGAGGAAGTAAATTCCACATTTTCACATCATCCCGTGTGAACATGAGCCACATCTGCCTCATCACACACGAGTGCTCCTCTTAATGCACCCCCAGGTAGACCTGTGGGGTCAGCCACTACAGGCATCATAATTGCATGGAAAACTAGTGTGGGGTGTATGGATTGCTGGGATAATCACAGTCCACCCCGGCCACCAAGACCCCACCTCTAAAGGCTAGGAGGTAGGCTCGGTGCTCTTTCGTTCCCAGGACATCACCCGTGAAGGCCCCTTTAGTAGCGGTAACGGATGTAATTTGAATTCCTCCACCCTGCACACCTGGTTTAGAACCGATGGTGCGATTATCTTGGTCAGAAATATCTGCACGACATTCAACATCGAGGGGTGGATGTTTGACCCTGGAGGTGAGATGGGGTTCGGATACTCGTATATCCCCCCTTATGTGCACCGCCATCCACCCGTACAAGAGGTGGAATGAACCACATAACCACTATGCCCTCTTCCCCTCATGGATGTTCCACAACATTTTGTATAACTTGGAGAGCATCGGGATCCCCAGGTTAACCCGCCCTCCTGTCGCCAAAGTGGATGCCATGACGAATGTGCTTGGCCGCACTCCCTTGTTTGTATCCCTCACTGGCAGGATCCAACCACATATGAGAGCTGCAATGTATACCGTCAGCCTGACTGTTGGTCATTGTCCAGTGCTGACACTGAACCCCAAGGTCTTCCACTGGATATTATCCAATAGCCGCCAGTATGAGTTTTCCTTACACCGAGAACCCTTTGGGAAAGTTCGAGGCCTCGTCGGGAAATGCCTATTTTCTGGGAAGTTCAAAAAATTCTTGAACTAGTGATTGAAGTTGATGTCCCTCATGGCCTCTTTGTCCTCCCTGGGCACAAGCTCCATCAGTGCCATCGCCAGACGCAACATATGCTCTGGATCCTCCCATGCACCCATAGCCTAGAGAAATTCGTCGTACATCGCCCCCAGTATCAGGACCTCCGAGATCTGATGCACGTCTCATAGGCTGATTCTGACCTCCCCATGATTCAAGTGGAAGGTATTGGTCCCCGGTGACCACTGGCTCAATAGATCAGGAATTAACTGCTTAGACTGGTAGATATGGGACTCGGTAGCCCAAGATTCCTCATAGAGCCCCACTCTTCTCAGCTATTCTCAGAACTCCTCGCACGAAGCACCTACCCAGTAGGCCCAAGCCCAATCATCCATAATGTTTCCGCCCTAGCCCAGGCCCATTCCTTGGACCACCCCTTCTTCAGGTTCCCCAGCGCCGCCTTGAGGATGCTTTAGTACAAAGGAGGGGACATATCTAGCCGAAATTCCTTCTCATCGACATCATTCAAATGATTATATAAGCAGTCAGCAATGACTAGTGTGAAATCCTCCGAGGCATGACCATCGGGCACCCTGAACCATCGAGGATAACACGACGTGCTCCGGAACCAGTAAGCTGGCTCATCCATACTTGATTCCGGGATGAAGACGTCGTCCCTCAGCCAAAATCCATACATGGTCAACCTCCAACACAATGGGTAGTTCTTCTACCTCTCCAAAAGTAGCACCACCTAAATCCATACATGGTCAACCTATGTGTCAAAGATGTGGAAATAAACACATAGTAAAATGTTTCAAAGGGACAGAAAGATGCTATAGATGTGGAAATGAAGGTCATAAAGCAAGAAACTACCATGGAAAAAGGAAGCATCTAGTTGAATCTAAGAATGGGAAAGAAGTTCTTTCTAAAGGATCAATTGAATGGTTTAAATGTGTTTTTCATGGTCATTATGAAAACACATGTCCTACAAAGATGTTTCGGGAATGGGATCCCCAGGATCGTACAAATATTCATTCACCAATACCTAATCCCATTCTGATTGAGGATGAAGAAACTGACAATGACCAATGAAAGGTATAGATTATTTCTTAACATATGTTTTCCTATTATTTAAATCTTAGGATATGATTCATGATTTTGTTTTTTGGAAATAAGTATTTCAGAATAAGTTGGAAATGAATGGTTAATGGATCATGAAGAATGTTGAATGAGTAAGAAGTCAACATATAAGGGATTAAAAAGTTAGGGTAGACTTTAGGATGGTGAAATTCTTAAAAGTATGAAGTCTCTTTTGATGATGAGATTAAATTAGAAGACTTTTTATATTATGTGTATCCATTATGTTTGATTTATGAAAATTTTGTTCAAGGAATAATTATATTTTCTTTTGTGGATATAGTTATAAAGAACCATTTTGGTTTATATGAAAAACAAATTTGAGGTAATTACCAATTAATACATTTTTGGGATGAAAAACGAAAGTTATTAGATAACCTTTGTGGTTAAAATATGTTATGATTATTTTTGATAAATTTACCTCTTTTTGGGAATATTATAATTAAATTCTTCAATTAAAAGTAACTTAAAACAAAAACGTTGTCTGTTAACATTTCCTACTGTGGAAAAAAATACCATTTAACCCATAAAATGTTTGTGATTTTCTTGTGGTTAACTTTCTCCAAAACTAGTTTTCTATCACTCTCCATCAGAACTTGACCCTTTGTTTTCTATTCCATATCCATGTTTTCATGGAATCCTTGTATCTTTTGTCTCTGGTGACCTTTGTACTTTTCTTTCTTTCTTTTAAAGTGTTATCTTAATTTACTCATTTTCCAATGTGGGGATTTCAATGAAGTTTCTGAGCCCAATTTTAAAATTGTGAGGATGCAATTCTCAAAAAGGGGGGAAGGATGTAACATCTCGGGTAAATAAAGAATATGAAAATTTCATATTTATTGATATTTTTAAATAAAATTTTAATATTACTTTAAAGGGAATGCTATGTTCGATGGCGTTCCCAATACGCAACAACGAGTTTCTTTGAAATCTTACGTTGCACACTAATAATATCATAATATTATTTTAAATGGTAGTTAACGCATATCCGTTGTAATGGTGGAAATGAACCTAACTAACTAAAAACTATTATATATGTTTGTTAAATATTTTTACATTTATCCAATAAAATTTAGAGGATTAAAATAAAAAAATAATTTGATTTTAAGTATAAATATTCTAATGTTCTTTAAAAGGTCAATTAACCACCTTTTGATGGTGAACCCATTTTAAAACAACTTTTTGTAAATTTTTTATGTTATATTTGACAAAATAAATTCCTTCTTTATAATCAGAACATCAAAATTTACATTGTGTAATTTTTTGTTATTTTTCTGATAAAGTTCAATTTCTAATGAACAGTGAAAATGTTGTATTTTAATTCAAAACCTCCTTTTAATATAATTTATTTATAAGGTTAGATGATATTTTTAATTAGGTTTAATGTTTAGTTGAAATATATTTTTACAGTTTAATCCAATGGTGGTCATTGAAATTAATTTCACTTTAAAATTGGACATAAACAAGTGTCAATCCTTTGATAGATATTGCTTCTTAAAAACACGATATTTGTTTTGACAACATGAATTAATTATAAAATAAATTAATGAAACTTCTATGTTTTGAATTTGGTAAAATGGAAATAATTTTTGAATTTGTAATATAAAATTTAATTTTGATAAAATTGAATTATGGTTTTATCACTTAATACAATTTTCTTCATTTTAAGTAATTTCACTTTTCAATTGGATGTAAAAACAAGTCAATATATTGATAAATTTTACTTCTTAAAAACAGGTCTTTGGTTGTGACAACATGAATTATTTTTAAATTAATTAGTGAAATTTTTGTATTTTTAAATTGGTAAAATAGATTCCATATTTGGAATCATAAGTTCCATATTATGTAATTAAGACTCTTTGTTTTTTGACATTATGAATAGTAGTGGCGGTAATTATCATTAATTATCGTGATTAATTAGTAATCGGGTAGTTAAGGGTAATAAAATAATATCATAATAATATAAAATGACCCCAAAATGTGTCCATATCCTTTTATTTGAGTCATTTACGACCATGGGATGCATTTTTTCTAACTTTAGGGCCCACAGAATCACATGGGTGTAATAGTGACGTTTATGACATTATATTTTAAAAGAAGAGAAATATAACAAAGGTTTGTATATCCTATGTAAAAAAAATTTAATTTTGTTTACATAAATGATCTCTTAGACTATAAATAGTTATTGGAAAGATAAGAATATTTCCTACATCATGGTATTTTTTTATAATTTTTAGACATTAAATAAATAATTTTATTTATGACACCATGATGATGCAGTGATTACCTCATTAATGAACGGTTTAAATAAAGTGAAAAGATAAGGTAAAATCTAAGACATAAACTTGTATAAATCCTATTGTATTGGTGGATTACGAACCCTTATCACATTATCCTTGAAATATATCATTGTGGGACCTTTATAATATGAATACCATTTTATAATAAAGTAACATTTCAAAACATTCCAAAAGTTAACCTCCTCCCTCTTATAAAAGGCCCCAACCTCTACCCCCTTACCCACACCTCTATATCCCTTGGATCATCCAAACTCTGCTCATATTATCTCTACACATCCCTATTTCACTCATATAAGCCTCACTTTTGGTAGAAGTTTTTCCAAGGAATCCTTTGGCTCAAATCAAAATGAGTTTCCCGATTTAGAGGTAATGTATTCTCTCGAGTTTCTTTCTTTTATTTTCCTTCTTCACTCACCAATATCTTCTTATTATTTCACCCCATAATAAAACCAGTATCCTCAATATAATAATATGTTTTTATGATAAGGATTCTACCTACACTCACATACACTTCTGTCTAATGGTTAAGGAACATATTATTTCTGTGGGTGGCGAATTACTACCTCACGAAAGGATGATTGTGCAATATTATTTTAACACCTCTAATGGTGGCCATTATGATGTCAATATATTTATATATTATATATATGGTATTTTTTTCCATATTCTTTTGGATTTTATTTTAAAATCACATCGTTATGCTTTTCATGTTGTGGAACTGTGATAATTTCATCTGAGGAAGTGTGGACTACCGCCCCCTGAAGTGATGTTACTCATAAATGCCAAACATTGAATTTATAAAGAATGTAATTAATGAAATTATGTTAACTATATAACATATATATTATACTGAAATTATAATATATATATATATATATAACTCATTTATTTTTAATTCCTTTAATTTGACAAAGAAATGAAAGTACCGTTCATGTGTACGTACGACCTACCGTCTCCATGAACAGTGCATTTAAATTTTTTATATCCAATTTCTATGGAATAGTATAAAATAAATATATACTGGATATATATGATATTTAAATCATTAATATCATTTCAGAGATGATGTACTTATAACTACATCGGAATTTTTTTTTCAAACAAGTTCATTTTTGACTCATGTACCGAACATCGACAAAACGTATGATATGAACTCACATAATTAACTAATTATTATAACATGATAATATGTGATATGAATTGAATAATAAAAATTAATGGAATTACATAATAAATTATAAATTGACCAAAGTTTATTATTTAGGAATATAAATAAATGAACAAGACAAGTCGGACTTGAGGTAAGGGGATTTATTATCTCACGTTTAATTCCATGAGATTTCCATTGTTCACCAATTATTTTTTGAATGTGGTGTATTGTCTAAATAAATTAGATATATATTATCACGGTTATATTTATATTCATGGTATTTTGTGATTCATTTGGTTCTTATTATCTTTTGGTCCTACGACTCGATTTATTACAACGAGGTAATGGGTTTTTATTTCACTTTTTATTCCCGTGAGATTCATGATATGTTTGTCACTATCTCCTTTGAGTGGTGTATGTACTTCACATTATTCTACTATTTTTTTAATATAATTTCATTTATGGGTATTTACATAAACATTGAATAGAACTTCTTTCAGGGGGTGTATGTTTCGAAAGATACCCAAATCAGTAAGGGAAACTTTCACCCTCCTCTTTTTAAAAGACTTTTTTTGTTAGGACATTTAATTTACATATTCTTATGTTGAGATATGTTTTTATATATCCTTATTTCTGTAAATTTTATGTTCAAGTGATGAGATACCCTTTTTATCTCTCATCAACTCATTTTCTGAATTTTAAAGTGACGCCGTTAGGCTGTTGAATTTCTGTAAGGGAACTTCTTAACCCAATTTCAATTCTTTGGGTTAAACCTCTACTTCTTGATTATGTCATACTATGAATATGTGTGGATGACATCTGATTGGTTTACACATAATATCCACTTATATTGGGTGTATTTATATTTGTCACACATAATTTTTTAATTGATTTATTCTTAATCTAAGGATACCGTCTTTATACGGGACTTCGTCTCAATCTTCTTTCATTGAGGCATATTTTGATTTCTACACAACTTTATTTTATATGGTGTATAAAAACCATTTGACTTTTCAACTCATTCAAAAGAATATTTTTAACATAAAGCGTTTTACTAAACGAAAAAAGGAATGTTTTTTGTCTTACGTATATGGCGACAACGACTTCTCCACCGCTGTGACCATTATTTGAGTTTCAGCTTCCTCTATAAGCCATAACTTTTTAAATGAAAAATAAATACCATGTTTTAATTTTCTATTATTTTGGTATTAAAAATGGTTCTGATAATTTTTTGATTATATCAATGTGTTGTATTGATATCTTGTGATTGAAATCTGGAAATGTTATGTTTCCTTAATGCATGTTTTATGTGATACGATTTTGTTATGGTTCTTAGGAATTGTTTATGAAGTTGGGTGGTTCTGTGATAAACTAAGTGTGGGTGAGCCCGAGATAGCTCTATAATTAATTGTGTAATGTGAAGGAGTTAAATTCTATGGTTTCCTGGAAGATATTTAGGGAATATATTGTGATGGGTATTCCAAACGTAACCATGAGGGTTACTCCCTACGTAAGATTGTTAAAAATGCCTCAAGTTACCATTATGTCTTATGATTTCTATGAGTTATCCATAAATATTAGGATTTCATGAGGTATGTTAAAGTGATTATGTTTTATGAGTAATGTATGATTTCATTGATTCTTATGTATACATGGGATAATGTTTACTTTATGTTTTTTATATCACTTACTGAGATTTTTATGCTCATCCCAATTTTTTGAAATGTTTTTCAAAAGACATAAATTGGAATAAGGTCAAGGATGGGATCAAGGAAATTTCATGCTATCTAAAACATGGAACTAGACATGACTATTTTGTTCAAAAGTTTTTATTTTGTGATAAAATGGAAACTGAGTAGATGTGTCTACTTTGCAATCATTGAGATGTAATGGTAATGCCCTAATTATCTAAAACTCTAAACCTGAAAAGATCCTCAATGTGAATTATTCATTTAATTTAGCATTATTTAATGTTTTAAGGCCGGGTACTTATAATATATTATATATAATCATCATCATTATTATTAAATAATATCATTTATTTTATTATTAAGGATAAAATTTATTTTTGAAAATAAAATGATTTTTTTATAAAAATAGTACATTTATTTTTAATATGTTTTCATATTAATTTATAATTATTTGACCATCAAATAAATAATTATATACATGTGTAAAACATATTTTCATAATTATGTTAATCATAATCATACCCATCATTCCAGTGGCTTGGTTATATCAGAAAAATATATCATTGTTTATTTATGTTTGATGTTGCATGTAAAATACACTATCAAACATAATAATATCAAGGTTTCCTATATAACAATATAAATTGAGTTTTGTGTTTAATATATTGACCCTATACTTTTAATCATATTATTAGATTATTTTTTCCCTAATTAACCAACAAATACAATCCAAGGATTGAAATTTGTATTATTTTTGGAAGAACAGGTACATAAATTTCCAAACAAAGAAACGTAAAAAAAACATAATTATATTAATCTCACATTTTGAGATCATAAATATATATTTTTCATAAATAAGTAAAATATATCTTAGGAAACACATAGACAATAGGTGTGATCTAAACTTCCCCTTATTGGATTAATCAATTGAATAATGTATAAATAATTTGTTTTGAAGGAATAACATGATGAAAAAGGCATGGAACATGAATTAATATATGGTATCCTAACATGTACAACATGGGATCATTTAATCATGGAAACATATAATTTTTATAGGAACAAAATAAATTACTTAAACATGATTTAAGGGTAACTATCAAGACTATATCACAATGTGGAAAAACACCCATAATGTATTAGGGTTTCTCCCTATTCCCATTCAAGACATCCTATGAGACTAAAAATTATCCAAATAATTATAGAACTTTTTGTGTAAACCCATCATAACATGATCATCCATATGTGTGCCACATATATAATCAAATTTAAGAATATACATATGAATTACATTTTGAAATAAATTAGTACTTGAATCATTTTTTAAGGATTAACCAAGGAAAATATCATAAGGGGGTACAATAAATAATTGATTTAAATAACACAAAAGAATAAATAAGAAAAAATAGACACATATCATGATAAAATTTTTCCATATAAGGTGAAAACATGAATGAAAGTATTTTTAAGAATCTATGGAAATGAGTGAATTTAATATTGTATAAGGGACAATATTGAATAAGCATTAAAGTGGAAAAATTCATAATTGATTTTTTAAAACCAAAAATGAACAAAGAAATTTCATTTGTAAAAAAATTATTTATTTTATAAAAATAATGTTGCATTAAAATATTTTATATATTTTACTTTAAAATGGGTATGAAATTGAGATGAACTCTTTAATCAGCCATGTTTATAATGAGAAATTGAGTTGGGAACCATTTAGAACATGTATTTAATCATCAAATTTGGTTGAATAAAACATTTTATATTTGTGTTAAACATGTAAAAATAATTTTCATGAATTATATATCAATAAATAATAAATACATTGTGTAAAAGATAGATAAATTGTAACCCAAAGAAAAAAAATAGAGGTTCAGAGAGATCTCATACCATATATCTGAATGTGTTATGAACATTCACATAATTTCCTACATAATAAAAATATATTCACTAATATTATAACGAATAACCCATTAATAGTATATTTTATTTATTATAATTTTTATATTTTCATTTATGACCATTATGATGAGTTATAATGATTAATTTTGTCTTTCCAAGAGCATTTGTTTCACAGATTCATGGTTGGATAACTTGTGTATAATTATGGATTTTCATTCACAACAGAAGATATACACCATAATATTAATGAAATTATATTAATCCATTTCATAATTTTAAATGATCAAATATATTATTTTCCTCTAATATGGGGAAGATTCATTTGAAAAATGCAGATGAGAAACATTTAGTTTATTTGGGTAGTTATTCAATCATCATGAACCAGTTTTGTTTTATTATCTAAAATTAAATATATTAGTTCTATAATATGAGAAGTGTTATCATATAAATTTTAAAAAAAATTAACATTTATAATGGTTTTATGACCTATCTTGAATGTGGTAACGTAAAATGAAACATTATCGTCGGTGAAGGCTGTGAATCGAAAAATCAAAAATCATTATTTCATTTTTAAGATGAAAGAAGAATAGAAGAGAATTGATGATTTATATTAAATTTTAAAAAATTAAATTCCAATATATTTATTGTACTGGAGTTTTCAGGTCACTTTGGATAATGAGGGAATGTTTGAGGTAGATGAACTAAATAATTTAGAAGAGAATAGTGATGGATTTTGCCTTCGAAATATCATATCCTTGAGAACCTACTTAACACACATGAGTATGATATTTTGTTGAGGTTAAATGATATTGGGATATATGATGATTCTTGGGAAAGAAATTGGATAAGATTTAGACAAGATAAATGTCATAGATGGTGTTACCAAAAGAGGTGGTGATGTCATGTATTTATATGAGGAGTATTGGGTTATTTTTTTATTATTATATTCATTAATTTATTGTTTTTCTTAAGACTATCAATAGTGTGTATTAATGTAACAACATATAGTAACAAATGTATTCGAGTTAAAAATTACAGGTTTATATATCATCCATGAATCAATAATTACATTACCTTTTAATAATGTTAAATAACCTAAATTATAGTAGTTTACTATTCAACAAATACTCAACTGTTTTATAAAAATACCAAAAAATCAAAATAATTTTTATTCATATTGTAGATTTCAAAAAATGAACTACATATTTTGAAATTAAATTCATAAATAATAGTAATTGTGAATTTAAATAAAATATCAATTTATTAAAAAAATACCAATTTTAATATTATAACTTATTTTATTTCATATTGAAAATTTCAAAAAGATGTCATAAAATTATATTTTAATTATAATAAAAATAAAAAATTTTATGAATATATTATATAATGATAAATTTTCAATTAAATCATTTTTTCAATTATTAAATGTTAAAAAACATTTATGTTTCAAAAAAACAACAACACATACTATATTTTTTATAAAAAATATGATTACATATTCAATGATATAAATATATCATACACTCATTTATAATATAACTAAATTTTGTTTTTTAAATTAATAGGTGAAGTTACTATTTTAATGTAACACCTGAGAATTTTATGTTATATAAATCATCAGAGGAATCTTATTCTACACAACACTTTCTTGGCTTGCTTTACATGAAATCGTGACCTTCCTCGATAGCTTGCGTCGTACGCAATACCGAGTTTCACTAAACAACGATATACTATTAAAATATTATTAAAACTAGCCGTTATGAATAGTAATAACCACTTTTTGAAATTTTGTGAATTTTATTTTTCAAAATGGAATTCATTTTTGGATTCGGAATACAGAAATTAGCCTAGGGTGAAATTTTGGTATTTTTCTGAAAACTTTTAATTTTTGATGAATAGTGAAACCACTAAGTGGTAGGTTAAAAACTGAATTTTGCATAAAACATAATTTTACATCTTCTGTGAATGGAATTTCGAAATTCTGACAGACACGGTTGATATCATTAAGTAAAATGTGGTTCAATGAGATAAAAATAATGTTTTGGTGAATAGTAACTTTTTACTTTTTTTACCACGGTTAAAAGTAAATAGGGTAATTAAGGGTAAAGATGATATTATTATTACCCTAAAACTTGTACTAATTCTATTGGACAAGTGTAATTCGACCAAAAACAATCTTAGGAATTAAATATGACCATTTAGGCCCACTTGGATTAGATTAGGACATTGATTATTAATTTATTTAAAGAAGGGTTAAAATAGTTAAAATCAAAGATTAATAAGTAAATAATTTTTAATATGGGGTTATACATAAGATAAATTCGCCTATAAATATTCATTAGAAAGATACAAATATTTCCTACATAATAGTATTTTATTTGTAATTTTTATACATTAAATAATTTAATTTATTTATGACACAATGATGATGCAGTAATTATCTTATTAATGAAATATTGACATAATTGATGTTATAAACACCAAAATAAATGTAATTTGAGACTTTTTATGAATCAAACTAATTATCTAGGTTAATATGACATGTTAGTATTGATTTAATTAACTTTTTTCGAACTAATAATTCTGTTATGATTTTCACAAAAATCAATTACTAAATAGTGTCAAAATTGAAATAAAATAGTTTTTAAAACAAATATTATATTATTAATTGTTATTTTACTCCTAAAAATCTAAGGTTCTGCCAAATGACTTAGATAAGAATATATATATTAATAATAAACAACTTGGGGTTCGTTTGGATGCTTATAGTAAGTTTATTAACATTATAGTATAAGAACACAAGAAGACATGGTAAAAGTAAAATTATTTAACTTAATGTTAAATCTAAATGATAAGGTTAAAATAGGAACCTAAACTTGTCTAAATTCTATTTGATGAGAGTCTTTCAACCCATCCCGGCCTTATCTTCAAAATATATAAATTTGGAGCTATTTAAAACCAAACTTGACTTTATAATAAAATAATAGTTTTAGTTATTCCAAATCTGCCCCTCTCCTCCCTTATAAAAGGACACCTCCTCCCCCTCTTCCTCACACCACATTGAGCCTTCAAGATCGGCCAACCCCTGCCACTTTATCCTCTCCACTTCCATAGAGACATCCTAGAGGTCCTGGTCTTCTTCAAAGACCAATTTTATTTCCCTAAAAGAAGGTCTCAAAGAAGCACTTCAAAGAAGAGGTAATGTCCATTACCGATTCTTTCATCATTATTTCTTCTTCCACTTCTTCTTCTTTAGTTGTTTCATTATGAAGTAATAACATCAGTATCACTAATATACTGATATGTTATTATAAGTATTAAACAACCCTATTTCACCATCTATCCATCCTACGGAAAAAGAAATCACCGCGCATGCGTACGTACGGAATACCGTCTCCACGCCGTGGTGTAATCTATTTTCCACCACCACCATACTTGGATGGGTATAATGGTGTAAATAATGACTATATATGACTATTATAAAGTGATATTGATTCTGAAATAGTATACATATACACCAATACAATTCCACGATCATAGGAACAATATCATCACTCGTGCGTACGTACGGAATACCATCTCCACGATGTGATGCGACTCGTTCTACATGATCTTCATTTCATAATGATTATATAAATGAATTGAATGAATTAATATGATGTATATTACACTAATAATATTCTGTAAATGAGGTATCTATAACCTAAATAAAAGAATAAGAATTTATTCGACAAAACATGCATAAGAACAAAAAGTTATAAACACCCGAATAACAAGTAGCAATGAAATATTACTAATAAGAAGTTAAGAATATAACCATATATGATATCATAAAAATAAGTATGATTCTGTATTAAGTCAATAAAATTTTTTAAATCATTATACTGGAGGTTTGGACACTTACAAAGCAAGTCGGACCTAAGGTCAGGGAAATCTCACAATCTAATTTTTATCCGAGATTGTTTATACTTTGGTATTTACTGGGGTGTATTTTATCATACACATCCATGTTTCCTCAATATATAATATTATTTGCATCCACCTACAATTTTTTAAAACCTATTTTACCCTTCGGTGAGTTTTTTAGTAAAGGATATGAAAGGAATCTTTTGTCATTTTTCATACAAGGTACTTTTTGACTTTTCCGACAAAAGTACGAGAAGAATGTTTTCTTTAAACTTATACGTCATGAATGGATTTTTAAAACATTATTTCCATGAAGCTTCCCTTACAAGTTTTCAATTTTCTTTTTAATCAACTTATATTAGTTTAAAATTTTATAACATGTTAAAGAAAGGAAATTGTTTTTCAAGTAGAAAGGATATTATCCTCAAGAATAGAGTTCAAGTGTTTTATCAAAATTATTTTCCATCTAAGAAAATAAAGGGTTCTGTTTCTATCCGTATTTTTACATTGATTTGACTATGTTGTGATGGAATTATTTTTATGAATTCCTTTATCTTATATGAATTGTTTTATGATGTCACGATGTTTAAGATTCCCATTTTTATTACATGGGTTATGCTATGATGTATGGTTTATGATTTTGTGGCACACATAAGAATGGTATAATTATGAGATGGGTGGGACCTATATCTCCCTCCAATGCATTGGGTAAAGGTTTTATATCTCATTATATAGACATGGCTGGAACGGTAGGTTATACCGGTTCAGTGAAATAGGACTGAAACGAGGGTGACTCAGTTCAGAAAGGGACTTTGTCCACTAAGATAGTCTTGGAAATGAGTCTTGACTAACAAGAAATGATTCTCTATGATTATGTGTGTATGCCACAAAGTTTCATGTTTTATGTTATGATTATTGTGAATACATTTCACTGCCATGATTTATCCCATGTTATGAAATTATGATCTCTTTTGCAGGTTAAGATGTCCAAAAGTTATGTGCTTGTGTATACGATGTGATTGATATTTTTTTTGTTTACCCTTACTGAGCATTTGAGATCACCCTTTTGTATGTTTTCTTTCCCCAGGTCAGGAAGAAGGTTATTAAGTAAGATATGCCAAAAGGGACTATAGATATGATGAAATAAATGGGAGATAGTGTAGACGCTTTATGAACCAGTTGTTTATGTTTCCCAGTTTCTAAAGACACTATACCTATACGGTCCTTTCGTGGTTTTGTTATATGTTGTAATAAGAATGCTTCAATTTTGAAGTATTAACAATGTATGTAAAGTATGGGTCGTTATAGTTGGTATCAGAGGAAAGGTATAGTCAACCTTTGGAAACTAGGATGTGAAAGCCTTAGTAAGAACCCTAAGGATAAGTCTAAGCATAGAACACAATATTAGTGTTTTAGAAATGACCATGAATAACCTAGGATAAGACCTTAAGTGTGAAATTTTATTTTTGATTATGTGGTTTTCCTATTATAATTTGTGTTTCTCATACTATTCTTCTTGGTTTTAGTCAATGGCTGGAACCCGAAGGAACCGTGTTAATGCGGAATGCGACGGGCAATGCAATGATTGTCCCCCTGAGCAACCAAACGTTATGGGAGCAGGAATGCAAAATCTTGTATCCATGCTCACACAACTTTCTCAAGCTATGAATCATGCAGGACTTCCAAACGAGCAACGGAAGGAGCAAAATTCTGTTGAATCCTTCATGAGGCAGCGTCCACCTTCTTTCAGTGGGTCTACTGATCCATAAGTTGCTGAACAATGGATTAGTACTACAGAAAAGATATTTTCAGTTCTCCAATGTTCTGAACATGATAAAGTCATCCTAGCAGTGTATCGTTTGGAAAGAGATGCTGATCAATGGTGGAATCTTATTAAGAATACGAGGAAAAGGGATGAAATTGAATCCATGGAATGGGACAAGTTCAAGAACTTATTTTTCAATAAGTACTTCCCTCGTATTCTCCGAACAAAGATGGAGAAAGAGTTTCTTGAACTAAAGAAAAAGGATGATGAATCTATTGGTACCTATGAAGAAAATTTTACAAGACTTGCAAGGTACGCTTGTGGTATTATTATCCAACCTGAGAGTAAGATCGATCGATTCTTTAGTGGCTTAAAACCAAGTCTTCGAAGGGCGTTAGCCATAAGGGACTTCAATAGCTACAAGGAAATAGTCTGATGTGCTCTCAAAGTCGAGATGGAGATTGGAGTAACCCATCAGTCATATGGGTTTGATAAGAAGAGGAAAATGGAATTTAAAGGAAAATCTAAAGAGCACACTGAAAATAAGATGAGCTTTCCCTTATGCTCAAAGTGTGGAAAGAAACATGGAGGGAGTTGTCTTAAAGGGACAAGTAAATGTTTAAAATGTAGAACGGAAGGTCATCGGGCATTTGAATGTTGCGAGGATGGGAAGAAGATGTCTAATCACGAAAAGAAAGGAAGGGCTACACAGAATGAACCTACTACACTTCAATGTTTCAAGTGCAAGGAGATGGGGAATTATGCCAATAAATTCCCTAATCCAAGGGTTGATTATGATGGTCGACGTAAAAAAACTCTCAAGGCTAAAGGCAAAGAAAAGTCACATGAAATTTCTATCAGCAATGTGGAGTACGATAACGATGTGGTGAACGGTACACTTACCATCCACTCTAAAGAAGAAAATGTTTTATTTGATTCTGGATCCACCCACTCTTTTATTTCTGAAGAATTTTCTAAGTGTATCACCGTATTACCTCAACAATTAGATGTTGTGTTAGCTGTGACAACACCTAATGGCACAACAGTCGCATCAAAAGTTTATAATTCTTCTCTGATCGAAGATTGTGGGAAAGTGCTTCCTGCAAATCTTGTGATCCTTCCTATAGTGGAATTTGATGTGATTCTTGGCATGGATTGGCTTTCTTTATATGGAGATCATATCAATTGCCAAAGAAGGGAAGTCACATTTCATATTCGAGATCAATCTATGATCGTATATCAATGCAAGGATGAACATAACCTTCCAGTGGATATTTCTTCCATTTTATGGGTATTGATTCCACTAAATGAAGGTTATTTATCTCAAATGGTTAGTGAGAAACTCACGATTAAGAATATGCCCATTGTACGGGAGTTTGATGATGTCTTTCAGGAGGAATTAACGGGTCTTCCACCAAATCGTGAATTTGATTTTTAAATAGAACTCGTACCGGGTGCATTGCCTGTTTCAAAGACACCTTATAGAATGGCCCCAATTGAGTTGCAGGAATTGAAGAAGCAACTCCAAGAGAATCTTGATAAGGGATTCATACGCCCTAGTGCGTCACCTTGGGGAGCTCCGGTTCTATTTGTTAAGAATAAAGATGGATCAATGAGACTCTGCATTGATTATCGAGAAATTAACAAGATCACTATCAAGAACAAATATCCTCTCCCACGCATTGATGACCTATTTGACCAACTACGCGGAGCACAATACTTTTCCAAGATTGATCTTCGTTCAGGGTATCATCAATTAAGGTTCAAAAGGGAGTATATACCAAAGACGGCTTTCCGTACAAGGTATGGACACTATGAATTTATAGTCATGCCATTTGTTCTTAATAATGCCCCTGATATCTTCATGGATCTGATGAATAGAGTCTTTAGAGACTGTCTTGATCAATTTGTGGTAGTCTTTATAGACGATATTATTTTCTATTAAAAGAGCAAGTAAGAACATGAAGATCACTTGAGAATTATATTGAAGACCCTGAGAAAGGAGAAGCTTTATGCCAAATTTACCAAGTGTGAATTTTGGCTTAAAAAAGTTGAATTTTTGGGTCACATAATCTCAAAAGAGGGGATATCTGTGGATCCAGTAAAAACAGAGGTTATCGAAAGATGGTCGAGACCAAAAAAAGTAACTGAGATCTGAAGTTTTCTTGGTTTGGCTGGATATTATCGACGTTTTGTGAAAGATTTTTCACGATTATCTAATCCACTCACCAAGTTGACTCGAAAAGGAGTTAAGTTTGTCTGGATGGAAGAATGTGAATAAAATTTCAAGGAGTTGAAAAGAAGGTTATCCAGTGCACCTGTGCTCACACTGCCTTGTAGTGGAGAGGGGTTTGTGATCTATAGTGATGCATACAAGAAGGGATTAGGGTGTGTTCTTATGCAAAATGATATGGTGATAGATTATGCCTCACGATAGTTGAAAACCCATGAGAAAAATTACCCAACACATGATTTGGAGTTAGCTGCGGTAATCTTTGCATTAAAGATTTGGAGGCATTACCTTTATGGTGAATGGTGTGATATTTATACTGATCATAAAAGTTTAAAGTATATTTTCACACAAAAGGAGCTGAATATGCGTCAAAAAAGATGGTTGGAGATGATTAAGGATTACGACTTCTCAATCCATTACCACCCTGGGAATGAAAACAAGGTGGCAGATGCATTATGTCGACAAGACCATGCTAGTTTATCCATGATTAGGATCACAAAAGATCCAATATTTATGGATTTACAAAGGATGGATCTTGGAATTATAATGGAAGGGAAAAGATCTTATCTTTCTCAAATGAATGTTCAACCATCAATACATGTGAAGATTAAAGAGGCACAGAAAGAAGATGCCGAGTTACAAAAGAAGGTCAGAAATGTTCATGAGTTCAACCTTGATTGTGATGGGATAATAAAGTTCAGGAATCGGGTTTGTGTTCCTCCCATCCCCGAATTAAAGAAGGAGCTTCTGGATGAAGCTCATAGTTCTTCATTCTCTATTCATCCTGGAAGCACGAAGATGTATAGGGACCTGAAAGAGTACTTTTGGTGGGATGGCATGAAAAGAGATGTTGCTGAATATGTCTCTCGATTCTTTGTTTGTCAAAAAGTTAAAGCTAAGAGACAGAAGTCTAAGGGGATGTTACAACCATTACCCATACCCGAATGGAAATGAGAAAACATTACTGTGGACTTTGTCACAGGAATTCCTAAAACATCCAAAGGCAATAATGCTATCTGGGTCATAGTTGATCATCTTACAAAGTCTGCACACTTCATTGCTATTAGAGAGGATTTCTCTCTGGATCAGCTTGCCATGATATATGTAAAGGAAGTGGTAAGATTGCATGGAGTACCACTTTCTTTTATATCTGATCGGGATCAGAGATTTACCTCGAAGTTCTGGCGAAGTCTTCAGCATACTCTGGATACAGAGTTGAGTTTCAGCACTGCTTATCATCCTCAGACAGACGGTCAGTCTGAGAGAACAATTCAAACCCTATAAGATATGTTGAGAGCTTTCTCTATGGATTTCAAAGGAGGTTGGGATCAACACCTACCTTCGGTGGAATTTTCTTATAATAATAGCTTTCACTCCAGTATTCAGATGGCTTCTTATGAAGATCTCTATGGAAAGAAATGCAGGACTCCAACTTGCTGGGATGGAGTTGTGGAAAGAAAGCTATTAGGACCTGATCTCGTTGATGAAATGGAAGAAAAGGTCAGATCTATTCAACAACACATAAGAGAAGCTCAGAGTCGACAGAAAAGTTATACCGACAACCGAATAAAAGACCTAGAGTTTGAAGTGGGTGAAGAAGTTTTCTTACGAATATCTCCCTGGAAGAGGGTTATGAGATTTGTAAAGAAGGGGAAGTTGAGCCCTAGATATATCAGTCCTTTCGAAATACTGGATCGTGTTGGGAAGGTAGCTTACCGATTGGCGCTTCCACCGAATCTCTCTCAAGTTCACGATGTGTTCCATGTATCTCTCCTGAGAAAGTACATACCTGATCCTTCACATGTACTCAGCTCAGAAGTTATACCGCTGGAGCAAGATCCTTCTTATGAAGAACAACCGATAGAGATTCTGGATCGTAGTGAAAAAGTCCTACGAAACAAGACCACTCGATTGGTGAATGTTTTATGGAGGAACCACCAATTAGAAGAAGCTACATGGGAGCTTGAGGATATGATGAGGGAGAGGTATCCTCATCTGTTTGTTACAAAGTGACGAATTTCGAGGGCGAAATTCATTTTACGGGGGGTAGAATGTAACACCCGATACTTTTATGTTATATAACTCATCAAAGGAATTATTTTCTACAAAACACTTGCTTGGCTTTCTTTACACGAAATCACGACCTTCCTCGATAGCTTGCGTCGTACGCAATACCGATTTTCACTAAACAACGATATACTATTAAAATATTATTAAAACTAGCCGTTATGAATAGTAATAACCAATTTTTGAAATTTTGTGAATTTTATTTTTCAAAATGGAATTCATTTTTGGATTCGGAATACCGAAATTAGCCTAGGGTGAAATTTTGGTATTTTTCTGAAAACTTTCAATCTTTGATGAATAGTGAAACCACTAAGTGGTAGGTTAAAAACTGAATTTTGAATAAAACATAATTTTACCGCTTCTGTGAATGGAATTTCGAAAATCTGACAGACACGGTTGATATCAGTAAGTAAAATGTGGTTCAGTGAGATAAAAATAATTTTTTGGTGAATAATAACTTTTTACTTTTTTTTACCACGGTTAAAAGTAAATAGGGTAATTAAGGGTAAAGATGATATTATTATTACCCTAGCACATGTCCTAATTCTATTGGATAACTATAATTCGACCAAAAACAAACTTAGGAATAAAATATGACCATTTAGGCCCACTTGGATTAGATTAGGACATTGATTATTAATTTATTTAAAGAAGGGTTAAAATAGTTAAAATCAAATTTTAATAAGTAAATAATTTTTAATATGGTGTTATACATAAGATAAATTCTACTATAAATATTCATTAGAAATATAAAAAGATTTCCTACATAATGGTATTTTATTTGTAATTTTTAGACATTAAATAATTTAATTTATTTATGACACAATGATGATGCAGTAATTATCTTATTAATGAAATATTGACATAATTGATGTTATAAACACCAAAATAAATGTAATTTGAGACTTTTTAAGAATACCACTAATTTTATACGTTAATATGACATGTTAGTATGGATTTAATTAACTTTTTTAGAACTAATAATTCTGTTATTATTTTCACAAAAATCAATTACTAAATAGTGTCAAAATTGACAAAAAATAGTTTTTAAAACAAATATTATATTATTAATTGTTATTTTATTCCTAAAAATCTAAGGTTCGGAAAAATGACATAGATAAGGATATATATATTAATAATAAACAACTTGGGGTTCGTTTGGAAGCTTATAGTAAGTTTATTAACATTATAGTATAAGAACACAAGAAGACATGGTAAAAGTAAAATTATTTAACTTAATGTTAAATATAAATGATAAGGTTAAAATAGGAATCTAAAATTGTCTAAATTATATTGGATGAGAGGATTTAGACCCATCCCCACCTTATCTTTGAAATATATCAATTTGGAGCTATTTAAAACCGAATTTGACTTTATAATAAAATAATAGTTTTAGTTATTCCAAAGGTGCCCCTCTCCTCCCTTATAAAAGGACACCTCCTCCCCCTCTTCCTCACACCACTTTGAGCCTTCATGCTCGGCCAACCCCTGTACCTTTCTCCTATCCACTTTCATAGAGACATCCTAGAGGTCCTGGTCTTCTTCAGAGACCAATTGTAGTGCCCTAAAAGAAGGTCTCAAAGAAGCACTTCAAAGAAGAGGTAATGTCCGTTACCGATTCTTTCATCTTTATTTCTTCTTCCACTTCTTCTTCTTTAGTTGTTTCATTATGAAGTAATAACATCAGTATCACTCATATACTGATATGTTATTATAAGTATGAAACAACCCTATTTCACCATCTATCCATCCTACGGAAAAAGAAATCACCGCGCGTGCGTACGTACGGAATACCATCTCCATGCCGTGGTGTAATCTATTTTCCACCACCACCTTACTTGGATGGGTATAATGGTGTAACTAATGACTATATATGACTATTATAAAGTGATATTGATTCTGAAATAGTATACATATACTCAAATACAATTCCACAATCATAGGAATGATATCATCACTCGTGCGTACGTACGGAATACCGTCTCCACGATGTGATGCGACTCGTTCTACATGATCTTCATTTCATAATGATTATATAAATGAATTGAATGAATGAATATGATATATATTACACTAATACCATTCTGGAAATGAGGTATCTATAACCTAATGAAAATAATAAGAATTTATTTGACAAAACACGTATAAGAACAAAAAGTTATAAACACCCGAATAACAAGTAGCAATGAAATATTACTACTAAGAAGCTAAGAATATGACCATGTATGATATCATAAAAATAAGTATGATTCTGGATTAATTCAATAACATTATTTAAATCATTATACAGGAGGTTCGGACACTTACAAAGCAAGTCGGACCTAAGGTAAGGGAAATATCACAATCTCATTTTTATCCGAGATTGTTTATACTTTGGTATTTACTAGGGTGTATTTTATCATCCACATCCATGTTTCCTCAATATATAAAATTATTTCCATCCACCTAAAATTGTTTTAAACCTATTTTACCCATCGGTGAGTTTTTTATTAAAGGAAATGAAAGGAATCTTTTTTCGTTTTTCATAGGAGGTACTTTTTGACTTTTCCGACAAAAGTACGAGAAGAATGTTTTCTTTTAAATTATACGACATGAATGGATTTTTAAAAAATTATTTCCAAGAAGCTTCCCTTAAAAGTTTTCAATTTTATTTTTAATCAACTTCTTTTTTTTAAAATTTCATAACATGTTAAAGAAAGGAAAGTGTTTTTGAAGTAGAAAGGATATTTTCCTCAAGAATAGAGTTCAAGTGTTTTATGAAAATTATTTTCCATCTAAGAAAATAAAGGGTTCTGTTTCTATCCCTATTTTTACATTGATTTGACTGTGTTGTGATGGAATTATTTTTATGAATTCCTTTATCTTATATGAATTGTTTTATGATGTCACGATGTTTAAGATTCCCATTTTTATTACATGGGTTATGCTATGATGTATGGTTTATGATTTTGTGGCACACATAAGAATGGTATCATTATGAGATGGGTGGGACCTATATCTCCCTCCAAATCATTGGGTAAAGATTTTATATCTCATGAGATAGACATGGCTGGAATGGTAGGTTATATCGGTTCAGTGAAATAGGACTGAAACGAAGGTGACTCGGTTCAGAAAGGGACTTTGTCCACTAAGATAGTCTTGGAAATGAGTCTAGACTAACAAGAAATGATTCTCTATGATTATGTGTGTATTACACAAAGTTTCATGTTTTAAGTTATGATTATTGTGATTACATTTCACTGCCATGATTTATCCCATGTTATGAAATTATGATCTCTTTTGCAGGTTAAGATGTCCAAAAGTTATGTGCTTGTGTATACGATGTGATTCATATTTTTTTTGTTTGCCCTTACTGAGCATTTGAGCTCACCCTTTTGTATGTTTTCTTTGCCCAGGTCAGGAATAAGGTTATTAAGTAAGATATGTCAAAAGGGACTATAGATATGATGAAATAAATGGGAGACAATGTAGACGCTTTATGAACCAGTTGTTTATGTTTCCCAGTTTCTAAAGACACTATACCTATAAGGTCCTTTCGTGGTTTTGTTATGTGTTGTAATAAGTATGCTTCAATTTTGAAGTATTAACAATGTATGTTAAGTATGGGTCGTTATATTTAATTTTAAAATTTTTATTCCTAACATTCACATTATTATTCCAATGGTCAGGTTACCATTCCAAAAGTAAGATTTCTAACAATAATAAGGGTTTACCACTTCATATAAATTCACATTATTGCATTCATCAATAACTTCTATCTTATCCCATGGTTAAATATAATTACATCATTTAAATTAATATTTTTTATTGATTCTATGTTTTCATTCTATATCATTGTTCGTGAGTGTGGCCATTTTAGTTGAGAGAGAAAATCCAAATTTCTCTATTCTTATTATATTATTTTCTATTTATTATCCCACTTTATTTTTTGAATTCTCATTTCTTTTTTTAATTGACTAATATATCATTCATTATTTATGATAGTATTTTTTAAATTTCTATATGTTATATACATGTGTTATGATGTAATAAGGTATATTTAATAAATGAAATTATAGCTCATTACATTCTTCTAACATTATAAAATTTCACCCTCAATATTTTATTTTACAAACTAAGGTGAAAACGGTGAATGTACTTGTCATTTATTCATTGAACGAGTTTTCATGTCCCCTCTTCATATTTTTGGATACTCAATAATACTTTTACCTTGGGTGGTATCTTGTTTAGTAGATCTTTATCTCTACAATCCAAAATCCCCACCATCAACTCCTCATAAGAGATATCATTTTCTAGCTATACCGCCTCTAATTTTTTTACATGTGAGAGATTTTTTATGTAAATCCTTAACTGGTATACATGGAATAAAAATTTTACTTGATGCATGGTTAGAGTAAGTTCATGTTGATAGGCCATATCTATGACACTATCACCAATCTTGAATGGGCTGATGTACCTTATTCGTAGATTTCCCTTCATCCTAAATAAGATGACTATATTCCATAGAGATATTTGGAGGAATACCTTGTCACAAAACTCAGACTACATTCCCCATCTATAACTATCTAAATATCACCTCTATCTACTTGGGGCTACTTTCATGTGCTTTGGAATAATTTTCACCTTTCAGTACTAGAAGATGACTTGCTGTGATGGGTTATTTGTTACAGGATCGTTACCCTTCATAAATAGTACCTTCTAGAGGACTATTTGAAAAATGATTCCTATATTGTTTCAAATACAATTAAATAAATAGTTATATTATATGGTAGAAAGAACCTATCACAAATACATTTGGTGTGCATTCCATCTACCAAGTGAGAATGGTTATTTGCGAAGATACATGGTACCGATGGCAAAAAATCATCCTCAATTATAGTTATATGTGACCATCACTAACTCTGGTCGAAATTACTATATAGGAATATTAGTATTTGTGATGGGGTACCTTTGAAATTAACATTTTAACCACCTACATGATTATTTTTTATAGGTACTATTTGTGACGGGTATCAGTGAAAAAGACTTTTTAATTGCACCTTTATTATTTATTACAGGGACTATTTGAGAAAAGTATCATAGTTAATAATATCATCATTACTAATTTAACCTATATATAACCCCGTGAATTTTTCCTCTTCATTATCTATATGATTTCTAATTGTTTCAATGTTTCTCTTCTTGTCATCGACAATTCAATTTGAATTTAAAATTTTTATAGGGAATAATATTTGGAGGTTTGAAATTGGAAAAAGATTCCATTTTTTGCTATTTATATATTGTTTAAATTTTTATTTTTGTCTATTATTTTTATTTTTTATATTAGATTATAATATTCATAATTAGTAGTAATTATTGGTAATATTTTTTCCTTAATTATAATTACTATAAAGTATTTTAAATTCGAAATATTTATTTTTAAGTAAAATTTTTGTTTTTAATTAAAATATAAATAGATATAATTAACAATAATCTGTTTCAATTTTTAGGGAATGGTTTTTATTAATAGCATTTTTTATAATTGATAAATAGTATTATTCATAAAAATAGTAATAATTTAGAGATCTTAACAATAATTACTAATAATTTAGAGACATTTTTAATAAACATCATTAATTAGTACAAATGAATGTTAAACCACTATAATTAGTAAAAATTAGATTTAATTTGTAAAAAATAGTTGTAAATAACTATAATTTTTAAAAATTGAGGTTATTATAAATAATTAGGGATAATTAATAAAAATTATTAAAGGTGAATGTTAATTTACTATAATAAGTAAATATTAATAGTAATTATTAAGAAAATTGAAAAGTTAATATATATTTTTAATTAGTTGTGATGAATAAAACATAATAAAATTAAGCTATAATTTGAGAAAATAATATTTTTAGAACACCCTAATTTGTAATGATTCATAAAAATTAGTGGTGACTAATAATAATTTGTTAAAATTAAAGGTAATGATTGAAAAATGGTAAAAATTGGTAAAAAGTAGAAGCAATCTAGTATAATTAGTAATAATTAGAATTAATTAGTATATATTAACAGAAAATCAAACTAATTATTAAATTTATTTGTTTTTTTATAATTATTGTTAAATTTCATTGATAACGAAAAATTAATGGTAATCAGTCAGCATTTGTAAAAATTACTGGAAATTAGTAAAAATTAGTAAAATTGAACATTAAATCACTATAAAAAGTAAAAATTAATGTTCATTGCTAAAATTAATTGTAATCAGTAATAATTAGAGATAAATCAATATATTAATTAATAATTAATGAAAACTAGTAATGGTTAGTGATAACTTAGTATAATTTGTAAAAATTAATGGTAATAATTATACAATAGTTAAATATTGTTATAATAATTTAAAATTAGTGTTAATGACTAAAAATTATTAAAAATATGTGGTAATTAGTGGAAATTATTCTCAATACACAATAATTATTTGAAATTAACAAAAATAATTGGTTATTAATAAAAATTAGTAAAAATTATTTTTAATGAAAAAATATGTAAAAATTATAGATCATTAGTAAAAATTATTAGAGTAGTGACAAAACTATACAATTTGTAATATTTAGAATTAATTAGTAAAATTTGATGGAAAATAACAATAATTATAAAATATTAGTGGTAATTATATAAAATTAACATCAAATCACACTAATTATTTAAAATTACTAGCAATTAGTTAAAATTGGTGGAAATTATAGTTAATTAGTGAAAAATGAACAGTGGTTCTCTATAATTTATAACAATTTATGTTAATTAGTATAAATTAAAAATTATTGAATATAATTATTATATATTAATGGTAATTAGGTAAAATTAGTGATAATTAGTTTTAAATCAATAAAATTATGTATAAATTAGAAATAATTTTTAATAGTTACTATTAATTATTAATAATTAGTGGTTATTATTAGTATTTAGTAATATGTAGTGAGAGTTATTAGTACATAGTAATAATTAGTGGTTAATCATTTTAAATAGTAAAATAAATTATTTTTTCTATAAATTAAAAGAAAACTAAAAAATAAATAAGTCATCTATTTATAGGTGATGACTAATAAAAAATGAGGATGTTGTAGACATGTATTTGTGTTAAGAAAAAATTTGACATGTTATTCATAAATTTTTTCCTCAAAAGAAATATTTCAAAATATTTATTAATATTAAAAATGACCAATCTGGATAACCATTTAAAAAAATTCATTAGGTTACTAGAACCGAGGTTGGCTGAATGTCATGCGTCAATGGAAACCCTAGCATTAGGATGATATGTGGCGATGATAAGACATGGTTAGAATAAATTTGTGAAATGAAAATTTTGGTCATGGTGGGAAAAAATAGATTCTCACACAAATAATTTTAAATCAATTATTTATAACTTTTTAATAAATATGATAATTTTGAATCTTTATGTGATTATATAAGTCAAATTTGTGCCAGCGAAGCCCAAATTGGCCATTAGGTAGGTAGAATCATGGCAAGTAGGGTATGACGTGTTAATAGATGCAACAATTATAGGATGAGGAGATGTGTTGACAAAAGTATGTGGCTTTCATAAATTGGTGAAATGAAAAATTCAGACATGGTTAAAATAAATTAGTTTTATCTCTTCAATATTTTAAATTCTATGATTTTAAATTTATTAGTAAATCAATGATTATTTAATAATCATGTGTTTATAAATGAAAAATTTGTGGAAACTATGTCCAAATTTTTATTATGGATGCTATAACCGGGGTATGATGGATGTTACCTGTCAATTGGGACAATAAGAGGAGGATGAGAATATGTGTCAATGAAAAATGTAGCATCATGTGAAAATAATGGAGTAAATTTGATAAGTATTATAGAATGGAAATATTTAGTTTGAATTAGTAAAAGTAAGTGTTAAATTAGAAAGCATTAGCGATAAATTAGGGAAAATTAATGGTATTTCAATCTAATTTTAAATTTTTTTTAGTAATTAGAAACTATTAGTAATAATTAGAAGTAATAAGTAATTGTCAGTAAAAATCTACCTTAAATCAATATAATTTCTAAAAAGTGAAAATAATTATTAAAAATAAGTAGTTAATAGTAAAAATCATTGGTATGTTGATAAAATTGACAATATTGAAAAGTAAATTATAATTTATATTTAAATTTTTAGTCATTTTGGATTATCTTTTCTTAGATAAAATAATTCATAAACCATTTATTTATATCAATTTTTTAGAGAAATATGAAACCCATAGTATAACAATAGTCGTTTTTATATTATCATAATTAGATAAATCATTGCATGTATCTAAATGATTCTATTATAAATTCCATATATATGACTATATTGAATATTATTATCATTTACATCATCAAAATAAGAAATTTTTTAGAAGGGACAATTATGTGTCCATGTATGAATTGTGATCTAATGAGGGTTGACATTTCTGAGAATGTTTTGTGTCATCTTTTGTGTTGTGGTTTTCAAAAAGATTAGGGTTTTCTCTATGAAAATGGTGAACACAATTCTAGATAATATAAAAAGAGCCTAGTACAATATCCACCATGGTTTAAAAATTATGTACTTTATGTGACATATCCATATTTTCAATCAAATGAAACTAATGATGATATTTATTTAAATAATGACTTGGACCCATCATAATTTAATGATTTGTTTATGTCTCTTTAGGATTATTTATATCATGGTTGCAAGATTAAAAAATTTTATGTAGTTTAAAATTTTATTTCTATTAAATCAAATTATATAATGAAAAATACCATCTTGGATAATATATTATATTTAGTTAATGAACTCTTACATAAATTAAATGTGATTCCTATAAAATTCAATTAGATAACAAGGTTGTTTCTTAATTTGGGATTCAGTTACCAAATGATTCATGCATGTTCAAATGATTGAATCTAATATTATGGTAGAAATAAATCATTGGTTAATTTTCTTACATATTCATAATCGAGGCAAGAAGAGGATCAACTAGGGACGTTTGGCTTGATTCCTATAATATAGTAGAGTTATTTCCTACTTACACCAATATTGCATCACTTATTTATATATCAAAACCCAACCTCAATGATATCATGCAACAAAAAAATTATTACAACCTATAAAATCTTAAATAATTCTTATGTTAGTTATTATTGGAATCATTTTTACCAATTACAATCATTTTTTCTTTAAAATTCATAAAAGTGTTCTTGTGTCCTTCTCCTGATGGTTTCTTCTATTTGGTTATATTACAATACTATATTCTTTTCGGACAAACATACCACCACATAAAATTTAACACTGTGGATGTTGGTGAATGTTACATGTATTATTTTTACATTATTAATCAAAGGAAATCCAAAAAATTATATAGATTCTTATTTTAATCCATTTATTGATGAGTTAAAAATATTTTGGAGTAATGGTGTCAATACATATAATTTTAATGTGAATTAATATTTCCTAATGAAAAATTCATTAATGTGGAAAACAAGGGACTTCCCATCATATATAAGGTTATCTAGATAAATTAAACCTATTCCAAAAACATTTCTACATTGAATTATTGACAAAAATGTGTTTATGCTTGACAATGGATGAAAACATTATTCTTCGTAATTCTATTAACGATTTATTCAAAAGGATTAACCAATTCAAAATATAAATATAATTTAATAAAAGGATCAATTAATAGATATGGACCTTTAACAATGATCTTAGGTTTTGAGTTAAAATATATTGTCTCTTCATTAACTACCATTACCATGGGAGCAACTATAAACTGACAAAAAATTAATGGATTCGGGAAAGAACATAAGTGGATAAAATGAATCATTATTTTGGATTAGAAATATTGATATAATTTTTTGGTTTGTCACATGTTGTTATTCATGAATATTGAGAATAATTAATCTCATAATATACACTATACATTTTGGTCACATATGGTAAGACAAATCATAATGTAAAGGTACAATTTGAACTTGTCCAAATTTGGAGGCGACCAGAACATGAATTGTGTAAATATGACATATCATATAATTTAATAAACCCTAAAGAAAATTATTCAGTTTCTAGAGAAATCATTTCTTATTTTGTTATTGGATTTAATGATTAAGGATTCCAGATGTTTATGTTTACAATTTATCTATATGTGTCTAAAATGGATATATTACTGGACTAAAATGTCTTCACTGTTATGTTATAATGAATATAGTTCTAAAAATTGTATTTAGAGTTTTTTTAATTCTATGTTTTGGGATACTCTAAGAAACATTTCATATTATTTTCCACAAAAAGTTTTCATCTACAAAGCACTACCATGCACTATGTAAACTTCAAGAAGTCATTGTGTCAATTTTATGTAAACTGGAACTTAAACATAAGCTAGATTTTATTGTTCTAAGGGAATATTTGATATAAAATTTTCTGTATAATGAAAAATGTTAAGGGTCAATACAAATCTGATGGATGTATCCATATGAGAGATAAATTCATAAATTAAATAAAATGTAACAAAAAAAGCATCTGTTGAAGGATTAATGGTGAAAAAATATATGTATGAGGAATTTTTTCTACTCTGATTACTTTCAATATGAATATCCCCCAAAACATAACTAAATTTCCCATAATGAGGGAACTTTTTTTGATGAAATAATTAATTAATTATCAGTTAAAATATAATCTTAAACTGGGATTTTGTGGAGTTCATGAATTTTTGTTATTGGATAGTGAACATCATAAGGATCAAACATATGTTCTTATCTACAATGAATAAATGAAACCATTGTGATAATGAGATCTACTATCACATATGTTTTTATTTAATAAAATTATTATAATTTAATTTACAGGTTATATGATAATCATAAAAAAATGTTTCCTCAAATTACAGATGCTACCCAGGAAGATCGATTAGAGAACTATTTTTTCTACTGGTTTTCAAAAAATAGTAACGTAAATTGTTTTTGGATTAAAATAAAATCAATTTATTACTTATTATATTGATTATTGTTTTTAAAATTTCTATGTATCTCAACATTTTGATAAAATAGATAAATGACTATGTGTATTGAATATCCCATCATCCAAAATGGTTAAATTAAATAATTCATATGTGGTGATTGGTTTTTGATTTCAGGCACGTGAATATAAATAATAAAAACAATGAATAATTGTGTTTTTGATGAGGATATGATAATATAGATCATGGATATGAATTCAATCTCTTGTTTGAAGAAATAATTGTACTGTGTTACCTGGGATAGAATTATATTATAATGATAAAATGTCATTTTTTTGAAACATATAGATATTTATGTAATTATCCATTCCATAGGATCATTAGTATTTAATATAAAATCCTTCCTGAAGGAAATAAACCATTCTCAATAGATCATCAGGAACATATTACATGTTATGGAACATATTTTGCTACTTAAAGTAGTTATGTAATTCGGATAGAATGATAAAAATGAAATATCATGAAAATTAGTTTTTCAAAAGTGACTATGGTTACTCTCAAGTGCATGGAATTAAAAAAAAATTTAAGAGACAACTCCAAATCCATGTTTTCTATAAAAAGGCATGAATATTGATGATGATGCATCAAATATATAGGCTAATGGTAGTGAATATTTTTTTATGTATCATGTGGATTTAGAAAAGGAAGATATGATGAAGATGAAACTCATATAGAAATTGAGGACATAGTGGTGGAATATATAGATATTGAAACCATCATATAAAAATATGAGGATGGAAATAAATATTGACACATCTAAATCAGGGATATATTCATATATAATCCATATCTATATATAATATTTGATTTTATTTAATTAGTGACGACAATAATTCCTTGTCAAAGATGGATGTTGATCATTTGTTTTATCTATTTCATGAGTTAGATGAGGCTTTACTACAAGATAAAAAGTTTGATGCTCTATTATGTAACTCATTCCTCTATTGGATTAGTAATGAATTCTATGTGATTTGCTCTATGGTGATTGATGATTTTGGACCCAATCACGAAGCAACATCCACATCTTGAGTTTGATCAATGAATAAATGATTATGTTTAGTTGTTTATTTTAGTTTATTTGTATTAATATTCATTTATTTATTTATATACTAATTGTTTCATTAGTTTTTAACTATTTTTTCAATGAATGTTTCAAATAGATGTTTGATAATGGAGTGAATATTGTGGAATATTTTTTGGAGCCTGAATGACTGTATGAAATTTTCATTTATTTTCAACACCAGATGTTTGATCTTTTGATGGTACATAAATAGATAATATTGATTTTCAAATTATTTAACTAGTAACTTCATATTAATAATTATTTTCGAGGCTTATAGTATCCCATCGATGATATAAAATGGAACACTATCAATGAATCATGAGAGGTCTATACTCGTGAGAACTTTTATATATATATTTACAAAATATGTGGAGGAAATCTATGCAGAAAGCGTGGTTCTGGGATTTGGATAAAGCTTGTTTCACCCATTGACCATATTGCCTCACTCCTCATGCCTGGGAGGTATTATGTTCATACTGGGTATGATCTAGTTTTTAGAGTAGAGCATCATTAGGTTGATATAACTATATGAGGAAGGGGTGAAAAATCACATTGGTTGTCGTACATTTAGTACATATAAAAAAATAATGTAAGTACATTTTTTAATAACTTGTATAACATTAAATGTGAACTGTTGATTTTATACTCATATAGGTAGATAGAAATTTTAATATTAAGGAGTCAAATATTTATAAGAGCATTTATAGTGATCATATTACTAGAGATATTTCATGTGGTCTCAAGAATAATATTGTGGTCCGTATAATTTCCAAGAGTTAAAATTAACTACAAATAAAAGTTTAACTATTAAAATTTTACCATGCAATTAAAGGATTCATATAAGGCTGTGAATTCTCAAAAAAATATGAGATTTATCTTGAGAGTGAGGATCATAACATAAGTGAACTTGGATTTGATGATGACTCATAGATTTAGGCCAATCAGTAAGCCTTTGAGATATGTCATGTTGTTGGAATCATCTATTGATTGATGCCTTTGAGTTATTATGGTACCACTATGATGTTAAGATCCCGGATGAGAGATGCTCATCTAGAGTCATCATAATCATATAAACAGTATGAGGTGTAGCAGTGAGACCATGGTCAGCTTATAGATACCATGCATAGGTATTAGGAAGGGATTCATTGACTGAATTAGAAGAAACAACAAAAAGAGATGGATAGGTATATGTGATGTATGACTCATGGTTTTGGGATGGAATCACCTCCACCACCTCCTCTAGATGACCCCTTCCCCCTTAGTGATTTTATGCTTCTTTATAATGATTTGAATGTATATATATTTTTTAATATTTTTATTACGCTATATATTTACAATTCTATATAGTGTGTTTTGTATATTGTAGAAAGTATTATTTTTTATTATCTTATAATTTTATCATTTTATTTTATTTTATTTTATTTTAAATATAATTTCTATTTTTTAAAACTATTTCAAATTAGAGGATCCTCCCATCGTAAATACTTATTCTTTATTGGTGGGTCATCAAGTTGAAAAAAGATTCTTTTAAATACTACAAAAATTATTTACAATCGGGAAACTACCCAATGAAAATACTATATTTTGTGACATAACATCACACGTAACTATATTTCTAGCATAGTTTTTTATGATGGTCTATTTGTGATGGGTTACATCTAAATAGCCCGTTGTAAATACATCGATTTCTAGTACGATTTTCTACCATTTCTTGGACAATTTAAGGTCCCAAAAACCTTTTTTCACCCAATTCATTGCATCCAATATATGTTTTGAGTCTTTTATAGTTAAGGGATTCATAAATATCCATTTATATTATTGAGTGGAAACTATTTTTGATTGAAAACTCGACTATAGGAAGATGTTGGTCCCCCCAAATATAATGACCATATAGTATTCTCTAAACATGACTTCCACTGTCTAATTGATCTATTCAGATTCGAAATCACATTGATGATCATTAGCTAGTATAAAGATCAACTCGATGTTTAGATCAACTTGGTGAATTTTATGAAACATGGATATAAGTCTCGATACTCGATAAGATACAATTGAAAATAGAACTCCATGCTACCTTACTACTTCTTTGATGTATATTTGGGTGTGTTTATTCAGTGAAACGTTCTCTATAAGTATGATAATGTTAGTTTAATTTATATATTGATAAAATAACCCATATATAATTATTCATCTAGATGTTTTTGGAATTCTGGTGAAGAAGTTTGTGGAGATTTTTTCTGATTTTTTATGTTGTTATTGGTAATGGTTTCATCATCCCCTTATTATTCTGTCTTTATATATTTATATGCAGACATACTAGGAATATTGGTGCTTATACAATGATATCAGTCTTCATATTTTCCGACCAATAGTTCTCTAAGGGTTATCTATACATATGTGTGCTCCTTGTGTTGATGGGTAATGTTAGGCAATTGAAATCATTCCAAGTATCCATCTTTATATTATAATTTTTGGTAAAAATAGTCATGAACCAAATCTGACCATTAATTCCTTATTAATTTTGATGTATGTGGATTTATAATTTTTTATAGCTTCCACCATATTCTTAGTTTCCAAATAATCACATTGGGAATCTATTTTTGTATATAAAATTGATGTATAAGAAATTATTAGAGAACGAATTAATGATTCAACTTCATCAATAATTCCCATCTCCATCAGTTGAATCTATATGAAAAATAGATCCTTCTCAATTATTATCATTGACAATTTAAATGTATCATTTATACTTATATCATATATAACATTAAATTCTCTTCCATGACTGTAATGGATTGAGATATCATAATCCTTGATTTTATCTTACCATATTCATTAGTGAATATTATGCTCATTCTATATGAATATATATTTTAGTATATTTTGATCAATATATATCTCAAACATCATCCCTTATAGAAAATGGTGCCAAATATTTAACATGATGACTACAACTGATAACTCTAGATAATTTTTGGGACAACATAATTCATTGATTTTAAACAACCTTGAGTATTTGGATATATCTTTTTATTATTTCTTGAATGAACACCCTAAACCCTTATTTGAATCATTTTTGTATACCACAATGAGTTCCCCACTTGTCAGTATTATAAGTTTTGGGGCAGTGATTTTCCTATTTTTAAACTCTACGAAGTAGTCACCACAGACAATGGTCTTTAAAAAAATTAATCCCTTATAATTCATCTCAGTTAATAGTTTAGAAAATAATGATAAGTTTCTCACCTAATGTTTTTAATTCCCATCTAGAGCAAGAAAACTATAGATCTCTATAACTAATGATGGTATATTCCACTCCCCAATTTAAATTTCCTTCAAAGGGTGAATATGTTTTCCATTTCTGGGGATATATTTTCCCCTCCATTTAGTATACATAATCACTGTAATGTTTTTATAATTTATCCCTTCAAAAAATATTTAACACAATATTCAAATTCTCTACATGTTCCTCCATTCTCAAGTAGTATATCATTATATTACATATAAATAAAACCAAACATTTGTCAAGGTAATATATATAGAATTTATTATTTATGTATAAATAAATTGTCAGAGCATTACTGAATCCAAATGGAATCACTCTGAAGCTAGAGTTTCTATACCTAAGTCGAAAGGGAACCTTTGGGAATATCATCCTTTATCTACCTTAATTGGTGATATCCCAACCGAATTTCCACCATAGTGAAATAAAAGGAATATGTAAGTGATCAAAAAATTAATCTATCCATATTAGGGGATAAATTTTATTTATCATGTTTTTTTTCTTATGATAATCAATATAGGCGTGTATTTATCAATCATTCTTCTTGTTGAAGTGTATTGGCGCACCTCATGGTGAAGCACAAAAGTGTGTGAAACCCTTAATGATATTACAATATAAAAACATCTTCAATTACTCAAAATCGATGATTCAAATTATTTAATGATTCTTTGAGATAAAAATAAATCCTTGAATAACATAAATTGAAAACTTAACCTCTCCTTCTGTTGAAACATGTGGAAATTATTCAAGGAACACATCAGTGTATTCCCTCACAATGGGAATGTCTTAAATCCTAATTATCCATATTGTCCCAACAATTTGATCTATATATGCTTTCTCATTATGAAATAATATTCACATCTAATGATTATAATGGATATTCATTCTCCACCTTACACACATAATGAATAAGAGGATGCCTCAGTATAACAGTTGTGATAACTCTTCCTCAATAGTTAATGTAGGATTTGTATAATGAAAATAAATCCTTGAACAATAAATCCTTAAACACTACCAATTTAGGTAAGATGATATATGATAGTAGGTTCATACACAAAAAAATTATCCCAATGTATTTTTATACATTATATGTATTAATTTCCCCATTTTTATTCTAATAGATAATTTAACATTCATATCTTGAGGTGGTGTTTTAATATTAATACTACAGTTTTAGAATATGAAATAGTATAGAGAACAATAATAAAATATTATATTCTCCATTATAGAATAAATAACTATAATACCTTTCACCATATCCCTTTTGAGCACCAACTCACTATTAGTGATGGAATATTCCCTTCTATGCATCCTTGGAGGTTTTTATTGTTGATTGCCTTCAACAAACCATTGCATAGAAATTGGATAACATATTTTACATTTTCCTTGATGTTTAGACACTACAATATAGTATTATTCTTAATATGAACCTTCATTTATTCGTCTAAAATGTGGGATTCTTAAATTCCATTTGAATATAATTATCTTGACCTCTCTTCATCATTAGTAGCATCACCAAGTTCTCACTAGATAGCTCCCAAGATGCTTCTTCCAAAAATATTGACATATGGTATGTTGTGTTTTCATTCCATAATGTGATTTAAATATATATTCCCCCATATTGAGCTCAATTTTCTATATTTTATTTCAAATCCCATGGAACCACTAAGTGTCTTCATTCTATGTTTCACCCTTAACAGAACAAAAGACCATCTTCTCATAAGAATTACAATGTATTTTCATAGAACCATCATTTATCCTCTAAATAACATGAAAAACATTCTTTCATGTGTTCTTAAAAATTATAGGGGAATATCTAACAAGACAAGTAATGGTTTCCTCTAACACCCAAATTGACTTGTCTTCTTTTTGAATCTATCCCAGGAACTCCCTTTTTATCTTAAGATGGAGATTCTAAGGGAAATATTTATTGAAAATAATTTCTGTAATGATTCTCATTCCATGTAATAAATATCCTCATTAGAATTTATTTTTTTGTTAGTGTCCACCAATTATCATATTACCCATAAAAATAGCAGATAACCATTACAACTTCCACTTCTTCTAAGAATTGAAGGACAAAAAACATATTATCAATAGAGTTAATCAACTTTTATAGGATGACGGGATTTATAGATCCGTTAAATATTGGTTTTAATTATCTCATAAAGGAATCAACCTCAATAAGATATATTTATAAGAATAAGTTTATTCCATATAATTTATGTTATTATTAACAACATGATCCTGTTTTCCTAGTACCGCCACATTGTTTTGAGCACTCATTCCCATAATGTTTGAAACCTCATTAGGTAAATCATCTCATTTCATATAACAATGATCATTAGCTTGGTTTATCCTATTTTCCTAAATTATCTGGAAGTAGAAAAATTAAATTATGGGGCTTCAATACATAAATAATAAAAATATAAAAGGAAAAATTGATCAATGAAGGATAATCATTTAATAGAAATTTATATCCTAGATTATGATTAACTAGGTTTCAATCAATTCTATACACGGTGATATACTTAACATAAATTATTTTTCTAATGATTTTACTCCTAATATAAAAAATTAACAATTCCATTCATGGATAAAAAATATAGAGATCATGTCCGTTTACTCATATTATTAAATTGTTTTAATAAAAAATAACCACTTAATTCAAACCAAGGGTGATAAATTATATTGAAATTGAAATAATATGTACAAAAAATTTAATACCTCAAAATATAATAAAAAATATTTATATTACTCATACATAATGAGATAATAACTTGCTTTTTGGTCCAACATATACATAGGATAACCTAGGGAATACAGAAACAAAATGAATGATCTTAAAATTCAAAAAACAGAGTAAATATAGGAAGAAATCATAACACATATGTTTGAAGGAATAATATGATGAAATAAAATGTCATGGAACATGGAAGAATATATATAAGAAAAACATATAAAACATGAGATCACATAATCATGCAATTATAGTAATGTTGAAGAAACAAACAAAATTAAATAAACATAATTCATGGCTAACATTCAATATTATATCACATTATTGACAAAGTCCCATAATGGATTAAGATTACTCTCTAATCCCATAAATTGCCTCTCAAGAGAAAAAACATACCCAATGAATTAGATTTATTTCAAGGTGCACCCATAATAATATTCTCATCTATATGTGTGACACATAGAGAATCAAACATGAGGAATAAATATAAGGATTACCCATGGAAGGTAGTTGGTTTTGATATCATGTCATAAGGATGAACCAATGAATGTGTCACAAATATGTATAAGAAATAATGGATTTAAATCATACTTTTATATTCATAAGAGAATATAATCTCATATAAAGTTATATTATTTACAAATGATGTTAAACCTTGCAAAAAAGTTTAAAATAAAAATTATAAATTATCCACTTTGGTGTCCTATAAGGGAAAATGTTAAAGAATATATATGGAAGAGAAAAGAAATATTTATAACTATTAAAGTAGAAATAAACTATGTTAGTTTTTCATTATAAAATTACAAATTTTGGAAAAATACTTATTTCCTAATAAATTTTTTGTAGTGGACATGAAAATACGTATAAAATGATGAAGTTCCTTTTAATCAGATTTTACAATAGAGAGGAATTTATAACTAAATCATTTAAAAAATCAATATCCCCCCAAAAATGATATATATAACTAGGTACATATGTGTGGAACACATAAATATAATTTAGACTATATATAAAAATGGAAAGAATAAATAAATTGGGGTAAATATAGTGAAATCATAACCCAAAGAAAAAATGATGGTTTTGAGAGATCCGTTACCTTATGTTTGAATGTTTTTTTTCAATTTATCATTACTTCATAGATAATCTATCTAGATTCATTTATAATTTGATTTAGAACCTTTTAAAAATATATTTTATTTATTAAAATTTTATTATTCCGATTTATGGCCACTTTCATTAGTTATAGAGTTAATTTTTTCCATTCTAAGAGCATTTGATTGTCGGCTTCATGGATGATTCACTTGTGTATAATTATGGAAGTCCATGTAATATAGAATAAAACTCCAAAAGAGGAAAAAATTATTAATACGCTTCTATAAATTTAAATGTTACCCTATAATATTTTTTTTATTGTATAGGGATGACTCATTTGATAAAATGTCACTGATAAGTGTTGATTTATTTAGGAGGTTTTTTTATCATCAGGAACTTGTTTTGTTTTATTATTTAATATTATGTATATATATTTGTTCCAAAACCTGAAATGTGTAATCATAAAAATTTTAATTTTTCTTAAATTTTATAATTATTTTATATCAATCCGTGAAGGTGGTAATCGGAAATGAAAACACATAATCCACAATGGTGGTGAATCAATATATAATAGATGATATTTTTTTAAGATAAAAAATAAGAGGATATATTTGATGATTGAAATTTCATTTAAAAAATGAAAATATATTGTATGTATGATACTGCAGTTATAATTTCTCTTTGGAAAGTTTTGGATTAGATGATATATAAGAATTAATTAATTTAAAAGAATTAGGAGGATGAATTTTCATATTGAACATCATCTCTTTGAGAACCTTATTAATGAACTTGTGATCTATAATGTGTTTATTCTAGCACCACTTGAAAATGGGTAAGAGGCTTGAGAAGGTAATTGGGAATAATTTAGGTATGTTACAATCTTATAATTTTTAGGATAATAGGTGTAAAGGTGGGGTATTTATAAGTGTAAATGTGTGTTTTTTTATTATATTCCTTAGTTTACTATTTTCTATCAAGATGATCAATAATGATTATTATTATGAATATGTATAGTAACTAGTGAATTTATGTTCAATATAATGGTTTCGTACATCACACATGACTCAGAAATTGATTAAGTTGTCCTATAATGTTATTTACCATAAATTATTACATTTCACTTTCCACCAAAAATTCAATTATTTTTGAAAAAACCCAAAAATCCATAATTAACATTTTTTACATGTAGTTTTGAAAAAAAACAATTTTATGAAATAAAATTTACAAATAAAGAAAATTTATTTTTTTAAAAATATCATTTATTCAAAAAATACATAATTTACTATTATAACTGATTTTATGACACATCGTAAAACTAATTACTATCCCATAAGATTATCTCCTAATTATTATACAACCAAATATTAATTTATTAGTATATTTTATGAAAATAAAATTTCTTTAATATGATAATATATACTAAAATTGTATATATATATATATATATAATTTTCACAAAATCACCAACATTTAATTTATCATTTCTAAACCATTTATTTACTTATTACCTGATATAAACATATCATAATTTAATTTAAAATATAAGTAAATTTTATTTATTAATTAATATTTGAGGTTACTATTCTAATGGACGTATTCTTGTTCCAAAATTTTACATTTCTATTCTAATGGTCATGTTATTGTTCCAACAACTTGATTTCAATATTCATAAGGTTTAACAACATCCTATAAATACCTATTATTTCAATCATCGGTAAATTATATTTTCTCCCAATTTAATATGTACATTAATATTTTAAAGTAATATTATATTATTAATATTAGGGATTATTTCTATATCTTTATTCATGAGTGAAGTCATACTAGGGGATGAAGAAAATCCAAATATTCTTATTCTTATTATCTTATTTTATATTTATTGTACAACTATTATATTTTGAATTAATATTTTATTTTTTTAATTAAATATTCATATTGAATTTATTAGAATAATTTTTATTTGGATCCCCATGACATGTTTTTTCTTTATGACATAAGAATATAAAATCATTTGATAATTTTTTGGGTAATATATATAATGGAAGATAAAAACTATGTTGAATTTTGGTTACTCTATAGAATATACTTTTCTTCTTTTAAAAACTCATGGTGTTACATACCACCTAAGAAAATTTTCCCTCTCAATTTTAAATTTATGTATGCAATTAAAGATTTCACACTTGAAAAGGCACATGGTATAAAACCCACATCATAAAAATGTTTAATAAAACATCCTCCCCTTAGTAGAGAAAGGGAAGTACAATATTCATATGGAATAACATATAATTATGTCTTTGAAATGGATAACATAGGTTGGATTATAAGAAAATAATAAATAATTAAGGTGGATGATTGAGGTCATTAATCAAAATGAAGTGAATTATTAATGCGACGTTAACGACCTCAATACCACAAATCATTAATGATCAAAATGGAAATTGGTTTATTAGAAATGAAGTTAATGAGATAATTTTTTTTCTAGATTATTTTCCACGAGATTAAGAAGTCATTCTCTTTCTTGTCTAAAAAATAGTGATATATATTTACTTTTCAAGTCTAATTCATAGTTTATCCAATTTCATCCAAAACCGCATCTTTTACTCAATACTATGAGTATTTAAGATGATGTTTCAATGCCAGGATAAATAAAATAATATTTTAAATATCACATATCCTTAAAAGGTATAACATGTTTTTCCTCATGAAATTACACATTAAACAAAACCAAAATAGTTATCACATGGTCAGATAATTCTCAAACTTTACAAATGATCATATGTTATATTAATCTTAAAAATTTATTAGAAATATAAAAATATAAAAATAAATCATTCCATAAATTATTATGGATCAAAAATTTAAATCATTTCAAGAATAAGTTTAAAATAAAAAATTATAACGTCTTTTTCATATTTTCAACCAAGATAAATCAACCATAATACCTCAAATTAAATCTCAAATGTTTCAAAAAATAAACATAATCATTTCCTTTAAAATGTTATACTTTCTAAGGTATCACATAGGATAGTGGTTGGCACTACACCGTTACTACCCTAAATTTGTGCATTCAATACACTCTAACTTTCTTGATGTGATGGGATATGACCCTTCATTCAAGAGGTCCATTGTTTCATTAAACATGGAAAATAATCACATCACATTGAGGAGGCAGCATTCCACACATCCATGAATGATGTTATAAATTTTTAAATGTGTAAAATGGAATGAGGAAAATGATATAATATATTTGCATAAAAAAATTAAGTAATCAATATCATAATTATATCACTTATATAATATATATTCATTATACATACACTCATTACCTTCCATGTAATTAATTTTTGATAAATTCCCCATATATTTTCATGAGGCGATGGTCCAACGAGCACACGAGTGATGTTATCATATCCCATATGTAATGGAATATAAATAGGGTGTCTATGATATAATGACTCTATATGTAATTTTATGTAATATATCATAAATATTACATGTAAATAGTATTTCCATCATTATTCATGATCATGATAGGTTATAATGAAAAAATGAATGACATCATTTTGTGTGGTAGTAGTCTGTTGAGCATAATAATGATGAACTCATAACCCATTTGATGGTAGTGAGTGTTGATGTAGGTCATAAACCCAACATAAAAAAATTTAATTGTATTGTGTATACTGATGTAATTATATATTCATGGTATAATTTGGGATTAAGGTGTTGAATGAAGAAATAAAATAATAATGTGTTCATAAAATATTACATATTCTTTTATTATATGCCTTAAGTTTTCACCAAAACATTAAAGGTATTCATTTATAACAAAATAAGGCTTCTTGCTTTAGGTTATGATATTTTTGCGGTTACTAGGTCTAGGATTGGTTGATCTAAATGGATAGATAGGTGTGAAGAAGTGGGGAGACAGAGGGTCTTTTTTATAGATGTGGTGGAATGTTATTATTATAAATTTATAAAATGTATTCGCTATTGGGATGTAAAAATTTCTTAAAGTTGATCCAAATTTTATAATTAATGATTTTTTATTATGAAATAGTTTATAAAAATATCCACTATTTAATTAAACAATATTTTTAAACATTTATATCATTAACACATTAGTTTCCTTATTTTTCATTTCGGGTTTTCATTAAGGTAATTAGTTTTTCTAACAATAGTAATTTATCCATTAAGAATAAATTAAATTGAGATATATTATATAATTTATGAAAAAAATAATATTTCATAAATAAAAATTAAATTGTAAAAAATCAATTTGTAATTCAAATAAATTTTAACAGAAGCCCATATAATGTGCAAAAGTATTACTTTAACAATAACTGTGCTAAAAATGTATTTATTATTTATTGGTCAATATATTCAATATAAAAGATAAATTTTTCCATAAATGTATAATATTTTATATTAATTAAAATTATCAATTCACTTAGAATAATATAGTAATGTTAGTAATTTTAAATAATTTAATAAAATATATTTAATTATAAAATAGAATTATTGTTTTTTTGACAATATGAAGTCAAATTTAATTTTAATATATAATGAAAATAATGGAGTTTAAATATATAATGTTCAAACTTATTTATAATTTTATATTCATGAATAAAATTATGTAACATAATATTTCAATAAATTTACTTCACGTTTAATATAATCAATATCATTTAATTAATTAATTTACTAACAAACCAATTATCGAGTTGGAATTTCATAAATAAATATTAGTAATTAATTCATCTATAAAAAAATAATGAGAAATTATTATAATAAAAATTTAATTTATATTTCAGAATAATGATTACAACCAAACATATTTTGACTTGTTCCGAATCTAATGATTTATAGAAATTAAAAGGAAAACAGGATATTCTTCGTCTTCTTTACTTATCAATTTAAATGGAGAAATTCAATGTAAAAGTGTCTATTAAAATAATATATTTATAGAATAAAGTCTTATGGGTTGATATATATCAATCTATGGGGTGTTTTATAATTTTTCATTCTAGTTTACTCTTTATATTCTATGTCAACCAATAAGTTAATTGATTTTACTTTAATCAATATAATTAACATTAACAATTTTCGCTAATATCTTTTAGTAAAAACATATATTAGACTCATTATAAATTAAAAATTATTCATATTCCAAATATGGAATCCATTTTTCCAAATTCATCTGATTTAAATAGATGTATTTTAATTTTAAATTATCCCAACAAACATGACAAAAAATAGGGTTTAAAGTGAAAAAAGTTAAAATTGTGAATTATTATTATATCCAAATTCAATATAATTTTTTTAATTTCATAAGTTTTATTAATAAATTTATAAATAATATAATTTCACTTTAAACTAAATTTAAAATAAAATCAATCCTTATAAATTATTTAGATGAAATGTCATTTTTAAATTTAAATATGGAATTTTTCACAATTCAATAAAAACAAAACTTATCAAAAAGTACCTAAAATGAAAATATGATAAATTTAATATTCATCATTCAAAAAGAAAATAATTTAAAAAAAACAATATAAATTTTTAAAAATTTATTATAAAAATAAATTCACAATTAAAATACTCCAAAAATACCTCTAGAAAATTACATCATTTTATACTAAAAATTGTATTTTTTCCATATATTATTCCTATAAAATATATTGGTTGAAAGTAACAAAATATTTCATATATAATATATATACAATTTATTAATATCATTCTGTAATATTAATTATTTTAATTTATTATTATAAAATTACTTCTATGAATAAAAACAAATTTATAAATTTTTTTTGTTAATATTAAATTTGGTTTCTTATTCATGTTCAATTAAGTTGTCAACAAATAATTAAATATATACACATCTTTACAAACAATTAAATTAATTAATTATTATTGTTAATACCAACCATTATATTAGTTAGGTTAAAATAGTAATATATATCCTGGATCGTTCATGATTGGTGTTTCATGTGAAATACTGTATCGAACATAACAATATTAGGTATTTTTTTAATAAAAGATAACATTAGTGTTGCATGTAATGAAAGATAAACTCAACGTTTTGGAGCCTTTACGTTATGAAATATAACTTTACTATTTTCAAATATGAATGTGTTTCAAAACCTCATATGTTTTGGAGACAACCTATATTAACGTTCATGTTGATTATTTTATAAAGATAAAATAAATTGTTATTTTCAGAAAGATTATACCAGCTAGGAATGGTTTCAATAGATTATCTATTCCACAATACACAATTTTTCTTCTTCCATAACCACATTGAATGTTTTTATATATAGAAAAAACAAAAATATAAATATTATTTTTATGATATAATTATGGTAATGATGTAAAACATTTATGTACATATAAATTATATTAATAAAAAACCCTCACAATTAATTTAATTGTTTTGGATAAACATACTAATAAGATAATATTTTTGTTAAAAATATTTAATGTTTTAATATCCATTACATAATCTATAATTCTATATAATATTTATATTTAATGTTATTAAACACTGAATAATATAAAAATACTTCTCTTATAATGAATTTGACACCACACAATCAAATTGCCATCCATTAATCATGGTATGTTCTTATTTCTATCTGTTTAACCACATATATGAAAAATATATATCTCATGGATGAAAATGATAAATTATTTACTATTATAACATGATATTAATTTATAAATAATGTTTTTATGGTATGTATATATCAAAATTTTATTCACCAATTACAAAAATATCCTTTGCTTGTTAAGAATACCAAAAACATGATTTTTATAAATATCATCATGCTGGTTGAAGACATAAAAATATTGAAAGGTACTTCGAACCTAGTAAATAAATAAAAATTATCCATATGTATAACCTTAATTAACTATTACTTAGTAAATTTGGAATAAAAATGGTTATAGACATCACTACTATGAAACTAGTTGAATCGATCCAAACTAATAACACCATATCAAGAAAATTGGAAGAAATCAGGTAGAAAATAACTATTTATGAAAATAATAAATTAAAATATAAAAGTTTAATTTTTTACTAATTTATAGAGACCTAATTTTCTATGATAGATGAGTTTAAAGTATAATTTTTATTAGATGAATTGTGGTCAAGGGTTTTCATCTAAAATTCCACTCACTGGGAAATATTTGGAATTATAAATCTAATATAATTAAAATGTTGTATAAATTTCCAATTATGGATATCAAATCATGAGTAATTATTTAATAATTTTCTTATATGTTGATAAACAATCACACCATTATATATATTTTTCATTTGAATGTTTCTAAATTTGTATGGTTTGTCTCGGTCTCGATTCTATTTCTTGGAGAAAAAATACACTTTCTGCACCATTGTTCCACTTCATGGTGCATTTAATTGAAATTGATGTATATTTATTGTAATATAATGATTTTTAATATTTAATATCCAAATCAGAACCTATTATTCATTCAGTTGTTTGAATATTATTTCCCAAATTTGTGGAATTTTGTTAACTCAAATCCCTTTAATTGAGTTATAATGTTTTGATATGAACATTTTTCTTACATTAATGGGTTATCAAACAATAATATTTTATGTTTTTTTAAATTATGTTATATGAAAGTGAGTTTTAAATAAAAATAATATTTTATTATGATTATTACAATACGATATTTGAAAAAACTATATTTTTTATAGTATCGAAGAATATTTTTCTTTTTACATTAATTTGTTTTTTCATCCTATACACATTTCTTCATAAATGATATATTGTGTTTTTGGGCACCAATAATTGAAGATTATTTTAAAATGTAATGGTTTTTAATATCATTCATGTCTCCTTTAAAAAATAACCCTTTAATGTGATAAATATAAATATATATTGTCGATGGAAAATTTTTTCTCTAAAATCTATTTTTTAATTTTTAACTACCATGTCCCTTATGATTTTATAAATTATTTTTCCAAATGGATTATATTTTTCATTATTTATCAAATACTATAATTTTTTTGTAATTTTATGTCAATTTTTCCACTATACCAAAAAATCCAATCATGTATCACTTTTTTGGGGAATCATTCAAGAATTATATTTCATGAAGGTTTTTCATCTATTCCATCATCCTTCAAGGTTTCTATTTTTAAAAAGGGTATATTTACATTGGAAACAATCAAAAAAATTCTATTTTCTTCTTCACATCATTATTAGACTAATATTTACTTATCTATATACACATTTCCCTATATGGTGTTCACATCAAATTTTAAAAATTTCAGATTGGATGTTGTTCAACTAAAAAGAATATTATTTTATTTACATAGTGAAAAGTATTGGCATTTGAATGATTTTATTCCAACATGTATGTTAAATGGGAAGTAAATTTTTTATAATTTAACAATCCAACTTCTCCTTAAGAATTAATTATTTTGATTTTATCCATTTTAATTATAAAGGGAAAGTAATGGAATTCAAAATGTTATAACACCAACAAATATGATTATAGGAAACTTAACTATGTAATGTTTGATAATATAGCTTCATTACATATATAGGTTGTGTTAACGTTATCAATTATTTTAATATAATAATGATATTGAAGTTGATTATGATTATTGATTACAAAAATAGGTAGACTATTTTTTTTCTAACTATACAAATAGATATGTTTTATTGACTAAGAGGCTCCTCGGTGAATGATATTAATGATCTTGATGAATCTTAATGTAAATTAATTTGGGATAATTATGTTATTAGTGTGGCCCTGAGTTTTAATTCCCCTAAATGAGTTTACAGTTCTGATGATAAATAATAGGTCTGTGGTTATTTCATGCATTACAAATTTATCAGAATGATTTATTGGTTGTCTTCATGATAAGTAATGAATCATGGAATAAGTCATTAGTAAATGGTTTTTTATGATCATAATTAAAAATTCCTTTTTTATATGAATTTTATTACTAATATTAATGATATAATTTATTTTCATTGATATATTAGTACACACTTTTAAGGTTGAATATAGATTCATGTTGTTTAATTTTTCCTTATGAAATAACAATTCCATGTATATCCCCTGATTGCTTCGGTTATATGATTCCATTTATAATAAATTTAACTCACCGCCATATTAAATTTTCATTACATAGATTTAAATAAAATTATCACATGTGACATGATTATTAGAATAAAACATATTGAAAATTTTATATTATATGTTGATGGCATATCCTGAATTATATAGTATATGGAATATAATGATGAAAATTTCCATTAGTTTAGAAAGACATGGTTATTATTAGTATTTGATGATTACATCATCTTATAATCTATAAAACAAATAATATAGTTCATAATATATGATATTAAATAATATATATTATATTGTAATTATATATTGGTGTATCCTAGATTTTACAACTGGTATCATGGAAAATAAGTAATGTATGTGTTTATTTGGAGAGATCTAGGAGTACTATTATGAGGAGTGGCATAAATGATTAGAAATTATGTACATATAAACTAGTTTGTTTGAATATGGTTATAAATAGGTTAATAATATATGTATTTTTTTTAAACTTGAGGATATATGAAATTTAGAAATGCATTTTATAAAGTATGTCTTTTTAACAAAATTTTTTATTTATATATATATGATTTGTATTTAACAATTCATTCATTTTTATGGTTTATAAAATTTAAATGTATTTAATTGACAATAATATTTCTTGGAATATATAGCATTTAAAAATCCATCTCATGTTCTATTTTTTAGAATTTTCAATTCAAATGATAATAATGATTTAAGTGATTTTGTGATCCCTCACCCCCATTATTTGAGTTATAATGTCCCTTCCTAAAATTACAATATATATGTATGGTTTTATATACACCATGATTTTATATTTTTCTATTATTAAATTCAATAATTCAACTATACTTTTAATCATCGATTAATTTCCTCCCCATCAATATATTATATTATTAAGAATAATTCCCATCCTTCCATAGTAAGATCTTAAAACTAAAAATCGATTTATTATATTTGTGGAAATGTAATTATTTATATTTGTTTTCAATTTTTCTTGGTATTTTTTTAGTAACATATACTATCTCTTCAATTGAAAATAATTTTTTTTACTTTTTATAATGTGGATTTCAATAATGATATTTTATAAAATTTTATATTGGTTATTAATATCATGATAATATGTTCTATACACCACTACACATTTAATATGAATAAATATAAATAAATTTCATAGATATATTATTTAATACCCTATTTAATCTTTAATGTTTTAAAATTATTTCACTTCTCGATATTGAAAATGAATTTTCAATGCGACTATTATCTTCAACTTTTATATGTATAGTAATTTTTTTACAAACTGTTATATGGTTCCTAATAACATATTAGAATTATTATTTATTAAGATTAATTTTAATGATTTAAAATTAAATTCAAAATTATTTTCATTCTTGATTATTTTTTGAAAAAAATAAATATTTAAATATTTTTGAAAAGTGGATATTTTATTTTCATAAGTAATTAATCAATTTGAAATGGATTTAGACAATTTCATTTTGGAGAAAAATTATATATTGCTTCTACAGATTCAAAATGAAAATTTTTTCAATACATCCTTAAATAATTAATTGTCATGGTTTTTTTTGTTTTCCAAGGATGTTTTTTTAAGATAATTGTATTTCATTTTAAATAAACCATTTGTAATGAGTTTCTGGAATTACCAACCAGAATATTTCTTCTTCATTTTAAATTTTATTTATTTGATAATAGTAAAAGGTTATTTTCAGAATATTTTAACATCCATTGACATTAATTATAATAAAAATTACATATAATCTAATGATACAATCTTCATTAGTTCTCTAGATGGATTATGAAATTTTTTTTGAATGTATACATGAAACTCATCTCTTTCCCACAGATTAATTAAGTGATATGGTTGTTTCAATATTAAATTTTTATAAATATATATAGATGATTGTTATGTGATGGGTGTGTATTATATAACTGTACAATTCATTGGGCAAGGATACACAACTCATGACATAGTAAATGTAAATTATATATGATGCTCAAACGAACTAGGGGAACATGTAGCGATTTCATACCCCGTAATAGAAACATGTTGTGAAGTATAATCCATAATGGAAAATAGGTAGTGATTTATAATTAGATAACAGAAATTGTTAGTGAAGGGTGATGAATCATTTTCCCTTTGAGTTTCTTCATGTATTGGGTGAATCTTCTCACATTAGATATCACTAAATGTTGTAATGTATCCACCTGTGGATGGTGTATCATGGAGTAATGTTAATTTTCATGATTGATTTGGTTTATATTTTTTACATTGATCAAAAAAAATTATAAAGATATTTTATATGGATATATTTTATTGTGTCTTAATGATTTTATATAAAGACCACCTAATTATATACCCAAAATTTATGGTGATGAAATTCCATGATATACATGATGGAATTTATAACCAAAATATAAATCCCAAATAAACAGTTATTTATTAAATAAATGTGAAAAATTAAAACCCAAAATAAGATACATTTTAATTAAGTTAAATGTATCATTATTAGAAATGTTATAAATGGGATAAAACTGTAAATACAAAATTATAAAAAGTTAAAATATAACTCATATGAATAAAAAATTAGTATAATAATATAAACAATAGTTATATTAATAATGCAACAATTCATGAAGATTAAAAATATATTTATTATAGAATTAAAAGATTCATATAAAATATTTTCATGATGTCAGAATGGTTTTGTATGAGAATGTAATATTAATGTTATTTATTGGATTTTTTAGATTATATGATTTTTGGTATTATTCCATTGGTGTAAAGTCCCCAACCATATTATCCAATAGATAGTGGTTAACTTATAACATTAGCATAAGGTAAAAGGAGTCACCTATCGATGGAACAAATAGTTTAATAGTTTAGATAAACTAGATACATTGGTTAAATTCACAATACAATTGAAAACATAAGATCATAAAAATACATTCATAAATTATATCTAATGGTAAATAACTAATAATCATTACATTTAATCGAAAAAATGAAAATAAAAAAATAACACGGTAGGAATAAATAATGATCACATAGTGAAAAATAAATATTCACAAGATCTTAAAACCTAGTCATGGATATTCTATATAAAAACTAATCTTTTGGAAATCGATAAGAAATATCATAATGAGGGAATTAATAATGTCATACATCATAACCATACATTCGAGGCTCCATCACTTTGAATCTTACAAAAATAGGTAAGACCTTGGCAACGTACCCAATCTAGATTATCTCATGAAACGTACTAATGCATCAAGGGCATATAGTGAAACTTTTACATATATAATTATGTCTAATCCATTTCACATATTAATGGGGTGAAAAAAGTCAACATAAGAATTAATATTTATATTAAATCATATGACATGTCTTGTATTAACCCAATCAATAAACATAATCGTAAAACCACCAGTGTAATAAGAATGATATCAAACTGGTACTTCCAAAATCAGTCATATCATAAATTGTATAGATAAATAATTATTATTTTATCATATAAACCTATTTCCTATGGATAAATTTTAAAATTATTGTTTTTTTAATTAATTAATATCAGTACAAAACAATATTTGTTAAAAAATCTCTGAAAAATATATCTCAATCATTTTGAAAACAACATTTTAAACCTATTTGTTTGCAGAAAAGTTCTAAAATAATTTTAATTGAAAATAACATTGTAAAAATTTAAAATATATTTCAAAACGTTAGAAGTGGGAAAATATATATGTGTTGTATAAGTTAAAAAAATACTTTCACATTTAAAATTAAATCCAAATGTTCCAAACATTGAAAATGAATAGAATATTAAATAAAAAATATGAACAATTAAAACATGTGGAAAAACTTAATCATTAAATTATTTTTAGAATAATAAAGAATTTTTTGAAACATTTTTAGAAAACAAGGATTCAGAAAAAAGGCATCAAGATTGAAGAGAGAAATAAAGATAAATTTTAATTAAAAACATATCTTCAAAAAATTATGTATCAAAGAGGAAAAAATGGTAATATTACTGGAGGGTACGTGATTTAATAAAGGATATTTATATTCAGGTTTTTCATGACTAATATATATCATAAGATTACAGCATCAAAAATTGAATCTTAAAAAATCATGTTAAAAGATATGATTTTATGAAAACCACTACCACATTGGCATATTTATAATCATAATACCCTTAAATTAAATAACAAAAAAAATAATGAGTATAATTAATATAATTTGATTATTAATATAAAATATAAAATATGTAATTATATACAACCTAATAAAATAAAAAGTGGTGAATATGAAATATGTATCACGGATGTAACAGTGAGACGAGAACCCCTTACCAAACGTTTGAATTACTGCATAAGTCTCCAAACTACATGTATAAAAAATATTTTGTTATTATAAATATATTACATAAATACAATCATATATATAATACCAAATTTAATTTATATTTAGTTCTTTATTTCCATCTTATTAACACGTATTTCAAGAAATCATTGTTTTATTTGATAATTGGATCATTTTTATGTATGTTTTCATACGGTAACTTAAAAAAAATTTACATTAATAATGGTTAAACCATATCATAAAAATAACTATGATATAAAACTAATATATATTAATTATATATTTATTTAGTGTAAACTTTTATATTTAGTGATTGATAATGGATTACATCATTGAAAGTGATGGTTGGTCGTAGTCTACACGTACACATGAGCGGTGTTATTATATTCCAACAGATTTCTAGTAAGATGTAATATGTTATATTATAATTAAGTAATTATTTTTATGTAATAAATATTACATATATTTATTAAAAATTTTCTTTAATTCCTTACATGTAATTCATAATATAGAAAAATTAATCACATCGCTTCATAAGGTGGTATTACTCAGTACACACAAGTGATATTATTGTATCCCAAATGTAATGAAAATAAAGAATTTATATATTATATAATAATTATAAATGTATAATAATTTCATAAACATCATATAAATATGTTAAATTTGTCATTATATATATCCTTCAATAGTGGTGATGGACAGTGAATTACGTCACTTCATGAGGTAGTAGTCCATTGTATCCACAATTGATGATTTTTTCCCATTATAGGGAAGTGGTGATGAATAAATATTTTCCATAAACATAATAAAATCTAATTATTTGGTAAATACCAGTTTTATTATATTTTAATTGGAAATGAATAATAGAATATTGTTAATGAATAATGAAAAAAATGATCATAGTAATCATAATTACCATCTCTTATAGAAACCACCTTTGGATCTGTTATTATTGACCCTAGGTTTTGTATTTTTTGAATAAAATACCATATATTAGTGTTTGATATTTGAAAATTCTTTATTTTCACACCAAAATTATAATAAAGAATTATAAAACATCCACATAATTAGATTGAAAGGGATTTGAAAATATCATCTAGAATAACCCAGAATTGGGATTCCATGTAAGGGAGCATTAGTAAGATGTGAAGATATTGGCATGTTATAAAATAATAAATAAATATATTTATTTATAGTGTTTTATTCTCATATGAAATATATTGTTCAATATGTTGTTAGGGACCTAAAAACCATAAAACTGTGTTGTTTTAAAAAACTACTTGATTCATCATATATGATGTTAATAAGTTAACATTATTATTTATATATCCTTTTATTAATGTTAAGAAAGTATTTTTTATAAAATAATATATTTAAATATTCCTAATTTATATATTTCTATTTCTATACATTATTCTCTATACAATACACTTAAATATCTTCTTAATCCATTAAAAAAACATTCCACTATGTACAACCAAATTATTACTTATACAATTAAAAGTCCAAAATTTTCAATGGGAGCATATAATATCAACATAATATTTAAAAGAAATTAAAAAGGGGATGTTATTGTCAAATTCATGATATATTATTACACATATCTCCATAAATACTTAATAAAAATAATTATTCCAAAAATAAAATATCAGGTTTCCCAATATAGTCTATAAATACAAACATGTTGTAAAAAATAGGAATGAAAACTTAAACCATAAAAGAAATCACCATGTTAAATTTCACAAATAATATCTTAAAATGAAATGTCCCAAATTAGTGGAAATATGATTGTTCCTCAAGAAGTTTTGAAACCTAACCTCAGACACGCCTCCTATTACGCTAGTGGCTTCAAACAATTAATGGGGGTCTCATAATTAAGTCATGGTGAGATGATTTCCTCATTTAATAGAGTCAAACACCAATGGAAATAAATAAACACCTTTGAAATCATATATAACTTGAAAAATACTCATGTCACAATGTAATAAATTATTAAAACAATACTAAACTTAAATTAGAAACATGTAATGCCAATATAAGTGTCAATTGTCTATAATGAAACAAAAAATAAAGATATTATGTCTCCACAAGTGGGGTTTTGTACCATTTACGGCCCCCTCATCCAATCTACACCCAATTTGGAAATCTAACCTAGTTTCTTTTACCTTAAACTATCCTGAAGCAATATAATCATTTTAGGTTTTGATCAGGAATCCCAAATAGGGTGTAGGTACAACATAGTAGGCCATCAACAAAGGGGTCAAAAACATATCCTTTCAATATACAATGTATATTTTTCAATAACAAACATGTAAAACTCATAAATAACTATTTATTATATCATCATTAATTCTTATATAAATACATTAAATCTAGGGTTCCCAAGGATACCCTTACCCCAATAGTTTATTTGTATCATGTGTGAGCTCTAAGTGTTCCATATGTAATATGTTATTTAACACTTTCTTTTTGTTGAATCTCAAATTATTCAAAGGTGCTGTGATATCTCAATAATAGATTCTACTCTTGCTTGAGATCGATTATTCTCATGAGAGACCATAACTCAGAGTTCAATTATCTCTATTATTTAATTTCAAATTTATAATCCAAATATTCAAATTTACCAATATCACAGACGTAAGTAAGATGACCATGTAATTGTGCTTAGTCCTCAATACAATGATCGTTCTTCCATTCTGTTTATCATATTTATATTTACCATGTTACACTATATACTTATCATTATAGTAATATTTTTCTCATTTTCTTAATCATTTGTATGATGTACATGTTACTATCTTTACTTCTCTATTATAAATGACCATGTTCCATTGCGTTCACACATAACAAATTCATAATTAATTATCCTCATAAATCCCATTACTAATTAAATAATTATTCAAATAAATAAAATCCATTAGTTAACTCAACAATTAAATATACATTTCAATCATCATTACTTAATATAAACAATTAATTAGTCAAAGCCAAAATTAATATCCCAATAAATAATTTTTCCAGAATTAATTATCCCATTATAAATCATAACTCATCATAATAAATATTTCAAATAATTATCTAGGTCCCTAATACTATATTGAAGATTAAAATGGTAACCATGAAATTACAATGTCTATATTGTCAGAGTAATCATTTTATATTCTAAAATTCATAATTGAAATTCAACATGGATTGAATCCTTAATTAATTTAAAAGTAAGAAAATATATTTCATCTCTGGTATTAAAAAAATAGTTTTCTAATCATACATCACATCCATGTTTATGTATAATCATACCACAAGGGTACTCAAATTAATTAACACACAATGTTATAAATTGAAAATCCCACAACTATTTAACATAACTAATACCATTAGACTCATGAAAATAAGTGTGAAATCCATATACATATAATGTGATTATAAATAGTTGTATTACAAAATCAAATTCCATGTTAATTCTTGAGAACTTTCCACACTTCAAAACACTCAGTATAGTTTCTATCATATTTTTTTGATCCCATATTGTGAATCTATATTAATATTATGATTAAATCATATATATATATATATACATATATATATATATATATCTGAGTGTGAGTAATAGTGTGTTTTAAAGGGTTCTTCATTAAAAACCTATGAATCCCAATACATAATTTATGTATAATAGTAAAATAATTTAAACCAACATCAATATATGAAAATAATAATGTTATAACCTATGGTATTGTTTCATAAATAGATAAAAGCAAGAATACATATGTATTTATAATTTCGTCAACTTAATACACCTTTAAATCTAACATGGTTTCTATTTGTTAGGAATTTCACATAGAGTATGAGTCATTATTTTAAATAATGAAATAGATATGGTGTTATTATGAACCCATATATACATATGTTTATATATTTTGTGAAACCTATTTTGGGTTCCGACATAAAACCATATTGGGACTTGCATGACAAAAATGTTTTTCAAGAACAAGAGATCATTTATTTAAATGATAATTAAAATAATTAATTAGATTTTTAAGAAAAATAATATATATATATATATATATACCATAGAACAAAATAAGGAAGACAAAACTAAACCCTCATTGGGTTTGATGAAGGAGAAGAGGTCAAGAGGATCTTGATGGAGGTGTTGGAAGGAAGAAAGCCATAGGGTTGGAGTTCCAAAATGAGTTATATATATAAATTATATATAATATATTTTTAAATCAAATTTCATGGAATAATGTGGCACAATGATTTAAAATAATACATTTTGTGTTCGATCTTGTGCAAAATGATAGGAAAAGAGGGCCACCCGGTGTCACGGGTGTGGGAAATCAAAGAATGTAACGAGAGATACTGGTGTAGTGTAAAACTGGATAACAGAGAAGAAGTAGAAGAGGAGAAGGAGTGGAAAGGAATAAACAGATCGGATCTTTCGAGATGAAATCAGACGATTGAGATAGATTTAAATATTAAAAAATCGATGAATTATTGTGATTAAACCAAAATATTATAATGCGGTTGAGGTGCGTCCGAGGGTTTTTAGAAATATGATTGGTCGAGATTAATTATCAACTCAATCATATGTCTATGTCATAAAAAAATATTTAAAAAAAGGGATAATAGTAAAAATAAGATCTGACGGGATCGAACAGTTGATAAAATTGGGAGGGGAAATTACGGCTACCTGGGTTCAATGGAAAAACTGAGCTGATGACTCATTTCTAACATGGCGAGATCTGGCGGCTTAGATACAAGCTTGATTTAAAATTCTCATCCCACATAAAAACATGACGGGTTTCATGGAACCCTTATAACCTTGGGAGTCTCGTCATTAGTCTATAAATCCCCCTCCCCCTCTCTGGTAATGCCGCGTACTAGGTCTCTATGGGCATAATTTTTCTCCCACCCCTATTATCTTACTGCCTCACACATTGGCGCACTCTATCATCCATGAACACACACACCCATCTATGATTAAGGAGTAATATGAATGCATGTGCTCCCAACATACCATGCACCATGAGTGTACAACCCTAGGAAATTTTCCAAGGGTTCTGTGAGATTGCCACCAAGCCCTTGAGTGTCTTGGCCTACAAGGTTTCCCTCACCTAGGTGGGGTACTAACCCTTTTTTACAAAGTAAGAATATAAATATACTATGTATATAAAAAGTAATACAATTTCCCTATCATGATTAAACAAAATCCTTAATCCAAATATTTCATTAGTATATAAATATTTATGTTTCAAAACAATAACGTTAATGTATCTAAAAAGAAATAACAACTTGTATTATATTTAAAATCAAAACATACTTTTAATTGAATCGTCCTTTTATTAATCTAAGGATGAAAAAAATTTCAATGTAACATTATAAAATATTGAAATAAAAAAATATCTATTTCACAAAGTATAGATAAAATATTAAATAAAAAATTGTCATTGATTTAATTTTACCCAAGGTATGCTTTAAAAAACAACAATATGTTTATTTGAACTAAAACTATGTAGTATCAAATGTGTGATACTCATGTTACTTCTTTTAAAACACAAGGGAAATAATTCAATCCCATATCAAAAATTAAATAATTATCCTTCAAAAATATATAAAATTTGTTTATTATAAACATGTTTATGGTTTATATCTTCTACTCATACTTAAAACACTTTGAAAACCCATTGTACCAAGAAACTTTAAATTGAACACCCATAATAGCCAACGACTAAAATGTCTTATAGTAGTTAGAGACTCAATGGTCACCTAAAGGAGGAAAAAATCTGGTTATCATTATGGATTTATAAAAAACATGACTAGGGTGTTCCAACTTCAAGAAAAAATGGAGAATATGCTGCTCATCATTCCTATGAAGCTTAGCACGGTCGTTGTGGTTCTTGCTATAGTAATGTTCATCATGATGGATCTGAAGGACCCCTACTATTTCCATGGCTTTTTGGATTTATTTGGTGGTCTCCTTGTGATTTTAATAGGTATTTTAGTAGGTATCCTATGGTAGTGAGGTTCTTTGGTCTTGTTGTCATAACATCATTTTCAGTGTTTCTTTAAATAAAGAAAGTCTTCTGTTTATTTGTAAGTAATTTTTTTTGAAAACATGGTAATTGAATGATGTAACACCATAAAACACTATTATTACATAAGAAATACATTTTTGGGGTCACAATATCCCCCCCAAATAATTATATCTTCACAATTCTAAGAAACTCGCACACATTCACCAGCAAAATCAAACATACATCACTTCCAACATCCATTCACAAATTCGACCAATGAGGAAAATCTGCTGATTATCCCAAGGTGAAACCCTATATTGTTTTCTAGTCCCATGACTTCTTTTCCCCAAATACAGTGAGAGCAGCTAAGATCATACCTATGTATAATGAATTTGGGATTCTAGAGGGTGGCTTGAGTTGTGTGGAGGTCAGAGATTTGATATTGGACTAGTTCCCTATAAATCCCTCGAACTACGTCATTATTGAAAACCTCGATGTCGTAGGGAACTCTATACATATAAACAGAGTACATTGAAAAGATAGACCGCCTAATGGTCACCCTCCAAAGTATCTTCCCAAAACGTTTCCAAAGCATGATAGATCTCTTACAAGGTGAAACATAAGAAGAGACCTTCATTATACTTACAACTCTTCCTAAAATATGAAAATTGAACATTTCCCATACATTCATAGATATATAACTCTCCTTTATAGGAAAAATCGATATTGGATGTGAGGGTCATTTTATAAAGGCGTTTTCATGTTAGGTGTTGGTTTGTGAAAGGGTCGTAGTCTTCTGAACATGACATGAAAATTATACCTTCATGCTTTTCAGTGGAGAGTGATAAGAGGTTGGTTGGTGAATAAATATCTTCCATCTGAAAAAAATCAAGAGGCATTGTATAATCAGTAAGACATAACCATATTAAAATTGAGACGTTATTTAAAAAATCTTATTAAAACAATAATACATAAAATATAACATTATCCATTCATAAAACCAAAGGTGTTATATAACTATTCTCACTCTCACTCATGAGACTAACTTGTAAGGACTTCTTAACACCCTCCAAGATGACTCTTAAATGGTGTTGGAGATTTCCCTAGTTTCCAGTAAGGCGGATAACCAAAGTGGTTCCAGATTCTACAATCTCATTAGTCTAGATGAAAAGAGGCCAACTAGGATCAACTTCATGTGGACATATAATGTTCAATGTTGGAGAATCATGACTTGTATCAAGTTGACCGACATCAGTATGAACATGACGTCGATAAAGAGAATGGGAAAAATCATCCCCAAAAATTTCAATGTTCATAACTTGACCATGGATATTGTAGGTCAAGATTTTATATAGGAATGCTACTCACAGGTCACCCTCCAAGGCAGCCTGATGAATGTCCTCTAAAACTAATGCATTCTCGCCTATGGTAAATCATCTAAATAAAACCTCAAAATAATTTTCATTCTGTGCATACAACTAGAATTGAGAGTTCATCATAAGAAAATATTCAAATATTCATCCTCAGTGAAGTTGGAGTATGTGAGGAGAATTGGATATCTGGTAGAGGTGATTTAATCACAAACAATGTTTTTTAAAAATCTCGTATCCATATAAACAATTTTTTTTCCAGAGTAGTTTCTAATACATTTGTTGGAAGAGATAGATGGATTGATTCGTCTTCCATATGAAAATTTAATGACAAATTCTACATAGTAAGACATAATCATGTTTTCCAGAGTAGTTTCTAATACATTAGTTCTTAACACTATAAAAGGTTATAAGAGTTTTAATTACATTCTTTAGCATTTACGTATACATATTGAGTCATGCATTATGTACTAACAACAAAACTAAGAACTACATTGTTATGTAAATTTAATAAGTGAAAACTATCGTAAACATATTATTGCACATGTAATGATATCTAATGCATATAAAATACTTTTTTTGTCACATAATATGGTAACCATGAAATTCCGAAATTCATATTGTGAAAGTAAACATTTTATATTCTAAAATGCATAATGGAAATTCTCTATGCATTTAATCCTTAATTAATTTAAAAGTAAAAAAATATTTCATGTGGGTATTAAACACATAGTTATCTTAACATCCATCACTTCCATGTATAGGTATAAATAAACCACAAGGGTACTCCCAATCATTTTCTCACAATGTTATAAATTCAAAAAACACACAACTTCCTAACATAACCAATACCATTAGACTCATGAAAATAGGTGTGCAATCAGTGTACATATAAAGTTATTATAAAGGGTTGTATTACTAAATCAAAATCCAAATTAATTATTGAAATTTATTTGCACTTCGAAAAACTCTTAGTTTTTTTGTCAAAATATTATGAACCCATATTTTGAATACATAAAAATTTTAGGATTAACGCATATATATATATATGTATATATATATGGATATATATATATATATATATATGATTGTATGGGTTAAAGGGTTCTTTATTAAAAACCTAGGAATCCCAATACATATTTAATGTATAATAGTAACGTAATTTAAACTAACATCAATATATAAAAAAAATTAAAAAACCATGGGTATGATTTCATAAATACATAATAGTATGAATAAAAATGTATTTATAATTTCCTCAACTTAATACACCTCTAAACATAACATGCCTTCTATTCATTATGAATTCCACTTAGAGTGTGAGTCCTTATTTTAAATAATGAAATAAATATGGTGTTATTAAGAACACATATATACATATGTGTATATATATAGTGAAACCTATTTAAGGTGACAACATAAACCCTATTGGTACTTGAACGAAAAAAATATTTTTCAAAAACAAGAGTTATTTTTTTATAAGATCATTCAAAGAATTCAGTAATATTATAAGAAAAACTATATATATATATATATATATTAATATATAAACAGTAAAACCAAACAATATAGACAAAACTAAACCCTCTCATTGTTCGAAGATGGAGAAGAGGTCGAGAGGATCTTGATGGAGGCGCTGAAGGAAGAAAACCCATAGGGTTTGAGTGAAAAAATTAGTTATATATATAAATCAAATATTATATATTTTTAAATAATATTTCATGGAAAACTAAGGCACCTTGGTTTAAAATAATACCAATTTCGTTCAGTCTTGTGGAAAATGACCGGAAAGGAGGGACACCTGGTGTCACGGGTGTTGAAAACCGAAGAAAGTAGTGAGAGTTACTGGTTGTAAGAACATAAACCTTCTTTTCAGGTATGTTTTCCTTTTCTAGTAGTTTTTTTTTGAAAAAGTGGAATTTCCTGATATTTTCGAAGTACACGTTGTGTATATTATGAGTACACGCCGTGTACTCAGTTACCATGGGTAGCCATGGGCTGGACGTGTAGCAGCCATGCACTTGGCCATGTGGGGGGTGACCTGGATGCCACATAAATAAGAGTACAGACATGAAGAGTACATGTCGTGTACTTCAAAAGTACACGCCGTGTACTTTATTTTTCATCATTAAATAGACCGGGGTCACGTCTAATCGCCAAAACACACTTCTTCTTGGTCTCATTCGGCTGAGATCTCTCGTACAACCGTGTTCATTCTATGGAATTATAATGTGATTCAATCCTCGAGGTTCACATATAGGAATCTCCTAACCCAGGGGTAGGTGGTTTGTGCCTTTCTATTCAAAGTATTTTAGTATTATGTGCCATTTTGACCAATAACCTTGAACGGGGTATTGCGTGTTTAACATTTTTACCCCTTTTTATTTCCTTCCATGATTTTATGCATGCATAGAGGTTAATTGGATATGAATAAGGTTGATTTCAATGCTTTGTATGTTGTTCCCACGCATGATCTGTTATGACTGTTTGGTCCTGCTTAGCCTTTTGGCTTCCTGGCCTGTTTTTTATGTCTGTTACTGTAGGGTGGGGAGTTTGTATTATGAAATGATTATTATGTTGTAGAATATTTAGCCATGAAGTTCTGTAGTTTTACTTGGGATATATTTCATTGCTATAATCGTTGACCAACATAGGGTCGTGAGAACCTGGTGTAGTAGAATGTAAAGGGAATTGACTGAGTGAGCTTCCACAGAGAGTCTTGAGCACTTTAGGCTATAAGGGGGATTGACTGAGTGATCTTCCTCAAAGATCCTAGGACCACTTGGGGCTATAAGGGGAATTGAATATTGTGATTCCTCCGACAGTCCTTGAATTAATTGAATGACCTGGGCTATAAGGGGAATTGACTGAGTGAGCTTCCTCAGAGAATCCATGACCATGGATCTATAAGGGGAATTGACCATGTGAGCTTCCTTAGAGAGTCTTCAATTATTTTTTACTATAAGGGGATTGAATGTGAGTGATTCCTCAGAGAGTATTTATATTATGATGACTGAACCAGAGGGGATACGTTTTGTGTTATTCCTAGAGGTTTACCATGTTTGATTAGTTGCTTCTGATATGTGGAATTGTTTTCTGCCGAATACTTTCTTGTTTACTGCTTCTATATTTTACCAACCATATATCCACTGACTTTTAGGCACTGATCATCAGGTGGTTTCCTACTGGGATTTAGTCTCACACCATATTTGGGCAATGCTTTTTGGCCAAAGCATATTATATTATTGTGGGTATAGATAAGGGAAAGATCCCTTTTACTTTAGGTACTTGACTTGCTGTGGCACTAGAGAGCATGGGCCAAGCTTAGGCTTGCGATGCTGAGGAGCTGTTTATCTGTTTCTACTGTACTTCGATTTAGTAAAATTTTTGTTCAACATTGTGACTTGTTTTGATTTCTTTCTATGCATATGTATCATGCATCATTTTATATATATGTTCTCTAGTTGTTTATTATTTCTGTCTTCCTATGTTACTATTGTTGGATATTTACTACTTTTGAAACTATGCATTTGTTTCCCTTCCACTCTGTTACTCTACCAATGGGGGCATAGTTTCCCCACTATCACACCCAAGGCCCTCGCTGCTAGTCGGAAGCCTCTAGAATTTGAGGAAATGCACATGAGGACATGTGACCAACTGGGTACGGGTTTCCTCTAGGTGGCTTCCAGAAATAGGATGTTACAAAGTGGTATAAGAGGGATTCTTTTCTTCTTGACTTACTGTTTAGAGCCTATAGTCATGAATAGGATAGAATTGGTACTTGTTAATAAGCTGTGCCCGGGAGTTTCTAACCCGTGTATAGGGAAAAGCCAATATACCTCATTTAATTGAAATTTTTTCAGGTTTTGCAATTATTACAGTTGATTTGATTTCACCTTGAGTGATTAACATAGTTTGTGTAGTTATTATTGATTTTGTTGAGGTTTTATTTCTGTGGAAACACGATGGGATGGGGGTATTCCATCTCATGCATCATATAGGAACTTACTAGAAATCACATATCATGAATTTTTTCCATCCCATCTAGGATGCATTAGAAATTTCATATTTTTGTGATAGATGTTGTGTATAATATGCATGTTGTTGTGATAGAGGCCTAGAAAAAATACATGATTCTTGATAGGGTATTTTTTTGTATGGTTTTGTTGGAATTAATAACAAAATTTGGTTCTTGTGGTGTTATAGGCCCTCATAGATTGAAATTTGGTGGATTATTTCCTTTTTTTCCTTGTTATAACATGTAAAAGATCCAAAATGTTGATTCACGAGGAGTATGGGCCCTCAAGTATCATAATTAGGCACATTCAATGGGAGGTTCAGTGTTTTTCTAGGCTCTGGAGTAGTTTCTGAGGCTTATTGTATAGAAAAACCCAGAATAAACGTCGTGTAATGTTAAATACATTCCATTTGTTCTTCTGTTCGGGACGAACCTGTTTTTCTTAGGTACATGACATGTACTTTATGTACACACCGTGTAGTCTCAAACCGTGTCATTGGTCATGTGGTCTAAGACATGAGATATGAAATTTCTTGTAGGAACACACTATGTACCAGTTGAACATTTCATGCAGTATGACTTAGTTACCCAGTCATGTCACTAACAACATAGGTCGGTTTTATCCTTTCACATACATGCCATGTATTCCTTGAACTCACCATGTAGTGTGAGATGTGTGTCAGACCATGTCACTATCAACACAGGCCAGGTGAAGCTTGTCTAGTACATGTTGTGTCAATTTTGAACATGCTTTGTAGTCTTGTCTTAGGAGAGCCGTGTGGCTTAACCATGTAAATAGACTTGGGAACAGAAAGGGGATTCAAGTACACAACATGTATTAGGACAACACGCCGTGTGTTTTGGGTATTACCTGACTAGTTTAGGCAGGAGTGCATGCCCATGTAAATGAATTAAGGGATCACGCCATGTAGTAGTTTTACACGCTGTGTAGTCATGTTTTGTAAAATTTGATTGCTTTATTCCTCCTATCCCCTTCTTACAGATCTAGTTTTCAGTCCTTTATAATCTTGAATTATGGGGTGCACTTGTCCTTGTAGAGTCATGCCATCGAGATGTCCTCTATTTGTATGCCAGTGGCCATGCGGTTATCAGACAGAAGACATGGCTGATCTCGGACTACATACAAATCTCCCAGATATTATAGTCTGGCACCAGCCATTTTTCCTAACGTAGGTGTTGATGCACAATTCAGAGAGGTCTTTTTAAAGATTATGTAGACCTTTCAGGGTGCGCCACCTCCTACACCGTCGATGGAAGAATTAACGTGGGTCTTTCAGTAGTATTAACCTCCTACCTTCTATGGGTATAGAGGACCCCAAGCTGTAGAGTCATGGCTGGAAGCAACGCTGAATATTTTTGAGAATCTAGAGATACCTCCAGAAAATTGGGTGAAGCTCCCTACCTACGTGCTTTGAGACTCTACCAAGATATTGTGGGATGTGATCTCACAGGAGGGATGCTAGCAGAATATGGCTTGGGATGTGTTTCAGCGCATCTTCTTTGATAATTTCTATCAGGATACCTTGAGGGCCAATCGATCCTGAGAGTTCATGAGTCTATAGTATGGTACTCTTTCTGTTATTGAGTATTCCTCTTGTTTCATAGATCTGCAGTATTTCATTCCAATTTTAGGAGGTGATGAGTTGTTCCTTGCGCGGATGTTTGAGAATGGTCTGAGGCATGACATCCAATCTCAGGTGAGCATCTTCAGGTTGACTTCGATAACCTCTATTGTCAACCAGGTGCTGATCATAGAGTGCAATCTGAGAGATTATGGAGCTATGAGCCCAGGTGGCTCGGCCTCCAGAGTTAGTGCTCCACCAGCTGATAGCAGGAAGCACCGCATGGAGACTGTATGAGGAGATCAGAGTAGGCGGGATGCATCTTCTTGTAGCCAGGTGGTGTGCTACCAGTATGGGAAGAGCAGGCATACAAGGATACGCTCCCCGAGAGACCCAGTGGAGTGCCGATCTTGTAGCTATATGGGTTATATGTAGCATTTTTGTCAGTTATTCTCAGAAGCAGGGGTGATATGGGTACTTCTATGACTCCTCAATGAAGAGCAGCAGCACTAGTTTTTCACCAATCTGGGATCTAGAGTTCTTTCGGCCATTCAGGCCGAGGTGAAGGTCATGGTCATGGTAGCCAGTTTCCCGGTTTTCAGCGACATTTGGGATGATCATCTTAGAGTGGTCAGGTAGGGTCACAGGGTCATGGAGTAGGCGAGAATTTTGTAGTGGAGTAGACCCAGCATGAGTATGATCTCTTACCTTCTACAGTTCGTGGTATGATCTTAGTAGCCTTAGTTTTATGTTCATTCCTTTCCGATATATGAGCTTCCCATAGCTTTATATCTGTAGCTGTTGTAGAGAGCCTTGGTCTCTGCATCTTTTCTTCTTCTAATATCTTGATACTAGACACTCCATTGGGTACTAGAACGGTGAGTGTGCATCAGTGCAAGAAATTCCATCTAGAGGAAGGTGGGTGTCACTGCTTATGGGACCTTTATGTCCTAGAGATGACAGGTTATGATGTCATTCTTGGAATGGACTGGTTAGTTCCTTTCAGGGCAGTCTTTGACTGTTATTTTCGTAGGGTGAGTTTCACGTCACCAGAGGCTGTATCATTTCTTCATAAGGGAGAATGGGATGTCTAGGCTAGAAGAGCGGGACCAGAGCATCATGGGTTGCAAGGATGTACAGACCAGATTACTACTCTATATCTGGATGACCAGGGGGCTTCACTGTTAGACTTTCCTATAGTGTTAGATTGTTTCAAATATGTATTTCTAGAAGTCTTTTCAGGTTTTCCTCTAGAGAGGGATGTGTAATTTTCTATTGATCTTGGGACAAAAGAGGCACTGGTGTCAATTAATCCTTACAAGATGTCTACAGCAGAGTTTCAGGAACTCAAGAAGCTGTTGGATGAGTTGTAGGCAAAGGGTTTCATCTGACCCAGTACTTCTCCTTGGGGTTCTCCTGTCCTGTTCATGAAAAAGGTATATGGTACCCTCAGGCATTCTGTGGACTATTGGAAGTTGAACCAGTTTATGGTTAAGAACTGATATCCCTTGCCTAGTATTGATGAACTCTTTGATCATCTTCAAGGATCCCAGGTGTTCTCGAAGATTGAATTGAGATCCGTCTACCATCCATTGCACGTCAAATCATCTGATATACCTCTCACAACAATTCAATGTAGGTATGGTCTATACGAGTATATGGTCATGTCGTTCGGCCTCATGAACACACCTGTAGTTTTCATGGCACTGATGAACCGAGTATTCCATCCATACATGGATACTTTGTGGTGGTCTTTGTGGATGATATCTTGGTGTACTCTCACAATCGACACGAAAATGCCACACACTTTGAGATCATTTTAAGTACACTGAGAGAGAATCAGTTATATACTAATATCTAAAGAAGCCACTTTTGGATGGATCAGTTTCACTTCTTGTGTCATGTCATCTCAGAGATATGAGTATCAGTCGACCCAATGAAAGTGAGAACAGAAGTTTCTGGGGAGCATCCGAAGAACGTCTTTGAGGTGCATAGTTTTCTAGGGCTAGTTGGATACTACTGGAATTTAATATAGGACTTTTTATGCATATCATCACTACTCACGGGTTTGACTAAGAAGGGTGAAAAGTTATTGTGGTCAGATACTTATGAGTCTACCATTCCAGAGATGTAAAGGAGACTAACTTCAGCACTAATACTAGTCATTCTAGAGATAGTCAAGAGCTATGTAGTTTACTATGATGCATTTAGTATCTGGCTGGGAGCTATTTTTATGCAGGGAGAAGGATTCGTTACGTACGGTTCACTGCAGTTGAGGCCACATGAGAAGAATTACCCGATGCATGATCTCGAGTTGGAAGCAGTTGTTCATGATTTACACTGTTGGATACATTATTTATTAGGAGAACATTTTGTGGATTCCAACGACCAAAAAAGTCTTTAGTAAATCTTCACTCAGTGTGATCTGAATTTGAGACAACGAAGATGGGTTGAGTATCTTCAGTCCTTTGATTTTGAGCTTTCCTATACGCATGGGAAAGAAAACGCAGTAGTTGAAGCGCGAGTAGGAGGACTCCGATATAGGTAGTTCATGAGGCTAGTAGTGAGTGGAAACTTATGGATCTATTCTCTTAGATGCATTTCAAGGTGAACGAAAGACAAGGGTATACATTTCTATCTCATGTAGTTATTACCTATACTCTTCTTGATCGAGTACGAATGAGGTAGCTATTAGTCTCATATGTCCAAGTACTATGGAGAAGCATGTTCGGAGAGAACCATATTCTTGGATGGATAGTAGGAGATGACGAGATCTTGCTTTTCCAGGGGCACGTATGGGTGCCAGGAGACATTCACGAGGAGCTGATTCGGGACTTTCATTCTTTAGTTTGGTTAGTTCATCCAGGTGTCACCAAAATGTATCGTGATCTACACTGCCAGTATTTGTGGCTATGTATGAAGAGGGATGTTGCTGGGTTTTTTATGAGGTGTTCCACCTGTCAGCAGGTGAAGATGGAGCATTAGTGACTAGTAGGGCTTTTGTATTAGTTTCTTATTTTTGAGAAGAAATGGAACAACCTGTCTATAGATTTCATGATTGCTTTTCCAAGGTCACCTCGAGGGAATGATGCATTTTGGGATTTCATTTACAGACTCACGAAGGTTGCTAACTTCTTTCCAATCAAGGAGACCTTCAATGTTTATGAGATGAGGCGGTTCTACATATATGGGATTTTTCACTTACATGGAGTTCCACACTCCATTGTTTCAGATAGAGATGCACGTTTTACTTCTCCGGTCTAGCAGGGTCATCAGAACGCTTTGGGTACACATTTACTTTTCAGTACAACTTACCACACCCAGACAGATGGCCAGTCCAAGCATACGATTCAAGTGGTTGAGGACATGCATTGTGCATGGATACGGGATTTTGGAGGTTCTTTGGAGAAACACGTACCTCTTGTGGAGTTTTCCAACAATAATAGTTTTCAAGAAACTATTTAGATGGAACCATATGAGGATTTTTTGGGTAGTCCATGTCGATGACCCATATGTTAGCTGGAGGCAGGAGAGGTAGCTATGCTGGGACCTCATCTTTTTCAGGAGACAATAAAGCAGATATAGTTGATTCGGAAGATGATGGATACTTCATAGTCTCGTTAGATGCCTTCTGCTGATCATCAGAGATGACCTCTGGAGTTCGAGGTTGGGGATCGGGTTTTCCTTCATGTCACATCGAAGTTGGGTAATAGAAGGATTAAGAGATAGGGTGAGCTTTTTCCAAGGTAGATTGGTCCGTTTGAGGTTTTTGGAGGGAGTTGGGTCAGTTTCCTATCGGTTGTAGTTACCTCAGAGGTACCAGTAAATGCATGACATTTTTCACGTTTCTCATCTCCAATGTTACTTTTCAGACACATCTCAGGTATTTAAAACTGTGGACGTAGAGCTTGAAGTGGATACGTCGTTTGAGGAGCATACTCTTTGGATTTTTTATCACAGTACAAAGGTTCTATGTGGCTAGTATTTTCCTATGGTACGAGTGCTATGGCAGCTTGGGCAGGTATACGGCGGGACTTGGGAGAGGGAGGATGATGTACGAGCACAGTGGCCGGAGTTGTTTGGGGTTTCTTCTTCCACACTGCCTTGCTAGAGAAATTAAGGGACTACTTTCATTAAGGGGGGATGTTTGTAAGAACCCAGACCTTCTATTCAGGTATTTTTTCCTTTTTTGGTCATTTTTTAGAAGAAGAGGAATTTTTGGAAATTTTCGAAGTACACGCCGTGTACTTTGTGAGTGCACGTCATGTACTTGGTTAACACAGGTAGTCATGTTCTGGCTGTGTAGAAGCCATGAACATTACCATGTGGGGGTGACTTGGGGGATTCTAAAATCAAATTATGGAAATGGAAAGTACACACCTTGTACTTTTTTTTCATTAAATGGACCGAGGTCTCTTCTAAGAACTAGAATATTCTTGTTGTAGGTCTCATTCAGCTGATAGCACTCGTACAACCACTATCTTCCTTTGAGCCCCCGAGCCTCCATCTAATCTCTAATTTGACCTCCGTTTATTGCATTAGGATCGCCTCGGTATTCTCTTAATTCTGGTAGAGCATCGTTTTCTGATTACACTTCCTTCTCAAGTTATCCTCTATTGAACCTTTTACACTTTTTTGTATATCATTGGAATTAAAAGGTGAATCAAGCCTCAAGGTTCACATATAGCAATATACTAACACCGATGTATGTGGTTTGTGCCTTTCCTTTGAATGCCTTTGAGTATTATGTGCAATTTTGACCAATACCCTTGAACGTGGTTCTGTGTGTTTACCATTTTTACCCCTGTTGATTTTCGTCCATGCTTGTATACTTCCGTAGAGGATTATAGGATATAAATAGGGTTTATTTCTATGATTTGGATGTTTTTTCCCATGCATGATCCGTTTACGACCGTTTTGTCCTGCTTAGCCTTTTGGCTGCCTTGCCTGTTTTCCATGCCTGTTACTGTAGGGTGGAGAGTTTGTTTTCTGACAGGCTTGATATGTTATAGACTGGATAGCCAAGTAGTTCTGTAGGTTTACTTTGGCCATATTGCATTGCTATGCTTATTGACCTACACAGGGCTGTGAGAACATGGTGTAGTAAACTAAAAGGGGGAATTGACCGAGTGAGATTCCTCAGAGAGTCTTGATCACTTTAGGCTATAAGGGGGATTGACCGAGTGAGCTTACTCAAAGAGCCCAGGTCTACATGGGGATATAAGGGGAATTGACCGTGCGAGCTTCCTTGAATTCTTTAGACTATAAAGGTAATTGACCATGTGAGATTCCTCAGAGAGTCGTTGAATTAATTGAATGACCTGGGCTATAAGGGGAACTGACCGATTGAGATTCCACTGATAGTCCTTGAAATTGGGGTTATAAGGGGAATTGACCATGTGAGCTTCCTTATAGAGTCCTTCACTAGCATAGACTATAAGGGGAAATTACTCTGTGGGCTTCCTCAAGGAGACTTGAATCATTTTTTACTATAAGGGGATTCACTGTGAGTGCTTTCTCAAATATTCAATATTCTGATGACTAAACCAGATGGGATAGGCTGTTTATACTTCCTAGAGGTTTACCGTGTTTTATTAGTTGCTTCTGATATGTGGAATTGTTTTCTGTCAAGTACATTCTTGTTTATTGCTTTTGTATTTTAACTTCCATATATTCACTGACTGTTTGGCATAAATCTTTGGGTGGTTGCATAATTGGATGTAGTCTCACACACTATTTGGGCCATGCTTTTAGGCCCAAGAAGATTATATTACTGTAGGTATAGAAAAGGGAAAGCACCCTTCTACATCAGGTACATGACTTGCAATGGAGCTAGAGAGCCTGAGACTAAGCTTAGGCTTGCAATACTGAGGAAATTTTTATCTGTTTCTTTTATACATTGATTTATTACTGTTTATGTTCATCATTGTGACTTGTTTGGCAGTTTTCCAAGACATATGTATCATGAATCATTTTATATATATGCGCCCTACTTGTTTATTGTTTTAATATTCCACTGATACTATTCTTGGATATTTACTGCTTTCGCTACTGTGTATTTGTTTCCCTTCTTCTGTGTTACTCTTCCAATAAGGTCATAGTTTCCCCACTATCACACCCAAGTCCCTATCTACTAGTCGGTAGCCTCTGGAGTATGAGGAAATTTACTTGAGGCCATGTGACCAACTAGGTACGGGGTGCCTCTGGGTGGCTTCCAGAACTGGGACGTTACACTGGTGTAGTGCGAAGATGGAGAAAGAAGAGGAAGGTTACGTAGAGAAGGTGTGTAAAAGAATTAATGGATTAGATCGGTCGATATGTGGACAGATGACTCTTAGAGACTCAAATATATTCAAAAAAAGGATTATTGGTCATGATTAAACTGAAAAATGATCCAACGGATGAGGTGCGTCTGTGGGTTTTTAAAAGAGATTATAGGTTTTGATTTATTATTGATTCGATAGGATGGATACGACATAATGTGGTGTTTTAAAAAGGGGTGGAAGGTCAATATTAGATTTGATGGGATTGAACGACTGATAAAATGTGGAGGAGAAATCGCGACTACATGGGTTCGATGACTGAAATGGTCAGATTAATCAGATCTCGCACGACAAGATCTGACAGCTTAAATATGATGCCTCTTTAAAATTCACATCCCACATTGAAATGGCATGGGTTTCGCAATTCCATTATATCCCTGGGACACTCTACATTAGTTCGGAAATCCCCCTCCCCTCTCCCCAGTACCGCCTCGTACCGGGTCTCTATGGGCATTCTTCTGCGCCCACCCATTCTCTTGTGCCACCCCGCACATTGGTGTTCTCTAGCCCCCATGAATAGGCACACTTATGCTCATATAGGTCCTACTATGCATGTTTGTGCACACAACTTATCATTCACCATGTGTGTACAACCCTAGGCCATTTTCCAGGAGGTTTGGTGAGATTCCCACCATGGCCTTGAGTGGCTTGGCATATAAGGTTTCCCTCCGATAGGTGGGGAACTCACCCATTTTTTATTAAAGTAATATTATAAATTTAATATATATATAAACATAGAATATAATTTCCCTATAATGAGTAATCAAAATCCTTAAACCAATCTTTTCATTAGTTTCTAAACATTTATGTTTGAAAACATTATGGTTAAAGTATCATAAATTAAATCCCAATTAGAATTATATTTAAAATCCAAACATACTTTTAATTAAAATATTGTTTTATTCATATAAGGACGAAAAACATTTCAAGGTATATTTCTAAATCATTGGAAAAATAAAATATCTAATTCACTATGTAGAGATAAAATATTAAATACATCAATTTTTATTAATTTTATATTTCCCAAGGTATGATTTCAAACTCAAAAATGTGTTTCTTTGTACCAAAACCAAGTAATATCAAATGTGTGCTCCTCGTGGTACTTTTTTTAAAACACAAGGGTTCTAATTCAAACTGATTAAAAACATTAAATCATTATCCATATAAAATATATAAAAAGAGTTTATTAAAAACATTATTTATGGTTTTTATATCAAATTCATACTTAAAACACAAGCAATTCTCATTATTCCTAGACACTTTAAATTAAACCCCTAGAATACACGGTGTCGGTGAGGTCTTATAGTCATTGGATACTCAATGGTCACCGAATGGAGGAAAATGTCAGGTTATCATTGATGATTTATAAAATCCAAACATGGGTGTTCCCACTTCAGGATAACTTGGTGAAGATGGTTCTCATCACTCATCAGATGATTAACACAATTGTTGTTGTTCTGGCTATACTAATATTCATCGTGATAGATCCAAAGGACCCCTACTATTACCTTGGGATTTTTGTTGTATTGGGTGATCTCTCTATTATTTTAATAGGTCTTTTAGTAGGTATCCTTCGTTTGTGAGGTTTTTGAGACTTGTTGTAATGTAATCATATTCAGTGTTTCATTTAATAAAGAAATTCTGGTTTTTATATTCAAGTATTGTTTTAGAAAACATGGGAATTAAATGAAGTAAAACCATACAAAATTGTTATTACATAAGAAATAAGGTCGGGGCATCACAATATCCCCCTTTATAGAATTGTTTCCTCACAATTCTAAAATACTTTCACACATTTACCAGCAAAATAAAACATACATCACTTCACAAAGTTGGCCAACATGGACAATCTGCTGATTATACCCAGTTGGAACCCATGATTTGTTTCCAGTCCCATGAATAATTTGACCCAAATACACTGAGATCATCTACGATTATCCCTATGCATAAAAAATTAGGGTTTTCAAAGGGAGTCTTGTGTGGTGTAGGGGTCAGAGATTTGATAGTAGAATAGTTCCCCATAAATCCCTCGATCTGCATTGTGCTAGAAAACCTCAAAGTCATAGATCCCTCCATACATATAATAACTCAGTACTTGAAATAGATAGACCGCCCATAGGTCACCCTCTAAAGTAGCTTCCTAGATCATTTCCAAAGATTGACAGTTCTCTAAAGTGGTGTAATGAAGGTAGAGACCTTCGTGGTACCTCCCCCTATACTTAAACTCTAAAAATTGAGCATTTGAAATGTAATCATAGATATAACTCTCTCTTTTTTAGGAATGTAGGATATTTTATATTAGGGACATTTTATAAGGTCTCTTATAGGGTAGGCATTAGTTTGAGAAAGGTTTGTAGTCTTCTGAACATGACTTGGTAGTTATATGTTCTAGTAATTCTATGGGGAGTGATAAGAGGTCGGTTGGTGAATTCCGCTCTTCCATCTAAAAAAAATTTCCAGAGACATGTTTTACTTAGTAAGAAATAACCATGTTAAAATAGTGACATTATTTGAAAAAGCCTAATAAAACACTAAAACAATAAATAAAACATTATCCATTCATAAAACCAAAGACTTTAAATAAACACTCCCTCCCTCTCAAGACTTACTAGTAAAGATTTCCTAACATCTTCCAAGATGAATCTTCCCTTGTTTCACAGTGTTGGTGATTTCCCATGTTTTTAGTTAAGTGGATCTCCATAGAGGTTCGAAATTCTTCAATAAACTTGGTCTAAATGCAACATGGGAAACTATCATCAACCAGATGTGGACATCTAAAGTTATGTGCGAGAAAAACATGTCATGAATCATGTTTAGCGACATCAGTATGAACTTACTATCAATAAATAGAATATGAAACTCATACCAAAAAATTTCAAAGTCAATAACTTGAACTTGAAGACCGTAGGTCATGATTTGACATAGGTATTGTGATCGGAGTTCACCCTCTGGGGAAGCCTTTTGGATGTCCTCTCGAGTTGAAGCATTCTCACCTAGGGTAAAGCAAATAAATAACCCTCTAAATACATTTCCATCCATTCATAGAATGAGAATTGGGAGTTCATCAAAAGAATATATTCATAGCATCCTCCTCAGTGAAGTTGGAGTACATGATGATAATTTCATATATAGTAGAGGTGCTTTCATGACAAATGATAGTTTTTAAAAATTGTGTAGCCTTCAAATCATTATTTGTCCACTATAGATTCTAAAACATTTTTTTTGAAGAGACTGTAGTCTTTATTAGTCTGCAATTTAAAAATTTGAAGAAAAAATCAACTTCATAAGTCATAACAACATTTTTAATGAAGTACTAATTTTCAAGGGTTGTCTAAACCAATCCTTTAACACCAACTATCTGGCCTTGAACCCAGAATTCCCCATAGCCAATATACTATCAATAAAACATGGTGTGTAATTTTTATTAAAAAAATAAATACTGAAAAATTACACACCATGTTCCACTAAAGAGGATCTATTCTATTTAGATTCTAGAAAATCAGATACAAAGATTACAAGTCATTCAATAGTAAATAGAATAGAATCTCCACAATTCTCTCCCTAATCAGTGTAATTGAAATCCTTTAATCTAATAAAATTTAGGTCAAAATTTTGGATGAGTATAGAAATGCCGAGTAAAATGTTTTTAAAATGAAATTATATTTCAAATATTTTTTTTTCAAAACATTCCTAAAAAATTATTCACATAAAACTTTATAAAGGAAAACGTGTAACACATGGAGCACAACATGACGTTTTTTCCAAAAATTACAGGTGAATATTTCAAGGAATATTTTTAGAGTAAAAATAAAACATATTCCTATCATAATCATGCTTATAAAAAATATATTGGGTGTAGTATATAAAGAAATAGTTATTATAACAGGAGAAAGTGCATGTAAAAAAATCCAAATTAATGTAATACAAGATTGTAGGTGTGCATAAATTATTGACTTCCATTTCTTTCCTTACTTATTGTATATCATAAACTGGATGAAAAATATCTGTGTGCTAAATAAAGATTATGCCATAGCATTTACTTCCTCAGATACTCATAAGTACAAAATCGTAACCAAGTATGTTCTACTAGTCAAATATTCACTTTGTTAATTAAATAACATAAACCTAATGAGGGAATGTATAATGACGGGCAATGTCAAGGCCTCGTTCCATTAGAATATTTGTCTCATGAGAACTATTGATGCATCTTAGTGATTTCATTAACTGGTCCCCAACCCATAGGAATTTTATTAAGTAGTCCCCAACATGTAGGCATTTCATTAAGTGGTCCCCAACCCTTAAATACCGTTATCAATACATTCCTCATATGACATGTAGTTTCGTATATTCAATGTTTCACATACCTCTTTGAACAATGAATTTCTAATTTCATATTATTAAAATTGTCCCATACCACTTTGAATAGTTTTTGTTTTTAACTACATAAATGGTTATAAGAGTTTTAATTACTTTTTTAGAATTTACATATACATAGTGATTCATGAATTATGTTTCAAAAACAGAAATAACAACTACATAGTTTTGGAAATTTAATATGTGATAAGTATGGTAGACAGGTTATTGCACTTGTAATGATATCTAATGCACATAAAATATAGGTTTTCTTTCATAAAATGGTAACCATTAAATACCAAAATCCATATTGTGAAAGTAAACATTTTATATTCTAAAATGAGAAATGGAAATTGACCATGTATTGAATCCTCAGTTAATTTTAAAAGTAAACAAAATATTTCACGTGTGGTGTTAAACACATAGTTTCCTGAACATCCATCACTTGCATGTTTATGTATAAACATAAAAAAGGGTAGTCCCAATTATTTACACGCAATGTAATAAATTTAAAATCACAAAACATTCTAAAATAACCAATACCATTACACTCATGATAATAAGTGTGAAATTTGTATACATATTAAGTGATTATAAAGGGTTGTATTACTAAATCAAATTCTAAATTTATTCTTGAAAATTTTTCACACTTAAGAAAACTCATTATTATTTTTATCAATAATGGGTGAAACCAAATTTTGAATCAATATTAATATTATGATTAATTCATGCACACACACACACACACACATATATATATATATAAATGTATGTTTCAAATGGTTCTTCATTAAAAACATTGGAATCCTAAAAATAAATTTATGTATAATAGTAACATAATTTAAACAAACATCATTATATGAATGTAATAATGTAAAAACCAAGGTTATTATTTCATAAATAAATAAATGTAAGAATAATTATGTATTTATAATTTTATCAACATAATACACCTCTTAACATAGCATTTCTTCTATTCATTATGAATTTCACATAGAGTATGAGTCCTTCTTTTAAATAAAAAAATTGATATAGTGTTATTAATAAAACATATATACATATGTGTATATATGTAGTGAATCTTATTTTAGGTTCCAATATAAAACCCAATTGTGACTCACAAGACAAAAATATTTACCAAAAAAAGAGATCATTTTTTATAAGATCATTGAAATAATTCCATAGTATTATATGAAAAACTGTATATATATATATATATATATATATAAACCATAAAACAAAACAAGAATGAAAAAACTAAACCCTCACACGGTTCATCGAAAGAGAAGAGGTCGAGATGATCCCGATCGAGGCGCTCTAAGGAATAAAACCTGAAGGGTTTGAGTGGAAAAATGAGTTTTATATAAAAATAATATATAATATATTTTTATATCAACATGAATAAAAAACTGAGGAAATTGGTTTAAAATAATACCAAGTGTGTTCATTCTTGTAGAAAATGAGAGGAAAGGAGGTCCACTCAGTGTCAGAGTTGTTGAAAATCGAAAAATGTAGAGAGAGATACTATTGCAGCGTGAAGTAAGAGAAAAAAAAGAAGGTAACATGGAGAAGGAGTGGAAAATAATGAATGACTCAGATCAGGTGATATGTGATTAGACAGTTGAGAGTTATTTGAAGATATAAAAAATTGATGACCGTTCATGAGTAAACCGATATACAGTCTAGCGGTTGAGGTGTGTCCACTGGTTTTTAGAAGATATGATTAGTCAAGATTAATTCATGACTCGATCGCATGGATATGACGTGGCACAATGTTTCAAAAAGGGATGAATGGTAATGATTAGATCTGATAGGATCGAACGACTAATATAACACATAAGAGAAATTGTGGTTGTGTGGGTTCAACGGTCGAACTGATCGGATGGATCAGACCTCGCGTGTTGAGATCTGATAGCGTAGGAAAGATCCCCCTTTAAAATTCCCATTCCACATCGAAACAAGATGGGTTTTATGGATCCCTTATAACCCTACGACTCTAAACGTTAGTCTATAAATCCCTCATCCCCTCTCTAGTACCTCCCCATACCGTGTCTCTGGGGGTACGCTTCTGCCCCCACCCCTACCGTCGTTCTACACTACATGTTGGTACGCTCTGACACACTTGCACACGCACACCCGTACATGCTTAGGGCCTTCAATGAACATCTGTGGACATGACATAGCACACACCTTGCATGTATAGACCTAGGCTATTTTCCAGGGGTTATGTGAGATTCCCCCAAGGCCTTTAGTGGCTTGGCCTAATAGGTTTCCCTCAGCTCGGTAGGATACTCAACCATTTTTTAGTAAAGTAAGATTATAAATTTTCTATGTTTATAAATGAAGAATTTAATTTCCCTATCATGATAGAAAAATACTTAAAAATCATTTCATTAGTTTATAAAAATTTATGTTTCAAAAAATTAATGTTAATGTATCATAAAAGAAATCCCAACTAGTATGATATTTAAAATCCAGATATAATTTTAATTAAAACATTGTTTATATTCATCTAAAGATGTGAAATACATTTCCAGATATATTAATAAAACAATGAAATAATAAAATATCTAATTAACAAATTATAGATAAAATATTAAATACATCATTAGTAATTAATTTCATTTCTCCCATGGCATGATTTAAAACCCAAAAATAAGTTTCCTTATAACAAAACCAAGTAGTATCAAATGTCTGCTCCTCCTCGTACATCTTTTAAAACAGGAGGGTTATAATTCAAACCCATTTTATAATTAAATCATTATACTTCTAAAATATATAAAAAGAGTTTATTATAAATAGGTTTATGGTTTATATCTTCAATGCATACTTAAAAAACATGAAAACTTATTATACCTAGACACTTTATATTAAATCCCCAGAATACCTAATGGAAATAAAGTCTTATAGCTGTTGGTGACTTAGCAGTCACCTAAAAGAGGAAAAGTTCTAGTTATCTTTACTGATTTATAAAAAATTAGTACTAGGATATTCCAACATCAAGACAACTTGGATAAGATGGTTCCCATCATCCCTCTGATTCTTAGAATGGTTGTTGTGGTTCTATCTATACTAATGTTCATCGTGATTGATCCAAAGGATCCCTACCATTTCCATTGGTTTCTTTGTTTTATTGGGTGGTATGTCTGAGATTTTAATATTTCTTTTTGTAGGTATCTTATGGTAGTGAGGTTCTTTGGTCATGTTTAATTTAATCATTTTCATTGTTTCATTGAATAAATAATTTCTTGTGTTTGTTTGCAGGTATTTTTTTTGACTACGTATTAATTAAATGTTGTATAACCATGCCACATTATTATTATGAAAGAAATAATTTTGAGGCATCACATTGATGGTGACATATTGTGCTGTACTCACACCCTACTTGGGAAACGTGATCAATACCAAAATAGAATACATGTTTGTATGACTAGATAATGGAAAGATCCCAATGTTTAATGGTTGCATTAGGGTGGAGAATGGATGAAGAAACCATACATAATTTCGAGACCCACCTGGGAGTTTTCAATGTTTCTTTAGTTTTGTGTCTAATTTTATTCTTTAAATGTATATTCCATGAAATATATTCTTCTTGGGTTCAGATATTGTATTTTGGTTTTTGTTTAGTTTGTGATACATTTCTATAGTGGATATGAAATTATTATGGTTTTTTTATTGTCATTTGGACATTAGTTATTTATTTTTTCAATTATTATTCTTCGATTATGAGGGTATAATAACTCCCCACAAATTTTTAAATCCCCATTCATTACTGGAAGTCTCTGGCTTGTGGGGAGGAATTAACGAGGTCAATTGACCATCTTACCTGAGGCACCATCATGTGGAATCCAGGTTAGTATGTCACAAAGTGGCATCAACAGAGTTTTTATTTATTTTATATTTTTATACTTTTTGGGAATGGTAGATGGGAGACAATGATTTGTCTAACCTTGACAAAGAACTCGTGAATTTTTGCAGATTACCCATGTTTCGAGGAAAGCACAAATAACCATGGTGGGTTGTTGTTATTAATATTTCTTGTTAGAATTGGATATAATTTTACCTTGTTGATTTATTTGTTATCATATATTATTTTTCAATGATTTTGGCTCATTTCCCAGTATGGAATGAGTATTTTTTCATACATAATTTTAGGATATCAGTATTCATTTTCTGTATATGAATCATTTTATTCATGCACTAAAATTTATGTTTTGGGTGATTCGTTAAATGAAATTATTTTCCTTCATTTTATAATTTTAAAATAAATGGATCCCAATTATGAAATTAAATGGTTAAAATTTTATTAAATGTAAAAATATTAAATGAATATAATTGGAGTCTAATGATGACGATTGAGATGACAAATATTTTAAACCTATTTTATCCATGACCTATGTGAGAAATTATGGATGGTTGTGTTAGTGCATCTATTTTAACCATGTTGTGGGGTATTAGGGATGAATTTTTATTTATTTATGTGAATAATTATTATGGGAATATGATATTTTAATATTATTTTTCTTATGAAATTTATATTTAAATGAAAATATATTCCACCATGTTGACACTCGTTGAATGAAAACATGAGGATATGGCTAGAAATGATCCTCTAGCCTTTGAACCTAAGGCTTTGATAGTATCGGGTGGGGAAACTAGAGATAATTTCAATGAAAGTATTTCTCAATTTTTATAGTTTATTGAGAGAATATTAGGTCATGTTTTGTGATACAAATATGACATAACATGGGAGTTCGTATTATAGCTTCCTTCGATATTTACCAGAAAGGGTGAACCTAAGGCAGTTGAGTTCTAGACATAATTGGTGGGACATTAAGAAACATGATGGACAACAATAGAACATGGAGTGTAAGAACTTATCAAAGAAGTTATTGGAGCACTGTTACACTTTGAATCTCAAGAAGGTGACAGAAACATATACTATGAGTTTGAAATATGGGAGAATGTATGTGATATACTATTCTGAAGGATTTACTGATTTACATTTATTTGTTCCATCATTGGAACTTAATGAGGCGAATGAATTTAAACATTATCAGGATGGGCCAAGAAGTGATATTAAGTCACATTTTATTATGTTTTGGTTGGAGAAGTTTTCAATGGTGGTGAATCAGGCTATCATTCTATATAGGATCTTGAAAAGGTATTCTAGTGGGATGTATGTGGCTTCCACTAAGGGCCCAGAAGTTACGTATTCTAATAGTTGGATGAGTTATGATGAAAACATATACTAGGGAAATATAAAACATAGTGTCCATAGAGAAGGACATGTTACTCTTAGTAGTAATATGATATAATTCTACTAGTGTGGTAGGTTGGGGTACATTCATATCCAGTTTCCATTACTACCAGTGGATTTCAGAGATTTTTGTTAGGTGGGTCACATTCAATGATTTTGTAGAAAACCATGACCTATGGGTAGTAACAGAGGATCTATGAAGAGCCATAACATTTGCAGGGGGACATATACCCCATATCAGTACAGTAGTTGGAGCTCTACATGAGGTGGAGGTCATGGTAGTGGAGGAGGAACATTAGATAGAAGAGTGCTTCTATCATAATAGTTGTGAATATCAAGTAAATTAGACTATAGGTTAGAGAATAGGGGAGGGATAGTTCCATGTTGTTCAACAAACACTTGTGGATAGCGAGGATGATCCATTTATAGTCATATGTTTTATTTATGTATATTATACGCTTTACAATACATTATTTGATACAGGAGAGTACCACCGTTATATATCTATACAACCTGGTAATGGTTTGAGTGTTGTAGAAGAGTTTGTTAAGGGGGTTACACAAATCGAAACACTCTTGGGACTGTATTCGAGCGACATCAATTTATAAAACAAGTGTTCTATTGAGGTTGGAGAACATTGTTTTAACTTGGATCACTACATACATGAAATTTTATGTTCAGAATTGATTTTGGGTATGGAATAGTTGGTATTGTGCAATTTAAAAAATGATCGTTACCATAGTAGAGTGACCTTTAAATATCCAGAGGGTGAATTTTTTGTTCATCGTAGAGAGTATGATATTCACAAAAGAAATTCAAGTAAAATTCATCAGAAATTGGGGAAGATAACAACCATGGATGGATGTCTATTGATGGATGAGGGGTGTGTGAAACTTTGCTCCTTTCCACCATTAGTTGATTGTTTCCCATGAACTGTTTCTTAAGGAATTATTATGGATTACACCTAAGAGAGATACTCTGTTTGTGATTGATCCCAGGCTCATAGCTGAAATAGTTTATTTTTCTCAATATAGAATAGAATTAAAATATTATTAAGGGATTATGTCTCATATGATGATTTTATGGAGAAGGGATTTATCTATCTAACTATGTCACTATAAGGTTATCATGTTTTGTTTTCTAAGAAGGATGATATGATGTTGCTCTTAGGTATTGATTACTGGATGCTGAACTAGTTAATAGTGATGAACTAGTATCATCATCTTCATTTTAATGATCTTTTTGACCAGTCCATTGGATCTTCTATGTTCACCAAGATTGACTTTAGATCAGGGTATCATCGATTGAGATTTCAACCTTATGACATACGAGAAAAATACTTTTAGAAGTATATATGGATATTATGATCTTTTTAAGATGTTATTGGAGATAAAAAATGAACAAGAAGTTTTATGGAATTTATGAACCTTGTATTTCACCCATACCTAGATCAGTATTTGGTTTTTATTGGAATACAACTTGTTTTACTCCAAGAGTCATGATGATCATGCTCAACATATTCACATTTTTCTATGTATACTGATAGAGTAATGACTAAAAGGTAAGATATCTATGTGTCAATTATTGATATATTAATTACATTTCTTATGTCACATCATCACAGCGTAAGGTCTGTCATTGGACCCATAGAAGATGAATTCATTATTTAATTGGGAGAATACTAGTAATATTTTTTGATATCCCTAGATTTTTGGGTTTAGGGGAATATTACTATAGGTTAATCATGGAATTTTAAAACATAATAGAAAAACTATGGGGCTTGAACCAGAAGGGAATTAATTTTGAATGGTTTGGATCATGTGAGAATTTATACTAGATGTTGATGAAGCATTTGACCTCAACACGAATCTGAATCCTACCAGAGCCTAGGGAGGATTGTACCATGTTTTGTGATGCATCTGGGATCTGACCTGGCATAGTTTTGATTCTAGGAAATAAAGTTGTGGTGTATGGTTCTTGTTAGTTAGGAAAAAATGAATAGAATTATCCTATACACAATATTATGTTAGCAGTAGTGAATTATGACTTGTTGTTCTCATAAAATTAGCTTTTGGGTGAATATTTAACTATCTATACAAATCAAAAGAGTTTGATGTTCATATATTCGCATTGAGAATTTATTATTTGTAAGTGGAGATGAGTAGAGTATATGTTATATTTTTTAAGCTAGAATATAAACCCCAAATGGAAAATAGGTTTTCTGATTCATTAAGTTAGAAAACATAGACTCACGTAGTTTAGGATTCTAGTAATTACTAGATATTAATGAAAATTTTGGATGAGATGAACATTGACCTTTGGGGGGGAGGATAGGTTGACCCTCATATCAATTTGAATTAATTATATAATTTTTTATCTAGGTCATGGAGATGAAATATGATTATCTGGAGTGTTTGGTCATTAGGGAATTCCATGAAGGTGGGGAGTAATCTTATTATTGGACTATAGATAAGGATGGGATAATCCATATCTGTACACATGACATTGTTATAAAAATTGTGGGAGGTGAGATAATCTTTTAATATCATGCCTCATTTTTGGAGGTACATCCAGTTCTGACAAAAAATGTACCTTTACGGACATTGACAATATTGGTGTTTTGGAATGAAAAAATACATTTTAGATTTTGTGAAAAATTGCTACACCAATATGTAGTTGAATTCCAAGAATAAAAAGTTTGGTGGTTTACTCTAGCCATTGGTCATTACTAAATGTATGTGGGCCAAAAATGAACATGAAATTTATAGTAGTTCTTATGAGGATTATTTAGAGTAAGGATACAATGTGGGTGGTTGTAGAATGACTGATGATAATAGCCCATTTTTTCATAATCTGGATACATTCGTAGTAGATCGGTTGGGAGACATGTATGTTTGGGAGATAGTTTCTTCTCATGGTGTATAATGAGGTATTGTTTTAGATCATGATTCATGTTTCACATTATGCTTCAAACATGGATTATTAAAATATTTTGGTTCCTAGATATTGTTGAGTATGGCATACCACCCACTGATATATGGGCTATCATAACAAGCAATTTTTTTACTTGAGGATATTCTACATATGTGTGTTCAGGAATTTGGTGGGTCTCGAGAGAAACACATATCACTCATAGAGTTCACCTATAAGAAATTTTATCAGGATTCTATTCATATGGTACTATACAATGAAATTTATGGTAGTCCATAAAAAAACATCTCTGTGTGATGGAGGATATTGAGTTAGAGTTTTTGGAATTGTGTATTGTGTAGGAGACCTCAGAGTAAATCTAGTTTATTTAGAAATGTATGGATATGGCTCAAAGTATGTGTAGTCTTATACTGATAGAGATTGATGACCCATAAATTTTATTCTAGTGGATCAATATATTAATTAGGTGTCAACTAGATTGGGTCACCATAGGAATTGGAATCTTTTCATGCCAGAACCTAGTTTTTTTCCATTAGAAATTGTGGAGAAAATAAGGCTTGTGGCATATCGATCGGATCCTCTATATAGTTATATCGATATATATCTTTTTTTAATGTCTTTCAACATCATGTTTTTCACCCCAACCCTTATCATATGATTAATGTTACTGAGGTTGACCTAGAGGCTAATGCGTCCATTGAGGAGCATCAAATTTGTTTTTTGGATCACATTGAAAATGTGTTTCATGGAAATATTCTATTGATAGTTTTTGTGTTGTGGTAGCATGATCATGATAAGGAAAAAACATAGGAGGGATAATCCTATATATGAAAATAGTGTCCTCAAATATTTAACTCAAAATTATAGATAATCAGGGGAGTACATCTCTAAGATGAGATTCTATATGGAGAGGATATTGTAAGATCTCGATATTTCTTGATATGTATTGGGCTTGTTTCAAAGCATTGTTTTTTCCTTTTTTTTTGCTTCGAGATATATATGGGTGAAATTGGAGAATTGTTTAATCCAAGGGGGAAATTCATGGGTGGTGAATGGTTTAAAAAAACTAGGTGATTTGGCCTACGAAACAATGCACCTTATTTTGGAAATCAATGAGGTGTCACACATTTGGTGCACGATTTGGATAAACTATGCAGCCACCAACTTAAAAACATACAAATTGATAAAGAGGGGATTTTGATGTTTGGTTCATGGTTCTTAAAACCATTACCCACATAAGATAAACTCTGAAGCCCCTAAAAAAGATGCATTGTTAAGGTGAATAATTTTCCAAACTGTGTCCCCCCACCCATGAAACCATGAATGCATGATTCTTTCCACTGAAAATTTTAATAAATCTTAATGAACCCCCAATTATAACCGTTATTCCACCCAACACACACATAACCTAATTCCAACATTTTTGTAATATCCCATGAGGAGTAAAAGGATCCTAGAACCCATTTCATGAAAAATTAAAGAACCGATTAAATGATTGACTCCTCATTGGTATATGGATTCTTCCCAGTTTGGTTTTTTCGCCCTCTCATCTCTCTATATATTTTAATATGAGTTACATTTAGACTATTCGATATTTATTTTATGTTTTAATGGATTTTATTAGTCTGTATTTTTATCCAAGATATTGATCCCAGGTCATACCCACCATTGTGGTTTTGGTCATTTTACATCAAATTGGGGATTTTTTTGGTGAATGTATTTCAACGACCATGAGGTTTGTGGTCCAATTGTAACATATCATAGTTTCTTATTCAAATTTTGTGTATGATTATGTGAAATTTAAATTCCTAGGTTGGGATATTTAATTCTAAATTGGATTGGTTAATGAATATAATTTCCCCATTTTATAATGAAACTGGTGGATTATGTTATAATGAAACAAGTGAATAATAGTATTGTAAAATTGATTGATTGATGGTTAATGAAATTGATAGTGACTGATGGAGTGTGTTGATAGGATTGAAGTTGGTCTCAAACCTTGGGGTTTTGTTGATAAAATAAAAATAAATATTTTAATTTCTACGTTCCTAATAAAGGACATTATGAATTTTTTTGAATAATGAATTATGATAATGGATGATAAATGGTTAGAAAATGTGGAAGCATGAGATGTGAGATCTATGAAGGAGTTTTAGGGCAGGGACTTGTACTCCAAATAGCCTTTGGGTGACTAACATCATCTCTAGGACCCCTGTATATTTATGTATTATATCTGATCACTGAGTTTGGGTATGTGGACTGCTATTACAAATACCCATGGGGTACCAGACATGTGATATGAGAAAGTATTTTTTGAATGTGAAATTGGAGTGATTTGATTATTGGAAACCCATGTTGGAATAAAATATAATACTCATTTAGGGATGTTTACTACTTCGACTTGGGGCAATGAAAAAATTTATGGTTTCGGTGACATAGTGAAATGTGGAAATTATGTGGTTAATAAAGGAATAAATAAATGTGAAATCTATTTAAGTTATATATTATACATTATTCTTTAAAAGAAAAAATACAATTTTATAAACTAGGTGTTTTTTTAGACACTATTGGTGGTGACCTACTATAATGTACTCACAACATACATAGTTTACCCAATCGATAACTGAATAGAAATATTTTATTCTATATTTGGTATTATAATGATCCCTTAATTCATTGATTGAGTTTTTTTTGATCATTAATGTGGGAACCAAACATGATTTCACGACCTGCTTAAGAGTTGTTAGTGTGTCTTTATTATTATTGATTCAATTCAAATTTGAAATGTATATTGAATTATATATCTACTACTTTTGACTGGATATTGTTTTTCTGTTTTGTTTTATCATGTGATACATGTCTGTATTAGTTATGGTATTATTTTTTAATTAATTTATTTTCATTAAACTATTGTTTAACTATTTCTATTATTGAAATGATTTAATAAAGAGGGTATAGTATCCCCATAATAAATATAATACCCTCAATTCTTTTTATTAGTTAATATAGTATTGAAAGGTGTTCCTTATGTCATTTCAGTAGTGGGTTCTGGGCACTGGAATGTGGAACCATGGTCAAGACATCACATCTCAATTCCCCATTCACCATGCAATTTCAGTTTATTAGGCTTATGGAATTATAATGAATGATTTTCAATATTTGGTTCCCTACACCATGGTTCATTATAAGAATTCTTAAATTCATTCATAATACTCTTGACTATTTATTGCTTCACATGTTTTTTTGATGGGACCACATTCTTTATTTCACTCATTTATTGGTTCTCATTCTCCTCGATCATGGAATTTCTATTCTATAACAATTTCAAAAAATATATAATTATTTATTTTATTCAACTGTATATAAATATATAAAATATTTCATAGCAAAAGAAAATGATTCATAATATAAAAACATGAAAATAAAATTATAATTCTTGACTATGGTTTGAGTGGGAAGTCTCCTTACTAATGTCTCATACTATAGACCGATCAGTTTCACCTACGTCGATGACTTGATGACAAGGCTATATGTGTTTTTGAAAACAATTTATTCTACGATCACCCTAGTAACATGAATTTCAATTTAATTAATTTATAAACTTACTTATATACTATAAATTTAAATTCCTTAAGTTCCCTTCATATTTCATAACATCTAGAATAAAACACAAACAAAATTCATAACATTTTTAAATACCAACCCCAATAATTTCTAGAAAAGTAATGAGGTTTCACTAACCTTAGTTGATTTCACCAAAACACCAAAGGCTAGAAATAAATTCCAATGTCTTTACTAAAATGTGTAGTTCATTTTGACCATAAACATACATTATTCAACCGATAAAAAACAAATTGTAATTACTTAAATAAACATAATTCATCATATAAAACCAAAAAATATCCAATATCAAAATAAAATAATAATTATAATCATATAAAAACAAGAATAAATGCATAATTCAATGAGAACCCAATGGTAGAAAGTTCAAATTACCATAGTGGTACTAATATGGACAACATCACTCAACCAATTCCCAATGTCTATCAATAAAATCTTATTTAACAATACAATGAATTGTTGATAGTGAAATAGGAATAATTTTCTTTCTTATATCCAAGAATATAATATCATTATATACAAAAAAGTAAATATATAATAGTTATTATAACAACCAAGTGGGAAAAAACAGAATAGAATGTTCCAACATTGTATTAATATAGGGATAAACAATCTTACAATTTCTATAAAAAAAATTATCGAACATAAATAAGTATAAAAGGTTTCAAAATTTATATAAAAATAAGATGAACGAATGGAAAGTGTATTTTAGAAAAGATAGACAAATATCATGTACAGTAGAAACCATTATTTTAAAACCCACATGGAATTATCATTCCATGTTCAATAACAAACACACAAGAACCAATATAATTTTAATTCCATATCCTTTTCTAAGGAGAAGAGTTCCGTACTCTTCCATGTTTTCAATTATAGAAAATAGTTTCAATAAGATACACCTATAACCATGTCTCATAAAAATGAATAATTTGCATGGAGACATTAAACATACTATTACCAGCCTATGGATTAAATTATCTACTTTCATGTAGGAATATCACATAACAAATTCATTAGAAAATTTTATTGAATCAGTCCCGATAAAATCTCCAAAAATAATGTTGTGAACACACAATCTAGTAGTGAATCAACATGATATTTTCACTTCAATAAATAAAGATATTCATCAAAAATCAAGAAGACCTCAAATTTAAATGAGATTGAAAATAAGGACAAAGCATTTATATTGAAAACATTCGACATTATGAAATACTACATAATTCAATTATCAGTAATATTTATTATATTTATCAAAAAATCACAATAATTTTTAATAAAAACATGGATGGTCATACAAATCCATCCAGATAAATACTTTTCAAGGGTTTAGTTCAATAAAGAATGGGATGATTGGGATAATAAAAGCAAAATACCTTAAACTTATTCCAATGTTCCAGCACATAATGAATCATCTATAAGATAATTAAAAAGTGGATGATATACCAAAACAAATCCCTTAGATGTAGTCAAGATTTAGAAGGGATGGAATAAGATATAATTACAATTTAACAGAAATAAAATTGAAAAGGATAGCCTAAATTAGATGATTTCAATGTGTGAAAGACAAGTTCACATCAAGAATATTTATAATAACCACTTACACCAATAGTAACATCTCCTCATAAAAATTAAATAAAACTAATTTAATACATTAATAATAATCCTAGAAAGCTAATATATATTACTAACACTGTGAATAACTATTCACATTAATAATCTATTATTGTATTCATATTATAGCTTCTCATTTTGTTTCCCCACATAAAATAATTAGGGACACAACATAAAAATATAAAACAAATAAGGAATAATGTACTAATGGAACATACCATAATCTAAGAGATTATAAATTAATTGACATAATGTAAGATGTTTAATGATGAAAATAATGTGTATTTAAAAAATAATGTATCTGAAATTGAGGATATGAAGAAATTAAAATTCAATGAATTCAAGTATTAAAAAAAATTCAAGAGTATTGATTACAGTGTCACATTTAAAGAAGATGTTTTGTCTTTAAAAATTTTAAGGTTACTAGAAGTTGAGATTGAGTGGGGGAAATTGAATATGTTTTAAAATAAATCTATAGAAATCAATTTTTAATCCTCTAAAGTTTCATAGGGAACCTTTAGAATAAATTAGTTAAAATATGTACTACAAGAAACTACATATATATCTATTGTAAATAATAGAAAATGTAAATATATAAATATCATCATATTTGGAAGAATAAAAATGGGGAGAAATAATTATTCTCATTAGTGGAAGAAAAAAGGTTTTAAAAATCATATCAACTCATTGGTGGTGATATTTTTTATAATAGTTCATGTTATGATTACTAGGATTGATTCTATATTATTAATAGTAAAAGTGAATTGTTTTTGGTCAATGCTGAAAAACCATGTTTGGTTGAATTTGTAATCAATTTTAGTAGAATAATAATTTCATGGAATATTGATAGTTTTTTTCATTGCACATTACTGGTAGGGAATTTATCTATATAATTATTGAGAAACAAGAAGGGGGTATCACTATTGGAATTTTTTTTCTAAAAAAAATACTTTTTCTTAGTTTAAATAATTTTTTAAATTAAAAAATTTAATGTTTTTATGTACTCTGATTGGAATGAATATAATCTGATACGTGTGATTAAACATTGTAAAAATGGGAATGAATATGTATTCATGAAATACTGTTGCATCGTTAAAGTAATTAAATTGGTATGACACTCAGTAAAGGAATATAAAAATGGAAATACCCCTTAAATAAAATATCCAATGAATTCTTATAACTTGGTTGGAAGGTTGAAATCATGTTATAAAGTAAACTGATTTTTCAACATTGAAAAATAATTATTATAAAAATTATAATGTGTGATATTTTTACTTGCAAACATAAAATGATTTGATGTTTTTTGGATATTTTCCAAAAGGTAATATCACTCAAGGATCTCCTATAATACTATATATAATATTTATTAGATCATTGGAGAATAATGAAACCTACTTTTTTAGTCAATTGGGGTAAAATTATATTTCTTTTCTGATAATTATTTATTATTAACCTATATTTACTAATTTTATGTTCTTCAATCGAGTCTCCAAAACTATTGACATGTTTAAAATTTTCCTATGAAATTTTAAAAAATATTTATAAAACTATAGTAATAATTTTTTTATAATAAATCTAAATACACATGCAATTATTGGAATGTTACATTGTAAAAATAAATTCAATAAAAAATTTTAAAAACCATATACAACCCAAAAATGATTGTTATGAAAAAAAATTAAAAGAATAAATGAAAAGGTCAGGATAGTGCTTATTGAAAATTAGATCTCAAAATATATCTGGAGAGATGTTTTGTTCATAAATATACACATTCAGAATATATATCTTCATAGAAATGATGAACAATTTAGCTGAAATGAAATGTTGTACAAAAGGGATAAAAATTTAATATACATTAAATTATCTTGATTCCCCAATTTATTAATGATCATAAATTTAAATTCAGGAATGTTTAAGGAATAGTTGAATGAATTAATATCTATGAGATAACAATAAAAAGGTATTTGGTATAGTTGTTGGGATAATAAAATAAAAATATTATATACTTTTCTCAGGTAAAATTTATTAAAAATTAATTTCAATACAATCATCTTTCTGAAAGATATGTGGATAATGAATCTTATTGTGATTATATATCTAAAAAATATATTGAATAACTTTTTGAAAGTTATAAATATTTAATTTAAATAGTCTCAATCACGAATAGTTATTAATTGAATGTTGTAAATAAGATCCTGGAGAATCAGAGACCATATAATAATGATGTTTCTTAGAATTTATTTGATGTAAAGATAAGCTAGTCCAATAAAGAATAAAACAAATAAAAAATTTCCCAAAAAACTTTAATCTTTCATAATATTTGACTAAAATTATCTGATGTTGTTGATAATTAAGATTAGATACATTATAGTAATGTAGAGATATATTAAATTCAAAATATTTCATCTTGGGACGTGGTGTCAAGAACTATTCATAATAAGAAATTGGGTCCATGTGGGCCTAACAAGTTTGAAATGTCTAGTAGAAAAATAGATCAAGGATATTATTCAATGGGTACTCTCAATTGAAAAGAAAAATTATTTAATAAAACATTTCTCCAATAGAATGGTTGGAGACAGCTAGAGGGTTTTTGGTTGACAATACATAGATTAACTATAATCTTAGTAAAATGGGTGTCTAATCAACCTTTTTAATAGGTGACCATGAAGAATAATTTTTATTGAACAACCAATCATTTTTCTTTATTATTTTGTTAAATTTTTTCTTTGTATACTCAAACTGTATTTTTATCTCTAAAAAATTTCTTAGAGCACAATATTTAAATTACATTTTTCTAAAATGATATAGATTAAAAAATAGGGAATTTATATAATATCTTTATTTTAAAGAAGCTACTTATAGGTTTATTGATTTCCTTAGTATATGTTAATGATAGAGAAATTTATATTGAAAAAAACAATATTGTGAAAAGTTTTTGAAAATGACAAAAAGACACTTTGAAATTTATATTCTATGTGACAAGAAATATTTAGATGTATTATAGTTTGAATAGGGAAATAGATATATATTTCGATACTAAGAAAAATATATTATATATAAATGTAATTAATATTACTTGTATATATTAGCAGATGTTTCAATTACTATTTCAATTGAATTTTTTTTTCAATGTTGAGAATATCGACAAGGTTCAAAAAAAGACTTTGGAATGTTTATTATAATCACTCTATATTTAATATGGTCAAGGCCTGAAATTATATTCTCACTAACTCTATGTGATGAATTTCATATAATTAAATGCTTTTCACACATATTAATTGAAGATTTGATTCTGATATTTGATATGTGAACCAGGCACTTTTTTTCTATATATAAACATTGTATACAAGAACATCTTATTCATCGCATATACAAACAAGGTTAGAGATATTATTTTTAAATTTTATAGATATGGTATAACATTCTTTTTTTTGAGATATAGGATAGTAGTTATAGTAAAGGGAAATATTTTGACACATAGCACGGAGTTAATAGAATTTTTGGCCATTATATATGAATGTACAATGGTTTTATGGATAAAGGTAATACTTGAATATCTTATTTAAGAAACTATGAATCCATTGAAAATACATTTTGATGATCACAGTGAATTAAATTTATCAATGAATCGCATAATAACAAAAGATATAGGATTATATATATACAATATTATTTCATTGATGAATGTTTGTAAAATATATATATCATGTTTGAATATACCTCTACCAAAAATTATATTATAGATATTATCACTAAAGAATTGTGAAGATTGTGTTTTTATGAAATGGGGATGAAACATCATGTTTATAACTTTACTCTATAGTTAACATGTATAGAAATGATCCCAAATAAGTTATTTTATTCAATTGTTAATGGTCTTAGATGTTACTAAAATATTAACAAGTGATAATCTCTTTGTAAAGGGGATAGTTTTTTTTCAAAATGTGAGTATTTAAAACATAGTAAGACGTTTTAATCTAAAAAAATAGATAATAATTAAAAGAGTTCTTTATATATGTGTGAAAAGGAAGTATGAATTGAATGGAAGACCATACATTCCACTTTTCCACAATTCTTTTTCACCATGTGATAGATTTATCTTTAAAGAAATTACATTATATTGACGTTCACTACAAGATACTTCTCGTTAGATAATGTCTTTGATTTGGTTATTATCAAAAGATATGATGAATTATAAAAAATATGAGTTTCTTAGGAAGAGTTTATTGATGATTCCATAAAATCAAAAATTGTGTTATTGAATTTCCATCAAATTTTTAAGGTCTATTATTTGTTGGAAAACAAGTTAACAATAATGTAAATTTTTTATGTTCAAATAAAATTTATTAAAAAAATTCATAATTTTTTAGAGAATATAACGTGGGTTCATACGATTTATTTCATTCTTTATTATATTGTAAAATTCAATAATTTTTCTATGTACTGAATTCTATGATTTATTTATAGTGTAATAGATTAAAATTTTCATTTAAAACCTACATAATATGGTATAACAAAAATTCATAGAGTACATATTTTAGAATCTGGAACATCATATGATAATAGGTACTTTATAGTGAATAAAAAAATTTATATATCATATTAAGGCATAATCTTTTTTAGGTACAAAAAAAATTCATAATGTACATTCATAATAAACAAATCATTTTATAGTATATCTAAACCACGGAATTGCTATTTAAATTCACTCTACATTACAAAAATATTGTGAAACATTAATTCTGAGTATTCACAAGGTTCAAAACAATAATATTTAGAATGAAAATCATTCTTGATGATGTTATAACTAATCTAAAATATTTTAAACATCACATTAGAAATGTGATTCCTGTTGTTTCCTAGGAAATATCATATATGTTTAATTATATTTATGGTTTTTTCATTTTCAATATATTATATCTACAAATATAATAGTGATGGACTGATGGAATCAAATTAGGAATAAACTAAAGATGTTAATTATTGATTTTTCTGTCTGGGTATGTTTATTTGATCACAAGTTCAAATAATTAGTTGAAATCGGTTTTGTAGTTATTCTAGTAAGAATTTTAAGTTCATTTATTCTGGGTTTTTATAATAAAATATTGTAGTTTTTTATAGGATTATATTTATTATCAAGAGATATGTAGTCCAACTATCATATTATCAAAATAATTTTTCTAATGTGTATTTATAGATTTCATGTAAATATTTATTTGTGATTTATTTTTGAACGATGATCAATTTTTTATATTTTACCATTATTTATATTACTAGGTAAAATAAAAAGAAATAATGATGAATTGTTGGTATGGAAATTCACTAAAATAGTATTTTAATAGAGTGAATGAATATTATTTGATCGTGGTGCATAGATTTTAGAATCCCCGAATGAAGAAATGCTGATGATTACAATATAATTTTTTCTAAATGAATCATTTAAGATGTTTAGAAGGAAATAATATTATGAATCAAATAAATTCGTATATTTTAAATTATCTTAGATATGTGAATAAATTTAGAAAGGAAAACAATGAGGTGTGTGGGATTTTTAATTAATCAAAATTTTTAGAGGCATAGAATTGACTATTAAGGCTGTGTTTTAAAATAAAAATAGAAAAATCCACTATAGATATGGTATTGTGTGAAATATGATTGAGAATATTGGATTAATAATAAAAATTATGTTATTTATATTATAAAAATATTAATTTCAAATAATTTATGCCTTATAAAGAATAATTATACTAACATCTAACTTGGTGTTATACCATTTACAAAAGGCATTATCCAAGCTGTGGCTCCATTTATGATTTCCATGCGAGTTTGAGTCATCCATGGTAAATTAAATTATGAAACATTTCTCATTGTTCACTTCAACATGTATTTATTTTAAAAAATAATAATTTATTCATTTATCTATCTAGTAAAATTATTAGGTATAAATTTTTGTGGGACTCATTGGAATACATTGGTCCGTTATTATTTCGATTCTATAGACTCCCCAACTAAACAGATATATTCAAACCATCACAAATAACATCAATACATTGACCAATTCCATATATATTTTATTAATATTATAAGAAATGGAAAATCCATATGTTCTTTAGTATTTTACTAGGTCATGATGGGCTTGAAAATGCAAAAATATTCTTTTGGACTTTATTCATTGTTTCTCAATGCCTATTTGTGACCCCTAATATCAGTTAAGAGAATTTTTTTTATTTTTCAAACTATATTGAATGTATCCTCCTAATTGGAAGGATTACATATTCTATAAGAAAAACATTATTGTGATCTAATGACACCCCTTCATCATCACATACATATTCCTTCTCCCACCTATGTTACACCACAATCTATACCACATTATATATTCTGATCTATTATAACCTATAAAAAATTATTGATCTCAATTATAAGTTGAGATTCTTCATTTGGATTCCAGTTTTATGAATTCCAATTACTAATCCATTATCTATGTTAAAAATTATCAGATAATGATAATCATATATAACCAAAAATCATCTTGAGGTAACAGATAGTAAGGAAATGAATCTACCATCAATGAAAAAATGGTATATGTCAATAGTAATAGGAATAATGGAAAATACATCTACGTTATATGAGTATAAAATTTTCAATAATATAAGTTATGGTGAGATTATTTAGTTTATAAAATTATTCTTTTTAATTAAAAATTCAAAATGAGTTTTTATGATTTTCAAGTCAATTAATGATCCTTCAAGGCATTTCCATAATTAAAAAAAATATTTTGTTTATTAGGGGGTATGTGTGTTGAGAAGTCATCTTCATCAAAAAAATTCATTCCTCTAATGAAAAAATTCAAAATATCTATATGGTATGCTCATGAATGAAATCCATACAAGATATCATTGGGTTGATTCATTCACTAATAGAAGCATCAATAACACATTATATCATCTCAACTATCACTTCCTCTATGAATTAATTATGAGGATTTCTAATTTCTATAAGACTATTGGATTAGTATAAGTTATACACATATTATAAAATAGAGTCATTATTCATCAATCCTATGAATTTATCATTGTATGTCGGTCTGTTTCTTATGAGTCGAGGAATAAGAGGTTTTCCATCACCCAATCAATTATATAAATAATATAAGTAATCCAAATACTCATAAAAACATGTCTCTTATAGTGGTGTTCCCCTTAAATATAAAAATATAATTGTAAAAAATATACATATGATATGCGAACATTAATAAAAATACACGTGGAATTGGGGTGATAAAGTGATTGAGTGATACTTCCAGCATAAATAAATTAACCAAAAAAATATCAAAAATCCTTTGAATAACTAGGTTTGGAATTTGGAGTCGTTGTCTCGGTAAGTAGACACTGGTGGATAATGTAAAATTATCCTATTTAAATTATAAAACAAATGACCAATAGAATAGGATGAAAATTAAATGTTTATAATCTCTTAATATTTTATACCAAGATATGATCAGATCATATATGGTGGGGAAACAAATTAGAAAATTGTGCGACTCTAGAAGGCCACATTTATATCATTCTTGCATCATCCAAGATTCTGAAATATATTTATCAACACATTAATCTGAGAAAAATAAATTCATGTATCTCAAAGGATCATGAAGAAATGATTACATGAATGAAATAAAAATGAATCTAGGGTACTTTATCATTTTCTCCAATCAATTGGTATCTACAAAAATAATCTATGAAGCCTATGATGGCTCTAGAATGGTATATTGTGATGTTATACATATATGAGTATCTTTTTTATCCACATATAATTAATATGAATAATGTATGGTTGAGGATATGAACCAAACATGGGATTAATTATGTATTTTGAGGAGGATCTGAGCCTCTAAAAAATTGGGTGTTCTTGTTCTATTATTCTCAATGAATGTGACCATGTTTTTTTACATTAGAGTGGATAGGATTCAATGTGTCTGTATAGGTTATTTATTATGTAAATGAAATTATAATAACTGTTCTCCACTTATTTCTCCCCCTCACCACATATAATTATAAAAAAACATTCCAAATTACTTTATGAAGTTATGAATACATTATTTCAATCCTAAAAATAAGATATTATGGTCAATAATAATTTATTATGGAAATGGTAAGATGATTATAAGGGTTAAATTAAGTGGTAATGTGAAAAAATTATCTCAAAAAAGTCATTGAAAATGTTTGGAAGTTAAATATCATGGCCTCTTCTTATCGTGTTTCAAACATTTTTCCATTTTGAATCTTTATTCTGTGATAAATTTCATTACGTATTTATTATAGAATAATTATTTTTTAAAATTCCACTCAGTCACCCATATAAATGGACCCCTCTTGTAAAACCTAAAAAAACAATATTCTATGTTATTATAATTTAATAAGATAATAAATACACTCCAAAACAAGGAAATATTTTTTTCTAATTATTTATAACCAGAGAGAGTTATAGATCATTGATTTCTAAAAGGATCTTTGAAAGATGATTCAATTATTTATTAGATATTAACTACATAGTAATTTTTCTTTATTTATGTCATCTAGATTTAATTAATTCTAATTTGTTACTTTAAAAATAACATTTAATATATTATTCTTTTATAATGGTTATATTGTAGTTATACTATAGCATTCACTTATTCCATTTTTTTATAACACATCATTATGGGAGTCAGTTATACCTCGTAAATTAATCATACAATAATGGTGTTATCATGATTAACTGAGAAAAAAAACCAATAGTATGATCAATTGATATTGATTTTAGGAATTTTCCCAATTTAGTAATGAATAAGTATATTATTATATAAATTTTTAAAATCAATTCTTCTGGTAGAATGAAAATTAATATATATATATATATATATATATATATTTACTTAAACATCTCTTTATGTTATGTCAAATAAATCACATTAAATAACTACTTTACTTAAAAAATATTTTAATCACTCCAATATAATTCCAAATAAATTATACTGTTGATAAAGACATTAATATGGATAAAGGATTGAAATTTAAATCCAAATCCGATAGTAGACAAATGAGGAAATTAACGCCCAAATTTATTTAGAAAAATGATGGATTAATAAATACATAGAAATAAATTTTAAATTAATTTATCTAGTTAAAAAATATTGATATCATGTATATAAATATTAATAGAAAACATAAAATTTCTTATAAATGATGGTATAGGGAGTCCAACAAATTTATAATATAGTTTTTTGTTTTTATTCATTCAATTTCAATTTCAATGGGGAATTATCATTATTACATGATAATGTTATTATGTAATTTTAATACACATACATTTATTTATTTCAATTAATATTCATTGTTTACATATAAGGAAATTGAAATTTCATGTCAAAATATTCCACTTTGATGGATTTCTTTAATCATAAAAATATTACATTATTAGTAATAATTCTCATCATTTCTATTATACTTTCCTTCACTATTCATGTTTTACTTCATAAATTTTTTTCTTTTTTTTCTAAATATTTATATTATTTATCCACATTATATTCTTATATCCCATTATCATATTTCAAAAGAATATATTACAATATTTTTATTGATGGGGGTATTCATGAAATCTATATAAAATAGATTAAATTTTAATTTCATTTAAATATATTTTATTTCAAATATTATACTATATATAAAATTATATAACCAATTTTTCTTTCTATGTTTCATTAATTTTTTAATATTTTAATATATTATTAATAAAATAATTCAATTCATCATCGAAAAAATGATTTTAGGATATGATTCAATCATTATTTTTTATGAAACATTAAAAAGGTTTTATGAAAAATGTTTTATTAAAATCACTTCATTATTTCACTCTCTATCTATAATTTATATCTCAAATGGTTTAATATTCATGATTATCCTACAAATTCACTTGGGCTATACTTATTTTAGAAGATCCTATTTTTGGAATTATCCAATTTAATTCATCATATCGATTTATATGACGCCATTTGAGAATGTAATGTAATTAAATTTAATTTTCCTCGGTATTTCAAGAAGATAAATATGGATCAATTCATCTGGAACTCATATTTATGGTTTATGAAAATATATTGGTTGGGTCCAACATATCCAAATAATTAATTGGATAATGATTTATATCTCATGTGATTTTTATGGGGTTTGACCAAAGATTCCCAGTCTACTACGAGATATAAGTATTTATTAATGATAAAATAATTAATATGAAACATAGAGTGGTTACTAATCAATTATTTCATAATATCCATGGTTTCTAACCAATACACAAGTAATTATTTAAATACATATGTTTTTGAAATATGCATATGTTATGCCATGATGGAAAAAAAAATTTCTGTAGTTTCCACATTATATTACCACGGTGTATGTTAATATTTCATGATGATATTATTAATGAAATATATGTTTTTATGAAACATTATTTGATATTTCAGAATTCGTAGTTATTTTAATTTGGTATTTGTCCCCACTTACAACTTTCTAACACACTTTCATCAAATTCTATGTGACATATTTATATGTTTTTCCTTAAAAATCTTAATAAAATCATTTCATATGTATTAAAATTTATCCAAATAATTACTTAAAGGAATAAGTCAATGAGAAATGGATGTGTATATAATTTTCTGGGATTGTGAATTTATTTGTGGGATCTTTTTTAAATTATTGAAATGGTGAAAAATATATGCATCTTGTACGATGGTTATCTCTAAAAATTTCCTTGAAGATAAATATATATGTCATAGTCCATGAAATAGGAAAGGGTAACATCCCTATAAGTGGTTTATAATTGGATGGAGTTATAGTATATGTATGAGTTATATGTCAATGGATTTTTGAATGGGATCAGGTAGATCACTAATGCCAATATACAAAGTAATTATTTTCTTATGTATGGTTGTATATCATTGGACAATGGGACATAAAGACTATATTTTCATAACTTTTAGGATTTTTTATATATTTATCATGAAATCCATGAGTTACATTTTTTATTATACTTCTACAAAATTAATTTTTTTCTTTTAATGTTGTCTTTTTTCTATGGGTTGTTGTATTTTTTAATGAAGTGTATTGTCTCGTCAAACTCGTCTAATAAACCCATGCTTCTAGTTGATATCATCTATCATATAAAGATATATTCCTTGATTTTATTGAATATTTAATTGGGTATTGGTTAGAAGATATGTTTTTGGGACGTTATAGCCATCACAGACCATACAATCGAATAAACATAGATATCATTATCCCTAAATGGTAATCTATTCGCTACCTCATCCAATATTGGTAGGGGTACTATCTAGTTGAGGTGGATTATTATCATTAATACATTTATTAAATAAAATAGTATTAAAATGTATTTAGTTGTGATATAATGGATTTTTTTTGGATATAATTTTATTTATCGTGGAAAAGATGAAAAATACATGTCTAGGGAGACATTATGTATAATATGTGTCGAGTGAACCATAAAGTTTTGGGGTGAGGATTACAGGTTGACAATGACAATAATCTATCCCATCGGATAACTATTCTTAGTTTAACAATATTCAATATATACAAGAATAGATAATAATCATATTAATTTTAGTTAGACCATAAAATAATCTCATATATTTTGGATGAGGACAATGTCAATAGACTGAGTCATGTATTATGAAATTTACATGTCCTGAAAATACATGTACATAAGTATAAGAATGGGAAGTCTAAAAAAAATTATGACATTCATGACAACGTAAAAAAATTAATGGGGACCATGATAATTTTTATAGCTATGGTGTCTTAATTTAATTTGTATACTATATTGATGCAACAAATTGAGGATTACATATTAATTTTGATTCATAATGAAAATAAATCTACTATTATGATCTAGGGAAAGATTAATTCTATTATTAAGAATGTTAATATTGGTTTTTATTAGTATTAATTTTATGATAACTATATAATTTATTTGAGGATTATATTTTATACTTCTATAAATTTTATAGATTAAACGTTATGGTGAATTATAAATGGTTATGTTGAAGATGTGTAACTATAGAAAGTTATGGTTTAGAGTGAAAATCATGTCAAATATTTTTGTAATAATTTGTTTGATGATAAAAAATTAATATTTTTTAATTAATTATATATTAGAATAGCATTTTATAATAAATATTTAATACATTTTTTGTTATAAATGTTTAATATTTTTTAACAAAAACTATGTATGTTGTTTGAATTATGAAAAATAATTGTATGTTGCATTTTTTTAAAAATATTATCAGTCCTCAACATTTGTAGCCATTGATTTATAATTTTCATTGAATAGAGGTTCGTTTAGGAGGACATGAGGAAGAATTAATTTTTTAATGATAAAATTTCAGTTATAGGGAAATATTTTTCCAAGTAGGTGTATAATACATTGTGGGGTCAAGTTGGTTTATGGGGTTAAGATGTGGATGAAGAGATATGTTGTAGAGTCATCATGAGGTGATTTCTCAGAGGTTTTCATGTTTTGGTATGACAATTGTGTGGGATGCAAGAAAAAATAGAGTCAAGAAGAAGTGTTTTGATGTGGTTCTGCCGATCATATGGTTTCTCTATCATAGATCTAAGTTCTAGAATACTATATATTTATGAGGATATTCTTATGGTTTGGTGGTTCCCTCATAGCTTTTAAATTTTCCTAGTTTTATAGGATATGTTCATAGAATGTGTCATGGATCATAGACATGTCCATTACCAAGTGAGCTATATTATGGTCTAGTACTTTGAATCATGAATATTTTTTCACATCATCCAATTATGATGTAATAGTGAGTGTTGTTTCATGTTATTCTAATTTATAGTTTTCATATAATTTCCTTAACCCCCTATAACCACATTATATATCCACATTATCTATCAATTATTAGGTGTTTGAGGTTCACACTTATATGTTCTTTATAACCCATTAATTAGTTTTCATCCCTGAGACTCGGAAATTGATCCTTGGTGGTACTGGCATAGTTTTAGTCTTTTTTCTCCACTTTTTCATTTATTTATTTTTATAATAATGTGCTTTCCAACGTAAATACTAATTTTAGTGTTACCATGTATATTTAATTATATGTTATATTTTGTTCAATGCTGTCAATGTTTCCTAGGATTAGTTTTAGCTCATGGGCATCTCCTATTAACTTTGGTCTCACAAAATAACAAATAAAGAGATAATCTATGTAGGATATCTATCATGTTTATCCTCTTTGAATAATAATTTTGGGGATTATTATGCCTTAATAATTTGGGGAAAATACAATTAACCTAATAAATATATCTATATATAAATAATTATAGAATTTAGTGGAATAATTAATTTCTCATTTGGATTTGAAATTTAATTTTATTTATGATTATTAATGCCTCAAAAGTATCTATGATAGCGTTTTATCATTGTGTTTTTTCTTAAGTTTTTCTTATCATGGTTGTTTTTCTAGAAATATTATAAAAAAAATAGGGAAACTATAATGTTGTGGTTAGAGAAACATTCATATAAAATGGATTATTAAGTTTCTCTTATCATTCAATTATTGATAACTTATAGGTTTCTGTTGATGAAAACCTATTTAGAATAAAATTCATATTTCAGGAATGAAATTAGAATTTATTTTTCATAAAAATAAATTTTATAGTGATAAGATATATCATTCTTTTTTTAGTGACATATTTGTGTTATAAAATGACATTATTTCACTTTCATGTGTTTGGAAATTAATTCTGAAATGAATTGTGCTATGTTATTTCTAGATCCTATATATGATCGCTTAATAATTTATGTTGTTGATTTTTCATGATGAGAAATGGTCTTGAAACTTGAGGCTATATTAATGATATTTTTTTATATTGATGGAAACTATTAATGAGTGATTGATTTGGAGAATGTGCTATAGTGAATGTTGATGCTTGTGATTGTAGGAAAAATTCTCTTGGTTAAAATGGTGTTATAAATTATTGAAGTTGATATGAGTTTATAGAGTGTAATTCTAATTTATATTCTTATATATTGATTCTTTTTGGGTTTCCTATATTACAAATGTTATTTTTTTGTTTCCAACTACAAGAATAGTTATAATCTCATTGATGAATATAATGTTCTTATTTGGAAGCATAGACAATCTCCTTAGATACTAAGATAGTTAATGAACAATAAATTAATCAATGATCAACCTATGGAATTTGGTGTTTTTTATGGGATTAATTTCAAATGTTCATGATCCTATGAATTATTTTTAATTACTTGAGTGTATGGGAATAATATTTAGTAATGCTATTGGAATGTGGATTTAGAAAAATTATGTGTTAATCCTGATATAATATTATTTTATGAATGATTTATTAATTATTTATATCATTTATAGTTGTTTACTTGTATATATATTTGATCACATGATTATAAATTAGGGATCATGTTTGATGATATAATCATATGAGTCTAAGTCAATTCTTTTCAACAACTATATTTTTTGTGAGTTATTTTATATATTCAATCTAATTTATTACGATACACAGTCTTATCAATAGAAACTCTGAAACCCAAATCATTTGGGGTGTGTTTTCTCAAATATCCCTATTGGAGAATAAATTAATGGTCAATTTCATTGTCTTTGCTAATTTCCTATTAGATCTGTATATTATTTTTTGTATTTCAGGATATAATGGATTATGGTTTACAGTTTGTTCTAACCAGAGTCCTAATTTCTCATAGTTTACTATATAATTATGTTTGGTTTGTAATAATTTGAGGTATATTAAATAAATTTTTCAATTTATGGTGGCTCTATAATTCCATGGGTGTGTGTTCATTGCCTTTTATGGATTTAGGTGTAACATAATTACATAAGTTATAGTGTCTTATTAACATTGATTTTTTGACAAGATGGATAATGGTGATAATGTGATTATTTTATGTACAAATTGAAGTAAACGATGATGGGCCATATGGATAATTAGATATGGTTATATTGTTTCATAGATGAAATAATTATTAACAAAAATTTAGAAGGGATGATAATATGATGTCTCTTACTAGTAATTGAGAGTCACAAACCAATAGAGAAGTGGAAGAGGGGTACCATCATTTTTGAATATGTGTGTGTGTGCGATTTTCATAAAATACTGGTTTATTTAAAGGAATTATTTGGAAGTAGAGATATGGAGGGAATTGTATACTAGTATTACCAAGTTTTATGATGACATTTTTTCATTATTTATAGAGCTTGGATTTAGTATGGGTCATTTTAATTTTCATATGAGGTTTTAGGTAGGACCATAGAAAGTAAACTTTTTTTGTTCGTCCTATTTATATTTAATCTATTTTTAAGCCATTAGGAAAGTATTGATGATTGGGCATTAAATTAGTCATTTAGAACAATCATTGAGCAGTATTTTTGTGTTTCTGGTGATCAATTTCATTATATAATGTTACATTTGGTACTTATGCTGTTTCATTTAGTTTTTATACTACATTACAAATATTTGGAACTCATTTATTTTAGGCATGGTGTTAATTTTTTTATTTATCCACCTTATCTATGACTAAATACACTTTAAATAGGATATGGTTGAGAGATATCATGTATTTCTATGCTAGGAAGATGTATATATGCATGGGTATTAGAGAAAGAGTATCTGTTAGACTTAGTATTTATAAAAAATAAGGGTTACCAGCTTGGACATTGGATTTTATTTCCACCTTTGATATGATTTTAGATGATTTGTGTTTTATAGTTATCTTATGAAGATTTATGCTTCTTGTAGGGTAGAGACATAGGAGGATATCAATCATCGTTATTTGATTGGGTCATTATTTGAATTTGGGAAGAAAGTGGTAATTATGTTAAAAATAAATAATATAACTAATCAGCTATAAAACATTATTTTCCTATTTATAAGAGTATTAATGTTTTTTCTTCAGTAGATATATAAATATTTTGATGTACTCATCAGGTGTGTATAGAATATATTCAGTGCGATTATCAATTGATTATCACGGAGTGGAGGTAAATTATATGACAAATTTTGGTGGACAATTTGACTATTCTAGAACCATTCCCTGATGTGGTTTTATGTCTTCATATTATATTAGGAAATGTAATATTGGATGGAGGAGTTTGAGATATCCTTATGTTGTATATGTGATTAGATTGATGATATATTTTCTTTAATAGTTGTAATATTCTATGGGTCTTCTTGGATGTTTTGGATTTTCTTCTTCAAGGATTATGTGGAGACAACTATTTTGTTGGATAGGTTTGAGGATCAGCTACACTGTGATTTGATTAACATTAATATCTAAAGAGGCTTCGATTACATTGATATTTATCCTTCTACAATGTAAATCCATTGAATGAGATTTAATTATCCTCTATATTAACCTTATATTTAATGCTTCAGGCATCTTTCTAGTTGATGTTTCTTGGGAATTTAATTACATTATGGATTTGTATACAAAATTTTAATGCATGGACACTCTAATTATGGTCATGTCATACAATTCTGTGATAGAAAAGTTATAGGTCATTTGGAAGGAATTCAATATTTTCATATAATCTCTATGTGGGACCACTAATGACTCTTTAGAGAGTATATATACAACATGGATTTTTATGTTTGTTTTGTTAATGAAGTTTCAGTCATCAGGGAGTGTGTTTTCATGCTCTTCAACCTTGTTGAATAGTACTATTGGTTATTGAGATCATTCTTCTTGGTTGGGAATGTTATTTTTTGTATAGATTCCATAGTTATAAAATATAATAACTAAACAACATTCTGAGTAGACAATATGTGTCTAGGGTATTGTTTCAGTATTATCCTTTGTATCATTTTCCCCTAAGTGAAACACCAACATCAGGGTGATCTATCATTTGAGTGATAAATAAGGGATGGGATGGGTGGATGATAGAAATGTTATATTTCACATCCTCATGCATTGTTGGATAATAATGACTGGGGATATGGGATATATTATTGATATAGAGTTCATGATGTAGGACATTCTCAAATACATGATATATCTCCACCATTGAGTATCCTCAACATTATATGATATATATATATTAGCTTTCAACATGATTTTATGAATTTTTAATTTCTTATCTATGAACTCTTAAATTGTCTCATTCTATACCTTTCATTGGTACTTGGAGTGTATATTCATTTATTTTCCTTATAATTCCAAACTCTATTTGGAGGTCATGCATTCTTTTTTTCTGTGTATAGAGACTATGAATTTGTTCTAAATATGAAATAATATTTGTGATATTTACTTCTATTTTAAATAGAACCATACGAAATCATCATTATTATGGATTTTTATTATTTAAAAATGGATATCATAATTTTATTCAACATACAAGTGATATTTTACTATTCATATGTTGACTGGGTAGTGTTTTTAGCTAGCAGGACTCTCTGATAAATTTGAGGTGGTTTGAGTCACTGAATTCCTTATATCCACAATTCATTATGAGTTATTTAAAGGTTCATTTATTTGTGTTTCCCATAGTTGTTTAAGAGTGCCTTTAATTTTTTCATATGGGGGGTATATCACTTCCCTTATTACGACTGATTATGTTTGGGATATATTTTCTAACAGGAGTTTCTCTCTTAACTTTATTAACATATCATATGCCTTCATTTGACTTTTTGGAGATATGGTTATAATATGAAGAATTCTATATTAAAGATTCATTTAACATATTTTATCCACCTTGAGATTCTCTATGCTATGTGAAAAGAATTGTGATTTTAATTTTTAGTTGTTTTTCGATTTTGAAAATTTTCTTTTTTTCATGTTGAAGAAATTTTATTCACAAAATAGGATTGATAATTTATTTTATTGGTTAAAGGGATAAAGATACTTCTCATAGAACATATTTTAATATCAATATCATCTAATTCTACAAAATTATAGGGATATAATACACAATGAATTTAAATTTTTTTATAGTAATTAATAGTTATTTATATAATAATTCAATGTTACAGACTCTTCAACATCGTTCACAGGGATGATATTTTATATGTTTTTTTTAACTTCATGACCAATTCATGGTGTTGTTTATCCATGAATTATTTGTGTTCTTTAGCATCAAATTAGGATCATGCAGAGCATCTATGTGTTGTATTGATAGTTCTTCTACTTCATCAGTGTTTTGAGAAACTATAGAAGTTTGAGTTCTCATCTTGAGAGTTCTCTTTTAAAGTGTATGATACATATTTTTATAGAGTCATTTTTTATCATTTTAATTTCTAGGTAGTGGATTCCTATGTATCAATGAATAATATTTCAATGATATAAAATTTCATTAGATAATTTGAGTTGTATATGATTTTTATACCTAAATTACCTCAGATTTTAAATTTTCTAATATAATTAATTTTAAAAAAATCCATAATTTATGTTGACATACAAAATATATGATTATTTTTATTATCTAATAGATAATTTATCCAGTTCACTAGTTGTTCATATGTAAAAGAAGGGTGTCGCATTCATGCCATGACCCATCCCCTAGGGCTCATGCCATGACTACACTAAGATAGCCACCCCAAGGCCATGGGATTGTGACTATTGCCGAAGGAATTATCCTACACATGTGAGACATTTTCGGATTACTTGTACACATTCTCACTCACAACCCTAGCCCTCAATGTTGAAAAGTTAAAAATGCATACCACTAGGACATACATTGAAATTAGAGGTACAAGATATATGTTAAATGGGGGATAATTAAAACACAAATAAGACAAGTTATAAACAATGGAGTACAAGGTCTCTGATAATCCATATGTAGAAAACCCTATCTAAATGGTCGTTGAAGAGTAGCTGCGAAAAGTCAAAGGATTATGCCCCTCTTATCTGATCTCATTGGGCACCACCTTGTACTAGACCGCCAAGGTATCTTTCAAAACATCAGTCATCTTCACATGGAATGAAAGGTGCGAGTAAAGCCTGTGCATGTGTGAGTAACACAATACTCAATAGGGACCCCAATCCACAATGTACTATCCACAAAGAAAAGTACTAACATATTAATGTAAATATCATATATCTATAACCAAAATAATAGAATGTAATACTATCAGTCCTAAGTGTGAACATCTAATATTGTTGAGAGACTCATCCCTGATTACTCACTAAGGTCTTCCAGGACATTAAGAAACACTTCTCAGTTTGGCTACTAAGGCATGCTTGTCGTCATTGAGGTCTGTCGAGATACTGAGGTCTTTCCATCTGCTAGGACACTAAGGTTTACTAATCTGATAGGCCCTTGAGGTCTGATCATTTATCAATCCACAGAGGTCTGGTCATCATCCAAGCCATTGTGGTCTTATATCTACTTCTTTCTCATCACATCCATCTATAGTAGTTCAAATTTTAGCATGCTTTATTCCAATTAAATCTAGTCATCAATCCATTAGTTGCATCTAAACCTTCCTAGAAACTCAATTAGAGTATTCCAAAAGGAATATATCATGGAAAGGGTCATAATGACACAAACCACTCATCAATTGGGTAGATTGTTGGGATGTTATGTCTATTTTACAGAAAAGGTGTTCTCAGAGCCATGTTCTATTTGACCTTGTCAGACCAAACATACCTGACCCGAATTATATAGATCATGGATCAAGCCCACTAAACTGACCATATCTAACACACTGGCCCATTCGGGGTGGCCCACCTTCTCCTACTCTATAAGGCCCCGGCATTAAACCTTACATAATATTGAATTAAATGAATAATTCACATTGAGGATCTTTTCACGGTTTAGAGTTTTAGATAATTAGAACATAACTATTAAATCTCAAAAGATTACAAAGTAGAAACTTCTACTATGTTTCCATAAAATAAAAACTCTTAAATGGAAACATGTCTAGTTCCATGTTTTAGATAGCATGACTTTCCCTTGATCCCATCCTTGACCCTATTCCACATTAATTCCTATGAAGAACATTTCAAAAAACTTGGGGTGAGCATAAAAAGCTTAGTAATAGATACACAATGAATGAAAACTGTTAGTTTTTCAAAACACCAAGTAAACCATTTATACTTTGTCAAAGTAATACTCTTCACCTTTATGAAGTAGTAAAAACTATTCAATGAATAAAAGATCATTAATTACCCTTTTTTAACCAAAATATTACCATAAAACCCATATAAAGATCACATAACATATAAAGGTAACTTTGGACATAAACATACTTAAATGGAATAACCATACGGTCGACTTCCACACATATCACTTAATGGAATAGCCATACGGCCGACTTCCATACCCAATGCATTGGAGGTTATAACGTAACCACTCGTCCTGGTATTCACGACAATACCCGTCATATGGTTTATCATGTCACCACCCGTCAAATGTCCAGGTAACATTATAAAATCATAAGACATAAAACAAATATAATGGAAAGAAAACATTTCCTCACTTTGATCACAATATATCACATAAATATATTGACATAACAAATCCATTATAAAAACCATTTCCAATACCAAAATACATAAAAAAGTATATGGTATTTATTTCCTTTTAAAAACATTATCGCTTGTTGAGTAAGCCAAAGACCAAATAATACTCGCAGCGGCGGAAAAGGTCGTTGTCACCGCGTACGTTAAAAGAAACATTCCTTTTTGTCATTTAGTAAAACACTTCGTAGAAAAAGATTCATTTTGTATAAAAGTAAAATTCAAAGGGTGTTATACACCGTATAAAATAAATTTGTATATAAAACGAAATATGCCTCAATGAAAGGATATTGAGACGAAGTCCCTTACCTCGGGTCCGAGTTGACTCGATCGTTCTTTAATGTCCTTAAAATCGAGTAACTCTCTTAGATTTGAGCTCAAAGGCTTTCTTGGAAAGACTTGTGCCCAAAGTGAGGCTTCTATGAGTAATAGAGGGATGTGGAGAGACAAAATGAGCAGGGGTTGGCTAAGCCAAAGGCTTGAGAGGTGTGGGTAAGGTGGTAGAGGTGGAGGCCTTTTATAAGAGGAGAGGAGGGGCACTCTTGGTAAGTTAAGAAAAGATACTTTATTATAAAATGATTTTCAGATAAAAAGGGTCCCACAATTAAATATTTAGACGATAAGGTGATTAGAGTTCTAAATCCACCCATAAAATAGGTTTTTGACATGTGTAGGTCTTAGATTTTACATTATCTTTTCATTTTATTTAAATCGTTAAATAATGAGGTAATCGCTGCATCATCATGGTGTCATAAATAATATAATTTATTTAATGTCTAAAAATTATAAAAAAAATATAATGATGTAGGAAATCTTTTTAGATTTCTAAGGAATATTTATAGTCAAAAATATGACTTGTATAACCCCATTTAAGAATTGTTTTAGTAAAACAACTCATGTTTGTGACATTTTATTTTTAACATTAAATAAAAAGTTTTTAAGGTCATTTTCCTACCAATGTGGCTCCATGGGGTCCCCAAGTTGACTCATGGATTTTCTTGGTCGTCCATGACACATATAGTGAGGGTAGGACATGTGTTTAGGTCATTTAATAACATTAAAACATTATTTTTACCTTAAACTACACTAATTACCCCTAATCACGATTAAAAACTTAAAAGTTACTATTCACCAAAAAATTATTTTAATCCCATTGAACCACATTTTACTTCTTAATGACATCCATTTATGTCGGATTTTTGAAATTCAAAACACAGAGGTTGTAAAATTTTGATTTAAATGAAAAATCAGTTTTTTAAGTACCACTTAGTGGTTTCACTATTCATCAAAAATTGAAGTTTTTCAGAAAAATACCAAAAATTCACCCTAATCTATATTTGATATTCTGAATTCAAAAATGATTTATATTTTACAAAATTCAAAACATATAATTTTCATTAATTAATTCAATAATTATTTCCCGCTGTCAGAGCAAATAGCGTGTTTTTATGAAACAATAAGTATTAAAAGATTGACACTAGTTGAAGTCCGATTTCAAAGTGAAATTAATTCCAAGAACCACTATTGGATTTAGTGGTAAAAATATATTCTAATTTCACTTCAAAACAAATTAAAAAGATAATCAAATAATATAAATAAATTAGATTAAAAAGAGTTTTTGAATTAATATACAATATTTTTCACTATTCATTAAAAAAAAATGAACTTTTTCGGAAAAATAACAAAAAATTACACAAAGTAAATTTTGATGTCCTGATTCTAAAGAAGAATTTTATTTGGTCCAATAGAAAGTATAAGAGTGACCAAAACTATATTTAGAAAAGGTTCTCCATGAAAAGGCGATAAGTGGACCTTTAGTGAATATTAGAGTATATATGACTAAAATTGAATTATTTTCTTATTTTCAGCCTTTATCTTTTATTGGATAAATGTAAAAACAATTAAAAAACATATATAATCATATTTTAGTTATTTTTATTCATTCCCGCCAATACAACGACTACGTGTTAAATACCATTTAAAATAATATTATTTTATTACTAGTGTGCAACGTAAGATTTCAAAGAAACTCTTTGTTGCGTATCAGGTACGCTATCGAACATAGAAACCCCTTTAAAGTAAATTTAATATTCAATTCTCAAATATTAATAAATATGAAAATGTATTATTCTTTATTTACCAGGGATGTTACATCCTTCCCCCCTTTTGGGAATTGCGTCCTTGCAATTATATTCACTTATCAAAATAAGTGGGAGTATTTATCCCTCAAAGAATTTTCAGATTCCTATGTTGCCTCTTCAACCATATGGGTTTTTCACAAAACCTTTACCTAGTGAATTACCTTATTTCACAACACTTGCTCTCTTCGGTCAAGAATCTGGACTGGTTGTTCTTCATAAGAGAGATTCTCTTCCAACTGAACTACCTCTGGGCTCAAAACATGAGATGAATCTGGCATATAATTTCTCAACATCGAAACATGAAAAACATTTTGTACCTGAGATAAACTCGGAGGTAAATCCACTCGGAATGCAACTGATCCAACTCTCTCCAGAATTTCATATGGTCCAATTAACCTTGGACTCAGTTTTCCTTTCTTACCAAATTGCATCACACTTTTCCATGGTGAATCTTTGATAAAAACATGATCACCTACCTCGAAAGATAGATCCTTCGTCCTGTTATCCGCAAAACCCTTTTGCCTGCTCTGAGATATTCTCATGTGTTTCTGAATCAACTGAACTTTTTTTTCCATCTCTTCTACCTATTCTGGTCCCATCAGCTTCCTTTCACCCACTTCATCCCAAAAAGCTGGAGTTTGACACCGCTTCCCATATAATGCCTCAAATGGTGCCATATGTATACTGGAATGAAAACTGTTATTATAAGAAAACTCAACCAAAGAAAGATGTTGGTCCCAACTTCCCTGATAATCCATAGAGAAAGCTCGTAGCATATCCTCCAAGGTCTGAATTTTTCGTTCTGACTGCCCATTTGATTGCGGATGAAAAGATGTACTAAAATTTAATTCAGTACCCAACGACTTCTGAAAGCCTTTCCAAAAGTTAGAAGTAAACCTGGGATCACGATCAGATACAATGGAGAGAGAAACTCCATGAAACCTGACTATCTCTTTAAGATAAAATCAAGAAAGTTGATCTAGAGAGAATGTATATCGAAAGGAAAGAAATGAGTAGATTTAGTCAATCAATCAACAATAACCCAGATTGCATTATTACCTCGAGATGTCCTCGGTAATCCCACAACAAAGTCCATGGATATATTTTCCCATTTCCACTCTGGCACTGTTAATGGCTGAAGAATCCCTTTCAGTAACTGCCGCTCTGCTTTAACCTGCTGACAATTCAAACACTTCACAGTAAAATCAGAAATATCTCTTTTCATTCCATCCCACTAGTAATACTCCCGCAGATCTTGGTACATCTTAGTACTGCCAGGATGAACTAAAAACGAGGAAATATTATCCTCACATAACAACTCATTCTTCAACTTTGAATCACCAGGCACACATAATCTCTTCCCAAACCTCAATACACAATCATTATCAATGTTGAATTCAGACAACTTACCCTTCTGAACCAGCTCTACCTTTTTCTGCAACTCACTATCTTCCCTCTGTGCTTGCTTAATTCTGTCTGATAGGGATGATATCACTGATACCTGAAACAAAACAGAAAAACATCCTGCACTAACAACTTCTATGCCAATGTTCATCAAATAAAAAACCAAAGGATCACGTTCCAAACACAACATTTTTAATGAATCATTACTTTTTCAACTCAAAGCATCAGCCACTTTATTTGCTTTTCCTAGATGGTAATGAATTGTACAATCATAATCCTCGATTAATTCCATCCATCTCCTCTGTCTCATGTCCAATCCTTTCTGAGTGAATATATACTTTAAACTTTTTTGATCGGTATATATTTCACACTTTACTCCATACAAATGATGCGTCCAAATTTTTAGAGAAAAAACAACAGAAGCTAATTCCAAGTCATGTGTAAGGTAATTTACCACATGAGTTTTCAACTGACGTGAAGCATATGCAATTACCTGATCATTCTGCATAAGGAAACAACCAAGTCCCTTCAACGAAGCATCACTATATATAACAAACTCACCATTCCAGGATGGAAGTGACAAAACTAGAGCATTCACCAATCTTCTTTTCAACTATTGAAAACAATCATCACATTCTTTTGTACATATAAACATAACACCCTTCCGAGGTAGCTTAGTCATTGGACTAGATAACCGTGAAAAATTTTCAACAAACCTTCGGTAGTAACCTACCAATCCAAGAAAACTACAGATCTCGGTTACATTTTTCGGTCTTGGCCATTCTTCAACAACTTTTGTTTTTGCAGGATCAACAGTTATGCCATCTTTTGAAACAATGTGACCAAGGAAATAAATTTGTTGTAACCAAAACTCACAGTTACTAAATTTTCCATACAATTTCTTCTCTTTTAAGGTTTGAAAGATAACCATTAAATGACTTTCATGCTCCTCTTTAATTTTAGAAAAACACCAAAATATCACCAATGAAAACAACCACAAACGTATCCAAGAACTCATGGAAAATTCTATTCATAAGGTCCATTAATACAGCAGGTGCATTGGTTAACCCAAAAGGCATAACTACAAATTCATAATGACCATATCTAGTACGGAACGCAGTCTTCGGAACGTCTACTTCTTTTACTTTCAACTGATGGTACCCCGACCTCAAGTCAATTTTCGAAAAATACTGAGCTCCCTGGAGCTGATCAAACAAATCATCAATATGAGGCAAAGGATACATGTTCTTAACAGTAATGTTATTTAAGGCTCTACAATGAATGAAAAGTCTCATTGATCCATCTTTATTTTTAACAAACAAGACAGGGGCACCCCACGGTGATATGCTAGTTCGAATGAAACCTTTATCTAATAACTCATTCAATTGCTTCTTTAACTCTAAAAGTTCAACTTGAGCAATTAGATAAGGGGGTTTTGAAATTGGATTAGAATCAGGAACTAAGTCAACAGTAAATTCAACTTCCCGATCATGACTAATACCAGGCAACTCATCAAAAAAACATCAAGATACTCATTTACCACTGGCACATCATTAATCTGAACAGTTCCATTATTTTCAACAATATGTGCAAGGTAACATTTATTTCCATCTCTTACTAGTTTCTCAATTTCCTGATATGTTATCAAAATCAATGGTTCTTTCTTGTACACAAACTGAAAATCTCTCTGAAAAGAAACCATTTTAGCTCTGCAATCAATCTTATCATGATAAATAGAAAGCCAATCCATTCCCAAAATAACATCAAACTCTACTAGAGGCAAAACAATAAGGTTTTATGGTAGATTCTTTCCGCACACAAGGATAAGAAGATTCTTATAATTTCTTTCTGTCTCAACGTTACCTCTGGGTGTTTTTACCATAAGTTCAGGATTCATATCTTGAGATGGAATTCCCAATTTACTATAAAACTTCTCAGAAATGAAATAATTTGTAGACCCTGAATCAAAAAACACATTGGCATAATATGGACAAACAAACAGTGTACCTGGTACTACTTCATTCGATGGCCCAACATCTGCTGAAGTAGTTGCAAAGGATTTCACCACCCATTTTTTCTTGTAGTCTGGCTGCTTTCCCCCATTTGAGTTCTTCGTTAGACACTCATTTGCATAATGACCCATTTCATTACACTTAAAACATATTACTGTTGGCTTTTCATTTCCTGTTTGATCATCTTCCATACAGTTAAGACCAATGGGACCTGACTGACCACACTGAAATCACTTTCCAGACTTGGATAAACATTCTCCATGATGAATTTTACCACACTTCTCACAGGATGGATATTTGGTTTTCTTACCTCCATGCTTCTATGATGAATTCTTCCCATTTTGCTACCAACTGGACCTCTTATTCTGTTGTTTTTCAAAGAACACCTGATCATCGGCAAACTCCATTTCCACCTTCTATGCACATCGAACATGTTTTTCATAACTTTTGAACTCACAGGAAGCTAAATCGCTTCGATACTTTGGCTTTAACCCTGAGTAAAAATGGTTGATTTTACTATCAAGATCTCGTATGAAGTTTGGAATATACCTTTCCAGTCGTGTAAACTTTGCTTCATAAGTATCCACTGAGTCATCCTCCAGCCTCAATTCTAGGAATTGTTTTTCCATCCTAAGACGAACCACCTTAGGAAAATATTTCTCAACAAACAGACTTTTGAATTCATCTCAGTGAATATCATCAATCTCATCACTATCCCTGATATTTTTCACCATCGACCACCACTGATTAGCTTCACCTTCAAAATGGTAAACAACAAGACTAACCTTTTGATATTCTGAACAACCCATGACATCAAAAATCTTCTCCAGCGCTTTAATCCACCCTTCAGCTAGCATGGGGTTAGATGATCCTCCGAATGATGGGGGATGTTGCCTCATGAAATGGTCCACCACTGACATGTTCCTCTGCGGTTGATCTGGCTGATCTCGTGCATGGATACCACCACCATTTATAGCCTGAGTCAACTGTTCCATCACCGCAACAAACTGTTCAGTTCCAATTCCGACCATCTCTGGTTGCTGATTTGGAAGGTTGTCTTCCTCTTGATGTCGTCCCAACATAGCCGCTTTGTTTCCTCTGAGGAAAACCATTCTGAACACAGAAATATCTTAGGCGAAGCAACATGGTAATCTTTAAATTCTATATCATTTCAGTTATACCATAAATTAATGTATAATTTTACAATTTTTTAACTCCTAATGTTACCAAAACCGACCTTTGATACCAACTATAAGGCCTCGCCCTTAAACCTTACTTAATATTGAATTAAATGAATAATTCACATTGAGGATCTTTTCACAGTTTAGAGTTTTATAGAATTAGGACATAACTATTACATCTCAAAATATTACAAAGTAGAAACTTCTACTTAGTTTCCATAAAATAAAAACTCTTAAAAGGAAACATGTTTAGTTCCATGTTTTAGATAGCATGAATTTCCCTTGATCTCATCCTTGAGCCTATTCTACATTAATTCCTATGAAAAACATTTCAAAAAACTTGGGGTGAGCATAAAAACCTCAGTAAGGGATACACAATGAATGAAAACTGTTAGTTTTTCAAAACAATAAGTAAACCATGTATACTTTGTCAAAATAATACTTTTCACCTTTATGAAGTAGTAAAAACTCTTCAATGAATAAAATATCACTACTTATCCTTTTGTAACAAAAATATTACCATAAAACCCATATAAAGATCACATATCATATAAAGGTAACTTGGGACATAAACATACTTAAATGGAACAACCATACGGTCGACTTCCACACATATCACTTAATGGAATAGCCATACAACCGACTTCCATACCCAATGCAATGGAGGTTATAACGTAACCACCCGTCCTGGTATTCACGGAACCACCCATCATATGGTTTATCACGTAACCACCCATCAAATGTCCAAGTACCATAAGACATAAAAGAAATATAATGGAAAGAAAACATTTCCACACTTTGATCACAATATATCACATAAATATATTGAAATAACAAATCCATTATAAAAACCATTTTCAATACCAAAATACATAAAATATTATATGGTATTTATTTCATTTTAAAAACATTATGGCTTGTTGAGGAAGTCAAAGACCAAATAATACTCGTGGCGGCGGAAAAGGTCATTGTCACCGCGTACGTTAAAAGAAACATTCTTTTTTTCGTTTAGTAAAACGCTTCGTAGAAAAATATTATTTTTGTATAAAAGTTAAAGTCAAATGGGTTTATACACCGTATAAAAGAAAGTTTTTTATAAAACGAAATATGCATCAATGAAAGGATATTGAGACGAAGTCCCTTACCTCAGGTCCGACTTGACTCGATCGTTCTTTAATGTCCTTAAAATCGGGTAACTCTCTTATATTTGAGATCAAAGGCTTTCTTGGGAAGAATTCTGCCCAATGTGAGGATTCTAGGAGTAATAGAGGGATGTGGAGAGACAAAATGAGCAGTGGATGGCCGTGCCAATGTCTTGAGAGGTTTGGGTAAGGTGGTAGAGGTGGGGACCTTTTATAAGAGGAGAGGAGGGACACTCTTGGAATGTTAAGAAAAGATACTTTATTATAAAATGATTTTCGGATAAAAAGGGTCCCACAATTATTTATTTAGAGGATAAGGTGATAAGAGTTCTAAATCCACCCATCCAATAGGTTTTTAACATGTGTAGGTCTTAGATTTTACATTATCCTTTTATTTTATTTAAATCGTTAAATAATGAGGTATTCGCTGCATCATCATGGTGTCATAAATAATTGAATTTATTTAATGTCTAAAAATTATAAAAAATATCATGATGTATTAAATCTTTTTATCTTTCTAATGAATATTTATAGTCAGAAATATGACTTGTATAACCTCATTTAATAATTTTTTTAGTAAAACAACTCATGTTTGTGAAATTTTAATTTTAACAATAAATAAAGAAAATTAATGTCATTTTCCTACCAAAGTGGATCCATGGGGTACCCAAGTTGACCCATGGATTTTCTTGGTCGGCCATGACACATACAATGTGGGTAGGACATGTGTCTGGGTCATTTCATATTATTAAAACATTATTTTTACCATAAACTACACTAATTACCTCTAATCGCGATTAAAAACTTAAAAGTTACTATTCACCAAAAAATTATTTTAATCACATCGAACCACATTTTACTTCTTAATGACAACCATGTATGTCGGATTTTTGAAATTCAAAACACAGAGATGGTAAAATTTCATTTAAATGAAAAATCAGTTTTTTTAAGTACCACTTAGTGGTTTCGCTATTTATCAAAAATTGAAGTTTTTCAGAAAAATACCAAAAATTCACCCGAAGCTATATTTGATATTCTGAATTCAAAAATTCTTCCTATTTTACAAAATTCAAAACATATAAGTTTAATTAATTAATTAAATAATTAATTCCCACTGTCAGAGCAAATAGCGTGTTTTTATGAAACAATAAGTATCAATAGATTGTCACTAGTTTAAGTCCGATTTCAAAGTGAAATTAATTCCAACGACCACTATTGGATTTAATGGTAAAAATATATTATAATTTCACATTAAAACCAATTCAAAAGCTAATCTAATCATATAAATATATTAGATTAAAAATAGGTTTTGAATTAAAATACAACTTTTTCACTATTCATTAAAAAATGAAGTTTATCGGAAAAATACCAAAAATTTACACAAAGTAAATTTTGATGTCCCGATTCTAAAGAAGATTTTTATTTGGTCCAATAGAAAGTATAAGAGTGACCAAAACTATATTTAAATAAGGTTCTCCATGAAAAGGCAATAAATGGACCTTTAGTGAATATTAGAGTATATATGCCTAAAATTGAATTATTTTCTTATTTTAAGCCTTTATCTTTTATTGGATAAATGTAAAAACAATTAAAAAACATATATAATCATATTTTAGTTATTTCTATTCATTTCTTTCAATACAACAGCTACGTATTAACTACCATTTAAAATAATATTATTTTATTATTAGCGTGCAACATAAGATTTCAAAGATACTCTTTGTTGCGTATCGAGTACGATATCGAACATAGAAACCCCTTTAAAGTAAAATTAATATTCAATTCTCAAATATTAATAAATATGAAAATGTATTATTCTTTATTTACCTGGGATGTTACATACTCAGCCAGCCGCTGCGGGCCAATTTTCCTACCACCAGACGCGGCGATGGCCACGTCCCCTCCACGTCACATGACTGGCTAGTGGCTAGTCAACTTTCCTTAAAATTGTCCAACATACTGTGTGCTAGCACCGACCCACATCCTGGATGCAGGTCTCTCAGCCTGATGTAGTGCCCTTCTGGTGATTCAGTTTCACACCATCGTGGCTCGATGGTCGTGGAATACTCTTCCTAATGCATAACCTCACTAGTATCGTAGTTCCATATCCCCACATCTCGCCTCTAGTGCTCACATCCTCCCAAATGTGGTCGCTAGCTGCAGCCTTCTCTCATGACCATTGCAGTCCATCTTGGACCGTGGTTGTGATTAAAAAATGAAGAGAATAATAAAAAGGGCGGAAAGGAATACTTCACAAGGAACACATGAAGGACGGATCATGAACATTGTTCATGTCAGTGTGATTCATCATTGTTATGAGCTTAATGAAGGATAAATAAAATGTTCATCCATCTTCCCATAAATCCCTGCATGCAAAGTTCTGAAATCCTACAAGAACAAATGATCAATTAATTAAATTGTATGTGGGTTTATCCATGTTCAATTCATAAAAATAATGAATGGGGAATCCAATTCATAACGAATAGAATAGCTACTCGAGGTTGGATCATTTATTGATGAAGATCACACTAGTGGTGTTCATATTTTCTTAATCAATCATTTGAGGATGTTCATTGATCTTCTCTCTCAAACACCAAAAATCCAATGGTTCGGAAGAATCCATGATCTTCTTAATGACCGGCCTTAGGTTAACCCATTAAATGTATAAAAATCATTTCATCATTTCTGTTACAGAACGTTGCATCATTTTTATACAGTTTCATTTATGAAATATCATTTCTGTTATGATACAATGAAATTCAAAATTCAAAATAAAATAAAATAAATGTTTAAATTATTTTTACAAAAGATATTTCCTTTATTAAATTTTTATAAACATTTAGAAAATTAATTTTTTTACTTTGACCCATGTCAGTCGATGTTATTTCCTTCCATAGGAAAATTCATTGTTCTGAATGCAACGATGCCCTCATATTTTTAATATGGTGACCCATTTAAAAATTTCCAAATAATATAATGTGTGCTATTTTATATAAATATAATATGATTTATGACACTTAATCTGGGATCATTGGGCCTTGAGAATCAAGTGTCGTCTAAGAACCTGGTCTAGAAATATTCCAATATAATTTTCTAAAAAATTACATGGAATTTACAGGAAAATAAATTACCCAAAAAATTAGGGATTAACATCCTTGTAAGAAAAAAAGTGGGTAAATAATCAAATGGGGGTACTGATCTTGGATATAATCCGCCCAATCACAAGTTCCCTCTTAGAGATTTTGTGTTGTCATTGAACGTGCACCAAAGGAATCGACCATCCATAAAGGACCTGCTCTTATCGATCTTCAATCTCTACTGGTAACACTGCAAACGTCCCCCATCATCTATATCCAACTCACCCCAAACGATGAAATGTGATTGATCATGCATGTATCCATTCATCTCTAATACGTGGAAGACATTATTAACCTGGTGCATCTGTGGGGGGAGTGATAGGTGGTACAATGCCTCACCATCTCTATTTTGAATCAGAAAAGGATTGATGAACCTCAGAGATAACTTGCTGCCATGACCAAATCTCTACAAACCCTAATGAGGTGAGTCCCGAATGAGGACATGGTCTCCCTCCTCGAACTCCAATGCATTTTTCTCTTCTTATCAGATGATTTCTATCTACTATGTGCAGTCCTCATCCACTCCTGGATGACTTATACCTTCTTAGTGGTAGCTCTTACCATCTATTGGCCAATGAGTTCTAACTACTCTAGGCATGTCCTATATAATGGTGACCATCATGGTCACCCATACAGTGCCTAAAATGGTTACATATGAATGGTGGAGTGGTATCTACTGTTTTATGAGTACTCCACAAGTGGTATGTGATCCCACCAATAGTGATCATTTTCCATCAAACAAGCACAGAGTATAACCTTTAAAACCTGGAAATTCCTCCTCGTCTGACCGTCTATCTGAGGGTGGAATGTTGTGATCAAGTGTATCTTAGGCCCAAAAGTTTCCTAAATACCTTCCAAAACTATGATGTAATGAGTGTGTCTTGATCTGAGACTATCATTGATGGGACTTCATGGAGTTGAACTATCTCCTGTAAATAGAGGCATCCTAAGATCAGTATTAAGCCCTGCTAATGGGTGCGTAGGATGTGGGCCGACTTGGTGAGTCATTCAAAACCCACCCAGATGGTATTGTTCCCCCTGGATGTGCAGAATAAACCTATCATCAATTCCGTTTAGATACCATCTAACTTTTACTCTAGCAACTCAAGATATTGAGACAATATTACTGGAACCTAATGCTCTTCATTCACTTACTGACAATTGAGGCACCATGAATCAAACTCCACTACTACATTCTTCATCCCTAGACACTAATAATGACATCAGAGGTCCTAGAACATCATTGTTACTCCTCTATGTACCACCAAAGGTGAGATGTGGAACTCCCTCAGAACCTCCTAAACGATTCCACTAGCACAATGTTGTGTCCTCTAAAATGATGATGTGCTCCCCACCTATCGAATATCTACCAGGAGCATATCATGTGGATAACTGACCACGTTAGGCTGCATAGTCACCATCCACAAGAATTTCCACCCTAACCCACTGTAATAGTTGTGTAGTGATATTCATCCACTGAAGATGAGACGCTCCATCACCATCCCCAAATGGTATCTGCATCGCAACTAACTGTATCGATTCCTGACTCATCAAATGAAATTCAAATCTCCTGCTGAGCACATCAACTACCACATTCCCCTTCCCATGTGTATACACTATCTAGAAGTCATACTCATGGAGGAACTCTATCCACTACTGTTGACTCGTGTTATGGTCCTTGCAGGAGAAGATATATATTAGACTTTTGTGGGCAGAGTAGATAGTAAATCTGTCAACCATCAAATAGTGCAGCCACATCATAAATGAAAATAAAATGTTGCAAGATATAGGTCAATATTAACATAATTCAACTCATGTTTCCTCAAAAACCATGAACTTTAGGTGATTTGTTCTTTCCCCTGCATCATGCAACAACCCAGTGTGGTCCCTGATGCATCACATAATACTACATACCCAATTACCTCCTCTAGTATCCTCATGATGGGTTCACTCGTCAATCTCTGCCTCAACTTATGAAATCAATGCTAGCACATATCCATCATCACGAATGGTTGTCATTTCTATGTCAAAGATGATAAGGTTGATGATACTCTCTAGAACACATCCAGGAACCTCTATTAGAATCTAGCCAAACCTAATAAACTATGCACCTTAGCTACACTCCAGGTTTTCTCCACGAAAGAACTGCCTCTATCTTTGATAGATCTTCTTCATCTCCCGCCTCTGTAATGACATGTCTGAGAAAGTGGATGTATTTAATCCCAAAATGACACTTAGAAAGCTTCCCATAAAGGTGGTTCTCACAGAGTGTAACCAAGAAAATTTAAAGGTGTGTTGTGTTCCCCTCCTCAGATGCCGAGTACACCAAGTAGTCATCTATGAAGACCCTAATGAATCGATCAAGGTATGGATGGAATATCCTATTCATGAGTCCCATGAACACCACTGGGGAATTTATTATTCTAAATGGAATCATCATGAACTCAATGTAGAAAAACTAAGATTTGATGTCTATCATTTTTACATCCACATCCTGTACCCGAAGCAGATGATATCCGTATCTAATGTCTATTTTCTTGAACCATATCCCCCCTTCAGCTCATCGAAGTATTCATCCATTATTTGGAGTGGTTATGTTTTCTTACTTCTCACCTGATTTATGTCACAAATGACCACAAATAATGTCAAACTCCCAATTTTCTTTGTGGAAAGAATATTGGGGTGCCTCACGGTAAACCTCAATGTCTAATGAATCCCATCTTCTACAAATATTCCAGTTGTACCCTCAACTCACAAAGCACTACAGGAGCCATATGATATGATGGTGTGAATATCGGTGTCATCCCTAAGTATAGAATGATTCAGATGTCATCCTCCCTATAAGGGGTTAATCTCAAAACATCCTCGATAAATATGTCTTCATTCTCATCCACCACTATAAGTAAGCGAGGAATCTTCTCATCCACTACACAGAAGGTGAGTCTAGACAACTAGTAAGGGATCGACTGCACCCTCTTCTGAGAAAGTCTGTCTTAAATTAAAAGATCTTCATTTTCATCAGTGAATTAAAACATGGTCCTATCATCATGGACCCACAACACTTTTCTCATGAAACATTTGATCTTATCGTAAAATATGGATAACCAGTTCATACCCATGATTAAATCATAATGCCTTAACACCTCTACTAAAAGATACTAGCCAATTCTCTCGCATCCATGAGTAAGATCCCAATACTAGTACTAGTGTTTAAAAACTAAATCCCCTCCCTTTAGAGTCTCTAATCATAAGGATTGAGCCAACAGATTCAACAAAATATTTGAGGTCCGAACAATTTTAGTTGCAAGGTATAAGTGACAGGCACCTATGTCTATGAGAAATAATTCTATGGTGTATACGACATAGATAATACCTATAATAAAATTTGAAGCATCTTTATCATAGGACTCCATCACCTGATGTTGTCCTCGCCCCTCTCCACCAGCTTCCAGAGTGTATGGTGGACCAGATTGGGTTTGTGGTGGTTGAATCATGAACCTCCAACCACCTCCTACTACTCTATCGGCTTTCCATCCATGTATGCCACCCTACGATCAATTATTTTCGAAACTCTACCTCTATCTCAATAGTCCTTCGACCATCTACTGGTCTTATGTGTGGTGATTCGGGAATTCACAAGCCATGTGCCCCTGCCTGCCACATGAGTAGCACACCCTACACCTATGATGAGTCCCCTTACATTGGGGGTCTAGTACCACCACTCCTACATCATGGGGTTTTCCCCCAAAATTAATGGACCTCTTGGGCCCCCACGCCTGCTTCTTACTACCCATGACTATTGACTACACCACCTAGTGTCTCCTGCTATCTCCTACGACTACTCCTACTTCGCCATGATGATATCCATGAATATGTCTTTGTAAAATACCCCAGCCTGAGTAGGGATGCTAAGCGATACAATGGATGCCTTTATCTCCCAGTGTAGTCCCTTATCAAATTCTTGAACCTGGAAGAACGTGTCTCACACTATGTATGTGGAGTAGTGATAAATATTTTTGAATCTAACTGAATATTCTGCTATTATCATGCTACACTATTGTAGGTACTGTAGCTCCAGTATGTGTACTGAGAACAACATATCCAGACGGAACTCATATCTGATGTGGTGCTCAAATTCGTTTCCGGTGAGGGTTGCCTCATCGTGTGTCTAGATCACCCAACTCCACAATCTCCTTTCCAAACCTTAAAGAAGGGTCACAGCTATGATCAACATCTGGTCAAGATGCATCTTCAACAGACAAAAGACTCATGCAACTACCCTGAGCAAATCATCAGGCACCTAGGGATTAGTTCCACCCTGGAGCCTTGGAGTTGTCTGCCTCATGAACTCATGTAAAGCACTGAGCAAAAGTGAATACCCTACCATTAGAAACTGCTAATCAGTGGGTGGTGGAAAGTCTAATGCACCTTCCTAGTGTAGCCATGTCCAGCACATGTCCCAATACTTTCGCCACATCACTTCGTTTACCTTCCTTATTGTCACACACTGTAATCCTATGTGTTTTTCTGTGTGGAAGCATCATAAAATAAATTAATATGAACCATTGAAAATAGGCTATACATGGTGGGGGGACTCTAACTCAAGAAAAACAAAATGAAACACTTAATTCCTATAAGATGCATGCAGCCATTGATTAATATTTATTGAGTTGAAAAGAATAATTCATGGTCTTGATGCATGGATACATTAGACACCACACCAAAATTGGACTCCCCAACAATGAATTTCGTACATGAATAATTCAACACTGTTTCACCAAAATCTTCCCATAGACTCTATGTCCTTAAGGTAGAACTGACCACCTCTAATAATAATTTTTTACAACCCATCCCCTGGGGACCATGTTGCGACTAACCCAATCCTGCCACATAATTTCTAGGGGATAAAGACTAGGGCCAAAAGGATTATCTTGTAACTAGGAGGCATTTCTTTAGTAACTGTACACATGCACATTCACAACCCCATCCCACAATTATGGAAAGGAAAACATGAATACAACTAAGACAACCACTAAGAGTATAAGTATAATTTTTAAGTAAAATGTGCCAAAATAAGAACCCAAAAAAATAAATACTATAGACAAGGGAGTACATGGTCTCTCATAATCCATTCATAGAAAACCCTAACTGAAGGGTAGGTGAAGTGTATTTGTTAGATTTTGTAAAAGTACACCTTGCCTATCTGATCTCACCAGGCACCGCCTAGTCCTGGACCACCAAGGTATCTGTCAACACATTGGTAGGATTCACAAGACATGAAATGTGCAGGAAAAGTGTCATGAAGCGTCCCTCGGGGTTCGTGCCTTGACTACCTCAATCCTTCCTTCCATAGGCTAGGGGCTGGCGACTAGAACCGAACGGCATAATCCCTAAAACGGGGAAGGCATTGCCTTTATAACTTGTAATAACAAGAAACCAAGAACACAACATGATACAGACCCATGTAATCTGAATAGTAAACAAAGTGAGTATAGTATGAAAGAAAGGATAGAATATAATCCCAACTGGAAAGTACAAGAAAAACTGGAAAGTACAAGATGACTGATAGGTGAAAAGCAGCTCCTGGATTGTCCACCTCGATTCTTACCTGAAGGGTAGGTACATATCACCTTCTCAACACTCCAGGTCCACCCGTATCCTCTAGGAACCATCACGCTATATGGTCCACCTCTGAGCACAATCCAGTCTAGGTACCCTCATCCTTAGTCAGTGTTTTTTGTCGTTTTCATCAAACACAAAAAGGTACAGTCTTAGCCCGTGCACGGGAGAGTATAACGATGCTCATTATAGACCCTAAGACCCTCATGGTATAACAAAATCCACCATGGATAAACCACAAAAATATTAAATCAAAAGATAACCTTAATTAGGTATATGCTCATACATATACCTAAGTTTTCAAGTGATACATCTCAATCATGAGGAAAACACATATTTATTGAATCAGCTCACTCTACGTATATCTTTATGTATGGTATTAAAGTTGATTAGTTATAACTACTGAATCATCTTATACTGTTAAGAGGCTCTAATGCTGACCTTCATATAATCAGTAGGAGATGACCTACATAGGATCACTAGAACCTCAACCACATAGGATTGCTAGAGATTAACCATAGAGGATATCTAGGAGCTGAACCACATAGGATCACTAGAAGATTAACCACATATAATCTCTAGAGCTCACCCACAGTGGATCGTAAGGATCTGACCCACACAAGATCACTGAGATCTGACCCACACAGGATCGATCAGAGCTCACCTCCACAAGATCACTGGAGCTGACCCACAAAGGATCACTTGGATCTAACCCAAATAGGATCGTTTGAGCTGACCCACACAAGATCGTTAGGAGCTGACCTGCACAGGTTCTCTTAAAGCACTCTTCTCGTCACAACCAGCTACAAGGTTTCTACACTAGGTATTCTCTTCTCTAGGAGAGTATCTTCCACAATACACTAGTTGAGTCCCCAACTACCTCGATGTTCCATGAAGAAGTATCTCAAAGTTACACCACATTATAGGGGTCTCAACGTAACAGACAGTTCATCAATTGGACACCAGGTCTGTGAGTTATTAACCTTTCAGTCCCTGGGGCCTGGTTAGATTCGTACTCGATCCAACATGACCATACCCCATCATACACCAAAACACTAGTGGCATATACTCAAAGGGGTCATCTCTCTCTAAGGTTTCCAGCATCGCTGATGGTTTTTCAAATTGTCATCTGGTGCCAATGTTATGAACATAATAGTGAAAATATGTCGGAGTGGGTCCATGTCCAGTCCGACACGGTCGGACAGACCCGACCTACTAGGTCTGGCCCTGCTCTGTTAGCTCCGGCCCTCGCTAGTCGGCCCAGCCCACGAGGGCCGCATGGGGGCTGTAGAGGCCATGAAGGGTCGATGGGGCACATAGTGCAACGGGCAGTGTGGCCTAGCCACAGGGCGGCACAGCTCGCCGTGAGGTGTCGTGGTGAAGCCGTCAGGTGGCGCAGAAGGGCGTCGGGATGTGCGGAATGCTGCGATGGTGTGACACGACCATGGGGTTCGGCTGCAGAAGACGACTCGGCCGCGGGGCGGCGGTTTGGCTAGGGGGCGGCGGCTCGACCGCAGGGAAGTTAGGTCACGGAGTGGTGACCCTGCCGTAGGGTGGTTCGGCCACAGAGCGGTGGCTCTTCCATGGGGTGGAGTCTTGACCACAGGGTGCGGAGGCGGCAAGGAAGTGGGGGACGCATGTCGGTGTCATTGCATTGTCGCCTTCGTCGCAACTAACGGTAGTGCCAGCCACCATTCTCGTGTTCCTCATCAGTGCCAAAAACCCGCTCTGATTTCCATCTTCCTTGGTCATAAAGAACACAAAAAATCATCATGATATTTTCTAAGAGAACTGGGCATGTTTTATTGGCCCGAACTCTCCACATTAGAGCAGTAGCATGTGTTTCAATGTAATCATGAATCAAGAACGAGTATAGAAGATATTAAAGAACATCAATCCCTTTAACCCTCATCAATCTCTATTCTCAAATCCAGAAAATGAATTAGAAGGGGAATATATGGGAAGTGATAATCATATAGAAATAAAACCCTTCCTCCTTCACTTGATAACCCTGAAGAGGTCTCGAGGAAGAAGAAGAATTGTTGGGAGAAATAGACGTTGGTGTCATCGGTGTTTTCTTTGATTGTCGGTCCATGCGTTGTCCTCTTTCTTGATTCTTATTAATATTTTTTATGGAATTCTTTATTGGGAGAAGAAGTGCTTCATTGTCGTTCTTCATTCGGAGAGGAAGTTCTTTGTTGGTGTTCTTCGTTCGGAGGAGAAGTTCTTCGTTGAAAGAAATTAATCTTTCAGGAGCTATCTCCTTTGCTAACCCAAAGGAAATTTGATTCCAATATAATTTAACTTTAGATGAAAAAAATTTTGAACACACACACAAGTTAGAAAAATTAATTAATGGAATTGACACAATTAATGTGGAGAAAGCTCAAGAGGATACTCCACATTAAAGAGGTATTTGAGAGGTTTCTCCCTCATTAAGAGGGGAGTTCAAGGGGGTTTATACCTTAGTTGGTCCCCACTAATATAACCTCTCATTGGAGGTTATTTTGAGTGGTACCCACTATTATAACCTCCCATGGGAGGTTTAGGTCTGGTGGTCCCCACTTTTCAACATCCTAATGGAATAAAAATAAAAATAAATGCAACCAAAATTTATTTTTATTTTATTCTTTCATGAATAAGTGAAATTTTACCATCCACCCTCAACCTAATGCAGTCAAGGTGAAGGTCTCCTTAAGATAATACTGGCACAGTGAGTTCAACGATGCCCTTAGATTTCAATTCTGAGCAACGATTCAAATTTTAGAAAAACTTGTAGCACGTTTACTGAATGTACCCAAAATAAAATTAAGAAATTCATTACGGCCATTCCGGGCCTCAGAATTATGAACCTTCAATTTTCATGGACTTGTAAAATTCCAATTTATTTTTAAAAAAATTACATAGAAATTCCGGGTCTTTACATTCTCCTCACCTTAGATCATTACATCCCCGTACGCAACGAATCATAACTTGGTAAACAACTAGGGGTACTGAGAACATATCTGAGCCTCCCGCTCCCATGTGTTCTCTTGGAGGTTTGGGTGCTCCCAACGAATGTGCATCAGAGGTATTGACTGTCCATGACGAACCAGTTCCTGTCAATCCCCAATCTCAACTGGAACCACCATAAAAGTCACCCCATTATCGATGTCCCACTCATGATGGTCGATGATGTGAGAAGGGTCATACATGTATCTCCTAATTTGGGATATGTGGAAGACGTCATGCACCCTGTACAACTGAGGTGGATTATCAAAGTGGTAATCCACCTCCCCAACTCTTATGAGGACTAGAAAATGTCCAATGAATCTCAGATATAACTTTCCACCTATGCCAAATATCTGCAAACATCAACTAGTTGAGACCCGTAGAATGAGGTGGTCGCCATCCTTGAACTCCAGAGGTCTTTATCTCCTGCCGACATAAAATTCTTCCAACTATGTGCAGTCTTCATCTACTCCAAGGTGATCAGCACTTTTTCTATGGTAGCCCATACCAACTCTGGTCCCACTAGGGATGACTCACCTAGGTCAGTCCAGCACAAGGTTAATTTACAAGGTCGCCAATAAAATACCTCGAAAGGTTCCATACCAATGGGGGAGTGCTAGTTGTTGTTTTATGAAAAATCCACTAAAGTCAAGTGATCCTCCCAACCACAACCCAAGTTGAGGACACAAGCATGCAACATGTCCTCAAGGGTCTGAATGGTCTACTAAGTCAGACCATCTGTCTGAGGTTGCAAGGTGGTTCTCAAAAAAATTTACATCCCGAAAGGCTCCTGTAACCCCTTCCATAGATGGGATGTAAAACATGTATCACAATCAGGGACAATCATCGAGGGTAGTCCATATAGCCAAAAAAAATTCTTTCACATAGATGAATCCCATGATACCTACTGAACCCTACTCTCTGATCGGTAGGAAGTGATCCTACATTGTGAGTCAGTTAATGATCACCCAGATAGAGTCATTACCTCTAGATGTACATGGATGTCCTATCACAAAGTCTATAAATATCCCATATCACTTCCACTCTGGGACCTCCAATTTCTGAACCAAGCCTGCTGTTACCTGATGCTCCGCCTTCACTTGCTGACAAGTGAGGCACCGAGAGACAAACTCTGCAACTGCTTTCTTCATTCTCAGCCCCCAGTGTTATCGTCGGAGATCCTGGTACATCTTCGCCACTCCTAGATGTACCGCTTGAGGTTTTTTGTTGAACTCACTTAACACGTCCTTCTGAAGTGACATTGGTACCATGGTACGTCCTCTAAAGAGGATGATGTGCTCACCACCTTCATAAAATCCATCAGTTTCATGTCCTGTGGATATCTAAGCACGTCGTGCCTCGCAGTCAGTGTCCTCATGTTGTGCCTCCCTGACTCCCTGAAGAAGATGTGGAGTAACTATAAAAGACTGAAGAAAAACTTCTCCATCCCCATCCACAGAGGATATCAGCAAAGCAGCCAACAACTCCATCACCTCGCCTAACTGCTGTATACTAGACCTCCTGGTTAGTGAATCTACAACAATGTTATCCTTCCCAGGAGTATAGACAATATCAAAGTCGTTGTCCTAGGGGAACTCAAGCCAACACCACTCTCTCGGTTTCAAGTCCATCTGAGAGAAGATATAACTGAGACTCTTGTGATCCAAGTAGACTATAAAACGTTCTCCAATCAGATAGTGCTGCAACATCTTCAAGGCGAAGAACATTACCACTAACACCTGGTAATGGGTAGCGTTGTTCTTCTCATGTTGTCTCAGCTATTGAGAACTGTATGTGGTCTCTAATCACCCATGCATCAGGACACATCTGAGTCATGTCCCTGATGTGTCGTAGTAGACTACGTACCCAACACCTTCATCTGGAAGCCTCAAGATGGGGGAACTAGTCATCCTTTGCATGAGCTCTTGGAAACTCTGCTAGCATCTCTCTGAACACAAGAAGTGTTTCCCCATCTTTGTCAAGGATGATAGTGGTGCTTCAACTCGGGGTAAATCTTGTACCATTCTCTGCTAGTATCCAGACAAACCCAAGAAACTCCATACCTCTGTCACACTCCTGGGTGGCTCCCAAGCAAGTACTGTCTCAATATTTGCTGGATCCACTGCAACTCCAGCCTCAGATATGACATGTCCCTAAAAGTAAACCTCTCATATCCAGAACTGGTACTTCAAGAGCATATCATAAAGCTGGTTTTCTCAGAGTGTGTCTAGTACTACCTACAAATGATAGACATGCTCCTCCTCAGTACCTGAGTAGATCAGAATGTCATCAATGAAGACAAATACAAAGTGATCAAGGTATGGTTGAACGATCCTATTCATGAGTCCCATGAACACTACTGGAGCATGGGTTAGATCGAATGGAATAACCAAGAACTCATAATGGTTATACTGACGTCTGAAGGCCACCTTCTGTACAACCTCATCTCATAATCTGAGCTAGTGATAGCCTGATCAGAGGTCTATCTTTGAGAACCATCATTCTCCCTTCAGTTGATCAAAGAGATCTTTAATCCTTGGACGTGGGTACTTGTTCTTCATAGTCACCTAGTTTAGGCACTGATATTCGACACAACATCTCAAACTCCCATCCACCTTCTTAGAGAACAAAATCAGGGCTGCCCAAGGTGAAACACTGGGCGTGATGACCCTTTTCCCTAAAAGTCCTCAAGATACACTCGTACTCATGAAGCTCCGCGAGAGCCATCTGATATGATGGTGTAGATATCAGTGTCATCCCAGGGTACAAGTCAATGTAAATGTCTACCTATCTGCAAGGAGGTAGACCCAAGACATCATCAGGTAAGACATCCTCGTACTGGTCCACCACTACAGAATAACTCAGACTCTCCACATCAACCGCTCTGAAGGTAAGGCTAGCCAGCTGATGAGTGATCGGCTGCACCCTCCTCCGGGAAAGTCCATAATGCACTGAAAAGGATCCCTTCTTGTCGGTGAAGGTAAAACTAGTCCCATCCATGTGGACACACCACACTTTTCTCTTAATACAATCAATCTGATAATAGACTGTAGATAGCCAGTCTATACCCAAGATGAAATTGTAAGGCCTCGACGCCGCTACTTGAAGATCCTAGACGAAGCTCTCACCTCCTAGAGTAATATCACACTGCTGGAACTAGTGTGTAATCATCAAATCTGCTCCCATAAGAGTATAAACCCATAAGGATCGAGCCAACGTCTTCGTCAAAATCTCTGAGCTCCGAATGAGGGCACTGGAAATAAAATTATGACATAATCATGTTTCTATAAGAACTGCAACTAAGGTGGAGTAGACATAGATCATACCTCGTATCATCTCTAGAGTGCCATGATTGTAAGCCACAACTACCTGGACCTGAGCTCTCCCCTGTCCAGCTGCTCCGTACTGTCGGGGTGGACCACCTGGTGGTGGTTGCGGTAACATCTCGAATTTTCCCCCACCGCCAATTGTACGACCATCTCCCCTACCACATCATCCAGCTCTATACGGACCTCCTCTTTCAAACCCTTATCTCTGTATGGGTGGTCCATTGATCATCTACTGATCATCTGTACGATGGGTTGGACAGTCAAGAGCCATGTGACCCTGCCCGCCGCATGAGGAACACTGCCTGCTCTTGGTATGACTGGCTCCGCCTCGGGTGCCCTGCACAAACAATCCTGAGTCATGTGGTTGTACACCTATAGTTATTGTCCTCTTGGACCCCTACGACATCTCTTTGATACCAATTTGTCACTACTCGTCCCCCGAGACCCGTTCCGTGACTACCCCAATTCCTCCATCCATAGGTCAGGGGCTGGAAACATGCACCAGAAGGCGTAATCCCTAAAATTAGGAATGCATTGACTTTATATCCCATAACCCCATGCAACCAAACACAAAACTAGATACGAAATCATGTAATCTGAACAGTAAACAGAGTGAGTACAGTTAGAAAAAACGGCCAGAATACAAGACCAACGGGAATGTATAGAGAAAACCAGAAATTACAAGACGACTAATAGGTGGAAAGTAGCTCTTGGATAATCCACCTCAATTCCTACATGAAGGGTAGGTATATATCACCTCCTCAGCACTCCTCGTTCACCCGTCTCCTCTTCAAACCAACACGCCATATGGTCCAACTCTAAGCATTGTCCTATCCTGGTAACCTCATTCTAAATCAATAATGTCCATCATCTGCATCCAACACAACACAGTGCGGGAATAGCCCGTGTAGGGGTGAGTATAACGATACTCTGTAGGGACCCTAATACGCTCAAGGTCCCTCAAAATACAGCAAGGATAAACTAAAAAAATATGAAATCAACAAATAACCTTACTTAGGTATATTCCCATACATATACCTATGTTTTCAAATAATCCATCTCAATCATGAGGAAAAAACATAGGTACAGACTCAGATCACACAGGGTATATTATAAGGTATGGTAGTAGAGATGATTTGTAAAAATTATTGAATCATATTATTCCATTAAGAGGCTCTGCTGCTTACCTGCACATAATCTCTAGGAGCTGACTCACACAGGATCACTAGGAGTTGACCCACAAACGATTGTTGGAGCTGAACCACACAGGATCGTTAGGAGCTGACCCACATAGGATCTCTAGAGATGACTACACAGGAACACTGGGAGCTGACCCAAACATAATCTCCATGAGATGACCCACATAGGATCACTGGAGATGTCCCACACAGGATCTGTAGGAGCTGACCCACACATGATCGCTAGAAGCTGACCTACACAGGATCACTAGAAGCTCACCCATAGAAGATCGTTGGAGCTGACCCACACATGATCGCTAGGAGCTGACCCGCATAGGTTCACTAGGAGCACTCATCTCATCACAGCCAGCTACTGGGGTTCCGCACTAGGCTTGCTCGTCTCCGGGATAGTCTGTTCCCCAAGTCACTGGTCAATTCTCCAACTGCTATTATGTTCCACGAAGAAGTATCTCAAAATTTCAACGCGTCAAAGGGGTCTCATTGCAACAGACGGTGTGTCAATCGGATGCTCGGTCTGTGAGTTATTATCCTTTTATTACCGGGGCCCGGCTGGATTCGTGCTCGATCCAACATGAATGTACCCCATCATAAACAAAAACTATAGTGAGGTATACTCAAAGGGACCATCTCACTCTGAGTTTTCCAGTGCCGCTTACGGTTTGGCAGATGGTCATCTGCTTCCATTGTTATGGCCAAAATAGCGTAAATGGGTAGTAGTGGATCTAGGCCCGGTCTAACTCGGTCGGACCGACCCGACCCAACACACAGGGTCCACCCCAGCAGGGTCTGGCCAGGCCCGCACTAGGCGGTCCAGCCCATGAGGGCCGCAGAGGCCGCGAAGAGCTACCTGGGGCTCGGAGGGCTGCGAGCGGTGTTGTGGGTCCGCGGGGCACCGCGGCAGGTCGTTGGGGGCACGGTGGGGCCGCAGGGCGGCACGGAAAGCCGCCGGGTGGCATAGAGGATCGCGACGGTGCATCCTGGTCATGGTGTTTGACTGCAGATGGGGGCTCGGCCACAAGGAAGCAGTTCGGCAACGGGGCGGTTCGGCCATAGGTAGGTGACCTGTCCACTAGGACGCGGTTCTATCGCAGAGCGACGAACTGGATGTGGGCCCATGGCTCAACCATGGGGAATGGAGGCCACGCGGTGGGGGTAGCCAAGGGGGGAGCCGTTGCACCATCGCCTTTGTCGTGGTCAAAGGTATTATCGGCCACCGTTCTCGTGTTCCTCATCAATAAAAAATACCTTTTCTAGGTGTTGTATTCCTCCATCTCATAGAACACCACAAATCATCCAAAACGATTCTGAGAGGATGTGCCATGTTGGCTTGGTCCACACTCTCCACATTAGAGTGGTAGCGAGCAGCTCAACATAATCATGAAAACAAGAAAGAGTATGGAAGATATTAAAGAACATCAATCCCCCATCCCTAATCAATCTATATTCCCAAATCCAGAAAATTAATTAGAATGGGAGAATATGGGAAGTGATAATCTTATAGAAATAATCGCCTAACTCGTTCGCTTGATGACGTCAATGAGGTCATGAGGAAGAAGTTGAATCATTGGGAAAAGATAGACATTGGTGTCGTTGATATTTTCCACGATTGTCAGTTTGTGTGTCATCCACTTTCTTGATTCTGAATAATGTTCTTCGATGGAATTCTTCTTTTGAAGAAGAGGTTCATTATTTGATTTCTTCATTTGGAGAAGAATTTCTTCATTGGCATTCTTCTTTCGGAGTACAAGTCCTTCATTGGAAGAAATTAATCCTCCAAGAGCTCTCTTTTTTTCCAACCCAAAGGAAAAGTGGTGCCAATATAATTTAACATAAGAAGAAAATAATTTGGAAGACACACACAAGTTGGAAAAATTCAATTATGGGGTTGGTACAATTAATTTAGAGGAAGCTCGAGTGGATCCTACACATTAAAGTGGTTGTTGAGAGGTTTCTCCCTCATTACGAGGGGCGTTCAAGGGGGTTTATACCTCGGGCTGTCCATATTAGTATAACCTCTCATGGGAGGTTAGTTCGGGTGGTCCCCACAATCATAACCTCTCATGGTAGGTTTTGGTCTGGTGGTCCCCACATCTCAACATGAACATGGAATAAGAATAAAAATAAAATCTACAGAATTTTTTTATTTATTTTATTCTTTCAGGAATAAGTGAAATGCTAACTTCCACCCTCGACCAACTGTGGTGGAGGTGCAGGTCTTCTTAAGGGAATATCCGCAATGCGAGTTCAACGGTGCCCTCAGATTTCAATTCTGAGCAACATTTCAAAAGTTAGAAAAATCCACTGGCATGTTTACTAAACTTACCTGAAATAATGTTCAGAAATTCATTTTGGGCACTCCAGGCCTTGGAATTATGCATCGTCAATTTTCACAGACTTGTAAAATTCCCATTTATTTTTTAAAAAATACATGGAAATTCTTGGTCTTTACACAAAGCCCGTGCAAGATTGAGTTACACAATACTCATTAGGGACCCCAAACCAAAAACAACTAACCACAAAGAATGGTATACTTGAATTAATGGACATCTGACATATGTATAACCTTATGTATATAAATTATACTATCATTCATTAGGTTGAACATCTTGGACTATTGAGGGACTCATAACTGATGAGTCACTATGTTCTATCGGGCCAATGGGGCCTGCACTTCTATTGGCCTACTAAGGTTATCTTTTCGACACTAAGGATTGTTTGGCTACCGAGGTATGCTCTTCTACCTGAACTTTGAGGTCCACTCGTATATCAGGCAATTGAGTTCTATCCATCTATTAGGCCACTGAGGGTTGTGTGTCTATCAGGCCACTAAGGTCCCCTTATATATCATTCCACTGGATTCTACTCATCTACTAGGTCACTATGTACTTCTCTCCACTTCATTATCATTACATCCAGTTGTAGGATTTTCACTCATATAGCATATGACTCGGGGAAAATGTTCTCCTCCATCCATCAATCATTTCTCAACCTCCCCAAAAACTAACATTGATTATTTTAAGATTACCTTCTCATTGAATGGGTGCCAATTCCATAAACAAATCATTAATCAGATACACGATTTGGATGGTATGTTTTTATTAGTAAAAGGGTGTCGCTTGGGTCAATGTCCAGTCTGAACCATGGTCCACCAACTAGATATGGGTTTCCTAAATTGACCTTTTTATGAACCGGCCCAAGCCGGCCCACTGGGCAACCAAGGTAAGCTTGTCTTCTCCATCCCGACCCACCTCTCCAGGCCGATTCAACCTTCGCTAGATACAGTGACAACCACGCCCCCTTCACATCCTATGGCCGATAAGTGGTCCGCTACCTCCCACAAATTAGTTCATCTAGACCACATGCCACCACCAACCTAACACAGTGCCTTACTAGTGCCATAGTTTTACCCTACCCCAATCCACTGGTCATGGCCTCCTCCGCGATGGCGCAATGCATGCATTCACCGCCTCCCACCCCCGATCACAGCCTTCGAGTTGGCATCCATTGATGCTTCCACGACCTTCCTTTTCCACCACTATGGTCCTTCTTGGACAACAGTTGTTATTAAGTCATATAGAACAGATGAAAATGGGTGGAAAATAAGAATTCACAAGGAACACATAAAGGACAGATCATGAACTTTGTTCATGTTAGCATGATTCATCTTTTTTAGGAGTTTAATGATGGAGAAACCAAACATGTATCAAGATTAACATATCTGACAACATGAAAAATCCCAAATCATGCATCATCAAAGGATATAACAACTTATGGTTTAATATTGGTTCTAATGATAATCCAAATTTATCACAGTTTTCTACAAAATTATTTGTGGTTTCTTATGTTTTTGGTATGTTGCATAATTTTATATATTTATGGTTGCTTTTTCTTCCCATGGGTGTGTTTTCATGGCCTTTTATGGATTAAGGAATAACACATTTACATATGTAATAGTGGATTATTAGTGTTAATGTTTTGAAATGATAGATCATATTGATAATGATCTTGTTTTGTATACAAATTCAAACAATGGATGAGGGTACCAATTCATGAATGGGGATGGTTTGGCTGAGTCATGGATGAAACTTTTCATAACAATATTTTCAAAGGGATGATCATATGATGTATCATATTGGTAATTAATAGTCACAAACCAATGGAGTTGTGGAAGAGGGGTACCTTCATTATTGTATAAGTCTGTGTGTGATTTTCATAAATAAATGGAATAACTCTTTGAATTATTTGGATATAGATATATGGTGGTAAATGGATACTAGTATTACCAAGTATTATGATTAAATGTTTTCTTTTGTTAAAGAGATTTAATTTAGTATGATTTATTTTAATTTTCTAAACAGGTTTTATTAAAGTATCATATAGATTAAACATGTTGTGTTAATCCAATTTATATAATCAAATTTATAGCCATTTGAAATGGGTTGATGATTGGGATTGACATTAGTCATTTCAAACAGTCATTTAGTAGAATTTTGGTGTTTATAAATTTCACTATCACTACATACTCATAGATTTGGTACGTATGGTATTCCATTAAGTTTATGTACCACATTACATATATTTTGAATTCTTTTCGGATATAGATAGTGTTAATTTTCTATTTACCCATATTATCTATTTAAATATAAACATTATAGAAGGGATGTTTGAGAGATATCATGGAGTTTTTTGTTGCGAAGATGTATATATATGTGGATTTTTTGAGAATGTGTATTTGTTATGCTTAGTATTTACATAAAATAATTGTGACCTGATTTGACATGGAATTTAATGGAAAATTTTGATATGATGTGATATGATTTATATTTTATAGATATATTAAGAATATTTATGCTTCTTTTATGGTAGAGACCTAGGAAGATATAATGCATCGTTATTTATTGGGCCAATATATGGATTTGGGAAGACATTGATAATTAGGTTAATTGAAATAATATAACTAATAAACCATAAAAATTATTTTTCCCAAGTATATGAGTATTAATGTTTTTTTTCATCAATAGATATATAAATAGTTCGATGTACCCATCCGGTTCATATAGAACACATTTAGGGGATGTTCTACTGATAATCACAGAGTGGAGGTAAAAGATTATGATAAACGGTGGTAGACAATTTGCTTATTCCAGAACCATGTTCTGAAGAGGCTTGTAATCTCGATATTAGTTTAGGAAATAGAGTATTGGAAGGAGGAGTTAGAGATATCCTTATATTATATAGGTTATCAGATAAAGGATATATTTTATATAAAAGTGAAAATGTTCTATGGGTCATATTGGAAGTTGTGGAACTTGAACTTCAAGGTTCATGTAGAGATAGTTATTTTGATTTATTTGGTTGAGGATCAGTTTCATTATGATTTCTGGACTTTAAATTCTAAATAGGATTACATTATATTGATCTGTATCCTTCTAAAATGGACTTCCTATGTATGATATTACATTATCCTCTATAATATACTTATATCATATGATTTGGGCCTCTTTCTAGATTATTCTTCCAGGGAATAAAATTCCATTATGGATTTATATCCAAAATTCCAATGCATGACCACTCTATTTATGGTCAATTCATATATTGTGGTGTCGGAAAAGTGATATTCCATTTTAAAGACATGGAATAGGGTCAAACCATAATTGTATGGGATCCCCAATAACTCTTTATAGATTATATCTATAACATGTGTTTTTTTCCTGCTCCGAAGAAGATTTAGTCACAAGGGAGAGTGCTTTCACCATCTTCAACATTCTTGACCAGTACTGGTGGCTATTGAGACCATTACATGTGGTTGAGAATGGTTTATTTCTTGTATAGTCTATAGCCATAAAATATAAGGATTAACCAACATTTTGATTACTCAATATGTGTCTAGGGTATTGCTTTAAGTTCAGTGTTTGCATCATTTTCCACTAAAGGAAACACCATCAGTAGGTTGTTTCAGATTTTAAGTGGGTTATAGGGGATGAAATGGATAGATGATAGAAATTTTATATTGCACATCCTAATTAATAGTGGGATAAGAATGACCATGGAAATGGAATATATTATTCATATAGAGCTCATGATGTAGGAAATTCTCAAATGCATGCTTTATCAATTACACCATTGAGAAACCACAACATTACATAGGGTAATATCTATTGGATTTCATCATGTGTTTCGGAAATTTTAATTTTTTTCTACATAATCATTAATTATATAATTATATCCAATTCAATGGGACATGTTTTGAAGATTCCATTGGTTTCCTTAAAATTTTAAACTATATTTAGAGGTCATGATTGGACGTTTCATGTGTAGAGAGACTATAAATTAGGGATAAAGATACACTTATCATTGTGATATTTACTTCAATTTTAAATGGAACCATAGGACATCATCGTTAGCGTGGATTTGTTTTATTCAGTGTAGCATATCATAATTTTATTCAACATACATGTGATATTTTCCAATTCATATGAATACTAGGTGGTTTTTTTAATGATCAAGACTCTATGATATTTTTTATGCGAGTAAACTCATTGACTTCCAAATTTCCATAGTTCATAGTGAGTTTTTTAAGGGTTAATTTATTTGTGCTTCCCATAGTTGTTCAACAGTTCCCTAATTTATTTCATATAGAGGATGTGACAGTTTATCCACTAGGACAAATAAATTTTTGGATATATTTTCTAACTGGTGGTTCACTCATATAATTATCAATATATCATATGCCTTCATTTGAATTTTTGGAGATTTGATTATAATATAAAGAATTATTTATTGAGGGTTCAATTAACATAGGGTGTCTATCTTGGGAACCGTTGTTCACTCTGCAGGGTAGGATTATTTAAATTTTTAGTTGTTTGTCAATTTTCCATTTTCATTTATATATGTTGAATAAATTTTATCCACAAACCAAGATTGATAATTTATTTGATTAGTTCATGGGATAAATCTAGTTATCATAGAAACTTATTTAATTTCAATATCATCTGATTCTAAGAATAAATTGTTATATCATAAAGAATAAAATTCAATTTTTATATAGGATTTAAGAGTTTGGTATATTATAATTTACTATTACAGACTCTTAAAATGTGTTCATGGGGTTGATATATTCTACCTAATGAGAATTTAAGGACCAGTTCATGGTGTTATTTATTGATTACCTATTTTTGTTCTTCAACATCACAATCGGATCATGCAGAGCATCGATCTTTCGTATTGGGTGTTCTTCCACTTTATCAGCAGTTTGAGAAACTAAAGAAGTTTGACTTCTCACCTTGTGAGTTCACTTTCATAGAGTATGATACATATATTTTTAGATTATATGTTGATCATTTGATGATTTAAGTAGTGGTTTTATAGGTATCCAGGAATAATATTTCAATGCTATAAAATTTCATTGGACTATTTGGGTTTTATATAATCTTATACCTAACTTCTCTCAGATTTTTAATTATATAATTTAATTTAATTAAAAAGATTAGTAATTAATGTTGATGTATAATATATAGGATTATTTTTATTAACTAACGGATAATTTATCTAGTTTTATAATTATTAAAATGTTAAATAAGGGTGTTGAAATCGTGTCATAACTCGTCCATTGTGGTCTTTTCCATGACTAACCCAAGCTGGCAACCCCAAGGCCAGGGGCTAGTGACTAGCCCCAAAAAAATTATCCTACATGTGCGAGGAATTTTTCGAGTACCTATACTCACACACAATTATAACCCCACCCCAAAATGTTGAAAAGTTAAACATTCATACCACTAAAATAGCCATTGGGATTAAAGGTACAAGATGTAAGTAGAATGTGCAATAATAAAAACACAAAATAAAGACTAGTTGTAATCAAGGGAGTATGAGGTCTCTGATAATCAGTCCGTTGAAAAAAATATATGAATGGTAGGTGAACTGCAGCAGTCAGAAGCCATAGAAGTACAACATTCCTATATGATATCATTGGAATCCACCTTTTCATGGACCACCAAGGTCTATTTCGAAACATCGGTCATCTACACAATATACAAAATGTGCGATTGAAGCATGTTCTTGGGTGAGTAGCACAATACTCCGTAAGGATCCCACACCATAATAAAATAACCAAAATGAAAGGTAAACACAAATTAATGGATAGTTCACACAATTGTAACCTAATAATATAAATTAAGGCTATCATTCATATGGATGAACATAATGTACTACTTAACGACTCATCCCCGATCATTCACTGAGGTCTTCCAGGCCAATGAGTTCCACTTTTCTACCAGGATACTGAGGTCTTCATGTCGTCACTGAGGTTTATTGGGCTATAGAGGTATGCGTGTCTCTTAGGCCACTAGGTTCCACTCGTCTACCATTCCTCTAAGGTCCTCTCATTGGATGAGCCATTGTGGTCTTCTCGTCTTCTGGGAAACAAAGGTCTACTTGCCACATGCTTCCCATCCTAGCCAGCCACATGGTTTCCACTCATAGCACTCTTAATTACATGAGAATCTATTCCTTTAGCCATTATTTGTATATAATACTCTACTGAAACACACTTGTATTATGCCACAATGACTGTATCATCGCATGGGTCCCAATTCCACAAACAGATAATCAATCAGACTAACTATTTGGATGTTTTGTTTGTTATAATAAAAATTGGATGGTAGGGGACGTGTTCGGTGGACCTAGTTAGACCGACCCTACCTATCACAAACCTTCCTCGGGGACCATGCCGTGACTACCCCAAGGCCGCCTTCCATAGGCCAGGGGATGGCGACTAGCACCAAAGGCGTAAATCCCAATAAAAAGGGGAAGGCATTGCCTTTTTATAATGTAAACAAAACACAGCAGAGCACACAAGTAAAGTAAGCACTAAGTAAAACTGGGTACAAGTAAGTGCTGAAATGTAAATGGGCCAGCATAAAAACCCAACTAAAAGTACAGTACATCTGAAAGGAAATTACAACAACAGTAAGTAAAACTAGCAGCACTGAGTCATCCTCTGGAAATCCCACCTGAAGGGTGGGTACAGATAGTCTCCTTGGATCCTTGGGTCCGGTCGTCCGCTCCGTGTATGCCCTGCCAAGTGGTCCACCTCCAGGTACTGTCCAGATCTACAAGCCTCCACCTCGATCAGTGATGTCCTTCATCTGCATCCAACACAACGTAGTGTAGGCATAGCCTGTGCAGAGGTGAGTATACGATACTCTGCAGGGATCCTGAGACCCCCGAAGGTCTCTCAGAATCCACAAAGGATAAAACAGAAAGGAAAGATGAAATCACAAAGTATCAACAAAACTACTTAGGTATATTCCAATACATATACCTAAGTCATCAGTTACAGTTCGTCTCTAGCTCCTGAGCCCAAGCACAACCCAGTCCACAGAGGAAAGAACACCCCAGTCCACACGGGAAAGAACAAACCAATCTACACAGGAAAGCAAGTCAACCACATCAATGATAATGATTTAAAATCAAGACTCATCTCACACAGGTATACAATTCCTAAGGTGATAGAGATGATCAGATGCATCCACTGATTCATCTAAACTACCAGACCCACATAGGATACAAGACCAGCTAAGCTGTAGGACCCACAAAGGATACAAGACCAGCTACTCTGCCGGAACCACACATGATACAAGTACACAGGTCAATACTGCCATACCCACATAGGAAACAAGAACAGTAGTCATCACCATCAAACTCACGGAGTTTTCCAGTACGGTCTTCATCACTGCTGAACCCACAGAGGATCCAAGTACATTCGTCATCGTCACAGTCGCAACCAACTCTAGGGTTCCCACACATAGCATGCTCGATTCTGGGAGGGTCCGCTCCTCGAGGAAAAGAGATTCCATACATCAACTATCATGAATTACAGATTTTATGTATCCAAAAGTTTCATCTCATCAAAATAAACCCAATGTGATAGACGATGCATCAATCGGACGCCCGGTCTGAGAGTTATTGGATTTTCCGTCCCTGGGGCCCTGTTGGTTTTGAAGCTAACACCAACCCAACCGTACTCCAGTTGTGTCCAAAAATCAAGGGGAGTAAGCCAAAAGGACAGTCTCAACAAAAGGATCCCAAAGTAATTAATGGCACGTCAATCAGACGTCCGGTCATTATGTTATAAGCGTTTCCACTCCAAGGGACCAGTTGGTTTTGGGTTCGAACCAACCTGGCCATACCCAAACTTTGCCGAAACCTTGAGGGTAATATACTGAAACAACCGTCAAGATACAAGTATTTCTATGAAACTGATGGTGCATCGATCAGAGGTTCTTCATTCATGTTATGGGAAAAAGACCAAAAATAATCCAAAGTGGGGGGTTTGGGCCCGGACTAACCTGGCCCTGTCGGGCGCAGCCCGGCCCGCTAGGGCGTGGCTCAGACCGGTCCGCGTGACCCACCCCGGCCTAGCCGGGGGGTGCGCTGGCTCGTCCAGTGGGCCGATTAGGGGGGGACGTGGTCCCCCACTCCCTTTGCGCTCCGCAGATGCGGCGCCCAGTGCAATGTCTCCTCCGGATCCCGCGCGGCTGCGGGATCCGGTCCCCTGCCACCGCCAGAGTTTTCCGCAGGCCGCCGGAGCCGTTCCGGTGGTCTGTTCTTGCTCCCGTCTGCACCTGCGGTCATCTCAGGACCCGTGATTACTGCGAAGGCCTCCAATCTCCATTACGGCCTCGCTTCATCGTCACCAAATGTTCTGCACATGAAGAACAAAGTAGCGGTGATTCGGGCTTGTTTGTTAACCCTCACCCACCGTGTTAGAGGTTTATAGAACCACTAAACAAATTAATACCAAGCAAGAGGGTATAATTCTCATGAGAAAGAACATAAAATTTCCAAAATACCATACCTCAACAAAGAAGACGATCGTCGGCGTCGCGGTACACGACGTCGTGGAGAAGAGGATCGTAGGCGTTGCCGGGGCGTGCTGTGGAGGAAGCGGCGTCTCCTATCTGGCTTCAGGGAAGAGGATTGGTGGAGCTTCACCAATATCTGAGGAACCAGTGTTCTTCTTTATTCTTCATCGGAGGCCGGAGTCGCCGGCGTTTCGTCAGAGCTTTCTCCCACGGGTTCTCAATTCATTTTCCAAAGGGTTGATTAATAAAATAATTAATCCTCCCACTTTGTTCATTATTATGGTTCATTAATGAACCTATTAAACACCCGGGTGTTGCTGTTACACAACCAAAGGGATGAGTCATTAAATGGCCCTCATTTATTAATCTTCGTTACACTGCGATTCCGCCAACTATCGCACAACAGTGGAAGAAAAAAAATAAAATAACTTGTAGTTATTTTATTTTATACAATTTTTTTTCTGAAAGTCTAAAAACGTATCTTTTTCATCTGACCCTTGTCGATTGAAGTTAAGCTTCGCCTAAGTGAATCCCGACACTGCTAATTCATTGGTGCCATCAGGATTTAATTCTGATCACTAGTTTAAATGTTAGAAAATCCCACTCGTTCGTTCACTGAACGCACCCGAGATAAACTTTGGAAATTGATTCAAGGCACACCGGGCCTCAGAATCAAGCTTCGTCAAAAGCAGTAGACTCAAAAAATTCCAAAGTATTTTTTTTAAAAAAATTTACATGAAATTTCTGGTTCTTTACATTAATCCTACCTCAAGTCTTTAAGTCCCTGTAAAGCTACAACATAAACTAGGGAAACAAATTAGGGTACTGAGCACGCATCTCAGCCTCCCGCTCTCATGTGCTCTCTTGGAGGTTCCCGTACGTCCAACTGATGTGCACAAGGGGAATCAACCATCCACGTAGGACCTTCTCCTGTCGATACTCAACCTCCACCGAGACCTCTACAAAAGTCACCCTGTCATTGATGTCCAGCTCCCTGTGGTAGATGATATACGTCGGGTCATGCACATATCTCCTCAGCTGAGATACGTGGAAGATGTCGTGCACCCGGTGAAACTGAGGTGGAAGGGCCAGGTGGTAGGCCACTTCGCCTACCCTAATGAGGACCTAGAAAGGTCCGATGAAGCATGGTGATAACTTACCACCACATCCAAATCTCCATAATCCACATCGATGTGAGACCCGTAAGAAAAATTGGTCTCCATCCTCGAAATCCAGTGGTCTCCGCCTCCTATCAGCATAGGTCTTATGTCGAATCTGTGCATTCCTCATCCGCTCCTGGATGACCTGCACCTTCTCTGTCATGGCCTGGACCATCTTTGGTCCTACAAGTGCAGAATCCCCAGGGTCTGTCCAGCATAGAGGTGATCTGCAAGGTCGGTCGTACAATGCCTCGTATGGTTCCATCCCGATGGTGGAGTGGTAGCTGTTATTGTACTCAAACTCCACCAAGGGTAGGTGATCCTACCAACTGCGACCAAAGTCATGGATACATGCACGAAGCATATCCTCGAGAGTCTGAATGGTCCTCTCCGTCTGACCATCCATCTGTGGGTGAAAGGCGGTGCTCAGGCGTAGCTGCGTCCCAAATACCTCCTACAACCCCTTCCAAAGATTGGAAGTAAAGAGAGCAACTCGATCAGAGATGATAGTCAATGGAACAATGTGAATTCGTAAGATCTACTGAACGTAGAGGCATCCCAATCTCTCCATTGATCCCTTCTCTCTGATGGCTAAGAAGTGGGCCGACTTGGTGAGTCGGTCTACGATCACCCAGATGGAGTCGTGTCCTCTGGATGAACGTGGAAGCCCTATCACGAAATCTATATATATCCCATCCCACTTCTACTCCGGGACCTCCAAGGGTTGTACCAAGTCTGCTGGTACCTGGTGCTCTGCCTTCACCTGCTGGCAGGTGAGGCATCATGAAACGAACTCTACCACAACCTTCTTCATACCCGGCCACCAGTGCTGTCGTCTGAGATCCTGGTACATCTTCGCTATTCCTGGATATACCGCTAATGGGGAATTGTGAATCTCTCTCAGAATCTCCTCCTGTAATGCAACTGGTACCATGGTATGTCTTCTGAAAAGGATGACGTGCTCTCTTCCTACAGAGAATCCATCAGATTCCTATCCTGAGGATATCTGTGCACGTTGCGTCTCATAGTCAACATCCCCACGTTGTGCCTCTCTGATCCATTCAAAAAGTGGCGGAGTAACTGTGAGGGACTGTAGATAGGATGCCCCATCCCTATCCATGAAGGATATCTGCAAAGCAGCTAACTGCTCTGTTGCCTCTCCAAGTAGCTGAATGCCTGACCTGCTGCTGAGAACATCAGCCACAACATTCCCCTTACCAGGAGTATAGACTATCTCAAAGTCATAGTCCTGGAGGATCTCGAGCCATCACTGCTGTCTCAAGTTGAGGTCCTTATGTGAGAAGATGTACTGGAGTCTCTGGTGGTCAGAGTAGACTGTAAAGCGATCAACCATAAGATAGTGTCGCCACATCTTCAGGGCGAAGACCACTGCTGCTAACTCTAAGTCATGGGTAGAATAGTTCTGATCGTGTTGCCTCAACTATCGTGATCCATATGCGATCACTATCTGCTCTTGCATCAGTACACACCTGAGTCTGGTCCCTGATGCATCGCAGTAAACTATGTACCCTACGCCCTCCTCCGGTAGCCTCAAGATGGGTGCACTGGTCAATCTCTATCTCAGCTCCTGGAGGCTCTGCTGAAGTCTATCCGACCAAATGAAGGGTTTCCCCTTCTCCGTCATAGATGAGAGTGGTGCTACAACTCTGTAGAAGTCCGGCACAAATCTCCGATAGTACCCAGCCAAAACTAGGAAACTTCGCACCTCCGTCATGCTCTTGGGTGGTTCCCATGCTAGAACCGCCTCGATCTTCACAGGGTCCACCACAACTCCCGCCTCAGAGATGACGTGTCCTAAGAAGTGGACCTCTCGATTCCAGAACTTACACATTGAGAGCTTACCATAAAGCTGGTTCTCTCGGAGTGTGTCTAGTACAACCCGCAAGTGGTATGCGTGCTCCTCCACAGTAGTCGAGTAAATAAAAATTTCCTCAATGAAGACTACGACAAATCAATCGAGGTAATGCTAGAAGATACTGTTCATGAGACTCATGAACACTACTGGAGCATTGGTTACACCTAAACACATAACCAAGAACTCATAGTGGCCATACCGACACCTGAAGGCCGTCTTCTGCACATCCTGGTCTTGAACTCTAAGATGATGATAGCCAGACCTGAGGTTTATCTTCAAGAACCATCATGATCCCTTGAGCTGATAAAAGAAGTCGTCAATCCTCGGAAGTGGATAATTGTTCCTCATGGTCACCTGGTTCAGGCGACGGTAATCGACACATAGTCGCATGCCCCCATCCAACTTCTTGGAAAATAAGATTGGATAAGCCCAGGGTGAAACACTGGGTCAGATGAAACCTTTCCCCTGTAATTCCTCCAGCTGTACCTGTAGTTCACGTAGTTCAGTGGGATCCATCTGATATGCTGGAGTGGATATCATTGATTTTTTCTGGGTAATGGTCTATATAGAAATCTACCTCTCTATGAGGAGGTAGTCATGGAACATCGTTAGGAAAAACATCCAAATACTGGTCCACCACTACTGGAAAACTCGGACTCCTCATGTCAACTGCTCTGAGGATGAGACTAGCCAACAGATGTGTGATCGGCTACCCTCTCCTCTGTGTGAGTCCATCCTATGCTGTGAAGGTCCCCTTCTCACCGGTGAAGGTGAACCTGGTCCCATCCATGCGGACACACCGCACCTTGCACCTAATAAAGTCGATATGAGCATGGAATATATATAACCAGTCCATACCCAAGATGACCTCGTAATCCCTCGATGCCACTACAAGAAGATCCCAGCTGAAGCTCTCACCTCATAGAGTAAGCTCGCACTACTGGAACCAGTGCGTAATCGTCGAGTCTGCTCTTGTAGGAGTCTCTAGCTGTAAGGATCACGCCAACGACTCTGTCGGAATCTCCAAGCTCCGAACATGGGCAGCGGCAATAAAATAATGACTCGCTCCTATGTCTATAAGAACTGAAACAAGGGTGGAGTAGACAAAGATTGTACCTCTAATCAGCTTAGGTGCACCGTGGTCGTATGCCTCCACTTCCTGAAGCTGAGCCTGTCTTTTCCCGCCAGCTCCCTGTGGTCGGGGTGGACCTCTTGGGGGGTGGTGGTGGTAGATCCTCGAAGCGTCGTCCACCCCCTGCTGCTTGGATAGCTCCTCTGCCTTGTCTGCCTGCTCCCTACGGACCGCTACGGTCAAACTTATGCCTCTGCCTGGGAGGTCCCTCCACTATCTGCTGCTCGTCTGCATGGAGAGTCGGGCAGTCGCAAGCCATGTGGCCCTATCCGCCACATTCATAGCACTATCTTCTCCTCGGAAGGCTGGCTCTGTGCCGTGTTCCCCGCACAACCGAACCCGTGTCCTGAGGTCGCCCACCTGACGGCCTGGTCCACTTGGACCCCTACGTTGTTTGTCGACTACCAGCTGCAGAAGACTCTACTCCGTTCCATCCTGCGGTGGGTCTCGCTGCTGATGGCTACTCGGCGAGAAAGCTCTCCACTAGCAGGGCTCTCTCCAGCACCCCCGCCTGGGTCGTGATGCTAGGTGGAATCGTCGAAGCTATGATCTCTTGCCTCATCCACTACTCAAAGGTCTAAGCCAGGAATAATGGCTCTCGTACCATGTCTGTGGAGTAGCGCGAGAGGTTGGTAAATCTCGCCAAGTACTGGGCTACTGACATGCTGCACTGCCGCAGCTGTAGTAACTCCTGGATGCGCACTGCACGGAGAGTGGATGGAAAAAACTCCGAGCAGAAGAGGCTCTTTACGTCCTTCCAAAGTAGAGATGCCTCGTCGTGCACCTTGAACATCAGGCTCCACTATCTACCTGTTGCTATGTGCATGATACTCGCAGAAAGGATCACCATGTGATCTGCTGGTGTCCCTACCAATATGAAGACTCTGACGACAGCCTCCATCCAATCCTTGACTGCCTAAGGATCCATATCTTTATGCAACCTGGGCGGCCTCTGTCTCTGAAAATCGTGCAATGCGCTCAGGCGTCGTGAAATCTCCACTGCTGGGGCTGGTAGCATCAGTGGATCAGCGGGTAGAGGTACCGACGGTCCCTCCACTGTAATGGGACCCTGCACCGAGGCCTCATCGCTTGGTGGGCTGCCATCTCGCACAATGATCTGAACCCTAGTTGGACGCCATTGTGGGGCCATCCCCAAAAGAATCAGGTGCACCATGATTAATACAGTATACCTAGTGATCTGACATAAATTAATCATGATGAAATCTTTTGAAACACACATGAAATCAATATTTTCATGCACTAAGTTGGAAATAAGAAGTCAGGGTCCTGGGGTATGGATACGTCAGCCGCCACACCAACACTGGGCTCCCTATACTGATAAACACACTCAATACCCTAAACATTATTGCTTCACACGAAAGAAAATATCAGAGTCCTCAGTTCTGTGGTAGAACTGACTCCTCTGATACCAATTTTTCACAACCCGTCCTTGGGGCCCATGCCGTGACTACCCCAAGCCTGCCTTCCATAGGCCAGGGGATAACAACTGCACCAAAGTCATGAATCCAGATAAAAAGGGGAAGGCATTGACTTTTTATAAAGTAAAAAAACACAACAGAGTACACACGTGAAGTAAGCACACTGTAAAACTGGTTACAAGTAAGTGCCTAAAAGTAAATGTGCCAGTATACAAACCCAGTTGAAAGTACAATACAACTGAAATAAAAGTAGAACAACAGTAAGTAAAAATAGCAGCACCAATTCGTCCTCTGGAAATCCCACCTGAAGGGTGGGTACAGATAGTCTCCTTGGCTCCTCGGGCCTGGCCGTCCGCTCCGTGTACGCCCCACTAAGTGGTCCCCCTCCAGGTACCATCCCGCTCCACAAGCCTCCACCTCGATCAGTGATGTCTGTCATCTGCATCCAACACAATGTAGTACGGGCCTAGCCCATGCATGGGTGAGTATACGATACTCAGAAGGGATCCGGAGACCCCCGAAGGTTTCTCAGAATCAATGAAGGATAAACCAAAATGGAAAGATAAAATCATAAAGTATTAACTACAGTACTTAGGTATATACCCATACATATACCTAAGTCATCAGTTACAGTTCGGATCCAGCTCCCGAGCCCAAGCACAACCCAGTCCACATAGGAAAGCACAACCCAGTCCACAAAGGAATGCACAACCTAATCCACACAGAAATCCAAGTCAACCACATAAATGACAATTATTGAAATCCAAGACTCAGATCACATAGGTATACACTTCGTAAGGCGATAAATATTATCAGATGCAGCCATTGATTCATCTAAGCTTTCAGACCCACAAATGATACAAGACTGGCTAAGCTGTCGGACCCACAAAGGATACAAGACCAGCTACTCTGCCGGACCCACATAGGATACAAGTATAGAGGTCAATACTGCCAGACCCACATAGGATACAAGAACAATAGTCATCACCGTCGAACCCACAGATGATTCTAGTACGGTCGTCATTGCTACTGAACCCATGGAGGATCCAAGTACAGTCGTCATCGTCGCAGTCGCAGCCAGCTCTAGGGTTCCCGCACACAACATGCTTGATTCCGGGAGGGTCCGCTCCTCGAGAAAAAGAGATTCAATACATAAAATGTCACGAAGTCTAGAGTTAATGTGTCCAAAAGTTTCGTCTCGTCAAAAGAAACCCAATGCGACAGACGATGCGTCAATCGGACGCCCGGTCTGAGAGTTATTGGCTTTTCCGTCCCAAAGGCCCGGTTGGTTTTTATGATAAAACCAACCCAACCATACTCCAGCTATTTCCAAACCTCAAGCAGAGTAAGCCAAATGCACCGTCTCAACAAAAGGATCCCAACTTAATTGACAGCACCTCAATCGGACGTCCGGTCTGTAAGTTATAAGCGTTTCCCCTCTAAGGGCCCGGTTGGTTTTGAATTCAAACCAATTTGGCCATACATAGAAATTGCCAAAACCTCGAGTTTAATATAATGAAATGACCATATCGATTCATGGATTTCTACGCAACTGACTTTGCGTCAATCGGAGGTCTGTAGCTCATGTTATGGGCAAAAGACCGAAAATAGTCTGAAGTGGGGGGTCTAGGCCCAGCCCGACCTGACCCAACACCCCCTGGGTGAGCCCAAACTGGGTCAACCCAACCCGGGTCTGGGTCCAGCCCAGCTGGGTGCAGCCAGCGGGCCGAGCAGGGGGGGGGGGATGTGGTCCCCCCTCCCTTTGCGCTCCGCGGACGCGGCACCCAGCGCCGCGTCTCCTCCAGATCTCACGCGGCAGTGGGATCCGGTCTTCTACCGCCACGGCTGAAGCCATGGAGGATCCTACCGGGGGCGCGCCTGGGCAACACTGCCTCCGGGAAGCCAGCCGCCGGCGACCCACACCTCCGAAGTTTTCTGTGGGCCACTGGAGCCGTTCCGGTGGTCCGTTCTTGCTTCCGTCTGTGCCTGCGGTCGTACCGGGACCCGTAGATTTCTGCAAAGGCCTCCAATCGCCATTACAGCCTCGCTTCATCATCTCCAAATGTTCGGCACATCAAGAACAAAGTAGCGGTGAGTCGGGCTTGTTCATTAACCCACACCCACCACATTATAGGTTTATAGCACCACTAAACAAATTAATACCATGCACGAGGGTATAATTCTCATGAAAAAGAACATACAATTTCCAAAATCCCCTATCCCAACAAAGAAGATGATCGTTGGCATTGCGGTACATGGTGTCGTGGAGAAGATGATCGTAGGCATTTCTGGGGCATGCCATGAAGAAAGCAGCATCTCCTCTCTGGACGCGGGGAAGAGGATTGGTGGCGCGTCGCCAATCTCTGAGGAACCGGCATTCTTTGTCGTTCTTCGTCAGAGGCCGGCGTCCTCAGCGTTTCGTCAGAGCTTTCTCCTGTGGGTTCTCAATTCGTTTGCCAAAGGGTTCATTAATAAAAGAATTAATCCTCCCTTTGTGTTCATTATTATGGTTCATTAATGAACCTTAATTAATGATACTATTAAACACATGGGTGTTGCTGTTACACAACCAAAGGGATGAGTCATTAAATGGCCCTCATTTCTTGATCGTCGTTACACTGCGATTCCGCCAACTGTCACTCAACGGTTGAAGAAAAAGAATAAAATAACTTATAGTTATTTTATTTTACCCAATTATTTTTCTGAAAGTCTAAAAACTTATCTTTTTCGTCCGACCCTTGTCGGTTGAAGTTAAGATTAACCTAAGCGAATACCAGCACTACGAATTCATGAGTTCCCTTGAATTTTAATTCCAAGAACCTCTTCAAAAGTTAGAAAATCCCACTCGTTCGTTCACTGAACGTACCTGAGCTAAACTTCGGAAATTGATTCCGGGCACACCGGGCCTCAGAATCAAGCTCCGTCAGAAGCTGCAGACTCGTAAAATTTCGATGTATTTTTTTAAAAAAAATTCATTGAAATTTATGGGTCTTTACACTACCTGACCTGAACTAGCTATCCGCAGGTCCATACTACTAGAAAACCCTTATTTGATCCACTAGACTGCCTGAGGTGTCCCATCTTCTCTATCATAGCCCATCACCGTGGGTCTGTTCTGCCTCCACTGATGCGGTGATGACCACGTCCCCTCCGCGTCACGTGTCCGAAAATTGGCTGGACACCTGTCCCGCTTGTGGTCTAGTATACCACTTACTATCACCAACCTACAGATGGGTAGTGGGCCTCCCTAAATGATGTGGTGCCTTGTTGGGGATGCAGTTCTGCACCACCACAATCTTCTTGTCACAACCTCCTCCACCAGACGTGACGCCCTGCTAGTGTCGCAGTTCTGCTCTACTCCATCCCACCAACGGCATGTGAATCCTCCCACTCGCGACCACTACCATGTGCTTCCACCATCATCGAGTGTCAATATGGCTTACCTTATAACAATCGAAGCCCCCTAGCCCTAGAATTATATTACTGCCGCTACATCCCATCTAGGTATGTCGTTGTCATTAGGTCACATAGAGTAGAAAAAAAGGGGTGGAAAATAAAAATGCACAAAGAACACATGAAGGAAGTATCATGACCATTTTTCGTGTCAACATGATTCTTCCTTATTAATATTATAATGAACTATAAACAGAAAGTGCATCGAGCATCCCATAATATCCCACATACAAAAATCCAAAATCCCTCATGAACAAATGATATGTATATTTAATTTTAAGTTGGTTGATACAGGTTCATTATTTAGAATGAAAGAATGGGGAATCCAATTTATAAAGAAGAAAACCCCTAGCATGAGTTTGGATATTTCTTGGATGAAGATCACACCATAGTTGTTTTTCATTTCTCATTCTTTCCTCTGAGGAAGTTCATTAATATTCACTTGGAAAGTCTAGAACTCCATGGGTTTGGAGCAATCCCCTATCGTTCCAAGGATCTGCCTTAGGTTACCACATTAAATGGAGAAATCATGTTCCATAGTTTATGTTCCACTGTATTATAGTGTCGTTACACTATTTAATTTTTGAAATATCATTTATGTTACACTACTATGAAATTAAAAATACCAAATAAAATTTAAAAAAATTATTTTAGTTTTTCTTATAAAATTTCTTTAATTAAATTTCCATAAAATGTTTCAAAATTTATTTTTTACCTTGACCCGCACCTGTATAAGATAGGTCCTTCTATTGGTAGATTTGTCATTCGGGATGAAATGGTTCACTCTGATTTTTAATCATGGCACTGGTTTAGATGTTTCCAAAACTTTGTAGATGTGTTATTTTAAATAAACATAAATGAAGTTAGAACCTTTTTTCCAGTCTCACCGGGCATCAGAATCAAGTTATATTTTTGTTTTTCACCTTCAAATATTCACGTATAATTTCAAAAAAAATTACTAGTAATTTTGGGGAAATTACATTACCACCACCTGTACGTCTTTACGTCCTCAAAAGCCAAAATATGGGCTAAACCAACAAATGGGGGTACTATAATCGGATTTAACACTCCCACTCCCATGTTTTCTCTTAAATATTATCTTTCTTCTATTGAATATGAACTAGATCAATTTTCCATCCATGAAGTACCTATAGCTATAGATCCTCAATCTCTACCAGGAAATCTACAAACGTTTCCCCATAGTCAATATACATCTCCCCCAGCCAATGATGTCTGATGGATCATGCACGTACCTCCTTAGGTGTGATACAAGAAAGAAATTATATACTTGGTGTATTTGTGGGGGAGATATAAGCGGTATGACCTCTCGCCATCTCTACTCAAAATCTGAAAATGTCTGAAGAACCTCATATATAGATTTTTTACCTCTCCAAATATCTGAAATCCCTGTCGAGCTGAGACTCTAAAGAAGACATGGTCTCCCTTCTCCAACTGCAAGATCCTCTATCTCCAACTACAAGATCCTCTAGACCCATGAGTGCTAACTCCCCTTGGTCTATCCATCATAACAGTGAAATACATAGTCCCCTATAAAGAGCCTCTAATGGTTCCAGTCAAATGGTGGAGTGACAGATATTGTTGAATGTGAACTCCAAGAGTGGTAGCTGATCTATCCAAAAATTTCCTGAAGCCCAAATACAAGCATAGAAATGACCTCTAAAACCGGTATAGTACTCCCCGTCTAACAATCTCTCTGGGATTGGAAATCAATTCTCACGAATAGTTGAGTCCCAAACACCTCCTGCAATCTCTTCCACAATAAGGATGTGAGGCATGTTTCTTGATTTGAGACAATCATTGATGGGACTCCATGGATTCGAACTATTTCTTATATGTATAGGTATCCCAATCTCTATACAAAATCCTACATCTGGATGGGTAAAGAGTGGGCCAACGTGGGGAGTCAGTCAACAACCACCTAGATTGTATTTTTCCCCATGGATGTGAGGGGTAAACCTGTCATGAAGTCCATCAAGATACCATCCCAATTCCACCCAGGCTACTCAAGTGACTGCATCAAGTCTACTGGAACATGATTCTCTTCCTTCACTTGATGAAAAATGTGGCACCATGAAACAAACTCTTAAACAACCTTCTTCATCCCTGGCCATTAATACAAATATCAAAGGTCCTAGTACATCTTTTCCTCTCCTGGATGGACCACCAAAAGGGGAGATGGGGAACTAGCTCAAAACCTCCTCATGTGCTGCCACTGGTACAATGGTTCATCCTCTAAAAAGGTTGATGTGATCCCAACTAATCAAATATCTGGTTGGAGCCTATCTTGAGGATAACTGATCACATCGGGCCTCATAGTTAGCATCTACAAGATGTCCCTCCCTAAATTGTTGTAATGGTGGGGGAGTGACAACCATCAACTAAATATGTGTCGATCCATCACCACGCATGAAGGATATCTACATCACAACTAATTTCATTGATGCCTCACTCAAAAAATTCAAACCAGATCTCCTTTTGAGCATGTACTCTACCAAATTCCCCTTCCATGGTGTTTATACTATGTTCATGTCATAGTCTTGTAAGAACTATATCCACCTCTCTGCATCATGTTACAGACCTTATAGGATAATATATTCTTAACACATTTATGGTCAGAGTAGATGGTAAAATGCACACCTATCAAATATTTCCAACAAATATTCAATGAAAATACCATTGTTGGTAGCTCGAGGTCACAAGTCATGTAATAATGCTCATGATACTTCAACTAATATGAACCATCGGTGATCCCTGCTTTCCCCTTCATTAAGAAGAAACCCATTCTAGTCCCTGATGCGTCGAAGACTACTACATTCCAAATTCCCTCCTCTAGTAGTCTTAACATGTTGGAACTCGTTAGCATCTATCTCATTTCATGAAAACTCTGTTGGAACATCCTCATCCACAGTAAGGGATATCCCTTCCAAGTATAATCTGATAAGGGTGTGGCTACCATGGAGAAGTCATACACAAATCTCCAGTATTATCCATCCAAATCCAAGAAATTATGCATCCTAGTTACACTCCTAGGTGGTTCCCAAGTAGCACTGCCATGTTATTTTCTGAATCTACTACAACTCTAGCCTCTGTATTGACATGTTACAAAAATTGGAATTCCTAAATAAAAAACTGACACTTTGAGAGGTTCCCATAATGCTGGTGAGATCAGAGTGTATCTAACTCTATTCACAGATGACCATGAAGAACTAGTCATGGTAAGGAAGGATGATCCTATTCATGAGACCCATGAACAGTGTTGGGGAATAGCTCATTCCAAAAGGCATCACTAAAACTCATAGTTTCCATGCAGACATATGAAGGTTATCTTCAGTACATCATCATATCATACACGAAGCAGATGATAGCCTTATCTATGATCTATCTTCGAGAACCATCATGCACCCTTATTCTAATCGAAGAGGTCATCAATAATTTGGTGTGGTTACAAATTCTTCAAGGTAACCTGATGTAGGTTTTGGAATTCCACAGACAGCATCATAATCACATTTTCCTTCATGGAAAACAATACTGGGAATTCCCATTGGGAAACAATGGGTCTCATGAAGCCATATTTATGCAAATACTCTTGTTGTACCATCAACTCACAAAGCACCATGGGATCCATACAATAAGCCGGTGTAGATATCTTTGTCATACTGGGGTACATATCGATGTAGATGTCAACCACCCTATATGTTGGTAATCGCAGAACATCCTCATTCAATATGTCTTCATACTCATCCAACACTATAGGAATGTGATGACACTTCTCATTCACAACACTGAGGATGAGGCTAGCCAACTGGTAAGTGATCGGCTACACCCTACCTCGAGAAAGACTTTCCTATGCTAAAAGAGCTCTTTTTTCATCAGTGAAGGAAAAAATGGTCCTATATTTGTGAAAACACTAAAATATGCACATAAAATAGTAGATCCTAGCATGAAATATGGATAACCAGTCCATAACAGGGATCAAATTATATGCCCATGACGCTGCAAATAAGATATCCCAGCTAAAGATATAGCCTCAATGAGTAAGCTCCAATTGCTGGTACTAGTGTGTAATTGTTGAATCCCCTCATATAAGAGTCTTTAATAATAATGATCAAGCCAATGAATCCACCAAAATCTATGAGCACCCAACAAGGTAAGTGGAAAGGAATGAGTGACTAGAACCTGTGCCTATAAGAACCGTAACTAAGGTAGGTAAGGCATAGATTATAACTCTAATAAACTCTGGAGTGTTGTGTTTTTAGGCCACCATCACCTGAAACTCACCTCGACCTGGTCCACCAGCTCCCGTAACCCATGGTGGATTGCCAAGGGGATGCAGTTATAGAATCTCGAACCTCCGACCACTGCCTTCTACTATTTCGGCTCACCATCCACGTATGTCACTATGTGGGCCACCCATCTCAATCCTCTACCTCTTCCTCAGTAGTCTCTCAACCATCTACCGGTCATCTGCATGGAGAGTCGGGAAATCACGAGTCATGTGCCCCTGCCCACCGCATGAGTAGCTCACCCTAATCTTCTGATGACTTCATCTACCATTGGTGCCTTATACCACCCATCCAACATCATGGTAATATCCCCAGAAATTAGTAGCCAACTTTGTACACCATGTTTCCTCCCAACTACTCACAAATGAAGACTATGTCACCTGGTGTCTACTGGTATCTCTTACTGCTGGCACTTTCTATACAAGGAAGCTCTCCATGAGTAAGGATTTCTCCAGTAGCCCATCCTGAGTATGGATTCTAAGAGATACCATGGATCCCTTGATCACCTCGCATAGTCCCAACTCCAAGGATCTTGACCCGAAGAACATGTTTTAAACCATGTTCGTGGATTAGAAAGATTTCTCGGGGAATCTTATAGAGTACTCCTCTACTGACATTTTACCCTATTGTAGGTGCAATAGATCTTGTATGTTCACTGACCCCAACGTCACTAGAATGAACTCCTCTCTAAATATGCGATCAATGTTTTTCTTAGTGAGGGTCACCTCATTGTGTTTCTGGATCATCTAGCAAAACCACCCCCCAACGATCCAAGAAGAATGATCACAACTAGATCTCCATATGGTCAAGATACATTTTAAATAGACAAAAGGATCACGTAACTGCCTTGAGCCAATCTTCTTCCACATGGGGGTCAGTCTCACCCCTGATCCATGGAGGTAATTGCCTATGGAACTCATGTATGAATAGTTCCAACGTGTGTCCACTACCAGCAATACAGGTAGCAAATATTGATCAGTGGGTTGTGGAAATTCTTATGAACCTTCTGATGTAGGAATATCCAGTACTAGTCCATCATCTGATTCCTCATCGATCGATGTACCATCCCCATGGAAACGCACAAGAATCCTCACTGACTGTCAGTGTGGCAGCATCAAAAAATAGATCAATATGAACCAGAGATAATAGGTAATACCTGGGGAGCTAACTCTAACTCAAGAATAATATAAGGAAACACACAATTTCTATATTATGCTTGAAACTAGTGTTTTTTTAGTTTATAATATCGTAAATCATAATTTAGGGTCCTGGTTTATAGATATGTCGGATAACACACCAATGCTAGACACCCTCAGGATAAATGTTCATCTTGAAATATCCAACATTGTTACCCAAAAAAATTCCACAAACTCTTGGTCTATAAGGTAGAACCAAAATCCCATGATACCAATTTTTCTCGACACATCCCTCAGGGCCCATGTCGTAAATAACCCAAACCTTCCTCCAAAAGGCTGTGGGCTAGAGACTACCGCTGAAGTCATTATCCTGAAAGATGGAGGAATGTTATGAGTACCTGTACACATGCACACTCACAACCCCAACCCACAATGATGAAAAGAAAAATATGCATACCAATAAGATAAAAACTGAGAGTATATGTACAAGCTAAAAGTAAAATGGACCAATCTACAAACCCAAGAAAATGAAAAACAATAAAAAATTGATTTCATGGTATCTGATAATCTGTCCATATAAATCCCTAACTAAATAGTAGGTGAAAAGTATTTTTCAGAAGAAGTAGGAGTATGCCTCGCCTGTCTGATCTCACTAGGAATCACCTGGTCAAGGACCACTAAGATCTCAATCAAAATGTCGGTCATATGAACAAGAAACTACACATGTGGGAAAAGACTGTGCAAGGTTGATTAAAATAATACTCACAAGGGAACCAAAACAAAAAATAAATGACTAAAAATAAAGTAACAAACAAATTAATGGACAACTGAAACATGTATAACCTAATGTATTGAATGTAAGACTATTAGTTTTAAGGATGAATATGTGTTACTATTGAGGGAATCATACAAGAGAAGTAACTAAGGTCTGTCACGCAACAAAGGTACACTCATATGTTGAACCACTGAGGTCCTCTAGTATATCGGGCTATTAAGTTATGCTCGTCTATAGAGCCACTGAAGTCCACTCCTATACTGGGCCACTTATGTCACCTCCTCTGTCAGGACACTAAAGACTGATCCTCTACCAAGACATTGATGACTGATCGCCACATCCTTCTCAACACATCCAGCCTTGGGATTTCCACTCATAGTGCACTTGATTTGAAGAGAATCTACTCCTGAAGAAATAATTCATATCTCAACCTCCCTAAAAACAAATTTGAGTATCTTAAAATGTTCTTCACTTCTCAAGGGTCCTAACACCAAAGTCCTCTATTCAATCTGACACATGATATTAAGGTTATGTGTGTTTTATTAAAAAGGTTTCGGTCATGTCCATGTCTTGTCTGACCTGATCAAATCAACCTGACCCGACCCATCCCAAGGTCCCATGACCCAATCCCAATATAGTGATGAAACCTAGGGTCCACAAACATGATCTTGGATCGCTGACAAGAACTGAGTTCAACCAGGCCCATTCCGACCCACTAGGCCACCCAGGGGGGTGTCTTCTCAAGCCCGTCCCTCTATTGCGTGCTAGTTCACCCATCACTTTAAGAGGTGATGTGTAACGCCCTGACCCCAGTTGCCCAAATTCGGTGCATTATTGCGTAACATTGGCATGATCACAAAATATCAAGTCTTGAAAGACATATTAGATTAGTAGCCTTGGAAACACTAGATACATTCATAAGTCTTACATTACATCATAAAGTAAAACAAAACTACAACAACATCTTGTCTTAATATCCCCTCATACTATCCCTGGAGAACATTCATAATATACTTCTTCACATACTGGAAAAATTAAAACATTGGTAGGGGTGAGCTCAGATGCCCAGTAAGGATAACAATATAGTGGAAGATTTCATAAATAAACATAAACAATTAAGGAAATGTATAACTAAAACAAAAGCCTTTTAAACTTGAACTTCAGCATAATAAGGAAAACTTAAAATAAAATAATACCATTTACTTATTCACACGGATATTCTACTAGTCGAATAATCACATGAAATATCAATAACCACTTTGATAATGATGGAATGCATAATTCCAGACTATCATAACCATATAGCCAAGGCCTTGTGCCAAGACTACAAATAAGATTTTTTCAAGGCCTCGGGCCAAGACATAGTTTGTCTCATGAGACCTACCGATGCATCGAGGAGCTATAGCAGACTCCACCCATAACTTATTAAGTCCAATGCATTCCTCATATGAATAGGTTTAAACATATCATAAACCATAACATAATCATATCACATAAAACATGCATAAAGGAAACATAAAATTTCCACATTTCAATCAGAAGATATCAATACAACACATTGATATAATAAAAACATTATCAAAACCATTTTCAATACCAAAATAAAAGAAAATTAAAACATGATATTTATTTTTCATTAAAAAAAGTTATGGCTTGTAGAGGAAGTCGAAACTCAAATAAAGGTCATGGCGGAGGAGAAGTCGTTGTCGCCACATATGTACGATAAGAAAAACATTCCTTTTTTGTATTTTAGAAAAACGCTTCGTATAAAAATATTCCTTTTGAATAAATGTAAATGTCAAAGGGTTTTATACACCATATAAAAGAAATTTGTGCATAAAACAAAATATGCCTCAATGAATGAAGATTGAGGCGAAGTCCCTTACAAAGATTATTTTTTAAATAAAATAGATATATTATGTGTTTTCACCATAAGTGCAGATAAATAAAGTACAAATACAAGATATGACATAATAATATAATGACATAATTTGAAAGTAGGAGATTAACCCAAAGAAAAGGAATTGGGTTAAGAAGTTCCCTTACCTCGTGTCCGACTTGATGCGACCGTTTTTTAACCTCCTAAATAATAAACTAGAGTTAATTTATAATTTATTAAGAACCTTTTTCTGTTTTATTATTCATTTTACATCACTTATTACCATGTTATGAACATTATGTAATTATTTATGTTAACAACGGTCGTTTTGTCGATCTTTGGTACTTGAGTCAAAAATAAACTTCTTATAATTAAAATTTGTTCATATGTTAATATATCCATTATATCTAGAATTATATTCATGATTTAGATATCATATATATCATACATATCCAGTATGTACATTCATTTATAATATTACATAACATTTAGAGGTAAGAGATGAAATGCACCGTTCCTGGAGATGGTAAGCCGTACGTACGCATGAATGCTACATTCATTTATATTTCGTATTTAATGGAATTAAATCATAATGATATAAAGGTGTATTATAATTCCAGTATAATATAATATATAATATCATTTACTCCATCCTTTATACGTCCCACATATGGCATTAACGATTCAAATCACTTTGAGGGGGCAGTAGTCCGCACTTCCTAAAATGAAATTATCGCGTTTATCCATAATGGAAATCATAATGGTATGCCATAAATGAGAAATACAGTAGAATAAGTAAAAAATAATAATAATATAAATATAATATATGAAATTAGTGTCATCATAATGGCCACCATGATAGGTGTTAAAAGAAGATTGAACAATCCTCATTTCGTGAGGCAGTAATTTGCTACCCACACAAACAGTATGTTCTTTAACCATTAGACGAAGGTATGTGTAAGTGTAAATAAAATACATCTCATGAAAAAATCCTAGTATATTGTAGATATTTGTGTTTTTACAAAATAAAGTAATAAAAATTGTTTAAGGGTTTGGAGAAGTAAAATAAAACAAAAGAACATAAGAGAAGACATTACCTTAAAATCGGGTAACTCTTTTTGATTTGAGCCAAAGGCTTCCTTGGGAAGACTTCTTCACAAAGTGAGGCTTCTAGGAGTAAGAGGGGAAAGTTGAGAGAGTATTCGGGTAGAGTTTGGCCGATCCAAATGTCTTTTATGGTGTGAATAAGGTGGTAGAGTTGTGGGCCTTTTATAAGAGGAGAGGAGGGGTACTCTTGGAAAGTCATGAAATGTTACATTTTTATGAAGTGATTTTCGGATTTCAAAGGTCCCAAAATTATATACTTCGAGGATAATGTGATAAGGGATCGAAATATAGTCATCCAATAGGTTTTTGAAAAGCGTAAGTCATATATTTTACATTATCTTTTCATTTTATTTAAATCGTTAATTAATGAGGTAATCGTTGCATCATCATGGAGTTATAATAAAGTTAATTTATTTAATGTCTAAAAATTAGAAAAAAAATACCATGATGTAGGAAATCTTTTTATCTTTACAATTAATATTTATAGTCTAAATTTAAACTTATATAACCCCATGTAATAATTGTTTTAGTAAAACCACACATGTTTGTGACAATTTTTATTTTTACATTAAATAAAAAGTTATTAATGTCATTTCTTTACCCAAGTGGCTCCATGGGGTCCCCAAGTTGACCCATGTATTGTCTTGTTCAGCCATGACTCACCAAATAAGGGCAGGACAAGTGTAAAGGTAATTTCATATTATTATAACATTATATTTACCTTAAGTTACACTAATTACCTTTTATCGCGATTAATAGAACATAAAATATAATATTCACCAAAAAATTATTTTAATCCCATTGAACCACATTTTACTTCCTAATGAAAAACATGTATTTTGGATTTTTTAAAATAAAATAACAGAAGTGGTAATGTTTCATTTACATGAAAAGTTATTTTTTAAACTACCACTTAGCGGTTTCACTATTCATCAAAAATTGAAGTTTTTCAGAAAAATACCGAAAATTCACTGTAAGATATAATTGATATTACGAATTCAAAAACAATTTCTATTTTATAAAATTACAAACATATAAGTTTCATTAATGAATTTTATAATTAATTCCCTTTGTCAAAACAAATAGCGTGTTTTTGAGAAACAATATATATCAAAAGATTGACACTCATTTATGTTTAATTTCAAAGTGAAATTAATTCTAATGACCACCATTGGATAAAATGGTAAAAATATATGATAATTATAATTTAAAACCACTAAATAGTATAATTTATTGTTATAAATTATTTTGAATAAAAAAACTTTTTAAGTATTTTTTCTATTCATAGAAAATTGGATGTTCTTAGAAAATTACAAAAATTTCAACTTACGATAATTTCGATATTCCGAATCCAAAAATGAAGTCCATTTTGAAATATAAAATTTATATAATTTCAAAAAGTGGGTATTACTATTCATAACGGCTACTTTTATTGGTCTCGGTGTGCTAGAACTCAAGGTTGCGTACAACACATGCTGCTCTATTATTCAAAGAGAAGCGTACCGTGGAATCTTGGGGTGTTACATTCTCCCCTCCTTCAATAAATTGCATCCTCGCAATTTGAAATTTTTCTTTGAAAATAAAATGTTGAAAATAGGAAAAACCTTTGTGGAAAACTCACATCGAAAATAAGGTTAATAAAAATATAACCATAAAAGAAAGAAAGAGAAGTAAAAAGGTCACGTAAGATAGCCCATACTAGGATTCTATAAAAATATGGATATGGAGGATAAAAAAACCATCAAGGTCTGATGGAGAGTTGTAGAAAACAATATTAGGAGAATGTTTAACTACAAGAAAATCACAAACATGTGATTGGTTAAACGATCATTGATTCCCCAATTGGAAAAGTTAACCGACAACCTTTTTGTTTTAAATTACCTTTCATAAAGTTGAGGAATTTATTTAAGATATTTACTAAGAACATAAGGAAATATACATATTTTTCATGTAGACTTTTCATTATTTAATAAATTTTTACCACAAACCCATATTTCACTCAAAAAGATAATAGAACTAAAAAATATTATATTTACACATACCATGAAGAAAAATATTTTTTAATAACCAGAGATTTCCTGTAGGCTAGTGGTAGGTAATAAAGGCATGTCGCACTATGGTTGTGGGTTCGATTCCTACAGTTTTGTCCGACACGATGGGTTATCCCCCAACCTGTAGGTTTTCCTTTTCCTAAAACTATAGTATTATAATAATCCAAAAACAATCTTCAGAAATGCTTTAACCTTAAATAATAATATCCAAAGTTAAACTTAATCCATTCCAAACATTATAGTTATCCAAAATACCTCTGTCCAGACATTCTCTAAAAGGTCTCTAAATTCCAAAATCAATTGTAACATCAGATTCCCCAAGCAAACTAAAGTTTCTCTTATTGTCACATACTAAAAATATGATTACCTTCATCATATTAAAACCTTAATTAAAACAACAAGTATTGTAGTACAATCCTAATATATATATCATATTATTCTTATAACCATAATATAGTTCTTGAGTCCAAAAAACACAAATACAATAATTATTCAATTTCATCTGTAGTAACATCATAAGCTTTCCCTTGCTCCCTTGTCCTTTTATAAGGTACGTTTCCTTGGAGATTAGGGCATTAATTTACATAATTACCCATTTCTCTACAATTGTAGCATTCATCATTGATAGCCTCTTTCTTTCCCTTACAATCACGAGCCTGGTTACCTTTTTCTCCACATTTGTAACAAACTCTCATTCCCTTTAGGCAATTACAGGGGTGATTCTTCCCACAATTATGACATAATGGAAAATCCTTCTTTACCTTTTTCCCTTTACCTATCTCTTGTTCCACCATTCTCTTCTTCTATTTCTTTAATTTGTTGTCATAAGACTTAGATAATTTTTTTTCTGTCTTGATAGCACACGAGACAATATCTTTGTATGATGAGAAGGACTGTCATACCAAATCTTGAAGAAGAAATGGTTTTAACCCATCAAAGAAATGATCAATCTTACTTCTTGGGTTACATATATAATGTGCAACATGTCTTGCTAACCTTTTAAAGTTATCCTCATACTTTGCGACATTCTCATCCTCCTTTTGTCTCAGACTCAGAAATTGCCTTTCCATATCTGCTCGATGGTCACGAGGAAAGTATTTTTCTAAAAAAATCTCTTTGAACTCCCTCCATTCCATATTTGATACTTCATCATCTTCCTTTGTGTTTTGAATCAATGAGAACCATTGATCTTCATATCCAGTGAGGCGGTCAACTACCATGATAACCTTTTCCCTTTCACTACTCCCCAAGGCATGGAATATTTTCTCTAAGGAATTTCTCCATTTCTCAGCTACTAAGGGATTTTTACTCCCCTTGAATGTTGGTGGTTGTTTCCTCATGAAGCGATATAACATTGATCCTTCACGTTGCGGATCAGGGTGCTGCATATGAGTAAGGTTATTATTCATAACCTAAGTGAGTTTTCCAAGTATGGTGATAAGCTGACCAACACCATTTGTATCACCAACTCCATTATAATTATCTTAAGCTGGAGGGAAATCCCTACATAGAGTGCTTGCATTGATACGGTTTCCATTCCTCCCACTAGGTTCCATTTCTAAATAATGTCATAAACTAGATTAATTTATGAATCGAAATACATAATTCCATACTTGTAAACCACTTAACATAAATCGAACTATTTTTGGATATAATCCATAAAAAATATGTTTTCTTTGAGAAAGTATATACTCATAAACCCTTCATAATGGGTTTTAAAGAAAATGGGAATTATCCTAAGAATATCCCCCCGAGAGTGTCATAACCAAGAGTGCATCATGGCCCGTTGTCGTGAACCAGTTCCCATTCAAGTCTAGCTCAATGCGGTGTTTTCGGGTTTTACCCCTATGTACATCTGTGCCAGAGCCACCTCTACCTGCTCATTTCTAAACATGGATGTATTGCTCGGAAAACTCACAAAATCACTATAATATCAAAATTCTAGGAAGTTATTCTATACTTATCCTCAAAGTCCATCTTAGGGCTATGTGCTCTAATCAAAGTTGATCTAAATCTAGCTTCAAAAGTTAGTACGAAACTACCTCTGATACCAACTGTAACACCACGAACCCTGTTACCCAGATTCGGTGCATTATTGCGTAACATTGGCATGATCAAAAAAGATCAAGTTTTAAAAGACTGATTAGTTTAGTAGCCATGGAAACACTAGATACATTCCTAAGTATTACATTACATCATAATGTAAAACAAAACTACCACAACATCTTGTCTTTATATCCCCTCATACTATCCCTACAGGTCATTCATAATATACTTCTTCACATCCTGGAAAAATTAAAACATTGGAAGGGTGAGCTCAGATGCTCAGTAAAGAGAACAATATAGTGGAAGCTTTCATAAATAAACATAATCATTGAAGGAAATGTATAACTAAAAAAATCCATTTAAAATTGAACTTCTGCATAATATGGAATAAGTAAAATGTAATAATTCCATTTACTTATTCACATGGATATTCTACGGGTCGAATAATCACATGAAATATCAATAACCACTTCCATAATGATGGAATGCATAATGCCAGAGTATCATAACCACGTAGCCAAGGCCTCGTGCCAAGACTACAAATAAGATTTTGTGAAGGCCTTGTTCCAAGACACTGGTTTGTCTCACGAGACCTACCGATGCATCAAGGAGCTATAGCGGGCTCCACCCGTCACTTATTAAGTCTAATGCATTCCTCATATGAACAGGTTTAAACATATCATAAACCATAACATAATCGTATCACATAAAACATGCATAAAAGAAACATAACATTTCCACATTTCAATCACAAGATATCAAAACAACACATTGATATAATAAAAACATTATCAAAACCATTTTCAATACCAAAATAAAAGAAAAGTAAAACAGGGTATTTATTTTTCATTAAAAAAGTCATGGCTTGTAGAGGAAGCTGAAACTCAAATAATGGTCCCGGAGGCAGAGAAGTCATTGTCGCCGCATACGTACGACAATAAAAACATTCCTTTTTGTAATTCATTGAAATGATTTATATAAAAATATTCCTTTTTAATAAACATAAAATTCAAAGGGGTTTATACACCGTATAAAAGAAATTTGTGTATAAAACAAAATATGCCTCAATGAATGGAGATTGAGACGAAGTCCCTTATAAATATCATTTTTTAAATAAAATAGATCTAATATGTGTATTCACCATAAGTACACATAAAGAAAGTAAAAATAAAATATAGGACATAATAATATCATGAAATAATTTGAAAGTAGGAGATTAACCCAAAGAATGGAAATTGGGTTAAGAAGTTCCCTTACCTCGTGTCCGAATTGACTCGACCGTTCATTAACCTCCTGAATAATAAACTAGAGTTAATTTATGATTGATTAAGAACATTTTTAAAGTTTATTATTCCTTTTATATAACTTATTACCATGTTATTAACATTATGTAATTATTTATGTTAATAACGGCCATTTTGTCGATCTTTGGTACTTGAGTCAAAAATAAAATTCTTATAATTACAAGTTGTTCATGTGGTAAACTATCCATTATATCCAGAATTATATTCATAATTTAGATATCATATATATCATACATATCTAGTATGTACATTCATTTATAATATTACATAACATTTAGAGGTAACAAATGAAATGCACCGTTCATGGAGACGGTAAGCTGTATGTACGCATGAATGCTACTTTCATTTATATTTCGTATTTAATGGAATGAAATAATAATGATATAATGGTGTATTATAATTCCAGTATAATATCATATATAATATCATTTACTCCATCCTTTATACGTCTCACATATGGCATTAACGATTCAAATTACTTTGAGGGGGCGGTAGTCTGCACTTCCTAAAATAAAATTATCACATTTACCCATAATGGAAATCATAAAGGTATGACATAAATGAGAAATAAATAAGAATAAGGAAAACATAAACATAATATATATATCATATATGAAAATATTTTCATCATAATGGCCACCATGACAGGTGTTAAAAAAATATTGACAAATCATTGTTTCGTGAGGCAGTAATTCGCCACCCATAGAAACGGTATGTTCTTTAACCATTAGAAGAAGGTATGTGTAAGTGTAAATAAAATACTTTTCTTGAGAAAATCCTAGTATATTTTATATATTGTTTTTGTTACAAAATAAAGGAATAAAAATAGTTTAAGGGGTTGGAGAAGCAAAATAAAACAAAAGAACATAAGAGAAGACATTGCCTTAAAATAGGGTAACTCTTTTTGATTTGAGCCAAAGGCTTCCTTGGGAAGACTCATTCCCAATGTGAGGCTTCTATGAGTAAGATAGGGAAGTTGAGAGAGTATTAGGGCAGATTTTTGCCAAGACAAATGGCTTTGATGGTGTGAATAAGGTTGTAGAGGTGGGGGCCTTTTATAAGAGGAGAGGAGGGGCACTCTTGGAAAGCCATGAACTGTTACATTATTATGAAGTGATTTTCGGATTTCAAAGGTCCCAAAATTATATATTTAGAGGATAAGGTGATAAGGGTTTGAAAGAGACTCATCAAATAGGTTTTTGACAAGTGTAAGTCTTAGATTTTACATTATCTTTTCATTTTATTTAAATCGTTAATTAATGAGGTAATTGTTGCATCATCATGGTGTTATTAAAAATTTAATTTATTTAATGTCTAAAAATTATAAAAAAAATACCATGTTGTAGGAAATCTTTTTATCTTTCCATGTAATATTTATAGTCGAAATCTTAACTTATATAACCACATGTAATAATTGTTTTAGTAAAACAACACATGTTTGTGACAATTTTTATTTTTACTTTAAATAAAAAGTTATTAATTCCATTTTCTTACCCAAGTGGCTCCATGGGGTCCCCAAGTTGACCCATGGATTGTCTTGGTCGTCCATGACTCAACCAATAAGGGAAGTACAAGTGTAAAGGTAATTTCATATTATTATAACATTATATTTACCATAAGTTACACTAATTACCTTTAATCGCGATTAATAGAACTTAAAAGTTACTATTCACCAAAAAATTATTTTAATCCCATTGAACCACATTTTAATCCCTAATGACAACCATGTATGTAGGATTTTTAAAAATAAAATCACAAAAGTGGTAATGTTTCATTTACACGAAAAATTAGCTTTTAAACAACCACTTAGTGGTTTCACTATTCATCAAAAATTGATGTTTTTCACAAAAATACCAAAAACTCACCCTAAGCTATAATTGAATTTCTAAATTAAAAAATTATGTCCATTTTACAAAATTCAAACATATAAGTTGAATTAATTAATTTTATAATTAATTCCCATTTTCAAAACAAATAGCATGTTTTTAAGAAACAATATATATGAAAAGATTGACACTTGTTTTTGTCCAATTTCAAGGTGAAATTAATTCTAATGACAAACATTGGATAAAATGGTAAAAATATACTCTAATTATACTTTAATACCACTTAATATTAAAACTTACCACTATAAATTATTTTTATTTAAAAAGTTGTTTTTAAGTATTTTTTATATTCATAGAAAATTGGAAGTTCTCAGAAAATTACAAAAAATTCAACTTAGGATAATTTCGATATTCCAAATCCAAAAATGAAGTCCATTTTGAAATATAAAATTTATGCAATTTCAAAAAGTGGGTATTACTATTCATAACAGCTGCTTTTATTAGTCGCAGTGTGTTAGAACTCAAGGTTGCGTACAACACACGTTGCTCTATTATTCAAAGAGAAGCATACCATGGAAGCATGGGGTGTTACATGATGACCATGTACCCTCTACGTAATGTTGTTGATAAGAGGTTATCCCCCTCCCCACATGTGGTCCTATGGACTGCATTCCAACCATGACCTAACACGATTCCCTAATGGTGATGTGGTTCTTCCTATCTATGGCCCACTAGCTGCCGCCCCCTCTGCAATAGTGTTCCACCAGTGTGTGCTACCTCTCGCATGCGGTCGTGAGTCTTGAGTCGTCAAACCTTTCCACTACTTCATCCCTCTTGGTTGCGGCCTTCCATTTCCACCACTAAATTTTTTCTTAGACACAGGTGGTAATTATGTCACAATGAATGAAATAAAAGGGGTGGAAAAGAAGAATGCACAAGTAACACATGAAGGACGGATCATGACCATTGTTTATATTGGGGGGATTCTTCCTTCTTAGGAGTTTAATGAAGGATAGAAAAACCATGAATCCATATTCCCAGAACTCCCAGCATGAGAAAATCCCAAATCATTAAAGGAAAAAATGATCCATGATTAATATTGTTTGTGGGTTGATCCAAATTCATTGTTTAGAAATAAATAATAAGGAATCCAATTCAAAAAGAACAAAAATGTAACAATAGGTTGGATCATTCATTGGGGGAGATTTCACCATTGTCGTTCATCATTTCTCAATCTATCATTGGGGGCAGTTCATTGATCGTCAAATTTCAACACCCAAACTGCTAGAGTTGAATAAATCCTTGATCGTTCCAATGATCAGTCTTTGGTTAACCCATTAAATATGGAAAATGTGATTCATTGTGTCTGTTATGCTGTGTTGTAGCATCGCAACATTATTTAATTTATGAAACTACATTTCAATTATGTTGTTATTAAATTCAAAATTAAAAAATAAAATAATCTAATTATTTATTTTTTTCCTTAGGAAAATCAATTTATAATTTTTTTTCAATATTACAAAAATTATATTTTTCCCATTACTTTTGTCGGTCGAGTTTCGGTCCTTCCATATGTAATTTCTTCATTCCAAATGAAATGATAACAAATTATTTTAAATATAGGCACCCGTTTACATGTTTCCAAATCAAATCACATAGGATATTTTCAATAAATGTAAAAAAAGTATGAAAACATATTCAAGACTCCCCATGCCTCAAAATCAGGTTCTGTCTCAACACTTGATCTTCAAATAATCCCATATAATTTTAAATAAATACATAAAATTTCCAGGACATTATAATTCAAGGAATATTTTGGTGTTTCATGTATAATTATGGGTTATGTTTTATCTAATAGATGGTGTTATTTAATATGATTATTAGTAGTTATGACCTCATAAATGTAACTATTCCATCCATGGACATGATCTTTATGTGGTAGGGTTTTTTCTAATATTATAAATACAAACCTTAATGAGGAATATTTTATTGTCTTTATATGCCAAAAAACATGAAGTTTGTTTTCTCTTGTCACAATATTAATTTGTCTAAGTTTTTATGGATGGATTTTTTATAAGAATTTGACATTAGTATTTACATTAAAATGTTAAATGGATTATTTTTTTGGATTCATTGACTATGTATTCAAAAGTAGGTGAACTGATTCATTTTGTATACTCTTAGAGAGTAACTAATTATTTAGTAATATATCACCATAACAAGCGATATTTTTATGTATATTTTTTTCATCTATATATAAAAGTGAAGTATTATAAATTTAATAATTTCAAGTATTCCTATCTTGAGGATTTAGATGAAGAGTTTATTCATGACTGATTAATTTTTAGTGCTTTGTCTAAGGATTGTTTTAAAAATGAATAACTCCAATTTCACTTACAATGTTTTATTTTTTTTCCTTAGTGATGTGTGATACAATTAAATATGAGTGGAATTGATCAAAAAGAGGGGAATATCTTCATGTGATAAGGATTTAACAAGGATTTAGGACTAAGTTTTGATGGTGTATTTTATATGACCCTATTTCAATTATATTCTCTTAGTGTTTGTCTCTCATGATGGTGATTGTTGAGCACCATGTTATTGGTTGTTTTCCCCATCCCCATGAAGTTCCCAAGTTGAAGTGGAAGGAAATTTAACAAACAATCTCACTAGTTTATAGAGATTTCAATACAGATAAGAAGTTATATGGGTGATTTTGGACTACTTAATGATGTCAGCTCAATGATTATGAATCTAGGAGTTGATATTAGTGGATTTTTTTTGAGGAATTACTCAGGAGATTTAGTATTTATTCATGGGGTTATAAGGATGATCGTATCCAATTATGATACTTGTTTTACCTCTAGTTTTGTTATAGGTATATATTAGGATTTTGAGACATAGTTATTCTTTAGAACCTCTTTTCATCTATAGAAATATGGACCCATAGTGTGGACTACGCATAATCTAAGGGACAAGTTGTTCATGTGTATTCTAAATTTTTTTGGTATGTGGGTCACATTACTGCCCGTTGGGGAGTATTATTAAAAAAAAAAATTTCACTCCACCATTGGTATGAAAATTTTGTAAGAATGGTATGGAAAACCATTACAATAATTTTTTTCTGGATTAAGGATGGAGAGAAGTTATTCTTGAACAAGAGTTGGTTCAAAGTACAAAAGATCTAGTGTTGATGACCCATGAGTGAATAATGTGACGTAGGATAGTTATAATCTGTAGGAAAATCATAGGAGTATGAATCTAGAGAACAAATATGGAGATGAGGCATTATTTTACGTGTATCCTTGACGGGGAAAGTGATTCTTTGGTCATTAAAATAATAATTCTATGTCGTTTCTTGTACATTTTTTGCCATATTCTCAGGTTTTAGTCATTATTTATTAGCTTCCAATACCCCCAGATAATATGGCTTCATGATATTTTAAATTTTATATATTCAATGGTATATCCATGATAATTATCATTTCATATTTTATAGTGAAATGGATGTTTATGGTGGGGAGAAAATTAATGACTGGCTTGTTGATATTAAGGAATAATAGGAGTTAATTATCTATGGGTGTGCTATCATATTAGATTGTGTTATGTTGTGGAATTATGTCTTTGAGTAGAATACATTGGAATTTAAGTCACCTATTCATGATCAATATCCTTAATTTTTTAATATTATTCATTATATTATTTTCTTTAACAAATTCTATTTAAGGAGATTTATTATTTGCAATTTCTTTATAATATTTTAGATAATGATTTTTTTCTATTAAGTGATATCTTATGGGTGATTGGTAGTAGATTAAGGGTTTTTTTATCAATTAGGAATATTTTATAGTTTTGAGGATATGAATGGTTTGAGAGATATCTAAGGTAACAATTCGATCCTTTCAAGCCTATTAATTTCATATTTTCCATAGATAAGTGTTCTAGGAGGAGGAACAAAGAATGAATATATGATGTTAAGATAAAACATAACAACATAATAGATATATGGATTATAAGTGTGTGCTATATCCTGGATTTCAGTTGAAAGATTATATTATGGAATGGTTGTTGAATTGTGATTTCATGTTCTACCTAGGTATTTTTTTGTGTCTGGTCAGGTTTTTTGTATCACTATGGAAATGTGGGGAATTGGATAAAAATAAACCTATTGAATAATTTTTTTGAGGATATTTTGATATCATTATTATTTCCACATTAATCATAGGTTGTGGTGTGTAATATTTTTTTATATTTGATTATTTCATTGTGATGGTACCCTTGACACATTTTTCTTTTATATTCTTATAGTATCTATTAAATGATTTTTTATTAGATATTAGACACATATTTTACTAGGTGTGATGCGATGTGGTCTATTCCATCTCATTGTTGAAATAGCTCTATGACATCCCATTACGGTAAAAAATATATTATTTTTCCATTAAAATATAATATATAATTTGTTTATAAATTCTCAAAATCCATTTCGTCTACCATCACTATCGATTCATGATAATTCTAGGTGCATCACTATAACATATATTATCACCCTTTATTTGGATTTTAACAATCACATTAGGGAATAAATCTTGGTGAATCTAGGTGTGTTACCTTATCCTATCTCATTTGTTTTGATCACATTTTTCATTCATATAGCATTTATAGCATGAAAATAGATGATTTTACTGATTTTTGGTAAGATAATTCTTGTGGTATGGTGTGTTCTAGGGTTTTAATTTATTATTTATGTTGTTTTATTTCATGGGTGTCTCTAATTCTTGTTTTAACTGTATAATGATTTAGAAATGGATTATTAAAGTAGGGTTTCCAAAAACGTTCATGTGTTTTAACCAATTTTTTTTGGCATAATCTTATATTATTCCTTGGGTTGTTATGGAATTAACCTAAAAAACGTATGAATATTTAATTAAAATGAATAATGAGGTTTTGGGTTATTATTTTGATCACTTTTTCACAATTTTGGTGGATTAATCATGTTTTCCTAATATAGTGTTTTACCAATGATTTTTGGGTTTTTACATACATAGCATGCTTATTTTCTCTAAATTTTATAAATATTAAATATTAGTTATAATATAAATAATGAGTTAAAAATAGGTATGTTAATTTTATATTTATCTCTCCACATTTTATTGAAATTTAATGTACAATAAAATATATAAATATATTTTTCAATAGAATAGATTATTGAGAAGTTATTGGATTATTATTACTGGAAACCTAGGAATTATAAACAAGATAATTCAATATTTAAATAAATTTTTTCCCTATAGATATAATCTTTTTAGTTTTTTCGAAAAAATTTAATTTTTAAATAATTTTATACCTTTTCAAAAATTACTTAGTTCTCATTCCAGCATATGGAATATGATTTGAAAATTTACATTTTCTCTATGAATTTTATATCCATATTGGGATTTCATAATAGAAATAAGAAGTTGGTTTTAATTAATCATCAATGGTTTAATAACCAAATATTGTTTGATTGATTGTTTTTTTTCGGTTGGATGCTTGGATGAGAGATTGGTTAGGAGCCTGAGCTATGGTGGTGGTTAGTGGTAATGAAATAATATAGTCAATTTTGTGTACAATGGAGTTTTACACCCGAATGATTGAGATGATTATATATTTGGGATTCCCCTTCATTTTTATTCCTTTTTCAAATGTGTATGATGTCTTATAGGCTGGATGTAACTTGTTTGTTCCCTACATTTTTGGTATTTTAGAATAACTATATCGTATGTGTATTTCTTATGTGGTATCATAAATAGTGTCCTAGAATACGTAGATAAGTAATTAATTATAAATGAAGAAGTAATACACCAATGTAATGTGGAATTTTTTATTATTGCAGTATTAAAATTTAAATATCAAATTAATAGTGATAATAAATGTGATAGTACGTACAAAATAATTAATTGTTTCATCACCACATATCTAAATATAATTAATGTTTTAGTATGGAAATAATATAATGTAATCGATAATGTATTAATTAATGATATATTTTATTTATGGGTTCTTATTTATTTCAAAGTCCATTGTAGTGGAATCTAAGGGTCTACCGTAATGATGGTTGTATTTATAATAAAAGATATGTGTTTACCTTCATGTTGATTGGGATTAAATATATTTATATTCTATCTAATTATATATTCTACCCCACCTACGTTAGTTTGGAAATAAACTCTCAAATTTTTTGGGGGTTGAATTACCCAATATTAGAGATGGAATTTAAAAGGATGGAAGAAATTTCCCACTTTCCCACTTTACCTATAGAAACACATAGGATTAATATTATCTAGGGATATAATTGATTATGGGTTTTGGTGTGTTCCTACAAGGGATGTGATTGATCATAGATTACTATAAATTAATGTTTGATTTATATTATCATGATTTATAGATAATACATTTATAAGGGGGTGGTTGTCATTAAAAATTAACATATGTGAATGTTTATAGGATATGATGGATTCAGGAAATATGAATTGCAAAGGTTAGACTGGAATTTGAACATATACCTAGTTACAGATTGAATGGTTTTAATGATGATATTGATTTTTGGATTGATGTCAACATGAGATGATGGGCCCTACATGGGCATGAGGTATGTAAGCATGAGACCCAACCCATGTAAAAGATGAAATCCATGTGGAATGAATGAGAAAATGATGTGTTTAATTTAGGAATGAGAGAAACAAATATTGACAAAGTTTATTTACAGAACATAAATTATATATATATTTTTTCAATTCTTATATAATGGTTTAATGTTATGTGTTATTTAGTCATTGAGATTGGGTAGGGATGAGAAACTTGTATTACCCAGTCATGTGATAAGTTAGTTTCATTTTTTCTTTACTTGGATTTAGTATGATTTCTTAAATTTCAATGACAAATTTTAAGGAGGAACATATTGGGTATACATATTTTTCTTACACTACATATAAATAAAATAATTGTTAGGTTAGTAAAAGTAGGTTAGTAATCAGGTTGGACATTATTAACATGAAAGAATGGTTGAGAAGTTGTAACGACTTGTTGGAAGTTGTAGTTTATTCCTAATATTAATTTTGGTTATTACGGTGTTCCATTAAATATTTCTATAACATTATATGTATTGGTATTTCTATTTGGTTATAAATAATTTGGATTGTTTGTGTACATGTTTTATATAATAATCAATATACATTATAGAGGTTAATGAATCTCATGTTTTTGACAAATATATCCTTAGTGATAGTCACTATCCCATGTCTTATTGGAGGATAGATTTAAGAATTATTATATCCCTTTAATTATTTTCAACCGAGGTGTTGTATTATTGGATGTAGTAGTCATAATGATTTTATATGAATAAAGATAATTAGTATAGTGAATTATAATTTCAAGTATGTTTGTCATTATAAAATTTTACAATGTGTAATTTCATTATGAATATGTTTTCTCACAAGGGGTGTCTACTAAGGTAGAATATATTGATGTAAAATATTGTTTACATTGTAATGTGATTTATTTAACCTTGTATAATCTATTTTGATGGGGTTCTATGATAATCATGTGGACTAGTCTACCAAGATTATAGTTTTTTAGAATTTTAGTAATTACTGTTATTACTTTGGATTGTTATCATGATGGAATGATTATAATGATGTTTAGTTGCATGATATGATAGTGGGGTTTTTATTGGTTCAGTTATGAGTAAAAAATTATAATTATTCATTTCATACATATTTATGTAACTTCGTCTATGTGAGTACATTTCATTGTGCAGTCAACTAATTAAGAATATTTTCTTGTGTGTGACCTTGTTTTGTGTTTATAGGTTTACATTTTCTTCACCCCATCATTTTGAAATAAAATATTTAGTTTATATTATAAGATGGTAGTTATAAGAGAAATATCTTACTATCTAGTTTCATTTTAATAGTTCAAATTCTCACAAATCCGCTGGTTGGAATTATAGAGGAAATAATTTCTGATTGAAAGATAGTTTTTAATGGGAGACGGTAATCACTAGTGAATGAGGGACTTTCAATTTTTAAATTTGTTATATTTTTAATTTTTTTATTTGTTTTAAAATTAATTCATTGATATTAGGAAGGGAATACAAAAATTATTTAGATCTATTAACTATCAAATTTAGAATTTTTAAAATTATTTATGCATATGTGTTATATATTTTAAGGTAATGTAGATGAGATAGTTCACCAGTTTTAGTAAAACATATCCTAACCATATGTGGGTTTGATTATTGGGGTTTAGAATTTGTATTATTTATTTAATAAATTGATTACTATACTCACATAAAATTTCCAAAGAGTTTTTCCATGATGTTGTTTTTCTATATATATGGATATACACATTCCTACTTATATATATATATATATATATATGTTTGTTGCATTTTTTTTCATTTCATCATTGGAATTATTTTGTATACTATGGTATATAATATCATCTGGGGGTGTGAAGAATAATTAATTTCTTATTTATGTGTATATGTTTTTTGATTTTTATGAAATCTATGTGTTATTGGTTAGTTCTCCAAAATTTTATTTTTATTCAATTTTGATACTATTTTTGGAAATTAATTAAATTAATATATAAATAATATTTTATTATGTTTTTTAGCATTATTTATTTATTTTCATTTTTTTATTTTATATTTCTCCACTATGTTTTCTATTCCAAAATTACTACATTGATAATATTTATATCTTTGATACTAATAGAAAAATATCAATATATTGATCTTCGAATTGATGGTGATACTCATTTACATCATTAATCTATGTAATTATATTAATGAGGGTGGGTATAATGTGATTGTTATTAGAACATTTCACTAACATCCAGGATGGAGTACATATTTAAGAACATGTGGTATTTTTCTTGATTTGAAAACACTTTGAAAAAGTTATTATCAACATTATAGATTTGTTCTAAAGAATAAATATTATAACATGTCATTGAATCTAAAATATTACATAATGTTGATTAATATTATATATTTTATAACTCACTTTCATTCATCATTTCTTGAAAATTATATGTATACATCATATAGTGATCAAGACTTAGTTTGTCTACAAGATTTTAGGGAGTATAAAAATATTTCTTAGATGGATAGTCAAAACAAATTCAATAATTTCTTCTATAATTTTCTCAGAAAATCATTCTGAACTATTAAATATTGTTGAATTTTTTAATATAGATTTTAACCATGTGAATACTTCTAAAAATATTTCATGAATTAAGGATGATGGTTTCTGAAACAATTGAGTTACACCCAATATTAATGAAAGTCATGACATCATATTGGTACACATTCATGTGTATTCAGCACCTGTTATCATATAATTTATTGAGATAAATTTATAGGATATTATTGAAATAGAGGTACCTCATTTATATTAGTAATTGTCGATGATTGATTTATTATCACTACGAGTATGGGGTGTTCCAAAAAAACGTCTTACATGATTCAAATAATGTGATTGGAATGATATAATTCCAATTGAGGAAATTTTTATCAATAGTATTTTTTAAATAAATTAATTTATTTCACTGAAGTTGAGTTATTAGTGGCTGAATATTATTCATGTTTTTTTCGAGGGGTGGCTAGATATGGAGAAAGGATATTATATTATATTTTCTATTTTTTCCCCGATTATGTTAATGAATTTATGTCCTTATTTCTAAAAATTATATGATCATTCATAACAACAAATAATAAAACCATTTGATATGTGTTTTTTCAATTTTCATGACGTTATATAAGTGTAGCTTTTAAGGAATCATCAATATAACAATGAATTGAAAAAATATTGTGATTGATGGTATTACTTATTTACATACTTTCATGATTAATGGAATCTTTTAAAGAGTGATATAATTTCATTAAAAATGGATTTACATTATATTTATTAAACAATTAAATGTGGAGCGTAGTTTTAGTGGAGATTAAATATATGGGTTTGTTTAATCATAAAGATATTATTTGAAACTAAACATATTTAAATGTGCTCCCCATCAAAATTAGTACATTCATATTTTTTTCCCATATCAAACTCACATATGTTATTCCATAATAAATGATTTATATCGACAATAATCATTACTATTCACGGTATAATTATCACACATCACAATATTCAATTTTATGGTTTTTGGTAAAATGTATCTGTTTATTGTGATGAGCATGATTAATTGTATTTATAATATTCCAATTTAGTTCTGTAGAAGGAGATTTTATTAATGATGGAAAACACGTTTTTGGATGTTATATTTTACAATTATCATCAATAGTACTAAAGGTTTTCCCTATAGAAACTTCCAAGAGTGTTCCCATATTTTTTGTTGCAAAAATATTTTTATACTTTATATTGGATTATAGGATGAATAAATTAGATGTAAGAAAAATTTAAACATGATGTCAACAAAAACGATTTTATATAATTAGAATCATGGAATTGTTGATATAGATGAATAGTGAGGGTTTGAATTAATATTAGAATTATAAAAATTTTTGGGAAAATAAATAAGTGATTTAATAAGGACACAACATTAAACATTACATATTTTATTACAGTTAGACTACAATTCATTACTTTCATTCCCAAGGGCCATTTAGGTTTTTATTTTTAATGAATTGGATAATAACTGTTACATAACAAACCCATAAATTAGAAATTGGAAACCTTCACACACCATCCATTTTATTATAATATAAATCATTTAAAATTAACCAAATTAAATTTTCATGAAGAATAATCATGACATTCAACTTGACTTCTTCGTTGTTATTCCTCATCCATAAACCCTTTGAAAAATATCTCAAAACATGTGATAAGAAAAATAGTTCTATAAGGGACCTAAATGAAATAAATTAGTGATTTTGGTGAAAAAATTAAATCACATAAAATTTTTACATGCACATAAATGTTATTTCATTTTATGAAATAAATAATATCCACATAAAAAACATACTATTTTCCAAATAAATACTTTTAGAAAGGAAAAAAACTTATAAAAGATATTTTTGAAAGATATAGAATTATAATCATAACCTACGTAAATATCATGTCATTAATAATTGGATCCCAGAAAAATATTCTGGGTAAGACCCTCAGTTTACTCCCTCTTTTATTCCTTTGAATATAAAAAACATTAAACAATTCAATAGAGAGCCATATCAGGATCAACTGTCACATAAGTTGTATCAGGATATCCGATCATATTGTGTTTACCATGTTCATTTTATTAATATAATATTATTAAGTGCCTATTTTAGAAAAAATATTTATTATATCTTCCCTTAATCATAAATACTTTGAAAAACTCTTTTAAAACCATATGAAAACAATTTTTTATATTTTAATATACCATTCAATTAAAACAAAAATTTAAAAATTTAAATTGCCAGGAAAAATAAAGGATTATTTTTTAATAAATAATACATGGAATCTTATAAAGGAATATTAAACATAAAAAAAATGTCAGAAGTGGCGGGAAATTCAGTTCATGATATATATGATGAAATACAACATCCTCTTTTTTTGTAATGAAATTAAAAAATTTCATAAAAAAATTTATTGTAAAAACTATTGTGTTAAATTAAATAGTGACATAAATTTTCATTCTTAATTCATTTATGTCCTTATAAATACGTCCAAAATTTTTTTTAATAATATAGACAAGGAAATATATATATTTAAAAACATAATCATTGAAGATTTAAAAAAATGTTTTTTTATGTTAATGTGCCACTAACCTTGAGTCTAGCTCATCACAACCATTATTTATCTTCAAGAATAATAAAATAATGCTAATAATTTACATTATTATAAACCTTTTTGATGTTTCAAATTAATATTATTAATTCCCATTAAATAATCAATAAGATGATTATTAAAATTTATGTCTGGCGTTTTGATGAAATTCGCCTCATATGTCCAAAATGACTTCCGTAGTACGAATATGGTTAAGGAGGTCATTATTAAACCATATACAAAATAATACTCATGAAATAATTATCATTTAATTAAGTAATTATAACTATAATACCAACATTAAAATATGTAAAGGAAAAAATAATTATTTTAAAATCATAGAAACGGTAGGTTGTAGGAATGCAAGAGTAACATATCCATTTTTAGCAATAGTGATGGAGAAAATATAATAACTACATAGTAATTATAGAATTATTATTATGTCAAATATTTAACACTAAAACAAAAAATAAACTTATTAATAGTTTTCATGGGTTTTTGTTATGAAAAACAAATCACATGACTTCATTGAGGTGGCTATCCACACATACACATGAATAACATAATCATTTTTCATGATAAGAAAAGTAAGAAAATAAAAGATATATAATATCATTAGAATTATAAAAAATAATTAATATCATATATATACATTAAATAAATCATTACAACCATCCAAGATAGGTGATGATAGAAATATAATTACATCATTTATGATGTGGTAGTCCACTATAGACTAGAACGATAGTTTTGCTTCCCATTTCACGTGAGTGGAGTTAAATAAAGGTTTTTTCATCAACATTAAAATATCAAATTATAAGGAATTTGGTTTTCATATTTTTTATAATGTTTTATCATTCTTAGAAGTAGTTATAATTATAAATTAAACTAAAACCCTAAGTTAAATCCTATACCAATTTTTCGGATAATATCATTTTCATTACATATCAATCCCCAAAAGAGTGGTATTGTTAAAAAACCAAGACCTTTAGAATGTGTGGGGGCTCAAAATAAGGTATTGGGTTACTTTTTGGAAAATACAAAAAATTTTAATGCTAAGAAGATACGAGGACAATAGGTTATTTTCTATAAGTGAGGGGGTGGACACTTTGGATTAAATAATTGTTTAATTAATATAAATAATTTTTAATTGAAAATATGATCCGCATTGATAAAATTTAAATATAGGATAATTATTTAACAATATAATCTCATAAGATAACTTGGTATACAATTTTATCTTATTATTTTACACATACCTCATTGATTTGACACCCCTTTTAACCCTTTTGACAATTATAGTGATATAAACGTTTTTACACTATAAGGGTTATGAAATTTATTATAAATGATAAATTAAACTTAAATAGAAAATGTTTTATATTTTAAATCTTATCCAATTCACCTGGATGGATAAATTTCTTTTTAAATTTTAAATCATTTAAAAAAATATTATAAAATTTCATTAATCATTGTTTTTTAACTATTCTTTTAATTTGACTTTGAAAAAAACATGAAAATAATGGTATCAGAATATAATCTATTACCAACTCCAAAATTTTAATTTTTTTGAATATAAAATTAATGGGACAAAAAAACTCACCCAAATAATATGAGTTTAATATTTTTTAAAACTATAGACATGATTTTTTACTACCTGGACAAGCAGTATGTCAGTGTTACATAAGTATTTAGTGTAATTACATCATCAAAAAATTTAAAAAAAATTACCATGATAGAAAATAATCTATTTTTTAAAGTTATAGGTTATAACTAGGAATAATTTTTATCTCTATCAAAAAAATTTATAGATATTTAATGAAAATGAGTGTAATTTTTACTTTATATTTATATATAATTAATTTTAAGGGAATAATGGCTCAACATTTCCATAAATGAAAATATTTTAATGACTGTGGTCAAACCAAATCAATAAAATATATTAGTTTAATGTTTATTAATATTATTATTTTTGATATTAATTTTAACATTAATTACAATATTTACACTTATAGTGGTTATTAATATTTATAATTTCTACTATTCATAATGAACAAATAGAAAAGAGATGCAATTACTAAATTTAGACTACTTGATTTCAAATATATAATCAATTTCTAAAAATTCTATTTCTAGATGTAACAAATATTTAATTAATATTAAAATTAATAAATTTAATGTGAAACATTTTTTTGGAAAAGTTATGTTTCTATCTCCAAAAATTAACTTATACAAAAATTAGGCCAAATTTTGATTCTTATGAAAATAATTATTCTAGATATACTTAATAACAAATAATCTATTTAATTATAAAATATTTACTTTAAAAAATTATTAAATGAAAATAAATTTGGGTTTTTCGAAACCAATATTTTTCATTATTCACTGAAAGTATGTCTTTTCAAAAAAATTCAAAAATTTCACGATGGAATAATTTTGCTATAATAAGTAAAAAAACTATCATTTATTTAAAATTCATATTCAATAGTGTATAAATTAATAATTTATATAAAAACATATAATATATGAAATATAATTTTATAAGAGTAACACAATTTATTATTTGGTTCAAAAATTAAAAAAACACATATAATGAATATAACTATATATAATCCAATTAATTAGAATTATTAATAAATGAAATTAATTATTAGATATACTTAGGTTTTTTCATTATACCCCTTCCATTTTTTATTTTTCATCCTTGTAAGTTTTTTCATTTCATAAAAATGTTGGGATATTTTTTCCTTCATAGAATTTAATTGTTACAATTTTTCTTCTACTGCAATATATTTTTCTATAAAACCTTACAGTGATTTTTTACCCTATTCTAAAAAATTGGTTTGTATGTGATTGGGAATCTATTAAAAATATCAAACAAATGAAATTAATTCATGAAAATGATATAATTTTATTTTTATAAATTGAGATGAATCCATATCATATTTTTTAACAATAGAATAATAAATATGTTGTGTACATGATACAAACTCAGAGGTGATGCTACTCAGTATGGAACTAATACAACGCCCTCTATGATTTCATAATGTCTAATGAAACTTATTATTTGGTTTTAATTTTTCCAAAAATAGATAACACTTTTCCAGGGATAAGAATTATGAAAGACAAGATCACCTACCTTGAAAGAAACATTATTCCATTGGTAATCTATATAAATTGTTTCCCTACTCTGAGACATCTTCATCTGTTGATGATTCATATTCACATTCTAAACAATTTATTTTTCCACTTATGGTCACAAAATATCTCTCTTTCTACTTAATCCTAACAATCTGGAGTTAAAAATCACATTCCATATAAGGAGACATATGGTGTCAAATTAATATTCGAATGAAAGATTCATTTACAAGAAAAATCAAGCAATGAAAGAAGTTGATCAAAACATCCATTGGAATCCATTGAATATAAATGATGCATGTCATCCATGGTATATATTTTTTCTAAAAATATCCACTGTTTTGAGGATGAATATTTGTAACAAACAATAACTTATTTTACAACAATGTTTGTTTTCCTATACAAAATTTACTGGTGATCCTCAGTTCACAGTTAGATATAATGAAGAGTGGAACTCCATGTCACCTGATAAAATCCTTGAATTTTTTTGGAAAGTATTATTATCCTGACCCGTCCTTAGGGCCCGTGTCATCACTACCCCAAGCCCCCCTTCCATATGCCAGTGGATGGAAACTAGTACCCAAGGTGTAAATCCCCATAAATGGGATGACATGGCCTTGATAAAACATAAACACCTCCAACCAGAGTACAAAAAGAAGTAATAAACTAAGTACAAAAGAAAGTGCTGAAAATTAAATGGGCTAGAATACAAACCCAACTGAAATGTATAGTTACAACTGAACGAAAGTATAGTAGAAATGACAAATAGCTGGAAGATAGAAGCAGCTCCTGGGTCCTCCACCTCGGATCATACCTGAAGGATAGGAACAGATAACCTCCTCAACGCTCTCGCCCGCCAACTTCTTCCGAGTACCGTCTCGTCGTGTAGTCCACCACCAAGTACTGACTCGTCGTGAGGTCCATCTCCTGGTACTGTCCAGTCCTCGAACATTCGGTCTCTATTAGCGCAGTCCGTTTTCTGTATCCAACACAATGAGGTGTGGGCATAGCTTGTGCAGGGGTGAGTATAACGATACTCAGTAGGGACCCCGAGACCCTCAAAGTCTCTCTAAATCCAACAAAGATAACCACAAAGAATGATCTCAAGAGATAACCCTTACTTAGGTATAAGCCCATACTTATACCTAAGTTATCAAGTAACCCATCTCAATCATGAGAAAACACAAAGGTTATGAAATCAACTGATATCCACTACTTAGGTATATGCCCATACATATACCTAAGTTATCAAGTGGCCCATCTCAATCATCAGGTAAACACAAAGGTCATTGGCTCAGCTCAAACTAGGATTTTCATTAATGATATCGAATCCAAAACTACTGAAGAGCTCCTCCTCTGACGAGTATAGTGATTCTGTCACAACTCTGAGGAGCTTCTCACTAACCTTAGACTGTTGAGATAATCCTCCTGTCGAGTACCGCGGGTCTGCCACCCCAACATAGTAGTGCTCCCCGCTGTGGGTCTGCCACCCAAATACAGTACGGCTCCCCTAATAGCCTACATAGGTACTCGTTTTGTCGAGTACTGTGGGTCTACCACCCAAACACAGTAGTTCTCCCCATAGTGGGTCTTCCACCCAAACACATTAGTGCTCCCCATTGGGCTATACAAGTCACTCCGACTCGAATCGGACAACCAGTCATCAGGTCTCAGCCCGCTACAAGGTCTCCGTACTCCGTACGCTCATCTCCAGGAGGGTCCGCTCCACGAGCTACTAGTAAATAATTCCAAGTGTCACGTAATATCACGTGAAAATATCTCATATGACCACCTCGTCATAGGGGTCTCAACACAACAGACGATGTGCCAATCAGACTCTCGGTCTGTGAGTTATTACCCTTTTACTCCCAGGGCCCGGTTGGTTTCGTGTACGAACCAACCGGGCCGTATCTCAACTATACCCCGAAATCTCATGAGGTATACTCAAAGACACCATTTCTAAATGAGATTACCATCTCTTTTGATGATTCGTCAATCAGACGTCCGGTCTGAGAGTTATTGGCTTTTCCGATCCAGGGGCCTAGTTGGTTTGTAAGCTAAACCAACCCTAATGTTCTCCAACAGTATCTAAACCTCAAGTGGAGTATGCCAAAAGAACCGTCTCATCAAGAAGAATCCAATGTAGTCGACGACACGTCAATCGGACGTCCGTTTCTCAAGTTATAAACGTTTCTGCTCTGAGGGCCCGGTTGGTTTCGAATACGAACCAACCCGGATATATCTAAAATTCTTTGAAACCTTGAGTGTAATATACCTAAACGACCGTCCCGATCCAAGGAATCCTACGCAACTGATGGTGCGTCGATTGGAGGTCCACATCTCATGTTATGGGCATTTAACTGAAGATGGTCTGAAAATAGGGGGTATGGACCCGGTCCGACCCGACCCAAAACCTCCTGGGTCGGCCCGAACCAGGTCGACCTGACCTGAGCCCGGGTCCGGCCTAGTTGGGCATGGCCTGCATGGCCCGCCCCGGCCCGGTCGGGGGAGCTGGCTCGGCCAGCATGGCCGAGCGAAACGCACAGAGCGGGGGGTGGGGGGGGGGGGGTGGAGGGTGGGGCCTCTAATTGACATCGACGGTGCAAAGTGCCGCCCCGCAATCGTCCCAGGATCCTACATAGCTGCGGGATCCACCGTGTCGCACCGTCGCAGCAAGCCGGAGTGGGTCCTCTCCGGTGGTGCACTGGGGAGCCTCCGCCTCCAGGCGGCCGGAGGGCTCTGGCCGCCGCCTCCGGGCACCGGCGTCACCGTGCCGGTGACCCGCACCGCCATGAGAGTCTGTGGGCCACCATAGTTGCTCTGGTGGTCCGTTTTAGCGTTTTTCTACGCCGGTGGTCTTCTCGGGTCCCGAAATTTATGGGAAGTCTTTCAAACAGCATTGCGGTCCCGTTTCATCGTCACCCGTCAATCTGCGCTCTAAAGAACAAGCAGCGGAGGGTCCAACTTATTCGTTAGCCCGTGCCCTCCGCATTAGAGACTCAATCGATAATTTGTTAATTACAAGTGTTTAATTAATTCAAAATAAATTAAAGAAAAACCATGCCATTAAATACCCATGCACAAGTGTATAAATCACGTATACACAAAAATATGAAAACTACCTACCTCGAGAAAGATCTGCCGTAGCTAAGCATCGTGGACGATGATGTCACTTCTGTCATCGTAGGAGTGCACCGAGGAGGAAGTGGCATCTCCTCTCTTTTCGCGGAGAAGAGAAAATAAGGCGCGTAGTCGTTGGTGAGTTCCCCACGTCGGTGTCTCATTCCTTATTGTGGAGGAAGATGAGAATGGAGAACCGTGGTCACCGAGTCGTTTTACATTGCAGGGTCGATGTTCTTCATTAGAGAAGATACGTTCTTCATTTTAAGATGATGAACTTCAACAAAGGAGGAATCCACTTCTTCTTCACAAGAGTTCTCTCCCAATCCCCACACAACAAGCCAACACAATTAAAATAAGGCCACCCCTTATTTAATTAATCTTTTCATGCATTTCAAAATTCAAAAATCAAATCCCTTAGTTAATTAAATGTAGAGTTGTTTAATTAATTAATAGGTAGGTTGGAAAGATTTAATGGAGTGATAGAGGGAGAGGAAGAGTTTTCTTAATTTAAGAGGATTTAGCTAAAATAAATAGGTAATGATTAATAAGTTTAGGGAATGTGAATGGTTGGGGATTGTGTGGGCCCCACCTCACATATATCGTCACATGGGTAGTTTGGTGCTTGTGGGTCCCACTACAACTCCCCCATGTAGGATATAACCACCTTAGATATAGAATAAAATTGTTCCAAAATTTTATTCAATTCTTATTTAATCCACAAATTTTAACTTCTCTCATGAATACACAACTGTGGTAAAGGTCCCCTTAAGCAATTACCAGCATTGCGAGTTCATTGGTGCCCTCAGATTTCAATTCCGAGAACCAGTTCAAAAGATAGAAAAACACACTCATTCGTTCACTGAACGTACCCAAGATAAACATTAGAAATTGATTCGGGGAACACCGGGCCTCGGAATCTGGTGTCGCCAGAAACTGCGTACTCGTAAAATTCCAAAGAAATTAAGAAAAAAAAATTCTTGAAATTTCTGAGTCTTTAAAATTATATAATAGTACAATATATTTAATTGGAATGAATTGTTTAAAGACCTGTAAATTTCAAGGAAACTTTTTTCTTAATTTTCTTTGGAATTTTACATGAACGCAGTTTCTGACGGCGCCTGATTCTAAGGCCCAGTGTGCCCGGAATCAATTTCCGAAGCTTAGCTCAGGTACGTTCAGTGAACGAACGAGCGGTTTTTTGTAACTTCTGAACCGGTGCTCGGAATCTAATTCTGAGGGCACCGATGAAATCGCAGCGCTGGTATTTGCTTAGAAACGCCTTTTCTGGAGTTGTGTTTGCTCGGGTGTGGTTTTTAATTTTTGGGGGTTAAGTGAAGAAAATAAAATAAAGTGGTGCGGAAAATTCATTTTAATTCACTTAAAGCCGCTTAAAGCTACTTTAATCTGCTTAATCTGAGTTGAAGCGGATAGAGTGGAATTCAAAATATCCCACCCACTTGTAGGATATTAGTGAGGTGGGGCCCGCACGAGCCCCACCGTTTCTTTTCCGCTAAGTAACGCAGCCGCGAAAACCTCCTCATTAATGAAAGTCAACCGTTCGTTTTTCCGGTTAAGAAATGCCCCAATTAATTGGGCAGTTAAATCGTTACAATTAATTCAACAAATTAATTGTTCGTTACTTATCTTTTGAATTTCAAAAGCTTAGGTAAATAATAAAATAAGGGGTAAAATTATTTTATTTAGTTGGACTTGTGGTGTGGAGAGAATTTGGGAGGAAAGTGTTCTTCTTCGACGAAGAATGCGAAGAACGCGAAGAACGCTCCGACCTCAGACGAGGAACGCCAAACCCTCAGAGATCAACGACGCGACGCCGTGTACCGCGACGTCAATGACGCTTCTTCCGTGATTCTCCCTCCGCGACGCTTCTTCCACGACAATCCAACCCCGCGACAACCTTCGATCGACAACGACAAGGTAGGGGGTAGCGCTACTTTTTTAATTATTTTGGTTTATAACATCAACATGGATTTAATTATTATAATTAAATATGTATGTTCTCGATCCTCGGAGTTCGTCGACGCGACGCTGAGTACCACACGACAGTGACGCCCTTCCTCAACGCGGCGACCCTTTCTTCCGCGACGGTAGATATCACGTCCGACGATGAAGTTAAGGTAGGGGTGTTGTTTGTGAAATGAATTTATTTTCGTGGTTTTTTCCTCATAAAAACAAATAACCTAAATCAAGAGCAATTTAAATTTATTAGAATTGTATATTGTTTTGTTTTCCATGTGTGGGTTATTTTTCTTCCCGATGGTTATCACCTAACGCGGAGGGTGCGGGCCAAACAAACATGGCCCGATAACCCTCCGCAGTTCTTCGTTGATGTGGGGATTGGCGGGCGACGAAAAAACATGCCGCAGAGGTGATTTATTGTTTTCGCAGTGAAGTACGGGACCCGGGAGGAGCTACGGCGCAGACGTAAATGAAATCGGACCACCGGAGCAACTCCGGTGGCCAGCGGAACCCACCGGCGGCGCCCCGGCGGGCCGCCAGACAGGGCCGCTGCGGCTGAAGCCGCAGCGGCGGTGGCTAGCGGACAGGCGGCCGCGCGTGTTCAGCGCACATGAGACGTGGCAATTCCGCGTCCGCTGACCAAGGGAAGCCCCCGCAGTGGGGGGGGGGTGTTGACACGCGGGGGCAACACGCCCCCGCCCCGGACTCCGCCCGCTCGGCCAAGCCAAGCCGGGCCGAGCCGACCCGCTGGCTAGGTCGCGCAAAACCGGGTCGGACCCAGACCCGGGTCGGTCGACCCGGTTCGGGCCGACCCAGGGGGGTCGGGCCGGATCGGTATGGGCCCAGACCCCCTGTTCCCGGACCTTTTGGGTATTTTGCTCGTAACTGGAGCTAAGATCCTCCGAACGACGCGCCGTCAGCGGCGATGTGATCCATGGATCGAGATGGTCGTTTCGGTATATCGCACTCAAGGTTTCGGAATACTTTGGGTTCAGTCGGGTTGGTTCGTACACGAAACCAACCGGGCCCTTGGATCAGAAACACTCATATCTTGAGCTTCGGACGTCTGATTGACGTGCCGTCGACTTTGTTGGTTTCCTCTAAGTGAGACAAATCTTTTGGCTTACTCCACATGAGGTTTTGAAGTCGTTGGAGTGCGGTCGGGTTGGTTCGCTCACGAAACCAACCGGGACCATGGAACGAAAAATCCAATAACTCACAGACCGGGCGTTCGATTGACGCGCCGTATGTCTCGTTGAATTCCACTTGATGAGACAGAACTTTGGGAATACTTCACCTGGGTTTCGGTTGTTGTTGGATAGTGGCCGGGTTGGATTGTACCGGAAATCCAACCTGGCCCCTGGAACAGAAAAGCTGATATCTTTCTGACTGGACGTCTGTTTGATGAACCATCAGCGGCGTTGGGGTTCACATTGAGAAATGGTCCCTTTGAGTATACCCTATGGGAGTTCGGGGTATAGTTGAGATACGGCCGGGTTGGTTTGCTCATGAAACCAACCAGGACCCTGGGACGAAAAGGCTAGTAACTCACAGACGGGGCGTCCGATTGACGCGCCGTCTGTTGTGTTGAGACCCCTGTGACGAGGCGGTCCCTTAAGATACTTCTTCGTGGAACCTTATGATACTTGTAGTATCGACCAGAAGATCGTGGAGTAGACCCTCCCAGAGACGAGCGTGCAGAATACGGAGACCGTGTAGCCGACTGAGACATGACCACTGCTCGACCGGTCCACTCAGTGTGTTTCAGATAGCCCAGTGGGGAGCACTTGGTTGTAGCGGCAGACTCACAGCGGAGGAGCGCTTGGTTTTAGCGGCAGACCCGCGGTACTCAACAGAAGGAGTACCTCTGGAGGCTATGAGGGGGATCGCATGGTTGTAGCGGCAGACCCACTGCAGAGGAGCGCTTGGTTGTAGCGGCAGACCTGCGATACTCAATAGAAGGAGTACCTCTTGAGTCTATGAGGGGGAGCGCTTGGTTGTAGCGGCAGACCCATGGTGGGAAGCGCTTGGTTTTAGCAGCAGGCCCACAGTACTCGACAGAAGGAGTACCTCAGCAGTCTTAGGTTAGTGAGAAGTACCTTGGAGTCGTGACAGGACCACTGTACACTCCAGAGACGGGGCTCTTTAGCAGTTGCGGTTTCGATAATGAAAATCCTGGTTTGAGCTGAGTCTATGACCTTTGTGTTTCCTCATGATTGAGATGGGTTACTTGATAACATAGGTATATGTATGGGCATATACCGGTGTAGTGGTTATCCGTTGATTTCATAACCCTTGTGTTTCCTCGTGATTGAGATGGGTTACTTGATTACTTAGGTATATGTATGGGCATATACCTAGGTAGTGGTTATCCGTTGATTTCATAACCCTTGTGTTTCCTCATGATTGAGATGGGTTACTTGATAAATTATGTATATGAATTGGAATATACCTAAGTAGAGGTTATCTGTTGATATCTTCTTTGTGGTTATTTTTGTTGGTTTTAGTGAGACCTTGAGGGTCTCGGGGTCCCTACTGAGTATCTTTATACTCACCCCTGCACGGGCTATGCCCGCACCTCGTTGTGTTGGTTGCAGATGACGATAATGCTGACGGAGGCCGAGTGTTCGAGGACTAGACGATACCCGAAGGTGGACTACACAACAAGTCAGTACCCAGAGGTGGACTACATGACGAGTCAGTATCCGGAGGTGGACTTCGCGAAGAGATGACACACGGAGGAGGTTGACGGGCGAGAGCGTTGCAGAGGCCATCTGCACCTACCCTTCAGGTAGGATCCGTGGTGGATGATCCGAAAGCTGCGCCATCTATACCTAACCTTCAGGTAGGATCTGAGGAGGACGACCCAGGAGCCGCTTCCGTCCATCCAGCTGTTGTCTTTTCTGTTGTACTTGTTCAGTTGTAGTTGCACTTTCTTTTGGGTTTGTATTCTGGCCCATTTACCTTTTAGCACTTCTCTTTGTACTTAGTGTTTTACTTCCGCTTGTACTCTGTGGTGTTTTTTTACTTTTATAAACGCAATGCCTTCCCAGTTATCAGGATTTACGCCTTTGGTGCTAGTCGCCATCCCCTGGCCTATGGAAGGCGGGCTTGGGGTAGTCCCGACACGGGCCCCGAGGATGGGTCGTGACAAATTGGTATCAGAGGAGGTTCGGTTCTACCGCAGAACATGGGACTTTGATCTTTTTCTATTTGAAGAAATAGAGTTTAGCGTATTGTGTGTGGTTATCTATAAAAGGATTCCAGTGTTGGTGCGGCGGCTGACGTATCCATACATCAGGACCCTGACTTCTGAATTCCAACTTAATGCACGAAAACACTGATTGCGTGTGTGTTTCCAGAAGTTTTTAAATATCAGCTCAAACCAGGTCATCTCACCAGGTATAATCGTTTGACAGTATCACGTTGTTTCTTTCAGGATGCCTTTTCTCGGATGACCAGCTAGAGCCCAGAGGGATGTGCGTACTGACATCTTACCGAGCGATGAGGCTTCGGTATAGGGCCCTCTTGTAGTTGAGGCACCAGCGGAGGCACCAACAGTACTACCATACGTTGGGCCATCGATCCCACCAGCCCCAGCAGTAGGAGATGCATGCCACTTGAGCGCACTGCATGAGTTCCAGCGCCAGAGACCACCCAAGTTCTGGGGAGAGACGGACCCGCAGGCGGCTGAGGATTGGCTGGATGCTGTGGTGAGAGTCTTCAGGCTAGTGGGGATGCCGACAGACTTCATGGTGATCTTAGCTGCCAGCCTTCTTCAGGCAGCAGTAGGCAGGTGGTGGAGCCACTTGTTCCAGTTTTTCAATGGGATGACCTTCACATGGGAAGACTTAGAGACCTTCTTTAGGGTGGAGTTTGTGCTAGTAGCTCTACACCTCGAGTGTGTACAGGAGATTCTGCCTTTGCCGCAGGGTTTTCGATCAGTAGCCGTGTCATCTGTGGGCAGTAGATAGATGATGCGGAAGTCCAAGAGGACTAGATCCAGCCGTACGAGGAGTAGGAAGTGTTATGAATGCGGTAGGAAGGGTCACCTGGAACATGACTATCCGACTCATTGTACAAATGATCTACAGGCTTTGGAGGAGCCATCGAGGCAGAAGCAGTGGCGGGTGCTTGAGCAACAGCCGAGCAGTGGGCAAGGCAGTAGATCTCCGGGAGCAGGTGGACAGGATAAGAACTAGTGGATATGTCCCTTGTACTTCTAGTTCCATGTTGCTGTTGTATTTGGGTCTTTGTACTATGAGATGCAATAATAAAATGACACTTATCTTTGTTTGCTATCCTGTCCTTTTGTTTGGTTGATACTGAGTGGTCCCGTTAAATACTGTTGACTTGACCCTCACTTTCGAGATTTCTACTAGAGGAGACCCAGTGACCTCACACTGATGCCGATAGTGTGACTCGACCCTTGGAGGCGAGAGTGACAATTGGATCTCTTAGTAGTTACGTCGAGGCCTTACGATGTCATCCATGGCATGAATGCATCCTTCATGTCAGGATTGACTGTATTAGGCAATGAGTGTGGTTCATCCAGGGGATGATACCGAGTTTCTCTTTTCGGCAAAGGAGAAATTTTAGTAGCTCTTTCAGATCGTAGGAAAATAAGGTACAGATCATCAAGGAGCGGATGAAGACTGCACAGTGCGGTAAGAAACCAGAAAACGGCTCTAGTTATAGAGACTTGAGCTTGTTAAATGTTTAAAGAAGAGGAAGCTTTAAGGAGATATGAGTCTGTGAAGCAGAAGATGTGGAGGCAGAGCTATGAGAGCAGCATGAGGTGGTGTACATCTTAACATGCAGCAACCACCCGCCTTAGTTATCCCCGCCAGGCTCAGGGAGCTGGAGGGCTGAGGAAGAGTGCGGCTGCATGTGGTCAAGGAGTGTGACCCGATGGCTCTAAGAATGATTCAAGGGACATTCTGTGTCCACTACTAGCTGCTGTAGTAATGGACATTGATATGAATCATTCCTTGCTTTCACAAATCTTGTTCCAGATCTATAGTTTCCGGTAATCCGTGGACATGACCCTCACATCTGGAGATACCTTGGGAGGAGACTCGATAATCACACTTACACCGACGGTGTGGTCAGACCTTCGAGGAGAGAGTTCAGTTGGAATATCTTAGTGGCTGCGTCGAGGACTTACGCCGTTGGTTTGAGTATGGACTGGGCAATAACAGTTCATACACAAATTGACGGTATTAGGCAAAAAGGTTATGGTCTAACTATGACATCGGGATGAGTTTTCCTTGGTCGGCGAAAAGGAAACCCCAGGCAGCATAGGATAAACACATGCACAGGAGGGTGTGCCCGATCACTCTTGAGTCGGTCAACCTTACCCTTGTGGAAGCATTCGTTTTGAGTTTTAACAGGAATTGGAGACCTCTAGAGTTTGAGGATGACGATCACGTCCTTATACGGGTCTCACCTCGACGAGGTTTATTGAGATGTGGCCAAGGCGGCAAGTTATCTCTGAGGTTCTATGGACCTTTCTAGGTTCTCAGCTGGGTAGGAGGGGTGGTTTACCGCTTGACCCATCCACCTCAGTTGCAACAGGTGCACGACGATTTCCACGTATCTCAACTGAGAAGATACGTGCTCGACCCTTCGCATATCCTCGACCATGAGGAGCTGGACGATGGCGATGAGGTGACTTCCACGGAGGTTCCTGTGGGGATCGAGGATCGACAGGATTGGATCCTAGGAGGACGGTCGATTCCTCTTGTGCACTTTCTTTGGCAGCACGGGAACCTCCAGGTGAGCACATGGGAGCGGAATGCTCAGACGCATGCTCAGTACCGCTTTTGTAACCCTAGTTTGTGTTAAAGCTTTACGAGGACGTAAAGACCTGAGGTGGGAGTGATGTAAAGACTAGTAAATTTCAAGGAATTTTTTTTCTTAATTTTATTTGAAATTTTAGAAGAACGCAGTTTCTGACGGCGCCTGATTCTGAGGCCCGGTGTGCCCGGAATCAATTTCTGAAGTTTAGCTCGGGTAAGTTCAGTGAACAAACGAGTGGGTTTTTCTAAGGAATCGAATTCTGAGGGCACCAATGAAATCGCAGCGCCAGTATTTTCTTATAAACGCCTTTTCCGGAGTTGCATTTGCTCGGGTGTGGTTTTTAATTTTAGGGGGTTAAGTGAAGAAAATAAAATAAAGTGGTGCGAAAACTTTATTTTATTTCACTTAAATCCTCTTAAAGCCAATTTAAGCTTCTTAAGATGAGTTGAAGTGGATAGAGTGGAATTCAAAATATCCCACCCTCTTGTAGGATATTTGTGAGGTGGGGCCCGCACGAGCCCCAGCGTTTCTTTTCTGCTAAGTAACGCACCCACGAAAACTTCCTCATTAATGAAAGTCAACCGTGCGTTTTTCTGGTTAAGAAACGCCCCAATTAATTGGGCAGTTTAATTGTTACAATTATTTCAACAAATTAATTGTTCATTACTTATCTTTTGAATTTCAAAAGCTTAGGTAAATAATAAAATAAGGGTTGAACTTATTTTATTTAGATGGACTTGTGGCGTGGAGAGAATTTGGGAGGAAAGTGTTCTTCTTCGATGAAGAACGCGAAGAACGCGAAGAACGCGAAGAACGCTCTGACCTCCGATGAGGAACTCCAAACCCTCAGAGATCGACGACGCGACGCCGTGTATCGCAACGTCAACGACACTTCTTCCGCGATTCTCCCTCCGCGCCGCTTCTTCCATGACGATCCAACCCCGTGACAACCTTCGATCGACAACAACAAGGTAGGGGGTAGCATTCCTTTTTTAATTCGTTTGGTTTATAACATCAACATAGATTTAATTATTATAATTAAATCTGTATGTTCTCGATCCTCAGAGTTCGTCGACGCGACGCCGAGTACCGCACGACAGCGACGCCCTTCCGCGACGCAGCGACCCTTTCTTCCGCGACGGTCGATCTCGCGTCCGATGACGAAGTTATGGTAGGGGTTTTGTTTGTGAAATGAATTTATTTCCGTGGTTGTTTCCTCGTAAAAACAAAGAACCTGAATCAAGAGAAATTTTAATTTATTAAAATTGTATATTGTTTTGTTTTCCATGTGTGGATTATTTTTATTCCCGATTGTTATCACCTAACGCGGAGGGTGAGGGCCAAACAAACACGGCCTAACAACCCTCTGCAGTTCTTTGTTGATGTGTGGATTGGAAGGCGACGACAAAACATTCCTCAGAGGTGATTCGTTGTTTCCGCAGTGAAGTACGGGACCCGAGAGGAGCTACTGCGCAGACGGAAATGAAATCGGACCAACAGAGAAACTCCAGTGGCCCGCGGAACCCACCGGCGGCACCCCGGCACACTGCCAGACAGGGACATCACGGCTTCAGCTGCGGCGGCGGCGGCCAGCAGACCCGCGGCCGCGTGGGTCCGGCGCACACGGGACACGGCATTGCCGCCCGGACCCCCCCGTTCCGGGACCTTTTAAGTCTTTTGCTCGTAACTAGAGCTACGAGCCTCAGAACGACGTGCTGTCAGCGGCGATGCGATCCTCAGATCGAGACGATCGTTTCGGTATATCGCACTCAAGGTTTTGGAATACTTTGGGTTCGGCCGGGTTGGTTCGTACACGAAACCAACTGGGCCCTTGGAGTGGAAACACTAATAACTTGAGTTTCATACGTCCGATTGACGTGCTGTCGACTTTGTTGGTTTCCTATAAGTGAGACGGATCTTTTGGATTACTCCGCTTGAGGTTTGGATGTCGTCAGAGTGCGGTCGGTTTGGTTCGCTCACGAAACCAACCGGGTCCTTGGAACGAAAAAGCCAATAACTCACAGACCGGGCGTCCGATTGACGCGCCGTCTGTCTCATTGAAATCCTCTTGATGAGACAGAACTTTTGGCATACTTCACCCGAGTTTTGGTTGCTGTTGAATATTGTCCGGGTTGGATTGTACCTGAAATCCAACCGGGCCCCTGGAACAGAAAAGCTGATATCTTTCAGACCGGACGTCCGTTTGACGAACCGTTAGCGGCGTTGGTGTTCACGTTGAGAAACGGTCCCTTTGAGTATACCCTATGGGAGTTCGGGGTAAAGATAAGATACGGCCGGGTTGGTTCGCACATGAAACCAACCGGGCCCCTGGGACAAAAGGCTAGTAACTCACAGACCGGGCGTCGGATTGACGCGCCGTCTGTTGTGTTGAGAACCCTGTGACAAGGCAGTCCCTTGAGATAATTCTTCATAGAACCTGGTGATACTTGTATTATCTACCAGCAGCTCGAGGAGCGGACCCTCCTGGAGATGAACGTGCAGAATACGGAGACCGTGTAGCCAACTGAGACCTGACGACTGTTTGACCGATCGACTCGTTGTGTTTCCGATAGCCTAGTGGGGAGCGCTTGGTTGTAGCGGCAGACCCATGGAGGAGGAGCGCTTGGTTGTAGAGGTAGACCCGCGGTACTCAACACAAGGAGTACCTCTGGAGGCTATGAGGGGGAGCGCTTGGTTGTAGCGGCAGACCCATGGTGGAGGAGTGCTTGGTTGTAGCGGCAGACCTGCGGTACTCAACAGAAGGAGTACCTCTTGAGACTATGAGGGGGAGCGTTTGGTTGTAGCGGCAGACCCATGGTGGGAAGCGCTTGGTTGTAGCAGCAGGCCCACACTACTCAACAGGAGGAGTACCTCAGCAGTCTTAGGTTAGTGAGCAGTACCTCGGAGTTGTGACAGGACCACTGTACACTCCAGAGACGGTGCACTTCAGCAGTTGCGGTTTCGATAATAAAAATCCTGGTTCGAGCTGAGTCTATGACCTTTGTGTTTCCTCATAATTGAGATGGGTTAATTGATAACTTAGGTATATGTATGGGCATATACCTGGGTAGTGGTTATCGGTTGATTTCATAACCCTTGTGTTTCCTCATGATTGAGATGGGTTACTTGATAACTTAGGTATATGAATGGGCGTATACCTAAGTAGAGGTTATCTGTTGAGATCTTATTTGTGGTTATCCTTGTTGGTTTTAGTGAGACCTTGAGGGTCTCGAGGTCCCTACTTAGTATCGTTATACTCACCCCTGCACGGGCTATGACCGCACCTCGTTGTGTTAGTTGCAGAAGACAGAAGTGCTGATGGAGGCCGAGTGTTCGAGGACTGGACGGTACCCGGAGGTGGACTACATGACGAGTCAGTACCCAGAGTTGGACTACACGAAGAGTCAGTATCCGGAGGTGGACTTCGCGACGAGACGACACACAGAGGAGGTTGATGGGTGAGAGCATTGCAGAGGCCATCTGTACCTACCCTTCAGGTAGGATCCGTGGTGGACGATCTGAGAGTTGCGCCATCTGTACCTACCCTTCAGGTAGGATCCGAGGAGGATGACCCAGGAGCCGCTTCTGTCCTTCCAGCTATTGTCTTTTATGTTCTACTTGTTTAGTTGTAGTTGCACTTTCTTTTGGGTTTGTATTCTGGACCATTTACCTTTCAGCACTTCTCTTTGTACTTAGTGTTTTACTTCCGCTTGTACTCTGTGGTGTTTTATTTACTTTTATAAAGGAAATTCCTTCCCAGTTATCGGGATTTACGCCTTTGGTGCTAGTCACCAGCCCCTGGCCTATGGAAGGTGGGCTTGGGGTAGTCACGACACGGGCCCTGAGGACGGGTCGTGACAAAATGTGTAGATTAAGGTAGTCGATTAAATACATCCTAAGTCAAATTATTAACTATAGATGTGTTTTAAAATCCCACCATGAATCCTTGTATATATTTTCCCATTTTCAATTTGGAATAATGAAATTATGAATCATCCCCTTGGGTAAATTTCATTTTCATTAGCATGGTTAAAATTCCAAAACATCCTGATAATTTCAACAATATAACTTTTTATTATATCACACCAATAATACTCTCAGAGATATTTATTTATCCTTGGGACTCAAGGTAAAATTAAAAATGTGAATCTATTATAATTTCCTAATAATTTTCTCTTGAACTACGAATCATAAGTCACACATAATTTTTCCCAAATATTGTATCAAAATATTATTATAAATTAAAATCTAGAAAGAGAACATTATTAATAGTTGATTTGACTTCCAAATAAAATAAGTTAATATATTTGATCCTTATTAATTCTTTGTAATAGTGATGATTGTATAAACAAGTAAATCAATATAAATTTTTTTTGTTCATTCATAATTTCAAAGCCAAAATTCATTAAAATAATAATTGTTTTTCTTATCATAACATATAAATATAGAATTACACCTCCAAATGAAATTATAAACAACTTTTTCTTCTTCTGTAGGATGTTAATAAATCATGCATACAAGATAACAAATCATTTTCAACTATCTTCTCTGCTACATATTCAACTATATATATATAAATATATATTTCAATATTTTATGGTTAGTATTTATTTTATACAAAAATCTATATAAATAATTCCTCTAAATTTTTAGATAAAAAACTACATTAGAAAATTCTAGATCATGTCTATAATAATTTAACTCATGATGTTTCAATCGACATGATGCATAAGAAATTACATAATAATTTTGCATCAGAAAAAATATCTATAATGAAGAATCATTATTGATGAAAAATTAACAATTTATAGAGGGAAATAAGATAACTTGATCATTTATAAATATATTTTTTTATTCTTGGAGAAAGTCACCACACACTTTAAAACAGATAAATTTTACTCCTCTTTAATTTAACAGAGCCTTAAGAACTGAAAATAATTTAATGGTATCAATATAATGTTTGTTGTAGGATGATAATCCAATTAAAATAAATTTATATATTGAATTTCATGGTCATGGTCATTATATTAAAAATATAATTTTAGGATATTCAATAATTATTCTATATTGGAAAATTAGTAACTGAGAAATGGAATTCATTGCAACCAAAATTAATACATGCTAAATTTTCAAAATATATTATTTTATTTCATGGTTTTAATAAAATACATAGGTGTATTTCCTGATCATCATGAATGTTATTATGAACAAATATATAAAAAATAATAAAAATATCAAAATTATATAAATTTTCATGGGATATTTTATTCACAATACCCCTAAATACCACTATTGTATTATATTACACCAAGGGTATAACAACAAAATTATAATGATAAATCTAGATTGAAATGCCATATTTAGAAAATAATCCTCATTCACCATAAAATGATGGTACCCTAACCAAATATTTATAAATACAAATACATAACTCACTATAGGGCATCAAATAAATCATTAATATGAGAAAAATTGTACATGTTCATAATATTGGTGTTATTAATGTCTCTATAATAAATACAATTATTTATTTAACTATCTTTTATTTTAAAAAATTAATAATAGAAAACCCTATTGGGATGTTATTATAAATTTTAAGCCTCTATATACCAACTATTCGAACAAAATTTTCTATTATAAATGTTCAAGTTTATCCGTTCTATATGGGGTCTTTTTAATTGACATGTAATGAGGCATGAAGTCAATTATAATATGAACCTCCTGATAAAAAACAATAACCAGAAATTTTTTAGAAAATAAATCCATATATAAATTCAGTATGTAAATTATTTGTCTTTATAAATAATAAACTTATTATAATTTTTTATTTCTAAATATAATATTTTAGTTTAATTTTTCATTGTATTTATATCAAAATTATATTAATTCTCTTAATCATATAAAATCATGTCGATCATTTAGATTATATCATGCTCATATATCAAAGAGGTCATCACTAGGTTGACTGTGGTCAATGTTTTAATTATCACATGAAATATAGTATAATATTTATAACATAATATCTATTTTTATAGATGAATTAAAATTTGAAATCCAATAATGAATGGTGAAAAGAAAGAATTAATTATGTTACAATCATCGGGATTTTCAGTCATACGTACACATGAAGAACATTAAAATTTTAAATGATAATTATTAAATGAAATTAGGTATTATGTTTCAATAAAAATTCATTATAATATCATATTTTTTCATATTTTATCTTTAAAAAAAATTATATTTTATATTTTTGATGTGGTTTTGAATATCGAATCACATCACCTTGAAGAGGTGTTAGTCCACACATACACACAAATGATGTTATCTCTTTTCAAAGTATGTAATGATTTTAAAATATATGATATATTATGTTTCTATAATTATAATTATGTAATTTATAACGTATATATAAATTAATTCTATCATTATAGCCTTCCATGGGAGGCGATGATGGAAAGATAAATACATTATATCAGAACGTTATAGTGTGACGTACAAATGAACTAGTATTTCATTTCCAATTTTATAGGAGAGGTAATAGATATTTGTTATGAAATAATCACAAATAAATTTTTATATATGATAATTTTTTTAATATTTCATATTAATTATGACTATTTCAATGATGTAGAAAAAATGAAATAAAAAATCATTTAAAAATTATAGCTTTTCTTCATAAAAAATTGATTTCATTACAGCATTATCCCTATAAGGTATATATTATGAAAAAAATAAGTACCATATATTTTATGAATGAATCTTAGAGAGTTATTTCTTCTGGGATTGGGTGAACTAGAGTTCTAAAATGTGTGAGTAAGAGAGGAGAGAAGGTTCCCAAACATATGTGTGAGGAGGGGAACTTTTTTGTATTTCATAATGTATTAAATTAATATTCTAGATAAAATGGATCCAAATATATATAATTCAAATATATGGTGGGTATTGGTATAGATACTTTCATAAAAAAATTTACACGTTTATATTGTTTTTGTACTAATATCTCATTGTTTTATCCCCTTTAACCATTTTGATAGTTAATGTAATAAAAATGTTTCTACTATTTAGGGGTCCAAAAAGTTAATATAAATACAAACTTTCCTATCAATGGACCATGTTATAAATTTAGAACCATATAACATTAACATGGATGTAGATATTATTTATGTAAATTTTTAATCCTTTAATAAAATATTGTTTGTTACAAAATATCATAATTGTTATTTTTGGAACAATCCATTTAATATTTCTTTCAAAATAAAATGAATACAATGTAATTTTAATCTAATAAATTCAATACAACCTAACATATTTTTTCTCTATAAAATATTTCACAATCTGTAACTCAATTAAAAAAATATTAATTTTCAAGTTTAATAAATATATACTCGATTTTTCTACTCCTGGCATAAGAATTATGTGTGTTGCATAAGTATTTTAAATAATTATAGGATCACTATGAAATTAAAATGAATTACCAGGATAAAAAATCTTCTATATTTAAAATAAAATTTATAAAATAAAATAATTTTTTTATCATTATTCAAAAATATTATCTATCTCAAAAATAAATAGAGTTATATGTTTGACTTTATATTTGTATGTAATTTATCTAAAAAAATTGGACAAAATTAACAAAATTTAAAATAATGGGTTGGGATAATCAATAGAAGCACATCTAATAGATTACAAGATTTTTTCATGTTTTTTTGTCCTTATCATATTATTTTTCCATAATTACATGATTTACCATTATTGAGGTGATAAACATTTACTTGAACTATAGTTCATATTGACCTAAAATTAAAGGGACCTATTTATAAAATTTATACATAGTGACTATTTATATTGATAATATTTTTCAAATTTTAATTTAAATAATTTTATAAAATGAATTTTAAATTAAAACACAAAATGCAATGAAAAAAAGTTTTTAGAAAAAAATTGTTTTTAAACCCAAAAAATGATCTTATAACAAAATATTGTATAATTATTATTAATACATATTAAATTTATTCATTGTAATTAAAGGGTACTTATACTAATTTATGATAAAATTATAATTTAAAATTTCTTTATTTAATTAAATTAAATGATAATTTAAAAGAATTATTTTTCATTATTCATGGAAAAATCAATCTTTTCTGAAAAATACAAAAAAATCACCATAAGATAAATTGGATTTGATGGTTTAAAACACGAAAATCATTATCTAAAATAATATCTATAAAATTGATAAATATATACATTAATATTATTCATTATGATAAAATTAATCAAATTTTACAAATAATAAAACTATTTATTTTTAATTGAAAATTACTTATAAATCATATAATGAATATAATTATATAAAAAATAATTAATTAAAATTACTAAGGAATAAAATTAAGTTTATCTCTAAATGGGTTTTTAAATATATTGATATGTTTAAACAGATGCTCTTTTTAGGATTCAGTGATATACCACACAATGACATTTTTTTATTGAAATTTGAATTGACTATTGTGAAAATATAAATATCAATGTTTATAATTATTAAATTTAATATCATTATATATAATTAACATTTTATAGAAAAATCATTTTATAAATGTATATAACATTTATTTGTATATATATTCCTATTATGAACTAGTTATTATTCAAATAAGGATAATTTTTGATTTCAATGGTAGATTTGAAGTGTTTTATGTGGTGTGTTTTTATAAATGAATATGATATAGAAATTGAATTAAAAACTTATTACATATAAAATAAATATCAATTAAAATATAATAAGGATTATTTATACCTTATTTTATATTGTGTAGATTGAAATGGCTCATTCATGTGGTGAAATGCCCATATGATTTTTTATATTCTATTAATGTTCTTATTAGGTCATGATGTTTGTTAATAACTAATATCCAAGTTTATAATTATTAGGGTAGGTAAGATATTATTCATGTTCATGTATCCCTTTGGGATCCTAAATTGAGGCGAGAGATATATTTTCCTTTGGGAATCTATCTCAACTGAAGTGATCGATAGTGTAGCACAAATGTAATACAATGTGATATTGATATCATGATTCTCATTTGATTATGTTTAATTATATATTTTTTTTGTAAAATATTTTTTAAGAAAACATTACCATAATTTTGAATGATTTTTTAATGATATAGTGTTTTCAGGGTGGTTCTATAAATTCGGATTATTTGGACACGACTATCACTTTTTCTTGGATCATGATATGGTATAGGGAAGAACACCTTGGGCATGAAATATTTTGTGAGGCATGGATACATTAATTACGTTACTTTCAATATATTATTGTGAAGTTTTTTTAGGATGAAATGGAAATATGTATAAATAAATGAAATGTCTGTAATGTCTTAATACAGATTTCAGTTAAAACATTATGGAATATTTGGTTGAACCTTTTTGTATGTGTATCATCTATAAAATATCACATGTCTAATATTTGAAGATTGATTTCCTATTAGTTTTGGATTTTATGGATTAATTTTTTTTCATAGATGATAAGTGATGATGGGTTATGTATTCAATGTTCTCAAAATTACTAGTCTTCATGTTTATGAAATTCATATTGTATTTTGTATATTTTAAATCCCTAGGGAATTTATTTTGCTAAATAAATGGTATTGGTAAATTTTATTTTGTGTTATATTGATTATGAAATGTAGTTTATACAATTTAATTTATTTTTTTAAATTAAATATGATTTTTTATATACAGGTCATATTTTAGTTTAATGAGAAACATAAATTTATATTATAAATAATATACCATATTAAATTTTTAGATTTTGCTATTTTTTGAAATAGATGTTTTATTTATCAATGATGTAATTTTGTATCAATAATAAGGATCAAATATGGATTTTCATTCTAAAAAAACTATATATATCTTTATTCACTTAATTTTCAAGGGGACCATGGAGTGGATACCAAAAAATTTAGAAAAAAAGAAACCAGTGGTCCCTATGGATAGGATTTTTTGACAAACATCATCATTTATTTTTCAAATTTGAACTCATCATAGTACATTGATTCTATATTTTCAATAAATTACACATATATATTCATTGAAGTATTAATAATAAATTATTAATGTTTCATGTGAACTTGTACTAATGGATGGGTGATGTTCTTATATCTTGAATAATTATATGATGTGTAAAAATTAAAATTTTTAATTGACTATTACATTATATAGGGACATAAAAATCAGTTCATCTCCAAGATGGTAGGTCAATTACACGTTATTGAATTAAGTATATTTTTAAAATGATTATTTATTTTAAAAAATCGGCTATACTGTTAAAGTGTCCAAGAAATCATAAAATAAAATAAATTAATTATTACATAAACATCAATTATATGGGAAGGAAGTGATCCAATGTGTAACCCAATAAAATACAATAACGTACCTTCCCAACACACTTTCATGGACATTATCTAATTAACCATACTCGTCATACCATATTCCTAGACTTTGAATGAGGACCAAAGGAAAATCGTCAATATAAAAAAATAAATAGATAAAATGATAACAACCATGTAATCAATATTACAACTAACATAAACTCATCATCAATAGAAATTAATTATTAATGAAATAAGATCAATGTCTTAGGAAATAAATTTTTTCTATAGGGATCAACACTCTTTCGGTGGTCCCTATACAAAGATTTAGATAAATCCAAGTGTAAAGCAAGAAAAAAAATCATATATGATGAAATTGTCTATTATATTAAAATTTAGAAAATTAATTTTCTATATTAAAACCTATACTACTATATAACTATGTTCAAATCCAATGACCAACTATTTAAAAATTTAATGTGGGTGTGAATTTATAGGCACTTGATGTAAGAAAAATATGAATTAATCTTTTCTATTGGTGTTTATTTATTTCTATTTTGATGAAAATTCCATTATATGTTTTCAATATGGGGGAGGTGATAGTAGGTTAGTGGAGTGGTCAACCTCAAAAAAGATTTCAATATGTAGTAAATGAACTATAAAGTGCTATAATAAACCTATAAGTAGGGTTATTCCATGACGGTTTCACCATATGTTTATTAGAAATCTTCTCCCATCATATTTGAGTGACTGGTAATTTTTCAGACATGTCTTATCCACTTATTCAAGATAGATAATTGATTATTTTTTCCTTATAATTTTGAGGTATTTTCTTCACTAAAATATAACTATAGTTATGCTTTAATTTTTTATGGTTTTATACACCATTCATTATAGAGTTTTTCATGATTAATCTAGTATCATTTATTTCAACATTTTTTCACTTTATCTTACCTCATTTTTATTTTTGAATTGATGGGTAAATTATTTTTAGTCTTATGAAATGGTATAAAATCATGGTCTTTGTTTGGTAATGTTTAATTTTTTAGTGATTTATAAATATTTTATAGTCGAGTATCTACTGTGATTGTGACTATGGTTGATCTATCACTTAAAAAATATTGAGATTATTAATTACAACATTGTTAAACATTGTAGGTTCTTAAATATTGATGATTCGATATTGAGGATAAATTCGCGATTAAAATTTTTAATGAGAATAATTTTTCATCATTGAATATAAAGATATTGGGAGTTTTATAGATGAATAAATATCTACTTTATCTAATAGAAATTCCAATAAGTGTTATGATGGATCATGGTTATAGTGTGTGACAAAATTATGACATGGAAGGAAATGGTTCTAGTACCTAAGGGAATAGAGGTATATGAATAAGTGAAGCAACAATTACTATTATAATAACATAGTATTTGAACAATACTGATACAACTAGATCAAGATGTCTTAATGGGAATGATTTTATTAGTATGAAACTATCCAACAATGACATGGATACCAGGGGAATGATCACACCATAATGACCATTTGAGTTAGTAACATTACTTTGAAGATGCATTATGGTACTGTTTAAACCATATAAAGAGTGTACCATGTGATGGTCTGGAAGAGAAACATATTATATTTGGTAAAATTAGATTGTATCTGATTTAATAATTTCACCTAAAATAGAGTGACGAGTATTATAACTGGCGTGTTTTTTGTGATCAAATTGGAGAAGATATCAGATAAACTACAAAATATTATGGGTTGAATTTACTAGGAGGTAGAGAAATTCTTCTCATCAACTACCTAAAATAAATCATTTATAATGTAATGTAATCAGAAGATAGTCTATTTGTCCAAATAAGGCAAGATGATTCATCAAGGTCAGATGTTTTTCCCTTATCATCCAAAGGAAACTTTAAAACATTCATAGCATTGTGTTTTATGAAATAAAATAATTAAATTTTATTACATTAATGTGGAAAAGTAATGTGACATTATATTTTATCCATTCTGAATTTTTGAAATCACCATCTTTATTTGTGGGAAGATAAACATAATTTTTATCATTCCTTAATAATTATTCTAGGAGATGTTTTGTGTATTCAATCAGTATGATGTTGAATTTTTTTGATGTATTAAAAAAGTTAAATGCATTTAAGGGGCATAAATATTTATACAATATCAAATTCATGGGGATTGAAAATGGTATAGGATATATACATGAGAAGTTTGATAATTTTTTCATCACAAAGGCTTCAAGAGGCAGTACACAGAGGTAAGCACTATTCAATATAATAGAGTGGTGGAGGTGATGAACGGAACCCTATTGTATAGAACATTAGTGATTATGTGGAATTTTATAATATCTATAAATTTTTTGGATCAAGAATTTAACACATCATGTCATGTGATCAAGTTCTCTCCTTTAATAGTGATTGTAAATAAATTGATGAATATGTGCACTGGTAAACCCACATATTATTTCCAATTAAAAAACTATTGTATTTATTGTAATATCATTTATTAATGTTAATTAAATATCAAAATTTTATTTAACATCATGGAAATGTATCTTCTTAAAATGAACAAATGGTTTGATGGGGTAACATTTATGGGAACCCACTTTCCAAAAAATTGTTATTTTAAAATATTTAATTTTCTATAAAATATGGTAGAAATGAATAATAATTGAATGGCGGGGAATGTGATATTAAAAAAAATAGTTTCTATAGATGAAAAATCCATTGAATCTCCAGTTTCCTCTGGGGAATTCTTGGAGGATAATGATCAAGTACCATTGAGTCTATATCGTGACGGTCAACATGGGAGAAAATATAATCAATATGGAACTTAAACTATACCACTAGGAATTTTATTGTGTATATAATATTAATTAATGATGGATATCTATGTAATTATTTTTATAGGAGTCCCAGATTCCAGATGAATCCATATGTATGTAATTTCTGTATGATGAACTAGAAGCCCTACACAAAAAAAATACACAAGAACTTGTTTCATTAAATCATGTAATAAAGGATATTAGTAACAAATGGATCATTAAGTTTATGTGGAATTTAATGGAAGATGTGGAAAGGTATCACGGAATACTACCGGTTAAAGGATATTCTTAGAAGTATGATATCGATTTCATTGAAGTATTTTTTTTCAATTGTTGGACTCATGAATGTTTGAATATTTCTAGAGATGTGTGAGTCCTAAAATTATCATCTATAACAGTTGGAAATGAAGAATTATTTTCACTATGATGATCTTGATGATGATATAAATATGATCCAACTGGTTTTTTTCTTGATATAAAAAATAGAACATGGGTTTCATGCTAAAAAATCTCTGGATGGTGTGACTAATGTTTCTAGGTTTTGGAAAAATATATTTTAATTCTATATGATAATTATTAGATAAAAAAGATTTTTTATATCCTTGTGAATATTTCAGCGGTTTATATGGATATGATTTCATCATTCTCCTATTCTAAATTGATGAAATGTTGGTTGTAGGAAACAAAAAATAATTAGATCTAAGAGATGAAGGCATAGTTGGATAGCGAGTTTGATTTTAATGACATTAAAAAAAATCATGAGAAGATTATTTACCATTATATAAACAAGGGGATGATTTGGATATCACAGAAAAATTAAATGAAACATTAATTGGAAATAAAAAACAATAAATACTATAATACATTATTAACGCAACTTCCAATTAATTATAATTTATCTTCTATGATGAGTCATATCAATGCGAATGAGAGTATGAAGATGTCTTCATCGATATAGGATTCTTTATTGAGGATTTTGATTTAAACTAGGTTTTTTACTTAACTAAACAATAAACAGGAATTGGGTATAGTTAGTAAATACATAATGAATCTCGGATGAGAACATTAAATAATAGGGAAGAGGATTCCGAGATACAAAAAGGATACCCTATATAATAGATTTATTTATGGAGTATCATATTTCATTAACATATTATATATTGATTTATATATTTCAGGTCATTCTATCCAATGAAAATCCACTAATGTTTATGTTTTTATTCTAATAAGGGGATATTTGAGTTTTAATTTAATATTATAGTTAGTTTTGGATTTATACATGATTTTGGAATGTTATATAGTGTTTACAACGACATGAAAAGATGAAATATGGATGATAATGTCTTTGTACATGATCAAAAAAAGAAAATAGTAGATTATGTTTTTCTATAGTAAGAGATTCATACTCATTTTAAGGAATCCAACTTTTAATTTCATGATGAATCATACTAGGTTAAAGCTTAGTTCTTTCAATATGTTTTATAGGAGGGTAGTGTGAATATGAAAGGAATCCTATAAAAGAACATATATAAGATTTATAGAGATGTCTATTTACACTAATATGTTCATAACATTTACATCATTGAGTGTCCTTGAAGATATGTGATCAACTTGGTTTGGAAGATAGAATGGATATATAGATATGTGATTGGTTCTCAATCAATCTCTATGTGGGATATATCTCAAAATACCTTTATTTCTATATTTACTGCACTGATATCATACTTTTGAAATGAGGTGAAGGTGGTGGTTGGTTTCATGGGTGGCCAATACCACTAATCGTTTAGAGTATAAAAAGAGGTTTTTGTTAGGGCTTGTATTATCAGATAAATGGGGGATATTCTATAATCATTTCATCATGGAATTGTAGTATATCTTACACCATAATAATTAAGTGTGATAAGTTTTTTGAGGTTTGTTTTCTACAAAAATTCATGACAGATAATTGGTGGGTTTTTATAATATAATAGTGAGGGAGTTTTATCAACCCATTTATCTGTAGTGATACTCTTATTTGCTCATGGTTCTTACACCATTCAATTTATGGGATTTTCTACATAATATCTAGTGTTATTGAATTCCTCACATTTAACACATTATTTTAGAAACTAATTACCACCACATTGGTGGGTCAATCATTTTATTTCTACACACTTTCCACAAATTAATATCTAAATTAGTTATTTCACCAAGTTATATAGAATCAATATTCTTTCTATATAGATATTTCATAAATTTCCCCCCACAGAAAATACTTTATATCAATGATTCATGTAAGAGATACCTATATATATTCCACTAAAATAATTCTAAATTTATTGAAAATGAATTATTTCCCTATTCATACAAGCATGAATGAGACCCACATATATTTTATAGGATTAATAGATTCGGGTTCATATTATGCAATGTCTCAACGGATATAGGTTGTAGATATTATGTTCTAATCCAATTTCTATTTAAAATTAGTTCGAAAAGAAATCATGTGTAAATATGTAAGTTTGATCAGCCATAATAATCTATTATGGCTAGATAATATATTTTTCTGCTGACCAACATGTCATTAGATGAACACAGACTGCAAAATTCTGATAGATATTATGATAAACAGGGAAACTCCCTTTACACTACGACCATTAAGATGCAACCTAAATGCCACCTAATTATTAATATATAGGAATTTCAATAACTGAATGGACCTTGCTTATATTTGGATATTGAAGTGTTATCACTAATATAGATATCAGTTTTAAATTTTCATCAAATTTAGAATATCAGCAATAAAAATCATTTCTAAATCTATATTTTGTTAAAAAATTTCCTTTATCTGTGCTAAAAATCATTATTAAAGGGTTCCTTTTTCATGATCCTTCTCCCACCCCATCTAAAACCCATGTTTACTCCCCGCATCAATGTTCAAGATACATATTTGTCGATGATTTTACAATACCCATCCTATTTTTCAGTAGCACATCCAACTAATCTTGATCCTTGAACCTCACATTAACAATTTGAACACTATTACAATAATATCAGGCTTTTTTTATTCTTAACCCTATGATATCATTATTTATTTGAATATATATTTTAATATATTTGTTTATTCATCTATTTATATAGTTATTTTTATAGTGAAATTGTAAAACATATTTGTGTGTGTGTGATATATATATATATACATATAAATATTAAAATATATTATATATTAAAATATATTTTCTTATATTACAATATAAATATAAACGTATATCTTTTTATTAATTCATACACATAACTATACATAAACATTATATATTCATTTATATAGGTATATATATATGTGTGTATCATGTAAGAAACATCATGATATTGTTTTCAAAAAAAATTATAATAATTAATAACATATGATTTATGTAATTATTATTAAATACATAGTTACATATAATTGTGTATTTAGATATATATTTTTTAATAATATATTTATAATGATTTACCATAAATAAGTTTATATACTATATTTAATTGATCATAATTTATTGTTTAAAATTCGTTAATTTATTATGTATTTAAAAAATATTTCCAAACATACATATTTATATATAAAAAGTACTTATAATGTTATATATATATTAATGAATTTTTATAAGGAATATAAAATTTATAATTTAATATATTAATTAAGATGATTAAGAAATACTTATTTCTATATGGCTTATATATTTAAAAATGAATTTTAATATAAATATATATAAATATCTACTTTAGAATTTTTATTAATATATATAAATATAGACAAACATTTATATATCTAAAAATAAATAAGAAAAAAATATTGAAAATGAAAAAATTTGAAAAACCAAAATATCAATATGAATATAATCCTTGAAAATATATTTAGTCTCTATTAAAAAAGAATAATAAAGCTCTCTTAAATAGATCTATGTTCCCCTAAATTATTGAAAAATAGCTAATCCCATAAAAAACATAGTTTTTTGGCATTATATACCTTTTTATGACAAAAAATAGTTTCCAATCTTCCCTAAGTAAATTTGGAATATATATCATCACAATGTTCTATTTTATAAGTTGTAGAGCACAAACAAACACCTGGATGAAATGTTACGGCCGTTTGATGTTCAACTCATGTTTTCAATGAATTATAGATCAATCATTATTTTAATAGATTTTAATTCATTGAGTTGTTATTAAATGACTATTATATGATACTAATTTGAAAAATATTTATTAATATTATTTCCTAATTATTTTAAAATTCATTTTTCAAAAAAAATGTTATATATTAATTTTAAATACATATTTATTCTTCTATAAATATATTTAATAATATATATTTTATTTTATAAATATATTTATATTTACTAATCTATATATGATTTGTAATTATTTTTTACGAAATATCTCTTTTATCAGCACTAAAATTATCAGTGACAAAAACCCTTTTTTCAGTGCTAAAATTAAAGTGATGCTAAACTGTATATTTTCGAAATATTTTTTAGTGATGATAAAAGGTACCTTTTTTCAACGATGTTTTTTAGAGATGATAAAAGTACCCTTTTTTAGGTAATTTTAGTTCTGATAAAATCTGATTTTTATAACCAAAAATAAAAATGTATTATGGTGGTGGCTATTATAACCACTTTTTTGCATTGATAATTGGTACCCTTTATCAATGCATTTTTTCAATCGGCGATAAAGGGTATCTCTAATCGGTACTGATAAAGAGTGTCTTTTATAGCTATTTGGTTGTTCTGATAAAAGTTACTATTTGTAATATATTTTTTCTTATACTAAAAAAGTATAATGAAAAATAAAAAAAAATATTTAGTAGTGTAATCTCATATTTAGTAATCGACTGTGGGTTTATTATTACACTACCCATATAATTCTTGATTCATTCTTAACCAAGGTTCTTATTAGCTAGATGATTTCCTACACCATAACTCGATTGTTTGAGTCTGCCTAACTCAAACATTAGTCATTCTCAGTTAATTTAATGTGATGTATTGTGCTAGAGGATTAGTCTATTATGACATGTAACAAGACTTGCATTGTTATTCTTGGGGCCGCAAAATTTTTGTTTAATAACATTCATTCATAATCCATTTACATGTGAGTGGTTTGGTAAATAAAAAATTTTAATTAATGTAATCTATATTAAAATAAATCCTAAATTGCAAGATTAAATTCCTATATATTCTACTAATTCTTCTTAGCCCCCATGAATTTGTAACATAAAAACCTACAAAATAATAAGGAAAAAATATAAATCTAATACCATTCCTTATTAAAACCACAATAAGAAATAAAAAATTAATGTAATTATTTATTCTATTATATTATTAATGTAATTGTTTACTAAATAACTAAAATTTATTTACATATAATATTTTAAAAATAATTTCATAGTCAATAAAAATATTTATTACATTCATATGAAAATTTAGGGATTTACAGCCTGTAAAATTTATTATTCTAATCGACATGAAATTTATCTTAATGAAATATTTCTATAGAATTTATTATATTTTATGTTATGATTTTGATTTTTTAAAATATTAGGGCTATTTCATCTTTTTTTTGCGAAACATTTGACAAATGTTTTTATAGAAGAGATTAAATAAATGTTATGTATGGTCTAAGGGAATTAAATCCTATTACATGTCCCAAGGGTGAATATTTTTGACCAAATTCCACTTTGGTGAAATAAGATGTCGGCTAATGTTATAATTTTTTGAAATGATTTAGGATTGTAAAATAGATCCATCCCTAACATCTCTCTCTCTTTAAATAATCTATAGCCAAAGGTCTCCAATAAAATAAAAATGTACCTCATATGGATCCATACCTAATTGAGATCCTTTAATTTATAGAGAAGGGTAAATACTCTATTTTATCTTGGATTTTCATACCAAGGGGTTCCAAATTATGAAGAATAAGTTATTTGGATATGGGCATTCAGTGAATCAATGGTTTTTTGAACTACAAAATAGTTTCTTTATATATTTTTTTATTTCAAATATTTTTACCATTGAATGCTGAGAAAATTAATGACTGAGGATATAGATCAGTAGACCTCATGCCATGAATGATTCCCATATAATAGTGGGATCAATATCTAAATCCATGGAGGAATAATATTAATTTATTCAAGATTGGGTAGATGATCAGAGTCTTAACTACATACTTTTCAACCCACAGATTTTATTCGACATTTTAATGGCTCTCTTTTTCTATATCAACATTTATAGAGATATAAAATTTGGTAAATTTCATAATTGCACATTTTTTCTAGTAGAAGTGGATTTTAATTAAATTCATTTCGATAAGGTGATCCATGAAACTAAAAATGATGATTTTAATATGGATATTGAGTTTCAAATATTTCATAATTACTTCTTAGACTATAGAATTATTGGAAATGAAAAATTTATTTTCCCAATGTCCCAAATTTGTTCCTGCTACTCTGCTAGAGGCCATGATGAGATCCTTTATATCATAAAATCTAAATTAATGGAAGTTGATGGTTTTGTGCCAATAAATTACCAAAAGGGGGTATCTCCTAGAATACAGTTTAGAAAACTCTTGAATTTATGGGTCTAAACATTAAAATAATAATAGGAAGATGGATAATAGCTAATACTATGATGATGTAGCAAGGGATGGGACTCATTCTAGGAAGGTGGTCAAATATTATTTTGAACTGTCTTCTCAGACACCCGCATAGGCTGTGATTTTATATTAGGTGGGTGACCACTATAAATTAGAGCTATTTGATGTTGTTGGAAAGAAGATTCCCTAAAAAAATCACGGGTTGATATTTCTATGAACCACCACTTCCTTAAAAGAAAATGAGGCTGATCTATATAGATCGCATTTTATGACTTCACTAGATTCCAATATTTGGAGTCATCATACCTTCTTTTATTAGCTATTGTTTCTTGGGTGGGGCATTACTGGTCTCGAGAAGAAATCTAGTTCCATGGTCTTCTCTGTAAGGTGATGGTGTATCTAGAAGGGACCAAACACTCAATATATTGAATGGAATTTATACTTATACTATAATCATTATATCTATATCATAAATAATCTAGTAGACATGATCTGAGCATCAAATATTGGGAATGATCTCCTACTATTAGAAATATCATGCTTGTAAAATACCCCCACTATTTGTATCCCAAACCCCCCAAGGTTTTTGGTTTTAATGGCATCCCCACCACATGGGAAATGAACTCAACACAGAATAGTCATGAAACCAAGGGTTTATTCATGGAGGAGGTATGGTTTTTGATATAAGTGGATCAATTATCTAGGAATATACATCCAACTTTTTCTTTCGACATTCCATCAAGGAATAATATCTAACCATGCTTACTAGTCTCCTAATTTTTAATCTTATGCGGATTAACATGGCTGTAGTGGAAGATGACTCCTCTACCCTACATTATTATATGGTAGGGGCTGAAAATAATCCATGGTTAATATAATAATTTTTTAGAATGTTCAAAGTTCATATTTATAATCAGATTAATTTTTTTCATACTAATCATGTGGTTAGAATGTTGTGGTTTATCTTTTGTTTTTTGTGCCTCAATGAGATGGCATTAATTGTTTCTCTAACCCATTATCCCTATCTCCAGGGTGGTAGAACATTGTGATAGGGGTTTCAATTGGGCTTCAGTACTTCTTCCCCCCATAATATCAGACACATTGTCTTCTTTTGACTCATGTTATATTGATTTTTTCACTTAATTTTAAATAATAAAATATTGATGATGAGTTGGGGAGACGATGACTTCTAGTGATAATGGAAAAACTTCTTCTAGCATGATTAAAAGAAAAAATAATGATTTTTGGGGTAGTATTTTAACACATTTATAGTCAAATAACCACATAGGTGCAATAGAATATCACATCCATGTTGAGACAAATGAGGAATCAATTGATTTCCAATATGAAGATGAAGACATGTCTTAATACTTTGTTAATGTGTATCTCTAATAAAAGCTTCTAATCCCCTCAATGTCCCATAATGGTAAAAAATAGTTTATGAAAGGTTTTATAATTGTTCAATAATTAGAAATATAAAACATTTGATCATTAATATCATATTTCACTAATTCTAATCCAAATGTTTGATGATATTTATTGTAGTATATATTTGTAGTTTCCCCCTAAAGATTGAGCATTGAAGTGCTGATGGCAATGTGGCCTAGTCATATCTATGCCACCTCTCCAACATCAAAAAAAATATGTAAATCTATTTTGGAAAGGCATCAAATTATTAATGTGATCCTTCATGGGAAAAAAATCTAATATAATACCTACTGAATGACGGGAAGGTAAAAACCCCATTGATTTCTTCACCAAGGAAGTAGCATAACGATTGTTTTCACAACTTAGTGCCACTTTTTCATTTATAAAGTTGGTTTTATTCAGTTTAAATGACTATTTAGTAGATTAATTGGTTTCCAATTAGTCAATTTTTAGAAATCAAAAACTTATGAGAATCAATATTGGATTCCACCCTCTCTTATACAAATATAGGATGATACTCTTAGTAGTATGTTTTTTGATGTTTCCCTATATATTGAGAATCTTGGTGATGATGACAATGTGGAGTGGTATTATCTACCACACTTCACTAAATTCGGGAAAAATGCTTATTTTTCATTTGGTAAGGCCTTATTTTAGTAATGTGATCTTGAACAGGAAAAAATATAATGAAAAACCTCCAAATAGTCAGTAAGGTGAAATGACCTCTGAAGGCCTCAGAAACTAGCAGCTGAATGAATTTTTTCAGCTAGATGCCACATTTTCTTTGATAATACTGTATGTATATAGTTTCAATGATTGTTTAATAGTTCCAAAGTTACAATCTATAAGCATGGAATATGGATTCAGATCTAATCATGAGATGGACTTTCAGGACATATCTTAGATACTCAGGATGTACTCCACTCTATGGAACCTGTAGGCATCATCATCAGAAGAAGAAAATGAAGTCTCAAAAAGGATCAAGACATGATAGAGAGGTAGACAACCAAAATATGGAGGAAAATATCCTTATAATTTTTTTTGTAGATGCTGCGTTTATTTTTACTTATTCTCTTTTGATGTGGGAAATTTATACCCTGTTTTTCCCACCTCATTCCTTTATTATACGTATTAGTTTTATTAATATCTTTGAGGTTATGTGTTTACATTCCAAATAAAAGATTGAACTATTTTCATATATATTTTCACAATCCACAAATATTTCTAGAGATATTGAACTTAGAAGTGGTTTCTTATTTGCAGTTCTCAGAACAACTGCTAAATACATCAACAAAATCATATTTTATGGTAGTTTATATAAAACTATTACTAAATGTTTTTAATTTATTTTTATTCACTTATATTTACATTTAGTTTTAGTTTTTAAAATAAATAAAAAATCAGCACCTATTTCATGAAACATGAGGCTAAATTAAAGGAATTAGTGATTAAATATTTCAAAATTATTATTTAGTTAGTGTTAATTATAATTATTTATTATTCATAATCATTTTTATAAAATATTTACAATTTTAATTCTTTAATATGTTTTCAATTTTAATTTTTTTATAGTTTATTGTTAATTATTATTTGAAACAATAAATATTTTTCTGATAAGTTGTAAATCAAATATCAACATCAAAAGAAAATAAATTTTAATGTTGGAGTCCATTTTAGCTCCACAACTAGTCAAATCAAAGATTATAAAAATATATATAGAGAAATTAAATTAAAATTATTTATTTCTTCAAGTAATTTATTATTATTTATTAATTTATTATTAAAATATTATTAAATATTTGTTTATGTACATAGATTTTGTTATATAATAGAACATATTATTTAATTTTTATTATTAAGCCATTATTTAGTATAGATTTATTAGTAATATATAATTTTTTATTATGTATTATCTGAAAATAATTTTTTTTAATTATTTAATGTAGTAATTAACTAATTGTTATTTATGTATTATTTATGTATTGCTAATTAATTATATATGATTTGTTATGATTTATTTAATATTTCTATAATATTATATTATTATGAAATTATTATTTATTATTATTTACTTAATTATTTATTATTTATTATTAATTTACTTTCATTTATGATATATTTAAAAAATATTTACTTATACATCAATATATTATTTTTTACCAATTTATAATTATTATATTATTTATTATTATATATTATTTAATTATTTGTTTTTTTATGTTATTTAGTTATGATTTATTTTTTATATATCTATTAACTTATAATTCATTTATGACATATATGATATTTAAATATTATTTTTTTGATATTTTATTTATTTATTATTTATTTGGATATATAGTTTAATTATTTTTTAATTATTATTTTTTTATATGAAATATTATTTTTTATGTAATGTAACAATTGATTTATTTTAAACATATTAACTTTTTATTATTAATTAAAATCTTATAATTTTTAACGAAATTACTACTTTATTAAGTCATTATATTTTAATTACATAATATTTATTAAATATCTATTAAATATTTTTAATTATTTATTAAAACTTAATTTATTATTATAAATTTTCTATTTGTTAATATGGTAATTTTTTTAATTATTTTTTATTTAAATATTATTTTTTTTTCACATATTATTCATTATTTATTTATTTTAGATTTATTATGTATTTATTATTAATTTAATTATTATTTACTATTTATCTAAAAATTATTTATTGTGATTTACTATTTGTTATATATTATTTATTTAATTTATATTTATCAATTACATATTTAATAATTGTGACTATATATTAATATATTCTTTATTATTAATATTTTCTTTATTATCAATTTATTATCAATGTATCATTCATTATTTAATATATCTTAATTATTAATTTTTAATTTTTATTAAACAATTATTACCATATTTTTTAATTATTTAATTTTTATGACCTATTACTTTTTACTGATTATATATTATATATTATATATTTTCTATTATTTATTATTTTCATATTTTTTATTTTGTTCTCCAAATCCTCAGTGAGTGGTTATGAACTATAATTTATGTATACACGTTTATATATGCATATATATATATATATATATATATTAATGTATATTAAATTTTGATTACTCACCACATGAACAGGCTGATAGAGTGGTAAAGTTCATAGAATAATCATGATTCAAGGAGTCCAAATCTCACCTAACTCATATATATGCTAATTTTATGTGTGAAACAGTTGACATATTCATGTTTGGTAAGACAAATAATATGTAAAAAATAGTTAGTAAATAAATGAAATTCATATTAATAATAAATAATAAATTATATGTAATAAATCCAAAGTGATAAATAAAAAATCAAAAATAAATAAATATTAAATAATAAAAAATAATACACATAAAATAAAAATAAATAAATAATAATAACAAATTAAATGATTAAATTATGTACAATCGATAATATAAAATAAATAAATAATCAATTAATTAATTAAGTAAAAAAGTAATATATAATAAATTAATATTTAATAAATTAATTACATTTCTAAATACATAATAATAAATCAAAAAACAACATCAAAATGTATAGCTACTATTTAAACTACCTCTAAACAATCTACAATGATTCTAAAAATCGTTGTGAATTTTTCTTACATCACCCCATTAGAGGACAGTTTGAAGAACCTGCACAAAAATATTTAGCACCGGTACAAACTACCACTAAATTTATTTATCTATGTGGAGATAATTTATGAATATGTAATTCATTTAGATAAATTAATTACCTTCATTTTTTATTCTATTATTCAGCTTCCCCTATATCTTATTCAAATACGAAGAAGTTATTCACATTTTTTTGAAATCTATTTATGTGAAATGAACATATTAGTTTTTTAGGGACAATCAATTATTGATAATAACAAGTAGTAGGAAGATAATATGGCTAATTATGATATTCTATTCATGGAATTTGGGTTTGGACAATAGTCTCACAAATCACACTAAATATTTATTAATGGACTCTTATTAAACACACACCGTTATATTTTATAATCTCACGATACATTCTTTTAGTGCAAAACTTCTCAAAATACAATAATTTTGTTAAATTTACCTGATTAATTATTTATTGATGGATATTTTTTTATTTCTATTAAAAAATAGTTCATTCAATCAACTTTCATGTTTCTTGGTCCTGATTTTTTGAATTTCAATTTATATAATTTTATAATCATTTTATACTAGAATCTATTTTCCATTTCTCAAAGAGAGAGGTCGATGTTCCCATAAATACCTCATTTATCCATGGGAACTTATGGACATGATATATCATATTGGAGGAAAGTCAATAAAATTTTTCACTAAGTGAAATAATAATGAAATTAGAAAAAATATGCATAAACACTACAACAAGATGAATTCCCTCAAACATAGACTACAAAACTGTAAATATAATCCAAATTTAAAAAATGAAAAATCATAAGGTTAATAAAATTTAATAATTGTGACTTTTTTTAATGGATTGAGTTGTGATCTTATTAATTGAATATGGAAAATCTATAAAATTAAATTAAAACAAACATGAAATATTTTTAGTAAATGAAAAATAAAATGAGATGAAATGAATGAATGGATTTTCTGAATTAATTCATAACATGGCCTCATGATTTATATTGGCTTTATTTATGAAGTCATAATTTATTTTTCCCTGCTTGAATGGGGATGGGGGGTTTTTCATGAGAAACAAAAAAAATAAGTTTTTTCATTATCAATGAGGGGACACCAGATTTAGAGACATCAAAAAAAAGAAGAGAAATCTCAAACCTGATAATCAAATGAATAAAAAATTAAATGCGGAGGTTAGGAGAATAAAATGAGTATTTGTGTCTTTTATATACCCTACTATAATATATGTTAAGTTAATGATTTCTGGGTTTTTACGTCATTCCTCAAAAATTATTTTTCATTAAACAAAACCTCACATGTGGTTACATATTGTAACTCTCATTCCACATTTCTCTTGGTGTTAGTGTCCTCATCATTGTTATCACCCTCCTTGGAAAATTTATTCTTAGATAATTGTTCAATATAATCATGAATAAAATTATAATTAATTTAGTGAATTAATAATTTAATATATAATTGAGTCATGAGTGTGATCCACTCCCAATAGTGATGTGTCTAGAAAGTCTTGGTAAAGGATATTTTTAGGTATTTTTAGGAAGATCAGGTGTGTGAAAAGTTTCTTTATCCCCTATGTATAATTTTTCAATGGTTGTAATGGTGATTTCATTATGTCCATCATCTGAATATTGATGGAACTCTAAGAAATAATATAAGAACTCATGATTGTTTTTGACCTACATATCTAGAATTTTTTATTCACAATCCACTTAGAGGTCCTTAAATTGATCCATTAATTTATTCAATCTAAAATATGAGTATTATGAATCATGATCAAATATAGAATATATAAAACTATCAAGTCAGAATTTGAGGGTGATTTAAAATCATATTCTCGTATTTATACTTTTTAATTTTAATTTAAATGTTGTAAATTACTTATATAGTGTTTTATAAATGTGACATTTAGAACAAACTCCCACAAACATTGAAAAATTTTAAATTCCAAAATTTTATTTAAGGATTTAATGCATCAAATTGAAATTTTAGAATCACCAATGGGTGAATATTGGGAGTTAATATTGTCATTTTCTCCATGGTTCTTATAAATTTTGCCAATATATATAATTTTCAATATGTTTTCATTGTTTCTATAATTTATAAAACGAAATGGATTATTTTTGGAGAGTGATATAAATTATAATGTTAAATAAATCAATTAAAAAGTAAACAAAATTAGTTATAAATTTCATGATCCAAAAGGACGAAATGAATTATTTTATTATCATTCATACTGTATTCTAAATCCAACAATTAACAATCACAAAACAATTTTTCAATCTACATACATTACACTACTTTTATTGAATAAATGGTCTACTCAATAATCCTCTAAAAATGTACTTCTTTGCAACTCCTAAGATGATATTGAACAATCTTACTCATCCAGTAATATCATAACATTTCCAACAGTTATATGAAATTGAAATAGATATTCTCTAATATAATAGGTGTGTAATGCAATAAGAGAGTAGATATAATTGATAGAGAGATTAATAATATTGTAGAGCATAAAATGACACCGAATGAATGTAATATAGAGATAGAACCATCAAATCCACATTCCAACCCCACCAAAAATAATCATGAATACTGATTTAAAAATAAATAAATAATATAAGGGTGTGGGAACTCACTTTCACCTCGAGGGACTATCCCTCAATTTTTAGTCTACAACTAGGAACATAATGTTATAATATGGGAGGAGAAGCAAAAAAGACATTTAATAATAAATTTGGGAAACGAGATCTAATTTTATATTTAAATAATAAAATTATAATTATTGTAATATATCCTATGAAATTGTATCGTTAATGCTAATTATCTGGTTTTGAACCCTTTGTAATGTAAATGAGGGTAGGAATTTATTTGCACATGAGGTGAGAATGGCATTCATAGATCCTTGTCATATATCACTTATCAAGACAAGGATTAATATATATATACAGTAGTTTCCATATTCCTACCATTGGAATATTTTTAATATCCTACCACCATTATCATTTTTATCATTGATGTACTGATGATACCCATGTAATGATTCCAGTTGGGATTGACCATATTTATTTCCACACAATTTTTTCTTTTTTGGTACAAATGTGTGTGGAAGGAACATGTGTTTTTTGGAATAAAAAGATTTGAGCACTTTTTCAAGATTATCTTTGTGGGGTAATGGGAAATACATTTAATTATAATCCAGTATATGATTCACTAGAAATAAAGGTTATGTAATGTGGATACCATCAACAATGTTGGGTTATGTGGATATTTTTGGGTGGGATTAGTTTTTTACTAATGGTTGTGGGGTCATTGGTTCTCACACATTGAAAAGGATGATATCAAATATTAACACTAAAACCCAAATGATATCATTCACATAAAGATATTCTACCACCAAATTAATTAATTATAAGCTCGTAATTATCCATGTGAATCTGATGAGGGCTTCAAAATTGAAGAGTTACTAAAATTTCAGGTTCTCAAATGCATTCTTATTGCTTCAAAACTCCCTTGTAGTATTGATTCATTCTCTCAATAAGTCATTTTTATCTAGGATGATCCCATAACAGTTATATGACCAAGGTAGTTCATGAAACACCATGAAATTTTACGAGAACAATAAATTCAAATAACATACAATATGAAACACCAAGATTAAATGAATCCTAAAATGTTATTATTTAAATATAATATTTATAATTATTCCATTACGTTGAATTGTATAAATATTATTAACTACAATATTAATAATATACAATGATACTAAAAAATAAAGTATTATCTCTTAAATCATTGAAAATTAGAATAAATCAATTTTTACAAAAAGGAGATTTCATTTCTTTTTTGGAAGGAATAAAATAATTAATTTCACAAATATTTATTATTTAATTTTGTAAATAATGATAGAATTTTTTAAATTATAATATAAAAAATATATTAGCGTGATATTTTGAGATTTTTCCTAAAGAATTATTTTTTCTGTGATTAATAAAAAATTCATTTTGGTAAATATATCATTGATTTTAATTGAACATTCACATTATTATTTCTATTTTATCATCATTTAAGATCATTCACCAATGGTTATAAATATTCTAACTAATTATTTAATTTTTCATAACCATATGTCATAGCTAGTGTTAATATTTTAATTTATTTGTTAAAATTATAATTATTTCAGGATCACTATTAAGAATATTATGGAATAATGAAATCTTTGATCATATATAATCTACATAAGTAATTTTGGCCATATGATCCAAATATCGCCAAAATATTCGACGTCAACATAATCGATTAAGTAATTAAATACAAGGAGGTAATAAATTAAATAAATTTAATAATAAAATTGAAATAGGTTCTTATTAAAGTAAAAAAATAATATATGATTAATATTCTTCAATATAATGAATGTACATAAATTTCCATACTCTATTTAAGGGAAAAATTACATAAAAAACACATTTTAATTTTTTTTAAAACATAACTTTAAAAAAATTCTACCTTCTCAAAATTTATATTTTTTCGATATATTATCTTATATATAAATGAATTAAAAATAAAAAATATTTTTATTTTTTTCATTCAGTCAAAGTATTTAGAAATAAATATTTTTTATTTTTTATACAGAACAGTTTGACAATCATTACAAATGAAAAATGGAATTTTCTATTTTAAAATATATGGTGTCAATAACCTCAGTAACAATAAAAACCATTATTTTATATTTTAAATCAATTATAATCATTAATATTTTATCAATAAAAATTCATCTATCATTTTTTTCTTGGAGATTTATTTTTTAAATTTGTTTTTAAAGGAATAAGATATATAAATAGCTGAATAGTTTTACTTATTTAATTAAAATAATATTTAAATTATTATAATAGTGTAATTGAAAAATTTTACACGTTTCTTGTATTAAATGGTCCTTGGGAATTAATTAATATAAATATTTAGTTTGATAATTTAACTAATGATGGCCGATCCGAAAAAACCTCATTATTTCAGGTTATCCTGAAATAGAACTCCAATTCCTTGGGTGATGATTATATTCTTAATAAAATTATACTGGAATATGAAAATATTTTTTATTCACCTTGTAAGGTTGTTTTTAAATATATGTTATTGATTTCTAAAGGATCATAACTAAATTTACTAGTATTTATAATGATATTTCATGGAAATTAATTTATTTACAAACATATGTTAATGATACTTTATTTTAAATGAAACATTATAAATACTCATATTAAAAATGTATGATTGAATAAAAATATTTTTTCATGGGTTTTATTTATTTCAATGAAACCCTCAGAAATATGATTATACACTTATTTTTTATAATGTGTTTTATGAAAAACATTGAGTAGTAAGGTTAATTTTATGTGTATATAAATGACTATCTGAGAAAAATGTTAATTATGTTAATGGAAAACTTTCTTTTATAATCTCATGGTTTTAAATTGATCTTACGAGTATATTTATTATATTTTTATATCCTTTTGTGATATTTTTTAACTCATCACATGATTATAAATGTTATTATATGGTATAAAGTTGTCTATGAAAAACGAATAAGCTAGGATCATAGTCTTGAATATTTTTCATGAAAATAAATAATGTCTATTATGTTGTATATTTTCGTAAAAATGGATACTGGGTGGATTTTTAGTACTTAAATATTTTGGGTTCCCCTTTTGAGAATTATGAAATTAGTATCTAAACCTATATAAATGGAACTATCATTACAAATACTTAAAAAAAATTATAGTATTTAAACTCAATAATATATAAAATTTCAAGGTTGGGTCCTTAATGTTTCAATCAGGGAAAGGGTATAAATATCTTTAGCGGTTAAGATGTTTTTTTAGCATAATATATCACCCTCTATATCCATAATTTTTATTATGTTATGTAATATTATGGAAATTATTAGATGGATAATTATAGTAATTTATAGGATTAAATAAAAAATTATATTAACTAAGATATAAAGAACTCAATGGATTAATGTATTATAAAATTTCAATTGAATTATAATTACCCATATACATTATTTTCATTTTAAAAATTATTTTCATATTAATGTGATATTCTTTTCAGAATATTAGTGATTTTTTATCATGGTTGAAGGAAGGTGATCTTTGAATACCTTAATATCCATCCTATATTATTTGATCATCACTATTTGTATGAATTATTACAAAAAAATTAAATATTAATGAGTCTTAAAGTCATCAGAATGAAAATAGTACTAATAAACAAACATCGTTTCATTTCCCAAAAAATGTATGGGTATTGTTATCATTTTTATTTTATTACAAATTTTTAACTCTTGCATCTTCCTTGATTGAGAAATACCAAAATATAATTAAATATTTGTTTTTTAGGATATTGGGAATCATGACAAAAGGTAAAGGGAAAATCAAAAAAAATCATGAGATTTGGATTTAATTTATGGATTATTTCCATTTTCCTAAAGTATAAAATATGATTATATTGATATTGATGAATCAAAAGAAAATAATTCATATATTTGATTTTTGGGAATGAATTGTTAATTAATAATGTGAAAAATCAAGGTAAATGTTTTATGAAGGATATTGAATGAATAAAGTATTTACGAATTGATTTTTTAGAATTAAGATTTAGTGGAATTTTTTTAGGGATATATTTCTATATTCTATATTTTATAAGAATTATGAAATAACTAAAGATTATTCTATTAAATGTTGTTTTTAAAATAAAATGTAAAAAACTTTTATATGGAATTGATACCATTGAATATTGGTTTATTTGAAAGGTAATAACCTTTTGAGGAATTTATTTTAAGGAGATATGGTTGAGGGACTAATATTATTTTATTTTTTGAAATAAAAAATCTACATTGAACCCCATAGATAGTAAAAATTTATTTTATTATTATTTTTATTTTTGGTGTATTTTCATCATATTTTTTGAGAATATTATTTGATCATATTGATTAATAAATATGATTATCATAAATATTTTATAGTTATAATATGATTATATTAATTATATCCTAGAAAATAATAAATAATAGGCTGGGTGATTACCCAATGAATCCAATATGGTTCTGGGGCAGGAGTCCCCAACCGATGGGAAACAATGGTGAAGCAGCTAACACTGGCCTATATGAAATCATAATTATTATGAAATTTTTTTTAGAAGAAAATTTTGAAATATTATGATTATTTTTATTACGGGAAACAAGATGAATGTTTTTTATGTGCACCCAAAATGTTTTATATGTATAGAATTATTGGGGATGAAAATCATTTTGGGTTGGCACCTGGGGATGCCTTGCAAATTGAGTTTTCATTTTCTCTAGATCATGGTGTAAGGAGTGCTGCAAGCAAGGACGTGCGTACCTGTATCAATATTACCACATCCAAGAAGGATATTAGAGGAAATTACCATATATAAATTAAATGAAAATTGTTAAATGATGACGATGATATCTCTTTAAGCAGTGGACCCCCTTATAACACCCCAAGATCTCATAGTATGTTATCTCTTCAATGTAATTCAATAACTTGTGCTTCACGCAACACCGAGTCGAGCGCACCATGACTTACCAAACGGGCCGTTCAAAAACTATTTATGAATAGTATTCACTACATTTTGGATTTTATATACTCTATATAATTTTAACATCCATATTTTGTGTTTCTTTCATATAATATAAGAACAAGTTCAATTTTTCAAATAAAGTATGTATTTTTCAAAAAATGAAACTTTACCACCTTTTAATGGAGAACCCTTCTTAAATAAAATATTTGACATGTTTATATATTCAATTTGACAAAATAAACTTCTCCTTTATAATCGGGACAATAAAATCCAGTTTTGATTAATTTTTAGTATTTTTCTGATAACATTCATATTTTGGTGAATAGTGAAAATACTAATTTTTAATTGAATTCTTTTTAATGAAAATAATTTATAGTGTTAAATTAGGCATTTGAATGTTTTTTAAGTATAATTAGATTAAATTTTTATCATTTAATACAGTTTAGGTCATTATAATTAATTTCACATTTAAATTTGACATAAATACATGTCAATCTTTTGATAGTTTTTACTTTTTTTAAAACCCACTTTTTGGTTTTGACAGTGAGAATTAATTTCAAATTAATAAATGAAAATTATTTGTTTTTAATTTGTTAAAATGGACTTCATTTTTTAATTTGGAATATCAAAAACAGCTTAGGTTAAATTTTTGGTATTTTTATGAAAACATTCAATTTTTGATTAATAGTGAAAAACACTGAGTTATTGTTTAAAACTGACATTTTATTTAAATAATTATTTATTTTTTTTAAATTTATTTTTGGTGAAAATAGATACATAAAAACTATATTAGTTGAATTAAATTTATTGAATTCATTTTATAGTGAGTTTAGATATATGAAAATTTGATTGAATTTTTACCGTCTATTAACCACCTCCTAGGAGCATTTGCAAATAAGCATTAAATTTAATTTTACCTCTTTTTTGTGTTGAACTTCAAAAATCAGAGAGGCACAGTTGATATCAGTAAGTAAAATTTGGTACAATATAAGGAAAATATTCTTTTGGTGAACAGTAACTTTTGACTTTTATTTACCATAATTAAAAGTAAATGGAGTAATTAAGGGTAAAAATGATATCATAATTACCCTAACACATGTCCTAATTCGATTGGATAATTTTATTTCGACCAAAAACAAACTTAGGAATATAATATGATCCTTTAGGTCTACATGGATTAGATTAGGACATTTATTATTATTTTATTTAACGAAGAGTTAAAAGTGTTAAATTCACTATTTATTGATTAACAATTTTTAATATAGAGTTACACACAATATAAATTCAACTATAAAAATTAATTAGAAATATAATAATAATTCCTACATAAAAGTATTTTATTTTTAATTTTTAGACATTAAATAATTTAATTTATATATGAAAAAATGATGATGCAGTAATTACCTTATTAATGAAAGAATCAAAGAAATGGAATTATAAATATTAAAATAAATATAATTTCAAAGTTATTCTGACATTCACAAAATTTATAGGATAATATGACATGTTAGGGTTGATTCAATGTATCTTGTTGCTAGTAATCTAGGTGTGATGACTTTCACAAAAAACCAAATACCAAATAATGTCAAAATTGACACAAATTAGTTTTTAAAACAAATACTATATTATTGGAAGATATAATATTCTTAAAACACTATGGTTTGTCCAATGTGATTAAATAATATTATATATGTCATTAATAAACCTATTGGGGTTCTCTTGGATGTGTATAGTATGTTTATTAACAATATAATATAAAATTACGAAGAAACATGGTAAATGTCAAACTATTTAACTAAGAGTTAAATCTAAAAGATAAGGTTAATATGATTACCTAAACCTATCAAAAACCTATTGGTTGATAGGTATTCGACCCATCCCAACCTTATCCTTTAAATAATTCATTTTGGACCCATTAAAAACGGAAAATTATTTTATTACAAAATAATATTTCATGATTTTCCTAAAGTGACCCTCACCTCTCTTATAAAAGGTCACTTCCCCTTATCTCAAATTATCACCATCAAATACATTTGGCTCTGCCAAACCCTGCCCAAATATCGTCTGAATCCCATCATCCTTGAGGCCATCTAGTAGTCATAAAGCCAACCTAAGGATATTTTTTGATCAAATCAAAAGGAAGAACCCACAGAAGAGGTAAATATTTCATCACATCTTTCAAGTTATTTTCTTCTTTCACTTTCTCTTTATTTATTGTTTTCATTATAAAATAATAACTCTAGTATATTCAATATACTGGGATATTACTATAAAAATTGTATATCCATATTTAGTTTTCTATCCATCCTATAAATGACAAAGTCACCATACATGCATACGTACGACTTATCGTCTCCACGTCAGGGTGTAGTTTGTTATTCAAATACATAATAATTTGGATGCATATAATAATGAGTATAAATGATGTAAATAATAGATATAACATGATAATTATTCTTTTTATATGACATACCGTCCAATTATATTTAATTTTAATATCAAAATAAATATATTGTCACTCGTGCGTTCGTATGGATTACCATCTCCACGAACACGATGAGATTCATTCCCCATCATATCCATTCAAAACAAATTTTTATTTTATAATTAAAATTAATGTTTAAAGACATAATATCATTCTGAATATGACTAAGATACATACTTTCTATAACAAACATTACATTTATAACAAATCATATAAAAGAAAACGATTCATTTAACACCCAAAACGATGATACTACAGAAATATCATTAACAAAGAAATATTAGAAAATCATATATGATATCATATTAATGTATATGGGTCATTATAAATTTAATAATAATTATTTCACCATTATACAGGATCTTAACCTACCCTTGACCAATGAAAAGTACAAGATACGAGTTAATTTCACAATCTCTTTATCATCCGAGCTTGTTTTTACGTAAGTCTCTACTTGGACCTCTTTAACATCCACATCCATGTTTATTAAAATGTATTTCAAAACATTTTTACTATTTAATAGACAATGGGATAAAGTAATTTATACCCTTATTTGACCTTATATGTTTTGGAAGGAATCTTTTTGTCATTTTCAAAACAAGGTAATTTACGACCTTTTTGAAAAAATTAAGGTAAGAATATTTTTTAACTTATAGGGAAGGTGCGGTTATTCTCTGTTGTTATAACCTTGTTGAAGATTAAATACAGACATATAAGAATATTTTCAAAATAAATGTTTTCTTTTATAATTACATGACTTTTAAATGATTTCAAAATAGAAAGATATAATCCTATTAAATAATTTTCCTTTCATCTATGTCAACATCAATTGATGGATTTTAAACTATTTTGAAGTAGATGTATTATGATAAAAATCTTCTATACTATATTATGTTTTACTGTGGATGTGTTATTTTTATACCATTCATTTTTTATGGTAAATGTACTGATATTTCGTATACTAGCTTTAATACGAATGTTTATGTTATATTTAAACCCTTTCACATGAGGAATTTATTAGACTTAGTAAGTGACGGGTGGAGGCCTCTATATCTCCTCGGTGCATCAGTAGGTCTCATGACGAAACTAGACGTGGAATTAGTTGAGGATATACCCAATTTGATATAGGGTTTTGGCCAAGGCCAAAATCATTTTTAGGAATCTTAGAAAAGTCCTTGACACAATGTATTAGAATGTCCAGCATTATACATTCCCTCATTATAAAAGTAATATTGATGGTTCATGAGTTCATTAGACTAGTAGAATACTGATGAATTTGTTTTATTATAAAATTATTTGTGCAGCTCATATTAATGCCATAAAACTGTTCATGTATATTATTTATAAAGGCATGGGTTTCCAATTATTCACCATTCTTATTATTTATTTTTTTTTCTACTCTATTTCTTAACCTTACAGAGTGCTTGAGATCACGCCTTTCATATTTTCATTTTCCCAAGATACGAAGGAGTTAGTTATCAGTGAATTGCATGCATAATCTTTGAGGCTTGGATGTTTCTAATAGAATAAATTAGTGTTGTATTTATATTAATATGGTAATGTTGAACTTATGTATGTGTCTTATTTCCAATAATACTAAACTGATCGGTCTTTCGGGACATTATTTCCTTGTGATCATTCCAATGTTATGTAATAATACACCGATTCTGGGCAACTAGGGTCTGGGCGTTACAGTTGGTATCAGAGTAAATTTAGTACAAACCTTGGAAGCAAGATTTATAAAAAATATGATTAGAGAACATTACCCTAAGATAGACATTTAGGATTAATATAGAATAACTTCCTATAATTTTCGAACTGTAGTGATTTTGTGAGTTCTCTATGAAATACATCCCTTTCTGGATACGAGCATGTAGAGGTGGCTCTAGGACAGATATACCTAGGGGTAAAACCTAAAAACAGCGCTTCAAGATACACTAAAACGGGAACTGGTGCACGACAATGGGCCTTACTGCTCTCTTGGTTATGTCACTCATATGGGATATGGTTAGGAAAATTCACATTTTCATTATAAGACATTATGAATGATTTAGGAGTAAATACTTCTTTAAAGAAAACATTTCAATGATTATGGATTATATCCATAAACTATTAAATTTACATTAGGTATTTTATAAGTTTGGAATTATTAATTGTGATTCATAAACTGACCTTGTGTATTCCATTGTTTAGAAACAGAACCTAGTAGACAGATTGATAATTCCAGCAATACGCACGATAGAAAGACTAAGAAGGATCATATATTTCAAGGTATTAATCCAAAATTTAAAAGGGAAATAGTCTCCCACATATTCTCATCATATAAAGAAATAGTATCATGTATTAATAAGATAATTAAGGAACTCTCTGAGTCCTATGGAAATTAAGGTAAGCAAGAGAAGAAAAGGATGGAAGAAATAAAATTGGATAAATAGAAGAGGGGAAAGAAGGATTTTCCAATATGTGATAATTGTGGAAAGAATCACGTTGGTAAATTCTTGAGGAAAATGAGTGTTTTTTATAAGTGTGGAGAGAAATTACACTATGTACGTGATTTCATGGGTGCAATTTGTTTTTCAAATGTACAATGCTTCTTCTGCAAGGGGTTGGGACACTAGAAAAATTAATGTCCAAATCAGCATAGTATATCACAAATGATGTTGTTGGATAATAATCATGTAATAATATTACCATAGATGAAGAGTAATAACTAGTGTTCTTATGTTGATATTAAAGAATTATGTCATTTGAGTATTGTATCAATGATGTACTGGCTATAATAATAATGGAGTATATAAGGATGGTTCTGCATTACTATTTCATTAAGGTCATGAGATTGTGTATAACCAATAAATGTGACTCAGTAGTAGGTTTAATTTTCATGGAAAATATATGGTTGGTGGAAAGCTAAAACATGATATGGTCCTAAGATATTCATGACTACCTTGGAACTGATTAATGGTTTTTTATTCCATCATTGTTGGAATATTCAAAAAAATGGATATAAATAATATATCTAGTTTTATATAAGGAATAAGGGATCATGAATGTAATCAATAAGTTTTTTTTGGTAATTAATGTTTTTACCATGTTTTAAAGGAATACATGATGAAGGTATTCATATGTTATTATGTGGGAAAAGAGATGTTCATTTTTTTACCTTCCTTATAAATTTTGGACAGTGAGTTTTGATATAATTATTTTGGATAACATTAAAGGTTTGAATGGATTAAGTTTATATTTGGATAGTATTTATTAAGATTATCTTTGGAATATAATAATATTATAATTTTAGTAAAGGATAACGTGTAGGTCGGGTGATAACTCGTCATGTCGGACAAAGCTGCAGGCATCGAACCCACAACCAAAGTCCGACAAGGATTTATGACTTACCACTCGGCTACATAAAGTCCATGGTTATTTTAAATTATTTTTCATCATGGTATATGCCTGGACCATATAATATTAAGATAAATATATTATTTTTGAGTTCTATTTTCTTTTGGAGTTAAAGATGAGTTTGTGGTAGAAATATGTTAATGGACAAAACTCTACTTATCAGGTATATATATATTGTTATTCTATGAATAAATTAATTCTTAAACTTTAACTAATTGATATTAAAACAAAAAATGGTTTATCCTAATACCTTATGTTTTTTTGAATGGATGATATTCTAAATCATCTTAGATTATTGCGTTGGAGGCCATCAAATTTACACTTGTTTGTGATTAATGACCTCAATCACTCCCTATAAATATTTAAGTTTTTTCTCCAATTATGTGTCTGTAGTTTCCACCAATGTTCTCTTACTAGAAACCCTTTGTTGGTGGTGACTTTTTAATTTTCCTTTTCCTCTTATTAATATTAAATTTTATTAACCCTATTTCTGATGAGGATTTTCCACAAAGGTATTTTCTATTTCCAACCTCTTATTTTAGAAGAATAATTTCATATTGTGAGGACAAAATTTATTGAAGGAGTAAATAATGTAACACCCCAAGATTTAATAGTATGTTATCTCTTCAAAATAAATCAATAACTTGCGCTAAACGTAACAATGAATTCAAGTGCACCACGACATACCAAACTATCCATTTAAAAAATAGTTATGAATAGTATTTAATTAATTTTTAATTTAATATAATCTATATTATATTAAAATTCAGATTATCTGTTTCTTAGACATAATATAAGAACAAATTCAATATTTCAGATAAAGGAATTATTTTTTATAAAATGCAATTTTACCGCCTTTTAATGGAGAACCTTTTTTAAATCCAATATTTGAAAATTTTATATATTCAATTGGACAATATAAACTTTTTCTTTAAAATTGGGACATAAAAATTTAGTTTTGATAAATTTTAGGTATTTTTATGATAACATTCATATTTTGGTGAACAGTGAAAAATAATAAATTTTAATTGAAAACAAAATTTTTAATCGAAATAATTTATAGTGTTAAATTATGAATTTGAGTGGGTTTGAAGTATAATTAGATTATATTTTTATCATTTAATACAAATTAGGTTATTATAATTAATTTCACATTTAAATTTGACATACGCACATGTCAATCTTTTAATACGTTTTACCTTTTTAAAAACACGCTTTTTGGTTTTGACAACGGGAATTAATTTTAAATTAATAAATTCAACTTCTATGTTTTGAATTTGAAAAAATGGAATTCATTTTTGAATTCAGAATATCAAAATTATCATAGTTTAATTTTTTGGTATTTTTCTGAAAACATTCAATTTTTGATGAATAGTGAAAAACACTGAGTTATTGTTTAAAACCGACTTTTTACCTAAACAATTGTTTATTTTATATAAATTATTTTTTTTTATCAAAATAGATACATAATACATATATATGTTCAATTTAACTCATTGGAGTCATTTTGTAATGAGTTTTGATATATAAAAATTTTGTTGACCTTTTTACCATCTTTTACCAACCACCTATGAGTGTATGAAAATTTGCATAAAAATTAATTTTATCACTTATGTGAGTTAAATTTCAAAAATACGAGAGACACGGTTGATATAAGTAAGTATAATGTGGTTTAATATGATGAAAATAATTTTTGGTGAATATTAACTTTTGACTTTTATTTACAATGGTTAAAAGTAAAGTGGGTAATTAAGGGTAAACATGATATCATAAATAACAAAAAATATGTCCTAATTCTATTAGATAAGTGTATTTCTACCAAATACAACTTTAGAAATAATAAATGATCCTTTAGGTCCACTTGGATTAGACTAAGACATTTATTGTTATTTTATTTAAAGAGGGGTTAAAATTGTTAAATTTAATGTTTACTAACAATACTATTTTTCATATAGGTTTACACAAAATATAAATTCGACTATAAATTTTTATTATAAATATAAAAATATTTAATACGTAATGGTATTTTATTGATAATTTTTAGAAATTAAATTATTTACATTATTTACGACACAATAGTGATGCAGTAATTACATTTCTAATGAAAGAATCAAATAAATGGTATTATAAATATAAATATAAATATAATATCATTTTTAATGACATAAAACAAATTTTTAGGTGATTATGACATGTTAGGGTTGATTCAATGTATCTTTTTGGAAATAATATAGTTGTGATGACTTTCACAAAAACCAAATACCAAATAATATCAAAATTGAAATAAATTAATTTTTTAAACAAATATAATATAATTGGTTGATATAATATTCCTAAAAATATGATGATCATCCAAATTTATTAAATAATATTATATATATCATTAATGAACCTATTGCGGTTCTCTTGGATGTTTATAGTATGTTTACTAATAAGATAATATTAAAATTCAAAGAGACATGGTAAATATAAAACTATTTAACTAAGAGTTAAATCTAAAAGATATTGTTAATATGATGAACTAAACCTGTCTAAAACTATTGGGTTAATGTTTTTCAACCCATCCCCACCATATATTTTATATAATTCATTTTGGATCCATTACAACCTAAAATGTGTTTATTATAAAATAATATTTAATTCTTTTCCTAAAGTGACCTTCACCTCTCTTATAAAAGGTGACTTCCCCTTATCTCAAATTCACACCTTCTATGTCATTTTCCTCGATTAGACCTAGCCCAAATATCCTCCCATATTTCCTTACTATATCCTAGAGGCCTTATTTTAGTTATAAAGCCAACCTATGGACCCCTTTTGATAAAATCAAAAGGAAGAACATGAAGAAGAGGTAAATATGTCATCACCTATTTCAAGTTCATTTCTTCTTCCACTTCCTATTTCATTATTATTTCCATTATAAAATAATAACTCCAGTATATTCTATAAACATTGATGTTATTATAAAAATAGAACAACCATATTCATTATTATATCCATCCTATAAATGACAAAGTCAATATACGTGCGTACATACGGATTACCATCCCCACGTCATGGTGTAGTTTGTTATTCAAATACTCCATCATTTGGATGGGAATAATAATGAGTTTAAATGATGTAAATAATAAATATATCATGATAATTATTCATTTTGTATGGTATACCATCCTATTATATATGATTTTAATATCAAAATAATGATATTGTCACTCGTGCGTATGTATGAATTACTGTCTCCACGAACGCGATGTGATTCATTCCCCATTGTATCAATTCGAGAATATTTTTCATTTGATTATTAAAAATAATGTTTAAATAATTAATATCATTATGAATATGAATAAGATACATCATATCCATAACGACCATTTCATACATAACAAATCATATAAAGGAAAATTAATCACTTAATACTCGAAACGATGATACTACTGAAATGTCATTAATAAATCAATATTAAGAGATCATATATGATATAATATTAATGTATATGGTTCTTTAATAATTTAATAATAATTAATTAACCATTATACAGGAGGTTAACCTACCCACAACCAAGGAAAAGTATAAGGTAATAGTTAATTTCACTATCTCTTTATCATCTAAGGTTGTTTTTACGTAATTATCTAATGGGGCCTCTTTATCATCCACATTCATGTTTCTTTAAATGTTTTTAAAAATATTTCTACAATATTCTAGACAATGTGTTAAAGTCATTTATACCTTTATTTTAGCTTATATGTTTTGGAAGGAATCTTTCCGTCGTTTTCCTATCAAGGTACTTTACGACATTTTCGACAAAATTAAGGTGAGAATGTTTTTTTACTTATACGGAGGGTGGAGTTATTCTACACCATTATAACATCATCAAATAATCTCTCACAAGATTATAAGTATTTTTTACAAAATAAATACTTTCTTTTATAATTAAATTACTTTTAAATGATTTCATAAAAGAAAGATATATTCTGATTAAATAATTTTCCAATCATCTATGTCAACATCCTTTGATGGATTTTAAAGTATATTGAAGTAGATCTATTATGATAAAAATATTCCTTAATTTATTATGTTTGACTATAGATGTGTTATTTTTATACCATTCATGGATTATTGTAGATTTATTGACATTTTCTATGCTAGTTTTAATGAGACTGTTTTTGTTATATTTCAACCCTTTCATATGAAAAATGTATTGGACTTAGTGTGTTGTGGGTGGAACCTGCTATAGCTCCAGGGTGCATCGGTAATTATCATGGAGTACTAGATGTGGAATTGGATAAGGCCTTTCCCAATTTGATATATGGTTTTGGACAAGGCCTAAATCGTTTTTAGACATCATTGCCGAGGGATTGACAAAATTTTTCAAAATTTCTGGCATAATACATTCCATCATTATGAAAATAATATTGTGGGTTCATGTGGTCATTCTACTAGTAGAATAAGAATGATTATGTTTTATTATGGCATTATTACTCACCTCAAATTTCTTCCACAAAAGTGTTCATGTTTATTATTGGTAAGGCATGTGTTTTCAATTATTCACCATGCTTAATATAAATGTTATCTTCTGCTATATTTCTTACCCTAACTAAGCATTTTAGCTCACCCTATTCTTATGTTTATTTTTCCAAGGATATGAAAGAGTTAGTTGTGAGTGACATTCAGGCATATTCTTGGAGGATTGGATGTTTTTAATGGAATAAATTAGTGTTTTATTTATATTCAAGTTGTAAATTTGAAGTTATGTATGAATGTTGTTTCCAATAATACTAAACTGATCGGTATTACTGGAAATTATTTCTTTATGATCACGACAATGTTATATAATAATGCCCCAACTCTGGGTATGTCACGAACCAGCCCAGGTCGACCTAGAGCCGGTCACCCGAGCCGGTCCGCGGAAAGTCCCGAGGGGCGTACCCGGTCCCCCCGGGATGGCAACTAGTGCCAGGCATCAAATTTCAACTATTGGGAACGATTTCGCCCATGAGAAAAAGATAAAAAGATAAAAAAAACTAACGATAACCAAAAGAAACTAATAGTGGAATGAACATAAACTGCACATACCTCCTTGTGACCCCTAGGTCACCACCCAACTCGAAACCATGCAGCTCCAACATTGAGCAACTGAACCAGAAACTTATAGGAGAAACTAAACCTGCAACTGGAAAGATATAATAGGCGTGAGCTCCGAGATGCTCAGTAGGGATGCCAAGAATAAGCCACTGAATCCAACAATTCTATTTTCCAAAACAGTCCACTGACACAAGTTTGAAATACATATATGAAAGTAGGGTTTTCACATTTTAAAATATGCAACATGTTATTCTCATTTAAAAACCCAACACACACTACACACCATTTCCAAAATCATTTTCCATTTTATAAATGAAATCCAAAATAGAAAAATACCAAAGCTGGGCTAGAGTGAAACAAGTTAAAGTGAAATTGAAAATAAACCAATGCAACGAAATGTAAACAAGAAATGTAAATACTCAGTAACCATGGGTGATCCTAAACATCCCTAGAAGACCCCTGGACATACATGGTTTCGGAACCACCTGCCAGCATATGGTGAATCTCCTAAGTCTATAACCAACTGGCCGCCCTAACTGACCAATCCAGTGGCAAAGCCCACTTGGACTAACAACAAATCCAGGGGGTACCAACCCATCTAATCGGCGTTGATCAGAAACCGTCACTCGATCATCTAAAAGACGCCCAGGAACCCAAGGTGGTTATGATAATACTGTGTATGTAAGAAGGCCCTCACATGCGTGACACATCTCACCGCACTTAGCTACCCCAATCACGGACGCTTCCTATACGTTCACCCATGGAGGGTTACCCTAGATAGGAGTGCCCCTTATACTTATATATATACATACATGTCAAATATTCAAAGTGCCAACCGGGCCTTCACATCAGTCGGTTATCAAAATCCACTTTATCAAACACTTGGAGTTGTAAATTGGGCCTCTCGTTTTACATAATCAAATGCCTTTATGAAAACATTGCACAATCTCTTCTAAAACGACTCTAAACACCACTTTTGTATTTAAAAAGGCAAATGACTTATTCTCATGGATTTCTTTTCAAACCAATTTAAAGAACCGCAAGAAGGCCCACATCATTTTGAAAACAAGAACCGTTTATAAACTAAGGATTCAAGAAAAATATCAATTTAAAGAGACGTGAGATCATTTCCTCAAAAGCATTGAGTTCCATGAAATCGTCCAACGCAGCAAAAACAACATTCTTAACATGTTTCTACCAGCAAACACCACTCAAAACGTCAAACAATACCATTTGTAGATGAATGCAGTTCGTTCCAACCATGTTGGCAAGGCATAAACATGTGCGTAAATGGAGGAGCATTCAAAAATCCATTTTTAATCAAATATTTCAATAGTAAAACACTACCATAAGTTAACTATAAACATTCTAGAGGTGTGAAACATAATGTAAAATTTAATTAAGAAAACACAAGAATTAAATTGATTAAAATTGGGAGCAAAGGCATGAGAGAACCTAAAAATCATCAAGGAACTATTTCAAAGTAGTTTTTAACACTTTTGACCATCAAAGAAACACTAAAATAAATAAACTATCAGGATTATAAGGGTGAAAATAAAATTTATAAACTAAATGAAACCATGGAAGTGACTATGGAAATCTTCAAAAAAAGAGAAGGGATGGAAATTCCTACCTCAAGGAAGAACTGGGTCATGTCGAACACTTTGGAACATGACAGAAAAGGCGGCGACCACTCGAAATTGGCCCGCACTCGCAGGAACATACCCATATATATACACATATCCATAATCCAATGCACGTATCTCCCGCGCCTTGAGGGAATACATACTTGGAGGACATATATTTTACATATATATATATACCTTAGGTGTATGCATGTGCATCCTTGGACGTTGACCACACATTCACTATAACAAAAGATATCACAAATAATAAGGAGGTAAGGACCAACGCATGACCGAAAGTACCAAGGACTCACAAAAAACTAAATGCACACGTCAAAATACACAATCAAATTCTATCAAAAATATTTATATCCAAAACACACCATGATCCATTTTAGAAGTCAATAAATCATTCTCAAACAACTTAAAAATCACGCCATAAAAATCACTATTACTTCACCATAGTTCCTAAATTGCAACCCAACAATTTTAACACAATACTTATAAAGGAAAACAACACAAAAATCATCCAACATCACCATTAAAGACTAATTAAAATTTAATCACACACAATTAGCATAAAAATTATAATCATAAACAAGAAAATAATTAAAAATCTATTTTTGGAAAAAATTTCTATCGCAAAAACAAAACTATAAGCTAACAAAAGTAATAATAGTGGTGAGAAACATGAAAAAACAATAATTAGATCTACCAAACATTATATGGATTGAATTGGAACGGGAAGAGATGAATAAATCTACTTCAGAGGCATGCGAACAAAACCACACATCAATGAAAGGGAGAAAAAAATTTCTCAGACCCGTCGCACACCCTAGATACTGAAAAAAACCCACAAAATAAAATACACTGGCTATTAGAGTGTTATTGATTTCATAATAAAACCAAAAATAAGAATAAAAAAATATAATAAAAAAACAGAGGAGAACAACCGCAAGGGGGGTGCGGGGTCACGGGTGGGAGGAGGGTGAGCCGGGAGGTTTAGCCGGATGGAGATGGACGCCGGAGTTGGATAGGGAGGTAGGCGGCCTTGCGCCGGTGTAGGGGAGGGGCGAGCGAGAGGCAGATCGGAACTATGGAGGGCGACAGGGAGGGCTGGTGCGAGCCGGCGGTGCATCACGACTGGACAAGGTGTGTGCGGGGCGGCACTGACGTGAAGGAGGGGAGGCGGCTCGGTGGATGCGGCAGTAGCCGGAGGAGAGGGGGCCGGCCGGAGGTTCAAGCGGGAGGGTGAAGGGTTGGCATTGCTCTACCAGGAAGGGGAAGGGGGCTATTCTGCGATCCGGAGAAGAATGGGGGGTGAGTTAGGTTTTTTTTCATCTTAATAAGAATAAGAATAAGAATAATAATAATTAGTTAATTATAATCATAATAATTATCATAATCAAAACATTATTAATAATAAAACAATTTAAAAAAATATAAACACACACATATATATACACACATTTATACACACACATATATAGACATGTATACCTATATATAAACATATATAAACATATATATATACACATATAAACATATATACACATAACGTTAAAACATAAACATCTATAAACATTTATACACATATTTATTTATTTATTTATCTGCTCAACCAATTAATTTAATAACGTTAAAACTGGATGATCGTGCGGTATTTGCAGACCGTACGGTACCCAAGCGGGCTACAAGCGGGCTGCACATACCCAAGAAGAAATCACATGCTCAGGCGGACTGTGCGTCTTAAACGCATGGCGTTCGTGCACTATCAAAAACCGTGAACTCATCCCAACATTAAAATTTGAAACCGGGACTCACCCGCACTTAAACAAAATCACCCGACGCTAAGAGAAATAAATTTAATAAAATGACTAAAAAAGCGGGTGTGATAATTCTCCCCACCAAAACACTTTCTTCCACTAGAAAGTCACCAAGCCAATAGTTGACACAACTGGAGTCCATGCCATGAAAAAACTGAGGAAGAACTGTGACTCTCGGGATGACCTTACTCTCAACAGGTCCCACCCAACCAATCTAAGAGAAAACTGAAGCCCGAGGTTGAGGGGAGAACACATGAGGGTTCTCCCCACCACAAGAATTTACAAATATGGAAACCTTGAAACCTGGTCATACCTCCCCTAAGGGGGCCAACATGGGAACTCCCAAACTGAACCCAATTAATTTCTCCACAAGGACTGAACGACACTTAGAGACTTAAACAGAAATCTTGCTACAAAACGACCCAACAACCCGAGGATAAGGAATTAACCCCACCCCTCACACACCGACCGAATAAAATACTCACCACAATCAGAGACTAGGGAATTCCTAGCCCAAACTCAGAAAGGACACCAAAACACCACCCGTTAATTTCACAAAACCAAACATCCCCTAACGAATGCAATTGAGGCCAAACTCAAAATTAAAACGAACCGTTCATTCGCAGGCCTAACACCTTTCAAGGAAATCCGAATGATTTAGAAGTTGCATTAATAGTAGATGAGGCTGCTTGGAATACGGTAGAATGAGCTCACCACGTGACCCCAACAAGGATGATATAACAACAACGACAAGAATAAAACAAGAAAACATTGGATATTTCCCTTCAAAAAGCTGAAAACATAATCCGAAGAGAGGTTCTACACACCCTCGACAACTTCTGACTGTGCGCGAGCTTCACCCCGAGACCTGTGGTTGGGGCTCTGATGGCTGAAGCATCCCCTGCCTCACTGTAAGGCATTTTAATTCCCTTTTCCCCAACTTCTTCTTCTTCTTGACGATTCAAAAAAACACAAAAGTGACATTTTTTTAAATGGAATGAATTATAATGGCTTATAATGCCCAAACTTTCCATACTAGTGGCACACAAGAGGATGGTCAGACAAACTGGGAGTCGACACAGACAGAGATGGGGTTTTGGCGACAGGTTCCTCCAGCATGCACTCCTTGCTAGATTGGGAACCATAAAAACCCTGGGAGTTCCCAACAACCTGAAGACCCACTCTAATCCCACAACCACACAACTCCCCCTCACGGAATTTTATTACTTTGATCGATATGAAACATGCAAAAAAAACTGAAAACTGGGAATTACCCATTAGCAACCTTAGCAACCTTTCTGGGCGGCATACTCAGAACAACAAAAAAACACAAATGAAATCGGTATCTAGAAAAAAATAAAAGCAACAGTCTGATCTCGGGGCAACAAACTCATAATCTAAACATATACAAACATAGGTAAAAATTTAATTTCCAAAAACCATCATTTATTTTAAATTTAAAAGCTCACCTATGGCCCCTAATGGACTATCACATGTGAGTTCACCCAATCGTGGCTACATTGCTCACTGAAAAGTTCTCCCACACACTCTCTGCACATATCGATGCACATGTGATCCTCCATAAGGAATACCAAGGTTTTAACTCTTCTTTCCCTAATAAAATCCAAACAAGCAATAAAACATTCCAAATCGAAACACTCCCACTTTAAAAATTCAGTTTACCAATTTCAAAATAGTTTTAAAAGAAACACTTTTCCATTTTAAAACCACTTCCATTTTTAACACACACTCACATCTACCGAGATCAAAATGAAACACATTCAACAAATAACCACCGAAACGAGGAACTAGTGCATATGCCTAACTCGATGACATGGTGGTGGGCCATATCCCAAGTAAAGTATATAACTAAAAGGACTGTGAACTTGAAACTTGGACTTTACATGGGTCACCACTCCATGTGAGGAAACAACCTGAACTGATTCTCCTTCATTATCATCCCTCAAACCATAACAATCAATGGAGAAAGACTCAAAACCCAGACTACCCCTGGTAACTCAGGTCTCTTCACGGGCTGTGGTGATCAAGCACAAACCTCCTGAGTCCCGAAAAATCCTAATCTCCTTCTACCGGACATCCCAAATAAAAAAGGGTGCTCTGAAAAGCAGGGTCTGCTAAGAGCTGACCTTCTGCTCTGATACCATTTTGTCACGAAGCAGCCCGGGTCGACCTAGAGCCGGTCACCCGAGCTGGTCCGCAGAATGTCCCAAGGGGCATTCCCGATCCCCCCGGGATGGAAACTAGTGTTGGGCATCAAAATTCAACTATTGGGAATGATTTGGCCCGTGAGAAAAAGATAAACAGATAAACAAACTGAGGATAACCAAAATAAACTAGCAGTGGAAAGAACATAAACTACACATACCTCCTTGTGACCCCTAGGTCACCACCCAACTCGAAACCATGCTTCTCCAACATTGAGAAACTAAACCAGAAACCAGGAGGAGAAAATAAACCTACAACTGGAAAGATATAATATGCATGATCACCGAGATGCTCAGTAGGGATGCCAAGAATAATCCACTGAATCCAACAATTCTATTTTCCCAAACTGTCCACTAACACAAGTTTGAAATATATATATGAAAGTAGGTTTTTTACATTTTAAAATATGCAAAAAGTTATTCTCTTTTAAAAACCCAACTCACGCTACACACCATTTCCAAAATCATTTGTAATTTTATAAATGAAATCCAAAACATAAAAATACCAAAGATGGGATAGAGTGAAACCAGTAAAAGTGAAACAAAAAATAAACCAATGCAACGAAAAGTAAACAACCAATGTAAATACTCAGTTACCATGGGTGATCCTAAACATCCCTAGAAGACCCTTATACGTACTCGGTTTCGGAACCACCTGTCGGAATATGGTGATGCTCCTAAGTCTATAACCAACTGGCCGCCCTAACTGACCAATCCTGTGGCAAAGCCCACCTGGCCTAACAACAAATCCAGGGGTACCAACCCGTCTAATAGGGGTTGACCAGCAACCGTCACTCGATCATCTGAAAGATTCCTAGGAACCCATCGTGGTTATAATAATACTGTGTAAGTAGGAAGGCCCTCGCACGCGTGACTCATCTCACCGCACTTGCCTACCCCAAACACGGACGCTTCCTATACGTTCACCCATATAGGGTTACCCTAGATAAGAGTGCCCCTTATACTTATATATATGCATACATGTCAAATATTCAAAGTTCCAACCAGTCCGTCACATCATTCGTTTATCAAAATCCACTTTATCAATCACATGGAGTTGTAAATCGGGCCTCTCGTTTTACATAATCAAATGCCTTTTTGAAAACATTGCACAACCTCTTCTAAAAAGACTGTAAACACCAATTTTGTATTTAAAAAGGAAAACGACATATACTCATGGATTTATATTCAAACCAATTTAAAGAACCGCATGAAGGCCCATATCATTTTGAAAATAAGAACCGTTTATAAACCAAGGATTCGAGAATAATACCAATTTAAAGAGACACAAGAGCATTTCTTCAAAAGCATTGAGTTCAATGAAATGAACCAACGCAGGAAAACAAGTTTCTTAACATGTTTCTACCAGCAAACACCACTCAAAACGTCCAACAATACCATTTACAGATAAAGGTAATTAGTTCCAACCAAGTTGGCAAGGCATAAACATGTGCGTAAATGGAGGAGCATTCAAAAATCAATTTTTAATCAAATATTTCAATAGTAGAACACTACCATAAGTTAACTATAAACATACTAGAGGTGCGAAAAAAAAGTAAAATTTAATTAAGAAAACACAAGAATTAAATTGATTAAAATTGGGAGCAAAGGTATGGGAGAACCTAAACATTATCAAGGAACTATTTCAAAGCTATTTTTAGCACTTTTGACCATCAACGAAAAACTAGAATAAATAGACTATAAGGATTATAAGGGTAAAAATAAAATTTATAAACTAAATGAAACCATGCAAGTGCCTGTGGAAATCTTCAGAAAAATAGAAGGGATAGAAACACCTACCTCAAGGAAGAACTGGGTCAAGTTGAACACTTTGGAACTTGACAGAAAAGGCGGCGACCACTTGAAATCGACCCGCACTCGCACACACATACCCACATATATATATACATATATCCATAATCCAATGAACGTATCCCCCAAGCCATGATGGAATACGTATTGGGAATACATATATTATATATATATATATATACACATACCTTAGGTGTGTGCATGCGCATCCTTGGTCATTGACCATACATCCACTATAAAAAAAGATATCCAAAATAAGAAGGAGGTAAGGACTAATGCATGACCGAAAGTACCAAGGACTCACAAAAAAACTAAATGCACACATCATAACACACAATAAAATTCTACCAAATATATTTATATCCAAAACACACCTTGATCCATTTGAGAATTCAATAAATCATTCTCAAACAACTTAAAAATCACGCCATAAAAATCACTATTACTTCACCACAGAGCCTAAACTGCAACCCAACCATTTTAACACAATAATTATAAAGGAAAACAACACAAAAATCATTCAACTTCACCATGAAAGACTAATTAACATTTAACCACACACAATTAGCATAAAAAACATAAGCATAAATAAGAAAATACTTCAAAAGCTATTTTTGGAAAAAATTTATATCGCAAAAAAACAACCATAAGTTAACCAAAGTAATAATAGTGGTGTAAAACATGCCAAAACAATAATTAGATCTACCAAACATTATACAGATTGAATTGGAACGGAAAGAGATGAATAAATATACCTTGAAGGCATGCAAACACAACCATGCATCAACGAAAGGGAGAAAAGAATTTCGCAGAGCCGTCGCACACTCTAAATACCGAGAAAAACACGCGAAATAAAATACACACGGTATTAGAGTGTTATTGATTTCAGAATAACACCAAAAATAAGAATAAAAAATATAATAAAAAATAAGAAAATAGAGGAGAAAAACCGCAAGGGGGTGCAGGGTCACGACCGGGAGGAGGGCGAGCTGGGAAGTGCTGGTGCAAGATAGAAGCCAAGCGTGACTGGACAGGGGGTGCACGGGGCGTCACTGACGGGAAGGAGGGGCGACGAATCGGCAGATGCAGCGGCAGCCAGAGGAGAGGGGGCCGACTGGAGGTTCAAGCGGGAGGGGGAAGGGTTGGCGTCACGCAACCAGGAGGGGGAATGGGGATGTTCCGCGATCGAGAGAAGAAGGGGGGGGGGGGGGGTTAGTTAGGGTTTTTTCCATCTTAATAATAATAATAATTTTTATTTAATTATAATCATAATAATTATCATAATCAAAACATTTATAATAATAAAACCATTTAAAAAAATTATAATCACATATCTATATATATTTATATAAACATATATAGACATGTATACCTATATATAAACATATATAAACATATATATATACACATATAAACATATATACACATAACATTAAAAAATAATCATCTATAAACATACACACACACACATATATATATATTTATTTATCCGCTCAACAAACTAATTCAAAAACATTAAAAGTGGATGACCGTGTAGTATTTGCGCACTGTACGGTACCCAAGCGGGATGCACGCACCCAAGCGGAAAGCACGTGCCCAATCGGACTGTGCGTCTTAAAAACATGGTGTTCACGCACTATCCCAAACCATGAACTCATCCCAACATTAAAATTTTATACCGGGACTCACCCGCACTTATGCAAAATCACATGACACCAAGAGAAATAAATAAAATAAAATGACTAAAAAAAATTGGGTGTGACAAGGTAAATGGGGTCCGGACGTTACACACATTCTTCTCAGAACATGGTAGACATTAAATTTATGATGGTGATACTTACCAATGCTCGCACAAGTGTTGATCAGGAAACAATGGCTAGGAGACCCTCTTTCAAAACAACCTTGATATTTTCATCATTGTGAGGCTCTAGAGGATTGAATAAAGTATTCTGTTAACAATAAGAGAGTTGATATCATTTATGGGATTCATTATCATGGCCTCGATTATGTGGTCTCTATAAATGTAATACTTAATCAAGGTCATGAAGATGACAATAGTATGGAACACTGGTTCTAAGATCCTAATATTTAATGAAATATCTTATTCAAAATTAATTTAGATTCATTGATATATAGAATTACATGTAATTAATAGTTTATCATGTGTTATACACGGAACCCTATTCATCTTTAAATTCATATGACTTTATTTTTCTGTTATAACTTCTGTTACATACAAACTCGGTTCATGTCGGAAGATAATAATCTATTAATAGTATTTTTCTCCTTGACTGTTCTCACTTAGTAATTGGAATGGATTTAAAGAATATTACCAAATAAATTATAAACATATGGAATAAATATGTTCATATAATTATTAAACTGGTTTATAATTAATAAGAAATGAATATAAAAACTAATTTAATATAAATGAAATGTTTTTTTAAAGAAAATATTTTGATGTGCCCAATGGAGTTTTTTAAAAATTAATTAATATTTATACTATTTTTAGATGATATTAATTAAATCTAGTTATATTATATTCAATAAATTTTTTAACAATCATCCTATGTGATTTCTAAACATGATATAAATATAAACCCAATTTTTCAAATAAAAATATGTATTTATCCAAAGGCAGTTTTTCTACCTTTAGATGAGGAACTTGTTTTAGATAAATTAACACTATTGTAAATTTTATTTGAAAAAATAAAATTATTTTTTTAAATAGGAATATCTATATTTACTTAGGGTTAATTTTATTTATTTTTCAATGAAGAAACATTTTTGGTGAATAGTGAAAAGCGCATAATTTTTAATTGAAAAATTCATCCTCTTTAGAAATATTTATACATAAAAATTATAAATTCAATCAGTTTTAAAGTTTAGATAACCAAATTATAAATCATTAAATATAATAGAGTTTAATGTAATAAATTTTATATTAAATATCAATGTAAAAAATTTTCTATGTTCTGAACATTTTCATTATAAAAACACACCTTCTCATAATGTTTGCGTGACTACTATTAAATTAAAATTTTCCCCCATAACTAATTAGAATTTTAAAAAATATATTCTATTTTTGAAAAAAATATAATGTCTTGTAATATCAACTGAATTTTTTTTTCAAATAATATTTTTTTATGCAATTTAATTTAATAATAGTGACTTTGTTAATAATCCAGTTTACTTTGTTGTTAAACTATAAAAATACTAAAAAATAATGGCCTAGAACTTATAGAACACCAATTTTATTTAAATATTACAACCCTAAAACCTATATGATCAAATGTTTTCTATTATTGAAGCCACGTTTTATGTGAAAACATTTGTACACAAAATATTTTCTAAAAAAATACCGATTGTGTCATCTCCATTGATTATATAAGTCCACAAAATCTCCCCATATATTCACTCCTATCAAGAATATTTTCTCATCCGACCCCATAAAAAATAAAATCAAAACATCCCTCTTATAATATTTGTACCCTAACATTCAGAAAAATATAAACCAAGGAAGTTTTTTGGAGAACACCAAAAGTAGTTACCCAAAAAAGAGGTACTGTTTTCAAATTATCACTTTTGATTTTATCTTCTTGACAAAATTACATATTTTTATATAATAAATATTAAATCACCTAAATATATTAAATATAATGATATTTTTTTTGTTAAGGGTATTATATACTGCATCACACCCTTCCATCAAATGAGATACATGCTCATAGTTTGTGTGTAAAACCCAGAACCACCTCGGGAACCGATGTCGTTTGTTCTTCCATTACCACCTCTCAAAGATCAGAATATTTATGTAAATTATGTTTTTATATAATATGTATTATTTTTATTATTTTTTTATTTTTTAGTTATTTTATAACACATAACATCATGGTTTACAATTTCTAGGAATACGATATCATCGTTTTTGGATGTGTGGACTACTACATCCTAAAATTGTAATGATTCATTCACTATTTACAAGGAGCACATTATCAGTGGGTTTAATAAAAATATGTTATACAAATAAATTATATATATATATATGATATTAATTACTTAATTATCCTTTGGAATATATAATATATCACTTTCATTATTACCTTTTTGCACACTAAAAAAGTGATATGTCATTTGTGGACATGTGGACAACTACCTCTTCAAAGTGATGAATTTGTTTTCATAATAACATAAAAAAATATATATATAAACAATTAAGGTACTAATATGATAATTTTTTATAAATAACATATGGATATATTTACATAATTACCTCTCGGACAATAGTTAACCAAACCAATCCATTCTGGCATATAAGTCGAATATTGTCAAAGTAAATGAAGGATACTAATTTGAAAAAGTAATTGTCCACAAAATTGTAATAGGGGATATAAAATAAATAATATACTTGATAAATGTTCTTGTGAAATTAAATAATTATCATATCTTTATATTTTGGGTCATAATGACACACAGGGAATGTCAGACTCAAAGGAAAGGACTTCATCACAATCTCCTTTCATTGAGGTATATTTTTATGTTATACATCCACATTATGTAATGAGGTTTATATGTATCCCCATTTAAATTTCATGTCATGAAATTATTTTTTTCATTTTATATAATGATTTTTTAAATTTTATTCCTTAATTGGGCTAATAATTGAAATATTTCAATATGTTATGGGACACATTAATTTTAATATCTTCTAGAAAGGGTTAACGTTTTAGCTGAAAAATGATTTCCTTTATGATAATATTATATTATATTTATATTTCTAATTATTTCGTTGGATTATAAATGAAATTTTATGTTTATTCCTTTACTTGTCTTCCTCTACAACCCTTCATGTTTTGAAAAAATAAACCCCTCTTTTGATTTTGTGGTATTTTGTTAATGAAAATGGTTTTTGAAAATCGATTGATGATATGAATAACATGAAAACTTTTCATATTATAAAAAATGAAATTTTACTAGTGAATCCTTTAAAATTAAATGATTTTTTGTGTTCTGATTATATTATGGTACATAGACATTTGACGGGTGGTTATGATGTAAACCAGTGAAGGGTGGTCATGTTATATACCAATGAAGGGTGGTTACTTTATAAACCAATAATGGGTGGTTCTATAATAACAAAATTATGGGTTGATCCATGATATCCATCCAATGCATTGGGTATTGGACTCAGCCATATGGTTATTCTATTTTTAAGAGTTACATGATAGGAATTTGTCTACATGGTTTTTCATTTAAAATAATGAAAAGTATAATTATGTCCCACATAAATATGTGCGTTTTATATACATGTGATGGGTTTTATTGTATTATTAGGATGAAAAAGTGTAGTGGAAGTGTTTATTCTAAAATAAAATTATTTACTACATACTAAGGGTGTAAATTATTACATTATGATAACATTTTCATGGTTTTCATGTTTTCACAAGTCTAAAAACTATTATTTTTTTGCGTATCCCTTAACAAAGTTATTTATTCCAAAAATGATTTGGAATTTTTTTCATAGGATTTAAGAATAGTAAATTGATTGAATGGGTGATGTTTGAATTCAATAAGATATTGAATGACATAAATAAATATATATTTAAAAAAATTGTATTATGAAGAATTGGAATATAATTGGAAGTGTCCACTTGGAATTATGTGCTCTTGTAATATATGAGTTATGAACTAGTTACCTAGAACCCTAAACCTGAAATGATTTATAATGTTAACAATTGAAAATTCATGAATAAAATTGAGTATTATAAAATATTTATAGTTGGATACAACTTTTCTATATTAGAGGATTGTTCCGGTAAACATTATTTGTTAGGATAATTTTAATAGCATACCCTTAAAATATTTATATTTATGGTTAAATTTAAATGACTTATAATTTTTATATTTAAATATTTATTTATCTAAACAATATATGATTATACTTTTTTTCATAGAATAAATAAGAAAGATGTAGTGGGAAAGAACTCAGATAAAGATATCCCTCAAAATTAGTATCATATGATGGATGGAATTAGAACATAATAGTTTGTTGTAGTGATGTCTTAATTGATAAAAGTGATAAATGGTTCTGGTATCCATTATAGAGAATAACATGATCTTTGATGAAATAATATGTCCATTATGGATCATTTCATGTTGAAATATCACCCCTGTAATGAACGAAACATTTATCAATAAAACTTCCTCATGATCTAATTAAATGTATTATTTGGTAAAATGGATATATAAAATGTGAACTTCCTTGGTTTTACGTTTTTGGATTTTAAAATACCATTATGAATTTTTACTGTTGCTAATAGAGTCATTGAACAATGATCACATGATTAGTATAAAAAGGGGCTTTAATATATCCAATTTAATTTGACAAAGGAAGCGTTGGACTCGTCCAGTATACTTGACCCATATGAATAACATTTTTCAGAGCTTGGAAAAGAGGTTCTATCAATGGGATTCTCTCTAGATGAATCCCAATATGAGCTTCAACACATTATGCTCAAATGAAACCACCTACTGGAGAAGTGGAATTTGATAGATATTACAACTTGAGCGTTGTTATCTAAGCCACCCCAAGAGTCTGTCACCATTGAAAACCGTACCCATCAGTCATATTTAGGGGTTATAAGGGGTATGTAACAATCCCCTAGTACTATGATTATGTACATAATTTTTTAATCGAATAAATAGTATGCATTTTTTTATTATTGTTACTTTGTAAATCGTTTTTGAAGCACAAATAGTATTTTAGGTAATATTCAATTAACAAATAAATTTTAGTGAATTAATGTATTTTTTAATTAAATAATATTTTAACTATATATTATTACTAAATTATATTTTATTAAATATGAATCATTGACAAAATTTTATGAATACAATTGTAATTTTAATTAAGGATTGGATGTTGTTTTGGTCAAAAGCCGTGATTTTTTTATAAATGTTAGTATTTGTTTTAAAAGTGAAAATTATTGTATTTAGACAATTTTTTAGGTAAAATAAATATAATTTTTTGAACCGGGACGTCGAAATTATCCAACATTAGATTTTTCATAATTTTTTGAGACCGTCATATTTTTCGATAAAAATTAAACACCTTTTAATTATATAAGGTTTTTTATGACATCATAATGACCTAATAGTTATGTAATAAAATAATATAAATGATATGTTTTTCCAGTATATGCTTTATCCTTAAAATAATGTGATTTTAGTTTTGTTTTATTTATTTTACAAAGCTTTAGTGGACCCTCTGAGACTTATAAAACATTTTATATTTTTAAATTGATTTATTTGAGAGTGTGACTCACCTCCACATAATCAAGCCAAATATTTTAATAATTTCATCCATTGGTGATATAAAATAATTTTTTATACTCCTATTTTGAAATAAACATGGCCAAAAACCATGTGATGGTTTTTGGTTTTGATTAAGTTAATGATTAGGGTCCAAAACCTAATTAATAAACAATCGCCTCTCCTTTACTATATAAACCCAACCAAGATCCCGATTCCTCTTCATTAAACGCCTTTAGATCTTGACCAAACTCTTCCATATTATCCATATAATAAACCCAAGATTCCCCAATCTCCCATTAAGCCTCTATCAAGCCACTCCCAAGCCATTGGGATCAAACTTTCAAGTAAGGGATTTATTCCTTACTAATTTTTGTCCAAATATCAATATGTTGTTATGATCTTTTATTTTCAATTAAAATTGTTGGGGTGTATTTTTGAACCCCTATCCCCCAGAATACCCTATTAATGATTTAATGATTAGATACTCCTTTTTTCTCTCATTAATTCCTCCCATGTACACGTATATCCATGCTGAAATTCTGTATTGAATTTCTCTCTGCTCATTTACGTTCAAGCAATTCATTGGTATTTTGAAATAAAATACAATTATATATGTTGGGACATGTATCTATATGACCCCCTAACTTTCCATTTCATGTAAATATGATAATACACCCCTTTATCTTTTGTCAACCATTGTTATGAATTCTTATGTCAAACTCTTATGCTACCGAAATTGCACCACGATTTTCCAAGCCAATGTCATTGTGTATTGAATACCGTACCAATTTCCCTATCAAGGGTGTTCAAAATTCCTCACATATATATGTTGATTATATAGTTTCATGTATAAATTATACATTCCTTTATAATAGAATAAATGATTATGTGGAATGAATTCATACTTACGATTAATGTGGCACAGTTACGCATGAAATGAAATGATTAAGAAGGGTGGGCCCTGATAGTGCTCCAATGCATTGTGTAAAGAGTAGTATCATTATATTTCAATTTAACTACGGGATTAATCATGATAATTAACGTAAAATGAGGGTTTACTCATTTTCTATGTGAAATGATCCTTGTCTCATGCTAATACCATGATAAGTGGTGTTTCCCCATTTTCATGTAATGATAGTAATTATATATTATGCATTTTTGTTCGTGTTTTTTAAGCTCTGTTGATATAAATATTACCTTACATTTATTGTATTCTTCATGTTATGCCTTGTTTAATACGTGAATGGGCTTTATAGAGCACCCTTTTCTTATTCATTTCCTTAGGTTATCCCATGCAATGCAAAGTATGAAGAAATGTAGTGGTCATGAAAATGAAGTTTTCAATAAATATGTATTGTTTCATGTTCAAGTAATTATGTAATGTTCCTAAGCCCCAAATACACTAGAAATCTCAATACTCAATTTTTTATCATGTTAAGTGTTTATGTAATAAATCATTTTTATGTGTGTACTAAAAATCCTGGTTATTATTATTGGTATCAGGCTAGGTTTAGTTATTTCTGGATTATTATTAGAAAAACCTAGTGAAGCATTTGAGATAAGAATAATGATAATAAAAACATCCATAAATTTTGGTGAGTATTGAGTAAGTGGAGTATTAATAAAATACATCCATCTATGGATACGAGCAGGTAAAGGTGGCTCTAGCACACATGTACCTTGAAGTAAAAACTACAACAAGGAGTATCGGGCTTTACCCGGAGTATCCTAGTACATGAAAAATGTGCCTTGCTACAATCTTGTTTATGACACTCCCATGGGATATTCTTTGGTAATTTCACAAGCATAATGTAAACCCTTTCTAAGGAATTAAACAATATGCTCCTAAGAATACATGTTGGGAAGCAGATCATAGATAACATATATTAATTCATATAGATTCCTATGTTATAGAAATAAAAGATATTTATAATTCGTCCAATTTTTTCCATTTATTACCCATTATGTGTTACCTCTAACTTTCCTTTTATTCCAGCCACTGGCCAGTAATAGTAGGACTCGGGCTAACTACCGACGTGGAGATCAATGTGATGACTGTCTTATTGAGATTCCCAATCCAATGGGAGTGGGAATCATGAACATTATAATGATACACTATCAGTTAACTCAATATTTAAATAGAATCATTGGTCAAGAGGAAGGTTCAACCCCCCCATCCCTCAAAAAAATAACAAGTCGCAATTTAGAGTATAATGAGTCAAGGACCTCCTAATTTTAATGGGTCATTTGATCCCTTACTTTCGGAATAATGGATCAACTCCATTGAAAAGATCTTCTTCATCCTTTAAGGTTCTGAATAAGAGAAGGTTATTCTAGATGCTTATCATATATAGGTTGAATCTAATCAATGCTGTACATTGATCTAAAATTTGAAGCCTGGGGAGGAGATCGAGGTTTTAGAATGGAAGGATTTCCAAAAATGGTTTTTGATAAATATATTCCCTCCACCCTCCAATCTAAGATAGAAAGGGACTTACTTTCCCTCAAGAAAAAATATGATGAATACATTGGAGTGTAAGAGGCATCCTTTACCATGTTTTCATGATATGCCAATGGCTTTCTCATTACCCACAAAATCAAGGTTGACTACTTCTTTGGTGGGCTGAAACCTATCATACGGAAAGACCTAGCGATCCGTGACACTGATAGCTATAAATAAATTATCTGACGTGCCCTCAAGGTCACAATGGAGATCGGTGAATCACAAGGATATCATGGGGATAAGAAATGTAGGGCTTACTTAAATTCTAGTGGTCCGATGGATAAATACAATGGTGCTAAGAAAACTCAGCACCCCACATGACAAAGGTGTGGAATGAAGGACCCCAAAAATTTCTTGAAGGGTATGAGGAAATTCTATAGTGGTGGATGGAAGGGAACCTAGCCATTAACTTCCAACAATAAATCCCCTTAGCTATAATAGAAGAGAGGAACCCTTCGTTCAACTCTCAACTAATTGTTCATTACTTCAACTACCAAGAACCATGGCACCGTTCAAACTAGTTCCCTAACACAAGGGGTTTCGTAGGTAATAGAAAAACTCCAAGGCATCATGGGAGAGGTTTTTTCCATCACTACCACCGAAGTGAACCCCAATTTTGAAGTGGTAAAATGTAAAATAGTTATTGATTCGATAATAGCGAACATAATTTTTGATTTCGGGTATGTGAATTCATTTATATCCTAAAAGTTTAGTTGAACAATCCCAACACCATCTCAAATAATTGAAGAAAAGATGTCAGTGGGTCCATAAAATGAATAAATTCTTGCATCCCACGAATTTAACTCCTCCAATGTCATAATTTGTGGATTGAACCTCCTGGAGAATGTCATCAATATACCTCTTTTAGAATTTGATGCAATTATCATCATGGATTGGATTTACTTATACAAAGGAAACATAAATTTTCGTGAGGGAGAAATCACTCTACATATGGAGAATCGACCCCCGATTCTATAAAAGTGAAAGGAGGAAGATGAATATTCATTAGAAATATCCATTCAAGAGTGGATATTACTACCTTATGAGCACACGTATCTGGGTCAGATGATTGAGTCCCAATATGTAACCATCCTTGAAGACATTCCTATTGTGAGGTAATTCGATGAAGTGTTTTCTTGATGAATTGACTGGTCTCCCTCCTAGACGGGATTTTGAATTCTCAGTTAACCTTATTCCTTGGGAATTTTTAATATAAAAAACTCCATATTAAAAGGATATTATAGAGATTATGGAGCTGAAGAAACAATTAAAGAGAAACTGGATAAGGGGTTTATACACGCAAGTGCTTCACCATGGTGTGCACCAGTTCTCATCGTCAAGAATAAGGACATGTCAATGGGCCTTTGCATTTATTATCGTGAGATCAACAAAATCGCGATAAAGAAAAAGTATTATATTCCTTGAATTGATGAAATTATCAATCAAATGCGTGGAGCATAATACTTCTCCAAGGTGGATTTGCGATCGGGATATTACCATGTATTGGTGAAGAAGGAGGATACATCCAAGACTACTTTTCATAAAAGATATAAGAACTATGAATTCATATTAATACCGTCCGGACTCACTAATTCTCCAGAAATCTCATGGATTTGATGAATATTCTACTTTTAGATTACCTTGACAAATTTGTGGTAGTATTTATAGATGATATTCTAATATATTCCAATACTAAGGAGGGTCATGAGGACCATCTAAGAACTGTAATAGAGACCATGCGAAAGGAGAAGATATATGAAAGTAAAAAAAGTGAGAGTTTTGGTTGAAGGAGGACTCATTATTAGGTCATATCGTCAAATGAAATGTTATATATGTGGATCCCAACAAGACAACTACAATTTAGGGATGGAAAGGAAAACATTAGTAACAGATATTCTTAGCTTCCCAGGATTAGCTATATATTATCGTTGATTTTTGAGAAATTTCTCACAATTATCCAACCCTCATACCAAGATAACTCAGAAAGGAGTAATTCTTTCATGGAGTGATGAATGTGAAGAGAGATTCAATGAGTTGAAAAAGAGGATTATTACTATTCCCTTTCTCACAACACCCACAATTGGGGAACTTTTTATTGTATATAATGATCCTTCAAAGAAGGGGTTCGACTATGTATGGATGAAAAATGACAATGTCATTAACTATGATTCAAGGAAACTAAAAGTTCTTGAGAAAAACTATACAATACGTGATATGGAGTTGGCCAAACTGATCCACACTTTAAAAGTTTGGTAGTATTACCTCTTTGGGGAGAAGAGTGATATATACACGGATTCCAAAATCTTCCAGTATATATCAACACAGATAGTGATGAACATGCACCAACGAAGATGGTTAGAGGTGATAAAAGAATATGATTGGTTGATCCATTACCTCCTGTGGAAAGTGAATGAGGTGGTATATTCACTATGTTTAAATGACCCAAAAATTATATCATTGATAAGAATTGAAAAGGGTTTAATCTTCATAGATTTGATGAAGATAGACATTGGAATCATAAAGAAGGAAAATCATCCATCCTTTCAATATGATTTCTCAAATGTCTCTTTTGGTAATGTTAAGTGATGTTCAGAGGGATGATGTTGGAATTTAGAAGAAGCTGGTAAATATCAGAGAAGGGAAATATTTAGAGTTAAATGTCAATAAAGAAGGAATTTTGAAATTTGGGTCAAGACTATGTGTTCAATTGAATGAAGATTTAAAGAAGGAACATTTGGATAATTCACATTGTTAAAATTTCACCATTCACCCAGGAAAAAATATGATGTGTTGGGATATCTAAGAACATTATTGGTTGGATAACATGATGAATGATATTTGTTTGTATACATAAATGTTCCTCGCATGTCAGCAAGTGAAGTCTGGGAGGTAGATGTTTTAGGGGATGATGAATCTATTACCCATACCGGCATGAAAATTAGAGAACATCACCATTGAAATTGTCATCAGACATCTGATGAAATATAAACGAAACAATGCTATCTGGGTTGTTTTGGACAGTCTTACAAAGACTCGACACATCATGGAAATTCATGGCAATTTCTCACAGTTTCAACTAGAATATATATAAATTAGGTACATGGTAAGGGTTCATGGAGTACCACTATCTATTGTATCTGATAGTGATCCATGATTCACCTCTATGTTTTGGAAGAGACTTCAACATGCTCTGGATACTGAGATGATCTTCAGCATGGCTTATCATCCTCAAACAAATGGCCAATCTTAGCGGACTATGATAACATTTTAGGAAATGTTGAGAGAATTCTCAATGGAATTCAAAGGAGGATGGGATCAGATCTATCTCTTATTGAGTTCTCAAACAATAAAAATATCCACTCAAGAATATAAATATCTCTTTATGAAGCCATGTATGGGAAGAGGTATAGAACACCGGCATGTTGGGGTGATTATTGAGAGAGAAAACACCTAGGTTTGGAAATGGTTTATGAAATAGTGGAGAATGTTAATACCATCCATTATCACATTAATGTTACATAGATTTGAAAAAATATCTATGCTGATAATCATAAACAAGACCTAGGGATTGAGGTCAGAGACATGGTATTCCTCCACATATCACCATGGAAGAGAGTTAGGATAGTTGAGAAGAAGGGAGTGTTCAGTCTATGGTACATCATCAATTTTGCGATCCTTGATCACATTTGATTGTTTCCTATGGAGTAGCTCTCCCACTGAACCTATCTGATGTACATGATGTATTCCATGTATCACTCTTGAGAAAGTAAATACCCGACCTAACTCTTTTACTCAATCTAGAGGTTGTAACATTAGAGAATGACCTCTCTTATGAAGATAAGTTGTTGAAAATATTAGATCGTAGGGAAAATGATCGACAAAATAAAAAATTCCCCTCATGAAATTGACGTGGAGAAACCAATAGTTTGAAGAGGGAATGTGGGAATCAAAGGAAGTAATGAAGCAAAACTACCAAAAACTATTTACTGTGGAAAAGGAAATTCCTATGGAGAAATTTCGTAAGGGGGGAATATTTTAATGACCAAAACATTTTCAATGACAATTCCTCTTGATCCAATTAAATGTTTTATTATATAAAATAGTATAAGAAATGTGAACATACATGGTTTTATGTTTTTGGATTTTAAAATACCATTTTGAATTATTACCACAGCTAATATAGCCATTGGACAATGATTAGTCGATTCGTATACATATAAGGCTTTAACAACTCCAATTTACACATATAGAAGAAGCAATGGCCTCATCCAGTAGACATGCCCTGTATAAATACCATTTTTATGAGTATGAAAAGGAGGTGGTCTCATTGGGATTTTATATTGACCACACCAAATTCATTCATCAATATTTTACGATCCAACAGAACCGCTTATGGGAGAAGTTGGAGTTAATAGAGATTACAACCTTAGCGATGTTATCGGAGCCACCCCAAGAGTTTGTCACCATCGCACACCATACCCTTCAGTCTTATGTATGGATTATAAGGGGTTATGTAACAAGTTCCCAGTAATATGATTATGTAAATTGTTTTTGTATAGAATAAATAGTATACATTCATTTTATTATTTGTTTCTTTATAAATAGTTTTTATAGAACAAATAGTATTTTTAGTGAATATTCAATTAGGAAATCAATTTTGATGAATTAATTGACTTTTCTAATTAAATAAAATTTTAATTAAATGTTAATACTAAATTAAATTTTATTAAATATTAAGGATTGTATAATTTTTATGAGTACAACTTAAATTTTTATTATGGTTTGGAAGCTTTTTTTTCAAAATACCTAAATTTTTGATAAATTTCTGTTTTAATTTTAAAAGTGAAAATTTACATATTTTAAAACATAGTTATATAAAATAAATATTATTCAGAGAATTAGGATGTCAAAATTAAACAATGGTAAATTTTTCATAATTTTCTGAGATAGTGGAATTGTTGGGTAAAAATTAAATACAATTTAATTATATAATTTTCTTTATTACATTATAATGACCCAATAATGATGTAATAAAATACTATAAATTATTTTTTCTAAAAATATATGTTTTAACATTAAAAAATGTTATTTTAGGATTTTTTTATTAATTTTACAAAGCATTAGTGGACCCACCAATACATATTAAACATTTTTTCTCTTTAAATTGATTTCCTTGAGAGTGTGACTCACCTCCAAATTAGAAAGACTAACATTTTAAAAATTTAGACCATTGGAATTATAAACAAATGTTTTCCACTCCCCTTTGACAAAAAATATGGGCAAAAACCATGGTATCGTCTATGGTTTCGATTAGTTTAATGGGTAGGGTCCAAAACCTAAATAATAAAGAATTCTCTCTCTTTTCCTATATAAACCCACCCAATATCCCAATTAATCTTCCCTCAATGCCTTTGTAGATCGACCAAACTATTACCTAATCTATCTAGAATCCTAAAAATGTGTCATAATATCCCATGTAACCTCCCTCAATCCTCTCCCAAGCCTTCAGAATCACATTTCCAAATAAGGGATTTCTTCCTTTCTCATTTTGTCCAAATTTCATTATGTATTTATGCCCTTTTATTGTCAATTAAATATGATTGGGTATGACTTTTAAACTCCCCCGTACTTCCCTATTTTGAATTAAATGATGAAATACCCATTTCAATTTCATTAATTCCTCCCTTGTACACTCATTACAATGTAGAAATTTCATACGGAATTCTTCTCTTCTCATTTTTATTCAAGAAATTCATTTATATTATGAATAAAATTACATTACTTATGTTAGTATATGTATATATATGACCACCTTACCATTTTTTTGATGACAATATGTTGAGACACCCATTTATCTGTTATCAAACATTTTAACGAATTCTTATGTCACGTTGTTATGATGCTGAAATTGCACCGCGATTATCAAAGCCAACGTCATTATGTAGTCAATACCATTCCCATTTCCCTATCAAGGGTATTCACCATTATGAACATTTAATTATTAATTATAGAATTTCATGTATTAATTCCACATTCTTTTTTCATGGAATAAATTATTATGTTTAAGTAATTCCTTTTTTATGATCCATGTTGCACACTTATGCATGAAATTAAATGATTAAGAAGGGTGTTCCCTGATAGCGCTCCAATGCCTTGGGTAAAGGGTAGTATTGTGATATGTCAAGTGAAATGAATTTTTAATCCAGATAATTCAAATTAAATTACGGTTTATTAATTCTCCATGTGAAATGATCTTTGGCTTATTCTAACACCACGTTAAGTGTTGTTTCCACATTTCAATGATATGATAATCATGTTATATCATGACTTTTTGTTTATGATATTTTGATGCTCCGTTGATATACCTATTTATTAAAATTTATTTTATTCTTCATGATATGATTTTTTACAACATTTTTGGGCTTTGTATATCATTATTTTCTTATTCATGTCCTCAGGTTATCCCATGAAATTCAAAGTACGAGGACATGTAGTGGTCATGTAAAGGACATTTTCAATAACGATGTTGTATTTACTTTTTAAGTCATTATGTAATGTTCCTAATCCCCAAAGACACTAGATATCTCTATATTCCATGTTGAATCATATAAATATTTTATCTAATAAATCATGTTTTAGTGTTTAATAAAAACCAAGTTTGTTATAACCCATTATTCAGTGGATCATCTAACACTATGGTTGCTAATGGATGGATCAATACTCTGGATATTATATTTGATGTAATGGGAAGTTCATAATTTCAATTAGTAACTCGTTCCATTTATTATTTTGAATATTTATATTATTGATGATTGTATTTGGTAATGAATTCTATATATATAATTATCAAGATTGCATGGAATGAAAAATATTTATGTATATTTTCCTTGAGAATGTTTTTCCTATGGTTGTTTGTTTTAGGATTGAAAACAATTCTTGGAATTTGGGTAAAAATAAAATGATTTTGTGACTATATGTGAATCTAGATTCACACGATTTTCCTTGTATGTGCCTTAAATTATTATATACATTGATAATAAAATTAATAAATTATAATCATTATTAAAACAATTCATAAGAAGATAATTGGTAGCGTGATAATTTACATGTTATGAGAATTTTGTTTTTTGTACTGAGATAGTTGAGAATGATTTTTCTAACACTTATGTTTCATTATATGACACAATTAAAAAATGGTATATGTGGAAGGAAAATGAAAAGAAACAAAATATGAATTTTTGAGTAAATACATAAACTTGTTCCATGTGGTAAATAAATTCTTTTTGTGTGTTGTATATTAGGAAATGTAGTGTGTTATAGGTTCGGTATTTTTCGTCCATGTTTAATGACTATAGACAATGGAGTCCCAAAATTCCATGTATGTGATAAAATATATCCATTCGAAAATGATCAATTTTTGTTTCAGTGAGTTGGAAAATTATGCTAATGTGTGTCTGATGATATCAACTCCTTGTGTAAATTATCCTGATTAGAAATAAGATGGTCTGGGAAAATCATTTGTGGTTACTAAAGTTGATGTTGGGCCCCTGGTTGAAGTGATTAAAATGAAATCATGTTTAGAAAATTTTGATTGTTAACTATTACATCACGGTATTAGACCCGCCAAATGAGGTTCTATGTGATGTGATCATAAAGTGTTTATATAATTTTTGGTAGTTTTTTTATTAGTTTTATGTTTATGTATGGAATTATTTCAAGGAGAGGTGTGCCTTTATTTTTCGACATGATTTTTATCATATTAATAACCATTAAAATTTATATAATTTCTAAGTATTAAGGTTATTTTAAGGTATATTCATCCTATTTCTAGTAATGTTCTTGGAATTATAATTTTATTGTGAAATATAATTATATTAAGTAAATTTACTTATGTTCTTATACAGTAAAATAGGTCCACAACTATAAGAAAATGTAGCTTGATAAAAAAGTTATTATCCCATTATATTCAACTATGAAGATCTGATGGCATATTCAATCATCATATATTTTTGGTTTTAAGTCCCCTAACCTTCCATTTATCATTAGTTTTATTGTGATTAACGGAATCAATCACTCTATATAATTATTTACATTTTCTGTCACTCCCATATACGTTATCCTTATGTGGAATCCTAGTTATGAATAACATTTGGTGACCTTTATGTTTCCCACAATATTTTTTATGGTATTCTTTATTTATTTTTATAATTTGGGTTTTTGTAAAAGAATTATGAAGAAATTTTAATCCTTTGGAAAGTATGATGAATTTCAAGTGATATATTAATCTTAATGTGGTTGGATGTAACATCCCATGATTTAATGAAATTCCTTCTTTAAAAAAATTTAAATTCATTGATAAATTTAATTACACCCAATGTAGTGTTTTTCTTCTTGTACGTGAAACAACATGTTTTTTTTCACATTATATTATTCTTCTTTGATATCTTGTGTTATACAAATGTCTGAGTCATACTGGACAACAATATACTCATAATAACATTTTTTAACATCATAGTTATCCCTTAGTCATTGGAATAGAGGAAATGAATGGGATTAACTAAACTATGAAAATATGTCTTAAAAATGTTTATATAATGATTTCAATGGATACCAATTAATTTTAAATGAAAATAAATATAAAATAAATATAAAGGAAAAGTTTCTATTAAAAACAATTTTGGGCCCAAAGGTGATTTATCATAATAAATTAAAATTATTACTATTAATGTTCAATATTAAACATATATAATTATGATATTTTTTGGGCCCAAAGGTGATTTGTTCTAAAGACACTTTTGTAGGCATTTATTATCCTACTTATTTGTGAAATGATTTTGACCATTTGATAAATATAATATGAAAAATAAAAATCACTTATGAAATTTTAATATAAAAAATATAATTATGATATTTTTTGGTGTTTTTGATAGATATTTATTTTTTTGATGCATAGTGAAAAACACATAATTTTATTTGGAAACTGAATTTTATTGTATTTTATTTATAAAGATAAATAATATTTTAAATTGGATTTAAATTATAATTAGTTCAATTTTACAACAATAAATCCTATTTAGGTCAATATATTCAATTTTACATAGAATTTAGATAAAAAAATATTTTAATCTTTTAAACATTTTGACATAAAAAACATTCTTTCTCGTCACGTTTGTGGGACAAATATTAAATAAATTTTTTTCATTTCGATGTTTATATTTTTTAAATGTGGGATAAATATTATGAAACTTATTAATTTATTATTTCTAGAATGTGAAACTTATCTTGTTACCATAAATATTAACAAAATTAATTAAAAAATAGACTAATTATGGTAAAAATGACTTTACTTAGTGGTAAAAAATTTAACATCAACGAATTACATTACCTATAAATATTTAAAAAACTCATTTTTTAGAAATATTTCATCATTTAAACCTATATTAACTAATATTTTTTTTACATAATAGTTTTTTTGTTATAAAATTGGGACCCACCTATTATTTCATTCACAAAAAATTATATGTGTCTTTTGCTCACTTGAAAAGGCCACCACCTATCCCCCTATCTTCAGATATCTCAAGATTTATGAATTATAAAAAACCTGAAAAATATTCTCCCAATACCCATTATCACATACTATAATCCTAATTTTTTCATAAATAAAACCTCATAATTCCTTTGGTGAAACCCAAAATGGGTTACCCGAAGAAGTGGAATGTTCTTCAATAGTCACTTTTGATATCATTATTTATCTACCCCTAAAATTATTGTTTATATCATGAATATACAATAAAATTAGTATCTTTAATATAATGATATTTTATATGTTATGTTTATTACATAAAACATTACAATCTTCTATCAAATAATATACTCCGATGTCGTTCATGTGTACAGTAGACTAATGCCTCACGAACTGATTTTTTTTATTTTTCTATTACGGCATATCAAGGTTAGGAATAATGATATTTTTGATTTATTCATGCTTATGGATTTTTTATATAACTCATACCTTCATGATTTTCATTTTTCTCTAATATGATTAAATCGTTTATGGACATGTGGGCTACCATCTTAACAAAGTTATGTGATTCATTCAGGATTTTAATAATGTTTTGTATGTATGGGATTAAAAAAATAAATGATATATGTGAAATATATATTACATTCATGATATAATTATTTTCCTAGAAATATAATATATCACATTATTTCTTATAATTTCATACATTGAAAAAGTGATAACATTATTAGTGGATGTATGGATTACCGACTCCTAAATGTGATGTCATTATTATTTTTTCATGACCAAATCAAAAATAAAGATATATATAATTAATATTTAATAATTAATATGATAATTATGAAATTATATATATTCATTATATACTTAAATAATGACCACTTCTACAATTGTTAACCAACCAATGTCTATTGGAACATAAGAATAATATGATCGAAGCATTTGATGTAAACATAATAGATTATGTAATTGTATAAAAAAATTTAATAAGTAAAAAAAGTAAAAATAGCCATGAAAATGGTTCTCAGGAATGTAAATAATTAAAAAATGTTTATTTTTTAGGATGATAAAGACACTATTGACTAGTAAGACTCAATGTAAGGGACTTCGTCTCAATATCCATTCATTGGGTATTATATTGAGGTTATACACACAACATATATTGTTAGATATATATTCCCTTTGACATATAATATATATAATTTATTTATTCTTATGTTATTTAAGGTTCATTAATCATCTCTTTTCCAGGGTCTTGTGATTCAAATGTTTTGAAGTTGTGTAGGGAATACTGATTTAAAAATATCTTTTTAAATGTATAATGATTTAAATTCCAAATCTTTTTATACATGTCATTATTTTTTATATTATTTTACATGTTTATTTATGTGGGTATAAATGGATTATAAATGAAATTTTGTGTCTATTTTTTCATTATAAAACCTACACCGTCCTCATAGTTTTTAAAATAAAATGAAACCCCCATTTTCCTTTTTGAGAATTTTGTTATTTTAAATGGGTATTGAAAATTTATTGATTATTTAAATAAATTGAAAATGTTTATTATTAGTGAAAAATAAATTTTATGAGTGAAATTTTGAAATATGGATGATTTTATGTGTAGTGATTATATAATAGTACTCATATTTATTCCTGTTGTTTCCATTATAAACCAATAATAGATTGTTACATTATAAAACAATGATGAGTGGTTATGTGATAAGAATATAATGGGTGACTCTGTTATATTCCAAAGATGGTTGGGTATCTAAAATCCCTCCAATTAATTGGGTATGTAGGTCGACTACATTGTTCTCCGATTTATAAAAGTTACATCTATGGAAGTCAGCCAGATATTTTTTCCATTTTTTTGAATACCATGATTAATAATTTCCCAATACACCATTATGTGAATTATATACTGTATTTGGGTTTTATGGTAATATTTTAACCAATAAATGTGTATTTAATGAGATTATTTTCAAATTATAATATTTAGTACTTCTTAATAGTTAAATTTATTAATTTACAATAATTTTTCACAAGGTTTTCATGTTATCATGTTACTAAATATTTTCTATATTTGAGTATTAGTTACTAATATTTTTGTGCCCATATCATGTTTTCAAACTATATTCATATCATTTAAGGATGGTTAATGTAATTGAATGATTCATGTTTTATTTCATTAATATTTTCCATGAAATAAATCCTAATTTTTTTAAAGGTATTCTATTTAGGAAAAAATTGATACTAAAAAATTGTCCACTTTGAATTACTTGGTTTTTAATGTATGAGTTATTGAAAAAATCTCAAAAACAAGGCAACTAAAAGTATATGAAAAGTGAAATAAAGTAAATTATTGACTAATGATCAAGATTATGTAGTGTTTAAGGATGTGCCCTTATATTGGTGGTAGTGAAATGGTCACACATATAGATCTAGTGTAGGTACATGATTGACCTTAACTCCATACTAAGGAAAATACTTATAAAAATTAGGGGAACATAGATTTCATTGATGATGTAGATCAATTTAAATCTTAGAGGAACAAAATTCCAATGAAAAAAATATTATTTGAGTATCAGGGATTAAAAAATTAAAATCTTACAAAAGTCTCTACACACCATTTCATATACGTTTGGAGTTCTAGATTCAACTAAGGATATTCCCTTGTAGGATATAAATATTGAAGGGGACCCATCAAGTAATAAATGTCTTAAGAAATTACATAAAGCTATATAAGGGGATTTGAGTGGGGAAATAATGAAAATATTTCGTTTTAGAGAATAGGTAATGAATAAGGATGTTTCTTCCTATATAGCTGATAACGGAGTAGGTTATTTTGTTGAATCTCCATAAACTGAAGACCATGATCCTTGGTTGGGAGAAAATAAATTGATGAAACACTGACATCCATATGGAATAGCCCCTCATGTTAGGGGTTTGAGATGTCCTAATATATCCCTTTAGGTTGAAATTATTCAACATCACTTCTTTGGGTATTTTGAGGATCATGCCACCAGGAACCACCTATTTTCATTGCTTATGTTTTTTATTCCTTATATGACCCCTTATTCTAATAATACCATTTTTATTTAGATATTTAGGATACTTATTTCTCTACATATCCTAGACCTATTTAAATGAATCAAATGTTTGTATTATATATTGATAAAGAGGTTTAAACATTTTATAGATTATCTTTCTATGTGAATAATATTTTATTAATTGATAATATATATTAAAGAGGGGAATTTATTATGATCCTTTAGCGGATTATATAATCCTTTATAAGTTTATTTTAGGTCTTGGCCTATTAACATTTAATAATTAATAATCATATGTTAGTTAAAATGATTATATTGGGGTGGAAATTGGCTAAATTATGAAATTCTATTTTTCATGTAAATATATTTCCTTGTAAACTTAGTCCAGATAGTAATAAAGTTCCACAACTATAGGAAAAGGATATTCATAAAAAATAATTCTATTACATTCATTTTTGATGAATCTATAGTTATCATCACATATCATTCAATTTTAGGGTATTTGGTCATCATGACTCAAATTATCATTCAAGTCTTTTTCATAAATATTCCCCATCACTCTCAATCATTATTTTGAAATTAATTTTTCTCCAATGTTCATGTATTCCCTTATCACTGAAGTTTTCCCATTTGGAATTAAATTATATATTTTTTATTATGATATTAATATTTCCCATTCCAACATTTGAAAACTAATTTTTATTATAAAAATCAATGATTTTGAATGAATATAACATTTGATAACATAAAAAATAGTAACCATTAACCTTAAATGAACCATAAAATTGAATTGATTTAATATGACAATAATAAACTAGAATATAAATTTATGGGTATTAATTAGATTTCCACATTGATAAATATATATAATGGAACAGATAAATGCAAATTTATTCCTGAGATATGCAACTACATTGACAATGTATAATGCTCACTAAAACATTCATGAGATTTAAATTCATCGTGATACATCTATACATTAATAACAAACTACCTATATCAAATTCTCAATATTCCTCCATCTTATTTTCATTTATCATTTTTCTGTTATATAATTTATTAGTATCCTTTGGAAATCCTGAAATTAGTGGATTCATGGTCATTCTGTTATCTTACCTCATGTTGCATTGGTTAAATTTTTTTTGCTATTAGGGATTCATACACCTCTCAATGTTTTTACTACCATAATTCATTCCTAAAATTTATAAGTATCAATGTTACCTTCCATATTCCCTCTATCACACATGAAATATTTTGGATGTTCACATTTTCATAGAGGATCAAAATAAAAACAAAAGTGTCATCAATAAGAATCCTAAGTCCATCGAGTTATGGTGTTGTTATTAAAAATCTTAATGGAAATGTATTGGTATTTCTACATGGTTAATTTGGTGTTTATTATTCTCTTAATAATGAAATATTTGGTCCCATCCTTGAAACAGAGGAAGCCAAAAAATGAGGCTTGACCATCAATAGGCTATAATTTGACTCAAACATCATTTTTTCAATACATCAGATATAGATCTTAACATATACCTCAGAAAATATCTACACAATGGATTTATTTCTTGGATTTCATCCCATTTTTTTATTGCCACATCACAATTTTTCGGGGGATGACAACTCTTTAACGGATGTCCTTTCTAAAAAGGGTGCTAGTATAAATGATCGTATGTGATCTAGTTAGACCCCACATGGCTATATTCCACTTCTTCATAGGGACCAATGATAAATTACCCTAAATTGACTCTTTTAATCTTACTTTTGTATAATAAAAAAGTATTTCTGTCTTGTTAAAGGTCTCATCTTTCCCTTACAGAAATTACTCAACTTGTAGTACAAATTTTATTTACAAAAAAAATATTTTAAAAATGGTTTAGATTCTATTGTGAGAAACTAATGTAATAACTTTATAATAATTTTATAATTTTTTTTGAATTATGTTAAATTTTGAAATAATCTATGATTAATTAGATTATAAATATTTTTTCATAATATTTTAATTTTTTTTAAAAAATATATTTTCTTTTAAAAAATTGGCAAAATATAATTTTGTTTGTAAAAGATAAAAAGGTAAAATTAGTTCCTCTATATTTTAATAAATCTATTTAATTTAATTTTAATTTTATTTATATTGTATTTTGGTATAAAAACCATTTATACTTTAGAAAACACCTTTTCCTGAAAACTGCATTACATCCCCATTTACAAGCACAATTTTAAATTAATTTATTCCACATATATGAATTGAATATTTAAAAATGGATTCTATATTTTTTATTGGGATGATTTTTTTAATTTATTCCCCTATTAGGTTTTATCTTTATGAATAATAACCATTTTGAGTATTTATAACATATTTATGGGTTAAACATGTAAAAAAAGGATTTAACAATTTGGTTAAGGCTATAAAATTATACTAATACATCTTTTTAGAATATTATATGAATTTAGTTAAACCATTAATATCAAACAGATTAACATATGAACACATGGGTCCAATTTTCTATGATATTGGCCTTTATATTTAATTATTAAATAAAAAATAGAATGCCACACTTTTCACTTTAATATCGATAATTTTTTCCATAAGGATAACAAGAGTTTATGTTTTGTTTTTAAATATAATTTTAAATTTTAATTAGTTTTATTTTTCATGTAAATTTATTTTAAATTTTTAGTGAAAAAATATTTACCTTAAAAGCTAAAGCAACTCCGACACAGAATTAATTCAATTAGAATAAATACTAATAAATGTTTTTAAAATTTTTAATGTAATAAAATCTGGATAAATTATTATATTATGGTAAAATTATATATTAATCTATATTATTAGGGATGTTTTATATTATTATATTTATATTAATTTATCTTGATTTATGTAATGTCAAATTAAAAAAAATAGTGTCAAATATGAAAGGAATTATAATTATGAAAATAATTTCTTATGATATTATTTTTAAATTAAAATGATATATAAATAGGAAATATTGGATAATATATGGTCTACAATACCATAACTTTTCCATTTATGATCCAATTTTCACATAATATATAAAATTATAACCCTTTAATATTTAAATAGACAGTATAGTGGCTAGTGATAAAATCAGTTAACCAAGTGATAAATCAAAGTATACAGTTTAAAATGATAACTAGAAAAATTAAAATTAAAATATTATGATTATATAAACAATATAACGTCATTTTTATTGAATATATTACAATTATGAACCATTTTACATTAATTAGTCCCATATAATATTATAATATTTTAGGAATTTTCAAAACATCCCCTCCCCTCACTTATAAATGGAAACCCCTTATCTGTTTTATTTATATAATATTGATCCATCATGATAGAATAAAACCAAAAAAACACTTTTACACATAATTTGTTTTTATTATCGTTTTCCCAAAATACCAACCATGGGCTGATTAGAAGGATATCTAATGGAGCTCTTTCAAAGGAGAGGTAGTCACATTCACTGAGATCATTCATTTTTTATCATATTTTCCGATATAAGAATATTAAATAACCATTACGGTGAACAAAAATTGGAATATAAAATATTATAATGTTTTCTTATATTTATTTTATAATATTTATACATCTCCATCTCCATCTAATTCGAAACAAAGTTGCAGCTCGTTTGTTCAACCTACTACCACCATGCGAACCGATGTAATTTTTTTCATTGATGCCTCACATGGACTATTATAAATATGATAATAATGAATATATATTATATTTAGGATATAATTGTTCATCTAGAATTATAATATCGTCTATACCATATTACATTTCAACCTTTTATAAAATGATAATGTGGATCGTGTGTACATGTGTAAATGTAGACAACCACTTCAACAAAGAAATGTGATTAGATATTCATTTCCATGTAACTAAGATGGTAATAAGTATATATGTAATCAATATGTATGACATTTATTTTTTATTAGTGACTTTATAATTGTGAATTGTTATTAACCATTCTTTAGTTATATCCATCAGAAAGTGGGAAAAAATGATGCATATATACGGCCTACCAAATCAATGAATGGTGTAATTAATTTTTTTATATATAAATTTATATAAGACAATAAATTTATTCATTTTTAATATCTTTTATATTTATACCATGATTAATTTTCTTGATATTATGGAACCATAATCATAGTACAAAGATCATAAATACCAATCAAAAATTCTCAAGAAGAAGGAAGTAGTTCACACATGAAACAATGATATTAATAAAATATTATAATAAAATTAGTGATAAGATAGTATAAATTCCACATATAGTGTATTATAAATATTTATATTGTTATTTTATATATGTATAATAAATATATTTTTATTATATATGAGTTTAAAATAACTTATGAGGCATGTCGAACATGAGGTAAGGGCATTCTTAAATATATTTCTTTTCATTGGGTTTTCCCTCTACTACACTGACCATGATATTCCACTATTATATATGAAATGAAATAAGATTTTATTTTGTTTTTTAACTTTTAGTTTTTGTAAGTACAATTGTTACACCTAATCACTTTATTTAATAATTATTACTTCAATTACACTATATCTATAAGTAATTTCATCTAAATTCCCCTCCATTGTGAAATATTAAGTATTATACAACAATTTACAATAATGATGTTTTTAAAATGAAAATTTAAGGTATTTAAAATGAATATTTATTTATTCATAATAATTAATGACTCAATTATAGTTACCTTTTCAAATTAATTATTGAAAGAAAATCATATCTGAACACTCCTCTTGATAGTTTATATTTTTCTTTGATGTCTATATATTTCCAAACTATTATAATGAATTTCATTTATATATAGAATATATATAGGAAGGATATTTAATTTTATCATTGAATTTGTAATTTTTTTAAAGGAAACAATAATATTTATTCTGAAAGGGTTCATTTCAATATTTTATACAAAAAGTCAAAATTAATGTTCATTTAACATATAAGACATTAATATTTTTTTCTTCTACCGTAATATTTTTTTCCCACATAGCCTCTTCTAAGTGTATTGAAATATTTTAAAATTAAAAATAATCAGTGAAATTCTATTTTAATATTATTATTTCATTTTATTTATTTCATTCAAATGTATTAATTTTATTATAAAAATATATTTTTAATGAATTTATTATTAACTTTTATATCATATTAAAATTTTTCTAATTAAAATTATATTGAATCATTAACATTATTATTATATTTAGACACTATATTTCAATAAAATATATATAATATTTGTATCATTTAAAATATTATTTCCTTAATCATATACTAGTTCTATATATTATATTTTAGTTTAAAATTAATTTTATTGACCGGGGAAATATTTCTATTTAGTATTCTTTACTCAATAATTTTTGAGGAATTTTTAATGTTTAATATTATAAAAAAGGTCTTATATAATTTATTAGTAATAAAAGTGAAACATGGAAGATGGGGTCTAACATAGGAAATTACCCACCTAAAAAATAATGAATTTTCATAAGACACAAATATCCAAATATAAATAGAAAATCTATGTCAATAGCTCGGGGACACAATCCCCATTTTCCCTAACCATAGGGGATACCTAGCCCAAATGGGTTCCTTCTATGATTCCTTGTATTTTATCTCATCTAAGGATCTTATCCATCATTTTAATCTAATTCATAAGAGTCTCTTATACCCTAATCATTAGAAAAATCCATATGACGAGTAAAAGGAGTTATGATAGAAATCTTCCTTTCACAAAATATGTTATCTTCTCCATGAACCCAAGTAGATCTCAAATGACAAGGATTGTGTAGGAGAGTATAATATAGATCATTTTCAATAATAATAATTTCAAAATACACCACCATGCACTCTTCGATAAGGCTCACTGCTTAGAGAAAGTTTCACCTACACCATCAGTAGGTATCTTCTAGATACTCTCAATATTCCTTAGTATTTTAACCACCACATGGATATATTTTTTGTTCAAATATTTTATACAATATCCTTTCCCCAATCTTGAGTCCCCTTAGTATCACCACAGTTAATAACACAATTCTTTAATGGAGCTTTTATTTCAATACTAATTGTGTCATTAGTTCTATTCTCTAATATGGATATTGTTTCATCATGAACATGAGTAAACCATATTTTCCCATTGAATTTTTCACCCTTATATCTTGATGATTCATGACCATATAATGGTAAAAAAAGAGAACGTGAATCCTCTTCCACATGGTCAATCGACCTATCATCAATTATTTCAGAATGTAATTCAAAATAAAGAACCACTTGTGCAATGAATTTTTGGGATCTAATCTGATGAGAATAATCTTTCATCAATACCCCCAAGTAAATAATTCAATTCCCCACTGGTGTCTTGATCAATATATTTTATTTGTAATTTTTATCTAAATAGTGTCATTCAATAAGTTCATATGAATTTTACCATTACTATATCTCAAGATTAGAAAAATATTTAGTGATTACAATAATCCATCATCGCATCATCATTATCTATAAGCAACACCTCATTGGTGGATGATTCAGTAAAACTTTCATATAGAGGTTCTAAATCATCATGTACACTGAAATGAGCTTTTCCATTGTCTAAATTGCGTACTATTTAAACCATAGTTTCACCGTCTTCACGAAATTTCTTTTGAAATTCCATCATAATTGAATCCCTTTTTATATCCTATAAACCCATTAGATAATATTATGAAGAAGGTAATTCTTTTCGTGAGGAACCTATACCCCAAGAACACCATATTACATGTCTTCAATGTAAAATTATCATATACATGTATTTTTATATAACAGGATCTACAAGTCACTCACATGTGATAGTTGGCCTCATAATGACCTATGTTATTACCACTCACACAATAAGTATGAACATTTTCAAAATAAATAGGTATATCAAATGGTAAATCAACATGAGTCAACATAATTTTTTTTAATCAGTCTTGTGTCAAAGATACCCCAACCAGTAGACTACAGATGTGACCAAATAAATCATGCCCAGTTTCTTTAACCATAACTGTAAGATGTCCAGTTGCAGATACAATTTCTCAATAAATTTTTGGATTCCTTATAAACCAGCTAAAACTCAGAATATGAATCCATACCAGTGTAAAATAGTTATTAGTGGTAAATGGGTTTAAATGGTGTATCCTAGTAATAAATTTTGAGAAATTTAGTATTAACATTGATAAATCCCAACACCCATGATTTTTATTTCACATACATATTAGGAAACTAATCATGAAAAAATACTTCTCCAATTAAATTGGAATAAATCATTTAATCCAAAAATATGAAGGACCCTCCTTTAAAGATCTGGAAGAATCCATTTTTGTTCAATGGATTTTGATGAAGAATGAGAAATTAAATAATGTTCACATTTATTTATACTCACTAATAAATTACCATATTTATCCTCAATGAATTTCATTTTCCCTTGTTCTTTATCAAATTGGAAGAAAAATATAACTTTCCTTAAAACTCATAAAAAAATAAAGATTCTATATTTGAAAATAATTCATGGCTATAAACCGAGAGGGTACCTTCATCATGAAAATTGGATTCATTCCTAAAATAATAAGATTCAAAGATTTAAAAAATGAACAATCCCACTGAATAAGAATTGAAATCTCACAATTTTAGTTTCGTGGAAGAGGTGGCACCCAAATTTCAAATTACCCCAAATTTTATTACATTAGTTGCAAACCTATAACCACCAATGTCCATATTCCACATGAATGGATAATTTCAAGAATATGTAACTTCTATGATCATATATGCCAACCTCCTCTGATTCCACCACCATCAAATTTACAAGATCAAATATTGTTTGATTTGAACAATTGATGGAAACACATTATCCATTGGGTCATTTCAGCCATCAGAACACTACTCCTAACACTATCATTCAAAATAAATCATTGATAATGAATATTACTAATGAATTAAAATTTTCATCAATTTAATAAGTAATGCAGTGGATATAAACGGATGGGTATGGATTGAAATTACATATCCCTTCAGTGAATCTATAATAATATTGACATAAAATAGTTTTCTTTCCTTATTAAATGGGTTTTTTGTGTATATCTAAACAAAATTTATGATGAATTAGTAAATGGATTTGGAAAAAAATATATCACACTTTTTGAGATCCTGAAATCCAACATTAAAAAATTCCAATATTTTGAATAAATTTATTATTATCTATTAGATTAATGTGTTGATTTTTAATATAGTCATTTAATGATCATGTTTTAGATTAAATGACATCTATTTTTAGATATTAAGATTTCCATATAGGTGATGAATTATTTAAACCATATATATTCTTTTGTAAATAACTCATAAACAAAATTTTATCTATGCCTTTTTGTATATTTATTATCATATGATGAATTATATTATAGATAATACCATGGAATAGATAATGACTATATTTTCGTGTGTTATATAATTTCATTGTTACATGGGAATCATCTATGTATCTGCTTATTAAGTTCAAATAAACAATTTGATCCTTACTTTGGTGGTCCCTTCCAATTTTTTTCTAATATAGTAATATAGGAATCATAAATTGGTCAGTAGAGTCATGTTTTTATAGTTGTTATCAGATGAATTTATTTATAATCATTAGGAACTTCATTTAGGGGAATAAATATTATGAAACATTAAATTAAGACAAACCTGAGGATATGTCTATGTATAGTGTGACTTCTATCTTTTTTGAAAAGTTACATATTATATAATGTTCCAATAAATAAATCAATTTGTTGATAATATATGTTGCTATTTTTTTGTATACATTCATCTAGTGGAAATATATAATAGAATTGTCGGTCAAATATATCTTTTCCATCAATCTAGTGAAAAAAGAGTTACCCATAATGTGAACTTGGTTTGACTCTCCTGAGTGATATTCAAAGGTTATGTAAAATTTTTATTATAGATTATAATTGATTAGTTTAATGTACTACAACCCTGATGACCTATGTTTGTCTGATGGTTTCTTAGATTGAAATGGAGGATTCATGGTTTAAACATCCTATAAATTATTTTCAGGATTATTTGGTTTCAAACATGATAATTGATTATCATACTATGCTTTATGGTTTTAGTCAACTGAAGGAAAAAGGTGAATTATATTAATACATAATTTGATCGATAATTCCATGATTTTGGGGAAAAAAGTTCAGTTATGGACATATTGAAAGACACCAAGATTATTCTTAATCAGTTTCCATCATATATGATTAACGATCTTTAACATAACCAACTCTCAGACTTTATAGATTAGAGAAGAGTATAGTATTCCAAGATATAGGGCGGTGGAGACAATGATGAAAAGAGGGGACAATTTCCTTCATGTCATATATTTGGATTGAAAGACCCTAGATAATTCCTCAATGTAATAAGAAAATGCATTATTCATTAAAAAAGATGGGAATATAACAAAAACAATTATTTGAATAATTAAGTGTTTTTTATTGGAGAAGAATTCATCCCATGATAAAATTAATATTTCAGGTTTTTATATATTGTAATATAGCTATTATCCATTAAAATCTTCAATTCCAATGGTTAACTACATGACCACGGAAGGTTCTATGCTGTTTTAATTATTGAAGTGTAATTATTGAAGTGTTTATGTTTTGCGATATAAGAATTATGTTGTAAAAGTTTTATATCAATGACATTTTTTATATAATAATCATGAATCATATAATTTTTTTTCTACAAAAGATATTCATTAAGTATTTGAAAACATATTTATAATGGTACTGATAACCAAGAGAAGTTCGTTTTTGGTAAGGTGTTAATTTTTATGATAAATGGATGATTAATATTGATGAACTAAATGCATTAGTATTCATGTCCATAAAAACTGGATAGTGCTTTGTTGAAATTTTTATTTTTGTCAAATTTCCTAATGTTTATTTCAATTTTGGATTTTTGGAAATAAAATATGATTTTATTAGGGGAATAAATATTTTTTTAGGTTTTCGAGGCATATAATTTTTCATTTTGTTTAAACATAATAATAATTTATACCATCAGGGGTTTATATGTATAAATATTATCATAAGGCTAAAGGAATATATACCCCATATTATGTTTTAGCTGATAGTATTTAGAGGTGATTTGAATCATTTACTTGCTATTAGGATGAATACACTATTGGGGATTAAATAACCCTTTGGATTTGTAAAAAAAATCTTTATGATAAATATGTTCAATGGGATAGTAAATATAGAAAATCATGATGGTTAAAAATGATTCATATATAATGTAAAATATTAAAATATAATTATATTCATGTTAAGGATTATTTTTGAGGTCAGTATCCAAATTTGGTGCACTATATATTGTAACATTTTACTATAGTATAAGATATTATAGTTTCATTTCTTTTAGAATCGTGTTATTTAGGTATATTATTAATTATATTTTGGTATATGTATCCATTAAATTTATCATATAATTTAACGTGATGGATTTTTTGGGAAGAATAAAATCTATTTTTTTTATTTGTGGCTAAATTTATTATATCTTGATTTATATTGAATTATTCTCTAAAAATTGGGGTTTTAAGGTTAATTGGGGTGCATGGTTAATTATTAGTGGAAAAATATATGCCAAATTGTTGGTGTCACTATTGAAATTTTAAAGTAAAATTTATTATTTTTTCATATGAAGGTTTATAATTATTGTACATTTTCTTAACTTGGTGTAATAATTTTATTTTTAGTTAATATTAAAAGATAATATGAATTCGTTGATATCCTTTTATAAAATATTTCATCAATTATATGTTGATTTTATTACTTCAGAAATGAAATATTCTTTACAAAACTCATCATTAGGAAAAATTATTATATTATAGTGGAAATTGATGTAAGTATTTATAAATTTCATGTATGTATGTTTCATTATTATTTAATCCATTATGGTAATTTAAATCATATATTATATAAAAATTATATTGAAATAAAAAAATTTTCTTGCTAAATTCATTCCTGATTAATTGATTGCATTTTCACACATTATTGAATAATAGTTTTCATCATCAATATTAACATAAAAATTCAATTTCTTATGATTAAGGTTATTTTTTAATCTCCTCTATTATTTGGTCATTTTTCCACCATTTCCATATATTCACTTCCCAGTAATGTCATCCAATTTTGAAAAATAGTTATGTGTTATTCCATATTACCATTATATTTCCACTTTATTTATTTAAGGGGATATTTTAACAACCTTTTTTATAATGTCGGTTTTCCATAAATTATTTTTTAAATGAGAATCCCTTCATTACCAAGTATAATTTAAAATGTATCAGGACTAATTTAGTAAAGGTGTTTTAGACAATCTAACACCTAATGATTTTAAAATAAATCTATGTTCTATACCAAATAAAACCTGTACCACCGAGCTTAATGGGTCAAAGAAATTTTATTATTTAGTTATGACAATTATAATATATACATGGAATTTATGGGTATTAATATAATTAACCCCATTTTGAAATATATATAATGGTCAAAGAAATTTTTATTATTATTTCTCTAATATTAAACAATCATTTTTCATTAAATTAATTAATTCTATATGAATATGATTTCTTCAAAAAATGGGTTTTATTGAATTTTTGAGGAAATAATATACACAATTTAAGCCAAATATTGAAAATTTATTTGAATAAATTAACATCATTTTTGAAATCACTATTTAATAATTTTCATTGAGTTATTATTTTGAAAATTTTCTTGTAATAGTGAAACATATATATTTTTATTTAAAATGATCTCTTCATTTTAATAATTTACAATGTTGAATATTATAAAAAATTAACATTAGTTCTTTTATTTTAGTACTAATGAAATTATGTTTATTAAAATTATTTTAAAATTTAATTTTTTTATGAAAAACATTCTATAAAGTAGTGTTCCTTTTCTTGGGAAAAAAATTTCATCATGTTTTGTGAGATAAATTTTAAATCAAATTCTTCAACATCTATAAAATTAGTTATGAAAAAAATTAAATTTTAATTTAAGAATTTCAAGGTTTATAAATAGAAAATTTTTATATTTGGTCATTATGAATCATAATATTGTTAAATATTTATAACCTTAGTAAGGCACAAATAGTTTAAATAGTGATAAAAGTTTTGTTAGGTACTTAATTTTTTTTTAAAAAAATTACATTACCGTATTAGATGAACGAGTTTTGTCTATTTACATCCATGTATTGGATTTATTTCAAAACGCTTCCATTTTCCCTTTCTATTGACCTTTATATTACATTAAGATATAATAAACAGATTTTGTCATACTCTTGAATTGAATATTTCTAATATTTTTCCATAACGATAAAAATGAATTTATTTTTGGGTAAAAATATTAATTGGAAATATTAATCAATTTTTTATCATGGATATTTATTTTTAGTTTTTTATAGAATGATTATGATAAAATATTAAGAAATCTCAACTAATTATTTATTAAATTAATATAAAAATGAAATTTAATATATTAGAAAATATATATGTTATCCAATTTGGGTAAATTATTATGTTCTGAAAATTTTATATAATAATATATCATATTATGGAATTTTTTAAGGGATTGTAGTTTAATTTCATTTTCTTGTTGATGCACATTTTTCAAATTAAATAAATAGTTTCAAAAATGACATTGTATAGAAAATAGTATTTTATGTAATTACGTTAAAAAAATATGGAATATGAATAAGGTGGATAATATATGGTCTAAAATATCACCACATAAATAATTATGATCCAATTTAAAACTTATACATAAAATTATAGCCCTTAACTATTTAAAAATTCAATACCTCAGTTACGGTAAAATTTTCAACAAATTGATAAATCTAATGACTAATGTTTTATATGATATATAATCATACTAAAATTTTCTTAAATGAATATATTAAGAATATTGAATAATTTTCTTATAAATTATGACGTTCTGATACATAAATACATGGTTTAGACAGATGTTTCATTATAATATTTCTTGAATTTTTAAAAGGGAACCACCCCTCACTTATACAAGAACACCCTTAATCTATTTTTATTACACTAAATTGATCCATAAAAATATTCCTAAAACTGAACAATAATATTTTCAAATTACATATAGAATATCTTGATTTTTTTTATTTCATAGAAATTTATCCCTAATTCCCTTAATTTCATATCTAAAGGTTCTCTTTCCAACAAGAAGTAATCATCTTCCCCGAGAACTTAAAGTTTCTCTTTCAAACAAGAAGTAATCATCTTCCCTAAGAACTTTCATTTCTATTTTTATTTATCCACCTTCAATTATGTCATAATAATTAAAATATTAAAACACCATTATCTCCCATATACTATATTTTTATTGAATTTATGGGATAATATTTATCTTTCTCTTTCTACATAATATTGGAATCAAATTTATCACTTGTGTGTATGGTGGACAACCAACTCATGAACTAATGTAATTTTTTTTCATTATCACCTCATATATAATGTAACAAAAACCCAATTAATATATATAAATGATAATTGTAAAATAATTAGGCATATATAATTATAATTTCATTTATATTTTCTTACTATCCAATCCATTTTAAAATTATAACGTTGATGGCACATATGTGTAGACTACCACCATTATGAATTTATGTGACAAATAATTCTTTTTTTAAATGTATTGTAATAATAATACATTTAATAAACTTATATAATATATTTGATATAATAATTATTCTATTTTTTATTTATTATTATTATTTTCCATTCGATGAAATGTAAAAAATTGTTCCTGCATACGTTGGACGTTCCTACTCCATGAATGCTATAATTATTTTTTATACATTTACTTATATGGATGATGAAAATTTAATATATAATTAAAAAATATTAAATAAAAATATATATTAACATTAAATATATTAGGTAACAATAATCAATGTACAAGGGTTGGAACTAGGGAACAAAAATTCTCTTGAAAAATGAAGCATTAAACCCCTTAAATTTTGATAATAATAATAATTAACAAATGGGTGACAAGATGTTATAACTTCATAATATATGATATTATAAATATTTATATGGTTATTGAATTTTATTTCTAAACAATATAAATTTATGACTTATTATGTAAAAATAACTCATGAGGCATGTATAACATTTTGTAAGGGGTTTCATAACTCAATTTTTTCCATTAACTCAGTCTTATGATTTGTAATGGTGCATGCCTTATTTTCCCATTACATTGATGTTTTCTTGTTTTGGGTGTTTTACAGTGGAGGATTGAGGTGTTTACTTGGTGGTTATAAGTGACGTATAGGTGTTGTGGGAAATTAAAGTTTTAAATGGTTTACATGATGTGAATCGTTGGTTCACGGCATGTGCAGCTGACCATTGTAATAGACATCATGTGGTTAGTAGGGTATCCATTGCAATGAAATGATATAATGAAATATAAAATCATGATTTTTTGTAGATAAAGGATATAAAATTTCATTTTTTACTAAAAGATGTAATTTTCTGATTTCTCATGGAATTCACAGTTTGTAAGTTTAACAAGAAGTGGGAAGGGAAGGATTCATAGTTTTAAGTCCTCTTCTCTACTAAATGTTCTTGATTTTTATACCATTAATCCTCTTTATTTTTGGTGAACCCTAGGCTGTCTGATGATATCTTCAAGTCCTCTTCTATCTTCCTTTATTCATAGGATATGTTGTGTTCTTATTGGTGATCAGTGGTAAGACCTTTTCTTCTTAGTTTGTTTCCTATGATTATTATAATTGAAATATAATATGGTCATGAGGTTTTGGTTTGGGTGGTGAGTTGGGGTAAATTTTTTATAATCCCTAATTTATTATTGGTTTATACAAAATATCTCATGCGAGGTTTTGAGTTTTGGTAATTTATTCTTATCTTTGTTGTGCATAATGAGTCTAAAAATATTATTTGAGGTATGAAATCCATTGTTATTCTTTATTGGCTATAACGTAGAAAGGTTTTACTCTTTTTTATCTATTATAGATGGTTTTTTCTATCTTAATCTTGGTAAATGAACCATTTAATTGATATTTAAGGGTCTTGGTTATGATTTTCAAGCTTTAAAAATATGATATTATTTTTATATTAGGATTGTACAGGCTAGACGCCCAGCCGATAACCATAAAATACTCAGATATTTTTATTCTGCTGATTTCTTTTGACATGGACCCATTTTTCATGTTCTTGTGATATCACCCCATAATATAAATTTTATAAAACCTTATATTTAGATAATTGAATTATTTCCCTTGGTTTTATGGCTAGAGTTATTATACCCAAAAGATAGTTTGATATTTCATATAAGTAACTTTTTTAAATTCATAAAATTCATTCGATGTGTTGTGATGCGTAGTTTTTATTGTGTGGTGGTGATTTTTGGTTTCGATTTGTTTTGGGGTGACTTATAGTTCTGCATACCATTCTTTTGGGGTGACTAACTAATATTTTATTTGGAGGTTTTTTTACAGAAATAATGTCATTACTGGTTTTGCTGAGCATTTGGGGCTACAATGTGATATTTTTTTCCATGGTTTCTAGGATGTGTGTTGTTAGTTCATTTGGTCATACATTCTGGGTGGTGTGTTGATTTCTATTTTTCCATTCTTTTTGGGTGATAAGGTGATGTTTTGATTGGAATAATAAGTTTCTTTTGATGTGTGGTTCCTTTTTTCTTGATACCAAGTTAGTGATGGAATAACTATATAATAAGGATTTTAATGGTTGTTGTTTTTATGGTTCAACAGTATGGAAATGATTAATGAAAAAATAAATGATGTGTTGTGTGTTTAAATGTGGATAAATTTTAATAAAGAAGTGAATAGGTTGGATAAGGGAATTGTATAGTAGAGTGATATCAATTAATGGTTTTGATGTGTTATGTATTTAGTAGTGGAATAAAAAGTGATGGTGTTTTCAGTTATCTAGTGATTTTATGAACATTAAGGTTGAGACTGTGTGTTTATAGTTATAAAATCATTTATAATACTTTTGATTTGTATACTCCACACACCCACTTCAAGCACTATGAACTGATGCGCATATATTCTCATGATGTTGTTTTCATCGATATCATGGTGATGATGATTGATGGAAGGATACTAGATCTTCCAAGATATCTCTTCCATAGGAATATATATATGAATAATATGTTCTGGGAAAAGGTATTTTAGTACAACATGTTTTGGCTGATGTTTTTTTTCCTAATATGTGATATAACCACATTATGGGGTAGTAAACCATGTGTTTTCAAGAGAAGTGTGAGGATAACATGCTAAAGGGTGGTGGACATGTTTTTTTGGGAAACATGTGATGTGAATGTGCTATATGGTTGATTAGGGTGGGGAATTTCTCATGGTATTAGATGAACTATAATGATGTAGTTTATGTTCACAACACCCTACAACTCTATATATGGTTGTGACCTTTTGACCCATGTTGTCTCAGTCGAGATTCATTGTGAATATGTTGTGGGGCAATAACCTATATGTTTTTCGGTGTGTTGAGAAGTGACCTTGATGTGGGGGGTTGGTTTATGTTATTTTTATGTTATGGGATCTCAATTATGTATTGTTATGGGGTTTGAGAAAGTAAAATTTGTTGAAAATTGGAGAGGGAACCCTTTATTGATATGCTTCTTATTATATTACAATACTTATCTTTGGTTATTTTATGATCATGCCTTGGTGAGGTTGGGATGGATAGATTCTCTTTCTGGGTGCTTCTAGTTTTGTTATCAGCTCACAGTTGAATTAATATTCTTTATTAAAATGTGTAAGTTAGAATTTTGTTTCCCATATTAATATATTCTTATGATCACCCGACATATATTAATGAATAATCTATTTTTAAAAAGGAATAAAAGGCAATGATCAATATTAAAAGCTCAGATATTAGGATAGTTTTTTTATTACAATAGAATTAATTTTTTCAATTTTTCTTTTTGAAAATTTTATCATTTTTATTTTTAATTATACATTCATTGCGTAATAGTTTTTTTTGTTTTATATTATTTTAGGGTGTTATTTGTGGTTGATTCACAAATATCTCCCAATCTAATATTACTATATAGGAATGTTCTATCTATTTAATGATATTTTTATTCCATCTTTGTTAGTCACCAACTTGAGTCCTACCAGAAGTAGGATGAGTGGGTCATTATATCTCTCCACTCATTGTAGTGTCTTTAGAGAGATAGGTTCATGAAAGAGTTGGAATGAAAGGTGGTGCCTGAAAGATGATATGTAGTTTGGAGTTAGGAAAAATGAGGATTTCATGGGTTAGTGAGGAAAAAGTGGTAGCTGCACTTGGTATGTGGCATAGGCCTGAGAGACTGGCTAAGGTATCGGATTATAGGGCCCCCATGACTTAGTGTATGGATTCTAATCTAATTGAATGACTAATTGAGGTGGATATATTTTCTGGGAAGCGAATTAGGATAAGTTAAATCATCGTGAACATTATCTGCATGTGGTTCATGATGTTGAGGATTTGGTGGATAATTAGGGGGAAAGATATTTTTTCACCTTTAAGTGGTGGCTTTAGCAGATGTATGAGGAATTTTTTTCGGGTGTGGAGACAAAGATCTATGCATAGGATCTCAAGAACACTTGCACATTAATTTGGGTTTTGATGGGATAATGGGTCACTTTAGAAATAATTAGTATATGTTGACCTATGAATTAGTTTTGGGTGTTGTATCTGAGATCATGGAAGAAGATATATGTTTCAATGGTAAATCATTAGAAAGAGTTCTCAAAATATTTTTCGTATACTGAATATGAATGTAGTGGGGATGCAGGATCTTCTATCTCATCAGTATGGAAGTATGGTAGTTTAGGATTTTTTAATCATCTATGAGAACCTCATACAATTATCCACATATGTTTTTCTATATTATAATAATCATGAATTTCATCTTGAGGAGGAACATCATCCTTCTATCATGTATTAAGTAAATCATTTTACATTTCTAACATATCTAGAGGTTTATGAGAAGGTAGAAGGGTTCAAGAGCATGCACATGGGTAGAGGTTTTACATGAGTGTGGACCCAATGACATTCCTCCAGGATTATGGTTGATATTAAATGGTTTGAGTTAGTAGAAACATCAGAGTTTCAATTATTATGGATTCAAATTTGGTTGTTTTCCCATCAGCCTTTTAGTGGCCTGTATTTCTTTTATTTCTCTAGAGATACCAGGCTATAGTTATTTGGTTGTGGGGTTTGTGACCATCACTATAATGAGACCCTTGGTTTTTCCCATGAATATGTTTTGGGATATTTATAGCTTCATCTCCATCTACAATAGTTGTTTCCAGTGAGATCGTTTCAGCAAGAGTGGTAGCTTGGTTATGTTGCACTGAGGGGAGATGGAGAAGATAGAAGTGAACCTATAAATGTTCCTTGTGTTTAGTTATCTTGACCATATCTTCTTAAAGGATCTATTTATTATCATAGAGCAATAGAATCTATTAATAGTCAATTTCAATTAGTAGAGGTAGCAATGATAAAGTGTCCAGAGGTCATTCATCGTATGCTCATTTTTTTTAACCCTACCAGTACCTTGTTTGATTTAGGATAGTAAAAATCCTTTGTTGTACCCACTCTATCCTAGTAATGTGGACTGTATATAGAGATTATTATAGTTCCCCATGTTTTAAATATTCTAATAAAATGCTAGACTATCTTTTTCGATGTGTTCTGATGGTTTATACCGATTATTGGGCCACATCAGTCCCATAGTGATGTATTCTTTTTTACATATTTTTCAATGTGATTTCATCATATGAATTGGTTCATTGTATTCTGTATGTTTTTTATCATATTATTCTAGAGGATATTTAGTATTCAATTATTTATAGCCATCATGTGGGTTTTTATGAAGAGTGGAGTGTTCGCATGGTATGTCGGTGTGTAGAGACCCGTCTTTCATTGATATCTGAGTTTTCGGTGCAATTAGTTGATGGATAAAAAGTGGGTGTCCTTGGGGTTATAGAGTAGTTCATGGATATTTTATTAGAGTAGTTTTTGATGAAAACCCTTCAACGTGATGTTTATTTTAATATATGTGAAGCCAAGTGTTTCTCTGGATTTGATGGATCTTTATTGGATGAATCATTTTGAGTTGAAGGTGTTGATGATTCAGATTGATGATATGATGTATAAGTGTTTTATCAAGACCAATTTTTCAACATTTAGTGATCTATTTTTCTTCCATAATATGTTTTATGGATATATAAGGTAGTGGATAGACTACCATAGGGCTAATTAGGTGTTGGTCAATAACCATTATTAATATATGATGATAAATGATATTTTCAACCAGTTAAGAGGGGTGAGTTGGTCTTCTATGATCAATCTGTTGTCATCATATCACCATTTGTGGGAGAAGGATGAAGGTATCACAAAGATATCCATTAGATGCAGGTATTGGAACTTCAAGTTTGTATTAATTTAGTTAGTTGTTATAAATTCATCTACCATGTTCATTAGACATATGAAATCTATGTTCTATGTGTCCCAAAATCAATTCATCACCACTTTAATAGATGATATCTTGGTCTACTCATATCTAGTGGAGAAGTATGTTGAGCATCTCAGAAGATTTTTATAGGTCCTTTGACACTAGCATCATTATTAGAAGTTTCCAAATTTTGAGTTACTATTGTGAGAGGTGGATTTCCTTGCACATGTGGTGTCGCGTTAGGGATTTTTAGTTGATAAATCAAGGGTCAAGTTATTTTTTCCTATATAGAACCTCAAAACCTAGAATGGAATCATAGTTTCCAATTCCTTCCATGCTATAATAATATATTCTTGATCGATTTCTCTATAGTAGTAGCACCATTGACAACATTGACTAGCATGGACCCTGATTTAGTGATAAATATTTAGTTCTAGGAAGAAGTCTATTTCATGAAGGGATAGTTGTTTTCAGTTCCATTTATTCTATTCCCTATAGAGGGTGTGATGGTTGAGGAGTTTTAAGGTTATTACCATATATGGATAGGAATATAGATGATGTTTCATAAGAATGTGATTTATTATTAGTCTAGAAATTTGCACCTCACAAGCGTAATTGTGACACCCATAATTGGGAGCAAGCCATGGTTGTGTGTGTACTAAAGTGGTTGTGGAAATACCTAATTGGGGACCACTTTTTAGTCATCACATATTAATATATTTTTAGGACTATATTTTTTTAACATGATTATAATTTAATATAGTTTTTTTATGGAGTTTCAACAGGATTATTATTTTCACATCATCTTAACCTTGTGGAAAAATAATGATTGGGTAGACACATTGGGTGGATATTTAAGGAACGATGTTGTTTAACATTATCATTAATAATGGAGAGGAATGGAGGAGTTGGAAGACTTACACATATATGTAAGGATGGATAATGATATAAGATTTTATTTGAGATAATGGTGGAGTATTATATGATGTGGATTGTGGAGGAGTCTTAGTGGGGAGACATAGATATATTGGTAATGGAATATAATGTTAGTGATAGTGATTCTTTGGTTGGATGGTCATAGGGTTGTGAGAGCTAGGTTTTTTTCATTAGAGGTTTATTATTAGAGTAGTGATACCTGAGGGATTCCTTTTTCTATTTCATATCTCCATTTTTATGGAAAACCATTCAATTTCAATGATTTATTATTGTTTGAGGATACAGTTTTGGTGGCTTGGAATGAAATGGGAATTGGAAGGGTCTATGGAGAAATGATAGGATTTCTAGTTTATTAAGGAAAAGTATCATGTTCTGAGTGGATTGTTATTGACCATGGATATTCATAAGTGTAATTGGTTTTACAACTCATTGGATTTTAATAATAATGTTACCCTAATATTTGGGAGTTTATTATGTTATTTTGGATATCTTGGATAGGTGGATGGAATCAGCCCATATTGTAGAAATTATGGATTCGGGAGTAGTGGATGATTTGGTCAGCACATATGTGTATATGGTGGTGATGTTTCGTCAGGTTCTATGTTGGGGATAATGTTTTCTTAATGTATTCCCATCAATGTGGGATGCAGAAGTTTGGAAGGGGGAGTAAGATTTATACAAGTTCTTTTTTGGCCTTTGAGGTGCTGGTGTGAGTTAGTGGGGTGGAGTATTAGTCAGTGTTTCTACTATATTTAAAGAGGATCCATGACATATTCCACATGTCATATCTACATCAATATCGTAATGATGAATCTGACATTATTGTCTATTAAAAGTTGAATACAACAGATGATGGGATGTTCTCGGAGAAAATAGTAGAGATCCTAGATCATCATGAGTGGGTGTTGTATTGATAAATCATTCCCTTGGGTAATGTGTTGTATATGTAGTGTGTATAGGAGGAGAGGACATGTGAATTACAGGTGTAGATATGTACCTAGTTCCCAAAAGTTACTTTATATTTTCATTTATTATTTTTTATTGATTGGGAATGCTTAGACCTTGTTGTGTTATGAGATGTGATGTTTATCTAGGATGTGTGATATATAATAATGTTATAAATTCTGAAAACTATATGACTTGATTTTTAATCAAGAAGAATTACACAGTAATGTAATTGAGCATGTTTGGGTGAGTCAGTGCCACCACGATTAGATATTATCTTGACATGGAGTATAAAATTCCCAAATACAAATGTTTGGGGAATTGAATTTTGTTTTTTGTGATGGTTTTTGGTTGGGTTTTTGTGGATGTTCGATGGTTGGTGTGCGGTGGATGTGTAGTGTTGAGTTTGTGTGATTTGTTTTATTTATAATTGTGTTTTCATACATAGGTAGTGGTATAATTGGAGGTATGTTGAGATACATGAGAGGTATCTCTTGGTGTGGTTATTCAGACCACTTCTTTATGTGTTTTGATTTTGATTATTAGGGAAAATAATAATTTTAGATGTATTTAATGTAACAGAAAATTCCTTCCGGGCCTAATAAATTTCTAGTATTGGGTGTTGGAGGTGTTTAGGAGATGTAATGAGATGGATTTTTTTGTGGTTAGAGGTGAAACATATGGGTTTTGGAAAATTTATGTAAGGATTTATTTACATGATGTGAATTGGTGGTTAATGGTTTATGAAGCTGGCCATTTTGGCAGATTTTATGAGAGATAAGTGGTAGCCCACAAAGTTAATTAAAGTCATGAAAGTTGAACTTACAACATAAAATAAATAATGGCTTGTAATGAACATTTTTTCTGATAAATTTGGTCTTCTAAAAATTCCCATGGAATTCACACAATGTATGTTTTACATGATGTGAAAAGATTGTGATTCCATGTATTAATTACTTTAATTAGCCAAATATTATTCATTTGATCATACCATTCTTACTTTCATTTTATGATTACAATAGGTTCCCCGAGAATACCATAGTGACCTCCTATCCATTATTTAATTATATGTATATGATTGTTTCACATTTGTGATAATTGGTAACCTACACCCATCTTCTTGGTTAGTTTCATCTTTTTCTTTTTGAGAAGATCTGATACGGTGTTGCGGTTTTGGTATTGTCGATAAGTTGGGATTAATTTTTTATAACCCTTGATGTAGTGTAGTTGGAATTTTGTTTTCTTGTGGGTGGTTGTGGATTGCGTTGATTTTTCTTAATTGGTGTGCTGAAATTCAGTAAAACATATTTGAGATAGAGAATCCCTCATCACTCTTTTTCATGTGTTGCATAAGAGGGGCTTACTCTTATTAATCTATGAGAGATGGTTTGAAATTACCTACTACAGATGAATTAATATGTTAATTGAATTTGAAGGGGGGGAATGATTCAAATCCTTTTAAATCATAGATATTATTATGATATTGTGATTATATGGGATAAATAACACACTTAAAATCATTTTTGTTTGGTGAATTTTCTTAAATTGTAGTTGTTGAGTTTTAAACAATATTTCATGTTATTGTGATATCACCTAAAAAATGGACATTCTCTATCCATGTATGTTAATAATGAAATATCCTACCTTTTATTTTGGGATTATATGATACATTACTATAAATTATGTAAATTATTAAATAATCCCCCTTTTTAAATCTATAGAATAGAAATTTATTTTTTTAATGTGTGAGTGTACTAATGGGGTGGAATTGCCTATTTGTGATGTTGTGTGTGGCATAATAAGGTTCTCTTGGAAATGATTTTGGGTGGATAGTATATAGTTCATTTGGAAAAAAATTGAGTGGTGTAGTGGTTATTTTTTTCATGCTTTTAGAGTGATGGGGTTATAGTTTGTTTGGAAATTCTATTTGTGCACCAAGGTTAGGGTTCATTTGTTCATGCATCAGGTGAGGTGAGGTGATGGTTAATTCATAATGATTTTTGGGTAGTGATAGAATGGATCAAATGGAATTGTGAGCTTATGTTGATGTGCGGTTCATTTGAACTAGATTCTGAGGGAGGGAAATAATAACTATTTAATAATAATTGATGTTGTTAGGGTGTGATTATCTTAATGGTATATAAATGACTAATGAAAAAATAAATGATTGTTTGTTCGGTTAAATGTGAATTATTCTTGAAAATAAGATGAATGGGTTGGTTAATTGAATTTTATTATGGTGTGATAAAACTAGTGGTTTGCGTGGTGTTATGAATTTAATGTCGGTAGTGAATGTGGTGGTGGTGTGCGATGGTTTGTAATGTCTCATGTTTTTGAATTGGTTATTTTCTAATTATGTCGAAACATTTTAGTTTGTGGTCAAAACAGCCCTTTTTCATGAAAATTATAGCCAAATTTTCTGATTTTTTTAAACAATGTACTTTTTTATGTTTGCACTACATTTTTGGGGATGTCTCAGTGGTACGGGAAAACACCTTCTATTGAGTGGACATCCCAGGATGCCGAAACCTATTACTATCTAGTTACTTGGCTTGTATTTATATACACATTGTGTAGAAAATTTATTTTATGAGATTTATTAGTAGAATTGTGAAAACAAATAATTTACATAGCATGTAAATTAATACCCAGAATATAATTTCTCATTGTTGTTTTTTAAATGATAGTGGAAGGGGGCTTAACCCCCTTATGTCATCTCATAGTTCGGGCACTAACTCAGCACTGCCTCTCAATCCAACACCTAGGGATCATTATTTCTCCAATTTCTGATATTCGATCATTGATCCCATAGTGGGTATCAATTTTTATTTTTATATACTTCGATACTTTAGCAATGTTTCTTCCATTATATCTCGGTAAAGTGTAATGAGTCAGTGCAACATATTTTATGCTATTTTTAGGGTCGTCATCTAGTACTCTAATTTTTTCTTAATATTATTGAGTTAGAGGCTGATATGAGACATGATAACACTGACCAATGTGAGTTAGGTGCCCCATATCTTTCACTTTATTTAACTTGTGTTTTGGATGTATGTTATTTGGCATGAAATTGGTTAGTGGGAGTGAGGAAATCAATAATTATTTACATTACATTAAATGAATTAGGAGACTTTATGGATTTCATAAAGAATTACTTAGGTGTGATCATAAGTGGGAAACTAGGTTAGAGGTCAATGGTAATAGAAATTGTTTAGGAATATTGTCTTTAATTTATTTATATTGAATTATTTTTTATGATTTCATTGATTGCATGGGATCTTGATGGGATTGGTCAGAATATTGAGATGGATATGACCATCTAGAAGAGGTGATGAGGTTCTCTGGTTATGGGAATGGATCATGTGTTCTTGGAAGGTTTCCAATATCACATTGATTGATGTGGTCATGGGAGAATGAGGTGTTTGGATGATTTGTCCTAGGGACATTTTTGGTGATTACCGCTCATCTTGATTCAATGACGAGCCATTCAGAGTCATGTGAACATAGATAGAACTCAGATTATGAGGGTTTTTTGACCACTCTTGTAGGTTGCGGACACCCTTATATGTTTCTTTGGATGAGGTTGTCCATCATTTTGTTTGGAGGTGATTTCTATAGAAATTTATGTGTATTATGTGGATCACTTGGTTGATATTGTTGAAACATTATGTTTGGGGATTATACATACCATATATTAATGTCACTGAGCTGAGATAATGAGTGTGTATGGATAAATCCATTCCTTTGGTTATCAGATGTTGAGCCAGTGGAGTTTTTTGTTTGGAGGACATACATCATTTTGGAGTTGAACCATAGGGACCATATCCAAACATTGGCATGGGATGGATGAAAAGAGACCATGGTGGGTCCAACTTCTGATGGATTCTATTTTTTTGAGTTGTACATTTTTGTAAATGAATGCATATATTATGTGTGTATTGGAGGTCATCCATGGGATACCCTTTTTAGTTGTTTACCTATATTAAATAAATTATATTTATATTTTATAAATGGTATCATGTGATGTATTATTCTACAACTGGTAAATTTGGGCATATTTATCATTATATTCGTCAACTGGTTGTGCTTCCTCTACGGTGGGTTACTGATCCAATCATTTATTATGAATTACTAAAATTTAATATATTCTAATGGACAACTATTATTATCATTACTAGAGGTTATAGTCTCCCAAATATCACCTATTACACCCTTGAAACTATTTGGGAGCTTTTTTCAAATATAGAGATGTGCATAAGGTCTAGTGGTCACCCGACCTTGGGCACAGTTCTATTAGAAAAAATTCTCGTGCTATATATATGGTATCAAATGTGATTTATTTACCTCATATTGAGTCTTAATATTTTTGGATATGATATAAATGTGATTGGGATATTATCGTAATTAGGTTTAGAGCATGTGTTTTGGTGCCTATAGCCTCATTCATGGAGAGAAAACCATGTTTCTAGGGGTGGGAAATTTCTATTCTTATTTTACCATTTCACAGTTGATATCATTTCCACCTCAAGTTGTAAAAATGGTAATGATCATTATTTTTGGTGACGTGATACCCAAAACCTGGTATAGAAAAGGTGGATTTCGGACCCATGGCTTAATATCGCTTGGGGGTTTTATTATGATTTCTTGATAGTCAAATAGTATTACTGATATATTAATATGTTCTTGTGATAAATTTATTTTTATTTAAAATGGAAACATGGATTGTTTAAAGAGGTTTTGGGTTATTTAATGTACCAAAAATGGATGATATGTAGTATTTACCTGCCTATCCTCTCATTGGTGTAATTCTACTCTACTAGCCAAGGCATGGTGTTTAAATGAAATTTCTATGTGATATGTGATATATATTTATATATGATAATGGAACTAATTGGATATGGAGGGTATGATACTTGATTCATGACTCTATAATGGGTATTATAGGGTTAAAGAGTCTAGATTCATACATGATACATGCCTTGGGCATGGTCATGTTATGTACAAAGAGGATGGGTTTCGTGACTTATGGTTGCATTGGGGGATTGAAAGGGAAGTGAGATTATGCTTCTTGTTACATATTTCACTATATGATATGTATATATATATATAATTATGATTTTATAACCATGTATTGGTATTCAATGGGTTTCCACCTAGACAGTCCCCAATTGAGCCTCAAGAGAGAAGAGATTTTTTGTCACAGAAGCATGCACTAGTTAGACCCTTAAGGGTTGTAATGATATCCCAAGGGCTTAGGTGTATTATTATCCACATTTACTAGAATGGGTAATAGTTATAGTAGATACAAGAAAGCCACCAGATTTGGAATCTTTTGGGTCATGGCATGATAAGAATCTCAAGGCAGGACCAGTACATGTAATATAGGTGGTCGACATGGGTGATCGGTTAGTGGAGGCTTATATAGAATACATGATTTTGGTGTTCATGTCGGATCACCCACCATAATTATATTGTTATTCTACCCCTTTGGTGACAAATAAATATATTGAGTTATTGAATACTATCTTCAACCAGATCGAGACACCCCCAGGTTGTGGGTGATGTTGGTGATGTATATGCTTATAAGACTGACTATGTAAAAATGTGATTTACATGTATGGATAGGCATACATGATGGAATTTCATGTAAGGACATTTAGGATTGTACTTTCTAGTGCCTATTCCCTAAGATAATGAGTGAATAGGGAGAAAAGGATTTTATGATCATATATCATCATGAAATTTCTATCATGGAAATTGATTATACTTTTAGACTTTTCACTATTTATCGATGGAATTTTTAGTGATGACACTATAAATGTGATTAATTTCAAGGATTTTTTGTTGAATTCAATAAGGTTCTTGGTAGAATTCATCAGGTTATCATTAGTCTCTGGAGTTATTAATCAAGAATTGATAGATGAGGGAAATAGGATAGGACAATAAAACTTGAGTTAGGTTATATTTTCAAGTGATATTAATGTCAATATTTTAGATATAATGATACAAGGGTGAGAGGAGTTTCAGTCTATAATTTAGGACAAGAATTCGGGATGATCTCCAAGAAGTGGGACATCAACAACATGCTTCCATTTCAGGAAGTCATGATATGTGAAGATGTTGTGTCATCAATAACTGAAGAAGTAACTAAGTGTAGTACCAGTTGCTGGTAGATGAGATTCAACTACACATGGTGGTCAAGACAAATATATTAGGACCTATAATTGGGGTTATTGGTATGTGGATTGTAAATCACAGTGGGGAGGTTGGCCATCCAGATAGGTGCATGTCATCATACTTTAATGGTCATAGAATGTTTTTGATTGGATGATAGTTAGTATTACATTGTGGGTATGTATATGTTTTTTTTTGGATTCACACAATTTTTTATGCATGTCTAGTTTTGGGGTCTCGAGTTGAACTGGTTTAATTGGATTAACCAAATTTCAGTTAGTATATTATAATGAACATGGGAGCATGATTTATATATATGAGTTGTGTGTTACTGGGATTTATAAAAGGAATCACTGGATGTAGGTATTACTTGTCATGCATTTGCATCTGGGCATCTAGAATATGTGGTTTTAATTTTCAGTTCACCGAACAGGTACATTGGGCATCTGATGTGATGTAGAACCTCATAGTTGTCAGGTGGGATAAAGGAAATGAGGTTAGAATCTACTGAGATGCAGTTCATGATGGGTGTCAGGTATAACATATACATGATTTGAGCACCTGATGAGGTGTAGGTCTGATGATATATTAAAAGGGGACTTTTTAATTCAGGGATGATCAACAAGAAATCATTAATTTAATTTTGGGGCCTAGAAGTGACCAGGGTAGGTAACTCCAATGGTGGTGAGTATGTTGAGGTATTTGACCTTTGACATTATCACTGGTATGGATGAGGTTGATTTTGATTATAATGGTACGTTGATACTATCTCATTCTAAATAAATATAGTTTCAGGGTGAGATATGAAATGTTGTGGGTATTGTAACATGCCATGTTTTTGAACGTGTAATTTTCTATGTAAAAATATTCTTTTCAATTTGTGGTCAAACCAAAACAAAATCATGAAATTTGAACCATGCTTTGTGGGAAATTTTGTCCCAAGACATTTTTTTCTATGTTCTGGGTTTTGGATGATGTCTCGTTGGTTCGAGCAAGAAATAGTGGAAGAGCGGAGAACACAAGCTTTTAAAAGCCACTACCTGCCAATTTCACTGTGTGTACTACTTTTTTAAGATTATTTTAAGAATATAGGGAAAACCAATAGTATACACACCATGTAAATTGTTACATAGCGTATTAACTCATGTGGTAGATTTTTTAAAAAATGGTTTAAGGGGGTTTCCCCCCTTAATTTTGATACACACCTGGGGAACCCCCTCAGCAACGCATCTCTATCCCTCTCCTTTCAATTTTTACTTCTACATCATTACTTCTTTGATTGTTGATACGTTGATGGCTACAAATTTTTATTAGTATAGTCATATAACCTTTGTCCCCTTCTCACCCTATATCTTACCACGTGGTTTGGTAAATCCATGTGATATATTTTCCCATATTCCCAGGGTATTCATCTAAAATGATAATTGATCCAATATAGATTGACTTTTAGGCCAATATCTGATGAGTCGATGTCTACTGGTGTGATGTAGGAGGTTCCAATTTTTTTTATTGTGTTTTGGGGGTTTTTCTAGGCAATTTTATTAGGTAGTCTATGTGAGGCCCTCAATAATTAATTAATTTCATTTGAATAAATTTTTAAAACTTATGTCATTGGGAATTCCCGTTCCATGATTACAGGTGCGTGAGGTGGTGGGATGATATGTATCAGGTACTTTTTTGTGATTTAAGATCACATTGATTGGGTGATGATTTGTTTTAAGTCATGTTCACATAGATAGATCCTATATGATGATGTGGTTTTGACTATTCATGTGGTTAGAGGCCTCTATTATATCTAGATTAGGATAGTTTTGACCATCAATATGGTTGAGGGTATTTCCATAAAAATCCACAGGGATGTTGGGGAGAAATATTTTCATTGTGTTGAGACTGTCTGTTGGTGGATGATGCTCACTATATATTTATCCCATTGAACCAAAATTATGTTGGAGTGTGGATGTCTCCCTACCATAAGATATAGACTATTAAGCCAGTGATGTTTTTTTTTCTGGAAATCATAAATCTTCCTCAGATGTTCATCTTCAAGATGATTGATAATCTTTAAGGTAGTAGTCTAAGGGTCCAAGTACATATTGGGAATTCAATTATTTTATGGATTATATGGATGATTTCATGATCCATAAGGTGATAATTATTTAGGTGGATCATTAATATTTAACAAGGATGATTTTATGGACATAATATTCCTTTTGAAATATTTTGTAGACCCCCCACCCACTATAGTTTTTCGGTGTTGGCCAAACTAGGTGATCACTTCCTATTGGTTGTTAAGAACAATGGGGGAATATATCAAGTTATGCTTTCTTATAGTTCTATCTATTTAATTTCTTTAAAACATGTCTATATTGTAAATGTTTGTTAGGAAATTTTGGGGGTAGCCTACTAATATCTATTATCACAATTTACATGGGACATTCAGGACATGTGTAGACAATATGTCCTTTTGATCAGGTAAGGGACTGAGCATAGAAGATAGACCTTAGTGATCATGACATAATTTTTTCATGGGATTTATGGAAAGGGGAAATATATTTTAATTTAATAGCTAAATTTGTTTTTTTAGCCTTCCTTTTTGAAACAACATGCTTAGTATATGAATATACTAGTGAGTGGCTATAAGAGACTCTTTATTATTTATTTTCATGTATGAATTGACTTGTATTCTTGTTCAATAAATATAATCATGTGTTTTTTTATTCTAATATTAATATATATGATCTTATTTATCATTATTTATAATGTATAATTTTTCATCATATATTGTTGGATATGAGTTCTGTCATTTATTTGAAGTTATTTAGTTGTTATAGCTATCTACACACCGTAATTATTACCATCATGAGAGGGTATAGTCTTACCACTATCACCTCGTTCACTCTCTACGCTAGTCAGAAGCCATTGGTGAATGGGGAGACAAGTCTAAGGTCTAGTGGCCTATATTCCCTTAGCACTATATTGTTGGTAAAACGGGTCGAGGCACTAAATGGTGAGTTTTTTTACTAAGAACCTATAATTTTTAATTATCTATAGATATATGAATATAATTGAATATTCCTTTTTCTTATATGCACCCCACACGCAACAAGAATAATACTCCCACACCCATTCTTTCAAATATTTTGTTTTTGCTAAAATCAAGACAACGAGGATGGATAGATGGATAACCACCCTACTTTGTTCACTCTCGTAGGTTAGTAGATGTGCATGGGCTAAGATAAAATGAGCTCATTTCATGATCTAAATGATAGACTAGGAGTTTATGGGTGAGATGTGATATGTCCATGATGTGGGGTAGCGGTCCTGCTGTTTTTATGTGAGATATACTGTGACTATTATGTGGGGTGATGGCCCTAGTGTTTTTTGGTAATATATGACGTGATCATGTTGTGGGGAGGTTTATGGTGTGTTAAATTTTTATAGGAGAAGGGTATGGGTAATATTTTAATTCATGTTCATGACATGCTACTACTCTAGTTATTATATTCCTTCGATGGACCAAGTGTTTTTAGGAAAGATATCTCGTGACAACGTAGTGGGATGATTATCATGTTGTTTTAAGGATTGATGTGATTTGGCCATTCTATAGGGAGGTGTAATTTTTTATTCCTAATATAAGGCCGTTCCAAGAATAACTACATTAGGTTGTGTGAGTTGAAAATATATGTGACAGAGGTGTGGGGTACACTTTATTGATATGTATTATTATTTTATTATAACTGGAATGAGTTATTTTGTGAGTGTGTCTGTGTGAGGTTGTCATGGATAATTGAAAATTTAGGTTGCATTTTGTTTTTTTATTTTCTCATTGGTACATTAGTATACTTCATTCAAATGTGCGTGAGAGATTTTGGGTTTCCTAGATAATATATTTTTATACCCAGCCTATGAATTTTAACTATATTTTAGGTTTCTATGAACATTACAAAGATCAAACTAGAAATTTTTTATCTTTGATATTCAGATATTTTTTTTCTCAAAATTTTCATTATATTGAGGTATTTTAATTTTTGATACGTTAAATTATATTTTTTTTATTTATTAATATAAATTGAGATGGTTTTAATTTCATATATTGTTTCATTGATTTTCATGTGCTTGATTCATTTTATCTCGCGAACATATATTGTTGTAGAGTGTAATTCTTCCAAATTAATTATATTTTTATACCCTTAGACCTATTAAATAATATGAAGTCTGATCGAGGTAGGATATTGGATCAAATTTCGCTCTTTGATGATTGTTGTATCATTGGAGGGAGGGTCATTACATACATAAGAGACAGTATTGTGATTTTATTATGTGTTATATAAAATATGATAGTATTATATATTATTTAGAAATTTTTAATGTAATGACATTTCATAAAAATATCCATTCATTAATTAATTCACACGTCAATTATATGATATTTTAAAGGTATTTCTTCTTAATTTACACTCTCTTGAGACATATTAGCTTTTTTGATGATATTTATTTTCACGTGGAGTATTTAGTAAACATTTATGTAGCTAAACATTAAGAAATATTTATTTCTAATGATTAATAATTCAATTCAATTTACACTTTCAAGAGTAATAGTTAAAATAATATTTGATCTTTTTTATGTTATAGAATGGGTAAATTTTTGTTTCATTTCAAAAAAAATTAAAAAATTAAAAAATATATTTTTATAATATAAAATTATTTTTTAAGGATATTTTAAATAATCCTATGCTTTTTGTATGTTTTGTGCTGCATCATTCATATATTTTAAAAAAATATTTGTTTCTGATTTTTTTTTAAATTGTTAAAGGAATGTTTTTAACATATACATCCATAATTGATTTCCCAACATCCAAAACAATGTTATTCTCTTATATACTTAAACATGTTTTAAATGTTGTTTCAAATAAAAATCTTCAATGGATTATTATTTTAATATTTAGATTCAATTTATTTTTATTCTCTAAAGAACACAATTTTTTACATAAAACCTAAATTTAGTAAGAACTTATTATCGTATATTATCTTTTAGTAATTTCTCAGTCATTAACATTCTCTTTAATCATTAACTTCATCAAAAAAAATAGACATTAAATTTACCTTAAATATACATATTCTTTATATCATTGATATTATTATTTAATAAATCATATTCCACTTCTAAATATGGGTTTTTACATTTATATTTACTTGATCGACTGGTAAAATATTATTTTTATATATTCTATACTCAAGAAAGATGTTTTTTGATAAGGCATAATATTTATAAATTATATTTTTCTTTCAATATATGAGTAATCTATTGGACATGTAGTGGTTGTTGGGGACTAAAATAACAAATCCATTTAATACTATAATAATTATCAAGATACATACTAGATGTATATCGATATTAAATGGGTTTTTATTGTATCTACACTCATCAATTAAATATTCATAGATTATGGATTTGAGGTAAATTCTATCATGATGTTAGAGATCATGATTTATAACATTATATATTTCATTCATTAATAATTTAGTTATAATTATCTATGATAATACATTATTTATATTTTCCAAAGTTTCAATTTTTTCTCCTATTATTGAATAAAGAAATGTGTTTTTAGTTATTGAACTTTTAGTGAGGATTATATCATATTTAACAATGAAAATTTTAATTTTATATAAATATTAATGAGAATATATGCTCACTATTTAGTTTTTTTTCATTTACTTAGGCCAAGTAGAATGATATTATAAAAAATATCAAGGATGATAGAATATTTCATCAGCCATGTATTATATATTTCCAATGTAATATACGGATTTGGTATGTATTTGGTTCTCTAAGACTATTGCCGTATTTGATATTTCAAGAATATATGCCTTTTATTTTTTGCCAATTTAGTAAAATAATCAATGTCTCTAAGATACTAAAGTAACCTTATTAATTTATTTCATTTCAAATGATTTTGGATTTCAGGAAATAAGTTTCTAAATATTAAGTATGTTCTCCATTCATTTCTATATGTTTTATCTCCCAATCATTACATATTATTTTGAAATGATGTAAAACATTTTTTAGATAAATAAGAAAAAATTATGTGGACAAAATTCCCAAATTGGGGGAGAATGTGACGACCAAGTATTTTCAAAAAAACAATGTTCAATTTCATATACAACATACAACGCCTAGATTAAATGTAGAATAAAATTTTCGTAATAAAATATTTTTATTATAAAAAAAGATATAAAATTTGTTTGTATGATTAATATTAACTGAATTATCGAATATATATATATATAATGACATAAATAATAAAAAATTATTTATTTAGGATTCGAAAATAGGTAGTCAACAGTTATGTAAATCCAATATAAACATCAGAAATATAGTTTCTTCAAAAATGGATATCACTCTTATCGATGAGTAAATATAATAATTAAATTCAATGAATTTTAAAATTTTTATTATGTAAAAAATATATTATTTTTCAAAAAATTTATCAAAATAATATTTGGATGATATTATGGCATTTTATTGAAAATATTGTGTTTTTATTAAATAGTGCAAAAATCTATTTTTTGTAAAACTCTCATTTCTTTTTATTGAAAAGTTGTAAAATGATTTTAATTTTATATTAAATTAAGATTATTAACCTTTATTGATAAATAATATAAATACATTCCATGAAATTAGATTTATATTTCAATTTAGTAAAAGTTTATTTTTTGTGATTATAAAGGCATTTTTATATGATTAGTTTTTATCGTGTAATATGATTCTAAATAAAATGTAATTTTTATTAGTTATTTGAATTGAATAAGATGAAATAGAATTAATATTTAGGTTTTATAATTTCAAAAAAAATTGGAAGATTTTTTTTATTTTTATTAAAATTTTGTAATTATGTTGATCCATAAACCAATTCATTTTTTAGGAAATATGGTATCTTCTGTTATATCAGGACGACCTAAATATGATATAAATTTTATTAATTTTTTTGGAAGAAATAATTATATATAATATATTTCGAATAAAATTCAAAAATAGATTAAAACATATAAATTAAAAAAAATTCATGATTAATATGAATTTATTTTAGTGTTAATGTTGTGCTTTCACAACACAAGAAAAGTAAATTATTTTAATAAATGTAATAGTTGAGATTGTCGAAGTATTAACAAGAGATATTTAATTTATATGAATTATTATTCATTATTTTTGATAATATATTAATATTTGAGTTCGTATAACTTACAACTTAACAAAATTCTTGTGCAATGTTTGTGCAAAGATAAAAAAGTTAAAATAACATGTTAAATTTGTTTTCCAAACATAAATATGAGTAAATATAAAAATATAAAAATATATATGTATATATTTAGCATAATATATTTATTTTTATTATTAAATTAATTTTTAATTTTCTTTATTATATTATTACCTTAAATTCATACGTAACAAATAATGAGCGATTTTACAAGGGGTAAAAAATCATGTAAATGATTTTAAATTTCTTAATATAATATTTTTTTTGTGATTTATAGCATTACATTAAATTAATAGATCATTATAACATATTTTGGATGTGTGAACAAATTATATTTTAACTTATTTACCATGTCGCTGATATTCATTTGAAATTAAATCAACAGTGAAAAAATTGACATTAATAATATTTTATGACAAAAAATATATTATTGATTTTTTTAAAAATCATAAAAATTATTTCAATTGAACAATAATGACATTAAATTTTATATATTTGTTTCCCTTATTCATTTATGATTAAATCATTATTTATGAGTAAACTTATTACCTTTTAATATTGTAAATTAATTACCTTGTTGATAGTTAAAATTTGTTGACCAAATGGTTAAACTACAAAAGATAAAGTTAAAATGATATCTAAACCGGCATAAATTTTATTTGGATGATTAAATTAAAAAAAGTAGTCTTATAATAAATTCCATTTGGATCAATTTTACATGATATATAAATATAATATATTATACTGATTTATGTATTTGTAGAAATAATATTATTGATATTTTAAAAAAACAATATATTAAATATTTTAAAACTTATAAAAAATAATATTACAAAAAATTTAAATTATACATGGATAAAAATTTCAACCATGGTCTATTTATGTGTTATATTTAATTTTATTGAATCCTTATTTTCTTATAATTTTGAAAAATAATATAATTGTTGTACTCGATAAAAGGGTTAATGGGGGGGGGGGGTTAAAACAAATATTTAAGGGTGTAAATCAACTAAACATGTCAAAATTTATTTTTATGGTAGGTTGTAGACTAATAATACGTCCAAATTATAATCAAATAAAATTTTCACATTTAAAATAATTTAAAATTATATTTATTTAATATATTAATTGCTTTAAATATTTCCCCTCCCATCACTTATAATTGCGATCCTCTTATATAATATTACTCACACAATTTGTGCACTATGAATATTTATAGACCTACTCAAACACTTTCCAAAAATTCCTAATCATGCCCTAAAAGTCTTATTTTGTGAATAATACTATGAATATTGGGATAAATGTTTATATAAATAGAGATTCTCTTAATAAGAAATATAAATTTTAACAAAAATTATTGGGTGTATTAATTATTCTTCATCGATAAATAATATTCTCTCTATTCTGATATAATATATTATGTTTATCACATATATTAAGATTTTATTATATTAATTTATTAAAATAAATCCTTGTGAACTGATGTAATTCTTTTTTCCATCACAACCTATTAAATATTGTTACAATTATAGATTTAATGTTTTTATAAAATTTAAATGAAATAATTATCAATTTGAAATGGTTTTTTAATATATATTTTTACCTTTCCCTCCAATGAAAAATTATAATTTCTTGTGTGTGTATATTTTTATTACCACCCCCATAAATCACTATCATTTATTTTTCATCCCCTTGTAACAATGATGGTATATATAAGTATATTAAAATTTATAATTTTATATTTATGATATTAAAATCATTTTAAAAATTTAAAATAATATTCACCTTATTTTAATCATGTTAATTAAAAAATGAAATACTTCTCATGCATTTGTATGGTCCAACGTATCTATTATTGTAATGTAGTTCATATATCAAAACCATGATTCATATATGGTTTTAAATGTATAATTTATGTATAAAATGAAAATTATTTCATGATTATCATCTTATATATAATATAATAATGTTATATTTTACTATACTAAACCTCTAAAAGTCATTTTAGATATATGAGCTAAATGTAGTCAAAATGTTTAGCATCAACCTTATAGATTAAATAATTAATTATAAAATAGTAATAAATAAAATAATAATATTAATAATAAAGATAATTATTCGTAATTTTTTATGTAATTTATTTATATGTATTATTCTAGATTTTAATTAATGAATGCAATTATTCCAATATTAAGTAAGGGAAATTTACGTTAAAAATTCATTTTAAATGTTTTTTAAAAAATCAATTTTTTATACATATTTTTTTCATGTTTATAATTTTTAAAATTATTAATTGATTTATTTATATGAACATAAATTAAATATAAAGGTAATTTTGTGTGTACTTTTTACTTTAATTCAAATATTTTCAAAAGAAATCATTTTACATATTTTATATAGAATATTTTTACTTTATATACAAAATACAAAATGAATGTTCCATTTTTGCATATATGGTGTAAGATATTGTTCACATACCACTACTAATATTTTATATATTGATTCCTATATAATAATTAATGCTTTCATTAGATAAAAATCATCCTTTAAATTTAATTTTTTTTTAGTTTTAATAATTGTGTTATAATGGAAACTGATATATCAATATCAAAGAATGTTATATTTATGGATTTAAATGGATATTTTAACGAAATATTTTATGTAAATTCGTGATTTTATGTGTTTTCTTCATTTTATGGTCACTAGACATTAGTTAGGATTATTTTTTAGTCCAATATATTGCGTTATGATGGTTGATCCTGATATGAATCCTTATGACTGGTGATCCTGATTTTGCTCTCCAATACATTGGGAAATGGTTACATTCCCTAAAATATAATGTTATAATTTGAAAGTAATATTTATATGATTTATATGGGTTATCATAAGTATTATATTAATCTCATTTACCATTTATCCAATAATATTTTTTTAGTCTTTCTAATGAATTTTTAGGGAAATAATTTGATTTGAAAATGCATTTTAATGATTTTATGGTATAAGGTAATGATTAAGATTCAACAGGGTTGAAAGGTGTGTTTTAAAAAAAACCATTTCATGGGTTACCAAATTTTCTAAAAAACATTAATTATTATGATTTTTCCTTAATTTTATTTATATTGTATATTATAAAACTCTTTGTGCATCAATTATGATTTCATTTGTAAGTAAAAAATTTAGAGTTCAATTATTATAATATTAAATAAAAGAACATTTATGATATCATGGTTTTAAAATGGACTAAATAGATTATTTGTTATATTTTTATATCCCTTACAAATTTATTTATTCTCAAACCATTTTTTCTAATGTTTTTGATTGGGTATAAGGATGATTAAGAACAAAAATGTTTCCAATTTAGGAGTAATTTTTTTCAAGAAAGTAATATATGTTTATAATGCTTATATTGTATAAATATTGATACTATGTGTAAATATCCAATATGTAGTTTATGGGTTTTAATGTAAGATTTGTGAAATATTTCATGAAAACTCAAAACCTAAAAGAATATTTAGTGATGAAAGGAATAAAATTATTTTATTGAAAATCAAGATTATGTGATTTATTAATCATGGGTCAATATGCTTCAACTAGAATATATTTCAGAATTGATAATTTAAATTAATATAATGTGTTGTTTACAAGGGTTTATTCCTATATAGTAGGTGTCCTGATAAATTTATTCTATCACAAATGTTTTGGAAATTGGTTATTCACACATGAGGCCTCGAGATTATCAACTAATCTCGTGAAGCTCTAATTTAATAGACTATGAGTTTTGGGAGGTGTTTAATCATTACTCAAGTTCTATAAATCATAATTATTCATATGAAATATATGTGAATTCCCACATGTTTTTACATGGTTTCCAATATCTATGATTCATTAAATTCAAAACTTATAAATAAAATAAAATTAAATAAAAACTGTATGATCATATTCATCAATACCAAAATTATTCTAAAATCTAAAAAAATTGTTTTAAATATATTTTACATTTATATAAAATTTTAAATTTAAAGGTATTAATTTATAAAATTTTAATTACATATTTATAAACATTATAATAGAATGTATAATAAAAATGTTAAAATATGTGGATTTATCAATGATATTGTTTATATAGTGTTTTTTTATAATTCCTTATATTAGATCAATGATTGATCTAAATACTTAATTACAAATACAAAGAAGAGAATTTTTTTTACTATATAAAATTATATAGAGATTCTTGAATGTATGGTACCTCAACCCCACTCTCATTATTATTGATGCATTTGATAATAAACTGTTCATGGATGTGTTCAATAGGGTGTAATTTTAATAATCTGATATTTAAGTGATTTTAAATTATTGATCCATGTTATATGTTATATAAAATCATTTTATGGAAAAAGTATTATGTATTTTTATAACCCAGTGCATTCTATGTTGAATATTTTATCAAAATAAATATGGGGGTCCTTGATTAATGAATGAGGAATAAGAGAAATATTATTCACATCATAAGAATATCATGGATTTTGTAAGAAGATCTATTTATGGTAATTATATTTTGGTATTTCTTGGAAATGGATTATGAAATAAAATTCCCACCCATGTAAATTATATTAATATGGAATAAGATAACTCATGCACCATGAGTGAAATATCCATGTCCCAATTAAAAATAATTTTTTTATATGGGTGGTTCATTAATACCTAAGGATCACTTCCTATTATACTAAAATAATTCATCTTCGGATGAGTGTCTATTAGTAATATTTTTTAGAATAAATCCACCATATTATAATTTACAAATAATTTCAAATATATCAAGAAACCCTAATAACATCATTGTACGTAAATTGATTTTTTGAGCTAAGTGTTATGAATAATAACAAATAGGCACGAAAATAAACATATTCATAAACCCATTATATAACAACCATGTAATATAACTAACATGGAATCACTATCTAAGAAGATCATATAATGATAAAAGAATATAAAGATAATAATATTATAATGAGTTATCTTATGTTCAAAATCCACATCTCTATCATGTAATTATTATCCCATTATGATAATCTGGTTATGTCCTCCATAAAATGTTCTGTATCCTACCTCCAATGGCCTAAAGCCCTTTATTTTTTATTGATTTTTGATAATCCACCTTTCAATGGGTGAGGTGAAACCCTTATAAGGCCCGTAAGAATATTTATTACATGACCTATTGGACTTAGAGGAATTCATTTTCTGTAGGCTTCAAACATTACATAAAACCCAGACTAACTACACGGAACTACCCCTCTCTTGCATCGTTATCATGAAATAATCTATCCACCTTCACATGTCTATTTAGATAGGATTTCCCATGCATGAATATGATTTTCCCGATGGCAAGTGCCATACCCTCACATTCTTGGAAAACGTTTAGATTTTTCTGTAGTGAATTCTCCTTGCTTATCCTCATTCTAGAGAATTTTTTTTAGGATTTATCGATTGTATATGCACTTAACGTGGCCCAAATGCCTTACTGACCTAAAGTTTGAGGTGTCCTGAAGTCCTTAAAGGACTTATGGTCCAAATCGGTGGCCCGAAGGACAAAATGAACGAATATTCCAGGCTACTACAGTGCCAAACAGTACCTACTATAGTTCCCCCTACAGTACCAACAACAATAATTTTATAGTAACCCAGAAATATTCCTCCACATAGATTTGATTCGGGGTTACCTTGATGCACATAAAGAGTTCAAATAAATCTTAGTAGGACTCCACTAATAGGGTATATGTGGTTTCTCAGAATATAAATAACATCAGTGTAAATCTATATAATGGCGATCAGTTGTTAAGAAAAAATATGTATATAACCAATTGAATCTGTTCCATGTAAACTAGGTCACAACAACACTCAACACTTAACAATAACATCAAATGTTAATGAATGATAGTAAGGGGTACTATGAGGATGTAATTGACTTTATTTCATCCCCCTTTTGAGGACTTTCATTGTTAGATGACCCAAATAATTTGTGTTCCCTATAGAAAAAATTACATGGAGGAGTACCAATATCATATTCTTCTGCTAAATTTAAAATTAACTGATAAATAAACCATCTAATATATATCCCCTATAGTGAAAATAAGTCATAGAGGACTCGGCCAAATGCTAACCCCTATTAAGAATGAGATTTGAAGAGGATCCTACTCATCATATGTCCCTATAAGAGATTTAGTGTTTGGAGAACATGTACCAAAATCATCCTATAATATTCAAACCAAAATAAGAAGAGGAAAATTCCAATAAAAGAATTACCTATCAAATATGAATAAGGATAAAACTTAAAATAATCGCTTATATTTCATCATATAGAATACATATTTTTCTTATATTTTAACTATGAAATGTATAAGTTACAGTAAACACCATGAAATCCCACTACTACCTAGGTTCTAAATCACACAACTTAGTGATAAGTTATTCATGACTAAGCTGAACATAAATTGCCAATACCCACACACCGTGATCTGATTCTAAAATTATAATCATTATGAACTATGTTCGATTCCAATTGAGATAGCCAAAAGAATATCCATACAAATTTACAGAATCTAAAGAAATTAATGAATCACATGAAACCCAAGTACCTTTAGTATTATATTTTTAGATAATTAAGAATATCCTTTCATAAAAAATGATACAACAACCAATATTTATTTGACAAAAACCCCATAAATAGATATAATTTCTTCATTACAGGATATAACCTATTATATATAAGATTTAAATAGTTTTTTGTATCTTAAACCAAATTATCCCTATATTATACGCTTATAGGAGAATTATAATTTATACATATCTTAGGTTCTTCTGTAATGGAAATAAAAAAATTGATGATCTCAAATAATTTTTAAGGGTACACATAAGTATAAAAAATAAATGCTCAGAAGTAAGGAAAATATAAACATGAGATTTTGAGAGAATAATCCTTGTACGTGAACATTTTATAAAGAAGTATTATCTATTTAATCATTAATAATAAAACATAAATAATGACACATGTATTTTCTATAACATAATGTGTGGGTAATATGTGTGTGAAAAAATAATTAATTATTCTATTGCTGTGATAACATAACGTTGGAATGCTTCATAGAAAATAAATATAACATATTTTTATGCATAGAAAATTATTTTTATGTCAAGGACCTAAACCTAGATCATAGTAATATACTTTAAAGAATGACATGACATATTGGGTTCATTCCTCATTTCAATAAACAAAGTGTATGAAGTCTCACAGTTGATGGTGTGCACTTCATGACTGTTTACATGTCATCTCGTGAGATATAGAGACTTTCCCAATTAAGGAAAGGATATATAATTTTTTTAACACTGATATTATAATGAAATTTTTTATATTAACATGAAAACATTCATATTTTCATCATATCCTAGATAAAACATTGCAATAAATGGATTTTATAAAACATCCCAAAAACATGGTCCAAATATTTTCAATGAAATTAGTTTGTTTGCATTATTTGAGTACATAATTGGTGTATAAAAATAAAAAATAAAATATTTTCACATATTTGAAAATGTAATGATTTCTATGTAAATACATTTCAAATTAATAATGAATATCCTTTCAAATTTTTATTGACTTATAATATATAAAGAAATAATTTACAAAATCAGAATATTTGAAATTAAATTAAATTATTTGAAAACATAGTGACTAGGAATATTAATTAATAATATAGAATATTTATTCAATATTCATTCACATTGAAATAATTAAAATCTAATAATATTTTCACACTTTTTTAAGTATTGTAAATCTCAATAAACATAGACCCATATTGAAAATATTAAAAATGATTAATCACAAAATTATTAAATTATTGAAAGTGATTACTATAAATGAATTTAATAAATAGTTGATGTATATAAAAATAAATTAATGATATATATATATATATTATGGATATGTAGGATAAATATACTAAATCAAAAAGAATATATAAGGCAAGTTCTATTTATTAGAATCATTTTTATTAAATGTTGATCTAATGGGAGTTGAAATTATAAGAAAACATGTAAACCCATGATATAACAATAGGGGAATAGAATAGATGAGTTATTATTGATAAATAGAATATATGTTTTCTAAAAATAAACTTAAGAATAATTAATATTGAATTAAAATTGATATTGGAAAAGGAACTCAAAATCAGTCTTCTTCTGGGTGAGATTTATTTTAACAAGGAAAAATATATTTTGTTTAATTTTTCTCACATGTCCAAGTCATATTTAAAAATAAATTATATTATTTAATTAATTTATAATTTTTAATACCTATTTTCTGATCATTCATTGTTAAAAATATTAAACATGTGACAAATTATCAATTTTTTATACATGATTCATTTTAATGATTTTGATCCTTCCTCCCAGGTCAAGGTTTTTTCACCTCCATAAAATTATTTCTTTTTTAATATTTTATTTTCATATATTTAGGTATTTAAATATTCATTTCTTGAAACATATGATTACTATTTAAATTTCACAAAAAAAATATACCTTTCAAGACTGTTTCATTATCCAAATAATTGATTTATTTAGATAATTTACAATTACATATCATGGTTCTATCTTTATAAAAAAAATTAATAGATACTTTTTACATAACATTACAATTATTTATGATTCCTTAGTCATTACTATTTTTACCATTACTACATTATTCAAGTTGGGGGTAAAACCAATCCCCAAAATTACATATTTAAAAACTTGATTAATTAAGAATCTATTATTTTTTTATAATATTACTACTTTATATAATAATTATTATTTATAGAACCATTAATTTAAGGGATAAATTAAATTTATAGGTATTTTTAGTAGTAATTTATGTGAAAAATAATGATAAGTCTTTTCCTACAAAGATTAAATCATATCCTATATGGGAATCCTTAATTGATATAAAGGATTTGGGGAATCCCCTTTGGTACATGGAAAAGATGTATGAGGGGATTATTAGGGATTAAAATATGGAATAGTATATATGAGAATTTAAATTCATTATGTGTTAATTAAATGGAAGAGGACATGTCCTTTAATAATTTAGTGGAACACCCAGTTGGTACAATCTAACTACTAGGGTAACTGGTGTAGGTTAAACTTCAAATTGACTAGAATACTATTCATATGATGAATTTGGTGAATCAAATAGTTGAATATATGGATAATTTTCATTTTAATAGTGGTTACCCCCCATTGGGAGTTGAGAATTACATTATACATGTATTTTTCTAGCACCATAGCTGAGTAGACCTCTAGTACCAAACCTCACAAAGGAGACCAAAATTCATATATCAGTTGAAATAATTTATTCCCTCAGTTTTATTGGTATGTGTTATTCTATCATGCATGTGTGTTTTAGATGGTACCAGGCATGAATGGAGCATAACAGAGGTGGAGACCCTAAATAGTGGGTTGCAGGGTATAATATTTATTGGGTGCGGTTTCCACTATAAAGTGGAAGTGTCACGAGGTTGGATGAATATGGTATATGGATGATTGAACTGCAGAATGATTTAATAATGTGTCATCTACCACTAAAAAATCTAGACATGGCCCACGAGGGGTAGATGATTATAGGGTAATCTATTGCAGGTGGGTTACGCAATCCAAGGCCTTATTTCTAATTCTTGTTCTTATGGTCCACGGTAACCGGAGACATATTTTAATCAAAGGGTCCATTAATCATTTAGACCATGAATGAGACATTGGGCCACTCTATTAGAGACTTTTGGCTTGGTACAATATGTAATGTAATGGATCTCACCCTACTAGAAGGAATGATTTATTTTCACTGTTTACTAATAAAGAAGGTATCAAATAGAAATTCATATATATATATATATATATATTAGGAATGACAAATTATAGTAAAGTGGATCAAAATTTTATAATTAGTGAGGATAATATATGATTGTGTTAATAAATCCCTAATCCATACATTTTGTGATATTTTTTAGTTTTTTCCCCTTATTCATTAATTATAAATTATTATCACATTTTTTTATTAATGTAGTGACCAAACATCACCTTAGTAAATTATTTTTATGCCCAATAAATTAAATCGACCTTATTACATAATATTAATGTTTTACTAAAAATATTATGAAAATTATATTAAATTAATTTTATAATGACTGTAAAATTTTATTTTCATGTATGTATGCATAATTCTTAACTGTTTGTATGAAAATGTATTTTTAGAATATATATTTTTTTTGAAATATTATTAAAAAATAAAAAATAAATAATTTTTTTTTCATTTTGATCATATATATATAATTAATATATTTATTTAATATTGATTAACTGATTTTATTTAAATGGTAAAATTTAACATATAAAATTATAAATTCCTTGCAATATAATTCATTTAAAAATAAAAAAATTATATAATACTGATTATTTATTAATAAATTTATTAATTTTTGTTATTTTATTTTCAAATATTAAGAATATTTTACATTAATTTTTCTTATTAAAAATGATACATTTAAATTTATAATATAAAAAATATAATATTTTTTTTATCTAACCAATTCATTTTTATTTACCAATAAATAATATATTTTTTATTCTTTATGTCTATATAATTCTCTCATTGATGTTATTAGTTTATTTTAAAAATTCTTCCATATTTTTTTTTCAATAAGTTATATTTATATCTTATATTATCAAAAATATATAACTACTAAAAACAAATTCTAATGAATCCATGGTATGTTTCCAAGTGAATTTATGTATTTAAATTCTTTTAGAAAATCATTTATTTTACCACTTATTCTACAATTATCTGTCATGAATTGTTTTTTTCATTTCCATTTTCAATATTTTACAATAAGAAATATTTTTTCCTATTTAGTTTCGCATTATGTGTGTCTTAATCTAAATAAATTGAAATATTTATTTTATTGAAAATTCATATTAAAATAACGAGCTAATGAATTATTTACCCCACCACTTTAAAAATAAATTATTTCAAAAAAAATATTTATCTTATCTTGCCATAAATTAGGAGATTCATAATATATTATTTATAATATATATAATTTAAAATGACTTATTTACCTTAAAATAATTCATTTTACTAGGACAACGATTTTTTTACAAAATAGGAAAATTTTTAAATTTTCAATTATCACAACCAAATTTTCCAAATTTTCCTCCTTAATTTGTGAATGTGTTTTTTGTAGATCTCAAATCATTTTTCTTCATTTTATGAATAATCAACTTTATGGGTGAGTGGGAACCCAATAGTACTAGATGCCAAATTTTAAACACCAATATATCAAACTTCCAACACCACAAATAGGCTCTGAAATCCACCCCAAAAGATCACATTAATAAAAACCAAAATGGATTTTATGGTAATCTATAAAAAAGTTATGATCAAAATAAATCACAATTATTTTATATAATGACACATTAAATTCAACATAAAAATAATTTTCTTCAACTAGATCAAATAATAACTCATTTAGTTCATCCTAATATACCCTTATGTTTTATTAGTGGCCTAATCTCCAATAATTATTTATTCAACAATTATCATGAAAATACTATTAATATTTTAGACCCTAAAATCATAGAATCCCATATCCCCAAAAATAAATTATTACTTTATCAACCAAATGTTGTTTAATATTATACAAAAAAATGTATAGATTTATAATATATACTCGTAAAAATATATTAATCATTCCCTTTTTTACTATGAATTATATTAACATAAAATTTAATGCGAAACCTAATGGTTATTTGTTCCTTAATTCCGAATTCATATTAAAATCCTATAAAAATGTGATGACTTAGCATAAAATGATACATTATCCTGAGTATTATGTCTATAACTCATTCTCATGAATTTTTAGAATTATTACAGATTAATGTTTTATAGAATTATCCCACTAACCCTACATAAATATTTATTACATCATAGTTTGGAGACTTCCACTCAATTATATTTTTTTCTAGAAAATAAAACATTTCTTGTTTTAACCAGTTTTATTTTCTGGAAATATCTTCACAATTTTCATATTTACCTGATCATTACCCCAAATTATCCTAAAAAACTAAGAGATACATTTAAAATATGGAATGATAACGAAAATAGTTGAAAGGGAAATATAAAAAATAAATAGACATGTTATTTCAGGAATACTTAAACAATATTTTTCATATTAAAGATTAATTTATGGGACCAACATATAAATTTATTACTTGATAAATAAACATTTACACCAATTTTGTTTCACAAAACATCTCATAATAAATATTAATGGAAAAAATTAAACACATAGTGGTTTTTCTAATTACATGATACTTCAATGAAAACTCTTTAAAAATGATTATAGATTTTAAAATTTTGGAGTAATGTTTACATTTCATTATAATTTCGATCATGAATAATATAATACATGAATAACCAAAAGAATATGGTATCATAAGATCTTAAAAATATAAGAAATGTTGATAAAACAAAAAGAATGACTTATAAATAAGTCAACATGAACTAATATGATAACATTGTATGGTGGATAGAGTCCTATTGTTAATTATATTTTCTCCCTCATCCAATACATACAGTCTCATCTAAGAAAAGTGTCACCCAATTCATTAAATAATTATCTAGGTGCACCAATTATAATATTTTAACTATTATGATTGCCAAAATAAGGTTATCATTCAAAAATAATATTGAAAATAAATTCTTATGCAAAGAAATTTGTTCTATAATAATTTATCATATCATGATCAAAAGTGATTTTATAAATATGGTAATTAAGAAAGGAACATAGGTAATTTATTACCCCATAAAAGTTAGGATAGATACTAAAATTATACATATTAAATTCATATTAATAAAATTTAATGATATTACATTAATTATTGAGAGTTATTGAGTTAGGTATAATCATGCCATATACCATATAAAATTTATTATTTAGAGATATCTATTTCACTGTTTTGAAAAACATCTTTACATGTCAAAATATCCTTTCTATTTAAAAACATTTCTAAAATATTTAGAGAAAAATAAATGAGGCGTTTTCATTAAAAAATGATGTATATGAATAACATCAAATAAGAGTTTTTATGGTGGAAAAAATATTGATTTTCTGTTAATTAAAATAGAACACTCTTTTTATCTATTATAAATAATCTCAATGTGTTCTATATAAAAAATGTGGAAAGATTCAAATTTTAAAACAATTGATAGAATGATGAAGGTACAAAAATTAATTTTATAATATATTTCTTCTATATATATACCCCTATAAATAAATTTTAAGAATATAGGCATCGAAGGGAGAAATTTAAAAAATAAATACCTTAAACATTTAAAATGAGGTTTTACAGGAAAGTTAGATTTATGTAAAAACATGTAAATATTTATTTAAAAAACATTTAAATTAAAGTCAAATATGGTCATAAAATAACATTATCATCTCTTGAACCATAAAATATATTTTTATTGAAACATTTTTAAGAGAATAAAAAAGGAATAAAAAGAGCTATAAGGGAAACATTAAAAAAGGTTTTTAAAAACCATTACCTCAAGAAAAAATCACCAATTTCCTTCTTTATTTTCTTAAAAAATATATATATATAATAATAATTATTTAATTTCATTATTTTTTTCATGTTTATTATTCATGTTATTTAACTTATCTCCATGTTATATACTATTACAAAATCAATTAAGTTCACATCAGCTATTTTTATGATATTAGGTTCATATTTCCAAAATGATTATAGTACGTTGGATATGGTCAAGGAGTTCATTATTTCATAATAACTAGAATCATATTCATGAAATATATATCATTTTTATAAATAAATTAAAATTTTATAAGAAACTATGAATGATGGTTTTTAAAAACAATCTTTTTTACAATCATGGAGGCGTTTGGTTGTATGTAATACTTGAGAAACTTTTCTATTTTTATGTTATAAATAACATTTATTTTTTTACATAGACATATATATTTATATATAATTAATATAGTGTGTAAATTGAAAATTAATTTTGTCATGTTATTGATGTTCTAGTCCACTCATATGGAGGAACAACACTATCATTTCCAATTACTGGAATGGAAATATAATATGTGATATAATAAATTACATAATGTTTAATATTTAATATATATATATATATATATATATATTAAATACTTCATAATAACTATACATGAGATATGGATATTGAAAAAAATACGTCAACTCTTGAGGCAATAGTCTGTCATATACACGAATGATGGATTCATTAACATTTTTTGGTGGTTGGATATGGATATAAATTATAAAATTAACGTAATAAAATATATGTATATTTAATATTTTTTTTAATATTTTATAAAATATAAATTATATTTTATGTCATTTGAAGGGGAAATAAAAAATCCTTGGTTAAGAATGATACCTTCCCATCAGACATCCTTTTCAGGTTTATAAAACAATACATCCTATGAGTTTCTAATCAAATTGAGGACACTAGAGTGTCAGAACAAAAGTAAAGGGGGTATTTTGTTTTTAATTAATTTTCCTACCAATTGGTTTCTTATGTGTGAAGAAATGTGTAGAGTATGTTATCTTTTTTATGATATAGGAGGGGAACTCTCAGAATTACATAAAATATTAAATTAATATATATTAACATTCATGATAAAATACTCAAAACAAATATAATCCATACATAGGATGTGTATGGCTTACAAAATATCATAAAATAAAATTTCATTAATTCTATATCAGTTTCTTACAGATAACTCCTTGAAATGACCTATATTAACTCGTCTTCACAATTACCATGATGACAACTCTTTTAATCTTTAGGGGATTATCTAGTAACTATGAAAGGATAATTTACCCTTAAATAGACAATTAATGATATTATTAACCACATCCAAATTACATGTATGAATATTTTATTAAAATTATGATTAAACCATTTAATGATTTATATTTCTTTATTATATATCATCAATTCCATTTTTAGAACCATTAAATTAATTTTAATTTGAAAATATAATCATAATAATATAATTCAAATATAATCCCTTAAAACATATACAATATTATAATTTTGTTTAATTTTTTTTTCGACAATAATTGATTCAAATTATATTACTTTTAACAATATTAATAACTTTTATTTTATTTTCATATTAATTTAATAAATATTTTTTCAGTTTTGCAAATGAATTTATGATAGTTATTTTATAAATAATAATTAAAAAAAACAATTTGAAAAATTAATTTATATTCAAAATAATTATTTGTAATTGAACAAAAGTAATCATTTTCCATATAAATAAATGCTATAAAATTTAGAATAAATAAAGTGATATATTTTCTTTATATTTTACACAATTATTATAAATGTTAAGAACATATCCAAATTTATTAAAAGGTTATATATAATAATGTTGGATTGTTATGGATGAGGTAGAATCATCAAAAGAAATTACAGAAAGAGTTAGGGTCATTTTCTAGTCCTTATCATATTATTTTTTACCTTCATTAATAGAATTACATGTACCATAGTGCTAATTAATAATTTTGGTTATTAATCATTATTATAAAAAATAAAAAGGCACTATTTAAAAAAATAGATCCTTATTATAAAAATTAATTCTATTTATAATATTTAATTCATAATCTTGAATGAATATACCATAATATTAAAATAAAAAACCCAACAAAAAATAATTTCTCCGAAAAGATCCTTTTTTTGTTAAAAAGGATTTTATACCAAATTCATCAATAAAATTGATTACATCAAACTTATTTTTATTATTAATAATATTAGATGAATAATAGTACCCTAATACACTTTAAAAAATAAAATCCATTTCAAGGAAAAAATATTATTGAATAAAAAAATTAACTTTCTAAAAATTCAGTGTGTATAAACTAATAATTTCTGAATACATATTTACTTAGTTTTAAAATAAAATATATTTCATAAATAACATAATAATTTCATTTCATTAAAATTTAGTATCTAGATTATTAAAATCATATAAAATTTCATCCTTTTTTAGGCTCGACAATTCTTGCCATATATGTTATCGAATTGAGTTTCTTTCTGAAAAAAATTGTTGTTACATCCCCCGAATAATGAATTGTGTCTTCATAATTTCAAGATAATATTTGTAATGAAATGTTTGTAATCTGAAAATACAACATTTTGGAACACCACATCAATCAAATGTCTAATAAAACTTCCATTGAAAACATGGAATGGTAAATATGAAAGTCATATTAGATTACACATAATTTAGTTTCCATAAGGAAAACATTAGATGGATGTAAAAATATGGACATGTTGGATATATTTAACGAACAAATAAATATGGATATTGATAAATATTATTTATCATATGAAGTTGAATTTTCATTTTTATTTTAATAAACGTAAATCATTAATATGTGAAAAATATAGATTAATAATTAAAAAGGATGTTAATAATATTAATAAATCTTAATAATTTTTCTAGAGTTGAAAAATTATTTTACCATATACACTAAAAAATAAGGAAAATTTTCTTACATCGCATGGAGAATTTCATCCTTTCAATAATTCCCAATATAATAATATATTTTTCTCTAAACGACGAGTATTCATGATTAATTTTTCCAAATTGAAACACTAAAATAAACTACATATATATCACATAATCAAAAAAATGTATAAAAATTAAATCATCCTATCATTATAAATTTAGAAAAAAATAATGGTTACAATGATATCAGATAATTTCAAAAATGATTAAATATTCATATGAATAAAAAAAATTAATTTATAAATATTCAACAATAACGTCCAAAGATTAACATAGATCATTTGATAAATAAAAAAGATGAAAATTATGGATAATATTAACTAACATGTTTGAATCTCAAAATTTAAAAGGATTTTACGACATAATATTTTGAGATTAATTTCGATGTTATTTGAAATAAACATTAATCAATAATAAATTTATATATCCAAGATGAATATTAACAAATTACATAATCTCAAAATATATCTAATTATTTCCATAAATAACCCTAATCATGATAAATCCATTTAAATTTCATCGACATTCGGAAAGATAAATCATTTATTATTCATCATGCCAAATCTGAAAATATTATGTCCACCTTAATCATATAATTTTCCTAGAAATTATATTTATCTTCTAATTAAATAACATTAATCACTAATAACTAATTTAAATTTCTATCCTATTATTATCTATACCACAAAACATATGATTTCAAATTGAAGGAACTATAATTATCTCAATTTTAAAGATCCTATAAACCCTAATGGATATCAATAATGTTTTATTTTTTTCCCAAAATATATATTCATTATTCCTCAATTAAAATTTTCTTTAAAACCCATACTAGAATAACGGTTATATTAAATTATATATCTCCCAAAATAATCTCAACAATCATAGAATACATCACTTAAATCATCAATATGGGTGTCTAATTCTTTGAAATTGTGATAATACATAATCATATAAAATATATTATATCCAAAAAATTAAATTTAAACTGATTTAAAAATATTTTAATCTATAATTTTATATAATCCATTACTCTAATTTCAACTATATTGACCTGACCACAAACATTATTTACACTCATGAGTTTTATGAAAATAGTCCATTCCAATAAATTTCTGTATCCCTATGATTTATAATTTTATATATTTTGGAAATCACACAATCATAAATAAATAATACAAGAAAAAGTGAAAACAACCACTTAGCATTAATGTTTTCAAAAAAATTAAACTTCTATAATATAACAGGTTTTATATTACTGAAATATCCTTACAATTTTCATCATGACTTCATAATTGTCCCTTCTAATTCTCAAATCTGCATGAAAGACATTACAGAATGTTATATTTAAAAAACAACCTCAGTAATAATTATATAAAATGATTGAAGGAAGCATGTTCATTCATCAATACCAATATTTTTTAAAAAAAATTAAACTTTTAGATTTAAATAATTATTTTATTACCTAAAAAATATATATCTCTACGAAGTTATATTCATCAACTATTTTTAAGATATATTAAAGGAAAAAATAAATTTCATAAAGTTTATATTATAATAACAAAATAATTATAGAATTTATTGAAACAAAATCACTACTATAAAATTATGTAAACATTCTTTTAATAACATGATCGTTAATAATAAAAATTTTTCCAACACAAATTATATAGTATCATTAGATTATGGAAGTATTAAAAATGTGGAAGAAAAAAACATTGAAATAAAAATTAGTCAACGATAACTACTAATACAGTATCACAAAATTCAAAAGTCTCATAGTGGTTCATGTTTACTCCTTAATCCTATACATAATGTGTCTTGAGAAAAATGTTTTACCCAATGCATTACAGACAAATATATGAAAACCAGTCATAAAATTATCATGATAATGTGTTCCATAATAAGTAAATAAATCATAATGAATAAACATATCAATTAAACATGAAATGAAATGGGTTTCATAATCATTCATTATAAAATAATTAAAATAGATTTCGTATAGAAGTAAATTTTAAATTGAACATAGAGAATCCATTACCTTATCAAATGATGGTAGAATAATCTAGGTATATATGTGATAGACACATATATTTAATTTTTGAACATCCCATTACCAAGATAGAAATTTGTTTAGAGGGAGAAATATCATAACCCAATGAAAAAGGCAGGTTCCGAGAGATCCCTTAAACTCATAATCAAAGAATTTACATATATCAAAATATCCATTACATTTATTAATATTTTTAAAATATCAAGAACAAATAGTGAGAAGGTATTTAATAGAACATAATATGAAACCTTATAATGTAATAAAACAAAAAATAATTTTTATGGTCGTGGAGGAAAATGTTGATGTCATGTAAATTAAAATGAAACAGTCTTTTTGTATTTTAAATATAAATTCCAAACATTTTATATAAAATACATATAGGAACTCAACATTGAAATTATTTTAATAAAATTAACAATAGGAATAAAATTTCCTTCATAATTATTTTATTCCCATAAAAATAAATCTATAAAATAATGTTATGAATATGTACATTGAATATAATTATTTAGAAAATCAATCATTAAAATATTTAAAATGTGTATCTAAAATTAAATTATCTATTATCTAAAACCATTATAGGATTACATTTTATGAAATATATCATTGAATGTAAAATATTGTCAATATGAACATTATAATCATTTTTTTCAAAATAATGGATTTTATTGAATGAATTAAAATAATATGGACAATGAATTAAAAGAGTAGGAAGGGAAAACATAAAAGTGATTTTTTAAAGAGAAATTATATAACCTCCTGAACTACTCAAAATATTATTCATGAATAATAAACTCATATTAATTATTTAATTACTTAATAAAATTATTAATTTTTATAATTCATTTTGCCTTGGTTGTTTCCATATTATAAATAGTTACATAATCAATTAAGTTCACATTAGATGTCTTGATGATATTTAACTCACATGTACAAAATTCGTTAGGCATGTTTAATATTTTAAAAGTTTTCATTATTTATTCATTTATAAAATGATAATAATATAATAATTATCAATTTTTAATCAATTATACTTTTACAACAATCAACAGATTATGTTTATGAAAAATAAACCATATTAAAATCATCGTGATTTGACGCCTTATGTACGCATGAGTGATGTTTTATTTTTTCAATTATCATATTCAAAGAAAAATATGAATTATTATTTCTTAAAAATTTATAAATATATGATAAATATCATAATATTTAACTAAATATGTATATATATATATATCATCATTGTTATGTGATGATGAAAAACGAATCGCATCACATCATAGAGATGTTCGTCCACATGTATACAGAAATGACCATATCAATTTTTAATGAATGGACATGAGATATAATATGTGATATATTGTGTACTTATAATAATAAAAATTTAATTAATTTAATATATAAACTTAAAATTCATCATTATTACCAGTCGTGAGAGGTGGTGATAATAAATAAATTACATCGGTGTGTGAGGGGGTTGTTTGTCACACACATGAATGGTGGATTCATTTCACATTTAATAGAGAATGGAATGGTTATAAATTATAAAATTAACATAGAAACTAATATGTATTATCACGATACTGATTTTAAAATTTTATGATGATAAAATAATATTTGAGGGAGGTGGAAGAACAAATAAAACGACAACTCTCAGATAAAAATTATACAATTTCTTTAAAAACGTCTATAGTTTTACACTAATAGCCTATATATGAGTTTTTCCAAATAAAATAAATCCCTATAAGATCTGGGTAGAGAACTATGGGAGGTATTGTTTTAGGGATTTAATGATCCAATATGTTTTTTATGTGTTCTGAATATAAGAGAGGAGATTTAATTATATTAGAGAGGGGAGGGGAAATCTTTGAATTACATAAAATATTAAATTATTATAAATTATTATTTATGGAAAATAGGCCCCAAACAGATATAATTAACATATTGGATAATTATGGGTCAAAATTATATCATAAAATAAATATTTTACATGTTTTTATCATTTTATTACCCATATCCCAATGTATTAACCCATGTTATCCCTTTTGGATGGTTACTATGACAAGTTATTTTTTATAATTTTGGGGTCAATATAGTAAGTATGATTGGGTAATTGTAAAATAAATAGACCATTATTGATATTATAAAATATATTATAATAAATATTTCAATTTATATGTTTTTTTCTAAGTTTAAATAATTTAATAAAATTTTATTTTTTATAAAATTATATTAATGTCATTTTTCAAAAAACACAATTATTTTGAATTTGAAAATATATTTAAGATTATAGATTTCGAATCTAATAAATTCCTACACATCTAATTTATCATTTTTATTAAAAAATCATGGAAATAGTTGATTAAAATTATATTATTTTTAGCTTTTTTAAAACCATCCATTATATTATTTTTATATTGACTGAATAAAAAGTGTTTCCATGTTGTACAATAATGCAATTTAATTATTTGATCCCAAAAAATAGAATATAATATGATGTTATAAAAAATATTTCTTTAATTTATTATTTATAATAAAAAATAGGTTTTAAATATCCTTGTCATAAAATATTATTGAAATTAAACAAAAAAGGTTACATTATTAATTTTTAAAAACCAAAATTATTATAATGAAAAAAATCACATCCTAATAGAAAATATATGATATTATGAATATTGGATGTGTGTGTAATAAATTTAATCATAAAATGGAATTATGTCATGATTTATGGTCATCATCTAATCCTTATAATAATATTTTTATCCGTAATTACATAATTTACCATAAACATGATGATAATTATTTACAATGGATACAATTTAAAGTGACCAAAAGTAAAATGGTGATAATTACCAAATATGGATTTATTTACTCCAAATATTGAATCCATTTTAAATATCCAATTAATTATATTGGAATAATTTAAAATAATTTTAAAACAAAAAAATTCTATTAAAATTTATTTTTAATTATAAATATGTTTTTATAGACAAATAAACTATAAAATGTATTATATTATATTTGATTCAGTCATAAATAATATATGATAAATAATTTAACCTTGAATCCACATTAAAAAAATGGACTTATATAATTATTACAAAATAAGTAATTGATTTTTAAATCAGTATTTTTAATTTTTTAATGGAAAATAAATATTTTTAAAAAAACCCAAATAAAACCCAACTAATATAATTTTATAATGATTATCCATAAAATTTTAATATTTTTATAAAAAATTATAATAATTTATCAAGATTATTTTAATATATTCCCAATAAAAATAAATAAAAACAATTGGTGGAGAAAATGTACTTTTGATGAATAAATTGACATTAATAAAAATTGATCCAATATTTAATATGAATTTATAATTAATTTTATATTGAATATAATATTAACATATATTTAATAAATTAGTTAATCATATTCAAACAAGTCAATGTAATGGTATCGTTATATTGATATTATTTATATAATAATATTTTGTTATTCGTTTAGGCTAATTGTTGGGAGTCGTATAAGAAATAAAACATATAATTATTATTAAAATATCAAGGTGTTGTAAAAATATCCTAAAATAACTTCAATAAAATTAAATTAAAATCACATATATCATTAAAAAGGATATTCATTACAATTAATATATTATTACACTTAAAAATATTTGAACATAATGGTATTTGAATATCTTAGATTTTCACCATCTCATAACATCCAAACCTCTAATGTTATCTAAACCTTCTTCTAAAATGAATTAAAATGACCTACTTATAGCATACATGCATAATAAATCATGTTTCATAGTCTATCCATTCAAGTATAAATATTAACATATGGAATATTGAACTAGATTTCAATATTTCCCAAAAAATTCACAACACATGATATGATTCTGGACACAATATACACAACAATCATCTTTATTGTATGGGGTATGAAAACAAGATAAAAGTGAGACCACAATCTCAATAATGGTAATCATAGGGGATAAAAATCAAAGAAAAAAATCATAAATTCGATAAAAAAGATGGAATTTTATTTTAATCATGGTGTATGATCATAAAATTTTAAAATCATTCAAATAAAACATGTTCAATAAATATTGAATAACGAATCATGGATTTGGAATAATATAAGGAAATGATGATAGGATTGTGGAAACATGATTCCAGAATCATTATCTATGAAAATAAAACACCAGTATGTTTGATAATATAAAAATGTTTCACATATATAATAATTAAATATTAATTCTTATTTATTGGATTTATACATAGACTACCATCACATTTTTGATAGAGTCAATAGTGGACTCGATTAACTCCACATTCCTATAAACAGAAGGAAATGAGAACTATTATGGATTAAGTTCACTCCCTAGTCTGTCAAATGACATCTCATGAGATAAAATTCATCCAAATTTTTTTTAGGTCTATATAATTTCAGTACTAAACATGAAATAATGAATTCATATATATATATTCAACATGAACATAAAAATACTAATACATTCATCATTTCATAACTAACACTTATAAATAAATGATCTTAATAAAACATTCTATGAAATTAGAACATAATTAATGTAGCGAAAAATATTTAGTGTTATCATTTGAGAATATCCCAAGTGAGGCATAATAAATAATAATGTACGTTGAAATAGATGAAAAAATTATAAAAGAACAAGAGAACAACATTTATAATTAAAAAGTAATACCCTAGTATATATTTAATAATATATATTTTAAAGGAAACCCATATAATAAAATATGGGAATTGAAAATAATTTATACAAAAAAGAATACAATGAGAGAAATATTTTTAATGAAAAATATGGAACATTATGGAATAATACATTCATATTGAAATTATTTAAAAAATTCAATCCACATGTTAGAAAAATATTCAATGTCAACAAAAAATGATTAGTGTGAAAAAATATTTTAAAAAATTATTAAAAAAATTTTTTTGGAAAAGAAAATTTTATTTAAAATGAAAATAATAAATCATTTACGTATGGAGAATATCATTAAAGAAACAATATAATTAATATGGCCTCAAATGGGATTGATTCTCAATAAAAATTAACTAATAATTTTTATTCTACATGCATGCATCCTTCAAATGAATTGTGAACCAAAATAAAGTGAAATGATAAAAATAAATGTAAAATATAGATATTATCAGGTTTGTATAAGAATATGAAATTTTATAGATAAATAACACAAAATTTCACAAAATATGAATCATAACATAAAAAATATACAATTTCAAGAGATATTGAAAATGAAAACCTTACATTAGTCATCGGTCTAGTGGAATACATTCAAACCCCATCTATAATAATTATAGTTTTGTTATTCATTAATATAGAAACCAGATTTTTATTTATTATTAATTATACCATTCATTTAAAATTTATCATCACAAAGTCATTAATCATTATTTTTTAAAATTAATATTCTGGGACAAACTATTGATTTTTTTCAAAGCATGATTTAGTTTTTCATGTATGGTTATTCTAATATGATCATCATTACATCACAGCCTTTATAAAATTAAGGATGCAATATATTTTGTTCACATTTTTTAGAATACAAGGGTCATTTAAAGAAAACTATGGTGACGTTTCACATATAATTATTAAAAATCATATTATCATAGATTATTGAATTAAAATAATAGATTTATTTTTTAACATTATTTAACATATTGACATTCCAAAAATATTTAAAAATCGTAAAAAAATATAATTTACATAATATTATGTTTATTTATGATTCATAATAAATTCATCATTTAAACATTATAACATGATTCATGTATGGGGTAAAACTAGACCAAATAGTGAAATGTTATAACTGCATAATGTGTAAGAACCTATAATTTTATCATTAAAATACCACAATTATAAGTAATTATTTATTTAAAAAATAAATAAAAAAGTTATAAATTATATATATTGAAAATTAAATATTTATGGAAGGATAAATATGACTTAGATGTCATTACATTAAGAGAAGAAATTGTACCTCCTCCAAGAATCCTTTCTAGTTTTAAAGAATTTGAAGCATCTATTTCATAACAATGCATACAAATTATCTATGGGGATTTATTGGGATGGATATACGGATGGTATAATTAGAAATTTTAGTTTAAAAAATTTTATTAAAAGGGTCATGGATTGATTTCTTTTTATGTTAGAATGAGAAGGATTTTTTAAACACTCACTTATTAATATAAAATGAATGTCATATTAAAGGAAATTTGACCCGAAATTTTAAATAAGTGAGAATTATATAATATTCTGTCAATGAGATCCTCATCCACATATTTATAAGAATGTTTTTTATATTTTGTGACCTTATCCCGGAATTTAAAAACATTTACTTATTTCAGAATTTACTATGTTGACTAAAATTTACCTTTGTAAATTATTCTTATGTCTAACAATAGAATTAAATATTGTTCCTAACATTGATATTCATAATTAAAATACTAAAATATTTTACAAAATTGAAATAATAATGGTTATGAAAATTGATTTTAATGAATGGACTCATAACACAGGAAATAAATTATTGGAAAATTTATTTTTAATAATAAAATGAACTAATACATATTAATTTCTAAATAATAATTATAATATAATTCATAAAATATCACTATATAAATTTAATTAAATAATTCATTAATCATGATTAATATAATTTATTAATATTTTAATAGAAATCCCACTAAAAAAATCTTTAAATGATAAATATTTTAACTATAATTATTTTATATTAATAAAACATTTAGTTAACAAAAATTTAATAAATATTTTTTTATTTATTTAAATATACAATGAATACATTTCAATAGATTTCCTAAATAAAATATAACAAATGTAAGATTTTAAAATATACTATGTAATAAAATATTTGCTTACAAAAAACTTGATTGTTTCTCCATAAATAATTAAATAACTATTATTTATAGCTATATAATTTCTTCATGGATGTTATTAACTTATTTGACTATTCACTCAATGGATTGTTATAAACAAATTTTATTGGTATCATTTAATGAAAAAATATGTAATTTTGGAAAAAAATTCCCTATAATCTAATGTATTTTAACTTTTGAATTAGTGTAATTTAAATAAGTTACCAATCCATTTATTATTCCACTTAGGTTTCATATAATGAATTTTTTTTAATATTCTACCATAATAAATAATTTTTCACATTAATTTTTATTTTCATGCAACTTAGGATATCAAAAAATAATATTTATTTTATGATAAGGTTATACTAAGTTCTTATGGTGTAACAGACCATTACCGGTGTTATGAGAGATAATAAAAAATCACATAACTCATAATCAAGTCCATTCTTATATAACGATAAACTAATCATCCAATATAATAGAAATTTACTAGACTATATCTAATAGTATAGAATGACCCTACCCTAATCAAAGTCACTCATCACCAATGATATAAATAAACCACACAGGGATTACATATATTAAAAAATAGACCACATTGAACCAAGAACTATGAATGTAAGTTAAACCACTTGTTAAAAGCATCTTTTATATACTGTTTAATACTATGTTTTCTTGTCAGGTTAGATGACTTAATATATTTCACTAATATTATAAAGGAAATCCCATGCCCTATTTACATGAACTCAAAACTTCTATTATTTTTGTATGTAAGTTATTTCCATTTTAAATCAAAAATTTATTAAACATCATATGTAAAAAACAAGACATGGTTAATCACAACGCCATTAGTGTTTCTTAATTTTATCTTATATAAAACCATTTTTTAACTCGCATATTATGATCCACCAAAAAGAATAATATAGGCCCCTTTCCTACAACAATTTCATGGTAAACTATTTTTGACCCTCCCCCAATAAAGATAAATCAATTTAATTCACATTCCTAATAAAGAATTTCATAAAGAAACCGTACATGAAATAACATTTCATCACAAATAAATTTTATTCTAATGTCTTTATACCATGTTAAACTTCTCCCTATAAAATATCCTATATTGAGTATACGCAATTATACAATTGAAAAAGCCTACCCATGTTTGTACTTTTGAACTATCCCATGGGAGCCTTTCCAAAATCCCCCTGGTCTATCTTACGCATGAAGATCAATTTAAGGTATTGATATTTATAATTAGACATAAGGCATATTGGGAACATTATTTCCCGAACATAAAAAAATCATGATTCCTAGTATAGTGTATTAATTACAATACTAATATGATCATAAAATTTTGATCTTATGATTAAAATCCCTTTTAAACACCAATCAATTCTTTCTCCACTAATAACCATGAGTGTACTCAAGAAATACAGAAAAATTCACGATATATTGTCTTATATGTTTATTAAAACTATATTAATAATCTTAAGTATTATATGAAATGACATAAAGACATTATTCATCATATTAATCTTATAATAAGTGGATGTCAAAATATATATATATATATATATTAAATATATATAAAAACACACACACACAAGGGGAATATATATTAAATTTGATGTCTTTATTTTAAAGAAGTATTTTATATTGTCTAGTATAACATATAAAGTGACAAAAAGTAGATTAAAAAATGGTTCGCCATCAAAAGGCAGTTAATCAGCCTTTTAATGAATATTAGAATATTTATTCTTAAAATTGGATTCATTTACATTTTAATCCTCTAAAATTTATTAGATATATGTAAAAATATTTAACAAACATATATAATCACTTTTTAGTTAGTTATTTTCATTCCCGCCATTACATCGGTAAGGAGTTTACTACCATTTACAATAATTTTATTATATTATTAGTGTGCATCGTAAGATTTCAAAGAAACTCATTGTTGCGTATAGGGTACGCCCTTGAACATAGAATCCACTTTAAAGTAATATTAATATTTTATTAACAAATATTAATAAATAAGAGAATGTCATATTCTTTATTTACCCGGGATGTTACATCCTTCCCCCTTTTTGGGAATTGCGTCCTCGTAATTTTAAAATTAGACTTCAAAACTTCATTGAAATCCCCACATCAGAAAAGGAGTAAATTAAAATGTCACTTTTAAAGAAGGAAAGAAAAGTAAAAAGGTCACCCAAGACAACAGATACTTAAATTAAAACATGGATATGGAGGAGAAAACAAACCATCAACTTCTGATGGACAGTGATGGGAAAATATGTCTAGGAAATGTTAACCACCAGAAAATTACAAATTTGTGATGGGATAAATGGTATTTGATTCCCCAATAGGAAAAGTTAACAGACATCATTTTTGTTTTTATGTTACTTTTCATTGAGGAATTTATTTATGAGCTTATCTAAAAAATAAGGAAACATACTTACTTGTCGTGTAGACTTTCAACTCTTACTAGATTTCATTCACAAACCTATATTTTCTCCAAATGGTGAGTATTTAGGATGACATGTTCACATTAAGAGTGCTATAATCAACTTTTAGAGAATCAACTAATCCAGAAAAGGGAAATATACATTTCCCATGTCTTTATAACTTAACCAAAACCAAAATTGTTAGTATAAGATCAGATAATCCCAAAATAAATAATCTTTTACCGAAATAAAAACTTCTCTTAATCTTCAAAATTTGTCAAACAATCCAAAGTTCAATAGAGACCCTTCAATACAAAATTGCCCTTAAAATTATTCAAAAAATAAACCAAACTATCATTGAAACCCAGATCTCAGAAGGATTTAATCACGTAGTCTTCCAAGTTAAATCTTAAAATTTACCTCCAAATAACATCAGTTACTCTTAAAGTCTCATACTGAAAAGTAATTAACCTAATCACATTTCATCCATCATAGGTTAATAATTTCCATAGATGACCCAAAATAAACTTATTCCCGATTCATAAGGTCATCTTACTAAAAATAATTAGTCATACTAACTAGGGACTTCACGTAGTCCAGTGGTAGGTGATAAATTTCAGTCGCCCTTTGCTTGTGGGTTCGATTCCCACAGCTTCTAGGGCGCGACGGGTTCTCACATGGTTTGTGGGTTCTCCTTTTTCCAAAAACTGTATAATTCTTAAAACATTTCCCAAAAAGAGATAAAATCTTCAAAAATAACAATAACATAATTAACCTCATGTTTATCTCTTGCCTTTCATTTTCCATCATAACATATAGTAATCAATAATGACCTAAAATGTAAGGATCATATAAACCTTAATGGTTAACTTATAATTATTACCAGAACTTCCACCTCAATTTGGTTTGATCATACATGATGCATTAGAGAACTCACCAAGGTTCAAGTAGTTAATCATGAGTCATGGTAGTTGGTTGAGAAATACTACAAGAGTTCTCATTGCAGCTCCCATATCATTCTGTTTTTCTTTTAGAAAACTGCCATAGTTTTCTTCACATCCACTATTACTTTGGTGCCTGCTAGATCTAGCCATTTACTAAAACCAAAAAGGTCTGTGTGAGTATATCATTTGAATCATCATATAATATCTTATGAGGATGTTAAATACTAAGATATAATTATTCATGTTATTTTAAACTCATTCACATTATCTAAAACTATGACTCTTTTTGAAATCCTAACCATAATTATAATATCACTTGTGCTTAAAGAATACCCTAAAATCTATAGTTATCTAAACCGACCTTTGATACCAACTATAAGGACCCAGCCTTAAAACATTACTTAATCTTGAATTAAATGAATAATTCACATTGAGGATATTTTTAGGTTTAGAGTTTTAGAGAATTAGGACATAACTGTTACATCTCAAAAGATTACAAAGTAGACACTACTACTATAACAGATTTTTCACAACAATAAAAAAACCATTAAATAAAACAAGAGTTCTTTTCTTGATATAAATCTTCTTGAATACATCCTTTATCTTACAAGTCAATGAAACCATAACATTGAATCATAACTAATCTTCTGATATAATAATATTTATGTATAACTCATAGAGATCATAAGACATAATTGTAACTTGAGGAATTCATAACATTCTTACGTAGGGAGTAACCCTCATTGTTACATTTGGAATACCCATTACAGTATATTCCCAAAATCTATTCGGAGAAACCTTAGCGTTTAACTCCATCTCATTACCCAATGCATTGGAGAGCTATCACGGGCTCATCCACCCTTATTTTATCACGGAACCACCCATCTTCATAAAAAAATCCCAAGAACTGCAACATAATTGTATCGCATAAAACATGAATAAAGAAAACATAACATTTCCACATTTCAATCACAAGATACCAATACAATACATTTATATAATCAAAACATTATCAAAACCATTTTCAATACCAAAATAAAAGAAAATTAAAACATGGTATTTATTTTTCATTTAATAGACGTTGTGGCTTATAGAGGAAGCTGAAACTCAAATAATGGTCACAGCGGCGGAGAAGTCATTGTCACCGCATACGTAAGACAAAACATTCCATTTTTTGTTTTGTAAAATGCTTCGTATAAAAATATTCCTTTTTAATAAAAGTAAAAGTCTAAGGGGTTTATACACACTATAAAATAAAGTTGTGTATAAAACAAAATATGCCTCAATAAAATGAGTTCGAGACGAAGTCCCTTACAAAGATGGTATCCTTAGATTAAGGATAAATCAGTTACATAAATATGTGTGAAAAACATAAATACACCAAATATAAGTGAACATTAAGTGTAAAATAATCAGAATTCATCCAAACATATTCATAGCACGACATAATCAAGAATTATAGGTTTAACCCGAAGAATTGAAATTGGGTTAAGAAGTTCCCTTACCGAAATTCAACAGCCTAACGGTGTCACTTAAAAATTCAAGAAATGAGATGATGAGAGATAAAAAGGGTATCTCATCACATGGAAATAAAATTTACACCAATAAGTATATATAATAACATATCCCAACATAAGAAGATGCAAATTAAAAGACCTAACAAACAAGTCTTTTAAAAAGAGGAGGGCGAAAGGTTCCCTTACCGATTTGGGTAACTTTAGAAATGTACACCCCATGAAAGAAGGGTCATACAATGAAGATGTAAATACCAATAAAATAAATTATATTAAACAAAGAATACAATAATGGTCTGTACACACACCACACAATAATTAAATAGTGGCAAATGTAACATGAATCTCACAGGAATAAAAGTGAGATGAAAAATCCCTTATGAAAACTCGACAGCCAAACAGCGCCAGATAAAATGTAATAAAAATGGATTGAAGAGAAAAAATAGGGTCTCTAAAAATATGAACATAAAATTTACATTAAGATAAATATAAAAGAACATCCCCAGCATAATAAAAAGGAGCTTAAAGGAAAAGTCATAAAATAGAGTACTTAAAAAGAAAGAGAGATGTAGGATCCCTTAACTCAAGCCCGACTTGTCTTATTTGTTTCTTTATATTCCTAAATAATAAACTTTGGTCAATTTATAATATCATAAGGATATATTTGAAGTTGATTATTCAACTCATATCACATATTATAATTTTATAATAACTAGTTAATTATGGGATTCCATATCAGACGTTTTTTTTCGATGTTCGGTACATCAGTCAAAAATGAACATGTTTGAAAAGAATTGTCCATGTAGTTATAAGTACACCATCTCCAGAATAGTATAAATGATTTAAATATCATATATATCCAGTATATATTGATTTTATACAATTCTATAACATTTTGAGATAAAAAATGAAATGCACCGTTTATGGAGATGGTAGGCCGTACGTACGGATGAACGCTGCTTTCATTTCTTTGTCATATTAATGGAATGAAAACTAAATGAGAGATATATATATTATAGTTACAGAATGATATTTATAAATTATATGTAATATATATCATATATATTCATTATATATATGTAATTATAATAGTACATAACATTTGGTGATAAGAAATGAAATGTACCGTTCATGGAGACAGTAAGCCGTACGTACGGACGAACGCTACTTTCATTTCTATTTCATAATTTAATGGAATGAAAACATAATGATACATAGGTATATAATATTTAAAGTGTAATATCATATATAATATCATTTACTCCATCCTTTATATATTCCACATATGGCATTAACGATTCAAATCACTTTGAGGAGGCGGTAGTCCGCACTTCCTTAAATGAAATTATCACGTTTACCCTTTTGGAAACCATAAAGGTATGAAATAATTGAAAAATAAAGAAGAATAAAAAAAACGTAAACATAATATATATATCATATATAAATGCAGTGAAATCTTAATGGACACCATGATAGGTGTTAAATGAATATTGAACAATCAACGTTTCGTGAGGCAGCAATTCGCCACCCACAGAAACAATATTTTCTTTAACCATTAAATGGAGGTGTGTATGAGTGTATCAAAAATACTTCTCATAACAAAATAATATTATTTTGAAGATACTGTTGTTGTTATAAAATAATATAATAAAAATATTTTAGGGGGTTGGAGAAGTAAAATAAAACAAAAGAACATAAGAGAAGACATTACCTTCAAATCGGATAACTCTTTTTGATTTGAGCCCAAAGGCTTCCTTGTAAATACTTCTTCCAAATGTGAGGATTCAATGAGTAATAGAGGGATGCGTAGAGACAATATGACCAGAGTTTGGATGATCCAAGTGCTTGAGAGGTGTGGGTAAGGGGGTATAGGTAGGGGAATTTTATAAGAGGGAGGGGGTCACTTTTGGTAAGTCTTGGAAAGTTACTTTATTATAAAATGTGTTTCGGATTTTAAAGGCCCCAAAATGTTATATTTCTAGGATAAGGTGATAAGGGTTCTAAATCCACCCATACAATTGGTTTTAGAGAAGTTTAATTCTTCGAATTTACTTTATCTTTTCATTTTATTTAAATCACTCATTAATGAGGTAATCACTGCATCATCTTGGTGTCATAAATAAATCTACTTATTTAATGTCTAAAAATTATAAAATAATACCATGATGTATGAAATTTTTTTATCATTCCAATGACTATTTATATTCTAAGTGATAATTTATTTAGACAAAACTAAAATTGTTTTACTTAGGTGTTACATACTTTTGTTATATTTTCCTTTCTTTAAAAATAAAATGATAAAATGTCACTATCACTCAAAAGTGATTCCATGGGGTCCCTAAGTTGGAACAAGGCATCCCATGGTCGGCCATGAAAAAACCAATAGCATTAGGACACATTTGGTGTAAATTTATTTTATTATGATATTATTTTATTACCCTTAACTACCCGATTACTAATTAATCACGATAATTAAAGAAAATTACCATTGTTACTATTCATAATGTCCAAAAACTAAAGAGTCTTAATTACATAATTTTTATAATCTGATTCCAAATATAGAATACATTCTACCAAATTCTAAACAAAGAAATTACAGTAATTAATTTAAAAATAATTCCCATTGTCTGAACCAAAGGCGATTTTTAAGAAGTAAAATCTATCAAAAGATTGATTTGTTTTTACATCAAATTTAAAAGTGAAATTACATAAAATGGAAAAAATTGTATTAAATGATAAAAAAATAAATAAATTACACCTTAAAACCAATAAAATTACAATATAACAATATAAATAAATTGGATGAAAAGGCAGTTTTGAATTAAAATGCAGTATTTTTCACTATTCAGTAAAAAATGAACATTATCAAAAAAATATCAAAAATTCGCTCTAAGATAAATTTGATATTCCAAAATAAAAAATTATTTCCATATTAAAAAATTAAAAAATATAAATTTCATTTATAAATTATATAGCTAATTCCTGCAGTCAAAAAATAGCATGTCCTTAGGAAACAACATATATCAAAAGATTGACACTTGTTTATGTCAGTTTTCAAAGTGAAATTAATTCTAATTACCACCATTGGATTAAATGATAAAAATATATTCTAATTAAAATTTAAAACCAATTAATAGGATAATCTAACAATAGAAATAAATTAGATTGAAAAGCGATTTTGAATTTAAATATAGCATTTTTAAAAAAATGAACTTTATTGGAAAAATACGAAAAATTTACACAAAGTAAATTTTGATGTCTTGATTCTAAAGATGGATTTTATTTTGTCAAATATAACATATAAAAGTGACAAAATTAGATTAAAAAAGGGTTCACCATCAAAAGGCAGTTAGCCATCCTTTTAAAGAATATTAGAATATTTATTCTTAAAATTCAATTCATTTGCATTTTAAGCTGCTAAAATTTATTGGATAAATGTAAAAATATTTAAAAAACATATATAATCACTTTTTAGTTAGTTATGTTCATTACCACCATTACATCGGCTAGGATTTTACTACCATTTACAATAATATTATTATATTATTAGTGTGCATCGTAAGATTTCCAAAAAACTCATTGTTGTGTATAGGGTACGCCATCAAACATAGCATCCACTTTAAAGTAATATTAATATTTTATTCACAAATATTAATAAATATGATAATGTCATACTCTTTATTTACCCGGGATGTAACATTAGGTATGTGGATGAATTTATATAATATAATCTATTTTTAATTTATTTTTATATCATGTTTTATATGATTGGACATGAGAAATTTTAAGTATTTATGGTTTTCCATTATATATAATGTTCATATTTAAATTATATATTTAGATTATATTTCATATTATAAAAATTCCACTTTGATTTATAGTTATCTATAATGAAGATGGTATTGTATCCCCATGTTATAAATAGACCTTCAGGATAGGTATTAAGCCTCTATAATATAGTGTGAAACACTTTAGATATATAGTTATCTGGTTCTTTAATAAAACATTAAAACATTTCCATTATAGTTGAAAAGTAGTATTTGAACATTTTATGTATTTTCAACCAAAAAAATTTATATTATAGTGCAATAATAACTATAAATGTATTAGGATGGACCATTGTCCTATGATTATCTAACCAAAACATAGATAAATTACATGATACTCAACATCGTATTGTTTTTATTTTTTTGTTATTATTTCAGTATTTATAATGAATTAATGTGTTATTTTTTGTTTATTATTTGACTCTATAAATATAGTTATAAAATTCATGATTTTAGGGACAATATTTGGAATATAGGATTCACATAAATATCACATTCTTGTATATATTCGACAACTATGAATTTTATGTAGGGATTATCGAATTAATATCTTAATAAAAAAATATATAGTTTTATCTGAAAATATTATATGGTTGCATTCCATTTTAATATTTATTTGATTTATATAATTTTATTACAATATATTATTTATTCATTTAGATATTTTATGTACTGTTGTACCCTATTAATGGGTATTTTCTGATAATGATATCTCTTATGCCATTAGGGACCCTTAAGCTATGTGGTTTTTATATTCCATAGCATGAAGTTATTACCATTACAATTTCTCCTATCTGTGATCATGATACTTCTGATTGAAATGTATTTCTGAGTAATTTATTTTGTATTTTTTGGAAATTCTACTTCAACAACCACCTATTGAGTTCTATGGGGTTTGGGATGAGAAAACCTCCTAGTTGTGGAGGTAGAGACCCATGTTGTGGAAGGAAATTCAGTTTGATGAGAACAACTATTAGAGCCTACATGATGTTATATATTATAGGGGTTGTGGATATATGAGAGGGAGAATTAATAATTTAATCTAACCAAGGTGTTCCAGCATTAGTACCCACATTAACATACTTGAGAGGGTGGGCCACAAACCACAATGTTTAGGGTAAAGTCAATGCATGCTACGTTTTACCCTCTATTGACACACCATAATGCTAGTGAAGAAAAATGTATATATGATTCAATTACAAAAAAATAACAATTCACAAGGCCACTCCAGTGTAAATCCATATATAGGGATTTTGATAAGGATAGTTAAGATTTTTATTTCAAGAAACTCATTCTAGGGTAAATAATGATTTTTAATATGGTAGAGTTTACTCTTCTTGAACAATAAATAACACTAGTGTTAAAAAATACATCACATTTAATATATTTAGTTTTTATCTATGTTTTTAATAAGTACTTATATTGTTAGTATTGGTTTTTTATGATAGTTTATACCATTGGAAATTTATTTTTGTAAAATATTTCAAACATGATGTAATTTGTTATGTTTTTAAACTAGTCTCTCATTTTTTAGAGGAACATAGTTGTTCATATTATTATATAGTAGTCATGCTCGTGTCCAAATTTGAAACATGATCTTTGGGTAATGAAAAGAAGTTATAGGATGATTATTGCTCGATTTCAAAAGAAATCCATGAATAAAAATGTGTTCACTTACTACTATCATGGAAGGAAACCTAGTCATTATTATTATTATTATGATCAGGGTAATAACCAATCACAATGAAAAAGAACACCAGTAGAGTATTTATATTGCATGAAGATGATTTTAAATATAGTTTCTAAAAGATATAATTTCTACAAAGAAATAATTTTATTGATATTATGGCTAATATATATGGTGTAAGACCATGTTTTTTATAGAAAAGAGGTTATTAAAATGCATTTAGATAATTAGGGAATATAAGAAGGAATATTGGATACATTTTTTATTGTCACTAGTGTGATTTCCCATTTTAAAGTCAATTACTAGGAGGTTGAGGAAGAGTATTAAGATAAATAATACATCTTATTATAAATTATACTCATTATAATTATACTTAGGGTCCATTAATTATTTTAGGAACTGTATATGTAGCATCTATCCTATAATTTGATATATTGATATCGGTACATCATATTTATTTATATCTATTGATATTTATTAGGATAGGAGACTTGTTATTGAGAATATATATGGGGTTACATCCATTTATACACCATTAATGGTGAGATAGCATGGTATTTGGATATTTCTAGAGTGAACCATCATAATTAGTTAGAATACTATTTTGGGGTTTTCTTTTTATTGGAGATTCACAATTTAAAAATGACCATTATGGTGTATGTAGGAATCTCTACCAAGAAAAAATAAATTAATATCATTAATGGGTAACTATTGGACTATTGAGGGTCAGTGATATGTACATATTAATGAGTTGGATTTACAAGCAAGCTATGTAGGATCTTCCGTGGAAGGATTATATTGTTTTTTCCTAGTTTTTTAGTATTATAATAATTAAGGGGGTGACTCGATAGCCAATATTTCCTACCCTTATTATCCAATGTCTTGAATTATTTACATATAACTGATCTAGATTTCCAAACATAATATTTTTCAAGATAAAAATTTTAATTATATCAAGCCCAGATCATATAGTAATTTTTCCTTAAAGGAAATATATATTGGATCATAGGTAAATAAAGGATAAATTTTTATTTATATAATAAAATTAATTTTTTTACTCGTAAATATTTCCAAAGGGTTATTTTATATTTTTGTAAATATAGGAATATTGTATTTTTTGTGTTTTAATTCACAGAGGTTGAACTATGGCACTGTGAAGATAAAATTTCCTCTTTCTTCTAAAAATGTACATTTTTTAGTTTATAGGAGACAAGTGATTCCCAATGATAAATTTGAGGTCATGATATTAGATGTTTTATATGTGGTAATCTAATATTACTTGTATTTTAGTGAAGTGAATATATGTCATTTATGAGTTTATTGTGATTTAATTTAGTTTGAAGAATGAAATAAGTGTTTTTATGGACATTATCAATCAGGTCTTACATCTATACCTTTATTTTTCCGTTAATGGGTTTTCTACTATATTCATGTATAGCTCGATACATGGGAGGATCGCAGGGGATATCTATATTTTACCAGTAGATAGAGATATATTCCAATATTTAAATGTAAATTATATTTATTAGTAAGGTTATATTCTTAGGGAATGTGATATCATAGTATGGTATACCAAAACAGCCTAGGAAGGTAATGGTTGTGGTCTTTTATGAATATCCAAACATTGTGATTAAGAATTGTAGTTTCATAGGATTGGTATGAATCTATAAGAGATTTATTCAAAACAACTCTTTATAGATTTTATACGACTAAACAACTAATTTATTTAATAATTTCATGATTATTGAAATATTTCAATTTTATATTACCTGAAATTAAATTCCCATAGTCATCTATGATATAAATTTATTTTATTGTTCATGTTGGTGGTTAGACATATCCAAAAAATTACCATAATTAATTGATGATTATGAAGATATTTAAAAGTACTATCTTTACAAAAGCAGTATAATAAGAATAATTAGTGTTTTTTAATGTGATATATCTTGGTTATAATAAATTATAAGAAAATAAATTATGAGAAGTTATTTTACAAAACAAAAAATCAATTTTTTTCTTCTAAAAAGAACTTTTGGACAGTCAAATCTTCAAATCTTTTTTATTGATAAAATATTAAAAAGGATGTCCAATTCGACAAACCATAACCTTATTAACTTCATAAAAATTATATCTATGACTAAAACTCAATTTCATGAAAATACATGTAGGCGGTGATGCAAATAAAAAAGGAAATAAATCGTTCCATGGTGGTGGAAGTCCACACGTATGAAATGATGATGAATTCATTTTACATAGAATAGAAAAATGGAGAAATATTTTTTTTATAAAAGAACACTAAATAATAATAAATATTTTAAAAATATTTTAAATTAAATATTAAAAATTTCAATTTAATATTGTGTTGGAAAATATATATTTTAATTCTTGGAGGTTTTTTTCCTTACAATGCAAGAATGATGGTTTCATTTTTTGGTAAAGAAAAAGGGAACAACTTTCACTGCATGTAAAATTATTATAAGAAAATATAAATTTAATAATGTTAATGATTTAATAATTTTATGATTCTTTATGGAGATTTATGGTAAAAATTTCATATAAATTAATTGTAATGGGAAAGTAGAGCTTATAAATTTATTCCTTGCTTATTTCATTATATATAATGAAAAAGTAATTAATCCTATGAGGGGTAGTATTTAAGGAATTATTGAACATATTAAAGGTAGATATGAATATTAAATATAGATTTAAAATAATTTGGGGATGTACTATGTAGTCTGTGGTGTTGTAATATCCCTGATTTTGATTCCAATTTACGGTGCCTCGTACATGGTTGTCCATATGGCCTTAATCGCATTTCCCTAAATGCCAGAGGATACCAACTAGGAGTCAGGGACTAGGTTTGTTAGTGGGGAAATTATGCCATCATTGTCATAATATAACAAAAAGAAAACAATAAGAATTCAGTAGTGAAAGTATTAATACCGCATAACAGAAGTAAATAGCAGAAGACATATAATATAAATAACCAGAATTCATAGCATACAAATATGATGATTTATGTTACATGATCATGGAAAATAACCAAAATTGGTTACACTACAGAAATGCAAAATATAAGTACCAACATTACAAAATGGAACAAAATAATCTCATATACATCTCAAGCCTTAGTTGTGTCTCATTCTCTCCATCTCCTACGAATCTTATTAAGTACCAGTAGAAGGGAAATTTCCCTTATCGATACCTAAAACAATATAATATTTTTGGCACAAAATGATGACCCCAAAATGTTGGGAGACTAAATCCCAGTAGGAAATCACCCAAGGTGCACTCTAATATTTCAGTTAAAATATATAATATGACGTGTATAAAAGTGAAACCAATAAATAGTAGGTACTCAAAAGTAAGCACAACAGATGTTTCATAAGACAAAACAATAAAGTATAGGTGAAGAATGAATGAAAGATTTTAATTTATTGTAGTATAAACATTATTAGTCATTTAATTTCATTATTAAATTTATAACTCAGTCCAATATTGATATCCTAGTGAATAATTCAAGTATCACTCTGGGTGTATTTAACCAAAACCATTTGACCATGGTATAAGATAACAAAAAACATGATCAATACCCCATATATAAGCAATTTAGCAGTCAATCATGATCAAAAACCAGAATATAATCCTATCATCATGGTTCAGGCTCAAAACCTAGAATATATGCAATTCAACATGTGTTTGGGGAAAACCCCAAGACATAAGAATTTTAATAGAAAAAAACACATGTAACATGGATTGTTATATGGTTAACAAAATAATAACACACATGGGAATTAAAAATGTCATCATCCATTTATTTAATATAACAATTATTGGGATTTACAATTATAAAGTCATATGGGTATCTCATATCACAATACCAACATGTGAATTAAACTATCACAGGGCATAAAAATTTGTTATCTCACATGGGAAAATAATTAAATTATCAAATTCCATTTTAAACAACCCATATAATGGAACCAAAGACATTCCCATAGGAATCCTATGCCAAGATGATAAATATTGGTTAAACAATGATAAATGCACCCATAGAGAGGCCCTCAATCAAGGATAGTAATCTCAAAAAATGCCGTATAATTATTTAATCAATTACCAAATCAAAATTTAGTAATAATATATTTCCATATTAAATTTGGGAAACACCAAAAAATGGGCATGTGGCACTACAATATGTAATGTCAATGTGATAATAAGAAAAATGCATGAAACCACCTACCTCGTAGTCATACAACTCTACTCATCCAACTTCAGCATCTAATTCAACCTAGAACAAGGTAGATATACAAAATCGCCATAAACTCTCAACATTAAATAACATTTTTGGGATTAGAAAACCCAAATAATGGATCCAAAGGAATCTAGGGCTTACCTATTGGGTGAAAACACATCCGAGAGCGATCAAATCGGAGTTTAGGCAGATATTTGGGAGATAAAAATTTGTTGGGCACTATTAGTTCACAAGACGGGTGCAATCTTCTTTCCAAAAGAAAAAAAATGTTATAACCCAATTTAATGAATAAATAGAAATTACATGCTATATACTTGAACGTAAACTCCATGTCTATACAGATTCATGCCAAACCATGACATGGAATATACTAGGATGTGCATGGCGTATACCCTTATTAAATGGGGTTTTCGTGAAAATACATGTCATGTAAAACCCAGTTATGTCATGTAACCGGATGGCATAAAACCCCTGACCACTTTTCCTCCAATATCTCAAGTATAACATGGATAGACAAGATCTGGACATTAAAGGATCAACTGGGTTCTCACAAACTTCTTCCCTTTAACAAATTTGTCCTTGAATTTCCCATCCAAGGGTGTTGAAGGAACAACTGCTAAAAACTGTGGCCAATATGATAATACAATATCCCCACGCTCCCATTACTCATCCTATACTGGGTCTTGCTACCATAGCACCCATAGTGATGGAACAGAACAACCATGGATAACCTGCATGCTATTATTGAAAATTCATATAGGTTTATCCATAAATGATGCATCCACCTTAAACTCAACTTCCTCATGTTGAGAAACATCATATGTGTCTAAAAAGTATTGTCAGAACTGAGAAGGTGTAATATGTCATGCATATATGGGTACCTATGAGGAAACTACAACCAATTGGAAACCTGCCCGACCCTTTCAGGAAACCCAAATGGAACGTGGTATCTCAGTGAGTCCTTACCCTATCTATTGATCCTCTTGTGTTCTAACCTTATGGAAACAAATAGGACAATTCAATTCCTGACCTCGAACTCCAGAGGTCATCTATGATAAAAAAAATTGTAACGAGTCTATGTAGCAGTCATCTACTTCTGAATCACGTGAACCATTTCATTTTTCTTTCTCCTAGACAAGACTATGTCCCGGTATAGCTACATCCCCTACCTCCAACCAATAAAAAAGTAATCAGTTGGAAAATTGAGACCATTATGAGATCTCCAATCACAAATAAGATGGCATCATTACCACAAAAACATGACTATTTGAAAACCCCACTGGAACACCCATGAGTGCTCAAGTGACGCTACACACGTGTTTTCCATTTACTTGATGACCTGAACAAAAATTATGTCATGTCAATGCCTTATAGCATGGAACAGTTAAACCCCAATTGACACCATCAAATATTATCCGCTAAAATTCCATAAAAAAACATTGAGGTCCTTAAAATAACACCCAATGTAAACTAGAAAAGAGTTAAAATTGTCTCATTAAAACAATACATGAGGAACAAGAATAATAAATATTTAAACCATCACTAGATAACATATCCCCGAAACACCCCACTTAGGATTCTAACATATTGTAAAAGATAAAAAACAACTTCTCCCAAGGAACCACATGTCCACAACGAACCCATTCACTAATGAGAAAAAATATCTCTCTATGATCCTCCTTTGTCAAACCATCCTCTTATGATTTATAATGATCATTCCACAGAATGAGAAAATTCATAATCTAGATCCATTCCACAGGTACCATTAACCCTTTTTAATGTATCACATATGATACTGAATATAAGTCCTTGATAAACTCATATTCATCAACCAGGAGTCCATGAAATTCAACAAGGTGGTCCATACTCCCTATTATAAGTGAATCTTTGGTCCAAATCCAAAATTCCACATAAGGACACTAACTTAACATAGAGTATCATCCTCATTGTGGTTATTCAAAAGAAAGCTGTTGGCATATTGGTTTTGTTCAAAGAATTCCTATATGGTAACCCATATATCACCTTGGATTAACCAAGCCTCATTAAAAAACATGCATTCAATGCACAACACCAAAAAATATTTCAAACTAGCCTAATGTAATTCCACTATTGAACAATGTAAAATTGATTATCTCATAGTGTATCCAGGTGGATGTCAAAATTGTGGACATGCTCATCTGTTAAGATAGATCACACTAAGATGATTTCAATAATCACCAGAAATGGATAGTCAAATCACTACACATCGAACATCTAAAATAAACTCAGCATCACTTGCCAATATATCTTCATTTAACCGACCATAATTCATTTAACCAAAGTCATTACTACAATAGGTTGTTGATGACCACTAATGTTCATTCATGATCATTGGTGCCTTACTAGTGTTTCACTCATACCCAACTGCAAAAACTGTCATGTTTTCAAGAATGAATTAACATGAAACATGACTCGCAAGCCATAAAGGAATTCAAGTAGAAATGACTATTTATGAATTTCCCTTGATTGTGATCTTTCTATATAAAATAGACACATGCATAGAACTAATGGGAGACTCCCTACATAGGAGTTTCCAAAATGATAATAATATAGACCAGTCGTTCTCAAATAAGGTAGATCAGAATGAAGTTAAACACAAATGTATCATTCCACAAAACACGCTCACCCCATCACATTACTTGTAATGAATGTAGAAATTATACCAAAATGATTATCAAAACAAAATTGTCCCAGAATAGCCTCTCGAGTAGTGGGATGAACTTGGTTCCATAACGCTCAGGTTATTCTACCCCAAACATAACCTGATATCACTGCCAATAGTTCAATTCTAAACGAATTGACCAACTAAATTGGTCATTTTAAAATTTAAAACTCGATGATTACCTTGTATGTCATCATATACTACCTGAGTTAACAAGAGAAAATAAAATATGTTTTCATACAATTCAAAGGCTATCAACCAGGTGAATCCTAGTACCAGATGGATCACGTAGAAACTAGTTCAAAATCATATCACCTACACAACTGTTTACAAAGATGAATACGCACCAACTCAACCATAATTTTAGAAAAGAGAGGTTAATGCGACCTCCAAAGTAGCTCAATATGGACGAGGCATGTCTAACCTTGTACACTGGGCATTCCTCCAAAATCATTTCCACATTAAGGTTCAATATAAAATAAATCTCACAGCATAAATTTGATGATATCAAAATAGGATTAGCCAACACCTTTGTATAAAATCTCACCTTCTACCTACACAATGGGTTCGTTCTAGGTGTCAAACAACAAGGGATACTATCCAAATCCCACTACGATGGTCGAGTTTGGTCATGTTAATAACTGAGAGGCATCTTACTTGGGATCCACTCAGAAAATATGAGTGAATGCATCCTATAGAGGATCTATAGCTAAAAAGGTAAGGGAGTAATCCTACATAGGATCCTTCAAAAATGGTTCATAAGAGAGGGATCCTACAAGGGACCCCCTTGATCGGCATATAAGAGAAGGTATCCCTTATAGTATCCTTAAAAGAAACATTTCTGATGTCCTCATAAGCCATATGGTCACATATCATATGGGAAACTCCCTCAAAATCATAGGTCATAAGGGATGCCTTGTAGAAAATCTGAGATCAAAAGTCTCAACTAGGTTGGTTCAAAAAACTGAAAAATCAACCACACCAAGTCTCACTCTTAGGTGACAACTGGAAATAGTAATAGGAGGAAGAACCTATTCATTTAGATAAAATCATCATAACACACATTAGTAGTCCTCAGAACGCAGCAAAGGTTTCACAATTGCAATATATGTGGAATACTACACTAAAAAGACTACTCATGGTTTCAAAACATAAAATGTGGGAAAAATAATAAAAGACCCTCAAAGGTTACCAAAAGAAGAATACATGACAGGAAGACACAACACAAATCGTGTTCCCATATTCTCTCACATAGATGTAGACCATCATCATCTAGGGAATCTAAAAACTCCATCTACACATCTTTCATGAAGGATACACGAACTGTACCAAAGTCTACCATTTTTTAAATGTATGTTTAAATGGAAGGAGCCACATCGGTTATGCTGTGTAAAACTGCACAGTGTTTACCAAAATTACATAGGTATAAACTTTTACAAGACAAATATTCTTTTTAATTATTCACACAGTTGGACACACTGTCAACTACCACACATATTCTACTCACAGTACACGAGAAGTACATAAAAAATATTTTCTTCCTAAACAAAGGAACAAATGGAATGTTTCCACATCATCAAACACTATGTAATATAGGAATCTGGACAAAAAACCTCTAAAACATCACCAAAACCACGTTAGTGAAATGTAAAGTAATGGTATTCAAAATTATTATCTATCGGGGCCCATACTCCCAATGAATAAATTTTTTTCAGCCATATATAGATCAAAGTAACACAATTCAATACAATTTCAAAACATGATCCACCAAATTCTTATCCAAGAGAGCCCGTAAAAATTAGAAATCAATAATTGGAATCTATTCAATTTGATCCATAACACATACAAATACACCTATAACAATTGTAGTTATATATATCATGGTATCTATCATTGCATCTTGCATATCTAGCATGACATCCATCACAATAGCAGTCAATCAATAATTTTATCTTAATGTAATGACAAGAATGCATGACGTGTGATTTCTTAAAAGTGAATATATAATGAATGTGATGGAATAACCTCATCTCATAAAGATAAAAAAATTGAAACCTCATTAATATGAATAGTATCTATAGAAATAAAATTGTGTCACCCAACAGTGAAATCAAATCAACTGTAATAACTCAAAATCCAAAAATCACAATTCAATTCGAGGAAATTTGTATTATCCTTGTATGCAGGGTAGCTACTCTCGAGCACATCTTAACACCAAATACCATTGAATTTCAGTCACATCCAATTGTATCGAAAAAATAAAGAAATCAAAAAATGAAATCCTCTGATACCACTTTGTAATGTCCCAAATTCATATGCCACTTTATGGTTCCCCATACCCAATTGGTTGAATGCCCTCAAACGCATTTTCCCAAAAGAAATAGGGAGACGACATGCAACAAGGCCAATGTTTTTATAGTGGGGAATCAATTACCTACCTAGAATAGTGTAACATAGTAGAAAAAATTAGAAATCAATAACCAAAGAAGTAATACCATTTAATAGATTTAAATAGAAGATGACTGATAATAAAAATAACCAAATGTCATAGCATACAAATATGATGTTGCATGTAACATGTTCTTGGAAAACATCCAAAACATGTTACACTATATTAAGACAAAATATAAGTACCAACATGAAATAATGGAATAAAAGAAACTCAATATCTTCACAAGCCTCGACTTGGTCTTATTCTCTTATTCTCCTAGGTAGCATTTCGAGTACCTATAGAATGATTTTTTCCCTTATCAACAGGTTCCATAATATAATCTGTTCATAGTGAAAAGCATGATCCAAATAGGATGTGAGACAAAATCCTAGTAGAAATCCTCTCATGGTATGTGCCAATTTTTCAGTGAAAATATATAACATGAAATATACTATAGTAAAATCAGTAAATAGTAGGTTCACAAAAGTAATCAAAAGATATGTCTCTAAATAAAATGTAAATAAGTATAGGTGAGTACCAAATACTTGATTATGATTTTTCTTGGAAGACGAGTCATTAGTCATTTCATTTCATTATTCCATTCATAACTAAGTTGGGTTTTGATATACTAAAGTGGAATTCAAGTATCACTCTTGGTGTAATTATCCAAATCCAGATAACCATGCTATAACATAGCGCCAAACAGGATAAAAACCCTCTATAAATTTTTTTTTGCAGTCAGTTATGGTTGATTTCCGGTGTATAAACATTTCTGAACGAGTCATTTTAAAAACTTGGTATATATGAATATCATCATGTGTTATGGTGAAAAAACTTTTATAGAATAATTTCTTTATAAAAAGCACATGTAACTTACATTCTTACATTTTTAACTATATAATAACTCTCAAGGGAATCAATCTTGTCAAAAACCATTCAAGTAATCTTACCATTACCAGGATTAACAATTGTAAACTCACATGGAAAACCCATATCACAAGCCTAACGTGTAAATTAATCTATCACAAGGAATAACTATTTATTATCTCAAGTGGAAAAATCATTCAATTAACCAATTCCATTTTAAACAACCCATAAAATTGAAACAATGTCATGCCCATAGGTATCATAGTTTAAATGTATAAAAGTTGGTCATATAAGGGAAAAATCACCCATGTGGCAACCCTCAATAAAAGATAACAATATCAAACAGGACTTATAATAATTTATTCAATTACCAAATATACATTATTTAACAACATATACCAATATTCAATTTAAGCAACACCAAAAAATGAGAACATGGCACACCGACACATACAATCAACTTGAAAATTTTCGAATGAAAAGATACAACCTACCTCATAGTTGTACAACTCTCATTATCCAACATCAGTCACTAATTTAACATAAATCATGGTATGTCTAAAAGAAATCGTAAAATTTTAACCTTCGATAACTCTTTTGAGAGAATAAATCACAAATAACATCTCAATCAATATAGAGATCCTATCGATTGGGTTCTAATGAATTTGATGATGATTAAACTAGATTTCAGGTGAAAATTTGAAAGAATAAATTTTTTCTAGCATTGTTGGTTCACAATACATGATATCCCTCCTATCCAAAACAAAAAATATGATGATACTTCCTGATTTAATAAATAAAAAAGAAAATTTCCTAGTGTGTATTGTAAACTACACATCATGTCATTATAGATACTGGATGAATGATGATTAGGAGTGTACTGGGAAATACATAGAATGTACGCAAATTACATGGCATGTTTTTGAAAATACACATCATCAAAAACCATGATATGTCATGTAACTATACTGAATCCATCACTTGACCTATTTTACTTTTTTATCCCAATTATAACCCAGACATGCATGATCTGAAAAAAAAAATTAAGAACTGGGTTTTTTTCTTGTGTGATGGGAATTGAATAGAGGAGACCCCATCTATAAGTAAGAGGTATGGTATTTTTGTAAATACACATAAAATTTTAATAACAAAAACAAAATATCAATAATTGTTTCTTGAAAATTGGGAATAATGAATTTATTATGCCAAAAGGTTGATCTAGGCCTCTGCCAATCATTCACAAACATGTTTTAAACATGTTTTCAATTCATTACCATTGAATTTATTTTTACTTTTTAATTTTTTCATTTATTTTATTAACTATTATGTAGATAAGGAAAAATATACAAAATTCCAAATAAAGTCCCTTATCAGAAAAAATTATTCCTAATGATTCAAAATTTGAAGTCAATTTCATTTTATTAAATTTGTAAAAGTGATGAAAATAATTTTAAATAACTACATTTATAATGTAATAAAAAAATTTGAAAAATATATACCATATCCTAAAATGTAAAAAATTGATTTATAAATTAAAACTAAAATTTCATAAAAATTATAAATAAAATTATAAAATAACCATTTTATATTACATTAAGGTTTCATGAATTAAAAATTTATACTTATATATTAATAATGTCTTATAATTATGTTATTTGAATTCCATGAAAATAAATATTTTTTTGAAAATTTCAAAATAATAATATTAAACTAATCTTGATTTTATAATTCAGAAAATGAGTTTCTTGTTGTTATATTACATTTATAAAATTTAATATTTTTACTTTTAAATAGAATCATAAATTTTAATGGGCAACACTTTGTATCATAAAATAATTTTTTGACTATTTACCTTTCTTCCTTTAATTTTATATAAACTACCAATAAAATTTGGGATATTATATTATATATATTATCTAAATAATCAATTAAATTTCCTTTTAAATTCATATAAAATTATTTTTTTTATAAAAAACCGTTTTTATGAATCTATTGATCCCGTAACTTTGATCAATGAAATTCTAAATGAACATATTTTATAATTAAATATAAAAAATGAAAAATTGTGAAAAAAATGTGATAATGAAATTGTTAAATTAATAATTACCTAAATATATCAACCAAATTCCTAGTTAAAAATATTCTTAATATTTCATCATATGTCCATATCATATGTTATGTTTTAGTACTAGTTTAGAGTGTCAATTTTATAGGAATAGATCTTGTGGAAATTTCCACAATCATGAATTTCAATTGAATATGGGTTTCCTAATACTATAGTTGTTAAATTTCATCGAGTGATTGGTCAATGGAAAATACTAATTAAACTACATACTTTCCAAGTTCAGGTAAATGATATTTATAGTGGAAAATTTCACTACATGATATCATTTCATTTATTAAATGACTTCATAATGCGGCGAGATTTTTTATTCTTTCTAATTTAGAAGATGTATTATAATGGTCATTTTTTTGATATTTTATTTATTATTTTCTTTGGTTTTTTGTATATAATTACATTTTAACATCATATTTAACTAATAAAAATACATAGTGAAATATCGAGATATTACACCCCCTCCTTTAAATAAATAGTGTCTTATAAATTTTAATTATTACACCCAGACAAGTTATGGTATTATAAGAAAATAGAATTATCATACAATGATGTTATATCATCACAATATTGTCTTTCACTAGTGATCTCATATTTCCCCCCAAAATTAAAATATATCTAATGATGATTTATTTCTTTAACCATTTATTTTAAATATTTCAATAAAATGAGGGAAAAAATTTCAATGTGAGTTTACAATTACCTTATATTAATAATTGATCATGAGTGGAATTTTGGATAAGAATTTATAATCATATGATTCTCTGTTATCAAGATGATTGAACGGTGGATAATAGTACTTAAAATGTAATAATATGAAGGATAGTACAATTTTATAGGAAAAAACTCCTATAATCATTTTTAGGGAAGAGTAATATACTTTGGAAATATATTTTATCATTAGTAATTCAACATATTCACATAATGGTGGATATATAATGTATATAATAAATATTTTATCTTAATTTATTATGTTTATGGTTAGTGTAACTCAATCAAAATTATATTATTAATTCACTTCCAGGGTTGTGGTTGCATAGAAATTTCATTTCCATTCATTTTATGTGTGTGTCTAATCATTAATAGTTATTAATTTAGGGAATTGAATTCAATAATTTTTATGTCTCTTACCCCCAGTTTATGCTCTTTAACTATCATCGATATATTGCGATGGATTATTTTTCCAATCAAATTTTCCAATAAAATTTTCAAATTTTGTCAAAATGTTTTGTTATATATAAACTCATTTTACAAATATAAAAAATTTCATAATTATTTAAACACATTCCCCTTGGTGATTATTACCACAATTATTAAACTATAAATATTAAAAATTCTTTCATTCATCATCTTCATCAGCCCAAAATCCATGAGACACTATCATTCTCTTATTAGGGTTGTGTGTAAGATCTTTAATATATATGTTGATAATTATAAATCATGATATCTATCTTGGAATAATTTTAATTTCTCTCACTTAATCCTTTGTCTTGTCACAATCCCATCCCCACAAAGTGTACCCCACCTAGGCTGGCAATGTGAGAAGGGAGATAATGATCCCCGAGTCCCGCCTCCAGGAGGCCTCGGGTTGGTGACTAGCACTGAGGGTATAATGACACACAAAATGGGAGGCATTACCCTCTAAGATAACACAAGCGGAAGAGAGAGATAATATATACACTAATTAACTCCAACTCAGAACTAGAAATATAAAAGAAACCCAAGTGCACAAATGTAATGTCATGAAAATGTACTACAGCTGAAAGGGAAAGCTACAAGTACCCAAAAGAAAGGAAAAGACAGCAGCAACTACAAGCCTGAACAGCTCCTGCAACCACAAGCTAGTAGTAACCAGCCTGATCTACAACCTGCTCTATGTGACCTGAAAAAAAGTTTATATATACATAGGGTGAGTATTATAGTATACTCCGTAGGATCCTCCCTAAAGCCTCTCGTGAACAAGTAAAAAAAGCATTCTAAAGCACAGTGAACAACAAGTGAAACCAACTCATCACCTAAATAGGTATACTAAGTTCCCAACCTCACCATGGCTACTCTAACCAAGTAACGCATACTAGAATATAGAATATAGTAAAGAATATCAATGGCACCCTGCTACTACTTCCCCACTAGTTTTCCGCTTTCCCCAACGACATACGTCCTGTGCATCTCTCTCCAAAGGCTTGCCCGTATAATCTTGGGATAAGCTACACAATCTGCACCACGTGCACCACAATGGCTTGTCAACAGACACCTAGGCTAAGCACCAAACCATCCTCACATCCAAAAGTAACTAGGTAGTTTCCAGGAGCCACCACATCTCACATAACAGGTATCACACGTCAGGTATTATACCTCAAGTCATCACAGCCCATATGTCGAGTAAGGATCCTCAAGCCATCACATCCTATAAACGTTACACCTATAGTAGTCCATAGAATACTAAATCCATAATATATGTCTGTGAAAGAACCACAAGACATTACAGCCCTCTACACACATATATGGGGAAAACTAACTGCTATGCCAAAGGCACTAGTATCTACCAAGAGAAGAGAGCGAGGCTAAAGGGGGTAGTCAGCCATTCAACCTCCCATCTGAATGTTGGGGAAAACACCCACCGAGGCCTCAGAATCCCTGGGGTGTCAGTTTCCCTTACCAACAAGGTGGAATAGCGTATAGAAACACAAAAAAAATATAGAATATATTATACTCACAACCACACTATGGGCATAACCTAGTCTTAGACACAACTGCATCTAACGTCACTCTGACTCCGGGCTACCACTTAAAAGACTAGGTATCATATAAGCACACAACCATTTAAGGGATTTATAAGATTACTTCATTCCCATTTTATTAGTTATACTGTATATTAATTAATTATTCAAACATTAATCAACCATGAAAAATTTCAAATTTAATTCCATTAACATCACATCAAAAAACCACTATCCCTTCAAAAGTTACAGCCTCATCATTATGTTCCAGCGTCTCCAACCCCATGGGTTAACATTATTTATTCAAACATTCATTATAGAATTACTTTCCCATATTCCCATGCATTCTAGAAAAGCAACCTATGCTACTAAACACAAGGGGGCTCAATACGGTGAGTTGATTTACTACCCGTCGAGTCATTACCGCCTATAGAAAGAGCATAGACCCATTCTCCTTTAAAAATCTAGACACAGAAAGCACATGGCATACCCCGTGTGTCTTCTCCTCCTTCGAAAGAAGGGTAATCAAGAATATCTGCCCTGAGTAGTTGGAAAAGAAAAGCAGATAAACAACCAATCAAACCACCAAACATCCAAAAACCACATCCATCCCAATCCATCATCCCTAGTGTCCTCCCTAACACCCACATGCACAAACCAATGCATCTCGCTACTCTAGGCATCATCCGCTGCCACAACCACAAGGACTCCCTGCCTCCACATATCACAACAACCCTCCAAGTTCACATCATAGCACAAGAAGTAGTAAAACAATAATAACATCAAATGGGATCTTGTCCCATTAACAAGGCATCCAGTTATCATACATAATGAGCGCTCATGGCTCTAAAGCAGAAGGCACTCGACCTTATGACCAATAGGGTGACTAAGGACCCTACCAGGAGTTATCTTATATCAACCAACCAGTTCTCTAATCTCTCTTGAATTAATAGATTTAGTTCATAGTCTCCAATTCAATGAAACCTATTCAATAAGCTATCAAAAAATATTTAACATGCTTACTATGCCAATTTGATTATCAAAAAATTAGAACAACTACAACAATCGAAAAAACCAGATTCATTTATATGCTTCTTTATCTTTATCCAATTAATTATTAATTAATTCCGGCTTTACGTTATTTATCAATTTCCATCAAGGATAGACAGCTAAACCAAAGAGAATAGAAATCACACTATCTTGCAAAACAAGAGGAAAACAGTTATCATGGTACAAAGCAACAACATGCGATCAAACCAATTTTCTTAATCTAGTTCAAGTATTTAATTAGGTCAATTTAATTGTGATCCAAAGGAGAAAAGCATGCTAACTCTACGATTTCACATACATAATTAGATAATCCACAAATCCCCTACCTCAACTAGTCTTGACGTTCTTTATCCACACAACGGGTCACGATCCTCCTCTCGCAACAACTAAATCCACCCATGGATTCCACGGTATGATAGCACCAACCAAACCCCAAGAAAAACCCATTAGAATCTTAGAGATTACATGGTATAATATGGAAGGGATAACAAGATAAGATGATCCCTGAAGGAACAATGAGAAAACATACCTTATATTGAAGAATTATCGACACCGCTTGGTTGCATAAAAATAGAGCGGAACCAATCGGAGGAGTAGTGTTTGATTGTGAAACTCATACGAGAAGGATTGAAATTTTCTAGAATCTCATAGCTGAGAACAAAGAGGAAGAACAATGTAGGATGATATCTTTTCCATTTTTAAAAATTTACTGGGGTGACGGTTTAAGATCCGCTTAATTCTCCATTAAAAACGGATTGCATTAACCCACAAGGTTTGACCATGTAAAAACTTTTTGGCCTTAGGAATAATTAATAGAGTATTTATGGCCTTTTAAACAGCCTTAAGAGCCCTTAAAATAAGTCTTCATTTTATTTTAAATCAAAGGAAACGTCAAAAGAGGATAAACTATAGGAATCTAAAAACACTGTTCACCTACCATTACTGTACACCAAACCGATTAGTGAAACTGATCTATAAAACCGAAATGTGAAACCAATTTGTGAAACCGATATGTTGGACGGATCTATGAGACCGATCTGTGAGACCAATCTGTGAGACCAATATGTGAGACCGATCTGTGAGACCAATCTGGGAGACCGATATGTGAGACAGATCTATGAGACCGATATGCGAGACCGATCTGTGAGACCAATCTGTGAGACTGATCTGTGAGACCATTCTGTGAGACCGATCTGTGAGCCGGATCTGTGAGGCCGATATGTGAGTGCAATATCTGACTCTGATCTATGATACCGATCTGTGAGACCGATCTATGATCCCGATCAGTGATCCCGATCTGTGATCTCGATCTGTGAGACCGATATGTGAGACCGATATGTGAGACCGATCAGTGAGACCGATCAGTGAGACCGATCTGTGAGACCGATCTGTGAGGCCGATCTCTGAGACTGATCTGTGACACCGATCTCTTACTGTTCATAAAACTGGAAACACTATTCCCAAAACTAAAAAATTGGCATAGTTTCAGGGATAAGTCACCTTGACCTCCCAGAACACCTCCAACAACACATTTTCACAAAGTAATAGACCGGAGAGGTCTGGGCCATTACATCAGATACCTCTCAAAACATTATTTTCCTCGAGAATTTAAAACCAACCTAAAGAAAAGAGGGGTTCGAAAAACCACCCCATAAGATACCTCTCAGGGGAAAACCACCCTAAGTTGTTCTAAAGATGGAACAAAACCACGACATCTAAGATAAAGGGAACAAACAATCCGTATCCAAACAATTCAAGAATAAAATCACATCAAAGGTACATAAAAGAAAGGATCAAATAAAAATCTTCACAACAACATAAAATAGATCTGGGTACTGGACACGCATCTGTGACTCACATTCCCAGGTACTATCCTCCATGCCACCATATCTCCATAAGACATGAACCAAGGGAATAGATTAACCACACAACACCTTCTTTTTATGGTCTAGGATATCCACAGGTCATTCCTCAAAGGTTGCATCATCATCAACATCGATCTATCTCCAATCAATGATGTGAGTGTCATTATGAAGATAACGATGGAGCTGTGATACATGGAAAACATCATGTACTCGACTCATCTATGGGGTAAGTTCCACTTAATACGCCACAGCTCCAACATGAGCTAACACCTCAAAAGGCCCCACAAACTGGGGAGAAAGCTTACATCAATGACCAAATCTTCACTTCCCACGACGGGGAGTCACCTTCAGAAACACATGATCCCAACATTATACTCCAAGGGTCTCCTCCTTTGATCAACATATGATTTCTGACGATATTGCACTGTCTTCATCCTCTCACGAATCATCTGAACCATCTATGTTGTATTCTGCACTAGTTTTGGTCTGAGAATTGATGACTCTCTGACCCCAGTCCAGCACAATGGAGAACGGAAAGGCCGGCCATACAAGGCTTCAAACAGTGCCATATGGTTGGTGGAGTGAAAACTATTACTGTAAGAGACCTCTACCAAGGGTAAGTGCCTCATCTATGAACCTCCAAAATCTAGAACACAAGAGCACAACATGTCTTCAATAGTTTGGATGGTTCGCCCATTTTGACCATCTGTTTGAGGATTAAAAGTAGTGATAAGGCATAACTGAGAGCCAAAAGCATGCTGGAGACCTCTCCACTCCCTTGAGGTAAAATGAGTATCTCGATCAAAAATGATCGTCCTAGGGACTCCATGAAGATTAACCACCTCCTGTAGATACATCCTCAACAAAACTTCACTATGCTCGACTCCTTGATTGCTATGAAGTGGGCCAATTTTGTTAAACAGTCTGCTACCACCCAAATAACATCATGTCCTCCTGGATCTTGAGGTAAACCTGTAACAAAGTCCATTGAGATGTCCTCCCACTTCCACTGAGGAATCTCCAATGGCTAGAGAAGACCACTAGGAACACGGTATTCAACATTCACCTTCTGGCAGACTAAACATTGAGACACAAACTCCACAACCACACACTTCAGCCTATGCCACCAAAACTGAATCCCCAAGGATCGGTACATCTTTTTCACACTAGGATGTACTGCAAGGGGTGAACTATGGAACTCTCGGAGAACCGTCTCGCACATTACTAAGGGAACAAAAAGCCTTCCATGATACAGCACTCAATGTTTTTCATCCTCCGACCAACCATCAGGGGCCTCACCACAAACAACTCAGTCACTCCAAACATCCACCTCTGGATCACCCAACTAGGACTCTTCCACCTTTTGCCTTAGGGATGACTACATTGTCATCTGGAAAAGACAACCTTTACCTCCAACCTCTTCTATATCAAGATGCAAAGCTGATAGTTCCTCCATTACTCTCCATGAATCACCAGATTCATGCACATCATCACTATGTGACATTCATCTCAGTGCATCATCTACAACATTACCTTTTCCAGGTGTATACGATATTTCGAAGTTGTATTCCTGCAAGAACTCCATCCACTGACACTGTTGTAAGTTCTAGTCACGCAGGGAGAAAACATACCTCAAACTCTTATGATCGTTGAAAACCACAAACCGATCACCAATGAGGTAATGTCTCCACAACTTCAGAGCAAACACCACAAATTCCAACTCAAGATCGTGAGTGTCATAGTTTTATTCATTGGGAAGCAACTGTCGAGACCCATAAGAAACAACTGACTTCTGCTGCATGAGAACACAGCCTAACCCCAGATGTGAACCATCACAGAACACATCAAACTGAACTCCATCAGTTAGAAGAAAACGAACTGGAGCACTCACTAACTTCTTCTTGAGATACTCGAAAGCTGCCTGACACTAATCAGTCCATATGAACGCCTGATCTTTCTTGGTCAAAGCTGTCAGAGTAGTCACAACTCGAGAGAAATTGGATACGAACCTCCTATAATAGCCTGCGAGACTAAGGAATCTTCTCACCTCTAACACTGTCTTGGGGGATGCCCAAGACACCACTACTATCCACAAAAACACCCTGTTGGGACACAAATTCCCTAAGAAACGGACTTCTCGAGCCCAAAACTCGCACTTCAAGAACTTCCCGAACAGTTGATGTCGATGAAGAACTCCCAAAATGGATCGTAGATGCTCTTCATGCTCCTCTTAAAATGTGGAGTACATAAGGATGTCGTCGATGAAAAATACCACAAACCTGTCCAAGAACTCACGGAACACATTGTTCATCAACCCCATGAAAACAGCTAGAGCATTCGTCATGCCGAACGACATTACAACAAACTCATAATTCCCAAGATGACAACGGAAATCAGTCTTAGGAATATCCTCATCCTTCAACCACATTTTATGATATCATGACCGCAAGTCAATCTTTGAGAACCATCTCGTACCCTTCAGTTGATCGAATAAATCATAAATCTGCAGAAGAGGATAGTGATTCTTTATTCTCACTTTGTTTAAACAGAGATAATAGACAAACAACTGCAAACTGCCGTCGGCCTTATTCACAAGCAACACTGGTTCACCCCATGGTGACACACTTGGCCGAACAAAACCGCACTGAAACAGACCATCAAGAAATATACATAGCTCTCATAAATCAGAAGGGACCATCATATATGGAGACATAGATATAGGAGACTCTCCTGGATGTAGATCGATCCCAAACCCAATCTCTCGTCAAGGGGGTAATGCTATAACCTCTTATGGGAAGACATCAAGGTACTCCTCCATGACCCTAGGAAATTCCAACTGATGAACCTCTGAAGAACTCAACATCAACTTAGTAATCAAAGATGATAAGGATGGAACATGCCTATGACCCATCCTAGGATCTCCCTCACCAACAAACACCACTGGCTCTCCATCCGCACCCAAGAATATGACCTTCTTCCTGTAGAAATCCACGATAGCCTACATTTAATACAACAAATCCATGTTGAGGATGACATCATATGGTTGTATTCGTAAACATAGTAAATCTCCCCAAGAGCGGTGCTTCCCCAACACTATCTCACAATCTCTACATACTTCAAACAAGTCAGTTCGACCTCCAATTGGCGTAGTCAATGCCAAGGGCACTGGAAGCCTCTCTACCTCATGTCCCAAGGCATGGACAAGGGTAGGTGATATGAAGGAGTGCATTGCTCCTGAATCAAGAAAGGCATACAACAAGGTAGAATATAAGAAATGGGTACCAAGAATGACATCTGGCTCGCCTGGTGCTGGAAACGCTAGAGCATGAAGCTGACCATGACCTCCTCCACAAACTCTCTAACCCTGATGACGACCAACACCATGGTCGCGGTCTACTCTCTGAGGATGGGGAGCATCATGGGGTTGTCCTCTGCCTACCCCATCTACCCACTTGTGATGAAAAGAAGGTGCAACCTGCTGCTGCTGCCTCGGCTGGAACTACCTCAACAAAAGAACCTAGAGCAGAGCGCCCGGTGCACAATGACTGCTCTAAAAATTTGGGCACTCCCGCTATTGATGAACACAACCAACATAATAAAAAACAAGTGCATGATCCCTTGGCATCGGCCTAAGAGTTTCTAACTCTGGGGAAATGAAATAGGAAGGGCTAGGACCTACCCCCAAGTTAACGGAAACTCTTTTGCCCTGAAAACTAGGAACCTCGAACCACAGGTCTCCTTCATGAGGAATCATGACAATTCCCCTCTCATGACGATCTAGTCCTAGAAAAATTCCTCTCAACAACCTATACCCTCACCAGCACCTCATGATATGTCTTTAGCATAAATGGGGTGACCTAGCGCTGGATCTCTGGATGCAAAGCCTCTTCTAAATGCCTCATCCTGGCCTCCTCATCTGGTAACAGGTCTGAAGCATATCGTATAAGTTTCCTGAAATGGATTCCAAACTCTCGAATACTGGAGCTCCCCTATCGAAGGGGAAGAATCTCCTAACGACTAGACGCCTTTCCAGTCGAGGAATGGAACTCAACTCTAAACATGTCTCGAAACTCCTCCCATGAGATTGCTGAATCCTCACGATCGCTGTGGAACAAGAGCCACCACTGCCTTGCTGCTCCACGCTGCATCGTCACAACCAAGGACACCCAGTGCTCCTTCCAAGCAGGGATCGAACTGAAGCCTATCTCGACCTCCTCCAACCAATCTTCCATGACCGCATCGGAAACGGAGCCCTCATACTTCAGCAGACTCTGGGACTGAAACTCTTGGAGTGTCTTCCTCCAAGTGTTTTCATCCTCAACCACTACCCTGCTGCAACCTGTTGGAACCACCTTCTTGACATCTTCTACGCAAACCTGACGAGGACGTCGACCTGGTGCCATGCCTGTAGAATAAGAAACCATCAGAGCTCCTAAGCATGGAATATGGAGACTCAAGATTAATTAATTAATTGTTTTCTTTCATTTATATTAGGTTAAACTATCCCAAGGTCTACCCATTCAAACACATGCACAATGAAGAATGATGCTTTATCCTTTCCAAGGTCTCTACCCTGAAACTAGTATCACCTTGTTTAGTAGCCATTGTTAACATAAAGGTCCATACACCAGATCATAGGGGCCCCTAAACTCCTATGTCTCAGCCGATATCTAGTGTTTACCACACTTTCTAAACATGAAGGACACTATTTCCCAACCAACCCAAGAAACCTCAAATTTGCCTAACTCCAAACTCCATCATATCCCTCAACTAGACCTCTGATACCACTCTGTCACAACCCCCTCCACACAAAGTGTACCCCTCTTGGGCCGGCAATATGAGAAGGGAGATAGTGACCTTTGAGTCCCACCTCCAGTAGGCACTGGGTTGGCGACTAGCACCGTGGGTATAATAACACACAAAATGGGAGGCATTTCCATCTAAGAGAACACATGCGGAAGCGAGAGATAAGACATACACCAATCCACTCTAACTCAGAACTGGAAATATAAAAGAAACTCAAGTGAACAAATTTAATGTCATGAAAAAGTACTACAGCTAAAAGGGGAAGCTAAAAGTACCCAAAAGTAAGGAAAAGATAGCAGAAACTACAAGCCCGAACAGCTCTTGCAACCACAAGCTTGTAGTAACTAGCCTGATCTCCAACCAGCTCCTTGTGACCTGAAAACAGTTTATATATACATAGGATGGGTATAAAAGTATACTCAATAGGTTTCTCCACGAATCCTCTCGTGAAAAAGTAAAGAAAGCAAGCTAAAGCACATTGAACAACAAGTGAAACTAACCCGTCACCTAAACAGGTATACAAAGTTCCCAACCTGACCATGGATACTCTCACCAAGTAACGAATACAAGAATATAGCATATAGTAATGAATATCAAGGGTACCCCGCTACTTATTCCCCACTGGTTTTCCGATTTTCCCCAACGACATACGTCTTGAGCATCTCTATCCAAAGGCTTTCCCGTATAAACATGGGCTAATCTCCACAATCAGCACCACGTGTACCACAAAGGATTGCCCTCAAACACCTGGGATAAGCACCACACCATCCTCACAAAAAAAGTAACCAGGTAGTTTCTGGGAGCCACCACAACTCGCATATCGTGTATCATACATCAGGTATTATTCCTCACGCCATCACAGTCCATACGCCGAGTAAGGATCCTCAAACCATCATAGCCTACACACGGTACACCTATAGTAGTCCATAGAATACTATATCTAGAATATATGTGTGTGAAATAACCAAAAGCCATTACAGCCCTCTACACACATATATGGGGAAAACTAACCGCTATGCCAAATTCACTAGTATCTACCAAGAGAAGAGAGTGGGGATAAAGGGGGTAGTCATCCATTCAACCTCCCATCATAATGTTGGGGAAAACACCCCCCCAGTGCTTAGAATCCCTAGGGTGTCAGTTTCCCTTACCGATAGGGTGGAGTAGCGTATTGAAACACAAAAAATACAGAATATTTAATACTCACAACCACATTATGGGAATAACTTTGTCATAGACACAACTATAGCTAACGTCTCTCGGACTCCGGGCTTCCACTTCTAAGACAAGGTATCCTATAAGAATACAACCATTTAAGGGATTTATAAGATTACTTCATTCCCATTTAATCAATTCCACTGTATATTAATTAATTCTTCAAATATTAATCAACCATGAGAAATTTCACATTTAATTCCATTAACTTTACATCCCAAAACCACTATCCCCTCAATAGTTACAGCCTCATCATTATGTTCCAGAATCTCCAACCCCATGGGTGAACATCATTTATTCAAACATTCATTATCAAATTACTTTCCCATATTCCCAAGCATTCTAGAAAAGAAAACTATGCTACTAAACACAAGGTGGCTCAACACGGTGAGTAGATGTACTACCTGTCGAGTCTTTTCCATCTATATCAAGAGCATAGAACCATTCTCCTTTGAGAAGCTTGACACGGAAAGCACGTGGCATACCCCATGCATCTTCGCCTCCTTAAGAAGAAGGGTAAACAAGACCAGCTTCCCTGAGCAGTGGGGAAAATTAAACCAGATAAACAACCAATCAAACCACCAAACTTCTAACAACCACATCTATCCCATTCCATTATCCCTGGTGTCCTCCATGACACCCACATGCATAAAATGATTCATCTCGCTACTCTAGGCGTCATCTGTTGCCACAACCCCAAGGCCTCCCTACCTCCACATATCACAACACCCCTCTAGGGTCATATCAAAGCAGAAGTAGTAGGAAAACAATCGTCACATAAAATAGGATCTTGGACCTTTAAAAGGGAATTCATCCTTCATATATATTGACCGCTCATGGCTCTAAAGCACAAGGCACTCGACCTTACGAAGGATAGGGTAACTAAGGACCCTACCAAGCGTTATCGTTTATCAACCAACTAGTTCTTTAATCCCTCTTGAATTAACAAATTCAATTCGTAGTCTCCAATTCTAGGAAACCTATTCAGTAAGCTATCACAAAATATTTAACATGCTAACTATGCCAATTTTATTAACATAATATTAGAAAAACTACAACAACGTATACAACTGGATTCATTTATATGCCTCTTTATATTTATCTAATTAATTACCAATTAATTATGGCTTTATGTTCATTATCAATTTCCATCACGGAAAACAGCAAAACCAAGAAAGCATAGATATCACACTATCTGTAAAAACAAGAGGCAAACCATTATCACAGTACAGAGCAACAACATGTGATCAAACCAATTCTTTTAATCTGGTTCAAGTATTTAATTAGGTCAATTTCATTGTGATCCAAAGTGGAAAATCATGCTAACTATACGATTGAACATAAACAATTAGAGAATCCATGAATCCCCTAACTCAACATTTCTTGACGTTCATTATCCATACAACGGGTCAAGATCCTCCTCTCGCAACAACTGCATCCACCCAAGGATTCCATGGTATGAAAACACCAACCAAACCCCAAGAAAAACCCATTAGAAACTTTGAGATTACATGTTATAATATAGAAGGTAGAACAAGAGAAGAATATCCCTGAAGGAACGATGATAAAACATACCTTATATCGAAGAATGATCAACACAGCTTGGTTGCATCAAAATAGAGCTGAACCAATCAGAGGAGTCGGGTTTGATTGTGAAACTCCTACGGGAAGGATTGAAAGGTTCTAGCATCTCATAGCCGAGATCAAAGTGGAAGACCAAGGTAGGATGATATCTTGTCCCTTTTTGAAAATTTAATGGGGTGACGGTTTAAGATCTACTTAATTCTCCATTACAAATGGATCACATTAACCCACACAGTTTGACCATGAAAAGACATACCGTCCTTAGGAATAATTAATATAGGATTTATGGCCTTCTAAAAGGCCTTAATAGCCCTTAAAATAATACTTTAAATGTATCTTATGTCATAGGAAACATCATAAGGGGAAAACTATAGAAATCTAGAAACATTGTTCACCTACCGTTATTGTACATCAAACCGATCTGTGAAACCGGTCTGTGAGACTAATCTGTGAGAAGGATCTGTGAAACTGATCTGTGACATTGATCTGTGAGACCGATCTGTGAGACCGATATGTGAGACCGATCTGTGAATCTGATATGTTAGATCGATCTGTGAAATCGATCTGTGATACGGATCTGTGAGACCGATCTGTGAGACCGATCTGTGTGACCGATCTGTGAGACCGATCTCTGAGACCGATCTGTGAGACCGATCTGTGAGACTGATCAGTGAGACCGATCTCTGAGATCGATCTGTTAGACCGATCTCTAAAACCGATCTGTGATACCGATTTGTGATACTGATCTATGAGACCGATCTGTGAGACCGATCTTTGAGACCAATCTGTGAGACCGATCTGTGAGACGGAACTGTGAGACCGATATGTGAGACCGATCTGTGAGACTGATCTGTGAGACCGATCTGTGCGACCCATCTGTTACTGTTCATGAAACTGGAAACACTGTTCACAAAACTTGAAAATTGGAAAAGTGTCGGGGATAAGTCACCTTGACCTCCCGAAACACCTCCAACACCAAATTTTCACAATGTAATGGACCAGAGTGGCCCATACCATTACATGTCCCGTTAAGATTATTATATGGAAACTCTAAACTACTCACAAAATTCACTATTAAATTGTTTGCATTAGAATTTTTCCATTAATAAATTATGAGGGTGTTTATCATGCGTCTTGAAAAATTAACATGATTAGAGGATTATTTTAATATAATTACATGAAATATTCATCCTCTATAGGTATTTATTTTTAGCAATATTAAATTATCATTCATTTATGTATAAATAAATTTTATTTAAATATTTCTTTATTTACTTAATATTCCCTCATAATTAAAATCCTAATTCTATAACATAATAAATCAATCAAAACGATATATAATGATAATGTGATTAACCAAGTAATATCTATTTGGTGTGTCAATATAAGGGTTATGTTGGGTATATTCATTATTAACTAAGTGATTATTTACTTATTTACCAATACACTATACTTTGGTTTAGAAAACCTAGGTACACGAGTCACAAAACCTAAATCACCTTGTTATATCGTGATAGGGATATTACATCCGATGAAACCATAAAATCTCAACCACAAAAAATGTCGAAATGTTATTGCATACATAAAATTATACCTTAGACATATACTATGTTTTTTAACTAAATTTCACTTATCCAAATACATAAAATATTTCCTCACTCGACATAAATGTTTGCCTATAAATTTTCAATTATAATCAACCATAACATATCGTATTTTTTCCCATTTCTAAATCAAAATTTATAATCAACTAATATTATCCTAATATTTGATGTTATATTAAATATAATATAATTCCAACTATATCTTAATATATATGACCATACCATTTACATAACATAACGAAAACATTTAAATAAATTATATTACCATGTTTTTTTAGGATTATGTATTTATAAAATTATGATAAAACATTAACTGTTAATACCCTTATTCATTGTTCCAATTGGAAATTTTCATAAAATTTAGGAAAATATTAAGCCCATAATGAGACTTAAATATCTCTTATATAATTTATTATAAATAAAAACATTTCTAATTTTCATAAAATTACATTCATCATCATGAATGGTAGTATAATATTAAAAATGGGGTGACCTAGGATGCTTAATAATGGTACACATAAGTTATAATGATCTAATATCTTTAGTGAGTATAAGATGAGAATATGGTTATAATAGAGAAATATCATTAAATTTTAAGCAAAAAAATAGATTATACACCATTGGATAAGGATCAAAACAACATTTCACTTGAATGAGACAACAAAAACATTCCATGGGAGCATAACATTTGAATAAAAGTAATCATAAAATATGATACCTTAAAAATATAGAACACACATTTGTATAGATAATATTAAATTCACAAGGAACAACATCAGTGAAAAAACTTATGAGTAACAATAATATACTTGTGAATTGTCAAATAAAGAGATATAATCTTTAAACCAGTTCACTTGTGGGAGATATAGGACCCCACGCTGCACTAAACCACACTTAATAGAAATATTAGAAAATTATCCACATATCACATCAAAAAGAACATATAGAAATTAAATGATTTTCATAAAACATTCAAATAAAAGTCATTAACTTTTATGAATCATAAATAGACCACACATATAAAATTTGTTTCATATTAATTTCTAATTTACTCACTTAATTAATGAATTTATAATTCCATTATATGATAATCACAATATAAACCCTAAGAAACTAAATGGGAATCTAATGATATTAAGTTCCATTCTAGTTAGATTCCATTCAATCAAGATAATAATGCATATGGTGTAAAAATATATAAGTAAATGGTATATAGTTATTGAGATATTTCACCAAATCAATAAATTTATGAAACTTGGATTAGCACCCTTAAAATAAATCAGTAAAAATCGGGTACTCAAATAAAGAAAAATTTGGTAGATAACTCATATTTATAATCAGTGGATCGTTGGGTAATATAAATATAGTGATTTTTCACTCCTCCATGAGAACATGATAATAATTAATTTCAGGGGGAAATCCCTCAAGGTGTCCCCTCGGAATGTTTTCAGTGTGATTTAGTTTGTGGACAAATATAGATGATCACGAATGATAATTGTTTGTATTTACGATAGACATGTTTTTAAGGTGGCATTGTTTCCCAGTGATTGTTTAAATTTTGGACCTAAAATTAGGGATTTGTGTTCGTAAATGTGTCTAATTTATCTTGGGAATGAACAATTTGAAGAACAGAGAATAAAATTGGCAAAGGAAAAGAAACACGGAGCCCAATACATAGATCACAGACCATGTCTGGGAAGTCTATGATGCCCGATACCAGGTAGTGGGAATGATACATGGGATAAGTTCGTGAAACTGATAATCCATCACAACTGAAAGTGGGGCGGTATAAGGATATCTTGTAACTAACCAATAATATGGACGAAGTAGAATAAAATTCAATACACAGAATGCGTATGAAAAAATGTTTTGCGGGTGGCTTGCAGTTCGTTGTAGCATGAGGATCAGTATGCAGTGAAGGGTGAATTAATGATTTTGTAAATCATAGATTATTAGATCTTGTGGGTATTTTTCCCTATATAAGAATTTCTAGTCACACTAATTATTATTGAGATTGGATATCATCGAGAATTTGTTTTTTGTCCTGGATTTTGGAAAAGTCTGAAGGAGCGTCACGATGTAGAATTACACGAAAGATAAAGTGGTTCACAAAGATGAAATTAAACCAATATATTTATGTAGAGAACTATAACCCACATAAGATATGGTACGTTGAAGAAGAAGTAATTTTATGGAAGTAGAATGTGATGGAAGCCTACGAACAAAGAACAGTTCGCCGACTGTGGTTGATTTTTTAAAGGAAGTCTGTGAACAAAGAATAGTTCGCAGATATAATGGGTTTCGCAGAGGTAGTGTGCAGTTGAGAAAGAGCAGGCAGTCTGTGGAAGAAGGGAGGATTGAAAAATAATAAGTGGTATGTGAAGGTGGTGTTTCGCCTACAAAACCTTGTTCACAGTACGTGAGAGGAGAAGGTTGTTCGCGATTTTCACAATAAGGCTTGTAAAAGCATCAAATCAATTTTCGAATTTATTTTCTCATACCAAGAAGCACTCATGAAGTTGGAATTCATCTATGGGTGAAAAGGGACTTCAATCGAATTGAGCATGTATTTTTTCCACAATACACTATATTTTTATGATGATTCTAATTATAAAAAAATCCTTTATTTGTTATTCTAAAAATTTAAATTTATGTATATTTTTAGAAAATTAATATTCTTTATGTTCCAAATATTGGAATAATATTAAATCAAGTGATTTATGTGAAATATTTGTTAAAGTGTTTGGAATTCTATTCTACGTGTTCAGGAAACAATGTTCATACTGTATGTTAGAGAACATAGCATAAGGATTAAATCATATGTTTATTTTATGAGATTTTATAAATGTATGGTTAATCCAGCTTATGTTAACAGAATAGTAGGGTAAAATAACCTTACACTTTGAAGGAAACTTATGTTTGATATATGAGAATTGTTTGGATGAAGAACCTTAAATATGTATAGAGCCTTACGTTTTCTTGACAAAAGTATGGATAATCAATACTACATTTGTAATGAACCTTACGTTATATCAAAAAGTATGGATCATGTACCTTATGTTCTGAAGAAAAGAGAAGAATGATTTTTTATACCATATGATTTTGAATGAGAAGGAAAAAGTATGGATCATCAAAATTATGTTTGTAATCAACCTTATGTTTGGAACCCTATGTTTGAGTTAATCATGTGTTGGAGATTTAAATTTATGACTTTTTTTGCAATAGTATTTTATATAATGTCCGGATGGTTTCAAACCAAATTCAAGGGCCATTTTTTAAGCACATGTTTAATTGATTTAAAGTTATTTATACATAATTCAAAGGATTGATTTAATAAGAGTAGTTCATTTTGTTTTTTAATGGATGTAATTACTATACTGTTATTTGAACAATTGAATATTATGATCTGGCATGCAAATTTTTTGGATCTGAAATTATGAATAAATATCTCGTCATTATTCTATAGTTTCCATGTATCAAAATTTTTGGAATATGCATCGGTGATAAGATATCTATTGAATTCAAGAAAATTAAAAATTCAAATATAAAGTGATTTATATTTCCCAAAAAAGAGATATATACCGATTCATTGAAGAGATCTTCTTTAGATATGCTGCTATAAATAACGATCAGATTCAATTTTATGTCAGATAAAAAATCTTTAAGATTAATTTATTATAAATTATAAATCTATAGTGAATCTACTTCTGATTTATTGCTGAATATATTTTAATATCAATTTCATCTGGGTCGATTTAAAACTGCTCTTATATGAAGAAAACCCTTTCTGAAAACAATGATCCATTTACTATTAGTTGTGTAATGCTGCGACTGTGAAGATCAAATTTAATGTATTTTCAAATATGCTTTTATTTTGAATAACATCTTCTCGTACTAAGCTCTTTTGATCAGTTCAATTTTTAGAACCAGAAGGCTCTATTTTAGAATTAAATTGTAAAGGTGAGAATTACATGCACTCAGTGGTGGATAGTCTTTTCAAAACAGAACCAACTAGAGAAAATCACCACGCTCCTAGAGAAGAGAGTTGGGGGAGTGGACTAGGGGATCTTTGTGCCTCGAACCACTATAAATCCTTTCATACTGATATCTATTTATTTTTTTTGCGTAAAAAATATGATAAAGATAAAATGACTGAATTTATTATCATCAATATTTCTTTAGAAGTTTTGAAAGACACAATTCACGCCCTCTTGGGCATATTTCGTATAATATGATCCAAAAATTGGTATTGAAGGTGAGTTCCTTTTGTTTAAACTATACTAAGAAGATATAAATGATTATACATATATCAAAATGGCTGATATATGAGTTTGATTTTCAATCATTCAAGATTTGTACTTTAATAGAGAAAAATATGGAAGTTGAAAATCGAGGTTGATCATCTACGTGAAGAATCATAGATACAGATTCTAATAAAACATCTTACTCCTATTGAAATCACTGAAAATCCAGAAACATGGAGTGCATATAGTGAAGTAATGTATGACATAAAATCAAAATCTTTTAATGATATCATCTATGGTCTAGGACCGAATAAATTTAATCAAGTACCTTAATGCCCTACTGCATATGAAATGAAAAGACAATTGCAGTGAACTATAAAGGAAAAATTAATCAGAAAAATGGGGTCTGATACAAAAAAACAAAAATTTGATACATTTAGAATTCTTGATGGTGAAAGCATCACTCATATTAATGTAAGGCTTCTAGATATAGTCGACAACATTACTACCTTTTTATATCCAATTAATTTGGCAGATTAAGCCTCGAAAGTACCGAGTGTACTTCTATCCCAATAGAATGGGATATTAGAAGCCATTAGGCAATCATCACCTATTAAAAATATAAACATGATAGAATTTATTGGAACACTTATGATTTATGAAGCTGAGACAGAAGATGAAGATAATGGGCATAATGTCTTGAAAAAACGGAAAATAATTCTATGAAAGTTACATCTCAGAAGAAAAGGTGCATAATGATGAAACATGGGATCAAAAAGGAAGACTGTTCTAACTCATTTGATTCAGTAATGGAACTAACTCAGATGGATAGAAAATTAAAAAATATTATAAAAAGATGAAAGTATTCATAAAATCCATCAATAAATATGAGAAATATCTATAAGAATTAAGATGATATGAATGCAAGAAAATGGGTCACATAAGACCTGACAGTCCTCTCCTTAATAGAGAAAAGGAATGTTTTTAAACAATTCTCATTATGAGGAGAAATATAAATGAGGAATAAAATCTACATGGAGTGTATATGAAGACTCTAGCATCTCATCAATGTCGGACTCAGAAAAATAAGAATCAAATCTAATATTAAACATGTGCTTTATTGATGAAGTTAATGAAGAAGAAAGTCACAAAAGTAGAAAAGAAATACAGTACATGAATAGTGGTTTCTCTAGGTATATGAGTAGAAACACTACAAACATTAAAACCTTAACTCAAAATAATGCTGGATTATTAACCTTTGGTGACAATTCCAAAGGAAAAATTACAAGTATAAGAACTTCTATAGATTCAAAATCTGTATAAATAAATAATTTACTTTTTGTACAATGACTGGAACAAAAATTGATAAGTGTTTCTCAACTTTTTGATGATGGTTATTTTGTTGATATTTTTAATGAATATTGTTCTATTTTGAAGATAAATTACTAAAATTTAGAGCACCCATAAATGAAAATGTTCATAACCTGGATGTAAATTCGTTATGTAAACAAAAAGTAAATTGATTAACTACTATAATAAATGAATCCTGGATCCAGAATAGAAGAATTAGACATTGAAGTATTTATTATTTAGAAAAGATATCTAAGAAACAATTAATTTCTCACTTTCCAAGTATTAAATTTTATAGTGAATGATTCTGTGATGTATGTAAAATTGGAAAGAAACCTAAATTATCCTTCAAATCAATTAACAAAATTACTACATCTAGTCATTTAGAACATATCTATATGGATCTATTTAGACCTTCAAGAGTAGCATGTTTGGATGGTAAATTATAAATATATATAGGTTTAGATAATGAATTTTCTATATTTACATGGATATATTTTTTTAAATATTAATAGGAATCTATAACCATATTTGAATGTTTTTGAAAATCTGTTCAAAATGTAATATTTTTTAAAATATTTTCACAAAGAAGTGATCAGGGTGGAGAATTTTAGAACCAAGAATTCAAATCTTTTTGCTCAAATCTAGGTATTAAATACCCCTTCTATGCCCCAAGAACACCTCAACAGAATGGAATTGTTGAAGGAAGATATAGAACTATACAAAAAATGGAATGGATTATGCTAAATGGATACAGTCTTCCTACCTATTTCTGTAAATAAGTTGTAAGCACAACCTACTATATAATGAATAAAGTTTTAATAAGACCGATTTTCCAAAATACATCCTATGAAAATTAGAATGAAAAAATCCAAAAATAAAATACATTAATGCTTTTTGATGCATTGTTTATATCTTGAACACTGAGGAAAATATCGGTAGGTTTGATCCAAAAATCTAATCAAGAATTTTTTTTAGCATTTTCTGCTACCTCTAAAGATTATAGAGTTTTTAATAAAAAATCAATGATTTGTAAAGAATAAATTCATGTGAAATTTGTATGATCTAACCCTTTTGAAAAAAGAAATGATCAAATTGATGAATCTAATCCTAATGATAACATGAGACTTGAAAAGCTAAAAGAATATTTTGGAAATAATAAAAAAAATTCATTCCAGTTCAAGAAGAACCTGGCCTTGATAAAAATAATAGTTATTTACCATGAAAGTCAAGATTTTTAACGAATCACCCTTTAGAAATTTTTATAGGAGACGTAGAAACAAAAATAAAAACTAGAAGAAATATATGAAATATATTTGAGTTTTATGCCTTTCTTTCTAAATTATAATATATGTCAACAGAAAAATCCTTAGATTATGAAAGTAAGATGAAAACAATGCAAGAAGAACTAAACCAATTAAAAATAAAGGAATTTTGGAAATTAGTTGAAACACCAAAGAACTATCCTTATATTGGAACTAAATGGGTATTTAGAAATATGCAAGATAATAAAGAAATTTTAACTAGAAATAAAAAACGATTAGTTAATGGATATATTGTAGAATAATGTACCGATTATGACGCGAATGATTCCCCTATATCTAGATTAAAACCCATTAATATACTTTAGCTTATGCATCTCATTTGAACATAAAATTATTTTAGATGGATGTTAAGTATGCATTATTAGATGGTTACTTAATAGAGGATGTCTATGTAGAAAATCCTCCTTGTTTTAAAATTTCTCAAAATCTAGATTTTGTTTTTAAACATACAAAATCTCTTTATGGACATAAAAAAGAACCTAGAGCTTGGTATAAAGGAATATGTTATATCCTTTTGAAAAATTATTTTACTCTTGTTATGGTAGATCTTACACTTTTTAAGAAAACTATAAATTATAATCTTCTATTGGTTGAAATTTAAGTTTATGAGGAAATTTTGGGATCAACAAATAAAAAAAATTATTATGAGTATTCAAACTTAATGATAAAAGTTGAAATTAGTATGATAGGAGAACTACTTTTTTAGGAATTTAACACAATCGAAAAGATTTTGTAATTGTTTTCTATCAATAAAAATATATTACTGATTTATTGATAACATTTGGACTTAAAACCATCAAGACATATACAAATCATTTCTATACTAATATAAAACATGATTTGGATGAAACTGTAAACCCAGTATACAAAAATTTATATAGATGTATTATTGGTAGTTTATTTTATCATACTACTAGCAGGAGAGATATTATGTATTTGGTATGTCTTTGTTCAATATTTCAATCAAATCATAAGGAATATCATCTTACAACTGTCAATGTAATTTTTAGATATTTAAAATAAAATGTTATTCAATATCTAATTTATCAAAAAAAATGTATGATTTTAATCTAATTTAATATTCAAATAATTATTTGGGATGTTATAGATTAGATAGAAAAGGCACCTTAGGAACTAGTCACATTTTTAAAAAATCATTATTTTTGTGGTCTAGTAACAAACTACAATCAGTTTCTATGTCAACTACCATTGAAGAATATATATCTATAGGCATTTGATCTGCACAGGGTTTTTGGAAGAAAAACACTCTTATGGACTTTGGAATAGATTTCAATAATAAAACTTTTTTATGTGATAATATTAGTGTTATAAATATTTCAAAAAAATCCTATAAGTCATTCTAGAACTCATCATATTGATAGTAGACATTATTTTCTAGGAGATCATGTTCATAAAAAGGATATATTTTTAGAATTTATAAATACTGAATTTCAAATAGATAATACTTTTACTAAAAAACTTAGCACTATATGTTTTTGTTTTATTAAGGGGGGCCAGGTTTATTTAATTTTAAATAATTTTTTTCTTTCATCACTTTTTTTAAATAAATTTTATTTTATTTTAATCTTAATTTTATTTGATCATATTATTTTAAAATATTTTTGTTTTTCATATATAAATAACATAAAATTTTATTTTTATTATGAAATAAATATTAAATACATCATATATTGTTGAATTTATTTTCAAATTCAGTAATGATTATTATATATGCAATGACATGGGAATCAAATCTATGTTAAAAACCATTTCGAATTCCAAAAACACTCATTTTCTAAAAACCATTCGAACTACCAAAAACTTGTACCTCTTTCACCATCCTTTACTAACACCTTCGAACCCCTAAAATCTCAAACCTTCGGAACATTTCATTATAAATGGAAAAATAAAATAGAATCAATGATGGAGAACCCAATGATGCAATGAATTAGTGTTCAACTAGATGAAAAATCATTCAGGGGAAAGTAGTTGATCTGAAATAGTTGTTTTAGAAAAATATTATACTAAATAAATCATTAACATTTCAAGGTATTGACTCGATGTTCAGTGAGGACTACACTAAATTTCTTGATGACATTTAGATGAGAAGTTTCTTTAAATCTATTCAATTTAACTTGAGAGATACGAAATATTTGATAGTTGTGAAGATCGAAGACATAGAGTTATTCAGTCTCTTCTATTGAAATTGCATGAATCTTGATCTGACCTCACGAGGGAGTTTTGAATTTTTATTTGAAGTATATCAGGGATAAAAATCATAAATAGGAATATATAATGTCTTTTTTATTTCATTATACTAACATCAGAAAAATGTTCATCAATGAATTAGAACCAGATCAAAAAAATTTGGTTATGTTTATTCATACTGGTATAGCCACAAGGATGTTAGGAATAGAGAAATATTTTTTTTTCAAATATGTATATAATTTTTCTATTTTTAAGTGATATAAAGATGAATTATCCTTGCTATATGATTAGATATTTGAGTTACTACTGTCAACCTAAGGTCAGAATGATTTTTTATCCTTATGGTAGGATTATATCAAAGTTGTTATTTAAGAAAGGTATGGTGAGACTGATTGATAGAAGAGTGAGATTCCATCATAGTAATGTGTGGAATGATCAAACATTGAGAAAACTCGTATTTTTTTCAAGAACTATTAATGGTAAAATCATACCTGTTAGAGCTATTGAGGATTAAAAATATTATTACAGAGAGAAACTTGGAAATACTAAAGAAGGTATGGCTAAATCCAGAATATTGGATGTTTCTATGACTTGAAGAAAACTCAAATTTAAAACAGAACATGAACCTGGTGATGGAGTAAGTCTGGGAAGAAATTTTCCCTAATGAAATAGAAAAGATGGTTAGGATCCTGCAACAAAAAAATTTCATGAAACCAGAGGCATTTTAAGTAATAAGTTATGGAGGAAATTGATTCGAGAAGAAATTCACGAGGAGGCTTCTTCTCAAGAAGATGTAGAAATTTTTCATTAGAATAAGGCAGATAAAATAACTAGGGAAGTACCTCTAGTTTAAAATATAATTAAATGAAAATTATTTATCAATCTATTGATCATATTGACTCTATCCAATGGATTTAATAATAAATCCATGATGAAATTATCCAGGATAATCACATGCCTTTAGAAGTAGATAATGAAGAAGTATCAGTTTACGGAAATTTCTCTGAAATATAAATAGTAGTTATGAATGGATCTTTTTTAGTTGAGAAATATGGAGACAAATTAGTTCAGCAACCAATGGAACATAATGAAGAAGAAAAATCAGATGATCAATATTTACCACTGATTTTAGTAGATCCAGCTAAGAGCCATGCATAGGGTGACTTTGATTCTATGTCTGATCTTATTGAGGAACGTTTCATAAAAATTTATATAGTTAAAGCCAAGAATGATGCTTTAAGAAATGAGTTTGAGAAAGAGAAATAGAGATTTCAGAATATGAATGACATTTCTATTTCAATGAAAGAAGTTTATTTTTTAAGAAATAATTGCTGAAAAAGGTTGCAATAATGAAATCTAAAGTTATGTTGAAATCATATTTGGAAAATATGAAAACGTTTGTAGAGAAAATGTTTTCAATTGTCAAAGGATGTCAAGCAAGTACATCAGGTACTTATCCTGATTTTATCACGATATTCCAAGCCATAACATCTTTAATGAGAAACACGAAGTATAGGTTGCTGGATTTATAGTGTAATAGATCTCCTTTGTATATAATGTTAGACAATCAGAAATTCCTTGTTTATTAGCTTACTTCAGGTGAACCGAGTATTATACAATTAATGAATAGATTCAATGAGAAGCTAAATCAGTCTATGGATAAAAAAGAAAGATTGCATGACTTTTTCCAAGTAATACACATTTAAGATATTCATTTAACCTAGAAAGAGAGGTATCTGGTCATTCATCTAGGATATGGTGTTATAAAGCATTTAATGTTACAGTTTCCAGAGTTAAAAGATATTTTTCAGGGTCACTAAAATACCATTTTTTCAAACCCTTAGTCCAATAAAATTAATTCATGTCAAAATATGTACATGTAAATTATTTTATCAATGAAATTTATTATTTTTCATATTTTATGGGTTTAAATTTTGGTTATGTATATGTTAGATTTCCCCAAAACATCCAGATTTCATCATTGATAATCATTTTCTTATAACATTTTCATTCATGATTAGTACTAAATTAAATGTGTTATATTAATTTCTCTATATTTCCTTTTCATATCCCATGATGGGAGATAAATTTGGATAAACAAAACCTTTTATAAATTATGTTTTATATTGGAAAAGGAAAAAGGAAAAAGAATTTGTTTTTTTAATATACCTTTGTGGAGGAGAAAGATTTTTTTCTCAAGGGGAACATTTGGGTATAAAAATTAAATATTGTTTTTATCCTTGTAAAAATCTACATTATGTAAATAATTTTTCTGGTATTTGTGATCATCAAAAAGGGGAAGACTGTTGAGCATGCATTTTTTCAACATTAATTTATATTTTTATGATGATTTTGATTCCCACAAATAGTATTTTTTTAATTCTAATGATTTTACATAAATTATATTTTAGGAAATTAATAATCATTATATTATCAATTTTAGAATAATAATTTAGCATATGATTCACAAGAAATTATTCTCAATGTGTTTAGAATGATATTCAGCGTGTTCTCGAAATAATGTTCACTCCTTATGTTGGAGAGTGTTGTGTAAGGATTAAATCATATGTTTATTTTATGATAGCTCAAAAAAGTATGGTTAATGAACCTTACGTTAATAGAAAAGTATGGTAAAAGAACTTTATGTTTGGAAGGTACCTTACAATTTTTATATGATATTATTTTGGAAAAATAACCACACGTAACTATGAAACCTTATGTTTTCTTCACAAAGTTAAGGATCATAAACCCTAAATTTTTAATGAACCATATGTTTAATAAAGAAGAATGGATCATGTGCCTTACGTTCTGATGAAAAGAAAAGTATGAATTTTATGCCATATAATTTTCAAGGAGAAGGAAAGTTTATGGACCATCAACCATGCATTTTTTAATCAAACTTATGTTGGGAACACTAAATTTGATATCTTCAAGTGTCAGGGATTTAAATTTATGACATTATTTTGCAATGGTCTTCTGTGGTACATCTAGCTAATTTTAATCCATATTCATAGATCATTTTTAAAGAAAATCTTTATCATATTTAAATACATTTATAGGTAATTTAAAGGATTGATTTAAGAGGAGGAAATCATGCCATTTTTCAAAGGAAGTAATGAGTTCACTATTATTAAAACCTTTGAATATTATGATCTGTCATGTGACTTTTGTGGATATTAATTTATGAATAATGTGCTTGTATTTATTCTATATATTCCATGTATCTAAATTTTTGGAATATATGTGGGTGAGAAAGATATCTCTTGAATCCATGAAGATTATAAGATTCAAATATGAAGTTATTTATGCTACATAAAAATAGAGACATACTGATTAATTAAAGATATATTCTACAAATCTGCTACTATAAAGAATAATCAAATTTTGTTTTATATCAAATAAAGAAACAATGATGATTTACTTATTTTACATAGGAAATATATCAGGAATCTACTGCTGATTTGTTGCTGAATATATTTCATGATCAATTGCAATGGGGTCCATTCAAAACTTATCTTATCTGAAGAAGAAACTTTCTAAAAAGATGATCCTTTCACTATCAATTGTCTAATGCTACAACTGTGAAGATCAATTAGAAAATATTTTTCATATACTCTTTTGTTTTGAATTCAGTCTTCTCGTATTATGCTTTTTTGATCGATTTAGTGTCTAAAACCAGAAGGATTTGTTTTAGCCATAAATTGTAATAGTGTCAGTTTACTACACTCAGTTGTGGATAGTCTTATGAATAGAGGGCCAACTAGTGAAAATCACCATGCTTGTAGAGGAGAGTGTTGGTAGAGTGGACTATGGGATCTTTGGGCCCCAGACTCCTATACAACTTTGCATCCTGATATCTGATTATATCCACTACATAAACAATCTAATATAGATAAAAGGATGGAATTTATTATCATCCTAATTTATTGAGATGTTTTTAAAGATAGAATTCACCCCCACCTCTTGTGCATATTTCGTATAACACAAACCATCAAACATAGAATCTACCAATTGTTGTGAATACAGGAATTCATAGAAATATAGGGACCTACACGACTATATACTCTTTTTACCTACATGTCCATGAACTATCTGTGTATTACTTTCCAAGAGAAGTGAGTGAAGGAAGTTGAAGATGATGACCTTTTCCATCTAATATGGGCCAGAGAAAATAGTATTGGAACTGACCCCTGGGTATGAAATGAGTAGACCTTATACCTTGTAAAGGTAGTGAGCCTACACATAGAAGATCTAGCCCGAACATTGTTATAGTTACAAGATTTTAGACTTAGTGAATTTAGTACATTGACACATTGTCATTGTATGCTCCTTGGAATAGCCTAATGAGGGTGATCCAAGTAAAAACTGATGTGTCCTTTGCATGATTTAATATCTTGTTATATATTTCAAATGGAGGAAGATAGAATTGAGTATTTTCATACAATTAAAAAAGAACCAAGAGGGAGAAATTTTCAATATGTCATACACTAATTCATCCCCCCACTCCCTTCAGGGTATTCGACTCAGTGAACCCTAAAATTGGTATCATATGGAATGGTTGAATGTTAGTGTTTATCTCTTAAGAAAAAGGAATGGATGGAGTAAATCATAAATGAATTACAATCATTGAAAAAAATAATTTTGAACTATGGATGAATCTATTGCATCAATACTTCTAATTAGTAGAGATGGATTTCTTCACATTAGCTATGTTTGGAACATCTTCTAGCATTAATAGTGGTGCTCTATCAAAAGCTAATCAATGGTACTTGGATTCTATTGCTAAAGGGATCAATGATTTGGGGGAGCCCTATCAAATTCAGTTTATACAAAGGTGATGTCTTTTAAAACATCACATACATTGTGGGAAAAATTATTTAACATCTATGATGGTGACAAAAAAGTATGATAAGAAAAGATGATGGTTTTTTGGAACAAGTATGAAGATGTTATAATGAATCCCAAAAATACTGTTGATGAATTATTCTATAGGATAAATATCATTTTAGAAGACATGCATATTCTATGAGAAGTAATTGAAGATATAATGATTCTAAAACATATCTTGAGGAAACATCCATTGTAGTTCAATCTATATTTTTTAGTGTTGGAAGACAAAGACTTGAAATATCTAACATTAGATAACCTATATTATACCTTTGTATCAACTGAAATCTGAAACAATGATGATGATGTAGTGGAAAAAGGGATGTCTATGGAAGTGTCATTCAAGGCCATGAAGAATATCTCTATTTAAGATAATAATGAGGAGGAAAATATGGATTATTTAAGGTCATTTCCCACCTCCAATATGTGAAGAGAAGAGAGGAATTTAAATGGTAAACATCCATTTCCATTCTTTGGATGTGAAAATATTGGGCAGTTTGCAGAGAAGTGTCATAAGATGTTTGATGATGAAAATGAATAAAATGATGAGATTCCCTCAAAGTAGTATTCATTATATGATAAAGTGAGGATAATTACTAGAAGAATGATCTTAAAAAAGAATTTTCATTCAAGGTAGGATGAATGTTTATAAGAATATGTGTTAGACGAGTTGGAGGACTACAAGGATCATAAAATAGATTCATTGGATGCAGTTGTCAGAAATTCATTAACAATAGAGAAAAGTGACAATAAAGAATTGAAAATTTAAGGAAGAGTTGATATTTAGGTAGAATTAGAAGCTACCCTTACAGAGGTAGATATTTTGAGATCCAAAAAAAAGTTTCACAAATATTTTTTTCATGCCAAACTCTTTATGCTGCTATATGTAAAAGGGAATTATGAGAGGAATGCAGAAATTGAAAAGATGAAGTTTTAAATACCAGAAATCATAAAAAAGTGGTTGGGTACAAACTCAAAATGGGAGAATAAAAAATAGAAATTTATTGTTTTTTTAAACATGAAAAGATCAAATCAAACATATCGAACAAATAGAAGAGGAAGTGATCAGTTTGTGGTGAACAATTGATGATCCGGTGAAACATCTAACTCTTGGTTTGATATTAAGAAAGAGGATCATACAGGCAATAGATAAGATGATATTTCTATAGAGTGGCCCATCAGAACAAAAGCATCAATCTATTTAGAATGATAAGGCTGGTATGGGTCATGATCTAAAACAATAAGGTATTTAATATTAGAGAATATAGACAAATCATTGGATTTATTTTTTACCTAACAGTGATAAGGCCATATATTGTATTTTTCACATAACAAGCATCAAGGTAAAAAAACAATCCAAAGGAGGGCCACATGATTGCAGTATTAATAATAAATTGGTATATAAAACATCTAGTGGATTTTGGTTTAATGTATAATGAAAAACCTCAGACATAGTTGTTGGGATATGCATATGTGGATTGGTATGGATCCATAGAAGATAGTAAATCTACATCAAGAAGTGACTTTTATAGTGGAGTATTGTGTATTTCATGGCTGAGAAAGAAACAATATTTCATCTCATTGAGTACCGCAAAAGCCGAATATATTTTGGCTACTAATGCATTATTGAAAGTACTATAGATGAAGTATTATATTGAATATTTTGAATTGAAGTAAAATCATTGATCATAATCTATTGGGATAAGTCAGGTTCTACAAATCATATAAAAAATCTAGTCCATCAACCATGTACAAAGCACATTGGAATAAAATATAATTTTATCAAGGAGAAGGTGGAGCAATGGATTGGAAAATTTGAGTATATTCCTACAGAACAACAGGTTGTGGACATTCCGATAAACGCCTTGCATAAAAAACATTTGAAAGGAATCGACTAGATATGGGAGTCCAGTCAACTTCCCACAAATGAAAAAGTATGGTTGTGGGTCCCCCTCTCCCTGAGTTCTAGCCTGTTTTCCCGTGATATACTGATATATATCCTTTAACCTCTTCTATACATCCTTTAAGTGCTCTTGAGTCTCATTGAAAAAGGAGGAGAAAATACTCGAGGATAATTTGGTATGTAGAGCAGTAAGATAGGGGGAGTTGAATATGAGATGAAGGTAGTTAGAGGAGTTATAACATAAGGTGAGCAATAAATATGATGATACTAGAAGTGATCAATCAATGGTTAGATATCACGATGACTGAGGTTCATGATGGAATAATTTCATTAGTATTAGTGAATAAGTATGGTATCAGAAATTGGTGATTATCCATGAATTGATTCATTGATAAACTCTTAATTAGATTCTTGTTTCTCTTTTTGATCATGGATCATTTGGGCTTAGACTAGTTTTTTAGTAAATCCTTGATCTCTATGATAATTACATGGAGAAAATGATGGTTTAAGATGGAAGGAGATTTAACGAGATATCAAAATTCAAATAATTATTAAGAGAAGATTTTTCAAAAAACCAAATGGGGAGTTTGTTGGGAAAAAGTCCCTCAATGTGTCCCCTCGAAATGTTTTTTGTGTGATACTGTTTTTTAGAATAGTTATTTGATTGTAAATGAGTATTTCTTCATGGGACTGAATAGTTTAAATAATGGAGAACAAAATTTTCAAAGAAAGGGAAAAAAATTCCCCCGACGTGTGCCATATACGATGTTTGGGAAGGGTATGCGACCGTGTACCAAGCATTGGGAACGGTACGCTAGAGTGGTTTGAGAAACTGAAAATAGTTCGTAGTAGATTGTGGTGTGGTACGAGGATGGTTTGTCACCATAAAAGGAGATCAAACTCATATGATCAAATGAAGTACCTAGAATTTTTTGAATAATGGTTCACAAGTGGCTTGTGGCTTGTTTTGGCAGAAGGATTGGTATGCGATAAACGCTGGATTAATGATTTGGAAAATCGTAGATTTGTAGATTTTTCCTGTATATTTCTATATATATGAATTTCTAATCACACTGATTACTATTGATAACAAATATCATTAGAGAACATATTTTTGGTCTGGGATTTCAGCTATGTCTGATGGTGGTTTCTGAGAAAGAATTCCTCGAATGATAAATTGCTTCGCGTGGAACAAATTCCACTAAAGGATTTAAGTGGAGAACTCTAACACGTATAAGACAATGTACGTGGAGGAAGAAGGAGCGGTACACCAGTGTTAAAAAGAGGTAGTCTGTGAATGAATAATACTACACGGATGAAGGGTGATTCCCATAGGTAGTCTGTGAATAGAGAAAAGTTCGTTGATAGGAGTGGATTTCCAGAGGCTGTGTTAGGTAGAAAAGGGGGAGGAAGTCCGCAGTTGAAGGTAGGTTTGCTGAATCGGAAATGGTACTCGAAGGTGGTGTTTCATGTACCAAACATGGTACATAATTCATGGGAGGACTAGGTGGTTCACGATTTTGAAGGAGGCTTTCAAAAGCATCAAATCTGTTTTGAATTTTTTTTTCTTGTACCAAGAAGTACTCATGATGGTGGAATTCATCTACGAGTGAAAAGGGACATCAACAGAGAATCTACTAGTAGTTGAGGATGTATTAATTCATGAAAATGAAGGGACCTACATTCCCATAAACTATGTTTGACCTAGAAGTCCATAAACTATCTATGGATTCATTTCGAAGAGTAGCGAGTGAAGGAAGAGGAAGATGGTGACCCTTTCAACTAACAGTGAGCCATAGAAAGAGGCATGGGGAGTGACCCATGGTAATGTAGTTATAAGACACTAAACCATATAAATGTAGTGAACCTAGCCATAGAAGATGTAGCCCAGGTATTGTTCTCATTATTGGTTAGGATCCTTAGAGAATTTAGTACATCAGAACATTGTTGTTTTATTCTTCATTGACATAGAATAGTGAGGGTGAACCATGTAAGAAATGATGTGTCCTATACATGATTTTCATATCTAGTTATAGATTTCTATGGGAGGAAGGTATAATTGAGTTTTTTCTAGGAATGAAACAAGATCCACAATAGAGAATGTTTTACCCTACCATACCCTGATTCACCACCCACTTTGGGTATTCAACCTATTGGACCTAACTATAAACCATATAAAAAACAATATTATTGATTTTTTAATAATATTATTGATCATTTATAATATATGTTAATAATTAATGAATTAGTTAAAAAAATATTTTTAGGTTTTAGAGAAAACACACTAGAAATAATAAATATTCTTGATCATGTGAAAACATTAAAAATAAATATTTAAAAAATAGTAAGAAACAAATTATTCAAGAAACCATTAAAATATATTGATAAATCATTATATGTAATTAAAAATGCTTTGTAAGGATGTGTTCACTTTTAAAAAATAAAATTGTAAGCTTTTTACATTTTGACGAAAACGGGCCATAATGAAAATAATAGATTTTCATTAAATAATTAAAAATAATTAAAAAATTAGAAAATAAATTTAATATATTATTAAAAAATATATAGTAACCTTAAACATCCATATAATAATTATGGTTATAAGAATGGGCTTTTCCCACCTGATATGAATAAACTCAGTCAATTTCACGTATAATAAACTCTTCAAGTAAAATAAAAGGAAATGAAAAAATATTTTTTTGAGAGACATATAAAACCCCATTAATATCCAAATAAAATGATGAGGGTTTTTAAAAATAAAAATTAATCCATAGAATGATTACCATTATATGATAATATTGGTTTGTTAATAATATTGGAAATCTATAAACATACAATTTGTCTTACATTATAATCAAAACCACATTCAAAATTTATATTTATGAATTGAATGATAGTTGAAAAAATTATATTATATATTGGTTCAAACAATGTTATAATGGAGAAATGTATTCATTTCGTAATAATCCCACCATGTTAAAGGTTTTATTTTGGATATTTAGATATATGACTCATAACATTTTATATTATATAAATAACCACTTATCTCAATTCATAATTAATCGAAATTATCTTTCACATCATATATAAAAAACAAATATCATAATAATCCAGATCATATATTTTTCAGATAAATAACCATTTATATATAACTATTTTCTATCTGAATATTAGATAGTAATTATGTTTTGTTATCTTGGTAGTGTGACATAATTATCATTTTAAGATAGTTTATTAATTTCACTGTTGTTCTTTCTTTCTTTTCCACCTGACCATCATTACTAGATCATAAAAAGTACACAAATAGTTATTTTATACATTAGTAATTATTTTTCAGTTTTTTAAATATTAACTTGATAAAGTTAAATTTATATATTAATATATGATATAAATATATAGCATTGTTCAATAAGGTGGCCAAATAGAATAAATCGACATATTAAATTATTATAGAGGATTTTTAAGTGATTTAGTTATAATTTCATTATAAAACATAAATAAATACATTATTTATAAAAAATAATTTTGATATATCAGAATTGGATAAAAATATAATAAATGTAAATCCTATAAGAATTTATGTCCTCATATGAATAAATCATTTTTTCTTATACTATTCTCTATTAAATTGTTTAATTTCAAAAAACAATTACTTTTTCTTTGTGTTATAATGTTATAAAATTGGACATATAATAATTGTAATAATTTTATTAGAATAATTTTCATCTCTTAAACAATTTCCAAACCCTAGCCATGTTTGGTGATCATATAAATAAAAAATTTAAATCGATCATTCTTTGGAGGTGGTAGTTTACACATTTACATAGACGATGATTTCATTTTCTATATAATGAGGATAAGGAGTAATATGTTTTGTCATTTTAAGTTATCAAATATGTTATAACTATAATACTTACATATTAAAATTAATATTAGTATATAACTTAACATATGTTCAAGTAAAATTAACGTATTAATTCTCGAAGGTCGTTATCCACAACACACATGAATACTATATTAAATTTTATGAATGGAAAATGGAAAATTGGAAAATTATTCTACCATAATTTTTATTACATAAAAGTAAAATAATGATAACAGTTATTTAATTTCAATATTGTATAATTAGATGAATATGGTCATATAATTAAAAAAAATTGGAAAAAGAGTGGATATGAATTTAAACATCACTTCCTGGATTATCTCCATCGATAACATGTTTGATAATTTGAATTATTTTATGTTGAGAAGGATAAAACAACTTGAACTAGAATATGAACATTTTGGAGACATATGTGTGGCGTTTGGTCTGAACTGACAAGGTTTTTGTGTGTGGTAATTTGAGGAGAGGAGTTTAGGTTTTAGTTCCTAGAACGTACTTATTTTTACTTTTTGATTACCTATATAAAAATATTTTAGTAACAGAAAAACAACATGTCGCACCATGATTGTTGTTATGCATGACATAGTATGTAATAATATTTTAAGAGTAGTGATCACATTGAATTGCCATATCTATTCCCAATTATGATTAGATCCTAAATTTCCCAAGACAATATTTTTAAATATATATTCTATATCGAGATGAAATCATTAATGAGACATAAATGTTAAGGATATAGGTGTGGAGACTCAATGAACTTTGAGGAAGCTTCAAATTATCTATTCCCATGGTAATTTCTAGTGTATTAGATTATGATTACAATAAATTCTTGTAATAAATTGTCATTTATATGTTTCATTGGATGTTCAGATATTTTTATGTTAGTATTGAAATATATATGTTATGATTATTATAAAGGTATGTTATGAATCTTATAAATTAATGTATTTATAAAAAATTGATGAAATTAGATTTTAATAGATCTAGATTTGTCAGGTGGGTAAACAATATTATTTATTAAATGAATATACATGCGTGAATTTCTACCATTAGTTATTTAATATATTTTTATATTTCATGAAAATTGATGGAAATGATATATGCAAAATGAAACCATGGTTGTGGTGTTCTTTAAAAATTATAACATTTATGGAATTCAATGAAAGATTTATCAAGGGTATTGGATGATGGAACTACAGTGTAACATCTTGATTTAAGAAATCCGGTTAAATAGATTATATAACATAGTAAGATACCCTATGAGGTTTTATATAAACTTGACCTTAAAATCCATCTCTATGGGTTCCTTGGTAGGATAGAAGATGATAAAATAATGGTTTGAGTGATTCTCCTAATGACACTCAAAAAGAGGCATATACTATCTCAACCAAAGTGTATCTGTAAAATTAGTATAATAATATTCTTATTTATTATTTAAAAATTTGAATAAATTTTATTCCACCTTATTTCAAAAAAATTAATTATGTTTTCTTAACCTAATATATTCCTTCACTAGTTATTCCAGAATAGTTTTTTGAGAAAAATATTTTAAAAAATATATTTTCTATTTGGTGAATAAAATAATTATTTATTTATTTGAGAAAAAAATTGATACAAAATTATCAATTTAATAACATTATTTAAATTCTAATTAATATATTCAGGAATATCAAACCAAGTTTAATAGTTTAATAAGATTAAATATATATTGAATATTATTTGAATAAATATTATTTAATTTCATAACGAGTTTCTTCACATGTTAATAAATAATGAGAATAAAATTATTATTGTTATATACATGTGGTCCGGTATGGATTTTGGAAAAATCTAGGGAATATGTGAAATTATTATATTATACCCCTTGTAGAATATATACCTAATTATATAATTATCTTAAGTGTTATTTCCATTTTTTGGGTACACCTACATTCTCATAATACACATACTGACCTAGAGAACTCCCTTCCTAAATAATTATATCAATAATGAAGAGGGGTATTCCTCTACCACCACTCTAAATTTAATAGAGATCAAATATAATCCTTCATAGTGTGATTCATGAGGTTATCAAAAGTGAATGGTGTATGTGGTATGATCTAACATGCTAGCACCCATAGATTTATACAATGATATTTAGAGGATTGTGAAGCACATTTAAAACACTACTAGAGGGTATAAGCATTTTGTTATTGTAATACAATGATAGTATGATGTAGATATATTTTCAAATTCATCAATGAATGAATAATTTATCACTTGGTAATAATTTAATATCTTAAATTAATTAAAACTTCAATTTCATAATCAAGAATTTCGGTTCCGACATTATCTCGTTAATTATTATTTGGTTTAATTTCATTAATCATGATGTTTATCGGTATTATATATCTCTGATTAATCATCGATTAATAAAAAACTATTTTTTAGTTATACCACATTCAGTATATCCACTATTATAGTAACATTCATGTTGTATCAGAGAAGTCATACAATTATTTGTAACTAAAAAAATTAAAATTATTTGATTTACTCATTTATAGGTACTTTTAAAATCTAGTTTAACCATTCTTTCATCATAATCATCAAACAATCCCTTATTTATCTTTATTCTTTCAGATATAATTTAAATCAATTTCTATTATAAAATAAATTTATTTGGATATCATTTCTGGAGATGTTGAGGATTCTAGTCGGGTAGCATATGAGTACAAGCCATGTAACCCTTTGGTATATGTAATGTACCCAGGTTCGATGCACCATATAAATTCATAAAAATTTTTAATATTAAATCACATAATGTTAATTTATTTCATTTGGTTTGTACTTGAATAAATTCTTCGTTGTATATGACATCTGTGTGAACATTTATCTAGACTATATGGTTTGTATCATCCATACACGGTGTATATTCATTGACTCAAATAAAATCTACTGTTTTTCATAAACATCCTACATGATATGGGATTGTGTAACTCAGTTACCACACCCCATGTATCCCGTTTATAAAATATATACTCCATTAGTTTATGTGAATGGTTATATATCAAGTCCCTATTCATGTCTAATGGATAGGTGATTAAAAAAATAAACTAATGTAGTTGGATGGTATATTCCAACTATTTATCATAATTATATAGAAATCAAAAATAATTTATTTTTATTACTTAAACCATATCAACTTCTATTTCATGTATCATTTATTTGACAATGTACACACTATGTCATGGATTATATATTTATATATTATAAGTCTAATTATTTTATTCATAATGTTTGAAACATTATATCATATATATGTCATAATACAATCATTAACTAATGCACTTTAAACCTAAAACACTAAATTAATATCATGTATTCAACTTTTCATCACATTGATTATATACTTTCCATGTGATGGTTTATTTATATATCTTAAAATTATACTTATTTGGAGTATAATTTTCAGAAGTCCATATAGTATAAGTCATAATATATTTGTCATTCCATATTAATTGAAACACCATAAATATGTGAAAAATATGTGTTCTATGTTTCATATATTTGAATAAGTACATTCCATGATATTATGTGATATATCTTGTATTCCAATTGTTTTATGTGTAAATTTTTCACTAATATATTACATGTTGGTTATTGTGGACGTGTACTCATTGGGTTACCTAAAATGTACATTTGTTGAAAATTTTTTGTAACATCACAGGTAAATAAAGAATAAGACATATTTCATATTTATTAATATTTGTGAATTAAATATCAATTTTACTTTAAAAGGGGTTTCTATGTTCAATAACGTACCTGATACACAACAATGGGTTTCTTTGAAATCTTACGTTGTGCACTAATAATAAAATATTATTATTTTAAATGGTAGTTAACTCCTAGCCGTTTTATTGGTGGAAATGAAAAGAAACTAACTACAATATGATTATACAAGTTTGTTAAATGTATTTACATTTATCCAATAAAATGTTAGAGGCTTAAAATGTAATGAATCTAATTTTTAGCATAATTTACATTAAAAGGTTTATTTACCTCTTTTTAATGAGGACCACTCTTTACATGTAGTTTTGGACACTTTAATACATTAAATTTGACCGATTAAAATCCATCTTTATAATGGGGATATCAAAATTTTCTTTGTGAAAATTTTTGGAATTTTTCCGATAAAGTTCATTTTTTAACGAATAGTGAAAAATATTGTATTTTAATTCAATACCGTGTTTTAGTATAATTTTATTATATGGTTAGATTATATTTTTAATCATTTCTAAAGTTTAATTATAATATTTTCTCACTATTTAATGAAATTTTGATAATTATAATTAATTTCACTCTGAATTTGGACATAAACCAGTGTCAATCTTTTGATAGTTACTGTTTCTTAGAAACATGCATTTTTTTTACAACGAGAATTAATTTCAAAATAATTAATGTCAATTATATGTTTTGAATATGGAATAATAGACATCATTTTTGAATTTGGAATATCAAATAAATCTTAGGCTGAATTTTTGGTATTTTTCTGAGAAACTTTAATTTTTGATGAATACTGAAACCACTTAGTAGTAGTTAAAAAAAGTTACTTTTTCCTTTAAATGAAATTTTACAACTTATGTGAATAGAATTTCAAAAATCCAACAAACATGGTTGTTGTTAGTAAATAAAATGTGGATCAATAAATGAAAATAATTTTTGATGAATAGTAACTTTTGACTTTTATTAATCGCGGATAATGGTAAATAGGGTACTTCAAGGTAAAAGGAATATTATAATAATTATTAGCTTAAGACTTGTTAAGACATTATTAGTTGAGTCATTGAAGACTATGAGCATCTTTGTGTCGATTTTGGGACCCCATATAGCCACTCATGAAGGACAATGACATTTTTGATTAATTAATTTAATGTAAAGACACAAATGACATAAACAAATATATATTGGTAAATTAATTTTTACATGGTGTAATATAAGTTATATTTTTGACTATAAATATTAATTAGAAAGATAAAATTATTTCCTACATCATGGAATTTTTTTAATAATTTTTAGAAATCAAATAAATTAAATTATTTATGAAACAATAACGATGTAGTGTTTACCTCATTAATAAATCATTTTAAAAAACGATTATAAATATTAAAATAACATCCAAAACCATTCCAATTGTTATTGCACCATGAGTCATATTATCTTCAAATATAATGATTTCTGGTCCTTTAGAAACTGAATATCATGATATAATAAAATAATATTTTCACACATTCCTAAAGAGCCCGTCATCCCTCTTTCTAAAAGCCTTCACATATAGCCAATTCCTCACATCTCTCAGGCCTTTTGGATCATCCAAAATCTACCCAATTAATCTTTTTAAATACCCATACTTCTCTTAGAAGCCTTACCTTAGGCAGAATGAACTTTAAGAAGACCTTTTTGTTCAATCTAAAGAAAGTTACCCAAATTAAAGTTAACGATTTCTCCAAACATCTTTTCTTTTATTTTACTTCTCCAACCCCTAAACTCTTTTTATTCTTCTATATTATAACCAAACCAGTATCCCCAATGTACTAGGATGTTTTTATGGGAATAATTCTAACTACAAATACACATAACTTCATCTAATGGGTGAAGAACATACTGTTTCTCTGGATGGAAAACTAACATCTCACGAGACGATGATTGGTTGATTATCTCCTACCGCCTAGCATGGAGGCCATTAAGATGACACTATATTTATATATGATATATATTATGTTTATGTTTTCTTCATGCTTCTTTATTTTTCTTTTATAGCATAGCTTTATGGTTTCCATTATGGTTAAATGTGATAATTTGATTTTAGAATGTCCAGACTACCGCCCCCTCAAAGTGATATGACTCGTTAATACAATATGTGGGATGTATAAAGGATGGAGTTAATGATATTATATATGATATTATATGGAAATATAACATAAATATGTATCATTATGTTTTAATTTCATTAAAATAAGAAATATAAATGAAAGTAGCATTCATGCATACGTACGACTTACCGTCTCCATGAACGGCGCATTTAATTTCATACCTCCAAATGATATGTGATGTTATATATATATATATATATATACTAGATAAATATGATAAATATGATTTCTAAATAATTAATGTCATTCTGTATATAATGGACTATTGACCACATGAACAAATTGTAATTATAAGAAGTCCATTTTTGACTCAAGTACTAAGTACCGACAAAACAAACATTATTACCTTGAATGATTACATAATGTTTATAATATGGTAATAAGTGATATAAAACAAATAATAAGCATGAAAAGGGTTCTTGAGAAAGTATAAATTAACATTAATTTATTATTCAGGATATTGAAGAACGAACGGGTCCAGTCGGATACGAGGTAAGGGACTACCTCTCAATCTCCTTTCATCGAGGAATATTTAGTTTTATACACGACTTTATATTATATAGTGTATAAACACCTTTGAATTTTAATTTCATTCAAAGGGAATATTTTTATATGAAGTGTTTTACTAAATGACAAAAAGGATATGTTTTTTTACGTAAGCGGTGACAATACCTTTCCGCCACCTCGAGTATTATTTGATCTTCGACTTTCTTAAGAAGTCGTAATGTTTTTAGAAAGACAAATAAGTTCCATATACTCTTTTTACATAATTTTTTATTGAAAATTATTTTGAGAATGGATTTATTATTTCAATATCTTGAATTGATATTTTGTTATTTCAATGTGAAAATTTTATCTATAATTTATGATTATGTTATGTGTTATGATCATGTTATGGTTCTCATGAATTATTTATGTATACGAGTGGTTCTGTGATAATCCTAAGGTGGGTGAGCCCGAGATATATCTCTAATGCATTGGGTAACGTGACAGAGGTAAAGGTGAATGTTTCCCCTATAATATTTAGGGAATATACTATGATGGGTATACCAAATGTAACTCCCTACATAGCTGTGATAGCTACAATGTAAGTATGATATAAATGTCATAAGTTACCTTTATGATTTATTATTTCTATGTGTTATTCATAAAATCTTATGATTTCATGAGTTAAGTAAAAGAGTTTATATTTTTATGTATTTATGAACTCATTTTTTATTTCGTTGTTTTATAACCCTTACTGTGTAACGCCCCAGCCCCAGTTACCCAAAGTCGGTGCATTATTACGTAACATTGGCATGATCACAAAAGATCAAGTCTCGAAAGACCGATTAGTTTAGTAGCCTTGGAAACACTATATACATTCGTAAATTTTACATTACATTATAAAGTGAAAATTTACAATAACATAGTCTCCATAGTCCACACTCATATCCCCTTCATACTATCCCTGTAGGTCAGTCATAAAATATTTCTTCACATCCTGGGAAAATAAAACATAGAAAGGGGTGAGCTCAGATGCTCAGTAAGGATAACAATATAGCGTAAACTTTCATAAATAAACATAATCATTTACGGCAATGTATAACTAAAACAAAAGCCTTTTAAATATTAACTTCACCATAATATGGAAAAAGTAAAATCAAATAATGACATTTACTTATTCACATGGATATTCTACTAGTAAAATAATCACATGCAATATCAAAAACCACTTTCATAATGATGGAATGCATAATTCCAGACTATCAAAACCTCATATTCAAGGCCTTATGCCAATACTACAAATAATATTTTGTCAAGGCCTTGTGTCAAGACACTAGTTTGTCTCATGAGACCTACCGATGCATCGAGGAGCTATAGTGGGCTCCAGCCTTCACTTATTAAGTTCAATACATTCCTCATATGAACAGGTTTAAACATATCATGAACCATAACATAATCGCATCACATAAAACATGCATAAAGGAAACATAACATTTCAACATTTCAATCACAAGATATCAATACAACACATTGATATAATAAAATAATTATCAAAACCATTTTCAATACAAAAATAAAAGAAAAGTAAAAATTAGAATTTATTTTTCATTTAAAAATAGTTATGGCTTTTAGAGGAAGCCGAAACTCAAATAATGGTCACGGTGACAGAGAAGTCATTGTCGCCGCATACGTATGATAAAACATTCCTTTTTTCGATTAGTAAAAAATCTTCATATAAAAATATTCATTTTAAATAAAAGTAAAATTCAAAGGTGTTTATTCACCATATAAAATAAATTTGTGTATAAAATAAAATATGCCTCAATGAAAGGAGATTGAGACGAAGTCCCTTACCTTGTGTCCGACTTGACTCGATCATTCTTTATTCTCCTGAATAATAAACCCAAGTTAATTTCTACTTTCTTAAGAAAAATTTTCAAGTTCATTATTCTTTTTATATCACTTATTACCATGTTATTAACATAATGTAATTATTTAAGTTAATAATGGTCGTTTTTTCGATCTTTGGTACTTGAGTCAGAAATAAACTTCTTATAATTACAAGTTGTTCATGTGGTAAAATATCCATTATATCAAGAATTATATTCATGATTTAGATATAATATATATCATATATATCCAGTATATACATGAATTTATAATATTACATAAAATTTAGAGGTAAGAAATGAAATGCATCGTTCATGGAGACGGTAAGCCATACGTACGCATGAACGCTACTTTCATTTATATTTCCTATTTAATGGAATGAAATCATAATTATATAAAGGTATATTATAATTCCAGTATAATATCATATATAATATCATTTACTCCATCCTTTATATATCCCATATATGGCCTTAACGATTCAAATCACAATGAGGGGGTAGTAGTCCACACTTCCTAAAATGAAATTATCGCGTTTACCCATAATGGAAATCATAAAGGTATTCCATAAATTAAAAATACTGAAGAATAAGGAAAACATAAACAAAATATATATCATATATAAATATAGTGACATCTTAATGGCCACCATGAGAGGTGTTAAAATAAGAATGAACAATCATCGTTTCATGAGGCAGTAATTCAAAACCCATAGAAACAGTATGTTATTTAAACATTAGATGGAGGTGTGTGTAAGTGTAGTTCGAATCCTTCTCATAACAAAATCCAAGTATATTGAGGATGTTTTTTGTTTTACAAAATAAAATAATTAAAATAGTATAGGGGGTTGTAGAAGCAAAATAAAACAAAACAACAAAAGAGAAGACATTACCTTTAAATCGGGTAACTCTCCTTAGATTGAACCAAAGGGGTTTCTTGAAGTGATTTCTACCTATGTTAAGGCTTCTTTGATTAAGAGAGGAATGTTGAGAGGGTATTTGGTTAGAGTTTGTCCGAGAAAAACGGATTTGAAGGTGTGAATGAGGTGGTAGAAGTGGGGGCCTTTTATTAGAGGAGAGGAGGGGATCTTTTGGAAAGATTAAAATATTACTTTATTATGAAATGATTTTCTTATTTTCAAGGTCCCACGATGATATATTTCTAGGATAAGGTGATAATGGTTTGAAATAAATCCATACAATAGTATTTATACATGTTTATTTCATAGATTTTTCCTTTTCTTTTCATTTTATTTAAATCGTACATTAATGAGGTAATCACTGCATCATCATGGTGCCATAAATAAATTTATTTATTTAATGTCTAAAAATTATAAAATAAATACCATGATGTGGGAAATCATTTAAAATTTCCAATTACTATTTATAGTGTAATATATCATTTATGTAGAAAAAATTAATTTATTTACTTAGGTGTTACATACTTTTTTTATATTTTCCTTTCATTAAAAATAAAAAGATAAAATGTCACTATCACATAAAAGTGATTCCATGGGATCCCAAAGTTTGGCACAAGGCATCCCATGGTTGTCCATGACACAACTAGTAGCATTAGGACACATGTTTGAGTCATTTTATATTATTATGATATTATTTCATTACCCTTAACTACCCGATTACTAATTAATCATGATAGTTAAAGATAATTGTCGTCGTTACTATTCATAATGTCCAAAAAAAAAAGAGTCTTAATAACATAATTTGGACATTCTGATTCTAAATATGTAATCCATTTTACCAAATTATAGACGCTGGAATTGCAGTAATTAATTTAAAAATTATTCCCGCTGTCAAAACAAATAGTGTGTTTTAAAGAAATAATATCTATCAAAAGATTGATAATTGTTTATGTCCAATTTCAAAGTGAAATTAATTCTAATGACCACCATTGGATAAAATGGTAAAAATATATTCTAATTATACTTTAAAACCACTCAATAGTATAATTTATCTCTATAAATTATTTTTATTAAAAAAGTTGTTTTTAAATATGTTTCACTATTCATCGAAAATTGGAAGATCTCAGAAAAAACCAAAAATTCAACATAGGTATTTTCGATATTCCGAATCCAAAAATGAAGTTCATTTTGAAATATTAAATTTATATAATTTCAAAAAGTGGGTATTACTATATATGACGGCTACATTGATTGGTCGCGGTGTGTTAGAATCTCGAACTTGCGTACAATGCAAGCTATTGCATTATTGAAAGAGAAGCGTACCATAGAAGCTTGGGGTGTTACATTGTTCTCTCCATCAATAAATTGCATCCTCACAATTTGACATTTTTCTTCAAAAAAAAAGGTTGAAAATAGAAATTACCTTCGTGGAAAACCCATATCGGAAATAGGGTTAATAAAATATAGTTTTAAACAGAGGGAAAGGGAAATGAGAAAGTCACCACCAAATTAGGGTTTAGAATATGATAACATTGATGGAAATTATAGACATGTAATTAGAGGGAAAACATAAATATTTATAGGGAGTGATTGAGGTCATAAATCAAAAACAAGTGTAAAATTGAGGACCTCAAAGCCATCAATATATGATGATTTAAAATATCACGAGTTCAACAAAACATAAGGTATTAGGATAACACATTTTTGTTTTAATATCCCTTCCCTAAAGTTTAAGAATTAATTTATTCATAGAATACGATATATATATATATAAATACTTGAAAAAAAGAATTTCATCCTTCAACACATTTATACCACAAACTCATCTTTCAATTAAAAAGATAATAGAAATCAAAAATAGTATGTTTATCCCAATCGTATAAGGCTCCAAATATTAACACATACCATGAAGAAAAATATTTTATAATAACCAGGGACATTCTATAGGCTAGTGGTAGGTAATAAAGGCCTGTCACACTGTGGTTGTGGGTTCAATTCTGACACGACGGGTTATCTCCTGACCTACAGGTTGTCCTTTTCCTGAAACTATAGTATTATAATATTCCAAAAATAATATTCAAAAATGTTTTAACGTTAAAAAATACTATCCAACATTCTACTTAATCCATTCCAACCTTTATAGTTATCCAGAATAACTCTATCCAGACATTCCCTAAAAGGTCTCTAAATTCCAAAATCAATTGTAACATCAGATTCCCCAAACAAAGTAAAGTTTATCTTATTGTCACATACTAAAATTATGATTACCTTTATCATATTAAAACCTTAATGAAAACAAAAAGTACAATAGTACAATCCTTATATATATTTCACATTATTCTTATAACCATAATATAGTACTTGAGTCCAAAAACACAAATACAATAATTATTCAACTTCATATGTAGTAACATCATAAGATTGGCCTCGATCCCTTGGCCTTTTTTGAGGTAAGTTTCCCTGACGCTTAGGACATTCATTTTCATAATGCCCCATTTTTCTACAATTATAGCATTCAACATTGATATCCTCTTTCATTACCTTGAAATCACGAGCCTGGTGACCTTTTTCTCCCCATTTATAACAAAATCTCATTCATTTTAAGAAAGTACCAGGGGGATTCTTCCCATAATTATCATATAATAGAAAATACTTCTTTCCCTTTTTCCCTTTATCTGTCTATTGTTCCCCCGTTCTCTTCTTCTCTTGCATTACTTTATTGTCATAAGATTTAGAGAATTCATTTTCTGTCTAGATTGAACACGAGACTATATCTTCGTACATTGAGAAAAATTGTGATAATAAAGCTCGACGGAGAAACTATTTGAACCCATAAAAGAAATGATCGATCTTACTTCATGGGTTATGTATATAATCTTCCACATGCCTCGCTAACCTTGTAAAGTTAGATCTACACTTTGTAACATTCTCATCCTCCTTTTGCCTCAGGCTGAGAAATTGTCTTTCCATATCCTCTTGATGGTTATGAGGAAAGCATTTTTCTACGAAAATTTCATTAAACTCTCTCCATTCCATACATGATACTTCTTCATATTTTTTTGTATTTTGAATCAATGACCACCATTGATCAGCATCACTTATGAGGCGGTAAACTGCCATGACAACATTCTCCTTTTCACTACTCCCTAATGCCTGAAATATTTTCTGTAGGGAATTTATTCACTTCTCAACTACTAATAGATTTTTACTCCCATTTAATATTGGTGGTTGTTTCCTCATGAATCGATCTAACATTGATCCTCCAGGTTGCAGATCATGGTGCTCCATACGAGTAGGGTTATTATTCATAACCTGAGTGAGTTGTCTCAGTATGGTGATAAGATGATCAGCACCAATTGTATCACCAGCTCCACTGTAATTATCTTGAGCATGAGGGAAATCCCTACATGGAGTGCATGCATAGATACGGTTTCCATTCCTTCTACTAGGTGCCATTTCTAAACAATGGAATAACCTAGATTAGTTCATGAATCAAAATACATAATTCCATTTTTGTAAAACACTTAACAAAAATTGAACAATTTATGGATATAATCCATAATCATAAAAAGAAATGTTTTCTTTAAGGAATTATATACTCATAAACCCTTCATCATGGTTTGTAAAGAAAATGATAATTATCCTAAGCATATCCCCTGGAGGTGTCGTAACCGAGAGTGTATCAAGGCCCGTTTTTGTGCACCAATTCTCATTCGAGTCTACCTCAAAGGGGTGTTTTTGGGTTTTACCCCTAGGTTCATCTGTGCCAGAGCCGCCTCTACCTACTCATATTTAGACAGGGATTTATTTCTCGAAAAACTCACAAAATCTCTACAATACCAAAATTATAGGATGTTCTTCTATACTAATCCTCAAAGTCTATCTTAGAGATATGTGCTCTAATCAGAGTTTATCTAAATCTAGCTTCCAAGGTTAGTACTAAACTGCCTCTGATATCAACTACAATGCCCCGACCCCAGTTACCTAGAGTAAGTGAATTATTACGTAACATTGGTATGATAAAAAAATATCACGTATCGAAAGACCAATTATTTTAGTAGCCTTGGAAACACTAGATACATTCATAAATGTTACATTACATCATAAAGTGAAAATTCACAATAACATAGTCTCCTTAGTCCACACTCATATCCCCTTCAGACTATCCCAACAGGTCAGCCATAAAATATTTCTTCAAATCCTGGGAAAATAAAACATAGAAAGGGGTGAGCTCAGATGCTCAGTTAAGATAGCAATATAGCAGAAACTTTCAAAAATCGACATAAACATTTAAGGAAATTTAAAACTAAAAAAAAGCCTTTTAAACATGAACTTAAGCATAATATGGAAAAAGTAAAATGAAATAATTCCATTTACTTATTCACATGGATATTCTACTAGTTAAATAATCACATGCAATATCAAAAACAACTTTCCTAATGATGAAATGCATAATGCCCGAATATCGTAACCACATAATCAAGGCCTTGTGCCAATACTACAAATAAGATTTTGTCAAGGCCTTGTGCCAAGACACTAGTTTGTCTCATGAGACCAACCGATGCATGAAGGAGATATAGCAGGCTCCACTCGTCACTTATTATGTCCAATGCATTCCTCATATGAACAGGTTTAAACATATCATAAACCATAACATAATCGTATCACATAAAACTTGCATAAAGGAAACATAAAATTTCCACATTTCAATCACAAGTTATCAATACAACACATTGATATAATAAAAAAATCATCAAAACCATTTTCAATACCAAAAAAATAGAAAAGTAAAACTTGGTATTTATTTTTCATTTAAAATAAGTTATGGCTTGTAGAGGAAGTCGAAACTCAAATAATAGTCATAGTGGTGGAGAAGTCGTTGTCGCCGCATACGTAAGAAAAAACATTCCTTTTGTAATTTAGTAAAAATTCATCATATAAAAAGATTCCTTTTGATTAAAAGTAAAATTCAAAGGTGTTTATACACCGTATAAAATAAAGTTGTGTATAAAAAAATATGCCTAAATTAAAGGAGACTGAGATGAAGTCCCTTACCTCGTGTTTGATTTGACTCGATCATTCTTTAATATCCTGAATAATAAAATAGAGTTAATTTATAATTGCTTAAGAACCTTTTTCAAGTTCATTATTCCTTTTATATCACCTATTACCATCTTATGAACAATATGTAACTATTAAGTTAATAACGGTCATTTTGTCGGTCTTTGGTACTTGAGTCAAAAATAAACTTCTTATAATTACAAGTTGTTCATGTGGTAAAATATCCATTATACCCCGAATTATATTCGTGATATAGATATCATATATATCATATATATCCAGTATATACATGCATTTAAAGTATTACATAACATTTAAAGGTAGGAAATGAAATGCACCATTCATGGAGATGGTAAGTCGTACGTACGCAGGAACGCTACATTCATTTCAATTTCGTATTTAATGGAATGAAATGATAATGATATAAAGGTATATTATAATTACAATATAATATCATATATAATATCATTCACTCCATCCTTTATACATCCGACATATGGCATTAACGATTCAAATCACTTTGAGGGGGTGGTAGTCCGCACATCCTAAAATGAAATTATCGTGTCTACCCATAATTGAAATCATAAAGGTATTCCATAAATGAAAAATACAGAAGCATAAGGAAAACATAAAAATAATATATATCATATATAAATATAGTGACATCTTAAGGGAAACCATGAGAGGCGTTAAAAGAAGATTGAACAATCATCATTTCATGAGGCAGTAATTCACCACCCATAGAAACAGTATGTTCTTTAACCAATAGATTGAGGTGTGTGTAAGTGTATTTTGAATCCTTCTCAAAAAAACATCCATGTATATTGAGAATAATTTTGTTTTTATAAAATAAAATAATAAAAAGATTTTAGGGGACTGGAGAAGAAAAATAAAACAAAACAACATAAGAGAAGCCACTACATTTAAATCAGGTAACTCCCCTTTTATTGAACCAAAAGGGTTTCTTGAAGTGCCTTCCGCATAAGGTAAGGCTTATAGGATGAAGAGAGGAAATTTGATAGGGTATTTGCGTAGAGTTTGGCCAAGAAAAGTGGCTTTAAAGTTTTTAATAAGGTGGTAGATGTGGGGGGCTTCTATAAGAGAAGAGGAGGGGCTCTTTTGGAAAGATTAAAATGTTACATTATTATGAAATTATTTTCAGATTTTAAAGGTCCCACAATGATATATTTTGAGGATAATGTGATAATGGTTCTATATACACCCATCCAATAGGCTTTAGACAAGTGTAAAGCTTAGATTTTACCATAACTTTTCATTTTATATAAATCGTTCATTAATGAGGTAATCGCTGCATCATCATGGTGTCATAAATAAATTTATTTATTTAATGCCTAAAAATTATAAAATAAATACCATGATGTAGGAAATATTTTTATATTTACAATTAATATTTATAGTCTAATATATCATTTATGTAGACAAAATTAAAATTGTTTTACTTAGGTGTTACATACTTTTGTTATATTTTCCTTTCTTTAAAAATAAAAAGATAAAATGTCACTATCACACAAAAGTGATTCCATGAGGTCCCAATGTTTGGCACAAGGAATCCCATGGTCGGCCATGACACAAACAGTAGCATTAGGACACATTTTGGGGTCATTTTATATTATTATGATATTTTTTCATTACCCTTAACTACTCGATTACTAATTAATCATGATAGTTAAAGATAATTGTCGTCGTTACTATTCATAATGTCCAAAAACAAAGAATTATTAATTATATAATTTATACCATCTTATTAAAAATATGGAATCCATTTTACCAAATTATAAACATTGAAATTGCAGTAATTAATTAAAAAATTATTCCTGTTGTCAAAACAGATAACATGTTTTTAAGAAACAATATCTATCAAATGATTGACAATTGTTTATGTCCAATTTCAAAGTGAAATTAATTCTTATGACCACCATTGGATAACTTATTAAAACTATATTATAATTATACTTTAAACCCACTCAATAGTATAATTTATCATTATAAATTATTTTTATTTAAAATGTTGTTTTTATGTATTTTTCACTATTCATCGAAAATCGGAAGTTCTCAAAAAAATACAAAAAAATAAACATGGGATAATTTAGATATTCAAAATCCAAAAATGAAGTCCATTTTGAAATATAAAATTTATATAATCTTAAAAAGTGGGTATTACTATTCATAAAGGCTACTTTGATTGGTTGAGGTGTGTTAGAATCTCGATCTTGCGTACAATGCAAGCTATTGCATTATTAAAAGAGAAACATATCGTGGAAGTTTGGGGTGCTAAATACTAAGATTTTTATGCTCATCCCTTGTTTTGAAATGTTTTAATAGGTCTTAAAGATGAATAAGGTCAAGTATGGAACAAGGAAAAGTCATGATGTCTAAAACATGGAACTAGACATGACTCTTTTTTTCAAGAGTTTTTATTTTCTGAAAAAATGGAAATTGTGTTGAAGTGTCTACTTTATAATAATTTGAGATTTAATAGTTATGCCCTAATTCTATAAAACTCTATGCTTGAAAAGATCCAAAATTTGAATTATTCATTTAATTCCATATTATGTAATGTTTAAGGTCGGGTCTTTGTAGTTGGTATCAAAGGCCAGTTTAGATAACTTTAGGAGTTAGGGTATTGTTAAATTAATATTCATAAAGTAATTTATGATAATATTGAAATAATATAGCATTTATAGATTACCATGTTGCTTCACCTAATATATTTTTGTGTTCAGAATGGTTTTCCCCATAGGAAATATGGCAACAATGTTGGGACGACATCAGGAGAAATACATCCTTTCAAATCAGTATCTTGAGATGGTCAAAATCATAACTGAACAGTTTTTTGTAGTGATGGTACAGTTGCCTCATACTATAAGTGGTGGTGGTATCCATATATTTGATTAGTGAGATCAACCATAAAATAACATGTCAGTAGTGGAGCATTTCATTAGGCAACATTCCCCATCATTCAGAGGATTATCTGACCCGTTTCTAACAGAAGTGTGGATTAAATCAGTGGAAAATATTTTCGATGTCTTGGGTTATTCTAAAAATCAAAAGAATAGTCTTGTTTTTTACCATTTTGAAGGTGAATCTGATCAGTGGTGGTCAATGGTCAAAACTATCATGGATAGTGAGGATATTTATGCTCTCGATTGGGATTAATTCAAAGGTATGTTACTTGAGAAATATTTTCCTAAGGTGCTTCATCTTAGAATGGAAAAAACAATTCCTTGAATTGAGGTAGGAGGATTACTCAGTGGTTTCTTATGAAGTAAAACTCACTCAACAGGAAAGGTGTGCTCCAAATTTCATACAATATCCTGATAGTAAAAAAACCATTTTTACTCAGGATTAAAGACAAAGTATCAAATGGATTTATCTTATCGTGAGTTAAAAAGTTATGAATTTTTTTCGTTTTGTGGAGAAGGTGGAAATGGAGTTTGCTGATGATCATCTGTTCTTTGAAAAACAATAGAATAAGAGGTCGAGGTGGAAGGGTAAAGGGAAGAACTCTTCAAAAAAGTATGATGGTAAGGAAACATCAATTTTCAGTTTGGGAAAATTGTGGTAAAAAACATGATAGGGAATGGATTTTTAATTCTTGTAAGTGCTACTGATGTGGTAAAATAGGACCTAAGGCACATAATTGCACTGGAAAAGATTTGGGTAATGGTAAGACAAAATCTGATTTACAGTTAGTAAAATGTTTTAAGTGCAGTGAAATGGGTCATTATGCAAATTTGTGTCCAACAAAGAACTCAACTGAGGGAAATCAGGCAGACTACAAGTAGAATGGGGTGGTGAAATCCTTCTCGACTAATTTAGCAGATGTTGAGCCATCAAATGAAGTTGTATTAGGTACACTGTTTGTTAGTTCATATTATGTAAATCTGTTGTTTGATTCAGGCTGTACACACTCTTTCATTTTGGAGAAGTTTTTTAATAAATTAAGAATTCCATATCAAGATATGAATACATAACATATGGTAAAAACCCCTGGAGGAAATGTTGAGACTAAAAGAAAACATAAGAACCTTCCTGTCCTTGTGTGTGGGAAGAATGTACCTTAAACCCTTATTTTTTTCCTCTAGAAGAGTTTGATGTTATTTTGGGTATGGATTGGCTTTTTGTTTATCATGCTAAGATTGACTGTAGAGGTAAAGAGGTTTATCTTCAGAATGATTTACAGTTTGTGTACAATAATGAACCATTTCATTTGATAACATATCTAGAAGCTGAGAAACTAGTAACAGATGGAAATGAATGTTACTTTGCACATATTCTTAAAAACAAAGGGACTATTTAGATTAATGATGGTCTAGTAGTAAATGAGTACATTGATGTTTTTCGTAATGAGTTGTCTGGTATTATACCTAATCGAGAATTTGAATTTACTATTGACTTATTTCCTGATGATAAGCTAATTTCAAAACCCCCATATCAAATGGCTCAAATTGAACTTTTACAGTTAAAGAAGCAATTGTAGGAGTTATTAGATAAAGGTTTAATTCAACCTAGAACATCACCTTGGGGTACTCTTGTCTTGTTTGTTAAAAATAAATATTGTTCAATGAGACTTTGCATTGATTATAGATCATTGAATAACATCACTTTTTAGAATAAGTATCCATTGCATCATATCAATGATTTGTTTGATCATCTCCAAGGAGCTCAGTATTTTTCGAATATTGACATGAGATCAGGGTACCATCAGTTGAAAGTAAAGGAATAATACATTCCAAAGACTGTGTTCCATACTAGATATGGCCATTATGAATTTGTAGTTATGCCTTATGGATTAACCAATGCACATGCTATATTCATGGATCTTATGAATAGAATTTTCTATGAGTTCTTGAATAAGTTTGTGGTTGTGTTCATTGATGATATTTTGGTTTATTCCAAAAGTAAAGAGGAACATGAATGTCATTTAAGGGTTGTCATAAAATCCTTAATGGAAAATAAACTTTATGAGAGATTTAGAAAGTGTGAGTTTTGGTTACAAAAAATTTCTATCATTCATCACATTTTTTTCAAAAAATGGAATAACTGTAATCATGCTTAAACAAAAGTTATTGAAGAATGACCAAGACCCACAAATATAACTGAGATTCATAGTATTCTTGGTTTTTCAGGTTATTATCGGAGGTTTGTTGAAGATTTTTCATGGGTATCTAGACCAATGACTAAGTTAACTCGAAAAGGTGTTAAGTTAATCTGGACAAAATAATGTGATGATTGTTTTTAGGAATTGAAAATCTGATTGGTGAATGCTTTAGTTTTTCCACTGCCATCCCGAAATGGTGAGTATGTTCTCTACAGTGATGCTTCATTAAAATTACTTGGTTGTGTCTTAATATAAAATTATCAGGTAATTTCTTATGCTTCACGTCACTTGAAACCTTGTTAGTTAAATTACCTTACACATGATTTGGAATTAGCTGCTCTTGTTTTTGCTCTAAAAATTTAGAGGCATCATTTTTATGGTGTAAAATGTGAAATATATATTGATCACAAAATTTTAATGTATATATTCAATCAAAAATAATTGAACATGAGATAGAGGAGATGGTTGGAATTAATCATGTATTATGATTGCACAATATATTACCATCTGGGAAAAGAAAATAAAGTGGCTGATTCATTCAGTTGAAAAATTAATGATTCATTAACCATGTTACGTTTGGAACAAGATCCTTTGGTTTTTGATTTAATAAGATTTGGAATAGAAATTGTCGGTGTAGAAAATTCTTCTATTTTGTATCAGGTTCTAGTGAGATCATCTCTATCATCAAAAATTAATCAAGCCTAGAAGGAAGACATTGAGTTATAGAGAAGGGTATAGTTGGTTTAGAAGGGTAAGTTTCCTAATTTTAACATTGATAAATATTGTGTTTTGAGGTGTGAAGATATTATCCATGCATTGTGATTCATAGATAAAGAATGGGTTGTTATGTGAAGCTCATAGTTCCTCGTGTTCAGTTCATCCGGGCAGTACTAAGATGCATAGAGATCTCCAGGAGTATTACTAGTGGTATGGAATAAAAAAAGATATTGCTGATTTTACTATGAAATGTTTGACTCGTCAATAGGTTAGAGAAGAGAAGATGTTACTGAAAGGGATTCTTCATCCTTTACCGGTTCCAGAGTGAAAATGCGAAAATATATCCATGGACTTCGTTGTGGGATTACCGAATACATCTCGAGGTAATAATGAAATCTGGGTTATTTTTGATCGATTAAATAAATTTTTTCATTTCCTTCCTATTAGAGATATTTTGTCTCTAGATCTACTTTCTTGGTTGTATGGTAAAGTGTCAGTAATATTTCATGGAGTTCCCCTATTTATTGCATCTAATTTTGATCCTAGGTTTACTTCTAAATTTTGGAAATTCCTTTAGAAGTCATTGGGTACTGTTTTGAATTGTAGTGTATCTTTTGATTCTCAATCACATGAGAAATCAGAATAAACAATTCAGATATTGGAGGATATGTTACATGCTAGGTTGATGAATTATTAGGGAAGTTGAGACATAAATCTTTCTTTTGTTGAATTTTTATATAATAACAATTTTCAATCCAGTATACAGATGGCTCCATTTGAGTAATTATAGGGAAATCATTATCAAACTCCATCTTTTAGGATGAAGTAAGTGAAAGGAAGCTGATGGGACAAGAATTGGTAAAATATATAGATAATAAAGTTCATCTAATTCAAAATATTGTGAGAACAGCTTAGATAAGACATAAAAGTTATGCAGATAACCTAAGGAAGGATCTTTCCATTGAGGTAGGCAATCATGCCTTTCTCAAATTTTCTCCATGGAAAAGTGTGATGCATTTTGGTAAGAAATAAAATTTGAGTTCGAGGTTCATTGGACCTTATGAAATCCTGGAGAAAGATGGGTTAGTTGTGTATAGAGTGGCTTTACCTCCAAGCTTATCCCAGGTACAAAATGTTTTTCAGGTTTCAATGTTGAGAAAGTATACGCTAGATCCATCTCATGTCTTGAGCCTAGAGGTTGTTCAGTTGGAAGAGAATATCTGTTATGAGGAACAAACATTCTAGATTATGGTCCGAAGATAGCAAGTGTTGTAGAATAAGTTCATTCACCAGTTAAATGTTTTGTGGAAAAACCATATGGTTGAAGAGGCAACGTGGGAATCTGAAAATTCTATTGGGGATAAATACCCACACTTATTTTGATAAGTAAAATTATGAGGATGCAATTCCATAAAGGGGGGAAGGATATAACATCCCAGGCAAATAAATAATAAGACATATTTCATATTTATTAATTTTTGTGAATTAAAATTTAATTTTACTTTATAAGGGGTCTCTTTGTTCAATAGCTTACCCGATACGCAACAACGTTTTTCTTTGAAATCTTACATTGCACACTAATAATATAATATTATTATTTTAAATGGTAGTAAACTCCTAGCCATTTTATTGGCAGTAAAAAACAAAACTAACAACCATATGATTATAAATGTTTGTTAAATGAATTTAAATTTATCCAATAAAAATTTAGAGGCTTAAAATTTGAATGAATATAATTTTAAGCATAATTTACATTAAAAGTTTGATTTATCTCCTTTAAATGGAGAACTCTCTTTAAATATAGTTTTGGACACCTTAATACATTCAATTTGACCAAATAAAATCCTTTTTTAGAATTGGGACATCAAAATTATCTTTGTGTAATTCTATTAAAATTTCTGATAAACTTCATTTTTTAATGAATAGTGAAAAATATTGTATTTTAATTAAAAACATTGTTTTAATATAATTTTTTATATGGTTAGAAAAAAAATTTAATTGGTTTTAATGTGTAATTAGAATATATATTTTCCCATTTTATCCAATGTTGGTATTTGGAATTAATTTCACTCTGAATTTGGATGTAAACAATTGTCAATATTTTGATAGTTACTATTTCTTAAAAACACTATATTTGTTTTAACAACAATAATTAATTTTAAATTAATTAATGCCACTTCTATGTTTTGAATTTGTAAAAAATACATCATTTTTGAATTTTGAATATATATAAAATCATAGGCTGAATGTTTTGTATTTTTCTGAAAAACATCAATTTTTGATGAATAGTGAAACCACTTAGTAGTAGTTCAAAAAAACTGACTTTATCATTTAAATGATATTTTACCACTTATGTGAATTTAATTTATAAAATACTACATATATGTTTATATTTAGTATATAAAATGTGGTTTAATAAGATGAAAATAATTTTTTTTGAATAGTATCTTTTGACTTTTATTTATCGCGGTTAAAGGTAAATAAGGTAATTCAAGGTAGAAAGAATATTATAATAATTAAAAATTACCCTAACACTTGTAAAAACTTTATTGGTTGAGTCATTTTAGACCATGAGATAATTTTTGTTGATTTTGGGACCCCATGGAGCCACTTATGAATGATAATGATATTTTTTAATAATTAATTTAATGTAAAGGCACAAGGGACATAAACAAATATCTCATTGTAAATTAAATTTTACATGGTGTTATATGAGTCATATTTTAAACTATAAATATTAATTAGAAATATTAAACTATTTACTACCTCATAGTATTTTTATATAATTTTTATACATCGAATAAATTAATTTATTTTTGACACAATAATAATGTAGTGTTTACCTCATTAATAAATAATTTAAATAAATATGATTATAAATATTAAAATAACATAAAAAAACATTTCCAATTCTTATAGGATGATTTAATTTAGACCATGAGTCATCTTATATTTCACTCTAACTATTTTTAGTCCTTCAGAAACACATTAATATTTTATAAGAAAATAATATTTTCATACTTTTCTAAAGATCCCCTCCTCCCCCTAATAAAAATCCTTCACTTCTAACCAATTACTCACACCTATCAAGTCTATTTTCTCAACCAAAATCTGACCAATTAAGCTCCCTAAATTCCTATACTCCTCCTAGAAGCCTTGCCTCAGGCATAAAGCACATCAAGAAGTCATTTTGGTTCAAACCAAAGGAAGTTACACAAATTAAAGGTAACTGTTTCTCTTAACATATTTTCTTTTATTTTACATCTCCAACCCCTAAACTATTTTTATTAAATTATTTTATAACAGAACTAGTATTCTCAATATACTAGGATTTTTTTATTATAATTATTCGAACTACACTTACACACACCTCCATCTAATGGGTGAAGAACATACTGTTTCTATGGAAGGATAACTAACGCCTCATGAGATGATGATTGTTCGATTGTCTATTACCACATATCACAATGGACATTAAGATTAAACTATATTTATATATGATATATATTATATTTATGTTTTATTCATTCTTCTGTATTTTTCTTTTATATCATACCTTTATGGTTTTCATTAAGGAGAAAGGGGATAATTTCATTTGAGGAAGTGCAGACTACCGCCCCCACAAAGTGATATGACTCGTTAATACCATATGAGGGACATATAAAGGATGGAGTTAATGATATTATATAAGATATTATACTGGAATTATATATACCTATGTATCATTATGTTTTAATTCCATTAAAATAAGAAATAGGAATGAAAGTATCGTTCAAGCATACGTACAACTTACCGTCTCCATGAACAGTGCATTTAATTTCATACCACCAAATGATATGTACTTTTATAAATATATATATAATACATATATATGATATCTAAATAATGAATTTCATTCTATATATAATGTTCTATTGACCACATGGAAAACTTGTAATTATAAGAAGTCTATTTTTGACTCAAGTAACAAGTATCGAAAAAATGAACATTATTAACTTGAATGATTACATAATGTTTATAACATGGTAATAAGTGATATAAAACGAATAATAACCTCATGGTTCTTAACCAATAGGAAATAAACATTAGTTTATTATTTAGGATATTAATGAATGAATGGGTCATGTCAGACATGAGGTAAGGGACTTCGTCTCAATCTCCTTTCATTGAGGCATATTTAGTTTTATATACAAATTTATTTTATACGGTGTATAAACCCCTCTGACTTTTTATTTCATTCAAATGGAATATTTTTATATGAAGAGTTTTACTAAATGACAAAAATGGAATGTTTATTTATGTAAGTGGTGACAACAACCTTTCTACCGCAAAGAGTATTATTTTATCTTTATCTTCCTTATTAAGCTGTAATGTTTTTGAAAGGAAAAATAAATACCATATAATTTTTTTACATATTTTGGTATTAAAAATGTTTTCATGAATGGATTTATTATTTCAATATTTTGAAATGAGCTTTTGTTATTGAAATGTGGAAATGTTATCTTCTCATTATGCTTATGTTATGTGTTAGGATCATGTTATGGTTCTTGGGAATTATTCATGTATATGGGTGGTTCCCTGATAAACCTAGGGCAGGTGACCCCGAGATTGCTCTCCAATGCATTGGGTAACATGATAGAGGTAAACGTGATTGTTTCTCCCAAGATATTTAGGGAATATACTATGATGGGTATTCTAAATGTGACTACCTACATATCAGTGATAGCTACAATGTAAGTATGATATGGATTCCACAAGGTACCTTTATTATTTATGATATCTATGTGTAATTTATAAAATCTTATGATTTTATAAGGTAATTAAAAGAGTTTATGTTTTGTATGTATTTATGAACTCATATTTTATTTCTCTGTTTTGTAACCCTTATTGAGATTTTTATGTTCATCCCATGTTTTGAAATGTTTTCATAGAATGTAAAGACGAATAGGGTCAAGTATGGGATCAAAGAAATGCCATGATGTCTAAAACATTGAACTAGACATGAATATTTTTTAAGAGTTTTTATTTTATGAAAAAATGGAAACTCTGTAGATGTGTCTACTTTGTAATATTTTGAGATGTAATAGTTGTGTCCTAATTCTCTAAAACTCTAAACCTGAAAAGATCCACAATGTGAATTATTCGTTTAATTCAGTATTATGTAATGTTTAAGGATGGGTCTTTATATTGTAAATTCTAAAATAAAACTACTTAATTTGTTTAGAATTATAATTTATGGGAATCATAAGTATGTCTATATGAGAATCTGGAAAAAATAATTTATTTATTAATGATCATAAATAATTAATTCAAGCACCATTGATCTAAAATATGAATTATTAGAATTGAATTCAATTTTTTAAATGGTTAATTTGTTTCATGAATGTGGAATATCAAGAAAATATTATAAAACTAAGTATATATTGGGTCCTAATTTATTTAATATTAAATCATATTAATAGAATATGTTTCATCACACCTCTCATTATATTAGGGCCTATGAGACCCTTTCATTTTTATGTAAACCCCTTAACGTGTCCTTTTATTCCCCTCTCCAACATGTGATTAAAAGCTTATATACTGGATGGAGATACCAAGTGAGAGACGAATTTCAACATTTCTGGCACTGGAAAACAATCATGGAGGTACAATTGTGGAAAACTGGGAATCTGAAACAAAAACCATTTAATTGTTCAATTCATTTCCACCGGGTCAATGATATGTTTATCACCCTATAGATAAAAAATCCATTAGTAAATTATTGTTATCATTCCACTTTGTTATTTTATTTATATCTTTGTCATGGTAAATTTCATTATGGTTATTTATTCATGATCTCTTGAATTATGTAACTAATGAGAATTCAATATAGAATGTAAATAAATTTTTTTATGAGAATTTTTTTTCTATGTCATGATTAATCAATTATGAAAATCTAGATAATATTAACATGCATGAGACAAAAATAAATTTTAAAATTTTCACTTAAATATAAAAATTTATCAATATATATATTATATTATTATATCCTTCCACTATATATGTTAAAATCATAAAATAATTCAAAGTAATTGACTGGTTCAATTTAGGGTGCTTTCAATTATCAGGGACTTATATATTGAATTTCTAGGTTGACATAACATAATTAAAATCAAGTGTCGACTTAATAAGTATGACTTGGTGTAACTAGGATTCAATTGTTGGGAAATTCAATATAAGGATTGCTGGATTGGGGAGTCCACTCAATAGATCTATGAATTATGAGTTAATGTAGTTTGTAATTTAATTCCAACATAAAGCCCTTTATGTAACTGATTTGGACCATGTAAGGGATATTAGAAAAGGAATATGAATTAGTCACACTATAATGTACCTGAAACATGATGTTCCCAAGAAAATAGTGAGGTATATTGATTTATGATAAAATAGTGGTAGATTAATAGATATAATATAATACATATTACTCATTTTATCAAATTGACTATTTTTTCTCAACATGTTTATTTAAATGATAAGAAAAATGACTTCAAACATATCACTATGATCTATTGATGATAAGTATAACCTTGTCATAGGGACTAACTAACAGGAATTGAAAATGATATTTCATGTTATCTAACAACGTGAATGGAAATTATATATGCTATAAAAACCTATTCCTAAATTTCCTGGCCATGCAGCCAGTGAAAAGAGTTTTATATCTGTCATAAACTTTTTATAAATACCACCAATGATAGTTGTTCCATGATTTAATCCATGACCAATGATCTTGAAAATAAACATGAGGAAATAAATTCATATAGCAAGATATATAACCTTTATGATCGGTATCATGTGATGGTGATAAAAGAGACATGTGATATCTAAAATGATTTGTTTAGAATAAATATTAGAGATTAAATTCTATTTGGTTCATATATATAGATGTTAATTAGATTCATTGAATATATAGAAATAATGGGGATTAAATTTTTTTGTGTAGATGTGAATAGATCTCAAATTTTCATCACTACCAAAGTCCTTCTCTAGAATTATTTATAATTATTAATGATAACCATAGATTAGATATTCTAATATTTTTATACAAAATGTACAGTGACATAGGGTGTTAAAAAATCATGTTCATTATGATGAATAAGAAGAAAAGTACGAATAAAATGTTAGTCAAACTCATAACAACTCTATTCTTCCCCAGAAATTTCAATACATGATGTGAAATATCCCGAAGTAGAAAATGGATAAGGAATAATTATGTTATTCATGTTGTAAGAAGGGTTAATAAAATAGGAATTCTACCTAAAATAAAGGGGATGCTAACGGTTTTTCATTATCATGTTTAATCATTCAGTGTCTATACATTGGGAATTAGATACATGTTTTGATACACATGTATATTTACAAATGTAATAAAAAATTATATTTCAAGATATTTATATTGGATATGTTGATTTTTGGGATACTGATGGTGGGTTTCCTACTACTCGTTCCTTCGGTGACTACTACAATTCCTTTCAAATAATAGTGATTTTTTAAGATATCTCTATCGAAAATTGATTGTTAAAAAAAACAATTTATATATCCTATTGAGATAGTGTTGTTTTTCATGTTTATAAATGAAATCAATTTATTTTATAAAGGTATTATATATTAAGGTATGTAACATTTAATTAATATTCATTATGAATTTAATTCTTAAAACCATGTATATGAAATTTATAATGAACAATTATTGAACAACCCATATAATATCCTTCTCTGGTGCCACCAAATTGATCATGTATATGAGAAAAATTTGAAAAATGCCTATTAAGATGGTTATTTAGACTCTTTTGTGATAAAATACACGATTGATGTCATTATGTTTTACAAAAAAATGAAAACCCAATTATTTTTTTTTATTTTATGAATGGTACATTGTGCTTCTAGAATAATTTTACATTGATGTATGGTGCTACATTCCATTAGGGAAAATATGTGGGTATTCTTATTGCATATATATTAACAATATATTGAGAGGATATATATATTTCTACTTGATGAGGTATAAGATTTCTTTTTTTATAAATTCATATAATTAAAAAATTATGTACTGATTCAACATGGAGTGAAGATAAACAAGGTTAGATTTGATCGTGGTAGTAAAGATCATACCAAATAATTTTTCGAATTTCAATGGGCTTCTTCAATTATATCTCAAATAACTCCACATTACAAAATATATTGGAATGGTTCTAGTAAAATGAATAATTGTTTCTTTATATACATGATAATTTTTATGATGAATAATACATTCCATCCATTATCTTTTTGGGGATATGAATTACGAACTGCAGAATGCACACTAAAATGAGTACCAAATAATGTGGTAACTGGAATTATTTTGAGTTATAGAGTTTATTGTAAACAAAAATTCACATAAATTTGTATGAGGTATTGAATAGTTTTATAAGGGCATATCAAGCAACATTGAGGAACTAAAAGGAACAAAGTATGTCTTTATCGGATATCCTTTGGAATCACAGGGAAACTACCTTTAGAACACTTCAAACAAGAATGTGATTGTCACCAAACAATATATCATTATTTAATTAGATAAAATCTTATAGAAAGATATAGGGGGATGGATTTACTTCAAGGAAGTCAATACTAATGATATACAAGAGTGGGTTCATGAATATATCCAATGACTTCCCATGGAAGAGGTTGTCCCGGAATTATAAATACAACATAGATGCACCTGAAAATTTAAAAGATCTAGTGATATATGGTTATCCAATCACCAAAAATGTTGAATCATTATTTGTTGTCCATAATATACATTTCACTAATAATAAAAGAAATAGGGGCGTGTGTAAAGAACATGAAATTTTAAGGAAATTTTTTTCTTAATTTTCTTTGGAATTTTAAAAGAACGCAGTTTCTGACGGCACCTGATTCCAAGGCCCGGTGTGCCCGGAATCATTTTCCGAAGTTTGGCTCGGGTACGTTCAGTGAACGGACGAGCATATTTTTCTAACTTTTGAACCGGTGCTCAGAATTGAAATCTGATGGCACTGATGAACTCGCAGCGCCGATAATTTCTTAAGGGGACCTTAAGCGCAGTTGCGTTTTGTTGCATGAGGTGGTTAATTTTTTGGGGATTCGGTAAGTCTTAAATAAATTGTAGTGTTACAATTTATTTTATGTGGAATTTAATTTATTCATAGAGAAGTTGGAGGTGGGGCCACACCGCACCTAACTTCCCATGAGAGGGTATGACCAAGGGTGGTGGGGTCCGCACGAAACCCCAACCCTTCACCTTCCCTTTAACCCCAACGAACTTCCCCCCATTTAACACCCCTTGTGTTTAAATGTATAACTCTTCAACCCCCCTTAAACTCCCTTGCTTTTAATGTCTCAACTCCCCATTAATATCCACTTCCATTAAGATTGTTAACTCCTCTTTTTGTGTAACTCTTCACCTTTTCCTTCCACCATTAATTCATGCCAACATGCCTTAATTAATGAGATGAGTCTCTTCATTTGTTGAATTAAGTGGTTTGGTTTGAATTTTAAATCTTTGTGGTGTGAATAAAAATAATATCATGGGATATTATTTTGAGTTAGAGCTTTTGGTGTGTGAGATAACTTTAGCAAAGTCCTAGAGTTTTTGGGAGATCTTTGGTGTGAAGAAGAAGAGACCTTTCCTTCGACGAAGAACGGTTCTTCTTCGATGAAGAACACCTTCCCTTCAACGTAGAATGACTCAGCGTCCACAGTTTTCTATCCTCTTCTTCCATAGCAACAAGTGAGGAGACGTCGTTTCCTCCTCGGATGCACCCCGACGTCCACGGAATCTACGTCCGACCCCACAACGCCGTTCTCCACGACACCCGATGTGCGACGTCAAATATCCATGTAGGGGAATTTATTTGGTGTTCTCTTATCTTTTGAGAAAAGAACGACGAGCACAGACCAACCAATTCCAGGTTGATCCGCGGATCTTTTGTTCCTGCGGTTTGATGTTGAGGATTTTTGTTTTTTTTCTGTGAATTATTTATTGCCGTACATAGACTTCTAATAGATGGCCGCTTTCTATCATTATAACGGGAGGTGGTCAGACCGCATGAACACGGCCGACCCTCCTCCCCCCTTGTTGATGAATTTGTTGCAGCACGTGAATGGTGGCGCGGTGCCGTTGCACCACGTGGAAATTATGAGGAAGGGCTAAGAAGCACGGCGCCGTAGCGCCGCGCCGATGACGTTGAACAAGACACGGCGCCGTCGTGCCGCACGGGAAAACGAAAAACGAAACCGTACGGGCGTTGTGGGATCTTTGCAGCGAAGGTCGGGTCCCAGGATGATCACTGGCAAAGACCGCAGGCGAATCGGACCACCAGAGTGTGTCCGGTGGTCCGATGAAGCCCCCGCCGGCGCGGTACGCCAGCGGTCGGGGGCGGCGGCGCCCGGAGCACCGCCAGAAGAATCCGCTGCGGCTGAAGCCGCGACGGCGGAGCGCGGTCCCACGACCGCGCGGGATCAGAGGGGGGCGGCGGGACGCAGCTGGGTGCCGCGTCCGCTGGCACAGGCGGCAAAAACCGCGGGGTCGCGGTTCTTCACGCGGGGGTAGCGCCCCGCTCTGCTCCGCTCGACCGTAACCGGCCGAGCCGAGTCACCGGCCGGGCCGGGCCACCCCGGCTGGGTCGGGTCGCGCCATCCAGGTCAGACCCAGACCCGGTTTGGGCTGACCCAGAGGGGGTTGGGCCGGGTCGGTCCGGGCCCAGACCCCCCGTTTTCAGACCCCTCACGTTTTTTCGCTCATATCTTGAGCTGTAGACCTCTGATCGCCGCACCGTCAGTAGAGATGCGACCCTTGGATCGAGACGGTCTTTTAGGTACATTACACTCAAGGTTTCAGAATACTTTGGGTTCGGCCGGGTTGGTTCGTGCAAGGAATCAACCGGCCCCTCGGAGCGGAAACGCTCATAACTTGAACTCCGGACATCCGATTGACGTGCCGTAGAATTTGATGGATTTACCTAAGTGATATGGATCTTTTGACTTACTCCGATCGAGGTTCGGATGCCGTCAGAGTGTGGTCGGGTTGGTTCGCTCACGAAACCAACCAGGCCCCTGGAAAGAAAACGTCAATAACTCACAGACCGGGCCTCCGATTGACGCGCCGTCTGTCTCCTTGATTTCCTCTTGATGAGAAGGAACTTTTGGCATACTTCGCTCAAGTTTTGGTTGCTGTTGGATAGTGGCTGGGTTGGATTGTACCCGAAATCCAACCATGCCCTTGGAAGGGAAAAGCTGTTATCTTTCATACTGGACGTCTGTTGGACGCACCGTCAGCGACGTTGGTGATCACGTGGAGAAACAGTCCCTTTGAGTATACCCTATGAGAGTTTGGGGTATAGTTGAGATACGACCAGGTTGGTTCGAACATGAAACCAACCGGGCCACTAGGACAAAAAGACTAATAACTCACAGACCGGGCGTCCAATTGACACGCCATCTATTGTGTTCAGACCCTTATGACGAGTCGGTACTTTGAGATACATCTTCGTGGGACTTTTTGATACTTGGAGTATTGACCAGTAGCTCGTGGAGCGGTCCCTCCCGGAGATGAGCATACAGAGTACGGAGACCGTGTAGACGACTGAGTACTGATGACTGCTTGACTAAATCGACTTGGAGTGAGTCGACTAGCCCAGTGGACGGAGCGCCCGGTATTTAGCGGCATACCCATGGAGGAAGGAGCACCTGGTAGTTGGCGGCAGACCCGCGGTAATCGATCGGAGGAGTACCTCTGTAGGCTATTAGGGGGAGCGGCCAGTATTTGGCGGCAGACCCACAGCGGACGGAGCACCCAGTATTTGGCAGTAGAACCGCGATACTCGACAGGAGGAGTACCTCAGAGACTTGGATTAGTGATCAGTACCTCAGAGTCATGACAAGACCACTGTACACTCCACAGACGGGGCTCTTCAGTAGTTAAGGATCCCATAATGAAAATCCTGGTTTGAGCTGAGTCTATGAACTTTGTGTTCCTCATGATTGAGATGGGTTACTTGATAACTTAGGTATATGTATGGGCATATAACAGGGTAGTGGTTATCCGTTGATTTCATAATCATTGTGTTTCCTCATGATTTAGATGGGTTACTTGATAACTTAGGTATATACATGGGCATATACCTAAGTAGAGGTTATCTGTTGAGATCTTCTTTGTGGTTAACCATGTTGGTTTAGTGAGACCTTGAGGGTCTCGGGGACCCTAAAGAGTATCATTATACTCACCCCTGCACGGGCTATGCCCGAACTTCATTGTGTTGGTTGCAGATGATGGAAGTGTTGACAGAGGCCGAGTGATCGAGGACTGGACGGTACCCGGAGGTGGACCACACGACGAGTCAGTATCTGGAGGTGGAATTCACGGCGAGACGACACTCAGAGGAGGTTGACGGGAGAGAGCATTGTGGAGGCTATCTGTACCTACCCTTCAGGTAGGATCCGTGGTGGACGATCCAGGAGCTGTGCCATCTGTATCTATCCTTCAGGTAGGATTCGAGGAGGACGACCCAGGAGCCGCTTCCATTCTTCTAGCTGTTGTCTTTTCCTATTGTACTTTGTTCAGTTGTAGTTGTAATTTTATATGGGTTTGTAATCTGTCCCATTTACCTTTCAGCACTTCTCTTTGTACTTAGTGTTTTACTTCCGCTTGTACTCTGTGGTGTTTTGTTTACTTTTATAAAGGCAATGCCTTCCCAGTTATCGGGATTTACACCTTTGGTGCTAGTCTCCAGCCCCTGGTCTATGGAAGGCGGGCATGGGGTAGTCACGGCACGGGCCCCGATGACGGTTCGTGACAAATTGGTATCATAGGAGTCGGTTCTACCGCAGAACTTATAACTATGATATTTTCTTTCTGTGAAGCAATAGTGTTAAGGGTACTGAGTGTGATTTTCAGTTCAGGGAGTCCAGTGTTGGTGCGCGCGGCCGACGTATCCATACACCAGGACCCTGACAACTGATTTCCTACTTTGTGCACGAAAACACTGATTGCGTGTGTGTTTCCAGAATTTTTTAAATATCAGCTCAAACCAGGTCAGCTCACCAGGTATAAATATTTTGACCATGTCATGTTTGTTTTTTTCAGGATGCCTCCCCACGGATGACTAGCTAGAGTCCCGAGAGTTGTTCGTACTGACAACCCGTCGAGTGACGTGGCCTCAGTACAGGGACCTATCCCTGTTGAGGCACCAGCGGGGCACCAGCGGTACTACTACCCATTGGGCCCCCGATGCCACCAGCCCCAGCAGTAGAGGGTTCACGTCATTTGAGCGTACTGCATGAGTTCCAGCACCAGAGGCCACCCAGGTTCTGGGGAGAGACGGACCCGTAGGCGGCTGAGGATTGGCTAGAGGCTGTGGTGAGAGTCTTTAGGCTAGTGGGGACGCAGGAAGATTTCATGGTGATCCTAGCTGCCAGCCTTCTTCAGGAAGCAGCAGGCAGATGGTGGAGCCTGATGCTTCAGATGCATTACGAGGCGACACTTCTATTGGTAGACTTCGAGAGCCTATTCCGGGTAGAGTTTGTACCAGCCACCCTTCGAGCGGTGCGTATACAGGAGATACTTTAGCTGCGGTAGGGCAACATGACAGTGGCATAGTATTCAGCGAGGTTCACAGTCCTCTCGTGCTACTCCACAGATATGGTACAGGACCCCTTCTTTAGGGCCCGAATGTTCGAGCAGGGGCTCAGGCGGGAGATTAGAGCTTCTGTTGTTTCTCACAGCATTCCGACCCAGACAGGGGTGTTGGAGAGATCCCTCTTAGTGGAGAGTTTCCTTGTTGAGCAGTCTCCAACAGTACGACCCACCACTAGCCGACTTGCAGAAGAGTCTTCTGCAGTATGCAGTAGACAGATGACGCAGAGGTCCAAGAGGACCAGACCTACCGGTGGCCGACTGCACGACTCAGGTTCAGTTGTGCGGGGGAACCGGGGTGGAGTCAGAGCCAGTCGTGCCGAGAATGGACAGTGTTACTCCTGTTTCAGGATTTGTCACATGGCACGTGACTGTCCGACCCGCCATGCAGATGACCAACAGTTAAATGAAGAACCTCCCAGGAAGAGGCAGAGGTTCGATCAGGGCAGACCACAAGGAGCAGGCAGCCATGGAAGAGGAGCTGGTTGTGCATCTGGAGGTGGACGACAGTTCGGGGTGTTGCCACCACCACCACCAGGAGGCCCACCCCGACCGCAGGGGACATGAGGACATGAGAGAGCTCAAATTCAGGAAGTTGAGGCCTATGGTCATGGAGCTCCGGAAGCATATGGACAGGAGTGGGACTATCTCCAGACCTGAAGGCTATTGATCATGTTGCTTCTAGTTTTGTTGATGTTTTTTTGTAGTTGCTTCGTGTCATTGTACTATGAGCTTCAATAATAAAAAGACACTTATATTTGTGATGTTTGCTTTCCTATCCTTTTTTTTGGTTGATACTGAGTGGTCCCGATTAAAAACTGTTTACTTGACCCTCACATTCGAGATTTCTACTGGAGGAGACCTAGTGACCTCACACTGATGCCGATAGTGTGACTCGACCCTTGGAGGCGAGAGTGACAGTTGGATCTCTTAGTAGTTACGTCGAGGCCTTACGACGTCATCCATGGCATGAATGTGTCATTCATGTCAGAATTGACTGTATTAGGCAACGGGCGTGGTTCATCCATGGGATGAGACCGAGTTTCTCTTTTCAGAAAAGGAGAAATTTTAGCAGCTCTTTCAGATCGTAGGCAAGGAAGGTGCAGATCATCCAGGAGTGGATGAAGACTGCACAGTATGGTAAGAAACAGGAAACCGGCGCCAGTCATAGAGACTCGAGTGTGTTAAATGGTTTAAGAAGAGAAAGATTTAAGGAGAGATGAGTCTGCGAAGCAGCAGACATGGAGGCAGAGCTAGGAGTGCAGCATGAGGTGGTGTACATCTTAACATGCTACAACCACTCTCCTTAGTTATCCCCACCAGGCTCAGGGAGCTGGAGGGCGGAGGGAGAGTGCGGCTGCATGTAGTCAGGTATAGTGACCCAATGGCTCTAAAATTGATTCAAGGGACAGTCTGTGTCCACTACTAACTGTTGTAGTAACACACATCGATATGAATCATTCCCTGCTTTCACAGATCTTGTCCCGGACCTAGAGTTTCCAGTAAGCCGTGGACTTGACCCTCACGTCTGGAGATACCTTGGGAGGAGACTCGATAATCACACTTACGCCAACAGTGTGTTCAGACCCTCGAGGCGAGAGTTTCGGTTGAAATCTCTTGGTGGCAGCGTCGAGGCCTTACGATGTTGGTTTGAGTATGTACTGGGCAATCAAAGTTCATACACAAATTGACGGTATTAGGCAAAAAGGTTGTGGTTTAGCTATGATGTCGGAATAGGTTTTCCTTGGTCGGTGAAAAGGAAACCCCAGGCAGCACAGGATAAACTCATGCACTGGAGGGTGCGACCGATCACTCTTGAGTCTGTCAACCTTACCCTCATGGTAGCAGTCATTTTGAGTTGCAGTTCTAAATAGGAATTGGAGACCACTAGAGTTCGAGGATGATGATCACGTCCTTATACGGGTCTCACCTCGACGAGGTTTACGGAGATGTGGCCAAAGGCGACAAGTTATCTCCAAGTTTCAATGGACCTTTCTAGGTCCTCAGCTGGGTAGGTGAGGTGGTATACCTCTTGACCCATCCACCTCAATTGCACTAGGTCCATGACGATTTCCATGTATCTCAACAGAGGAGATACGTGCTCGACCCTTCGCATATCATCGACCATGAGCAGGACGATGGCGATGGGGTTACTTCCATGGAGGTTCCAGTGGAGATCGAGGATCGACATGAGTGGATCATACGAGGACGGTCGATTCCTTGGGTGCGATTTTTTTGGAAGTACAGGAATCTCTAGGTAAGAACATGGGAGAGGAAGGCTCAGATGCGTACTCAATACCACGTTTGTGACCCTAGTTTGTGTTGAAGATTTACGGGGACGTAAAGCCCTGAGGTGGGAGTAATTTAAAGACCCGAAAATTTCAAGGAAATTTTTTTCTTAATTTTCTTTGCAATTTTACAAGAACGCAATTTCTGACAGCACCTGATTCCGAGGCCCGGTGTGCACGGAATCATTTTCCGAAGTTTGGCTCGGGTACGTTCAGTGAACGGACGAGCAAGTTTATCAAACTTTTGAACCGGTGCTCGGAATTGAAATCCGATGGCACCAATGAACTCACAGCGCCGATAATTGCATAAGGGGACCTTAAGCGCAGTTTTGTTTTGTCACATGAGGTGGTTAATTTTTTGGGGATTCGATAAGTCTTAAATAAATTGTAGTGTTATGATTTATTTTATGTGGATGTTAATTTCTTCATAGAGAAGTTGGAGGTGGGGCCACACCCCACCTAACTTCCCATGAGAGGGTATGACCAAGGGTGGTGGGGTCCGCACGAAAACCCAACCCTTCACCTTCCCTTTAACCCCCACGAACTTCCCCCCATTTAACACCCCCTATGCTTAAATGTATAACTCTTCAACCCCCCTTAAACTCCCTTGATTTTAATGTGTCAACTCCCCATTAATGTCCTCTTCCATTAAGATTGTAAACTCCTCTGTTTTTTGTAACTCTTAACCTTTTACTTCCACCATTAATTCATGCCAACATGCCTTAATTAATGAGATGAGTCTCTTCATTTGGTTAATTAAGTGGTTTGGTTTGAATTTTAAATCTTTGTGGTGTGAATAAAAATAATATCATGGGATATTATCTTGAGTTAGAGCTTTTGGTGTGTGAGAAAACTTTAGCAAAGTCCTAGAGTTTTTGCGAGAGCTTTGGTGTGAAGAAGAAGAGAAATTTCCTTTGACGAAGAACGGTTATTCTTCGATGAAGAACACCTTCCCATCAATGTAGAATGACTCGGAGTCCATGGTTTTCCATCCTATTCTTCCATAGAAACAAGTGAGGAGACGTCGTTTCCTCCTCGGACGCACCCCGACGTCCACAGAATCTACGTCCGACCCCGCGACGCCATTCTCCGCGACACCCGATGTGCGACGTCAAATATCCATGTAGGGGAATTTATTTGGTGTTCTCTTATCTTTTGAGAAAAGAATGACGAGCACGGACCAACAAATTCCAGGTTGATCTGCGGATCGTTCGTTCATGCGATTTGATGTTGAGGATTTTTTTTTGTCCGTGAATTATTTCTTGCCGAATGTCGACTTCTAATAGATGGAAACTTGCTATCATTATAACGGGAGGTGATCGGACCGCACGAACACGACTGACCCTCCTCCCCCCCTTGTTGTTTAATTTGTTGCGGCACATGAAAGGCGGCGCGGTGTCGTTGCACAGCGCGGAAATTATGAGGAAGGGCTAAGAAGCGCGGCGCCGTCGCGTCATGCCAGAAAATGACAAATGAAGACGCACGAGAATTGTGGGATCTTTGCAGCGAAGGTCGGGTCCCAGGATTATCACTGGCAAATACCGGAGGTGAATTGGACCATCGGAGCGTGTCCGGTGGTCCGCAGAAGCCCCCGTCGGCGCGCCACGCCGGCGCGGCAGCGCCGGCGGTCGGGGGTGGCGGCACCCGGAGCGCCGCCGGAAGAATCCACCGTGGCTGAAGCCGTGGCGGCGGAGCGCGGTCCCGCGACTGGATGGGACCGGAGGGGGGTGGCGGGACGCGGCCGGCTGCCGTGTCTGCTGGCACGGGCGGCCCCAATCGCGTGGCCGCGGTTCGTCACGCGGGGGCACCGCCCCGCTCCGCTCCGCTCGGCTGCAACCGGTTGAGCCGACCCATCGGCCGGGCCGGGTCATGCCCAGGTCGGGCCAGGTCATGCCATTTGGGTCTGACATGGGTCGGGTCGACCCGGTTCGGGCCGACCTGGGGGGGTTGGGCCGGTTCGGTCCGGGCCCAGACCCCCCTGTTTTCGGACCCCTCACGGTTTTTTGCTCATATATTGAGCAATAGACCTCCGATCGACGCACCTTCAGCAGCGATGCGACCCTTGGATTGAGACGGTCATTTCGGTATATTACACTCAAGGTTTTGGAATACTTTGGGTTCGGCCGGGTTGGTTCGTGCACGGAATCAACCTGGCCCTCGTAGCAGAAACACTCATAACTTGAACTTCGGACGTCCGATTGAGGTTCCGTCGACTTTGATGGATTCCTATAAGTGAGACGGATCTTTTGGCTTACTCTGCTCAAGATTCGGATACCATCGGAGTGCAGTCGGCTTGGTTCGCTCACGAAACCAACCGGGCCCCTAGAAAGAAAATGCCAATAACTCACAGACCGGGCGTCGGATTGACGCGCCGTCTATTTCGTTGATTTCCTCTTGATGAGAAGGAAATTTTGGCATACTTCACCCGAGTTTTGGTTGTTGTTGGATAGTGGCCAGGTTGGATTGTACCCGAAATCCAACCGGGCCTTTGGAACGGAAAAGATGTTATCTTTCAGACTGGACATCCATTTGACGCACCGTCAGCGGCGTTGGTGATCACATGGAGAAACGGTCCCTTTGAGTATACCCTATGAGAGTTCGGGGTATAGTTGAGATACGGCCGGGTTGGTTCGCACATGAAACCAACTGGGCCCCTGGGACGAAAAGACTAATAACTCACAGACCGAGCATCCGATTGACGCGCCGTCTGTTGTGTTGAGACCCTTATGACGAGGCAGTCCTTTGAGATACATCTTCGTCGGACTTTGTGATCCTTGGAGTATTGACCAGTAGCTCGTGGAGCGGTCCCTCCCGGAGACGAGCAGACGGAGTACGGAGACCGTGTAGATGACTGGGACCTAACGACTGCTTGACTAACTTGACTTGGAGTGAGTCAGCTAGCCCAGTGGACGTTGCGCCTCGTATTTGGCGGCAGACCCATGGCAGACGGAGCGCCTGGTAGTTTGCAGCAGACCCGCGGTACTCGACCAGAGGAGTACCTCTGCAGGCAATTAGGGGGAGCGCCCGGTACTTTGCGGCAGACCCACAGCGGACGGAGCACCCATTATTTGGCAGCAGACCCATGGTACTCGACTGGAAGTGTACCTTAGAGACTTGGATTAGTGAGCAGTACCTCGGAGTCATGACAGGACCACTGTACAATCCAGAGACGGGGCTCTTCAGCAGTTACGGTTTCGATAATGAAAATCCTGGTTTGAGCTGAGTCTATGACCTTTGTGTTCCTCATGATTGAGATGGGTTACTTGATAACATAGGTATATGTATGGGCATATACCTGGGTTGTGGTTATCCATTGATTTCACAATCATTGTGTTTCATCGTGATTGAGATGGGTTACTTGATAACATAGGTATATACATGGGCATATACCTAAGTAGAGGTTATCTGTTGAGATATTCTTTGTGGATATCCATGTTGGTTTAGTGAGACATTGAGGGTCTCAGGGTCCCTACTGAGTATCATTATACTCACCCCTGCACAGGCTATGCCCGCACTTCGTTTTGTTGGTTGCAGACGATGGCAGTGCTGACGGAGGCCGAGTGATTGAGGACTGGACGGTACCCGGAGGTGGACCACACGACGAGTCAGTATCCGGAGGTGGACTTCATGGAAAGACAACACTCGGAGGAGGTTGACGGGCGAGAGCGTTGTAGAGGCTATCTATACCTACCCTTTAGGTAGGATTAGAGGAGGATGACCCAGGATACGCTTCCGTTCTTCTAGCTGTTGTCTTTTTCTGTTGTACTTTGTTCAGTTGTAGTTGTACTTTCTTTTGGGTTTGTATTCTGGCCCATTTACCTTTCATCACTTCTCTTTGTACTTAGTGTTTTACTTCTGCTTGTACTCTGTGGTGTTTTGTTTACTTTTATAAAGGGAATGCCTTCCTAGTTATCGGGATTTACGCCTTTGGTGCTAGTCGCCAGCCCCTGGCCTATGGAAGGCCGACTTGGGGTAGTCACGGCATGGGCCCCGAGGACGGTTCGTGAAAGCGTGGATGGTGAATGATGGAAATAATAAATCAATTCCAAAATGGATTACATTTATCAGAACCATGTTTTGGTTATTGTCTATCCAAAAGTTGATATAAATAATGTTGGGTGAAAATGAATATTCAAAAAAACATGATATATAATGTCAAATAAGTACCTAGAGATAATATTTGGTGGATTATGGTTTTAAATAGTATCACTGAAATGACTGTGATGAAAACATTTCACTATTTGAAATGCTAAAATTCACCAATATTTATCTTTCTATAGTAGATTACAATGACTATAATATTAGGAGGATATACATATAAAAAATTCCATAATGTGAAAATTAAGAAGATGTATTTATTGGACTCCTAGAATTATTTGTGAATCAATGTTATGAAAAAAACATATTCATGTTACAAATATCCATCTACGATTAAAGAAATAATCTATGTCATGGAACATTCAGTTCGATGAATCTATAATGAAGTTTATATAAATTAGAAATGAATATTATCCATTTGTTTAAAAGATGTTTAGTTGGGATAAACCTGTTATCATAATTTTATATGCTGATGAGTCATTACTCATTGGAAATTATATAACAATCATATATTCTATTTAGTATTTGTTAAAAAGGATTCTTTAAGGACTTAAGTGAAGCATCATACCTAAAAGGTAACAATATCATTGACGATAGATCATAGTGGGGACATGGATTGAGTCAATGATCATACATTAAAAATATACTAAAGAAATTATGTATGGAACAATCCAAGAGGGGACAGGTACTGATGTAACATGGTAAACTTAATTATGAGAAAATGTTTCCTCAGTCACAATAGAGAAAATATGTAGTTATTAGAAACCAATAAGAATTAGTGATATTATCAATCATGTAGTAAATTTTATTTACTAGAAATGATGTTTCCTACATTTTAGAATGTCAGGCTGATATCTAGATGACCAAAGTGATCAGCATTCAACTTCTGTTTAGTTTATCATTATAATTTGAGAAGAGATAAGGATATGCTTCTGGTATTTTGAGGAAATGAAAAGAAATTCATCATGGATTATTCTGATTCTAGATTTTAATGGAATTTAATGATATAAAGTCATTGTCAGGATATTAAATTCGTCTTAATAGAAGTGACGTGACTCTAAAGAGTTCAGAGAATCCATTTGATGTTTATTATATAATGGGTGAATGTATATGTCTTCTTCAGGTACAACCATTAAATTTTTTTATACCTAACATTGTCTATGACTATAATCCAGTACCTAGAAATAAATAACCTATCACATTATATTATGATTATACTTCATCCATGACTCATGAATAAGGGACAAGGTGATAGAAATTAAAAAATAACTACTCTTGAACAAACACCTCTCTAGTTATTTTTTAAAAAAGGGTAAAGTTGTTAGAAGAAGAGTTTCCATGGAAGAAAACATTTTATTACCCTTGATATAATCATAACATGTATTCATTGATTTAAATATTAATAAACTACTTTCCACATAATGAATATACTTCTATGTGATAAAGTATTTGATAATGTACTAAGTGTAGTTGTCACACATAAAGGTCAAATATATAAAATATCTTCTTTTATAGGAGGTAAAAACATTTATTTTTTTATACTACTTCTAATCCAAATAATTATCCCAAAACTCTTAGATGTGAAATCAAGAGTGTACGGGGCTTGTTAGGTTCCTAGTTCATAGACATAAAGAGAAAACAATAGAGGCTAAGGGTTACCACATGATTAGGTCTAGTCATGAACCTCAAACAGTTCATCCCTATAATGGTATGATACAATTTTTATAAAAAATGTATGTGAGGTTTTATCCATGAAAATCTACAATAGGGGGGCCATATGTTCTATATGTTTTTTAACTATAAGCTACAATCCATGAGGGGTGTGTAACTAGGACCGTGGAGTCTACATTGTTAGCACTTAGTTTAGCCAACCACATGGCCAAACATTATGACACAATAATTCGTAAGAGAAAACACCATTCTCCCAATTTTTATTTATAGAGGATGACCCTACTTCATCTTTTTTTCTATAGATCCATATCCCTCCTCTCCATAGAGCTCCAGATAAATTCCTAGCCATGGGTTTAAAGGTATTTCTCCATCTAACCTAATATTTGACTGTCCTATATTGTTTTGGAGATACAATGGTAATCTCTCAATTCCAATCTCTCCTTCCATCATTATTCTTACCATTTGTATAGTTAATTGGTGAAATTTAATATTCCCTATATTTAGGGTATTCCTCTATTCATCAGTATTCTTATCATTTAGGCCAAACCAAGGGTTGATACTAGATTATTGTTCTATAATAAATATAAGGTAGGTGATCTATACCATTCCACTATAGTTTTAAATTTATGTAATTATTATTTTAATGATGATATATGAACACTTCATATGTTTCCACTTATTTAATTAAATGTAATAATTAAATTATTATAACTATACTGTGTTTCCCTTTTTAAACTGTGATATGCTTGGATATTGGGAACCTCATCACTGTCCCCCATGAGGTTTGTTCTTTTATCTACCATGTCTTAAATCCGTTCTTATGTGTGTCTGATCATTCAATATTTTAGTGGGAGAATTTTCAAATTAAATTAACTAGTCGGATGTGGACATGGCTCTTTTTACCTAAAATAAAATATTATTAAAGAGACCAAATAGCTGGATTTAAATGAAAAGGTTGAATGACATGGATATTATCTTCTATTGTTTCTTATTTTGTTGGTAAATTTAATGGGATATAGACTCTAACATAAGTAAGTTTATTATTATATGCAATTATTGATGTTGGACATATTAACATCAAACCAACATCTTATGATATTATCACACCTACTTCATAATGGTATTTCATTGTTTAGGGAAATGGGGTATGGAATATATGAACCCTAGGTATTATTATTTACAATGAAGAACCAATGAGTAAGATTGAGGTACATAACTAGGGAATTATGAATACATTCGTGTTTATAGATATATGATGACTTATTTACCACATTGGGACATATTATATATATGTTTATTATTATTCTGATCATACCATTAGATGAGATACTTATCATATATATTATCTAACTTTTTATACTCAATGGTACCTGGCCCATTTTGGTATGATACTCAATTATCCTGTTGTGTATTCCAAGATAGTAGTTACTTATAAATAAAAATTCATATGTATATTGATTCTCACATATTATATCATTTCTGTATTAAATAGTGTTCCCTTAGACTTTTCATATATTTTATTCACATAAAACATTTCATATTTTACCTACACATTACCACATATTATATTAATAGAGTAAATTTATTATAGAAACTATTATTGATTGCCAACAGATTATATCTAACACCATGTTTGGGCCACTGATTGATATTCAAATTAGCCTCATGGATGTAGGTAGAAACTAGGGAAATAACTCAATCAATGTTTCTTGATTGATTATAGCATGTGAGATGGGGACCAAAGAACTGAGCTATGTCTTGTGATGCTATTTAGAGATACACTTTTAAGCATTTTTTTCTTTTTGTATACATTTATATATGAGTGCATTTATCTATTTATCCCTCTTACTTTTTTAGAGACATGTCATTGTATGCTTTTGTATATGGTACTCATTATTTATATTAAATAATGTTACTATCTAAATGTTTTACTGACAAATTTTTTGTTTCCATTTATTACGCTTCTACTATTATCCCTTTATCTCAATACATTGTTACTTTGATTATGAGGGTATAGTCTCTCTACTATACCACCATACACCCTAACTTCTAGTTAGTAGCCTCTATCATATGTGAGAGAATGCTTAAGGTAATGGGACTAACTGGGTTTGGCTCCATATGAGTGAACCCTGAGTATGATGTTTTACATTGGTACTAGAAGTTTCCTTTTTTACCATTACAATTTGGGATGGAATAATGGAAACTAGGGTATGTCAAAAAAAATTAATAATCTTATGCCCATGAGTTGATAACCAATCTTTGTGGAAAAATCCATATTATATAAGATGAGAATTTATATTCTACATATTACCAATAACAATTTTTTATTCCACCATTGGGTGATACCCATGATATGTGATCTTATTTGTCTTATGAAGTTGGATTTCATTTTTTTCTATCTATTTATGTCAAAGAAGTATTGATCTTGCATCATTTTAGGAACCTTATTTGATTAATATAACATGTATTTATCTCATCCATGTAGGTTTCACTACCTGATTGTATGATACTTAGTTTATTTTATATAAAATATAGATATGTTATGAAAATAATGTTTCTTTAGGAAAAATCGGATATCATAATTTGTTATAAATATATCTAAATCAACCTAATTATTATGTTACCATATGATTTGATGATGGAACCTTAAATAACTAGTTTTCACATGATTGAGTTATATAATTGAGGTTACATATAATGAAACAATAATTGATTTTAAATACATGAATATCATTTCAAACATAAATAGTGAATGTTACTCTATAGTTTGGTAATGATATTAAATTTATTCTAATCATCTTATATTACTTGTTATATTCTGATAACTAATCTAAAGGTATGAATAATTTTAAATGAACATATAATTAAAAATTATAAAGCATGTAATTAGTTAAATTGGGAAGGTAAAATAAGTTAAATTGACTTTAATAAGAATTTACATAATGAAAATTCATAAATTATAACATTATTTTCATTAAATGGGGTTTCCAATTAAAATAGAATGGATATTTTGCTATGTCAAATTTAATTTAAATCACATATACTATGAACCTTATAGTGAAATAGAGATCTTGACACAGATGAGACCATAGTAGTGGGTAGTAGTTTGTGTATCTTATTTTTTCATAATCATTACTATAACCCTTAACTGGATTGTGGAGTTGGTAGTGGGGTGTGACTATCGTATAGAAATCCGTCTACCAATAATGTTTTTATGTATGTAATCTCTATCGTTATCAAATCCTTTTTAAGGAAAGAGATTTTAATTTTTAGAGATATTCCAACACACCATCCTTAAATCATATTCCATGAGGGTGGTCACCACCAAGCTCTAGAGGTGGTGGGACTTATTCCACAAGTGTTACCTCTAGTAGATTCACACATGTCATCTCATTCTACCGTAGATGTGTGAAATTATTACCAGTATCAAGGGTAATTTCAATAGATTATGTTTAATGTATAGGGAGCAGCATGTCATGTCTTTTCAATGGGTGAATTGATATAATAGGTCCAACAACCACATCCACCTATATTTTCTTTCGATGGTGGAACCTGAGATGTGGAGTCATAGCTATATGTTATGCTAACAATCGTTGATCTCTTTAAGAAACCTCCTAGGAGGAGATTGTTGGTCATAATATATATTCTTATAGATTCTACTAAGTGATGGTGCAAATTTATCACTCCAGAGGATCACCATGAGGGTATGTCATTGGTTGGTTTTCAAATAGATTTTATAACTATTTCATTTGTAAGATGATGATATATGACCAATCTAGGGGTTCAGGATGTTTTAGTAGGGTTCTATGTTTTTATGGATTACTCATCTCTTTTTACAAATCTTTATAACTTCACACCTATCAATACTACTAAGTAGTTAGTGATATCTATATATTTTGAGGATGGAAAGAGGAATCCTTTTAGATCATAGGTGAATTTTTTTCAGTTGACTACCATGCATAATATAGTATAGTAGGATATTATTAATGAACATCAATTGAGGGATGATGGAGGTCCAAATTTGAGTGATCTAGCTTCATGACCCATTTTTGTAGTATCAGGTGGAAGAATTTGTTTCTTCGAGACCTATTATGTTCGAAGTAGCCACAAGTGTGAACATACTGGTAGTTTTCTAGTATTCTATTAGTGAGATAATCTTGGGAATGTGAAATCTTATTGTGAGAGGTCCAATGTTGAGTGTCTATCTTGTTCCTATTTGATACACTAACAATAATTAAAAAAACAATCCTTCCAGTGGACAGTGATAGATTGTTAGCACTGACTCCATGACCTATAAAAGTATCAATATCCCCATTTTAGGTAGGAGGTTATACTATTACCATCCACTCAGGCTATGGTAGTTTTCATGGATCGGTAAACAAGACACCAGTAACACAACGTTAGCATACCGTTACTACAAAATGAGGCCATTTTATATCTCAAGTCCCTTTAATGGGATACGTTTACACAATGAAATATGTGTCGAAAGAGTAGAGTCTTGGTTAAAATACAATTTTTGGAAAAATTTCAATAGAATATAAATCTATATTCCTATTTTAGAAGATAGGATTTAATTATTTTATCCAGGTAGATATTATATAAATATCCGTGCATAAATTCACTGAATTTTGTGAGTGATGGACCTTGATACTCATTTTTATATCCAATCAGAGACTGTATACTAGTGTAAGGAGTACCACCTTGGGATATGTAGAGATTAAATTTTTATGATACCTCTTCATCCAAGAGATGAATTGTTTTAATATTATTCATATGATGGACCTGTAAGTTCCATATCATGAATATATAGATTGTTATAAAAATAGTGTATCATTCAAATCACTAGAGGGTGGTGCATTTATTCCCAATGCTGAATGAGATTTCCATGTAGGTAAATCTGGACTATAGCATATTGATCCTGGAGGAGTGAAAACCAATATTTATAGCCTTTACATGGATTATCATAGAATATATAAGGATAATTTCTTTCCAAAGTCTGATAATTTCAGTGATGCATTATTGGGTGAATTTTCTTGTCTCCCTCTAAAGATATATGTAGAGTTCTCATTTGACCTTTTTTTGAGAGAAAGAGCAGTGTCGATTCATTTTTATATGATGGAAAATATTGAGTTTTAAAATTTAATGAAATATTTGGAGGACATAGAAGGTATGTGTTTTATATTGTCCAATACTTATCCATGTGTTTAACCATTCCCTTTTTATAAGAAGGTGGATGGAGAACATAGGATTGTTCTGTATTACAATAATTTGAATCAGGTTACTATGAAAACTCGATATATCGAGCCTCATATAGATGACCACATTGATTAGCTCTCAGGAGATTAGGTTTTCTCAAAGACTTCTTTGAGGATATTCTAACATCGAGTATCTATTCCAACTCATACATGACTCATTCAAAATTTCTCAATAGGTGTGCTCCTTCGGAGTATCTAGTTATTGTGTCTGGTCTCACAAGGGAACTAGTATTTCTCATGGATTTGACAAATTAGGTTTTACATCAGTACTTGAATTCATTTGTGGTAGATTTCATTAATAAAATTTATTTTGAATTCTCATACTAATCATGAACACGAAAACCAACTCAATTTTTTTAATACAATGTGAGGGAACTAGCATTATTTAATTCTCATTAAATTCTAAATTTGGATCAAAAAGGTGAACCTCCAAGGTCAAAATATCTCAAAGGGGGGGTATTAGTTTAACCATATAATGTTAGAGATATTGATTCCTTGGATCATCCCTAGAATATTTTTGAAATATGTAGTTTCATAGTTGTGGAATTATATTATAATAATTTTATTCCTTATTTTTAAAAACCTAATATAAAAACCCATGTGTTTGAATAAGAAGGGTATTATGTTTATATGGTCATAAAAATATGAGCTAGCATTTTAGCGGTTGAAAGGAATATTGACATCTACATTGATCATGATTGTGCCAAATCTATATATAAGAAATACAATATACTATGATTCACATGTTATTATGAATGGATCTGTTATGACGTATGATGACTAATTCATTGATTATAGGTCTTGGATATTGAGACCTCACAAGTGTAATTAATCGATGAATGATCTTGTGCCAATAACTATAGTTCTGGCCTTGCATTATTGGATACATTACATGGAAGACCATTTTGTGGTGTATACGGACAAAAAAAATACTTAGGTATATTTTCACACAATATGACTTAAACCTCATGTAGATATGGTTTTTTTAAAAGATTAAATCCATCAATATGGATCTTTATTACGTGCTTGGAAAAGGAAATATTGTAATAGATATTTTGATATCTTGGACATAGAAATAGGCAGTACTGAAGGCCTATAATGAGTGGAATGTTATGGAGCTATTAAATGAGATGAATTTAGATGTTTAGAACATGTATGGATAGAAATTAATTGCATACTTATCATTGAACTCTTAACATATGTAGAGTGTTATGATGAGATAGTAATCGAATATGAAGGGATTGGTCCTAAAGGATATTATTTTATGTGAAGATCCACAGCCATACAAGATCATTGATTAGAATAAAGTCTTGTGCCTATATAGATGCATCTGGGTTTCTAGAGACATTTGGCATTGAATGTTGTGATCGTCACATGATTATTCTAAGGAATTACATCCTGGTTTTACAATAATGTATCATGAACAACATATTCATTACTAGTGGCCTAGTATAAAAAGGGATAATGTGGGTTTTGTTACTTGTTTTTCTAATTTTTAGCAAGTGATGGATGAACACTAGTAACTAGTATATATTTTAAATTTGTTTCCCATTATATAGTGAATTTGGGATGATTTCACTAGGGATTTCTAGATAGTCTTTCCAAAATCCCCTCATTCAAGATATATAGTATGGGAGATCATAAAAATACTCAGATATGATTATAAATTTTTACATATTAGAGAGACCATCTAATTAGATGAGATTTGGAGAAAATATGACTATAATATTATACAATTATATGGGGTCCCTTTTCTATTATTTCAAATAGTTATTCTCATCTCACATCATGTTGTTTTGTAGGGATTTTATAAATATTTGGGTACTTGGGTGATTTTTAGGGCATACTTTCACCCTTAAAATAGATGTCTATTAGAATAGATTATATAGTTACCGAAGGGCCTGATTCGATCATGTTTCTTTAATATTGGTGGTTATTGAGAGAAGAAAATTCCCCTAACTGATTTTTCATACAATAATAGCTTTCATGATATGATACATAATGATATTTTTGAGGCTTTATATGATAGGTTGTTTAATTCAACCATATGCTAGTTAGAGGCATGTGAGGTAGTGTTACATGAAGCACATCATATCCATCATACATTGGAGTATGTTAAACTTATTTGGATGTTAATGACTACAATATACCCTTGGATTAAGCAATTCAATGATCACAACCACTGACTATTAGATATCGAAATGGGGAGTTGGGTTTTATTACATGTTTCACATATACCAGGGCATTGAATTATTCAGAAACAATGGAAGATATATCTTAATTACATCCCATTATTTGATATATTGGAGACAATTGAGCCAGTATCATATCAGTTTTAGTTACCTCGAATTTACTAAGCCATGAATAAAATCATCCATGTATCCAAGCTTTATAAATATCATTCTAATAAATATTATATTCTTTGTCCTAATGAGGTTGAATTGACATTTGATACCCCATTTATGGAAAACCCAATTCATATAGTGGTCTATATCATGATGTCTCTATAAGGTAGGTTTTATCTTCTAGTATGGGTTTTATATAAACATTTTTTTCTAAAAGATGTGATGTAGGAGTGGGATGATATTTTTTGTTATCAGTGGTGGTAGTTACTCTTACATAATATTTTTCCACCATTGGAAGGGAAACTCATGGAATGGTATCTTTAAGAGAAGGGATATAGGATATAATCTTGTATACTAGTTAAAAAATCTTTTAATTTCAGTTTAATGCTCTATTTTTTATTCTTAATATGTTCAATATATTAAATGTCAAATCTAACCTGTTTGTTCAAGTTCAAAGATGATTTCTCTAAATTATTGAGAAAGAATAAGAGTCACACAATTTTTCAAGGTTAGGGATAACTAATCACCTCAAACCATGTGTCCCTATGAGGGTGAAAGAAATTATTTCTAAACCATTCATGGGTGGATCTGACCATATGGGGATATAAAAGAGTGTTTGTGTGGGTTGGGAATAGTTTATTTAACTGTGTGGTGGAGGTTGTGTAGGATGTCTCACGTAAATAGTGGGGTTGTCATTGCTTTCCCATAGTTTGGAAAACCATGTGGACTAACCATGTGACTCATAAAATTAAGGCATAAATAGCATTTTCCTCATTTTTTAAATAGGTTAACCCCCTTTTTTTAATTTTTTATTGTGGAAAATAGTCATCCTCTCATCACTATTGAGATCTCCTACTCCAAGCCCAACCATGGGATTGATTTTTTTTCTCTGTCTAGTATTTTATTTGAGGGTCATCTATCAGGATGGATAGCCACCGGTAATATCTTAATTCATTTAGGTCATTTATTTGTTTAACTTTTTCTCAATAGTGATATTTTTGTGAAATCTAATATGTTGTAGGTTAAAGGTATTATCTTATTACTTCACCAACATTTTGATTTATAATTAAATAAGGGATGATACTAGATGAGTGTTCTACCACTTGTATAAGGTTGGTGTTATTTACCTTTTCCCTAGGTTTTTTAATATATTTATTTATCATCATTTTACAAAACACCAGACCTTCCAGACATTTCTCCAAACATAATTAATATTCATAATGAAAATTTTCATCATTAATTGGTTTCTCTTTTATGACATTATTACAGTTGGTGGTTTGGAAACTTCATCCTGATCCATCTATGAGGAGTGTTATTTTATCAACACTGTGATAAATCCACCACTTTGGTTGAGTGGGATTCTAACATTTTAGTGGGGCCTTTTTAAACTAAATGAAATAATTGGAGATGGTGATTAAATTTTCCCTAATATTAAATACATTTGATGATATTAAAGAGATGGATTTAAATAAAACTATGGAATGAGATGGAAGTTCTATTGTTATGTTCCATATTATATTGATAAATGTAATTGGGTATAGAAACTAGCATAGACCATATCATTATTATATTTCCCATTTGACGTTGGAAATATCGGTATGGCACTGACTAGTATGGAACCAGTTTCTTAATGGTATGAAATATCATTCAGAATCGATTTATGGAATCTAAAAACACCAGGTATGATTATTTAAGGTATTCCACTAATGTGGATGATAATCATATGAAACAAATGAATTCCATTTGCATTGTTATTTCTACCTAGAGTTATCCCTAGTTATTTCTTTAGGACATGTACCGTGTAGGTCTGTTATTATTCTAAGGCTACCATTGATTGAGATCCATGGTCTCGATGAGGATTATCTAGTTATACACGTTGGAACCTAACCTATGTAGGACTTATAATAATTTATTATGCAGTGTATATTGATTTTTCCATTACCTATTATTGACACATCATATTTATATTGACCCTCACCAAATTCAAAAAATTTATATTATATTTTACGATCTTGGAAATTTCATATCGATTATTCACTTATATATTTTCATGTTGTACATGAAAAATTTTATAGTTTATATTAAAATGATATATTAATAAAGAAATTATTAGTGGTGTCCTCCTGAGTATATCTCACACCCTTTCCAATCTACCAATTAGAAACCTAGTAGAATTAATGGATATATCTAGGTATTGGAGAAAGAAGAAATTCTAAAATGCATGATTGATGTTCTCATATGTTCAAGGGATCATAAGACCGGCCTGTTGATCATGATTCTATCTAGAGATATGATTTTTTTATTTTTTGTTAATTTTATATACCTGAATATATTAGTGCATACTTGCATGTTTCTCTCTTTTTGTTTCTATAGACACATGAAATTAAAAAAATATATATAGAAATTAATATTTCTATTGATGGATATTATTATCATGAGGTTTTATGTCCCCAATGTTTGTTTTCATTTATTATACTTCTACTATTATAGTTTTATCCATCCTCTTTATTCCTCTAATTACGAGGGTATAGTCTCCACACTCTACAATTATGGACTTTCACAGGTAGTCGACCTCCACTGACATATGTGGGAGAATTCATGAGGCCCTCTGACCAATAATGTTTGGTCATATAAGAGTTAATCAGGACTATGATATTACCAAAGTAGTTCCTCTCTATGATGAGAACCTAGATGTTGTATTAAAAAATTCTTAAATATTTGTTTTATAGCATGATGAAATCATATGAGGTAATAAAATATATCGTCTATTATGGTTACTAATAATACAATATTTTGGCACCTCTCTTTTTGTGTATTCCCTTGGTAATTTCTAGTGTATGAGATTTTGAGAACATGAGGTTCCTGTAAGACATCCACATTTATTTTTTTCACTGGATGTTTCTATACAAATACAGTGTACTGATCCTTTTAATTCATAATAATTATTAATTTATATTAATAGTTGTATACATATATATATATAGATGAAAATTGTGATAACATATTTTAACAGTGGATTATGATACATTTGGGGTGTCATGAGTTAAATTTCATCAATGAATAATGTGAGGAAGTATTTACCCTTTTAGTTATTTAAAAAATGTTTATATATTAAGAAATTTGATTCAATTGATATGGAATAAAATTTTCATGTCCATTCTATTTTATATTTTGTTTAAAATTTTCAATATTTCAAATATAAAGACATTGAGAACATAGGATGATTACACCAACATGCAACCTTATTATTATAGAAATAGTCAAATATTGATTGTATTACATCATAATCATCCATAGAACTTTTTATGTCATTAAGGAATTAACATCATTTTATATTGGTTCATTGGTGTATTTCTAGGTATTGACATTGTATATTTGCGCGGTTCACTGAATAACACTACGAAGGATACTAAGAGGGCCACAGATAAAGTGTATTCAGAACCTCAGATAAATGATATTATAATTTATTTTTAATCATGTTGAATAAATATTATTATCGATTGTGGTTTGATAATTATTCTGGTTTTCTTGATTGAATATATTTCATCCCAAGTTATTTGAGATATGATTTTTTCATTATAATGTTCAATGATTATTTACTTTTTTTAGTGAATATAATGTTCATTTGTTTGTTAGATAAAAATTCAGTGATATTTATTTATTGAATAAGTAATCATTATTCTATGCCAAAAAAATATTATAGAGGAATGAAGGAAGATTTCTATTTTATAATGATAAATAATAAAAATTGGATATTATTTATTAATACATATTTAATTACATTGTGAGTTTTGTTAATCCGAATAAATAATTATAATAATATTATTATTATTATTGAAATTCAGTTCTGTAGTTATTAAAGAAATAATAACGGATAAAAAAAATTTTATTTTCATTTCCCAATAATATATATATATATCCAATTATATTATTTTATATTTCAAGATTTCCAATTGTTTTTCTTACAGAGAAAACAATTCACTAAATTCTCTCAAGGCCGTAGTGAGATACACTATCCAAGATTGCAGAAATTGATGGAGAGTGATCATGCTCCAACTAATATTCAAATTTCAAGAGTGAAAATAGAGAATCCATATTTATGGGATTCTCATGGAGATCAGAACAGAACAATGTAACCCTTATGATCTATAATTCAAGATCACATTTATTTTTATAGTTATGTTTAGAGGTTTGGGGATAATATATGTTTTTTCATAGAGGGCCTATAAAAATTACTACTAAAATGCATTGAAGGTAGGGAATATAAAAATTATCAAATTAATTAGTAAACAAATAATTCATTTCATGTCATTTCATTAATTTCATAATTTAATTATAAATCATTATTTGACGATACCGTGTTTTATTTTAAGATCTCTCTCATAAATTAATTTTTGGCTTAATTTTTTCATTCACAATATTTATCATACATATAAATGTTGGATTAATATAAAATTATAAAAAAAATCGAGGTAGGATTTCCCAATATGGAACATTCACTACACTTAGAACCATCATATACTGCTCCTTTTATAAGTGGAAATAATGGAATTTTAATATATACCAAATAGTTATTAATAATAATAAGTCACACAAAATGAAATACACTTTAATGCTAGGAAATAATATATATAGACTTGATAATAAAATTATAGACCTCATCCACCCATTCCATAAAATTTTTCAAACAGGTTTTCAAATCCATACCCTTATTTTTTTATTAATTTAAATTTTTTCATAGAAGATATATTTAACCTAATGTAATATATAAATTATTATAAAAATAAAATGTCTCGTTTACATTATATATACAAGTTGATTCAAAAATTGGAATTTTTTTTTATTTTATTGATGTTCTAAATGTCATAAAAAATTATTTTCAAATTTCTAAATGTTTATTCAGTAATTTTTTTTGAAAACATCACATCTATTATATCAATTATCATAAGGGTTATTAAATTAAAAATATGTGTTTTAAAAAATATTACTTAACTTTTAAAATAATTTTTTTTCTTATAAAAACTATTTTATAAAATTTGTAGGTCTTTTTTAAACAAAAATAATTTCATAAAATTCAGCTTATTTGTGAAAATGGAATTTTTCAGTATTCACATAAAAATTTATTTTAAAAAAATAGTAAAAAATAATCATAAACTAATATTTCTATTTGAAATAAAAACCTTCTCTTAAATTTAACAAATTCATTATTTATACTTTTATATTTTAAATTTCATATTCAGTCATATTATAAAATGGAAAACACTTTTTTTTAAATAACTTTTCAAAATCATTGGAACTCCTATTTTTATTTCTAATCAATTACTTATCAAATTATTATTATTATATAATATATATATTATGAATATAATTTCATTAATTTCATTATATATGATACATAAAATTTATATCATAGAATAAAATATTTTTTGGAATCCAATTAATACTCTAATGTTTTCAAATCATTTTTAAATAAACATCATTATTCTATAAAAGTTAAAATGAAAAATATTGAAAATTAATGAGTAAAATAAAATATCACATTAATTATTTCTAGATTACATCATCTGAATTTTTAGTTACAATGACCCTTAATATATCTACATATGATATAATTATAATGTAATCTATGCTCGTAGTCAAAGGTAGTGATTCTGGTAGTATAAATCTCAAGGTATTTTTTGAAACATGAATTTCTCTCATATATTATTTGGATCATAATATGGTACTTAATTTTCATCATAGGATTTTTCTTGGGATAATACAAGTGAATATACATCCATACCATGTTTCGATAATTTATCTTCATATGAAACAATTCTAATTATAGATTTCATTTTATTCCTTCATTGATTTCATAATTTGGTTACATATCTTAAAACCATCTAATTTAATAGATATATTATATTAATGAGATATTATTTTAACGTATCATGGATTAATTTTAGATTGGTGATTCATGTAGAACAATATATTAACAAATGATTTATTTTAGGAAAATTGAAAGTGATATGTTGGGTTATTACAGATCATGAGTATATGATCTAAAAGAGTTTTGCAACTACACATAGTAGGTATTTATCATATGTATGATATTGAAAATTTCTACAGAAGATAAATATGGGTCATCAGATATTCATTAAATATTTAAAATAATAGGTAAATTTTTTATTTGATGTTAAATGATTTTTTTGTAGGAATACTGGGATATTTTTTATTGAAGAGATGATCAGTACCATTGATTACTAATTAGTACATTCTCATATAATCATCACTATATATGTTGAATTATATACATATCAACTCAATATAAACCACCTTTATCTTTATAATTTTATAAGAATTAATTTAATTGTAATGGAGTATAATTTTTTATTCAATTAAAAAAGACATGTTTTCTATGGGGAGAATTTTGAAATATAGGTTTATATGTGAGAAAAAATTCCTAAGATTTTTTTGAATATTATTGGTGATTCCTATATAAGACATGTTTTATTATAGTTGGGATGTTGTAATGCCCCACATTTCAATATGATAGGAATTAATTTAATTTTTTTCTCAACCAGGGGAATCCTGTGTTTGGTCTATTGTAGTAGTTGGAGGGAGCGATCAGTTATTTTCTAGAAATAAGGAAAATTATATGTGTTTAATAATTTTTAACAAAAAATGGTTTATTGGTTGGTTGTAGGGGGTACCTAGTAAACCTACAAAAAGTTTCATAGACCCTAGAGGTTTGGAATCAATTTTACCTATGGGTATACCATATATTGTATTAGGTACCCTGTATCATAGGACTAGGTATGAAGTGTATATTTGGGTAGTATTTCTTAAATATAAATTATAAATTTTAATTTATTAAAAAAATTTTATGAAAATATCTCCTCAATATAATTTTCATTCGGTAAAATTTCTTTTTCATCAGTACATTTTCCTCAAATATACCAATATTTTTTCCTTCAAATGTTATTTTAAACATAATATATATATCCAGGAAGATTTCTTGAAGTAGGGATATCACCTCTCATTTTTTATCTCATTAATTATATAAATATAAAATAATTCATCACCATTGATGACATAATTTTAAGGACCAATTATTTATATTTGTAAATAAATTGATTGATTTTTTTAAAAAATAATTAGCGTATAGGATTCAAATGTGTTAGGGTCATCAAAATGAATAAATTTAAAAAAAATTGGAAAATTTTTAAGAGACATGTGATAAATGTTCATGATAACTATTAGTTATTCAATAAAACATATCAAATTAATTACCTTCACCAAATTGAGTAGGTTAAGTGTGTCCAGGGCTTCAATGGTCTCTATTAGTGATTTAGTTTTATATCATAGCCACCAAAAAAATATGGTATTGAGTTGAAGTGTGTTGATCATTATACTAAAAACCAAACATGGTTTCATTTTATTTATGCTATTTTAAGATAGAAATTGATATATTACCCTGTCATATTTCAGTTGTATATGTTTTCTTTATAAATATGTATTATTCCATATTATCCTAGATATATATTATTAGTTTGTTAGGAATAAAAATATTTCATTTTTTTCTTGTATATGTAATAAATAAACACATACAATAGAAAATTTTGTTCCTAGTGAACAAAATCATGGAAAAAATATAGAAAGGGGATTGGTATTTTTGAACTGACCTGGTATTGATTAAATGATTGTTATTTTTAAAAAAATAAACATTTTAATTAAAATATTTCCATTTTTATGGTTATACGCATGTTATATAAAATGTTATTATGATAGGTGTAAATATTCATTGAATACAGACAATTTAAATAGGGTTTTCCCTTTCCCATTTTCTTGACATTGTCATGTTAAGGTCAAGATACATTCATTCTGAGATCATCTTTATCATGGGTCCACCTATATCGTAGTTTATATATAATTAGTAGTGGATTGAGATACTATTGAGATGTGACCATTATTGTCATTGTCCCACCATTCAAAATATTTTTTATATGGAAATGATATCTCATTAAGACACATATGGACTATGAAAATTATAATACCATATCTATCTTTTCTATTGGTATTATTTATATTCTTACCAAGGGTTGAAATACTTATAATTATTGGATAATAAATAATGGGGCTTACTTTATATTTTTTCTATATGTTGGAATATAATGATAAATAATCCTAAGGGTCGATATTGTTATATACAAATTACATTTCAGTATTTTTCATATATTTAATTATGTTATGATAATGGTACACTATATTTATTATTATATGTGAATGAGAATAGTTTCTATGTTGTCCATATATCAAAAATGTACTGGTCAACATAAAAGGAATTTAAAATTTTTATTGACATGGGGCCACCTATATTACTATAATTCCCTTTATATTGTGGAAAAAATTGAATAAATTTAATTTAATTGATTGTTTTTCTTATATAAAACATCAAGTATTAAAAACCAGTTATATTCAATTATTATTATTATGGAATTTTATAACCTCTACAATATATTTGGAAGCATGAATACAAAAAACATATTGAAATATATAAAAAAATATGTTTATAAAAAATTTATTAATTTATAGTAAAGTCTTTATACACTGTGAAAATAATTTTTTTTCTAATCATTTTAATTTGTATATTTTTTTTGAAAAACCAATAAAAATAATTTTTTAATATTTTATAAACTATAATTTATAATATTAACTACATTTTATTAATGAAGATATCAAAAAATGTCATATGGTTACTTTTTTATAATTTTCTAAAAATATTTATTTTTCATTGAATAGTTAAACATATTGAATACTATTAAAAATATCATTAGGAATAATTTTCAAATTAAAATAAGATTACATATGTTATTATTAAACAAATTTATTTTGATATATTAAATTACATGTAGAATTTTGATATTAAAACATTATATACTTTAGAAAAGTTTCACTTTTGGAAACCACTACTACATCACATGTCTGGGATTAATTTTAAATTAATATTTTTCAAATTTGTTAATTGAATTTTGATAAATGGTTTACCTATTTTTAATAAGTATAAATAATTTTTTTTAATTAGTTCAACTTAATATGTAATTCCCTGACCCTAGTTACATAGAGTCGGTGCATTATTTCATAACATTGGCATGATCATAAGGAAATCATGTCTCTAAGGACCGATCAGTTTAGTATTATCGGAAACAAGATTCATACATAAGTTCAACTTTACAACTTGAAGAGAAATAAAACATGAACATCTATTTCATTAGAAACATACAATCCTCTTAGATTATTCCTGCAATTCACTCATAAATAACATCTTCATATCCTAGGAAAATGAGACATAAGAAAGGGGTGAGCTTAAATGCTCAGAAAGGGTAAGCAATACAGTGGAAGATAACATAAATATTAAGCATAGTGAATAATTGAAACCACATGCCTTTATCAATAATAAACATGAATAATTTTATGGAAGGAATATGAGTTGAGTAAATAATTCCATAATAAAACATAATAATGGGTATTCTACTAGACTAATGACCACATGAACCATCAATATTATTTTCATAATGAGGGAATGTATAATGTCGGACATTCTGAAACATTTTGTCAAGGCCTCGGCCAAGACGGCTAAAAATGATCAAGGTCGTGGCCATAACCATTTATCAAAATGAGAAAGGGCCTCAGCCAATTCCACGTCTAGTTGTCTCATGAGACCTATCGATTCATCGAGGAGCTATAGCTGGCTCCACCCATCACTTACTAAGTACAATACATTCCTCATATGAAAAGGTTGAAATATAATATAATCATTCATATTAAAATTAGGAAATGAAATGTCAATAATTTAATCATAATCCATGAATAGTATAAAAATAGCACATCCATAGTCAAACATATCACAAATCCTTCAATACAATATGGATGTTTTGTATCATAATAAATCAACTTCAATAAACTTAAATCCATCGAAGGATGTTGACATAGATGAAATCAAAACCTTTTTTATAGAAATATCTCTTTATATACTGAAATAATTTAAGAGTCACATAATGATAAATAAAATATTTATTTATAAAATATTCTTTTAAATTTAAATGGGAAGATTCGACGATTTTATAAAAAAGTAATATAGCCGCACCCTCTGTATAAGTTAAAAAAGACATTCTTACCTTAATTTTGTCGAAAAGTTTTAAAAGGACCATGTCGAAAAAATGACGAAAAGATTCCTTTTAAAAAACATAAGGGTATTAATGAATTTAACCCATTTACTGTTATATAGTAAAAATGTTTTGAAATACATTTTTAAGAAACATGGATGTGGATGATAAAGATGTCCTAGTAGATAATTACGTATAAACAACCTCAGATAATGAAGAGATTGTAGAATTAACCCTTACCTTTAACTTTTTCTTGGTCTATGGAAGGTTAACCTCCTATATAATATTGAAATAATTTTTATTAAATTATAAAACAATCATATTCATTAATATGATATCTTATATGATCATTTAACATTGCTTCGTTAATAATATCTTAGTATTATTGTCATTTTGGATGTTAACTTACTCATTTTCTTTCATATGTTTTGTTACGTAAGCCTCATTTATTATGGATAATTTGTATCTTATTAATATAGAGAATGATATCTAGTCCTTAAACATTATTTTTAAACATTAAATAATCATTAGGCTTGAATGGATACGATGGGGAATGAATCTCATCGCGTTCGTGGAGACGGTAGTCTGTATGTATGCACGAGCGACAATATCATTGTTTTGATATTAAAATAATATATAATTGGACGGTATAACATATATAAACTATAATAATCATGTTATATTTATTATTTACATCAATTAAACATCATTATCATATCCATCCAAATAATAATATTTTGAATATAATTACACCACGACGTGGAGACGGTAAGCCATACATACGCACGTATGGTGACATGTAATTAAAAGAATGGATAGAATACTGAATATGGTTGTACCATATTTATAATAACATCATAATATATATAATATACTAGGTTTATTATTTTAGAATGTAAATAACACATAATGAAGAAGTAGAAGAAGAAAAAAACTTGAAAGAGGGTGGTGAAAACATTACCTCTTCTACGGGTTCTTCCTTTTGATTTGATCAAAAGTGATCCTTAAGTTGGATTTATGATCAAACTATGGCCGTTAAGTTTATGTTAGGAAATTTGGGAGGATATTTGGGCAAGGTTTGTCTAATCCAAAATGATTTGAAGGTATAAATAATTGGTTACAAGTGGTGTCATTTTATAAGGGGGAGGAGGGGCTCATTAGGAAAAACATAACAGATTATTTTATAATAAATTTATATTAGGTTTCTAATGTCTCTAAACTAGATTATTTAAAGTATAAGGATGGGAAGAGTCAAAATACACTTAAATAAAGGTTTTAGATAGGTTTTTTCATTATATTATCCTTATCTTTTAGATTTAACTCTTAGTTAATTAGGTTGACATTTACCATGTCTCTTTGTATTTTTATATTATTTGGTTAATAAACTTACTATAAGCTACCCAGAAAACCAAAAGTGGTTCATTAATGACATAACTATCATCATATAAGTTTTTGTTTGAACCTTATATTTTTAGTAATATTATATCAATTAATAATGTAATATTTGTTTTAAAAACTCCTTTTCGTCAATTTTGACAAGATTTAATAATTTATTTTTTTAAAGTATTAATAACTTTATTAATTCAAAAAAAAATTAATTTCATCTATCATAACATGTCATATTGACTAATAAAATTCATGTATGGAATCAAAACTTACAAATTATGTTTATTATAACATTTATAATACCAATTATTTGATTCATTCTTTAATAAGGAAAATATTGTTTCATCATTGTGTCATAAATACATTTAATTATTAATTGTCAAAAAATTATAAATAAAATACCATTATGTAGAAAATATTTTTATCTTTCTAATGAATATTTATAGTTGAAATGATAACATATATAACCATATGTAAAATTGTTTTTCTAGAAGATAATTGCTTAATTTATTTTTGTATTTACTTTAACTTAATTAATATAAAGTGTTATTATCACTTACAAGTGGCTCCATGGGGTCCCAAAATCGACCCATATATGACCATGGTTGGACATGTACCAAAAAATAGGGTTAAGATACGTTTTAGGGTAATTTAATATTATTATAATATTATTTGTTTTACCCTTATTTACCGGATTTTCCCTTTAACAATGGTAAATAAAATATTTACCAAAGTAATTATTCAAAATGTATAAAAATAAAACATATATATTTACACAATTTGTACCTCCTGATTATAAATATGGAATCCATTTTTATAAATTCAAAACACATAATTTCCATAAATTCATTTAAAATTAATTCTCGTTGTCAAAACAAAAACTGTGTTTTTAACAAATAATAACTATCAAAAGATTGACACTTTCTTTTGTCTAGTTTAAATGTGAAATCATTTCCAATGAGCATCATTGGATTAAATGGTAAAAATATAATCTAATTATACTTTAAAATCACTCAAATTCATAATTTATCACTATTAATTATTTTGATTAAAAAATTTGTTTTTAATTAAAATTTAGTAATTTTCACTATTAATCAAAATATGAAAGTTATCAGAAAAGCACCAAAATTTCACCCTAAGATAATATAGGTATTCGGAATCCAAAAATGAAGTCCATTTTGAATGATAAAATGTATAAAATTTGAAAAGGTGGTTATTATTATTCATAAAGGCTAGTGAATTGGTTGTGGTGTTTTAGAACTCGAAGTTGTGTACAACAGAGGCTCCTATATTTTTCAAAGGGAAGTGTTCCATGGAAGCTTGGGGTGTCACATTATCCCCTCCTTCAAAAAATTTTGTCCTCTAAATTTCTAGAACACTAATGCATGAAATGACTCAGGTGGTTCTTCATCATAAGTTCCCCCGGTTCCCATGTTGCCTCTTCCATCTTATGGTTTCTCCATAGAACTTTTACCAGACGAGTCGTCCAGCTTCTCAGCACTTGTTCTCTAGTATCATGAATACTGATGGGATCTTCTCAATAAGATAGATCAGGTTCCAGTTCTACTTCCTCATAAGTGAGTACATGCGTTGGGTCAGACATGTATTTTATCAATAATAATACGTGGAACACATCGTGAACTGTGGAGATATTTGGAGGCATTTCCAAACGATAAGCTATGGTCACAATTCATTCTAGAATTTCAAAAGGTCTGATGTACCTAGGACTCAATTTACCTTTCTTACCAAAACGTATAACTCCCTTCCCTGGAGATACCTTCAGGAAAACATGATCTCCTACCTAAAATTCCAAATCCTTCCTTCAGTTATCGGCATAGATCTTCTACATACTTTGAGCTGCTTTGATGTGGATTTGGATTAACTTCACCTTTTCCATTGTTTCCTTCACCAGTTCTGGGCCTAAGGGTTCTATATCACCAACATCATACCAACAGGTTGGTGTGAAACATCTCTTTTTGTATAACGCTTCATACAGTGCCATCCGAATACTTGAATGGAAGCTATTGTTATAGGAAAATTCTAGCAGAGGTAAATATTGATCCAACATACCTTGAAAGTCATGTGAGAAATATCTCAACATGTTCTTTAAGGTTTGAATAGTCCATTTTGATTGTCCATCTGTTTGAGGGTGGTAGGCAGTGCTCAAATGAAGGTCAGTATCCAATGAATTTTGATGACTCTTCTATAATCTTAAAGTAAATTGGGGATCACGATCAGAAATAATCGATAGGGGTACTCCATGAAGTCTCATAACTTCATTAATATATAGTCTTGCTAAAAGTTATAGTGGTAAATCTTCACTTATAGTAAGAAAATGTGCTCACTTGGTATGATGATCAACAATGACCCATATTGCGTCATTTTTTTCTAGGAGTCTTTGGTAGTCCCATGACAAATTCCATCGTGATATTATCCCATTTCCACTCAGGTATGAGAAGAGGTTTCTGACACCTCCAAGCTATTTCCTTCCAACATTCACTTGTTGACAAACCATACATCTTGACATTAAATCAGCAATCTCCATTTTCATGTCGTCCCACCAAAAATGTTCCTTCAAATATCTATACAATTTTGTGCTCCCAAGGTGTATATAGAAATTAAAACTATGATCATCATCCAACAATTCCCTTTTTAGATCAAGTATTTCGGGAACACAAAGTATCTTCCAAAATTTTAAAATTCCATCTTCATACACAAAGTCACTCAATATCCCATCATTTACAGCTTTAATCTTCTTTTGAAACTCTTTATCATCGGTCTGAGAACTCTTTATCCTTTCTAGTAAAGCTGGTTTGTCAACCATTTGAAAAATTATTGTTGTTTTACATTCCATGGTTATTCCCATATCCAACATTACTAGATCCAAGAAAATTGGATCCATTTCAACTCTCATTTTGTTCAAAACTCCATGATCCTTTATACTCAAAGAATCTACCACCTTATTTGACATCCCCGGTTGGTAGTGTATTGTGAGATCATAATCCTTGAGTAGTTCATGACATCGCATTTTCCTCATGTTGAGTTCTTTCTGTGATAAAATATACTTCAAACTCTTTTGATCGGTATATATCCCAGAATTTTCACCATAGAGATAATTTATCCATATCTTCAAAGAAAAGATTATAGTAGCTAACTCAAGATCTTGAGTAGGATAGTTTTTCTCAAGATTTTTCAACTGTCGTGATGCATAGGCAATAACCCTATAATTCCGCATAAGGACAAAACCAATTCCTTTCCTTGAAGCATCAATATAAATAAAAAACCCCTAATTCCCCTATGGTAGAGTCAATGTAGGAGCGTTGACTAATCTTTTATTCAGTTATTCACATTTTTACACTCTTTTGTCCAAATAAATTTAACCACATTATGTGTGAGCTTCGTTAATGGGTTAGCCAATTAGGAAAAAAATTGGACGAAATGCCGATAATAACATGATAAACCAATAAAACTTCGTACCTCAGCTATACTCAACAATTCTGGCCATTCATGGATTGCCTTGGTCATAGAAGGATCAATGTAAATTCTATCCTTAGAGACAATATGGACAGGAAATGAAATCTCCTCAAGCCAGAATTCGTACTTGCTAAACATCCCATATAATTCATGTCTTCCAAGAGTCTTCATAATAATGTGCAAGTGATTTTTGTGATCTTCTTAGATTTTAGAGTATAATAAGATATCATCAATAACTAAGACCACAAAATCATTGAGATATTCCTTGAAAACAATGTTCATTAGATCCATGAAGAAAGATGGTGCATTAGTCAATCCAAAAGGCATTACTGTAAACTCGTAATGCCCGTACCTGGTTCTAAATTCTGTCTTCAGAATGTATTCCTTCTTCACACACAATTGATGGTATCAAGATAGAAGGTCAATATTTGAAATTTATTGAGCTCATTGTATTTGGTCAAATATATCATCAATGCAAGGTAGGGGATACTTGATCTTTATTGTTATAGCATTGATATCCCTACAGTCAATTCACAATCTCATAGAGGGGTCTTTGATATAGGCCTTGAACCAGGAATTAAATCAATGGAAAAATCAATTTCTCATTCTGGAGGATGTCCAGGTAAATCCTCAGGAAAAACATCAACATATTCTTCCAAAATAGGTACACACTCTATTTGAGAATTTCTTTCCTCACCCACAATTATTTAATTCTCTTCCTCCCCAATAATTGAATTTAGTTGAGCTACTGGGGGTGGATCTAGATATGAATTAGGTGGTGATGATTCTGCTCTAAAGATAAGGTGTTCCTTATCATAATCATCAAAAGTTGTAACCTCTTTCTTCTTAAAATAAATCATTGAATCATGGTCTAAAATCCAATCCATACTGTGAATTTTATCAAATTCAATCATAGGTATGATGATGAGATAGGAAGATAAAGAACATTTATATTCTCTAATGGGAACAGATTCACAAAACATTGTTGCAAAGATACTTCCCTTAAGAGTTTTGACTGACAAATACCTTGTTAAAACAAATTTAAAATATGAAATTTTCATTGCAAACTGGGAAGATATAAAACAATGTGATGATCCAAAATCAAATAAAGCATTCATTAAACTTGAAGAAACCATTAAATTACCTGCCACAATGTCATTCGGAGCTTCTACCTCAGTAGTAGTGAGAGAACAATCTTGGCCTTGATCCCCTGGAATTTTCTGAAGTAAGTTCCCCTGACTCTTAGGATATTCATTTGAATAATTCCCCATCTACATACAGTTGTAGCATTGAACATTGGTAGTGTCTTTCTTTCAGTTACAATCACCAGCAAGTTGGCCTTTCTGTCCACATTTATAGTACACTCCTTTTCCTTTTAGACAGGCACCAGGGTGCTTCCTTCCAAAAATTATCATGTGGTGGAAATTGAATTCTTCCCTTCTTCCCTGTTTCTTTATTTCCTTTCCTAGGGTGTTCAAAATATCTCTTATTCTCTTCCTTTTCTTTAAAGTTGTAAGACATAGAAAATTCCTTTTCTGTCTTGATAGAACATGATACAATATCATCGTATGACGAGAAGGATTGAGATACTAAAGCTCGATAGAGAAATGGTTTTAACCCATCAAAGAAACTATCAATCTAACATAGAGGGTTATGTATGTAATATGAAACATTCCTTGATAACCTTGTAAAGTTAGTCACATACTTTGCAACATTTTCATCCTCCTTTTGCCTCAGACTGAGAAATTTTCCTTTCCATATATTCTTTATGGTCACGAGGAAATTATTTATCTATGAAAAGCTCTTTAAACTCCCTTCATTCCATATTTGAAACTTCATCATATTCCTTTGTGTTTTGTATCAATGACCACCATTGATTAGCATCTCCAGTGAGGCGATAAACCGCCATGACAACTTTTTCCATTTCACTACTCCCCGAAGCCTGAAATATTTTCTCTAGGGAACTTATTCAATTCTCATCTACCAATTGATTTGTATTCCCATTGAATATTGGTGGTTGTTTCCTCATGAAGCAATCTAACATTGAACCTCCACTCTGTGGATTTGGGTGCTCTATACGGGTAAGGTTAATATTCATAACCTGAGTGAGTTGTCTCAGTCTGGTGATTAGATGATCAGCACCAGTTGCATCACCAGCTCTACTATAATTATCTTGAGCAGTAGGTAAATCCCAACAGGGAGTGCGTGCATTGATACGGTTTCCATTCCTTCCACTAGGTGCCATTTCTAAACAATGTCATACACTAGATTAGTTTATGTATCACAATACATAAATACAAACTTGTAAAAACCTTAACATAAGTTGAACAGTTTATGGATAAAATCCATAATCATAAAAATTCTTTTTTTGAGGATGTATATACTCATAAACACTTCATAATGGTTTCTAAAGAAAACGAGAATTATTCTAAGAATATCCCACGGGAGTGTCATAACCAAGAGTGCAGCAAGGCCCATTGTCGTGCACCAGTTCCCATTCAAGTCTAGTTCAAAGCGATGTTTTCAGGTTTTAACGCTATGTACATCTGTGCAAGTACCGCCTCTACCTACTCATATCCAGACATGGATTTATTGCTCAGAAAACTCACAAAATCTCTACAATACCAAAATTCTAGGAAGTTCTTCTATTATAATCCTCAAAGCATATCTTAGGTCTATGTGCTCTAATCAGAGTTTATCTAAATCTACCTTCTACGGTTTGTATTAAACTTCCTCTGATACCAACTGTAACGCCCCAACCATAGTTACCTAGAGTCGGTGCATTATTTCATAACATTGGCATCATCACCTGGAAATATTGTATCGAAAGACTGATCAGTTTAGTATTATTGGAAACAATATTCACACATAAGTACATCTTTACAACTTGAATAGAAATACAACACGAATATATATTTTATTAGAAACATCCATGACTCTTAGATTATGCCTGAAAGTCACTCATAAACAACTTTTTCATATCCTAGGAAAATGATACATAATAAAGGGGTGATATCAAATACTCAGTAAGGGTAAGCAATATAAGGGAAGATAATATTAATATTAATCATGGTGAATAATTGAAACCACATTCCTTTAACAATAATAAACATGAATACTCTTATGGAAGTAAGATGAGTTGAGTAAATAATTCCATAATAAAACATAATCATGGGTATTCTACTAGAAGAATGACCACATGAACCATCACTATTATTTCCATAATGAGAGAATGTATAATTCCAGACATTCTGAATCATTTTGTCAAGGCCTTGGCACAGACATCTAAAAATGATTAAGGCCTCGGCCAAAACCATATATCAAAATGGGAAAGGGCCTCAGCCAATTACACGTATAGTTGTCTAATGAGACCTACCGATGCATTAAGGAGCCATAGTAGGCTCCACCCATCACTTAATAAGTCCAATACATTCTTCATATGAAAAGGTTGAAATATAACATAAACATTCGTATTAAAACTAGTATATGAAATGTAAATAATTTAATCATGATCCATGAATGTTATTCAAATATCACATCCACAATCAAACATATCACTAAACCTTCAATACAATATGGATGTTTTGTATCATAATAAATCAACTTCAAATTAACTTAAATCCATCAAAGGATGTTGACATAGATGAATCAAAAACTTTTTTTTATAGAAATATCTCTTTATATTTTGAAATAATTTAAGAGTCACATAATTATAAAGAAAACATTTATTTTGAAAATATTCTTTTACGTTTGTAAGGGATGCTTCGATGATGTTATAATGACGTAATATAGCTGCACCCACAGAATAAGTTAAAAAAGACATTCTTACCATAATTTTGTCGAAAAGGTTAAAAAAGATATTATTTGGAAAATGACGGAAAGATTCATTTCAAAACAAATAAGGGTATAAATGACTTAACCCATTTTCGGGTAAATAGTAAAAAAAATTTGAAATACATTTCTAAGAAACAAGAATGTGGATGATAAAGAGGTCCTAGAAGATAATTACGTATAAACAACCTCTGATAATGAAGAGATTGTAAAATTAACCCTTTCCTTGTTGTATTCCTTGGACGAGGGTAGGTTAAAATCCTGTATAATGGTGAAATAATTTTTATTAAATTATAAAACAATCATATTCATTAATATGATATCATATATTATCTTTTAACATTGCATCGCTAATAATATCTTAGTATTATCGTCGTTCCGGGATTTAACTTACTCGTTTTCTTTTATATATTTTGCTACATAAGCCGTGTTTTTTATGGATAGGTTGTATCTTATTCATATAAAAAATGATATCAAGTCCTTATACATTATTTCTAATCATCAAATAATAATAATACTTTAATGGATATGATGGGGAATTAATCTCACCGCGTTTGTGCAGATGGTATTCCGTACGTACGCACGAGCGACAATATCATTATTTTGATATTAAAATAATATATAGTTGGATGGTGTATTATATATATAGAATCATTATCATGTTATATTTATTATTTACATCAATTACACATCATTATCATACCCGTCTTAATAATAATGTTTTGAATAACAATTACACCACAACGTGTAGACGGTAAGCCGTACGTACGCATGTATGGTGACAGGTCATTCAAAGGATGGATATAATACTGAATATGGTTGTACAATATTTATAATAACATCATAATATATATATAAGATAGTGTAGTTATTATTTTAGAATGGAAATATCAAAGAAAGAAGAAGTGGAAGAAGAAAGGAAGTTGAAAGAGGGTGGTGAAAACATTACCTCTTCTTCGGGTTCTTCCTTTTGATTTGATCAAAAGGGCTCATTAAGATGGATTTCTGATCAAACTAAGGCCTCTAGGTTGAATTGATAGAATTTGGGAGGATAGTTGGGAAGGGTTTGGTTCAACCAAAAGTCTTTGAAGGTATGAAAAATTGGTTACAAGTGGTGTCCCTCTACAAGGGGAATGAGGGGCTATTTAGGAAAAACTTGAAGTATTATTTTATAATAAATTTAAATTCGGATTCTAATTGATCCAAACTATATTATTTAGAGTCTATGGTGGGGATGAGTCGAAATAAACCCATCCAATAGGTTTTATACAGGTTTTGTTCACTATATTAACCTTATCTTTTAGATTTAACTCTAAGTTAATTAGTTTGACATTTACCATGTCTCTTTGTATTTTTATATTATTTGGCTAATAAACATACTATAACTGCCAATCGAACCCAAAGTGGTTCATTAATGACATACCTATCATCATATAATTCCTTTGTCTGATCCTTATATATTACTAATATTATATCAATTAATAATATAATATTTGTTTTAAAAACCCCTTTATGTTAATTTTGACACTATTTAATAATTTATTTTTGTTAAAGTCTTAATAACCTTATTAATTAAAAAAACTAATTTTATCTATCCTAACATGTAATATTAAACAAAAAAATTTTTTATGGAATCAAAACATACAAATTATATTTATTATAACATTTATAATACCAGTTATTTGATTCATTCATTAATAAGGAAAATACTGCATCATCATTGTGTCATAAATAAATTTAATTATTCAATGTCTAAAAATTATAAATAAAATACCACTATATAGAAAATATTTTTATATTTATAATGAATTTTTTTAGTCGAAAAGATAACATATATAACCCTATGTAAATTTTTTTAAAAGATATATGCTTATTTCATTTTTGTATTTACTTTAACATAATTAATATAAAGTATCATTATCACTTACAAGTGGCTCCATGGGGTCCCAAAATCGACCAAAAGATGACCATGGTCGGACATGTATCAACCAATATAGTTAGAACACGTTTTAGGATAATTTAATATTATTATAATATTATTTGTTTTACGCTTATTTACGGGATTTACCCTTTAACCATGGTTGTTTCGCACGGATTTCGGGGATGACCTCCTGGACGGGAGATTCAAACATTCCAATCGGTTTCTAACGGGTTTGTTCGTAGAACCGGAATCATCCAATGATTCCACATCTGTTTGGACCTACTTTCCAAAGGTAGGCGCTCATTAGTTTGTGAACTAATGAGACTTAGGAATTTGCATTGGTCGAGAGGATGGGAGGTCGGACTCATCACACCTTTTTGAGGGGAATTATTGTCTACTCCGGGACTCTCTTTATAGATTTAAGTTATGTTCGTGAATCCTTATTACATTACCAAGTATAAAATGTGCTATCCTTTAGTTTTAACAATCAATGATTAAATATGCAAGAAATTTAGAGAATCTTTTATATGTATTCGAGGTTCTTCATCAATAGAGAATCATCTATATCTGTTTAGAGATTCTTGGTCAATGGTATCCTTCAAAACATTTATATAAAAGTCTCTTGGTCATTATGATGACCGGTCTGGTTTTGAAGCCACTCAGTGGGGCACTTGAAGTTTATCGTCATTCAGAAGGAGAAGGATTATTTCAAAGTTGGGATCGAACCCATAAATGGGCTACCTACGTATCCTTTGTTTTGGAAAAGGAATCAGAACCCACGTAGTTCGAGTAATGGAGTATGATGTTTATGATTGATGGCTCAAAGATGAATGTCATAATTACGTTTACACTCTAAGCTCACGTGAGTCGTGCTCGGTGTGAGAAACAAGAGGTATTGGTAAAAATTAGACAATTGTGCCATGAAAGATGCAATCATAAGAATTTGTTTGGGGCTTATGTATGTATGACTTCCCAGATAGATAAAGGTTTATGATTTACTTTTAGGGATAAAATCCATGAACAGGGTCCATAAAGTTATATGTGCTTCATGGAGATTTGAATACTCTAATCTTGGGGCTTACTTCTAAGAAGGATGCCCAAGTTAGGAGGGGACTTATGATTGGGTTTTAATCCTGAAAAGGAAACCCAAATCAAAGGTAAATTATGACTGGTTAAGAGAAATTTAAGGGAGCTTGGGATTTACTCCTGAAAAGGGATTTACTCCTAAAAAGGAGGCCCAGGTTAGGGGACTTGGGGCTTACTCCTGAAAAGGAAGCCCAAGTTTATGACTGAGTCTTATTCCTGAAAAGGAGACCCAGGTTAGGGGACTTGGGGCTTACTCCTGAAAAGGAAGCCCAAGGTTATGACTGAGTCTTATTCCTGAAAAGGAGACCCAGGTTAGGGATTAATGTTTGGGGCTTACTCCTGAGGAGGATGCCCATATTTTGAGGTTGGGGCTTACTCCTAAGAAGGATACCCAATTTGAGGTTGGGGCTTACTCCTAAGAAGGATGCCCAAGGTTATGACTGCGGATTATTCCTTAAAAGGAGGCCCAGGTTATGACTCTCTCATCTTAAAGGATGAGGTTGACTGAATGAACTCTCCATATTTAGTCACATAAGGATATTTAAATCACTAGATTTTGAGAGATATTCCACAGAATTCCTTTTAGATAAGGAAGCCAAATCAAGAAATCATGCCATAAATGGCTTTGAAGAGTGTCTTGAAGACTGAATTTTGAAAAGGAAAGGTGAAATGGATTAAGAGGGGTAAAATGGGCAAGATGGGCACCCAAAAATATAGGGGCACGCAAGTCTTGAAAGGCGCGCAAGTATTGCGGCGGCGCGCAAGTATACTTGCGCGACATGAGGGGTACTTGCGCGATTCTCAAATATCATTAGAATATTTGAGCGACTCTTTATAAATCCCTTTAGAATCCTTTTGAGGCTCTTCCAAAAAAGGGATGCTCAAGTTATATTGAAGGAAATAAGTCGGCGCGCAAGTGTTTGATAAGTTTCAACACTTAGGCCTTCCTTATTCTCTTTAGATCTTCCGTTCTAGGTAAGAAATTACCTTAGAAGTGTTCCGGAAGCTTTGAGAAGGGACTTGGACGTCGGGATATTCAATCCGAGTTTCTGGAAAAAGATCCTCTCGAATGGGGGGCCCACATGGTCTATTTATAGGCAAAATAAGGCCCTGGGCGATTACCGGGCGGGTACCACTTAGGTCGCGCAAGTCACTTGCACGACCATAAGGCGTCGCGCAAGTACTTGCACGACCACTAGGTGGCGCGCAAGTGTACTTGCGCGACCATGAGGGAACTTGCGCGACCTATGGGCAATGTTCTCCTTGTTCATCCCTTTGTCGATTTTTGATGTTTCTTCAAAGGATGAATCACTCTTTTGCTTAGATATTCACCTTTTCTGATCTTTATATTCTGTGAAGAAAGGAGTGTCAACAAAAGTCCCCCCCTCAGAGTTGGATCCGGAGAGAAATGAGGATTCGACTCTGAGGAAATCAAAGACATCCAAAGGAAAAGGTGGTTTCCAAGCCTTCAGTGCGCAGAAGGCAGCGCGCAAGTGAGCTGGAACTTGACTTTTATTCAGAGTTCCATTGTCTTTTGTGGGCAGCTTAAAGTCATGCTTGCCGGACATAAAGGGGATAATGTTTAAAGTCGAAATAGCTTTGACCGAAATGGATTAGAATCGACACAATTCCTTGAAATTTCATCTGAAAACATACTACCATACTCAAGTATGAGGGAAAATATGTAAACTATGGCTTAAGAATATTTGAATCTGAGGAATGATATGAAAAAGAGCTAAAAGGCATTAGAAGAAGTAGTTTCCAAGAATGAAGTTACAATTATTTAACAAAACCCGTTAGGGGGTTGAAATATGCAGGGCCACCTATGGGCATTGACTGCATGGTCAAATAAATAGCATCTTTCGGCTGACAAGTCTGTTATGTGGACTATTTATGAAAGGCCACCTATGGGCACGTGCTGCATAGTCAGGCAAAAGAACTCCCAGAAATTTACTTTCCTAGTTCTAAAAAGCCAGTGAAAGTTTATGGAGATTCAAATTTTCTAAAGTATAGAGTTTGTTGTATGGAAATAGGTACTTGAATATGGAGAAGATATTTCCGAACAAGAATATCAAAGAACTGGATGAATATCACTCCTACGAAGGTCTGACCCAAACGTAGGGAAGAAGAATAAACCATAGACTTGAATACTTTCAGATCATGAAAAAGGATATGGGACAAATATGTTAAGGATGGCTTTTTTTTGCGGATCCCTACATACTGTCGTTTAAGACAAATAAGGACAAAAGAGGCATTCTTCCCAAGAAGGAAGTTACCATTATTTAACAAACCCGTTAGGGGGTTGAAATATGCAGGGCCACATAAGGGCATTGGCTGCATGGTCAAATAAATAGCATCTTTCGGCTGACAAGTCTGTTATGTGGACTGTTTATACAAGGCCACCTATGGGCACGTGCTGCATAGTCAGGCAAAAGAATTCTCAGAAGTTTGACATTTTTGTGACTAGAAGTCATGAAAAGGGTTATGAAGATCTGAAAATATTTAAGGTTAGGATTATAACACATAAAGATGGGTTTTGTCCAATGTATATAGAGATACATAAGTCAATGAAAACCATAATCATGTTGTGGCTGTGTCTTGAAAACCTGGACTTCACTACGTATCTCATAAGAATGAGAATCAAGCCATACGTAGTTCTTGAAATGCAGTTTTAACATCGTGCAGGACGAAAGTATGAGTGATCATAGTTTGGGGTCATAGAATTCGGACCATAATAATGAATACACAGTGTGTGTTTTCATGAGGACTTTTCAGCCAAGGGACTGAAAGTGAAATTTGGGGTTAGGCCCAAAAGACTTGGGACTGGATTCGAGGGATACTCGAATGTTCCTACGTATCCCATAAGGATGGGAATCAAGTCCACGTAGTTCTAGAACTACCCTTTGTACAAATTTGGTTCGTACATGTGAAGGGTGAAAGGGGACTTTAGTGCAATGATGGTTTAACCTAAGATAAAAAGTTTAGGCATTACCATGTATGCATGTAGTCTTTTGAAAATGAAAACCATGATTGAAAAATCAATGTCAATAATAGTTCTCTCTCAAATGAGGAAATCAAAGAATATTGTAGTTTATTGTCGTACCGGACAAAAGTGTTGCATAGTTTAACGTCATATAACAAGGACGAAAGTGAATCAATGTAAAAAATATTGATTCTAGGGGCGGTTTCATGAATCAACATCATATGAGATGGTGGTGAACCGATGTGAAGAGATTATTTTTGGGCTTGAACCCTGGGAGGCTGCCTACATACCCAGCCTGGAGGGCAAGGATCAAAGTCTGTGTAGTTCAATTAAAGAATGAATTAATGATCAAGTTGTTCTTGGGGACAACGATCTAATTAAAATGTTGTCGGGTCTTACACATGGTTAGTGGCCCAAAGGGAGTATTATGGTTGATATTTTCTCTAAGCTCACGTAAGTCATACTCGGTGTGAGAAACAAGAGGTAATAACAACCTTAACGATGCACAGTTTAATGTCTTGTAGGACATAAAAAAGGGACTATGCAGTTTAAAGTCTTGCAGTTAGGACTATTGGTGCTGCACAGTTTAGTGTCATGTAGCAGGGACAAAATAACAGTTTAATGTCATGTAGGACATATCAAGGACTTTCTGTACAGTTTAGCGTCATGTAGTTAGGATGATGGGGACAATACAGTTTAACGTCATATTGGACGAAAGGGGGATAGTTTAAGGTCATATTAATGAACCGTGGATGGTGCAGTTTAATTTCATGCTAGACCTTTGATGATTATATAGTTTAACATCTTTTAGGACGTGAGGGACTTTTATACAGTTTAGCATCATGCAGTTTAGGACGTCACATTTTAACGTCTTGCTGGACATAAGGGATTTGAAAATAGTTTATGGTCATATACATGGACAAGGGATGATGCAGTTTAAGGTCATGCCGGACGGTTCATGGAACTTTTTCACAGTTTAATGTCATGTGGGACGAAGTTGTAGTTTAAAGTCATACTGGACCATTGCTGTATAGTTTTAATGTCATATAGCACGGACGAACTGATGTTGTACAGTTTAAAGTCATGTAGCTAGGACTAAGGTGAACCAATACGAGGATATCAGTTCTGGGGACTTTTTACAGTTTATCGCCATGCTGGACGTTGGAAGTGCCACATAATTTAATGTCATGTTGCTAAAACACAATATAGTTTAATGTCATCTCGGACAAAATATAGTTTAATGTCATCTCGGACAAAATATAGGAACTTCTTACAGTTTAACGTCATGTAGATAGGACATAATACAGTTTAGTGTCATGTAGGACAAAATATGAACCAATGTGATTGTTTTTGGATCTGGGAACAATATTTTGTGTTTATACAAAATACTTCTTCAGAATTCTGGCATTAGTTGGAGTCGTGATGTGTTCTCCATCCATTGAGATTAGAGAATATGCTCCATTGGAGTAGACCTTATGTATTGAATAAGGTCCTTCCCATTTTGGTTCAAGCTTGGGAGGCTTCTTTCCTGGTATCATTGGTGCTCTGAGAACCAATACCAATTCTCCCTGAATGAATGAACGAAGATGAACTTTTTTGTTAAAAGCTCGTGCTATTCGATTCTGATAGATTTCCAAGTGGTGCAAAGTGCACAATCTTTTCTCATCTAACAGTTCCAATTCATTCAACCGCTTTTGGGATTGCTCATCTGTAGATAACTGATCACAAATGGATATTCTGAGTGAGGGAAATTGAACTTCAATTGGCAAGACTGCTTCTGTTCCATATTCCAATGAATATGGAGTTGACCGCGTTGCATTGCGAGTGGTAGTCTGATAAGCCCATAAAGCATGAAAGAGTTTATCAGTCCATGACCTCTTATCTTTATCCACCATCTTTTGCAGTATATTTGAATGAGTCTTGTTGAAGGCCTCTATCTGGCCATTAGCCGCTGTATGATATCGAGATGAATGGTTGGACTTAATGTTGTATTCTTGATACAATTTATTTACCTCAGAAGAACAGAAGTTGGTTCCATTGTCCGTCAATATGGTATGAGGAACACCAAATCTAATAATGATGTTAGACTTGATGAAGCTAACAATGCATTTAGAACTGTCTTCTTTGAGAGGTACTGCCTCTGCCCATTTGGAAAATAAATCAGTAGTAGTAATAATGTACTTAAACTGCTTGGTCGTAGCTGAAGGGTAAGGTCCCACCACATCCATTCCCCATGTGGAAAATGGCCATGAGTATTTAGCTGTATGAAGCAACTCTGGAGGTTTATGAATGAAGTTGGCATATACTTGGCATGAATGACACTTCTTTGTGAAATTAACACAATCTTGTATCATTGAAGGCCAAAAGTATCCAAGCCTTCGAATTTGATCAGATAGTCTATGTGCAGACTGGTGGGCACCACAGACTCCTGCATGCACTTCTTTTATGAAAACCATTGTCTCTTCACCATCAATACATCTGAAGAGAACTCCATCAAAACCACGTTTGTAGAGAATTTTCTCGAGGTGGTTTGGGCTATCATAAAGAGTAAAATTGACCACACATTGCCGAATTTGTTCTTTCTCGGCTCTATCAGGTGGAAGTGTTCCATTTTGAAGGTATTCCCGGATAGGTGACATCCATCCTGTAGTATGACCACACAGTTCAGGAATGGGACTAATTTCATTAATTTCCACTATTCTGACTTGAACATAAGGTGAAATTGCACGACGGTGGGCAATACAGATGGTTGTCTCGTCCCGATTTGGATCTGCTAAAGCTGTGGCTATATTATCCAGTGCATCAGCTTGAGCATTTTGTGATCTTGGGACATAAGAAAATGTCGGCTCTGAAGGGAATTTCGACATTAACTCTCTGGCGTAATCATACAAAGGGATTCATTCTTCTTTTCTGATGGCATAATCCCCATTGAATTGTCTGATTACCAGGTCTGAATCACCTTTCACCTTTAAGTGATTCACTTGTGCTTGAAGCGCTAACTCCAAGCCTGTAATGAGAGCTTGGTATTCGGCTTCATTATTGGTACCACCTTCCCACAACAAAAAGGAATAAGGTAACACTGCCTTATCTGGAGAAATGAGCACAATTCCTAAACCAACTTTGTTGAATTTAGGATTTTCCATTTTCTTCCCTGTTGGACTTCTAGAAGCACCATCAAAATACATTTCCCATCTTTGAGGACTCTCTTGAATAGAGAAAACTTCCTCATCAGGGAGTTAGATATCTGAATACGTGTCTTCCACTAAAGGATGTTCAGCCAGGAAATCAGCCAGAGCTTGGCCCTTAATTGCCTTTTGAGACACATACTGAATGTCGAACTGCTGTAGAATAACTGCCCACCTTGCCAGACGTCCTGTAAGCATTGGACGACTAAGGATGAATTTGAGAAGATTATTACGAGATACCAATTGGACCTCATGATGTTGCAGGTAGTGTCTCAGTTTCTGAACTGCAAAGATTAATTCTAGGCAGCACTTTTCAATACTTGAATACCGGGTTTCTGCTTCAACCATAGTTCTACTGAGATAGTAGAGACTATTTTCATTCCCAGCAGCATTCTTTTGAGCGAGAAAGGCACCCAATGATTGCTCTAAAGCTATCACATAGAGGATAAGAGGTCTACCCTCAACAGGTGGCATGAGTACTAGTGGACTCAAGAGGTATTTCTTGAGAACATCAAATGCTTCTTGACATTCTTCATTCCACTGGTAAGTGACTCCTTTCTTCAATAATTTGGTAAAGGGTAAACTTTTGCCTGCCAAATTGGCGATGAAACGCCGAATATAGGCTAAGTGTCCTTGAAGTCCTCTTAATTCTTTCAAATTCTGAGGAGGTGACATACCAAGGATTGATTTGGTCTTCTCAGGATCGACTTCAATACCACGATGGCGTACAACAAAGCCGTGGAATTTTCCTGAGGTTTCCCCAAAAGCACATTTTAAGGGGTTCATCTTCAAATTATGTTGTCGAAGCTTGTGGAATATGACTTCCAAATCAGCCAAGTGATTAGAATGTTGTTTGGATTTAACCACCAAATCATCTACATAGCATTCAACAAACTTCCCTAAAAGAGGTTTGAAGATACGATGCATGGCGCGTTGATATGTTGCACCTGCATTCTTTAAACCAAAGGGCATCACCCGGTAACAAAACACACCTTGAGGAGCTCTGAAGGCTGTATATTCCTCATCTTCTGGGGCCATTCGGATCTAATTATATCCAGAATATCCATCCATGAAAGAAAGTACTTCATATCCAGTCGTCGCATCAATTAAGAGTTCTGTAATCGGAACTGGGAAATCATCTTTAGGACAATACCGATTAAGATCTCTGAAATCTATGCAAACCCTAATTTGTCTGTTATTCTTCTTTACAGGGACAATATTAGCCAACCACTTGGGATATTGAACTTCTCTGGTGAAGTTAGCTTTGATAAGATTATCCACTTCAGCCTCAATTTTGGAAGCATAGGTTGGGTGTGTTCTTCTCGCGGCTTGCTTGAATCCTAGATGTTCTTTTGGTAAACCCAAATGATGAGTAGCAACATCAGGATCAAGCCCAGGAATTTCTGTATAATTCCAAGAAAAAATATCTTTATTTTGCTTTAGAAAAGAAATATAAATCTCTTTCTCTTCAAGGGTCATGGCCGCACTAATTAAAGTGGGGCGTGGATCTTTCTCTATACCCAGATTTACTTCTCTGAGTTCATCCACAGTGGTAGAGATACCCTCTTCAAATGCTGGAGGAGCATCTCTAAGATCTTCCTCTTCCTCTTCATCATGTGTTATTTCTTCCATTTCTACTTGCAATGTAGATGAAAAAACTAAATTCTCATGATCATAAGAGATGTCAAAATTTTCACATTTTGAAGAAGAAGCTTCCATTTCCGACCATATTGATGATAAAGGGTCTTCTTTGGGAAATAAAGAGGAGATGATGGATTGAGAATCGACATCATTATTCACCTCTGGTGTTGCTATAACTTCTTCTGGCCTGATTAGTGAAGTATAGACTTGTTGGATTTCCGCAGAAGAAATGAAAACGTCACCACTTATGCTTTCATCACTGCTTGGTAAGTTACCAATTTCTCCCATGTTGTCTGGCTCGATTGCCGTAATTGACATTATGGATCTTTACATAAGAGTATTTTTATTTGGGCCTATTTTGTCAATTTGACTGATAGGTAACACATAATCTGTACTCATATGTGAAATTAGATTTATTGGAATTTTTTCCAAACCATATGGAGCATTAACTTTGGTAATTTCCTTCATTGTAGATTTTTCTCTTCCCTTCATGTGATAAAATTCCGCCTCAATGTATTGAGACTCACATGTCTTGAACGAGGCCTTATCACCATACAATGTTCCAACTTGACCATCAAAATAGTATTTGAGACATTGATGGTATGATGACGGAATAGCTGCATGCTGATGTAGCCAGTGTCTTCCAAGAAAGATATTGAAAGGTGGGTCTTGATCAACAATCATGAAATCCGAATTGGAAACAAGATCTCCAAACTGAGTTCTGAGTGTAACTTCTCCCAGTGGTTCTTGTTCATTTTTATCATATCCTTGCAACATCATGGTAGAAGGAGATAAATCAGATTCTGTGAGGCCCAATCGATGAATTGTACGAATGGGCATGAGGTTGACTCCTGAACCATTGTCAATGAAAGCTCTTCGAACATCTATACCATTGACTTTTCCAGATAAGTACTAAGGTTTTATCTGCCCATACACAACATCATCTTCATCTTTATCAGTAAAAGATATCACTGCATGGCATTTTGCAGGATTATTCTCTATGTGATAGATTTCAGCTGCAGCAATTTCACCTTCAAACTCCAGAGGACTTGACAAAGCTTCGATGAGTGCTTCCCGAAGATCTTTTGACAGATTCAAAGCATCCAAAATTGATAACTTGGATGGTACTTGGGCCAAGTGTTTCAATATATCATACTTTTGATCTAGAGGTCTGCGTTTCCCAATAGGAATATGCGGTTTAGCAGGTACCTTGGAAGCAGATGCTTTGGAAGCTGATGAATCTTGTATTGAAGTTGGCAACATCCTTGGTTTTGGAAGATTAGACTGATTAGATCCATTTACTTACTGAGATAAAGAAGATGGAACCTTTAATCGGTCTTCCAAAATAACTATGCCAAAACTGAGTTGGTCATTGGCAGAAGAACTTGCTTGTTCTTTTTGAGCTCGCTGAAGGGCTCTACCAGAAGTTTCTACTGCATATACAGTGCTAACAGGGGTAAAATTAGAGTAGTGGCTTTGGAAAGATCCACGTCTTCCCCTATATCCTGAACCTCTAGAACCTCTTCGGATTCCCTTATTTGATATAGGGAATTCAGGCTCATCATGACTGGAATATGAATCCGTTAATTGAATCATATTAACAGAACCAAAGATTAACTCTTCGTCTGATAAAGACTCTGCCTGGTTAGCCTGTTTAGGCTGTGCCGTTTGATGGGGCGGTGCCCGTGGCTTTGAAGTAGATGGCATGAAATCTTCCAAAGTCAAAGACAATTTAGGCTTTGATACATACTCATCTTCTCCTGATTCCTCTTTCTTCTTTGAATTGCGCTGTCCTTTTGAGGATTTGTCTTTTGATGGAGACTTTACTGCAACTTTTGTAGGAGACACAATTGGCTTCTTCAATTGTGTTCGTAAAATGAAATGGGTCTGATTGATTGTCTTTCTGACCATCCAATCATCATATTTTTTCACAGTTTTGCTTTTGACTTCCTGCCACTCGCCTCCTTCCTCTGGATCTGTAGCGGTAATACACGATACATGAGCTGAAGAACCCTTCAATTTTACTTGTCCCAAGTCGACCATCTTTTGAAGGAGGTCTTTAAAGACAAAACACTCCTGGATGGGATGCCCCAACATTTGATAAAAGGGACAATAATTGGGACGGTCTTCATCTCCTTCCTTGTTTGGCCTCTTCGGCACTGGTAATTGAACCAAATTATTTTCCAGAGCTGAAATGAAGTAACCAGGAACTTGCTCACTTCGGAAAGAGTATTTTTTACTCTTCATATCCTCAAATTGTTTTCATCGTTGATCTCTTTGATCATTTGGACGAAACGGCCTTTGTTGTTGGCGTTCAGGAGGTGGAGTCCTTCGAGAAGATGAAGGTTTTGAAGTAGATATAGGTACAGGTGCTTGTTTAAGCATAACTGTAGCAGTTTCTGCTTTACCCATTCTTCTTCCTGGAACTGATGGAATTACACGAGATTTAACCTTAGCCTGTATAAGGGAATCTTCAATCTGCTGAGCGATTGAAGTAAGGTCTCGAAACCCTCCTGTGTATTTCACAGGGATCAATGGAGTGCGTAATTCGTCACACAAATTTTCCACCCAGATTGGCAACAATTCCTCCTGAGGGAGTGCTAAACTCAAGGAATACGTTAATCCCTTCCAACGAGCAATGAAATCAGAGACTCTTTCATTCTCCCTTTGCTTGCTGTTTGTAAGATCGAAAACTATTATTCTTGGCAAAGTGGAGCTAAACTGAAGAAGGAATTTTTGACGAAGATCCTCCCATCCGATGACTGACCGGGATTGCAAGCTTGTATACCAGACAAAGGCTGGTCCTTGCAAGGTTCGCACGAAGCATATGAGTTTCACTGCTTCTTGCTACTCTGGAGTTCCCATCATAGGATCACAACAAGACACGTAATGCGTCAAATGTTGTTCGGGGTCGCCTGATCCATTGAAAGTAAGGAAAATAGGGTTTCCAAAACTGGATGGAGGAGAAATTGAATCTACCCATTCTGGGTAAACTTTCTTTTCAGGTTGAACATGCGCCCGTTTCCCTTCCATAGTTTCTAACCAAGCTGTTAATGACTCAATAGTAGTTATTAACTTTTGAGAAACGTCAGGTTGAGCTTGGTTTTGGGTAGGTGCAATGAATGGAGCTTGGACAGACGTGGTGGTTGATGCTGCAACTGATGGTAGTGCTGCCAACCGTTGTTTCGTTTGACCCATAGGATTAGACCTCTGTGGGTGTACTGATAAAGGAGGATATTATTGATCCATCTCAGTAGTTACAACAAATTCCTTCGGCTGTCGGACTTCAGAATTCTTAAGAAGAAGACTACTCTGAAGTAGTTCTGTATTCAACCTTCTTAATTCTTTCATTTCTTCCTCCTGTTGTGCAAACCTTTTCTCTAATGAGAGCGATTGACCTCCTTCAGAGGAAGGGTGAGAAGTAACCTGATTCTTTCCTTTCCCCTTATTGGATCCTTTTCGGAGAGGGGGAAGTGGGTTACTTGAAGGAATACCCAGATTTTGGGTAAGCCTTTGATTACGTGTGCGCACACCTTCTTCATTTAGGTCTGTGTGCAGCTTCTTGAGCAGGAACCTCTTCGTCTGATCCCTCTGGTTGAGCCTCATCTGGTGAATCAGCAGCAATGGCATTGATGACATTAATGGATGCATATTTCATGGAATCCTTTCTATCATCATTTCTGTGATATTGTCTTCTTCTATGTCCATGATGAGACATGTCATTCCGTTGACTTGATCCCTCAGGAACTTCTTAGAGAACCGTCACTTGGAGAGAATCTCCTGATAGCTTGGCTCTTCGTTCCTCTTGAGGCTTATTCTCTATTCGAGAGAATGCTGACTTTCTTTGAGGGAGGGATTGAGGATTTGAAAAAGTCCCCAGTCCGGTGGACTGGGGATGTTCCTGCTTCTTCCGCTCAACTCCTCAAATCCCATTTGTTGACTCTGAGGGTTGGGTTAGAGAAGTCCCCAGTCTGGAAAGCTGGGGTGTCTCTTGACATTATATGTCTGAGATCTTCTTAAAATCTCTCTCGATCTTGCGAATCTTAGTTCGGAAATTAGCTGGATGCATTAACCTGTATCCACTTTTATCACCTGGTTCAACAGATCATTGGATGATTTCCGAAACGTCTGTCATTTGATGACATGTTTGCTCCAGACGAGAGGCTTGTGCAATATTCTCGCCTACTTGATGTAGGAGAAATTCAACAACTTTTTCTCTATATACTTGATTTTGAGAGGAACTAGTTGAAGCCTGTTCTTGAGCAAGCTTTTTATTATGAACAAAGCCCATTGACTGTGGCCGGCCATGGGCAATAACATTGCATGAGACCATTTTTGGCGGGCATTGCTGACTGGAAAGCACTGTGAAATGTAGTGCTCCGTGAACACCCCATCCTCTGATATGAACATCAGATGGAGCATTGGAAATTAACTGACGCAATTTTCTTAGTGCGCCAAGGCATGAACGTTGAAGGGTCCTCTGTTGCTTTTCAGCCTTCGGATACCGAGAGACAGATAGAGATGACAAATCAATCTGACGTTGTAGCCCTTCTATTATCTTAAGATGATTTTCATATTCATCGTAATATAATACCTTCTTCTTTAATTGACATAGAGTTTTCCATATGTTGAGACGAATATCATGGATTCCATCATCTGTCAACATCTTTGGAATGTCGTACTGGGAGTCAGCCAAAGGCCAAAACATGACTGGTACTTCACCTTTTTCCAGTTTTTTCCTCATGTTCAGCATTTCCTCTTTATCATTAAATGAAGATTCTTCTACCTATTTGGACCAGAGTTGCTGTTTCCTTATTGCTTCATCGGATTCAACAAGATTGGTAGAGAAATCACTATTCATGCTGGAAGATGAATGACCCAAGGATGGTTCGGAGAATAACCTGAACCCCAGGCTATCTTCTGATGGAGAAAGAGTTTCACCTGCCGATAGTAAAGCATCAGACATGACTGGTTTTATGTTTGCAAGTGCCTCGAGATAGGAGGGCTTTCTCGTCACTACATTGCCTTCTGAAGAATTTTCGAGACAACGTGAATCACTACTGTGGAGAGGACTTTCGCAGCTAAGTTCATCATCATGAGGAGGACCGTCATGATGGGTTACAGCAAAAGATGAAATCTCTTGCTCCTTGGTCTTCTGACCACACAGAGGGTTCCTATGGCTCTCATCTGAAGAAGAAACTTCAAGATTGACCGAACTTTCATGAAGCAAGTCTTCATGAGGAAGTGTCTGTTGAAGACCTTCAGAATTAATGTTCCTGTTATTGGGAACTGAGGGAGTAGAATCTTAAATTCCGACAGATAAATGTCTGAGGGCTTCAAGAACTCCAACATCGAGCAAGGCTTGGTTACAGATTGGCCTTTGATCTCCTGACTGTGCAGGGTGGATCTTTTTCTTAGATGCCTTCTTACTGACTTTAGAAACCACTTGATGACGAAAGTGATTGCTCTGAGAAGGTGTATGTGCCTGATCAGAAAAGATGACCAGGTTAGGCTGACGATCTCCACTCAAATCAGGTGTATGCGCCTGACTTGGTTGTCCATATGATATGGGGGAGTATGCCCCATAACCCTCTTGGACTGGAACAGATGTGTGTGTCTATTTCGGAGTGAATCGTTGATGTGTCACTCCATTGCTAGGGATAGATTTATGTGTCTGTCCCTGTGATGATGCTGAAGCTGTTATGATATCCTGGCAAGCATCCAGAATATGAGCAGGAATTTGCTTCTGCTCTTTCACCATTGACAAAATATGTTTGGTGACTTCAGCCGCCGGAACGGGGATATACGTCCATTCCGGGCTTGGAGTAGGTGTATGTGCCTGCTCCTGTCCTCCTTTTCCTGTCAGTGAATCCTGACAGTACTCAAGTGTGGAGGCAGAGAGTTGAGTCTGCCTCCTGTTTGTCGTCGGGACTTTCCGAATGACTTCTCCATGCGCTACCAAGCGAGACTATTGGTAGGCTTGATTATTATTAGCAGGTGTATGTGCCTGTTGATTACACTTCGCCAAACGCGGTTGACGAAATCCATCATATGTAGTCAGACGAGCCTGCTGACTAACTGGTGATGTATAAGCAGGTGTATGTTCCTGCCTATGGTACTCTACCGGAATTGCCTGGTGGGATTGGCGTGATGCTACCAGACGAGTCTGCTGGACAGCGGAATTAAAATGGACAGGTGTGTATGCCTGCTCATTGTTTGCCACCAAGTTAGGTTGGTGGACTTCTCCGGAGATGGCAGGGATGACAACCTGCCTATTGTTAACCGGATTCCGTCTCTGGCGGTTCATCTTGCCTGCTCGGTTTCGAGGAACCTGAGCTAAATGCCTGGAGTCGGTACCCTCATCATGTTGAGGGTGTACTACCGCACGAGTCTGGCGGAAATTGTTGATGGGAGCCCTCGGGAAGGACTCCTGTCTTTTTGAACTAAGGCCCTGAGGGACCTGCTCATTCACTTCCTCAGAGTAAGGGAGTGAATGGAAATTGCGTTCTGGGGATAATGACCCGAAACGGTTGGAGACGGTAGTCAGCACCGCCTGCTTCTTGATTGTTGGCCGCCATTGTCCGGACGACCAGGTAGAGTTGTTAACTTGGAGGGCTTTACGAGCGGCCACCAGATTTGGGATAGTACCGTTGCGACGGTACTCCTTAACCAGTGCATTAGAAACCCAGCGTTGAAGACGCTGAGTTGGTGATGTCATCCTCAGAGCGGATGACGTTCCAGCAGGAGTAGCAGCATTGTTTTTCACCGCAGCAGACCACACAGTAGAGGTGTTCACAACAGCAGTATTCACAGGGGTGAATTTAAGGAAAGCCATTTGCAGAAGATCTTGAGAAAAAAGGGTGCCTGTTCCATATAACAGACGTAATCAAGATGAATCCGGCCGCTACATCTTTTGGATGAGCACATGTCAATGATTGATGTGTTTGGCCCAAGGGGCCTAACAAATAAGAAAAACTTCACTTTAACTTGGTTAAGGATTCACGTCGGGTTCACCATTTTTGTTTCGCACGGATTTCGGGGATGACCTCCTGGACGGGAGATTCAAACATTCCGATCGGTTTCTAACGGGTTTGTTCGTAGAACCGGAAACATCCAATGATTCCACATCCGTTTGGACCTACTTTCTAAAGGTAGGCACTCATTAGTTTGTGGACTAATGAGACTTAGGAATTTGCATTGGTCGAGAGGATGGGAGGTCGGACTCATCACACCTTTTTGAGGGGAATTATTGTCTACTCTGGGACTCTCTTTATAGATTTAAGTTATGTTCGTGAATCCTTATTACATTACCAAGTATAAAATGTGCTATCCTTTAGTTTTAACAATCAATGATTTAATTTTCATGAAATTTATAGAATCTTTTATATGTATTCGAGGTTCTTCATCAATAGAGAATCATCTATATCTGTTTAGAGATTCTTGGTCAATGGTATCCTTCAAAGCATTTATATAAAAGTCTCTTGGTCATTATGATGACCGGGCTGGTTTTAAAGCCACTCAGTGGGGCACTTGAAGTTTATCGTCATTCAGAAGGAAAAGGATTATTTCAAAGTTGGGATCGAACCCATAAATGGGCAACCTACGTATCCTTTGTTTTGGAAAAGGAATCAGAACCCACGTAGTTCGAGTAATGGAGTATGATGATTATGATTGATGGCTCAAAGATGAATGTCATAATTAATTTTACACTCTAAGCTCACGTGAGTCATGCTCGGTGTGAGAAACAAGAGGTATTGGTAAAAATTAGACAATTGTACCATGAAAGGTGCAATCATAAGAATTTGTTTGGGGCTTATGTATGTATGACTACCCAGATAGATAAAGGTTTATGATTTACTTTTAGGGAGAAAATCCATGAACAGGGTCCATAAAGTTATATGTGCTTCATGGAGATTTGAATACTCTAATCTTGGGACTTACTTCTAAGAAGGATGCCCAAGTAAGGAGGGGACTTATGATTGGGTTTTACTCCTGAAAAGGAAACCCAAATCAAAGGTAAATTATGACTGGTTAAGAGAAATTTAAGGGTGCTTGGGATTTACTCCTGAAAAGGGATTTACTCCTAAAAAGAAGGCCCAGGTTAGGGGACTTGGGGCTTACTCCTGAAAAGGAAGCCCAAGTTTATGACTGAGTCTTATTCCTGAAAAGGAGACCCAGGTTAGGGGACATGGGGCTTACTCCTGAAAAGGAATCCCAAGGTTATGACTGAGTCTTATTCCTGAAAAGGAGACCCAGGTTAGGGATTAAGGTTTGGGGATTACTCCTGAGGAGGATGCCCATATTTTGAGGTTGGGGCTTACTCCTAAGAAGGATACCCAATTTGAGGTTGGGGCTTACTCCTAAGAAGGATGCCCAAGGTTATGACTGGGGATTATTCCTTAAAAGGAGGCCCAGGTTATGATTCTCTCATCTTAAAGGATGAGGTTGACTGAATGAACTCTCCATATTTAGTGACATAAGGATATTTAAATCACTAGATTTTGAGAGATATTCCACAGAATTCCTTTTAGATAAGGAAGTCAAATCAAGAAATCATGCCATAAATGGCTTTGAAGAGTGTTTTGAAGACTTAATCTTGAAAAGGAAAGGTGAAATGGCTTAAGAGGGGTAAAATGGGCAAGATGGGCACCCAAAAAGATAGGGGGCGTGCAAGTCTTGAAAGGCGCGCAAGTATTGCGGCGGCGCACAAGTATTGGTCGCGCAAGTATACTTGCGCGACATGAGGGGTACTTGCGCGATTCTCAAATATCATTAGAATATTTGAGCGACTCTTTATAAATCCCTTTAGAATCCTCTTGAGGCTCTTCCAGAAAAGGGACGCGCAAGTTATATTGAAGGAAATAAGTTGGCGCACAAGTGTTTGATATGTTTCAACACTTAGGCCTTCCTTCTTCTCTTTAGATCTTCCATTCTAGGTAAGAAATTACCTTAGAAGTGTTCCGGAAGATTTGAGAAGAGACTTGGATGTCGGGAGCTTCAATACGAGTTTCTGGAAAAAGATCCTCTCAAATGGGGGGCCCACAGGGTCTATTTATAGGCAAAAGAAGGCCCTGGGCGGTTACCAGGCGGTTACCACTTAGGTCGCGCAAGTCACTTGCACGACCATAAGGCGTCGCGCAAGTACTTGCATGACCACTAGGCGGCGCGCAAGTGTACTTGCGCGACCATGAGGGAACTTGCGCGACCTATGGGCAATGTTCTCCTTGTTCATCCCTTTGTCGATTTTTGATGTTTCTTCAAAGGATGAATCACTTTTTTGCTTAGATATTCCCCTTTTCCGATCTTTATATTCTGTGACGAAAGGAGTGTCAACAATGGTAAATAAAATATTTACCGAAGTAATTATTCAAAATGTCTTAAAATAAAATTTACCTATTTACACAATTTGTACCTCCTGATTGTAAATATGAAATCCATTTTTCTAAATTCAAAACACTAAAGTGGAAGAAATTAATTTAAAATTAATTCCCGTTGTCAAAACAAAAAACATGTTTTTAACAAATAATAACTATCAAAAGATTGACACTTTCTTACATCTAGTTTAAATGTAAACTCATATCCAAGGGCAAACATTGGATTAAATTGTAAAAATATAATCTAATTATACTTTAAAATCACTAAAATTCATAATTTATCACTATTAATAATCTGTATTAAAAAAGTTGTTTTTAATTAAAATTTAGTAATTTTCACTATTCATCAAAATATGAAAGTTATCAGAAAAGCACAAAAATTTCACCCTAAGGTAATTTTGATATTATGAATCAAAAAACGAAGTCCATTTTGAAAGATAAAATGTATAAAATTTCAAAAAGATTGTATTATTATTCATTACGGTTAGTGGATTGGTTGTGGTGTTTTAGAACTCGAAGTTGCGTGCAGCACATGCTACTATATTATTTAAAGGGAAGAGTACCATAGAATCATGGGGTGTTACATAATATTTGGTCAAAATGAATAGATGTAAGAGTAAAATTTTTTTTCTACTTTTATGGTTAAAATGGCTTAACTACTAATTAAACTAAATATAAATGGACAAAAACAACATAAAAACTCGTCCAAAAAATTGGATGGATGTATTTCAACATTAAATCATATTATCCTTTTAATTAACTACTTTGGAGCATTTTTTTGATGAAAATTGATTTTAAAATTTTTTATTTTCAAAAAATCCATATGTTTCCTCTTCCCCACATGTAAGTTGGAACCCACTATTCTATACATTTTACAGATATAAAACCTATTTAATAATCAAATACCTTCAAATATTTATTAAAAAATTCCATCCTAATGTCCTATTTGTCTTTTTATCTTTAATACATGTTAGGAATGATTTTTTGTAATCTTATAGAGGTTATTTGAAAAAAGGTGTCATTCTCAACCATGTGTTCCTATTTTATTTGTTATTCTTTCCATATCAAATATTCTAAAATTATATTGATATAATAAAAATATATCTAAAATATTATGAGAAGTTATTATGTCAATTTAATAACCTATATTCACCTCCACATCAATCAAATGAGAAATGAAACAATTAATCATTTTTAAGGGGGACTACAGCCACACAAACTATTGAAATTCATTTTCTATTACCACCTATCATGGATAAAATAATGATAGATTTGAAATATATAGCATATTTATGAAAAATTTATTTCTCATTAATTATAATATCACATATATTTTCTCCCATTCCATTTTTTGGGAATAAGGTAATTTCACCCATTTTAATGGAGGACTACCACCTCGCAAACCGATATGATTTGTTCTTGAACTACGCATTACATGGAAGGTAATAAGGATATGTTTAATAAAAATATATGATATAAATTATATTAAAATTATTTTGAAAATTAGTATATTATTTACTTTTATTTTGATTCATCCATATGGGAAATAAAAATAGTGTTCATGTGTACTTACAACATAGAATCTCCATGAATTGTGTGGTGCAATTTCTATATCTATCATTAATGGATTACTATACATACATATATAATGAATATATATGTTGGATATATCATGTAAAAAATTATGGATAAGATTATTCCATGATCAATGTAAAATGGCCTGAAATACCAAACCAAATCATACATGAAATACAAAGCAGTTATTAAATGAAACATGATATTAACACAAAATTATTATTCAACCAGCAATAAAAGGTCTTATGTAAATAAATTATGAAATGAAAAATATGATTATGGTTCATTGATATATTTATAATAAACTTATATTTATTATGATATGTATTTTAACATGTATGAAAGATGTTGGGATATAAGGTAAGGTATTTTCATCTCACCATTAATTATATTGGGATCATGCCTTATACACCAATTATTTTATTTTTTTGTTGTATATAATAAATATGAATAATTTTTTAAATTATTATCATGGAACTATTGGATACAAATTTCTATTTAATTAATTTTATGTCATGGGTCTTACGATTCAAATAATTCAAAAGAGTAAAAAGGTTATCTCTTACAATCTCATTATATGTGGGGATTATTTATGAATAAGTTTATAATGATGAAATATTATTATATATATCTTAAAATACTCAAAAATATAATTCAAAATTTATTATTTAAGGAAGATAATTTTTTCATTCATTTTCCTCAATGATATCATGATTCTAAAATCAATTTCTAATGAAAACCTGAATTTATTTCTATCTTCGATCTAAACCATTTTTCTTCAATTTACATTTTTAATTAATTTTTAAAGAAATAATTGAAATTTCCAAAAATTTTTATAAAACATATCAGGACATGCTTTAATTTTTTTAAAAAATTAAAATTAATTTTCATGTATTTTTTAAATGTTAGTTTTTATGTTTTATCGAAACTGTGATAAAAATCAATGTTTTAACAGTTATGAAATGAATTAAATTTTAGGTGGGAATAACCACTAAAATATTTTAAGTTTACATTAAATATTTTAATATATTTTTTAATGAAAACATTTTACTTAAAAGGGATATATTTTTTATATTTTAAATATTTTATAAAAAAAAGGATTTTTCATCATGAATGTTTTAATTACCTTTTATCAAATTTCTATTCGGAAATCAAGACAATGAATGTTGTTACCTATTATTTGATAACTTTGTGATTAAATGGTATCTGCTTTTTTAACTATTTAGATGATTTATGTTTATAAATATTAGGAAAATTTAATTACGATGTTAATTCATTTTCCCTAATTTATTATAGTTTTAATTTCTGAAATTTTTAGGAAGCTCATTTCCATTCAAAATGTTTTGCTATAATTAATGGTTTATAAAACCCATTTCCTTTTTCATGGGTTGTGAAATGATTTTTTTTGATCATATGGAACAAACATTTTGGGATTATGTGATTTACAGGACCTACATTTTCCTATATTTTAATGGGTATTGATTGTTATCTTATGATATAATGATGGGATACAAGCCGATGATCTTGAAATGCTATGGGAAATAAGCTGATGTGATTGATTCAAAACATGAAATAGTTGAAGATTCATTATCCATTATGAAATGGGAAATTGGTTTTGATACCAAATTCATTAAGAAGGGATGGTCTTGGTTTTTATCCTTGACATGTGAAATTCTTTATATACACATGATGGTCCATGATTATATCAATTAATGGTATGGGTCATGACTGATGTTTGATGATTTCTCACTATTATTATTATTACAATCTTATGAAATTAAATATTTTATTCCATGGAACATATTTATGATCTATGATATATTTTTTATTACTATTCTATGTTATATTCACAATCTCACACACTTTATTACCTTATAATTTCATATGATCATTGGATAATATCTTTCATATTTAACCTTACATTGAATCATAGATCACCATTTCATATTTATCCTTTCTCTATGATATGCATAATGTTTTATGAAGGGTGTGAATATAAAGAGTACTACATTGGAAGATCATTTATGGGGATTTTGAATACCATTCCCAAAATACTATGATTGTGTAACTCATTTCTAAAGATACCAAACCATTATGATCATCAAGAATGTATTTGTGAAATGTATCGAATACTGATCTAAAAGGGGGTAATATTGGAAAAATAAAATCTTAGGTTTTTAATTATAGTATCATAGTAAATGTTTACATAACCTCTCTAAAATTTGATGAGAAATATTTAATGAGTTATCAATGATATTTCTAAATATAAGACAATGTATCATAATATTTCATAAAAATTTGGTGAAGGATATATTGAGTTACTTCCAAGAAATTACCCTCTTTTCTAGAGCTAAAAGATCATATGGATTTGAAATAATTGTATATTGTTGTAATAACTCTAAAAATGACACATTTATAGTGGCACAATTGTACCCTAGTGCAAGAAAACAGGCCTTGATTCAAAGATGGTATGAAACACTTGGGGCATATGTTTTATAAATTTTTTAACTCTCCATGAAGAATCGGGAATGATTTTTATATATTATAACCACATATAACCTAGGATAAACCTATATTGTTATCTATTAAAAATAATTTGTCATGATATTGATATAATATAATTTATTATCATGTTTATATGGTTTTACTAGTAGGATTATTATTTATCCGGCTATTAATTAATATTCTAATCAATGGATGGGACACAAAGGAACCATATTAATGTTGACATAAATATAAAATGAAGTTTTTTCCCTCTAAAAAATATAATACCATGGGATGTGGAAAAATATATCAATGTATTTCTCACATTTAATTATTATGAAATGAGTTATATTAAAATAACAAACATGTAATGGAAGGAACAGTGAACTATTAATTATTTCATGAGGAAATACCCAACTTCCTTATGTGGTCCTACTAATACACTAGTTGCTAAAAAATTCTTTATATACCAATGCAATTTTGCTTTCTTTTCTATATTGTTTGGAGCATTATAAAATAAATTTTTTATTCTATTATTTATTTGGAAGGAAAGTTATACTTCTAAATGAATCTTATCAAGAACATGTTAGAATAAGGATAAATTTAATCTGTGGAGAACAGTGAGTTTAAGTTATTATTTTTCAATAAGTAAATTCTTTTTATTCTTCAATCAAAATGGGGAATTAATATCTTTAGCCGAAGAAAAGTTATAATTAATATTTAGATATATATGGGGAAAATTTAACATGACATGTGATGTGTGATTCTAGTAAAATCATCTAACCTGAAAGGAATATTGATAGATTCATTGGTGTCATAAAAATGTCCCCAAAAAGTTGTTATATATTATTCACATTAGAAACTATGAATAAATCATTAAATGTTATAAATTAAAAATTGCATATTCCTACCTTTCAAATTGTATTGATAGGAAAATTAAAATTGAGTCTCATGGAAACCTGAATAAATCACATGATGGAAAAAAAATCCATCCATTTATGTGCCATAAATTTGGGAAGAAGTATCATGGAAACTGTATGAATAAAAGATATATGTTCTTAAAAAATATAGGGTGTATTATAAATTTTTTAGATTTATAAATGAAATTAATGGTCTAGTAAACGTTGTGGAGGAGAAGAAGATGTACACCAAGGAACTCCACAAGATCTAATTCCTAAAACATAATAAGTATGGTAATTATGCTAACCATTGGTCCAATAAAATGGTTAATGATTATGAACAATATAAGTAACCACATAAATCAAGTGGCAATGGGAAATGTAAAATGTTCACTATTTATGATGGGGGTGTAATAACAACATGGTGAAGGGTATAATAACCATACACTATAGAACTACAAATTTAATTTTTGACTTTGGATATTCCCACACTTTAATATCTACATACTTTTATAATGGTTTAAAAATTCACCGTAATGACTACATATTAAGTTTTTAAGGAACCCCACTAATGGTATTATTAGAACATCTCATTTTTCTGATTCATTTCTAGTTGAATATTATTGGAATTTACTTGATAAAAACATCATTATAATCCATCAAATTAAATTTTATTTTATACTGTGCATGAATTTTTATTCTCTTCATTAATCCCTCTTTATTTTTCAAGCATCAGATGTAAAATTTTATATTTTTAACCAGAGTATGATTTTTCATCAATGATATGAACAATATGGTCCTTTCTCTAATTTAAAAAAGGGTTTTATTTCATATTGTTTGGGTGAAACTCAATAGTGATGTTATTCATATTGTGAAGGATTATTTTTATGAAATTTCTAAACATTTTCTAGTATTAAAAAGAAATTTGATGTATAGTTCTCAATAAAACTCAAACATTGTGCCACACCGATTTCAAATAATCTATGTAGAATACACTTTATTAAGTTATAATAATTGAAGAATAATATCCAGGAGAACCTTAGAAATGGATTATTTTAGATATGTGTATCACCTTCGTCTGTAGTAGATTTATTTTTTAAAAATAATTAATGATCATTGTAAATATGTGTTGATTATTAGGATCTCACTAAGATCATGATCAGAAAAAATTATCCAGAACATCATTTCAATGACATGTTTAGTCAACTGTAAAGAGTTCAAATATTTTATAACAGTGACATTCATTCTCTAAATCTTTAATCTGTGGTAAATAAAGAGGATATTCCTAATATAATATTTCATAAAGCGTACATACACACTGAATATATAGAAAAGCCTTTTGGTATTACTAATTCAATAAATATATTCATGGGTTTAATGAATATAGTATTATAAATTACCTATATTAGTTCGTGTTTTTATTTGGAAATGGAATTTTTATGCATTTTATGATAATTCCAGAGAATGATGAAAACATTAAATTTTTTATAATGACGCTAAAGAGGGGATTTTGTTGAAAATTTAAAAATTGTGAATTTTGGATACAAACATTACCATTGTTTGTTCACATTTTCTTAAATGATTGTACATCTGTGGATCCATAAATGAAAGAGGCTATAAAACGTTGGCATAGACTAGCCATATTAACTAAGATGCAAATATTTCATGGTTTTGTTGGACATTATCAATATTAATGGATAATTTTTTATAACTATCTAATGAAATATCCATGTTTACTTGAAAGGGAACCAAGTTCAACTCGAAAGATGACTGTGGCGTATATTTCATGGAATATGGGAGAAGATTAATTTATGGGCCCATGATTCCATTAATATTTTGTTTAGAAGGATTTATAATCTATAGTAATGCATCTAAGAGGGGGTTTTGAGGAATTCTCATGTATGATTACATGATTACAGCTTATGTCTCACCAAAATTTATGGTTTCGGAGAAAAATTACCCAACTCATGATTTAATGTTAGCTATATCAATTTTTTCATCAATGTTTTGGATAAATTATTTTTGTGGAGAAAATTGTGAAATATAAACTGATCACAAAATTTTAAGGTAAACTTCACAATGTTTGAACTAAACATTCAACTGAGAAGGTGGAGAGAGCTGATTGATGATTTTGAAAGCTTTATATGTTACCCCCATGGGAAATTATTCAAGGTTGTTGATTCTTTGAGTCAGAAGGGTCATGAAATCATATACATGATGAGGATTACAAATGATCAAATATTTATGGATTTTCAAAAGATATATCTATAAATCTAGAAGGGAGGGGAGAAATAATATCTTTCTCAAATGACTATTCATCCATCTATAAAAGTGGTGGTTAAATAGAAGTAGAATGATGATGTAGAGATACAAAAGAAGGTGTAAAATGTTATTGTGTTTAAAATTGATTATAGTAAAATTTTATGTTTAAGGAAACATTTATGTGTTCTATCCATGCCCAATTTAATGAAGTTGACATAATTTGAGGCTCAATGTTCTTCATTATCTAATCATTCGAAACGTATATATATTTACATGGATTTGAAAGACTAGATCACAGTGGATGGAATGAAAAGATATATTATATTTTATAACTATTTTCCTTGTTTTTTAAAATGACAACCTTTAGAGAATCATTTATAATAGGATTTTACAACCAATACCCATACCAAAATGAAAAAACAGAAAAAATCACCATTTATTTTGTCATTGGATGAAACATTTCTGAAAACAATAATTTTGTAGAGTTTATATTTGATCACCTTAAAAAAAATTAGTAAAGTTCCCTATATTCAAAGTGTATTTATCGTTATATTATCCTTCAAAGATATTCATTAAGGATGTTTTATGGTTTCATTTGGTTTCACATTTTACAATTTCTATTTGGGATCTGAGGTTTACATTGATTTTCTAGAAAACTTTTCACTAGGATCTAGATATAATATTGTGTTTAAATTATTTATATCATCCTAAAAAAGATAGAAAATATGGGAGAAACTATTAAACTCTAGAAGATATATTGATATTTTTTATATTGATTTCAAATTTGTTTTGGATAAACATATTCTTTTAGTTTACTTTTCATAAAATAATATCTTTCACTCAAGAATTCAAGTAGATATTGATTAATTTCTCTATGGAATTAAGTATATAACTCCAATGTTCATAGATAAATATGGATAAAAATATCTGTTGGTAATTTAATTACTTAATAAATTTTTATATAATGTTATATCCATTAATCAATAAAAAAGGTAAGTATAAAGATGACATAAATGTTATGCTAAAAATCATTTGTGTGATTTGGATTTTGAATTCAGTGATATTTGTTTCTATAAAATTATATAAAGAATATGTTAATTATTTTTAAAATAATTTTCAAATAATACCATGTAATATCTACTTATTTGGAACTATTTTTTTATTGGGGGAGCATTTTATCGCTTCAAAATTCCAAAAAAGTTATCTTTAGTTCACATTATGTTCAATATATCTCACTTATGTATTTAGATATTAGATCCATCAGAAGTACATAATTAATTTGATTTCCCACATTATAATTATTATTCTTATGAGGAATAACATTTATAGAGTATTTACTATATATATATTCTTTTATATAATAAAAACACTCACTCGGTTAATGATTTTTCGAAAATTACTTATTTGAAGAAGCTACACATCAATATCTAGATTTGATTATGTATAAGAATCCTCATTTTTTTTATCATAGTGATGAACTTATAAGAAAAAATTAATTTTATGGGTATTATAAGGTAAAACCATGATATTTTAAATAAAATAAGTGAATTAATTAAATTAATTCCATAGTTTACATTACACGTAACGCTACATTTTCCCAAAAATGGTATAATATCATCATTATGATTTATTTTCATAATATTGGAATTAAATTTCGACAAATGATTTGGAATAACCACAGAGTTATGGTCAAGTATAATTTTTTATATAGATAATATTTATATATATTTACATAATTTTTATTTAATTCTATTTTTCTTAAAGACAATTATTCTCCAAAAATGGACTTCAATTTTTTTCTTGTGATCCAATACTAACATTAATTTTATTAAAAATTTAAAAAATTTATTTGAAAATATTAAATTTATTTCTGAAATCAATATGAAAAAATATTCATAAGTTGAATTTTTTGGATTTTTCTGGCCGGATTATTATTTATTGAATAATAAAAAATACTGATTTATATTAAAAACATTCATTTAATATAAAGAATTTTTAAACCTCAATATTTATTTAAAATCAATGCATATAGAATTAGTATCATTATTTTTTCATTAATTCAGTTTACCACATTTTAATCATTTTTATATTTTATATTTATATTATAACAACCAATACGTATGAAAATTTTGTATTTTGAAATTTTTTTATCAAATCATCAGGTTTAATATTAAATTAATATTTAAAAATTATATAAATAGTGTTTTTGAAAAATAAATAATATTTTTTGAATATTTATAATTAAAAATATAATATTATATCAACTTATTCTTTGGTCAAAATGATTAATAAGAACACAAAAAATAAATTATTATCACTATGGTTAAAAAGATATTATAATGGGGGTAAACTAAATAGATAAGTGGAAAAATGACCTATAATCTGATAAAATTCTCATTGGATTATAATAATTAGTCCTTAAGTAATAAAATATTATAGAATTCACCATTTTTTCCATTATTAATTTGAAAAATTTTGGTACACTTTTTTATTTTCAAAAATTCCATGTGTGTCCTCTGCCGCACTTATAAAAGGAAGCCCACTATCCTCTCTTAATCAAACATATTTTTGTAAATGAGAGGATAAAAAAATTCTTTCCTAAATTACCTACTCAAAACTATGAGTCCTTTTATTGAGGAAAAATCATTCCTTGGAATGTTTTTTTAAAACCGAATGGTGGTTATCTGAAGAAGAGGTCTCATTCTTAGTTATGAATTTCTATCTAATTTCTCCCTACACGCCATAAAATAATATTATATTAAACTGATATAATAACACCATTATATCATATATATTGATATGCTATTATATAATTTTGATGACATATATTCAACTCTTCTTCAAAAAAATGAGGAATGAAACCATCGATCACGTGAACGGTGGACTACCCTGTTGTGAACTGTTGTAATTCATTTCCAAGAACAACCTAAATCACCTAGGTACAATTATAGATTTCACATATTTATATGATATCTATTACATGATTATACTTTTGGAATTATGATAACAAATATTCTTTCTTATTCTCCATTCCATGGATACACGATAACATCGCTTGTGGGTAGAGTAGACTACCACCTCGCGAATCGAGTTGACTTATTATATACATAAGCTATATATAAGAACTCGCTTGGTTACCTAACACCCAAGATAATTATCACATAGCATGAAGAGTATTCGAGATCCCCCTGGGTTGGAGACTATGACCTATCATCATGCAAGATAAATTTGGTAATGGGTTTCCATATAAACAACGTAAGAAAAAAAATACAAGTTAGTTTTCTCAAAAGAAAACTCTATATAAAGAAATCCTCCAGAAGTCAAACATGTATATGAACCCAAAGTACAAAAAAAGTACCAAAAAGTAAAAGGTAAAATATCTCATTTCTCGTTAATATGTAGCACTCCTAGTTCTCGAGATCAAGAATAATAACCACCTCCAAGTGGTCCATCCACCTTGCTCAAACCTACTTGAAGATAATCTAAAGACGGCTGAATGAAATGGTAGAGCTTGAGATAAAATACAAGTATGGTCTCTCCACACAAAAAGTGATAATGGTATTGTGGAAACACGTCACTCTGGCTGTTGGATCAACGCACACTCATATAGTGATAATGGTTCTGTGCAAACATGTCCCTCCGGTAGTAGCAAAAGAGAACTAAACAACATCTCATTGGGGAAAAGATCTGGAAATCGGTTTATGTTATGTTTTATAACATCAATATAATGTTATGTAAATTCCATCCTAGCTTGTTTTTCTCTAATAATTCCCCAACCACATAGGATTTACTTTTCTCAAACAACAATCAATAACTGTAATGTTATTTTAAAACTATTTACAATATTGCCCCATTTCAAATTTCAGTATTCGAACTTCTCTTTAAATCACAAAAAAGTTTTTTTATCTATTCATAAAATCTTTTGAATAAAACCAATCCATGGTTATTATCAAAATATATTAATATATTTTCTCAAAAAAAACATTGAAAATTCAATTTCTAATATCAAATTCCATAATTTCCATCAAATCTAAATCACATCTCAACACACTAGAATTGGGTTCTCCCCCAATTATATTCCAAATCAATTTCATATTCAAATTCACATAAAATTGGTATTCATAATTTAATTGAAATAAATCGAAAATAATATTCCTATTTGGTGTTAAATTAACTGTCCAATCTTAAATGGAACCACATATTTTAGATCATGGAATCACGCAACAGAACACACGTAATAGAAAACACCAACATAAAACATTGAAAATTAAGATAAATAAATAAAAACTAGACTCCAGATAACAAACAAAGGATCTTATACCTCTAGACAAAATTATCATCTAAAAACCATGAGGAGAAGATAAAAAGGGAGTAGGAGAAAAGGATCATGAGAAGATCACTTACGAGGAAGAGACCGATTAACATTATCTTTCCTTCGATAGACATCATAAGAGGAAATATAAGAATTTAAATGGGTTTTTATGATCCATATAAAACCTAAAAAATAATATATCTTTAAACATGGTTGAAAGATGTTCTGAAATAGTGTTTGGAAAATTTTAAAATAATTTTTAGAACTAATTTTCCTATTCGCACTGTTCATTGGAAAGGGTGGCATAGTTTTCCACCCATGGTCACGAATTGTGTGCTCATATAATGGAGTTAATGGTCTCAAATAGTTGGGTTCTTGATTTATGAAACCACTAACCAACCACGAAATCCCTCACTATTTGGGTCTGTATGGTTTTGACTAGCAGGGTGCATTATTTGGGAAAATGGTGCATCAACTATGCATATCCCAAGAGCCATAAAAAATATTCATTGTCTTCCCCAAAACAACATGAGATGAACCCCAAGAAAAGAATGAACAAAATAGGGGTTTGTGTAGTACTAAAAAAAATAGAGAAATAATGTTCAACATCCCCACTGTATAAAATTTTTATCCTCATAATGCATGAAAAATAGCATCCTAATCAAGAATATGAGGACAACACTCTCTCTTCAGTGCCTATTTATCCTACATCTCATGAGTATTAGAACCATGGTTCCATAGCACACAAAACAAAGGTATCTTTCTCCAATGAAGTACCTTGGTTTTATTTTCATCTATTCTAGATGGATGCTCATAAATGGATAAAGTAAGCTTAACATCAAGATCACACCCGATAAAAACATGATATTGATCAAAAATATATTTTTGTGGCTGAGATACATGGACCATGTTCTATATTGATGTTAACTATGGCGGATTTTATAAAATATTATATTAATTCCCCAGCTTCTTAACTAAATTAAATGTTTCTAAAAATGGGGATCATGTTTCCCTTGCCTCCCAAGATGTCAATGTCCTAAATGAGATGATACATTCAATAAAACATGATTAAAAACTAAAAAACAATCGGTCTATAGTGATGATAAGAAAAAAATTTATAAAATCTCCGTTACATCCAAATTCTTGGGTGAATCAACATTTTATTCGATGACTTCTATTTGACCAATCGTGGTCTACCCAATGAACCTTTACCGATCATTGATCAACAAAATGAATATTTCCAAGGTAGAATATAAAAGGAATAAAAAGAATTCATTCTAATCACAGGATGTTAATAATTTTTATAAGAAAATCAAACATCCCACAATTAATCATAACAATATCCAAAAAAATTGAGGATGTAGGTACAAATCATATCCTCGTGAAATTGTACATCATTTTGTGTTTTTTCATCTAATTGTTGATGTTTTTCCATACTCAAAGGAACCTATGATCTTAGTGACTTCTAAGGGACACTTCAAATGATAAAATTAAAATTGATATCTCTATTAATGATTATACTAGATGGATATTTGTGCACACAAATAATCTCTATCAAATAGAGATTCACTAACTCCACAACATCAGTTTCATAATGAATTGATATAATTGAACCTAATTCAGTAATCATATCGATCAAAATCAAGATAAATTATTATTCTTGTTACATGGAAACTCTGACACAATGTCCATTGAGATCCAATACCACTTCCAAGATGGATCTCTATGTGACTGAGGAAAAACAGAAGGAGTCTAGTGATCGATCATAACATGTTGGTTTGTTTAAAAATAAGAGACAAAGTTAGTTATTCATAATCTAATACCTAGCCATCAGAATTGACAACACCTTTCATAGAACATAATCATGATTCTTGGGAGATATTCTTACTAGGAATTATAGAAATCCCTCATTTCAACATTCCTTACTACTAACAGGGCTACCAAACCATTCTTAAAACATGGATTAAACACTATGGATAAAGACCATTCTACAACACTCTCCCCACCATGATAAGATACTATAATTCTAAATAACTCATATGAAAAAAAATTCTTGAATAATTAATTTTAGAGGAGAATATGTCAACTAATAACTAGAAAAAGAATCCTTATCCCTTAACTCCAAACTCCAAAATGAAAATTTGAAAAAAGAGACACCAATGACTATTTGAATGATTATTATTTCAAAACGTGGCTCAATGATTCATACTGAAATAATCTATAAAGAAATTCACTATCCCCAGAGTATTCACGATTTCAATATTAAAAGATCCATATATTCCACCCAATGACTATGGAAAAGATTCCAATATTTTCTAGAGGACATATAACTCAAGATATTATTGTATAAAAATAAGGTAAAACATTATCTAAAAAGGTAATTACCCCAAATCATAATCGTATAGATCATAATTGTGAGTTCTTGTCCATGGATTAGATGATTATTCTTATGTGACCTGAGCTAATGAGATTCTTAGGTAACTATGTGATCACCCAAAAAAGAGACACAACCCACACCCAAACATAATGTGTCATAGATGACCACATAACCATTTCTGTTCTCTATAAGAGTCATCACTATAAAATTATTAAAAATATTTTTCAAAATAAAAAATTGAACTATTAGATTTCTATTTCCAATCAAACATTACTCCTTTACTCATTTCAGAATTCATTGGAGAATATAACTTCATGAAGTCTATTTCAAACTAATGATAATAAACAAATAAACCCAAGAAGCACCAAATATCAAAATCATTTCACTATTTCTCCCATGTAACAATAGTATTCCACTTCTCGAGATCAACTGAGATGCCATGTTTTGACACCATGATTCCAAGGAAGATAACTTCCAATATATAGAAATCATATTTTGAAAACTTCACTTAAATTCGATGATTTATCAACAGTTCCATAAAATCACTTAGATGATGCTCATGATTATCCCCATAAATAGATTAAACAAATATGAAATATATTTATACAACTATTAATGTATCAATATACTCATCGAAGATCATATTAATCAAAGGTATAAATAATTCAAAAACAATAGCCTGTCCAAACTGAATTAAAATGTATTCATATTTGTTATACCTTTATATAAATAGGTTCTCTAATTTTTGGACTCTTTTATTCCCAACTGATCACAACTTGATTGAATATTGATCTTCAAAAACCACATCACCCCTTTTAAAAATTCAAACATATCAATAATCTAAGGATATATATACTTTTCCATTATCAAAACTCAATTGAGTTTTTGGGAATCAACAAAAGGGTTATGTGACACATTAGCTTTCTTAGAAATGAGAATGGGTAATGCCCCATGTGACATGCTCATGCATATGAATCACTTACCTAAACTTCCATCCAACTAAGTGTTAAGCACTTTTATTTTATTTCATGTCATTCAATATGAATGTATAGACACTGGTTGAGTATTTGGAGGAGAAGGTTCCTCTATACTTGGCTTTGGGACCCATTTTATTTGAAAGATACGACACACCCCATTGAGCATCATCAAAGAGAACCATAAAATATTGTAATCAATTTGGGATTTTTTTACCAATTATCCAATTCAACCAGAATGTTAAATCAATAGGTTTCATGTAGTGAACTAGAAAACACTAGTTAAAATGAATTTATAATAAAGACAATATACAAATAGGACAATGATGAACCTACTCTCTCTTCATTCTAAGGGGTGTTGTAATATCCATTGTGTATTATAAAATATCCATAAGAAGTTATAGTGGACTCAATATATTCCTTGAAATAAACAAATGATATTAATTAGTATCAAATTTAGAATTCAGTAAAGATATTGAAATATTTATGGTACCTCTCATAGTCACTAGAACCATATCCAATTCCTCTAGATACTCTTCCTCTATTTGATGAAACATTGTTTCCGATGATAATGGATGGAACCCCATAGTTCGTGATGTATCTAATTGTACTGATGTAATTTTATGATTTTTTTTCATGTTACACTATGTAGATAAGAATAGACCTTAAACAACTTCTGTTGGTGATCTGAGTGTCCGTAGGAACCACATATCTTATCTTCCTTGGTGAAAAATATTTTTGAGTTATTAGTCTTTCCACAATGGTAAAAAACTAAATGGCTTCTATCAGTAACTAAATCAGATCTAGAAGAACCATACTATATAGAACCACAATGAGACTAATCATTCCTCCTCATCCCTTTAAAGAACCTAATATAACTACAACTGATAGAAAAACGATATCAAGGAAATCATGACCTACCATCAATGTAGAGACCCTAATCTTAACATACATGAACATTACATTACTTTTGTGGAATACTTAGTACATAACAAAAACACAAACACAAGGATCGTAATAGTTTAGTGTCTTTGGAAACTCGGAACGTAATCTTCTAATCGTGGTGAAAGATCTCCAATATCTCCCATAAAGATCTTCCCTTTTTTACCTAAAACCTTTATTTATATCCTGGGGAAATGAATACATAAATGGGTGAGCTCAAATGCTCAGTAAGGGTAAACAAAAGAAATATAAATCTCATCGTATACACAAGAACATAACTTTTGGAAATCTTAACCTGCAAAAGAGATCATAATTTCATAACATGGGATAAATCATGGAAGTGAAATGTAATCACAATAATCATAACATAAAACATGAAACATTGTGGCATACACACATAATCATATAGAATCTTTTCTTTTTAGTCAAGACTCATTGCCAAGACTATCTTAGTGGACAAAGTCCCTTTCTGAACCGAGTCACCCTCGTTCCAGTCCCGTTTCACTGAACCGGTATAACCTACCGTTCCATCCCTTTCTATCTCATGAGATATAAAATTGTTACCCAATGCATTGGAGGGAGATATAGGTCTCAATCATCTCATAATGATACCATTCTTATGTGTGCCACAAAATCATAAATCATACATCATTGCATAACCCATATAGTAAAAATGGGATTCTAAAACAACATGACATCATAAAACAATTCATATAAGATAAAGGAATTCATAAAAATATTTCCATCACAATATAATAAAATCCATGTAATAATAGGGATAGAAACAGAACCCTTTATTATCTTAGATGGAAAATAATTTTGATAAAACACTTGAACTCCATTCTTGAGGAAAATATCCTTTCTGCTTCAAAATCAATTTCTTTTCACAAAACGTCATGAAATTTTAAAAGAAAGATATTTTGTTGAAAATAGTCATAAAATCTTTTGGAGGAATCTTTATGAAAATAAGGCTTTATAAAACCGTAAAATCCGTTCGTGCCGTATAAGTTAAAAAAACATTTTTCTCGTACTTTTGTCGGAAAAGTCAAAAAGTACCTCATACGAAAAACGACAAAAGATTCCTTTCATATCTTTTAAAAAAAACACACAGAAGGGTAAAATTGGATTTAAAAAATTTTAGTTGGATGGAAATAATATTACATATTGAGGAAACATGGATGTGGATGATAAAATACACCCCAGTAAATATCAATGTATAAACTATCTCGGATAAAAATGAGATTGTGATATTCCCTTACATTAGGTCCGACTTGCTTTGTAAGTGTCCGAACCTGCTGTATAATGATTTAAATCATGTTATTGACTTATTATAGAATCATATTCATTGTTATTATATCATATATGGTCCACTTATGACTTTATATTACCCGTTCTTTTGTAAATTCATGTTAAAGTAGCGTTTTGGGTAAAATCGTCTCATTTGTCGTTCGTGTTTTTAACTTGTAATTATTAATATGATTACTTGGATCATGATTACTTATATCCAGAATGTAAAACATGATTTATATATAATATATATTCAGAATATATATATATATATAATATATCTATAAATGGAATGAAATACACCATTCATGGAGACGGTAGTCCGTACGTACGCATGAACGCTGTTTTCGTTTCCTTTTTGAAGTGAAAGGAATTAAGTAGATGACATACATATAAATTTACATAAATACAGTATATTTATTATGTCATAAATTTAATTAGTACTTATTATATATACGTTATTATCATTCATGAATGGTTAATCATTGAGAATGAATCTCATCGCGTCGTGGAGACGGTAGTCCGCACGTACGCACGAGCGATGATATCGTTCCCATGGTCGTGGAATTGTGTTGAAGTGTATGTAGAATATTTCAGTATCAATATCACAATATAATAATCATATATAGTTACTCATTACACCATTATACCAATCCTATTAAGGTGGTGGGGAAAAATAGATTACACCACGGCGTGGAGACGGTATTCCGTACGTACGCATGCGCGGTGATTTCATTTTTCCGTAGGATGGATAGAAGGTGAATTAGGGTTGTTTCATATTTATAATAACATATCAGTATGTAAGTAATACTGATGTTATTAATTTGGCATGAAAAAACAAAAGAAGAAGAAGTTGAAGAAGAAAGAAATTGAAAAGATCGGTAATGGATATTACCTCTTCTTTGAAACGCCTCTTTGAATCCTCCACTTAGGGAACTAATATTGGTCTTTGAAGAAGACCAGGACCTCTAGGATTATTCTAGGGAAGTGGAGTAGGGATTTCGGCAGGGGTTGGCCGAGCTTGAGTTCTCAAATTGGTGTGAGGAGGAGGGGGAGGAGGTGTCCTTTTATAAGGGAGGAGAGGGGCACCTTAGGAATATCTCAAAATAGTATTTTATATTAAAGTAAAAATCGGTTTATAATGGTTCCAAAGGGTCTTATTTCGAAGCTAAAGTGGGGATGGGTCGAAATAATATCAACAAATAGTATTTAGACAAGTTTAGGTTATTATTTTAACCTTATCAATTAGATTTAACTCTTAGTTAAAAAATTTAACTTTTACCATGTCTTTTTGTTTTCTTACACTATATGGTTAATACACTTACCATAACTTGCCAAAAAAACCCCAAATTGTTTATTATTAATATATATATCCTTATCTAAGTCATTTGGCCGAACCTTAGATTTTTATGAATAAAATAACAATTAATAATATAATATTTGATTTAAAAACTATTTTGTGTCAATTTTGACACTATTTGATATATGATTTTTGTGAAAGTCATAACTGAATTATATGTTCTAATCTAGTTGATTAAATCAACACTAATATATCATAGTAATCTAGAAAATTAGTGGAATTCATAAAAAGTCTCAAATTACATTTATTTTGGTGTTTATAACATCAATTATGTCAATATTTCATTAATAAGATAATTATTGCATCATCATTGTGTCATAAATAAATTACATTATTTAATGCCTAAAAATTACAAATAAAATACCATTATATATGAAATCTTTTTATCTTTCTAATGAATATTTATAGTCGAATTTATCTTATGTATAACCCCATATTAAAAATGATTTACTTATTAAACATTGATTTTAACTATTTTAACTATTCATTAAATAAAATAATATTAAATGTCATAATCTAATCCAAGTGGACCTAAATGGTAATATTATATTCATAAGGTTGTTTTTGGTCGAATTACACTTATCCAATAGAAATAGGACATGTGTTAGGGTAATAGTAATAACATATTTACCCTTAGTTACCCTATTTACTATTAACCGCGGTAAAAAAAGTAAAAAGATACTATTCACCAAAAAATGATTTTTATCTCATTGAACCACATTTTACCTACTGATATCAACTGTGTCTGTCGGATTTTCGAAATTCCATTCACAGAAGCGGTAAAATTATGTTATATGCAAAATTCAGTTTTTAACCTACCACTTAGTGGTTTCAATATTCATCAAAAATTGATGTTTTTCAGAAAAATGCCAAAATTTCACCCTAAGATATAATTGATATTCCGAATTCAAAAATGATTTCTAATTTACAAAATTCCCAACATATAAGTTTCATTAATTAATTTTATAATTAATTTCCGCTGTCACAACAAATAGCATGTTTTTAAGAGATAATAACTATCAAAAGATTGACACTTGTTTATAACTGGTTTAAATGTGAAATTACATCCAATGACCAACATTGTATTAAATTGTAAAAATATATTCAAAATATATTTAAAAACACTCCAATTAATAATTTTTCACTATTAATTATTTCGATTAAAAAAGTTGTTTTTAATTAAAATTTAGTAATTTTCACTATTCATCAGAATATGAAAGTTATCCGAAAAGTACCAAAATTTCACCTTAGGTCAAATTCGATACTCCGAATCCATAAATGAAGTCCATTTTGAAAAATAAAATTTAAAAAATTTCAAAAAAGTGGTTATTACTATTCATAATGGCTAGTTTTAATAATATCTTAATAGCATATCGTTGTTTAGCGAAACTTGGTGTTGCGTACAACACACGCTATCGTGGAAGGTCGCGATTGCATGTAATTCAAGCCAGGTTAGAGATGTGTGTTGTGAAAGCTCCTTTTGGTGTAGCGTATAACACAAGACATTAATGAAATTAAAAAGAATATTTTTCATAAAATCTCGGGGTGTTACAATCTAGGTCCATTACAACCATAAATTCTCTATCCAATACATCATCATAAGAAGAAAACTTCAGCAAACAAAACCTGAGAATGAATGTCAAATAGAAGTCCCATATCGATCAATATATTATTCATCTTATCATTTGATAAATTCATTATTGGGAACATCACAGGCTCCAGAAAGTGATTTTCATACATATTCATAGTCTTATCAACCATATCGATTTTTAAAAATACTAAATCCTTCAAAAAAACATCATCACTAGATAGAATAGGTCAATAAAGACATTTTTACAATTTTTCTACTCTATTACCTTGTGATTATTTTCATTCACCATAGTGTCCCATCATATCCTCCTAGGACCATCTAGCTTAAATGTGTAACATTTCACCAGGAATGAATTAGGTTTCTAAAAGAACTAATGTAAATGTTTAATCCTCCTTAAATATTCCCAAACCTCTTGATGATCATTTTGGCATTGGAATTTGGGTGGATTCTATTGAATGAGTTCATAAGAAAGAATCTTGAATTTTCCCCCTATGGTTCCATTACTATATCATGAACTATAATAGGTGTTGGTGTTTTTTCCAGAGCTTGGACAGTATGAACTATAACCTCAACTCGATTCTAGTCGATATAATGATTTTCTCATTGATCTTCATCAACAAATTCCTCATAGAACCAATTAATACATCTTCTTAAAGGCATGGTAATACAAAATACCATAAAATGAAAAATAATATATCTGATGATAACATATATTGACACTCAAACAATAGAAACATGGAAATCAATCTCAATAGATAGATAATTAGTTTTTGGATTTCATCTTAGGCAAATCAACACCAAGTAAATGACTAGTATTAATCCTAAAGTCAACATTTATAAACCACCTATGGTGACATTAGAGTAATTATGATGATATATGGCCAAAAAATCACTCATAACTACATCATATGTCCGGACATGATTAATCAAACTACATAGTAACATCAAGGAACGATTCACAATGAACACATCAGATACCTGTTTGTCAAAAATCACCCCAAATACCCTAGTACTTGGATGCTCAAGCTAGTCTTGACATAGCCCCAAAACCATTCTTTATCCGCACAGATGGTGACTAGAGCTTGGCATCATAAAATGTAATTTTGGGAATGGATATTCCACATAAACATTTAAACAATCATATAGAAGTTAATAAGCTCAAAATATAACTCTATATGAAGTATAAAAACAGAAGTTAATCATGTATATAAACCCAAAGGTCAGCCACAACATACAAGAAAGAAAAATACAAAACAACCCAATTTCCAACAACACACAACACTCCATATTCCAATTAAGAACAACAATAACCACCTATAAAAGGAACTTTACCATGTCAAACGCAGTAAAGGATATTTATAAAGAGCCTAAAGAAATGGTAGAGTGTGAGATAAAATCCCAATAGGTTCTCACAATGTGTTATATTAATATTATACCCAATTATTAACCAAATAATTCATTCAAATTAAATCAAACTAGACATGGAAGTGTAAAGGAATATTTTAAAAAAATTATTCAGGTCATTACAATTGATTAAATAAATTAAAAATAAATTCTTAATAGACATTTTATATAATATATTATATAGAAATTAATATGTATTGAGTAAATATTTTTTTTACAATAATAATATATATCAAAATAATCACAAATGATAAATATAGTCATCATCTGAGAGGTACGATTGTTCTATGTTATGGTATCCTCACACACTCATATTGTGGTAATAGCAATATGCACAAAAATCCCTTTGATACTACATAAAAAAGACTAACCAACATACCACTAGTGATAAGATCTACCAATAGGTCAATGTTAGATTTTTAAAGTATCAATCTACTGCCAGGTAAATTCCATACTAACATGTTCGTAACTAATGCTTCACTAACAACATAAGATTTTATATTCTCAAACAAATATAAATAATGGTAAACTTATTTTAAAACCGTATAAAATAAACATTATCCTTTTCCAATTTTACATTAAAACCCAAAACCATGGTTTTTAATCAATTTATGTTTTTATTGGGATAAAACCACAACATGCTTTTTAATACAAAAAAAATTATTCCTTTTTTATCAATAAAATCACCATTCAATTTCACAAACAAAATTAAATAATTTCCATCAAATCCAAATCAAACACCATTTTAGTGGAGTTGGGGGTTTCACCCAATTATTCATGATAAGTTTATTTCAAATTCCAATTCACACAAAATATGGTATTCACAATTCAATTTATAATAAACTAAAATAATCAAGAAATTTAAGGTTAAATTAATTGTCGAGTCTTAAATAGAACCCCTATCATATATCACAGAAACATTTAACCCAATTCCAGCAACAAGAATCTCTAATGAAGAAAAACTAAAATAGTGATCCAATAATCAAATCTAGATTCATGATCCCAAACAAAGATGTTTAGATATCTCACCAACAGGATGATCTAAAAACCCATAAGGAGGAGATATAAAGGTTACTATTGAAATGATAGAGAGAATATCAATTTTTAAGAAGAGACTGAAAGGTTTTCTCTAACCATTAAACCACATAAACATGGTTTTGGAGGCACCTAAATTAATCATTGAGATCTCTATAAAACATAGAAAATTAGTTATCGAATTTTTTGGTTGATAGGGGGTCCAAATTATGGTTTTGGATATTTTAAAATAGTTTTTAGAAACTAATTTTTCATATTTCCAAAGTTAGTTTGACTGGGTCGCACAGTTTGTCAAACTATGAACCCAAACATGGTACCCCTCTAAAGGGGGACATGATTTCTACAATGTGGGGGCATGGTTATTCTAAATGTGTGATAATAATGAAAAAACTCAATTTTTTAATTCATGTTTTTACAAGTTGGTCACATAGTATAGGAGGACTATGAAACACTCATTCAAAGAACAAGAGCCTTCCAAAATTTTCAACTTCTCCCCAAAAACAATCCAAGATGAATCCTACAAAATTCATGAACAAAATACAAGGTCGTTTGGTACCAAAAAAAATATCAACTTGATGTTACACAATATTTATATGTTAATAATGACATGTTTAATGATCATGCATGAAAATTATTCCCAAAAAATGATTCTTGAAAGTAATAAACAGATTAACTTTAGTTTTTTCATCTTTTGAGAAAATAGAAATTGTGTTCATGCATTGGTACAACTTACCTCCTCCATGAATTATGGAATTTATTTTTTAACAATAACTATAGTGTATTATTCATAAGACATATATAATAAATATATATTCTTATCAAATCATAGTTACCATTATAGAGATGATGGAACCATGATCAGAGTAAATGAGCCAAAAATACCCAACCAAAACATATATGAAAAACAAATAAGTTTTTACCCCAAAACATTATTTTAACAGGGAATTACAAATAAATATTTAATAAAAGGTCATAATTAATACATATACGGAAGGATAAATATGAGTATACTTATATATTATATTTATAATAATCTTATTTTTATTATACGTGAATTTATAACATTTATAAGGGAATTAAAAACATCTGGTAAGGGATATTGTCTCACTTTTATTTCTATAGGACACATGCCTTATACACCATTAGTTTATTTTTTCTGGTCCATATAATTACTTGAATAACTTTTAATATTATTCTAATAAAATTATGTGATATACATATCTAGTTAATTTTATTTCCCTTCTAGGGATTATAATTTATAATATATCAATGTGTTATGAAAGTTTTATGTTTCAATCTCATTGATTATAAGGATTGTCTATGATTATGTTTACAATGGTGAGATATTGTGTCCTATCTTCCTATAAAATCATGCACTTTATTATCATCTAGTTATTTTAGGAAAATAATTCTTTTAATTTCACTTTACTCTTTTTATTAACACAATATTCCAATATATTGTTTTTATGGTAAACCCGAATTTTTTTCTATCTTTGTTAAACGTACATTATTTATACTTGTTTATGTTTTCTCAAAATTTCTTTATATAATGTTTTAGAATTTTCCAATTATTTTGAAATACATTTCTACCCTTATTTAAATTTTTTTTTAAATTAAAAATTTCTCTTCTTGTCATTTTACAAACATATTTTATTGTACTTATTATGAAAAATGTGAAATGAATTATTGTTTTATCATGTATATATTGAAATAAATTTTCCACAATTATGACTACTCAATTATTTTAATATTCTTTTAATTATTTTTATTTTCATTCTGAATGAAAATGTTTTCTAAATATTTTGGAATGGATTATATTTAAATGAATTATTTTTATAGGAAAATTTTTTGTTCCTCAAGAATGTTTTAGTGATATTTATTAGAATTTAAATTCATAAATGAAAACAAAATTTGTAATTTCATATGATTAACTTGGAAAATAGTGAAATGGTTCTATACATATTATTTATTGGAATGGATTATGTTTTTGATGATGATAAAAATATAACTATGAAACCCATTATTCATCAACAGGTTATGACATTTGGAATTGGTGAAATTTTCATAAAACCCATTTATTTTCCATAGGGTATGAAATGATGACATGATTAAAAATGTCATGTCCCCAACCCCAAAAAGTGTAACCTGTTTGGGTCAGAAAATGGAGAATATAGATAATGACAGAATATTTATGACTCTAGTAGGCCCTGGTATGGAAAATAACACTGAGGGTATTGTAAAAAAATAGATGGGATGAATTATCCTGTAGGAGAACCCATGTGATAGAGAGATATAATATATACACCAACCAAATCCTTCTCATAACACAATATATATGAAACCAAAGTACACATATGTAATTTCATGTAACAACTACAACAACTAATGTGGAAAATATATGCACCAAAATAATGAAAAATGTTTGCGACCATGAAGCCTGAAAAACGCCCACCAAACCCCAGGCTAGTAGTAACAATACTGATCTTTAACCTACTGTAACTGACCTGAAAATAGTTTATAAAACATATGGTTAGTGTGATAGTATACTCAGTATGACCCCCCAGATCCACATATGAAAAATTAATGAAATCATGCTAAATCATAGTGAATGAAAACTAAAACTAACTCATCAACTCAAAAATTATACTATGTTACTAGCTTCACCATGGATACTCTAACCAGACATCACATAAAAGAGAATATGTTATCTTAAATAATATCAAAGGTACCCCTACCTCATCCCCACTAGTTTGTTACTTTTCCCCAATGTCACACGTCCTGAGCATCTCTATCCAAAGAGGCTATCCCAAAAAACATGGAGAAGCACCACAATATGAACCTCATGAAACAAAACCACTACATGTACATATCCAAATGTAACCAGGTAGTTTCTTGGAACTCTCGTAGATTGTATAGTGTGTATCATACATATGGTGTTATATCTTAAGACTTTACATCCCATACACTGATTAAGGATTCTTGATCCATCACTTCCTTTAAAGGTTACACCTATAGTAGTTCATAGGAAATGATATCTAGAATATATGAGTGTGAATTGTCTATAATACATTACTTCCATCTACACACATATATGGGGGAAAATAACTATTGTGAATACTAGGAAAAGTAACTACCAAGAGAAGAGTGTGGGGTTAAATGTGGTAGTTAGTCATCAATCCTCCCACTGGGATGTAAGAGAAATCACCACCATGGATTAGAATCTTTGAGGTGTTAGACTACCAAACCAAAAGGGAATATTAGGGTATATAGACACAAAATTTTTAGGATATAATATAGCCCAAAACCACGCTATGGGAAGGAACTATTATCATACTCAACTGCAACTAATGTCTCTTGGACTCTTGGATTTCAATAATAAAACTATATATCCTATTAGAAAACAATGATTTAATGATCTATATTATGTTAATTTATTCTTTTTTATAAGTTTTACTTTATAGTAATTAATTCTAAAAAAATTATTTAACTGTTATCAATTCCACATTGCATTCCATTTTCATTCCAACAAAATATTATTACCCTCTAGGATAAAGAAAATAGAATCCATGTATTCACATAAATATAACATCATCATTTCATCCTAGAGAGTTCTGACCCCATGGGTTAAAAATTTATTCATTAATCAATTAACAACATTATCACGTTCTATATTTCAAGGTATTCTAGGAAAACATTCCAAGATACTAAACATATGGGAATCAACACTGTGATTAGATGATCTACCATAGTGTCTTTTCCACCTATAAAAAGAGTGAAGAACCATCCATTCTCAAGAAGATATGCCCTAAAATCACATTATATACCCTAAAAATCATCACTTCTTTTTGAACAAGGTTAAACAATATCATCAACCTCTTATACTGGGGAATGTAATTTAGATAACCAAACAACATATTTAACATGAATCCAACTTCCACATCATGTGGTAAGCTTAGCTTCAACATGTTCCGTCATGTTATGTGTCCTCCCCGACACCACTATTCATAATCCAATGCAACTCACCACTTATTTCTTAAACTAGTTTAGAAACCACTATGGCTCCCTTCCCAGACCTACCACAACTTCCCTCCAGGCTGATCCATCACATTCTCACATCACATCAAAGTAATCCTGAAACACACAAACATTGTAACTCAGTTCTTGTCACTAAACAATGCTTTCAGCATTCACACGCAACGAGATATCATGACTCCAAAGCACAAGGAACATGGAATTTACATTAATAGGGAAATATCGTTTATATAAGGCATTATATTTTAATTCATAAAACGAGTTCTTTTCCAATCATGAATTAACATATTAATTAATCATAGGTTCCAACTACATGAATACTAAACAAAAATATATCATCGCTATCCCATATTTATTACACAATTAATTCAACATTACTATAACTACTTTCTCAGAATGAATCAAAATGATTCAATTTTTATAACCAACAATGTTATACTTTCATATCTTCATCAATTCGATTATAATCAAATTAAAAAATAAATTAGATTCATTAAAATTCCTCCTTAAATAGTTATCCAATTAATTCTCAATTAATTAAGGCTTTATTTTATTTAACAATTTCAATGAAGAATGGTTTTCTAAACAATAAAATCATATATATCACACTATTTAGAAAATAAAGATGTAATAACATCCTTAATAAATTGATAGCAATTCTTTAATCAAGTTTGAATACTTATTATATAAATTTCATTGGGATCTAATGGAATAAAACCTGCTAACTCTTGGATTTCACATTAGTAAAATAGAAAATAAAAAAATACCCTATGTATAATGGTTTCGGTGTTATTTTCAAAATAATGGAAAACACGATGGATCATGATCACCTATCCTCCAACAACTGTATCCACCTAAGGATGCGACGACATCACCACCACAACCCACAACTAAAAAAGTTCTATTAAAATGACGGAGATAACATTACATTACATGTAAAGGAGAAACAAGTGGAAAAATATGGAGGAACATGTAATAAGGGTGTATGAACATACCTTATATCAAATATGGATTGACACATCATAGTTCCAAAAATATAGGGGGTCAGCATGTAGAAAGAAAAACTACAAGGGGGACATGTTCCAACGTTGCTACACAATGCACGACTCCTATTTGAGGAATAACATTGGTTGTCTCATAATTAGAGAGAAAAAGAAGGAAGAACAAGGTTTGGAATTTGGAAAATCTAAACAGAGTAGAAGTTTAGATACAGTTTATATTTTCAATTAAAGGTGGATATCGTCTAGAATATGTATTGAGACTAAGTCACCATGACCCTTAGAAACATTTAGAGAGATTTTATGGGATTTGAATTTTCCTTAAATCCCTTAAAAAGGTTTTTCAATGCATTTTACATCAAATAAAATGTCAAAGTGGTGAAAACACATTGGAAAAACAACGAAAATTAAAAATTTGACAATCTATTGGAATTGAATCACCATTAAGAGAGTCACCATTGTGAGTTACTAATGGATGAGATACCCGTGGTTGAGTCACCACTGGGTGACTCACTGTTGGATGATATACCACGAGATGACTCACTTTTATGAGTCACCGGTGGATGCGCTATTTTTGGATGAGTCACCATTGGCCAAATCACTGCTGAAGAATCTACCGCTAGTGGACTCTCCATCGTGAGTAACTGGTTGATGAACAATTGGTTTATGAGTCACTGTTAGGTTACTCACCATTGTATGAGCTAAATCTGGAAAACTCACCATCATGAGTCACTGATGGTGACCTATAGGTGTGGGTCACTATTTTGACTCACCGATGCGACTCACGATTACGACTCACTATCAAGCCTCAACATCATAACCTATCATCAGTGAACTAAAATTCTTATATCAGCGTCGGAAAAGATAGATTTTTTTAAAACCCTTGAAATAAATTAATGATAACTCCAAGAACACCTCATCCCCCATATTTTCACAGAGTAATCGACCAATGAGGTATGGTCTATTACATTAGACACCACTAAAACTATTATCACCCTCTATAATTCAAAACCAATCCATAAAGGAAACATAAAATGGTTCATCTAAATAACCACCCCATATGATAGCCCTCAAGGATCTCACCACCATAGTAGCTCAACCTCTTCATTAAAGTAATAATGAAAAACCATTTTATAACCACATCCAACTCTTATAAACTCTCATGGGGGATATACCTCTCAAAAAAGATCAATAAAAAATAAGAAAATAGTGAAATCCATCTCATAACTAGAAATGTTCTACAACCACTAAGGAAAAAAAATTACAAGACAAGAGTTAACCATAATATTGCTCGGGTTACTAAGCACGTATCTGGGACTAACTTTCAAAAGAACTTGCATCAATGACACCCTTCTTCCACAATACACGAACCAATGGAATTTCATGCCTTTTAAATAGCTTCTCCTTGTAGTCTTGGATCTATACTGGATTCTCCTTGAAGGTTGTGTCATTGTCAAGATCGATCATTCCCCAATCTATTACATGAGATTTGTCATGAAGTTATATATGTAGTGGTGACACCTAAAAACATCATGTATCTAGATCATCTATAGGGGAAGCTCTACCTGATACACCATGGCTCCATCATGAGACAACACTTCTAAAGGCCCAACAAACTAGGGAGAAAGCATACTCCCTTGACTAAACCTTCACTTCCCAGGAAGGGGTGTCACCTTATAAAACATGTGATCCCCAACATCAAACTCATGTGGTCCCCTCCTATGATTTACATAAGAATTATGACGATCATGTGCTACCTTCATCCCCTCATGAATCACCTAAACTATATCAGTTGTACTCTTTACCAGTTCTATCCTCTGAATTGCTAACTCTCCGACCCTAGTCCAACCCAATAGTGAATGAAATGGTCAGCAGTACAATGCGTCAAATACAGTCATGAAAATGGTGGATTGGAAACTATTTTTATTATTACTCTACCAAAGGAATGTGCCTCATCCACAAACCACCAAATTCCATGACATAAGAGTGATTTATGCCACTAAGAGGATGGATATTCAATTATATCAGACCATCTATCGCTGGATGAAAAGAATTTCTAAGGAATATAATAGAACCAAAAGAATAATTGAGGCCTCTCTAAACATGGAAGATAAATTGAGGTTTTTGGCCAGAAGTTATCTTACTTAGGACTACATATATTCTAATCACCATCTCTAGATATTTCCTCAAAAAATCTCCACTAGGATCGAATCCTTGATTTCAATGATGTGGGATGATTTTTGAAAATGGTCCACTTCCACCCATATAGCATCATATCCACAAATATCATTTGGAAAAATGGTAACAATTTCCATCAATATGTCATCTCACTTCAACAAAGTAACATCTAATGGTTGGAAAAAACCATCTGGATCATGGTTCGTAGCCATAACCATCTGCCAGGAAGAACATCAAGACACAAAATCTGAAACTTCATTCTATCATCAATGCCCCAAAAAATATCCTCTCAAAGCTGGGTATATCTTTTTACACCGGGATGTACCACTACTGGTGAAATATTGACCTATCTGAGAACCATATCACATATAGGCAAAGGAACCAACATCATTCCCTGAAGCAACACCCAGTGCTGTTCACCCTCAGACCAGCCATCAGGGGCCTCACTAAAAAACAACTCAGTATCTCTAGACCTCCACCTAAAGATCTCCCAACTGGGACTCTTCTTCCTCATTCCCAGATATGAATTCAACATCATATAAAGAAGAAAACATCATCCCCCAACTTCTCCCATATCAAAATTTCATTCTGAAATTTCTTCCATCACACTCTAGGTATCAACAAATTCACATATTTTATCACTATGAGACTACATGCTCAGTTCATTAGCTATAACGTTACCTTTTCCAAGAGTTTTTGAAATTTCAATGTCACAATCCTATAATATCTGCATACACTAATGTTCTCGTATGTTCAATTAATTATTGGAAAAACAATCCTTAGGCTCCTATGATTTGTGAAGGAAAAAAACAAACATCAACTAGGTAATATCTCCACTGCATCATAGAAAACACCAAGGCTACCAAATTCAGATTTTTGGGGGCATAGTTCGGTTCGTGGGGATAGAACTTCCAAGACCCATAAAAAATGAATGATCCATAATACATAAAAACATAGCATAACCTCAGATGTGAAGCATCATAGAAAAACCTCAAACTGCACTCCTTCTATAGGAATACAATGAATATGAGCACTAACCAACTTCTTCATCATATACATGAAAGCTACCTAACAATGAACAGTCCACAATAATTATGAATCCTTTCTTGTCAGCTGTGTAAGAGTAGTCACAACCTCAGATAAATTGGCTACAAACCTCCTATAATAGCATGTGAGACCAAATAAACTTCAGATATCTATCACTATCAAGGGAGACACCCAAGATACAACAAATTCTATATTTTATGGATCAATAGATACTACCAAATCGGATACAACATGGCCCCTGAAATGGACTTATAAAGCACAAAACTCAACCTTTAATGACTTTCCAAACAACTTATGTCGATGATGAAACACCAAAATGGAACACATTTGCTCTACATGCACCTCCTCAGATGTGGAGTACACATGGGTGTCTTCAATTATGACCATAGTGAACATATATAAGACCTCACGAAACATAGTGTTCATCAACCCCGTGAACACAACTACAATATTTGTCACACCAAATGGCATCACAAGAAACATCTAATGCCCATGGTGACAATAGAAAGCAATTGTGAAGATATCCTCCTCCTTCATACACATATGATTGTATCATAACCATAAATTGATCATTGAGAAAAAACGGTCACCCTTCAGATTATCTAATAAAGCGTCAATCTACAAAATAAGAGGGAGTTAATTTATTTTCACTCGGTTCAAGCAATGAAAATCGAGACAAAACTGAAAATAGATATCATCCTTCTTCACAAAACATTTGGTGCACCCCATGGTGACATGTTTTGATTAAAAAAATCAAACCAAAATGGACCATGAATATCCATACATAGCTCTCTCAACTCATAGGGAACCATCTTATAAGGGGACATTGAGATAGAAAACACGCATGACCGTATCATAATCTCAAACTCAATATCCCATCAAAGGGGTCACACTATAATATCTTCAAGAAGGAGAAAAGGGTAATCCTCGAAAAACCTGTGAAATTATGACTGGTGGACTTTTGATGAACATAGCATCAGCTCATCCATCAAGGATGTGAAGGAAAAAACATGCATGTGACCTATCTGAGGGCCTCACTGTCAAACAAAAAAATGATGTCTCTTCCTCAGCATTGAAGAACACCACATGCCTCTAGAATAAATACATGATATCCTTCACTGATTACAACCAATCCATACTAAGGATGAAATAATAATATTTTATTTTTAAACATAGTAAATCTTCCCAAGAGTAGTGATTCCCTTTCAATAGCTCACAGTGTCTACATAATTCAGTCAAGTCAGATCAACCTCCAACTCATATAATCAATGGAAATAGCACTGGAATCCTATCCACCTCATTTCCACGGGCATGTAAAAGGAAAGGTGATATGAAGGAGAGTGTATCTCTTGAATCAATTTTGTCATGAAGCAAAGAAGAAAAAAAGTAGGGGTACCTTGAATAATGTTTGGCTCACCTAGAACTGGTAACCCTAACACATGAAGCTAACCATGATATGATCCATGACCTATTTGAACCTACTGATGACCACCTCCATGGCAATGCTCTACTCCTTGAGGATAAGGATAATATTGGGGCTATCCTCTGCCAACCACATCTGCTCTCTAATGCTACAAAGAAGGTGTGACCTACTACTGCATCCTCGGCTAGAACAGAATCAATGGAGGAACCTATAGAAAAACACATGGCACATGCTGACTGCTATGAATGTTTGGGCACTCATGAAACCTATGACCTCATCCTCCACAAAAAAACAAGCACTTGATCCATTAGCATATGACTAAAAGATTTTTCAACTGTATAAATGAGTCATTGAGGGCTGGGACCTACAACCTACATAATGGATACTCTTTTTCAATAAAAACTAGGAACCCTATACCACAACTCTTATTTTTGATGAACCCTATCAAATCCCCTATCCCATTGATCAGGTTATTCATAACATCCTCTCGGTGTCCTCTTCTATTGGTTGGACCTCGAGATATGTCTTCCGCATAAACAAGGTGACCTAATGCTGGATATATGGCTGTAAATACTCCTTAAAATGGCTTTCCCTAGAATCCACATTCCTCTATAATCCTAAAACATATCATATATGGTTTCTGAAATGGATCTTGAATATCACACACCAGAGCTTCCCAACTGAAAGGTAAGAATCTCTTTGTGACTGCACACCTCTATGTTCAAAGTGAGAAACATAGCTCTAAACATATATAATAACATCTCTTATGAGTCTAATGAATTCTCATGATCCCATAAGAATAAGAATGACCACTTACCTGTTACCATTCACAACATCATCACAACCAAAAATACCCAGTATTCATTATGTTGATATAAGAAATTGAATGCTATCAATACCTCCTACAACCATTCTAATGTGACTGTATCTAAAATGGAGCACTTGTATTTTTCTACACTCTGGTGATGAATCACTTAATGTTTCCACTTCCATGTGTTTTCTTAATTAACCTCTATTATGTGGAAATATACTAGTGTAACCTGTTGGACATCTTATAGGCGGACCTGATGAGAACATTATCGTAGATCCATTCCTTCTAAAGAACAACCAATTTGAGCTCCTAAACCAGGAATATGGATGAAATTAACATTTTTTAATTGTTTTATTTTATTAATTTTGGGTTATGTTATCGCAAGGTCTACCAATTAAAACATTTTTACAATGAAGAGGGATGTATGATCCTTCCATAGGTATCTACCTGAAAAAAAGTATCACCTTGTTTAGTAGCCACAATAAGCTTAATGGTCTACACATTGAATTATAAGGGACCTAAATATGAATGTAGAAAGAATTCTACCATGTTTTTAGTGCTTTCTAAACATAGTTGGCATTTTTTCCCTACCAACCCATGAATCCTCACATGTACATAACTCCAAAATTCATCCTTTCCCTCAACCAGAACTCTAATACAACTATTCTATGACCACCTTTGCAAAAATGTGTACCCCTCCATGGTAGGGATTGGGAGAAGATAGATAATGACACCTAATGCCCAACTCTAATATCCCTCAAGTTGGTGACCAGCACTATAGGTATTGCAAACACACAGATAAGAGGTATTACTCTATAAGAAAACACATGTGAATGGGAGAGATGGGATAGACAGCAACCCACACCTTCACATACTAAAATGTAAAGGACACCCAAGTACACATATGTAATGTCATGTAATAACTACAAAAAAAATAAAGGGAAAAGTTATATTACAGAGATAAAGTAAAATGGAAGAAACCACAAAACCCAAACCACTCCTGAAAGACCCCGTGTAAGTAATAACTAGCTTGATATCTAACCTGCTCCAATTGAATTGAAAAATAGTTTATATATTGTAGGTTGACTTTAATAGTATACTCATTAGGATCCTCCCAGAATCTTATTATTCAAATGTAATGTAAACATGTTAAATCATAGTGAATGAAAAGTGAAACTGACACATCACAAAAATAGTTATACTATGTTACCATCCCCACAATGGCTAATCTCACCAAGTATCTGATAAAAGAGTATATAATATAATAAATAATATCAAGGGTATTCCACTACAACTTCCCCAGTAGTTTTATTATTTTCTCCAATGTCGCATATCCTAATTATCCCTCTCTGAAAAGGATAGCCTGAGACACCTGGGTGAAGCACCATAATAGGAACCTCTTGAAACACAACCACCACATCCACAAAACCAAACATTATCAGGTTTGTTTCTGAGATCCACCACTTCCCGTATAGTGTGTATCATGCATCATGTATTATACCTCAAGAACTTACAGCCAATACACCATGTAATGATCCTAAATTCATTAAAACCTATATATGTTACACCTAAAGTAATCCATAAGAAACAATATCTATAATATATGTCTGTGAAATAACTATAATCCGTTACACCCAACTACAAACATATATGCAGAAAACTAACAGTTGTACATACCAGCACATGTCACTACCAAGAGAAGAGTGTAGGGGTGAAATAGAGTACTCCTTTATCAATTCCCACACTAGGATGCTTGGGAAGACACCCTATCATGCTCAGAATCCCCATGGTGTTAGTCTCTTTAATCGATAGTGTGGAGTATCATACAGAAGCACAAGCTGAACAAGATATCATATAACTCCCAACCAAACTATGGGAAACACATAATCTAAGAATCAACTATAGTTAACATCTCTTAGACTCCAATATTCCATTATTAAGACTAGATATTCTATAATAATATAACCATTTAAAGATATATATGAAGTTAATTTATCATTTTTTTAGCAGTAGCATATGACATTAATTAATTATTTAAACATTAATTAATCATTATCAATTCCGCATTAAATTAAATTTTCATTCCAACAAATATCCATAACTGATTCCATGAATTCATAGAAATATAAAAACAACATTTCATCTCCACAAGATCCAACCCCATGGGTTAATCATTTATTCAACCCTTTATTAACAACATAATTATTTTCTATATTTCCAATTATTTTATGAAAACATTTTAAGCTACCAAACACAAGGGCTCAAAAATGTGAGTAGATAAGATACCTATCAAATCTTTTCCACCTATAGCAGGAGTGTCGACCCATCCATCCTCTAGAAGCTAAATACAGAAAACATTTTTCAACCCATTCACGTCTTTATATGTTTTAGAAGGAGGGTAATCAAGAATATATACCTCAAGAAGTGGGGAAATTAAAGATGATAAAAAATCAACCACTACAAGAATTCAAGGTATTTGTGATGGGTAATTTTCAAAGGGATCCTGTCAAAAATAGGTTTTAGCGATGGGGCCACATCGCAAATAGCCCGTTGCAGAAAACGTCATCGAAAAACAAATTATATGTGACGGGCCTGTCGCAAATAATATTTTTTATGACGGGAAACTTCACCATCGCAAATAATTCTCTGATTATATACTTTATATATATAATCTCTTTTGCGACGGGACCATTACAAATACTATTTTGCAATGGGCCCGTAATCCCATTGCAATTTTTTTTTAATTTTTTTTTTACTATTTGCGATGGGCCCGTATTCCCGTCGAAAATAATTTTTTTAAGAAAAAATAACTTAGACTCTTTTTAATTTGATCTCGACGCAATAGATCCCATCGCAAATAATAAATAAACTTTAAACAAATAAATTCAATAAAATTATGATTATTGAAAAACTAATTTTAATATTATTAAAATAATAAAAAATAAAAAATATTAAAATTCTCAATATTCACAAAAAACTATAAATAAAATCATAAAATATTATTATGATTATTGAAAGAATTAATTTTAATATTATTAAAATAATAAAAAATAAAAATTATTAAAATTCTAAATATTCACAAAAAAATATAAAATCAATCATAAAATATTAATTTGATTATTGAAAAATTAATTTTAATATTATTAAAATAATAAAAAATAATATTAAAATTCTCAATATTCACAAAAAAATATATAAAAAGAATCATAAAATAATAATAATATTTTTATTTTTATTAGTAAAATAAACAAATATTAAAAAATATAATACGGAAAAAAAATATTTAATAAAATTATGATTAATGAAACAAAAATATTATTATTATTAAAATAATTAAAAAATATTAAAATTCTCAATATTCACAAAAACAAATAATAAAATATTAAAAATTAAATTATGTAATAATCACACTGATATAAAAGACAGAAACTATAAATAGTTCATATTACAACAAATTTAAATTCAAATGTTTTAGACATAAAAAAATCATTGGGGGTCATCTTCTAGAGGAGGTGGAGGTGCTAAAGGAGATGGTGAAGAAACTCCATCCCTAAACTATGAGTTAGACGATGCTTGTACTCCATCTACTCGTGATGTTGCTGCTGCCATCGATGCATATCCACCTCGTGCTATTGCTGCTACTACTACCATCGACACATCTCCTACTCGTACTGCTGCAGCTGTTGCTTCTGCTGCTGACGTATCTCTTCATGTTGCTTCTGCAATCTCTCTATAAAGTCATTCTGAGCTCGGAACTGTTCCTGATACTGAGAGCCATAAGATGATGCATCTCCATGATCTCCTCTTCAGCTGGACGCCGACATCGCAGTAATTCCATGATAAGTACCAAGAGTCACATGAGATCTAATACCAACTACTAGACAGTTCTCAAAGCCATACTGAGTCACCTGCATCTATGTTGCCTTGTCGAAATGTTGGGCACTAGTCTGATCAGTCACCTCATCTTGACCCTCAACCTGTGTCTGAGAAGTCACAGCCTTATACGACTCCTTCAATTCCAATTTGAAATTAAAATTGTAAAAATATTATATGAAATTAATTGTCAAACTGAAAAAATATGACTAACCACAATCTGACGATGGCGATCAGCTCAAATCTCTTCAGTGGCTGGATCACTGTACATCCTCTGATAAACATCGTACTCTGTCATATCAGGATACTCGTATTCCTGTATGAATATAAAATAAACTATTTATATTTTATGTTATATAAAATATTTAAAAATAATAATTTTTGGATTCTCTCTATGCCTACTGAATGTACGGCTACCAGCTCGATGCGTCACCTCCTGTCTCCCCTGGTTCTGCCGACCCAATGAAGATCTCCTCTGAAATCCAGCCCCCAAATAGTGTTCATATAATCCATCCCAAACCTTAGATGAAATGTACTCTGGTCGGTGGGATCTACATGACTCATAAAATACTATCGCTCCTGCTTTATTAATTATCTTTTTTCTCAAATTGTGCAAAAACTGATGCAAACTCTCACACATAGCCTTCTCCTATGCTGCATGGATATCGTCATGTATGCTATCAATGATGGGATACCATAATCCCTACAAATAATTTATAATATAAAGATATAAGTAAAATAAATTTCAAAATAAATGTTATTTGTCTACATACCAGCCAATGATTGTACATGTTGAGTTGCACATCAATTGGAATCTGTTCCAATGTGGTCCATGGCTAAAAAAAATAATTGCCCAAGATAGTGCTCCCCAGTCCAACAACTACATGTGAAAAACAATGAAAAAAGAATAAATAATCAAAGAATTAGTATATATATAAATAAATTAATGAAATCTGACTAAAATATACAGGTTACCATACCTATGTGTGCATTGATCAAAGCCAAGATGTGGATGTCGCTTAGGGATAGGGTCAAGAATCATCAGTCATGCAAGACCGCGCGCCCTCCGCATACCTCCTGAACCACCAGTAGGCGGAGGGTCAGATGATCCCACACCCCCCTCATCCAAAGGTAGCTCAACCTTCTTTACCTCATGCAATAGATCAGAGTCCATATGAAACAAAAAATCATTGTTGTTAAAATATAGTTGAAAATAATTATTATATATATATATATTAGTTATGATCATAACCAGCATTTAACTGTGGAAATGTTCACCTTCAACATCATCTTTATATCTAAAGATGTAAATGTCTTCATATTCCTCATTGGCAGCATCAATATCCATATGAGTTTTACTTTCATAATCCCTTGTCATTTCAATTTCATTTGTAACATCATTAATATCTTCATCACCATGGACCCTTATTTGTGGGGTGTCCTCATCGGTATTCAAGTTTCTTTGTGAAAGAGATGGATTTTGAGTAGTCTCTTGAAAATTTTCAATTTCTTCCACTTCAGCAAAACTACATTCAGTTTGAGTAAATTGATTTTCCTGAGATTTTATTTTTATTATGCTCCACCAATCACCCAGGACTCTTGAAGTAGCACAGTACATTGTGTAAAAAATTTGATGTTCCTATTGATCTTGTAAAAATGGTTCATTTACTACAAGAAGACTTTTATATTTAGTATCGGTGATTCCATGAGTCAGATGAACACACAAGCCTGTCTCAGTATCCAACCACCAACATTTAAACCTCTTTATATAATTTTTTCCAAGATAACATAGATTAATAATTTCATCCAGAATGCCGTAAAAGTCAAAATTAGTGTCTCTATGATGCAATCATCTCAAAAAAAACTCCAATGTTCATTGTTTTTGTATTTCCAATATGCACATGTATGAAATCGAAAACCATTCACCACATTTGAATTAGAAGATTTAACCATTTTGGATGGTGGGTTACTCAATATAAACAGTCGCTTATAAACATTATCAGCGTCTCGAGACACCTAAAAATTTGTAAAACAATTATCAAAATAATAAATAGTAAACTGAATTGATATTAAACCATCTATAATTTATATTACCAGCTTTTGAAACCATTGAAAAAAAAATTTGTCTGCGTTTTTCAAGAGTAGCTGCTGTAATTTGTGGAACTTGTTTCTTGATATGATTAAAATATAACCTATAAATAAATTATGTTTACAAACTGTAATAAAAATTATAGAATAAATGATATAAGCACTCACAGTAAAAATGATTTCATTTCTTCACAGTTGAGAAGAACATATGTATGAGCTCTGTGATGTTCATCATCTGAAAGCCATCGTTCTTGAACTCCACCGAATCCATGATTTGGATAATTAAAAATTGATAAATGATTTCACATTTCATCATTAACATTTCCCTCGTTCAATCCCATGTAGTTTTGTTTCGAGGGATATTCAGATTCAAAATAGTGATAGAAGAAACATGTAATTTCCTCCTGCAAATAAGTTTCAGCAATAAATCCTTCAACTGATGCTTTGTTATGTACTTTTTTCTTTAATTTTGAATGCATCACTCGAATGGGTACATCCATCGAAACTGTACTAGACCTCCACATTTATCATCATGTGGAAAATGTAATATCAGAAGTTCTATTGAGTTAAAGAAAGTAGGAGGAAAGGTTTTTTCTAGTTTACATATAATTACAGCAGCATCTTCTTCCAGTTTTCATAGCGCATCGTAGTCATTTGTCGCTACACAAATGTCTCAAAAAAATATGATATGTCTTTTATCGAATACCAAATCATAGAATTAAATAAACATATGAATCCAATCGGCATAATTCTTTCCATTATAACATCACAATCATGAATTTTTAATCTGGTAATATGACCATTCTTAACACATCTACCCAAATTTGAAGCATAACCATCTAGAATTATCAAATATGCAATCCACTGACAAAATAATAAACGACCCTCTTTGGACATTGTATAAGCTAATTTTTGCTTCATTAATCTCTATGATCTGACATTTTCAAATAGTTCAATTTCTGGTCGCCTGTAAATTTGGGCAAGATCTAATCGTGTTTTTACAGTATCTTTGGTCTTATCTGGTGTATCCAAAACTATATGAAATAAATTATCAAAACAGTTCTTCTCAATGTGCATGACATCCAACATGTGGTGGATGAACAAATCAGACCAATATGGAAGATCCCAAAAAATGATTTGTTTTATCCAATTATGTTTTTTCCCAAATCCATTAAATTTTTGTTGGTTTATAGTTGGCCCAAATGTGATGTGAGGTAATTAAAATACAACGTATTTTAACATTGTACCTGACATAATTTCTGGTGGATCATCCCTTTCGATTTTGCCTTTTCGAAAATGTTATTTGTTCCTTTAAAAAGGATGATCGGTTGGAAGAAATATGCAATGACAGTCAAAAGAGAAAGGCTTTTTTTCATATGACGAGCATAAAATTTTTGTTGTATTTTATAAAGTAAGAACATGATTTCAGACCATGTATACTCTAGCCAGATAACATGCCATATTCCAGAATGTCACTAATCATCCACATCAATGCAGATTTTAAGGTGAAAGTTTTTTTTGCAGAATGATCATATGTACTAACACCATTACTCCCCAATGAATTTAACTCATCAATCCATGCTTTCAAATAAACATCAATACTCTTTTTTAATGTCCTAGGATTAATAAGGGCACAAAGATATAGGGCTCCTTCATCAAAATCCATTGAGGTAGATTATAAGAAGTAATTAAGACATGCCAACATGAATACTGACTACTATAAGAACCAATCAGACAGAAACCATCATTAGAAAGACTCAATTACATGTTTTGGGATTCTAAAGAAAAAGATGGATGCATACGATCAAAATGATCCCATGAATCAATATCAGATGGATGATTCAAGATTTTATCAGTTGAAATATTGGTTTTGTAACACGACATCATTGATGCTATGTTATGAGACATAAATAAACGTTGTAACCTGGGTGTCAGGGGGAAATATCTCAACTGTTTTACGTGAATCGATCCAGACTTCCCTGGTTGAGCTTCATTATACCTCAATTGTCCACATGTTGGAAAACTATCCAACGACTCATTTTCCACAGGATATAAGATGAAATCATTTTCACATGCATGAATCATCTGATAACTAAGGACTAGATTATGAACCGACCTCTTGCTCTAATTGTAATTTGCAAGTAACACTTTTCTTTCATGTAACAGTGTTTTAGCCAATGAAAATTTCAGATCACAATAGTTGTTTAACATTGCATTATCTGATTTAATATCCACAAATTTTGCGACCACTTCTAATTTTCTTACCTTGTAACTAGTATATAATACATCCTCATCACACCTCAAAAACTCATAAAATTCAGATGGTTCCAACTCAAGAGTTAAATTAATATCATCTAGAGTTTCAGTTTTTTGAACAGATGGACCTGCAACATCATGTAGTAATTTTTGGAACTATGATGGATCCGAAATAAAGTTATTAGTATCTTCTCTGGAACTGCGTTCACCATGTTGATACCAAAAAAAATCTGGTTGAAAACTAAACCTCAGAAGATGTCCCCCAACCCTGTAAAATGTGTCAAACATTCTCAGAGCATATTTTTTATAAAGACACATAATTGTGCCTTCTGAAACATATTCTGCTTTAGATGATGCAAATGCTAAGAAAGAATCTACACCCTCAATACGTACAGGATTTAAACCAGAACCATTTGGATTTCTGCGCTGATTTATCCAAACGTGATAATCTAATAATGACTGGTGTCGACTTCCTTGTTCCACATTTTTTGAAAAAATATTAAATCATCACTGTTTTTGAATAATTTGAAATTATAAAAATACTATCTGAGACAAGAAGAAAAATAATTAAAACAAATTCTTAATAATTACCATTGCACGAGAATTAATATAAGTACCTTTGACCAGATTCTTCATTGTGATTGTAGTGAAAGAAAGATGAAAGAAAATGAGCTATTGGACAAAAGAGACCCTTTTCGTTGATGAATCGTCTTCTTACAACTGTCAATGCCTCAAAAAATTATAAAAAATATGATCCTATGAATGCATATCCAATCTCATGTATATGAGATTGAATATGCCTATGTAACAGCACATTTGTCATAATGTATTGAGTCGGTGAGAGTTGAAAGGAGATAAGTCTTTGAGCAAAAGGAGTGCCTTCAATCCACAGGAAATTATACCAGGTGCTAGGAATTTATTAAAATTTATTAAAATTTATTTCAAACTGTTCCTAAATAATTATTACTAGTAATTACAATTTATTTCTAATTATTACATTTTTGCAATATTTAGCAATAATTAGCAAAATGAAAACATCTTGAATAATGAAATTAAATTTGGTAGTCATTGTTGTGGAGATGATTACAAATTTTCCCTTCATTATCCAAGAATTTTTCATTTACTAATTATAGTTATATCTAATTATTACTAATAACAAATTATATTATCTATATTTAGAAAATAAAATTATATTATTAAAATAAAAATATATAAAATATTAAAATTATCAATATTCACAACAGGCTTTGCTCTATTCTTAACATGTTCAAATCACAAAGGGTCTCCAATTGTCAGGTCATGCCCAATAAAAAGTTTGGGTCAGCCATTCCAATGTAAACTCTATAATTTTCCTTGCATGGTTAATCACCTCGCTAGTAGTGTTGCAATAAGACGACCAAAGTAATTTCAATCTCGTCTCAAAGAATCACCTCACTCCCTTTAAATAGATCATTCTTCCTTAAAACATTGATGGGACATCAGTATCTTTCCCTTAAATTTTCAAGGAATAATGGTCTATGTAAAGGGTCATGTGAGATAATTCTTATATATGAGAAGGGAATGACTTGGGTGGTCCAATTGCAACACTACTTGCAAGGTGATCAACCAAGCAAGGAAAATTATATCTACTTATATCTAATTATTACTAATTATGACTAGTTATTACTAATTATTAATAATTATGACTAATTATTACTAATTATGACTAATTATGATTAATTATGACTAATTATGACTAATTATGACTAATTATGAGTAATTATTACTAATTATTACTAATTATTAGTAATTATTACTAATTATTACTAATTATGACTAATTATGACTAATTATGACTAATTATGACAAATTATATCTAATTATATCTAATTATATCTAATTATATCTAATTATATCTAATTATTACTAATTATATCTAATTATATCTAATTATATCTAATTATATCTAATTATTACTAATTATTACTAATTATATCTAATTATTACTAATTATTACTAATTATTACTAATTATTACAAATTATTCCTAATTATTCCTAATTTTTTCTAATTATATCTAATTATAACAAATTATCTGTAATTATATCTAATTATATCTAATTATTACTAATTATTACTAAATATTACCAATTATTACTAATTATTACTAATTATATCTAATTATAAGTATTTATTAGTAATTATTATTATTTATTAGTTATTGTTACTAATAATTGCTAATTATTCCTAATTATTGCTAATTATTCATAATTATTGCTGAATATTCCTAATTATTTCTAAATATTACTAATTAATGCTAAATAATACTAATTATTAGTATTTATTCTTAATTATTAGTATTTATTCATAATTATTTCTAATTATTCTTAATTATAACTATGTATTACTATTTATTGCTAACTATTACTATTTATTACTAAGTATTACTATTTATTAATATTTATTACTATTTATTACTATTCATTACTATTCGTTACTATTTATTACTATTTATTACTAATTATTACAATTTATTAATAATTATTACAATTCATTCATATTTATTACTAACTATTACAACTTATTACTAATTATTAATATTTATTCCTAATAATTATTTATTTTTCCTAATAATTTCAAATTATTCTTAATTATTACTAATTATTCGTATTTTTAACTAATTATTCCTATTTTTAACTATTTATTTCTATTTATTATTAAATATTACAATTTATTTCTAATTATTGCTAATTATTATTAATTACTCCTAATTATACCTAATTATTTCTAATTATTTCTAATTATTCCTAAATATTGCTAAATATTCAAAATTATTGCTAATTATTGCTATTTATTGCTATTTATTTCTAATATTTGCAAATTATTTCTAATTATTGCTAATTATTCCTAATTATTAGTATTCGTTGCTAATTATTAGTATTTATTAGTAATTATTAGAAAATATTAGTATTTCTTACTAATTATTACAATTTATTATTAATTATTACAATTTATTACTAATTATTATTAATTATTGCTATTTATTTCTATTTATAACTTATTATTTCTAATTATTACAAATTATTGCTAATTATTCCTAATTATTACTAATTATTCCTAATTATTACTATTTATTACTAATTATTAATATTTCTTCCAAATTATCCCTAATTATTAATAATTATTCCTATTTATTACTATTTATTAATATTTACAACCAATTATTATTAATTACTACAAATTAATTATATACATTACTAATTGTCGTTAATAATTAATAATTACTACTAATTATAAAAAATTAATACTAAAAATTTCAATTTATTAGTACAAATAAATAATAATGACAAAACAATAAAAATTTATTTTAATTACAACTAATCAACAATAAAAAAACTAACATAAAAATGAAATAAATAATAAATTAAATAAACATAAAGACCTTTAAGACTGATTTTATATTGATGCAGTCGACTTCACAACTTCTTCATGAACAAAAAAATAACTTAGAAAAATTCTCTCTCAAAAATCAGAGTTTAGAGAGAAACATGATCTAAAATTTGAGAGGAATGAAAAGAAAAATGGATGGGGGTGTATACATAGGTTAGATTATTTGCAACGGGTATCCCGTTGCAAATACCTATGCCCGCATTAATTACTGTCGGCAGTTAAAAAGTTAGTTGAGACGGGACCCATCGCAAATAGTCCCTTCCGACACACCTTTTGCGACGGGATGACATCCCATCGCAAAAGGCTATAAACCGCCACTGGTTATTTGCGACGGGCCCCATCGCAAAAGGTGTCCCGTCGCAAAAAGCTATAAACCGCCACCGGTTAATTTCGACAGGGCCCGTCAAAAATACTTAACTCTTTGCGACGATGGGAACCCACCATCGCAAATAACCTTCGCGCAGTTTGGCGCACTATCCGGGCCAAACTATTGGCGATGGGAGACGAAATCCCGCCGCAAATGGTTGGTTATTTATGATAGGTCGTTACCCCCATTGCAAATAACCTCTTGGACGGACCTTTTGCGACAGGATTTATTCCCGTTTCAAAAGGCTCGTCGCAAAAAGCCTTTTTTCCATAGTGAACATATTAAACAAGTAACCAATCTCCACATCAATAGGTAATCATAGCATCAACCCATTCCATAACCTCTAATGTCCTCCCCGACACCCTTTTACATAAAATGATAAATCTCCCCACTCACGGTTTCAACTGTTTCCACAAAAACTAGGCGTTCCTGACCTCACCTAAAAAAACATACCTCCCGACTCATCCATCTTAGGATCACATCACAACATAATCAGTATGAAACAAACAAACATATCAATTGAGCTCTTGTACCTAAATAAGGAATAAATAATTCACAATGAACGATCTCTCACAGTTTCATAAAATAAGGTGCATGGAATTTACAACAAGCATAGATCTCATTCCCTATAATGAATTATATTTTCATTCACTCAACATGTTCTTATCTATTCTTGAATTATCCTATTTATTATGCATATGTTCCAAATTCCAGAGAACTAAACAACAATCTATCACAACTGTCACTAGTTTATCAATTAATTAACTCCACACGCCTTTAATAGTTTTATCAATAAGAATCAAGATGATTCAGGTTCATCAACAAAATCATTTAAAATGCATATTAGCATCAATTTTTTTTGTTATCAAATTAAAACAGCAACCAGATTCATAAGCATCAATTGTTATACAGTTAGCAAATTAATTATCACTAAATTCTGACTTTTCATTATTTACCAGTTTCCATCCAGAATGACATGATAAATAATAAAATCCTAGATATCAAACCATATAGAAAATCAAAAGTCAATAACATTGCCAATAAATTGATACCAATAATTCAATCTGATTTAAAAATTTTATTATTTCACATTCATTGTGATCTAATTGGATAAAATAGGCCAACCCTATGATCACACATTAATAAAATATAGAAGAAATGAATCACCAACCTCAAATGGGTTTTGACATTCTTTTCGCGAGAACAGAAACCACAATGTATCACGATCACCTCTCCCAGAATAACTGCATCCATCCAAGGATGATATGACACCAACTCACCATCCAACAATAGGGAAAGATCTATTATAAACATGGTGATGACATACCATTACATGAAAAGGAGAAATAGAATGAAATGGATGGAGAAAACTAGAAGAAGAATGTTAAAGCATTCCATATATTGAACACAGAAAGACACTTCCTTGTTGTAAAAAATAGGGGGTTGGGAATAAAGAAAGAAAAACTCCAAGGGGAACATGATCCAAGGTTAAAACACAATGCATTACTCGTATGAGAAGAAGAACCCTAGGCATCATGTACCTTGAAAAAATAAATAAGGATGAACAAGGGTTAGAATTTGGAAAATCTAAATGGATTAGTATAGATATAGTTTAGATTTTCTATTAATGGAGTATCTTGTCAATATTATGAATTTTGACTATGTAAAGGACCTTAGTCCTTTAAGTAAAATTATATTAGAGTTATGGTCTTTGAATCAGACTTATATCACATTAAACAAGGCTTTCAATTAATTTACGTCAATGAAAACAACAAGTTGGTGAAATTATAGCAAACTAAAAAACTGGAGAAAATTGAAATATCGATAAACTGTTGGAAATGACTTAATGTTGGGGGACTCACCATTGTGAGTCACCAGTGGATGAGCTACTAGTGGATACATCACTTTTAGGTGACTCACCATTAGACAAGCTACCACTAGAAAACTCACCATTATAACTAACCAGTGAATAAGCTACTAGTGGATGAGTCACCATTGGGTGAATCACAATTGGACGAGACACCATTAGATGACTCACCTTCATGATTAATGGTTGGCGAGCAACCAGTGAAAGTAACAATTTTAACTCTTTACTTCCAATCACCTCTATGACTCACTATCAAGACTCACCAACATGACATTATGTCATTGACCTACCATTCTTGACTCACTATTGGAAAAATTGGATTTCTGAAAATCTCTTGAAATGAACCACTAATACCTTCCAAAACACCTCAACCCATTTATTTTCACAATGTAAATGAATGGGGAGTTATAGGACAATACAAAGAAACCCATTCCCTTTTTCATGAGTAATGATGAAAGATCCAAAAAAATTTAGGAGTAACATTAGGATTGTTTACATGTATATTTTTTAGTACACTGTAATTTTTCTTTGAGATATAACATGGGGTGTGTTAGGGTAGAAATTTTAAAACAAATGGGAAAAAAAGGTTTGTAAATGGTTGGCGCATGGTTAGAGAAAATTGTGCACCTCAACCCACAAAACCATACAACCCTAGATAGTGGGGTTTTCCATGGGTGACGCATGGTTTGTCTAAATGTTGTCCCTAAAAGGAAAACCACGCCATCCTAAAATAACAATCCAATAGTTGTTACTTAGTTTTGGAAAATCATGATCCCTTGTGCGTGAAATAGTTTGTGGGAATTAATTATTTCTTAAAATTATTTTTAAATTTCCCTAAACACCAGAGACTCACTTATTTCGACCCCCATTCATCCATAATATGTCTCCCATGATTTTGGAGATCTTTGGATGATTTAAATTACCTCATAACCTCTGTTCTTAAGAAATTGAATCCAAGATAAAGGATATTCTCCGCTCTCGATTAGGGACTCCTATCCCGGTTCTTCTCTCTTTATTTTTCCATTCTTCTCTCTCTCCCCCTCTCTCTCTCTCTCTTTCATTATTTCAATCCAATGGTATGGATAGTTCTATATCTATTTGGTGAGATTTAGATCTATAATAATAGATCAGGATCTAGATTCAAAATATTTCGATATCATTAGTAGTGATTTATGGTTTGAGATTCAAATATATATCTATTTTATTATAACGTTCAATTTTTTTAGATTTTTGATTGGTGATTATCTAAAAATAAATTGGTGTTGTATTTTTATTATTAAAATACAACATTATTATTACCAAATACATGTATGTTATTTTAAAATTTATAGAGTTTGTTTAGATATTATAATTTGAGCATGGATAAATTAATATTTTAAATTAATTAAATAAGGAATTGAGAATTTTATTGGAGAAAGGATGTTGTGGAAATTCAGGAAAATTAATTGTGGTATTAATAATGAAATTAATGAATTCCAAAATCAGAATAATTAATTATTGAAATAATTTTTATCTATTGAGTTTGAGAAATAGTTAATTAATTAATTAATTAATTAATGAAAGAGTTGAGGTTATTTAATTTCTGAATTAATTAATTGGAAACCTATAGTTAGTTAATTGTCAAATTAAATTATAAAATCCTTGAGGTTAATAAATTTCAAATTTAATTACTGAGAGAGATATTTTTGATTAATTGTTGAATTAATTAAAGTAAATTTATATTATTAATTACCTTTTTAATTAATTAATGTATGTGGATAAAATAATTTATGAATTAATTAATGGATGTTGTGGGGGTTCATTTTGATAAGAAGATTAATGTTATTTAAAATTGGTTGAATAAAATGGGTAACAGACACGATGATATTCCCCAATGATATAGATATGCTTGGTCAATAAATGGGGTTCTATACATGATGGTCTACACCAATGATATATATATATATATATACATGATTGAATAATAGAGTGTGTGACATAGAAATATAATCCAATGATATATATATGCGTGGATTAAAAATCGGGTACTAGATATTAGGTTCTACAACCAAGGAATATATTCATGATTGAAAAATGGGGTTATAAACATTGTGCAATAAACTGATACTCCAAGATATTCTCTCACATAGGAAAACAATAGACTCTCGTATGAGCCGAAATTGGTATTGAGATATGATATCACCTTTGAATGCATTTATCACTAGAATTAGATGTTGTATGTATTATTATATGATATTACCTACGAGCACTTTAGAATATGGCATGATCCGATGCTAGTATTGATGTAGATGTATCCATAGGAAACTTGGAGTAAATGTGGTTAAATAAATAATATATGATAATGTGATAATTATTCCCTTATTCCTTGTACTTTTATTGATATAGCTAGGAGCACAGTTATATGACTAGATATTATTTTTGAAACCATTGGTGGTGGCCTACTAAGTCTCATTCACACCCTACTCAGGATCCCTGTCAGTACCCAATTAGTTCTTATTTTCGTAGGATATGTTAAGGGAAATGGCCTTGGGTTAGTTTCTTTATAGTGGATGGTGCTTGGATTAGGAAACCAGTCCTGGTACCATAACTGATTGGATTTCATCAATGACTTTATTATCAGTTTTCATTTTATTCACTAGAAATATGATTTAGAATGGAATGTTTTAGGTTTAGTATAATATTCTATTTCTTACTCTAATTATCTTTAGTTATTTGCATTGTTATACTTATGTATTATCTTGCTATTGTTAATTTTTTTCCACTGGTGTATCACTCTCATAAAAGAGGGCATAGTCTCTCCATGATTGTCTTATCAGACCCTCCCTGCTAGTCAAGAGCCTCTAACATACATGGAGGATCGCATGAGGTCATTTGAATGACAGTCTTAGGGCAGTATCACATCGTAACCAATTAAAAAGTGAAACAAGGATCCATATTAGAGACTATATAATATGGAACTCTATGAGAATGAACAGTCTAATTCACATAGAGATTTCCCAACTTTTAAACTATAGTTTTGTCACAAATTTTTATTAAGTGAGTTGAATTGGTCATCATGTTGATCACAGTCCATATCACATCATTGTTTCTCTAGGTACGAGGAAACCCAGACAAAGAGTCCATAGATACTTTATCCAACTTCTATGTAGGGATTGGATGTGGACAAATTAAACCAAATGGTTTTGTATGAGCGACCTTAATTAGATGGCATGTATAAAATCAAGAAGAAAACACAGAAATTCCCCATCTCATACCTGGGCATAAGACCAACCATCACATGTCAAAAAACATCTTTGTTTTTCAAGGGTGTAACACCCATTGAGAGTGATGAAAATCCACAATCCCAGACTTGTTGATTTTAAAGGCGTAATAAAGTGATTTCTATAGTGTAGAACAGCCTTATTTGAGACCAACCACAAGGCCACTATCTCCCCACAATAAAGAGAGCATCTAATGCTACAAAAGTCATCATCTATATATTTATCCTGAATAAGAATCTTAATAATAAAGAATTTTAATTGAATTCTAGAAAAATATACATCATCCCCTTTATCCTAAACCCCAATAGGTAACATTATAGAGAGATCCATCAAATTCCACTACTCCTATGATTCCTTCACTGTTTAGGTAATAATTTCTTTCTCAACGCATCTATAATGACATTCCCTTTCCTTAGGGTGTTGGGGATGTCAAATTTGAAATATTCAATGTACTCCAACCAAATCTATTGGAGGATATTGAATGATTTTGAGAGAAGATATAACTCATGTTTTTTTGTCTGAATGTATAGTAAAACATTCTCTGAAAAGATAGTATCGCCAACCCTTATGTGTTATCATCACAACTGAATGTTCATGGTCATGGGTAGGATATTTCTTCTCATTTAGAATCGGTAAAGAGATCTACAAAAAACTAAATGATCTCTTTTCATATGAAAACATCCCATGTCTGAACAAAAGCAATTTTAAAATAACACAAATCCCCCTTGTCCTCTAGAAGAATCAAAACTAGTGCAGTTTTCAAGACATCATTTAAACTCATCAAACAAAACTATGACATTTATCATTCTAATAAATCATCACCCCCTTTTATGGAATAATAGTCATTGGAGAATCCAAATTCCATAATAACTTCACAAAATATCTATAATATATAGATAAGCCCAAAAATCAATGAATCTTGAAGACATTACATGGTTTCTCCCAATTCATTACATCCTTCACCTTCATAAGATCAAATTATATACCTTGTTCAGACACAACATGTCCCTTGAACTTCACTTCCCAAATCTATATATTACACTTTTCAATATTTTTATAACGATCGTGATTTTTAAGAAGACTCAAAACTATTCTCAGATAATGCATACAATCCTTATCACAGATGGAGTAAATGAGGATTCCAACCACAAAGATTACCACATTGTTATCTTTATACTCAGAGAAAATACTATTAATCAACAACATGAAATCATTAGTTGAATTTTTCTGACCGTAGTGTATAATAAGGTACTCATAATGGCCATACTTACTCTAAAAAGAAGTTTACTAAATGTCAGATTGTTTTATCACCAACTGATTGTATCCACATCAATGTTTGTCATTTTAAAACCACATACCCTCTTCCAACTTATCAAACATGTCATTTATTTTTGTCAATGGATACTTTTTCTTTAACATAACTCAATTGTGATCTTGATAATATACACATAATTAAAGAGAACCATTAACTTTCTTAACAAAGAGAACCAAATCCTACTAGGGTGAAACACCAAATAATATAAATCATTTATTAAGAAGGTTGTCAAAATTGGAATTTTATATTTAATTTATACTAGAGGCATGTGTTATGAGGGAATAGAAACTGGTTGAGTAACAATCTCTAATTCAAAGGAAAAATCAGCCTCCCTTATTAGTGGTAAACTAGATAAATTGGAAGGAAATACATCAGGAAAATAAATATCATCTGGAGGGAGATCACCATTAAATGATTCCCACATTAGATCAAAAGAATCAACTAATATTACTTTCCTTATCCATAGATAAGAATTTCTGGCTTTACTCAAACTTAGGCCATATTCTCCTTGAAATAAAAGAGACACACTATAGGGTGTAGGGATGTAGACCCTCCTAAGATAACAATCAATCTAGGGTTTCTTGTTAATGATACAATCAATTTCTAAAATTATTTCAAGAGGTTTCATGTTGAGGACCAAAAAATATAACCTAGCACGTCATATGATAGAGAGAAGACACAAGAGGTACTATAGAGACCATGCTCTCTCTTCATGCCATGAGGTGTAGTAATATCCATTGCACAATAAAAAATATACATAAGAATTTTTATCAAATTAACAATACAAGATTATATAAAAAATGAGATACACCAATATCAAATAGAGAAGTCACTAATGATGAATCAATATTAATAGTACCTCTCATAGTCATTAGACCCATGTTTTCTTCCACTATAGATTCCTCCACTGTCTAAAGTATGTTTTTCTAAGATGACTATGGATGGAACCATTTTATACCCGAAACATCAAATTGACATATAGTTTTAGGACAAACTGATTATATTTTTCCAATATACATGGTAGAAATGATAAGGCCAAATATCAACAAGTGTTTTTAATTTCTGAATGAGCTACATTTCTTGGACACCTCAATGAAAAAACTCCATGAATATCCTGGATTTCCATGCTAATAGAAAATTAAATAACCTCCTCCAAGAAATTTAGGAGGTCAAGAATGACCCTACGATTGAGAACTACCATAAGAATCATCATTATTTCACATTTCCCGGAAGTAAATGACCCTCCCATCATGGAAAAATGGAATCCCACAAACCCTATATTTCCCACTAGGTAGATCTCACCAATCATTGTCCTATTTATCACATCTGCATAATTGGTCAGAATTAGCTAGGAAACCTGAGAACATGTGTCCGATCGAAGTACCAACTAAAAATGTTGAGCCTCCATACTCTCATTATAAACAATATTATTTGAAAACATTACATGATGATCAAGATATTTGAATACTTATTCATGTTTTTATCAGCCTAATGAATCTTGATAAACTCCATAGTCTTGGCCAACACCATTGACCATGAATCTATCATGTTAGTGATAATAACCATGAATTCATTCCACACTAAGCCCAAATATTTCTCTACCATAACCATTGTGTCCCACTATCTCATTATTGGTCCTCGGATCATGATGATGGAATAATTTTCATTGATTTCATCAGGCGTATCCAATGACTCAAAAAGATATACAATTATACCCAACCATTCCTCACCTTATTGAAGATCAGTGGAACCTTTCAAAACACATAGATTTTAGAAAAGTAAATATTGAAAATGATTCCAAACAAAATCCCCCTAAGGATCCACATGTGGATCCCGAATAGGGACAGAAGGTTGTGTATACCCTAGAGCTTGCATATTGTTCGCATTCACTTCATCAAGATTAGGGTCAACTTGAGGATTCTCTCATTGCAATTCAATATCAGCTTCCTCATAGATCTATTTTTCATATATTATAGAAGTACTGATGCTAAAAAACCTCAACATACATGAAGGAATACATTAAATTAACACTCAATCTATCAAACAAGGTAAATTAACCCCAACATATGTACAAAAAAATATTTGAATTTCACTCGATCAAAATCCTAATAGAGAAGACACTAATACTAACCCACAAGTTTTTTACCCTAACCTCCCACAACGACTTAATGTTCATTGTGGTATGATATGACTAAAAACTCAATCACTACTACATCCCAGGACTCGATAAGATAAAAAAAATGTATATTTACTATAATACAAAAGCTAAACAACCACCATTTGATACCATTTTTTCACAAACCAGTCTGTATACCCCGGTAACAAAATAATTGAGTCATCCTTGGTATATTCTAAAGGTAGTTCCCAATCCCCACAGGTCAGTTACTATCACCTAGAATCATTTAAATTGCACATAGTAATGAATTTTCCATAGAACCTAGAAGAATAACAATAATGTCAATATGCATACAAAATAAACTCCCCTGGGTGTACTGTACCATAATAAATCTAGGAATAAACAATACCAAAGTACTACAACCCAAGTACAAAAAAGAAGGAAACATCCCATGTCCCTAATGACATAAGTCAATTATTCTGAGGTTCAATAGCTTTATCAACCTCAATGACACCCTTTCCCCTTTCACGAACTTAAAAGAAGATAATCTAGAAACACCAGAAGTCACATGTTGTTTGCGAATTAAAATACAAGAATGGTATCACCATGGATACATAATTGATGAAAATAATATTTTAACCAATGAAATAGATTCAATTTTATAATAAAAAGGTTTATCATTTCAAATAATATGTTGACAAATCTTGATATACAGTTCACATTATGGAAGAAAATTAAGAAAATGTTTTACATATGATAGAGTATTTCTAAAACGATTCCTTATATAAAAAATTTATATAAAAAAATTATATAAATTTTGAAGGAATGTAATAAAGTTCAAAAAAATTGGAATATATTTATATCCCAAATATATAACAAGTGGGAGACATGGTCATCGACCAAATAAGTATGAAATTTCCATGAAATAGGAATACAGACTCTCTGAGTGACCACACAAATATTTCTATACAAAATTTCTTCTAATATTGACAAAAGGAAACTTCTCAACATCTCATCAGGAAAGTGACATGAAATATTTATGTTTTAGAACATTGTGTAAGAGTAGAGTATGCCTAAATAACTCACAATCTACATAAGGATTTCATGTTCTCTTACACTTCCAATTACGGGAAAAAATTAAGACGTTATAAAATATAATTAAATCACATTCCCCTATTTCATGTTTTAATTTACCATTAAAAAAAATTAGGTTTTAATTTAAATCATTCCTCTATAACTAGAAAAAACCACTGGGATTGTACAAAAACATTTTAATCTATTATAAAATTATTGAAATCAATTCAAAACCAATTCAATGAATTTCAGAATCCATTTAAAAAATTTAACTAAAAAATTTAATTGATATATCACCCATCAAATTTATAATTTAAATAAAAAATCACTCTATATCCAAAAAATCTCCAAAATTCAATTGAATTGGGGGGTTTTCCAATTTTTCACACAAAAAACATTTCAAATAACGCAATTCATTGGAATTAGATTTTGTCTTGTCAATTGAAATAAATTTTGGTAGATATAATTTACATAAATTTTTGAAATAAATATAGAAAATCAAGGTTAACTAATTTGAAAAAATAAAATGAAATCAGCTATGTTTTCTTGAAAATAAATACTCATAATAGAACATGTCAATGAGAATAGTGGAGTAGTAGACCTTGAAACTGAAACTATAAATTAGATCAAATAATAAAAATCATAAATACATCTGTTTAACTATGATCCATTGAAATACAAAATGAGTATAAGGATAGAAAGATAAATAATAAAGAGAACTCTTACCTGGGAATCCAGACCACAAGCACAATGATAATCAAACACTGAACCAATAAACCAGAAAGGGTTGGAGGGCTCTAAGATTTCTTGGTAAAGGATTTGGGTTGAAGAAAATGAAACTGTAGAGGATGAGAAAAGAGGATTACATATATGCTTCTAGTTTAGAAACTATATTCTAGGAATAACTTGACATATAATCCCATTACACATCTGGAAATAATTAAATTTGATTGCCTCTGAAAAACACATAACATAAAATATAAAATTATTCATTAAATGACTTATTATTTGAAAAGAATTTTCAAATCATGTTACCATTAATGTTGTTAATATTCTCACAACATGAACCCTCTCACAGTGTGAATATAGATACACTTAGATAGTGTGTAACCTAGATATATGGTGTGAAACTCTACTGTAGCCTGTAGAAATGGTCAATTATAGATGGAAGTCCCAAAAATATATAACTTCATCATTATAGGTATCTTCCCAAATCATTATCACCCATAAAAAGTTAATTAAAACGTAAAACCATGATAAAGTTATATATTTTCATGTTATATTTGTAATGATATGTTATGTTTTGGTGTTATCCCTTGGATTTGGGAAATGATTTAGATAATTCCCAATTTTCCCTCACATAACACATTAAACATTAAATAATACCTTAGGTTCAACATTATTTACCTCTATTGAACAATTCATTTTTTCTAGAAATTATATTCTTTATGCCTTTATTTTACATACACAACAATGTTTCCAATCCAGTTGAGACATTTACCTGGGTGATTATTCCCACATTCATGACATGTAAGAAGATGAACCTTTTATCCTCTCTACTCTTCATGAAACACGGTTTATCTATTATTTGATTCATCATAAACTTACTTTTGTTAAATTTTTAGATAATATATTGACATATATATTTATATAGAATCAAAATACATAATATACTGTCTCCAATTTTTTTTTGGTCTGTCATGTGCGGACAGTCAATGCATCATCTGTCAAATTTAGTGTTAACACAATTCCAATTTTTTCCACCCATTAACTAAATACAATAATTAGAGATTAAATATTCAAAAAGTTGATGATATATTCACAAAATCTAATTTAAATCAAGTATAAACCATGAAATATTCTTTTATATTAATAAAATTGTAGGTTTATCCTTGTGCATATGTGTTCATCATCTTTTGAAATCTCAAATAATGGATTATAATAAAAATATAAATTAACCCAATAATATACCTCATGAGTTTCTAGATAGGGGTTCATTCTTAGGAACACCCATGATGAACTGGTGACGATTGATATAATACTTAATCTACCCCTTTTATATTTTTTACACTTAGGTGCATCTATTCCACATTGGCATCCTGTTTTTTGTATCTAGAGAGGGATATAATTATAGGGAAGCCAATCTCGTTTATTTAATGTAAATTAATATGTCCTTATATACCTAGTTTTATCATATGTATAAGGTCCCCTTGTCAAATTAACCTTTGTGAGTGGGAAAACCAAGATAACGTTACCCATCCAAAATAGGAACAACGTCAACTCTAGTTCCAAGGGTCGATCTTCCCATGTAAAGTGATTCAGTTCCTAATGGATATGATATATAGAATATACATTATAGGAATAACCATAATTTATCCCATAATTAGGAAATTATAATGATATTTTCCATGGTTACAACCAATATTTCATTCTTAGATTCTCTATGACTAACTAAAGTCCTCTAGGAGGTGCTTATATAGGCTTGGGAAATGCATCATGAGTTTTAGGATAAGGTTTTCAATGATGAAATATGTCATGAAGATATAAATCGTATTAATTTACACATGATCATTTCATTCACGGTTAATGGTAATATTTTTATTATTACAGAAACATAATAGACCCTTGTATGTGTATAGTTTGACAAAAAATGTTGATATTTGATTCTCTTTCATTGAAAATCTCTTGGGATCCAACCTGAATCTAGTTCTAACACTTCATAGACTTGGTAAGACCAAGTCCCACGTGTTAAATTCCACTCCAAATCTATATGTTAATGATAATAGTTAGAAAATGAATCACAAATAAATCAATCTCAAGGGCCAGTTTGGGGACCTCATTTCCAACTCAAACATTTTTGTTTTCGGAAATATATACCCTCTAATGTTCTAATAATAAGTCCTTAGATACTTCAATATGTGAAACTCCCCTCTCATACCACCATGGTATCATGTATTTAATTAATGTTAAAATTGGTACATTTCATGATAAAAAATACAAATTTGAATCTAGTGAATCCTAGTAGACCGCTGCAACATTCTACTAGATGGTCGGGAAAAAAGGCATTAATGATAGTGTTTCTTGGATCACTATAATGAATGGTCTTCAAATGACAACATCCAATCCCATTAAACAATTCGATGAATTATATTTACTTACCTTAAATCATTTGTAATCTATAGACATAAATTTGGGTTTATATTAAACAAAAATGATATCATCCATGAAAATAGATCCCAAAAACACAGAAATTGTCACTAGATCTCTATAAACTAATAAAAACTCGAAAAAATTCCCTTATTATATCCACGATGGTCCAATATATCCTTAACCCATTTATTAATTTTTTATGGATTTTATTATATATATGAGAGGATTATGTCCTCATAGATACCCCTCCATCATTTTAGGATGGTGTCTCTACCACCAACGACAAACTCATTAAAATTAGTCATTGTAAAGAGAAAGACACACATCCCACTTCGATTAGTGTGATCATGTATTTTAAAAAAATAGGAACATATCAATATTATGATGTTACATCAGGACTTGTTCAGCATGAATTAAAAATATATTACTTATCTTAATCCCATGTTTTCCACTCACCACCACGAATTTCCTGAAATCAACTAATGATACATGCAGGGATCCAGAACGATGCACCGAAATTATGTAGACAAAATTAAGCAAGAAGTTAAATAGATTATCATAGAAAATTTCATTTGAGAATCTTATATTCCAAAATGAAGGGGGAAAATCTTACTAGTTATGAAAAAATGGAATAATTGGGCACTATATTGACTTAATATATCTCGACTACCATTATCATAAAGTTAATTTAATATTACCAATAAAAGAGTTCCAAATCTATTCAATGGACTTGTATATAGTTTTTTCATTCATGGATGGATATTTAGAGTATAATTATTTTCTAATGGCCCATTATGATGAATAATAAACAACCTTAAAGTCCCTTATATATCATTTTTCTAGTTAGTAATTCCCTTTGACATGATGAATACTAGCACTACATAGGAATGTTTCATGCATCGTATAATTAAATATTTCCTACAGAAGTCCATCGAGTGCTATGTCAAAAATATGTTGGTTAAGTCTTGATGAAATTATGACCACTTAGATAATTTCGAGACCATATCCAACAAACTATGATAACATACTTTGTAAATGAACCCATTGAAATTTTTATTCGAGGCTTCCTCGGAAAGATTTTTCATCATTTTTATATACCATTGTGGCATAAATGTTGAACTTATAAAATAAATATCAGTCCTTAATATTTGGCCTCCCCAAGACCAAAAATATTTTTAAGGACTAATAGGAAATATTGAAAAAATTTGATAATTTATGTAATAACTCCTAGGTAAGTGTTTTCTTTACACTATGTAGATGAATAAGGGGGGAACAAATTAGTGGAATGATGATTGTTAGAAAGAACATGAATACCTCAAGAAATATAATTTGAGCCAACTAGTTCTAATTCCACATATTGAGGGAAATATAATCATTTTTTATGTGACATCCCTAGAGTGATCACTATGTTCTTTCCTCAGAAAAATGAATAAAATTGGTAATGAAAATGTAATTTATTGCCTTCATTAAACAATGTTTTACATCGAGACTCATTATTCATATATCAAGAAGAGATTGTTGACATTATTCTTAATGGTTCAAAAGATTAGGAACTAAATGATACATATTTTTCTCACAAAACAACCCACTCAAACACATCATTATATTTCCTTTGTTAATTTGGTGTTTCTCATTGTTGGATGTGATCCTATAGATGTTTTACATTAAATTCAATCCCCAATAAATGATAAAAAGTGATCATTTGGAATATTTCATAGAAGAACATACCATTACAAAAAAAATGTATTTTAATACTGAATTACATTCTGAATTGATATTCTCTATCCATGAAATCCCCAAAATATTGGAAATGTATTATAATGGCACATCAATAATATAAATAGGGAAGGGAATTGAAGAATAAAACTCTACAAAATTGGGTTAAAAATTGTGTTCATCTATCCAGCCAAGGAAATATTAACATACTCCTTCATATTGTTAAAAGGAATTACAAATAATGAGGTTGATTATCATGCACACATCATGGTCCTAAAATTGGAAATTCCAATGCTAGTTGACCACATAAAAGTGAAAGGTGATTCATAGTTAGTAATCAAGTAGAACAATGGGGATTATGCAATCAATAAGGATAATCTATTCCCCCACTTGAATATGTTCTTGGATTAATGTAATAATTTCACTCAAAGCCAACTTCGAATCATATACAATGACTATATAATTAATAGGTTAGTGGATTGGTAAATGAATCCACAATATTTGTAGATATATACCTAGGTGAAATAGTTATCAACATTGTGCACCACCAAATGTTATAACATTTTTTAATATAAAAATGATGAAATCAGTGAGTTTCATTCTATACCTAAACCAAACAGTTATACAAATTTATGGATGATACTAATTTTGGAATACATTCAAAATGGTGTCCTATAAATAGGAAAATATTTAAATGAATAAATCTGACAAGGAGGGACCAACACCACTCTTTATAATAAAACAAATAACCCAAAATTCCACTATAATGTGGGATTTCATAAGGTTATTCTTAGGTACATTGACGAAGAAAGACTAATTATGTTTTGAAATAAATATATACAGGATCCTTTGGTGACCACCAATCAGGGTTTAGACTTTCTAAAATTGATTGAAGTGTTGGATAATTCTATCCTTCAATGATGGAAGACTACATAAAATTTACCAAATAATTTCATTCATGCCTTGTGCCTGACAAAATCATCCATCAACCCCTATAGTCTTTATAGACATCCAAATTATCTGTTCAATTTTTTTGTTTGGGGAATGAATGTTGTAGGATGGAATTCCCTAACTTTTAACAAGAATTTTATATACATCACCACTACTACTGGATTCTTCTCCATATGGGATAAAGAAATACCCCTCAAAGTATTTGGGACAAAACTCATTTTATGATTCATGAAATATAACATCATTATAAAATTTGGTGTCCCTCATAAAATACAGATGAGAAGCAACGTCAATTTTTTTCTACTGAGTTAGAGAATCTCTCTCAAAAAAATAATATCAAATTCAACCATTAATCAAACTATTATTCCATGTACAATATATATATATATGAGTACAATAAGATCCTACCAAAAAAACACCATAATATGGTGGATAAATATAGTAAATCTTGGGTTGAAAATATCATTCATGCCTTGTGGGTCTACCAGATGAAAACATGCATTACCATAAGGGATACCCTGTATTCATTGTATAGGTAACATATGATTTCATACCCATTAAGGCCCAATTTCCCTTGATCTTTGTTTCCTTCTATGATAATAAAAATCCAAATATGATAATTCCAAAGATGATAAATCCTATAATTATTTAGATTTATTATAGTGACTTGATAATAAAATATGAAATTCCTTGCGTCACATGGAGGTCCTCTGAAATTAGATATCATTGGATTTTGAAAGAAAAATCACTTATGAATTTTCCCCCATGGAGTACTGGTACTGGACCTCAGGAATCCGATGGAACCAAGAAAGAAACCCGAAATGCTAGATAAAAATGTGTTGGTATTTATTCTATACACAAGGTCTACTCTAATAGAGAATCTTCCCAAATCTTGATGGATTTATAAATTTCTACAACCCCTATGAAAGAAATATTCATGAATAAATATTTTTTATGAAAATGACACCATCTTCGATATTACAAGATGATAAAATACTTGACACCTCTTCTTTGATGGATATCATTAAACTACAAGGAATCATGGTCTTCAATACTTAATATTAATAGGAATATATCATCCAAGTTTCATGAAATTAAACTATAAAAAACACAGTCATCATATGATGTTTAGATTTAGTCTTACCTAGTGTATTAAGAGTAGAATGTCTTGGGAAAGTAGCTTAGGAATAGTAATATCCCAAACATGGGATGCCTTCAATATCATGATTCCCTGAATTATTGGATAGAATTTTTGTGGTTTCCATCCTTCTTTTTCACGATAAGCAACCTTCTCCCTTCTTAGATGACTTTAAACTACATGGTTTCCTTCTTCCATGTGGCACGATATTAAACGTCACAATCAGGCCAATGTCACAATTCCATAAAATTGAAAGGCATAAGACAACTTTTTTGAGGAATTTAAAATACATAGCATCATGGTATTATATGAATGGTCTTTAATGGAACAACACATAGTCTTATTCATACAACATAAAACTACAAGACACCATTGTCCATGTTGTATTTCTCTAATCTACTTATTCAAAAATCCTAATTAGAAAACATTAAACTGTATTAAAATGAACTCAATGTATGATGTAAAACAGCAAGGTTCACATCCTTTGTACGTGACATAAAAATGCATAAAATGTTGTTATTTCCATTAGAGGACCACAACCTATGGTGTTGGCCATCCATCACACATTTATTCCATGAACATAATGATTCTTGAATCTCATCTTAATAGGATATGTAGGGATTACCATAAAATTCTTTGTGGGATAATACAATATGTAAAAAAAATTAACTCCCCTATATATAAATACATATCTATACAGGAGAATATAATTTAGGTGCAATCATTTCAGAGTGCATTATGGAAAAAAATATCCCTCTCTAGTATACAAAATACAGATTCCATGGCCAATTCCAGCACAAATTATCCCTCTTTACATGTATAGATTCTTTCCACATATTATACTATTTATCTTCAGAAACTTTTGATCTCCATAATCATTCCCTAAGAATCGGTAATATAATCTCATATTTTTTAGAATAAGTTTTTTTGACAATGTATTAATATGACATAATCTAATCTACTTAAGTCACCCAAAATATATTCTTATAACCTAATGGCATTTTCATCCTTGAAAGAATCCTCTTCTATCTTTATAAGTGGTAAAAACATCACACATGAAACTTATTTTTAAAAATAATAAATAGTCATTCATTATGTTTTTACAAATATCACCTCTCTTGATTCGAGAACACACATGATCATTGTTTATAATTTTTCTTTTTCCCATCTGAAGTATACCAGAACATTCTTTTCCTAGTAACACTTATATTAATCATGATCTAATTTTGTATGGTGGTAGCCATATGACATTAAATTATAACATATGTTTATCCTAACTATATAATATCATATTTGTGTTTGATGTCCCTCATATTCAACATTAAAATCACAAAATAAATACATCTTGATTCTTATTACGTTGAGATACATAGTGATTCTTATATCCTACATCCTGTTCATGCCTCCAAAAGTTCAAAAAGCCATGTTCCTCCCATTTTATCTCCTTTCTATAGTAAAATAAATTTTTTCCACTCTTTGTTTCTCACAAAGAGCATATCACACAAGGGTGCGCTCTTTTTGTTGAAGGGTTCCATGTATGGTCAATAAATATTAGTTCATGTTAGGGAAACCTGGTCTTAGATTTAAGGATATAAAGGGCACAAAAACATATTTTTTTAATGATGGTAAACTAACTGGTTAACATCTCATGCATGAAATAGGTTAAATAACATTGTGTTTTTTGATTCTTTCTTTGACTATATATTTATTGACACCTAAAATTTATAACCTAGTCCAATAGTAATGTTAATATGAAACCAAACTATTATTTATAAGCCATGTTTTTTAAGAACGTTTTAATCCTAGTTTGTATCCATTTTCTTAACTCATATACAAAAATAAATCCCCATTATCCACACCAAAATGTTTTTATGTGGGTAATATTTGGATGATCTATGTATGGAATGATCCTCTATATGAGGTTATATGTAGTGACACTAAAATACTAGTTCATGGGTCCTTCCACTAATTAATAATAACCCCATTTTTTATGCATGGGTTATACCTACTTACAGTAACATTTCCACCACTATTGTATTTACATAATTCTTGAAGAAACCTTTTTTTGACTGTGAATTTATACGCCTCATTTTGGATTTATATAATTCTCCCAACAATGGTCTTTTTACTGACTGGATGTAAATTTTTGACTACAAATTGGTACACCACATTCATTTTAATATGTTTTCCAAAAAACAGAATTTAAAAGAAAGAAACATTCAACCTTAGGAGATTCCACATATATATGTGTAACGACAAGAAAAGATTCTATTTGGAAATAAATTTTAGAACATTGTCAATGGTCGTTCTATTCTTATTTTTCTTGTATCAGTCTTTATATATTGAAACTAATAGATTATAAATTACATTCTTCCCACATAAATATTATAGATGATGGAACATTCTTTAACATATCAATGTGAATGAAAAATTTATTAATCCTTTATCCAAACCTAAATGACCGTAAATTATTTCCCTCCATTACATTTTCAAATGATATTAAACAACACGATCTATATCCTTATCACATGCTAGTGAATTTAATGTTACATTAACCATTATTTGGGAGTATACTTTTCTCTGTATGTGGGTCACCCACCTCTTCACCCAAAATAACTAAATTAAACATTAATCTAATTCAATCAAGACACATAGTGAAACATAGATCCTTCCCTCTAGGTCCTACTTCCAAGTTATCCAAGGTATTTATGTTCCTCTATTCAAGGACATAAGCCTATTATGGAGGGGATGTTATAGAATTCTCCAGGTTTTATACTTTGTTGTCCTATGATCAAATTATAATTCCCCTATTTTACAAAAAATATGTGAGTATAGGAGGGGTTTCCCATTGATGGATACCACCAACCGATATTATTCCTTCATTATTATAGACAATCCATTCACATACAACCCTTCATGGTCTTGAGAAGTCTATATATTCATAAAATCAGTAAACAAGATAATAAAATGTTATATTCTTAATTACACCTCTATTTTTTATTATTGATTAATACGACCTAGTTTTTCTTTTCATAATTCTCTAACCAAAAGATCATATCCATCAAAGTTTCCTCTATAGTAACCAGAAACCTCTTATAGCTCTATAATCCCTAATATAATTATGATAGAATCTAATTTATGAATGTGGTATGTAATTATTAATGGAATTATTCTATCTAATCAATTTTTAGATCCAAACGTCACTAAATCATGACTCCAAATTCCCCATTTCATCTAATAAATAATGTCAAAACATTCTTGGCTAGTTTGATTTCATAGCAATTATTCCATAAATAATCACCAAGGATGTTCAAAATAAAATTCCTACCATATTATTCTATCCAAAAATACTATAAACTTCCCAAAAAGAGACACTATACATCCCTGGTAGAAAACCAATGAAAGGGAAGCATGTGTAAAATTTTACTATTGCCTTTCAAGTCCTTCACTCTATATGGCTTATGAATAAAACCTAGAAATGAATAAAAAATGAGAAAAAACCTATTAGGTTGTAAACATATAAAGGGGGTCCTAATATATATTCAAGTCTTTCTAACTAATTCTTATTCAAATATAACTTTGGAAATTACAATGGAATAGAAACAAAATACATAAAAATCATTGTGTTTGTCATGTGACTCTAGAAATAGACAAACTACATTCAATTGACCCCAATGGTTAGAAAAAAATAGAGTATCTACTCATACTTGAAATGGATACCAAACCCACAAAATGGTTTTTCAACACTTCAAACATTCTTAAATTTATGTTAGAATCATTTTTGTTTCATTCTTAATGAATCTCATTTTTGGGGGTACTTTTGATGAAACTAAAAAATTATTCGATAAAATTTTACATATAATTCATGATGTGATCATAACATTGACATCTTATGTTTTTTTGAGTAAAAATGTTTCTATATTTAGGATATAGATTATTATATTCCTATTTACCTCAATAATTCTCACTCACCGAGGAATTATGATTCTTTTGAATCATTACCCAATCTGATGAAAAAAATTGTGAGATCCACTCTCATAGTATAAGATACGAAATAATAAATGTTCTGATAAATGTGGGTTTATTACATAATATTAAATTATTATTTCTATTTAATATATTGATGGAGTCAAAAAACAACCAGAGAGTATAGTTCACTTCGTATTATTTGATTTTACTAGTCCGGGAGCCGAAACAGACATACAGATCAAATGATATGGTTGTTGTAAGTCCATTGAATTTTAAAAAGTTACTTTACTCCCATAAAAGGACATCATGATAGTTCATTCATGCAACCCCTTCACCTAGGTCCACTACGCACTCTATAAATAGACCCCTCAACATTTCATTTTCTATACAAGAGATGAAATCCTGTATGATGATGCATGATGAGAGCTTTAGTCATGTAGATCCTTCTCTCAAGTAGTCTGTACCAATTTCGTATAACTTCCATGGTCCTCCATCACTAGGGAAATGATCCAACATAATTTCTTAATGGGAAAGACCATACAAGAGAGACCATTTTCACAAGTCACCCATAAATTGGTGAGCCAGACTTGAGAAACCCATAACGTCACACCACAAACATTTCATGTTGGGTTCGGGACATTTTTTAGGTTGTGTCACATTCAAACCCATTTCCTAATCCAAATCTTAATGAGTAAATATCCTTTTCAAGGTTCCAAAAACATGGGAATAATCTTGTGAATAATATCCAAACAAAAAAATCAACAAAATTAAAGATCATTTTCATGGTTCTAGAAACCTAGAAATCCTCCTTGGTGTATGTAATAACAATACAAAATTTGCATGAGTCAATATCCTCCTTGTGGTTCCAGAAGCATGGGAATCCTACTAGGTGTAATCCCTAACCAAAAAAATAATTCACAATGAGTCAACATAATACTCTTGGTTCTATAAAGAATGGTAATAATATAATGTGTATGCCCTAACTAGTCTTACAAGTCCCCATGAATCGAGATACTCCAAACGGTTTGAAAAATATGATAATCTTACAAGGTGTTGTCCACCAACCAAACTAAATCACCATGAGTGGAGATACTCTTTAGGGTTATAGATACATTGGAATATTCCAATGTGATATCCCTATACAATCCTCAAAATCACCACGATTTAAGATAATCCATAGGCTTATAGAGAAATTGGGATCCTCCTAATTGTTATCCCTAAACAAAACTCATAATAACCAAGAGGTTGGACACTCTTCATGGATCCATAAATATTTGCATTCTCCTAGGTGTAATCCCCAACCAAACCAAATAATCATGAATAAATATACTCCTCATGGTTCAAGAAACATGGGAATCATACTAGGTAATTTTTCTAAAAAAACACTAAATCACCAATGGTAGAGATCCTCATCAACGTTCCAAAAATATCTAGATTTTCTGGAGAATCCATGAAGAAATGCTCTCGCTAGTCATTTCCCTTGACCCCTAACACATAAATGTTACTCTAGAAAACCAGATATAAGAGAGAATTATGGACAATATTGGGATTAGAGTACCTCTATACCGTGGAATAGAATACACCAATATGAGTAAAAACCACACCATGGTAAAAAAATACTCACATGAAGGTTTCCTCCCTTTCTTAGGACCTATATAAGACCATTACCGAGACACCTAAGGAAACAATTGGACCCACGAACGAGCCCTCATCCATGTTATGTTTCCAAAGTTGTCTGACATCATATAGTATCTACTAGATCATATAGTTCTACCCTACATGAATCTCTTATTGCACTTTTATGTCCACTATGCACAAGACCTCTTCCCTCCACCCAGGCCTTACCCTATGTGAGACCTATTTATATCTCCCAGAAAATACTTATTTGAAACTCAATTGAGACCTATATTATCCCTCCAACGAAATGGAACATATTTATATGGATCCCTCATTTGAGAGGGACCAAGATAAGACCTATCGAAATTCCTTAGAAAATGTGTGATCATATTATACTGCATACTAGAATATCCTATCAATTTTACATTCCCATGGTAATATATTTCCATCATTTAACCTCACTTACTTGTTGTATCATTGTAGTTTTATAAATTATACATTCCCTTGGTAATTAGAGAACCAAAATTTTAGGACATAATATGCTAAATAATGTTTTTAGATATATAAATATGTATTGTAAATTTGTTTGTAAAAGTTGGTGATCAAACTCAAAAATCATACTCAAGAAATTGAACATATATTATTCAAGAAAGCTCAATATAAATTAATAAGAAAATATCAAGATCAAAAGTCTAATTATACACATCTTGGGTCCAAAATATCGTTTTAATCATAATGAGGTAGAAAATCAAATTTTAGAATGGATCTAATATAAATTGGGTGATTCTTTTCTAATCATTAAGTTCTAACAAATCATAATTATTCTACAAAAAAATGTCACAAAAGATTTATAAATGATATGGGGAAGAGGTTCTTCGAATAAAAATCACAAAAATAATATATATTAAGGTTATCAATATGTTGATGGAATATATTGTTGTTACAATACATTACATGGTATGTTAGATGATGCTAAAGCTGATATTCAACATATTCTGGGTCATAAATGAGGTCATGATACTTTCTAAAAAATTTAATAATATTAATATTGATGAAATTAAATATTTTGGGTCTCAATAACATCCTAATGATATTAATTGAGGTAAATTTTATTAAAGGATGAGGATGATGTTCATAACGAAGGTTTTGGTTTTCAATAACACTAAAAGAAAAATGATTTAAATCCTTAGAAGAAGAAGTTGATGACCATTGAATTCAGAAATGAATGAATCCACTAATACTAGCACATCTAATATGTATTTCTTTGTATTAATCAGAGGAAGAATTGATTTTGTAGAAAAATCAATATCATCCTACTCAAAAGATAAATATGTTTTTGAAGTTTAAGCTAATTATAATCGGTCATCAAACTCGGTGTGCCATCGTAATTATAATAGGGTGAATTATTTTGGGGTGATGAATGATGAGAAAGAGAAAAAATTTGTAGTCACTAATATGAAGAACAAATTTATATCCTTATCAACAATTTATTCATCAAATATTAATAGAATTAATTACATTATTTGTATTAAATATTAGCTAACATAAAATAATGATAAGAATATATTTTTATATATTCTTTATTATCATAATGTGGTAGTCCATAAAGATAATCCATATGAATAATCTAAATCAGACTGAGGATTTCAAATAATTTTAAGTTTGACTATTTGTTCATGTATACAATTGGTATAGAGAATCTTAATGAAGAAATCGTATATGGAACATTGGAATTAGACTAAATTATTTCCAAATGTCAGAAGTGATTTGAAGTTGATAAAATTGTAGAGAGTTTTTGAGAACAGTTGTGATGTTTTAAAGCAGTCGTAGATTTATCCATAATTTAAGGGAACATTGAAATTCTGAAAATTCAATGCAATGGGAAAAAAATTTTAAATCCCATTGAAATGTAATTTTGGAAACCAATACAAGTGAACTTACTTTGAATATTCTGGAAAATAAGAACAATTCATGAAAGTTATATGGAAATTATAGCATTGAATTATTTATTATAGAGAATTTTTTTCAGAATTTTTTTTTCTTATATAAATTTTTTGGTCTGAAGAAACATATGAGAAGAGACGGGATTGTATTCAGGGATTCCATTTTGAGCGATCAGACTATAAAATCATATAGGTATTTCTAAACTCAGATAGAATTGGTCTATATTTTTGTCAATCATATTCTAATATATATATATATATATATATTCATATTGATTATTCGTACTAGGAATATCTAACCTCATGATCAGATCTAGTTTCATATAAAACTCCAAAAAAGATCATACCTGATTTTGGGTAACGAAGTAATTTTTTTTTTAAAGATCATATTTGTTTTAATTGTTCTAGAATAATCCTAGAATGTTGGTTAAAAAATATTTGTATAACATATGTTTTCTACTATAATAAAATGCTTTGTTGTATTGGTCAAAGTGTATCAAAAGTGTAAGAGCATATACAAATCATTGAATGCATCAAATTTGGATTATTTTCAAGTTCCTAGTATGATATTTTAACAACTATAAGACATACATAGGATGTATCTAATCATATTGTTCAGTAAACCATATCAATTCTTGTGTACTAGTGAATGAATCAGTGAATTGTTTCATAATGGAATTAAATTATTTAAAGGAGGAAAAGATTTATTCATAAGTAAATAAATATAAAAGAAAAATATATCACTAATTCATCACCACCCCCTATCAGGGATAAAACTATCTTGACTATGAAATTTAAATTGGTTGAAAGGATAAAGGATCTATTCATTTATTTTTTTTATAAAGTCTTAAAAGAGAATTTGGGATGTAAAATCAAAATTATGGGAAGAGTAATATATTTTCATTTTTTTATTAAGAATTATCATAAATGGAAGGATAGAATGTTTCATTTTCATATTTCTATGTGTCATGATGTTCTTAACCAAACAACTTATGTGTTTCCTTCTATTTATGAAAAAATTCCCCTTACATATATTTTTAAAAAGATTCAACAGAATGGTGGAAGATAAATCAATTCTTCACTATCACCAGTTTATAAAAGATATTTTCTAAGGGTGAAGGGTGTTTCCATAGATAATGGTACATGAGATATGCTAAAAATATATACAAAAAAAAATAAAAAATTGAAGAATATGAAATTAAAAATATAGTGGATGACATATGAAGATATAAAATATTTTGTGTATTAATCTATTGGGGACATTTTTACCATGGTGAATGAAATTTTCACCACTATTATATTTCTTGGTGAAAATATGTGATGTTATACAATTATTAAGAATATCATATGAATCCTTCCCAATATTTTTTATTTTTATGTTTCTTCTATGGAATATATAGACTCCTAAACATTATCTAAGGATGCTTCACATAGGACTCTCATCACTTATGAAATCATAAGGGTTAAATATAAGAAAATCAAAACATTTGTTATTAGAGAAATGTGTATCATTGCTACCAAGATGGAAAAGTCAAAAAAGATTCTTATTAAAGAAGAATCTATTGATTATAACATTGAAAATGAGGTTTGTAAAAATCTTGATAAATTTTTTCCCTTATATTCTAAAAATGGGAGAAGAAGAGTATGTTAAAAATGGAAACATACCATGAAATTCATTAAATGTGGATTTATTGGGACGTTTTTAACAAATTTCTCATGAAAATTAAAGAAAAAGATAAGGATAAAGAAGAAATAATTTCAATAAGGCCATGGATGAAACAAGGTGATAAATGAAAGTCCTATTCCATAGGAAAAGATATAAAACTCTTCAAATAAATAAGAGGTGTTTGTTATCTAATGATAAAGAAGAAGAATATAGTGAAGATCAATTAAAAAATTATATTGGGAATATTGGTGAGGATAATTTTATTTGAACAATAAATGATGAATATTTCAGAAGCATTAGTTCTAATAAAGAAGAAACTCAACTAATATTTTAATTAAAAGAAGAGTCGTCAGAATGTTGGATAAAGATTAGAAGGATTGAAAACAAACAAAGGGAAGTTGGAAGATATATTTTACTCAATATAAATTCATGAAATTTTTTCATATGATAAAAAAAATTAGAGTTGTAGATTGATTATATGATTAAATATATTGAGGAAGAAAAGAATTGTAATGAACATCTAGAAGTTAAGTTGAAGGAAAAATAAGAATATATAGAACTTGTTTAATAAAATCATTCTAAAGATAAACAGAAAGGTACAATTTTCCAAAAATCTATCTCTAAATTTGTTGAATATTCCTTTAAAGAGAAACTTGAGAAGGATCAACAACATTTACCATTAAAATTTGAAAAAAAAATATGGTTTTTTCTAAAAAAAGGAATCTAAGAAAAGTTTTTGTATGGAAAAGATTAAAAAAATAGAGAATTGAGAAGTTTCTGAGAAGCCGAAATATAAATATGATAATAAATATTATCAATAGGGAAATGATTCTATCACTTCTAGTTCTAAAATTAGTAAAGGGATACATCAGTCAGGAAAGAATATTCTGATTTATAACAGAAAGGTTTGTGGCCAATAGATTTCAAATAATAATGTTTTCGAGAAACATGTTCACAACATTGGTCATTATGGATGTTTCAGAAGAAAATATTATTTCTGTGTATAGTATTCTTATTTTAGTGTATTTTTTCATAGGGAAAATATGTTTTGGTTCATCCGCCAATAATATTATTAATTCATAGGTTATAAAGTCATATGTTTAGGGTAGTTCAATCCTCTTAAGTTAATATGTTTGAAAAGGAATTTCTGATGAAACCTGTGAATGATGGTTTAAAAATTACAAAAGGATCTAATACCGGGAAAATAAATGTAAAATATGCCAAAACCCTAAGAAAAATGATAAGGATTATCTTGTTTTTTACCATCATAATAAAATTTCGTTTACAATTTGTAGAAGTATGAGGTGAAGAAAGAAAAGGTTCTTGTTTTTGGAACCACCCTCAAATCCATCAAAGGTAAACACCCTTATAATATTTATAGTGGGTTTTCAATACAAATGACATGATATAAAAACATTTTTTTAAATTTAAAACAATTTAAATATGGTATATTAACATTTGTAAATAATGAATCACTAAAAAGAGGTGTTTTAGCATCCCTTGTTAAGAAAGAAAAGTTCAAATCCAAAAAATATTATATATTGTTGTGTTAATACATAACCTAGTTAGTGTTTCACAATTGTGTGTTTCAGGTAAGAAATTTAATTTTAGTATGTATGGATTAGTTATTAAATGTGCGAAAGATGGAATGATTACAATATTTTCCATAATAAAGATGACATTTTTTCAATATAACCTATGGAAAATATCCATAATGATATATTTGTGCCCGTAAGAAAATAATAAATAAATGGAGAAAGATATTTCATCACATTATTTTTTGACATTACACAAATTAATTTCTTCATTTATATGAAACAAAAATCATATGATAGAAAAATATTAAAAGATCATAGAATGTAAACTATGAAGGATTGTTATTATTTAGTGAATAATTTGATAACTGACAATGGTTGTGAAATAGAAGTAATGAATTTTAATGTTATTTATATAAAAATTTAATTCATAAAGAGTAAATTTCACCCTATACTAAATAAAAAATAGGGTTTTTGAAAGGAATAATAGACGTCTGGTAGAAATGGGTAGAACTATGTTACATTAACATCGTTCTTCTCATTACTTTTTGGATACAATCCAAGTTTACAATTGTGTACTTTCATAACCAATGTTTCGGTACATAATGTTCTTATATGGCTCTATATAATTTTTTTTGGAAAACCCCATGTTTGAAACACTAAATAGTTTTTTGGAGACAATTCATTAGAAACAAATGAGGAAAATTGGGAATGTTTGAGCCTAAAGGTGAAGAAATAATTTTTCAACGCTATGCTATTGAAGTAAGAGGATAAATATGATTCAAAAATGAAATATTAAGTACTATATATTCTTCTGATGTGAATGATAATAAAAATTATGAGTTTGAAAAAAGGCTCATATAGATAATTATTTTAACCATGATATTGAATATATTCATAACAATTAATATATTGACAGTTATATTCACTCTCTAGAAAGAAAAACCAAACTCATATTTTTTTAGTGACAAGGAATCTAATCAAAATTATAATCCTAGGATGAGGAAAAAATTTCAATATCCAAACACTTATAGTGATCAAAATTAGAAATTTAAAACAAGAAGAACCACAAATTGCATTACACGTATTTATTTATGTTAAAATTTATAACCTAAAGGTGTTGATGAAGCTTTTAAGATTCCAAAATGGGTTCATTCCATTAATGAAGAGCTGGATCAAATTGAAATGGATTATACGTGGTAACTCATAGCTAATTTACATAACAAAAAGCTTATTGGTTAATTGTGGGTTTTCAAAAACAAAGATAATAATGAAGGTGAAGTGATAAGGAACAAGGAATGAGTTATTTCTAAAGGGTATTTGAAAATTTAAGTTATTTATTTGGATGAAAACTTTTCCCTTCTGGAAATATAGGTAACAATCAAGAACATTCTTGTTATTTATGCACACTATTCTTACAGTTTTTTGAAATGGGTGTTAAATACACATTTCTGAAAGTGGATCTTTATGAGGAACTTTACATTGAACAATGAAGTGGATTTTGTTTAGAATGTTTAATGTTATGTGTGTAAGAAAAGGAAAGAATTATATTGATTAAAACAAACTCTAATGATATTAAATTCCAAATTGGATACATTCATATGGAATATGAGTTTTATGAAAGGAAGAGTTAATAACAATCATAATATAAAATAAATTCATGATATTTCAGTCATAATAATTTCTTTTGTTGATGAGATTGTCTAGGTGGGGAATTATGAAAGAACATGTGAAATATTTGCTTATAAGATGAAAGTTTTGTTTCAAATTTCTATACTAGGAGAAATAAAATAAGTTCTTGGGTTACAAAAAAACAAAATAAGAAACATGTTTTCCTTTCTCATTAAAATTAATCTAAGGAACTTCATAAGAAGTTCTGCATGGAAATTTTGAAACAATCTTGCACCCCCAACATTAGTGGGAACCATGTTGAGTAGAGATGGATAAATAAAGGATATTTATTAGAAACAATTTCGAAATATGATTTTATGTTTATTATATTTGACTATATCAATAACTAAAATTGCATATGATGTTACCATATATTCATGATTTTAGATTTCATTAAAATAATCTCATTTTATGGATGAAAAAATAATTCTATGATATAGAAAATACCAAAAAAGTGTGAATTAGGTATGAGAGATCAGAAATTATTAACTTGTTTGTGTATTTAGATGCTGATTGGGCATGAAACACTAATGATCAAATATCCAAATCTGGGGATGTTTTCTTTTAGGAAAAAGTTGTTTTCATTGGAATATGAAGAAACATAATTCAATAACTCTTAGTACGGATGATATTGTGTATGTTAATGCCAATAAATCTACTACTTAACTTATATCTGTGAAGACACATTTACAATACTTACATATTGATGTGAGGTTACCCTTTCTCTTAGAATATGATAATCAATGTTTAATAAACCTTATTAAAAATATGGTTAAATAATATCCTTCAAAACATATAGTTACCATATATCATTCTATCAATGAAAATTTGGGGAATAATTAATTGAAGTTGAATTTTTTTATACTTTGTAACATTTTTCTAACATTTTCACAAAACCACAAAATATTAATCATTCTATTAGTTCAGGTTAAACATGCTCATCCACAATCCTTCTCATGATTGTTAATTTTTGTTTTTAATCCCTAATCTATTCTTACTTTTGGGTAATTTTGACAAGGGAGAGAATTGTTTCATCAATAAATACTTATCAAAGCATTAAAATATGGAGAGTTGTGGGAAATATGTGAATATAAAATGTATGTTCATGAACTATGCTAATTATTTTTATGAGTGGATGTATGAAAAAAATATATTATAAGAGAGATGATTAATTGAATAAAGACGAGGAAGAAAAGATGAGGATAAAAATATGGGGAAGAAATATTGAGGAGTAAAATCTGAAGAGGTTTCATAGTCACTGCTTTTGTACATAATGGTTTTGTTATGAATGATTATTATTTCCTACAATATTTTAGATCTCATAGGAATATAATTATTGATAAGTAATCCATAAAATGAGGTCACAGTGTTCAGTGATTTATAAGTCAAGGATTACAACAAAATCCAAAGGGGGGTGAGTTTGGATCAAAATGGATAAAATAGTTTTTTATGTTTGAGGATATTTGTTGTATTTTCTTGTAAATGAAATGGAATCACCATACTTTCTAAATGTTGGTGATCATAGTGAAATATCATATTCAATAATCTGGAATCACTTTTTTATAGTAAATTTCATTGTATTGAGAAGATTCATTCTAGTGGCAAAGGCTCATTGGACTCACATATCTATAGAATGAGGTTCTGATCATAAGGAGGATGACAATCAGATTCTTCATGGATCTAACATAAATCTAATGGGGATTTTCTAATAATGTTGTTATTTCAAATAATATTTATTATGTAAAAATTATTATGAATTATTGATAAAATAATGGGGATAAGAGGTTTTTCAATCAAAATCTTTCCAATTGTATCCTAGAATAGAAGATAGATATTTATGGAAGTCATAAAAGTTACAATACATTAATTAGTAATTCATATAATGAAAAATATTATAATCAAAGTATTCAATGTCATTAAGAAGGTAATGATAATTCCAATAATAGAAAACATGTTGAATGCTGGTGAATCTAAATATTTATAGTCTCAAGATCATCGAAGTAATAGTACAGGATAAGTAATTTTGTAATGGATGAGGAGGATGTTCCCAACCAAGGTGTAATTATTAATTTAGACCAAACACCGAATGATTTTAATCCTTGTAAAAACAAGTTATGGGGAATTTTATTTAGAAAAAATGGAATGCACTGGTATTGGTCCATTTGACTTAGTTTGTCATCGTATTCCTCGAAGGTAGAATTTTTTTGCAGAAACAAACATTTGTATTCTCATCAGATGATAATCAATTTTATGATGTTAAAACCGCTTAAATAGGTCCATAATAATATATATTCGAACATAATCATTAGGAGAAGATTTTTTTGGTACTTATGAATGTTAATAATAAGGAAAAAATATTCTAACTAATATAAAGATGAAATTCCAAACATAATCAACACTATAGTCAAAAAAATTATAATAGGTTGAATTTTTTTAGCATTCTAATGAGTCAATATAAATAATGAAAAAAATACATTGTTTTCTATTTTTCATCATCGTATTCAGGATGATCATAATGACAATCAGAAAAGAGATTCATAATCAGATTGAGGTTTTCTAAGAATGTTAAATATATTTATTTCATTATACATACAATTAGTATGTGGCATCGTAATGAAGAATATGTATTAGAAAATTGGAATAGAATTAAAGTCAATCAAAAAGTCAGAAGTGAGATGATGGTGGTATAGTATTTTAGTATTTCTGATAATATTTAAGCTTTATTTATGAATTCATAATTTTAAATGAGATTCATGGGAACATGAAAATTATAATATTTTGTTGAGGGGAAAATAATTTTAGTATCCCACCAAAAATAAGTTTGTGTCACCTATAAATGGGAACATACTATGTAATTTCAGGAAAATAAGTATCATTTGTGAAAGATAGAGAGTAGGTGGGGTGCTGAATAATTTTCTCATGATAATAGTTTTATGAATTATGTTTTTCTGAACGTGATTTCTAAACATAAAAAAATGGAGAAGAGACTACATTGTATTCAGGGTATCTCTATTGAGTAATCTGACTGAACAATCATATGTGGATTTTATCACTCGGGTAGAATTGTTATATAAATTTCTCAACAATATTCTTACACACACACACACATATATATATATATATATATTTTTGTGTGTGTGTGTGTGATTTTTAGAAATGAAACAAGAAAAATCAGGCTTCAAAATCAGACTGAGTTTCAGAAAAAATGTCTAAATTTTGTTTTACCATCATTTGGGTAAAAATGAAGAATTTTTTTAGATGGTCATATTTGTAAAAGTTAGTCAAGAAGAATAATATCATGTTTGTTACAGAAACACTTTATTAAAAATTTGTGATACATGAATCACAAGAATTTTTGTATTGATTATTGAGCTACATGGGTGTAAGGGTGTGTCCTACTTATTTTATTCCACAAAATATAATTCTTTTCTAATAGATTGTATGTTATTAGATTATTTATAAATCATAAAAATTACGTATCCACTTTTATTAAATAGTGAACCATTTAAATTATTGTGTTCTAATGTATGTTTTATTAAATATTTTCAATAGGGTAATATATTTTTAATAGGAGTCGATATTTGTTTCCTATATTAGGAAACATAAAAAAAGATATCACTAATTCAATACCTCCCAATCTAAGTGATACAACATAATTGGCGTGTAAATTTCACAAACTTAGAGTTATTTTCTTATAACTCTTTGTTTAATACACAATGTCTAGTTCATTGACCTTCCCTTATCATCATTGAGGCCAAGGAACTCCCATTTCACACACTATGGGGGGGTAATAATTTTCTATTTGATGAGGATTAGTCACTCATCCTTCTCTCTTATTTGAAAATGAGAATAGGGAACAAATCCTAGAGTAACCCCTTGTCTTCCATGTAAGTGTTAGAAGACATCATATCCTTAATCCCTTGAGTTAAAAAAATGGGTGATGGGAAAATCTAGTCCCTTTCCCCCCAAATCCCTGACTTCATCCACTTGTAGAAGAAGAATATTGGGTGGTTTGTCAGATATTTGAATTCATTATGTTACACAGATCATGAGTCATATGGGATTATTGGTGTCTAACTATCATGGAATCTATACACCCATATACATGTCTTGAAAGAGAATCCACATCTAGATCATCCTCTCAAGTTCCTTTCATGGGACTCTGTTGGGCTTGGTTCAAAAATCCTTGCATCAATCTCAAATGTCCATATCTCCCTTGATACAACCCATTATAGGGCCTAAAAATGTGGGTACTCAAATCAATGTAAACATATCAAAGGTCCATATCCTGTTCAAGATAAATTGCCTCATTCAAAGTTATGATTCCCAAAGAATCAGACTATGTTTCTTTGATTCCAGGCCAAATGGGACACATAGGCATCCTCATTGAGGTTTAAAACCAAAACCTAAAGTCAAACCTCATTATCTATAGTATGCATTCCCAATAGGGTCATATCCATCCCGGTAGCCCGCATCCCATTCAGGTTCCTGGGTTACATTTCAATATTTCCCAAACCAAACATTATATATGAATCTTTCACCTTGATATCCTCACTAAATAGAATAAAACTGCACTTTTAGACCTCATCACATGACCATAAAAGCTATTATGTTTCCCACTATGTCGCACTCGACTATGTAAATTTTGATTCCTTTCAGAAGGATTCTTTGGAATCCCATTCCACAGACCTGATCCCTACATCAACATAAAACTTTTATCACTAAATGAATATAAATTCTAAATTAACCCATTGTGTGGATTAAAACCATCATTTTAATAGTAAATGACTTAGAAATATATAATCTATTTAAAAAAGGATACATTCAATGAAGAACCTAAGATACATATAGGAGTGTCTATCAATGAATAAACTCAGATATATACATGGTTCTAATGTTAATACATGATAATAATTAATCATTAATTTATGGACGACCCATATCATGTTTTATATTTAATAATTTTTTGTGATCACACATCGCTACATGGCGGTAGTAGTCCACATATACATAGAAGTTATAATTTCATTTCCTATTTGATGGATTATATGAGGTTAATTATTGTGACATAATAAAAAAACATGTAAATATATTTATCATACTATAATCATCATTTTTAAGGATATAATAGTATTATAAATTATCAAAGAATAAATAAAACTGGAAGAGAATAGTAATGATTTATACCTCCTCTTTGATAGATATATTTGGAATACACCATAATATTTGAAATAATGGTCATAGATAATACCATAAGAACAATAATGATAGGATATAATCTATGTAGGTTATTTAGAAGGATTGGATAAAATATAGGGAAAAATATTTTGAGAATAAGGGACGAGAAAATATACCCTTTTATATATGAGGGGACAAACATGCATAGAATTACATAAAATATCTCAATATTAAAAGGATATATTCATGAAAAAATGGATCCAAATAGATAATAATTAAAATTTTCGATAATATAATGTCTAAAAATCCTTATATAATAATAATTATAAATGGTTATGTGTAACTATGTCTAGAATCTCTTAGTATAACTCTGCCTCCACAATCATTTTTTATCCTTAATCGTGGTAACAAAATTATACGATTTTTTACAGCTCAATATAACCAAAAATTATGTTGAACTAATTAAATTATATTGAAATATGATGATTAAAAATATTGAATCAAATTTATTAGAATAAATTTCTATTCATGGAAGAGTTTAATTTTAAAAAAAAAGTTTTAAGAACACAACCAAAACAATATCTAAGAAAAAAATCCATTTTTATGAATAAAACTGAATTTATATTCATTAGTTTCCATGAAAAAACTATCAAAAATATTTAATTTTTTTTAAATATATAATATATTAATTTTATCAAAAAAATAATTAATAGATAACAATATTATTTATTAGAAAAAACACATGGTGTTTACTAAAAGTGTATCTAAAAAAATATGAATTTATGCATTAAGTGAACTTATACCAAAATCAATCAGAACACTAATGTCTATGTAATTAATTAGATAATTTGGAATAATGGAGTATGATTTTAATTTTGTATAAAAATGAAAATATAATTTTACTTTTCAAATTCTTTAACTGATGAAATGAAACCATATTTTAAAAATAGGTTTTTTCACTATTCATTGAAAATTAACCATTTTTAGAAAATTTTATAAAAATCAACATATAATAATATTGGAGTTTTTATTTTATAAATCACATGAATTAAAACAAATAAAAATTCTATAATTTTTTAGATTAATTATAATTTATGCACAAAAAATTCCATAACACCATTTTGAGGAATATATTTTTTTGAAGAGTAAAATGACTTTATTTAAAATTGAGTACTTATTTATTATCCATAAATAAATATATTTTCATTATTAAAATCTTTTATATATATTTCATTATTTTTTTATTATTACTGTTGAATATTTTTAATTTAATTGATTGGTTTTAAAGGTCATTTTTAAATACCATTATTTTAATAATATGTCTATCTTTTCTTACATCTTAGTGTTGTGTGTTTTGAAAGATATCAAGAATAGTATACTTTAAAACTGAATATTTCAGGTGTTTTTCTCTATCCATGGTCATATCCTAAAAATGGATATATTCAATTATTCAGGTCATTCCCTTGAAATTATTAAGAAACCAACCTTTTATGTTTTATTATATACCTATAGTTTTTACTAGTCATGGGTACAAACAAAATATTCACTAGTGGTAATAGTTCATTGAAAAATAAAAAAATATATGTCTCATTGAATAAATATTTAAATATAATCAAAATATAATAATTTTTTGTGAATTTTTTTTACAATCAAGTCATGTTTATTTATAAATATATCAAAAATGGGGAAAACAATTATCACCTTATAGGTTGATCATACCAAAAATGAAATCCCAAAATAATCAAAAAATTGGATAAACCTGTCATCCAAAACCTAAACCAGTATCTCATACCTAATACATCAATCAATGGTCCCATTCCCAAGACCATATTATATAAACTTATATTTTCACATATCAATAATGTGTGACCCCATGTTGTAAAAATGATGTATTCGTAAGATGGAACCATATTTTCCTAATATAAGTTTAATAAAATATTATTAATTCAAAAGAAAATATGTCCAGACCCACAATAAACATTATCTTATAAATTTTATAAATAAAAATATAATTTGGGTTTCTATGTGATACACATATATGTATTTATTTTATAACATATTTATTTCAAGGATATTCTTGAATATGGAATTTGAAAAGATAAATTTTAAAATAAATTTGAAGGTTTCAAAGTTAGAGCATATATTTTATAAAATATGAATATAAACTATGGATTCCCGAACTAGATAACGAAACTATTATAGCATCATGGTGTTAAATATTTTTAAATTTTAAATTTTATTTTTATAGAGATACCCCCATTTAATTAGGGATGGTTATAAACACCCCAAAGTCAACATTGTTCAATTCCTCCTAATCTCCCCCAAACTTGATTATTACTATTCATTGATTTTCATAAGATGTATCAATGTGATCATTTTCCAATTCTTCATATCCAACCATTATTCTTCAATTTATAATCTTATTTATTTCTCTTAACCTAGTTGTCCATAACAATCATATCTACGGTTAGGATTCAAATAAATCAAAATACTATTTATATATTTAATAAGGGCCTCTTTAGAAATGATCTATCACTATATGAAGAAGGAATATAACCACCAAATATATTTGTCGATGTTTTTATTTGATTACTTTAATTTGAGATATTAATGATGCATGTAATTTTCAAGTATTATTTATAGATTGACTAGTCACAAATAAATTGTGTATTAATTTTGAAATTGTTTTAATTATTCATGTATTTTATTGAAAAAATGGTGTTTTAAATAATTACTATATATATATATATTCAATATATTTTCTATTCATATCAGGTGTTAATAATAACGTGTTTATGTATTTTTTACAAAATAGGTTTCTAGAATAACAATTTCAAGTATTTATGATATTTTTTGAAAATATTATTCTGAATTTTATAGTCAATTGTGGCTTTAAAAGTTCTGTTTTTTGTTATTATTACTATTAAATATTTTTTAAAATCAATTTTATTAATTATAATTGGTTTTATATTTAAAAATTGGATATTTTTTATATTATCATTTGTGTTATATAATTAATAAAGGGGATATTTTATAGTGGATGTTTGTGATATAATAGAAGATTGTATCTAATTATACACTAGACTTATCCATTTGGAATAATGACATAGAATTTTCACATATAGATTTTACATGTTAATAGATTAATACTTAATACATTTCATAAATACACACCTAAAACCCATAATTTTATAGTGGATTTATATACTAAATTCACAATCTAAAAGTTTCATGAATAATCTCCAATATCTCTTCTAAAGTTATTCCTAAAAATAATACTTTATCAACATAACCTTATTAAATACATTATTCATTAACATAGGAGAAAAAATAATAATGGGTGATCTCAAGATCTTATTCTGTGTAAAACACATATATATCAAAAAAACATGATCATAAGGTTATGTGAAGATTATAATAACATGTGAAAATAATACCCTCCATATCATAAACCATAAACCTCAGTAGTTGACTATTTCCATAAATTTATTAAGACATGAATCATAAGTAAATAAGGTAACATGATCCATTAGAACCAAACATTGGAATAAGACATTGATATTAGGAATACCTATAATTATATAAAATATTATGTTAAGGCTACCCACTAATAAATTCATAACATGTTAGTCTTGTGATAACCACCCATGTACCTTATTTGTATTGGGTATAAACACATGTGTACACTCTTTTTCATGGTTATAATAACCTATAATGTACCGTTTTTTATGCTTGGGATAACTTTTCATTTACCCTTTGATCTCACAAAATGTTAATCATTACCCAATCCAATCGAGGGAAATACCAGTCCCATTAGTAACATAAATCATATATTTGTGTGTTAAAGACCATAAAACATTAATCATATCATAACTCATATCAATAGAATTGGTTTTATAAAAATTTAATCATATATTAACCTATATAAAGTTAACAGTTTTAAAAAAAATATTTCATCATAGAAACCCCCATAGAAATGACAGGGTTTTATAATCATATCTAAGTTCATCATAGAAAAAACCAAACGAAATGAATAAATTTAAAAACCACCCTTCCTAAAAATAGTAAACAATATTTAGAGGGAATAAATATTTTATAATTAGATCATATACACAAACAAAATATAAGAAACACCTTATTTTTTTCCATTGATGAATAAAAATTTCATAAAAATATCCTTTAAATATTCTTGAGGAAATTATTTGTTTAATTTTGAGATAAATACATAAAAATATAAAAATATCAAAAATATTAAAGAAAATGTTTTATTTGAAAATATACAGGAAAATTTTAATGTATTCTTCAAATTAATGAACGTACATGAATAATAAAAATTCCATTCATTCCCAATATTTAAATAAGAAAATTCCATTCAAATATTCATATAAATGAGATGACGATATAATATGGAAAATAAAAAGTATATTCTAATTTAGAAATATTATAAAAAAATATTTTATGGATATAAATATCTGAAAAAAAATATTTTTGTACTAAAGAAACATTATTAAAAACATTTTTAGAAATAGTTTACTCTGAAGAAATGTTTTTCCTTTGAAAGGAGAAATAAATTTGGGTTTTCAATAAAAAAATTAATTTAGAAAATTAGAGAAAATAAAGAGTTTAAAATGAAATAAAAACCCTTAATAGTATGAATTAATAATTGGATAAGTAAATTGTTGATTTTATTTATTATAACATTACAATATCACATCATTGGGAGAATCGACATCAACAATTCTGATAAGAAATGAGTTCATAACAAAAATTGTTTTCCACATTGGTAATTTTTAATCATTATCCCCAAGAATAGAAGAAATTTATTTGGACATAAATATAACACAATTATAATGAGAATAATCATAAAATAATATAAATGGAGGTTTACACACCATGAAAATGAAACTGCTGGTGAATATGGCATCTGTCCCGAAGAAAAATAACCGATATAAAAAATCACTTACCATATGTCCCAGCTTCATTTATACAAGTTATAACTTATAATATAATAAATATAGTTTAATTATACATATATTATAGAATAATAAATATATAAATATATCATAATATATTTTAATTACTTATAACCTTTAATTACCATTTAATTAACCATTCTTTTAAAAATCTGGATTCGGGTGATTACTACATTTTTCTTTAATGGTTTACATAGCTATTTTTGGTTCTTTTTCATAGATTCGGTTTGAATTATCTCTACAATTTTATCCATGAAAAGAATTATAATATATATTCAATCTATATGTATTTATAGTCATCTATCAAATGTGGAGATTGAAAATTAATTATATTTTTTATGGAGATGGTAGATAGTACCTATGCAAGAATGATATTTCCATTTTCTCAGTGAATGTAAAAAATAATGGTAAATAAAAAATGACATTTTAAAAATAATTTTTATATCATATATATTAAATAAATACATCGTTATTGTTATCCAAGTTGAAATAAAAATAAAAACATTTCACATTGTTTCCTCGGGGCTTTAGTCCACATATAGGCATGAGCGACATTAAAATTTCTAAACAGATATGATGGTAAGAAAGTAAATTAGATATTATAAATACATACATAAAATAATTTAATTAATAAAATATATTAATATTGAATCCATAAATATATAATTCCATGAGAGGTGGTGATGGAAATCATATTTCATCGATTTGTGAGGTGATATTTTCTCATACATGGGGTCAATAGTTTTCCTTCCCACTTAATAGAAGAAGATATAGATGTAGGTCTTCAATTAAAATAATTAATAATCATATTATGAGAGATTAAAATGTTATTATGTAATCATTATTGAATAATATATGATGGATATAATGGATAAAATAACATTAAAAGAATAATTCAGAATGATGTATCTTCTTCCAACAACCTCCCCAAGCTATTAGTAAATCATTCTAAAGATGGTTCCCAAATAAAACTAATGAATATTGGATTTGTGGAGGGAATTTTGGAATTTATATGTTTTATTCTTGTAAAATAAAAATTATTTTAGAAATTTGAGTAGGATAGGATTAGTGATTCTCAATTATAAGATGTGGAATAAACCCAATTGGAATTTTTTTAAAAGATGAATGCATGCTTTAAACAAGATAGAAAGGATCCAAAAATAATCATTCTTCAAATATAGGTGGTATAAAGACAAAATATTTCCATAAAATAGAATTAGTCCAATTTTCTTCCCCATTTTAAATTTTTTAATTTTTTATTAACAGCTAGTAAACCCATTTAGAGAGTAATGATGGTGATTATTTTTTACTATTATTTCTATTCACATAGAAAAATAATATATTTAAAATCATTATATAATATTAATTATTTTTATTCAAAATCTGGAATCCATTTTCCAAAATTCAATTAAAAAAGTTGAAAACTTTAATTTGAAATTTAAAATCACAGACATAAAAAAAGTGGTTTTCTATATAGATACATTTTCAAAAGTCCATACTATTTTAATATCAAATTTCAAATTGACATTGATTTTGATGAAATATTTTTTTTAATAAATATATATTTTATCATATATGTTTTTCAAACCCATACTAAAATAAAATGGATAATTTTAATTCATTAAATGAAAATTCTATTTTAAGTAAAAATCATTATTTTTTACTTTTCCTAAAAAATAATCATTTTAGAAATTTATCAAATATTTATTCTACAATAATTTTTACATTCAAATTTAAAAAATGAGTGTTATTTTAAAAATAAATTTTTAAAATGTGTAAAAAATTTAACAACCCTTTTCTTTATTTTAAATCAATTCATGATTTATTACGTAGTAATAAAAATAACATAACGTAGATGATTGAGAAGACTATTTTCTTTGGTAATTAGGTTCATTAAATAAAATTATAAAATATTTGGTAAATAGTCTTTATTTGAATCATCCTTAACGTGTTCATAATATTCTATCATTCTTAAAACATCATGGGATATCATAGGGTCATAAAAAATAATTGGGTGAGCTATAAATCCAAGAAAGGTAATAAACATATAATCACATGAACAATGTAACATGTGTCAGAAAATAATAATTTCATTAGGGAATAAAAATGGGTTGGAATCTTAAAAATCAATAACGGAGCATGACGTAGCATGATAACAAAAATGGAAAAGACAATTTTGAAGCAAAATCAATCATGAAATCATATATACAATTCATGGTTAACCAAAAAAAATCATAACATAATATTCCTAATATAATTTCCCAATGCATAATACAATAAATTTCATGAGAATAAAAAATCAAAAAATATATTTGATCCCTATATAATTCTAGGAGAACCTATTTCTTTCATATAATGAACATAAAAATGTGGGGCACATTGATAATATAATATAAGAACAATTTTCATCATATTTTATCCCATGGTTAAGGATTGTGGGTTACATAAATTGAATCCATGATTTAGAAACTATGGGTAAAACTAGGTGAATACCCATGATTGGATAGGGGTATAGGTATACCACTCAAAAACGTTTAGTATAAAAAATTCAAGGACAATTTCAATAGCATAACAGGGGAATAGAAGAGTTCTTCAGGGTTTTAATGTGAATTAAATGTGTATCTCGTCACTTGGTCATATTAAGAGAATTAATAGGGATATGTAATTTCATTAAAAACATGAAAAATTTAGAATAAAAATGAAACATTTAAAAAGGTTTGTTGAATAAAATATTGGCAATGAAAATAGTACTAATATTTCAATATCATAATGGAAGTACACAATGTCTCATAAAATATTTTTATTTGACTAAATGGGTTCTCTACTAATGTGGAAGTAATAAATAATATTATGAGATAGATATAAGAACTTAATCCAACATGAAATTTTGATAATTTATAGGAAAAATCCTTGGTGTGTTAGGAATAAAAATATGGCAAGGAAGAATGGAAAGATAATTTAACAGAATAACGGTGGTATATAATGAATCATCGGAGAGATTAATGAGATTTAGAGGGACCCCTCACTGAATTTGAATCATAAGCTCAGTATGTGTTGTGTTTAAAATCAAAACCCATCACAATTAATAGGGTGAAATAGTGAATTACATAAATAAGATTCATGAATAAAGAAGAGAACGAGACGATCAAATAATAAATTTCAGCATAGTAATAGAAAATGTAAACCATATAATGATATGGGATAAATAATCTATCATTATTAGTAAAAAAAATTATATAGTATCATGATATATATAAATACCTAACAAAAAAAACAAATTTAGACTCAAAATATTAAATTCAAAAACCGTTCTCGATTTTAGAAGAGGATAGGGAGATCCCTTCCCATTAGAGGGTGATTCCAAAAGAATGTATAAAGATTACTGAGAGCTTATGGGAACCCTATGAGCACTCCAAATACTGGCTGTGAGAGAAACTACATGACTCAATTTTTTAGTGAATATAAATATGTGATTTTTTGGGTTTAATACGAAGAGGGAGGGGAGTTCTTTTATAATTCCTAAACTTATATTTTTTAATCTATATAATAAATTAATAAAAACTACAAACCTTACCATGGGTTGTGAAAATGATAATTGGTTTTCCTTATTTAAAAATTATTTGGTCCAAAGTTATAAAAATATTTCAATTGGTGAATTGGAAGTGAGTAATGTTCATAAAGAAATGATATTGAAACCCTGAAATATTAATTTTTTTGAAGGATTCATAAAAATGGATAAAATTAAAAAACTAAAATTAAAAATATTCATTATTTAAAATGTTCAACATTAATTTAGTCACACATCCCTTTTATAGAATTTATTATATAATTTTTTGGTCAATATAATGTCATAACAAACACAATTTATTTATATCATATATAAGTTTTACCATAAAATCCCAATATCTCATAAAATTATAAAAAACTCATGGTAATATAATTTAGTCATCATGGTTACATAAATTATATTTATTTTAATAAAAATATGTATAAAAATATTATAATTTACACTTTTAATTTAAAATTTGTATTTAATGAATAATGTTGGGGTTTTTCCAATACTAGTTTTTAACACTTTTAAAAATACCATTTTCCTATCATTAAATTATATTATCATTTTTTAATGTATAAATTTTTATAATAAAATTTGATTAAAATATAAATTACTTAAAAAATTCTTGATTATATCAAAATGTGTGTCATGATAAGATCTATATATTACCCCAAATAAAATTTATTATTTAACACTTCAAAAATACAATTGTAATCAAATTAATTATTTATTCATTTATAATGTAAGAACTAAAAATATAATAATTATTTTATTGAAATGAAAATATAAATATTTTTACTCTTCAATTTATTTTTTTCTAATCATTTTAATGTTTTCTAACATTAATTTACAAATTTACCTTTAAATATAGTTACAAATATTTATTATAGTTTCAATTCCTATTGTCAAAAAAATAACTTATCATATTTAAATAATTTGAGTTATTATTATTTTAAATAAGGAATATATTTAATAAAAATAAATGTCCATATGTGGAGGAATTTAATTTAATATAAAACTCATAAGCATAATGGATAATGGTTATTTGAAGAATGAATTATTCAAGGAAATATGATTCTAATTTAACTCTAACTAGATAAATTCAGTACAAGAATTTCAATTCATAAATATAGATATATAATCTAAATATTTATTTTAAATAATTTCTCACTAGGCTATATTTTAATTAATTATAATAGATAGAAATTAGTCATTTAATAATAGTTTTTAAACAAATGAGTTTTTTGTCTTGAAATTAAATTATTCTAAAATATAGTACCAAGCTAATTTAAAAGTAATAATTTATCTAAATATAATTAAATAATTATAATTTTATATATAAATAATTTAAAATAATAATAGACTTTAAATTACTTATTTTATCAAGAGAAGTGAATTTTTTACAAAAAAATGGTTATTTTTGTGTATTCACTGAAAAATAAATATTTTTTGAAAAAATTAAAATTTTAAACATAACTAAATAATTATTTGATTATATATAGTTTTAAAAAAAAATTATACATTAAGAATCAATAATAATATTTTTTATAAAAATAAATAAAAATCTTTTCTTAATTAAACAAATTTGAAATAACATAAAGACATTACAAAAAAAAGAGTCACTATTTATTAAGAATTTTTCAATACATTTATTTTGAGTTAGAAATAAATATATATTTAATAAATAGTTTAGTCAGATTCATTCCATTAAATTTAATGGCTAGGTTATAACTGTCTTATTTAGATAATCATTCTTTATTACGATTCGGTGTTGTGTATCACCCACACAATCAAACATATATTTCTCTTTTAAAACTCAATGTGTTAAATTATTCCTCCTTCCATAAATGGAAACCTATGAATTATAAATTTACATTGGTGAGAAATTTTTTTACAAATGAAATTATATTTATATAAAACCCACATTGTAAAAGGTTCAATAAAATATCCACTTGAAGGACATCACTTAACTAGATTTTCCAATTATCAGAACATTAGTTGGAATTGAAATAATATACAGTGAAATAAAAAAACTAACACCCAAGAACTAATATAGAGTGATAGATAACATGGTAAATATATATTAAATGAAAACAATCTTTTAAATCTATATTGTTTGAAAATACCATCAATTCATTTGAAATGAGTATAATATAGTTTTTTTTCAAGATTCATTTCCTTGATTTAATGAATTTATTCACCACATTAAGTTTTAAAATAAGGAATATACTTTCCAAAAAAGTATAATTTCATCATTTAATCAGTTTCTATTAAAATTTCATCTTTTATATAATCTATGAACTCTCAATATGATGCTTTTTATGCCCGAATCATTAAGATATAATTCAGGGGATCAGTTAATCCACCTAATAATAAAATTTTATTCCAAGAGAAATTACTATATCCAAAATTTTCATAATAAAGTCAAGTGATTATAAAAATTAATAAATCTCAATACATTAATCTCAAAAATTGAACTGAAAAATTCAAAAGGACTAATATATATCAATAATTTTGTAAATTCCCTTATATCCCAAATAACACCATTGACCTAAACATTAATGAATGTTTTCAACTCTATGGTTCTATCATACAATTCATCTTTCACCACTAAAAACATAATAAAATTCTTCTAAAATAATCATTAAATTTAAACTAATGGGAATATATTCCACAACCTAATAAAACATCTCTAAAAATATAATTAATCACATAAAATGAAGAAAACAATATTTGATGATGTAATATGTTTCCCAATGTATACTAAACCGGTTATACTTCCATGTAAATATTAAAATATTCCATAAATTATTTCAAGAATATGATTAGACATTGACATACCAACCCGGGAATCTTAAAATTATCTCGATATCAAACAGATTTTATGGTTTATCAACCCCTAGTTCTTTTTCCCCCAAATATAACCTTTTAACTAAATCAATGTTATAAGTTATCAGTAACATTAAACATAAGATTCAAATAAATGTAGAAAAATTAATATTTAACAATCCATATATATTTCATGATACAGATATCTATAATTTCATTTATTTACAATTTTACAACATAATTCTAAAATACCAATACATATATACTTTATTACTTACACTTCACTTATTTATGTAGCATATTTCTTTCACTTGCCTAGGATTTTACCCTCAAATTAAGTCATTGACTTGAATTGTACCCATATTCTCTACATATAATACAATGAAGAAAAATGGTATTGTAGGATTTAATTTATTACCTTACATAATACTCTTCATTTATATTATTGGAAAAATGTTACATTATTCCCTCTTTTCCATGCTTAAAACAACTTTGAGTTCCTGTGTAGAATTTCCCTACGTACAACTTCACAAATTTAAAACACATGGGAAATATAATATTATTTATTTTCTCAAAATTATTATTTGATCTTATTTGAGGCTTTTCCTCCACTTCATTGTTATATTTGGTCATAAAAATATATTCCTCTTGTTATTTTTTATTTTTGATAGTTCATTTAAAATAATCCCAAGATGGCTTACTTTATTTTCCACCGTGTTAGGTATCTCATTTGGGATTTCAATAAATTTACCAAACCATTAATTGTTGACTAATTTTCTCTAATTTTCATCCATTTACTAGTATAAAGGTAAAATTATAGATGAGTACATTTATAGTATTAAAAAATAAGAAGCAAGTACCATTAAATGGATGACTTATAAATGAAATATAATTCTTTGACATATGAGTTTATTGTCTTTAATATACATTAACCATGATCTATTTCCTATCATTTAATATTAGAATAATTTTATTCCTGTAATAATGGTTCATAGTGATCACGTGAATTAACCAAATAATATCCATTAGAAGTGTCAAACTGTGTGTGCAGAAAGTCCTTTTGTCGTTCAACCATTATTGATCGAGTCTAGCTCAATACAGTGTGTTTGTTGATGTTTACCCTAAATGAATCAGTTCAAGATCTATATACACTTTTAGTGTCTATATATGGAAATATTTTATTGGAAACTACAATATTTATAATTTACCAAAAAATAGGGATGTGTTTCTATATGTAAAATTATCTGCAATATTTTTCTATGAGTTTTATAATCAAAATCCCAAAAATAACTAAACTTTTTTCTAATACCAACTATGACACCCCATTTCTTTATTACATATAAATTCATGGTTTATTATATAGTAATACACATAATAAAACCTAGACAATCTTGATGACCTATTTATTTGGGTTTGTTATTTTATTTAACAACAAAAAAACTGGTGGTACATCGATATTATCAAAATCTTCAATAACATGATCATAATATTCCATCATTCCTACAGCTGCCTAGGATCACCTTGGGAAATGAATTATAAATTAGAGAGGTATAAAGACTATTATGGAATGATAAAAAGGAGAAAATCATTAAGTTATTACATGTTAGAAAATATGGATATAAATTGTTTATAAAAGGGTGATAATCCTAAACATGAACAATAAGTCATGATGTTTCCCAATAACATAAAGGAAACATGGTAATGTGGAATAAACATTAAAAATGAAATCATAAACATAATTCATGGTTAACCAACAAACAAATTATAGAATATTATTTATATTATAACCGTCATTGAACCATAAAAGTAATATGAGGAGACTAAAAAATTACCCAATGTATTAGTGTTCTATATAATTCAGATTAAACATGGTTCATTCATATAATGTGCAGGAATAATAGTTACTCATTGATCATATAACCTATGAAAATATTTCACCCCATGTAATCCCGCCATTATGGATTTTGGGTCACACAAATATAATTACCTACTCAATTAACTGTAGTTAAAACTATGTGAATACCCTTGGGTGGAAATTGGTATGGGTATAAATCTCATAAAAGATCTGTAAGGAAAAATAAGAGGAAAATTTTAGGAAAATAATGGGGCACATAATGGTTCATTGGACGGAATAATTAGACTGAAATGGGTCTCTCATAATAGGTTAATAATAAATATAATAATAGGGATATTTAACAACATATTCTAACATTAATAATTTCAAATTAAATGGAATAAGAAAAAAGGGTGCTTCAATAAATTATTGGTAGGAAAAATCATTATAAAATTTTGATAACATAATGAGAGAACATAAAAGTTCATAAAATGGTATAATGATCTTGAATGTGGCCTCTCATAATTTTTAAGTAAAAAAATTAATATGATGGATATGTGAGAACATAATCCAACATGAACATCTGGGACTTAATAGGCATAAGAAAAAGTGGGTGCAAGAAAAAAAACATGGCATTAAAGAATCATTAGATAATTTCTACAAAATAATAGGGGTACATAATGAATGATAAGAGGAATTTATGATATTGAAAGTTTTCACTCATCACATGGACATGATATGGTAAAGAGGATTTTTAAATTAATCTCCTACCAATATTAACTGGGTGATAAAGTTAATTACATAAATTTATTCTTGAATATATATGAGAAAGAAAGGAATTGATTAATAAATGTATTCGTATTAATAGCTTAGGTAAATGATATAATGAGAGGTGTAAAAGGATATCTCCATAGTAGGAAATATATTTTATATTATTTGAATCATTATATGTTTGTGTAAAAAAACAAATTTACATTCAAAAGGATAATTACAAATAGCGTGATTCGACGGAAAAGAAAAGCGGGAGATCCCCTACCTTGGAAAGGTGCTTCCAAAATCATGGGAGGATATTCTTCAGGGATTTGTGGCACATTAGGATGACTATAGAGTGGTGAGGTAAGATTTAGAGTGAACTACATGGATTTTTATCCCAGATGAATGGGGGGGGGGTTATATGGTTATATTATGGAAGAGATAGCGGAGTTTATTATTATTTCCAAAACATAGGTTTTGGAATCTATATAAAAAGGTAATATAACCACAATAATTCCAATGTTTTTTACTATGGTTTCAGAAAAAGAAATTTTGTTTAATTATTATATATTTAAAAGTGTAAAATTAAATAATATCATATCCTTAGGGATGTTCAAGTGACTCATGTTTATTAATAATTGTTCTTAAAACCTTCCAATGTAAAATTGTTTTTTGAGGGCTCAAAAAGGCATTAAAATTATAATAAAATAAGAGAAAAAACAAATTATTTTAAAAGGTAAACATACATATGGTCATGTATACACTATATAGCATTAATTAAATAACTTTTGGTTTATTTTTATTTCATAACAAACACCATATATTCATACAATATTTAATTTTTAGCAAAAAAATTGATTGAAAACAAATATTTAAGGAATATCATCATTATAATTAAAAAATTATCAAAAATAATTATCTATATTTGATGAAATAATATTTCAATTCAAAATCCTAATTTATTGAAAAATAAGGGATTTTTGTATAATAATAAATTTCTTGTTTCTTACAAAAGTTACATTTTCGCATAAAATATTTATACTATCAAATATATTTATTTCATACTATATAATAATAATATTTAATTAAAATAAAATGTATTACTAATATTATTAAATTAACCAAATTAATTCTTAAGTAATCTAAATATTACCGTACCTATAATTTATGTTTTAACATATCAAAAAAACAAAATTTTAATCAGATCATTATATAACCATTAATAAAGTAATAAAAAAATTATTATTATATTTATATGTAAATATAAATATTTATACTAGAGGGTTACTTTGATTCTAGTAATTTTATTATTATTTATAATTATAATTAACATATTGTCCTTTTACTATGGTTAAAAATATTTACAACTGTTACTATTCATATTATCTACAAAATTTGTTCACCTCATTAAAAAATTATTAATTATTTTAAATAAATATTTGGATTGTATTTAATCCAAATCAATTTAGATAACTAGGATAATTTAATTGTTTTTTAAATAGTAAGTGTGATTGAAATTGGATTTTGGAAAAATGAAATTTTTAAGGAAAGATGATTTTACATTAACTCTATAACAAGTAATATTTAATATCCAAAATTCAACTCATAAATATAAATATATAATCTTATAATTTCATTTTAGTCATTGGACATTTTAATTTTTTTAATTAATAATAATATATAAACAATATGCATTTTGAAAGAGATTTCTAAAAAATGTATGTTTAGGCCTAAAAAATATTATTCGATAATCCGTTATAATAAAAATGTAAATGTTCATGATTGTATTATATATAATGAAAGAATATTTATTTTACTCTTAAATAAAAATAAAATAAAATTTTCCCATTAAAATTAAATAATTTATTAGTAGAAATTATGATTTTACAAAAAATGGTATCTTTCACTATTCATGGATAAATAAATATTTTCCAAAAAAATCAAAAAAATCCACCAAATTCAAAAATTAATATGATGATATAAAAATAATTTTATTTTTATAAAATAAAAATTCATTGTTGTCATTAAAAATTTTATAATATGTTTTTGCAAAAAAAATAATGATCATTTTTAAGAAAATATATTATGATGACAAATGGAATTTACAAAAACTGATTGAATATTTAATAATAATTTATCAATAAATTTAAAATAATTTATATATATATATATATACTAATGTAGTTAAACATATTCAAACCGACAAATTTTTATGCTAGGTTATAATGGTCATGTTTAAATAGTAAAAGCTCAATTGGGTTCCGTGTTGCATATTACATACATTTTCAAAAATAATTTTATTATTTACAAATTCGGGAGTTAAAAAATTAATATTATTGTTTATTTTCTAAAAGAAATAAAAATATATTATTTTACAAAATAATATTTTTGATACATAAAATCTCATCTCAATGAATTAAGAAACTTTTATCCATATTTTGTCTTTATAAAAGAAATTAATTTAATTTTTAATATGTAGTTTCTATTATTCATACCACCGATTTTAACAATTAATATATAATGTTTATATTTAAATAATAAATTTAACAGTGTATTGTGGTTCATTAATACTTTGGGTTGTGTGTTACTAAATTTATCAAAGAATTTATATTATTCATAAAAAGTATTCATAAAAACATGAGGCACTACCTTGTGTGTTAGATTTGATGGTAATACATTGGAGCCTATTATAACTATATATAAATATAGTTCTCAGTGCTGAAATAGTTTCTTACCACTTTATGTCTAGAATCCCCATGATTAGATCATTCCCTAGTGAGTGAATAACCACTCAATGTGGCAAATGGAGGAAATATAATATATTTGTATATTGGGATGAATCATTAGTTAGTTAAAAATTTCTTCAATGAGGTACTAGTCTATCCCATTATTATTAGGGGTGTTATATTATATTATATTATTATTTTATTAATTTATTACTATATTTTTCAATTTTTTCTCTATAATATATATATTTTTATATATCTTATATTTATTTGTACTCTATTTATGTAAATGCCCATTTTCAAAATAAGTATATATTTTAAATAAAAAAATTTGAATAGTTTTTCCCCATGGGATCTTTTTACATTATTATTTTCTATAAATTTTATTTAAAATAATAATTTTTTTCATATAAATTAAATTACATATATTGATGGTTGAATCCTAATAGGATTTATCAAAAATACTAATGGAACACTTTTAGGTGTGGGTAGGGTTTTTATCCAAAAATGGCGAGCTACTAATAGTATAAACATGGTGTTTCTTGAAATCATTCTTTGTTCTCGTGGATCTAACGCTCACTTGGTGGCCTTGAGTTAGGTGGATATACTTTTAAATAAAAATTGGAACATTTTAAACTTTTGGATAATTTTTTGTATTTTCCACACCATTCCTATATTTATGTTTAATCTATTTTAATATGACCTATTGTGTATCATTTATTTCACATGGTTCTGATCACATTACCAGGATGTGGATACTGTTTTAATGAAAGCCCCACTTTTATATTATTTTATTTTTATATTATTTTTTTTGACTCATGAATTTATAAAATTTAAAATATAAATTTAATTTTTTTAAAGAATATCCCTCATTTTAGTAGAGTTAAGTTATTTTCCCAATATAGAGTAATTGAAACTCAAGAGGTGGTTATGAGCAATTGATATTCCTAATCATAGACATACTGAAACATATGATACAATTATATAAAAAGTATTTAACCTCATTCCATATATTTAAACATATGTTCCTGGGTTATATTCATTTTGTTTCACATGGCTATAGGTTATCAATGTGGACAGGGTCTGTATCCATGGGAATATTCCACTGGAAGAGATATTTCCCCAACAAGTAGCCATTAGTTCCATAGTTATAGATACTGGTTGTTCCCACCACTGTTGGAAATCCATGTGGATATGTTATATAGCCATGAAAATATTCCCATGAATATATAATGAAAAAATAAAAAAACTTCACTCCCAATATGTGATCATATGTTTCCATTGTTAACAACTAATGCCTTTATCACTCCTCTACATTAGTTTTTTTGAAATTTCACATATAAAAATATTAATATATATATACACTAGAAAATAACTTTATAATTTAATAATTATTATATATTTTAAAATAACTTTTTCTTAATTACCTTTAGTCATGGGAAATATTCACATAGTGAGAGGGTACATATCATCACAATCCAATAAAAAGGTGCCTAATAGAATCTTGTACAATGGGATATATCCATGTTCCATTAGGATACAGGATATTGGTGTCATATAAAAGTGAAATTACCAATGGAAAAAATATCATGTATATAGATTTATTTTTAGAGGGGGTATTTCCATAGGAAATATATGTGTGAGGCTATAGTATCTTCCATCTATATTTATTATAAAAATTATAATCCATCCAATAATTAGACACAGTGATGACCATGTATTTATATTTCATAGATAATTGAAATTGAATTTCCCATACCTGAGACATAAGTCCATGGACATTTTGACCATGGCTATATCCCCCAGGGAAAAGCCTAAATTTCATGTGCATTATACTAGATAGATAATATATGAATCTTAATTTTTATCTTTATTTTTAATTTTTGGAGATATTTTTATATATATTACTATTATTATCACTTATAAGGAGGTTATATCGGTAATTTTTGGGATATCCAATGTTTTATATTGAAAATATTATAATTATTTGGGTTCATAGTTACTTCATTTGGTTTGGTAAATGTTTAATAGAACATTAATTTGGCCCTATGTATCATGTGTAAAGACTTATTTGGTTGACATAAAATATAAAAAACGTGAAAACTAAACCCTGAATTATTGAAAATACACATGATTTTTATTTATTTTGTTGGTTTATTAATATTATAATTAGTTATTATTATTTTAAATATAAATTTTTTATGAATTTAAGCTAGGTTTTATTATGAATTGATATTTCTAGTAGATTAAAAAAAATTTCTCACTTGATTATTGAATTATGTTGAATTGATATTATATCTCATATTTTTATATAGATATACACCAATGAAACAAAATAACGTGGTATAGAATACATTACCATATCATAACCCTCCTATAAAATAAAATTATCATGACATGATTATTTTTAAATATTAGAACCATTCAATGGTAAGTGAGAGATACCATACATGATTGGTGGATCATTTGATGAAATTTCCAGAAAATACCCACTTTTTTCATTAATTTTAGGGGTTTAAGGAACGAGAGAAGTGTCCAGAGAAAAATTAATTATTTTTTCATTTCTTCAAAATCTTCTAACTTCCAAATTATAATTTTCCACTTAATGTTTTAGATTCCAAGATCAGGTTAGTATAATTCATCTCATCAATCAATTTTGAAAAAAAAAACACACTATTAATGTTTTTAAAGAGATTCTAAATCATTTATTATATATTGAAAACATGGAAAATAATTAAAAAGGTATTTTCTAACTCATTATAGAACTATTTAGTGTTTTATTATTCAAATCATGTCCCCAAATTAAATAAAAAATCCACCATAATCTTATTAATTTGAGAAGTTTTTAAGGAATAATATTTCTACTATTTTGCTCAATTTTTCCTAAACACGTATTTTAATGTCTTAGATAATGTGGTGATGGATGAAATTGATATAGGTAAATGGTCAATATAGGATTCACTTTGGTTACATATTTGAGAAGATATACATATTTATTAGGTAAAATATTATTCACAAGGTGTATCGAAGGTAATGTGGTAGGAGTATAGAATGACTCATAAATTTTATCCCCTCTCAACCATAATGATATCAACTATTGATATTACTTAGATTTGGGGTGTTGGGATTTTTTATGTAGTTCTTTCAATAATATTTAATGAAATATCATCGATATAATGTTGTGACACTAATAAAATTTTTACAAAACCCTTATTTTTCATGGGATTACTTTTAGATCCCTATTTACTATAGACAACTATAAAAAACTAATCAATGGACTTAGAAATAATACATCAATAGAGTTATAAGTTGGGTTAGTTAATGTTATAATTACCATTACTATTGAATATTCAATGTTTCAAGAATTGTCCAATAAAATATTATTATATATTTTTCTATCATCTAATGTAAATCAAAAATTTATTTTGTTAGAATAGTTTATTACTTATTTAATGGAAATCACTAATACACTTGGAAAGAATATGGATAATGGGTTCAAATTAAAATTATTTATTATTATGGTTACTGATGATAAGGTTATATAGAAAATTTTTATTATTTATTTAGATTTATTTGGAAACATGATTGATATAGTTTTTGGGATAAAATAAAATTACCATATTTTTTTATAACATTATAATAGTTTATTCCATTCCTTTTATGTTAGTACTCTTATTTTATAAGGTGAGTGGGATAAAATTTAAGCTATATAGGGACCCATTCATTAGGATATTTAAACTATATCATGTATTTTATTGATAATATTTTTAGATGATATGGTAAGTCTCATCATTGTTTGGAAAACAATTGGGGAGGATATACATCTATATATGAAATTACTAATTATTTATCAATACTATAACAAGATAGGTAGATCAAATCACCAATTTACATAAATATAGGAACAAGTCTTATCTATTTTCAATCATAATGAATTCCTCTAGACATCTAGAAGGAATTCAAATTAAATATTTAATATCGTGAAATAAATGTTTTCATATGCATGACTATCTCATATTGGGTTTCCTTGGTTTTATTTTCAAGGGAGTAAGAGAGATACCTTTAAATTTTCATTTATTATCATAGGATTAAATGGGTGTTCATCGAAAACAAAAATTCACTTCCTCAAATTGATATTTTTACAGAACAACTTAAGTTAGTGAGGTTTTTTTAAAAATTGATCACATATTGGTTTATAATTACTTGCATTTAAAATAATATGGAACCCCTTTAAAATAATTAAAATTTTATTTGGTTATTATAAGAGTCTTTTTATCACTTTTTTATCACATATTATCCAATAGTCATAATGGACCACATAAATCCCATCTTTAATAGGTATAATAACATTGCTTATGTCATATAGTTGTATGATATCCATGTTTAATTTAATATGAAGGATGGATATAGGGTTTATATTATTTTTTATATAATTAAATTGAATTATCAACTCTTATATTATAAATTATAAAAATTCGTGTTCAGGGATGTGGATGTCAAATTCTAGGTCCATATTGTTTCTTAAAATGCTGTTATTTATTGAACCACAAAATTTCAATCTACTGGTGTATTGTGAAATTATATTTTTTATGTTTTAGTTACAATCATTATACAATTATCTTTATATTGTGAATAAATCACGAAAATTTTATTTATTGTAGAATATTGAATAATTTCCATGATATGAAAGGGAGTGAAATAAAATTTTCGTAATAAGTTGGAAAATTATTTTGATAAAATGAATAGGTGCCTTATAACTACCCATATTGTGATTTATAAAGAAACAGGTCAGCGTGAATCATGTATATTGATAAATCAAATACTTTATTGTAGTTTCCTTTTTTATAATGTATTCTTATCATTTAAAATGGAATTCAACATTTATACCAGAAAGTAATTATTAGACAAATGACCTTGAATTATTAAAGGAGATTATTACATTGAAAATGTGGTTTCACTACAACTTTAGATAAAAATTACATTTTAAATAAATCATTTTTTATTTAAATATATTTTTTCAGATTGATATAAACCATAGGGATAAAATCAAAGTTTTATCCCAACTAAATCACTTTGATTTTACATCAACCAGTGAAATAGAAATTTTTTTTCATTCCTTATGAAATATGTTTTCAATGTATGATATAAAGGAATATGATATGGACATGGTTTAATGAAACTCTATTCTAACATGACATTTTAGTAAAACTATGTGACGCCCCTAAATGAAACCTCATTTTTTGACCATTGTGTCACTTTCTCCATTGTGTTTGGGTTGTCGTAGGGATGAAATATTTTTTTTAAATGCATATATCTAGGATATTTAGTTAAATAGATGTGTTTGGAAAAAAAGGAAGTATAAATATTACCCCATTTTTTATTGTGTAAGAGGTGAAGACAATTATTTTCCTGGTTTAGGAAATTGAAGGTGAATGCAAAGAGTGTGGAATAGTTTTGGGGTAGGGTTGTCACACACCCTATAGATAGTTTGGTAAACCATGGGAGAAAACTACAAAATCAACCAAATATAGGGTATTTTTATTATTAAAACTTTATTTTAATTTTGTTTTCCACTTTTGGATTCATCATTAATTCTACCCTAATCTAGTAAACTTATGAGGATCACTATCCATCTCAAAAAATCCTTTATTTTTATTTGGAGTGGAATCCTTGTAGTTCTTCCTCCAGATAAAGAGGTAAGTGATCATATTTCCTTAATCTCTTTTTCCCCTCTTATAGACTATTTCCCCTATCCCTAATGTCCATGGGTGATTGATTTTTCTTTGATATGGTTGATATTTTAATTTTTTTATTTTCTATGGGCTTCCATTCATCCATTGATGCCACTTCTAGCATTTTTCATCAATGGTAAAATGTTTCAACATATTTTTAGTAGGATTCTCTTTAAATTTCAATTTATTAATGATTTAATTCATTTAATATTGTTTTAAAAGTGTTCTTTAAGTAAATCAAAGATATATATGATACCGAGTATTATATAATAAATGGGATCCAATGTTTTGTTTTTTTTTCTTTTAAAAACATTTTGTGAAAATAATTTTCATTGATACATTGATTTGATGCAGTGTTTTATGCATTAAACTGGAATAAAAAAATTTAATTGAAGAATATATAGGGGAAAAGTGATTGGTTCATAATGTTTTGAAAAATTTATAATTTTTAAAGTGAATTTTACCTAGATGAAAATGTGTTTATTTATTCTAAGTGGTTCCCATGCTATTAAAATAAAATTTCTTTTCTCAAAAGGTTGTTCTATTGAATTTTAAAGTGGTTTTATTGTTTAAAAATATGATTTCCATGGTTTTAAAATGGTATCTGATTTCCTCTATGTTTTTTCATATATTAATGCATTAATTATATTTGTATTTTATTTATATTTTGTGATATTTTGTTGTTTTTAATTTCCCTTGGGTTTCTATTGGATTTCAAAGGGACTTCAAAAATCGATTCCCAATAAGTGTGTTTTTTGTATAAATATAATGCTTCGATGGTGTTGTATATGATTATGTTTTCTTGGATGTATTCTAAGCACTCTGTGGGTGCATTATCTATATTTTTTATTACTTCAAACACCATAGGGATTATATGAATTGTGATTCATGTCTATATGTTTGGTATTTGGGATCAATAATAAGGTGGGTGTGTATAAGGTGTGATGATTATTTTATTATAATGACCTAAAATCATAGGCTTGTGTTAGTTTATAATTATAAAGATAGATTATTAATAACCACCTCTTCATTGTTAGAAAACGAAGAACATAGGTTTCTATGTCGTATTTTTTTAGGATATCTTCTATTTAGGTGAGTTTTATACCATTTATAGTAACTCGTATATAAATTTTATTAATTTCTATAGGTTGTGTCACTGATGAGGCTATATGAGAGTGATTTGATTGATGTGTTTAGTTACTATTAACTTCTTGATATTAGCATTAACCATTTTAATTTAATAGAAATGTGATCGATTAGTTCACAGTTTATTACCTCATGGGTATTCCCCATGATGTTCTAAATGATTGTTTTTAGAACATGTGTTTTGATTTTTCGGTGCTTACTTCAATAAGTAATGAGCGATAATCATGGTGAGTGACACATCCCGTTTATATTTATATCCATTTGTATCTAAATTGATTTGTATTTTTAGGTTTTATTCTTTCCAATTATATTACTCATGAGGGGTGTGTGTGATAAAAGTTTTAAAATTGGATAGAATATTGAATTTACAATATATCATTATAATATAATTTTTTTAAAATTTTTATTGAAACATGTATTAGATTTATTTTAGAAGGGGATAATTCATTTTAGTGAAAATTATTAACATGTTCTTTGGAAATAAAGGTTTCATTGTTTAAAAATTTGCAGTAGTTGGTTTTTGAAATGAAATTACCATCGTAAGACCACTTTGTGTCATGTTTTAAAAATGGGTTGAGTTGAGAATGTATTTTTTGTATAAATTTCTTTATGTCCATTTTTGGAATAAATTAAATAAAATATTTTTTTTATTAATAAAATTCATACTATATTTAATTTCATCTTCAAAAATTGAATGTTAATAGACTCATAGTTGTACTGTATCACCCTTTTTTAAATTACAAGACCCTTTTATGGAATTTGAGATTAAATAATTCTGTGATTGATTTTTAGGTTGTTTAGGAAGGTTTCAATATGATTTCGATGTGTTTAAATATGTGTGTGATTAGTACATGATTTCCAAAACCATACACTACATATGTGAATCTTTGTTGAATTCTGGGGTGATTAGGTAAGAAATTGTTGGAAATTATTTTTTCCAACCAATGCAGATTCCAAGGGGAAACCATACACCATGTAAGAGAGGGAAGACACAATTTTCAGACAGTTTTCGAGCAATGTTATCCAACCATGAAAATGGATTCTTAATTGAATAGTCACCACACTGTTTTCCAAACCATGCAGATTAACTATGAGGAATTAAATTGGAATCCAATATCTAGGGATACAATATAAATTAATTCCTCAAACCAAATTTATTCACCAAATCACTAATTATAAAAAATTTCTTTTTTAGTCTACTCTTCAATGAATAACCAATTCAATCCTGAAGTATTTATTTGGTGAATAAAAGTGTTCTAGATGCTCGGATTCATCGGTATATTAATGTAATTTCAAATTCATCTAATAAATATTTTTATTCTCTCCCTAAGAAATATGGATATTTTATATTCTGTATAGATCTATGTTCTCAATTGTTTTTCTTGGTGAGTTATTAAAGGATCAAATAATGTAAAAAAGATCAAAGGTGGGATATAAGTAATTAGAGTGTTATTATTTGGGTTTTCAAGCTATTCAGAGGTACATATCATTTCTATCATCTCAACATGATTTATAACAATATGTCTTATTTTTATCTAAAATAATTGGTTGACAACATTATGAAATCAATTTCAAATTCTTACTGGTAACATTTTTTGTAATGGCTAGAAATATTGTCCACTGAATGGTTTCATGAAAAATTCCAATTAATGTTGATGTTAAAATAATGATTTTGAAATTTTGGTTTTTTTAACGCAAGTAAAATGTTATGTTAAAATACTTTCATGAAATAAATGTTTAATGTGGGATGGTTTTTTTTGAATTTTGAACATATGGTTGATGTGATTTAATTCATTGATGTGACCGAGTGGAATTTTTGTGTGGAATTGGGGCACCTGGTATTGGTCACCATTTGAGACTTAGTGGATTGATGAGTGACCGCTCAAGAGTATAGAACTATCACATGGGTATGCATTTTTGTGTGTTTGGGGACACCTTTTTTTGGGTATGAAAAATAATTGAGAAATATTTTAGGCTTGGAAAAAATATTTTCCATGGAAATTGTTTGCATTTTTTATATAAACTATTTCAACTTAATAAAAAAATAATTTAATATAATGGGTTAATGAGTTCATGTCCTAGGTGAATGGGTTGGGAAGTCATTGGGGAAGTTATACTGATTTTAGACACACCCATTTTTGGGAAACTATTATGGGTTTGATGATGTTCCCAATAAAGACATATAAAAATAGTTGTTATCTCACTTCATAAGTAATGCTTCTAGATACCTTAGTAATAGTATATAGAGTTTGAACATGGAGTGGGTTGGGTGATTATTATTTCTATTCCACTGGCATTTTATGTTTTTAAGAATCTTTGGTTCATTTGATCATTTTTATGTATTTTTTTGGTCTCCACTTATATATATATATATTAACGTACCAGTTATTTTTTGAGTTTTATTATGATCTCACGAATAATGTATAGGGTTGAATGTTTTTTTCCTCGGTGTTTTATCATAAAAAGTGGAAATCATTCCCCAAATATTCGTATAGACAACTATAATTTATTTCAAGACTTTGGTGTCATGGGGATGTCACATAAGGATAATAACTCTCCCTTCACTAATCAATCCAATGGAGGGTGGTATTTTATTGGTATTAAATTATCCATTTTCTTACATGGTTAATACTCATATCACTGGATATATAGTTTCCATATTTTCTATTTTTTATTATGTTGTGAGTTTTAGGTTAAATTTTGATAACTCTCTTTTTGGTAGAAGGTGTTCTTATATCAGTGTTGGGTACTTTAGATTCACATATAGATGTTGTGTTATTTTTTCAATTGTAATTATTCTAGTTTAGGTTTGGTGATGTATCGACCTCTTAGGACACCTATACCTTTTTATTTGAGTTTATATATCATTGTTTTGGAGATGTAAAATACTTTTAAATTAGAGGATTGATGTGTGGAAAAAAAAAATTAAATGCATTTAGTAATTTTAGAATTATTCCATTATTAGATGTCTTGTTTTATTTTCTACTTATCTCTCCTATAATTGTCATCTATTATAAGGTAACCACATTTCAGTTCTAGGATGGATTCATTTTTTATCTTAGTTTAAAATACAGTGAATTTATTTTCTTGTGATCTCTTGTGATACCCTAATGCATGTCACCCAAGAAGGATGATCGAGAAATATCCTCAAGACATATGGAATAATTGTTATGGTTATGTGTCTTGTCATCCTAATCCAATTCCAAAAAAATGATATCAAATGAATCTTTTTAATTTTTATATGATAATACATGGTAATTAGAACCAATAGGTCTTAGGGGGTAGGTCTCAAGATGTTCCTGTCTAGTAATTTATTGTGCAAGATCTCTGGTTTCCCAGGGTGGTCATGAGTTTTCTATTAATTTTTTAATTATGGAATTTTGTTCTTGTTATTTTTTATTTGATTATCTACCAATCCAACTTATTGAAATATTTCAATATAGGGCCTTCGAATATATTAATTTTGGAATAATAATAGTTGAAATATATAGTATATTGGTTAAGGGGTATTTTCTATAAAAAGGTGTACTTATAAAAAAAAATTTGGAAAATTTTTTTATCATCAAATTGGTTATGGCATTGTCTAAAAAAACATGTGGTTTAACCATACACAGTCAATAATGGATGAAATTTTTATTATTTTATGCTCTATTTTTATACCATCTCTTATGTTTGTTGTGTATTATTTATAAGTTCTACTGTAGTCTGTTGAATATTTTGATAGTAGATTAACCATGTTTAAAAGAAATGTGTATTTTTGGGTATTCATTTTTATTATTAAAACAATGATTTTGTTTGTGCGGAGGTTTGGGAAATTGATATTTAATGAATGAAAATATTTTCTTTGGTTGTGATGGTTTTCATTGAAAAATTTGTTCCCAATTTACCTACGTTTAATATATTAAGTCAATTCTTATCATTTGTGGTAAGAAAATTTCAATGACATATAATTTTCCATTAATATATATATATTGAGGATGTTGTAAATAAGAATATTCTAGAATGTCTATTTTAAAAAATTACATACTCAAGTCTTATTATCCTGTGAATATTCTCTCAAAGTCTGTGAGTTTACTTATGAAGATTGATATGTGGTTCCTAATGTATCAAACAAGTAATATTATGTTTGATAAATGTATTCATTACCGACATTCTGAATCGGAAAAGATGGTGTTTTTGAAAGAAAATTTTGATCCCAGTTGAACATAACTAGTTCAGGTGATTAGATTGGGTCCAACATACCATGATAATCAAACAGAGTTGATTATACCAATGTGATCGGATGAATTTGATCAAAGTGGTTCCATCTGATAATGATTTCTACGCAAAACTATCAAATAGTGGTTTTGAATTTGATTTATTGAATGGGGTCTCTACTTTAACGATTACTATAAATTCAAAGAAATAGATTCCATCAAAACAATGTTTACAAATTCATCGTATATAGGCCAATTTGGTGAAGTAATATGAATTTTACTTTCATATAGGGGAATGTTTAGGATACCACTGAAGGAACATTCATACTAACATTATAATTTGGTGAATGGACTAGATTGGTCATCCAATTTGTTAGAAAAATTGGTAACATGTTATATTCATGGTTACATTCACATATGATTATTACATTATATATTTTTTAGTGATGTATTTAAATTTATAAATATCATATTGCATGTTTATTGTGATTCTAGATAAGGTTATATAAAATAGATAAGTCTTTGAGATAATCTTCTATAATCTTATATCCTTAGGATATTGTGAATTGATGTTGAACATTTCAAGTCATGAATACATCAAAGTGAAACTCATGTTTCTGAATGTTGTGAACTATTGATTGAATTTAAATTAGGATATATACAGTGTCCATCAGATGTAATTGTATAGATATCTACATGAAGTGTGAAGAAGTCACAAAATTGATTAAAAAAACTTTTTACGAGGTCATAGCTGAATAAATGAAGAAAGATTTATACTTTAATATCTTGGTGAATCATCGAATAAACTCTACTAGAAATTATTTTTCGAATAATCAAGAATAGGATTCCTAAGACAATAAAAATTCTTAAAAAAATTATGATCAATAGATTAAATTATTTTTGCATTATCGGTTGGGAGTTTCTAAATAATCAGAAAAAGAATATATTTATGTTGTTGGCGATCAAATATAATAATGGTTTTAAAGATAGTATATTGAGGCTTCTAAAATATTAGAAACATATTTTCTATCCAAGCGAGAGGAAACATATAAATAGCATAGGCCATGGGATTATAAGTGTTATAATTGGTTGGATTGCAAAGATATTTTTTTAATAAATTATCACGTAGAGGCATTCATGTAACATTAATCGGACTACATACTATGTGATAAATGATCAAAAAATTGTTATTAACGTTTCAAAATAGTGAAATTTTGGTGTCCTATGGGAACTGAAATTTCATTAGATTTACTTTTATAAATCCATAATACAGTAGGGTTTTCTTTGGTGTCCTATGTCTAACTACTTTTCCTTTTATTACAAGTTTATTCAATGTATTTATTATTAATAAAACATAATATAAAATAATTTTCGTTTTTATTCAACATTATAATGTCATAATGTCCTAGAGTATACATCACATTGAAAAGATTGTAGTTTTTCCCCACAATGATGATAACATTTTATAGTTATGATGATATTCCAGAGAATTGTTTTGCGGTTGAATAACATATTATTATGCTGAATATTTTGCATACATGGTTAGGTGTGTTTACTAATAAGATGATAGTGCTTCATATCATTACGTTAACCATTGGAAATCTCTATGATGGCAGCCTCTGATAATATACCCACTCATTGGAATTTATAATTTTTTCATTTCATTATATAATCCTTTATGTGCACATGTGTAATGGTCATTAGAATTTAATATTATCATCAATTAATATCATAATATTTTCACTTGCATTTTCTATTAAAAACATTGATGATATATTTTTATAGTGAGGTAGGGTATGTTGGTTGAGTCATGACTAACATATTATTAATATATAAATCAAGTAAGGATAATTCCCTTCCATATTTACGTATGTTGATATCTCAACACTTTGATTAAAAAATAATCATCACATTAAATTCCATGTACACGGTGAAATAAATAGTTTATTTTAGAAAGAAAAGGAAACAAGAAACTATAATACCATTTGGTGGCATGGATGTTCAATGTGACTGATAATTTATTATGTAAAAGGGATTATATTAAACAGTGAGTGTTTATACGTGGTTTTCTTCAAGGAAACATTTAGTTATATATCTTGGCTTCCTTGAATCATAACTAGAAATTAGTCTTGTACATTAGGCAGGACCTCCAAATCCAAATGAAACATAATCCAAGAGCGTCAAACACTAGTTATTTCAAATGATCTTCATTAAATTTTATTTTAATCTATTTAATTGAATAAACATTATTCTAAAAGGAGAGATCTAATTTTAGCCACATTTTATTTATCACATTTATTTATTAACGAATGTAATATTTAAATTAAATACGTATTTTGGTGTTTAATAAATTCTATAGGTGTTCGAACTGACCAAGGAAGTGTCTGTTGAAAAATATTAAAAAACAAAATAATTAGAATGTATTTTCTATTAAGATAGTTAGTGTGTGCCAGAAATAATAACTATTTTTTAATAACTATATTTAAATGGGGTTATTAAAGGATATTATATTATTTAAGCGAATTAATGAAATTAAATATTATTTAAACCTAAACCCTAGATATATAAATAGATAGCTATGTTTACTGTGTAGGGTGTTGATGGGAAATTATAAATAAAGAATCATTCTGAAAAAATAATTCACCCTCACTCCACCTTCAATCTCCCTATCAACAATTATAAATATAATAGATAATATTTTAAGACCTATGAATGACTAATAAACATAAACTACACAAAACAATTAATTCTTCATGAAAGCACATGAAAATTGATTTTAATTTCAGGAATATTAATGGAGCGTGTGTGGATCACCAATATATGGAAACTATCCTAGAATCAACATAGGTAGAATAAGGATATCTAAAATGGTCTTTTGGGAAGATCAAGATCATTAATGATGAAATTTCTTACACCCAAGAATATTTTTTCCTCGGATATTAAATATCTTAATTGTAAATTTTATGTAAAATATACACATTATTGAAACCATTCATATAAAAATTAAAAATAATAATATACCACCTAGTACTACATTCATCATATGTGATTGGAACAAATGATTTGTCTCCTAGTGGGAACCATTGAATTTATAATTATTTATTTGATTTCTGATTTGTACGCAACCATGGTAAATTTTTCATTAAATATTACTCTTTCATTAATCAAATTCTAATTATCTTGTTATCGATAGAAAAAAATTTAGAAAGTGTTTCACATTCTAAAAGGCCAAATAATATTTGAATAACAACATGATATACCTATGAGAACTACCAAATATTTTTCAGTATGAGAGGGTAGAAAAGCATGTACTCTGAATTAGACAGAGTGCAATATAGTAAGATACACTTGGTCATTCATTGGGATACATGACATACCACATAATTCTTAAATGTCGTGTATGCCACATATTTAATGGACAACCAAAACCACAGTTGTCGAATTACATAGTGTGTATCTGCATATAAATCATGTAGTCTAAAGGGTTATCAGCATAAATCGTGAAATTTGTGTGCTCATTATACATGGTCAAACCTCTTGAGAATAAAAACTTATATTATTTAAAATATTTGTGATGTGGATACGCTGTACATAGAGTGTATTTAATCAATTTCCATGTCTAAGATACATATCAGGTTATATCGAAAGAAAACAATAGAGATAGACAATGTTTAACTAAAGTCCACACGTCATGTAGTTTCTTTCCTAATAACTCATTGATCCTTTTAGTATGTTCTATAGGAACGTGGAATTCAGTTCACATAGTATGTAGTTTAGTAGCACATTCCGAACAATCTTACTACAAATATGCTAAATACCTAGGTGAGTATCCAAGTCCCACAAAATGTGTTGAAATTGAATGGAAATGGCATGTACATGTTATATAGTCTTGCTGAGACAACATGATATATACGTAGGCATGTTACCCGGATACAAAACTATAGAGGTAGATGGCATGTAGCTAGAAGGTACACAACTTGTATTCTCCCAAATAATAATTTTATTAAATTACATTCAATTAAAAATTAGATCATTAAAACCATATTTATTTGATTGGAACATTCAAGGTTTCACAATTTAATAAGTGTTTAAAATATTTATAAATAATCTGATTTTTTTGAAAAAATATACAAATGTTTTTTCTTTCATTTATTTACCATTATTGCGTTTATGTATTCTCCAAGAGAATCCGGATGGTTGTTATGATGAAAAAGAATTAATTATTTAATTACTTATTCAATTATTAATTAATTAATGGTGGTTCATTTATCATAATAAATAAAAAAATGAATGATATGCATTTTCCTTTTCTTATATGGTTCATGTTTGACCATTCATTATCTTTACCTAGATAGGTACTTCCAATCATATTAATTTTTTATTGAAAGGAAATATTCATGTGTAAGAAAACGAAGGTTCAATACATTACGATGAAAATCTAACGAAGTTAAAGATGATCTATCCAATGATATATATCACGATATTGAAGATTTTTTATGAATGATAGAGAATGGTTTTTTCATGCAAGATTGAATGGGGTTTGGAATGTTGCACACAAGACATTATTCGATGTCCAAAGATCAAAAATGAAAAATTAATGAAGTGATAGAATGATTCAAGAATTTTGTGAATGATGAGGATAGCGTGAAAGAGACTTATCTGCCCAATGCAACATCAAATAGGGTTTTGCATGAAGCGTCAAGAACTTGCACAACACCTTGGGGTTTTTGCTCATAGGGGTCAACGAGGTCTATAAATAAGTGGTGACCCCCTCACATTAGTGATGCTCGACACTTACAGAAATACAAGGCTCTGAAGTTCAAAAGAATTTCATGTAAAGGGCAGTGTGTGAATGAAAGAACTTTGGGCATTTGAAGGATAAGTTGTGTGCAATATTCATGTTGCGTGCAAGAAACCTATATGGGTGCACAAAATATTTTGGGTTTTTACACTTATTTAGTTGTGTCTATGATAGTTCATACCAGCTTCTTGGTACGATTTTTAATAATTGTACATTAGAGAATACACCTATTTCGTTGTAATGAATCACTGATATACTGTAATTCCCTATTTTTGTTGATAGGGTTCACAAGTGCATGATGATTTTTTTCCAAGTGAAACATGAGTGTAAGGATATATCCTACTAATTGTATTCCACATAAAATGATTGTTTTCTAGATTATTGTGTGGTATTTTATTATTAACGTACCATACTAAAGGAGTAGCTACTCTTGTGGAGTAGTGGACATTGTAAATCCTGCGTTCTTGTGGTTGTGTGTATACAGTAGGGAATGAACTATTTAACAGAAGGTGAAGGTTGTTTAAAAAGAAAGGAAACATAAAAGAAAAATATATCAGTGAATCACCCCTTCCCCCTCTTAGTGATACTTGGATCCTTTCTAGGTAACTCCACTATTACATGTATATTTGACGTAAATAATACTAATAAAACTTTTTATTACATATTTCTTATAGTTCTACATGAATATAATGCAATTATGTCCTAGAGTATTTGTCAAATTTAAAATTTATTAGAAGTTCATATCCTAGATGATAACTTTGAAGTGATGTGACGATATTCTTAAATAATGTGCATGGTTCAGATAATGTACTATGATGCGATTCTTAGTACATATAATCTTTAGTGTGAGTACTCCTAAGAATATGAAACTTTTTCTAAGGAATTTTTAACTAGGTAATTTCAAGAATGGGAGATTATGGGAACAGTCCCACCAATAATAATTTTTCATGTTTTGGTGTCCTTGGATATTTCTATCAGCATGTATGTGTGGTGTTCCTTATACATTAAACTTATTATTAATCCATGTAATGAATACAAAACAAAAATTATATGAAATAAACCATGATGAAATCTTTTCATGGTGTGTTTGGATATGTTGGGTGCATCATGATTGACATTTCATTAATGTATAAGTTAAGGAAATATTTTTCCCTTTCATCATTATGGATGCATATTTGTTAGCACATTGATGGGAATAGAAGCATCACAATAAATTCTTTGGATATGGTTAGATAACAATTGTATTATGTATTTTAAAAAAATAAATATAGGTCATATAGGTTGGTGATATGGATTTGAAACCTCCTTGACGGGAAACTCTAAAAAAGTGATTATATTACATAGTGGGAATTAATATGTGTTTTTATAATTATGAAATTATTTTGTTTCCTTTTGGTGCCTTGACACATTTCTAGACTTTAATATTTTTCATCAGGAAAGCGCACCTAATTACAAGAAGAAATAACCCTAGAGAGTCTCATAATAACTGTTTCTAATGTTCTTGGTAAAATTATATTAAAATTTAATAGAATTAATAAATATTATTATAAAAATTAAAGGAAGTTTTAATTTGTTATTACTTGATAGAAAATATTTTATAATGAAAGAAATATTTAAAAAATATATTTATCTGGGTGTTCAACAAATAATATATGATTTTAAATAGACCAAGATGTTATTTAGAAAAAAATATTATTTAACACGGTTGTCAAATAATATCATTCATTGAGCATGGTGGTGTGTTCCAAAAAATAATTATACTATTATTATTATTATATTGAATAAGGTTAATAAAATTATATTATATAATTTATGGTCAACATATAATTAAATAATAATTTAACCAAAATCAAAGCTTTATAAATAAATGGATATATCTATTTTATAGGGTATCAATGCACGATAAAAAAATAGAGAATTAGTACACACAATTATTTCTCTCTCGACTCATACTCTATTCCATAGGAGAAACATAAACATAAGAGAGAATCCTTTAAGACTGATGGACTATAAATCAATGAAAACAAATCATGATAATTGATTCACCATGCAAACATAGATAAATTGATTTGTGTTTCTTATTGATCAAATTATTATTTATGGATGACAACTAGAGTTATTTTATCCATGGATCAATATAGAATAATAAAGGAAATCAGAATGGGTGTTTTTGGAGAATCAACATCATTAATGAAGAAATATTATAAGCCTAGGTATTTATTTCTTCCAATATAAAATATAATATTTATAAAATTCTCATTTAATATGATTACATAGGATTAAAATTATGTATGTATATATATTAAAATATAATATAATATTTCACCCCCCACTTCCCGATTCCACTATGACCAGAACAATCATGGAGAAAATTAGAACATTGATGGTTGAACGGATAATGGAAAACTATCAGTCATCTAATAAACCATCAGATAGAGGGAGATCCCCATAAAAGTATGATGAAAAAAATACTAACTATATTTTTTAGACAAATTTCTCACTTGATAAAAGTTTTGTGAAGAATTTCATTTATTATAGGATGTTTCTTAGAAAATATTCCATGATGTAAGTTGGACATTATAAAGGAAAAACATAATTTTTTTTACTAAATATATGATTTTCGTGAATGGTTTACCCAATAAAATGTTCCAAGGAATTTATAAATTAATTTAATGATATCAAAATAATGGAGATACAATGAAAAGTGTTCTTTGTTTAATTTTCTAAATAATATTAAGATGTTCAAAGATATCAATTAAATCTATGGTTAATAGAATTTGATAAATGTTGTGGTTACTATATTTTTCATGAATCATTAAGAATATTATATAAACCTTTATAAGAATCCATCAAGTTATGTTTAGTGGGATTTTTTTATTTGATTTATGTTCTCCATTATGAAATCATGAAGAATGTATTCCAATATAACTATGTGATGATGTTATGGGTGTTGTTAGGTGATTATATTTATGTTTTTCATTATGTGGGAGAATTGAAATTATATATTTATGTTTTATCAATTATTTTTTATATAAATTTATATTTATTATGAATTTTACAATGAATAAGTACTCTACAAAGTAGGGGGGAGGATGGATTAGAATAACTAGTTGGAGAAGAGGTTCTCCAATCAAAGGTTGAATAAGAGTAGATGTAGTGATCAAAATTACATCTATCATACTAAGTATAATTTTTCTAATGTAAAAGTAGAAACGTAGAAATAGGTATCATATGATCAATAAGGAATGATATTCTAGAAAATAGATGGAGTTTTCTTATTTAGTGGTGATCATATGAATATTGAGTAGAAGTGACCAGATAAACCGTCACTTGTAAAATAACTACCATACAAACTCTATAAAATGATAAGATTATATCATTAATTAAATAGATAGGTCAAAAATTAAGGAATAATAAGTTGAAATTTTTTTCCCATTACGGTATAAGTAGCATGATAAAATTAAAAATGAATTGGTGAACTACATAGAACTTCAAAAACCAAAAGAAGTCCCATTCGAGAGAAAAAATTAATATTTTAACAAAGTACGTAAAGAATAAGGTGCGGAGAATATTGATAGATAGCATATAAAACTATTAAGAAGTTATACATTAGAGAAATTCATCACCATTCTATGTAATAATAAATTTTTACATCCCCCTCATAATGTGTATGGACTCATACTTAGAGTATGGATTCTTTTTGGAAAACCTTTTATTCTGTGCCTCTTTATAGTAAATAATCCTTGAATTTGTCATCAACTCATGTGGTAAGTACAATATACTCATATATATTGGTGATCCTTGTTATAAAATAATGATACATCATTTAACCCATCTTATATAGTTTCCTATGATAAGAAAAATATAGTAGTATAATCAAATCTTGAACAGTTCTATTAGGCAAATGGATAAAAATTTAAAATTATTGTAAATGTTCCCAACCCTAATTCTTCTCTCCTATTAGTGTCACAAATATCCCAATGTGTAGGTATAAATTTGAGTTAGATTATAGGTTCACTTATAATGGATTCTCTACACTGGAGTTATTCCCTTTAAATTCCTGAGTGTCTTTCATGTATCCACAATGAAGTGTAGTTTAGGTGAAGTTTTTGTTATCTCTAAAAAGGAGTCCATTTCTTCCAAGACCTTAGTAAAAAGGATGATGAAAGATCAAATAAATATTAAGGCATTTGTATTATAATGTGAAATGTCGTATAATATATTGTAATATCTAAACATGTTGATGTTATTGAAGCATTAAAGGCCAGACTTGATATAATTTGATCATTGTTTTAATAAAAATGGCTCAAATAAGTTTAGGAGAAATATGTAGTAAATAAAACTCAAGAAGGGGAGACTAATGTACTTAAATAAAATTTTATAAAATAGCCCTGGTGTTGTAGTTTTAGAACTGAAAAGATAGAAAATTAATGAACAAGACACATTATTACAAAATAAATTTAACCCGTATGAAGATGACGTATAAATAATGATGAAAATTTGAGAAGATAATTATATTATGATTTAATATTAAAAAAACACTCAATATTAAATTTGTATAATTGTTAGTTGTGTTGTCTAATCTTAAGAATAGAACAAAATGAGTTTTCACAATAGAATGACTAAGTTTTTTCAGCAAATCAATACTCATTATAGGTTTATATGACTAAAAAACACAAAAAAGTGATAAGAAGATCATGAATTAGTGTAATGATCCATCTCATGATTTTGTAAAGAAGGATGAATCATCAATATCATCCTATAAAAATGATCCTAATTGTTTTTACATGTATAGTGCAGGTTAGAAGATCAAACATTTACATGTAAGGATGGATAAATATTATAATATGCCTACAACCATGAAAAATATGGATAAGAAAAAGTATATGGATGTCCCCAAAACCTTGAAAATACCAATAAGTTTTAAATATGACCAAAAATACAAAAAAAAAATGAATATCAAGGTTTTTGGGTCAATTTGTTTGAAAAAATAGAATATAGAATTCTATATTTTATTTTTGTTATGATTCCCTAAATGATAAGGCAAAATAGAATCTCATGTTAAGTATTAGTAAGAAACATTTTAGGTGTAAACATCTATAATATAATAAAAATATGAAAAATTATAATATTATTTAAAATTTTAAAAATACTTATGATGTTGAAAAATATTGTTGTCTCAAGAATAATGCATGATCATTTAGAAATTTTTCTATATATGTTAATAGTGAAACAAAACATGTTGGATGATAATAGTGACTTATCCTCCTATTGTAAGTAGTAAATTGTTTTAAACAAAATGTATCCCTAGAATATGTAAAGGATGGCATTTAAGAATATCATGGATTACAAATCCATGAAGTTGAAGAAAAGAACATCATCAAAAATAAATAATAAAATATACATCAATTAGAATAAGTAATGTGTTAAATTCATTCAAATTACAAATTTTAATTATGATATGTTATTAATTTGGATTGAATATTGATAGATAATATAGAAAACAGATGAAGCATATTAAAAGGATAATGTTGAAGGAAATTAAAATATTATATATGAAGGTAATGAAGTCATTTAGAGAGGACAGGTTCGGATAGAGACACTTATAAATATTAATGAATATGAATTATAGTATAATAGGATTTATTGAAGATGAAAAAAGGTTAAATAGGTGATACAAGTTCCCTTAAGGTTATTGAAGAATGAATTTTCACAAAGGAGGAAATTCAAAAACTAATAAGATCCACATAGACCTAATCAGAGTAAAATTTAGATGTATAATCAAAAAGATCATATGAAATGGAAAATATTATTTCATAAAATCATCTTATCCTTATAATTCACATTAATATGAAAGGAGGATCCACCTTATTCCCTTAACCATTTAATTGTATTTTTCATTCAAAATCGGGATTTGAAGGTGGTTCACAAACACATGGGTAGAGCCAATGAATAAATAATGACTACAAAATTATGTAAGCCATTATAATATTGTTTTAATCCTATAATTTTTCCTCAAATAGAATATTGAAATATCTTATTAAAGGATCATATAAAATGAATTTGTAAAAAATTACAAAATGTTGGTATATCCACATAAGGATATTAATTTTCATTATTTCCCATCATAATGTTTAAAAATAATATTTGTTGAATAGTTCCATCATTTTGATGTTCATAATAGAAGTCATATTAAAGGAGGATACATTCCAATAAAGGCGATGAAGCATAAAAATAATTATATCATAAAAATATTATTATTATAGTCTTTTCATTAAGAACAACTCATTATAAAAGGAATTTTTTTTATTAATAACTCATGCTTTGTTATGAAACCAAATAATTTATCACAATGTGGGAGACATTGAATGAATAAAATACATTAGAAATTTTTTTCTATATATGTTCTATAGGAAATATTATCCTGAATTTTTCACATGAATGTTTTTAAATCCATTTTTTATAGATTGTATTATTTTTTTGGTTAATCAATCATAAAAATGTTTTATATCACTATCAATATATGCATTAGGTAATAAAATATGACAAACCATGACTAAAATTTTAAAAATTATCATTTTAGGTGTTTTCGAGATTAGTTAGTAAGGGAAAACATTATTGTTTAAATAAAATCCCTACATTTCTATATGGAGTATAGATCACGTAGAACTGATGTAAATTTGTAACACCCTGATGTTTTAATGAAATATTTTCTATAAATAAATTCAATTAATAAATAGATTTCAATTCATGCAGTCATGAGTTTAAATGAACCACGATTTTACCTAAGTATAATATTTCTATTTTAACCAAGTTGTTAGGATATCAAGAATAAATATAATTAACATATGAAAATTTATGGTAAAGTTATTGCATACCAATAAATTATGAAAAATATAAATTGATTAAATATAAGTATATTTATATAAATAAATCGATTTAATTACTACTATTAAATGAAATTAATTAAATAAATATGTTTTACACTTAAAAAATATTTTTTACATTCACCCAGTTTATATTTTTTCACAGGGTCGGAATAAACCCTATTTAATGTATAAAACCCTCTATTTTTAATAGGAAAATTTTTCAATATTTTAAAAGAAAAACACATTTAAATTAATCCTTTGAAACATTAATATTTTTTATATGAAAATGTAAACAATTTTTTTGAAAGTAAAAAATAAACAATTTTACATCGAATAAAGTTTTAATATTTTTCTAATATCATTCATTTTCTGATTAATAGTAAAAATATACTATATTTTAATTGAAAACAACTTTTACATCAAAATAATTTCTATTGTTAAATTATATTATTTAATTATTTTATGATAAAAATAGAATGAATTTTTATCATTCAATATAATTATATTCATTAAAATTAATTTTACATTGAATTTATATATAAAATAATTTCAATGTATTTCGATGTTTTATCTTTTAAAAATTGTTTCTCTCTTTTCAAAATGATCATAATTTTAAATAAATTATTAAAACTTAAATGTTTTTAATTTTAAAAAATGGATTACATATTTTGAATCTGATGGAACAAATTATTTTAATAGATTTATATTATATTTGGGCATTATGAATAGTAACTTGTGTAATTTTTATTAATACAGTAAAAGGGTTTGTCTGGAAATTAAGGGTAAGAATATTAATATAAAATTTCCATAAAACTTGTATTAATATAATTGTATGAGTTCGGTTCAAGATAAATTATCCTTGGGTCTAAATGGTGTTCTTTTGAAGGCACATGGATGGGATTAGGACATATAATTTACTTTATTTAATAAAAAGTTAAATATCTATCACTCAAATTTTAATAACTAAATTATTTTTTATATAAGGTTATATAGAAGATAAATTCAATTATAAATTCACATCTGAGATATAATTTTTTTATTTATCATGATAATTTAATTTTAATTTTAAAAAAATAAATAATTACATTCAATACATATACTTGGATGATGTAAACATTAATAAATTGATGATAAATAAATAGAAAATTTAATTAAAAATTGCATAAACATAAAAAGACCAAAAACAAACAATATTGTTATTATAGGAGAATATTTTTAACATAACCTTCCAAGGGTCATGTTAGTGTCGTTTTTGGGGCCTTATAGAAGAGACTGTGTGGCTTATATTATTTTATTTAAAGTTATGTTAATGTATTATAATTTATAATTTTAATGGTATAACAATTTAAATATTGGATTTTACAAAATATAAATTCAACTACATATATTATTCTGAAATAAATTATATTTATCTTTATCATAGTATTATATTTTTTATTTTTATTCAAAAATATTTATATTAAATAATTACACAATATTGATGTAGGGATTATTTAATTAATAGAGATAACAAATAAATACTATTAAAAATATAAAAATAAATATAATTTGGGTCAATTAACATGTCTTATTAATTTTATTTATAAACATGACATCATAAGAATATATTAAAATATTGTTTTGACGTTTTATTGTTATCTTAATATTTTTTAATATCAATGAATTAAATAATGTCAAAATTGACCATATTAATTTTTTATCAAAATAATGTATTGTTAAATTATTTAGAAATCCCATTTATTTTATAAAAATATTATATAATTATTTTATTTACTAAAATGTCATAATTTACTTATTTATGGTAAAATTAACATCAAATAAGTAAATATGAAACACTTTTATTATTGAAATATTCGTTACCCATGGTAGAAATTAAATAAGATAACTACGATTTAATTAAAATGATGAAGTTTAAATTGATATAAATACATGTCAAAAATTTATTGACTGAATATATTGCAACATTATATATCTCACTTTCTAATTTTTTTATTTTTTGAGGGTTTTTGAGGTTTTTATTTTATTATAAATTAATATTTTCGGAGATCCCAAAATTTTTCCTAACCTCAAGTATAAAAAGAGAACATTCTCCCTCATTGATTGAATTCACACTAAAACTTAGATATTGTCCATACCCAGCCCTTTTCCCTTATCAAATTCCATATTTAAATTCTACTTTTTTTGGTCTACTTTGAATACCAACTCTAGTGCTCTAAGAAGGGATTTAGAGGAAGCATGTCGAAGAAATGGTAACCTCATCTACAGATTCTTTCTAACATCATTCTACTTATAATTCTTCTTCATATTTTGTTTCATTATAAAGTAATAAATCTAGTATCACTTATATAATGATAGGTTATTATAAATTTAAAACAACCATATTCAACCTTATTTCCATCCTACAAAAAATTAAATCACCATACATGAGTACGTACATCATTTCTTCTCCACACTGTGGTGTAATCTTATTTTCCTCACCACACAACATGGATGGGTATAATGATGGAATAATGATTATATATGATCATTATTACATGATATTGATTTTGAAATATTATACACCATTCAATTCTGTACCATTCAACAATTATGGGAATGATTATTGGCATGGATTGGCTTTCTCTATATGAAGCTCATATCAATTTCAAATGACGGGAAGTAATATTTTCTATTCCAGATAAGTCTATGATCATCTCTCGATGAAAGGATGAATATAATATCCCATTAGAAATTTCTTCCATATTATGGTACTTGTTCTATATAAATTATGGGTATTATTGTCAAATGGTTGCAAGAAACTCACAATTATGAAGACACCCATTGGAAGGGAGGTTGATGATATCTCTATGAAATAATTACATGGTATTCCACCAAATAGTGATTTTTAGTTTTCAAAACAACTCATGATAGGTGTTATTCTTATTTTAGGGAAACCGTAGGTAATGTAACCAATTGAGTTTCAATAATTTGGAAAGAAAAATTTACAGAATCATTACAAGGGATTCATACACCCTAGTGTTTCACCTTGTGGTTCACTAATTCTGTTCGTTAAGAAGAACAATGGATCAATTATACTATGCATTGATTATCAAGAACGTGAAAATATCACCATAAAACATATCCTCTTACATGTATTGGGGACTTATTTCACAATCTATGTCGAGATCAATACTTTTCTAGGATTTATATATATTCAAGATATCATCAATTAAGGGTCAGGTAGAAGGATATACCAATGAAAACACTCTGTATATGATATAGACACTATTAATTTATATTAATTCCTTTTGGCCTTAATAAAACCCTCACCATAATTATAAATAAAATAAATAGAGACTTTAAAGACTATTTGGATCATTTTGTTGTATTATTTATATATAATATTCATTTATATTAGAAGGGAATGGATAGACATGAAGGCCACATGAAAATTTTACTGAATACCCTGAAAAATGATATTATTTATGAAAAATTAACAAAGTGTGAATTATGGCTTCTGAATGTTTCATTTTTGGGAAACATAATCTCATAAATGAGAAAATATGGGGATCCAGCAAAAGAATATGTTATTGAATGTTTTCTAAAACCCACAACTATAACTAAGATCTGAATTTTTCTTGGGTTGGTAAGATATTATCGACGTTTTGTGAAATATTTTTTAATAATTTTCTAATCAACTAACCAAGTTAATTTGGAAAGGAGATATATTTTAATTGATATAGTAATGTGAAGAGAATTTCAATGATCTCTAAAGAATGTTATCTAGAGAACGTGTTCTCACACTGCCTTTTGTGGGGAAAGGTTTGTGATCTACTGTGATGCATCAAAGAATGGGTTGGGTTGTGTTCTCATTAAATATGATATGATTATATTTTATCCCTCATGAAAATGTTAAATGGATGTGCAAAATTACCCGAATCATCCTTTGGAGTTAGTTATGGTAATCTTTTCACTAAAGATATAGATGCATTATATTTATGGTGAAACGTGTCATATTTATACTGATCATAAAAGATTAAAGTATATTTTCTCCAAAAAATAGTTATGTGTGCATTAAATAAGTTGTTTGGAGTTGATTAATGATTACAAATTCTCAATACATTTCCTCCTTAGGAATGATAACAAGGTGGAAGATGGTTTGATTTGATTGGAATATTCTGTCCTATCCATGAAGAGAATGACAAAAGATCTAATATTTATGGTCTTTCAAATGATGGTTCTGGAATGTTTATAGGAAGGGGGAAATATTATTTTCCTTAATTTAAAGGTCAAAAATATATACAAGTGATGATTAAGTAGCCACATAAAAAAGATATAGTGCTTCTAAAGATGGTGAGAAAGGTTCTTTAACTAAACCATGATTATGAAGAAATAATAAGACATGGGATTAGGGTTTGTATTCCACCCATACCAGAAAATATGAAGCTATTGGATGTGGGTCATAGTTCTTCATTATCTATTAAACCTAGAATCCCAATTATGTATAGGATATGGAAAGATTATTTCTAGTGGGATTGAATGATAAGAGATGTTTCTGAATATGTCTCTTGATGCTTTGTTTTTACCATGTTAATACTGAGAGATAGAAGTCTAAGGGGATGTTATAACCACTACCCATACCAAAATGGAAATAGGAAAACATCACAATGATCATTGTCATCAGACATCCCAAAACATCTTAGGGCCATAATGCTATAATGGATATAGTTATTCTCCATATGAAGTCGGAACACTTCTTCATTGTTAGAGACTATTTATCTCTTGATAATAATTCCATGATATATATAAAGGAAGCCATATGATTATATTGAGTGCCACATTACATTATTTGTGGATAGATCTTGGGTATACCTCAATGTTCTGGTGAAGTATTCAGTAGCCACTAGATAGAAAGTTTTGTTTTCACACAACTTATCATCCTCAAAAAGGTGGTCATTATAAAAGAAAAAAATTCAAACTCTAGAATACATTTTGAGATCACTCTCTATGTATTTCAGTGGTGGTTGGGATCAACAAATACCTTTGATGGAATTTTATTACAATAATAACTTTCACTCCATTATTTATATGGATACTTATAAAGCCCTCTATGGATATACCTTTATAACTCCTACATGTTAGTATTAAGTTGGGGAACACAATATATTTGGACCTAATGTTGATGATGAAATGGAAGAAAAGGTCAGATCTACTCAACAACACATAAGCATATGTGATATCTGAAAAAAAGGTTATGATGCCAGTCAATGAAAAGACATAGATTCTGATGTGGTTGAAATGGTGTCTCTAGGAATACCTCACTAGAATAGAGTAATGATATATATAAATAAGGGAAAGTTGATCCTTAGGTATATCAGTACTTTTGAAATTCCAGATCATCTAGGGAATGTAGATTACGGATGGGTACTTCTAATGAATCTATCTCAAAGTCATGATGTGTTCTAGGTATCTCTCATTATAAAGTTCATACTAGGTTCTTCACATGTACCAAACTCATAATCCATATAGAAGGAGTAATATCATTCATATAAAGAACAACTGATAGATATTCTTGATTGCATAATAATGTTCTACAAAAAAACAACTCGCTTGGTTAAGATATTGGGGTGGAACCACCAATTATAAGATTCTATGTGTGAACATGAGGATATGATGTGGGAGGTATATCCTCATCTATTTAAATCCATGTAGAAAATTTTTCTGGTGAAATTCATTTTAAGGGGAGTTGAATGTAACAATAATATGTTTTTATGAAATATTTTCTCTAAATAAATTTAATTTTAAAAATAATTCATTGCAAGAAGTCATGAGTTTAATGAACCCACAAATATTACCTCAGTATAAAATGTCAATTTTATCATATTTTTTTTGATTTTTAAGAATATATATAACTACATTAAAAAAGTATCCTAAAGATATTAACGACAAATTATTTATGAAAATTATAAATCAATTTTATATTTTTTTTGTATTAATTATATTAGTGAATTACTATTAGTATATTAAATTAATGAAATATATATATTATATATAGTTGATAAAATATTTTCTATATTCATCGAATAGATATTTTTTTTATTTTTTATAAGTAAACCATATTTAACGTATAAAAAGCTATATTACGACAGCGTTTTTTACAACCTATTAAGGGTGAACCCATTTTAAATTAATATTTTAACTCATTAATAAATTATACAAGACTTAATAAACATTTTATTTGGAATTGGAATATAAAAAATTAAATTCAATAAATTTTTAATATTATTCTAATTACATTCATGTGGTGACAAACTGTAAAAATACACTAAATGTTATCTGAAAAAAACTTTTTTCATCAAAATAATTAATATAGTTAAATTATAATATTTAATAGTTTTAATGATTTAATAGAATATATTATTATTAATAACTATAATTTATTTTTCATTCATTAATTTTACAATGAATTCAGACATAAATACATTTGAATCTTTTTCAAAGTTTTAACTTTTAAAAACTCATTATCTCTTTCTGAAATTGAGAATAATTTTAAACTGATCACATAAAATTATGTGTTTCGAATTTTTATAAATGGATTCAATATTTGGAATCAGTAACTATAAATTATTTTAAATGTTTAATTTTATTTCTTGGCAATATGAATAGTATCTTTAATAATTATTATTTATACAGTCTAAGGGTTAGTCTGGTGTTTAAGGTTAATAATACTGTTATAAAATTTTCAAAACACATTCACTAAAATCATTTAATGAGTGTGGATCAGCCTAAATAATCCCTAGGATAAAAAGGATTCCTTTTGAAGCCACCTGGATGAGATTAGTACATGTAATTTATTTTATTGAAAAAAGTTAAATATGTCCCAATCAAGTTTTAATAACTGAATCATTTTTGTTAAATATTATAGACATGAAAAAATAAAATATAAAAACTCATTTTAAATTTAATTTTTTTTCATTATATTGGTAATTTATTTTTAATTTTCAAGGAAAAATTAATTAATTTAATGTCTTATACTTTTATGATGTCAAAATTAATTAATTGATGAAAAATCAATAAAACAATTTTTAAAAAAAATAATAAAGACCATAAAAAGAAACAAACACTTAAAAAACTATTATTTATCAAATATATCTCGACCCTATCCCTCCAACGGTCGAATTTTTCACCATTTTGGGCCTTATATAAGATATTGTTTCCAGATATTATTTTATTTATAATGATTTTAAAGTTGTCGCATTCATAATTTATCAAGTATAAAATTTTAAAAGTTGGATTCTCTTAGAGGCAAATTATATTAAATATATTATAATTAGATATAGTAGATTTATTTCCATCATAATATTGCATTTATAATTTTTATCAACAAATAAGTATATTACAAAATTACACAAAATTGATGGTGTAATTATTTTATTAATAGAGATCAGAAATAATTTTTATTAGAAATACTAAAATGATTATAATTTTATATAGTAATATGTATAATGAATTTTATATATGAGATTTTCCTCTTAATAATATAATAAAATTTATTTTTCAACATTAACGTGTTATATTAATATTTTTAAAATTCAATGAATTGAATAGTGTCAAAACTGAAACTATTGATTTTTTATCAAAATACTATTTTATTAAAATATTTGAGACTGATAAAACATTTTAAAAAATATGTACTAATTATAATATGGAATAAAAAGTTATAATGCTTTTATTTATGGTATAATTGATATCAACTAAGTAATTATGTCACCTTTTTAATTTTGAAATATGATATATATATATATATGGTTAATATCATTTTTTAATGATATAACTATGACCTATGAAGTTTAATTGGATATCATTTGAAAAAACATACAGAAGAAAATGAAGAAGTTAATACCTAAATAACAAGTAATAGTGAAATGTTATTTACAAATAGATAATAATATGATCGTATATGATATCATAAAACTTAATATGAATCTAAAATAAATAAATGAAATTATTTAAATAATAATACAGATGGTTTGGACATATATAATGGAAATTGAACCTAATGTAAGGCATAATTTCACAATCTCATTATTTTCTAATATTGTCAGTACAAAAGTATTTACTAGGGTATATTTATCATCAACATACACATTTCCTAAATATTTAATACTATTTCTATTCTTCTAAAAATTTAAATTATATTTTACACATCAGTGAATTTTTTAAATGTTCTGAAAGGAATCATTTGTAGTTATTTAATACGAAGTACTTTTAGACTTTTCTAAAAAAATATTGAGGGTAATGTTTTTAAATTATAGGTCATGAAATAATTTTTACATATTTATAAATAGTTATTTTCACGAATATTCTTCTACATAGTTTCATGTTTATTTTAAAATTATTTCTTTACTTTTAAAATTTCATCGTATTTTGAAAATAGAAAATATTTTTTAAGAAGAAAAGATATTTTCCTTAATAATTAATATCAACTATTTTATCAAAATTATATTCATTCTATGATGACATTTTTTAAATTGGGTTATGTTTAAATCCATGTTATTACTATTTTTTATTCTGTTTATAATATAATTCAATTTATGAATTGTATTGTATTTATATAGATTATAATTTAATGATGTTTTAGAAACCAATTTTAATACTGTGGTTTTATAATGATGAATGATTTATGTATTTGTTTCACACATAAGAATGATTTAATTGTGATATGGTAGAAACATATGTCCAAATCCCATGAATTGGGTAAAGATTTATATCTCATGAGATAGTCATGGATAGAATGGAAAATAATCATGGTTCAGTAATACATGGCTAGAACGAGGAGTAAATATGGTTCAGTAACGTACTTTGTCCACTATGATGGTTATGAAAATGATCCTTGAATAATAGAAAATGATTTTATATACATATGTGTATGTCACAATAATTTATTTATTATGTTATCACTTTTGGGATTATGTTCATTGATTATTGTGAACATTCATGATTTATCCCATGGCATGATATCGAGGTCTTTCATACACTTGATAAGATTTTCAAATGTAATGTTATTATGTCTTCTGATTAAGATACAATTGACATCTCCCATTATTACCCTTACTGAGCATATGATATCTCCCTTTATAATGTTTCTTTTCCCCAGAACATGAATATGGGTGTTATGTATGATATGTCAAAAAGTTGTTTAGTTATTTTGTAATAAGTGGGAGGCAATGAAGAGGTCTTATGAATCATTTTTTTATGTTTCCATGTTTCCCAAGAAACTACACATATATGGTCCTGTCATAGATCTGTTATATTTTTTAATTAATATTATTAATCTTTGAAGTATTGAAAATATATGTTATGTATGGGTCATTAAAAAAATTATGGATATAATATTTATTAAGAATGAACTGATACCCTTTTCATATAAGAATTTAATTTCCTATCAATAAGGTGGGACAAAGTGAAATAAATTTTTATAAAAATGAAGGGGAGAGAAAGAATATAACATTCACATAACAGCATAATAATTTTGAAGGAACATTGACGATCATTCCAAAAAATAAAAAAACAGGAGTTTGAAGATCTCACATTGTGTTTGAGTTTTATTTATTTTCAAGAGTTTTTTTTGGTTTTAATTAGTTATTAAAGAAATTGAAATATTTCATTGATGTAAAAATGTTTGAGAAGATATAAAAATAGTATCTATAAATTTTCATTCAATAATGATTGTTATCAACTATTGTTATCCCATGAATGTTCTTTTGAAGGCATTACGATACTAATAATCGTTGAAGATTGGTTTTTAATGTCAAATAATTGTACTTTTCGGTTGGAGACACATGATTCATCATCAATATTATTAATGTCTCCATAATAAGACCAATAAAATTAATTGATAGATATGGAATAGTTAATCAGATAGTGTTCAACCAGCCACAATGATTGGATAGAGTAAATAATACTAAGGTGACTAAATGAAGATAATTAATCCTATTCAATTGGATGAATATTTATTTGTAGTACTATATGATAGATGATTCTAAACTTTATTCTCTAGTGGAATTTATGATGGAATTATATTTATTAATTCATTAATATATAGTTCATCAGATGAAAATTTGAACTATCATCTTAAATAGTCTAATCGAATAGACCAACATGAAGATTACAGTTAGAAAATGAAATATTTATGAAATCCAAAGTGATCATTCACACTAATTAAAAACTAGTGTTAATGGACTAAGTCTATCATGAATCGTGTATTAATGTATTTTTGACTTGTTATATTCATAGTTACATCCAATATATGATGATAAAAAAACTATATCATATATTTCTATGTAATGATTTACTAGTGATAAAACACCACAATTTTTTGTTTGTTATTCAAGATAATGTTACATTAAGGATACAACTATCTGAAATAAATATCAATTTTCTTATGTTAAAATGATATTTTTCAAGTGGTAATGCAATATTCATGACATAATGATATAAAGTGGATCACACATTCTAAAAGAAATTATGTGATGTTTGATATTGAATGAATAGATCATTAATTTCCATAAAATGATATTGTATAAATATCAACTTGTTAATTGAATAAGTAAAATTGAACATGTAATTAATTTATTTATGAATTTGTATATGATGAAAGGGGGAAATAATTCTATTCAATAATCTTGGTGATTTATCAGAAATATTAAAAGGTTAAAAATTTCTAGAATGATCATGAATGGGTTCCCTAACATCGTCAAAAGATTATGGAAATGTGTAAATATCATAAAATTTGGATATTGATAATTAATTATAGATTTGTTTCCAAATAATTAGACGAAGATGAATTTATGAAGCAATTGATTGGATGGAATAATAGTTATGATGTTTGAATATATTTGTTTCTTACTTATTTGATAAATCATTCAGATCCATCTTATTAGAAAAATACGACTACTAATAATAATATTTTGAATAGCTTTGAGATAAGTTGTATCCAAAACAGGATTTATAAGAATTTATAAGATAATGGATTTCATGAAATGTTCATTGGACTGATGAATGAAGGCAAGAAAAATGGACGAAGGATACAGATGTGGTTGAATGCTTCAGTTAGAAAAAAGATTCTAAGAGATGTCATTATAGATAATTTGTTACAAATAATTTGTGTTATATATTAAAAAGTCATCTGTTAGAGTATTATGAATCCATTAGATTCGCGGAGAGAACTAAACCTCTAAAGATTCATCTGATAGATGAAAACATGTGAACATATAAAAACCCACCAGATGGAGTTGGAGTCCTACAATGTTTACAGAATATACATTCAAATATAAGATTGAAGAGATTCATTCTATAAATTAAGCATTAGAAGAATTTTTTTTGAAGCATGTCATTGTTCAGAATAAGTATCTTATGAGATATTATCTGATATTAATATGAATTATTAATTGAACGTAATATGGGTTATCACAAAATGAAACACATGAGAGGGAAATATAATTAAATAAATGAAAAAAGGAAATAATAGTTTTTTTTAATGATATAAAAATCATGATTTTCTGATTTCGAATTTTTAAAAAATATTTATCTATAAATGAAATGTTTGTCAAAATAATTCATTTAATAGTTAGATTAAGGATGTTTGTATAAGGTTTTGGATGATTAATATTTCATGATGCTTCAAGAATAATCTAGAATAATTGAGAAGAATCCCCTGAATTATGTTGAGTTGGATGTTTGAATTTAAATAATGCACCTCAACATAAAATTATGGGTATCCTCTACTTATATATAGGGGTTCCAATGTATTGTGCGTTGTGATGAGAATATAATTTTTTGGATTTTATTTATGTTGAAAAAATAAAAAATATATAAGAACATGGTGTTAATAATGTGGGATATAAATTTAATTAGAGATTATGTTTTAAAAGTTATACGGGATAGAGTATGAGAATCAGATGGAATGGAATCATTGGATACAGACATAGTGTGCCAATCAATGAATAAACAAGAGTTGATGTTGTAATCAGATATTATGATGGGAGTATGCTATTTGTTGGGAAAACAGAACTGGAAAATCAGTACGATATGATCAAAATTTTGAAAGGATCTTCCAGAAACAAGCGGTATTTTTCTCATCTCTTATCTATTGGATAAGCAAGGAGAATAAGATATGAAGGTTACATTCACAAGGATACCCATTACTAGATTAATGTTTTTAAATAGATAGGATCAGATGTCGAATAAAATTGTTAGGTTCTAGAAAAAAGGAAGAAGAATAAGGAATGTTTCTTCCCAATATAGTTCAAGTCAAAAGTGAAACAAAAGGAAGAGAATAAATATGCAACACTATGATATCCAAAATTATTCTAATATGGTGGAAAAACTTCTTGGTGTCATAAAGTAAACCAAGAATTATGTGGAGAATATTAATTTAAACATTCTTATTAATGATCAAGAAGATAAAAGGTGGAAAAGGTCATTACCAATCTATAGAGAATGGATTATTTACACGAACAACCAAATTTATAGGTTCCCATGCATATAATAAAGATTATTTTTCTTCCAAAAATATTTATTTGGTATCTCATGATATTAGAGAATACATTTATTGGTCATCACAATATGTGTCATGGAATAAGAACACATATTAAATAGATAACCCTATATAAATAATATATTCCATCATTAACATGATTTTATATACTTTCATTTGTTAAAAAAAAGTAGGATAATCAATATTCACAAAATTCTAAGAGTTAAGGGGATAAAAAATTAAAACTTGAATAATTTTTTCCTATACTAATTCCCCCCCATATCAATTTTGGGTATATATCGATGTGGTATTATTAATATTTATTCCTTGGGTTTTATATGGATACATTATTGAAATTTTTTGTTATGGGTGTTTTTAATATAATTTTTTTATCAAGAAACCTGTTCATTCAATTGTTGGGTTTGAATTATTTTAATATTTTATTTCTGTTAAATGTTTTGGAAAATAAATAAGTTCATCTTAGGAATTTTTTGAAATGATATTTCATGGTACTCTTTGTAATTATGAATAATTTTTTTTGTGAATTGTATACCTCATTTTAGGATTTGTTGTGGTTTTATTTGCTTTTGTTATTTTTTTATGTTTTATAATGTGTCCCCCAAAAAATAATAAATAATCCAAGAGGGTAAAAAAAATTTATAACTGCCAGTGATCCATATGTAGCCTTTCTAATTGTATACTTTTCCAATACCCATGATGGAGGAGAAGGGTCGTGTTCTTCTAGCTCATGCATCACATTTTAGATTTTTTAAATTATAATCTTCCATATTACATGGGGAAAAGGTTATAATGTAGCCATTATGTTTCTATGTATGATTGAATAGATCTTTGTGTCTTTGAACAAAATAGAGTTATCTAGTGTTAGGTACACCTATCCATTTTTCAAAGGCTTTACCTTGACTTGGTAGAGTCACATAATCTACACCAAACTATTTTAAGTGATATGTGGTTAATATTACAAACATTAATTCATAAATTAATTTTTTCCAAATAAGTTATAATTTTTAAGGGTATGGATTTTTTGAGTGCCCTCCAAGGTGAGAATATAGTGGAATATATTGTTGACCATTTCAGTAGACTGCTCAATTTTCACAAGGGTTCATTATTGATGATTCAAAGAAAGTTTGGTTCTTTTACAGGGGAATGCTGCTAGATCTATTTTTTGTGGTGGTTCATTATTTTCTAAATACATCTGAAAATTTGATTTTAAATGGTATAGGTTGATGTGTATTATCATTTGGTAATCTGTGGAAAATTGGTTTAAAGACCCTTCTGGTATTGGTAAGGGTGCCTCAACATTCAAAAAATGGGAGCACTGTGTTTTCTATTATTGTTTGATGTTTTGGAATTATTGTCCTTCCTATCTAATTTCTCTATATAATTGAATTTGTTGTGTCCATGCCAGTCACCTAAAAAGGTTTTATATGACTGTTAGATTTTAAAATATGATATCTGAGTCTCAAAATTGATCTAAGAAGTGATATCTAGGGCTTCTTCAATCTATGGTGTTGGGATCTATTTTATTGGTTTGATAATATTTTTCATTATAATCCTCAATTTTTGAACATTTTTTCATCCATTTTTTATAACACATTATATTTACTAAAATTTATAGATGAGGTATTGGATCATTTTCTTATCGATTAGTTGATAATCACACATTTCTTTTATTATTTTTTACTTTTCAATGGTGGTGACTATGTTTTGATAAATTGTTTTTAAATTAAATTGGAATTCATTAAGTGTGGAATGGATTATTATGATTGTAATTAAATTTTTATCAAGACTGTGAGAACTATAGAGATGAAGATTTATTTCATAATTACCATGAGTATGTATTCCTCATGTTTTACACTAATTTTTAATTTTTCCATTTCATAATCTATAGTTCTAGATGAATCATTAATTATTAGGTAAACAACATGTTTCTGTTATTTTCCTAGTTTAGCAGTTTATTATATCTAAAACCACATTGGATTTTCTTGATAAAGATCAATTATTTTAGTGATTTGATCAAGTAAACCTGGGTGGTTGGTAGTTCCTATTTGGAGGGGATTTTTCTTTTGGGTTAGCCCATTTCTGGTTTACTATTTTATATTAATTATAAATAGTGGGGAGACCTTTAGATAATCACTATTTCTGTTCCTCATTTTTTTATGTTTATATTGAGGTTTTTTGGTATTTACATTTTATTATTTCTAATGATTGTGGTCTTTATTGATCAAGTGGTGTTCTTTTGTACGTTTATTTTAGGGTTTGGAGCACATTTTGGGTTTTCTTATGTGAATTTGGTGGAGTTCAAAAATTAAAAATAGACTACAGGTTTGGTCTCCCAAATAATTTATGGTGTGATGAATTTTTAATTATTATTATTATTTATTCAGTGGTTTGTAAAATCTCTAGTCCCGTAGGTTTTTTCCAAGAGGTAGGTTGTTCAGGTCCTTTTTTTATCTTTTCATAAAATTATCATTTGGATAGACCTTCATCTCAGGTGAGTTTCTCTTTAATTTTATTTTGAAATAGGTTTCCCTAAACATTTTCGGAGAGTAATTTTTAGGGGTGTAAAGATCCATGGTTTTGGGAATTGTGACACCCTAAAATATCACATTCTATATTTTGACATTTTCATTTTTTCTCCCATTGGTTTAGGGTTCCCAAAGGTTAATTGTTTTCATGACCTGTCTAGGGAAACAAGGTAAGGAGGATGGTTTGGTAACCATGATAACGAAACTATGCACAAAGAGAATTATTGGTTGATGTAAATACATATTATACACATGTTTTATGAAACAATGCGAGATAGCTACAAGATATCAAAGGTTTTTAGGTATTTGTTATTTTACAATATTTCTATTGTTTAGTAAACCATGTAAGGGAACATTGTAAAATTTATGAGATATGGTATTTTTTTCATTTTTTTTATTTTTAATTAGTTCCTCCTAACATTGATTCCCAATTTATTATAATCATACATTATGCCCCACAAAGGACCTCTCTATCTTATTAATTCTATTATATGTTGACTTGGAGTGGATTACCTATTTTTCAAAATTCAGAAAAACATATATGTTTTTATCTTCCAACCCACTAATGGATAACCATATTTTCCCATATTCTTCCATAAAAATAATTTCCATGGATGGATGATTTTGTGTTTTTGGGTTTTCTTATTTATATTTCATTTTAGAATGTTTCTGGGCCTTTCCATGAGGCTTTTTTTTTGGGTTTTATTGAAGGTGAAATGTTTCCACCATTTTTTGTTGTTTTTTATATTTCCATTTCATAAAGTGTTACATTATTATATGTTTGTTCAAAGTTATTATTGAACTATATTTGTGATATATATGACATATTTTTTGTTATAAATGGTTTTCGCTGTATTTTTTGAAATTATACAAGAATAATTAGTTGAAAATAACAGTCTTATGGTAATTTAAGGTATTTTATGTTTTATTCATTAAATATAATTGATAATATAAAAATAAAGGATTTCCAAAAAAAATTATTGGTTCATGGTACTACAAACAAATTAGACTTTATAAAGTGAAGAACTATTTACAAGGAATTTGTTTTTGTATTCTCGGAGGTTCCCATGGTTTCAGAAGAAATTACAATATCGAAAAAGAATTTTCAAATGATTGTAAAAGTGGGTGTTTAAGAGTCTTTCCCTGTTTTTAACAAGGTGAGTGATAAATTTTTGGTATGTTTCCCCTGGATAAATACTTTAATTGTTTTATCATATTAAGTTATTATTATGATTTAGTGTTATATGGAATATCTATTGGGTTTTATTTTTAGATATTGAGTTTCTTTTTGGAATGTATTAACAAATAATGTGATATTTATGTATAGAAAGAATCATTCTTTAGAAATTTTATGTCATTATATTTTTGAGTATATCATTTAAAAACCGGATGAGTTGGTTATAACCTATTGTTTATACGTGTGAGCATGTGTCTGATTATACAAATTATTATTCATTTTTATATTTTTGTTTTGGGGATCAATATTAGCCATTGTGTTATAGGTGGAATTATTAATTTATTTTTGTGTCCTATTTCCATAGGGTGGTGCATGTACCATGTGATGATGTCATCTTTATAATCACCAATTATTCACCATCTCATGTAAAATCAAGGTTACTAGGTAAATGTTTTTGGACTTTTTCTACTAGTTGAGTGTCAAATCCAGTATAGTAACCCTTAGTTGAATATTATAAATTAAATAGGGTGTTTCAAAAATGAGTATATCAGATAAGTCTTTAGTAGACATGTTGTGTTACAATTAACCAATTGTTATTAGGTTACACCCTAGTGCATCAAAAGAAATGTATGTAATTTATATCTAGTGTGTTTCCACATGGCATGTACATTATGTTGTTCTTATATATCATTATTGTAATATGAGTTTATAATTTTATTATGTACATAATAATGTTTTTTATGAGTATTCATCATAGGGTTGAGACATGATTTATATATTTATTTTCATTTTTTATAACATGTTATATATTTTCACAATTTATGTTTTCCTTTTATTGTATCCCAATGGGGGGTGTTAAATTTTTACAAAAGTAATGAATTAATTTGGATTTAAAAATAATTCCTAGAAAATTGATCCTTCATAAATGTATTTTAAACAATTTTTTAATTTGATTTCAATGTCAGATGATATCTTTTAAATAAAATATTTAACCCAATAATCTAAAGTGTAATTGTATTTTTTTAAATATTTTATAGTTTGTATTTAAAATGAAATTATATATTTATGTCTTCATTAGGGATTTTTTAAAATTTTGAGTCCCTAATAATTAATATATATATTAATTTGTGTTATTTCAATTCATGGAAAAAGTAAAAGAAACCATATTTTTTCTATAATATTCATGAAAAATACTATTCGTTATTTCATCAAATCATTGAGTATGAATTATAAATTTTCCATATAAGTTCATATCTTATTATTTACATGTATTAATTTTATCACTCCCTATTGGGAATAATGTGTTGTTTGAGTTGTAGTGGTGACTTTAGAGCCACATAGAGATAATGGGGGTTTTCAATAAATGGTTTCTTTCTAGTTTAATATGATGATTTCAAATACCGTCCATTGACCAATTATCTACATGAAAATATAAATAAAATGTTGATTTTCAGTACTTTCCATTCGATTTTGAGTTTAGTGATTTGGAGTTCCCAGAAATATCCCACTCAATGAGAATATTATTGTTAAGGAAGTTAGGATTATTATTTTTACGATATATTAGTCTATTAAATATTCAAGAATTACTTATAAAGGTGGAATACAAACTAGATTTACACCATATATTGGTGATGATTCTTGTAGTATTACGAGGTGATTACCACTAAGACAAACCCCAACTACTAAGAATGGGAATTGGGCCAAAAATTTGGGCCTACGGGCTATGCAATGGGATACATGCCCATGGGGCCTTCGGGCTATGTAATGGGTCTCCCTCTACCCAGCTAAAAGAGGTCTTTGCTTTTCTTTATTAATAAAAATGAGTTTTTGTCCCCAAAATTTTGAAAAAAATAAATATTTCTTATATATGAGTAAATGAATTATCGTCCCAATCTATATAATGTAGTTGAATGTGATAAAATGGATTTTGAAATTGATAGAATGGTTGTGGTTAGAATTTTTAATATTATGGATTATTAAAAACAATGTTATTTTGGGAAAATATATTCCATTAGTTTCTTGGTTATGGAAACATGGGGTGTATGTCTATAGAACATTGGAGTGAATGGAATTGATAATGGATAAATGGAATCATATTTTTCACTGTTAAACATTCATGTATATATAGGGAAAGAATATAGAAAAGTGTGGATAAACATGATACCCAATATTTAATTATTATGAACAAATATTTCAGTTTAATCATTGTTTTAAATTTGTAGTGATTATAAAATGGAGGCATGAAATTTATGATGAATGTGTAAGTTTCCTAGTTGGAATAAGACTTCCAATAACCATGTATCAACATTTTGTAGGTTGTATACATAAAACTCAATATATTTTGTTATGTTATCACTGAATTTACCTAAAATGATGTTAAACACCTTAGGCTCCCCATATTTTAGAATATTGATTTTTTATCAATCCTTATATTTTACCACCACCCCATTTCTCCTCTAGTTATCTAGAAATACTCCCTATGAGAACCTTGGTTGGTGCCTCATCGCTTCAACCATTGTAAAATGGTTATTACCAATTTATTGAAAACATATTAATCAAGATACTCAAACTCCTAATCATATTATCATCTCTTTTTTTATTGTCTTCCACTACTCCATTTTTTATGTCCTATCTAGACATGTGGTATAACCCTATTGTTAGGATTAAAAAATAAACTCGAATTCATTAACTACTGTTTTTGTAGAGTCTCTCTAGTATCAATATTTTTCTATACAAAGATGTATTGTTGATTCCAAAGTATTTTAGTTAATTATTTCAATAGGATTTCATTTCACTAATATACTAAGAAATATAATGATTTTTTGTGATTTAGTTTATTAATTTAAAACCCGTGTAAATGATTTTAATTAAAATGGTAAATGGTTTCTTTTGTTATCACATTTATTTATATGAATATTTGGAGTGTTCAAGGTTTTATAAATATTATATTTATAAAGATAGTTTGTCGGAAAATAATATTATTTTTATAATTTATATTGTGTTTTTTTAAAAAAATGTTTTATTATTTTCCCGTAAAATCATATATGTTTTCAAAATAAAAAATATTCATGATTATATATAAGTTAGGATTTATAGAGCATGAATATTTACTAAAATGATTATCAATATTTATTTCAGATAACATATTTCAAACATTACCCTAGTGGTGAATAATGGAAATTTATTAATTTATTTTATTTTAGTTAACCATGTTTTTATTCACCTTAATTATCCTTATTTTTTAATATTAGTTACTTGGTACCACAAAAGTGTTAAAATGAAAAATTTAATTAAGTAAATATCAAGAAAAAATAATATTAATGTTTCATTAGATCAAGTTTATTACAGTTCCCTACAAGTTGATCCAAATAAGAAAAATAAATCCATAAAGGGTTCGAGATAATATAATAAAAATATTATAATATTTTTATATCACAATCTAAAATTCCTAGAAAGATGATTAGATCCTATAAAAATATTTATATGGGAAATTTTAGTCTTTGGATGAATCTAGAATTAGGTATTTACTCGAGAAATGATGTTAGATTTATTCTCATAGGGACCCTCTAGTGCTTGCTATCATGTGTAGAATAATTATGAAACTAAATTATTAAAATAACTGGTTATTTAATGTTAAAAATATTGTAACCCCTGTATAATTTTTCTTATAGTTTTTATTTCGGTTTATTCATTGCATAAACTCTAGATATGGGAGATAAAGACAGTTTCATTGATAGAGAAAAAAATAGATAAATCTATTCCTGGGGATGATGATTGGCTGAGAAGACAATATCACATTAGAAAAAAACTACAATGGATAGATCATGTGACTTTGTCTATATAATGGATGTAACAATTAATCCCCTTTAGGTAGGAGTTTTTTTTCTATTTTTTAGTACTCATTGATTTTTAGGGCTTGTATTAGTGCTTTATTTTAATTCCTATAAATTAAATGGCCTTATTAATTTATTAATTTTATTATTTCCTCTTGGATTAATTTTTTTTCCTTTATTATAATAAGATCATTTATTTTTCATTCTTCATGAAAATGTCCATGTTTTCAAGGACCATTGATAAAACTCACATTTTTTATTTGGTTTTCTCAAACAATTTTTTAAGTTCTTCTTCACATGATAAAATACATCTGGTAGTGAAACAGTTTCTTCTCACATTAAATCAGGATAAAACCATAATATGCATATATAAAAGAAGAACATACATAGGATATCACATTAAGGTGGTTCTTAGTGAGAATTAATGGTGGTTCACATCTTAGGAAGTGATGTATGGTTATTTTGTCTCCACAATAGTCATGTGGGATACTAACATCAATACTAAAATACAAATCCGACTTATAATGGTTGAAAATGAACATTCAGGAAATTAATACATGAATCAAGGTGGAAAATGGAGGTTGTAGAGACTTTATGGTGAATTTTTAGGGATTAGAATAAATAAAATTTAATGATAAATATTCTTAAAAAATATTTACTATATGGTGTTATTTTGAATGAGCATGGTCCATGTACATAGAGAATTTTAATGGATATGATTTCACATGGAGTTAAACAAAATGTACTTTCTACAATAACCCACATTTCATGAGACCCAATCCGTTTTTTTGGAGTGTAAAAGGATTAAATTCCAAGATACCTTGTTTTATAAATATTCCATGTATATTAACACACACAATATATACCTCTAGCTAGGTTAATCGACATGTATAGTGATTATACACATTAGTTTTCACCTAGACCTATTTGGCATGTAGGTCAAACCCACTTTTCATGTAAGTGAATCCATATTTTTAATATGTGGATATGGAACTCATCTAGGATAATCCTTTATGTTGCACACCATGTTCCCTAAAGAATACACTTTGAGATCCTTCCACAATCACCAATCAAGCATATTTTCTCATTGGAACTCTGTTTTTTGACATGCACATAGTGCATTTTAGGTTTCTTTTATCATCGAATGTGATGTTTTCTCCCTATTTTTTTATTAGAATATATTAGTCATGATTGAGAAATGTAGTCTTTCTATTTTATTACAGTGTGACATTAGGTTTGGTTACATGATGAGAGAGTTCTTACACCCCCCCCCCATATATTTATGTGAACATCACTCTGATACTCATGCCATATGATCCCCTATGTAGAATATTATAGAGGATATGGTCATGAATCACCCCATGAGCATGAGGTTATGATCTTAAATCCCACCCTTGGGTAGGGTTAGTCTCCCTTCTCATTCACTTAGTCTTCTAATGAGTCACCTACTAGATATTATACATAGGAATAGGTATCCCCCTATGAACTATGGAATTATTCCTTATCAACAATATGAATTATTTCATTATTTTTGATTTCGAGGAGATGAGTTTCTTTCATTTTTTTCATGATGAGGTTGCATGGTTTGGTATCTTTTGTAGTTATAGAGGCTAAATCAATGGGACTGTATTTTTTGTCTAAATAATGTAGTGCTTTTTATCTGATGAGAATGATTTAGGGTTGATCAAGCCATAACCCAATGTCACTTGTGGCTGATGGTTTATTGGATGTCTTCGTAGTATAGACTTTTGGGGGACTTGATTTCTCATAACCATTGGGCTTCCCACTAAGATGTTTTACATAGAGAGTAAAATAATCTATACTTCTTAGAGTATTAATTGTTTTGAGATCCTCTACGTAATAATGTAATATAGAGTCCTAGTATTATATAATATATTACTAGGAATACTCTATATCACAAAAACCTCTAGGTATTTATCAACAATATAATTTTCTTTCATTAAACTATTTTGGCTACTCATTTGTATTAGGACCCTTGAGAGACATTGAGTTATTTTTTTACTTTATCCTCCACCTAAGAACCACTAAAACAATGATTTAAGATTAAATATTAATTTTTGTTTTATTTGTATTATTGAAAAATCTTACTATGTATATTTATACCCACCTATATGTATGCCTTTGGAATACACATGTTATGTTGATGATGATGACACACATATTTGGAGATGATTTGGGTAAATGATGATCTATTGTGGTTTGTTAAAATTAGATTCCTAGTGATTCATGATAACATATTATGGGTAATATACCTTAATGATGATTTCTATAATAATTTATAATAGATTGTGATATAGTATTACAAGAATCATATAAGATATTCTTAGAGATATATAATTCAATGTCTTGTCTAATTTATATTTTACCTTATGCTTACCTAGTGGTATATTTTTTATCCAGTGTCACATAAATGAGTTGTATACTAACTATTTGATTAAATATAACCTACCAATATATTGTATCAACTTGTGTGAAAAATATACGTGTTTATGGAATTTTTTCATAGGTCAAGGTCTCACATATTGTGATATATTTCTACTTAGTAATATTCAAGAACCCCTATCCAATTAGATATGAGAATTGTGATGCATTCATAACATAACTCTTGCCAAGGAGGGACCCCATTATGTTGGATCATGATAAAGTTGTATCAGAATGAATTTTATCCATTAAATGGTTAATGGATTTACTATTTATGAGGGAATGGTTTTGAGAATTAGTTCAATAATTTTAAAGGGTCTTGTGAATGTATAAATGTTCTAGGAGACTAGTATAGGTGTAGAAACTAATGTATAATTTTTCGATCATTCTAAAACACAATTATTTCTCCCAAAACACTATGTAATCAATTATAAACTACATTAATTTTAGTAATTTTTTGTTATAATTGTGATTTAAGATCTTTCATGTTATTCAGGTGTCACCTCATTGAGATATGATCAAACCCTTATGGGTTCATCCAATAAATTATACGGTGAAACTCATATAAAAATAGCTTTTAAGTAGAGGTAGGAATATTATAATTATATTCCATAGTTTGGGCCACTCTCTATAGGTTATTGGGTGATCAAAATATCATTTTAGGACCTGTTTGAGAAGTTCTCTCCCCGCTAATTCTTCGGAACTTTCTCTTATTGTGCACATTATGGACATTCCTTGTAATGTTGATAGTATTCCCCATATGGTTGGAGGATTTCACATGTATGTAGGTTATTATATGTTCATTTTATGAAATATTACTTAGGAGGTTGTGAGGTGATCCTTATCCTTGGTAAATATTGTATCAAGTAGAGTTTATGGCTCATGTTTCCATCTAGTACAGACTATTAATGGACGAATTTTAGTTTTTTTGTGATGTTTCCTATATTCCATAGTGATTCACCAGGTGTCAATTTATTATTTTAACTCTCAAAAAGACTTCCCTTCCATGGATGGAGAATTATCCCTTATCAAGTATAGAGTTTTTAAAGGAGGGGATAAACCTTTTCTAGGGTGGAATGTCTTTGTTTAAGTATGTATCAGTTCCACAATCCTTTATGAGGTTTTTTATAATCATGTTTTGTATATAATTTCAAAAACTCCCTGATTCAGGATGTATCTATATGAGTATATTTCTAAACCATTATAGCCCATTCTTGCAACACCACCTATGTTGGAGTAACCTCACCAAGCTAGGGCATGGTCGGAAATTTTGGTAGAGATACACCCTGATCTTGGGAGAAGGAAATATTTCCACATGGATAAGTATAAAATATTTTCATGGATCGACCCCATCATTATAAATTTTTTTTAAATTTAAAAAATAATTTTTTTGGATCATTTTGATTATCACATAATTTTATGGGTTTGGAATAGAGTGGTCTAAGAGTTTTTGGGAAATGAAGATGTATTTATCCTATTCAACAAACACCACCACTTGATGGATCCAAATTTTTGAAAAAAGATACTTATAAGAGTTTTGGAATGAAATTTGTAGAGGTATCATATTGAAAATAAGTATCTAGTGTAAATTATTATATTACTCAATCCCATTATTTAATGAATCGTGTTCTATTTTACACTATAATGAGGTATTAAACTTGTGATATATGTTTGATGAATTTCAATTTTAGTGGAACAACATAATAGATAATATATAATAGAGGATTTAAATTAATGGAAATCAGGTTTCTATCACCTCTTATAGAGATATGAGTTTTCTCTTGATAAAAATCATATTTCATTAACCACATTTTTGAAATGAGGAGGCGCCTTGCTGGACAAGTAGGGTTAATTAGTCACCCTTTATTAGTATCATGAGGGGTATTTGATGTAATTGATTAGTTGAACCCTATTTATTGGAAGGAGAAAGACCAAGTATATATGGCATGAGATGGAAACCCTTTATATTTTATGTTACACTTCTAAAAATGTAACCCTTAAAGATGAAAAAATAGGCTATATTCATTTCATAAAAAGTTATAATTAATGGATTTCAATAAAAATCCATATACTTTTATCTGTGTTAGAAATTTGCTAGTAAAGGGGTATATTATTAGTGCAATGAAACACACTGATAAATGCTACCATTATCAGATCTTATTTAAGTGCTCAAAAAGGAACCCCTTTGTTAATAATTTTATATTGTATGGATAAAGACCTCATTTATCAAAATAATTACTGGTGTTAATAAAGGTTCATAATATTTCACTGTGAGGTTAAAATTACATCACACTATAGCACTAAAAACATTAGAAAAATAGAAAATATTGTTTACAATTTTAAAATTTAAATAAAATAAATTTTTCTCCTAAAATAAAAGAAAACCACTATTCTATATATATTTTAAACAGTTATTTTTACAATTACATGATTATGTAAAAATTATCATAGGTATTTAGAAACATAATCTATTTTTTTCTTTATACCCTGACCTCCGGTCAAGCTATTTAAGAACATACCACCTTGTCTTGAGAAAAAACATGAACCAATATAAGAAAAAATTTATTGTCATAGTAATACTATAAAAAAATTTAAAAAAAGTTTCAATTTTAAAAGAAAAACATTTACTATGAATCATATTAAGATCATCATGTTTCAAATTCAATTATTATTGATTAATTTACAACACACCATTTATTGTTCATATTTGAAAATTATCTCTGTGAAAATTAACTACAAAGATACAAGATTTAAATTATAAGGAAATTAATTATGTAATAGTATATAAAATGATGAGAAAATAAATCATAGTTCATTTTCATGGTTTTTACGATGTGATGCATGTTTCAAATTAAAATGGCACTTATATATTGAAATCATGCACTTTTATTCATACTAAGAACATCATTTTTCGGATTGATATGTGGTCGACTACAACATGTCAAATTTGACTTATGATTAGTTTTCATATATTATCATGTTAATTTGATAAAATTTTCCAGATTTTTAGTGACTGAGAAACTTTTTTAACTAAAAGATCAATTTTAGATTAATAATGGAAAGTTATATAGGGCACACCATGCATTAAATTCAGTTGAATATTATTTATATACATCAAAAATTTCATATCGATCACTTTCCTTATGAATAAAAATAATATAATTATATTTTCCAGGTTTTTTGTAGTTCACATAACATTTTAACAAAAAATACTCTCAATTTTCTATAAAAAAGACACATATAAGATTATAAAGTTAAAAATGTGAATTAGATGAAGGCATGACTCATTCTTACTTGCCAAAAGTGACTTATGGGTTATTTTAGTAAATTATCTAACTAATATGCACGTGTTTGACCTATTTTGTGTATATCGCAAGTGTTCTTTAATAAAATGATTTTTTAAAATGGAGAAATACAATTTAATTCATATCGGCTACATCATATGTTGGTTTTATGTGAGACTAATTCTTACACAAAAAATATGATTTATGAATCCTTTTACTAAATTATCAAGATAATACAAGTGTGTTTTTTTATGTTTTTTATGAGTGAAACACTTCTATGAAATAAAATTTCAATATTAATTTGATAAAAAAACATATTGAGTCTTACTAGGTACATCACATTGGATTTAGGTTTTTCAGATTCCTACACATTAATAATTACTTATGGGTTATTTTGATAATGTATGAAAAAAATCCATATGTTTTTGCTATGTTTTGATTATGTCACTTATCCTTTTTATCGAATTAATGTCAGTTTAAAAAATTGACACAACTAGAGTCATATAGTCAATATTTTGTATATGATGGAGTTTTTTTGATTCCTATAAATTAGAAATGGCTCATGTATTTTTATTATAATGTATCAAACCAATAGTTATTTATTTCCTCTATTTTTAGCACGTCACTTGTTTTTTTCTAAAATTTCATTTTAATTAGTAAACACACACTTTCAAAAATACTTATCACTTCATGCGTCCATTTGAAATGAAGCTAATTAATACACATAAAGAAAATATTAATAATTTTATAAAATTATAATTTCAATCAGATTTATTTTCATTGGTTTTCAGTGAGTGATACATGTTTTTACACAATTGTCAATTTGAAACTAATAAAGGGAAATTTGAGACATATTGGGCTCAGCATGAATCATTCTGAGGTGAGTATAATTCCTACACATCAAAAATAACTTATATATCATTCACATAAGGTTAAGAGATAATATGACTCTGTTTGATTAGTTTTGAGTATGTCACATTGATTTTCTACGAAAATTAATGTCAATTTTCAATAAAAAGGCACACATTGGGTCATACAGATTAAACAGTTCATTTGGTTGAGGTGAAGGTTATTGATACACAAAAATGACATATGTATCATTTAAATAAAGTATTAAAAAATCCAAATGTTTTTACTCATTTTTGAGTGTCACAATTATTTTAATAAAATTTCATTTTATACTAAAAACACGTACTTATTGGCATATTAGTGACATCTTGTGTTAGTATGACATGAGAAATGTTCCAACACATCAAAAATAATATATGAATTATTTTACTAAATTTTCACGGAAAAATGATCCTTTTGTTGTTTTTAGTGAGTGATACACTATTTAAACAAAAATGTACATTTTAAACTGATCACAGACACATTGGGTCATATCATGACCATTTTGAATCAGATGGAGGTGAGGACTATTTATAAACATCAAAAAAGACTTATGCATCATTTTCATATTTTATTTTCATAATATTAATTAATTTTATTGGTTTTGAGTATGTCACATGTCATTTTTACCAAAATTAAAGACATTTTAAATAAAATGACACACATAGAGTCATACGGATCTCATTGTGAATTGGATTGAGGTCTAGCTTCTTACTATGAGTTAAAAATGACCTATAGATCATTTCCATAAATTATAAAAATATTATGAATGATTTTCCTCAGTTTTGAGTATGTCATTTGTTTGTATTTGTATTAAAATGAAATTTTAAACCAGAAACATACTCATTGAGTCGTACTGGTTTTATCATGTGTTGGGTTTACATGAGAAGGGTTCCAACATATAATAAATGCCTATGAATAATTTTAGAAATAAAAATATCAATAAAATATGACTGTGTTTTCTTGTTTTTCAGTTTTCCAAAAACTTTTTGAACTAAAATGTTAATTTTAAAATGATATCTAACACATTGAGTCATATAAGAAACACTTTTTATTAGATTGAGGTGATATTGATTCCTAGATGTCAAAATTGACATATAGATTATTTTAATAAGGTATTAAAACAACATGGATTCATTTGACCAGATTTTTTATATGTCTTATTTTATTTCTACTAAAATTGATGACTATTTAAAATTCTAAGTTGCACTTACCTTCATACTGATCACACCATGAATTTGATAGTGGTGGAGATAATCTGTAAATGTCATAAATGGCGTATGGATCATTGTAATAAAAGATAATAAAACAAAAATAAATCTCAGTTTTTAGTATGCCACTATTGTTTTCAAAAATTTCATTTTAAATAGGAAACGTGAACTTTTATTCATTCAAGACACACCGTGTGTCAGTTTGATATAAGAATGATTTTAACACATCAAAAATAACATATGAATTTTTCCCAAAAAAATAAGGACAATATGAGTTCAATTTTTGATTTTCCAGTTATTGAATACCTTATTGAACAAAAATTTCAATTTTTAACTAATAAATGAAACATTGAGATATACCAAGAACACCACATACTAGATTCAATTATCCCAAAATATTACATGTTACAACTGTCTTATGGATCACTGTATAAAATTATCAAATCAACATGAATTCATTTTCCCAATTTTGAGTATTTCACATTTCTTTTTTGTAAAACCAATCTTAAATTTTAATAAAATTACACTCTTGGAGTCATATCGGTAACATCATTTATATGATTGAGGTGAGGATTTTCCTACACATCAAGAATGACTTGTGGATCATTTTACAAAATTATCAAAAAAATCTGATTTTTTGCTCAGTTTGGAGTGTGTCATTTAAGTTTTAGACTAAAATTTAAATTATAAACTAAAAACATAAAGTTATATTGATATTTAGCAAACTTTATATCAGATTTGGTATTGTCTTATTTAGAATGTAATGTGTGTTTTTCTTTTAATTATTTTCATGAATCCAAAAAAGAGATAACATATTCCATTTGGATAGAAAATTAATTGTCATTCTTCCTAATAGACTTCAAATTTTAGGTATCATAGGGTTTTATCATTCATCCAAAAATAACATGTTATATGTTTTCTAGATTATTGTATATATTTGGTATCAAACAATGACTTCCCAAAATGATATTTGCAAAAAATAAATATATATTAGATAAAAATGATAATGATAGTAACTAAAAAATAGTATATAAGATGACGAAAAATAGCTATATAAGTAGTATGAATTCTCTTTTTCATGACATTTGTATAAATTCTTAACAAATTTTCAGGTTTAATTTATCTCAGTTCAAGCATCAAATTCTAATCTCTTGTGAGCATGAGAGCTTAAAAAAAACTAAACCAACTCAATTAAAATAATCAACCTCTATAAGAAAAAAATTATAATGTTATTTATACTATGATAAAATATATTAAACATAAATATGAAAAAACACAAACTAAAATGTCAATTTTATACTAAAACCACACAATTAGGCACATATTGAGTACATGGTGTATCAGATAGAGGTATGGTTTATTCAGCCATGCATTCTTTTTGTATAATTAATTAAATATTATGGAATATATAACAATATTTGTTTTTATAACATGTAATTTTTAATTAAATGAATAATAAAAATAAAACTGAATCACCATGATTACATCATCCTCGTTGATTGTAAGATTGTAGTACATGAGTGAATCATCAACGATGAAGAAGTCATTTAATCAAGATCATTAGAAAAATTAATAAATAATTATCAGATATAATCGATATGTAAATTAAATAAAAATATTGGATAAAACTATGAGAAAATCATTTAAATAAGTAGTAATAAGTCACATCTTCATGATATATGTGTACAATCGGAGCTCATTTTTTAACTTTTTAGTATTTGATGTATGAATTAATCTGAAATTACAGGTTTTTGTTGAAGAAATGTACATTGAATTATACCAACCTCATCGGGTTAAAAGTTTATGTGTGCTCAACTCATAAATTTGAAAAGTTAATTATGCATCATTTTTCGAATTCTTTAAAACAATACAATCTTGTTTTCTCTATTGAGAATATATGATGATTTTTTAACCAAAATAAAACATTTATATTTAAAATACATATATCGAGTCATATCTACCATGTCACAAATGACTTATGAATCACTTACCTAATGTATGATGATAATATGAGACCTTTTTCTAAGTTTTCAGAATGCGATGTGTGTTTTAAACTAATGCGAAGTTTAATATAATATGTATATGATAAAAATTATAAAAAAATTAACTAATAAAATACATAAAATTATGATAAAATTAAGTACATATATAGTATGAAGTCATATATCCATTATGTTTTTATACATTCTGTCACCATGTATTCCTCTCATTAATTTAAAAGAAAATTTATTTATTCCATTATACTTCTCCTTTATAAATATATCAATATTCATACATATTAATTATAATACTAATTTTCACACAAAAAAATATTTCTGTGTTTATATCCTATACTGCATAAAAAATATAGTATATTATCCCCTAAATATGATGTCAAAAATATTCGAATAACTTGTATGTTTCCTACACATCTCTAAAAAAATTAACATTTTTTTGAGAATGAAGGTTCTTAGAAATATCATTAGTACTATAAAAAAATCCAAAAAATGATCACGAAATATTATTAATGGTTTTTAGTTATATTCATAAATTTCCTATTTAGTGAAACTGTTCATTCCAAGGTCTATGAGATCATTTATAAAATTTCAAACCTAATATCCACAATTGTTATTATTATCTTTCTTTATAAAATAAAAAAACATTGACAAAAACAACTAAATAGTTTTGAAATATGATTTCACTTTTAAATAAATCTATACATACTCTAAATTTTTTTCATTTGAGTTAATCCCCAAGATACTCTTATTCAGTCACTGACTTCATTACATGATTTAGTTTATATTTAGAGAAAACTTTATCATTTTTTTCAAAACATCGACAGAAACATAGAATTAAAATTGTATCTATAAAATATTCATATTAGTCCATTAATATTTTACAATACACATCATGTGTTGTTGGAATATTAGATATCCATGCATTGGATAAAAAAATATTTTGGGTATCAAGATTGATCGCGATAAGTGTATAGTTTTTCTTAAAAAATAAAAATTATCAATTAAAAATAGATTTTATATAATTATATTGATGTGTTTTTCCACTACATCATAGATATCAAAAGTGTGATTCATCATTTATATTCTTCTCAATCATATCGTTTATCACATATCTTTTCTTATAATTCTCTTCAAACTCCGTAGAAATTTCATGAAAAGAAATGAAATAATGATTACTAAATCGAAATGTATATATTCAAAGTTTTCAATTTATAAAGTACTAATATAAACACATGAAGAAAGTATGAATATTTTTAAACATAATAGAACATTTTATGGAATTAAATATTATGATAATGTAAAGTATGTATGTATTTAAGATTGAGACTCGTTGTGCTTCTAAGATTAGAATCTCATTTATACTATCTAGAATAACCACATCTATAATAAATGTTCCAAATATTTATTCTTCATATCAAATACATGACATATCTCTATTATTGTATGTGTTGAAAAAATGATGTTTAATTCTAATATATGTTGCAGTGGAACTGAAAAGAATTAGGTACTCTTATAAATACTTTTTTTCTTCTTGGTTGATTCACTAGATGGTCTTGTTCCAAACATTTATTCCCCCATAATTTTATAAATTTATAATTCCAAACCACACTTCAATCGTTTTTATATCAACTTGTATATGTTTTTCATTTTAAAATATGTGTTCAACATATTATTGATATATCATTTTATGATTATAAAATAGGGATACGAAATTTCCAAAAACATCATTTGATGTTTCCTATCAAGATCACCAATTAGAACATGAAACATAGTGATCGACACAGTATCTACCAACATCCCCAGTATCATGCGATATTTTTTTATTTATTTTTTATATATCATTTCTCCTAAAATATTATACATTATTCCCCATGAAACAAGGTGTTTCATGGGTGTGTATTGATAAACATCACATACAACTTCACCCTGAATTTTTTTTAGTAATTTAATGTAATCAGAATCTTTTTTATTGACATTTAGGAGAATGAGTAAGGACACAACTAATTACCATGAGTATGGTACATGGTTGAGGGGAATTTATTTCCTAAAAAATAGTAGGGTCATTTGGTTTTTCATGTGTGTATATTTGTTCCATTTCATGTTGGATTTTAACCTTTCCCATATATTGGGAATCCAAACTACAGAGTACAACAATATCATGAAAATAATATATTTTTTCCTACATTACATTCATGATCTATTTTGAATCATTTTTGGGGTTTTCTTCTCAAAATATATTCAATGAGAAACTTTAAAACCTATACCTTAAACACAACCATATTTTTATGGTACTTCAATTCTATTTAATGTTTTTTTTCTTTTGGTATGATGGTTTTTAAATTTTTTATATAAAACATATTAACAAATGTGAACACAAATCAATATTTTTATTTAATATTGTTGTAAAGAAAAATAAATTACTCTTATTTTACACTTTAAATTGTTTCCTATAATCCTTATATGTTTTCGTCAACTAGTTTACCCTCCTCGTATATGGGAGAATCCATCAATAGAATATAACATGCGATGCAAGTGATTTCATATTTTGATTGATCAATATACATAAAACAAATGAATATATTTTGTTCCATATGACATAAAACTTGTTTTTTAATTTAATATAGAACCCAATTACTTTACTATTGAATAGAAATCCATCATTTCTTTGTGATATGGTACATTAGTTTTGACTCACTTTCATTATTTTTAGAAATCTGTCAATATATCGCAAATTAAAAATTCTGAATCATAGTGGATAATATAAATAATTTCAAATAATATATTATCAACATAAATATATCTAAAATTATTCATCATAATCAATACTACTGAAATAATTACATATTTACTAATTTTATGTAACATCCTAGGTAAATAAATAATATGAAATTTTCAAATTTATTAATATTTAGGAATTAACAATATTAATTTTTCTTAATGGGGATGCTATGTTCAATGGCGTACCCAACACAAAAAAATTAGTTTCTCCAAAATATAATTTTACACACAACATTGAGCCATACTAAGAAAAATAATAATAATATTATATTATTTTTTTAAAATGGTAGTTAACACCTAACCATTATACTGGAAGGAATGAACATAACTAACCATATTGTAATTATACTTGTTTTTTAAATGTTTTTACATTTATCAAATAGATTTTAATGGCTTAAAATGGGAATAAATCGAATTTTAAGCATAAATACTCTAGTATTTTTTAAAGGTAGTTTTACCTCCTTTTTATGGATAACCCCTTTTAAATCTAGTGTTTTTAAATTTTATAAGTTTTATTTGACAAAATAAACTTCTTATTTAGAATCAGGACATCAAAATTTACTTTGGGTAATTTTGGGTATTTTTCTGATAAATTTTATTGTTTAATGAATGGTGAAAATACTACATTTGAAGTCAAAATTTTCTTTTCATGAAATTTATTTATATTGTTGTATTAACATTTAAATTGATTTTAAAGTGTAATTAGATTATATTTAACCATTTAAACCAATTTTGGTCATTAAAAGTAATTTCACATTGAAATTGTACATAAACACATGTCAATGTTTTGGTAGTTTTAACTTCTTAAAAACATGATTTTTGGTGTTGTCAACAAGAATTATTATTAAATTAATTTCTAAAAATTCTGTTTTTTTGAGTTTAGAGAAATGGATTCGATATTTGGAATCAATAGGTAAATTTCTTTTAAATAGTTATCTTCAATTTTCTTACTTAATGAATAGTAACTTTATTAATAGTATTCTTTAACAAGGTTAAATCGAAAATCTTGTTAATAAGTTTAAAAAATAATATTATAATAATATTAAATTACCCTAACACATTTCATAATTCTATTGGATGAAATATTTCTGACCATCGTAAACCTTGGGTGGATTTTAGGACCCCATAGAGCCACTTTTTTTGTGAAAAAGACATTTAATTATTACTAATTTAATGTTAAGTTAAATATAACCTAAACATGTATCTTTTGGTAAAAAAATTTATATGGGGTTATATAAGTTATCATTTAAACTATAAATATTAATTATAAATTTCAAAATATTTCCTAAATATTTTTATTTTATTTATAATTTTTATGTATTAAATAAATAAATATAATTATGGCATAATGATGATGCTGTAATTTTTTCATTAATAAAAGATTCAAATAAATGATATTATAAATGATAAAATAAATTTTATTTTGTTATTTTTATGTCATCCATGAATTTTTTGGATGATATTTACATATTATATTTTCATTAATGATATTGTTTCAAATCAATCAAGTTGTTATGAATTTATAAAAAATTCATGATATGAATAATGAAAAATAGATATAATTCATATTTTAAAATATAAAATATTTTGTTAAATATTATAAAAAATCCCAATAATATAAGAATTGTGAAAATAGATATCATAAGTATAAAATTTTCTTATTCACTATTTAGTTGGACATTTTTCATGATTTTGTAAATATTTTGATTCTCAATGTCTTAAATACAAGATAAACCGGTAATAGTAAAAAAGGTTTAACTAAAAGGGATAAAGATTAATAAATATCCAAGACCTATATAATAATTATTATATGATTTTATTATTCATATTATCTTATAACTATGTTAATTTTAACTTATTTATACTCGAAATTGAATTTATAATAAAATAATAATTCAAGATATTCTTTAAGTCCCCCTCCTCCCTCTAATAAAATAGAACCATCTCTAACCCATTACTCACACCCCTCAATCCCCTTGGCTCATCCAAAATATACCAAAATAAGCTTCCAACATCCCTATATTCCTCCTAGAAGCCCTTCTATATATACAAGAAAATTCAAGAGAGCCCTTTGGCTCAAATGAAAAGAACTTACCAGATTTGGGGAGTTAAAGAATGAACATGTCAAGTCGGACATGAGGTAAGGAACATTGTCTCATTATCCTTTCATCGAAAAATATTTTTATTTTTATATGACCTGATTTTATATGGTGTATAAACCCATTTTACTTTTAATTTCATTCAAATGGATCCTTTTTTTCACTACTGGAATGTGGGTTTTTCCCCACGGTTACATACCAACGGTTCTATCAAACCGTTGGTAAATGATAAAAATAGAGTTTTTTCCCAACGGTTTCTTAGAACCGTTGGGGTAGATTGGTTTTGGGGAGTTTTTCCCAACGGTTCTAGGGAACCGTTGGGATAGGCCTAGTTTTGAGGAGTTTTTCCCAACGGTTCCTTAGAACCGTTGGGGTAGGCCAGTTTTTCCCAACGGTTCCTTAGGAACCGTTGGGAAAAACCTTGTTTTGGGAGTGTTTCCCAACGGTTCTATGGAACCGTTGGGATAGGCCTTGTTTCGGGGAGATATGCCAACGGTTTTAAAAAACCGTTGGCAAAGGTTTTCCCCAAATCACCAGCGGCCCGTTCTCTCCCCCATTCGCGTTACAGAGCCCTAACGGGAGCAGCAGCAGGCGATTTTGGAGTACTGCCGGCCGGACCTTGAAGCTCTTCTTCAGGTTATTCTTCTTCTTTATCTCAAAAGGTATTCAAATGTTTGGATAGTATTGAAACTTATTTTTATTTTTCCCTTCAGTTTAGACGATTTTGGAGCTACTGCCGGCGCCTAAGGGTGAGTTTTCTTGAAAATTCCTTTTTGGATTTTACCCTTTGAACATGGGATGTCATTTGTGAAAGGTTATATAAATCGAATTGATTGTTCGATTTATGAATTGAATTGTAAATTAAATTAATTAAGGGTATTTTATGGTTTGCATTCCCCTTTAACACTTATATTTTATGTTACCATGTTAGATATATTATAACTAATGCATGTGATATCTTTATAGTCTTGTTAGGAGTGTTATATTAAAAATTCCCATGTGAGTGCTTGAATTTTATTTGATTGAGTCGCCATTTTGAGGTGAGTTGTATTAAATACCTTTGTTTTTGACCTTGGTATGTTTAATGAATTGTTTAAATGAAATGAAATTCATTAAATGATTAATAGTAAATAGTGATACATGGATTCTATTAGGATGTCAGGTATATAATCTTGTTTCTATTAACTTATATGCTTTATGTGATAAATGGATTCACAGTGGAATTCCACGGATAGACTCATTTCTTTGAATATTGATTAAGCCATTGGTGATACATGGATCCAAGGGAGGGATTCCATAGATAGACTTATTGAATGTAGAATTATATTCCAATTGATACATGGATTCTTATGATAATTTCATAGATAGACTTATTGAATGTAGAATTATATTCCTATGATATGCGTCTTGTGTGGTGGTGGTGTGGTTTATGTGTTTTATGGTAGTAGTGAAGTGTGTGATTATGTAGTTAATGTGAACCCATAGGTTGAGTATTTTGTGCTATCTATATATCATGTATTTTTATGTTATTTCTACACATTCCCAACCAGAGTTGGATAAACTTACCAACGATCAGAGGTTTTGAGTTATGGGTATTTTTTCTAATATCTAGGATGGTGGTTATATGTTTGGATAGCTACCATGTCTTCCCTACTCTTCCTTAAAAAGTGATTGACCATGTGTTTTTAGGCAAGATGCGATGTGATTGTCCATGTGCCTTCAGGTGAGATGTACTATGATTTCCCTAGTGTTTTTCGGTGAGGTGTGATGTGATAAGGCTATAATAAGATGTGGCATGTGGTTGGGGTCATGTAGGGTAGGAGGATGGCACAAGGTTGATGTTATTCATGTTCATGATACCCTACTAATATGGTTATGGGATGAGTCATGCTGTTATGTGATATAATACATTAAGTTCTTGTTGGTTTTACATTTTTTCAATAACACATTTGTATGTTTTTTTGACATGTGTAGTTGATACCTTGATTATTTTCTTCCTTTATCGTTTACTTAAATGTATTTTCTATTATAGTTAATGCCTATTGAATTGTTTATGACAAAATGACTTATATAAATTCTTTTTACAGAATGGACAGAAGTTGGATGTATGAAACCGATCGGATCTCAGACGATTTTCAAAACAATTTGGAGAGCTTTATAGATTTTGCATTTCACAATGCTTCAGATAGTGGTCGCATACACTGCCCATGTTCCAATTGTGTTGGTAGACCTTGGTTGAGCCGTGAAGAAGTCAGCTACCACATAACCAAAAATGGGTTTCAAGCAAACTACTTTCTGTGGTATCACAATGGGGAGAAAACGAAATCTCAAATTGGTGATGATCGAAATGAAAAGACTGGAATGGAGAATTTGTTAGATGATCGGTTTCCGTTTATTCGTCATCATGAAAAAGAAAGGATTTCGACTCAAGAAGACTTCGATATGAGGACAGCTGATGCATCTAGTGAAAATGATGATATTGATAGGGTGAAAAAATTGAATGATGCTGCCACGACTCCAGTATATCGACAATGCGATAAAATGAAAAAGCTGGAATTTTTAATCCGATTATTTCATGGGAAAACTATGTATGGGATTTCTAATACAGCAATCGATTACATTCTTACCCTCTTGAAGGATTTACTTCCAGATGATGCAGATATTCCCTCAAACCACTATATGGCATGGAAGTTAGTTGAGGAACTTGGATTTTCAAGAAACAAAATTCATGCTTGCCCGAAAGATTGCAGTTTATTCTGGGAGGAAACCGCTGAACGAAATGAATGTATAAAATGTGGCACGTCCCGCTGGAAGTCAAAATCTGATGGAACACCATCCCGCGTTCCACAGAAAGTAATGTGGCACTTTCCATTGATCCCCAGACTCCAGAATCTTTTTATGTCTGATGACATATCAATAAAAATGAGATGGCATGATACCGAGAGAAAGAAGAATGATGATGAGTTGGTTCATCCTGCAGATGGATTTGCATGGAAGAGATTTGATGCTCGACATCCTGATTTTGCAGCTGACGTGCGTAATGTGAGGCTGGGTCTTTCATGCGACGGTTTTAATCCGTTTGGGAAGATGCTTACTTCGCACAGCACATGGCCCGTTTTTATGCACATTTATAATCTTCCCCCATGGTTGTGTATGAAAAAATCTTTCACTTTCATGAGTATACTCATATCTGGTCCTTCTGATCCCGGCATTGATATTGATGTATACATGCAACCTTTAATAAAAGAGTTGAAGCTTCTTTGGGATGTGGGTGTGCGCACATACGATGCATGTTTGAAAGACATATTTCAGATGCGCGCTGCGCTTATGTGGACAATCAATGATTTTCCGGCTTATGCAATGATGTCTGGATGGAGCACGAAGGGGAAACTGTCATGTCCAGTTTGTATGAAGAATACACGATCCAGAAGACTGAAACATCGTTGTAGTTTCAGTTTTATGGGACATCGACGATTTTTGCCAAAGGATCATCCATATAGAATGAATCGTCGAAGATTTGATAATACTATAGAGACCGATGATCCACATCAGCGTATGTCTGGAACTGATGTGCTTAATGAATTGAAAGATTTCAGTTTTTCGTTTGGGAAGGGTCAAATGAAATCTGGAAAGAGAAAGAATGTTTCCACAGAAACCTGTTACAATTGGAGGAAGAGGAGTATCTTTTTTGATTTGCCTTATTGGTCAACCAATTTGCTACGTCATTGCTTAGACGTAATGCATATTGAAAAGAATATATGTGAAATGTTGCTTTCAGTTCTTCTAAATGTCAAGGGGAAGACAAAAGATGATTTACGATCTCGACGTGACTTGGTGGATTGGGGCATCAGACCAGAATTGCATCCTGTGCGTATCAGTGAAAATAAATGGCAACTTCCATGTGCTTCTTATGTGATGACACCTACTGAAAAAAAACAATTTTTGGAAGTATTAGAGACTATTAGAGTTCCTGATGGCTATTCAAGCAACATATCTAAACGGGTCAATAGAAGAGAGTTGAAGCTAAAATCTTTGAAGACTCATGATTATCACGTTCTACTGCATGAGTTGCTTCCAATAGCAATCCGTCATCTTTTGTCCAATAATGTAAGGGTGGGTGTTATTCGGTTGTGCCATTTGTTTAGAGATCTTTGTGCTAAGAAGTTGTCCAAGTCTTTCTTGCAAAAAATGTTGACAGATGCCCCATTAATTTTGTGTGAGTTGGAGAAAATATTTCCCCCATCATTTTTCACATGCATGCTGCATCTGACTGTCCATATTCCAACTGAAATACTTCTCGGAGGACCTGTTTCTTTTCGTTGGATGTATCCAACTGAAATAAATATGTTCACATTAAAGTCTTATGTTCGAAACAAGAATCATCCCGAAGGTTCTATCGTGAACGGTTACTTAGCTCAAGAATGTATGGATTTCTGTTCAATGTATTTGTCTGATCTTACTACAAGAATGAACAGACCAATGAGAAATGAAGAAGAACAATATGAGAAAATTGAACCCAGTTTTCCATCACTTCCTCAAACAGGAGGAATTTCTGGATCATATACATTGAAGACATTAAGCCATGAAGAGCGGGAGATGGCACATCGCACAGTTTTGTTCAACTGTGATTTGTTCGATGACTATATCAGGTAACAAAATTGAATATGTATATATCTTACATATATATCTGTTAAACTATTCATATTTTTTTATCTACAGGGAACATAAAACAATGATAAATAGGAAGCATCGTTCTTTATCTTTGAGAAGGGGAGAGACTTTGCATAGCAAAGAGTTTTCTGCTTGGTTAAAATTGAAGGTAAAAATATTACTGTTTAAATTAATTATTTCAATATTTACTTAAGTTTAACTGTCATTTATATTGCAGGTATTGAGTTTGTCTGCTGACTTTGTCTCTGAGGAAATAAGAGCTTTGGCTTTTGGTCCTAATACCGTGGTTCGTGACTGTAAATCAATTGTTATCAATGGGTACAGATTTATTGTCACTGAACGAGCCAAAAACATGAGAACACAACATGATGGTATTATGGTTACTGCCACAACAGATTGTTATGCCAGTGCATCAGATAGTAGACCGCGACTTGAAAATGTGGGTTATTATGGAGTCGTTGAGAAAATAATAATATTGGATTATTACTCTCATGGACGAGTCACAATGATGAAATGCCATTGGTTTGATTCGATGACGAGACATGGCACATTTATTGATGATTGTGGATTTCGAGTAATTAATATGACCCGCACTCTTGCAACTGAAGAACCATATGTGTTGGCATCAATGGCTAAACAAGTTTTTTATGTCAAAGATCAACTTCAACCAGAATTTGGTGTCGTAGTTGAAGTAATTCCAAGACATATTTTTGATGATGCTGATGATGGAATTGACACTGTCCCTATTGCCATTGGAACCAATCCATTTATTTCTTTTGATGACTCCAATAGCTCAATTGTCAGAGTTGATTGTGAACCTGAAGTTGTGGTTGGAAATATATAGAATCATTCATCCATGTTCTCAATTCTTTTGGTTTACCTCGAGTTGGGTTGTTAAGGTTGGTTGCTGTTTTATTTGAATTGCATTTTCTAATTTGGAATTGAACTGTATTCAAACCAAATCAAACAATATTTCTAACTTGGTGAACATTACAACTTGTATGTTTTATTAAATTCATTCAAGCTCTTCTAAAACAATTGATAGCTAAATTACCAATGAATCCCCTCATTCCCTCATATATTTAGTTTTTTGGTTTACACATAAATTTTCTTTTTCTAATTAATTACATATTTGTTTTCCAATGCAGGAAATGAAGCCAATTGAAGAGAGACGAAGAAAAAAAATGGCGGAGAACAATCGTCGGATGGAGGAGATGGGCATTCCACCATTAGTGCCTACAGTGAGTACTTTATTTCAAATATATATATATATTTACAGAATAAATAATGACATGTGATTAATTTTTTTTGTAAACTTTTTTGTAGGATCCACCATTACGTCGACAGTTATTCGACGAGGAGCCTAGTACTGGTCCTAGTACTCAGGCCGGTGGTACGAGGAGGGTTCGTACCAGAGGTGGACATAGAGCTGCGCGTGCCCGACTAGACCCTGCCCCTCCCACTGACATTTCAGCCTTCCCACATTCTGATCCCGGTGTGTCGTTAGGGACACACGGGATATTTAGACCTCCCATGTTTTCGCTACCTTCTGCATCTTCTGCCCCATCATTTTCACATCCCATGATGATTCCCACTCCCCAGTCAGCATCAGGTCATACAGTTGTTTCATCTTCTTTTCCTTCTACTTCTGTCTCTCCGAGCTTTTATATTCCATCGTCTTCGACTCCTGTTCCACCAGAGGGTGTTCCATCAGGTTCTGTGGATCCGGCGCCACTCATTGATCAGACTAGCACATGTATATTTCTAAAACCCTATCAAATTTTTATAGCAATATTTATTTTCATTATAACATGTTTTGATAAAATATTTTTTTTTCTTTCATGACAGATACATCTACTGACAGGAGGCGGGGGCGGGGCCGTACACGCATGCGTTCGGTGTGGAACCGTCGCACACAGGTTATGGTGGAATATAATGAAGACAATCAGATGGTTGAGAAAACAGGGCAGCAATGTCGGAGTTTTATGGCGACGCTTGCCAAATACTCCGACATCATTCCCGTCAGCCCGCTGTCGTGGAGACATTTGCCACATGAGGTCAAAGATAGAGCTTGGGCAGAGATATGGGTAAAAAAATCTGTTGTATTTAATGCCATGAATTTTTTTTGTATTTATATAAATTAATATTTTCATTTCAGCTTCGATTTAATTTTCCTGATGGTGAGGGTGCACGACTGGAACGTCTAAAGGATTTAGGCGAGCTTTGGAGAGCCTACAAGCATGAGCTGTATATTGGCTGGCGTGCTAGAGTTGGCACTGAGTTAGAGGCGGTACCAGTCGTGGATGATTGTCCTATAGAGCAGTATCGTCAGATGATTACTCATTGGACGAGTACCCAGTTTAAGGTATGAATTACATTTGAGGTATTTAAATAATAACTTTCAAGTTTTGCATTAATATTATCCTTTGCATTATCGAATTTTATTTAGGAATCATCTGGAAAAAACAAAAAAAACATTGATGCAAAAAAATACCTCCATACACTAGGACGCACGACGATGCCGGATCATGAGAGGCAGCAGGTATGACAATTGTTTATAAGTTTTCTTTACGACTTACATTTTCTTTTGTTTCCTCAATTATTCAATTATTTTCTGAAGTCTTTATATAAATTTTGTTTTCAATGTCATTGTAGAGGCAAGTACAAAATATTGAAGGACGTGTGCCTCGAGCAAAACTGTTTTGCTCGAGTAGACGAAAAAAGGATGGACGTGCTGTCAACGAAGCGACTCAGCAGCAGATTGTAAGTTTTAATCTGTTGATTTTATATTTTAATATCTATTTCGTAACTTAATATTATATTTATATTTGTAACAGGATGCTTTAGAGGCCCTCGATGCCCAAGAAGCAGACAATTTTGGGCCATCTGATCACTTACATCAGGTGTTGGGAGAGGATCATTCTGGAAGAGTACGCTGCCGACCTAGGATAGCCCCGACGAGGTATTGGCCTGCCTCAGGTACGAGTTTTAGTGCCACCGAGCTGCAGCAAGTTAGGGCACAGGCAGAACAGGCTGAGAAAAGGGCCACAGAGACGGCAGAACAGTCTGCTAGGGCAAACAGTGCATTTATGAAATTTATTGAAGTTCTACGTCCAACACTTCCAGCAGAGGCCAGCCCAGCGATTGATGAATACATGTCGTCGATACATTCTATATATGGTGCACCAGGTGGCAGTTCCAGTGGTGGTCAGGCCGATGTCCAGCTTGAAGATGATGATGGCGAGCAGTCTGATGCGGAAGAGGAGGGAGATGAGGAGGGCGAGGAGGAGGGCGAAGGCGAGGAGGAAGGCGCTGTGGAGGGTGAGGACGATGAGGAGGACGATGACGAGGGCGATGATGATGATGATGATGGAGATGGTGATGCTGATGTGGGACATATTGATCCGTTACATTTTTGACTTGAGATTTGATGTTTAATCTATTCTAGTTGTTGGTTTTATCTAGACTCGTAGTATAGTATTGGAGTTGAGTTATTTTTATATATTGTCTGTTTTTATGGATGTTGTTGTCTTTTAGTGGTTGTGTGTTTGAGAACTCTCTGGACAACCCCCCTCATTCTTGGACCCTGGACAACCCCCCCTCCCCCTTGGACCCCGAACACCCCCCAAACACCCCCCGGACAGCCCCGCGGACAGCCCCCTGGACAGCCCCCTGGACAGCCCCCTGGACAGCCCCCCGTACAGCCCCCAACCCTCCACCCTGGACCCCGGATAGCCCCCCGGACAGCCCCCCGGACAACCCCCCCACCCTCCCCCTTAGACCCCGGACAACCCCCCAAACACCCCCCGGACAACCCCCTGAACAACCCCGGACAACCCCCTGAACAACCCCCGGACAGCCCCCCCGGACAGCCCCCTGGACAGCCCCCCGTACAGCCCCCAACCCTCCACCCTGGACCCCGGATAGCCCCCCGGACAGCCCCCCGGACAACCCCCCCACCCCCCCCCCCCCCCCTTGGACCCCGGACAACCCCCCAAACACCCCCCGGACAGCCCCCTGAACACCCCCGGACAACCCCCTGAACAACCCCCGGACAGCCCCCTGAACAACCCCGGACAACCCCCTGAACAACTCCCAAACACCCCCCGGACAGACCCCGCACAGCCCCCCCACCCTCCTCCTTGGTCCCCGGACAGCCCCCCGGACACCCACCGGACAGCCCCCCCGGACAGCCCCCCGGACAGCCCCTCCACCTTCCTTAATTTCATTAGCTCTGAAATGTTTCATAGCACGATCAACTAAAATCTAATCCATACTAAATATGATATAAAAATATTCTATATGAATTTCCATAAGAGTTTAAGTGAAAACAAAAAGTGACATACGAAAAACTGACCAAACGCATTCGAAATGTGTTGATACTTTAGGACAACGATCCATTGGTCATATGTGACGTGTACGAGTCATCCCCGCCTCAATCCGAGGCGCGGTGTGGTCGGAACAACTCAAAGTGTATGTCTTTTGTTTCAAAAGGACATCATTTTAAGTGAAAACCATCAACTGGCATACGGAAAACTGGCCAAACGCATTCGGATTGTGTTGAAACCGTCTGCGCGTACACGTCACGAATAATAGTTAGAATGTTTCACGGTGGTTTCGGGTGAATCCGTGGTCGTCCGCTATGAATTTGACCGTTGGACGCCCGTTTTGGCCGTTTATGACACCATAACTGCGTTGTCGGTCACCGCGGGCACACGACAAGTCCGATTGACGTGCCGTCTGCTCGACCACTTCATAAATCACTCACCCGTATTTGTCGTCTGATTTCAGGCGATTCCGACATCGTTCTGCCCGTTTGGACCCCCCTCACGCGCGTTTACGAAGCGCGCGCATCACTTAAAACACGAATATTGAGTCGTACCGTGCAAACCGCATGTCCGATTGACGTGCCGTCTGCGCGTACACGTCACGAATAATAGTTAGAATGTTTCACGGTGGTTTCGGGTGAATCCGTGGTCGTCCTCTATGAATTTGACCGTTGGACGCCCGTTTTGGCCGTTTATGACACCATAACTGCGTTGTCGGTCACCGCGGGCACACGGCACGTCCGATTGACGTGCCGTCTGCTCGACCACTTCAGAAATCACTCACCCGTATTTTTCGTCTGATTTCAGGCCATTCCGACATCGTTTGGCCCGTTTGGACCCCCCTCACGCGCGTTTACGAAGCGCGCACATCACTTAAAACACGAATATTGAGTCGTACCGTGCAAACCGCATGTCCGATTGACGTGCCGTCTGCGCGTACACATCACGAATAATAATTATAATGTTTCACGGTGGTTTCCGGTGAATCTGTGGTCGTCCGCTATGAATTTGACCGTTGGACGCCCGTTTTGGCCGTTTATGACACCATAACTGCATTGTCGGTCACCGCGGGCACACGACAAGTCCGATTGACGTGCCGTCTGCTCGACCACTTCATAAATCACTCACCCGTATTTGTCGTCTGATTTCAGGCGATTCCGACATCGTTCGGCCCATTTGGACCCCCCTCACGCGCGTTTACGAAGCGCGCGCATCACTTAAAACACGAATATTGAGTCGTACCGTGCAAACCGCATGTCCGATTGACGTGCCGTCTGTGCGTACACATCACGAATAATAATTAGAATGTTTCACGGTGGTTTCGGGTGAATCCGTGGTCGTCCGCTATGAATTTGACCGTTGGACGCCCGTTTTGGCCGTTTATGACACCATAACTGCGTTGTCGGTCACCGCGGGCACACGGCACGTCCGATTGACGCGCCGTCTGCTCGACCACTTCATAAATCACTCACTCGTATTTGTCGTCTGATTTCAGGCCATTCTGACATCGTTCGGCCCGTTTGGACCCCCCTCACGCGCGTTTCGAAGCGTGCGCATCACTTAAAACACGAATATTGAGCCGTACCGGGCAAACCGCACGTCCGATTGATGTGCCGTCTGCGCGTACACGTCACAAATAATAATTAGAATGTTGCACGGTGGTTTCGGGTGAATCTCTGGTCGTCCGCTATGAATTTGACCGTTTAACGCCCGTTTTGGCCGTTTATGACACCCGAACTGCGTTCTCGGTCACCGCGGGCACAGGTCATGTCCGATTGATGTGCCGTCTGCTCGAACACTTCAGAAATCACTCACCCGTATTTTTCGTCTGATTTCAGGCCATTCCGACATCGTTCGGCCCGTTTGGACCCCCCTCACGCGCGTTTACGAAGCGCGCGCATCACTTAAAACAAGAATATTGAGCCGTACCGGGCAAACCGCACGTCCGATTGACGTGCCGTCTGCGCGTACCCGTCACGAATAATAATTAGAATGTTTCTCGGTGGTTTCAGCTCAATCCGAGGTCGTCCGCTATGAATTTGACCGTTGGACGCCCGTTTTGGTCGTTTATGACACCATAACTGCGTTGTCGGTCACCGCGGGCACACGGCACGTCCGATTGACGTGCCGTATGCGCTTACACCTCACGAATAATAATTAGAATGTTTCACGGTGGTTTCGGGTGAATCTGTGGTCGTCCGCTATGAATTTGACCGTTGGACGCCCGTTTTGGCCGTTTATGACACCATAACTGCGTTGTCGGTCACCGCGGGCACACGACAAGTCCGATTGATGTGCCGAATACTCGACCACTTCATAAATCACTCACCCGTACTTGTCGTCTGATTTCAGGCCATTCTGACATCGTTCGGCCCGTTTGGACCCCCCTCACGCGCGTTTACGAAGCGCGCGCATTACTTAAAACACGAATATTGAGACGTACCGTGCAAACCGCATGTCCGATTGACGTGCCGTCTGCGCGTACACGTCACGAATAATAATTAGAATGTTTCACGGTGGTTTCGGGTGAATCCGTGGTCGTCCGCTATGAATTTGACCGTTGGACGCCCGTTTTGGCCGTTTATGACACCATAACTGCGTTGTCGGTCACCGCGGGCACACGGCACGTCCGATTGACGTGCCGTCTGCTCAACCATTTCATAAATCACTCACCCGTATTTGTCGTCTGATTTCAGGCCATTCCGACATCGTTCGGCCCGTTTGGACCCCCCTCACGCGCGTTTCGAAGCGTGCGCATCACTTAAAACACGAATATTGAGCTGTACCGGGCAAACCGCACGTCCGATTGACGTGCCGTCTGTGCGTACACATCACAAATAATAATTATAATGTTGCACGGTGGTTTCGGGTGAATCTCTGGTCGTCCGCTATGAATTTGACCATTTAACGCCCGTTTTGGCCGTTTATGACACCCGAACTGCGTTCTCGGCCACCGCGGGCACAGGTCATGCCCGATTGATGTGCCGTCTGCTCGACCACTTCAGAAATCACTCACCCGTATTTGTCGTCTGATTTCAGGCCATTCCGACATCGTTCGGCCCGTTTGGACCCCCCTCACGCGCGTTTACGAAGCGCGCGCATCACTTAAAACAAGAATATTGAGCCGTACCGGGCAAACCGCACGTCCGATTGACGTGCCGTCTGCGCGTGCACGTCACGAATAATAATTTGAATGTTTCTCGGTGGTTTCAGCTCAATCCGAGGTCGTCTGCTATGAATTTGATCGTTGGACGCCCGTTTTGGCCGTTTATGACACCATAACTGCGTTGTCGGTCACCGCGGGCACACGACAAGTCCGATTGACGTGCCGTCTGCTCGACCACTTCATAAATCACTCACCCGTATTTGTCGTCTGATTTCAGGCCATTCCGACATCGTTCGGCCCGTTTGGACCCCCCTCACGCGCGTTTACGAAGCGCGCGCATCACTTAAAACAAGAATATTGAGCCGTACCGGGAAAACCGCACGTCCGATTGACGTGCCGTCTGCGCGTACACGTCACAAATAATAATTAGAATGTTTCACGGTGGTTTCGGATGAATCCGTGGTCGTCCGCTATGAATTTGACCGTTGGACGCCCGTTTTGGCCGTTTATGACACCATAACTGCGTTGTCGGTCACCGCGGGCACACGGCACGTCCGATTGACGTGCCGTCTGCTCGACCACTTCAGAAATCACTCACCCGTATTTGTCGTCTGATTTCAGGCCATTCCGACATCGTTCGGCCCGTTTGGACCCCCCTCACGCGCGTTTACGAAGCGCGCGCATCACTTAAAACAAGAATATTGAGCCGTACCGGGCAAACCGCACGTCCGATTGACGTGCCGTCTGCGCGTACACGTCACAAATAATAATTAGAATGTTTCACGGTGTTTTCGGGTGAATCTGTGGTCGTCCGCTATGAATTTGACCGTTGGACGCCCGTTTTGGCCGTTTATGACACCATAACTGCGTTGTCGGTCACCGCGGGCACACGGCACGTCCGATTGATGTGCCGTCTGCTCGACCACTTCAGAAATCACTCACCCGTATTTGTCGTCTGATTTCAGGCCATTCCGACATCGTTCGGCCCGTTTGGACCCCCCTCACGCGCGTTTACGAAGCGCGCGCATCACTTAAAACAAGAATATTGAGCCGTACCGGGCAAACCGCACGTCCGATTGACGTGCCGTCTGCGCGTACACGTCACAAATAATAATTAGAATGTTTCACGGTGGTTTCGGGTGAATCCGTGGTCGTCCACTATGAATTTGACCGTTGGACGCCCGTTTTGGCCGTTTATGACACCATAACTGCGTTGTCGGTCACCGCGGGCACACGGCACGTCCGATTGACGTGCCGTCTGCGCGTACACGTCACGGATAATAATTAGAATGTTTCACGGTGGTTTCAGCTCAATCCGAGGTTGTACGCTATGAATTTGATCGTTGGACGCCCGTTTTGGCCGTTTATGACACCCGAACTGCGTTCTCGGTCACCGCGGGCACAGGTCATGTCCGATTGATGTGCCGTCTGCTCGACCACTTCAGAAATCACTCACCCGTATTTGTCGTCTGATTTCAGGCCATTCCGACATCGTTCGGCCCGTTTGGACCCCCCTCACGCGCGTTTACGAAGCGCGCGCATCACTTAAAACAAGAATATTGAGTCGTACCGTGCAAACCGCATGTCCGATTGACATGCCGTCTGCGCGTACACGTCACGAATAATAATTAGAATGTTTCACGGTGGTTTCGGGTGAATCCGTGGTCGTCCGCTATGAATTTGACCGTTGGACGCCCGTTTTGGCCGTTTATGACACCATAACTGCGTTGTCGGTCACCGCGGGCACATGGCACGTCCGATTGACGTGCCGTCTGCTCGACCACTTCAGAAATCACTCACCCGTATTTGTCGTCTGATTTCAGGCCATTCCGACATCGTTCGGCCCGTTTGGACCCCCCTCACGCGCGTTTACGAAGCGCGCGCATCACTTAAAACAAGAATATTGAGCCGTACCGGGCAAACCGCACGTCCGATTGACGTGCCGTCTGCGCGTACACGTCACAAATAATAATTAGAATGTTTCACGGTGTTTTCGGGTGAATCCGTGGTCGTCCGCTATGAATTTGACCGTTGGACGCCCGTTTTGGCCGTTTATGACACCATAACTGCGTTGTCGGTCACCGCGGGCACACGGCACGTCCGATTGATGTTCCGTCTGCTCGACCACTTCAGAAATCACTCACCCGTATTTGTCGTCTGATTTCAGGCCATTCCGACATCGTTCGGCCCGTTTGGACCCCCCTCGTGCGCGTTTACGAAGCGCGCGCATCACTTAAAACAAGAATATTGAGCCGTACCGGGCAAACCGCATGTCCGATTGACGTGCCGTCTGCGCGTACACGTCACAAATAATAATTAGAATGTTTCACGGTGGTTTCGGGTGAATCCGTGGTCGTCCGCTATGAATTTGACCGTTGGACGCCCGTTTTGGCCGTTTATGACACCATAACTGCGTTGTCGGTCACCGCGGGCACACGGCACGTCCGATTGATGTGCCGTCTGCGCGTACACGTCACGGATAATAATTAGAATGTTTCACGGTGGTTTCAGCTCAATCTGAGGTCGTACGCTATGAATTTGATCGTTGGACGCCCGTTTTGGCCGTTTATGACACCATAATTGCGTTGTCGGTCACCGCGGGCACACGACAAGTCCGATTGACGTGCCGTCTGCTCGACCACTTCAGAAATCACTCACCCGTATTTTTCGTCTGATTTCAGGCGATTCCGACATCGTTCGGCCCGTTTGGACCCCCCTCACGCGCGTTTACGAAGCGCGCGCATCACTTAAAACACGAATATTGAGTCGTACCGTGCAAACCGCATGTCCGATTGACGTGCCGTCTGCGCGTACACATCACGAATAATAATTAGAATGTTTCACGGTGGTTTCGGGTGAATCCGTGGTCGTCCGCTATGAATTTGACCGTTGGACGCCCGTTTTGGCCGTTTATGACACCATAACTGCGTTGTCGGTCACCGCGGGCACACGGCACGTCCGATTGACGCGCCGTCTGCTCGACCACTTCATAAATCACTCACCCGTATTTGTCGTCTGATTTCAGGCCATTCCGACATCGTTCGGCCCGTTTGGACCCCCCTCACGCGCGTTTCGAAGCGTGCGCATCACTTAAAACACGAATATTGAGCCGTACCGGGCAAACCGCACGTCCGATTGACGTGCCGTCTGCGCGTACACGTCACAAATAATAATTAGAATGTTGCACGGTGGTTTCGGGTGAATCTCTGGTCGTCCGCTATGAATTTGACCGTTTAACGCCCGTTTTGGCCGTTTATGACACCCGAACTGCGTTCTCGGTCACCGCGGGCACAGGTCATGTCCGATTGATGTGCCGTCTGCTCGACCACTTCAGAAATCACTCACCCGTATTTGTCGTCTGATTTCAGGACATTCCGACATCGTTCGGCCCATTTGGACCCCCCTCACGCGCGTTTACGAAGCGCGCGCATCACTTAAAACAAGAATATTGAGCCGTACCGGGCAAACCGCACGTCCGATTGACGTGCCGTCTGCGCGTACCCGTCACGAATAATAATTAGAATGTTTCTCGGTGGTTTCAGCTCAATCTGAGGTCGTCCGCTATGAATTTGACCGTTGGACGCCCGTTTTGGTCGTTTATGACACCATAACTGCATTGTCGGTCACCGCGGGCACACGGCACGTCCGATTGACGTGCCGTCTGCGCTTACACCTCACGAATAATAATTAGAATGTTTCACGGTGGTTTCGGGTGAATCTGTGGTCGTCCACTATGAATTTGACCGTTGGACGCCCGTTTTGGCCGTTTATGACACCATAACTGCGTTGTCGGTCACCGCGGGCACACGACAAGTCCGATTGAGGTGCCGTATACTCGACCACTTCATAAATCACTCACCCGTACTTGTCATCTGATTTCAGGCCATTCCGACATCGTTCGGCCCGTTTGGACCCCCCTCACGCGCGTTTACGAAGCGCGCGCATTACTTAAAACACGAATATTGAGCCGTACCGTGCAAACCGCATGTCCGATTGACGTGCCGTCTGCGCGTACACGTCACGAATAATAATTAGAATGTTTCACGGTGGTTTCGGGTGAATCCGTGGTCATCCGCTATGAATTTGACCGTTGGACGCCCGTTTTGGCCGTTTATGACACCATAATTGCGTTGTCGGTCACCGCGGGCACACGACATGTCCGATTGACGTGCCGTCTGCTCGACCACTTCAGAAATCACTCACCCGTATTTTTCGTCTGATTTCAGGCCATTCCGACATCGTTCGGCCCGTTTGGACCCCCCTCACGCGCGTTTACGAAGCGCGCGCATCACTTAAAACACGAATATTGAGTCGTACCGTGCAAACCGCATGTCCGATTGACGTGCCGTCTGCGCGTACACATCACGAATAAGAATTAGAATGTTTCACGGTGGTTTCGGGTGAATCCGTGGTCGTCCGCTATGAATTTGACCGTTGGACGCCCGTTTTGGCCGTTTATGACACCATAACTGCGTTGTCGGTCACCGCGGGCACACGGCACGTCCGATTGACGCGCCGTCTGCTCGACCACTTCATAAATCACTCACCCGTATTTGTCGTCTGATTTCAGGCCATTCCGACATCGTTCGGCCCGTTTGGACCCCCCTCACGCGCGTTTCGAAGCGTGCGCATCACTTAAAACACGAATATTGAGCCGTACCGGGCAAACCGCACGTCCGATTGACGTGCCGTCTGCGCGTACACGTCACAAATAATAATTAGAATGTTGCACGGTGGTTTCGGGTGAATCTCTGGTCGTCCGCTATGAATTTGACCGTTTAACGCCCGTTTTGGCCGTTTATGACACCCGAACTGCGTTCTCGGTCACCGCGGGCACAGGTCATGTCCGATTGATGTGCCGTCTGCTCGACCACTTCAGAAATCACTCACCCGTATTTGTCGTCTGATTTCAGGACATTCCGACATCGTTCGGCCCATTTGGACCCCCCTCACGCGCGTTTACGAAGCGCGCGCATCACTTAAAACAAGAATATTGAGCCGTACCGGGCAAACCGCACGTCCGATTGACGTGCCGTCTGCGCGTACCCATCACGAATAATAATTAGAATGTTTCTCGGTGGTTTCAGCTCAATCCGAGGTCGTCCGCTATGAATTTGACCGTTGGACGCCCGTTTTGGTCGTTTATGACACCATAACTGCGTTGTCGGTCACCGCGGGCACACGGCACGTCCGATTGACGTGCCGTCTGCGCTTACACCTCACGAATAATAATTAGAATGTTTCACGGTGGTTTCGGGTGAATCTGTGGTCGTCCGCTATGAATTTGACCGTTGGACGCCCGTTTTGGCCGTTTATGACACCATAACTGCGTTGTCGGTCACCGCGGGCACACGACAAGTCCGATTGAGGTGCCGTATACTCGACCACTTCATAAATCACTCACCCGTACTTTTCGTCTGATTTCAGGCCATTCCGACATCGTTCGGCCCGTTTGGACCCCCCTCACGCGCGTTTACGAAGCACGCGCATTACTTAAAACACGAATATTGAGCCGTACCGTGCAAACCGCATGTCCGATTGACGTGCCGTCTGCGCGTACACGTCACGAATAATAATTAGAATGTTTCACGGTGGTTTCGGGTGAATCCGTGGTCGTCCGCTATGAATTTGACCGTTGGACGCCCGTTTTGGCCGTTTATGACACCATAACTGCGTTGTCGGTCACCGCGGGCACACGGCACGTCCGATTGACGTACCGTCTGCTCAACCACTTCATAAATCACTCACCCGTATTTGTCGTCTGATTTCAGGCCATTCCGACATCGTTCGGCCCGTTTGGACCCCCCTCACGCGCGTTTCGAAGCGTGCGCATCACTTAAAACACGAATATTGAGCTGTACCGGGCAAACCGCACGTCCGATTGATGTGCCGTCTGCGCGTACACGTCACAAATAATAATTAGAATGTTGCACGGTGGTTTCGGGTGAATCTCTGGTCGTCCGCTATGAATTTGACCATTTAACGCCCGTTTTGGCCGTTTATGACACCCGAACTGCGTTCTCGGCCACCGCGGGCACAGGTCATGCCTGATTGATGTTCCGTCTGCTCGACCACTTCAGAAATCACTCACCCGTATTTGTCGTCTGATTTCAGGCCATTCCGACATCGTTCGGCCCGTTTGGACCCCCCTCACGCGCGTTTACGAAGCGCGCGCATCACTTAAAACAAGAATATTGAGCCGTACCGGGCAAACCGCACGTCCGATTGACGTGCCGTCTACGCGTGCACGTCACGAATAATAATTTGAATGTTTCTCGGTGGTTTCAGCTCAATCCGAGGTCGTCCGCTATGAATTTGACCGTTGGACGCCCGTTTTGGCCGTTTATGACACCAGAACTGCGTTGTCGGTCACCGCGGGCACACGGCACGTCCGATTGACGTGTCGTCTGCGCGTACACGTCACGAATAATAATTAGAATGTTGCACGGTGGTTTCATCTCAATCCGGAGACGCGGTGTGGCCGGCACCACTCAAAGTGTCTGTCTTTTGTTTCAAAAGGACGTCATTTTAAGTGAAAAGCATCAACTGACATACGGAAAACCGACCAAACGCATTCCGAATCTGTTGATAATTTATCCCAACAATCCATGGGTCATATGTGACGTGTACGAGCCAACCCGGGATGAATCCGAGTCGCGGTGTGGCCGGGATAAGTCTAAGTGGCTCTCTTTTGTTTAAAATGAACACCATTTTAAGTACATACGGAAAAACGAGCAAACGGATTCGGTTTCCATTGAAACTTTAGGAGAACGATCCATGGGTCATATGTGACGTGTACGAATCAACCCCGCCACAATCGGAGACGCGGTGTGGCCAACACCACTCAAAGTGTCGGTCTTTTGTTTCAAAAAGACGTCATTTTAAGTGAAAATCATCAAGTGACATACGAAAAACCGACCAAAGGCATTCAGACTGTGTCGATACTTTAGCACAAGGATCCATGGGTCGTATGTGATGTGTACGAGTCAATCCCGGCTCAATCCGAGGAGCGGTGTGGCCGACACCGTTCTAACTGTGTATCTTTTGTTTAAAATGGACATGATTATAAGTGAAATAAACAACTGGCATACGCAAAACCGACCAAACGCATTCCGAATCTGTTGATAATTTATCACAACGATCCATCAGTCATATGTGACATGTACGAGCCCACTAGGGCTCAATCCGTGTCGCGGTGTGGCCGGGATCAGTCTAAGTGGATCTCTTTTGATTAAAATGGACATCATTTTAAGTACATACGGAAAACCGACCAAACGCATTCGGTTTCTGTTGAAACTTTAGGAGAACGATCCATGGGTCATATGTGAGGTGTACGAGTCATCCCCGACTCAATCCGAGGCGCGGTGTGGCCAACACCGCTCTAACTGTGTCTGTTTTGTTTAAAATGGGTAGTATTATAAGTGAAAAGAACTGGCATACGCAAAACCGACCAAACGCATTCGGTTTCCATTGAAACTTTAGGATAACGATCCATGGTTCATATGTGACGTGTACCAATCATCCCCGTCTCAATCGGATTCCACATATAATTGTCATCTAAATTTTAAATTGAATTATATATGAATTATGTATGTTTATGAATTGTAAATTAATTATGGATGTGTATAGTTTCAGGATCCATTATATGTTAAATGTGTATGAATTTGTTCGTAATTGTATATGTATGTTTTAGTTTATGACAGGTACAAATAGAAAATGAGGTGAGAATGAGGCCTGATGAGATGAGAGGTGGCTGATGTACAGAGCGCTGTGCAAATTGCAGGCTGCTGCAATTTGCAGCCTAGGGTATGCCAACGGTTTTAAACCGTTGGCATAGAATCTTAAAAATATGTTTTTACCAACGGTTCTATGAACCGTTGGTAATAACTCTTTTCCCAACGGTTTAGAACCGTTGGGAAAGAGTTCATCAAAACTATTGGTTTTTCCCAACGGTTTTCAAAACCGTTGGGAAAAACAGTGTTCTGAGTTTTGCCAACGGTTGTCAACCGTTGGGAATGTTTTTTAGTATTTTTCTCCACCTATAACAACGGTTCAATGTAAACCGTTGGGGAAAGTTTTTCCCAACGGCTTACTTGCCAACGGTTGGCAGAACCGTTGGTATAACATATACCAACGGTTCCCAGGCCTTTCCCAACGGTTCTAAACCGTTGGGAAATCCTCTATTTCCAGTAGTGTTTCTACATGGCCTTTTACTAAATGACAAAGGGAGTGTTTCTTTTTAACATATGCGGTGAAAACAACCTTTCTATTTCCATGAGAATTATTTTATATTTGGTTTCCTTAACAAAATGTGATATTTTTAAATGGAAAATAAATACCTTATAGACTTTTTAATTATATTGTTATTGAAAAGGTTTTTGAAAGTGGATTTATTATTTTAATATCTTGGAAATGTTTATTGTAATCGAAAAATAAATTTAATGTCTGAGATGTTGATATTTTAAATATGTTATGTGTGATGATTATATAATGGTACATCGACATTGGATGGGTAGTTATGTGATAAACCAAAATGATGGGTAGCTTCATGATAGGCCAAGGATATGTGGTTACATTATAACCTCCAATTTATTTGGAATTGAATTCAGATATATGGTTATTCCATTTGTATAAATGACTTGTGGAAGTTGATCATATGGTTATTCCATTTAAGTATGATTATGTACCAAGTTACCTTTATATGATAGGCATTGTTTTCTATAAGATTTATGTTAATATTTTGGTTATAAAAAGGGTAATAAAAGTTCTTATATTTGGTGAAGTGTTTTTGCTACTTAATTTAGGTGAATTGTATTTCTTTATGCTTAAGTATTCATGGTTTACATGTTTTGAAAACTAACATCTTTCCTTATTTTTGAATCCCTTTCTGAGCTTTTTATTCCCATCTAATGTTTCTTAAAAAAATCATAGGATTAGAGATGGAATAGGGTCGAGGATGGGATAAAGGAAATGTCATGTTGCTTAAAAAAATAACTAGACGTGTTTAATTTCTATTATGTGTTTTTATTTTATGAAAAAATGGAAGATGAGTAGTAGTGTATACATGTACTATTAAAAATATTTTGTATATGTTGTGACCAAATTATATAAATCTATAAACCTTAAAATATCCTCATTATTAATTATTAACATAATTCAAGATTATGTAATGTTTAAAGCTAGTTCCATGTAGTAGGTATCTAAGGTAAGTTTAGATAAACTTAGGTGTTATAATTTTGTTAATAGAATATCAAAAATTGATTTTAAAATTATTGTAAAATTTAAATGATATAGAATTTTAAGATTACCATGTTGATTCATCTAAGATATGTTGGTCATAATGGTTTTCAATAGATAAAAAATGCCATTAGTGCTAGGATGGCACACACAAGAGAATAACCTTCCTAATCAGCATCTCAAGATGGTTAGAATCAGAATTGAACAATTTGTTCTTATAATGGAATAGTTGAATCATGTTATAAATGGTGGTGGTATACATGCACAAGATCAACAAGATCAACCCATGATTAAAATTTCTATTGTGGACAATTTCATGAGTTAAAATCCCCCATCATTAATAGGATCATCATACCCTGTTCAATATGAAGGGTGGATCAAATCAAGGGAAATGATTTTTGATATCATGGGTTGTAGAGACAATCAAAAGTTTCATCTTTATATTTATCATTTTAAAGGAGAATAATATCAGTGTTTGTATATTGTTAAAAATATTAGGGACGATGAGGATATTGTTTCTCTTGTTTGGGAAGAATTCCATGTTAATTTTCTTGATAAATATTTTTCTAATGTGATTTGACATAGTTTAGAAAACAAATTCTTCGAATTGTTGTAAGAGGATGAATCAGTGGCTGCTTAAGAAGAAAATTTCACTCGACTGGAAAGGTATGCTTCAAATTTCTTCTGAGATCCTGATAGTTAGATAAACCGATTTTACTAAGGACTGAATTCGCGATATCAAATAGCATTAGCCACAAATGAATTCAAAATCTATGAAAAACGTTTCATATATTCCAAGAAGGTAGAAATATTTTTTTTAATGATCAGGTGTTTGAAGAGAGTAAGAAAAAGAAGAGGTATATTTGGCATGCAAATGGAAAGAATTCATCAAAGAAGTATGTGGGCATGAAAATTAAATTTCAATTTTGTGAGAAGTATGGTAAAAAGAATCCTTGAGAATGTTTCTTAATATATAGATAGATCTTCTAGTGTGGTAATACTAGTCAAATTGCTCATAACTGTAAGGAAGATGATCATTCATGAATTGAAAAGCTAGAGGTAAAATTTTTAATTTGAAATGATCTTGGAAATTATGATAATTTATGTCCAAAATTGATTACCCACGGTAGAAGCCAGATAGATCCAATGTATAAGGGGGTGGAAATATTTTTATACAACTACGATTGATGTGGGACCATTATATAAAGTGGTTTTAGGCACTTTTTTTGTTTTTTCAGATTATTCCAATGTGTTGTTTGATTCAGGATATACACATTCATACATTTTTGAGAAATTTTCTAATAAATTGGGAACTCTATCTTAAGATATGAATCCCCAACTTATGTTGAAACAATTGGGGGAAATGTTGAGGGAAAACGAAATTGTAAGATTCTTTATGTCATTATTTGTGGAAATAATTGACTTGTAAAACATGTTTTTTTCCTCTTGTAGAGTTTGATGTTATTTTGGTAATGTATTGGCTTTCTATTTACCATGATGATGTTGAATTTATAGTTAAAGAAGTTTATTTTCAGAATGTCTTTTAGATTATGTTAAAAGAAGAAAATTTATCTCTAAAAACATATCATTCAGATGAGAAACTAGTAAAATATATAAATGAATTTTATCCATCATATATTGTTAAAAATAAGGGAACTGTTTAGATTAATGATTTTCTAGTAATAAATGAGTAACTTGATATTTTTTCTGCGGAGTTTTCAAATATTATTCCAGATAAGGATGTTGAATTTAATGTTGACTTAGTTATTGATGGTAATACAATTTCAATACCCCCTTATAGAATGGCTCAAATTGATCTTTTGGAGTTAGGGAAATAGTTTTAGGAGTTGTTAGATAAATGATTCATTTGACCTATCGCATCACCATGGGGTGCTCCAGTATTTTTTGTTAACAATAAAGGTGGTTCAATTATACTTTACATTGATTATGGAGCCGTGAATAATGTCATTGTTATTAAGAAGTATCCTTTGCCTCGTATCGATGATTTCTGTGATCAGCTCTAGGGAGCTTAGTATTCATTGAATATTGAAATGAGGTCGGGGTACTATGAGTTGAAAGTAAAGAAAATATATGTTCTGAAGAATGTGCTATGTAATAGATATGGCCATAATGAATTTGTATTTATATCCTTTGGGTTAACCAATGCACATTTTGTATTCATGGATCTTATAAATAGAATTTTCCATGAGTTCATGGATAAGTTTGAGGCTGTGTTTATTGATTATATTCTGGGTTATTCTAAACTTAAAGTGGAAAATTAAAGTCATTTATGGGTTGTATTAAAAACCTTAAAAGAAAATAAATTGTATAGGAAATTCAGAAAGTGTGACTTTTGGTTACAAAAAATTTCATTCCTTCATCACATTGTTTAAAAAAATAGAAAAATTGTTGACCATTCTAAAACAAAATTTATTCATGAATGGAAAAGACCAACAAATATGAAAGATATTTTTAGTTTTCTTGGTTTTTAAGGGTATTAAAAAAGTTTTTTTGAAAATTATTCTTGGTTGTCTATCCTACTAACTAAGTTAACTCAAAAAGGTGTTTAGTTCATCTGGAAAAAATGTGATGATTTTTTTTTGGAATGGAAAAGAAGGCTGGTGAATGCTCTAGTTTTGGCATTAACTTCCAGAGATGATGAATTGGTTATCTACTATGATTCTTCATTGAAAAGACATGTTTTATTCTTAATAGAGAATGATCAGGTAATTTCTTATGCATCACATCAGTTGAAACCTCATGAGTTAAATTACCCTACACATGATTTGGAATTATCTATTTTTTCATTAAAAATTTGTAGGCATCATTTTTATGGCATAAAATGTGAAATATATACTTATCACAAAATTCATAAGTATATATTCACTCAGAATGAATTAATCATGAGACAAATGAGATGGATAGAATTAATCAAGGATTATGATTGCATGATCCATTACAATCCCAAAAAGGAAACAATACAGGCTAACACTTTGAGCAGAAGGAGTAATTATACATTAACCATGCTATGTTTGGAACAATATCCATTGATTAAAAATTTGAGGAACTTTCGAATAGTAGTCATAGGGGAAGGAAATTCCTCTGTTTTGTTTCTTATTGTAGTGAAATCATCACTAATAGAGAGAGTAAAAATCAATTGTAGATGAAAAAAAGTGAGTAGAAAAAATGTTAGAGTTGGTTTAGAAGGGTAAGATACCTTACTTTAACACTGAGGAATATTGTGTTTTGAGGTTTTGAAAAATATTATGTGTGCCTTTTGATTCATAGTTAAATAAAGAGTTGTTATGTGAAGCTCATAGTTCTCTGTTTTTAGTTCATCCTAGCAGTACTATAATGTACAAATATCTTTGGTAGTATTACTGGTGAGATAGAATGAAAAGAGATATTATTGACTTTACTATGAAGATTTTGACTTGTCAACAAGTTAAATTAGAGCGTCAGTTACCGAAAGGGTTTCTTCACCCTTTACCAGTGCCATAGTGGAAATGTGAAAATATATCCATAAACGTCGTTGTGGGATTACCGATGACATCTTGATGTAATAATGAAATCTGGGTATTTGTTGATCGATTGACTAAATCTGATCATTTTTCCTATTCGAGATACACTGTCTTTAGATCAACATTCTCTTTTAAATATTAATGTGAAAGTCATTTTACATGGAGTCCCCCTCTCAATTTTATCTTATCGTAATCCCAAGTTCACTTCAAACATTTGGAAAAGAATTCAAAAGTCATTGGGTACTAAATTATATTTCAGTAAACATTTTCATCCTCAATAAAATGGGTATTTATAGAAAACAATTCAGACATTACAAGATATTCTACGTGCGTATTCAAAGGATATATCAGGATTTAGGGGCCTACATCATTATTTGTTTGACTTTTCATATAATAAAAGTTTTCATTCCAAAATACAAATGGCTCAATTTGTGGAATTATATGAAAAGTGGTGTCAAACTCCAACTTTTCGGGATGATGTATGTGAAAAAAAGTTGATGGGACCAAAATTGGTAGAAGATATGGTAGAAAAACACCAGTTAATTTAGATGTACATGAGGACATCATAGAGAAGGTAGAAGAGTTATGTGGATAACCAGAGGAAGGGTCATTATTTTGAGGTAGGCGATCATGTCTTTCTAAAATATTCTCCATGTAAAAGTTTGATGGGTTTTGGTAATAAGGGAAATCTGCGTCTAATGTGGCAGTGTTTTAACACTCTTTGCCACACCGTTTTTTATTTTTTACTCACTTTTTTATTACAAATTGTTGTTTTTTTGATATTTGATAACTGTGGTGTTTTTGTACTTTTCTATATAAAATAATTAATTGTAGTTTAAATTAATTGTTTTTAATATTAATTATTGTCATTTTAAATAATTATTATATTAATTTGACCTTGGTAATTAGAATTTTTTTTATTTATTCTTTTATTTTTATATATTTTCATTCTAGCTAATTTAGTAATTTATTAATTAAATTAATTAATTCATTATTCTTTAAATTGTAAATAAATAACTCATTTTAGTTTTTAGTCTTTTAATAATTTAATTAGTTTTAACAATTTAATCTCAGTCAATTAATATTTCTTCTTTAATTTAATTAATTCTTTAATTAATTAGATAAATAATTTAAGCAATTAACAGTTATTATTTTAATTTGTTTTAAATTATTTTATTAAAACCAAACTAATTCAATATTTTAAATAAAACAAAATTAATTTTATTATTTAACTTTGTTGTTATTAATTTTTAATTCCATTCTATTTGATTTAATTTATTAATTGATTTATTTTTTTTAGTTTCATTAAATTATTTTATTTAATTTTCATTGTTATGTTTGTTTGCAGGTGTTGCAGTCGCAGAGTCCTATTCCTAAGGGGTGACTATCTCACTAATAATTTAACTACCGGTTCTCCCTTTTATTATATTTTATACCGGTGAACTCCTCACCATTTCCATTTTCTTCTTTCCTCACTGTTAGCCCTTTCTTATTTTTCCTCACTATTACTCAATTTCTTCCAACCTCAAAATTTCACCCCCTTTTATCAGTAGCCTTGCTACTGGTCCTTACCTCACCCTTGCCTGATGTATACTAGTGATTTGCTGCTATTCAAACCCCATTGATACACTCTACGTCACAGTTATACTTCCACCTCATTATTTCTCAGTTTCTCCAACCTCGCCTTTTCCATTATCCTCACTCTTACCCTATTTTTCTCTTCCACACCGGTAGAATTCTTTTCATTCCTAACCGTAAATCATTTCTCTACTCCACAACTACCGTTCCATATCCTCCCACCAATGGAACCATTCCTCTACTCCCTCCTCATCATAGCAGCACACACAACAACAACAAAAATTTAGAAACCACGACAGCTAATCGAACAACAAAATCACAAACTGAACATCAAATCAAATTTGATGTTTACTGAATCTGAATTCCAGAATTGAAATCACTAAACTCTTAGATCTGGACCTTCACAAATCAAGCTACTTGGGTTGAGCATCCCAAAATAGGCCATCCACTACTCTTCCATATAAATCCAAGCTGAGGCCAGCCCAGTGCCGATTCTCCCTCTATCCGAGCTGCTGGACCTCGCTGTTGTGCACATAGCTAAGAGTATCCCCTTCCTTACTCCTCGCCGTGGAACCACCTGCTTCGCACCAACCTCAGACGTAGACCCATCTTCGCCTTTGCCATATCTCCCTCATGTCGAGAAGCTCCCTTCTTCCTCGCCGAACATAACCACCTGACCCCCCATTTCATCTTTTCTTTCCTTTTTAGTTTAGTTTTTAATCTATTTTATTATATCATATAATAATATATATATATATATTATAGTATATATATTATATACTATTTAATGATAATAAAATGATTAATTATAAATCGTATATAAGATTATATATAATATTAGTATATCATATTAAAAAAAGATAATTACAAATAATAGTAATAATAATATTAGATATTAATAAGTATTTTTATTTAAGTAGTAGTATTAATATATAGTATATATATATATAATAGTTTCATTTTTTTTTATTTGACTCACGTGCATTTTGTTGTACAAGGGGAGTTATTGGCAGAAGCGGGGTAAAAGAAATAATTCATGGGAAGGTGCAAGAACATTAGCGAGATAGTTTCAGGGGAATTGGGTACACTCACAAGGAGTTCACTCGAGAGTTGGTGACGAGCGCACTAAAAGAAAAGCCACGTGGATTTACTGCTTTTCATTTTGCCTTTGTTTTAGTTGAGTTTTTTTAGTATTAAAAGAACCCCCAACTCCTCTCTGAAAAAAAGTCAGGCCAAGGCCTGATGGCCGGGGAGCAGAGTACCCGGGGGGCATCAATCAGTAGTGGTGGAGGAGACTCCACCACCATTCGCGCACCATTCTATACCATTTTCACCATACTAGAACTCGTCTTCTACATGGAGATGGGTTCCCACTCCTCTATTTCTTTCATCCTCCTACTGCTCCATTTTTTCTGTTATATATTGAGTTTTTAAATTATCTCGTAGTTTTGCATGTTTAGTTAATTGAATTATGGTGTTAGTTATGTTTAGTAGTTTGTGTCTTCATTCTTTCTCATCTCGTGTTGCGATCTCAAATCTCCAGAAATGGAGATCTAACTTACGAGGTTGGATCCAGTTTATGAAACCCAACACGATCTGGAGATTCGTACATTAATGCGATCACACTATTTCTATTCACCTTGGTAAATCACGATTGTAAGTTAGATTAAGCAATAGAAAGTTCTTGCGTTGGTTGATTTTCCACTTTATTGTTTAATTTATTTTCCCCTTCCTATATTGATTTCTGAAACAGAGAATCAAGATTTGTTGTGCAATGTGGCGATCTTAGTGGAATCATTCTGGATTGTGAAAAATTCTTTCCAGAATGACTTTTCTGGGTGAGTCACCATACAGTTTAGAGGAACGCTTGGGTATCAAAGCACTTCAATGCTTGAGTGTTCAATTTATAGGCTGGATTGGTATGTGATCCGAGATACCAGTCATGCACTGTGTGAATTCGATAATTACTGATCTATTATATAAGCTGATCTAGAATAGGGAGTAGAGGGTGGATTAACCTGGGTCCATCCTTTTTCTCACTAAATTTCTTCTTCTGTATCTTGGTTTCATTTATTTTTCCTGGTTTTTATCCTATGTCTCTTCATTTTTGCACTTTTCCATCATTGTTTCCCTCTCCATTGTGCCTTTGAGCAATGATGAGTGTTACCTTAAGAGTGTGTTTTTAGGTTTTCAATGTATTTAAAAATACAAAAATATTTTTGGAATGACCACTTAGTCATTCTAAACTTCTTCCTTGAGAGCAACCCACAGGTTAGCCATTGTGATATATCTTGGGTCTTTATAAATGTAAAATTGACAGTCCTTAGGAAAAGAATGACTGTCAAATATTGGTGTCATTTCTGGGGAAGAAATGAGTGTCTTAGTGGTTTTTTCAATTTTTATTTTATTTTAAAACAAAACAAAAAAAACACACAAACACACAATGATGAACTCTAATGAATCTGATGTAGAGTCACGGTTTAACCCGGTTCAAGAGCTTGAGGAGGATGTTGTTAAGTCTCAATGTTGGATGCATGAAAGACAACATCGAGACCTTACTTAGGTGGAGAAAATTTATTCTCATGAGATCATGGAGTTGATGCAACATGCCATGGATAAGGTCAAGGGATACTAAGAAGAGAGTGCAGTACCACCACCTCCCAATGAAGCCCAACATTCTAGAAAACAGTTGATAAGGAAAGATAAAAGAAACAGAAGAAATAAAAAGTTGGAGTTTCCCAACATTGATATGGATTTTCCCCTGGAGTCAAGGCTGGATATTCCAGAACCAATTTCTGAGGATGTTTTCAAGGGATTGTAGGAGATGGACCATGCAAAGACTCCTGATGCTGGGCATTTTTTTATGATCATTTTTCCCTGTCTTCCATTCTAATGATTTTTTCTTGAATTAACTGTTTTGATGATTTCGCAATGATTCAACAGGTGGAGCCAAAACACGACATCCTATTACACTCCCTAAAAGATTCATCATGTGAGGTGGTGTGTTTTTAAGAGAGGATGGAGGAGGATGACAACCTCACTCTTACCCTGGACCCTCTCATAGGATCACTATTCCATCACAAGGAGGAATAAGCCTCACTGATAAAGGGATTTGAAACTTTTATGGAAGTAGATGTATTTTTATTTAACTTGGATTACATTGAAGCAGATTTTAATTATCTTGCTCCATGTGTAGGTTTTGAAGATGCATCTCACTTTTGTGATTTCTTGGAGAGTGAAGATTTTGAGGTTGAATCTGCTGAAGAGTTTATGGAACTTCCAAATCTGGATGACACTTCATGTTTGGGAGTTATTTTTGAAGATGAATTTTTGGAGTTTTTCACTAAAATATATGTGGATGATGACACATTAATTTCTTTCCATGATAAAAACATTTATTGGAATGAACCAGAATACAAGTAACATCCATGTTTTCCAACATTACAACTTGTGCACTCTCAACCTTAAGCAGATGAAGAGGGGTAGTGCCCCTACCTTGTGTATACCCCATTATCATTCAACATGAAGTACATCAATTCCCTGGAGGGGAATTTGGTTGAAGTTGCACATGGGGTACTACAAAGATGTAAAGTGACTCTAGATGGAAGGAATCACACCTGGTGGTTCATGAGAAATAAACTAAAACCCCCATCAGACTGGGGTTGATCCGAGGACTGTCCAGCTGTGGACAGCCAAAATACAGCACCCCCTGGGGGGTTATATAAGGATTATACTCTTTAATTTCATACTTTAGATTCTTTTTTCATGTTGTTTTTAATTTGAGTTTTGTTTTCTTAGGACAATAAACAAGCAGTAGATTCCATGTGGATATCATTTAAGTCCCAGAATAAGAGTACACTGATGATCATGGATAAAACTCCCTAACTCATACTGTGCGGTTTCTTTTATTTTTGAGCTTTAAATCTTGAACACTAATGTTAAATTGTTTCATCATGTAGGTGGAAAATTGGAGCTCCCATAATTCATGCACATGGAAATTAAAGGGATACCTTTGTAAATTTTAGAAGCTTCACATTCAAGGGAGTATTGTTTTACATTTCAATGTTTTATTCTTCTTGTTTTTATTGTATGCTACTGTGAATTAAGTGTGGGGGTATCTCCACTGATTTTTGAAACTCTTGGACTATTTTTTATGCTGCGTTGTTAGCTTACTAATATCTACTTAGTTTTAAATGTATTTTGAGCTGTGTTTTTAATCATGCTACACCTGCTACATTCAATTTCATTATGTTGCTGCAATAAATCAGTACTAAACATGCTACTATTTGAAGTAAATTGCTAAAATATTTTCTCTTCTCACAATGATTCAAAGCACGAACATTTTAGGAATAGAAATTCACTTGGTTTCTGGTAATGGTTGGTGTGGGTGGGATCTTCTGTTTTTGTTTGTATTTTTTTTATTCTCATTCACTTTTTGTGTGGCAAAGAAAAATTTTAAACGTCATTGATACCCCCTCCATATCCTTTTTTAGCTGAAATGTCCATATTTTTTGAAGTTAAACTATCTCCCACATTAACATTCAACATTGGGGACAATGTTGGATTTTATGTGTGGGGAGAGGGGTCATTATAGTGTCATATTGAATTCCCCCTTCTTGAACCTGAGTTTTTGTTTGTTAAAAAAATGGTCAAATTTTTTCATTTTTTCAAAAAAAATAGAGGTTTCAAAAGTCCTTGAAATTTTTTCAAATTCTTTCATCACATTATGGTCATTGGAGGTTCAATGGTACTTCTTTTTTGTCATGTTTAGTGGATAAGTTTTTTCTGAATGTTGAAGACTGCCACTTAGTCAGAAACTATTAAGTATTAATGATTGCTGAGTATAATAGTTCACTGTCTCTATGGATCTGTCTGTTTTGGAACTGAAGATAAAAGTATGACATGATAGTTTTTGTGGGATGATGATCACGACTTGGAGTAACTTGAAGCTCTCACTAGAACCCATGGGACTCACATTTCCATTAAATAATATTCAATCACATTAGGAAGTCAATCCGAATGATTATTAATTTAGTCCTTTTTAACTGGAGTAAAATGCGCAAATGGGATCCCACGATGAGTATCTAAGACAAGGTTCATTTCGGTGAATTTCTGGGAATAAATAATGCAAATTTTAATCTTAATAAGTGCTATGAATTGTGCACTACACATGAAATATGGATGGGAAAGATTAAAAAAAGTGACCTTGTCAAAAATGAACTCATTAAGGTGAGGGGAATTTTGAACCCAGATGAAGAAGGGAGAAATTTAATTAGTTAATTTTCATTTGGGTTGAATAAATAAAGTGATAAAAATAATGGACTTTAATTTTTGGAACCTAGGGGATGTTGAGAATCGAAGGTGCACATGGTTAAGTTTTGAGTTCCATGTCATCTTACCTGTCAACACTCCTTGAATCAGTACATGAATTGGAAGGTGAAGTAGGATTGTTAATGATTACAAATTGGGTGCATGAAATACTTTAAAGTGTACGAATTTTTGATTCTCTTGACTTCCAGTGGGTTTTTGAAGCTAGAGAGGACATCATTGTTGAACAACTTTGGAAAACCCAGAATCATTGTTTGGTCCTACTCCTCTGGATATTAAAGTTTAATCATGCACCTTTTAAGCTGAAACTCACTAAACATCTTTCAATTTTAAGGTCAAAGACATGAATTTGTTTGAGGAAAACCAAAGTTTTACGTGTGGGGTACATTGATGTGGAAGTGTTTTAACACTCATTTCCACACCCTTTTGGTATTTTTTACTCACTTTTTTATTTTAAAATGTTGTTTTTTAAATATTTGATAACTACTGTGTTTTTGTACTTTGCAGTGTAAAATAATCAATTGTAGTTTAATGATTTTTTTTAATATTCATTATTTTCATTTTAAATAATTCTTTAATTAATTTACTCTTGCAAATTAGACTTTTATTTATTTATTCTTTTATTTTTATAAATTTTCATTCTAGTTAGTTTAGAAATTCATCAATTACATTAATTAATTCATTATTCTTTAAATTTTAAATAAATAGCTCCTTTTAGTTTTTTCTTTTAATAATTTAATTAGTTTTAACAATTTAATCTTACTCAATTAATATTTCTTCTTCAATTTAATTAATTATTTAATTAATAGGATTAATAATTTATGCAAGTAACAGTTTTTATTTTAATTTGTTTTAAATTATTTTATTAAACCCAAATTAATTCATTATTTTAAATAAAACATAATTAATTTTATTATTTAACTTTGTTGTTTTTAATTTTTAATTCCATTCTATTTAATTTAATTTATTAATTTATTTATTTATTTTTTAATTTAATTATATTATATTATTTAATTTTCTTTGTTATGTTTGTTTGCAGGTGTTGCGGTCTCACGGTCCTGTTCCTAAGCGGTGACTCTCTCACCGATAATTTAGCTACCGGTTCTCCCGTTTATATTATTTTATATCAGTGACCTCCCCACCGTTTCCTTTTTCTTCTTTCCTCACTGTTATCCCTTTCTTATTTTTCCTCACTGTGACTCAATTTCTTCCAACCCCACCGTTTCACCCCTTTCTATCAGTAGCATTGCTACTGGTCCTTACCTCACCGTTACTTGCTTTATACCAGTGATCTGCTTCTATTCAAACCTCACTAATAAACTCCAACTCATAGTTATACTTCCACCTCACTATTTCTTAACTTCTCAAACCTCACTGTTTCAATTTTTCCTCACCATTTCCCTATTTTTCTCTTCCAAACTGGTATAACTCTATTTTGTTCCTCAAAGTTACACATTTCTCCACTCCACAGCTACCTTTCCCTATCATCCCACTGGTGGCACCATTCCTCTGCTCCCTCTTTATCAAAGCAGCACACACAGCAACAAAAAAATTTTTGGAAACCACCACCGCTAATCGATCATCAAAATCACAAACTAAACATCGAAGAAAATTTGATGTTTTTTGAATTTTAATTCCAGAATTAAAATACCTAAACTTTTAGATCTTAACCTTCAGGAATAAAGCTACTCAGGTTGAGCAACCCATGTTGGGCCATCCAATGCTCCACGATAGCAATCCACGCCGAGGCTCGCCCAGCACTAATTCTCTCTCTATCAGTGCCACAAGCCCTCGCCACTATGCACATAATGGAGACTCTCCCCTGCCTTACTCCTCACCGTGGAACCACCTGCTTCATTCCAACCTTAGAGGCAGACCCCCTGTTCGCTTAAGCAGCCTCTCCCTCAAGTCGAGCATCTCCCTTCATCCTCACCGAACAGAACCACCCGACCCCAATTTCATCTTTTCATTATTTTTTAGTTTAGTTTTTAATCTAATTTATTATATCATATAATATTATATATATATATATATATTATATAATATATATATCATATAATATAGAATGATAATAAAAGGATTAATTATAAATTATATATAAGCTTATATATAATATTATTATATCATATTAAAAAAATATAATTACATATAATAGTAATAATAATATTAGGTATTAATAAGTCTTTTTATTTAAGTTGTAGTATTAATATATAGTATATATATATATAGTAGTTTCATATTTATTTTTTATTTGAATCACGTGCGTTTCATTGTGCAGGGGGTGTTATTGGCAGAAGCAGGATAAAAGAAATAGTTTGTGGGAAGGTGAAAGAACATTAGTGAGTTTGTTGCAGGGGAATTGGGTACAGTCACATGGAGTTCACTCGAGAGTTGGTGACGATCACACTCGAAGATGCACCACGTGTATTTACTGATTGTAAGTTTTCCTCTATTTTAATTTAAGTTTTCTAGAGTTAAAATAACCCCTAACTCCTCTGTAAAAAAATACAAGCCAATGCCCGAAGGCCAGGAAGTAGAGTACCCATGGGGGAATCATTCAGTAGTGGTAGAGGAGACTCCACCACTGTTCGCGCACCATTACTTGCCATTTTCACCGGACTAGATCTCATCTTCGACCTAGAGATGGGTTCCCACTCCTCCATTTCATCCATCCTCTCGCTACTCTATTTTCAGTGTTCTTTGTTGTGTTTTTAAATTATATCATACTGTTGCTTGTTTAGTTAATTGAATTGTGATATTAGTTATTTTTAATTGTTTGTGTCATTCATTATTTCTTATATCTTGTTCTGATCTCAAATATCCCGAAATGGATATCTAACTTGTGAGGTTTGATCCAGTTTGTGAAACCCGACACGATCTTGAGATCCGCACACTAATGTGATCACATTCTTTCTATTCGCCTTGGAAAATCGCGTCTGCGAGTTAGATTAAGCGAGAGAAATATCTTGAGTAAAACAATTTTCCACTTTATTTTTTAATTTATTCCCCCCTTCCTGTATTTATTTCTCTTAGTGGAATCATTTTGGATTGTGAGAAATTCTTTCCCGAATGACTTTGATGGGTGAGTCACCTTGCAGTTCGGAGGAACGCTTGAGTATTGAAGAACATCGATGCTTGAGTGTTCAATTTATAGGTGAGATTGGTATGTGATCTGAGACACTGGTCATGAACTGTGTGAATTCTAGAATTTTTGATTAATTACTTAAGTTGATCTAGGACACGGAGTAGAGGGTGGATTAACCTGGGTTCGACCTTGTTCTCACTGACTTTCTTCTTTAGTGTCTTGGTTTCATTTGATTTTCATGGTTTTTGTCCTGTGTCTCTACGTTTTTTCACCTTTCCATCCCTGTTTCCCTCTCCACTATGCTTTTTAGCATTGATTAGTGTTACCTTAGGAGTGTGTTTTTATGTTTTCAAAGTATTTAAAAATACAAAAAGATTTTCTGAACAACCACTTAGTCATTCGAAACTGCTTCCGTGAGTGCGACCTTGTGGTTAGCCACTGTTCTATATCTTGGGTCTTTCTAAATGTAAACTTGACCATCCTCGTGATAAGGATGTCTATCAGAGTCCATGGTTCATTGGACCCTATGAAATCTTGTAGAAAGTTAGATTAGATTCCGACATAGTGATTTTACACACTATTTTATCCCAGGTATACATTTTTTGTCATGCTTCAGTGTTGATGAACTATATTCCAGATCCAAATCATGTTTTGAGTCAAGAGGTAGTTCAGTTGAAGAGAATCTCTCTTGTGAGGAACAACCAGTCCATATTATTGACCGAAGAGAGAAAGAGTTGAAAAAGAAGGTAATTCATTAGGTAAAGGATTTGTGGAATACCATATGGTTGAATAGGTAACATGGGAATATGAAAAATATATGAGGGATAAATACCCCAATTTATTTTATAAGTGAATATAGTTCTGAGGACACTATTTCCAAAAGGGGGGAAGGATCTTACATCCCTATTAAATCAAGAATATGTGATTTTAATATTTATTAATATTTTGGAATTAAATTTTATATTTACTTAAATGGGGATGCTATGATGGATGGCGTACCATACACCCAACAATTAATTTCTATGAAATCTTATGTTTCACACAAGGCTGAGTTATACTGTGAAAAATATTACTGCTATAATATTATTATATTAAATGGTAGTTAATACTTGTATATTTTATTAGGGGGACTGAATAAAACTAACAAAATTATGATTATACATGGTTTTTAATTTTTTTTAAATTTATCCTATAAAATTTAGTGCCTTAAAATGATAATTAATCCACTTTTACGCATAAATACTCTAATATTTCTAAAAGGTAGTTTACTATCTTTTGATGGTGAGACCATTTTAAATTGATTTTTTTGAAAAATTTATATTATTTATGTGAAAAAATAAACATATTATTTAGTAGAGAGAAATCAAAATTTACTTTGGGGGAATTTTTTCCTGATAATTTTCATTTTTAATGAATAGTGAAAATATAGAATTTTTAGTCAAAATTGTCTTTTCTTCTGATTTATTAATACGCATACATTACCTTTTCATTGGTTATTTAGAGTAAATATATTCTTTTATTACCATTTAATTTAATTTTGTTCATTGTAAATAATTTCTATATGAAATCTGTCATAAACACATTCATTGCATTTGAAGTTTTTAGTTCATAAAAACATGTTTTTTGGTATTGATGATATAAATTAGTTTTAAATTAATTTCTACAACTTCTCTGTTTTGAATTTGTAGAAATGGATTCTATATTTGGAATTAGGTTTTCCATATTTTGTAAATAGGTACATTTTATTTTTATACTTTATTAATAGTAACCGTAGTAATTATTTTATTTGTCGTGGTTAAAGTGAAAATATGGTAAATAAGGGTAAAACAATATTATAATAGTACAAAATTAACCTAACACTTTCCCTAAACCTATTGAATGAGATATTTCCAACCATGGAAATCCTTATGTAGATTTTATGGCCCTGTGGATCCACTTATGTGTGAAAATGACATTTAATTACAATTAATTTAATGTTAATGAAAATATAACCGAAACATATATCTTTTCATAAAATAGTTTTTATATGGGTTATACAAGTTATAATTTTAACTATAAATAATCATTAAAAATATAAAAATATTTCCTAAATAATGGTATTTTAATTATAATTTTTAGATATTAAATAAATAAATTTAATTATGACACAATGATGATGCAGTGATTGCTTCATTAATAATGAATTCAAATAAATGATATTATAAATGTTAATATAATAGTAATTCGGTTATTTTATTGTTATTCAAGAAATTTATGGATTATAGTTACATGTTATCTTTGTATTAATGTTATTTTTTCAAATCAATCATATTGTAATGGATTTTGAAAAAATTAAAGATATTAATAGTGTCAAAATTGACATAATTCATATTTTCAAATATAAAATAGTGTATTAAATATTATAAAAAATACAAAAATATTGGATTAATCCAAATAGTTATCATAAGTAAAATTGTTATTATTGTATCTTTAATTGGATATTTTTAATGTTTTGGTCACTATTTTGATTCTTAGAGTGATAAATTCTTGATAAAACGGTAAGAGTGAAAAGGTGTTAAATAAACATAGACTCATATTATCTGAGAACTAGATTAATTGGAACTCATTTATAATCGAAATAGAATTTATAATGAATAAAATTCAAGATACTCCTTATGTTCCCCTCCTCCCTCTTATAAAAGGGAACCACCTCTTACTCATTAATCACCCCTCACAAGCCCCTTTCGCTCATAAAACTTATTCCTAAATAAGATCTCAACATTCCTCTCTTCCTCTAAGAAGCCTTTTTATAGATAGAAGGTAATTCAAGAGAGCCCATTGGCTCATATTAAAATATGTTACCCAATTTGAAGAAATAAAAGAACGAACAAGTCAAGTGTCACATGAGTTAAGGGGATTTTTCTCAATCACTTTTATTTGAGTCATATTATTTTATACACGACTTGAATTATATAGTTTATAAAACACTTTTACTATTAATTTCATTAAAAGGGAATATTTTTTTCTACGTATCTTATTACTAAATGACAATGGAAATGTGTATTTTTAAGCTATGCAATGACCACAACCATTCCATTGTCACGGGAATTATTTGATATTTTGATTATTTATCAAGAAATGATGTTTTTAAATGGGAAATAAATACCATATACCATTTTTATATATTTTTGTATTGAAAATGTTTTGGAAAGTTGATTAACTATTTCTATATATTTAAATTATTACTTGTGATTGGAAATGAAATTTAATGTTTGAGATGTTGATATTTGAAATATTTTATGTGTGATGATTATATAATATAACATGGATGTTGGAAGGGTGGTAACATGATATTACAAAGTGAAGGGTGGTTCCATGACATACCAAGTATGGGTGGTTACATTATAATCTCCAAGGCATTGGAAATGGAAGTCGGTTGTAGGGATATTCTATTTGTATGAATGATTTGTGGAAGTTGACTGTATGGTTATTATATTTACGTATGATTATGTCCCAATATAACTTTATATTCTATATGTTATTTTCTATGGTCTTTGTGGTGTTGTTTTTGTTACAAAATGGGTATGCAATGAGTTTAAATTTAGTGATGTTTTTTTCTACTTCTTTAAGGTGAAGAGTATTACGTCATGATTAAGTGTTCATGGTTTATATGTTGTTTTGAAAACAAAAATATTTCCTTTTTTGTGTATCCCATATTGAGATTTTTATTCTCATCTTAAGTATTTTAAATTTTTTTCACATGACATAAGGTGGAATATGGTGAAGGATGGGATCACGGAAAATTCAGGCTATTTAAAACATAGAACTGACCTTGTTTCATTTGTTTTAACAGTTTTTATTTTATAAAAAATGGATATAGAGTAGAAGTGTTGAAAGGTAATATTTAGGATGTTTTGTGTATGTTATTACCTAATTGTCTCAATTTCTAACCCAAAAAATATCATCAATGTGAATTATTATAATAATTCAATATTATTTAATTCTTAATGGTGGGGCCTTATAGTTATTATCATAGGTCAGTTTCGATAAATTTTGGAGTAATAATTATGTTAATATAATATCAATAATTGATTTTTACATTGTGGAAAAATTAAGATGATATATAATTTCAATATTTAAATGTTTCTTTATCTAATATATGTTTGTTTAGAATGGTTTTCTACAGAGGAAGCATGGCAGCAGTTTTGGGAAGGCTTAAATAGGAAAATAACCTTCCAAATAATCATCCTCAGTTAGTTGGAATTAGAACTGAATAGTTACTTGTAGGAATGTAATAGTTGACATAGGATATAAATTATGGTGGTATACATGCATGAGATCAACCATATCAACCCCATATAAACATCTCTATAGTGGATCATCTCATGAGGAAAAATATCACATCACTAAGAAGATCATCTTACACTATTCAAGATGAAGGGTGGATCTAAGAACTGAAAATGATTTTTGATGTCATGAGTTGTATAGACATTCAAAATTTTAGAATTTCTCTTTATCATTTTGAAGGATAAAAATGCCAGTGGTGGTCGATGATTAAAAATATCGGGGATAGTGAGGTTATTGATTCTCTTTGTTGGGATGATTTCAAAGGTATGTTTCTTGAGAAATATTTTCCTAATGCGGTTTGACTTAATATGGGACAAAATTTGGAATTAAGGTAGGAGGAAGATGCAGTCTCTACATTTGAAGTAAATTTCACTCTTCTGTAAACGTATGCTCAAAATTTCAACCAATATATTGATAGTAAGATAAAGCAATTTTAATCAGTACTAAAGTTTTAATATCAAAGAGAATTAGCTGCTCATGAATTCAAAGGCTATGAGAAACTAGTCAGATGTGATGAGAAGGTAAAAACTGAGTTTTTTGATGATCAGGTATTCTAAGAGAGAAAAAAAATGAATAAGTCCACTTGGAAGACAATGGAAAAGAATTCATCACATAATCCTGGATGTAAAAAAATTAAATATCCATCTTAGGAGATGTGTGATAAAAACCATCCTAGATAATGTCTCTCAAAGTTTGGAAAGTGATTCTTGTGTGGTGAGACTGGTCCTATTGCTTGTAACTATAAGGAAGACGATCAAGCAGGCAGTGAAAAGGAAGTGGTAAGATGTTTAAGTTGAAATGAGTTTGTAAATTATGTCAATGTATGTCCAAAGATGATTACCCAAGGTGGAAACCATAAATATCAAAATTATAAGGGTGGGGAAAAATATTTTGGTACTACTATGGTTTATGTGGGACCAAAAAATGAAGTGGTATCAGGTACTTTGTTTTTTTTCAGATTATTGAAATATATTGTTTTATTCAAGATCTACACATTCATTAATTTCTAAAAAATGTTCTAGTAAATTGGTAATTACATCTCGTGATATGAATATAATACTTTTGGTGAAAACACCAGGGGTAAATAATGAGGCCAATTGAAATTTTAAGAATATTATTATCTTTATTTGTGGGAATAATTTACCTAAAAATGTTGTTGTTTTCCCTATAGTAGAGTTTGATTTTATTTTGGGAATGGAATGGATTTTTATTTATCATGCTATGATTAACTGTTGTGATAAGGATGTTTATTTTTAGTAATACTTTTAGTTTTTGTAAAATAATGAACCCTTATCTCTGATAGCATATCTGGGAATTGAGAAACTAGTGAAAGATTGTAATACATGTTACCATGCAAATATTGTTGAAAAATATGAACTATACAGATTAATGATGTGAAAGTTGTAAATGATTATATTTATGTTTTTTCTGATGATTTTTGTGGTATTATACCTAATAAGGATGTTGAATTTACTATTGACTTTTTTCTTAATGCGAACCCAATTTCAAAACCCCCTAAAATTTTTCAAAAATTGATCATTTAGAGTTAAAGAAACAATTGCATGAGTTTTTAGATAATGGTTTCATTTGACCTAGCACATCAACATGGGTGCTACAATATTTTTTTAAATGATATATGGTTCAATGATACTTTTCATGGATTATATTGCCTTGAATGATATGATTATTAAGAAAAAGTATCATTTGACTCATATCGATGATTTGTTTGATAAACTCATAGGGGATTAGTATTTTTCTCATGATTGACATGAGATCGGGGTACCATCAGTTGAAAGTAAAGAAAGATGACATTCTGAAGACCATGTTTCATATTAGATATAGCCATTATGAATTTCTATTAATGTCTTTTGGGTTAAACAATGCTCATGTGGTATTCATGGATCTTATAAATAGAATTTTCCATGAGTTATTGGATATGTTTAGGGTTGTGTTTTTTATTGAATTTTTTCTATATTACAAATGTAAATATGAACATGAAAGTCAATTAATGGTTGTATTATAAACCATAAAAATAAGAAATTGTATGGGAAATTCATCACGTGTGAGTTTTGGTTACAGAAAATTTCATTCAATGGTCACATTGTTTCAAAAAATGGCATAACTGTTGATCCTGCTAAAATAAAATTTGATGATGAATGGAACAGACCTAGAAATATAACCGAGATTCATATTTTCTTGGTTTTTTAATGCTATTACAGAAGTTTTCTTGAAGAATTTTTCATGGTTATCTAGCACAATGACTATGTTAACTCAAAAAGTTGTTAATATAATTTATAAAAAAATGGGATGATTGTTTTTAGGAATTTAATAGATGACTGGTGAATGCTCTAGTTTTGTAATTACCTTCCATAGATGGTGAATCTATTATCTACAGTGATGATTTATTGAAAATACTTTTTTTGTACTAATGCGGAATGATCAGTTAAATTCTAATGCTTCGTGTCAGTTGAATCCTCATTTGTTAAATTACCTAAAAAATGTTTTAGAATTAGCTGTTATTATTTTTGAATTAAAAATATGGTGGAATCAATTTTATGGAATAAAGTGTGAAATATATACTATTCACAAATGTTTCAAGTATATATTCACTCAGAAGTAATTAATCATGAGATAGAGGAGATGGTTATAATTAATAAAGGATTATTATTTCATGATCCATTACCATCCAGGAACGGTCAATATAGTGGAAAACACATTGAGAATAAAAAACAACACTACATCAACCATGAAATGTTTCGAACAAGATCCTTTGACTAATGATTTGATGAAAAATTCCATATATGTTGTTGGAGAAGGAAAACCCTTTGTTTTGTTTCTGGTGGAATTGAAATCATCTCCAACAGACATGAATAAATAAAGTAAAGATTGAAGATAGTGAGTTGTATAAAATGGTAGAGTTGGTTCATAAGTGTAAGTAACCGAAATTTAACATTGATAAATATTGTGTTTTCAGGTTTGGAAAGAATTATGTATGCCTTATGATTCACAGTAAAAGAAAGAGTGGTTATGTGAATCTCATAGTTCTCTATTTTCTGTTAATCCTGGTAGTACTATAATGTAAAAATATCATTGGGTGTATTAATGGTGGGTTGGAATGAAAATAGATATTTCTAACTTTATAGTTATGTTTTTGACTATTCAAAATGTTAAATCAGAGTGGAAGTTACCGAATGGGATACTTCATCCTTTACCGGTGCCAGAGTGGAAATGGGAAAATATATCTATGGATTTCATTGTCGTATTATTGAGGAAATCTCTATTTAATAATGAAAATTGGGTTATTGTTGATAGATTGACTAAATCTGCTCATTTTCTTCCTCTTTGATATAATCTATCTCTAGATCAACTTTTTTTATTGTATATTAAAGATATAGTTAAGTTACATGGACTTATCCTCACCCTTGTATCTGATAGTGATCCCAGGTCCACTTATAACTTTTGGAAAGGCCTTCAAAATTCATTAGGTACTGAATTAAATTTAAGTACAGCTTTTCATCCTCTATCAGAATGTAAGTCTAAACAAAAAATTCAAACTTTTGAGGATATTCTACGTGCTTCTTCAATAAATTACCTGTGAATTTGATACAAACATTATTTTTTGGATGATTTTTCTTAAAATAAATGTTTCCATGCTAGTATAAAGATGGTTCTATTTGAGAAATTATATAGAAAGTGATGTCGAACTCCATCTTTTTGGGATAATATAGGTCAAATAATGTTTATGGGACCAGAATTGGTAGAAGAGATGGTAGAAAAAAAAGTTCAGTTAATTTAGATGTACATGAGGAAAACACATAGAAGGAAAAAAATTATTTGGATAACTGTAGGAAAGATATTTATTTTGAGTTAGGTTATCATGTCTTTCTCAAATATTCTCCCTGTAAAAGTTTGATGTGTTTTGGTAAAAAGGGAAAGATAAGACCATGGTTTATTGGACCATATCAAATCCGGTATTAAGTTGGATCAATTTCCAACATATTGGATTTACCCCTAGGTTTATCTTATGTACACAATGTTTTTCATGTTTCAATGTTGAGGAAGTATATATCGGATCCGTCTCATGTGTTGAATCCAGATTCAGTTTTGTTGGAAGAGAATTTCTCTTATGAGGAACAACCAGTCCAAGTTCTTGATGGAAGAGAGAATGTTTTGCGGAATATGGTAATTCATGATGTAAAGGATTTTTGGAAAACCCATATGGTATAATAGGAAACATGAGAATCTGAAAATTCTCTGAAGGATTAATACCCCCACTTATTTGATAAGTGAATAAAATTGTGAGGTTGCAATTTCCAAAAGGGGGGCAGATGTAACATCCCAAGTAAATCATGAATATGACTTTTTTATAATTATTAATATTTATGAATCAAATATTAATTTTACTTTAAAGGGGATTCTATGTTCAATGGTGTACCAAACATGCAATAATTGGTTTCCCCAAAATCATATTTGCACAAAAGGTCGAGTCATAATGAGAATAATAATAATATTATTATTATTATTATTTTAAATGGTAGTTAACACATAGATGTTGTATTGGTCAGAATGAAAAAAAACTAGATGTATTATAATTATACATGTTTGAAAAATATTTTTACATTTAACTAATAAAATAAAGTGGCTTAAAATGAGAATGAATCCAATTTTAGACATAAATACACTAATATTTTTAGAATGTAGTTTTACTACCTTTTGATAGTGAACCCCCTATAAATCAATTTTTTAACATTTATATGCTATATTTGATAAAATAAACAAATTCTTTAGAAGTGGAATCGAAAATTACATTGTGTAAATTTTTGGTATTTTTTTGAAAAGTTTCATTTTTAATAAATAGTGAATAATACTACATTTTTTGTGAAAATTTTATTTTCATATGATTTATTTATATGGTTAGATTATATTTGTAATGGGTTATACTATGTGATTATATTAAGCTTTTTACCATTTAATACTATTTTTTATTAAATTTAATTTCAATTTTAAATCGGACATAAACACGTATCATTCTTTTTGTAGTTTTTACTACTTAAATACATGATTTTTGGTTTTCAAAAAATGAATTAATTTTAAAATAATTTCTTCAACTTCTATGTTTTGAATTTTGATAAATGGATTATATATTTGGAATTAAGTTTTCTAATATTTTTAAATAGGTACCTTTAAATTTTATAATATATTAATAGTAACTTCAGTAATTATTTTATTTTCCATGGTTAATGGGTAAATCTTGTAATAAGGGTAAAATAATAATATTATAATAATTTTAAATTACTCTAAAAAATGTCCTAACCCAATTAGATGAGATATATCCAAGAATAGAAATACATGGATCTATTTTAGGACCCCCTGGATCGAGTTCTTTGTGAAAATTACATTTAATTACTTTTAATTTAATGTTCAGGGAAATATAACCTAAACATGTATCTTTTGGTAAAAACATTTTTATGGGGTTATATATGTTATATTTTCGACAATAAATAGTCATTATAAATATAAAGAGATTTCCTAAATCATGGTATTTTATTTATAGTTTGCAGATATTAAATAAAAAAACTAATTATGACACAATGATGATAGTGTGATTGCTTCATTAATAAAGGATTCAAATAAATGTTATTATAAATGTCAAAATAACTGTAATTTGGTTATTTTGATGTCATCCATGAATTTTTTGGATGATACATGAATTTTATATTTTTATTAATGATATTTTTTTGAATCAATAAATATTTTATGAATTATTAAAAAAGTCATGACATGAATATTTTCAAAATTGACATAATTCATTTTTTAAAATACAAAATATTTTATTAAATATTATAAATTTCAAAAAAATCAAATATTTGGCCAAATAGTTATCATAAGTATGAAATTTTATTATGGACTATTTAATTGCATATTTTTCACGTTTTTACATCTATTTTTATTATAAAAGTGTTAAATTATTGATAAATTGTAAGAGTAAAAAGGGTTACATAAAAAAAGGATTAAAAATAAGAAAAACAAATAATTTTTTATTGGATGAATTTATTTAGTCTTATAATCATCTTATATTAGAACTAGATGAATTGGAAATCATTTATACTTGAAATAGAATTTATCATAAAATAAAAATTCAAGATATTCCTTAAGTTCTCATACTCCCTCTTAATAAAGGGCACCACCTCTAACTCATTACTCACACCACTCAAGCCCCTTGGCTCATCCAACCTCTACACAAATTAGATACAAACATCCCTATATTCCTCCTATAAGCCTTCCCCTATGTATAAGAAAATTCTAGAGAGCCAATTGGATAAAATCCAAAGAAGTTACCGGATCTGAGGAAATTAATTGAACGAGTGAAGTCAGACAAAAGCTAAATAAATCTATCCCAATCTCCTTTATATGAGGCATATATTTAATTATAAACAAATTGATTTTATATGGTTTATAAACACCTATTAATTTTAATTTCATTTAAAGGGATTTTTTTTTCTACATGACATTTTACTGAACATCAAAGAGAATGTTTCTTTTTAAGGTATGCGGTGACAACAACCTTTCCACCACTGCGAGCATTATTTGATATTTGGATTACTTAACAATCCATGATCTTTTTAAAAGGAAAATAAATACCGCATACCCTTTTTACATATTATGGTATTGAAAATGGGTTTTTAATGAGATTTAATATTTCAATAACTTCAAATTATTTATTTTGATTGAAAATGAAATTTAATGTTTGAGATACTGATATTTTAAATCTATTTTGTGTGATGATTATATTATTGTACTTGGATATAGTACCGGTGATTACGTAATAATACAAAATTACAGGTAGTTTTCTGATAAAGAAAGGATTTATGATTACATTATAACCACTAATGCATTGGGTATGGAAGTCGGTTGTATGGTTATTCTATTTGTATGAATGATTTGTGAAAGTTGACTATATGGTTATTCCTTATAAGTATGATTATGTCCCAAGTTACATTTATATGATATATTTTATTTTCTGTGGAATTTTTTGTGATATTTTGGATAGAAATATGGTATACAATGTGTTTATATTCTATAAAGTATTTTTTTCTACTTATTTAAAGTGAAAAATATAACATAATGATTATGTATTCACGGTTTACATGTAGTTTTCAGAAATAACAACTTTCTTTCATTGTGTATCCCTTAGTGAGATTTTTATGCTCATCCCAAGTATTTGATTTTTTTTACAGGACATAAAGTAGAATATGGTCAAGGATGCGATCAATGAAAATTCATGATGTTTATAACTTGAAACTAAACTTGTTTTTTTCTTTTATGAGCATTTATTTTATGAAAATAATGGATACTAAGTAGAAGTATCTTCATGTAATATTCAAGAATTTTTTTTATAATTTATGAACATATTATCTAATGGTCTAAACTTGAAAAGATCCCCAATTTGAATTATTAACTTAATTAAATATTATGTAATGTTTAAGGCTAAGGCCTTATATTTATAATTTTTTTCTTATATAACTAGTGGGTGGTTCTTTAGATTCCCTCAGTATCCCCAAGGTGAAACTTTGTAAGAAGAGTTTGGATGCATCTATTGGAATTAGTAGGATGACATTTAGACATATTTATTATTCAATACATCTAAAATAAATGAACTCTACAACTAATAATGAAAATTAAATCAATGATTCAATATAAAATTTTAGGGTAAAATAGAGAAACATTATTTTAACATTATATTTATATATTCCCATAGGGGTTCTTTTGTTAAGTGTTATGCATGGAACCATGACATTCTATCAATTTGCACAAGCATCCTCGTTATGTACACATAATAACTAAAGGTCATTGACTTGTTGGAGTAAAAAAAATCACATTGATTCTAGACAACAAAAAAATTTATACCTTTACTTAATGCCTTGATAATTTTAATTAACATTATGGTGTTGTGTATATCTTGTTTTCTCATAAATATGTTGATGTTCCCATAATAATATGACATTGTAAGCATCAAATTCTTATTCATATCTGATATTAGGAACATCATCTATAGTAGAATATTTTTTATTATGAATTTTAAAACATTTAATTTATTTTATCTTAATACAGTAGATAACTGATAATATTTTCAAGAAAATAATAGTATATTAAAAACACTATAACCTTCTCGTTGAACTCTCTTTATTTTTTTTACAGGATGAAGGGATATGGATCATAAAAAATCTAAATTCCCTTTGAGTAGTCTCCTCTAAAATATATGTCAGTTTCTACACTATGACTGACCTAAACTGATTTTGATCTCCCAATTGAATGTTCATCCACGGTTAAAATTTCACCAGACATTATAGTTTTTTAGTAACCATTAATTCAATTAAACAATTCTTGTTTTCTAGATCTATGAAATAAAATTCATGAACTGCTTGTGATTCAATTATGAATGACATTTATGTTTCCAATTCTACCCAAAATATCACATTCATAACTCCTATTTCATCAAATTTCACTACACTTCCATTATCAACCCATTTTCAATATAACGGTTTCACTTGAAATTTTGTCTAATCTAACTCATATATCTATTCGATAATGATGAAATATAAGACATCCTATTAAATTTATATTTTTTCCTAGGAACCAGATATGTTCATCGCTTCAACCACAAGTGTAACATCACTTACATTCATCATACATCAATCATCATGTTCTTTGGTATAGGAAACACAACAAGTGATTAAAAACTAGTGCATGATATAATATTTTTATTTGGTACCATGGAAATACATCAAATTCATTTATCATTTGGATTCATATTTTCACATTACTACCTATATATATGATCTCATAATAATTCTATAAAATTATGATTATGTGTATTTGATATACATCCTTGATCCTTTTATGGGTTCAAATATCTAAGAATTTCTTTATGGTGTTCAACATATGGATCAACATTTTTACTGTTTAATAGAATGAAAAGGTGTGATTCATACCAATCAATGATGGTAATTGTAAAAAAATAACCCCTAGAAATACCTTTATACCAAATACATCTATTGTGACTACACTTTAATAGATCAATGTTATCAACATATGATTGGTAATTGGTACAAAATTATATTGGTTTTTCGAATATATATCATTCTATAATACATCTTTCTCAATGACTTCAATTCTTGACATACACTTTCTGATGAAATAGTGGGTGCCCTAAACCCAAATATGTAGTAATTTTTATTATCGTATCATTTTTATAGTTTGATATTCATGATGATATCATACCATTATAGTGCAGACTTTTCTACATCTACTATAATAATGGTAATGTCGAAAGGTTAATTATCATGTTGAGATGTTATAGTAGATCCCATGCTATAATGGGAACCCCGAGATACAATGAAATTGATCTTAAATATATGTTGTATAGTCTAGATACATATCACTGACTGGGAATAGTAGGTGTCTCACTATTAGGTGATGGGGGCTCAAAAGCATTGAGACTTATTCTTATGAAGTTTTCACTTTGTGATCTCTAGTAGTGAGATCATGATGATAGACCCGCCAATAAGAACACCACATTTTTTGGGTGTTATTGGTTGTTCTTATCTATGGACATGTGTATTGGTCTCCTAACTTGATACCATTACCAATATATATCATTTGATTATGTACATTGATGCATGAAAAAAACCATGGCAATTATGTTGTGGAAGGGTAGTTTTTGTTGGGTGCATTGTTGGTGGTATGACATTGGAAGAATGGTCAAGAAAGGATTTGCCACTTCCAAGTTCTAGAAGTTGTATATGTATGGCATGGTTGATCAGGATGGTGCCACCTTAATATGTCTTTGGCCAAAGTAGTAGAAAGGCAAATCCATCATGATAGATATAAAATAATAAATCAAGATAAGGACGATGATACAATAGTGCGTCATGCATTAGGAGATATTTAATGAGAAAGAGATTATAGTACACAGTCAGAGTTCGTAGGATGATAGTTGTTGTTATGACTATCCTTATCTCTTTAGGGGAAATAATAGATTGCTAGACTCCGCTCTTGGTCTATGTATTCTATTCACTATTATCTTCGTAAGGGCCTTGAGGGTCACACACAATAGCATATTCAAGAATCCACCCTATTCAAATGAATAGGTATATGGACATAGTGGGCCTTGCCAAAGGTTCCGAGCATTGTCCAAGTTTTCGATCACCAAATGAATTAAATAAATTCATTAATATTCTTGTTATGAATATTTGGGATTTAATTGATGTTCTAGCAGATTTTTGGAGCACGGGTGGATGATCTAAAGGGATCCTTCTTTGGATCCTTAAAGCAACGATCAACATCGACTAGTTGCAGTTGATCGTGCCTTCATATTTGAAATGGGTACGTTTTCATTTTTATTTTGTACTATTAATAATTTATTTGAGATCCTCGGACCTCTCTGGGACTCGGATAGTCAGCGACGACAAGTTCCTTCATCACACTAATGAAAAATTTTAAAAGCCCTGGACCACTGGCTTCCGCTGCGGGCCCTGGAACCTAAAAGTTGTATAAGAGGGATCATGTAAATTTTCTAAGAAAAATAAAATTAATTTTCTTAAAAATAATTAGAGGGTTCAAAACGGTCTCAACAGTTCAAACCGCTCTTCGATCCGATCTCGAACGGCCAAGATATAGGTAATATATTTTTTTGGATTGGATCAAAATTTTCATTTTGATTTCGGGTATTTTTTTTAATCATAGTGAACCGGTTAAATTTCAATCGGTTCATTAGAAATAAATTTATTTTTGAAAATTAAATATTTAAGAATTTAGTAATTTGAATAATAATTTTATAATTATAATAATATTTATTTTATTTTTATAAAAATACAACAAAAACAAATTATTATTTCTTTATTATAATTTTGTTATTATTATATTCAAAGGGCTATTAAGTAGACAATGGAAAAATAAAAGGGGAGGAGACCATAAATCCTAAAATGGGAGGAATACTTCTTTAAAATAAAAGAATTGTAAATGTTAAAAAAAAAGGGGCAAACAAAGACATCAAAAAGAAGTCTTAAAAAACATGGAGGGGGCTGGCACGTTGAAAGACAGAAAAAAAACAAAAAAATACGCAGGGGTCTACTTGGAACCCTCCTCCCACGCAGCACGCTGCAGTGCCGCATGCAGGCGGTGCACTGCAGCGCTGTATGTAGGCGGTGCACAACTGGACAACGTACCCATGTCGCACGACCACCTCCAAACTCCTCTCACAGTGCACTACCCCCACTGCCTAGCCCGGACACCTCCACCCCTCTTCTTCATGCGGTGCATAGGAGCCCACCCCGCTTGCAGCGCCACACCCAAGCTGCTCAGCCGGACTGCCGCCTCCATCCACACCCCTGGTGCCTCCTCCATGCCTTCTCTGACTGCAACCGCGGCGCACAGCAAGCCGACGTCTGCCGAGGCTAGCTGCCACATCTCCATGCAGGAAGCACCACATGTAGGCCTTCGACGTCTCCTGCATCTTGGGATGTAGCAGCCGCATGGAGCCCACCGCCCATACTAGAATAGTACTACATCCCCCCGTCTGGCTTCAAACTTCAACCTGTCGGCCACTTACAGGCCAGCTCCCGAGTGCTGCCCAACAAGGTTCCCCTTGGGATCATCTGCCTTGATCCTTCATGGATGTCATGTGGCCCACTATTGTCGTGTCCTCCCAGGATCGACCCCTTAGCCGTGTGACCACCTCGTTCCCGACGACTCCACAGCAGAGTGACCGGTCTACCCGATTCACCGGACCAGGATGTACCGGGCAGACCAGACTGGAACCATGACCCCGTCAGATTCCTATGACACCCGGGAGGTATTTTTAATTTGCCTGCAATTTTTTCTACAGGGAAAATAGTCCTTGAAATGGTCTGGGCAGATCTGCCCCGCCCGATTTGGCCTTGCATGGCCTGGCATGGACCTGCACGGGTTTGGCCCGACCCGCATAGGCCCTGCAGTCACGTTTGAGGGACATACCATTTAATTTAATCAAATTTAATTAATATAATTAATTTAATTTTAGTTTTTTAAATTAAATTAATTAAAATTAATTTTGGTTAATTATTTTAATACCAGAATAAAATTAAATAAATTTATATATTAAATTAAATTATGTTGAATTAATATTATTTTGGAATTAAAAATAAATAAATTAATGGGCCGATAATTAATTAATTTAATTACATTATTTAATTAATTTAATTCAATTAAATAAACTCTAATACTTAGTTAAGGCATTTTAATTTTTATCGCGCTTTATTTTACCCATCATATGGTCTTGAGCATTGACCCTTCTATTTCTGCATTTAATTATTTATTTAATTAATTATTTAAATGTGTGTGATACTTGTAAATTAATTAAATAGATGGATTGCGCATCATCATTATTTTTCGGTTAAAATGTATAAGGGCCTGCGCACCCAAGATTTATATTATGTACATTTATACCCAAGTTCCCCTCGCCTGCGTGTGAGTATCTTTGTACATCAGATGAAGACGGAGAGCAACGTGGACCCCACGAAGATGAGGCGGTGCAAAATGATGCCAGACGGCACGTGGATTCCACCAAGACGAGGTAGTACTCCAAGATGTGATGCCGACCCCGCCAAGACATGGTGATACTCCAGAAGACTAGCGGACATATGTGATAGGGCAATCTGTATCAAGATTCAATCATATGACTCAAGTATGATGCGCTTAGGTCATTTAGATGCCCAAGACCAGTTGAGTAGTAGTTTTTTTATTCATTTATTTGTTATTTTATTCATTTTAGAACAGTGGGAAAAATACATAAAAAATAGATAATAAAATGCAGAAAGAAGCAGTGTATGTTTTTCTATTAATGTTCAGTTGTGGGAGTGACAACATAGATGAACAAGTATAATATAAATGGATAAAATGTGTCCAGAGAAAATACCAACAAAACCCTCAATGAAAATATTATGTCACAAACAGCCTTCCATCATTCAAGTTTGAACTATACCGGGTGTTCGGGGTGCTGATCATGCCTTAGCTAAGGGTGCCTCTTACTACTGGGGAGTTCTTATTCGTGTTGTGGGTCAACTTGACTAAAAATTTTTCATTGAAATATCCTTATCTAGCTTGTTTTAATTTCAGAGTCAAGCTTTGAGTAAATCAGTAAATGATTTTTGAATCTGGGTCTCCACTCAACAGATCAAGGAACCGCGAGTTAATGTGGTTGGCCAGCCAAAAGCCTACATTAGACCCTTCTAATAGTGGTGTAGTAATAGCTTATAGACTATGAGGGTGGTTTAAGGATCCTTTCCCCTAGAATACCCAAGATTATTTTGATTCTAGTACATAGGGTTCCTAGAATTCAAACAATTAGTGGTAGACATTTAATGATTAAATAATCAGTAATGTCACATTAGGTATTAACATAAAAGTACAATCTACTAAAGTATACTTTTAGAGAATGGAAATAAATAACACAATAAAACTGTGATAATTATTAGACAATGTTAATGTAAAAACCACGACGAAATTCCAAGTGTAGTATAGGCACTTGCACACATTACTACCATAATGGAAATTCAAGCTGCTTCTGTTACGACACCTCAAGAAGAGAGGGAGTAAAAATGCTTATTGGAGACTCATGAATCAAGAATATGATGGTTCATTCATAATTCTATCATCAACATCTGATTTTAGTTGCGTTCTCTACATCATGTCTTGGATTATGATCACATGTAGTCTCATCTCCAAGATCCCTTCGAGGAGAAAGTGAAGAAAGATTTGAATGTTTTGGTTGCACTGGTTTTGTGTAAAGTGAAAGACATTTCACAATCATTCATGTCATCCCATTATTATACCTTTTACCCCCAATGACTCTAGTTTCGTTTAAGGATACAAACAAATGGTATAGAGTAAGTGCTTCATTAACTTTAAGGTAAAATTCTCCAAATAATAAGAATATTGTAGATAACGCCATATTTTATTCTTATGGCGAATACTTATAATGACAAGGAAAAAAAGATTATGGAAAGATACACCAAATTCACCTTCGTCATGTCCCTCAATGAAAAGTGGTTGGTTATTTAACAGGAGGTTATTTTCATCACATAAAGAAATGAATTCATGAATGTTTAAAAACTGAAATACAAGAATCTAGTACATACTTCTCATTTAGTTCATATTCATCAAATATTGTTATCTCACATAATTCTTGGTTATTAATATAAAATATTATTTTCACATATATTTATTGAAATAAAATAACGAAGTATGTAGTGAAACATTACTAGAAGTAAAGTGTCTTCTCCAAGAAACTGAGAAAGGGTGATTCCTAAGTCAGCAGTGAGAAACACATAAGTTATATTTGGCATTTAATTGAATCTAATTGAACAATTTGAAGACTATATCCAAAAACATTTATCTCATGTGCCCATTTGGACATGATGAGACATTATTCTATGTTTTGGAATGAATGTTGTTTTTGGTAACATACACAGAAAATAGTTCAATACTACTAGAATCAATAGAAATATATGATGAATATAAAATGTAAGACCTATCAAGTTGTGGCAATATGATTCTTTGTCATGTAAAACTAGAAGTGGACATCAACTATATACCAATTATTGTATTTAGTCTTGGCACAACTAAACACCTTTAGTATTATTGAGATCCTTAGTTTGGACAAAAAAAACTTTAGAAATTAAGGTATGCCATAATGCTTTTTGATGTTAGTTCAACTAGACAACGTGAACTATTCCAAAGAAAGAAAGAGGTAAAGATACTTCATAAGTTTCCATTAATCCATTATGGAATGTACCCATGAAGTATATGTTTGGTAAGAAGATATGAATTTCATTGAATCAGCATGCTGAATAATATCTTGACCAAGCAATCATCGATCATGATAATGTACCATGGAGTAATTCCTAAATGCATATTACCTTATCTACATCACCATATTGGGGTTCATAAGGAGGATCAATGAAGAGTCGTACATATTAACATTGATCAACAAAATGTAGCATGAAGAAATTATTGAACGCACATTTTTTACATCAATGTTATGATTTAAGTTATATCAAGGTTATAACCTGCAATAACCTCCATTATATTTCATGATTTTCTTTGAAAATAACGTCTTAAACCCCTAACCAATATGCCAACTAAAATGAAAAATGGTTATCATATGAGTCATATTATGAGGAAAAATCCATTATGTCATATGACGTGTTTAGATGCAAAGCGTTTTTAAGGATTTAAACAAACATGAACAAAGTTAAACACGTTGTGCATCTAAGGTAATTATCCTAATAGTTTCTTTAGATATTAACAAAATACATAAGATAGAAAATATGTAGTCAAGTATTAGACTACATTTCTATACAAGGGTGCACATCTCAATTATAGACAGTGGGAGATGAATTGACTTGGACTTAGTCAATTCTCGAGATGCACAAATGGTTGGTATAGGGAATAAGTTCCACAAGTACATGTGGAATATACATGTTTTGGAGACACATACTACGTGGGAAGAATGAATACATGGTGATGGTTTCATATTCACCGTGGTCAGAGATATATTATTAATTTAGAATAATAAATCCTACAAGTAAGAAGTATAAGGCAACGATCTATGATTGACAAGATCAACTAAAATTCATTAAGACATTCCATGTATGAAATTGAAAAGGGACTTATAAATTGAATAATGCGGTGGGTATTCAAAAGAAATGATACATGGATGGTACAAGTATGGTACCAATAAGGCTCGATTGGTTATACCAAGTCGGTACTCCTAAATCTATTAGAATTTTACTTGTCATAGCTATCTTCTAAGATCATTCTATAGGTCATTGGATGTCAAGATCATACAGTACTACAAATAAAATCTATAACCACAGACCTATAGCCACGGTTTTATTGGTTTGTGACTATATCTTCTTAATTTCCACGGTTTAATTTAATAACTATGGCTAGACAGCGTGTTTTCCAATATGATATCGTGGTCCCCAATTCGCTACTCTCGCACTCCTCCCGACTTCTATACCCACCTGATAAAGATCAAGCCCTCCACCCTCTCTGGTTTCCTTCTCCTCCTCCCTCTAAATTTCTTGTTCCCATCACCTCCTCCCCGCCGAATCTCTGGTTCCCGTCTCACACGACCATCTCTCCCCTCTCCTCTCTAGCCACACATGCCATTGTCCCTCTCCCAAGTCCTCTTCTTCCTATGATTTCACAAGATTTATTCTGGTTTCTTGGTCGGCGTCTCAATTTATCCTATCCTCTCCCATTCTTTTTCCTCTTTTCGATGATTTCTATTCTCCCTGTCACCCTATTTTGTTCAGCTGAACCCTAGTTCACGGGTTAACCAGAATCTTTTGATTTTGTTCTTTGTTAGGGTGAGCAATGAGTGTCTCGGGTTGTCTTGGGCTGTGTTTCAGCATTTTCCACCGAAGATAAAGAAAATTAGACTATTTTGGATCACCCACCATTGTTTTGAGGTTGATTTTCATCTTCCTGTTTCTTTTAGCCCAATTTTAATTAGGGTTTTTGTTATTTTTGGGTTCCTAGAACTTTTTTAGTATGCACTGGTCTTCCTTGAGATATGTTTTGATGTTATCTATTATAAATGTGTGTATAAATTCAGATCATTCAGAATTATTTTACAAATAACATCTACATTATTAGTTTCTTAAGAAATTAATCCCACAACACCAAAAACATGATGGTCAAACATATAGATTAAATGATATCGATGAGTGGTTTTTTATTGGGTTTAATGTTTGATTCATTTCTAGAGACATTGATTTCTTTGGTCATTATGATGAGAACTAACAATAGTAATTTTGATGAAAAATTGCACTATCACTCTTTAGGTATTTTCCTACACATAGTGGAGGATGTTGGGAAAGCTAATTTGTGGTGTGGAAGATCTAGAAGACTAGTAGTGAAATGAAGATTATCTGATTAAATTATCTATTAGTGTTGATGTGTAACGCCATCCCCAAATGCATGAACATTGTTAAACATACATTGTGTATCATAATTATCCCAAGTGAAAACATAGAACCTTATTGATATACTCATCTTCTTGTTTGGAAAATCTGAAATTAAATATAGAATGATGATCAAATTTAAATATTATTTTTGGTATTTGCCTCCCTAATAATGATTAAAAAGAAAGAAAGGCCTAATAAGTACTCTATGATATTATAACCACTCTCAGATTCGAGGATCCAGTCTCAGTTTGAATATCCATCCTCTCAGGGTTTAGGTTATGTCCCTCAGAAACATGTAGGTTATATTTATAGGAAGAATCAAGTCTAAAAAATATTCAAGTTCATTTTGAAGGTTTTTTCATTTCCCTATTTTAATCTGAATTGGTATTTATTGGATTCACCATTTAATGTGAGGTTTTGAATTTTTTCCTCCTTTAATTTTGGTGAGATCTGACTCACTTATAAGTAGGCACTACTAAAAATTAGGGCTATAGACACTGAACTATAGCCACGATTTTATAGGTCTGTAGCTATAGCTTTTTTATTTCCATGGTTAAATTCCATCTCCGTTGCTAAATCAATAATACACACGAGCGTCGTTTTTTTCCCAAGCTGTATCAGTCTCCTCCTCCTCCACTGATCTGTAGCCCTCATCCTCCTCCCCCAATTCGTACCCCTATCACCACGCAGCCCTCATCCCTGATGACATTTCCTCCTCCCTGCAGCCCTCCTCTCCTCCCCTGATTCACAACCCTATCACCGCACAACACTCCTCCTCCCCACATCCCTCCTCATCCTCCCCCAGTTTGCCGCCCTATCACCGCGCATCCCTCCTCCCCGACGACTTATCCTCCTCCCGACGGTCTCACCGTGCATCCCTCTCTCACAGTGGCGCCCTCCTCCCTGACGAACTCTCCCACAGCAGTGCCCTCCTCCCCAACGACCTCTGCTCAATGGTCTCACCATTTGTAGGTAGATGCATATCAATCTTGATGCAATTGAGTTCAGGTGTTAGGGTGGCGTTTGAAGTATAATGGCTATGTATTGGGTATGGTTTGGATTTGTCTTTGGGGGTTTGGGTTGGTGGTAATCCCACATGTTGGTGGTTCTTGTTGGGGTTTTTCATGATTTTTTGATGTAAAACTCTCGATATAGGGAATTTTGGTGATTTCTGGGTGATTTTATTGTGTATTTTTATTAGTAAGTTTCTTGTTAGATCAGTTAAGGGGGTGGAGGGTTTCTTATTATCAAGGGTGAATGTGTGGGGTTTTGTTGTTATGCTTGATGTGTAGGAGAGTAACCATTAGATTGTTATGATAAACCTTAGGGTTTGGTGTTTTGGAAATGATATTTTGTTATGAAGTAAGGATTAAAGGTAGTTTTATGATTTTATGGTAATAATGCATGCTTAGGATTGTGGCACGATGGGTTTCTAATTAGTAATGTTGTTATTATGAGATTATGTGGAGTCAAAATTCATCAACAAAGCATCTAATTAGGATGACATTGTGTTCTCATGGGAAATATGCTCAGGTGGTTTTTCCCTCATATTATGTAACAACTACTTTGATCCATTGACCAAGTCCTTTGAAAAGGAAAAGCAATGATTTTCTAAGTTATCCATTAGTTCTAGGAGTAGGATTATCTAATTTTCAGTAGTGAAAAGGGATCATTGGATGTTTAGAATATGTTGAAGAACGTTTAGTTCCTATTTGAAAGGATTGGAACTCTATAGGATATATGGGTGAAACTAGATGATTCTAAATTCCAAGAAGATGAATCAGAATGGATAAATACATTTGATCATAAAAGAAGGAATGAGGAGGTTTAATGGATCGAGTTTTATTCCCACTTCTATGAGTGGTTATGGTAGATTTACAGAATAAGAGCATGTTTTGCGGATTCATGGAGCTATATCATTATGGGAATTAGTAATGGAGTATGCCACTAAATTTGAAAGTTTTATTCATTTCATGCCATCCTTCAAATGAAATTTATTCATAAAGGAATTATAGTTTTTAAATGGTCCTATTTACTCATTATGGGCATCAGTAGCTTCCTTTTATCTAGACACATACTAGGAGATATTCAAGAAAGACTGAGCTATCTTTGTAGATACATCCATTGCATAGGAAGGTACATAGATAAGGATGGAAGCCGGGTAGGAATGAATGTTGGCTGGTGAGCCTCAGTATGAGGTTGAAAGAGTAAATTGAATGATTAATATCTCAGCTCAATATTAGAAAAATAAATGAACCGTGGTCCATTTCTCATGTATCAAGAATGTGTGTGCATTCACTTAGTATTGGGATGGGAAAAATAGGTTTGATGTATGTGTTGAGATGTGGGTTTCTATATTATTTTATTGGGATAAGCCATCCTAGGTGAAGTTACTTTTAGTACCATACTTAATGAGGTTTTCCTAAAGTTAATATTTTTTTCAATAATTTGGATTTCTCTATTTAATATCTCTTAATGAATTATTTTTGTTGGATATAATGTGTGTTTAAAAGATGATAGTTTTTAAATGAATAAATTTTGTTGAGATTATTGGGCTAGGATCTTCTATAGTGATTATAATTTGATACAGGTCACTAGACATGTGTATGTAGGATTGATAATGGTATCGATAATACAATAGTTGGGAAATTCATACTTGTCCTTTTTGAGTGAAATCCATATCAAGGGATGGTGATCATTATCATGGTTGTGAAATGTATGAACTTAGATAGTAAATGGATGAATTTAGTGTCTGGAGATTGATGTTGGATGAACCATATTTGGTTCCAAGACCACACCAAAATTAATTATTTACCTATAGTGGTTGGTATAGGCAGTGTGTTTAGTTAATTATGAGGAGTTTATAATGGTAAATATTCTATTTTGAGCTTCTTTATTGCTAAGATGTCATTCAGATCAATGTGTTGGGTTAAGTATCAATATTTGATATTGTAGTGGGCTAGTGCTTGGCATTTCTAGTGTGGAGATTGAAAGGGAACCTAAAAAGGGTACTCTAAAGGCTATTGAAAGTGTGTGTGGAAGGGAAACCAAGTAGTCCAAATTGTTAAGAATTTATGACTTAGATTTGATAACAAAAATAATTGTTGAAAGATAAAAGGAAAGAACCAATTATCGCATGATCATAAATAGTTTCTACAAAGAAGGAATATACAATCAAGAAGAAGGAAGATCATGCACCAAAATATTGTCTAATCATATTAGAAAACTGGTTTGAAAAATCCAAGCGGATTGAGTAAGAATAAAAGAATGAAAATTCTCTACTTTATAAAATTGATAAACCTATATAAACTAAGAATAAAGGTAAATTGCAGATAAAGAACATGCTAAAAAACGAGGTTTCAATCTAAAAAATTAAGACGGATATAGGCATGAAGAGTTTTAGGTATTTTATACAGTCAAGGAATGGATTTTCTAGGTTAAGAACAATGTCTAATCACTATTTCTCTCTTTTAAGTGATGATGGAGGTTTACTTTATCCTCATATTTTGGTGATTTTTTATTTTTGAATAGGCAATTGAATGTGATGTTTGAAAAATAAAGAGCTTCATTAATGATCATGTTATTTAGTACTGGGATGTACATATCAGTTTGAATATTATTTTTTCATTGTTGTTTATGGATTCGTGTATCATTTATCGTGTATAGTTGACACACTTATCACATATATATAAGAATTTGTCATATCTCATTTCTTTTCCCACTATTTCCTTATATGTGGTTTCTTATGATAAGACCGGTTCTATCCACCACCATCGAAGACAATGAGTTCAAGATTTGGGTAAGGTTTCTTCTGTTTTTATTCTTTGGCCCAATTTTAATTAGTGCTTTTTTTATTTTTGGGTTCCTTATATTTTTGTTGTGTGTTTTTGATTTCATTGAGGTTGATTCGATTCGTAGTTGATGAAGGCTTACATGTGTATGCATATATAGGCATATGCATATATAAGATCCCCCTTTATATATATTCACTCATGGCAGTATGAATATATATATTGGGGCTAGGAGTGCTTATACATAGATATGAAAAATTAATACGTGTGTAAGTGTAAAGGGTTATATGAAAGTATAAATATATATCTAAGGACCCCCTTGTGCATATTTGGCCATGAAAATATGTACATAGGGGATAGGTGTCCTTATATATATGTTAAGTTGCATATGCATGCAAGTAGAAGAAAGGAAGATTCGATTTGTCGTCGTCAAGAGAAAACATGCCTTGAGGTTGAGGAAGGGTCCCTCTCCTAGCCTTTTTAATTAAAGAATGTTGTAAATTGCATTTAGTTGACTTATTAATTTTTCATGTTTATATTAAATTAAAATTCTGGAATAATTGTTAGTTAAGAGAATTGTTTCGTTTGATAAATAAGTCATGGTTTTGTAATAAAACCCCTCCAACGGAGGTGCGCTGTCCGCGAAAACTCACAGTGGTATACCTTGCTTAACATTATTGCATTGATGATTTACTTATACTTGATGTCGTTGTTAGTCATAAAGCACACATCGTACATGACCATTTTTATATCCATGTATGGGTTTTCCCTCTTTTTATTAAAACGGTTGTTTGAACGAAGACACTCTTTAAGTGTCGTTAGACTTTTAAGATGGGTGCCATGTTGTGTGACCATTTCACATGACATGTGATATTTAAATCCAACCAAAAGCCCAGTTCCATAGCCCAGGGGTCCCACAGTACCAGTAATTCCAGATTACATGTTATGTAACATGTGATTTTCCTGATCAAATGGGGTATTCCTCTAGGTATTCTTATACATAGCTAGATCATCAAACCTCACCGAATTAGGTATATCAGGGGTCATCCAATCCTCTAGTCATCACAGATTAGCATTCATTGCTTTAAATCTTCTGAGAAAACATCCTCTCATTCCATCCATATCATCCTATTTGAAACTAAGTGGAAGATGCTGCCCCGCGGATGTCGCTGGACCGGGCCAACATGTTGCAGTCACGCTGCAGTCATGCCGCGGTCAGGCCACGTCACGCTGCGGTCACGCCGTGGTCACACCACGGTCACTCCGCAGTCACGCCGCAATCACCCTGTGATTTGGCCCTACTCTAGGATGACACCCTGCAGTGGTTCGCAGTGATAATATTATATGAGTCTTGTGATCACTGTTGAGACTGACTAATCACAATTTCTGCCGGTGGGGCGACGACCGGAATGTTGCCCCGCCTCCTTTGGCTCCCTTCGCTCATGGCCGGAAGATGATGCCCCGTAGATATCGCTTGACCAAGCCAACATGCCGCGGTCAATCCGCGGTCATGCCGTGGTCACACTACGGACACGCCGCGACCACGCTTTGATTTGGCCATGCTCCAAGATGAAACCTCGTGGTAGTTCTCAGTGATAGTATTCTATGAGTCATGTGATCAATGTTGAGACTGACTAATTAAAATTTCTTCTAACGGGGCGATGACCAGAATGTTTCCCCTCCTCCTCCCGCACCCTTTGCTCCTAGCCGAAAGATGCTACCCCGCAGATGTCGCTGGACCGGGCCAACATGCTGCAGTCACACCGCGGTCATGCCACTGTCACCCCGCAGTCATGCCACGGTCATTCCGTGTTAACGCTGCAGTAATGCCATGATTTGGCCCTGCTCCAGGATGACATCTCGCGGTGGTTCGCAGTGATAGTATTTCATGAGTCTTGTGATCAATGTTGAGACTGACTAATCACAATTTCTGCCGACGGGGCGATGGATAGAATGTTGCCTCGCCTCCTCCCGCTCTCTTCGATCTTGGCCGGAAGATGTTGCCCCGTTGATGTCGCTGGACTAGGCCAACACATCACGGTCACACCGTGGTGACACCGCGGTCACGCCGCAGTCACACCATGGTCACGCCGTGGTCACACCGCGGTCACGCTGCAGTCACATCGTGGTAATGCCGTGACTTGGCCCTGCTCCAGCAACATCCAGCCCACACGACCCCCCTTCCACCTTCATTTCATCCTGCTGCCACCAGCATTCCAGCCCGCAACAGCCCCCCTTCCACCTTCAAATTAGCCCACGGTAATTCCGTGATTTGGTAGGGGATTTGGGTTAAAATTATTTAATCCAAATGGTTTTAAAGGTGTAAATAAGTGGGGTGATTGAGTGCCCATTTATAGTATAGGAGGGGTGAAATTATTATAAATACTCAAAAGTATTTACTATTTGGAGGTAAATGTTTCTTCAAGTGAAACTAAATATGATAATTTATGTTTTTGAGGGTTATATAGTATATGAAAACCACAAATACACAATGAATAACATGTTATAAAAATTTTATTCATTATCTTCTATGTATATCTATTATTACCATTTTGATTTTTAACAACAATAGCTAGTTTTAAAATAAAAAGGAGTCAGGCATACAAGGGGTGATTACATAAGCGAGTGTGCAACACACAACATCTATCTGCATCCACCATTGGAGCAAAATAATCAGGGGCCGTGAAAGACCACATCATATCAAGATAAAGTATGGCTTTTTTTGATAGTGTATCAGCAACCTGATTGGCCTCCCGATACACATGAGAAACAACCATACGTATTTGATTGGTCTGGATGATGCATTCAACCCATTGAAAAGTGCAGAAAACTCCTCCGCATCCAACTGGACCCGACACACATGACGCAGCTCCATCAAGATTCACATTGTGGAACAATGTAACTGGTGGTGTCCATCTAATATACTTAAGCAACTGAGGTCTACATGGTCAGCCCCAAACTCCAAGAAACCTAAGAGTTTGCAGGTCAGAAATGGTTTTACACGTCTCACCATACTGAAGCACTGACGTAGCGTACACATCCCTGTTGATGGATATCATTCCCTTCCGGACAGCATCATGCACTCCATCAAATATATCCATGATCCTCAAATCCCACAAGGACACAATGACCGCCATAGTAGCAGTAGTGATTAGGTTTTCCAACTGCTCACTGCAGCCCCTATGCCGTAGACTGGGCATCAGATCTGTAAGCAAAATTCTAGAGTCCACCAGTATGGAAAAGTAGGATGTCTGGTGATGTGATTGAGAAATCCTTGTAATTTCTTATAATATTGGAATGAGAAGTGGTGGAACAAGTTCTATCGCTAAATTCAACTAAAGAGGAAGCTAAAAAATTCTGACAATTTCATTAAGGGTCACACTCAATGAGGATCTATATACCTGTATGGAAAAGTAGGAGCTGATTCTTGTTGGGGGATTCAATTATGGGAAGATAATCCTTAAGGACTACATCTAGTCCTGGGACAATTTGGCCTTTATGTTTGATGATATTCTAATGGATGAACCAGAAACTCAGGTAACCAATATCTCTTAGAAATTGTTTGGGAATTTTAAATCTAGTTGTATTAAATTAAACTTCAATGGCTCTATTATTTCTTTTTGTGGTTGAAAAAATGGTTTCTCACTTTTTCTTTAAAACGTTTTTAATAGTAAAAATTTAATTTTCAATCATGATAAGGCTTTACCAATTATCAGAGCCATAGTGTAGGGTCCTATCCCTAGTATATGGTCCATGAAAAAGTCTCATTCCCTCATGGACAGCATCATGCATGCCATCAAATAGAGCCATGATCCTCGAATCCCACAAGGACACAATGACAGCCATAATAGTAGTAGTGAAGAGGTTTCCCAATTTCTCACTGCAACGCATATGCAGAAAACTGGGCATCAAATCAATATAAATAATTCCATAGTCCACCACAAGCCCAAAGAGCATTCCCAGATAACTCCATAGTTATCGGGCCTGGCCGCACTCCATAAACACATGTTTTGTGGTTTCTTCTGCAGCCCTACATAAGGCACAACTCGAGGCTATCTAAAATCCAACTCACTTCAAATTTTCAGAGGTAGGAAGTCTATTTTTCCAAATTCTTCAAATAAGGAGAAACCGGGATGGCCGAATGAATGGAGCCCTAAACTTCATAAGCCAGGTTGGGGCGTGGTCAGTACCGCCACATGCAATCATGTAAATATCTTTGGGGTCAAAAATCACAATCCTTCTATGAAGCCAGATTAGTTTTTCACAATCAATAAATGCATAATTATTAACTTGAGACAACACATAGTCAGAAATATTCAAATCATGTGAAATATTATATGAGAGAAAACCCAAGATGGACAATGAAGCAACTTTAGAAGGGACATTCATAGAATGCAACGGCTGATCCTCCCAGATGGTGTTCCAGCAACTATGAGTGGAGTCTCTACTGACCAACCATTTTGTATCCTACTTTATCATTACATAGGCCTACTTAAGGGAAGCCCATACTGAGGATTCGAGGTAGTATTTATATCCATTATATTGCTGTTTTGTGAACCTTATTGATAGAAACTCATCATCAAAATCATTTGTGATCAGCCTTCAAGTGAATTTACGAATCAGACCATCATTAATGGTCTGAAGATCCTTGATCCATAATCATCCCATTTCCACAAGTTTTATGCATTCATTCCACTTCACTGTGACCAACTTCCTTTCAAAGATTGATCGTGTCCATATAAAGTTTCTCACCAGGCTTTGATGTTCCTTAATAAGCCCTCACGACCATTTTTATCAAGTGAAAGGGAAAGGATCCCCTCTTCACCCTAAGATATTTAAAGGGCAAGGATCCCTTCTTCAGCCCAAGGTATCAAGTGATCCTGTTCTTTTTTCCAATAGGAATTCCATTTCCAAAAACAATTGAAGATTTGTCCCAGCTTATGGCCTGTCCAGACACATCCTCATAGTGAGTGAAAGGAGCCTTTATATAGGATATAGTTCTCTTTGAAGACTGCACTAGGAATACAATGTCATCAGCATAGAGAAGATGGGGTGGGGAATGATCATTAAAACTAGCTCTAATCCTCTTATAAATACCCAGATGAGCAAACTCATTGATGCATCATCATATGTAATCCTCTGAAATTGCAAACAGTATGCCTGATAATAGGTCACCTTTTCGTACACCCCATGAGAAAGAGAAGAACCCTCTCAGTGCACCGTTCACAAAACTTGACATCCAAGAGGTTCCAAGAATAATGTTAAACAGGTTCAGAAATCTATTTGAGAACCCATTCCTATGAAGTATCTCAATGAGAAATCTCTATTTATGGGTATCAAAAGCCTTAGAGATGTCAATATTAAGAGAAAATTTCCCTTCTATTGACTTCCTTCACATGAGGTTAACACTCTTAGAGTCCATGAAAAGGCATTGATGTATGTTTCTTATCAGATTTAGTAGGCATATTGCTCGTAGCTCTTAAAATACAACTGGAATCTCTTACTCTTTCATTGAGTTGAATTCCATATGAAAAAAACATGAAAATCTAGGATAAGAGAGAGGAACAGGAAAACCAAGTGTATAGGGATAAACTCTCGGTAGTGTATCCTTCACAGACCAAGGCATCGAAAAATCTGAAGGTACATGTTGATCGAAAGATTCAGCCGATATTTGCATCTGCGTAGATTGTTGCGTCTTCGTTAGATGTTCTGACATGACAGCGGGGGGAGACGTTAGTTTTTGCTGCCCAATTTGGGCCTTGTACAGAATAGTCCACTACTTCTCTTTCAGTTGTTGCTTGTGCTCTTCTGATCGAGCTGGATTTGAATTGTCATGTTCTTCCTCCCACCAAAGAGAATTCTCGACTCCATGTTCCGGACCAACAACTTTTTGTGCCACTACAGCATGAGTCACCAGCAGAATCATCTGTTGTTCAGATTCGGTTTCATGCCGCTCCAGTTCAGTGAGTGATTTTTTCGAAGTAGATTCTTCCTGAAAAAATTTCTTCAGCACACGTACCTTACACATGCAGGTGTCGATTGCTTCCAGCATAGTCATCTAATCCTATGGAATCCTCATACGATCCTCAAGCCACTTGAACTATCAAATTCACAATCAATGAAAGCACCAAATAATAGATTCCTAGGTTCTAACAATGATAATTTGGTAGACTTATATTATCAACAAAAAGATTACAGCAGAAAACAAAAAAAGGAAGAAGAAGAAGTAAGAAGGGATGAGAATCTCTCTGAAGCGCTACTCGAAGCCAAGGCCGAGGTAGGGCCTCCTCAATCCTACTATGTAGGAAAGCCAAACAAAATAATATTTTCGGATCTCCCCCAGCTACTCCCCACCAGCCACTATTAATATTCTGAACAACTCCAACAGCTCAGCTGATAACTTCCTACTGCAACTACAATTCATCCCTTAGTCATTTATTAGTCATACCACACATATAAACCACACTCCACGACACAACAGACCCCCAACACCCTATCAGGGGGTGATGTCCTGGCAGGGGGGAGAGGTGTCCAAGAGGGTGGGCTGTCAAGGACGGGGGGGCTATCCAGGCATGGGGAGGGGTGTCCATGAGGTAGGGGGCTGTCCAGGCAGGGGGGGGGAGGTGTCCGTCCAGGAAGGAGGGAGGGGGTGTCGAGTGTCCAGGGGGGAGGGTTGTCCGGGGGTGGGGGTTTCTTTCAAGGAAGGGGGTGTCCAGGGAGAGGGGTGTCGAGGGGGAAGGGGGCTGCAGGGGGGATACTGCAAGGGGATTGGGGTGCTGTCCTGGAAGGGGGGGTGTCCAGGGGTAAGGGGGCTGTAGGGGGGGCTACTGCAAGGGGGGGTGTCCAGTAACCCACTCAACAGTAATAGCACAAACACCTACAAGCCAAAAATAATGTCCATCCCCTAAGAATGTACTCAAATTTACATCTCAAGCCACCAACACCAACCCATGCCACTCCTGCAACACACCCCATCAAAGTGGCATCCTACACCACACAAAAAACCAGCCAAAAACCCATTTACCAACTCACAGTCAACAATAACACCCAATCTCTATTAACAAACCAGTCCATGGAAACAGAACCTCCAGCAACTCTAATCCAACACCAGTCGTAACTTTAGCCTCTACACCCATCCATCACCAAACATCCATCTTCATGTTTCTATCTAGAATATCATAGAACTACTCAACAATATCTCCCAATATCTGTAGGACAAAAAATAATCACCCAATATTTTGGATATCTCCCAGCAGCCACACCACCTCCTAGAAACCGCGACATCACCCAAAACCAACCTACCCCAGCATCAGAACCCAAAAATAGTAAAGAAAATAGAATATGGACACTCTACCCCAGCATCCACTGTTATAGAGTAATATATCATAAAAAACTAAAACTCCCAACATGGGGGTTCTGTCCAGGGGGGTTCAGTAGGGGGGATGCTGTCCGGGGGGCTGCTGTCCAGGGGAGTCCTGCAAGGGGGCTGCTGTCCAGGGGTGTCCAGCAGTGGGGGGGGGGGGCTGTCCAGGGGCAGCTGTTCATAGGGGGGTGTAGTAGTGTGGGGGGATGCTGTCTAGGGGGGTCCAGTAGTGGGGGGTTGTACTATTCTTGTTTATTGAGTTATATTCTTTGTGAATATTCTATGATGTTTTGTTTTACCATAATTTTTGGGGAGGAGCACTACTATGTTCTACCTTGTGGTATAGGTACTTTTGAGCTGGTTCCATACTTCTTTGATAGTTTGTCTTATAGGGAGACTCATGTAAGTGCAGTTATGTGTTTTTTTTATATTTGGATTTGTTTAATTCTTATTATGTAAGTAGATTTTTTGTATAATTTAATTTGGAGGTGACTGACAGGTGGGGTAAGGGGAAATTGGTAGGGCGAAGGGGGAATGACTAGGGGTGTCTAGGTTCTGGGGGGGGGGTGCAAGGTCTGTCCAGGAGGGTTGGGTGGTGGCAGTCCAGGGGATTGGAGTTTTGGGTTGTCCAAGGGGATCTGTTCGGGGTCTGGGGGGTTTCCAGGGTCTGGGGGGTGTCCAAGGGCTGTCTCAGGGGGGGGGGGGGGGTCCAGCGTCTGTCTGGGGGGTGTCCAGGGTTTGTCTGAGGGGTGTTCAGGGTTTGTCTGGGGGGTATCCAGGGTCTGTTTGGGGGGGGGGGGGTGTCCAGGGCCTGTTTGGGGGGGGGGGGGGTGGGTGTCTAGGGTCTATCCTGGAAAAACCCCAGACAGACCCTGGAGACCCCCTGGATTATTTATGGTTTTTCAGACCTTATAGCCACGGTTTCTAACTGTGACTATAGGTCTATTACCACGGTTAAAAATCGTGGCTATAGGTCTAATTCCACAGTTTCTAACCGTGGCAATACATTTTTTCCCTCCTATAGTATATCCACGTTTTAAAACTGTGGCTATAGAGATATTACCATGGTTAAAACCAGGGCTGTATACCTAAAGCCATGGTTTGAACCGTGTCTCTAGACCTACAACCACAATTCCAAACCATGGCTATAATTCTAGGCCTATATCCATGCCAAACTTAGCCAAGGTTCCTCAAACCGTGGCTATTACCTATAGCCACAGTTTCAAATAGTGGTTATAGCCTGAATTCCCAGTAGTGATCTTTTGTGGAAGGTGTCTACACGACACTACTAGAAAGAGATGATGGCATAAAACGATACCAATAAGGGCTGAAAGTTACTGAAATCCAATTATGGATTAATGTAAGAAACAAGATCTTTGAGAATTCAATATAAATGAATTGGTACCTTTTGTCTACCAAAGTTAAGTGGGAGCACCAATGTTTTCCATGTATGTTTAGCAACATATGGAAAATAGATCTTGATCATACAGTTAGATATAATTAGGTTAAAAGCAATTCTCAAATGATTTACTTTGAGTAGAAACTATGTTATAGGAAATAGGATCTACTGAAGTTGATCCAATGGTTTCCTGGTCCTAGTCAATCCTACAGATAGTGACATTGTATTGAAAAATACAGGTTGGAACAATTCCTGTTCAGAATTATTGCCTATGTCACATGGCTTAATCTCTTCAAGTTAACATGTTTGGAACATAAGAAGATATTAAAGATGTGAGTTGATAAAATATGCTTTAGAGATGGATCAATCACATATTCCATAATATGTAGAATAATTGATACTACTAGGATATAATTTAGTTTAGGCAGATATCAACTATTTCCAGAAGTACTGCAAGTGATGCAGTCAGAACTAACATCATGTATTTTGGAAAGTAAAAATGATATGTAACTAGGATATAGAGAATAAGGCATACTAGTTATGGTGGGACACAAACTAGTAATCCTTAGATAAATTTTATCTCATGTTGTAGTTAGGAAAAGGAGATGATCAAGTCAAGCTGATAAAATCTAGTGGTATTAGTACCTACAAATACCAAGTACGCTGTGGCTTCTAAGGTAGCTAAGAAGTAGTTATAAATCACAACGATTAGTTGAAATTCTTAGATTCACACCTAGTGAGAAAATCATTATCATAATGTAAATTCTGAAATTCTTACTAGCCACGTTGTCAAGTTATGATAATGATCAAAAGTAATATACTTGGGGATACCCTATCTTGAGAAGTGTTACTCAAGAAGATGCGGTATCATATAGCAGATATGCCACGTGGAAAAAATGTGGCAGGTCCAGTAGTTAAATTAATTACTCAGTAGAAGCATGGTATTTATCATGTGAGTAGCTAGAAAGATTAGATAGCAAGTTGGATCTCGTGCAAGTGGGAGTTTTGAAATATTGGGTGCCCTAGACCCAAAAATGTAGTACTTTTGATTACCATATCTTGTTTACAGTTAGATGTGCATGATGATATCTTACCATTATAGTGCAGACTTATCTGCGTCCACTAGAATAATGGTAATGTCCAAAGTTTAATTGTCGTGTCAAGAGGTTATAGAAGATCCCATGCTATAATGAGAACCTCGAGATAAAATATCATTGATATTAAATATATGTTCTATATTCTATATACATCTTACAGACTGTAAATAGTAGATGTCAGACTGTCAGGTGTTGGGGGCTTATATGTATTGAGACTTCTTCTCATGAAGTTCGCACTTGGTGATCTCTAGTAGTGAGATCTTGAGGACAGACTGGCCAATAAGTTCACCACATTTCTTGGGTGTCATTGGTTGTTCTTATCTATGGACATGTGTATTAGTCTCTTAAATTGATACCATTACCAATTTATATCATTTGATTAAGTACTTTAATGCAAGACGAAAACCATGGCTGTGATGTTGTTGAAATGTAGTTTGTGGTGGGTGTGTCATTGGTGGTATGACATTGGCTGAATGGTCAAGAAAGGATTTGTCACTTCTATGTTTAGGAAGTTGTATATCTCTGTTAGGATGATCAGCATGGTGCTGCCTTCATATGTCTTTCTCCAAAGCAGTAGAAAGGAGAATCGATCCTGATAGATCAAAAAATAATAAAGCAATATAAGGACGATGACACAAGACTGTGTCCTGCATTATGAGATATTTAATTGCAAAGAGATTATAGTACATAGTCAATGTTAGTAGGATGGTAGTCATTGTTATGACAATCCTTATCACTTTAGGGGCCATGATGGGTTTTTAGACTCTTCTCTTGGTTTGTGGATTCTATTCACTACTATCAATGTAAAGGCCTAGAGGGTCACACACAATAGCATATTCATGAATTATCCCTATTCAGTTGAATAGGTATATATACATAGTGGGCCCCGCCACATGGTACGGGAATTTTCCATGTTATCGATCACCAAAAGAATGAAATAAATTCATTAATATTCATGTTATGAATATTTGGGTTTGAATTTATTTATGATATTTTTGAGTTCAATAAATACGAGAAAATATTAATTGAACGAATATTATTTTATAATTAAGGTTCGTTTAATATTAAGTGGGAAAACAAGTAGAGTAAAATGGATTAGATTTTATCATGTAATATATTTATATATATTAAAAGTATGTGATAAAAATAATATATAATATTGATGCAGTTAAGTTTGTTAAAATTATTTTTTTACTGAATGTTGAAATAAACATGGGTCGGGGAACCCTGCTGGGTATTTATTAATGCCCTTATAAATAATAGAGGAGGCATTCTCTATTAGTTGTGGAAATCACTATTCCTTCATTTATGTAATGAAAATAGAGATCCTCTCTCTCCTCCCACTCTCAATAGAGAGAAGCTATCGATCCAAGAATCTCAGATCAAGATATCTCTTATGAATCAAAGGCTAATTGATGCGGTGATCATTGGGATATCAAAAGCATCATCAGATCACCATTCTAGTGCCCGGGGTTTGTCTATCGATATTACATTGGATATTTGGAGTGCATGTGGATGATCTAGAAGGATCTGGCTTTGGATCCTTCAAGCGATGATCGCCATCGATTAGTTTCAGACGATCGCTCCTTCAGATTTGAAATGGGTATGTTTTCAATTTAATTTTTTTCTCTTAACAATTTACATGAGATCCCTGGACCTCTACGGGGATTGGATAGTTGGTGACGACACGTTCTGTCAACCTTCTGTTGAAAAATTTTAAAATAACCAGCCGGCCATCTTCCACTACGGGCCTTGGAACCTAACACTTTCAAAATCCTTAAAAACCATTAATTGTGATACATCCATTTGTAATGGGTATGACCACATAGTTTAACCTCTCTAGTCAATAGAGGAATTAGGTGGACCATTATAATAATTTATTATTGTGGGAATATAATAATAATTCAGATAATATGATGAAATCCTCCTTATTCACGATGGGAAACATCATCAGGTCTATAACACCAGTAGATATTTCTTTGAAAGAGTAGCAATGTATAATTATTGTATATCATAAATTTCTAGGTAGAATGCAATGACAATAGACTAAAATCAAATATTTTAGAAATATATGATATTTTTTTATATTATTTCCAATAACATAAAATTAGTTATTGAAACAACATTTTTAATATTTGATAAATACACCACTAGAAATTTCACCCCATAATGGAAAATAAAAAATTACAATTTTTCCTTTCATAATAGACATAAAACATTTGGAGAAAGAGAAGTGATCCCTTTAACCTTCACCGGTTCAAACTCTTCCCTTATTCCCCTGAAAATCATGTCTATCCTAGCCCTAATGTAATATTTTTTTCATAAACATTTGGTAACATTCAAATAAAACTATCGAAATTTTTTTTCTATGCATAAGACATCAAAAAAATGGATGTCATAAAACCATTTACAATACGTTAATTCAAATTTAATTAGTCTCTTTTTACAACATTATTTCATACAGATTTTCCAAAATAGATTACCAAAAATAATGTTAATATAATTTACTTTATCAAATAGTTAATCACCCATTAGTAAAAATGGTGTCTTACAATGTTCATTATTTCCATCATGTGTTGTCACCAAAAATTAGTACATATATCGCTAAGGTAAAAATATATGATTTACTAAAAAAATTGAATCGTGGGAATGGTTCAACTAAACTGAGTGTGTCCATTCTTAACAAATCCTACACCCCAACATTACATCAATTCTGTAGCAGAAAACATTTCTATAAATAAGAAATTCATTTATCATCACATAAAACATGGAACAAAATAATAATTCTACACTTATAGGAGAATCATACATTGTAAAACATATATCCCACATCAATATCAAATCATATATAAATGAAGACAAATATATATAAATATTATTACTAGTTTTTTTTGTTATAGATATAAGCTATGAAAATATAATGTATTGTGCTTCAGGAATGAAAATATCATATTGTTATAATATACCCACATGATTTTCCATGCACTATGTGTGCTTCTTTGAACAAAAAATGATTTCTTCCTTTTATTTATAGTTCAAGAAGAATGTTTCCCATCTCATTTAAAATTTTTTTATACTCATACTCAAATTTCATTCCACTAAGGAGAGTCTATTAGATAATATTGTTTCCCATATTTAATTCTTGTATATTTATTCCATGTAAATTATCTTACAGTTTGCAAACATCAATATAGTATTCTAAACCATGCAATGATAGAAAATTACTATAAATTTTTTTAAGGACTTGATTTATCTATAATGTATTAATATACATCACATATTTTCATTTTATGAATGATCCAAGGTCCAAGTGAAGAAATTTAAAATAATTTGGAAAATAATATATTTTTTAGTGAAAAATCCCAATAAATGTGTAATTTATTTAGATTCATTTTTGACAATAATGTTCATTTTTTGACAATAAAGTTCATTTTTTGACAATAAAGTTCATTTTTTATAGAATATAATTTACGAGACCAAGAGTTCCTATGAAACTGATGTTACTCTATCTGCTTCCAACAGCTAAATTATATAACGTCAATATATATTACAATGTTGTGTAGTTAGTACAACTAGTATACAGTGATCTTTTATAATATCTATTTAAATTTTAAAACTTGTTTGGAATATCATGAAGGTGATCTTCAATTTCCATTTTGATTTATATGATATCCATCATCACATAAATTTTTATTAATATTAGATGATATATGAAATTATGTATCATACCAATTTTCAGGACCATTCAATTTTCCCCATATTTAGTCTGACATTTATAACTCATATATATTCAATCAAAAATCAAATTTTCATCCAACTCTTATGGGATAATTTTTTTGGTTTAAAAACAATATAAACAACGAAAATGAATTTAGATGGGTTATACATGTTCTATATTTAAATCATTATAATCTCTTTAATTTTATATGGATACACATTTTACATATGAATAGATTTATTCCAATTTTAATACATATCCATCCAATTAGTTTCATAAAATATTCATCTTGTTCAAAGAATAAATAAATACATATAATATATTCATAGTCAAACGTGATAGTTTTAGGTAATTCTAATAAGGTTAACCAAAAATTTATTTTTTTCAAATAATTTCAATATTTTTTGAACGAAATTGCTAAATATAATTTTAAAAAATAATTATTCCATTGGTGGTAGGTTTTATCCTCTGAATTCAAAAAATATTATCATTGGTACCTGGTAGGGGATGACTACTACTCACAAAAGTCAAAGAAACATAAGTGTATATCCCAAAGATAGGGGTGATGATTCTAAAGAAAAAAAATATTATAATAATTGATTGATATATAAAGATTTTTAGGATTATAGTTATATCCTTAAATATAAGTCTTGGAGTTGGAGAATCACCAGACTGCACTTTTTAGTTTGTTGCATACATCTAAAAAAGTAAGCAACAATTATATGATACTTATAAGGGGATCCTTGTTTTTGTGATTTTCATAAGTCACTGATTGATGATATTTCACTATCTCATATTGAGATAGGTAGTTTTAACATTCATATAAATCCTTTAAATACTCTATCAAATTGAAAGTGACTTTTGTATGAGGACTGAATTTCATAAGTGATAAGATTCATATGGAAAAAGGGTAGTAATTATATGATGGTTTTTGTAACATATATAGGTGAGAGACCAAAAAGGGTGATCAAATGTGTTTCATTAATTTATTCACATGATATGTGTTGGGATAGGTGGTGTTTCATTAATAAACTATTTGGTGATTTAACGGAGTCTAAAATTTTAGGTTATTTCACCTTTCATTTGAAAAAATTCACATATTATTAATTCAAGGATCTAAAAAATATAATGATAAATAAAAATCATACGGGACATTTTACCATTAATATGTTTTATTCAACCCAAATATTTATTTCTTTTAATTATGTAAACAATCTAATTATAGGTAGCCTATTTGGGAAAAAAAAATTTCTTCTATCATTTCTTCCAATCAACCAAGTATTAATACAAATTACATTATAAATTAAAGGCATTAATATATATATTTAATGTATATTTTTAGAATATGATATTAAAAATATTTATAAAGTAGATTTATAACACAATTGAATCATCTATAGACCTAAATGACTATAATAATAACTTCAAAATATAATTGGAAAAAAATATTAAATGGTTTAAATATGAAAAATTAAATTTTACAGAGGTGGTAAAAAGTATTTAATATTAAAAATGTATTGTTTTTTTGTTGTTCAATTATTTAATGAATTGGTAATTTTAAACATAATAAGTTAAATTTATTAGTGATGTTCCCATGGTTTGAAGTCATATTGGTTGTGAACTAGTGTTGAATATAATGTAATGTTAATGTGTTTTAAAGAAGAGTGATGTATAAGTATGTTTTATTTATATAGGGAATGTGGGTTTTTCAAAAATTGAAAAAGGAATGTTGAAGAGATGGATTCTCAGTGAGTATCCATTAACATTAGATTACATATGAGATAGTTTTTATGGTAAATAAATGTGTTAAAGGTTGTAGAACTATTTATATTTGTAAAAAAATTCAGGAGATCATATGGTTGATGATGTGTTACATATATCTTGTATAATGCATATTTCAAATGGTTAAAAAAAGGTTTAATAATTGGGAAATAAATCTTGAGTTTTAGGGAAACCGCTATTGAGTTAATAATCATATTAGCTGCTAAAACAATATATCAATATCTTTGGGACGATCGTTCATGAAGGATGGGATGAGTGGAGGTAGTGAAGGATATCAAAACTCTCAATCTTGAGTATTTTATATTTTATAATGGGCATTGAAATGAACTAAAATGTATTTTGAATTATATTGAAAATTCCCACATTTTATGGAGTGAGATACAATGTGAATTATAGATCATGAGAAAGTTTAACAATTATTTTATGTGTTTCTGATTTAATCTAATGAATTAAGTAATTTCTGTGCTAGAAGTAAGACAAATTGAAAATCCATGAGCTATGTAAAACAGAATCATGAACGATGTCAACACAAACCATGATATGTGTAAGGGTGAAATAATAATTATAGACATACATTTACTCAATATAAACATCATTCCTTATCTATGAAAAATATACCTAGACCCATATTAGGATGATTTTTGTTCTATGAATGGATTATTGAGGTCGTATAAGCATCACCTGTGTACACATAAACCATTTTAAGGACCAACAAACATTTTTCTAACCAAACAATCTTATATAAGAATGAATTATTTTCTATATAATAGTGAATACTTATTAGATGGGTTAAGTTCCTAATATATTTTAATAATCATTGAATAGTAAAAATTGGTTATTTTTATCAAATCCAAAGTGAGACTACTGTTTTAAAAATTGATTTCTGGAATTAATTATGATGATTCCAATGCTATTCATTAATTTCAAAAAAAATACAAGAATATTTTCTAATACTTGATACAAGAAGTACATTTTGAATTTTAAATGAGACGAAAAATGAGGATATCAACATTATTGATATTTTGAATTATTATTGAGGATATTTTGAAATTCAATATTATCGATTAAAATGAAGATTAAACATATATGACTACCAAGATGATATATAGTGTTTTAAAAGTCACAAAATATTTTATTCTCTACCAGAATGAAAATAAAAATTGTATTGAGTTGTTAAGGGTGTTCACATATTCATGATGAATCTATAAAAGTTTCTTGTGGAGCTCTCATCCCACAATGTGAAAGATTCACATTGCATGTTGTTGTGTTTGTATATTTTATACATCCATAAATATTTAAAAAAATGTGCATATTATGGGAATATTTTTAATATAAATAAATTATAACTTGTTGTTTAAAATATGTATGATTCATTAATCCAAGGAAAGATGATAAACAAATGATTAAATATAGAAAATTCCTAAGGAATCAAAAATGGTTTACATGAGTTGTTGAAATTTAAGGGTGGATTTTTTATCATCCAAGGTCGTGGAATCAATAATACTTGAATGAGAAGTAGTGTATACATGAAATGTTTAACCCCCATTGGTAGTGAGCCATAAAAATGTCACACAAACGCACAATAGAAAACCCAAACAAGAATGCAATGAGAGAGGATGAGAAAAAAAATTTCCGTACATTCGAGTCTTGATTCATCTAAGTGAATGTCGAGGGGGCCATTAAAAGTAGTGGACTTCCATTATAGCTTGGGAGGAGTTACTGAAATCTGTTTGGTTTGGGTTAGTTTAAGATGATTGGTGACAGTTTTATGAGTGTATCAAAAAAAATAAAGATAAATTTTATCAAATGTTAAAATAATTTTTTCATATAAAGGAAAACATTTTTAGTGCAAAAATATAAGAACTCATAAAGGATTTATAACTATTTTTATGAATAAATATATTTTTATATTTTTTATATTTTTTTATGACTATAAATGTATTCAAATAATTAAATATATTTATTTAATTATATTAATATGATAAAAATATTAAATATATTCATTATTTAAAAATATTTATTATAATTTTATAATTATTTAAATATATAATTATTTTTTATAATAATTTAAATACTTATTTAAGAATATTTTATTTATTTATTTATAACTATAAATAAATAATTATATATATATACTAAATATAAATAGATAAATATATATTTATATATAAGTGTATTTGTAAATATATTTATAATTATCTATTTATAATTATAAATAAATTCATATCATTATATATATTTACATAATTATAAATATATTTAATAAATATATATAGAAAATGTATTAATTAATTAAATATAATAATTATAAGTCTATAGTTTTATTTTTATTTATATCATTATATATATTTAAATAATAATATATTTAAATATAATATATATACATAATTATAAATATAAATATAGTAAATATATTCTCTGTTGTAATATATTTTTTCTAATTTTCTATTTTTTTAATATAGAGTTATATATTTATAATTACTTAAATACCTTTTAAAAAATAATTTTTTTATATTTATCTAATTATATACATTTTTTTAATTATATATATATATATAATATATATACATTGAATATATTCGTTATTTAAATATATTTATTTTAATTTTATAATTATTTAAAAATATAACTATTTGTTTAAAATTATATAAATATATTTAGATAATATAATATTTATATATTTATAAATGTAAATATATAATTTCATAAATAAATAAAATATAAATTTAAAAATATATTTATTTTTAATATTAATTTAGAAGTAAATCTATATCATTATTAATGAATATATAAACATAAATGCATAGTTGTTAAAAATGAGTGAAATTGAATAATTAAAAATCATAAAAATTTAAAAATATTCAAAAAATAGATAAGTTTTACAAATTAAATTTAAATTATAAAAAAGTAATATATAAATATTTATATATATAATAAAATTATTACATTAAACAAAATATTAAATATTAAAAATGATTAAATAATACCAACATTAATATTATCAAAAATAAATAAATAAAATTTAATTCTTACAAATAGAATATATTAAATAGATCATATTGGAACAAGATAATTGAAAAATGAATATTTATATTTGAATAAATTCAAAACAGATATATGGGTATGTGTTTATATATAAGATTTCATTAATTATGTAAATCTGTGTATGTGTGGGTTATATATAAAATTTCATTAATTATTTATATGTATGTGTGATATCAATTTAAGACACATTTGATATATGTTAAATTGGAAAATAAAACAGAACATAATTAATTATCATTAATCGATACAATTAGTCAATATTTTTAACTAATATTAATTTTTATTTATAAACCATTCTCTAATAAATACATGACTCATTGAATGTAACCATAAATATTTTTTTTTATAAATAATATTTTAGGATAATATATATATATATATATATATATTAATATATATATATATATATATATTTATGAATATATTTATTTATTAAATGTAGTAATGAATAATTGTTTATAATTATAAATGAATAGAAAAATATTATTCTATTATTTATTAAATTTTATTAATTATTAATTCATATATTAAATATATAATATTTATTACTATTTATATTATATATATATATATTATTATTAATTTTTGTAAATAATAGTTCTGTTACTAAATATTTTGATATTTTTTATGTGTTCTTTATTAATTTTTTTGTTTAATTATTATATTTTAGTCATGTTTATTTTTTTTCTAAATATTTATAATTTATTCATTTTATATATTTATATTTATAATATAAACTTTATTAATATTTAAAGCTTATGTATATGTGTGTGAAATATTTCAGGAAGCGCATCCCCGTAGTAGGATTCAGAATTTGGCTTGCAGTGGAATGATATAAAAAGATATGGTCGACCTTGTGCTATTTCCGTGTGGGACACACTATATGATCCGGACCATTATCAATGATAAAAAATATTGGATTATAAATAAATCCTTTATTATTTATTTTCATTTCTAGTGATAAAGGCTAGTGGGATATATTTTTCATTTTGTTGTTTTATTAGTTGGCTATCATTAGGGTAGAATAGATTTTTTTACTATGTGATTTGTGAAAACATTGTTTTTCTTTGATTGTTGAGTAACACATGGATTATTTAAAACGATGATGTATGTTTGATAATTAATAAGTGGCTATCATATGCATTATCTTGGGTTATAAGTATTTTTTCATAGTATATAAGAGTTGGATAGTATAAACTTTGGGGAATTGTGGTCCATAGATCTAAATAAGACATTCAGATGGTTTATTGTGATGGATATATGGGATTATATTTCTATTAATTTGAATGATTTATTTTTTAAATAATGGTAGTCTTCCTAATGTTAAGGTCATGTTGGTTACTTATTTCATTGAGATAACTATGTAGTCAAGAAATGGTTGAAATAAGTAAGTTGTTATCCTTGGGTAGTAGATTTATTCATGGAAAGAGTAAAATTTCTTACCATTAGTCAATGGAGTTGTCCTTGGCCATTTTTTGTGTGAATTATTATATGAGGGTGATTAAAACATTGTGATACTATATTAACCGATGATCTTTATTGGTAGACTGGATGGGGTTTTTTCTAATATTCAATTCACATCATCCTTTTCCCAAAGCCAATAGTGATTCTTCTCTAATTCACAGTATCTTTTATATGTTATTTTTTGTAACATCATTGAAAGATAATATATTTTTTATTTTTAAAAAATGTTTTCAATTCCTAAAAATACACAATTTAAGAAAAAATAGAAGGAATGTTTTGTTAATAAATCTCTGAATTCATTGCATCTTTAAAAAACTAGAAACCACAACTAATTTAGTAAGCTCTCTATAAGTTCTAGAATGAAAAATAGAGTACCAAAAATTAACACAATAATGAAAAATATGTAACCCACATCCCTTGAATCTAACATAACATAAAAAGTGTTAATAAGGAGAATAGAAAAAGTACATAGGAAACCTTTTATGTATAGCACTATCATGGCTGTAATAAATGAACATCAAAATATTTTGTTGTTTTTCAAATATATTTATGGATATTTATTTATAATACATTTTAATATTTAACATTTAAAATATATTATATGGGGTTTTTTTATCCCATATGTTAACATAATAAATTATGCTAACATTTTAATGATAACATGGGACACATCATCCATATCAGATGACATAAATGGTTTCAACCCCATGTGGAATGAGTCAAACCATTCCAGTCCTAGTTGTTTGGGTTTATCCTTGGTAGATAATAGTTTTTATCCTTTGAGATTGGACCCATGTATAGGGCCCCATTTGTTCAGAGTTAAGTTATATTGAGTCCCTCATGAGCCATGTGTAAGTCCATTTTTATTGTGTTTACAATTTTAAGATTGAGCTATCATGACTTATCTTATAAGGAGTCACCCAAAAACATATCACTTCTATGAGGGATGAATTTTAAAATTCATGAACTAACCCAAGTTGTTTATTTGAGATCATGCTGATCTAATCCCTTCACTATTTTCTCCATTCACCTTCTCCACTATTATTATTCTCAGATTCAATAAAAAAGTACACTACAATGCCTCCATGTTCTAATTCTTCTAATTCCCTGTTATCCTATTTGAAAAGATGTCCTAAACAATGTCGATTTTTTAAATGGAATGATTTATATATAAATAGAACTCTTGACTCAGTTTTTGTTATCATTTTTATGTTCATCCCCTACTTCGGAAGGAATCCATCTATTTATATTGGGTATCATCCCTTATAATATGAATAATTTTGTATAGAGGTATCTCAAAATTTAAGTGAACACCTCTATTATTTGTAATTTTTTAATATTTTTAAGACCCCATTCATATGTACAAAAGGAGCGGAAAAGTAATCCTAATATATATATCTCTCTCTATGACATCAAGAAAGACAATCGTACACCTAAACAAATAAAATAAAATTGCAAATGACATTAAAAAAAGAAATATATAGTTTTTCACAATAATTTTTATATAAGATAAATTGATAAATAATAAAATATAAAAAACTATTATATATAACACTCATTCAATTCTCACCCAAAAGACCTAACTCCACCTCCCTAAAATCACTCTTCCACATTATCTCTAGAAGCCTATAGCCTTGGATTCATCTATACAGGTTAAGTGAATTTTTTAAATATTAATTTACTTTCAAAAAAATTTACTATATATATATATTTATATTAAAACCGTTAGTAAGTGATGTTTTGATTTTAATTGACCAACTTATGGAATTAGATTTATTTACTGAATTGAAAAAAAATTACTTTTTTATTTAATTAACTCCAATATATATATATATATAATAAGTAGAATGAAATTAATTTTATCACATTATGAATCAATATTCAAAGTTTATTAAAAGTATCGAATTTTATATATCATTTAAAACAATAACATAACATTGTTTGTTTTTATTTTTTGACTATTAATTTAATAAATATTTTATTATATTAAAATTTCATTGGTATTTATTTTAAGGATATTAGTTATTATTTTATGTATGTTGGTGTTATCATTTAATGTGTGGTTTATAATTTACATTACATTTTAATACAAGTTATCATGCTATTTATAGAATGTTATATTAAATCCATGAATGTTATAGATAATTTAGTTATGGATTTCTTCTATGGATATAATTTTCATTTCAAACATTAATCACAAGAATTGGTTTTAAATTTCTAAGTTATAATGTTTATTCATTTATAAATTAAATAAATCCTTTGAAATTATGGATTTATCTTAAATATATTATAATTTCATAAAAATAAAATTATGTTATCAAATGGAATTTTACGATTTTTTTAATCCAATTAAAATAATTTATGTATGATATGGAATGGTTTTTCTGATAAAAGTGAGAATGAAAAGACCATTAAAAATGTTCTTCTAAAATTATGGCATGAGAGTATCAAATAAAATTTCATACTATGGGGAGAAAACCAAAGACTCATGGGTAAACTATCCTATACATGTTACGACAAAGTGGACACATGGGTTTTCTTATAGCCTACTAAGTATAATAAATAATCTATAAAAGATACTATTTTCCAGAAGGAGAAATTTAAAGATGTAATTCGAAAGAATGTTATTTTGGAAAATATAAAGTCTTTAAAATAATATTTATTTATAATCAATATATATAAAATGTTTAAATACTTTGAAAACACTATTCTAGGTACTAAATTTATAAAATTATTTATTTGATAAAATAATTACAATAAGATTTATAGTTTTAAACCACAATTAATTCCAATTGATTTTTAAAAAACCTCGTAATAGTCAATATAAACTACAAAAACTATTTAAAATTATTATTCATAGGTTTAGTAAAATTAAATTGGAATTTTTCGATGTAAAATATCCATTTTTGTGAAATAACTCTACTAATTATTTTAGATATTTGATAAATTTTAATGTATTTGTCTAATTATCTATAATATAAACCTAAAAAAATCCTATGAATGAAAAATGTTCTGTATATTTTTTACTTATACTGTATAAAAAAACATTTTTATATAGTAAATCTAAAATCATCGGTGTTGGTGTTTTAAAATAGGTATTAGAATGATAATCATGACAATTCTAGATGATTATAAAAAATTATAATTTAGGTATTCATCCTTAGTAAATTATTTATTTCCTTAACATTATCAGAAGGAATGTCGAATAAAATGAAAAACCCATGTTTCCCTTCTTGATAAACTGATTGAAAAAATAATTCTTAAATAATTCTTAAATGATTTTTATCCCTTTGATAACCACCGACTCTATATTAAATTCCTTAATAATATATCCAATACCCATCATATACTTTGATTCTTTTCAATATTGGTTTGTGTCTATTATTTCGTTGTTCGTACTCAACTTCAATAAAATGCATGAATTGTAAAATATTATGAGGTTATTTTAAAAAAATACCCTATCTAATTAGTATTATTTTTTTGTGGACTTTCTAGATGCTTCAAATATAAATGACCTTAGGGAAGCCTATATGGGTGTCAAGATTTCTTTTTTAGTTGTTATAAATGATCCAAAGATGTTAAAATATTATAAGATGATTCAGTTTTATTTTTCTATAGAAATCAAGTCCACTAAGATGTCTCTAAGCATTATACCCCTCAAACATCAGTCTCAACATCTTTTTAATGTTTATATGAGTTTGACTCAAATTTCTAAAGTTTTGAATGGGAAAAATAAGTTGAAGAACATGAAAATTCTAAGATTATTGTTATTATTGGATGAAAAAAAAAATTAATGAGAATCTCCTACATTAGAGAGTACAATGAAGCTATGAATACAAAGTTATTATTTATATTAAATATTTTATTATTATAATAAACTTGTTTTTATAGCAACAAAATGGTTGAAGTTCAAAATCAGAAGTAGTGGGGTGTATGTACGAATGGATTACGAGGGTTTGGTTCAATGAACGGTAGAATAATGTAACATCCTGAATACATGACATATTTTTTGTTTTTTATTAAATTTTTTTCAATTAGTAGAATACTAAATTTAAGGACAAAATAAGGAATTTTTTATTATTAAATAACTTACTTCATTACAATTTTACAAAACTAGAAGCCATATCCAATTATGTAATCTCACTATAAGTTCTATCAACAGAAATATAGTACAACCATTTATCACAATGATTTCAATTATTTAACCACCACACATTTAATATATCATAATTATAGACATTTTAAAAAGAATAAAAGAAAAATTACACAGAATAAGAAGGAATTAGGGATTCATTGTGGAGGGAAGAAAAGGATATTGAAATATTTTTATGTTTTTTGAATATAATTAGGAATAGGTATTTATAAGATATTTTTTAACAGAGGAAATATAGTCCATCGGGTTTTATTAGACGTTGTGTGACTATATAATAAAATTATAATTTATTTTATATAATAGTTATAAATCATTATAATATAATATTTTAAATGATATAACATAATAAAAATGACTAAAAGTATTAATATTAATTAAAAAATTTAATTATTTGTAATATATATTTTAGAATTATGAAATGTAATATTAGTATTTAAAAATTATATTTAGTAATTTTGTTATAATGAATGATAAATAAAATGAAAATATACTATAATTTTAGTTTTAGTTTTTTATAAACAAAAAAATTAATCCATTATTTTAATGATGACATTGGGAAACCTATATCACTTAGGAGGACCCAATAGGGGTCAACCTAATGTGGTATAAATCTACACAATATAGTCCAAGGTGTAAGGTTTGTTATTTGGTGATGTATAAACATCGCTATTAGTGAGCGAACTCATGTATAGGGCTCATTTTGGTTCACAGAGAGGTTGGGATGAGGTTCTAATGGCCCATGTGTATGATCATTTTGTGTGTGTTTTTGATTTCGGTATAGTTATTCAATGGATAATATTATTATTATTCTCCTGAACACTTCCCTTTTCTCTATGGGATTAGTTTTAACATCGATTAGTTAATCAGTGTCATCTTTTCAAGAGGAAGATCATCTGATTCATTCACCCATTTCCTTATATAGCATATCAACTATTATTCTTCCCCATGTCTATAAAATAGTAAACCACAATAACCCCATGTTACAAAAATTCTCCACTATTGTTGTCCTCTTCTAAACCATGGCTTAATATTGATCGATTTTCCAAATGGTGTGATTAAAAAATAAATAGAACCCTTGATAAATTTTGGTTATTTTTTTTATTTCCCAGCTACATATTTGTATAGATGATATATATATATATATATATTCTATATGGAAATATAACCTATAAAATTGAGAATAAGAGTGTATCAAAATCTTAAGGAACAACTTTTCTCATTTTGATTTTTTCAAAATTTCCAATCCCATATCATATAATCAAATCTAGTAGAAAAATAATTATATATATATATATATATATCTCTTTAAAATAAACAAAGATAATCGAACACTTGTACAAACAAAACATGCTCTCAAATTTCTTCTTATTTAAATCTAATACATAGTTTTCCACTACAATTTATATCCCTAAAATATTAATATAATTAAAAATATACAAAACTCCTATATAAACCCACATTAATTTCTCACCCAAAATTATTAACTCACCCACTCCTAACTCATTTTTTTCACTATTTCTATAAGCCAATGGACTTGGATTCATTTATTAAAGGTATAAAAATGTTCTAAAATATTATTTTACTTTCCAAAAAACATATATATATATATATGTTTTCTGTTTAAACCATTATTATGTGATGTTCTAATTTTAATTTATCACTTAATGGCTTAAATAACCATTCACGTTGTTTCATATTTAGACATGATTTATTACATAAAATTGAATCTAATACCACCAATCATATTGATAGGTCTAGTGTCATTGGGGATTATGAACATTACATGACAATTTAAGACATAAAATAAAATATTTATATTGATATATTCTTTTACATGGCCACAACATTCCTTCGCACATAGCATTGCATGGGATAACCTGAGGACATAAACAAGAAATGGTTGGGATATAAAACCAAGTAAGGGAGTAAATAAGGAATACCAAATAATGAAATAAATGTTAGTTAATATGAATATCAATGTAATATAAGATAAACATGAATATAAATGCATGATATAGCATGATTATCAAAATATGGAAATCTGTAAACAACATAAAACATTACATTATAAACAATAAAGAACCAAGTTACCCCTTTTCCTAATATGGTGGAAACATTTCCAAAAGTAATTAGGTAAACAATTATCTCAACATGACGTATCATGATACTAGACATCACCAAATGCATTGGAGCGCAATTAGGGTACAACTTCATGAACATTTCAGACTCTTTCTTAAGTGTGCCACAAAAATCATATAACATGGATTCATTCAACATCATCATTTATTATACAATAATAGAATGTGGAATAAATGTATAAAGTTATATAGTCAATAATTATGTGTGCATAAATATGAGTACCATTGATATAGAAATGGGTATTGTGTTTTCACTAAACTATTCCTTTTTATGGGAAATCACGGTTCAATTTCAACAGCATAATGACGTGACATAAAGATTCCTAAAAATGGTTGGTGTGAGATAAAGGGATCTCTAATAACATATACATTAAATATACGGTAATGGGTTCATATAAATACATGTCCCGCATAAGAAATTTGGAAATAGAAGGCGAAACATAATAAAAAATCATGACGAAATAGAATAAATAGAAAAAATATTATGAAATTTTGGAAGGGTTATAGGTATAAGTGGGAGGGATTAATGAGAGATAAAAATGACTCACATCATACAAAAATAATAAGGGAAACATGAGTGTGGTGAAAAAACATACCCCATCATTTTTAATTGATAAATAAAATGGTATAACAATATAAAGAAACATGGAAAATATTATATTGGAAGGAAAGTGATGATTCTTTATTTGGATGTTTGATTCCAAAGGCTTGGGAGAGGATTAATTGGATATTGGGTTCCTTGGGTGTCTTGGGAGGACTATAGGTATTTTAGAAAAGAGTGAGTATGGTCATCAATGATTTTAAGTGAATATTAATGGGCTCTAGATGTGGATTATAAAGGAATGGAGGGGGAATTATTTATTATATTGGTTTTGGAAACTACACACACAAATACTCAAATCCACAAACCAACACATTGTGGGTGCCATTGTTTTCTATCCATGGGGTTTGGAAAAAATTATTTTATTAGGCCCAGAAATGAATAAATTAAAATATTATCATTTCATATATAGAGGTGAGTCACACCTTCAAGGAAATGAATTTAGAATCATAAAATATATTATACATTTTGGAGTATTCACTACGGAATTATAAAATAAGTTAAATAAATCTAAAATCACATTATTTTAAATTTTAAAATAAATATTTGGTCAAAGATTCATTTCATCGTATTTATTTCATCCTTATAGGGTCATTAAGATGTCATAAAACAAACTACAAATTTATATATATTTTTAACTGTTAAACAAAAATTCTACTACCTTATAAAATTATCAAAAATTCTATTTTTATAAATTTCTATATCCTTATTCCAAAAATAATATTTATTTTATCTAAATAATTTTCTAAATATGTTAATTTCTCCTTTTAAAATGATAAGTGGCATTTATTGAAAATTTACAAGTTTTGATGGGAATTATTTTTAAACCTTAATAGAACATAGACATGAATTTATAAAAATTTTATTTTAATTTTTAATTAATCAAATTAATTTTTTAATAATATTTTATTAAAATATTAATTATTTCGAAAATTTATTAATTCCATAAAAAAATTCTTTAATTCAATAAATACACTTTAATTTTTCACGTATAAAAATATAAATTTTACGAAACTGATATTTGAATCATTTATATATATGTAATTGATATAATAAACATTTATAAAAATTTTATTAATAATATTATTAATAAACACATTAAAGTATATATTTTCCAAGGCACCACTTTAACCTGAAATATCAATTTATCAATTTTATCGATTTTTTTAAGAATGACTATTCTTATAAATCATTTGGTGGGATAAAACTATTATTTTAAAAAATAAATTATAAAATAAGTAACTAATAATTTTTAATTTAATCCCTTATAACACTCTCAAAAGACCTAAGGGTAAGGTGTGTGATGGTGATATACTATTTGGGGCGACTTTGTTAACATTTCCCAGGTGGTAATCATTATTAACCAGAACATCAAACATAGGTAATTCCATTAAAGCATAACATTTTCAAGCATTGCTTGGGCTTTGATCAAGAGAAAATCCCATAGATGGTACCTCCTTTTCAAGCTCTGACAAATGATCTTCATACGACCTAAGACTACTGGATGAGTTCATTATCTCCTTTATCTGTATCTAATGGATATGTTAAAACATTATATTTATAATAGTTTTGTGATCAACATTAAATGGATATATTATCAATTTTAAGGATACTTAATTATTATTTGAATCCAATTGGATATAATAATAAAATGAGTTTATGTTTTTTCTATATACAAAAGACATTTACTTAAAAGAAGGGGAATTTTATTCATAATAGTTTCGGACATTACAATCATCCCCCCATAAGAAATTTCACCCTCAAAATATCATTTTCCCAAACTAAAATGATGAGGGTAACCCTACCTCATCACTTATTCCTTTTCCCACATTGCTTTTTCAAACTGTTGGGTTCTCCACAATACTTTGATGTGGGGAATTGTCTTATTGTGTTGAACTTTTCCTCTACAATCTAAGATAATCAATGGATTCTCTTCATAACAGAGGTCATTCTTCAATGGTACCACCTCTATATTGAGTAAATGTGATGGTTATTGTATGTAATTCTTTAAGAGTGATGCATGGACCACATTACATACTTGAGAAAGGATCGATGGGAGTGATAGTTTTTATGACCCTTCTTCAATGTGATCAAGGATCTAAAAAAGGCCGATGTACATTGGAATACTCTTTCCCTTCATCCCAAATCTCATAACTCTATTCTATAGTGACATTTAAGGGAATACCATGTCTCCAAAATCAATCTCAAGAACTTGTCTATGATGTCAGCACAACACAATTTTCAACTCAGAGTAGCTTTAATGTGTTATTACAATAACCATTTTCTACCATTACTTTGACTATTTCCAAACCTAGATGTTTTTGTTCCCAAACATCATCCCAACATTCTGGTATTCTTCCCCTCTTCCCATAAAGGTCTTCTTAAGGAGAAATTTGGATTGTGGAGTTGAAACCTTTGTTTTCAGATTAGTAAACCAGAGGATGATACTGATCACATAATAATTTAAAGTTCATTGAGATCATTCTCAACATCTCCTTAAGTGTTTTTATAGTTTTTATAGATTTTCTATTAATTTGAGTATGATAAGCCGTACTGATTTTCAACCAAGTATCAAATAATGTTGGAGACTCTTCTAAATCATAGAGGTGAATCTTGGATCTCAATTAGATACAATCGATAGTGGTGCACCATACAGCTTTACCACTTCTATGATCTAGATATGTTCTAGTTGATCGAATGGTAAAACCTCTTGAATCTAAATGAAGTGTGCAGTCTTTGTAAGAAGATCCCCAAAAACTCATATTCCATTTTTTCCTCTTGATGTATTTGGATGTTTGGTGAAAAATTCCATGGCGATGTTTTCCCATTTCTATTATTGTATAGGTAATGGTTTTATAATCCCCTTAGACATATAACTCTCAACCATCATTTTCTATCATACCATACACTTTGAGGTGTACTCAACAATATCCTTCTTCATCTTATCCCACTAATAATTACATTTTATATCTTGATGTATATTTGTGTTTCCAAGATTAATGGAGAAATTCAAATTTGTGCCTCATCCAAAAGTTCTTTCTTTACCTCTAGAATTGATGGAACATATAGTCCTGACTGAAATCTCACCATTCCTTCTTCATTAACATTGAACTCCATGGATTTCCATTTTTTTATAGTTTCCACTTTCTTCTGAATTCCCAGATAATATTTTTCATCATCCATTAAAATTTATAAAATAGATATTATATAAATCATTTGTTAAAGGATTGATTATGTTCACTTATTTCTGATTCTCATATCCATCTTTATAAAATCTATGATGATTGGATCCTTTTAAATTCTCATCAATGATAGAATCAATGTTTCCTTTTTAAATATAACATATTCCACATTTTCACTTTCCCAAGATGGTAATTGATTGAAAAATCGTAATCCTTGATGACCTAATTATCTTCATTGGCGCATGTTCATCTCTTTCTATGTCAATATATATTTGATAATTTTTATATCCATATATATTTCTAACATTTAACCAAAGAGATAATGCCACCATATTTTCAATGCGTAGATCAAATATTCTATGTCCAAATCATGCAGGGGATTCTTTTTCCAAGTAATTATCTATTTATTTGATGCATATTAGATGAATTTTTCATTATGAATCAACACACAACCCATTCCCTTCTTCGATGCATTGTTAATGATAAAATAATCTCCCCACTTGTGGGTAGTGTGATCACGGGGAAATTGATAACAATATTCTTTAAATCCATGACATTTATTTACATTCATCATTCCATTAAAGCATTAATCCCTTTTGAGTAATCTTGGTAAGAGGGATTGACAATAATGAGAAATTTCTCGCAAATTAGTGGTAAAATCCCACAAACCCTTATAATCGATGCATATATGTCATAGATATTGGCCTCATAAATCCCTCAGTTGATTTAGTTTTAGAATGATCCATAGACTTCCCATTTTTTATGATGATATTCCCCAAGAATTAGATTTCCATCAACCAAAACTCACACTTGATTTACTTTTCATAACTATTCTCCTTTTACAAGGTATCTCGTACAATTCTTAGATGTTCATCATTATCCTCCTTGGTTTTGGATTATATTAGAATATCATCAATAAATGCAACCAAAAATTGGCAAGGTAATCTCTAAAGACTCTATACATCATGTCCATAAATAGTTTTAGAGCATTAGTGAGTCTTAAAGGCATTACTATGAATTCATAGTTCCCATACCTAGTAGGAAAAGTGTTCTTGTGGATATCCTCCTTCCTCGCCTTTACACAGTAATATCCCAACCGAAGATCCACCTTGGAGATGAATTGTCTACCAAATAGAAGATCAATCATGTCATTATATCATGGCATAGAATACCTGTTCTTTATCATGATTTTTTTGAGATCATGATAATCAATGAAAAGACTAACCGACTCATCCTTATTCTGGACAAAGATAATAGGTTCACACCATGGTAAAGCACTTTTTCATATAAACCCTTTATCTAGATTCTATTGTAGTTGTTTCTATAGCTCCTAAAGCTCCCCAATATCCATTCTATAAGAAATATGGATATTGGAAATTCACTATGTATAATATTAATCAAGAATTAAACATCTCTTCTAGGAGTAAGGCAAGGTAATTCTTCAGAAAACGCATCAATGAATACCCCAATAATAGGCATGTCTTAAAGAGTGGTTCCTTCCATAGACTCAATGATATGAGTAAGATACACATGCTCATAGGTAAGTAATATCCATTCTTGTTAGAATGAATCTAAATAAGATTCATCCACCACATTTCACATGTTCCGAATCGAGGGATGAGTCACTATATGGTGATTAATTTCCCTCTCATAAAAATTTATGTCGGCTCTATATAGGAAAATATAATCCATGACAAGAAGTGCACAAAATTACACCAATGGAAGTATGATGATGTTCATTGGGAAGTTCAATCCACAATTGGTATTAGGGGAGGAGTTATATTTATGGGATGTGAAAGTTTCCATGTTTTTCGTTTTCACCAACACCTCTACATCCATTATTTGTGGTTACCATTGGATTAAACAACTAATCTTTCATGATATAAGAGAATACGTAGAAATGTGATTGATAACCCTGCTTTTGACTATTTCAATCTTGTTATAGTCATTTAGATTATCAAAAATAGACTTATGGATTCCATTTTTTAAATTATTAAACACAAAAATAGGAATCCATTAACATTAGGGGCTAAATTATAAATTAAATTTATCTCCTTAACATATGAATTTATAAGATTTGATCTATGTTATCCATTATCTACTTCTTAAAAGATATTATTAGGAGATTTTTTCCATCAATAATGGTTTATACTACAATTTTTAATTTACTAAATCATATCACCAATGAGTGCTGAGCCAATAGTGCAGAATGGCTCGCTGTCGTGAACAGGTTCCCGTTCGAGTCTAGCTCAAAACGGTGTTGTTGGGTTTTACTCTTAGATACATCTATTCTGGATCCATGTCTATATGTTCATATCAAAATAGGGATATATTTTTTTGATACACCACATACTCTCTACTCACTAAAATTTTGTGATTATTTTCTTATACCTGTTATTATCATAATGGCTTTCACTAGGGTTTTCTAATCCTAATCCCAAAAATAACTAAACCTATCATTTGATTCTCATAATAACAACCCTACCCTTTATATAATATTTAGACATGATTAATTACATAAAAATTAAAATAACACAACCTATAATAACAAGAGCTCTAGTGTTTTGGGTATTAGTAACATTACATGACAACTTAAGACATAAAATACAACATCTTAATTGATATCTTATTTTACATGACCACAACATTCCATCATACTTAGCACACCATGGGATAACCTAAAGAAATACATAAGAATAGGGTGAGATATAAATCCTAGTAAGGGATTAAAAAAGGCATAACATGAAGAATTCAATAAATATATGGAAATAGTCATATCAATGTAGAATAAGAGAAACATGAACATAAAGGTATTATATTGCACAAGTATCATAACATGGAAATGTGGTAACAACTCAATGATGTGACTTATAAACATAAAGGAATCAGGTGAACCCCTATCCCATCATGGTGGAAAATTACATAAAGGTAATTAGGTAAAAACCTATCCAAATATGATGTATCATGATACTAAACATTACCTAATGAATTAGAGAGCTATCAGGGTGCACCCTTCATGGTCATTTTAATCTCATGCTTATGTGTGCCACATTGATCACATAACATGGACTCATTAAACATCATAACTTATTAAAAAATAAAGTAATGTGAAATAGATACATGAATGTATATAAATAATTTTTATGCGTTCATAATGTTCAATACTCTTGATATAAAATGGGCATGGTATTCACTACATGATGAATTTGAAATTGGAAATCGCGGAGCCATTTCAGCTGCCTGACGGCGTGACATAAAAATTACAAAAAATGGTTGATGATAGAGAAAGGGGTCTATCATAATATACATGAAATTTAAAATAAGTTGGGTCTTATAAATACATGTTCCAAAATAATATATATAGAAATAGAAGGCAAAACATTAAAAAGATACTTGCAGAAAGAGGAGAAATGGAATAAGTCTTATTAAATTTTTGTATGGTAAAGGGTGTAAATGGGAGGGATTAATGGGAGATGAAGAGGAAGCCCATCATATAGAGATAATATGGTCAGTATGGGTGAGTTTAAAAAACATAACTCATCATTTTTAATTGGAAAATAAAAAGGTATAACAATATAAGTAAATATGGACAAACTGAGAACAGAAGGAAATTGAGGATCCCTCACTTGAATGCATGATCCAAAAGGCTTGGGAGAAGCTTCTTGCGAGCTTGGAGTGCCTTGGGAGGACTATATGGAGTGGAAACCAGAGTGAGGATGATCTTCATGGAGATTGAGTGATAAGGAATGGGTTCTTGGGTGGGTTTATATAGAAAAGGATGGTAATTATTTATTATTTAGGTTTTGGACACTACACACTAACTTATTCAAAACCACATAAAACCCATCGTTTTTTGCTCATGGTTTCTGGATAGGGGTAGTGGGAAAAATTGTTTTAGAAGGAAAAGGATGAAGACATTAAAATATTATCCCTTCGTATGTGGAGATGTGTTACACCCTAAAAGAAATGAACTTGAAATCAAAAAAATGTATTATAAATTTTGATGGATTAACTAAGGAATTATAAAATATTTCAAATATATCTAAAATCACATTATTCTAAAGTTAAACAAATTATTTTTTTGAATAACCATTTTAATGTATTTATTACATCACTGTTGGGTCATTATGATGTCATAAAACACACTGTATATTTATATATTATTTCATATTTACCCAAAAATTTCTCTATCTCATAAAATAAGGAAAAAACACTGTTGGATAATTTAGATATCCTTATTCCAGAAATAATATTAATTTTATGTAAATAAATTTTTAAATTTATGAATTTTAACTATTAAAATTAAAACTGACATTAATTGAAAATTGAGGGGTTTTGATAAAAATAGTTTTTAAACGATACTTAAAATTACATATTAATTCATTAAAATTATATATTCATTTATTATTACAAAAATAATTTTATAACAATATTTTACAAAAATATTAATAAAAAATCAATTAATTCCAAAAAATGAATTCTTTATTTAAGAATAATTCACTTTTGATTTTTTCATATAAAAAATAACTCTTTTCAAACTGATTTCTTACTCATTTATATATAAGGAATTGATTTAGTCACCATTTATATGATTTTGTTTATAATATAATTAATTAACACATAAATGTCTATATTTTTCAAAAGTACCATTTTTACATAAAAATTCAATTTTTCAATTTTTTCATTTTAAAAAAAATATTATTCTCACAAAGGAATTGATGAAATAAGACTTGTATTTATAAAATGTGATTAGTCAATAAGTAAATAATACTTCACTAACTAACCCCTTATAAAACCTGCACAAGACCTAAGGGTAAGGTGTTAGATGGTGAAACACTCTTGGGGTGGCTCAGAGAACATCGCCTGGGTGGTAATCTCTATTAACATGAACTTCTCCCTTATGTGATTCTGTTGAGGGTTAACGTGTTGATTCTCATCTTAGGATTGTTCAAGAGAGATACCTAGAGATGCTACCTCCTTTTGTAACTCTAAAAAATGAGCAACATATGGCCTGAGTCTATTAGATGAGGCAATTATCTCTTTTTTCTATTTCAAAAGGGTTTGTAAAAACCATAAATTTATATTAGTTGTGTGATCACTATTCATCCGTTATATTATCAATGGTATGGATACTTAACAGTCATTTAAATACAATTTTTTTATAATAAAAAATGAGTGAATGTTTTTTCTGTATCTATAAGAAATTTGATTAAAATAAAGGGAATTTTATTTATAACAGTTTGGGTTGTTATAATATATTTGGATTTTTGTACTAAATTAAGAAAAATTTGGTTATTTTTTAAAAATAAACCCCATTTTATATAAATTTTTCAACTTCAAAGAAATTGATTTTATCAATTTATGCTTCTATTATCAAGGTTTATCATAAAATTTTCCAATTTTAACATTGGTGAAAAACAATAAAAACAAAGTATAGTTATTATTTTGCCTAAAATTTAAATAATATATTATTTTATTAAAATTTATAGGCTATTAGTTATAATGAGTATAGATATTATTTTATAAAAGTTGGGCATAACATTTAATGCTTGGTTGGCCATTTATATTACATTTTAATACAAGTTCTGATTTTACGTATATAATATCCTTGTACATCCTTGAATTTCATACAAAATAATATATAGAAAATAACTACAAATATAATTAAAATATAATTAATTAATCATAATAAATAATTTTAATTTTCTGTGAAATTATTTTTAGGCATTTTTTAATTAAATAAATTTTATGAATCTACATATTTATACAAATTAGTTTTTAATACATTTAAAATAAGATTATTCTTTATAAAAGAATGTAATGATTATTTTCTTATATGAAAATAAATTAATCACATTTCTAAAAAAAATTCTAGATAAGACTTAGAATGGAAGGCCCATTAAAATATTCTTGAATTATGGAACTAGAGTATCAAAAGAAATGAAATTATATGGAGAGTAAAACATTGAATCAAAAGGACGATGTCCTAAATATTAAATGACTCGGTGGCCACATAGTTTTTCTTATTGTCCTCTAAGTATTATCAATATTCCTTAAAATTTATTATTTTCAAGATGAATAAATCCAAATAAACAATTAAAAATATTATTATTTTCTAAAATATATTGTCTTCAAAATATTATTTATTTATTTTCGATATGTATAAAATGATTAAATTCTTTTAAACCCAGTTTATAAGTATTAATTTTAACGAATTATTTATATGATGAAATGTTTCAAGATATATTTATATGTTTCAAAGAAAATTATTTCAAACTGGTTTTAAAACACCTAATTATTGGATAATTTAATGCCCACTTTAAGTTATAAACTATTTTTTATCGGTTTAATATAATTTCAATTGGTTTTTGTTTCAAATAGGGATGTTCGACACAAGAAAATAATTTTATAAATTTTTTTACATCATTAATAAATTGTAATGTATTTTTCTAATTACACTACACTAAGAACTGAAAAAGAATTGAAATGTAAAATGTTATTTTTATTTTATAGTTATCCTTAATAAAAAAATACCAAACATTTTTATGTACTGACTCCGAAATAATTTGTTAGAAGATTTTAAATTTTCTGTGAAGCAATAATTTTATAATTTTATTGAGGATATATGTTTAAAAATACAACTAACCATTTTTAATAATAAGTTTATTGATTAAAAATTAATTTCAGTCTAAATAAAGGTTTTTTCATTGTTTGGTAATAATTGAAGCTAAAATGTTATTTGGTGATTAATTTAATAATGATACATTTTAAGAATTACACTATATTGGTATAATTTTATGATGAAGCTAATCATAATATGATTTTTATAGAGGGAATATTATTTGAGGAATAAATATTGATTTAAATTGAATGAGAATGTATGTTATTGATATAGTTTTATATATATTATTATTATTGTGTGAAGTGATTAGAATATATTTGAGAATATATGATTAGGGAATATAATTTTTTTATATGTAACATTATTAATGATTAGTGTTAAATAAAGATATGATTTAGTGTGATGGTGAAGTAATATGATGCCAAATATTTCAGATTTTGGGTTTGAAATTCTATTATGATTATTTTGGATGTTTTTATGCTAATTTTTTACAAAATGATTTATGTTGATCATTGGGTTTTATTATTGTGATTTAATAAGTTATCGTGTATAATTTTATTCATATTGTATATTATATTAAAATTTTAAATACATTATGATCTAACATAAAGGGATTAAATAGTGGAATTATTTTTCATCCTTTTACTATTATTATTATTGATAAAAATTTAATATTTATTGAAACCTTAAATTTTCATACATACATATTAGCACTTTTATATTAATATACAATAATTTTCATTGAAAAATTCATTAGGACTGTAACAGTTTAGTGTCTTTGGAGACCAGATATGAAATCCTTTTATTTAATGAACGATCCTTAATATTGTCCATAAATATCATCTTGTATAGTATCCTTTGAGGAAATAACTGATTTAAGTCATTCATCGTATCCTAAAGAATTTAATCATAAGAAATGGGGATCTTCGATAATGAGTAAGGGTAAAAATGGGAAATACAAATCGATGATCATATGAAATAATTACATAATAATGTGGGTATGGGATAATGAGTAGAACTTTCAATGTTCATACCCAGTCTATCATGTAACACAAACATGAAACATAGAATATAACCTTATCATTTCAAAATAAATTTACCATAAGTGTGAGAAAAATTCATAATTCAATCATGAACATGAATTTACATCATTTAATTTTAGAATCAATTAAATAATAGAAAACCATTTTATATGTCATAATTTATTACCAGAATCATCAAATCATAGTGGATCAGGAATCATCACCTGGTTCCTATAGTTGAAATTTCAACCTTACCAATTTCCCAAAATGGATCATGAACATTGAATTGTTTCCCAAAGAGGATCAGTCACATCTACTTATTTTCTATAGTTCAGAAATAAAAACTATTTTCACATAGCAGATCAATTTAATTGAATTGTATCCCATAGTTACCTCATGAGATATAAAACATTACTCGATCTGTATAAGAGATATATTATTATGGGGCCACCCATTACATAATGAAAAATATATAAATTTTTTCCATGTTATCATAAAATATTCATCATTACATTATATCATTACCCATACAATAAAACGTGGTTTTAAATAAAATTCAAAGTATCATTATATAATTAACCATAGAAAATAAATGGGTTTCAGAAGTATTTAATGACCGTAATAATAAACTATAAGGATAAAGGATAACGATGGTATGATTGGATTTTATTCAAATTAAATCATAACTATATTAAATGATATTTTCAGTGTTAAAAATTCCTTTACAAGAATCATTTGAATATTTATTTAGGAAAAACTAATTTAAATTTTTAAATAATCTATTAAAATATAAACATTTCACAAATATATAGAAAAAAAATTATTTTAAAGTGATATAAATAGGTAAAGTATGTTTTAGCTCATTTATTTTGTTTATGTTGGGAAGTCTCATTCATGAAGTATAAGTTAAAAGAGAACGCTCCTCTTTCACTTTTGTAATAAAATCAAAAATTACTCGTTAGGAATATGATAGAAATATTCCTTTCAAATTGTTTTATAAAAATGAAAACATTAGAAAAATTGACATTAAAATCATATGAAATTAGTAAAACAATTTAGAAAACATTTTATCAAATACATGTACAATGAAGAAAAGGTTTTTTCAACCTAATAGTAAATCATACTCGATTTTCTTCAAAAAATAATTTTAACCTACCTAACACTTCATGTTTAGAAAATGGAAGGAAAAAAATGAAATATCAATAAATATATATATGATAATAAAAATTAATGGGAAGAATATGATAATGAAATAATAATTAACTCTGTGGAAATTCAATAATAACCAATTCTGTTAAACATTGGGATTGAAACAAAAATCCATTATGTTATTGGTAACTTTGGAATAAAAAAACATAAATGATAAAAAATATATGTATCTGTATATATCCATTATTTTAATTTTAAACAAAATTAAATTCACTAATAATTATTTTAAACACCACATAAAAGAAACAATAAGTTAATATGAAACATGACTCATAGAAATGAAAGGAATACAAAAATCCTTTACCACAAGTCTTGTATTTCTTTATACACATTTGTACCACCTATATAAAAAATATATATTTCCTATAAATTTATTACAAAAAATAATAATACCCATAATAAAAAAATTATTTAATTTTGATATCTTATCAACGGATTAATAACTATTTGTTATATTAATCAATACTCAAGGTGATAACTGCTTTATTTTCTATACCTGAATCGGTTGGGATGTCTGAGTATGTGTACTTTGATCATGGTTCCATTATATAATGGATTATAACAATGATATCAATATAATATACTTTGTATATGTATATATATATATATATATTTATAAATTATAGATATTGAAAAATGATATAAACCATTTATGGAGAATGTAAGTCTATTGTACGCATGAATATTGTTTTCACATTCGAGAATGGAATGAAAGAAATGTAAATAATATATACATGTAAATAATTATTATAATTTCATATATTTAATATAAAATAGTTAAATATACTTTTATTAAACTCCAAAAATCATAAATAAAAAATGAATCACATCACATCATGGTTGTGGTGGTCCACATGTATACGCAGGTGATGTTATCATTTTATAAAGAATATGATGATAAGAACATATGTATTGTATTCTCCATAATTAAAAATATTTTATCGTGAATATAATAAATAAACAATAAAACCATCATAATACGAATGAAAAGAAAATATTGTGATGGAAAATTAATTGTATCACTTTGAGGAGATGGTGAGTCGTACATAATAACGAGCGATACTTTCCCATCGTATTTCATGGAAAAGAGGGTGAATAAATTTTGTTTAATAATAATAATAATAAAATTTTTATCTATTTAATGTAAATTAATTAATATTATATTATTTTTAATACATAAGTTTATAAGTTAATTTTAATTTTTTTTCAATCTATAATGATCCATGTTGTGTAAATGAGACGAATGCGGAGTGCCCTTCTATTAGTGATGGGAAGGGAACTTTGGGAATTTAATAAAATACTGAAATACAAAAAATTCATTATCTTGAAACATTATTATAAATGTTGAGATATGTGAGTCTAATTTATTATTGGTTTTAAATCCTATCACACAATAAAATATAAATAGGTTTATTTTTTTATAAATAATCTTTTTAAAAACCTCATTGTTAACCAAATTTATCTTTAAATATGGTAAAACAAATTCAATATTTATGTGTTATGATTTTACATATAATGTGAAAATTGGATTATAAATGGAAACTTAATGATATTTTCAACCATATGTTACAAATATTTTCCAATTTTAAAATTTTTATTAGTTTTTACTTATTTAATAAAATATTATCATATAAAATATCATTAATTTTTTCTTCACACTATTATTTAACTTTATTTTATAGACTACAAAAATATGAAATGAAAATATAATAACTTAACACATACATGATGTGTAATATTAACCAAAAATATTAGATATAATAATTTATCCAAATTTTATATCTTTATTTATTTTTAAACTCCTTTATTTTAGTTTTCTATTATTTGAATAAATATTATGTTAGTGTTCTGTAAAAATTTATTGTAATTATTCAATCATTGAATGTCAAAAATAAAATGCTGTGATAAAAAAATTAATTTATATTTAAAATAAATATTTATAACAAATAATAACCATGTTTAGTCATAGAATAAAATACGAGAGATAATAAAAAACGTTGTGACCTATTTGAGTTTATCATTTCTGAAATTATTAAAATGGTCATAATAACTGAAATATGGAACAAGGTGGTCATATATGTGATAAATAGATTTAAATTTCTAAACTAAATCCTTTCAATTGAATAAATTATTGTTTTATAATAAATTTTAATCATTATCCCATGTTTTTAACATTATTTTTCTTTTTTTACATTTATCGAGGTGACAATAATTTACGATGGTAACTATTAATATAGATAAAAAATTAAACGGTTATATATTTAGAATTTTATCTTATTGACTGAATATATTTTATGAATTTTAAAACATTATTCTCCGAAAATAGATATAAATTAATTTTTTAAAAAAACAAAATGAAAGGAAAAATTGTTTTTTTTTCATAAAACATTGTTTTTAAGTTTAAAATTATTATATATTAGAATAAAACATAAAATTAATTCCAGTGGACTTAATTGAAATACTCATAATAGAATATAATTTATTTATTTTTTAATTTATTTTAAAAAATAGTTTATTTTAAATTCTTGAAAAATTATAGTTTTCAATAAAAAATAGTATTTTTCACTATTAACTAGAAAATAAATCTTTTGAGAGAAATTAACAAAATGATTACCCAAATATATTTTAATTATGTTAATTAAAAAAACAGAAAATTTAATCAAATAAATTTTATATAATCTTAATAAATTAATTATAAAATCACATCATAAAAATAAATAAAAATGTTTTTTAAAGAAAACATAGTTTTGATGAATAAAATTAATTTACTAAAAATAATCATCACATTTCCAAAGAATTTATCAACAAATTGTTATTGAGTAAACATTTATCATTATTTTATATTATCTTTATCCGAATACATGCCTGAAAATTCAATGGACATGCTATACCAATAATATTTAAATAATAATGTTTTTTGGTTAGTTTTGGTATGGTTTTCATGTTTTAAACAGTGTTGAACATAATAATATTATATTTAAATGTCAATTTGTAACATTATCCCCCCTCCCCAATATATAAATATTTTCCATGCAATTTTAATTTGTTCTTTGAAATTGAGGGTACAAAATTTCAAAATTCCAATGAGGAAAATCAACATTAAATAAATGATTAATGAAACATACTCCTAAAAGGAGGGAAATAGAAATACATAAGATATCTTTAAAAACACTAAATAATGATTCCAAATAATATAATATAAGTGGTACATTAACATATAGTCATTTCGGATAAAACTAATTCCTATAGATTAATATAATGTTATATAAAACATTTTCAAGAGAATGTTAACAACCATAAAACCTTAAATTTCTGAAGGTAAAATTACTTCGTTTTATTTCTAGATAGTTTCACTAAAGTTGAAAGATTATATTACTATAAAAATTTAAGAAGTTGAGAAATTATACATACTCTATTTATTAAGAAATCATAAGTACATTTTTAACCTTTTGTCGTACTTTATAAAAATTCAAATCATCTCTTACATTTGAAAATAAATATTTTGTTTTAATTATTCATGCCTAATGAAACAAACTATATTTTAATAGATCATAAGATCCATATAATAATAGAAATTCAATCTCACTGTCTCTATATATTTACCAAAAAAAAATATTAACACTATAAATCAAATAAGATAAGTCATACATTGAACAAAAATAATAATCCCCAAAGTTCACTATAAACCATTACATACGTATTTAACCTTAAGAACCTTCCAAAATATGTCAAAAAAAATTCCAAATCTATATTATCATGAATAATGTTACTAAATTTCCAAAAAAACGACACAAAATTAGTCCCCCAACACATATAATGTTTCTATAATATTCAAATGTCAAATATGTTATTAACATGATCATAAATTCTAAAAAAACATGGTAATAACCTGAATTACCATAAAAATCCATGCAAAGATACATACATCAAACATTAACTCTCAAATAAATCCATAAATAAAATCACATACTATAGAATATATAGAATAAATCGAACAAATACATTAAATTCCATCAAATATAATGTAAATATCTTTTTCATCAAGTTTTTAATATATTGAAAATTCAAAAATATAATCCAATATACTTTATAAATATTTATTTTATATTAAAAATTCATTATTATTTCAAAAATGGGAACATATCAATTATTTTCATTCTCTCTGTCATGTGTTTTTGAAAAAAAATCATTATACCATTAAATAACTTTTCAATTTCTTTAGGTCCCTTGTGTATATTTTTTTAAAATACTTATGAAAAAATCATATAGCAAATTCATAAAATGTTTCCAGATTTATATATCCCTAATTACATTGATAAAAATACACCAACAATATAATTATTTAATTTCAATATATAAAAACATTAATAATTCTTCTTCTCAAACCATGAACAATGTTTTTCATCTTATTTTCATTTCAAATGAAATTCCTAGTCTCTTCATCATCAAAAGAAAAACAATTACTATAACAACATTTTCCCTCCTTTTTTATCATTCCACTTATAAAATATATATATATGATGACTATATTTTCAACAATATAAACAATCAACCTTGTTTGATACCTTATGAAGGTCATTATTCTCACATCATTTTTAATCCAAAAACTATATTTTTTCATGAAATATTCTATCTTTATATCAGTATTTTACACACACTGAACAACATCCTCTAACATTGAGGGATTTCCCATTTTTCTTCATAATATATACTTTACATGTGTGACTATTAATCTTATCCCCTCATTGGCCAGCACGAAATAAAATTTTCTTATTATTTGGTGTTTTAGAAAACTCATCCAAGTCAACATTATTAGTAATATAATGACATAATTAGTTTGTTATAATCCCATGGTTTCACTTTACCGCTACGTCTTCAGTTCATTTATCATAAGGAAAATCATTTAATTATTAATCACATTGATAATTAAAATATATATTCATAGTTGCCACCATTGACTCATACTAACAATAATAGTGTGAGAAAAAAATCAAAATAGGAAATTGGTTAATAAATCAAATTCATTTATAGGATTTCTAAATCAAGAAACATTATTTTCAATTTATGACTCATTAGGTTTATCCTATGAAATTCATGGTTATTTCGCTAATTTTATGATGATTTCCATTTCGTATACTTACACCCTGGATTTTCACCAATGTCTCCCAATCCCAACATCTAATGACTAACTATGTATATCCTTGGATAACTAAAAATGTAACCTGAACATTTCTTATAAAAATATTACAAATTTTTAAATAAATATTTTATATATTTAAAAACTGTAGTCCTCGGGTACATAAAGCTTTATTTTATTTAGAGACTAGATACACAATCCTGAACATTAACAAATGATCTAAAACATATCCCATAAATTTATTATCACATATCAATCTTCATTGAAAGACCCTATATAATACATTATTCATAACTTTTATCCATTAAACATAAAAAAGAGTGATCATAGATACTCATTAAGGGTCATTATTGGAGATAACAGTATATGACCATATAAAATCATAACAAAATGACAAGGTTATGAGAACCCAAACATAACTTACAAACTACATATATATTATACCATGGATAATAAAATGGATTAATGACATAAAACAATATAATTTCAAAATTCATGTATCATAAGAGTATTAAATTCTCATAAATAAATCATGAACCATAATTTATTGTCATAAAAGAGTAGTATCATAATATGTATAAAAAACTTTTATTATACCAATATTAACTACCAAGACCATCTAATCATATGGTATCAAAAATCATAAACAATTTCCCATAGTTAATCAGGAATACATATGTATTTCCTATAATAGTTCAATCACATCATCCTTTTTCAAATATTTTGTCAATCACATCAACATTTTTCCTATACTAGAGCAAGGACATCAACTTTTATCCAATAGTGTATCATGAACATCAAATTATTTCCTATAATATTATCATGACATATAAAAATTTACCAAACAAATTATAGGGATATTTAATTCTATTCCCACCATTTACATAATGAAACCCATACATATGTATTCCAAAATATTAAAAAACATTATATTATCATAACATAACCCATTTAAAGAAAACTAGGTTCCAAAGAAAACATAACTTCATCATAGTATAACCCAAGGAAAATAAAATGGTTTCATGTGGCTCTCATCATCATAGTAATAAACCATTTAAATAAAGTATAAGGATAATAAAATTTTATCTTACACCTAGTAAACTACAATTAACTTCTATGTATGTTATCAAAGATGACATATCATTTAAAAGAATCATTGAAATATTTCATAATGAAAATATAGTTTTCATTATGAAATAAATAATCAATAAGATAAAAATATACAAAGTATTTGGTTAAATATTATCATTTAAATTAATCATATAAACAAGGATATGAATCATCAAAAAATTTATAGTTCATGATAGTGATAAATTTCACTCATCAATTTAATTTAAAATAAGAATTTTCATTTTAACTTTTGTAAAAAATAAAATAGTACCAAATTTAAAAAATTACATAAAGATTAATATTAATTATTTTTATTGAAACATAATATTTGTGAAAAATTTTATGAAGTTAATATTAAAAATATATTGAAATTTATTTTGAGAAAATTTTGGAAAAGGATGAAAATATATTTTAGGCCGAAAAGTAAATAAAAGTCAGTTTTCCATGAAGACATTATTTTTCTCTCTATACAAAATAAATGTGTGGAAAATGAGAGGAAAGAATTTTTAATCCATAAATAAATATTGGATATTAAAAATGTAAATTTATTTATCAAAAAATGATTATACAATTTCATTAATGTTAATTTAAGAATTTAAAATCCCTCTTAAAATGATAACAAAACATAAATACCTTTCCACATTTAAAATTTTGAATCAAACCCTCATAAAATATTGAAAATTATTTGGAAATCCATATAAAAATAATTTAAATTAGAAATATAATAAATGAATTCATGGGAATTCTATACTCCACATTGAAGGAATAATTGGTGAATATGACAAGAGTCTTGATGAAATTAAAGTGAGATGAAAATCACTTACCTCGAGTATCATATTTTTTCTTAAACATTTGAAACTCCTATATAATTAGTATAAATTTTTTACAATTTTATTATAGAACCATACTCATTCTCATCATATCATATATTATTTACTTTTGATATTTTATCACGTTTTTATTAGAAATTTATTATTTTAATCATTATTCTAGCTGTGACTACTTCATTTTACATGCACATTTCTGTTCAGTAGTCCTAAACCATGTAATTTGATCACAATTTCATCATTTAATTAATTTTAATCATGATTTTAATATCATATATATTAATTATATGTATATATATAGGTAATCATAAATGATACAGACAGAATTATTAATTACACTATTCCAAGAGATAATAAATTATAATTAAAGATGAATGTTTTTTCAGTATTCAATAAATAGATCAAATGAAATTTACATAGTAATTAAATATTTTTAAAATCATAATTATCTCAGATATTTTATATAAATTAATTTATTTTATTCTTATACCAATAACATGAAATCAAAATGTAATAGGAATCACATCTCTTCATGGAGGTGGTATCCCACATATATGCATGATCGACATTATTGTTTTCTAAAAAATTGGTAGAAAATAAGTAAAATGTGGAATCATAATGAAAAATTAGTAATTATTTCAAAAATATAATTTATGAAAATTATACCAGTCATAATACCTATCCGAAAAATATTGTCTTAAAAAATGAATTACATCACTACATTGAGATGGTAATCCTGCATATGCACAATTGATACTTTCAGTTCCATTTTTCTATAAAAGAGTATAATAAATGTGGTTTCTTAATAGTAATATAATATATATATATTTCGGATAATAATATTTTTTTTATTTATAATTTCATATCCATACCATAAGTATCTGATGAAACCAATTGAAGTAGGTCATGTAAGATCGTTACCTCTTCTTCAGTAGGATTCCTTCAGATACCTTCTTAAGGACCCCAAGAATGTTCTTATAATAAGATAAAAATATAATTCATATCTAGGGAAGAGGTGGTTAATTTATCATGGTTTGGGTGAGCTGCAAATCTCAATCTAGTATAATGGAGATAATAGGTGGTTCCCCATTATAAATGAGGTGAGGGGCACTCTTGGAATTTCCTAAAAGATAAAAATATAATAATGTAATTATCTATAAAAATGATTCCTAATAAAATACTTCAATATAAGGTATTATTTGGTTTAAATAATATAAAGAATTATATCAGGATGGTATTTTAAAACATTCTGTTTTAATTTACCCCTTGGTCAACCAATATTAAACAAAACCATTATGGAAACTTTTTCAACATTATAGGGTTATAATTTTATCTATATAGTAAAAATTGGATCATTAATTTAAAAACAATGAACATTTAGACCATTTATAATCATCCTTTGCCTCTTTAAATATTTTTATGATTTTAAATGATTTAATAAAATAATATTTTCACAAAAAATCTATATTATAATATTTCACACTATTCATTTAAATTGTCTTTCAAGAAAAAAGAAATTTTTTTTATTAAAATAAAATCCTTTAAAACATAATTATAATATTTTAATTATCTTAAAAATTTGAAGAAAAAAAATAAATATTCCTATTTTTATAACTATTAAAAATTTTAAATTCATTGAATTTGTTTTTATATTAAATTAATAAATACTATGTCAGTGTTATATAAGAAATTTGGGAAATTATTCAAACTGTAAAAATTAAAAATAAATTAAGGTGATATATAAAATATATTTATCTTTCCAAAAAATTTAAAAATAAGAATGAACTTGTTTTACCCTTATGACAAAATATTTGAGATATTAAATTCAAGAGTGTGATATTTTGAAATTATCATTAATTAAATTAATATAAAGTCATAAACAATGAAATATGGAATCAAGTGACCATATATTTTATTTGGGGATGGAAATGGCCATAATACATAAATAAATCAGATACATAGAACTTTTAGGAAAAATATAAAGGCTTGTCCCAATGTTTTAACCATATATTTCATGTTATACACTTACTATGGTGATAAAAAATACTATGGTTATAATTCATATTGGTCAAAAAGATATGAATTCCTTAGAAATATTAACCTTATAATTCCTAATATGGTATCCATTTTTTTGAGATTCAATTCCTAGAAAGAAAAAAATTAATTTGAAAACACAAAATGAAATTGAAAAAATATAAAAAAAATATTTTTATGTATAAAAATGATTTTACAGGATTATCTGTAATAAAATAGATTACAATGAACATAATATGACTATTAATAATATAATAGAATTAATTTTAATTTTAAACCAATTTTAAAAAAATACTTTTAAAATTATTGAATTAAAAATTCAATTTCCAATAAAGAATAATTTTTTCACTGTTCACTAAAATATATATTGCTGAAAAATTTCACAAAATTAAACCTAAAATAATTTTAATATGATGATTTCAAAACTTAATTTATTTTTATCAATAAATTTTTACAAAAGCTCATAAAATTAATTATAATATTTTACCCTAAAATGCAATAATTATTTGGTTTGTTAAAAACATTAGTTTAAACATTATAATGAATTTAATATAAATCGAGATATTATCTATAAATAAATAAATAAATTTTATTTTAGTTGGACCATTATATATATTTAAAAAATCTATTTATACAAGAAAATAAACTACTCGGTTATAATGGTCATTTTTAAATAATTTTTTTTATCATTTGTTTAAACTTGGTGTTGCATGTCACACATACTATTGAGAATAATTGAATTCATTGAAAACATCATGGTGGAACAATTTTAGTACTTTAATCATGAAAAATAAAACAAATACATATCTTATAACATGAAGTGTATCACTCTCATTTTCTGGTAATTCACCCTCTATTTATGTATATTATGTACATAATGTAATATAGGTAAATTTCAAGAGTTTTAGATGAGTTTTTAAATGTTTTTTTGTTTTTACTAGAGGTGACTGATTTGAGAATACTTATTTAAAATAATGAAACACATCTTTAAAAAATGTGAAACTGATTTAGTTGGCACTAGGTAGGCCCATGATAACTAGCATGATTTGGTCAAACCTTTTTCCCACCTTGTAAAAATAATGTAAGCCTAGATAGAGGGGAATAAGAAGGTTGTTTTATAGTTTTCCTAATTGTGTGAGCCAAACATGAAAGGGGTTTTTGAATGTTGAGTTTCATTTATAGTTAGCATGTGGTTTTTCTAACAATTTTCCCTGACCATGAATCGTTAACATTTAGATGTGAAAATTACACATCTAAAATGGTTTATCCCATTATGAAATTTATTCACTTATCTAGTCATAACATGATTTACTCTTCCTCTCATGGTAGGAGAGACAATTACTTTTGATATGGGGTTGATTTCTAGGTGAATCTATATATGTTGGAGTATTGAATTCAACGGTAAATAGTTCTTCTTGGGTTTTTAAATAGATTTTTTCTTCTTCCCATTCTTGGATTCATGCAACTAATGTGTTTGGGATATATTCTTTTTATGTGATAGTAATAATTATGTGATATGTTTTTCAAAGGGAGGAAGATCAAATGTTGAATATTAAATATCTAAGCTAGTTTTTTTTAGATTTTTTGATGTTTTTGTCTTGTTATTTTCTTTTTTCTATGTTTGAGAGGTATGTGGAACCACTCTTGACTCCTCTTGTTTAGAACATGGAAGATGCATTTCATGTTTTTTGAATTTCTTTAAAAAAACTCAAATTTATGTGTAATTCATGATGGGAAACCACTTTATTGGTGATTTTGTGAAATGGTGGAATTGGATGTTTTTTGAATAAAATCATGTGATGTTAATTTTTGAAATGGTGTTTAAAAAATATTATTTTGTTTTCATTCAATGATAATGGATTTTATAAATATTTTCAATAAAATAAATGTTTTATTGAAATGGAATGGCTTAGTCTTGGGCATACATGGTTATTGTGAGTTCATGCATTCAACGTGACCATATATAAGGGGTTTCTACCATTTGGGTACAATATATTTGATCATATATAAGAGGTTTGTTCCATAAGGCCACAAGGATATCGTCCACTTAATGGTGAAATGGTTGACAAATGAGGGCCACTCATGAGTATAAACTATCTCCGAGGCATGCCTCTGTGGATGTATGGAATGGAATGGGTTATTCCAAATGTATTTGAAGAATTGTTTGAAAGACTTTTTTGGTTTCCTTTCATAGAAAAAGATTTTGGTTGGGAAAATTCTTTATGATTACATATAAAATTATATAAATATTTAAAACTATTATTTAAAAATTTGATAACATGTTTTATTATTGTGGAATCAGTAAGTAATTCATTAGGGGAAACCTAATGAGTTTTGTAATCACAACCCAATTTAAAACTAAGGTTTATTTTAAGAGGAAATATATCAAGAAATAGTTAAAGTAATGTTAACTCAATTCTTTACTAATCAATCATGATGCATTGGTAATGGATTTTGAAGTTGGATCTTGAAATACATTTGGAAATGTTGATTTTATTTCTTAGATGTATTCAATTTTTTTTGTTTGGGTTTCCACTTTGTACTCTAATATAGTTTTGTTTTTTGATATAATTTGAATTTTCTAACATTTTACTCATGTATAGTATAGTGTTTTTAGGTCTTTTTTTAATCTTTTTTGGGTAATTTTATATTCAATGGTAAAATCTTACCACAATGGTTTTTGAAGACCATGGAATTTATTTACATTATTTGATATCTTGGGAAAGTCACCCACAGTAAGTAACTCCTACCCATAACTTCTCAATCTAATGTGTAAAGGGAGATGTTACAAATTGTATCATTCTTGGTCAGTCCCAATATAATTTTGAGACAAATCGTATCTATCATGGTTATTACAAATATCTTTTTCAGATAAATGGTATAAGTTTTTTCGATATTCGTGTGGGAAAATCATTCAGTTTATTCCTTGAGTTGGATGGTATTAATGAGTTGGATCACAGTAATATGAAATGTTGATTATAACTAGGCATATATAACCTATTTATTTTTATATTTAGCATACCATGAAGTTTGGTTAAATGGGTGATTTAAGACACTATTGGGAGTGGAAAACTCATCATCATGGGATTAGCCGATGAGAAGAGAATGAAATAATCCTATAGAATTGACCTCACACTAAGGGTAAATATTTCATTTTGAGTAATGATTTTTGTTTTTTTTTATTATAGATTTTCAGAATAACTTGAAAATGTATCTCTTTTCAGAAATCAAGATGTAATTTTCAAAAATGGTTTTAAAATGGTATGTGTTGATTTTTGGAAATCTTTTTTCTGATATGTGTGATTTGGTAAATTTAAAATTTATTGGAATTATGTTTCTAGGGAGTGAGACTTAATGGAATTTTCAATCAGTTATAATAAATGTAACCATTTATGCATCAAAGAAACCAACTGAATGAGGTTTCTTAGAATGTGATTACACCTATATAAAATGTTCAATCAAAAGCTCATTTAGATTATTGTCTATGCAATTCCAACCACGTATATTGAGAAATTATGGGATTAACCAAGTCAATATGATCATTTTCTTTAATTCTAAAAGAAAATCCACCCATCTATTAGGGTGATTCAGAGCAGTAAAAATCACAGGTGTGGGTGAAACGGTTGAATATAATCATTGATTTCCATGGAAAATAACATGATCCAAAATTTATGATTGAAGCTTACATGATAGAGGATCTATCATACCAAAGGTGGGATTTAACAATTCAGGGTAAATTTTACCAAGGAATGATGTGGGTTTTTTTAATAATTGTTCAATAAACAAATAAATCCTCATAAATTCACGATGGTGAGAAAATGGATTTATTCATTTTAAAACAGTAGAACTTCATAGTGGAAAAGTGTACAAGTAATTAATTTAATCTATTCCTTTTTGAACTATAAAATTATTGAAGTGATTCATCGAATGCATTAGTTTTTGAATCTATGTTGATTCCTAAGATTTTCTTAAAAAATTTCATGATTTTTAAATCTTATTATATAGATATGGTCAAAAGAGAACAGATGGTAGAAGAATATTTCTAGGAAACTATGGGTGAAAGAAGCATGGGGATACCAATGGGAAATTAAGGGGTACTCAAATGATGGGAATAAGATGAAGAGGGACACATCTTTCAAAGTTTGTGGTATAACACAAAATCAAATGGAATAATTATTTATTCTTCCTCCTAAACAAAATAGTAATTATGGTTGATTTTAAAATTGTTTTTTTAAGCATATGAAGCATGATTCTACATAACCAAATATAGAAAGAGAAAATTGAAACCATATGAGGCAACTTTAGTGATATTATGACAGTGCTCTAAGGTCTGGTTCTAGAGACAAAACTCATGTCTTTTAGTCCCTATATGGTTCAATGGGATGAGATCAGTAGAATAATTTTCATTATTAGATACAAATAATCCATGGTGATTCTAGAAACAATGTGACTCCACAATCAAAGCCATATCAATAGAGTAATAAAAACTCCAGTACACTGATTAAGAAATTGTTTGGAGTTGATAAAGTGATCATCAATGATCAATCTAAGGATTTGAATATGAGAGGTATGATTATTTTTAATTCTACCCTTGTTCTAGTTTCTTTTGATACAATTTCATCCCATTCATTTATATCTTATCATGATAATTATCTTATAGGATATCTTGTTAGATGATCTATTCAATTGTAAAACATTAAACTCCTATTATCCTTAGATAATTCCAATACATTTTGTTCAAATAATTTTATATAAATATTGATTGGGATTAATTTATTTAGGATGTATCCATGCTTTATATTAATTCTTGTGAAACAGTCATGTGGATTGATTGGTTGAAAAAGTTGTAATCTCACATCGAATGTTATACATGGAGGGTTAGTTTTACAACTGATGATGGTGAAAACCATATATTTATGATAGATCATAGTATAAAGGCTAGTGGAAGAGGATCTATAACACCATAATTTAGAAATATCTCTTACTTGATGATATATTTAACCATGGAATTCATGGATAATATCAAGAATAGATTTTTTTTTTGAAAATTGTCGGTCAGTTTCTAGATTTCATTCTTAAAACATTCATAGGGTTTCCACCCACTAGAGAAGTAGAATTTATGATTGATATCTTTTTACAAACTAGTACTCCCCCATGCCCTTATTTTTTATTGAAAAATGTTTAATTTTAATTGAATTTTTAGTGGCAATAGATGGAATAAAAATGGTTCATTTGAACTAGTATGTCTCTTTGTGATTCACTCGTTTTATCTGTAAAATGGGGTAAAGAACCCTTTTGACTTTGAAGGTATTATTATAAAGTGAATCAAGTTACAATAAATATGTAGTTTCTTATTCCGCTCATTAATTATCTATTTTATCAATTAATCTGGGATCATTGGTTCTCACAAATCGAACTATGTTCACGATATCACCATTTGTGGGTTTGGAAAGAGAATAATTGGAATATAGCTTTCAATAGTAGATATATCCATTATGAAAAGGTTTTTATGCCTTTTGATCATAGAAATTCACCATCCATTTTTGTGGAATCTATGGATCAAATATTTCAATGGTATCTAGATTATTTAGTATTGGTGTTTGTGTATTACTTAATGTTTTATTCTAGGATATTTTTTTAGCATGAGGAACACATAGAATATTGTTGGATTTCATACAGAATCATCATCATGAGGATAAAAATTCAATGTTTTATTTTATGTTAAAATTGTAATGTTTCCTTGGATATGTTATCTCTGAAAATAGTGTTATGTGGATCTAGAAAAGATATAGGATGTAATGTCTTTAAAACACCAAAATAATTTCTTTTAGATAAGTTTTTCCTAGGTTTTGATTGTTGTTACTGGCATTTTATTCCAAAATATTCATGATTGGATTCACAATGAAATCTTTAAAAAGGAAATGTGTTCGATTATAACGAATCATGTAATTTCATAATTCCTTTCAATATCTTAGTGTTTTCCTTACATAAGTACTGATCATCATATTACCAGAATGAAGACAAGGATATGTGGTCTATTATGGTGATTTTGAATTTAGGTTGTGATGTTTTCAAGTGTAGGGAGGTCATGTCATTACTTATCGCTTGTCCATTTTATCAATTTGTGATAGTAACTACCCAACTAATTATTTGTAATTACATGTTTAGTACATGCTTTAGAGATGTGGTATCATTTCCTTTTTTTTTTGATAATTCAAGATGTTTAAGAATAATAATATTTTGAAACACATTTTCCCAAAAAGTGACATGAATCAGAGAGAAATAGTATTGAAGGGTTATATTTAAATGTTTTACTTTGACATGATGTATAAATTGTGAAATGGAAATTACTTAGAAAATTCATTAAGATAGAAGTTGTATAGTCAGTTGGGGAATGAAGCTTTGGATCAGTGGCAGCCGATGTCGGTGATTGCTGATATGGAAATGGATTGTGAAGACCATGGTAGTTTTTCAGAATTATTTTTGGTAACTAGTGTTCCTGATTTTATTCAAAAATTAAAAGAGGTGTAGATATCATATTATAAATTGGATTCTATGTGGTCAAAAATCATTGGTGGGGAGACCATTGAGGGGTGAAAGGTCAAAGCGAACATTGTGTTGGAAGAAAATTAAAGCAAACATTGTGTTGAAAGGTCAAAGCAAACATTGTGTTGAAAGGTCAAAGCGAACATTGTGTTGAAAGGTCAAAGAGAACATTCGAGATGGGATGTTCATCATGGAATAAAAAATATTAATAAGGTGTTGAAAAAGAACATTGTGTTGGAAGAAAATAAAAAGAGGAAGATTTTTTGTGTGTGATGACTCACATGTTATTAGGTTAAGGAATAGCACTAACGGTCATTGTATATATTTTAGTTTCTACTGATTCCTGTGTTAAAATGATAGAAAAACGATATAGATTTTGTGAAAATGAAAATGATGGACAGTTCAAAAACAAGATTCTATATGGGTGATAGTGGATCCTCTCACAACATCAACCCATTTCATTCCTATTCATGAATATCATAAGAAGAAAGACGTGATAAAAATCAATTTCTGAGAACTATTAAAGAGAAATTTCTTAATAGTTTTGATAGCATCGGACTGAGATCTATTTTTTCGTCATATTTTTTAAAATTATTATAGCAATCCCTCATATCTCAGTTGATTATGATCACAAAATTTCACCCTAAAATAAATGTTTAATATGATAAAATGATACATAAATAGTAATACATTATTATTTATTTAATACTATATATTGGTGTCTCATGGGAGGTTCACATACATTAGTGGATTTCTCATTCGAAAATAGTTATCAGGCCCGAATACACATGGATCTATTTGAATCATTATATCGAAATTCATGTTGTTCAACCAATTGTTCAGTGGAAATAGGTGAAACATAACTAGTTGGAAAAATAAATGTGAATGTAAAATTTGAGAATATTTTTTTGATTAGAAAGAGTATGGAGACAACTCATGGTCACCATAAATAATTTTTTGATCATTGTTAATGACTATCATTATTTGGGGAGAGTGATCCTTCTTTATTCAGAATATATCCAAGGATTGGGGATCGTCATTTTTGGAATAATGGAATGATATCTCCTTGATACATATGCGCTTTTCAAATTCATGGACATGTTAGTGAGGTGGAATATAACTTTAATTTTCCAAAATGAATTTTTTTATTTCATATTGTATTTCATATATCAAAGTTAAAAAAGTATCAACCTGATCTGGACCATGTGATTCAATGGTATCATGTTGACATAGTTCCAAATGTTATGTTGGGTCTCCCAACAGTTCAAACTGTTGAGAGATAAGATAATTTCTTTCATTAGAATATCATCTGTCTAGTGTATGTTTTATATAAACATGGTGATATTCAAGAAGAAACATGGGAGCGTAAGAAGGATATGGTTGGGAAATTTCCTAAAATATTTGAGGCTAATGATGTTTTTCATCTTCCCGAGAACAAATGGACAAATGGTGGGGAGACTTTAGTAGCCTCATTTTGAGGTAATTTATAATTTATTTATTTATTTTAATCATACAATGTTGTAGGGTTATTTTCTGGGTGGTTTGAAGCAGTTTTGAGTTGTTTTTGGCTGGTTTCTAGAGGTTAATGGTTTGAGCAACATTATTAGAAATTTTGAATCACCTCTTATGAAGACATGAAACTGAAACAATGGGTATTGGGTAGGGTAGGTCATGGTTAGGCACATGATTGTTCCAATATATGTAGTAAATCATGAGATAATTTCTATGGATGGATAGATTGGAATGTAATGGTTGGTGCATGGTTTAACTACCCTAGAGATCCAACCTTTAAATGTGTGTTCAGAGGAAAAGTGGCATGCATAGTTGGCACAAAATTTCTCTAACCATGCACCCTAATAATGAACTATTAAAAATGAGATATAAATTTGTGGATATAACTTTATTTATCCCCTTAATAACTCATTTTTTCCATAATTTTATCAAAACATTCTTTCCAATTCCTTCCAAAGATCAATAGATAATTCCTTTTAATTTTAGATAAATACCATGGGAAATCTAAGTGTGTTTGAGGCATGGAATCAATAGTATGTGGTCTTTCTTGGTTTTTATCCATGAATTTATTATTTGCCTATCTCTTGGATTAATGGATATAACCCGATGGGGATAGATTCATACTTTTTATTTGAATAATAATGAGATTTTTATTTTTATTTTAATGGAAACACTATCTATGTTCGAATCATAATGATCTATTTTTTGTTATAAGAGTTTTTTTATTGTGCTTCACTTTAACTAATTTTTAAAAGGTGGGTAGCATCACTCTTGACCCCTATTGTTATATTTTGAAAGATTGGATTCAAATTTATTGAATTTGTTGAAAGATAATTGATTTTTTGTGTCATTCTTGATGGGTATCCTTTTTATTGAAGGTTATATGAAATGGTGGTATTTAATGGTTTTTGAGTAAAACCATGTGATGTTAATTTTGAAATAGTGATTTAAAATTTTTGATTTACTTATTAATAACAATGGTTGGTAGGAATTATTTCAATAAAACTATTTTTTAATTGAAATAGTGTGGTGTGGTTTTGGCATACAAGGTTTGTGTGATTTCATAATGTCAGGGTGACCTAGTATACAGGGCATGAGTAATTCAAGTATCAGATATGTTACACTAGATTTAGGGAGTTCTCATTTGTGGAACGTGCAGATTTCCAATTAGTGATGACATCGAAGATTAATGAGATTCCACTCATGAGTATATAAATGACATCTAATAATTAATTTATGGATGTATGGAATGGAATGAGTTAGTTCAAATAGATTTGGAGAGTGGTTTTAAATAATTGTTCGTTTTTATTCCATAGAAAACATTTTTTTTTAAAAACACTATATGATTTGACATAAATTGTATTAATTTATTTTTAACTATTTTACATAAATTTAATAACATTTATATATAAGTGTCAAGAGTTTCCAAGTAATTTGGAAAAACATAATTTGATTGAAATGATTGTTATCTCATATAATTATTGATTCATCATTATACATTGATAATGAGTAATGGAGTTTTATATTAGAGAATGTTGGGTGGTGTTGATTATATTCCTTCAGTTTCTTCTATTTTTTGTATTGGATTCCAATTTTTACTCTGATATTGTTTCATTTGGTGTTCCTATTTTTTTATACTTTTATTTGTATTACAATTTACTCATTCATTATATAGTGTTTTTTTTGTTTGGTTATCATGGCATTATTGTTTTATTTTCAAACAAAAAAATCATCCCCTATTTCTATATCAAGCCCTGCTAATTTATTTATATTCATTGGTTTTTTGGATATTTCAACTATGTCTAGTAACTCCCACAAATAATTTATCAATCTAATGGAGAAGGTAGTATGTTACATGAAGCATAGGAGAGAAATTACCCAAAAACAACTAATGTTTGAAATTATGGGAAGAAATTGGGTAATTATATTCTCTCATTTTCTCAATCATTGTAGGGAATTGACTCCATGACACACAATTAATGAAAATATAAATATTTCATGTCCTTTGGGAGAAATATTTCTCACCTATGAAGTTGGTCATTATAAAAATCATTCAAAAGTATGATTTTATATATAGTAAAAGCATGGTTTAAAAAATTATGAAATGAAATTATTCCTATTTTTAACGTATTAATTAATATCCATTTCAAAACTAAATGTAATTTACTCTTTTAACCTAGCTATTGGTAATGCTGGTATGAATAGATGTAACTATATTTTGAAAATTTTATTTAATTTATCTAATTATTAAAATTTATTTATTAGTTTAGAGGAAATAATTACCCATTATGTAATGAAAATAATTATATCACCATAGTTTAAGATCCATTTAAAGTTAAAGGGAACATTTATCTAAAAATTGTGGTTTTAATTATATTTTCTTCATTTTCAATTATAACATTATGAACTCCAGAATTTAAATTTTATTATACTAACTTAATAATTTTATTAATTATATATATGTGTGTATTCCAATAGACTATTTTATTAAATTTTTGAAATATTTGATTTTTTGAATAGTTAAATTTACTAATATTACAAGTAAAGTCAATTTTATGAAATTAACATGATAAAAAATGAATAAAATGTAAATGAAAAAAATATTTAAACAAAATATATAATTATAAAGTGACGTAATTAATTTTTTTAAAAATTATATATCTTATAAATCATTGTTGGACATTTTATAAATCTTTGTGTTATTTTTATTCAGATATAGACTATTTTTTATTATTATCATTTAATAAAGCTTTCACCACATTACTTTTAGTTTTTTTTTGTTTATATTTAAATTATATATAAGTTTTTTACCAATTATACAATTAAATCCATGGGAATGAAATTTAAACCTCACATTCATAAAAAAAGTCTTATTCTTAAAACATGAATATTTCTAAAAACTATATTACATTGAATTTAAAAATCTTATATTAAAACTAATTTTTTTCATCTTATAAATTTTATAAATATAATCCATTTTTTATAATTATGTTATATTTTTTTCATAACTTCAATTTCATTTTTATACATAATGAATACTAAATGTGAAAAAAAAATTATCAACATAGTATAAGCTCTAAATATCTCTCAAGATCATTAAATTTTTTAATTTTAAAACTATATTTTTCCTAAAATAATACTATTTTTAAATATGTGTCAGTTTGGATACATTTTACATCGATAAAAACCTTCATATTTATTTGGTTATTTTAAATAATGTTTTACTTTTTTTAATGTTATAATTATATAAATTTCTTATGCATCGTCGAGGTATCGCTTGCTTAAGCGGGTGAAAAATCATCATAAATAGTTTTAAATTATTCAACTGAGGTATTCAATTGGAAAATTTAAACAATATAATGATTTATATAGATATAAATGAATTAAATTTTCTATTATACATATTAATGTTTTAACTACATGTTAACAATGTTGTTTTTAAAGTCCTCATATAGTATTACTCTAGAAAACAACTTTAAAGGTATTTTATGATACAAAATAATTAATTATTACTTTTTTAAGAGAATAATAATATTATAATTTTTAAAATGTTCTTTAACACTATTACAATATATTGCATTATCAAATTGTGATCCACATTACCTCATAGAACAAAACAATTAACCATTGAATAAAATATATCAGTTTACCCAGATACAGATTAAAAAAGTTAACAATGGGTTAAATTAACAAGATAATGGTTTAAATAACCTAGAAACAGTTCAAAACCCTATTAGATGAATTTATTTATATCCAAAATCATACCAAATATGAAATTGGTTTATTTTTTATCCAATTTTTCATTAAAGGGACCTTATATTATTGTATACTTTAGAATAATTACAATTGTGTCTTAACCCACTTATAAAAGTGACATTATACACCTCTATTAATCACAACATAAAGAGTAAATTATAGAAATAAATTCATACCCAATTGTCTTCAATAATTTCTCATAAATTATGTAGAGGATCTGATCTTATTAAAATGTCAACTCATGGGTCCTTTAGAAGATATCAAAAGTGATTTCTCAAAGAAGAGGTAATTGTCTTCACCGAATCCATTTAAGTTTTCTTCTACCTCCTCACAATCTTCTATAATCATACTATAATTGTGACATAAATAAAATTATCTTACTAAAAAATTATTATATTAATAGAATAAAAATTATCAATTTTTAATCTTTCTCATTGTAAAATGAAAATGTCACCAAGCATACATACACAGTACCGTCTCCATGACTGAAATATTGTATTTTCCATAATCACCATTAACAAAGTGTTATTATGATTAATTTAAGGTATATATATTATTTTTATAACATAACTATTACTCTATAAAGATACAAAATTATCAACCTTCTTTCCTTCCAATCAGGTGGAAAATGATAACTTCTTTGATGTGTACATGTGGACTAACACCTCCAGAAATTGATGTGATTTCCTTTTCATTTCAAGTTTACATTTCTAGTAATAAGGAAATATTTGATTAATATATATCATATTTAGGATATTAATATAATTATATAATTATAACATATTATTTACCTTCATTTCATTTCATCCATTATAAGAAATCAATTATCACTCGTGTGTTCATATAGTGTGTCGTCTCCATGAAGTGATGTTATTAATTTTGCATAACCACACTATATGGATAGTTAAAAAACATTATATAATGAATAATTATGATAATTAATACATGGATTCCGATTCTAGATATTATGAATTGATGATAAATGTGTGTGGATTCGGATTTCTAAAGTGAAAAATCTATAAATAATGGAACAATGAATAACAAAAATGATGATTCGGTGGACAAATTATTAATAAAGTAGTAATTATTAATTATATTTGAATCATATATTGCAAGAAATTTAGGAATATATTTTTTAATAAATATATAATACATTTAAATTTATTATATATAAGATTAATAACATCTATTATGAATTTTAGGACCTGAGTTAAGGGTTTCCCGTATCACATTTATTTCTATGAGACATATGCTATATTCACGAGTAGTTTAATTTTTATGGTGTATATGTTTTCCATGAATGTATTTTGATGCTAATTTCATGAATAATTATTAATTTTAAAATAAATATAAATTTACTTCTTCCATTCTATTTTTATTTAGACATATTCAAACCAATAAGGTTTCGACTTCTCAATATAGCATCACTGAGTCACATTTCATGTTATACATCAATTTATTTTTATATGGAGTACATAATGACCCTTCTTATATTTTATATCATAAATAAATTTATATTCATGGAATTTTGAGTTTCTTTTTATGTTATTTATTTAAAGGTGTTATGATTAAAAAGTTACTAAAGTGATAAGGGATCATCTTACGAAGTCAAATTTTTCAATGTTTACTATGTAAAATTCCCATTGGGGGAATTATGTAACCCTTAACATATAAATATCATATAATTTCTTCACCTATTTTTTTTTCTCATGTTTTCAAATGTTTTTATTAAATCCTCTAATTTTTAAATAAAATAAAAGATAATTGCTTTTAAACAAAATCCCACATTATTTTGAGCTTTTGGGTATGGAATCATAATCTTTAATATTCATTGTAACATCCCCAAATGATAAAGGGTTAAATGAATAAATGATATGACTCATGTCAACAAGGTGCACCTTCCTTTTCGGGATCCTGTCTGATTAGAATTCCACAGTTAAGCATGTTTGGCCTGGAGTAGTGATCAGGATGGGTGACCTTCTGGGAAGTTTCTCAGGATTTGTGCGAGTGAGGAAAAAACACACTAGAAAGGACATGTGTTGGCCTATGGGGACAATCATTAGCCAGATTACCTTTTCAGGCATGTGGGTGGACCCTGGGGTGGGCCCCATGTGTCTGCGGGGAAACTAGTGGTACCTGGTGGGTCAGGATCCGACGGCCATGTTAAGGCGGGGTGGTTGTGCTGTCACCGGGACCCAGTTGTCACATTTGGTATCAGAGGAGGAACCCATCCTTATGTGTGGTGCACTGCCTAGGTTGAGATGTAGGGCCCACAATGAGGGTGTTCTGCTCTAAAGGGGGGTGATTGTAGCATCCCCAAATGATAAAGGGTTAAATGACTAAATGATATGACTCATGTCAACAAGGTGCACCTTCATTTTTGAGAGCCTGTCTGATTAGAATTCTACAGGTAAGCGTGCTTGGCCTGGATTAGTGATTAGGATGGGTGACCTTCTGAGAAGTTTCTCAAGATGTGTGAGAGTGAGGAAAAAACACACTAGAAAGGACATGTGTTGGCCTGTGGGGACAATCATTAGTCATATTACTTGTTCGGGCATGTGGGTGGACCCTGGGGTGGGCCCCATGGGTCTGCGGGGCAACTAGTGTTACCTGGTGGGTTAGGACCCGACAGCCATGTTAAGGCGGGGTGGTTGTGCTGTCACTGGGACCCAGTTGTCACATTTACTATAGCGACCTAGCCTTTTCATACATCACTATTACATCATTTCAATGATAAACAACATAATAGTGTGACACTTAGAGGATCCAAAGGATTAGTTTCTTGGGAAAACTAGGACCATACATAATAAATACAACATCAACCATAAACATTTATTTAATTTCTTCTTCACTAGATTCTTAGTGGAACTTGTCCCCTCCATAGTACATGTCGCCACCTGATGATATACATCAAAAGGGGTGAGCTAGAAGCCCAATAAGATGACAGATATGAACAATATAGCATGGGGTGAGCATAATCATAATATAGGCAAAAGATCATGAACATGAGAGGAGTATAAATAATATACTTGAAATGTGACAATGCATAAAAATGAAACATAATGTCTTAGTGGTTAAATACCACACATACTTGTGATCCAAGCTAGCATCTTGTTCACACATCATTTCACATTTACTCATTAGATTCATCACTTTACCAAATGCATTGGAGCACTATATAATTCTGGGCACACCCTTCACATTTAAACATTCTTATTGTGCTATATAGTTCCGAGCGCACCCGTCACATCATAAAATTATCATATATCATTCTTGCAATGATGAAAATATAACATAAATGAACATAATGAACCCATGAAAAGTAATGGGTTTCATCTTATAATAACACATTCATAAACATTGGGTTCCAAAAGAATGAGGGAGTAACATACATGTTACAAGAACCGTCCACTTTGAGTGAGAAGTAAAAGGGGTGTTCTTAAAAGAAGAGTTCTTTTGGAAAAAAATTTGATGGACATAAAAACTAGTGACAAAAATTTATATCCCATAAATATAAAGAGAATTATGAAAAAATTATCTATAAGGAGTTACCTTATCAAAATGGAGTGAAAGAGGTAGAACCCGAAGGATGAAAGTTGGGTTCGAGAATTTCCCCATACCTTGTACTCGAATGCCTCCTTCTCTTTAATGTCCTCCATAATGACATTATATTAATTAATTAGAAATTACAAAACCGTTTATACATTAATAGGGTTCATTATGTATTCGTTATTTCATATTATGTTCCGTTGTACGACTTATAGAGTTTAAAAACATTGTTCGGGGATGTTCATTTTTTATGGTTTTCTTGAGTGGTTCACTAGTATTCTTAAATTGAAGTTTGGGTAGAACATGGGTAAACATTCAGAAATGAAATTACATGTCATTAATGATATTACATGAGCTTGAATGATTTTATAATTAATTACATTATATCCATGTGGATGAATCATTAGATATGAATTAAATGATGATTATTAGGGTTAATTTGAGTGTTTTTTGGTTCACAACGAACTTGTTCTAACTTTTCACTTAGTAATATGGCCATAGGTTATTTAAAGAACTTAAAATAGAACATAATACATATAAAATATTCTGGTTCAACCATAAAAATGGTATCATGACCAGATCTGAAGGTAGAAATGGAAGATGAGAGCATGTTGTTTTTGAAGGTGATAAATTAACACCTCATGAACAATGTTCTCTTTATTAAAATAAAAGGAAGGGGGAAAGGGTGTGGGGTGAAATAATATCCCATTATAATCATAACATTATATTATATGTATAATACTAGAGTTAAAAAACAATTTGGATGAATATAGGTAGGGAGAGATCAAGAAAATAACTTGAACTTGAAAGTGAATTAAATGAGAAGAGGGAAGGAAATTACCTCTATCATCCTCCTCTTGAGAACCTCTTTAAGGGCCTTAGCTTGGTCGTTGGATGATACCAGAAGATCTTGGACGTGCGGGGGGGGGGGGGGGGGGCTTGGGAAGGTGTTTGGGCAGAGTTTAGAGAAGTCTTGGAGCTTGAGAGGTGTGAGGAATAGAGGGAGTGAAGGGTGGCTTTTATAGTGGAGGGGAGAGGGGTTTCCTTCATATAAAAATCATTAGTTTATTAATTTCTCCTAAGACAAGGAATAGTGAGTCTTGGATGACCAAGAATTGTAAAAAAGGCATGTGAGTCCGTGATTTGGGTGCTTACATCACATGTGATGTCATGAATAGTGGGTTTTAATTATAATGTATTTATTCAGTAAATTAATGTATTTTACTATTCACCAAAAATTCAAGTATCTCAGAAAAATACCAAAGATATACCCCAACCATTTTACAACGTGTAGAATCCAAAAACGAGGTCCATTTTTTAAAAATAATTTTCTAAATATTATTAATTAAATATTTAATTATAATTATAATTTATTAAAAAACAGTTTTTAAGATTAAAACTAATTTATAGTGCTTTCAAAAATTATGTAGGGTCTTATTAAATTTTCAAAAAACTATAAGACATTGATTATTTTATGAATACATTTTAGGGAAATAAATATTCTTTTAAATTAATTAATTAATTATAATTAATTATTTATGACTTACAAAATACCAAAAGGTTTACTAAGGTCAAATTTTCACTTTCTAAAATGTCTAAATTTTATTTTATTATTCATAGGTAATGTTACTCTTATGATGGATGATTTACTGTTCATAAGGGTCATATTACTATTCATTACGGTAGGTTACTATTCAAAAGGGTAGGTCACTATTCACCAAAAACCATTTTTGTTTCATTAGACTCCAAAAATCATCTTGAACACAACTGTGTATGTCATATTTTCAAAATTCCAAACATAGGGGTGACAAAATTATGTTTAAAAGTCACTTATCACTTAGTAGTTCATTATTTTTTGTTTTCATGTTATTTTATGACATAAATATAAGAAGGGAATTTTCCATTGAAAAACTTTGGGTCATTACATTCTTCCCCCTTAAGAAATTTCGCCCATGAAATTTCACTTTACACAAAAAGGTATGGGTACTTCTCCTTCATTGCCTCTTCGGGTTCCCAAGTTGCTTCCTCAAACATATGGTTCCTCCACAACACTTTAAAAAGATAGGTTGTCTTGTTGCGTAGAACCTTATCTCTCCGATCCAGAATCTTTACTGGCTGCTCCTCATTGGAGAGATCATCTTCCAGCTGCACGACCTCTGAGTTTAGTACATGTGAGGGGTCTGGTATGTACTTCCTCAGTAGTGATACATGAAACACATCATGAAATTGATCCATATTTGGTGTAAGTTCAAGATGATAGGCCACGACTCCTATGCGGTCAAGGATCTCAAAGGGGCCAATATACCTTGTTCTTAGCTTCCATTTCTTCCCGAATCGCATGACTCTCTTCCATGGAGATATTCGAAGGAAGACTTTATCTCCAATGTCGAACTCCAAGTCCCATCGACAATTGTCAGCTTAGCTCTTTTGCCGACTTTGAGCAGCTTTGATGTGTTTCTGGATGACTTGAACCTTCTCTATCATCTCTTGAACAAGATCTGGTCCAAGTAGCTCTCTTTCTCCAACTTCATCCCAACAGGTTGGAGTTCTACACCACTTCCCATAACGAGATTCATACGGAGCCATCTAAATACTCGAGTGGAAGATATTGTTGTATGATAACTCAACCAATGGGAGATTCTGATCCCAACCACCTTTGAATTCACGAGAGTAGGCTCTTAGCATATCTTCAATCTTCTGAATAGTCCTTTCAGATTGGCCATCAGTTTGGGGGTGATAGGTTGTGCGGAAATTTAATTCAGTACTCAAAGCATGTTGAAGGCTCCTCTAGAATTTAGATGTGAACCTTGGATCACGGTCAGAGAAAGTTGAGAGAGGAACATCGTGCAGTCTCACCACTTCCTTCACATATATCATTGAAAGTTGTTCAAGTGAGAGGTCTTCCCGAATAGCGATAAAATGGGTAGTCTTGGTGAGTCGATCAATCACAACCCATATCACATTATTTCCCTTTGATGTCTTTTGGAGACCCGTGTCAAATTCCATAGTAACATTTTCCCACTTCCACTTGGGTATAGGCAATGGATGCATCATACCTTTGGACTTTTGTCACTCATCTTTAACTTGCTGGCATACCAAGCACCTTGATATATATTCCGCAATCTCCTTCTTCATGTTATCCCACCAGAGGTGTTCTCAGAGATCACGTTACATCTTGGTACTCCTAGGATGGATAGAGAAAGTTGAGCTATGTGCATTATCCAATAGCTCCTTCTTTATCTCGAGTGATGAAGGTATGCCAAGCCTAATTCCAAACCGAATCACACCATCATCATCGATATGGTACTCTTGAAGCTTCAATTCATTTACTGCATTCACCCTCTTTGTATCTCCACATCATCCCTTTGTGCTTCCTTAATCTTCTCTTGGATGGATGGTTGTGCAATCATTTGGGCATGGTAGGATGTATCCACTGTCCTTATGATTTCCAAATCCATCCTTTGCATATCCAAGAAGATAGGGTCTTTCTCAATTCGCAACATGGATAGAGTAGCAGGTTCTTTTCTGCTTAGAGCATCAGCTACCTTGTTCTCCATTCTAGGATGATAGTGAATAAATCAATCGTAATCCTTGATTAGCTCTAACCTTATCCTTTGACGCATGTTGATCTCCTTTTGTGTGAATATATACTTTAGGCTCTTGTGGTCGGTGTATATGTCACACTTCTCACCATAAAGGTTGTACCGCCAAATTTTCAAGGAAAAAATCATGGCTTCCAGCTCTAGATCATGCGTCGGGTAGTTCTGCTCATGGATCTTCAACTGTCGTGAGGCGTAGGCTATCACATTATCGTTTTGCATGAGTACACAACCTAATACTTTCTTTGAAGCATCACTATATATCACAAAACTTTCTCCACTTTTAGGCACTGTGAGTATAGGTGCAGTGATCAGCCTTCTCTTTAGCTCCTTGAATCTTCCCTCACATTCTTCTTTCCAAACATACATTACCCCTTTCCTTGTTAACTTGGTTAGCAGGATTGACCATCGTGAGACGTTTTTCACAAAATGTTGGTAGTACCTAGCTAATCCAAGAAAACTACGGATTTATGTGACTCTAGAGGGTCTGGGCCATTCCTCAATCGCCTTTGTCTTTGAAGGATCCACAGAAATTCCCTCACTTGTGATCACATGTCCAAAGAATGTGACTTGATTCATCCAAAAGTCACACTTGCTGAACTTGGCGTACAACTTCTCCTTTCTCAATTTCGACAACCCAAGTCTTAGATGGTCTTCATGTTCCGCTATTCACTTGGAGTAGATGAGAATATCATCGATAAACACTACCACAAATTTTTTGAGGTAATGTCTAAAGACTCTATTCATTAAATCCATGAAGATTGCAGTGGAATTTGTAAGTCCAAAGGGCATCACCAAAAACATATAGTGCCCATACATTGTACATAAGGAAGCCTTCTGAATATCTTCTTTCTCCACCATTACCTGGTGATATCCAGAGCGAAGATCCACCTTGGAGAAGTATTGAGCTCCTATTAACTGATCGAATAAGTCATCAATACTTGGGAGAGGATACTTGTTCTTTATGGTGATCTTGTTCAGTTCCTAATAATCAATACACAACCGCATTATTCCATCCTTCTTCTTCACAAAGTGTACTGGTGCACCCTAAGGTGATGCAATAGGGCGTATGAACCCTTTGTCCAAATTCTCTTGCAGCTGCTTCTTTAAATATTCCAGTTCGATTGGAGCCATCCTATAGGGGAACTTCATGATAGGAGTAGCTTCGGGTGTGAGTTCAATTGAGAACTCTACCTCACGACCTGAGGGAATTCAGGGTAACTCTTCGGGAAATACATCGCCATATTCCCTCACAATGGGCATTTCCTCAAGGTCGGAACTTTTCTTCGACCAACCATTTGGGCGAGGTATGCTTCTTTATAGAGAATCAACACCCACACCATTGATATATTTTTCAAAGGAGATTCATGATCTTCCTTACATTGGTATATGATCATGGGATGGTTCGAAATATGAAAAGATATTTCTTTTTCCCGATAGTTGATATGTGTTGTATATAACGAGAGCCAATCTATTCCCATTATAGCGTTGAATTCCACCAATGGAAGAATTACAAGATTTCCCAAAAGAATATTCCCACATACGCCAATAGGAAGAGTTAAACACTTGGGTTTCAATGATTTCACCACTTGGTCTTTTTACAGATATCTCTACATCAAGGTTTCGGGGCTTCGATTCAATAGTTCTATCAAACTTGCAAGATATAAAGGAATGCGTAGAACCAGAATCAAATATTTCTTTTTCCATTCTTGAGTGAATAGGAATTGTACCTCGTATGACTTCATTATCATTCTCCACATCTACAATAGTGATGGCATAAGCCTTCTCTTGTTCCATTGGCTTTGGTGGTTGCTGACACTGATTACCCTCGAGAGCTCGAGGCTTAGTGCACTGGTTTTCATTGTGCCCTAGCTCCCTATAGTTGTAGCATTGAACCACGTGTGGTTCTCTCCTTTCATCGGCTACATTATCCTTCCATTTCATGTCTTTTCGACACTCTTGATCTTGGTGTCCTTCTTTCCCACAATTGAAGCATTTCCCCGTCCCTTTGTGGCAGTTCCCATGGTGCAAAATCCCACATTTTTGGCATGTGGCTCGTTTATTTTTCTTCCCACCATTGTCATTAAATCCACCAGCTTGAAACTCCATCTTTCTTTTCTTATCACCATATCCATGGGACCATTCTCCAAACTCCATATCCACTTTGAGATCACACTGAATAACTTATTCATGACTCCAATAGTCTCTAATTACTAGAGCCTTTCAAAGGTGTGGTTTTAATCCACTAATGAATATATCAATTTTTCTATCATTGTTCATAACAAAACCTGAAGCATACCTTGTAAGACATGTGAAATTTTCTTCATAGGTTGTGAAAGATTCTACTTCTTTTTGCTTGAGCTCTATGAATTCCCTCTCCATAATTGTGTGAAGAGTTCTTGGGAAGTACTTATTAAGAAACATTATCTTAAAGTCTTCCCATTCCATATCTCCAATTTCCTTACTTAGCTTGGTGTTCTTAATCAAAGACCACCATTGATCAGTTTCTCCATCCAGATGATAGACATATAGAGTCACCATATCCATCTCAGAACAGTGTAGTACAGAAAAGATCTTCTCCATTGAGTTGACCCACTATTCCACAACTAGTGGATCAGAAGATCCACAAAATGTCCGTGGTCATTCTGCATAAAATATTCGATAGCTAGTTTCTCTCTCTTTGGTGAAGGAGGATGTTCCCCATTATTATGGTTATTATTCATAACCTGAGATAATTGGGTATGAATCACCATGATGTTTTGAACTCCACCTCCCAAATCATTGGGGATGTTTTTCAGGCAATCCTTGCATTGGCCCTCGCATGAGTTGTTGGCCTGATTTCTCCTAGTTCCCGCCATTTTATAAAATAGAAAAGGTTAGAAAAAAACATAAGTAAACAAGTCATGAATAAATTATTCATTTAAAAAATTATACTAAAAAATAACATATGGGATCCCTAGGTAAATATTCTTATGTGCATATTTTTACATAGTCCCATACTAGAGGTTTTCTCTAGGGTTAACTAATCATAATTCCAAAATTAACTAAACCTTTCCTTCAATACCAACTATAGCGACCGAGACTTTTCGTAAGCTACTATTACATCATTTCAAAGATAAACAACATAATAGTATTACACATAGAGGATCCAAAGGTTTAGTGTCTTAGGCAAACTAGGACCATACATAACAAATACAACATCAACCATAAACATTTATTTAATTTCTTCTTCACTAGCTTCTTAGTGGAACTTGTCCTCTCTTTAGTACATGTAGCCACCTAAGGATATACATAAAAATGGGTGAGCTAGGAGAACAGTAAGAGGATAGATAAGAACAATATAGCATGGGGTGAGCATAATCATAACATAGGCAAAAGATCATGAACATGAGAGGAGCATAAATAATAGACTTGAAATGTGACAATGCATAAAAATGAAACATCATGTCTTAGTGGTTAACTACCACACATACTTGTGAACCAAGCTATAATCTTGTTCACACATCATCTCACATTTACTCTTGAGATTCATCACTTTACCCAATTCATTTGAGTGCTAAATTATTCTGGGCGCACCTGTCACATTTAAACAATCATATTGTGCTATATAATTCCGGGCACACCCGTCACATCATAACATTATCATTTAACATGATTTCCACGATGAACATATAACATAAATGAACATAATGAACTCATGAAAAGGAATGAGTTTCATATCATAAGAACACATTCATAAACATTGGGTTTTCAAAATAATGAGGAGGTAACATACATGATACAAGAACTGTCCATTTTGAGTGTGAAGTAAAAGGGGTGTTCTTAAAAGAAGAGTTCTTTTGGAAAACATTTTGATGGAAATAAAAACCAATGACAAACATTTATATCCTAGAAAAGTAAATACAATGATGAAAAATGATCTTTAAGGAGTAACCATATCAAAATGGAGTGAATGTGGTAGAACCCAAAGGATGAAAGTTGGGTTCGCGAATTTCTCCTTACCTTGTACTCGAATGCCTCCTTCTCTTTAATGTCCTGTATAATGACATTTAATTCATTAATTAGAAATTCAAGAATATTTTATACATTAATAGGGTTAATTATGGTTTCATTATGTCATATTATGTTCCATTTGATGACTTATAGAGTTTAAAAACATTGTTTGGGGATGTTCGTTTTTTATGGCTTTCTTGAGTGGTTCACTTGTATTCTTAAATTGAAGTTTGGCTAGAACATGGGTAAACATCCAAAAATTAAATTAAAAGTAATTAATTATATTACAGGAGATAGAATTATTTTATAATGAATTACATTAGATCCATGTGGATGAATCATTAGATAAGAATTAATGATGATTATTTGGGTTAATTTGAGCGGTTTTTGGATCACAACGAACTTGTTTTAACTTTTCACTTAGTAATATGGACATAGGTTATTTAAAGAACATAAAATAGAACAGAACACATATAATATATTCTGGTTCAACCATAAAAATGGTTTCATGACCAGATCTGAAGGTAGAAATGGAAGAAGAGAGCATGTCGTTTTTGAAGGTGATAAATTAACACCTCATGAACAACGTTCTCTTTAATAAAATAAAAGGAAGAGGGAAAGGGTGTTGGGTGATATAATATCCCATTAGAATCATAAAATGACATTATATTTATAATACTAGAGTTAAAAAACAATTTGGATGAATATAGTTGGGGAGAGATCAGGAAAGGAACTTGAACTTGAAAGGGAATTAATGGAGAAGAGGGAAGAAAATTACCTCAGAATCCTCCTCTTGAGAACCTCCTTAATGGACTTATATTGTTCTTTTGATAATACCAGAAGCTCTTGGACATGGGGGAGGGGCTAGGGAAGGTGTTTGGGAAGAGTTTATATAAGTCTTGGAGCTTGAGATGTGTGAGGAATAGAGGGAGTGAAGGGTGGCTTTTATAGTGGAGGGAAGAGGGGTTTCCTTAATATAAAATTCATTAGTTTATTAATTTTCCCTAAGACAATGAATAGTGAGACCTGGATGACCAAGAATAGTAAAAAAGGCATGTGAGTCTGAGATTTGGGTGCTTACATAACTTGTTATGTCATGAATAGTGGGTTTTAATTATAATGTATTTATTCGGTAAATTAATGTATTTTACTATTCATAAAAAATTCATGTATCTCAGAAAAATCCCAAAAATTTACCCCAACAATTTTTCAACATGTAGAATCCAAAAATGAAGTCCATTTTCGAAAAATAATTTTCTAAATATTATTAATTTATCATTTAATTAAAATCAAAATTTACTTAAAAACAGTTTTTAAGATTAAAACTGATTTATTGTGCTTTCAAAAATTATGTAGGGTCTTATTAAATTATCTAAAAACAATAAGAAGTTGATTAATTTATGAATATATTTTAGGGAAATAAGTATTCTTTTAAATTAATTAATTAATTATAATTAATTATTTATGACTTACAAAATACCAAAACGTTTACTAAGGTCAAATTGTCACTTTCTAAGATGTCTACATTTTATTTTATTATTCATAGGTAATGTTACTCTTATGTTCTATGATTTACTATTCATAAGGGTCATATTACTATTCATAAGTGTAGATTACTATTCATATGGGTAGGTCACTCTTCACCAAAAATTCATTTTTGTTTCATTAGACTCCAAAAATCATCTTGAACATAACCGTGTATGTCAGATTTTCAAAATTCCAAACATAGGGGTGGAAAAATTATGTTTAAAAGTCACTTACCACTTAGTAGTTAATTATTTTGTGTTTTCATGCTATTTTATGACATAAATATAAGAAGGTAAGTTTCCATTGATAATATTTGGGTCTTTACATTCATGTTCTTAAAATTTATTTATTTCACTTTTTTATTATATACTAAATATTTTAAAAAGTTTATTTTCTATACCATTGAAATATAAATCAATTAAATAAATATTTTGAAATTTTTACTAATCACGTTTTTTTACAAAAGTATGAATAAAATTTGCATTTTAATATATATGAGATGAATGTATTTTTACACCACCCAGACCATTAATTAATTTCATAAAAAATTTATAATATTCCATGATCACTTTTAAGGAAAATATTTTTATTAATATTTTATTAATTTCTATTACAAAATATAAATATAGAAAATTATTGTTTTATTTTGTTTTCAAAGTAATATTGAAATGCTATTTTAAATATTTTTTTATATATATAAACATCAATAAATTATTCTAATAATCCAATGAAGATATATTTAAATGATATCATTGGTTATATTACTATTTATGGATTATGATTATGTGATTATGATACTTTTATGAGAATGAGTTCATTTTCATGAGATATAATATGATGGAATAATGATTTTTTATTATATTATGTAACACATATGTATTGTTTAAATTATGTAAATCAGGGAAAAAATTATATAGACCTCCTATGAATTTAGTATATATTTATATCACATTTAATAATATGAATAGGCATAAGGGTGGACCTACTCCGGTTAAAGACTCTATCAAATATGATACTCATAAAAGAGAGGATTGAGTAAAGAAATTATTTTCTATTATTATGTGAAAGCCACAAACTTATGTATACTGATTAGGATATGCTACCATTTCTCAGGACTATTTATTAATTATTTAATTCTATTATGACTCATGTCTCTTATTATAACCATGTTTTAGATTATAACACATGGTTTATCAACAATAAATAACGGTGTATAAATTTCATCAGTTATTATCACACTATCATAACCTTTTTTATCATATTCTCATATATAATCATCGATTGATATATCCCATATGTAACCTTGCTGAGAATATGATCTCACTATTTCTTATATTTCTATTTCCCTAGGTTATCAATAATGATATTATTTAAGACATTTCTACAAACATATCATCTTTGAAAAAAAATTATAATATTATGATCTTTCATTATGGAATAAAAAAATCAGGTTATCATGGGGAAAATTTCCCCATGATGAGAAAGTCTTGGTTTTTATTTCATAATGGGTTTTCCTTATTTTTTAAAAAATATAAACCTATAATTATTTGGGTCTATAAGGGACTCAATTTTATGATTGAAATTGTAATTATAGACAGCTATAATAGGTCATCTACTATTATTATTAAAGAAATTATATAGGGAGTATTTTTTTTTTGAACAAAATCCTGGTGTATGGATCTCATGATTTCTTGACATAAATTAATCCATATAAGGATTATATTTCAGTGCATTTGTTTTTTAAACATGCCACACCCATGAATTCCCTATATGTAGTTTTGTGCGTCCCAATATCTTGTTGCACACAAACCATTAGATAATTTCGTCAAATAGATCAGATGACCTAATATGGGTATTTTCATTCCACACCGTGTTACACATTACAGTGGATGGTAACCATATTTTCACATGATTAAACAAATAAGAGTGCACCATATCATACCCAAAGCCTTGTGATCCTTATTTTTTGTATTTAGTCAATTCCACTAATCATATGATCAGAGAAAATATGATTATTTTTATATGGATGCAATGTGACTCCATGCACTTAGGTCTACCATGTAACAGACATGAACACTTTGATCTTCAGTCTAATATATGTCATTCCCTCAAATAATTCTTGATATATTCTTAATTACTGTCGCACTTCTCCACTACACATGATTGTTTGACCATTAGTGACATTATCCGATGAACACCAGTGTTAAGGTTATCGTAAATCTAAACCCCCTAATCCTAAATTTATCCATCATTTATAATTATTCATAATGAATGGTTGTGAAATTATATTGGGAAAATGTAATGGATATAAACTTATCTCTAACATATAATTCAAAAAATAAGTATAATTATAGTAATTAAATTCTATTATATTTGTGTTAATGAGGATTTTATATTGATATATATTATGATTTTTTTTATTAACATGAATGATTTATTAATATATTATAATAATTTTATATATAATATCTCCTTGTCTTATATTTCAATCCATTAATCATATTTGTTTAAATATTTCAGGGTTTGGTCCATCTCTTCATATAAAAAATATATATGGAGGGTTTTATAAAATTAAAAAATTGGGTACATTAAGTTTTGAGCACTATAAATATAACCTAGAATTAATTAGTATTTATTATTATAAACTGTGAAATTCTTATTCCATTTGAATGATTGTCAGAGGAACATCTTTAAAATAGAAATTTCATTGGGATATTCAATGTTAGAGGAAATATACAATAAGTGATTTGTTTAGGATCAGAATAAATGTGTCAAATTAATGAACCACTCATAATTCCAACATACCAATACGTCAGATCCTCTGATCTCTATTGGGTTCATCATCCATGAATGATGTTTCCTCCCAAATCTCAATCTCTCAAATGTATTTCTTAAATAATAATCTTAATTAAGGGTGATTGAAAAAGAAAAAAAACATTAGTTACATTTTATTTTAAATATTAACATAAACCTCATATCCATCATTATTAACTTAATTAACATCTTTTTAAAATTATTTAATACCCATCCTTGGGTTATACCCTCATTTCATACTCAATAAATCAACCCATCTCTTGAAATAATGTCCAAAAAAAGTATTTAATATATTATTTATTTTAATTTTAAATTATTTTTTTAAATTTGATCATGGTGGTCAGTCTACACACCAAATAAATTAATTTAAAATCATATCATTTCTTACGAACCCATCACCACTAAATAAGAAAATGTATTTTAAAAATGTGCAAATGAATTACCCAATTAAAACATGTTCTATGAAATCCTCCTCACCATAAATCCTTTCTTCTTAAAAATGAATTAATCTTTTACATATATTATCATGTGTTTCAAACTATAATAATAAACTCTCCAAATAATATTTATTTAGTATAATAAAAATAATTATTTTATAGGGTGATGACAAGGATTATTGTACAACATTTAATGATATCATGTGATTAAAAAAATCTCTATTCTCACTGAGGTTACCATATCAAGGGAACCTTTAAAGATAAATTTAATTTCCTACCTAAAATGAATATTATATTCATTATAAAAGACTATTATCCTAGTAATAAATATATATCACAAGGATAAAACCATTGGGCCCCATAATAACTATGTAAAATTTAACTCACTTTAGTCAATCAATGTTTTAAATTTAAGATTATTATGAAATTATTTCCACAAATCATTGGACTTTTTGACAAATTAAATCACACTTTATCAATGTTGATCACATATCCCATGAATGTAGTAATTTCCACTCCTTAATTATGATCATAATACTTTTGAGAAGTAATATATTTAAATATATTAAATGAAAGGTAGCCTCATCACCAACTAATACTTTTTTTAATTTAATCTCAATGATAATAAATACTCAATGAGGATAAAATTGATCCCATCTCATTAATCCTTAAACAAAAGATTGTCTCTAGTAATCCAAAAAACCTATGAATCCATTAATCCTACACTATCTAATATAACTAGTAATTTAAATTTCCCAATATATTAACAATAGGCAAGTAATATATTGAATCATATATTCTATATTACATTAAATGTTCATCATCTATCAAAACTATACCACAATGGGATCAATGGGTGGCGCTAGGATCTACAAATGCTTGGCTAAAAAGAAAAAATGGGTGTTACACACCTCATAATGAAACCACTAATCAAGATCCCAAAAAATAAAATACTAATTAAATTATAGACCATGAGAATATATGATCAAAAGTTTCGACTATATTTTAAGAATAAAAAAACTAAATATCCCATCATTCTATTATTTGTTTCATAAAAATGGAAATAATATCCACCCACAACTTACTTATTAATGTTGTATTGTGTATATATAAACTTATATGCTAAATATTATCTTTTTAGCTACTTATTTCTAATTTTTCATAAGGATGGGTAATTTTACCTCAAATATTAATTATCATTATAGGGAAAAAATGGATCAACTCCCTTATCCATTATCACATAACTAACATAATATGAAAATGATTTTTCAACCATGTTATATAAAATTACTTCCTACTTATCATATTCACTATAGACATTATTCAGTTACAATAAAATCAATACCTAGAGGAAGTTCTAGTAAAATCACCATAATTCAATTAAAAAACTACAATTAAGGTCAGTCTCATATCAGGACCTATAATTATATACATTGAAACATATTGTATTACAGTTCTTTAAAGATTACATCACTACATCCTAGTGGGATATTATATTATATATATATATATATATATAAATTAACTAGAATGATCTATTGTAGAATATATCATATCAAATGTCTAGAGTATGGTCACATCAGTGATTCCATTATGTAATTCGACTGCAATATTATCTTCATATTCACAATAATATAGTAGTTTTTTCACCATAATTATACAGATCACCAACCAACAACCTATCATAGCCTAAATGAATTTCATCACTACATTTCCATTTTGATTCATGTGTATGGAACTGATAATGATTTCATTTTTAACATCGCTATATATAATTATACTTACCTATTAGCAATGAAATTTTTAATATTTGATATAACTCCTCACAAATGTTTCCATCCTTTCATGACTAACCAACTCCCAATAAGATTCCACTATTATAATATCATCACATAAATATCTTAACATGAAAACATAAGTTGGTGAAAAACTCATAAATGAGAACATGGTTGTATAACCCACGACTACATGTATAATCGCAAAGAGTCTCAAATATATCAAAAGATTTTATTCAAAGTTTCAATCAAGAAATTTCCCAAAAGGGTAAAATTTAGAGAATTTAATCAATTAAAATCAAATTCATTAACAAATTTTTTCCAACATATAGTTTGAGTACTATTTTAGTTTACTTGATTTCTAGTAAATGTTTTATATAGATCCATTCCATAGAAATACACCAATTTTCACAATATCATCTCATCATTGTAGACATATATGAAAAACATAAAATCCAAATGTTGGTAATCCCTAATAATTGTATCTTTGGAATTACCTCAACATCAACCTCATATAAAATAATTATAATATTAATTTAATTCATTCAAATCTATCCCTCTAATATTATCCATGGATGAAATCAATTCAAATGTGAAATGAAAAAATCAGGATTAAGATATATATATTTCATGATCCCCCAATTTACAATCATACCTCACATACTTTGGTCTCTATCATGTTTCATCATTATGGTTCATGCTTTGAAATTTTCCAACTCTATCATCCTTAAAAACATACTTTATTCTGAATACATATGTTATATTTTCTTAGAATGAATATACATAAAAACATGAACCAATAATCACATGTGAAAAAAATCATAATTAATATTAATTCTATGATACCAATATTGTATATCCCAACTCTCTTTTAGTTTAACATCTTAATTTTGCCTCTACTAGGCTGGAATTTATCAATCAGGACAAAGGTATTTACACAATATGGATTTCAAAACCTCTAAATAAAACCACCACATTTTATTATCTATAAATAAAATCAATATAACCCTTAAAATTTTACATATGATTATATATTAAAATATATATGACAAATCACAAATGAATACAAATAAAACTCATCATATAACAGACACATCGAGAACAATTTTAATCTCAATATCTATAACATGAGAGGGTATGTCATTTTAAGAACTCCACTCCACCATATATCTAAATGGTTCATCCACCCAATGGATTTAAGATCATCTTGAATACACATATTAAAATATTTTTGTAAAAATGTTAAAAAATGGTAAGTTTTACATGCATAAGTGAGTAACAATACTTAGTTTGGTCATATGTAGTACTAAGTTAAACATATATAAATCGATTTTCTATGTGAGTGAATTGAAAAAAACTTATAGACAATCTGAAATAACATGATGTCATTTATTAATATATCAAAATTGATATTCAATCAAACTATATCAATTTTTAATTTTCTCTGGAAATAGTAATCATTCTAGGAAGAGAAATAAAGAAAATATCCACAACCATCATCGATTCCACGAAAACAAATTCACTATATATATAATAATCATGAGATTATATGTGAAATATGGGTCTTCGCATATCTTGTAATCCCTTGAAGAAATAAACATCTTAAAATATTAATAAATTTTTATAACAAACACATACCTCTAAATCTATAAATTTATAAATTCTCTAATACTATAGAAAATACACATCTCCAAGGGTAAAGAGTTAAAATTAAAAAATTAATGAAATACACGACTATAGGGTTTTCTTAATACATATTAACCTCCTATATAATATATATATATATATATGGGATAAGGATACATGAGTTTTGGAATATCATTGTCAACCTTAAACATTTATATGTGAGGAATGGGTGTTGGTAGTCTATTGAATTACCAAACATTTCATTCTCATAACAGATATTCTATAAGAATTACCCATACCAACATATCCCATCCAATGTGTTATAAAATAAGAAATACTAACAAAATTTCCCAACTCTACGTAACACATATCAGATATGTTGATGAAATTAAACATCTCTAATTAACATGTAAAAATTTTCAACATACCTTATCTAGGAGTATTGGGTGTGTGGTGGTAGATAGATTCCCATTTATTAATTGGTCTCATTCCAAAATAATTGGGTAAGAAAGGGTTCAATCACTATCAACTAACTTAGACCATAGATAGGGGATGAGAGAAAAAACATATTTATTGAAACATACCATCGTTATTACCATAAATTAGCTAAAGCGTACATCACATCTCAATATGTGTAAAAACAAAAAAATCATTGTAATCACAATCAGGGATCATCCAATTAGTCTCAAAAGATTCCCAAATAAATAATGATACTTCTACATATATCTAAATGGATTAAAATTAATCAATTGTGAAGGTATTTATTGATATCATAGTAACATATAAATATAATAATTGAATTATACAATAAGCCATATTAAAATTAATGATATTCAACATTTTTATAGAATTCATGATCTTGTCATTAAAAGTATCCCAAGGAACTTATACTAAGTTCCTATAACAATTCCAATATATTTGTAACGCTATTATAATGAATCCACCACATTATTATATAAGAATTTAACCAAAATTACTTTTTTATTCTTATCAATCATAAAAAATATTAAATACATTTAATTTAACAAATATTATGTTATGCCATTAAACATGACACCTATTTTATGTTTCATACAATTTTCTCATTCCCATTGTTAACTTATAATTTTATCCACCATCATTCCCATTTAAAATTTAATCTTTTGTCCACAATTATTATCCCAAAAAATGAAACATTTAAATATGATATATATACTTTTGATTATATCTTTTGTAAAAATAATAAGAGTTCCATCGATGAAAAAAATATAAAATAACCCTCCACCTATTATTAAAACCACTCCCCCATGTATGTTCTAAAATCCCAATACTCATATAACATTTGAAGACCCAGATTCATTTTTTAATTTAGTCCCATTATTTAGTAATGTTTCTATCCATTCTTTTCAAATATGATAAAGCTCTAGATTTTCAATATTTCACAAAGAGTTTACATTAATAAAAAATTTAAAATGTTAAATTATTATCATCATTTTTTTGAAATATCATGTGAATTCTTATATGTTTTGAAAAAACATTCATTCACACCAGTGGTTAAGAACTCTATCTAATTGAATTATATAAATTCTATTTTTTATTTTGAGACATCCATACAATATTATTATTATCATGTAATAATATTATTATTATTAATTATCTAACTCACGAAACGAGACATTATTTTTTAAGACATCGTAATTTCATGTTTTATATTATATCATAAATATATTCCTATATATTATTGAACTTCCAAAAAATATCCATTTCTTCTAATTTATTAAGTTTTATAAGTAATAATTTTTCTTATTAAATTAACATGAATTAGTTTTATTCATCTATCATTCCTTTTAAATTTTTCAAGACATTCTAACATTAATTATTTCAAATCACAATTATTGTAATAGGAAAATCAACATATTAATTGGGTACCAGAAACGCCTCCACATGTGGATACTATTTATTTTAATCAATGTGTGCCTGGTAGACCCCCTCATATGCTCTATTTTTACCATAAAATCTCTCACAAGCCACTATATATCCATCCATTTGATATATTAATCCCAAAAATTACATTACCCATGATGGGATGCTTTATTAATGGACATGTAACAAAACAATGCTTCTAGAAACCATCCATCCACTAAAATAGATTATCGATATCACACTTCATCACACTCGATCACAGTTTATACCCCACTATTAAAGATCATAATATCATTTAAATAGATGTTTAAAACATATATCATAACCAAAATATAGTCTTTTAGTTTCCCCATTGATGTACAACTGATATGACATCATATGTGTCACCCTGTATTCAATCGAACATCTATCGTTCCCCTTCTATAACCACACTAATTCCATTATGGTCACTACCATCCTCTACCACCCAATGTGATTGTACCACCATTTAGTTATATTAATGAATATAAAAATTGGTATTTTTAAAACAAGATTCATTGATCCCCAACTAAGACTATGTTTCCCAGGATTTAGTCACTATTTGGTTTTTTTAATATGATGAATTTATTCGTATTTCTTAAAATTAAGTCCAAAAATTACTCTCACACATATCTCAAAATCAGTTATTTTCATTTGGATGAAAAATATTGAATTTAATTTTCCTATTTACCAAGAAAAAGAATCCTATAAGATTCCACAAAATTTAAAAATGAGGTACTTCAAATTTAGGATATAATTGTATAATGATAAAAATACAAAATATGGTTCCATATAATTAATGCATTAAAACTACATGATAATTTTTACATTAGAAATTTAATGGGAAGAATAACATTGTACTCAAATTTCTTGGGATTATTATTTTTTAAGAAAATATCTAATAAGAGATATTTTTGGGTTCAAAATTAATTTGTTGGGTCAAACTACCAAACTTATTTATGATGATATGGTGATCCAATAAATAATTAAATAAAAAAGAATCTCTATTACTATGCATTCTATATTTTAACAATTTCTATCTTAGGGTAAACACCCAAATTCAATGATTCATTCTAATTTCCAATTTCACCCTCCAACAAAGGTGATTTATATCATTTACTTTACCAAAATAATATTAATATTTTTACTAATATTTAATCAAGAAAATAAATATGTACACAAAATATATTAATTAAAATTAAAATTAATGATAATATACCCTTAACCATTTAAATATGTATTTGATTCTAAATAAAGGAAAATGAATTATTGAAAGAGAACCTCTTACCATACAAAATAGAAGAAAACCCTCCTATAATAGTCTATAAAACAATGTAAAATATAATCATCTATCAAATTACGGGGATCCAACCAAGAAAATCATATCTTAATATTTGAAGAACATAGTACCACTACTTAATGTGACACAAAATACTAAATAAAAAAATGCCACATCTTTTTAAAATATAGATTTGGATATAATACCTTACAACAGATTTCACCATTAGACTTTCCAAATGATCCTTAGATAGTAACAATAATCCATATATGAATTATAATATAACAAGGAATTCAATGAAAAAAATGAAATGATCTAAGAACTTGTGGAATTTAGAATTCATCAAGCCCAAAAAATAGCTAAAGTGTTTATGGAATAAAAATAAAATCCCTTGAAATTGATGTTTTCATATAGGAATCCAAAAAAAAATTATATGTTATAACATCGCCATTATATAATGATATTTTTACCAGAAATAAAACATTAATAACAAAAAATATATCATCAGTCAGTAAAATAAATAATTTTTACTTGAAAGGTTATAATGGACCATTAATGTCACTTGGTTCAATCAAGTATAGTCAACGCATATCCATCCTCTTATTTTCACATTCTAAGATAACCACATCGGAGATCCAAATGAGACACAATAGGCTAGATGAAACCCATATAAAATAGACCACATATCTAAATGAGCAACTCTTACAAAACTGATTATTATATATGATAAGAAAACAAAAAAATCAGTGATGCATTGGGATTCAACCCAATCATGAAATCAATACATATTTGATGGAGTGAAACCTTAACCACTTCAGGAAAAACAATATTTCATGTCTAAAACCCTTCTTAAACACTTATTAGTGTTCTTCCTCAAGTTCTAACATCAAATCCACCTGTTGATTTAATATTTTCTCTCAATATTTATAATACATTTGATTACCTTTCTCTCTGATGAAATACACAATATCCTTTCTAGTCCTAGAATAAAACACTACTAGAAAATATATAATATAATATAAATAATACTAAAAGTCTGATTAAATAATAGAATATTAAATTGTTAAAAATAATGACATTAAATCCCCCACGTATTGATGTTTTACATTGTCATCTCTCTTTCCCAACAAACCTTGAGCAAGGTAAATAGACCTCCATATAGAATATTTGACGCAATGATCATAGAATATATATCTACCATAATCTAAAAAACTCAGAATAAGGTGGAATAAATATAAGATAATGAGTACTTGAAATAAAATAATAGAAAATATTATTTTATATTATAAAAATATTGTACCGTGGATGACCTATATACCCCTTAGTGATAAAAATTCATTGGCATGTAACTAACTATTACATGTTCCTATCCTTTCCTGCCCTAATGATATCCACCTCACTAATGATTCTTAACCCAATTTACTTGTGGGTGACTAATTTTATAGGGTTTCCCTTTTATGAATCCAGTACCCATCTTATACTAGAAAACAAAAGGGCCCCTACAAATGAAAATTCCAAGGGGGAAATAACTGTTTTGGTTGTATAAGAATGAGACAATATAACCCCCACACAAACCATAGAAAATTTTCATTTTATGATTGATAGTGGGTAAGACCTCTAAATAATTAAAATATACCGGATCAGCCTATAAATGAAGAAGATCTAATAATTCCAATGAAATAATAGGAAAGTTGTTGAGAGTGACTCCCTCTTGGTCTGAACCTCGACAGACCCAATAAAAAATCTCTATCTATATATATACTCCATGGGAGATTCTCACTTCTCCACTCCTGATATGAACTAGTCCATCAAACTATATTTTTCCAGAAATTAAAATTTAGATAATACATGAAGATGAGTTGATACTATGAATAAGGATGTGAATATCTCAACACAAAACCTCCTCAAAATTTGTACCCGAGCCTCCTCGAGATAAAAAAGAATAGAAGATTAGTGATTATGATTTATAAACTAAACATCAAAATCCCACACACTCGAACTTATATAACATAGATAGATTATGAAATGGTACCAATAATTTACTAGAGTAAAAAAATATTCATCTCAAAATATCTTTATATATACTTTAAACAATACCATAGATGTCACATGCTCATGGAATAATTGAATCCACTTCAAAATACCATATCTCCCCTTAATAGCAAAAAGTTGGTGGAATCTAATACTTCTTCCTATCAGGAATCAAACTAAAATACATGTTGATCTCTATTTGTGTCCTCTATTTCTATATATAAAAAATGAACTATTCTATTTATGCAATCTATCCTAGTGAAACTCTTGTAATATCTTCATAGATGAATTATTTTCCACCACCAGATATACCCTCCTATAATAAACTACATTTTCCTAGTATAACACCCAAATTTAAACGTCATATGATGAAGCCAACTAAAAATTCTATAAAAACAATACAAGGGACCCCATATCGAAGTCATACATATCACCATTATCATTGTTTCAATAATTCCATCTTATTTCCAGCCTAAAATTTTTCTCCATTTAAATAATATGTGTAATCGATATTGATAAATGTACCACACAAAGGTCTCAGACTAAAAACATACTACATCATTTATTATGTTAAGAAAAAATTTACTCCCTTGTATCAGATTACATGGGAGTAATAAATTATAAACTCCCAAATGGTCTCGATTTCCAATATTGTAACTAATCACAAATTCCATTTTTTACCTACAAAACACAAGTTATTTTCATGAGTTCCTATCCGAAAACACAATATTAACTCTCATCAATATCTTTGGTATATTACGTTCACCACCCATCCCCATTGTAATCCCTATTTGGATTGTAAGAATCCCACCACTAATAAGACACTATTTAAAAACTGACGCCAAGGGTATAAATCACACACATATCAGATATTACACTCCTAAATATTAGAAACATAAGAGAATCCCACTAATAAACTACCTGTAAAATAAATAAAATAGAACCATACATGTAATTAAATACATAAATTAATTTCTATAAAATGAAAACACCAAGAGTAACTAACATAATAAAAACCCCAACACTAATCATGAACTCTATAAAATTTTATTTTCTAGCATGATTTCCAACTATATCATAAATATTAGTAATAATGTATATATAAATGGTGATAATATAAGTATAATAAATAAAAAACTCATAAAACCCTATAATAAATGTTGATTAATATGAATAAACCCTCTATGAATAAGATTAAAAACCACCTTTTTATCTATATATCAATTTCATCAATCATTTTCATATCATTTCCAGGATAAAAAATCAGATGATATGAATAATTAAAATGATTATAGTGATGGTTATGAACAGTTTTTATTATACTAACTTACAAACATTCCTCAAGACAGTAAATCTAATATTTAATGGTTTTAATCAAAAAAATATCCCTGGATCTTACTTATATTTTCCCATCCATGAAATTTATAAAACATAATTTCTCCATCCCCGTTAATGTTAGGATTTTATTATTTCAACCATGGATGAGATCATACAAAACTACACCATTATCAATTACACCATTTCCAAATCACATAATTGAAATTTTACTTAAAGTGATATTTATTGCAGTATCTAAAACTAGATAGATGATTTTCCTAAAGACATTTTTTGTTATTTTAGACAATCCACCTTTTAAGGGGTGAGGTGAAACCCTTATAAGGCCTGACGGTCTAGAGAAAATTAAATAACCTGTAGGTTTTAGAGGAAATCACCGAGAAAATAGAACTTGGAACTTCTCCTCCTCAAGACATTTCATGATATTAACACTCCCCCTTTACAAGGTTGATCGAATAGCTATCCTGGGTAGAGCTGTATAGTCTCAGTTCCGATGGTAATTTCATACCATCTTATTCATCAAATTACGGTTAGCTCTGCTCCACTAAATATTCCAACTCTAATTCTCATATGGTTCCCTTTCACTTATAGTCTTAATTGTACATCTTCATATTCATGTGTCTTAAAGACCTTAAAGTGTCCCAAAGGCCTAAAAAGGAAACTGTCTTGAAGGACATGGGTATGCCAAAAGACATGAAGGACTCAAGTACCAAATCAGTGGCCCAAATACCTAGATTGATGAATACTTATTGATGTTATAGTAAAAAATAGATCTTAATACGTTACCTTATTTGGTTATGTTATAGTTCCTAATACAACATAATTATAATACTGATACAATAACCCAAAAATATGTCTCGACAAGGATTTGATCTCGGGTCTCTTTGATGCTCTTATTGAGTCCTCACCAACCGAGATGAGGGTTATTTTCCTTTTAAAAATATTCCTTAATTATTAACCCCTTAAAAATACACTCTAAATCATATTCATCAATGTGGTTTTATTCAGATATATTCTCGATGAATCCTAATAATGAGAATTATGAATATAGAACATTTAAATCTACTTTTATCAAGTATGAAATAATTATTATTCTTGGTTTTATTCATTATTATGTATAGTATTTAAACACAACACTTCTTTATTAGTTTCTAACCTGAGAAATAGATTCCCCATTAATTAATATCATATAAGGATAATAAATAAAAGACATTATGTAAAGAAATAAGGTGGAATACAATGATCCTTATGAATGATATAAGGGTTTAAAATTTTTACCACAATCATGTTACATCTATCCTTTTATCATTGAATGTATTATTCATGTTTTACATATGTTTCAAAAATTTATTTTTAATTCAGTGATCTTGTATTTCTTTACGTTTTAAACTCCTTTGTATGGTTTTGTAAATATATCATAAAGTGTCACAGAAGATGAACCAGCTGGTTAAATATTGATTAAGGATTATTTTTTGATTTGCGTCTTTATTATCAAATCACTCAATTTTTTTCTATATAAATTGATCCCTACATAAAACTCTTTTAAAATTATCATGTAATCATTAGTTGATATGAACTCATAAAATGGGAAATTATTATATTGAACAAATTCCTCCCTATAAGAATTTTATTTCAATTGTTTTCCTCCATCATTCTTGATTTACTGAAATAAAATGTCCAATTAATCATTAATTCCCTTAAAACAAAACCATCATATTTTTAATTTCCACATTCCTTATTCTAATAATTTTTTACCCAAAAATTTTCTTGGCACATTTTTTAGAAAATATTCCTTTATAATTTTTTATTCAATCATTGATACAAATGTTAATATATTATTTTAAAGGGTCCAAAGTGTGTTTTCATTTACCCTAATAGAATCATAACTTCATTTTAATTAAAATTATTATCTTTAAATTTTTAACATTATTTTTATCTATATATACCTTGTGTTTAATACCTAACTATATGTCAACAATATTATTTGATATCATCTTGGAAGTATTCTAGACACCATATTTTTTATCTTCTTTCCCATACTTTTCTAACCTTCATTTATCATTTGTTTAGTCATCTACATTGATGTACATGAAATTTATAAATTGATGGTTTTAATAATCATGTATCTTTAAAATGGACACATTAAATTTAGTTTTCATAGTGATTCCTTCAAATTTAAAATATGTTTATGGAAAATAAAATTTTCCCACTTTTCTGTAGATATTCTATCATATCCAAAGTTCTACCAATGAATTTTGTATATTTTGGATGTATAAAAATGTTAATATTATACTATAATTATAATTATTTATCCCAAACCTATTGTAACACCAAAAATACTATCACAATATTGAATGCATATAGTAATGAATTCCAAAATTAAGAGAATATATTTTAGTTATTTTTTTCAAATGAATTAATAATTTAAGGAAACCTGATACTTATAAAAATTACACTCTCCACTATTGACATGGTTCTATCCTTTCAACATTTTTTATTATCCAACTCTCGATATATTTTAAATTAATAAATACACTCTCCAGGAAAAAATATTTAGTAAAATAATTATTTTATGATGGATGGTACCATTTACATTGAATTATTTATGGGATTTTGATTATATGAAATCAATTTTTTATCAATAAAATATAATCCTTTTTGAAATGAAATAATCATTTAAATATTATTCTATTGAAACAAGTCTTCCCCCAGCTTCTATGAAAAATTATCATGAACAGTATCAATATTTTCCTCATTAATCTCATGTTCATGATAGTTCATATTGAGAATAGTATTCACATATTCTATAATTCATATTATTTTTTCACCTTAATTATTTTCTTTATACTTTTCATATATATTGTTCTTCCCTTCCATCAACCTATCATATATTTTTAATTCTCTATATTTTACTTCATGTTGAGTATTTGTTTCATCAGTGAATGTATTTTGGTATTTCTTCAATTCATTCATATTATTATGTAACTATTTATCAATATCATGATTATCTTTCAGCTCATTTAGAAATTTTTATTTGACCAAATATCATATTTCATCACAAAGGGACAAAGATCACACCATATATTTAATAATTTTAGAGAAATTTTTTTCAATGATGACTTTTAAATCAATTCTTATATATATATCATTAATATCCCAAACAATATATAATTTTTATATGGTTCTTGGGTAAATTAAAAATATATAAGTTAAAACTTTCCCTATAATTATCATCAATTATGACTTAACCTCATTCAATATATTTATAACATGATCATTATATTCATTATAGCTAGAACTACAATCATTATGTTGATTTTTTTCAACTTCTTCTCGAGTCAAACACCCACTTTGACTACTATCCAAAATTATTTGATCCTATTATGTTTACATTTTAGTCTTCATATCCCCCTTTTAAACACAATTTTTTTTTGTATGAAACAATTATTTCAATTTTTATAGAGATGTAGAATAAAAACACCATACAAGGATCCTATGAACTCTACTAAAATAAATACTTCATTTTATTTTAATAAATTATATATATATAATAAGGTAGATTCATTTTTAATATGCCTAGTATCCTATGATACAAATTTATGTTCAAGACAAATTATGTAAAGATAATAAGAGATGGTGGTTAATCTAGCCAAATTTTTTTGGGTTTAATCATTTTTATTTATTATCCCCACTTACAATAAAACATCAATCGATGATATGATATATTGATATAGTGATTCACACTCAACCCTCACATTGATATGTATTATATTAAATATAATAATACAATGCCTAGGTTTTTTTTCAGGGTTAGTCCTTAGTTTGATAGCATACTTATATCATAGATTTTTAGAAACCCAGGTCATAGATTATCACTACTATTTTGTAGTGATTATATGTTCATAATCAAGAATACATTATTCTTTGGAAGGTATCATCCATAGTCTGTAAGTTTAGATTTATCCTGTTTCTAATACATCTGTATAAAATGAAAATGAATTTATCTTTATAATTCATAACATTGTTTTCATCCTTTCAGTGGTTTCATTGAATTTCTTATACTGGATCCAAAATTACATCAATTGTCCACCCTAAACTCTATAAAAATATATATAATTTATACTTTGGATATCGCCACATCAGATTGAATGATACCTCATTCCCTATGAAAATGATATATGACTACACTATAAATATAAACAAGAAGTAATTATCATTAGTTCTTTTATATCTACTCAATTAAAATGTTTATTATGATTATAATTAATTTTTCACAATATATAGTCTTGACGTTACAAATATCATCATACAAAGATTCCCTTGCCCCTTCTCTTCTCAATATCCTTCAGTGATATTCATACGTTACAATATTGTTCTTCTTCGATGACCTAAAAATAAAGACCATTAATAAATAATATATTATATATAAATAATCTTCAAGATAATGATTTATCTAAACCCTCACATTTTTGTTTTTCAGTAAATGTTTTTTCTTTATGTTTAACCAGTTTGAGTATCATTATTTTTTTCAGAATTTTCTCTCTTATTCCTATGTAAATATATTCACTGATAACATGAATATTATTCCATTATTTTGAATGAGGAAACTATATGATATGGGTTCCTGATAATTTAACCATTTAATATTTATTAAACTAATTCAATGAATATATTTTAAATCATCCTTAAGACTCAGAATTTTTTACATCATGTTATATTAAAAAATCATTGATTCTACACCATAATATATTATATTTTTAAATAATTCCTTTTTATTATGAAAATCATGCATATTTCATTCATGGTTCCTCCTACCTTTACAAATAATATCTACATATAAATATTTTTCTCCTTCATAACACTATTATAATAAAAAATATATCTATCATGATATTTTTTAAATTTAAATTCTCATTATCAAATCATATAATCAAAATCACTATGATTTCATCAAAATAATCATAACAGTGGATGACTAATATGGTTTTCAAATGACTTATTCCATCTAGCCTTTAAAATTAATCATATATACTATCATATGAATTGTATTAATTATTTAACCAAATTAGAAATTCAAATATTCATACATAAACACATAGATTTCATATGATGAAATATACAAATGTTTTAATAACTCATATGCAATTTTCAATTACTTCAAAATGATTATTTTAAAATATATATGTACTTAATACTATATTTGTGCCGCTCTCATATTTTTTAATCATAGTAAACATTAACTTACATGATAGTAATGCATTAATATTATTATTTTGATATTATAAATTTTAGTTAGAATACATCAACTTTGAAATATTATTAAAAAATATAAAGTACTTTTTCTTACAACATAATTGATTATTATTAGTTTGTTTCACCTTACATACATATCTTGATGTGATATATGTGAATTTGGGGCATCCTATAGAATGTAAAGAACCAGTATGGTGTTAACTCAAACAAAATATTGATGAAGATGATATATTCTCAAAATAATTCCATCCCAGCCACATTATAAATCTTTAATATAATCATGGTTGAGTGAAAAATAAATCAAAATTTTATCCATGTTATGCTAATAAATAATATATAGTGTTCCTCACACTAACAAACATCCCCCATGGCGCTAACCTTGTTCTATGACCAAATACATTTTTATTCCTCAATAGGTGGTTCTCCCCCTATAAATTCCGTATTCAATTAATTTTACACCTATAATTTTTGGGGATTTCCCATACTTCGATAGCTTCTCCCACCTGGATCAAACCTTTGAGTTTGGTCAGTTATCCATGAGATGGTTGGTTTCTAGAGTTGTGTACTGGATTTGATGGACGGAACAAGTTTTATCTCCTACTCGTCTTAGTTTAATTTTTCACTATAATAATCTCAAAGTTAGAACTAACAAATAGTAAAACACTTAACATAACTCCAAACATACCTTCTCAATTACCTTATCGTTATCCAAGTAAATTTTCCATGTAAAATTATTCATGGTATTACCAAAAAATATATTCTTTATTATCTGAATGAATCCCTAAAACTTATAATGGAAGTATCCTTCTAACTAATTCACAAACCAAGATTCAATTATTTCGTCTAATCTACATCATGTGTGATACTATTTTCCTTCTCATCATGCATGGATTATTCTAATATTATCCATGACTATATTTATTTCATATATATAAAAGACCCCTTAAACTATATATTCATCATAAATAAAAATCACACCAATAAAAAGTTGGTTGTTACAAGGATGTTCCATCATCCAACGAGTTCTCTACAAAACACTACAAACTATATCTATATCATAATCCACATGGATTTTATTCCAATTTAATTCCACCGTCTCATGAAAATGCATCGTGATACGTAAAATTTATCACATATATTTCAAGTGTTTTTATTAAATTTAACATCCCAGGTAAATAAAGAATATGACATATTTATATTTATTAATATTTGTGAATAAAATATTGATATTACTTTAAAGGGAATTCTATGTTCAATATCATACCCAATATGCAACAATGTGTTTCTTTGAAATATTACGTTGCACACTAATAATATAATAATATTATTTTAAATGGTAGTGAACTCCTAGCCATTATAATGGCAGGACTGAACATAACTATCTTCCAAATAATTATATATTCTTTTCAAATATTTTTTCATTTATCAAAATAAATGTTAGAGGCTTAAAATTCAAATGAATCCAATTTTAAGCATAAATCTTCTAATATTCTTCAAAAAGTCGATTAACTGCCTTTTGATGGCGAAACCTTTTTAAATATATTTTTTAAAATAATATATGTTATATTTAAAAGAATATAATCCTTCTTTATAATCAAGACATCAAAATTTACATTGTGTAATTTTTTTTTATTTTGCCGATAAAGTTCATTTTTTAATGAATAGTGAAACTGCTGTATTTTAATTCAAAACCTCCTTTTATTATAATTTATTTATATGGTCAGATTAACTTTTTAATTTTGTTTTAAAGTTTATTTAAAATATATTTTTACCATTTAATCCAATGTTGGTAATTTGAATTAATTTCACTTTGAAATTGGATAAACAAGTGTCAATCTTTTAATAGATATTGTTTCTTAAAAACACACTATTTGTTTTAATAGCGGGAATTGATAATAAAATTAATAAATGAAGTTTCTATGTTTTTTATTTGTTAAAATTGATATCATTTTTGAATTTTTAATATCAAATATATCTTAGGGTGAATATTTGGAATTTTTTTGACAAATGTTCATTTTTAATGAATAGTGAAAAATACTGCATTTTAATTCAAAACTGCATTTTCATCCAATTTATTTTTATAGCTATATTGTAATTTTAATTGGTTTTAAGGTGTAATTTTATTATTTTATTATCATTTAATACAATTTTTTTCATTTTATGTAATTTCAAATTTAAATAAGATGGAAAAACAAATCAATCTTTTGATATATTTTACTTCTTAAAAACCTGACTTTGGTTTTGACAATGGGAATTATTTTAAATTAATTACTACAATTTCTATGTTTGATATTTGATAAAATGGATTCCATATTTGTAATCTGAAGGTCCAAATTATGTAATTAATTCTCTTTTGTTTTTTGAAATTATGAATAGTAACGACGGTAATTATCTTTAATTATCCAGTTTAATTAGTAATCGGGTATTTATGTGTAAATAAAATAATATCATAAAAATATAAAATGACCCCAACATGTGACCTAATTCTATTTTTGGTGTCATGTCCGAACATGGGATTCCTTGTGTCAACCTTGGGACCCCATGTAATCACTTTAGTGTGATAGTGACCTTTTATCGTATTTTTTTTAAAGAAAGGAAAATGTAACCAAAGTATGTATCACCTAAGTAAAACAATTTTAATTTTGTTTAAATAAATTATCTCTTTTACTATAAACATTATCTGTAAAGATAAAACAATTTCCTACATTATGGAGATATTTTTATAATTTTTAGAAAGTAAATAAATAAATTTATTTATGATACCGTGATGATGTAGTGATTACCTCATTAATGAACGATTTAAATAAAATGAGAAGATAAAGAAAAATATATAACATACACTTGTGAAAAACATATTTTATGGGTGTATTTCGAACCCTTGTCACATTATCCTAGAAATATATAATTATGGGACCTTAAATATTCTAAAATCATTTTATAATAAATTAACTTTTCAAGACTTTCCAAGAGTGCCCCTCCTCCCTCTTATAAAAGGCCCCCACCTCTACCCCCTTACCCACACCTCTCAAGCCTTTGACTCGACCAAAATCTTATCATTTTATCTCTACACATACCTCCATTTATCCTAGAAGCCTTACCTTAGGTAGAAAGCTCTTCAGGAAACCCTTTTGGTTCAAACCAAAAGGAGTTACTCGATTTAAAGGTAATGTCCTTTCTTATGTTCTTTTGTTTTATTTTGCTTCTCCAACTCCTTATACTATTTTTATTCCTTTATTTTGTAACAAAAAAAATTATCTTAAATATAATAGTATGTTTTAATGATAATTATTCAAGCTAAACATACACACAAACCCATTTAATGTTTATAGAACATACCGTTTCTGTGGATGGTGAATTTCTACCTCACGAAACGATGATTGTTCTATCTTCTCCTACCACCTCTCATGGAGGCCACTATGGTTGCACTATATTTATTTTTGATATATATTATATTTATTTCCTCTCTATTCTTCTATATTTTACATTTAAAAAATACCTTTATTCTTTGCATTGTTGTGCAAATGCGATAATTTCTTTTGAGGAAGTGTAGACTACCGCCCCATCAAGTGATGTGACTCAATCATGTAATAAATAAAATGTATAAAGAATAAAATTAATGAACTTATGTGACCTATATAAAATATATATTATACTGTAATTATAATATATATATATATCATTTATTTTTAATTCTATTAATGTGAAAAAGAAATGAAAGTAGCGTTCATGCGTACGTACGACCTACTGTCTCCATGAACAGTGCATTTAATTTTTATCTATATTTGTTCTGGAATATTATAAAATTAATATATAATGAATATATATGATATTTAAATCACTAATTCCATTATGGATATGATGTAATTATAACTACATAGGCAATTATATTCAAACTAGTTTATTTTTTACTCATATAATGAACATCGACAAAAACATCTGATATGAACTCAAATAATTAACTAATTCTTATAACACTATAATATGTGATATTAATTTAATAATAAACATTAAATTAATTCCTTAAGAAATTATTAATTCACCCAAGTTTATTATTCAGGAATATAAAGAAACGAACAAGACAAGTCGGACTTGAGGTAAGGGATCCAACCTCTCTCTTTCTTTTTAAGTACTCTCTTTTATGTCACTTATTTTAAGATCCTCTTTCTTATTTTGGGGGATGTTATCCTATATTACATTTAGTACAATTTGTATTTTAATATGTTGAGAGACCATAATTGATATCTTCAATCCTTTTTTGGAATTTTTATGTGGCGCCGTTAGGCTGTCGAATTTTCGTAAGGGGATATCTTTTCTCACTTTTAATTCGGTGAGATCTCCATTGTTCACCACATATATATTTAATTTGGTGTATTGTGTTCCTCCATATGATTTATATTATAATTATTCTATTCATGGTATTCTGTGATTCATATTGTGTTTATTATCTTTTGGTCATATGACTCAATTGATTACGACGAGGTATGGGGTTTTTATCTCACTTTTTGTTCCCGTGAGATTTATGCTACATTTGCCTCTATTTAATTTTGTATGGTGTATGTGCAGCACATGATTTTATTATTTGTGTAATATACTTTATTTTATGGGTATTTACATCTTCATTTTATAACCCTTATTTCACAGGGTGTACATTTTGAAAGTTACCCAAATCGGTAAGGAAACCTTTCACCCTCCTCTTTTTAAAAGACTTCTTTTTGTTAGGTCTTTTAATTTACATCTTATTGTGTTGGGATATGTTATTATATATCCTTATTATTTTAAATTATTTATCCAAGTCATGAGATACCCTTTTATCTCTCACCATCTCATTTTCTAAATTTTAAAATGACGTTGTTAGGCTGTCGAATTTCTGTAAGGGAACTTCTTAACCCAATTTCAATTCTTTGGGTCAAACCTCTACTTCTTGATTATGTCGTATGATGAATATGTGTGGATGACCTCTGATTGTTTTACACTTAATATCCACTTATTTTAGGTGTGTTTATATTTTCCACACATAATCATGTAATTGATTTATCCTTAATCTAAGGATACCGACTTTGTAAGGAACTTCATCCCAATATAATTTCATTGAGGAATATATTTTTTATACATAACTTTCTTCTATATGGTGTATAAACCCCTTTATATTTTACTTTCATTCAAAAGGAAACTTTTATCTATGAAGCGTTTTACAAAATGACAAAAATTGTGTATTTTGTTTAACGTACGCGGTGACCACGACCTTTCTGCCTCCGTGAGTATTATTTGATCTTTGGCTTCCTTAACAAGCCATAATGTTTTAACAAGGAAAATAAATACTATATACTATTTTATTTATTTTGGTATTGAAAATGGTTTTGATAATGTTTTCATTATATCAATATGCTATATTGATATCTTGTGATTGAAATTTGGAAAATGTTATGTTTCCTTTCTGCATGTTTTATGTGATACGATTATGTTATGGTTCTTGGGAATTGTTTATGAAGACGGGTGGTTTTTTATAAACTAAGGGCGGGTGAGAATGATATATCTCTCCAATGCATTGGGTAATGTGAAGGAGTTAAATGCTAAGGTTTCTCCGAAGAGATTTAGGGAATGTATTGTGATGGGTATTCCAAATGTAACCATGAGGGTTACACCCTACGTAAGAATGTTATAAATTCCTCAAGTTAACTTTACGCCTTATTATTTTTATAAGTTATTCATAAATATTATGATTTCATATGATATGTTAAGGTGCTTATGTTTTAATAGTAAAGTATGATTTCATTGATTCTTATGTATACATAGACTAATGTTTTCTTTCCATATTTTTATATCCATTACTGGGCTTTTTACGCTCACCCCAAGTTTTTGAAATGTTGTCCATGGGACTTAAAGGTGAATAGGGTCAAGGATGGGATCAAGGAAAGACATGATATCTAAAATATGGAACTAGAAATGTTTCTTTTGAGTTTTTATTTTATGAAAAAGTGGAAACCGAGTACAAGTTCCTACTTTGTAATCTTGTGAGATGTAATAGTTATGTCCTAATTCTCTAAAACTCTAAACCTGAAAAGATCTTCAATGTGAATTATTCATTTAATTCAAGATTATGTAATGATTTAAGGCTTGGTCCTTATATTCGGTATCAAAGGTCAGTTTAGATAACTTTGGAGGTTAAAGTGTTATTTAAGCTTAAGTGACAAGTTGTAGATAACCACAATGGTTAGTATATTGGATTGAGTCATTGTTTTTTTAGAACGTTGGAATGATTTTGAGATAACATGGATAAGTATATCGTAGTATTTATCTACTTCATTGTTATATACTGATTCTAAAGATATACTCACACTGACCTTTTTGGTTTTAGTAAATGGTTGGATCTAGCAAGCACCAAAGTAACAGTGGATGTGAAAAAAACTGTGACAGTTTTCTGAAAGAACAACTAAATGATATGGGAGCTGTAATGATAAATCTTTTTGTTTTTATCAACCAAATATCAGGTGCCATGATTAACCACATGAACCTTGGTGAGTTATCGAATGCATCATGTACAAGATAACCAAATCGATGTGGAAGTTCAGGTAATAACTATAAAGGTAACCATTAGGGTTTATATGATCCTTACTTTTGAGGTAATTATGGGTTACTATATGTTATGATGGAAAATGAAAGGAATGAGATAAATATGAGGTTAAATTATGTTATGGTTATTTTGAATATTTTATCTCTTATTGAGGAATGTTTTATGAATTATATTGTTTTGGAAAAAGGACAACTCATAGACCATGGGACAACTCATCGCGTCGGACAAAGCTGTGGGAATCGGACCCATAACCAATGTGCGACTGGTATTTATCGCCTACCACTAGACTACATGAAGTCCCTAGTTAGAATGAAAAATTCTTTTTAAGTATATTATCTTATGAATCAGGAATGAGTTGATTTTGGGTTATCTATGGAAATTATTAGCCTATCCTGGAGGATATGTGATTAGGTTAGTTACTTGTTAGTATGAGACTTTAAGAGTAACATATGTTATTTGGAGATAAATGTTAATATTTATCCTGAAAGACTATGTGATTAAATCCTTCAGAGATTTGGGTTTAATTCTTAGTTTGGATTTCTTTGAAGAATTTTATAGATAGCTGTTTATTGAATGGTCTTTGGTGAACATTGGGGTTTTTTGGAAAATATTGGAGATTAAGAGTAGTATTTCTTTTTATAAAGGATTATCCCTTTTGGGTATTATCTGATCTTGTACTAACAATTTTTAGTTTTGGTTAAGGTCTAAAGACATGGGAAATATATATTTCATCTTTTGTGGGTTAGGTTATTCTCTTGAAGTTGATTATAGCGCTCTTAATATGAACAAGTCATCCTGAATTATTCATCATTTGGAGAAAATTTAAGTTTGTGTTAGAAATCTAGTAAAAGATGAAATCCTATTTGAAAAGTGAGTATGTTTCCTTATTATTTAGTTAATTTCATAAATAAATTCCTCTATGAAAAGTAACATAAGACCAAAAATGTTGTTTGTTAACTTTTCCTACTGGGGAATCAAATACCGTTTAACCCATCATAAGTTTGTGATTTTCTTGTGGTTAACTTTCTCCTAATCATGTTTTCTATCACACTCCATCAGAAGATGACCCTTTTGTTTCTCCTCCATATCCATGTTTTCATGGAATCCTAGTATGGGTTTACTCGGGTGACCTTTGTACTTCTATTTCTTTCTTTTAAAGTGATAGTTTAAATGACTCCTTTTCCAATGTGGGGCTTTCAATGAAATTTCCAAGCCCAATTTTAAAATTGTAAGGACACAATTACCAAATTCGGGGAAGGATGTAACATCCCAGGTAAATAAAGAATATGGAATTTTTATATTTATTAATATTTTTTGAATAAAATATTAATAATAAATTAAATGGAATGCTTTTTTAATGGCGTACCCAATACGAAACAATGAGTTACATTGAAATCTTACGTTGCACATTAATAATATAATAATATAATTTTAAATGGTAGTTAAAGCCTAGCCATTGTAACGGTAGGAATGAACAGAACTAACTACCAATTCATTACATATGCTTGTCAAATATTTTTTCATTTATCCAAATAAATGTTAGAGGCTTAAAATGAAAATGAAACCAATTTTAAGCATAAATATTCTAATATTCTTTAATAGGTCGATTAACAACCTTTTGATAGAGAACCCATTTTAAATCTATTATTTACATTTTTATATTTTATATTTGAAAAAATAAAATCCTTCTTTAGAATCAAGACATAAAAATTTACTTTGTGTATATTTTTTTATTTTTCCGATAATGTTCATTTTTTTAGTGAATAGTCAAAATGATGTATTTTAATTCAAAACCTCCTTTTAGTCTAATTTATTTTTATGGTAATATTATCTTTTTAATTGGATTTAAAGTTTAATTAAAATATATTTTTACCAATTAATCCAATGGTGGTAATTTGAATTAATTTCACTTTGAAATTCGACATAAACAAGTGTCAATCATTTAATAGAAATTGTTTCTTAAAAACACGCTATTTGTTTTGACTGTGGGAATTTTTTTAAAAATTATTTAATTTAAATTCTATGTTTTGAATTTGGTAAAATTGATATCATTTTTTAATTTGTAAAATAAAATATATGTTATGGTGAATTTTTGATATTTTTCTGACAAATGTTCATTTTCAATGAATAGTGAACAATACTGCATTTTAATTCAAAACTGCCTTTTCATCCAATTTATTTATATAGTTAGATTGTCATTTTAATTAGTTTTAAAGTGTAATTTAATTATTTTTTTATCATTTAATATAATTTTTTTCATTTTATGTAATTTCATTTTTATATTGGATGTAAAAACAAATCAATCTTTTGATAGATTTTACTTTTTAAAAACTCGTCTTTGGTTTTGACAACAGAAATTATTTTAAATTAATTAATGCAACTTATGTGTTTAGAATTTGATAAAATTGATTCCATATTTGAAATCTTAAGGTCCAAATTACGTAATTAAGACTCTTTTGTTTTTGGACATTATGAATAGTAATGACGGTAATTATCTTTAATTATCGTGTTTAATTAGTCATCAGGTAGTTAAGAGTAATAAAATAATATCATAAAAATTTAAAATGTCCCAAAAATGTGTTCTAATTTTATTGGTGGTGTCATATACTACCATGGGATGCCTTTTTCCAACCTTAGGACCCCATGGAGTCCCTTTAGTGTAATAGTGACCTTTTATCATATTTTTTTAAAGAAAGGAAAATGTAACCAAAGTTTGTATCACCCAAGTAAAACAATTTTAATTTTGTTTAAATAAATGATCTATTTGACTATAAACATTATTTTTAATGATATAAATATTTCCTACATGAGGATAATTTTATTATAATTTTTAGATATTAAATAAATAAATTTATTTATGACACAGTGATGATGCAGTGATTACCTCATTAATGAACGATTCAAATAAAATGAGAAGATTAGGTAAAATATAAGACTTACACTTGTAAAAAACCTATTTTATGGGTGGATTTAGAACCCTTATCACTTTATACTCTAAATATATAGTTTTTGGAACTTTAATATCTGAAAATCATTTTATAATAAAGTAACATTTCAAGACTTTCCAAGAGTGCCCCTCCTCCCTCTTATAAAAGGCCCCCACCTCTACCCCTTACCCACACCTCTCAAGCCTTTGGCTGGACCAAAATCTACTCATTTTATCTCTACAAATATCTCTATTTATACTATAAGCCTTACCATAGTCATAAAGCTCTTCAAGAAACCCTTTTGGTTCAAACCAAAGGGAGTTACCCGATTTAAAGGTAATGTCATTTCTTATGTTCTTTTGTTTTATTTGCTTCTCCAACTCCGTAAACTCATTTTATTCCTTTATTTTGTAACAAAACCAGTATATTAAATATACTAGGATGTTTTTATTAGAATAATTCGAGCTACACGTACACACACCTCCATATAATGGTTAAAGAACATATTGTTTTTGTGGATGGCGAATTACTATCTCACAAAACGATGATTATTCTATCTTCTCCTAACACCTCTCATGGTATCCATTATGATGTAACTATATTTATTTATGATATATATTATATTTATTTCCTACTTATTCTTCTGTATTTTACATTCAACACATACCTTTATGCTTTACATGTTGTGCAAATGCGATAATTTCATTTGAGGAAGTGTGAACTACCGCCCCCTCAAGTGATGTGACTCGTTCATGAAGTACATGGAATGTATAAAGAATGAAATTAATGAATTTATGTGACCTATATATCATATTTATTATAATGGAATTATAATATATATATATATATCTCATTTAGATTTAATTCAATTAATGTGACAAAGAAATGAAAGTAGCGTTCATGCGTACGTACGGCCTACCGTCTCCCTGAACGGAGCATTTCATTTTTATCTCCAAATGTGATGTAATAGTATATAATGTATATATAATTTATATATATGATATTTAAATCATTAATTACATTCTGGGGATGATTAAATATAATTACATAGGCAATTATTTTCAAACAAGTTTATTTTTGACAAAAATACCGAACGTCGACAAAAACGTCTGATATGAACTAAAAAAATTAGCTAAATATTATAAAATTATAAAATGTGATATGAATTGAATAATAAACTTTAAATGAGTTCCTTAAGTAATTATTAATTTACCAAAGTTTATTATTCAGGAATATAAAGAAACGAAGAAGACAAGTCGGACTTGATATACGGGATCCAACCTCTCTTTTTCTTTTTAAGTACTCTCTGTTATGTCACTTGTTTTAAGCTCCTCTTTATTATGATGGGGTATGTTATCATATATTCCTATTACTTTAATTTTTATGTTAATATTATGAGAGACCGTAATTGATATCCTCAGTCAATTTTTGGATGTTTTAAGTTGTGCCGTTAGGCTGCTGAATTTTCGTTAGGGGATATCTTATCTCATTTTTAATTCCATGAGATCTCCATTGTTCGCCACTTATTTATTTCATGAGGTGTATTGTTTTCTTTCATATGATATATATTATCATGATTCTATTCATGGTATTTTGTGATTCATATTGTTTTTACTATTTTTTGGTCATAAGACTCGATTGATTACAACGAGGTATGGGTTTTTTATCTCACTTTTTGTTCCTATAATATTTATGCTACATTTTCCACTATTTCCTTTTGTGTGGTTAATATAATGATCATGATTGTATTATTTGGGTAATATAATTTAATTTATGGGTATTTACATCTACATTGTATGACCCTTATTTCATGGGGTGTACGTTTTGAATGTTACCCAAATCAGTAAGGGAACTTTTCACCCTCCACTATTTAAAAGACATCTTTTTGTTAGGTCTTTTAATTTACATCTTATTATGTTGGGATATGTTCTTATATATACTTATTTCTGTAAATTATTTTTTAAGTGATGTGATACCCTTTTTATCTCTCATCGTCTCATTTTTTGAATTTTTGAATGACGCCGTCAGGCTGTTGAATTTCTGTAAGGGAACTTGTTAACCCAATTTCAATTCATTGGGTTAAACCTATAATTCTTGATTATGTCGTAATATAAATATGTGCGGATGACCTCCGATTGTTTTAAAATTATTATCCTCTTACATAAGTTGTATTTATATTTTCCACACAAAATCATGTAATTGATTTACCCTTAATCTAAGGATACTGACTTTGTAAGAGACTTCATATGAAGCTCATTTCATTGTGGAATATTTTGTTTTATACACAGCATTCATTTATATGGTGTATAAACCCCTTTAACTTTTGATTTTATTCAAAAGTAATCTTTTCTCTATGAAGTGTTTTGCTAAATGACAAAAAGTGTGTATTTTTTTAACGTATGCGGTGACAAGGACCTTTCCGCCGCTGCGATTATTATTTGATATTTGAATTCCTTAACAAGCCGTAATGTTTTGAAAAGGAAAATAAATTTCATATAATCTTTTATGTATTTTGGTGTTGAAAATGATTTTGATAATGTTTTTATTATATCAATGTGTTGTATTGATATCTTGTGATTGAAATGTGGAAAATATTATGTTTCCATTATGCATGTTTTACGGTATACGATTATGTTATAGTTCTTGGGAATTGTTTATGAAAACGGTTGGTTCCATGATAAAATAAGGGTGGGTGAGCCCGATATAGCTCTCCAATGCATTGGGTAACATGAAGGAGTTAAATTCTAAGGTTTCTCCAAAGAGATTTAGGAAATATACTGTGATGAGTATTCCAAATGTAACCATGGGGGTTACTCCCTACGTACGAATGTTATGAATGCATCATGTTACCTTTACGTCTTATGATTTCTATAAGTTATTCATAAATATTTTTATTTCATAAGATATGTTAAGGTGCTAATGTTTTAAGAGTAATGTATGATTTCATTGATTCTTATTTATACATGGACTAATGTTTTCTTTGCGTATTTTTATATCCCTTACTGAGCTTTTTAGGCTCACCCCATGTTTTTGAAATGTTTTCCACAGGACATAAAGGTGAATAGGGTCAAGTATGGGATCAAGGAAATACATGCTATCTAAAACATGGAACTAGACATGTTTCTTTTTAAGAGTTTTTATTTTATGAAAATATGGAAACTGAGTAGAAGTTCCTACTTTGTAATCTTGTGAGATGTAATAGTTATGTCCTAATTCTATAAAACTCTAAACCTGAAAATATCCTCAATGTGAATTATTCATTTAATTCAAGATTATGATATTTTTTAAGGCTGGGTCCTTATATTAAACCTCAATTCCCCATATGGGACTCTCATCCTTCAGAAATCATGCACCTATGAAAGTTTGTATGAATCTTGTTAAAGACATGTCACAGATCACATTTATAAAAAATGATAAAAATAACAATAATCCCCTACACAATGAATTAATTTTATTTTTTTAGTTAGTGTCCCAATTGAATTCCAATTAAAAGGATGATGTTCCCACACAACATCACTTATCATAAATCTATATTATCTAGCCTTATTAGAAACCACATGATTTTTATTCCTATGTAGTTTTACTCTCTATAGAAAAAGAATTGGGATGGGTAAATATGACCACTGAAAGGTGTTTCCATAAACATACATTCCCATTATGGGACCGAAATCAAATAGGAATCATAATCCTCAGGAATTTCAACATAGTCTTTCTAAATCCTTGTCATAGACCGATTTTAGGGTAACCATTGTATATGAAAAAACATAATCATGAAAACATATATAATAGGAAAGTAACCCATTCCTTCTAACAAGTTTCACTAGATTCTCTTATTTCCACCAATATATATCTCATGGATCCCATACCTTCCATATTCAAAAAACCATAAACTACATAACAATATCATATCCACAACCAGAATGATATATAATTATATATCCATATTATAGCCACACACACATATCTACAACCTCAAACTAAACACTAACAAAAAATATCATATTCTACTCTTGGTAGAGTATATAATTCTGAATTAAATCAACCATGTGACCTCCTATTTCAATGTATTCCCCATAAATAATTCATGCAATCATTATATATACTAAATCCTTTATAATTTTACCACATAAAAATATTTCAGAAACAAATTTCGTTACATCAAATACCACATCTGGAAGAGAGATCACGTAATTGCGTATTCAACCATTCATATAAACTCTGTATAGGATGTTCAAGAATATACCCATAGCCTAAAAAATCCAATTGGTGTGATTTTTGTTTCCTATGTAGGGTGATGGTGTATAATAAAAAAAGAAAAAATGTAATAAATGTAATAAACCACACAATTCTATCCAAAAGGTAAACTCAATTATATAGTGTCTCCACAACTGTGAAATATAATAGTCACTTCCATTATCTATCATTACTCCAATATATTTTTCCACATATAATAATTACTCTATAAAATTCCATCAATAATATATAATATCCAAAAAATCCGCATTTTTTTACTCATTATCATTTCATATATAAGTAATTTACCTATTAAGTTGCACTACTTATGACATAATTAATTCAATCTATGATCCCCTGTTTATATATATTTTAACTCAATAAATCATGAATCAATTTTTTAACACTTTATAAATTACCCATCATTTCATTCATTAATTATATCCCCTCTATTATCATTTATTTTATACAAAATCAATGTTCAAGGAAACTTAGTTATAAATTCATGTCAATATATTTACATCAATGCAAAAATGTATCCTCTTAATCACCTAATGCTTCTATATCACATTAGTCCAACAATTAAAGAGGAATATCATTACAAAAATATTAATTTCTGAAATGGTGAAATTAAAAAAAAAATAGAAACAAGATGATAAGTGAAAACACTAAATTATCTTGAAATAATAATTTATATTCTAATTCTTACTTTACAGTTCCAAAAATAACTTTTTTATCCAAATTAAATATTGATTCAAAATATCTATATCAACATAATTCATTAAAATATAAATTTCTAAAATAATAGTAATATTTTTACCTAAGTTCTAAAGTCACTATGTAATCATACACGAATCCCTAGTTCAAAACCTTATGGGGGAGACTTTACATAATTACTATAACAATACTAATGTAATATTAATGAATTTTAGTAATGTGGGTATTTCACTTATTGTTGTAGTTGTGTATGGTAGTAGTTATACTAATCATTATTAATAGGCCTTCAGGCTCTAAAATTAATCCATTGTGTTATAGGGCCTTGAGGACATTAAGGATGATAATTCCATAGGGCCTTTGAGTCATAGAGTAAGTCATGTGATGTAATGACCTTAGAGGTTGGTAGATTCTAAATTTTTGGAGCCTATTTAAGTTTAAGTGGATTTGTCACCAATCACTAGTGGTAGCAAATGTCTATAGGAGAACCTAATAAGTTGTTATATATAATTTTATGGTTTCTAATGTGATAATCTCATAGGAAAAATGGTAGTCTTAATTGAGGAGTTTTATCAATTTTGTCATGATTCCAGTGGGCCTTCTAGACATGTAATTTTAATTCCTTTTCGATTGGTTCTTTTTTATCATCTATTTATGACTTGAAGTAAAAAATAACCCAAAATTTGTCCATATATCGTCAAGATATAAAATGTGTAAATATATAATAAAACATAGTACATATAATTCATGTACAAAAAAAGCTTCCAAATTATTTAATAAAGATGGTTTCATGATAGAAACAAGAGGATCTGTTGAATAAACCATACTTCCTTAGAGGGGGAAACACTAGCTAGTGGATCCCAAAAAAACAAGGATTCAAATGTTTTTAAGGGTTGTCGTCACCATTAATATGAGATAAATGTAATTTCATGAAAATGGAATATCAAAAATATCTCATTAGTATCTCACCCAAACATAGAAGAGGAACACATCCCATCACATATCCATCATTGAGGCTCTTCATTTCTTGAATATTTTTCAATCATTTTGAAATATCTTAGGTCCCGTCAAAATAAAACTGATTATGTTCACCTGTAGGCATATTCATTCATTAAACACATTTACAAACAAATTACCCATAAATAAAAAAAACTTTGCATCATAGTTAATGGAGAATTTGTAGAATTTGTAGTATACTCTGGTGAATCACATCAAACACATCATATATGAATAACTTCTATATTTAATATATTAAAAATATTATAATTATACATGCATTAAATCCGTGTATTTTTAGATAAATTTTAATAAGCATCAAATAGAACTTAAACTACTAAAGGAAATAGTTTCCAACTTCATAGATCTTTATGAATTCCTTACAAAACACTTTTATATTTAGTTTTATCAAACACACTTCATATTGAAATCCATATTTTATTGATGTATGTATTGTTCAGCCTCTAGTAAAGCATCATTACTACTCAAGCTACTAATTGGTCAAGTGTGATCTCTATAAAACATACTTATATCTTACTATGAACATGTCAACTATAGTATATATCATATAAATTGTATACTTACATATATAACCACTGTTTTTTCTAATTGAGTTACATGTATATATGTAACATGTCAATATATTATATCCAACTCAATTTTTTTTATTCAATAAAAAGGATAACCATGTTGATGAATACAATACATGACATTCAACTTATAAATGATTGTATCTCATGTCTCTCGTTCATGTTTTAAAACACATCATATGTGAATCAACTAATACTGGACATGAATTTACATAGTCTTATTGAATCAAGGTCCAAATATATTTTTCTTATAATATATATAGTCAGCAATCTTTATTATTCACTAACCAATGATATTATCAGCAACATATCCAACCACCAGTGTATTAGATAAGTTATTTTTATAATTGTGTATGTATGATATCAAGGTGTTAATTTTATAATTATATATATCTCTCTAATATCATGTAATAATGATTAATAATAGGCATACACCCCCTGTGAATTTTCATTATTGTATATCATTCCATGAGATATACTTTTGTATGTTAGTCCAACTAAAAATTCTCTCCATATTATATTATGATTTAACTCTTAATAACTTGTATAAAAATCTCTTTAATGAATAAAAGATTTTATACAAAATAACATTATCCTATAATTATATCCAAGAATAATTTTCAGTGGTCATCGGTTTGTTCCAATTAAAATACATAGTTTGAGGGGATATTGTCATTCAAATATTAAATTAAAATAAATTACTATGCACAAAAATTAATAATTATTATAGATTTCCATTTTTATAACAACAAGATAAATTTTACAACAATTAAAATCGATCATTCATGTAGATTTCAACTATAGATTCTTTATAACCATCTTAGAGTTACTGAAATAATGGTTTCATCAATGCATCGACAAAATTTTACTCTATATAAACCCAAAATATCATTACATAACCCCTCTTAGTGATTTACATATTGTGATTCTATTTGTGAAGGATATGTTCAGTACTCTTGTGAGACTGGGGTCCCTTAGACTAAAAACATCCCCATTTTTTATCACAATATAACTCAATTGCACCTTCTATTCTAGAAACCAACCCACTTAAAAATGAACAAATTTATGCAAACATATTTCTACATGTCATCAGATTTAGCGATGTTATATTCCTCAATTATCTAGAATACTGTGATAGCTTTCATGGAATTAATAAATTTGATATCTCTACCACTTTGTAAAAATATGAATCCAAATTGATTTCCCTAAGCACATTTTTTAATTATAATCTAGAAATTACATAACCCATCACACTAATTTATTAATCTCTTCCAAAGACCATAACATGTAATTATCCTTAAAAAGGACATAGAATGATCATCAAAAATATCTATTAAATCTCACTAGGATGGATTGGTATATACTGTTTGTTCTAAAATAATAATAGACATATGATCGAGCACATGACATAGAATACATGATACATCCTATGGAAATTTTATAAGGAATTAAATATATTTTATATAACTCTTTAGATGTATCTTGAGTCGTCCAATGATTTGTGTATGGTAGAACTCAAAATTACCCTTTTTTAGAGATTTCTATGATAAAATAATTTATCAGTTTAGAAATATTTTTGTTTTAAAGAAATCCAAAACACTTCTAAGATCAATATCTATAGATATTCATACTCCGTATGTAAGAAACTTAAGACATGCATTTTATTTAGAATCATTTACCTGCCCATACCTTTAAATAATAATATTTTTGTATGTATTTCATGAAAAGTAGTATATTTTTAAAATAAAATATCACCAAAACTACTATAATCCTAATAACCTACATATATAAACAAGAATCATTTTTATTCTTGATAAAATAACACTATCTGAATAAATAATCATAATGTTTATTCCAACACCAATAAACTTGATTAAATACCTCATGGAACATTTTATCTTCAACACCTTAACAAACACATTTAGAACATCAAAAGCTAAAGGTTGTATCATATACAGATCCTCTAGTAAATTCTCATTAATTAATGTTGTGTTGGAATTTGATAGAGCAAATATTTTCAATTAAACTTACATTGAATTTCATTGTTTTAATCCCCCAAAAGTTTTTCCCTATGATGAATTTCTACATTTTTATGATATTGGTGTTATTTTGAGCTGAACAGTAAAAATGGCCCATTTTGTATTTTTAACTGTTTTAACTTATTTTTATAGGTTAGAAATCACATTTTCTACACTAATCCAAATTTAAAACATATATTTCTTCCATATTCTATACATCTAGGGCTTCATTTCATCTCTTTGGACCAAAAGCTGAATCCACCATACGGAAGCTTAAAATAAGGTCACAAGTTGGCTCAAGAAAACAGTTTTTAGTTCTTCCTAGTTTTGGTGTGAGGTCCATAACTCATTCATGGTGATTCCCATTGTTGTGAACTTTGGTTGGGGAACATGCAAGGAGTTTTGGAGAATATTTTATGAGGGAAATGCTACGTCAATTGATCATTTATGGTTCCATTAAAGCTTCCTAGCCCGGGGTTTGGTGTTTTGGAGAGACTAACTGGACAAAATAAATTGTCAGAGTAAAATGGGAATAAGTCTATGAAAAATTGTTCAAGTCTCCTGAGATATTGGCAGGAAACACCCAAGATAATTATGAAAAACATTCAAGAAGGGTGCAATGTGTGAATATGTCATTTAATGGGGATACAATGTGTCAACATTCTTGTGATGAATTCTGGAAATAAAAGGAGGAGAGCTCCTCCCACTCAAAGCATCCCATTCTCCATCCCATTCCTTCTGAGACACCAAGTAGGGGAAATTTTCGGCTTTATCTTTTGTTTATGTTATTTTTCATTATTTTTTAATGCCTTCTTCTTCCCCATTCATCTCGATTATCTTTACCATGGTGGGGTAAACATTTGGGGTTATTGGGGAAGGGTTGGGTTTCTATGTTGTAATTCTTGAGTTCTTGAGCGCAATTGAATGAAATTTCTTTCTTCTTTAAAGCTATTTTCAATTTCATATATCAGATTATATTATAAAGTGCAATCACTCTTGAATTTTATTTCCATTATTGATTTTTCCTTGGTTAAATAATCATAAACTCCCTCTACTAATTTCTGGTTTATATACGATGGAATAAACCAGGAATTAGTGGTGAAGTACTCGACAATCATCATTACATGTAAAAGGTGTAGTGAATGTTCTTGATTGTTTGGGATAAAAAATACTTGATGGGGTATTTCCCATTTCAATTAAGGAAATTCAATAAAACTATTTTACACATGTAAGGAGAGTTAACCAAACTGACATATTGGTATGGATTTCCCCCAGAATCCTAATTTCAGCAAGAAAGTGAGATGAAAAGATTGTGGAGAATCACATTAATCATCTAAGAAGAAGAGATTTGAATTAAATTGAACAAGGATAACATAAAAATTAGGAAACTGACCCCTACTTAATCACCCTTTTAATATCATAGTTTTTCAATCATTTGAATTTCATATTTCCTTTTAAAAGCACAACATTTTTTCCGTCGTTTTAAAGTGACAAAAAATTTTCTATGAACACCTCATTGAGAGATACCCTAGGTCCACCACATTACTGTATTTTAACTTAGGAAACAAGTGTTTTTCCAGCCCTATGACAGGCATGCGTCGAACATGGTGTCGTTGCCGGGGAGGCAGTGTGCCAAAAAAAATATTTTCAAAATTGAAATACCCGCAACACAAAAGAACCATTAATTGAATTGGATCCAGAAAAAGAAAGAACATTAACACAAATAAGAAAATTAAACCTACTTAAAATCATTCAATAAATAGAACTTCCAGATTCGTGTAAAACCTTTAGTGTTCACTCTGAACCTGAAATCATGGCTGGAAATCCCAACTGAACCCTACGAGATCTATGTGCACCTCAATTGGCCATTCAAAATTACCAACTCTTTGCTCCCACTAAAGCAAATGATTTTGAATTATGTGTCAATATGATTCCAGTTCTTCCATGGTTTCATGGTTTTGCAGAAGAAGATCCAAATCGGTACATGTAAGAATTCAGATACATTTTCTCAAGCTTCAATCCAAGAGGAGCACCCGAAGACCAATCTCAGTGGAGGATATTCCCCTTCTCGCTCGAAGGAGCGGAAAAAGAATGGTTGTAAAATCTAAAACCAGGGGAGATCAATGATTTGGAAGATGTAAAAAGTTGTTTTATGCTAATATTCTTTCCCAAATCTAGGAGAAAATCCATCAAGAAAGAGATCTACATCATACGACAATCAATGGGAGAAACCCTCTACGAGTACTCAGAGTGTTTCAAGAAGCTATTTTCCAGCTACCCACATCAAGAAATGGAGGAACACCAATTCCTTGTGTTCTTATACCAAGGACTTCTTGATAATGATTGGAATCTTCTAGATTCCTCATCTGGGGGATCTCTAATTGACAAGTCCCATGCAGATATCAGAGTACTAATTGAGAAGATTGCTCAAAACTCACAATAATATTGAATAAGAGGGTCGGGAACAAGAGGAATCCATGAGGTGAGAACATCTGATTCAACCGACTTAATTAGAAGCGTGATGGGCGAACTCACCAGGATAGTGCGACAGATGGTTGTGAAACAAGTGAAGGAACAACAAGAACCAAATCGGATATGTGTTTTATGCTCTTCTAATTATCATTTCACTGACCATTGTCCAGAAGTGTAGGGAACTGAATTTTGTGCTGCTACCTATCTGGAAAGGTAATTCCATCCAAATTCACCACGTCATCCCCAAAACCAACCAGGATAGGGATTCCAACAGACCCATGATATACCTCCTTTTAAACACCAATACCAAAACCCCCCTCCATTACAACAACCCTATAAACAAACGATACAACAACAACAACCCCTTCAGCCACCACCATTCCAAAAATACACATATGAGAAACCGTCCACCAGTGCACAGCCATAATGTGAGAATTGACAGATACAGTCATATGGTGAGGGGCTTAAAGAAAATGTGAAAGACTTATCCAACCAGTTAAAAAAAATTTTGGGAAATTCTAACCTAGAATCTAGGGAATCTTCCATCCCAAATAGTTCCAAATACTAAAGAGAATATAAATGAAATCATAACAAGAAGTGGCAAAGAATTCCCACCTCCATCCAATATTGAAACAGAAATAATACCACCTATTATGAGGGATAATGATGTTGAATATTCATAAATTCTTGTGAAAATCCACCAAGGGAAAATGAAGAGAAGGAGGAGAAGGATAGGCCACAATATAAGAGACAATAAACACCAATTAAAAGGAAACAAAGGGAGAAGAAAGACCTACCCACACCATTTCCAAAAAGGATACTCAAATCAATGAAATTTCTTGAGGAAACACTTCAAAAAGAAATTCTTGACACTTTTCAGAAAGTGGAAATCAATATCCCTCTACTTGAAGTTGTCAAAAAACTTCAAAGGTTTGTAAATTATTTGAAATATATTTACACCAAAAAGAGAAGACTTAATGGGAATGAATGAATCAACTTGGGGAGAAGTGTCTCAGCCGTTATCACACCACCGATTCCAACCAAATGTCATGATCTAGGGATGTTTTCCATTCAATGAACTATAGGTTTATTAAATTTTTATAATTATTTGTGTGATCTAGGTTCTTTAATTAACATATTACCTCACTCTATATAAACTTCTTTTCAGATGGGAGACTGAAATCCCACAAGAGTGGTGGTCCAGGTTGCAAACAGATACATAGTTCTCCTAGCTGGAGTTCTAGAGGATGTCTTGGTGAAAGTCAAAGATCTCTTATTCCTATCAGACTTCTATGTTCTAAACATGGAATAATATAGGAACCTATCACACTCACCCATAAATTTGGTGGGACCATTCTTGAAGTCATCCAAAACCATCATCAATGTCCATGAAGGTACACTCCCCATGGAATTTGGAGATATCACTATCCACATCAACATTTTTTGAATCCATGAGGTACCCATCAGATGATCACTCCCTCTTTTCACTCTCCCGTGAAGTTAATACTGAACTCATTTAAGAATCAGGTATTTTCCCTGAATTCTTATAATTAGGAGACAACTTTTTCATTAATGAACATTTAAATTCCAAAAACACTGCAGATTCTAATTTAACATGGGAATAAGAGGTAAAGTCTAATTTCATTAAAGATTTTCTGATTTATGGGGAATGTGATATTGTTTCTTATGTGCAGGAGTTCCACCCTTTGGAAGTGGGGAATGTCAACTTAATTTCATCCTATGAAAATCCCCTTGAACTTGAATTAAAACCACTCCCTAGTGATTTGAAATATGTTTAACTTATGGATGGAGATAAATTAACTATGATAATAGAATATAATCTCTCTAAAACCCAAGAAGAATATTTTATTGAGATTTTGAGAGAGAATGTCCAGGAAATAGGGTGAATCTTAGTTGATATCCCATGAATAAACCCAAATATATTCTCACATAGAATTTTTCTTGAGGGTGATTCCAAACCTATTAGATAGCCACAAAAGAGGTTTAATCCCACCTTGATAGAGTTTTTGAAGAAGGAGATCGAGGAGCACTTGGAATCTAGGATCATTTATACCATTTCAGATTCACACTGGGTTAGCCCCATTCATGGGGGTCCTAAAAAACTGGCCTGACCACTATAAGGAATGAAAAGAATGAGTTAATACCTATGAGAATTCAATACAGCTAGAGAGTATGCACTGATTTTATGTAATTGAACTATGTCACTTAAAAATATCATTTCCATATCCCCTTCATTGACTAATTATTAGAGAGATTGGTTGGGAGAACTCATTATTTCTTTTTCGGTGGATTTTCAGGTTACTTACAGGTCCCCATTTCTCATGAGGATCATGAAAAGAAAACATTTACATGTACTTTTTGTACTTTTACGTATAAAAGAATGCCATTTGGATTATGTAATGCCCTAGGTATATTTTAGTGGTGCATGGTGAGAATATTTTCTGATCGCATTGAAAATTTCATGGAATTTTTCTTAAATGATTTCACATTTTTTGGAGATACATTTGATCATTTTTTGAAAAATCCGGAAATGTTTTTGAATACCAACATTGAAAAGAATCTTGTTTTAAATATTTAAATATGTCATTTCAAGGTAAAAAGAGGAATTTTACTTGGTCATGTAATTTCCCAAAATTTAATTGAAGTGGATTATTCAAAAATTGATGTGATAAATTCATTTTCTTTCCCTACTTGTGTTAATCATGTTAGATCATGATTAGGAAAGGCATGATTCTATAGGAAGTTTATCTAAGATTTTAGTATGATTTCTCTCCCTCTCTCTAGATTTATTTTGAAAGATGGTGATTTTGATTTCAATGGTGCATGTAGGTAATCCTTTGATTAGTTGAAGAAGATATTGATTTCACCACCTGTGATGTAGCCGCCAAATTGGGAAGAACCATTTAAGTTACTTTGTGATGCCTCCAACTGAGAAGTTGGAGTAGTCCTTTCTCAACGAATTCAGGGTAGAACATAATTCATTTCATATGCCTTGAGAACTTTAGATGCGGCCCAATTCAATTACATAACAATGGAAAAATAGTTCTTATTAGTTGTTTTTGGTTTAGAAAGATTTAGATCATATATTCTTGGAACTAAAATCACTGTGTTATCTTATCATGCATCTTGGAGGTACTTGATGAAGAAAGATGATGTTAAACCAAGGATAGTGAGATGGATGATACTATTGTAGGAGTTCAATATAGAAATCAAGGATAATAAGGGATCTGAGAACCAAGTCGTTGATCACTTAAGTAGACTGCCAAACACTGGGGAAATTGAAGTTCTAGAAAGAGACCCACTGAATGATCAAATTCTAGGAGATCAGTTGTACATGATTGAAGGATAAGTTCCTTGGTATGCTGACATGGTTAACTTTTTGGTAACATATTAGGTCCCAAATCATTTCAATTCTCCCCAAATTCAAAAACTAAAAGTTGAATCTAGGAATTATATTTGGGATGATCCATTCCATTGGATGATTTACAATTATAAAGTAATATGAAGATGTTTACTAAATAGTGATGTTAAATATATCTTTTATTTTTGTCACAATTTAGCTTCTGGAGTCCACTTTGGTCTTCAAAGGATAGTAAGGAAGGTTTTAGAATCTATAATTTATTGGCCCACCATTTTTAGAGATGCTCGTGAATTTTTCAACATATGTGGAAAATACTAGTTTTCAGAAAATATTTCAAAGAGACAAGAAATTCCCCAAAAGGCATTTATTTTTTGTGATATTTTTGAAGTTTGGGGGTTAGATTTTTTAAAACCTTACCCGATGTCATTTGGAAATTCTTATATCTTTATTGAAATTGATTATGTTTCCAAATGGGTGGAATCAAAAGCCACAAAGACTGACGATGCTAAAGTTGTTTGTGATTTTGTCAGGTCTAACATATTTTTTAGGTTTGGAGTGCCCAGAGAAATCCTCAGTGATTAGGGGACTCACTTCTACAATTGGAGAATGGAGACATTGCTGAAGAAGTATGGGGTGCATCATAAAACATCAACTCCCTATCATCCACAGACTAATGGGAAAGCTGAAGTTTCCAATAGGGAAATCAAAGAAATTTTTGAAAAGATTGTTAATCCAAACAAGAAGGTTTGGAGCCAAAGGATAGATGATACCTTATGGGCTTATGGGACAGCTTACAAAACCCCGATTGGAATGAGTAAATATAGGTTGATTTATAGAAAAAGCATTCACTTACCAATGGAATTATAGCATAAGGCGTATTGGGCTATGAGGAAAATAAATTTGGAACTTGAATGTGCTGGGAAGAAAAGAAGATTGAAGTTTAAAGGGCTAAATAAAATAAGAAGGGAGTCATTTGAAAATTCCAGGACTTACAAAGAAATAACAAGAGTGGCTCATGATAAGCTGATTCAACCAAAAGACTTCTATCCTATAGACAATGTGTAACTATTCAACTCAAGACTCATGCTGATGCCAGGTAAACTTCATTCCATATGGGAAGGTCTTTTTATAGTTACTCATGTATATGCTTTTGGTTATGTAAAGATTATCAAGGATGGAGAGCAGGATCCATTCTCTGTAAATTGGCATAGGTTGATGAAATTAATTGGGGCCCTTCCATTATATCCATTGGATGAGATCGTGCTCCTCCAACCTATCCATCAATTAGATCCATCGGGTTGTACCTCTCCTTCACACATTCTTTATGTTGTGATTCATTTTAAATTCATCTTACATATCAAATCCACTCCAATGCATTCAGGAAAGTGCATCATTTAAGTGTGGGTGAGGGAACCTTTTTAGTTAAGAATTTTCATTTTTATTTTGTTTTAATGTATTCCAAAATAAAATTATTATGTGTTTTTCGAATTTTTGTGTGTTTATTTAAATTTTTTTTGTGTTTTTGAAAATTTTGAACTGAAATGGTTATCATTGCCATATTTTAAACCTATTATAATGATTGAATCAATCTATTCCATGAAACTGTGCTTAAATGAATGTTGAAATGACTTTTTTTCAAGTTCAAATCTTTTGGAAATTCATGAAAAGAAGACTGATTTTTGTATCCCATGCCATATTTCACTGTCTATATCCTTGAAATCTCTTTTCGGTGAGGCATCTGATACATTTTTTGTCATATTATTTTCATTCACATAATTTCTTGAGTGAACCATAGAACACTTGATTTAACCAGATTTTGATTTATTCCTTTCAAAACATGAGGGTTTGGGGTACGTGTGTTTTAAATGATTGAGGAATTTATTTTGTTTAAATCCCCATTTTCAAAATAATACTTTTCATTATGGCCTACCTTATACATTAATCATTGTATCCCCTAGTATCCAAGAATATCCAGTTAGGATAGCCACATTACAAGACAATTTTCTCTATCCAAACTACTCTTGAAGTGAAAATGCATGATATAGTTGAACTTAAGTGTGGGGGAAGATGTCTAATGGTGTATTAAATCATTTAATGATAATTTTGGTGGAATAGAAAATGTTGAAGAGCTTATATTTCTACTGAATATTTCATTTTGTTAAAAGATGTTACTTTTTTGAAGCTTTCATGATTAGAGAAGTTTTGCCTTTCTGGAGCTTCCGATGTAAAAAAACGTTATGCCTATCTAGAGATTTCAAGAAAAATCATGTCTGAAAAGATTGAAATTTTTTCTGCTGATGTCCTGAGCCGATTTAATGATGATGGTGCCTATTTTCTATAAAGGGGAAGTGAAGTATATTATGTTTGAGTGATAATTATAATCTTTCAATTTTTATTCAAAAAGAGCCAATCCCTCCTTTTTCGGCCTCAGAATTTTTAACATCTAAATCTTACCAACCAGAAGCAACAGAAAATCCGTGAAAAGTCCTCGTGAGAAAAACAAGCACTTGACACACATCAGGTGGAGAATTAGGAATTCATCAAGACTATGGTGACTCTCATGTGGTTTTGGATGACAAAATCCTTGTTGAGCATTTACAATTATGAGATAAGAGAAAATTCATGTGAGGTAGGTGTTTCATGTGCATTGGATAAGAAATGAAGTGGAAATATTATAAATAACTTAAAATGTTAAACATGAATTAATTTTTTTTATCAGGAATGATTACTTTTTTGTTCTTGGTATTGATTTCGTAGATCTCATTGGTATGTGTTCTAGATATGATTTTATTTTATTTTGATGTTTACTTGTCCAGGAGTCCAAGTGATAAGTGTGGGGGAATTGATAGAGAAAATATTTTCAATTAAATTTAAATTTAATTTCATTGTTTTAAACCCACTAAATTGTTTCTCTATGATTAATTTCTACATTTTTATGATATTGGTGTTATTTTGAGGTGAATAGTAAAAATGGCCCATTTTAGATTTTTAACTATTTTAACTTCTTTCTGTAGTTTGGCCATAACATTTTCTAAACTAATCCAAATTTACAAATTATTTTTGTTCCATATGCTAAACATCATGGGCCTAATTTCATATCTTTGCACCAAAACATAAATAGACCATATGAAAGCTGAAAAGAAGATCACAAGTTGGCTCAAGAGAACTGTTTTTAGTTTTTCCTAGGTTTGGTGTGGGGTCCATAACTATTTCCTGGTGGGCCCCATTGTTCTGAAATTTGGTGGGGGGAACATGCAAGGTTTTTTGGATCATCTTTTATGAATTCAATGTCATGTTAATTATCAGTTTATAGTCCCATTAATGATTTGTAATCCTAGTATTGGCGTCTTGGAGAGTTTTGCTGGACAGAATAAATGGTTATAGTAAAATGGGCATAATTCTCGGAAAACTTGTCCAACTCTGCAAAGTGTTTGGTTGGAAACGCCCAAGATAATTATGAAAAACATTCAAGAAGGGTTTAATTAGTGAATATGTCATTTATTTGGGCTACAGTGTGTCAACATTCGGGGGACTAATTCTGGCTATAAAAGGAAGAGATCTCCTCCCTCTCAAAGCATCCCTTTCTCCATCCCAGTCCTTCTGGGACCCCAAGAAGGAGAACTTTTCGGCATTCTCTTTTATTTATTTACTTTTTAATAATTTTTTAATTCTTTATTATTCCCCATTAATCTCGATTACCCTTACCATGGTGGGGTAAACATTTGGAGTGATTGGGGAAGGGTTGGTTTTCTATGTTGTAATGCTTGAGTTCTTGAATATAATTGAATGAAATTTCATTCTTCATTAATGTTGTTTTCAATTTCATATATAGGATTATTTTATCAACTACGATCATTCATGAATTTTAATTCTATTGTTGATTTTTTTTCTTTGTGAAATAATCATTATCCCCCTCCACTAATTTCTAGTTCATATATAATGGAATAAACTAGGGATTAGTGGTGAAGTACTCGATGATCGTTAGTACATGTAAAAGGTGTAGTGAATGTTCTTGACTGTTTGGGATAAACATGACCCAATCAGGTATTTCCCAAGTCAATTAAGGATATTCAATAAAATTATTTTACACGTGGAAGGAGAGTTGACCAAACTGAGATATTGGTAAGGTTTTCTTTTACCATCATAATTTCTCCAAAGAAGTGAGAGGAAACGATTGTGGAAAATCACTTTAATCAACTAAGAAGAATAGGTTTGAATTAAATTGAACAAGGATATAATTAAAATTAGGAAAGCGACCCCAAACTAATCACCCTTTTAATATCCTAGTTTTTCAATAATTTGAATTTCATATTTTCTTTTACAAGCACAACATTTTACCAACATTTTAAAGTGACAAAATATTTTGTGTGTACTCATCTTCGAGAGATGTCCTAGTTTAACCATGTTACTGCCGTTTACCTTAGGAAATAATTATTTTCCACTCCCTACGATAGGAGTGCATCAACATCCATTATATAAATCACATAATATAAATGTGTTGATATGGATAGGAAAATTTTAATGGTCTTTGTCATTGTAACATGTGATAAAGTCTCATTAATTTCTATACGGTAACTATTTTATAAACTTCTTTGCTAATCTGTTCCTTATAGGTATATATTCTACCATACATGTCAATATAAATTTTGAAAAAATCACTTATACACAAAAGTTCTAAACCCTTATTGTGCATGCACCATGTTACAAACATGGTTATAGTATATGCAGTCCACCTCATATTTAATGGATTGCAACCACTTAATAGAATCATAATTCCCAATTAATTATTTATATTATGTATATCTATCTATTATTAAGGTTACTTCATGACCCTTTTTTATTATAAATCCATATCTTTGGGGACATTGATGAATCATACCCGACCATTGAGGTTTTTGTGTAACTTGAGTCCATTATTTTTACAAACATTTGTCTATAATCACCTAAACACCCATTAGAAACACATCTAATTTGATTGTCTTGAAATTATCTAATTTCAACGTTCCATCCACTAACACCCCAATTCATCTTCTCCATCTCAAGGAAAACACTATATCAAGCCACATACACATTATGTTTAAAAGTGATATTGAAATGGTAAACAATTTTTTTTGGATAACCCAGAAATATGAAATTAATTTAGAGTCAATATAATAATGAGATAAAATTAATATGTGGGATTATATCCCCAAATAATCATAGAAGATAAATTAGGATGCTTAAAATTCCATATATCATATGGTGTCATTGTGACATCTTTAGATAAGACACCATTTTGTGGAAATATTATAGTTTCAATAAAATGTCCATAGAATCAAATATGATGGTCACTCAAAATAATTATTGTTTAAACTATTTATAATAGGGTATTCATTATTCTCTCAGAAACATAATATTCTCACATATATAATTTTATACATCATTATAAAACACTATGTACTTTTAGAAATATTCTTATTTTTGATTCATCAAAAACTCATAACCGTATTAAATAAAATTATTTCTAAAAGTAATGATGAAACAAAAACCAAAACATTTCCAAGTAATCAATGGTCCACATACATCAATATTTTTAAGGTGCAATATTACTATATCTATTACACCTTTCCTCTTAAAAGATGACATGGTAATATATTCCAATAATTAATATGTAAACATCTCAAATGATTCGTAAATAAATTATTCCAACAATACCTCTCTATGGGTTCTTTAAATTGATTTCCCATTTATATGTCTAAGGAGATAATAAAAAAATTAGTGGGATTAGAATCAACAAAAACTTATTATTATAAATATTATAAACAGTATTATCCATGAAAATAATATATGAATCATAAATAATATTTAAAACTCATTAAAAATCATTTGTATATTTAAAAAAATATGGTTCTTAATAATGGATTATTATCCCATATTATCTAGAAAAGATAATGAAATCAAATACAACTTATAAAAACAAAATAATAATAGTTAATTAGTTATATAACTAATTAAATGCGTAGATTCTATTCCAAAATACAAATATCTGATGAAAAAATTCGTTCTATGTTACCTATATGAATATTTACTTCACCCATCGTCAATTCCCTCTTATCTATGAGGTTGTGTCTCTTAAAAAAATGTGTAATGTTCACCCAACATCAATTACCCAAGAGTCAATTTTTTGGATTTAATAACTAAATCATTTACTCATATAATGCTCACAATATTAACACTTATGTATAGAGACACATTATTTCCACATATAGACATTATACTTTATTATATGAATATCTGTAACATGAAAATATGAACTAAATCAGAATCATATAGGTCTTGTGACTTTTGAATAATGGATGCATAAAAATATGATTCATAAAAATTTAAATAATATCCAACTTAATTATTCAAAAATTGCACCTTTATTTTAAATATCCCACATAAAAACATCCTTCATATCAGGGGGGAAGGGAAACATAAAAAAATGGTTAGCTCATATGCCTAATAAGGTAACAAAATATAAATATCAAATATCACTTAAACATAACATCATAATTAAGGTATGATAACATGAGATTAACTTTTGAAAACAATACATTTCATATAATATATCATAATTATGATTCAATGAAATACAATAAGATAAGAATCATAATTAAATCAATTAACACAATCCATGAGAATAATAAATTTTTCTAAGGAAAAGATTCATGTAATACATATAAGCATAGATAATCATTTCCTTAGTAGTTGTGTCACACTACCAAGACAATCATAGTAAATTTTGTTCACTCACCACTCTGTAGTGAAAGTTCACTCACATTACCTTCATATTGGATTAGGTTCATTCCTTATTCTGTATTCATGGTTTACTCTAAAGACTACTATATGGAATCAGTTCGTTTCCCCATTTTGTTTTCATGTTTTACTCCCCAGAAAATCATATTGATAACGTTCCTTACTAAACAAGGTTCACTCACCATTTTAGTCCTTTTAATCCTTGGATATATCCATATTTACAAAATTAAGTGGAGGGAAAAATAAATTTTTAACAACCAATCACATAATAATAATCCATTCATATGTGTTCCATGAGATCATAAATCAACCATATTATATAATAAATTGTGGGAAATAAATGTCTTTCATAAACATTTCAACATATCATCATAGAAAAACTGATTAATATTATATAAGTTTCAAAAATATTTATAATCATAATCATAAATAATTTTAATAAATAATAATGATTTTATTCATTAATATTTTTATCTATTATAGTAAAAGTAACATAAAAGTATATTATCATAACAAAAAATTCCTTTAAATGATCACATAGACAATTTCTTAAGGAAAATACACTTTTAACCTAGAAATATTTTAAATAAAATATAAAAAATTTCCAAATATTAAAGGATAACTTTTCATTGAAAATAACCATAAAATTTTTTAAGGGAATATTCAATGAATTAATGATTTGTGACACCAGAATATTAAATCTATTTAATATTATATAAAAGAAAACCTTTCGTTCACACATTCAAAAAAATTATAAACAGACCTTGTTTAGAAAATGAAATAAATAATAATTTTTTAAAAATAAAAATAAGTAAATAATACATAAACATGAATTTAATAAATTATAGTATATTATTAAAAATTTCACACAAAACATTTTAGAAAACACAGTTATAGAAAAAAATTCAACTCAAAGAAAAATAAATTCAGGTTTACGTAAATATATTTCTATAGTAACTTTAATAGAATAATTGATAAAGATTAAATTAAAAAATATGAACTCCATAAATAACTATAGTATAATAAAATTCATATGTTTCATGATATGTATATCTTTTTATTTCATCATTAGATACATAATCATAAACACTCCCAATAAACAATGAGATTGTAACATAAAACCCTTACCAATTGGTAAATTTAAAATCAAAACCTCATGAAAGATAGATACTTAGATGTAAATTATTATCCAAAAATTTTTAATGATAATCAATATAATATACATTTACAGGTATTATATAAATAACATAACGGATCTAAGTGTGAAATATGGAATGTATCTCACATAAATGAAAGTGCAATAATAATCCTTCACCACATGATCAAATTAATTTGAAAATGATATAAAATAATTTATAATAAATTTTAATTTTGAATAAAAAATTAAAATATCAATTTATGTACTTAATAAAATTATATATCATCCACATAACAAAATTTCGCATCCATTTATTAATAATTACTTTTTAAAATATTCATTTGCTGGTGTTTGCGGTTTCATTTTTTATCCGAATTTTATTTCAGCATTTTTGTTCCTTTTAACTTTATAACAGTTTCATCATATATATAATTTTAATAATAATATTAATATAATATATTTTAATTATAAAATTATTTATTTATATTAATTTATAAAAGATAGAGATAGTAAAAAAAATTAATTTCATCATTCATTTAGGCGGTAGGTCATATGTATGCATGAATGTTGTATTCACTTTTTAATAGATGGAATGAAAGAATGTTAAGTAAAAATTAAACAATATAGAATAATTATTATATCATATAAATCATATATATTTATAAAATCATTCCTTATCATCATAAATGTAAAGAGGAAACTAAAATTCAATCACATCGCTCTATGGAGGTGGTAGTCCACATATACACATTAGCGATGATGTCATTTTCAAATGAATTGGAATTTAAGAATTTAGATATGAGATTATAATTATAAAATCATAATTATGAAAAAAATAATATTTATCAACCATAAACACATCATAATATCCATCCTTAAAGAACTAAGAAGGAAAATCAGTTGTTTCGCTATATGGAGATTGTAAGTTGTTTGTATGCAAGACTGATAACTTAACATCATATTAGATAGAAAATGGGATGAATAAAGGTAGATTCGTAATAATATTAACATTTTACAATATTAATTAAATTTAATTAAATATTTTAAAAATAATATTTTATAATTAGAGGTAGTATAATAAAAAAAATAATTGAACGGTGTTGGGTAAGATGGTTACCCCTTCTTCGTGATACACCCTTTAGATGCATTTTCAATGACCATTTGAATAGTGTTTTAAAAATTACTTAAATTATAAATTGTGTATATATAAGTTGAGAATATACTTTTTTAGGGTTTTTATAATACATAAAAAACTAATTTTTTTAATGAATATTATGGAGGATTTCCCTTTATAAGTCTAGGGAGGGCCAGTCTTATAATTCCAAAAAAACATTAAAATATGATAAATTCATTCTATATAAATATTATACCAAATGAATATATATTAAAATAAATATGAATAATGTAAAAATAAAAATCAACCAATTAATGTTATATAGGTTTATGTTACATTTTAAATACAATATTTTATTATTTACCCATTGGTTAACCAATTTTAACCTTAACTACATCAAATAATTTTCAATATTAAAATGTTATGATTTTTCCTATAATAAAAAAATGTCACAAATGTATAATTCATGATAATTCAAACCATATATTATCCATATTTTCTTATTTCTGTGTTTTTTTGTTTTTTCAAAAAATTACTAAAATATTATTAACATAAAATATCTCAAATGTCATTTTTAACACTATTCATTTTATATGAAAATGAATACAACATAAAAGTTTAGCAATTATAATATAAACCTTTAACAATTATATAAAGTGTTATTTCTATATAATAAATTCATAGTACATAAAAAATAATCCTAAATATATTACATTTTATATTATGAAAATTTTTTAATTTATTTTTCAATTAATTTGATAAATACTATCCTAGTATGGAATAATTATTTAAAGTAATTATTGAATTATTAAATTTTACCAATAATATTTTATGAAAACAAATTAAAATTTATTTAAATTAAACATATATAATCAAATTTATACTATGTTAATCATTATAATAAAAACATAGAGTTGTTAAGGTCAGAAGAGTGACATTGCGCATTTGACATTTTCGTAAAATAATATATGGGTCATAATAAAAGAATTACGGAACCAAGTGACCATATATTTGATACTAGAATAGACATGGCTAAATAATACTCATTCAATAGTTAAATGTAAAGGGTTATATAATATCTAATTCCTAATCCAAAAGTTTTTACCATATTTTTTCCATTAAATCACGACCATGGTAACAAATTTTAGTAATGGTTACTATTCCAATTGACCAAAAATAAGAGGAAAATATTTATAAATTTGTATCCACCAAATTGATAATATAAAATCAATTACTAAATATTGAATTTTTATAAGTCGAATAATTATTTTTAAATAATTTTTCAAAACACAAAGAAAACCATTTTTTAGAAAAATAATTTTTTTAACACAAAATGAGATATATATTCTTATCTCATTCCTTTGAAAACAATATATGAATTTTAGAAATTTATATTTAATATAAAATATACAAATTTTATAAAACTGATTCAAAAATAGTGGTTAATTTAATTTTTTAAGATAAAAAAATGATTTTTTGCATAAAAATGTATTTTTTATCATCTCTTTTATTTTAAATGATTTATTATTATTTATTATCAATTGATAACCATTTAATTTATTGTAAACCATAAATGTTTTATAATTTTTTTAGGCTTATTAATTCAAACCAATTTAATGTCCAATTTGTAATGGTATAAAATATTATATTCATATAGACATGGGGTTTTGTGCATCGAAATGTATCAAAGAATTTTATTTGAAGATAAATATATCATAAAATTTAATATTGTCACATTATACCCCACATAAAAGGAATTTCACACATGAAATACCATCACTCGAATAAAAAAAATTATATATATATATTTAATCACATATTTGTGTTCCCATGTATGCTCATTTAATATTTTTACTCCACTAGATAACCTTAACTGGTAGTGTAGTTCTACTCTGTATCACTTTATCACATTGATATAATAATTATATTGCTTGTTATTCATATGAAATATAATTATTTACTAGAATTACTTCTGATTTCAATACAAGTGGTTGAATGGGTATGTACTTCATTTGGAAAGAAACATGGAACACATTTTCATCTTAAAATATTTTTGATGGAAGTGTCAAGTGATAAGATACTATCACTACTAAAACATAATTATCGAATCTGCCAATATATATAAAGCCCATATTTCCATTATTTTTTAATATAACAACATTCATACATTTATAAATTAATTGAAAAAACATTTCACTAACATCATTTTCTATAATAAATCAATGATGAATAGCATCACTTTTCTATTGAGTCTTAGTTGACTTGATATGATACTAAATGGTTTAGAATTATCCATTCATTTCCACATCAATCTCAGGTTCCCATAGCTTTGTTTTCATATTCATTATAAAGTGATGGGTTTCTATATTTATTTCTATATAGGTTTTTATCATGATGTATCTAAATTCTAGATTCAAAACTATTATTATATGAAAATGAAACTAGAGGAATGTGTTGATCCCAACACATATATAAATCCATAGAAAAAGACCACGTGATATCCTCTTTGGTTTTAATGGTTCTACCATACTGACCATCTCTTTGAAAATGATAAAAATACTAAATCACAACTCTGTATTTATACCATGATGATTAACTTGATAGAACTTTGAGTTAAACCTTAGAACATGATCAGATATAATATAATGTAGTATTCCATATATCCTTACCACTTTATTTATATATATATTTTTGGAAACATGATCATGAAATAAATATTATATGATATAAATGATTTATATTGTTTTAATTTGGAACTCGACTGAAACCAACTAGAATTATGACCTTTAGATGTTCTAGGAGTCTAGAGAAAAATCTATAGTGTTTTTTTCCCATTTCTATTCTCCTACTGTTAATGGTTATAAAATACCTTGAGACATTGAACTCATAACAATAACATTAAGACATACCAAGAATTGATATAAATAAAATAGAATATCTCTATTAATGTTTTCTCAAAAAATACTATTTAGGATCACTATACATCTTTTTACTTCTAGGATGAATAGAGAATGTTAAACTTTGAGTATTAACCAATAGATCCTTATTCAAATATGGTATGCATAGGAAACATAAATGGTTACTCATATTTATTATTACATCATAAAAAAGGATGAATACATGAATGTTTATCACCTTAATTTCTATATATACATCATCTTTATAAACCACATCAATTTTCACATGGATATATGGTTGACTGTTCATTTAATCCAAATAATATTTTTCCTCCTCCATCACAATTTCTAGAATAATTATTTGTAAATCAAGAAATATTGGATCTTCCTTTGTCCTCTCAAAGATAATATTCTAGGATCCTTTTGACTCAAGGTGTTTTCCCCCTAGTTTTTTTTATGATGGTGGTAATTTATTGATTAGTCATAATCATTAATCACCTACAATGGTCTTATCTGTAAAATATTTAAATATTTATTTGTGAATATATAATTTAAAAAATAATGGTCATTTTTTATGTCACACCATACATCCTGAAGATAATTAAACATTTCTTTTAAATTAAAAAATTAATTCCAATAAATCCAAATACAGATTTTGGAAATTTTGCACATGATATCTCAATTTATGTGAGGCATGAGTTATCAATATATCATTCTATATAAGGATTTATCCCATTATCTTCTTTTATGGAAGACTATAGATTAAAAAACCATTTCCCCATAAGGTTAGTGTAAGCAAAGGTGAACTAACTAACCTGCTCTTTAGATTCTTTAAATTTTATTCACATTCAGTTTTACAATGAAATATGGATCCATATTAAGATAACATAGTGAGGCAATTAGAAATTCATGAAAAATTCCCCACAAATTGTTGATAATATCCTTAAAACCCTAGAAGTCTATAGATCTTACTTACTCTGGTTATTTTGTTCAAACATTAAAGAACCTCTATCTTTTAATTATCGCTCAATATACCATCTATTGAGATTATATATACCATAAATGAAACATTCTATAACCCAAATTCACACTTTTAAAATTTTTCATACAACTTCCCCTTTCCAAATGTATTAAATATAATCATCATTCGATGATCATGATTTTTTTCTTATATTTTAATATATAACATTATCCTCTATAAATACTAAAACAAACTAATCATAGTAATCAATAAAAATAATTCATTAATTCTAAAAAGATAGTAAAGTAATTAGTAAGACTTAATGGAATCAATATAAATAAATAGTGTACATACCTTGTGTAGAATGAAATTGTGGGTATGTCATCTCTATTAACCATAAAATTATATTATCCAGATCAAAGATAAATTAATTAGTAATATTGATATTCTTATAACTGATAAAATGAATGAACAATATGGGGTGTTGTATACTTAATCATTATTTTGATCTTGTTCACATAATAATAATCAGTATACAACCTCATCTATACGTCTTTTATATTAACAAAAATAATATTTTTAACCGAGAGGGGGGAACAAGGATAATTGAATACCTTCTAAATGTTCTCTTGGAATTTATACATAAATTCTTGTGACTAAATCGGGGCCACTCTATATAGATTCATTAAAATAGGTTTATCATCGTGTATGAGTTCAATATAGAACATAACTTCACAATTTATTGGATGTTTATTAAACACCTCAGTAAAGACATCGACAATTCCCATGTTATGGAAATATCATTTATGTTGAGTTTATCATCAACCATCTAATATAAGAACCACATTTTAATAGAAATCAAGACCCATATAGTGGACTTAATTTACATTGGATGTTTACATGTGTCATTACACCAATAGATGATCATTCGTTAACTCCACATTTTTATAGTCAGTTCCATTACTCTATAATTAATATATACTTAATATAATGAAATCCAATCCATTCCTATTATTACGATGAATTTATTTGAAAAAATAATAATGAGATTTTTAGAAAGAAAATTCCCACAAAATTTAATTACAGAAGAATCATGTCTATGAAATGTGATCATCATGTCATTAGGAAATTTCACTACTAATTAACCATTTAATAAAAATGGATAGGAGTTAACATTCCTATATAATTTTTATAATATAATGTGATTCATAAAACAATGAACCATCAATTTACTTTAATATTTGAGTGTGCATGTTATCACTTTAATTTCAATTTCATATATTAAATCCATTTCTTAATAAAAAAAATTTACAATAACCATCATAATTTATTAATCAGAGTGAACAACCAAGATAATTCATTCATATAGTATCAAAATCAACGAACATTATTTTGAAACTATGAAAACATTAGTTTAACATAGGTAATATTGGATCATTATCTAATTAAATACTTCATAATGGTTCCTAAATTTTTTGATTTATCCAGACATGTTTCCTGGAAGTATAAGCATTTGTTCTTAGTTAGTCTAAACTCACCATGCACCAAAATGATGGTTTAGATATACTCAACCAACTCTTTTCAGGACTATTACCTCTATGTGAATCTATACCAAATCCAAATCCAACTATAGTATCTTGATAGTGTTTTTTCTAGGAATACCATAATATTTCTTTTCCATACCATAGGTTTCTATCATATACATAGGATTATCCTAAGTGTTATCACTAAATATTTCATATCCTCGTCTGATAAGGTAACCAAAATTTGATCTAATAAGAATAATAGTGATCCACACTTTGATATTACATCTTTTAAGACAAATATTCATTATAAAACAAAATGATCCATGCCAAAATCATATATGTCATGTTTTGTTTGAATCTTATATAAATAAAAAAATATGTTCAAATATATTCTACAAAATGTCCCACTAAATTCATCCCAACTATACACTTTTTATACATATCATATGAAATAATGTAATTTATATCCCAACGAAGGGAAACACAAAAAAGGGTGAGAATAGATTCTCAATAAGGGTAACCAAGGGAGACATCAAAGATCTGTTTAGAATATCATGAGAATAGGGGTTTGAGATTACAATCTTAATATTTGAAAACCATTGATTATATATCATATATCATAATATTGTTTAAGGTAATAAATACTAGAGTTCCAAAATACATGAATCATAAAAGTATCAAAGAACATAAACCATAAGATCCTAAAATTTTCAAAAGACATTGATATGTGGAATACACATAAGAATAAAAATAATGTCTTTAGTAGTAAAAGATAACTTCAAAAACAATCATAGTAGATTGGGTTCACTCCCAATTTCATAATAAAGGATCACACATAATGATATTTTATTATATGTTTTTTACTCCCAATTTTGTATAAAATTTAACCCTTAATTCTTTTATATTGGATTAGGTTCTCCCGCCGTTATGTATCAAATTTTACTCCCAAGCCAATTATTTTGGACCATGCCCCATACTGAACTGGGATCACTCCTCATTCTAGACTAATTTAGCTCGTGAGATATCTATAACTACCAAATTCATTTTAGGGATATATAATTATCATACCACATGTCATGTAATTATAATCCTTTTATATGTGTGCTAAAAGAACATAAATACATCATCATATTTTTATAAAAGTGGGAAGGAAATGGATTTTATGAACTTTTAAATAATTCATTTGGTCACAACCTATTAAAAATAGTTTGGTTTCATAAACATTTCATTATAATTATCATAAAATACCTAGACAAATAATAAGGATGGTATCCTGGGATCATTTCCAAAATATATAATAAGTAACATCAAAGGATGTTATCTTAAATTAAAATCCCTTTAAAATATCACATGGATTTTTTTTTGTGAGGAAAATCCCCTTTCCACTTTCATATGGATTCTTCAAAATATAATAAACTACCAAATGTTAATGAGAACATTTTATTTCATCTCTAGAAACCTGTAAATGATTCTTCAAATCATTGAATTGTCCTCACATTGTGAAATCCTTTCAATGACCTGTTAGTTAAAATAAATTATTCATAATTTTTTTTAAAGGGTCAAAAAGTATATCATTTTGAAAATTAAAAGAATATTAATATTATAATAATTTTTAGAAATTCAATTATATGTGAAACTGAATTTTGAAAAAAAATATGGTATAATATTTAAAGAATCGTGACAATATTTCTTGGAAACATGGATATGGGGGAACAGTATTTTCAATCAAAGGGAGAAATAAAGTCAATTTTACATAAAAAAATTCTTTTGGAAATTTATTATGAAAAGATTATAAAATTAAAATAAAATATGTATTAAAAAACAAAATTAGAAGAAAACTAAATAATTTATTGAGACATATATCATAAATAGTTTTCCATGGAAATGTAATCATAAAAAATCCCAATAACCATAGATATTATATCACAAAACACTCACCCCATTGTAATATTAAAATAAAAACATTAGGAAAGATAGCTCTTTATATGGATATAAATCTTCATAATTTTTATGATAAGGATCATAAAATATATTAATTGGAATTATATAAAACATATAAATGAAAAAATTAATGAATATGGATTTTATCTCAATGAAATAAAACTGACATGGAAATACCTTAATTAGTTTTTAATTCTATTGAATGATCTCTAGATTACTATATAATAAATTTAAATTTATTATAATAAAAAATTAACTAATTTTAATATTATATATGGTCCAATTATAACATTTTAGCAGCTATTAATTAATAATTCATTATTAAAATCATCGTATCTTAGTGTTAATGATTTCATTTTTATAAGAATTTTGATATGATAGTTCATGTCCTTATACTTTGATCTTTGTTCCATTACCATCCTTAATTATAATAATGATAGAAATATCAGGTATATTCATTACATATATATATTCTTCTATAAAATATAATTATTTGAAAAAATAATTACACCATTTATGGTGACAGTTGGTTGTGCGTTTGTGTGAAAGGAGTTTTCAATTTTGGATGACTATAGTGAAAGAACGATAAGAAATAATCCAAAATTAAAAATTAATTATTAAATCATATGTATCATATATATTTATTAAATGTACTCTTATTACCATCCATGTAAAATGTAAATGAAATAGGGGAAACATTACTTCCTGAATGTTGATAGACCACACATACACTAATGAGTTATTGTCCTTTTCCAATGAATTTGAATGTATGAAGGTAGATATTATTTTATAATTCTATAGAATTATTTGTGTCATAGATATTATTTATTCTCATTAAACCCATCATAATACCCCTCCATGAAATATGGTGATCTAAAATTAATTTTATCATTAGGTGGGGATGGTAAGTTGTACGTACGCATGAGTGATGCATTCATGTCCCATTTAATAGAAAACAGTTAAATAAGGGTGGTTTCAAAATCATAATTACATTTGAATATATTATGGATATTCATGTTATTATTTTATGAATAATATCATATATATATATAATAATTATAAGAATCAAAAATTGAAAGGGGTTAGGAAAGATGACTCACTATTCCTCAGGATTCCCCCATTAGATATGTTCAAAAGGACATAGGGAGTGGTCTTTTTAGAAGAAAAGAACAGTAATTTCTATCTTTTAAATTTTATAAGATACTTTTATCTATTTTTGTTGATATTGAAATATCAATTTTTAGTAAAGAAGATAATGTATGGGCGCACTTTTAAATGTGAGGAGAAGGTCCTAATTAATAATTCTTAAAATATAAATATATAATAAATTCATTCTCCATCAAAATGATTCAAAATGATAGATATTCAAATAAAAAGTGTCACTAGTCTAAATACTATTATCCAATGAAATTTATATTGGGTTTTGTTTCATTTTAAACAATATCATATTTATTAATACCTTTGTTAAATAATTTTATCCATAACTATAATAATGACAATTTCAATATTAAAGGGTTATAATTATGCTTTTTAGTTAAACATTTTCTCTCAAATAGACATGGGATGAAACATTATACCATAATTTATCGAACTTATCCTATTTCTAGATATTTATTATTCTTAAATAATTTAAAAATATATTACTTTCATTAACTATCATTAATATCATTTTTACACTATTCATTTTATTAAACTTTTAAAAACCACTTAAAAATAATAATTCAATTTTAAACGATCCACACTCCCATAATATTTTCTATCAAAAAAAATAACATAATACAATATTTGATTTATATTACTTTTAATATTTTTAAAATAATTTATTTTATTCTTCTACTAATTGGATAAATATTGTGTTGGTGTTGAATAATAATTAAGGGTAGTTATTAAATTAATAAAATTTGTAAATAAATTACTATTAAAAACTAATTAACATATATTCATAAAAAAATTAAGAACCAAAAATTTTGTATATTAATCATTATAATAAATTTTAATGTTTTTAAATTCATGTGACATTTTGTATTTATCTTTCTCTTAAAATAATCTGAAAGACACAAGAAAATAAATATGGTACCAAGTTACCATATATTAGATACCTAGAAGAAATGTTCTTAACTACCCTCATTGAATAGGATAAATGGTTGTTTAATATAATTTTTAATCCTAGTCCCAACGTTTTAACCATATTTTACCAATTTTACACATACTATGGTGATAAAATTTTACTATGGTTTCTATTAAAATTGAACAAAAATATAATATAAAAATTTACCAAATTTTATCCACATGATTCCAATTATGGAAATGATTTTTCCATATAAAATTTCTATATGTGGTGGAATTTAAATTTTTAAAGAGTGGGTGAAACACGATGATAATCATTTTTTATAAAGAAATAATTTTTAATGATAAAACAAGATATATAGTCTATTCTCATGATTGAATATAATAAATATAAATATATATCATTTAAGTTATTCATCAGTGGTTATTATGAAAATTTATTAATATAAAAACGTATTGGGATTATATAACTAGTTTTTTTAGAAAAACATCTGGTTTACTTTAAAATTATTTAATTTTCATTTCTAATCAATTGATAACCAATTAATGTATATTTAACCAAAAATGTTATAAAAAAATTTTTCTTCAATTAATACCCACCAATTTAATGTCTAGGATAGAATGGTACACTATATAACAATTCTTTTAAATTTGAGGTTGCGCATATCACAATCTATCAAAGAAATATTATTTAAAGTTAAATATATCAAAACAATATCATGTTATTTCAATGAGAATACTAATACACCTTCTATACCAATGTTACAATAATTTATTTTTCATACCTATCAGTTATCTCAACGTTATTTTGATTAATTATTTCATACTCTATAAAAATTCATGTAATTTATTGAGTATTTTATATTATATCTTTTGAAAATGGAATTCAAATGAATGTGTTCACACTAAAAATGATGACCCAAACATTATATCTATTTAGTAATCATTGATCTATATTTCATTAAGACTTACATCTATTTTTTCACATAAAATCCATTATTATTGAGGTAGGGAGTCTTAAAAAACATAGAAATTATGAGTCCTATATAATTTAGTGGATAACTCATTATCCAATCCATCAAATGGTTTTACTCGAATCTATTCCTCTAGTATCCAACCCATTACAGTTTCCTAGAAAGTGTTACCCAAATCAAACACCAATAATTATCTAAGTGAAGACAATAAAAGGATAATCACCTAAATCATGAAAACACACATAAAATTTTTTGGATTTACTTACATATTTTCTAACTAACATAACATGATCTGATTTTTTGGACACAATCATGCACTTAGTTTTTAGTTGGGTTTTTAATCCCGCCAAAGTTAATATAAATCATATGCATATTTAATTTTTAAATGTTATATCTCATGTAATAATTATCATATAATATTTTATTCCATTTGTGTATGCACAATTATAATGTTTTAGTTTTAGAATCTATATTCCAAACTCAAAATTTATATTTTCAAACAACATTAATGTGTATCTATTTACATAACAAAACATTATGGGTTTCTCACCCCAAAATAGAATTCAGATATTTGTATACATATATAAATGAATTATATTGGAAAGGTACATGAATGTTTCATTTAAAAGGAATATATTTATATGATATTAATGATCTTTAAAAGAATTATCTCAAAGTAATGGATAGAAAACTCCATTACCCTTTCTAGACATGGTATAGCCTCATGGAAATAGGTATTCTAAACACAATTCTCTCTAACATTGGATGCTTTAATCAAGATAAAATTCTATTAATGAACATTATAATATATAACATTATAGAACTATATTCAACAAATATTTCTAATTCTACAACATCAAAATAATTCAAGATAGATAAAAACTAAATGTTAGAGGGTCGTACCAAACATGTAATATAGGTATCTCAATCGTAGATGTAGTTTAATGGTTAAAAAACAAACTGTATATTCAAAATTAATAATTAAAAAAATATCAAAAATAATAAATAAATAAATATATGATTTATTTTCATAGAATATAATGATATAATCATTCAGGAACATTATATAAAGAAATATTAATTAAAAAAATTATTTATATTATATACAATATAAACATTTTTATATTCATTTCAATATTATCAATTTAAAATTTTATATTATATGTAATTTATAAGATATTTCCTGATTGTAAAAAAATTTATAAATGAATTTATCTTATGTAAACATTTTAAATATTTTAAGTATCATTTTCATTATATTTTATAATCAATTTATGAAATACTACTTAAAATTTATAAGTAATCCAATTCATTTCTCGATGAAAAACAATGTCATATAACCATGGTAAATTGATTATAATATTAAAATTTCGTATTTTGGAATGAAATTTTTCTTAATAATTTTCTTACTTGATTATAAAAAAATTATAAATAATTATTTACTTTATAAATTATTTATAAACTAAACATTCAAAAAATATCATTTAACATGATTTTTAAATAACTTATAAACCATTAAATATTATCTAAATATTTAAAAGTTTTAAGAAAATTAAAAACATTTTTGTTACACTTATCCATCAAACAACTCCTTCATAAGGGTAACTATTGTTAATTTTACATTAACATATTATGTAACAGTTATCACATTAAAAACATATGTGGCGTAATGTTAAACCTACCACTACACTTGCATGCACCCTCTATAAAATGGTAAGGTCTAGAGAAATTTACACTAAACATTATACTTAATGGTATATCTTTATTACTTTACACAGAACTATTTTTATAATGTTAATTTGAAGATTAAATTTATATGAAATTTATATCATATAAGAAATTTATTTAACTACCCTTAATTGAAATTTTCACCTAAGGGTAGACCCTATACTATTTTTTTCCACACCATTCATGTAAAGGTAAAGCCTGTATAACGTTTTCATGAACACTACCATAATGGTAAAAATATATCATATAACGTTTCAAAATGAAACACATAATTTTATAAAAAATAAAACATGATGTGTTTAAATAAAATATATTAATAAAAATAAGTGATTCAAACTTTTTAAAATTTTGAAGAAACATGCACTGATACCACTTATGGGTTTCATTTGATAATCTAAAGATCATTAGTGGTATAAAATAAGAAAAAAATTTAGTTGTATATGTCTTCAATATATTAAATGTGTAAATCTATATTAATACATTGTACTTAGATTTGTTGTACTACCATTGAATCCCATGTCTTTTGGGAAAGAGAATTTTTGATATCAACTATAAAGAGAAGTTTCATAATTCTAATGACCTCTAACTGGGATACACCATATTGAGGATAAATGAACCTTTCAAGATTATCCCAAAAATATGAATGAGTCTCTGCACAATCACTATATGATAAATAGTATTTTAGGAATAACATGGTATTAACTATTTCTTAGCAGTATCATAAAAACACACTAAAGGGGGATATAATCTCTAATTAATCCATCATCGACACTATTTTTGAAATGGATTGTATTGACCATATTATAATTGATTGGGTTCTATCACATGGGAAATGATTGTTTTCACCTACTATACTATTAATTCATTAAACACTTAAATGAAAAAATAAAAACATAAATGAAATTAATATTTAGTTAAAAAATTTAAAAACATGTGGGAGTGGTATATCTATCAATTTCATCATATGAAAGAAACTGAATAAGAATGAAAAAATACATATTACATTTACGCATTCATCATATGTATTTATTTTAAGTTCACTTTAAAACATTATGCATATGGGCCCTTAATACATGAAAAAAGATTCCATATCAATCTATTTAGGATGTTGGATTGTCTAGAAATGAAATAAAATGTTGAATTTGATTTATGATTCCATGATAAACCCAAAAAAATAATTAAAAATAATAGAAAATTATAATGACATTTTTGATTGTATCACCAAAAATTTAAGTTGAATTTAATTACACATATTTATTATCTTTATTTTTGTAGTATAAAATATTTACACAAAGTTAATCCTAGAGTGATAATTACACATTTTTTATAGTAAATATAAAGAAGAATGTTTTAATAACATACCATAAAAAAAAGTTTCACTAACTACAGATGAAATGAAAGACGACATAAAAATAAATCATGCACAATTAACAAAAAAACATGAAAATACCTTTTAAAATAAAACGTACTTCCAAAATTTGACTAATAATCCCTAAAACCAATTTCATCCCAATAACTTAATCCTTTAGAAGATAAATAATAATAATAAATATAAGAAAAATTATGGAATGTGTGTCATAGATGGAAAGGGATTGATTAATTTAATTTTATGGAAATAATCTCCCAAATGATGAAAAAATATCACTATAGACAAACCATGAAGAACCTATGGTTTAAAAATTCTCAATGAATTGAAGTGATTTTTTTATGAAACATTGATTTATATTCAAAATTTATTAACCTAATATCCTAGAATGACCTATGGAATCACATAAAAAAGATTTCTCGGTCTATGAATCATATTTTGATATCCCTAATTATCATGGATAAATACAATTCCCAATTAAATATTAAAAAATATTATCATATGAAATTCAAAACCACTAGGATTAAACAGTCCAAAACCAAGTATCACAACAAAACCATAAGGTTTTGTTATTTAAAGCTAATTACACCATCCAATCCCACTACATAAGAATGGGAATCAATGTGCAGTGAACTCAAAAATAGAGAAAGTAAAAATAATAGATTACACAACCCCTATGAAATATGAAAACTATGCTATAATCTAAGATCTGATAATAAAAATAATAAATTTCAACAATCCATATGATCACCAAGGATTCATGGCTCTAGCCCCAAGTAACAACACATAACCTTAGGTTCTAATTTGACACACCATAGTGGAACCCTATATAATATAGGAACTCTCTACTTATATCCCATAAAACATGGGAAAAAAATCTTCCATAGTTATTTTTATGGTTTTAATTGAAATTATCAATTCAACATCACTTATCCCCTATAATTCAACTCAAGCACATCCCAAAATATTTTCAACACATCATTAAAAAAAGTATAGGGCAAATAACAAACAATGCCTATAAAGATTATGTCATTCATTTATTAGTTGATGAAATTTTTATGATATATTTAATCTATTTGGTTTATATTATATTATAGATTATGATTTATTTGGTTTCAAATTAATTTTTTTGTGAATTCTATATTTTTTCACCACCATTATTTTTTTTGAGTTGGTTCTGGTTTCAATATGTTGTATGTTGATGGAATAGTTTTTAAGGGAGTAAAAATGTTATATATTATAAGATGATATTACTCTATGGGTGAAATTAATGGAAGAGGTTGTGTATCATGGAATTTTTTGGCCTATGATATTTGAAAACACATTTTAAATTGTTTATTCTTCATTTTTTTTATTATATGCTTATATGATCATTCATATTTATTTTACATTAATATTGATTTTTTAGTATATATTCCTTTTGATTAATTTTAATTCCTCAAACCTTGATAATTTTTTCATTTTGTTTCATAGGATAGTGTGTAATATACACAAAGATTTTGATCATGTAACTAGAGTAGAGTTTAGTGGATTACTAAATTATTTTGGAGATGGTTCTAAATATTTTATTTATTTTGACAATTTCAATAAATAAATAACTTATATTTATGATGTGGGAGTTGCTCATATTACAAATATTTATATTGAATTAATTTTTCAAGATACATACCTTTTTTATATGGATAATTCCTCATATGATGGGAGTTTATAACCTTATTTATAGTTTCAAAACCATTAATAATTGGAGGTGTGATTCAAGGGTTGTTCCTAGTTTCATCTTAATCATGGGAGTCATCATTGTGGGACCATTAAATGACATGATCATTTTAATGAAAATTAATTATTTAAATTTTATTAATGTACTATTTACCATAAATTACCAATTAATTTAATGTACTTATGATGATATGTTTTCTAATAAATATATAAGAGAATATTCAGTAATATTAGGTAACATAACAATATTGAAATGGAATTTAGAATTAAAATTACATTTTAAAAATGATAACTCTAAATTCGAAAATTATATTTCGAATATTATTATAATTTCTAACATATAATGTCAAGCACATAATAATAAAACAATGATTAAAAATTATCTTTTATATTAACACCTATTAAAAAATCAATTGGTAGGATCCACTAAGTCTAGAAACACCCAAGAAAATTCTAATCAACAAAAAAATTAGCAAATGAAAACCAACAGAGTAAAATTTATAGGAAAAGAAACACATAGAAAAAACATTTATACAAAAAAATGGACATAAAAATGAAATCAATGAAATAAAAGAATTATTAAACCTAATACATTTTAAATTTACAAAAAATCTAAACAAATCCTAGAAAAATACTACAAATTAGAATTCAAATATATAAAAAAACCACAAATATCATAGAAAAACCTCTTAAATATTAATATAACTCCCACGCATTGAAGATCATCCACATAGAATGATTCCACAATAATTTTTTTGTATCACATATTAAAAAATTTATCCCTTTATATGAAAAATATATTATAATTTATATTAATATATAATAGTGAAAAATAATAATAAATAAATTAAATTAGTGTTACAAAAAACATTTCTAACCCAAAATTGAATTTGGAAAAATTTGATGATGAATGAGGAGGAACTAATGATATATTTATATATATCAAACACCCTTGATGAAAATGAAGAAATGTATTCCATAATGGTTTTTAATTGCAGAGAAGGATAATTGAGGATATTTTACCCTCTTTGAAACAAGTTTGATAAACTTCACTACGTACCTGATGGTGTCCCTCTTTCCACATAGTGTCTATATAATGGGAAGAAATATTACTAGATTGGTCACTGGGAATCTAGTGACACTATACAGGGTAGGTGGTAGAATATTAAATAAATATAGATGAATTTGAAACCTTAAAAACCAATAAAACATCAATTTTATGTATTCTAACAATCTCATCATCTATAATCACTCATTATAAACATATTTATAACATAAAAGTTGTCACCATTTCATATTAAATAACTTCAAATTAAAAAATGTGCTAATTTTCACAACCATGATCCTAAAAATTAAATCAAATTTAAGATTTAATTAATAAAAAATGTTACATACCACTACAGTTAGCCTGATATAAATAGCCTATTGTGATATGTGAAAAAAAATCATGACATCCACCCTCACGTGAATTATAACCACTAGTATTTTATAAATATAATAGATAAAACTAGAGTCCTAATACCAATAGATCCATGGATTTGAACCATTAATGCTATTATGAACTATAATATCATCATTTATATAAATATTGGAATCCATTACTCTCTCTCTCTCTATACCATGGTAAATTTGATTAAAATTAATGCCAAAAATACCACCAATATTTAATTTATCACATTGATATGTAACATCGAAATGAGACTCAATAGATTATATCATTATTAAAGCACATGAAATTGTTGAAATTATGATTTTCTTATGAGTTAATTAGCTACAATATTTAACTTAAATAATCTATAAATCATATAAAAATTAAAAGGCTTCATAAATTTTAAAAAACTCTCATCTATTGAGGTTTTTATCTTTTGAGAAAAGATATACATTATTTTGTTTAGTTCGTATAAATCCAAAATTTCTCAATGAATATGTAATAGTGTAAATAAGTGATCACATTCACTATATGGGCCATATCAAAAGCATTTATTATATATTAAAATTATAATAAACTAGATATATATATATATATATCACATAATATGTATAATTATAATGGGTGTTTTTGTAATACTTTTGTTAACTCCTCTTAATCATAATAACATCACTAATCCTATACAAAATGTACTATAATTTACTTATAGATTTTATTTATGCTATTAACTGGAAGATATATCAACGAATTCATAAATAATAACATTAATAAATATAGAAAGTATTAATTAGAAGTGAATTATATGGATTATTGTAAGACATGATTAACTCAACAATGTTAGAATCCAATAAAATATTATTCGCATGCATAACATTCTGTAAAACATTATATTTCAAGATCCATAGTGGACAAATTGACATCCCATAAAATAACTAATGATCTCTTAGTTATAATTGTAGAAGCTCTAGATATAACATATGTTCCCCCATAGACTAATATTATATCAGTATATCCTTAATTAATATATACACGAAAGAGTCAATATAGGGGTGGATAATGTTTTCTGAGAATGGATGAATCGGGAGGGGGTTGAAATGATATTATTTAAAAATTAACAATATTTTCTTATTTTGGGATTTAATGTTATTAAAATATAAGTTATGAATGAACTTAGTGACAAAAATAATTAAACAAAGTCGATATTAAATTATGTTCAATGTAATTCATTACAGATTTGCAAATATTAATTAATTAATAAAAAAAGACTAACACTAAATGTAAATATTCAATATATTATTAAATTACAATCAATTAACACTTAAAAAATATTTATTAAATAATATAACAGTTAAGATAACCATAAATCATTGTTTTTCATCATAATATATTGGGGGATCAATAACCATATCCAAAGGATACACGATTTCTATACATAGAATCTTATTCAATCAGATGATCTAATTCCAAAAATCTTATCCAATATATTATTTTATAATGTAATAAAAACTTCAAATCCTAAAAATTCTTCAAAAAAATGAGGTAGAAATATATGACCTCTAATTTCCTCTTTTATAAAAATATTTTTATTATTCAATTCTTTTACATCCAAATATCATTGAACCACAAAATTGAAAATCATCTGTTCAGAACCCCAAAAATATTCAATCACATAAGAAAAAGGTACAATAGTTAAAATAGGAAATGTAGATTTGTCATAACTAAATTCATAAGAAATTAAACCTCTATAATTTCATAGGAAAAGAAAAACAAATAGAAGTACTTAGAGACTGAGGTTGTGAAAAAAAATCAACATTTTTTGTTAAATTAATCAATTCAACATCTCATAAATGGTCCTTAAATACTTATATATAGATGAATTATGTAAAAAACTATTTTAAATTTTTATATTACCATATATTATTATAATTTCATTGACGGAATCAAGTATCATTCCATAATTAAAATTTATATAGTAGAATTTTACATGGTGTTTTGGAGAATTCATTTTTTTGGAATCATAATTTTTGAAGATGATGAATCATACAATGAAATATATATACACCTAAAACACACTAAAAATGAATATGAGGGAAATGTATTATACAAGGATTCATAAAAAAATATTTCAAATATTTCACCTAGGAAAATGAATCAAAACTATCACATTTTAAAAAATCAAAAAATAGGATAAAAAAACTAAAATAAAATATAGTAAATATGAAACACATTATTCTTATGATAAATCATGCTAGCTCCAACTATAAATATTAAATAAGAACGAGGAAAATTTCTTCGTGAATACTTAATTTTTATCCATATTCATAACTTTTTCACACCTTTATTACAATTCACGCCCGTTTTAATTCTGAAAAAAAAAGAAACAAAGAGAGTGAAGAAATATTTATGATTAATAAGATCCATGTAGGAATAAAATTTAATTTAACAAATATACATTAGAATAAAATGTACTAAAATAAGGGCTTAATTATGATTAAATTCATATGATAGAAAATTAAGAAAATAAAAACATGTTATAATATAGACTCTAATGTACACAATGGACACAATGCTTCCAAAAATAGGGGATCAAGAATATCTACTAGATATATCATTAAATTTTGTTCAAATTATATCCAGATGATATAATATAACATTATAAAAATTTATTATAGATTTATATATAGGAATTCCTTCAAAATTGTCAATAATCTATTCAATTAATTAATAATAAACATTTAAAAAAGAAAAATGATAATTTTAAGTTGATAACATCCATATCCATTCTTATATATTAAAATAATTTAGAATAATTAGGTTAATTATATATAAATGAAAAAATCACTATGTATAAACTCAAGAATATAATCTAAATTTTGTGGGTGATCTCATAGAAATTAGTTTATTATGACTAGGTGTTTCTTTTGTGGGTGATGTTTTATAATAGTAGATAATAAAATAACATAGGTAATAAAAAATTAATTATTGTTTAGGTGAATCCAATTCGAAAATCAATGATTTTATTCTCTATCCACATCAATTAGGTGAAATAACTACTAAGTAAAACATATTTATTTTTTGTTATATAATGATCAATTAAATTTTACTTTGTTCAATACCAAGAAAAAATATTCACCTTTGAAATTTAAAGGATTAAAAATAATCAACATATATACACTAAAAACTATGACATCTATATATGAAAAACTCTTAAGAAAAAACTTGAATAAATGTGAATGGAATATTCAAACCATTAATGATCATTAAGGTTAGGAAAAGATCCACTTTCCACCATAATATGGAATTATTGTATATTTTATAACATTCATGTACAATAAAAATCATATTATATGTTATCCAATATACTATATATAAACTAAAGTAAATTTTTTATCGTACTTCTCTAACATTTTCTATATATTGTTTTCTTGGATTCAAAAAATAAAATATTACATGAAGTACATAAATATGTAATTAAAATAATATCAATATAAAAACCATAATGTTAAAATAAATATAAAAATATATAAATATTTTATAAATATATTTTATTCTATATTCAGAGATATTTGGAATCTAATAATGAAAGTATGTTAACCTGTTAAACTCATCTCAAATCCACTCTGTAATATTTTCAAAAAATATTTTTCATTAATTTTTATGATTTTTGAAAAATAATACAATGTATATAGATTTATACAATTTATTTTTAATTAAACAAATTCTTGATAAAGGGTTATATAAGTTATTAATTTAAAATTTTCAATTGAAATTAAGAATCATAAGATATAGAATATGTGGATTTCATGGTATATTTAAATTATTGAAGTGCAAGGGAAATTCTATTGATATGTAACAAATATATTTTTTCTTCCAAACTAGGAATTTATTTCACAAAAACATCATTATAATCCAAAATATTAATAATTTCACTCCTTATATCCATTTCAAACATAGTAAAATTTAGATAAGGATCGAAGGAAAAAAGAATTTTCAAGAATCCTTTCATATCTTCAAGAGTAATGTATTATACATATTATATTTCCTCTTATTGTTATAATATGTATTGATAAAAATGACACTATTCTAAAAAAATGAACCATATTTATGAAACATGTTTTCAATAAATCATTCAACCCTTTTAATGATAATATTTTTTGGGTGTTCATAAGAGGTCTAAATATTATTCCATTACAATTTATCATTTTATTCCCATATATAAATTATAAAAATCTCACCACTGATATTGTAATATGTGATAATATAATAAAATTAAGAAATGAATAAAATCTTCACAATTTCATTAAATAAAAAGAAATTTCTAATCACTTGATCCACATCGTCAATAAAACTATCACTTGACCGATTCCATAACAGTGTTTTGTTACATGAATAAAATAACACATTCCACTTTAATAAGATTATTATATTTTATGAGATGATATTCCTAAATGATTATATTTATCATAAGTGTTTTAAATTATAAAAATAAATTTAATGGGGTCTCAAAAATATAATCCTTATTTTTTCATAGTCCATAAATTTTAACATCACAAAAGATATATTTCATCAAATATTAGATCAAACTTCATATCAATGGTATGTTTCCATTAGTTGAAAACATGATAATCCATTATTGTAATAGAATAGAAAATAAAAATTAATTTATTATATTTTGTATCATAATTATGAAGATTATATTTATTATTTTGAATTAATACCTTGTATCCAAGTAAAACATAAGTAACCTTGATTTGGAATCCTTTTATTATCTGATTACTATTATATTTTCATTAAAACTAGATAAGGTACAACCAGATTTTTCTTGTAACAGGAATTTTAAATTTGTTCAACCAAAAATAACGAGAAACCTAATATTATTAATTTATAGATGAGAAATTTAAAATTATATTTTATTTCCCAAAAATTATAATGAGCAAAAATTATATCAAAAGTGGAATAACTAAACATATTTTTTAGGTGATCCTTCATAAATGGATATTTTTATAATGCCCAAGAAATATATTATCCTAATCTAATATTCTAAATAAGAGTCTTATCCTATATTTCACAAAGGAAAAGAATGTTCCACTATTTAATGTTATCTCACTTAATAATTTAAACATCATTAGGCCAATTTGAAGTTTAAATTTGAACTTTTTTAATACGAGAGATGTTATTTTTTATTCAAAAATCAAATAATGTAATCTCTATCACAATATTCGATTATTTTAATTTTTTTTATTAAATCAAAACACTTCAAGTGTATTTTATATTAATATCATGAAAGAATGATGTGTCATCGATTTCAGTGATTTTACCCTATATATTTACCCAAAAAAAATATCCCCATTTAATTATTTGTTATATTTTAAAGTAATAATAATTTCTTGGTATATTTTAGGAATAAAAACTCTTTATGTACCATGTATTTTTTCTATTGATACTCATTCACTTTTCACTTAATAAATACGTCTAATTTTTTTGTACCAAAACATCATTGGTCAAGAAGTATTATCAAACAAGTTTTTTGAAACACATATATTAGAAATCATATAATTATAAATATAAAAAAGTTAATTATAAATATAGATTATTGATATTTTAAAATCTTAAAACTATTAAGAGTAACATCAATTATTCTCAGAACATCCACGCTGACATTTCGTATATAAGTGTACATCATCAAAACTAGATAAATGGTCTACAAATGTGTCAAACTGGAAGTTCAATAACTAACTCCATAACATGTATTGAATGGATTTAAATATTAGATATATTTTTATTTTCACACTTATATATATATAATTTGATTGTAAATTCTTCAAAAATTCCGTGCAAAAATTATGTTCTAAGATAGTTTTCTAACCATCCGAATATTTTGTGGGAATATATTTATAACTCACCTTAAAAATAAATTTTTATATACTATCATTAGATTTTAAAATTTTATCTTTATATTATTCCAAAACATTCATAATTTTTAATATCTCTACTCTAAGATAGTAACATATTCTTTAATTTTCATAAATAATAAAGATTAATCTTCATCATAGTAAGAATAATAATAAGAATAATCTAAATAAATATTCTTATGAAATGTATTAGTTACCTTATAGATAAAATAACATTTTTTTAGATTAGTTAAATCATGTAAATCATGTATATTCTATATTTCATCACTCTCCAAAGAAATATTAGATTATATATCTTAATGTTATACCTATATCCCTCATTGTATTTGAAATATCAAAAAACCTGAATCATTTCTCTCATCATTTCATTTTAGTTTACTTTAGTCTCTATGATATAAACCCTTATGTATAATTCTATGAAATTAATGAATAGATCATCAAGAAAATGACATCTATTATTAACGTCTTGAAAGAAATTAAATTATATACAAAGTTCTACATTTTTTGAATAAAATAATATATTTATCCCATGTAATGAAGTTCTAGGATCAAAGGAAAAATGTATGGGAAGGATCTTGAAGATCCATAGTAAAGTTTTACATCAAAAGGAAACATCAGCTACCTAATACAAAGACACCAACCTACTATTGGTATTCATATATGATGGATTTTAATCAAGAACTCTTCCTTCTAGTAAATTGATAGGCATCATCCCACCAGATGATGAATCTTGTATGCCTGGTTCTACAAGATATTCAAAAGATAGAAGTGTCTCACCAGTTGAGTTTTTTTAAAAATTTCTAGATATGCATTGTTTTCTTGGATAGGTGTTGGAACCGAGTCATTTTATAAAATTTATTAACCTTAATGGACCTCATAGATTTTAATTGGAGTTTGAAAATACTAAATTTATCTTGTGGATTTTAAATGTTCCTAGACGTATTAATAGATATAAATTGATGATATCGTAGGATTTATTTTAGCTTTTGGAATTAACAATGGATTAAAGTGTGCCAACGATGAATCAAAGTGATCATATCCTCCATTCTAAAATCCAAACTTAAGATTATATTTCAAGGGAAGATATATTATGGCCTTATATATATTACCTCTTTATCTCTCCTATCTAACTATAACATTCATCTTGATAGATAAGGGAGTGACTTTGATATTTTTTGGTGCTAAGAAATTATCACTTCTCTCACTAGTCATCTATGGGGGTTACTAACAATCACAAAGTTGAGAATAGATTCTTACTATTAATAATGTAAGGGATATTGGTTTCATTTCATAACATTGAAAATGAAAGTAATAAATAGGTCTCCTGATAACTATTAAAATCAAGGGGAAAATATGAAAACCTCACAACATAGGGGGATGACATGTAGGAGTTCAAACTGAGTTATTTTTAAAATAATTTATTAGATTGGGATCTCTGTCTCTCTCTTTTATTTAACATTGAATAATAATTTCATTATTATATAAAAATATTCATTATAGATTATTTTATATTAATTATTTATAAAATCAAATTATATCAATACACCTTCATAATTATAAGATGCTTAATCATTTGAAGTTACTGATCAATTTCATTAGTTTCTATTATTCAATACTTCCAATTGATCAAATTATGATACACATAATCTTAATAAAAAAATTAATTGATAGTATGTGTTAAATAAAAATTCAATTGGTTAATTTTTTTTCTTTAATAAGACTTTGTATTATATAATTTCCTCTCATGTACACTTTTGTATTATTTTTTATATTATCACTATTGAACTTGCCTTTAGGAATTTTTAAGGAAATTAACCCCCCCCCCCACCATAATAATATCCTACCTAACCCGAAAGTTTTATATAGTGGGTTCCATGAACCAAACAATAACTTGTTTCAATGTATGATTACATTGGGTGAGATATCCTTTATATAATGAACTTTCTCTAGAATGACACTATTTTTTTCTACAACATTTAATTGAATAATGTACACTTATTAAAAAAATACATGGTCTACCATTCTTATCAATATATGTTATCATACCCTGAAATTTTTTTTTCATGAATTCATTTTTATTAAATAATTTGAAGATAAATTGTGTCTCCAAGAAATTAGAGGTATTGAGATTAATGGGAAGTCCAGTACCACTCTTTATTTTGGGATTAACCATAAGAAATTTAATAATTTTTCTTTATAAAAACTACCCATAAAATCTAGAAGTTAATTGAAGCCACTAATTACATAAATAATAAAATAAAATATACTAGAATTTATATTTATGGATACAAATTTAAAATTTTTGGTATGCATCCTAAAATATTTACTATAGATATTTTTATATTTTTTATTGACTTATGAAATAATCAAAATTATTATACTTATGATTTTTATATAGAAACATTAGTGAAAGCGATTCTATAGGTATTTCTGAGTAATTCAATGTTTATGTTCCTCTATTTCTATGAAGAAAAGATATAATGAAATTTTATTTATATAATCTTGTAGAATATCTTATGAAATATAAAAATAACCATGAAGTGAGAATCTGATAAAGTAGATAAAGAATCCATGGAATATAAAGAACTAAAAACAATATTTTCATTCTATTCTATTGAGGAATAAGATTCGTCTAAAAGTGATGTTGAAACTAATTATTTTGATAAGAAATTGAATAGCCTCAACTAGTAAAGGGGAATACTTATATTACTCATGTAGGGTGATCACTCATTTCTAGTCATAGTCAATCTCCTAGAAATGTCCTAGAAATTGATAGTTTTGATTCTGACCCCCCCCCCATTGGAGGGGGGATGCTCAACCCTCTTCTTCCCCTACAGCTTAATCATGATCTTGTCTCTCATTCAAAAAAATTAATTTTCTTCTACTTTTTTAGGGTACCTCAGTATGATCGAATGTACAAAATCTATTTTATGCTCCGCGTCATCTTTCATTCTCACTGTCAAAGTTTAATGACTCCTAACATCTCCTAAAACTAATCCTGGATGCATGATTATGACATAACCATCCATCAGATGAATCTTTGGATCATTTTGTTTTCATTTCCTCAAGATTACAAAAATGAGTGATAGTTGGACTTCTTGACATGAGGCATGACATGATCAGGTATTGTTCGATGTAGGATTTGACTATAGAATGGTCGACATATATATGAAAATGTGGTTGGGTAAGTTTCCCTAATATCCCATTACCCATTCAAAACCCCTCAATTATTCATAAGCTCGTAAAAATGTTATGTCAATTTATGTGTTTTGATAGTAGAATAGATTCAATTCGATATTATATATATCCCAATATTTGTGTGGTGGTTGATGTTTCTAATACATAATTAGAGTGGCTATGGATAACAGTGGGAGAATAAATTTTTTGCATGAAAAACAACATTTTTGAAACATTTACATATTATTGTCCATCATATGGCTGGATGGGTCATCTAGCTTCATCATGTTATATTTTTTTTGGAAAATACATGGTTTTCACCATCCAAAGGTGATGGATCAAAAATATGAAATGAAAATGAGGTTGAACATTTGGGTAATGATGAGATGTGTCATTATATTTTCATCTAAAATGAGTCAAGAACCTTGAATCCTACGATAAAGATGTTTGATATCTATGAATTTTTAAGGTAAAACTTCTGTGGCAAAAATATGGAAAGGTTTTCTTAGGTCCATTTAAGGAAAAGGAAGGTGTTCAAGAAGGGTTTTTTGTCCCTAATAGCATAGACCTATTTTTTTCATAGATGCATAGGATGCTATTCAGGTATGCGATCTTACTCTTTCCCAATATATAGGTGTTGGTGGTACAGCTACCTACAATAACCAGGGGAGAAGATTGAATTATCGATATAGGGTGTTGGGATTAATCTAGTGAGCTGGTAAAGTCTGATAAGGACCCCAAACACTCTCAAACTAGGTAACCATTTTGAAGGTCTATAAATTGAGGGTAATCCACATGATAAATTTTTTTTAGCATAGGCAGAGCATTCCAATGAGGAGAACGGAAGATATGGGGAAGAGATAGATGATGAATGTGTGAGATACATTATTATAATATAGTGGGGAGGGAATACATTGTTGAGAAATTGACCTCAATAAAAGGAATTAAGTGAACAAAGTAATTTGGGACCCAGGGGGTTGTATTTAGATAAATGGGAAGAAATCGAATGGGGGGGAGGATTTCTCTCATTTTCCGACACCAATTGAGATCATCTCTAAAAAAATAACATACTATAGGAAATTTATTGAGAGTTATCAAATAATGGAAATACATTGTATTTAATTTTACACTATGGGATAGAAATGGTTGTGGAGGCCCTTCTGGTAAAGGCCTCCCAAGAGGATGTTGAGAGGAACATTGAAATATTTATTCAAGTGAACACCAACGACAATCACGGTGGGGGATCAATAGTAAAGAATGCTTTTTTGCAATAGGATTTAATGAATGAAAAATAAATGTATATAAGTTTATTCAAATGTGGGACAAGATGGATTATTTCTTCAAAGACATCATCAAGTATGGTTTGGAAATGAAGGTACAAGATCTACACTAGAAAATATATGGGGATAATACCTTTAATATATTTAAATTTAATTTTGATGGTTATATGATATCTTATTGTGTATTGTTCATGGTGGTTATAGTATGTGCTTTCTATTCTCAGGGTGTAGATTATTTATTTGGTTCTTAACTTCGTGTCATTTCTTGAGGGTTCTCACTAAACACATAAAATTAATCTATTTTTGAAATAAAAAAATTAACTTTAATAAGAAATTTAATAAACAAATAATAATAAATCAAACTAGCATACCAAGATGAATGTACTGGAGATAACTAGTAATGAATTCAAAAATAAGGGACAAATCAAACCAAAATTCACCATCTAGAAAAAGAAGTTGATATATAAGGTATATAGTAAGGAAGAATTTATGGATTCTACAAGGAGTAGTTCTAATGACTAACTCAACTCAACATCATCTACCTCCTTAATGAACTATAGTGACCAATGAATTATTACTCATATTGAGTAAAATTCCAAGGTAATTTATTATATATCTTTTTTTTCTCATCTAGTCATTTAATTATGATGAGAAACAATTGTTCAAAATATATTTATAAAGATTATTTTTTCAATCATTTGAAAATTTACACTGAATTAAAAAAGAAACATAAATAGGTTTTTAGAGAAAAGGGTAACATTTCAAAATAAAATATTTTTTGTTCTGGAAATAAAATAAAAACTAAAAATTGAGAAATTATAATATAAAAACAAATATCATAAAAATAATCATTCTCAATTAACCCATGATGATAAATAACAAGATATTATTTGATTCTCTTAATGTTTTCTTATATGTAATTATAGAATTGGTTTTTCAAATTCAAAGATTTTTCTGAATAGAAATCACTTCAATAAACATATATTCCTGAAAAATTGTAATTTTTTGGAAAAAAATTGGGATTCCTATTTATACAAGTCATTTTAGAAATGGAAGTTTTAAAAGGCCAAAATATATTCATATTTATTTGTATATATATATTAGAAAACCATTTACTAAAAAGTCTAGGATTTCATGTCTCCATTTAATATGTTTTCTAGACCTAAAATTTATGTTCTAAATGAAACCCCCATTTGAGATTATTTAAGCTTTTTCTACTTCACCATATTGATATATTTATGGTATCATTTCAATAGAAATAGACAATTAAAATATAAATTGATGATTCATCAAAAATAAAAGCTTTTGATTTCTATTTTATAATTTTTATTTACACTAATTGATTTATGTTGGGGGAGTATCCTTGTAATAATATTTTCAATAAATATTAATATTTAAAATTGCAATTAATGATTTATTGACCATAATTATTACCTTTTGATATTACTAATCTAATAATTTTACTCTTGATATTTTCAATCTTTCTATTACTATTAATAATTATTGATCTATTTAACCCTCAATCCCTCTGTCATATTAATGTTTTTTATTCTTAATTAAATTCCTAAATTTATTATAGCCTTAATTATATGAGTTATTTGAATTTTGGTTATTCAATATTCATCTCATTTGGGATTGACTATTTGATGACTTAAATTATCAATCATTTTCTAGACTTAATCTTTTGATGTATCCTCTCTCATTATCATCGATGTTTTCTTATTCTTTGATAAATAAATTTGGTTTCTAAATTTCATGTTTTTCAAAAAAATAACTTTTTATCTATTTATTTAAAACACTTTTCCAATTTTTTTTAAATAAATTTTCATATTTCCAGAAATTTATAGGTTTAAATATAATATTTTTCATTGAATATTTGAAACACTTCTTTAATTTATTGTGAATATTTTTAAGTAAAATTATATTTTTCATTACCTTATTTATTTATAATAACAAATGGATTATGGTTTTATAAGAAATAAGGGTTAGAAAATTATTGAATATACATAATTCAATATATCATATGAATTGTGAAAAGTTTTCATATGTCTTTTTTGAAATCTCAATAATACATTATTTGATGATTCATTATCAATTTACTCTTGATATGTCATATTTTAAAAGGTGTTATTATCATAAAAATAGGGATATTATTACACCCCTCTATCTTAAGTGTTTTATGATCAAACACTCAATTATGTATTTAATCAATTCATTTGTGTTGATTTCATTTTATATAATGAGATATATTATAATGAATTTTATGATAATAATGGATGAATCTTATGGAACTTGGTGTTTCGTTCTTGTGTCGAGAAAGAAAAAAAGTATCTTTAAGGTTCTCCTTGGCTGTTTATAAATATGCAATAATCTCATGGGGTGAAGTTATATGATCAAATATGGGCATAAATAAGGTATTCATAGACCGAGGCAATGTCCTAAATCAGTAATAATCACTTTATAACTATTACATAGGCACCTTCCACCCAGTGGTATTTATACAAAATATATTTTCCAAGTAATGTATTTAATCATCCAGTCTATATACATCAACAGATTGGTAGATGAACCTAGTACGACTAGTTACTCTAAAAGGACACCCTTTAAACATTGACATACAATGTAATACAATAGAAATTTTTCTAGAATCCCTCAATCCTATGAGTCTCACTAACTAACTAGTGCAATCAGTTCTCATTCTAGACTAGATGAGTCATATTGTAAATGTTTGGACAAAAATGATGATAAAAGTGGTGGTTTTCAAATTCTTATATCATTGTAAAATAATGATTGTTTTTAAATAGTTTTAATTTGAATTAGAAATCACCTCACTTTTTAATTTGTAAGAATCATATTGAACAGTGTTTTTAAAAGAGTCATACTTGTTTTTTAAAAAAAAATCAAACTCACTTTGTCAATTGTAATGATTATAATCTATTTGGAAGAATTTTTTTTATCAAACTCACCAAGGGTCAAGAATGAAATAGTAAACAATGTGCTCTAAGTAAATGGTCACTAGATTCACTTTGGATCTTGTGTGGAAGGGGTGATAGTTTAGATATAGTATTGGATTCTACATGATTATGATAAAATTAAATGTGATGATTCTTTGTTGATTTGTATTTCACATTAATAATATGTTGAATTAAGAATTTATTATGTAATCATACTTAAAGAAATTGTGGGAGAAAAATATCCATGTTAATCATACTCTTGAAAATCAGATTCTGGCTCAGAAGGAAGAAATAATTTACTGAGGATTGTCATTAGAATGGTCATGCCTAGATTTATTGCATCCAGGTGTAAGATATTAAAGATGTGTTACTGACCAAAAAGAAATTTTACATATGCACTATTTCATCTGATCTCCTATTGTATACATAATTTTTTTTACCATGTATAGTCATACTCAGGTTCAGGAAGAAAAAGATTATACCCAAGAAAATCATGGTCAAAATAGATCATAGTTAGGCTGATAATAAAATAAATAAGTTAGGATGAATGGAATGTTATGATACCATCCAATTAATGTCTAAATATATTGAAGTACATTTCAAATGAATTTAAATTTCTAAATTAATTCATGATACAATCGCAGTTATGTGAATAATTGTTTGGCTAAATAAGCACCCTATTTTCAAAAAAAATCATCATAATGTTGGTAAATGGTTTAATCACATATCTTATCTCTTAAAGTGAGTTTTTCAAGCGGGTCAAAATAAGATCAGAAGAATAAGTTTTATATTTCAAACTGGGTTATGATAGAAAGTGAATAAGTAAAAGTGGGTTATAATATTCTTTTATTGGATGTGAAATTAAGGGGGAGTTTGACATTCAATATAATGATTGTATTCATCATTTAGGAGTGATATGACTTTATTTATACACTTTATTACAATTTTAAAAGAGCTTTGTTTTGAAGAAATAAGATTTATAAAATTGTACAAATGAACGAAAATTGGATTATATATTGAAATGAATGTCTAATGAATCTGTGAATATTGTAGGAGAATCGATAATCTATTAGAATAGTTGATTAAGTCAAAATTTACTTGAGATTTTATGGGAAATTGATATTAAGGTGACAATGATTCAGTAGTAAAAACGTTTTATTCCTACCAAAGCCACTCGAGGGTAACCTATAAAATAAGAAATGTTTATTACAAATTTTTTACGGCCATTGTACTTGTCATGGGAGACAATATCTGAGTTTAAGAAATAAGAAGAGGTTTTTGTATTCACATTTGTTGAAATATTTTTGACTGATTGATATCAAATAGAACAGATAGTATCACAACATTGTATTCATATAATCGATGTACATAGTGTTTATTATACTCGGATGATTAATGTATTTATCTTTTCAATTATATCTGGTTGAATATCATATTACGCAGGATTAATCGGATTGTAATTTCTATACTGGGTTTTTTTAGACTGGGGAAGATGGAGATATTAAGTGGTGCAGATTCATTTCTATCGTATTCTATAAAATTTATATATATTTTTACCAAGAAGTTTCATATAGAGAAGAATCATATTAGGTAGAAGTGTACATGGATGAATTAGATTGGGAAAACAGATTGTAAAAATAAAACATGGTTTTCCAATAAATAAATCCAAGAAGTTCTTACCATCTTATGGGTAAGAAATTGAACAACTATTTTAAATTGAATTTATTTATGAAATTAATAAGGAGCATAGATAACATACGTTGTTACACAAACATGGTGTTACACTATTTATTCTAGGAGGGTTCACGCACACTATTATAATTTAATACAAAGTTCTATAAGAGTTTAAGATTATATCCTTCTCATTGTAATCCATGGATTATATTCTAGTGGATTCTATGGTATAATATTACATCAAAACCATTCAAAGTACATAGCTATTCTTATTTGATTGTGAACCTTTTAAATATTTGTGTTCCTTTATATGTGTGGTTGAATTTTTCAATAAGAACATTATTATTTATCATTAGGTGAAGGTTTTAAAAAGGAAAAAATAAAGAAAAATAATCATTGATTCGCCCCTCCCTCTCTTAGTGATATAAACATCCTGACTTGGCACTTTCAAATGCTATCAAAGGTTATGTTCCCTTTACTTATTCTTTACTGATGGAGAATTTTAATGGTGTGAACATTAAAGGCGTCTGGTTATTCTATGGAAAGAATTATCATATCTGGAAATATAGAATACTGTCATATATTATGTCTATTGGATATGATTTTCTTGAAGCAGCAACATATTTATTTCACCCATTTAATTTTAAAACTCCTCTTATATATTTTTATTAGAATAATTTTTAGAATTATGGGACGGCCTTGAATTATATATTATAATCACTTTCAGAGATTTAATTATTAGAAGAAAAAGGTGTTTCCATAGCCCAAGGTTTACGAGATAATTTTAAAAACATATATGAAGAGAGTTAAAAAGTGAAAAAGAAAAAGTTAAAAATCTAGAGATTGAAATATGAAGATTTGATGTTGGGAGAGAATGAATTTTTTGGGGAAACTTTTTCCAGTGTAAATAAAATTGTGATCAATATCTGATGTCTTCGTAAAATGTAAGATAACACTACAATGGTTGAAATTATTTTATGAATCCTGCCTAGTAATATTTACACAAACGTTTATTCATTAAAAGTTAGTGATCCTGAAACATTATCTCTTGATGATTTTCATCTCGCTATCATTACTTATAAAATGATAAGGGAAACCTATGAAAAGAAAAACAAAATTTGATATATAAATTTATTTTAAGGATATGAAGAAAGAAATTTAAAAGAATATTATTTTTAAAGATAAACCTCTAGAATATGTTTCTTATGTCGAGGTATATAAAATCTTTACAATATTTTGTCCTTTTTTCCTAAAAATGTGAAAAGAGGTACATGGAAATAAAAAGGGAAAATTCCCTTGAAATGTTTTTAATGTGAATTCATTAGAAACTTTGCTACCAATTTTCCATGATGAATGTGAAAAGAGGATAATAAATAAGAAAAAGACATAAAGTCAAAGAGATCATGGAAGAACAGGATGATATTGGAGAATTATATTCTAGAGGTAAGGATATGAAATTCTTCAAGTACAAAATAAGAATCTTTATATCTAAATATGATGATGAAAAAGACAGTGATGCTGAATCAAAAAATAATAATTTGACCATGGTATTGAAAATAATTTTATTGAAATAGTGAATAATAAAAATTTCCGAAGTATTAGTTTCCAAGAAGAAGAAACACAACATGAACATCATTTAAAAAGAATATTTGAATGAACGTATGATATAGATTAGAAGGCATGGAAATAAAAACAAAAATATGGAAGCTGGATTCTCATCAACAAACAATAAATTACTATTTTATAATGAGAAATTAAGGCTAATAAAATATATTTATGACTTTAAGTAATATGTTAAAAATACAAGAATCATAATGGGCATCTGGAGGTGATGTTAAAGGGAAAATAAAAAGTTCTGAAACATGTCCAACATAAACTCTATAATGAAAAATTCAGAAATACAAGTTTCCAAAAATCTATTACTGAACTTGGTGAAATTTATTGGAATGAGAAGATGGATAATGTTTAAAAAATTACCTTAAAGGGGAAGGAAAAAATATAGAATGGTTTCTAAAATGAAAAACACTAGGAAAGTTATGTATATGGCCAAAACTAAAAATGTTGGGAATTCAGAAGTCCTAAAGAACCTTGAATCCGAAAAATGTTTTAAAACAATATGAGTACAATTTTTTTTAAATAAATCTATTTGTGATAATGGAGAGACGAAAATGAATAATTTGATTGATAATATAGAGGTTGTTGGATCAGAAAAAAAATAATCTGTGTGAGAAACATACTCACAATTCTGTTAATAATTTTAGTTTAAAAGTAAAATATTCATTCAATGATTATTTCTATTATTTTGGGGGGTTTGCTAATTCTAATCATAGGTGTTGGTTTATCCAAAAAAATTACTATTATTCCATAGGTGATGAAAATAAAATGTTAAGGGGGATTCAATTACCAACAAATAAGAATTCGAAGAAGATTGTTTTGAAGAAACATAAAAAGGGGGAGTAAAATTTTAAAGTAGTTTCTATGCCTTGGAAAATATTTGAGAAAAGATGGAAAAACCTGGATACCAAATAAAATGATTTCTTTTTTTATTTCAATCTATGAAAAGCTTCTTAAGAATTCTAAAAATCCAGAGGTGAAAAAATAAAAGTAAGTAGAAAAAGTTCTTATTGATGAAATTGTTTTGAAAGCTACAAAAGGGTAACAAACATGGATTCTTAATATAGGGTGTTCTTCTCATCTAAAAAGAGACATAAATTTTTTGAATATTATGAAATATTTTAAAGAATGCATGGTAAAATTTTTCAATGATAGATCCCAATGAATCAAAGGTGTTGGTTCAGTCGTCATTTGAAAATAAAAGTTAAATCCAAGAAACCATTGTATATTAATGGGATGAAACACAATTTTCAAAGTGATTCACAATATTGAGATGAGTTTTGAAAAGGTAACTTTAGGAAAGTTTTATTTGTGGTGATAAGTGAAGAAAATGTGATGGTTTTTACAGTAGTCTAATGAACTAAAGGAAATTTCTTTTACATTAGTGAAATACAAAATGTTTGTCACAAGAGTATGTTGAAAGAGAATCAAATGTGAAAAAAAGTTTGGGACACATGTTTCAATAGGAAATTAGAAAATTAATAAAGTGAGATAGTATTCATGTAATTTATTGACTTTCAATGAAAAATATATTTGGGTTCAACTATTTTTGATAAATGGATTATTTCAAATGTTGTGTATAAGAAAGTTAAAATTTATTCAAGACAACCCCTGGAGCATATTCATTCGGATATGTTTATTCTGATGATAAAAAACTCAATAAATATAGATGAGAACTTATTTATAGTCATTGATGATTTTAAATGATTTACTTGTGTTATGTATATGGAACACAAATCAAATGGTTTGAAAATGTATAAATGTTTTAGAAGGAAAGATGAGAAAAATGTGAGCAATCTGTGAAGAAGTTTAGAATATATAATAATGGCGAGTACAGAACTGAAGAATTTGAAAATTAACTTTATAAGAATGGAATTAAGAATGACTATAGTTCCTCACACACTCCTTGAGAAAATGGGGTTATGAAATAATGAGTTGAAGCCTTGTTGAAATATAAAGAACTATGTCACTTAAATCTGGTATTTCTCATTATATTTGGAGGAAATACATGAGTATTATTGTTCATATTCAGAAAAAAAAATTATAAACCTCATTCAGATAAGAAACTATATAAATTATTTAACGATAAAACTACTTTTAAACACATAGGAGTTTTTAGGGGTCCATGTAAAATAAATAAGTAATGTAGAAACTATAGAAATTTTGATAAGAAAGGTGAATATGGAATCATACATTATTATACTCTGGGAAGAAGAGGATATGGATGCTTCAACAAAGAGGCAAAAAGAGTTGTTGATTTTGTTAATTTGAAAGTAAATAAAATAGGTGAGAAAGTAAAACGTACCAATTTGGAAAATAAAGATGACCAAGTTGTAGAAAACAATTCTTATAAGGATATAGAGAATTTCATTCCTAATAAAGAATATGAATCTAACTCGTCTATTTAAAGAGATAAGGAATATGTTTTAAAATATCATCCAAGAATAAGAAAGCATGTATATTCTTTAGAAATAATCAGTTATCAATATTTGAAGGTTCTTACAAGATTAAAAAAATGTTATTACACATACATATTTTAATTCAAAAGTTGAGCCAAATTATGTGAGTGAAGATTTTGAGTATTAGTATTGGTTTCATTCCATGAATGAAGAGTGGGATAAAATTGAAATGAATAATTCAAGGGAAATTATCCCCTATCTAGAAAACAAATACATTATCGAAAAAATATGGGTTTTCTTGAACAAGATTATTGAAGTAGGTGAAGTGATAAGAATCATATAATGATTGGTTTGAAAAGGGTATTCAAAAATTGAAGGTATTAATTTTGATTAAACCTCTTATTCAGTGTTAAGACCTAAAACAATCATAATATTTCTGGATATTTCTGAATAATGAGGCTACAAAATTGTTCAAATAGATATTTAAACCTCATTTCTAAATTGTGATATTGATGAGGTAGTATATATTGAATAACATTGTATCATTGTTGTTAGAAAAGATGAATGTTATGTGTGCAGATTGAAAAAATCATTTCATGGCCTAAAATAAGCTTTTATGTCATAGTATTCTAAATTGTATATATCTTAAAGAAATATGTATTTCAAGAAAGGAATAGCAGGTAGTAATCTATAAATCTGATAATGTCAGATTATTCCATCATTTTAATTGTTTATGTTGATGATATTATATTATCTAGGAATGATGAAAGATTTTGAGTATGATTTTCGGATGAAATGAAAAAGGTATTTCCAATGTCCATGCTAGTGACAATGAAATACATTCATGGGTTACAAATACATCCAATGAAGGAATACATTTTTTATCTCAAAAAAAGTAATCTAAGGATCTCTTTGAAAGGTTTATCATAGAAAACTCAAAAACCTATTTCAACAAAAAAATACATAGGGAAAAGTTGACAAAATATGGAGAAGGGACATAAGTTGAACAAAAATAGTTTGGAATGACTATTAGAAGTTTATTTGATTTTAATCTCTCAAGAAATGACATTTTTTATGTTGTTACCTTATGTGAATGTTTTCAAAATTATCCCAAAGAATCAAATTTATTTTCAAGAGAAAAAATTCTCAGATACATTAAAGGTACAAAATAATTTAGAATCAGAAATGAAAGACCATATATGATTGAATTGTTTTGGAATTTATATGATAATTAGGTTGAAAATGATAATGATATAAGATCCACATATGGAGGAGTATTTTTTTAGGAATGAATTATGATAGGTGGCATTAAATGGAACAGAATTTTGTAACTCTCGGTATAGATGATTCTGAGTATGTTGTTTATAATCATGTTGATACTCAACTTATGTTGATGAAGACTCAATTGGGTGATTTATTTGTTTATGTGAATTTTCCCTTTCTCTTGGGTTGTGATAATCAAATCACAAAAAATATTACGAGGAATCGTGCTCAATATTCTCATTCAAAACGTATTTATATCAAATATAATTTTATCCAAGGGCATGTGGAGAATAATGAATTGAATATGGAGAATGTTCCGACATCGGAACAAGTAGATGATATATTAACAAAATTTTTACTGAATGAATGATTATTTAAATTGAGTTAGAACATGGGTATATAAAATCATTCTCTTTAAGGTTTAGGTATTTTTTTCTGTACCCTCTCTCATATTACCTTTTTATTTTTTTCAAGGGGCATAATGTTTTTCATAAATCAGTGTATTTAATTTAAAAAGAGGGAGTTTTGGGTATGTGGTGAATATTTTATTGTTGTGTGAGTGAACTATTATAACTCATTGTTGATGTTTTCTTAGGAAAATAATTTATTTTTATTCAAGGGATGGTGAAGAAAAGATTACATTAAAGAAGAGCTGAGGAAGAAAAAAAGGGTTTTCATAATCACTATTTTTTAGGTCAAATTGTTTTTCTGTTAATGATTGTTGTTTTATATAATGATTTAGAATTTTTAGGATTATAATTATTAATAATTAATCCATTTTTTAGTATACATTGTTCACTTATTTGTGAAACATGGTTGAAAATAAAATCCAAAGGGGGAGATTGTTAGGACCAAGATGAAGATGAAAGTGGTTGCTTTCAAATGTTTTATTTTGTTGTCAAAGAGGGATTTTTTTCATTATGTATGTTTATTTTGTAAGGGAAATACCATCACTTTTAATTTGATAATAATCATATTGAACCATTTTTTCCAAATAATCAGAATTGTTTTTTCTGAAAAAACAGACTCACTCTATCCATCACAACGAGGTGAAGTTGTTTGGAAGAAAAGGTTTTTTATCAGACTCACAATGGTTATGGAATGAAAGAGAAAACGTCTTTTTGGAAGTAAATGGTCATATAATTCATTTTGGATCTTATATGGAAGGTTTGATTGTTTTCAATAAGTATCAGCATCTGCATGATTATGATAAAATTAAATGTGGTGATGCCTTTCTCATTTGTATTTCACGTAAATCATAAGTTGATTTGAGAACTTATTAGGCAATATTTGTGAAATAAAGTGGGAGTGAATAAATATTTGGGCTGATATTACTCCTAAAAAAATTGATTTTGGATAAGAAGGGAGGAAAAAAGGTGTTGAGGATCAGAATAAGAATGATTGTACGCGGATTTATCATATAAGGGTGGAATAAAAGAAAGGGGTGTTACGGAATAAATAGCTATCACACTCAGGAACTGTAGCATCTGATAACCCATTGTATTCATAAAAAAAATTTCATTCCTAGTATGATCATACTCATTCATAGGAATAAAAAAATATTACCCAGGAAAATGAAACATGGAAATGATCGTACTCATGATGAGAAGAAAAGAAATAGGTTGGGATGAATGGAGAGTTACAATACATTCCAATTGAATTCTAATGATACTGAAGCTATTCTAAAATGTATTTAAAGTCATGAAGGAATTAATCATACTATAATTGGTGTGTGACTGAATGTTTTTGGTAAGGATGAGCCCTAATTTATTTTCCAATGTCACTATCAAGTGGGTTTAATGTTGACTCAATTTAATCTTCACTTCAAGTGAGTTTTTTGACTAGATCAAGAGAAGAGGAGAAGAATATGTGTTATATTTTCAATTGGGTCAAGAGAAGAAGTGGATAATTAAAAGTTGTTTTAAAGCATGTTTTACTAGATGTGAAATCTCGGGGGCACTCAACGTTTTCATGAATGATTATATTCATCATTTAAGAGTGATAACAATTTCACTATGCACATTCTAGCAATCGGTACACAGTGTTGTTTTAAAGAAATCGGATTCATAAAATCAAAACCATGAATTGAAATTAGACAGACTATTGAAAGGAAATTCTGAATAATAACTAAATATTTTAAAAGAATCACAACACTTCAAGAATAGTTGATGAAGTCAAAATTCACTCATGATTTAAGGAGAAATTGGTATTAAGGAAAATTTGATTAAGAAAGAAAATATTTGGGAATCCCACCAAATCCACTCAAGGGTCACCTATAAAATGTGAAAAGTTCATTTTACTTTTTCGATGATCTGTGTACTATTCATGATAGAGAAGCACTGAGTTTTAGAGAAAAGAAGATGTTTCCAAATTTACTTTTATTGAAAAAGTGTTGACGGATTGAAGTGAATGAAAATAGACAGGATCAAAAAATTGTATTAATCTAATCATCTTATGCATTGTTTTTCTTACGCAGCTAATTACTATAATTGCCTTGTCATTTATTAGTTTATTATCATATTGGGATGGATTAATCGGATCAGTATTTCTATACTGGTTATTTCTAAACTGAGGGGGATAGAGAATATAGGTGTTGTGGATTCATCTGTATCATATTCAATCAATTTTATGCTTTTCATTCTAGTAATTATAGTATTGAGGAGAATCATATCTGGTAGAATTCTACATAGAGGAACAGAATGGGACAAATGAAATGGTAAAATCCAACTTGGTTTCACTAATAAAATCCAATGTTTTTTTACTATCTTTAGGGTAATAAAATGAATACATCTTTTCAATTGAATATATTTTTGAAATTAAAATTAAGCAGCTGTAACAAGAGTTTTTACACAAACATTTAATTACCCTATTAGTTCTAAGAAGGTTAACACACATTATTATAATTTTTTATATAGTGAAACATGAGTTTAATGGGATATCCAACTTGTTGTAATATAGGGATTATTTTCCAATAGATTGTGTGGTATTAGTTTAATTCCAAAACCATACCAAGGACATAGTTATTCTTATTAAATATTAAACCTTATTAATACTTGTGTTCTTTTGGATGTGTGGTTTAATTGTTTTAAGTAGATAATTAAATCTCAAACATGATGAAAATGTTGTTTTAAGGTAACATAAAAGAAAGGTGATCATTGATTCACCCCTCCCCATCTCTGTGATACAATTATCCTCACTGGGTACTTCCAGTCATTGTTCCTAACTTTGATTAACCCTATAGGTCTTAATTTTTATATTATCTCTGGAAATTGTAATCCAAAATGACACTATATCCATCCATGTTTTCTTCTACATATATTTCTCCAAACTATTTTCTTATGGAATCAATTTTATAATAGGATAATACATACTTAACATTGTAATATTATTCATATCATCACTATTTTTTATTTTTAATTCTCATTTCATATCATGTATCTCAATAGTATTCTAAAATAACAGATCAATGGTAAATTACTTCTCACTAAGAGACTCCAGATCATTCAAAACATTCATGAATCATTAATTAATTTCAGAAACACATTCATCTAAATGAAAATAAATAATCTTATAATTATCTATAAGAATTTATCATTGGGTCTCCAACCATTATGAATTTATGAATTGGTTAATCTCATGTTCTAAATTACATTTTTTGATTAAGAGGAAAATAAATGATTGTGTTTGTTTCAAGTCATTAAACATTTATTGTTATATTTATATTTATAATTTTTATCATATTCATCTATCTTTTCCTGGGTGTTATTCCATATTTTATTCTCTAAAATTTTATCTTCTCCCACCATTATGTTGTAGTTATACACCTTATTAAATTCATAAAATTAATTATTTAATAACATCCTAGATCTAATTAGTCATTTTATTTACCTAGGTAAATTTCTTTATTCTGAATCAAAAAATAATTTGGAAATTAATCAAATCCTATGTGGATAAAATTAAATACAATTTATTCATAAATATTGGAATATCTCATCCATGGTGTATGAAAACAAACATTACATGACATTAATTATCACTTTCCATTGATCATTACAATCACGAAAAAATAGAAAATTATACTATCATTAAAATTAGGAAATCTTGTGGATCACCATCACCCTTGAGAATAACTTTTAGATAAACTAATCTTAAAATGAAAAAAATATTAAGAAATAATTTTATAACACCCTAAGATAGAGTTCATTGAATGGGAATTGTGGTTCTTGAAACTAGAGTGGAATGAAATTATATACATTAAAATGGGAAATATATCTCTTATATTATTTTCAAAAAAGGTTAAATATCCATTCTATATAATACTAGTAAACATGTAACCAGTTTAAAATTTATGTTATATTATTGATATAAAAAAGTTATTTAATTTTTCATTATAGATAATTTATTTTAAAAAAATCTATTTTAAAAAAATTAAAATATACTAATTCACATGGTAAAATATCATCAATTATAAAGAAATGGTTCTTTAGAATTATACATTTTTGTTAATAATATTTCTGCAAAATAATGATATCAATAAATTGTACTTATAAAATTAAAATAATGATTAGTCAAATAAATTAATAATATATAATAAATAGTTATATAATTATATGGAATAATTATATTATTATTCATTACTATAAAATATATTTTTGAAGAACATTTTTTTTATTAAATATTTTAATTTTTTAATCCTTAATTTCACATATTTAAATAATGAAATTAAATTAAATATTTTTCGTATATAATTAAAAAAAACAATAAATATTCATGAATTATATATTAATTATACATTAAAAAAAGATTAAATCATTTAATGTTAAAAATATATTTCTGAATGAATTGATTTGTATATATTTTTTATTTTCATTTTAAAAAATTAATGTGATCTCAATTATAGAAGGGTATTAATAAAATGAATTATTTATAAATATCATTAAAGAAAATACCAAAAATATAATTATTATTTCTTGGTATGTAATAAAAATAAATTCATTTTATATATGAAATACATTTTTCATAAAAAAAATTATTATTTGTTATTGCAGACACCATAAAATGTGTTCCATGCACTTCTCCACAAAATGACCACAAGTGGGCTTGAAAATTTTAGGGTGTGACTCAGATTTATTTCATGGGATCAGTAATGTTAGTGAAGGCACCGGGCTGAACAGAAGAAACCATAGTCTTTTAATGATCCCAACTTGGGGTTTGGGGGCCTCTCCCCCACGATATGGATTAGTTGTTTCACCTAAGTCATTGTTGACACTTTTCTCCATCACATTGATGAAAAAGTGACAAAGGGAAATGCCTTAGACGAAAGAAGAAAAAATGTATGGAAAATATCAATTTTTTCAATGTACTAAAATTGAGTTCACCCAAGGTAGCTTATACTACCAGTGGTTAACATGTAATTGTGGGCTAACAACTTCCACTCTACCCACTTTCGCATTGAGTCTCCTTCTCTAAAGGTAGAATTTTTTCTATAAATACACCCATGGGGTCATTATTGGTATTGAAAATTTTCCAGGAAGCCCAATTGTAGCACTGGTGTCCCAAGTGTTTTTATCAAGTCCTCTAAAACCTCCAAGGTATTTACTTAAAAACTAATGTGAGGGAATTAATGGATGGTTATAGGACTTAAGTCTATTCTATGTTTAAAATAAATAATTGTTGCGTGACTCAAGAACCCAACCCAACCAAATTTAAGAACACTTTAATTACTTCCCTTCTTCAAGAAGTATGGTGCGGGCCTCACTTATGGGAATACCTGTGAATAAAATCAAAGGCTTAATCCAAGTTTCTCCCAATTCTAGTAATCCAGGTTATTTTTCACATAAGGTGAAACTAATTCTCCCAAGCCAAATTGAATTCCATATACTTGTGCGCCATTTTCTTGACTTTCCCTTCTTGGTTCTCCTCATCCTTTCACCCTGTTTGATACTTTCATGATTTTTTATTCAAATCCACTCATATTAGGTTTGTATCACCCCAATCTTCCATGGTATGTTTCCCTTTGAATAATACAATAGCTTTCATTGTACACAACATTGAGACTCTAACACACTGTGACCAATCAAACTAGTCATTTATGAATAGTAACAACCACTTTTTAAAATTTTATAAATTTTATATTTCAAAATGGACTTCCTTTTTGGATTCATAAAATCGAAATTTTCTTAGGATTAATTTTTTGTATTTTTCTAAAAACATTCAATTTTTGATGAATAGTGAAAACACTGAGTTATTGTTTAAAACAAACATTTTTTTAAATAATTATTTATTTTATTTAAATTTATTTTAGGTAAAAATAGATACATAATACCTATATAAGTTCAATTTAATTCATTGGAGTCATTTTATAATGATTTTAGATTTATAAAATATTTATTGAACTTTTTAACATCTTTTACCCACCTCGTGGGAGAATTTACAAATTTGCATAAAACATAATTTTACCACCTCTGTAGGTTGAAGTTCTAAAATTAGAGAGAAAAGGTTGATATCAATAAGTAAAATTTAGTCCAATAAGATAAAAAAATTATGAATATTAAGTTTTAACATATATTTACCACGGTTAAAAGTAAATATGGTAATTAAGGGTAAAAATGATATTATTATTACCCTAAAACATTCCAAATTCTATTTGATAGGTATATTTCGACCAAAAACTACCATAGGAATAAAATATGAACCTCTTTGGTCTACTTGGATTAGATTAGGATATTTATTATTATTTTATTCAAAGAATAGTTAAAAGAGTAAAATTTAATGTTTTATAACCAAACCATTTTTAATATAGGGTTGCACACAATATAAATTTGACTGTAAATATTAATTATAAATATAAATAATTTTACTACATAATTTTATTTTATTTAAATTTTTTTAACATTAAATGAATAAATTTATTTATGACACAATGATGTTGCAGTAATTACCTTATTAATGAATTATTAAAATAATTGATATTATAAATAACCAAATAAATATAATTTCAGTCTTTTAATGAATTAAACTAATTTTCTATGTTAATATGACATTTTAGGGTTTATTAAAAAAATTCTATGTAATAATGCAGTTATGAATGTAACGAAAACAAAATATCAAATAGTGTCAAAATTGACATAAAAGAGTATTTTTCAAAAATATTATATTATAAATTCATATTATATTCCTAAAAATATAAGTTTCTACCAAAGGGTTTAAATAATATTATATATGTCATTAATGAACAACTAGGGTTTTACTTGGATTACCATCTACAAAAACGTGATGAGATTCATTCCCCATTGTATCCATTCAAGAATAAATTTCATTTTATGATTGAAAATAATTTTTAAAGACATATTATCATTTTGAATATGAATAATATACATCCTATCCATAACAAACATTACTTATATAACAAAACATATAAAGTAAAACAAAAATGGTAACACCCAAAATGATGATATTACTGAAATATCATTAACAATGAAATATTAGAAGATCATATATGATATAATATTTATGTATATAGTTATTGCATAATTTAATAGAAAATAATTTAAATATTATATAGGATGTAAATTTACCCTCAACTAGGGAAAATCACAAGGTAATGGGGTTCTTATCTCACTATTAATTCTGTGATATTTCCACTGTTCTCCACATATTTATTGCATGTGGTGTATTGTGTACTACCATTCGATATATATATATATATCATTATTATCTTTATATTCATGGTATTATATGAATGAATTGTTGGTTATTAACTATTGGTCTTACTACTCTATTGATTATAACCTGGTAAGGAGATTTCATCTCACTTCTTATTCCAGTGAGATTCACACTGTACTACCACTATTTCCTTTTATGGGGTGTATGTACTCACCATGATTGTATTACTAGTGTAATATAATTTAATCTATGGGTATTAACAAATTCATTTAATAATACTTCTTTCATGGGGTGTATTTTTCGTGAGTTACCAAATCGGTAAGGGTTAATTCTACAATCTCTTTGTTATCTGAGGTTGTTAATATGTAATTACCTACTGGGAACTCTTTATCATCCAAATCCTTGTTTTATTAAAAATTTATTTTAAGAAATTACAATATTTAATAGACAATGGGTTAAATTCATTTATACCCTTATTTGACCTTATATGTTTTGAAAGGAATCTTTCTGTCATTTTCCAAATAAGGTACTTTACGACTTTTTCGAAAACATTATGGCATGAATGTTTTTTTAACTTATACGGTGGGAGAGGCTGTTTCCCACCATTATAACATTGTCAAAAAATCCCTTACAAGCTTATAAGAATATTTTCAAATTAAATTTTTTCTTTATAATTATGTGACTCTTAAATGATTTCAAAATAGAAAGAGATACTTCTCTCAAATAGTTTTGATTTCATCTATGTCAACATCCTTTGTTAAATTTTACACTTTTGTGAAGTTTATTTATTATGATATGAATCTTCCATATTGTATTTATGTTTTTTTGATATCTTTGATTGTGGATGATTTATTTGTATACCAATCCTAGATTATGGTTAAATTATTTACATTTAAAATGCTAGTTTCAATACAAATGCTTATGTAATATTTCAACCTTTTCATAAGATGAATGTGTTGGACTAGTATGTTCTGGGTTTGGGACTGGTAAAAGTAAGACCTCTGTGTTGGGGTCCAGTTACATTCAGACCATCTATGTTGGAGTCTGGTTATAGAGGCTCTCCAGGTTGGAGTCGGGTTGCAGAGGCTCTCTTGGTTGGTGTCCAGTTACATAGGCTCTACGACTTGTAGTCCGGTTACAGAGGACCTCTAGGTTAGGGTCCTATTACAGTTATCCCCTAGGTCCTGGAATGAGGCCTTTACATAGAAATTAAAGTCTGACATTATGCATTCTATCATTATAAAATTGGCTATTGATATTGCATGTGATTATTCGACTAACTGAATACCCATGTGAATAATTAAATCGCGTTATTTGATTTTATCATTGCCATAAAATGATAAAATTTAAGTATAAAATGATTTTGTTTTAGTCTTATACATTTCTTTAAATTTGTATACTTATTTATGAATGTATCTACTATATTGTTATCATTACTGATCATCTAAGCTCACCCCTTTCTATGTTTTATTTTTCCTAGGATTGAAGAAGTATTTTTTAGTTGACCTTAAGTATAGGATAAGGGATATGAATTTGTTTAAAAGGGGAAAATGTTGTTTTACTTGTTAGTCATTTTATAATATCATGTAAAACTTATGAATATATCTATTATTTTTAAGGCTATTAAACTAATCAGTGTTTCAAGACTTGATCTTTTGTGAACATACCAATGTTATGTAATAATGTACCGACTCTGGTTAACAAGGGTCGGGAAACTACTGTTGGTATCATAAAATGTTTAGTACAAACCTTTGGAAGATCGATTTAGAAAAACTCTAATTATAGTACACTACCCTGAGATATACTTTGAGGATTAGTATATAATAACTTCATAGAATTTTGGTATTGTAGATATTTTGTGAGTTTCCAAGAAATAAATCCCTTTCTAGATATGAACAAGTAGAGGTGGCTCTGGCATAGATTTACCTAGGGATAAAACCCAAAAACATCACTTTGAGCTAGACTCGAACGGGAACTAGTACACGACAATAGGCCTTTCTTCACTCTTGGTTACGACACTCTAGAGAGATATTCTTATAATAATTACTATTTTATTTACAAACCATTATGAAGGGTTTATTAGTATATACTTCCTGAAAGAAAACATGTTTATTATTATGGATTATATCAATAAACTGTTCAATTTATGTTAAGTGTTTGAAAAGTTTGAAATTATGTATTGCAGTTCATAAACTAATCTAGTGCATGCGATTGTTTAGAGATGGAACCTAGTTGAAATAATGGAAACCATATCAATGAATGTAATCCATGTAGGTATTACCATCCTATTCAAGAATATTATAGTGGAGCTAGTGATGCAACTGCTGCTAATCAGCTTATCACCATACTGGGACAACTCACTCAGGTTATGATTAATAACCTTACCCGTATGGAGCACCCTGATCCACAATGTGGAGGATCAATGTTAGACTGCTTCATGAGGAAACAACCACCAACATTCAATGGATGTACAAATCCATTAGTAGCTGAGCAATGGATATGTTCCTTATAGAAAATATTTCATGCATTAGGGAGTAACGAAAGGGAAAAAGTCATCATTGCAGTTTATCAGCTCACTAGAGATGCTGATCAATGGTGGTTATTGATTCAAAACAAAAAGGAATATGATGAAGTATCAAATATGGAATGGAGGGAGTTTGAATATATTTTCTTAGAAAAATACTTTCTCATGACCATCGAGTGGATATGGAAAAGAAATTTCTGAGTTTGAGGAAAAAGGAGGATGATAATGTCACAAAGTATGAGTCTAACATTATAAGTTTATCAAGGCATGCAGAAGATTTTATACATAACCCAAGGATTAAGATTGATTGTTTCTTTGATGGGTTAAAATCATTTCCTTGACGAGAAATAGTCTCATAATCCTTCTTGTCATATGAAAATATTGTCACATTTGTTTTCAAGACAGAAAATAAATTCTCTAAATCTTATGAGAATAAAGTAAAGAAAGAGATGAATAGAATGGTGGATAAAGAGATAGATAAAGGGAAAAGGGGAAAGAAGTATTTTCCATTTTGTGATAATCGTGGGAAGAGACACCTTGGTATTTGCCTAAAAGGAATGGGAGTCTATTATAAGTGTGTTAAAAAAAGACACCAAGCATAGGATTTTAAGGGAAGGAAAGTTGTTGTTAATATTGAATGAAACAATTATAGATTGATGGGGCATTATGAATATGAATTTCCAAAGTGCCCAGGAAACTTACCTCAGAAAATTTTGGTACCAATTTGTGTATGAAGATTGTATTTGTTGTCAACAGTTGTCAATATCGGTCAAAATAAAGAAGGATATGATGAAGGAATCCAAATTTATTAGAGATCAGCTAAAGTGAGGATGCTTGGAGAATTTTTATGAAATAATAACATTGAATGACATACTAGGCCAATTCTCTATGAAGTCAATTCAGAAAATTGTTGAAATAATCTTAAGTTCAAAGAACTTGTGTCAAAGGTGACACATTATTTACAATAATTAATAATGGAGAAGTATCATCCATTTGAGGAAGATTGGAGCAAAATAGTGAAGTATAATCTATCTAAGGATGGTAGAAGAAGAAATAGGATTTGAATTAGACAATTCAATGCTTCACGATTGCATGAGAACCATGCAAGAGCTTACTTGAAGAAAAGAATCATACGATATAAATGAAGTAGAGAATGATGGATGAATAAGAAGAGAGAGTGTGGAAGGGCTTCGCATTCTATGAAGGTCATGAATTACACATTACCTTGAAATCAGATGATTGGTTCACTATTCTCAATGTACCAAATACATGTATCAAAGGTGATACATTGTCTGCAACATTGAAGGTATTTGAAGAAGCTTCAAGCCTCCACTTTTGGATGAAGAGAGATGATTGGAGTTCCTTGGAATTAACACTCCAAATGGAATTGAGGACTTGAAGTGAGGATGAAAGAAGTACTTTGGAATTCATATTCCAAAAATAATGGACTAAATCAGATGATGCTTTACTGATTTGTATTTTACAATCATCACAAGCCTGGAGAACTAGTGGTGAAAGCCGTATAAAGGATAGAGAGAGTAAAGAAGTGTTTTTGGAAAAAACACATTTCAATATCATACTATCAAAAAATGAAAAAGGCCAGAAGAAGGCGTGCAAGTATTGGCACGAAAGTATAAGAGGGGCGCAAGAACTATTTCACAGATCATCCAACCAAAATATTCCAAAAGAAATAAAGTGTTGCGCAAGTTAGAAAGTGTCGCACAAGTCAAGAGTGTCATGCAAGTATTGGCATGAAAATCTTAGCGTGCAATTACATGTTGCGTTCAAGTCATATTCCAACATCATCCTCTCAAAATATGACAAATGAAAGAAAGTTTCGCGCTAGTGATGAAGCGGCGCGCAAGTGATGGAGTGGCATGCATGTATTGGAACGCAAGTCTAGGTCACACAAGTCACTAAAATGCCTATAAATAGACGACTAGCCTCCTCATTTTTTAAGGCTCGATACTTAGAATAACATTTGAGCTCTGAACGCGCAAGGGTAGAAAGAAGCGTGAAAGATGAAATGGTACGCAAGCTAAGGGTTATTTATAAGGCGCACAATATAGCGACCCCCAAAACCGGGGTGCTTAATGAGACATGATATACTTAATATTACATCATTTCAAGATTTAATATCATGTCTCATCACAACAGAGGATCGCGAGGCTCGGGATTCTGGGAAACCAGCTGCTTTTGATTAGCTTCATTAATATCAACTGTGCCTGAAAAATTTTAAAACAAAACGTAGGGTGAGCAAAAATGCCCAGTAAGGGGTTTTAAAACATTTTATGAAAGTCCTTTCTTAAGTCCTTTTGAAAAGAATAAATCGTACTTTGCTAAAACAAAACATTGTCATTTCTTAAAACATGAAAACCATCTGTGTTTGAAAACCACTTGCACAAAGAAGCACGTACTTGAAATAAGCTCTAATGTAAACATGGTCAGAGTGCGCAATATAAGCAGAGTAAGCAATGCATAAATTTTAAAACAAGGTTACTTTAATTCCAAGGTAATTTCTATGGCTATGCAGGAAAACATGCATATCATGGTTCGTGAGTAGGATGCAGTTCATTTAACAGTTTACCATATGAAAAACAGTTCTTGTCACATTAAGTACGGTTTCATGATCATGGGAGCTTTCAACTAGGGGTTGTCCTGTTAGTTGAACAAACCCCTGATTAACCTTTATCATTAAATGTAGAGGGAATGTATAAATCCTGGACTTTGTCATGACTTTTCATCATGACTGTAAAACATACTTAACGGGTCAAGGCTCACTGCCCACCCCGTTTCCTTTGCTCAAGCCAAGGCTAACTTGCCAAGACCGTCGCACATGATCGTCTCATGAGACTCTTGCTTTACCCAATGCATTGGAGCACTATATAATTTCGGGCGCACCCGTCACATGTAGTCCTATACATCCCTTACATATCTTGACGTGGCCATTCGTTCATAGGGTTTCATGCATTCTTAATTAAACCCCATTTTCACATACTTATTCTTTCATGAGGACCATTTAAACATTAAGACCCTGATGACATGCATGCTAAAACTCCGTTCATATAACAAGTTACCTTGCATTTTAAAAACATGGGTTTCAAGAGAATGAACATTTTACTTAACATTTCATAACATCATAGTATCTAATTAAAACAGTCGCTTACACTTATAGTGATGAATGGATATGGAGGGTTTTTACCCAAAACTATCTTATAAAAACAGACTTAAGTACACACTTATGGATACATGTATGCATTTGTAAAAACAAAAGAAATCAAGGAGTCCATGTTAACCATTTTCACAAAAATCCTCATTTACCCTGAGCATTGATAAATGAAAGTTCTGAGTTTCACGAAGGAATTTGAAGTCCAACTAACCCATAAACCTCGTAATGCTTTATAAAAATTGTAAACATGGTCTCCTAAGTCATATTGAGGTATATACACATACGTGTATGTATATACCACAATAATATTCATCATTCACTTGCACAATTTCACATATTCACCCATTTACTTAAAATATCCATTTTATAGAAGGAAAGAAGAAATCATGGGGTATAAAAATTGATAAGATACTGCTTATCATCTTATAACATGTGCGATTGAAAGTATATATTGATATATCAAGTATATATAAGTATATACATATTTATAAAACAACCGATTCTTGTAAAAGAAAAACCCAACCAAAATTATAACTGAATTCTTTCCTTGCTTGGAGAGGAGGAAAAGATGAGGCATGAGGAACTGGGGGTATAAACATAAAAGATATATACTGATATATATATATAACCCGAATATACTTTTATATATATGAAAACCGAAGTTCAAAACAATTTTTTTTTTTTAAACATGGTCCGACCCTTACCAGAACGGAGGGGAGGAGAGGAAGACAACGAAGCCAGTGGAATCAGGTGCATAGCCACAGGACGTAAGTATACATAACACATATATATATACATATATGGGTATATAAATAAAAACAAAACTAAAACATGAACCATGAAAAAAACTCAAAAACTTCACCCTTACCAGTACTCGACGAAGAGGAGGGGAAGGTAGGCGATACAACAAGTGAAAAACAGGTGCATAACCATAGTATGTATATATCTATATACATAACACATATATATGTATATATGTATATATATAAAAAAGAAACTCAAACGGAAACCACGGCAAAACCTCTCCCTTACCTTAGCTCGACGAGGAGGAGGAGAGGAGGGGCAGCAACTGAGGTCCAGAAGCCGAAGGTATAAACAAAGAACATATATATATATATATATATAACTAGTATAAACATGTATTTAACCATGTGCAAAGTCCTGTATTTACAAAAACTGAAAAAAACAAACGACCCTTACCAGTTCGTCGAGGAGGAAGAAGGCCGGAGCTGTGTCGGCGTCGCCTGAAGGTCGGAGAGATCAGGAGCTGATCCTTCGGTCCTCGGTGCAACAGGGGGGTTTAAAAAAAGGGAAACGAAGAAGAGGAAGAGGGAGACCTCGGGCGGGGCGAGGGGTCGGTGTCAACCTGTTGAAAGGAGGAGGCATCCTGGGTCCCTTCACCGGCCTACACGAAGAAAATAGGGCACCCTACGACCACTGGTCCGGCGACGTGGGGAAGAAGGAGAACCGCGCGCGCGAGGAGGAAGAAAGCTGGACAACGAAAACACGGAAAAACATGGACGGCAGGGATTAAAAACGGCCTGATCCAGCGGCTGGAACTGATGCGGTCTTTAAAAAAAATGACGGCCAAGATCAGAGGAGGAGCAGATCGGACGGCTGGAATTCCACCGCGGTTTAAAACACGGTTTTTCTACAGTTTTTCCTAAAAAAAAGAATCGCTTTATTAATAAAGTTATTATTAATTTATTAAACTCAATTATTAAATTAACCTTCATTATTTTAATAAAAAGTCTTTTGTCAATTAATTTAATCAAGACTAATTTATATTATTATTATTAAACCACTCTTATTTAAAATATATCATTGGTTAAAAAAATATATATATATTGATTTAATCAAAACGTTTTATTATATGTATATATATATTTTTGAAACATCAAAAATTAATATTAGATTGTCATTATTATTAATCCTTAATTATTAACTACATAATATTTCATTATGACTGTTTCCGACGCTTTCGCCGGGGCTCGCGCGCATCCGTCTATCGGGAGGACGCGCGGCTTTGTGTGTTGCCCCGCATTCCCGCTTTCCAAAGGCGGGTGGCATTCGCTCCTTATTCAGGGACGTCTGCTCCTTGATCGAAACGGGATGATGGGATGTCGGTTCTTCCTACTGTGGATTCCTCCTCAGAACTCGTCACCTAGTCCGGGTCTCCCTTATAGATTTAATACGTAGTTCGTGAAACTCTTCCCAGTGCCATGTTTCCATGGACGCCGGTTAATTACACTGCTTTTGTCGGGACATTCCAAAGGGTCCAGTCAGGGCAGCAACCTTCGGTCAGGGGAGTAGTCACGTTGAGGCATCAGTAGCGTGTCTGGATGCTGGGGTACCTGGCATGTCTTTCTGTTATCCTTGACCACAAGGCTTCTTGAGGGTGTGGAAGCCTGAGGCATCCCACATCGAGCGCGGGGAATTACATGTCATAGACACGTATTTGAGGTTTTCCTCAGCTTCCCGTGTTCAACACAGGGTATGCCGCGAGTTTAACGTCCAGCAGAGACGGATCAACCCAACCAGAGCATTAGCTGGGATAAATCGGATTGAGGGATCCTCCTTGAAGGGATATCGACACCGGGGCTAGCCCGTGGGCGACAGTGAATGGAGTAAAAGGAGAGTGAAGTGGAACCATCGCAGGGGGGGCGACAGTGAAGTTGGGCTTGTGCCTTGACGAGGCTTCCTACGTATCCCCGTGGCAGGGAATCAAAGTCCGCGTAGTTCGGGATGGTGCCGGTAAACCGACGTGAAGCTGGACCTTAGCCCGATGAATGTCGTCAGCGTACCGACGTGAAGGTGGACCTTGGTCCGATGGGCATCGTCAGCGTACCGACGTGAAGATGGACCTTGGTCCGATGGGAGTTGGGCTTGAACCTCTGGGAGGATTCCTACGTACCATGCCTTGACATGGATCAAAGACCTCGTAGTTCAAATGGGGCTTTGTCGGTGAACCGACGTGAAAGTAGACCTTTATCCACTATTGGTGGTCTTGAACCTTGTGGAGGCTTCCTACGTACCATGCCTTGACATGGATCAAAGAACTCGTAGTTCAAATGGTTGGGTCGCAATGGCCTACCACTGGACCAGAGTGTAGTTTAACGTCATGCTGGACGTAGGTAGAACACGACGTGAATTGGGTTATGGGTGGGCTTGAGCCTCGTGGAGGCTTCCTACGTACCATGACTTGACATGGATCAAAGACCTCGTAGTTCAAAAGGGGTTTTGTCGGTGAACCGACGTGAAATTAGACCTTGGTCCACTATTGGTGGGCTTGAACCTCATAAAGGCTTCCTACGTACCATGCCTTGACACGGATCAAAGACCTCGTAGTTCGGAGAATACAGTTTAACGTCATGCGGGACGATAGTGAACCCTGACGTGAATAAACGACGGGTGGGCTTGAACCTCTTGGAGGCTTCCTACGTACCATGCCTTGACATGGATCAAAGACCTCGTAGTTCAGGTGGTCACAACGGCTTACCGCTGGACTGGAATGGGACCCGACGCGAATGAGCGACGGGTGGGCTTGAACCTCGTGGAGGCTTCCTACATACCATTCCTTGACATGGATCAAAGACCTCGTAGTTCAGGATGTGGGTGGGTCGCAATGGCTTACCACTGGACCGGAATTACAGTTTAACGTCGTGCTGGACGGGGGTGAAACCCGACGTGAAAGACGGGTGGGCTTGAACCTCGTAGAGGCTTCTTACGTACCATGCCTTGACATGGATCAAAGACCTTGTAGTTCAGATGGTAACAACGGCTTATCGCTGGACTGGAATGGGACCCGACGTGAATGAGCGACGGGTGGGCTTGAACCTCGTGGAGGCTTCCTACGTACCATGCCTTGACATGGATCAAAGACCTCATAGTTCAGGTGGGGTTTCTCCGGTGAACTGACGTGAAAGTAGACCTTGGTCCACTATTGGTGGGCTTGAACCTCGTGGAGGCTTCCTATGTACCATGCCTTGACATGGATCAAAGACCTCGTAGTTCAGGTGGGTTTCGCCGGTGAACCGACGTGAAAGTAGACCTTGGTCCACTGTTGGTGGGCTTGAAACTCGTGGAGGCTTCCTACGTACCATGCCTTGACATGGATCAAAGACCTCGTAGTTCAGGTGGGGTTTCGCCGGTGAACCGACGTGAAAGTAGACCTTGGTCCACTAATGGTGGGCTTGAACCTCGTGGAGGCTTCCTACGTACCATGCCTTGACATGGATCAAAGACCTCGTAGTTCAGGTGGGTTTGTCAGGGTCGGTGCTCACTCAAAGCCCACGTGAGTCATGCTCGGTGTGAGAAACAAGAGGTTGCATGGACCTGACGATCACGTCGCGAAGGGTGCGTCCGTGAGAAGCGAAGAGGGGCTTACGCGTTGGGCGGCCCATGGTGTTGGGACTTACTCCAGGATGGAGGCCTAGAGGGGG